>OU452179.1:9792500-14792500 GCA_911728515.1 Peribatodes rhomboidaria | reverse complement strand
ATCAACGGAACGAGTTTTTCTGGTTACCGCGTAGTCGTAGAGATTAGCATTGCTTTTGTGAGTTAAGGCGAGGCTTTCCCAGAACTTTAGGTATTTTACTCTACCTCAGGCCGCACTTTTTGGGAGCGCGACGTATTCATTCACGCGACACAAAAGTTGTGTGCGATGCGCCGCGCGCACGTCTTTCACCCGTCAGTCACGTTATGGTATCGAGTACCTAAACACCCATTTTTAGGAAATCTATAAAATAATCCGTCGGTCATTGTACTCATCCATTTTATGAACATTTTTTATTTGATGACAAACAAAAAAAATCTAAAAAATGCCGTTCAAGCCAATATAGGTACAACCAATCTCATGTCCACGAGTTGTTGTATTTTTGATGTGTGAGCAGTCGTGGCATTAGTTTCATTTTACCGGTAGTGTCATATTTCCATTTTATCACACTTCACACTCATAAATACAAAAGATTGCGATTGTGTGTGGAAGTTAGGTACTTACTCGTATTTCACTTATTCACACCTAAACGGCTAGACGGATGAGGATCATATTTGGAACGGAGTTAGCTTATGCCCTGGATTGACACATAGGCAACTTGTTATCCTTATTAGGACAAATATTTATACAGGGTGTTGGAATGATTGTGTATCTACCGGTATTCATTAAATAATACAACATAGTAAATTTCATTATTTTTGGGTAAGTATATTGTATAACAATGGTAATAACAATTTTAATTACCTTACTTTACCATTAGGTGCGTACTAATAATATTGTATGGTTTGTTAAATGTTACAAAGTTAAAAAACTACACGATTCAGATATAATTTTGAACAATAATTATGAAAGAATCGAGTAAACTTATACCGGATATATAGGTATACATACCCTGGGTACGAAGTGGCGGACATTCTGCTAGTACTAACAAAACATCCAATACAAAAATATACATTCACAATATTTACATTTATATATACAATTGAGCTATAGGTACGTAGTATTATTATTTGTTCTGTGATATAGTTGTAGAATCGATGGCAGCCTAGTTGGAAGTGGCAATTTTGCTCTGCTGGGTTCGAACCCAGCCGACGGCACGCACCAATTTGTTCATTGTGTGAACATATGTGCGTATTGTGTGTCATCTGCTACATAACTGGAGCCCGGTGTATGGCGACAGGCTCGCCCCCTGTCACATTTGGGACTGAATATCGTCCGGCGAAATGTGGGTGTTGTATTACACCTCTGCCAGCCCTCTCGGGGAAAAGCGTGACGATATGTATGCATGTCTAGCCATAAGCTCTGTTACAAATGAAAATGCATTTATTTTTTTATACAGTAATGTAATGTTAATAAAAGTTATATTTACATATGTATTGAAGTCTTAACAAAAATATAACTATTATTTTATTCAAAATTACCACATTTGGCCTTGATAGAGGCCTTTAGTCGGTCTGGCCAAGAATCTATGGAGTTACGGACTGTTTCCATGGGAAATATAGCCACTGCTTGCTTCAAAGATTTCTTAAGTGACTCTATGTCGGCGTGTCGTTTAGAGCAGGCCATGCCCTCTAAACCTGACCATAATTTGTAGTCCAGGGGGTTTTGATCTGGGCTAGAGGAGGGCCAGTCTTCAGCCCTTATAAAGTCCGGAACATTGGCTTCCAGCCAGGCTTGGGTAGTTCGCGCCTTGTGACCATGTGCAGAGTCTAGTTGGAAACTCCACGGTAGATTTTTAAAAAGTGTATTGCTAAGGGGTTGTACAACACCATATAAGACGGTCTCTTGATACACTTTGGCAGAAGTTTTAACCCCCTTTTCACAAAAACTAAGCTTTGTGACGCCGTGATAGGATACCCCCCACCAAACCATGACTGACGCAGGATGATGACCACGCTGAGTGAAACAGGGTCAATGTCATCCACGTGCCTAAAACAAAATAAAAATAAATATTTATAAGTATGATGTCCAAAAGTTCAAAATATAAAAATTCTAAAAAACCGACCAAGTTCGAGTCGGACTCGCGCACGGAAGCTGTCGTTCAAGCTTGTTGATATGTATGTACATAATTATATAACAACTACATTATAAATAAATGAGCTTTCAAATGACACCTCAAACAACTGATTTGATGAGATAGAACTCGAGATATAAGCAATAATCTACAATGGTCGGCAGCCATCTTTGTGACGTATATACATAGCTTCGCCTGTCCCCGCTATCGCTTCTTACAACCGGCAGTTTCGAATTTCAAAGGCAACGACGAACACATCCATACCAGTCGTAGGTTTATAAAAGCCGTACTTACAAGATTTACCGAAATGCTCGATTTTCGCTAATCGTTAAAAACGAATATACAACTTTACGAGTTTTCTTCAAAACAGCCAAAATCACGTTGCAGTACTAATCAGGCCTAGATGTGTTCAAATCATACGGCTATAACTCAAACGCTACCAAACACTCGTGTAGTACAGATTGTTCAGTCAAAAATGAAAGTATGAACGACGTCCCCTATCTCACCTAACACCCTATATAATTTACATACATACAGTACAGTCAAAACTTAGCGAAGATCCGCCACCTTGCATGTTACAAAAAGAAGGTAGGTACTTACGTTTCGTCAATTGCAATGTCATCAGAGTTTATTACATTCTCTTGAAGTACTCTTCTGCAAAAAAAAAAAACGAAGATAAGTATTCATGTAGGTAAGTATAACTACGTAAATATCACTACTAGATATACCACTAGGCCGGGTATTTACTCGTTGTGCAGTTCAGATTGCTCAGTAAAAATGAAAGTATGAACGTCGTCCCGTATCTTACCTAACATCCTGTATAGTCAAAAAAAACTTAGCGAAGATCCGCCACATTGCATGTTACAAAAAGAAGGTAGGTACTTACGTTTCGTCAATTGCAATGTCATCAGAGTTTATTACATTCTCTTGAAGTACTCTTCTGCAAAAAAAAAACGAAGATAAGTATTCATGTAGGTAAGTATAACTACGTAAATATCACTACTAGATATACCACTAGGCCGGGTATTTACTCGTTGTGCAGTTCAGATTGCTCAGTAAAAATGAAAGTATGAACGTCGTCCCGTATCTTACCTAACATCCTGTATAGTCAAAACTTAGCGAAGATCCGCCGCCCTGCATGTTACAAAAGGTAGGTAGGTACTTACGTTTCGTCAATCCCAATGTCATCGGAGTTTATTACATTTAGTTGACTACAACTAAATGTAATAAACTCTTCACTCTTCTGAAAAAAAAAAACAAAACTGTAAGATAGGTATTCGTGTAAGTAGGTATAACTATATAAATATAAATATCACTGGTATGCCACTAGGGCGGGTATTTACTCGTTGTGCAGTTTAGAATGCTCAGGAAAAATGAAAGTATGAACGTCGCTCCGTATCCGTATCTCACAAGTTGTCTGGGTGAAATAATAAATGGTGACCGACATAGTCAAAACTTCGCAGAACACCCGCCTCCCTGCGTGGTACAAAAGGTAGGTAGGTACTTACATTTCGTCAATTCCAAAGTCATTGGAGTTTGTTACGTAGTAGTCTTCTGCAAAAAAAAACTGCAACTGTAGGTAGGTATAACTACATAAATATCACTAGTAGGTATACCACTAGGCCGGGTATTTACATCGTGAATACACGTAACGAGACAAAAAAATATCTATGATAATGAGTATGATATTTGAAAACACTAAAACGAATATAAGTAGGTACTAATAGATTTGTTGATACATCATCTGACTACAAAAAGCAATGCAAGAAATGTCGATTCTAGTAAATAAAAACAATGATTACCAATTTAATCTAGTAGAAGTTTATCTACTTACCGACGTTTGCTCCTTGACTCGTACGATGTTCTAAAAGTCAGACTTGAGCTTTTTTTTCGTTTATTATGTTTGTTACCCATTATGGCAAAACTAAATGCTTGGTTGGTGTTGGTGTGTGCGGCACTGCGGAGATCACAAAAATTTGGCACACGTCCGGCGTCGACGGGGTCTGCGGGCGGACTGGCGGTCACGCAAACGTGCCTTTTTACCATGAATTCGTGATAAAAAATCATATAAAATTACCATGTTAACTTTTTAACATTTTTATTTATGATTCCATTTTTTTATTGCATTGTAATTCGTAAAAAAAAATAAAAAAGCAATATGATTTGTAAAAATTAAGTCGCAAATCGTGTTTAAAATACCAAATAGAGGTGACTTTGGATTTTTTTTCTATCGAGTGAAGTTATTCATTACATGTATCAGATTTATGATTCCACTTAAAAACATGCTTAAGAATAACATATTTTTTTTCACACAGTAAAAACCATGGTTTATCTTAGAGGAAAGTTGATTCTTGCTAGACGTTTTCTGGCCAGGCTCGCCTTAAGGAAGTAGGTTACCTATTTTAATACGGGTAATTCCAGATCTACGATAATGTGTTTATTATTAAGTGAAATGAAATGAAGAAATATTTATTGCCAAAGTAAAAACGTAAAAGAAGGAAGCAGGTACAATAGGTAGATAAATACAGCGTGTTGTTTTGCATTCCCGCAGAATTTGTAGAGGTAGGTATACTCTGGTAGCAGAACACAAATAAACTGAGGGGCAACCTTGAAATCGAGAAATAAAAAGCAGCCGTTCCATACTTTTTTCGACGATAAACGAACTTTTTGGTATGGAACAGCTTTTTATTCTCGATTTCAAGGTTGCCCCATAGTTTTATCGTGCTCTGTTAAGGTAGTTCACCTACCTCTGCGGGAATGCAAAACAACACGTTGTATCTTATATCTTTAAATGAGCAATTCTTGTATATATATATATATTTATATATAAAATTGGAATCTCGGAATCGGCTCCAACGATTTTCATACAATTTAGTATATAGGGGGTTTCGGGGGCGATAAATCGATCTAGCTAGGAATCATTTTTAGAAAATGTCATTTTATTCGTGTTTTATCGATAATCAACTTAAACATAAACTTGGAAGAACAATAACAAAAATATGACTCTTCCTGACATCTATTGGCGAATAATAATACTATTTTTTGTGAGCAACTAATTGCTTTAACGACACAACAGCAGATGGCGTTGTTAAGTAACACGAAGTCAATGAGTGTTTGCTTTGAGGTTAGACTAAAATCAATTGTTTATTTTCCAAAAAACACAATAAAAAAAAAAATACCGAGCAAAGCTCGGACATCCAGGTACTATCATTAAAACGAGATAGTTACGGTGGCAAAGAAGTTAATCTCAGCACTGAGGTGCGTAAACGTTAGGATAAGCTGCGTTGAGGAGTTAAGGAGGTAGGTACTTTTGTATATCTTACCAAAACCTGTATCAAACAAGCCTAAGAATATTAAGGATCGAATGATTGTAAGCGATAATTTTCGATGTTTCCGCCTATGGATACCTGTAACACCGCGCATCACGGGTACGTTGCCGACGTTACTGAATTACTCTAGACCAGTGGTTCTCAAACTTTTTTAGTGACGGAACCCTTTTGGAAAGCGAAATACTTTAGGGAACCCTACAATATAACAAACATGTTTTTATGTGTACTCTTTATTAATAAGCACAATACAATTACAAGTTACTTATACAATGTAACAGTTAATTATTAAGCGTCTCGTGATAAACCGCGTCAACAGTCGCCCGAATGCACGTATCGTGGAACGGTTAACCAGAGAGAGAGAGAGGTGTTTTTAATATTATTAAATTCTTATTGAGGGTTCACCGAAACGCCTGTAGGGGACAGGGGTCTCGTGGAACCCTAGGGTTCCGCAGAACACACTTTGAGTATGGCTGGTCTAGAATAACTACTATAACTAGCGGATCCAGGACTAAGGGGCTGGGGTTAAGAGGCTCAAACCCTTTAAGCCCCAAAGTGACAAATCCAAACTCTACAACAGTCGAAATATTCCGTTATTTTAATGCTTTTGTGTTTACCTACCCTGATAAATGTTACCCTTGCCTAAGTCAACCTTCCCCCAGAAACCAAATCCTATCTACCTTGATAAACCTTACTTTTTTCCCAATCAGTCAAATCAAACCCACTGCAAACCCTATGCTGGATCCGCTACTGCCTACTACGTAGGCTGTGTCAAGTAAAAGTACCTACTTCTACCCATATGTGTTTTGTACACGTATCACACTAGCCTCTACTTATATGAGTGTCACACGACATGATCAGTTTTACCGTTCCCTATGATTTACTGTAAAATGAGTCACTCTCCGTTTCTGGGTGTGTTTACGGTGTCTGCCGCAGTCAGAGTAAATAAAGCTATTTGAAATGAGCTGCAAATCGAAATGAAACTGATGATCTTATCCAGTCTAGATAAAGTTATAAAAATATTTGATGGAGTCTTATTTATATCGTGCTCTACATCTTACAGAAATAACTCAATAGAACCTTAGAATATAACTCAATCTTACTAATATTATAAACGCGAAAGTTTGTAAGAATGGATGGATGGATTTTTGTTACTCTTTCACACCAGAACGGCAGAACAGATCTGGATAAAATTTGGCACAGATATAGATTATAGTCTAGAATAGCACATACGATACTTTTAAAACGCGGGTGAAACGGCGGGGCGCAGCTAGTATAGAATAAAAGTAAAGCCAGTAGAATCGGCCAATTCAAGACTTCTTACCCGCGTCGTTTTCACCAAAAACATGCTTTAATTTGAGCCATAACTAATACGCTGTCAATATTGAACATAGCAATAAGTACGAAAATTACACAGCACAAGTGTAGGTTTTTGTCGTTTAGTGACGTGTTGGCACTGGCGTACCTAGACTTTTGTTAGGGGTTGACCAGAAGTAAATGTGTTTACTTTTCTTACTTGAAAAACCTACTATTTGAGGTTCGACTTAGGGACCAGGGTGGGGTAGATACCCCACCTTGCTCCATCGTGGGTATGCCCATGCGTGTAGGTAGCTATAAACATACATAACTTATAACTTAAACACTATATTAAACGTAATTTATCTAATTTACTAGAGAACGAAGAATTGGTATGTTTTTTTGCTACTAAATTTGCAACTCTCGGCGTCTGCGCCGGAACTAATTCAACAGTTTTTGTGCCTTGAAGGTCGACTGATTTTTTTAACTAAAACTTCACGACACGAATCAGTTTAATTTAATCGTCTAATACCAATAGATTTAGGTGATGTTTGGTGCATTTCAGATGTCAGTTCTTGATATAATTTTTCTGTAATAGCAAGTTAAAATATTTGAGAAAAAATCGATGTATAATTTTATAGGCAAGTTCCAGTTTTTTAGTGTGCACAAGATTGTCCTTTACTCGTCCTTGTGATAGTCACGTTCTTGTTTATCGTGAAAAGGTTACCAGCGGACACACTAGCGGATCTAGGGGGGTCTTAAGGGGCTCAAGCCCCTCTCCCCAAAGTATCTAATTCATACTCTACAATAGTCGAAAATGTCTGTTTAGTTAGATTGATTGATTGTCATTGTTATAGCTTACTTTCAACTAAGTCAAGCCAAACAAAAATCCTAGATCCACCACTGAGGGGACAGAGGGGACATAAATAGTCTTTGCATTAGTAAGGGTTTTATGTATTTTTAGATCTCTGCTGTCTGTCTGTTTGTAAACTTTTCACAGCTAAACGGATCTTGATGAAGTTTGATAATTACAAGTATATCACGAGGACCGTTTTTGGATATAAATATAAGTTAAACGTAGGCCCATTAATCATAAAAAAATCTGATTAACGCGAACAAAGTCGCGGGTAACAGCTAGTAATGGTATATCATGGGTTCATGGGGTCTTCAACTATTATAATTTGACATTGTACTGGGGATATGGCGCCCTGGCGTAAGCGCATGCATAAAAAAAAGTTTATAAAAAATACTTTTTTAAACTACCCAATTACTAATTTGTAACCTACTACTACTTTGTAACTATTTTGTAATAGTAAATAGATAGAGTAGACTCACATTGTGCTTTTTGCAAACTGCTACCAGTAATTACAGCAAAAAGTTAACTCTCATCACGTTTTTGCTACGTGCATGAAACGTGTGCTTTTATTATGTTGTAACCTATGTTTATAGCTTTACATATTTTCAAATAAGTAGCGTCTATTTTTTTAATGATACTCCATCGTCTAACTTACTAATTTTTACCCGCTATACGGAAACATGTAGCAAAAAAACTGACAAAATCACAACTGTGGTTTGTGTATCCTTGACAGCGCTCCGTCACTTTCGTCAGAAGAATTTGAGTTCTTCACACGATGGCATCACGCCATTGCGTCCTATCTAGCTTAAATCCACTTGACACAAACTTTCTCGTGAAGCTGGATTAGACAACGACCGTGAACTCTACACTCGATGCCCGCACACCGGCAAATTGTGTGTTCCGTTAACCTTACATCGGACTTACCTTCATATGTCGGCTTTTGACGCTTGGAGTAACTGTATACGGCTTTAAACGTCCTCTATTTGATGCAAGCGTTTTTATGATGGGCATTCAGACTCGTTCGAGACTATCGCGATCGTTATCGCACTGGCTGGAAATGTTATGAGAGAGATTGGGACATATAGTCTCGAAAGCGGTAAATATCAAAGGCTAGCGAGACCAGTTTGATAGATTGTTTGACAAAGGTGTGATTTACTTTATTAGGCTGACGTGTTAGTAAAAGCTACTTATATGTATACGTCGAAGCTGTTGTTTGTAAAGGAAATTGGCAAAAAGTGAACAGCTTGAAAAGTTTATTGGTTAGCCTGAGACAATAAGATACCAAGGTTGCGGTCACGGTAAGCTGATGATGATGTTGAAAGTCACTGCCTTGGCAGCATCCCGTCGACGGAAGTGTTAAAATTGGACGCAAGGGTGCACCTCAATCATTTTGGGGCAACTCAAAATACGGACAGTGAATTATCGTTGTCTCAAAATTACAACGATCTGAGTATGAAATAACTAAGCAGTAATTATTAAGTAGTAAAAGTAGTAAGAAATAATCAAAGATAATTGTTAGAACTTTCACGTTTGAACGATTACGGACCTTGTTCATTTACATCCATTCAGCCATTCATTGTTGAATCATATCAAAATAAAAAATACTGAAAAAAAAAACGAAATTACGCAAACTTTTGTTTCAAGTCAAAGTCACAATGTTTTTATTCAATTTAGGTATCAAAGATACACATAAGAACGTAAACATAAAAAATGCAACCGGTGCAATCTTGTATCACCGCTGTTATTTATGTCCTAAGGTATATGAATTGTCTCATTTCCTTCTCAATGTTAACCATTTCTGTTTTAAATTTCTAGGGCTCTCAAGCCGCTGATATGCTTCATCGGCAAGATGTCCTACTTGGCCGGCGGCATGGCCATCAGCATCCGCGGCCGGCAGGCCAGCAGGCAGGAGGCTCCCATCCTCGTGGTAGCCCCCCACTCCTCCTTCCTCGATAGCTGTATAGTCTACGCCACTAAGATGTCTTCAGTCATCGTCAGGAAGGAAAGCATGGATAACTACGTCGGAAGTAGGTGCTTTTCGTTAGGCGGTGGTGAATTATTGTGAGCCTTTTGTTTTGGTGGTGGTTTATGATCTTTTGAGACTTTTTATATCTATTAGTTTAAGCAGTTGAAGTGCTGGTTTTGGTTTGGTGATGGTTTTTCCTTGTTAATATCTATTTTTCTTCTTTAGAGGTCTCAGAGCTTTGGTCTTACATTCAAGATGATGCTTAGTTAGTTTTGTGATGGTGGTTTGGTACTTTTTATAAGTGTTTTTTCTATCGTCACTGGTGATGGTTTTTGTGGTCGAATTTCAATTGTAAGTAACTAATGATAACTGTAGGTATTTTAATGGATTTTGTTTGTGATCTTTCAAACTAAGTATTCTTGGGTATTCTTTGAAGTTGGTTCAACTGCGAAATTTGAATACTTATGTTGATATGTTCCTCGCACATTGCACATCGATTTTAGGTACTACTTGGCATTTATTACGCACATATTGATAACTGATTGTTTATTAATAACTTGCTCGTGTCTGTATGGAACAGAACTTTACCCTTTACGTCAGACTTTTGGTTGTGACAATACAATATAGATTGACATCGAGGAGCTATCTACTTTTGTGCGTGTGTCACGCATCCGACGATAGTTCAAGCCAATCAACATAATAAGTCCTTTGACATTCTAAATAAGATTTACAATCATTCGACACATCACGAATGTAATAAAGCATGAATGGAGTTACCAAACTTGTGAACGATTACGTACTATGGATTACAACGTGACATGGTCCTAAAGCCTGGATTTCACTAAAACGGAGACGTGCACAGATGACAGACGTTTCGTCATCTCAACGAACATAATAAAACATTGCATTGCAGTTAAAATATCTTAGGTATGTAATGCATGTTGTCATGATATCATAAAGGCAAGAGGTTTGGCCGCTTGGACAGTATTACACTGATGAGTAGAAAGCTCTTAAATGAGGTGAATGAATGAAGCATATCGCCATTAAATTCCTTTTTGAAAATAAAAACGTAAAGCCCAGCAACTGGTTGCTTGGCAGCTCCATGTCGGAATTAATGTCTTTCAGTGCGCTGAAAATAATGATGTTAAATTATTTCTACATCTTATCTTCACTTAGGTTTAACCGAATTGATGACGCATTTCTCTTTGACGTAATTCCACTTGAGATGAGCGCAGTGAAATGTGTGCTTGGCAGAGATTTATGTAGGTAGGTACAAGAAACGCAGTTTAATGATGTTTTAAATCTCACCGCTCTGGTGAAAACTAGTTGTATGCTACGGAACTTTTGTCCTCGCTTTTCCGCCTAAGTGTACACAGGGTTTTACGATCCTCGGAGGTTTTTCAATAGCCGTTGCAAATGGTACAGACGAGCCAACCTATTATGGAAGGCATTGTGAAAAATCCATTGAGTATTGTCACAGACGTCTGCCATTGTTTAGGACGTGCATGCATTGCGAAGTGAAGTATTTCAAACATCGCTTCGTTTTTCTGAGTAAACGTGTTTTTGTTTTATTTGAACTTAGAAGTTTTGTGAGTGAAACATCCATGTCCATTGTCGCTATTCATTCTTAAAGCATAATAATACTTTCTGTCGCGCTCTGGCTGACAAAAGAGGTGTTTGTCAAATGGAGAATGTAAGATTTAGTCCTAGGTGTAGCCAAGGCAATTACTTAATTACTAATTACTTAAGGCAATTATTAAATTAACCTACTGTGTGTCGCATCAATACCTAATCTCCACCAAATCCGGTATGCATCGTCTCTCCAACATAGCGAGGCTACTGACTAATTATCACAAACAGCAATGAACCAATCATCATTATAGTCTTTTTTACGCCCCATGGACTAATAATTAAAAGCATATTAACTAAACAAAAAATGTCAGAAGTGCTCATCCGTGCGCGTGATCTTTGCTGAATTGACGTGATGTTGATAATGTTACAAGATAATTGTGGTAGCTTTGAGAAAGTAGTATGAGATGGCTGATTAAAGTTCTGCGTCATGCAAATGGTTTGTAGCCTTCGTAGGTATGGTATAAGACTACTTATGCACAGGTAGGTACTTGCCTGATTGAGAAGTGTAATCGTATTTATTGCGACAAAGGTCGCGATTACCCTGGAAACAGGTATACCTACTACGGTGTAGTCGAATATGTCACAAACGAATTATTTTCAGACCGCATCTTGAACTACTACTGTCTAATTGCCATCATCAGTGTCTACGTAACTATGTAACAATGAGATTACGCAAGCCCCTACCTTCATAGCTTTTCTTCCGGTCAACAACAAAACGCGAGTGAACAACCTCCTAACACGGCGTGCCATCGTTAAAGTACCACTTGCATCATTATGTACAATCTGTGCTATATTTAACTGACGGGGGTCCGAAAAGCCCACAATAGATTTGGTACAGAGGTCTGTGAAAAGGCCAAATTTATTTTTATTTTTAACCGCAGGCAGGTATAAATGTACCTACTCGTATGTGAACACTTGACTATGCTCGCTAACTTGCTAAGCGAGTGTGTTACGTTTTTTTTCGCTACTGGTTTATCGCCGGCGGTCAGGTAACTGCTTAAAGTACCCAGTTTTAATTTTAGGGTTATAAACTTGGGATGTACTTAGCCAAAAAAACTTGTAAACAAAGCATTC
Source organism: Peribatodes rhomboidaria (assembly GCA_911728515.1). Lineage (NCBI taxonomy): Eukaryota > Metazoa > Arthropoda > Insecta > Lepidoptera > Geometridae > Peribatodes > Peribatodes rhomboidaria. The sequence continues at coordinate 14,780,339 of OU452179.1, read as the reverse complement.
ATAACAGTTGTAAACAATTCTAATAGGATCAATCCTAAACACGTAAAAAAAACTACCTAGCATTTCGTTGAGTGCCAATCACAGTGTTTTTATTGAGTCAGTTTTTTCTCTCATTCTAATTTGGACCCACAAATCTCTTCCTCTCACTTTTTATCTTGGTAATATTAAAAGAGTTCTTGTAGGATCCTTTTTTCGTTTTGTTTTGCACTGGCTAAAAAGTAGGGTATCTGGTGAGTGCAATCGCGTGCAACTGGTATAAAATAAAAATAAATTGCAAAATACCTACCTACTTGCTTAAAAATGGCAAAACCTTCGTTTGTGAAAGTGAAGTTATAAATACATGGCTAATTAAGAGTCGTTCACAGTCAAGCTTTTCAATGAGAGAGTGATGCAATTGTGACACTGACTGTACTCAACTACTCACAGCTATGTTTAAGGGACGCTACACACTAATCGTCGTGCCGGTACATTGGGTCCGGCAGTGTTTTGTTTGTTGATCGACAAAGCCGGCCTACACATACACGTGTATATCTACCTACCTACCTATGTGTAGTACCTACTACACATGTTCGACTGATGCCGATTGGGTGATCCATTCAGGAGGGCAATTCTTAAAAGTCAAGATATTTTTTGTCATTGTCTTTCTCGTTTTAAAAGTCATAGGAAATAGAACGACCAAAACCTTTCACGCGTCAAGAATAGGCGGCTAGGCTAGAAACCTATGTCTCGAACGTAGTGTATATTATATTCGATTTTACCGCGTGGTTTAGCCGATTTATCCGAATGTTACCCGAATGTATAATACCTTTAAGCTGCTAGTTCAGCCGCACATATTAAAAGGGCGGCCTTTTTGCCAAACATTCATCTATACATTTTCTGTGTGCCGCTCGGACGTGCCTTCGATGCCGGCCCGACCAAGTGTGTAGCGCCCCTAAGGCATAGAGAAATAAAGGTAACTACCATACACCTTTCTCGAAGTTCTACTGTGTTGCTCCATCGAGGAGAAAATGTATTATGTTTGTGCGCAGACAGAAAGCAATAAAGCAGGTTTGCAAGTTATACAATTGATTGAAATAAATATTTATTTCTAGGAAAACAATAAAATGAATACAAACATAAAAACAAATAATATTGGAACTTTTATTTTGCTGCTCTACCATTTTCAATGGACGGATATGTTGATAATACTATCATTGTTCTGTTGACGTAGTAGTGCATTGTTCAGTACCTAGGTACTTATGTGATCTTGTGATAGTTTCATTAGTTGGGAGTTTATTTGTAGTCGACCCCAAAGAAGGAGATTCTTAATTCGGTTGTATTTATGTAATTCCGACATTTTATTAAAGCGATTTGATTTTTTTTTGTTTTCAACCGATGCTTTTCTATCTAGGGAAGACATAGAGAAGTTTTTACTCATGCCTGTTATCGAGTGGTCCAACAGTAGTTTGCAAGAAGTTACTAGAGCATCTCTATTTCACATAAAAAACCTTCAGTTTACTACGGAACCCTCAAACGGAAGTCGGCTAACATTTCACGTTCACGTTATTTTTTCACGTTTTCAAGGTTCAAGAAACGTAGCCAACCAATAAGGTTACGTAACTAGCGTCTATAAACAGTCTAGAATTCTAAAACAAACACAATTATCGTCCACCGTCGCTGCCATGCTGCAGAATAAAAATAAACAGAGTAACAACTTTGAGGGCATAAGTCTGCCAAAACGCACTAAGCGTTTCAAGTCAACTTTTCTTGTAAGAACTGCAGAGGTGTGGAACTCGTTGCCTGCGTCTGTCTTTCCACCTAAATACAACGCGGGGGTGTTTAAGAGTAAAATAAATGGGTATCACCTAGGCAAGCGTGTTACACCTTCGATCATGTCGACGCTTTCCATCAGGCGAGTCACTGGTCAAACGCATGCCTATGTAAAAAACAACAACAAAAACAAACTTAGGCCCGCATGCTAAAACGACGCTCAGTCATGAATCTCAATTTTAATACTGTTTTTATAAATGGTAAAACCAGTTTTAAATCGAGATTCATGACTGAGCGTCCTTTCAGAATACGGCCCTTAGTGATGCAATGCAATTCATTTTTAGGAGCTAACTTTTGAAATACGTCATGTAGACCTCTAGGGCTACATTTTAACTGGAACATGAATCTTACTTAAAATTACGGACTTTGGAACTTTACAATGCCAGCAAGTGTGCGAAATCGTTACTGAACTGCACTAAAGTGAAAAAAAGAAAACCATTTACAGTTTATTTTAACTTCCATTTAAAAATAATAATTTGATGATTCATTTCCGATTTTCGAAATACTGTCTGAAATGTCTGAAACAAAGTCTTTGATTTTCTCTTACTTTATGCGACATTGTTCATTTCTTTTGTTGAGTTGTGTCTCTGTATGCTGATCGTCAGCGTAGGACCGTAGGTGGCAGTGACGCGCTCAGCCGATGGGGCTTCTCTCGTGTTAATGTGGATTTGAATCAAGGGCGTACCGACACGATATCGACGTGGCTGAGCACGACATGGATAAGTAGCGGTGCGGGGCGCACTGTCAGACACCCTTTTTCTATAGCCTCTGAATAGTTATATAGTGTTTTTTTTCTATCGACTTAAAAATCGAAAGAGACAAAACCCCGTTTAACCATTGCGTAGTCTGCTATACAACGTTATGAACGTTGTATAGCAATATATTGGATTGAACATATAAACATAGCTTGTATTTAATCATACATATTATATAGTAGTTTGCCTGGAAGCGATGATAGTCTAGTCGGAGATGACTCGCCTCTCGAGCCAGATGGAGCGGGTTCGGATCACTATTTAATGTCATCTGCTACGTAACTAGAGCCCGGTGTATGGCGACAGGCTCTATGGCTCCGATACAGGGTCTATACAGGCTCCGATGTATGGCGTGGTAGTGTGTGAAACCAACAAGTTTATTGTATTTGCATGAACTACTTGCCTGCAAATGCGTGCACAGTTTTATGAAGATCGGATCAACGATACTCAAGCTACCGTCTAAGAAAAAACGCCGAGATAACCCGGTAGACCATTAGACTTCGCTTAGCGCGGACAAACAAATATAAATAAAGAAAATAAAAAAAACCCCGACATCGATTTTCATCAAACATAGTGAACAGTCCCGACTAATTCACATTTCAAACAAAAAAAAAACAAGATCAAAATCTGGAGCTTATCAGGGCTCGGGAGCTACGATGGTACACACACACACTTTACTTTTTGAAAATTTTAAGGAAAAAAAAACACACACACACACATACATGTCAAACTAATAACACCCCGTCGTTATTGCGTCGAGGGTTAAAAACAGGCGGTAGTATCAGTGCAATAAATGGTAATTTGGTCTTGGAGATTCATAAACTAAATGAAATTACTAATTTGCGTGTGTACTACTAAAGCGTTCGACCTGGCTTTCTCTACATTACCTAAGTAGGTAACTCGAGCTTTGTAACGTAAGCTTGCTTCGATACGGCAATGCGGCTTTTGAGCCTTTATATTCTGCCCAACGTTTACCTACTACGGCACGAGAAGGTTACAATAAGGTTATTTTACTTAGCTTTTGCCTTGATTTCCGAATTTTAATTTTCTATCAACCTAATAAAAGTTCAGGACATTTCCACACAAAGTCGCTTGACACCAAACTAAGCAAAGCTTGTACTATGGCTGCCAGAGACTGATTTAAATACATTTTATTTATACATACAATACATTAATATATTTTTAAATAAATACTTAAATAGATATTTAACACCCAGACATAGTACAAACACACACACTTGTTTTTGTGTTTGTATGAACTTTTATGAGTTTTTATTATGAATATGTTTTGTGTATTTTATGTTTGAAGAATGAATTGTTCTAAGTAGGTATTGTGATTGTATTCTGGAATACTGTATTGTATACTATAGAAATATTAACTTTTTTAAAACTTGAAAATGTTTTTTGTAAACCTGGAATTTTCGCTTACCGATAGAACGTAGAGTAGACTAAAAAATTAGCTTAAAAAAACATTTATTCAGGGAATTAAACCAATTAAAGAAACCATGGACGTATACATACTCGTACGTTCATGATAGAAACAAGATGTGTAGTGTTCCCTTTCCACACTGTTGTTTTTTTCTTTATCTAAAATTTCGATTTTGTTCGAAAAATAAAACAAAAGACGTAAATTATTCACTTTTATCGAGTCTATGTAATTTCATAATGAACTAACATTCGTCGTAACCAACACGAAAAATGTGTTAGTTTTTTTTTCTTTGTATGGTACGGCTACATTAGCGGCGACGATGATTCGGGCTATCGCGAAATGTGTAGCAGCTTCGTTCGTCACTCAGCGATGTATCGGGCGAATTATTGCCTACATCAACTCCGCAGAAAGACGACGTTGACGGCTAATGTTAGATAAGAACATCGCCGACATTCGAAAACGATAATTTTACGCAACATAACGCAACATAATTGCGTGCTAATGTAGCAGTTCCATTATGAACTCTTTTTTGGTAAAATAAGTTTAACACATTTGAACCTTAACACATTCTGTTAAAGTTCAAATGTGCACACTTTTTTAAGTACCTAAGTGTTTATATAGATAATGATTAAATTATTAATGACCGTCATTGATTGATACAAAACAAGAAATAAAAATCGCTGGCCATCATTAGCTTATTTCAATCGGCACGTGCCGCGACCGCCATCGCCTTGGGCTCATCATTATCTTTTTTCAAAAACTTAATTGCAATCAACCCATCTTATTTATACTTCCAAGGAGCCGTTTTGGACAATGGACATCATATCTGTTCTTGTCACTCAAATTCATGTCGATATTAATTAATTAAAGCGATGATAGCATAGTTGGAGAAGGCCCGCCTCTCAATCCAGAGGGAGCGGGTTCTAACCCAACGGCACGCATCAATTTGTTCATTGTGTGAACATATGTGCGTATTGTAGGTATGTCATCTGCTACATGATTGGAGCCCGGTGTATGGCGACAGGCTCGCCCGTTTCACATTTGGGACTGAATATCGTCCGGCGAAGTGTGGGTGTTGCATGATACCTCTGCCAGCCCCTTCGGGGGAAAGACGTGATGATATGTTAAATTAATATTAAACTGCACAGACATTCTGTACCAGGATGTAATGCATGCAATGTAAGGTGCAATGCGATATTTTTTTTTGAAACCAATTTTATTACTATCATTTTCTGTGGCTTTTGTTAAACTTTTGGCCTTTTACGTAGGTAAGTAGAAGTAGGTACTTAATTATTTTTGTTTTCCTGAGTAAATGTGTCAAATAAATACCTATCATTCTGTCTCTCCTCAATTTAAACGTTCACAAACAGGGTTTCCTCCAACGCATTGATATAGACGCTGTAGTCCATCTGTTCAATATCGATTTTCAGTTTTCCGAATACATGTAGGTACATAGCTTTATTGCTACGTCACGCGAGAGTGAGACGACACGATAGTGAATAAGTGTGTGTGGATGTGTATGTAGTGGATGGACTACATCGAAAGCAAAACATCAGCAGTAGATGTGAACGAGTTGCCGATCGTGCCAATGCTATTTACCCGACTGCGAAAGAAGGAAGGTTTAATTGCTCGAGTGTATGTTTGTGGATATGTATGTATGTATGAGGTTTCTTTGGCACGCTCTGCAGCCTAAACAGCTTGATGGATTTCGACATGTGAGGTGTGGTTTGAATCGTCTCGATAGTAGAAGTGACATAGGTCACATAGGCTACAAAGTTTTGGAGCCGGATTTTTTTGTTTTTCTCTTAATAATGTTACTTGTCATTGCCAATGTCTGTACGCACCTTAACGTAAAAAAAAGCATTGCCTCATTTTTTTGGGTTTGTAAAGAGATAGAGAAGTGAGAACTCGATTTGAAAACGAAAATCTTGTTCCAGTTTAAGTTCAATCGGCCGTTTAACATTGACAAACAGTTTCGTCGAACACGCCTGCTTTTGTCTGTTGCTATTCGATACGTTTTTTAATACGGTCAAATCTCACCGAGGGTCGAATTAATGAGCGAATAATGAAAATTATAATTAAACTTTATTTTGAAGTGCGTGTTACCATCACTATTTTTCCTATTATAATACTGAGAGCAACATAGCATGTCTTTTACCCGACTGCTCAAGAACTAGGGTTATGTTTTTCGAGTTTATGTATGTAAGTGTGTATGTGGTTATGTATGTATGAGGTTTCTTTTGCACACCTTGTCAATTTTTTTTTTTTTTTTTTATAATGATGTTACTTGCTAACATCATGTAGATAGCAGATGGCAGAGCAAGAGATATACCTAGGTAGTGGGATATGACTTTGGATAATGATGATGATCATCATCACCACCGTCATCACCATCAGTTATATTCCATCATCTTTTCGGTACAGTCTGATGCTATCTCTAGACTCATCACCCCCATCAGTCATATTCCATCATCTTTTCGGTACAGTATGATTCTAGCTCTAGACTCCCTGTGATTTCCTATCACTTTTCATTACTTTCTTAATTTCTATCAAAATATTTGCCGGTTGTCTAAAACCAAAATGCTGAATGATGACTTGACGGATGATGAGATTATGAGCTCTGCAGCAGACCGCTACGGGACCACGGCGTATTTTTTGATATTTGATTATATATCAAAAAATATATGTCATTTGAGATTTTCATCTCACCTTTTTTCGTCCTTGTTGCTCTCGTTTGAAACGTCATAGGTGTGAGAGTGACCAAGGTAAAATCTAGGAAGGAAAAGCGTCGTTCGTAGGAAAAGCCCTCCAGTCCAATTGATTGTATGACAATAAATATTCTAAGACTTAAAAAGTTGCTACTGTAAGCTGAGTCTAAATAGAAAACTCCAAACTATATTCGAGGTCTAACCATAATTAGATACGAATAAGAATATGTAAATATTTATTGTAGATGTGTGTAGAGATGTGTATAGCTATATGTGTGATATGTGATGTGATAAACTGTGTATAGATGTATTGATGATCTAACTTCTATCCCTTACGTTTTCCAGAGTTGATAAACTACACACAGCCTGTGTACGTGTGGAGGGATGACCCCAACTCGAGACAGAACACCATCAAGGAGATCATCGAGAGAGCCACCTCCAAGGAAGACTGGCCACAAGTAACTTACTCTTTTATTTTTTAACCCCAATACAAAAACTCTTTATTGACACCAAATACAAAATAAATCTAAATAAACACTCAAAAATATAGGCCCAATGGGCCGTCTTATCGCTTAAGAGGGATCTCTTCCAGACAACCTTTGGATGGAATAAAAACATTACGATGAAACTCCCGATAAGTTTGACGTGTGTGTGTGTGTGTGTTTATGTGTGTGTGTTTCCTCTATCTGTGGCATCATAGCTCCCGAACGAAATAACCGATTTTGTTTTTTTTGAAAATCGATTTTAAAAACCTTTCTTGGAAGTTTTGTAGTTGAAGCGATGTTGGCTTGATCTCAATCTATAAAACACGTCTGTATTCTCAGAATAGTTGTGTTGGTAATTTTCCTCACGAAATTCTTCGGGAAGAGATCAATTTCTCTATCTTTTATTTAATTAGCTTAAGCTTAACTTAACTACGCTTAACTGAGACTGAGAAATTGTGGGGAATTTAAACACACGTACTCGTATTAGTGCTAAATCACTGGCAAATGCCTTATGAAGAAAAAATTAAATTAAAAACTTTTAATTTAATTCTGTCACGACATAATAGTCTTTTTCTCTCGGAAATCAAAATTTCACTCATTAAACTCATCAGTGAGTATCAGTAATATTTAGGAATACGGAAATATAGGTAGTAAATATTGTAATTTCCTGCCAGCTTATACAATGAAAGTGAAATATTGGCTCGTGAGCCATAACACATTACTACGTCAATACGCTAAAATACAACCAACTTTTCTGTAGAGTCGAATGAGGGCGACACCATCGCGTTTTCTGAACCAATTGACAGCAACGCGCACAAAACTTTAGTTCCATCATTTGGTCAACCGTGTAAACAAGTTAGTTCTTCTGTACGTACCTAAAATAGAGCGCCTTGACATTGCTTGATGCACTCGAGCTACGTGCGTGTGGACACGGTCAATGCTATACGAACAATGTTTTTTTTTTATTGTTCACTTTGATGAATTACCGAAAACTGGGGATAAATCGGGGAACTGGGTATGGGGTTCAATATAATTTTCACACCAGCTGCTCGACATATCACGTGTATAGTCTCAACGTAAAGCAAGGCATTGCCTCCACAGGAAGATAAATTATATTGTATGAAAATCCCAAGGAGTTTTCGAAAGAGGTTAAAATTTAATGAAAACTCAGTTTACGGGCACTGAAAGAAGAGTTGATTCGAAAACTGAACTGGCCACCAAGAAAAAAAAAGAGCGCAGTTGGACCCTCAGAATAATAACTAAAGCAATATTATTCTGAGGCTGGACTACACCCTTCCAATCAATAGTATTGGGAGTATTAGAAGCTTTACGAAATTGAAAACAAAAGACAGTGTCTGGTGTAACATATTTTCACACCTTGCAGAAGGTGTGAAAAGTAAAGTATTCACCTCTGGGAAAAAGTTACACTCGTTACATTTAGTTCAATGAGCCGCCTGCGACGTTAGACAGTGCTTAACCCCTCTGTGCTTATTCTACTATTATTTAATTCAGTAAAAAGGTTGAAATGGTACTTCGACTAAAGTTCTGTAATCACATCCGTTGACCTTTTCCAAGATGTGATTATAAGCGTGACACGCGCGCAACCACTTTTGACAGGCACGCTTTGTGTTGCCTTTTGTCGGCGCGCGTGTTTGTTAGGGTATGCTCATGTCAGACAATTTTGAGTATTTTGGACGCAAGGCGAAGAGCTCCTTAAAAAATTTACTGTTTGTTCGCTCATAGTGCGGGCCAACAGGAAAAAATACACGTCTTGATCCTTTCTTGGTAAATTTCACCAATTGTGACCGAAGCTTTAGTTGGAGTATCTTGTACTATGGCTGCCGGAGACTGAAATACATACATATTAATTTTTGAATCCATACTTAGATAGATATTACCATCTAGGGCCGTCTTTCAAAACGACGGTCAGTCATGAATCTCGATTTAAAACTGGTTTTTCCATACTTAAAATCCAGATTCATGACTGTGTGTCGTTTTATAATACGGTCCCTAGACATCAAAAATGTTTATTACATGAACAGGTCCCCTAGATGGGAATTGAGCCCACGTCCCCAACCTCAGAAAGCAGGTTCACTACTGTAAATAGTGAAAGCAAGTTTGGCGCAGGTGCGGAAGTAATAACACGGCTGTTCGTGTACAAGTAATGTAATTGACTGAAGGGTTGCACGCCGGTCATCGTGCGCGCAATTGAGTCACCGACACTGTTTTGATATTAAAACCAAACTAACTAGCTGTTTCCTCTCACAGTTAAGTAAAAGATAAACTGCTTTTCGTTCCAGATCCTGATATTCCCCGAAGGCACGTGTACGAACCGCTCATGCCTGATCACGTTCAAGTCGGGCGGCTTCTACCCTGGTGTGCCCGTACAGCCCGTCACCATCCGCTACCCCAACGCTAAGGACACCGTCACCTGGACCTGGGAGGGGCCTGGCGCGTGAGTATAGCTTGTAAACACTCTGCCTAAAATGACGTGGTTGGCTTGTACCCTTCATTAGCTATGATTGGAGAACACCAAATCCAGAGAATGCAGTCCATGTGCACTCCGGTCCGGCTTGCGAGAACCAGTAAAGTATGAAATTCTATGAAAGACGTCACACCGAAAGCAGTCCGTTACAGTAGCTGCGTGACGCACGGACAGCTCGTCGACTACGACAAACTGGTAGCACGCACACGAAACGGACTGCAACTCGATTTGGTGTGTTTTAGCTCTAGTTAAGATATCCTAATGTTTGCTTGACGAGTCTATTGTATACCAATATCGAGTGTATACCAATCAAAAATCTGGATTAATCTGAAGAAAGAAAGAAGAAATCAAAGATCTGGAACATCTTATAGTATGTTTCGATGACTTTGCAATTCAGTAAATTTCAAAATGTTGAAAATGAAATGAAATGAAAATATATTTATTGCCAAAGAAAAAAAAAACACAATAGAAATAATTAGATACAATAGTTAGATACATACGGTGGCAAAGGGTGTAAGCTCAGCACTGAGCTGCGTAAACCAGATCGGTTTATGCAAGGCTGATTTTCAGCTTACCCCTAGACTCGAATTAAGATGTTCGTCGAGGGTATAGTCATGCGAGTGTTCAATTTATACATTATTTCGAAAAATTACAGCAAGTTCTTTAATTATGTCATATTGAGTACTTATGTAAATGTTGTCAGCAGAGATGTGTGTGAATTTATGTTATGTAATCGGAGTATTCTAACCAGGATACAGTAACAGTGAGTCTGTCCCATCGTCATTTAACAGGTGATCAGTATATAACCAATCTTTCAGCTCCATTGAAACACTTTAGTAAACAAATACAAAGTTACTTCAAAAAGAAGGGTCTCGACTTTATTGAAGGTAATACTTTATTTACCTAGCGTCAAGGAAAATCCAGTTTCTGGGTCCTTATACTCAATATTTGACACATACACGCTTTTTTCCTGTAGTGGTAGGCAGATACGAGTACTACTTCTCTGGAGTTGTGATCCTGGCACACATCTTTCGCTTCTTCTACTTCAATGTGTTTTTCGTACATGCTCGTCGGTTAATGGTTTATATTCTTGACTTGGCCTTTCTTAAAACATCTTGTATTTTATAATGACTTTTTTTAATGCCAGGTGTTAAACTAGCTAACGGTGCGTCTGATACTAAGCGATCACTGTCGCCTATGGATACCTGTAATACCAGGAGCATCACAGATGCGTTGCGGACCCTTTATAACTCTATTGGCAGCTCTTTCATTAGAACCCCATGTTGTAATTACAGGTGTGCGATTTCCACCAATCGATAATTAAGTTTATGTGGATGTTAATTCAGTATTTAAAACATTCCAGCTTGAAGCTCCTGTGGCTGACGCTGACGCAAGTCCACAGCTCGTGCGAGATCGAGTTCTTGCCCGTGTATTACCCGAGCGAGGAAGAAAAGCAGGACCCCAAGCTTTATGCCAGGAACGTTCGAGATGTTATGGCTAGGTGAGTTTACAGATCCCCCAATAGACACATACAGCGACTTCCCACTAGTAGGAAGCTATTAGCGAAGAACACACGCGACGATTATCAGCTTAGATCGTGTAGTTTTCACAAACTTGATTTTGACATTATCGGTGAGTGTTAAAGCTGTCTTAACATGGCATATAATATATATAGTATGGCTTACTTAGGAATAGTGGCTAGTAAGTGACGTCTGTTGTTTAGGTTTTTAGTGAGAAATTCTGATTCTACCACCATGCGGGATACACAATAGGGAAAAGAAAGAAGTAAAGTTTACGTACTAGGCAGTTGTTTTGACGCAATTTGTGTTGTTTCGATCTGGTGAGGTTTGTGGAAAGCCGCTGGATGCAAGCAGCGCTAGACCGGTCATTGTGGAGATAATTTGTGTGAATCCTTTGGGGAAATTAGATCTGCAGTACGTTGGGTGAAGCCTTTGTCCAGCAAAGAATGTCCTTCGGATGAGATATTGATGTTGATGAATTCACAGCAGATTCACAGAACCTAGATCTTGATTTTTATTATTGAACTGCTTAGTATGAGTTTTTTGATCATTTCCTTAGCGCGTCTTTCTTGCCGATGATGATGGTGTATTGTTTCAGAGCCTTGGGCGTACCAGTATTAGACTACACTTACGATGACTGCCGACTGATTGCGCGTGCGAAGCACCTGGGTATACCGTGTGCAGCCTCCATCAGGGAAGTCTGCGAACTGCGCGCGCTGCTCGGGTGAGGGAGACATTTGTTGATAGTGTTACTTTGACGATCCTAGACATGAGAGAGTGCGAGGGCTCAGATGCTGTCGAGGACAACGATTTACAATCATAGCTCCCCACTAGGTTTCTCTGTGTCTGGAATGCCATGGAACACACACAAGACAAGGGCAATTAACACCCAGACCCAGAACAGATATCTAAATTCATAATTAAAACATCTGCGGGAATCGAATCCGGGACCTCCTGCTTCTAGAGCAGTTCCGACTAATAGGACGGTCGTCCAGATACCCATAGATTTTTTTTGAAATAATAATAATAAATATCAGGGCACTTGCACACACGGTCGTCTGACCCCAAACGAAGCAAAGCTTGTACTATGGCGGCCAGAGACTGATATACATTTTTTTAAAATACATACTGATATAGATAATTAACACCCAGACATAGAACAAGCACAGATGTTCATCACATGAATGTTTGCCCTCTGTGGGAATCGAACCCACACCCTCTAGCACAGAAGGCAGGTTCACTCCCGACTGAACCACCGAGGCAGTCAGGTTAATTAATCTAAGGTTAATTAATTTGCAATCTCAGTATTTTGTTCATAAGCTATTTATTCTTGATCTGAGTCTCATTTATGTCTTTGTTTGTGACTGTGTGACATCCTAGTGGGGAGATGAGTACGTAGGATGAAGTGGTCCGAGCGACCGGCTCATACGCCTGTACTTGATGTTGCTGCAGGCTGGAGCAGTCCGGGCTGGACGTGCTGCTGGCGGCGGGCGGCACGCTGGGCGCGGCGGGGGACGCGCGCTGGGTGGCGCGGGACGAGTTCTGTCGCCGCCTCGGCCTGCAGCCCGACGCGCGCGCGCAGAGACTCTACGATATCTTCCTGCAGGTAATTATACATTATGAATAAAGAGATAACATTATGAAAGGAGAATAAGTAACATTATGATTTTATGAGACGGGAATTACTCACGTACGATTTAGGGCCGATTTCACCAGTGAATATAAGAGCGATATGCTCATTTTAAACGTTGGGTTTACGTGAAAAACTGAGGTTAAACAGTCATTTTGTATGTCATAAACTTAGTTTAATAAGTCTCGATTAGTAGCATAAATGGTGAATTCGGCCCTTAGTCGATTATTCCAACTATAGTTTCAACCGCATTCGGCGGTCTTTATCAAGGTGAGTGCGTGCGCTCGGCTGCCTCTCGCACAGCTCATCGCACACCGAGCGCGCGTACGTACGTGACTAATTCGTAAAATCAAAATGTGTGAAAATCACATCAGTTTCCATCATGAGTAAACTCTTAATTCAAATTCAATAAGTACTTTATATTTTTTAATGGCCATATAAATTCTACAAAATTAAAGTCAAAGTACGAATGAATGAATCAAAGTCAAAAATTTTATTAATATCAAAGCGTCGTCAAAGAGTCCTCCCCTTAAAAATTTAAAAGTTCCAAACCTCAGTGTAAGTCCGTAATATTATTTTATGTTCTGTGGTGTAAGGCAGTTGTCTGACCGCCGGCGATGAGCGAGTAAATAAATGGATCTCATTGATCCCATTTCGGACACTGTCCGAAACGGGACTTTTGAATTCAAAAAGCGTTAGCGAGCGAAGCGTCAATGTTTCAGCTTCGACTATAATGCTTTCGTATGTCCGAATTCTGACTGAATTTCTGTCCGGATCTACAGATGGCATTCCTCAACCGATTCTAGTGAATTTTTGTGAGCAGGTGCGATAATTGTACAGATTATTTTTTTCCAAATCAGTTTTTGGAATTTTTAAAAATTGTGGACATGATTTTTTTTCTAAAAACGTCGGTCGCGAGGTCTGCAGCTCACCGAGCCACTAAATAGGGAAACTCTTTATTGTTCACACCACAAATAAAAAAAAAAAACAAGAGAATAATTATAAAAATACTTATTCTATAGTGTAACAACTGGTGGTACAACTATTTTCACTCCCATTTCGGACACTAATTGGAATAATTACGCAAAACACTCGCTCGGCGATACTCGCCAAGTCGTCCAGCGAGTGGACATTCATAAATTTTTTACTCAGTACTCGTCGGACAACTGCGTTCCCCGTGTTGACCCTCATTTGAATAGTTTCAATCGTCAATATGAATGTCCCCTGTCCCCGTGGCCCGTACTAACCCGCCCCGCCCGCAGCCGAGCGGGCTGGTGTTCTTCCCGGACTACCTGCTGTGCGCGACGTTCCTCGCGCTGCTGCACGCGCCCCTCGTCAATCTGCTCGCTTACGCCTTCAAGGTAACACGACACGCGATCATGTCACGTATACATGACGCCACGACATGACACACACCATCAATGTACACACACTACGTCACAACACATGACACACACGATCTTAAGATGTACTTTTCGCAGCCAACGTGCTTGATCAGTCGCTCAATTAACAGTCTAGCCTTTTTGCTAAACGGCTCCGTTCAACTAGATTAAGCAAGATGGCTGCGACATATACATGACGTTACAATTACAACACATGACACACTATAAGGATGCACTATTTAACTGTTTTAGCCTTTCATTTAGCCTAAGTTGATTTAGGATAAAAAAACTGGTTCAACAACAGTTTCTAGGCCGCCTGATGGCTTTTTACATGACATCGTTTGTTGTAATAGGACTAACAACGAGACCTATGATTTTAACCATGGCACTCAGTTGTGATTCGCATTGGACCTTGTGCACACATTTTAAGATCAATATTTGTTTGTTTACCGCCTCAAAGCAGCTATTTATTGCATTCTCATCTCAGATTATAATTATTGGCGGGCGGCGGTGACATACAGACAGACATCAGAGTCTTACTATAAGCGTTCCTTTTTACTATTTTGGTACGCAACCGCCCAGTTTCTTAATAGATCGTGAACATAAAATTTAATAATAGCCAAAATCGTCTTGGACTGCATGATCATCAATGTTTTATCCCCATCAGCTGTACGACACGACGGGCACGGGCCGGCTCCCCTCGGCGTGCTTCGAGGAGGTCGGCTCGCGCGTGCTGGCGCGCTGCCGGGAGGAGGCCAGGAACACCTTCATGCACGCGGACATGGACGGGAAGGGATACATCACCTACGGTTAGTACGATGTCAGGGACAGTGTAGGATACAACCGGCAAGGACCACCCCCGATGTCCTGTGGACGAGAAGGATACATCACCTACTGTTAGTTCGATGCCAGAGACAGTGTACGATGCAACCGGCAAGGACCACCCCCGATGTCCTGTGGACGAGAAGGATACATAACCTACTGTTAGTTCGATGCCAGAGACAGTGTACGATGCAACCGGCAAGGACCACCCCCGATGTCCTGTGGACGAGAAGGATACATCACCTACGGTTAGTTCGATGCCAGAGACAGTGTACGATGCAACCGGCAAGGACCACCCCCGATGTCCTGTGGACGAGAAGGACACATCACCTACGGTTAGTACGATAACAAGGACAGTGTACGATACAACTGGCACGGGATGCCCCCCGCCTCGCCTCGCCTTCGGGCGATACATTACTTACTGTTACTAATACAGTAAAGTGCCAGGAATCCGGATATTTTAAAAACTCGAGGGTGCCAGATTATTGGAATTTTCAGATTACTGGATTGTTTAGAATTGAGAGACTGCCATTTTTTATTTGTCCATACGAGTATGTACAAACATTTATATGGATGTTTATTATGTATGTTGTTTTTGGTAAACTTTTTTAAGTTAATTTAACTTAACCGATTGCAATGTTTTCATATAAACCATCGGCAATGAACATACTTGCTTACTCCTCAAAAGGAGGAGGCTTTATTTTGTGGAAGCGGGAAATATGTTAAAGTATGCAAACGATTGCAACTCCCTAAATTCGAGTAAAAGACGTAAAACCTTTTCTGGTTTCTACCGAGCGAGCGTCAGCAAGCGAAGTGTCTGTGCTTCAGCTTAGACAAAAATGCTTTCGTATGTCCGAATCCTGTCTGGATTTCAGTCCGGATCTCTGTCTTCCTCTACAGGTCACATTTCATAACCGATTCTCTTGAAATTTTGTGAGTAGGTTCAATAAATACATAGTTTTTTTTGTCGAGTCATTTTTTGGAATTTTTTTAAATGGCGAAGTTGTTTTTTTTTAAAACAAATCTTAATTATTTAAAAATTTCTGACTCGGCAAAAATTCTGTGTAATTATCGAACCTGCTCACAAAACTTCACGAGAATCGGTTTAGGAATGCGACATTTTGAGGATGACAGACGTCACTACTACCCTACTGGTATTATATCTGTAGTACTACGTACAAAAACGATCTCTTCCAAGCAGGCTCAAAACTTTTTCTCCTTATTCGACAGACGATTTCATTTCGTTCGCGCAGAAGCGACCGGAGTTTGAGTTCCTGTTCTCGTGCGACCAGCCGCAGTCGCAGCCAATCTCGCTGTCGCAGAGGAAGTCACAGTGAGGGTCGCAGGTTCACATCCCGACGGTCTGCAGCTCTGTGCCCTAGACACACGCTGGCGTAGTTACTGGCGCCAGTCTCTTGACAAGAAGAAAAAAAAAAACTTTTTTTGTTTCTTAAGTGCTACTTAATTGTGAAAACGACTTTTTAGTTCCCTAAAGCGTAGGGCACTTGCAAGAGCTCGGGTTATCTTTCTCGGGTTATAGATAGGTTTGGGTTATAGATTTCTATCTTGAAGTTAGCTGAACATCAGAGGTTAACCTGATGAATCGTCTTTCGCCATGAAGAGAAGCTGATCTTTCCTTATCCTAGGGAAAATATTTTATGAATGCCACCAACAGCCCTGGAGACGGTCAGGGTAGTTATGTGGGAGTCCCGAAAATGGCAGCCTATCCATTAAAATCCCTATGGTGTTCCATCTCGGCGCTAAACATCGGAGCTAAGGCTTCCAACATATATAGGGGAGAAACGGTACGAAGACCTAAAAATGGACCGCTAAATTAGGTGCTGCACACAATTCACCGTAGTCAAAAACACAACCAGTCGCAACAGTGATAATTATTGTTGTCTCGTTCTCGCTGTCTCTTGTAATTTTTTCTATCTTTGTTATTGAAACACGTAATATAATACTGTGAACGGAGCTGTGTAGTGTCCGTTTGCTTGTAGTTATGTTGGGTGTACGCGCAGTGTACTAGAAATTAGACTCGTGCCGCTTCTTCCTTATATTATTCTGATGGGCTACGGGAACGCTTTCAACGCTTCTTCAGTCCCGACAGCGGTAGCCGTTAGAAGCTAATATTTAGTTAAAGCTTCCCTTTACTTACTTACCTTATAATGTTTCAAATGAGTTTATTTTATGATTCTATTTTTGTAATTTATTCTAACGGGTCTTAGAAACCTGAAATAAATGAATTTTGGTTTTAATTTAGTATAAGAGAGACATTTATAACATTTAAAGCTGAGCTCATTAACCCTGCGTTTAAGGATTCTGCTGCATGTCTTCTGCAAGTGGTCTAATAGGCCCGATTCACAAGGATTTTTTTGACAGATCTAATTACTAAAATATAGACAAGGACAAGGATGTGTTAGACAAGGACATCGACGTTTTAAGTTTAAGTAGGTCAATTAGACATTCATAATTGAGCTTGAATGTCACAATATCATAATTTTAATACAATACCATTACGAAATTTCTAGGTAAAAAAAATTGTCAACAAAATTTAATTTTCTTTAACTGCCAAATCCTGCTCTTAACTTAAACTCAACTTTAGTCGACTTTCCATGTTCTGTGACCAAAAGTGTCTATCAATGAGAAAATTACTGAAGCCAATTAAAATGTGTAAAAAGATGATAAAAATCAATTTGAAAAAACTAAACTTGCTAAAAATAGTATGTCTTAAAAATAGTGTGTCAATTACTGACGGGCCAGTAACTATTTCAACGTTGAGGCTGGCTCCACACTTTGGCCCCAACGTTGGCTCCAACGCCGCTCGGCCAATGTGTAGAGCCTTTCGGCATGTTATTCCGTTTCGTTGCAATGTTATGTTTATGTAATAGAGATAAAGGTGCATCCACATTGTTACGTTCTGTGAGATTTTATTATTTTTAATTATTTATTCAGTATTTTAGGTAAAACTGTAAAATGTAAAATGTATGTAGTTATGTACAAATTACCTAACGCCATCTATTGGATTGTACTTACAACAACTTTTTTGAAAACGTAAATCTTTCCTTCCAATCGTTGCCTAAATGATATTGCTCCTAGCGATAAGGCCACCACTTTAGCATTAGTAGGTATGTTAGTTTAATCTGCTAATAATCTGCTAACTCTGGTAGTAGGTACAACTGTTCACCGTGTAGCTTGAAACGACGGACATATTGTAGGATAATTATACCAAGTTTCCATCGAGTCCATCGAGAAACGTGCCAAGAAGCTCAATGGCAACGATTCCCTTGTCCAGACCAAACTTCAAAGCTTGGATCATCGGCGCAAGGTTGCTAGTCTATCGGTCTTTTATCGGACACATTTCGGGGAGTGTGCATCTGGTTTGCATGACCTTATTCTCCCTAGCCCGTTCTTCTATAAAACAACCAAGAGTACAAAAAAGCGGCATCGTTTTATGGTCGACATACCTACAACACGCACGAAACGCTTTGGTTCCTCATTTCTCATACGGACTAGAGCGTAGAATACTTGCCAGAATGTGTGTTCCCTGACACTTATAATCTGGGTGTGTTCAAGTCTCGAGTGAATCGTTTTCTTCTAGGCAAGCGTGGTCCATCGTAGGCCGCATCACTGCTTATCATCAGGCATGTTGGTGGCCAAACGCAAGCCTATCTTCTTAATATATATAAATCTCGTGTCACAATGTTTGTCTTCAATGAACTCCTAAACCACTTAACCGATTATAATAAAATTCGCAAACCATGTGCAGTTCGATCCAACTTGGGAGATAGGATAGTTTAAATATATATATATATAAATAATAAACGCGAACGAAGTCGCGGGGTGACAGCTAGTTAAGTTATAAAAAAACAGCTGTTTTTTCAGTTTGGGCCCACAGTAAAAGTTGTTCATAATGACGGGTACAATTATATCCTAGAATATATTCGTTGTCTAAAGATACACCCTCTAAAGATAGCTACTTCCAAGCAAATTCTATCTATTAATCCAAACATCCTAAACTATAAACTATTTGCATATTTGTAAAGTTAGCCAAACATTCGTTTAGACCAACAAGAACTTCTCGCAATTTATTGCACACGCAACTAGCAGTAAATTACAAGTTTGTCACTTCCAAAAGTGCTTCCCATAATAGCATGATTAGGTATGGTGAGAATTTGTCTACTCACATACGAGTAAGTCAGAGTTAATCAATTTTTTTGCAAATCCAAACATTTCTTAAGCCGGAAATACAGACTACAGTCTATTGCCACGAACGTCGATACGCCGTTCCTATTGGTCAAAAAGTTTTTAACAACCAATAAGAACACTTTAGCGAGCATTTGCAGCGCAAAAGTGTGGTCAGATTTTACAGTAGCGGATGCAGGATTTTGGTTATTAGCTGAAAGAAAGCTTTAACAAGGTAGGTATGTAAACGCAAAAGCATTGAAAATCAGACATTTTCGACTATTCTGGTGTCAAATTAGATACTTTTGGGAGGGGGACATGAGCCCCTGGTTTCTAAGTTGACTCATAGATAAATTATGTTGAATTAAATGCTCATCACAGTTTATTCTTCCGAATAGTGTTTCAATACTTTTATATTTCTTTAGGTAATCTACGGTACTCCAATGATTCCTTTAACATGCAAAGTGTGATATTGCAAATACGATTGTGTCTCTTTCTAATGGCTGAACGGATTTGAGTATAATTTTGTACGTAAATAGTGAATATTTTGTATTAGGTATATTGCTATTAATTTATCCAGTAGAAAGGTAGGAAAGCGAATAAAATAGCTGCTCGTAAAATGCATTGTGATTGCTGAAAAATATTTGTAATAATTAGCGCTTTTTATATTAATTTAGTGATTTAGCAGACGCGGCATGTGAATCTGATACCTAGCTAAAATAAGTATTTATTTGTGACATAAGTGTTATTTACTAAGCTGGGTTCGGACATTCTGCAACGCAACGCGCAATGCAACGAGTACATAACAAAAAAAGTTGTTTGAAAGTTTTGTGGTAAAATATACAGAACAATGTTTTACAATATTACGTGTATTCTGAGTGTTTTATTAAATTTTCCATTAATATTGATAGTTTACTGAAACAAAGTATTTTTCTCAATGTGCTTTTATTATTCTAATTCCATCTAGACATTCAGCATTTGTTGTAAGAAACATGATAATGTAAAGA
Source organism: Peribatodes rhomboidaria (assembly GCA_911728515.1). Classification (NCBI taxonomy): domain Eukaryota; kingdom Metazoa; phylum Arthropoda; class Insecta; order Lepidoptera; family Geometridae; genus Peribatodes; species Peribatodes rhomboidaria. The sequence continues at coordinate 14,760,125 of OU452179.1, read as the reverse complement.
ACTAGAAAATGGAAAGAACTCTCTGAATTCCTACTATGGCGGGAATAAGCGGTAAAATGTTGATAGCTCCAAGTGACTTATTTAAATAATAATTGACAAACTGAATAGAATCTCGTAGTGTTGCAAACACCGTCCATTGATGTTGGCATTGCGTTGCGCGTGCATTGCAGATTGTTTACACACAGCCTCATAGATGATAATAATTAATTGGTATTACTACAATATTGTGTTATTTACAAAATAGTGCTTAAGTATTATATTATTATTATATTATCATCATAGTCTTGTGACTATTGACGATTAATTAATAATTTATAAACAGAAAATTAAGTTCAAAAGTTTGCTCCAAATTTTATGTTTTCTCTGACATAGATAGAAAATCCTTCGCAGAATCACGTTGCAAAATTTTTCCAAACTCACACACTCTTTAAAGTATAGGTCAGCCCATTCTTTTAACCTCTGGCCCCGGCTTAGTAGGTACCAGGTTGTAAAATAGTAAAATTGGAGGAGGAGCCACCCTGTTTGATTTCAGGGGAGAATTTGGCCTCCCTTTCCCCCACTTCCGCGGCCCCTGACAGCCAGGATAAAAATGTCATCAGGGAGCATGGTACAAGAGCCTTATTGTGTGAGCGTAATGGCAATGGTGATCACGAGCTATCCTGCTCACGCCACGAACGGGAGAGCACATGATTCCCAGCGCCACCATGCTAACATAATAGCCCCAGTTCAGAGCAACATAAAGTTTGACGCTCTCTTAACTATCTTTTTTCTCGTACAGTCATCGACATAAATCGTACTTACTTAGAATAGGACATTTGTAATAGTAACGAATAAACATTGTAAACTTAGCTACGCGTTTGAGGCTGCATTGTGATTACTTTTAAGTATAGAGGCTAATCTGTATAAAATTAGCGTAACTACGGTTTTTTTCACGTATCTATACCTACTAAAATTGCGCCTGTCACCGTAGATCTTTTTCAGACTAGCTAGCGATTTGTGAGCGATTCCAAAGCGATGCGATTACACTGCGGTTTTTTACTGCCTAGTAACTCTTTAGTAATCTGTGGCTGCCGCGCCCGAGGCGTCATTAGCAGCGTGATCGCCGTGCAATCGCTTTTGGAATATCGCTAGTGTGGTAGAGCTCTTAGGCCCTAACACACGTTTACATTTTCTTAAGAAGAAAGCTTAAAGGTGTTACTTTTAAAAATGGGGGTATAGTTTCCCAAAATCTGTGTGAAAGTAGATTAGAAAACCGATCGATAAAAATGATGCTTCCAAAATTTTTTCGGTGTTGGACTAGATTCGTGAAATAAACTCCTTCGGTATTGCTATGCGGTTCATTTCTAAACGATTTTTAGGAAAGTTAGTATTGGTAGACTGAGATTTAGACTGCGTTTCCACTGAGGCGGAGCTGAGCGGTGCATTGACCAATCACAAAGCTCGAAATCTCCGCTCAACTTCAGTGGAAGCATTGTGATTGGTCAATGCACCGCCTTAGTGCAAACGCAGCCTAAATGCTGGTGCTCGATTGAAAATGGTTCCATTTTTGTAAGTAATGTAGGTTTTTATAGAAATGTTTTTAAGTGGATCGTGTGGCAACACCGATATCAATTTTTAAATGTGTAGATTCATCGCTGGAGATTAAGTGGAAGGTACCTATTTGTAGAAATTAGGAATATGAATTAAAATGAAATTATTACATAAAGCGGACTATTTTATTGTGTTTGTACCTTGTTATTTTATTCTTTTAGTAGATGATTGAAGAAAAAGAACACTATTGATTCATATACCGTCATGACAACCTCACAAAAAAAGTAGTTCATGCATGACCATAATGTTCTTATTCCATCCTAAATGTGTCTGAAAGAGATCGCTTGTAGGCGATAAGACCGCCATCTGCACTTTTACTAGCAAATTCAGTTTAGTGCTATATTTTATTTGGCGTAAATAAAGAGTTTATAGAATAAAATGGAATATATAACTTTACATAAAAAACGAATATAATGCTTCAATCATAAATTTAAATTTTAGGAAAAATAAATTCACTTATGGTTTCTGAGAAATCAGGAGGGCTATTCCTGCGCGTGAGATGAGATGAGATTTTATCTTGGTCACTCTCACACCTATGACGTTTCAAACGAGAGCAACAAGAACGAAAAAACATGAGATGAAAATCTCAAATCTCCGAATAGGGCCACTGGTCGTTAAGCAGATTAATGGCACGAGTTGTAGAAGCATTGTTTCTATTTCTCCACCCAGAGGAATTTGGCGTCGCACGTCTTGTGCATTTGCCAGTGTCAAGTTAATAAGTTATTTACTAATGATGGAGTGATGATGATGAGGTGATGACGATGATGAATCCCTCCTCTTTCTCTATGTCAGTAAAGTGATGGGAACCTTACTGAAACTTTAAATAGAGATTTGTAGAGAACTTTCCCCACACACGTTAACGAACCGATAGAGTTTAATAATCCACCATTATTACACTTTAACACTCGAATGATCACAAGATTTAGAAAATAATACAAAACTACAACAACACCTTTTCGGTTCCTGCCCGTAGGAGCATTCCAAGCAGTGAGTGTGCACACGACCAGGGGGGCTATTCCTGCGCGTGAGATGAGATGAGATTTTATCTTGGTCACTCTCACACCTATGACGTTTTAAACGAGAGCTACAAAGACGAAAAAAGGTGAGATGAAAATCTCAAATCTCCGAATAGGGCCACTGTGTCTAGAACAGTCTTTGGGCGCAGCACACGCGCGCCCCGGCCTCATGCGGTCGGGCACGGCCAGCAAGCAGCGAGCTATCATGGAAGAGTTATCGATCTGCCGATGGAGCAGCTGATAGTAGTGCAACAATATCCCGTACTTTTGCCTTAGTTCCACTGTATTGATGCCCACCATGCCAGCAACAAACAGATACGGATACAAAAAGGGATAATTTACGTAGGTATATTTTAAATAAGTAACGCCATAGTAGATTATGCACCAAAGGAGTAAAGTAGTGTCTTACATCTCGGGCGGCTTTTTGAACCGTAAGCGTAACGAGGGACTCTAGAGAGAGGGAGTTAAAATATAATACCCGAGTGAAGCGAGGGAGTTATGTAGTGTCCTGAGTGAAGCGAGGGGTTCAAGCCCCCCTAGACGAAGACTGCTTTTTCCCAAAGGTGAGTAGAGTATTCACCTCTGGTATAAAGCAGTGTTTTTGTTTTGGGCAGCTTGAACCCCTCGCTTCACTATGGACTCTACATAGCTCCCTCGTTACGCTCAGGGTTCAATAAACCGCCCGCTATGCAAGACACTGCTTTGTTCCATCGGTATATAATCTACTATTGTATGGTTGATTGAATCAGGCGTTACTTTGCGGAAGTTCATCTTCAAAATTGTTAAGTAACTAATAAGTTAATGCGTTTTCGAAGCTAGCACCTAAACTAAAACTGATGTAAAAAAATGGATGAATGACCTCATTTCAGCAGTCGCAAATGGCTTAGAAAAAAAATATTTAAATACTTGTAATATAACATAAACATATCGGTACGCTTTTCCCCCGAGGGGCTGGCAGAGTTGTAATACAACACCCACACTTCGCCGGACGATATTCAGTCTCAAATGTGACAGGGGCGAGACTGTCGCCATACACCAGGCTCCAGTCATGTAGCAGATGACATATAATACGCACATAATATGTTCACACAATGAACAAATTGGGGCGTGCCGTCGGCTGGGTTTGAACCCACTCCTTCTGGCTTGAGAGGCGGGCCGTCTCTAACTTGGCTATCATCGCTTCTTAAAGTTCAATAGTTATAGCCATGGTATAATAGTAGGTACTATATTCCGCCAGGTAGGTATAGCATTCAGCAACACATATTGACGTCAATCGATGCATAAGCAAGATCGAAATAGCTCATTTACAACAAGTTCGAAAGAGACGGATGACGATGACGTCATTACGTGTTAGCTGAATGCTAGCTTGTTTTGTTGGATCATGGTAGTAAGTAAACCATTCTGACCATAGTGACCGAAACAGAACGTGGTTATGGGATATGTTATGTCATGTCCACGCCAACGAAGTCGCAGGTAACAGCTAGTGCTTAATAAAACCGAAAATGTGCGCGGAAAACACATCTCTACTGTAAGTGAAATACATTTTCACCTGACAAGCTCGGACCGTAATTTATTTATATTCTCTTTGACTCGAAAATATTCTGTCTATCATTCGAATTCTGAGTGCAAAAGTGCATTTTATCCGTTAGCGTGGAAAGAGTTTTTAAAATTCGAACCTTACTATTCAATAACAATATTTTTTTATACCGCCAGTTCACTGAAATTTTATATGAATTTGAGTTTCGTGCAATTGTAAATGTTTTTCATGGCAACATTACCACGCGCACACGTTTAAAAACAAGTGGCTTCATCTAGATATTACGCAGTGTTCCACCTTTTCCACTAGGTTGATCTGAGAGTAGCGGCATAACTATCCGAATTATTATCCGTATATTATCCGTATTAGCATTGTACAGGTCGCGTCATCTAAACAGAAAGCTGGCGGGTAAACACGCGTCTTAGGCTATGTATCGGCGTATTTGGTGGAATGGGGTATGAGATACCAACCAATAACTAATATACGAAGCCCGCGAGCGAAAGGCTAGTTTTACAAGTAAAATTAAAAATTTAAAAACAACGATTTTCATCAAAGATAACAAGCTAAGAACACTCCCGACTAATTTACCTTTCAACCAAAAATTATAGTAAAACGAAATGAAAATCGGTTCATCCGTTCGGAAGCTACAATACCACAGACATACACACACAAACATGTCGTTTCTGCGTCAGGGGTTAAAAATAAAACAATACTCCTAGTATTATATTATGATTTAAAACACGGGAATTACTCACGTACGATTCAGTCGATTATTCCGACTATAGTTTCAACCGCATTCGGCGGTCTTCATCAGTGCTATGTGAGACGCAGCCGCGCGCGCGCACTCGCCCTGATGAAGACCGTCGAATGCGGTTGAAACTATAGTCGGAATAATCGACTGAATCGTACGTGAGTAATTCCCGTGTTATATAAATCATAATGTATGAAAACCACGTCAGTTTCCATAATAAAATACTCGTAGTACATTCGTGCACCAGTGTACCCCATCGTCGCGCCTTTCCCCCGAGGGGGCTGGCAGAGGTGTAATACAACACCCACACTTCGCCGGACGATATTCAGTCCCAAGTGTGAAGGGCGAGCCTGTCGCCATATACCGGGCTCCAGTCATGTAGCAGATGACATACAATACACGCACATATGCTCACGCAATGAACAAATTGGTGCGTGCCGTCGCCTGGTTTCGAATCCGCTCCCTCTGGCTTGAGAGACAGGCCTTCTTCCAACTAGGCTGCCATCGCTCCTATGGCTATGGCTACCCATGCCCAAACACATGCTGTCGACTTTCTTCCAGCGTTCTTTTTACTATAGACGCGAACCAGTAGTCGTAGCATACAATGCTACGACCATCGTCAAGCCTGTGACAGACTTGCTGCGAACGACCGACGACTTAACCGCCAATACGCCGTTCCTATTCGTCAAAAAATCATTTATAACCAATAGGAAAACTTTCGCGGGCTTTCGCGCCAATAGTCTGGTAATCTGGTACGAGCTTCATAAAAAAACTTTGGATTTACTGCTACGACGAACGATGCGGTGATATCACGTATTTAGCGTGTCCAGGAGGCCTACCATGACGCCATGAAGGTTCCATCCTAAGGTTGCCTGGAAGAGATCGCTCTTAGTGATAAGACCGCCAGTTGTTACACTACAGTTTAAGATTTTTCTGTCCTCTTGTTTTTGTTATTTCTGGTGTGAACAATAAAGTGTTTATCTTTTTTAATTTTTTGGGTTTAATTATTTTTTTGTATGTATTGTGAACCCCGGTCTTGAAAGGCGGAAAGTAATGTGCTGAACAGGACTATGGGTTGCCTCGGTACAGGCTTGCCTCGTGAGGCGACCAGTAAACAATGTTTTTTATAGGTAATAGATAAGTAGTTTCAATAAATATTTTCATTTTCATTTTCCATCTATCTATCTATCTATCATGATGATCTGCGCGACTGCGAATCGTATCGCCCCGCAATAAGGTTCATGGTTGAAAACATAACGAAACCATCATAGCAATTATCATGGTAGGCCTCCAGCGTTTTATAGGTGATGCAGCGGCATTCGCAAAGCCATAATGAAAATCTTGATCGCATTTCACGTGATAAATAAACTCGTAGCTGCGGTTAACCGCAACCCGTAGCGTCGTAGTAGGTGTGCTACGACGTCATTCTACAACATCAGTATTAGACAACTGCTTGTACATGAGCCGCCTAAATTTACCTCATTAGTAGACCTAATTCACCTGTGAATCTCTCTGGCTTACGTTTATAATTGTAATGAGATGATTTCTTTCATTTTTCTTTCTTTCTTTTTTGTTAAAATTGATTTCATTAAACCACTACTATATTAGGAGTAATTTAGTGAGTGAATTGTGAGTGACACAGATAAGGTAGTTGCTCTATTAAATGTTTAACTTAAACTCGTCTTCAAAATATTATTTTTTCTATGTATACATGTCTTGAATTACAATCTAGATCATAAGTGTTTTTCTGTTTTGTAATTATTGTAATTTGTGTTGTTTACTTAAATAAATGTTTAATCATTTACCAGACATAATTGCAGCAAAAAATAAACCAAACAAAAATAACAAATTACAAATAATAAACAGAGCTCAAGTCAGTATCCGCGGGTAAAGTACCCAAAAGGCTGGCAACGTTACTTCGCTGAATAGCAATGCTAATTCGCTGACCGAGGTAAGCACCAGCCCTTTGGTCGTTTGTTCTCTCTATCAGAATAAATCTCTCTATAATAGTTCTCTCTATCTTAAATAAATAAAAAAAAAAAGTACGAGTAGATATTTATTCACTAAAAATAAGGTATAACAATGGTCTTAGGTGTTTTTAATTCCCGAGGGAAAAACGATGGGGTGTTATAAGTTTGACGTGTCTCTATGTGTGTGTGTGTGTGCGTGTGTACGTCTGTGGCATTGTAGTTCCCGAATGGATGAACCGATTTTGACTTTGTTTTTTTTTTTGTTTGAAAAGTGAATTGAGCGTGATTAGTTATGTTTGATGAAAATCGGTGTTGGTGAGAATCGATGTCGGGGGTTTTTTACATTTTAAATGTAAAAATTGTTATATATTATATTTTCCTCCTATTTTGTTGATATTCGGCACGTGAATTGGGTCAAGTTTATAAATTAATTTAAAGATTTAAAAAAAAAACAAAGAAAAGTTATGGACAAAATACAATTCAAAATGAATGTGTTGTAGATGAAAATTGAATGATAGATGAATGACAAGGGATGAAAGTCATAGTTAATATGATTGCACACGAGACGGTTTGGCGCCTAATTTGATTGAATCGAGTGTGCTATAGATTATATCTCCGGAGTTAAATATGTACTTATTGCTTTTTATTTCGAATCCGAAGAAACCGTGAATTAAAAAAAATTGCATTGTCATAATATTTTACGCGCCAAAGGTATGTTAATTTTAAGAGTTTTTTTTTAAATTTTCTAAACCAAAGAGGCACTTAAGTTTTAATGCACTTACCTCTTTGGTCAGTACCATATGTTTCGTGATACACCACTGTTCTTTATTCTTTTTACTTTAAAATACTCATATCGGTTCGGTACCTAAAGTAAAATATAACAGCCGTTGAAATGATAACAGCATGAAATATCTAACAGTAGCTGTCTAACTTCTTGACCTCGTTCCTCATGGTGGCGTTTGAACACAAAAATGAAACTTTTCATCGAATTCTTCGCGGTGATATGGACTACTTTCAAAGCATGAAAAATGAAATAAGTTATTTTATCAGTTAATCTGACTCAGGTGTAATACTATTACTAAAATAAGTGCGTAAGTATCCAAAAATAAACACAGAGATTATTAAGTACGGAGAGTGTTAGAAAAGTTAGAGCTTCCCGTATTTTATTGCACGAATCCTAAACTTATAGCAAGACTTGCAAAAAAAATCTTTTAAACTTGCCGAAGTGAGATAGAGCTGTGGAGGTAAATACAAACTTTTAAATAGAAAAAGCTTTAGAACGTTAACTTTCAGAAAAGCTTTTATTAAGCAATGCATCGATTATTGTTTTAGTGGACGCAGTTAGTTGGTCAACCCAGCGTGGCCTGACAACAATGCTCTCTCAACTCTCTCCTGCATCGAGCTGTAGCGCACTGTCCCTCTCCCACGCGCCCGGGAAAACGGCAAAGAGTAGCCCGGTGGAATAGACGGGTATGACGACCTGGGTTGTCGGGAAAGTTTAAAATATTTTGGAAAGGATAATTCGAAGTGAACTGAAATCTATTTAGTTCTCTCGCTGATGAATGGCTCAATGACAGTGAACAACGCTAAAATATGTTCACACAAAAACCTTTTAAAGCATTACTTTTACCCGACTGCGCAAGAAGGAGAGTTTTGTTTTTCGAGTGTATGTACGTATGTATGTAAGTATGTATATGTATGAGGTTTCTTTGCCACGCCCTACAGCCTAAACAGCTTCTTAGATTTCGGCATGTGAGGTGTCATTTGAAACGTCTTGAACAAAAAAAAGAAAAGTTGAGAAAGTGTCACATGTTACAATATTTTGTAGCATGGTTTTTAATGTTACTTTTTCTCTCATTCCTTGAGTTAGAGAAAGAGATAAGCGATCGTCACTACGTGAACTGACTAAGTTTTTCTAAAAACTCTAATTACTACTTCCAACTAACTCTAATTTGTTTTTTTACTTTTGGCTACATTTGTCAACGGCTTTGACGCAGAAGAGCTTCTACGAGGACTTTGAAATCTAGGCAAGGTTATCACTTCACAACTGTACCCACACAATCCAACTCTTTGCCAACGTAGTATCGAAACGTAGGGATTTCCTACCCCTCGTAGCTAGTCTACGAAGGTGCGAGCCACTGTCGGAGCGCGCCTGACGTCGGCACTCAAATATCAACACGAAAAATGTAGCCAAAACACTAAAACATCAAATAAGAACGTGAATCGAACGTTTCTAATAAATTTGGTGTATTTCCTTTGTGTTGTCAAGTTATGGTATGAGTTTGAATTGTTTTTGTGTCGGTGTGACCGGTGTGATATAAATTTGAAAGTACGATTCAGTGGGGTTGCGTGAATTTGGACAGGTGAGTTCGCTCTTTTGAATTACAACTCTTTATGTTTTTTTAATGGGTGCGTTTGTAATGTGACGTGTTGAGCTTTTAATAATTTGGCTTTGATGTTTTTCTTGTAAGTTGTTTTAAGGTTGGTGAAATATTAGCTAGTAAGTGTGTTTACAAAGTATTTACTGAAGTATACTTTGTGTTACGTAGGTTTAAGGTTAAATTTAAGTACTTACCTTAAAAAAGCAAGACAAAGAACTTTGACTGCGTGAAACCGTTTTTCGAAAAAAAAAAGACATGGGGACTTTTTTACACAGCATTATTTTCTGGTTGTGTTTAGGTACATCTCAACGCTTAATTTTCTGATAGGTATTGATATCTTTTAAAAAAATGATCTAAAATAACAAGTAAGTAAAGCTTAAAAACCGACTTCCCATCCTGGAATTCAACATCTTTTTTTTATTTGTTTTTTTTAATATTGTATTTAATTTATTTGTTTTTTTTTTTACTTTTGTTGATATTTAAAAACTTTTTGACCGATTTAAAAAAAAGTATATGTGACTACCTCTAAAATACATATGATCTATCAAACAAAATAATAATCTTTAAAATCGGTTCACAATTGGCGGAGTACTCACGTAACATACATACAAAAAAAACATACAGTCGAATTGAGAACCTCCTCCTTTTTGGAAGTCGGTTAAAATATATATATATACAAGATAAAGGAGAAGTATTTTATCTAAATGGTAGGGAATTGCATTAATTTAAATAAAACAATACAAAAATATTACTACGTATATCATTCATCCTTATATTTGGTAGGAAAACGCTGCTCTATAATATTTCTTACTACGGAATAGGCAAGTTTTATTTGCCTGGCAAGTGCCCAAAAGTACAGATATAAAGAATGCAATAAATTATACGATATACATACTCGTACTATGTGCCCTCTCGATAATTCACTAAGATGTGGATACTTGCTAAATTATGCATGAGGAAAAACAAGAAATTTGCCAGCGCTGTCTGATAAGTAATTAATAGTAAAGATAAATAATATAAAAAAAAGCACAGGTTAAAAAACCGACTTCCCATCATCAGAATTAATAATAAAATAATAATATATATTTATTACAGACACGAGATCCATTATTTTTAGTTAGATCCAGTATTTTGTTAACATAATAAGTAACAGTCAGTAGAAAATAAATGAAATGAACAAATTATCCTACTCCTACTAATATTATAAACGCGAAAGTTTGTAAGAATGGATGGATGGATGGATGTATGTTTGTTACTCTTTCACACCAGAACGGCTGAACAGATCTGGATGAAATTTGGCACAAACATAGATTATAGTGTAGAATAGCACATAGGATACTTTTTAACCGCGGGTGAAACAGCGGGGCGCAGCTTGTTAAACATAAAATTATTCAAATTAAATTGTAAATGAATTTGATTGCATTAAATTGAATTAAAATAGAATTGGATTTTCTAAACCATTTTTAGAGTTTTGTTGATAGTTTAAAAACCGCTTGATCGATTTCGATATCATATAAACCTCTGAAGTATGATCTACCAAACAAAAATAATCTTCAAAAACCGACTCTTAATTTGGAGTTAAGTTGAAACAAGCCAACATTTAAACCTACTTACTTACTTCATTGTGTACTAGCTGACTCCGCGAACTTCGTACCGTCTAACAATCGATTCTTAAATTTTTTTCAGGCAATTTTTTTAAGTTTTTTCTGCGTAAGAACCATCCTCGTACTTCAAGGAATATTCTTAATAAATAATTAGCGAAAGGGGTTCAGCTGTTTCTGAGATTTACGCTTAGCAACACATTCAGCGATTCATTTTTATTTTATAGCAGTCAAATCAAATCATGAAACTTGACCAAAATCCTACTAATATTATAAACGCGAAAGTTTTTAAGAATGGTTGGATGGATGGATGTTTGTTACTCTTTCACGCCATAACGGCTGAACAGATCTTGATGAAATTTGGCACAGAGATAGATTATAGTCTAGAATAGCGCATCGGATACTTTTTAACCGTGGGTGAAACCGCGGGGTGCATCTAGTCCTACTAATATTATTAACGCGAAAGTTTGTAAGAATGGATAGATGGATGGATGTTTGTTACTCTTTTCACACCAGAACGGCTGAACAGATCTTGATGAAATTTGACACAGAGATAGATTATGGTCTAGAATAGCACTTAGGATACGTATCCTATGTGCTACTCTAGACTTTAATCTATTAAAAAGTTTTATCCGGGGGTGAAACCGCGGGGCGCAGCTCATTTATATTTTCATGATTTGATCTGACTAAACTACATACACACGTCGGTGTCCACACGTGACACCGTCCACACGTCCCGTGTCGGTGACACGGAATCCGATAGCTATCAGTGTGACACGTAAATTTATTTGTTTCAATCTCTACTAAGAAGTTTTGTTTAGTAGTGGTAGGAGTCTTTTGCAGAGTCCGCCTGGGGAAGTACCACACCTCTACAAATTATTAAACCGCCAAGCTAACAAAACAAAATAATGTGCAAACATTATTGTGTTTTAGACAAATAGACAATAGACAAATATTTAATTGTAGCAAAAACAATACAAAATAAAATAAAATTGTAATTACAAAATTTAAAAAAAAAACATAGTTTTTGCCACAAACCGGTCCCAACTCAGCATAATGCCGGCTGCTTTAGACAACCGGCGCTGGTCTTCCGTTGGAACCGGCAGGTGACGTCCTTGATCTTGATTTTTTTAGATCATGGTAGGTAGGTACTAGGCTAATGGTACGCCTAGTTCGATGAGAAACATTTGATGTTTTGTACTAAAGTACACGGTACGTAGAGCTTGCGTCTATTGTTACTGTATTACTTATATTGTGCTTTGAATTTCAAGTAGAAAAATGTAACAAATTTTCGTAAAATGAAATTGATGTTTCTCCACTTCTACCTAAATTTAAGAAACACCGATTTTTTTTATGTAGATTAGGTCGGCGTTTGACCACCAACTCACCTGATGTTAAGCGACGTTGTGGTCTAAGATGGAGCACGACGACCTATAAGGCACTTATTCACTCTAGCCTTGAAGTTTTGTAGAGTGAAGAAGTACAAAGACGGCAGTTGAGTGAGGCGTTACAAGTGCGCTACTGCTCAGACCCGTCTTCGGAACGGTTACACCGGACTACATCCCGAAACACGACTAGGTCATTTCATGGCATGGCTTGGTCCGGTGGGTGGTAACTAGCCACGGCCGAAGCCTCCCACCAAAGTATGCCGATGAACTATTTAAACTTTGTATCGCTCAACAATACCCAATTTAGTTTGCAGCTCTTGAAGTCTTGAGCCGCCATGCTATTTTAGTTTAAAGGTAAAATAGAATCTATGTCGTTTGCTATTTGTTAAGGTGTTAGGTTAGGCACAGCAGTCGTCTCGTTCGCTCGCGACACTATCATATTAAATATAAAATTTTAGAATATATTTTTGATACATTTACCTCTATCAATGCATTAAAAACAGTACTACAAAGTATTCAGAATAATTTTCATGTTGATATTTAAAGTTTTAACAGGGCTCATTGAGGGAAAATTCAAATCACATGTAAAAACTACATTAATGAAAAGAGGGTATTATAAGGTTAAGAATTATTTAGAAGACAAAGATGTCTGGAGCCTTCCACTTCCGCCAAGTAGCCACTAGTATTTATAGATATTACCTAGTTGTAAGCCAAAATTTGTAAGAGTGTAATTTATTTATTATTTGAAAAAATAATGCCCCTCAGTTTCTTGCCTGTTCTTCTGAGTAGAGGCTCTTTATCCGAACAAGGCGGTCGAGTCTATTTAAATAACTTTGACGTTCATAAGTGTGTCTTTGATACCTAAATTGAATAAAAACATTTTGACTTTGACTTTGACTTTAGAAAAACGTAACCACGTAACAAATTACGTGTTTAAGTTTCTCTGAACCCGCACTACAAATATCAACATGAAAATTATTTTCTGAATACTTAGTAATACTGTTTCAATGCATAATATATTCTATAATTTTATATCTAACTAGCTGTCACCCCGCGACTTCGTTCGCGTTTATTATTTATATATATATATATGAGCTATCCTGTCTGTTAAGTTAGATCGAACTGCACACGGTGTGCAAATTTGATTGAAATCGGTTTAGTAGTTTAGGAGTCTATAGCGGACAAACAACGTGACACGTAATTTATATTTATTAAGATAAATAATAGAGTCGCAAGCGAGCGAGACCGTTGCCGCTCCTTACCAAACGCCTTAACCGATTTCATAAAAGGAGAAGGTACTCCATTCAGATAACAAACATCTGAATGGATAACCTCCTTCTCTAAACTCTGAAATTTTACTAATAGGCCGAATTGTAAGGCTCCTTTTTATTTGAAAGGTTAGGTCCCATTTTATCAAAATTCAATCCTGATGATGGAATTTTTTTTTTATACTAGAACCGCCCCGGCTTTTCACGGGTATTATTATTTAAAATTCATATAACACACACTATTATCATAATATAACAGATCGTCAGGCCTTTCCCCCGAAAGGGCTAGTAGAGGTGTACAGCACCCATACTTTCCCAGACGATATTCAGTCACAAATGTGACAGGGGGCGAGCCTGTCGCCATACACCGGGCTCCATTTATGTAGCAGTGATATTAAAATACATAATATGTTCACACAATCAATAAATTGGTGCTTGCCTTCAGCTGGATCCGAATCCGCTCCCTCTGACTTAAGGGGCAAGCCTTCTTCGACTAGGATATCATCGCTTTAAAAACAAATAGGCAAGTGTATGAATCTGTAAACCTCCCTCGGTGTTCCCCAGCATAAGACACAACCAGGGTCTCTTCAAAACAAGAGTGAATAAGCACCTCATGAGCAAGCGTGCTCCATCTTAGACCGCATCGTCACTTTCCTATATGTGTTGTGGTCAAACGTGGGCCCATTCAATCAAAAAAAAAACCTTCCGTAAAAAAATCGTCTAACCGATGGTGAAAACCGTATCAAAATCGGTTGCGTGGTTTAGTAGGAGCTAGCGGATATATATATATATATTTTATGTACAATAAGTCGGCGCTTGACCACCAACTCGCCTGATGTTAAGCGACGTTGTGGTCTAAGATGGAGCACGACGACCTATAAGGTACTTATTCACTCTAGCCTTGAAGTTTTGTAGAGTGAAGAAGTACAAAGACGGCAGTTGAGTGAGGCGCTACAAGTGCGCTACTGCTCAGACCCGTCTTCGGAACAAGACAAATATAATATACAGACAAAGACAGACAGACAGACGCGGAAAGCGACTCTTTTTTTATATTATGTAGAGATCATGCTTAAAAGTAAATTATATCGCCGGTCTCTCAATTAATTTAGTCACTTCGTCAAAGTCAGTATTATGTTACTCACCAGTTTTTATTAGGGCGGACCACTCTCTGCTTTCACTCGTTTGACAGTTGACAAGTTTTTTGTTAGCCAGGCCGTGGGCGCACGCAATAGTGACGGGGGTAGAAGCTTGGACGAATGTTTTGCTGGACATTACACTTAGGCTTGTGATTAAGGCGCTTTCATCCAGGATTAATTGCATAAGCCAGTTAGTCAAATGTTGTTTGAAAAATATTGTATTACCTACTAGCTGCGCCCCGCGGTCCCACAGAAACCGATATAGTTTTCGAGATGAAAGATGCCCTATGTCCTTTTCTGTACTCCTGACAACGTGTTTGCAAAATTGCATGACGATCGGTTGAGAAGTTAAGGCGTGAAAGGGTAGCAGACGAAGAAACTCACTTTCGCATTGATGATATTAGTTATGAAATTATGAAGTTTTAGATTTAAGGCCCGTATTAAATACTTTGTTCGCCTTATATAACAATGTTTCAATGAGTGACGTGTTATAGAGACGTTTTAATTATAGACTTGCGCTTGGTCGCCATGTTGCCTGATAATAAGCCATGAGCACACTACGATCGAACAAACTCGTCTAGGTGAAACCTATTCACCCAGGAGTTGAAGACACCCAGACTTTATGAGCCTATACGTCCGGAGTCGACTGTCCGTACGACTTATTTCAACATATCGTCACGTCTTTCCCCCGAGGGGGCTACCAGAGGTGTAATACAACACTCACACTTCGGCGGACGATATTCAGTCCTAAATGTGACATGGGGCGAGCCTGTCGCCATACACCGGGCTCCAGTCATGTAGCAGATGACATACTATACGCAAATATGCTCACACAATGAACAAATTGGTGCGTGCCGTCGCCTGGGTTCGAACCCGCTCCATCTGGCTTGAGAGGCGGGCCTTCTCCTAACTAGGCTGCCATCGTTTCAAGTCCTACTTATTTCGGGTTCTTGCCAAGTACTCGTACAAGACAGCGTTACTCTCGCCTGAGTTCTGGCCAAAGCAAAGGCAAAAAAAAAGGGAGCAAAATCTCAGTAGAAATAGTTTTTTTTTCTTATTATTAAAAAGCATAGTATGAATGTTAGTCTTTAAGGTTTTATTATTGTGAGTCTAGTTACCTGAAATAAAAATTATTTTTATTATTAATAACATAACTATAATCAAAGGCGTTTCGCGCGGGTTATTGGAAGCTTAAATGAACGTACAGTATAATGTACGGAAAGGAAGTACGAGTATAACCGGCGAGAATTTCTCTCTCCTTGCGTTTTCAAACGTTGTCTCTCCGCCGACGTTCCATATCTCCTACTTTATTAGTCCACAATAACTTCGCTATGAAAGGACCTTTTTGCAGACATAAAATATAGCTCCAGGAGGCAGTTTATTTATTCAAAACAACATATAAAAGGAAATGCGGAGCGTTCTCCAAATCTGCAGAATCACCACGGCGGCTGTGTATACAGGCTGTAGCGAAAGGCGTCCATTAACTTTTTGCGAGCCATTATGACCGACGCGAATGCTTTCCGGCCACGCTGTATACGTATTAATGCTGCCATCTTTTATAACGGTTAATCTTTTTGGATACTTATTTTTTAAGAGGTTGGGATTATTTCAGTAATAATTTTTTAATTCATTTTTAACTTTCGAGAAATGTTGTGTTTGAGCAATGTGATGATGAAGTCAAGTGGTGAAGAGTTAAGACGCTATAGCGCAAAATGTCCGTTATTATTTATTTCTACAGAACATGAGCATTTGATAAAAGAAAATTATGAAAGGGAACCATGGCACGTCGCAGTTTGATTTTTAGAACTCACCCCGATGATAGTAGAAAAAAAGTACTGCTGAAATTGTTTCCATATCTCCTGAAGCCAAAAATCCGTCTTTAGCGCCTAGCGACAAATTCCCGCAGCCTCAATCGAGACCACTTCTCAATCTCACCTAGGCGTTTCACAGCTCCGATTTCCATTATACATTTATTCAGGATCGACGGCTCTAAAGCAGGTTAATGTATCCATTTACAACTTCTAAAATCCCGATAAATTGCCATCGTACGATCGTCAGAAACTTTGTTAGCCTCTTATTCTCGTCTGAATGTGTCGAAACCGTTCCTTTGGGCTATTAGGAGCATAAAAATGTCTTTAACACCTTTCTCTGGACCGACACGAGGCCTTAAGGAATTTGGACCTGCCAATGCCAGTTTGAAAGGATTCACACCCTTGTGTTACGTAAGAATGTTCTGAAGATCAGCGCTAATGATTTTTATGGACGGTAAACCTACGTGATAACTACTTTTACTATTCTGGTTAGGTGCCGGGCCGGTCTCTGATTGCTGTAGGCTGAGGCTTCACTAAGATCGCACGATGCCGTGCCGTGAAATGACCTAGTCGTGTTTCGGGATGTAGTTGGGCGTAACCATTCCGAAGACGACGGGTCTGAGCAGTAGCGCACTTGTAGCGCCTCACTCAACTGCCGTCTTTGTACTTCTTCGCTCTACAAAACTTCAAGGCTAGAGTGGATAAGTGCCTTATAGCTCGTCGTGCTCCATCTTAGACCACAGCGTCGCTTAACATCAGGCGAGTTGGTAGTCAAACGCCGAATTATTGTCCATAAAAAAAAAAAAACGATTTATGGGCAAAAGTGACTTGATTGCACACTGAATATGAAAGACTTAAGCCAGCGGAAAGCTTTTTTACTTGCTATAACTATCGTAGATGTCAAAAATGTTTGCTTAAAAATTTGTAGCGTACAATATTATAGGTGTGTCCTCTTTTTTTTGTTAATGCGGAAATACACTAGAGATTTGTTAATGAGACAGTTTTGAAGATGAACTTCCGCAAAGTAACCCCCGATTCAATCAACTATCGTCATAACAAATCTACTAGGATTTGTTTACTTGTCATTTCTGGAGAGTTTTATGAGACCATCAACTCCGACCGAATTTTTTAAACTTTTGACTGATGTAGAGTCGGTGGTTTTTTATGCGTTTTTTTTCCTTTCTCTCTCATAAAAATAGCAAAAACCCGCGAAATAGAGCAAGAAAAAGCGTTCCTACTAAAAGTTCGGTGTGGATTCGTCCCTAAGGGTCCCGCTACGCTCTGAAATTTCCATACAAACGCGCTTGTCAAATTTCTTGGAAACCATTTGTCAGATTATGATGAAATTTAGCATGTACAATTAAATGAACTATATCTCCGCCCCTATGTTCTTGGTTTTTTTTTAAAAACGTCCTCAAGCTAAAATAGAGCTATGAAAAATATCCGCATTTTTAAGGTCACTTTTGACTGATTTATTCAATAGCAAAGCAAATCAAAAATCCCTTTACATAGGGAGGTTGTCCTCATCATTAGCTGTTAAATGAATCTATAAAACAATGAAAATTCTTTGTTATTTATGAATGATTGCAGAAGTGCAAAAGTCATAAAAAAACTGGAATTGTACTTTGTAACTCTGTATGTAACTTTAGAGGCTTGTCAGTATTGTTACTTGCTCTCTTCGCTCGTCGTCTTCTTCTAGACGAAATGGCTATAGAATACCTTAAGAGTCCGGTGATCTAGACTAACTTCGCATTGGCTTAAGGTATTCTATAGCCATTTCGTCTAGAAGAAGATTCAAATTAACTAAAATTCATCATTAGTCTAAATTTCATCATAATCTGACAAACGGTTTTCAAGAAATTTGAGTAGTGCGTTTGTATGGAAATTTCAGAACGTCACGGCCGTCTTAAGGCTTATGAGTAGATACTAAATCATAATGGATTCAAGCAGTGGGTCCAGCAGTCCGTAACCGCACCTACCACGATCGCTGCTTCCGGAGCAGAAGACGTCTCAGTGCACCATTGTGCCGGTCCCGCGACAAGCGGTACTGATGACGCCGGCGCCGGAGATTCGATTTCCGGATTAATGATGGCGCTCCGGATACCGGCCGTGCGCGCCTTCCATTTGTACCCGGACGTCCGGATCAGGCGATACGGGTAGGGATAAATAAATGACTTTTCTGCTTTGATGTACAAGTCTCACAGTTTTCTTCGTAAATGTACTTACATGGTCCGAAAATATTTGAAAATTGAAATTTTAAAGGTTTTTTGGCGGGAAGCGAAAAGGTAAGGTAAGGTAATTTTGTGTTATTTTCTAAATCTTGTGATTCTTCGAGTGTTAAAATCTATTAATGCTGGATTAATAACCTTTATTGGTTAGTTAACGTGCACGAGTGCGGGCAAATTATAGAAACACTACGAGACACGACGTTAAATCACTAGAGATCTATCTCCAAATCACTACTTCTGCATGAGTTAAATCACTAGAGATCCATCTCCAAATCACTGCTTCTGCATGAGTTAAATCACTAGAGATAAACTCCAAATCACTACTTCTGCATGAGTTAAATCACTAGAGATCTATCTCCAAATCACTACTTCTGCATGAGTTAAATCACTAGAGATCTATCTCCAAATCACTACTTCTGCATGAGTTAAATCACTAGAGATATAACTCCAAATCACTACTTCTGCATGAGTTAAATCACTAGAGATCTATCTCTAAATCACTACTTCTGCATGAGTTTAATCACTAGAGATCTATCTCCAAATCACTACTTCTGCATGAGTTAAATCACTAGAGATCTATCTCCAAATCACTACTTCTGCATGAGTTAAATCACTAGAGATTGATCGTCTGTTTTTAAACGTAAGCGACGACCTCAAAAATCGTGACTTCAAAAATAAATTGAAACATCTGCTCCTAACGTTGTCCTACGATGAGACTGAGAACCTCATACGCAGTCTGTATAGTGTGTTCTTCGGTAGTAAATTACACACACAGGCTAAGCATGTCAGTGTCAGACGAGAGTTTCCTTGACAACGTTGTATTCCTTGTTGTTAACGAGCACTAATCCTTGACGCTCGTATATACGTGCACACACACGCTCACACACACACACACACACACACACGCGCACACATATATTCACACACACATCCAAACCCACACACATATATATAAACACATACATACACATACACACACACACACGCACGCTGAGATTCATGTTGTCCACTCATACATTATATTTATTCTTATCGTTTCTGTTTTAATGTCTACCTAAAAGTGTCTCCTGGTAACTTCGCACCGAGCCCCAAGATACATGCCTAGAGCTTAGTTTGGGACTCACTGTCAACATTTAGTTCAGTACTAGTTTATTTAGTTAATCCTATTTAAGAACCTGCCTGTATGTACTTTTCTTTTTTTTTTAATAATAAATTTGATTTGAAGTTAAATCACTACAGTTAAATCACTAGAGATCTATCTCTACATCATAGTTTAAAACGTGCTGAGGCAAGCTAGTCGTTAGAGAGCAATATAACAGAAGTGGCTTCCAGGGAGTATAAAGAGGCCATTGCATGCAGCCAGACATGCGATAGCGTCATGAAAATGCAATATTACTTTGGTTTCTAAGAAATGTGGGCTTTTTAATCTATTTTCTACAAAACTTAATTTGTGTCGTCTAGGTGTATTATACACGGATGGTTTTATGGAATGGGAGAGCTCATTTCGACTGCCTCGGTGGCTCAGTTGGTAGTGAACCTGCCTTCTGAGCTTGGGTGCGTGGGTTCGATTCCCACCTAGGGCAAACATTTATGCGATATAAACTGCGATGAACATTTGTGTTTGTTCTATATCTGGGTGTTCATATGTATTTAAAAATATCTAAGTATGTTTATCAGTCTCTGGCAGCCATAGTTCAAGCTCTGCTTAGTTTGGGGTCAGGCGACCGGGTGTGGAAGTGTCCCGAATTAATTATTTATTATTTGATTTAAGCTCTTAACACTTTATTCACATTTTATCTCTTCTTTTCTCTATATAGAAAAAAAAATCTATGTCATTTTCCGCGTCTCTCCGTCTGCATATTCGCCAGCTCTTCTTAAACCACTCAAAGGATTTTGGTGTGGTTTTCACCATCGGTTAGATATTTTTTTGCTGAAGGTTTAAAGATACCTTGCGAAGCCGGGGCGAGTCGTTTGTATCATTTTATAATAGGAAAGGAATAGGAAGTGAGAGGAAGCGGTGTGTAGCACATTAATGAAACTGAAACCTTAGTTTTGTAACTGAAAAAAAAAAAACCATATACTTATTTTAATAAAATACAATTTCAAACATTTCAGAAATGATTGCATTACCCTGGTAGGTCCAGGGATCATTAGTTTTGAGTAAAACTAAGTTTTGAACTTAATTAGTACCTAGTTTGTATTTATTTGTAGGAGATTCGTAGTCATGACAATAGTAACTAACATATTTCAGTACGATTTAAGTTTTGAGTTGCGAAATTCTTTTAAACTGTCAAATACCATTCCTAGTTTCAAGCATAACCTTAGTTTTAACAGAAGCATTAACCTTGGCATTATTCTATTGCTAAGGTTAAGGATAACTGAGAAATCGGTTAATTAAATTCTTAAAGTTGTGCATTGTTACACGAAACATATATACGTACTGGCAAAGTTATCATAAAATGATAATCAAGGTCAAAACGCTGCCTAGGCTAGGCTAGATGATGACTTCTGAAGGTCTGTTGGGGGTTCTCGAAGATGTCCACAAAAGAGGCTGATATCACAGGATTAAGTATAGGTTACATTGTTGACTGCTCGAGTCACACGGTTCCTAACGCGAATTTGGTTATTGCCATATGCGATGCCATTGCCATATGGGATCCATCAATAAGCAAGATTACTGTAATCGGTATCATAGTATACATACATATCGTCACGTCTTTCTTCCGAAGGAGCTAGCAAAGATGCATAACACTACACTTTGCTGGACGATGCTTAGTCCCATATGTGACAAGGGTGAGCCGGTCGACATCCACCGAGCTCCAGTTATATAGCAGATGATATCAATTTGTATCACGCTTTTCCCAAACGCTACTAATACGCTAGCTCACGCGCTGTAATCTAGTATTACACGCTATTAATACGCTAGGTTACGCGCTGTAATCAGTACCACACGCTATTAATTCGCTAAATTACGCGCTGTAATCAGTACCATACCTATAAATAAGCTAGATTACGCGCTGTTATCTAGTATTACACGCTATTAATACATTAGATTACACGCTGTAATCTAGTATTACACGCGAAGTGCGAAAAATGCGGCGCTAAGCAAACGCTAGGTTACGCGCAGTAATGTTTTTCGCGATCAGTCAATACGCTAGGTCACGCAGTACTTACTGTCACTCGTCTCACGAGAATGGTGGGGCTACATTAGCGAGCGATAATTCGTTTCGTATTGCCGCGCTAAAATCATCGTTATCGGTCATCGGCGATGTTCTCGTCTACATTAGCGGTTAACTCGTCGCCTTTCTGCAGAGTTGACTTGGACTATAATTCGCCCGATACATCGTCAAGTGACGAACTAACCGGCTACCCTTGTCGCGATAGCCTGAATTATCGCCGAAGGCTAATGTAGCCGTAGCGTAATAAGATCTCAATAAATAGTATCGCGCTACATCATCACATCACAAGACACTCATTATCTTGTTGAATGTCAACTGAGAATGGAATTTGTTTGAATGAGAATCAATTCTTTTGTTCCCTTGCACATGTCATCGTTAATAGTCAATTCTCGAGCTATGATTATTTAATACTTAAAGTCGTCAAATAATGGAACTTCTTTGTGTACTTATGTATATGCCATGTACATATATGTGTTTATTTACTCACATCGAATTTACAAAAAGCATTATTGTGGACTAGTTGTTGCTATCGGATTTATTTAAAATGAGATCCTCCTTACGATAATTTCAAACAATATGTACTTGATAATACTTTCTGGTTTTGACTCATCCACTTGTCGGTATTCATAATTAGCCGTCAACAATTAGATCAGTCAAGCCATTTTAGCTTGAACACCAACGGTAACAAAAAGGAAGCTTTGGCATTTTAGTGTGATAGTTTCTAATTCACCACAGAAGTATAAAGAAAAGTTGAAATTGATAGTATTTAATTATCATCATCTTCCTACCCTCATCCCATTCAAGCGGAGTTGGTGCGTACGCTTCTTTCATGTACTTAATAACGACATAATAATACGTGTACAACAATATAGATGTTGTACAACCGATCTCGCCGAGTCGCGTTTTTTGTCATCTAATGATTCGCACAACACATAATAATATCTTATCGGGACTACAATTATCTATTCTTCCTTCGTTGCTGATAGCTGTGACGGCTGCGTATAATGATGCGTTTGTTTTGATAATCGTTTTGATGGTAAGGACTGCTTCATACATGACATCTATTTCGATATTCTATAGCAATCTGATATTAATGTCTTAAGCCGCATCTTTCAGCTTAGATTAACCGAGAGCAAGCGAGTAATAATTGCCCATGGTTCAGTGAGTTTAAGGGGTGGCCACATAAAAGCAGACCCCAATAAAAATATTCGCGAAGATCCATGGGCAAAAATATTTACCCTTAGTTCATCCAGGTGAACTCAAGCGATGAAGTTGTAAGCAATATTTACATTGATACTGTACGACGGTATGAATGAGTGCAATTTTATAAAAAAACATATAATATATATTATTGTATAGAATTAACATTTGAAGCCAGTCATGTAGTTTAAATCCTATTAGACTGTAAATGATTACGCGTAAATGAATGATTTATGATCTTGTCAATTAGCTGTTAAAATGGTTGGATAACCACCATGGATTCACCTTTATTCTGATCTCCATAACGTATAAAAGACCTTTTCTCACAACGAGCAGTAGTTACTGTAATGATATCAACAACACAGTTTTGAATTTAGACGCAAAAATGGAAGTTGTCACTCAGCATTATGAGCTTTCCAATGATTCCAAAATATACAGAGCTGTGACCGAAAGACCCAAACTTTCTAAACTAGATGAATGTATAAACAACATCATTAGCAAGGAAGGTTATATTTCATGTGACGTCGTGAAAAAAGCAATACCTGCTGATGGAGGCAATTATCTCGGAACATTATTCGAAATAGATGTTAAAGGAAAAACTGTTGACGGAGATAAAGAAACAGCAATTTTCGTTAAGAGCATAGATTCAGATTGTGAAGCTATGGAAATCATATCGATTCCTAATGTTTACAAGATTGAATTATTCGTTTACAAAGAACTGGCTCATATATTCAATTCATTGCAAGATGATGCAAAAGTTCCAGTCAATGAAAGATTCAATACAGTTAAGTGTTATGAAGAATCTTATGATAAAGCGATAATAATGGAAAATGTAACCAGAAAAGGATTCAAAATAGCAGGCCAGCGAATGGATATAATTACTTTTAACATGGCCGAAGAATGTGTCAAGCAGCTTGCAAGATTTCACGGACTATCTTACGTAATAGAAAAAAGAATGCCAGAATATTTCACAAACCAAATTAAACCTTTAAAAACTGCTCACATTTTTGGTGAAGCATGGCAAACTTTTATGGAAAAATTTGGTAAAAAAGGATTAGAACATTTAGATGAAGAGTTAAGAAGCAAAGTTGAGACAAAAATACCATCGATTTTGAAAAAGATAGAAGAATATTACACAGATGAATCTATAAAATATTGTTTATGCCACGGAGATTACAGAACTAATAATATTATGACCAAAGAAGCGGTAAGTAATAATACAGTTCTTTCCATTTTAAATGTCTGTTTTCGAATTCCGTAGTTTCAATTCCTTATTTATTTTTTTCGGGCTGTTAGCCGCAACTTCGTTCGCGTCTATTCAGAGAAAAGTATCCAAAAACCTTCCACGTGAAATATTGTAACTAATTTATCAAATTACATCAAGATCCGTTCAGCCGTTTAACCGTGAAAAGCCCATCAAGTCAAGTCAAGTCAAGTCAAAATGTTTTTATTCAATTTAGGTATGAAAGATACACTAATGATACAATAATGATTCTGCTAATGCTGCTTGGGGCTTTGGGTCGAGAGTTCTCCGCCGGAGTGGCCTAGGACCGCGAGCTGTGAGAGACATCCTAAGGGTCGGGAGGTCTCCGCTGGAGTGGCCTAGGACCGCTAGCTGTAGGAGACATTCTTTGGGTCGAAAGTTCTCCGCCGGAGTGGCCTAGAACCGCGAGCTGTCAAAGTCAAAGTCAAAGTCAAAATGTTTTTATTCAATTTAGGTATCAAAGATACACTTATGAACGTCAAAGTTATTTAAATAGACTCGACCGCCTTGTTCGGACAAAGAGCCTCTACTCAGAAGAACAGGCAAGAAACTGAGGGGCATTATTTTTTTCAAATAATAAATAAATTACAGTCTCACAAATTTTGGCTTACAACTAGGTAATATCTATAAACAGATAGATAGACAGACAGAGTATCTTTCTCTAATATTATATTATATCTTTTATAATTTTAGTATACATTTTTCATTGTGACCAGCTTTGATGTGATTGTTTTCTTTTTTAGGACGGCAAAGTGACAGTTATCCCGGTAGACTATCAGCTCGTTTTCTTCGGATGCCCAGTCATCGATTTAATCTACTTCATGTATTTATCTGCCGATCGTCAGTTCAGGAACGCCCACATGGTTGATCTCAAGCATCTCTACTACGATTCTCTAGAAAAATTCCTCCGATATTTCGACATGACTGCAGAGTCTGTGTTCCCGAGGAAACATTTTGAGAAATTATATGAAGAAAAATTGGACTATGGCTTGGCGGTTACGTTTCTAATTTGTCCGTTTTTGTTTGTGTCTGAAACTGCTGAGCTTCCCGATGTGACCAAAGATGCGATAACCGATCTTGACTTAAAGCTTGATGATAAATTTAAGGACAGACTAAGAGATGCTGTGGAAGAGTTCGTTGATTTAGGGTACCTATAAAGACGCTAACGCAACTAAGAAATTAATTGCCTCATCAGCAGCATTATCATCATTCACCCTAATCCACTTACTGCTGGGTTTCGATCAGATACACATAGATATCAAGTCTCAATACGAATAATAGCGCTTTGAAAAATAGGCTTGGATCAAGTGTAAGCCTTGTTTCGCTGTCAGTTGCTCTGTGACCTCGTCTGTGTCACGATGCTTAAATGTGCTAAAATACTTTAGCAAATGTCATCTAAGTTATAGCAGAATAATAAGGCTTAAATTCAAATGAAGTTAAATGTGTTTGATTATTTTGAATGAAACGTTAAATGTCGATGCGGTGCCACTGCGGTGCGGTGATGAGATATGACATCTATACAGGGTTATAGGTAACTAATCAAAAACCTCTTAAGGGTTCATTGTACTTATCAATACGAACAACTTTTACTATGAAGCCAATCCTGTAAGCGCGAAAAAAAAAACAGCTGTTCCATTTAAAAAGTTCAATCACCTGAGACAAAATGTATGGAACAGCTGATTTTTTTTTCGCGATTTCGGAGTTCGCGCCATAGTAAAAGTTGTTGATATTTATGAGTACAATGAGCCCTTAAGAGGATTTTGGTTAGGTACCTATAATGCTGTACATGTCATGTCTCATCACAAATCAGATTGATTTAAGCCACTAGGCTAGGCTAGGCTAGGCTAGGATTTATACTGGCTTTAATTATGCCATTAACTCATCCACGTCAACATTAATAATTATACATCGTATTTGTCATTGTATCACTGGTGCCGATTATGAAATGTATTTTGTAATTTTAATAAATATTGGATAAGGTAAATCAAGGTTTTTAAATAAAATATAATGTTAATGAATCTTGTTTGTCTTTGTATTTTTTCTGAACAGGATAGAAAAAGTTATATAAAAGTTTGTATAGAATAATTTCTTTAGTTTTCGGGTAAGTAAATGAATAGACAGCTAAGTTTCTTTCAAATAATTTAAAGTTTCGACGTTTTTAAATAATTCATTTTGTTATTTGGGGTCATAGTACTAGAAAGTTTAAGGACTGCTTTGAATAATATCTCATAATTTAACCAATTGAAATCTCTTAAAGAATTTATGTATTTGTGCTCAAATCGTTTTATTGTCATTCTTTATAGTTTACGATTTGGTATTTTCTTTGTAATCAAACTTAAATTTTATTGGGTTTGTTTTATGATGTTTCTTTTGTTTGCTTTACTGAGGCCGAGTTGCAGTGGCGGGGCAAGACCTAAATTTGATGTGGGCAAGACGGATTTCGCGAGGCCCCGTTCTATGGCGACCTGAAGACGGATTTTATAAAATAATAAAAACGAAACAAAACAATTACCACTGCCAAGTTTTTATTCATAAAAATACAAATAAGATTAATGTTAATGAAAAATTATTTTGTATCGTTTTTTATTTTATTCTCGCTTTAAAGCAATGCTTAAAATTTTTGAGGCGCGAGGCCCCTTGTACCGCGAGGCCGTGGGCGGTGGCCCACGTCGCCCACGCCTTACGCGGCCTCTGCCGACTTGCACCAAATAAGTTTAACTTTAACCAAAGCTTTGCTAGTGTTTATTACGATAACCAAAGCGTCAAAGTAACATAACGAGCAAATCTCTCCTCAGCTTTCCAGAGCTGGTTTACCAGAGATTTTAGGGGCGATTAAATTTTAGTTTTAGCTAAAGTTGGTTGGTGGTACTCAGTCTTAAAGTAGTGGGTAAATAGTATTTGTAATTATAATACGTAAAACAAAAATTAAAATTTATATAAATACACTATTTTTATTTTATAATTGAATTACAATATTTTAATAACGTTAAAATTTTATATTTTTAAATTATGATTAATATTATATAGAATCAATTAATTTCTAATATTGCTAATGTAACTGGTTTTTAATCGTGTTAGTAATAATAAAAATAAATAAATATATTTGTGCGTTATTGTTTTCACTATTTATAAGAGTAGCAAAAGGTTTTGCCATAAATTAAAAAATACATTTTTCGGGCAAATGCTTTTGCTGCATAGAAAACTCTTACTATAGTATTTTATAATATATTTTTGTTGACTATTTAGTTTTTTTTTTTATTTAAAAAAACCTTTGACCATATGAAGAGTCGAATGTTTTTGGATAAACTCTTGTATAAAGCTATTTATTTTGTACTATTAATTTTCAGTTGGAAACTTCTGTTATTTTAGTTGCAATCCTTTTTGCCTAATTTCCCTGAAAGTTATAGTTTTGCATGAAGCTCTCTAAAAGGTCCCTCTACAATTTGTAAGCCAAATTTCGGAACTACACAGACCTTTTAAAGTTAAAATCTCTTGTTTCGGTGAAATACTTACATAGTTTTTAACCGTATATTTTGACAAGAGAAAATTAGTTTTGCATGTATAATATGTATATAGATGCGTCCAGCGGTTTCAGCCATTATTCTACACGAAATGACAATTTTTTGGAATAAAAAGTAGCTTTTTTTCAGCCTATGTATTCATTCAAGGTGTAAGCCACCTCCATACCAAATTTCATCTAAATTCTATATCCTACCAATATTATAAACGCGAAAGTTTGTATGAATAGATGGATGGATGTATGGATGTTTGTTACTCTTTCACGCCAGAACGGCTGAACAGATCTGGATTAAATTTGGCACAGAGATAGATTATAGTCTAGAATAGCACATAGGATACTTTTAACCGCGGGTGAAACCGCGGGGCGCAGCTAGTATTCAATAATTTGGTTGTATCCTACAATATTGGCGACATATGTTCACTGTTGGACAAAGGCCTCTTCCATTGATCTCCACAACGACCGGTCTCGCGCTCAGCGGCATCCCGCGACCCTCACCAGGACCCCTATTCGGAGATTTGAGATTTTCATCTCACTTTTTCTCGTCCTTGTTGCTCTCGTTTTAAACGTCATAGGTGTGAAAGTGACCAAGATAAAATCTCATCTCATCTCACGCGTAGGAATAGCCCCACAGATCGTCGGTCCATCTTGTCGGCCTTCCCACGCTGCGTCTTCCGGTTCGAGGTCGCCACTCGACAACTTTTCTGCCCCATCGGTCAGTTCTGCAAGCACTGTGGCCTCTGCCTCTTTAGTTTGGCAATTCTTCGGGCTATGTTAATTATTTTGGTTAGCCTGCGGATTTAATAATTTCTGATTTTGCTAATGCTGCTTGGGGCTGCTAGCTGAGGGGGGGGGGGGGGGTGTCGTCGCTGTCTGGAGTGGCCTAGGGCCGCTAGCTGTGAGAGACATCCTTTGGGTCGAGAGTTCTCCGCCGGAGTGGCCTAGGACCGCGAGCTGTGAGAGACATCCTAAGGGTCGGGAGGTCTCCGCTGGAGTGGCCTAGGACTGCTAGCTGTAGGAGACAT
Source organism: Peribatodes rhomboidaria (assembly GCA_911728515.1). Classification (NCBI taxonomy): domain Eukaryota; kingdom Metazoa; phylum Arthropoda; class Insecta; order Lepidoptera; family Geometridae; genus Peribatodes; species Peribatodes rhomboidaria. Next base: position 14,731,263 of record OU452179.1, on the reverse strand, counting down.
CCTGTGGGTCGAGAGGTCTCCGCCAGAATGGCCTAGGACCGCTAGTTGTGAGAGACATCCTATGGGTCAGGAGGTCTCCGCTGACGTGGCCTAGGACCGCTAGCTGTGGGAGACATCCTATGCATCGGGAGGTCTTGGCTGGAGTGTATGCTATAGTATTGACATACCTATACCTAATATTTATGACACTTATCATATTATATTTCGGATAAGTACGATCTTTTTCCCATGAATTATTCTAACAGAATTCGCCGCGCCGCACTCAACCGCTAACAGATCCTGGTATACCTTTGCAGTAATGTGATTTATCTTCAGCCATTGAAGGCTGCAAATAAAATAAAAATAATAATCAACAGAAAAATAAAAATGCCAACCCGGGTCCGCCATGACACTTATGAGGGGAAACGCATGAAAAATTACTTTTTTGACATTTCCCGGGGACGAGTTGGGACCGTGAGTGACATTTCTCTTCCTCTAGAGCATTGTTATTTATGTTCCTAGCCCCGAGTGTTCTTCTTGTTTATATTTAGTTATGTTACATAATTGTTGTTTGTGGACAATATGCGTGAACAAAATTCAGAGAAATTTCTTTTTCACCTCACAAGATCGTAAAGATTGAAAATGAAAGGAAAATGTTTATTTACTACAACACACCATACACATAAGAAAAATTTACTTAAATTATAAAACTTAGTAGTAACATACATACATCGTAGAGGAGTTTTTGTAAAAGAAGTAAATTAACATTAGTTTCCTCACTGAAGTCAAAAAGTTTTAAAAATATAGTTATCCTCTGTCGACATAAAGATGAAAAAAAAAAGGAAAAAGTTAACATAGACGAGTAAAGACTGAATAAATATAATATAAATCCTATAAGAACAATAAGTGTATATGAAACAACGATAATAATAGAGAATTTTGAACGGATGGTTTTACAATATTTGATTTCGGTATGACAATATATGATTCTGTTTATCATTTGAAATCTGAGAGGTAAAGTGCAACCCTAAAGTCCTCTGCTTGCTCTGATTGCAATACAAGTACTCGCGGAAAACAAAATAAAACTTTACGGCATTTCATAACAAATAACTATTACTGTATCGTCTTAGATTTATGTGTATTAATTTACAAATTTATAAAGAAATAAGTAAAAAGCTAAGTACGTCCTGTAAAATCGGTTACAGGTATCTTTATCTTCTTAACAACCCAACTAAAGTCAATCTTTTCTCAATTTAAAAAAAAACACAATTTTTTAAACAAAAAAAAAAAAACTAAGAATTTCCATTTGAAAGAAACAAGAAATAAAAAATATTTTATTAACTTAAATATTTTTTTATTTTTTTTTTATTTTCATTAAAGGGCTTCTTCGCTTAGCGACCACATCGCCCTGTGAGTCATAACAGTAACAAAAATTAAAATATAACTAATTACGAACCAATTAACCTAAAAATCTTACTTTTTTTAAACCTAAATCTACAAGTTTGTACAAAATTTTTGCTTTATTAGACTCTGGGCAGGACAGAACACTATTACAAGATCCGACGTCATTGATTTTCTCCCGATTAAACCGCAATCTTAAACTTAAATATTTATTACGTGTTTTCTGCTAAGAATCATGTTAACCAATTTAACAAACAACTGTTCCATGAACGTTAATAAGACTGCCGATTCGCTAGATTCCTGGATGCATGTCGGTGTTAATATTTCAGCCATCCACATTTTCTATATCTATTGCATCTCTATTGCTTTAGCCGATCAAAATAATGACTTCCGCAGTATGTTTCCTTTACTTGGACTTATATGTCACTAGACGAGAAGTAAAGGTACTCTACACCTTCAAAAACAATCTTAAATCTACGGCGTGACCTTGCTGATGTTATTGTCATAAACGAACAAAAAAAGGCGGTAATTTAATTTGTAAAGACGCAGAAACAAAACACACTACAAATGTATACAATTTTAGACATTTTTTTTATGTAACTAAAAATTGCAGAAATCATAATCAAGCAGGCGGCCCGTCGTCGACCGACTCTCGATCTCTCCAAAAACGCGTATATTTATGAACTTTAATCATTACACGTCCAGCAGTTTGAAAGTCTTCTAAGACAAGGTCTTCAGACACTGCTGTACCGTAGAAACTATACAGTAGCTGTGACTCACCGTACCACCCTCACCGTAGGACGAGCGACGGCACGACACCAACAATTATACCACGACGATTACCTGAGCGAAGGACATTACGGCGGGAATGCTACAACCATCATTTGAATAACAAAACTGATCAGTGACGCATCCAAGACTCAGTTGTTGAGGGGTTTGACACAGCTAAAAATAAAACGCTTCACACTCAAGATTCCATCCTTTTCTTTTTGTGTGTGTTCTATGGTACATCTGACACAGGGAATGCTAGCGAGTCACTATGGTACACGCTTTCCACTGCGAGCCGAGCGGAATTCATACAGACTCCGTTTACTATAAGTTGGTCCTAAAATCAAGACTCGGATTTTAGGGCCTCAAATATAATGGCGCGGGGTGGAGGAGGTCTATACCCAGCAGTGGGTCGATACGGGCTGATAATGATGATGATGATGATGAATATAATTCAGCCGAAATCCATATGAATAAAAGGAGTCCGTACAATAAATGGAATCCGTACGAAGCCCACTCCGCTCGCAGTGGAAGCCATGCATCACAGTGACTGCCTACTCTCGCTAGCTTTCCCTGTCTCGGGGGTACCATGAAACACACAAAGACAAGAATAACTGACAGCTAGACCCAGAACCGGTATCAAGATATTTTCATCAAAGTAAACACTTAAGAACCATTTTGGACTATCAGGGCTACCTACAGGGACTATGTTTTTGGGGGAGGGGAAAACGGCTTGAGCCACTGAATCGCCCTGAATCCGCTACCGAAGTTGACGTGAAAATATGAATCTATGTTCGTTTATTACACTCATTAGTTTTTACCAGTCATCTGTCAATGACAATTTTCATACGCCCACCACTCACAGAGTTCGACCGGTACTGTAATCGCGTGGGTGAGGTGAAAGTATAATGCACGCTTTCCACTGCGAGCGGAAGTGGTTCGCCTTGAAATCAAAACTGGTTTTAGGGTCCGTAAAAACAAAACATCATAAAAGAAGTCCGTGCGAAGCCTGCTTCCGCTTGCAGTGGAAGGCAGCCACAAGACAAGGTGGTGGATAAACTTCGTATTTACGCCGCAAGTTGTGGGTTTACCCCACAACCTACGGCGCACGAGATTGTGTGATTCGGCGGTGATTTTAATCAAGAATGAGCTTGAACTGCGCGTGAAGGAAAATTTTATGAGAAAACTATAGCGTGGTGGTAGAGTGGTTTTTAGTATTCGGCTGGCTAGCTACTCTCACGTTGAAGATTTGTCGCCGAGCATCTAGTAGTGTTGCATCTTTCTTTTACTAGAGATCAATTACATATAAACAAGTACTGTACAGTCACAGTACCTTATTTAATTTTAGCAAATTTTTAAGATATTTTTAAAACAATGGCTTTCCAGCGATATTAGATATTAAAAAAGGTCAATGAATATTTCGAAATTTCGTTCTGGGTTTCTATGCAGTTCAACTTTTTTGTACTTACTCATAGTATCTTGACCATAACATCTCAAAATAAAAAATAAAATATGAAATCGGACTATTCTGAAAAAAATTAGGCGTGATCATACATGAAAAAATATATACATAATATACGCGTCGACGTGTAAACCTCCTCCGTTCCGTCTGTTAAAAACATATCTTAAATGCGACTATCCTTCAAATGGCCAAATGGGGTAACAGAACAACTCATTCTATATTATATATTGTGAATCCCGGTCTTGAAAGGCGGAAAGTAATGTGTTGAACAGGACTACAGGTTGCCTCGATACAGGCTTGCCTCGTGAGGCAACCAGTAGTAAACAATGTTTTTTATGGGTAATAAGTTGTCACAATAAATATTTTCATTTTTTTTTCATTTCATTTATTTATTTTATTATAAGTACATAAAACAGGATACAGTCACGAGTTGGTAGGTAACTGAAGTAGAAATTAAATATCAGTATCACTTCGACTACTGAGACAAAATAGTATCAGTTGTCCATTCGCAGCTTATCAGTAGTCCCGTGTAACTCCCGTGTAGTAGAGTTCATATTAAACTTTTAAGTTTAAAATGAACGTAAGCCATGCAAACTTAGCAAGCCGTAAAACATGGTACTTTTTTTTCGAAAAATGCGGAAAACGATACTCAAGCAACTCTAAAAGACAAGCAGATCATCCTTTACAAAAAAAAAATCGTTTAAAATATTGGGAGTGAAATGAAAAAGTCCAAAATAATAACGATGGGCAAATAAACTCTGCTGGAATTCATTCCATCTCTGCTATTACTATCTCTATTAGATACATTTTATCTCCGCAGTGAAGTTTAGCAATTGTGGCTCTATCTAATAGTCGATTCCAAGTCTGTAAGTTTTCTAATAAACTAGATTGTATGGAAAGAAACTTTATCAGATCATTGCGTAGGATCGTTCGCAAATTCAATAAAACTATACTTAGGTAGTTTTCAAAGTTGAAATCTCGACAATTTGCGATTAGATTTTTACAAAATAAAATGGTGGTATGCAAACTGCAATTGAGAAAGTTTGGTTTATTCTTTATTTTTGGTAAAACGGTTGGATGGATTTGACTGTTTTTTGTACAATTTGGAGACAACATGTAGCTTCTTAGTAGTAGTATTAAATAGAATGCCGAGTGTAGTGTATTGCTGCGCAGAGGTTGCGTTAAACGTTTAACGTTCCCGGGGAGGGGGGATTGAAAGAGGCAGAGCGAGAGTGAATAGTAGCACTCGAACGCATGCGCGTAGTATACCTGTTACAGGCCAGCGCGAGCGTTAGCGACGAGTAGCGTCCAATATTCCAACGCAAGAGGGAGAGAGATTTACAGAAGTTTTACTTCTTCCGCGCGGAGGGACTCCACTTACTATTTTTGAATCAAGAAACATAACACATTTTACAAAAGATAAAATAAAAAAACAAAATTTAGAAGTTTTTAAGCACAGCCTATCCTTATTTTCTAAGCGCTATGACAATGGTCATCGTGTGTCATCCCGCTCGCGCCAATGAGTCCCGTCATATGTGCGAGCGTGAGGGCACACGATGACCATTACCACTACGCTTACAAAATAAAGCTTCGGGTTGTGGCCAAAAATCTTCAAAAACAAAAAAATTAAAAAAAGGAAAAAAGCCAGTTAATTCTTTACAATGTACAATGTAAAAAATTATGTTCATTTTAAATCCTGCTACAACGAAACCATTCGGCTCTAGACCTTTAAAACTTAATTAAACACACGACGTTAATATAATTAAGTAAGCAGATATAATAATTTAATTAATTTACGTATCCAGCACACCGGAGTTCTTATTAACGAGGTTCGAGTTATCTTCTCCGTCCATATACAAGCTCAGCGGTCGATCGCCTCGCAATAATATAAATGAAAAACGAATTTATAGTTTGCTGTATAAAGTCTTTTTTAGATTGATTCGCCGAGCTGCTGGCGAGACCACGTAAGGACCATGCGTGGCTCACTCTAAAAAGGACTTTATGACACGAATTATAAGGACTCGCTTAGCGAGACGCAGTTGTTGCGCGGCACATGCACACGCGTCGCGCGGGCAAATAAAAAATATGCCCATGTACAACGAGATTAATATACTACGTACTAGAGAAGCTGATCTAAACAAAAAATGTAACGGAACATAATGAAGTGACCTACCCACCGTGGGCTGACCATAGGTTTGCTGCAGCATTGACTACTGAATTGCTAATTTACGTCCGTTCAGGTTCACAATTTGATTCCATTAAATCAGCGCGCTCCGTACACAGCCATACTGCACGGCGCACGCGTGTCGTGAAGGAGGAGAAAAAGGTGGAAATCCTTCCACCATCCTTCCGCAAGGTGGAAGGATTTCAGTTCACGCTACACGCGCAGCCCCACGCCCCGCGTCTCCGTGACCGAGGCCTAAGTTCGCTTTTCGTATGCGGCTTTTATATGGACCACATCCTTTATAATTTCGTGCAGAGGTGACATAATTTATCTCCGCTACGGGACTTAATTTGAGAAAGCTTTGGGTTTTTGGAACCTTGAATTTTTTACGAGTGTCACATTGTAAAGAAGAAATGGTGTGTCGTAAGAATATACATATAAGTAAATAAGAATAAGTATAAAATATTTTTTGAGAAATTAATGTGCATTTAAATTGAAAATTACAATGACTTGAAATACATACGTGAGTTTTAAATTGATGGAAGCAATTAATAAATAAACTCACAGTTGTGAAAAAAGTACCCACAGGTCCATAATACATATATGCGGCGTGTTTAACCAATATAAAAGTTTTTAGTCATCGAGGTCTTTGACGTAGTTTGGTAGTTTCGTTTCCAACGCAATAATCCGCTATTTGGGAAGTCCTTATCGATCTCGTGCTTACCTACGTCTCAAGACCCCATCATCTTATAACAACGTGACGGAAACTGACCTTCCAAAGGTCCCTGAGGCCCACCCGTCGATAAGTAAATAAAGACGAGCTATACCCTTCTGTCTATACTGGCTGGTCAAAGTAACTTGTTCGTAAACACGAGGCGGGAAACTTCAAGGGTACCTACCTGTAGGTGGGAAAAGTGATATAAATTCGACTTTTTATTGCTTACCAAACACGTTTGACCAATTTATAGGTCTTTGTGGACGTTTATGGGCAGTAAAATGTGTGAAGAAGTGGTGTTTTGCTTAAGTACTTCTTATACGATTCGGCGGATAACAATCAATGATGGATATATTTTAATCCTAAATTGGAAACGATTCCGTTTGCAATATAGACAAAGCTGACAATAAACTTACTAACTTGGTAATGTTACCTAATTGGCAATACTATATCGCAGGGACAGAATATAGGCGCCAAAGTTGACAGAGGTATAAGCACACTAATAGACACTTCTGGGCCTCGGCTAAACAATTGTTTTTATTTTAAATTGTTAGTGAATTGTCTACTTTTGATACTTTTGGCTTACAAAAAGTTTCAGTGTCAAATTAGATTGCTCAATAGAATCGAGAGCCTGGTTTGGAATTTTTCATTCGTGTTTACTATTGTTTCACGATTACTCTCATATCGTCATCCACAGCTTTCTTTATACTATTATATCGTACTATCTCTTTCTGTCATGTCTGCCTCAGTCCAGCACCGATCGAGTCTAGGTTCGCCGCGACTTTGACTAAATCGTTAACCTATTTCGCCGACCGGACGACCAATAATTACTGCCATTGAGTTTTAATAAGTTGCCACAACAGGCAGCTATTTTGAACAGATTTCTATAGCATTTTACTAGCGTGCTGGATAAGCTCCAGACAGATAATGGGCTTAAGTATTTGGATTATCTCTAGTCCTTCATCGGTCTGATGGTAATCCAATTGCTTTTTGAGTATAATAAGTATAAGCAGTTAAGCAGATTAGGAGGTTTTATTGTGTGTATTTTGTTTGAGTTTATAAAGGCACTTCAATTTGGATGCCAGACCGACTACTTGAGCAACTAGTGTTCAGACCAATTGCTTGTGGACCAACGAAGCACGTTTAAGATCGGGCGTTTCGAACATGCGTGATTTTTTCATAGCACCTGCTTGACACTACCAGTGCCTTGAGGATCTGCTTCTTACCCAGAAAGGCATTTAAATTTTGATGATCGGTTGACCAGTTTCGCAATTTGTGTTTAGGTAAATTATTAGCTTTTGGAAGGTCTTGTGCCTCAAATATGATCGTACCGACAAGGCTTTTGAGTTTTGATGATCAGACTGACCAGTCTGCCAACACGTGTTCAGACAAATTGCTTGTATACCCATACCACCAAAGCAGATTGAGAGCTCGGGTGTCTCAAATGTCTGTTCCCACGACGAAGCGCGCGGTGCGATATATTTCACCTGTTTTGCGGCCTTGGCGGGAACGGTCGATTGTCGAGTTGCGAAACACTAAACACGTACCTACTTATACGATACCTAATGCGGGGCCTACCATAGAGGCTCCTACGCACACTTTAGACTAACTTCGCATTGGCTAAAGGTTTTCTACCACCATTTTGTCTAGATGAAGACGACGAGCGAAGAGAGCAAGTCAAGATACCAATGAGCCTCTAAAGTTTTCCACAGAGGGACAACATTGCAATTTCAATCATTTGATATGACTTTGCATTTCTAATCTATTTATTTTTAAATAACTAGAAATTTCTCTTGTATACTATGGATTAACTTATAAGTTAAAAATGTAGGCAATCACCCTAATCGAAGGGGTTTTTTATTTACTTTGCCTATGTATTAAATAAATCAGTTCAAAGCGACCCCTTACAAATGCTGATATTTTTCATAACTCTATTTTCTATTAAGAAGGTTTAAAAAAAAAAACAAGACCAGAGGGAAGTAGGTACGAGTATAGCTCATTTCATTGCACATGCCAAATTTTTATCACAACCACTGACAAGCGCGTTTGTATGGAAAATTCAGAGCTTCCCAGGACCCGAGGATCGGGGACCGGGGGAGTAAGTTAAATTTAATTTAATTAATTTAAAGTTAGATTCCAATTATACAATTATCTTCTACTAAATCTGTTTCTCAATCTCCTTTTACTGTACCTACTTATATGCAGGGTGCTTGTTTTGTGTGTAGTAATACTCATAAGGTTGTACTTATATGCAGGGTGCTTGTTTTGTGTGTAGTAATACTCTAATTGTTCTACCCGTCAGAGTGAACAACTTTTAAAACATCAGATTGCAAAGTTCAAGGAAAAAAAAAAGTTCTTCATACAAAATTGACCACGTGACTAGTTATTTTGTATGGAGACTCGGTTATTTTCCTTTCGAATTTTAAAAACTTATGTTCTAAAAGTGGTTTACTGATGGGGTAAGCAACAACCCCAAATCCCTAAAACCGAACTCCGAAAGTATTACTACTCCCAAATCAGCACGTTGTAAAAGCAAGATACAAATATAAAAATACTCTATGAAATTTTAATAAGGCAGCTATTAATAAATTATAATAAATAAATTCCGGACACTTTCACACACGGTCGCCTGACACCAAACTAAGCAAAGCTTGTACTATGGCTGCCAGAGACTGATATATACTTAGATATTTTTTAAATACATACTTAAATAGATATTACACCCAGACATAGAACAAACACAAATGTTCATCACATAAATGTTTGCCCTAGGTGGGAATCGAACCCACGCCCCCAAGCTCAGAAGGCAGGTTCACTACCTACGGAGCCACCGAGGCAGTCTGCGCATTAGCGCAACTAGTAGCGCTCGCATTATATCAAGCTACGTTAAGACTAGATGAACTCCTAAAAGTTAATCATTTCAAGATTAACCCCCTCTAGTAAACATTCTACAGCCTTATTAGCCTTATTATTTCGGATTAGTTATTCAGTTTTTACCCGACTGCGGAAGAAGGAGGGTTATGTTTTCGAGTGTATGTATACGTATGTAAGTATGTATGTATGTGTGAGGTTTCTTTGGCACGGCCTACAGCTTAAACAGCTTGATGTATTTTGACATGTGATGTGTCATTTGAATCGTCTTGATAGTGGAAGTGACATAGAGTACAACATTTTGCTATATGCCGGGATATTTGTTTTTCTTTTATTAATGTTACTTGTTTGCTTAGTTCTTTAAATAATATATTATTCAATAATATGTAATATTTTTCTTTTAATTTTTGTGTTTTAAATTTTTGACTTGGTCGTTATAGACAAACCACTGTAAAACTATTCTGAGGCTTATAACGTTTATTAGTAAGCGGGTAGTTAGTCAGTATCTGAATCGGTGGCCCAATGACTCCAGCCTACAACCATCGAAGGTTAGTCCCGACCACCTGGTCGGGACTAACCTTTATGGTATGCCCCTTATCTATCTCAAAGAGTCATGCACATTTTTGATTGCATTTATTTCACGATGCGATGTGTGCGATGATAGCCTAATTGGAGAAGGCCCGCCTTTCAAGCCAGAGGGAGCGGGTTCGAATCCAGTCGACGGCACGCACCAATTTGTTCATTGTGTGGACATATGTGCGTGTTGTATGTCATCTGCTACATGACTGGAGCCCGGTCTATGGCGACAGGCTCGCCCCTTGTCACATTTACGACTAAATATCGTCCGGCGAAGTGTGGGTGTTGTATTACACCTCTGCCGGCCCCTTTGGGGGAAAGGCGTGAAGAAATGTATCGGATTCCTATAGGATCTCTACCACGGTCACAACAATGTTTAATTGAAACTCCTAGCACTAGTTCGATTAAAGCATTGTTCAAACAAACTTAAACAAAAACTTTCAAAAAAAAAATATTGTTCAACATATCATCATCATCAGCCCGTAATCGCCCGCTACTGCGCATTGGCCTTTTTTCTCGATAAATTTCAAATTCAATTCAACAACTTATGTATTTAAAAGTTCTGTAAAGATTAGTGATTAGATTACATTTTCAGAACAGTAATAGGTAGGTAAGAAAAATTGAAAAAAAAACTATCCTAAACTAAACAACTTTAAAAAATGTACAGAATATAAATTAATACTATACCTGCCACAGTAAAAAATGTAATCTAATATATTCCGAATTTATATTTTTTATTTATGTAATTACAAATATATATTTTGATACAATATTATGTATAAATGTGTCGTTACCAAAGTATTGATTTTCCTCGCTAACGGAGCGAGCAAGGGCACTCATTACCTATCTTAACTCCTAAGTATTATAATTAATAGTTATATCGTAAGCAGATAACCCATTTCACCGAAAACAACCTGTATTAAGACTATTATCTCACAAACTACAACAATCACAGCTTATACCTACCTATCATATTATTCCTTGATCATATCACAATTCAATATGTTATCTTATGCTTTAGTGCAAAATAAGTGCACTAATCCTATAAAAAGAAATATACTTCTAGTGCAAAGGTGTTTATGATCAAAATAATAAGTAATTATACATGAGGTAATTCATAGTCGCATTGTAATCTGACATAATTATTAATAATCTCCTAATTATGTGATTGTTGTTAAACAAACGTATAAAAGAGGTAGCTAAGCTAATATTAATTACATTTTTAATAATTCTCAAGCAACAAATAAAGGTGCAAAGTTATTAAGTAAGCAAAACGCGATGCAATCTGCTACATCGAAAAGTGATGCTGAAGATGCTTCTATAAAACTAGAAGGATACATTAATAAAATAGTAAAGAGAGAAGGCTACATTATCTCTGACGTAACAAAAAGTAATGTGTCTCCTGGCGGTGGAGGATACTTGGGAAATCTCTCTGAAATTAACATTAAAGGAAAAACAGAAGATGGAGAAAAGGAAACCAATATTTTCGTCAAGCAAATTGTATGCAGCAAACTTTCACTGACTTTTGATATAGCAGAAGTTTACAAGAGAGAAAAGTTTATTTACGCAGATCTTAGCAAAGAAATTAACGCTTTTCAAGAACACGAAAATGTTCCCGTTGCTGTAAGATACAAGTTTGCCAAAGTTTTTGATGAATGCAGTGTTGAAGCAATTATTATTGAAAATCTGACAGCTAGAGGATTTAAGACATACTATAGGATGGATGTTGTAAATTTAGAATACGCTGAACTAGCTGTTAAAGACTTAGCTCGGCTACACGGTCTTTCAATGGCGATGGAAATAAAAAAACACGACTATTTTGAAAAGAAGATAAAGACCATGAACTGCTTGTATAAATTCAGTGAGAAATGGTTTAAATACACGCATGGTATGTGCTTTTTCGCCTCACAGTTCTTGGAAGGAGATTTGAAGAAGAAAGTTACATCTCATCTAATTAATACCGTGAACAAATACCCAAGTTACATGAACGATCGATCCTGTTTACAAACCATTTGTCATGGCGACTTTAGACATAATAATATCATGGTGAAAGAAGTTGTAAGTATATTATTTCGAAGCTTGTATTGATCTGTTTTTAACTTAGTTTTAACGATGGGTGCTATTATATTTTTTAGGATGGCAAGCCTTCTGAAGTCATTGCGGTTGATTACCAAATGACTTACTTTGGAAATCCAGTGCTGGACTTTATCTACTTCATATTCTGGGGCACTGACCAGGAGTTCAGAAGACACCACTTAGAACATCTAAAGCAGTTGTACTATCAATACTTGGAAACGTTCTTAGGCTACTTTGACCTTGAAGTAGAGAAGGTGTATCCTAGGAAAGAGTTTGAGAGGCAATACGAAGAGAAGCTGGACTTTGGGCTGATGATAGCAGTCTTCTACCTCCCCTTCCTCTTCCCACCAGAAGATGATGTGCCAAAAGTGACCGACGCGAAAGATCCGATGAGCAAATTTTCTATAAACGTTGACAAGAAATATGGAGAGAGACTACGAGGGATTATTGACGATTTTATTCAGTGGGGGTATTTGTAAATATTGATAACGAATAAAATATTATCCCTACAAATAATTTTTGTATTTTAAATTGTCGAATTTGTTTTCTTTTTATGATATTCTGAAGGCGTTTTATACGAGTGAGGAACATTTCGAAAAATGCTTTTGTAGCAAATGCTAAAACAATTTAAAGGAACGTGGAAACATCTGATTTCAAATGTTGAATATAACAACGTCGTGATTTTCAATAACAGCTACTTCTGTATAAGAACTAACTCCATAATTATTATAATAATAAATAACAAGGTTTCAAGTACTACTTTCGTTTAGCAAATCATGTTTGTTTCAATTGAATTTACCGGACTAATTTATGGAAGTCAGTTAACTTATCTTTGTTAATTTATACTTTAAGGGTAATTAACGTTTTGTTATCTTACAGGTGTGGTAATTAAAATGAAAATATTCCATTTGCTTAGATGATAATTAGTAATTTCGACATGTTGACAACGAATTTTATCAGTAACAGGATGTAGTGGATCTTTTTTGTAAATTACACTATGTATTACTTATATTTTAATTAAAACAAAGTTATACCAACAACAAAAGGCTAATAGCTAAGAACACTCTCTATCAAGTTACCTTTCGAAATAAAATCGGTTTATCCGTTTGGGTATCACGATGATAACCTATTTGGAGAAGACCCGCCTCTCGAGACGAAGCTAGCGGGTTCGATCCCAGCCAAAGCATCAATAGGTATGTTCATCAAGCTCGCATCAATAGGTATGTTCATTTTGTGAACATATTATATCGTCACGCCTTGCTTCCGAGGGGGCTGGCAGAGGTGTACAACACCCACACTTCGCCGGACGATATTCAGTCCCTAATGTGACAGGGGGCGAGCCTGTCGCCATACACCGGGCTCCAGTCATGTAGCAGATAACATACAACATACATGAACATAAATTATGTGCGTCTTTGATGCCATCTGATACATAACTAACCCGGTATATGGCACACGTTAATCTTATACTATTAACACCTCTTTAAAGAGCTATTGGTCAAGATGTTTTTTGTCGTTGTCTCTCTCGTTTCAATAGCCATAGGAGTGAGAGTGATCTAGAAACATCTCGCGCGTCAAGAATAGGGGGCCTGTTTTGCAACTGGAATTACATAATCATATCACGATATATGTACTATTTTATACTATTATATGGAGCTAATCAATAAATACATACGTATTTAGGTCAAGATAAATGTAGCTCTACATTTTGGTACTTACCGTCGCGTCGCATCGCGTAGCATATCGATCACGTGGGACAATGTTAGTTGTCAAAGAGTCGTCGTACGAGTAAATATATTCAAGGCCAAGCTTTTCTTCGAACTAGAGTCAGTCAAGAATTATCCACTTATGTTTTGATTGGTCAAATCTCTACGTATAAAAACAAAGTTGCTTTCCGCGTTTGTTTCTCTTTCTCTCTAAGGATCCAAGCAAGTTCGTATACGCCCGGTAGTAAGCCCTGATGTCAGTTTCTAGGCCGCCCGATGGCCTCTGACATGGCATGACGATTGTTGTCATAGAACAAACAACCGGAGCCTACAATTAACGTCTCATCCGAGCCACGGTAGCGCTCAGTTGTAAATACCACCCGCGGTCACCCATCCTAGGACTGACTGTGTCGTCCGTTGCTTAGCATCGGTGATCGACTACGAACACCTAGCCAAGCTACGCTGTGAGCGCTACATTTGCTTGCTTTTTACGGACGGACGGCTTATGCGGTTTTCGCCATCAGATAGATATTTTTATTACGGAAGGTTTATACGAGTACGTATCGTGCGATGTCAGGGCGGGTCGCTAGTGATTATATATAAAAATTCGACGAAGGTCATGACAGGTTGTCAGATTTTTTAGGAAAAAAGATGGTAGCGTCACAACCCCAATTAAGCGATAATTAAATTTGATGTTCCGTGCCTATAGGCTACCTACCTGATAACCGTTGTTCCAATAGCCGGCACGGCCCGGCCCGGCACGGCACGGTGTCGGTGGGAAGGCCGCCGTGTCGTTGCCGTCGCCGGTAATTGGAAACACAGTGTCATACATTTTTATACGTTTAGGCTGCGTTTGCGAAGTGTGAAGATGAGTAGCGAGGGATTTGCTTGTTAAGAATCAATAGCTTTATTTACTAAGTTTTTATTTACTAAGTTTTTATAGCTTAAGTCGTTTTTAGACTTAAGCTAAGTTAAATAGCTTTATTTACTAAGTTTTTATTAACTAAGAATCAATAGTTTTATTTACTAAGACTCGGTCAGATGGCTCACGGCAGCGTCCCGTGTCGTGCCGTGTCGTGCCGTGCCGTGCCGGCAAATGGAAAACCGCCTCAACTCTAGCTGCCAATCCCCAAAAAGACACTAAACTCCCAGCGGGTTCCAAATTAATTACTCGTGACATTTAGTGCTATTTTAGGTACGTCTGTTTTATGTATATTTGGCACTTAACTAATTGATGAGCTTCGAATTGCAAAGTGGCTAATGTACTTCAGTTGTGGAGCGAAATGAAAATCGTTGTACTTGGCCATTAATTATGTGGAAAAATGTTTAAGAAACATTTAAAGTTTGCTCTGCTTTAGCTTAGCTCTTTATTAGTTTTATAACGTTGTACCTACTGTAAGAAATTAATAAAGAGCGAGACGCTTGCTGGGCGTAATGTACCTACATTTTTAATACAAAAACAAACCGTTGCTGGTCACACTAAATACGAGCATATAGTCTGAACTACATTACATATCGTCACGTCTTTCCTTCGAAGGGGCTGGCAGAGGTGTAATACAACACCTACACTTCGACAGACGATATTCAGTCCCAAATGTGACAGGGGGCGAGCCTGTCGTCGTTCACCGGGCTCCAGTCCTGTAGCAGATGACATACAATACGCACATACCTATGTTCGCACAGTGTACAAATTGGTGCGTGCGTGGAGTAGGCCTGCCTCTCAAGCCAGAGGGAGCGGGTTCAAACCCTGCCGACGGCACACACCAATTTGTTCATTGTGTGAACATTTGTGAGTATTGTATGTCATCTGCTAAATGGCTGGAGCCCGGTGTACGGTGACAGGCCCCCGTCACATTTATGACTGTAAATCTTCCGGTGAAGTGTGGGTGTTGTATAACACCTCTGCCAGCTCCCTCGGGGGAAAGGCGTGACGATATGCATGTTATACATTCTATATTTTAGTGTTACCAAAATTCCTACAACAATTCCCCTTCTTGTTCTGAAGAACGTGTTGAAAACCTGAAATATAAAAGAAAACATATACCATATCATGTACATCATATCACACATATCATATCATGTGCAAAAATCTCACCACAGTGATAAAATATTCATTCAGCTCTCTAAATACGTTATAACTTGAAACTAAACATTCTTCAGTCAAAGACTTTCTGTAAACTGGAAAAATCTGCACGCTTGTAATGCTGACAAAGCAAATGAGCGGAAACAAGAACAAGCAAAGTATTTTATCACAGAGTAATCTTAAACATATTTGCTTAACAAAAATAACCATTATTAACTCAAGGCTTTAAGATAGTCAAAATAATGTACACAGTCAATGTACAACTATAGATTAAATAATAGTTACTACGTAAAATACCGTAGAGTAGCGAGTAATCTCATCAAATAAAACCAGAATTCCAACCGTGAACAAATATACACATAGGGTCAACTGGGGCAAATGTGTCTGTGGGGCAATTGCGTCTTTCGTGAATTATTGATAAACCTTTCACAAATGAGGCGCCGACTACATCTTTTTTCTATCTTTAGTTGCAATAATCTGTACAAGATGGCGCTAGTTGCCTAATTTGGGAAAGGTTTTCAGTAATTCTCGAAAAACGCAATTGCCCCATAGATGCGTTTGCCCCAGTTGACCCTACTAGCTGCGCCACGCGATTTAATCCGCGATCAAACAGGAACCAAAGGTTTATTGTTAAAAAGTATCCTATGTCCTTTTCTCCACCTCTGGCTACGTATATGGGGGTATTATGGGTATTATGGGGGCTGAGCTACCCACGTCCGTAGGAGTGTACTCTATTCTGATTCCCTACACGTGGTCCCCGGGTAGTGCTAACCGGGTAGAAAACTCTGGTGGGAGGCTTCGGCCGTGGCTAGTTACCACCCACCGGACCAAGCCATGCCGTGAAATGACCTAGTCGTGTTTCGGGATGTAGTCCGGTGTAACCGTTCCGAAGACGGGTCTGAGCAGTAGCGCACTTGTATCGCCTCACTCAACTGCAGTCTTTGTACTTCTTCACTCTACAAAACTTCAAAGCTAGAGTGAATAAGTACCTTATAGGTCGTCGTGCTCCATCTTAGATCACAACGTCGCTTAACATCAGGCGAGTTGGTGGTCAAACGCCGACCTATTCCACATAAAAAAAAAATGCAAAATTTCATGATGATAGCTTAAGTAGTTGAGGTCTGAAAGCGTAACAAACAAACAAACAAACTCACTTTCGCATTAACCGACCGAGCGAGCGGAGCTTCAGTTTCGACAAAAATGCTTTCATATCATCTCCGAATCCTGTCCGGATCTCTGTCTTCACCTACAGGCTGAGATATGATTTTCTTTCGAAAAAAAAAAATCATATCTCCGCCATTTTGAAACATTTCCAAAAATAGCCTCGAAAAAATCTATAAAATTATCGAATGTTCTCACAAAATTTCGAGAATCGGTTGAGGAATGCGACCTGTATAGGAGACAGACGTCGGACGCGTGGTCTACAGCTCTAGCCACTAGTAATGTGAGATTAGTGAGGATGGTGTAAGAGTCCCCGCAGACTGTAGACTTTTATCGCCCGATAATTTAGTCGGCTTCAGTAGTGTGAAGAGGTATGCAAATACGCATATTCGATTTAATATCGGCCGCAATTGCCTTCAAACTAACACTAGCAGCACAACCCGAACAAACTATCATACCGATGGAAAGTCTGCAGTCTGCGTCTTCTTCGTCTTCTCCTGTTCCCATTATTTGGGGTCTGGTCTCCTCACTTTCCTTTTTTTTTTTTTTTTTTTTTTTTTTTTTTTTTGTTAAGGAGGAGGTAAATGCCCGCGCATTTCCCTTCCGCCGCAGGGGCAACGGAAGGGGGTATGTGGGAATCGAACCCACTAAATTCCTCCCCCGTGAGCAGTCCTCCGCTGAGATGGGGTGAGATGGGGTCGTGCTAGCATTCACTGTCTCACCCCAGCGATCGGCCCGAGTGGGCCTCTGCGCCTGTAGTAGAAGGGTAACCTTGCTCACCAAGGTCACCCCTCAGACGTGTAGGGCTGTGCAAGCCGATGGAGAGTTCCCTGACTCTTCACCAGTGACCCTACTAAACAAGGTGGTATTGGTCGGCAAACCACCTCATTTTCCTTTCTTTGCGTCTACGTCGGATCGGGCAGATTGAAAAATGTCCTTCATATCCCGTTCCGCAGCCTTCTACTGCACCATCACCTCCTCGGACTGCATCTTGGGTCCAGGCGCAGTGGATTAGGTGCATGTCTCCTCACTTTCCTGCGTCAAGTCAAGCGATCTTGGGTTGTCGGGTCGGACGATTGGGCTTTCTTGAGGTCCCTCTCGATATTGGACCACCAGGTCAATGGCGGGCGGCCTTTACCGTTCTAGTGTTCAGGTATTTTTAGAGCTATATGTACCACATGGTCGTCGCTTCGTCTTTTAACATGTTCATATCAACGTAGACGGTTTTCGGTGATCTTGTCTGCGATTGGTTCAACCTTGAAGCTACCTCGTTTATGTTTATTACGGATTTTGTCCAGCCTAGTTACACCTGTCGTAGCCTATATAGTTGCAGTCTGCAGTCTGCGTCAGTCTCTAAAATATAGATAAACCTTAGTCAATTAAGCAATTTGACTTTAATGGTTTTCTTTTATATCTTCACTAGCTACGCCCCGCGGTGATACCCGCGGTAGCGTGTTGTTCCAGGATATAATCTACCTCTATACCAAACTTCATCAAATCCGTCCTTTGGTGTAGAGGTCGCTTTAACCCTGGATTAGGAACTAAGCTAATTACGAGTACATCCCGAAAAATTAACCGTTTCGTTTAGCCTCAACCTCAGTTTAGCGGGTGCAAAAATATACGGGGTCCAGCGAAATAAATATATATCGTCACGCCTTTCCCCCGAGGGGGCTGGCAGAGGTGTTATACAACACCTAAACTTCGCCGGACGATATTCAGTCCCAAATGTGACAGGGGGCGAGCCTGTCGCCATACACCGAGCTCCAGTCATGTGGCAGATGACATATACAATACGCAAACAATGAACAAATTGGTGCGTGCCGTCGGCTGGGATCGAACCCGCTCTCTCTGGCTTGAGAGGCGGACCTTCTCCCAACGAATCTGCCATCGTGTTTAATAAAACCGTTTAGAAAGCCCAAGTTAAACGACTTTACCGAGTTACACTTCAGCAGTGTACCTACTGGACCCCTGGCACTCTAGTTAAATAGGTTTGTAGGACGCAAGCCCCCGCCCGACTACAGAGCATGCCAAAAATAATCTATTTATCATGTTCAACTCTCTTTGGGAATATTTTTTCTTGTTTGCAAAAACAATGTTGATTGATATTTTCCATGAGAATATGAAAGCTCAAATAAAATGGAGATAAACGAGGCGTTTTGTTTAATGCTAGAAATGTTTATTTTTATTCAGTTTTTGATTGCTTTTTGCTTTTATGTGCCTACCTATAGATTTTATAGGTATCTTAAAATTGCTTTTAAGTACCTATATATAGATCGATTCAATTTGTTTTTGCCCGACTACGGCGAAGCAAAAGAAGGGTTATGTTTTTAATCAAAATGTTTAATCAAAGAGTTAGATATCACTAAGAAACAATGAAGGAAAAACAAAGATATTCTAAAACAAAGGAAAAGCCTTTGTACCCTTTCAATTACCTACCGCCTTACATCCGATTTCAACGTAAATTTCCTAGTAAAAATATTTTCTTTGCTTTTAAAAATCTTTCTCTTTCACAGATGTCGCAACAATGATTGACTGGAATGATTGAAGCCTAAAAAATTTTACCATGCCACCAAACCAGACACTAACACACGGACAGTCGAACCCCCGTCGATGGCCGAACCGGAAAATGAATCGATTAATCCGAATAGTTGCAATAGTCATAACAGTGACCGTACTACCTTACAGCTCAACTCTAACCTTACCGAATGGAGACCCCGCGCCGGGACGGTCTCCAGGACCACCTGATTCTAAAATAGACCTTAAAGTTGAAGACGTGAAAGCTAGTATAGATTACGTGGAGACCACGACAGCTGAAGCTGTGGAGACGACTGTGAGTGAGATCAGTGATGTGATAGATGCTTGTGCCTTCGCGCGGGTGCCGAGTGACAGTGAGAACGTTGTGACGTTGAGCGTCGAGGAAAGTGACGTCAACCTGACCGTCACGCATGCGGTGTTCGAGACGGCGGAGCTGGTCAAAGGCGTCGTTTATGATGGTAAGTTTTTTAAATATTTTAATAGGGTTAATGTAAAATACAGTGACTGAACCCATACGAAATGTTAGTTTCTAGGATTTTTTAGGTAGTCCTGGTTTGTCTTGTTTGATCACGTTCTGTCACGGGAAATTGTCCCATTGGACCATACTATCCAGTAGAGCTGAGTATATTTTTACATATCAGAATCTTCAAAACAAATTTAGAATAAATTTTTTTAAAATCAGTTTGTATTTAAACCAATTTTAGTTTTATTAACATCAAAGTAATTGACTGTGGTTAACAGAGACCTTGTATTAAGACAACTTGTCCAACCAATCAATTGCTCATAATATTCGGCAAGGATTTCCATGAACGACGAAACATTGACCGAGCACGACCACCGAGTTGTACCTAAATACACCCAGTACACCGATAGTTATGGTTCCCTAATTGGGTTAATGAAGTCGGTCATTATACTGCCCCTAACTATTCCAACTTGCCGATGTTTCACAACTAGCGTAGAGATCGGTATAGCTTACACAATTAGTCTAAGAGACTGTGATTAGTTTAGTTACTAGTAGAAATTCTACTCTCACGAGATTGTTTGATCTTAGAAATATCAGTCGATGATTTCAGAGCCTTTAACGCCATTATTATTATTTACGTAACTATTGTATTTCTCGAAATATTTAGGATATTTCGGTATAATGAAGCTCACGGGCCTAAGCCAAGTAAGCTTCATGTTCTGCTCGTTGCGGATAATTTAGGTGTAAGAATTTTCGGACAATACGGCATGTATTATTGTATGTTGTTATTATTGTATGTTATTATTATTATTTATTGAATATTCGCACACAGGATTCAGCGTTTTTAATAATTAAAAAAAATAGTGCATCTGCAATTGGAAAATGTTCTCTGACAACGTTTTAGCTACGTAACGGTTTTTTAAATTCATTTTAGTTGCCATGCCTTTCTCTTCATAAAAAAAATATTGTTACTCTCCGACTAAGAGAATGTCAAGAAAACTAAAATAAGTTTGAAATAACCGTTACATTATTAGCTAAAAAGTTTTTAGATTAGATAGTTATTCCAATTTTTAAAAACGCTGAATTGTGTGAGCCGGAATGCAATAACGCCCGTTAAAGGCTCTTAATGACCTGGGTGTAATGTAGTTTCGAGTGTCTCTATAACTACATAGCCCCCCAAGATTGTTTCCATCTCTTTCACCCTTATATCGAACAAACGTGTCAGCAATGGAAATGTAAGCATCACCTTGTATGACCGGTATGTTTGTGTACCTGTCATATCGTCACAAATATGTATGCGTAGACATTTTCCATGGTCACTTACTACAAAAGAAAGAAGAACAACCTTTGCTCTATGCTGTGACAATCACTTCTGAATTATAAACGTTAAAAAACAAACACATTGAATTGTTGGGTCAATTGGTACAAATGCGTCTTTAGGGCAATTGCATCTTTCAAATTGCAAATTAGGCGCCACCTACATATATTTCTATCTTTAGTTACAATAATCTATACTAGATGGCGTTAGTTGCCGAATTTGTTAAGAGCTTGTCAGTAACTATCGAAAGACGCAATTGGCCCACAGACGCATTTGTAGCAGTTGATCCTATGTATATCAGTCTCTAGCAGCCATAATACAAGCTTTGCACAAGAGACAGTGAAATGACCTAGTCGTGTTTCGGGATGTAGTCCGGCATAATCGTTCCGAAGACGGGTCTGAGCAGTAGCGCACTTGTAGCGCCTCACTCAACTGCCGTCTTTGTACTTCTTCACTCTACAAAACTTCAAGGCTAGAGTGAATAAGTGCCTTATAGGTCGTCGTGCTCCATCTTAGACCACATCGTCGCTTAACATCAGGCGAGTTGGTGGTCAAACGCCGACCTATTCTACATAAAAAAAAGACAATAATGTCCCGAATATTTATTTTTAACTGTTAGACCAGTTTCGGGTTTTCACACTGCATCAAATAATTAATCCCTCCATTAATGCTCAAAGATCGATTAAATACTCGTTAATGCTTCTGAAACTTGATTAAAAATCCAGAATAATAATCATCGAATCGTAAGAAAACGAACCAGCTGCCCCCGCAATCAAGGCGTACTCATTAATTTCGATACAGCGTCTCCAGACCCAGAACGCTGTGATTAAATCCCAAGTTATCAGTCATTTCACCGTCACTGAGGAAATTAATATTCCGATGAAGTTTCCAAGTTTGTTCATTTGATTACGTCGATCATATTGAAGTATTATTAAAGTTTATTTTGAACTAAGCGCAATGTTATTTTAACTAATTGTTACGCAATGCGGTTTCATCAGAGTTTTCGAATATTATCGTGATGAAAATTGTCCAATGTCTGACGTTATGCCCCTAAACAATAAACGTTGTATATAGCCTCCGAACAGTTAAGCAATGTTTTGTCTTTTTCCGCCAAATTCAATAATGTAAAAGATAGAAAAAGAAACTAAAACACTGTAAAACGATTCCGAAGCTATACAACGTTCATTGCTAAAGGGGCAGCTTTGGTAGTGAGTTGCTTCAAAAAGTTGATTTTAAAGTCCCATCTCGTCAAGTGCGCAAGGAACAGTTATTTCTCATTCCATTCGCTCGTAACAATGTCTCGAAGTATAGTCCCTTAAACAGGATGTGCAACACTTACAATGGCCTACGTTTCCCTGAAGAATCTCCTCAAGGTGTTTGCAAAGACAAAGACATTTTTTCGCATTCTTATGGATCTTTTAAATCAATGTTAAACAAAGTACTTAGTAGCTAGAGTCTAAAATTAATTTAAGTTCAAAATTTTATTATTCTAAATTCTTTTGATAATAATTGTCTCTCTTTTTGTAAATTTTATAATCCATTTTAATGTATTTTTATTTGAATGTGTCAAGTTTTAAATTGTAAGTTGTGTATAGTCGTAAGTGGACTTAAAGTTTAAAGAGTTTCCTTTTGATGTGTATTTTTGATGTATTTAATTAACTTTTTGTCTGTGACTGTACCTTAACCAAATAAAATAAAAAATAAAATAAATACTGCCTACTTATCAAACACATTAACACTAGCTGTTACCCATGACTTGTTTCGCATTAATTCAGAAAATAGATCTATAACCTTCCTAGTAAAATACTGTTATCAAATTAACAGACAAAACAGACATACAGACAGGGTTACTTTCGATTTTTTAATATTAGTGTGAACTGGTTCAGTGGCTTAGTCATGAAAAGCTAGCAATCAGACAAACAGACAGACACACCGTGCTGCTCTCTCTTCCCGATTGCCGATGTGAATAACCCACATGGTGTCGAAGTCAGCTTATCTAACTTTTGTCCTCCACTCTTTTTAATTTAATTTAATTTTCTATTTCTATCTTTCGTTTCTTATTTCTGGTGTAAATTAAGAAAAGTTTTCTTTTTTATTTACACTATCCTACTTTATATTATAAAAGTGAAAGTTTGTGTGAGTGTTGTTTCTTTGTTACTTCTTCAAGCTCGAACGAATTAACAATTTTAGATGAAATTTGGTGTAGAGGCAGCTAACTTTTACCCGCATGATACTTCGCGGGGCGCAGCCACTCCAATAAAATACAAGAAAATTATATCTCAAGAATAAATATTAATATTGTTCTCAATATAAACATGATTACCTATCTACCGGAGCAGGGCGCAAGCGTTTTACAGCAAGTTTTCATATTAATCCAAGAGGATACACCCCTACACAACTATGAGTGCCATTTGTCGGCCGGGGGCGTCCATAAAGAGGTCCATTGTGAATCGCCAGACGCGCGAGTTATGTGGGTGCGGGCACAATGTATTACAGCGGTTTCACGGGTTTCACTGTTTGCTGACGTGACCTTTCATTTCGTATTCGAATAATTAGAGTAAGTATGCTAAGAGGACGTACGTGAATACTTTACCTTTTGGTAGATCAAGAGATACTTTTTTTGCTACGCGTACGAAGTCGTAGCGCTTAGCGCGTAAATTTCAGTACAAACAAATTGCTCCGCCATCTGTTCAATTCTCAATGCCGTCCTCTCAGTGTCGTCGTCCGTCAATCCGTGCCTTTTTAGCGGATTTTACAAAAGTTACATGCATCAGCTAGCTGTTGATAAACAGCAGACTGAACGCAGAAAGACGCACAGAAACTCCAAAAGTTTTTTTGGGTTGTTTTTCATTTTTAACTCAGATCAACCTAGAGAATAAAATGGCGCACGGCGTATGATTTAGGTCAAGCCAAAAACCATTTAAAAACTACGCTACTGTCGCATATGTACATAATACGTACACATTGATGCAAAAAAACTACGTTATCATATTTGTCATATTTGTTTATTTGTTTGTCATATTTCGTTCTGTCCTGTCCATCCAAAGGTTGCCTGAAAGAAATCGCTTTAGGCGATAAGGCCGCCCTTGTACTGCCGAATGATATTTTATTGTTTAATATTTTCTTTATGTTTGTTTTACTTTGTATTTTTGGTGTGCTATAAAGATGTACAACATCTTTATTGCACACCAAAAATTGTTACTCGCTTGGTCATTCTCACCTCGACATTAAATGCATTGGTTTATGGTTTAATTTCGTGTATATACATTTAATGCATTATAAAAGTGTATCCGGGACTACATATTAAGGTTCTTTTTAAAAACTGTGCAGTTTTTGTACGAGTAAATTTTGAAAAAGCTGTAACATTAAACTCTTACAGCAGTGCAGTGCAGTTTTAGAATTTTAAATCTTAAAGGTTGTATATTGGCACAGAAATGGCTAAAGTACAGTTTGGGAATTGATATTAGTTTTCGTGCAATAGTAAATGTTTTTTATGGCAACATTACCACGCACACAAGTTTAAAAAGAAGTGGCTTCAGCGAGATATAACGCAGTGTTCCATCTTTTCCTCTAGGTTGATATGAGATTTTTAAGTGTTTTTTTTTTTGGTTGAACTGCCGAAAACTGACAGTTACCTATAAGCTAGGTATTCAAAAGCATTTCGCAGCACTTGTCTTGGTACTAGTTGGTACAGAACAGGCGCGATACCTTGTTAAATTGGGTCATTTCTATGTGTAAACGAAGTTAACCTATGGGACGCTACTCTAAGAAACCATTTACCATGGCTTCCTTGAGCCGCGGCCATTTTCCTCGCACGCGCACGTATCATTAGACGTCTCCCAGACAGGCGCGGTCCGCGGTGGCGGCCAATGGCCAGCAGAAAACCATTGGCTGTCACCACAGGCCGCGTCTGTTTGGGAGACGCCTTAGGCTGCGTTTTCACCACAGATGTGCGAGAATGTTTTTTTTTTTAATGTAGAATAGGTCGGCGTTTGACCACCAACTCGCCTGATGTTAAGCGACGTTGTGGTTTAAGATGGAGCACGACGACCTATAAGGTACACTCAGAGGATTCACTCTAGCCTTGAAGTTTTGTAGAGTGACGAAGTACAAAGACGGCAGTTGAGTGAGGCGCTACAAGTGCGCTACTGCTCAGACCCGTCTTCGGAACGGTTACACCGGAAAGTCCCGAAACACGACTAAGTCATTTGACGGCATGGCTTGGTTCGGTGGGTGGTAACTAGCCACGGCCGAAGCCTCCCACCAGAGTTTGCTACCCGGTTAGCACTACCCGGGGACCACATGAAGGGAATCAGTATAGAGTACACTCCTACGGACGTGGGTAACTCAGCCCCCAAATGTGAAGCGAGGGAAGTGTTTGTTAATAACCAATAGGATCGCTTCATCTGAGCGAGACTAGGCCAGTGACGCGATGCTATTGGTTGAACAAACACATCTCTCGCTACGCATCCTCGCACATCTCCGGCGCACGCAGCATTAATCAAAGACGGAGTAATATTTCATGGTAAGGCCTCGATCCGGGTTCTCGTAATTAACCCGCTGCCAGAGCGGAGATTATTTCAATTAAATATTTAGATATAGGCAAATTAGTAGGTAGCGCCGCTGTCACAGCTGAAGGCTGCAGAAGGACAAGGGAATCGAGGAATACAGTTATTAAAAAAGTATTATTATTGAAAGATTTAAAAAAAAATGCGAAAAGTAGGAACCATTTTGTTTTTTTTTATATTTAGGTTTTTAAGATGAATATAGCGATAGCGAATACTTTACCTTTCGCAATCTATCCAGCGGTTTGTAATTTGTAATATGAGGTGGGTAATAAAAAAACAAATAATCTTACTTTTTATTAATAAATAAATTCGGGACACTTCCACACATGATAACCTGACACCAAACTAAGCAAACAGAGATTGATATCCATACTTAGATATTTTTTTACATACATACAATATAAAATAAAATACATACTAAAATAGATATTAACACCCAGACAAAGAACAAACACAAATGTTTATCACATAAATGTTTGCCTTAAGTGGGATCGAACCCACGCCCCCAAGCTCAGAATGCAGGTTTACTACCAACTAAGCCAACGAGGCAGTATATTATATGATTATACCTATTCAAGATACGCGCGATGAACATAACCGTCCTTCTTGCGCAATCGGGTAAAATGCTGTACTATTTTATATTCTTTTTTTAATTTTTATTTTTGAGTCTTTCAGGTGAACTTTTAGACCTTCTCCAAAGGTCTAAGGGTGAACTGTAAAAAGTGACAAGAGAGCCACGTGAGCCATAAACGTGTTTTTATAGCAATGTTTTATTTTGTATTTCTACAATTTGTTTTGGCCGTGGATGGAGGCCCAACGCAAGCCAATGAAACTATTAAAAAAGTTTGTATCTATACAGAAACCTCATTTTTTTTACAACAAACTAGGCATGCGTTTGACCACTGACTCGCCTGATGGGAAGCGTCGACGTGATCGAAGGTGTAACACGCTTGCCTGGGAGATATCTATTCACTTTACTCTTGAACACCCCCGGATTGTATTACATAAATTATGTATGTTTTGTACAAACTTTATTGAATTTTTAGCATGACCGCATCTATGCATGACTTATCGGCATTCATGTATTAGTTTAAATAAACGTATCGCTGATTTACATAGAAAGCAGTAAGCACGGCTGTACCTACGTATATTCCCCACTGAGACATTCGAATGTTCTATGGCCTTCATTTCCACCAAATCTCTGAAAGGTCAGAATTTCTTATTATGCACTAACTTTGCCACGCGTGCCACCCGCTGTTTTACAGAAACCGTTTTTTTTATTTAGTTATCTTACGTTTTAATTAACTTCACTTGTAACTAACAAACAATGCAATAAAATATTAGATCTATTTTTAACCTACTTTTTAATAGGTAGTCGTATCGAAATGAAATTTTGTAAAGTCAAAGTCAAAGTATTTATTGCGCATTATGGTGATTGTTACATAAGTTCACAAGATCTTAAAAGTTAAAATATAAGTATCTCATAATGGACCCTATCAGGGTTTTGCAATGTCATGTGGAGTAGGCCGGCTTATTCTTAAATAATTAAGTTTTTATCTTTGAGATAATCTTCTAATTTATAATAGCATTTTTGTATTAAAAAACATTTTAATTTAGTTTCGAAACAGTTTTCTTTATTTATTTCTTTTAATTTCTCTGGTAGTTTATTATATATTACAATGGCCATTGCATTTGGGCCAGACCTATGCATTTTCAGTCTAGATTTCGGGACTGTTAGATTAAATTAGAAACGTGGTGGGTATTTTCGAGTTGTGTCACTCATTTTTTTAAAGAATTCTGGGTGTTTCCTTACTAATTTGCAGATTTCAAATATATATAGGGATGTGGTTGTTAATATTTTATAAAAAAGGATTCGTGAAAGCGTAACTTGTCAATATAAAATTTTAAATTGGCTATTGTTCGGACACATAGTTTTTGTTGCTTAAACACATTTATACATAAAAAAGAATGTTGTTAGAATGAAAAACTATACCTAATTAAGAATTTCGGAGATGATCTGGTCATGGGGTCAGGAGGTGATAAGCGCGTTTTAGATTTTTTATTATTATTTTAGCATAAAAAGAACCCTAAAAATATGTTAATCCAAAGTAACTTCCTATACGCTACAATTATTAAGATTTTATGAAACGGGATTAGAAAGACAGTGTGTGCGCGCAGCTGCATTTTGCTTTTGTTTTTCATTATGTGTAAAAACAACGTCAGTTTCCATAAATCCATACAATCTAAATATAAAAAAATTAATCACTTTTTCCCTTGGTCATTGCATCACGCGTGAACAGATGGAACATTTTCGCTATTTTACTTGTTGTAATTATTATTGCCAGGAGAAGGATCTTATGAAAGAAAAAATTAAGATATTATCCCGAAAAAAATAATGGTTCCTTTGGGACGCGGGTAAAACCGCGGGACACAGCTAGTGAAATATAGAAAACAAATATCTATTGCCAGAGTGTAAAGAAGAAACACGCTCACAAACTTTTATAATGATTACTAACATTAGTTTAATTAACATAGATTAAAATCAAGAGAGCAAGGGAATACTGCAACATTGTGCTTGTGGTTAAAGCATAGGCTACTTTACATTACTCAGTAATATCTTCGGCGAGTTCCTGTTCCAAGGGTCTAAGGTTCACTTCCTGTGGAGCCATAAAGTAACATCCAAATCTGCTTAGACCTACTCTTTACTGGGCTAAGATGATGCCTTGAACGGAACTTATGGGTCTCTGGAGACGGTACATCTTAGAACTACGAGACGTATGGTAACAGGTCTTCTGAAGTTTATGAAAGCTACCTACTTAACTGTCTTGAGTGTGAAAGTCTTTTTGCAAGTCAACCTTTGCCTTTTCAAATATGGAAAGAATGTTAGCTCAATCTTGGAGTCCGGAAAAACTGAGTCTGACGACACACTATATTCACGCACACTGCCATAAAATTTGCACGAATAATGTATGTACTCGTACCACCCTTTGTCCTTGCGCCAAGCTCGCCTAAAGCTTACAAAATTATATTCTACTACCAGCGCCCTGCTGTTTTAAAGTATTTTATATGCTATTCCAGACTATACTCTATCTCTGTGACAAACTTTAACAAAATCTATTCAGCCATTCTGGAGTGATTGAGTAACAAACATCCATCCATCCATCCATCAAAAAACTTTCGCATTTATGATGTTGGTGTGATTCTTGTTACTAAATTAATTATTTCAGATAAAAAGGCAGTCAGGCTATAGAAGAGGTTAGTTAACAAGTAACAGAGCGATCTCATTTCTTTCCACGCAGCTGCGTGTGAGTCTACCCTTAATCGAACCCAATTTTCTCATTACTTTGTTGAGATGATGTATCACGCTTCGCGTGAGGCTCAGGCGGCTTACTGGAAATTATTTATAATAAAAACAATGAATTGGTGAGTATTTCTGCTTATATTGGTTTTATAAAAATACATCTTCCTTTTCACTTGCTCATTGAAATTACGAAGAAGTGATATGTGAATAAATAAATAAATGAATTCCGGACATTTTGCACACACGGTTATCCGACCCCCAACTAAGCATAGCTTGTACTATGGCTGATAGAAACTGATATACATACATATTATACTTAGATATATAATTAACACCCAGACATAGAGTAAACACAAATGCTCGTCACAGAAATGCTTGCCCTAGGTGGGAATCGAACCCACGCCCCCAAGCTCAGAAAGCAGGGTCACTACCAACTGAGCCACCGAGGCAGTCAACTGCTAAACTTAATAGGGTCTTCTAGAACACGCATCAGTTCGATCTTTTCTTTTCGCTTTCAGCCACTGATACGAGTAGACTACGATATGTTTGTCCTGCCTTCTCTTTCAAAGCTTTCATGTTTCGAGTGAATCGGTTTCTTCTAGGCAAGCGTGCTCCATCGTAGGCCGCATCACTGCTTATCATCAGGCATGTTGGCGGCCAAACGCAAGCCTATTATGTAATAAAAAAAAATTTATGTATATGTACTATTTACTGATTAGTATGTACTTAAAGATTTTTCTATTCTTTTGCAGATCGACTGTAGTAAAATATTTCAAATAAAACTATTTTGATTGTGCTATAGAGATTTTGACAGTAAAACTGATTCTGATCTGAACTGATCTTCTGACAGAAGTGTGTCCGCTCTGCTCGCTTCGCTTACACCATCTCGTTCCGCTCGCTTCGCTCACACCATCTCTCTCCGCTCCGCGATGATCCATCACACAGACAATAGCATCAGAACGTCCCAGTAGCACAATGGAGCAAATTGATTCCATTGTGGCGCGTGGCTACACTGCATTGATTTTCACAAAACGCTCTGGTTGCCCCAACAGATTTGAATATAAATAGCCTCTAAGTAAACCGCATTATAACAATGTGCTGAAATGTTTTTGTTGAAGATGGATTTGAGTGTTCACAGTTGATGCGGAAAAATGGTCGTGTTTTTGTAAGGAAATGGTTTGAGTGCATTATTCGAGAGAGCTCGGAGTACGAGTAGTAGTAGTATGTAGGTACTTATTATTTTTAGACTGTCCTAACGGTTTGTTTTTAGAGCTTTTATGTAGTTTTACTTTTCTTTGGTCTCACACCATAATGCGATAGCAGCCTAGTTGAGAGAAGGTCCGTCTCTCAAGCCAGAGGAAGCGGGTTCGAACCCAGCCGACGGCACGCACCAGTTTGTTCATTGTGTGAACATATGTGCGTATTGTGTGTCATCTGCTACATGACTGGAGCCCGGTGTATGGCGACAGGCTCGCCCCCTGTCACATTTGGGACTGAATATCGTCCGGCAAAATGTGGGTGTTGTATTACACTTCTGCCAGCCCCCTCGGGGAAAGGCGTGACGTAATGTTATGGTCTCACACTATTTTAGTTGCTCGTGTCAAAAAAAATGGCAAATTTTTTAACAGCATTTTTTGGCTCCCAATATAAGCTGGAGTACTTTTAAACGATATAATATGTTACAAGGGGACAAGTCCCCATTTTAAACTAACAACTTAAACGCGGGTAAGTATGTGACATTTATTAATTAGCTACTTGCTAAGTTCGTAGCTATTCGTGGAGGCCATAACTGGCTACAAAGTTTTCCCTCATACCGTAGAAACATCACACAAAGCGACCGCAAAGAATGAATCGCAAGTTCTTCACAAACTCGCCGTCTCCATCATACCCCGAATTATCGTTAGCATAACGTCCCTTCCCGACCTTGGGTTATAACTAGGGTTGCCATGTGAAAAAAATTTTAGAGTAGTTAGTATTCAAGGCCTCTATTTTTATAAATGTTCCTGTCCATACAGGTTGCCTGGGAGAGCTTTTAGCGATAAGGCCGCCCATTACAAACTTAGTTAAGCCTTATGTAAGTACTATTGTAATTATTTTATGTTTTTAATAAAGAGTGTTGTTTGTTGTAGTAAAAACGTTTGTAGATGAGATAAAAAAAAAATTGTCTATTTTTTTTATGTTTTTACCGTTATGTTAGCGGGCTGTTTTTTCTTTTAGTTAAAAATCAGTGACCAACCTTCACTATATTTTTCTGAGTTAAAAAGAAAATGGATTTAACAGCTCTTAGTTTACTACGGATACATTTTTAAACAATTGTAAGGATAGTTAGTTTTTTTATGAATAACAGCAGTTTTAAAAACGTTATTTGTTAATTTTTGTGATAAATATTAACATCATTCATTCATTTTAAATATTTGACTGCTTCGGTGGCTAAGTTGGTAGTAAATCTGCCTTTTATGGAGGGGGGCATGGGTTCGAATCCCACACAGGGCAATGAAAATTAGTGTTTGTTTTATGTCTGAGTGTTGAAATCTATTTAAGTATGTTATAAAAAATATATGTGTATGAATATCATTTTCTGGCAGCCATAGTACAAGAGTTGCTTAGTTTGGGGTCAGATGAGCGTGTGTTCAAAATGTCCCAAATATTCTTCCTATTACAGAGTCATAAATAACACAAAAGAAAATCCTTCACCTGTCTTTTAGCAAGCGAAAAACTTCGACTTTTACTTTCGCGTCAACTTACGTTGCCAACCCTATCTGTCACATTTCAGATGCAAGAAAAACGCTAAGTGCGAAACTTTTGAGGCAAATATCGTGAAATTGGGCAATTCCGTGACAAATCGCGTGCTGGGTGCCGGAAGCGAAACTCCATTTGTGAAGTTAGGTAACTAATTTTCGTGGCTGTTCGATATCGAATCGGGTTGCGCAATATAAGATGGGGCCGAGGCAAACCACTACGCGAACGAATTTAGTAGCTAATGTAGTGAAGTATGTACTTAATAGATTATAGTACTTTGTGCTAGCAGAATTTACTGAAAAATTAGAAGAAGAAAGAAGAGCATTATTTTTTAAGTACCTACTGACGGATTACTTATTTAGTTTACCTAAATAAATATTGTATGTCATCTGCTACATGACTGGAGCCCGGTGTAAGGCGACAGGCTCGCCCCCTGTCACATTTGGGACTGAATATCGTTCGGCGAAGTGTGGGTGTTGTATTACACCTCTGCCAGCCCCTTTGGGGGAAAGGCGTAACTATAAGTAATCCGTGCGCTATTGGTACAGCAACCCAAAATGGGTCTTAGCGTCCGATACCACATAAATCCATTGATCTCATACCCCGTCTTATTTCTTTTCAGTTTACCTTAGTCGGTTAATGTCTAAATAGATATAATTAGAAATTTAAAAAAAACTTTCTTACTTTACTATTACGATAGTTTACACATATATTTTCTAATTCCTTTACTGATACACGTTGGATAGCCCCGGAATAGTTATTCAGTGTTTTGTCTTTTTCTATCGAGTTACACATTTAAAAGAAAGAAAAAGACAGAACACTGTATGACTATAGAGCCTACTGAGCCTACCTATACAACGTTTAATAGTAAGGGATTTACTTTCTAAATCTTTTAAAACAAAAACAACTACAACCTTTTATTTCAGAAGCCCTCCACCAAGAATTTTAGATATAGTCAAGCAAAGCTTATCTTATTAATACTAGATTCGCGTCCCATATCAAGGTTCAAGCAATAGTTACTACGAGTACGTCCCATTCTGTAATTGCAGTTCCAGTTCAATCCGATAAATTGAGCCGCCTGATTCATAGCCCATTACGGTGGCCGGAGGCTCGACGGGAGTCGGGGACCCTTGAGATAATCTCAAGCCGCTTCTACGGCTAAATGAGCCGAGAACTGTATTACGGTATTACAGCTGGAAATGACCTGTATGAGCTGAATACTAAAGACGCCTTGAGAACCTATATTGTGGCAGATTATGCCTATATTAGTAATTTGAGCCGTCAGTAGCGAATATAGAGGGTTAAGTCTCCTTCCCATATCGAGGTCAACATTAACATTATATTGTAATGCATTTCCCCTCAAAGCTGTTGACAGAGGTGTGACAACACCTACGCTTCGCCGGACGGTATGCAGTCTTAAATGTGACAGCGGGCGAGCCTATTGCCATACACCGGGCACAAGTTATATACCAGACGACGTTAAATACGTTCGTACATAATGTTCACAAACTAACGCATTATGGCGTGATTTCGGTTGTGGTCGAACCTGCACTCTCTGGCTTGAGAAGGTCATCGCTTTTCATCATCTCTAGGTCAACAATGACCCAAAACATTAAATGGGCATTTAGAGTTTTGCGCTACCTGATAAGGTCTACCATCAGCTGTCAAGCCTTGCAGATGCCTAAATCCTTGATCTAAAAAAACAAGGTCTAGCATTTCGGTAGCAAACACATAATGACGTCACTCGTCACCATCATCGTCTCTTTCGACCTATTTGTAAATGACATATTTTGGTCTTGCTTAAGCATCGATTGACGTCACTGCGAGTTGCCCACGCGACCATTTCTGACTCGGACTGCTATACCTGGTGGAGTATATTATTATGACATGCCAAAATCATTGTGACTCTATCGTGGTCTAGTGTTCCGGTCTCAGAACAATAATTAAAGCAATGCTTTAGTTATTATTGTGAAGTTCCGGTGACAGTTAGAATTGACGTCACGTCACTCATCGTAATCGTCTCTGTCGAATTTGTTGTAAGTATGTTACTTGTTTCGGTTTTGCTTATGCATCGATTGACGTCACTGCGTGTCAGCCAGGTGAACTTTTTGTCTCGTGACGCTATACACGGCGAATTATCTTATCTTATATCTTTAAATCTTTAAATGAGCAATTCTTGTATATATACCTATATAATTGGAATCTCGGAATCGAGACATCCAGGTATCCAGGATACCATCCAGACATTTTCATACAATTTAGTATATAGGGGGTTTCGGGGGCGATAAATCGATCTAGCTAGGAACCATTTTTAGAAAATGTCATTTTATTCGTGTTTTATCGATAAATCAACTTAAACATAAACTTGGAAGAAAAATAACAAAAAGGGGGCGTTTGAGTAGTCTCAACTGAAAAATATGACTCTTCCTGACATCTATTGGCGAATAATAATACTATTTTTTGTGAGCAACTAATTGCTTTAACGACACAACAGCAGATGGCGTTGTTAAGTAACACGAAGTCAATGAGTGTTTGGTTTGAGGTTAGACTAAAATCAAAGGTACTACATACGAGTATAATATGAAAAAGTGAGTCTTTGTTCATTTTCTTTGTTTCTTTGTAACGCTTTCACGTCTGAACTACTCAACCGATCGTCTTAAAATTTTGCATACATGTTGTTTAGGGTACAGAAAAGGACATAGGGTACTTTTTTATCCCGGAAAAATCAACGGTTCCTGTGGGACCGTGGGTGAAACCACGGTTCGCAGCTAGTATTATTAAAACCATGAACCTACTAGGCATATTACTTGGAACCGTTTGGGAACTTTCAAAAACGTCTTGACATACATAAGTACGGGTAGGTACGTTGTTAGGTAAGCGCGTATGAGTTTTAGATCAGGTTCCCATTCCAATTTTCCTTTCAAATGAAAAAAGAATTTTCAAAATCCTACTAATATTATAAAGGCGAAAGTTTGTAAGAATGGATGGACGGATGGATGTTTGATGTTGTTTTCTTTCATGTCAGAACGGCTGAACAGATCTGGATGAAATTTGGCACATAAATAGGATACTTTTAATTACGGGTGAAACCGCGGGGCGCAGCTAGTCGTTTCATAAAAAGCGGAGTTAAGCGGTAAAAAAAAACGAATTGAAAACCTTCTCTTTTTGAAGTCGGCTAAAAAGACGGAAGAGTGAGCCGGCAATTGCCCTTATAATCAAAAATCTTCGACCAACTTTTCTCCATGATTATCTTTACTGATCAAAACAACGGATCCACGAAAACAACTCGAATTAGGCAATATCTCAAGTGCTCTTTGATTTATGTAAATAAGGATAAACTTTGTTTTAATTATAAAGTTGGTACATTAATTGTTTGCCTCGGCGGGTTAAAAACAGATGTGCTTTTAACGTAATTGATCCTAATAACTTTTGTATTAAGAGCTGTGGTTAATGCCTTAATTGAGGTCGTATATCTACGTCGCAATTTTGAGGGAGCTTTGAGTTTTTGGTGGCGCGGTTATTGGTGCTACTGTTCAAAAATATAACTTTGAAGTTTAACTGTTTTCATCGTAAACCGTTAACATTATGTTGTAATGTTACGAACGGAATGTGTGTGCAAAGTTTTATGACGTTTATGAGTTTCACCTAAGTTGAATATGATAAGGAAAGATTTGAAACAATGATAACAACTAATATCAACATTGAGTTCAATAAAACCGTTTGGGGAAAAGGTAGGTATGGAAATTCCAAATTAGCTTAGACAAAAACACCAGGTACTCAAACTTCGTTCTTGGATCTTTCACTTAGCTTTAGTCTAAGATTGTACTATTGTGGTTTAGTAATCAATATAGAAAATTTAATTTATGGTCAGATTAAAAAACACATATAATCCGAAAAAAGAGAACTAGCTGTGTTCGTTACCCGCGTTTAAAAAGTATAATATGTGCTATTCCAGACTGTGTAATCTATCTCTGTGTCACATTTCATCTAGATTCGTTTAGCCGTTTTGACATGATTGAGTAACAAACATCTATTCAAACTTACGCATTTATAATATCAGTGTGAAGTGTGATAACATTCCTACTGTATTTACATTGTGCAGCTGTAGTATTTTTATTGGTGTTGTTGAGTATTTTAAAAGCGATGATAGTCTAGTTGGAGATGGCCTGCCTCTCAAGCCAGAGGGAGCGGGTTCGAACCCAGCCGACGGCAAGCACCAATTTGCTCATTCTGTGAACAAATGTGCGTGTTGTATGCCATCTCCTACATGATTGGAGCCCGGTGTATGCCCACAGGCTCGCCCCTGTCACATTTAGGACTGAATATCGTCCGGCAAAGTGTGGGTGTTATATTACATTTCTGCCAGCCCCTTCAGGGGAATAGCGTGACGATATGTTGTGTTATGTTGAGTATTTTCTTTCGTCATAGTGCTCTACATACGTTTTGAATTTTAAGACTTTGTCCACGATCAAATTATAATTTCCAACGTTCGTCTTCTCTTCAAATCCCCCGATATTCGGATAATCCCGTTTAGCGTCCATCGTTATACTAAATTCACTAAATTATTGCAAATGGGAATCGTGATGGCCGCTCATAATCTTGATGGAACGATCTAACCGCCGATGAATTATCTAAACGACTGGTACCTTCGAGCTGACAGCTGGTACGGAACCCGTGGGGCCTTAGAGATGTCTTAGATCTGTGTCATCGTCACCCAGGTCGTCTTCTGCCATTAGGTGCGTTGGTGGTCATGCAGACCTACGTCACAAGTAACTTTTGTACTGAATAGTACGAGTATATTTATAAAGTAGCACGATGTAATATTAGGTGCCAATATACAGCACCATGTCAAATTAATGTAATATTATACGTATACATAAAAATGTAAATAATGATTTATGTTAATGTTAGTAAGGACATATTCAATAGAATATGACGATTTTAATGTAAATTAATGACGATTCGTAAGATATAACTCATAGTATTGCTAGTAGCTAACTAAATGCTAATGGATGTTATTATCTTATGAAAATAAAATTATTCTATTCTATTCTATTCTATATGAATGAGTAGACATAATAAAATATAATTATGTAACATTAATAAATAAATCTATTTTTTTCTTACGACTGCGAGTACACTTATCTTTATTATAAGTATTATTGCACTACTAGCTGCGCACCGCGGTCTTACCCGCGGTTAAAAAGTATCGAATGTACTATTCTAAACTATAATCTGTCTCTGTGTCCAATTTCATCCAGATCTGTTCAGCCGTTCTGGCGTGAAAGAGTAACAAACATCCATCCATTCATCCATTCTTACAAACTTTCGCGTTTATAATATTAGTAGGTTTCTACACTAAAAATCTTAAACAAACTATACTAAACTAACAATAACTTTAATGAATGTAAAAATCT
This sequence comes from Peribatodes rhomboidaria, assembly GCA_911728515.1. Lineage (NCBI taxonomy): Eukaryota > Metazoa > Arthropoda > Insecta > Lepidoptera > Geometridae > Peribatodes > Peribatodes rhomboidaria. The sequence continues at coordinate 14,693,960 of OU452179.1, read as the reverse complement.
TAAACTAACTAGAACTAATAACCCGGCAACGTCCCCAAAATGCTGGCGGCATTGCCCCGTTGGATTTCGATACTGATCATTTGGGCAAAGTTCCAGCCATTTTGGTCAAGAAGTGCTTTTATATACCAGACGACCAGACGATATATACCTAATCACGGACCGAGAAAGCAGTCCTCTGAAGCAAAGTTCACATTTTTTGGTCTCTAAAACCTTCTGAAAGTAACTTTGTAACACTTGCCCGTACTTTTATTTCGCACCACATCGTAAAAGAACCATTTGGAGTGGATTTTGAGATCCGTTTTTTAATATTTTTGTATGTCGGTCACCTTGCACTTGGGAGAGATAGTTGTTTTTTTTTTCTGTTGTTACGGATGCTTAAATAATATTTTCTGATGTAGCCAGATAGCGGACAACAGGGTTAGCACGAAAAAACTTGCTTTATGAATATTGTTTTATGAAAAAACTTGCTTTATGAAAATTGATAAATTATCTGAAGAAAACTACTTAAGTAGGTTATTTACTTATAGCTTTGAGCTAAAAAAAAATCTTTGTTGGACCCACTTATATACAAGAAGTAATGTGACTGTTCTAGCCAATCGACTCAAAAAGTGTCTTGGGCTGAAATAATTTAGTTTACTTGAACAAATTCATACTAAACCTATACCTATACAATGCTATACCTATTATTTTCATTGTAGGATGGTGTGGGTGACATTAGAAATCCTTCCTTTTCACCCTTGAATGTAGCCGCGATTTACAAATCATGATTTAAAACTTCAGCATCACCGTAAATATCACATAAGTACCTACATACATATCGTCACGCCTGAAGGGGCTGGCAGAGATGTACAACACCCACACTTCGCCGAAATATATTCAGTCCCAAAATGTGACAGGGAGCGAGCCTCTCGCCATGCGCCGGGCACCAGTTACGTAGCAGATGACATTAAATACGCACATATGTTCACATAATGAACAATTTGGTGCGCGCCTTCAGCTGGGTCCAAACCAGCTCCCTCTGGCATGACATTCGAGTCTTCTCCGACTATGATCGCTTAGTCTTGTTATCGTCTAGCGCTGGTGGTACTAACTGTACCTATCCAGAAAATTAAGCAATAAACGAGGGAAAAATAAATAAATGCGACTGTCAACCTCACCATATTATAGTAAATAGATTTGTATAGATGCCTTCAGATTTTTTCTGTTTCACTTCATGTTTCCACCTACACTTGGGACGACCGACTGGCATGGGCGAACCCAGACAGAGGGGCAGAAGTAAAAAATATCTGTTATGGGCGGGACAGAAGTAAATGAACCTATTCTTTTTAAATATACCTTTACTTGAAAAACCTAAATGTGCCTCGAGTTCGGAACCAGGTGGCCAATCCAGACATCTTATTACCATGAACCTTATTGCGCGGCGATATGACTCGCGGGCGCAAAACGTAACTATCATGTCAAAAAGGTATCATGGTAGGCCCCTGGGTAGAGCATCGTGGGTATGCCCAAGACAACTAGACGGGACTAGACTATAGAACTATAAAGGAGTGTTAAAGGTTTAACACTCCGTTCTAGTCCTAAGTAAGCTCATGTATGGCACAATCTTACGGCGGTATGACTCGCGGGCGCGTAGCATCGAAAACCAAACGTAACTATCATGTCAAAAAGATGTCATGATAGGCATCTGGGTAGAGCATCGTGGCTATGCCCAAGACTACTAGACAAGACTAGACTAGGACTATAAAGGAGTGTTAAAGGTTTAACACTCCGTTCTAGTCCTAAGTAAGCTCATGTATGGCACAATCTTACGGCGATATGACTCGCGAGCGCTTAGCATCGAAACCAAAACGTAACTATCATGTCAAAAAGATATCATAGTAGGCCCCTGGGTAGAGCATCGTGGGTATGCCCAAGACTACTAGACGAGACTAGACTAGGACTATAAAGGAGTGTTAAAGGTTTAACGCTCCGTTCTAGTCCTAAGTAAGCTCACGTATGGCACAATCTTACGGCAATATGACTCGCGGGCGCGCAGCGTCGAAAACAAAACGTAACTATCATGTCAAAACGATATCATGGTAGGCCCCTGGGTAGAGCATCGTGGGTATGCCCAAGACTACTAGACGAGACTAGACTAGGACTAAAAAGGAGTGTTAAAGGTTTAACACTCCTTTCTAGTCCTAAGTAAGCTCATTTACGGCACAATCTTACTATGACAAGTACTATACACTACGGTCAATTATTAGATAACTAACTTTTATCCGTTGAAGCCATAAAAGCCTATATAAATCACCCGGCACCACTTCTATCCGGACTGTAACATGTTTACCACACTGGCTTTGGTAATTTTTATATAGTTAGTGCATGAGCCAAGGTCATTTTCTGTTACATTTGATTCACACAACAAAACTTAACTATACTACTTAACTAACTATAAAGGAGACGAGCAATTTTTTTTGCGATTCCTATTCAAATCAAATCAAGTGGGTATCGAAGATACACTTAAGAACGTTATAAAAATGACTAGCACCTTGTTCGGAAATAGAGCCACTATACCAAGAAGAACTGGCAAGAAACTGAGAGGCATATTAGAATGTTACATATCGGTCACTGTAAGAGAAGACTTTAAGCAGCATTTAATTTTGTAAGTTCTGAAAAGCTTTAAACTTTTATTATTGTTTACGACACTTAAAATATTACTACAGAAAGTAAAATTTAATTTAATTACACAACACTAGCTGCTGTATTCCGTTTCTACGTCTCAAATAAGCAGAACGAATTTTTCCAAATTCAATTAACTGATTCTCATGAAAGTTAGCCTAAATAAGTATTAAAATATAACCAGCTGTCTCCCCGCCTATAGCCTAATCCTACCATAAATCTCTGGATTCATAACACTAAAGAAACGGTCAAGCGCGAGTCAGCGCGTTTTTACGCACGTTGTTATTGTTCGTTTTACGGGCGGTAAAATGTTTGTAAACTTAAACAAGGTTCCAATGTGTAATTTGAAATATTATTGCGCTTTTGAAGGTTTATTGCGTTTTCAAGGCTTGGGGCCGCTTAAAGAGAAGTGAATATCTTGTTTTTTTTACATTTTACAACATAATTTTTGTTTACAATAGAACTGAAATATACAATGAGCGATGATAGCCAAGTAGGAGAAGACCCGCCTCTCAAGCCTGAGAGAGTGTGTTCGAACCCAGCCGACGGCACGCACCAATTTGTCTATTGTGTGATATTATGTGCGTATTGTATGTCATCTGCTACATGAGTGGATGCCCGGTGTATGGCGACAGGCTCGTCCCCTGTCATATTTGAGACTGAATATCGCTTGGCGAAGTGTCGGTGTTGTATTACACCTCCGCCAGCCCCTTCGGGGGAAAGGCGTGACGATATGTAGAATTGAATTTATGTAGAACTGAAATGTCGAACTAACATTTTCGAACGCCTTAAGCGTATATACCTAGGCTTCGTCCTGATTGAGTAAACTGAGCGGTTGACTGCCCGCTGGCTGAATCTATTTCGCGTATTGGGGAAATTCAACCTTTCTATATCTATCTCTGTGCCAAATTTCACCCTGATCCGTTCGGCCGTTCTGACGTGGTTGAGTAACAAACATATGTTCATCCATGTAAATTTTCGCATTTATACTATGTACTTATTTTTTACTTTGTCGCCTAGGAATGTAATCTCTATAGCCCCATATAAATTACCATTCCACATGTACGGTTTCTATAATTCGCGGCCTATTTACGAGACATATACCCCGCGAATAAAGAGCTTTACGGTATTTAGATTAAAATGATTATACGACCTTATAATTAATCTCTAATAATAACTCATTTACACTGTCCCTTAATTAAGGACAAAACTGAAAACACGGCCTGTTAAATATTAATCGTCAAATTAATGAGGCAATTGCTCGACTATTATTCATATTCTTGGTCCACTCGTCAGTGGACTTGAAGTCGGTTCATGAATAAGAAATTCAAATTTCACAGGCCATTTAGCGTTGTTACGGGCGAAACCGAGCGTGAAGCATAGTGGCTTTATCGGGGAACTCCATTGAAGCTTTATAAGAAAGAAAGAAAGAAACAATTTATTTTTATTAACAATTCATTGTAGGCGGATGTTGAGATAAAAATGATTTGTGAAGTTGCCAGACGTTTGCGAACGATTTTCACAGATAATATTATGCATTTAAAGCTGGAATACACTTCCACACTAATTATAAAATCGAAAGTGACTCTGTATGTCTGTCTGTTTGTAGGCTTTTCACGGCTAAAGGCCTGAACGGATCCTGATGAAATTCGATAATTACTTACAGTTTATCATGAGGAAGGTTTTTGGATACTAAGTATTTTCTGAACAAACGCGAACGAAGTCGCGGGTAACAGTTAGTAGGTATAATATACAATTAAAAGTTATTAGACCGCCTTCTACGCCTATTGCGGCCCACATATAGGCCATATTTGCTCCAATATAGGTCTTGAGGCCGAGACACCAATGTAACAGTCTTTGGGTACAAAGTTGATATTGAAGCCTGTGTCACGCAGTAATAATATTCAATATTGGCTATTTCAAATTGAGCTTAACTTGGACCCAAAGTTGAGTGTGGCTGCTGCTTAATGTTTTTTTGTGTGGAACTATCTTCTTTTTCCATCTCTTTTCCTATCATCTTCTCTCCTTCCATTTTCTTTCTCTTCTTGTACATCTTCACTTTCTACAATCTATACTCAAGTTTTAGACGCAACATTTAACATAGCATATCGTTACGCCTTTCCCCCGAAGGGACTAGCAGAGGTTTATAACACCCACACTTCGCCGGATGGTATTTAGTCCCAAATGTGACAGGGGGCGAGCCTGTCGCCATACACTAGACTCTAGTCATGTAGCAGTTTTATCTGCAACATGACTGGAGTCTAGTGACAAGTAGTAGACAATTCGCACATATGTTCACACAATGAATAAATTGGTGTGTGCCGTCGGCTGTGACTGAACCCGCTCTGACTTGAGAGGCAGGCCTTCTCTAACTAGGCTATCATTACTAGAACAGCACAGAAACAGACAATGTAGTTAAACGAGTTTGTAACACACACCGTATTTGGTGTACCTAGTTCCCCTCACCTAGATTGGATTTAGTTATTTAGGCACCAGACTTCACCGAAACTTGACAAAGCCACTAAATATTTAACCAGCTGTTGACAGATATACTATAGAAGTTTAAATAAAACAATTTACAAGTTAACTTTTGGGAAACGTGAGTTTTACAATCAAACTAGCTTTCTTTCATAAACTACTAGTTTTTTGTAATGATAATATAGGCCTACGTTTCACCGCAACTCACAATGAAAAGACGATGGAACACGGCTTTGGGGAACCTATTCACTCTTGATTTTCGCTATTCGAATGGTTTATTCCATCGAATAGTTTATTAAAAATGATAAACTAGTCCTTATCCTGACCAAAAGTACAAGCAAATACGATAGAAACCCGACCTTGAAAAATCTGTCTTCCTTTCCTAGTCTTCAAATTCTCGTCGTATTGGTAGTGGTGTACCCTGAAAGACTTCAAGTTTATTTTTGGCACTAAGTGCATAGTTGTTCTGTCCGCTGAAATCTCGCCAGATCTCGTGCACGCAACAATGCTGTGAAATCAAGATTTCTTATTCATGTAATGACGTCATTTTACCGTCGTCTTGCAGAGCGAAGGCGAGGCAAAGTGACGTGAACACGACTTGATACGGCTCTCCAGTGTGCAGTTTTCTTGGACAATATATAAAAACGAAAGTCCAAAATTGTAGTATGCACGTATATAAGCCACAGTGTTACAGTGTTCTTATAGAACATCGTAAGTAGAGTATAAGGGGTGTATTTTGTATAAACATACATACGTCTCATAATTCGAATAACATTATTTATTATTACATCAACTACGTACTCGTATGTCATCTGCTACATGACTGGAGCCCGGTGTATGGGTGGACAGGGGGCGAGTCTGCCGCCGTACACCGGGCTAATGTATAACAGAAAGCACGTAGTTCACAAATGAAAACACTGGTGCGTGCCTTCGGCTGGAATCGAACGCTGGCTTGAGAGGCAAGTCTACTTTCAACTAGATTGTCATCGTTTTAGAAAGTAAAAGTATAAATAATTTGGGCTTAGACATTCTAACGCTAGGGGCTTAAGCTACTAGGCCACTAGGCAAGAAATAACAACTGTCAGTTCTCACAAATTAAAAACTCCATCAATCCATTGTTGTACAAGTAAAGCAACCATTTTTTGTTGTGCTCTACTAATATCTCTGTGTCCTCAATACTTAATGATTAATGATATTTCATTTGATATTACCGACGGAGCGGGGCGGCCTTGAGCTGTGTCATTACAAAAATGTAGGGCGGCGTCGCGAGGGTTGCTCGAAGGCCTCGCCTTACAAATGGTGCGCTCGACTCGCTGCTCGCTGGCGAGGGGTTAGGGCGCGAAATTAGGCCCTTCTGACTAAACAGGTACCTGTCACATTTCACACTTATAACATAACATATCGTCACGCATTTCCCCCGAAGAGGCTGGCAGAGGTGCATAACACCCACTCTTCGTAGAACGATATGCAGTCCCAAATGTGACAGGGGGCGAGCCTATGTCCGGGCTCAGCAGATGACATTAAACACGCACTTATGTTCACACCCTGAACAAATTGGTGCGTGCCTTTGGCTGGGTCTGAACCCGCTCCATCTGGCTTGAGAGGCAAGTCTTCTCTGACTAGGCTATCACCGCTTCTATTATTTCACACTTAAGCTACGTGAATATGTGAAAAGTTCGTAAATTTATGTTACAATTTTATTTTGTACTAGCTGCGCTGCGTGTTATCAGATTTGCCAGATACCAGACTATAATCTATCTCTGTGCCACATTTCAGCCAAATCCGTTCTAGCGTGATTGAGTAACAAATATCTATCCATCCAAATTTTCGCATTTATAATATATACCTAAGTGTAAAGTTCAAATAAAATGTAAAACACCAATAGTTAATACAAGTAAAATATACCAATACTTAAACAACACACTAGCTTACTAATAAACATTGTACATCCTCGGAATAGTTTTTTTTGCTCCCTCGTCCAGGGGAGTTTGGCGTCACACGTCTTGTGCATTTACCAGTGTCTAGTATTTATTTGTACACAATTTAAAATAAAAACAGAAAATTAAAGAAAACTTAAACTATTAACTAAAAACTAGAACTTAAAAAAAAAAAACTAAATAAATCACAAAAATTTAAACTAAAAGACCATTAGTGGAAGGAAAGGTCCCCAGAATGCTGGCGGCATTGCCACGTTGAATGGCAATGCTCAGCTTCTGTGCGAAGTAAAAGCCAGCATTCTGGACACCCGACGCTTCCACCAATCGCCTGGCCAGGTCACGAAAAAGCCCCAAAGCGGCCGGCCCCCACGGACCCATCGTCTCCACAGTGTCAAGTTAATTTCGTTTTTGACAGATGATAGAGCGATGATGATAAGGTGATGATGACAATGATAAATCTCTCCCCTTTCTCCATTTCAGTAAAGTGATGGATAGTTTACTGAAACTTTAAGTAGAGTTTTGTAAAGAACACGAAAAGTCACGGTCCGCGATGTTTGTTTCATTTGCCCAAATTCCGTTCGGGATGCGCCTTCTACCGCATGCTTCAAAACCAAGATGAGAGCTTAGTTACTAGAAAATATGTTTTATGACATTGAAGCTTATTTTAAAATAAGAGATTTTTGAAATATTATTATTTTGTATAATAATAGCTTTACATAATATTAAACTATTTTTACTATACTTATCTGTATAATGACATTAATGAATTATTTTTATATTTGACATAATTATCAATTATTATTGTTCTGACATTCGTTTTTAATTATAAATATTCAACTGTGACGTGTAACTATAGGAGTTATCAATAAATTCTGATTTCTGAATTCCCACACGTACACGTTCACGAACCGATAATGGTTAATTGTCCATCATTGTTACACTTTAACACTCGACGAATACAAGATTTAGCGCTAGTTCAGACGCAGCGGGAACCGCGCGGTAGTAGTATTGTTGTCCTTGTTATTGTTCCGCATTCGACAAGGACAACAATACTACTACCGCGCGGTTCCCGCCGTGTCTAAACTAAAGCTTACAAAACAATGCAAAATTACGATTTTACACCTTTTCGGTTCCAAAAACTCCAAAAATCTTGGCATAGAAATGCAGTGTTTTACCTTTTTCTTTTTTTTTAAATGAACACCAGCCGTCTTACTACAAAAAAGATCTGTTGATCAATAATTTATGTAACACTATAAGCTTAACTATTCTGAAGCTATACGACGTTTATTAGTAAAAAGGAATATAATGCAAATGAAATGTAACGAAAACTTTGTAATGAGAGAAACTTATTTATAAACTGAATTAGATTACAAGCAACTCACTCTGAAAACGGGTGAAACCACGGAGCGTAGCTAGTTGTACATAATGATGTCCAATCATCGAAACCGAAGCTCATTTTGAAAAGGATTTATTTTGGGCTCAGCTCAATTTAGTAAATTGGCCGCTAGAAGCCAAATTTGTAAGACGAATGGCAATTTTCAGGTTTACCCACAAATGGCACTAATGAACTGTGAGGTATGTGTAATGAGTATTTCTGAATAGGCACAATAATGTACTTGTACTTACTTTGATAATTGAACTGAGTTCTTAAATAGATTCAGTTTTTTTCTTGAAAAATAACATTGCCTCTGCGTCTCGCGGGATAACTAGAAATTCTCCAAAGTTTTAATAAAACAGGTTGAATGTTAAATGTCTTAACATTTAACATTTTGTTTCATTAGTCGAAGTAGGTTGTTTGAAAGAGTTTAATAACAGGACCGCACGCGGCGCTAGGTGCTAAGATTTTTTTTCCCACCCAATTTAAACAATCGTTTCAGAGATCCATTACACCACCACCAGTCCATTTTGATCATATTGACCCAACAAAGCTTTTGAAAGATATGCTCGTTATGCAAAATGAGATAAAAACTATAAAGGAATCGTATATAACCGAAGATAAGTTTAACGAAGTTAAATACGAACTCAATAATTAGCTGCTGTGCAGTCCATGATCCAAAAAACAAGGTCTATCTTTCTGAGAATTGACACCCAATTACGTTACCCGTCATCGTCTCTCTCTAACTTGTTGTAAATTACTTATTCCTGTCTTGCTTACGCATCGATTGACGTAAGTACGTGGAACCCACGTGACCTTTTTTGTCTCTGAACGCTATACCTGGCGGAGCATATTATTATATCTTCAGCCTAATTGGACTAAACGATCTATTTCGTATTCCCAAACATAACTTAAGTAAGTAAATGCTAAGTGCGACCTCTTTTGGTACATTGACATGACAGCTGCCATACATTTTCTGTATACTATGCGTTCGAGCGCTCATAGCAATGTTTGTGAAAACGGGGGCTAATATATTAGTATTCCTGAAGTAGCGTTTCAGTTTCGACGTAGCTATCAGCCAGGCAGGCAAGTTTCCCGATCACGTCGCCACCCGACCCACTTCCCAGTTATAATCTCACCTGAGATGACGCGAATTCATAATGAAGTTGAAACTAACTTGCTTACATTATACGGGTGAACTCATATTCATGAGGTAGTGATCACTTTTCTGAAAAAAAAATGTTACTACGTCACGTTAAAACGACTTAATCCATTCAGTGTCCCAAATAGGAGTGGAAATTGGATTAAGATTCAAAAGTCCCGTTTCGGACAGTATCCGATTTTTTTTTGTCGAAAATTGATACAAATTTGGAATAATATTTGGTATTACTCGTCAGTCACACTTTGTTCCGAAAATATGGTTTTCTGTTGGGTAGGGTGAAACCACGAAGCGTAGCCAATATTTATTTTAATGATATTTTAAATTTTTTGATGCCGTCGTTTAACAGCCATATTTCAAACTGCCCAGGCATTATAATATTGTCCTGTTAATCACTTTGCTCATAAATATACAGCAGTATTTTGTGTGGAGACTCGGACCGCCTGCGGTATGGGGCATTCTGCCTGTAAATAATTATCAAAAAATCGCCATCTATCTGTATTCAATTTGAACTAAAACATTCTACTTACTTCCAATATATACTTACAAAATTAAATGCCTCGTTGGCTCAGTTGGTAGTGAACCTGCCTTCTGAGTTTGGGGGCGGGGGTTCGATTCCCACCTAGAGCAAACATTCATGTGACGAACATTTGTGTTTATTCTATGTCTAGGTGTTCATGTATTTAAATATGTGTTTAAAAAAAATATTCATGTATGTATATCAGTCTGTGGCAGCCATAGTACAAGCGTTGCTTAGTTTGGGATCAAGCGATCGTGTGTGCAATACTGTCCCGAATATTATTTATTCAATAGTTGATAATTTAACAGCAACCAGTTACAATAAAAAAATATTTACGCGTCGACTTGTAAACCTCCTACGTTTCGTCGGTTTAAAATATTCTTATATAAATAACAAACCAACACAAAACCTCCAAGATTCCATTAACTTATTTTTTATTCAGATCCTTGGTATGTTCCATTGAGCCAGTGCCTCAGAAGGTCATCAAGCAAGCGGTAGTTACATAATATCTCCATTCTCATAGATCGATAGTGCTGGAAGCCGGCCAGACTGTAACGCAGATCCTCGACAATAGCCAATATCGGGGAGATTGTTGCGGGACTGCGGAAGTCGCCGAAAGATGTTGAATGAGGCAATAAAAATATGAGCAGTTTGCCATCCGGGCTATTATGCGAATAGTAAAGACTAGGCGGATTTGTTTCAAATCAAATCAAATAATTTATTTTGCAAAACATGGGTTACAGATAATTCTTATAAATAAAATTAGTTCGCCATGGTTTGAAAAATGAAAATGAAAATGAAAATATTTATTGTAACAACTTATTACCTATAAAAAACATTGTTTACTGGTTGCCTCACGAGGCAAGCCTGTATCGAGGCAACCCATAGTCCTGTTCAGCACATTACTTACCTTTGGTTTAACCGCTTGGTATGCAAAAGTTTGCAGAATACAGAAATAATAACTATATTGGATTAATGTCAAAGTAAAAATATTATATAAAATCAATTATATTAAATAGTAAAGCAGTATTTTTCGTAGTCTAAGTGGTTAATGAAACAGTATGATGTGGTAATGAAGTAAGTTAAGTGCGTTTTATTATGAATGTATTAAAAATATATGCGTCTTAGACAAGGGCCAAGTCAAGAGTACCCGTAACCGACGAGCGTGTATGAAAAGACTCATGAACGTGGAATAAGCAAAAGATGTATGCCAGGATCGTAGCAAGTGGAGAGAAGTGGTCTCTGCCTACCCCTATGGGAAAGAGGCGTGATTATGTATGTTTTATTATGGAAATTGACGTGGTTTTTACACATTATGATTTTAGGATGTTTTTTTATGATTAGGATTTTTATGTTATGCATTGAATATACAGTATAATACAGTGTTATGCAAGACACAGCCACGAGCGCGCATACGCCTTGATAAAGATCACCGAATGTGGTTAAAACTATAGTCAGAATAATCAACTAAATCGTACGTGAGTAACTCCTGTTTCATAAAATCATTTTACTTAAGTGTGTGGTTTCAAAACTAGTAGAGCCCAATTTTAAACGCTTTTAACCCATGATCTTTGTAATATTGTCGATCTACACTGTTTGATTAATAAACCAAATTGAAATACATATTGGTCACGCGACAGTTTTTGTTTATTTTTACAGTATCTGCTCGTAACTGCTTTAGGTCGTGTCCTAACTTGTTCTTTCTTTATTTACAAAACAGGCCTTTGAAAGTGTAATAGTAATGGTCATCATGTATCTTTCGCTCTTATACTCGAACGACTCGAGTAATAGGCGCGAATAATATCGCGTATAAGCGGTAATCATTCCACTCGCGCCTACTCGAGTCATTACACTCGATGACCATTGTCATTACGGTTAGCCATAGGTATTCCAAACCATGCGGATTTTTTTTTATTGTTTTTTTTATTGGTTCACAAAACGGGCCGTTACATAAACACATCCTTTGAACTTAAATAGTACTATATAGTAATTTAAGATAATGTAAGACCTTCTTGATATGAACACTGCATGCATTTAACGGAACCGTTTCCGTTCAAATTACAAAAAAAAAAACTCAAATTATTCGTATCTCAGTCCGTTTTCATAAGATTTTAAACGTGTTTAATTCTTCCGATTAGATTTATACCCCGCTCTCTATTTGAAAATTTAGAAAAGTAGACTGAGATTCCAATAATTTGGTTTTTAAATTTGTGGGATCCGATCGCAAATATTTCCGAATGGTTGTGAATAGCACCATAGATTGGGTCTTATAAAACTTATTTTTGTAAATCATCCGTCATTTGTTTTGAACGTATTGACCATGGTCTTATTCCTTTAAAAAAAATACGAGTAAAAATGCATTTAGCTTACTTAGAATACAAAAAGCGATCAATGCAAGTCTCGTATTCAAAAGTCGTAGCACCGTAGCGTCATAGTTCCGTAGCAGCCGAGCGTAGCACCGTAGCAGCGCCGTATAACGGCGTTGCAGGTAAACGACCGCTGCGCCATCGATACGGGTGCAACGGCCTCGCCAGGTGACCGGGCAGACATTATACGAGATACCTAATTTAAACTTAGCCTCGTGCTCTATTTTTGTTCCGGAAATGTAGATTTTGAAATTTCCATTTCAGACGTTCTGAGATTAAAATATTCTTTTAACCGTTTGGTGAAGTATTCTTTGATGCAAATCGTGGGATGGTTAGAGACAATGAGTTTTTAATTGTTACGCCTTTTAACTATCGTTGCATATTTATTCTAACCTATTTTCTTTTTTACGAGTTTTTAAAAATATCAGATTAAGCAGCAGCTTTTTATATTTTGTTTAGGAAAAATAGTAATTCGAGTACGGAAATTGGTTCAGAAAGCCATTTTTTTTGGATTTGACATCCATCATACTGATATCTGTAAATAATCATGTCTGTAAATAATAAGAAATATCATACTGATATTTTTCGTATAAAATGTAGCCTATGTCACATGCATCGATCGACACCCATACATCAAAATCGGATGAGTAGTTTAGGCGCAACGTTGGGACATACGTTGGTAAATACAAACACACATAGGGCACATATTTAAAAACGACGCTCAGTCATGAATCTCGATTAAAAACTGTGAATGTATAGTAAAACCAGTTTTAAATCGAGATTTAAGAATGAGTGTCTGTTTAGCATACGAGCCAGATCCATTTAAAGATATATTCCTCCTTTTTGGCTTTGCCTTAGTGGAATAATCAAACTTCATAAATTGTTGCAATCACACTGAATAGGAACATTTTGGATGCGCTTATATTTCGCACTCTTTTACTTTCGTACACATTAAACGAGCACGAAGGAGAAAAAATAAAAAAGCATACTACAGCCACATTTACCTCAGCGGACTTATAATAATCCTCTTTGTAAAAAAGAGAGCTAAAACAGTTATTTCGAGCAAAACTGCATCTGCAATTTAGGGAACTCGAATTTCATACTATCAAATGGAAAAATGGAATAATTTGGTATACACATTTTGAAAAATTCAACTGGAAGTTGGCAGAGCGTTTTCATGTAATATGAGACTTTGACCGGATGTCTTATACATAGCTTGGTCTATTTATATGTATTATTCATTTTCTCCTTTTGCAATAAACGTTGTACAGCCTCCAAATAGTTATACAGTGTCTTTTTCAATTGAGTTCAAAATTTTTGAAGAGAGAAAAAGACTAAATATATTCTTAGAGAGGCGGGCCTTCTCCAACTAGGTTGTCATCGCTTACAAACTTAGGAGATGATTATGATGTTCTACAAGAACTGCTCTTTTAGAACATCATAATCTCTTATTTTTGTCAGTAGGCTAATAATGACGATGAATCTTTAAACAAACTATACCTACTATTTGAAGGCGATGTAAGCCCGAACTCCAGTTACGGAGCCAGCTCGACTGAAGTTTCTGTTACATACATTAATATTAACTTGAAGCGTTAAAGTGTTCCCTAATAGCCTGTTCGGAAAATAAACGAGCCTGAGTTGAATTTATCGCGCATTGCCTCGATACGGCACTTGCTAACTTCATTTTGAGCTCTAGCTGTGCCAATGAATAAATATATCAACACAAATATGGAAGTAGTCCAAAATGCCAGCATAAGTTTATAGAAGACTAGCTGTGCCCCGCGGTTTCACTCGCGGTTAAAAAGTATCCTACGTGTTATTCTAGACTATAATCTATCTCTGTGCCAAATTTCATACAGATCTGTTCAGCCGTTCTGGCGTGAAAGAGTAACAAACATCCATCCATCCATCCATCCATTCTTACAAACTTTCGCGTTTATAATATTAGTAGGATAGGATTTTAGAAAAGCCAGTTAAGCAATAAGGATTTTGCATTTCGTCACACCTTTCCCCCCGAAGGGGTTGGCAGGGGTGTTTTATAACAGCTATGTACACTTCACCCGACGATATTCAGTCCCAAATATGACTGAGGGCGCTCGCGCCTTATACTGACCACAAGTTATAAAGTAGATGCATGACATTAATTACGCATATCATTCTTCCGTTTACATGATGAAATAATAATAAAATCTACCTATAAATATACAGATGTAAAGTCAGCTTTGACACCTTATCTATAACCAATATTTATAAATACATATGTATATATATTTGACAGGGAAAGTCGGGAAGGCCGAGGTGTCGTGTCTGATCCGTGAACTCGTCATCAAGGGCAACTATGTTCCTGAAGCCAAACACCCACCGTGTTTGACTTCAAGAACGTTAAAATAAGGGGGCTGCAGTGTTGACTTTTCACTATTTTAATTATACAGTAACTTAGATTGCTTAATTAGTGAAGGATATAATAATTAGCGATATAGAGCTAATGGGTTTGTGAATGACCATTGCGTGCGACCGCTCTCTACCAAGTGAAACAATGACTGACAGACATGACATTCGCCCGCCATGCGCCATCCCAAACGCAACTCCATTCGGTGTTAACCGCTCTAAATTACCATATAATTATATACAAATCGATAATGGTCAAAAATAACAGAACAAAATAATACGATCAATTAACAACTCTCAAAATTAACCGATTTTCATTATTTGTCGATGTCACGCGCCGTCATATTTTACATATGTAAAACTGGTGTATGAAGTATTTAATTTTTCAGAGCAAAATTCAATGTTCATGAATCCGTAACTTCATATCCAAACCCGTCAAAATCTGTTTCTAACTCGGTTCAAATTTGTTAAATTGGTCATTAAAATTTTAAAGCATTTTTCGTTCCATTTTCGAACAAAAAATAACAAGCATGTTTCTCTATACCGCGAGTAATTTTATCGAAAAACCCAAGTGTATTTAGAATTCAAAAGCTCGTAATCAATTCCAAACAATCAGCGCTCTCTAAATGAATTGCACAGAAACAAGAGAGTTCTTTGTGTTCGAAATTTGTTCATTTACAGCCGCTGCGGTGAGGGTCGTACTCAAGAACTTGGGTAGGGGAAAAGAGTGCCAAAAAATATAAGAGTAAACCAGACCGAAGCAAGAAGAAGACATCATAATTATCCAGATATACTTGCATTGTAAACTTTTAGAAAACTATTACTACTAATTAGTTGTGACTTCGGTGTGACAGCACTAACATGCACATTTGGGTACATGTCTAAATAACAGACGAAAATCACGAGTAATGGCGTTGGCCTTATCTGATTATTTTGAAGAATTTTGCAAACAGGAGTGGGAAAAAATTAGTTTTGTAAGTTTTGCATTTTACGTGCTAGCTACCTAAGTACATCCCTGCGTTTAAATTGGTAGTCGAATAAAAGAGGGCGAGTAACTGAAATACATGAGAGGAAAAAATTATAACCCAGAAAAAAAATCCTTAATTGCCTCGACATGTTTTTGTTGCCCTTAGGGCGTTCCTAGACGGACCCTATTTTACTGTAATTCTGACCTATGATATGAAATGTACTACGATTTATTGGACATTAAGATTTATGACACAATTTAAGGGAACGAATTACTTAATTTAGATCAATGCTTAAAATAAACTGAGTAAGGATGATTTATTTTTAAACTATTTTTGATGCAAAAGTTTTTTCAAATCACTGTGGCATGGCGCATACTGCAAATGGTTTACTAACATACATTATTTAGTTATAGTTTTCTTTCATTGAATGCCGATCAAACTTGACCAAAATGCAGGACCAAATTTAAGATCCAGGTTTAAAGTCCGTATGCTAAAATCACGCTCAGTCTTGAATCTCGATTTAAAACTGGTTTTACTATGCTTAAAAACAGTTTTAAATCGAGATTCATGACCAAGCGCCGTTTCTGAATATAGCCCTAAATCTGGATCTTAAATTTGGTCCTGCATTCAGTGAAAGCTAAAAAAACACTATGCAATGTTGATGCAATCATGAAATTGCCAAAAACCTAGAATGTTGACTTCCCCTCTCAAACCATGGAATCCTGATTGCGGCATCTCATTTTTCCTTCATCAATTTTCAGTTACCCCTTGTTTTATTAACACTATCAAAGAGAAAATGAAATTCATTATTAAAGCGAGCTGTGGAGGCCGATTTCCATGCAAAATAAATGGAGGCTTGAGTCTTGACCCACTTTCGCATACACCTGTTGGCGACATTACAAATTGAGGCACCAAACATACGGTTTACTGCAAGATGTGGTTTTAATAATTTATAACGTCGGTTCTTTGTTTTACGCGTGTTCCTTTCTTAAAAGTGATGCTGTCTGTAAGTACGAATATAATATATATGTTGGCTAAAGGCGTATACAAGTAAGAAGCAGGTTATCCGCGCTGGTCTGCCCGCGCTTATCGGCGCTAGTCCGCGCAGGTAACCGCTACACAAAGCAAGCTCCAGCAGGGGCCGCGCGTTGTTTCCTTGCAAATAAAGCAATAAGGCAACCCGCTAGCGCTGTATGGCGCAGGATGGAACTTCTTAGCGCAGGACGGAACTTCTCAGCGCAGGTCGGGACTTCTCAGCGCAGGACGGCGCGGGTTCGCGCTGGTTCGGCACAAAGTATAGAGATTGCCAGCGCCAGCAGCCCGCTTTCTACTTGTATACGCCCTGATGTTGTACTGTATTTATTTTTCTCTTATTTAACCAATACTGGACGTTTCTGTAAGAATTGGTTGGCTGGTCTCTTGATAAAACTACAATCTAGCCCCGGGCCAATAAGTTAAATAGTTGGACCGATCGATGAAAGGTCGCCGAGTCTACTGGGACAACTCGGCACTTGTATGTATTTACTAGCTGCGCCCGCGGTTTCACCCGCGGTTAAAAAGTATCCTATGTGCTATTCTAGACTACAATCTATCTCTGTGCCAAATTTCATCCAGATCTGTTTAGCCGTTTTGGCGTGAAAGAAAAGAAAGACAATGCGACAAAAATTAAAACTTTGTCTGAACGACCACCACTGGTTGTGGCTATTTTGGTGGTGGTCGTTGGGAGCAAGCCAATATTTCTAATGTTTTCTCAACATATCGTCGACATACCTCCATGAAAGGTGGACATAAAAACCTTATTGTTTGTATTTTTCCGCCAATTTTCTTATTTCTAAAGTTATGGCCACCTTCCCGCACACCACTTAATTCCAAATTAACTTTCCAACTTACCTTGTAACAGGTAAGTAAAGATGAAACGGATTTTCTCGCCGAAAGCAGATTAAGTTATTGAAAGGAATTGAACCAGAAACCGGCCCTCAAATTGGGCCACATTTTCTGAGTCAGGTTTAGTCTGATTTTAGGGGTTTTTGTAGGTTATCCTTATTGATTACTTTTGTCACACCGTTGCTTATGTTCGCTGGCATGTTGTTATTTTATTAACCGACTTTAAAAGAAGAAGCGTTTCAATACGGTTGTATTTTTTTGTTTAATACTGCATTAGAATGTTACGTTAAAACTCAGTCATCTAACACCAAGAAATAATGTTCGCTAAATATGGTTTATCACAATTTACATTACTGCGTCTATTGTACTTAACTTTATTCATATATCTGTAATTAATGCTGTCGGTGCACTGTCCGCTTTTTTTCTAGCTTATATTCTTAGTTACACTGTGCTGTGCACTGTTTATTGATTTTAAAATAAATAATAATAAAAAAAAAACTAAAAAGCGATTTGATTTTTTTTACCTACAGATTGGTCTGTTTTTTTTTTATAAAATTCAGTTCTGATGACGGCAAGTCGCTTTTTTTTAAAGATTATGTTTGGTAGGTACCTACATAATAATAAATTATCTAATAGCATATTCAAACCTTAGATTAGAATTTAGTTATAGATTTATGCATGTAAAAATGTTTTTAACGTTTGGTAAATAAGTTAAACGTTGTTCTTTGAGAATGTTGTAAAGTCAGTACCTTTGTCCACCTGTTTCACCTTTCACATTCTTTGTTTACTTTTCCTTTTACCGAGGTTCTGATTTATGAAGTAGAATCTGTTTACTATAAATTGACTATATTATTTATACTTTACTATATGATTTATACTTTACCTTATCTTGAGTGCCTAGTGGTTTACGTAGTACAATTAATTATTCTGTGGTAAGTAGTACATTGCTAGCCGTAATATTATGTAAAAGTATTTTAGAAAACTTTATTGCTAAACCCATGGTTTAATAAAATACTCCGTCAGCAATACAGCATTGTGTCAAAAATGGTCACGTCGGCAACACGTAGTGACGTCAATCGCTGATTGAGCAAGACCGAATTAAGTCATTTACAATTAGTTCGAAAGAGACGGACGACAATGACGAGTGACGTCATTACGTGTTGGCTCCCGGAATAGGTTGGCTCATGGATAAACCAGGGCCAGAGATTTCAGTCCATCCAAAGTCCTCTGACATTATTATATCACAACATTCTTGTTCTAGAATTGACAATTAAACGTGGTATCCGAAACAAGGTTCAACTCAAACGAAACCCAAAAAATAGTTTCATGTCCACTTCTGGACAGTCCTCCGAATTCCTGAAACCTCAAACAGTCACTAACGGATTGTTTGTTTTTAATCAGCCAATGGACGGTCCTCAAAGTCGAGGGTTGGCAGTCGTAAATCAAATGATTTTACTGCTGGCAATCTTGGTAATGAGTAAAATGGATTTAAAGTTTAGTGGCGACGTCCCAGCGTTTACTAGCGAGTTTAATAATGGAATTTAATACTTTAAGTAAAGCTAGATTTACTAGATAGTATTGTGGGCAGTTGTTTTACGTTTGTCTAAGGCGGGCTGTATGATGAAAAAGTTTGGAACAAAAAAGAAAAAAAAGAGAAAATATGAATACTTTTTGGTAATGTAACGAGAGGCACTAACGTAACTATTTATCATTAAAAGCTATTTAAAAAACTATTAGTACAATAACGTTTTCTTTAAGTACTGCTTAATGCTTAGTCACTCTCATTGGGCATTGTAAAATAATGTAAAGTAGAATCCTATCCTACTAAAATCCTTACTATATATTATACTAGCTGTCACCCCGCGACTTCGTTCGCGTTTATTATTTATATATATATATGTATAAATAATATATTTATATGTGAGCTATCCTATCTGTTAAGTTAGATCGAACTGCACACGGTGTGCAAATTTGATAGAAATCGGTTAAGTAGTTTAGGAGTCTATAGCGGACAAACAACGTGACACGTAATTTATATATTATATATTAAGATAAGATAATATTATACATGTGAAAGCATGGATGTTTGTTACGCTTTCACGCAAAAACGACTTGACGAATCATCATGAAACTTTGTACACATATTCTGGGAGGTACTAGAAGTAACATAGAATACTTTTTAACCGTGGGTGAAACCGCGGTATGCAGCTAGTAATAATATTATAAACGCGAAAGTTTGTAAGAATGGATAGATGGATGGATGGATAGATGTTTGTTACTGTTTCACGCCAGAACGGCTGAACAGATTTGGATGAAATTTGGCATAGATATAGATTATAGTCTAGAACAGCACATAGGATACTTTTTAAACGCGGGTGAAACTGCTGGGCGCAGCTAGTATACTATAGCGCCTGTGTTTTAATATATGACTACTAACTGCGCCCGTATTTTAAAAAGTATCCTATTTCACCCGTGGTTAAAAAGTATTTTGTGTCCTATTCCAGACTATGATCTATCTTTGTGCCAAATCTCATCCAGATTCATTCAGCCGTTCTGGCGAGATGGAATGACAAACATCCACACATCCAACCAAACTTTTGCATTTATAAAAGGTCTTTAAAAAAGGACGGGCCAATGTTGAAATTGAATAAAACAAACTATGTGTAAGACTCAGATCAATCTAGAGTAAAAGATGGAACACTGCGTTATATCTCGCTGAAGCCACTTCTTTTTCAATGTGTGTGCGGGGTAATATTGTCATGAAAAACATTTACAATTGCACGAAAACTAATATCAATTCCCAAACTCTACGTTAGCCATTTCCGTTCCAATTGACAACCTTAGGAGTTTTAATATTTTAAAACTACACATATTTGTAAGAGTTTAATGTTATAGCTTTTTCAAATTTGACTGGTAAAAAAACTGCACAGTTTTTAATAAAGAACCTCAAAATGTAGTCCTGGCCACAATTTTATAATGTACTATGTATAATTAAATACACGAAATGAAATCAATGTGTGAGTGTTGTTTACCTATACGACAGTAGCGTAGTTTTTAGATGGTTTTTGGCTTTACTTAGATCATACGCCGTGCGCCATCTTATTCTCTAGGTTGATCTGAGGTGTAAGATATAAACGTATTTTTTTTATTCGAAAGGCCTATTACTGCCATTATTTATGGAATATGACATCGTTTAAATGTCCACCGCGACTTCGAACAGTGGCACGGATTCAAGAGGTCCAATTTTTCTATGAATCTGCTGCGTAAATCCGGCTAAATCTTAGTGATGGGCTGCGTTATGTTGAGTTCAGGTCATCAGTCGATTTCGGTTTATTAGCATATACTTGTGACTTCAGGAAACTCCACAAAAAAATCTAACATTTTTAACTAGTCTAACAAGTTTTAACATTTGTACGTGCTGCTCAATCGTGTAACTTGCCACGGTGATTTGGTATCAATGACTAAATAAAAACCAGCAGATATGACAGAAGGCTGACAAAAAAGAAATACAACATAGCCGCCACAAACTGTCAAAATCGGCCCGTCCTTGTTGAAAGACACTTTAAGAGGCCCGCGACGCTCTGAAATTTCCATACAAACGCGCTTCTCAAATTTCTTGAAAACCATTTGGTCAGATTATGATTAAATTTAGCATGTACAATTAAATTAACAATATCTCCGCCCCTACGAGTATGTTCTTGGTTTTTTTTTAAAACTTCTCGTTCTCAAGCGAAAATAGAGCTATGAAAATTATGCGCATTTTTAAGGGGTCACTTTTGACTGATTTATTCAATAGGTAGACAAAGCAAATCAAAAACATTACATAGGGAGGTTGTCTACATCATTAGCTGTTAAATGAATCCATAATACAAGGGAAATTCTTAGTTATTTAAGAATGATTACAGAAGTGCAAAAGTCATACCAGGACATTACCTCCAGGAACGTTTCAAGTACCTCCACAGCAAGTATCCTTTTTCCTTAAGATCGGCAGAGAATCTTAAGTTAGCCATTCCTTCACACAGAACCAAGTTTTATTCCTCCTCTTTTACATTTCAAGCAGTTATTTTGTGGAATGACCTACCTATCGACGTTAAGCGTGCTCCTTCGCTTGACGTCTTTAAGAGTCGTGTCAAAGCTCACTTATCTTTCAAAACAATAGCCGTTTTGAAAGATAGTGAGATACTCGTATGTATGTCACAAAAGTCGCACTATTTATTTATATATTAGTGACATTTATTTTTAAACATTTTTAAAGTATTTATATTATATTTATTTCGTCTACTTATTAGTATTTATTTTGTGTATTTTTATTATTTTTATCTTATTATTTTTTACGTCTTGTAAAATTATGTATTACTATTGTATTAGTATTAGAATTTTCAAGGCCTCAACTTTTATAAATGTTCATGTCCATTCAGGTTGCCTGGAAGAGATCGCTTTGAGCGATAAGGCCGCCCATTAAAAACTTAGTTAGGCCTTATTTAAGTACTATTGTAATTATTTTATGTTTTTAATAAAGAGTTGTTGTTGTTGTTGTTGTTGTTGTCATAAAAAAAATTGAAATTGCACTTTGTCAATCTGTAGGTAACTTTAGAGGCTCGTCAGTACCATTACTCGCTCTCTTCGCTCTTCTTCTTCTTTTAGACGAAATGAATATAATACCTTAAGCCAATGCAAAGTTAGTCTAAAGTGGTCGCCGGACTCTTAATTTTATTGAGATGAGAAATAGTGAGAGAAAATATTGCCTAAGCCTAATAAGCCTTTTTTATTGCTACGGATTAGACAAGGAAATCAATACTTTTGGCTAGTTTAGTTTCACCAATTCAGCATTCTGAATAGGGCCTTACGTTTGAGCTGACCTATCTATCGTGATCGTAGCGCGTAGCCAAGTACACTTAGAGTTCAGCGATAGAGTTTCGGCGCTTTGTAGCTACAATTAAAATGACCCACTTGTGAACTGTGCATGCGGACTGCGAACTCCAGCCTGTAGGAACATGTCGTAACGAGGCTCCTAACGAGCGCCGCAAATAGCGCCGTTATCTCCCCGAGAGATACTGCCGCGTGCACTATATACTGCATCAACGTGCTACAATGTAGGAAAACTGCAGTTTTTGTAACGTTCGTTTTTTGTGTGAAACGTTATTTATAGTCTATGGAGAACGGGTTTGGCAGTCAATTGTGTTAGCACACTGGCTTCTGCACGCGGTTTTACTCGCTTTTCATAACTTAAGGCACGCTTTGATTGTGTAGTTTGCTATTAGTTATTTCTTTTTTCAAAACTAGAGTAGTAAGTTTACCTCTAGCTAAAATTATATATTTAAAATGCTAGGCAAGAGTATAAAAAAGTTAAGTATATAACTGCCTGGTAAAAGTATTTGACTGCCTCGGTGGCTCAGTTGGTAGTGATCCTGCCTTCTGAGCTTGGGGGCATGGGTTCGATTCTCACCTAGGGCAAACATTTATGTGATAAACATTTGTGTTTGTTCTATGTCTGGGTGTTAATATGTATTTAAGTACGAGTATGCATTTAAAAATATTAAAGTACCTATGTATATCAGTCCCTGGCAGCCATAGTACAAGCTTTGCTTAGTTTGGGGTCAGGCGACCGTGTGTGGAAGTGTCCCCAATTTATTTATTTTTTATTTATAATATTGTAAATAATCAGTCAATGTAAATACAAATTAATGTAATTAAAGTTTCTTTTTCAAATTTTTGATTTGAAATTATTGAAACCATCAACTATCGTAATTTTAAGTCAAGGTACTAAAATTGCAAGGCTCCATTATTTCTTATCTTCGATCGTTTTTCATTACAGAAAGTAATTACAAACATCCACAGTACTAGCTATTACTATCGCAAGATTTTTGCGCGTTATTTACAGCGCAAATAATCATTGTAGTTACAGTACAATAACAGACTAAGAATTGTACGTAACGTATGCATGTCGATGAAAGCCGACTAAAATTACGTCTGACATCAAGACATCAAAATGAAACAAAAAATTTGAGAAGTCTGGTGACTGTCGGTAAATATGAAACAAAATCCCGGAAAGTAATGAAGCTATTAAATATAATGTGCGAGCAGTCGTGTGGAAAATAGTGAGTGTCAAAAAAGAAGCACACGATTCCTGCCGTGGGCCTCCAACTCTGTGAAACGCCCTTGACTGTCGTACCAACCAACACACCAACACCATAGCTAGCTACCGACTTTTCATCGGACGACAGTATGCAAACTATAAATCTATCGCCTACAGTAGCTACTGTACACAGCACAAGCAATTTCACGCATTACACTGGTAAATCAGCTTACTTCTGATTTACTGCGATTTCGATACGCAGTAAACAACATTCAAGTTGATCACAAAACAAAACAAAGAAAATGCCTCGTGTTTTAATTTTTATCTTGTTTTTGTGCTATTTTGAGAGTAATATCGCTAAAGTAATCAATTTGGATCTGAAATTGCCAATGAACGGTAAAAACAGTGTTTTAACTGATTCAAACAAAGACATCGGTCAAATTACAGAAAACAAATTTAAATTAAGTGAAATAAAACATACACCGATTCCTTTTGATACAATGGAAACGAAAGATAACAAACACAAAACTTTAAATAAAGTAATGGTTCAACTAAGGGCAAATAAATCAAGAGTTGAAGAAACTGTTACTAATAATTCCCACAACGAAATCTCAAAATTGTCACCTAATTACAAAAAGAAACAAAATATTGAAGCAAAAAAAGACGAGATCAAACCCACCACAAGCACCGAAAAAGAAGAAATCAAAGAAAAAATGAGCGGAACCGACAAAAACATACATAATAACAGTTCTGAGCAATTTGATATTAGAGTGCTGAAAGAACGTATTAATATTCCAAAAGTTACCAAAAATGATTCACATACAGCTACCAAGAGTGCTGTGAATATTAATAATGGATCTAAAGAACCTCAATCACGAAGAAACGGGGATATGAACGTACGGAATCCTGATACAAATACATTTAAAAGTATACCAAGAAACGTACCAATCAGTGAAGACCTAGTTGACGTTAAACTACAATATTCACAAAGAAAACGTTATAACATGGATAATAGGGACAGTTTTGCATTTTACGATTTAAAAATGCAATCACCTTTTGATTTCTTATAGATTATCAGCTTTACACGCGGCTTCAACGGTGACGTAGTTATTTATTTTTAGCACAATTCAATAGAATGTTCTATTTTGAATGTTCTTAAATTACGGTTTTTTTTTTTTTTTTTTTATTATAAAATTAATTAATATCGTTTTTCCTGATTAAAATCTTTTCAGAGATTACCCATTAACAACACAATTTTTACTTCTTTATAATATAAGCAAAGATTAAAAATCAAATTATTCAAAAACATACTTGCATGTGACTGAAATGAAAAAACAGCATTTTGAAAACTTCTCTCTCAGTAGAATACAAATTTCAAAGTCTAACTAGATAAGTGCTATAAATCCTAAAGAAATATTCTTTTACACAAAAAGTGTCGTGATCTCTGTTTTTTGTCGATATAAGACTAGAATGACAGTATGGACTATTTAGGTTTAGTCGAACACTAATTTGTTAATTGGTGTGCCACACATCTTGCAAGAGTAAGTAAAGGGTCAGTTCCATCTTTGTTTCAGCTTTTCCTTGAGGGTGAAATATGTCCTAGCTGACGGTCCACTTGATGTTAAAAATGTGACCACTGTTAGTTATAATCGAGGGCTTACGATATTATCACTATTACTCTCTTTCATATGACTTTTCTAACGAGAGAGACAGTGACAAAGGTAAGGCCCCAGATCTAAGCCCAAGATGGTTGACATCGGAAATGATTTACTAACAACTATAGAAAGTTACCAAAGCTTATCTTTTAGTTTCCAGGTGGTTTCCAGTAGATCAGGGTTTGTTTTATAATGAACTACTTTTACAAACAAATGGCCTCAATTTCTTTGCTAGACACATAACGACATCTAGTTAATGCAGTTTGCAACCCAGTTAACATAGTTAGACAGTCCTTACTGCTTGTTTACCCCCGTCCGAGTGATTTATTCACGGCAAGTTGAAAAGTAAATCGGTCGAGTGAGACTCAAGTCGCTGGGTGGAGTTTTTAAATTAGCTCTGAACGTGCTTGGAAAACTTCGACTTGTTCCCGGATGAGAGCTTGAGAACAGTGGTTACCTTGGGAATACGTAATAAGATACAGGTTTATCATTTAAAATGATGGAGTTTAGTACATTTTAATAACAAAATACCCTATAAAAGGCACAACAACTTTACAAATGCGTCGGTTCCCCTCCTACAAGATGGACTGACATTCTGATTAGAGTCGTGATGGATGCACTGGATGCAACGTTAGACCAGCCATTGTGGACATAATTGAGAGAAGCTTTTGTCCAGCAGTAGATTATGACGAGTGGCTGTGTACGCTGAAGCCTTTGCGAGTCTGAGAAATTACCGCCATTTTGAAAAGTTTCCAAAATTAAATCGACAAAAATCTATTTAATTATCGAACCTGCTCACAATATCTCACGAGAATCGGTTGAGAAATGCAACCTGTAAAGAAAGACTGACCGCGGGACAGACACCGGACATCATAAAAGATTTTTGCTGAAGCTATAGCAGATACGCTTTTCACGTGAATGACGATAGTATAGTATACTAGCTGCACCCCGCGGTTTCACCCGCGGTTAAAAAGTATCCTATGTGCTATTCTAGACTATAATCTATCTCTGTGCCAAATTTCATCCAGATCTGTTCAGCCGTTTTGGCGTGAAAGAGTAACAAACATCCATCCATCCATCCATCCATCCATCCATCCACACATACAAACTTTCGCGTTTATAATATTAGTCCTACTAATTCATCACCGTCAATATCAACCATTTTTGACCCACTGCTGAATTATAAGCCGCCATAGCAACGCGCTACATTCCAGCCCTGTGCCAGTTCGAGCCTTAGTCAAAAGCTGTTCAAATTACACTACAAGATCGATGGGGTATTCGTATAGTCTATGAGGTCGTTCCAATATCTAAGATTAAGATCTACAGTCCACCTAAATCATTGTGTGGTCAAATCTCCACTTCCGAAGTCAAAGACCTCTTGAAAGCTATTAATTACTCTCGAGTTCAGTGTAAGTTCAGTACTTGGACTTGAGGAGGTAAGTTGAAACCCTCTCTGGCTTGCCCTACTGACAGTATATAAGGTTGAACCGTGCTATGGGTGCTTGGTGCTTGGCGCCATATTTGAGAGTCGAAAACGTGGGTATGTCGGAAGCTCACGACCTTTATCTAGGGCCTACCTAGACAAGTTCCAATTGCGTTCAAATGTTCTTCTATGTCTACAATCGCTAATGCTCCCACGTAAGCTGTTGATTAGACAATTTGACTATAAGATAACGTGATATTTAAATAGACCCATGATCCAATAACACAAGGTCTAACATTCCGGGAGCAAACACGTAATGACGTCACTCGTCATCGTCACCCGTCTCTTTCGAACTATTTGTAAAAGACTTATTTCGGTCTTGCTTAAGCATGGACTGACGTCACTGCGTGTTGCCCACGTGACCGGAATGCTATACCTGGCGGAGTATATTATTATACCATGAATAGGTCATATTTCGAGCAATTAGCAGCTGACGTTCGAGCGTAGCTTTACTACTGCTAAATTAATAATGTTCGTCCGTGTGATACTGGCTATATACTTGTAAGTACACCGATGTACACAATAGGATTTTTTTCTTTTATATCTATGGTGTAATATTCAGCTTGAAATCAGACGCTCCAGTTAAGTCCCAGTTCTCCATCTCAGATGTCACGAGTAGTGTCTTTAAAATTCTCGTTCGCGTCACGCTTCGCGCGTGTTTTCACGACATCAAGGTATTTGTGACGTCACTGTACAGCCGAGATGGATTTCACATATGCCTTGCATTTATTCCGATTGCTTTATGGGTCAGTGAGCGATGAGTTCTCGGTTGGAGCTCTAGTACACTAGCAGTTTCAAAGCGAGGCGACGATGCTGTTTACAAGACGCTGTGACGTAGAAACTATTTAGAATGTAGCTTCGTGCTCCCAGTATCTTTGCAATTGCTCACAAATCGATAGTGTTACAGAGCTCTGAGTTTATGTACTGTATAAACCAATACGTCGTATAAGTATGTTTAGTCAGTGAAGTTAGAAGTCTCCCCACTATCAGTATGCTAATGCGAGAGAACATTCGACGGCTCTATAGACTCGGCCCAACTTTTTAAATTAAACTCGAACGAGGTTAGTTTTAAAATGAGGTCGAATAATGAACCTGACAGCGGAGAATTGGGGGATCGAATCATCAAAAATTGTGGAAAGTAGCCTGTTTAAGATAGACGGAGTTTAAGTACCTATGGTCATTACTTATTTGGACGGATCTTAGAAAAATATTCTGAGGTTTAGATTTGTTATTTGAAAACTTGTTTGCCTAAACTTTATGAGTAGAGTAGTATAGATAGCGCTCATAAATCATAAAATAAATAATAATAATAATAAATAAATAAATTCGGGACACTTCCACACACGGTCGCCTGACCCCAAACTAAGCAAAGCTTGTACTATGACTGCCAGAGACTGATATAGGTACATACTCAGATATTTTTAAATACTTACTTAAATACATATCAACACCCAGACATAGAACAAACACAAATGTTCATCACATAAATGTTTGCCCTAGGTGGGAATCGAACCCACGCCCCCAAGTTCAGAAGGCAGGTTCACTACATCATAATAAAAAAAATCATAAATAAATAATTAAAAAAACATTAAAAAATCACTTGTCTCCGGGATCATTGGATGGACTAGGACTAGCTGCGCACTGTGTTTGTTACCCGCGGTTAAAAAGTAGCGCATTATATGTATGTTACTCCAGCTACCCATACATCAAATTTCATCAAATCCGTGCATCCGTTTGAGCAGGGGGCTTACCATGAACTTTTACAAAAACATCATTGCGCAGGAACGTTTTGTTACATTCCTTAATAAGTATTGTTTTGTATCATACCACAAGCATTGAAAACAATAATGTTTTAAAACGTTTTTACTCCTGCTATAGTGATGTCAAAAGAATGTACGATACAAGTGCCTTTATACACTCTGTGGTACTTTTGCGTATTTTGGAGTATGGTGTTGCCAGATGTACGATGTCAATCGTAATTATACGATTTTTGCCATGTAAAAATCGTACAATCGGGGTCGTACATTAGTATGACCGCATAGCGAAATCGTGCCTACAATATCTTATCGATACAGGGAAATTACACTTACGGTTTTTACAAGTTGCAAGTAAAAACACTATGATTTCTTATTATTTTCTTCCCTAAGAATTTTTATTTTCCTCACCCGCGTACAATCGCTCCTAAGAAACATCTGGCGACACTTGGTTGTATGGACAATGTCAAAAACGTTTTTTTTTTGTTTTGTCTCATAGGGCATAGAGGCAACATAGCCATACCACCATAGTCTTCCGTATGTTTGTCATAACATTTTTCATTAAATCTCTGATGAAGATGACGATAAATGAGATAAATCTCGCTCCTCTTTCCCTCTTTCAGTAAAGGCGAGTTTTCGTTTTAGAAAATAATACAAAATCATGACACCATCTTTTCGGTTCCCCTCAAAAACGTAAATTAAATCTACGATCATGAAGGTAAATTAAAATTCAATTGCTTTATACAATTAAAGTTTGTGATTTTTTTTTTGTGATATCTAGAATTTAATGCTTAGAATAATTTGTCACAGAGGCCGCAGAGTCTCAGCGAAGCAGTTCGATATCATGTGAGACTTTTTAAAAACCCACAGTGAAATCACTGCGGGCTTTAATAGGAGTCTGTAGGCGAAGGCTCACTCTAAGAAGTAAGAATTGCATCAAAAGGAGCGGACTTAGCCAAAAAAAAATCTATGTGAAAAAGGTTTGAAATTTATTCTGGAGCCCGTCCGAAGGCGTCCTTCGTAGTACGGAGCTTCTATTATCTGCTTCGAGAAACTCGAAAGTTTCCAAATCATCTGCCATCTTGCTAAATATTACAAATAGAACCTCAGAAACACAGCAAAAACTCACTAATAAATAGAAAAAGTTACACGGAGAGCAACTTTTTAACAATCGTTGTAATTTGTATTATTCCTGCTATTTTGACAGCTCGGCAGGAATACTGTAGAGGTCGTGGTACGGTTTTTAAACAAATGTTCCTTGGATTGAATGAACGAAATCGAGTGACGTCATCAAAACTGCTAAGCGATATCAAAACTTAACAGGAATACTTTTAGGGTGGTCATGGTACGAAATTACGAAGTAAGGCTTAATTAATGATGTTTTAAGAGGTTGTGGTAAGCCCCCAGCAACAGAGAAGCAACAAACAAAAGCACACACAAACTTTCGGCTTATAATATACTAGCGCTTTTGCCCGTGGTTTCGCTCGCGTTTCTAAGCCATGTCACTAAGAAATAGTGTAGCTTTCTTATGGTGAAATAATTTTTGAAATCGGACCAGTTGTTTTTGAGTTTATTTATTACAAACATACAAAAATACAAATCTTTCCTTTTTACAATATTTGTTTAGAAGAAGGATTTAGTATTAGAAAAAAGTAAAGTTTAAGTCTAAAAAGTATGTATGTATCCGATCTCTACTCATTAGTCAAACTTCTATACACTAGATAGATAGATAAACTCTTTATTGTTCACACCACAGATAACAAAACAACAAGAGAAAAATAATGATAAAACTTATTACATAGTGTAACAACTGGCGGCCTTATCACTAAAAGCGATCTCTTCCAGGCAACCTTAGGATGGAGAGGATACGACAAATGAGTATGGGACAGGGTGTGCAAAAAATAACAAAAATAAACATAAGATTAATACAAAGAAACAACAAAACATCGAGTATTATACCTATACACCTACATAAACTATTTACATAAAACTTACATAAAAGTACATCATACTAATATAATACATTCTAGTACTTAAAATACCTATAGTTAATAAAATATACTAATTATTACATACATACAACACTGATAAATAAAACAATCAAGGCAATTTCGATAAATACAGCTCTTTTACGGCGTCTTTAAAAATAGCAAGTGAGGGAGCATGTCTAGTAGCGACGGGCAGCTCGTTCTACAGTTGGACTGCCTGAAATGCAAACGACTTACCATAGAACATATTACAACTACTCACTACTCATCTAAACAATCTTTACTTATACATTTTCTATACATACTTCTACTATTGTACACTAAAAAGATAACGTTTGTGTGTCTGCAAGTTCCGATGTAGGGAATGATCTCCAAAACGACTGATGCGATTTGAAAAACTCTTTTACTAATAGAAACCTACACAATCACTAAGCGGCCTGGCCAACGAAACGTGAGCGAAGCCACGGGCAGATGAGCCAGTAATAAATACTTTTAGGGCGTGTTCAGATGACCCGCGCCGACCACGCACAGGACCCGCACATACTCGCCACGCGCAAAGTCAGCGCACGCATCCACGCCTCGCTCGCTATTTTATACAACTAGTGCAGTGCAGTGTGCGGGGTGTGCGCGGGGCTGGCGTGAAGTGAGCACGTGACGTGTGTGTGGACGTCGATTAATACAATTTGAAATGTATTCATGTGTCTTAACACCTGCTTCCGCTTGAACTTAGAGGAACTGTAGCTGATGTCTCATATTTTGTTAATATCCTAAATGCTAAAGTAGAGAATGCTGAACTCCTTTGTAAAATCTCAATATCTACACCTTCTTACCGATCTAAACGAACCCCTCTATCCATATACCCATTGTTAAAACTAACTATAAGAAAAGTACCTTTCTTCACAGAACTTCTTCATTCAAATATAAATTCTTAACAAAAAATGATATCGATGTATTCTCGGACAATGTGCACGTAATACGCGCACGTTTAGCCTCAAAATTTTTTGATTCTCAACCTTAACTTTTTTGTATTTAGTATCTTGCTTACGTATTACACATTACTTATCAAACCCAGCACATTGCTGCTGCTATGCTCCATTCTAAGTTCCTATCTATTGGCGGGAATTTTTAATTGGCCTTGTAAACTAGGTACAATATTAATTTTTATTATCAATTGGCTGTAAATTCTCCAATAAATGTAAAATAAATAAAATAAGACTCAAAATATATGCAATTTTCAAAGCGAGTTAAACGCGGGCCCTGATGCTCATGGCATACGCGGGTCGTTTGAACGCGGCCTTACGTTTCAGTTTGATTCAAAACCGCTGTTGTAAAACGTCTCAGGCACGCAGGCTAACAGGCGCGTTACAATAAAAGCGTGAGTCGCCGCCCGCCGGGTTAATTGGCACTTCCATTAGGGCTCCAAACGCGCTAAGTGCGTTTACCCTTAATTAGGCAGGTGTGAACGCAGTGGAGAAGGAAACGTGGGATACGTCACTTGATTGGTGGATTAGTTACAAGTCATCGATCTCTTTCAACTCTTGAAGCAATCTCTTTTAGGTATATTGCCATAAGGTCATAGTCGCTCTAGTTTAAGGACGTTTCCACCGCCAGCGGAGAGGAATCATTACCAACTCTGTTTACGTATAGTAAATAAGACAACTGCATACAATTTCACCCTTTATTGGTCGTCTGAATGTAATTTGCTGTTAAGGGATAAACGGAGCCCGTAATAAGCCCTCTCTGCCTGTGGAGGAAATATAATTTTATAATTATCATTTTATTTCAGTGAATTTGAATATAGAGGCGAATGGAAAAAGGCGTACTTACTACATACTGACCCCTTAAAAGTAGGATGAGGCTAGGAAGATTTTAATGATCCTTGTAGGAGAGTGCTATGGCTTGTATGAGAGTTTTTGTGACGTCACTCGGGTTTGTTTCACGATGCTCTACAGTAATTGTCGTCCGGTGACTCTTTATTTTACACTTTACTCCGCTGAGGCATGCTACGAGGCAACAGTAGGACAGGGAGAACAATAAAAAGTTAATTTACAATAAGCTAGTTGGTGTCTTTTCCACTTGACGGTACGGCCAGGCCCGGCACGGCACGGCACGGAATGGCGCCATAAGCCGGTAAGTTTAAAGCGTGCCATATACATAATTATGCGTTCCTGGCTGCCGTGCCCTGCCGAGCCATCCCGGGCCGTGCCTACAAGTGGAAAACACCAATTTGCACGTTACGCAATATTTCCTACTACATTTCCTACGCTGTCAACCTAATCAATCATCACTTCGTTCGTTACGGAATACATTAGTCAAATAAAGTTCACTGTTATTAATTTAAAGTTAATTTTATGAGAAAAACGGTGCCCTAATTGTTTTGAAAAGTTAAGAACTTTACGTTGTGAAATTAGGTCTAAAAATAGAAAGTTGTCGGCTTGAAAAAAAATTAACCAAATTAGTGTTAACAAATTAGTGTTTTACGATTAAGTTTGTTTTGACCAAGAAAGTAGCCTTAAAACAAACAAGAAACCGGCCAAGTGCGAATCGGATTCGCGTAAAAATGTTCCGAATTATTGTTTCTGATTATTGTAACAACCTTATACAAATGTAGATATGTATTTAATTGCGAATGTACCAACTTTTTTTTTCTTTGTGATTTTTAATAAAGCTATCTAACTATTTATAACCTATTTGTGCCTACCTAATTATTTTATTATTTTATCTTTTCTAGAATCGCAAGACCAAATTGATTTTGAAACATATAACAAAGAAGTAGCTCATAAGGATAGAAATAAAAATAACAAAAGTTTCAGAAAAAGGCGAACAACTGAAAAAAGCTGGGCGCCTATAAAATGTGGACTTTAACATTCCTCATATGAGACGGGAAATGACTTTGGATATAAGGAAGGTCGTCCTTAGAGCATGACTTGTGACGTCATTCTGCTTTTTTTTTTTTTTTATAATTTATTCATGACCATGGATACTCGTCCTTCAGTCGGATTCTTAGTAATAATTTTTCCTTCAGTAACAGATGATGGGATGATGATGATGAGGTGATGATGAAGACGATGAATCCCTCCCCTTTTCCCATTCCAGTAAAGTTATGGATACTTTACTGAAACTTTAAGTGAAGTTTTGTAGAGAACACGAAAAATCGCGTTTCGCGATGTTTGTATCATTTGCCCACACTCGTGCACGTTGACGAACCGGTAAACGTTAATAATCCACCATTATTACAATTTAACACTCGAAGAATCACAAGTTTTAGAAAATAATACAAAAACACGACACCATCTTTTCGGTTCCCGCCAAAACTCCCGTCATTCTGCTACATTTGGAGGGTTGCCAGTACATTACTATACCAAAGCTAGCCAAATATTTACTCATATGGGTCTTTATATTATTTGTGTTTGTTTTGTTTTTCCGGAATTGTGCCAAAAAGCTTTTGAAGACAATGAGTTTTAAAAGCATCGCTAAAAACTGTGTCTGTGTCACGTAACAAGCTGGGTGACACACGTACGTTCACCCAGCTTGTTACGTGACCCAGCATGTAGGAATAATTTAGAAAGAGCAGACAAAAAGAAACCATATAACTAATACTACACAGCAAAGACGCCGACATGTCAGATGCCATGGGTAGGTATACACACTTACTCTAAGGGTGGGGAAGAAGTAAAAAATTGTCTTAAGGCCCGGCATTACACGAAACCAAGTATTTCGTTAGCAACTAGTATGATATGAAGAATTGTGATGATCCGGTGCAAAAAAATACAACTGATAGAAAATACTACCAACTAATGTTAACCGAAGAATAATTTTAAAAACCAATAACATTTTGGATAAAAATTTCACAAAAAGTATCTTCATAAAAAAACTGTTTGAGAGTAGTTCAATTTTTTAGCGTATAAAACACATTTTTTTTTCGATTAATAAATAGCCAGAATTTATGTAGCTTATTTTAATTTGTGTTCTTATTACGATTAATACCAATAAAAACGGCAAAAAAAATTGTATTCTAGGCGCCGATCTCATTTTACCATCAAATATTATATGATATACGATTTTCAACTCTAATTGAAGCGGCTTAAGTTCACGTTTGTGTGGGTAAAAAGTCGTGTTATGACCGCGTCTTAAGCCCACCATTCATTAGACGAGCCACAAGCCGTACCGCGCTGTACGAATCGGTGGGCAAATCCGTTATCGCTCACTCACTACACGGCGAGCTCTTTGAGGCCAATAGTATTCACACGCAGATTTGTCTGCGGATTGGTATGCGTGTGAATAATGGGCTTTAGCGGTGGGCAGGAATGAACCTACTTTTTACTTGAAAACCCTAAATCTTGAGCTTCCAGTTAGGGACTAGAGTGGGGCAGATGCCCCAGATTACCCCAACGTGGGTACGCCCGCGTCGGTGGCCATCAAGTCGGCATCCGTACTGCAAAGGGAATCAAGCTGTACATGTCATGTCGGCAAGCAGTGTCGGCAGGCAGTGTCGAAGGTCACCGACTTTAGTCCGCGGACTCCTTTACGCAAGTTACAAATTCAGTTAAGGAAATATTGGCAACAACTTTCCTCATATAAAACGCAATATCCATCCCATCTAAAATTTCCATACATTTTTATGAAACTTTCATTCCACGTAACATAAGTTGGAATCACTAGAGGTAAGGTATCAAGCAGATTGAATATATGCCCTGAGGGAACTGGATAAATGGAAGTGGAGAAACTATGCAATATGTAAAACTTGACTTTGAGTTCAGAACATTTCTGAGCGATATTCATTTAAATGTTTGTTCTTCTCATATATTGCTGCTACTGTTAGGCAATAAGTGTCTGATCGCATCGTAATAATGGACTTTATTCGCTTCATTATAAGCGATATTATTGGCAATATTTTTGCACACACGGTCGTCTGACCCCAAACTAAGTTAAGCTTTTGTTATGGCCTATGACTGCCAGAGGCTGATATAAATATGCATATGTTTTTAAATACATACTTAAAATAGATATTAACACTCAGACATGGAACGAAAACACAAAAATGTCAACCCTTTCTAGGAATCGAACCCACGCCCTCAAGCACTGAAGGCAGGTTTACTACCTACTGAGCCATCGGGACAGTCAATCCTAATCCTAATAAAATATTATAAATGCGAAAATGAGTTTGTTCGCTTGTGTGTTACGCTTTCACGCCTCAACTACCCAACGGATCATCATGAAATTTTGCACACACGTTGTCAAGAGTACAGAACATGACATAGGGTACCTTTTATCACCGATGCTAAGCAACGGACGAAACGGTCAATCCTAGGATGGGTGGCCGCGGGTGGCATTTACAACTGAGCGCTACCGTGGCTCGGATGACACGTTAGTTGTAGGCCCCGGTTGTTTGTTCTATGACAACAATCGTCAAGCCATGTCAAAGGCCATCGAGCGGTCTAGAAACTCTGACATCAGCTTAGGACTCGGCCTACCGGGAGGGCGGCGGCACTTTTGGCAGGTGTCGCCGTAGCACGCGAGGGTGCCGGTGCGTGGCTGTGGGTGCCTCCCGGGACAGTGCTCTGAGCACGATGCGAGAGGGGTACCGGTGCGTTCAGTAGAGATCTCGGAACCCCTTGACATGCATCGAGGCTGGCCACCAGGTGGTTTTTAGTGGGTCGTCAACATGGCAACCCCACACTGCCCAAACGCGACACTCTATCGTGTTTGGGCGTCTGGTAGCAGATTTTTCACCTGTCAAAAAAAAGGACTCGGCCTAGACGTTTCCGGGACCGTGGGTGAAACCGTGGGGCGCAGGTAGTTAAATAATAAATGTAAGTAATGCAATTCGGATACGTTCCCGCCTTGGAAAGTAGTGCTGTTCGGCGTTCACCCTCGCATCATCCTTTATTGAGTGCCAATACATCCATCAACTCTTTTGGGGGATGAATTTTCAGAAATACTTTCTTAGCGCTCACTTACGTTATGTAAGGAACTTCTGTGCAAAATGTCTGTTTTTAGATTAAACAGATACAGTTGTAACGGACAACTGTATCTGAGACATGACTGTCAGTCGTTAGAATTTTATTAAGCCCTTCAATAAACCCCTTAAGGGGTCCGGTTATCTTTTTAACTCGGAGTTAGCTTCATCAGAGGTTAAACTGAGAAATCGTCTTGCACCACTAAGAAAAAGTTAAAATCTGAGCTTTTTTAGTTACTATAATATTAAAGTAACTATTATAACATTTGAAACTAAAATTTAATTAAGAATTAAATTAAATTCAATATATTTTAAATTAAATCTTATACCTTTAAATGAGCAATTCTTGTATATATTTAGATATATAATTGGAATCTCGGAATCGGCTCCAACGATTTTCATACAAATTAGTATATAGGGGGTTTCGGGGGCGATAAATCGATCTAGCTAGGAATCATTTTTAGAAAATATCATTTTATTCGTGTTTTATCGATAATCAATCTCAACTGAAAAATATGACTCTTCCTGACATCTATTGGCGAATAATAATACTACTATTTTTTGTGAGCAACTAATTGCTTTAACGACACAACAGCAGATGGCGTTGTTAAGTAACACGAAGTCAATGAGTGTTTGCTTTGAGGTTAGACTAAAATCAATTGTTTATTATCCAAAAAACACAATTAAAAAATAAAAAAAAATACCGAGCAAAGCTCGGCCATCCAGGTACTTAAAATTAAATGAACTAAGAATTTAATTCCGTATCTTTTGCCTGTGGACCTAAGTAGATTAAACTGCTACAAAAATAGCTAAAAAGCTAGTTAGTCGTTTTCATAATTTAATTTAATTTCATAACCAGAAAATACGGCCAAATGTAAGCAAAAGGGAGAAAGATGTTCACAATAGACTGTGTAATGTGTTATAAAGATGGAATTAGCAGAAACAATGGCTTCACTAAAGGTCAGGTTATTCCGCAACGTAATTTTCTTTTCAGAACGAAATGTTTTTGCTCTGACAATGTAGCCTTCCAGTAATATTGTGAGTAAATATTTTTCCTGTTATAATAATGAAAGAAATGATTTATGTGTAAATAAAGCCGTTTTTTTTTAGAATATTTTTTTCGTAAAAGAGTCTTTCGCCGGCTTTTCACATTGGCCCTGACTTTGCCCCAGCACCACTCATTCGACGTGTGGATCTAGAATCATTGGCAAGCGTTGGTCAACGTTGGAGCGAGCATCTTTTTAGATTCACAAGTTGGACGTGTGGCGTTTGGGCCAACGTTGGGGCCAACATATACCTACCTAGTTAAACTTAATTGTATTACATTGCATTTGTAAAAAAAATAATCGTCTTT
Source organism: Peribatodes rhomboidaria (assembly GCA_911728515.1). NCBI lineage: Eukaryota > Metazoa > Arthropoda > Insecta > Lepidoptera > Geometridae > Peribatodes > Peribatodes rhomboidaria. The sequence continues at coordinate 14,655,955 of OU452179.1, read as the reverse complement.
TTTATTAATATCTTCCAGAATTAGGAAAAGCTGTGTCAGTAATTAACTGTACCTTTCATTAAAAGAAATATTTCATCATGTCTCAGCCATTAGCAAATTAATACAGACCGATATCAGAAACGTCTACAAATTCACGAGAAATATAACACGGAAAACGGAAATTCCTTTTGTGTATATTGGGTCAACTGGGGTAAATGCGTCTGTGGAGCAATTGCTTTCGAGAATTACTAACAAATTATTCACAAGGCACATACATACACACATTTAAAAAAATCTTTAGTCGCAATAATCGGTACGAGATGGCGTTAGTTGCCTAATTTGTGAAGGGTTTACCTAATTGTCATTAATTCCCAAAAGACGCAATTGCCCTACAGACACATTTGCCCCAGTTGACCCTAATGCTAATAATTAGAAGCATTCCTTGATCATTTTTCTTATTTAGCGTTGTCTGTCTTTATTTCTGTATTATAATAAATTATGGAAAGCTTTTCAGACCATTCTGGAAACAAAAACATTTCTTACGTTTCGTGGGCGTTTGTTCGTTGAAAAGTTTCTGATAAAATTCGCGGGAAGCGTGATTTATCTTCGTTGTAGTGACAGTTATAATCTGTAGCTCAGAACGGCGGTGAGATGGTCGTTAGGACTTGTCTTTAAAATTTTATTTTTCAGGAACAAAGGGAATTATCTTTTCGCACCACCTGCTCGACAATGACCAATTACGTATCACGTAGTCTCAACGTATAGCAAGGCATTGCTTGCTTATGGAGATAAAGTTGTTTGAAAATCCCAAGGGAGTTTTCGAGCAAAAAAGATTTAAATTGAATGAAAACTCAGCATACGGTTACTGTAAGAAGATTCGAAAATTGAAATGGCCACCAAGAAAAAAAAAGCTGCTGGACCATGGGCTCTACGGAATTTCAACCAAAAGACGGTGTAACATATTTTCACAGTTCCTTTTTATTGCCTTGCAGAAGGTTATGTTTTGTTTTGCTGCCAGCCCCCTCGGGGGAAAGGCGTGACGATATGTCATAAAATAGCGCTTATAATACTTTTTAAAACCGCGATTCGCGGCTAGTATACAATTATTTTCATGCGTATACCTACTTCACTCATGCCCCTTAGTTTCTTGCCTGTTCTTCTGAGTAGAGGCTCTTTATCCGAACAAGGCAGTCGAATCTATATGAATAACTTTGACGTTCATAAGTGCTTCTTTGATTCCCAAATTGAATAAAAACATTTTGACTTTGACTTTGACTCTATTCTTCAAGTTTAACCGTTTGAAAAGATCTACCTCTCTCACCCAATTTTGAAGCTATTATAATTTATATTTGTTGTTTGGGCTTGACTAGCCAGTACAGTGGTGGAACCGTGAAAGGCGCAGAGCTACCTCTACAGGTGGAAATGTCAAGGAGCACGCGTGGGCGGGCGGCGCGCGGACCAATACGCGTAAGGACAAGGGACCAACGGACGTGGAACGGGATGCGATTCTGATACTATCTAGTGGACAAAATTATTAACGCTTGCATAATGTATTGATTTCAGGCCTTCACCTTCGACTAACTTCGGGGTTCTTGTTAAATTAGTTAAGATTTCATAAATAGTTAGTAAGTTAAAATTAAGAAAACACTTTTTTGTTAAAGATGTATTTTATTTATTAACAAGAAAAATAAGGCTTTTTTATTTTTTTTATATTTTATTTTTATTTATAATGTATTGATTGCAATGTTAGGTTTTCCGATTGAATAATCGAATTATAATCAAGTATAGCTTATGTTTATTATAATGTTTATGAACTTTTCCCATACATAAAGAACCCATTATTTATGTACTGCTAAGGATTGTTTAAACACTGGCATTTGTAATAATTTTATGATTTTAAGCTAATAAAGATGTTTTGAAATTGAAATTGAGTGGGTAAAATTCAATACACATTCATTTATTTATTTGTGGGATGTCGTATTCTTGAATAATGTCGTAATTTTGATAAATTTAGAATATGGTGGTATTAGCGTGTGGTTTGTTTTCACATTCTCATGATTAGATAATTTATTTTTCTGAAAGGTTTCTTGTGCGTTTAAACTTGGCTAAATGAATAAAACGTTTTTTTTTAGTTAAACTCTTACTTGGACTTACATGCAATTGCTTTTTTAATAATTATAATTATTCATTACATTTTTATTTCACGCCCTTTGATAAATGATATGCCCAGATGGACAGTAAAAACATTGTTCGGGCAAAAAAAACAGCCAACTGTTCGGTACATGAACAAAACGTATGACACAACCCTAGTAAAAGACGTACCTGTCACGCACACTACCATAAAAAGTAGGCCTGTCACTTTACGTTCATAAGCACTCCGAAACATTCTCATAGACATATAAGTACTCGTAGTTTATGCCATAAAAATAACACCTAACATTGAAATGTTTGTGGTATTGGCCAAGGCGGATTGAAATCCGCCTTGGCCAATACCACAAAAAAAGCAATAGTAGTAGCAGTGAGTATCAAGTCCCTTGGTTTATTCATCCGAGCCGTGGCGGACTGTGACGACTATATAATGGCTGCTGGAATAGCTGAAGTTTCTCTGAAGGCGCTCCGGATGGAGCGTGACGCTCGGCAGTTGTTATTAGGCTTTTATGGTATACTGTTACATCTAAAGCGATGTTAGCCTAGTTCGAGACAGCCCGCCTCTCAAGCCAGAGGGAGTGGGTTCGAACCCATGCAGCCGATGGCACGCACCAATTCGTTAATTGTGTGAACATATGTGCGTATTGTCTATCATCTGCTACATGACTGGAGCTCGGTGTATTGCGACAAGCTCGTCCCCAGTCACATTTGGGACTGAGTATCGTACGGTTAAGTGTGGGTGTTGTATTACACCTCTGTCAGCTCCTTCGGCGGAAAGGCGTGGCGATATGTTTCACAAATGGTTGTTAGTTGTTCACCGCCAACTGTGACCTCTCAACCCTTGAGTACCTATCTTAACAGGGCCTCGATCAACTTTGCTCGTGTTCAAACTTGAAAAAGTAGGTACGAGTACTAGTATAATAAAAAAAATTTAGTCGGTTATAAAAAGGTAAGTTCGTACATATATCGTCCTTTTTTTGCTCCCCCATCCAAGGAATTTGGCGTCGCACGTCTTGTGCATTTACCAGTGTCAAGTTAATTTAGTTTTTTACAGATGATGGAGTGATGATGATAAGGTGATGATGACGATGATGAATCCCTCCCCTTTCCCTACTTCTGTAAAGTGATGGATACTTTACTGAAACTTTATGTAGAGTTTTGTAGAGAACAGGAAAAGTCACGTTTCGCAATGTTTGTATCCCACTGTGTGTGTGATCCGGTAACCATTAATAATCCACCATTATTACACTTTAACACACGAAGAATCACAAGTTTTAAAAAATAATACAAAATCACGACACCATCTTTTCGGTTCCCGCCAAAACTCTCCCCAATTTAATTGGTTCTCTACTTTTATACAATGGAAGTGTCAAACGAATCAATAAGTCATTTTTTTTTTAAAGATTCATTACGTAGTAGAGCATTAATGTTTGTCTTGATGCAACTGAGTGTTAGACATGACGGTTGTTGTCGAACGGAGGATAAGGTTTATTCTAATCTTTGAACTTAAAATTATAGTACCTGGATGACAGAGCTTTGCTCGGTATTTTTTTTTTTTATTGTGTTTTTTGGAAAATAAACAATTGATTTTAGTCTAACCTCAAAGCAAACACTCATTGACTTCGTGTTACTTAACAACGCCATCTGCTGTTGTGTCGTTAAAGCAATTAGTTGCTCACAAAAAATAGTATTATTATTCGCCAATAGATGTCAGGAAGAGTCATATTTTTCAGTTGAGACTACTCAAACGCCTGCTTTTTGTTATTTTTCTTCCAAGTTTATGTTTAAGTTGATTATCGATAAAACACGAATAAAATGACATTTTCTAAAAATGATTCCTAACTAGATCGATTTATCGCCCCCGAAACCCCCTAGGTATATACTAAATTGTATGAAAATCGTTGGAGCCGATTCCGAGATTCCAATTATATCTAAATATATATATAGACAAGAATTGCTCATTTAAAGTTATAAGATAAGATTAGCATGAACTAATTTACATGCGAAAACTAAAGATTTTGATAAAAAGTTTCATATGTTTTTTTTTGTTTGAACGTGGCTTAATCGAAATTGTCCTTAACTATAATTGTAAAGATTTTTTTAATTCTTTTAAATTTAAACCCGTTGTCTAGACTTAACAAATGCGTATCAGCATTTCCCTCAAATTTTAAAGAAAATAATAAAGCACAAAAGTTCATTCGTGCAAAAATCCGTTTTTAAAACAGAGCGATCGGAAAATCCTTTGTGTGAACAATCTACTGGTTCAGGCTTCGTCGATTAAAGGATTAATTCAACAAAAGTCTGAATATTGATTTGATTGTTATTCGGTGAATTTAAATACCACCATATAGGGTCAAATGGGGCAAATGCATCTCTGGGGCAATTGCGTCTTTCAAGAATGACTCACAAACCCTTCACAATTTAGGCAACTAACGCCATCTTGTAACTAAAGATAGAAAAATATGTGGGTGGCGCCTAATTTATGAAGGGTTTGTGTGTAATTCTCGAAAGATGCAATTGCCCCACAGACGCATTTGCCCCAGTTGACGACAGTTATTCTCGTTAAAGATTAATAAATCACTTACATGAGAATATCTTGTAATAAGTTAGTTAGGTAGTTGGACGTACAAACATTTGGTAGGTAAGTAATTAGAATTTAGAAAAACGACACAATACATTTCTAAACAATAACAAAAACAGTGTATGAACAACAAAAAATATTATTTATAGTTTAGTTTTAGTTTAAACTATGTTTAGGGAATGCTTTTTGTTGTTCATACACTGTTATTGTTATTGTTTAGAATTGTATTGTTTCGTTTTTCTATAAATTTTAATTACTTGCCTACCAAATTTTTGTGGGGCAAACTATACCTAACTTATTACGAGGTATTCTTATGTAAGTGATTTATTAATCTTTAATGAGAATATGTATTTGTTTTTTCTTTAGTCTATATATTTGTTAATAGGGTCTATGGAATGTAGCGACACAGTGACAGTGCGGCACGCTGCAGTGCATCCATTGTTGCGGCTGATATTATTCACACCGCGAACTTGAATGTTGCGGACTGTAGGTATCTTTTGCACTTGTCTTGTCGCTTTGACGTGCGGCCTCTTTGTTTGTTGGAATAGGGGCTTATTTCCTGCGCTATTTGCGGAACACATTGTCTCTGTGTGACACTGTCAATTTATGATAGGCTTGCGTTCAAAATAGTGCCATTCTCACACAGTGTGACTATTTTAAAATGTACACAATGTGTTTGAGATGTCTGTTTTATGACATGATAATGATATGATGTATGATGATAGTTATATTATTAAGTGTGCAATTTATTTTGTTGACATTAATCATTTATTTCTTACTTGAAATATATAATCACTGTTTTGACATTCATAATCCCTTAGTTTTGTTTGACATTTATTGAACTGTGACGTAGTAGACCTCCGGGCGACGTCTGTCCGTCTTCAGGTCGCTTTCTTCAACCAATTCTCATAAAACTTGTAAGCAGATTCGATAATGTAAAGTAATTTGGTGCGTAGTAAGTTTTTGGATTTTTTTTTTCAAACTAACAAAGACATATTTTTTCCAAAAAAAATCAATTCGCCATTTTGAAAAATTACCAAAAACTGATTCGACAAAAAATCTATTTATTTAATTATTCAACCCACTCACAAATTTTCAAGAGAATTGGTTTGGAAATGCAACCTGTAGAGGAAGACAGAGATCCGGGCAGAAATTTAGACAGAATTCGGACATACGAAAGCATGTTTGTCAAATGAACAAATTGGTGCGTGCCGTCGGCTGGGTTCGAACCCGCTCACTCTGGCTTGAGAGGCGGACCTTCTCCCAACTAGGCTGCCATCGCATCTACTTACTGTTTAACAAGTAAAATTATTAAAAGAAAAACAAAAGACCCGGCTGAAATATATTGTACTCGTACCTTACGTCGCTTCCACTATGAAGAAGATTCAAATGACACCTCACATGTCGAAATCCATCAATCTGTTCAGGCTGTAGGCCGTGCCAAAGAAACCTTATACATACATACCCATATACAAACATACACTCGAAAAATAAAACCCTCCTTCTTGAGCAGTCAGGTAAAAATACTACCCTCCTTTAGCACAGTCGGTTAGAAACGCCATGAATTAAATTTTATGGATCATTAACTCTGAATACTGTCGTAAAAATACCTGCCCGCTATACCTAAGCTGGGATCCATTACAAATACAAAACGTCGATGACACAGCGTAATTACGCTATGGTTGAAAACGCTTCTCATCGGACAGACTATAAATCATTGTGTTAAAATATTTCTATAACGTTTATTAAATTTAATTTTATGGCATTTTGGCTGTTAATGAAATTTTAATTATGTTGAAATCATCAATCAATGTGTGCTGCTTGATAACTCCACTATACTTGCTATGAGTCTACACACACATACGCTGGGCGCTATTTATGATCCAAAAAACAAGGTCTTGCATTCCGGGAGCCAACACGTGATGACGTCACTCGTCATCGTCATCCTTCTCTTTCGAACTTGTTGTAAATGACTTATTTCGGTCTTGCATAAGCACCGTTTGACGTCACTACGTGTTGCCTTCGTGACTATTTTTGACTCTGAATGCTACCTGGCAGAGTATATTATTATACCATGGCACTATACTCTGCGCTACTCACTCCTAGAACAAGTGCTACGCAATTATTTCACGCGCTACTTCTTCCACTATGATACGCGCATCGCTACACGCGCTACGCTCCCCACTACACGCTACGCCCGTAGAAGCGCTACGAAATCCAAAACAAACATTGGGCACATCCAATGTTATAAAGGATGTTTCGGTTATCCAATCATAAATCGAATTTCAGAAAAGCTGTCCTAAAATATTTCTAATATCAAAAAGTTTATCCTAACCCCACATTCTCAATAAGGCGCATTTAATTTCCTTTTCCTCGAGCCCACGCGTGGGTAATACATCCAATTGTTGATGTATGTTGCCGCCAGACGCCTTAAAAGGGCTTTCGGGATCCATTATGTAAATTGCCTTATCCGTGGTAACGTGGCTTGGCATTAGACTGTACTATTGGTTCACGATTGATTCTCACTTAAGGCCAGAGGTTGTAGACCTTTGCGTGTCACTACGTTATAATGTATAACTGTATGTAAGGATGCGATGTGCTCTGGCCCTTAAAATACTCGAAGGAATCTTGAATCTATTTAAAATTAGAACAGATTCGAAACGCTTTGTTTCCTAATTTCTCATACGGACCGCTAGAGTATGGAATACTCTGCCAGAGTGTGTGTTCTCTGACACTTATAATCTGGGTGTCTAGAAGTCTCGAGTGAATCGTTTTCTTCTAGGCAAGCGTGCTCCATCGTAGGCCGCAGCACTGCTTATCATCAGGCATGTTGGCGGCCAAACGCAAGCCTATTGAGTAATAAAAAAAAAGATACAAAATAAAATATTTTGGAACGAGATTGATTGAATATTATAATAATATATATAATATTCGGGACACTTGCACTCACGATCTTCTGGCCCCAAGCTAAGCAAAGCTTGTACTATGGCGGCCAGAGACTGATAAACATACATTTACAATTTTAAATACATACTTAAATAGATAATTAACACCCAGACATAGAACAAACACAAATGTTTATCACATGAATGTTTGCCCTAGGTGGGAATCGAACCCACGCCCTCTAGCTCGGAAGGCATGTTCACTATCGACTGAGCCACCGAGGCAGGCATGTTCAACTTGTGACGTCAGTTTTTCAAAAACTACAAGAGGTACGAAACTCTACTACTGCAGCAACTCGAAAACAACCAACATTGCTTCTATCTCCGTCACTCCTATGACATATCTTATAAGAGTGACGCTATCAATTTCTTGAGGACAAACTCACTAAAGTACTCAAAACACTGCACGACAAGATCGAGTTAGTTAATCAGGCCTCCTATTCTGACGCGTAAGATGTTATCTTGGTCACTCTCACTGCTATTAATTTTCAAACGAGAGAGACAAGGACTAGAATATATCTCGAATTGTAGGAATAGCCTCATGGCCCTTTATTCTGACGCGTGAGAGGTTATCTTGGTCACTCTCAAATCAAATACATAATTTGATTTGCAAAACATGGGTAGTTTAGATAGTTCTTATTAAAAAAATTAGTTCGCCATGGTTAAACCGCTTGATTTTTTTTCAAAAGTTTAGACAATTTAATTATTATTTAGATTGGTTTAATGTCAAAGTAAAAATATTACATAAAATCAATGTCAGAGTTCTTTAAAATATATTCGTCATTAAAATAGTATGTTTTGTCAATAAGATATTTTTTAAGTTTCAATTTGAAAATATTCTAAGTTTAATTGTCTTTTATAAGTTGTGGTAGCTTACTCTAACTCTTATGACTTTACAAACGAAAGAGACAATGACCAGAAAAGATCTCACGCGTAAGAATAGGTTATGTTCGAGTTTTGATCCCGTAGTACGGAAAGGTCAGAACGTAGAACAAACATCAATTTTCCTAACTCTTGTATCAAATGCCACGTATTGTTATTCATAAATATGACCTTTGAGAGACTCTTTGTAGTAAGTATGTTTGTCTATATAATTTTGAATTTTTCTCGCTTATTCCCCTTTGGGTCAAAAGATTGGTCCATTATCTCTATTTACTTTAATTGCAGCCATTTTTAAGGATAAAAAGGAACGATTTTCCTAATTTCACCCGCATCGTCCTACGATGAAAATAGTAATAGTCGAAATAAGAAAGAGAAACGACGACAATTTACAGATTTTAGCCAAATTTTTATAAAACATTATCATTTAATTATCGAAACAAATACAATGCGAAAAACATTCATAGTAATCACATCACACTTCACACTGATATTGTAAATGCAAAAATTTGTATGGGTATATAGATGGATGGATTTTGTATGAATATAGGAGATATGATGGATTTGTTACACAACCATGCCAGAACGGCTGACCGGATCTGAACGAAATTTAGCACAGAGATAGATTATAGTCTGGAGTAGCACATAGGCTTTTAACACACTTTTTAACCACAGGTAACACCGCGAGTCGCAGCTAGTAACTATATGCTTATGCCTAACTGCAATTTGAACATAATGAAAATATAAATAATTTAAACTATTATTTATTTTTTCATTATTTTCAACGACTTTTCCACGTATTTTGATTATGATAACCCCTCGCGTGTTTCATGTCCAACTTGCTTTCATAATAATTAGTTTAAGTCATAAGAATGAGCGGTCAATTTAACGGACGGTCAACTTAACGGACGGAAGAGCCGAAGCTGGCCGAAGGAACGCTGGTATGATAATTTCGATTAGAAGCGGATCCAGGATTATAGTTTGAGTGGGCAGCTTGCCTTAAATCAAAGTAAGCTAGATAAGATACAGCGATCATAATTTTATTATTACATGATATTTTGCATAGATATACGTTGTCAAGGGTACAGAAAAGGAAATAGGATACATTTCAGCCGCGGGGAACATTTTGGGGTGCAGCTAGTACATTCTGTCTTTATTACACACAGGGCTCTTATTTTGTATCGTTTACGTTACTCATTACGTTTGGCTCCAAAGATTTCAATAAAGCGCCCCTGGTGGAAACGTTACGGAACTAAGTTAAATGTATAGAGCCAAACGAAAACGACAAAAGTTTTCGCTAACTATCAAAACTTGAGGTAAGCCTCCAGAACACAAGAAACATTTTTTTTAACCAAAGATTCAAATAAAAAATATACATATTTTAGGAATACAAGGAACGATACACAAGGTGTTGTTGCTATGAGATGCTAGCATTCGTGCTCCTTGTCACTATGACCAGTGACAAGACTATCGTTTCATTCAAGCACAGGTAATTATAAAATAACAACACGGGCCCATATTATGATATATACCTACAGACTAACATTTATTTTAGTAAGTACATTTCATTAAAATTAAACTGAAATATTTTGGTTGGTATTTAAATAATCGCTCCATTTTATAAATTGGGCCATCACCTAACCGTGTTAGTAACCTACTTCTCGCGCGGCTATCCAGAGCTGCGTGCCGTTCAAAATTAAAACACTGAATTGACCAAACGCGCCAACACAACAGGATTATGTTTATTTATTTTAATTTCGACTAATATTGTTTTACATTTGACTAAGTTGTATAGTACTATATCATAGTCACATCGTCACCATTTCAGCCACTGTTAGCAACGACCTCCACACTGACCGATATTGCCACACTAAATACCGTAACTCCTCGCCCTTAAAAATTGCATTAGCATGGACTACTTGCCTGCAAAGTTTCATTGAGATTGTCAGGGTCAACAACTAGACAATACTTAATTATGATCATAGGTTTTTGTAGCAATTTTGAATGTACACTTGTGAGTATTTTCTAATGTAGTACCTAATATAATAGTATAAAAAAACCAATCAAGGTCCATCCACAGAAGCGGAAGCAACCGGAAAGCGTGGAAAAGCAGGCGCAACCCGGCGTAGCTTTGTGTGACAGGTTGCATAATGCTACTATTTACTACTTTCTTATTCACGCTCACTCTACTCACGATTAGACGGATATTGGTGAAATTTAGTATGGAGATAGCTTATACTCTGGATTAACACATAGGGTACTTTTTAACCGTAGGTGCAGTAACATTAGATGTGCTCAATCACTTCATAGTTTTAAAACGCAGCTCAAAGTATTCTACCTTTCCAAACTGGCTCATTAAAGGTAGACTCGATTCCTTTTTACTGTCTGTCATATTTCAATGTATATATTAGTATATTTATTGATGTAGGTACTTGTGTATGTTTATGACTGGGGAGTTTATTTGTATATTTAGTAATTATTTATTTAGGTATTAGTATGTGTGTTTATTCTCAAATTTGTAAGTACATTACTTAATTATTATTATTTATTTATTTTCTTTAGCACACACCACCGTCCATGCTTAATCATAATGTTTTTATTCCATCCAAAGCTTGTCTGGAAGAGATCGCTCTTAAGCGATAAGACCGCCCATTGCGTCTATTTTTTTGAATGTTTAGTTTAGACTTATTTTGTATTTGGTGTCAATAAAGAGTTTTTGTATTGTATTGTACCTATTGTGCAGCTAGTTGTAAATGAACTCGAACACTACAAAAAAGTTCCGTTCCATAGTTCCGTATCAAGATCATTTTCCCGGGGTGTCCGCCTCAGTAGGCTCTGACGTTAAAAATTGAAATAAAACAGAGTGAACAGCGAAGACGTAAATAAAACAAACGAGCAAACAGACAGTAACGCGACCTCAGGGAAGCAGTAAATCGTCCGAAAGTGGTCCTCAATTAACTGAGTCTTACTTGGGGAGGGTGGTGACTGGCAGCTCTGGCAGGACGCCAGAGGAACCATTACACGGCTACAAACTTACGTAATAATGCCGGTTTTTTCTCATTATTATTATTGTCTTAGTGTGCTAAAATAGTTTGATAAGAAAATTCGTTTCGCCAAGCTTTCCAGTTTTTTGCAGTTTTAGGTTCTCTGAAAGTCTTTGACATAATGTGCGGCGTTGTATTGTCTTCAAAGGTCAGCAAATTGCTGCCAAAAATCACAATCACAACGTACGCTTCTTACGGTATATTTCAGCAGCTTCACTTGGTAACCAGAGACCATTCAAATCCAACATTAGCATACATATGCTTACAACATTAGGCCCCTTAGTAATGAAAGAAAGAAAGAAAAGAAAGAAAAATATTTATTTGGCTTACACCACACACACTTAAACAATAGATACATCTTGACAAAAATGATGAATATCAAAGATATACAATAACTATACATAATTATAAAAAAAAAAAAAAAAAAAAAAACAAAAAAATATTAAATTAACTTAACTAATAGGTAATAAATTTAGTTGCGTGTGCGGTAAAGCCAAAAAGGACAACACTCAGCCTATTGCCACAGATTACTGTGACGCTGATTTTCAGTGTTATCCTTTATGGCGAGTGACGTACGGTCATACATCCATGCACTGTCCTTTAAAAAAGAAAACAAGAAAAATACTAAAACAATATGAAATATGAAAATCAAGTGAATACCTGCCATTAAAAAACAATAAAAATCAAAAAAATAAGAAAACAATAGTAAGAATAAAGTACAATAAAATAAAAAACCAATAAAATAAAGTTTAACACAACAAAATATAAGAATATAAGAAACGCAGCATCATACACGAGAAAGAAGAATTATTCAATTATTCAGAAGACAACTGAACACTCAATAGATACTTTTTAAAACTTATTTTAAATGTTGTTGCGTTCAGATTGCGTAACGGAGGGGGCAAGTTGTTCCAGCATTTCGTGGCACAGTATCGGAAACTGCCACGAAATGCAGCTGTCCCATGACGAGGAGTGCGTAGCAGATAAGATGATGCTCGCGTTGCAACCGGATGATGATCACGAGACCAATCAAGTTTAGTAAATAGATATTTAGGTTTAGAAGTTTTGACAACACCAAACATTAGATTTGAACGTTGTATAACCTCTAAATAGTTGTACTCGTACAGTGCTTTGTCTCATTCTTTCTTTTAAATTTTTAAACTCGATCGAAAAAGACAAAAGACTGTGAAACTATTTGAAGCTAACCAACGTTTATTGCTAAAGAGGAAGGTGTGTCCACACACAGCGTGCAAGATGTGTGGCATTCGCAGGACGCATATTTGTCGTGCAAATAGTTTGCGCCGCGCGCTGCTGTCGTCCAATCATTGCGCGGCTGTCCGCGCAAATTGTTCGCGGTGTTTGGACACACCTTTAGAGAGCAATTCTTCACTTTTTATTTATTTATTGATTAGGGTACGAACACGTTATGCATTAACACATTCACATAAAATACATAGAAAATAATATCAAAATCTAAATGCTAATATCTTATACCTTTAAATGAGCAATTCTTGTATATATATATATATATAATTGGAATCTCGGAATCGGCTCCAACGATTTTCATACAAATTAGTATATAGGGGGTTTCGGGGGCGATAAATCGATCTAGCTAGGAATCATTTTTAGAAAATATCATTTTATTCGTGTTTTATCGATAAATCAATCTTAACTGAAAAATATGACTCTTCCTGACATCTATTGGCGAATAATAATACTACTATTTTTTGTGAGCAACTAATTGCTTTAACTACACAACAGCAGATGGCGTTGTTAAAAAACACGAAGTCAATGAGTGTTTGCTTTGAGGTTAGACTAAAATCAATTGTTTATTATCCAAAAAACACAATTAAAAAATAAAAAAAAATACCGGCCATCCAGGTACTAACTATTAAAAAAAAAACGTGACATTTCTACACACGGTCGCCTGACCCCAAACTAAGCAAAGCTTGTACTATGGCTGCCAGAGACTGATATACATAAATATACATATATTTTAAAATACATACATACTCGTACATAGATAATTAACACCCAGACATAGAACAAACACAAATGTTCACCACATAAATGTTTGCCCTAGGTGGGAATCGAACCCACGCCCCCAAGCTCAGAAGGCAGGTTTACCACCACTGAGCCACCGAGGCAGTCGAATTATAGGCACCGACTACATGAAAAAGTAACGTTACAAAGCAAAATAAAAAAAATAAAATTAATCTTATTGTCAATTTCTAGGCAACGCAATAACATAATTTATAAAAATAAAATGTCTAGAAATTCCAATAAAATGTAAATAAAATGTCAAACATTTAAATTTAAGGAATAGAATGGATACTTAATAATAAATGTAAATTCAGATGAAACATCAATATTACAAAATTTCACGCTTAAGCCTACCGACACTACTGGTAAATGAGTCCAATGAATGATTATTTTACAAACTATGTGTTTCTGTGATAAATCTGATATGAGGAGCGTTTTTGCCAAGATTGGAATACTGTTTACAAGTTTTTAGTACATTAGGTCTCCTCGTGATCGTTCTCGGTGCATTAAAGTTAATGAGAGATAATAGTTCTGAGACAACTAATATCCTGTGGACTCACTCATATAGGAAAGTTACATAAAGCAGGCGTATTCGATCTGACAGGGAGCTCAAGTGATGTGGTCACTTAACATTGAATAACATCAGTGAGAATGGTGATGGATAGCAGAAAGATCAGCATGAAGCATGAAACTACGAGAAGAAGCGAATGTGAGGACTGGCATGAATGAGAAACAGATAGCCTAGAGCCCTGACACATGTTGGGGGCAGGATAGTTTATATTAAATATATATATATTTATATGTTGGCTTGATGTGTGTGTACCCAGCATTAATTTTTTTTTTCATTTAGGCAATAAATACTTTTTTATTTATATATATTAAGCTGTAGAAACTTAGTCAAATATCCTGCCTGGAAAATTTAGCAAAAATAATCCACAAAAACACTCACACCCACAAACTTAAACTAAAATAACTGCTACAACAGCCACCACTTAATTTTACTGTTGAATCGAGTCTCTCCTTTTTGGAGCTCGGTTAAATATTGCGAATGCATGTCTTGGGCTGGCGAGCTGCCAGCTGCGGGACTCTGAATAAATGACCGCGGATGAAAAACATTTGTTGCTTTGCTTTGAGCATAACGCCAACAATAGTTGGTGTTCGCTAGTTTTTATTTTTTGTTTTCGCTGCTGAGAAGTTTTGAGCTTTTTCAATAATTTCAATAGGCACGAGAGATTGTGAACGGTGGTTGTTTGCCAGTTGTTTTGAAAGTAGGTCGAATATGGATTTTTGTTGCTTTATTTTGCTGTTTTAGGCCTTTGTTAGCTGTCCAGCTGTGGAATGAGCTGCCTGTTGGCATCATACTTTTATAAATCATTTACTTACCTTTTAACAGTTTCTATAGCGATTGAAAGGAGGAAAAAGAGGATAGAAGCTCTCAAAATGTGGTGCTGGAGAAGAATGCTGAGGATATCGTGGACTGAATACAGAACGAATCAGTCTATTCTAAAGGAACTCAGAATCACCCAGCGTCTATCCTCCATCGTTCAAGCTCGCATCCTCACCTTCTTTGGACACGTATCGCGACACGGCGACGACTCCATAGAGCGCCTTGTGGTGCAGGGTAAAACTGAGGGGACGAGACCACGCGGCAGATCACCATTACGGTGGACTGATCAAATAAGGGCTGCACTTAACGGCTCCATAAACACGTGCACAAGAAAGGCTGCTACACGTGACGAATGGCGACGACTTGTGAAGCGAGCCACCACCCTGACCGATGACCACGACCACTCTGACAAGAGTGTAAACGACTAAGAAGAAGATAGCGATTGCAACCGCAGAACACAACTAGTATACATAAAGGTACATCTAATTAGTTTCAAGGCTATCCTTGCGACAATTCGAACAACAAACCTTGAAGGACAAACACAAAATACAAACAACATCAATTTGTTAGTCCAAAATAATGATAAACAATCTTCGTTAGAATGCTTTATCTTAAAGATTAAAACAAAATCATGGCATTACACCAAAATGGAGACTCTAAATTTATAAATTAATCAAAGGAAACATGGAGTTCATATTCTAATGGAAACGTTACTCAAAACTCTGGGGGTACATCAGTCATTTAGCTCTTATTACAATTAAAGCTTTGATCTATAATAAATTGATTTTTTCTAACATAATATGCAGATTGACTGGTAAACTTAAAAAAAATTGGCGTGGTTTTTAATTTGATCCTATATTCAATCGTTAATCTATTTAACCACTGTTTGTTAAAAACAAGCAGTTTTTGAAAAACTGTTTGCCAAAACAAGAGACAAGCGTTAGTTTAGTTATTAAAATTTAAACCCATGTTCACTAAAATGTACCCTGGCAATTAATAACCGTTATATTAAAAGTTGAATAGTTGTCTTAAACAGTTAGAAAAAAAAAATCGGCTGGTCAAGTCTTGGTGAACTTTGGCCTCACTCATCGGGCTTCATTTAATATTTATGTATGCATGCACATGTACAGGGCATATTTATATTTCTTCTCTATCATATAACAACCCGACGAATAAAGAACAAAACAGAGACAAAGATAAATCAAGACAGATGTTCCGTCCCGGTATGATTTAATTTTACTTCATTAATAAAGATGACGTTACTTTGAAAAATGTCCAATTAAATCGAGTTCGCCTTTCTTTCTTAACAAGCTATTGCATTTCTAAGTTACGTTTCTGTAAACACTTTGTGAAAGAATTAAACAAGTATAAATTGAAAATTAAAAAAAAGACTCCGACGCCGATCACCGATTTTCATCATTCTGATTTGGTCGAGTGATGGCAGCCTAGTTGGGAGAAGGTCCGCCTCTCAAGCCAGAGGGAGCGGGTTCGAACCCAGCCGACGGCACGCACCCATTTCTTCATTGTGTGAACATATGTGCGTATTGTATGTCATCTGTTACATGACTGGAGCCCGGTGTATGGCGACAGGCTCGCTCCCTTTTACATTTGAGATTGGATTTCGTCCGGCGAAGGGAGAAGTGTGAATGTTGTATTACACCTCTGCCAGCACCCTCGGGGGAAAGGCGTGACGACATAAGATTTTCATCAAACATAGCACACACCCGACTAATTTACCTTTCAAACAAAACTAATAATAATCAAAATCGGTTCATGCGTTCGGGAGCTACGCTGCCACTGACACACACACACCACTCACACACACACACACACACACACACACACACACACACACACAGCCTGACACGTCAAACTTAAAACACCTAAAATATGATTACGGGCTCTAACGAACGTTAAAAATTGGTCATACTGTTTCACGTGACATGACATGAGTTTACACTTCATATTGCCGCGAAAGCCGTTATCAGGCAATGTGATCGGCGAATATACGTTTTCGCGGGCGTTCGCGGCAATAGTGTGAAGTCTAGAGCCCATCAGGGCACGAGCGGAACACAATTACCAGTAATGGACCATTGGGCCTAATAATGTGAATCAGGCTTTATATTTCAATCTGTTAAAATTTGATAGTGATAATTTTGTGTCCAATTTGCTCTAGTTGAAGAAGGATTGACTTTTTATTAGTATTGGATTTATTATTACTTATTGTTTGTTACCATGCGGGACAATTTTTTTTTTGCGATAGTTACTAACACTGTCCAGTCTTACCACCTTCCCGCCGCATCACTTTCTTCGCTGTCTGCTTAGGAAGTCTACACATCAAAGTCGCCGATAGCCTGTTTTACTTAATGTATTAAATAAATAAATTCGGGACACTTCCACACACGGTCGCCTGACCCGAAACTAGGGAAAGCTTGTACTATGTCTGGGTGTTAAATAGATATTAACACCCAGACATAGAACAAACACAAATGTTCATCACATGAATGTTTGCCCTAGGTGGGAATCGAACCCACGCCCCCAAGCTCAGAAGGCAGGTTCACTACCAACTGAGCCACCGAGGCAGTACAACAGATAATTATTTGTCCTAATAGTTCTATTGGTTGAACAAATGGTAGGACAGATGGTAACTATCCTATTTCTTGTTGTCGACGCCCATACTTCAAAAGAAATCAAGTCACACACGTCATTTTGGCGGACTGTGTCGGCGAGCCGCCGACTTTGGTGTGTTCATGATCCAAAAAAGTACGAGCTGGCCACCAAACACATAATGACGTCGCCGTCAACCGTCTCTCTCGAACTTGTTGTAAATTACTTATTTCGGTCTTGCTTAAGCATCGATTGACGTCACTACGTGTTTCTGAATACCTGGCGGAGTATATTATTGTACCACGGGTGTGTTGACTCCTTAATGTCCGACACATGACCAGCCAAAACTAAAACCACAACCCCTAAGTAAAAGACAGGTGAACCGTAACTAAAACTGTTATCAGAAAAAGATAGACATTCTGGAACATTCCAACCTGGAATTCCATTTCCTTAGGAATCCCGAAAGGAATTGAGATACGTCCTGGGGTCGACAGGCGGATATTGCGAGGGGACCGAACGAATGTTTTTATTAATTTTATGACGATTGAACCGAAAATTAATGAATTTATTGTTTGTCGACCTTTGAAAATATGGATTCTTTGTTAAAATGTGAAATAGATAGCTATCTGAATTTCACTTGAGAATTCGTTCAAATTTCAGATAAGTAAGTAGGTATTTACTAGACTGCGCAAGAAGGAGGGTTATGTTTTTCGAGTATATGTAGGTATGTATGTATGTATGTGTAGGTTTCTTTAGTACACCCTATATACAGCCTAAAGTGCTTGATGGATTTCGACATGTGAGGTGTCATTTGAATGGTCTTGATAGTGAAAGTGACATGGGTACAAAATTTTGCAACCGGGTTTTTGTTTTAATAATGCTACTTGCAACTATGCATATTGGCGTTTAGTTTGTGATTATTTGTAGAGCTGAGTGTGGAGCCACCATCGGATTTTCTATTACTTATCAAACAACATCGAAACTTATTCAGCTAACCTACTTCTATCATAGAAATAAGTTATTTTGGTCGTGTTTAGTAAATTTTAGAGTTTGCAGTTGCATGTCCTTTTCAAGTGCAAAACTATTAAACCCATTAAGGTATATTTTCCACAGATAGAGACGTCCGCAAGACCGACGTCTGGTTTTTAGGTCATCGATCGCCTGGTTACTTCGCCGTGTCCTGTGCAGTTTGGTGACAGTACTTAAAATACTGTTTAGAGCCTGTTTAACTAGAGACAAACTACCATCCGAGGCCAGCTGCCCCTTCCTCCTTCATATACTTCATACAAACCTCCTCCATAGTTATTTATACAAATATATCCATAGATTATTTGAAAGTTTTAACTCGACTAATTTACAAGTTTAATCGAGATGATGATTTATGTTCTACTCCGGATTTCATATTTATTTATTATGGACCACAAGGGAACATTTAATATATGAGCTTACATCTAAAACACAACCAAACGCATATAAAATATAATGCTCCATAACTGTTGCCACTGCCTGTTATAATTCACGTCAGTAAATATTTTTGACCTCCCCTAATATCGGGTCCTAGGGTAATATCGGGTGACTAGGCCCAATGCTGGGATGGGTCCTTCCGCCCTAGCATTGGGCCTAGTCAGTCTTAGGGAAAGTCTAGCTGTGCTGTCGCGACAGCACTTGCTGCAGTAGGACGTTTTAGCGGGAGTTTAGTCGCAAGGTGGAAATGAGACTTAAGGCTCGGTCATTCCACGGTCATTCGAAATAAATTTGCGGTGTAATCGTTGAAAATTTAGAGAACTACGTTCCAATAGTTTTTTTAGAAGATACTTTTTAATTTTTTTTTTTTTTCAAAACTAGTATGATTTTCAAAATTTTACTTCGGTTGAACTTTAGCTGGTTGTTTCTTCTACTAGCTGTATTTTTTTGCACCTGATCATCATAATTCTTCATATCAAACTAGGCGCAAAAAAACCTGTTTTTGGTGATTTCGATGATGATAGTAGTAGATAGATAGTGATAGAGGGGCCTTAAAGTTTATCATTCATAAGAGCCACCAGGGTCCCTACTCCTACTCCTACTCCAACTCCTCGTGCGGTTAGTATATCCTACTAATATTATAAGCGCGAAAGTTTGTAAGAATGGATGGATGGATGGATGGATGGATGGATGTTTGTTTCTCTTTCACGCCAGAACGGCTGAACAGATCAGCAGAATCAAATTTGGCACAGAGATAGATTATAGTCTAGAATAGCACATAGGATACTTTTTACTATAATTATATTCTCTATAATTAAAAAACTTATATGGATATATGCTTACTACATCTAGTCCGGATCACCTCAGCGTAAGCTGTCGACGCGCGGATGGCGAGTGGAGGCGGTGACCGCCCGTCGGCGTCGCCCGCGAGCTTTCACGCGAGGACAAATGACAATCGCTGACAGATTACTCAGAAATTCGTGGGCCACGCGACTTTCATTTGTTGTCCACGCGAGGTTCACTGTTTGACCACGCGGCGTCCACCCGTAAACCACCATTTGACCACCTGTCAACGCAGACTCGAGTCGCTTACATAAGCGATAACCTTTAGTGTGAAAGGCTAATCGGACAGCTGCTTTAGGTCACTGCACCGAGCACCTTAGTAACATCTTAAGTACTGTTCTATAGTGTATTTTGTGTACATTTGCCGCCGTCGGAAATAGAGCCGGGCCGCCGGCCGGCTCCGCTGAATCAGCTTTAAATATTTGATGAACAATTTTTTGTTGAGCTAAAATAAGCTTGGATCGCGAACCCTCGCCATCTCAAACCGACCTGGCACTAACACGGTAAATGTTTGGATTGCACAATTATCGGGCTATTTTTATTTAGCCTTCCTTCCAATTAGCATGTCGGTAGGTAAGTATTTAAAAATTCCTTATTAATATTTTGTGTGGAGTCGCGGATTGCATGCGGCTCGCATGCCGTTTAGGCTGTATAGGCCTACCAGCTTTGAAAAGCACCATCTAGTTTCATTCGCTTCGCAATAAAACATAGAGCTAGGTGGTAATTTGTCAAATTATCACTAACCAGTTATAATAATTAATACCTCAGTAAATGGAACTCCGTAGCTTGAGCGGTAGTTGACGGTACTCACTGATCGTGCATGATGATCATGACACAGACAAATAACATAGTGTATGTGAGACATACTTAAAATGAGCTGAAAAAATGGATAGATTCATTCAACAGATACGTTTTGATTAGAGACTAGAGAGACTAGAGAATCGTTCGAGCGTGCTCCTAGCAACATTACTTTATACATAGCCCAAACCCATACGGCTTGGGGCCCTCTTCCTACAATTCAAGATATTTTCTGGTATTTGTCATTCTCGTTTGAAAAGTCATAGGAGATATCAAAAGCCTAGGCATATCAAAATGTGCCTACAGAAAAGTTCCAAGCAATAAAACATAATCCAATAATATTAACCTTAGATTATTTTACATGATTACTTTTAAATGCTTCTCAATTCTAAAAGCTCGTTTTTTTTAAACAAACAAATAATTGGGATCCCTTTCTCAAAGGCAATCGTTCGAAAACGGAAGGGGAAGTGGTTGAGTGAGTTCCGAGTCTTCAATCAAATAAACGCGCTTCGTTAGTGCGGGATCGAATCCGCAACACAAGCACCGGTAATCGACTAATGATTCGATTAATCGGTTAATAGGATTTCATTGAATAACCATCTTTTAATGTGTAGGTACGAGTATTCCATCGCAAATGAAGGAATAGTAAACATGACCTAAAAATACTTAAAGCGTTATTTGTAAAAAAAAAGGCAAAAAAAAATTAGCTGTTCTGTCTAAAAAGCTGACACAATTTCTATTGAACAGCTGCTTTTAACCACTTACGCAAAACGACGGGGTGTTATAAGTTTGACGTGTCTGTGCGTGGCATTGTAGCTCCCAAACCGATTTTTTTTTAATAGTTTTTTTTACAATAGACTAAGCATCCGTTTGACCACTGACTAGCCTGATGGGAAGCGTCGACGTGATCGAAGGTGTAACACGCTTGCCTACATATACCTATTCACATTACTCTTAAATACCCCTGGATTGTATTTAGGTGGAAAGACAGACTCAGGCTACGAGTTCCACACCTCTTCAGAGGCCCTATTCGGAGATTTGAGATTTTCATCTCACTATTTTTCATCCTTGTTGCTCTAGTTTGAAACATCATAGGTGTGAGAGTGACCAAGATAAAATCTCATCTCATCTCACGCGCAGGAATAGCCCCCCAGTTCTTACAAGGAAAGTTGACTTGAAACGCTTAGGTGAATTAGTCGAGAGTGTTCTTACTCGTAGCTATGTTTGATGGATATTGGTGTTGATGAATATGGGTGTCGAAAGTTTTTTTTTTTATTTATACTGGTTTTCCCCACGGTTTTAGGGTTTAAGCGATGGCAGCCTAGTTGGAAGAAGGTCTGCCTCTCAAGCCAGAGGGAGCGGGTTCGAACCCAGCCGACGGGACGCACTAATTTGTTCATTGTGTGAACATATGTGCGTATTGTATGTCATCTGCTACATGACTGGAGCCTGACGATATGTATTTTAGGATTTACGCTACAAGTAAAAGTTGGTCATATTGAGTAAGTACAATCACCGCGCAAGTTACAAATCACGCTGTAAGTACGTGTATACTGTTTTTTTTTTAAAGAATGTGAAACCGGGCGAAGCTAGTATTCTAACACAAAAATAATTCAAAAACCGAATAAAGGTCACAGATGATTCAAATTAAAAAAGACTTCTCTCGAGGGGCTATAAATTTCTCGCAATTTTTGGTAAGTGTAAAAAGGCAGTTTAATTTAAGTAATGAACGGTCCCTGGGCCGCCGTTTAATTAATTAGTATCGGTTTTAATACCAGAAGGTAATAAGATATTCTTTGTCAAAGATACAGATGTATAGCTAGGAAAAACGACGTATATTGACCTTTATATACCTAAAATCGTATGAAAGGACGAATTAATGGGACTCGAAGCTGGTAGATAGAATTATTATTTATGCTAGTATATAGGTGGATTTGTCGTAAATCTGACCGATTAGATGATAACAGGTGATCAGATGTAACTTTTTGAGTATCTGGGTATTTGGTGACCCCGTCTAGTTTGAAACCTGTCCAATTAGGACCAAGTCACAGTCTGAACCTGTTAATTTGAGAGTCCCTTGTAACTATGAGGTCATACTAGTATGACTACGAAAGCATGTTTATCTTCATCTTACATTCTTCTTTACATTGGTATGACTACGTGGACATGTTTGTCCTCGAGAAACGCCGAGTCCGTTATATTACAAACCCATACACCTGGGCATCCGTAAATGTGTAAATCTGTCTTTTTTTTAAATTACATAATAGGCTTGCGTTTGGCCGCCAACATGCCTGATGATAAGCAGTGATGCGGCCTACGATCGATGGAGCACGCTTGCCTAGAAGAAACCGATTCACTCGAGACTTGAAGACACCCAGATTATAACTACATATTGTATTATATTACTATTGGTGATTTATATCAGTTACTACCTGTTGCCCGCAACTTCGCTCGCGTTTATTCATAAAATAGTATCCATAAACCCTCCTCGTGATATACTGTAACTATTTATCAAATTATGAACAATAATCGTTACCAAAAAGAGAACAGAGTCCAACATAAAAAAAAATACTGGCTGGTTTTGAGCGGAGTTTTAATGTTTAGTTGTCAGTTGTTATATTAGTATTAACTACGTACTATTCTGTGATGTTGTCTGACGCATTTGGTAAGCGGCGCGCAATTTTTTTATTAATTTACAGAATTTCATGACCAAAAGATTTATTTATTCAGAAAAAAGTATCCAAAAACCTTCCTTGTGATAAACTGCAACTATTTATCAAATTTCACCAAAAAGCCGTGAAAAGCCTACAAACAGACAGACATATAGAGTTACTTTCGATTTTATAATCTTAATATACAGCGTTGTTGGTACCTAATCAAAAACCTCTTAAGACTCATTGCACTCATCAATGTGAACAACTTTTTACTATGGGGGTGAACTCCTAAATCGCGAAAAAAAAAAACAGCTGTTCCATACATTTTGTCTCAGGTGTTTGAACTTTTTGTATGGAACAGCTGTTTTTTTTCGCGATTACAGGATTGGCTTCATAGTAAAAGTTATTCGTACTGATGAGGTACAATGTACCCTTAAGAGGTTTTTGATTAGATACCAATAACCCTATATATAAATTACGTGTCACGTTGTTTGTCCGCTATAGACTCCTAAACTACTTAACCGATTTCAATCAAATTTGCACACCGTGTGCAGTTCGATCTAACTTAAGAGAAAGTCATATCTTAATATATATAAATCTCGTGTCACAATGTTTGTCCTCAATGAACTCCCTAAACTACTTAACCGATTTCTATAAAATTTGCACACCGTGTGCAGTTCGATCTAACTTAAAAGATGAGATAACTCACATGTATATATATATATATATATATATAAATAATAAACGCGAACGAAGTCGCGGGGTGACAGCTAGTTAGTAATAAGGATTTACTCACAGATCCGCTCTATTTATCGGGTTAACATGAGCCTTTTTACTACGTTGAGAAATTAGTTTAGTAATTTAGTTTTTAATTAATAATGAGCTAGCCTTCGACCGTCATGTCGCCTGTTAATCAATGATGTGGCCTACAACAGAGCACGTTACGAATTGTTGCGAATTTCCAAGAACAAATCGATTCACTCGAGACTTGAAGATAATTGGACCATTCGTGCCCGTTGGTGTATCAGGCACGATTCAGAACGATAGATAAGCATACTAAAAATATACCTGTCCCTGTTATTGCTGCGTTTTAGACAAAGACATCAATTTTATTATGGAAATTGACGTGGTTTTCACACATTACGATTTATAACCGCGTTATCTAGGTGTGGGTTGTATAATATTTCTACGGTGGAGGAGCGTGAGCGCGCGGCGGCGAGGAGCTGCCGGCAGCGCCGCGTGTCGCTGCTCGCGCCACTCGTCGCCCTTCGCACGGACACCGCGCGACACGCGCCTACTCACCACGCACTTACACTACTCAATGACCTGCTTGCCTGCCAGCCTGATCTCGATTTGTTCTTTTCGGGAAACCGTATTATGTTGCTAAATTGCGTTAGACACTTACCAGATGTGTGTTTTTATTCATAAGGTTGACACAAAAACGATTTAGTGCCAACTGTTAGTTTTTGTAAGTTAATGTAATAATAAATAAATAAATAACACGGGAATTACTAACGTACGATTCAGTCGATTATTCCGACTATAGTTTCAACCGCATTCGGCGGTCTTCATCAGGGCAAGTGCGCGCGCGCGGCTGCGTCTCGCATAGCATAAATCATAAGGACATCAATGCTAGCTTTTAGTTTTTTTTTTATGTAGAATAAATAGGTCGGCATTTGACCACCAACTCGCCTGATGTTAAGCGACGTTGTGGCCTAAGATGGAGCACGACGACCTATGAGGTACTTATTCACTCTATATTAGCCTTGAAGTTTTGTAGAGTGAAGAAGTACAATTAGACGGCAGTTATGAGTGAGGCGCTACAAGTGCGCTACTGCTCAGACCCGTCTTGGCTTGGTCCGGTGGACTAGCCACGGCCGAAGCCTCCCACCAGAGTTTGCTACCCGGTTAGCACTACCCGGGGACCACGTGTAGGGAATCAGATTTTGGGGGCTGAGCTACCCATGTCCGTAAGAGTGTACTCTACTTTTAGCTAGTTTCGATTTAGCAATTTAGCTGAATAGCGCTTATTGTAACCAAAACTAAACTGGTGAAGCTGCAGACTCAGAATTGAAAATCTATTCGTTGATTGGTTGCCCTGATTTTGTATCCCAATTAGCGTACTGTAACGAGATATCGGGGGCTTTCATGAATGTTGATTCACTACCAAAGGTTCAATGTCTACGACAAACAGACAGTATTATTGGAATATTAATCACTGTACCTGTCTAAATCGCTTTGTGATTAATCGTCAGTGTCTTAGAGTGGACAGAGAGAAGGCTTCAGCTCTATAATGGCTGCCAAATAACTATAACATCAAGTTAATTATCAAATATGTAAACAAGCTTTTGATTATAAAGGACTAGTTAGGTTGACTAGTATTTAATCAAGAATCCCGTTACTTTTCATCATTACAGTCTTCCGCGACCAGCGTAGTTATTCACCATGGTATAACAATATACCTACTCCGCCAGGAATAGTTATTTAGTTATTTACCATGGAATCCTAACTATAATAATATTATAAACGCGAAAGTGAGTTTGTTTGTAACGCTTTCACGTCTCAACTCCTTAACCAATCGTCTTGAAATTTTGCATACATGTTGTCTGGGGTACAGAAAAGGACATAGGGTAAGTACTTTCAATTCCGAAAAAATAAAGTTCCTGTTTGCCCTGTTTCCTGGTTCCTGATTGCTAATCTAATTGGAACTAACTTAATTATAATAAGATTCTTAATTATATGTGCCTCTTGTCATCAGAATTAAGTACCTACATTTACAGTTTTAAGTAAGTTCAATTATTAGAAGTGGCCAATCAGTTAAATTGCGTTTCGGCATATGATTGAGTAACAAATATCCATCCTCCATCAAAACTTATGCATTTAATAAACGTGTGATTATTTTGTAATGTCCATCCCGTTCAGTGCTATTTTATTAGAATTGTGTTGATGTGGAAAAAACTTCTTAAACGAAACTGTTAAACTCAAGAAAAAAAAAAAATTAAGAGTTTATTATTTTCAATCATGTGTACAAAGTAATGTTTGATGTACATAATTTAATAGGTAGTTAGTTACATTTTGTTTTAATGACACACATTCATTGAGGCAACAAATATGTCAAAGACAAAGAGATTTGAGGCTAAGACACATCTCGCGTGTCAATACCACGTGTGTCTAGTAGAAACACTTTTGGTATATGTAAAAATTCTCACCAAAAAGCTCGTTAAACATGAATTCACGAAAATTAATAGATTTGAGTTTCAGTACTCATCAGTGTTGCGATAAGTAGTAGATACCAAGCCCGTATCTAAGGTAAGTATTTATACGACACAAAGATCTTAGGAACTAGCAACACGGCACAGTAACAAGTGCTGTCTACATACGTAGGTCGATACCACTTGTACTTACTCAGAGCTTCGTACGTAAATTACCTAATGGAACTGTAATGAAACGTATGCAAACGCAATGGATGCTGGAACTTTGTTATCCATTTCAAGTTAAGTATGCTTGATCAAATACCACATCAGGATGGAACGGCATATAATTAAGTAAATAGTCACTCATCGGTAACCCTCCGCCGTCCCATGAAATTTGCCGCCCCGGGCCATACCTTAAGGAACATTGACTGAATTGGATTACGAGATTGCCGATCCGCCGCTGGTCTTGTAGGTTTTTGCCCAAAGTTTTCCGCCTCATCTAAGGTGTTCATTAATTCGCAGCCTTTTGTTTCTGGCATTAAGAACACTAGCAAACCGCCAATGAAAGGGAAAACAGCGAACAGCACAGGCGGCAGCCACTCCGCCACATCAGACGTGTCTATTACAAAAGGAGCTATCATAGAGCCCACGCGAGCCATCATTGAGCAGAACCCAATCGCGGCGTTCCTCACCACCGTCGGGAACATTTCCCCACAATACAGGTACACGACCACGAAGGCGATAAAACTTGACATCACGCCAATAACTGCTAATATAACGGATAACAATGTGCTCGTCGTTAACGCAAGCATTAAAAGACATACTACGCTTAAACAGTTTTGAGATATGACAATGGTCTTCCTGCTCATAAACTTCATGAGCGGTATCGCAGTCAACGTGGCGATCAGGCAGAAGGTCCCGCTCGCTGCCACATTGATGAAGACGTCACCATGCAGATGACCCACGTACTGTGACATGCCGTAGAAGCAGTAGGAGCAAGCCAGCCAGTTTATCGACATAAAAATGATATGCTTCCTTATATTGGGAGTCCGGAACAAATCGCAAACGGTTGCTTTCTTTAGCACGCTCTGGGCACGTTCGTCCATTATCGCCATATAAGTTTCGATTTCGGATCTGATGTTTTCGGTGGGGAGTTTATTCCTGTAAATAATCATAACAAAATCGTTTAAGCTGTGCTGGTGTGGTCACCTGCCAAGTAGGAGGACGTTAGCTACCGTTTACTAGCAAGTTACGGGCATGAAATACAGAGGCTAAATCATCGAGTTAACATAAATTATTCTCCAAGTTATGTCGTGTTTTGAGTGCCAAGGTTTTTAACTATACCGCACCGATTACTAAAGAAACGACCTAAAGGCTTATCGGTTAGAGTTCAAAACGGTGCGTCGGCGAGAGTCCCTACTGTCTAAAACGCACCTTTGTTTTATTCGACAATCGTTGTGATTGACTCTTTAACGCGTATTATTTTATTAAAATTAGGAAAAGAATAGCATCATTTATGTCCAGAGTTGACACGTGTAGAAACTCTATAATCAAAAGCTTGGCTGACCGGCAGCTGCTGACTGCAATAAATAGACGATGGGTAGCTATTGCTACTTAAACGATTAATGTGATAGTTTTTTTTTTTTTTTATTTGACTTAGTTTTAAATTTTATTTATAATTGCAATGTGTGTATACACATGTGTGGACACACTATATATGTGTATATAGTGTGTCCGAAATAAAGCTTTTATTATTATTATTATTATTCTATACTACTTGCGCCCCACGGTGCTACTCACAATAAAAGTAACCTATTTGTTGAACCAAGATAATTATAAGCTACCTCCATAACAAATTTCCACCCGTTTGAACGTGAAGAAGTAACCAACAAACACATACCTATATACTTTTTCATTTATAATTTATGTAGGATAAAGCAATAATCACAATAGGTACATTAACTTTCACGTTAAACGTTACGAAAACGTACCACTAGACGTACCTCAACCTCTATAACTCTCTAGCTCTGTAGACGCAACAAGCGAAGTACGTATGTCTCAGGTGTCTTCTGCACCGAATTGCGAATAAAACAAAGATACGATTCCCAAACGGGATAACACTAACTATACTCATATATAACTCGACTCACACTTTAGCCACGCGAGTTATAAGCTTCACGGCATCTTCAGTTCTCCTCACAGCCAGCAGCCACCGTGGACTCTCCGGGATAAGGCAAAAATAGGGCAATAGGATAACGCTCGCTATTGTTAGTGCAAGACCAAAGTGCGTGTAGTCTCTGAGGTAGTAAGCGATGATTGGCAGCGTCATATGCCCAATGTTAAAGAAGAGGTGGTAGACCGCAGATATGGTGTCCCTGTACTGCGCGCCGACCATTTCCATGATGATCACGAAGGTGATGACCATCGTCCCGCCAACAGCAAGGCCTACTATAAAACGTAGTAAAGTAAATATCCAGTAACTGGAGGCGTAAACCGTGGCCAATCCCGCAGCTAATTGTAAAGCCACGGCGACTAATAACGGTCTCCTTCTTCCAAAACTGAAACAAAGAAAAGATTGTCCAATATCTCTGACTAGCTGCAGTCCCGTGGTTAAAAAGTAGCCCATGTCAGGGCATAAACAATCCATTTGAGCGTAAAGAAGTAACAACCAAATACACACACACCACAGGATACTCCTTATTAAATAGAAGACACACAAACACATTTTCGCATTTTTAATACAAGTAGGATAACCCTCCTAAATAACCTATGCATAAATTAAAAATACCACACTAAGGACCGTATGCTTAAACGACGCTTAGTCAGGAATCTCGATTTAAAACTGTTTTTAAGTGTGATAAAACCAGTTTTAAATCGAGATTTAAGACTGAGCGTCGTTTTGGCATGCGGGCCAAGACAACGTCTTTTAATCATGTATAAGACAACATTCAGCTCGAAACTTTGGTTTAGGGCGTCCGCTAGAACAGGTGCAGAAGTCCGCTCGCGTTCCCCTATGGAGAAAGTATGAGCGACAATAACCAACACGCGCGTGCATCGGAGGTAGGGTGCGGACGTATGACTGACGTCCGTGAAAGTTTTAGCGGACTCCCTTAATCTGAAAGTAACGCGTAGTTATATTTAAGATTTATAAGAGCTATAGAGTTAAAGATTATTGGAGATTACAAAACACAATTATAATCTACATTAACATATATTATGATTTGAACAAATTACCTGTCCGCAGCCATCCCAAAAAGAAGACTTCCTAAAAATATGCCAAACTGCAGTAAGGATTGCGATAAGCTAACGAGCCACTTCCTGTTACATATCAGATTCCATTCCGTGATAATAGTTCTTGGAAACAGCGTAGTATCGTAAACTGGGTTGGAGCATGGACACTTTTCTTTCACATTACCGCAAGTAAAAGACGTTTTTGGTGCAAAGAAAATTATGGCCATTTGATTGAATGCAACTGAAAATTTAACGATGAAAATTGTAGGAGCTAGCCGGAGTTGGTATTTGCCAAGGGCACCCATGAGCCTCTCAACCGCGTCTATCTGTGGCGACGGCATGATACCAGGCGTATCTGGAAAGATTACAATGATTATGAATATGAAGTATATAGTATGAGAAAGTATATAGTATGAGAAGTGAACGGTTTGTAGATATTCTATAAAACTGCATTATTAGCGAGATACATTTGATACACGGATTTTTGAGTAAATCATAGTTTGTAAATACTTTACAAAAGGCAGAGTTACATTCAGTCTCCTCTTATTTTTTCTTCTATGCGTTCCTTTGACGGATCCATAATGATTGTTATGTTCTCTTTGGATCATCCATGGTGCTTTCAGTTACGTATTTTTTTTAGATAATGAAATTGACGTATGACATCGAATTTAATCTGGCAGAACTAAGGACGTCCGTTAACACTTTCGCGGAAGTCTGTCGGCGTCGCACGCTTTGTGCATTTGCCGGCTTATTCTAAAAATCTCCTTTGACAATTCCTTGCCAAGAAGATTTTTATTTTTTATTTTAATGGACTTTTTTTGTCTAGTTATCCCCTTCTCGTCCCTTTTAAGTAATGGAAGGGGATTATTGAATACAAACTTCATAATTCCTCTTAGACATTTATTTATATTTTTTTTTTCTTTAAAAACAAAACATTATTAACTAATCAAAATTTTTAACTCTACGATTTTTAAACATGTTTTTAATTATATAAAGAGGCTTTTCACGTAGCTTAACTATCTCTCGTCTTTTCGACCATCTTGCGAATGCGGGTCAACTATTAAAACAGGTAAACCCAAATAATAATAATAAAAATAAATTTACTGACAATAATGAAAGTATACATACAAAATCACAATATTCAAAAGACACGACATTTTACACTCAGTTCGAGTACTCAAAATGAGTAACAGTGGGTCCCAAACTAGGCGACGCCTGTATTTTGGGCACTAGTGATACTGTTTGCCATACAATTTCCGTGCTTGTTAGTAGATACATTTACGCATTCAGCTATTCATATATTTTTGTACAATATTTAGGAAGAATGATAATAAAACTTAAGAGTCCGGAGTTAGTCTAAAGACCACTTTAGACTAACTTCGCATTGGCTTAAGGTTTTCTATAGCCATTTCGTCTAGAAGCAGACAGCAAGAGAGCAAGTAATGATACTGGCTCGTCAGTATCATTACTTGCTCTCTTTGCTCGTAGTATTCTATCTATTTATATCTAAAGTTACCTACAGAGTGACAAAGTGCAATTTCAATTTTTTTTATGACTTTTGCACTTCTGTAATCATTCTTAAATAACTAAGAACTTCCCTTGTATTATGGACTCATTTAAAAGCTAATGATGTAGACAACCTCCCTATGTAAAGGGATTTTTATTTGTTTTGTCGATCTATTAAATAAATCAGTCAAAAGTGACACCTTACAAGTGCGGATATTTTTCATCGCTCTACATTCTCATAAGGACGTTTTTAAAAAAAACCAAGAACATAGGGGCGGAGATATAGTTCATTTAATTGTCCATGCAAAATTTCATCATAATCTGGTACATGGTTTCCAAGAATTTGACAAGCTCGTTTGTATGGAAATTTCAGAGCGTCGCGGGACTCTTAATAATAATAAATTTGCTAGACATTTCATTTATTCGCCTAATCGCAATGTACAAATAGAATTACGACTGCCTCGGTGCTTCAATTGATAGTGAACCTGCCTTCTGAGCTTAGGGGCATAGGTTCGATTCCCATTCAACATGTGATAAATGTGATTATCCCACAAACTTTCATGGGATGAACATTTGTGATTGTTCTATGTTTGGGTGTATCTATCTAAGTTTGTATTTGAAATGTATTATAATAATATGGGATGAACATTTGTGATTGTTCTATGTTTGGGTGTATCTATCTAAGTTTGTATTTGAAATGTATTATAATAATGATGTGTGTCTATCAGTCTCTGGCAGCCACAATATAAGCTTTGCTTAGTTTGGGGTAAGACGACCATGTGTACAAAAATGTTCGAAATATTTATTTATTTATCTAAGGTATTTTCCAAAAAGACGCGGCTTTTGCAATGGCGGCCATTGGCCATTTTTCAATGGCCGCGTCTTTCTGGCAGAGGCTAAAAGAAATAATAATGCATTTAAGAGGTTAAGATACGCCAATGACATTTGCCATTCGGCGCTCAGCTGGTTTTAGCGCCTCTAGTGATCAACGCTCGAAGCTTTTGAACATTGAGCTAGCATTTCTCAAAGACTAAACAAATTCAGACGAAACACCGTGAAAAAAATATGTTTGCCTAAAAATGAATGCCCTCTGTGATGTTATGCTTTATTGTAATGTTTTGTGACTAAATTATTTGAAGCCAACGGCGTTTTAAAGACTTGAGCCTTTTAAGCAGCATGAGCGCGGTAGTTTTATTATAAGTATAGGTAGATTAAGTATGTACTCACAAATATCCCGCATCTAAAGGTTTTGATTCCCTTTGGTCGTGCGTGTAAAATCTAAAAAAACAATCGTAGACCACGGACTCTCTGAAGTGTGAGATATCTTGGTTCATCGGATCTTGGTCCCTCTCACTTTTATGATTTTTCAAACGAGAGAGACATTGACCAAAACATATCTCGTGCGTAGGAATAGGGGGAATAATATAATATCGTAAGAATAGCTCTGGAGGGCTATTCTTGACGCGTGAGATGTTTCTTGGTCACTCTCACTATGACTTTTAAAACGAGAGAGACATTGATCAGAAAATATTTTTAGCAAGAATAGGGCTCCTGATGGGCATTCTAAGAACTCCGGTACCAGGGATAAATCACTCAACCTATCTTAAACCAATGCTTACAACATTTCAAAAATCTCATAACAAAAAAAATATTGACTAGGACTAGCAGAGCTGTTCAATCGACGGCCCGCTTTAAAAATGTATTCTACGAGTTGATAGTACTAATCTGTTTTATATAATTAGTAGGTAGTATAAAAATGACTAAAATTGTTGAAAATATAGTGGACCCAGAACTTACAACCTCATTATTTTCTCGATAGTTTCTTGCCTGATTTTGCTGAAATGTTCCTACTTGAAGTTAAAAACTCGTTTGTGTTTAATATCTTTTTCATCACTCTCGCTCGTAAAAAGGACTTTATTACATCAGTTTTAGCTCATAATCCGAGCTATTAAGCACGTGTGCTGTTACTTTACCATTATCGCACTAGTAACTAAACTAGACTTTTTTTAAAATAAATCAACAAGAGTTTTTTTTTACTTTTCTTAAATTCTTGATTTAAAGTATCATAACTACGTAATAACAGTAAATAAACATTATTTTTTTATCAAAATATTGACAATTAATTAGGTATGATAATTTAAACAAAGTATTCGCTTTATTATTTTGCCTAGGAAAATTTTTATAGGTGAAAAAGCAGCAAAATGCGCATACATTTTCAGAAAAATGTATTGACTAATGCAAGTCTGTGTTTTTTCCCCTCGCATGTGTGATGAAAAACGTCACATGAAACGCGTGTGCGTTAATAATTATACTATTGGCTCCATTAGTGGGCTCGCATACGGCTCGCGCTATAATACCTCCTCGAGTGAATGACAAATACAAGAAACTAACGGAACGAGCTTTATTTTATCTACGCGTACGAAATCGTG
This sequence comes from Peribatodes rhomboidaria, assembly GCA_911728515.1. Lineage (NCBI taxonomy): Eukaryota > Metazoa > Arthropoda > Insecta > Lepidoptera > Geometridae > Peribatodes > Peribatodes rhomboidaria. The sequence goes on along the minus strand of OU452179.1, from coordinate 14,622,226 downwards.
AGCAACAGCTAGTAGTTAATATAGAAAAAAAATCCTCTATAGCTGGACTAAAGGGGTCTTAGATTGGATATTGAAAAACCTTTTGTAGCTGAAATACATGTATAGTGCTTAGATTTTAGCAAACACCAAAAAAATAATCAAAATAAACCGAGATTCAAAAAATATCAATAAATCAAATGCTTTGAAGGCAGTAATCGCTCAGATTAACACATCCTTAATCTAACACATGAAACTCAAATGTTGGTTTTATAGATGAAACATAAATTCGAGCGAAGCTTGTAGTTGGGAGTTTCCAAGCAAAGAGGTTAACATTGAATGAAAACTCAGAATAAGCACTGTAAGAAGAGTTAATTTGAAAATTGAACTAGCTACCAAGAAAAAAATACGAGCACGTGCTCCACGAGCTGCACGAAATTTAAAATAAAAGACTGTACCTTACTAGTACCTTTTTATTAGTTATGAGAGAGTATAATATTAGACATAATTTTTAGTAGAGAATTCGCCTCTAGGATAAAGCAGTGTTTTTGTCTTGGGCGGCTTGAACCCCTCGCTGCCCTCAGGACTCATCTTCCCTTGCTGCATTCGGGAGTTAACTCTAGATTCCCTCGTTACGCTCAGGATACAATAAGCCGCCCGCGACGTAAGGCACTGCTTTGTGCCCTCGGTACATAATCTACTATTGTTACTCTTTATTCACAAAAAGGTGAATTTAGAAGCAAGACCTGTTTGCTTTTCTCCAATCAAGTCTCCTATCGATTGTTTGTCGCAACCAAATCTATTGTGTCTTGATATTTCCTTCAATTTTACGAAGAAGAAGCTAATGTTATAATACGCCAATAACTTTTGTCTTTCTGTTCTTGTTCTGCTTCTTCTTCGACGATGAGATTCGGCAATGAAGACTGATATTGTTGTTCCTAAAAACAATATTAAATGATAATTAATTTGCAATCATACCAAGTCCGAACGCTATCATCAATATCAATAATTTATTTATGTACATTGTGTACACAAAAAAATAAAAAAAGATTACCAGTTTATTCGAAGGTGAAAAGTCCCTGTTCCTCGGATGCTCTGATACCCTTCGGCTGATTTTGAACTAGGCATCTGTAGATAAAAATATAGGATAAGTTTTTAGTATTTTTATTAACTGAAACGGAAGTTCTTCACTCGCGCTTCGCGCTCGCTGAGTGAATGGTTGTACTGGCGTCACGCATGCCCATAGCAGTTCAGCGCCACTCTGATTACAAGTAGTGGCTCTATGAGCAACGTCTCACAAATTACATATATCCGCTATTTTAAATAAAACCTAAATTTCACAAATATCGGTTGAGAAATGCGATCTGTAGAGGAAAACAATCGGACATCCGTGCAATCAGACGCTGGACGCCGGACATACGACAACTTCAGCAATAGCATTTTCATTTGGCATAGCTCTGACTATGCACTATGCTTGTCACCATAATAATATAAGATGTTAAATGTCTTTTAACTCACCTTAGTTCAGTACTCGCATTTGTTGTTGGCTGAACGCTTGTGTTTAAATTTTGATAATTTCGTTGATCTCTGTTTCTGAAAAAATGAAATAGAGCAATTTAAAGATATTAATTACACAATATTCATATTACTCAAAGCGTCTCGTTTGTCTCTTTCCATGATACCATAAAATATAAAACAATTACCAATCTATAATCCCAGTTTAAAATATATTATTATTCTAGTCTTCATGCAATAGACTAAATTAAAATAACTATTAAGACTAGATGCAGGTTGGTATCAGTTACCAAAGAAATCGTTGTATATAATAAATATAAATAAATAACAATACATACGATAGTGACTCTGCGAGCTGGTGATCTCGTCAAAAAGGTTTTTTGGAAATTTTCCAATTATGCGGAGATATATCTTTTTTTAAATCACATCTCTGCCATTTTGAAAAATTTCCAATAACCGCCTAGACAAGAAAATTATTTTTAAATATCGGACTTACTCACAAAGTTTCAAGAGAATAGGTTAAGAAATGCGACCTGTAGATTAAGACAGGTCTGGACAGAGATCCGGACAGAAATCCAGACGGAATTCGGACATACGAAAGCATTTTCGTCGAATCTGAAGCATAAACGCTTCGCTCGCTAACGATCTCTCGCTCGGTTATTGTTGTAAGAAAATGTAATAACTTTTCTATCGAATTCAATGGCCATGACTCGGAACACTACTTTCTGAATGCAATGCTTGACTTTTTGTATTAAATACTATTTTTTACTAAAAAAAACTTTATTTTGATCAAAGTGACTGATCAGAGTGTTAGTAAGCATATTCTTTCAAATAAAAAATAAATGAGTAAATAACGAAGTTATGCTGCAACAAACATTTAGTAAAATTTATACAATGTAATTGAGTGCGTCCTAATTTTTGAAGTCGGGTAACAAACCAGGATAAGTTAGAAAAATATGCTCAATACACTGCTAAAAATAATAATGTATTGCGGACCGTGATTGGTCAGCTATAACATAAAAATGTGATTGTTTCTAGTTTAGGTAGGTTAGTTTAGGAAATGTGCTATACCAAAAACAAAAATTAGTATTAGTCATTTACACCGTTCGCACGCAACGACCGCTTTCCGATATTGACATCGTAAGTACACATAATAATTATCATTATTTTATTTTTACCCGATTGTTCAAGAAGGATTATTTATTATTACTAACTATAGAATACTCCCCATTTCTATGTTATTAACTAGGTGTTGGGGCATCAGCAAGTATGCCACAGCTTCAATTTGAAATGGCTTAGGTATATTGACCTTAGTATAATTTTTGTGAATAATTGAATCAAATGAAATCACGAGAAAAAAAACAGCTGTTTCATACAAAAAGCTCATCGATCGTCGACAAAATGTAAGCAGATGCTTTTTTCCCCGATTTAATTTACAAATAAAAAAGTTTAAAAAGTAATCGTTGTTTATAATGAAGAGTACAATGACCCCCGTTTGGCTTAGTACACCCTATACCGATAACCCTGTGCAATGTACAAATATGACACATAAAGGTACATTTGTACATAACAAAACAAAAACACAGTTCTGACAAGTCTTGCACTTGGATAATTATCATGAGCAACATGTTCAATGGGGCCCGTGCCGTGGCGTGATGATTGTAGTACAGCACGACGCTGCGCGACCGCGGCTCGTATCACAGCAAAATAAGGTTCATGGTCGCACAGCGTCGGCGGGTAAATCCATCAATCATCGCAATAAGGTGTAATGGACGGTGAAGCCCTGAGAGTTAACATAGGTCGGAGGACACGTCTGTCGTTTTCTATTATTTTTATTAGGAAAACAAACGTCAGACCGAATCATATGCCACTAAAAACTCAGACACTAGGGTTAGTCACTTCAGTCTACACAATAAGAACAAACGGGTAAAAATATTTATGTGGTAATTAAATATTAATAGGTAGGTAGGTACTTACCACTTAGCTAGTTGGAGTCCAATTTTTTTCTTACGTCTAGCTGCCTTGGTGACATCTCCCATTTTCATCGGATCAACCTTCTGTACCCTCTACTCACAACGCGATCAATTATTGTCCAAATAATTTCACTAGTAGTAAAGTCACTAAAAACTTATCAAATGTCTTGAAAAATTACTTTTTTTTATTGTCTCTGGATAATTAAGCACTGTTTAATTGATGATTTACGTACAAATAGAAAAAAAATGCGAAAATATTTTTCGGCAAGGCGAGTACGTCCCTCCTTCGTGAGGCGCTAGCGCCGACTGGCCCGTCCCCCGCAAAGGAGCTCGCGGGTGTCAGTGGTCACGTGATCTGACGAAATACTTCAAAATAACACAAAATATTACTAAACTAACTCAATTTTAGCTCTAAAAATATGGTAAAAGGACGATCAATCATATTTTTAATTTCCTATCCGAAGGTGTAAAAATATATAGTAACGTAATCTCCGTAAGCACGGTATTGCACGCCATGAGAACGAAAACAACGTTCATTTAATATTTTTTTACTCGCAATCTAGTAAGTAATATAATATTTTAATTAGACTAATTAATAGGTAACAGAATGATCTTATTGGTGATATTTTTTTCATATCGGTAGGGTCCGTAGCTTCTTCACAATTACGAATTGAATAGACGTGTTTGGCGAATATTCAAGGCTTAAGCAATTTCACCAGTGTCCACTTAAAAATCACCCAGTGGGCGTCACTTGTGCCACGAAATTGGTGTCAGCTAAGCAGTCAATCAATCAATCATCCGCTGTGACAGCCAAATGACAGCATGACGGGCCCGGCGCCGGGCGACAATTTTTAGATTTTTTTCTATTATTTTCTAGTTGCCAATGTCAAAAAGAATATAAATGCTTGAAGTTCAATACTCTTTTAATAGTTTTATTAAAAAAACTTGCTGCGCCCTACGGTTTTACCCGCGGTTAAAAAGTAGCATATGTATCAATTCAGAGTATAAGTTACCTACATACCAAATTTTATTTAAATCCGTCCATCCGTTAGATCGTAAAGAAGTAACAAACATACATACTTACACACTCACAAACTTTTCCTTTTTAATATTAGTGTGATAAGATTTAAAAAAAAAAGTTATTTTAGGGTCCCGTACTACTGTATTGGATGTCTTGTCCGTCTTGTCTGTCTTAGTGTTTACCAACAGCGAAGACCTAAATATGTATATGACCCATATCTCACTTACAGAATACCCCATAACATGGTCTTACCTCAAAAAACTTTACTCCCTGACGTTACTAACAGCATTTCCTCTCTTTCCAGTGCACCTCCAATTCGAAGAGTCAAACCTGCGCGACTACGTCCTGCACTCCGTCGTGGACACGTCCACCCGCGGCAACTTCACGCCAACCGACCCCGCCGACCGTGCCTGCCGGGAAGAGCCCTACTTCCTCCCGAAACGCAGACCGGAGCGCTCCAAAAAGAAGAACCACAAGTGGCACGATAGAGAGATATTAGACGATGAGTTCAGGACGAAAAGTGAGTTTTACTTCAGGCCGAAGGTTCGGTTCAGGAGCGCGAGGTCTGTGTTGAGAGGGAGGTACCGGAAGCGGTTCCTGCCGGCGCGGGTGGTGGCCGGCCCGCTGGGGCCGCGCGCGATGGTTGTGCTGCACTGGACCATGGGGGACGCCGTGCATTTAGATAGCGACCAAACTAGTGTCGTTTTTAGGTGAGTCCTTTTACCTATTTTTAACTTTATTTCATTAAATTAAACGCTATGTTTTAATATAATAAAGGGTTTAAGTTTAAGGGTTAGAAGGTCTAAGGCTAAGGTCATGCCCTACTCTGATTTAAGTGACGTGAGATATTTATCAAGAATATTACTCTCGTTTAAAAAATCACAAGAGGGAGAGTGACCAAGATTCAGAAGAAGAAGAGAGAAAAAGACTCACGCGTCAGAGGCCCTATTCAAATATTTGAGATTTTCATCCCATCTTTTTTCGTCCTTGTTGCTCTTGTTTGAAACATCATAAGTGTGAGCGTGACCAAGATAAAATCTCATCTCATCTCACGCGTAGGAATAGCCCTCCATAAAGTTCCAGGATACACGCCGACACTTTACACTAGACACTGTGACATCGAGTATCTACGGTGTCCACTCTCACAACATATTCACATACCTAGTGGCGGGTAGGTATATCGACTAGCGCGCGCGGCGGAGACTATTGATACTAAGACGACGGGAACATATAGCGCCAGTGGCACCACTGACAAAATCCAGTGGTCCAACTACCCGTTAGTGTCGTGTATCTCAACCACTACTAAGTGGCTCTGTGAGCTATAGATCTCACCGTCAACGTCTGTCTAGACCCGGACAGATATCCAGACAGAGTTCGGACATACGAAAGCATTTTTGTCGATGCTGAAGCACTAACGCTGGTTCGATTAAACATATCAGAGACTTTCAGACGGCCTAAAGACTAACGGCCGGCTTGCCACTTGGCCTATGCAAGCTTACTGTTATGGGCGGCAACTCTGTACTCATTTTCTCACAACTTTGATTTCCTAGATTTGCATCGTATTTATGTAAGTTTTTTTTTTTCATAGAATAAAAGAAAATCTTTGCAAGACATATAGATAGACTCTTTATTGTAACACACCACACTAACAAAAAAAAAAACAAAAGAATAATCATAATAATACATCCCAACTATGTAATAATATAATAAACGCGAAAGTGAGTTTGTTCGTTTGTTTGTAATGCTTTCACGCCCTAACTAATCAACAGATCATCATGAAATTTTGCATACACGTTGTCTGGGGTACAGAAAAGGACATAGGGTACTTTTTATCCCGAAAAAATAAACGGTTCCTGAAGGGGCCGCGGGAGAAACCGCGGGGTGCAGCTAGTATTCTATAATGTACAACTGGCGGCATTATCACTGAAAGCAATCTCTTCCAGATAACTTAAGACAAGATACCTATCTGCTAAAGAAAGTCAAAGTCAAATTCAAAGTCAAAATCAAAATGTTTTTATTTAATTTGGGTTTAAAAGATACACTTATGAGCGTCAAAGTTTTTTTTTTAAATAAACTCGACCGCCTTGTTCGGATAAAGAGCCTCGACTTAGAAGAACAGGCAAGAAACTGAGGGGCATTATTTTTTCAAAGAATAAATAAATTATTGTCTCACAAATTTTGGCTTACAGCTAAGTAATACTAGTGGCTACTTGGCGGAAGTGGAAGGCTCCAGACATCTTTGTCTTCTAAATAAGTCTTCTTAACCTTATAATATCCTCTTTTCATTAATGTAGGTATTAATGTAGGAGTGGGAGGAAATAGTAGGAAATCACAAAAAACCCTGATTAACAATTCTTCAAAGATACCGAAATCTAAATTTATTTGAAAAGGTTCTTTTTAATGATTCAAGGCGGATTTTTATTTGAACCCTTTTCATTACTGAAACGAGGTAAAGATTATTTTTCAGTTTAGTTATTTAAACACTTTTGTTTTTATTTTGGAGTTTATTTTTGTAAATTGAATATCGAACAAGCGATCGTTAGCGAGCGAAGCGTCTTTCCGCTATGATAAAAATGCTTTCGTATGTCCGAATTCTGTCCGGATCTTCCTCTACAGCATAGGTATTTAGAATCGTTCGGAAACGTTTCCGTTCGGATTCCAAAAATTTGATACCTATGTGCTATGCGAGACGCAGCCGCGCGCGCGCACTCGCCCTGATGAAGACCGCCGAATGCGGTTGAAACTATAGTCGGAATAATCGACTGAATCGTACGTGAGTAATTCCCGTGTTTTAAATCATAATTTGAATCCTACTAATATTATAAACGCAAAAGTTTAAATGTATGGATGGATGGATGTTTGTTACTCTTTCACGCCAGAACGGCTGAAGAGATCTGGATGAAATTTGGCACAGAGATATATTGTAGCCTAGAATAGCACATAGGATACTTTTTAACCGCTGGTAAAACCGCGGGGCGCAGCTAGTCTCAAATAATTCAAATCTCAGTCGATATTCATACGAGTACGTTTTTAAACGTGATTCATTCTTCGCATTTATACTCGATACCCTTTTTCAATTTTTTTTTTAAGTAGACTGAGTTCGAACAATTGCAGTTTGAAATTTGTCGGATCAGATCGGAAACGTTGCCGATTGATTGTGAATCGCATGTCGGTTTCTTAACCGATAATCTTGAAATTTGGCGACCTTTAAGACCGCGACGCTCTGAAATTTCCATACAAACGCGCTACTCAAATTTCTTGAAAACCATTTGTCAGATTATAATGAAATTTAGCATGTACAATTAAATTAACAATATCTCCGCCCCTATGTTCTTGGTTTTTTTTAAACGTTCTCAAGCGAAAATAGAGGTATGAAAAAATCCGCATTTTTAAGGCTGATTTATTCAATAGATAGACAAAACAAATCATAAATTCCATTACATAGGGAGGTTGTCTACATCATTGCTGTTATGTGAATTCATAATACAAGGGAAATTCTTAGTTACTTAAGAATGATTACAGAAGTGCAAAAGTCATAAAAAAAATTGAAATTGCACTTTGTCACTCTGTAGGTAACTTTAGAGGCTCGTCAGCATCATCACTCGCTCTCTTCGCTCGTCTTCTTTTTCTAGACAAAATGGCTATAGAATACCTTAAGCCAATGCGAAGTTAGTCTAGGTCGCCTAAATCGAAGTTAGTTAGGTCGCCGGACTCTTAAGAAGAACAAACGTCGGCCGCAAGGTCTACAGCTCACAGAGCCGCTAATTTTCAATGGTAAAAAAAATATTTCAACCTTTAATGGAATAACTCAAATGTACCTCCTTACGTTGTACAGCCTTATTATACTTCAAAGTAAAAATGTACAAGAGAGATAAATTAAAAAAATTTAATACCCACGACACCAATTTTCATCAACACCGTTTTTCATCAAACATAGCTATGAATACTCCCGACCAAATTCACGTTTCAAACAACAAAAAAATATCAGAATTTTTGTTTCGAAATGTAATTTCAAAACTTTACGTTTTTTTTTTTATGTAAACGTCGTTGGTGGTCGACGTTTGACCACCAACTCGCCGGATGTTAAGCGACGTTGTGGTCTAAGATGGAGCACGATGACCTATGAGGTACTTATTCACTCTAGCCTTGATGTTTTGTAGAGTGAAGTGCGCTACTGCTCAGACCCGTCTTCGGAACGGTTACACCGGACTACATCCCGAAACACGACTAGGTCATTTCACGGCATGTCTTGGTCCGGTGGGTGGTAACTAGCCACGGCCGAAGCCTCCCACCAGAGTTTGCTACCCGGTTAGCACTACCCGGGGACCACGTGTAGGGAATCAGAATAGAGTACACTCCTACGGACGTGGGTAGCTTATCCTTATCCTTACTTATTTTAAAGCCGATAGTAACTCTGTCTGTCTGTTCGTAGGCTTTTCACGGCTAAATGGCTGAACCGATCTTGATGATAGTTGATAATTAATTAAAGTAGGTATATCACGTTTGGATACTATTTTTTTAATAGAAGCGAACAAAGTCGCGGGGAAAAGATAGTCTAGTAGAAGTTCAACGCTCTGACTATTTCAGAGCCCTAGTGTCACAGTTAATCTGCAGAAATAGGCAGTAAATGCGGCCGTTTTATTTTTATGGCCCTTCACGATATGTTTATTTATCAAATATATTTTAGATTCTCGTAAAGAGACGTGTGTTTTATCGCAATCTGAGAACGTTAGGAAAAGCACTTACGTTTTAGGATTTACGTAACAGTGAGAGATAACATACCTAGACTTTTATGAGCTTTTTATTTTCGTTCTTTCGACTCAAAATATGTATTTGATTGTGATGTTTTTGCTTTGTTCTTTAAAATAAGCGATGGTAGCCTAGTTGGGAGAAGGCCCACCTGTCAAGCCAGAGGGAACGTGAGCGTGTCGAACCCAGCCGACGGCACGCACCAATTTGTTCATTGCGTATTGTATTCGTATCTCATCTGCTACATGACTAGAGCCCGATGTATGGCGACAGGCTCACCCCTGTCACATTTGGGACTGAATATCGGCAGGCGAAGTATGGGTGTTGTATTACACCTCCGCTAGGCCCCTCGGGGGAAAGGCGTGACGATAATTATGTATGCTTATGTATGTTCTGTAAAACTGTACCGATGAGTAAATTAAGTGAGGGACAGATACAGCAACTGACTATGATTTATACTATGTAGAGAGATGGAGAAGATAGAGATAAATGGATATCAAAACTGTTTTTTGACAAATCTCTATAGTGTTTCCGTTTCAACAAATACAAAGTGTTGAAGCGGAAATACACTAGATATTAAAAAAAAAAAAACATTTTGTAGACGAACTTCCGCAAAGTAACTCCTGATTCGACAAACTACGAGTCTCTATATAGATATTTTCTAAGCTTCTCGATTGACTTGTTACTCAATGGTATAAAATTAACTTGGTCAGATTTTGATCTTGATTGAATTATTAATTTCAAATGGCAACGAAAATGCTTGTTCAAAACACAGAATACTTCCTAATGGTTCAGAGTAAGCGGGTAAAGTAACAGGGCACTGTTAAAACAAGTTTAAAGTACTGATGAAGATAAACGACCGCTGTAGTTTCACAATTGAGACTTACTGTTGTAGGGAACAGTGGATATTGCTCGCTATTAATTTCATACTAATATTCCAAAAAAATAAGTAATACGAATATTACTAAACCAAAAACCCGGCAGCAAAATATTGTACTCTGTGTCACTTCCACTATCAAGACGATTCAAATGACACCTGAGATGTCGAAATCCATCAAGCTGTTTAGGCTGTAGGGCGTGCTTAAGAACCCTGATACGTACACAACCACATACATACATTGGAACTTAACTCTCCTTGCGCAGTCGGGTAAAAAGCGATGATGGCCTAGTTGGATAAGGCTCGCCTCTCAAGCCAGACGAAGCGGGTTCAATCCCAGATGGAAGCGCGCACCAATTGTTCATTTGTGAACATCATACACCGGGCTCCAGTGTAGCAGATGACATTAATGTCATCTGCTACATAACTGGAGCCCGGTGTATGTCGAAAGCCACACCCCCTGTGACATTTGGTACAAAATATTTAAACATAAATATTATAATATAAATGCCCATTGCTTTTTTTAATGATTGAATGGGCCCACGTTTGACCACAACACACTTGAAGGAAAGTGACGATGCGGTCTAAGATGGAGCACGCTTGCCTTGAAGACTTCACTCTTGTCTTGAAGAGACCCAGGTTGTATCTATTGCTGGGGAACACCGAGGCAGGCAGTGGACTGCTGAACAAAGGTCTCCCCCAATGATCTCCACAACGACCGGTCCTGCGCTGCCTGTGGTGGATGAGGGCTCATCCAGCAGCTTCCCGCGATCTACTAGATCGTCGGTCCACCTTGGAAAGGATTTGAAATCATTGAAATGAAAAGATTCCACAAACACGATTATGTCCTAAGACAAAAATGACCATAATTATGTGGACATCAACATTCAGGACTTTTTGAATTGTTGGTATATGGAGGTTTTTTTAGTTCAATAATTATAATAGGCTTTCCCTTGGCCGCGATCTAGCCTGATATGCGGCTACGACAAAGCCCTACGGCAAAACTAGTTCAAAGAAAGTGCCACTGTGTGATTGCCGTTCCGAAGACGGGTCTGAGCAGTAACGCACTTGTAGCGCCTCACTCAACTGCCGTCTTTGTACTTCTTCACTCTACAAAACTTCAAGGCTAGAGTGAATAAGTACCTTATAGGTAGTCGTGCTCCATCTTAGACCACAACGTCGCTTAACATCAGGCGTGTTGGTGGTCAAACGCTGGCCTATTGTACATAAAAAAAAAAAAATACATTGAAAGGTGTAACTCTAGTAGTTTCTCTAGTAACAAACGTTTCAGAACAGTCGCAAGTCTGCGTGTCATTCGACTCCTAATTCAAGATGAAAGTATTCTTTACTCGTAGAGATCCGATTTTCGTATGCATAATAACTTAAAGTTCATTTTTCCTGCCGAAAGCTAACGCAGTATGAAAGCATCTTCAAACTTTCCCATGTTTTTTTAGTTGGGACATTTTACTAACTTAAGGTTAGTCCGATTTTCAAAGGTAGCATACTGAATCCTTTGTTAAATGATGTGTTCAGATGGACTGAGAAAACATTGCACGGGCCAAAAAAAATAACAGCCAACTGTTAGGTTCTAAATGAACAAAATGTATGACGCAACCCTAGTAAAAGACGTACCTGTCATGCACACTAGTATAAAAAAGTTGGCCTGTCACTTTTCGTTCGTAAACAGTACGGAGCTCTCTCTAGACCTATAAGTACTCATAGGCTAAATCCTAAACTATTACTAAATTAATTAATCCCAAAAACGAAGAAAGAATTATTCTCCAAACTCAACCCATACATACAGTTTAGCTAAACAAGTTATTCGAATATCTGATCTCTATTTACTTGTTAACCGTTCCATCTGTATGTGCTACAGATTAATGTCTTACGTAATTACTGAACAACATCCATTGTTTACCGCTCGCAAATGCTTCGCAAATAATCCATATGTGTTGTATTTAAAGGACGCCATCCATTGACCGCTTTGATGTAAACACCTTTCTATTGAGGTTGCGAAACAGCAATGTTAGACGTACATCGACTTTCGCTTTAATGGAAGCCTACTAAGTACAGTTCTGTAAGTTCGTTAGCAAAGGACACGGGTGTATAGCTTTTATCATCTGGGGGGCAATTAAGCTAACCGAAGCCGAGACTTAACTGAACCGATTACGTTGCGTTAGCCTTAAAAAAACGGACGGGAACGGCTCAGTATCACTAAAGTTTTACAAACGTCAACGGTAGTGCAGCTGGCACATTGCTATTTTATAGCAATGTGCCAGCTGCACTGGTTAAATACTCGTATAACCATAACTTAATTGGTCAGCTTCTAGTATTATCTAGTTATTCTAGTATTACCTTCAAGTTTCTAGAATAGTATTTATTCACTTGAGCTATCGGCATGAAACAATATTTGACTTGGACGCAGTTTAAATATTTCTCGGCTCAGATATTTCACTGCAAAACAGCCGCATAGAAAACAAGGAATATCTGTAATTTTTCTTGTCTTCGAATGCACCTTCGACAATAAAAAAAATCCTATATTAATTGAGGGCATATAAATGATGTGCATCTGTTATTTAAACGAATGAAAAAAGGAGGAGGTTCTGAATTGGGTTGTGTTCTTTTTAATGCATTCGCAATTCGCACATCGACATGAAAAAAAAAACGATTCACGAACACATACAAAATGTCAAAAATAATGTTGTGTAGTCGCATAGTCTGTACGGAGCTTTAGACTCGACGTAAGCCCATTAGCAGTAAGTAACACAGTAAGACGGCTGGCAAAAGGAACTACACAATACAACACAAATATGTATACTTAGCAGATATAAACATTATTTATTATATAATCGGTCTTTGACTTCTGATTCTATTGAAATCGTATAATTTCCGTTGGTATTTATTATGATGTTCCAATCTATATTCGTCTTTAAGAGTCCGGAGACTTCGCATTGGCTTAAGGTTTTCCATAACCATTTCGTCTAGAAGAAGATGACGAACAAAGAGAGCAAGTAAAGATACTGATGAGCCTTTAAAATTACCTACAGAGTGGAATTTAATTTTTCTTTTATGACTTTTGCACTTCTCTAAAACTTGTCTCACAAACATTGTCTTAGAACTAGGTAAGGTTGAAGGTATTGAATGTATGTATACGTGCTTAACTCAAAGGCACGTGTTTAGAGCTAAGTACACCCCAAGCTTATAATAATCCAGCACAGATCGTTAGTAGGTACATAGTCCAAAGCCTAAGCTAACATAATATATTAGGCGGACTTTATTTACACCGAAATTACTGTGTACCCATACAATACGACAGCAATGAAGCATTAAGGGACCGACGAATAAATCCTCCCGTTACCGCGTCCAATATATTTGCCGAATAAACAGAGAGTGGCTTCCCATTTAGTAACAGAAACTTATTGTTTTGACCCGCTGAGTGAAGCGGCTAGAACACTCTTTAAACTGATGCGTGAACAAGCTTATAGACCGAGTGAGCGTTAGTAAGCGAAGCGTCTCTGCTTCAGCTTTGACTGAATGTTACGACTTCAGCTTGAATGTCTTTATGTGAAAACAATTTTTTTTTTACCTTGAGATAATCCTTTATGGATACCACCAACAGCCCGGGTGCGGGCACAGAGTGGTTATATGGGAATCCCACCACTGACGGCCTACCCACTAAAAAGCCATTGGTGTTTCACCTCGGCGCAAAGTGTCGGAGCCACGGGGACGCTTTCGCACTCTTCAGCGGCCCGGACAACGCCAGCTCCTTCGGGCACCTCCTCGAGCTTGCGCTCTCTCCCTCTCGACGACGATGTGTCGAACACCAGACTCATCGTCATTATCCACCTCCTCGGGGACCAATTTGCCCGTGGGCGCCAGCCAGCACCCGAGGCTAGGCACCCATGGTCCCCATGCGATGGGTCATATGAGTGGCCCCACCGCCTGCCACTTCGACCGCAGAGGATAGAGAGAGCGTCAACCGTACACCGACACGCCTCTTCCTCTACGGCCCCACCATTATGCCATTATGACGGTGGCGACCCCGTATGGGCCGTGGAAGGTAGGTAAAGTACTGCCAACGACACACCAACAGTCCTCTCCCGCCGCAGCCCCCAGCCTTCGGATGCAGTTCCACCCATACGGCACTGTAGCCCGCCTCAGTTATGGGTCTGCCCATACAGACCCACACCCTACTTAGGCCGCTTCCAAATGGGCTTTGGGCCGAAAGCCCCAAGAAGCGGCCCAGCTCGGATTCCTCTTGGCTTCACCGTGGCTGCCGACGCCACGACTACTGAGCCGCCCCGCCACGACAAGGCGGGAACCCTTGGGGTGGTTTATGTGTAAACCAGCGCTGAGTGTAACCACTCGGTATGTATGCTGAAAAAAAAAACTTAAGAACCTATTCCTTTCAGATACTTTTTTCTAACACCTTTTTTTTAGTTCTATTTATTAATAAAATAAGAAACTGTAATAACGTGATTATATAACTATTTGTACAAGTTTATTGTTGTTGAGTAAATTAATTTCATTTATTTTAATTAATTGTCTTAGATTCCATTAAGTTAAGTGGCCACACTAGACATTCGTTACCAAAGTCAAAGATTCAGTCTACTTATTCCACCAAGTATATTGTATTTTCTCTGAGTTATTTGAGATTAAATAACTCAATGAAAATACAATTTGGTTAACCTCTATTATATTTATCGATATCTAACTCTCGCAGCTAACTCGATTCGATTTGACTCGATATTCCTATTTGATCGCCAGACGCCATCCAATACCACAAAACACACAGCATTTCCCGAACAAATAAATTTGATCAATGGCAGTACTCGAACCGTCGCCACCAATCAACAAGTACAGAACCCGCGGCCACTCCAACTTCACTAGCTTCTTTTTCAGATCGTGTTAGGTCTATATTGCTACCAAGACTAGTAATATACAGTTATTGTTTGTGGGCAGTTTCTTTTGTGTTAGGTTCAACTGGGTCAAATGCGTCTGTAGGGCAATTGTATCTTCGAGAATTACTGACAAACCCTTCACAAATTAAGCACCACCCACATCTTTTTTCTATCTTCAGTTGCTATAATCTGTACAAGATGGCGTTAGTTGCCTAATTTGTGAAGGGATTGTCAGTAATTCTCGAAAGACGCAATTGCCCCACAGACACATTTGCCCCAGTTGCCCTACAGATATTATTCTCTTTTTGAAGATTGGTTGTGGAACATTTTTGTCTAACACAAATATTTATTTTTATTTATTGGCATTTTAGCCCCGAGACGGTGCGCAAGAGATTGACCCAAATCTCTCCTGCTCAGATATATGTATATATCTAACCTACGCGTTGCGTGTTGGACTTCCCGTGCCTAATACTTTTGCAAGCTGAGATAATATGTTTATTATTTAAGATATATGTTAACTATTTATTATTTAATGTGTCATACACATTAAATAATAAAACACGCTTTCAATCCTGGCTCCATCATTAGATCAGTTGCTTAATTCCAAATTATGGTTTTATCATCCGAACTACATAATATGTAGACAAAAGTTTCATTTCGATGCGACCAGATAATAAGTACGAATATGTTAAAGTTGACTACTAAGATTTTAATGTAGTTTTTCGACCGAGCAAGCGTCAGCGAGCGAAGCGTCTCTGCTTCAGGACAGGTCATGTCCTGTCCTGTCCAAAACACAGTCCTGTGCACCTCATATAACGCGAAGCGGTATAAAAATCGCTTTACCGACAAGTGCATATACTAGCTGATCGCTTTTTAACACGTAAAAGACCTGCTACACGATTGACAACAATACCCCCGAATTCATCTTGGTCAGCGACAGATAGAGCTGCTTCAAGATTTACTGTAAGCCGCCTTCCACACGGCTGTTAACCACCAAAGTCACCTCTGTCGGGACGCGGTTGCCCATCGTGTAGCAGGCCCATTAAGCAACATCAACTTTCACGGCGGCTATCTAATAGTCTCTAGCCAACTGGCACTTATACAGATAATTTGATAGCTTAATAACATATCATCACGCCTTTTCCCCCGAACGGGCTGGCAAAGGTATACAACACCCACTTCTAAGGACGATATTCTGTCCCAAATGTGGCAGGGGGCGAGCCTGTAACATACGAGTACACCGGGCTCCAGTTACATAGCAGATGACATTAAATTCGCACAATGAACAAATTGGTGCGTGCCTTTGGTTGGGTCCAAGCCCGATCTCTCTGGTTTGAGAGGCGGGTCTTTTCCGACCAACGGTAGTTTAATAAAGGCGTTTATCCTCCAAAAATGTCTCGCAGCCTGTAGCAGTAAGCGGTACCGCCACGCGCCCGAGATGTTTTCATTCCATTAAACGGCGCCCCTTGGTATTTCAAACACGTGTCGATGCTCGTTTCAGCCCTTTACTTCTGCTGAAAAATAAGGATACCACTTGATCAGCCAAGCGGAAGTTTTAAAAGATTTTTTGTTCTTGTATCTAACATAAAATATCGTCACGCCTTTCCCCTGAAAGAGCTGGCAGAGGTGTAATACAATACCCACACTTGGCTGGACTATATTCAGTCCCAAATGTGACAGGGGGCGAGCCTGTCGCCTTACACCGGCCTCCAGTTCTGTCGCAGATGTCATTCAATACGCACATATGTTTACATAATGAACAAATTGGTGCGGGCCATCGGCTGGGATCGAAACCGTACTCTCTGGCTTAAGAGGCGGGCCTTCTCCAACTAGGCTATCATCGCTTGTATCTAGTGAAACCAAAACCATTTTTTTTTTCACTAAAGTCTCTGTAAGGAGCATTCATCATGAAATATAAAACCAGATAGCACTTACGTTAAAATTCTATGTCGTATTATGACGACCTCATTCTACTCTACTAGTTTCGGGATTGCAATTGCACAAAACTTGACAATAATTGCAGAAACTGTCTTCTGTGTATATCGGTTTAAAGTAGGAAACGTTCAGATCCCAAATAACGGATTGTTACTCAGGGTCATGCATCTAGGATGATGCGATAGGCGGCTTATCGGAAATAATGCTGTATTAAAGAGTTTATATCCCCAGTTCAATAGTATAGGGGCTGCAATGCTGATGTTAGTGAGACTCAGATAACCTCGAGCTTACCAGAATAGGGCCCCAACCCCCTACACACTCACCACTCCTGTAGTTCAAAGGCTACGCTGTGACGGTAATGATGGCGTAGCGCTTATGCGTAGCACTTACGCGTAGCACTCTTGCTACGCTACGCCTTCAAGCTCTACATAAGCTTATGTAGAGCTTGAAAGTGTAGCCGTTCAGGCTGACAATGTCCAGTGTCCTAGAACGTCTAATTTGCTCAAACGTCCAATGCCTTATTACGTCCGTAGCGCATCTCATGCCATTGCTTACCGAAACTTGACATACATATCGTCACGCCTTTCTCCCGAGAGGGCTGGCAGAGGTGTACACCCACACTTCGCCGGACGATATTCAGTTCCAAATGTGACAGGGGGCGACTGAAACTTGACAAGGTGATTATTAAATTTATACAACTGTTTCGACAGTTTTTCAATAAGTTAAATGACAATCAGTAAGTTTGTACAGGCCGAGTGGCTAGCCCTGGTGTCGCGGTCTAGTTAGTGGCCGTCTGAATTTGCGGTTGTTTTAGGACAAATAACCGGAGCCTATAATTAACATGTGTTTCGACTCACGGTAGCGCTCAGTTGAAAGCGTCAATCATAAATAGCTAAATTTACGCTATGGTAAATTTGACCAAAATTTACCATAGCGTAAATCTAGCTACTACATTTCCTTCTTACATTTCTTTGGCCGGCACGCACCAATTTCTTCTTTGTATGAACATTTATGTGCGTATTGTATGTCATCTGCTACATGACTGGAGCCCGGTGTATGGCGACAGGCTCGCCCTCTGTCACATTTGGGACTACAAATCGTCCGGCGAAGTGTAGGTGTTGTATTACACCACCCACCGGGGGAAAGACGTGACGATACGATGATGATGATTCTTTGGTCATTGCATTTAGTTTTTTTGTGATCTAGGTATGAAGTAGCATACAACTTTAGATCGTTTACACCCTTTTTCTCATCTCCCAGAGAGCAGTTCACACAACCGTAATTGGTTTCCTTTGTTTCCACACAACAGCTCGAAAAATGCCAAAGAACCAGAATTCCTTTGTGGATTGCGCTGCTCGAAAATATGCCACTTGCGTAAGACTAAACTATGCACCTGAAAATGGACTTTGTTTCTTTCGCGTTATAGTTCATAAACGAATGGTCGAATGTAGAGAAGGTGTGCTAAGAAAAGTTATTATTAAAGGTGTGATGATTTATCGCGGCAGTGTGGGAAAATTGTGACGATTTTCTCGAGATCCTGCTGACCGAAATTCAAGCTTAACGTGCTATATTTAGAGCCTATAAAATTATCATAAACCCGAATGTGATAATGAGTTAATACCTACTTACCCGAAAAAGGTTCGTTATTCTTTGTAAAGCTTTTAATTTTTTAACAGAAGTTAAAATCTCTGACACAAGGACTTGGACTGTTAAAAAACATAGATTTTTCTAAAAAACCAGCCAAGTGCGAGTCGAATTCGCGCTACGAGGGTTCCGTACAAACCTGTAGGTATTCCTGTATGGGGAAAGGGGTAGTAAGTTTAAAATTATTAAAAATATGTTTATTATAAGATATAACTAAAACTGTAAGCTTTTCACAATTTTTCCTTTATCTATGCTATAAGTCGTTGCTTCATATCAAATTTCAAGATTCTGAGTTTACGGGAAGTACCGTTTTGATTCCCTTGCGAGTGTCGAAAATTTGCATTTATCTTGTATTTTTAGATGTGTATCTTGGCTGTATATATATATCCTAAACCAACGCAAACAAAAGAATTGCGTTGGCTCAGGAGTTTGATTTTTCCACAGCTCCAAGGGACGGTAGACGGTAGATGAGTATTTGAGATAAATTTCAGCTTGATACCTCTCGTTTTTTGAAAAAAGAAGCAGTTTCTTTTAAAAAAAAAAGGAGGTTCAGGACAGACAGACCGATGGGCAACAAAGTGATCCTAAAAGGGTTCCGTTTTTTCCTTTTGAGGTACGGAACCCTAAAAATAGCAATTTCAGGTATAATCTGCTTTGGTAAAACTTTGAAATAACATCTCAACACTTGGAATATTGGATACTTACCTATTTAGTTACTTTTGAATTTTTCATAATTCACTAGCGACCCGCCCCGGCTGCGCACGGTACCTATAAACTTTCCATGGAAAAAATATCTAACTGATGGTGAAAAAACGCATCATAATAATTTGCGTAGCTAAGGACGAATTAGCGGATATACGGACAGACAGACAGACAGTTGCGGGATGCGACTTTGTTATTAAGTGGCTTTGACATTTACCGGTACCGATGCCGGAGAGAAAGTACTAGTAATTAATAAGAGTATAGTATAATTGATTTCTTCCTTGACTTCATTTTGAATTTTTAATGTACTTACTATTTTATTTGACATTTAATTTATTTATTTTTAATTTTTTATTGTAATTGACATGTATATATAATTATTGATTGTTTTTATTGTTATTCATAATTATTCAATTGTTTTAAATAAGTTCAGTTTTTTCATTTTGTCCGCAGTCGGATTAAAAAGGAGGAGGTTGTCAATTCGTATGTTGTAATGTTTGTATTGTTGTTTGTATGTTTGTTTTTTATTTTTTGTATTGTTTGTCAATTTGTATTCAATTCAATTGTTCACTTGTCAATCTTTTTCTTTTCATGTATGTTCACCGATTCTCGAAGAAACCTGAACCGATATAGTTTTTTTTTGTTCCAAAGGGTAATTCTTACTTACCATTTAAATAAAATACTATAATATTATTTGATTATTTAATATTTGTTTTAGTTAAATGTTCTTGTGTTGTGTAATTTTTGAATTTGACTTTTTTGCTGTATTATTTTATTTTACAGTACCTGGATGTCCGAGCTTTGCTCGGTATTTTTTTTTAATTGTGTTTTTTGGAAAATAAACAATTGATTTTAGTCTAACCTCAAAGCAAACACTCATTGACTTCGTGTTACTTAACAACGCCATCTGCTGTTGTGTCGTTAAAGCAATTAGTTGCTTTGCTCACAAAAAATAGTATTATTATTCGCCAATAGATGTCAGGAAGAGTCATATTCAAACACTCATTGACTTCGTGTTACTTAACAATGCCATCTGCTGTTGTGTCGTTAAAGCAATTAGTTGCTTTGCTCACAAAAAATAGTATTATTATTCGCCAATAGATGTCAGGAAGAGTCATATTCAAACACTCATTGACTTCGTGTTACTTAACAATGCCATCTGCTGTTGTGTCGTTAAAGCAATTAGTTGCTTTGCTCATAAAAAATAGTATTATTATTCGCCAATAGATGTCAGGAAGAGTCATATTTTTCAGTTGAGACTACTCAAACGCCTCCTTTTTGTTATTTTTCTTCCAAGTTGATTATCGATAAAACACGAATAAAATTACATTTTCTAAAAATGATTCCTAGCTAGATCGATTTATCGCCCCCGAAACCCCCTATATACTAAATTGTATGAAAATCGTTGGAGCCGATTCCGAGATTCCAATTATATATATATATATATACAAGAATTGCTCATTTAAAGATAGTACCTGGATGGCCGAGCTTTGCTCGGTATTTTTTTTATTTTTTAATTGTGTTTTTTGGATAATAAACAATTGATTTTAGTCTAACCTCAAAGCAAACACTCATTGACTTCGTGTTACTTAACAACGCCATCTGCTGTTGTGTCGTTAAAGCAATTACTCGTAGTTGCTCACAAAAAATTGTATTGTGTTCGCCAATAGATGTCAGGAAGAGTCATATTTTTCAGTTGAGATTGATTATCGATAAAACACGAATAATATTACATTTTCTAAAAATGATTCCTAGCTAGATCGATTTATCGCCCCCGAAACTCCCTATATACTAAATTGTATGAAAATCGTTGGAGCCGATTCCGAGATTCCAATTATATATATATATATATATACAAGAATTGCTCATTTAAAGATATAAGATAAGATTGATTGTATTATTATGTAAATTGACATGCAAAATTACATATTATTGAATAAAATGAATATGAATATGTACACCTAGATATGTCCAGATGGACTAAAAAGACATTGCATGGACCAAAAAAAAATAACAGCCAACTGTTAGGTTCTAAGTGAACGAAATGTATGACGCAACCCTAGTAAAAGATGATTTGAAGAATTTCTCTTATTATTTTTTACGTCTTGTAAAGTTATGTTTTAGAACTTCAAGGCCTCTATTATATAAATGTTCCTGTCCATTCAGGTTGCCTGGAAGAGATCGCTCTGAGCGATAAGGCCGCCCATTAAAAACTTAGTTAAGCCTTATTTAAGTACTATTGTAACTATTATATGTTTTCAAAACAGAGTTGTTGTTGTTGTTGTTGTTGTTGTAGGGTCAACTGTGGCAAACGCGTCTGTGGAGCAACAGCGTCTTCAGAAATTAGGCGCCACCTACAACTTTTTTTTTGATCTTTAGTTGTAATAATCTGTACAAGATGGCGTTAGTTGCCTAGTTTGTGAAGGGTTTGTCAGTAATTCTCAAAAGACGCAATTGCCCCCGTTGATCCTACCTGTCACGCACACTAGTATAATTAAGTTGGCCTGTCACATTTCGTTCATAAACAGTACGGAACTATCTCTAGACATAAGTCCTCATAGACTATACTATGTAGAGAGTTTTACTATTAAAACAATAAAACCGAGAGACGCAGCTAACAATTAGGTACTCACTAGAAAAAACGATAAAGTCAATAATGCTTTTCTAACGACCATTAATATCTAGGAGTTCAATGAAACCAAGCCAAAGTGGTTAGTTTGAAAAACACCCTACAAACATAGGTTTATACTGATGTACTTCTAATGACACTGACATTACTAATGATCCATAATAACAGGCTACTGAAAAATAATAACTAAAATCATGGCTTTACTGACACGCATGGCTCCTAACATAAATCATAACATATCGCCACGCCTTTTCCCCACCCTTCTCACAAAGCGAAAGAGTTGCCAATGGTGTATTACAACACCTACACTTCGCTGAATGATGATCAATCCCAAATGTGACATACGCCGGGCTCCAGTTATACAGCCGATGACATTAAAATCCTAACATTTTAACAAGCCGAAGCCCTAACATTAGCCGATGACATCGAAGACGATGCCATCAGTCGGTTTTTACGGCGAGCATCGGCTGCATCACCGAAGACCATCAAGGAATATAACCTGCAGATGGCCATCAGAGATCGGAACGCGGTGGTGATGGAGGCTCTGAGTCGTGAGGAGGCCATGATGTTATGTTAATAAAATTTTTAATAATTTCGCGTTTTATAGAAATTGTGAGTCCATCTCGAGCATTCATGCTCACTATCGAAGGCACCTTCTTGCGGCGGCGTCGAGTGTCGGGTCGTTCTCTTGCCTCAAATATGGTTGAGGAGAGCGATGGCTGGCACATGCGTCATACTCGTGATCGGGTGCTGCTTGCGGGTCACTGGTCTGCTCGTGGTGTACCCACAATGCAATAAGTAAATCTGATAACCTAACTTAAATTTAAACTTAATTTAGATTAAGACTTAATAACTAACCCCCCTCTACCTGTATTCTCCTTAAATAATAATTAAAGATTTATGTCAACAAAAGTCACGGTCCCCGGAGTCCGTGGAGTGTATTTTTAAACAAATAAAAAAAAAATGACATTTCCAAATACTCAATAATTATCTATTTCCAAGCTCGGCTGGTTACACATTTTAAACAAGTAAAAAAAAATAGAATTTGGCTGCATAACAAATAATAACATTTTTAAAAGAAAAAAAAAGAAAAACTCGGCTGCAATATATTGTACCCTATATCACTTCCACTATCAATACGATTCAAATGACACCTCACATATCGAAATCCATCAAGCTGTTAATGCTGTAGGGCGTGGCAAAGAAACCTCATATACACACACCCACATAAATACATACATACATACTTACTCACAAACATACTTACACACATACATACACTCGGTAAACATAGCCCTCCTTCTTGCGCAGTCGGTAAAACAGAACACCCCACTATTTTGAAAGTAACATCCGTCATATTGATTTTGTTCACGAAACACGTAGCCTGGCATTCGGACCGTAATAACGTATCGATTGACACTTCACTCATCAAAATCGGACGAGTAGTTCAGGCGCTACGATAAACAATAAAAATAATATGAAACAACCCAAGTAACTCACTAATAAGAAAACAGTAGTATAATACCTGTTATGTAACTGTAAGTATAATTATTTACTATAAAATTTTCTTTAGCACGCACCATCGTCCATGTTTCATCATAATGTGTTTGTTCCGTCCAAAGATTCTTTTTTTTTTTTTTTATGTAGAATAGGTCGGCGTTTGACCACCAACTCGCCTGATGTTAAGCGACGTTGTGGTCTAAGATGGAGCACGACAACCTGTAAGATACTTATTCACTCTAGCTGGAGTTTTGTAGAGTGAACAAAGACGGCAGTTGAGTGAGGCGCTACAAGTGTGCTGCTGCTCAGACCCGTCTTCGGAACGGTTACACCGGACTACATCCCGAAACACGACTAGGTCATTTCACGGCATGGCTTGGTCCGGTGGGTGGTAACTAGCCACGGCCGAAGCCTCCCACCAGAGTTTGCTACCCGGTTAGCACTACCCGGGGACCACGTGTAGGGAATCAGAATAGAGTACACTAAATTTCCCACCTAAAACGTATTTGAATGTTTTTGGTGTCAATAAAGTGTTTGGTATTGTATTGTAAACGTATAAATCTACACTTTTAATAATCCTACTAATATTATAAACGCGAAAGTTTGTATGTATGTATGGATGGATGGATGTTTGTTACTCTTTTACGCCAAAACGGCTGAATAGATCGGAATGAAATTTGGCACATAGATAGATTATAGTCTAGAATAGCACATGAAACCGCAGGGCGCAGCTAGTATAATCCTAACTAATAACGATATAATAACTAAAAAACGAACTGTGACTATCACAATAATAACACTAGAAATAAGGATAGGATAGCTGTATCGAGATTTAGACTGACTAAGTCAAATAAGTCATTTATAGGCAACTGCGTTCGTTTTTACAATAAAATCCCTGAAAATATATGTAATAGGGTTCACTGAGGGAAAATTCAAATCACATGTAAAAACTACATCATTGAAAAGAGGATATTATAAGATTAATGATTATTATTTAAGGGCCGATTTCACCAGTGAATATAAACGCGATTAGCTCATTTTAAACTTGGTTTACGTGATAAACTCAGGATTTAGTAAGAAGACAAAGATGTCTGGAGCCTTCCACTTCCGCCAAGTAGCCACTAGTATGTATAGATATTACCTAGTTGTAAGCCAAAATTTGTGAGACTGTAATTTATTTATTATTTGAAAAAATAATGCCCCTCAGTTTCTGGCTGTTCTTCTGAGTAGAGGCTCTTTATCCGAACAAGGCGGTCGAGTCTATTTAAAAAAACTTTGACGTTCATAAGTGTATCTTTGATACTCGTACCTAAATTGAATAAAAATATTTTACTTTGACTTGACATTGACTTTTTCTTTTTTTTCTTTTCTTTCCACACACTTATCATTAGTAGTAGCATTGTACTCGTAGCAACAAGCTACATTCGTTTCCCAGTCAAGGCCTCATCCATCACTAGCCTCGTAAGATAGATAGATAAGATAGATATAGCTAATCAACCCTCTAGTGATAGATTAACCGGGCATTATTCATTAGCTCAAGAACGCAATATTGAACGGGGCAGGATTTCGGCTTAGCCTTGGTTTTCGCCGTTTTCACGCTCTAGGGCAGGCTTTGATTGATGTTCAGTTGTTTACACGATTACGCTGTGTTAGGCGGTGTACTGAAGTAGCAGTGGGCAGGGCACGTTGCTCGTAGAACCGACGGCCGATGGGGCAGAAAGATTCTAGAGTGGTGGAAACGAACCGGAAGACGCAGCGTGGGAAGGCCGATCTGGTGAGGGTCGCTGGAAGCCGCTGGATGCAGGCAGCGCAAGACCAGTCGTTGTGGGGATCAGTGGAGGGGTCTTTGTCCAGCAGTGGACGTCTTCCAGGCTGGGCTGATGATGATGATGATAAGGCAGAATACAGACGTCGTGCAATACGACATGCAATGTTGCGCTTACAGCAATGGCAAGCAATGAAATTTCTGCACAACTCTGCAGACTGATCGATTTTGAAGAATTTCGTTGACAAATCTTATAATCTTTGATATCACTACTATTACTTAGCGCCTCAATAAATTTGGGAAGTTTTGATAAATCAATTAAATAGTTAGAGTTACTTCACAATTAAATTACGAATATGACACGAAAGTTTTTCAGTTTTATTCAGAAACTTTTTCAGTTTAAATCATCAAGTGGCTGTTGAATTTTCGAGCGAGCAAAAAGTTGAGAATACATGTTGTAGACTTCTTATTTCAAAGTTACTTGAACAAGAAATAAAAATCCTTATCGATGAGTTTATCGAACAATTTTATTCAAAGATCTAAAAAAAGATTTTTCGTAAAATCAAATTACAATTAACTAAAATAAAAATAGTTTTTTGATAAAATCCATACAATTTAACAGCGTTCACAGATACATGTATGTCCTATAAAATGTCCTATAAAAACCTGCTACACGGAGAAAAATGGTTTCCGTCCTTCATAAAAAAGTAACATGAATAACATCATTTAATCCTGACTCCTTCAACATTATCATGTGCATAGTAAATTATAGTTCAGTCGGATTAAACTAACATTACATTATTATAAATTGCAGGGATTATAATCATTGGTTTTCATTACGCTTCATCATTAAAATATTAAATTACGGATTTCTAAATTCCTGGTACTAGCCTAAGGTTTTATGGTGAAGTTCACGACGATTTGAGAGTTTATCCTGATACAGATTTAGGCACGACAATTGAGAGGTGTGTAACTTGGAATAGTCCGTAAGCGGAATAAAATAATAACATGACTGCATGACAAAAAAATGGTAGGTACCTACGACGCATAAGGTGCTCATTCATTATTTAGAAAATATCATAATCTCTTGATGCTTCGTCAAGAATTCACAAACATCTATTGGGTTTGGTCATTACCTTATCATGATGTACCTAATTTTATTAGATCGGTTTAAAAATTACTTTTTGTTATGAAAATCAAAAAATATAACGCAGGCTTTACCAGTGCTCGACAGACTTCTGATTCCGCCGGTCAAAAGGCGCTAGCGCAATTATTTTGATAAATAATTATGGTTTAAAGACTGTTTCACGTTTTCTACCTGTAATTTTGATTAATTACAGTGCATTGCCGTTTTGAATCGTGTGTTGAACTCATTTATAACGCCCTCAAAGACCCGCAACCAACTCATCTTATAGTGACGGGGCACACTCACGGGCGCGATCGAAAGTGAAAAACGCTAAAAACGTGAATCAATACACTAAAGTGACTTAATGTGCTATATCCCTATCGTGAACATAGACTTTGTGAACCCTTTCCGATTGTGCATTTATGTGGGAACTTAATACAAATAGTGTTAATAAGAATTTGCAAAACACTTGGGCGAGTCCATTTTTCTTAACCCAAAATTCAAATTCGAGAAAACGCGCTAAAGAGAAGAGGCAGACGCATGACGTGTTTACTTATTCTGATGGGATAATGACGCGGATGGGCGAGTCTATCTTTGAATTCCTGATCCTAAGATACGGAATACCCAGGCGAATTTTAAGAGACAACGGAGTTCAGTTTATCAGCGAAATAATGAAACAGTATGTTCCACACATTCGGCATTACCCAGTGTCTCTCGCCGGTGTACCATCCTCGGGCAAATCTGGTGGAAAATAAGAACAGAGACTTGAAGCCGCAGATCACAATTATTACAACGCATGGTATTCTAACGTCCCGGCTATTCGCTTCGTGTGAACTCCGCAGTGACAACAACACAGGAAAGACATCCTTGTACCTACCTTACATTCGGGAGCGAAATATGCGCGCCAGCCGACGCGTACAAGAATACTTGCGAAATCAAAGAAAGTGATGACGCTGCCCTATCCCTTACCTGGTGAAGATGTCGACTGTGCTAATAGGTGCGAGTAAAGTACGTGAAAAGGCTCAAGCTGATCAAAAGCGTTACGCCAACGGAGCTCGTTGCCCAGCTCCGATATTCTACTGTGGCGATAATACTTTTAAAAACACAGGGCAGTAGCGATCCGACCTGCAGACAAACACCCAAATTAATGAGAGATGGACCGTACCGTATTAGGGAAGCCGTGAGTGCAACCACGTACGGATATCTACCAGTGAGATTTTAGGTCGTTATCATCTCTTCCAGTTGACCAATTCGTAGGAATAGGAAGTACCACTCGTACTGCTCCATGAGAAGCATAAACAACGAAGACTTAAGCTCTTGAGTCGCGAGGGCGCTTTATCTAGGTTAGAAGGGGAGGATATAACGTGGGCTAAGGCGCTCGCGCAAGTATTTTAATTATTATAGCTAAAACTGTTTTATGTTTCCCATCTGTAACTTTGTTAAATAAAATACTATACCCTTTTGAATTATGTGTTGAAGTCATTTATACCACCCTCAGAGACCCACAACCCTATAGATCAGGAATTTCTAGTGATCTTGTCAGTTAAAACAGCCTGCTATCAGAAATATTATTTAGATGCTGACAGTAAAATACCGATAATATGTAAAAAACATACAGCTTTGTCATGACGGTAATGTTATTTTATAGGTATTCAGGTCGCATTTATCCTTCCAATACCAATAAACCATTAGAATAGGTAATTAAATCTTATTAGTTCATAATGATAAAATACAAGGAAGCTCAAAAAATTGTCATGATATTACGAAAAACATTCAATGGTTTCCCTTACAATTATTAGGAAAGTCCGATAAATTATCATGATGTTCACTAAGACTCATCATTTAAATAATTGTACTGTATCAGTTTTCTACAATATTTATCATTCCGATCATAATTTCTCGTCATCGACGTTCTAAGTATTCAGAGTGTTTGTCATGACAAAATGTCATGACGCGAAACGATAAAACATAGGTTTAAAGCACATAATAACGTCGTGATGTTTCTTGATATTTATGGGTGACGACTATTCACGATATTTTTTGGTGAATTACGCACAAAACACTATTAAGAACTCTTGGTACCTTTTTGTTGGGAATACGGATAAAAGTCCGTAAATTCCTTTAAAACTGTCCGGAATTACGAAAGCCATTTTTCTCAGTGTACGTTACATAACATTGTTGTGTTGCAGAATGTCTGTACACAGCTTTAGGGAAAGAGTCTTTTGGTCGAATCTTATCTCGCATAGATAGGCACTTATTACCATTTATTTGCTTTTGTAAAACTAACCCGACAATTTGAGTCTGATAACTCTGATTTACGTAAGAAACTTTAGCAATGAAGTTTGTAGAAGCCGAGTGAGTTTGTAAATTATAAGTTTATGAACTGCAATAGAATTGACTTTATTATTCTATTTTTATGTTTCCTGTTACAAATAGGAAACAGAACAAGAAACAAAACAAAAAATAGAGACAAAAATAAAACAGGCTTGCTGCCACAAACATGCTCCAACTTAAGATAATGCTGGTTGGAACCAACCAGCCCTGATCTTCCGTTGGAGCCGGCGAGTGACGTCTCGCACGACACAGGTAGCAGCAAGACAACAGGAAGAGAAACGTCAAGCGACTGTCAGGCACTGCTAGAGAACTGCTAGAGAAGTCCTGAAACTATGACACCAGGTGTGGCTACTCGGCCTATACAAACTCTGTAAACTTTAAGGCGTCTACACACCAAAGTTGCTCACCCGGCGACACAGCCCGCCCGCGCCGTCATGATCCGTTGGTTTGATATCCATTGAAATAAAGCCGCCGACGCCGGCGTAAAGAAACAAACGCTGACATTATGTCGGCGGCCGTCCTGTCGGCAGCTTCAGTTGGTATGTAGACTCCTTTTACTGACTGGTTAAAATGTCGCATCACACACCTGCGACACACACAATATACGGCAATGACAAGCCCTGATCCATTCCAGATCCACTAAGTTCCATTGTTCCGTTGAGAAAGGTCATAGTCATATCCCCAAGGGATCTAGATGTAAGTTTTTTCCTTTACCCCTGAGGGAAAAGACTTGGTGGAATATGCCACAAAGTTTTCTAGGCACTCGACTTATTGTCGTGTGTTTAGGGTTAGAGTTTTGTAATGGCGAGTACAAATGATGATGATAAATGTTTTTTTTTTTTATTATTTATAAGTTTTGTATTTTAATTGTAATTTGATTTTTGACCATTTCTTTGCTATTTTATTATTTTTGTTTTTGTTTGACATTTATATAGTTATGTATTTTAATTTGATTATTTGATTTTTAATTTTTAACCAACGAATGGTATAATTTGACTACGTATTTATTATTATTTTTTTATTTTTTTTTTTATTGCTTTCTGTAAATTGATTATTATGTATTCAAATTTTTTAGTCATTAGCTTTTCACACGCCTTGGCATTGCTGTAAGTGTGTTAAGTAATTGTTAATAAATGAAATAAAATGATACGAGTAATAATATATCCTATCCTAACTAATCTTATAAATGAAATTGAAATTGAATGCGTTTGTTTGTTAATTACTCAACCGATGGGCACGACATTTTACATACACATTTACAGGGGTACAGAAAAGGGCATACCTATACCTTACATTTCGAGAAATTAACGGTCCCCGTAGGACCACGGGTGAACCCACGGGGCGCAGCTAATTATATAATTTATGATAAGTCCTTCCTTTTCGATTTTTAAGCAATTCTGTTTAACTTTACCTTCGACTTCTGAGCTTTTAAGAACGTGGGTTTTGATTCACGTCTAAGGCCAAGATTCATGTGATGAACTTTTGTGTTTGTTCTATGTCTGGGTGTTATTATCTATTTAAGTATGTAGTACTCGCTGCGCCCTGCGGTTTCACCCGCGGTTAAAAAGTAGCCTATGTGCTATTCTAGACTATAATCTATCTCTGAGCCAAATTTCATCCAGATCTGTTCAGCCGTTCTGGCGTGAAAGAGAAACAAACATCCATCCATCCATCCATCCATCCATCCATACATACAAACTTTCGCGTTTAATATATTAGTAGGATTATTAATAACTAGCTGCGCCCCGCGGTTTCACCCGCGGTTAAAAAGTATCCTATGTGCTATTCTAGACTATAATCTATTTCTGAGCCAAATTTCATCCAGATCTGTTCAGCCGTTCTGGCGTGAAAGAGTAACAAACATCCATCCATCCATCCATCCATCCATACAAACTTTGGCGTTTATAATATTAGTAGGATACTTAGGCTCAATTCTGGCGTCACACTTAAATTTCCTAAGCCACTTAAATCTGCTAAAAATCCTAAAAAACGTAAATTAGCTAAATGCTATTCTGCGGGCAACATTTTAACTAATTTAGAAATGTCAAATTCAAATTTTTAAATAGAATGAACAAAATCTCGTAAAATTACTCAATTTAGAAAATTTAGCTGAAATTGCTATTCTTGCGCCCACATTTTAGATGATTTTAACTTGTTTAGATCGAATTTGAGGTTAATTTTAGAGGGCACCATTTTGGAATCCTGTTAAAAAAACTAAAATTTCAAAGTGAAAAAAATCTCTGTATTTTGTTGATTTTACTTAAACTAAGTAAACCTTTGCAAAGTTAACGATTCAGAAAAATGTATAAAATGCATAATTTGCCTCATAATCATTTCAGTTCGGCACGATATGTGATCAAAGTACGCACTGTTACAGGATTAAAAAGTCAAAATCTGGAAGTGTACTTAGCTCTCATCTCATTAATAATCTCAGCAAGAACCTATATTATAGAACATGCATGCAACAATAGCGATGGATGTGCATCAAAACCCACCCCAAGAGAAATTAACACAAAATCGATCATAATTTCATAACAAAATCAAAAGAGAGAGTGCTTAATTTCCAAGGTACATCATATGGGTACTAATATTATTAAGTAATTATTCCATTGTTATTTCGTATGTATTACATGTATGGAGGCTTTCTATCCTCCATAATTACAGGATAATCAATTGAGGTGACTTGAGTTGTTAAGATCTCTGGGTGCATCGCAGCTGGCCTGTTTTAGCGTAATGCTGTGTCAGAAAGTTTATACTGTGACAGACTCGCCAAGCCTCACACTATACTTAATTACTTACCCCTCTCATAACAGTTTACCAGTCATTGAACCCTGAAGCGTTAGTTGGTTTCTTCATAAAGTATAATTATGTAGTGAATTGTAGCAGCAGTGCCATGTAGACACTACTGGTTTCTAAATAGGTATATCTATGAAACAGCTTTGAAGCAGTTCCTGGTGAGGATGCTATTTTAAATGATGGATTTAAAAAAATATAGATCTAGGGCTAGGTGTTGTTATCCATGGCTTTATGTATTCCATGGCATCCCTGACACGGAAACTTAGTAGCGGGTGTAATTATAAATTTACTTTCAGATGCGAGGTCATATGTTTAAGTACTGGCAAGAGGTTTCATGGAAGAACCTGTGTGCTAGCCCAAGCACTCTCTGATACTCACATTATACCAACAAGCTCAAAAGACAACACAAATAATACAAATTACAGTTTATAAATTCAATTTGAAATAATAAAAATTTATTGTAAATTAAATGTTTGCTATCAATAACCTTCATCTTTTTCTGTACATACTTGAAATACCTACTATTGTTGAATTTTTATTACTTTATAATTTCCATATTTTACAACTTGGGCATGGACAAAAGCAGATACCAGATAGAGTAAATAGAAAAACAATCAGTAGGATTTCATTATTTACAGATCTCTCTGGTTATTTAAAAAAATGTAATTTATTGCGGGCACTGTTTATTATGACATATAATACAGGCCCATGTTTAAAAAACCTTGCAAAGCAACATACACTTTTTATATAAAACAGTGGTCTCTGAGACTTTTCTGGCTGTGTTACCTCCTAGTAGGTATGTCACTTGTGTGCCAGTGTGTCACTTCCCTTTCTAGCCCAAATGGCTGGTGTACCAGTGCTACTGGGAAGTAACTCTTGTTATTTGCAGAAAACCCACAGCAAATAGGGCTTTAATCTTCAGCACATTGAGTCCAGGAGCTGCAGTTGCATCATCAGCAATTTATCTCATAGCCTTTTCTGCACAAACATAGCTTTTTCAGTTACTACTGTACTTGGACCACTCATAATAGATACAACAGACTGGAAAGTCGTCTCCACAGTTTTCAAGTCTGTTTATTTTACGCTTTTAGACTGGTTGTGTTTCTGGTAGCATTCCTCATGGCACTGAAAATTAAAACCAAATTTATTTAGTGTCTAGGCAAGATACAATTAAATTATCATTACCAAGTATTACAAGTTGACTTTCTGTAATTACAATATTTTAGACTAGCTATCTGCCCACAACTTCTCTCACGTTGCATAGCCTAGTAGTACTCAGTGAATGTGTAGCTTTTTATTATAGACAGAACTTCTAAAATCGAATAAGTAGTTCGGATTTTAGGTTAGTTTATTATTTACCTTTACAGCGTTTCCGTAGGTTTTGTAGAAAATTAGGCGCAGTGACACGCACGTCACGCACGTAAAATAATTCAGAATTTCATCAGCACATCATCATTCAGCTTAATTTTTGGGCACAATAATTTAACTCTTGATACCGAAATTGTAAACAAACAAAGACTTGTAAAACTCCCTAGTGAATTGCCAGTATTAAAACACCAAAAGTACTTGAGATTTTTGAAATATTACGATTTATTTGCAAATAATTAGTGCTCTGTAATTATTCATTAATTACAGAGCACTAATTATTTTTTATTATTTTATTACAGAGAATTTAATGTGTTTCTTAAAAATTAGCATATTAAATAAGCGTAGGTTTTTCAGTAATACATGACACACCCTTCAAATAATTCCACGAATTTATGTTAGTGGCATAAAACTTGCAACACTAACAACTTGATGTATGGACGAAGCTACAGATACAAAATTTTTTTGAATGAATCGATGAAAATATCGTTCTAATGCGCCTGTGTACGGTGACCCTTTTACATTCTTTTTTGAAGGTTTATTTTATCTGTGAATTCAACTTAAGTGAACATGAAAAAGGATAATTCCGTTCAATATTTTAGCCTTACGTTGCCCCCTGAATTGCGATTTTAAGTTCTGTCACTTAAATTTAGAATTTTTAGAAAATTTACGAATTTTAAGATGTGACGCCAGAATTGAGCCTAGTATCAAGTTTTTAAATCATAACTAATATTATAAATGCGAAAGTTGAGTAGAGTTTGTTTGTTTGTTTGTAAAACGCTTTAACGCCCTAACTACTCAATCGATCATCATGAAATTTTGCATACAGGTTTTCTGATGTACAGAAAAGGACATAGGGTTCTTATTATCCCGAAAAAACTAACGGTTCCTGTGGGACCGCGGGTGAAACCGCGGGGCGCAACTAGTATATATAATATGTACCTACGTATAATTATCAGTCTCTGGCAGCCACAGAAAAACTTTGCTAAGTTTTTTGTCAGACGACCGTAAGCTAAAATATCACTAATATTATTTTATGATTATATTTCCCTCAATAGAAAGATTAAACGAGTGACCTATTCCTTTTAGATTTTGCAGGAATATAATTTACAATGTTTGTTTTTTTTTTGTTTCAGGTTACGTTATAGGAAGACAACGAGTGCCACCATTTACCAAGTGTTCTTTACTAAAGTATTAAGATTAGGTAAGTGCTGATTATCACTTTAGTTTATAATTGAACATATTGAATACGCCTAAATTTACTGACGATTTTAAGGGCTTAGAACATTATTTTTTGGCATATTGACTAATATATTCATCGTGCGCGGCGAAGCGTTAATACTAGTTTTATGGAAAAATGTTTTCGTTTTCTTTTGTGTCTTTAAATGTACTGAAAAAAATGCAGAAAGATTATTCAATCGCAAACAATAGACAGTTAAAAATGTATGTTAAAATGTAAATTGACTGCCTCGGTGGCTCAATTGGTAGTGAACCTGCCTTCTGAGCTAGGGGGCGTGGGTTCGATTCCCACCTAGGGCAAACATTAATGTGATGAATATTTGTGTTTATTCTATGTCTGGGTGCTAAATATCTATCTGTGTATGTATTTAAAAATATATATGTATGTATATCAGTCTCTGGCAGCCATTGTACAAGCTTTGCTTAATTTGGGGTCAGGCGACTGCGTGTGGAAATGTCCCGAATTTAAATCTTATACCTTTAAATGAGCAATTCTTGTATATATATATATATATATAATTGGAATCTCGGAATCGGCTCCAACGATTTTCATACAATTTAGTATATAGGGGGTTTCGGGGGCGATAAATCGATCTAGCTAGGAATCATTTTTAGAAAATATCATTTTATTCGTGTTTTATCGATAATCAATCTCAACTGAAAAATATGACTCTTCCTGACATCTATTGGCGAATAATAATACTACTATTTTTTGTGAGCAACTAATTGCTTTAACGACACAACAGCAGATGGCGTTGTTAAGTAACACGAAGTCAATGAGTGTTTGCTTTGAGGTTAGACTAAAATCAATTGTTTATTATCCAAAAAACACAATCAAAAAATAAAAAAAAAATACCGAGCAAAGCTCGGCCATCCAGGTACTATTATTAAAATGCGATCTTCACTCTTTAGTAAATTTTTCAACACAAAAGTGCGATACTGCAACTAAAATACAGGACAAGGTTATCCGATCAACTTGGAGCATAAAGATAAAACCTTACTTTCCTGTACTCCGGGCAAACCGTCACATCCATCCACCCTTAGAGGATTTGTCCATTTATCTCTTAAACAACTTATTTTATATCCTCCCCACTACACCCAAAAACGAACCTTACAACACCACAATACAAGCTAGATTGGTTGATCGCAACCGAATTGTTGTATGGTAAACAATATTTGTAGGTATAAACAGTTTGTAAGGAGATGCTTCTATGTACTCCCGTGAGGAATCACCGTTGGTTTTTTCTGTTTGTACTTAGCAAAAGATAAAGAAGATTTTTGTAGGTTTTATTAGAGGTAAAGTCTACTGGTTTTAGGCAATTAAAGTTCAACGTCTCAGATCAACCTGATATCTGAAAAGATGGAACACTGCGTTATATTTCGCTAAAGCCACTTTTTAAACTTGCGTGCTTGGTAATGTTGCCATGAAAAACATTTACAATTGCACGAAAACTAATTTAAATTCCCAAACTCTACGATAGCCATTTCCGTTCTAAAATACAACCTTAGTAGATTTAATATTCTAAAACTGCACATATTTGTAAGAGTTTAATGTTACGGCTTTTCCAAAATTGACTTGTAAAAAAACTGCACAGTTTTTAATAAGAACCTCAAAATGTAGTCCTGGCCATACTTTAATTATGCACTATTTATTCTATGTATACGAAATTATACCATAAACCATTGCACATAATGTCGAGGTAAGAATTACCAAGCGAGTAGCGTAGTTTTTTACGTAAATGTGTGCGTGTTGTGTACATATACGACAGTAGAGTAGTTGTTGGGTGGTTTTTGGCTTCACTTATATCATACACGCCGTGCGCCATCTTAATCTCTATAAGTTGATCTGAGTTCAACGTAGGTAAGGATTTGCACTTGCGCTAGATATAAAAAATTGCCAAGTTCTTGCTTAGCTAGTTTAAATTAATCCTAGCTTGCTTCTACCTAAATTTTCTTGCACGAACCTAAGCTAAAAGTCTCCTTAGGAATGGCTAACCATTCCTTAGGAGACTTTTAGCTTTTATGTCTCCGAAGCAAATATTTCAAATAGGAGTAGATTTTAAATAGGAGCAGTTAAAATAGTTAAGTATGGACTTAGGCAATTCTTATGTTCAGTGCAAGTGGGCATTAAACTCAAGTTGACCCAACTCTGATAGTATCTAATCTTTGAGAGTTATACCACTTAATATTGTATTAACTTCGAAACGACAGTCAACGTAATCAAGAATGACGCGTGACCATCATTGTTATTAAAAAGATCTGGCTCTCTACTTAAATATTTAACACTTAATAACACTCTCATCTCAGCTGGAAGACGCCCAATGTTGGAACCTTCCCCAAGAATTTAGACGACGCGACAACGGCCGACTTTGCGCTACTTACCTCCATCCAGCGGCGCCCCGCGATCCTCACACGAATGTTGTTCCACTACAATAATAACACCCTATTAAAAAACAAAAATCTCAATTATTCTTTGAAGTGATTAACTACTGATTATAATCATCGCCACGCATTTCCACCGTGGCTGGCAGAGATGTATAACACCCACACTTAGCTGGACGATATTCAGTCCCAAAATGTGACAGGGGACTGTCGCCACAAACCGAGCTCCAGACATGTAGCAGATGACATACAATACGCACATTTGTTTACACAATGAACAAATTGGTGCCATCAGTCTACTCAACTCAACTAGGCTATCATAGCTTATTTACAATTAATCACTGATTATAATCAAGTACCTAACTAAAAAAAACTTTAAACGAAAGCATAACTAGATCTACTCACCAAAGAACACTGCTATAAATCTTTACGTGCCTAAACAAATATAGCCTAAAATCTTTAAACCTATTCATAACCTGCAATAAACCCCGTATCATAAAACTCGCTACATCCCTCTGTCATCTCGATACATAAGGGATATGTTATAAGAATGTCTTGCCAGTAATACGTTACGTATTACGTTATTGATGGCAGCCTTTAAGATCTTTCGCGTGCTTTACATACAGTAAGGAGTGTTGACATTACAATGCTTGTTTTTACCCGACTGCGCAAGAAGGACGCTTATGTTTTTCGAGTGTATGTATGTATGTGAGTACGTATATGTGTATGTTTGAGGTTTCTTTGGCATGGCCTACAACCTAAAGAGCTTGATGGATTTTGACATGCAAGGTGTCATTTGAATCGTCTTGATAGCGGATGTGACTTAGGGTGCAGCCGGGTTTTTTTGCTTCTCTTTTAATAATGTTACTTATTGTAATTACGACACTCCATACTACATGTAACGGAGATATTCTTGGTTCTTATCAGAAATAGGTCGTTTAGGTGCGTCGTGGAAAAGCATGCTTTATTTCATAACAGTATCAAAACTTAGGGCTTCATTCTTTAACGTCACTCTGTCATGAATCTCGATTTAAAACTCGTTTTACCATATACATAAAAATAGTTTTAAATCGAGATTCATGATTATGAGTCGCTTGAGATTAAGGTCATAAGACGCTTATCAAAATTAAAGTAGCACTCAGGGATGGATAGTAGTACCATGTTAGGTATCAGCTTAAAGACCGCGCCCGAAATTCAGAAATTCAGGACAAGAGTTCCAGTAGTTAGAAACTACCATACGACTCTAGGCAAACTATCATAAGACTCTAGACAAACTAGTATACGACTTAGGCACGACAGGTACAGGATAGGACAGGGACTTACCGACAGGTAGGTAGAACTTGTGCTTAAGAGTCCCACGACGCTCCAAATTTTCCAAACAAACGCGCTTGTCAAATATCTTAGAAGCCATTCGTCAGATTATTTGGCATGTACAATTAAGTGACCCATATCTACGCCCCTATATTCTTGTTTTTTTTTTTTTAAAGTCCGTAAAAGAAAACACAGCTATGAAAAATATCCGCATTTGTAAGGGGTCACTTTTGACTGATATATTTAGTAGATAGACAAAGCAAATCAAAAATCCCTTTACATAGGGAGGTTGTCTAAATTGTTAGGTTTCAAATTAATTCGTAATCCAAGGGGAATTTTTAGTTATATAAGAATGATTAGAGAAGTGAAAAAGTCATAAAAAATTATTAAAATTGTACTTTGTCACTCTGTACATAATTTTAGAGGCTCGTCAGTATCTTTAATTGCTCCCTTCGCTTGCCATCTTCTTTTAGATGAAATGTCAATACAAAACCGTTAGCCAATACGAAGTTAGCCTAAAGTGTTCGCCGGACTCTTAAGTATGATATTTGAGAAGACACGGCCATCCGAAACTTTTTTCCACAACCACTTATTTAAATTTTGCCAAATAAATAATTACGAGTTGATCTACTGCTCAATAAATTCTTGCAAACTTTGACCTTGTGAAATACTGAATGTATGAAGAACTCTGTGCTTTGTCTGTGAATAATAGATAGCCCAAAAGTATCAAGAAAAACGAAATAAGTAATAAGATTTATTCCTCAAAAAAAATTCTTGTTAGGAAAAGGTCAAATTACGTATTACCAATGTTGAAAATACCAATTTCGGTCCATCTTTACAAAGAGCGAGACGTGGGATTTGTACCAATTTGTAAAGAAATCTCGCCAAGAAGCGAGATTGTGTAAAATCTAAATAATGGAATATTGTAGCAGACGTTAGCAATAAGCATAAATGCATGAGCAAGTACTCGACGATCTCAGTTGGGAGTTGGGTGAGGAAAATGTAAACAAGCCATTTCTAAACTAAGTAATACTTATGTTAGTGCTTATACGGTGTAACCGAAACTCGATTTCCTTTGGGATAGACTTACTTCATTCAAACATTCATAAGGACGGCTAAAATTAAAACTCTAAAATTAATTAAAGCCCTCGTTTCCACAAATATTACCTTTGTAAATGCCATGGTATAATAACAGTTTCGTTCCGAGTCAAAAATGGTCACGTGGGTGACACGCAGTGACGTCAATCGATGCATGAGCGAGACCGATATAAGTCACTTGCACAAGTTTGAAAGAGACGATGGCGATGACGTCGTCAAGTACTGGTTCTCGGAAAGCTAGATTTTTGTTTTATTTGGTCATGTTAAATGCGTCATAAGTGCGATTTTTCTCATTTTACATTGAGATGACTGCTGCCATACATTTTCTGAATACACTGTGAGTTCGAGCGCTCATAGTAATGTTTGTTAATATGAGGTTAGACTAGTTTTTCGCGTCGAACTGTAACTTTACCTCCTACACCTCATCTCACAACTTTTTGATCAAATTTGCTTATACATAATTGGAAATTAAAGTTTTTTGTTGAAAGATAACTGACTACGCGTTGTTAAGAAGTCATCCGGCAAGTGTGTAATAGTTGATGACTAAATCAAGTGTTACTTTGCGGAAGTACATCTTCAAAACTAGAGCGGAAACACACTAGAGATTGGTTAAAATAACAGTTTTCAAGTGTATAATACTCGACTCTTTTTCATAAATATTTTTATCTCAACATTGTAACATGGGTAAAAGCACATTTGCATTGTTACTTAAATCTGCGGAACCTTTATGAAATGTATTTATTCATTTAATACCTGCGTATTAAACCAGCAACGGTGATTTAAATCGTAAACTGAGCTTTAATAACACAATATTGGAGATTTGACATTTTAAAATGTCAATAAACAGAAATGGAACGCAAATGCTATTATTGAGTTTCGTTAATCGCATTTATGTGATCTAATTGAGACAATTATTACCTACGAAGAGCACCTATACTCTTTTTAAATGTACATGCGAAAGTATAGATGTATGTATGAATGGATGGATGGATTGATAAATTACACAAGCAAAACGGCTGAACGGGTCTGGATGAAATAGGTACAGAGATAGATTATAGTCAGGAATAGCACATACGTGTAGGATTGCTTTTTAACCGTGGGTAACACTGCGGAGAGCAGCTCGTACGAATTAAGTATTTCGTAATCTGTGATCTTTGATGTTTTCATACAATCGGGAACTCGAAAACTTTAAAATAGACCTACCTACTATTTCGTTGCCTATTTCTTTTTGTCTTACATATAACTTAAAAAAACAACAAGTAACATTAATAAAAGAAAAACAAAAAACCTGCAAAGTGTTGTACTCTACGTCACTCTACAGTCAGTCTACTATCAAGACGATTCAAA
Source organism: Peribatodes rhomboidaria (assembly GCA_911728515.1). NCBI lineage: Eukaryota > Metazoa > Arthropoda > Insecta > Lepidoptera > Geometridae > Peribatodes > Peribatodes rhomboidaria. The sequence continues at coordinate 14,582,041 of OU452179.1, read as the reverse complement.
TGACACATCACATGTCGAAATACATTAGAAATGATTGAAATGATTTTGACATATTGACTGATAATTGGACAACTGTATTAGCGACCTTCTTAAAATATTGTGAAAATCTGACTGATCAGTGGAGCGGCTGCAAGAATGACAGCTCAGATAACTTTGACGATGTTTTTTGCTGACATTTGCCACTATTTTTCATTACCATTTATTTTTATATTCAATCTTTATTATTTTCTTGGAATTTGACATTGTTGACGTGACAACGTCTTATAAATTGGTTTGCCGGGTGACACTTCAAGAAACTGCGTTACGCTCCGCTCACGTTATGCGCTCACAATGAGAGCGAGTGAGAGGCACGCCCGCGAGGTTAGCCCGCCTAAGAGCGAGAGAGACAGACATAAAAAGTCGTTGTCACGTAAAACTTTCGCCCGTATACCGACTTTACAGGCAACCAATTTTATTATCATTATTTGTTATTTTTATTATTGCGTGACATAAATGTAATTGTGTAATCGTTTTTGTGTCAATAAATAATTTGAATTTGAATTTGAATTTGAATTAAGCTGTCTAAGCTGTAGGGCGTGCCAAAGACACCTTATACACACATACATACACTCGAAAAACATAACTCTCCTTCTTGCGCAGTCGGGTGAAACCCATAAAAATATGTTGAATAATATTGACCATTTCGATTTTACTGTCTACCCTTGCTAAAATAAATAATCTCATCTGACATATGTAATAATTTTTAGACATTTTAACATTTTATAAACATTGAACTATGTCGTGTAACTATTGGAGTAATAAATAAATTATGATTTAAAACATTTATACTAATATTCATCGCAAATAAATTGAGAAAACATAACATAACATATCGTCACGCCTTTCTCTCGAAGGGGCTGGCAGAGGTGTACAAAACCCACACTTCGCCGGACAATATTCAGTCCCAGATGTGACAGGGGGCGAGCCTGTTACCATACACTGGGCTCCAGTTATGTAGCAGACGACATATAGTACGTACATATGTTCACACAATGAACAAATTGGTGCGTGCCGTCGGCTGGGTTCGAACCCGCTCCCTCTGGCTTGAGAGGCGGGCCTTCTCCCAACTAGGCTGCCATCGCTTTTTTAAATTGAGAAGAAAGAGAACAAATCTAGTTAAGTATCAGAGATGATGACCTTGAGATCCTTGATCCAGACCTTAAGATAGATATCAGATTCTGACAGACCTAATTAATCTGTACCTATTAATATATTATGAAAATCAAGCGCTGGGTTTTTGTTCATTCTGAAATACTTTTAAAACATTGTCAAAGCACAAAAAAATTGAAAAACAAACTCATTATTAACGCCAAAAAGAACTAAGAGCATAAATATTCATAAATTTTCAATATCTCAGCTCAGTGATCGGAATGATTCCCTGACGGATCAAAAATTCATAAGTTTAGGGCCTCTGTAAATCTATGTTGTGATTTAATTTAAAATTTAATGAAAACCAACTGCGTACCGAATGAAATTATACAGTAATCCTATTAGGTGGGCCGATACTGGCCGATACAAAATTTGATCCACGAAACAAACAAGGAAGCTTATTAATTTGGACAGGTTGTTTTAGGCATTGCCTATCTGTCCTATCTTGACTATGGTTTTTGTGATCAAACGAAATGACGACGGTGTCAGAGTTTGGAAGGAAGCATGACACGAGCATACCTAATATACTCCGCATTTGGGATCAAAGATTTTTTACAACAAATTAAACCGACGACATAACTGAAAAGCAAAAAATAATAACTAAGTTCTTAAACGAATGAACCTATATACGCGTCGATTTGTAAACCTCCTCCGTTTCGTCTGTTAACAATAAAAATGTCACGTGTGTGACCTCAACTTACGTCAATCTATGCATAACATTGACTCTTGCATTAAAAGTAATATTTACCATCAACTGCCTTGCAGTACTGCTTGCAGGACTGCGAAGCAGGATGTAGCTCATACACCGAAGCTTCCATCCGCGTCCGATGCTTCCATCCTGCCTATCATTCTGCACGGACATGCTAGCAGGATGCTAGGCAGGATGGAAGCATCGGACGCGATGCAGGATGCCACAACATTCACCATCCTGTACGACGTGCGGGAAGTACGCGCAGGATGCTAGGCAGGATGGTGACTGGTTACCTTAAACAAGGCCGTACTGGTTGTGCTATGGAGAAAACAGTTCACTACTTATTGTGCCAAGCAGTTGTGGAAGTCACCGAACCGAATATGTAGAGTACAGTAGAGTATAATAGAATAAGTAGAACCGCTAGAGCATGGAATACTCTGCCAGAGTGTGTGTTCCCTGACACTTATAATCTGGGTGTCTTCAAGCCTCGAGTGAATCGGTTTCTTCTAGGCAAGCGTGCTCCATCGTAGGCCGCATCACTGCTTATCATCAGGCATGTTGGCAGCCAAACGCAAGCCTATTAAGTTATAAAAAAAAAGTTATTTACAAATTCGAGAGAGACGATGACGAAGACAAAATACCTACTAATTGGATGTCAACTCTTAAAACGCAGACATTATTTTGTTGGAAGGAGAAAATAGTACGTTTTTGTATGTTCGCGTACTACTATGTCGTTTGTAAATTAAATTAAGTTTTACATATTTTGTTCCACGAAAACTATAAAATGGCTAATAGGTCTTCAAGAAAATTTCTAAAAAAGATGTTTATTACAATTTATTTAACAAAGACATAATTATCATTATAATATAACTAATGATAGAATTAGTTCAAATCGGTAAAATCTGATAGGTAGATTATTAAATGCAATTTAACACAAAAGCATCCGACAGCTGACTGAACCCAGTCATTTTGTATTATACTCGTACTTAGCTACATTCCTAATTATATCTACTGTACGATAAACACCTCACTGAAATGCGTGTGAAATGCCATTTTCCCCACACTTGGCTCACACACTCCACTGAACATTAAGTAGGTCATCAATAAACACTTTGCTAGTCTCTCTATGGCTTCCGATGAAACCTGTACTTACTGCTATATCCGTACTAAGATATGGAATGACTAGCTGCGCCCTGCGGTTTTCCTCGCGGTAAAAAAGTAGCCTAGTGTTAATCTAGGGTATAAGCTACCTCCATACCAAATTTAATCAATATCTGTTCATCAGTTTCAGCGTGAAGAAGTAACAAACGTACACACAAACACACGCACAAACAACAAACTAGTGTAATGTGAAGTGTGAATAGTGTGATATTAGTGTGATGTGTGTGTGTGTGTGTTTTTCAACCAATCAATATCCGTCCATCCGTTTGAGCGCGAAGCAACAAACAATAACACGAACCTACCTACATACACAAAAAAACACATACCTACACAAAAACCACATATCTACACAAAAGAAAACACATACCTACACAAAAGAAAACACATACCGATACAAAAAAAAAACTATCACTAAATTAAAAAGACATGGAACGTAAAGATATGAAAAAATGTTCACCTAAGTTTTTTACCTGCTTCAAAAAAAGAGGAAGTTCTTTGTTTGTGTATGTTTTTCTTTTCACAGTTACAATTTATGTAGCCAATTCGAATTAAACTAAAAGAAATTTTGTTATCACCAATCAATTTCGATTTTTACAAACAGATAATCGTGGTTGCTGCTTTAACCTCTTTAGCGCGAGCTGTGCTGCAGCAGTCAGTGCCTTCCTCATTTTTTTTAATGTAGAATAGTGAAAAGTACCTTATAGGTCGTCGTGCTCCATCTTAGACCACAACGTCGCTTAACATCACGCGAGTTGGTGGTCAAACGCCGACCTATTCTACATTAAAAAAAAAGCGTTTTTTTTTTTCGATCGAGCGGGGGTTAGCGAGCGAAGCGTCTGTGCTTCAACTTCGGCAAAAATGCTTTCCTATCTCCGGCGTCTGTTTGGCCGTCTGTCTGTCTGTCCGTCTGTCTGTATGTCCGACTGTATTCCTCTACAGGTCACAATCTTGTGAATGTTTGTAAGCAGCTTCGATAATTAAGTATACAGTTTTTTGGTAGATTCAATTTTCGGAAATTTTCACATTGGCGGAGATATGATTTTTTCGTTAAAAAATCACATAAAGGAAAACAGCTGGACAGACACCGGCCGAGAGTTCTTCAGCTCACAGCCACAAGTTTATAATTAAGAATAGCATTTTAAAATTCTGTTGCGGTTTTCAAAGTGGCTATCAAAGGCTTACAACCTAAGATACTAAGCATTTTAAATTTAAATTCTGAGAGCGTAGCTCGAGCGCTTATAGCCATTGCAATAAGCAAACAAAGTAAACGTTCCGCGTGCCGAAGCAACAACTAGTGTTGGGTACTTGTTGTCCCACTTTTTTAATCGGAATTTCTGGGACAGGTAACCCAGTTTTTTATAAATTACCAATTAGCCCAACAAAGGCGGCGACTACGAGTAGAGATGGGGTAGATAATATTTGCTCAGAAGTTGGATAGTTAGATTGTAGCTAGTAATATTTTTTACCCGACTGCGAAAGAAGGAGGGTTTTATGTGTTTCGAGTGTGTGGATGTACCTATGTGGGTGTGTATGTATGTGGTTTCTTTGGCACGACCTACAGCCTAAGCAGCTTGATGGATTTTGACATGTGAGGTGTCATTTGAATCGTCTTGATAGTGGAAGTGACATAGGGTACAGCATTTTGCAGCCGGGTTTTTTGTTTTTCTTTTAATAATGTTACTTGTTAATTGTCATTTGAAAAGAAAATTGTTTTACAAACATTTTAATTTCATATCTTACGCATCAATAGCTCCTTAAAGAATGTATTCTCCGAGTTATAAAAGTCTTTTTAAAAACTTCAAAGCTGAATCGTTACTAAAATATAATTTACCTAAGGTAATTTAAAATATAATTTACCTAAGGTAATTTAAAATATAATTTACCTAAGGTAATTTAAAATATAATTTACCTAAGGTAATTTAAAATATAATTTACCTAAGGTAATTTAAAATATAATTTACCTAAGGTAATTTAAAATATAATTTACCTAAGGTAATTTTCCAAATGGCTTAATATTTGGCTTACTTTGTCAGTAAAGTTGATCCCTTTGTGCAGTCGAGCGAGGCTCTAGACTTGTATGGCAGATACAAAATACTCTCGGGTACACTTTATTATACGGTGATTTTTCTTTAATCTGATACATTAATAAGGCCAAATTGTACATATCATCATTATCTTCATGAGTTGAATGACAGCGATTATGAAACGATGATAGCCTAGTTGGAGAAGGCCCGCCTCTCAAGCCAGAGGAAGCACCCGCTTCCTCTGGCTTGAGAGGCGGGCTGAGTCGTGCAACCGCACGACTCAGCCGACGGCACGCACCAATTTGTTCGTGTGAACATATGTGCGTATTGTACGTCATCTGTTACATGACTGGAGCCCGGTGTATGGCGACAGGCTCGCCCCCTGTCATATTTGTGACAGAATATCGTCCAGCAAAGTGTGGGTGTTGTATTACACCTCTGCCAGCCCCCTCGAGGGAGAGGATGACAGCGGATGACATTTACAATTTATTGTACTCTATTCACTGTAGCATGGTGCGGGTGAAAGCCGTATTTATGTCGTTTATTGCTTAATTTAGGTACTACAGTAGCTGATGATTCCGGATTTTGGTGTTATGATAATTGCTGCTGATGTTTAATACGGTTTAAAGTCATGATTTGTACATCGCGGCCACTTTTCAGGGTGAAAAGGAACGATTTGTCAAGTACCACTAGCCGTCCGCACCATCCCACAATGAGTATAAACGCTATCACGGGTCGTATGACGTGTTAAATTGCAAGCCCTGTCGTTTGTCCTGTCACAACAACCTAACTATAACAACAACTGTCAAGCCGCATCAGAAGCCGTCAAGCGGCCTAGAAACTCTAACACCAGCCTGCATGAAATTACTTATTAGAATACAATTTAATTTTATGCAGATACGGTTTATTTTCGTAAGGGTATTACCATTCCCAGATTGTAAGATGTCAGAATGTCACGTCGTACAAGGATGTCAGAACGCTAGCAGAAGAACGCAAGGCCTAACGCACAACGCGACAACGATTTCTCGAATCTTTTTGTCGTGACAGACGTACGTTTACACGTAGCCTTGTCACGTTCTCACACGTCAAAAAGTGACGAGAAGAATTTTGTCGCGCGCGCTAGGTTGGCTTACAGGGTATCGCTCTGTTGACAAGAATATAACATAACATATCGTCACGCCTTTCCCCGAGAAGGCTGGCAGAGGAAGAATATAATGCTCTTAAATTAGAAGAAGAAAAACCATCCCGACAATGTCCGACAGTCTTTTCGACAGACCGCAGTTTGAACTCCGTAGCAAGTCGCAACTGCACTTTCTATTATCTAACAGACTGTCGGACATTTTTGGCAAGTTTTCTTGCTAGCAAAAATGCGAGCTTACTTTGTCGCCCGTTTATCTGTACAAGCGCAGCCCTAGCACTACACGATATACGAGCTACTCACAGGAGGTACTCAGCACCGATGCACTAGCGCACTAGCAAGTTACAATGTACGTTTACTACGGTTTAACGTTCGCCAACAAATAGCCCGCACGCGGTACTTCCATGTGTTTACTGTGGATGGTATCTATCTTCTCTCGCTGCGGTACTTATATTGGCAGGTGAAGGTGAAACTCAAGTATTACGGTTCTAACAATAAGTGCCGGTTTTAATATTAAGTACATCTCGCGATTTTCCGCTATTGTACAGAACAGCTTTTTTTTTTAAATAAAATAATTTACAAATAATTAAATATAAATAATAACATTATATAAAAATACGAGTAATTAACAAATAAATATCAGGACACTTGCACACACGGTCCTCTGACTCCAAATTAAGCAAAGCTTGTACTATGGCGGCCAGAGACTGATATACACACATATATATATTTATTTAAATACATACTTAAATAGGTTATTAACACCTAGACATAAAACAAACACAAATGTTCATCACATGAATGTTTGTCCTAGGTGGGAATCGAACCCACGCCCCTAAGCTCAGAAAGCAGGTTCACTACCAACTGAGCCACCGAGGCAGTCAATTTGTTAATTTAGGGTATACAGGGTAAACTAGATAGATAGAGAGAAAAACCCTTTATTGTTCACACCAGAAATAACAAGACAACAAGAGTCTACTAATATTATAAACGCGAAAGTTTATAAGAATGGATGGATGGATGGATGTTTGTTACTCTTTCACGCCAGAACGGCTGGACAGATCTGGATGAAATTTAGCACAGAGATAGATTATAGTCTAGAATAGCACATAGAATACTTTTTAACTGCGGGTGAAACCGCAGGGCGCAGCTAGTAATAATTATTATAATACTTATTCTATAGTGTAACAACTGGCGGTCTTATCACTAAAAGCGATCTCTTTCAGGCAACCTTAGGATGGTATACTAGCGACCCGTCCCGGCATTGCACGGTACCTATAAACCTTCCGTGAAAATATCTAACTGATAGTAAAAACCGCATCAAAATTCGTTGTGGGACTTAGGAGGAGTTAGGGGATTACAAACAGAGAGACAGACAGACGGAAAGCGACTTTTTCTTTACAAAGTATGAAAACTTTGTAAAGAAAAGTAAAAGAGAAAAAAGAGTGTAAAAGAGAAGAAAAGTATGTGATACTTGTCTTGCAAATCTGTTCTGCCGATTTTTGGTGATTGACTAACAAACACACAAACCCTTACAATTATAATGTTAATTTGTAGAATTTAATTGAAACCAAATTAAATCCTACAAATTAACAATATTGTTGTTATTACTAATGTTACTACTGTTACTAATGTTAATTTTGGACTTTCGTACAGTCCGGTTACTTACCATACCGTCGATGTGAAAAAAATACATGTAACCATACAAGGTGCTATGGTTTTGGGTGCTATACTAAACTGTGTGTGGTTCCAACCGTCAAAGTTAACAACTTTTAGAACAGCAGTTTGCAAAATTTGAGAGAGGAAAAATCAAGTCTTCATACAATTACGGGCCAAAGAAGGGTCTGAGCAGTAGCGCACTTGTAGCGCCTCACTCATCTGCCGTCTTTGTACTTCTTCACTCTACAAAACATCAAGGCTAGAGTGAATAAGTACCTTATAGGTCGTCGTGCTCCATCTTAGACCACAACGTCGCTTAACATCAGGCGAGTTGGTGGTCAAAAGCCGACCTACATAAAAACAAAAAAAAAATTGATCACGTGACTAGTTATTTTGTATGGAGACTCGAACATTTTTCTTTCGCCTTTTTCATTTATATTTAAGGCCCGTATGCTAAAACCCGCTCAGACATGAATCAGGATTGAGAACTAGTTTTACAATACATAACAAACAGCTTTAAATCGAGATTCATGACTGAGTGTCGTTTTAGCATACTGGTCTCAAAGTGTTGGCCAAATACCTATTATCAAAATTATGACCAAACCAGCCCGCCTCTACTTAATTTTGCCATTATGCGGCCCTTGCCCGACAAAAGGTTGGCGACCGCTGCTCTATACGAAGCGCATTACAAGCTCGGTTAAGAAATAAGACGTAGTTAAGTTTAAACCACCTGAGCAGCCGTCTCTCTTACAGGCAGTGTTGTTGGCAGGTGATATGCCAGTGTTAAACGGTTTTCCCGTAAGCCGTGGGTGGAGCAACTCTGGAAAGTATCGACACTTAAGATTATCGATTACTTAGTTACGGTAAACTACGTCGGAACTTTGAATCTTAAAGTCTTGCACTGCGTAAAATATCTGTAGGTACTTACATAATATATGCCTACTCCATTTGCTATCCCAAAGACTTGTAGGAATTCAAGAAGATTTAGAGCTTAAAATAATAATGGGATTTTAAACAATATACCATAAGTACAAAAGGGAAACCTCATCAGGTACAGACTTACCTAGCAATCAAATGGGTGATTATCTGACTGCCTCGGTGGCTCAGTCGTTAGTGAACCTGCTTTCTGAGCTAGGGGGCGTGGGTTCGATTCTTACCTAGGGCAAACATTCATGTGATGAATATGTGTGTTTGTCCTATGTCTGGGTGTTGATTATCTTTTTAAGTATGTGTATTAAAATATATATGCATGTATCTCTGGCCGCTATAGTGCAAGCTTTGCTTAGTTTGGGGTCAGACGACCGTGGGTGCAAGTGTCCCGAATATTATTATTATTTTCAGCTGATAATGATGATATTTATTAAAACCTTTTGATAACATGAAAGCTCCGAATTCAGACTGGAGATTTGGCCTAAATAAACTTTATGTTTTGCATTAAAAATGACCAACCCTTATCTAATTCAGGACATAAATGTCATCTGTTTCCATTTGACCGATTCATTTCTGAACATACTCGTATTACGCATTGTTTCAAAAATAGGACTTATTACATTGTAACTAAGTATTAAATGATTGCCATGGTATATGTGAAAGCTCTTGTATTACGAGTATAGGCGACGGTAGCTGAAGCTGTCTACTTGATAAGCACCTGTTGGAATCGTTATAGGTGCAAACAGACAATCGAACCAGTACAATAACTTTGTTCTTGCGTGTCATTGACGTACGGTGAAACTGTCCCTTGACGTGCAGGGAACGTGTCATGTCACGCCCTTTGTATTTCATTCATTATTTGACCGCACACAAGCTCCATTCTTGAAGTCTTTGTTAAAGCGTGGAAGTAACACTAGCGTGGCACCCACTTACATTCATTCATGTGGGATCCTTAATACCTAAAAGAGTAGAAGAATATTTTTGTTCTTAGTGCAGGTGCTACAAGATAACTTGATTAATAAAATAATAACAGTACTACATTAGAGTAATAGCGATTAGCAATGCTAGTCATATATTAAGGTAAAATTTTAAGTGAAACGCTGACTTAGAATTGTGAATAAATATTAATTTAATTATAGTATAAAATGAAATTTTCAAACAAAAACATTTGATAGGATGCGAATTAATGACACACCCTGCGTATCTCTTTCTTGTAAGACCGGTTTTTTGCTAACGGTATTCCTTGTGTAGAGTCACAGTGCGTCCGAAGTGAGAAGTGAGAAGTGAGAAGTTCATCGTTTGAAAACTTCAATTGTTCATGTTTTGTTCCAGATTGTGCGATACGCGTGAAGTGGACCCGCAGCGGGCGCGTCCACTCGGGGCACGTGCCGCGGACGCGCGGCTGCCGGCTCCTGCTTCCCCAGCCCTCCACCCGCCACGCCCTCCTGCTGGAGCTCCACAAGCTCAACGTGCCTTGCTCCGCAGGCTTCCTCAAGCTCGCGCCAACCACCCCCACCCTCTGCGGAAAACTCGAACAAATTCCACAACAAAACAGAAGATATCTTTACCCATCCAGCTCTAAGAATTCGGCGCTGGAGCTCCATGGCCGACCCACGTTCGCCGCGGTATTCCGTCTAGTAGACCACTGCCATGATGTGCTACTGACGGCAAGAAACGGCTCGTTCGAAGTCGGCCCCACAACGAAACTGCTCTGCTCTTATACGATCCACCTTCCTTACGGAAACCGAGTGGCATTACGCCTTCAAATGGGTACTGGATCCATGTCCGCGAAAGAGAACGACCTGTCAAGTATAATTCACGAAGATGCTCAAGCTTTATGTAGGGGAATGGAGCTAAGTCTTCAGAATGGGGAGTCCAGGTGGAGACACTGCTCTCAACCTGGGGACCCTCTGAGGAATGTTCAAATAGTTTCTGAGGGCAATTCGATTAGATTGAATATTAGTGTGATTGCGAAAAAGACCTCATCAGCGATGTGGTTAAAGGTGTGGTGGATGGACAAAGCTGTGGATGAAGTAGTCGGGCACTGTGACTATGGATGGGTGTTGACGGGGGACTTTTGCATATCAGCGGTGCGAGAAGTTAAGAAGGCTTGGAGGCAGGCGGAGGCAGAGTGCGTGAGACTTGGGGGGCATCTGGCTAGTGTGCTGAATGAAAGACAGCAACAAATCATAGACCAGTTGCTCATAAACTCGTAAGTATTCATTCTAAAAACCGGCCAAGTGCGAGTCGAACTCGCGCACGAAGGGCTATAAAGATGGCAAAAAATCTTCTATTTTTCTATAGCTGCAACAGAAATACATCATCTGTGCCAATTTCAACTATCTAACTATCACAGTTCATGAGATACAGCCTGGTGACAGACGGACAGACAGACAGATGGACGGACAGCGGAATCTTAATAATAGGGTCCTGTTTGACCCTTTGGGTACGAAACCCAAATAGCGTAAATTAAAAGTATTAAACTCCTGAAATACCAGTTTGAAGTTGTTATAACTACTATGACTATAAAGTGGTGTAAATTCATAAGCTTTGTGAAGTCATTGTGAATTGTGTAGATCAATGATACCCAAAGTGTCAATATCGACCCCCATGGGTTAACGAAGACCTACAAGGGTTCCATGAATTTTCAAGCAATATTTAGTTAAGTAGGAGGTTTGTCTACCCAAAACCTATAAACATGGCAAGTGGTCTGTGAGTCAAAAGAGTTTGGGGACCACTGGTGTACATCATTGTTCTGCTTGGGAAGTACTACTGTACAATGTAAATTATACTTTATATCAAAACTAGCATGGTTAAACGAACCTTGACTTAATTTTCAAGAATGTTACTTACCTTTTGTACAATATTCGTGCAGGCCTGGCGCTGGAGTAGACGACGTGTACTGGATAGGAGCCACTGATTCCGTCCACGAGGGAGAATTCCGCTGGTCAGATGGATTACCCTTCTCTTTCGCACGTAAGTACATCATAATACCGATAAATCTTTAAAGAAAAGAACCAATCTCCTCGTACAACATAACGTTACTTTTTAAATAAAATGTATTTAGTATTTATCGTTCAGTACATTCTATCAGTCATTCATCTTTGAAACATTATTTCTGAAACATTTTTGAAACATTAATCATCATATGATTCTTAACATTTATTTGGTCGGTGAGAAATTATCAACCGAGAAATTATCACCTTTAAGTACTAAGTAATTTACTACTATTACTATTACATTGAAGTACTAGATGGCGCTTTTCATAATTCCCAATTCCCTACAACTTCACAGTCAGAAGGAGAATCACAAAAGTTTAATCTTGAACTAACACTACAAACACTTTACATAAATTCAAGAGTACTCACACTAACCTCTTGCTCTTGCTCGTAAATAGAGTTGAGAACAAGTGCGAGTGTATGAAAACGAAGACGTCTGATGTTATCTGAGGCTCTTCATTCGACGACCCTCGGTCTTAGGGCTCTTGACGCGTTCGATTGTGAGGCACCCTTTCGTAACAAGGCGGGAGAGGACAAAGACGGTGGCTTTTCGGAAGGGAACGAGGGTTCTGCACTAGTTTACGAAGAAAGAATAGTAAATACCTAGATAGATAGAACTTTGTAAGGAAAAAGTCTTGTCTTGTCTCTTTTTGTTTTCTTTTGTCTTCTTCTTTCTTTATTATTTTTAATCCTTTTTTTTCCTTTTTATTAGAGGAGTTTAGGATAATATGAATATGTGATTAGTTTCACTACAGACTGCTAGATAGGTAGATAGCATGGTCATTTGGATACGTATCAAAGTAACTTTTTGATTGGGTTTCATTCCAAAATGGGACAAAGAAACCCTTAATACCTAGGTGTTAATGAAGTACCCGTAAGACTTCGATGTCGGTCGGTCATGTTACTATTTTACTAGACGAAAATCTCAGCAAGATATCCGGCTGTTATCTCATGAGTTGCAGCCGGGTTACTTGAAATTGTACACACTAATATAATAAATGGTATAAAAACCTTAGGATACCATTCCGCGCCCGACCGCAGATGGCAGCAGCAGACGACGAGATGAGATACGTTTCGTATAGAATAAGAATAAGAATAATTTATTGCAGAACTGTGTACAAAGATCTTAATTTAAATATAGTCTCAACAGAAGACCCAAGTCGGGTGTGCAATGTGATGTACATATGATAGGTACTTATAAATGTAGTTAAACACTATAAAATAACATCACTATCAAAATAACAAATTAACAATTATCAAAATAACAACAAATAATCGCTATTTTTATCATTATAATACTCTTTTAAATCATAAAACCCTTAGCCGTAAAACCCGTAGCGAGCGACATGAAGCCAGCGGTAACTGCAGCTCGCTGCAGAACGCATCTCATACAAATACATACAAACCAGAAGTGTGGTCGTCTGCTGCTGCCGTCTGCGGTCGGACGCGGAATGATCCTTTCTTTTACAATTGAATGACGAGTTGAGCAAATCGCTAATTATTAACTTCCAGCTTGCTCTTAATAGTTCAATGCTACCCAAAATTATAAACTTCAACCATGAAATCAATCGCAACAGTAAGAAATAAAATGAAACTTAAAAGTAAAAATTTTTTTTACTTAAGTATTTTATTTAATAAATACACAACATAAATTACAAACAATAAAAATCAAAAAACCAAATGCTCTTAATATTAATCTACGTCGTAACTCAACTTATGTGTTAGCATATAAATGGAATAAAGAGACGTTGGTTGACTCTACAACAAGCAATTTAGGTAATATACTTTGACTGCCTCGATGGCTCAGTTAGTATTGGCTCAGGCGACCCTGCTTTTTTAAACTTGGGGGCGTGGGTTCGATTCCCACCTAGGGCAATCGTTTATGTGATGAACATTTGTGTTTGCTCTATGTCTGGATGTTGATTATCCAAATACCCAATATAATCCAATAAATTTAAATTAAAATCAAATACATAATTACAAAATTAATGGCACATCAAATCAAAATAAAAATCACTAAATTCAATAAAAATCAGTCCATTCAATTCAATTTTTCAATTCGATTACATTCAATTCAATTCATTACCTAGAACATAAGTATTTCCTTCCAAAATTATTTAGTTTTTTGTTTCAAAGACACCTTCGAGAGAAAATAGAACTATTAAAAATACCCGCATTCGTAAAAGGTCACTTTGAACCGATCATGATGCAAAAAAAACAAGGCCTTCAGCAAACACATAATGACGTCATCATCATCCGTCTCTTTCGAACTTGTTGTAAATAACTTATTTCGGTCTTGCTCAAGCATCGATTGACGTCACTGTGTGTTGCTGAATGCTATACCTGGCGGAGTATATTATTATTCCATGTAACCGATGTAATGTTGTGAATTTTTATAATGTTCTAAGAGACTTTAAATGTCTTAGTGACATTTAAAGCCTCCTAGAACATTATAAGCATTTTATTGGGATTGGAAACTGACTCCATTCCCCGAGCACACAATAGAGGCTCATGTTTGTTTAGCTTTCTAAGCCGATGCTCTCCCCCTATTTGATATTTGCTTTTCTAAAGTGAACCGAACACATTCGTCTTACTCGTCCTCGTCTAGACTACGCGGCGTCGACTAATGGGCCACGATTTATTGTACCAACATTAGCTATTAGGCACTTGTAATTAGACAAAGGACAAACATGTATCACTCATTAGTCAGAGGCGGACTTTCCCTTAGGGCGACAAGGCTCGGGCCCAGTGCGGCAGATGTTTGGAGCAGGACATCGTAGAAAGGAATACCTACTCTGACGTGAACAAAAGACTTTTGGTAAGAGAGATGAAATCCCGAGAAGGTTAGATCGTCTCGATTTTACTTGTAATTTTTTTAGGAAAAACTTACAAATAGAGAGTAGTAAATGCTATTATTTCCATTTTCCACCATTCGCTTGTGGATGGTGTGGACCACCCCAGTGGTGGTCAGTAATATATTTTGAGGAGAAAGGGGCAGCTGATACTACCCTTTTCCTAAGACAATCGAGGCAGTCAGTCCGCCTTTATCTTTAGTCTGATTATGAGTTATTTATGAGTCTTAAGTCATGAGACTTAATTTAAATTATGTAGTGAACCCACCACCTCGATTCGGGATAAATATTCTATATTATATTCCATATTAAATTAATTAATAAATATTCGAGACATTATTGCACGTCACGGTCGCCTGACCCTAACTAACTAAGGAAAGCTTGTAGTATGGGTGCCAGAGAGTGATATCCATACATAAATATTTAAACATAACATATCGTCACGCCTTTCCCCCGAGGGGGCTGGCAGGGGTGTAATACAACATCCACATTTCGTCGGACGATATTCAGTCCCAAATGCGACAGGGGGCGAGTCTGTCGCCATACACCGGGCTCCAGTCATGTAGCAGATGACGTACAATACGCACATATGATCACACAAATCACATAACAAATTGGTGCGTGCCTTCGTCTGGGTTCGAACCCGCTCCCTCTGGCTTGAGAGGCGGACCTTCTCCTAACTAGGCTGCCATCGTCTATTTATTATTTAAATACATACTTTTATAGATATTAACACCCAGACATAGAACAAACAGAAATGTTCATCACAGTGAATGTTTGCCCTAGGTGGAAATTGAACTCATGCCCCCTGCTGGCCACCGAGGTAGTCAATGTACAAAACGTCAACGTCTTCGACACAGGGTAGAATAATAATTATAATAGTTGGTAAAAAAAAAACTGAAACCAAGTCTGGTATATTTTGATACGCCTCAGTGAGACTTTTTTGATTCCCAATAAATGTTAAAAATGGCTTTATAAACAATGGTAATATTTCGCAAGTATAATAAATAATCAGAAAATCATATCTAATTGAACGAGTTAGAAAGCCATCATTATCACAATTAATGTTCAAAACGATTAAATAATACCAATCCAAATATTAACCTGTGCATTGCAATCAGTATTCGTAAATTCCTCTCTATAACTCATTCGATTAAAATAAACAAACGTCGAAATAATTGCAGATCGTATGCATTATGTTGGCTCCATTTTAATTCGAATGAACAAATAGAATGGATGATGGAACTGAATGCGATAAAAGCCGGCGGTTTCAGTCATTTGAGCAGGAGTCTAGATATACCTACGCGACTAAAAAGACGTCGGTATTTATGAATTCCACTGGCTGCTAGCAAGAAACTTTGTCAATCTGAACTGAACTGAAGTTTTAAAATCGACTAAGTTCGAGCCATGGACAAAATGCACGATCTTGTCGAGTTTAAACGTCAGTTTATCGATCGATTAAGAACGGTGGATTCGTAACTTTTTTAGGGTTGCGGATTTTTTTTTTATTGCAAAATACTCAAATTAAAAATTAAGTTAGCCTAGGAAGGTTATGGGTGCAAGCACCGACTATTAAAGTGACATTTCAAATCGACTAAATCGATCATTCCATACAAATTTGTAGAGTCGATTTCAAACGTCGTCAGCGAGTTTAAATGTCCTTGCTCCCTATGTGCTCTAAAAATGAAACAAGATGTTAAAAAGTGTCCTTTTTTTTATGACGTTGCATGACTATATTTTCTAATATCTGAAAGGCTCTAGGTAAGCGACAGAATATGTGCTGTGAGTATTTAAAGAATAATAATAAAATCATTGGTAATCATGAAAATTAATTTGTAAAACTATCTCTGTTGGCTTATTGAAATGTTTTTAAAATTTCGTTGTTTTAATTACGAAAATAACTTACGTCATAACATGACGTTAACAGGTCATAATATGACGTTAACACTAAACTTAGTCTGTTGATGTCAAAACGGTTACAAAAATTACTTACGAACACGTAAGTTATTGCGTGTCGATGTCAAAACGGTTACGAAAATAACTTACGTGTTCGTAAGTCATTTTCGTAACCGTTTTGCATCGACATACTAAGTTTAGTGTTGACCCCGCGCAGTCGAGCCGAATGCGTCAGTATGTCCGTTGAAATAAATAAAGCACATACGTTATTTATGTTTTTGTGGATAACTCGGACGGGATTCATCGATGTTTACTTTCATAATGATGTTGGAATTTTTATTATTTTTTGAACAAATAACGCGATATTGGAGGCAGGAATATCATGTTTTTATTATTCTGTTTCATACGAACAAGCCATTGGTCAAATAGTAAGCGCTAGGCTTATTTAAAAAGTGTATGTTAGTTTTACTATTGTTACGCCAGTCGCAGCCGATGAAGAAACTATAGGTAGACGCTTATCTGTGTAGCTGTTTACAACTACCAATAGGTAACGCAGATTAGACAATAGTAGCCACTCGAGTCGCGCATCCCATTGTGAAAATCCGGATCAAAAGGGATCTTTCTGGAAGGCAATTTTTGTGCACCGTTTTATGATGTTTTTATCTATTTAATAATAGGGTGTTTTTTTTTAATCCTTTTATCCTAACCCAGCTCGTAACACTATTAAATATTTATACACTTCAATTAAAGAGCTCTAAAATCAAACTCTAAACAAGTTTTAAATTTGTCTCATTCTGTTACACTTTTCGATTTGACAGCTATACCTTTAGCAAGAAAATCACACTAAAACTGACAATGCGAAAGTGTGGATAGATGGATAGATGAATGTATGTTTCTTCCTCAATCACGCCAGAACGGCTGAATGGATCTGATTGAAATTTGGGTCAGGGATAGTTTGGAATAGCAGATAAGATACTTTTGAACCGCAGGTAAAACCAATGGGTGCAGCTAGTTAATAATAATGATAATAGCTCGCACAGTTTGGAATAGCACACAGGATACTTTTTAACCGCATGTGAAACCACTGGGCGCAGCTAGTTAACAATATAGCTCACCGCCGGCGGTCGAAACGTAAAAACAACAAGAATTAAGTTGAGGCAGCAACAGCAGACCAAATGTAACTGAAAAACGTTTTACCTAGCAACGCAAATAAAGCGACGGATAATCTAAATTACCCGCGAAAAAATGAGAAAAGTCAGAGTAATGCTGTTAATTCAGTATCGATGTTCGCAAACAAGATGAATGTAAGCCTCCACGGAATAAATGGCATCCATCATGGAACGGAGGTTATTTCGCCTTCTCTTATATATTTTATTTGTGTATAAATGGTTGGCCTTTGTCGACGAGCGGTCATGTGTGAGAAGCTGGTTGGAACAAGTGAAATATTTTGACAAACAGCGCCCTGTGACTTCACCCGTTTTTCTATAAGTGATGATCTTCGACCAAATATAAGAGAGAGACGTAACGACTAAAACCTAAAATTGGACCGCATAAATTAGGTGCTGCACACAATTTACCGTAGTCACAAACAGACTCAACCAGTCGCAACAGTGGTAATTATTGTTGTCTCGTTCTCGCTTTTGTCTCTGGTACGTCTCTCTATCTTTGTTATTTATACACGTAACATAATACTGTGAACGGAGCTGTGTAGTGTCCGCTTGCTCAAAGTTGTATCGAGTGCACGCGCTGTGTACTAGAAATTTGACTCGTACCACTTCTTCCTTATATTATTTCGATGGTGATGATGTATTGTTTTTTTCGATATATCATTTAGCCCAATAATTAATTGGTCTACCAAAAAATCTTATCTATAAAGTTGTCCTATAATGTAAACATTCAATTTCGTCCACTCTAACAACGTCCTTTTCTAAGTTGTCATCCTTCAAATCGTAATTCTTCCACTTCCACTTCTTTTACAGTTTTCTTTTCCCATTTTGTGATTACCTATCCACACAAAATTCTATGAACAATTAGAGTAAACCTGCATTCTATATTTCATTCAAATACCACACAAACTTTTATAAAGGACTTTAAAAACACTTACTGATCCTACTAATATTATAAACGCGAAAGTTTGTATGTATGGATGGATGGATGGATGGAAGGATGGATGTTTGTTACTCTTTCACGCCAGAACGGCTGAACAGATCTGGATGAAATTTGCTACAGAGATAGATAATAGTCTAGAATAGCACATAGGATACTTTTTAACCGCGGATCAAACGATCCGCGGTTAAAAAGTATCCTATGTGGCGCAAGGCGCAGCTAGTATTTAATATTTTTTCCAATGCTCAATGATGATTACGTTTAATTTTTTAACCGACTTAAAAAAAGGAGAAGGTTCTCAATTCGACTGTGTGTGTGTGTTCTTCCTTCCGCCAATTATGAATCGATTTTGATGATTTTTTTTCTTGTTTAGTATATCATACTGCAGAGCCGGTCCCATTTAAATTTTACCGAAATCGGTCAAGCGATTTTTCAAATACCAACAAAAAACTACATGTTTTTTTTTTACAAAAATTTATGGATGACAAAAAGTCGGTTTTTTTTTCTTTTTTTTTTTTATTATTACTTCATAGTTCGCGAGTTCTAAACTTTGCTAACACATGAGTATACGGCTCCCAAAAGAGCTGTTACAAAAGTTTAAACAGCGCCACAATACATGTTATAAATTATAGAGCAAATTGACATCAGCCGTATAGCCAGCGTACACGCATGTATACGCTGGCTATACGCCCGATGTCAATATGTTCCCGATTACCAGAACATGTTTATGTTCCCCGTAACATGATTTAACATGATAAAATGTATGAAATAGCTCCCCCAAGGGAAATTGGAACCGTGGCGGTGGAATTGTTTGAACTTAATACGTTCCCGATTTATTATTTAAAGCCGTGCGCGTGAAATGTGAGTAGAGTAGGCCGTTTTGATCACGTCGAAATTCGTCTGGGGTTATTAAAACATTTACCTATATTCGTACCTAAACCAATTTTTGCTACGATAAAAAATGTCTATAACTTTAGCGGTCCGAAATGTACAGCTTACTGTAGCAACTATACTTAATTAGGCTTCGTCCTAGCTAAGCAAAAATTTGCATTCTTTCTTTTTGTATTTCATCTATATCAAATCTTAATTTTGTATTATAATAGTATAATTATGATCTCTGTACCTATAAGCCCAACAGAAAAGCAATAAAAGTTATTATCTTATATCTTTAAATGAGCAATTCTTGTATATATATGATGATATATAATTGGAATCTCGGAATCGGCTCCAACGATTTTCATACAATTTAGTATATAGGGGGTTTCGGGGGCGATAAATCGATCTAGCTAGAAATCATTTTTAGAAAATGTCATTTTATTCGTGTTTTATCGATAATCAACTTAAACATAAACTTTGTAGAAAAATAACAAAAGGGAGGCGTTTGAGTAGTCTCAACTGAAAAATATGACTCTTCCTGACATCTATTGGCCAATAATAATATTATTTTTTGTGCACAATTTAAAAAAAAAAAAATACCGAGCAAAGCTCGGTCATCCAGGTACTTATTATTAAAACCGCGCGACCATAAACCTTATAACGCGACGATACGACTCGCGGTCGCACAGCGTCGACAGCAAAACGTAACCATGGTAATAGGGTGTCATAGTAGGCCCCCAGTACGTTTTACAATGTAATAAGAAATGCAGGCCGCAGTAAAGTTGTGCATACTAACCGCGGCGGGCCTCGGGGCCGCGTGCCTCGACTTGTGTGGATGCCACGCGCGCCCCGGAATATGAGTACAGGTGCTTTAATGTAAGGGAGAGAGGTATTTTTTAATACATACAATACTAACAGCCTACAGTAACACCCTCATTTGTTAACCGACTTCAAAAGAGGAGGATGTTCTTGATTTCATTGTATGTTTTTTTTTTGTATATGTGTATCCGAAATTTTATGAGGATCGGTCGACGAAGACAGTCGGCCTATGGAAATATGTACCTAATTGTATTAAATTTGTCAAAATCCGTCCACAAAATCTGTCAAAATTTGTCGAATCAAAATGATGATGAATATTTGAGCATGAAATTTAGTATGGAGGTAGCTTATATCCTTGATTAACACATAGACAAATTTAATACAAAATCTTTTTGTATTAGCAAAAAATTATTTTGATGATGTTGAATTTTTGAGCGTAAGAGAGGTAACAAGTAAACACACACACAAACACAGAAATATTCGCTTTTATAATATTAAAATAGGATTTTTTATTAATAAATTTAAAATTCCGTCCTTGTCGCCGCCGATGTAAACTGCCCCTAAGTAACACATAGACATTAAACACATAGATAGTAAAATACATCATAAAGGTACGTTCTCTCTCGTCTTGCGGTGGCGGCCGGTCCTCTGCAGCGGGTCCGTTGCGGTCGCACTGCGGCTCAAACTTGTTGCCAGCTTGAACTCTGCGCGTCAAGCCGGACTCATGAGCATTCAGTCCGGTTCATTAACCCAGTCTCGTTTGGCTTGAAGTGAAACCTGTTGATGTTGACCGAATATCGAAGGGTATTTTTAATGGTTTGGCTGTATTGTCGTGAAAAGTTGACTTTTTTTCGTCAAAATTGCTCAACTATACCTACTACTTCCTTGGGAAGTAAGTTTACAAGTAAGTAAGTAACATATCGTCACGCCTTTCCCCTGAGGGGGCTGGCAGAGGTGTAATACAACACCCACACTTCGCCGGATGATATTCAGTCCCAAATGTGACAGGGGCCGAGCGTGTCCCCATACACCGGGCTCCAGTCATGTAGCAGATGACATACAATACGCACATATGTTCACACAATGAACAAATTGGTGCGTGCCGTCGGCTGGGTTCGAACCCGTTCCCTCTGACTTGAGGCAGGCAGGCCTTCTCCAACTAGGCTGTTATTAATCTTGATTAAATTTCGTCTAATAAATACGGGTTATCGTGACATTCATGATTGCCATCAATGCCATCTAGATGTATTTACTAATAATGTTAGCTATTAGGCGAGAATGTTTGTCCGCACTTTTTTTATCCCGGAAAATACTCGTATATAGTATGTAGTTGAACTTCAACAGACAGGTAAAGCCACTGGATGCAGCTAATTAAACTTCAGACCCTAAATACGAATGTGTGTGTATGTCTGTTTGTTACTTCACGCTGCCATGGCTCAACAGATTTTAGTGAAAATTGTTAAAAGTAAAAATCAAATTACGCAAAATTTATTTTAAACCGATTTTGTGCCCCGATATCTTTGATCTATTGAAGTAATTAATGAGAGAATAATTAAAGGGAGCCACAGGGATCGTAACGTGATCGAAATTCAATAACATCGGAAAATTCATCTTGGGTAATGGTTTTATGAAATTGGCTCGGATGGGCTTACCATGCTTTACCTTGCCTAAGTATGTCACTGATGATTTTGGGAAAGATAAATCTTTGTTGTTCTTAATTTTTCAATCTTAAATATATTTATTTATTTATATTATAGAAAACTATTAGAAGATACTAGCTGCGTCCCGTGGTTTTACCCGCGGTCCTACAGGAACCGTAAAATTTTCCGGGATAAAAGTATCATATATATTTTTTTTTAATGTAGAATAGGTCGGCGTTTGACCACCAACACGCCTGATGTTAAGCGACGTTGTGGTCTAAGATGGAGCACGACGACCTATAAGGTACTTATTCACTCTTGCCTTGAAGTTTACTAGAGTGAAGAAGTACAAAGACAGCAGTTGAGTGAGGCGCTACAAGTGCGCTACTGCTCAGACCCGCGTCTTCGGAACGGTTACACCGGACTACATCCCGAAACACGACTAGGTCATTTCACGGCATGGCTTGCATGACATCATATATCCTTTTCAGTACTCTTGAAATTTTTCATACATGTTGATGCAAAATTTCAAGACGATCGGTTGAGTAGTTGAGACGTGAAAGCGTTACAAATAAACAAACAAACAAACAAACTCACTTTCGCATTTATAATATTAGTTAGGATGACCATCACTATGTACTATTTTTTAATCTGGTTCTCATCATCATCTTCTAAGTCTTATCCTACTCATGTGAAATCGATATAGTCTGTTTAATTTTAATAGGTACGAGTATGTATAAAAGACTAGAGCATTTGAGTGCCGGTATGAATCGCAACATAAATACTATGATTTTACTATGCCCAACTTTTACTATGCTTTTACTATGGTTAACCGTCATGTCTTTTTATTTATTTCAATATAGACTTGCGTGTGGCCGCCATCCTAGGTGATGTTAAGGGCTTACTCCCAACGACCACCACCAAAACGACCACTAGTGGTGGTCGTTGGAACATTATTTTATTTTTGTCTAACCTGCCGCCAATGGGGCTAGTTAGGACATAAAATTATTTTTTGTGCTAACGACTACCACCAGACTCCCATCACTGCAATGGTGAAAACTAGAGTCGATAAGACTCTAACATGGAAAACCAATTTTTGGTAATTTTGACACTGTAACACAGCTAAACTATATAAAATTACATTAATTATAATGATAAAACGCTAAAAACAAGTTTTTTAATGATCCAACGAGCCCTTCTGGCGGCAGTTGGGACAAAAAGTGGTGGTCGTTGGGAGCAAGCCATGATAAGTAAGCAATGATCGGCGTTTGCGGCTTACGATAAAGCACGCTAACTCGTAGAAACCGATTAACTTATTATTTACCTAGATTAAAACCAACACCCACTCACGCAAAACATTCCACTCTCTACCGATTCGCATAATAAAAGTAAAATGGGAAACAACAATAGTGTTTAAAGCGTTTCACTTGGGTTGAAAGTTGAATGTTAACCTCCTTGTTGCAGACTGGTTTCCCGGCTGGCGAAAGCACAGCAGCCAGCCCAACGACGACGGCACCTCTGGACAGGACTGCGTGGAAGCTCGCCGGGAGTTTCCCCCGCGCCCTGCCCCGGCCGTACCCACCTTCATGTGGAACGACCGAGGGTGCCGAGAGCACAACTACTTCGTCTGCGAAAGGCCGAGCGTTGAAGGTGAGATTCTATAGTAAATGTTGTAGAGCTTAGTTTCCTTTGAAAATCTTCTAGGACTTTACACCAGCTCGGCGTTCATGTTCAAGACCGAGACTGAAGATAGCACGAGGTAGTCTTCGAAAGGCCTCGCGTTGGAGATGAAACCTTATAGTAGTTCTAGTAGAACATAATTTGCCTAGTAGGTTTTCTCGGGCCCTGCATCAGCTTGGCGTTCGTTTCCAAAGACCGAGGCTGAAGATATTACTTTGTACTGCGCAAGACTGAACGATAAAAGTGAGACTTTATTTTTATTGCCGTGAAGTTTAATTTGCCTTGTAGGTCTATCCATGCTCTGAAGCTTCTGTTGACATTTTTTTCGGCTTTGGACGAGTTAGAGTTTTAGCCCAAATGTCAAGTTTAAGGAAGAAGTTGACCCAACAGCTCGCCTAAACACAATATATGTTTCAATCAAATCCACTCATGGCCGTTTCCGAAAGAAGATATCTAGACCGAATATCAGTTTTAGGGCGGGCAAGAAATACTCAGAAACACTAGTAGTAATAGTAAACAGAATTGTATAGTATTTGAATAGGGGCCCATATACAATTATGTTTACTTATAAGTTGTACGAAAACTAGTATTATCACTTTATACTAAAACTGAAGAAAAAAGAAACAAAAATATATTTACGCCTCTTTTCCATAGGTGTAGGCGTAGGTGATCTTGCTATCCTGGTACACATCTTTCGCTTCCTCTACTTCCATGGATCTTTTCATTTATGCTCATCGATTACGGTATTTCTTGACTTATCCGTTCTTTAAAACGTCTTCGAATTGGTCGAGATACATTCGCATAACTAGACAAACTAAAAACTAGAAAAGACTAGAAAGTAGACAAAAATACTTTCCACAACTCGGCTAATTTGGGTCAGACTACAAAAACTCGCTCTCATTTGAACTAGCGCAGAGTGTCGACGACTCGGTCGAAGCTCACGTTAACTTTAACTATTATCGTCTAACGGCGGAAACTACTGGCAATGTTGTAACTTTTGAACGAACTGGCGATTGCTACGTTTAACCGGTTTTGCTTGACTGCTGTTGAAAGAGAGTAATGTTCATTTGACATCTAGGTACTTATTCGTGTGGAGTATGGATATATGTATAAATACTCGTAGTATGTTTGATAATTCAATGCTTGTCTGTATACTTGCCTTGCTGTTCGTTCAATAACTCTAGAAACAGTTAAGGATCTCACAGCTCAGGAATGTCTCTTCGCCTTGAGAAGATTTATATCCTCCCGAGGAATCCCAGCATCTCCACCATGTCGCGGAGGGTATACCTATTCTGTGTCTGTTCGTGTGTTCGTATAGTTAGTCCTTGAATTATGGAAGATGTATGAGAAATCTGCTTCACCGCAGGTATACCCTTCACGAATATCTCTAGAATGACTCGTTTTTACTGGGTTTGTCTCTACAATAAATAGTCAACTTCCGTACTTATGTTTATTTAATGTAACTATATCCCGTCAGATCTTTCCCGGTTTCGCTCTAGCTCTTGGAGTCGCCGCGGAGCGCTTGGTGCCTCTCCCTTGGTCCTCACGTTACCACCTGTAAGTTTAAGACACTATGAGTGACTGCTAAGTATCTACGCGCCAGCACACACTTTCTTTAGTTCACACTACGTTATCGCAAGTCTCGTTCTCAGGTGACGGCCCACGACCTCTTCAACAAGGCGCCGTAACCGTACCACCGATATATCACTTTGGATACGAGAACCTCTTTCTCTGGGAGTCGCATTCGTCCACTCCCCTCGCGGGAGGACGACTCTCGTTTAGCCAACCGGCCTCTTTCTCTCTCTCATATTACTACATGTGAGCTCACACAATGTAGTCGCAGGATTTTCTGTGAGTGCTATAAGTAGTTTCCACTCGACCCGCTTAACTTGATCCTACTTGAGACAATATTACAAGCTGAGTGCTAAAAGTAGTTTCCACTCAACCTGCTTAAACTTAATCCTACTCCAGACAATAATTTGCAAGCTGAGTGCTAAAAGTAGTTTCCACTCGTCCCCTTAAACTTAATCCTACTCAAGACAATAATTACAAGCTGAGTGCTAAAAGTAGTTTCCACTCGTCCCCTTAAACTTACTCCCGTTTGAGACATAATAATTTACAGGCAGAGTGCTATAAGTAGTTTCCACTCGACCCGCTTGACCTAACTCTTATTTGAGACATAATAATTTACAGGCAGAGTGCTATAAGTAGTTTCCACTCGACCCGCTTGACCTAACTCTTATTTGAGACATAATAATTTACAGGCAGAGTGCTATAAGTAGTTTCCACTCGACCCGCTTGACCTAACTCTTATTTGAGACATAATAATTTACAAGCAATCATAAAGTTAAAGTGCTCGACGTTTAGATACTTAGCTTCAGTTTCCTAGGCAACTGCTTGACCATGAAAGCTGACCTTGCGCCCCCTCGGCACACCAGACACCGTGATGATCCCCGGCGAATCCGTCGATTGAATTTTCATGCTTGAATAATTTTAAGGTACCAGAAAATATTTGAATGAGTAACGGAAGGTTCATAGACAACTTGTCTATGGATGAGGTTCATAGAGTTTCGTGATGTGATCGACCTCGCGTCACGACAAATGCTTGCTTAGACATTTTTTTTAAGTAAAGGATTAGATCTGACTTTTTTGACTTGACATATCACGCCTTTTCCCCGAAGAGGCTGGCAAAGCTGTAATACGACACCCACACTTTGCCAGATGATATTCAGTCCCAAACATGATAGAGGGCGAGCCTGTCGCCATACATCGGGCTCCAGTCATGATGGAGATGGATGGAGATGTACAAATTTCACATTTTATTATGTTCACACAACGAACAGTTTGGTGCGAGCCGTCGACTGGGATCGAGCCCGCTCCCTTTGGCTTGAGAGGTAGGCCTTGTCCAGGCTATCATCGCTTTTTTTTATGTGTGTGAGTGTGTTTTTACCCGACTGCGCAAGAAGGAGGGCTATGTTTTTCGAATGTATGTACATGTGTACATATGTATGAAGTTTCTTTGGCACGCCCTACAGCCTAAACAGCTTGATGGATTTTGATATATGAAGTGTCATTTGAATCGTCTTGATAGTGGAAGTGACATGGGGTGCAATATTTTGTAGCCGGGTTTTTTGTTTTTTTTTAAATAATGCTGCTTGTTCGATGGTAGTTAACACAAATAATAAGGCAGTACAGTAGTTAGTAGTATTGGAGACTTTCTATATCACCCAATCACGCATATTATTATTAGAACCTATACGAATTTCATGTTTTAAAAACAAATTGATTTCATATTTATAGCCGACTTCAAATACATATTTTCCACAAATAACAACATTCTATTATTAACGTAATATTTCTTATTATTTCGCAAAAGCTACTCACTAGTTTGTGAGTAGCGCAAGTTTTCAAGTGATCAATCTCGTTAAGAACTTTGTTCTACGTCGCAAGCGTAGTGCTTCTACGGCGTAGAATATATGACGACGTAGCTCCAGTACGGCGTAGCTACTTCTACGAGTTCATGTGGTCACATTTGGTTGTTATCACTTTGGCTCACTAAGATGGTCGACCGATGGGGACGGTATTCACTTAGCTAGCTAGCTAGCTAGCTAATTGAATAGATATAGATAATTATAATAACGAGCATTGTCGCTAGCAGTCACTCGCGGTTTCACCCGCTGTTACAGAAACCGAAACGAATATTATGTTATTATTACTATGCAGTTCGTATTTAGGTGCTGATTTGATGATGGTAGCCAGGAAGTTAAAAGTACGTATTTCGTAGTTTTCCGTATTTTAAACTAAAATGATGCTTGTTTGGTGTTCATACACTGTTTTTGTTCAAACTTGTTATTTGGACAATATCTAGTGTAATTCCGCTTTAACGTCGCATTAAGTACATCGAGGAACATGAATTTTTTATTCTAATTTTGAATTTTTTAGAAAAAACTAATTTAATGAAATTTACTAGAAAATTATACAAATTGACATTTGAATCTAATTTTAAACGTTATACAATGTAATATTTCAACAAACCTGAAAAAAAAAAAAAAAAAAAAAAAAAAAAAAAAAAAAAAAAAAAAAAAAAAAAAAAAAAATTAATGTACCTGAAAAAATTAAAATTTAAAAGAATTAAACAAACCTGAAAAAAAAAATAATGAATGTACCTGAAAACATTAAAATTTAAAAAACAATAAAAAATCCCTGTTCTTCGAGCACTTCGTCGACACGTGTTTCGCCTCTCCACGAGGCATCCTCAGGACGTGTTGACTCTCCGAGCGCGTGGCCGAGAACTCTCGAGAGTTCTCGGCCACGCGTACATTCATTATTTTTTTTTTTTTTCAGGTTTGTTTAATTCTTTTAAATTTTAATTTTTTCCTGTAAATTAATTTTTTTTTTTTTTTTTTTTTTTTTTTTTTTTTCAGGTTTGTTGAAATATTACATTGTATAACGTTTAAAATTAGATTCAAATGTCAATTTGTATAATTTTCTAGTAAATTTCATTAAATTAGTTTTTTCTAAAAAATTCAAAATTAGAATAAAAAATTCATGTTCCTCGATGTACTTAATGCGACGTTAAAGCGGAATTACACTAGATATTGTCCAAATAACAAGTTTGAAGATGAACTTCCGCAAAGTAACGCCTGATTCAATCAACTGTTTTTGTTATTGTTGAGAATAGTATTGTTTTGTTTTGTATACTAAATTGTTTTTACCTATATTTAACATTTTGTGCGACGACGAACTACCTAATGTACTTAATACAATGTATTCTCGTGTATGTGATGTAATTATCTTTAATGAGAATAAATGTCTTTAAACCTAACCGTTTATTTTTTCGTGACAAAAAGTAGTATACTTATGTATTTACTTCAGTATATTTACATAAACTTACTTCATACCTCACTAAATTTCATCCAATCCCGTAGATCCATCCACAGACTATTATAGTCGCTCTGTGAACTGGAGACCTCGCGGCCGGCGTCTGTCCTCCTCTATAATTGCATTCCAGAAAAATTTAATTGAAAAATTTTCTAAAACTCGGTAAAAAAATAATGTATAATTATCAAACCTGCTCACAAAATTTCACGAGAATCGATTAAGACATGCGAGCAAGACAGATATCCGGACCGAATTCGGACATACGAAAGCATTTTTGTCCAAGCTGAAGCAGAGACGCTTCGGCCGCTAACGCACGCTCGGTCGATTTTAAAATCGAAAGTAACTCTGTCTGTCTGTTTGTGGGCTTTCCACGGTTAAACTTTTAAATAAACGAATCTTGATGAGACGAGAAAGATATTTCTGAACAAACGAACTCGCGAACGAACGAAGTCGCGGGTAACAGCTAGTTTTTTTTATTTTTATTTTTTTATATAGAATAGGTCAGCGTTTGACCACCAACTCCCCTGATGTTAAGCGACGTTGTGGTCTAAGATGGAGCACGACGACCTATAAGGTACTTATTCACTCTAGCCTTGAAGTATTGTAGAGGGAAGAAGTACAAAGACGGCAGTTGAGTGAGGCGCTACTGGTCAGACCCGTCTTCGGAACGG
This sequence comes from Peribatodes rhomboidaria, assembly GCA_911728515.1. Lineage (NCBI taxonomy): Eukaryota > Metazoa > Arthropoda > Insecta > Lepidoptera > Geometridae > Peribatodes > Peribatodes rhomboidaria. The sequence goes on along the minus strand of OU452179.1, from coordinate 14,552,830 downwards.
TTACACCGAACTACATCCCGAAACACGACTAGGTCATTTCACGGCATGGCTTAGTCCGGTGAGTGGTAACTAGCCACGGTCGAAGCCTCCCACCAGAGTTTGCTACCCGGTTAGCGCTACCCGGGGACCACGTGTAGGGAATCAGAATAATGTACACTCCTATGGACGTGGGTAGCTCAGCCCCCAACTAGTTTCCGAATAAATAAACAATAAACAACAACACACTCACAAACTTTAGTATTTACAATATTAGCGTAGATCACATGAAAGACGAGACAATGCACTTTTCTAATTGCACATAATCTCATTGATCCAGTACCGTGCAGTAGCAGAAGGTGGTAAATGCTTCAGTCAGTAGTTCAGTGACCTGGACTTGAGTTGTTTGTTCATGAAAAGTTTGCTCCACTTAACTACGACGTTAACAACTTGTCTGCGCAAGTGGAAAAGATTGGAACAAGTTCCTTGACCTTCCGCAACAGAAGTTAGAAGTCGCACGGAGGTCTAATCTATAATATAAAAAAAATAATCCCTAAATGTGTTGCTAAGCGCAAATCTCGAGAACAGACGAATCGGTTTCGCTAATTCTTTTTTTAGAATAAATAAATAAATTCGGAACATTGTCACACACGGTCGCCTGACCCCAAACTAAGCAAAGCTTGTACTACGGCTGCCAGAGACTTATACATATACCTATATTTTTAAATACATTCTTAAATAGATATTAAACCCAGACAAACACAAATACGAGTATTCATCACATGAATGTTTGCCCTAGGTGGAAATCGAAACCACGCCCCCAAGCTTAGAAGGCAGGCTCATTACCAACTGAGCCACCGTGGCAGTCAAAGAATATTCCTTGGAGTACAAGGCTCACTATCTTTCAAAACAATAGCCGTTTTGAAAGATAGTGAGATACTCGTATGTATGTCACAAAAGTCGCACTATTTATTTATATATTAATGACATTTATTTTTTAAACATTTTTAAAGTATTTATATTATATTTATTTCGTCTACTTATTAGTATTTATTTTGTGTATTTTTATTATTTTTATCTTATTATTTTTTACGTCTTGTAAAATTATGTATTACTATTGTATTAGTATTAGAATTTTCAAGGCCTCAACTTTTATAAATGTTCCTGTCCATTCAGGTTGCCTGGAAGAGATCGCTTTGAGCGATAAGGCCGCCCATTAAAAACTTAGTTAAGCCTTATTTAAGTACTATTGTAATTATTTTATGTTTTAATAAAGAGTTGTTGTTGTTGTTGTTGTTGTACAAGGATGGTTCTTCCGTAGAGTTTTTTTTTTAAATGCCTGAAAACAAAAATACAGACTCGACTGATAGGCGGCACAAAGGTCGTGAGTAAGCTAGACTTCCATATAAACAGACTTGTCGAATTGCTCAGAAACTATTCATCAAACGTTGATGACATGGTATTTGTTACAATAAAATTTGCTATATCCGTCTTGCGAATGTTTTTGTTGTTTTTAACAGCTAAGGAAAAGAGAGCAATGGAAAATAATACTACTACTTAGTCAACATTCCACCAACTCGTACTAAACGGTTCGCCTCCACCTTCATAATACGAACCGCTAGGGGATGGGAAGGCCTTGCCATCATCTGTATTCCAGACTAACTACAACCTGGGTATCTAAAGACTAGAGCAAATAGGTACCTTCTAGCTTCTAGCTTCTTCTTCATGCTCCATCTTAGAGTTCAAAGTCGCTTAACAGGCGAGTTGGTGGTCAAACGTCGACCTATTTTATAAAAATAATATAAAAAATTAGATAAACGATCGCCAGGCATATCTTGCGTGCAATTTGTTCTTTTTTTTTAAATCAGTTGTAAAGCGGCCTGGCTTACGAACTAGTATTTTAGTTTTTTTTTGTCATGCAGATGGCTCCACGCGTGCATATCTAGCCCGGGATTAACTGCACGCATTCTATCATTTCATACAAGATTGAGCAGCCAGCGTGATGGAAAACGCTGGCTGCACGCATGCTCACACAACCCGCGCCATCACTCGCACGCAAACTTTAGACTAGTTGCAATCGGTACCAAGCGGTTTCTTTTCCAGAGTCGCTAACGCTCAAACTTTAACTGCTGATTGGTTTCGGTACGAGCTACATAAATGTCACGTGATCTTACTGTCAACTCGTCCAATCAGCAGCTAGCGAGTGTTAGCAATTTGTAGAAATAACATTGCTTGAAAGCAAATGCAAGTTGGCTAGAGGCCCAGATTCGCACGTGGACGGCGATTCACATGATGGGAAAAGAGCCCTAAGCGTGTTTTATCCATTTCTCTATCTAGCTATGACGTGTATGTATTAGTAGATGGTTTAATAAGGGACAAAAGTCACCTATTGCACACGAAATGGCTTGGGGCACGAGCCAAGCGAGGGCGACTAATTTTGCGTGTGCAATAGATAATTTCTCCCAAGGTTATATTAGGTTAGGTTACTCTGTTTATCATTTCAAATGAGAGGAACGTAAAAAATACAACATTTCTGGCAGTGTCATATTTATGCGCCAAAAATATTTTTACTCTTGGCACGGTTTTGTTTTCCGCTTCAGCATTAGCGCGTTTTTTTTTTAAGTTTCGAAATGTAGGTACGTACTTGAATTTTAACGCACTTACCTCCTTGGTCAATACTATTTGCTTCATGATATTCTTTTTTTTTTATTTGTTTCTAGCTGCGCCCCGCGATTTCACCCGCGGTCCCACAGGAACCGTTTATTTTTTCAGGAAAAAAGTACATTATATCCTTTTCTGTACAACAACCAGACAACAAGCATGCAAAATTTTAAGACGATTAGTTGAGTAGTTACAAACGAACAACTCACTTTCGCATTTATAATATTAGTTATGATTTATTTGTATAATCTACAGCGTTACATAGTATAATATAAGATACAATGATAATAATATTTAAAATAAGGCCAAAACTGATTACAATGATTTATTACAATCAAGTATTGTGTGTTCAGGTTGCCTGGAAGAGATCGCTTTGAGCGATAAGGCCGCCCATTAAAAACTTAGTTAAGCCTTATTTAAATACTATTGTAATTATGTGTGTGTATGTGTGTAAGAGGAAGAAAGAAAGAAATAATGAAAGGGAGTATACAGGGTGATGCACTAAGATACAGACCTCTTTCCAGACCTGTCATAGCCTACTATATCCTCTCCTTTTAAACGCTTTTAGCCAGGTGGAATATATCCACCTCGGAATAGAACTTGTTGCAAGTTTGAGCAGGGCGACAAATAATAGAATTTCGAACATAATTCGAGTGGACAGGCGGAACATAAAACAATGGCGAGTTATCTCTCGAACGGCGGATTGGTATGAGTATTGATACATTAGATAAGAGCTCATTGAATACCATTGTTCTTTATTCAAATTATTTTTCAATCCTCACTGGTTAGTTATAATAATTTAATACAGTGTCCAACTCCTTGAACTTGTTCTTCTTGGCTGAATTCAAACAGAAAATTGCAACTTTAAATCGTTTTTTGGTGATGAAATGGACCATTTAAAAAACATGGGAAACGAAAAGTTTATTTTAACAATAAACTCGCTAACCGCTTGCAAACTTGCAAACTTGACCGTTTTCTGTCTTTTTATTCATCTGTCCATTATCTCAGAGTTCGTGATGAACAACCTCACTTACATCGGCACGGGCAAGTTTTGATGGCAGCCATTTCTCGCCGGCCCAAATTACCGCTCAGGGAAAATACTCCCGAAGAAAGCTCAAATTACAGGCCCGGAGTGAAATGGTGAGGACGAGATTAGTACCAAAGAGTACTTTGTTATATACATTAAGACTTAAAGCTAGATAATTAGCGGTCGCACTTTCTGGCTTGTTTAGAAGTAAGTTCGTATGGGTTGAGTGGTTAGCTCTGTTGTTAGAGTTTAGGTCGGCTGAAGACCTCTGATAAGATTTTGTGGTTGTTCTTACAGGATGACTGACTGAGATCTACAATGTAACGTGTCATTCGATTCATGGTAGTAAAAAGTAGTAGTAAAAAAGACTTTATTTCAATTACACTTAATTTCAATTAATTATTTATGTACATCTACATATCATCACGCCTTTCCCCCGAAGGGGCTGGCAGAGGTGTAATACTGACTGCTGACAAGCAGTCAGTTCCTCTCAGTTTGCGTAGTTAGGACGAAGCTTAACCGATCACCAACGACACGACGAGTCTTCAGGCGGATGACCGCGCGTGGTATTTAAGACTGAGCACTACCATGTATCTACTATGTACAACTATGGACAAAACTGGGGGAGGCCTACGCCAAGGAGGCGACATCTACACATGACTGCATAATGTGACAATGGACATACATAAGTATTTCATCTATGTCATCTGCTACATGATTGGAGCCCGGTGTATAGCGACAGGCTCGCTCCCTGTCACATTTGGGACTGAATATCGCCCAGCGATGTGTAGGTGTTGTATTACACCTCTACCAGCCCCTTCAGTTCAGGGGAAAGGCGTGACGATATGTTATGTTACTCGAAATCGGCTTCATTTCGACACTGATCCCGATCCACGGTTTGACCTCTCCTGATAAATTAATTTCCTGTTAATCAGTCTCTTCTTAATTGTTTACCATATAATTATCTTTCCTCTATCCTATCCTACTTTCACATGTACCTAGTTGAATTCACATATAAAAGCAATGAACTGAATTTCCACACGCATTACACTTTTTTGTCGGAGGAAGGCAAAAAAATATTTTCAAAGTTAGGAAAACACATGTCCCAATCCAACCCGCGCAGGTGCCGACCGGCGGAACTAGACCCCTGTTCCGCTTGCATTTGACACTCACAATATCGATGTTTTAGAAATACTTGCTGAACCGTAACGTGTAAGGCGAAGGCTGTACGTACAGTATTTACCAGGATATGGAATAAATAGCCGCAGATCACAATATTCATTGAGCCTTCGCCTAGTAAATGTTTTTTTTAGTTTAAGGCGGAGTTAAAAATCGAATATCATAATTGACGGTAAAATTAGGTCGGCGCCTAGAATTGCATTTTCTTTCCGTTTTTATTGGTATTCATCGTAACAAGAACATAAATAAGAATAAATTGCTTGGTTAAACTTGAAAGAACTAATCTAGCTATTTATTTATAGAAAAAAATGTGTTGTAATCGCTGAAAACTTAAAGAACCACGCTCAAACAGATTTTTTAAGAAGATACATTACAATGCAATACAAAAACTCTTTATTGACACCAAATACAAATAAATCTAAACTAAACACTCAAAAATAAAGGCGCAATGGGCGGTCTTATCGCTTAAGAGCGATCTCTTCCAGACAACCTTTGGATGGAATAAAAACATTCTGATTTAGCATGGACGGTGGTGTGTGCTAAAGAAAAATAATACTTTTTGTGTTTTTTTTCCAAACCAGAATGATTGTCAGAATTCTACTCCGGTTAAATTGGTTTCGGTTGTTTTTCTACCAGCTGTATTTTTTACTCATGATTAAGATATGTTCTCGAGTACCCAAACTACTTTGTGTCAGTTTTCATTCAGTGAAATCGACTTTAGCTTTCGACTACGGTAGTGAAATCCTTTGAAATACTTTTGGTTTACTGTTACGTGTCAAGCAAAGTTATTTGGTGTGTGTTTGGTTTGAAAGATATTTGAATCTTTTGTATTCGCATGGCATTGCAATGTGCACTAAATTTCCTATGCTCCGTTGTGAATAGATACATTATTAAAAGAAAAACGAAAAACTCGCATGCAAAATATGGTACCCTATGTCACTTCCACTATCAAGACGATTCAAATGACACCTCACACGAAATCCATCAAGCTGTTTAGACTATAGGACGTGCCAAAGAAACCTCGTAGAGACATACCCTATACATACATACTTACATACATACACTCAAAAAACATACCCCTCCTTCTTGCGCAGTCGGGTAAAAAATACGTTTTACCGACATCTAAACATCACTAGTCGATAATTGCGTACGTCAGCGCGTGTCTAGCTACGCCGGCCGACACGGTGTGACCCAGTTGGGCTCTTTGTGAGCCCCCATTGTGTTCCACCAAATGACAAGCCCTCGCTTAGATCAATGGGGAAATAGCACGCAGAACTAGCACGAGGAAATGGGTTTGGGAGTGCATCCTTTTACTAAAAGGGTCGAGTGTTTTTTCCATTCAATCTTGTTTATTTCGAACTAGCTACACACAAAGTCAAAGTCAAAATGTCTTTTGACAAAATGTCAAAATTCAATTGTGTATCGAAGATACACTTATGAATGTCAAAGTTAGAAAAATAACTCTAACGCCTTGTTCAAAAAAAGAGCCACTATTGAGAAGAACAGGGAGGAAACTGAGGACATTTTTTTCTTTCAAAAACCCCATTGTTTTACCTGCGGTTAAAAACCATGTGCATGTACAAGCTATGATCTATCTCTGTGCTAAATTTTATACAGATCCTTTCAGCCGTTCTGGTGTGATTGAGTAACAAAGATCTACCAAACTTTTACTGTTTTTAAGGTTAGTGTGATGTGTTAGTTAATTTTAATACCATTCTTTGTAAGCTATAAATTCAATCTGAAATCATATTGAGTATCTTTTTTGAGATGTTTTCTAAGATCAGATATCAAAAGATCTTATCATCTTATCGTAATTTTAGAAAAAGGACATACTTCACGATACACGGACAGTAGATGGACACTACTAACCACACAATGGAAAGGACCATCAACCGGCAAAAGAAAAGTTGGAAGACCAGTCAAACGGTGGGCTGACGACCTTACTCAGATAGCGGGAAAAGACTGGATGAGTAAAAGTAAAAACAGAGAATTGTGGAAGAAAATGGAGGAGGCCTTTACTCAACACGAGATCCATATCTCTGGAACTAAAAATAATTATGTGTGAAATGTAAAAATTATGGAAATAAGATATGGAATAAAGAAGGCTTTATTATTATTATTATTATAATTTTAGAAAAACATATAACATGTAACATTGTAACTTTTTAAATCTCGCTAACAAATGTATGAGTGTGTTTCTTATGTATCTGTTTACGGTATTACGAGTATAACTCCCAAACGACTGAACCGATTTTGTTTTAGTTTTTAGTCTGTTTAAAAGTGGATTTCTTAGCTATTATGATTGTCGGTTATTATTTTTATTTTGTACCCGCTCGTTGTAATCTCGTTCACAGATAACCTCAAGTATTTTTACGTCCTTACATTATAGTTCAAGACATCCGGGCGTAAAACAATGGAGGACATAAAACTGTCTTTTATCCATTTCAGTTTTATGAGCACTTGTAGGTGAAGCTCGTAAACCGATCCGTGTGAATCCAAATCAGACATAATATCTGGCGGCCATCAAAATAAACGCGTAAAAATATATATAGCGACATCTACTGCACTTAGGATGCCTCTGATTGGGTAAAATATAAAGGGAGTTAAGGTTCGGTCAAACCACGATTCTTTACCTAAGGGAACGTACCCATACTACGTGACCATTTCTTACAATTTTTAAACCTCCCCCCCCCCCCCCCCTCGATGAACATCTGTACTCTACATCAAATAAAAATGTGCTGTAATCGCTGAAAATTTAGAGAACTACGCTAAAACAGTATTTCTAGACGATACTTTTTGTAATTTTTTTCTCCAGAACGAGAATGATTTTCAAAATTCTACTTCGGTTAAACTGATGTTAGTTGTTTATGTTTTTTCTACCAGGTGTATTTTTTTGCACCTAATCGTCACAACTCTTCGTATCAAACTAGACGCAAAAAAATGCTTGTTTTGGTTGATTTCGTGTGATACCGGGCCTTAAAGTGAGGAAGGACGTAAAACGTTATAGACAAAAAGTAAGACCTACTCTGGTTGTATTTTTTAGATTATTTTGGTATATATATATATATATAATTGGAATCTCGGAATCGGCTCCAACGATTTTCATACAATTTAGCAAATAGGGGGTTTCGGGGGCGATAAATCGATCTAGCTAGGAATCATTTTTAGAAAATGTCATTTTATTCGTGTTTTATCGATAATCAACTTAAACATAAACTTGGAAGAAAAATAACAAAAAGGAGGCGTTTGAGTAGTCTCAACTGAAAACTATGACTCTTCCTGACATCTATTGGCGAATAATAATACTATTTTTTGTGAGCAACTAATTGCTTTAACGACACAACAGCAGATGGCGTTGTTAAGTAACACGAAGTCAATCGAGTGTTTGCTTTGAGGTTAGACTAAAATCAAAGGTACTACATATAATTATGAAAAAGTGAGTCTTTGTTCATTTTCTTTGTTTCTTTGTAACGCTTTCACGTCTGAACTACTCAACCGATCGTCTTAAAATTTTGCATACATATTGTTTAGGGTACAGAAAAGGACATAAGGTACTTTTTATCCCGGAAAAATCAACGGTTCCTGTGGGACCGTGGGTGAAACCACGGGTCGCAGCTAGTGTCATAATAAAATGTGTAACCACATTAGCTACGCCTCGCAGTGTTACCCGCGGTTAAAATGTAGCATATGTGCTATTCCAGACTATGATCTATCTCCGATCTATCCCATACTCTTTCTTACGGATCCTCTCCATCCTAAAGTTTCCTTGAAGAGATCGCTCTTAGTGATAAGGCCGCCAGTTGGTACACTACAATTTAAGTTTTTCTCTTCTTTTGTTTTGCTATTTCTGGTGTGAACACTAAAGTGTTTAACTATCTATCTATCTACACAGCATGTTACAAAAACCCTGTTGTATAATTGAAGAGACGTAGAGACACTTATGTAAAAGTATTCCTAAAATTACCAAAAAAATAGTACACATTAAAAATAGCAAGAGTTATGACCGGTTTAATAACGTAAGAAAGAGGAAATTTCACAAAAATGTAAACAAATCTATATCATTTATTGGCGGCCTTTGTTCTAAGCAAGTAGCGGCACGACCCGAATAGTTTACAAATTAAACCGACGCGATTAGTTACTGCGTTCACGCTTTTAGGAGGACGGAGCGCGATGTGTGTTTACAGTTTTTAGAGTCAATGTTTAATTTAAATTAGCATGACTGCATCCTCCAGTCGGTACTGGATGCGCACCTCGCGGATTCACCAGGGCTTTTGTAACATCCTGAATATCTATTTATATCTATGTCTGTTCCTTTTATTTAAATCCGTTCAGCTGTTGTCACGTGATTAGCCGGTTCTCCACTGACCGAGCATGCCTCGCGAGGCACGCTTCCATGTCGCTCTGGCTGCTAAGCTTACCACGCTCCAGACTGAGATAGAAGCTTGCCTTGCGAAGCATGCTCGCTCAGTGGAGACCCGGCTATTGAGTAACAAACCTTACTATCTATTTGTCCACTCACATCAGCACTGACAATTAGTTGGCCAATAACGTACCCATCCTATACTGAAGAACAGGGGCCCTATTCGGAGATTTAAGAGGGCCGCGACGCTCTGAAATTTCCATACAAACGCGCTACTCAAATTTCTTGAAAACCATTCGTCAGACTATGATAAAATTTAGCATGTACAATTAAATTAACAATATCTCCGACTCTATGTTCTTGTTTTTTTTTTTAAACGTTCTCAAGCTAAAATAGAGCTATGAAAAACATCGGCATTTTTAAGGGACTTTTCACTTTTGACTGATTTATTCAATAGGTAGACAAAGCAAATCAATAATTCCATTACATAGGAAGGTTGTCTACATCATTAGCTGTTAAATGAATCCATAATATAAAGGAAATTTTAAGTTATTTAAGAATGATTCCAGAAGTGCAAAAGTCATAAAAAAATTGAAATTGCACTTTGTCACTCTGTAGGTAAGTTTAGAGGCTCGTCAGTATCATTACTCGCTCTCTTCGCTCGTCTTCTTCTTCTAGACGAAATGGCTATAGAAGCCAATGCGAAGTTAGTCTAAAGTGGTCGCAGGACTCTTAAGATTTTCATCTCACCTTTTGTCGTCCTTGTTGCACTCGTTTGAAACGTCATAGGTGTGAGAGTGACCAAGATAAAATCTCATCTCATCTCACGCGTAGGAGTAGCTCCCCAGACATAGTACAGGAACACGTTAGTTAGGAGACAGCAACTCCTAAGTTATTTTATACAACTTGTATGGACTTAATCTGTCCTATGTAAGTTTATCTTTTTCACAGATAATATACATAGTATTACCTGTGTTTCTTAACCTGAAAAGTTAACCATAACATCACATCGTCACGCCTTTCCCCCCGTTCAGAGCTGGCAGAGGTGTAATACAACTCCCACACTTCGCCGGACGATATTCAGACATAATAATATGATAAAACTAGCTGCCCCCCACGTTTTCACCCGCAGTGCCACAGGAACCGTTTATTTTTTCGGGATAAAAAGCACTCTATGTTCTTTTCTGTACCCCAGACAACATGTATGCAAAATTTCAAGACAATTGGTTGAGTAGTTGAGATGTGAAAGCGTTACAAACAAACAAACAAACTCACTTTCGCACTTATAATACTAGTTAGGATGTGATAATAGTTATATCGCAAATCTATAAATACAGTAATATAGTAGGTATATGCTATCTAGATAAAAAGGAAAGACTTTTCAGAAATAAAAAGGATTTTTCAAATTTTTTTATTCGTTATGGTTACAAATAACAAAAGCTCGTTTCGAAATTACAAACCTTTCATTTAGTCGGCTTACCAAATAATAATGGAAAGGCCAACAAAGTATCCGCAACAACTCTCCTTTGACAAAGATAATTATGCCGCGAACGTGAAAACTTTTCGCCGTATTTTTACGGACGAATAACCAACCCCTCATTGGGGAAGTTTGCCTTTTGGACATAGGTACTTAATTCTAACGGGGTGTAGGGAAATGTTTATTATTATTTTGTTAACATTTTTGTTAAGAAGTAACTTTATGAAACCTTTTTACCCGACCGCAAGAAGGAGGGCTATGTATGTTTGTGGGTATGTATGTCTGTATGTTTGAGGTTCCTTTGGCATGCCCTACAGCCTCAACAGCTTGATGGATTTCGAGCGACAGCGAGCAAAACATCAAATGCTTTCCTATGTCCAAATTCTGTCTGGATTTCTGTCTGTGTATCTGTCTTCTTTACTGGTTTCTTGACCGATTCTCTTGAAATTTTGTAAGAAGATTAAATAATTATAGAGATACTAGCTGCGCCCCGCGGTTTCACCTGCGGTTAAAAAGTATCCTATGTGCTATTCTAGACTATTATGTCTCTCTGTGCCAAATTTCATCCAGATCTGTTCAGCCGTTCTGGCGTGAAAGAGTAACAAACATCCATCCATCCATCCATTCTTACAAACTTTCGCGTTTATAATATTAGTAGGTTTTTTGTCAAGTCATTTCTAGATTTTTTTCAAACGGCGGATTTTCAAAAAATACCAAAAACTGACTCGGTAAAAAAAATCTTATCGATATTATTATTTACGTATTATTATCGATACAAAATTTCATGAGAATCGGTTGTCGGGAAAGAGACAGACGTCGGCCGCGAGGTGTACAGCTCATAGAGTATTATTGGGGACAGAATAAGTTTCTTATCCTTATTTTTTGTTGTTTCCTCTTTCTTCCTCTCCTTACTCGATGTCTAGTTTATGTTAATGACTAGCTGCGCCCCGCTGTGTTACTCACGGTTAAAAAGTATTACTGTGCTATTCTGGACTATAATTTATCTCTGTGCCAAATTTCATCCAGATCCGTATAGACATTCTGGCGTGATTCAGTAACAAACATCTATCCATCCGTCCATTCAAACTTTCACATTTATAATTTTAGTGTGTAATGACATCATCAACATTATTGAAATGAAACTTCTAATACGACTTTCGACAAGGTTGCGTTAAACGTTTAACGCTCCTGGGGATGGGGAATAGAAAGAGACAAAGCGAAAGTGAATGCGTGGCACTCGAATGCATGCGCGTAGTATACCTGTTACAGGCCAGCGCAAGCGTTAGCAACGAGTAGTGTCTAATATTCCAACCCAAGAGGGACAGAGAAAGAAAGATACACAGAAGTTTCACTTCTTCCGCGCAGAGGGACTCCACGCACTAATTATTTAGCCAGTTTTCGCTCGCTAATAAGCATAGGCTTCTCTTATACGCTACTTGTACCTTGTCTTCTGCCACTTTTATTCAGTCAACCCGTTTTAACAGACTTCCAAAAAGGAAGAAGGTTCTATGTTCGAATGTTTGCTTTTTTTTTAACTGCAATTCTATATTTTAAAGTTCTACTTCATGGCTATAGCGGTGGATTATATTTTATATCGTTTAACGAATCGTTTATTGTTTAGAATAAGGCGTACAATGTAAACGTAAGCATACCCCTCGCTAACAACAAACAACATTGCGTGCCGATTCAATACTTAAATATCACAGTCGAGAGTGCGTTTTAACTCCACTGCTTCAGAAACAGTTAAACTATTCAGTAAACAAGCGGCTAATCGATAGCAGTGGTCTGGTTTAAAGCAAGTCGAACAAAGGCGACCTATATACCGGTCAGCGAAACACACGCCCGTTTATACATTTTTAACACGTTGAACGTCGAGGGAAAAATCGAATATTCCCGTTCAGGCCATGGCACTCACCGGTGAGCCTTACCATACTGAACCATTCAGGCCACGGGGGTCACCCGTGAGCCGAGTGCGAGGTTCAATGTAAACGCTTCCCACAAGCCGAAAATAGCAGCTACCAAACAAAACGCATATGGAAGTGAGCCGTGTGGCCCTGTAGCACAATCGGACAGCGTGGTTTTCAAATCCAGTTGAAACTCAGGTTTTTATCAAGGTTGTTGTTATGATACTAGGGTTGGTCAACGATTTGTCAACGGTATAGTATAAAATATTTTTTTTTAAACTTCTCAGTTATTTATGAAGATTAATAATCACAATGGCACTTTATTCAATATCACATTAGTTAAAATAATTAATCATTTTTATAAGAAACCTAAATATTACCGGTGAATTCGGTTAACACAAAGTAAACAAAATAGCTCCCGAGCCAGGAACAAATTTGGTCAATCATTTACTCCCAGACAAAAACTCGTACAAATGATTAAGATAGATTTATCATAAATTATTGTGGTCGTCAGCAGCGAATCCGGTGGTGGGTTTAGCAGCATTACATAGATTATACACAAAGGCGTTCGAATGTGTTAGGTGGAGTTGCATGCATTGCAGGAAATGGGAGTCCCTTTCCACCTAATAGCACTGATTGCCGATCGGTACGAAGATGGAGAGTCAAGCATCAAGATAAATGATGGTGTGTCAGGATCTTTCAAACAAGAAAAAATGAGTACGTCAGGGGTGAATACCTCTTGCACAATTTGTCTTTTCTTCTTTTTAACATTTTATTGCGAGTATATAATAAGAAGAGCCCTAGGACAGTGGGGAAGACATATCGCAATAGGTGGCAATAAGATCAGCAACCTACGATATGCAGATGACACAACATTGTTTGCATCTTCATCTTCATCTTCTCTAAAAACACCAAAATGAAACTTGTGCGATGTATCGTGTTCTCAATTTCTTTACGGCTCCGAGGAGCTTGACCATGATGTCAATACGAGCAATGGACAGAAAAAACGAAGAGAAAAGAAGAAGCCTTTGAAATGTGGTGCTGGATGATATAGTAGACTGTTGACTGTTGCGCATATTATGAACAAAACGTACCAACAAATCTATTTTCAGCCAACTCAACGTCAAGTCCACGGTTATCCACAATCTGATACTAAAGAGTTCTTAGCTACTTTGGTCATATTGCCCGGAGGCAACCAGATAATCTTGACAAGCTGGTTATTGTAGGAAAGATAGAGGGCAAGAAGAGACCAGGGGGTCGACCGCTGACCCGATGGTTCGACCAAATTAAGACGATTACAGCTCTCCGTTACTAAATATTAGTAGCCCTGAAACAAGCCGACAGCAGAGTGGTATGGCAGAAGCTAGTAAACGCCGCGGTGAAGGCATTTCAAGATGGGCACGACCTTCAGTAATGAAGAGCATAAAGAAGAAGAAGCCTCCCAAACACGTAGAAAAAAACACAGTCATTTCCTCCCAATTGAAAATTGTGTTGTGTTAAGATAAAGCTTTCAAACCCGAAAATAAAGTCAGCTGGCTGTATCGCGGTAGAAATATCGTCAGCTGATGCCCTGATGATTGCAAAGCAGGAGCTACGCAAGAGCTTCTATCGCCTATTTGAATGCATCAACTAACCAGTTTTTCCTTGGCATACTGCTAGGCTTTTTACAAGCTTTCATTCAATGGTCCAATCAAGTGGCTAAGTGCGTAAAATTCCCCGCCAAACAAATAAACAAGCCTGCATTTGACCTGCCGTGTTATTATTTTTGTATGTATGTTTGTATAGGTCACATGAGAACCACTTCCTGAAGTTCAATTGCACTGGAATTTGGTATACTTGCGTATCTTCGGTGCCAATTTAATATGGACCATGAGCCATGAGCTTCATGGTCTGATGATGGAGTTGGAGGGTGTTCATAACTTTTCTATAGTCAATCGTTTCCAAAACTAGCTTTAAGGAGTGTACATCTGACTAATGTAGATGATGGTGAAGAAGTTAGCAGCCGAACCGTGAGCTGGTCAAAGTGAGTTCCCACTAGGCTTCATGATAAATCTTAATTGTTGTACGAGTTTTCGTCCGGGAGGAAATGATTGACTAAATTTGTTCCTGGCTCGCGGGCTAGTAGTTTATTCTTCGTAGCTAGACTCGATCGCTGCGTCCGGGGAACGAGTGCACGGGGTGAGCCGCGCGGTGACCCCGCGGCCTCCGGGAACGGAAATTTAAAAATCGTTCGTAGAAGGCCACGGGACTCACCCGTGAGCCTTATGCTATATCTCTAAAACTAGGCGGTAAAAGTCGCTAATTTTTATTTTCCATACGAATTATCGCATTTTATATACTTTGTGATAAAAATCTCAAGTTGATGAAAATTACGGATTACCTGATTTTGGCTTGGCCCGAACGGAAAGGTACGCTAGGCTCACCGGTGGGTCCTATGGCGTGCAACGTGTTAAATGCAAAACAATGTGCTAATAAGTTATATTGGAGACCGATTATGATAATACATACATAACATATCATCACGTTTTTCCCCCGAGGGGGCTGGCAGAAGCGAGATACAACACCCACACTTCGCCGGACGATATTCAGTCCCAAATGTGACAGCGGGGGCGAGCCTGTCGCCATACACCGGGCTCCAGTCATGTTGCAGATGACATACAATACGCGCATATGTTCACACAATGAACAAATTGGTGCGTGCCGTCGGCTGGGTTTGAACCCGCTCCCTCTGGCTTGAGAGGCGGGCCTTCTTCAACTAGGCTATCATCGCTTTTTATTATGTTAATACTTTCTGTTAATTGGGAAGTAAGCAATGTAGGGCAGAGATTGGTTAATTTGTAATTGTAACTTTGTAGTTACCTACTACATTTGTGACATAGACTCATAAGTTCATGGTGGTTTTCTTTTTTTTTTTTTATTGTTGTCGTGACAACATATAATAAATCAATGAACACCGGCTGCACGCACGAATAAGGATGACTCATTATCCCGTTACGTTACGCTTATTGTAACGTTACGATCGGAGATTTATAGATATTACCTAGTTGTACTCGTAAGCCAAAATTTGTGAGACTGTAATTTATTTCTTCTTTGAAAAATTTTTGCCCCTCAGTTTCTTGCCTGTTCTTCTGAGTAAAGAAAGAAAGAAAGAAACCATTTATTTCACCGCACAAAACACTACAACAACAACAAACAAAATACACAATAAAACATTAACAGACAAAAAATAATAACTTCTACATATACTTACACTAGCTGCGCCCTGCGGTTTCACCCGCGGATAAAAAGTATCCTATGTGCTATTCTAGACTATGATCTATCTCTGTGCCAAATTTCATCCAGATCTGTTAAGCCGTTCTGGCGTGAAAAAGTAACAAACATCCATTCTTACAAACTTTCGCGTTTATAATATTAGTAGGATAGATAGTAGGATACGATTAAGACATAAACAAATATTTAGATGATTAAGTTTCAGTTTTCGCTGTAGTGTCCAATGCGACAAAAAAGGTTAGTGCTCAGCATGGTGCTGCTAATTTCTTAGCAGCGCTGGTTTTCAGCACTAACCTTCTGAGACGCACGGGACTGTTGAAAAAGATAGATAAAGAAAGTAGTAAGAAAATAAATAAACATACGCGTATAAAATACATAAACTATTATGTTAAATATATAGAAATAAAAACGTAAAGAGTAGAGGATCTTTATCCAAAAAAGGCGGTCGAGTCCATTTAAAAAAAAATTTGACGTTCAAAAGTGTATCTTTGGAATAAAAACTGAATAATAACCCAGTAAAATTGAATAAAAACATTTTGACTTTTGACTTTTGGAGCGAGAGCGCTACACGAGCGAGCGAAAGGCACGATCGGCTTAAGCGTTCGGCTTTCGCCGCATCTATCTCTCCTACACTCTTCTTTTGTAATGATTTTCGTAAACCGATTTTACAGACAACCAGTTTATTTAATTACTTACTAAAATTTTCATTATGAATTATAATAGTTAAAACATTTAGATCTTCATAAAATATATTCCATCTTAATATGGTATTATGGTGATTTGGTAAGGCTGACCAACACCACGTGAGATACAGTGTTGGAAAGAGAGGTATAAACTAAATTAAATTAATTATCTCAGTACCTGGATGACCGAGCTTTGCTCGGTTTTTTTTTTTAATTGTGTTTTTTAGAAAATAAACAATTGATTTTAGTCTAACCTCAAAGCAAACACTCATTGACTTCGTGTTACTTAACAACGCCATCTGCTGTTGTGTCGTTAAAGCAATTAGTGGCTCCCAAAAAATAGTATTATTATTCGCCAATAGATGTCAGGAAGAGTCATATTTTTCAGTTGAGACTACTCAAACGCCTCCTTTTTGTTATATTTCTTCCAAGTTTGTTTAAGTTGATTATCGATAAAACACGAATAAAATGACATTTTCTAAAAATGATTCCTAGCTAGATCGATTTATCGCCCCCGAAACCCCCATTATACTAAATTATATGAAAATCGTTGGAGCCGATTCCGAGATTCCAATTATATATATATATATACAAGAATTGCTCATTTAAAGATATAAGATTATGTATGGCTATTTTTGTCTAAATCAGCTGATTCAGCCATGCCTTCTCCTGCATCTTGTTCACCGGAGCAAGATGGCAGCTTGGTTAAATTACCTGCCTATCATCGACTACCCGTATAATTAACCTAACTCTTGTTGGCTCACGTCACTAATGCTGGCGCATTATAGAAAAGAGCCAATCACAATATAGGAGAGTTCGGAGTGAAAGACATGAAAACTGCGCTGGTATTATAATTATGACGATTTATTTCTAAATTAATAAAGACACTGTGCAGCGCAGGTCGCGGTTCTGAGACTACTCTGGTCGAGGTAGGCGTGTAGACACTCGCTCGTATCATATGTCACTAATGTCAATATACTCTTATAAAAAACCGAGCCAACACTGACTCTACAAAATAAAATAATACTCTATAATCTTTTCCTCCATCTAACATTACTGCTCTCTACTACATACATAGTACCCCATCTCCGCCCGTAATCAGTGTAGAGTGAGTGCACGTATTCCCGCTCCCACATGCATTAGCGTAATTTTTTCTTGCCATTTCCGCGACACGCTCCATCGATAGAGGAATAAAAAGAGGACCATTCCAGCTCTACACTACTCTATAGCTCTACTACGTGCCTCTATTGTGCTACATTTGGTTTTACTATGCTTTATACTCTGTCCCGCGATCCGGGAGTGTTATTTTAAGAGCATGTTTTACGAGTATTGGACCGCACTATTTTTGCTTTTCTCGATAAATTTCGATGTCTTAAAATATCGCTTACATAAATATATTAAACTAGCTGTCACCCCGCGACTTCGTTCGCGTTTATTATTTATATATATATATATATATATATATATATATATATAGCTTAAATATATATATATATTTAAACTATCCTATCTCTCAAGTTGGATCGAACTGCACATGGTGTGCGAATTTTATTATAATCGGTTAAGTGGTTTAGGAGTTCATTGAGGACAAACATTGTGACACGAGATTTATATATATTAAGATTGGTAAATTGTCATATCGTCACGCTTTTTCCCCAAAAGGGCTGGCAGAGGTGTATAACATCCACACTTCGCCGGACAATGTTCAGTCCCAAATGTGAAAGTCTGTCGCCAAACACCAGGGTCCAGTTATGTAGCAGAAAACATTACAAACGCACATAAGTTTACAAAATTATCAAGTTGGTGCGTGCCTTCGGCTGAGATTGAACTCACTCCCTCGGAGTAAATTGTATACATAGATAGATAGATAAACCATTTATTGTTCTCACCACAAATAACACAACATCATGGGAATAGTTATAATAAAACTTATTATATAGTGGAATAACTGTATAATCCTACTAATATTATAAGCGCGAAAGTTTGTAAGAATGGATGGATGGATGGATGTTTGTTACTCTTTCACGCCAGGACGGCTGAACAGATCTGGATGAAATTTGGCACAGAGATAGATTATAGTCTAGAATAGCACATAGGATACTTTTTAAGCGGGTGAAACCGCGGGCGCAGCTAGTGTGTGTATACTTACTTAACATCATAAACATACATTTATCAACATATCACTAAAACTTTTTTTATCGTTGGTAACCAAACATAGCTTGTTTGGTTCGCGTACGATAAGCGATGGAGCTTGCTTGCCTAGAAGAAATCACTTCCGACGAAACTTGAAGACACCCAGACTAACTATCATATATTATTATTACTACTACTACTACTAATCTATCATTTTGTTTGTTCTTAGTTTAAATCTTATACTTACGAGTACATCTCGAGTTTAACTCTACTTTTGAGAAATACGGTTTTGAACTCATTAGCAGTATCACTCTGCTAAGTAAAGTTAATCATTAGGGTCCTGGCCCCAAATTAGGATTCCCTGTGTCTCTTAGGTACCTAATCCTTGAATCTAGATAATTAGGAGCTATGAGGGCCTTGGTGTAATGAATGCGGAACCTACGGTTAAATGTGAAATTAGAATTTATTACCTCGGGACTGCCTCGGTGACTCAGTTGGTAGTGAACCTGCTTTCTGAGCTTGGGGGCGTGGGTTCGCTTCCCACCTAGTGCAAACATTTATGTGATGAACGTTGGTGTTCGTTCTGTCTGGGCGTTAATATCTATTTAACTATGTATTTAAAAACATACATATTTATGTATGTATATCAGTTTCTAGCAGCCATAGTACAAGCTTTGCTTAATTTGGGGTCAGGCGACCTGACACACGGTCGCCTGACCTGAAGTCAAAGTCTGAAGCCAAAAGCCAAAAGCCTGAAGTCAAAAGATGAATGGATGTTTGTTACTCTTTCACGCCAGACCGGTTGAACAGATCTGAATGAAGTTTGGCCCAGAGATAGATTATAGTCTAGAATAGCATATAGGATAATTTTTAACCGCGGTTGAAACCGCGGGGCGCAGCTAGTAATCATATAATTTTAACCCGGATTTTCAACAATGCACTTATTTACTAAGCTTATTCAATCTTTTACAAACTACTCCGTATTACATAGGTATCTTTATATATCTTTTAAAACACTTTTTAACAAAGGCTCCAAATGATGGCGCGCACCAGCGTTACGATCACGAAAGAGGTTAATTACACCTTAATAGCAGTAGTCGCCGTTAAACTGGGACGAAGGGATTCTACTCACTAAAAAACTGAAATTGGATTTCGTTCTAAATTATAGTTTTTTTTTTCAATGGTATAGGCATAATTATAGAACAAGGTAGAGATAGAAAGACAAGCTCGACGCCCACGAAAAGAATTGGTCTACCCCATCAATGCCAAAAAACGGATGACTGAAAAAAGAGGGAAGACAGGCCTTTGCCCAACAATAGGACATACCTAATAGGTATAAATATTGGCATTGTTTTTAATTTAAAATAAAAACAAGTTAGTATGTTTAATATATTTTTAATAAGTTCGACTTTTGAGAATGGACAAGTTAGGATGTGGACCAAACCGGAGGGGCTCATTAGTCGATACTCATTTAATTTCATTTGAGTAGTTTTTAATTAAATTTTTATTTTCAAATTTTTTCATTATGAGCAATTCTTGTATATATATATATAATTGGAATTTCGGAATCGGCTCCCACGATTTTCATACAATTTAGTATATAGGGGGTTTCGGGGGCGATAAATCGATCTAGCTAGGAATCATTTTTAGAAAATGTCATTTTATTCGTGTTTTATCGATAATCAACTTAAACATAAACTTGGAAGAAAAATAACAAAAAGGAGGCGTTTGAGTAGTCTCAACTGAAAAATATGACTCTTCCTGATATCTATTGGCGAATAATAATACTATTTTTTGTGAACAACTAATTGCTTTAACAACACAAAAGCAGATGGCGTTGTTAAGTAACACGAAGTCAATGAGTGTTTGCTTTGAGGTTAGACTAAAATCAATTGTTTATTTTCCAAAAAACACAATTAAAAAAAAAAAATACCGAGCAAAGCTCGGTCATCCAGGTACTGATTTATAATCTTATAAATTTTAATGTGTGAAAACCACGTCAGTTTCCATAATAAAACGTTTTCCTGTTAATTTAATACCAATAAAAATGGCAAAAAAATAGCGCCTATCTCATTTTACCATCAAATATGATTTACGATTTTCAACTCTAAATAAAGCGGGTTACATTGACGTATGTGTAGCTAGATAAACGTGGAATGTCCGATCCTTAAGGGTTTGTTATAAAAATCAGACCGAAGCGCTCCCAACGCGTACCTCAAGCACACTCCAGTGCACATGTTTAAAATTATAAGCAAAGGATCATACAAAACATTTACAGAGCTGCGGACGCTCGCTGTGCGCTAAGTATGATTCGTTGCATATAAATTTCATAATACATTTTACAGTGCAGCGTTTGGAGTACACGTCGGAGCTCTCGTTGCTACGAGTCCTTTAACTTCAAGCGCAACGCAATAACCCGATAATTGCATACCCTGTCCCATTCTCTTTCAAATGTATCCTCTCCATCCTAAGGTTGTCAAAGTCAAAGTCAAAATGTTTTTATGCAATTTGGGCATCAAAGATACACTTATGAACGTCAAAGTTTTTTTTTTAAAATACGAGTAGACTCGATCGGCTTGTTCTTATGACGAGCCTCTACTCAGAAGAACAGGCGAGAAACTGAGGGGCATTATCTTTTTAAAGAATAAATAAATTTCTGTCTTACAAATTTTGGCTTACAACTAGGTGATATCTATATATGCTAGTGGCTACTTGGCGGAAGTGGAAGGCTCCAGACATCTCTTCTAAATTAGTCTTAGCCTTATAATACCCTCTGCCTGGAAGAGATCGCTCTTAGTGATAAGGCCGCCAGTTGTTACATTACAGTTTAAGTTTTTCTGTTCTGTTGTTTTGTTATTTCTTTTGTGAACAATAGAGTGTTTATCTATCTGTATCTTCTTCTTAGTCGGCATCTTCATTGCTGAAGGTCGTGCCCAGTTTGATTGAGTGCACACGATGCACTATGCTCTTCCACGAGTTTCTGTCTTCGGCGGTTTTAATCGCTTCAGGTATTGCCAGGCCCGTGAGCGTCCTTATTAGGTCTGACCAACGGGTAGGTGAGCGCCCGCGTGGTCTTTTCCCATCGACCTGACCAACTACCATCAGCTTTTCCAAGCTGTCAGGATTCCGACGAGCGATGTGTCCGAAATATTTGAGTATCCGCTGAGAGCAGATAGCGGACAGCCTTACGGTTATTCCGAGTTCTTTTAGAATCGACATATTGGTTCGGCGTGCGGTCCATGGAATTCGCAACATACGCCTCCAACACCACATTTCGAAAGCGTCGATTTTCACTCTTTCTTTCTGTCTTATCGTCCAGGATTCGGCGCCATAGATGAAGATTGAGAAGACCAGCGTACGCATCAACCTCACTTTAGTTTTCCGGGATATATTGCGGTCTTTCCATATCCTAGCGAGTTTAGTAAGTGCTGCTTTAGACATTTGGATCCTTCTACTTATCTCCATCCCGCTGCCACCCTCGTTGTTAAGAAGTGAGCCCAGGTAAACAAACTGTTCAACAAATTCCAGGTCCTTGAGTTTATCTATCTGTATATATATATCTATAATTGTAGTAAAAGCGAATCAATACATTTACTAATTCAATAATAAAAAGTTTTAAAGAAAGACCAGGTCAAGAGTACCCGTAACCGATGAGTGTGTATAAAAAGACAAATGAAAGTAGAAGAAGCGATAGACGCGTGTACCAGGATCGTAGCAAGTGGAGAGAAGTGGTCTCTGGCTACCCCTAGAGGAAAGAGATGTGATTGTGTTATTAATATATATGTCAATATCCATATTAATATATACAGACCTATGTACGAAAAACATAATGTAAAAAGTTTCTGAAAAGCGTAGAAAATTATAGATAATACCACGATTTACTACAATCTAGTTCTTTGTAGCAAGTCGATTTTAAAGTCCGTTTTAAAACCCTCACAACTTTTTAAAAGGCATAAACTTTACGAGCTATAGAAGAGCAGTAAAATTTTAAATAAATATGTTCTCGCCAATAAAAACATGGGAGCGATGTAAGATGTTCAAAATATTTAATAGTTTAAACCGTTGCCAAGAAAGTGTAGGTGTAATAACTCAGAGGACTTTTTAATACTTCAAATCCAAAAATTATCATTATCATCATCAACCATACCGACCCACAGCAAGTAAGTATAAGCTGAGCCAATAAAGAAACGAATCGACACGAAACAGCGCTGTTCGTATCTTCTCACTCGTGTTAACGATATTATGTGATTGTGCGAGCAAGATGACAAAATAGCTCTGCTTCTTTAGGCTCGTTTCTTTAGCGAATTAAAGTTATACATATCTTTTCAGCGCGCTATCTCTCTCAGCCCTATGCCAGTCTCATTCTGCCTTCTTGCCTTAACAGTATCATTCCAAGACATTAAAAAAAATTGGGTAAATCCAATATCGATGACGTCATAACAATAGTTTTAATATCCTCGCTAAAACCCTATACATTACGTCGTTACAAGCCAACTCGTACAACCCCCTAGTTTTGGGCCAGCACCCGTTACGCCATATATCGTAGAGGACGAGACCCGAATACAGAGTGGATGGAATTGGGTGAACTCCACTACTTACATAGTTATGTCCATGGAGCATAAAGAAAGAGGAGACGGCGTGACAGTATTTTAGAGCAATGCGTGACAGGACGCGGAATGAAAG
Organism: Peribatodes rhomboidaria; assembly: GCA_911728515.1. Lineage (NCBI taxonomy): Eukaryota > Metazoa > Arthropoda > Insecta > Lepidoptera > Geometridae > Peribatodes > Peribatodes rhomboidaria. Next base: position 14,529,477 of record OU452179.1, on the reverse strand, counting down.
GGTCGTTACACCGCATTTTCTTTTGTTTCATAAGTAGTTGTCACATGCTATTTGCCAGGGTTTTGCTACTAAATTAAATATACAATGCAATACTTCTGATATATTTCTATTGTGCGCCAAAAATCATAACAAATGGTTTGACTAATCAAATAATGGTTCATTATAGTGTGGAGACATTTTGTTTTGAAGAGGTAGGTGTTAGGAATAGTATTATTTTAATACCAATTTTTAATTATCTTAAGCTATAAGTTCCTACCTAAGTATAAGTTAAACCATATCAGAGTCTAAATAATGTAAGCTTATTCACAAAAACCAAATATGGGACTAGAGCCGCAAGTTTAATTTTGATATTTGAAGCCTCATGTTATAAAACCTATTTGCTTCAAAATACTCAGCAATAAGTTCGAATAGATTCTGGTAAGGTGGATTTAAAAGTTACGGTTGGCAGCTGCAGAAAAAAACAATTGAAGGCGGGCTTGAAGAAAATACAAGAACAGGAATTTGTAAAATCTTATACCTTTAAATGAGCAATTCTTGTATATATATATATATACAACGTGCTGGTTTGAGGTGTAGTAATATTCAAAGGTGGGTATCTGTATAACATTTTGAATCATTTGCCAGAACAACAAAATCCAAATCAAACCTTTATTGTTCCATACAAAGTTTAAAAAACTATTTTTTACAATTATTTTGGACAGCCCTTAGAGCGATCGCTGACCGCGGCGTTTGTCAAACAATACTCAACACGCATGCGATCGTCTTCCCCGTTCTTCAGCCCGCGCCCCGCCGCCGACGGCGGCGCACACGGCTTAAACTTAATTCGATGTTTATTGTTTACGTTACAGTGGAAGTAGGTAAATTTATAAGATGTTAGATAGGTATTAAGGTTTTTTTTGTATTTCGCTAGTGTTTCACTAATTACTTTGCTAATAACCACATACTAGTACTACACAAAAATGTACGTAGTAGGTTCTTATCTTACCTAATCATTATCCTTCCTTGTCCGTGAGTTAACATTGTGATTACTGCTCTTTTGGGGTCACTTTTTCACATAGGTAACACGAAGTTGCGTGTTTTACAACATTCACAACAATCCAAGAACTACCACAACACACTTATCGCACAGATCACAGAAGAGGTTCGAAGTGCTGTCCTCCCCTCTCAATGCACAACCCCACTCGACGAGACACTGAAGCCATGACATTCCGGAGCATTTCGGGAGCAATCGTGATGAATGCCGGTGTAATACCTACGCGCAACCATTTCCTCCGTGAAATTGCATAGCACGGCATACACGGCATTTTTGACGAAACCCCACAGAAAAAAGTCCAAAGGCGTCAGGTCCGGAGATCGAGGAGGCAAACGGCTGTTGCAGAGGCGACCTTCCGTCCACAAAACGTTTACGGTAGATCTAACGCGCCGCAAGGCAGTTTCCGTCCGCAGCACCAAAACATTAAAATATCATCTCGTAATATTCATTTCATTCATTCATTTTGAATCTGACATCGTATTATAATAATCTACGCAATGAAACAATAAAGAAGGAATTTTATGACTTCACACCGGGATGGATAGAGAGCAACTAGACGAAACTTTAAAAAAAATATAAAATTATTTTTTGCGGCTAGTAGGGGTGACCATGAGTTCACATAGTAACGAAACCTTTTCTCATTTTCGTTTTATTTTCGACCGTCGGAGGAAAGTACCAAAAGTCTTGGTTCTAAAAATCAAATCTCTCTGTTTAAAGAGTTTCGAAAACCGTAATGATCATTAAAGTTAAACAACGGACAATCATCGCCATATTGGCTGATAAATCGGAATCGGCTTAACATTTTAATACTCACAACGTGCTTGAAATGTCAAAATCTTAAACCAAATAAAGAATTTTGCTAACAGCGAAGTGACGAACCCGGTTTTCTAAGTATGTGAGCGTTGGAAAATGTGTGCCATGATAATTAAAAAAAACTAAAATTACAATAATAACTCGTAATACAACAAGTGTCTTGCTGGCCTACCATGCGCAACGCGCCAAAGGTATGTCGCCTCTTATTATCGAGACAGACATATTATGTTTACACATAGTCTTCTCACGTTCTCGCTTGACAAAAAGTGACGAGAAGAATTTTGTCGAACTTGCATAAATACACTTTAATACCGAACTCATGGTAGTTCCTTGCCTATTTTGTTTAGAGCACCGCTTGTTGCCAATTGTCCCGCGGTACGCTTTGGCGGCTCTCTGTGAGCTCTTTGTCTTTTGCCGACAAATGTTTTGATGTTTTCGCGAAATGGCAAAGAATAATTTTTTTATGCAGTAGGTATGCACAATTTATCTTTTGACGAGCTTTTATTTTTATTTTCGCATGTACCTATGGTGAATGTCAGTAATCAAATCTTTCACGTTAAATGCCTACTCTTTGGTTTCCGATTGAACTTAAATGTTTTATGTACTTATGTAAGTTGAGTGACTATGCAACAACCTGGTGCCACCGAAATGATCTGATGGAGATGATGGAGTCAGGAGGTGGGTAGAGGAACTCTTCAACGGCGAACAGCACAGACTTGAAATTTTGTAAATCTAATTAATTGTAATAGCCTGTTCTCAACGCCATCATGACACAGCTGCTACACCCAGGGATGACTTCCGGCAAGGGGACTCTTCAACGGGGAACAGCACGGACTCAAAATTTTGCTAATGCATTTAATGGTAATAGCCTGTTCTAAACTCTATCATGATATGGCTGCTAAACCCAGGGTTTTCGTTTCGTTTTCGGCGAGTCTACGTTCACTTTATTCATGTCGTTGACTAGATATGTAACCATTTAAGTATCTAAAAGATATCTTGCTTTTGTTTCTGTTTAAAATAGTTCTTAAAATGTATGAAGGGACATTTACTCCATTCTGTGTTTTGTAGGTAAAGATAATATTCTTTCTGCGCACTTAGTAGTCTATGTCGGGCAAGACCGGTCATCAACCGAACAGCTGTTTGTGAGCTTATTAGGGTTGCTCCGAGTCAAATTTACGTAAAAGTTTAAGTTGTGATAACTTAAAATCTATCGTGCTTACGATAAGGAGACCTTGCAGGTTTAATTCTATATCAGTCTCGGCATGTGCCGTTTCAGTATTACTACACCCAAAACCAGCACGTTGTATATATAATTGGAATCTCGGAATCGGCTCCAACGATTTTCATACAAATTAGTATATAGGGGGTTTCGGGGGCGATAAATCGATCTAGCTAGGAATCATTTTTAGAAAATATCATTTTATTCGTGTTTTATCGATAATCAATCTCAACTGAAAAATATGACTCTTCCTGACATCTATTGGCGAATAATAATACTACTATTTTTTGTGAGCAACTAATTGCTTTAACGACACAACAGCAGATGGCGTTGTTAAGTAACACGAAGTCAATGAGTGTTTGCTTTGAGGTTAGACTAAAATCAATTGTTTATTATCCAAAAAACACAATTAAAAAGTAAAAAAAAATACCGAGCAAAGCTCGGCCATCCAGGTACTATTTAATAAAACTAAATAAACTTTGTTATTCTTTGTCTATGTTTTTATGAAATATCTAGTAATCCATCAAATTTTTAAAGGTATTATGTTCTTCACAATAAAATTCAATACCTATATAAAGTCTCTCACATTAGCAACCCATACGTGGGTACCTAACTTGGGTTAGTGAGCTACCATGGATGAGTTAATGCATCCAACGCTGCGCCATTACATTGTATTCATTTTTGAAAATCAAAATGTCTTGAACGCTGACAGTAACTTCAGACATCAAAGTCATCATAACACACAGCAACTTATACCACCTCCTCTTCGTACCTTCTTCGCGGACCCGCCTTATATTACAAGATACCTACTCGTTCGAAGAAGAAACACGAGACGTCGCGGAGGGAAGTTTGCTCGCGAGATGTGTTATTTTGGGTCGTAATCGAAAAGGTAGGAAAACACTCAAATATCTAGTAGTCTCCGTGAATATTCAAAAACATCCTTAAACTTGGGACAAGCATAAATATAAAACCTTTTCAACCTGCCAGCTTCCTTTTTTTCTGATAATTAGAATCTGGGCGTTCAAGGGCAGAGTGAATGGTATCTTCGAAGTCTGCATGCTTCATCTTCAACCACATCGTCGCTTAACAACAGGCGAATTAGTAGTCAAACCCAGAATTACGAGTATTCGCGATAAAATAAAATTGCTAGTGACAGAGAAAATTATGGTAAGGCGCAGGTAATAAATAAACTGGATTTCAAATGAAAATACAATGAAAGTTAGATATAAAATAAAGTTCAGTCTACAACACACTAGAAGTTTTACCTTCAGTTTCGCCTGACCGTTTATATATCCGTTCATAGTCCGTGATAAATCCGTTCGCGCTTTTACGATAGGCTTTGTGCACCAAGCCGTTCAGTCCGAACTGACGCAGGTTTGCTTGTTCAGTTTGACCTCATCGTGGTAGGCTTTGCAATTAGAATTCGAGTTGGTTAGAGCTAAAATTAATAGGGTTCAAAAAAGCAGCTCATTTATCCCGTCTCTAAGCTTGATAAAAATCGTATCTTTATTAAAATACTTTAACTATTTTATTAATTGTCAATACGAGTAGTTAGTCGTTTCAAGGTAGCTCACCTGATACAAAATAACCGTCTAAAATACGCCTACTCCTGTAAGCCTGTTGCTGTATGTATATGTAAATGGATCTCCTACAACGAAAATAGTACAGTAGTACCTGTCGGTTTTCTCAAGATGTTTTCCTTTTCTTCCCGGTTAAGGAAAAACTTCCCCAATCAGAAGAAATTCGCTCGTAGAGACGGCGCCTAAACCAAAATAGGAAATATCGCGGTCGTTACGAGTCAATAGCACGCGTACGTGCCGCGCCGAGCTTCGAATACTAACTAGGGAGCCCTCGGGTTAAACGGTCCAAACACGACGGTACAACGATGTTTTATTGCATTCGTTCCGTTTTGATTTGAACTCAATCTTGCAATTTTTATCTACGCTAGTCTATATGTACTTACACTCATATTACATTTTCTCTGGTGGAGGCTTCGGCCGTGGCTAGTTACCACCCACCGGATCAAGCCATGCCGTGAAATGACCTAGTCGTGTTTCGGGATGTAGTCCGGTGTAACCGTTCCGAAGACGGGTCTGAGCAGTAGCGCACTTGTAGCGCCTCACTCAACTGCCGTCTTTGTACTTCTTCACTCTACAAAACTTCAAGGCTAGAGTGAATAAGTACCTTATAGGTCGTCGTGCTCCATCTTAGACCACAACGTCGCTTAACATCAGGCGAGTTGGTGGTCAAACGCCGACCTATTCTACATTAATAAAAAATATTTATATATATCGTCACGCCTTTTCTCCAAAGGGGCTGGCAGAGTTGTACAACACCTACAATTCACCGGACGATATTAAGTCCTAATTGTGACAGGGGGTGAGCCTGTCGCCATATACCGGGCTCCAGTCATGTAGCAGATGATATACAATACGGACATACTAATAATAAACGTTGATTAGCAGCGGACAGCGAAGTCTTAGTAATAGGGTTTCGTTTTACCCTTTGGGTACTGAACCCTGAAAATGAAATAGGAATTAATTTTAACGATTAACTTGCAATGATTCATCTGTCCAGCAACTCAGTTTTCTTGACGTCTCACGGTCCCTTGACGAGAGTGTAAATCCGGCTTAAGAGTTGCGCGACGCTTTGAATTTTCCAAACAAACGCGCTAGTCAAATTTCTTGAAAACTATTTGTCAGGGTATGATGAAATTAGGCAAGTACAATCAAATGAACTATATCTCTGCCCCCATGTTCTCGTTTTTTTTTTTTTCAATGTCCTATTAAAAATATCTGCATTTGTAAGGGGTCACTTTTGATTTTTTTTATATGACAGGCAAAGCGAATCAAAAATTTATTTACAAGGGAAGGTTATCTACATCATTAGCTTTTAAATTCATCCATAATACAAAAAAAATATTTAGTTATTTAAGAATGATTAGAGAAGTGCTAAAGTCATAAAAATGACTGTAATTGCACTTTGTCACTCTGTAGATAACTTTAGAGGCTCGTCAGTATCTTTACTTGCTCTCTTCACTCGTCGCATCCTTCTAAACAAAATGGCAATAGAAAACCTTTAGCCAATGCGAAGTTAGTCTAAAGTGGTCGCCGGACTCTTAACGTTTTCATCTCGTTGACAATCCAAGTAGAGTAAACTGAAACGGACGCGAGTGGCAATCTATATTCAATATTCCTGCAGTCTAATATAAAATTCAAAAGTTTGTACTTCTTTGTCTTGAGAGCTTTGAAAATATATTTTTGCAGAGATGGCACTGAGATGTTTTACTTGGCAGTTAAATGGACATAGCATGACATTCTCAATTTAAACTTTAATGTAGTTGCAAAAAGACAATGACAGTTTTAGATTAGTTTCAGCTCACTTACCTATCTAACTTTGTTAACAAAAGAACAACAATATACAAGAAAATCTTGGTTTAGTCAAAATTTAATCGTCGTCAAATTTTTTTGAACATCTAAAGTTAAGCTTTTTTGTTATTATTATTTACAATAAGTACACAAAATTACTTTGGTATTCATCGTAATAAGGACACAAATAAGAATAAGTTGCTCGGTTAAACTTTAGAGAACTACACTGGCTATTTAATAATTGGAAAAAAATGTGTTGTAATCGCTGAAAATTTAGAGCACCACCACGCAAACACTTTTTAAAGAAGATACTTTTTGTGATTGTTTATCCAAAATGAAAATAATTTTCAAAACTTTACTCCAATTAAACTATTGTTCGTTGTGTCTTCTACCAGCTGTTTTTTTTTGCACCTGATCATTACAATTTTTCATATTAAACTAGGCGCAAACAAAATACTTGTTTTCGTTGATTTTGTGTAATACCGGGCCTTAATTTAATGATTTAACTCAGCTACTGGTATTCTCTTCATAACCATGCCTCGTTCTTCGTGATTTAATCACGTTCCTGCGTAATAAAGTATCTTTGGAACTTAAATCTCTTTGCGCAGATTTAATACTTAATTGGACTACTTAGAATTATGATAATGAAAGCTGGGACATTGTTTCAAATAAGCTTGTAATTGTGACAATCCATGTTTTTGAAGGTCTAAGAGCAATGGGAGTTTCAACGAAATTTTCGTTAACAAACTTGGCCAGAGTGAGAGGAACGTACGTCAATTTTTGCATATGCAAGACAAAGACAGTAAATTTTCTACCCACTACAAATTTGCGGTGTAAGAAGTTCTTTTAAGGAAGTGAAGTAAGGCGTTTTGTGACTTGATTCAGATACCGGTTCAAACCCCGCTTGTGTTAAATCTTTTTGCAGGTTAGAATTAAATTTATTTTACTTACAGTTTTGTCTGTTGTTTTTTGGGCATCCAGAGAAATCCTAGGGCCCTAGACAAGTTACAAAAGCCAAGTGATTCTGTTTCTAGAATCTGGGTGAAAATGGTGATGGGATTACTTGATAATTTGGTCACGTGATGTTAAAGCTCGTGTTTCGTCCAGTCAGCAGTATATCATCATCGCTAGCATTCGAACGTTAGTAATTCTAAATACATGATAGCCTAGAACCGATATTGGTTCGTCTAGGGCCGCGGAACTGACATCCCACTTCTGGAGTATTGGTTATTTGTGCCAGCAAGTTAGCTGACTGCCCAGCTCTTTAGAATACCTTCAAGCCTAGCATGCGCAACGCGACAACGGTATGTCGACTCTTTCTATCGAGACAGACGTATGTTTACACATAGCCTTGTCACGTTCTCACAAGACAAAAAAGTGACGAGAATACTTTTGTCGCGCGCGCATGGTAGGACTGCTGGCCTGACTCTGGCCTGCTAGCACAGCAGCTTCGTTTAGTAAAAAAGAGGTAGAGATAACTTTTGTAACTAACTCTTTAATTCCAGATCCATACACCGCATCCAAGGTCCAGTGCAACGAGACGATCGTGCTGTCCCACTCGCACCCGCACGCCACGGTCTCGAGCCCCGGCTTCCCTCGCCCGTACCCCGACGACGTGCAGTGTGTGACCGAAGTGAGGGCGCCACCACACCACACACTAAGAACACACTTCGAGGAGCTGCTGACTGAACATGAGCCACAGTAAGTGTGTTAACTTACTTAATCGTATATGCTATCTTCTTCTTCACCCACAACCTTGGTTCGCGACTACTATCAACAACAACGAAGGTCTAAGACATCAATGTAATTACTTTTGTGTACCATAGTATCCAAGATCAAAAACTCCGTCAAAATAATTTTGTATACACAAGAAATTTGGACGTCACATTTCGCGCCAGACTCATTAAAACTCTATTACACTGCTTCAACCAGTGATACAAGCCGGATGGAGTGAACTTTGTCATTCTCGAATGAGCAGAGCTTCATTTTTATACTAAAAACATCTTAAGCACTCTGTGGAGATGCCAGTTTACCGACCGCATAATTAAGTTTGTGAACCAAATGAACTCTGCGGTGGATCAACTTACGCGCGCAGATTGCAAGCTTAGTTAGTAAGTAGGTTAATGTTTTGAAAAATGTCAGTACCCAGATCTACGGGTAATTTAGGAACTACAAGTCTAATTTTGCTAAGGCTAATTCATCAGTTCGAAAACTCACCTGTAGGTGAATTAACCACTCCACAAGTTTGGTAGGGACCCAGTTCCAGTCACCCAGTTTTTTTTTGTGGTCCAAAATTCTTTCATCCATAAAAAGCTTTACAATTACTAAGCGCCGTAGTCTTTAAAACGTGAGCGAGCGAGGCACATAAAATTAATCATAAAAGTTTCAGGAAACAGGTTCGAATCTGGTTTCAGTAAGTTTTAATAGCACGATTAGATTGGAGAGGAAGTAATTGACTTCCTAATTTCCTCTATGATCGATTGACGAATCGAATTATCAGATTTCTTTGAAGGTTTATTTTATTAAGGATACACGTGTTTTTGAGTAACCAACAAAAATTATAAAGGTCTTTATCCCAGTGCCGGATTAGCCACAAAGCAGGTGGCAGCAAATGCTACGGGCCCCGCTAGAAAAACAAAAACCAAAAAAAGCCCTACTCCTAATATCTAAACTCAAAGTATGCGGTGCCAAATTCGCTAGATGGGGAAAAAAGCGCTGACCATACTTGGCAACAAGGTATTGAACCTTCAGGGGAAATGTGGACTTTGTGGAACCAGCAACTCAAGGGCCCCCTGTTCACATACACTACGGGCCCCGCGCCTGCCTAACCCGCACTGAATAACCCTAAAATCGTAAGAAAATAAAAGCTAAATTCTGCATACTCACACTTATTGCATTCTTCTTCTTCTTCTTATTTACGCTCAAACAGATCGACAGATTTGGATGAAATTTTGAGCAGAGATAGCCTACGTCCTAGATTAACACTTGACTAGTTTTATCCACGGGTAACGCCGCGAAAAACAGCTAGTTTCAGAATAACCAGAAAAGCACTTTATACAATCCATTACAATACAATATTACTTTATTGCACACCAAAAAACTACATGAAAATCTTAAAAACGTAAATACATTTCTCGGCAGTACAAGGGCGACCTTATCGCCTATAGCAACAACAACAAGTAAGATGTACATTTGACAAGAAAAGTAGCAAAGATCCAATGACAGATCGTCGCACTTTCCCAAACTCGTTTGTAAAGTAAAACGTATAAAAATGCAAAGCTAGATCCATCCAAGTCCCTGGAGCACTCTATGACAAGGAATAATACAGGAACACAGGACCGCATTAAGTATGGGAAAAAGGGCACTTACCTCCTCGTGACTAATTTTGTCAAACGGAAAAGCATACACAAAAGCCGTCCTTAGCCTGCTTGAAATCCCACAATTATTATTACTGCAAAAAAAATTGAGCTTAATTTCAAAAATATGAAATTTAAAAATTTAGTTTGTTGAATAGTTTGTTTCATCTACATTGTTCATTTTACCTGGCTCGTTTGTAGTCTACATTTCGTTTTCAACATGACATAACAAATCGTCACTCCTTTCCCCCGAGGGGGCTGGCAGAGGTGTAATACAGCACCCACACTTCGGCGGACGATATTCAGTCTCAATGACTGGAGCCTGGCGCCATACACCAGGCTCCAGTCATGTAGCAGATGACATACAATACGTACATAATTATGTTCACACAATGAACAAATTGGTGCGCACCGTCGGTTGGGTTCGAACCCGCTCCCCCTGGCTTAAGAGGCGGGCCTTTTCTAACTAGGCTATCATCGCTAATTTCGTCGTAAATTTCGTTTTCCGTCGCCCAAAATCTGAACCTGAGTACGCCCCTGCAACATCATTCGCGTTTGTACCCCGATCGCGTTTTGTCCAGAATGGAAGATCAATATGAACGGTTCCCTGGGGGCAGCGCAACGGCACTGCTTTGTTTCACGTTCAAACCGAATATTTGAAACCTCTGCAAAGTACCAGGAGAGCATCAATTTACCTGACTATGACAATCCGAATCAAATTACCGTTCAAACTGCAGATATGTAAATGTCGTTATTACAGCTCCAAAATAGCAGCTATACAGAACCGTTTATTTTATCAGGATGAAACTTTGAAAGAATTAAGTTGTGTTAATCTAGCTGTAAGTTTAGATCATACATTGCAATACATTTTATCTAAATAATCTAAATTTTTAATGCGAAAGTTAGTGTGTGTGTGTGTGTTTGGTTGTTAAGTTTGGATACTTTTTTCTGAATAAATAAATCTTTTTGTCATGAAATTCTGTATATTATTAAAAAATAACGCGCCGCTTACCAAATGCGTCAGACAACATCACAGAATAGTACGTAGGTAGTACTAAAATTACAACTGACAACTAAAGTTAAAACTCCGTTCAAAACCAGCCAGTATTTTTTTTATTTTAGACTCTGATCTCTTTGGTAACGAATCCTTGATCCTACTAAGAATGGATGGATGGATGGATGTTTCTTACTCTTTCACGCCAGAACGGCTGAACAGATATGGATGAAATTTGGCACAGAGATAGATTATAGTCTAGAATAGCACATAGGATACTTTTTAACTGCGGGTGAAACCGCCGGGCGCAGCTAGTAATTCATAATAATTTGATAAATAGTTACAGTAGGTATATCACGAGGAGGGTTTGTGAATACTATTTTCTGAATAAACGCAAACGAAGTTACGTGCAACAGCTAGTCAGAAATAAAACAAAAACTACAGACGTAACAACTAAAGTCAAAAGACAATGGAGATGGCCTGGCCACGTAATAAGAGGACGCGACCAATGGAGCAAAAGAGTGTATAGAATAGAATAGAATATTTTTATTGCATAAACTGTGGTGCCACATTGGTACACGGTAGTACCCCAGAGAAGGTAAAAGAAAGAGAGGTAGACCTCAGAAAAAATGGGATGACAACATAAGACAAGTGGCGGGAGTTATAGGGAACAGAGTGGCTCAAGAAAGGAATGAATGGAAAATGTTGGAGGATGCCTTTGGCAAATAGACCAAGGGATGATAAGGGATTTTAACCAAGGAACAAGATATTAGTTTAAAATAGTTTATTTAGTTCAAGAGTTCAGCATCAGTTTCTTAAGTTTAAATTTATTGTAATCTAGATCTGAATAAAATGCTACATAATTATTATTATAAATAAACAAATAAATATCCGGGACACTTGCACACACGGTCGTTTGACCCCAAACTAAGCAAAGCTTGTACTATGACTGCCAGAGACTGATATACAAACATATGTTTTTTTAAATACATACTTAAATAGATATCAACACTCAGACATAAAACAAACACAAATATTCATCACATAATTAATGTTTGCCCTAGGAATCGAACCCACGCCCCCAAGCTCAGAAGGCAGGTGTACTACCAACTGAGCCATCGAGGCAGTCTGTTAGTTATAAAAATAAGTCACGGTGCTAACGGCACAATCAAATTATAATAACAAAGGTAGATCAAGAAGGATGGACTCTTTGTTTTACAAATTTACCTGAATAAACAGACTCTGAAAATAATGAACCTTGCGCAAAATATCGCGTAATTTATGGACAATTCTTTTTATCTTTCCAAATTATATTACCCTATTATACAATATGGGCTCAATTTTAGAAAACTTCGTAAAATGGAAAATATTCTCTCTTTAAGCTCTCGAAATTGTAATGTTGCAAATCGTATGATGTTGTATAAAATTGTGAACATCATTATGTAAATCGTAGCATTTTGTAGTGAAAATATTAAATTGGACGCAGATTTCAGACGGTGTTTCGAGCTTGTGACATGAAATGATGTTAGATTTAAAAAATATAAAAGGTGAGTACATTAAAATAATTGTAGTTTATAATGACGTGCTTTTAGCGTTAAAGTGATTAGTTGGAGAAGACCCGCCTCTCAAGCTAGAAGGACAGCGGACAGGAAGCTGGGTTCAAACCCAGCAAATGGCACGCACAAATTTATTCATTGTGTGAACATATGTGCGTTTCGTATGTCATATGCTACATGACTGGAGCCCAGTGTATGGCGACAGGCCCCTGTCACATTTGGGACTGAATATTGTCCGGCGAAGGTGTAATACAACACCCACATTGTATTATACCTCTGCCAGCCCCCTTGGGGATAGGCGTGTCGATATGTTGTGTTAAACATCATACTTAATCGTTATTATTTAGTACGCATGTTACGTTAACCAACCGTCCCGTTTTGGACTCACCCCCTCTCAGATTGGGACTGAATATCGTCCAGCGAAGTATGGGTGTTAAAGTAAGAAAGGCGTGACGAAATGTTGTGTTATATAAAGCTAAATATGCGATTTGACATATTACTTGAACTAGTAGTTAGCCTCGAGCTGAGATCTCACATATCTCCGCAACCCTTTGTCCGATTTAGCTCACACAAAAACTTAAAAACTCCATTGGAACAAACTACTTGTCTACAAAATTGTATGAAGATCGGATTAACGATACTCAAGTTTTCGTCGGACAAACAATTGCCGAGTTGACCCAGTAGACTATGAGAGCTCGCTTGGCTCGGCCAATAATACTTTTACTGTTTTCAAAGAGTGTTTGTTAAAGTTTTTTAAACAACATTTTGTTAAAAAGGACTAAAACATGCGTTTGATAAAATAAAATAAAAAAGATGTTTACCTAGTAGAGATAAGTCGGGTAAAGCATAGTCTTTTAAGTCACAGAACGAATGGGAAAAATAAAATCCCAGTAGTTCTGTCAACAGAACTACTCAACAGAACAGAAACGCATTTTTCATACATTATTTTTCATACATTATTTCTCATACATTATTTCTATGCAATGCGTGCTCGGACACTTTTTGTATTACATACTTTACCATACTATAGTTCAGTTCAGAAAATACGAAAGTGGTAAAAACCATGTTTACATTCTCTTCATACGCGATTTTCATGACGCCCACGCGCCTCAACGTTAACGTCATGTTTACGTTTAATATTAACTCAAAAACGTTTATATTAAAACGAAAATGGTAATACATGAGGTGCGTTATAAATTGACTCGAGATTAAACGAACGCTTCTTTTAAGGCCCGGCATTTCACGAAATCAATGTAAACATATTTTGTTTGTGCCTAGTATGATATGAAGAAATTTGATGATCAGGTACAAACAAAATACAGCTAGTAGAAAAAACAACCAAAAACCGTTTAAACGGGGTAGAATTTTGAAAAGCATTCTGATTTTGAAAAAAAAAATACAAAAAGTATCTTCTTAAAAAATTGCTTGAGCGTGGTTCCTTAAATTTTTTAGCGAGAACCACGCTCAATACATCATGCTCACACATTTTTTTTTTCAATTAACAAATAGCCAGATGAGTTCTATAAACATTAACCGAGTGACTAATTCTTATTTGCGTTCTTAATACGATTAATACCAATAAAAACGGCAAGAAAATGTAATTCTAGGCACCGATCTCATTTTACCATCAAATATGGAATACGATTTTCAACTCTAAATGAAGCGGCTTATGCAAACGTGTGTACTGGTGGAAACCGCGCCTTAATGTTATGAAATTGTTCGATTTTACGCAATGTTTGGAACGAAGTTAATTTCAGAACGAGTTACGTCATAGTTCGGATAAAACAAGTACTTTCATCCAGCAACGCACTGAGCCAGCGTGGTGGATAACGACTCAATCACTCTCGACGTAGGGTAGGTCGGTGTCCCTGCAGTGAGACGTAAAACACTGTAATAATGTTGATGATGAAGCACTTTTAAGCAAATATGTCGATTACAGTCGTGTAAATCCTGAATAAGTATTACTATGTAAGTCAAAGTCAAAATGTTTTTATTCAATAAGATATCAAAGATACACCTATGAACGTCAAAGTTTTAAAATAGACTCGACCGCCTTGTTCGGAAAGAGCTACAGGCAAGAAACTGAGGGGCATTATTATTTTCAATAAATAAATAAATCTCACAAATTTCGGCTCACAACTAGGTAATTTCATATTTTATATCTATTTTACTACTCACTACTTGTGGTAGTAGTACTTAGTAGTACTCACTACTAAGTTTCTATGTATAAATTCAAAATCCTACTTATTACTTTAAAAACTTTTTAAATTAAACGGGTTTAATCCACCGAGTTTAATATTTAAATGTTGTCACGGAAACTATTATGTGTGTGAAAACTTGATAAAAATCGGTTCAGCGGCAGCAATCGAAAATTCTCTCCCAATATTTGAACAAAGAAACCTGTGAATGAAAATAAATGTGTAATTTAAAAATAAAACCGTTTAAAAGGCCGACAATAATAATAATAATAATAATAATAATCCATTTATTTCAGGCAATATAACTTGCATACAATGCAAGTTACAGAGGCCCATAGAAAATAAATACCTTACAGACTAACATACATATAAATAACATCAAAATTAACTAAATCTTAACTAAATCTTCTGGGCTTTTGCTCCCTGTGCGGCCTCCCAGTAGCGCCGGAACACTAGCCCTTTTGGCCAGAAATCAGGCGAGAGTAGTGCCGCCTTGTGTTTCGCTGGAACCCGTAGTAAGTAAGACTTGAAATAAGTCTTACGGACAGTCGACTCCAGGCGTTGCATCGCTACCACCGGCGCCTCTACTCCCAGTCGGTTCTGCACAAACTTGTACACGTCGGCTCCTGATGTAGTCGGGTCCACCCGGGACAAGTACATCAGAAATGTCGGCTCCACGGCTTTGAGACCGGGTTCAGTCGAGGTACCCCGTTTGTTGAGGTAATAATAACTCGAAAAAGTTAACATAGTTCTTTTAACAAAAAAAATACAGTCAACTCACCTTTTAAACCAAACAAAATGTGGACAGTGGGCTGCCTCGGTGGCTCAGTTGATAGGGAACCTGCATTCTGAGCTTCAGGGCTTGTGTTCGATTCCCACCTAGGGCTAACATTCATGTGATGGACATTTAATTTTGTGTTTATTTTATGTCTTGGTGTTAATATCTTCTTAATTATGTGTTTAAAATATAAATGTATGTTTAACAGTCTCTGGCAGCCATAGTACAAGCTTTGCTTAGTTTGAGGTCAGATGGTGTGTGAAAAATGTCCCGGAATTATTTACATACAGTGCAACCTCGATATAACAAATCGGAGGGGAACAAGAAAATATTCGTAATATCAAGTAATTCGTTGAACTGGGGTTTGTTATGTTGAGGTTAGATTGGTCTAAAATTCGTTATAAAGAGGTAAAAGGTGTTTACATTACTTTCCATCAAAACAACAATGATTACTGTACAAACAAAAGCGTGTCGAAACATGTCGAGACATGAATCAATTTATAAGATTAAGAGTTATATTATTGGTGGAAACTTTAAAGGTTTTGGGTTGGCAAAATTCGTTAATTATTAGGTATGAATACTTTTTCCTGATAGTTGAAAATTCGTTATAAAGAGGTTGTACGCAAAGAATGTTCGCAATGTAAAGGTATATTTTATATTGACTCTTATGGACAATTCAAGGGGATTACGAAGAATTTGTTAAATCGAGGAAGTCGTTATATTGAGGTACGTTATATTAAGGTTGCACTGTATTTAATAAAATCAGATCATTATGTTTGGGAGGTACATAATATACAATAACACAAATTTAGACTCGCTAAACTAATAACAACCCTCTGTTTGCATCCGAGACTAAAAATCAAACAAAACCTAAAGCTCCAGTATTCCAACTAACACGTAATTATCAGTCCGCCCCACACAAACCACTGAGCTCGTAATTTCGTACTAATAATTACACGTAGCAAACGACAAACATTAATTTAATTAAACTTTGTAACAAGCAGGAAATTGAATTTAGATTACAGATTAGTCGGAGTTCGCTGACGCAAACACGGTACTAATTACATTTAAAGATATATATAAGTGAGTATCCACAGTATAGGTCTGTACACTGTGAACTGTTTTTTTTATGTAGAATAGGTCTGCGTTTGACCAACAACTCGCATGATGTTAAGCGACGTTGTGGTCTAAGATGGAGCACGAGGACCTATAAGGTACTTATTCACTCTAGCCTTGAAGTTTTGTAGAGTGAAGAAGTACAAAGACGGCAGTTGAGTGAGGCGCTACAAGTGCGCTACTGCTCAGACCCGTCTTCGGAACGGTTACACTCTACCTGTGTTACCAGTGCATCCTATTCGTGCGTGGTTTCAACCACAGTGTAAAATATACTCCGCCAAGTATAGCAATCAGCAACACGTAGTGACGTCAATCGATGCATAAGCAAGACCGAAATAAGTCATTTACAACAAGTTCGTAAGAGACGGATGACGATGACGTCATTATGTGCTTGCTGAATGCTTGGATCATGGTTTCAACGAAATATTTTTACCCGACTGCCCAAGGAAGGGTTGTTTTTCGCGCATATCTTGTATGTGTCTTATCCTAACTTTCTTCCTAATCCGAATACTTACTTTTAGTACTAGTGGCTCTGTGTGCTTTAGGCTTCGTGGCTGACGTTTGTCTTGAAATTTTCGTGAAAAAAAAGCAGGTGCGAAATTAATTTAAGTAAATATATAATAATAATAATAATATATTTTAATAATAATATACGATAATAAGTTTGGTTTGTTTGTTATGCTTTATCGCTTTAATTACTTAACCGATTGTCTTGAAATTTTGCACGTACGTTGTCCTGGGTACGGAAAAGAACATAGGGTACTTTTTATCCCGAAAAAATTAACGGTTCTTGTAGGACCACGATGAAACCGCGGGGTGCAGTTAGTGAAGGTTATATGTATATTGTAAATTTCTTTAACACCTCGTATCTTCCAAACGGCTGGATGGATTTTTACAATTTAAGTATCGTTAAATTTGTCTAAAAACCCGAGTCTCCTTGCGACAAAAGCGTCAAGTAGGTACTTTAAAATTTGTCTTTTTAGCAGTCGGATTTCGGAATCGGCTTCATTTTAGTAGCTGGAGCTCAATTTTAGGACCACTTGAAGACGCTCGGGTTTTTTTTAAATCTGAGTTAACTCATCAGAGGTTTAACTGATTGCGCCTTGCGCCACCACGAGTTAGAAGCTAACATTAAAGTAACACAAAATGAGAGTGACATATTTTATAACATTTTAACTCTGGCTTTGAGAATTTAGCTCCGTATCTTCTGCTAGTAGCTTGGCT
The DNA here is from genome assembly GCA_911728515.1 of Peribatodes rhomboidaria. Classification (NCBI taxonomy): domain Eukaryota; kingdom Metazoa; phylum Arthropoda; class Insecta; order Lepidoptera; family Geometridae; genus Peribatodes; species Peribatodes rhomboidaria. Next base: position 14,511,822 of record OU452179.1, on the reverse strand, counting down.
GTAGTGTTGAAATGAACATTGAACTTAAGTTCAATCTTCAGTTTAAGCTGTCAAAGTTAAGCGGAAATACCATCGTTGTATAATCGTCGTACCATCGTTGTATAATCAGGCCACAGCGCCGGTTATCTACAACCGGCATCACGCGTTCGAATAGTCAATAGTCATGGCTAAACGTTGATCTGCCGTATTACAAATCAACTCATCATATTTACACAAACATAACATATCGTCACTCCAACACAAAATCAACTCCAACGTCAACACTCACACTTCGTCGCACGATATTTGGTCCCAAATGTAAGAGAGGCAAATCTGTCACAATTCACCGCGCTCCAGCAATGCAGTTTTTTAAACCCAATCCATGCCCACACCTTCCAAATAATTTGGCGAATTATAATACAACTCTACTCTATACAGACAACGTACAAATTGTACTCTCATTTACTTACGTAGGCACTTGCATGTCTCTAACTACACAGTAACTGTAGGACATGTTGACGCAACGGGTTAAAAGTTAGTCGCAGTTCCCGTCGAGAGTGCGTAATTAAATTTGTATCACGGAGTTAGGAATTCACGAGCACTCTATGGGGACACCACAGAATAGACAATAATAGCACAACTAACAATAGGCGCTGCTACTTTATGTATGCTACTTGACGTATGCTAATGTTGACGTTGCTAATGTTACATTAGATTACTGAGATATGTTGCCTCAAAGTTAATTTACCATTTAGCGGCAAATCTAAGTTAATGACAGGTAACCTAAGATTTCAAAACAAGGATATAACCTATGCTAGGAAGATTTGCATCACAGTGAAAGAAAGAAATAATGAAAGATACATTTATTTTGATACACAAGACAATAAAAAGACGGTGACAATACTTAACACCAAGACACAAATTAAAGAAAACAGTGCTATCACTGTAGTGTCCAGCGCGTCAAAAAAGGTCAATGCTCAGCTATAATGCTGAAAATTTCTTCTCATCGCTGATTTTCAGTATTAACCTTAAGAGGAAACACAAGGGCCGTTTTTCCATACAAACATAGTCCCCTGTTTTCTGACTGGATAGTATCGATAGAGTCATGTATTTTTTTTGAGAATCTATGGTTACTATTAGCATGTTCCTATGATTTCTTTTTTTTCATAAATTAATTATTAAAAAAGATACAAACGTTCAAAAACTTATAAAAATGGCCGGTTTTTCCGCTGAATTCAAACACCCAGAAAACAAATTTGACTAGACTAAATCCAAAAATTAAAACATAGAAACACAGTTCAAGACCTATTTTAATTTTTAATAAAAAAAGTATTTAAATCGGTTAAGTTTTGGAGAAGGAATCAGGGAACTACGAATCAATGATTTTTTTGGAATTTTAATAGGTATTTTTAGTCCAAGCTGCAGTTGGCTCTATCGCACTTGTTCGGGCACTACGCGACAGCAATAGATTTTAGAAATACCAATTTTTCATTTCTCTACGCCTTGATGTTTCCTCTTAAGAGGCGAACGGTGCTAAGCTAACATTCCGTCATTGGCTTCAGTGTCGTCGGCGACAGCGTCACCGCGTGTATGGAAACTTGACGACGCGCCACTGTCGCGGCGACACTGAAGCCAAAGACGGATTTTAGCCTTTACTAGGTCTAGGTTTTAAAAAATCACATCTGTTGAAATCCTCATCTCTCATTTATTAATTACGTCTCCAACTCGCCTGATGTTAAGCGACGTTGTGGTCTAAGATGGAGCACGACGACCTAAAAGATACTTATTCACAACAGCTTTGAAGTTATGTAGAGTGAAGTACAAAGACGGCAGTTGAGTGAGGTACTACAAGTGCGCTACTGCTCAGACCCGTCTTCGGAACGGTTACACCGGACTACATCCCGAAACACGACTAGGTCATTTCACGGCATGGCTTGGTCCGGTGGGTGGTAACTAGCCACGGCCGAAGCCTCCCACCAGAGCTTGCTACCCAGTTAGCACTACCCGGGGACCACGTGTAGGGATTCAGAATAGAGTACACTCCTACGGACGTGGGTAGCTCAGCCCCCAAAACTACCCCCCTAAAACTAGTAACATCGCATTGTTTACATTCTTAAGTACGAAACAAAACAATACTTTTTCAAAAATGAAGGACATGAAGTGTGACAGATTCGCATATGTGTGCACACATCTGAGTAGGCACCATTGAAAAGGGTACACTTAGCCAGTCCTTACATAGTAAAAGTCTATACCCGTCAAACGCGTAACACAAACCAAATCATTCGAATCATTACCCCGGGGACGAGTGTCACCTAATTTGTCTGAGCTTCGTACAAACCTCCATCCATCAGCGTAGCAGCTTCAACCAGACACATGTCTTCCTGGTAAATAGCTTTTTGATGTTCGCGGCTCGCTTTATCGGGCGCTTTCGTTGAAGCCGTGACAAATCGACGGCCTTCCCGGCGTAGAGACTTTGATAGTGGAATGTGATTTTGTTGATAACAAAGTCGTCTTTAAGCTTTCAAAACTCTAAGTAGGTAGTAACCTAGTTTTATACTCGTAGTAGCTGGTTAAGTATCTACTTACTAAAATATCACGTTACGTTATTAATTACTTCAGCTCTACAGTTCTACACAGTAAGTTTCATAAATTGCTTAGAGAAAGATTACTTAGGATAGGTACACTGTTCGGGCAAAACAACCGAAAAAACATTATTAATGTTAAGATAATGTGGCCTGTTCGATCTTATTCCCTCTTAGGAGCTCGTTCTTCTTCGTTCTTATATAGAAGTGATGAAAGCCTAGTTGGAGAAAGCCCGCCTCTCAAGCCAGAGGGAGCGGGTTCAAACCCAGCACACGGCACGCACCAATTTGTTCATTGTATGACTGGCACCCGGTGTATGGCGACAGGCTCGCCCCCTGTCACATTTGAGACTGAATATCTCCGGCGAAGTGTGGGTGTTGTATTACACCTCTGCCAGCCCCCTCGGGGGAAAGGCGTGACGATATGTTAATCCTTAGGTAGTTTGCTTCGTTGTATTCCTTATAATATCTGAGGGTGGTAAACACTGCTTCCAAATACTTAAATACCTTTACACCTATCTAATATCTAATCCAGCATGAAATTACTTTATTCTCTTGTGTAATAAAACAGCGGTTCTATTTGTTTTAATTAACAGCAAGTACCACGCTGCAAAAAGTAAAATGCACAGATACGAGTAATAATGAAGTCGCGCGGGCGGGAAAAAAGAAAAGATTTTACCAAAGATACCTGCAGCTCACGTAAATCAAGCTGTCAAAAGTTGCATAACCGCAGCTTTGCAAATATTCTAGACTTTCTAAAGCTTCTGAAGCTTTAATCCGCACTCGATGGCAGTCTCCGCAGCAGCTTCAGCTAAAAAAATAAAATGGCGGCAAAGAGAAACGGCCGAGCCGGTGTGAACTCTTTTTATTTTACTACACATTTGTCCGTGGAATTTGAAATACGTTAACGGTTTTCTGGTTTAGAACTGTGATGGGCATATCAGGAGAGGTCAGAATTAAACAATTCACCATTTAATTAACACCATTTATTTGTACTCACATAATCAAGGAGTCATGACACAAAAATAGTTTCGAAGTTCGTCAGAATGGCTGACCGGAGTGAAGTCTTTTAGTTCGTATGCAAGAATTTTTTTTTTTTCTCCTGCGGGGAATATGGCGCCGCACGTCTTGTGCATTTGCCAGTGTCCTAGTGTTTCAGTTTCTCTCAGTAGTATTGCCTTTTTCGCCACAAAGTTCTTTGGTTTCCTTCTTCTGATTTCTTTTACTTTTGTTCTTCAAAGTTGAGTTATAAGGAGAGGAGGTTTCGGAATGGGAACTTGTTTTTTTTTGAAACGTATGTATAGGAAAATTATGTGGATTTAGACAAGGTGAAAATTTGGATATTGGTCAGAGGAAATGGATTATTATGGGATTAATGAAAGGAATGGAAATGCGTTTGCAAGAATTTAACTTTGACAAGAGATTTTGATTATGACAGTTGAAGTTTTATGAGTGATGCTTATGGTGAACGGAAATAACATTGAATTTTCCGTTCACTTTAAGTAGGAATATTCACGTAACAGAACTTTTCTTTTTAATCTGAGAATTGGTTTAGATAGGTTTTTTAAACGGTTTTATTTAGCTTGAGTACGTGTCCGTGTCTGATCTTGTGATCTCTTCTAATAAAGTTACTTGTTAACTACGGGAACTACCGCGAGGCGAAGCAAGTAAATAAACAAACAAATCTAAACAATGACAAACGGTCTGCCTGGCAGTTATATGCCTGTATACCTGTGCTAGCTAGTGTATTTGTAAGCTGTATGTGTATAACAGGTATTTGCACTCGTGGGTGGGTGAATTCGGTCGGAAGCCAAACAGAAATTACGCCCGGTGTGTGGCCAGGGCCGCTGGGCAAACAGGACACGGCAAATATTATGGAAAGAAATGAGCCTTGTATTATTTTCATAAAATAATGTTTGATCTTTGTACTAAAGAGTTTTTGGTTTATCTATTACTTTTATATACTTCCTCGTAGGCTTAGATCTACCTAGAGAATAAGATGGCGCACGGCGGCTGGTTAATGAGAATTTTACAAATTTTGTTAATGTTAAAAGTTCTTACTTTTTAACAAATTGATCTTTCTTTGCTTCTATTTATTGACTTAAAAAATGTGTTTCCTACATCCCCATTTCTTGATACAATTAATAATTTCAAACTTAATTATTAATTAAGTAATAACTTAAAACTTAATTCAACCTTCAAAATCCTGAAAACTCAAATAGCCGTAGTCTCGCAATGATAGATAAAGCTAGTTAGTTTAGCGAACTAACTTTCTTCCGTTTAATATGATGAAAGGTCAAAGTTTGTTTGTCGCCGAGCAGATTACCAGCCACTAAGGCTGTGTATTCACGGACGATTCGTTGGAAAATGAGCGAAAATCGTGAAAATCGCGAAGAAAAAAAACCACTCACCGCTCATGTTGCAGGTGTCCATAGGCAGCGGTTACTGCTTACCATCAGGCGGACCGTCTGTTTGTTCGCTACTCTTCTTATAAAAATAATTTTATTTACTTACATGGATCCCGGTGTATGGCGACAGGCTCGCCCCCTGTCACATTTGTGACTGAATATCGTCCGGCGAAGTGTGTGTGTTGTATTACACCTCTGCCAGCCCTCTCGGGGGAAGGCGTGACGATATGTTGTTATTTACTTACAGAGAGAAGTAATTTTATATCTTTTAACCACCGATCCCGGGATCAGTAGGTAAAATGTTAGTTTGTTTCTTTGATAGAAACTGATCCCGGAATCGGCGGATGCAACGCGCCGGGATCTGCTTTTTCTCGCACAGGAAAACAAGCGTTGAGCGAAGAAAAAATCCTACCAATAGAACCACTTTATTTACAGAGCAAAGGGATTCTATTGGTGGTTTTTTTTTTCTTACAACAGATTAGGCATGCGTTTGACCACTGACTCGCCTGATGGGAAGCGTTTTTTCTTCGCGCATCGCGCATTATTCTCGCACAGGAAAACGAGAGTTGCACTGAGGAAAAAAACACTAAAAGCATCACTTCAGTTGAATAGCGAAGTGACTCTATTGGTAGGGTTTTTCTCGCACACCTTTAATTTTCCTCACTACGATCATTTCTGGTGTATGCGCAACCTAAGAAAAGGCCACTTTAGAGGACGTTCGCTTCTGGGATCTTAACTTTCAAAACAAACTGAATATTAAATGAACAAGTAACATTATTAGAAGGTTCACAAAAAATCCGACTGCAAAATGTAGTCTGACACCACTATCAAGAATATTCAAATAACACCTCACATGTCGAAGTCCATCAAGCTGTTTAGGCTGTAGGGCGTGCCAAAGAAACCAACATACATGCATACATACATATTTCTTCCGCAGTCTGGTAAAAAAGGTCGTTACTCGAAAGTTTCGTCATTAAAAAACACTTGGATTACAACACAGAATACCCACTCCCTATTTACTCTTTATATCCTATTTCCTACTTCCTACTAATATTATATCCTATCCTACTAATATTATAAACGCGAAAGTTTGTATGTATGGATGTTTGTTACTCTTTCACGCCAGAACGGCTGAACAGATCAGGATGAAATTTGGCACAGAGATAGATTATAGTCTAGAATAGCACATAGGATACTTTTAAACTGCGAGTGAAACCGCGGGGCGCAGCTAGTATTCCATAAAACCATAAACTTTGACTCAATTTGTCTAGAAGTAGAATGAGTTCAATTCAGTTCAGTTTATAGATTAAATATTTATATTTAACATCCTTCCTACTAATATTATAAACGCGAAAGTTTGTATGTATGGATGTTTGTTACTCTTTCACGCCAGAACGGCTGAACAGATCAGGATGAAATTTGGCACAGAGATAGATTATAGTCTAGAATAGCACATAGGATACTTTTAAACTGCGAGTGAAACCGCGGGGCGCAGCTAGTATTCCATAAAACCATAAACTTTGACTCAATTTGTCTAGAAGTAGGATGAGTTCAATTCAGTTCAGTTTATAGATTAAATATTTATATTTAACAATAAATATTCAACTGTGACGTGAATCACACAGGTACAGATACCTACAAAATTGGAAAGTACGTAATGATGTGAAAAAGATAATTCTATCTGATTTTTATAAAAGATTTGATCCACGAAGCTTAGGTACAGAGCTTAGACGAGTTATTCAAAAGTTCCAGCTAATTATACAAAACTTGATAAGTTAATTAAAGTTTCTTAATGAAAGTGAAACTAAGTTACTTTCAGCTTAGTGAAATAGTGTTACCTTATCAGTTTGAAAATTATTTTTGAATTTAATCCACATCTGTCTGATTTTTTTAAATGCAGACGTGCTCATAAAACTCTGTCAAAACCATTTTGTATTACTTTTTTAATCAATTTTTGTACTAATAAATTATTTTTTTTACTTCTCTTGTTCAAAAAGTCCGCCATTGTAGCGTACCTGAGCAAAGATAAAAAAACATATTTTGCTCTAGGGGAAAAAGTTTTTGTTTCCTGAAAATGGTACTAAAATTGGTGATTTCTTCTGTAGAATGCGCGTATTGCGTTGCGAGTACAGAAGGAATATTTAAAAAAGGAGTTCAGATTTTTTTCTAATTACAAACTGATTTGGTGACCGCAGTTTATTTTTTAGTACCTGGATGGCCGAGCTTTGCTCGGTATAATTTTTTTTTAATTGTGTTTTTTGGAAAATAAACAATTGATTTTAGTCTAACCTCAAAGCAAACACTCATTGACTTCGTGTTACTTAACAACGCCATCTGCTGTTGTGTCGTTAAAGCAATTAGTTGCTCACAAAAAATAGTATTATTATTCGCCAATAGATGTCAGGAAGAGTCATATTTTTCAGTACTACTACTCTACTCAAACGCCTCCTTTTTGTTATTTTTCTTCCAAGTTTATGTTTAAGTTGATTATCGATAAAACACGAATAAAATGACATTTTCTAAAAATGATTCCTAGCTAGATCGATTTATTGCCCCCGAAACCCCCTATATACTAAATTGTATGAAAATCGTTGGAGCCGATTCCGAGATTCCAATTATTATATATATACAAGAATTGCTCATTTAAAGATATAAAGTAACACATGGGGCTAAAACCCCATTATAACTCGCTTTCTATTTATTCCCTCGCTAAATGTTGGGAGTAAAACTCGTATAGGTAAATACCATATACCAACCTCGTATACAAAATGGGTCATTTTTGCCCCTCGTATAACAATCAACTATTTATTTATGTTTAAAGGGGCCTTCGTTTGACTGCAACTCACCTGATGGAAAGCAAACGAGAAAATTAATCAACTGACTCAACCAGCTGCATTTTTATTTAAATATCATATTCACTGGGCGCTTGCACGAACAATTTATTTTCGAATAATTTGTGAAATGATCGCGCGAACAGCAATTTGAGGACTCTATACTCTATCTACCTCGTGTGTACCGATGAGAGGGAAAAATGTGCGAATTTTCGCTGTTCGAAAAATATGGCAAGACGGCTGCACACCTACCTAACTCGGGAAAAATACAAAAAAAATCTTAACGTTAAAGCGTAATTACACTAGATATTAGTTCAAGTAACAATTTTAAAGATGAACTTCCGCAAAGTAACGCCTGATTCAATCAACTATAAAAAAAAAAACTATTGTCAAAAGCATTTCTTCAAAGACATTTTAGTAATATTTTTAAATAATAATTTGCTTTTTATTACAATTGTATGGATCTAAAGTTATCTGAAATAAATGAATTTTAATTTTTAAAAAGCGGACCCGAGAAAAAATGGCAAAATTGCAAATTTCGAAAAGTGTTTTATAAAGTTTTCTCAAAATTTTGTATGGTATACTACGTATTTGTTCGTACGAACGATCAAATCGTATTTGATCATCGTTAATTCACCCAAGCGATAGTCAATCTGAACCCGGCCTTTGTATAAAAACCAGGTTTTTATGCGATGAAAAACATTCGAAAACATTTAGGTCAAGGCGAGTCTCGCGCCTACAAAGCCACAGTTTCACCTAGTCATTCAATCCTACAGTCTCGCGATAACTGGGTCCTGATTCTGGCACGCACGATATACAGCACAATTCACAAATAACGACTTACCGGTTTTAGCGACGATAATGTTTACTCAAGTTTGGTTTCCGTTATATCCGGATTCTCTATAATTAGCACTGTCTCGGTCACTCAATTGGTAGTGAACCTGCATTCTGAGCTTGGAGACGTGGGTTCCATTTCTACCTAAGGCAAATTTTCATGGGATGGACATTTGTGTTTGCTCTGTCTGGGTGTCAACATCAATGTAGGTACGTATTCGAAAATATGTATGTATATCAGTTTCTTGCACCCATATTACAAGCTTTGATTGCTTAGTTTGGGGTCAGTATATTTAACAGTATGATTTAAAAAATTAAGTAATGTTGTTCATATTCTCTGTTCTAAGTGTTGTCATTGTTGTTTAGTTTATTTTCAATAATGTGGCCATCTTCAATAAAACTTTACGTTTTATTATTAGTTTTTGTTGTAATTTAGACAGAGTTTAATGTAACTTTCTCTAATAATATCAAAAAAATAATTCGGTCATTCTCTAAGACTTTTTTAACGAGAAAGTGACTGCGATAAAATCGAACGCGCCAGAATAGGGCTCCAGAAAGGGCTTTCTTATCTTGTACAAAAGAGGGTGATTTTTCGACATCTGTCCGTTCCCACCCTAATGGCGGACACTTGATACTTAAGACCTGGATACGTTACACAAATCTAAGAGCTATTGTCTGCAGTGTCTGCTGCCTGTCACCCATTATGATATTTATATCCATAGCGTTAAGACACAAGGTTGTCGCGTGTATTTAGGACAATTTCCAATTAATAACCCCCTTACTAAGTGGCTCTGTCAGCTGAAAATCTCGCAATAACGTAAACGAATTATATCTCCGCCATTTTGAAAAACAAACAAAAACTGACAAAAAATCTATAGGTAAAAGTAATTGTCGAATCTGCTCACAGTGTTTCAAAAGAATCAGTTGAGTAATGCGACCTTTAGAGGAGGACAGCCAAACAGACGCCCGCTGGATAGCCAGATGGAGATACAAAAGAATTCTGACCGAAACTAAAGCAGAGACGCTTCGTTCGGTCCATACACATTTTATAGCTTTGAAATAATAATACAAAGCTTTTTCTTTTTCGATCGAGCTTAAAAATTCAAAAGAAAGAAAAAGACAAAACACTATATAACTATTCCGAGGCTATGCAACGTTTATTAGTAGTAAGGGGGTAAAATCTTAACAAATCAAAATACTCCTAATCACCATGTAAGTTGTCACACTTCAGAATGACAGTTTATTTATCACACTGCACTAAAATTTCAAATCCGAAAAGACACATATACATTTAAGTACATGTTTATGCAAAGACATAAAATTAACTATCTCGGTCATCGTATTTTACTGTTAAATTTTTATCTAAAATTTAACAGTATTTATGCAAGTAATATTTTTACAAAACACAAGTACGGATCTTGCATACAAAGTATACCCTAATACTTTCTTCGTCTCATATTGCAAACTATAAATCAAAAAGCTCATATCGTCTTGAATTTTAGTAACAACGTTTCATATCCATTGTCATACACTTTCACTATCAAGACGATTCAAATGACACCTCACATGTCGAAATACATCAAGCTGTTAAGGCTGTAGAGCGTGCCAAATAAACCTTATACATACATACAAACATTATATGTATACATACACTCGAAAAACACAGCCCTCCTTCTTGCGCTTCAGTTATCTTTAACTTGCTTTACATATGTATATGTATGTTCCAAAATATATTTATACTATAAGTTTTTTTTTTCATTTAATATTTTAACTGAATACACAACAATAAAACAACAAGAATATTGAATACCGAAAAAAACGGCAATTTTGCAATCCTTCATAACAGACTGAACCATAGAATCACTGAAGCACTGAACCACCAGCCCACCTGCTTTTTCATCATTTCTTTTAACATTTTTTTTAATACTACGGAAAATAGAAAAACTATACAGGATTTTTTTTTGACATTTTTCTACAGTTTATATGCGCAAGAAAAATGCAGGTTGCTTAAAAAACTTGCAGAAATAAACAAACTTCACTTGCCCGTTCAGCAAACTTGCAGAATCCACACCACAAGTCCCATCTCAACCCTGACTCCTGGCCCGCTTCGCCACAAACTTCCAAAACTTATCAAAGTTGGTCTCTGTACTGTCTTAGTTTGCAACGGAGCTGAGTCATTGGCTTGTACCCGGTGCCAAGATCCGTCGCTACATTCGATGCCAACTGGCTTACTTGGCTGATTCTGCGGACATGTCTAGGGATGTCTAGGGGATAACAAGTGTGTCGGGTCTGTGTGTACGAGTATGTATGACTCGATGTTAGGTAACTTTGCGGTATCAGTTGGTTTCGGTTCAGATGTGTGGTTATTAATGGAGGACGATGCCATACGATACGCGATGGCAATCTATTATTTGTAATGTTTTTTTATCTAACATTGTTTCCAGTCAAGACGATTTCATTGTCTGGCTGCTGAAGGTCTTCCCCAATTTCCATCAGTTTTCCTTGATGGTTACATTTTGTTTTCGATGCTGCTTGACTATGGACCTTATTTCGCGGCGTTACGATTTGCGGTCGCGCAGCATCGAAAACAAAACGTTACCATTATGGCAACTCAGATCAATCTAGAGAATAAGATGGCGCACGGCATGTGATTTAGGTGAAGCCAAAAACCATCCAAAAACTACGCAACTCGCTTGGTCATTCTTACCTCGACATTATATGCATTGGTTATGGTATAATTTTGTGTACATAAATTTATATTATAGTGCATTATAAAAGTGTGGCCACTACTACATTTTAAGGTTAAGCCGTTACTATAAACTCTTACAAATACATATGTGCAGTTTTAGAATATTAAATCTACTAAGGTTGTATACTGGAACCGAAATGGCTAACGTGGTTTGCGAATTAATATTAGTTTTCGTGCAATTGTAAATGTTTTTCATGGCAACATTACCACGCACACAAGTTTAAAGAGTTTTGGCGGGAACCGAAAAGATGGTGTCGTGTTTTTGTATTATTTTCTAAAACTTGTGATTCTTCGAGTGTTAAATTGTAATAATGGTGGATTATTAACGTTTAGCGGTTCGTCAACGTGCACGAGTGTGGGCAAATGATACAAACATCGCGAAACGCGATTTTTCGTGTTCTCTACAAAACTTCACTTAAAGTTTCAGTAAAGTATCCATAACTTTACTGGAATGGGAAAAGGGGAGGGATTCATCGTCTTCATCATCACCTCATCATCATCATCCCATCATCTGTTACTGAAGGAAAAAATATTACTAAGAATCCGACTGAAGGACGAGTATCCATGGTCATGAATAAATTAATAAAAAAAAAAAAAACACAAGTTTAAAAAGAAGTGGCTTCATCTTTTCCTCTAGGTTGATCTGATTGAAAAACTTAACAGTTTCCTATTGCCATCAATAGGAAACTGTTAAGTTTTTCAATACTTTGTGTTTTAAAATGTATATATTTTACGAAATAAATAAATTAAAAAAAAAATAAACAAATTTCATGGTAGGCCATCTGGACTAGTATATCTGTCATATGAATTGTCTTTAGTCGCACAGATGTGACAGCTTGTCTAAAAATTACGCAATGGGACGATCTATGATAGAGCATGCTTGCCTACAACACTTTAGCAAAATCACCGCAATTTTTTTTTCATGTCAATGAGAAAAATCTATCCGTAGTTATATACTCGTAGGTGTTACGCCGCCGCCGGATTGATTGTTATTGCTATACCTAACAAATTACCAAGAGCAAAACAAATAAAAATGATTTATAAAGATAATTCGAAAACGACGTACCTACCTACTGAAGTATGTCAATATTTTTGTAAAGTAAGTTTGATATATAAATTTGATGTATAGTCTATACAGGGTGTTACAAAAACCCTGCTGTATCCGCGAGGTGCAAATCCAGTATCGACTGTAAAATGTAGTTATGCTTGTTTAAATTAAATATTGACTATAAAAAACTGCACACACATCGCACTCCGCCCTCCTAAAAGCACAAACGGAACCACTAATCGAGTTGCTCTTATTTGTAAACAATGCGCGTCGTGCCGCTACTTTCTTAGAACAGAAGCCGCCAACATTTGATACAGATTTGTCAACATTTTTGTAAAATTTCCTTTTTTACTTGCGTTCTTAAACCGGTCATAACTCTTGCTATTGTTGCTATTGTTAAGGTGCAATTTTTTGGTATCTTTGCATGAATACTTGTAAGTATGAAGAGTAAGAGGATAAGTATCTGTACATGTCCTTAAATTATATAACAGAGCTTTTGTAACATGCTGTATAAGTGCACGAAAGTCACCGACGCTGCCAGCCTTTTGTTTACTGTACGAGTGTAATGCCTTGATGTCGACGGCTTCGTATCAAAATAAATCAAGCACTTGACATGATGAGTGCGGTTTAATTTCTTTACGAAAAAAGGCACCGACATCACGTCATCAACAATAGACACCTAAAGTCACTTAGACAACCTAAGTCCAACAAAAAGAACAATTATAGAGTTTTTTTTGCCACAAACCGGCCCCAACTCAGCATAATGCCGGCTGCTGTAAAACACCGGCCGTAGAAAAAAGAAAATGTCCAACAACTTTGTTGTGTAGATTCCCCCTAACGTCATAAATAGCAAACAGTCTGGCAGCCTGGACTAAGGCAGAAGCCTAGCCAAGCCTTAGTCTAAGACTAGGCAGCCTAACTCCAATCCCCTCGAGAGAGTCATCCGCCGCGTCGCAATAAATACCGACTAGTGTGGACAGAGTGCTTAGTGTGAGTTGCTCAAAGTAAATCGAATAACTTTACTACAGCGTAAACGAGTCTACGTCACACGGATCGACAATCGGAAACGATTTAGTGTGAGTGCCAATCGAGCTTGTCACTCGATTCGCGTAAATTCACCGTGAAAAAGTAAATTTTTCATATCAATGTTGGCAGTAAACAAAAAACTCGCACTCACGATTGCGGTTTCTCATTACTCCCACTAGGTGGCGCTTTTTAATTTTCATACAAATTGGAGTTACTTTTACGCGATCGAAAAGTAAGAAAAACTCACACTACGCACTCAGAGCTAATGGCACAGCCAATATTTACTCACGCAGTAATGTTATCTATTTACTGGTGTTAAACGGAATTTTTAACACACAAAAAGCTTGTAAATACGGTAGTTTTTTTAAATACCCAACTATGTAAACAAATATGACAGACAGGTAAATAATGAACACTGAAGAATGTTAGAGCTGTCTGTATGTTAACAGTGTCGATATGTTAGCTAACCGGTTTGTAATATTTTAATTCTAAACTTTGGTAAAATAAATACATATTCTATCTCATTAATTCATCTACCCACTGGACTGAATAATCTGAACTGAATAATCACCTTGACAAGGTACATATTCATACCTTGTCGAGGTGATTATAACGCAAACACTCTGTTTGTCAGTGTAATTCATTGTTTTTAAAACTTTTTTTATAATTAACTAGCTCCTATCTCCACGGCTTAGCTTACGTTTCATACTCTTAACTCAATAGCATTCCGTCATTTTGTATAGCTTTCTAATAATGCAAATTTTTTTAGTAATCGGACCAGTGGTTTCCGAGGTTATCCCCTTAGTGGCGTTGTGCGCCGAGAGGGTGAAAACTACGGACAATACCCCCTTACTAATAAACTTTGTACCTATAGCCTCAGGTAATCTGTGTTTTTACTTTTTTGATTGAATTGAAAACTTAAAAGTAAGACGAAATAACTACCTATGCCTATAAAACTTTTATTAATACGGGAGTTAGGATTTTTTTATAATATTAGAAAACTAATATTTTATGGATGTAAGTACCCCTTTTAACAAATTTAATATACTACTTTTTTTTTTGTTTTGCCCGCAGGGCAGGCTAAAGCCATCATGGCCATGCCGCCTTGTCATCCGTTTTATTTTTTGTACATGAGTTGCTAAATCTAAGATGAAGATGATAGAGGAGAGGGTGTTGAAAGATGAGATGAATCCCTCCCTTTTTTCCATTTCAGTAAAGCCGTGGATACTTTACTGTAATTAAACTTTAAATCGAGATTTGTAGAGAACACGAAAAGTAGCATTTCCTAATGTTTGTATCATTTACCTACACTCGTGCACGTTCACGAACCGGCAAAGGTTAATTATCCACAATTGTTACACTTTAACACTGGAAGAATCACAAGTTTTAGAAAATAATACAAAATCACGACACCATCTTTTCGGTTCCCGCCAAAACCTCTTTCATATACTACTGGTACTCCTTTTATTATTTTTATTTGTTATATAGCTTTTAAAAAGCATCATGTCTTTCTAATTTCAAGCGGTTTTCTCTAAAACAACACCGTGGAATTACAAAAGAAGCCTCAAACCGAGGATCCACAGAGCGAGTGGTTGCTCCTCTCGCCCTCCGCCCTCACAAATACAATTACTTAAACCCTCAAATCCCTCTTATTTACGCCAACAACATTTAAATCCTCTCGCTTTTAATATTTTTTGCGAAAACAACTTTTGTATTCTGACTTTCTGACGGAAAAACTGCGCGGACGGAGTCTTTTGAAGAAATCGCGTGACTTTAAATCTGTATCAGTATGGAATTAAATATACTGACTTGTCTTTATAAATACGGATTTAACTAAGAATCATTATGGCAACTAAGTACTAAGTTACCGGTGAAGTAATTAAATTGTCAAAATGAAAAGAAAGTTAATTCTTAGTTAAATTCGTCTTTATTACGATAAGTAAGTATTTTTAATAGTTGATTGAATCAGGCGTTATTTTGCGCAAGTTCATCTTCAAACTTGTTACTTGGACAATATCTAGTGTAATTTCGCTTTAACGTCGCATTAAGTACATCATGGAATATGAATTTTTCATTCTGTTTTTAATTTTGAAATTTTTAAAAAAACGAATTTAATGAAATTTAGTAGAAAAATTATACAAATTGATATTTGAATCTAATTTTAAACATTATACAATGTGATATTTCAACTAACGAATTTAAACAAACCTGAAAAAAAATAACGAATTTACCTGAAAAATTAAAATTTAAAGAATTAGACAAACCTGAAAAAAAATTTAAAGAATTTACTTACCTGAAAAATTAAAATTTAAAAGAATTAGACAAACTGAAAAAAAAATCCATACAAAGATTTAAAGTCACAAAATGCGATTTTATCAAAGGATTTCCAACAAAGTATTTTTTATTTTTAAATAAAAAGTGGCTAGGTTGTTGGATGTTATAATACCTGCATTCAAAGTTCATATCTAATATCTAAATCATACCTATAGCCTTATTTCATGCCTTATGTGGAAAACAAGCAGACAGGCCGCCTAATGGTAAGCGATCACTGTCGCCCATAAATACCTGTGAGAACGATACGTTCCTGACCTTTTATGATTCTATTAACAGGCTTTTTAAAGAAACTCTTGGGAATACCGCCGAAGGGAGATCATTTATTTTTTAAAGTCACACTACCTCAATACAAATAGGTACCTATCATCCTGAAACAATGAACGGTTCCTGCGGGACCGCGGGTGAAACCTCGGAGCGCAGCTAGTTAATTTATAAATTCTTAATTTTTCAATATCATCATCTCATCGTCAACAAGTATGTGAATGCACAAAACACCCCAAGCGTGACGTCAGTGCTGGGGGGCTATTCCTGCGCGTGAAATGAGATTTTATCTTGGTCACTCTCACACCTATGACGTTTCAACCGACAGCAACAAGGACGAAAAAAGGTGAGATGAAAATCTCAAATCTCCCGAATAAGGCCACAGGACTTCTTACCGCCTCCATTTAAATTTCGAATAATAATTAGAAGTATAAACTAAAAAAAATTAAAATCCCTGACACTGACGTTCATTATTTCCGATTTTTATCAAGCATAGCTAAGCATACACACAAACTCACACACACAGTGATACGTCAAACTTAAAATATCTCATCGTTTTTGCGTCGTGGTTTAAAAATACTTACTTTCAACTAACATAAATCACACAAAGAACAAGGGTCTTGCAAAGATCTGTCACTCCGCCTACGGAATGGGTACCACAGCCGCATTTATCTAGCCTAAATCTCACTAAATCCATACTTGCATACCTATTCCCGTCAACAAACCAAATCCGGACCAATTAGCTGATTCCAAAATATCTATTCTAAATCCGGATTCCGGACGCATGGTGAGCTGGGTAACAGATTGAGGCTGCGATTCGCCAGATATACTTGTGCTAGGTAGCTGAGCGATGCGTGAATGCGTAACGAACCTGGGGGGCTATTCCTGCGCGTGAGATGAGATAAGATTTTATCTTGGTCCCTCTCACACCTATGACGTTTCAAACGAGAGCAACAAGGACGAAGAAAAGTGAGATGAAAATCTTAAATCTCCGAATAGGGCCACTGTGAATGAACTAATAGGGTCAACTGGGGAAAATTCGTCTGTGGGGTAAATGCGTCTTTCGCGAATTACTGACAAACCCTTCACAAATTAGGCGCCACCTATCGCGCTACATCTTTTTTCTAACTTCAGTTGCAATAATCAGCAAAAGATGGCGTTAGTTGCCTAATTTGTGAAGGGTTTGTCAGTAACTCTCGAAAGACACAATTGCCCTACAGACGCATTTGCCCCAGTTGACATTAATCAAAATTTTGTTAAATGTAAAATGCAGTACCTACACATAAAAACCAATGTAAATGCGAAATGACGAGTCCATGACAGAAGCATTCCTAATACATTGTAATACATTATTATGAGTGTGACAGGCAGGAAAAATGTGCTGTGTTAGTTTGCAGGTTGTGATACTATCCTTTACAACCTGCATATCTTCATACTATCACAGCTCAATTTTCTTCTCCCTACAACATACCAAGGGTGAAGGCAGACGCGCTCTCTCTCTCTATCTCTCTCTCTATGCGCCCCCCCCTTTCTATCTATCTCTCTCTTTCTGCCTCTGTTTGCTATGTATCCCACACGGTGGTGGGTCAGGCGTCCTTACTTTTGTCTTCCACTTTGCTCTATTCTTGACTAAGTTTTTGGAAATCTCACCTTTCGCTACCTGGCACCTTGAAACTACCAAATCACCAACCTAGGTGCTTAAACGTTTTGATCAAATAGCAAATAGTAGGTAATAATTAAAGAAAAACAAAAAAAAGCAGCTGCAAAATTTAGGCCATGATACTCGAAGTACAAAGACAAATCGAATTATTGCAACAGTCAAGCCGTTCAAGCGCTTGGAGATCGCAAAGAAACATAGGGATACTATTATTATACTAGTGCTTCTGTGAGCTAAAGACCCCGCGGCCCGCGTCTGTCTTCCTCTACAAGTCGCACTTCTCAACCGATTCATGTGAAATTTTGTGAGTTGATTTGATAATTATTCAAAACTTTTAGATCTATCTCTCATTCATCTCTATTTAGAAAGACAGGCGAACAGAAATCCAGACATACAAAAACTTTTCTCGGAACCTGAAACTTATATTGATTATAAAGGCGAAAGTTTGTTTGTGTGTGTGTATATGTGTGTGTTCTTTACACTCAAAAAGATGGACGGATTTAGTTGAAAGATATTGAGGTAGCTTATACGCAAGATTAATACATAGGCTACCTACTCTATAACTACACTACACGGATCAGGGTCGTACTGTTGCGCGATCTAGATCTCCCTTGGTTCGCGCCCGCCGCCATTTCAATGCGCTCCTTGACGTCAACACTGATTTTGACATTTTGACTGATAATTGGACAATTGTATTGGCGAATTTCTTAATATATTATTATTGTGAAAATCTGACTGATCAGTGGAGCGGGTCCAAGAATGACAGCTCAGATAGCTTTGACGATGTTTCTTGCTGGCATTTGACATTATTTTTATTACCATGGTTTTATATTTAATCTTTATTATTATTATTTTTTGGAATTTGACATTGTTATTATCATTATTTATTATTTTTATTATCTCGTGACATAAATGTAATTGTGTAATCGTTTTTGTGTCAATAAATAATTTGAATTTGAATTTGAATTTGAATTTGAATTTGAATAAGCGTAGCGCAGTAGGGCACAGCTAGTCCTTACGTTAATTCCGAGTGTACTCAAAAGCATTACCCTCTTTTCTTAAGCAGTCAGATAAAAACAATACCCGCTTGTCTTTACATCCTTTGTTAGATCACAGTATTGTAAATAAGAAGAGGAAACACGATGGCAATCGCCCATACCTAAATCCAATACCACAAAAGCAGATTAAACCTATTCGAACCCGAAATAAGCTCTGAAACTGTTTCGCAGTCACAGTGATAACTATGTACAAGAAAATGGAAAAGATTGTATGTAAATAAAAAGTGTAAAAATAATAATAATAGGGAACCAGCATACAACATGCATTGGTGATATAACAAGTAACATTAATAAAAGAAAAACAAAAACCCGGCTGCAAAATGGTATACGCTATGTCACTTCTACTAACTATCAAGACGATTCGAATGACATTAATTAATGTTCGCAAAAATCTACATAAATTTAAATTGAACAGGGGGGCTATTCCTGCGCGTGAGATGAGATGAGATTTTATCTTGGTCACTCTCACACCTACGACGTTTCAAACGAGAGCAACAAGGACGAAAAATGGTGAGATGAAAATCTCAATTCTCCGAATAGGGTCCCAGTGACTATCACAATTAAAACACTAGAAATAAGGATAGGATAGCTATACAGAGATTTAGACTGACTAAGTCAAAAAAGTCATTTTTAGGCAACTGCGTTCGTTTTTACAATAAAATCCCGAAAAATATAACAGGGCTCACCGAGGGAAAATTCAAATCACATGTAAAAACTACATTAATGAAAAGAGGATATTATAAGATTAAGAATTATTTAGAAGATAAAGATGTCTGGAGCCTTCCACTTCCGTCAAGTAGCCACTAGTATTTATAGATATTACCTAGTTGTAAGCCAAAATTTGTGAGACTGTAATTTATTTATTATTTGAAAAAATAATGCCCCTCAGTTTCTTGCCTGTTCTTCTGAGTAGAGGCTTTTTGTACGAACAAGGCGGTCGAGTCTATATAAATAACTTTGACGTTCATAAGTGTATCTTTGATACCTGAATTGAATAAAAACATTTTGACTTTGACTTTGACTTTGACATTACACATGTCGAAATAGGTACTGTTTAGGCTGTAGGGCGTGTCAAGGAATCCTCATACATACATACATACATACAAAAATACATACATACACTCGGAAAACGTAACCCTCTTTCTTTCGCAGTTGGGTAAAATATCAGTAGTTCGTCTCGAACGGAGACCTCGCAAATATCAATAACTTCTTGTCTGATGTCGCTCCTATTTAATGTTAAAAATTGTATTTGCAATAACTATTTGTCTTCTCATGAAGATTGGATTAACGATATTCTAGTTTTCGTCGAACAAGTCGAACAAATAGTTACCGACATGTCCGAGTGGCCTACTGTGCAGAGGATGCGTGGAAGTAGAAGAAACGCCACGGCACGTGCTTATAGAGTGCAGGAGCGTGGCAGAACATCAGGCTCAGATCCTTCAATCCCCATCGTCGCTCCAGGAGGTTTGCGGCAGCCTGAAAAGGCTGCTAACCTTCTGGGAGCACCTGGGCTGGTTGGAGTGAGAGGAAGGATAGAAAAGTAGACTTCACGCACAATGGCCGAAGTGGCCTCCGAGACCTCTTTATTCTTTTTGTAAGAGCAAAAAATCTTTTTGTGGAACAGCAGGTGAAACCATACTACGCAGCTAGTCCTAAACGACTGTTTCAAACTGTCCTGTAGTTTCTGTACAAACGTTCACTGGGGACGGACAATCTCACATGAAAGCCTTTGACTGAACAAGATACAATCCGATTTTACCATACGAATGGATAACGGATCCGGCAGCTAACTAAGCTGGATCGATCCGGTTACGGTTCCGGATAACGACATGTGATGGCAGTGTACAACAGTCAGTACAGCAGTTGTGGTAAGAATTAACTACGAATACCGAGTGTTTGCTAGAAATCTAGAATGGTACTTTTATATTTTTAGACGAAGATTTTTTATGTTATATATCAAATGTAGTTACTAAAAAAATATCGGACGGAAATCATAACCTTGAGTTTTTTGTTCATTTTAAAGTTTGGTTGGGGCTGACGTATTGCAATTTTCTTCTCTGAGAGAAAAAGAGAAGACCAAATCATAATAATATTATTAACTATTTTTTAAATCGCCGCATACAGGTAAACCTCAATAGTATCTTTTTAATACTTTTTTATCACGACATCTTTATAATTAGCGCCATTATTTTTAAAATAGGTACTGGCAATTTATTATAACAAAACTCAAAAACAAAAAACAGCTGGGGGGCTATTCCTGCGCGTGAGATGAGATGAGATTTTATCTTGGTCACTCTCACACCTATGATATTTTAAACTATAGCAACAAGGACGCAAAATGGTGAGATGAGAATCTCAAATCTCCGAATAGGGTCCCTGGGGGGCTATTCCTACACGTGAGATGAGATTTTATCTTGGTCACTCTCACACCTATGACGTTTCAAACGAGAGCAACAAGGATGAAAAAAGGTGAGATGAGAATCTCAAATCTCCGAATAGGGCTACTGTTCGTTGGCGCCACAGATCTAGGATGTAAAAGATCGACAGTGACAATTCGATAGTGATACAAAAAAACATTTGCGCATGCGTGAGTAAATTAGGGTTGTGAAAAGTACTTATTAATTTATCGATTGACCAAAAATGGTCCTCCGGGTGCTTGTCGATAAATATAATCTTTCGCATACCAATTGAGTTGTTTTTTGTTCCAAGTATAACACCGCTGCTGAGCTAAAATGAATATTAATCACTAAACGGGTGTTAAGCTAGGCGGAAGAGTTAGATATCAGTGTCACCAAGTATCTAAATTAACATAAGAAAAGTAAATAATAAGATCAACATAATACTATCCTAGTAATTCGCTTCCAATTGTGACCCTTGACCAATTTTACTCGTATACGGATTAGGATAAGTAATGATACTTATCTCATTGGTTTTGTACAATTATTTATAATTTACATATATATTATTTAATTAACTTAAATTTAATTCAATTAGACTTTGATGTAAGACACCCAAAATGTGTAAATTGAATTAAAAATGATGATCAGAAATTGAAGGTACATACTTATATTTAATACAAAAATGTTTTACGCCTCATCATTCAGTACAAACTCGGAAGAATGTCAATTAACTTTTGATGGCATTGATTCAAAAATGTATGCTTTGTTTATGTATTGCACCCATCGCCTACCTAATGAACTTTGATTAAAACTATCGATAATAATGACGTCATCTTTTTATCCATCTCTAGTGAAAATCGAGCGTAAACTAACTAATATTTTAATGCTGAATTTCATCACCAATTCTGCTTTCATCTAGGAAATATAGATGTTACGAAGAAACGACAACAACATACCGCTGGTAAATCGGTTTTTGGAACCAATTAATGTTATGTTTTAGACAAAATTTAGACAAAAACATCACAATGGAATTTTCATATTTACCCATGAAACGACAAATTTTGTGGGTTACATCTTGGATTCACATCACAATTGCTAAACTCACAAGATGACATAACTGCATTTAGTTACAATTGCTCTCTTTTGAGTCTATTTATAATTATTTTAGTAAAAATATAAATCATAGGAATTTCCGCGTGTTCCCAGGTGGCGCGCTGTCATTAATGACAAAAGAATTATTGACTAACATTTTATTTGTAGGCGACCTCTTTCTCTCTTGTGGAGTTTACATTTCGATGGAGACTTCTCTGTCCCACGCTTCGTTGGTCTTTTGCGAAGCAAAAAAAATCTTAGGTCTGTGGTTGGCGCCGATCAGGCGGGAACCGAAAAGGAGTTGTTGTAATTTTGAATTATTTTCTAAATCTTGTGATTCTTCGAGTGTTAAAGTGTACTATTGATGTATTATTAACCTTCACCGGTTCGTAAACGTGCACGAGTGTGGGCAAATGATACAAACATTGCGAAACGTGACTTTTCGTGTTCTCTGCAAAACTCCACTTAAAGTTTAAGCAAATTATCCATCACTTTACTGAAATAGGGACAAAGGGGAGAGTCATCAGCGTCATCATCACTCCAACATTTACAAAAAACTATATTAACTTGACACTGGCAAATGCACAAGACGTGCGACGCCTAATTCCCCTAGATAGAGTAAAAAAAAAAGCAAATTTTGTTTTGGAATTTCAGGTTCCCAAAGTAAAAATTGTTAGTTATGATGTGGAGAATCAGCATTTAAAATTTTACTAACAGCTATTGCTAGTATATTGAAAGTAGCGATGCATTATTTTCTTTTTAATATTACCGTGAAAACTAAAAATGGATTTTTAATTTCGTGAATGATAAATACTTATGTAAAATTTTAGAGTTTCAACTTTCGTAACAAACTCTAAAAATATATCGTCACGTCTTCACTTCGCACAACACCCACACTTCGCCGGAAGATATTCAGTCCTAAATCTGACAGAGGGAGAGCCTGTCGCGATACACCGTGCTCCAGTCATGTAGCAGATAACATAAAAACTCTAAAACATGTTTTTGTCCACAGCTGCAGCTATGATTTCCTGGAGATTGTGGA
The DNA here is from genome assembly GCA_911728515.1 of Peribatodes rhomboidaria. NCBI lineage: Eukaryota > Metazoa > Arthropoda > Insecta > Lepidoptera > Geometridae > Peribatodes > Peribatodes rhomboidaria. The sequence continues at coordinate 14,488,522 of OU452179.1, read as the reverse complement.
GGTGGGAGACAACTCCTCGGAGCACGAACCTGGCTGGCACGACCACCACGACTACTCTGGGAACGAGGTAACTACGCTAGACACTGGGACCACATCTTAATTCGAGAACTACATTCTCCATCTCCGTCATATATTTCGTCACGCCTTTCCCCTGAGGGGACTGGCAGAGGTGTAATACAACACCCACACTTCTCCGGACGATATTCAGTCCCAAATGTGACAGGGGGCGAGCCTGTCGCCAAAGACCGGGCTCCAGCATATAGCAGATGACATACAATACGCACATATGCTCACACAATGAACAAATTGGTGCGTGCTGTCAGCTGGGTTGCTAACTCACTTCCTCTGGCTTGAGAGGTGGACCTTCTCCCAACTAGGCTGCTCATGCATCTCCGTCATGCTGCTTGCAAATGACAGAGATGGTGAATGAAATCTCAAATTAACACAAACCATTACATTATCGTCATATCTTTTCCTCAGAGGAGCTAACAGAAGTGTATTGCTACACCCACACTTTACCGGACGATATTCAATCCCAAATGTGGCAGGGGACAAGCCTGTCTCAAACTCAAATTAATAACAAAAATATCGCAATTTCATTTCCCCTAGGATTCTTCTTATCGGGGAGACCATGAAATCCACTCAATGGACAATTAATAACTAACACCTAGACCCGGAGAAAATATTAGTATTCGTCACTCAAACGTTGACAAACTCTGGGAGGCTATTCCTGCGCGTGAGATGAAATTTTATCTTGGTCACTCTCACACCTATGACGTTTCAAGCGAGAGCAACAAGGACGGAAAAAGATGAGATGAAAATCTCAAATCTCCGAATAGGGCCACTGCTTTGTACATATTTGCATGAAATGCGTTTCGCAGCGAGCGACATAAAGCTAGCTGCATCGCTGACTGCAGCTGGCTTTACGTCGCTCGCTGCGAAACGCATCTCATACAAACCAGAAGTGTTATTGTCTGCTGCTGCCGTCTAAGGTCGGGTTCAGAATGGTACCTTAAGGCGCCGTCATAGCACGATTTTTCACCCACACACACGTTTACAAGCCGCTTCATTTAGAGTTGAAAATCGTAAATCATATTTATTATCATATTGTACTATTCACTAAATACTAAATAAAGAAATTTGATTTGATTTGATGGTAAAATGAGATTTACGCGTAAAATTACATTTTTGTCGTTTTTAATGGTATTAATCGTAACAAGGACACAATTTAGTTGATCGGTTAAACTTTAGAGAACTAATATGATTATTTAATAATCGAAAAAAATTTAGAGAATTACGTTCCGGTAGTTTTTTTAAAAGATACTTTTTGTGGTTTTTTTTTCCAAAATGAGAATGATTTTCAAAATTGTTCTTCGGTTAAACTTTAGTTGGTTGTTTCTTCTACCAGCTGCATTTTTTTGTACCTGATCATCATAATTCTTCATATCAAACTAGGCGCAAACAAAATACTTGTTTTGGTGATTTCGTGTAATACGGGGCCTTAAGCCAGCAACTTTGCGACTTACATCAGAAACTTTAATTCACAACAAAAACAAGCAAAACAAAAGAAAAGAAAATAACGTGTTTTGCCACAAACCAGGGAACCTATTCGGAGATTTGAGATTTTCATCTCACTTTTTCTCGTCCTTGTTGCTCTCGTTTGAAACGTCATAGGTGTGAGAGTGACCAAGATAAAATCTCATCACATCTCACGCGCAGGAATAGCCCCCCAGTTTCAATTCAGTATCATGCCGGCTGTAAACAACCGGCATTTCAACATTCCATTGAAACCGAAATTTGTGAAACTAGTTGATTGATTTCATTTTAGCAACTAGTTTTTCAGTCCAACTATACCTATGAAGAAAAATAGAGAACCTCTTTTTATATTATTATTAAAACTGTTATATTTGGTCTAAAATTACCTCAAAGAAAATTACCTCAATAAGCTCTCAGTGAGTAGGCATCAGTACCTAGAGGCAACTACAGTCTGCCAGCGAAATTGGTTTTATAATTAAGCATAGACAGGAGCCTTATTCTGGATCGTTCGAAATTATTCTTAGTTACTCTCACTCTTGTGGAATTTCTGGCTAGAGTTACGATGATCGAGCGCGTGAGATTAATTGGCCATTGCCATGTGTTTAATTGAAGTGTTTAATAACTATTGTACGACAAATTATGTTCAACAACTAATGTCTGACGTTTTGTACGATATTTTGTTGTAAGCACGATCATATGATGCCATGTACACGTAAAACGTGCTGTGTAGAAAACTTTGGTACTTAATCGCCTGTACAACATTTTGTACGGGCAATTTTGCAGAACCAATTATGTCCGCCTACGTTTTGTACTGCACGATCATACGAAGCCGTTGGAAAACTAAATGATAAAGTCAGAGCCTCGTTTGATTTGTTGTTCGGATGCAGCTTCTTTCATTGATTTAATTTTGTTTAATTTAATTTAAGACTGGATGGACATAAAAATACTTTAACTTACTGTCATTAGTTCTGTTTGGATTGACAAAAATAAAATAAACTTAACCTATTGTCATCCTGCCCAGTTCTGTCACTGAAAGATACTCCGGGGTAGGCTCTCCTGCCATAAGCTCTGCGCTGGGTCTGTCACTAACTTCAAACCTAACCAACTAATCATAATTATACCAAAACCACCATATATAAAAAAATACCTGTCTCAGCTATCTAAAAGTACTTGCCTATAACAAACGAGGCATTGCTTAAGCAAGATACTAGCTAGCTGTGCTTCGTATCATCGGGCTGTAGATAATAGAGTCGTACAAAGCGCTGCTGGGCATGATCGCCTGTACAAATTATATTTGGCCTAATTTTGGACAGTCAGATTAAGCACACCACGATTATACGCAGCCATGTCACGTATAATTGGCCGTACATGGTTGGGCTATCCAAGGTTGTGCCGGCCATAATTGTAGTTGTACAATATAGTCGCCTTTTAATTAAAGTCTGAGAAGTGAGACTAGTAGGGCTACGCGTGAGATGAGATGAGATTTTATCTTGGTCACTCTCACAGCCATGACGTTTCAAACGAGAGCAACAAGGACGAAGAAAGAAGAGATCAAAATCTCAAATCTGCGAATAGGGCCCTAGGTGCTGTTTCGTGTAAAGACTCATTTACACACTCGGCGAACACTCGTCCAATAACTTGCAAATATTCGTGGCGAGTACACCCTAGTTTACATACCTACCTACTGGTGTTGGCCCCTATGCGCCTGTATTCGGCCAATATCTAAACGGGGCATAATAATAAAAGAGAAGGAGCTTGAAGTTTGTTTTTTGAAATAAAGTTTTAATCCGTAACAAATAAATAAATAAATTCGGGACACTTGCACACACGGTCGCCAGACCCCAAAATAAGCAAAGCTTTTACTAGGGCTCCTAGGGACTTATATACATACTTAGATATTTTTAAATACATGCTTAAATAGATATTATAACACCCAGACATTGTTTGTTTGTTAAACACCCAGACATAGAACAAACACAAATGTTCATCACATAAATGTTTGCCCTATGTGGAAATCGAACCCACGCCCCCAAGCTTAGAAGGAAGGTTCACTACCAACTGAGCCACCGAGGCAGTCAAATACGAAATGTATTTTGTGGTTTTGATGCATTTTAAAATACTTAGATATTTTTCCACAATATTCGCCACAATCATTCGTCACTGGCCTAGTAATATCTACTTACCTAGTATACACATCATCCGTTTTAATGATTGGGTAGTAGGTTATTTCGTAGGTTACACTGCTTATTTCGTCTTTTGAAACATTTTGCTATAAAAATCTCCTGATGATTTCATAGATAAAAGATACTACTAATTTACCTACTCTACTACTTCCAATTCAGATTTACTCAGCTCTATTTGTACTCTACTAAACAAATAAAATAAAAATTCAGTACAAAAGGTAAAAAAGCGATCCAGTACCGAAAGGTTCTGTAGAACTACGTGTCAAACAATCCAATAAGGTAATTCACGGGTATCCTTACATGTAAGCCCTTAAGGCTTCTCCACACTACGCTGGCGGCACGGTCGACAGGATTTCTGCACGACCGGGGAATACCGTAGTCTGTATTTTTGTATGAACAAGAATTATGACAATCGTTGAAACATGTCAAAGAAACATGTCAGTCGTTGACCAGACCATGGGCGGCTAAGCGCTTTGCTCAAAACGAGGATGCGTCAATTTTAGCAGGACAGACAGAAATAGGTCTCCTCGTGGTCCTACTAGTAGGACAAGTTAGTAGGACCACGAAAAAACACCGATTTTAGTAGGACAAACTTAAATATGTCTACCTTGTAGTCGGACAAGTTAGTAGGAAAACGTAAAAACACCGATTTTAGTAGGACATACAGAAATAGGCCTCCCTCGTGGCTCTATTAGTAGGACAGGTTAGTAGGACCACGAAAAAGCGCCGCACGTTACGCACACTTTATCAGACGCCGTAACATAACTTATTAGGAATAGGTTACGAATTTAACAATCATGGTTTTAGTTTTGTGTGTCTCGCCCGCCGGGAGATTTTTGCCCGCCGACAAAGATGTTACGCTCCAAGGCTTTGCCGTCAACATAGTGTAAACGAGTCCTTAGCTTCTTATCCTTAGAGGTATTTTTTGCGTGTAAGGGTGTACCTAGCACAATTGGAAAGTCGTTTTCACGTCCTCTTTGTCGTTACGCGATTTTCGCCTTTATCGTGTTCTTTGCATAATAATGCTTCGATGGCGGGAATATTTTGTAGGATCATTTTAATCAGGGTTACCAGTTTCGTATCTATAATAAACCGGTGTTTAAGTCTTTTGTGTTCAAGTTAAAGCTTGATAAAATCTTTACCTTCTCTATTTTTCTCTTTTCTGTGTATTTTTTCTCTTTTTTGTGTATTTTCTTTCGCCGAGTTTTTAGCGATAAGGCAGGAAGACTAGTTTTTGGCGATAAGGATAATTTTTGACAGGAAATAAACATAACAAACTAATCATTTATCGATATTTTATTTTTATGAAAGATTAGACAAACGCTTGTTTGTCTAATATTAGAATTCTATTAGTCTATAGAAGTATTGCGGGAGAAAAAAGCCCTTAATTTACGCAATAAATTGATCATTAGCAATTCATTTACACGCACTTACTTCTGTATTTGCTTAACAGGTATGGGAAGACACGGAGACTCTCCTGCCAGAGTCGGACTCAGTGAGCGCAGGCTGGGCGCGCGAGGGGCACGACGCCCCGGCTCGCCGACTCTGCGGTGACTGGGGGGGCAAGCTAAAACTACTACGCTACCAGAGCCGGAGCAACGCGATCAGGATCCGCTTCCGGTCCGACCACTCAAGGCACTTCGGCGGCTACCGAGCGAAAGTCACGCTTACAGATAGTGAGTTTTTAGCATAATTAGTCAAGATTCTTCACGGGAAAGATAATATTTTTACCTACATTTAGTATAAAACTAAACTTTGACGCAACGATGCAAGCTTCTATAACTGCTACTAAGTTTTGGGCATGCATGAGAAGTCCTATTTATTCCTGCGGTAATTTTCGAATCCTCCAAGGTCGCCCCCAGTGTCTGGCCACCGCTGGCACCACCCTAGCTACGGAACTGTATGTATTGCTTTATTATTTTATCAAAAAAATAGTCATATAACTTTTAGATGTCTAAAAGAATTTTCTGTGAAAACATAACAAACTCCGTTTTGAGCAAATTTAGTTATTTTTGACGTAGGTCTCTAAAAAAAAAACTTCTAATTTAACAAAAATAATTGTATTTCTTTTTCGTTTAAAAAGCAGGCAGTTAAATTCTAACACCACGCAGTAATTAATAATTTATATTCTGCACAAAAACTTACAATTTCAAACTTTGCCATATTTTTCATTTCACAGCGTGCACGCGATCGGATCGGAAAATATTACACCTTATCTGTACAATTCAATTAGGGAGCCACTAGCGCGTTTTTTAAATAAAACGAACAGCCATTCGAGGCAAACTTAGTTCCATTATTACACTAACTGCTTAGCTAAGTTGGTTGGTCTGTAAGGCTGGGATACACATATCGTCACGCCTTTCCTCGAGGGGGCTGGCAGAGGTGTAATACAACACCCACACTTCGCCGGACGATATTCAGTCCCAAATGTGACAGGTTGCTAGCCTGTAGCCATACACCGGGCTCCAGTCATGTAGCATATGACATACGCACATATGTTCACACAATGAACAAATTGGTGCGTGCCGTCGGCTGGCTTTGAACCCGCTCCCTCTGGCTTGAGAGGCAGGCCTTTCTCCAACTAGGCTGTCATCGCTGGGATACACGAGCGAACACAATGCTACGCCGACGTGCACATAGAGCAAGTTATTTTCAACAAAACACGGAACCCCACGCGAAGTTACAATAAATAACACAAATGGTCGAGCAAAAGTTTTCTCTTTTTGTTCTGTATCGTTATAGGCTTCGCGACTTCCTATAAAGCTGTGTGTACACTACTACTGAAAAACGGTTAAACTTTTTATGTACATACATAACTAAAGGAAGTTTTTCTTAGCTCTGTGTAGGAAACTAGCTGCGCCCCGCGGTGTAACTCGCGGCTCAAAAGTAGCCTATGTGTTAATCCAGCTTATAAGCTATCTCCATGCCACATTTCATCAAAATGCGTCCATCACCAAATAAACACACATACACACAAACGTTTGCCTTCAAAATATACTATAGTTGCGCCCCGCGGTTTTACCCGCGGTTAGTAGTCTATCTATTAATCCAGCACATAAGCTATCTCCATACCAAATTTAACCAAAACCCATCCATCCCAAAAGGTTGCCTGGAAGAGATCACTTTTAGTGATAAGGCCACCAGTTGTTACACTATAGTATAAGTATTATTATTATCTTGTTTGTGGTTTCAATAATAAAGAGTTTATCTATCTATCTTCTTTTTGAGCGTAATGAAGTAACAAGTAAACACCCACACAAACTTTCGCCTTTATAATATATCAGCAGCGCCTCATTGTTAAAAACTCATCCAGATCCGTTCAGCCGTTCTGGCGTGATTGAGTAACAAACATCCATCCAAACATTCACATTTATAATACGGACAAGAACAAATTGAACAAATTTGAGTGTTTTCGGCTGGGATCGAACCCGCTCCCTCTGGCTCGAGAAGCGCGCCTTCTCCAACTAGGCTATCATGGTTAGCGCGATATTATTTATTTCGTACACGAGGTAATATTATAAAGTTTTGTAGCGAGACAGGTTTAATTACCCGCGACTACATTGCAAGTCAACTCGCAAACTAACTTTAGAAATGAGTTTTCTCAAATAGAATTTTCCCCGTACTCTTCATTCAATGTGTTAAATCAAGCTTCGCGTTTTCCAGCTTCATTACACAATATTTTTATTGAAATAAATTATTGACGAAGAAATAATACCGAGAAATGTATTTTCAATATTTCTAAATTATTACTATCTAGCGACCCGCCCCGGCTTAGCACGGTACTTATAAACCTTCCGTGAAAAATTATCTAACTGATAATGAGAACTGCATTACAATCCGTTGCGTGATTGGTTGGCAGATATACAGACAGAGTTAGAAACAGACACACTCGCAAAGCGACTATATTTTAAACTACGAGTATCTAGAGAAGAGATTGAAAGACATAATAATATAATTGATAAGACATAGAGATTGACATAAAACTAAATGTAAATGGAAAATTTTTTCAAACTACCCTCATTATTTCTTCTTGATTAAAAATATTGCCTAAGAAGGTATATTATTCGTGTTAAATAATAAAGGAATGCAAAAACCGTAAATACCCTCTAAGTCTTTTTAACAGTATTCTTTGTCTATCTGAGCGAGTCTAGGCTGACAATCTGGGACATTATGCTGGGATGGGCAGCAAATGATTACTTTGCGTAGCTTCTTTTCTCCAGGGTCTAGACGCTTTTAAGACTGTTTTTGTATTTTTATTGTGGCGTGATTGAGTAGGGTCGAATGGTAGGTATGAAAGGAGACGTGCGTAGCAATTCAGCTAACATTAGCCGATGCTTAACTGAACCGCTGATGTGTGCAATGGCTCAGAATCACTAACATTTTACAAACGTGTCAGCGGTAGTGTGACTGGCACGTTTGAGAGACATTAGTGATACTGAGCCGTTCCCGTCCGATTTAATATGACAAACGCAACATGAACGGTTCAGTTATATGGGCATCGGCTAAGGTTAGCCGAATTACTCCTGCTCTTAAAATAGGTCAGAGGTAGACAGAGTCGCAAACGCTCATAAGTGGTTAGACGCGCGTATGTTTAAGGGTTAGGTATTAGCACGCCGCCATCTGTTCGCTCATTGCAAAAATTTTTAATATAGTCAAAGTAAAATGTCATGAAAAATCGCCATCGGTTAACTTAACTTCAAAGGTTCAACAGTTAGTAGCGTGCGCCTAATTCTTAACGCCATCAGCTTTATAACTTGTGCTTGGTGTATGACGACGGATTGTAGTAGCATACAAAGTCTGGCCGAATTTTCAAATAACAACGAAAATAATTTATATGCATCGAATATACAGATTCGGCAAAAAAAACGCATAAAGCTAACGCAAACGCATATTCTAATCAGGCAGTAAACTTCTCGGGATCCCACAAAGCGTACTTTATGAAAACAACTGAATTAAAACGAACCTTATCCTAAACCTAATATACTTTAAACCGTTTAGGTATGATACTTAAACACTCCATATTTCAAACCCTTATCTTCTTCACATAAAACTCTATTTCGACGTCACATAAAGCTCCTATCAGGACCCGTGTAACACCAAATTATCCCCGTAACATTGCAGGTTTCTTGCATAATAATCCCTTTAGAGCTCGGCTGTGGCAATACTAATTCTACCCAGCGGCTTATTACGGGTTAACTCCGTACTTAGTCACGGTAGATCCATCGTGGGTATGTCTCATAATTTCGGCTGTGATACACATTGCGAAGTTGGCTTTGTGAGCAACTGGTGTGCTTGTTGGAAGCGAGAGATGGAAGACGTGCTAATTAGTTTGGCTCCCTATTTCGTGGTTGCGTGGTATGAGAAAATCATTACGTCGCACACCTAAAATTGGTTACGAAGTTACGATATGAATTAATTAATTAACGCCTTCAAGTACAAAATTTAATTTGATAAAAGCTTAACCCAGCGCTATTTTAATTAACTTTATTCCACTAGCCACTAGTACTGAGTCTCTGTGAGCTGAAGTCTTCGCGGCCGGAGCGTCTATCTCCTATAAAGGTCGCAGTTCTCACGAGAATCGGTTAAGAAATGCAACCTGTAGAGGACAGCCATCCGGACATACGAAAACATTTTTGTCGAAACTGAAGCATAGACCCTTCGTCCGTTAACGCTCAGACGGTCGACCACTGAAGAGTATAGGTACAAAATGTATTTTCATTTTGTATTTGAACTTTTACCTTTCAACCTTTACTGTTTCGTGAAAATCGTTTTTTACAGTGAGCATTTATTTTATAAAAGCTGATTTTTCCGGACTCCGTGTTCAGCACATTCAGTACGGGATGGCGACACGTGTATAGTCTACTACTATTTATTCTGTGACGTGACGACAGGAAAAGTGCCATAACGAGGTTAAACCTTTCAGTGATGTGATGTGAGAATACTCACAAAGTATTATCTACCTTCCTAGATTCTAGAGAATCGCCTGTGTAGAATACGAACTAAGTAAGGAGGTCCGTCTACATGCAAGCTCAGTTCCCGATCATCAACGTCAATCAAGGAACCTCGTGTGGTCAACGAATCAACGTCGCGTGGCTCACGAATTTCCAAATAGTCTGTAAACTATTGTCACTTTGTCATTGCGTGAACCACTCGTGGGGGCGGGTGGTCAGCGAGTGTGTCACTCGCCGTCCGCGCGTTGACAGCTTACACCGAGGCGATTCGGAGTTGATGTAATGAGCGCATATCCATAGAAATTCAGAAAAAGAATACCTAACCGCACGAGGTGAGGCGGTGCGGGTCGGGTCCCGGGTGGCTCTAATAAGTGATAACCTATAATCTACTTTTATTGCTAACCAATTTAAGTTGAACCCTAAGAAGTACGAACGCACATTATTCACGCAGATAAACGTATTTATATATACAAGCTGCGCCTCGCAGTGTCACCCGTGGAAAGTCTCCTTTATCCTATTCTGTACCCCTGAGGACGTGTATACAAAATTTCAGGATGATAGGTTGAGTTGTTAATGCGTGAAAGCGTAACAAACAAACGAACTCACTTTTGCATTTATGATATTATTTAAGAGTTTCGCGACGCTCTGAATTTTCCATACAAACGCGCTTGTCGAATTTCTTGGAAACTATTCGTCAGACTGTGATGTTTGTCTTGTACAATTAAATGAACTATATCTCCTTCCCCATGTTCTGTTTTTTTTAAAGAACGTCATCAAGAGTAAATATTGCTATGAAAAATATCTGCATTTTAAAGGGGTCACTTTTGACTGTTTTTTTTAATCGATAGACAAAGGAAATCAAAAATTAATTTGCATATGTTTAAATGAATTCATAATACAGCGGATATTTTTAGTTATTTAAAATTGACTAGAGAAGTGCAAAAGTCATAAAAAATTATTGCAATTGCAATTTGTCACTCTGTGAATAACTTTAGAGGCTTGTCAGTATCTGTACTCGCTCTCTTTGCTCGTCGTCTCCTTCTAAACGAAATGGCAATAGAAAACCTTTAGCCAATGCGAAGTTAGTCTAAAGTGGTCGCCCGACCCTTTAGATTAAGAAACCAATTTTCCTACACTTTAAATTTACTTGAAATAACATTATCCGCTTTTTGAGCAGTCGGGTAGACTGCTCCCTCATTAGACGTCTTAATAATATTCCCAACCTGTCTGCGAGTTTACAGACAGACATTAAACCGAAACTTGAGGTGAAACTTGAAAAGCTCGCTCTAAAGTTACACCTTGAATACTGAGTGAGTGTTTAAATTCATACTGCGACAACCATACCGCATTTACGCCGAGTTTACACTAGCAACATTGCTTGCAGACGTCGACTTCCGCAAGTATTTTTTTTTGCGTTCAGACAACCACAATGTGAAATGAAATGAAATGAAATGAAATGAAATGAAATGAAATGAAATGAAATGAAATGAAATGAAATGAAATGAAATGAAATGAAAAAAAAAAAAAAAAATTATAGCTTACAAAATCATGAAAAGTTATAAAAATAAAATAGGTACAATTATAAATTAATGTGTTGTCAAAATTAATCAATAATAATATAGAGTCAAAGGTGGCATATCAAAATAAATAAATAATTAACTCTAAAAAATAATAATAGTAATAATATTTGCGGCTCGCGGCCATGTCAAAGTATTCAATTAAATTAAAGTCTTTATGTCAAATGCATGATTACAATGTCAATATGTTAAATTGAAAATATGAATTTGTAAGATATTTACATTTACGTTAGAGGGTAACTTAAAAATTATTTTAAACAATAGAAACGTTTTTCGATTAACCACGCCTTAAGTTTTTTCCGGAACATACCATATGGAAGGTCTGTTATTGATGTCGGGAGTTTATTATAGACAGTGAGTATTATAATGTACCTACAACACCAACACTTTGAACCTCTAGTTTTAATTAAATTTATTTCTGTTTTAAAGTCTCAAATCAAATCAAATCATTTATTTGCTTAATACATTCACATAGGTATAAAGGTCTTAAAATTATTGTCTTAGGTATAATGTATTCTGTCTGCATGCAGACGTGCAAATCGAACGAAGTGAAACTATATCATCTTATAATTTTATTTTAATGCTAAAATTTAAAAATTCCTTAATGCTATAAAAACAGTTATGGTGAAGCCACTCAGTCAATGATTTTTTGAAATCGTGTCCATTTAACATTTTTAAATCATTTGGAATATTGTTATAAATTGAAATGCACATAATTATTATACACATTGCGTTTGTAAATATCTTTTTTGACAGGCGGTTGATATAATAAGTTAGCGAGTCTTTTTTGACGAGTCAAAACTTGGCTGCGGTTCTTAAAATAGTCGGGATGTTCTTTCGCGAATATGCAAATTGCTTTGATGTACATGCAAGGCAGAGGAAGTATCTCATTTGCCTTAATTCTCATCTAATAACTCATCTAATTCACCTCAAAACAAATCAATGATATTTATTTTAACGACTTCAGGTGAAGGTTATGTAATTCGTCAGAGTGTTTTACTTTTTTTTTGGTTTGTTGAGATTTTGTTTTATAAGGTTAAGGCTCTTTCTGTAAATAGTGAGTGAACCCGTAGCTGCTACTGGTTTATTTAATACTAGCTGCGCCCCGCGGTTTCACCCGCGGTTAAAAAGTCCTCTGTGCTATTCTAGACCATAATCTATGTCTATGCCAAATTTCATCCAGATCTGTTCAGCCGTTCTGGCGTGAAAGAGTAACAAACATCCATCCATCTATCCATTCTTACAAACTTTCGCGTTTATAATATTAGTAGGATCTATAATTGTAGCCAACTGCTACGCCGTAGCCAAACTGCTACGCCATAGCTGTTTGGCTACAAGTATACTCAAAACTACTCAAACAATTTTCTGCAAGTCATAAAAAAATCCGAAAAGTTTTTGCTAGTCTAAACTAAACCTCTTCCGGCATCTGCTCTGGAACTCATACAGAATGAATGTAAAACGAAAGAACGAATGAATGAAACTAGTTAACGACGAGACGCGAGCGTGGTTTTTTTCCTTTTTTCATCTCTCAAATTCCAGGTTTGGCACGGCCAGTTATTTTGAATTAATGAATGCTTTTCATACCGGGAAACGCGGAGGCACGAAATTTTCGTTAAATGAATACTTGTGAAATGAGACCCTGGGTATCATAAATGAACGTAGATCGTAAATTTTGGTTTTTGGGCGCTGGAGACGTAGTTTCATTGGGACAGGAAAAATTAATTGATAGCACTGCGTAGGTATTTGCTGCAAAAAATCACTCAGCTTTTTTAAGGTTCCGTACCCAAAGGGTAAAAACGAGACCCTATTATTAAGACTCCGCTGTCCGTCTATCACCAGGCTTTACGTCAGGAATCGTGATAGTCAGTTGAAAATTTCACAAACGATATGACTGATGACTGTTGCCGCTATAACAACAAATACTAAAAAGCAGAATAAAATAAATATTTAAGGGCAAACGTGTTTTTTTTTTTTGCGGTTTTCATAGATAATGGACCGGAAGAAAGATATGAAGATGATAAATGAATTGATCCTATTGGTAGATTTTCCTCGTACCGCTCATCTTTTGGTAGAATGGCACACTCCTTTGATAAATGATATGCCCAGATGGACTGAAGAAACATTGCACGGGCAAAAAAATAACAGCCAACTGTTAGGTTCTAAATGAACAAAATATACGATGACACAACCCTAGTAAAAGACGTAGGTGTCACGCACACTGGTATGAAAAAGTTGGCCTGTCACTTTTCGTTCATAAACAGTACGGAACTCTCTCTAGACATATGAGTACTCATAGGGCACCTTCTTAATATCTTATTCTTATTTCTCTAGTCTACTAGCCAAAAAATAAAAACAGTTTTTTAACACGATTTATTAAAAATACTCCGGATCATTAATAGCTGGTAGCAAAAGTATTTTAATATAAATAATGTATCCAGTAAGAAGTACGCCGACGAGCCACGATATGATACCCAACACGACGATAAGGCCGTCTTTTATCAGGTAGATGTACCACTTGCCGTAAGGGCCGGGGTACATAAGGCACAGCTCCATGAGGGCAGGGAAAGTCAGGGACAGCATCGTAGTGCAGAGACAGCCCACGAAAGCCACGAACGGAGTTTGAAGGGGGATCAAGTAAGAAATGATAACTGCAACAAAAGAAAGAAGACGATAAAAATTTGCAAAGTATTTTTGACAACTACTTATTCTTTTAAGTTACTAAATCCACATCTTATGTACTCCTGTATTTGTTTTATAAAATTATAAAGAAGGTAAAGTCTTGATAATAAGGGTTAATCTCCGGCACAACAGAAGAAAAAACATTGATTAAAATAGAAAACTACACAATCACCGAGTACCATAAGTCCATAAGCTATGAATCATCAACCAAGTCTCGCGCAGAGTTCGTGTCAAATATAATAACAATAATATTCGGGACACTTGCACACACGGTCGTCTGACCCCAAACTCAGCAAAGCTTGTACTATGGCGGCCAGAGACTCATATACGTACATTTATATTTTTTAAATACATATACATAAATAGATATTAATTAACACCCAGACATAAACAAACACAAGTGTTCATCACAATATGAATGTTTGTCCTAGGTGGGAATCGAACCCACGCCCTCTAGCTCAGAAGGCAGGTTCACTACCGACTGAGCCACCGAGGCAGTCAAATATACATACATATATATACATAAACTGATGCTTGTGTAGATGTGCTACACCTTACGCCGGCAGAATTAGATAGTCAGCGAATAAGAATCCAGTTAAAACTGACACTGGAGGCTTACCCCGACGACTCGACGCTTAGCGAGGTGGATGACACACTTAGATGATCAATGACACTTAATGTAAGGCATCCACCTCGCCAAGCATCCAGGGCTTACTCAGTAAATGAAACTATTTTTAACTAGCTGCGCCCTGCGGTTTCACCCGCGGTTAAAAAGTATCCTATGTGCTATACTAGACTAGAATCTATTTCTGTGCCAAATTTCATCCAGATCTATTCTGCCGTTCTGGCATGAAAGAATAACAAACATCCATCCATCCATCCATCGATTCTTACAAGCTTTCGCGTTTATAATATTAATAGGATATCTGCGCCGCTAACAGGACAACCGACACGCACAGGTGTCATATATGGGATCATACCAGGTGGACTTACATGTTAGAAGCACAAACAACGGTCTGGCTAGCTTTCGAAAGAGTTTTATAGTATCTTCGGAGGGTTCTAGTTGAAGGTTGCGATACTTGTACACTTCTATTAAGATCTGGATCGCGGGGTAGCACTGGATCGGGTACGTAAACGCCACGGAAATCAGGTACAAGCCAAATACGACCATAGTGACGCTGAAATAAAGTAATTTTAACTTTGCTTCATCGACTAATCTGGCTGGTCTATTTATTATTTTATGCTTAAGCCATGAATAACATCATGAGGAAACCGATATGTCCTAGAATTAATAATTCGAGAGACGGGTGTCATCCACCAACCCACACTGAGCCAGCGTGGTAGGTAATGGCTCAGGATCATGCAGTCCCAAAATTTCAAAATAAAGTTTTTTCATCCGAATAATTCCGATATAATAAACATAATTGTTACTTAGTTACAAGTGAAGCTAACTAAAAATTAACTAAAAACTACTCGTAACTAAACTAAAAAGCAAGTTAGTAAAAAATTGGTATTCTCACTTATCATCGTATGGTAATGTTCTGAGACAGTTTTCCTCCAAGACACCGAAAGACCAATAGACCAGTGCTCCAAAGAGCATTCCAATGGCGGTGGGAACTCCCATCCCGAGGTAGATCACTCCCCACCTCTTGACTAAAACTTCCGGATTGGGAAGAGCTCGGTCCAAAGTGAGGATCTAAAACATAGGGTAAATGCTATATGGCCTCGTTTAAGGCTGTTATTCCACTGAAGCGGAGAGCGGAGCGGTGGATAATTGACCAATCATAATCTTTCCACTGAAGTGGAGCGGAGGTTTCGAGCATATCGATTGGTCAGTTATGCACTGCTCCGCTTAACTCCGCATCAGTGGAATAGCGGACGATGAGCGACGCGTCTAGTGTTGCGTCGCATGGCTCGAGAAACAAAGCAATGTAGAACGCGCGTGAACATGCTAATACCTGTAGCCCTATTCGGAGATTTGAGATTTTCATCTCACCTTTTTTCGTCCTTGTTGCTCTCGTTTGAAACGTCATAGGTGGGAGAGTGACCGAGATAAAATCTCATCTCATCTCACGCGCAGGAATAGGCCCCTTGAACACTCTCAAACATTAGCAAATTTATTGTATTTGCTCTCGCGACGGGACGCTACCCGCACCACGCCAACCACCCCCTCTTCACCCCTTCTTTATCCGAACAAGGCGGTCGAGTCTATTTAAAAAAACTTTGACGTTCATAAGTGTATCTTTTATACCCAAATTGAATAAAAACATTTTGACTTTGCCTTGACTTTGACTTTCTTCGTCTTCCTGAACGAGACCTAAGGGTTTCTGTCCTTAGTTTACTGCTAAACTATGTCAATGTCAACTGTAATCTGTGGTCACTTTTGACCACGTTCATTTCAAACCATGTTGCAATATACGGTTGAATCAATGCTTAACGCGACCTTAATTTCTAGGACGGTTTAGGCGCGTCCAAAACGCTCAAAAATAAGTGATTGCAAATTCTCCAAAGAGCAAAATTTCCAAAGCTCATAAAGGCTAAAAAGCAAAACTTTAAAGCGTAAATCTTACCACACCAACAGCACTCGAGTTAAAGAGAAAAATGCCAAAAGCAAAACTCAGCGGTACCGCCTCTATCTTGACCGGGTCCAACTCTGCGAGAGGATCCAGTAGGGAGAGGTAGATTATCAACAGAAAACCAATCAGGTTTAATATGTTGCCTGAAAAAACACCAACTAGAAACTCTAGCCTCTGCCAAAACCCACTAAGCTAAAAAAAACTGAAATTTTAGAATGATTTTGTAAGATTGCCATTCCTTCGGACTGTTCGACTCAGCGAATGTCGGTGTGATATATAGGTAGCACATACTATGAATTAACCATTAAGTTACGTTTTGTTTTTGCAAAGGTAAAAGTAAGTAGGTGAAAGTAATCCTGTTGGATCTGAGGTGTAATCGCGAGGCGTAGCTAGTCCTACTAATATTTTAGAGGCGAAAGTTTGTGTATGTATGTTTGTTACTTCTTCACGCTGAAACGAATGGACGGATTTTGATATGATTTGGTATGAAGGTAGCTTATACCCTTGACTAACCTATAGGCTTTTTAACCGCAGGTGAAACCGCGGGACATAGCTAGTATTTAATATAATTATAGTACCGAGCACAGACATGTAGCTGACAATTTTCAAGGATGACATAAAGTATTCCAAAAGTAGATATGGCAGCAGGAGGCAGCATATAGCTGGCCTGGAACTTTGCCAATCCATGATCTGAAAAACAATAAAATCGGGCCATTCTTACACACACGGTCGTTTAACCCCAAACTAAGCAAAGCTCGTACTATGGCTGCCAGAGACTGATAAACATACATACATATTTTTAAATACATACCTACTTAAATAGATATTAACACCCGCCACAGGACAAACACAAATGTTCAGCGCTTGAATGTTTGCCCTAGGTGGGAATAGAATCCATACCCCTAAGCTCAGAAGGCAGGTTCACTACCAACTGAGCCACCGAGACAGGCAAAAAAACTATTATCTACTATGACTCTTGCTGTGTCATTTGCCTCGGTCCCATTCGGATCCAAGTTCTTTAAAACAAAGTAGAACTTCAACATCTCAGCCACAAGACGTCCACTGCTAGCGAAAGACCTCCCCTAATAATTTCCACAATGACCGGTCTCGCGCTGCTCGCATCCAGTAGCTACCCGCTACTCTCACCAGACCGTCGGTCCACCTTGCGGGAGGCCCTTCCACATTGAGCTTTCTAATTCGTGGCCGCTACTCGAGAACTTTTTTGCCGTCGGTTCTACGAGTGATGAATACTGCCCACTGCCACTTAGTTTTGCGATCCTTTGGGCAGTGTCGGTTACTTTAGTTCACTTGCATATTTGTACATTGCATATTCGATCTCGTCAAACTCAGGACAAAGAGCCAAAAGGAAGTACTACAAACTGGTACATTAAAAAAAACTTTTTTAAATTTCACAATCGGCGACCACAATGATTGTGTGGAGGGCTTCCTAGTCTGTTGTCGCCGATCATTGTCTATACTCGACTTTGATCGCGGCGATCCGTGACTTGTCGGTTTTCGAGCACGCATCAAAGGAATTGCAAAAAAGCAATACATTAAAGGGGGAAGGGAGCGACAAGGACGAGGACGTGGATGATCGTCCCGATTACAAAAGTTCACACGATTAGCGATCATCGCCGATTGTGAAGCAGTAACATAATATATAAAACGTTTACACTCACGTCTCGTAAACTATCGGATGTCAAATCTATAAACACACAGCAGATCCCAATTTGAGACAAAAGCATAAATATTGCAATAATGGTACTGGAACAAAAATTAAATTAAATACTTAAGCCTCTACTGGCTTGAAATCGGAGCGTTCGCAGCGTATGAATTTGTTTTATATTGTAGATATTGCGTGCACTGGATCGGCAAATCTGTGCCATAGAAATCACTAAAAAGCAACAAATCCGTAGATATATGTAGGTACGCTTTACGCTACGATTCCGACCCAGTAGACATGCAGCTTATTTCCGTGTTCGAAAATGCTAGTTCGATACGACAGTCACAAGTAGATATATAGTTGTAAGTCAATTTTTATAAGTATTTTTTAAAATAAAGATTAATTTCGTTGTAAAAGAGGGTATTATAAGGTTAAGAATTATTATTCTTAACCTATTATAATACCCTCTTCTTAACCTTCTAAATATAGAAGATAAAGATGTCTGGAGACTTCCACTTCCGCCAAGTAGCCACTAGTATGTATAGATACTTATTACCTAGTTGTAAGCCAAAATTTGTGAGACTGTAACTTATTTATTCTTTAAAAAAAAATAATGCCCCTCAGTTTCTTGCCTGTTCTTCTGAGTAGAGGCTCTTTATCCGAACAAGACGGTCGAGGCAGTTAAAAAAAAATTTGACGTTCATAAGTGTATCTTTGATACCCAAATTGAATAAAAACATTTTGACTTTGACTTTCTCTTTCTCTCGGTCATTGCGAAAGTTTGTTTGTGTGTGTTTTTTCACGCTCAAACGGATCGATGGATTTTGATGAAATTCGGTATCAAGGTAACTTATGTTCTGGGTTAAGATATTGGCTACTGTTTAAACGCGACTGGGGCGCTGCTAGTTTGTGATAAAAATTTGAAAACACTCACTGTCCGTTCCTCCCGATGTCATGCATAAATTCGGGACCATGTAGCAATGCAATACGAAACCCGTACCTGTACGATATATGCGGCACTTTGAACCTTCTGCTTATCTCATTCAAACATTTCAACTGAAAAAATAATAGCACCTACACTTACTAAATGTTCTATTCTATTCTCATTCTTCTTACTCGTTGGGACTTCCTTTATTTGTGAAGTTGAGAGGGGAAAGAATTTTAGTTTGTTGACTTGCTTTCTACAGATAATTTAGTGTAAACTAGCTGTTACCCGCGACTTCGTCTGCGTAGAACTACTACTTCGTGTAAATTTGTTTGGACTGAATAGGCTCTGAAACTATAATGAAACGATTCTAATGAAGCCGGCACATTGAATTATTGAGATTAACATAGGTAGACTTTTCCTGACCCTGATCCCTGACTTAACTTAGTTTAATACGTTTTTGTATACGACATTTTTTGTTTTTCCTTCTTAGGTCAAAACATGTAGGTTTTGTGGACTCGATACTCGTGAGCACGCCACATACAGTTGCCCATGGGAGAAACAGTTTTTTTCTAAATGAACACCAGCTACTTTGAGTGTCTGTCCTTGAGCTTTGTTTATCGTCATAGCGAATGCTGCTTTCAGGGGAAATTAATTGTACTCTTTTGAATTGGAATGGCAAATCGGTAGGGATTATTGGAATACGGGGAATTAACACTTCTTCTCCCTTTGCTGTTCCTGTCATAATTATTGCTCTCACAATATTGCGTCCCAGGTGTGTAATTTGTAGACGTGTGCCATTACACATTCTTGGTGCGTCAAGATTTCTAAAATCTGCCGGGCCTGAGTCTGTTCATAGGTCTCGGCAGCTCTTTGCGTTGCGTGTCGCTCAGCATCTAAAATCTGCCGGGCCTGAGTTTGTTCATAGGTCTCGGCAGCTCTTTGCGTTGCGTGTCGCTCAGCATCTAAAATCTGCCGGGCCTGAGTCTGCTCCTCAGATTCTTGGGATCTAGCTACTTGCGCAGTTCGAGCTCTTTTAGAGCTACGCGCTAAATTAGATTTACGCTTGCGAGGCATATTACTTAACCAGTTACCTACCTAAAGTAATAAAAACAGGTAAGTACTTATGCAAAAAAAAATTCTTTAGCTGACAAAAAAATTTAGTTAAAGGTACTAAGTACGAAACTATACTTAAGGTAGGTACTTATACACATGAAATAAAACAAAAACAAAACGAATTGCTAAACTAAAACTAAATGTTAAAAAAAATATACTATCCACATGGAATAAAAACAAAATGAATCGATAAAATTATATGCGAAACTACTGGAACTATTTTATTCACAAAACAACATTACTTACCTATTAATACTCAATAAAAACTATGCTGACCTTCTTAGGTACCGTAACTACTTACTAAATGTGAAAAAACTTAAAAAAACCTGCCTATAACTATAATTCTACCTACTACTAACTTATGCTAAACTAATAATAACAACCAAAACAACTAAGTAAATAACACAAAATGCTTATCCAAGAAACCCTAAACACCAATGAAAACGTAAAGAAAGCGAATACGTTGCAGCTCAAAATTGTAGATATCGCATGCGTCCGCCAACGACGTCTGCCCTCACGTGTCTGCCCGTTCGGGTAAGCATACTTTGTGATCTACACTCCTCCCACCGAGCCATCCGCGTCCCCCGCACGTCTTTGCCGCCGCGCCGCGCAGCGCGCCCGCGCCCGCCAGCCCCGCCACACCACACCATGCATCGTCACACTCACACATTCATAGTGTATAGGCCGATGGGCCTGATGGACATGTCAGGCAGAAAGTATTCTAAAAGCTGGCTAGGAGTATTTGAATTATGCGATACATAACTGCACCCCGCGTTTTCACCCGCATAATTCCGGGATCGGAATCGGGATAAAAAGTAAAGATGTCCTTTCCCAAGGTTCCATCTATCTCTATACCAAAATTCATCAAAATCGGTTCAGCGGTTTAGGCGTGAAAACGAAACAGACAGACTGTCTATGTCTTTCCCCAAGGTTCCATATATCTCTATACCAAAATTCATTTATTTAGTAGGCATATACGATACATAACTGCACCCTGCGTTATCTATCACTCGCATAATTACGGGATCGGGATCGGGATCGGGATAAAAGGTTGCCTTTGTCCTTTTCCAAGGTTCCATCTATCTCTATACCAAAATTCATTTAGTAGGGATATACGATACACAACTGCACTCTGCGTTTCCACCCGTATAATTCCGGGATCGGGATCGGGATCTGGATAAAAAGTACCCTATGTCCTTTCCCAAGGTTCCATCTATCTCTATACCAAAATTCATCAAAATCGGTTCAGCGGTTTAGGCGTGAAAAGGTAACAGACAGACAGACAGACAGACAGAGTTACTTTCGCATTTATAATATTAGTAGGGATGAATTATGATACTATAACATATCATCACACCTTTCCCCCGACGGAGCTGACACAGGTATTATACAACACCCACACTTCGCCGGACGATATTCAGTCCCAAATGTGACAGGGGGCGAGCCTGTTGCCATACACCGGGCTCCAGTCATGTAGCAGATGACATCCAATACATATATATTCATAGCACATATGTTCACACAATGAACAAATTGGTGCGTGCCACCTTAAGATACCAAAGTATGATACCATGCTGTAATATTTTAAGTTTCGCGGGGAGAAGAAGACCATTTAAGGACAAACGTGAAAAGTTGGCTAAGATGAAGCCGAGAAATGCTTAAAAACTGACACTAGCAATAACATTGTAAAACTCAAAAACGACTTTCTTTCGTCGACTCGAGTTTCTTTAAGGCAAGCGTACTCCATCGCAGGTCACATCATTGTTTACCATCAGGTGAAATGGGAGTTAAACACAAACCTATCAACGAATTTAAATAAAACTGGTCAAATAAGTGTCCTGATTTGCTAAAACTTTGTAAGATCAAAGTTTTCAGAATGTTTGAATATATTCTTAGCGCGTCTCAAGGTACCTACTTGTTATAAGACTCCGTATCCACCGGTAATTCGCTAGGAATATGGGCGATGTGCAAGGAAAAATCTACCAACAGAATCACTTTTACTCTATAAATGGATATCTCTATCTCTATAATTTTACTGGTAGATTTCTTCCTACACACATCTCCAGTGAATACGCAACTTTTATTTTACTTTTACGTTAGAAAAGCTTCAGTACATACCAGCAACACATGCGTGTGGATTACGAGTACTCCAGTGAACACGCCCAGTAAAGGTCCGAAGATTATGCCGGTCTGGCTGATGGCTACAGGGAAAGCCAGCACGCCCGCTGCACACGACGTTTTGATAAGATTGAAGTATGCCATCCATACTCTTTACAACAATAGAAAAATTTTGTCAAATTCTGAATCAATATGAAAATCAAACCAGAGCTTTTACTACTAAGTAACATTAAATACCATTATTAACCTTATTCCACCCACATAGGGTATAGGGTATAGGTTTCCTGTTCAGCACCATATTTTTCGGTTTTATGCTATAGTTTTCTTTTCTATCGCCTTAACAATGACATGCGATCACCTTATTTACTATAAGTCGCGCAAAATCGATTGAGAGACACGATATTCGATACTTAGATACAGACCAACCCCTTTACCAATCAAAGTTTTCTTTCTTAATTATTAAATTTTAATTTTAAGTCGGTTGAAAAAGACAGAACACTGTAAAACTTTTCCGAGGCTATTCAACGTTAATGAGTAAGAAGGTAAGTTTATTATGGGTGTACCCATCTACATATTTAAATAATTATTTATAGAAATTGCGCGTGACTCACGATATAGGGTTCGTAGTTGATCTGTGATCTCGTGGGTTGTAATTATTTTGTTCTGGATCATTCGAATCCGGAGGATCAAATGTGACTGCTCCGGGGGCCAGCCTGGCCGAGCGGTAGTCAATAATGGATTGCCGGCCGTAAGGCTGAATTGCCAAATTGCTCACTCTTTCAAATGCTGCCCTGGAATTTAAATTATCAATGACTAGCTGCGATCTGCGGTTTCACCCGCGGTCTCTCGAGAACTGTTATTTTTTTCGGGATGAAAAGTACCCTACGTACTTTTCTGTATTCCTGGCAAGGTCTATACAAAATTTCATGAAAGCCGGTTAAGTAGGTAAGGGGTGAAAGCGTGACAAACTCACTTTCGCAATAAGCAACCAAATTAACGCTTCACTCATGCTCATAGCTAAGAAAAACCCTACTAGGTTTCATTATGTCTGAAAGACCATGAAACAAGGTTCAGGATGGCTATTCCTACGCGTGAGATGAGATTTTATCTTGTTCACTCTCACACCTATGACGTTTCAAACGAGAGCAACAAGGACGAAAAAGGAGAGATGAAAATCTCAAATCTCCGAATAGAGTCCCAGATGTGTTGCTTGCCAACAGGGCTATTCTATGGCACAGTAAGAGAGGCCTACTCATTTCCAGCAGCAGGATATATAAGGCAGTGAAAGATGATGATGAAGATAATTTTATAAATAGTAAATTCCACGAGTTTAGGCGTCAGATGGCTATGTTTATTTTACAGTTAACCTCAGCTAATATTAAGTTAAGGCCCCCGCCCCAATGCGAGTGGTCTAGAGTTCTGAGCGCAATATGAAGTATGCTATAGCTTGGATAAATGCACACACAACAGCACCGCAGTCAGACGGCGGTGGTGTTAGTTGTACAGTGAACACTTAACTCAGAACTCTAGACCGCTCGCAGTGGGGCCGGCCCTACTTAACTCGGGACTTACATTTTCGAATAATTTGATTGTAAATATACTTATCTATTAAGAGCTGCGTCGTCTGAAATTTTACATCGCTGGCCGACAAAACTGTACTATTCAACTAAACCTAAAACATGCCTAAAACTAAATAATTACATGTAAATGCAATACAAGTTGTTTAAAACAACAAGAACTTGTTGTTGTTTTTTTTTGTATGTCAATAAATGACAATGTTCTAAATAAGTCTATGTCAATCATACAAAAAGTATCAAAATCTTTTTGATGATAAAATTAGGATTATAAAAAAGGTTGCGACATAACCTAATGCTGGGGCTACATTAGCACGCAATAATTCGTGTCGCGTTATCGTCCTAAAGACATTGTTATCGGTTATTGGCGATGTTCTTGTCTACATTAGCGGTCAACTCGTCGCCTTTCTGCCCAGTCGACGTGGGCGATAATTCGCCCGATACATCGCCGAGTGACTAACCGGCTACACTTGTCGCGATAGCCCGAGTTATTTGTTAATGTTGTTGAAGGCCGTTAATGTAGCCGTACCATAATAATTTAAATCGGATTTTCGAGGACTTTGTATGGATTCGTCTCGGACATCTTAGATAACAGGAATGACCCCGGTACTTTTTATCAATTGGATCTTGTATCCTAAATGTGTATAGGTACTATGGGACTGATTTTATAACAATTAATTAAATATCCCTAAGTTAAAGTAGATAAAAAAAAGTTTTCAAAAAATATGTAAGAGCCATAGACTTATCAGGGAGTATTCTGTGTTATGAACATTGTTTCTCATTTACAACTATAGATAGGGAGTTTTGGCGGGAACCGAAAAGATGGTGTCGTGATTTTGTATTATTTTCTAAAACTTGTGATTCTTCAAGTGTTAAAGTGTAATAATTGTGTATTATTAACGTTTACCAGTTCGTCAACGTGCACGAGTGTGGGCAAATGATGCAAACATTGTGAAACGCGACTTTTTTGATCTCTGCAAACCTTCACTTAAAGCCTCAGTAAAGTATTCATAACTTTACTGGAATGGGGAAAGGGTAGGGATTCATCATCATTATCTGATGATAATGATGATGAATCCCTCCCCTTTCTCCTTTCCCCATTCACCTCATCATGATCATCCCATCACATGTGAATGATTAGAACTTGACACTGGCAAATGCACATGACGCGCGACGCCAAATTCCCCAATGGGGGAGAAAGAAAAAAAAACTTTAGATAGAACTTCAGATAGAACTTTGTAGCTAGATAAAGACACGACAGCAACAAAGACTATACCTATCGGAATAAAAAATAAGAAGGGAAGCTAAAGCGCTCCCCTAGAGACACCACATAGTTCCCTTAGAAGAATGATGTCTTTCCCAGCCAAAACTATTAAACAATACAGTACCATAAAACTAAATAACCGTACCTTTGTCATTGTAGTACCGAAAGACGTATTTCACAGCGATTACATGCCATTATTTAACTCTCTGTATAATCTATTAAACTCGAATGAAATAAAAACCCTGGCGTTGAAAAGTTTGCAGTCAATTGTGTGTAAAAACGGACGCAGCCGGTGCTCCAGCAAAAAGTTATAAAATGCTCCATTGATGGACGACCGCGCGCTTTCTGTTTTGTTTTATTTGTTTCATAGACTTATTTTACGTAAGGACGGGGCTATTTATCACTATTTCGATGATATTACATTTTGAATGGTTTGACTCAATAGACGTTTTTCCACTTACGAACACGGCCCGGCCCGGCGCGGCACGAGACGGCGCCGGCGGGATCAAGGGCCGGCCGTCGCCAGTAAGTGGAAAAGCGTGCTATATTTTCATACATTTATGCGTCTCCGGCTGTCGTACCGTACCGAGCCATGCCGGCAAGTGAAAAATGCCTAATGGTAATCAAAGGTAACAATGGTTTTTCACCACTGTTAATGGCTTTACACCACTGTTAATTGAGTTGTGGACCGCCAAGCGCGGCCGTCGCGCGTTGGTCCGTTCTAAAATATCTATGATCATCGGTGGCTACAAACATCTGACATGTATAGCTAACGCAAGACGACTCGGTTAGTAGAGATTTCCACGGAAAGCACCAATCTACAAGTACATACTACCAAACGTTGCCACGTAATATTTGGATCACCACCTCTATAAATCTAGCTCTATGGTTTGTTTCTGTTCTATTTGTGCATGAAATAGGCTTTTGGGATAAAAGTAATGTTCGAAAACGCTGTGTTATGTTGCATGCAAACATTACCAGCTATGCCTGCGGCTGTATCGGTAATTTTCCCGTTTTTATTCTGTTGTTAAGGTTCGCATGTCTTCTATTCAAATATTAAACTTAATATTTTTACATAAAATAAAAATGACTTCCCGGGCTTTGTAAAAAAAATGGGACCAATCTGTAAATATATCCTTAAAATAAAACAGGAATTTTCAAAATCAGTTCATAAATAACGGAGTTAGGGTTCTTCCAGACAGACGCGGCCTGCGATGGTAGACGATGGTAAACGCGGCCTGCGGTGGCGGCCGCCAATGAACTTCGCATTGGCGGCCGCCACCGCAGGCCGCGTTTGTCTGTGAGACCCTTTTGGAAATCTTTTAAAAAGTGATAAAATTTATTCTTTTATATGTATCCAACTTCAGTACTTCGTATCCAATTTCAAATATTCTTTCATTAATAAAAAAAACTACACATTTATGAGTTATAAAGGCTATGAACGAAGCCACAAGCAGATAGTTAATACTTTAAACTAAAACCAAAATGAGACAGAGGTAATTCCACTTTTTACCCGAAATGGAACGTTAATTTAAGCTGTGTCGCAGTACGGAATTTGCGCGACATTTTTTGTGAAGTCAACAACATTTATGCACCAATGGACGTATGGCGATCCTCACACTTCGCTCTGTGACGCCGGCAATGGAACCAAATCGGGGCTAGTAATGTTGTAACCTTCAGTATGTCAGTTATTCCGTTCCTACCACTGGCCCTATTCGGAGATTTGAGATTTTCATCTCACTTTTTTTTGTCCTTGTTGCTCTCGTTTGAAATGTTATTGGTATGAGAGTAACCAAGATAAAGTCTCATCTCATCTCACGCGCAGGAATAGCCCCCCTGGTCTAGAGCTACGAGCACACTGCGTTTGACTTTGTGGACGCGAAAAACTGCTACCCGGCGAGCCCCAGCGAGAAGGCTTTGCGCCGAGTGGCTCGCAGTAGGCTTGCGCCGACGTACTCAATTTCTTAATTGAGTACGTCGTATCTCATACATTTCGTGCTACACATTGAAGTGAGTATCCTGCTTTTAATACAGCATACTGACAATACCTCTCCACGTGAGATGCCGTGCCCTCATATTGGGGTAACTTTGGGTCCAAGCTTGGCTTCAAATTGATGTGGCCAATATTGAACCTTATTACTGCGTGACGTGGCTTCAATATCAACTTAGTGTCCAAATACTGATACACTATGATACGATTGGTTGAATATGATTAGTATGTGGCCACGGCAAGAGATTGTTGTCTCGGCACACAGTCCGTCGCATCTCGTGGACTGCGTGGAACAGTGTGGGAATTGCCTAAGAGTAACGTTATGTTGTGTCGCAGCCTCCATTTCGCTAAATTAATATTTCCTTTTATTGGCCATTTGCACGTTCTCTTAATTGAGTTATGTTGTTTTTGTAAAACACTGTTGCAGTGTTTTAATTATCCAATGCGTATTTAAATGGTTGTTTTTTGGTTCACTTTTTCTTTATTCAAAAGCTGAAAGCAATGATATGATATTACTATGACAACTGACACAATTTGTTCATTGTGTAAACATATGTGCGTATTTAATGTCATCTGCTACGTAGCTGGAGCCCGGTGTACGGCGACAGACTTGCTCTTGAATATCGTCCGCAAAAGTGTGGTTGTTGTACACCTCTGCCAGTCTCCTCGGGGAAAGGCGTGACGATATATTCTGTAAACACTGACTCGTGTTTTTGACACATTTTGTTTTAATTCTTCACGTTATATTCGGTCAGACTGTTATGTTATTTAATATTTTTGTATTTTATTTAGTCTTTGACTGTAGCTTTGATAACATTCGGTGGCAATTTTCAAGGAGTAATTTACGTGTATATAAGTGTGAGGCACGCTCAACTACGTCAGCCTCGCGTGCTACAGGCAAAAAAAGTTTTATCTCTCCAAAATTACTAACTTTCATTTATTTCACAAAAATATCTTATAAAATGAAAAAACCTACTTTCAGTCATCCGAATTGGATTTTGTAAAAAATGGAGACCACTCTGTAAGTGTATCCTTTCAAATCACAAACTGTATTGGAAGTCTGTGTTTCATATAAAAATAATTTTCAAAATCGGTTCATAAAAAAACGCAGTTATGCAGTAACAAAGAAACAACCGAACTGAGAATCTGCTCCTTGTTTAAATCAGTTAAGAGACAGTATGAGTAAGGGATTTTTTTGGATATGTAGACAAATAGATACCTACGTGTATTCATGACGTCACACTCACCTTGTCAGAGCCCATGCAAAAATAGACACAGACGTTACATAGGCTCTATAAAACAACGTAATATTTGTTATGGATTCCTACAAAAATTGATTTACCTAAAAACCTTTTCGCTAAAGTTTTCTTCGACATCAAAGTGATCCGAAACCAAATCTTTTTACCTTTCTTCCGATTGAATTAATTTATAACAGACATGGATGAAAGAAAAATGGACTGTCTTAATAACACAAAAACTGAGGCATCTGAAGGATGGCGCGTGGCATACTTTAGGTAAATTTATGACTTACTTGCTGCTCTTCGCAGTTTTACTAGCCTATGTTCTTTTCTGTATCTGACAACGAGTAGATTTACAAGATTTAATGATGTTTGATTGAGTAGTTCAGCTGTGAAAGTTAAACAAACAAACAAACGAACAAACTCACTTTCACATTTATAATATAAGTTAGGATAGGATTAGGATTTATACGTACAGCCAATCACAACATAACTCATTAATTATCAAGCTTAGATTTTAAGGCAACAGCTAAAACTGACCAAGCGCAGCGAGGTCTAAATACTTACTCTAGTATTTGTATAACTCGTTCTTTGTATATATGAATGTTTATAAATATATTTGCCCCACAATCATTTTAATACTGTTGGTCCAATTCACAAATAAGGCAACTAACGCCATCTATTATAGATAGTAGTTACAATAATCTGTAATTCTCGAAAGACGCAATTGCCCTACAGATGCATTTGTACCAGTATAGTATTATAGTACAGTACCTGGATGGCCGAGCTTTGCTCGGTATTTTTTTTAAATTTTTAATTGTGTTTTTTGGATAATAAACAATTGATTTTGGTCTGACCTCAAAGCAAACACTCATTGACTTCGTGTTACTTAACAACGCCATCTGCTGTTGTGTCGTTAAAGCAATTAGTTGCTCACAAAAAATAGTAGTATTATTATTCGCCAATAGATGTCAGGAAGAGTCATATTTTTCAGTTGAGATTGATTATCGATAAAACACGAATAAAATGATATTTTCTAAAAATGATTCCTAGCTAGATCGATTTATCGCCCCCGAAACCCCCTATATACTAATTTGTATGAAAATCGTTGGAGCCGATTCCGAGATTCCAATTATATATATATATATATATATACGAATTGCTCATTTAAAGGTATAAGATTTGTACACTTTGTATAGGTACAATTTTAAAAAAAAAGCTCAAATATGGGTAAACTTGTTCAAGGGGTGATGTAGAAATAGGGATTGTTGTCACAGTTCGTCGCAAACTATACTAGTATTTTGCGCCAAACTATGAAATAAACGAATTAAAAAAACACTTTCATTGCTTAAACCCATCCATCTTTTTCCTCGATCCAAAGACACAAAGAATAGGGTAAATTCACGCGCCATTGGCTTTTGTGACGGCGAATCCGTCATAGTCGCGGCACATTTCGCGTCTCACGCTCAATCACTCTCGGTTTGGGGATGACAGCTAGGTAACTGGTAGATAGCCAGTATTTACTCAGTGTTCTAGTTTTAGGCTTTAGGCTTCGCCCTGATTTAGCAACTGTGAGCAGCTGGCTGTCCGCTAGCTGACACTGAGTCGCTTATTGGACAAACTCGAAGCCCAATGTTGAGCAAGTTGTGAACAAACGAAATGCGAATCTGCTATTCGTCAGCAACCCTAACTAGTTAACTAGTAAACGCTGTTCGGACACTCCATTTAAAATATAAATGGTTTGGCGAACTGGCGACATACAGTTAGTCACTCACAGTTTGCTCAGTGAGGACGAAGTCTTAGGTATACAAAATAAATGAAGTCGGTTCAAATAGGGTAAGAGAATAAACGAAACGTTAGAATCAAATTAAGTTAAATATCTCTTCAGTGGCGTTATATTTTTTTGTAGGCATGTACGTATATTTTATCACGTGACTTACTTGCAACTTTGCTGTACGATAAAACATACTTAAAATACTTTTGGTTAAGGCCCCGTATAATCGCGATTCGAATTTCATTTTCTACCTGCGCATACGCGGATAGAACTGGCGAAACGCACGGACGACGGTGCGCGTACGTAGTGCAACAGCTATCTGGAGACCTACCACGATATCTTATGCTTACGTTTTGTTGTCGACGCTGCGCGACCGCTAATCGTATCGCCGCGCAATAAGGTCCACACTTATACTCACATTTATTCACAAGGAACGTTGCATACAGTACATGTGAAACATGCAGATAAATCTTTTGATTGATTTCATAATCAATAACCGTTCTTGCAGGATAGAGCCATAGAGATAAATGGGCCATTCCCGAATTCCTCACTACTTACTCCAATGGGGATTTCGGGAATTATCGTCACTAATATTTTTCATTATTTTACTTCAACCTAATATAGAATATGAAATAGATTTAGACACAGTTATAAATGTAGCAGAATAGAAAGTAAATTACCAATAATCAATGTATACGCTGATGAGAGTTGGAAGAACTCGACTTTATGTCATCATAATTATATAAATAAATAAATAAATGTATGTAGGAGATACAGATAGGAGTATAGATATGTATTATATAAAGCAAACTCACTCACTGCAGATAAGATTTTGTAGTGGCCGAGCTTAATGTAAGTGCTATATATTATAAGTTAGTAATAAATCATACGTGGATACGAGCAGTCGTGTATTCTTTTACCAAACCCACCGTCCCGCTTCACCTCATGGCGACCCTGCCATGCGCAGGTGCCGCATCGGGTTACATGTGGTTCCGAGCGGAAAGTGCAACGTAGGACATACCTGTGTGCCTCGGTGCAACAAACTGAGTGATTTTATAGAACTTATATAAAAAAATGTTGAAGTGAACCCGTGAATATGTGCAAGTCGACAATTGAGAAAGAAGAAGTTGTGGTAGCACAAACTGCTAATGCTGGAAACGACGCTACTTTAAAATATATCAAAGAACAAATGAATGATATGACAATAATAATCACGGTAATACTAGCTTTAGCGGTATTAACGGTTTTGTACTTCGTGTATAAAAAGTACAAACAAACACACAGAAACTGGATCGATCAACGGCTGAATGCGGGGACGTTGCAGCGTATAAGGGACTCTCTGAGAAGGAGAAACTCACCAGAGTCATAAATTTGGATACAAAAAAAAAAAAAAAGTATAGCAGGCAGCCGGGAGTAGTTCGAGTCCGATGTGGCAGGCAGCCGGGAGAAGTTCGGGTCCGATGTGGCAGGCAGCTTGGGAGAAGTTCGAACCCGATGTAGCAGGCAGCCCGGAAGTGTAATAAATAGTGTGTAAGAATAAAACGGATGGAAGCGATACTAGAACTATATCAAGCCCTCAAAGAAGAATGTGAAAGTGTTAGGAAATTAGGAAAACGAAGGCAAGACGAATTAGGCCAGAGAAAATTGGTTAAGGTAAACGACCTATACAATAAATATAAATTAATTCTAAGAAATTTAGCATCTACTAGCGTTAAAGGTAATTTAGATACATGCGAGCAAATAGAGACTCTATATAAAAAAATATTAAACTATTACAATCAAGATAGAGAAGAAGAAAAAATGGATAATTTTGATTTTAAAACTGCAAGTTCTTTAATTCCAATAATGGATGGGAAGGAAGAAACGACCGAAAAAATTATCCAAGGCATAGAAATGTACAGTATTTTTTTAACTGCTGATTCAAAATCCCATTTAGTTACATATGTGCTAAAAACTAGACTTTCCAAAAGTGCAAAATTGAAACTAAAGTCTTCTTATGCATCTTGCGAATCGCTGGTAAGCGATATGAAAAAATACCTGCTCCCGAAACTGTCATCGAATTCTTTGTTAACGCAACTTAACAATGTATCCCAAAACGAAAGGGACTAAGGACGAAGCTAGGGACTACTCCAACTTTAAGGATGCGGTGCGTGCGGCGGCAGACGAGGAACTTGCAAGTCCATCATCTTGCAATACCATCCTCAATGTGAGAGGTAAGTCTCGAAACAGTTACTATAGGTCTACGAACCGAAGCTGGGGCGGTAACAATCAGCGTGGCCGGGGAGCTTTCCAGAACCGAGGAGGCTACCAAGGCCGTGGAGGCTACCAAGGTCAGAGCTTTACAGGTTACTTTAATCCAAACCATCGCGTATCGAATTCGAATTATAATCGGTATAATAGAAGCACACGTGGTAACTTTATGCGTTCGAGTCGAGGTCGAGCTAACATTAGTAGAGCCCCTCAACGAACAATGTTTTCGGCGCAACCTTCAGACCCAGTAGAGCAAGAAGAAGAAACTGCTGAAAACATAAATCATCAGTTTTTTCGTGCCTAAACATTACGCATTCACATGCAACGATAATGTTAAGTACATATATTTAGATGTATCGCATAAGAAATGTTCGTGGTTAGTTGATAGCGGTGCGTCATTATCAGCTGTAAGTACAAAAGCCTTATCGGAGCATATACCGATCCACAGAGACCCTATCGTAATAAACGGGATAGGAGGTACAACTTTCTCAGAAGGATTTGTTTATCTTACACTGCGAGCCGACGACGGAACTACTTACGAACACAAGTTTTATTTGTTTGAAAATTTACCTTGTAAATCTGACGGTATAATAGGATTGGACTTTTTAAATAACTATAATGCTATAATTGACTTGTCAAGTAATACTTTGTCATTGACAAATGAAAAACCGAGTATTTTTACCTTGTTTACGTCACCAAAAGTTTGTAAAGAATATCTTACGATACCAGCACGTTGCGAAACAATTCATTACATTCAAATTGAATTAAAATCAGGAGTGAATGACGATTATGTGATTGTACCGAAAGAAGTGAAAGAAAATTTATTTTTGGCAAGTTTGTTAGTAAAACCAATAAATAACATCATACCTATTCGATTATTAAATACAAGCGACAATCATATTACGATACCAATTTTTCAACCAGAATTATTACCATTAAAACATTACAATGTTTATTCATTTAGTAAGTGTGATACAAATGCCGAGCGCGCAAAAACACTGTTGCAATCATTGAAACTTGATCACTTAGGTTCCAGTGAACGACAAGCAATTGAGTCGATTTGTTCTAAGTATTGCGACATATTTCACCTACCTGGTGATAAGCTGACGACAACATCTATAGGCGAACAAACGATACACCTGAAACATGATGTCAACCCAGTCTACACTAAGCCGTATCGCCTACCGAATAGTATGAAACCAGAAGTAGATAGACAGATTAAACAGATGTTGAACGATGATATTATAGAACCCGCTCAAAGCGCATGGTCAAGCCCTATACTACTAGTACCTAAAAAGATCGATGATTCTAATGATAAAAAATGGAGATTGGTTGTAGATTATCGAAAATTAAATGAAATTATACAGGATGATAAATTTCCTTTGCCTAATATAACAGACATACTAGATTCACTATCTGGCTGTGTCTATTACTCCCATCTAGACCTCAGTCAATCATACTACCAGGTGACCTTGAAATCTGACTCCCGTAAAATAACATCATTTGCAACTCATACTGGGCAATATCAAATGAAACGAATGCCAATGGGTCTTAAAACAAGTCCAAGTGGTTTTTCTAGGATTATGTCTATTGCTATGTCAGGCTTAACCCCTGAAAAATGCTTTATTTATTTAGATGACCTTGTAATTTTTGGCCGAAATCTAGAAATTCATAATAAAAACTTGATAGATATCTTTGAGCGCTTGCGTAAAGTTAACCTTAAACTTAATCCAACTAAGTGTCAATTTTTAAAAACAGAATTGTTATATCTGGGTCATACTATATCAGCAGAAGGAGTATTACCAGACCCCGAAAAGATTAAAATTATACAACATTTCCCACAACCTAGAAATGCAGATGAAGTACGGCGTTTTGTAGCCATGTGCAATTATTACAGAAAATTTATTAAACATTTCGCTGATATTACGAACCCATTAAATAAATTGTGTCGAAAAAATGTACTATTTAACTGGTGTGAACAGTGTCAGCAATCTTTTGAAATTTTAAAAGATGCAATAATATCTCCACCTATTTTACAATATCCAGACTTTACTAATGAATTTATACTTCAAACTGATGCATCAGGAACTGCGCTTGGTGCAGTACTTTGTAATAAGGATATGCGTCCAGTAGCTTATGCAAGCAGGCCCTTAAATAAGGCAGAGCTAAACTACCCAACGATACAAAAAGAACTAGCAGCAATAGTATGGGGAGTTAAATACTTTCGACCATATCTTTATGGCAGAACGTTTACTATAATGACTGATCACAAGCCGTTAATTTATTTATTCGGAATGAAAGATCCGTCAAGTAGACTTTTAAAATTTCGTCTAGCCCTAGAAGAGTATGATTTTAAAGTAGTATACATAAAAGGTAAAGAAAACGTCATTGCAGACGCTCTCTCTAGAGTGTGCGTCACGTCTGATGAGTTGAAAGGTATAAATGAGAAAATAATAGCCGTGACTACACGAGCACAAGCTAAACAAATTAGGGAGAGAGAGGAGAGTGATAGGAAACAAAATGATAGAAACGAAAAGAAAGATGGAGTCAATATCTCAAGTATAGACACCAACAATTGGCCTGATCAACCAAGAGTTGTGGAAATACTTAGGATTCCTGACAACGCGATTGAAATGAGTTTACTGAAAGGAAAAGAAATAAATAAGTTGAGAGAAAAGAAATGTATAAATGTCGAATCTGAATGTTTCGCTTTTATCAGTAATAAAAATATATTATACATTAACCTCGATTATAAAACACAATACACGCGAGACGTTTTTGTGAAAAAATTGAGTGATTTTTGTAAAAAGATAAATATAAAAGAAATATGTATCATAAAAAGAGATGATAACGCGTTATTCATTAAAAATATGATAGAAGAAGTAAATAAGACAAAAAAGTGGTCCGGACCACGCATTTGCATATTGCGAGGAGTTAAAAGAATTGATAATGATGATGAAAAATATTTTATTTTAAACGATTATCATCTACTGCCAACCAGTGGACATGCTGGGGTTCGAAGAATGGTAAATAATATAAGACGAAGATTTTACTGGCCAGGAATTGAAAATGACGTCAAAAATTTTGTTCGTAAATGCGAAAAGTGTCAAAAAATGAAACATTCGCGAAATATTATTGAGCCTATGGTTATTACGACAACGGCAACATCTGCCCTAGAAAAAATTTATCTCGATATCGTAGGTCCATTAGATACAGATGTAGAAGGTAACAAATATATCTTAACTATTCAATGTGAATTAAGTAAGTTTGTAGAGGCTTATCCTCTTAGAAATAAGGAAACAGTTAGTGTTGCTAGGTCTTTCGTAAATAACTTTATTTTAAGGTACGGTATCCCAAAGACAATCGCAACAGATCGAGGGACGGAGTTCATCTCATCGACAATGTCAGAGGTATGTAAACTCTTAAATATTGAAAAATTAAATTCAACAGCCTACCATCACCAATCGATTGGATCTCTCGAAAATTCGCACAAGAGTCTAAGTGCTTATCTAAGGATACAATGTGATAAAAATTCCGAAACGTGGAGCCATTGGTTACCTTTCTGGTGCTTCACATATAATAACACAGTCCATACTTCAACTAAATATACACCTTATGAACTTGTTTTTGGTAAATCTTGTGAGATACCTAGTAGAATAAGTGCTGACGTAGAACCATTGTATAATTCCAATAACTATAGTTTAGAGTTAAAATATCGACTACAAATGGCACACAAAGATGCCCGTAACAATTTAATAAGGACAAAAGAACTTAGAAAATGCAACTATGACAAAAATGTAAATGAAATCAAATACAAACCAAATGATATGCTTCTTGTAAAAAATGAAACAGGCAGTAAATTGCAAAGTTTGTACAATGGTCCATATTTAGTAATAGAAGAACAAGAACCGAATGTTAAAATTATGAAAGACAACAAAACTGAATTGATTCATAAAAACAGGACCAAACCATTTGTAGCAAATAATTAAGTAATTCTAATATATAATGTATAAGAAAACATTCTAATGTTACATTTAAGAATTAAGAAAAACTTAAACTAGTTTGTAAATTTTTCTTTAAAAAAAAAGGCCGTAGATGTAGTGGCCGAGCTTAATGTAAGTGCTATATATTATAAGTTAGTAATAAATCATACGTGGATACGAGCAGTCGTGTATTCTTTTACCAAACCCACCGTCCCGCTTCACCTCAATTTGTAGGACCATCTGGGATTATCGAATTAACTATTTCAGGTGGGAGCTCGATGCTTACGCTACAAAAGTATAAAACATTGAGTTATTTTTATTATTAAGCCAAACTATCCGACTACGCAAAGGTGTGCTTCATAAGTATTTACGCCTAGCATCCCTTAGCAAAAAAAAAGCATCCCTTAGCAGGTACTTGTACTGAGTATTCCTATTATGTGCAAGCATTTTTCTATAATCTGTTGTTTTGCATTTCCGCCAAATTTACAAAAGTAGGTGTACTTTACCAACAGAGCGCGATTCATTATAAAAATCATCACCAAAAAAATTAAAATTTTAGAAAATATATTTCTAATTAGGAAAACCATATGTTGTACGAAGTCGCGTACGTACACAAGCAAAGTACAGCTGCAGCGGGCCGCGGCGGCTTCTTTGACTTCACAACGACGTAGTAGCTTCTTTGACGGGGCCGGCGCGCGTTTGATACATAGAGATGTGTACTGTCTTTTTGCAATTTCTAGTACTCTAATATAAATTGGTTAAATGGGAACTTTTAATTCAATCTGACGTCATTTAACTTAAGTCTTGATTGCTTGACCTAAAATTTTGTAAAAAGTTATTTTTTTGTTAAATGCGTGAGGTCTTAAGTCGTTGTAAATTTGAATCATTATAATTTAGTCCCAACAAAAAAAGGTAACTAAAGACGAACGAAACAAATTCAGATACAAATTTTACGTTGCAGTGTGTCTCTATCTAGTTTATTTTACACAACTTTGAACATGCCCTAAAATGAATGATCAACGTATTATTTTTTTGGCTTTATTTGAAAAATAACGATCGCACGATAAAAATGGTTAATAAAACTAAAGCTGTAGAAAGAATCAAATTTATAACAACTCAGTCCTGTTTTTTGTTGAAAACGATCCGATAAAAAATATTTCCCATTAAATTCAAGATGGCGGCTACCGCACCGGCAGTCTTTGGTTGCCACTTTGAATGTAGACTACCAAGGATCACCCCTGAAGGTTAGTTAAGCAAGCAATCAGAGCAATAACATTGCTGACAGGGATTATTTTTAAGGCTCATAAATGCTAGCCCGTCTAGGCTCGTAGGTCTATACATTACATTGGTCTATACATTAATTCTTCTGAGGTACTTGGTTGGCTAATATCAGTATTTGGTACCGTCATTTTTCGCTTCTCCGTCGAGGTACATAACGTCATCATAATGTATCTGAAAGTGTAGCATATAAGGTACTGTCATACCGTATACTGTCGGCGCGGCGGCGGCGCTCGACCTGCTCAACGCGAGGGCTCATGCTTTTGAAACAATCAATGTGGACTCTATTTATAGCGTGTTAAAGTGCAAAGTCATTTTACCAGTATGAATATTTAAAATATTCATACTGGTAAAATGTATAATAAAGTCACTATTTACAACGACCTACAATCTGCTATATTCAAGTTATTTATAATTTTCTATTATAATTAATATACGATGTATAATTATGTGATCAAATTATACGCCGGATCGTGCCACAGAGCGGCCGGAAACGACCTTTCACGTCGAGCGCTGCTCGACGACTAAATCGGATGTCGTAGTCAATTTCTTACCTAAGCAGCTTCATTTAATGTTGAAAATCGCATATCATATTTATGGTAAAATGGAATCGGTGCCTAGAATTAAATTTTCTTGCCGTTTCTATTGGTATTTAATCGTAAAAAGAACACAAATACGAAAAAGTTGCTCGGTTAAAATTTAGAGGACTAATCTGGCTATTTAATTATCGAAAAAAAAGGCGTTGTAATCGCTGAAAATTTGGAGAACTACGCGCAAACAGTTTTTTTTAGGAACATACTTTTTGTGATTTTTTTTTTCCAAAATGAGAATGATTTTCAAAATTGTTCTTCGGTTAAAATTTAGTTGGTTGTTTTTTCTACCAGCTGTATTTTTTTGCACCTGATCATCATAGTTCTTCATATCAAACTAGGTGCAAACATAATACTTGTTTTCCTTGATTTCGTGATCATACGGCGCCTTAAGCTATTGCTTAGAGTGTAGCTACATCTCTACACCACAGTAGCTGTCTACAATTTCTACGCCGTAGGTCTACGTTCACTACGCCATCCATACAGACAATCACGCATAATTTTTTTTTATTCTTACTTGATAATTTAGGGTTCCGTACCCAAAGGATAAAACGGAACCCTATTACTAAGACTCCGCTGTCCGTCCGTCTGTCTGTCTGTCTGTCACCAGGCTGTATCTCATGAACTGTGATGGTTAGAAAGTTGAAATTTTTACAGATGGTGTATTTCTGTTGCCGCTATAAGAACAAATACTAAAAAACAGAATAAAATAAGTATTTAAGGGGGCCCCTATACAACAGACAGGATTTTTTTGCCATTTTTATAGCTAATACGGAACCCTTCGTGCGCGAGTCCAACTCGCACTTGGCCGGTTTATTTAAATAATTATTCTTATTTTTTATTTTTGCCACAATATGACAACGAATTGCCCCAAAAATGTCTCTATTGAATAACATTACCTTATTTTCAATCAAGATAATTTCTGAAAATGTAAACGCAATACATTGAACAATAATAATATCTGCATGTTGTTCCAGCCCAGTCGTGCATGGACCCGAAGCAAGTATTGTTCAACGGACACTGCTACCTCTTCTCAGGGTACCCGAAGGCATCCTGGGCCACAGCTAAACAGGTAACTGTTATTTAAAACATACACAAATGCTTGTTAATTTATCATCATCAACCCGTAATCGCCTACTAGGTACTGAGAATATGCCCCTTGTATTGTACGCCACTCATTCCGATCCTATGCACCCTACTGCCAGTTAGATTCTCGATTTTTACAATATCGTTGATCAACCAACAATGCCTCGTTTCGCGGAATGCGGCTACCTGAACTGGCATTCCAAGTTCTATCCTATCCATGAATCCTTTAGATTCGTCCTAAACGCTGCAGGTACCAGATCATTGAGCTAAGTCTGTATGAAATAATACTTTCTTTGTCCGCATTCCGAATTATCGTCACTCTGTTGATCTCAGACGACAATTTGTTCATTGTGTGAACATATGTGTGTATTGTATGTCATCTGCTACAAGACTGGAGCCCGGTGTATAGCGACAGGCTCCCCTGCCACATTTGGGACTGAATCTCGTCCGACGAAGTGTAGGTGTTATATTACACCTCTGCCAGCCACTTCGGGGGAAAGGCGTGACGATATATATGTATATTGATATCAGTCCGTCAACGTTATAGTCGATGTACTGAAACTTGTTTTAACAACTTTTTCATAACTGTCTCGTACCTAAATTCTGATAAATTCTGATTTCTGATTTCCTAGGAACTTGCCAGGTTCATTGTGATGGAGCATGCATTGTGAAGCTTTCTTTTGTCTCTCTTTACACTAAGCTCATCACGCTCCAAGCATGCCTCGCGAAGCATGCTCGATCAGTGGATATCCGGATATTAATGAACTCGTATTACGTCATCCTTGGCTTTACTCGGGTGAAGCCATGTCAGAGGTCTTCCGGCGGCCTAAAAACTAAGCCTAAAAACTGACAGCCTAAAACTGAGCCCTAAAAAACCTAAAAAAATGGTGCTCTTAGACGAGATATTTTTACTGCAATACAGGGCCGGCAATATTGCAAGAATATTTTGAGTGTGGCCCGGCCATATGGTCAGAAATTTCTAGCATGGCCGATGATGGCCGGGCTACAATCGGCAATATTGCCAGGCCAGTATTGCCATAAAAAT
This sequence comes from Peribatodes rhomboidaria, assembly GCA_911728515.1. Classification (NCBI taxonomy): domain Eukaryota; kingdom Metazoa; phylum Arthropoda; class Insecta; order Lepidoptera; family Geometridae; genus Peribatodes; species Peribatodes rhomboidaria. The sequence goes on along the minus strand of OU452179.1, from coordinate 14,448,126 downwards.
ATGGCCCATCTTGGAACACCTTGAGACATTGTATACAATTATTTTATATTAACTGCGCCCTGCGGTTTCACCCGCGGTTAAAAAGTATCCTATGTGCTATTCGAGACTATAATCTATCTCTGTGCCAAATTTCTTCCAGATCTGTTACGCTATTCTGGCGTGAAAGAGTAACAAACATCCATCCATCCATTCTTACAAACTTTTCGCGTTTATAATATTAGTAGGATTTTTTTATTTTTAAGTGTAACACAAAGTATCGATTAGTTATAAGTACTTTACACTATCAATAATGACTTAGGCAATTAAACGACGTTTTTGTAATAAACAAAAACTCAACAGCGCTTTTAACAAATAATCACTTGGAAGCTCATTAATAATTTACAAGTGTACCGTAGACGTGTAGTCAAGTACTTATTCAAAGGCCTACATTTACGAAACAAAGTTCCTAAGTAGAAAAACTTTGTTCCACTTTCGTTTGCCCGTTAAATTGTAATTTCTAAGAAATTATATAAAGACGAGGCTTATCCTTTTAAACCATTTCGGAAAGTATTTTGAACGCTTGAGAGGTCTATTGTTTAAGTTTTGAGGCGGAAAGTTCACGTTTAGAACTTTCTGGAAAAGTTAAGATTTAACGCCTTTATTCAGGTGGTTACAGTACAACAATGAACATACATTCATGGACTGTCAAAACCATAAACCTTCTTCGCGTAGTCGGTGAACAAATGCGTCATCGTTCATCATATTATGAACAACTTTTTAAGCAGCCTAAAATAATTTTAAAAAAAAACTATAATAAATAATAAAAATAATAATATTTATTTCCTAAAAAGTGTACAATTAATCTTATATAATATTATTAAGGCTAGCTTAATGAGTTTAGGTTAAAGTCTACTGTTGCCGAACTAGGCTTTATGCCTGTGTTTCGGCGTACAGTGCCCTCCCCACAGGGATTGTGTCAACTGTTTATACTTTTTGGCGTTAAGAATCTCTTTCTATGGATGCAGAAAGGATTGTGAATTTACACATCTGTTCCGGACCTAATTGTTCGTTTTCCTTGTCTATGTGTACATATGTATCATGGCCTCATGGTATCCATAGGAATCTTAATCAATCAATTCAATTTAAAATGATCTTTATTAGCATAAAAATAGTAGTCTTTAAATACAATCCTTGGCAGTACACAACAATGGGTTATATTTCCCGTTTTTCAAATGCATTTATTCGATCGTAAGAACATCTGTAATAAACTCGTCATCCAAAACGAATAAGTAGGTAATAATAAACAAAAGGTACATATTTTGATAATACTTTTATTCAATCGGAAAACCTGACAACCAATAAATTGTTACATTACATTTTCTAAGGTTAATTTATTGAAATTATGTTTACTTATTTAAATAAGACCAATAGAGGCGCTAGATGAACAACAATTTATCTACGATTCGAGCAACGGCACTCCGCAAAAAGTAACAGAAACGTGGACAATGTTACTACACTCACATAAGTGCGCGCGAAACGCACCCGATATGTACTGGCCCCGTATTATTGATACGTGGTATGAAATCTAGTCACTTTCACTTCTATGACTTTTCAAAAGAGAGAGAGAGAGATCGAGACCAGAAAATATATCGAATCGTTAATAAGGACTCCCTGGTTGTAATACGGGTAGAAGTAGCGCGCGCGACACGGACTGCGGCCGCGCGCACTCGCATGAGCGACACGTTCTTTTCATTGCAGTAGCCCTATTCGGAGATTTGAGATTTTCATCTTACCTTTTTTCATCCTTGTTGCAATCGTTTGAAACGTCAAAAGTGTGAGAGTAACCAAGATGAAATCTCATCTCATCTCACGCGTAGGAATAGCCCTCCAGTTTGAAATAGGTGATGACGTAATCTGCATGGATTGTAGTATATATTTGTTATTTTTAATGCATGATTGACAAAAACTTTTACTTTACTTTATGATAAAAAATCAAGGTCTAGCATTCAGCAAACACGCAATGACGTCATCACCTAGCAGACTATATTATCCTACTAGTCCTACTAATATCATAAACGCGAAAGTTTGTATGTATGGATGGATGGATGGATGTTTGTTACTCTTTCACGCCAGAACGGCTGAACAGATCTGGATGAAATTTGGCACAGAGATAGATTATAGTCTAGAATAGCACATAGGATACTTTATAACCGCGGGCGAAACCGCGGGGCGCAGCTAGTTATACCATAAATTACTTAACCAATTTTTGTTGTGAGGGTTTACAAGAAGATAGAATTTTTCAGATAACTTGTAAATGAACACGTAATTTTGGGAAAATCCTAGTGGTGAGCTGTGAGTGTAAGACATAATTTTTTTATTTAATTTAATTTAAATGCGAGGCATGTTTTTATAAAATAATTCTTTGGTCAGGTATGCGAAGGCCTCAACATGCACCTCTCCTCCGTCCACTCGTCCGAAGAAGAACGCTTCATCGTCTCCGGCATCAGGCAGAGTACCGACTACAGCGCTGGCTCGGTCTACTGGCTCGGCGCTCGCCTGAAGGAAGACGAGGAGCTGAGCTGGATCGATGGGAGCGCTGTCGTTTACCAAGGCTGGCCGCCGTATAATGTCACTGAGGAGCCGGAAGAGGCGTGTCTTGGCGTTCAGGTAACGTTTATAGCCCAGTCAGTTAGAACAGGCTCGCCCCCTGTTACATTTGGGTCTGAATTCGTCGGGCGAAGTGTGGGTGTTGTACACCTCTGCCAGCCATTTCGGGGGAAAGACGTGACGATATCCCAATTATGTCGCGGCGCGACCTCGCTCACACATTTCATCATTTTGGAATGAAGGATCGGGTCATTTTTTTTGCTCATTTACAGAAAAATTGCAATAGGTTAAGTTCCTAAGAATAACTTAACAGACGTTAAAAACGGGAAAACAAAAAACTCATTTTAATGTATTACCTATAAATTTATTGGAGCCATTACCGAGCGAAAAAGAGACGCACCAAAGTCATGGTCGTATAGATTATCTGCAAGGACCTATAAAAAGGAGGTGTTATAAGTTTGACGTGTCTTTGTGTATGTGTGTGTCTTTTTGTTTAAAAGGTGACTTAGTCAGGAGTGTTCTTGATAAACACTAGTGAGCTATGTTTGACAAAAGTCTGTACTGCGGGTTTTAAAATTTTAAATTTTACTTGTTATGTATCTAATACCTATCTAATATTGATTGGAGCAATTAGTGAGCGAAAAGGGGACGCACTGTCACGCAAAGTCAGAGTCGCATAGAGTATCTGCAAGTACCTATATGAAGTCAGTTTTATCTAATCTATGCTTCCATTTCAGTGGACATTATCACCAATCCCATCTCAACCAAGTGGCCTCTACTGGGCTCTGCAGAAGTGCGCCATAACTGGAGGCTACGTCTGCAAGCGGCGACTGAATCCCGAGCACATTGTCAAGAACAGAACTGTAGAAGGGACTTCAGGTAAAAATTGGCGCCCAACGTGGTGCTAGAGAGCTTGTTGACGAATATTAGTTAAAGAGATGCTAAAATGTCTAAATTGTGATTAGTACAAACTAAAGTTATGGTGCCATGTTATAAAGTGAGTATGGTTACTAATAAAAACTTCTTCCAAAATATGGCGCCTAACGTAACACTTGATAGTGGTACATATTTAGATTTACGACGCAAACTGGCGCCCAACATGGCGCTGGATAAGTTGACGCTTAAAGTAGTGAACTAAACGAAATGGTAGGTATGTAACATCTTGCTAGATAAAATGGTTTTCAAAATCGTAATGTAACATCTAGGTTAGTTCAGTAGCTGCAACTAAGCAAAACTAAAAGTATATTTGCTTAGTTTACAAGCTTTGCTTAGTTAGGGTTTAGGCAACCGTGTGTGAAAAATGCCCCGAATTTATTTTGATATTATACAGAGAAAAGTAAATATACTTACCTACGAGCTTAAATACTATGTATTTAAATTTGTAGTGTTCTTAATGATGTTTGCTTTTAATTAGTATTATCTCAACTTATGCAAGTTTACGTTCTAGCTTAAATATTTAACGTGTAAATTTCAGGCATTTTAACAAGTCCAAACCACCCAGGCCTGTATGACAACGAGCTAGACTACTGGGTGCATCTCATAGGGCCAGAAGACACGAGACTGGTGTTCGTGTATCAGAACATCGATTTGGAGTATCAAAAAGACTGCCTTTATGATTTTGTAGAAGTGAGTATTGGAGCGTTACCTAATTTACACCCTTCATGACCTTCGTAAGGCCCGTATTTGAAGCGTAACTTTCCGAACTGCCTACTTTCGTAGCGTTAACCTCAAAAAGTAAACACAGTTTTTTTTTCTATTCTATTCTATTTAATCTATTGTATACTGTATCTATTTAATATAATAATAATATTATTAATGTTTTTTCTTAAATTTCTAGATTTGTCAATTTTGTGAAGTTTGGTATAAATGCGTTGTATTTTTTGAGTCGAAACGCTATTTGAAAAACCATAATAAGTCAACCTTTCATTGCGATTAAAAAGTAGTTAGCTAAGGTTGGAAATGTTCACTTCCAGTTACTTTTCTTGATGAAGATTCAACAATACGCTCTTAGAATTTACAATACTCCATTGTTGGATTAAAACCTTTATTACCTACAGCTTCTTTCCTATTTACATTTACCAGAAAAAATGTTCAAGATTTTCATTACGGTAAATGTTGTCATTACAGTAAAACTCACAATTTTAACCAAGTTTAATAGCGTTATTACTATTTTCTCACGTTACCCTAATTTGTTGAGCGCAAAATGAGTTTTTCCATTACGGTTGGGGATTTCATTAAATTTAACGACGGTTCCAGCTTCGCGACTTCAGGACCATGAAGTCGTCTCGGTACTGCGGGACCGTCGCCGAGACGAGATGGGTTGCTTCTAGCAATAGAGCCATTTTACACTTCCATTCTGATTACAAGTAAGTATATGAGTCGAGATTTTGATTACGACAGATTGTCTCGGCATTAAAATAATATGCACGGATTTTGTTTTAGGCGGTTAATGTAATACTGTGTCAATCACTAATGTAACGTATATTAAAGTTTTTAACAGATTCTGTATGTGAATGTCGACTAGATCTTCACGTTTTGAAACATATTAAGGGCCGCATTCTAAAACGACGCTTAGTCATGAACCTCGATTTGAAACTAGTTTTAAAGTTATGTGGACTAGGATTAAAGTGATAATGAGAGTGTGTATATTTTGTGTATTAACTTGATTGTTAAATAGACCTCTATTTAACTAATTATCTCTTAACTTATCTACCTAGATAAGTAAATTACTCCATAGTTTGGCATTACTGCTTATCATTAGGCATGATGACAGCCAAACGCAAATCTATCAAGCAATGCAAAAAAAAATTTTTTTTCAGCACTCAAGGCTCGGGGTTTTCAGTAACCTGGCGTGCAGTGGAACTGTCAGGGTGCCCATCGCAGACTTTCACCTCAAAAGAAGGAGTGATCCGAAGCCCAAACTACCCTCAATTTCTTTTGCCCAATCTTGACTGCACCATTGATATTTTGGCTCCAACAGGTATGATTATACATAAAAAAATAACAAGCCTATGAAGAAACAGATGGTTTAATAGTTTAAGGAATATCATCATCATCCTCATCCCGTAATCACCCTCTGATGAGCATATTTGAAACGGGCATATCGATTTTTGTTTGATTAGGTTTGCGGTTCTTGGGTTTGGGAGGTCTTATAATGTTGTATTACAACCATGATGATAGGAGCGGGTTCGAACCCAGCCGACGGCACGCACCTATTTGTTCATTGTGTGAACATATGTCCGTATTGTATGTCATCTGCTACATGACTAGACCCGGTGTATGGCGACAGGCTCGTCACCTGCCACATTTGGGACTGAATACGTCCGGCGTAGTGACGGTGTTGTATGACACCTCTGCCTATTTTTGAGAGAAAAGGCGTGATGATATGTTATATTGTGTCATAATGTTTTTTTTTTTACAGGCAAACGTGTTTTCCTCAACATCAGCCATTACGATTTCGGTTACGGAGTTTTCGACAAAGGAGTTCCAGTGAACGTCAGCGAGTCGATTCCAGAGGAGTCCTTTCTAGAAATACAAGTTGACCTTGAAAGCGAACCGATCAGACCATTTACAAATCCGAACATTTTAACCAACGGTCTCTTTGTTTCACGTTCTGAAATACTTAGGTTGAGGCTAAAAACTGGGGAGAATGTTACTGGGAAAGGCTATTTGGCGCATTTTAAAACTGGTAAGTATACCGTTTTAATATTATTTCTGTGGAGTGCAAATTGCAGCGTTACCATAATTATCACTCCTCATCTTAGATAGGTACTCAATCTTAACTTCTATTAATTGGTACTTGGGGATATTATCCGTATCAAGTAGCATGATTAAAAGAAAAACAAAAACTTGGCTGCAAAATATTGTACCTTGTCACTTTCAAGACGATTCAAATGACGCCTCACATGACGAAATCCATCAAGCTGTTTAGGCTGTAGGGCGTGTCAAAAAAACCCCATACATACTTACATATATCCATATTTACATACAAACATACATACCCATCGAAAAACATAACCCTCATTTATACACAATCGGGTAAAAAGAATATAGTAGTGAAGTTGAAAAGACATTATCTAATACGGATGCTTGTTTTCAGTAAGTTTCCTAAATATATCCCACGTGGTGGAGCTCGGCTCGGTGCGCTCGGGGCGGCTGCCGGCGCCCAACTGGCCGCAGCGCGCCCCGCGCCGCGCCACCGTGCGCACGCGCCTGCTGGCGCCGCACCACCACACTCTCACGCTGGCGGTGCTGAGAGCCACGCTGGTGCCCGGGGCTGACGCTTGGCCTTGTGGGGAAGGCGTTGGGTGGATTGAGGTCGGTTAGCTCAACATCTTCCAACTTAATTTTTCATTCATTCATTTCATTAGACATTTGTAACTACTGTTTTGAGATTTGTCAAAAATTTTTTTTTACACTTTTTTGCACACACAGTCATCTGACCCCAAACTAAGCAAAGCAAACTATGGCTGCTACACAAAAAAAATTGGTGTCCCTCTTGACCCCAATTGACAAGACAAAAAATCCTATCGACAAAATTCCAATGTTTGTCCATCGCTCCACTGTCGCAGGTGAGAGACAGCTACGCGGACAACAACGGCTCGCAGTGGACGCTGTGCGAGGCGGCGCGCGCGCGCAGGAAGCCGGAGCCGCGCGCGCCGCTCGTCGTCACGTCCTACCTCAACGCGCTGGCCGTCACCAGCCACTCGGGCGACACCGGCCTCGACATGGACATCTCGCTCGTCGTCAACCAAGGTCCGTTTAACCACACATTTTTTTACAATGTCATTCCAGAACAGTTATTAAGTCTTAACAAAAGTAAATTGTTCTCTTACTATGGGCCTTATTAATAAGCTTCAAGTAGCCCAACGAGCTAGGGAGAGGGCTATGGTCGGAGTCTCTCTGCGAGATTGAATCAGGAATGAGGAGATCCGTAGACGATCTAAAGTTACCGACATAGCCCAGCGGATTGGCAAGTTGAAATGGCAGTGGGCAGGGCACATAGCACGAAGGACTGATGACCGATGGGGTCGAAAGGTTTTGGAGTGGAGACCACGTACCGGCAAGCGCAGCGTCCCCCACAAGGTGGACGGATGACCTTGTCCAGACCGCAGGAGCGCGCTGGATAAAACAGAACAACTAAATTGTGGTTCTCTGCTACATACGAATTTGAATTGCGAGAAACCCTGTGAAGTCACTGAATGTAGTATCTGAAGAAGTGTCATGTTGGTATAAAATAGTATATTAGTTAAGTAAGTTTTAGAATGAATAAATAAATATCAGCTGCACGTGCAAAAGTGTTGGATGCATGGCTAGTTGAAGATGCTTACCAGACATCTTCAACTAGATGTCTGTTACTTACCTTATACCTTTTACTTGATACCTTACTGCTTGCCCTAGAGCAGTTGCAATCGCTTCCAAGCTATTTTATTTCTACAATTGCTAACGCTCAATCTTTAGCTGTTGTTTGGACAAGTTCACAATAAGATCACACATAACATTTATTTCGCTCGTATTTGAAAAATCTTCGGACGAGGGCGTTCAGTTTTAAACTTCTGCGGGTGTCATCGATTCTCATCTTTTGTAATACCTTGTGTTATTGTTCCAAAAATAAACTTATTCTTATTCTTATTTCGTCCAATCAGCACCTAACTTTAGACTGTTGGCGATTGTAGAAATAGAATCGCCTGAGAGCGAATGCAACTAGTCTAGGCCGACAGTTCTCCAAAACTAACCATTTATCACATTTCAGACCCTGGATACCACAACAAACTGTTGCTTCTCTCTGAAGAAACCGCCTTAGAATCTTGCTACCCTAACCCTTGTTTGCATGACGGCTGGTGTGCCACCGACAATACTAAACACTTCTGCCAATGCTCTGGATTTTACACAGGTGAATAACTTTAAAGTCTAGTCCTAAACCTAGAGAAATATCTGTGCTATAGCATCATATATGACTTACCTCTAATTTTGCAAACCTTTGACTTTTCATTGGATTTTGCAAATTTAGAGCAAATTTCGCAATAAGATTTCAAGGACCAAAGGCACATATTTCAAATTTCAAAAACGGTTGAACAAATTGTTTAAAGTCACCAATTTATACTCAATTTATAGGTGAATAAAATAACGATAGGCCCAAGACAGCTAAGAATTAAAATCGGTGTCCCTCTGTCACAAAATGACAAAAGTCTAATATTTGTCCATCATTCCAGGGCCTCGCCCTATTCTACTATTCAATTGTTTCTTGTACAAAACAAGTCTCATTGTCTCTTCATTGTCATTGAATGGCTTAGCAGAATTGGGGGGCAGGTTAAAGACAAAAATTACAATACACACCCATTGGGAAAGATATTTTCCCAATGACACGACCGAGCGAATCCAGCTGTGCCTTGGGGAACTGCTATTCCCTTAAGCACAACCAGGTTTGCCAAAAGGAACAACTTGATCCCAACAGCACAACCAAGCGACGCTAGTTATGTCTCGGGGAAATGATAAATCCCTGTAGCACGACCAATTGTGCCAAAGGGAAATATATTCGTGACTTCCCCTTCGACGAGGGGAAGTTCGAAATAGGTACACCACAGACGAGTTCCAATTCCAGGGGTGTTCTGCCTCATAACCGCGTGCGAGCGCTCGCCGTGCGTGTTCGGCAACTGCTCGGCGGCGGCGCGCGGCGCGCACGCGGACGGCGCGGCGTACTCGTGCGCGTGCGCGCGCGGCTGGCGCGGCCGGCGCTGCCACGAGCGCGTGCGGCCGTGCGCCGCGCGCCCCTGCAACAGCCGCGGCGCCTGCAGCGAGCGGGACGGCGGCTTCCTGTGCCAGTGCAACCCTTCCTGGAAGGGAAAGAGGTACAACTTTGTATGGACAACCGGTAATTACGACTTAGAGCCCCTCCCTTTACTACTTACTTTATTTACTACAAATAAAATACTTACTTATCTTATAGTAGACATACAAATAAATACGTAATACGAAGTCAACCTCTCCGTGGACGATCTATGTAGAAATATTCAACGATTTTATAACTGTTTTTAAAATCAAACTTATCAAGTCCCTTTAGATACTTTTTCATAATGTCGCATTTGTTTTGTTTAACTTTCTTTTACTTTTGTTTCTATGTATTAAGTATTTTTATTTTTAATCTTTAAATAATTGTTGTTGTTTTTTACCACTGTTTAATTCAAATGCTGTAAACGCCTATAAAGGGTGGTCATATCAGCTCCATGTGTTTAGCAATTTAATTTTTAAAGTGTAATATGATCACTGTTGGCGTATCTTTACAAATAAATAAATAATACTTACAAAATAAATAATGAAATATGAATATGACACGAAGTAATTACTTAAGGTGCTTTCGAGATTGATTTAAGAGATTTTTCAGGAGGTGTTCTTGCAACTAATGCTGGTAAAGGTCAAGAGCAAGACTATGCAGTGGTAGAATAAGTTTTAATGTTAAGGACTATTTAGTTTTGGTCTTTTATAAAATGTAGGTACTTCTGAAAGATGTTTATAATATGTCATACCTACATAATGACTACATTTCAATAAACTGTTTGGATTAATCTACTAAAAATTTCACTGAGTGGACCCAGGTGAACAAGGTGGAATAAACCATATTTAAGATGATTTGTTTAGTTGCACATGCACACCAATTAGTCAATTAACCATTAGTCTCATTCGCTCAATAGATGCGAGATTCCCAACCCAACTCCGAACATAATCGGTCTCGGTCAACGAATGCTACAAGAACCTTTCTGGCTGGGCCTCATCACCGTGTTCGTCGTTCTGGGTATGATCGGCCTCATCTGGTGCGCCAAGAGACATTTCCCTGAAAAGATCGAAAAACTCCTGGCTGAGGAAGCCGATCGCTGCCCGAGACGTAAGTTTGCACTACTTGTTCGTACGGAGGACAAATCTTTAGGTCCAAATTGCTACAAGAATATCCTGTTCTAAAATTCCAATTTCAATTTATTAAACGAGGTTGGTAAAGTCGATGTGTCTGTAGAAGATCATCGAATACCTTGATCTCAAGCACACTTTCAATTTAAAGCTTGCCATGTCACAAAAACACAGTTTTATTTATCCTCACAAGGTCTGGAAGAGATTTCATTAATTGACAAGTGCAAAGACACAAACAGTGCCATATTTGGTTTCAAGTATTCCAGGCCTAGTATTTCTCTAAGTAACATTTGAAGGAATAGAGTATTTTGTGACTCACAGTATAAACAGCTTCCTAACAGTGTAATGTATAATCGTTTCTGCTATACTTATATATTTTCTCAATAACCGCACTGTCTCTGGGATGGTAAGGACACGTTTTGCGTAATTTGTCAATTTCTTCTTATCTGTCTACTGTTGTATGTTCCTCACTCGCGGCCCCAGAAACTGCAGCATTGTTAGAGAGAACGTCTTCTGTACATAAGAAGTGCTCTGCCATGATTGCATGAAACTTGTTTATCTTTAGAAGAATGTGTGTTTGAGTTTCTGGAGGCCGTGCAATGCACAGTTGTTTTAACTTGGTCAAACTATTACAAAAGTTTGAGGACTCTCAAGTTATCAGCTGACATATCGCATAAACATTACATGAAATATTTTTTCCAAGTTACATAAACTGTGAAATAGTGGCTAAAAGGATTGCCAGAGTACTTTTCTCCGGAGCTGAGGTGAACTATCTGTAGGCTAACGATAATTATTAAAGTATGCTTACAGAGCCCGCTTGATGTAACCAAAATCTATGTATATCTTTTTTGTAACGCTGCATAGCTACTCGAGTAGATAAGTCAAATATAGATCCCGTCAATTGCCAACCGCCGTACCTGTAACTCGATCGACCTCAATGTACCACCACCCCCGTCACGAGTCCACAAAAGCGTGAAATAGTTCCCGGCTCACGAAATCTGGCAATCCTATGTGTGTGGGGCGCGGTGCCGGCGCAGCGGCGCTGGGCGGCGGGGGCCGCGGGCGGTACGCGGCCGTGCCGCAGCGGGAGCGGTAGCGGGCGGCGGCGCGGGCGCGGGCGCGGGGGGCGCGGCTCACGGCGCGTTTGTCCACAGCGAGCCTGCACGAGCCGGCGCCGGCGCACCGCACGCTGCTCACGCGGCTGGGTATTCGCAAGCCGTCGGTGTCGGGACTCGCGGCGCACCCGCGAGCCGCGCGCACCTTTAGCTTGGACGATCTGTTAAAGCCGCTGCCCGGACGTAAGGACTGGAGCGAGGTCGCCGGCGACGGGCCCGCGCGCTCCGCACTCATAAGCGATCACGACATACAATCCCGTTAGAGCCTTTTTCTCCCCGACTGTAGATTTGAGCTCGATGTTCTAGAACATCCACGTTAGCTGTTTATATTAATCGAGCTTCTAATATAGGGAACTAGATGTCGTTTTAGAACGATGCAATGTTTTTCTGGGTTAGGCTACCTGAGTGAATGCATTTTCCTCGGTTTAGAAGTTTAATTTGCTTTAAGCATTTTATAGCGGTTGTTATATAGATGACATGTTGGTCTTGAATGAGGCACGATTAGAACTTTGTAATAGAAACGCAACAAAAAACGCATTCCAATGTTTGTCATTAACCAAAAATTATTAAGCACGACAGCTCATTTTCAAAATATCATATTACAGGCATAGCGCTTTCACGGGATCATAGCATTAGCAAGGCATCAGTAATAAAGTTATCAAGCCTTGTGTCTATTAGCACTTTCAATTCACTGTCAACTCTATTACATTATCAGCTGATTTATTTATCAAGTCAAAACTGAACGTGAAAATCTGTTATTCGTTTTTAGATATTTTTTTTCTCATTAGTTAATTTAGCTTTTGATTTTCCGTATTTAAATAAATTTAAAAAAGTACACTGCTAACGGACAAATGGCTATGCAATGCAAATATTCAGTTTACCAAGCTATGATTTGCACGATCATGCAAAATTGCAAACATTTTTATCGAACATTATTGCGGAGCGCGCGGTATACCGGAGCTTAATTAACACTGGATGTCTCCCCGCTGCGTATGATCTCAATGTGGAATGCTACCCGACCGATGTTACCTGGTCTCGCTACCCTCGTTTTGACTGTTTCTTGAGACTTGTCGATGTGTGCACCTTTACTACGCACAAACACAGCATCTATTAGTCGCTCCTTCCTTCGTTTCTACCTTTTTAGATCGTCCAACTAATCGAGCCTTCGCTTTGTCAATCGTCAAAATTGTTTCTTCTGCTGATTTTAAAATATCTTCATCGGCATTGTTGTTAGCCAAATTGACATTGTGAAGGCTTGCACTGATTGTTGAATGTTGCCCTAGCATGCTTTTCGGACATTGTTCTGCGTCTACCAGTTTTAATGTAATTCTTGAACTCTAAACATAATTTGATGTAGCATAGCAGTAGCAGTGTCCTTTGGTGTTATAGCTCTTGGACGTAAATTCCAATTTATAGTTTTAGTACTTTCAATAAATATCTTATAGATAGCTTTCCGTGTTGCTAATGACTTGCCTGGAACTGATAACAAATTACCTACTCATACAATTATTGCCACAATTGACTTCAATTTATACATTTCATAACAATAATTATATTTACGAACACATAACAACACTACAGTTTTTTTAATTACGATTGGCACATCCAAATTTGTAAAGTTAATTGGCACATAGCCTAAAGAATTGGCTTCCTTTAGAATGCACATTTTTAAAGAGATCAACGGCACGATGATCTTGGAGCTGACTTGACTTCAATGTTGTAATTGTAAAACCCTGTTAAATGTGTAGCTTTTGTTGTGAAAATTCGATGTCGTTGCTTTTAGAGTTTACCTAAAAATGTATAGTTAACTATATTGTGAGACTTTCGGATTCAGGTACACCCTCGCCGCGGAAAAAACGCAACAATTCGACACCTACTAAGAAAAATGCTGCGGAGAAAAAGCAAATCTTACAACAACTAATAAGCCCAGCCACGGCAAACGACCACTCCAAAAAGATTACGATGGGAGAGCTTATACAGATGTCTGAGAAACGTACGCTCAGCACTGTAGAGAGTGCACCGGCTTTCGTCGATTATGGATCTGAAAATAAAGAGACTTCATTTGCCAGCGAAGGATCTTCGCCTTCAACATCGCCCTCTATGAGACACATTTCTGATCCCAAACTTGAAAAGAAAGTCACATTCGCAAGGTTACTAAACAAAGTGTCCGCAGAAATGAGTTCTAGTTCTGACATGGATATGGTGAATACAATCACTATCCCAATGGCAGTTATTTCTGACCGAGGACTGAAAGCAAAGGCTTCCAGTACGCCTCCGTCTCCGGGCGTTGAAGTCAGATCTCCTCACAGTACGTCGAGTAACCAAGGAAGTGATTCGATGTCTAGCCTAGATTTGACGTTGGCAAACGCCGCGTTGAAGAAGTATTCCAGGTATTGTTATAACCATAAATCACTGAAACTACAATTCACCTGTTTCTATCAATATTAATTTGTTTTCGTTATAATTGTTTCCAGAACGCCAAAGATCTCCAGCGCTGATTCGATCCTGGCTATGTTCCGGAACTTTTCTTCGTCATCGGCGGCTATGGTCTCGAGAGCATCATCAGGCGGAGTGTCTATATCTAGCACTCCTTCCGCGTCCTCGCCTCAGGATGACACCGCAGATGCAGATGATATATCTTTGACGTCGTCCCACATACCATCTCTAGCGCCAGATTCACCCGTATCCCGACCACACAACACAATTGAAATTCAGGTTCGTAGAACATTAGAACATTATTAAACTGGACTCACACTAAAAGAGCTTATTATAATACAATTTCTATTCTTCTCCGCAGGTTCTGGACCCTCTTAGTGCACACAAATCATCAGGTCCAGGCAGCAATCTTCTCCACCCACCTTCAATCCTGCTCGAAGTTCCAAGCGGGATCAACAAGTGCCTCTCTCCTATCCGAGAACTCCCCACGCCTTTACCGACTCCTCTTCCAACGCCACTGCCTACCCCACTGCCTTCACCGAGAATGTCTAGAGCGAATATGGAGCCAGGTGCCCAAAGCGACACAAGTGCAACAGTGATATCGCCAAGTGAAGACGAACTGGACGAGATCACGTATGAATCGAAGAACGAACGGCCTACTTCTGGATTAAGATTAAAGGTAAGACTAAATTTGAAAATATTTACAAATACACAAACATTATAGGCACTACACCATTTTTTAATTATGTACAAATGAACGTAATACTTTAAAATAAACAATTTTACGTTATTAGAAGATTCAATAAGACAAAGTTACCGAACTAACTTCGTTTTTTTTTTTAGCTCCGTCAACCTACGGTTTGTAGCAGTACTACAGATACACCCACTCCATCCACTGCTGTGACGGATTCGCCAAGTCCAAGCTGCACCCACAGTCAAGACTCCGAGCGAGAAATGTCGTCTCCCTCCCCCGCACCTCCCGTTCTCCGTGTACCCGTTTTAACTGTAGAAAGACCGTCGCCAGGCTCTCCCCCGCCGAGAAGAACGCCACCACACATCGAGTTCCAACCACCTCCGCTAATTACTGTCACGTATAACGCCAGTGAAGAATCGGACGAACCTATGTCACCCAGACCGCCACCGTCCTCAGGAAACATGTGCTATCTAAGCCCGTTTTCAATGTCTGCAAGAGGTGAAAGGGCGCCATCAGAATCGAACCTTTCTTCTTCTGGATACAGTTCCATGGCAAGTCCGGGTCCGTCGCGATGTGGTTCCAGTAACCCGTTGTGCCCTTCCGAGATGGAAGATCCTGGTTCAGGCGGAGGGCCTTCTTGTTTTCAAAGACGACGACCGTTAATGAAGACCAATAGTAGTCCAGCTGCGTCGAATGACGACTCAAAAGAAAGAAGACGAGGAAGATCAGATTCTGAAACATTGTCAGATGACCCATTATTAGAATCGAACGATGAGGGGATAGGTACAGACGAACGAATAGATGATATACCCTCTAGTGCAAAAGAGATGGAAATAGTTCTAAAGGAGACTTTAGAAGTTCCTGTGCTATGCTCCCCAAGTGGTGTTACAAAGTGTTCAATAGTGAAATGTGTTAGTGTAGAACGTGGGTTAGATGAGAAATCTTGCTTGCGCCCTCCGATCTTCCTGTCCGAGGGCAGTAGACCACTTAGTCCCGTTAGTTCTAGAAGCGAGAGTCCGCTAAGCGATAAGACTGGATTAGGGAGATTTTCTCCACAGTTTTACGGGCGGCAGTTGCCTTTTACGGATTCCGATGGTCTTTACGACTTTCCTAGTTCGGATTGCGTGAAGGGCGGTAGTGGTAAGGGGAGTAGTAGTGCGCAGAAGAAAAGCGGCAAGCGGAGAGACAGGAGGACGACGCGGACTGCGTCGCACGAGCCTACGGGGACCACCAAGTCGACCCTGCCGCATATGCCACATTCCATGCACAATTTGTTGGAGGTGAGCCTTAGATAAATCTAAATCTGATTATATAACAAGTAACAAAAGAAAAACAAAAACCCGGCTGCAAAATATTGTACCCTATGTCACTTCCACTTTCAAGACGATTTTAATGACACTTCACATGTCGAAATCCACCAAGCTGTTTAAGCTGTAGGCCGTGCCAAAGAAATCTCATACTCGTACATACATATATACATTCGAAAAACATAACTCTTCTTCTGGCGCATTCGGGTAAAAAGATAATTTGTAGTTTTGCAAAGTGGTTGGCATCAGCTAAAATGCTGAAGATAATTTAATAATTTCCGTTCTCCAGGTGCCCGGCTGTCGAGAAGGCAACGGGCGGGGGCGCAAGGGCGGGCGGCGGCGCTCGCGCTCCCAGGCGCCCGCCCCAGCCTCGTCCTCGTCTTCAGAAGACTCCGTCTCAAACGCGAGTGTGGCGTCCGTGGCGTCGGCCAGGGAACTGCGGCTACCGGACTTGGAGATGCAGGTGACTACGAAATGGTCCATCTAGCTAGAGCGAGTAAAATCGCTTGTGGACAAACTAGCTCTCATTTTGTCCACCTCGACCTAAACTTGGCGACAGTTGCAATGAGACCGTGGTGAGAGCAGAGTAAGTTTCGTTCTGCTTGAATTTAATGCAAAGTTGCGTACCTGCAGGCCTAGCGTGCGCGCGCGACAGAATTCTATTCGTCACTTTTTGTCGTGTGAGAAAGTGACAAGGCTATGTGCATACATACATCTGTCTCGATATAAAGAGTCGACATACCGTTGTCGTGTTGCGCATGCCAGTCCTGCTGGCAAGAACTTTTTCCTACAAATTATGAAATTCGTATCCGATAAATTCTCTCACCACTACCTCACTGTCACTGCAGCGCCCTTAACTGCTAGATGGTAACGCGGATGGTATTTTTAATTTTAATTAACATCATTGTCTGTGTTAGTTTAAATAAATTCTAAATTAATAAACGAAAATGAATAAAAATTAAACCATCTTTTAAATAACGTGCATTATATTATTATTGTTAACCGCCAGTAAATAAATGAGATCCAACATTTCTAAAATTATGAAAATAAAAAAAATCTTTTGTTTTAACTGCACCTAAAGTTTTAGAGTGTTAGGGCCAACTGGTACATATGAGTCTGTGGGGCATTTGCGTCTTTCGAGAATTACTGTTTAACCCTTCACAAATTAGGCAACTAACGCCATCTAGTACATATTGTTGCAACTAAAGATAGAAATATATGTAACTGGCGCCTAATTTTTGTGAAGGGTTTGTCAGTAACTCTCGAAAGACACAATAGCCCTACAGACGCATTTGTACCAGTTGACCCTACTTAATTAATGTTTTGCAACATTTAAAAAACGCAACTTTTATTTTTTTTGCTTCCTGTATTTTCTGGATAGGTTTTAGCGTACTTTGAATTATTTTCAGCCTTGTGAGCCGTTGCGATTAAGGAAACCGCTAAGGAGACAAAAGTGCCGTAGCTCTGAGGTGACTTGTAATGTTAAAAACTGCCTGAAATCATCTGTGATGCTATCTGTACTACCATTATAAGATGTTCATTACTATCGTTTGCAATTGTAGGTACCTGGCTGGTCTAAACCTGTGTGTCGATGTTACTATATAATATAAATAGTCAATCATTAGCTTAGGAAACATCTATAAGTCTTTACACTAAAACTGTTACCATTATGTTCAACAAAATTTTACATGCGATTATTTGTTTAGCCGTCCATTGTTGTCATTTACTCGTACAACAAAAAACATTGTTTGTATAAACTGTATTTCAATATTATAATATTAGTAACTTTTTTTTTTTGTAGACTTGTTATTTGTTCTCAAAATAAAAAATATCTATTGTCTATTTAATTTTTTGAACAACTGTCAAAAACTGAGGCTTAAAAATTTTAATCTCCTTGTCAAAGTTCGGTGCGCTTTGGTCAAATAGACCAAACCAACCGAGATTTTTAAATGTCTGTTTTTGACAGCTGTTTTATAAGCTTCATGTCAAATATGGAAGGTTGAACAAATAATCGCCATGTTAAATTTTTGTTAACACAGTCCTTAGTAGATTAAAGTAATCATGGAATGCTAATATCTATACTGCAATGTGTTATGGTCTTCATTCTATTAGATCGAAATTATATAGCATGGTGATTCTTGGATATGATTATTGTCGTGAAAAACGTTTAATTAACTGTGTGTTTAATGACATTTTATTTCAGGACACGTCATCGAAAATATCATCAAGTCTGGATTTGACGGAGGATTCGAGGAAACCGACGAAAGTAAACAAGTTGAGGACTATTAGCAATCAAATAAGGTAATACGAAAACAGGCTTGTATTAACCTTTTGAGCGCCACATTGACACGCATTCCCGTACCCCGCAAAGCCATAAATCCTGGCTTTTTATTTTTATTTTAGTGATTTACATGCAAGCTGCATTATTGGCTATAAACGCATTCACCCATAGAGCACGATCCGTCCGACTGATCCCATATGACAATGCGATCTAAACGCATTCGACGAGCTCCACTGGCGGCAGTTAGGACAAATTTTAAAACTTTGTCTAACGACCACCACTGGTGACTGTTTTAATGGTGGTGGTTGGGAACAAGCCGTTATTTGTAACTAATGGTCGCTTGTGTTGCGATCTCCTCACTGCGTGCGGTAGATCACAAAAACCTCCAGTAATACAGAAAACGCATACGTTCAGATCGCATTGTCAGATCGGATTGGGCCATGATGAATGACAGCGAAAGCCTTTAGCGGGTTTGGCGTACAGAGCCTGCTGTCACTTGTCAAGTACTGGTGATATTGGCGCTCAAAAGGTTAACGCTTACGACAGGGCTGCCTGAAATGATGACGCAAGATAAAATAGGCCTGCATTTTCACAGGTTTCTCAGAAGATTAGAGCGCAGCTTGAAAATGAAAGAAAGCTATCCTGCCCTTTCAGACGACGAAGGAGACGAATCTTCGAGTGTCACGTCGCCACTTCTTCAGGGAAGGAAGGAATTGAACCGGAAGCCAGGCCACGCGATATCAGCCCCTCTGCTCAGCTCAGTTAGACCAAAAATCACGAGGCAAAGACGTTACGATAAAGCATTAATCAGTGAAGACACGAGAACTTTAAACACAGCCGCGGGACAAGATAATTCCGATTGAACATATTGCCCTTATTCGCTTTGAAATAAGATTTCAATTCATTTGAATGATGAAACATTTACAAACTTTGTAATTGTAACTTATCTTGAAAATTCACTTTTAATATCGGAACAAAACAATCTTTTCTGAAATTTGACATGAGTATACAAAATTCTAAGATAATGTGATAAATTAAACTAAGAAACACGAACTAGTAGAATGTTTTAGATATTGATATAGATGTAGAATCCTTGAAAATTTTTAGGAAACATAATCCTTTGATTTCCTTCAGTTACCTTTTGATGTCTCTAATAACGGTGGCTTATTGTAAATAAAACTTCTTGATAGCAATAACTTATTTGTAGTGTTTTGTAGGGTTGAAATATTTTTACTGTAGTGAACTAGATATTACGAATGATGTAGGACACAAATAATCCGCATGAATATTTTAAAATTCCTTTAAGCCCTCGCTAAGTGATGTAGCTTACCTACTCTCGAAAAAAGTTCATTTAGATTCCCTCTATACCTTAGTTAGACATTAATTCTACAACATATTTATATGCTTTTTGTAAATATAATTAGTCGTATTGCTCAAATGCATATTTTGTGAAATCGTTTTTTGCGCACTTTTTGCTGTTTTGTAAATATTTAAATATTAAATTGTTTATTGTTGTAAATACCAGATTTCGAGAGAGAGAACATTTCTTTTTCACGGACTTAATGTTACGTAATTGTAAATTATTTAGCCTCTAAGCAATTTATATATTGTAAGTAAAAAAATTAAAGGCCCAAAAAAAACTGTATACCAAATGCACAATTAATACTTATATACAACTACTAGTGTATGGATATAATGCACTTAATATTGCTAAGATATTTATTGGTACCTTAATCTAACGTTATATTCTTATTAACTGATGCACCAATAGATTAGAGACCTGCAATTGTAGATAATCATTATAATGATCTCTTAATGATACCCATAGAAGTAATCGAGTAATCTTATCCTTATTCTTGATAACCTCTTCCAGTGTTACATAAACTTAATTTCCTCCGATACCTAAAACTTTTCCTTTTCAATCTATCAGCACCCTGTTTCGCATAATACCTTTGAACAAAGTATTTTAGTTAAGTTTTAAAGGAATCTCATTCTGAATAGACGATGAATGTTTAGTATCTATTAGATAACCTTTAATATTGTTAGAAACAGTCCCAGCAATAATTTTATGTGATTCGACTGTTCAAAGACTGACGCTTATCTTGTGTGCACTAACAAACGCTCTGCTTAAGTTCTATGTTACATGTGTAATGTACTTCGTATATGCTTATAATGTACTATAAAAGAATTAAAGTTATGATTAAGTTAAATTAATTCCGTGTTTGAATTTTTTCCTGCAAGTTTTAATTCATAATTAGGAACAATGGGAAATGCTTTACCCCTTATGAATCTTGCTTGAATCTTATGACTGCGACACGAATTTTAATATTTGTAAAAAAACACTATTTAAACTACTATATGCAGGAGTAGGAGAGTTTTAAGACACCCTGTTGGATAATTGATGATTTTGAACGCAAGTTGAAATGACTTAACACTATACGCGCTAAGATCAAATTGAATTGCAATAATGTACCGCACGAAACGGCGACGCCGCTGTTAAGCAAAAATTTTAATTTTTGGGCGCGAAAACTGTTTCTTGATCTCAATACTCAATAATTTATTGCTTCCATTATGGTACATGCAGTTCTTAAAGGTAAATTACATAAAATTGTATCACATAATGACCCTGATAGGGTATGGCAACATTGTTCGGACTGGATTTATTCTATTATGTACATATTTTTGTCAGTTAGGAATTCGTCTGGAGTATAAAAACATTTTTTGATCAATATATCTTTTAACGTTTTAATAAATTTGACCTCATTTTCTATGTTTTTTAACTGTATAGGTAATTTATTATAAATTTTAATAGCCGTTGGGTTTGGACCGGAACCATGTATTTTTAATCTTGAGGTTGGTAAAATTAATTTATGTTTGTAGTTTATCATTGTGTCATATCAGTGTAGGTTATCAATTAAGATCTAAATCTTAATTGATATTGTCGCTGATCAGCAAGTTTTGTAAAAAATAGGGGATATTTGCGTACAAATTTACAGTTTTCTAAAATAAATATTGATGTTGTCGTTAGTATTTAAGTTTTTTAAAATAGGGTCTGTGAAAATTTGGTGTATCGTATAATTTGGTAAACATTTGGTATTTTAATATTTGCAAGAATACGGATTAATTTTTTCTGAGCAACAAAAAGATCTTTGGCGTCTACACTATTTCCCCAGAGAAATATTCCATAGCTGAGCCAAGAGAATGCATATGCATAATAGGCTGATAAGGCTGTGTCAAGGTCAGTAGCTCGCCGAAGGTCTCTAAGTGCATATGTAAAACTAGATAATTTATTCTTTATTTTGTTAATATGACTTTTCCAATTTACGTGCGTGTCAATGTCTTTGCCTAGTAAAGTAGCTGTCTGATCTACGAGGAATCTGAAAATTTTGCTGCCTATGGCAGCAATTATGCTTTAATTTTTGCCTGTTAAATGAAAACTCTCCGTTTGATAGTTTCGTCGATTCAACATGTGTTAGCTGAAGTGACGTCACTTCAGCTGACACATAGGTATTAGCTTATAACTCGAAAAGTATATAACCCAGAGACTTGAAAATTTTGCTGCCAATGGCAACAATTATGCTTTAAAATTTGAGCTAAAATGCATAGTCATACCTTCTTTCGTTTAGAAGATATGAGATGAGTAGCTGAAGTGACACCACACCAGCTTACACACAGTTTTTTGATCATAGCTTCAACATGTTTTGAGTAACATCGTTCAGATTTTCCCTACCTTGTGCAGCTATTATGCTATAATTTTCTAGCTATTGTCCCAAAGCCTGACCTCACTGGTTCGCCTGTACTAAATGTGCGAGCTGAGATTATGTCACTCCAGCTGACACATAGTAAATGGCTCATATTAACGAAGTTCTTGTGGCAGCTAAACTAAGACTGGGATATTTGATTGCAGCTATTATGCTTTAAATATTGGCATAGGTAAAATTATTCTATCACCTATGAGGAAGCTGTAGTTACGCACACGAGAGATACCTATCCAGTGCGCGAGCTGGGACCTTTGAAACTGAGGTACAAAGAGAGGCGATGATTTGTCGTACAAACTTGACTCTTGAGGCAGTGTCTCAATGGGGCGCCACTAATTTAGTTAAATTTAATACGACTAAGACTCAAGCTTGTGCTTTATCCGCTAAACGGACCTCTATCTTGGCCACCCCGTCATTCCAGGGCGTGCCAGTCCCATATAGCGATCAGCTTGAACTCCATGGACTGCAAATATCTTCTTCCCTCAACTTCGGTCGCTTATTGAGTCCAGAGCCAAAACAGCAGCAAATAAACTTGGTATTTTGTCTAAGGTCAGGCAGTTTTTTACACCCGCTCAACTGTTTAACATCTACCAAGCGCAGTTGTGGTCCTGCTTGGAATACTGCAGCCACTTGTGGGACGGCTCTGCAAAATACCAGCTTCAAGCATTAGACTCAATTGAGCGACGCGCCAATAAATTAATCAATGACCAGGCGCTGGTAAAGAGGAAGATGGCGCACAGTCTCCAGCACAGGCGGCGTGTAGCTAGTTTGTCAATATTTTACCGCCTCCATTTTGGAGAATGTGCACAGGAACTATACGAGCTCATTCCGTCATCTGACTTCCGCCACAGGTCATCGAGGCAGACATTCCATCGATATGTCGTCAGCTTTAATAAAGCCCGCACGAAGCGCTTTCAATAATCAGAACTGCCAAGGAGTGGAACGCACTTCCTGCCTCGGTGTTCCCCAGCAATAGATACAACCTGGGTCTCTTCAAGACAAGAGTGAATAGGCACCTCATGGGCAAGCGTGCTCCATCTTAGACCGCGACGTCACTTTCAGGTATATATGTTGTGGTCAAACGTGGGCCCATTCAAACATTAAAAAAACTAGTGGTTACCTGCGACTTCGTTCGCGTTTATGCAGAAAATAGTACCTATAGGTATATATTATAGGTAAAATTTGATAATTAGTTACAGTAAACTACGAGGAAGGTTTTTAGGTATACCTAATAACTAATTATCAAATTTTATCAAGATCCGTTCAGTCCTTTAGCCGTGAATTGCCTACAAACAGACAGTCAGTTTCTTTCGATTTCGATTTCTTTATATTAGTGTGGATTAAATGGGTACATAGTAAATAATACAACAAATTAATTAAATTAATAATCAGCTTTATTGCAGTTTTATAGGTATAATAATAATAATCAAAAATCAATAATATTCAGCTAAAGATCACAAAATCACAGTTTTGCAATTTATATAAGAAAAAATAAATTACTGTAATGCTTCAAAATGCGTGTATAACCTTATAAGGTATAGTTATACTTATAATATTATTTACAAATGTAACCTAAACCTAACCTCTTTGTGACCTTAATTCAGGACTAGACACGGCCTCGATTCCGTTATCAACTTACCAAACGAGACTTAATGATATCGCCATCTTTACTAATGATACGCCCACATTAACGGGAAACGTCAATGCCCATCATCGCGTGAATTATTGCGATAATTAATACGTTAAAATTAATGCCGTAAATTGTATGGCTACTCTTGAACGGTCTACGCTGATACCCGATAACGTCAAACGGCAATGTTAATGCCGTTGTAAAATTAGCGCGACAAGTTGTGATCACAATAACAGTCAACGTCCATCATCGCTATAATTATCGGTGTTTCCCGTTAATCCTACTATAATATTATAAACGCGAAAGTTTGTATGTATGGATGTTTGTTACTCTTTCACGCCAGAACGGCTGAACAGATCTGGATGAAATTTGGCACAGAGATAGAGTATAGTCTAGAATAGCACATAGGATACTTTTTAACCGCGGGTGAAACCGCAGGGCGCAGCTAGTGTACCATAATACTAACACAAAAATGAGACAGCATGTCTTTTAGTGCTGTCAACTAGTTTACCGGAAAAATCCGGCAAAGCTTTTAAAACGACACTTACAACTTGGTTTAGCAGTTTTACCCGACAAAACTTAAATTGAAAACTACGCTCCCAATTATTTGACAGCACTAAAATTCAAGCTGTCTCTTTCTTGTGTTTCTATTAGTAAGGGACAGCGATAGCACCAAGTTTCGTTTAGTGAGTTTACATCAGAATTGCTACCACTTACAAATACACATATCACATCACATTATTCAAGTTTCATACTATCAAAACTAATATCACTCAATAATTTAGTAAAACTAGTTACAATTTTTGTATAAATATTGTTATAATTTCAAATATTTCTGTTCTAACGCCTCGGCCTCACACTGGTTTATTTTTGGGTCCAACCTTGGCTTCAATTTGAAATGGCCAATATTGAACCTTATTACTGTGTGACACTGACTTCAATATCAACTTTGTGTCCAAAAACTGATACACACATTGGAGTCTTGGCCCCAAGAGGTTGGTGCAAATATGACCAATGTGTGGTCGCGGCTCAAACTACTAATGAATATGTTAACAAAAAAATCGTGCAAAATTAGAAAGCTGCTTTTGAGGTGCCTAATTAAAACTATCAATAGTAGTAGAAGTGTCAATTGTACATTTTTATTGCTTAAACCGAAGAATCAGTCCGAAATACGTAGTGCTAAATATTTTTGACCTAAACTTATATTTTTACTGAGATACATTCTATAATATAATTTCGAGATAATCTTATGGGTACTTATTAATTTTTCCATCGATAGACAAATGCTCGATAATAATAAACATGGTATAATTATACACTCCGCCAAGTACAGCATTCCGAGTCAATAATGGTCACGTGGGCAACTCGTAGTGACGTGAATCGATGCATAAGGAAGACCGAAATATGTCAATTACAAATAGTTCGAAAGAGACGGATGACAATGACGAGTGACGGCATTACGTGTTTGCTCCCGGAATGTAATAAAAATAATAAAAAGTAAGGTCTAGACCTTACTTTTTAGATTGTGATAATAAACATAATTTAAAAAAAAAACAAAGTCTAGCGGGAGTGACACCCAACTACGTCACTCGTCATCGTCACCGTCTCTCTCGAACTTGTTGTAAATTACTTATTCCGGTCTTGCTTAAGAGCCGTCTCACTTATGGCGCGAAATTTGAAATTTAAACAGTTTTTTTTTGTTTTTGTGGGTAGATCGGGTAACTATTGTAAATGTTAATAGAATTTGAGCTTATCTAAGACTATTTTTCTCGTAATTTTACAGACATATTCCACAAATACGCACCTAGTTACTCAAAAAGGTCGTTAAAAACCTTCAATCGTCAGTTTATCGGTTAAATGACTTATTAGAGCAATCTGGTGCAAGACTGTTTGCTACTTCTATAAAATATCCTAGGTAATAATCTACGATTGGCGCAAACTTCATCATTACTTATTTTAGTTATGCGGTCTAGCACCTAAAGCAAAAACCAGTTTAAAATTTAAATTTCCCGCTCTTTCGAAACGCTTCACCTTAAGCATCGATTGCTGTAAGTACGTCTACGTGTTTTTTTTTTGTCTTGGAACGCAATACCTGTCGTATAATTTATTATTTTACATAAATTATACGACATATGTATAATTATATCGACATATGTATATGTCCGATATATGTATATATCGTCACGCTTTTACCCCGAGAGGGCTGACAGAATACAACACCCACACTTCACCGGACGATATTCAGTCCCAAATGTGACAGGGGGCGAGCCTGTAGCCATACACCGGGCTCCAGTCATGTAGCAGATGACATACAATACGCACATATGTTTACACAATGAACAAATTCGGCTGGGTTTGAACCAGCTCCCTCTGGTTTGAGAGGCGGGCTTTCTCCAACTAAGCTATCATCGCTTCCTTATTAGTTTACCATTATAATAAAAACACGGTCCGTCGCACCAATCGACTTTCAAACAAGAATATTGTGATTAGAAAACAAAATCAATAAATTAGGTAAAATATATGGAGCTACCTAAGATGAGACTCATTCAATGTACATATAACTATTTATGTATTAACATAATTAAAATAATAGACCACGTTCAACCGACGCGTCGCGAAAATCAAATCAAAATGAACGTGAACTCGCTTATTTCAAAACGTTTTCATAGACTTAGCGAGCAAAGCGTCTTTTTTTTTAATACCAAGTCTTTGCTTTATCTTCGACAAAAATGCTTATGTATGTCCGAATTCTATCTGGGGTTTTGTCCGGATCTCTTCTTTTCTCTACAGGTCGTATATCTTCACCGATACAAAACAGCACAGTAATGTTATTTTTTCCAAAAAAAAAAACATCTCCGCCTTTTTAGAAAAAAAATCACAAACTGACTCGAAAAAAAAAACTGTATAATGATCGAACCTGCTTACAAAATTACAGGAGAATCGGCTGAGGAATGCGACCTGCAGAGGAGGACAGACCTCGACCGTCTCCAGCTCACAGAGCCGTTAGTTATGTTAGTCTGTTTGATTTGGCCGTGCGACGCAGGCCCGGATCTAGGATTTTTCAACCGGGGCAGATAGCGACCCCCCCCCCCTCTCCCTTTCATCGATTTTTCATTTTCATATCTATATCGAGATAAATAGTTAGTCCCAAATACTGGTAATGGCGCTAAATCTGCCGCCTGGGGCCAATGCCCCTGTTACCTCCCCCGGGCCTGGCTGCAAGCGCCGCGCAACGCCTCGCTTCTCCATAAACGTGTTGTATAATGTTGTATAATGCGCTGCAATCAGGATAAAACCGGATATACAATATAGTTAAGTACAAAAACATTCGTACTCCTATCCCTTTTCATTGATTCCATGAATGGTTTAATAATATTTCCAAAGGATAAGGCAGCGTATCCACAGGAGACGTACGAAGAAGTCAAGCGGAAAAAATCCACCAATAAGATAACTTCATTTCCACAGTGAAGTGATGTTATTGGTGGATGTTTTCACACCGGTCATTCCTCCGCAGTTCAGCACATATCCGATGGATATGCTTAGACTTAAGCTTAAGCTGCTTAAGCTTTTAGCTTAAGTCTCGGTCATGTCTCGATTATGCCATGTCAATAGTCTTTAGATGACCAGTAAACAGATTATTAACTTACAAAACAGGCTAAAATTCAAATATACAGATCTTTTAAATAATACTTAAATTAATGATATCTATTTTAAGATCTACCTCACTCACACAAGTGAAATTAAATCAACGACTTCTTAAATTGCTAATATTTGCGGACAGCGTACCGACTGACATAAATTGGATACAGTTAAGCATAGTTAGTCCAAGCGCCATTTTCGTTTTTTTTTGGAAATTACATAAACGCGTTTTTATTGGCAGGACGTTTGCATTTGTATCGTCTGAAAGTAAATCTATTTATATCGAAGCTTCTATTTGTAATTTAACATATTACAAGAAAAAAACACAAAATGAGTATTTATTTTGGAAGATATAGCTAAAATGCACTTGGACTCTCAATAAATATGATGTTCTCATTTTGCAAAACGAGTCCAAGGGCCATAAATAGCTAAAAATGCACGTGGACTCGCAATAATATGCTGTTCTCATTTTGCAAAACGAGTCCAAGGGACATTAATGTCCATTTCCTATCGATTACATAAAAAATATATATTTTTTCCATACTTGCTTAGCGTCATAAATTGGTAGATGATAATGAGGACTAAGAAAAATAAATGAAAAGCTATGAAAATGGCACAGGGAATTATATTACAGACAGGATAATATTAACTTAGACGGACAGATGTTTGATGATAAGACAGATGTTTGATGAGAACATATCGAGTAAGATAGTGTAGGTAGATACTAAATCTACTCTAGACATGATCTGACAAAATAGGTACAAATGAGTTAAAGATTGTCTCAACAATAAAAGACCTAGGAGTGACGTTTGATGGAAAATTAACTTTTATCCCACATATCGATATAATTATTAAAAAGGCATCTAAAATGCTGGGATTTCTCATTCGAAATAGCAAAGAGTTTATTAAACCTAGTACTAAAATATTGTTATATAACTGTTTAATACGCAGTATCTTAGAATATGGCTCTCCCGTCTGGAGGCCACATTATGCCGTTCATAGCTTAAGATTAGAAAGAGTACAAAAAGAATTTCTGTGGCATTTGGCTTTTTCTGCTAGGACAGCAAAATCTGTAATATCGTACAATAAAAGATTGAAATTTTTCAATATTCAAACGTTGTCAGATCGCCGCATTAAATTAGATCTAATTTTTCTTTACAAATTGATAAATAACAAAATTAACTGCCCAATTTTATTAGAAAAGTTTAAATTAAGAGTACCATTTAATTATCCCAGAAAACACATAACTCCATTTGCTCCTATCTATCGAAGGACAGTTTTAGGGGCCAACTCGCCTGTTCCTAGAATAAGCAGACTCATTAATGTATATCATAATAACAACTTAGATATTTTTGGAGACTCACTTGGTACATTCAAAATTAATTTAAATTTAATTTTAAATATGAATACCTAAATTGTCGATGTTTACATGTTAATATTTATGCTTAATTAGAATAATATTTCTTTTAATATTAAAATTTATTTAGAATAACTTGTGCATGCTGTGCTTCCTTCAACAGACAGCACATTTAGTTTAATTAGTTTGTAAGAAAACAGTATTTATGGATGTAGCTGTAAATATGAAGCCTTATTAAATAAATAAAAAAAAAAAACTGGATCAAAATCTAAATGACCATTAAAACCTTCAATATAATCATCAATCGTGTCGTCTGAAATCATTTTTTTTATAAAATGACATAGCGTCGTTTGGAATATAGGGGAACGGTGATTTTTAAATCTTCCAATTTTTTTCTGAAACAGGCTTTCCAGTAGCCCAAAGCGTTACCATTTATTTAAAACATTTGTGTCATCTTCTACCTTTTTTCTCTCTACATCAATTTCTACGCTTTCTTCCTCTTCTTCACTTGTCTCGACATTTATTTTAAAAGCATGATCTTTTTTTAGGCCTCCATCAGGTCACTTAGAGTGCAGCTTTTGTGGCACTGAGGGCAGGACATTGGATGTCCCATGGTTTGTGTTGCGTCGCAGCCACACTCGTGAGAACCCGTGTCAGAGAACCCCCACTTGCTCATGTTGAACTTGCAGCGAAGTCTGTTTAGCGAGTTCCACGTTGGCTACGTTAAGTCGTTGCCTGGGGGAAGTTCCTCTGCCGGTTTTACGAACTCTTGTGGTGGTGCGCACCTTTCCAGCCACAGTTTGTAGCAGGACTCTCGGGGATGGGTGGGTAACGCCTTTGTGGAACTGAGAAAACCTTTGCGGCTCTTGAGGCGGTTGACCGGGGGGGGTAAAAAACTGTAGAGTGGGTGTCTTGGGTCTTGTTTTTGCTTATTTTTTTAAAGGAGCAATCGACAGCTCTGCGGAATTTTAGGGGAACAATGCCGGCAAGAGGGTAAAAAGATTTTAGGGGGTGGGTTTCAAGCAGCCAGTTATTTTCTGCATGTTTCATTGAGTGCAACATCTACTTCCTTAGCATGGGTGGAACGGTGTCACACGCGTATTTCCCACCTGAGAAACAGAGTGCTAGCCCGGATGTGCGCAGTACTTGAGGTGAGGTGCCTCATGAGGTGGAAATGAGGCGGGAGAGTAAATTGTTCCTGGTAACTTTTAATTTTGTTTTCATACAGTGCTGTTTGTAAGTCAGTGGCCTGTCATGTTTTACTCCTAGGTTGGTTGGGCTGTAACAGTGCTTTATAGCGATGTCTCGCCAGGATATGTAGAGTGAGCGTCCGGCTTGACGGTTTCGGAGATGGAAGGCGCATGACTGGATCTTGGACGGATTTGGTCGTTAGCTATTCTCGTCGTAGTATTTCCTGTTGACTTCCAGGGGGCTCCTGTGAGTATCATCTCAGCTTATTCTTATTATTATTCGAGGTGAGGGCGTTAAGTCCTGCACTGATCGCAGTCCCACTTGGGGTGTTTTGTGCATTTCCCCCTGCCAGCACTTACCCGAGCCAACCCAACTCCTTAAAATACCGGAGTGAAGCTCTGGGGCGCTGGCATAGTTGCTCCAGTGGCGTAGATAGTAATCAAATATACCTTTGCTGCTGCTGAGTCATTTCTCATTGTGGCGGCAGGGAGAGAAGGAAGTGAGTAGTTAACTTCAACTATTTTTATGCATCACAAGCCTATGCGACAAATGCTTGAATTATTGGGTTGCGTTTGGAATCAAACTCACGTTTCTAGTTCTGCAAAACTAGTCCAAGTAACAAACAAATGTCGCGTGGACTACTTATGCATAACACTACGTCGTTTGGGCTTGTAATGTATAAATGGAAATGTGTTTTCTTATTATACAATTTGGTTGTTATTTTTAAATTGGTTATTGGACTTGTGTTGCGTATCGAAATATACCATTTGCTATAGAAGGCGCTTGGACGGGGTATCAAAAAATACCACTTAAGAGTTCAACTGCTACAAGAGTGCTTTTTCTATGGCTAAATTATGCCCTAAGGATTACAAAAATGCAAAAAAATCAAAAAATGGAATTTGGCGCTTGGACTCATTATGCTTAACTGTATCCAATTGAAGAACAGATCTTGCAAATAATACTATAATTAATGATATTTTTTTTAGATCTCATCTCATTCACACAAGTGAAACCAACAACTTCTTACATTGAGGACAGCGCACCTACAGCAAAGACTTTCAGATAAAACATCAGCGAAATAGCGCTTATGTCAATTTTATGCTATTGAAAGGAGCTTGAACTAATGTTGGAACCTTGAATGGACCCATCAGAGTTCAGTATGGGTTTATTTAGATTTTAAATTGTTCGCATTGCAAATTAATCTTGCTTAATTAATCTACAATTATATTTTGTGATTTTTGTACAGATCATTACCTCTTTTTCCCCCAGCACTAACCCCCTTCCCCGACTTATATTGGTAACTGAATTCGCCCAATTACCAATGTTATTGTAAAACCAGTTTTCGAGTTTTGTGAAGCCGATTAGCCATACTAGGTATTATCTAGACCAATTTCATTTCCATTGTCAAACGAAACTAACTGTCAAAACCTTTTCTACTATCCATTGTAACACCAAAATCCATCGACCATCTCCCCAATAGACTTCAAACACCAATCAAAACTTCACCTCCTTAGAACATGCCATCATAAATGCCGATCGCGACCAACGCCGCTATAAAAACCGACACATTCCTCAATAAGCACTTCCAATCGTCCGGCACTGCATAGGGCAATATTATAGCTGTCAACTTGTGTATCTCATGCGCCGTGCAGACAAATATATAAGACGTCAGAATCAAATTCAGCACCGGAGCGCCGGGAATCAGCACTAAAACGCCGTGCGTGTCTGCCGCTAGCCAGATATGGCTCTGACTAGCGAATAGTTCTAGCGTTATTTGGCCGAACCACGCGAACATGGTCGAGTGTCGCATTCTGAGGATGCCCGATATGTTTCTTAGGATTATATAGCTAAGTATTGGAATGAACGCTACGTAGCTGTGTATCTCGTTGCAGTCGAAGGTGTTGTTGCAGAGGAAGGTGAATGTTACGTAGCTGCCGAGGCCTGGAAATAAAAAGGACAAATATTAGACATAAACCAACTATGATAGTGTAAGTAGGGACAACAGCATATGAATGAAAGCTTAACGTGGAGACTTCGGTGTCTGTATGTTTGTTCGTTGATCTTTATGCTATGGGTGATTTTTATCGGGGTTAGCTAGTAGATACTTTACAGATGGAGTTAACACAGTTAGTACCTTTTTATGAAATTTAATGAGGTAAAATTTAAATGTCACATAATAATAAGAGTCGTGCAGCAGCCCGTGCCGGCGTGTGTATCTATGTTGAGTGTATGTGTGTGTATGTACCGATGAATGCGAGCAGCGTGGCGGAGAGCGCCAGCCCCGCGGGCAGCAGGCGCGGCGTGGAGTCGTGCAGCAGCCCGTGCCGGCGCGCCGCCAGCGACACGGCCGCGAACACCATGCCGTGCGTCATCGAGTACCTGCACGGAAACATACACATTCACACACACCCATAACGCCACGCGTCAACTTCCAACACCTCGAACATTGCCGCGCGCGCCAATAGAAACGTCGGAACGCTTAAACACGGACCGGGGCGTTCCGACTAACTGTCGGTTACTTGCCGCGCGTATAGGCTGTCTAGTTTTTGGTGCGCGCGCAATTGGGACAGACGTTGCAGTACGTGTGTTTATTCCGGCCGTGTACCAGGAAAGTCCAACATCAACGACTTACAAAGTTTGCTCCAGCGTTTAGACAGTATGGTCTCGACATAAACTTGAAAAAGACGAAAATCATGCTAGTTCACAAAACCTTACAAGATCAGATCTGATGGCGAGGAGTCAAGTAGTCCAAAGAGTCGATTCATACAAATATCTTGGGTGCATCGTAAACGACCAGTGTGAACACAGCGTTGAAATAAAGTGCCGGATAGAACAGGCGCTTAAAGCGTTTCTGAAACTAAGCCATCTTCTCTGCAATCGATCTCTGAAGATCTTTACCAGGTTGCGATTGGCACGTTGCTACGTGTTTTCGGTTCTTCTGTACGGCGTAGATTCGTGGACCTTAACCCAAAATACGAGCAATCTCTTAGAGGCCTTCGAAATGTGTTTATAGAAGAATTTTGAAAATATCGTGAACGGATAGAGTATCAAACGAAAGAGTTTTGCAGAGGTCTTAAAAACTGTCAAGAAACGCAAGCTGATGTAATTTGGACACATAATGCGGAACAACAAATACGACCTGCTCCAACTCATAATGCACGGGAAAATTCAGGGAAAAAGACCACCGGGAAGAAGGCGTACTTCTTGGCTTAAGAATCTGAGGACATGGTTCAACCTGAGCACTGGATACATGTTCCGCGCTGCTGTGTCCAAGATTAGGATAGCCATAATGATAGCCGACCTCCGGTAGGAGATGGCACCTCAAGAAGAAGACCAGGAAAGAGTGCCAGGCTTTGATACGAGCGTGTGGCTCAATCATTGCATGCCCTGAATTTCACTCCATACTACGAAAGTAACTATTGTTTTACGAAAGAATTCTTTCACCACCACATCACCAACGCACTTTTTCTCTCGTCTACAATACAATGAATGATTATGAAAGCAGCAGAAGCTCGCCTACGACTAAAAACGTCTATGTTAAACCGTAACATACTGGAATAGTTGCCGCCCGCGCCAAGATCGCTGTAGTCGTTACACTTCTAAAAGTTTGCCGCGCGTACCGTGTTCGTACTGATGAAGCGCTCGATAATGACGCGCGCGGCAGCATCGCATAATTGATACGCGGCACCTTAATACACAACCAATTAGACTTCGAGCTTTTACACGGTATCCGACAGAAACCATAATGTTTGCAGAATTAAAAGGTAGTCTAGAGACGTGTTAACCAATTTTTATGCCATCCCCATACATCAATCCACCAATTTATAAATTTCATTCAAATCGAGTCATTAAAGCGTAAATAATAAACATATACCTTCGCCCACAAACTTTCATCATAACTAATTAGTGTTACAATTAAAAACATTTGTTTCAAATTCAAAAATCAAAGGCAAAAATCAAGACTAGGTCTAACATACGAAACCTAACCCGGCGATAAATACCTTAAGGCTCGGTCATACCACGATTATCTACCCACACACACGTTACTTAAGACGCTTCATTTAGAGTTGAAAATCGTATTTTAACTAATCTGGCCATTTAATAATTTAAAGAATGGTGTTGTAATTGCTTAAAATTTAGAGAACTACTCTCAATCAGTTTTTATAAGAAGGTCCTTTTTGTGTTTTTTTTTCCAAAATAAGAATTATTTTCAAAATTCTGCTACGGATTTTGGTTGTTTTTTCTACCAGCTAAATTTGTTTGCACTTGATCATCACAATTCTTCATATCAAACTAGGCGCAAACAAACAAACAAACAAGTGTATTTTAACCGACAAAACCGGAAGAGGTTTACAAACCCACACGTAAATTTTTTTTCTGTTACTTTTGCACTAGTTAATTTGCACCTATAACCCCGGGCGCGTGTTTTACGCTTTCACAATAAGCTCTCTTAACAAATACCTATAAGGAAAATGAGAAAAACAATAAGATATTAGGAAGTCTAGTGTACTGACCGATCTTGCTTCCACTGCAGCCACCACTGGTGTATGTCGTCATCAGAGTTCACGAACAGGGCTTTCCAAGGACGAGTCACGAATATCTTTTGGAAAAATACCTGCAAACAGCGAATAAAAATTTCCGAAGTTAGCTTTTAATGTTTATATATTTTCAACTATCGACCTATGGCCACTTACCTACACTAAATATGAGAATTGCCTTAGTCCTTGCTTAACTCGTTAATCTACTCCTGGCTAGGTCATACCCAAACTTTTTTACACGAACCTTAGTCCATTCCTAAGGAGAATGAGAATCTTAATATGCACGATGAGCGAATATTTCGCTAGGAGTAGTTTAAAACTAGTTAAGCAAGAACTTTGTTACGCTAATGCGTTGATTGAAACACTCACTCTCCAAACAAAGTATCACCAGAAAAACAATCCTTCATTTTTTGCAGTCGATTAAAAAAGGGTAAAGATACGCTCTCCATTTCTTAGCAGTCAAATAAAAATAAATACAGTTGTGTTACCTCGCTCATATAGAGTACAGTGACGATGGATACTAGGCCGATGATCTTCAGAGCAATGTAGACGTACTGGTACGGCTTGGTTTCCAGTGTGTGAGAGGAACACGGGGTAATATGCGGCGGAAGAGCGAAAATTACGAACATCTGTAGAGGAAAAGTAATATTAGAGACTATTTTTTTTTTGCGTTGAATCTCGAGGTTTGTATATGTCGCAGGCAAATAGTAGCATCATCCGTTACAAAATGGCACCGTTTTGCAATACGGCGGATCGACTAAAACTACAGTAATGTCTTGTCATTACTATAAATATTATAAAGTTAACAATTATTTAGAAGACAAAGATGTCTGGAGCCTTTCACTTCCGCCAAATAGCCACTAGTACAATAGATATTACCTAGTTGTAAGCAAAAATTTGTGAGACAGTAACTTTTTTTTTTTTTAAGTTATGCCTCTCAGTTTCTTGCCTGTTCCTCTGAGTAGTGGCTCTTTTTCCGAACAAGGCGGTCGAGTCTATTAGTATTCAATTATGTCTATTACTATTAATATCAATTAGCATTTTTTTAAGGGGATATTCTGTACAAGAAAACAAACATCTTTTGTGCTACTTTTAAAAATTCGTATTTATTTTCTTCCATACAAAATTTAAGAAAATATTTTGACCTGTACACGCCGACAATCCAACAAGCGCACGGTGGCTCGAATGCTATAAAGAGTTATTTGTAGTGTTGGAGAGAACCACAAAAACTTTTAATTTTTTTTTGGAAAACTTGTTGTACGTTGAAAAAACTTGGAAAGGTTTGTGAAAAGCTGTAGAACAAAAGTGTTTGTTTTAATGAATTAAATGGGCCCTTAAAAGGATACTAATTGATTACCAGTAACCCTGTATGTTTTGACAATAATGTTTTTGCGAATGTGTGTTGTAACAGCCAGGTTAGTACACTAAAAAAAAATGGTTGTCTGTAAAGTCGGTTTACGGACGATAGTTTGACGTGACAACGTCATAACAAAACATTGATGAAATCTTCTCCTCGGACGCATAGGCCAACCGAGTAAAAGAGAGACAGGGACCCTATTCGGAGATTTGAGATTCTCATCTCACCTTTTTTCGTCCTTGTTGCTCTCATTTAAAACGTCATAGGTGTGAGAGTGACCAAGATAAAATCTCATCTCATCTCACGCGCAGTTATAGCCCCCCTGATGCGGCGCAAGCCGAACGCTCAAGACGATCGTGCCTTTAGCTCGCTCGTGTAGCGCTCTCGCTCTAGCGAGCGTAACAGGACCCTTTTTCGTGCGTGCAGCCGGCGTTCATCGATTTATTAGACGTTGTCACGTCAAGAAACCTATTAAAAGTCATGGTTATGGTGCATGGTGTATGGTGTTCCACGTACCAGCGTGTACCAGAAGGAGACGAGCGGTATGAAGGAGTAGAACTGGTAGGGCCTGTTCATGGTGAGGCAGAGCACCACGGTGAGGAAGTTGAGGCGGAACATGACGCGCAGGTAGCGCACCACGCGCCGGTCGCCTGTCTTCCACGCGTAGTAGAAGTGACCATATCTGAGGGAAAACGTACAAATACAAATAGCTTTGTTAAAAAAATTAGAGCTAAAAATTACAATATTAAAAGTACCTACTTAGTCGTAAGTAAGTAAGTCCACTAATATTATTAACCCTGCCCTCGGAACTAGTAAAAACTGTATCTCAGAGGGCAGTTGTTCGTTTACATAAATCTTAGTTCGTTACAAAAAAATAATACATATATCATAGAGTGCTAAACAGCAATTATACAATTTATAAAAGTAATGAAGTAAAATTAAAATTTAAGCAAGTATAGAATAAATGAACAAATTATGTCTCAAAAACAAAAAGAACAAAAGAACGTACGTTCAACCATTGTTCAATACTATGCCAGTTATAGCGTTGAGACAAAAAGGTCATGTAGATGACACGCAGTGACGTCGATGGATAAGCAAGACCGGAATAAGGATTTACAACAAGAGAGACGATGACGAGTGAAGTAGTCGAGTCAACTCCAGGAAGGATCATGCGGTTGCCAATATAGTAAAGACTTCTGTTTTATTGTGATGTAATACTTATTAGTCTAACAACACCTTTTATGTTAGTGCTTTCAAATTAAGTCCAGTCTTTAATATTTTCAAATTTCAAAATTCATTATCTCACATAGCTTAACAAGAAGACAAGAAAGAGTGACACTCTCAGAAATGAGGACCGAGGAGCTCGAATAGCTTGAATCCACATCTCACGCTGCCTGGCCCTATACATGACTCGTTGCGTGTACCACATACGCCGCCGTGCGCCGCCAGGACCACCACCTGCATCCAGCCCCTGCACTGTACGAGCGTGCCGGCCGCCTCACCCGGTGAGGAAGAGGTAGGCGGAGTCGAGCGCGCGGCCCAGCATGTAGATGGGCAGCAGCTTGTCCGCGCCCGTGCCGTGCGCCGCCAGGATCACCACCTGCATCCAGCCCTTCCACTCGCCCGTCTGCTCGCGGTGCAGCACTCTGCAACACACACCACACTGTTCCACTACTGGCTCTGTGAGCTGAACATCTCGCGGCCGGCGTCTGTCCTCCTCTACAGAATAGATTGAGAAATGAGACCTGTAGAGGAAAACAACCGGACAGACCGGAGATACGAAAGCATTTTTACCGAAGCTGAAGAATAGCTAACGCTCACTCAGACTAAAAAAAAAATTGACTGGCTCAGTGGCTCATTTGGTAGTGAACCTGCCTTCTGAACTTGGGGGCGTGACTCCGATTCTCACCTAGAGCCTTTCATGTGATTTTTAACATTTGTGTTTGTTCTATGTCCGGATGTTTTACAAGCTTTGCTAATTTGAGTTTAGACGACCATGTGAGCAAAATGTCCCGAATATCTATTTATATTCAATTCAGGTGGCTCAGTTGGTAGTGAACCTGCCTTCTGAGCTTGGGGGCGTGGGTTCGATTCCCACCTAGGGCAAACATTCATGTGATGAACATTTGTGTTTGTTCTATGTCTGGGTGTTAATATCTATTTAAGTATGTATTTAAAAATATCTAAGTATGTATATCAGTCCGTGGCAGCCATAGTACAAGCTTTGCTTAGTTTGGGGTCAGGCGACCGTGTGTGGAAGTGTCCCGAATTTATTTATTTTATTTATTCGGGTCATAGGTATAACTACTATACACTTGACAACTTCATTTACAGATTACATATTATTATTAATTCAAAATTTAATGAAATAGTACAATTTAAGATATCGGCTGTAAAAATGCCTGATATTTATTATAATCATCAACTCGAAAAAGAAGAAGAATTCAACTCATAATCTAAGTCATCATCACAGCCAGAAGACATCCACAGCTGAAGAAAGGCCTCCCTAAATGATCTCCACAATCATATGTGATGCTGGCATCCAGCAGCTTCCCGCGATTCTTGGTCTCAAGATCGTTGGTTCACTTTAGTCATCCCAACTCTAGCTCATTAAAAATAAAACAGGCTTGTTATATGTTTAAATATATTTATTTTATTTATATTTAGTGTTTTATCTTTTTAGGTCGTGTTACAAATTTAAAAGAGATAGAAAGTACAATAGAATATACAACAGTAAAAGAAATACAAATCACTATTACTATACAATATAACATTCGTTAGTTAGAGACAGAATGTTCAGTTTTTAATTGTTTCTGATCTGCATACTTAATGAGGAGACAAAATTTTGGTAAGACATTAAGGGCGTTCTTAGCATGGTCAAGACATACATTTGACTGTTTTTCTTGCCTTTTGGGGTAACTCAGAACGGATCTTAAGTAGACAAAGGTTTTTTAAGGCTCGGTATTACACGAAATCAACGAAAACAAGTATTTTGTTTGCGCCTAGTTTGATATGAAGAATTGTGATGATCAGGTGCAAAAAAATACAGCTGGTAGAAAAAACAACCAAAATCAGTTTAACTGAAGCAGAATTTTGAAAAACATTCACATTTTGGGAAAAAAAATAACAAATGTATCTTCTTGTTTGAGCGTAGTTCTCTAAATTTTCAGCGATTACAACACAATATTTTTCGATGATTAAATAGCCAGATTAGTTCTATAAAGCTTAACCGAGCAACTTATTCTTATTCGTGTTCTATTTACGAATCATACCAATTGAAGCGGCAAAAAATGTAATTCTAGACGCCAATCTCATTTCACCATCAAATATGATTTACGATTTTCAACTCTTACTGAAGCTGCTTAAGTAAATGTGTATATGGTTAGATAATCGTGGAATGACCGAGCATTACGTCTGTTTCGTTTCCTTATTGTCTTAGTCTGAGTCTGACACTTGAAGAAAGCTGTGAAATGACTATCTTCTTTAATATTTCACGCAGAGTTTTGAAGTACCTGAAATAAGTTGGATTTTTGAAGATAGACTCACCTGTTAGACCTGGAATCATCAGTGAAGAACAGTCCCAAGGCGCAGACGTATCCGACGGGCAGCCAGAAACTCCACTCAGAGTAGTACTTGTTCTCTTTCATGAAGAAATTCGTTCTATCGCACAGATAGAAGTATGCCATGATCATACCTACAACAAAATTAAATTTAGTATAGTTCGTGCCAAATTGATTGAGACAAACATGAAAATAGTATACATTATTTTAATTAGTATCTTTGAAATTAATATTATTAAAAAAAAATTGTTTATGTGATAAATGTTTACAGCTCGAAGCTTACAACACCTGATTCGACGGTTGAAGGATCAATGTACTTTTGCCTTAAGACGCGGTCATACTACGATTTTTCACCTACACACATTTACTTAAGCCGCTTCATTTAGAGTTGAAAATCGTATATTATATTTGATGGTAAAATGATATCGGCGCTCCGAATTAATTTTTTTTGCCGTTTTTATTGGTATTAAGCGTAACAAGGACACAAATAAAAATAAGTTGCTCGGTTAAACTTTAGAGAACTAATCTGGCTATTTATTAATCGAAAAAAATGTGTTGTAATCGCTGAAAATTAAGAGGCTCAATAAGTTTTTTTAAGATGATACTTTTTGTGATTTTTTTTTTCCAAATTAAGAAAGTTTTTTAAAATTGTACTTTTGTTAAACTTTAGTTGCTTGTTTCTTCTACCAGCTGTATTTTTTTGCACCTGACCATCATGATCCTTTATTTCAAACTAGGCGTAAAAAAAATGTTGTTTTCGGTGATTTCGTGTAATACCGGGCCTTAATCTATTTGGCGCGAGGTATACTTAGTAGTTTGCATGGAAGTACGACTTCGCGACTGCTATATCTCTACAACCCCTTGACTCATGTTCAGACTTAAATACTGCATTATAATTGACTACTTGTCAGCAAAATATCAATATGGTCGAATATGATTGAACATACGAGTACATACAATTGTATACATCTCTACATAGTGTAAAACAAAATGAAAAATTATCTAGCTGATGGGGAAAGCCGTATCAAAAATTGCGCGATTTAGGTGTTAGCGTATACACATACAGAGAGACAGACGGAACTGTGTCTGTCTGTATATCCGCTAACTCCTCCTAAACCACCTAATGGGTTTTGATCTGTCTGAACTGTGGAAAAAGACTGAAAGAAAGTCTCTTTCATACTGTGTAGAGCAGAGTAGAAAATGTAAAAGGCGGTTTAAATTTTGAAGTGAAATTTTTAATGCGACTCCCAACAAGGTTGCTTTAATCGTTTAACGCTCCTGGGGAGGGGGACTAGAAAAAGACAGAGCGAGAGTGAATGCGAGGCACTCGAACGCATGCGCGTAGTATACCTGTTACAGGCCAGCGCGAGCGTCAGCAACGAGTGGCGTCCAATATTCCAACGCAAGAGGGAGAGAGAAAGAAAGATACACAGAAGATTCACTCCTTCCACGCACTTTTTTTTAAGGATACTTTTTAATGGCTTACCTAGCTTAGCGAGCGCAGCGAGGGGCGAGGGCCCGGGCGGCGGCGGCGCGGCCACCGGCGCGTACCCGCCGAGCCTGTTCTGTATGCTCTGCGACCAGCGCCACACCCCCCGGAGCGTGGATAGCACTGCGCTGGAAAGAGCCTGCTCTTTACTATCTTTACACGTCGACCGGGTTGTTTACATCAACATTTTTGCCGGGAGACGTTCACTGCTGAGCAAAGGCCTCCCCCAATGTTTGTTTTCCCCCCATCCAGGGGAATTTGGCATCGCACGTCTTGTGCATTTGCCAGTGTCAAGTAATACAAATTACAGATGAAGAAGTGATGATGATAAGGTGATTATGACGATGATGAATCTTTCCCTTTTCCCTATTTCAGGAAACTGATAGATACTTTACTGAAATTTTAAGTGGAGTTTTGTAGAGAACACGAAAAGTCACGTTTCGCAATGTTTATATCATTTGCCCACACTCGGGCACGTTACCGAACCGATAAAGGTTAATAATCTACCATTATTACACTTTGACACTCGTAGAATCACAGGATATAGAAAGTAATACGACAACAGTTTTTCGGTTCCTGTCAAAAAACCCCTTCCCCCAATGATCTCCACAACAATCGGTCCTGCGCTGCATCCAGCTGCTTCCCGCGACCCGAGCCAGATCGTCGGTCCACCTTGTGGGGCCTTCTCACGCCGAGTCTTCCGGTTCGTGGTCGCTACTTTAGACAAGACCGTTCATGGAACCATGGTATAATAATTTACTAAGCCAGGACTGGTACAGCATTCCGGTCACGTGGGCAACACGTAATGTCGTCAATTGATGTTTAAGCAATGATGTCATTTACAAATAGTTCGAAAGAGGCGGATGACGATGAGTGACGTCATTCGTGTTTGCTCCCGGAATTTCGATTTTCGGAATTTCGGTGTTTGACCTTGTTTTTGGATCATGGATGGAACTTAGCTTGGGCCCGCCCCAGATCTTGGATGAGCTGTAGGTTAGGTCTACCGGCTGAAATGATGATGATGATGGTTATGGTGATGACGATGATGGTAATGATTGATGGTAATAATGGTGATTGATAGGAATAATGGTGGTAAATGGTAATAATGGTGGTAGATGGTTATAATGGTGGTAGATGATAATTTATGATGATTATGATGACAATGATGATGTACTCACCATATCAAGAACAGCGCGAACGTGATAGCTGTCAGTTTGGTGGCGGGCTCCGGCTGAGCGCAGCAAGTGCCGTCGTTATAGTTCATGTGGTCGTTACAGAACATGTTCAACAGGATCTGGGCGGAGTGTCGGAGCGCCCGGGCTGTTAGCGAGGTGCCGTCCGAGCCCAGACCGTCCAGAGAGATGAGGTATGGCGCGCTCCAGATCTTCGCCGAGCTGTAGGTTAGGATCTAG
Organism: Peribatodes rhomboidaria; assembly: GCA_911728515.1. Classification (NCBI taxonomy): domain Eukaryota; kingdom Metazoa; phylum Arthropoda; class Insecta; order Lepidoptera; family Geometridae; genus Peribatodes; species Peribatodes rhomboidaria. Next base: position 14,405,877 of record OU452179.1, on the reverse strand, counting down.
GAAGTGGATAAAAAACATGTTGGAATGTAAACCCTAAAATAAGTTGAAAAAAAACGCACTGAAATAACTGATGTATATAAGCTATAAGAGTCCGGTAAAAGTCACGAAGGTGCCTACTTGCGTGTCTGTATTGAAAAATAGAACAAGGAACGGTAAAAGGCGCGGAATCGTGCGACGGGCGGCGGTCGAACGGCGCAGTCACACTGAATTTTAGAGGATACCCTAAAACGTATTTTGAAATTATTATTTGAAGTTGATGAATTTGAATGACCATTTCTCGCGAGGCATGTTTCTATCTCGCTCAGTCTGGAGCGTGGTAAACTAAGCAGGTTTTAAATCTAAATAAAACTCTGGCAAACTGTTGCCAGAGTTTTATAGCATATACAATACTCACAAGATCAGTCAGTACCGACCCGACTTAGTACAAAACAAAAAAAAAAGAGTGACATATTTACTTTTTTTTCTACTTACTTCTACTGCAGCTCTATTGTACGCATCAATATCAGTGTTGGTGACCCTCTTGAATCCGTCTGACAGCTTCGCTTGATCGACTGGCTCTATCAGCTTCCACAACACCTGAAGAAAGAAAGAGAACATTCACGTTCAGAACGTTCTTTCATATAATGTTATGTCATAATAGCTAATGTCTAGTAATAGTGAGCTGGGGTATACACTAAGTGTAGCGTTTCAAATACATATATATTTTACAGATTTTTCAGAAATATAGGTCTGTGGGATATACACTGATGAAAGTGACCGGTCCAAGCTGTTATTGGAGTTTTCGTGCCTATACACAAATAGTAAACTTCACTTCACTTAGCTTTGCTTAGTTTAGGGTCAGACGACCGTGTGTGCAGCAATGTCCCGAATATTATTTTTTTTATTTTAAAAAGCTTGAATTACAGGAACGCGAGCCGCGGGAAGATGAGCTAGTAAACAAAATTACCTGCGAGTTCCTCGCCGCCAGCGAGTCTATAGCCTGCACAAGATGCGTCAGGTTCCGTTTGTACTCTTCCAAGAGTAGGTCGGTGGTGTTGCGCGTGCGCAGTAACTGCAGCCCGGTGGCCGCCACTATCACGGAGGGGGGGTTGTCGGACCGCTGCCTGGATTATAGGGAACTTTTAGAACGTCCGTCCGCTAAAACTCGCGCGAACATCGGTCGTGTTAGTTCGTGATCGCGCCATATACCTAGAGCCCGTACCAGACTAATAGTAGGTGAAACACTTAACACTTTTTTTTAACACTTTCACACACGGTCGCCTGACCCCAAACTAAGCAAAGCTTGTACTATGGCTGCCAGAGACTGATATACATACTTAGATATTTTTAAATACATACTTAAATAGATATTAACACCCAGACATAGAACAAACACAAATGTTCATCACATAAATGTTTGCCCTAGGTGGGAATCGAACCCACGCCCTCAAGCTTAGAAGGCAGGATCACTACCAACTGAGCCACCGAGGCAGTCAGATACGGCGTTCCTATTGGTCTAAAAGACATTAACAGCCAATAGGAACAATTTGCGGTCGTTCGCGGCAATGGTTTGGTACGGAGTTAACGTCTGCCGCTTGTCCTTAGGCGTAAACCTTTCGCACGCCCGCGTCTGTTAGCACCGGTTTTATTATTATTGTTTCAATATAAAGGCGAGCGGCCACCCAAGGGACGCTCTTAAACGATATACTAAGTACTTGTACTTTGTAATCTTCGTAACTTGAACGATATTGACACAGGACCGAAATGCGTGGCGCACAAGAGAGGCTTATGCTCAGCAGTGGACGGTTACGGGCTGTTATTGGTGAAGATGATGGCAAGTGCAGAAGACTCACTCGGAAACGAAAATCACAAGTATTGCTGCCTTGTAATAAAGTTTCACAACACTAGCGATAGCCTTCGCAATAATACTACAAAACACTTTATAGCACTGATTAGTAATTAACATTGTAATCCTATCCTAATCAATATTACGCATGGACTGCCTCGGTGGGTCAGTTGGTAGTGAACCTGCCATCTGAGACTGGAGTTGTGGGTTCGATTCCCACCTAGGGCAAACATTCATGTGATGAACATTTGCGTTTGTTCTATGTGTGAGTGTTATTATCTATTTAAGTATGCATTTAAAAATATGTAAGTATGTATATCAGTCTCTGGCCGCCATAGTACAAGCTTTGCTTAGTTCGGGGTCAGACGATCGTGTGTGTAAAATGTCCCGTATTTATTTATTTGCATGCGAAAGTAAGTTTGTTCTTTTGTTTGTTTCTCTTTCACGCTTTAACTACTCAAGCTATCATCGTGAACTTTTGCATACACGTTGTCAGCGGTACACAAAAAGGACATAGGGTACTTTACTCGAAAAAAGCGGTTGCTGTGTGTGGTTTTCAATAACGTTGTTATTGATAGGAACAGTAAACTTCTTACCACGTCCGGAACTGGTCGACCATAGTCTTGGAAACGTCTTCGCTCCATATAAAAGTGATAGAAAGGCGCAGCTTGCTGTCCACATACGTATAGTTCGGCATGTGATGGTCCACTGTCGAGTATGACGAGTCCAGGTCGAGTCGAGTCTTTACAACACCTGCAAAATTATATTACAAGTAAATAAATATATTCGGGACACTTGCACACACGGTCGCCTGACCCCAAACTAAGGAAAGCTTGTACTATGGCTGCCATAGACTAATATACTTAGGGTCGATTTCACCAGTGAATATAAACGCGATTAGCTCATTTTAAACTTGGTTTGCGTGAAAAACTGAGGTTAAACAGTCATTTTGCATTCACTAAACTTAGTTTAATAAATCTCGATTAGTAGCATAAGTGGTAAATTCGGCCCTTAGTTAGATATTTTTGAAAACATACTCAAATAGATATTAACACTCAGACATAGAACAAATACAAATGTTCATCACATTAATGTTTGCCCTAGGTAGGAATCGAACTCCCGCCCTCAAGCTCAAAAGGTAGGTTCACTACCAACTGAGCCACCGAGGCATATTAGACTCAATTAGACTAGTATTTTGAGTGGGGACGCGGATCGTATGCGGGCCGCAAGGCGTTCTGGCTGTAAAGCAAGCAGCTCAAATCTCAATCGGGAGTCGAGGCGGCGTCGTGGCGACGTCGATGTTTCCGCTCACTTACAGCCTGAACTAGCATGATATCTTTCCACAGTTTTTAGTTCGCAAGAAAGAGACAAGCATATCCATATTCATATTCATTTATTTCGTAAGTATTATTTACATGTCAAGGTATTATAATAATGTATAGTAATATTAGTACTATTAGGTAAACATTAAATAGTTCGGTAATAATAATAATAGAGTGAATCATTGTACTTTTGTACACTATCCCTGTTATTTACAATTCAAGGAACTCTTTGAAACTGTAGAACGTCTGATCGACAAGCCAGCGCTTTAATTTTTAAAGAGCTGCTGGTTGGGAGCGGCGACGACGTCACTTGGTAGCTTGTTATACACCGTCGGTCCCATTACATGTGTGAGCTTATTAGACTTTGCCAGGTTTCTAGGAACCTGCTTAAGCGTTATCCGTATCCTTATCCGTTATCCTGCTTCGTATCCGTATTCTAGCTTTGTCACAGTCTAAGCGCGGAAAAAACGGTGGAAAGACAATTATCTGCGGCCCTTGCTGGAGTCGAGGCGCAGGCGTATATAATATATATATGCTTCCATCTCACTTTCCAATTCATTCAGTTTGAAACAACATGATAAAATTAAGGCGGAGTCGAAGCGCGCGCCTTCGACTTAACTCCGCCGTGGCCCCGCCTCGACTCTAGCAAGTGAGCGTGGTCCCATTGCTTAATAAACAAAACAGATACATCATTGCACCGCGCTTCCGCCTCGATACCGCCTTGACGCTTGGTGATATGGACTACCTCCTTAGGAAATATGTAAAGCGCCATCTAGTTTCACTCCAAAATTTAACTGCTAGATCATTTTAGATTACTTTTAGTACATGAAGAACCCAAACTAGTGGCTCTGTGAGCTGAAAACCTTGCAGCGTCTTTCTTCTACAAGTCGCATTTCTCAACCTATTCTCTTGAAATTTTGTGAGCAGGTTCAAAATTACCCGGTTTTTCTGTCGACTCAGTTGGAAATTTTTCAAAAAGGCGGAGATGTGATAACATTCAAGAGCTTTTTTGCCGAAGCTAAAGCATAGATGCTTCACTTACTAACACTTGCTCGGTCAATCATAATTTGTTTTCCCAAACATACTAGTTTGTGTACTGAAGAATAATAAATACAATAAATAGTATTGGATAATGTATACCTTATTTATTAGTAGTCTCACCTATAAAGTATTCATATAACTGCTCAACTCTAGAATCTCCAATGAAAGCAAAGCTGTTATATTTGCCCCAAAAAGCAAGATACCGGAGACATCTTCTGGCATCCCTAAAAAAAGAAAAAAACCTTTACAAAAATCCTTAAAAATATGATTAATAGATAGATCAGAGCTAGAAATTGACAGAAATCCCCACACTATGATTTATTTTAGTTAATGTATTATTTTTTACATATGTTGTAGAACAAAAGTTGCTTGTCTTGATGTACTAATAAAGCACTTATAGAAAGAAAGAAAAGAAAGAATAAAAAAGTTTATTTGTGACCTATTGAAATTAAAAACATTAAGGGAATTTTATAATTTACAAGGTGGTTATGTGGTTATGCATAAGTTGCAAATATCCCTGTATAATAATAGTGAATCTAGAAACACAAATTGCTACCCAGAATGAGACATGAAAATAATATTTTTCTATATTGCCAAAATATTTTTTATCTTCTACAAATAAAGCAAAAGATAACATATACTGAAACGAAAATATTTCTACACTACATAACAAATATCACAGTCTAGTCTGCTTTTCTAATCTAATGAATCAAATAACAATTTATCACAACAAACATCTCATTCCAATCCCATTTACTTCAAACCATCTGTAATAGACAAAAAATCCAAGTATTTAACTGTATGATTATAAAATTAATTCATCTGAGCATGTGTTAAAAATAGTAACAGTAAGATTACTTACGTTTTAGAGTATCTGTGAAGCATACAACCGTATGGTTGCCACTCATGGTCACCCTTATAGCGTCCCGAAGACACCAACCAGGTGCAGGAGTCTGGGCCTGTAAATGATCAACCAGGTACACTAAGCCCCGTTTTTACCAATATTACTAGAAGTACTAATTTGTTCATTGTGTGAACATAATGTGCTTTTTTAATGACATCTGCTACATAGTTTTAGCCTGGTTTATGGCGATTGGCTCGCCCCCTGTCACATTTAGGACTGAATATCATCCGACGAAGTGTAGGTGTTGTACACCTCTGCCAGCCCCTTTGGGGAAATGGTGTGACGACATGGGCATAGTTTACACTGTGCTAAGTGTGACCTTCCTCAGTACATTGCAATACATTGCATGACAGCTGCCTTACATTTCCTGTACCCTGTGCTTTCATGGCACTGTGTGACCTCATACTCGTAGTAATATTTGTGAATACAGGCGTTAACATCATAATCACACTATGCCTAACTCTTAATAAGGGATAAAACCTCCACTTAAATGTTATTTTCATTGTACACCAAAAACACAAGAAAAAACGAATACTTAAATGTAAATAGTAATAATAAATAAATAGCATTTTCTCCCCGGCAACTTTTGGACGGACAGATATGAAATAAATAAAAATTGTTATTTTGAAGGTTTTTTAATGTACCTATTAGGGGAAATGTATTTTTCTCATGATTGAGCTTTGGAACTCTGCTTGCTTTAGGTTGTTTTGTTTACAAATGTCATAACCGATTTTAATATTTTAGGTAAGCAAGCAGTAGGCATCGTAAGAATATTTATAAATTACCTTTTAGATCAGGGAAAAAGCTGAAGATAAAAAAAATCTATAGTTAAAACAACTCTGGCATGCAAATTGACAGCAACAGTAACTTGGTTTATTAAGTAAAAGCTTAATGCCTTGGCTTTGGAGACTTACCATATCTGAGGTGAAGGATACCGTGATAACCAATAAATCCGATAACAAGTGCGAAAGCCGCTAGCTTAGCGTTCTCTACGTTTAGTTGTTCTATGAACCATTCTGCTGAAGTTTTCTTCTGCGAAGACACCATAGTACCAGTAGCTTTTATTTTATTCCAGGAGTGATTATAGTTTTGCTGATGGTAAATTCAGATTCTGCAGAATCAGTAAGAACAGAGAAGGGAATGTTCCACTATAGTAGAATATCAACAGCCTCCCTTTTACGGGATTAAAACATAGCATAGCTTCTAGATCGAAAACTTTGATTAACTTGATGTCGTAAAGAATATATTAGTGTTTATTCTTCTTCTGTATTCTGTAAAAAAAAAGAAAAACCATGGAAAACCGCAGAAAGAAATGGTACAATCGGTACAAATTTCAGGACAGGACAAAAAATCTTCTACATCAATAAAAATAATGTACAACACACACAATCACAATAATTGGTGATGCAATAATTCAACGGTTAGGAAAGTAGGGAGGCTGCCAAAGGTCCGTTCATATCTACCGACATCGAACGTGCCCGACACATACCGCTAGAACACTTTCATTGATTTTTTAGGAGCGTTTTTAAATGAGCGGAAGTGCCGGGGACATATCGGGCACGCTCGATGTCACGGTAGATATGAATGGACCTTAATGCATGACTAGCATACTGTCATGATGATGAGCAGAGATAAAGCCCGAAACATCCTGTTCACACGCGATGCGGTCTTACGACGCGAGACGTCATAAGTTCTGCGGTGCTATTCACATTCATTCGGAAACTTTCCGATCGGATTCTACAAATTTAAAACTCAAATTGTTCGAATCAGGGTCCCTATTTGGAGCTTTAACAATTTCATCTCACCTTTTTTCGTCCTTGTTGTTCTCGTTTGAAACGTCATAAGTGTGAGAGTGACCAAGACAAAATCTCATCTCATCTAACGTGTAGGAATAACCCCCCAGAACACCGGCAGTCGATTGGCGTTACCCGGTCTAGCGCGAAAAATAAAAAAAACTGTTTAAAATTTAAATTTCCTGCCATTTTGAAACAGTTTCAAACGAGAGCAACAAGAACGAAAAAATGCGAGATGAAAATCTCAAATCTCAGAATAGGGCCCTTGGTGTGTTGCCGTATAAGAGAAAAGAAAACAACACGAACGAATTAACGATCATTGGTTGTCAGTGTCACCAACGTTGCTTGTCATAATCAAATAAGTCACTGTTTTGTACGACATGTTTTGTCCCACCACGTTTTGTATGACATGTGTTGTACAGCATGAGCATACGAAGCCATGTCACGTAAAAATGTGCTGTACATAATTACCTGTACAACATTTGGTAAGGGCAATTTTGCACAATCAATTAATGTTCGACCACGTTTTGTCCGACATGTTTTGTACAGCACTAGCATACGATGCCATGCATACGTAAAACTGTGCTATACATGTTTAGACAGTAAATAAAACATAGTTCATGTTAAAACATTGTTAAGTAAACTAAAATAAGTATTATTCTACACATGGATTACTAATAACCTTTACGTGTTCAAGATTTTTATTTCGGTGAAAAGTTTTTACATTTTTAAATAACCCCACTGGATAAAATCATCAACAACACCACGGAATCGTTGTGCGTATTTAATACCTACTTTGGCTGCTTCGCTCACTGGATCTTTTATTTTATTTAAATCTGGGACACTGTCTTCCGGCGGGAAGAGAAATGGTAGATAGAAAACTGCTACCATCAGACTAAAGTCCAACTTCTCCTTAAATTGCCTTTCAAACTCTTTCTTAGGAAATACATTTTCAACTTCGATATCGAAGTAGCCCAAGAACGTTCCTAGGTATTGATGGTACAGCTTCGTCAAATGCTCCAAATGGTTTCTTCGAAATTCACGATCAGTGCCCCATGTTATGAAGTAAATCAAGTCTAGCACAGGATTTCCATAAAAAGTAATTTGGTAGTCGACAGCAATGACTTCAGTAGGCTTCCCATCCTTAAAACAAACAATGAAATTGAATCATTAACTACATCATCGACAAAGAAATTCAATGTATAATAAGTATAGCTTATTGCTTTTTACCGATCTTTTTTTAAAACTATACTTACGATTTCTTTGACCATTATGTTACTGTGCCTATAATCACCATGGCAAATAGTTTTTACTTGACATGAAGTATCATTCATGTAACTAGGATATTTATCCACAATATTTTCTAGAAGGGGTGCAACTCTTTCCCTTACGTCTTCTGTTAAGAATACCATGACAGATTCTCGCATATTGTATGTAAACCCATAAAAGAAGTCATTAAAGTTATACACACAATCCATATTTTTAATCTTCTTTTCAAAATAATCCGGTCTCTTGACTTCCATTGCTAATGAAAGACCGTGAAATCGAGCCAAGTTCTTAAAAACTAACTCAGCATACTCCAATTTAACTATACCCATCTTCGAATACGTTTTAAATCCTTTTGCAACTAAGTTTTCAAGAATTATTGCTTCTTCATCACTTTCATCAAATGCGTTGGCGATTTTAAATTTTTCAGCAATAGGTATATTTGCCTTATCTTGAAGATCATACATTTCTTTTACTATATCTGTGTACATAAATGCCTCCCGCTTGTAAATTTTCTTCACGTCATATATTGGTATTTCAACAGGCACGATTTTCTTAACAAAAATGTTGGTTTCTTTATTTCCCTCTATTGTTTTTCCTTTAATGTCAATTGCTAAGACAGTTCCCGTGTAGCCGCTTTCTAAGTTTCGTTTTTCGATATTGTATGTAACAAACCCTTCTTTTTGTACTATATTCTCGATGTGTTTGTCCAGTTTTATTGAAAACTTGTTAATTTTGTCATTATCTTTCATTTCTTCAGACTGCATCTTGTCTTGTTTGCTAACGTATGAAAGAGTTGTTCAGAACAGTACAGTAACAGTAGGTATAATAGTACCTACTAATTATTAAAATGCGATGTAATGATTGATCCACTCTGATTTTTTTAAATTAGCAAATAGTAAAACTAATTTAGGTTAAACAAAGTAAGTACATATGTAAAATAACGATACACAACGAACGCGACTGCTTTTTGAATCGGAAATGATCAATAGATACGATTTGATGTTAAAAGTAAGATAAAAATTACAAAATATGTGAAATCACAAAATACTGTTGTTGATCGCAGTTGTACAATCATGAAATACTCAGATATTTATTATTATAATCAGACATGTTCCATCACAGATAGAAATAGACGTAGTGGTTTTTATCTTTTCAATGGATATGATAAAATATTATCAAGATCAAAAATAATCTAAACAAAACGACACACACAACAAAACAATGTTTCCTAGATTCTAATCCTGTGTCGGTTTCATTTATAACCTCAATATATTTAAATTGTTAAAAAAGCTGTAATTTTGATTATCCTTACTTATAATATTATAAATGTGAAAGTTTGGATGTTTGTTACGCTTTCACGCAAAAACTACTTGACGAATCATCATGAAACTTTGTACACATATTTTGGGAGGTACTAGAAGTAACACGGGATACTTTTTAACCGCGGGCGAAACCGCGGGGTGCAGCTAGTAAGAGTATAAACTTATGTCACATTAAATTATTATATTAATATTAAACTCAGTTTTGACTAGTCTACCAAAAACATTAAAACTCTTTGGTTATGAAACAAATGTACATACTATGTACTTTGTGAAACATGTGAGAACGTGCTGCCTAAGTACGTTCAGGGAGGCTATTCCTGCGCGTGAGATGAGATGAGATTTTATCTTGGTCACTCTCACACCTACACGTTTCAAACGAGAGCAACAAGGACGAAAAAAGGTGAGATGAAAATCTCAGATCTCCGAATAGGGCCCCGAATATGTCAAAATAAAAACCATTCCTTTGAGCGTGGTCCGAATTATAATAACAACGTCTACGACGACGCGCGACTGAACGCCACAAGCAACAGTCTAGAGTGAATATAATTTTTCTCAAAGGATCGATTTAGTCGACACAATATTCTAAGGTCGACACTCAACCCAAATCTAGCAATATCACAGAGTTATTGCAAGGTCATGGCCAATGCATTTTTTCATGATCACGGATGTCCTTCAGTAGGAATAAAAATTATGAATATCTTAATTTTATGATGATGAGGTGATGATAACTACGATATTAATGAGTCCCTCTCCTTTCTCCATTTCAGCAAAAGTGGATATACTGAAACTTGAAGTCGAGTTTTGTTATAAACACGAAAAATTGCGTTTCCAAATGTTTGTATTAGCTGCCTACACTTGCGCACGTTTTAGAATAGTCCAATTTATTTACATCCCATTAAAGGGACATCGACCTACCGTTCGTCGAGAGTGGTTTAACCGTTATCCACCAAGCTGGATCCGTGTGGGTTGGTGGATGTCGCGTGTCCGAGAATGAATTCATCATTATTACACTTTATTAACACTCGAAGAAGTACAAGTTTTAAAAATAATACAAAATCATGACACCCTAGTCGTCACCTTTTCGTTTCCCGCCTAAAACTCCTGGGGGGCTATTCCTGCGCGTGAGATGAGATGAGATTTTATCTTGGTCACTCTCACACCTATGACATTTTAAACGAGAGCAACAAAGACGAAGAAAAGTGAGATGAAAATCTCAAATCTCCGAATAGGGCCACTGGCACGGCAGAGTATTTACAGTGCTGCAAATAAGTTCTTTCAAATGATTTCAAAGCATAGATAAATTATTTCCTCACTTTTATTTTACTAGCAACAGTAGCAACATCAAACGTCTAATTGGATTGCAATGGCGGCTATGTCTCCGTCTGAGGTAAGTTAAATTTAATTAATTTTTCGTAAGAATTTAACACTATTTAGCATCTTATCATGACCTACGACCAGTTCTTAACGTTAAAATGTGGTAATATAATTACTTTTAACGTGTCAAACACCGAATAATTAGAAACTAATCTGTCAGTTTTCTCAATTTTTAAGTGTAGTATTTTGTTTAAATATGGATATATAAATCTATAGATCGTAGCTTTACAATAACACGAAGTGCCACCTGATATTGTAGAACAAGTTTGATTGGAGAAAATAGTGAAATAAAAGTGTTTCGAATGTTTTTGGTGTTGCAGCGGAGATTGCAAAAGGAACTCATGTCGTTGATACGAGAGCCTCCTCCGGGCGTCACCGTGGACGAAGATCAGGCCAGCCAAAATCTAACACTGTAAGTGACCCTTCACTTTCGCTTGTGGCATGTATTTTCTAGATATTAATTACCATAAAGTTTCGAATCGGCTTTTACCTTCAAACTAAGTTGTAAACTTCTTCAATGTTATAACTAATAAAATTATTTCAATGCATTAATTAGATTAGTTTTGTACCTAATCATACCCACTCTATTTCAATGTTATTTATTACCTTTTCAATGTGTATGATATGTTTTGGACAACCACTGTTTTAAATTGTATGTTCTACCCACAAAAAAGTATTTTTTCTATTAGGTATGGCATAGTGTAACATTAATGACAATTTCACAGTAATGAACACATATTTCTGCTTTGTCTTGGAGTATAGACAAAAGATCCTTGGGATCCCACTGAATGGCTATGAAAGAGCATCTAGCATCTAATTGAAAGTAAAAACAACCAAAATGCTGGTGTTTCTTATTCGAGATAGGGGCAATATGTTCTGCACTGACATCCTGCTTCGGGTGTATGGTACGATTTCCTCCCTGCCAGCAACCTACCCAAGCCAACCTAACCCCTTGAATAGAAAGTGCATAAAGGTGATGAAAAGCAGTCTAGCTGTTGATGTGATGTGGATTAAAACACAGTGATGCTTTATGCAACCCAGTGGTGATGATGACAGTCTACTTTCTTCTGTGGCTTCACAATGCCACAGCACATGCACTACAGTTTCATTCTCCTTCATGCAGCCCTGACGCAGTGGACTGTCCGTCCACTGCTGGTGTTTGCTTCAGCTTGAAAATTTAGTTTATTGAGAAATGACATGGGTGATTAGTCTAGAAAAAGATCTTCCTATCTTTACCCATGAGTGATTGTAAGTTGATTATGAAACATTCAACATGCAAATGTTTCAGGCCTTAAAAGCATCTTATCTATGGATAGTGACCTGAGCTTTTTTATATGTGACAATCAGTTCCCTAGAGCAGGTGTATGTTTACTTTATATTCACTAAACAAGCACCTTTGCATGTGGCTTCTTTGGCGTTTCATAGCCTATGTCACTCAGGGATAATGTAGATTTCTAATGGTGAAAGAGTTTTTGAAATCAGAGCAGTAGTTTTTGTGTTTGTTCCTTACAAACATACAAATCTTTCCTCTTTATAATATTAGTGTAGATTGGTAAAGAATATCAGCACTAAGCAATAAAATAAGGTCTATAAAAATAATACCTAAATAAACATTTATGTAAACTAAAAACCTAAAAACAAACCTAGATTGTAAAAGATAAAGATCAACACTGTATTACTCTCAATGATAAGGGAAGTTGTACTCATTGTTTTTCTCAACTGGCATGTTAGTTTTTCTACAATTTTCTTACTGATTCTGGTTCCTTACTAATCAGCTATAACTCAACCAGAATTTGTTTAAAAAAAAAATCATGTTTGGAAATATCTTTAGTTGTTAGTTACGCAAATGGCTTTGATTTTTATGTTTTGACTTATCTTGATATCTCTATTTCCATTTGCTCTAAAACTCTCATCCACTTTCTGTATCTGGTACACATACACATTAATGTGTCACTTAAGGGCACATACATTCTCAAAAATTGTGCACTTCTGTTTGTGCATTTCTTTTGACACTAGTCCCTCCTAAGTTCGACCCAAGACCCTGCTGCTAAAGCTGAAATCAGCATGTTATATGTATAATACTGTAATCTGAGACCAGGTTAGGCGCGTCGTCAGTAGGCCTAGCAAGTGCAACGCGACGAAGGTATATCGACTCTTCTTGTCAAGACAGACATGTTTACACGTAGCCTTGTCACATTCTCGCAACGACAAAAAGTGACGAGAAGAATTTTGTCGCGCACGCATGCCAGGCCTGCTGGTTGCTGTTAGGGCCTAGGGCACGCGCCCTGCTGTTGGCCGTAAAGTTCTGCACCACATTAAGGTTTATAGCCACTGTGTTAAGAAATATTTATTAGCATGGGGTGTGATTTACATAAAAAGGCTTTTCCCACCAAGCGTGATCTCTTCTTCTGAACGTGCGTTCTCGATCTGAGTAGTTCAGAATGTTGAGATTCATGATTGCACTCTGTCAGTGAAGCACTAAAGTTGAATTTTCATTTCACCAGAAATACAAAAAAAAAACATTATTTTGCTAAACTATTGTAAATTATTTTCAGGTGGATAGTAAATATGGAAGGAGTTCCCGGCACACTATATGAAGGAGAAAAATTCGTTTTGCAATTCAAATTCAGTAATAAATACCCGTTTGACTCACCCGAGGTAAGTCATTCATATTCCATAGTTCTATAATTATAAGTATGATTGTTTAAGGGAAACACAATGATGGCTCAATGCGATACTGTCATCATGAACTGGACTAAGTTCAGTGGCTGTTGGTTGTCATTGCTGAATGCCACACCACAGGAAGTATATTTAAGTCCCGACAATGAGTGGAAGTCAAGGGTGGAAAACCTCAAAAATCCAAAGATAAAGTTAAGATTTTAACAAAGTTTAAAGCCTTTCTTCAGCCCAAGCACTTATCATATGGTTCAAAATATTACATTAAAGTTGTAAACAAACACGAAAAATGCTATTACATTTTATCATTTGTTATCAAATAGAAAGTATTGATTTATCTGTTGAGGATTTTCTTATCAACTTGCTATCAGCAAAACTCATTGCATCCCATACTTAGTCATGTCTACATGCTTGTATAACCTATTATGGAAGCTTGAGGTTAAAATCTGCATACTTGAAAGACCATTTGTAAAGGCTCAATTTCATTAGTCGATAACGTATTCTAGGGACTTCTTGCGGGGTAACAACAATGACAGTTCATCATCTATATGTACATATATACCTCGGTCGATATACAGCAGGCGGGTATTGCCCGAAAGTGTCCTTGACCAATAATGGCATGCATGACATAGGTATAAAACATATTGTCACGCCTTTCCCCCGAGGGGGCTGGCAGAGGTGTAATACAACACCCACGCTTCGCCGGACGATATTCATTCCCAAATGTGACAGGAGGTGAACCTGTCGCATAATGGCATGCAGGAACACAATTTTTCTCGCTAGCCGCATGCCCTTCGACTAATAAAAACAGCTCGCATGCGGGCGCTATGGCTAACTAATGAACAACATGGCAACCGACTAATGAAATTGAGCCTTTAGCGATGTGATGTGTCAGATTTAAGCATTCATTTCTGCGATACACCATCTGATACCATCTGACCAGCGCTGGTGGTCGACAGCTGCAATCTCGCTGAATTAGGGCCGATTTAGGGCAAATAAGAAAAAAATCTTTAAAATACTGATCTTTTGGCTCAAACAAATAGTTATCTACGTACGGACAATGTTTATTAACATGAGTAAGACATTGACAGGCTTGTTCTCTGACACAAATAAGCCAATAACATAGATTGGATATCAAAATATTCAGATGATAATTGTTTAGGTGAGTAGGTCAATATATCGAGGGTATCCCCATTCAGAGACGCGATAAGAAATTATTCGATACCTAGTTTTTTTTTTAAATCGGGGCATCAAGTGCAATAATCGGTCTAAATAAACCTAACATTCCATTATTGGCTTCAGTGTCTCCGCGCAAATTAAAAAAAAATGTATATAATACATGTATACAAATATGTTTAACCTACTTCCTATCCTACTCCTATTCATATATGTATATTAAAAGCGAAAGTTTGTAAGAATGGATGGATGGATGGATGTTTGTTACTCTTTCACGGCAGAACGGCTGAACAGATCTGGATGAAATTTGGCACAGTGATAGATTATAGTCTAGAATAGCACATAGGATACTTTTTAACCGCGGGTGAAACCGCGGGGCGCAGCTAGTGATGTATATATCGATGATTGATATTCAGCCATTCAAACAGCTAGGCGAAATGACTTGGATTGACAACGTTGCCTACTTGCCTAGCCTAGTCATGTAGGAAAGGTTGTCATAAAAAAAATTGAACCCATATTTATGTCAGTTGGCTGCGACATATAATATGACATTTTCTTCGAATTTGGGCGGCGACACTGTCGTCGGCGACAGCGAAGCCAATGACGGAATTGAGCCTCTGCGGTAGGCCTTTCCTGACTCAGTTCGTAGCTCGCCTATCTTATAATTTTAGGGGATTCCCGGCTGGTCATTTGACTGATGAATCGAAATATCTGTTCTGGGATCTGGGTGTTAGTTGTTCATGTCTATGTACTTATTGTATAAGTGAGCATGAACGTTGTTTTTACTACATTTTTTAACCCGACCTGATGTGTAAAGGATAATTACACCGAGTCAATGTCGCGCTGGTCTCTAGATGAATATTCAAGTAATACAAGCAGCCATAGAATACCGACCTTTTGTTTTCGAATAATTACATTAGCGGACTGAGTCATGCTCATGAGATCATTAGTATATTTAATTACTCAACGCAAAGCGTTTGATAGAAAAAGTATTTTGACACCATTTAGGTACCTATTTCTTGTTCTGTTGTTATAATTTACTGTTGACATTTGAACCAAGATGCAACAGTAGCTATTTTTTTAATGTCAAACTTTTTCCTATAGGTAGTTAATACGTAAGTCAAAAATATATTGGATTCATGTTGCACACATAGTCTAAAGTGCAATCTAGATCAGGTTACATTCTGTTGATCCAGTTGGATACTTAGCATATTTCTTTGGTTGTAATATGTTTTTTGGAGAAATTATGAAGGTACAAGCTGCGCCCCGCGGTTTCACCCGCGGTTAAAAAGTATCCTAAGCTATTCAAGACTGTAATCTATCTCTGTGCCAAATTTCATCCAGATCTGTTCAGCCGTTCTGGCGTGAAAGAGTAACAAACATCCATCTATCCATTCTTACAAATTTTTGCGTTAAAATATTAGTAGGATAATTGGCGAATTCAGGGTTCGTATATACATAAATGTATTAGTCATGGATATACATAGTATACGTAGTTATACATAGTCATGGGTATCCCTTGATCTTTCTTCCCGACTATGTATCCCACATGTTGGCAGGGTCATCCTTTTCTTCTCCACTTTGTTCTATCCTCAATATCGGATGACTTTTCCCCTAAGGTCTTTCCTTTTACATACAACATGGAGTGTTTTAAAAAGGGTGTCTACAAATTCCTCTCCGGGTTGGCATCGTATCAACAGCACCGCTAGTGTTGCAAGTGTCTATAGATGGCGGTTACCGTTTACCATCAGGTGGGCCGCCGTGATGTCCGTCTACTGCTTTGCTACTCTTTTTATAAGAAATCCGTCTTCCGAAACCTCACATAGGCAATTCCTCGCATTTTTGTTTTTTCATTACTTATTTAAAATAAATTAAATTAAAATTTCTTTGTCATCTGCTTCATGATTGGAGCCCGGTGTATGGAGACAGGCTCGCCCCCTGTCACATTTGGGACTGAATATCGTCCGGCGAAGGGTGGGTGTTGTATTACACCTCTGCCAGCCCCCTCGGAGGAAAGGCGTGACGATATGATTACATATTTAATTCCTTGATTTGTTACAAAAACATTAGACACAGATCTTGGCACGAACCCAGTAGGTAATCAGGTCAAACAGTACGGTATTGATTTCACGGTACGAAATAGTAATTGATACGCAAAAAGGAAACACTAATGCTAAGTGCTATTAATATCAGCACGCTTTTTAATTGGTAAAAGTGCGTCATGTCTAGTCGCACACTCGTGTAAAGTGTGATTGTAAGTCAACTGTAAGTGTGACGGCAAAAGTGGATTTCGGTCACGGTTTATGGTTGACTTACTAACAGGTAACAAATCGGTTAATAAACAATTTGAAGACAGCATTGTGGTACTGGTAATGTATTAAGAGTCCGGCGACCGCTTTAGACTAACTTCGCATTGGCTTAAGGTATTCTATAGCCATTTCGTCTAGAAGAAGAAGACGAGCGAAGAGAGCGAGTAATGATACTGACGAGCTTCTAAAGTTACCTACAGAGTGTCAAAGTGCAATTTAAATGTTTTTTATGAGTTTTGCACTTCCGTAATCATTCTTAAATAACTAAGAATTTCCCTTGTATTATGGATTCATTTAACAGCTAATGACGTAGTCAACCTCCCTATGTAATGGAATTTTTGATTTGCTTTGTCTACCTATTGAATAAATAAGTCAAAAGTGACCCCTTAAAAATGCGGTTATTTTACATAGCTCTATTTTCGTTTAAAAACGTTTTTAAAAAAAACCAAGAACATAGGGGCGGAGATATTTTTAATTTAATTGTACATGCTAAATTTCATCATCATTTGACAAATGCTTCTAAAAAAAATTGAAAAGCGCGTTTGTATGGAATTTTCAGAGCGTCGCGGCCCTCTTAAGCCATGGTGTAAGCTAAATCCATACCATTTCATCCCAATTGGTTTGAGCTGTTTCGTGAACGTGTTTGTTTGTTACGTGAAGACGTAACAAACAAACACACATACCATCCACACTCGCTTACTCACAAACTTTCGTATTAATACTTTAATTTAGTTTGATCATTGGTAACGCAACATGGCGAGCGTTACATTCTCGATTCCTCACAGTATTGATACAATTTTATGGGTAGGTATAGTACTTGCGTGCGGTTCCACCCGTCAAAGTGACAACTTTTACAACATACATACGTTTAAAAAAAAAACAACTCATACATAAAAAGAAATCGACTCTTATTAAATCACTAGCTGCGCTCCGCGGTTTCACCCGCGGTCCCACAGGAACCGTTTATTTTTTAGGGATAAAAAGTACTCTATGTCCTTTTCTGTACCCCAGACAACGTGTATGCAAAATTTCATGATGATCGGTTGATTAGTTAGGGCGTGAACGCCTTACAAACAAACAAAGGAACAAACAAATTATAATATAAGTTGGATCGATAATATATCATCGATCGATATACATATAATCACAAAATTAGATAAGTAGATAATAGTTAGATTGATCACGTGACTAGTTTGATTAGTTTAGTTATTAGTTGTAGTTGAAAAATTCGAAAGAAAAATAATCGAGTCTCCATACTTGCTTTTCTTTTCTCTAGAATTTTGTAAACTTTTGTTCTAAAAGGAACCAAGTAAGTAAGTTTCACTTTGACGGGTAGAACCTTAAGTATTACTACATCCAAAACCAGCACCCTG
This sequence comes from Peribatodes rhomboidaria, assembly GCA_911728515.1. Classification (NCBI taxonomy): domain Eukaryota; kingdom Metazoa; phylum Arthropoda; class Insecta; order Lepidoptera; family Geometridae; genus Peribatodes; species Peribatodes rhomboidaria. Next base: position 14,387,493 of record OU452179.1, on the reverse strand, counting down.
GATAATAAGTGGGAATAAGAATAAATTAAATTAATTACCTAAAGTTTTCCTACTATGAAAGGGAACTTACTGACTCCCGATTACCAAGGAAAAAAAACAATTTTTTCATAAAAGTATAAGAATGTGTATTTATGTGTATAATGTGTATTTAAACAAATTAACCGACTTCAAAAAAGGAGGAGGCTCAATTCGTCTGTATGTTTTTTTTTGGCATGTAGGTATGTTATGCAATTCCTCCTCCAATTATTATGAATCGATTTTAATTATTCTTTTTTTTTGTTTGGTAGTTCACACTTTAGAGATGACCCCATATAATTTTATCTAAATCGTTAAAGCAATTTTTAAAATACATATAGACAAAAGTCTAAAAATTGTTGACGTGGGTGACGAGAATTTGGTTTTTAAGCTTTGCTTATAAACCAACATTTATTTATTATAAATAATCTTTTGTAGACAGATATTTTCCGCGAGATGTCGTGACGTTGCCGAGATTCGTCCATACGCGTGGAACTATAGCGAATGAAATTTCGCTATAGTTCCACGCGTATGTATAAATTTGAAAAAAAAAATTTGACTTCATTTTACCGTCAAGATTTTGCTATCGTCCTCTCAAATTGATTTGATCTAGATTGTTTACGAATAGTCCGATGTCCGTTGGACTTAGTCCAGGAGGGCTATTCTTACAAGTCGAGATGTTTTTGTCATTGTCTCTCTCGTTTCAAATGTCATAGGTGTGAGAGTGACCGGGAAACATCTCGCGCGTTAAGAATAGGGAGCGAGGAGAGGGCGCAATGCATACAAATGTTATCTTCATTGATTTACGCTGTCACGCGCCAACGGCAATACTACTTAATATTAATTATTTGTATACAATGTTACTATGTATTTATAATTTAATTACTGTTGACTGTAATTTATTCTATGGCGATATTTCGCAGTTTCTCACTATCTTAATGGCCCACACGTGCTAGAAGTTCATCTACCTGTCCAATAATTGTGTATTTACATATGTATACCGCTTCGGCATTCTACGAAACTGGAGTTTCGAAATTAGCTTCGACGAAGGCTACATTTTTATCCTTGCACGTAGCTGGTTTCGATGGAGGCTTTTTTATCCGATTGCGCAAGGAGGTTATGGTTTTTGAGTGTATGTATGTAAACATACTTACATACATACACTCAAAAACCATATCCTCATACATACATACGTGTATGAGGTTTGTTTGGCACACCCTACAGCCTAAACAGCTTGATAGATTTTAACATGTGAGGTGTCATTTGAATCGTCTTGATAGTGGGAGTGACATAGGTACAATATTTTGAAGGTTTTTTTTTTGTTTTTCATTTAATATTGTTAATTGTTACTTGTTATACTTATTTGTTATACTGGTTTCGATGAGACTCCTTTACATGACTGTTTGTTCTATAAAACTATACATAACTAGCTTAATGCCCGCGGCTTCGTGGACTAACGTTGGACTCGTCCGTTGCAGGTGACGTTCGTGGGCAGCAACATCCCGATCCACCCGCACGTGTACTCAAATGGACACATCTGCCTGTCCATCCTCACGGACGACTGGTCGCCCGCGCTCTCCGTGCAGTCCGTCTGCCTCTCCATTGTCTCTATGCTCAGTAGCTGTAAGGAGAAGGTGAACAATACATTTGTTTTGTAGAAAAGTTTTATAACGATCTCTAATGGTCACTGGCACTAATCATAAGAATTGCCTAATTCCTTGCTTAACTCGTTCAAACTTCTACTTCTACGTACTTCTTGCTAGCTCCTACGTACATTTTATATGACAAATTTAGGTTCGAATATTCGCTAAAAGAATTCTAGCGAATAGTTCGGTAGGAGTAGTTAAAATAGTTAAACAAGGACTTAGGAAATTCTTATAATTACTGCAAGGGCCGGTTCTGACAGAACGGCAAAATGCTCGAGCACTTTTTGAGGTCATTGAAAAATTAATCATATCTCCAGTCCTAAATACAAAATCGAGGCGAAGCTGTATTCTCTTCTGATAATATTATGCAGTTTAGTATTTTAGGCTATAGTGATATGGTTAATTTGTCAATGAACCGACCCTAACTAATGAACATGTAACCCCTCTTTACTTCGACTGGCAGAATATGCCTATCTATCTAGTACTTCAGCGGGCATATTGTGCCTTTGCAACTTATACTCCATTAGGCACATCAGGCGCATTATGGCAGATTGGCAGTCCATCTCATACTCCGGCTGGCACATAATTATCCCTAATTATAAATGTCTCCTTTATTTATCAATAGTAACAATATAAGCCTAAAATAAACCTAACACAATTAACAAATAATAAACAGAGCTTAAGTCAGTATCCGCGGGTAAAGTACCCAAAAGGCTGGCAATGTCACCTCGCTGAAAAGCAATGCTAATTCTCTGACCGAAGTAAGCACCAGCCCTTTGGTCGTTAGTTCTCTCTGTCAGCCACTTTGACAGCTCATTGAAGAGCAACCATGCGCTTGGCCCCAACCTTGACAAAGCTTGACCCCAAATGCCCAAAGTTTCTATCCCAAAAAAGGCTCCATCACCGAGGGATTCATGTTTCCGCCTCTTGTGGGTTTCCTCCGTTGCTGCCGCCGCTCCCGCCGTCCTGGAGGTAGAAGTTACGTGGGATGCCGCCAGCGTGTCGACACATGCGGCATCCCACACCAGTGGCTTACCATTCTGTCATTCTCCTATTTTTCATTACAGAAGCGGCCACCAGACAATTCATTCTATGTTAAAACATGTAATAAAAACCCCAAGAAAACAAAATGGTGGTACCATGGTAAGCATCTTTAATTTAAAATTTATATTTATTTAATACGAAACGAGCTACCGACTGTCGCTTGGTTGATGGTAAGCGCAACATGTATGGAAGTAACATTACCTTGGATTAAAAAGATTGAATACTTTCGTCCCAAATGACATAACGCTTCGCAGCAAAGACTGCAAACAACAGCTAGTAGAATTGAAAAAAAAAATTACAACTACCCTCAATTATTTTTTTCTTTCCAGATGACTCCGTGTAACCTAAATCGCTAAGCTATATCGAGCATGGACGATAAATCTCAGTATGTGATAAGTGTTATAATATCTGAAGAGCGTGAAACGAAATATTTGTACATAGTGCGCGTACGTTGGGGAGGTTCGAGTTAGAAGCTGGCAACACTAGATTTAACGGCGCCCGTTTGTAAATCTACGCTGGCAACGCTAAATTTAAAAGTCAACCGATCAAACTGGTGCGGGCAACACTCATACAATTCATGTCACGCACATGCCTGCATTTGTCGACTCGTGTGAGGTGTATCAAATTCACTGCCTTGTTTTTGAAGGAACTAGTCTATTTTCCAAAGCAATGTGTACATACAATACATACTTACATACAAACATATAGACAGTTAAATTCGCGAAGACGCATCTCACTTCTTTCTGTCGTTTACAGTTCAAGTGTGAATTAAATGAATCAAATCTGATACTTTAGTACCTTAATCAAGTAAATCGGTCCAGTAGTTTTCTAGAAATATCGTTTAATAGAATAGGCAGTCCGCCATCTTTGTGACGTCATATCTCCCCCTACACTTTCACACTTTTCGTTTGCAAGAAAACATGCCGATTATGTACATATAGGTAATCGGTATGGCAGAACTAACTATCCGAACAAAGCGGTGCAGTCTATTTAAATAACTTTGACGTTCATAAGTGTATCTTTGATACCTAAATTGAATAAAAACATTTTGACTTTGACTGGACTTGACTTGAAAGGGCCACATTCTAAGATGACGCTCTAAAAATACGTTTTAAATCGAGATTCATGACTGAGCGCCGTATTACAGTACGGCCCTAAGTCTCACAGAATTATCTTTAAAATCACTTGGATCTTCGACAGTACTCGGTGATATACATTGCACATCGACCTTTGGAAAGAGACTTCACCTTCGTAGAGCGTTATCTCTGTCGCACACTAAACGAAACTGTCCTACGAAAGAGACAACGCTCTACGAAGCCGAAGTCTCGTTCCAAAAGTCGATGTGCAATATTTATCTCCGGATACTGTACATTACTCTAAAATGGTATTCTAAACATGAGTTCAGTATAAATACAAAAGGATATTTGACACTCTTGCGCTGTAAATGAAAAATTAAGGCCCCGTTGTCTAAGTAGCTATCACGGCAAACGGGGTCTTAAAAGAAACGATGGGCCTCAGCGAATTTAACTACATATCTATAAGCTGACTGTTTTAACACGAGGGTCAACATTTTAGTGCCTTAGTTGTAAGATACACTGAATTTTGTTAATACATAACAAAACTGTAAGGATGGAATCTAGAAAGTAATAGACCCTTGATAAGATGGTCGCTCAATATACGCTAATGTAAATTACAGAAACTACTATTTTGATTTAATCGAGTTTTTTCCTATACAAAATGTTTGGTAGCTAGGCGCAAAGCTGCTCTGGGGACCTACCATGGTGGTTACGTTTTGGTTTCGATGCTGCGCGACCATGGACCTTATTGCGCGACGATACGATTCGCGGTCGCGCAACGTCGAAACCAAAACACAGCCGTTATGGTAATAAGATGTCATGGCAGCCCTCAATGGAAAACTAAAATTAAAAAAAAACTAACGTTGTTTAAGGACAAATAAGGCTCAATTTGCTATAATTTGTCTAAGCTCCTCCTCTTACACCTTAGCACCCATCTACCAAAGTGTGTATTTGATTGTGTGCAACTCAAAATTTACTTTTTTTTCATTTACACCTCACCACTTAACCTTGAAGAGTTGTCGCCAAATTGAAGAATACATTGTAAGTAGACAATCCTAACTAATATTATAAATGTGAAAGAGAGTTTGTTTCGTTTTTTTTTGCTACGTTTCCACACTTAAATGCCGGTACTCAACCGATCATCAAAAAAGTTTGAGTACGACGCTGTCAGGGTTACAGAAAAGGACACAGTACCTTTCATCCCGATAAAAATAACGGACCGGGTGAAACTGGGGCGCAGCTAGTTCAATAATTGTTCTGCTTTTGTCCAATTTGTAAACGTCGTGACAATCCATTATTAGTTGTATATAATTTTTAACTTTTACTTGTACCTATTTGTGATTTTTTAAAGCTGATTGGCAGGTTCATTAGCTTTGTCCACATAAATATATTTTGTGTGAAGCTCCGTGGAGACTGTGTGTTTTCAAGGGCGACGCACATTTCTCGTGGTCGCATCGTATTTGTACAACGGCGATCATCGGTAATAAAGTGGTGATACGTTCGCAACGACAACGCAGTGGCAAGTGTGCGGAGTGCCTTATGGCGTAAACATTTGCAACACTGCGTGTAAAGCCGGCTGCAAATTATCGCCTCGAACGCCCGCGGAAGCGCCAATACACCGTTCCCATTGGTCAAAAAGCTTTAAACAACCAATAGGAAGGAACACTTTCGCTGCAATCGTTTGGAGCCGGCTTTATCACTCAATGGAGTCTGATTGAGATGAGTAAAGTTACGCGTAACATTTACGCTTTGCTTTAATTTCAATCGCAATGTGATTGATTAATATTCTAGTGCGCTTAAAAATCCGCCCTAGCTTTGCGCTAATGTGAGTGAACTCATATTGAGCTAGAGCGGGTTGGCATGATAAGGCTATGCCTCTTCTCGTCCCTCATATCAACATCAGACGAATTAGTTGAATATTCGAAAGAACAATTTGAATCAATCACATCGCAATAGTGAAGCGTAATCACGCAGCAGTATCAAATCAACCGTCCGATCAGTACAAAAATTACGCTACAAATGTTACATAATGATGTAAACGCGCCATTAGCCAAGACATTTGAAATGCAAAGTAATCCAAACCGTATCTGATTGTATTAGGTCTGGGATTAGAAATAAAATGCAAGCTTTTGTAAGACTTTGTATTGAGAGCAGCTGTCTTTATACGTGATAACTGCTTGTGTGATAATTTACGTAGTAACGTCCACATGGCCGCTCGAGCTACTTTGCCGCTCGCCCGCTAGAGAACGGCCGACTGATGGGGGCTAATATAATTTGCATATGATACGCTACGATACGTTAAATTAAATACTCCATACTATGTGCATATGCACTAAAGGCATCCGCTAAATCCCCTCTTCACAATTTGCGATCGATCACACGATTACAGAAAATGATCGGGGATTACAGACGAGTAAGTCCTCTACACCATCGTGCTCGTGGGTGATATGATGGTACGTCAGATTCGCGGAGAGATGTCTGTCCCGTGCGTCCGCAACCGGCGCGCAGCGCGCAGCGGGTTTTCGAAAATCGGTCGTACGTGCGCGTTAGTTTATGCGTGCTCATACTATTTTTCAAAGACAAGCGATCGGACGTCTGCGCAAGTTTTATTGAACGCCCAAAGGGGCTAATTATTCAGTAGGCCTAACATGCGCACCGCGACAACGGTATGTCGACTCTTTTTATCGGGACAGACGTATGTTTACACATAGCCTTGGTCACGTTCTCACGACAAAAAGTGACGAGAAGAATTTCGTCGCGCGCGCATGCTAGGCGTGCAAGCCGGACGCGAGGGGAGGACGCGGCGCGAATACGTTTTGAGGCGTGAAAACTGAAGCGTGCCTGCGGCGCAGCGCTTGTCTACAATTTAAAACACGTCCCTTTCATACATTTTACACAAGTTTTAAGGCACCGCGCCTGAATCTTGTCTGCGCCACATGTTCGCCTTACGTCTGGCCTGTATAATTTGCGCCTGTTATTTTAGTATTAACACCCTTAGTTATAAAACAGTTCAAGTTACATTGGGCCTTGCCTGTTGGCCGCTTCCTAGCTCGCATGGCAGCAGTCGGAACTATAAGCAATATTATACAAGTGATTCTAAGTACAATTACCTTTATGTGGACCCCTAAACGAATTGTTATTAAAATTATTTGTGGTTGTGACTCATGACAGATAACCCCCTGTAGATCCTGTAATATGACGATCACAGACAGACAGATACAGAAATTTATTTTATTTAGGTAATTGTTGAGCCTAGCTAGCTATGACTTTAAGTCAGCCAATTGTAATTCGTGCTTCCTCAAAGTTTTGAAGAGGTCTGAAGAAGATCTCGTTTTCTATCTATTGAGGGTTATCTTTGTTTGAGGCGCTAACCAATTGCTAACATCTGAGATGGAATTCACGTAATTATTTTGTTGAATGTTTTATTTTGTATGCATGTAAATCATTTTTATTTTATATATCTGTTTATGACATAGCTCCATCTCAGACAAACTACAAAATTGGAAACAAAATGTACTTATAATTTTCAGGTGCTATTCGAAAAATTCAAATTGTACAAAACATTCCTGTGTTATTTAGATGACAAAATTTTGAATATATTTAGTTATGCTTATGATTTACGAATGCAATTGTTTACTTAGCGTTCAACTGACCTGCTTAATTTATTATTATCAAAAATAAAAAAAATAACTAAAGTATCCATGATTTTTATTTTACATAATTTATGTTTAAACAAAATATATTACCTAAAAATACAAACAAACACCTAGCGTAAAGTTAATAATTAAGAAATAAATAGGTTTTTAAAGATATTTTAGATAATTAATGAGCACAACTTCTTAAAAGGATAAAAAGATTTCCTGCAAGGCCTATAGCACGGGCAGGAGACAAATTGTCTTTTCAGTTCTTACCCCTCGAGAAAGAGACAGACATATCCGTATTATAGCTTTGTCACATCTAAGCGTGGATAAAGAAGGTGGAAAGGCAATTCGTCTGCTGCCCGTGCTAGCCCTGGAGGGAGACACCCGGAGACCTCTTAATCCAAAGGCGCCAGTAATTTAATAAAGCCAGCCGCACCCCGCATTTTAGACTTTTGACCTCAAAATGTCCTACTGTCCCCAATACTTGCACCCTCAGATCAACCTAGAGGAAAAGATGGAACACTGCGTTATATCTCGCTGAAGCCACTTCTTTTTAAACGTGTGCACGTTATGTAATATTGGTGAGGTAATGTTGCCATGAAAAAGTAGCGTAGTTTTTGGATGGTTTTTGGCTTTACCTAAATCATACGCAGTGCGCCATCTGACTCTAGGTTTATCTGAGACTTGCACCATAATAGCAAGCTGTAGCGGGCCGTATTTGCTAACTGACCTAAGTTTGCCACAAATACGTACAACGACTACTTGATATTTTCACGCCTCGTTGCCACGTTTGTCGTACAACGGGTTAGGCTGGTTTTATTGTCGCGCGTTTCGGTGTTTAGTATACGTGGTACCCCCAGTGGTACCATGGTTACTTTTTCCTAACCCTGGTACCACTAAACAGTTTTTAAAGATCCGTGGTACTCCCTAGTCGTACCACCAGTGACATAGCTGCTTAGCACATCTCTAGTGGGCAGCCTTACAATTAAAAAATGCGCCCCACAAAATTATTTACATTCTTTCAAATCATTCGATAACAATAAATTTATTGTTTAGATTTTTAGATTTTACGTCTTATTGTACAGGGCACAGAATTAAGTAGGTATTTGATGGAGCGCGTAAGGCCCTTCGTACAAAACGCTATGCAAGTCTCCGATACCCGACGATTTTGGTCTCCAAGCGACTACAAATTCATAGAGGTTCGTACACAGACGGTCACTATATATTCCAATTTGCAGTACGCTAGGTGAGCTAGCGTACTAAAATTGGATAGTGTAATGACTTATACTACAAATTGGAATATGTAATAGCCGCTTCACGCGTGTTACATTCGAGCAAAGAGATTATTTTCTAATTGAAAATATTACATAAAAATCACAATTATTCACCTAACTGCTAACTAATGATAAATTAGATTATTTACATCACAATTTTGGAACAACCACAAGACTGACTGAAGACGCAATTTTTATTTCTGAAATTTTCATATTTTAAACACGGTACATACTACTAGGGTCAAGAGTAAAATGGTAAATTTTGTGTCAAAATGAAATGGTTGTTACATAAACACAAGAACTTTGGCCTTGGGCCGTCTTGGTTTAAATAAATGTACGGTATCTTACAAAGATGCTCTCCATTTCTCAATATGTCTCTAGCTAAGGCTTAATTAATATTTCCGGTGAGTCGAGGAGAATTTAACGATAGGTATTACTATGTACAATATCGTTAAATTCTCCTCAACTCGCCGGCAATATAAATGAGACTAAAGCGGTCACTACATTGTGCATTGTTATTACTCCTTTTTCTTCTACTTTTTGTACTTCTCATTGTAAATAAAGTCTCTTTAGTGATCGGCAGTCAACATATTCCAAATTCATTTTGAAATCTGACTGTTTCAAAATGAATTTGGAATATGTTTTATAAAAGAAAAAGTAGTAATAACGTTACAACATATTCCAATTTTCAGTACGCTAGGTGAGCTAGCGTGCTAAAATTGGATAGTGTAATGGCTGTTAGACAGTTGGCAATTCATTTTTTTCTAGCAACGCCAAATTAGCATGTATACTGCAAATAAACTGAAAAGTGTAATGGCCACTTGACTATAAACTATAACTACAATGTGCTACATTCTGCTTTTATCATCTATAATTTTTATCGTTTATAAGTTTTTTCAAATCAATAAAGTGTAATCACTAATGGTGGAATTAAAGCAAAGTATTGCACATTAGCACAGTGGGGAGATAAAGGGTAGTGAGTGTGATGTTAATTCTGTTGTCCCATTCTCTAAACTTATTAGAATGAACTCAAATTACTGTCATCCTTCTCCCACATTATGAAGTGAAAAGTGGTACAAATAATTTTATAGTTGTTGGATTAGAGAGTTATTATAATTAGTTTACAGAACGAATCAACGTCAATGTTTTCGTGAATTTTATATTTTGAGCTAAAAACTATCTAACGAATCTAGTTCAGCTCATTGCTTTAGGTTTCTTTAAGTACTCCAATGTTTTGAAGCTTCTCGATTTTTGATGTTTAATCTAAAATGCATGTTATGTGCACAAGACATGGTTACTCAAGCACCTTTAAAAACTTCTACCCAGTTTCAACAGGAAATGTAAACGCGTCAAGGCGCCGGCGCCGGCGCCGCCTTCATCACTTGAGGCATCTTACTCAGGTAGTAGTCATGGTCGAACCGCGTCACTAATATGCCATCTGTTACTTTCACATTGCCGTCTGATGAATAGTCAACATTATCTCCTTTTGATGTTGTCAGTTTGCCGTCCACGGTTTTGATTATTGCGTCCCCCGCACATATGTCCCATTTTTTGATAGCTGTTGCGTGTAAATATATGTCATAGGTGCCGTTGACCACTGCCATGACTTTGTATCCTGCCCCCGCAGCCGGCGTGACGGTGGTTTTGGGACCGAATGCTTGTTTGGCTAGCACGGCAACTTTGCCTGGGTGTGATCGTGATACAATTACTTTTGGGTGGTTTTTGTTTTCTGCTTTCTGTAATGAATAAAGAGAGTATGAAACAGACATGTTCGCGCATTTTAGGACTAGGTCTCGGGACCATCTCGAGTCGTTGTCAACGCTTGTCACTTGTCCTCACGGGAATCACTCGCGGGCGGCGGGTGTGCCGTCAGCGCGTTGACAGCTTACGCTGAGGCGATCCGGAGTGGATGTAGTGAGCGCACATCAATAAAAGTTAATTTAAAGAACATTTTATATACCTAGTATAATAGCCGCACAAGGCAAGGCGGTGCAGGTTGGGTCCTGGGTCCTGGCCATAATGAGTGATAACCTTAGGTCCCAAATTGGGATCAACAAAGTGGAATGGGACAAATTTCAATGAACCCTTTCTCAATCAATCTGAACTTTTTTTTTTACTAACTTGCACGATACAAACACCTGAGAAAAAGTCTCAACCAATATTTACATAGGGTTACAAAAAAAATCTACTTACATAGGGTACATTGTGTATATTAGAGGAAGCTCTTTTGGTAAACCAGCCCCAGTAGGTTAGTTTTGGTTGGAAAGGGTAGTGAATGACCCCGATAATGGGGACTCCCCTGATGGCCACACACACCATGGTCGTTACATACTCATATAGTGCCTCTGCAATTTGGAAAAAAAATACATTAGGTTATAAGGTAATGAGTTTGATTGGTTTCATTTCTGACTTTTTTGGTTGCTCATAAAATCATATTGAAACAAACCATCATACTTGGGTACAATACTAATTAAATGGCTATACAAAAGCAGTAAAATTAAGATCTTTACCATCATAATTTTTAAGTCCAACTTATTCTACTTCCTCCTTATTTTAGATTATTAAGGCGAAAATTTGTGTTTGTTTGTTACTTCTTCATGCTAAGACAAATTTTGATAAAATTTGGTATGCATACATATTGATAGATGAAATTAAATACGCACATAAAGTCAAAGTCAAAGTCAAAATGTTTTTATTCAATTTAGGTATCAAAGATACACTTATGAACGTCAAAATTATTTAAATAGACTCGACCGCCTTGTTCGGATAAAAAGCCTCTACTCAGAAGAACAGGCAAGAAACTGAGGGGCATTATTTTTTCAAATAATAAATAAATTAGTCTCACAAATTTTGGCTTACAACTAGGTAATATCTATAAATATTAGTGGCTACTTGGCGGAAGTGGAAGGCTCCAGACATCTTTATCTTCTAAATAATTCTTAACCTTATAATATCCTCTTTTCATTAATGTAGTTTTTACATGTGATTTGAATTTTCCCTCGGTGAGCCCTGTTATATTTTTCGGAATTTTATTGTAAAAACTAACGCAGTTGCCTAAATATATATATGTATATATAAATATATATATATGCATATGCTCATAAATTAACAAATTGATGTGTGCCTTCGGCTGGAACCGAACCCGCTCCCTCTGACTTAAGAAGCGAGCCGTCTCCAACTAGGCTATCATTGCTTTAATTAAATTTGGTATGGAGGTAGCTTATAGCTTGGATTCAAACAAAGGCAACTTTTTAGGTAAATGCAGGGAGCAGCTAGTAGGTAATATGTTTAAATTTGATTGGAGTGAGATAAAAATAATGAGTTGAACAGGAAAAAGTTGATTGTTTTGTAATTTTGTCTATTATGAGCAAGACTGAACTTTGGTTATCAAAACTTAAATAAAAGCATACAGTAAAGGGTTTTTTAAATCCCGTATCACATCAATCATGTGACAAACAGTATTGGTTGAAGTAGTATTGTTAAGCTGGCATTTAAGAATTATCAGTAAACTTAATAAGCTGAGTACTAACATGAAGAATATGGGGAAATTACGAGGTAGGTTACACAAATCACCTGTATATTCTTTTGTAGCGTCCAAAGGGTCTATCCAAATCGTCACATCTTTAGCGTAGACATGCTCATCTACCATCATCTCAATTTCTTGGTACTGAGCCAGTTCCACGTCCACATCTATTGCGGGCTGCTCCTCACACGCTGAGTCATGCTTTGAATGCTCTTCAGATACTATCGCTAGCTTAGGAAATGTGTTCTTCAGCGCAAAATACATCGCGCAGTGCGAAGCATAGTCCGCGTCTGTTACAGGATCGTTCACCCCTTCCAATGTCTTCCCTTTACTCTTTGTGTTCAATTCATGGTTCTTACCCTCTACTACCTTTTTCCCGCCCCGTTCAGCTGCTTGAATCGAGGCTTTCAACAAATTCTTTAGGTTTACGAGATCACTTTTTTCGGAGGGATAAGTAGACGCACCGGACCGCCAATAAATGATGAGGAAGAGTATAAATACCAAAGTAAAACAAGCGAATTTGTTCACTCTAAGTGTCCCTCCAAAGTTTACCATTTTGTTCTCGTTAGTTCTCACAAAAATTTGAGAATATTATTTTTGTAAATAAAAAATGTGTTGAGATGAAGATGAGATGAATTTTGCGAATTGCTTATCTGAGAATGACATTGACAATGAAAGATAGAAAGAAAACGGTAGGTGACAAGTGACACCATTTTGCGAAACTGGGAAGCTTGTTTCAGTTTACCATGATTCTACCCATGCACGAAAAATAAGCAAATTGAAATTATACTGACAGGCAGAGCTGACAGTTCATTTTGACAATTAATAAGATGTCAAAAGCTCAAAAGTGGTCGAGCGTATCTACATAATCTTTGGTCGAGCGAGCGAGTGCCGAGTGAGGCGATGTGATTCTCTTCGATAGAACGCGAATTTATTTTTTAAATACTTATTCTAATTTTACATTGGTAACGTTTTTCTCTCTGCAGTGTCGTTACACGTCCTGTGCTTATCTTATAAAAATGATTCTAATCGATATTTATGACATGGTAAGTAAATATTCAAATATTAGTCACCGCATAACACGATGTTTTGAGGAATTAACATGTAATAAACTCTTGCAGGCGGGGTGGTGGTCTCTTATCGTCGCATTCCAAGTGATTTTGATCACGGCATACTATTTCTGGTCGAAGAAGAAGTCTCGGCGTTACGATCAAGTCAACGGTCGAGTTGCAGAATGGAAGCCTGCTCCTCTCGTCGAGCAGGATTACGAGGTGGACGAGCCTCCGATGATGGGAAAAATTGATGATAACGTGCTTAACGTTGGTGCTACAAGTTTCTTATGCCTTGAAAAAGAGGAGAGGATCATTGAAAGTGCTTTAAAGTCTATGGATAAGTATGGCGTTGGATCATGTGGCCCGCGAGGCTTCTATGGGACAATAGACGTGCATTTGGAGCTTGAGGAACGCCTGGCCAAGTTTCTAGAGGTGGAGGAAACCATAGTTTACTCATATGGCTTCTCTACTATAGCCAGCGCCATTCCTTCCTATGCGAAGAGATCTGATATTATTTTTGCGTGAGTACTGAACCAGATACTTAACTGTTTTGTTTATTACTCATTTTATATGTTATATTTATAAGCCTTAAAATTATTTCATGATACTTATTTTATTTTATTTTTATAATTTTTATTTGAACTAATCTGTAGTATGTATCAGGAACACCTCTCAGGTGTTCCTTCAAGGTTTACCATCTCTCTCTGTCCTGAGCTATTTGGATCCATTGTGGAATCACTTTTTTTTAAATCATCATCCCATCAAGTGTATGGGTCTTCCTCTACAGCACTTGCCTGGTGGGCCTTTCCATGTGGTGTAATGGACAAAACCATTTGTAAACTGTGAGGCACGCTACATGGCCTGCCCATTTCCATTTTACTTTTTGTGCATCGCTCAGTGCATCAATAAAATTGCTTGTGTCCTTGATCTTATTTTTGTGTCTTATCTTGAGTTGTTTTTTGATGTTAAGCATGCTCCGCTACATACCTCTTTGACATGTTTTTATACTGTTTTTTGTTTTATTTGTAAATTTCCATGTTTGGCATGCATATGCCATGCAAGGGATAAGGCATGTCCTTAACTGTCTTTTCTGGCATTATATTTTATAGGCATATCACTTTTTATTTTTTTCTGTACAACTCCAATATTATTCCATGGACTTTTAACTTTATAACTCACTAGCTTCTCCCCGCGGTTTCACCCGCAGTTAAAAAGTATCTTATGTGCTATTCTAGACTATAATCTATCTCTGTGCCAAATTTCATCCAGATCTGTTCAGCCGTTCTGGCATGAAAGAGTAACAAACATCCATCCATTCTTACATATTTTCGCGTTTATAATATTAGTAGGATAGGATAGTAGGATAGTAAACCACAATAAAAAATCATTTGATATTGTTTATGGTACTCTATAGTTACATTAGACTCTCATTGCAGTGATGAAAGTGTATGGTTTGCCATCCAAAAAGGCATACAGGCATCCCGCAGCACCGTCCGTTACTTCAAACACAATGACATGGCAGACCTTGAGCGCCAGCTCTCCGAGGCTGCTAAAAAAAAGGAACTGAACCCGAAAAGAAGAGCATTTCTTATAGCTGAAGGGATTTACTTTAATACAGGAAAAATGTGTCCCCTAAAGGAATTGGTGAAACTTGCAAGGCAGTATAAGTTGAGGGTCATATTGGATGAAAGTTTGACTATTGGGGTAAGATTACAGATAATTAACATTCACACCAATATAAAAGCAAAAAATTAACAAATTGACTGTGACATTGTTTTATTGTGTGTGGTCACAAATACTGAAACAAACTTGATGTAAAAAAACTAACATAATAAACGGGTTATACATGCCTCGCTTGTGCATTCGCACTGGTGTTGCATTGCTAGGTAAAACAACATATTATGAAGTTTCAGTGCTAAATGTATTTGTTACATTTTCGATCATAAAAACAAGTTAGATCTAATCAGCCTGTGTCCATTACCAAAAAATAAAAATAACCTTGACTGTTAGAATCAACTTTGATTTCTACCGAGCCTAAAACTCCATAATTGACATGACCTGATTTTATTAATTGTGTTGATTGATTCTATTGTGAAAGAAATCTAGTAGCTACAAATAGTATAGTATATAGAGAGACTAGCTGCGCCCCGCGGTTTCACCCGCGGTTAAAAAGTATCCTATGTGCTATTCTAGACTATAATCTATCTCTGTGCCAAATTTCATTCAGATCTGTTCAGCCGTTCTGGTGTGAAAGAGTAACAAACATCCATCCATTCATTCTTACAAACTTTCGCATTTATAATATTAGTAGGATAGAAAGGTTATAGTCCATATATTTGCTTAACATTCCTGATAAAAAAAAATAAAATACTATTCTTAAAAAATATATATATCGGTTTCTGTATATTGAATTTTACCAGTGTCGTACTTTTTTTTAATGCTTGTATAAATAATCTACCGAATGCGCCATGTGCCAACCCAGCGGGCAAACTTATATATTTTTTTTACTTTTTTGGACCAATTTTGCCCATTGTCTTTTCATGACGTCTTTGTTCTCATTTATGATAATATCACGAAATCAAAAACATTGTATCTGGTTATCAGCTCAAAATAGTTTAATTTCTAATAACTCAATTTGACTTGTAACTTTGGTTTCTTCCCTTCAGGTAGTAGGAGCAAACGGCCGCGGTCTCACTGAGTTGCTGGACGTTCCTCAGGCAGAGATAGACTTGATTGTGGGCTCGTTGGAACACTCATTCGCAACTATTGGTGGCTTCTGTGCTGGCTCCCACTTTATAGTCGAGCACCAGCGGCTCTCAGGACTTGGTGAGTGCACTGCTTAGCTAATAAATGTATTACTGTCAATTGGTCAGTGTACTGCTGTCAATTGGTCAGTGTACTACTGTCAATTGGTCAGTGTACTGCCGTCAATTGGTGATTGGTGCTAGCAATTGCTTATTGTACTGCTGTCAATTGGTGAGTGTACTAATTTACAATCATAATTATGTGACGATATTCCAGGGTATTGCTTTAGCGCGTCTCTGCCGCCGATGCTAACGCAGGCCGCCATTACTGCGCTCGACATTATAGAAGAAAAACCGGACATCATCGGGGACCTCAACGACAAGGCCAGAATGTTGCACACGTATGTAGAAAAATGTTTGATAACGATAACAGATAGATTTTATGTTTTTTGTTTGCCGGTTTTCGGAGTATTGACTCCGAAAACCGGCAAACCGGCGTAAGGTGCCTGAATTTTTTTTACCCGACTGCTCAAGAAGGAGGTTTATCTATGTACGTATGTATGTGAGTATGTATGTGGGTCTGTATATATGAGGTTTCTTCATCAGCAGCAGCATCAGTTCATCCATAACCAGCTTAATAATTTAAATAATTTATTGCGATATTTCATTACTTCATTACTTTAATAGGGGCGCGCCAAGTTTTTGAGTAGGACCCGCAATGACAACATTTCTGCCATTGTCAAACTCAATAGATAAAAATTCAAATTTCAGAGCCCTATCAAAGCTCCAGCACTTCACCTACCGCGGCGACGAAATCTCACCAGTGAAGCACATCTACCTCAAACGAGACGACTTAACCGACCGCCTCAAGCAGACTTACCTCCAGAACATCACCAAATATTGCCTGGAGAAAGGCGTAGCGGCCACAACCAGTGCCTACCTTGTGGACAGTGAGGTGAACTGCCCGGAGCCTTCTATTAGACTAGTGGCGAGCAGGAAGTTGAACCATGACAATATTAACTTGGTTATTTCTTTACTTGATGAGGCATACGAAAAGGTTGGACCAAAGCCTGAGTTGATCGCGTTGAGTTAAAATTAGTAGTGAACGGAGACCTCTGAAGTACTTTATGGCGATGGGCAAACAGCTTTGTTCACCCCGTTCTTTTATACTTTGGACCTAGCTTACTAGGTACCAGATAGTAATGATTTTACAATACAATACTTCTGTATTGCACACCAAAAAAATAAAAAATACACAAACAAAGAAAAAAAAACATTCGGCAGTACAAGGGTGGCCTTATCGCCTAAAGCGGTTTCTTTTAGGCAGATTATAGAGGGGGCATTTAGCACCCACTGTCATCCACTTCCGTGGTCCCTGGTTGTAAAACCACTGTACATGTTTGTTGTAGCTTCAGTTAGTGATGAGCGTATGTCCTGGCGACCACAGAATAAATAGTAATAATATCTTACTAGGAAACATTTACAAAACTATGGATTTAGTGTCAGCGTTGAAACCGTCCGAACCAAAGGTAAGATATTTGTGGCCAAATCATGGTACCTAACTATTTGTCATATTAAAAACCTACTGCAAGTTTTACAAACTAAATTATACATTATTATTGTGCAGACAGCATTTAAATTAGTTCAATAGTTATTCTAAAATTCATCACAATCTTGTATGGGCAAACTCAAGATGTTTTTTCGTTAATTTTTACCAGACCGAACATCCATAAGTTTTAAGTAACTTTGCACATTTGCACTGCAATTAATCGAATTAGATGCATATTTGTCTGTACTAATAACTTTATGTAGTAGTCTAGGTATGCATAATGCAAATAATATAAAAACATAGGAAATCAAATTAGAATTGCTAGTCTGTTTTTTATTAGACTTATTTTATAAACAACAATGGCAAATTGACAACAATAATTAATTCGGTGCCAGCTGTCTCTATCTTGTTCATTTTAAAATTAGCAAGAGCTAAATGAAACCAGTTATGATGTAATCAGTCTAAACATGAACAATGAAACGCCACTTTCCAAACTACCAGTGAAATGAAACACAACGAAGTTGTGATGGGTTGTCAGTCCGCCATTTTTGTTTACATTTCCGCTGTCTTTAGAAACGTCAAGTTGCTCTTTTGGGCTAAATGTGCTGTCTCGTTATCGCATGTAAGACTTTTCATTAGCGAAAAGTTGACAGCAGCTGTTATTAAATATCCCTAGAGAAGAAATTAGAGTTAAAAGGTTATAAGAGAATAAGCTTTATCCTACATTTGTGAATAGAAAAGAAGCAGACCAAACATTGTATTATAAGAATCGAACAATTAGCAAGCTAGTTTACAGCCAAGTGCCTTTTGTAAGTTGTGTGGCGTGATGACTATAAAATGTAGTTTTGTTATCAAGGAATTGAAACAAATTTTAACTTTACAACTTGCTCGAATGTGTCAAATTTTAGTTTTGACAGAGAAAATATTTACATTGTAATTTTTTTTTATGTCAGCTGTTTACGTTGGCCCCAACGCTACTCGTACGACGTGTAGATCCTGAAAATAGCGTTGGGGTTACCGTTTTTATAAGTCAACACGTTTGACGAGTGGCGTTGGGCTTACCGTTTTTATAAATCAACACGTTTGACGAGTGGCGTTGGGACCAACGTATGAAGCCGGCGTTAGTATTCGAGTGGCGTTGGGACCAACGTATGAAGCCGGCGTTAGTATTACAGTTGACAGTTGCATTTCAACTTATTAAAATATTATTTTTTGATATTTATTTAACATTATTGTTTACTGCTTTATGTAAGTATTAACATATAATGCATTTATAGAGGGCACAAGAGTTAAGTATTTTTAAGTATCATTAACACATGTCTCGTCAAAGCAGTTGCCAAAAAAAATGATAATATGTATGTTTTGTTTTTCTAAACTTGTTTTAGATTGTAAACAAACATGGCGTATTGGTAGCCGTTGATAACTTGACAGCGCTTAAGAACTCTTACTTCTAAACATTACGTATGTAAGTAAATGCCAAGTACAATATTTTTAGTACACGTTGACATTGACACGACAGGTATCCGGTGCGTTCGAGCGCTCATAGTAATGTTTTTGATTGAGGAGGTTAGTTCGGTCACAGTGTCACTGCTTCCCATTGGTCACCAATCCGCCATTTTTGTTAACACATTTGGATAAATTCGTCGCCAATTTTTTAAACTATACCTGTCACTTATCTCATATATTTAGCTTTAGGTGACAATGTTAAATATTAACCCCCTTACTAATGAACGTGCATAGTCTCGGAATAGTGGTCAAATCTTTTGCAATAGAGTTAAAAATTCAAAAGAAAAGAAAAAAAACACTATTATTATACAACGTTTTTTAGTAGAGGGGTAGAAATTTGCTTTGGAATGACACTGAAATCAACACTTTTTAAAATGTATACTATGTATAAGATTGTTTACTAGTTTTTTAGTACACAGACTTAAATAAAACGCCAATAATCTTTTCATGTTTATTAATTAGATTAAATACATTAGCGTAGATATATCATGCAGTTACTGCCAGTATAATTATGATAATTTTAATATTGCACGTTGCTTGTTGTTTTACTTAAGTAATAAAATACATATTCATTTTTAAATGTTTTTTTTTATATGTTCTACTTTAAACTTCTTATTAAAATAATCTCTTTAAGAGTGAACACAGCAGCTGGTGGTTATAAGCGTAATTAACTAATACTACCGTATTTTGAATAATAAAATTGGCATGTACTTAGTTTTGCTAAAATAGTTAAGTTGACAATATTTATTTGGATGTGCAATACGCTTGATAAATTACATCTATTCTAACTATATGACATTTATAATTTTAATCTGGACTAAATTAGTGACTAATCTGACTGAACACTAATTTATCTGAACTGAATTAGTGGTTAAGCACTAATCTAACTGATTAACATTTACTGCTCTATCTAACACTCATTTAAAATCTGGACTAAAGACCAGATAAAAATGCAGAAAGAACACGAAGTTAGGCTTTGCTATCTCAAGACTTTTTAAAACTAATAACTGAATTTATTTTCAATCAGGTGCAAGTCTGAATGCCGATTTCATTAACTTCAGTTAGTAACCGGATGTAATTACGGACTGGAATAATTTCAGTCAGTAACAAGTTTGAATGACTTGACTTCATTAATCTCAGTCAATACCAAGTTGATAATACTGACTGGAACAATTTTAGCCAGTAACAAGTTGAAAATATTGACTTGAATAATTTCACGTAGTAAAAAGTTTGAATGACTGACTTCATTAATTTTAGTCACTGACTAGAAAAAATTCAGTCAGTAACAAGTTTGAATGAAATTAATTTCAGTCAGTAACAAGTTGAACTTAATGGCTGGAATACGAGTAATTTCAGTCGGTAACAAGCTGAAATTACTGACTTGATTAATTTTAGTCAGTAACAAGCTCGTTAGCCATGTGGCAGTAGCCGATGTTTCTCATAAGTTCAGACTCCTCGGGCGAGTGTATTGGCTTCCTGATCTCGATGAGGCGGCGGTCGGTTTCCAGAGCCTGGTTTTTGTACTGGAGGTCTTTGGTCACGCGCTGGTGGTGGTTGTACAGGCCGTGGTACGTTTTCCTAAAAGGATAAAAAATTTGCTTACGAGAAATATTATTTTATTTTTTATTATCTACAAGGCGCTGGTTTTAAGTGTACACAATACACAAGGGCGATGTTCTACTTGTCAAAGTGCACAACTAACATCAGCAGGGCTACTCACAACCATTCAGAAACGTTTCCGTTCGGATTTCAAAAATTTTAAACCTAAATTATTCGAATCTCAGTCTATTTTCAAAAGTTTTTAAACGTGACTAATTCTTCCAATCGGATATATGCTTGATTCCCTATTTCAAAATGTATTAAAGTAGACTGAGATTCGAACAATTTGAGTTTGAAATTTGTGGGATCCGATCGGAAACGTTTCCGAATGATTGTGAATAGCACCGCAGAACTACCAGAATAAAAGTTTGCAAATTAAAAAAAAAAGTCTTCAGGTAAAATTGGTAACGTGCTAGTAATTTTGTATGGAGACTCAATTATTAATCTATCGAATTTTGCAAACTTGTGTTTGCGAAAAACTAAAAGTTGGTCACGTTGCGTTAAACAACACAGACGTAGGTATATAACCGCACCAGCATAAAAAATTGTCTTGCAATCTTTAAAATTATAAAGATAAGTACGATATGATAAAGAAAAATGACTAGGTACCTACTCAATGAGTAGGTAGTCATCTTTATCTTTCAATGTGAGAATTAGTGGATAAGATTATTTTTAAGGAATATTGAGTCATACTCATAAGTATGACTAAATACTCTGACTATAACTGTGTTGTCTGGATTTCTGTTGTGTGTACAAGAACCGCAGAATAAATAGCTTATTTATTGTAAGAGCATTAACATTACAAACCGTAAAGTAGGTACATAAAGGTACTTAGTTTTTTTAATCAAAAGTGGTGGTTAACTTACAGCGCCTCTTCCAGTTTCTTCTCCAGCATGTTGTAGCTCATGTGGACTCGTTCGTACTCTTCTATGAGACCGCGCATTTGTTTGTCCTAGAAATACGTTAGACAAATGCAATAGATAAATTAGTACTTGCAGTGAGTTTTTGTTTAATCAAATTCTTGAATTTTGGCGCCATAATTCAGTTAGGTATTTCTAATGTAATTCAACTCAAGCCGCCATCTTTGTTTACACTTTCGAATAGGCTCCAAAAATTTACATAATATATGTACTAGGTACTCACAAGGAAAAAATCTATCGAGAATATCGCGTACGCCATGTATAAAAATACAACCTGTGTTCAGAAGGTTGTAGTCAATGAACTTTTGTCTCAATTTGTGAATTGGGACTTATTCTGGCCACATAACCGGGAAACGCCGATAATTATTGCGATCATTGACGTTGAGCTTTAATGTGGCCACTACTTGTCGCATTAATTTTACAACGGCGGCACTAACATTTCCGTTTGACGTTAAGTGACATAGACCGTTCAAGTGTGCTCACCTTCGATCATGTGACAAATTTCGTAAATTTAATACAATAATTAACGTAATAACTGTCGTGATGGTGGGATTGGCGTTTCCCTTTTGTGTGGCCGTAGCATAAAAGTGTGGCTCCGTCCCAATACTTAAAGTGGATTCGGACGAAGGTCAACGATCTCTTTCCTCGATCCATAAAGCATTGCAACTTATTACGGTTATTTACTCACTTGCACTCTCTCGAGCACGGGGCGGCGCGTGCGCGTCTCGAGGCGCGTCTCCACCAGCTTGGTGGGGTTGAGCTTGTCGGCCACGGCTGCGCGCAGCGACTCGATCTCGCGGTCCACCTTCGCCATGTGCTCTTCCAGCTGAACAATGTTCGTTGGCAGTTAAAAAACTGAGCAGCGGCGGTACTTGTTGACAACTGATTTGTATGGGCCTGAGTGCTCTTCCAGCTACATAATGTTTGTTGGCAGTTGGGGAGATAGACCTCGACCAATGGCCCTATTCGGTAAGATGTTCATCTCACTTTTTTTTGTCCTTGTTGCTCTCGTTTGAAACGTCATAGGTGTGAGAGTGACCAACATAAAATCTCATCTCATCTCACGCGCAGGAATAGCCCCCCTGGTGAGCGTTTGTATCGCCATCCGCCACAGACGAGTGTTGCAAACTTACGTGGCTGAAGTGCGTTTGAAGCCCCAAAAACACGCGTTCGCAAAACGCGCTTCAAAAAGTGGTCGTGGGTGATCTCCATAGAACTGAGCGGCTCAGGCATGGGCCTAATCGAGGCGATTATTTGGTAAGGCTATTTACCTAGGTACTATTAATACATGCACAATTTTAATTAAGTTTTTTTTATTAATTATTCTACATAGTTTTTCGATAGGTATATTTTAGGTAGGTAATAAATCAAATATTTAAAAAAAAAAAACGAGAGCTGTGTTAGCCGAGTAGGATGAACCGCGCCTTCCGGACATCGTGAGGAAACATTTGTCCTAAAAAGCTTGGCGTGTAACCGCTTAATCACCCTCGATGAAGGATAGGTCAGTGTCCCTGCAGTGAGACTTATAAGACTGTAATGATGATGCAAAAAGAAAGGGCTATTAAAGTTACCTTGTGTTTCTGCCACTCCATCTCATTCCTGGCCCTCTGAATGTCGAACACGCGCCGCCTCATCACCAGCTCGACCGTCTGGCTCTGTGCGTACATCTGGTTGCGCGCCTGCTCGCGGCTCTTGAACATGGTCCCGCGCAGCGTCTTTGACTCACCCATCAGCTGTTCAGCTATCTTTATAGTGTTCTCTATGCAATCGACGTAGCTCTGTTCTGTCATGGATCTGGAAGATTATACTCCGTACTCAGTCCGTAGAGAGTTTAAGTTATTGATTACTTAAATCATCATTAAGGGCTACGTTTTCATATCTAGGTATATTAGCGATATTCTAACTCTGAGTGCGACGGTATGAGTGTTTCTACTATGGTATATGCTTAGAATTTAGGCTTTAGTGACAGAAATATACCTACCTAGTTGTTTTTATTTAGCTAACGTTATACTTACAGAATACTTAGATACAGAATACAGATATAGCGACAGAATACTTGGTTATAGATGTGAATTAAATTGTTATTGATAAAGAAATTAATACGCTTAACCTACCTATATGGGAAAATGCTACAAAAATTCAACTACAAATTTGGTATCTAGCTCCTGAAAAAGCCTTGTGAAAAAATCTCAATCGTTCTAGTTATATCATAGTAATAAAAAATTTAAATGCAACAAAAATTAAATAATCATATTTTTGAAAAATATTATGTTTAAGTACTAGTTATTAGTACTTTCATATTCAATCAATAAGTAGTGATTTTGATTTCATAGCAAAGAAACTTACTCAACCGGCACCCTAGTCGGGTCCAGCTTGAACGATATCCCCGTGCTGTTCCTGTCCAGGTCTCTGACGTGGTACTCCAGCGCCAGCGCGTCGTCCTTAAATAAATAAATATTCGAGATATTTTGGACAGACGTCGCGCATCGGTCGGCTGACCCCTAATAGTTAGGGGTCAGGGGTTAGGGGGCAAAGCCTCTGAGCCACGGAGGCAGTATCTTACCTTGTTCTGTATCTCGCGCTCCAACCGACATTGCACGTTGTTGAGCTCCTTCAGCTTCTCCCAACCCATGTGACACACGTCCGTTAGCGTGCTTTTGCTATTTTCGATTATATGAAGCTCCTGATAAAATAATAATATGATTAACTCAGATGTACAAGGGTGGCATGCTCATTAACACGAAAAAGCCCTTTCAATAAAAGAAAAGATTAAAAACTTAGATATAAATTGCTTGTAAAATTATGTATCTACCTACTTAATCAGGCTCTCGAAGACAGGCCATATTATTGGTGCAATACTTGCCCAACAATATTTGAGTGGCCCGGCCTAGATTAATCCGTTCTAGATAGAGACCTTTTTCTTTTTTTTTTTTGAGGGGGAGAAATCTTCAAAAAGATGCCCGGATGTATTGGGGTGCATTCGGGTTATGTGGGGATTGACCCACTAAAACCCCCTCGGTAGCCATCCTCTGTGCATGGCAAGAGGGCACCGGGATCTCCATAGGACCGCACCGGTGCCCCTCTAGCACGTTGCTTGTAACAGCACCTTTCCCAGAGATTGGTCTCTTGTCTCTCACCACAACGATGCAGGCCACGCCACTGCACCGTTGGCTTCCCCGGGCTCGCTCGTTTGGTAGGGTGGTCAGATCCCCAAATCTGCCCACCTACGAGCCCAAATGTCTCCCTTTAGTCGGCTCTTACGACGGGCAGGGGATACCGAAGCTGTATCCTAAAACCCCGGCTCCAGGGTGTCTAGATAGAGACCTAGAGTCATACATTTCTAGCACGGTTAGTATTGCCGGGCCGATATTGCAGTAAAGATATGCCCCGTCTCGAATCGCCCTAAAATAAGTGCCTATAATAGGAAAAATCCTACAAAAATGTTATCAGTGATCAAGTCTAGTTTGGCAAATATAGCTTTCAAAGTCTCAGGCCAAAAGAAATAAGGGCTTGGTCTCAACGTCCTCTTAGAGTGCCTTATAGAATCCCCTTAGCACTGCATTAGTGACTTGGCAAGGCATTTCAAAACAAAACATTTATTTTGACGCGACGGAAGGAGATACAATGCTGTTTAGGATACCTACGTATTTACGTACGCATGGTATATTAAGTTTAGGAATAAATAATAAATAAAATATAGGCACAAAAAACAAATTCTTTTTTTAGGTTGAAAAAGTTAAACACAGCAGGTAAAACAAAAAAACGTAACAGAATAGATTGGCAGCTTCTGAGAAACAATGGTCTCTGCGTTATATTACAAAAACTCTCATCAAAAACTATTGAGGAGATACATAGGTTGTTTTATTTAAATAACCCAACATTATTCTTTCAGCATGGCATTATTGGCAGCTCTATTGTACTATCGTTTTTTGTTTTGTAAAGCGTGGTGAGGTCACTGGGAAAGTATAGCTATTGTCTGCAACGAGAGTAAAAGAGACGAAGGTATATTGTCGGCTTTGTTTGGTTACAGCCGCCACGTCGCGAGTGAACCGGCCCACTCCGAATATTCACCGACGTCATCATTGTTGTGCTCGAACTAGTCTGTGTTGTGTTCATTTGAGTACGGATTTTTACCAGACGCTGCGCAATATTTCTTTCAAGTGAAGTTTTTAACCTAATTAACTGTAAATTCGTGTGACATTTAATTTAAGTGATAAAAAATGGAGAATAAGACTGAAAACTTATTAGTACCTCAAGACGAAGTTGTGGACAACAGCGAAGAAACGAACAGTGAAGACATCTGGAATATTCCGGCATTGGCAGTGGACAGAACGGAGTTTATCCAGAAAATGCACAAACTTGCCAAAAGACACGCTATCAATACAAAAATCATTCCTCAAGATAAATATCATCATTTGATCGAGCATGTAAAACAAATTAATAAGAACGGACGAAAAAATTCGATGGATTTTAGGCGAAACAGAAAGTACGCGCTTATTGTATTGCCCAATGGTGAAGAGAGACTTTTTTATAAACCTGCCCTGGCCAAAAACCAACATTTGATGATGGTTACGTTGGAAGAAACTTTTGATATTATACACAAGTGCCACATGTCTCAGACGAATCACGGTGGACGAAGCCGCATGATGGACTTGCTAAAAACGAAATACTATAACATTACTGTTGAAAGTCTTATGTTATACTTATCCATGTGCTATAATTGTAAAGTAAATCGGGCGTTTGCAAAGAAAAATAAGAGAGAGGAGAAAGTTCTTAAAGCTGTTAACGAAGATTCCTCAAATGACGCCCCAAGTGGTGATCTCCCGGAAAGCTCAATCGCTGTGGAAATGGTAAAAGACGAGGTGATAAGTGAATCGGCTCAGAAATACCCTGAGCTGTATTTGCGGGGTCAGGTAGACCTATTGTGCGTTACAAACGAACCGACCGAAGAATACAAATACCTTATGGTGTACCGGAACTACGCTACCAAGTTCGTCAACCTGAAAGCTATGACAGGGATAAGCATCGACGAAACTACTGACGCTTTACTTGAGATTTTTCTAGTTTTCGGAGCTCCTAATGTTTTGCAATCAAAGAACGGTGTTGCTATTCTCAAACCAATTTGCAGTCGCATCACATCAGTCTATCCTGACTTTAAAATTGTATACTCGGAGAATATTTTCCCTAACTCTGCATTTCAAGGGAAAACAAACGAAGATATATTGAAAAAACTAAACGCGTGGCTTGTTATGTCCCAGAACACGAAATGGCAGTTCGGCGTGAAATATATCCAGCATTCGTTGAACACGACTTTTGAAGAGACGATATGCCGAACCCCAAGCCAGCTTGTATTTGGCTGCAACCCTAGCAAAGGAATCGGTTCATTTCTCAATAATACTGTGAACATCTTTTCTGAATCGGATTTGCTAACACTTTTGGACTCGAAAAACGGGGACCAAGATATCAATGTGAAAAATAACCTCATACTGACAGAATCATTGATTATACCTGGAGAATGTATTAAATTGGAAGTAGAATCACTAAGTGACGAAGAAAACCTTGTTATATCCTCTGTGGCCAATTAATTAAGTAGGAAGTTAGGAACAAACTGCATTTAATTTTAAGAAAGTTTTAGCCAAAGTGACGCATCGGTTTAGCTAAAAATGTATAATATGGCTACCTATGTCGAATGCCATTTTTTTATTGCAATACTAGTCCGGCAATATTGCAACGATATTTAGAGTTTGGCCCGGCTATGGTATGGTCATACTTTTCTAACATTATGGCTCATGATGGCCGGGCTACAAATATGACAATATTGTCGGGCCAGTATTGTAGTAAAAATATGGCACGTCGGACCCATGACCCATGGAGCCGAAACTCTTTAGTGTATTGAGTGAGATATTTGTCACCTTCTTGAGCTCCTCGCCTAGCTGGTCCCGCGTGAGCTCATTCGGCACACGCTGGTCCCTGTTAGAGAGACACTCCGAAGAGACCATCAGAGGCACCTGCAACAGAATTAAGCAATCACTTAATCGATATATATATATCTACTTAATGGTTTAATTTTTTTAATTGTTATTAGATAAGTAGGTACGTATATTATTTTGTGAATTTGATAAGTACCGTTAAACGGGGTTAATAGGAATGGCGGGGTAAATAGAGACAAAACTACTATTTTGATCATTACAAATCAAGACAATACGAAAAAAATGTACCAAATTGAAGTTATTTTGTCAATCGATATTTTGACTTTAAAAAAGTACCTATTTCAAAAGCTCTAAAATTTTACATTACTACAAACGTTTTTAGTTTCGTATCTATTCACCCCCTGTCATGGTAGGTACCTACTTACTAACAGAAACTATGTTTTGTGACTCATAATTTGCAATGCCCAATAATAAAGGCATTTTTGTACTTACCCCTAATTGACGAACAAACTTAAATTTGAATTAAATTGAATTTTATTACCTTATAATTTTTTCTTAGTTGTTAGAATGACCCTCTTCGAGTATCTTAACCTTTTGAGCGCTACATTAATAACACATTTCCATGCCTGCATAATACTTATTACGAGTACATGCGAAGCCAAGACAACAAAAAAAACATTTTTTTAAAATGATTTGCAACTTTTTAAATATTTTAGCGTGGTGCGTTTATGTCAACTATCGGTAAGCGCAGCGCTTGTCAAGTATTATGTAATGGTATTGGTGACAACAGCAGGTCAAACATAACTAATACTAAAGCGAGAAAGCCCGCCTCTCAAGCCAGAGGGAGCGGGTTAGAACCTAGCCGACGGTATACGCATCAATTTGTTCATTGTGTGAACATTTGTGCGTATTGTATGTCATCTGCTACATGATTGATGAGCGAGATTGGAGCCCAGTGTATGGCCTGGGGGCCTATTCCTGCGCGTGAGATGAGATGAGATTTTATCTTGGTCACTCTCACACCTAAGACGTTTCAAACGAGAGCAACGGACGAAAAAAGTGAGATGAAAATCTTAAATCTCCGAATAGGGCCACTGTCGCCATACACTGGGCTCCAATCTCGCTCGCCCCTGTCACATTTGGGACTGAATATCGTCTGGCGAAGTGTGGGTGTTGTATAACATCTCTGCCTGCCCCTTCGGAGGAAAGGCGTGACGATATGTTTAACCAACGCGATACATTGGGTGGCCACCCTTGAACGGTCTACGATAATGGGCATTGACTTGATTGGGAAAAGTCATCGCCTCACTAACATTCAACGTCCATCATCGCAATAATTATAGGCGTTTCCGTTAGTGTAACCACAAAATTAGAGTATCTCTATTATTTCGTTGTTTTTCTAAAGCCCGTACGAGTCCATTGCCGCAAACACCCGTGAAAACACCGTTACGCCGTCGCTCCTACTGGTCAAAAAGCCATTAACAACTAATAGGAACACTTTTGAGGGCGTTCGCGGCAACGCCCGTACTATAATATTGCCGCGATTTCTAACACTGACCTGCAGCGACTCTAGATGCAGCTCAGTAGCGTGCTTCTCCTCCTGCAGCGCTCGGATCTCGTCACGCACCGCCTCGCGCGTGAAGCGCTGCTTCTCACGCCACGATTCCACTTCGAATATTCTAGAAACATAATTGATAACTAATTAGGCTGAGTTGGACCATCTAACTTTAACGATCACAAAAAATCTAAAACCGCACTGTTGTAAGATGAATGTGTAAAACGGCAATAGCCAAATTTAGCATTAAAAAGTGAAGAAAACAAAATGGCAGTCATTGCGAAATGTTAACTCAGAAAAGTCGATTTATATTAAAGTAAATATCTGTACGGTAAAAATAGTATTTTAATATATAAATATTTACCTCCAAGAGACCAAGGACTGCCGTACAAGTGGCGACCGTGATTAATATTCAGGATGGAGGTAAAAAGAAAGGTTCGGCGAGCCACGAGGGCTCAGCTCACGCGGGTGATCAATCAAACCGCACAGCTACAGGACAAACCAGAAGAAATACAAATAAACATGTCGCTGTTGTCCGAAATTGTTACAAGATTAGAGGGCCTCGATCAGGAAATACTCCTGTTGATGAGCGAGGCAGAAGAGGCCGATCTGGAAAAAGAATTAGATGAGGTTATGATATACAAGAAAAAATGGTATAACCTAAAACAAAAAGTCGCGGTGGACTTGGACTCAGACAGAAATCTTAAAAAAGGTATTATAAGAAGCACATCAAAAGATAGGAAATTTAAACTACCCGTTCTAGAGACAAAACAATTCGATGGGAATGTTAAAAACTGGATTCCTTTCTGGGGACAATTTGAAAAAATTCATAAGGACACAAACATCGACGACACGGATAAGTTTCAATACCTTATTCAGGCAATGAGCCCAGGATCCGAAGTTCGAAATTTCATCGAAAGTTATCCGCTATCATCCAAGACATACCATCAGGCGCTTTCAGATCTGAAGCAAAGATACGCAAGAGAGGATCTTCTTGTCCAAGTATATGTAAGAGAATTACTTAATATGATAACAAATAAAAATACTCAAAATTTAACTTACCTTTATGACAACTTAAGTTCACATCTTCGAGCGTTGGAAACCTTAGGAGTGACCCAGCAAGGGTACTCATCATTCTTACTGCCTATGGTGGAGTCAACACTCCCTATAGACACACTAAGAGCATGGGAAAGAGCAAGACCAGTTGAAACAAAAGATGTATTAAAATCCTTATTGGACTTTCTGAAGAAAGAAGTAGAAAGTGAACAAAGAATAAAAATGGCCACAGGATTCACTACTGAAAATCTAACAAAGAAGGAAAAAGAAGCTACAGCAGCAATTTTAGTAGATAAAGTAGCTAAACCAGAACATAAAAATTCATGCTTATGGTGTGAAAAGGAGCATCCAAGTGTTGAATGCTACAGACTAAGTAAGATGACTATTGTTGAAAGAAAGGGCCAAATAAAGAAGAAAAATGCTTGCATGTTGTGTTTAAAACCTGGGCATCATGCAAAAATCTGCAAGGCATTTGTGCAGTGCTTCATATGCAAGAAAAAACACAATGTGACACTCTGTCCAGGCCACAACAACTCAGATAAGACAAGCAAAGACAAGAATACTTCGGTGGGTGAAACTACAAGCAATCTCTCATCACAAGGAAACAGTGTGACCTTACTACAAACAATTATAGTTAAACTGGTCAATGGCAATAAAGAGGTAATGGTGAGAGCACTCATCGATAATGGCTCACAGAGGTCTTATTTGAAAAAGGATGTGGCACATAAACTCGGAATTCCAAGCTCAGGTAGAGAAGTACTGACACATAATTTGTTCAGCGGAGTCGAGGTAAAGTCTAAGGAACATAATATTTACAATATTTCTGTCCAAAGCTGTTGTGATCAGTCATACATGTTTAATATAGCTGCTCTAGAGCAACCAATAATTTGTAACAGTCTGCCCAGGTATGATGATGATGATATTGATGTAACAGTGAGAAGTTTGTTATTAAAACATGGCATAAGGTTGACAGATTCAGATAAAAATAATAACACTGATATTTCATTGTTAATTGGGGCAGATTATTCAGGGTACATAATGACCAACACTATGATTGAAATAAAAAAAGGGTTGTTTGCAATAAAGACCAAATTGGGATGGGTGTTACAAGGTAAAGTAAATAATGCAAAGAGTAATACAACTAATACTTTATTTTGTTCATCGGATATAACAGGTTTTTGGTCACTTGAGTTGCTCGGCATCAGAGATCCTGTGGAGAACAAGACGAAGATGCAGGCCGAGGCTGATGCAGTGATGTCCTTTGAGGAGAGTATCGCTGTCAACGCAGAGAGAAGATATGAAGTAGCCCTGCCTTTCAAGGTCGGGCATGAAGACTTGCAGAGCAACCGCGGAATAGCTGAAAAGAGATTGGTATCTAGTACCAAGCGTCTGCAATCATCAGGTAAATTGCATGAATATAGTAGTATAATACATAGCTGGGAAATTGAAGGTATTGTGGAGAAAGTACCAGAGAGTGAGGTAAAACATGGTGTTCACTATTTGCCTCACCGAGGTGTAGTAAAAGACTCTAGTCTGACCACAAAATTAAGACCAGTATTTGATGCATCGGCATGTGATAAGAATGGCAGATCACTCAATTCTTATCTAAATAAGGGCGTGAATTTTTTAGATAAAATTCCTCATTTACTCGCTGGCTTTCGAAAGGGTGCGATAGGTATATCTGCTGATATCGCTAAGGCTTTTCTCCAGGTATCCGTAAGACCCACAGACAGAGATTATTTGAGGTTTTTATGGTGGGAGAATGATTCACAGGCCAAAATGGTGGAATATAGACACAGTAGAGTGGTGTTTGGTTTGACATCAAGCCCATTTCTATTGTCGGCAACCATCAGTCACCATTTAAAACATGTCACAGGTAAGGCAAGAGACACAGCTGACATATTAGCTAAATCATTTTATGTAGACAACTGTCTCACAAGCTTGGACTCGGAACAGGAAACTCATAAATTTATATCGGAGGCAAAGGAAGTTATGAAGCAGGGTAAGTTTGATCTTAGGCAGTGGGTTACTTCCCCTATGAAGATAAATGAGACAAGTAACAATGTAGTAACTGTACTAGGCCTGCTGTGGAACACTGAGACAGATGAACTAAGCTGCAATTTAAGTAACTTACCTCCATATTCAGCTCTAGGTCAGATAACTAAAAAGGAATTAATGTCACTCATACAAAGAATATTCGACCCAGTGGGATTTACTTGTCCGGCCACGCTCACCCCCAGGTTAATAATGCAGGAGACTTGGCGCCGCGGATTAACATGGGAAGAAAATCTTCCAGAGGATTTAGAGGCTGATTTCCGTAAGTGGTATAAACATATAGCATGCTTAAAAGATTGCAAGATTCCAAGGAAGCTGACTAAGAATTCTATGACAGGATGTGATATAAGTTTACATATGTTCTGTGATGCCAGCAAAGATGCTTATGGAGCCTGTGTGCTGCTACGATCAGAAAAGGATGGTAATGTCACTGTCCAGATGTTGTCAGCAAAGTCTAGAGTGGCCCCACCTGAAAAGACATCAATACCTAAACTAGAATTAAATTTAAAATGAATGCTCCAACAGCTGCTTGGTGGGGTGGATTTTTTGAGCGCCTTATCCGGATTATGAAAGAACTGTTGAGAAGAATTCTGGGACAGTCCTGTGTGGACTATGAGGAGCTACAAACCATTTTATGTGAATGTGAAGCAGTAATGAATCAACGTCCTTTAACATATGTGCAAGATGATAAAAATACTCACCTGGAACCATTGACCCCGTCATGCTTCATACAATGTATTCCTCATAATGAAGTAACAGATTTAGATGCTGCAGATGCTAAGGCACTGAACTCAAGACTCAAGTTTTTAGTCAAGCTGAGAGAAGATTTTAAACAAAGATTCAAGACAGAATATTTAACATCACTAGTTCAGAGAGGCAAAGATATCCAGAATAAATTAGCTATTGGAGACATTGTTCTAGTAGAAACTGAGGAGAAACGGGTGAAGTGGCCTTTAGGAGTTATAACAGATATATATATTGGAAGAGATGGTATAAACAGAACAGCACAGGTGAAGACTGCATTAGGTTCCAAAGTAAGACCATTCCAGAAACTATATCCATTGGAAGTATCCAGTGAAGAAGTTAATAATCAACTACAAAACTGTAATCAAGACTCACCCAGTCAATTTTCAATAGATAGTGATATACCTATCAAAAATGAAGAGAAGCAGAAAGAGAAAAATATCAGTAAGATGTTTTCAGACAAAACAACTCGGTGTGGGAGGGTTGTTAGGATGCCAAGTAAGTATGACCTGTAATTTTTTTTCTGTTCACAGGATCTTTGGTGTCAAGCAACTCAATACCATTTAAAACTTTATAATTATTAAAATTAAACTTTGTCTGTCAATCTTACTGAATTTAAGTTGTGTATTTTAGTGTTTTAGAATTACATAATATTGATGTTAATTGATCTTGTAGTAGTATTCTGCAATTAGTATAAGACTTATGTTGACTGAAGTAAATTTAAATAGTAATAATTGATTATGTAACAAATATTGTGTATGTTTAGTGATAAAATTAGATATCTAAAGTTTTCTTACTTTCTAATCTTACTTTTCTGGCGGTGGAGGATGTTGTAAGATGAATGTGTAAAACGGCAATAGCCAAATTTAGCATTAAAAAGTGAAGAAAACAAAATGGCAGTCATTGCGAAATGTTAACTCAGAAAAGTCGATTTATATTAAAGTAAATATCTGTACGGTAAAAATAGTATTTTAATATATAAATATTTACCTCCAAGAGACCAAGGACTGCCGTACACGCACCATGTCTGAAGATTTTACAGCTAGTTACGCTTTGGTTATCGTAAAAAACACTACCAAAGCGTAGGTACCAAACCCTAACCAGCAAATCTCTGACTAAAGACTCTTCAGTTAGGTTTTAGATTTTTGATTATCGTTAAAGTTAGTGCAAGTCAACCTAAGAGTTTATTCTTTATTAAAAATCACTTATCCAGCAAGTCCCTAGGTCACCTAGACGAAGGTACGAATATTTACGTAAGGAAAAAAAAATAGATAGGTAGGTTTTTACGTTGGGCTAGTTTCACACTTCACCAAGTATTCTTAATTCTAAATTATATCGGTCCTTAGCCTAGAATAAGGTCCGTAGGTACAAACCGATCCCGCAATAGCTCGTTGTTGACATAATTATCCCATCTAGTAGTAACCGAGGTCTCGTTCCGCAGCTGGTTGGCCCTCTGTCTGAGCTCATAGGATTCGAATCGACGAAGTCGGGCTTCATTTTGCAACGTTTGTATATTTCTAGTCCAGTCTAGAACGCTAAGGCGAGGGTGCGGCTTTTCGAACACTGGTATAGACTTGTCCATTTTAGAAAATATTTATTTAGGATTTTTTGTGTTGGAGGAGGCAGTTTGATACTACGATGGTGATGGTACATGCAATTACTTAGTGAACCTGTTTGATCAATAAACCCTCTGATATAGGTCACGGCAGTGACCTACGTGCCATGCCTACGTGTGGATTGTAACGGAACCAATTCGTATAGACATTTTATAGGTTTTTTTATAACCACCCGGAAAACCTTCCGATGACATAACCGACTTGGGTCATGGGCATGGGTATATACTCTCTCAGTCAGTGTGACCAGATTAAATTTTACGAAAATACCGAGGCACCTCGAAAAAATACTGAAATTTACCGACTTACATACGACAGATATACCAATAGAAATACTGATTTTCTTAACACGTTTTATTTATTCATACTCACAATAAATGTTAGAGTTATATTTTAACATCCTTTTCGAAGGATTAAAATTTACACAACCTCCTTCATCCTTAACACCTTGCTTTGTTTTTAAAATAGGTAGCTGACACATTTTTGTTTATAAACCTGTTTCTTTGGTCCGTTTTTATTAAATTTATCTGTAAAAATATGCGCTCACATGCAGCATTCGACACCGGTATACATAGAAGAGATTTACTAAAACTAGCTAAATTTTTGTATTTTAACATGCCATCACTGTTAGAAATTTTCCCAACTTCCACCCAAAATTGTTCACACGAGATGGGTGAGCCAGTGCTGTGGCCCTATTCGGAGATCTGAGATTTTCATCTCACTTTTTTGCGTCCTTGTTGCTCTCGTCTGAAACGTCATAGGTGTGAAAGTGACCAAGATAAAATCTCATCTCATCTCACGCGTAGGAATAGCCCCACTGGAAGATTGTAACAAATCACTTACTTCGCGATCAAACTTTAGGGTTCTATATTCTTCGTCAATTAACTGCATTTGTTCTGGCTGTACTTCGCATGGGAAAGTTTCTATCACATTTCGTAAACTGCGAAATTCTTTATGCACGGCAGTGTGTGGGTCAAGAAATTTCAGTTCTCGAAAAACTGGATTTTCAAAAGGCAAACGTGATTTCAATTGCGTGCTCAACTCAATTAAAAATGATTGGCACCCTCTGAAAAACTCAGCAATCTGTTCTTTCATGTTAACATTGTCTCTGTGTTTGATTAATTCTTGGCCTACTTGAATGCCTAAGTACATATCTTTCAATGGCAAATAATTTACATTAGACTTTGGGTCTAACGTAAATACATTGTCCGTACGTTTGATGTAATTAGCTTTCATGAAGCAACCCAAAATCGACAAGTACATACTAGATGCATCATCATACAGTCTATCAATGCACGGATAATCGCCTTGAAAAATTATGTTAAATTTGTTTACAATCGGCAAAATGTAGTCCAAAAAGTAAAAGTACAATTTGTTTGTATCAGTGGTAAAAGAATTAAATAAAAATTCTGATGACATATTGCGATCACTCAAGTATTGGTCTTGAAAAAACAATTGCAATGCCCTCCACTGCTCAATTATTCTACTAATACAGGCATGAAGTGAAAGCCACCTTATGTCGTAATGACGCAAAATTCTGTGATTTTCAGTGTCTGTGAAATTTTGGAACTCAGCAAATTCTCTTTGACGCTTGCTGCTTTGAGAAAAATATCCATATACTTCTTTTACTATTTGTTCTAAATTTCTAGGCAGTATTTTACAGGCGTGGCTAACACTTAATGCTGCAGAGTGACAAACACATTATAAGAAAAAGCACTTTGGGTTTACTTCTTTAATTTTTGCAACAATGCCAGAATGTTGACCAAACATCACATTCGTAGTATCAGCAGCGGATCCTATTACGTCTTTTATTTCTAAACCTAATTCGGATAATTTTGATGACAACGAATTAAATAAATGACCTGCGGTTTCACCACTTAAATCAACTAAATCAAGGAATTTGGTTTGTACAGTACATTTAGTTTCAGAGAAGTATTTAACTACTATTGCCAATACTTTGACTGTTGCAACATCTGTACTCTCATCGATTATAATTGAATATACTGGTTTACCTGAAGGAGACGCAGTACCAAGTATGTCTTCAATCATATCTTTTTCGAAATTGGGTCCTAAAACATTATAAGTTATAGCGGCTGCTTTGGTTCTCTTGCAGGAAAATTCTTTCGCAATATCGGAATCGGTAAAACACTTCACTAGAACATCACTAAGATGGTCCATAGCTCTAAATGAGATGTTGTGTTCCGACAGAAAACTGCATAAACGCAGCTCAGCTTTCTTGACTTCGTCTTTCAGTGGGGCTTTTTTGAAAAATGTGTCAACCTGAAAATTTAAAAAATACTTGGTTGCTTAGTTTTTTTTATAACAGCGCCGCATTTCATAGCTGTTACCTAACTGATTTTGAGAAACAAAACTAGGATGATTAACTTTAATTTAAAATATATCCAAACTCCTTGAACTAGGTAAGTAAAGCGAGTTACCTTTGACTGTCCTTTATATTTTATCAAGTTCGATTTATGCTTTTCAGTATGTGCATGCTGTTTTATAGACGCTAATCTACTTTGCAGTTTCGCATTGCATGCTTTGCAAAATGCGGTGAATTCGTCATCTTTATAACGTGAAAGCCACGAAGAAAATTCCGGAATTTGTTCCCACTTAGCTAAATAACTTTGCTGAAAACTAGACATGCTGTCCGGATGAATGCAACTAAGTAAATAAAAATAACAATAATCGCGTTCTATTTATATGATGACAAAAACATCACCTATTTTGGGGAAATTCCCGAATTATCGAAAGAAAGTCCTCAAAGATTAAGTCGAATGCAGAAGAGACAATCATTTCACTTAACCGTATTAGACGATTTGATACTAGTAATAAAGAATCTTTTAACTTTAACTACTACTTATTTATGCAACTGAAAACTTAAAAACTAGACGTTATTTTGAAAATTATAGATAAACTAGCGGCCCGTCCCAAATTCGTCCGGGTAGACTGATATTCATGAAACACAACGAATTTGAATGTATGCAATCTGGAAATTACGCTCTATCTAATAGTGCAAACCGCATTAAAATCGGTCCAGCAGTTGTAAAGTTTTGGCGAACATACATTCTGCAAGTCTGATTAATACTATGTATTGATTGATAATTGGATATGTAGTATGACAATACTACAACGCCGGCACTGGCCGTCTTTCTTGTCATATCTGTAGCTTACTCATCTTTGCTCATAGATAACATGTATAAGTATAAACTAAATCCGAGAAAGTCCCCAATGTTCGCGTTTCGGGGAATTCCGCAAACATTGTCGCAAAGACGATCACTCACTACGGTGTTGCCATAACTTCAACCAAAATATACCCAAAAATACTGACTGCCAGCAATATACCTGAAAATATACTGATGTTCGGAAAAATCGCTGAAATATACTGAAAAAGTATTAAAATACTGAATCTGGTCACACTGCTCTCAGTAGGATTTTTTCTGAATATCTACCTACCCAAAAAAGTCTGCAAGTGCTGACAGAACCAACTTTGAAAGATAATATGTACCTACTCGAAACAATTTTTAGAAAGTCATACCAAGGCAGAGGAAAGAACACTTTTTGTTGCCAAAAGCCAACAAAAAGTGTTATAGCTCATGATCCAAAAAAACATATAGGTACTTGAGTGTAAGACTTTAAATGACAAGTGTTTTTTTCATTTATTTACTTTTCTAGGGTTTTTATAAACGAGCATGGCTGACCGTCTGCTGACAAAAGAGATCAATCGTAGCGTAAAAAAATCTTTTTTATATTTGCCATTATAACTAATAGATACTTTCAAATAGAGTCTAATTATGTTTAAGTTTTGTGTTTTGGATTAATTCTTTATAAATAAAATATGTAATCTACAATTATAATATAATATTTTACCATTGATCATAATGCAAAAGTTTTTTAAGTTTTATAAAAAAAAAAAAATAGTGATAACAATTATCCAAGCCGGAAATCATGGAGATGACGAAAATCTGCTCAGGGACCCTATTCGGAGATTTGAGATTTTCATCTCACCTATTCTCGTCTCTTGGGGGCTATTCCTGCGCGTGAGATGAGATGAGATTTTATCTTGGTCACTCTCACACCTATGACGTTTCAAACGAGAGCAACAAGGATGAAAAAAGATGAGATGAGAATTTTAAATCTCCGAATAGGGCCACTTGTTCTTGTCCTCGGGGGGCTATTCCTGCGCGTGAGATGAGATGAGATCTTATCTTGGTCACTCTCACACCTATGACGTTTCAAACGAGAGCAACAAGGACGAAAAAAAGTCAGATGAAAATCTCAAATCTCCGAAAACCTGTTACATACAATAGCAAGTGGCAGCACCACTATTTGCATAGCTCTATTTACTCTATGGTTTTGCTTTGCTGGCTGTCAAAAAATAAAATAATATGGCGTCCGTTTAGCTTCTCTCTCGGCAAAAGATTGTTTGACGCCTAATTTCAATTTTTTATTGAGTGAAACTGTGATAAAGCATATAAATACAGGGATTCCTGTAAAATAATTTAACTTAGCAAAAGGAAAGTCGAAGAGCTTTAACCAAAAACAGTCATGTAAGTCGGTTTCTAATTTTGACAAAATTTGTTTGGTTTCCTTTGCTATTGTTTCTAACGGGGTTTCTGATTACGTAGGTATGACGATAGACGCGGTGGTCGTGGTGGACGCGGGGGCGGGCGCGGCGGTTCGCGAGGAGGAGGCAGAGGAGGATCGCGCGGGGGCCGCTCCGGTGATAGGAGTGATCGGTCAGAGGAACGCGGGAGTAGCAGATTTGGCGGTGGTGGGCGCGGAAGAGACAGCAGTCGGGATGGGGGCCGCGGTGGTAGTGGTGGCCGGGGATTCGGTGGACGCGGCGGCCGAGATGATTTCCGCAGCAACTTCAAGAACGAGCAGCCCGGCGGAAACCTGCGCAAAATCCGCTGGGACAACATCGAGCTGACCCCATTCCAGAAAAACTTCTACATCCCTCATCCCAATACGACCAGCCGCACTGCTGCCGAAATCGAGGCTTACCGTAGCCAGAACCAGATTACCGTTAAAGGACGTGATGTGCCTGCGCCAAGCATGTATTTTGAGGAAGGAGGTTTCCCTGATTATGCTATGAAAGAGATTCTGAAGCAAGGTTTTCCTCACCCGACCCCTATACAAGCACAGGGCTGGCCCATAGCTCTGTCTGGTAGAGACATGGTCGGTATTGCTCAGACAGGCTCGGGAAAGACTCTGGCTTACATCCTCCCGGCTATTGTCCACATCATCAACCAGCCGCGGCTACTGAGAGACCAGGGACCAATTGTACTTGTGTTAGCCCCTACTAGGGAGCTAGCTCAGCAGATACAGCAGGTTAATATTGTGTTATTGCTTTGACATTTATTTTTATTGTGATGTGTTTTGCCCTGCATACTTATTGTACTAAAACTGATTAGGCCTGCATTGGAATCTTGCAGCAGTTTAACTATGTACATAGAAAGATGAGAATACCCAACAAGAACATTTTTTTTGCTTCATTTCTAAAGTAAATTTGTTTTCCCATATGCCACACCAGGCGTTGATTGCAATGAATGGAGTCGCCGCAGAAAAGGAAAACGCGAGCGGCGACTGTGAAATAGTAAACTTTCAAATATTACCGTAGAACTTAGCTTATTACAGGCAGGCTATGTTCGAAAACCTAGACATACTATTATTAGATAATTTTTTTTGAAAATTTTAAGTTCAGATATTAATCAAATTCCAAATTCATGTTCACTGCTAGGTGTGGTTTCTGAACGTAACCTTAGTTTTTCAGATCTGTTGCACTTGTGTATCTGTAGCACTAGACTCTTTTTAGCATACTTGTCATGCTTTAGCTCCATGTGTTCATGCTGAGTACCTAATCATTAATTTACTAGGATACTTAGTTCTGCAGATTGCCCTAATTTGGCACACTAAATTATGATTTTATGAAATGGGAATTACTCACATACAATTTGGTTGATTATAGTTTATTCCGCATTGGGCGGTCTTTGCGAAATAATGTGCGAAAACCACATCAGTTTCCATAAAAATACTGATATTCCTTTTTCCTGTTGTATTTATTGTAAGTCTAAATATTGAATTTTAAAATATTCAAATGATTGATTAAATTTGGTAACAATAGAGTGACTGTTCTGGAATGTTCAATGATCAGAAACTCAGTGTGGTATCACTTCCGACTTCTTAATTGTTTGTTTTCACCTATTAGTTGCAGATCTTTTAGACATGTTATAATTTTAGTTTCAGCTTATTGTCATTCACTACATTTTAAAACAACTTATCATGCCTGTAGCTGGAGAAATAAAACATTATTAAAATTAAATATTCAAAATAAATTACTTTGTCAAGTTGCAAGGTCTTAGGGTGAATTCACAGACCACACTTCAACTGTACTTTGATGAAAAGTTCAAGAATTTCGCTTGAAAAAAGAACTTTCCGTCAAAGTAAAATCGAAGTGTGCTCTGTGAATCTCGCCCTTACTGCTAGTGTAACTAACTAATCTATTGTCAACTCTTTCTAATAGTCTCTCAGAGCTGCAAAAATTTTAAAAAGGAAAATTATGCTTTTATTTTGAAATTGGCTGCAACTTACTATTTATTATTAGAAAAACAAATCAACCATATTTTCAGTGAATTGATTCTGAATCACTTCAAACTATTCAAAAGCTATTACAAATGATAGTAATAAAACTAAGTTTAGTGATTAATTGTGATAAAAGTCAATACTAAATTCTATAGATGTCTTCAGTTCTAGTATGTAGCTACAGGTCTGTATTCCATCTAACTCCAGGGTGCTTATCTACATTTTTGGTAACCATGTTTAACGCTGGCTACACAAGTTGCCACCACCCCTATGTCCAACATGTGGATCTAGAAAACATTTGCCCCAACATTGGAACCAATGCCATTTTCTAGATCCACGTGTTGTACAAGTGTGGAGCTAGCGTTAATCATTGACTGACTGCTTTAAAGTTGTCAAAATCATGCCAAAAATTGTGAATAAGATCCTAGCTTTCATGTTTGCCACTCCAAGCCTAGCTGAGCTGCAAAACCTGCCTTATTCATCAAATTCTTCACTGTGACTTGTGAAATCTTTGTTTGCCCCATTACTTATGTTCAGTTTTGATTTCAGGTGGCCACAGACTTTGGTCAGAGTGTCCAAGTGCGGAACACGTGCGTTTTCGGCGGAGCACCCAAGGGGCCTCAAGGCAGATGCTTGGAAAGGGGAGTGGAGATTGTAATAGCAACACCTGGACGGCTTATTGACTTTTTGGAGAAAGGTGAGTTTAAGCACTTTCATAGTGCAGTAAAACCCTTTGATAGGATAGGTATGGAGCTTGACTACAGCTCACTTACCTGATGTTAAATATTGATCATGATCAGCATAACAGTTAAATATTCAGTAAAACCGGTATTAAAAAATAATCCATTCCATCTACTTCACATTTTAGCAACTATTTCATGTATTTTCTTGTATTAAATACATAACAATGTTAAGTTCTTTCTTTAGTTGTTAAGGGGTTAAGATGCGCCAATGACATTTGGCATTCGGCGCTCAGCTGGTTTTAGCGCCTCTAGTGATCAACGCTCGAAGCTTTTGAACATTGAGCTAGCATTTCTCAAAGACAAACAAATTCAGACGAAACACCGTGAAAAAAATATTTTTGCCTAAAAATGAAAGCCCTCTGTGATGTTATGCTTTATTGTAAT
Organism: Peribatodes rhomboidaria; assembly: GCA_911728515.1. Lineage (NCBI taxonomy): Eukaryota > Metazoa > Arthropoda > Insecta > Lepidoptera > Geometridae > Peribatodes > Peribatodes rhomboidaria. The sequence goes on along the minus strand of OU452179.1, from coordinate 14,345,239 downwards.
GTTTTTTTACTAAATTATTTGAAGCCAACGGCGTTTTAAAGTTGAGCCTTATAAGCAGCATGAGCGCGGTAGTTTGTTTATAAGTATAGGTAGATTAAGTATGTACTCACAAATATCCCGCATCTAAAGGTTTTGATTCCCTTTGGTCGTGCGTGTAAAATCTAAAAAAAACAATCGTAGACCACGGACTCTCTGAAGTGTGAGATATTATCTTGGTCCCTCTCACTTTTATGATTTTTCAAACGAGAGAGACATTGACCAAAAAATATCTCGTGCGTAGGAATAGGGGAAATAATATAATATCGTAAGAATGGCCCTGGAGGGCTATTCTTGACGCGTGAGATGTTTCTTGGTCACTCTCACTATGATTTTTAAAACGAGAGAGACATTGATCAGAAAATATCTTTCGTAAGAATAGGGCTCCTGATGGGCATCCTAAGAACTCCGGTACCAGGGATAAATTACTCAACCTATCCTAAACCAATGCTTACAACATTTCAAAAATCTCATAACAAAAAACATATTTACTAGGACTAGCAGAGCTGTTCAATCGACGGCCCGCTTAAAAAATGTATTCTACGAGTTGGTAGTACTAATCTGTTTTACATAATCAGCAGGTAGTATAAAAATGACTAAAATGATTCAAAACATAGTGGACCTAGAACTTACAACCTCATTATTATCTCGATAGTTTCTTGCCTGATTTTGCTGATAATTATGTTCCTACTCGAAGTTAAAAACGCGTTTGTGTTTAATATCTTTTTCATCACTCTCACTCGTAAAAAGGACTTTATTACATCAGTTTTAGCTCATAATCCGAGCTATTAAGCACGTGTGCTGTTACTTTACCATTATCGCACTAGTAACTAAACTAGACTTTTTTTAAAATAAATCAACAAGAGTTTTTTTTTACTTTTCTTAAATTCTTGATTTAAAGTATCATAACTACGTAATAACAGTAAATAAACATTATTTTTTTTATCAAATGTAAACTATTTCTGAAGAGACGGTATTCAAAACCACCTTAACGTAAATGTAAACAACTAATACTTCTAATAATCCAAACCATGTACAATATGTAGGTAATTCCACTATGAATCTAATGGACACCAAGATCAATACTACAGAAAGACACCCAAGTAAAACACTACTAGGTCCGTCCTCTTCCGTGCCCCAGCGAGAAGTGCCGGTTGGACGGGGCGGGCGACTCAGGCGCTACTCCTTCATTCCTTACGCTACATTCATTCATTCATTCAATACATTCCTTTGACAGTTCGCTCGCAAAACGTCACACAGCAGACCATAGACTGCATTCTTTTGTATGTGTTGCTAACACAAAATATTGACAATTAATTAGGTATGATAATTTAAACAAAGTACTCGCTTTATTATTATGCCTAGTAAAATTTTGATAAGTGGAAAAGCAGCAAAATGCGCATACATTTTCAGAAAAATGTATTGACTAATGCAAGTCTGTGTTTTTTCCCCTCGCATGTGTGATGAAAAACGTCACATGAAACGCGTGTGCGTTAATAATTTACACTATTGGCTCCATTAGTGTGCTCGCATACGGCTCGCGCTATAATACCGCCTCGAGTGTAATGATCTTAGCACAAAAGTGTCATAATTTACGATATAAAAAACTACACTTTGACTTAATTTTGTTTACTTAATTATTTTTAGTAAACTGATTTTCAATAAAAGTCAAGTTAGAAGATGTTTTAAGTGATCATTGTAACAAAATTAAAGCGACTTCCAAACCACAAATAAGCACTAATATTAATTAATATAATTATTATAAGCGCTACCCATCTATTTGAAGTCGGTGCCAGCCAAGTCTTATAGGTAGAAGAAGAAGGATACTACTTACAAGTATCTACCTAATTACTACATATACATAGTATCTATATACTACCTACTTGGCTTGGCTGGTTCCGAGTAGTAGGTAATTCCTACTAAACATTCAGACTGAAATATTTGGCATAGTACGAGTAACTCCTAGTACTTCTACCTATTACCAACAAGTATATAACCTACTTACTACACAAATTGTAACTATCTACTCCATATTAGACTTGGCTACCTATTAGATTTAGCTTGGAGGCCGAGTTAACGGCTTACCTACCCGCTACCCTTGCCATAGACACCTGTCTGAGCGTGACGTTTTAATCGGTCAGTGCCAGCCAAACCCAGTATAAAGACAATTGCCAATGCCAACTAGATAACTGTTGCCCGTACCATGGTCTGGCAATATGATGATGGTAGAGAGAAGGGTGCAGGTTCGAAGTGGGACCTGTGAATGACAAATACAAGAAACTAACGGAACGAGCTTTTTTTTATCTACGCGTACGAAATCGTGAGCAACAGCTAGTAGTTAATATAGTAAAAAAATCCTCTCTAGCTGGACTAAAGGGGTCTTAGATTGGATATTGAAAAACCTTTTGTAGCTGAAATACATGTATAGTGCTTAGATTTTAGCAAACACCAAAAAAATAATCAAAATAAACCGAGAATCAAAAAATATCAATAAATCAAATGCTTTGAAGGCAGTAATCGCTCAGATTAACACATCCTTAATCTGAATGAATCTAAACACATGAAAATCAAATGTTGGTTTTATAGATGAAACATAAATTCGAGCGAAGCTTGCAGTTGGGAGTTTCCAAGCAAAGAGATTAACATTGAATGAAAACTCAAAATAAGCACTGTAAGAAGAGTTTATTTGAAAATTGAACTAGCTACCAAGAAAAAAATACGAGCACGTGCTCCACGAGCTGCACGAAATTTAAAATAAAAGACTGTACCTTACTAGTACCTTTTTATTAGTTATGAGAGAGTATAATATTAGACAGTATTTTTAGAAGAGGATTCGCTTCTAGGATAAAGCAGTGTTTTTGTCTTGGGCGGCTTGAACCCCTCGCTGCCCTCAGGACTCATCTTCCCTTGCTGCGCTCGGGAGTTAACTCTAGATTCCCTCGTTACGCTCAAGGTACAATAAGCCGCCCGCGACGTAAAGCACTGCTTTGTGCCCTCGGTACATAATTTACTATTGTTACTCTTTATTCACGAAAAGGTGAATTTAGAAGCAAGACCTGTTTGCTTTTCTCCAATCAAGTCTATCGATTGTTTGGCGCAACCAAATCCATTGTGTCTTGATATTTCCTTAAATTTTACGAAGAAGAAGCTAATTTATAATACGAGAGAATTTATAATACGCCAATAACTTTTGTCTTTCTGTTCTTGTTCTGCTTCTTCTTCGACGATGAGATTCGGCAATGAAGACTGATATTGTTGTTCCTAAAAACAATATTAAATAATAATTAATTTGCAACCATACTAAGTCCCAACGCTCGTATCAATAATTTATTTATGTACATTGTGTACACAAAAAAAAATGATTACCAGTTTATTCGAAGGTGAAAAAGTCCCTGTTCCTCGGATGCTCTGATAACCTTCGGATGATTTTGAACTAGGCATCTGTAGATAAAAATATAGGATAAGTTTTTAGTACTGAAACGGAAGTTCTTCACTCGCGCTTCGCGCTCGCTAAGTGAATGTCACGCATGCCCATAGCAGTTCAGCGCCACTCTGATTATAAGTAGTGGCTCTATGAGCAACGTCTCACAAATTACATATCTCCGCTATTTTAAATAAAACCTAAATTTACAAAATTTCACAAATATCGGTTGAGAAATGCGATCTGTAGAGGAAAACAATCGGACATCCGTGCAATCAGACGCTGGACGCCGGACATACGATAACTTTAGCAATAGCATTTCCACTTGGCATAGCTCTGACTATGCACTATGCTTGTCACCCTAATAATATAAGATGTTAAATGTCTTTTAACTCACCTTAGTTCAGTACTCGCATTTTTTGTTGGCTGAACGCTTGTGTTTAAACTTTGATAATTTCGTTGATCTCTGTTTCTGAAAAAATGAAATAGAGCAATTTAAAGATATTAATTACACAATATTCATATTACTCAAAGCGTCTCGTTTGTCTCTTTCCATGATACCATAAAATATAAAACAATTACCAATTTATAATCCCAATTTAAAATATATTACTATTCTAGTCTTCATGCAATAGAGACTAGATTAAAATAACTATTAAGACTAGATGCAGTTTGGTATCAGTTACCAAAGAAATTGTTGTATTTAATAAATATAAATAAATAACAATACATACAATAGTGACTCTTTGAGCTGGAGATCTCGTGACCGATGTCTGTCCGATTTGAAATTGTCACATGTATTTTATACCCAAATAAATTATTTGTATTTGTATTTGTCCTCCTCTACAGGTCACACTCCTCAACCGATTCTCGTGAAATTTTGTGAGCAGGTTTGACAATTATATCAATTTTTGTTTTGACTCGGATCAAAAAGTTTTTTGGAAATTTTCCAATTATGCAGATATATCCTTTTTTAAATCACATCTCTGCCATATTGAAAAATTTCCAATAACCGCCTAGGCAAGAAAATTCTTTTTAAATATCGGACTTACTCACAAAGTTTCAAGAGAATAGGTTAAGAAATGCGACCTGTAGATTAAGACAGGTCTGGGCAAAGATCCGGACAGAAATCCAGACGGAATTCGGAAATACGAAAGCATTTTCGTCGAATCTGAAGCATAGACGCTACGCTCGCTAACGATCTCTCGCTCGGTTATTGTTGTAAGAAAATGTAATAACTTTTCTTTCGAATTCAATGGCCATAACTCGGAACACTACTTTCTGAATGCAAATGCTTGAATTTTTGTATTAAATACTATTTTTTACAAAAAAATACTTTATTCAAAGTGACTGATCAGAGTGTTAGTAAGCATATTCTTTCAAATAAAAAATAAATGACGAAGTTATGCTGCAACAAACATTTAGTAAAATTTATACAATGTAATAATTGAGTGCGTCCTAATTTTTGAAGTCGGTTAACAAACCAGGATAAGTTAGAAAAATATGCTCACTACACTGCTAAAAATAATAATGTATTGCGGACCGTGGTTGGTCAGCTATAACATAAAAATGTGATTGTTTCTAGTTTAGGTAGGTTAGTTTAGGAAATGTGCTATACCAAAAACAAAAAATAGTATTAGTCATTTACACCGTTCGCACGCAACGACCGCTTTCTGATATTGACATCGTAAGTACACATAATAATTATCATTATTTTATTTTTACCCGATTGTTCAAGAAGGATTATTTATTATTATTAACTATAGAATACTCCCCATTTCCATGTTATTAACTAGGTGTTGGGGCATCAGCAAGTATGCCACAGCTTCAATTTGAAATGGCTTAGGTATATTGACCTTAGTATAATTTTTGTGAATAATTGAATCAAATGAAATCACGAGAAAAAAAACAGCTGTTTCATACAAAAAGCTCATCGATCGTCGACAAAATGTAAGCAGATGCTTTTTTCCCCGATTTAATTTACAAATAAAAAAGTTTAAAAAGTAATCGTTGTTTATAATGAAGAGTACAATGACCCCCGTTTGGCTTAGTACACCCTATACCGATAACCCTGTGCAATGTACTAATATGACACATATAGGTACATTTGTATATAACAAGAAAAAAAACACAGTTCTGACAAGTCTTGCACTTGGATAATTATCATGAGCAACATGTACAATGGGGCCCGTGCCGTGGCGTGATGATTGTAGTACAGCACGACGCTGCGCGACCGCGGCTCGTATCACAGCAAAATAAGGTTCATGGTCGCACAGCGTCGGCGGCTAAATCCAACAATCATCGCAATAAGGTGTAATGGACGGTGAAGCCCTGAGAGTTAACATAGGTCGGAGGACACGTCTGTAGTTTTCTATTAAGTATTTTTATCAGGAAAACAAACGTCAGACCGAATCATATGCCACTAAAAACTCAGACACTAGGGTTAGTCACTTCAGTCTACACAATAAGAACAAACGGGTAAAAATATTTATGTGGTAATTAAATATTAATAGGTAGGTAGGTACTTACCACTTAGCTACCTAGTTGGAGTCCAATTTTTTTGTTACGCCTAGCTGCCTTGGTGACATCTCCCATTTTCATCGGATCAACCTTCTGTACCCTCTACTCACAACGCGATCAATTATTGTCCAAATATTTTCACTAGTAGTAAAGTCACTAAAAACTTATCAAATGTCTTGAAAAACTACTTTTTTTGATTGGCTCTGGATAATTAAGCACTGTTTAATTGATGATTTACGTACAAATAGAAAAAAAATGCGAAAATATTTTTCGGCAAGGCGAGTACGTCCTTCCTTCGTGAGGCGCTGGCGCCGACTGGCCCGTCCCCCGCAAAGGAGCTCGCGGGTGTCAGTGGTCACGTGATCTGACGAAATACTTCAAAATAACACAAAATATTACTAAACTAACTCAATTTTAGCTCTAAAAATATGGTAAAAGAACGATCAATCATATTTTTAATTTCCTATCCGAAGGTGTAAAAATATATAGTAACGTAATCTCCGTAAGCACGGTATTGCACGCCATGAGAACGAAAACAACGTTCATTTAATATTTTTTTACTCGCAATCTAGTAAGTAATATAATATTTTAATTAGACTAATTAATAGGTAACAGAATGATCTTATTGGTGATATTTTTTTCATATCGGTAGGGTCCGTAGCTTCTTCACTATTACGAGTTGAATAGACGCATTTGGCGAATATTCAAGGCTTAAGCTGCTATTGTGTCGCCAAAAGATAATAAATCCACAATGTCACTTCTTCTTGTTAATCTGATGTAAACTAGTCCAATGTTAAATAAATTTTTACTTTACTTTTTTTACTTTACTTTACTTCCGCTTTTATGTATTCTCTTATATTTTCTTGTTCCCTCGTTGCTGAGGATTGCAATGCAACCACATATGGATGGATCGGACAGTGCAATCTGTCGCCCTCCACCTTCTCTAAAGCTCAGTTTCATTCGTCGAAACGTTTTTACAAGTTTAAACATTTGCAAATCATTGAAACGATGCCATGTTGCTTCCAGGCAGTGTCAATCAGACGAATGGATTGCATTGTTTGTAAGTCCGCTTGTGGGGGATATCCGCATGCTGTATATCGACTGAGCTACTTTCAGTAGTCGTTACCCCTCATGCGAGGATTCCCCCAAACGGTACCCAAGCTATCTTGACTTGGTTGTTAGTGCCAACAGTGTGTGTTGTAAATGTTTTGTATAGTCAGGGGAGTGTAGCTCCACAGTTTAAGTATGTTCGCTGTCAACTGTCACCGTTTTATGTGGTATAATCTAGCGTGATGTACCTAACCCCCAGACACCACGAACCTGCGTCGCTGCACGTACCTGGTGCTGGACGAGGCGGACCGCATGCTCGACATGGGCTTCGAGCCGCAGATACGCAAGATCATCGAGCAGATACGGCCTGACAGACAGGTAAATACTAAGGACAAACACTATCAACTTTCCTGCTGCTCACCGCTAGGGGGCTGGAATCACCACCAGGAGTGCTAGCACGGGCCAGAGACAAATTGTCTTTGCACAGTTTCGATTCGCTTTCTTGCTTGATAAAAATTGTTGATAGACAATTTGTGCAGAAGAGCCAGGCTGGAATCATCACCATCCTTGTCTGCAAAACTTACCTGGCCCCGTACCGTGATATCTTATTTCGATGATTTTTAGGTTCAGCCGTCGACGCCCCCGCGAATCATATCGCCATAAGGTTCATAGTCGCGCAAGGATGGTGCTGATGTAAAGAGGATATTAAAGATGTCCATCTTTGATAGCTTTTTAAACTTTGTAGTTTTGACCGCTCGGCATACGCGCAGCAGCACCAATCCCTTGCAAATGTGAAAAAGCAGTCAATGTGCTCCATCTTCAGTCATGTCGCTTTCCTTATGGCGATTTAAAGGCCAAACAAACCTGTCTTTGCTAGGTTAATAAATCACTAAATTGGCAGGTTCAAATAAACATATTTTTAAAACATTCACTTTGCCTGGTTAATAAAATGCCGTCCATTGACAGGTCCTTATGTGGTCTGCAACTTGGCCCCGAGAAGTCCAGAACTTGGCTGAGGAGTTTCTCCAGGACTACATCCAGATCAACATCGGCTCTCTCAGCCTCTCAGCCAATCACAACATCCTGCAAATAGTGGATGTCTGCGAGGAATGGGAGAAGAATGACAAACTCATCACTCTGCTGACTGAAATCTCTTCTGAGGAAGAAACTAAGACAATCATTTTTTCTGAGACTAAGAGAAAAGTAAGTCAATTCTTGTTTGCAGGTTTCCAGAATCATAGTCATGTGATAAGAGCATTTTATCTTTTTTTAGGAAATAATATTTGGTCTATCTCTAGAGAATGTTCAAATAGAGTTGATGCTATAAAGATGGTAGAAAGTTCACATAGCAGGTTTTATTAGTGAGCTTAAAAATGTATCAGTATATTTTTGAATGTTGAAAATCACAAGATTGTTGTTTAGGCCTCCATAGCCAAGTGGTTTCAGTGCTAAAGGCTTTTGGAACATGTTCGAGACCCAATCGTAAAGATTTATTGACCATGACGTCAAGAAGAAACTAAAGTAATAATCTCCCACCAAAACAAGAACTTTAATAAACTTCAATCCCACTTCTGAAAGAGAAGAACCTAAATCAGCACCCCGTCTCAGGTGGACGAAATAACAAAGTCAATAAACCGCGCGGGCTGGCGCGCTCTCGCCATTCACGGCGACAAGAACCAACAGGACCGAGACTATGTACTCGCGCAGTTCAGGCGATCCAACGGCGGGATCCTCGTCGCCACCGACGTCGCCGCCAGAGGACTCGGTAAGTCAGAGGAAGACGAAATACGGACGTTAGGAAATGATAGGTTCTGTTACGTGTTAGGCGTCATTCAACGTTAGAGACATGGCTACGCGATGCAGCAGAGCTACCATGGCCCGGAGATGAATTGTCTTTTTACCGTTTTTTTTCCGCGCTTAGATGTGACAAAGCTATAGAATACGGATATGTTTGTCTCTTTTTCGCGGGATAAAAACGGAGGAAAGACAATTTGCCTCCAGCTCGTGCTAGCCCTGCAGTTCCAATTAAAGTAGTTAAACCACCTTAAATTGTTGGGAATTGTTTAACGGGATGTAGTTTTGATTGTATATTCGCTGTCGCGAATTGTTTCCAGTCTCACATCCATGGTCATGGATCAGAATTAATTAGGACTGGTGAAAGATTCCATTGTAAATATTGACAGGGTTTTAAGGTAAAATTAAATAAGCTAAAGTTAGAAGCCGATAATCTTTTAAAATAAGATTACGAGGGCAGTCCTAGGAAACAGTTATCTTTGATCCAAAAATCAATAGTTAAGATTTGATAAATTGAAAAAAGACGCCAATATTTCTTTTACAACGTTTAGTTCTGTTAGTCACACGAAAAGATGTAAAAGCAAATAGGTCTGTCTTACAAAGCTGTAGCTTGCCCAGAAGTAGACTATCTTATGTTTGTGCCACCTTACACGGATAAACTCTTACGAAGTCCAAAAATACGTCTCGGAACGGTGGTGATACCTCCCGCCAAAGATAATAAGAAGGCATCAAACAGAAGATTGGAAGCAAACAGTTGCAAGGTTTTTTACCAAAGGAGAAGTTAAAATTACCTCGCACTGTTACACCGGGGTGTCAAAGGTCTAAGAGATGTGTCAGGAGCGTACGGAAGGTTGATGCCATTGCTCAATCGAGTTGCAACGGTTGTTTTATATCACAACCTGATGATAAAAGTGCTTCCAATATTCACGGTTCTATGCAAGGTTCTCAAAAAGAGAAATGCTTTTTTTTTCCTCTGTAGCCAGGTGGAGCGACGATTTACGTCTAGCTTCTAGCGGCGCAAAAACAACAGAAAAATATAGAGATCAGTATTAAGTAGTGGAAAATATCTATTAATATATAAATATAAATTGAGATACATGTTCACTCATGCAATGAGTCTCAGTGAATATTGGAACATGGATTTGAAAGCAATGAATCTATGCTACCGGGCATTACGTATTATCGGGCCACGATGTTATTTTTCTGATGGTAGATATTTGAAGATCGCTATTTTTGGTTTTCTGTTGATTAAAAGCAGACCTAATTCATCTTTTTTTTTCTCTTGGCAATAATGATAGCAAAAGAAAATTCAAACTTTTCAGCTTGTTACAATTTGACAAAAAATAGTAGAAAATAATAGGGGCGGCACTGTATTTGTCACTATGTTGTTCATATAGCAACCCGATATCGTCTTACGCTCTCAAGTCTTTCAATTTCAAGACGTTCTTGGTAAACTGTAAGTTTTCTTTCAAGACAAAATCTATTAAAAGCCAATTAGAAAATTTGTTTCAGAACTTAAAGCTTTTTTGATCACACAAAATGTTGTAGAGTAGGAAATAAGAGCCGAAGTAACTATTTTTCATCAGGCACCACGAGCTACCAATCTACCACAGAACAAACAATCCTAGCCCGACAATAGCAATAAATTTCCATGACTGACTTGGCATTATTCTCGAATGTTCTTTTTCATTTCAGAGGCGCATGCGTGCAGAGATAAGGGCTAGACATTCGGTGTGTTGCTGACTATATGACCGCAATATAACTGATTCTCTATGATGGAATCGTTTGTGACAGCATTATATCAACTGTCAGCGCACACTGTTTCTAAAAGCATGCTGCCTCTAAAATTAAGATGATGGGGTCTTTTACATTTGAATTTGGAGTAGGAAGTTGGTCTTACAAACTTTGCATCGTAGGCAAAATTCCTGATTGGACAGTGATCACAATTTTTTCGGACTGGGTCGTGCGAAATTTAAATTCACAGAAACCGAACCTCTTGATTCTTAGAGTAGTTTAAAGTAAGACCATGAAGAAAGAAACAAGAGCAATACATGCTTGGTTAACTGTCATGAGATATTTAATCGAAACTCTAAAAGGGCCTGCCTTACGCCACCTGACAATGTAAATAGTAAACCGTACGAATGTACGCTAAGTACGAAGGAGTACATGTTAAGTCAGCAACACCGACTCTTGGCCTACCACACTCCGGACGACTGACGGGCATAATACAGTTATTTCCAGCCGATTCTACCGTCATTGACCGTCGCCGAGCTGAAAAGGTAATTTTACTGATCAATTTGTTAAGTGAAATGTTCTTATTTGAATTGTCAGAGACCTTTGATATCGTTGATATTATACACTTATCGATATTTCATTTTTGTCTAATTATTTTATTGTTTTTTGTTTGCTCTAGCAATCTCTTTAATTATCGAGCTTAAATTAGTAATTATTTTTCAACAACTTGTTCAAATAACATTCAGGGGTCACACAAGGCTGTCGCTCAGGGCCTTTACAATTCATACAAGAACGTTTCCTGCCTATGGTTTTCTCTTCACAATTTTAACTCTCGGTGTGGTGTTTGTGCTTTGATCGAGTGAGATTACTCTCTATTTATGTGTTGATACGTGTCATTGTTGCGAGCAGATGTGGAGGACGTGAAGTTTGTGATAAACTATGACTATCCGAATAACTCTGAGGATTACGTTCATCGTATCGGGCGCACGGGCCGCTCGCAGAACACCGGCACCGCTTACACTCTGTTTACGCCTAACAACTCGCCTAAGGTAACATGATCCTTTGTTATAGAGAGTAAGGGGGTAAAAGATATATAAATCCCCTTTATTGTACACAATACTATGCAGTATGTTTTCCTTTTTTAAGGATTTAGCACGATTTGATCAAAATAAATATTTAAAAATGTGAAAATTATTATGGGAGAGAAGAATGGGGTGTAGGTAGATGTCACACTGTGACATCTATTAATGTTGCAGCATCCAGTTCAACGTTCAAGAGTTTGCTCTCTCTGAGTTATCCAGATTATATGAGTCTTTATCCAGATTATATGAGTCTATCCAGTTCTTTAAAATCTTGAAACTATAGCAACTGCCAAGTCATCTTGCCATGTAGTCATCGGACATTTTCTAACAAATGAACAAACTCACTTTTACATTTTGAATATTAGTTGGGATAGGATTATACATTGATGATAGAACATAATTACTATGTTGATTAGCTGAATTAGCTTTGTTGCATTCTAGTGTTGTAATCATCAACCTTTCTTCCAGGCTAAAGATCTGATGTCGGTGCTTCAAGAAGCGAACCAGGTGGTGAACCCCAAGCTGCTTGAGTTGGCGCAGTGCGGGATGGGATTCAAGGGGAAATATGGTAACCAAATACATTGAGCAATATTTGAATTGATATTCAAGAGAATGCCACTTCGATCATATAAAATGACGTAAAGTCTCAAAACGCAATATGGCCTCTTGAAAACAAGGCTTAGATCAAGTTTAAGCTTTGCTCAGCTGCCAGTCACTCTGTGATCGCGTCGCAGTCACGATGCCTAAATATGCTAAATAACTTTAGCAGATTTCGTCAACACTATTGTAAAATAATAAGGCTTATATTCAAATAAAGGTATATAAGATTAAAAATGAAGGTATGTTTGATTATTTTAATATAACGTTAAGTGACGATGTGGTGCCACCCAAAAAGCCTAATTTTTAATGATACATGATATCTATGTATATCTGATCGAAACAACTTGCTAATATTATAAAAATACTAGCTCTGTTCAATTTTCATGATTTCCTTCTTGTGTTGTTTTTGTCGAGAAGTTGCTTTTTTATCCTTTGAATTCGATGTAAAATTTAAAAGCCCTGAATGTGAGAGGTTTCTCTATAATCTCCAAATCTCGAAACGACTTCTCGACGTATGACTACTATAAAACACTGATAGAGTAATTGTTTCTGTTGACAGGACGCGCGCGCTACCGCGAGCGGGATGACAGCTCGGGCGGGCGGTCGGGGGGGCGCGGGGGCAGGGACGGGGGGCGCGGGGGCGGCCGGGGGCGCGGCGGCCGGGACGGGGGCGGTATGTACTACAGGAAGGAACCATGATCTAAAGAGCAAGGTCTAGCATTCTGGGAGCAACACGTAATGACGTCACTCGTCATCAGTTTCTTTGGAACTATTTGTAAATAACATATTATTATTTCGGCCTTGCTTAAGCATCAATTGACGTCACTGCGTGTTGCCCACGTGACCGGAATGCTATACCTGGCGGAGTATATTATTATACCATGGAAGGGATCCGGTCAGCAGTATCTCTATACAATTCTCGTGTTTGCTATGAACTGGTACCTGTTTAAGGTGTAGTTAGCCCCTGACAGTATTTCGGGTACTTCCTATCCTTATTCAACTTGGGGGTGATGAATGCTTATGCCTCCCTTAGTTTCATGCTTCTTTTCTTACTAAATACTAAATGTGTTCCCAGGTTCTAGATGGGATGACGCCGGCGACGACAATGGCGGCGAATACGGCGGCCGATCCAACTTCAACCGCGACGGGGGCTTCGGCCGCGACAACTACCGACAGGACAACGGGTTCAGAGGACGCGGCGCGCGGGGCGGGGGCCGGGGCCGCGGCGGTAGCGGATACCAAGGACAAAGCCAAGGATACCAGCCACCGGGCCAAGGGTACCAAGGCCAGGGTCAAGGCTTCCAGCCCCCCGGCCAGGGCTACCAGGCCCCGGCGCAGGGCTTCCAGCAGAACTTCTCCGCCCCCCCACCGACTAGCTATTACAATATGTACGCGCAACCGCCGCCCCCGCCCGCTGGGAAGTTCGGCGCGAAGTAGATAGAGTAATTTTGTGATTTAGTTCTGTAAGGACTTTTAGGTCGGTGCTACAGCTGGCATTGTGGCCGTTTGTGTATGGGACGCAAATAGTTCAAAAATATCAATCACCCTCCTTTTTGGCTTCGTCTCAGTCCGGTAAATGTTCTAGACATGCAAATGAGGGTTCTGAATAAATGTCATCAATTGCTTGAAAGCTAACATGATTTAGCCAACATTTTTGAAGGTTTTGATAAAATTAGAAAGAAAGATATTTGTACTATAGGATACTTGGGGGTGGATTTATAGAGTTTGGCTATGCTAGATTGGCACCGGCCCTTAGGGATTTATTGTCAGTCTGTAACTGTAATACCGTGATTATCAGAAAGTAGACAGAAGTTATGTTTACTCTTTTAGTGTAGAATGCAATAATTGGCTTTGAATTCTACATTTCTAGTTACATAGTTTACTCGAAGATATAGTAAATTCAGTAACCAGGTGTTTTTTATCTATAGCTATAGTCTCGTCTCATCATCATGTCTTTATATTAGCTAATAATGTAACTAAAACTACTGGACAAGTATAAAACATTACAAATTGTCCATACTCAGCACAGCTTTTATCTTATTAGTAGCAAAATGAATAAGAATGTTCCCAGATACATTAATGCTTGAAATCTTTTTGAAACCTGAGGTTAAGTCAAGACCAAGTATAATGTAGGCAATGTAGCGGTGAGGTATGTTAGTATTTTAAAATTGATTCCTATTGTTTCTTACACTTATGTCTTGTTAGAATATGAATTAAAAAAGGGTTAACATTTGTGGAGAACTAATTCCAAAGTTAAAAAATAGAGAATTTATCATGGTTTCATCAATCTGTCAAAAAATTTAAATCTTGGCACCTTTTGATTTGTTCCTTGCCCTTTGAAAATATAACATTCCTCTCAAAATAGTTTGTGTGGATACATGTCCTAACCGTAATGTGCAATACATGAAATAAACAGATGTTATTATGTACTTTGAAGTTTTATTTATAACATACTAGTGTCCTAGTTTTAAAATCTTGGTTGAGAGAGGTTTTTGAAACTGCTTTTGATAATGGCTACTTTTTAAAGAGTGGCAGCATGCTTATCAAGAAACGGGCTTGCTTTTTGAGAATGATTATAGAGATAAATTTTCTACTTATGCCCACCACTAAAACCAAAATTAAATAAGAAATAAGTTATTGTTTTCTTGTGTCCACCAAAGCAAGTGCAAAGTACATTATCATCCTTATTTGGTTATAAGACAGTGTCTTATGTAATTGGCCTTCTGGAATAACAGTTTTTAGGATAGAATTTTGCGTAGAGAAATAAACATTTAGTTTGAATCTGTTCCTATTTCTTTTCCTGTTCGACAAATCAGTTAGACAATCCAGTTAGACCACGAGGAAGCACCCACATTTTTTGCCCAGAAACAACAAGAAAAACATGATATGGTAAACAATTACACTTTATTCCTACATAATTACAGAAACATTGATTTAACTTCTGCTTTGAACAAGATTGATTTGACTTCTGCTATAAACAAAATAACACAGGCAATCACATTATAGCTGTACTAAAGGTGTTACGACAATCTCACAATGTGGCAATGTTAATTAGTGGGCAGCGTGTTGCTTGTCAGGGTCCACATAGCCCTCCTGCTCATCGGCGGTGTGCGGCCAGAATGTGGGCTTGTTGAGAGGGTCTATGGCTTCTTCAGGGAATGCATCCTTGAAGTCTTCCATTGTCATCTGGTCATATGGCAGTAGAGCCTTGATTTGAGTGACTTCTGATTCATATCTGAAATTTAAGAGAAACAAATTATGTGTTGTGTAATTATGTGTTGCTTTGTGGAAGGTCTGTGGAAGTACATTCTTAGGACTGAATCTCTTAAGTCTCTAGCTTATTACCACATCTACATTTTTACTGATTCCATTTAAAAAGAATGTTGATCTTGAAACTATTTTGTTGTGTTAGGAAGTCCCTAACAGAAATTGTTTTGCTCCATTTACAGGTCTATCAACCTACTGGACTAAAAACTAAAGATGATTTGGTAAAAAGAAATTAGTGTAACCCATGCTACATAGAGGAAGACAGATCAGTATCTTTAAGCTTACAATGAAGGGTAAACTTACTTGCTAATGTTAGAGTTAGATGCCGCAATGAATGCTTCGACAGCTCTCTTAACTTCAACCGCTTGCGCGTCCACCTTCGAAGTCAAGGTATCAGCAGGGTAGGGCACTTTCAGAGCCTCGTATTGCTTCTGGAAGTTATCGACCATACCAGGGATGGGTACAGACTGCTTGTAAATGGCCCAATTGATTTTTGGCGGCTCGGGCGGGTTGGCCATCACCCTGTAAATATACTCAAATTAGCCAAAAAACATACAAAAAATTATGTAACCAAATCGATCATGTCAAAACTAACCTTCGAAGGTACGAGTCGGACTTGATCTTAAAAGCCGCAAGGCTGGTCCTTTGCTCGGTCGGGACCCTCTCAGCGAGAGCGGCCCAGTTTACAGAGCTCTGTGCGATCCTTTTCGCCATTTTTCGGCGATTTTACAACCTTTGTAAAATGAGATCTAGCAGCGCAGCGAAATTCGTCAAGTGACCAGAGACAATATAAAATTTTACTGTCAAGCTGTGCTGTCACTGTCACTGTCAAAAATCTAGATCCATGGTACATGTTTGAAAAGGCATCAAGCATCATCAATACTGTCATTGTCACCTAGTCAGGAGATTTGGCGGGAAACCAAAAAGGACTGGGTTGCTATTCCTGCGCGTGAGATGAGATGAGATTTTATCTTGGTCAATCTCAAACCTATAAAGTTTCAAACGCGAGCAACAAGGACGAAAAAAGGTGATATTAAAATTTCAAATCTCCGAATAGGGCCACAGGAGGAGGACAGACGCCGGCCGCGAGGTTTCCAATTCTCAGAACCACTAGTTAAGCTAAACACTAGGCTGAATTTTGTCGCCTTAATTCAGTCATTACGCGTGAAAACGCGTGAAACAATGGCGCAACCGCGTTCCGACGACGATTGTCCAGGAGCTTTTGGCTTTCGTGCAAAACAAGTTGGACGTAATAGATGAGCTCTGTCTTGAGCAAATCTGTAAGTCCAGCTTCACCGAGGCAGACATCCTGGAGGCGAAGAAGACGCTTGCAGAAACCGCTATTATTACCTCGCGCCTTATCAAAAGGTGCCGAGACAGGATGGCGGGGAAGAGACACCTACAGGACATTTTTCGTGTCCTGAAGGAGACCGATCCTGACGACATGCCTACGTAAGTACGTGGTTCGCGACCTGAGTCGACTGCCGCCTGTCACGTGGGACCACGTCGACGTCTGACTGACTCTATTTTTATTACAGTAATTCTGTAATGTAATGGATTGATTTTTAATCAATAAATTGGGTGAAAGAGGAAAATTCAAAGATTCAGTTATGATTTAAATATGTTTAATTTACCTTTGGTTTGATTAAAATTAAAATACACTTAATTATTATTTTATACGTACAATAATTGGCTTAGATTGTAATAATATTTTTATTCGTAGAGAGAATATTTGATTATAAAAATAGCATAAATAATTGTCTATGACCAATCAAACTTTCAATAACTGTACTACACCTTTGATAAAAATAAACGTTGGATCATGGGTAGGAAATTATTTATGAAATTATGAACCTTACCTAATTAACTAATATATTAACTATTGCATTTTTATAATCTGATGGTATTCACTGGTATCAACATAGGTACTCGTACGTATCTATTCTATATTATATCATTATTTTACAAATCAAAGGTCATAGAATCAGGATCAATATTCTAATTGACTTTTTCGATCAGTCTTTATCAATAAATCTACGCTTACAATAACAATTTCACATATACTCTAAACTAAATTACTTAATAATAATTTTATTTACAATAATCGAGATTTAATTGTTTTATGATTATTTACTAAGATTTTTCTAAGCTAAGCTATTTAGCTAAGTTTTACAAAACGTTGAGCTATTCACCATTATGAACTCAATTTTTTCAAAACACAACTTAGACACGTAAACAACGACGGAAAAGTGGGAGATAAAAGGAAGAAGCCGTATATTTCTGCGTTCAATCACAGAACAAATAATGGTTGAACAATTTTACCTAACTTTATACCGCCAAAACTTCGCACAATGGCCCAATCAAGTAGCTAAGTGCGGAAAACGCCCTGCCAAAACAAACAACCGCCAAAACTTGAAAAGTGAACTTTAAAGTGCCAACATTCTAAAAAAAATAGTATAAGACTTGGTTTATGTTTGCGGGATGTCTTTGATTTCTGTATCACTAAAACGTCGGTAAGTTTTGTGAAAAATAAGGATAACTTAAATAAAATTAAATATTTTTAACACGAACTAAAGGAATGCAAATTCTAGTAAAATGAAATGCCTAAGGTATGTAATCAAGTACATATTAATTGTAATATTATTATGATTGTCACAAATTAGGTTACCATCATAAAAAACTATTTAAAATAAAATGTTTTTAATTATTTTGTTCTTTTGAATATAAGTAAACTACTTTTTACATAATAATTAAAAATAAATAAAGAAGTATTTTCTCTTCGCAGAAACATAGGTAACTGTGGTATTTAAAATAAATAATAAATGCTGCTATTAATTGTTTAGTTAAAGGTAATGTAAGCTTTGGTTTAGTTACTATTCTACTTTGTTTGATTTCCAGGCTATTGGGTATCTTTCCATCGACTTACAAGCTCAGCGCCCGATCGCCTGGAAATAGTATTAATGAAAAATAGTCTGAATACTTGGTAGCATAAAGTTCATTTTGGATCGTCTTTTTAGAGCGGGCCATCCGCGGTCAGCAGCGACGGCTGTTCGACCTTTGGGGGAAAGGCGTGGCGAATGGCGATGTTCACATTTATTTTATTCAATTTACGAGGATGTCAGTCGCTGAGTTCGTAAGTCGGCGAAGACCTTATTGCTTGCTCACCTCAATCTAGAAAAGCTTATTAGCTAAGTATAAAATAATCTTTTTAGCTATGTACCTAACACAAATATAAAAAAGCTAGATATATTATAAATAATTGTTTTCATATTATTTCTATTCTATATAAAATATATCTTAACTAACTAAGTTATCTACATTACAAATGCAATTAAAATATTCATAAATATTATTGGTCCATTACTTCGACAACGGTCGAGTTTCATCTAAGAAAGCTTTTCCCACTAGCAACCCTAAATCATTGAATCATGATTACGGGGAGTTTTGGCGGGAACCGAAAAGATGGTGTCGTGTTTTTGTATTATTTTCTAAAACTTGTGATTCTTCGAGTGTTGGTGGATTATTACCGTTTACCGGTTCGTCAACGTGCACGAGTGTGGGCAAATGATACAAACATCGCGAAACGCGATTTTTCGTGTTCTCTACAAAACTTCACTTAAAGTTTCAGTAAAGTATCCATAACTTTACTGGAATGGGGAAAGGGGAGGGATTCATCGTCTTCATCATCACCTCATCATCATCATCCCATCATCTGTTACTGAAGGAAAAAATATTACTAAGAATCCGACTGAAGGACGAGTATCCATGGTCATGAATAATTTATTAAAAAAAAAAAAGAATCATGATTACATTGGGTAGTTTTCAACTTAGAAAATCATACATTATACTCGTACTTAAGTTTGTCATTATTAGAAATTTCGTATTTTAATCATTATTTTTTTTGCAATCAATAGTATCGTAAATACTTTTCTATAATGACATCATAGGAAATTAATTTAATTCAATATTTATTATCAAATATTTTTCATTCTTAATTAGCTAGGCGTTTGACCACTGTTCACTTCAAGTGACCGCGTGTTCAAAATTGGTAACACGCTTAGCTGAAATCGGGAACTGGCTCTAGGAAAATAAATACACAAAACCATCAATTGTAAAGAAACTAGATTCATAAATTAGTAGGCTTGTCTTTAGGGTTCCGTTTTTCGGGGTAGTGTGGGGAGTTGCTGGACTGTCCCACCGTCCGACTACCCCAAGTAGTCCGTCGCGTCACTGGGTTGTTCTTGCACACTTTCAATAAGTTCCCGTACGCAGCTCGGTACTGCCTGTTCGTGGCTGCGTAGATTAAAGGATTAATGACGCTGGACGCCCAGGCCAGGATCGAGGCTATGACGTGAAGCCAGGGGTAGGTGATCTCATCGTCGGCCACGTTCATGATCATCAAGGGAAGGAAGCAGGCTAGGAAGCAGAGGAAGATGGTTAACATTAAGGTCGTGAGGCGAGAGTCTTCTTCTTTCTCTTTTGCTGTTTGCCCGCTTAGCTTGCTGTGAACAAAATGATGAAACACTCATTAGTTTCAATGTCATTTCTTGTTTTTCACACCACCTGCTCGACAATGACCAATTGCATATCACGTAGTCTCAATGTAAAGCAAGGCATTGCCTCACTTATGACATAAAGATGTATGAAAATCCCAAGGGAATTTTCAAGCAAAGATGTTAAAATTGAATGAAAACTTAACATACGGGCACTGTAAGAAGAGTTTATTCGACTGGCCACCAAAAAAAAGAATAGCAGCTGGACCATGAGCTCCACGAAATTTAAAACAAAAGACAGTATTTGGATATATTTTCATAATTCCTTTTTAGTTTCACGCAGAAAGTGTGAATAGTAGAGTATTCACTTCTGGGATAAAGCAGTGTCTTCGTCTTGGGCAGCTCTTGAACCCCTCGCTTCACTCAGGACTCAAACAACTCTAGAGTCAGGCTACGCTCAGGGTTCAATAAGCCACCCGCGATGTAAGACACTGCTTTGTCCCCTCGGTGCATAATCTACTATTGCTTTTCTGTTGAGGCAGGATCAAAGAGTTTAAAAGAGTAAAACATAGGTTTAGGAAGATGGGGGCGTGGGTTCGATTCCCACCTAGGGCAAACATTTATGCGATGAACATTTGTGTTTGTTCTATGTGTGGGTGTTAATATATACTTAAGTAGGCATTTAAAAATATCTAATTATGTATATCAGTCTCTGGCAGCTATAGTACAAGCTTTGCTTAGTTTGGGGTCAGGCGACCGTGTGTGGAAGTGTCCCGAATTTACTTATTATTTTAAACTAGATGGCCTAGTCCCCTAGATACAGGCACGTAACGTACCTACTTTGGGGATTAGCGCTACATGGTAAAGAATTACATAAGTACGAATAAATCAAGAGATTTTTCTTTTAATAATTATTCACGGATATAACATAACAAGTAAGTATTATTCATCAACAAATATACTAGCTTGTTTTAGAAAAAGATGTACCTAAGTAATTAGGAGAATCAAGCAATTAAATCATTATCCAATTGTATTCAATTGGATTTCGATGAAAAATAATAGCAATACAAACATCGTAAAAAACATTGAGTAGTAAGTCATGTTGTTTACTGATTGCCTCAAAATAAAAGGTATTGACGTAGGCATGGTTTTTATAGAAAAATGACCTCATTAAGCAAAAAAACATTACAGACAAGAAAGGGCATGTTATTGTGTTAGTACGTGATTCTATTACTGTTAAAAATAACTATATATTTATAAACAGCAGACCTTACAATACCGTTGAGATTATTTGATGTAAAATGCAAGATAAAGTAGATACTAACTCGATCCTAAGGCACTTCTAGACGGGCCATATTTTTATTGCAATAGTTGCCCGGAATACTGGTAATAGGGCCAGTAGATTGACCAGTATTGCCGGGCGAGTATATTACGTATATATACTGCCCGGCAATACTGGCCCATCAATATTTTGAGTGTGGCTCGACCATTTAGTCATACAGTCGGTACATATACATATATGACGGCGCGTGACATCAATTAAATAATGAAAATCAGATTGAGAGTTGTTAATCGATAGTTTTATTCTGTTGTTTTTGACGATTAATCGATTTGTTTAAGGTAATTTAGAGCGGTTAACACCGAATGGAGTTGCGTTTGGAATTTCGGGCGAACGTCACGTCTGTCAGGATTGACTCACTTGACGGGTTGAATTGAAAGCGGTCGCACGCAATGGTCATTCGTGAAGAGTAATAAGTACTCTAAATCGCCAATTATCTTTGTGATCATTCACTAACTAAGTAGTCTAAGTGACTGTATAATTAAAATAGTGAAGCCTACACTGCTGTCCCCTTATTTCAACGTTCCTAAATTCTAACGCCCACCGTAGATACCCGTGATGACGAGTTCATGGCGCAGAAATCAGATACAACACCTCGGCGTTCCCGACTTTCCCCGTCATCAGAAGTGAGAGATGACGGCTCGGCTCTCTTCCCTATGTTTCTCCGACATATACATGGTCCATGTAGGAGCGCCTTTCATACATATGCCTCTTGTGAAATAAACTTTAAATTAACTGCTTTTATTGAAAGTGAGATTCAGCTCAATTATGATTGCATTGCATCAACACTTTTCTACTCCATATAATCACAAATCTGGCCAACACTACCTTTACGGCCCCGTGCAAACAGGCCACTATAAAACTGGATTGACACCAAATACAATTTAAAACTCAAACACTCAAAAATACCGCTATAGAACGATCTCTTCCAGACCAAAGTTATCCACCAATATAGAATGTCAGCCCAAATTGTTGTTTCACGTCGATGGAGTAATCATACACATAATTATGCAAATTCTACCCCGTGAAATCACACCCATATAATAACACTACCCGTCTAATCACACCCACATAATAACACTACCCGTCTAATCACACCCACATAATAACACTACCCGTCTAATCACACCCATATAAAAACACTACCTCGTGTAATCACACTCATATAAAAACACTACCCCGTGTAATCACTTGAAGAGATCGCTCTTAAGCGATAAGACCGCCCATTGCGCCTATATTTTTGAGTGTTTAAGTCAATAAAGAGAATATTGTATTACTTATCGCACACAGATGTAAACGTTACCCTATTTACTCTCTCTAATCATACCAACTTCCTTTACCGATCCAATCGAGTCGTTCCCTCGTTAGTCACAATAACTCACAAAGCCATACCGACCCGCATACACACCTGCGGCCCTCCAGCTTCTTCTTGCTCTCTCGCACCTTCCAATAAATGCACGAGTAAGAAACGATGATGACGACACAAGGCAGCACGAAGCCGAAGACGAAGAGGTACTTCTTCGGAGAGTGGCCGTCTTTCTTCAGGATCGTGCAGGAAAATGTGTTCTCGTCGAGTCCCAGCTGGCCCCACACGCCGAGGAGTGGGGGCACCTGGAACAGGGAAAATGGGAATTCAGAAATTAAATAAATTCTGCAGCTTACTTATCATATCAATGAACAAGTCTACTATTCTATAACCATCAAGATTGCGAAAGATTAGCAAGTACCTACCATCCCATTTCAGGTATTGTTCAAGAACTACGACTACTTACATCGTCCGGTCACTTGGCATCAGATTCAAGCTATGGTCCGATATACTCTATCATACCTAGGTATAATAGTTTTGGGGTAAATACAGTTAATTTTATCAGATGCCAAATAGTAGTTTGAAAACTCTTAAAACCAGTTAGCTAGAGGGGCTGGTCATACAAACTTCATACCTAGATAAAAATAACTATTACAGTAAGTAAGTGTGTATGTGTGTATGCCTATTACCTAATCGACATGCTAATTGATTACAATTTCGCATATTATGTGTGTGTGGGCATGTGTACTAACTATGCAGGTGTGTGTCTAGTATATAACCATCTAACAAGTATAAATTATGAATTAAAAGATATTCACAGATACACACAGATCACCGATTTTTGTCAAACATAGGAAAGAACACTAAGACAAATTCACCTTTCAAACAAAATCAAAATCGGTTCATCCGTTCGGGAGCTACGATGCCACAGACAGACAGACACACGCAGACACGCCAAACTTATAACAAGTAAACCCCGTAATTTTTGCGTCGGAGGTTGAAAAGCAACTACCTACCTAAAAAACACAAAAATAACAACAACAGTAATTTGAGTACTTTTATAATTTAAGGGCCTGTTAAACCCAATTTGGAGAACGATCGATGCACCGAGTAGATTCACGGAGGGGAGAATAGGAATGAGCTCTCATTACTGTTTAATGTTACGGACAATTAACACGAGTTGTCGGCTAATGGCACTTGGAGGAGCGGGTGATGAACGAAACTTAAGACTGAGCGAGAAGGATAACACACAGACTTATGAATCATCATCATCAACCTATTTGAAATTTGATCACTGCTAGACACTCTCTCCGGCGACCAAAGTGGTCGCAAAGACTAACTTCGCATTGTAAGGTATTCTATAGCCATTTCGTCTAGAAGAAGAAGACGAGCGAGTAATGATACTGACGAGCCTCTAAACTTACCTACAGAGTGACAAAGTGCAATTTAAATGTTTTTTATGACTTTTGCACTTCTTTAATCATTCTTAAATAACTAAGAATTTCCCTTGTATTATGGATTCATTTGACAGCTTATGATGTAGACAACCTCCCTATAAATGGAATTTTTGATTTGCTTTGTCTACCTAATCAGTCAAAAGTGACCTCTTAAAAATGCGGATATTTTTCATAGCTCTATTTTCGCTTGAGAACGTTTAAAAAAAACACAAGAACATAGGGGCGGAGATATTGTTAATTTAATTGTACATGCTAAATCTTATATCTTTAAATGAGCAATTTTTGTATATATATATATATATAATTGGAATCTCGGAATCGGCTCCAACGATTTTCATACAATTTAGTCTAAAGGGGGTTTCGGGGGCGATAAATCGATCTAGCTAGGAATCATTTTTAGAAAATGTCATTTTATTCGTGTTTTATCGATAATCAACTTAAACATAAACTTGGAAGAAAAATAACAAAAAGGAGGCGTTTGAGTAGTCTCAACTGAAAAATATGACTCTTCCTGACATCTATTGGCGAATAATAATACTATTTTTTGTGAGCAACTAATTGCTTTAACGACACAACAGCAGATGGCGTTGTTAAGTAACACGAAGTCAATGAGTGTTTGCTTTGAGGTTAGACTAAAATCAATTGTTTATTTTCCAAAAAACACAATTAAAAAAAAAAAATACCGAGCAAAGCTCGGTCATCCAGGTACTTTCATTATAATCTAACAAATGGTTTTCAAGAAATTTTAGTAGCGCGTTTGTATGGAAATTTCAGAGCGTCGCGGCCCTCTTAAGCTAATGGGTTTATATTAGAATCAACCATCATCGTCATCATCCACAAGAGTTGATTTAATAATGTAAGCACAGCATAGAAATCACAGGCGTTAGCTAACAATTTTAATTTTTTTATTTTTTTATTGAGAACCTTCTTCTTTTCGGAAGTCGGTTAAATTTATTATCCTACTAATATTATAATCGCGAAAGTTTGTAAGAATGGCTGGATGGATGAATGGATGTTTGTTGCTCTTTCACGCCAGAACGGCTGGCACAGAGATAGATTATAGTCTAGAATAGCATATAGGATACTTTTTAACCGCGGGTGAAACCGCGGGGCGCAGCTAGTGTTATATAAATAATAAATACCTATTCGGAACACTTGCACACAGTGTCTTCTGACCCCAAACTAAGCAATGTACTATGGTGGCCAGAGAATGATATACATACTTAGATATTTTTACATACATCCATAAATATATATTTACACCCAGACATAGAACAAACACAAATGTTCATCACTTAAATGTTTGCCATAGGTGGGAATCGAACCGCCCCCAGGCTCTGACGCCAGGTTCACTACCAACTGAGCTACCGAGGCACTCAAGACTGCTGAAATTGGTACGAAAGTCCTTATTAGGACTTTATTAGGGCTTGGTTTAATAAAAGTAGCTTAAGTACCAACTTTTTATGAGTACACAATAAACTTTTTTTGGTTCAGTACCTACATACACTATAAACTAAAATGGCTGCCCTAGTCCATTAACACAAATGTAGAGAACATTAAAATATGAGCAGGATTAACAGTAATAGCATAACAGCGGCGATGCCCAACGCTCATAATATTTAGACACGCTCCAAACCATAAGCGGAAGCGGTCTCGATAACTGGTGTCTTTTGTAGTCAGATTACTATGAGCTGATATGACTTATTTTGATTGAAATAGAAATAAGTTTAATATTAATACACTGAAAAGATATTAAAATAGTTTAATAGTTAGTACTTGAACTGTTTTTTATTATTTTGAACTGTCACTTGTACCTATATGTGTTATAAGTTAAAATGAATGATTTGTTGTACCTTTACATAACAATTCATACAATACAAAAGATACAATATCATATTTTTACATTGTTATTAAACCTAGAATGAATTTAACACTCCATTATTAATATTAGATATTGCTGTAATGTTAGTGGTGTGATACAATATTGATTTGAATAATATTCCAATTCAATAGGAATTGGACTATCATTCAAGAATATTACCTATTCCCAAGAATATTTAGATAAATTTCATAGGCATTGCAACAAAAGCCTAACTCACTAATATTAGAAATGCGAAATTTTGGATTGATGTTTGGATGTATGTTACTCAATCACACCAGAGCAACTAAACGAATCTGAATGAAATTTGGCACAGAAATAGTGAAACCTCGGGGCACATCTAGTAAATAATAAGTACTTACTTACTAAAAAATATTTGCCACATAATTATACGTTTTTTTTGTGAGACAAACTATTTTAAAAACCGAACGTAAAATAAGTAATGAACCTTGTGTCTCGCACCAGCCGCAATGAGGGAGGATGTTCCCTAATTTGGGACAATTAAACACGTATTACAAACATGGAAGTGCAATGAACTAATTCCCAGCGCTTCCTTTACACCGTTTATTTATTCAATAACTATTTAGGGGTCAGCGTGCACTACACGACAACGGCGTCGTCAGTGCTAGCTGACGGCATGTGGGTAGCGACTAGTGTAGCGATTGATTAGACAGGAACATACTCTCACCAATAAATGTGAGTATGAGTAGTGATACAGTGTTTTGTCATTTTGTTTCTTTTCAATTTTGAACTCGATCGAAACGTATTGTATAACCATGCTGTGGCTTTACAACGTTTATCAGTAAGAGGGAAAGAGTTTTGACGCTCAACAGTATGTACCTAAATAAATTTAGTACACAAACTCACTTTAATAATAATATAATTTATTATGGCAATCACTAACAAAGATTCTACGGCCATAGTAAATCCACAGCTACGATTCGAATTTATTTGAGCTATGGTTTAAATATACACTTTTTACAATACACAGGTGGACGTCTGTGGTGTTTGGAATAATATTGACCGCCAAGTGCGCGCTAACTCCACAACGTTTATTTATTCACGCTTCATTTTAGGTCTCGTGATGATATTATTTTTTCTATGAAATGTTCTGTTTCCTGCATTTATGAGATAAACCAAGTTGAATGCAGGGTGTGTTGTAACAATGTAGTGTTTTAGATTAATTGGAACACAGACTCTCGTTGTAGTCAACTTGAAATACCCACAAAGCATTCAAAGAACTTCCTTTTTTTCTTTTTCAAATACCTCCCAACTTAGCAAAAAAATCTAGTAAGTAAATATTGTTTAAGATAGTCATGATCTAAAATCGTGGCCGATCAGGCCTAATCAACACCAAACCAGCTGGCAACAATCAAATAATTAAAATGTAAATCCTGTTGGCTTATGATAGATCCAATAAATGAAAAGTACCCATCATAAACGACGCGTGATCAACGCGTGACTGACGTTGTAAACTCCATGTTTCGTACTTGACTCTACTACTATTATGGTCAGGGTACACGAGGACCTATACACTAGACACGTATATACATTGAGTGTCGCACTGTATACATCAATTGTCTACGATGTGTCTACTCTCGCGACACCTAAGTTCACATGTATAGTGGCGGTGACGTCATGTGTCTTGACCATAAGTCGTGTAGGGTTCATATCTCAGTCTTGATTTAAGCATATTTTTTAAGAAATTAGCCAACGTACCATGAACCCAAACGACACAATCCAGATGAGCAGCAGCTGCACCCAGATCTTGGTGGTCGTGTAGATCTGCGAGTACATGTCGTAGTACGCTATCAACGTATATCTGGAACAAGCGAAAGTAAAATTAACTCATATTTACCTTTACTCTTGGGAGATAATTAAGGTAATTAGTGAGCAATATAAATTTTAAGCAGTTATTTTCTTTTTTGCGCTAAACCGGGTAAGTAACTAAATTAAGTAGGTAGTAATAGAATTTGCGTAGATCGTTTCTTACGATATTTCGTAGAGATATTAAATAGTTATGCACCAGATTGCTATAATAAGCAATATAACCGATAAAGTTTTGAGTAATCAGGTGCATATTAGCTAAATATATCAATATAATAACGAAAAATAAGTCTCTAAGACAATCGCAATTTCCATTATCAGTTCCATGAACAAAAAAAACTGTTTGAATGAATTTCGCGTGATAAGCGGAGCTATGCACTCGTATCACCTCATCCTATTCCAATTTTCAGTAAGCTTTTTAGTCCTTGGAGTCGTGAAAAGGTATAAGAGCAAGAAGATAAAGTTGATTTAAACACTAGTTAGTCGCTCAGTTAGGATTATGATTTAGGACTAATTAGGGTTAGGATTGCAATGAAGTCCAGTAATTTTAAATCAGCTTTATCTTTTTGCTCTAAATTTGATCAAATTTGTCACTAAAGTGAACAGTGAAGTAGATCGACCAGACCATTAGTCAGGATCTGATCAAATTTAGTCACTAAAGAGGACAGTGAAGCGGATCGACTAGACCAGTAGCCAGGATCAGAATTTATTTGAATTGATTCGGGCGTTGTTTATTTACGTTATGTAGCTCAAGATTTTAATTCCAACCACTCGAGTATTAATACGGATCTATTTTTGGAGCGTTTATAAATAAACTGCTTATGAATAATTTTCAATTTAGCGTTCATTGTCTTAGAATGTTTTAGCTAATGACGCATCGGTGGAAAACTATCCTTGGAACGGCCTTCTGGAATGACGTCTGCGAAGCCTGCTGATGTATCCCAACCACACTGCGGTATCGGCTACTGCGATCGTATATTTCCATTCAAACTAATCCTAAGTAATATTATAAATGCGACAGTGGATTGGTTCGTCCGTCTGTTTTTTACGCTTTCATTCATACCTTAACTACTTAACCGATCATCAAGAAAGTTTGCATACACGTTGTCAGGGGTACAGAAAATAACATAGAGTATCTTTCATCCCGAAAAAATGGTTCCAGTGCGACCACCGGACCATAATGATTCACTCTCAGACTCATAACGCCAAGGTTTTCATGTGTCAGGGATGCCATGGAACATACAAAACGATATGGACAACTGACACCTAGATCCAGAACAGATAGGTATTCAAACAAACTGGATGTTTGGCTACTCGGGATTATTTAATTACTCAGATGTCAGCAGAACTAACGGTAAAATAATTTTCGGTAACAGATGTGATTTACGGGTGAATTTCTGAGAAAATGTTGTGATTATTTTTGTGAAGTTTCAAATTGTGAGATAAATACATATGTTTAAATCATGATGTGCTCGGTTAATTTCTATATTTTGATTTTGTGATCAAAAACCTATAATGTCGGTTGTTTTAATTTTAAGTTTGACTTTCATTTTTCATTTTCATTCCATCTTTAGTTCACCATTCACCAACAATCTATTCGTATTCCGTCTATAATATGCAACTCTTTTTAATCTATATCAGTATCGGGCTAAGTAGGTTAGGTTGCATTTTGTTTAGCTGCACTTCTCGTAAAAACAGTTCTTTTTGTAACATCAGACGCAAGTGCAAATGACGCTGCCCACTTGAGGCAGCGATTGACCCAAGTGTCCTGTTTTCTTTCGAACTTCACAAGCCTTGCCACTTAGCAGGCTTATTGGTGTTTCGGATTACGAAATCGGCTCGAGAAGCGTTTCATAAGCTCTCGTTTATCTCGTGGGAAAGCAAGCGTGTTTGCTTTAGGATTAGATAACGGATAGAAGCCCACTTCGTAATGTGTTTACGCTGCTGGAGCCTATTATGATAGGAGTAAATCGATTTGGAGATAAGATTGGTATTAATACACATGTTTTATTAATTCTGATCCTATCCTAACTAAATATTGTGATGTGAAAGTAAGTTTATTCGTTTGTTTGTTACGTTTTCACGCCTCAATAGATCATGAAATTTTGCATACACGTTGTCAGGGGTACAAAAAAGGAGATAGAGTACTTGTCATCTCGATAAAATCAGCGGTTCCTGTGATACCGCGGGTGAAGTCGGGGAGCGCAGCTAGTGATTGAATATACTATCATCATAAATCCTATGCAAGTATCATGTAACTTATGGCATATGAACTTATCTGTGAGTAACAAAGTACGTCCAGAGCAGGCAGGCTGCGAACAGCGTCGCCATTATGTAACGGGTACTGACCCGCCCACATCAATGGGGTTTATTTTTACGGTGCAGGCCCTTCAGCGCAGTGTGATTAAGATACTAGCGATTGTCGTAATACCGCGGCTCATATTAATTTAACTTTGGGCCAAGCTTGACTTAAAATTGACAATAGTGAAACTTATTATTTTGGCTAATGGCATCAATATCAACTTTGAGTTCAAAGATGATATTAAAAAGGTATCAGACACAGTGGCGTCTTGGCCTTAAGACTTAAATGGGTGCAAATACATATGACCAATGTGTGATTTAGCCGGCGTTAAATACAAGTAGTCCATTAAATAGTAAATAAATCGACTTTTAAGGTTCCGTAAGACAAATCTCCTATTTTTAATCTTGAAATAGGTACCTACCTTACAAATTAATTTTTAAAAATCTAGACCACTGTTTAAATAAATGGCAATTCTTTTTATAGCTATTTCTTTTGATAATAAACCAAGGTAAGTAAAAAATGTTACTGCCAACGCATTTAATTGGTGAGGTAACTTTTTGACCCTAGATAATTAGTTAAGCATGCATTAAATTTCGACCATACCCACGAAAAAATCTCATTATGTTTGATCAAGAATCTCCATACAAGGCAAACTGAAATCGCTATCGCTTATGAGTTGTGGATGAAACTGCATCGGTGTCAGTGAGCACTTCAGTGGACCGACTGCAATCATAAAACTGCTGTAAACTTACGAGTTACGAAACTTTTGTTAAACTTCTTCTTGTATAAAGATGCTTATGTTTTATTAGGTAAGTCCACAAACCTAATAAAACATAAGCGTCTTTAAAAAATCTATTTGAAAAGTGGCTGTATGCTTCGCATGCCTTGTCAAAATTGATTAAAGTCAAATTCAACCCAACAGATTTTATTTTAAGATTATTAAGTAAATGTACTCAAGTACATTATATATCTCATGCATGCATCTGTTAAGTGCATTTTTGCTACTTTTTCTGCTAAGGATCTCTGGTAACAATACGTAGTAGGTACACTACACTATTTAAGGAGTCTATTCACGACACAGCTGCCTGGGACGCATTTGTGTATGAAAATGAATGGCACGCTTTTGCACTAACCGGCGACGGCAAACGGCAACAGGACAGCGGCGCCCTTGATCCTACCTGTGCCGTGCTGTGCAGTGCAGTGCAGTGCAGTGCCGTGCCGTCCCGTGCCGTGCCGGCAAGTGTAATAGCACCGAGTCAACATGGTTTTCAATCATCCATCCATAGCAATCTGTACGTACGCACGACTTCACTAACTACTCTAATATTATACCAATCAACTGATTGCGAGCTATTCAAGTTGCCATTCCAGCGGCTGGCTCGAGTGGCACGAGCCAGCGCCGGCCAGTGCACAGTAATTGCGCTAACTGTAAAAAATGGAAGAACTGTAGCGGAGCATGCGTAAAGAGACGTGCAAAAGAAATAATGGGTTGGCAATTAAAACTATTAAAAAGCTTTCCCTCTTTATCTCTGTATCTGATGGTTATGTAAATTACTTGCGATTCGTTGGAAAGTTACTTTTCCGTATAACGGGAGGCATAGAGAATAAAACTGTAGGTAGTCATTAATTCATGCTCCGGAAGTGGAGTCTCTACTCTACCTCGACTCTAAACTGTTTAGCTTTAGATTAGAGCAAGCAAGTTCGTAAAGGCCGAGTAGCTAGCCCTGATGTCAGACTTTCTTGGTTGCCCGAAGGCTTCTGACATGTCTTGACGGCTGTTGTTACAAAACAAACAACCGGGGTCTACTGTTACGGTTTTAAATTTTCGTTACTTTTCACGACTGAATCTTTTGGAGAACTAAGTAGTGAGCAAACAAAATGGCACTAGGTACTTTGTGGGTCTAGATTCCTATTAGGTACAAAATATATTATTAGGGTCAACTTAATGAAAAGAGGGTATATAAGGTTAAGAATTATTTAGAAGACAAAGTTGTCTGGAGCCTTCCACTTCCACCAAGTAGCCACTAGTATTTATAGATGTTACCTAGTTGTAAGCCAAAATTTGTGAGACAATATTTTATTCTCAGTTTCAACAAGGCGGTCGAGTCTATTTAAATAACATTGACGTTGATGAGTGTCTTTTGATACCTAAATTGAATAAAAACATTTTGACTTTTGAACTGGGGTAAATGCGTCTGGGGGAAATTGCTAACGCCATCTTGTACAGATTATTGCAACTAAAGATAAAAAAAGATGTAGGTAGCGCCTAATTTGTGAAGGGTTTGTCAGTAATTCTCGAAAAACTCAATTGCTCCACAGACGCATTTACCCCAGTTGACCCTAGGTAGATAAACTAGATACCTACGTGTTTTGGATACTAAACAGATTTTCTTTAAGCGTTGGTTCTCAAGAAATTAGCCGAGGTAAACGTTCGCTCGATGTAACTTTTTAGCTAAGGTTAATACAGTAAACGTCCCGTCCATCTATCTATCGCTAGGTACGTTCTGGAGGACATTTAAAATTGAAAACAAGCCATTAATATTAATGCCTAGCGCCATGGTGGCGGAGGTGAACGAACTGGGAAGTTCATGGTACCTCGTGAACCCACAAAAATCGGGAGTCGATATGTACCAACCTACCTATCTACGTATTCTAGCCCCCTTAACAATAAATGTTGTATTGGAATAGTTATAACCTACAATGTTTTGTCTTCATCCATCGAGTTCAAAAATATAAAAGAAAGAAAAAGACAAAACACTGTATAACTATTCCAAGGCGATAGGTACAACGTGTATTGCTAAGAGAGTAAGTGTTTATATCAACACAGAAAAATAATAAAAAATTGTGACTAGGGTTCATTAAGACCGAGATTTTTTTGAAATGTCTTGAATTGTTACCGATGTTTTCCGGATTTTGTCTTCAACTGCTGCTTCCTTGCTTCCTATCGTAACATCGTAAGTCTATGCAAAATCAATGGCAATGATATATCCATGCCATGGAAATATCATTGCCAAGGCTCGTCACTCAGGTCATGCTCTACGCTCCAGCTTCACGATTTTTATCTACTGATTGGGTGCTTCACTGTTCCTACTATGCTAATACCAATTAATACATACATATTAGACCTTATTCAGTAAGCTAAATTGCTAAATATAAACTAGCTAAAAGTATTGATGGCCTGGTATAATACGAACCAATATCAAAGTAAACAAAGATTGGTAGCAATTAGCAATTTAGAACGAGACTGCCTCGGTGGCTCAGTTGGTAGTGAACCTGCCTTCTGAGCTTGGGGGCGTGGGTTCGATTCCCACCTAGGGCAAACATTTATGCGATGAACATTTGTGTTTGTTTTATGTCTGGGTGTTAATATGTATTTAAGTATGTATTTAAAAATATCTAAGTATGTATATCAGTCTCTGGCAGCCATAGTACAAGCTTTGCTTAGTTTGGGGTCAGGCGACCGTGTGTGGAAGTGTCCCGAATTTATTATTATTAATAGGGCCTATTTCCTAATAAATAATTAAAATGAATACATTATTTTTATTAACACCTTTATTATGTACTAGCTGCGCCCTGCGGTTTCACCCGCGGTTAAAAAGTATCCTATGTGCTATTCTAGACTATAATCTATCTCTGTGCCAAATTTCGTCCAGATCTGTTCAGCCGTTCTGACGTGAAAGAGTAACAAACATCCATCCATACAAACTTTCGCGTTTATAATATTAGTAGTATATATGGGTATGCGTGTGTTTATATGTACAAATGTATGAGTTTCTTTGGCACGCCCTACAGCCTAAACAGCTTGATTGATTTCTACATGTGAGGTGTCATTTGAATCGTCTTGATAGTGGAAGTGACATAGAATACAAACATTATACGGCCAGAATTTTCGTTTTTCTTTTAATAATGTTACTTACTTGCTTATACTTACTTACTGTACAAACTTAACTGTTACTTTAGCGATGTAATAACTCCAAAGAAAAAACCTAAGTATATCCTTTTAAAAAAACCCTTTCCTCTCTTAAAAGCGATACAGCCAAACAAATTGATTTCAAAGTGGTTCCGGTTATTTATGTGATGCATTTTACTCATAGTTCAAAGAACATGAAAACAGATGTGACACTTTTTGTCGCTCGAAGAATTAACTACCTAATACATCTAATAAATTTGACTCAATTTCATTTCATTTTTGACTACATATTTAGGATTTTGGATCTTTGTTGTTAAAGTTCTTTAATCCACATGGTATTAGCATTTTTTTATATTTCCCAATTATCTTCAAAATTAGGCCAAATTTAATTATTGTGTATGTATTTCTGATCGAAGCGTGTGTGAAATATGTACATGTATTTTTAACTTTAATTAGGCACATATGTAACAATTTTAACTTGGCATCTACAACTACCCACAGACTCAATAAAAGAACCGATTATTTACTGTTTTTTCAGTATGTCCCGCTTTTTGCTCGAAAGGGGACGTAAAAATGCCGCTTTTAAAAAAAAACCCGCTTTGCTCGGAAAAAATGTGGCAACGCTGCTAATGCTACGTACTTACCTGTTGTAACTAATTTTATCGCAAATGAAAACATACAAATCATTCATAAATTAAAAATCATTCTTTTAAAATACCTTTAGCGTACGATTCTGCAGGATGTTTACCTCAAAAGCTGTTTGACTGTCCAGTTGTAAATCACAGAGACAAGGTCGTTGATTGTACAAATATTTTTTTATTTCATGTTTTACGCAAGCTACTCTAACTTTCAAAACAGTGGCGCCACTGTGTACAAAAAGTATGAATACTCATTCGATATTCAAATATTCAGATAGATAGATAAATACGCCTCAATTTCTGTTAGCTCAATTATCTACAGGATAATATTACGTCACACAATCTTAATAAATAAATAATGTTCGGGACACATACACGGTCGTCTGACCCCAAACTAAGCAAAGCTTGTGCTATGGCTGCCAGAGACTGATATACATACATAAATATTTTTAAATACATACTGAAATAGATGTTAACACCCAGACATACAACAAACACATGTTCATCACATGAATACCTATTTGCCCTAGGTGTGAATCGAACCCACGCCCTCTAGCTCAGAAGGCAGGTTCACTACCGACTGAGCCACTGAGGCAGTCAATCTTCTTTATCTCTATCTTCTCTACATAGTATAAAATAAAGTCACTTTCCGCGTCTGTCTGTTTGTATATCCACTAACTCTTAATGTGCTCTCTACACGATCGACCGCGTCTCGACAGAGGTGACTTTGGTGGTTTCCGACCGTGTGGACCGCGGCTTACAACGATTTCGACACAGCTCTATCTGTTGCCTACCAAGGTCACCTGCCGTTGGTTGTCGACCGTGTAGCAGGCCTTTAAATTACGCAACGGATCTTGATGCAGTTTTAACCATCAAATGTTACGGACAGGGCTTCTGCTTGACGGCGAGGGTGGCAGACACTTTGTGTCGAGTGAGCGAGAGGGAGATAGATAGATGGATGTACGTGTCCTTCTCGCAACGGCACGCGCTGGTGAGCCCGGTGCCGAGTGAGCGAGAGGGAGATAGATATGTGGATGAACGTGTCCTTCTCGCACCGGCACGCGCTGGTGTGCCCGCCTCAAGGATGTCGCTTTGTGCTTCTCGGTGATCGCTCGTGGGGTTCTTCTGAGTCTCGAAAGAAGGCATCTTGCGGTTTTTCTCTTTATTTCTTCTTTTCCGGAACAATTACTTTACTTTACTACGGCGTTGACACATCGGTGTCTTACTGAATACTGTTGTTGCCTCTTCGGAGGTTTAATCAAGACTAAACACTTTTTCGCGGCAGGTTTAAAGGTACCGTGCGAAGCCGAGGCAAGTCGCTAGTACCTAAATAAATAATAAGCGTATCGAGTAACGAAGTCAATATAAATTCGTTAAAATAGAAGTTCTGTTTTACAACTCAGTTGAGAGAGTGGTCGGTGATAAATCTTCGGAGTTTATGATCCGCGTGGAGCCGCAACGCAAATGTGATTTTTTATGACAGCTTCTGGATTGATTCTCGTTTTCATGTTTTAAATTGAGAATACTTTGCTGTGCTATTTTGTATTTACTAACACTGGATAAGACGTGTTCTGGCTTCTGATACGTTCTTTTTCTGTTTGGAGCAAGCTATCAAATGATGTAGTCAGTCAGAAACCATCCTTGCTTCTGTGGTGCTATTCACAATCATTTGGAAACGTTTCCGATCGGATCCCAGAAATTTCAAACTCAAATTGTTCGAATCTCAGCCTAATTTTATACATTTTGGAATAGGGAATCAAGTATAAATCCTATCGGAAGAATTAATCACGTTAAAAAACGTGTGAATATATAGACTGAGATTCGAATAATTTAGGTTAAAAAATTTTGAAATCCGAACGGAATCGTTTCCGAATGGTTGTGAATAGCCCTGCCGAACTTGCTTACTAAATGCGATCATAATGGACTAAATTGAGTAGCTACTGAACTAAGGCGAATTAATTCAGCCTAGTATAATAAACGAATTAAGTTGAAAATGAGGCATTATTAGTATTATAGTATAGTATAGTTTGTAATATTAGTCAGACGACCGTGTGTATAAGTGTCCTGATATTTGTTATTATTATTATTTATTACCTACTTATGCCATGCTTTCTATTTTCATAATACAGTCTACGAAAATCTTTGTTTAGTACCTACTATTTAGTCAAAACCAATCAAACACCTAATCTTACAAATTACAATGTTGGTGTAGAGATGTTGCCGGATATGCATTCCACTCCCTCGCATGTGCATGACGAGTGAGTCAGCGAAAGGATTAGAGCGGTTTCGAAAAAAAAAACGAAATCAGAGTGAATCAGACATCTTGTACCTCCAACCAACCTTAAACCACCGATTATTTATATTAGTTAGTCTATATTTTTGCATTTTCACGGAACTTTACGGTTTGTGTAAGTGTGCCTTGAGGATCGAGCTTCTTCATTTTAACTCAATTTTATGGGCCTATTTAGAACGCCACTAATACTAGTAATACTAGAATTGCTAAAACTAAATTAGCTGAAAATATCGTCATAGTAAGAACGACAATATTTGTTTACCTAATTATGCTAAATTGCTAAACTAGCCTTCTGAATCGGGCCTAATGTTTGGATTTAAAACGAATCCTGAACTAACTTGAAATCAAGAATTTTACATTATAGTTTTGCTAAAATGTGTAGTATAAGAGTAGTCTCTCACCTGTTAATAGTAATAGCGACCATAGAAAGCAGCGACACCGCCTCGTTCCCATAGAAGACGAAGGCGAACATCTGGCAGAGCCGCGGGCCCAGGCTCCAGTGCTGCTGGATGTACCGGTTCGCGGTCAGAGGCAGGTTGATGCTGCAGAACAGCAGGTCTGACACGCAGAGGGAGAGGACGAACATGGTCGTCACGTGGCCGCGCAGCTTGGGGTGCATTAGCAGCGCTACCGTGGTAATGAAGTTGCCTGGAAGAGAAGGAAGGTGTTATTGAAGAACAGAAAACAAAAAGGACGATGAAAATGCGGATTGCGGAGCGAAGGTTAGCAGGGCGACTGAAGAAAGTATGAATTAACTACGGGAAAGATGACATGAATGCGGAGTGAATTCAAAAATAACGAGTGAGTGTACTTGACAACGAGTATGTAAATAACCACACACAATTGGGATACGGGTAGAAAAAAAATGGTAGAGAGGAGGATAACAAATAAGTAGACCGAGGAAACGAAAGCTAGAATCGGGCATAGGCTTTTATCTATCTTGCTTCTGTTCTAGTTACGAAATGTTTTGTAAAACTGAGAGAGGTTATAGAAAGACCATAGCAATGTAATCTTATTTAGGATTTTGGCCTAGATACTACTTTAATATACAAAAAATACTATAATACAAGGCCAATTTATAATTTGAGATGGGTTGCGAGTTGAGTGCTCGTTTTCCTAATTTTCTTTTTGTCATGTCTGACACCCAAAAGCTCGGTTTAAAAAACAAGTTAGGATATAATGTCTTTATCAATATCGTAATTGAATTTCAAAATTACATTTACTATTGAATCTAAATCATTCGAATTGAATAGCACTTTGTCTCTCCTTTGATCTTAACATGTAAGCGCATTAGCCTACATTCTATTTCCACTTTCCCAGTATTAATAGTGATGATGGCAATAAAATAGTTTCTTTATTAAACAGTTTCAACACAGAAATCTAACCAGGAACTTGAAACATAAACTCTAAGACCAGACGAGCTTTATTTAGTTCAATCTTTCGCGTTTTGCGGAACCCACCTCAGTTTAATCCTAACTTCCTAATCCTCATTCTAACTAATATTATAAATGCGAAAGTGAGTTTGTTTGTAACGTTTTCCCGTCTCAACCACTCAACCGATCGTCTTGAAATTTTGCAGACACGTTGTCTGGGGTACAGAAAAGGACATAGGGTACTTTTTATCCCGAAAAATCCTGTTCAATCGCGGATGAAATCGCGGGGCGCAGCTGGTATAATTTAAAATAGAAACTGAATTTGTTCGTTTGTTTGTTACGCTTGCACGTCTCAACTACTCAACCGATAATCATGAAATTTTGCATACACGTTGTCAGGGGTACAGATGAGGACATAAGGGTTTCTAGCCGCGAGTCATTTTGAAATGCATAATTTTTTAGTACAACTGAAGCATACCTTCCAATGAATTTTCGAATCAGTTAAAGACTTGAACAAATCGATTATAGGTTGAATTAATTTGAGATATATGGTTTGAACAGATTGAGATTGGTTTGAGCTGCACCGTTGACCTATAGGCTTCATCCCTATCGATCTAGAGGTGCGGACATTTAATATGACGTTTCAAACCGACAAAATCCTTAATTTCCATAATAATTGTCGATTTTGTCGATTTGAAACGTCAGTTTAAGTGTTCGCTCGCACCCTAGGAGCTAATTCATCTTAGTCTTTTAGAAAATTTATAATGATGAAAGGTTTTGTCAGACAAATAATTGTCTAGCCGTCCCCCAATTACAAATTCATTGATCTTTTAACCTCTTATTTGGACGTGATAAAAGCCACATTAACTTTGGCAGAATTAAATCGAGTATCAGCACTCGAGCCGATAAAGCGATGTTTACTTGACAGTGATATCATTTACCGAGCTCGGGTTTATACTCAAATATTAATACAAGTAATATTCGTTTAATGAGTGCGGCCGTTGGCCTATATTAATATCGATTCCTTGAAGGGAGTGGTATATTTGCTGAGATGACTAATGTTGATTTATTTGAACGTCAGGTTGAGTTTGAGATGTTTGAATTAAAGACGTCATCACTATGTCTAATCAACATCAAATATGTACAAATACTTATGAAATCTTGCCGTGATTCGATACGTCGAGTTAACATTGTGCGGTGTTTATGAATTCGCCAATGCCGGCATTTTCTCACGCATTTACGTCTAATCGCTTGCAAAAATAGTATTTTATTTACTAGTAGACTAGTGTTTTATCGTATTTTACTAGTGAACCTAGATTTCCGCGTAAACTGTTAGCTGATTGCTTTCTAGATTGCAAATGGCAGGAGTAGATTACACGCTAGGAAACTTATGTTACAGAATAATAATATATAATAATAATAACCTTATTTAAGCAAAAAATATTACAGAGCCTAAATGTGAACCCTGAGTCCCACTAGGAGGTCCTGTGCTGTGGAACTCAGTCCTTTCCCATCTTAGGCTACTTAGTTTAGTTTAGCTGTAGGTATAGACCTTATAATATAAATTCACACATTCACATACAAACACACACACCCCACACACGCACACATCCCATACAAGCAAATACACACAACGCAAATCTTGAAATGCATTAATAATTAAAATTGTTCAATTTGTTAAATAATTTAAATGTATTAAAATAGGCACCTGCAACTATGTTGATCAAGAAAACCCGCTATAGCCACATGTTTACCATGCTTGACAAACATCTTAGCTCAAGCAATGGGGTAGGCTGAAAACCAGCTCTGCGTGGACCTCGTCTACGCAGAACAGTGCTGAGCCTACTCCAATTGCCAAAACAATTTTATCATTATACTCAGTTTAGGTGTAATGATATAAGTACTTTTAGTATTCTATGATGTGTTGTTAAGTCATAGGTTTTGGAAATAAATACATTTTTATTTATTATTTAATAGTTACTAACCCTTATTTAGAGTTAACAATAAAAGTAAGTACATAAGTATAGATATAAAAGTTTTGCATGGGTGTGTGTGTTTGTGTTTATGTGTGAATGTGTGTGTGTGTGTGTGTGTGCGTGACAGAAAAGTCCATTTAACTATGTCTATGACTTATGTGAATAATGTGAATGAAACGAGATCATTTTATCATGATAACTCACTGCTGAGTATAATCCTTAGTGCGTCACTTTTTTTGGACTGTGTCAATCTCATTCATAATTCAGTCGATTTGTTCTAATCAACTCGTATCGTAATCGTATTGGCAACTACAGTACGATGGATGGGGCTATTCCTACACGTGAGATGAGATGAGATTTTATCTTGGTCACTCTCACATCTACGACATTTCAAACGAGAGCAACAAGGACGAAAAATGGTGAGATGAAAATCTCAAATCTCCGAATAGGGCCCCTAGTCTACAAAAGTCGAATGATAAAATCCCATGCAGCAGAGCTTTATCCGTTTATTTCCCCTCGCAGTAATTAGCACACACAAACTGATTTATTCGACATACATATTTCTTGCAGTTCAACACCCCGGATGTAATAACTCATTACGTACGCATTGTTTCTTTTGTTATGTATGCATTTTAAATATTTATGTCTGGTAAAAGTCTTGTAATTATCACTCGGTAGTACTTACGTCTCCTTTTCGCTTCGCCGTAGTCGCGTAACCCTCATTGCATCTATTGGTGCACCACTATTTTTTTTTCTCCCCCAATCAGGGGAATTTGGCGTCGCACGTCATGTGCATTTGCCAATGTCAAGTACTAATCATTCGTTTTCACAGATGATGGGATGATGATGATGAGGTGATAATGAAGATGGTGAATCCCTCCCCTTTCCCCATTTCAGTAAAGTTATGGATACTTTACTGAAACTTAAAGTAAAGTTTTGTAGAGAACACAAAAAGTCGCGTTTCGCAATGTTTGTATCATTTGCCCACACTCGTGCACGTTCACGAACCGCTAAACGTTAATAATTCACCATTATTACACTTTAACACTCGAAGAATCACAAATTTTAGAAAATAATACAAAATCACGACACCATCTTTTTGGTTCCCGCCAAAACTCTTGCACCACTATTTATTCGGTACATCAGTCTAATGACAGTTTATAATTTGACAGGTGTCACGTAATACGACTACGTTACTATAAAAAGGGGATGAACCTTTGTATTTAAAAGTGGAGACAACAGGAACTGATTTCTTCTCTTGGCCCCCAATAGTG
This sequence comes from Peribatodes rhomboidaria, assembly GCA_911728515.1. Taxonomy (NCBI): domain Eukaryota; kingdom Metazoa; phylum Arthropoda; class Insecta; order Lepidoptera; family Geometridae; genus Peribatodes; species Peribatodes rhomboidaria. Next base: position 14,303,668 of record OU452179.1, on the reverse strand, counting down.
AAAAGTGGAGGACAAGAGGAAGTTTTGTTCCTCTTGACCTTGGGCCTCTTTTCGCCCCCATTCGAGGCCAAGAGGAATAAACTTCATCTTGTCCCCCACAACCCACTAATGCAACTTGGAAAATATGAATTTATAACTTATCGCTGGCTATACAGCCGTTTACGGCGCTGCAATTTCATATTTTAGGTATCTGACATTGAAATTACACTCAGTAAGTAAATGCAAATGTGAAAGAAATCTCTAGTTTCTAATCAAGTTTACTTATTTTCGGAGTATGTACCTATGCCATCCAAGCCACCGATCCAAGCTCAATTATTGCACCAGCTTCATTGCAAGCTTACAATTACGAGTACTTATTAAAAAAAGCAAAAGTTGTTACCAAAATTCATTCCAAAACATTATCATTAAGAGGATGGACCAGCAGCGAGAAATTTGAAAAATAGGTAGGCCTTATATTGATCAATAGAAATTTATTAGACCAGATATTTTTTACATTAATTAACTTAAATACAGAAATTACCTACACAAAAGCCCTAAACATTGCAATTGTAAATTTTGGATTTGCCCTAACAATTTTAAAACCATAACTACTTATACTTAAGGTAAAGAAAGACGTAAGTATACCTACAGATGCGGTGTTTTCGGTCCATGAATTTCGATTTCACTCAATTAAAAGATACAGTTAGCATTTTTGTTGTTTTGATTCAAATCAGAATTTGGCTCGTATGCGTACCCGCTATCTTGAAGTACAATCTTGTTTCATACTCAAATCTGAATAAAATTATTCGTAATGTGTTTTTAACGAGACTTTCACACATATTTTATGTGAGCACATGCACTGAGTTTTTTTTAATTAAAAATACTTAGATAAGTACTTACTTACCTATTGATGTTATGACAAAAGATTAAAAATATAGAAGATTATAAATTATCGTATTATATTATATAGATTATAAACTACATTGTATTTGACGAAGTTAAAACTATCGTCTCTTTTAATTATGTACAGTAATGTGATTACAGGATCGAATCAAATACGTGAGCTGACTAACTCACTATTTTAAAATTGTTAACTAACGAATTAACGCGTTTCGCGGCGTCATATCTCACTTATAGTAAAAGTAAATTAAAATTGAGTGTTTGGTTAAAATCAAAACGACACAAAGTTAAATTAAACTAATGAATCCAAGATAAATTGCTGCGCAAATTTTAACCTCACATCCTAAAGAAAAAGAAATTTCATTACTTATCTACAATTATATTAAATACAGTTTACAATGTGTGCTATTATGGGTGTCATGCCTAAAATAAATTAATTTTGAATTTGAATTTATTCATTGCGTGAACCAGGAACAATACAGTTGTCAGAAATTATAAAAAACCACCATAATCGGCCTTTAACCTAATAATTAACCACCAATTAACCCCTTTAACCTAAAAATAACCTAATCGGCCTTTAACCTAACAAATAACCCCCACCCCAAAAAGAACAATTTCAATTTCATTTATTAATTGTATTTGTAGGTACAATACAGTTGTCAGCAATTATAAAAGAGCACCATAATCGGCTTTTCAACATGCAATTAAACACCCAGTCATCCCTATTCCATTATCAAAACTCCCCTTTGCGCCCCACGCCAGCACACTGTCGCAGTGGGCCATCTGTTCGCTATCTCCCCTGGGTCGACGGTGGTCAACTGCTGGCTGACAGATTGACAGGTTGATTGATTTGCGGCCCGACCAGCTCTCGTGTGTGGCTAATGTGGAGACGAATCGAACACAACATCTTCGGAACTGTGTCACTTTATTGTCATTTAGCAAAAATTGCAGAAAACAAATGTTTTTTATTTTTGGGATAGTGTTTTTAAACACTTTTAGGCTATTCGGAATAGGTACATAGGTCAAATTTAATGAGATAATAATGAAATTAATTACTTAATTAGAGATTTTATAAGTGTAGTTTAAACTTCTGAAAGTAGAGTCAATATCTTTTATAATCCTACTATCCTACTAATATTATAAACGCGAAAGTTTATAAGAATGAATGGATGAATGGATGGATGGATGGATGGATGGGTGTTTGTTTGTTACTCTTTCACGCCAGAACGGCTGAACAGATCTGGATGAAATTTGGCACAGAGATAGAGTATAGTCTAGAATAGCACATAGGATACTTTTTAACCGCGGGTGAAACCGCGGGGCGCAGCTTGTATCTATTCTATTCTATATTATATAAAGTTAAACTACCACTGACTGACTGACTCACTGACTCACTGACATAGAGAAACCTAAAGGGTATACGCAGGGGTGGGGGGGGAAAAAAGGAAACGGGGTCGTGGAGGGGTGGGTCCACAACCTCCGGGAAAAATCCGAAATTGGAACATCTCCCTACCCTGATGGTCGTATGCCCTGAGATCTCGAAAACGAAAAATATTTTTTCTAAAGCACTTGAACTAAAATTGTACAGAACCCTGTGACGTTTCAGGGGAAGTTGAAAAAAACATGGCTCCCGAAGAAAAAAACATGGCCGCCATACAAAATTGAAACGTCAGTTACTCGGAAACGGTACGACTTGGATGGGGAGTGTTTGACCAAATGTCATAGGGAATCGGGAGAGCTACCTGGTGGGGGTGACGAAAATTCAAGATGGCGGATTCAAGATGGCGGCCAAATTTCAAAATGGTCCGAGAGGTCTGATTTTTTGCATCCGGGGGTTTTTGGGGTCCCCGATTCTAATAATGAAAAATAATTTTGGAAAAGTTTTTTTTTTAATATGGCTGCCATACATTCGATTTTTTTCATACATTTTGGGGGTTGCTTCCGAGCGAATAGGGCGAGGCCGGAGGCCTCGCATCACACTCGCGAGGCCGAAGGCCGAGCCCCAGCTGCGAGGCCGAAGGCCGAGCAGCCCCACTCGGCCGGTGCAAGGTGAGGCCGAAGGCCGAGCCTTGCAGCGGCCGAGTACAATGACACACAATCAAAGTCGGATAGGTCATACTAGCGAGGCCGAAGGCCGAGCCTACGACCGCGAGGCCGAAGGCCGAGCCGCACCGGGGCGAGGCCGTCAGGCCGAGCCACGGTGCGTATAGGACTACTCGATCGATGCAAGGTGAGGCCGTAGGCCGAATCTTGCAGCGGTCGAGTACGATTACTGCGAAATAAGCAGAGTAAGTTACCGAATAAACTGCGGAATCGAAACGTAGGGCCACAAGGGTCCATTAGCACCGGTAGAGTACAATAAAATAATGATGCTCTCCGAACTACTGACCAAGACGAATTTACTGCGGAATCGGAACGTAAGGCCACAAGGGTTCATTAGCACCGGTAGAGTACAAATAAATGCGAATTAAACAGACTGCATGATCGAACAAACTGCGGAATCGAAACGTAGGGCCACAAGGGTCCATTGGCGCCTGACCGCGGGCCGCTTGCGGCCCGCGCACCGCCCAAAATACTAGTCATCATAAGTTAAATTACCACTCACTGACTGACTCACTCACTGACATAGAGAAACCTAAAGGGTATAAGGAGGGGTGGTGGGGGAAAACTGAATATAGGGTCGTGTAGGGGTCGGTTCAGAGGGCCCGGGAAAAATCCGAAATTGGCGAAAAGTCAAACCCTGATGGTGGTATGCCCTCGTATCTCGGAAACTAAAAATATTTTTACTAAAGCACTTGAACTAAAAATGAAGGCAACCTTGGGAATTTTCAGAAGAAATAAAAAAAAAGATGGCCGCCATACAAAAAAAAAATCCATACAAAATTGAAACGTGAATAACTCGGAAACGGTTAAAGTTTTAGATAGTCTGCTTGAACAAATGTCATAAAAATCCAAGATGGCGGATTCAAAATGGCGGCCAAATTTCAAAATATTCGATTTTTTTCATACATTTTGGGGGTCGCTTCCGAGCGAATTAGGCGAGGCCGCAGGCCTCGCACCACACCCGCGAGGCCGAAGGCCGAGCCCCAGCTGCGAGGCCGAAGGCCGAGCAGCAGTACTCGAACGGTGCAAGGCGAGGCCGAAGGCCGAGCCTTGCAGCGTTCGAGTACAACTAAATTTGAAGTCGAATAGGTCACATTAGCGAGGCCGAAGGCCGAGTTCCCAATCGCGAGGCCGCAGGCCGAGCCCACCGATGCGAGGCCGTAGGCCGAGCCCCAGCTGCGAGGCCGAAGGCCGAGCAGCAGTACTCGAACGGTGCAAGGCGAGGCCGAAGGCCGAGCCCCAGCTGCGAGGCCGAAGGCCGAGCAGCAGTACTACTATATTCGAGTACAACTATATTCGAAGCCGTATAGGTCACACTTGCGAGGCCGAAGGCCGAGCCACAGCTGCGAGGCCGAAGGCCGAGTTTACGACCGCAAGGCCGAAGGCCGAGCCGCACCGGGGCGAGGCCGTCAGGCCGAGCCACGGTGCGTACAGGACTACTCGAACGATGCGAGGCGAGGCCGAAGGCCGAGCCTTGCACCGGTAGAGTACGAAAACTGCGATTTAAACAGACTGCTTGACCGAATAAACTGCGGAATCGAAACGTAGGGCACCACAGAATCAGGGCACCCCGACTACAGGGCACCGCGGGCCGCTTGCGGCCCGCGCACCGCCCAAAATACTAGTTTAATATTATAAACGCGAAAGTTTGTAAGAATGGATGGATGGGTGTTTGTTACTCTTTCACGTCAAAACGGCTGAACAGATCTGGACGAAATTTGGCACAAAGATAGATTATAGTCTAGAATAGCACATAGGATACATTTTACCGTGGGTGAAACCACGGGGCGCAGCTAGTAAGTAATTAATAAATTAATAAAAATGTTTGACTTTTTTCAAATTTAGTTTCATTCTAATCCAATTGTAGTTAATTGAACCATGGAAATATTTACTAGAAAATACATGCATTGTTACTATTTGAATAATCTCAATATTCTCTTAACACTGATTTATGAAAACCCTCATAGATAGTGATAATATGATTTATTCCTTTAACCTTATGAAATGAGAGTCAACTACGTAAAATAGGCACATAATTTATGACTATCAACCTAGCTAGATACCAACATCATTTGAATTATCTGTACTCAAATAATCTATGACAATAATAGTGCGAGGACATTGCGTCTACTAAAACGTTAATATCGATAAAAATAATAGTGCTGGGACAGACAAACGACGACATTAAGCTCACGATAGTCGTACATAGTACAAAATTGTGGGGAAATAAGGACGTAAGTTCAATGTTATGAAAGTTACGACTTTTAGTCACCAAGTGGCATGTCAGTGTACTATGGACAAAGAAGGGTCGTTAGGTGCTAATAGTAATTGGTAGGAAACAATTAGGAAACAGTTTTCTATTTGTACCTACGGGAAATTACTTTTTGCTGACGCTTTTGCTGATGCTATTTTGGTGAGTATTGTTCAAATGGAATATTTATGACAAGCTTACTTTTCTCTATAGCTATGCTATTGGTAATTTTTAAAACTATGATGAGCATAGTTAGTTGGTTTCACATCAGGGATGTTCAATTTTTTTCGTAAATAAATAATAAATTAGTTTCAGTTTTACCCAATGGTGTGGAAACCCTAACTGTGTCTACTCATTTTAATCGTCAGGAACAGGGCTGAGTCACGGCATCAAAGGCCCTTTCATTCGAAGGGCAACAGCCCTGATGGTTTATTAATATTTTATTGCGCGGCACTAATCACTATAGAAATGGATTGGGGCAGGGCTCAGCTCTATTCAAGAAACATATGAGATTACAGCTCTAAATAAAAATGTATCTGCGTTGATTGCTCAGTTGAACTGTTCCTAACGATTACTTGCCAAATATTTGATTGCCAATGATTTAGCAGAAATAATTTAGATCAAAATCTATTTGACAAATAAATAAATCCCAGTGTGGCAACCTATTTTTTAAATATTTAAAAAAAATTAAACATCGAACGCAAAACGCAGACTAGTGATGTGCACAGAATGTTTGTTTACACAGCTGGTCTTGGTCGTGCTTGCAAGCGTTGCTACCAATCGAGTAGTTGGTAACAAATCGTTTGATGTCCGATTACTGGCACTTAGCGTTTTATGTTGCGTTCGTGTTAAGTGACCGATTATTGAACGCTTTCTAGTGATAGCGTAGGGAAATGTACACAAGATAAATATAGCACCCTGCAAATAACTTTGAATCTTATCCCCTGGTGTATTTGACCGTATTTTGAGAAAACGTGTTGGTGTACTCTTTGTTGAACTAGACTGGTAGGAGTTATTTACTTGATTTTATTTACATAGGTACGTAGTCTGTGAGATAATGATACCAGTATTCAAAATACGTCAGCGTCTGCAGTTACTGAATTATTTATAGGTGTATGTGCGGAAAAGCCAGGAGCTCATGAAATCTACTGTAAACACGACTAAGATATACCTTAAAACCTAGAGATAGAGTTCAAAATATTTCTAGCTCCCAAACCTTCTACTGCGTTTGTTTCTCCACAAGATTAAAATTTAAAATTAGAAATGCTGCTGCAGTAAAACTTTATTTTCGTTTTTTTTTTTTTTTTGGCAAAGTAGGTACAATTTATTAAGGCAATGAAAAACGTTTATCTACTGAATAGGTCAAATGAATAATTACAATGAGTTATGAAAGAGAATGTACTGTATATGAAACATGACATTTTGTTTGTAGACTACGACAGTCGATAAACAAACTGAGTTTCCGCGCCTTCTTCGAATAGTGTATGGCGCGCTGTTAATCGATCAACGGGATTATCGATTCTGTAAACATCGCATTAAACTGGTGCATACATTGTCTGTTCATATTCAGGAACACGTAGCTACTGGCTAAGTTATGTATGTAACTCTCCCATACTCTCTGCTGTTTTTAGACACTGCTTTGGCTATTGAATATAGGGTAAATTTGAAACTCTATTTTTTGACGGTTTTTAGCCACGCAGAAACACTGTATTTCGTATTTAAAGGCAATATTTCAACCTAATAAAGCCGGAGAAAGCCCGCTCCCTCTGGCTTGAGCCAGAGGGAGCGGGTTCGTAACCAGCCGAAGGCACGCACCAATTTGTTCGTTGTGTGAACATACTATATATCTATATGTCTTCTGCTACATGACTGGAGCCCGGTGTATGGCGACAGGCTCGCCCCCAGTCACATTTGGGACTGAATATTGTCCGGCGAAGTGTGGGTGTTGTATTACACCTCTGCCAGCCCCCTCGGGGGAAAGGCGTGACGATATGTTCATATATGTGTGTTCAACCTAATAACGTAACGAAATTGATAATGTGAAAATACTTTTATCCTAGCGCAACAAATACATTCTAATTTCTAGAGTAGAGTTGAACACCGAAGCTTAAAATTGTTAGTTTCCTTGCAACTACTAAGAACAGGGGTTAAACATCAGGGAATCATCTCAACTTATTACTGAAATATAAACCTAAACAATATAATCGATAACTTACCTACGACGCCGACAACACTAAAAATACAGGCGCATACTGCAGCCAGTATGGTTGCTTCCTTCGCGTAAAAAATTGTTCCGTTGTGCACAATCTCCATGTTTGAAACGTTTTCAAACATTTTTGCTTATTTCACTTTCGTCAATCACACAGCACTTCACTAAACTGTCACTGGTTTGAATTTCGAAGTTTTTCTTGTCATTTTATTTTTCTTAAACCAAAATGTTTAATTTTTTTAATTTTAGTGCTGCCCATCTGCGTTTCTGTACGGACTAGGGCACCCGCATATTCAGGTATAATCTGAAACAAAAGAAGAAGGTTACATGACATGCTTAGAGTTGCCAGTTCGTGTACTTAGTCATCTTAAACATGGTCAAGCTTTATTATAGTCTTTTGTTTTTGCTTACAAGTACTTTGTCCATTTTGGGAAATGTCAAGGCGCTACATGATGGTCTCCTACCTAATTGGGTTACTTGTTTATATCTAAAATCACGAAACTAAGTCTCAAAATAGAGGTTTAAATTGACCGCCTTGGCGCTTCCCACATGGTGACATATTGTAGTCTTTAAACCTACACAAAATAAATGTCAAAAATCTTATCCTTCTTAATATGAATTTGTAATAGAGTTATAGAACAAAGGATGTAGTATGCCTCTCTCAAGATATATTTATACTTCCTCCTTGCTTTTATTAACTTAGTTCAGATAAAATCCGCTAGAATACACGTTACATGATAAAGATTACAAAAACCAAATTTGCCTTGCTAAGCCCAAGTCAAAGTTCTGTGACAGTGTCGTCACTTTGAGTTCAAAACCCTACCGAAAGGGTAACGACATAAGAGCGAATGGAAACATGCCTGTGACGTCTGACTGTCCTACGTATATGTGAAGTGATGTCCGTTTGTCACTGTTTGTTTGCACTAATGATTTATTAACCGTTGAAGTGGCCCTTCTTGGAGATTGGAAGGGATGCGGTTTTTCAATCATAATTTACCGTTAGGTCACAGATTAGATAATAGTTAGTGTGTAAATTGGGTGTTGCTTTTTTAATTTATTATTTAATATAAGTTTGCAAAACCACAGCATGTCTGAAGCATGCTTTGAAAAAAATTGATACTCTGGGTAGTCTATAGTTTATAGAATAGTGAAAAAGATAACAATTTTGGCAGAATTACTTCAGAAACTCAGTACGTAAGGTTTCATAAATTTCATAAACTGCTTTCAAAAAAGATTCTCGTTGATCAAAAAAAAAACTTCAAATTTTCTCAAAATTAGATTTTTTTTGGTTAACATTATATTCATTTGAATTACATTTATAATTACAATAAAACTTAAATAAGACTAAACTAAAAATTCTAAAACGAACTATACTAAACTAACAATTATTTTAATAAATGTAAAAATCCGAATCGTAAGAAGTTTGAAAACTTTTTTGGAGCAAGACGAACCAATAGCAGCGGAGTGAGTTCTGAAGAGCAGATTTAATAGGAATATTATGATCAAGAAATGAAGGGTCTATTGGTCTATCATAACTCTGAAGTTCGGCTAGCAGTTAAAGAACTAAGCTAGTGTCCTTATGAACGATCACGTAAACATTGACCAGGAGCAAAGAAAGACATTTTTTTTAAATATTCGACAAGGAGGCGAAGTAAATGCAAGACCCTAGGTTAGAAAAGTCACGCGGTGACAGTATCCATTATCATAGACTCTTACTTAAGACACAACACACACAGATTAAGGAACGGAAAACTTTGGGGTAAGCACAGAGGCTATGAATATAGTGTGCTTATGTAGTTCATGAGTTCAATAAATTCTTCAGAGCTAGTTAGCTTTATTGATGAGCTTTAGAATTTGTAAAAAAATGTTCAAAATCACTTCAGAGTTTTAAGAAATCATTCTTACTATAGCAAAACTGAAGCCAGGTACGTAAGTGTTTTTCAAACAAACAACAAGAAAAAATTAGTCAAGTACATTTTGATATTTTCAACAAAAAAAATTACCTAAAATTCACGTAGCTCTAGCGGCAGAATAAAATAGAAAACCCTCATACGGAAATATTTTAAACTGATTGTGACTGGCCTGTCAAAAACACATATCCACCAAGTGCTCAAGTCAAGTCAGACTTTTCGAGCGGCCTAGAGACTTTGACATTAGGGCTAGCCTAACGAGCCTATACGATTTTGCTTGCTTGCTTGGTGAAACTGAATCCACCCTATATAGAGATGCTAGTTTATTATTGCACCCGTTTCCAAGCCTCAACTGAGTCTACTGACACAGTTAGTGCTCAATTAACACCACAATTTCCGTTAGATTACTCGGACTAAACGCATCGCTGCTGCTCTTATGCAAATGAAACACTACTGCATGACGATGCTACAAGTAGACACTTACTTTCCTCAATTATTTAAAGTATTGGTTTTGTATATAAATGTAGATTGTGTTTGTTGGCGTGGAATATATTTTTATTTATATTTCTAAGGAATAATTAAGTAACTTTCATTCATGGGCCTAATCTCAGTTAGAACTTTCTCGTATAATTTCATTTCACACTTGCAAGAATTGAGATTGGTTGATGTAGTAAAAGATGAGTAAAATAAAAGTTATAATAACATATATCGTCACGACTTTCCTCCGAGGAGGCTGGCAGAGGTGTGGCGAAATGTGGCAACACCCACACTTCGCCGGACAATATTCAGTCCCAAATGTGACAGGGGGCGAGCCTGTCGCCATACACCGGGACACTCCATCCATGTAGCAGATGACATGCAGTTGTAATAAGTATAGTTATAGTATTTAATAATCGTAAAAATAGATAGCGAGACCCAGGAAGCGGTGAAAAGGCAATTTTGAAGAAAGTCTGAGGAGTATGGGCAAGCTTACATCTTGCCGAAGGACAGAGTGTAGTAGAAGAAGATTGTAGAGGAAGCCAAGACCCACAAAGGCTAAGAGCGCCGCAGGAACTGAGTAAGTATTTAAAATTTACTTTGACTTACTATCTACCTACTTTAATTTTTTTCCCCGTCAAATGAGTATCGGAATTATCCTACTAATATATTACCTACTTATATTATCCTACTAATATATACTTTCGCGTTATAAACGCGAAAGTTTGTAAGAATGGATAGATGGATGTTTGTTACTCTTTCACGCCAGAACGGTTGAACAGTTCTGGATGAAATTTGGCTCAGAGATAGATTATAGTCTAAAACAGCACATAGAACACTTTTTAACCGCGGGTGAAACCGCGGGGCGCAGCTAGTGCATTTATAATTCAGATACTCAAGCGAACATGTTTTATATCCGCGCGTCTACCTACGATTTACGATTGCATTCTATCCATCTCAATTCAAATTCAAATCAGCCAATCCAAGGCCACGTTTGTTTACTGACAATACTGACAGTTCAATGGTTGTGCTCACCCATAGCCCCTCACTAGTATCGATGCAGCATACAAACTACTTTTAATCGAGTCGTTAATGATCGGTGCCTTCTTAAGTGATGAAATACGGATCGACGACTTTGCATCCTTATTAAGAGTTCACGGAACGAAATGTTACAACTTTTAACCTTTTCAATTCGACGACGCATAGGAAAGTTGAGCAGCGGATGAATCAGGCAGTTGCGTGAATCATATCTGATCCTCAAAGCAAGAATCGTCATTTCAAATATGTAGGTAAATAAGGAAAACTGCGTTTGGTTTGCGAAATTGTGTAAAAATTGTTCACTACAATTTAAAAGTAGGTATAATCTTTTCACAAAAGTTTCTGTAACAAACATTCATCATGAAGTGTTAGCTAGTTTTAGATTTTTATTGTATTATGTATTAGGTTTATGCTTACTAAAGTAGTGGCTCTGAGCTGGAGACCTCGCGACCGACGTGTCCTCCACTACAGGTTGCATTCCTCAACCGATTCTCATGAAATTTTGTGAGCGGGTTCAATAACTATGTAGAATTTATGTCGATGCAGTTTTTGGAAATTTTTCAAAACGGCGGTTTTTTTTTTTTTTTGGTAAATAAATTAATAATATTTCCGTGTTTTTGCAATTTTTTGAAAATTTCAAGAGAATCATTTAGAAATGCGATCTGTAGACGAAGACAAAGGTCCGGACAGAGATCCAGACAGAATTCGGACATACGAAAGCATTTTTGTCCAAGCTGAAGCAGAGACGCTTCGCTCACTCGTTCGATTATAGACATACATTGTTATTATTTATAGACTATAGACATATGTAGACTATATATATTAGATCATAGACATAGACTCAGGTAATTTATTTTATTTATTTATAAAATAGACAATACAAATTACAAACTATAAAAAAATATATCAAACTCGAAATACTAGTCTACGTTGTAACTCAAATTATGAGAAATAAAAAATACTTACTCTAATTTAAGAGTAGGTAAGTATTCAATAACAATTTATTAAAAGTAAGTAAGTAACTACACGAATATTTTAAAACACAAAGGTTCCAATATAATACAGCCTACTGACCTAGGTAGCTATTAAACTTATGTCATACTTCATTATCTTAATCACGACTCAAAGGCAACGTGAATCGTGATGGATGACTCATAAATCTGCCACCATTGCACCCAAGTAACTATTTAATCATTATCATCTCACTCCAAGAAATTAATAATAAAACTAATAATTCATATTAGATTCATGAATTATTGATTGTTATTTTCACTCGCTAATGTAGGTTGGATATTTACAAGAAATATGACTGCGTGCCTCATAAAGTCATAGGTTTATCATCTGGAATGTGCATGCAAGGATATCTAGTTAATATTTGTTATTTATAACGAATTCGCATATTTAATCTGTTGTTTGCACTGAATTTTTGGTTTTGAATAAGTTGGCAAGCAATTTTGAATGAATTAGTTGATCTATCGTAAGCCACATTAACGTAACATCAGCACAAGCATATTGTTTTTATTGGCCTCTATGCTGTCCCACTCCTAGGCAAGCCTATTAAAAAAAAAACTTTTAATAATTTCTTTAAAAAAAATTAATGATAGTGCTAATCGCTATCATGTCAAAGCCAAATTGTTTGCAGAAAATAATGAACAAAAAAAACTTCAAATATGTATGTACGTAAATGTCAAATCCATTAATCGAGTGATGTTTGTTTGCGCACATCACTAATTTACTAAGGGCTGGACAATCGATATGGGTCGTTACGCGTCTCGTCACTAAGTGATAACTGTTTTTAACCTTCTACCGCCGAACCCCGTCTGATGTACCGATCTGTACTCTCTAAAATTTAAGTGTAAGTTATTTAGGGTGTCTGTATTTAGCAATTTAGCGTTTCGAATAATCTCAAACTTTAAACTTTAAGTTAATGAAGAACGCCAGATAAGCAAGTATACCCTATTAAATATACAGTTGAATTGAGAGTATATTGTTTGAGTAAAATTGTTGTTGTTGTTTTGAAGTCAGCCAAAAGTACGGTCCGCGCCACACGATCAATTACGGTCGGAAGGCATTAGGTAGGATAAAACCGTTCCAAAACCCACACTAAGCTAAACGCCTTCAAGGGGACGTTCGCCCAATATTGACACAAATAAAGCCATCAGACGGGCCGCACGCAGGACACTGAGCAATGAAGCCCCCTTCTTACCCCCTGTGAGTTTGCGGCGAGCGTTAACTCAAACTAAGGGTAATACGTAGGGGAAGGAGGCCAAACACGCGCCAAATTATTCCGCCCGGCCTTCGGGTATTGATGATTGCTTAAATTATAAGCCCGCCCTCGATTCCGTACAGCTCTACCCTCTTAAGACCCACGGCACTTTTTTTTTACTTAAGCATAGAGGCATAATCATTACACAAAAGTGTACAAATTAAGTATCTTTAAATGAAATAAAGAGTAAATACAGAAAAGTGTACCATAGGTCTTCATCTCAAAGTTCAGTTTTCAAAGTCCTAATTAACGCTAGGACTGACTGAACAAATTGTTTTGTACAGAAATTTGAACATGCGAGGGGTCCTAGAAGGATACGGAATCCCCCTAGAAAAAAGTCAACTAATATCCCCCACAATCATGTGCACGAATGCCTTAGCAACAGAAACTACTCATTATCAAAAATCCCCCGATCCGCTAAATCGTTTGTGTTTTAAAGGCATACCAACTGAGGGGCTATTCCTGCGCGTGAGATGAGATGAGATTTTATCTTGGTCACTCTCACACCTATGACGTTTCAAACGAGAGCAACAAGGACGAAAAATGGTGAGATTGAATCTCACTCCTTCAGAATAGCCCTACTGGCCATTACACAAATTCCCTGATGAATGATGCTTCTACAACTTCGAACGCACAGGAAATGACTCAGTCCAGTCTCTCCAACGAATTACATCGTAAAAGACTGAAAGCTTTTTCTTTTACTGAGTCTACACGCAACGATGATGTCGTCAATGAGTGACGTAATACTATGAAAGAGCTATTTTTGTTGACTTCTATAACTGCTAGTAAGAGTTATAAGTGTACAGTGTACAGGAACCGCGGAAGTACTCCATGACGGGGAGAGCAAACTTTTTTGATAAACTTCTTCCTTCAATCTCCAGACCTGGCTTAGTAGGACCAGATAGTAAAATTGGAGGGCTCAAGGGCCCCTGTTTCGTTTTAGGGGCTTACCTCCAAAATCAAACGGGGTACCCGGGGGCATCTGTTCTTCTCTGCCCCCACTTCCGCGGCCCCTGTAGAGCTAAGGTACAAGGTGGATAGACCAATTTTCTTGAATGTAATCATACTTAGTTTTAAGTTCAAACATCCGGACTTTTTATGAGGTTGTAAAGTCAGCAAACATGAGTACGATAATTGATGATATTGACTAACAAGAAAAATAAATAATAAGAAAAAAGGATAAAAAAGAGAAAATAAGAATGAAGAGAGAATATTGATAATGATGAATAAAGGAAAAAAAGGATTTTTTGTTTTACATGGCATAATTTAATTAATTATTTATGATAGGTTAATATAACATAACATATCGTCACGCCTTTCCCCCGAAATGGCTGGCAGAGGTGTAATACAACACCCACACTTCGACAGACGATATTCAGTCCCAAATGTATGGCGACAGGGGGCCATGTCGCCATACACTGGGCTCCAATCATGTAGCTGTAGCAGATGACATACAATACGCACATATGCTCACACAATGATCAAATTGGTGCGTGCCGTCCTGGTGCTGGGTTCGAACCCGCTCCCTCTGGCTTGAAAGGCGGACCTTCTCCCAACTAGGCTGCACTTGCTTAAGGTTAATATATGAATTATAATAAAAGGAAAGGGTCTTAATTAAGAGTCCGGCGTCCACTTTAGACTAACTTCGCATTGGCATAAGGTTTTCCATAACCATTTCGTCTAGAAGATGACGAGCGAAGAGAGCAAGTAAAGATACTGACGAGCCTTTAAAGTTACTTAGAGTGACAAAGTGCAATTTTAATTTTTTTTAATGACTTTTGCACTTCTGTAATCATTCTTAATAATAAATAATACTCATTCTTAATAATAACTAAATATTTGTTTATGAATTATGAATTCATTTAACAGCTAATAATGTAGACAACCTCCCTATGTAATGGAATTTTTGATTTGCTTTGTCTACCTATTGAATAAATCAGTCAAAAGTCTTAAAAATGAGGATATTTTTCATAGCTCTATTTTCTCTTGAGGACGTTTTACAAAAAAAAAACAAGAACATAGGGGCGGAGATATAGTTCATTTAATTGTACATGCTAAATTTCATCGTAATCTGCCAAATGGTTTTCAAGAAATTTGAGAAGCGCGTTTGTATGGAAATTTCAGAGCGTCGCGGCCCTCTTAAATAATGAACTATACTTATCAAGTCGACCAATATAGGGTAAAATTAGTTACGAACAATAACCATTTTAAACAATAGAATAGGTGCCAATGACCATTTATGAAAATGAGGAATGACATTCGTTATTTTCATAGCAATTTTAGGTCATACGATGACGTAAAGCCCAAACTGGGTTTTGTAAAAGTGAATGTAGGCTGCGGAGGTGAGTCAAGTGTGGGTGACTCAAATGACTAAAAATGCAAATAATACGGGTTTCGGTAATCTGTCGTTTTTTGTGTTGGTTTACCTAACAAAGATTAAACTGCAGCTGTTTTGACGTTAAAGACTCTTATTGAATTATGAGACTTTTAACTTAAAATTATTGCTTTTAAAGTATGTACTATTAAATTAGGAGATTATTATGATCATTATGGCTGGCTGGTGAAGAGTGCGACGATCCACCAATTTCACACGAATCTGATTGTGCCTATGATATCAATAGTATTGTTATTCGTGAATCTGAAGTTTCGAAGCTGCTATCAGGCTTAGACGCATCTAAGTCAGCGGGACCAGACGATGTCAGTCCAGTATTTCTTACTGGTTGCTCCGAGTCCATCTGCGTGCCAATTTCACTACTTTTTTCCAAATCAATATCTGATGGCATAGTCCCTCAAATCTGGAAGTCAGCATTTGTCTCACCAATTCATAAAAAAGGTTCGAAAACCGAAGTGGTTAATTATAGGCCAATATCTAAACTGTGCATTATTGCAAAATTATTTGAGAAAATTATATATAACCAAATCTATGCAGCGTTACATCACTCCTTTAGCCTCTCCCAGCACGGTTTTCTTAAGGGACGTTCAACTACCTCCAATCTCGTTCTCTTTAATGACTTTCTCACCGAAGCCATGGACAACGGCTCCCAGGTAGATGTAGTCTACACAGACTATAGCAAAGCGTTTGACAGAATCGATCACCGGCTGCTTTTGTCCAAGCTACAACTTGCTGGTATAAGGGGCGACCTGCTTAGGTGGTTCTCGTCCTATATAAAAAACCGTTCTCAAGCCATTGTTATAAACAACTACATATCTAGTTGGGTCTCCGTCCCCAGTGGCGTTCCCCAGGGATCACTGCTAGGTCCCCTCCTCTTTTTAATCTTCGTCAATGATATTTCCCAATGCTTTCTTAATAGCCAATTGTTATGTTTCGCTGACGATATGAAAATATTTAGGGTCATCAAATCATTGGAGGATGTCTCTAAACTACAGGCTGACCTCTCCAGATTGGATTGTTACTGCAAAATTAATAAGCTAGACCTCAACCCAGCTAAATGTACTGTGACCACTTTCACCCGTAAAATTAGTATAATTCAGTCTTCGTATTTGCTTAAACAAGTGTTATTGACAAAGTGTGACGTTGTCAGGGACCTCGGAGTGTTGCATGACGCAAAATTGTTATTTGATAAGCATATCGATAATATCGTCTCCAAGGCTTCAAGAGCACTAGGTTTCGTCATGAGAAGTTCGGCTGGTTTTAATCGGATTAAGACTTTTAAAATACTTTATTGCACATTTGTCCGGAGTATCCTTGAATATGCATCTCAGGTGTGGAATCCTCAATATGCGGTATATATAGATAGAATCGAGAGAATCCAACTCAAATTCATTAGGTACCTTTGCTTCCGTTCCAAAATTCCTTTTAAGACACGCGACTACGATGATCATTGCAAAAGATTTCATTTCCTCCCCCTATCAAAAAGACGCTATATCGCCGACCTAACATTTTTACTAAAAATAACCTCTAACTCGATTGATTGCCCAGAACTACTCAGTAAAATTCCCATCCGCGTTCCCCCTAGATTCACTCGATTTAACCCCCCCATTTCTACTCCCGTCGTTGGAACAAGGTACAGGCGGAACTCATTTCTTTGGCGAGCTGGCGACCAATTCAATAAATTGTGCAAGTTAAGTGACTTCGACCTTTTCGGTACGAGCGTTAATTCGGCCAAGCAGCGGCTGAGCAGATCCTACTTTGCAGGTGTTGCTACTGTGTAATTAATAATTACTTAGCTTTGTAATTTGTTTTTGTGTTTTTTGCGTGTGTTATTCTATTTTTGTTAGAACTTTGTGTTATCGTGCGTTCACATTGGAGTTCATAACCATGGTTGCTAAGGCTGTTACTAATCGTGAAAATCTATAATTGGCTCTCTGATGCTATAGGTTATTAGTGGGATGTTTCAGCTGTTGATTTTCCTTAATATAAATAAATAAATAAATAAATTATTTTGTTAGCATCCCTATTGTTGTAACATTAATTTTGACTTTGACTTATGACTATTGATGTCATCATTAAAAAAAAAATGTGTTTGTTTTGTTTCGTTTCGTTTGTTCGAAGCGTCTCTGTTTCAGCTTCGACAAAAATGCTTTTGTATGTCCTGATCTATCTGGATTTCTGTCCAGATCTCTGTTTTCGTCTACAGATCCCATTTTTTCAAAGTCAAAGTCAAAGTCAAAATGTTTTTATTCAATTTAGGTATCAAAGATACACTTATGAACGTCAAAGTTATTTAAATAGACTCGACCGCCTTGTTCGGATAAAAAGCCTCTACTCAGAAGAACAGGCAAGAAACTGAGGGGCATTATTTTTTCAAATAATAAATAAATTAGTCTCACAAATTTTGGCTTACAACTAGGTAATATCTATAAATATTAGTGGCTACTTGGCGGAAGTGGAAGGCTCCAGACATCTTTATCTTCTAAATAATTCTTAACCTTATAATATCCTCTTTTCATTAATGTAGTTTTTACATGTGATTTGAATTTTCCCTCGGTGAGCCCTGTTATATTTTTCGGGATTTTATTGTAAAAACTAACGCAGTTGCCTAAAAATGACTTTCTTGACTTAGTCAGTCTAAATCTCTGTACAGCTATCCTATCCTTATTTCTAGTGTTATAATTGTGATAGTCACTGTTCAATTTAAATTTATGTAGATTTTTGCGAACGTGCATAATATTTTCAAAGATATATAAAGAAGGTAAAGTTAAAATATTTATTTCTTTAAATAAATCTCTCAATGATTCACGGGGACCCATTCCGTAGATAGCGCGGACCGCTCGCTTTTGCAAAATAAAAATGGCCTCCACTTCAGCAGCTGATCCCCACAGCAAAATGCCATATGACATTATGCTGTGGAAGTAAGCAAAGTAAACCATCCGAGCTGTAGCTATATCCGTCAGTTGCCTAATCTTGCGAACCGCATAAGCAGCAGAACTAAGTCTCCCAGACAGAGCACTAATATGTGGACCCCATTGCAGTTTGGAATCAATGCTTATACCCAGGAACACCGTCGCCTTGTCTATGTTAAGTTTGTCGCCCTCAAGCATTACGTTTGGTTCTATATATCTAACATTAGGCATGGAAAACTTTAAACACTTAGTTTTTTTTGCATTTAGTAACAAATTGTTCGCAGCGAACCATCTGGAAATAATAGTCAGTACGTTGTTCACATGCACAAGTTCACTATCTTTCCTATCTGTTCTAAAAATAAGAGATGTATCATCAGCAAATAGAACTATGTCTGTAAGGTCCTTAACCATATACGGCAAATCATTTATATACGCCAAAAATAAGAACGGGCCTAAGATAGAACCTTGTGGTACTCCCATTGTAACTAAAGATCCGGAAGATGTGACGCCATTAATTCCCACTTTTTGTTGTCTATCAGTTAAATATGACTCGACAAGATCTAGAGCGATTCCACGAATTCCGTAGTGGTGTAATTTACGGATCAAGGTGCGGTGTTCTACACAATCAAACGCTTTGGAAAGATCACAAAAGACACCGATGGCATCCTGTGAACTCTCCCAAGCTTCCATCACATGCGTAACTAATCGAACTCCCGCATCTGTTGTTGATCTACTTTTCGTGAAACCGAACTGATTTTCGTTTAATATACTGTGTATGTTAAAGTGACACAACAGTTGATTAAGTATAATCTTTTCAAATATTTTACTCAAAGCCGGAAGCACAGAGATGGGTCTGTAATTCGAGGGATCTGACTTACTACCCGATTTGAAGATAGGGGTAATTTTGCTGTTTTTCATTAAATCGGGAAATGTGCCTCTGTCAATACACATGTTAAATATGACCATGAGGTGTGGTGCAATAGTTTCTATTAAAGACTCTAACACTTTTACTGATAATCCCCATAAATCTTCACTAGATTTAACTCTTAAGCTTTTGAAAGTTTTGATAATTTCAGAGATGGAAGTGTATCTGAACCGAAAGTCTGGTATATCCCGCGAGAAGTGTTCTTTTAGAAAAGCACCTGCATCATCTGGAGACGAGTTAAGCGTTTTGCTCAACCGACTATTTTTAAACTTTGTGAGTAGGTTCGATAATTATAAGTAGGTATCTATAGACATTTCTTGTCGAGGCAGTTTTTGTTTCATTTTAAAATGTTACGTAATTTTGAATAATTTCCAAAAACTGACTTGGCAAAAAAATCTGTTGTTATTATCGAGCCTGCTCACAAATGTTTACGAGAATCAGTTGCGAAAATGCAACCTGTAGAGGAGGACAGACGCCGTTAGCGAGATCTCCAGCTCACAGACCCACTACAGTAACATTATAGTGACCAGCCTCGGCTTGGCACAATACCTACAAACGTTCCGTGAAAAATTATTATATGCTAGTGAAAACCGTATCAAAATCCGCTGTATGGTTTAGGGTTAGCAGATATAGGGTCAACTGATACAAATGCGTCTGTAGGGCAATTGCGTATTTCGAGAATTACTGACAAACCCTTCACAAAGTAGGCAACTATAGGGTCCGCCACATAACTATTTTTTTGAAAATGCTATAAAAAAAACTACTGAATATTTTCTCAAATTTCTTTTTTTATTTGAAAGTACAATCCTTCCGGTTAATAATGAAAAATAATTTCATTCAAACGGCTGCCTCTGCTGGCCATGCAGTAGCCGGGAGGGACACACTATGAGGGACACACGAACAGGACGGCGCTACATGCCATACAGCCGAAGCTAAACTCGATGTTTTGCGCCCTGTTTTTGAAGATCTGCGTTAATCTGATAAAATTTATATCTTTTATATAAATTATCTTAAATATCGATCTTTTATACATCTCTTTTCTATCTTTAGTTACAACAATCTGTACTAGATGGCGTTAGTTGCTTAATTAGTTAAGGGTTTGTTAGTGATTCGCGAAAGACGCAATTGCCCTATAGATAGACGCATTTTTACCAGTTCATCCTACAGACAGAAAGACAGACAGACGCGGAATGAAAGAGGGACTACATTAATGAAAAGAGGGTATTATAAGGTTAAGAATTATTTAGAAGATAAAGATGTCTGGAACCTTCCACTTCCGCCAAGTAGCCACTAGTATTTATAGATATTCCCTAGTTGTAAGCCAAAATTTGTGAGACTAATTTATTTATTATTTGAAAAAATAATGCCCCTCAGTTTCTTGCCTGTTCTTCTGAGTAGAGGCTTTTTGTCCGAACAAGGCGGTCGAGTCAATTTAAATAACTTTGACGTTCATAAGTGTATCTTTGATACCTAAATTGAATAAAAACATTTTTACTTTGACTTTGAATGCGCTTTGTTTTATACTGTGCTGAAGAGAAAAGGTATGTCAGAAAAATGTTTACCTACGTTCGAATAAGAATAGGTAAGAACTTATTTTTAGAAATAGAACGAGTGGTCAATTAACTTCGAGTTAACCACTTGTTGAATGATGGCGACATGTTTCCAACAAGCCAACATTAGTGGATTATACTTCTATTTTAGATGGGTGAAGTGTCAAGTGATGAGTGACCTAAATCTCTTTTAATTGATCGGTGGATTTTTAACTATTTTGGGTTTATAATTTACTAGATGCGCCCTGCGGTTTCACCTGCGGTTAAAAAGTACCCTATGTGTTATTCTAGACAATAATCTATCTCTCTGCCAAATTTCATCCCGATCTGTTCTGCCGTTCTGGCGTGAATGAGTAACATACATCCATCCATCCATCCATCCATTCTTATAAACTTTCGCGTTTATAATATTAGTAGGATTTATTTTTTATCAAATTAATGGTACCCATTGAAAGGTTTGCTAGAGTGGTGGATTTAAATATAATGGATTACATGGGAAGCATCCTAATCTTATAGCGGTCATTGCATATTTGAATTTGTAGTACACTACGCCTAGCGTACTGCAAATTCGCCTGTTAGCTCGCCAGCTAGCGTGCTAAAATTGGATAGTTGTAATGGTTGTTAGATAGTTAGCAAGCCATTTTTTTCTATTGCACGGGCTTAGCTACGCTCAGTTAGCATACTGCAAATTATAATTGTAATACTGGCCCGGCGATACTGGCTCGCCAATATTGCGATACTATTTTGTGTGTGTCCCGGCCATTTCGTCATACATGCATCCATCCATCCATTTCTAGCATGGCTAATGGTGGCCGGGCTACAGGCAATACTCTAACTCATATTATAATTATAAGAAAGTGAGTTTGTTTATTTGTTTGTTACGCTTTCAACCGATTTCAACGCTACGCAACCGATCAAAAACGTTAGACGTTAAACAAATAAACGTCAAACGAAAGTCGTTAAACGAATACACGTTGTCAGGAATAGGTGATATAAAAAAGTAAGAAAAGGACATAACAGCACACCTTACAATAAGCGACGATAGCCTAGTTGAAGATGACCCGCCTCTCAAGCCAGAGAGAGCGGGTTCAAATTCAAACCCAGCCGACGCGACGGCACGCACCAATTTGTTCATTGTGTGAACATATGCGTATTGTATGTCATCTGCTACATGACTGGAGCTCGGGGTATGGCGGCAAGCTCGCCCCCTGTCACATATGGGACTGAATATCGTCCGGCGAAGGTTGGGTGTTGTCATCTCTGCCAGTCCTCTCGGGGGAAAGGCGTGACGATATGTATGTATGTATGTACGAGTTTGTAGAATCAAATCTAAATTAATTTCCATTATCTTCTAATTTCTTTTTTAATAGGTACATTATTTATAAGTTTCCTACAAGCTCAAGTGCAATCGATTTATTTGCGTTGGTAGATAGTTGGTATTGTGAAACGGTGACGTAAGGAAGCAGACAGCTGGACGCAAGACTACAAGTGTTGGTATTTCTGTCTCGGAACCAATCAATCTGATACATGCGGGATTCAGTTGTTTGCTAGGTCATTCTCAGATCAATCTAGTGGAAAAGATGGAACACTGCCACTTCTTTTTCAATGTGTGTGCGTGGTAATGTTGCCATGAAAAACATTTACAATTGCAAGAAAACTAATATTAATTCCCAAACTCTACGTGAGCCATTTCCGTTCCAACATACAACCTTTAAGAGATTTAATATTTTAAAACTGTACATATTTGTAAGAGTTTAATGTTACGGCCTTTTCAAAATTTACTTGTTAAAAACTGCACAGTTTTTAAAAAGAACCTCAAAAGGCCAGACTTTTATAATGCACTATGTATATTTAAGTACACGAAATTATACCATAAACCAATGCACATAATGTCGAAGTAAGAAAGACCAAGCGAGTAGCGTAGTTATTTTGCGTCAATGTGTGAGTGTTGTGTACCTATACGACAGTAGCGTAGTTTTTGGATGGTTTTTGGCTTCACTAAGATCATACGCCGCGCGCCATCTTATTCTCTGGGTTGATCTGAGAGGTCATTGGGAAAAAACGCGCTCATGCTCAAACGGCCGGACCGTTTTCATGAAATTCGGTATGGAAGTAGCTCACACCCTGGATTAACACATAGGCTACTATTTATCCCTTAATTACAAATAAAATCATACACCAGTAATGGATACCTACTCATTACCCGCGGGTAATGAGTAGGCGGGTAATGAGTAGGTATACATTTCTTTACGCGGCGTAGCTAGTAATATCTATATTCAAAAATAAGCAAATTAGTGCGTGCCTCCGACTGGGATCGAACCCGCACCCTCTAGCTTGAGAGCCTTCGAGCCTTCTTCCAACTAGGCTATCATCTGCTACGGGATTGAGATGGAACAAACTTCAATTAACATAATTACACGACTGCACTAATTTACAAGTGTAATTGTCCTAAGTACAAGACGTCGTTCAAAGAGTGTTCTGAATAGAGGTTTCGTTATCGCGTAGTACTGTCACCTATTCTGTGCTCTGGGCCATAATGACTACCCGCTAACTAGCAGCAGTTGGCGCCTGTTACTCTAATCATGCTGACACGCCGCCCCAGATCTCTTAGGTCATGTGTCGGCTAGTCTACAATCTATATCTGGTCAATAGGTTATGTTTGTTTCGTTTTTTGAACGTGTCTTCTTTTTTTTAACCCAAATAGACTACTTACCTACATTACATGGTCATACTTTAAACTCAGAACACAGAAAGAGACTTTAAACTGCTTACAGTTTTTTTTTCTCTTTTGAGGTTGGCTTGGCTTAGCAAGATAGCGCATTTACTCTCTTCAAATTTGTATTGTTACATTTTTTTTTTAAATTCGTGTACGGACTTCGATTTTTGTCTTGAGATGTTGAGTGAGATAAATTATTGGTTTTGATTTATGTTTATTGTACAAATCTAATTGTAATAATATGCCTTCTATCATTTATTATTCGTGTTAAAATAACATAGGTAAATGATAAAAAGTCTAGAGCCAGAAAAAAAAGGAAAAATAATTTAAAACAAATGGAGTCCCTCTGCATTCCGCATCCTCATTAGTAACGTTAATTGACTTCAATTAATTAATCGATGAATGCGACAAAATATCACAAACGATACAAGAACAATTATGTTCCTAGGTACTTACACAAAGCATTTTGAGAAAGAAAACAAAATCAACCAATCACACAATTTTTCAAAATTTTCTGCATCCCCGATTTAAAGATCTATTGTAGAACCAATGCAAACAATCATATTTGTGAATGAAGCTTTACGACGGTCATTAAAGCACTATAAAAGCTGCAACAGCTGTTTTGGGTCGCGTGTCTACAACACAAGCTGTGTTTAGATAAGGCTAGCTAGCTAAAGTAGAATGACATGAAAAAACTGTTGAAAAATAAACGTTACGGTTTCCTTCAAGGATTACGATCGAGATTGCGCTTTAAATAAAATTTCTAAGAACATAAACGTATTGGGTTTTTATAAACCACTATCGAGATTTTTCATGTCGTTCCTCTGATCTATGTGCACGGTGCAATGCAATTTGGAATGCTATTGTAGTTGTTTACACCGCGTATCTTAAAACGACAGTATAGCACACTGTATATAGCCTCAGAATAGTAATTGTCTTCGTTCTTTAAAACTTTTTGAACTCGTTCGAAAAAGACATAAGACTGTAAAGCTATTCTGAGGCTATACCACGTTTATTGCTAAGAGGTATGTGTATACATAAGTATAGAAGGCTAATGGACAGGTCGATGTGTAGCCACTAACTCCTGCCTGATATAAAGCAACGTCGTAGCCTAAGATGAAGCACGAAGACCTAGATATTGTAGATCAAAATTCTCGATGACGCTGTAACTGCTTATGTATGAGCAACTGTAGTGCTTATCATCAGTTAAAAGACGTGCTCGTGCCCCAAAGGCATCTGGGTCTACAGTGGTCCAAAAATAAGTTTTTTAGTGTTTAACTTGGTATACCCTCCCTCACTAAAATTCTGGCTCAATCACTGCATGCATCTTAATCAAATGTAGGTTCGCAAAAAAACAAAAACATTATAACTAATGTTAGCAACACAAACAAAAAATGTAGTCTATGCTCTGCTGTGGGACGTTTTCCGAGCGAACTGTCAAAGGAATGTCAGTGGAGTAGCGCCTGAGTCTTCCTGAGTCAAGCGACACTTTGAACTGGAGCACGGAAGAGGACGGATCTCAAGTTGCTTTTTTTTGGCGTCTTTCTGTAGTATTTGATTCATACTGAATTTACTCACATATTGTACATGGTTTGGATGATTAGAAGTATCAATTGTTTACATTTACATTAGGGTGGTTTTGAATACCGTCCCTTCAGAAATAGTTTACACTAACAGCATAAAACATTATCAATAATGATGTTTTTTGTTTGAGAAAGTGTGCATAATGTTAATTCTTTGCATACCTACGCCACTGGAGCAGCTAGCGCGTCAGAGTCTCACTCCGGTATTTCAAGAAGTTGGGTTGGCTCATGGTATAATAAGATACTCCGCCAGGTAGGTTAGAAACACAAAGTGACGTCAATCGATGCTTAAACAAGATCGAAACTAGTCAAATTAGTCAAATAGTGTAAAATTTACAACAAGTTCGAAAGAGACGGATGACGATGACGTCATTATGTGTTTGCTGAATGCTAGACCTTGTTTTTTTGGATCATGGGTTGGCTCAAGTAGGTGCTGGTAGGGTGAAATTCATAATACACCCCAAGCGAGACGTCAGTTGTGGCTCAGTGCAAAAATTATCGCCCCCATCTCAAATAAGAATAAGAACAACAGCATAAAACTTGAACAGGTTTGGTACGTGCCTGTAACTAGCATCGTAAAAAAACTTTCGACTTTATGTAGCGGAACCGCAATAAAAATCGTAATGATAAACGGAAGTCCATATGCAACGCTTGCTTGTCTAGTAGAAAATTTAATTTCACAATGGTTTGACGATAGCATGTGTTCAGATGAAAGACTAGCTCTTACACGCGTTTCTGCTTACAATATGACGAGAAAAATAATCAAAAGCAGATTTCAGAAGGATTGTTAATGTCGTTATAGAAATGAGAAACCAGTTTTTCTCACGAAGGCAACAGAATTTCAGGAAAACTATGAATTATGGGTTTTACACGATCTTTTACAAATATCACGGTACTGCTTGGGTCGAATCGATATTTAGACTATTTGCACGCGCTATTTTAAGTTTTTTAGATTTCATTAAACAACTTAGCTGTTTACCCTAGATTAGACTTTTATTGTTTATCTTATTCTTTACTTGATTTGTAATCTTTATCGCACTTTTAATACATAAAACAACATACCGTCTCGCCTTTCCCCCGAAGGGGCTGGCAGAGGTGTAATACAACACCCACACTTCGCCGGACGATATTCAGTCCCGAATGTGACAGAGGGCGACGCTGTCGCTATACACCGGGCTCCAGCCATGTAGCAGATGACATACAATACGCACATAATGTTCCCACAATGAACAAATTGGTGCTTGTCGTCGGCTGGGTTCGAACCCGCCTCCTCTGGCTTGTTAAGCGGGCCTTTTCCAACTAGGCTGTCATCGCAACTAATAAATTGTGTATTTATACATTTATTAACATTAATACAAACCAGCAAACGTATCTAACTATAAGTTCAGTAAACAGTGAAGAGATGGTATCGGAACAACCGCATTGTATGCAAATGTGAATTATCTCGGACATTCAAATCAGTGTCTGTCGCCTTTGCGCGGCTCACGCAGTTTATAAAGGTGAGACATAGTTTTCAAATTGTTTTCAAATCTTGTGTAAAATGTAATTTTTCTGTTTTGTGTTCGTCTAATTTTTTTTTTTATCAATTACTGTCTAACTTTGTATAGACTTATGGTCTGAAATAAATATGACGGCGCGAGATATCATTGGATAAAGAAAATCAGTTTGAGAGTTGTTAATCGATAGTTTTAATCTGTGGTTTATGACGATTAATCGATTTGTTTATGGTAATTTAGAGCGGTTAACACCGAATGGAGTTGCGTTTGGGATTTCGGGCGAACGTCATGTCTGTCAGTCAGTGGTTGACAGGACTGGGCTGAAAGCGGTCGCACGCAATGGTCATTCGTAAACCCATTACTCTAAATCGCCAATTATCTTTGTGATCATTCATTAACTAAGTAGTCTAAGTGACTGTAAAATTAAATTAGTGAAGAGCCTTCAATGCTGTTCCCTTATTTCTACGTTCCTGAAGTTTGACGTCGATCATAGATTCCCGTGATAGCGAGTTCACGGATCAGAAATCAGATACAACACCTCGGCTTACTAGATTTTCCCCGTCATCAAAAGTGGAAGGTCACAGCGCAGCGGCCTTCCTATGTTTCTCCGACATCAGTGGGATCAGATGCGACGGCGTGGCTCCTCTTTCCTACATTACCCCGATATCAGGAGTGAGATGTGAAGGCTCGGCTTCCTATTTCTCTATGTTTCCCCGACAAATTTTTTTTTTTTTATTATAACCAGCGTTTTTTTTGAAGTGAAACTTCTAATGGGAAGCGCCTGCTTCGCACTGAGTAGGGTAGCGAGAGTAGTGCCGAGTGAGGTAGCACGGGCGTGCTACTTTGCAACTGTGCACTCTCAGTTGCAATACGGCGCCGAGATATGGGCTAGAGCTGCAGATTGGGAGCGAGCGTTCCGCATGCAAAAGCGTGCGGTGCGTTGCATCGCCAAAGTACCCTGGAACACACCAGCTCGTCCATATTTCGTTGAACTAGGAATCCTGACGTTGCCTGCCATATTGATTTATCAAGTGGCAGTGTACGCCAGGATAAACCACGGAACGTACGAAGACCGAGGTGCGAGGCATGGACGCGACACGCGCGGCCGTCATAAGCTACTTTCCATCCCACGGTCCCTCGTGAAGTCCTCTAAGTTGACGCATGTCATGGCCCCGACTGTCTACAACAACCTGCCAGACGATGTAACTGCAGCTATTAGCTTGCAATCTTTTAAAACCAAACTTAAAAAATGGCTCATTGAGCAAGCTTTTTATGATTTTGATGAATTTGTATAAACTCGGACATATGATTCTATTAATAATTTTAATTCTTAATATTTTTATTTTAGTTATGTGTTCTTGTGTTGTGTAATTTTTTGAATTTGACATTTTTACTGTATTATTTTATTATACATTGATTGTATTATTATTTTTTAAATTGACATGTAAAATTACATTTTATGAATAAAATGAATATGAATATAATGTGACTTCCAAGAAGGTTGCATTAAACGTTTAACGCTCCTGGGGAGGAGGAGTAGAAAGAGAAAGAGAGTGAATGCGTGGCACTCGAACGCATGCGCGTAGTAAGAAAGATACACAGAAGTTTCAATTCTTCCGCGCGGAGGGACTCCACACTATTTTTATTTTTAAGTTTTGAGTTGCACAATTCGTTTCATAAAAAAGCCCGCAATTGATTATAAGTTGTTAATGAAATGTGTGTTTTTGACACTTCTGGCATACAAAAAGTGTCAATTTGAGGAAATTCCTGGATTTGTTATTTTCAAGGACTTTTACGTCACCGCCGTCATTATTATGATGGTTTAATAGGACAGAGGGAATATTTTATAACTAGCTGTTGCTCTCAACTTCGTTCACGTTAATTCAGAAAATAGTCTGCACAAACCCTCCTCGTGATATATTATGCTGTAACGAATTATCAATACTGGCTGGTTTAGAGCGAAGTTTTAATTTTAGTTGTCATTTGTTATTTTAGCACCTAACCTAAACTTAACCAAAACTAACCTGAACTACGTGCTATTCTGTGATGTTGTCTGACGCATTTGGTAAGCGGCGCGTTATTTTTTATTAATTTACAGAATTTCATGACAAAAAGATTTATTTATTCAGAAAAAAGTATCCAAAAACCTTCCTTGTACCATACAGCAATAATTTATCAAATTTCATAAAGATACGTTCAGCCGTTTAGCCGTGAAAAGCCTACAAACAGACAGACAGACAGAGTTGCTTTCGATTTTATAATTGGTAAGGATGGTATAGAGGCCTATTCAAACTTCATGGCGGTTGTGAAGTAAGGCGCGAACCGCTGCGCAGTAGCGAAAACGAAGGTTTGCGCGGGCGTCAGAGAGACAAAACGCCGCAGCGTCTCGCTTGCGGCGCACTTCACAGCAGCCAAGTTTGAATCGGCCTAGGTATTGCTAGGTATATCCATGGTATAATAATAGGTTCAGCAAAGTATAGCATTTCGGTCACGTGGGCAACACCTAGTGACGTCAATCAATGCTTAAGCAGGACCGAAATAAGTCATTTACAAACAGTGCAAAAGAGACGGATGACGATGACGAGTGACGTCATACATGTGTATGACTAATGTATGTGGAATGCTGGACCTGGAGGGCTATTCCTACGCGTGAGATGAAATAAGATTTTATCTTGGTCACTCTCACACCTATGACGTTTCAAACGGGAGCAACAAGGACGAAAAAAGGTGAGATGAAAATCTCAAATCTCCGAATAGGGCCCCTGTTTTTTTGGATCATGGACTTTTAAAGTGCCAACTTAGTGCAGTGCCAAACTCTATTAAGAATCAGTGTGAACTCCGTCGCATACAGATTTTTTTGTTGAGCGGTATTTTTACTTGACAGCCACATGAGATGCAATTAGCAAAGATTTCGACAGATGGCACTCATTATGACTCTGTATTAATTAAACCCCTCCGACTAATTTAATTTAATGTTGACTTGGTCCGGTCGACTTGGTCCACTGGATTTTAACTTAGAACATTGACGAACTTATTATGAAGTTTATAACTATGGAAATGGACCAAATTAGGAAGTGGACCCTGTCGAAC
Source organism: Peribatodes rhomboidaria (assembly GCA_911728515.1). Taxonomy (NCBI): domain Eukaryota; kingdom Metazoa; phylum Arthropoda; class Insecta; order Lepidoptera; family Geometridae; genus Peribatodes; species Peribatodes rhomboidaria. The sequence continues at coordinate 14,273,871 of OU452179.1, read as the reverse complement.
CTTCAGCCTTAGGCACTTTTTAAATAACTAGTCATATTGGGCCGCCAATGTTTGGATGAACACACTATAATAAACAATTTAATTCCAGTCAGTTATTACGACATTTCATTTTCGTCTGGCGTCCAAAAAGTCAATAGGTCGACGACATTTTTGTTTTCTAAATACTGTACGTAGTATTTTGCAGTATTGTTTATTCTGTGGTAGCACTTATTTCAGTGTTCCAATGTTTTTGTCCTTTTCTTCAGTACATTGAGTGAGAGAGAAAACTGAAATAAGTATGCTTTGAGAACTTGTGGAGGGTCACCATGAGCTTTATTTCTTTTCTCATCACTTTTTTTTTCGCAATTTTAACTAGGCTCTCTCGAACACAACTGTAAATGTCATGTTTTACGAAAATTTCGATTGGCTTCTTCGTAGGTTCCATTCCATTTCAATTTAGGTATTTTCAATAATGACAAAAATAAAACATTTATCGCTCTAATATGGTGTTTTATTTATACTTTATCTTGTTCAATTTGTCTCAAAATTGTTAATATAAAAATTGTAAACTTAAATGCAAGTTGGCACTTCTAGCGAAAAAATAAAGTAATTCATTTGAAAATATCTGTGAATAGCGTTGTGGGCTGTATTATTAATAAGTTTATTTTTGTATTCACCAGTTATTTTTTTTAAATACAGCTGACTGTTGTTCCTTTATAAAAAAAAAATGCTAAAACATAGGTAGGTACTGACCTGTCTTTGAAGTCTATAAAGATAAAGACGTCAATATTTTTTGCTAGGTTAGTTTCAGCGTTCTATGTATGTAGGGGTGCGAGTATGGACATTTAAACTGACGTTTTAATTCGACTAAATCGGTAATTTCCATACAAATTTGTCGATTCAGTCTATTTAAAAAGTCAGTTAAAATGTCCATGCCTCCATCATCCACCTTAGGGCTCATTACTGTTAATTTTAGGCGACAAAAATCTTTGTCAAAAAAAATGTCTCAGGCGGTTAAAAGGTTAAAAATAAGCGCATTGATAGGGAACCTGATTATCTAACCTCATTACAATAAACGTTGTGTTGTATTGCCACGGTATAATTATACACTATACAGTTTTGTCTTTTTATTTTGTAGACCGCATGATGAAGCCATTAATCTCGATTTGAAACTGGTTAAATAATTGTATGGTAAAACCATGGTATAATTCGTTCACACTTCCGCCAAGTAGCCACTAGTATTTACAGATATTACCTAGTTGTAAGCCAAAATTTGTGAGACTAAATTTATTTATTACATATTTGAAAAAATAATGCCCCTCAGTTTCTGGCCTGTTCTTCTGAGTAGAGGCACATTATCCGAACAAGGCGGTCGAGTCTATTTAAATAACTTTGACGTTCATACGTGTATCTTTGATGCCTAAATTGAATGAAAACATTTTGACTTTGATTTAGTAGGCATTCAGCAACACGTAGTGACGTCAATCGATGCTTAAGCAAGACCGAAAGAAGTCATTTACAACAAGTTCGAAAGAGACGGATGACGATGTCGCCATTAAGTGTTTGCTGAATGCTAGACCTTGTTTTTTTGGATCATGGGTAAAACTAGTGTTAAATCGACATTCATGACTGAGCGTCGATTTTTAATGCGGCCCTAATTTTTGGAACTCGAACGGAATGGACAAAATACTGAATATTTTTTCCGAGTCCGATCCTACAACGTTTATTAATAAGGAGGTAAATATTTGCGGCATTTGAAAGCTCAGTTTGATTCGCACTAAGAAGTAGAATTAGTCTTATGCCTACAACAAGTAGCTTTTGGGCGTTTGTGCACTACAAGGAGTTTTACTGTCCGGCAGTCCAATTTTTTACGGTCCGATATGGCACGCCATAAATTTATATACTAGCTTGTGCACTATACGTAATTTTGCCGTTCGACATTTAACTTTTCCCCATTCCAGGCCGTTTTTTCAGGTCCGAGATGACAGCAATGAAAAACGCGTCTAAGCTAGTCCACTGGCCTTTTAGCTACAAGCTCGTACGCAACAGGCGGTTGTTTACTGAAACAGAGGCGGGCCAGAGCCTTCCATTAACCCTGATTAAATTGTTTGCTCGTTCGAACCGAAAATACTCCAAAGCTATTGATGTTTTGAGCTTTTATACCTAAATCATACGAACTACTGCTATATTAACGTGGGTATACATATACATACATATATAAGGTACGTGCGTACGTAAACGGCGAACTAGTGGGGTTCTTTATATTTTTACATGATACAGAGAGAGAAGAAATAAATTTTTATTGCGCTAAAAAGAATAATCGAGCTACTCACAGCAAGCCCTTTCATTTGATACACAAATTTTATTGTAGAGCGCATTAAAAATAACTTGTCAGCCATTTTGGGTGTTCCGCCATGTTGGATTTATAATGACATCACACAGCTGACCATGCTTTGTCATCCAAACTAAACATGTACACAAAATTTCAGCTCAATCGGTTGAAGATATCTGCTTCAAAATTGAGTTGTAAGATTTCACTCGAACAAACATACTCGTAGTTGCATAGTTGCAAGTTAATTAAAACCTAGTAAAAAAGAAAAAAAGTCAGATGATTGCCTGTCATCTGCGCAGATTTAAGTCGTTGGCATAAGATAACCCTAACTCTTACAGACATTCCCCCTTACTAAAAAACGTATAGACTTGTAATGAGTACACCCCCTTAGCAATAAACGTTGTAGCCTCGGTATTCCGAGGACAAAACAAAAAAAAAAGACAAATCACTGTCGAACTATTCCGAGGCTATACAACGTTTATTGCTAAGGAGGTGTACTTATTACGAGTCCATACGTTTTTTAGTTAGGGGGTATGGCTTTAGGGAGTTGGGGTTAATAAAGACAAAACACTGTACCTACTTAATATATTCCGATTCCGATTCCAACGTTAATTAATAAGGGGTTTAGTACAAAAACAATATCAAGGTCCAATAAAAAGATTATTTTGGTTAGAAACAAAACATTTAATTAAGTAGGTACCTATCCTTATCTTAAGGAAATTAAAAATTAACAAACCTAAAAACCCGTTTGACATTTTATTTTTTTACTTATTTCAAAGTGCGATTATCTTGACCTGTCGATAAACCCAATAAAAATTACGATGCGTTAGTTAGCGCTTCGTTATCGGTCATCCTTGGCACTCGGTTGAACCCGAGCTTTATCTATCTACATTATGTTTGCAATCTGTGCAAACAAGACGCGTTTACAAAATAGGGGAAGAAGAAAATTATGTAAACCTTCTTACTTTTTTTGATCTGAATGCCCAAATAGAGGGTAATGCTCTGGGTGTATGTGAGTATCAATGAAGTTTGCACTAAATAGATTTGACATGTCGAAAATGCTTGTTTGATGTGTCAAAGTCAAAGTCAAAGTCAAAATGTTTTTATTCAATTTAGGTATCAAAGATACACTTATGAACGTCAAAGTTATTTAAATAGACTCGACCGCCTTGTTCGGATAAAAAGCCTCTACTCAGAAGAACAGGCAAGAAACTGAGGGGCATTATTTTTTCAAATAATAAATAAATTAGTCTCACAAATTTTGGCTTACAACTAGGTAATATCTATAAATATTAGTGGCTACTTGGCGGAAGTGGAAGGCTCCAGACATCTTTATCTTCTAAATAATTCTTAACCTTATAATATCCTCTTGTCATTAATGTAGTTTTTACATGTGATTTGAATTTTCCCTCGGTGAGCCCTGTTATATTTTTCGGGATTTTATTGTAAAAACTAACGCAGTTGCCTAAAAATGACTTTCTTGACTTAGTCAGTCTAAATCTCTGTACAGCTATCCTATCCTTATTTCTAGTGTTATAATTGTGATAGTCACTGTTCAATTTAAATTTATGTAGATTTTTCAAATCTATGTAACAAATCCGTTCTAATGGCGGTTGCACATTCTCGCGCGAGTGCCCTCGTTATGTCTCGCGCGAACCTCTCGCACGAGTAAGCGCTACACGAGTGAGACCCTGTACATTCTCGCTTAGTTCAGTCACGACGAGCGATGGCGAGGAGATGGACGTGGACGCGCTCCAAGTCACGGCAGCTGTAGCGCTATGCGCTATGAGCGAGTGTACGGGGATGCACTCGTCTCCACTTGCGAGGGAACGCAAGGCCCTTTGACTCGCGCACAAAAAACCGACACGAGAGCGAGAGCACGCGAGACGAGGCGAGGGGAGGCGAGTATAAGCGAATGTATCCTGTACATACTCATCCTCGCCATGTCTCGTGAGCCCTCGTCGAGAATGTAAAACCGCCATTAGACATAACAATTATCCAAAGCGAACCATCTCGTTTCCGAAAACGTTTCCGATCCTTCGCATTAGCCTTCCACTTCCGCCAAGTAGCCACTAATATTTATAGATATTACCTAGTTGTAAGCCAAAATTTGTGAGACTAATTTATTTATTATTTGAAAAAATAATGCCCCTCAGTTTCTTGCCTGTTCTTCTGAGTAGAGGCTTTTTATCCGAACAAGGCGGTCGAGTCTATTTAAATAACTTTGACGTTCATAAGTGTATCTTTGATACCTAAATTGAATAAAAACATTTTGACTTTGACTTTGACTTTGACTTTGATCGGATACCACAAATTTCAAACTCAAATCGTTCGAAGCTCAGTCTACTTTTATACATTTTGGAATCGAGTGTAAATCCGATCGGAAGAATTAATCACGTTTAAAAACTTATGAGTACAGACTGAGGGTCGAATAATTTGAGTTTAAAATTTTTGGAATCCGAACGGAAACGTTTCCGAGTGATTGTGAATACCTATGCAGATCTGGCGAATGCGCTGCCGCGAGCCGCCCGGCGCGGGCGCCCGCGTGCTGCACACGTACTGGGGGGCTATATACCTACGCGTGAGATGAGATGAGATTTTATCTTTGTCACTCTCACACCTATGACATTTCAAACGAGAGCAACAAGGACGAAAAAAGGTGAGATGAAAATCTCAAATCTCCGAATAGGGCCACTGGGGGGCTATTCCTGCGCGTGAGATGAGATGAGATTTTATCTTGGTCACTCTCAGACTTATGACGTTTCAAACGAGAGCAACAAGGACGAAAAAAAGTGAGACGAAAATCTCAAATCTCCGAATAGGGTCCCTATTGCTGCTATTGTTGGTTGGGTGCGTCTCATTAGTGCAAAGGGCACGCGAGCAGCGCACGCGCAGCTTCGCATTCGCCAGATCTAGGGGGCTATTCCTGCGCGTGTAATGAGATGAGATTTTATCTTGGTCACTTTCACACCTACGACATTTCAAATGAGAGCAAGAAGGACGAAAAAAGGTGAGATGAAAATCTCAAATCTCTGAATAGGGCCACTGGATGAGCCCTAATGCCATTTTCCACCAATCTAGGTCTAGGGGCCAAGTTAAGTTTGCTTGGAGCTATTGTTTTAAAAAGGTCTTAAACAAAACAATCTTCAAAAATGAGAGTCCGACATGTCATTTATAGTGATAAAATCTTTTTTTTATTGGCTTCTGCCCCTTTGGGTTTTGGGGCAATTTTGTTTTTGTTGGTATTAGTTTTGGAGAAAAACTAAATATAGGTATTTCTGCGGTGCTATTCACAATCATTCGGAAACGTTTCCGATCGGAACCCACAAATTTCAAACTCAAATTGTTCGAATCTCAGTCTACTTTTATACTTCTTGGAAAAGGGAATCGAGTGTAAATCCGATCGGAACAATGAATCACGTTTAAAATCTTATGAATACGGACAGAGATTAAAAAATATTTTGAGTTTAAAATTTTTGGAATCCGAACGGAAACGTTTCCGAATGGTTCTGAATACCTACCCTGATGTACCTACTATTAAACGATATTGATTATGTATACTTACCTAGGTGCAACAATCTTATACTTATTTATTTTTACACAGGTAGGTAAATACTAATAATAATAAATAGCCTTTATCTAAGCATAGGAATATGATTTTTTATCGGATATCTACTTACTGTTATTATTCTGTGATAATATTATTGCATATTGGGTCAGATCAGAGCTCTCATGGCATTTTTGTTCGTGTCTAAAAAATAAACAATAGGATGGCAGGTGTGCCGGCACGCGACGCACCGCGGCACAGAAGAACATAGCGTTGCCAGAATGTTACTTTTGTAACATTTTACGTTAGTTTTGACCCGCTCAGGTTCAAAAGTAACGTAAAAAGGTTTCAGTTTCCCTCCACTTTACACGAGTCACGACTCAAAATGTTACTTTTACGTTACTTTCAGAACTTGATAAAGTATTGGAATACTTTCCAGCAAACAATTTAAAAAAAATCTTAAAACAGTCATGTCTGTTCAGTTTGTCCCTATTTTGTAAAGTAGTTATGTGTTTTCATTACTTTCGTTTTCCACATAAAATAAGGTAAGAGTTTTTAGGTTTTATCACGCATCGTTTGTTGCACCAAACTGTGGCTAACTGATAAATCTGTTAGTTACTTTACTCGTGAAAATGTTACTATGCTGTCTCATGTTTTATTTAACAATCAGCCACTGGCAGCACTGGAAGAACAGCAGTCACTACGGAGTTTTGGCGGGAACCGAAAAGATGGTGTCGTGTTTTTGTATTATTTTCTAAAACTTGTGATTCTTCGAGTGTTAAAGTGTAATAATGGTGGATTATTAACGTTTACCGGTTCGTCAACGTGCACGAGTGTGGGAAAATGATACAAACATCGCGAAACGCGATTTTTCGTGTTCTCTACAAAACTTCACTTAAAGTTTCAGTAAAGTATCCATAACTTTACTGGAATGGGGAAAGGGGAGGGATTCATCGTCTTCATCATCACCTCATCATCATCATCCCATCATCTGTTACTGAAGGAAAAATTATTACTAAGAATCCGACTGAAGGACGAGTATCCATGGTCATGAATAATTAAAAAAAAAAAAAAAAAAAAAAAAGCAGTCACTACAGTGCCCGCGACGATCGTTTTGGTAAAAGGGCCGGGCCAAGTAACTATTATCAAATCTGTGACCGGGAGGGCAGAGCATTCTTCATAGTGTTTAGTAGCCCGTGACTGTCTTTGGCTTTTGAACCTTGAAGCGCAAGTTCATTACAAAATGTCTCAAAATTAATAACTACCTACCTATCTTGGTAAATTAATATTTTTATGTAACTATTAAATTTAAACTATCCACATAGGTACGTAACTATTAAACTTGTGGTTATAAATTATTCTACCTTGTAGAATGACCACTGTTGAAAAAATTCTACGCACATTATCTTTAATAATTCAGGTAGGTACCTATTTAGTAACCTTCCGAAGTACCGACCTACCTATACCTACCTACATAAGTACATTTAATTTTTAATAGTACACACTACACACTTAAAATAAAACACAATACCACTGTAGACACAATAGCTAGGTAGATAGCGCACTAACCTATTTATTAGGTTTATCCGGTTGAATAAACACATAGTAAAGTTAATAAATAAACTACAAATTCGGGACATTGTTTGTAATAATTAGCAAGCAACAGCACTGGTTTGTGTCTGCAATTTCTACCAAAGACTGAAGTGTCTGTTTGATTTTTATGAATAAAAAATAATTTAAAACTTACCGAATAAAACTAAAAAGATCACAACAGTGGTACAGGCAGTTCTCGTCACAACACGTCACGAAAGTTCCTTTGAATTCTCAACGCGGTATACAACCATCTGCGCGCGCACCCGGTGCTCGACTGCCGGCCGGGCGCGACTCGCTGGACTCGCTAGCTCGTCTGTCCGTCCGGACCGCGAGAGTCTTGCTGTTTTGCTTTTGCTGATGCAGCGGTGTAACGCGTTGATGCGTTAGAGAAAGGCTAGAAGAGAAAGATCTATTCGGAGAAAAAAAGTACCTAACTACTTATCTAGTGATAATATTGATTGTTGTTATGTTGCGAAAAATAATAAGATGAAGAATTTGCTATTAGAAAATTCGTGATTTTATTAGTGGCAAAGCTTCATTGCGCAAGTTATGTGCTCAGTTCAAAAAGAATGTAAGCTTGTATGTAAGTGTATTGTAGCTCGTGTATTGTAAGATTGTAGGTATGTTTTATGTTAACACTTGTTTCATTCTTATTTTATTTTTGACATTGTTGACACATGTTGATTGTTTTTAATTTTAATTTGCACAATTTAATTTGACATGTTAGGTATATTTTTGTATTTATTTTGTGCTTTGTTAATGTTTAATTCTATCTAACATTATTATTTTATTTTCAAATACATAGTTATAATTTTGGCAAATTTTGTTTTTTGACATAAGTGTACTCTGATGTGCTTAAATTTAGATATTTATTTCAAATAGTACACACCTATTTGAAATAAATATTTGAATTTAAATTCGCTACTTTTTAACCGACCTAAAAAGTAGGAGGTTAAAAATTAGGCTTTATTCTAATGTTTGTTACTAAAGAAGTCCGGTTTTTATGAACCGATTTCGAAAATGTTTTTTTTAATGAAAAAATTTACCTACTTACCGATCGGGAAGTTTTCTTAGTTTTAATTTAAAAGGTTACATATGCTACCGGTTTAAGATTTTTGTGCTCAAATTTATTTTAGCTTAGTCATTCGAACGGGCACCTGTCAAACGAGGTTCCAATATATCTCATAATGTTTATAAATTATTATTATATTACTGTATTTAAATTACGTGTCACGTTGTTTGTCCGCTATAGACTCCCTAAACTACTTAACCGATTTCAATCAAATTTGCACACCGTGTGCAGTTCGATCTAACTTAACAGATAGGATAGCTCAAAACGCGAACGAAGTCGCGGGGTGACAGCTAGTAATTATTAAATTATGACAGTTATAAGTTTGCAACTCTAATAAATGGAAGTAGGACGTTGTCACCCCAAAACAGCTAAGGTACTGGTAAGGTCATGTTTTATGATCACCATCCGCACCTCACCTTACCGTTCTCGCCATATCAGCCGCAGCTGTTATGATCCCATTGTTATAGAAGAATAGGTACCCTCAAAACGATCTCGGTATTTTGAACTTTATGTCCTTGCCTGTAAAGATTAAAATATCGCGTTCGGTCAACTTTACACCTATGACAGGGATGGTGATGTGCTATTATTAATCGGAAATGATGATTGAATAGGGGTTTTATTAAAATTAAGTTTTTATAAGGCAGATAACGGTTCCGTTGCATCACAGTGGTCGAGACACGTAGCTAATATTAATTTAATATACAAATCAATCATCGCACTAAAAATAATACAGACAGAGTGATGATGACATATTCCCCCTTAGCAATAAACGTTATATAGCATCGGAACAGTAGTACATTGTTTTGCCTTTGTCGATTGAGTTCAAAATGTAAAAGAAAAATAAAGACAAAACACTGTGTAACTATTCAACTATATTGCTAAGGGGGATTATGCTATAATAGTATCACTCTGTGTCAGCTTTATTAATTAAACTGGTTTATTGGTTGTTACACAAACCGTGTAATGAAATAACATACATATCCTATCTCAATTATCTTTTATGCTCCGTGAGCTAGATACCGTAGCTCAGATTTTTGTAGTCTCTGTCAGCATCCGTTTAAATTTCATTGTCAGTGTCAAGAAATATGGTTGATCAACAGTGATGATAAATGTACTGGTAGCACTTAGTTATTATTCTGAGACTGGTAGTATCCAAAAAAACAAGCATTCAGCAAATGACGTCATCGTCATCCGTCTCTTTCGAACTTGTTGTGAATGACTTATTTCGGTCTTGCTTAAGCATCGACTGACGTCCCTACGTGTTGCTGAATGCTAAACCTGGCGGAGTAAATTATTATACCATGCTGTTAAATATTTTCTACGTAAGGTTTTTATTAATAACAATGCCAAAACAGAAACAACTTCGCTATTTGCACAAAAAAACAATCATCTCATTCTCATCTTAGGTCGTATGGCCATGATGGCTGTAGACTACGCAAAGGGGCAAAAAAAATAATTATCTACTATCAACTAGTAGTGTCAATTTGTCAAAACAAAAACAGAATAGCGCAAAAAATGCCAGGTGCTGTTTCAGAATTTATCGACGATATTGAAGATTTAATATCTTCACAGGACATTACACCGAAAGAAAGATATTCCAGCAGAAAGTCCGTGAGCGTGCGATCCAGGAAACGCGAAACCAAGGACGCTGAACCTGTAGAAAAGGTTGTTTTGGAGAGCGTAGTGCCAGGTAACCTAAAAAGTTTATTTTCTTCCTTTTAAAACAAATAAATTGCCTAGCGGCCTTAAATTTCAATTCATAGTCAAGCTGAACCTAACACTTGTAATCAAATCCATCATGTCTTTTATTCTAGGTAAATCCTTGGGGATATGAATATTTACATAGATATTTTCTCTGAAGAGTTTATAAATTTCAAGTTAGACAGTTCATGAGGCCAACGCCGTAACTGGGGCGGTGCTACCGGTGCCCAGGTGCAAGGTGCAGAACTTTGAGGGGCTCAAAAATTACGAGGACTATTGGGGTCACGCATCGAAGTAGCAGTTTTATAAGCTCTCACCGGCCGTATATGAGGCTAGTTACGGCACTACAAGTGACATATAACTACTCTCTACTCTTTCAGGCACTCAAACGATTTACGTAAAGACATGGGGCTGTGCTCACAACAACTCAGACTCGGAGTACATGGCCGGTCTGCTGGCAGCGCATGGCTACAAACTCACCGAGGACAAGTGGCAGGCTCAGCTCTGGCTGCTCAACTCTTGCACAGTTAAGAACCCTGCTGAGGATCACTTCAAGTAAGACAATGTGCTTAGTGCTTCCTGCTTGTTAATCTTTTGACACTTATGTGACCTATATTTAAATAGCGCTAGCAGGCTCTGTATGCTATCTATAATAGTTAACAAAAACGGCCCCACTCAAATACAGTAGTCTCAATAGAGACTTTTAATTAGAAGGATTTGGTGGATTGTTATCCAGGACTTTGGTAGTTCAGTACAATGCAATTATGACACAATGTGCCTGCAAACTCCTCTGCACTCCCTACTGCCATCTGTGATTGAGCTCCTAAATGAGCATGAACTAAAAACTTATCCACTTACCACTATTGCACACATTTTTTGTAATTATTTGTTGACACAGACAGCTTTAAGCTGATGCAGGTCTTCTTTCAGTACACCATTTTTTGTGTTTTTAAAGTAATTGTCGAGTCTGTTATTGAAGCAGTTAACTGAAGTGGGCACTTATCACAGTCTCTGGCAACTTATTCTAGTTAGTCACAATATAAATAATAGAGTCAATAGAGTCATTAAAGGTCGGCAACATATCTGTCATGTCCCTGGTATTACAGGTATCCATAGTAAATGTCAATCACTTACTGTCAGGTGGCCCGTTAGCATGGTTTGCAACCTATGACATAAAAAATAATGGTTTGGCAAAGTGTAGTGTATGTGTAGTTTATGTAGGTGTATAGGTATAATCACAGATCTAGGATGTAAAAGATCGACAGTGACAATTCGATAGTGATACAAAAAAACATTTGCGCATGCGTGAGTAAATTAGTGTTGTGAAAAGTACTTATTAATTTATCGATTGACCAAAAATGGTCCTCCGGGTGCTTGTCGATAAATATTATCTTTCGCATACCAATTGAGTTGTTTTTTGTTCCAAGTATAACACCGCTGCTGAGCTAAAATGAATATTAATCACTAAACGGGTGTTAAACTAGGCGGAAGAGTTAGATATCAGTGTCACCATGTATCTAAATTAACATAAGAAAAGTAAATAATAAGATCAACATAATACTATCCTAGTAATTCGCTTCGAATTGTGACCCTTGACCAAATTTACTCGTATATGGATTAGGATAAGTAATAATACTTATCTCATTGGTTTTGTACATTTATTTATAATTTACATATATATTATTTAATTTAATTAAATATAATTAAATTAGACTTGGATGTAAGACACCCAAAATGTGTAAATTGAATTAAAAATGATGATCAGAAATTGCAGGTACATACTTATATAAAACAAAAATGTTTTACGCCTCATCATTCAGTACAAACTCATAAGAATATCAATTTACTTTTGATGGCATTGATTCAAAAATGTATGCTTTGTTTATGTATTGCACCCATCGCCTACCTAATGAACTTTGATAAAAACTATCGATAATAATGACGTCATCTTTTTATCCATCTCTAGTGAAAATCGAGCGTAAACTAACTAATATTTTAATGCTGAATTTTATCACCAATTCTGCTTTCATCTAGGAAATATAGATGTTACGAAGAAACGACAACAACATACCGCTGGTAAATCGGTTTTTGGAACCAATTTATGTTATGTTTTAGACAAAATTTAGACAAAAACATCTCAATGGAATTTTCATATTTACCCATGAAACGACAAATTTTGTGGGTTGAATCTTGAATTCACATCACAATCGCTAAACGCACAAGATGGCATAACTGCATACAATTTTAATTGCTCTCTTTTCATTCAATTTATAATGATACTAGTAAAAAATAATAATCATAGGAATTTTCGCGTGCTCAAAGGTGGCGCGCTGTCATTAATGACAAAAGAAAAATTGACTAAGATTTTATTTGTAGGCGACCTCTTTCTCTCTTGTGGAGTTTACATTTCGATGGAGACTTCTCTGTCCCACGCTTCGTTGGTCTTTTGCGAAGCAAAAAAAATCTTAGGTCTGTGGGTATAATACTCGATGTTTTGTTGTTTCTTTGTATCAATCTTATGTTTATTTTAGTTATTTTTGCACACCCTGTCCCATACTCATTTGTCGTATCCTCTCCATCCTAAGGTTGCCTGGAAGAGATCGCTTTTAGTGATAAGGCCGCCAGTTGTTACACTATTTAATAAGTTTTATCATTATTTTTCTCTTGTTGTTTTGTTATCTGTGGTGTGAACAATAAAGAGTTTATCTATCTATCTATCTGTGTTTTTGGGTTTACATGAGTGTGGTGACAATATTAGTCTAAGAGAATGACCCTCAAGTGTATGTTCTCGCTCAATTTGTAAACATGTGTCATGTCTGGTACATTGTAGTGCCTTTTTAGTATCTTGGATTCAATATATTAAATGTATTTCAGTAGGTATTCTAGTTTAATGCCTTCCACTATTGTTATATTTCTGCTATTACAATTGGGAATAAAAATAATATTAAAAAAAGCCCAACAAAATAAGAACAACATTAATGGTATCTGTATTTATACTTCAATATTTTGTACAGAAATGAGATTGAGTTGGGACAGAGTCGCGGCATGCACATAGTGGTGGCGGGCTGCGTGCCGCAGGGCGCTCCTCGAGCCAACTACCTCACGGGGTTGAGTGTCGTCGGTGTACAGCAGATTGACAGGATAGTCGAAATTGTTGAGGAGACTCTTAAAGGTAACCATTTTATGAAACAGGCAAGATTGACCTCAGTCAGTGAGTCAATCTATTTTAAACCTAGTCTTATTTAGTTATTTTAGTTTAGTGTATGTCTTTGAGAAAGAGAAGAGAGAAGAAAGAGCCTTTCAAAGCAAATTCTAATATTTATTTCAAATAGGTACATCAGAGTACACTTATGATATGTCAGAAAACCTTACGTGATTGAGCCTTTGACTGCCTTAGTCGAATTTAGCTGACAAAGAGTTTCTTCTGATTTCACTGAGGTGATTCTGCTAGGGATGACGATATTCTTCGTCCTTGGCTAAAGAAATCTTTGTTTAAAAAATCGTCTATGGCAGTCAAAGGTGTAATTAAAGTGTTATATAAAAACTAAATAAATAGCAAAATAAAGAACACTATTTACATCTTCATTCTCTAATTCCAGGTCACACAGTACGTCTCTTCGGCCAGCGAAAAACGACCGACGGCCGCAAGGCTGGCGGAGCGTCGCTCCTCCTGCCCAAAGTCCGAAAGAACCCTCACATTGAGATCATCGCCATCAATACCGGCTGCCTCAACCAATGCACGTACTGTAAGACGAAGCACGCGAGGGGCGAGCTGGGAAGTTACCCGCCGGAAGAAATAGTGGAGCGAGCGAGGCTGTCCTTTCAGGAAGGAGTGGTCGAGATCTGGCTCACTAGCGAAGATACAGGTTAGATTTACTGGCTTTTGGGCTCTAAAATCAGTTCTATACAGTGTTCTGTTGTAGTCTCATAACATAGTTTATAATGGGTTTTGTGTAATATCTTGTGAAATATGTACCAGGCAAACATCTTGACCAAAAGGGTTGTTGCAAAAATACTTACAATTAACAAGTAACATTATTAAAAAAAAATAACAAAAAACCCAGTTGCAAAATGTTGTTCCCTACGTCACTTCCACTATCAAGACGATTCATATGACACCTCACACGTCGAAATCCATGAAGCAGTTTATGCTGTATGGCGTACCAAAGAAACCTCATACATAAATACATACATACATACACTCGAAAAACATAACCTTCCTTCTTGCGTAGTTGGGCAAATAAATTTTCAAAATCTAAAAGCGCATACTTTGCTCCGCTTAAAATACCTAAAAATCTATTCATCGACATGACGTCTTTTTGACATTTACCTCAGTCGGCTCCGGCAAAGTCAAACGAAAAACGTTTGTTCCCAGGTACGTACGGTCGCGACATCGGCACCTCCCTCCCGGAACTGCTCTGGCGGCTGGTGGAGGTGATCCCCGAGGGCTGCCGGCTGCGGCTCGGGATGACCAACCCGCCATACATACTGGAGCATCTAGACGAGGTCGCCAGGATCATGCACCATCCGAGGGTCTACAAGTCAGTACAGGTCGATTCAAACTTAGTGGCGGCGTGAAGTTATGTTAAGCGATGGTAGCCTGGTTATAGAAGGATCACCTCTCAAGCAACAGGGAGCGAGTTCAAACCCAGCCGACGGCACGCACCAATTTGTTAATTGTATGAACATATGTGCGTATTGTATGTCATCTGCTACATGACTGGAGCCCTGTGTATGGCGACAGGCGCGCCCCCTGTCACATTTGGGACTGAATCTCGTCCGGTGAAGTGTGGGTGTTGTACACCTCTGCCAGCCCCCTCGGGGGAAAGGCGTGACGATATGTTATGTAGATATTGCCGTAGTCATTGCAATAAAAACGTTTCAATCGTTAACTTGCCCAAAATATTTTGTCGTGTACCATTTGGTTTGCTACGAATTCATTATACTGACACTAATTAATTATCTAACATTTAAAAGATTTAAAAAAGGCCCCTAGAGATTTAGAGGGGTTTTTAAAAGTTTTTTGGGTTAGCATCCGAGGATGTCCCTGTACTAACTGACTGCCCTCCAAAACTATTGATAAGATTCTTACCGTATGCCGAATGTTCACACGAAGCAGATTGCAAGAAAACGTAAAAAAAAAAGAGAAAGACTGATCTCTCCCTCTATCGTCAGGTTCCTGCACATCCCAGTGTAGTTGGGCAGGAACTAGAATGGGGGCCGCGACAATTTTCATCGACTCTTTTTATCGAGACAGACATATATTTACACGTAGCCTTGTCCCGTTCTCACACGACAAAAATTGATAAGAAAATTTATTGAATTGAGAAGGCGCGCATGCTAGGCCTGCAGGGGCCCTATTCGGAGATTTAAGATTTTCATCTCACTTTTTTTCGTCTTTGTTGCTCTCGTTTGAAACGTCATAGATGTGAGAGTGACCAAGATAAAATCTCATCTCATCTCACGCGCAGGAATAGCCCCCCAGGTGTTGTCTGACATGAAGCGAGAGTGCTCGCGCAGAACTTTAGTTCACTCTAATTCACTCACTCATTCGTTCATCCATAAAGCATGCTAAAATGTACCCACATATCTTTTCTAAATAGTATAAAACATAACCGCTTTCCGCGTCTGTTCCTCTTTCTGTCTGTATGTCCGCTGACTTCTAAATCACGCAACGGTTTCGATGCGGTTTTCACCATGATCAGTTATATGATTTTTATGGATGGGTTAAACGTACCGTGCGAAGGCGGGTTGGGTTGCTAGCTTTTTTTTTGGTTTTGCCCCGTAGGGCAGGCTAGAGCCAACATGGCCATACCGTATACATCCGTATGTTTTGGGTTACTTTTGTTGGTAAACTTATGATGAAGGTGATTAAGGAGAGGGTGATGAATGATGATAGAAGAGATGAATCCCTCTTTTCAGTAAATTCCATTTCAGTAAAGCCGTGGAAAGCCGTAAAAAAATACTTTACTGAAACTTTAAGTCGAGTTTTGTAGATAACACGAAAAGTAGCATATCCTAATATTTGTATCATTTACCCACACTCGTGCATGTTATCAGACCGGTAAAGGTTAATAATCCACCTTTAATACACCCCATATAATAATCCCATCTCTATTAACACTCAAAGAATCACAAAGAAGAACACAAAATCACGACACGATCTTTTTGGTTCCCGCCAAAAACCTCGCTAGTTTGAGTAAAAGATTATTTAAACATCTCCCTCTACTGTCAGGTTCCTGCACGTGCCGGTGCAGTCCGGCAGCGACCAGGTGCTGTCCGACATGAAGCGAGAGTACTCGCGGGCGGATTTCGAACATGTCGTCAACTTCCTCAGGGAGAGGTAAGTCTTGAAACCACACCTCGGATAAAGTCAGCTGCGGATCTACCTTTATCCTTCGACCAACATAAACTGAAAGGATGAACCCACATAAGAAGCGCATTTTTTATTTTATTTTCAGGGTCCCCGGAATAACAATAGCGACAGACATCATTTGCGGGTTCCCGACGGAAACGGAAGCCGATTTCGAAGATACCATGCGTCTCTGCGACAAGTATCGGTTCCCATCTCTATTTATAAACCAGTTCTTCCCTCGGCCGGGCACGCCCGCCGCTAAGATGCAACGAGTGAGTATTTTAATCTAGTATTTTGGTATCTAGGTATTTGTATCTAGTGATTGGTATGTGTGTTTGACAATATGTATTTACTAGCTGTGGGTGCGGTTAAAAGTAAGTAGTCCTGTAAGATAACGGGTGAAACTGCGAGGCGCAGCTAGTCCTATTTTTTAAAAATTATAAATGCGATAGTTTGAGTGTGTTTGTTACTTTTTCAATTAGATGGACCGATTTCTATGAAATTTGGTATGGAGCTTATGCTCAGGATTAACGCATAGGCTTTTTATAAATTAAAAATTCTAAATAATTATTGAACCCACTTACAAAATCTCAAGATTCTCTTGAAATTTTGTTAATAAGTACGACCTGTAAAGGTAGACTGAGATCCGGACAAACGGAAGCATTTTTGTCGAAGGTGAAGCATATCGGTTCTCTTCCATATGACATTATATTTAGGTAAGCTATTATATTTGAACGCTGACATTTAAACTTTAATTTTGACATTTAATTTGTAGTATAGATTCATTTAAATTCAATTAGCCTTGACAATTTAATATATTTTTTATACTTAGTCATCTCTCCAAAATATGCACGCCTCTTCAGGCATAACATGAAGCTCGTCTATAATTTACTATGACAACAATATACAATAAGTATTACTCGTGTTTAAAGCAAATAAATGTATCTTTATCTTTATCTTCGCTAACGCTCGCTCGGTCGATAATGGCTCTGGAGGTAGCCGTTGAGTCGCTTAAACGTTAAACAAGTTTCAAACACAAACCTTCACTTTTATAACAATAGTGTGATGTATTGTAACATAACATATTGTTACGCCTTTCCCCGAGGATGCTGGCAGAGGTGTAATACAACACCCACACTTCGCCGGACGATCTTTAGTCCCAAATGTGACAGGGGGCGAGCCTGTCGCCATACACCGGGCTCTAGTCATGTAGCAGATGACATACAATACGCACATATGCTCACACAATGAACAAATTGGTGCGTGCCGTCGGCTGGGTTCGAACCCGCTCCCTCTGGCTTGAGAGGCGGGCCTTCTCCCAACTAGGCTGTATTGTAATGTGTCGTAAAACATAAAATTTTCTTTCAGGTCCCAGCGCAAGAAGTGAAAAAACGCACAAAGCAACTGTCCGATCTCTTCCGATCGTACGAACCTTACGGTCACAAAGTCGGAGAGACACAGGAGGTACTAGTCACAGACATATCGCACGACAAAAACTACTACGTCGCCCACAACGAATACTACGAACAAGTACTGGTACCAAAAGAGAACAGATATATGGGAAAAATGCTAACAGTAAAAATTACTAGCTCAACCAAATTCTCTATGGTCGGTCAGCCCATAGACAAGCCGAAAATGGCGGGACTAACTGAGCCCCTGAAAAAAGGACAAGTGTCCGGTGTGGAGGTGAAGAGTAAAAAAGTGCCTGTGCCGATTTTGATGCTGCTTTTCGCGGTTGTTGTTCGGTTGCTGTGGATATTTTTTAGTTAATATAGATTTTTAAGGTTTTATTTGGTTTGATTTTAGTGTTGTTAAGATGCTTAGGTGTATATTAAGTTATGTTAAAAGATAATACGTATAATCATTTTAAATTTGTGAGACTCCCTGACTGTAGCCAGAAGGAACACAGGTAACAAAGATATAGTCAGGTGCTAAATAATTCGCGCTAGGACACAAGCTTTCACGTCAATGTTCCAAGTGCAACTAAAATACTAGCAAGTACAAGTGTGTCAGCAGACACATATGAGTAGGACCAGCCCTGAAAGTGTGTCACTCCTCTTCTCCTTTGAAACCGTCATAGTAGCACATACTGGTTTTCTCATTTGCGGTTGAAACTGACTAATTAAAAAGTTATTATTATAAAGTTACATAATGTACACTACGTACACTAATTCATGTCAAAAATCTCATTACAAAAAGCCCTTCTTTAAACAACTCTCAGTTTTAATTCATTGAGCAACGTACTAGAGTTGTCATGACACCGCAGTAAATTGCGATGTCCTATTTAAAAGTATCAAATGTGTCGTACTTAGTCATGTACACACAAGTATTAATTCAAAAATACCAAAAAAAAATGCACGTTAAAAATAGCAAGTGTTATGAACGGTTTAAGAACGCAAGAAAAAAAGAAAATTTTACTAAAAATGACAAATCTGAATCATAATTATGTTGGCGGCTTTTATTCTAAGAAAGCAGCGGCGCGAATATTTCAATGTGTTGACAATTCAAACCGACGCGATTAGTGGCTGAGTTCGCGCTTTTAGGAGGGCGGAGCGCGATGTGTGTGCAATTGTTTTATAGTGTACTTATATCTAATTTAAACTAGCATAATTGCATCTTCCAGTCGATACTGGATGCGCACCTCGCGGAAATAACAGGGTTTTTGTAACAAATATACAATATATGACAGCAAGCTACTAACAAATATACAACCTGTATAATTCAACAGAAATCATGACCTACAACAAATATACAATATATGACAGCAAGCTACTAACAAATATACAAGTGACGTAACTAAAATTATTCATTATGATTTATTTATTTATTCATTTTAGTAACCAATAGCTTATACTTAAATGAATAAACTAAAAATAAACACATGAAGCCAATTATATGTCACAGCGTATAGACATAGTCTAGCGGTAGCGACATCTCTAGTACGTAAGTCATAGTAGCTCAATGTTTGAAACAGGTCACAAACGTAATACAATACCGTCGTTCACAATAGACAGCACGGTCCGGCGAGTCTTTTCAAACAATGTTATATAACACACTCTATCTGGATGCATTTCCATACACGGTGTGATTCGTACAGACTATGGTAGTATTTCGGAAAAGTTTTCGGGGAAATTGTGACAAGTTAACGTAAAATCAAGAGTTTTCTTCAAATCAAATCAAATCAAATTTCTTTACTCAGCGAATAGTAGGTACAAAGGCAAGTTGTTTACGCTGAGGGCCCCAAACTCGGCGCAGCCGGTATCTTGGGGTCCGATCAAAGCATTACCAAAGTAGAGTGGTCGCGCGCTTACATAATATTAAAATCGCCAACATTATATTTTAATTAAAATTAAACTAAATTAAATTTAAAAATAAATAGACAAAAATATAAATACGTATTAAATTTTTACAAAAATTAAATTCATAATCAAAATTAAAATTATTTTAATTAAAATTAAATTTGACGTCCAATCTGTGTCCAATTTTAACTGGATTCAATTAAATTCTTAATACAGAGTTTTTCGGTTGACGGCGACTTTTTTGTCAAACTAACTGTACACTATAGGTTTTTATATAGTACGTAATAGTTAACGTAAACTTCTTTTGTTTTTGTTTGGCTTCATAAGTTTTACTTAAGTGCCTTATCGTTTCGCCAGGGGAGCTTTATTGAAATCCTTATCTAATACGTAAAATAACAAAGACATAAATATTTTTTTAAATAAAATAAAATAAAAATAGCCTTTATTCACTGATTTTTTGTTTTTTTTTTACAAATTTCTGTTGTTACAAAAATAAAATAAAATAAAAAATACTTAATCTATAATTTCAAATAACACCAGCTTCAGAATCAGGTTGTCCTTTCTGGACATAGGCCTCCTCTAGATGTCGCCACTCCTCTCTATCTCTGGCTATTCTGCGCCATCCTTTTGGCAGATCGTCCTCCCACCTTCTCTGTGGTCGTCCCCTTGATCTTTTCCCATTTCTGGGGTACCAGGACATGACCTCTTTGGTCCATTTTTCCTTAGAGGATCTGATCACATGTCCCGTCCACCGCCATTTTAGTCTTTTGATCTTCCTTGAGACATCTGTTACTCCTGTCGCCTTTCTAATTTTGGTCAGTCTCCACTTATCCTTCAGCTTAATGTGTAACATGCTTCTCTCCATCCCTTGTTGGCATACCTTAAGTTTCTGGCTGTGAGCTTTTGTTAGGCTCCAGGTTTGGCATCCGTAAGTAAGTATTGGTAGAATACACATGTTGAACACTTTTCGCTTGGCTGGCATTGGGATTTCTTTATTTTTCAGGATCTCTTTTAGTGACCAGTATCTGGCCCAGGTGTTGTTTACTCGTCTTTGCAGTTCTTTATCCATCTGTGAGTTTGGTGCGATTATTTGTCCCAAATACACATATTCGTCCACATATTCTATCACTTGGTTGCTTACTTCAATGTTTTGTTTCTGCCTATTTGTCATAACCTTTGTCTTGGAGGTATTCATTGTGAGACCTGCTTTTCTGCTCTCTGTTGCTAGTTCTTTAAGCATTCCTTGTAGAGTGTCAGGATCTTCGGCAAACAGCACCAGGTCGTCCGCAAATCTTAGGTGGGTTAGTTTACATCCATTTATATTTATTCCTAACCTCTCCCAATCTAGATTTCTGAAAATTTCCTCTAGCACAGCTGAAAAAAGTTTGGGGGACAGAGGGTCCCCTTGCCTGACCCCCTTTTGGATTTTAAATTCTTCTCCAATTCTTTCCAATTGTACTTTTGCAGTGCTGTTACTATATATTTCTTTTATAATTCTGATGTATTTATTTTCTATTCCTTGATTTGATAAGGCTTTATATATGTAGCTATGAGACAAGGAATCGAACGCTTTGTTGTAGTCGACAAAGGAAATATAGTATGGTTTTTTGTATTCGTTATATTTTTCTACAATTTGTTTTACCACAAGTATGTGGTCAACTGTTGAGTAGTCAGCTCTGAAACCCGCCTGTTCCCGTGGTTGTTCTTCGTCTAGTTGTTTAGTGAGCCTGCCTAAGATGATTTTTGAAAATATTTTGTATAAATTTGTCATTATACTTATTGGTCTATAATTATCTATTTTATCTTTATCTCCCTTTTTGTGTATCAAAATTATGGTCGACTTCGTCCACTGTTCTGGAATAATTTCACTGTCAAGGATCTCATTAAATAGGCTAGTTAGTGGTTTAAGTATTACATCTAGTGTTCCTTTTAGTAATTCATTGGATATTCTATCTTCACCGGGGGCTTTATAATTTTTTTGTGATAGCAGGGCTTTTCTGGTTTCACTTTCTAGTATGTGTGGGATTTCTTCTTCTTCGCTTGAGTTTTTCACTATTTCTGATACTTCCGGTGAGCTATACAGATTTTTGTAGAAGTCTGTAGCAATTTTGCTAATCAATGTTCTTTTTGTTGTTACATATTCTTTTTTATCTTTATTTTTTCCCTTCATTTTCGGTACCCACGAAGAGTGATCCCTAAGTTTTTTCAGTGCTCTTTTTAGTCCTCCTGTTTTTTCAATTTCTGACTGGATTTTATTAAGACGAGTTTCTTTCCTGTGCTTTCGTATACTTGCTGTAATTCTTTTACTTAAGGTTTCTATCTTTTTAATGTTGTTTTTCCTATCGGTAAACAGTTCTTTCCTGTCTTGTATCAGAGTTCTCGCTTCATTCCCTATTTTATCTTTTTTGGTGTTATTTGTTATGCTAGTCAGTTCTTTTCCTATGTTTGTTAAAATTGTTTCTAGTTTGTTGTATTTTTCTTGAACCGAATCGCTTATTTCAGTTTTCTCTATTTTTCCTTTAACTGCATTACAGATGCTGTCTGGAATCGGGATAGCTAGTTGATCTGTTGTGTTCCTTATGTGTTTCCTTGTTTTCCTTTTTTTGGAAATTTCTAGAGTAGCTCTGACCATCCTGTGATTTGTACTAAAGTTCAGTCGATTGACTATACCAACATCATTAAAGAGACCGGGGGTGTTGGTTAGGATGAAGTCTATACCATTTCTATATCTCCCATCTGGTGAGATCCATGTCCATCTTCTTTTTAAATCTTTCTTGTAGTATGTGTTCATTATTCTTAAGTTGCATTCTAAAGCAAGGTCGACGAGTTTTTGTCCATTTTTATTTCGCTTGCCTTGGCTAAAAAGACCAATGGTGTTGATTTCTCCATCTTGTTGGTTACCTATTTGACTATTGAAGTCTCCCATCACAATCTTGTTTTTGTTTGCTTCTTCAATAGTTTCTTGCAATGATGTGTAAAAAATGTTCTTCTCCTCTTCACTTGCTTGCTCTGTGGGCGCATATATTTGTATTATAGACCAGGGTTCTTTACTGTTTTGAAGAGTCAAGTCTAGGATGGCAATTCTTTCTGATTTGCTTGTAAATTGTATGATGGACTTCTTTAGATGTTTTTTGACAATGAATCCTACACCATGTAGTCCCTTAGTTTCTCCTTTATAGTAGAAGATATAGTCGTTATACTCTCTCACTTCTTCACCTAGTCGCCTAGTTTCGCTTAGCCCTATAATATCCCAGTTTATAACTTCTAGTGCATGTTCCAGTTCCGCTAGTCTGTCGTCTGTTCGGAGTGTTCTTGCATTAAGGGTTGCTATTGTTAGTTTATTTTTGTTTCTTTTTGATGTATTTGATGAGTATTCAGGTGTAAATGCTTGCTGTTCGTCTTCTAGAGGGTGATGGTCTGACGTCCCAAGGTGACCAGCCTGGGTGGGACCTTTCTTTGTTGGTTTGTTAGTTTTTGTTTGTGACGTTTTAGTGTTTCGTTTGCAGCTGGTGTGTTGTAATTGCTAATTCTTACTGCTTGTGCCGCTAAACGAGAACGATCTCGTTTTGTCGAATTGGTTGACTCTACTCATTTTAGGCTTGTTGATAACCTTCTTAGTCTCGGCGTTTGGTGTGGGCGACCGCTTCCTCTTGTCTATTTTTTCTCTAATTATTAATCGATCGTACGAGATGAATCCTTCCTTTCCTTTTTCTATCTCTTCTTGTAATTTGTTTTTTAATTCTTTTCTTTTTATTAAAACATCTTTGGGATAGTCTTCGGTTATGTAGATTTTTTCTGGTAGATATTTTTTATTTCTTAAGAGTTCAATTTTCCGCCAATACAAGGTTAGCGTCACACATATGGGTCTCGTTTTACCATTGTTTTTCTTTCCTATTCTTTGAATGTTGCTCATCTCCCATCTGTCCCAAGGGTCTATGTCTGCTTTCTGACTAACCGTGTTCAGGGCTGTGATGACACTATTCAGTAAATCAGAGAAATTTGTTTCGGTTTCTTGGACCCCATGAATTATTAGATTGTTTTTCCTTGATTGTCTTTCCAAGTGTTGAGTTTTGTTTTTCAAAGTTTCAACCTCTAGTTTTAGGCCAGCTATGTCTTCTATAAGAGGTTTTAGTTTTTCATCCATAGTTGTAGCCATATTTTGAGTTATAGCAGCTGTTTGTGGGTTCATTTCCTCCTTCATTTTATTCCAAAGTAGTTGAAATTGAGGATCCATTATTGATCGCCAATATTTTTTTACCTAGTTTAAAATCAGCAGTTCAGCGTTCTGAAAAGCGTCTAACGTCCCTTTAAATGTGACTATGAAAAATAAGTAACAGAAAGCGGAATATCGACCAAAGGACCGGAATATCAATTTTTATATCCAGAATAGTTTTCTATAAGTGGTAATGTCGGCGTACAGTCAGCAAGCCGCGAAGAGGCAGAAAGTAAGGGAGGCGAAAGTGGACGCCGAATACTTTCAAGGTAAGTAAAGTATTTCTTTATTTCCAATATAGTTTTTATCCGATTGCGGAAGAAGGGTTATGTTTTTCGAGTGTATGTATGTAAATATGTATGTGAGTATGTATGTATGTATGAGGTTTCTTTGGCACGCCCTACAGCCTAAACAGCTTGATGTATTTCAACATGTGAGGTGTCATATGAATCGTCTTGATAGTGGAAGTGGCCTAGGTACAACATTTTGCAGCCGGATTTTTGGTTTTTCTTTTAAATGTGACTTGTTACATTATTTAAACCGTAGTTCTATTATTTATTCTGTGACAAAACATACTTACATACTAAAACTTAAACACTTACTACACACCCCCTTTTCAAATAACGTTGTAAAGCCGCTCAGAATAGGAATACGGTGTTAGAACAGGACAAAACACTATTTCCCTCTACAATAAACGTAGTGTAGCCTCAAACAGTTGTACAGTATTTTGTCTCTACCAAATCTTGCAGAGCCCGACAGGGTCCATTGGATTTTGTACTCATATTTTTAACACCTTGTACTGTATGGTTGCAAATAAAATATCTTGAATCTTGTCTTTTTCAATTGAGCTTAAAAATGTAAACGAAAGAAAAAGACAAAACAATGTAGGTACAACTTTCGAGGCTACACAACGTTTATTAGTAAGGTAAATACTTCGCGGCAGTGTAGTAAAAGTTACGAAACAACCCGCAAGTGTTTTTGAGAGGCGAAGCTGAGAGTAGCGGTGCATAATTGACCAATCACAATACTTCCACTGAAGTGGAGCGGAGATTTCGAGCGCTGTGATCGGTCAACTATGCAACGCTCCGCTCAGCTCCGCCTCAGTGGAAACGCAACCCCCGTACACACAAACATTACTATGAGCATTCAAACGCGGTACAAGAATGTATGACCTCATATCAATTTATTGGAGAAAGGTCGTACTTAGCTTTTACATAAGTAATGATTGTAAATAAGGAGGTTGTTTGGGTTCACACATTTTTATTATATGTTTGTTTATAGTCAAAGTCAAATGTTTTTATTCTATTTGGGTATCAAAGATACACTTATGAAAGTCAAAGTTTTTTTAAATAGACTCGACCGCCTTGTTCGGACAAAGAGTCTCTACTCAGAAGAACAGGCAAGAAACTGAGGGGCATTATTTTTTCAAATAGTAAATAAATTACAGTCTCATAAAATTTGGCTTACAGCTAGGTAATATCTATACGTACTAGTGGCTACTTGGCTGAAGTGGAAGGCTCCAGACATCTTTGTCTTCTAAATAATTCTTAACCTTATAATACCCTCTTTTCTTTAATGTAGTTTTTACATGTGATTTGAATTTTCCCTCAGTGAGCCTTGTTATATTGCTAGTTGCCTAAAAATGACCTCAACAAATGCCTCACTCTAGGAATAGACAAGATAGAGTTCAACAACATGGCGTCGCCGAGCGAGGTGTCGAGCTACCGTCACTACAACGCCACGGAGCGAGTCCACAACAAGACCATGGAGGAGTGGCTCAAGCTCAGCGTGTCTCTCACGGAGTTCAGGACCTTTGGTGAGCTATGAATATTTAGTTGTGACCACTAAGTTGTGTACACTAAGTTGTGACCACTAAGTTGTGAACACTAAGTTGTGAGCACTAAGTTGTAAGCACTAAGTTGTGAGCACTAAGTTGTGAACACTAAGTTGTGAGCACTAAGTTGTGAGCACTAAGTTGTGAACACTAAGTTGTGAACACTAAGTTGTGAGCACTAAGTTGTGAGCACTAAGTTGTAAGCACTAAGTTGTGAGCACTAAGTTGTGAACACTAAGTTGTGAGCACTAAGTTGTGAACACTAAGTTGTGAGCACTAAGTTATGAGCACTAAGTTGTGAACACTAAGTTGTGAGCGCTAAGTTGTGAACACTAAGTTGTGAGCACTAAGTTGTGAACACTAAGTTGTAAACATTAATTTATGAACACTAAGGTATAAACATAATATGGACACTAAGCTAGGAACAAAGTGTCACTTTGCAAAAAAAAAGAGTGAGCAGAGTGAGTTCGACCGGCTAAATTTAATTTGGCTTGAATATGGTACAACAGAACCTTAAGCTTATCATTCTAAGTTGAAACTGGGAAGTGCGCCAATAATACCAAAGCTCAAATTAAATTGGTCATTACCAACCAAGTGCCAACATTTTTTTTTTAAACGAATTTACTAAACAAAATTGAATGTACTCGTTTCTTCTTCCAGGTTCAGACCACTATACCCAGACACATACACCATGGGACGATCACACCCACTCCATAGAAAACTACAAACGCTGCGTCAAAGCCCTTTTCGAGTTCCTTTCTAAACTGGGCGTGAAATACTGGACCGCTTTCGATACGGATCTCGTTCCGTGGACAGATAGTTGGGAGGAGACGCGAGCTGGCTGGGATGAGATGGTCGAGTATGTGACAGAGTTGAGTCAGAGATACCATGTGAAGTTGCTGTGGATCGCGCCTGACTTGCATTCACATCCCAGGTGAGATACGTCATTTGCTATGACCAATAAGGGCCACTAATAGTCCTAATACATTACGCAATATCAAGGACCCTGGTAGGACAAGGTAGTGTAATAAGGCGCGGGGAGTCAGGGTCCCTAAATCGGACGACCGAGTGGTTGTGACTTTCTACCCTTTTTCTGCTACTTAACTCAGGCAGGGACCCGATAACTGGCAAATAAACTCAGCAATAAGCGAATGGCGTAGATCTAGGTTTAATTTTTAAGTGGGGTTTAGAGCAGCAACTGAGCCAATCACGCTTCTCCATATCCGCGCCTGCTCGCGTCACAAATGCTATCGATCATAACATCATAACCTTCCCTCAAAAAATACCTCCTACTTTGACCTTTAGTACCTACTGTGATTTTTTCACACCAACTCCAGATACGCATCCGGCGCCCTCACAAGCCCCGACGCGGCCACCTTCGCCCGCGCCGCCTCACAGATCAAAAAATGCCTCGAAATATCACAACGACTCAACGCCGAATGCTTTCTTCTCTGGCCGTACAAAGAAGGCTACGACACGATCTTCCGAACCGACGTCCAAAAAGAAATCAAACTATTCGCTAAGCTCCTAAAAATTACCACTGATTACAAAGACAGGCTCAATTACAGATGCCAGTTGTTGATAATGCCATATTATAATGGCAACTTTGGGAGATATTTTGGTGGGAGTGCCTGGCAACACTGCTGGTGGGAACGGGATCTGATCAAGACGTACATGTGGGATGTGACGAGCTGTCTGTACTTTTTGAAGAGTTATAATCTAGATCGGTGTTACAAAGTGTGTACGCCGCCTGGCCATCACATGTACATGGCCAATGTGTAAGTACATACATATTAAGAAAAGCGATAATAGCTTAGTTGGGGATGGTTCGCCTCTCAAGGCAGAGGGAGCTGGTTCGATCCCAGCCGAAAGCGCGCTCCAACATAATTATTTGCGTGTTGTATGTCATCCGCTACATGACTGGAGCCCCGTGTATGGTGACAGGCTCACCCCCTGTCACATTTGGCTGGCAGAGGCCAGCCCCTTTGGGGGAAAGACTTGAGGATATATGTTAATTGTACTATAATAAATATTAAGCTAGAAAAACCCTTCCACTAAACCTGACCTTATCGCAGTGCACAAGAGAAACAGCTGTGTGACGTCATGGCGATATGGTACAATGTCATTCCTTGGTTAAAATTAACATCGTCTCTTCACTCTGCTTGATTGCTAGACGCGGGTAGATGTAAATTTAAACAGCCAATGGAGCCTTAGTGCTCCATTTGGTATCGGGGACCATAGACAAGAAAAGTTGCATTCGATCTCATTGTTAACTCGTCCAACCAGCATCTAACGAAATCGTTAGGGCCTCTGTAGGGATAAAACTAAAGTTGTATAAAAGCTACCCACAGTTCAATTTTTGATCCTAAACTATTGTGTCAATGATTCTAATTTCAGGTACAACATGCTAGGTGGTGTAACAATAACCGACTCTCTGGACCAGTGTGACAGCAAAAGGATCACACTTATGATGAAATGCATCTTGGATCAGGTAAAAAAACACATCCATTAAACAACTAAAACATCTTCTTTATTATACTCCCATAACATGTTATCATACACATCATTATCCTTCTTCAACCCCTTCATTCCCAAGCCGTAAGGGAAGCCATTACTCGTCATTAAGTAGAAGATTCCTTGCTTAGATTTGTCTACTTTTAGACCTAGAACATTTGTAACAAACGGCTTTCTATCAAAGCAGTTCCGATCGCGCGCATCTTGTATCGAATCGCACTGCATTGCTATGAACAAGTTGGGGTTCAGTAACGCCCCAATCCATAGCGTGTAAGATCTGCTATGGCTGCAGAAGCTGGTACAAGGAAGAACGTCCACATCTCCCGATTGGTACTCTCCGCCGTTTACGTAGAAATCGACATGGGCGACCGCACCAGCCATCCCATACCCTTCTATGTTAGTATGGACTATTTCAACAAAATCTGCGTCTGAAGCATCTATCCTATCTTCTGGCTTATTGAACCTGAAGCAAGGGCCTGAAGGATCGAGGCCAGTTATTCTGGAAACGTTTCGTCCGGTGATTTCTCGGTAATTCTTGGCTATGAAACTGATGGCTTGGCCGCCGTGACTGATGCCGATGAGCTCTAGTTTCTTCGGATTAAGGCCGAGTTTTGTTAGTTCTACGAGCATTTCTGCGGTGTGCTTGCCGACTGGTCTGAGGAGGCGGGCTGCCCTGAAAATAATTGTCATCTTTAAAATACATTTATATTCATTTACATATATTGATAGATAGAATGCTGATTCCGGCGCCTTACCGTGCCGGGCTGGGCCGGGCCGGCAAGTGGACAAACGGTAACACACTACTATTTTCTGTAACTTCAACAGAACAAATAATAGTTTTTTTTTTGTTCCATTCAGCTTCATGGCAATCTGTTTCAGAACAATAAGCCACTGTGTTGTCCAGCCTCAAGCTTGTTTGGTGACTTTATTTTCAGAGAGCTTCCAGCAGAGTGGCATAGCTCTCTTTTCCCTATGTGAATCTCCCTGTGAGACTCCCCAGTCTCAGAGGGAGGGAACAAATAATAGTACCATGTACAGAAGGTCTATTCAAGTACAGAAGTCTAGTTTAGGTATAAAAATTAACCTACTCTTTTGACTGTAACGCGAAACTGAAACTTATCATGAGACACGAGCGCTCATAATCCGTTTGGCACCACTGACTCGAAACCGGTTTGACGGCAAAAGAACAAGGCTCCCACTTGTCGATATTTTATATAAAAAATATAAATCAATAAAGATAACAGTGTAATTAATTTAATAAACTACTTTTACCAAATAAGTAAGTAGTAAGTAAAAACATTTAACTCACAAACATGATAGCCTACACTTACATACATTACATAATACATGATAGTCTACATTTTACCGATTTTTGTATTGGCAAAACATGTCTGTCTATTCCTAATATTGTTTCTGACCAACAAATTTAATAATTTAATAGGTAGGTAACTCCAATCATACGAAACTCACAGCGGCTTGCAGCTAGCGCCGGAGTCGAGCGCCGAGCGACAATCTCCTGCCATGCTCCTACCCGGGAGGTGCGCCGGACAAACGTACCTTAACTGCGGAGTGACGTACCCCTGCTTCAACTTTTCCTTACGGGTTTTGTGTACTACTTTCTACAAAGACGTTGGGTACACTTACTTAGGGAATACGACAGCATTGAACGCCAGGTATTCCAGTAGAAGGACGTTGTACCCCAGACGTTTGTAAACGGAGCCCATGGCCGCACCCGTTACAGTTACGTAGTTACTGTCTAGGTATCCAATAACCTGCAATACAATTTTTTAATACTTTGAAGCATCGCTTTGGAGTCAATAAGCCATACACAATTAAATTAATATTACTCGTAAGTCGGCTCTGTAAGCTGAAGACCTCATGAGTCTGAAATATATTTTTTAACTTTTTAAACTTTCACGTCAGTGCCGTCTTGACAGATTTCCAAAAACTGAATCAACAAAAAAAAAAACCATATAATTATCGAACCTGTAGAGGAGCAGGACATACGAAAGCATTTTTGCCATTTTTATGTCAAAGGTGTTTATATTTTGTTTTACAAATAGACATGCCTCTAAGATATACATTGATGCTAAAGTAAGTAATTTAAGTTCCTTAAATAATGGTACACAACTTTGTCTTTGTCTGGCTCCAGTTATTGCTCTAATGCATTTCTTTTGCTTTATAAATACTTTCTTAGCGTCTACAGAGTTTCCCCAAAGTAATAATCCATAACGTATATTGGAAGCCACGTTGCCATGATATGCACAAACTGCTGCTTTTTGTGATGCTACTTTAGTTAATCTTCTTAATGCATAAACGAATCTACTAATTTTTTTGCGCACGTGGTCTGTATGACTCTTCCAATTACCGTGACAATCCACTATTAGTCCTAGAAACCTTATCTCGTTAACTTGTTCTATAATTGAATTTTGATATTTAATTGTTATATTGTTTGCCTTTGACTGTGGAAAATAAAATTGCATTGCCTTGGTTTTATCTACGTTTACAAGTAAATTATTATTGTCAAACCAATTCATGATACTTTCAAGTGCTTCATTTATAGTGTTTTCATATTCTATTGTATTCAGACCCTTAACTATTAACGTAGAATCATCTGCAAAGAGAACCATCTGATGATCTACTGTGCTTGGTAAGTCATTGATGTACATGAGGAAAAGTAACGGACCCAGGATGCTTCCTTGTGGGACTCCGTATTCTACCTGCCTTAAACTGGATTTAAAGATAATTTCCTCATTTTCATGTATCTGAGTAATTTCGGTGTATTGCTGACGATTTCTTAAGTATGATTCAAAGAGCTTATACGCTACGCCTCTTATGCCATACAGTTCTAACTTTTTAAGCAATTTTTCATGACATACGAAGTCAAACGCTTTTGACATGTCCATGAATATTGACGTTACCGGTATTCTACTATTGAGACATTCGCTTATTGTCTTCATCATTTCATATATTGCCCGAGTTGTGGATCTGTTTTTCCTAAACCCATATTGTACATTACTTAAAATATTGTATTTTTCAAGGAATTTGTAAAGTCTATTATATATAACTTTTTCGTAGATTTTTGATATGATGGGTATTAACGCAATAGGTCTATAGTTTTCACATGATTCTTTACTACCTTTTTTAAAAAGAGGTTTTACTACTGTAATTTTGAGGAGTTCAGGAAATTGTCCTTGTTCTATTGAAAGGTTAATCAGGTAAGAAAGTGGAATGGCTAGTATATTTCTACAGTGTTTTATTGTCTTTGTTGATATTTCATCGTGGCCTACACTATTTGTATCTTTAAGGGATGAAATTACTTTATTGATCTCATATGGAGACGTAGGTTCTAAGTAAATTGAATGTGGTATTTGGTCTATTTTGTTACTATTATAACTATTTGTAAGTTTTATATTACTTGAATTATTTTGATTTTTTTCTAAATCTATATATGTATCGTTAAACACATTTGCTATTTGCATGGGGTTTTCTAGTAAGATAGAGTTATGTCTAATTTGACTTATTGGGACTTTAGGGGCTTTGGTTTCATAGCTGCTTATCACCTTCCATGTTGCTTTAGTTTTATTGTCAGATCTATCTATTTCCTTATTGTTTTGAATTTTTTGTGATTTATTAATAACTTTACGTAATATATTGTTATACTTCTTATATTGTTCTTTAGTTTGTGTATTGTGTCTATAGTCGTTGTATATGGTTCTTTTATGTTTGCATGATAATTTTATACCTCTTGTTAACCATTTAGGTCTTTGTTTCGTATGCATCTTAATTTTTTCTAATGGAAAACATAAATCATAAAACATTTTGAAAGTATCATAAAAGTTGCTGTAGGCCTGGTTGACATCGCTTTTCTCATAAACTTCTTTTAGAGATAAGCTTTCAAGACATGATTTAAATTTATCCATATTCTCTTGAGTATACATACGTCGTTTGACAAACCAATGTTTTAAATAATATAGTTGCTTTACAGAGCACTTAAATAATAAAGCGGAATGATCAGAGAGTTTTTTTATGAAGTACTTTACTAATACAATTTCTGATATTATTGTGAATAATATTATCAATACAAGTTTTACTATGCATTCGTGTTACTTCATTAAATTCCAATTTAAATTTAATTAATTTAATTCCAATTTAAGTTCATTGTAAGAACATACATATGTGCGTATTGTACGTCATCTGTTACATGACTGGAGCCCGGTGTATGGCGACAGGCTCGCCCCCTGTCACATTTGGGACTGAATACCGTCCGGCTAAGTGTGGGTTTTGTATTACACCTCTGCCAGCCCCCTGGGAAAAAGGCGTGATGATGCGATAAAAAAAAAACATCCTAATCCTAACTAAAATTATAAATGCGAAAGTGAGTTTGTTTGTAACGCTTTCACGTCTCAACTACTCAACCAATCGTCTTGACATTTTGCATACTGTTGTGTGGGGTACAGAAAAGGATATAGGGTACTTTTTATCCCGAAAAAATAAACGGTTCCTGTCGGACCGCGGGTGAAACCGCGGGGCGCAGCTAGTATCTTATAAAAAAATTTGAATGTAATCCACAGTCAATAAAAACCATAATTTTACCTTCACAACGGTTTTCTTGGTGAAGTCCAAGTGTCTGGAGAGGGCCTTCATCTGATAGTAATTGTAGCCAGTTCTGTTGAAGAAGTTGGAGTCGTGCATGACAAGCAGTTTCAAGTCTCTGAGACTCTTTGGAGTTATCTTGGCTTCCTTGGTCGATCCTGGGCCTGGAAGAGTAGAACAGTCAGATGGGTGAATTTGATTTGTAAGGCTCATCAGGCGCTCAGGTTTCATTTGTCGATGGCTTGGTTGTTAGTTTATTATTAGAAGGGCCTGCTCGGGGTAACGACTAATGTAAGTTTGTCATCTATACTTCGGTCGATATGTCGCAGCCAACTTGCTTAAGGCTCGGTCATTTCACGATTATCTACCCACACAAACGTTTACTGAAGCCGCTTCACTTAGAGTTCAAAATAGTATATCTTATTTGATGGTAAGATGAGATCGGCGCCTATTTTTATTGATTTTAATCGTAAAAATAACACAAATAACAATAAGTTATTCGGTTAAATTTTAGAAAACTAATCTCGCTATTAATAATCTAAAAAAAAATGTGGTGTAATCGCTGAAAATTTGGAGAACTACGAGCACGTTTAAACATGTTTTTTAAGAAGATACTTTTGTGTTTTTACTGTTATTTTATTGGTTGTAGTTGTTTTTTCTACCAGCAAAAATTTTTTTGCACCTGATCATAATAATAATAATACTTGTTTTCGTTGATTTCGTGTAATACCAAGCCTTAAGCCAGGCCTTCTAACCAAAGGTCTACACCAGGGATTCCCAAAATGGTCTATGTCAACCCCTCGAGGTCGATATTGGTTTCCTAAGGGTCGACATAAACGAAAACTGATTTTGGGGGTCGACGAGGTCTAAAAATCGACCCCTATTAAATTAACACAAGTTCTTAACTAACTTAGCACTTAGCTAACTTAAAGCATTGCTAATTCTCACTCTGTCTTCTTCTGTTAACCTAAGTCAGAACGAAAATTAACACTCTGTAGCAGCTGTTTTATGTTAGCAGACCACTATGAATAAGGGGGTTGATCTTAAGAGTAGGTAATTTGGCCATGGGGGTCTGAGGTAACAGTTCATTTTGGAAAACGGGTCACTTGTCCAAAGTAGTTTGGGGATCCCTGGTCTACACATATTCAGTTTTGCCGCTCGGCTGACCCTATTGATGCCGACCGGCTAAGCGTGGAGCGCTCTTTAGGCTTCTACACGCAACATGATGTGATGAAATAAGAGGTAGAAGCATAATATGTATCATCTAAGCTTTGAGTCTATGATAGGTAAATAGGAGACAATTAAAACAATCAAAATCGGTTTATGCGATTCCAATTCCGATTTCCAATAAAAAAAGAATTATTATCTGACTACTCTGTAAAAAGTTATGCGTAATCATACAAAAAAAATATTGAAAAAAAATACGCGTTGTCTTGTAAACCTTCTTGGTTAAAAAATACAATTTAGTGAAATTGCCTTATTATTTTTCTATTCTTAAGCTATTTGCAAATTTAAAAAAAAATCTCATAAAAGTACTTACAATTAGATAAATATCCTACTGGATAACCTTCCACAGCTCTGGAAGTTATTTTGGCACAACTCATTTCCACAACTGCTAAAAAACAAATAACTTTGACAAACATCATGGTTTTATAAGGTTATAAGGAGTTCTTGTTTTTCAACGAAACTCTAAGAATGCAGTTTTAAAGTAGTAATTTGGAAATAATAATTTATAGTTCGAACTAATAATTTTTACTTTAATGCTATTTAAATAATAAATGTTAAAAGTTTTACACGTAAAATAACACTAAGTATTTAATTTACAAAATTAAGCACAACACTGAAAACTATAATCACAGAATTAATACTGAGGTAAGTAGGTAAGTTAAACGTAAAAACCTAAGTTAATAAGATATTAAATTTACAAAAAAAATTAACCACCTAAATTGCAATGCAGAAAAAAATCATACGTACGCATACGTCATTTCAAATTTTAATGTACTTACAGGGTGTTACAGAAACAATTGATTGTCTTAGTATTTTTTTTACCGATTAAAAAAAAGTTGTCGAGGGTTTCATATCATTTCGTCACGCCTTTCTCCCGAGGGGGCTGGCAGAGGTGTAATACAACACCCACACTTCGCCGAATAGCTGTCGCCCCGCGACTTCGTTCGCGTTTATTATTTATATATATATATATTATATATATATATATATACGAGTATATGTGAGCTATCCTATCTGTTAAGTTAGATTGAACTGCACACGGTGTGCAAATTTGATTGAAATTATGGTTACGGTTATGTAGTTTAGGAGTCTATAGACGACAAACAACGTGACACGTAATTTATATAAATTAAGACTATATAAATGCTCGGTAGAAATACAAAATTAATGTAGTGAAATGACTAAATTAATTAATTTCACCATTGCTCAATTTCTAAATGGGAGCAAATATGTTATTATAAACTTAAATACAGGGTGTTACAAAAACCCTGTTGTATCCGCGAAGTGCGCATCCAGTATAGACTAGAAGATGCAATTATGCTACTTTATGCTACTATAAAATAAATATTCACTCAAAAATTTTCACATCGCGCACCGCCCTGTTAAAGCGTGAACGCAGTCACTAATTGAGTCGGTTTTATTTGTAAACTATTCCCCTCGTGCCGCTACTTTCTTAGAATAAAAGCCGCCAACATATCATACAGATTTGTTAACATTCTTGTGAAATTTCCATTTTTTCTTGTGTACTTAAACCGGTCATAACTCTTGTTATTTATAACGTGCATTTTTTTTTGGTATTTTTGCATGAATACTTATAAGTGTGTCTAGATGCCCTTCAATTATACAATAGGTTTTTTGTAACATGATGTATTTTGACATTTTACATCGAACAAGTTGTTCTCTGACTGATAGACAGACAGACAGACCAATTTGTTGTGAAACCGAAAAAAACACTTGCCCTTGATTACAGTACGCGCTTATTTTGAACCCGGAAGTTTAGTTTAGTGCGTCTAATTTATTCATTTTATTATAATTAAGTACATAATTTAATTAACACGGCTTACACTACAACTTAGATTAAACTGTAACTACTAAACATGTAGGTACAATATACAATATTAGAAGAAAAACTACACTAACAATTTTAGTAAAAAATAAAATAAGTAGGTAAGTAAATTAATAAATCATCATCTTCATCATCAGCCCGTAATCGCCTACTGCTGACCATAGGCCTCTCTTCTCGTACGCCTCTTATCCCGGTCCTGTGTCAAATTAGTAAATTTAAAACAAAAAAAGTGGTATGCATATTGCATATCCTCATATTATAGTTATAGACTGCCTCGGTGGCTCAGGCGGTAGTGAACCTGCCTTCTGAGCTAGGGGACGTGAGTTCGATTCCCACCTACAGCAAACATTCATGTCATGAACATTAGTGTTTGTTCTATGTCTGGGTTGGGTGTTAATTATGTATTGAAGTATATATAATATTTAAAAATAATACGTATGTATATCAGTCTCTGGCCGCCATAGTACAAGCTTTGCTTAGTTTGGGGTCAGACGAACGTGTTTGCAAGTGTCCCAAATATTATATTATCTTAATATATATAAATTACGTGTCACGTTGTTTGTCCGCTATAGACTCCTAAACTACTTAACCGATTTCAATCAAATTTGCACACCGTGTGCAGTTCGATCTAACTTAACAGATAGGATAGCTCACATATAAATATATTATTTATACATATATATATATAAATAATAAACGCGAACGAAGTCGCGGGGTGACAGCTAGTAGATATTTATAATAATAATGATAATAATAAATATGAGCGAGGGATATCCACCATATGAGACCATCCACCATATAGACAGAAATAATGATAGTATAATGATATAATATAACCGCGGGTAAAGTGGCTGAGAGCTGCCAGTAATTATGATAAAATTATTAACTAAAACCGTTACACCCTGTATCTGCTACAAAAAATTTAAGGCGAGAATCATAGTAATATTCATATCAAGTTTTTAATTAAGTACTTATAACTAATTCGTTGTTATAAATTCGCACTTAACTTATGCCCTGTCTCACGTCCTTGCTCGCAACAGGAAAATAGACTTGAGCTAAAAATTGTGTCTATTTATTTGGTTTTTAATGAAAACAGCTACTTCCTGTTGTGGAAAATTGAAGGGTTTTTTTATCTGCAATGATTTTCGGGTAAACGTACTTATGTACGTTACGTATACGTATTAAGTATCGACGTTACTTATTTATGTACATTCAGAATATGTTAGCTCCAGTGGCGGATCCGGAGTTTTACTTTGCTAGGTACTTAACACAGCTATGGTTTGGCTTTATTGAGATCTCTAAAATCTAATAACGCACGTTTTGGACCGTTATAGATCTAGAAGCTTTTGGGGGTTTGACCCCTGTAAAGGGGTAAAGGGGTCAAGCTCCCTAAAAGCTTCGGAAGAGACTCCGCTAGATCTGCTTAGCAGTTCTCTAAGCGACACAGACTCTCAACGACACAGATTACTTAGGCGAGGACAGCCTAGGCCCTAGAAACGTAGTGGGGTCACTAGTGAAGAGTCAGGGGACTTTCCACCGACTTGCACGGCTCCACACGTCTGGGGGTGACCTTGATGATCAAGGTTGCCCCTCCACAGGCGCAGAAGCCCTCCCGGGCTTACCGCCAGGGCGAGATGGTGAATGCTAGCGCGACCCTTTTCGCCCCACCATGGCGGAGGACTGCTTATGGGGGAGTAATTTGCATGGGTTCGATTCTCACATACCCCCTTCCGTCACCCCTGCGACGGAAGGGAAATGCGAGGGCCTTTACTTTCCCCTAAAAAAATACCCTAGAAGCGTAAATGTGAGAGGTTAGTAGGTCTTAGGACCTTCGTACACAAGTCGTGTGGTTTCGCTACACAAGTCTTCGATACCCGACGATTTGAGTCTTTAACGACTACTACGATACAAACTCATAGACACAGGTTCGTACACTGGGACGCGTCGAAGATGTTTTGTTCATGCGTCGCTGACACCAGTCGCGTGCTACCTGCCAGGCGAGATCGTCGATGCAAGCGTCGCCGACGTCGCCGTAATTTAATGATGAGATGGCGGAGCAATTATTGAACATACAATTTGTTTCTGGGGGGCTATTCCTGTGCGTGAGATGAGATGAGATTTTATCTTGGTCACTCTCACACTTATGAGGTTTCAAGCGAGAGCAACAAGGACGAAAAAAAGTGAGATGAAAATCTCAAATCTCCGAATAGGGTCCCTGAAGTCGAACTGACAATTTGCGTCTTGCTATACAATGCCGTGTTAACACTGTAAACGCATGTACAAAATGTCAACGCGTGCCTGTCTACGAATCTCTATGAATTTGTATTGCGGTAGTCGCTTAGAGGGTAAATCTTTTTTCTCTGGTGGGAGGCTTCGGCCGTGGCTAGTTACCACCCACCGGACCAAGCCATGCCGTGAAATGACCTAGTCGTGTTTCGGGCAGTAGTCCCGTGTAACCGTTCCGAAGACGGGTCTGAGCAGTAGCGCACTTGTAGCGCCTCACTCAATTGCTGTCTGCGTACTTCTTCACTTTACAAAACTTCAAGGCTAGAGTGAATAAGTACCTTATAGGTCGTCGTGCTCCATCTTAGACCACAACGTCGCTTAACATCAGGCGAGTTGGTGGATATTCTTCATAAAAAAAAAAAAACTTTGGCTCTGTGCCAAAGCCCAAAGTCAGAAGACAGGTTCACTACCGACTGAGCCACCGAAGCAGCCAATTGTATTGTATTGTAATATCCGTAGGGTTCCGCACCCCCCGGCGGCGTCTCCCTGCGTCTTCCCGCGCGGCGCGGTGCGGACCCGCGCGGGCGTCTCACCGCGCACCTACGATACGTGGACGCGGTCGCGCGCGGACTCAGATACGCCTGCAGCCTCGCGTCTGAACAACTGTTCGCTAAACACTTGCAGGTGGGTGACCAATTCTGATTTTAAGAAAGATTGCTTTCTCAAAAAGCTACCAATCTACCAGCTTGGTAGTTTTTATTTTTCAAACTGGAGTTCAAAATGGTGTTACGTTTTGACATGTACCTAAATAATTTACTTACCTATCTTCGTTATCTTTTAATATTTGTAAACGAACCTTTTTTAATTGAAGGTTTTAATGGTCATTGAATAGGATTTAATTATTTGTACGCAACTTAAAATAATAACAGAAAATTAAAGAAAACTTAAACTATTAACAGCTAAAAACTAGAAATTAAAATAACTAAATAAATCACAAAAATTTAAACTAAAAGACCATTAGTGGAAGGAAAGGTCCCCAGAATGCTGGCGGCATTGCCACGTTGAATGGCAATGCTTTTTTAATTTAAATACTTAACTAAATTTTCTCACAATAAAACAAGACAATATATTTTGTATTTGGTGTCAATAAAGAGTTTTTGTATTGTATTGTATTGACAAAAAAAAGTTAACCAGCCGAGTGCTATTGAAATTGAGGTCCTACCACCATGCTATTAGTTACTACTATAAGTAACCAAGTTCTGCTATAAATGCAATACTTAATTCTACACTACACAAAAAGTCTTATCACTAAAAGCGACGTCTTCCAGTCTTTTTTTGTGATATTTGAAAAGTTAACAGACTATCGATAGGTATAGTCTCTTGTATCAAAAAAAAAAAATAAGATTATTTCAGCCATGATCCATAAAATCAAGCTTTAGAGTTGACGTTTTTCGTCTCTTTCGCACTTGTCGTAAATTACTTATTTCGATCTTGCTTATGCATCGATTAACGTAAGTGCGTGTCATCCACGAGAATTTTTTGGCTCAGAACACTTTACCTGGCCAAAGAGTACATTGTTATAAATACCTGGCGGAATATGTTATTAGGTACTTACATTTACCAATGGTATCATGATATACTCCGCCAGGTATAGCATTCAGCAACACGTAGTGACGTCAATCGATGCTTAAACAAGACCGAAATAAGTCATATACAACAAGTTCGACAGAGACCGGTGACGATGACGTCATTACGTGTTTTTTTTTAATTATGCTTTATACCATGGTTTCAGCAAAGATACGCGTCGTACCACAGCGGGTTCGGGTCGCGGCTCGTCGGCAGCGACATCTCTATTGAAGAATGCGAGGAGTATTGCAAGTAAGGGCCTAAACACGAAAAAAATAACTTTTTAAAATCGGTCCACAGTTAACGAAGATATCATGCAATGAAAATACATAAAATAACATATGTATAGACGGGTTATTTTCAAAGTACTTCATTCTTTTGTTTAAAAAAGATAAGAGTTTCATACATTCATTCGCAAATTGCTCCAAAAAATTATTATTAAAAATAATTTATTTTAAAATACTGTTTTTAGGTTTCGTTTGACTCCACGGCTATCTAAAATTATTTTTAAGTAGGTACTTCAGTATCTGTTCTCGAACTGCTCCATCGCTAACAATAGATATCGAACTAGGTTTCGTTTTACTCCATGAAATATTATTTTATATATTAAAATAATATTTCATGGGTTATTTTCAGATTATTCCAAGAAAAGGTTTCAAAATAATCCACGACAAAAATATCAAATTGATTAATAATCATTTTGGTTTCAATTTGCTCCATGGCATTCTCAAAGTACTACACGCTACTGGTTTCGTAAAATTAAATAAGCCATACTTACATTAATTCTCAATCAACTCCACGCATTTTTTATTTCATTTAAAAATATTGTTTTTAAGTTTCATTTGACTCCAAAAATCTGCCGTACAGT
The DNA here is from genome assembly GCA_911728515.1 of Peribatodes rhomboidaria. Taxonomy (NCBI): domain Eukaryota; kingdom Metazoa; phylum Arthropoda; class Insecta; order Lepidoptera; family Geometridae; genus Peribatodes; species Peribatodes rhomboidaria. Next base: position 14,233,043 of record OU452179.1, on the reverse strand, counting down.
CAGATGCAAAATGTTTAAGTATACAAATTGTTGGTTTTGGGTGTAGTAAACTTATGGGTAATCTACCCCTTCAAGGTAAACAACTGTTAGAACACAAGTTTTCAAAACTCGAGAAAAAAGTCGAGTCACCACACAAATCTGATCACGTCCAGTCCGGCGAGGCAGCAACAACAGCATCCTGCTAATGATTATTGGTCGCTTGGACTGTCCCATTCAAGACAAATGGATGCATGTGATGATGGGCAAAAAGCTGTAGCTATTAAAATTTTATTTGAATTTTTTTTTTAAATCTAAATTTTCATGTTAGTAAATTTAATTTTAAAGTATCCAAATTTTAGTCATTATGAATTTAAATATCAGTTTATAATCAGTTTTTAGTTTAATTAAATATTTTGTGTTTATTTTATTTTCATGTGATTTTATGTTGATAAATGTGATGCGTGCTTGAATTTCCTTTTGTAATATATGGACATGAGACGAGCGGTCAGCTTTAAAAAAAATACTCAAATGGGTGCTGGTATATTTAGGCGTAAGATCACATATGTAGGATGGACGCCTGGAAAATATTACCTTCCTACTCTGGGCAGTCAGGTAAAAAAATGTTTTAGTTGTTTGCAAAATAATTGATAAGCCATCTGTTAATGTATGATTTGATACGACCTTCAGGCCTTCAGAGACATGTTTATATTAGAAGCTAATTAAAAATGTTAATTCATTCTGGGATTCCATTGTTGTATCCATAATTATTTTACTAAATAAAACGAATCTTTTAGTAAACAAAAATATTTAAATTTTTTGCATGTTTTTTGTTTGGAGATGTTTTCGTGAATTGTGAATTTGGTTTTTTAACTTCCGACGCAAAAACGGCGAGGTCAAATCATGAAAAAGTGAAAATTATTTCACTAAAATACTACCCATATACCTACACAATCACTAAGTGCCATACTACTCGGTGGCTCAGCTGGTAGTGACCCTGCCTTCTAAGCTTGGGGGCGTGGGTTCGATTCCCACCTAGGGCAAACATTCATGTGATGAACATTTGTGTTTGTTCTATGTCTGGGTGTTAAAATGTATTTAAGTAGGTATGTGTTTAAAAGTATATCAGTATAATTATCAGTCTTTGGCAGGCCATAGTACAAGCTTAGTTTGGGTTCGATTCCCACCTAGGGCAAACATTCATGTGATGAACATTTGTGTTGTTCTATGTCTGGGACATATCATGTTCATCACATGAATGTTTGCCCTAAGTGGGAATCGAACCCACGCTCCCAAGCTTAGAAGGCAGGGTCACTACCAGCTGAGCCACCGAGTAGTATGGCACTTAGTGATTAAAATGTATTTAAGTATATGTTTAAAAGTACGTATGTATGTATATAAGTCTCTGGCAGGCCATAGTATAAGCTTTGCTTAGTTTGGGGTCAGACATCCGTGTGTGCAAGTATTCCGAATATTATTATTATTATAGTATGAAACGCGACCGGAGAGCTAGTATTATCTACATTAATGTTGCTCTGGAAGCTGAAGATCTCGTGGCCGGCGTGTGTGCTCCTCTACAGTTCCTCCTTTTTGGGGGCTGAGCTACCCACGTCCGTAGTAGTGTACTCTATTCTGATTCCCTACACGTGGTCCCCGGGTAGTGCTAACCGGGTAGCAAACTCTGGAGGGAGGCTTCGGCCGCGGCTAGTTACCACCCACCGGACCAAGCCATGCCCTGAAATGACCAGTCGTGTTTCGGGATGTAGTCCAGTGTAACCGTTCCGAAGACGGGTCTGAGCAGTAGCGCACTTGTAGCGCCTCACTCAACTGCCGTCTTTGTACTTGTTCACTCTACAAAACTTCAAGGCTAGAGTGAATAAGTACCTTATAGGTCGTCGTGCTCCATCTTAGACCACAACGTCGCTTAACATCTGGCGAGTTGGTGGTCAAACGCCGACCTATTCTACATAAAAAAAAAAGTTCCACTTTTCAACCGATTATCGTGAAATTGCAGTTTTGGTTGAAAAAGGTTGAGAAATGCGACCTGTAATGGAAATATGAAAGCATTTTTGCCGAAGCTGAAGCATAGACGCTGCTCTGGCTAAAGCTCGCTCGGTCAAATAGTTGTCGGTTCAAAGTTTTGTTTACACGATAACAATCTAGCAAGTGAGTCGGACTCGCGCACGAAGGGTTCCGTACCATTATATCTAAAAACGCCAAAAAAATAACGTCTGTTGCATGGGAGGCCCCTTAAATATTTGTTTTATTCTGTTTTTAGTATTAGTTGTTCTAGCGGAACAGAAATACATCATCTGTGAAAATTTCAGCTGTCTACCTATCACGGTTCATAAGATTCAGCCTGGTGATACACAGAAGACAGACGGACAGAAGTGTTAGTAGGTAATAGGGTCCCGATTTACTCTTTGGGTACGGAACCCTAAAAATGATGTACTGTTTCAGAAAGAACCAAGCGGTCCACAGCGACGCCGCGTCGACCCGCTGCGAACAGCTGGACCTGGCCTTTCAGAGATACCTCGACACTTCCGACCACATTTGAGATGCCTTTCATCTATAAATAGGGCAGGGGGTAACCGCGAGTTTTGTAGTTAATCAAATCTTTTTTCGTTTTCGTTTGGCCTACTTATAGCCTAGTTCCTTAAAGTTTCCGCCAGGTGCGTTTTATTGAAATGTATGGAGCCAAACGTAAACTGAAAAAGTTTTCGTAACGATCAAAACTCGTGGTAAGCCCATAGAACTCTAAATTGCTAAATCTAAGGCGTTGGCCAGACAGAGAAGACGTAGGACGAGGACGAAATGCAGACAGCGGAGCGGAGACATGGCACTCACGCTTCATACGAAGAGAAGCGTCGCGGTCGCTTCCGCGCCCCGACTTCTCTGTATGTGTTGTGTTGCATCTCCTTTTTTATTCTATGATAAGATTGCGCTTGGCCGCCCTCTTATACATATATCTATTAATCATCATTTTTTTTTTACATTGTCTTCTTTTTAACCCCTAACGCATAAACGACGGGGTGTTCTAAGTTTGACATGTCTCTCTCTGTGTGTGTGTGTCTGTCTGTCTGTGGCATCGTAGCTCCCGAACGGATGAACCCATTTTGATCTTGTTTTTTTTTTGTTTGAAAGGTGTATTAGTTGGGAGTGTTTTTAGCTATGTTTGATGAAAATCGTTGTCGAGTTTTTTTTTTTAATTTAGTATTTTATATACTCATATACAAATTTGTATGAAAGAGCATTGAAGGGACGCCGCTTTTGCGTCCCGTCGTCTTACGTCTTTTCTGTCCGGCTTGCCCCTATAATATACTTGTCTTTGTTATTTCTGTAAATTAGACAAGGACATCGATACTTTAGCCAGTTTCGATTTAGCGTTCAGAATATTACCAATTATAATAATTTGTTTATGTAGTTTTATGTTAATTTAGGAAAATATCAGTTCTTTGTTTAAATATAATGTAATTAATTACACTACTTATGCCTGACATGTAGGTATTTATTTAACAAAACCGGAAAAACCCTGGGGAAATCCGACATCCGTAAGCAAGCCTGAGTAAGGTCGTAAAAATTAGTTTTTTAAGACATTTCTGATGCGAATAATGAAGTAGGATACAATGGTTAACAATGAATAACATTTCTGTAAGAATAACTGTTTGTAAATGTAAAAAATTGGGAAAATTGGGAATCTTTATATACTTACTTATTATAAAAAAAAGTAACTCTTGTCTGTCTTGTTGTTGTTGTTGAATCAGGCGTTACTTTGCGGAAGTTCATCTTCAAACTTGTTACTTGGACAATATCTAGTGTAATTCCGCTTTAACATCGCATTAAGTACATCAAGGAATATGAATTTTTTATTCTATTTTTAATTTTAAATTTAAAAAAAAACTAATTTAATGAAATTTACTAGAACAATTATACAAATTGATGTTTGAATCTAATTTATATAATTTGATATTTCAACTAACGAATTTAACAGACCTACAAAATTAAAGAATTAGACGAACCCGAAAAAAAAAAACAAAAAAATAATAAAAAAAATCAATAATATCTTGTCTGTCTGTCTGTTTGTAGGCTTTTCACGGTAAAACGACTGAACGGATCTCGATGAAATTTGATAATTAGTTACAGTATTTCACGAGAAGGGTTTTTGGATACTATTTTGTTTTAACCACACGGAATTACTCGCGTATTTTCGAGTCCGACAGGGAGAGTGAAGACTAGAGTCTTAAGTGTCGAAACCACCAGTTTTACTCTGGTGGGAGGCTTCGGCCGTGGCTAGTTACCACCCACCGGACCAAGCAATGCCGTGAAATGACCTAGTCGTGTTTCGGGATGTAGTCCGGTGTAACCGTTCCGAAGACGGGTCTGAGCAGTGGCGCACTTGTAGCGCCTCACTCAACTGCCGTCTTTGTACTTCTTCACTCTACAAAACTTCAAGGCTAGAGTGAATAAGTACCTTATAGGTCATCGTGCTCCATCTTAGACCACAACGTCGCTTAACAACAGGCGAGTTGGTGGTCAAACGTCGACCTATTCTACATAAAAAAAAAAAAAAAAGTTTTCTTAGTAATAAAAGACACATCTGTATTTCATAGTTTTATATTTCGCTTTAATACCAGATTACCTTGATCTCATTATTTTTGTATTTTTCTCTATGTTCACAGCGACTTACATGTACGTAATAGTTACACATGTATAATTGTGATACACAATTGTGCATCACAGCGCAAGCGCATAACTTTGATTTGTAAGCTCAATAAATGAGGTAATTATGATTGGTCGAATTTATTCTAGAAGAGACTGAGAACCAATCTATGCCATGATGTGAGTGAGACTGCGTTTCTAACGGAGATGTGAGGATGATGAACGTTGAGCAAGGAAAACAACCCACCAATAGGAGCATGTCATGAACATAGCGAAATTATCTTATTGGTTGATTTCTTCCTCTAGCAAAGCGTAGAGTGTGTATAGGGTCTACACTATGGCCGCGAACCCACAAAAAACGCGCGACTGTTGCTGTCAAACGTCACTTTTTGTATTTTAATTTGATTCAATTTTTGTTTTAACTTTTTATTTCATTTTAAGATAGTAGATAAAAAAAAATATTACATGTCAATTACTCAGAAAAGAATACAATTAATCGTGGGATAATCCGATTACTTTAAAAATAATAATACACTATTCACTAAAATTTCAGTTACAGTAGCAGTAGATATAATAATTCATTTAATATTGATATAATTTGATGGATGAAAATCTGGATAATAAAATAAATAATCAAATCCGATTTAAATATTCAACTGTGAATTTCTAATTTCATTTAATTCTATTTCATTTATGTATCAGTGGCTACAGAGCCGACAGCAATCGTGCGCTAGTTCACTCTCTGTCATGGACAATCTATTAACTTATTAATAACTAATTTGTTTCCATATATTGCAGTCTTGTTGCTAGTGTCGCTGTTATGATGGACAAAGTATATGAAGCGACATGCTGGCAAAAGTCGGGCGAACTACTTTCGTAATACGATTTTCAGGTAGGTACATGGGCCTTATTCCTAAAATCCCGAGACAGTTTCTGGTCCTTCGGTCCTATTCACAATCACTCGGAAATGTTTCCAATCGGATCCCAGCAATTTCAAACTCAAATTGTTCGAATCTTAATACTTATATTGTTCTATCTTAGTACTTCATCTTAATACTTTTATACATTTTGAAATATGGAATCAAGTATAAATCCGGTTGGAAGAATTAATCAATTTGTGAGTATAGACATAAGGCCGAATTCACCATTTATGCTACAAATCGAGATTTATTAAACTAAGTTTAGTGAAATGCAAAATGACTGTTTAACCTCAGTTTTTCACGTAAACCAAGTTTAAAATGAGCTAATCGCGTTTATATTTACTGGTGAAATCGGCCCTAAGATTCGAATAATTTAAGTTTAAAAATTTTGTAATCCGAACGGAAGCGTTTCCGAATGGTTGTGAATAGTCCTGCTTGTCATAAGAGTGAAGTGACTAGATCTCATCTCAGTTGCCAAGTATAGGAGGCCAGTTTGCGACCGATCGCGTAGTGGTTGCTGTTGTTTTGCAACTGCGATCTCGCTATTGCAAACTGTTACGTAATCGGGCAGCGGCTTTCGCCCGCGAAATAATGTAGATCAGGCATTGAACACGTTTCGTTGATACGCAGTCTAACTCAAAAGCGGCTGTTTTTTTTTACCAAAATAATGGTAACACTAGAACCGACTTGTAACTAGCATTTTTGAAAACGGAATTAAAAGTGGTTCCTAAAATAACTTGCTCTAAACCTAACCCAACCCAATCACGAACCCCCTCTAACTAATAAACGTTGTTTGGCCTCAGAATAGTTAGTTATGCCTTTTCTTTCAAGTTTTGACTCGAATTTTAACGCTGTATTATTTTTCCGACGCTATAGGTACTTCGTTTATTAGTAAGGGGGTAGATGTGTGAATAAATATGTGTGTGCGTGTGTGTAGGAGCTAGAGCTAAGTTCTTTTAGGAGTTTAGGAGTTTTGGTTGGAGATGAGTGATGATAAAAGTTTGAAGTCATTTCTAGTGTATACATAAATTTCTTTGTTTGTTACACGTTACATAATTGATTTTATACCGTAAAGCTTAATACATATAAGGTCTTAATTAGATAGGAAAATTAAACAGTCCTTGTACAATTTTGTTACAAAGTCGTCAATAGTTAAAATAAACTTTAACTAGTCAGAAATACAGTCTAAAATGCAAACAAGTAATGCTACTTAAATATACGCTTGTCCGACGACAAAATTAAGCACATCATTTAAGTTTGAGAAAAATGACTAAAAATATATTTAAACTAATACTTATGCATAAACACTCAATAAGCTAATCGGGGTGTATTTTTTGTCTCGCTTACACATATGATACTTCTCGTCAGCGGGAAGTTGACAGATGATTTCGTAATATAGATAAGTTTATAGAACGTTTATGCATAAGTGAGTAAATTAAGCCTAAAAACAGTACACTAATACTGTGAAATAAATAACTAAAAAAATAAGCTAATTTAAACTAAAAATATCAAAAATTTCATTAATTTCGAACAATATTTCTCGAATTATAATTTACACACCAATTTTCTAATATATACAAATATAGATTTCATATTAACCAAATGTAAGATAAACTAAAAATTCCCTAATCTGAGCAGACGAAATACTTTTTGTCCGCGAGCTTCTAAAACTGACATAGGAGTTACTTCAAACATTTGTAAAGTTGTAAACAAAATATAAGAATAAATATGAGTCAAAATTTGAATTTTTAAATCTTTAAATCACGCACCCAAATTGTGATTTGTGATGGACCTAATTTAACAAGTCAGGTAAAAAAAAAATATATTCTTTTGTTTACTTTTTTCCACAGCCGAAAGTATTTCGTCTGCACAGGCTTTAATACTGAGAAAAGCTGGCAGCGTACACGGGAATGGAAAATTACAAATTTTACAATATTTAAGTCTAATGTATTGGAACACTTGTTTTTTTTTTGTATAGTAAAAGCACCACTGTTGAATTAATTGGATTGAATCGTTATTATGCAGCCGAGTCACGGTTCAACAAGGCTAAATTGCTAAATCTATACAAGCTAAAAAATATACCTGTCTCTGTTACTGCTTCGTATTAGACAAGGACAACAATACTTTTAGCTAGTTGAGATTCAGCAATTTAGCGTTTGAAATAAGGGCTATAAATATATAATTTGATTATTCCATATTGTAATATGGTTAAGAAAGATCGTCTAGTTGTTTAGGACAAAACTGGTTAAGTGAAAAAGAAGAAAAAAAAGTGAATAAGTATAAAGTAAGCCCAATTTTGAAGGTTTTAGTTGATGGTTCCTAAACTTAGAACGCTCCTAGACAGGCCAATTTTTTTACTGCAATACTGACCCGGAAATATTTTGAGTATGGCCCAGCGATATAGTCATACATTTATAGCATGGCTGATGATGGCCGGGCTACGGTCGGCAATTATTGCCAGTATTGCAGTAAAAATATAGCCAGCCTAGGAGCACCCTTACTAATATGTAGCCGTCTTTCCTAATGATACTTATTAGACAAGGACATCAATAATTTTATAAGTTCAGATAAGTTAAAAAAACTTCAAAATGAATGAGAAACTCAATCTGATTTAACCGTATGAATGAGTGATATTTATTCATTCATTCATTTATTTAGCATTGCAGATACAATGCCAAATAAATGATACAAAATGATGCAAGAAAAATACAAGCGGAGTTCTTAGAGATGACTGCTAAGTCATTTGTATCATCATCTTTTTACCCGACTGCCAGGAAGGGTTATGTTTTTCGCGCGAATTATGTGTTTGTTAATTTTGTTTATTACTTAATTCTTTATTCTTTAGTTAAGGTATCGTTATATTCGTCATTAAAACCCAAGTGTCCTAAGATAGGTCTGCAATCGGGTTTTCGTTTTTTTTGTTATCAAACCCATTTGTTGATAAAAAAGATGTAAGAAGATTATGACATTGTCCCGGATAAGTTTTAATGTATATCTATGATTCGAGATGAATTAATTAGAAGCTCATACGAATAAATTATTTCAATTTTGTAAGAAAAACTTTGGTAAAAGTATTATGCAAGTTATTGAAATGAAGTTAATTTTGGAAGAAGAAAAACGATTACTTTATGCAAACCAGAATCTGATGCCAAAAAAAAAAGACTGACAAGTAAATATTGCACAAAATATTATGTCGAAATGTATTGAAAAGCATAGATTATTGCAGTTGTGTAGAAAATATAATATATACAATACACGAAATGTATCTAGTGCAAAAACATTTTAAACATTTATAATACAGCGAAAAAAAAAACTCTTTTCAATATTTTTTGTCAGACTATCCTAAAAGCATTTACCTACATACTAATTTCTATATAATTAGGTATTTTGTAATGAGCCTTTTTTTAACAGCTCATGTCATTATGTCCAGTTTCCTTCTTATAAACTAGATGGCGTGACACTGTAAACAAATCCGTCAGTTGACAGAATTAGCAATATTTGTTAAAGTTGACACGTATTAGCAAGCAAGCAAGTTCGTATAGGCCGAGTCGCTAGCGCTGATGTGAGTTTCTAGGCCGCCCGGAGGCCTCTATATCACATATCCTGACAAGTACTGCGTGTAGAGGTGACCATCAGGTTTAGTCAATTTAAAAAATGGGCGTACCCGGACTTTTGCTAGGAATGGGGCAGAAATAAATGTATCTACTTTTTTACTTGACCAGGGTAGGGCAGATGGCTCACCGTGGGTGCGCTTATGTCTTTAAAACTTTTCTATAAGGCTTCTGATGTGTTGCCACAAGTCTGGCAAAGTGTTGTTGTATATGTATTGCAAATCTGTGCATCTAGTTTAGATGAGAGAAAGACATTATTTTAAGCCGATTCAAACTTAACGGTTGCTGTGAAGTTAGGCGCGAAACGCTGAGCAGTAGCGAAAACGAAGGTATGCGCGGGAAAGCGGGAAAGGAATATGAAGTATGCAAAGTATCGCTTGCGGCGCACTTCACAGGCGCTATTAAATTTGAATCAGTCTAAACAAGCGTAATGACATAAGCTGTCAAAAAAGCAGCTCATTCGATAAACAATCGGAGAAACGACAGACAAATCGCTATGGAAGTTTTAAAGTACATAATTTAAAAATCAATTTCATAAAATAAGTACAGCCGATTTTAGCATTCTACTCTTTGGCTACGTAGATTTTTAACTTTGTATACATTTTTGAAGGAAATAAAAATACAGGTGTTACACAACGGGACAACATACTGGGACATGGATCAGTGACAGCTGGGTTATAGAGAATCTAATATTGAATAATTTATGAGATTAAAAAAAAAGTATTAAAATGAGGTGTTCCAAAAAGAGCGGTTTTTCATACAGAACTAAATATATGAAGCAGCTGAATTGTTTCGTGATTTTAGACAATGGTGTTATCACCCGTCTGGGATTTTACGATTCTTAGTTATGAAAAACATGTACACGTGTAAATGTAAGAATAAATAATTCAGTAGATATTTTAATTATAAATATTATTATATGATTGTAGTCATTTTAATTCATTTTCTAAGTAGAAATAAGTTTTTTTGTTCATAATTCATTGAAATAGGCAATTACTGTGTCATCTCATAATTTATATAACTTGATTAAAAATAAGAGATCATCCTAAAGTATCTATTTGTACATTTAATTAAGCGTCGACTAGATTAGAAGCGTGTATTATAAAATAATAAATACATAAAATACAACACTACCTTACATATACTTTTTATTTCATTTTTTTTATAGGACCAAGGAGTGTAAAAAAATAGTTCAGTCTGATTCTTTTTAGATATCCAAACATGTAAACAATGCTAGTAGAAGAAATCCCAAGCTGTCATTGGTCGAAAACCGCCATCTTTGTTTACATATTTGGACATCTAAAAAGAAACAGGCTATTTACTTCCATAGCGAAATGCCGTCAAAATAGCCTAAAATCACTATTTTTAACCTTTTAGTTGTCAAAATTTGAAAATAAAACGATCAACAACTCAATTTAATAATTAATTTCCAATCATTTAACTTCTTAATTTTAATCATTTAGCCAAAATAATTAACAACTCGATTTCACCAGAAATCGAGTTGTTAATTATTTTGGCTAAATACTCGGTAAAGTATTTTACGTTTTCAAAATAAATAAGTACCTGATAAACTGCGGATTTCCTCCAGATTGTTATTATTACAAATATTAAGGGCTAATTCACACGACGCAAGTAAGATACTCCTTTATCATATATTAATATTAAAGGAAAATGCCGTTTTGGGGTCATTATAATACAATGCAATCAGCATCATTGTTAATTTGCTCAAGGATTTCACAATAGTTTGAAGTGTGGGCTTTGACAGATCATGACAGATAAGATGCTTCATGGTGTATTAATATACTCCGCCAAGTATAGCATTCAGCAACACGTAGTGACGTCAACCGATGCTTAAGCATGACCGAAATAAGTTATTTGCAACAAGTTCGAAAGAGACGGATGACTATGACGTCATTTTGTGTTTGCTGAATGCTAGACATCTCATGATCCAAAAAAAACAAGGTTTATTGTTTTTTTGGATCATGAGATGCCTAACTCAAAATATACCGATGAATACGGTGTGCCATTGATCAACAATACATGCCCATCCTATATTGTTGATCACAGCCACACCGTACATATACATATCTTGTAAAAGATGATCACGACCATACGGAAAGTTAAAGATGACCATGATTTTTTGGGATGATAATAATAACACAAGATATCTTGTGTTATATCTTGTGTCAGTATTTCTTGTGTTTCAAGAGACACAGCAATGATCAGAGATCAACAATATTGTTAATCACAGTCACACCGTATATCTTGTTTTTTTTTTATTATTTTTTTTTATGTATTTTTTTTTTATTATGATGAGTACAATTATCTAAATAAACGCAAACGATGTTGGGGGGGTTATATTTCTGATAGGTACGTCATTTTACCTTATTAAATAAACAGTTTTTTTTTAATGTAGAATAGGTCGGCGTTTGACCACCAACTCGCCTGATGTTAAGCGACGTTGTGGCCTAAGATGGAGCACGACGACCTATAAGGTACTTATTCACTCTAGCCTTGAAGTTTTGTAGAGTGAAGAAGTACAAAGACGGCAGTTGAGTGAGGCGCTACAAGTGCGCTACTGCTCAGACCCGTCTTCTTGTGTTTCAAGATACACATTATTATCATCCCATATAACCATGGTCATCTTTAACTTTCCGTATGATCGTGATTATCTTTTAATTCGGTCTCCCATATGATGACCATCCCAATATTTTATCAACATCAAATCAAAGCCCACGGCCATCAAATAATTTTAAGACCTTCTTTTACACAACGTGACGAGATAACCAGACAAGCTTGCCCATATATTGCAGTGCCACCCAAAAATTTTTAATTCAGTTTAAGCCCTGGGCTGCACTGCAGTCGTCACCTTGAGAAATGAACATAGAAATTACAATACCTAAGCGTTTGCTCTAGCTAGAGGTCAGATAACGCGATACGTTCCGCTTGATTCTTCTAAAACGTTTCGATTTGGAGAACTTTCTCTTTGAAATGGTCCAAAAACTCTGTCTCTATTCGAGATTGCCACTCAGGGCGAGATTCACAGACCTCGACTTTCCTTGATGGAAAGTTCAACTTTCCGGGCAAGCTTCTCGAACTTTTTATCAAAGTAAAATCGAAGCGGCCTGCGAATCTCGCTCTCATCCTGTATGAGTCTACTTCGTCGCAAGACAAAGGAATATTTAACCAAAGGTCTTGTAATTTCTATGAGCCAACATAATCGTACCGTTACAACCGTCATTCGTCGTCCGTTGGTTCGGTTCCGAAGTACCGATCGCCAAAGTTGCCAATACCAGGTAGGACGTAGAATTTCTCGTTGATCTCCGGATCTAGGGCTGATGTTACTATCTTTACCTGTAAGGGGAGAAGATAATTAGATTAGCCTTGATCACACTTACACCGATTTGAGCTGTGAGTATGAAGAGAAAGAAGCTTATAAACTCATAAATATAGGTAGCATAGAATTTTACACTATTTCGTAATCACTTCTAAACTAACACTATTTTGAAGTACCTCCTCAACTCATGCTATTTTGGTGTAGTTTTGAAACAAACACTATTTGGAGATAGCATCTAAACACACTATTTAGAAATAGATTTTGAAACCCATATAACTTTAAGAGAGAGTTTGGTTAGCTTGAGTTGAGGTTCAAAATAGCTTAAACTTAGTTTAAACTTAGATAAACTTAGTTTAAGCTATTTTCACTAAACAGTGTGAGTTTGGTAAGTACTTTGAAATAGAGTGAGTTTAAAAGCTAGTCCATAATTTTATAAAATCGAAAGTAAATCTGTTTGTTTAAGGTTTTTACGGCAAAACGGCTGAACGGAAATTGAATAAATTATTATATTTATATAAAATTTGTTTATTAGTTACAGTGTATCACGAGGAAGGTTTTTGGACAGTATTTTCTGAATAAACGCAAACAAAGTCGCGGGTAACAGTTGGTCTAACCATAAAATGAGTTTCATTATGATGTACTCACTTGAGGGAAAGCGTACGCGATAGAGTGCACGCCGATCTCCGCCATGAGCAGCGAGACGAGCGAGATGCGCTCCTCGGGCACGTCGTGGTCGAGCAGCACCCTGATGGCCATGTACTTACTTGAGGGAAAGCGTACGCGATAGAGTGCACGCCGATCTCCGCCATGAGCAGCGAGACGAGCGAGATGCGCTCCTCGGGCACGTCGTGGTCGAGCAGCACCCTGATGGCCATGATGGCGGCGGCGCCGGTCGCCACCGTCGCGTCCATCAGGATCACGTGGTAGTCCTTTATGTCTTTGGGCAGCCGGAGGTAGTATAGCTGGGGAGGATTGGCCGGTTTCAAACGTAGTTAAAAATAGGGTCATGATGGGAGTGAGTTGTGCAACAAAATGTTTTATAAAAGTCAGGAGTTTATTTTCATTTTGGGATTTTTCATCATAGAATCGGCTACAGTCTCCCGCGATACAGGCTGGCCCTAGTGCGGGGACTATTGCTACACTTTATATTGTATATTGTGTGATAAGGCCAATAAATATTTTTGTATTTTGTATTTGTACTTAGTTAGTTTGGTTTAGTTTTAACGGAAAATCAATGATTTTCAAAAAAGAAAAATGTACTTAATGATCGGACCGATGACCGATGATGATCATGGTCATACGTATGACCATGATCATCGAAAAGATAAAATTGCAAAACGAAGGTGGACTAATTAATGACGAATGGTCTTCGCCGCATTTAGACAACTGCAATATTAAGGGTTTTTTTTAAATCAAAACTAATTTTAGACGGCTTACTCTCGGTGCTGGTGCCATACCATGCCAAATACTTAATTGATAACTGTCAAAAGCAATGAAGCTGTCACAGTAGGACCATGATCAACTGACCAAGCAAGTTTATTACATTGACCGTGATTGTTACGAATCTGTATGTTAAATGCCATAATATATTCTATATTCGTACCTCTGGCTCGTCAGTCTGTTGGTTGGTTTGTATAAGTATCTTGCCGATACGAATATCCTTACAAACATCGCACACGGCTTGCTCCATAGTCTCGCCGGCTCGCAAGATTGATACGCCACAGATTTTCTCCACGTCACACCTGCGTCCTGAATACGATAAATGGAAAAGGCAGGCTTGAATGAAAGTAGTTTTTTCACACCACCTGCTGAACCTGCTCGACAATGACCGATTACATATCACGTAGTCTAAACGTCAAGCAAGGCATTGCCTCGCTAGGGAGAGAAAGTTGTCTGAAAATTCGTACGGAGTTTTCGAGCAAAGAGGTTAAAATTGAATAAAACTCAGCATATGTGGGCTGTAAGAAGAGATTATTACAAAATTGAACTGGTCAACACAAGAAAAGGACGCAGCTGGTGCATGAGCTGCACGATACGAGTATTTAAAAGAATATACGGTGTTTAGTGTAACATATTTTTACAGTTCCTTTTTATTGCCCCCTAGGTGTGATATTCACCTCTAGAATTAAGCAATGTCTTTGTCTTAGGCGGCTTAAACCCCTCGCTTCACTCAGGACTCTACATCACTCAGAGAGATTTAACTCTAGACTCCTTCGTTACGGTCAAGTTTTTTTTAAATGTTAATTTAATGGGTCCACGTTTGACCACAACACACCTGATGGAAAGTGACGATGCGGTCTAAGATGGAGCACGCTTGCCCATGAGGTGCCGTCTCACTCTTGTCTTGAAGAGACCCAGGTTGTATCTATCAGGGTACAAAAAGACGCGCGCGACGCAAGACACTGCTTAGTCCCCTAGGTGCATAATCTACTATTGTTTTTATCTACTCTGAGCAGTAGCGTACTTGTAGCGCCCCACTCAACTGCCGTCTTTGTACTTCTTCACTCTAAGCTTCAAGGCTAGAGTGAATAAGTACATTATAGGTCGTTGTGCTCCATCTTAGGCCACAACGTCGCTTAACATCAGGCGAGTTGGTGGTCAAACGTCGACCTATTCTACATAAAAAAAAATCTGTTTTGAGCCCACACATTTATCTATGTCACTAGACCGCATCGAATTTTACTCTGTGAAAGTCTGCTGCAATGGAGTGGATCTTAAAACTATAATCCTTTACAAAACATGAGGTCAAAGTGGGCAATCTGAGAGTTAAACGAAAGAGGTATGTTGTTCTCTAACTTAGAAATTAAAAATTTAAAAAAAAACCTGACACCGATTTTTATTAAACATAGATAGAAATGAATAGAAACAAAGATGGAACACTCCCGACCAATTCATCTTTGAAACAAAAAAAGAAACAAAATCGGTTCATCCGTTCGGAAGCTATGATGCAACAGACACACACACGCACACACACACACACACACACACACACACACACACACCGACACAAAGTTTTTGCGTCGGGGGTTAAAAACTTTTTCCTGTTTTTTTATGTGATAATATATCATTTTTTATCATTTTTTTTTATGTCATAATATATCATATTTGGACCAAACTTAAATCATGAATATCAAAAAACGTTATTGTTTTCCCTGTATTGGAAATCTCAGAACCAATAACAGCATTAGTGATAGAAATACTGACCAGCATAAGTAAATCCCTGCGGCGTGTGAACAGTATAGTCGCTATAAGGTATGAGCGAGAGCGCAAATTCTATGACGAGTCGCATGAGACGCTTCGAATAGAATATGAACTCGTCGCGAGGAGTGTCCTTATTGCGGATAAATGTGTGGAGACCTTGTACCTAGAAAAAAAAAGAAAAAAATATACTAGGGAGGATACTAAATATACTGTAGCGGTGTGCGCTACAATGTAATAGTGCAACGTAGACGAAATGCAGCGGCGCACATTTACACCGTTCAGTCTTCCCTGCCTAGAATGTAGTTGTATCATCCTACTAATATTATAAATGCGAAAGTTTGTAAGAATGGATGGATGGATGAATGAATGTTTTTTTTATTTTTTTTTTTTATGTAGAATAGGTCGGCGTTTGACCGCCAACTCGCCTGATGGTAAGCGACGTTGTGATCTAAGATAGAACACGACGACCTTTAAGGTACTTATTCATGCTAGACTTGAAGTTTACAGACTAGAGTGAAGAAGTACAAAGACGGCAGTTGAGTGAAGCGATACAAGTGCGCTACTACTCAGACCCGTCTTCGGGTTATGTATGTTTGTTACTCTTTCACGCCAGAACGGCTGAACAGATCTTGATGAAATTTGGCACAGATATAGATTATAGTCTAGAATAACACATAGGATACTTTTTAACCGCGAGTGAAACCGCGGGGTGCGGCTTGTATGGAAATATAATCAGTATGTGAAATCAACGTTTTTTAATCATTAACCCCTGCCATCCTCAGACTGTGAATAGAATAATACGCGAGCCACGCGAAACCTTCCTTATGTGGATGTTTAATTTGATTAAAAATTGTGAAACTCCTAAACTGAATTCTAAGCTTGAGTAAGATCGAGAAAAAAATGCGAATAAAATAACATAACAAAGAAATTGAGAAAAAAACTTTAGAGACGACGACATGAATTATAATATTCAAAACTTACTTGAGGTGTATCTTTGAGAACAAAAAGAGAATCCGGGACGGGCTGACCAATGTGACCAATCGCCAACTTTTCACGTACTTTGAAACCACGCTGAAAAAAGTTGCAGTCTTTTAAAAAACAACAGAAGTCAGTAGAATGTCATTATTTAAGGTGAATGTGTCATATTTGAAAAAATAGCATAGCATAATAGCATATAGAATAATAGCAAATATGAGACGCATCAAAATATTGCACAAATATCAAAATACATAATTGTTGTACAAAATTTTTATTTGTTCCTTTTGTGGGGTTGAAGTTGGGTAACTTCAACCCAATAAAAAATATTTTAGTTTTTAAGATTTTTGTGTATTTTTTGGTGTGCAATAAAGTCGTATTGTATTGTATAAGTCAAGTCAGGGAGACTATACACTACAATATAGCCAATATATTATATTTATATATAATATAATGTATGGCCACTTTGTTTTCCCCGCCGCGCGGCCTTCACTTGCCCTATAGTGTATAGTGTATACTACACTAGTATAGACTCACCAGCTGCAGCTGCTTGTGTACATGCTGCACTATGAGGTGTATGGCCACCTTGTTCTCTCCACCACGAGGCACGATGATGTCCGCGTGCGCCATGCACGGCGCTATGTAGCTCTGGTAGGCTGGCTTCACGTGACTCATGTACTGTTTTAGTACGCCTTCTAACTCACGACCGCGTTGGACTATGTCTCTATAGAAAAAAGAATAATATTATGACAGAGTTTTTAGGCCGTCTAATGGCTTGTGACACAGCTCAACAGTAGCAATGGTAATTAGTAGTCAAAAGCCTATTGTAGAATAAATAATGGGCGCTGACATACAGACACACAATGGAGACTCACTATAGGGGTTGCTTGTACCATTTTGGTACAAAACCCTAAAAAGAAGATCATAGTCACGCTGGGCAGTAAATGATCATGGTCATACTCAACCTTTTGGCTGATCATGGTAATACTATACATTGTAGATGATCACGGTCATACTTAACAATTGACACCTTGGTCATATTATATTAGTCTGAACAATAGTTACTCGTACTGGTTCACTTTTGTAGGAAATTGTTTGATGGTTTAATACATAAGTACATTTTAATAATAAGGAAACAAGTGAGAACTTTTTTATTTGTTGTTTATTAAATAAATTACCTCCTTAAACGACGTGCAAGGCGAATATCCGCGTCAGTATCAACGAATACTTTCATATCCAACATGCTCGTTACTTGTGCGTTGTAGAACGCTAGTATACCTTCGAAGATAATCACGTTTGCGCCGTACATCGTTTTCTGGAAACATGTCCAGAGTTGAAAAAAAAATCTGGAAACATGATGATTATACAAAATTTTAGTCTTTTTGTGATTATGTTGAGGCATTTCATGGAAACGATGATCAAGTAGTGATCATCAGACTGCCTCGCTATAAATCAATTGATCTTGAACTAATCTAATATAGTTTGTGAGTTCGTACTAAAACTATGTATCTTGTAGATATCCGATATAAAACATTTAAAACTGAATTGAATCTTAATTTTCTGTAAAACCAAAATAGTTTTTCAGAATATGCATTTTTCACAGTGTAAGTACGAGTATCGTCTTCTGGAAGATGAAAATACTTGGAATGGACTCTAACTTGGAATGGACTCTAAATTAGGAATGTTGTTTTTCACGATTCAATCATTATTAGTATTAGTCTGCACTGTCCCACTGCAGGGCAAAGGCCTCTCTTCCCTCCTTCCATTCCTCTCTATTTTGTGCAACCCGGGTCCAATCCTTCAAATAAGAGCAGGGCCGTCATTAACCTATTGGATTAGGATATTGGGGCTCCTATGACTTTGACAAAACACTATTTTGTTAGAATAGACAAAGAAAGTAGATAAACATGCATGCTGAAGTCGGAAAGTCAAATTTTTGGGCGAAAGTAGAATAGCTTCGCGCATGTAAAAGCTAGTAAGTTGGTATTGTAGTCAGTAATTTAGGTTCTATTTCTTAAAATTATTTACGTTTTTTGGTAATATATTGTTCGGTGATCTGACAGGAACTAGGAACTTTGTTTGTGATCTGAGGGGGGCCCCTATCGATCGCGGAGCCCTGGGTACCCAAAGTACCCACTGGGAACGAAGGGTCTGAATAGGAGTTCATCCCTCCATCTCCTACTTCTTTCTCCTCATTTTACGTTTCAATTATTATTTAAGAACACATACTCACGGTCCGGTTCTCCCTAGAATGCGTGACGTAGTTATAAATAGGCACTTCCACTTTCTTGCCCTCCCTAAGTCTATGGAGCACCCCTATTAGCAGTTCCATATCGAACGCGTCCGGGTGATCGAAGTTGTATTCGTTGCGCGTCGCCGCTTGATGCTGCTTCTCATTTAACACCTGCGGAGCGAAAGAGACAGACTATAGTTATTTGTTATGCAAGGCTGCAAAGTTGTTTTTTGGCGTGAGTGCTTGTATTAAATCTTGAGCGAGGGTTTAAAAAGTACGAGACGCTGAATAACTTTGTTGTCGAGCGAAACAAACAACTTTTCACCTCACTACAGCGGGGAAAATGTTTTCGTTTTCATGGAGTCGTGATGGCCAGTGCTGTTCGAATTTTAGAAACTCTTTCCACGCTAGCAGATAAAATGCAATTTTGCACTCAGTTTTCGAATGATAAACAGAACCTTTTCGAGCTTGTAAGGTGAAATAGTTATTTGTTAAGCAAGGCTGCCAAGTTGTTTCTTTGGGCCGAGTACTTACATTAAAACCCGAGCAAGTGAAGAATCCTAAGATTGAACTATGACCGAATCGGTGCAAATATAGAATCCTGAGCGAAGCCAGGGTTTCAAAAGTACGAGACGCCGAATAATTTTGCTGTTGAGCGAAACACACAACTTTTCACCTCACTAAAGCGAGGAAAATGTTTTTTTTTTCATGGAGTCGTGATGGCCAGTGCGATTATTCTAGGGTGCGAATTTTTAAAACTCTTTGCACGCTAGCGGATAAAATGCACTTTTGCACTCAGACAAATATAATCTTTCCGAGCTTGTGAAGTGAGTAGTATGTTGTTTTCGGGAACAACATTAAGGAAAGTTGGAAGTTGAATAATCTATTTCTGGAACAATTGGCTGACTGCCTCGGTGGCTCAGTTGGTAGTGAACCTGCCTTCTGAGCTAGGGGCCGTGGGTACGATTCCCACCTAGGGCAAACATTTGTGTTTATTCTATATCCTGGGTATAACATCTATATAAGTAAGTATGTGTTTAAAAATTTATATCTACAAATATCAGTCTCTGGCAGCCGTAGTACAAGCTTTGCTTAGTTTGGGGTCAGACGACCATGTGTGCCGATTGAATATTTATTATTATTTATTACTATTTTTTGGAACAAGTTATAAGTTTAACATTTAACAAGCTAGGTCTGGTCTCGACAGAGACTGCGTGCCTTTATTTTATGCCTAATTTTTTTTTTTACAAATATTTACTCAGTCATATTACTTGCTTTTTTAACAACTGTGCTGTACTTCATTGCTAAGTCACATTTTTGCATTGTTAAGACGTTGCAAAAGCACATTCGTCTTGAAACGAGGTCTAATCTACATTTCTTTAAGATATTTCACACCACATTCGTCATAGATATGAATGCAAATCAATGGTAAGTTACAAATAATAAGAATTGTATATTATTAAAACACACGGTATACTTGTATAGGTTAGTATTGTTTAATTTGAATGGGAGTGTGTGTGTGTCTGTGTGAATGTGCAAAAACTTTAATATTATTACGTGGATTTGTACAGATTAACATAGTATATTTATGTGTGTGTGTGTAGTGGCGGATCAAAGATTTCAGTAGGGGGGGGGGGGGGGGGGAGGGGGTTAACTTAGATGAAAGAAAGCTTTACCATAATTATAGGTAAGGTTAAGGGGAGGGAACTTAGCTGGGGGTAGCCATTTTAAGTAGGTATCTAGGTAGGTAAATGCAAAACCACTAAAACACACACATTTTGACTAGTGTACAAAGCGAATGCGAAGCGATGATATCCTAGTTTGAGAAGGCCCGCATTTCAAGCCAGAAGAAGCGGGTTCGATCCCAGCCGATGGCACGCACCAATTTGTTCATTATGTGAACATAATTTGCGTATCGTACGTCTTCTGCTACATGACTGCAGCCCAGTGTACAGCGACAGGCGACCCCCCTGTCACATTTAGGACTAAATAACGTGTGGTTGTTGTATTACAATCTCTGTCAGTCCCTTCGGGGAAAGGTGTGACGATATGTTATGTATTATGTGGCTGAGATACTTTGGGGGATCTTGAGCCCCTTATTCCCTTCCTGATCTGCTACTGTGTGTGAATGTGTATAAAAACATGTTTTTTTTATAACTTAATAGGCTTGCGTTTGGCCGCCAACATGCCTGATGATAAGCAGTGATGCGGCCTACGATGGAGCACGCCTGCCTAGAAGCCTAGAAGAAACCGATTCACTTGAGACTTGAAGACACCCAGATTATAAGTGTCAGGAAACACACAGTCTGGCAGAGTATTCCACACTCTAGCAGTCCGTATGAGAAACGATTAATATTACAATACAACGTGGACTGTTTAATAAGCGCGTAGTATATTTAGATGACAATTAATTTCAATTGCCAGTAAATTAAATTACCTACTTGTGAGAAGCAGTAACGTCAATTGTAGTTTGTTACGCGCTCGTAAATAAGCGGCGCAAGTGGGTCAGCGACTGCCAATTGGTTTAGTTAAAACATAACATAACATATCGTCACGCCTTTCCCCCGAAGGGGCTGGCAGAGGTGTCATACAACACCCACACTTCGCCGGACGATATTCAGTCCCAAATGTGACATAAGGGGCGAGCCTGTCGCCATACACCGGGCTCCATTCATGTAGCAGATGACATACAATACGCACATATGTTTACACAATGAACAAATTGGTGCGTGCCGCCGACTGGGTTCAAACTCGCTTCCTCTGGCTTGAGAGGCAGGCCTTCTCCAAGTAGGCTGTCATCGCTTAGTCAGTTATTGTCATAAAAATAACCGACTTACACTAGAAACTACATCCGTTGTAAAGAATTTATTAAACGTACTACGTACTAAACGTACGTACGAGGCTGTATGAACCATTACACTATCCAATTTGCAGTATGCTAACTTAGCGTGGCTAAGTCTGTGCAATAGAAATAAACTGAATTGGAACAGCCATTACACTATCAAATTATAGCACGCTAGTTCACCTAGCGTACTGCAAATTGGATAATGTTATGACCACCTCATGAAAACGTAAAAAAAATAATATATCTCTCTTTTTCAAAAACTCCTCTGCATGTTATATTACTACCAAGTTTTATAATTGATGTGTATTTTACTTATATGTGTAGTATGTATATTGCAGCTAATAAACATTTTAATTTTTTCTGCCGTTTAAAAAAAAACTGAATCGACAAAAAAAAAACTGTCAGAAACATTCTTAATTTTTTTACGAGAATTGGTTAAGAAATGCGACCTGTAGAGTAGGACAGCCGAAATGATGCCCACCGGACAAGCATTCGAAATAATTTTTGCCGAAGCTGAAGCAGAGACGCTTCGCTCGTTTACGCTTGCTTGATGCTAAAAGTGGCAACACTGAAACTAGACTAAAATAATGTAACTGACCTTGTAAAAGGAATCCATACTGACGATGGTAACCCAGGGTATGTTGAGAGATTCTATGATTTTGGCGGCTACCGTCGTCTTCCCCGATGCGCTTGCGCCGCAAATACCTGCAAACATTATACCATTTAGATTTAAGACATGTAAATGAAAATTGTTTAAATAGATAATTTCGTTGAATTAAAAATAAATTAAAAAGTTATGAGTTTCCAGTCAATTTGTTTCTTTGTGTCGTTGGTGGAAGTTCTTTGGTTTGTAGGAAGTTGGTTAGTAGAAGTCGGTTGGTTGGTGAAAGTTAGTTGGTTGGTAGAAGTTGTATGGTTGACGGAAGTTCGTTGATGCGTTGGTGGTTGTTTGTTGGTTGGTGGAAGATGACGGGTACACGTTAGTTGATAAGCAGAAGTTGGTTATTAGAAGTTAATTGGCGGAAGGAAGTTGGTTGCTCGAAGCTGCTTGGTTGGCGAAAGTTTGTTCATTAGCTTTAAAAGTTGTTTAGTTTCTCACCTATTAGAAAAGGCTCGACCTCCTGTCCCCCGGTGCAGTTGTACCAGGGCGGGCGGCCGGCTGTGTAGATGGTTCGTCGGTCGGCGTGGAGGATACTCTCCGCAGTCGTCTTCTTGTTTGATTGAGACATGGACGTCGTGCGCACGCGGCGAGCGCGAGGTGACTTTAGGATGTTTGAACCTGGAACAATCGAAAAAACATGAAAATTCAATATTCAGCTGTGGCATACAGACAGAACGAACACGAAGTCTCACTCTATAGGTCCTTTTTTATCCGACTGCGCAAGAAAGAGGGTTATGTTTTTCGAGTGTATGTATTTATGTATGTGGGTACGTATGTATAAGGTTTCTTTGCCACGCCCTACAGCCTAAACAGCTTGATGTATTTCGACATGTGAGGTGTCATTTAAATCGTCATGATAGTGGAAGTGACATAGGGTACAACATTTTGCAGCCGGTTTTTTTTGTTTTTCTTTTAATTGTTACTTGTTAACATTATGGTACGGAACCCTATAAATGGCGGCAGAAATTTCGTCACTTGTTTTATAAATAGTGCAGAGCGTCCTTCCTTCTCGCATGTTGTTCTTTCGCAACCGCCATGAACGTAGTCTTCATCTTTATTGTGTTTATTTATTTATTTAAGGCTTGTATTGTTAATTGATGTATTGTGCTAATTGTGTAAAAAGCGATGATAGGCTAGTCGGAGAAGGCTCGCCTGTCAAGCCAGAGGGAGCGGGTTCGGACCCAGCCGAAGGCACGCACCAATTTGTTCATTGTGTGAACACGTGCGTATTTAATGTAATCTGCTTCATAACTGGAGCCCGGTGTATGGCGACAGGCTCGCCCCCTGTCACATTTGGGACATTGTGGGTGTTGTACACCTCTGCCAGCCTCTTCGTGGGAAACAAGTGACGATTAGTATCCTACTAATATTATAAACGCGAAAATTTGTAAGAATGGATGGATGGATGGATGTTTGTTACTCTTTCACGCCAGAATGGCTGAACAGATCTGGATGAAATTTGGAACTGAGATAGATTATAGTCTAGAATAGCACATAGGATACTTTTTAACCGCGGGTGAAACCGCAGGGCGCAGCTAGTGTATATATATGTTGTATTGTTCAGCTTATGTGCATTGAAAAGACAACTATGTAGTAAAAGACTATTGAACGATGAACGATTTGACGATTATTGCAACTAAAGATAGAAAAAAAATGTAGGTGGCACCTAATTTGTGAAGGGTTTGTCAGTAATTCTCGAAAGACGCAATTGCCCCACAGACGCATTAGCCCCAGTTGACCCTACAGTATTTCACGAGGAAGGTTTTTGGATGAGTACATATTTGTATGGTATGTAGGGTATTTGTTGACAATCAGCTAGGTTTTCGTAAAGGCAAATCAATTAGTATGGCAATATACCAGTTCTTGGACAAAGTTATGACAGGGTTAGAAAAAGGTAAACAAGTTACTGCATTGTATATGGATATGACAAAGGCGTTTGACCATGTTGAACCCTCTATACTACTCCAGAAACTAGAGTCATATGGTACACGGGGAACGGCATTACAATTACTAGAGTCATATCTCACAGGTAGACAGCAGTGCACTGAAATTACAAAAATTTGTTCTAAAACTAAAACGGCACGGCAATACCGCTCGGACTTCAAAATAGTTAAATATGGTGTACCTCAAGGAAGCATACTGGGGCCTATCTTATTTCTGATCTATATCAATGATCTTCCTAAGGTGATATGGTATTATTTGCCGACGATAGCACAGCACTTTTTACTAAAGAAAACAATTATTATCACGAACATGAAATTAATAAATCACTTGCTGATATAATAAAATGGCTTAACAGTAACAATCTCAAAATAAATTTAGACAAAACCTCTTATATGACTTTCAAAACTAAAAATTCAAAAAAATTACAACTTAAAGTGCACTACAAAGACAAAGTTATAGCGGAAACAAACAGCACTAAATTTTTAGGTATTTATATTGACTCGAACCTGTCCTGGAGATCACATGTTGAACATATTTGCACAAAACTGAGTCAGTATTCGTATGCCCTATACATGCTTAGAAAGGGTGCCAACCAAACAACACTATTGACTGCTTACCATGCTTATGTAGGGTCTACGTTAAATTACGGTGTTTTATACTGGGCGAACTCAGCTGATAGAGAAACTGCTTTCAAGGCACAGAAAAAGTGTATCAGGGCTATGTGCGGGCTTCGTCAAACAGATTCGTGCAAGCCTTACTTTAAAAGTCTTAAGATATTAACACTACCCTCAATTTACATTTATGAGGCATCTCTTTTGGTAAGATCGGATTTAAGCAAGTATGATACATTAAAAAGTTCAAGATATAAAAATAAATTAGGCTGTGTAAGCTGTAGAACGAAGCAATACAGAAATAGTATCTTCGGTATGGGTGTTCAAGTGTATAATAAGATTCCACAGAAAATAAAGAATACTAACTCATTCTTTGTATTTAAAATAAAATTGAAACAGCTTCTGCTTGAGAAGACATACTATACGATTAGGGAATTTATTGACGATAAGACTTTAGTGTAATATTAGTATCTATCCTCCATGTGACATAATATTGTATTTAATTTAATTAATTGTTTCAAAGATTGACATTGTAACATGACATGATATTTTATGACCATTCAAATGTAACTATCCACCTACTATTTCCTAATTTTTGCACGCTCCTCAGGGGTTGAATATAGTGAGACTCTTATTTATCACCAACTATCCTGTGTGTACCTATATTTCTGCAAATAAATGATTTTGAATTTGAATTTTGAATTTAAGTACAATTTTCTAAATAAACGCAAACGATGTTAGGGGGGGTTATATTTCTGATAGGTACGTCATTTTACCTTATTAAATAAACAGTTTTTTTTTTAATGTAGAATAGGTCGGCGTTTGACCACCAACTCGCCTGATGTTAAGCGACGTTGTGGTCTAAGATGGAGCACGACGACCTATAAGGTACTTATTCACTCTAGCCTTGAAGTTTTGTAGAGTGAAGAAGTACAAAGACGGCAGTTGAGTGAGGCGCTACAAGTGCGCTACTGCTCAGACCCGTCTTCGGAACGGTTACACCGGACTACATCCCGAAACACGACTAGGTCATTTCACGGCATGGCTTGGTCCGGTGGTAACCAGCCACGGCCGAAGCCTCCCACCAAAATTTGCTACCCGGTTAGCACTACCCGGGGACCACGTGTAGGGAATCAGAATAGAGTGCACTCCTACGGACGTGAGTAGCTCAGCCCCCAAATATAAACAGATTTTCCTACTAAAACGAAAGGGGCCACTCATTCGAAAGTGCCAAAAGATCCCTGTAGCACCTGTTTTACAGTCTTCGACCATATACCATACAGGGACCCAATCGCGCTAAAAAGTTCCAACTGAAACGCAAACGCATCGTTAACGTTTCTCAACTTTTTGTAAATTTAGTATCGCGCTACGACCCCCATGATCCAAAAAAACAAGGTCTAGCATTCCCGGAGCAACACGTAATGACGTCACTCGTCATCCGTCTCGTTCGAACTATTTGTAAACTAGCTGCGCCCCGCGGTTTCACTCGCGATATAAAGTATCCTATGTGCTATTCTAGACTATAATCTATCTCTGTGCCAAATTTCATCCAGATCTGTTCTGGCGTGAAAGAGTAACAAACATCCATCCATCCATCCATCCATCCATCCATCCATCCATCCATCCATCCATCCATTCTTACAAACTTTCACGTTTATAATATTAGTAGGACGACTTATTTTAGTCTTGCTTGAGCATCGATTGACGTCACTGCGTGTTGCCCACGTGACTGGAATGCTACACCTGGCGGAGTATATTATTATATCATGGTTATTTACATAAAGTTTAAACGCTAGTCGATCGCAGCTGGAACGTTACCGCTGTCAAACGAACGGTTGATTTTAGGTTGACAGCTATTTTGTCAGACGCCAAGTGTACGAGTTATACGATGACGTGAGTCGCTGTTTTTTTTTTCGAAAGTACATAGGTTTTTATCATCAAAGATTACATGCGATTTATTCTTGACTTTAAGAATAATAAAGCCATAAAATGTGATCTTAGTAAGGCATTTATGAATATACTAGCGGTTACCCGCGACTTTCTCGCGTTTATTCAGGAAACATATGTACATTAGAACCTACTTCGTGATATACTGTAACTAATTATCTAATTTCATCAAAACCCGTTCAGCCGATAACCCGTGACAAGCCTACAAAAAGACATACAGAGTTCCTTTATTTTAAACAAGCTGTTATCCGCGAATTCGTTTGCGTTTATTTAGAAAATAGCACTTTTTACAAATGTGTGTGATATACTGTAACTAATTATCAAATTTCATCTATTTCCGCTCAGCCGTTTAGCCTTGCAAAGCCTACAAAAAGACAGACAGACAGAATTACATTATATTTTATAATATTAGTATGGAAGTATGGACTTTTGCGGTAGGTAAGTTGCAGGCTATGTAATTTGTATGCATTTTGTGGTGGCAGGTAACATTTGGAGCGGGAAAAGAGCAAATGCAAATTTTTCGGATATTTAAAACATAAATATTCATGTTAAATTCGATGTTTGTGCTAAATAATGACAAAGAATGATTAGCACGCTACCATCTGGGGCAACTATGCCAGCGCCCCAGAGTCTCACTCCAGTATTTCAAGGAGTTATGTTGGCTCGGGTAGGTGCTGGCAGGGGGAAATGTACAATACACCCCAAGAGAGAATTCAGTGCAAAACTTATCGTTCTCATCTCTAATAAGAAAATGTTAATATTATTAGATATCCATATTAATATTATAAAATCTAAAGTAACTGTCTGTCTGTTTGTAGGCTTTTCACGGCTTAAGACTCAAACGTTTAAATGAAAAGAAGGAATGGATTGATAGTGAGAAGGTGCGTTTTTGTTTCAAGGGTGGCATCATAATTATCATCTTACCATCATACATTTATGGATCTGACTGTCGTTTTAAGCCAGCTTATAAGAGCAAGATTTGTCCTAAGTGCAGTGGAGAGCATGAAAACTGCGATACAACTACTTTTAGATGTTCTAACTGCAATGGAGAACATGTGGCTTTTAACAGAAATTGTCTGAAATTCTTAAAAAAGAAAAAAAATGCGACAAATAATGTGCAAGCGAAATTGCACTTATAAAGTAGCTTTGTTTCACTATTTAATTACAAAAATGAAAGTCATACTATTAATGTTGGTGATGGTTTAGCAAGGAGATTGAACAGTCGGTAACAGCGGATCGATTTTCTGACGCCTCTTTCTATAATATATTGGAGAATGATGATTCGGGAGATAATACAAACCCAGACACAAGTTATATTATGAAGCAGAATACGAACAAAAAAAAAGGGAAGAAACAGATGAAAGAATGTCAGAGCAGTTCTTCTAATGGCGGAAAACTTCTCTTCTCTGAAGTAGTTAAGTCTAGTAAGCAAAATAAGCCGGTATTAACACAACGCAAAACGAGATTGGAAGCGAGGAATAACAATGTCCAAAAGGTGGTCGAAAAAGAAAAATTTACATTTAAAAATTTGATAGAGAAATGTAAGGATATTTTCCTTTCAGAAAATAACCTTGGTGAGAAACTTACCTTAGTGTTTCGTTATTTAATTGAAGAGGCAAAAACATATTTCCTCAGGTCGATAAGTAATGGAGACTTTTTTTTAAAACTTCTAAATATTTTCACTAACAGCTTTGAATATTTGATGGGCAGAGCTGAGGATCCTGCCTGTTCACGATGTGGGAAAGTGGAGGAT
Organism: Peribatodes rhomboidaria; assembly: GCA_911728515.1. Taxonomy (NCBI): domain Eukaryota; kingdom Metazoa; phylum Arthropoda; class Insecta; order Lepidoptera; family Geometridae; genus Peribatodes; species Peribatodes rhomboidaria. The sequence goes on along the minus strand of OU452179.1, from coordinate 14,204,370 downwards.
GTTACTCACCTTCTGGTGGATTGTGACCGGAGTGAAAACATGAGGGCGTACATGATGGCTGAATTTAACTTAAATCCCCGAGCCGACGACGGGAGTCTAGTTCCTTCTAATTGTGGTTTGATATCTGTAATTGTACTGGGTATACTATGGGTATATAAATATATCTAAATGCCCCTTAAATAAAATAGAATAAAATAAATAAAACGTGTTTTTTCTTAAGGGGAATTCGTATAAAAAAGTTAATACTTACTTTTTATGTTTGGTCAATAGAAAGTAGAACCTAATCTCCTTTCTTCGGAGCCTTCCAAAAGTCAAAACTGAATTTTGCACAAGTCACAAACTACAACACCACAACACTGCACGATTATTATTCAAACGGTTCTCTTTTAAAAATAAGGAAACAAAACAAAAAAAAAAAACCGTAAAATGTGACCTGACCATTCGCTAATTACTTGTTTATTCCGACTTTAATTATTCATCATAACATTCGAATAGTAGGCATGTAGGTGATATGATGAAAACATAAAAAATAATCACTTTGTAACTTTCACTTTGAAACGAGAAAGCAGAACTGTCGAAATAAAAAAAAGGTTTGCAACTTTTAACTTCGATTTAAAAGTGTTCTTTTACTCGTGTTATTCAATATTCGAGTAATTTAACCACAGTATAGAGGCAGACAGTACCGCAACCTCCGCCGATTCGGAGGTGACTAACGCGTAGTATAATATGAAGTTTAGTGACCGCTAGCAACTATTGTTCAGACTGTGTCGCTTGCCTCTGAAAATGAATGCTGTATAGTTGCCGTAAACAGCTAGCGTAGGTTAGCGGTACATATTGTTTTGTTTACGATTGTTTATTTTAATCCCATTGTTATTATTATTGTCACACGCAAATCATGATTTTTATTCAAATTGGGATTTTTAAAAGTGTTCAGAAAAGGCAGTACCTTAGGCCTTAGCTAAAACTAGAACAGTTAGTTTTCTTGTCTTATTCTTAAGTTATGTTACATTCTGGTTTTCATAAGAATATTTTGATGTATATTTAAATTGTTATTGGGATGTTTTAGAATAAAAAGTAATCTTTTGGTGGAAAATTAAATAGGATCCAAAACGAACATCGTTGTACAATTTCTATTGTAGGATGGAGCTGGTTAGTGGTTACATTAGACAAATCGTACCTTTTCATCCTTGAAAGCTGCCGCAATTTATAAATCCTAGCTTCAGACTTCAGTAACACTCTCACAACATTTAAATACAGTCATCAACAACATTAGTAAATAGAGCAATAAATGAAATAAATGCGGGCGTCAGCCGCATCACCACGCCACAGTAAATAGAGTATAGTTCAAGTACTGCCGTACACTGTGGCACGAATTACGACCGTAACGAAGCAAGGACAATTATTTTGTTTTCCGGTCAATGTCGCCACAAAACTGGGAGGAATTAGCATCCGCGCAGAATACTTACGTCATAGCTTGAAGAGTTTCATAGCAACATAGACCATAGAATATCCAGACTGAGCTAAGCATATTTTGTAAGACGCAAGGCGTGGAAACCAAATTTACAAAGTCTCTAGCTGAGGGATATGACGTTCAGGATTGTCATTCGAAAATAATATGTTCTAAACCTTTATAGGTATTGAATTGCCAAAGGGTAGGAGTATTCAGGTTTCAGAAATGGAATTTGGAGGGTTTTGCATTTCAGTTCAGGTGTATTTCATTACTGTACCTTTTGGGGCCTAACGGGTTGATAGACTGTGGAGTTAAGAGGCGTTTTCAGTTGTTACTTGACTGCGCAAGAAGGAGAGTTATGTGTTTCAAGTGTAGTCTGTCTTTGGGACGCCCTACTTCCTAAACAGCTTGATGGGTGTCGACATGTGAGGTGTCATTTGAATTGTCTGGATAGTGGAAGTGACATGGGGTACAACATTTTAGTTACACCCGGAAAGTCACACTACATTTTGCAGTCGGGTTTTTTTCTTTTTCTTTTAATGCTGTTACTTGTTTTTTACGTCCATTATCGACATGCAAAAGTTGCAAGTTTTACATGTTGGTGTGAATATCAATGGCCATATTGTATGGCGCAAATTTTAGCAACATTCTCTGAAACGTAGCATGATTAAGCCAGCTCACTGGCTAAACTGTGTATCGTCCAAAGAATTTACTTTATCTTATCTTTAACGTGGCACCTTTAAAAAATTAACTGAATGTCCATCAATCATTTTCCATAACAAAACTTAAACATCATATTTTTGAAATGTAATAATACACTTGTTGCATATGTAATACGGTCTTATTTACGGATTCCTTGGAGTTGCAACAGGACTCAGCTACTGGAATATGGGCAGAATATATTCTCTATTTCTATAAATCTTTCTCAAAACACACTTTTGATTTTATTTTGCTCTGAAGCCTGTTTGCGCTAGCCTTTGCCATAAGGTAAGACCTATAGCATATAGTAAAGGCCCGCCTACGAAAGAAATATAAAAGATCTCTGGGCAAGTACAAGAAGGCAAGCGACTTGGTCCAGCCAGCCCAGTCCAGTCATAAATGAGCACGTAAGACGAACCTCATGACATTACATTTGCACTAAATGACACTAATTACTTAAGTTCTCGCAGCCAATTTCTGTTTTTACTGCCCCTTCACTATGTATATACAGAATTACAGACTCATCTTACCTAATTAATGTCACATGATCTTTCGTTAAAACATGGTATTATGTTACATGATGATGTGACATGATATGGCACGTTTTAAACCGGTCGCAAAAAGTGTCGTGTCTGTAATTTATTCTATATTATTAGACAGATAAGGAACGACTACTGAATTTTTCTCCGGGTCTTATTATGTTTATGTTTCTGGTAATTGCACGGTCTGGAATGTTTAGGCAGAGAATTTTGCCCAGAAGGGTAAGATCTAAAAGTGCACTTTACAAAATATGCACAAGGCAAGGCAAATGGGGACTAGGGAAAGTGTGCATTTTTACCCGACTGCGCAAGGAGGGTTATGTTTTGTGAGTGTATGTATGTATGTGTGTGTGTAATGTACATATGTATGTATGAGGTTTCTTTGGCACGCCCTACAACCTAAACAGCTTGATGAATTTCGACATGTGAGGTGTCACTTGAATCTTCTTGATAGTGGAAGTGCCATAGAGTATAACATTTTGCAGCCGGATTCTTGTTTTTTGTAGTAATGTTAATGTTATAGAGAAATATTAGAGAGGTTAAAAAAGAAAAAAACATAATATTTCGGTGATTTTTCTCAGAGTCCAAAACCATGTTATCAAATTTCGTTCGACCCGGATGTTTGTTCTAAAAACAGTACCTAATCGTTGATCATCAAGTTTGTAAGTGCCCCTGAACTCTGCAATGAATGCCACACACGGCGAAACAGAACAAACAAACCAACGCCATTAGACCTGACTAAATACGACTAGACTGCAGGTACAACACCTGCAGTCTCATCTGAAATGGCGCCGCGTGTTGATGTTATGACTTCTAAAGTTGCTGGAACGATTTGAAACCGAAACTGAGCGTGTGGACGTATTTAGTCAGGTCTAATGGCGTTGGTTTGTTTGTTCTGTTTCGCCGTGTGTGGCATTCATTGCAGAGTTCAGGGGCACTTACAAACCAAGATAGATAGGCAAATGTCTTTAGACGGGTCAAAACAGACAGTATCGCTTGCCTTCTAGAGTCCTATCAATATTTATTGCGCTAGATTCATTATTATTCTCTTTTTTCTTTGGAAGTGTGGAGATCAGTAGGTACTACTTTTTGCTATTCCATTTAATGTAGCGGCAAACAAGCAGGCTTACCTGATGGTAAGAACACTGGGCAGCAGACAACACACCACTCCAAAAGTGGTGTATTATCTGATTGCCACATTTACGTCTTACGTCCTAGGTTTCTGTCCCCCGGAATTATACCCACGAATGGTCAACCGTGTACCATATTAAGTATGGCGATAAACTTCAACAAACGATGTGTCATCTACATTCATTCTTACCCATTATTTCTATCTGAACGGTCTAGCAAATTATTGGAGTAAAGTAAACAATGTTTCGCTATCTAGCAATGTTTGTAAACAGAGTATTTTGCGAGTGGCTACTGTACGACTATTTTTAGATAATACCGGTTGGTTTGTTGTTTCTTAATCTTTGGAGGTCAGATACAGTGGTTTCTTAGATTAGGATTGAAGTCAAGGGAATTTCGTTGCTAAAACGATTACATGTGAGCAAAATATCCGGGGTTTTGTATTTAGGAGCTTGTTTAGGGCCACTTGCTCGGGTATCTTTTGAACTCAGAGTTAATCACTCAGCAAAGGTTTAGCTGATAAATAGTCTTGCTGTCCAAGAGATAGAAACTCACTTTGAATTAACACAATACTAGAGCGACATTTATAACATTAGATATGTTTTTACAACAACAACAACTCTTAAAATAATTAGTACTTAAATAAGGCTTAACTAAGTTTTTAATGGGCAGCCTTATCGCTCAAAGCGATCTCTTCCAAGCAACCTGTATGGACAGGAACATTCACCCTGTGTCAACATTTTACTCTGTGTTTTAAGAATTTTACTTTGTCTTCTGCAAGTGGGACTGAGAGAGCTAGCGAATTTTAAGTTGTTATTCGTGTGTCTGTGTACCTAATTGTAATCCCATATTCAAAATTTTAAAACCGACTTTTCAGGAGCTGTTACATTTCTAGAATCTAGATCTTCCTGGGTAAAAAGTATTACTTATGCGTCTTATGGCGACTTGTCTTAAATATGAGTATTGAGCAAGCCCTTGCTTAAGTGGTTTAATTTACTCCAAACAAGCAACAAACAAGCTCCTACCTACCTAATTTTTTTTTACACGAACCTTTAGCCATTCCTAGGAAGAATCTTAACTTTCTCTATGTGCGCGATAAGTGAATATTTCGCTAGGAGTAGTATAAAACTAGTTATTCAGTGCAGGTGGCCACTATTTCATTTATCAACCTCAGATCAACCTAGAGAAAAAGATGGAACGCCGCGTTATATCTCGCTGAAGCCACTTCTTTTTAAACTTGTGCCCGTGGTAATGTTGCCATGAAAAACAATTACAATTGCACGAAAACTAATATTAATTCCTAAACTCAGCTCTACGTTAGCAATTTCCGTTCCAATATACAATACAACCTTAGTAGATTTAATATTCTAAAACTGCACATATTTGTAAGAGTTTAATGTTACGGCTTTTTCAAAATTGACTAGTAAAAAAACTGCACAGTTTTTAAAAAGAACCTCAAAGTGTAGTCCTGGCCACACTTTTAATAATAATAATAATAATAATAGCCTTTTATTCAGATTCGTATTTTACATTTTTAACTTAGTACATTAGTCGCTTGTGTTGTCGTGAATCTGTTCGTCCATCAGGACGTAGGCCTCTTCCAGCTTCTTCCATTTTTCTCTATCCCTTGCTGTTCTGGACCAAGCGCTGCCGGCAACCCGTTTTAGGTCGTCCTCCCATCTTTTAGACTGTCTTCCTCTGCTGCGTTTCCCATTTCTAGGGTGCCAGTGTATTATTAACTTGTTCCATTTCTCCGTGCCTCTGAGGGTGTGCCCTGTCCATCTCCATTTATTTTTCCTAATTGTAAATGTGACATTTTCAATTTTTGTCCTCTTTCTTATATGTGTGTTTCTTACTCTATCCGACCTCCGTATTCCCAACATACTCCGCTCCATGGACCTCTGGCAGACTTCGAGCTTTTTGATGTGTGCTTTGGTAGGGGCCCATGTTTGACAACCATATGTCAGTACTGGTAGTATACAGGCATTGTATAGCTTATTTTTAATTAGTATACTCATTTGCTTATTTTTCATGATTTCTTTGAACGTCCAGTATCTCTTCCAAGCATTTCCTATTCTTGTGTCGATTTCTTTGGACGTTAGGTCTGTAGGTGAGATGACTTGGCCAAGGTATGTGTATTCTGGAACATACTCGATTGTGTTCTTGTTAATTGTGATAGGTTGCATTGCACTGTTTGTCATAGCCTTTGTTTTTTGAGTGTTCATTTCTAAACCAGTTTTCCTACTTTCGTTGTCTAGGTCTTGGAGCATCCTCGACAGTTCGCTTGGAGTATTAGACAGGATTATCAGGTCATCCGCGAATCTCAAATGCGATAGTTTCTCGCCGTTTATATTCAGGCCGTAATTCTCCCAGTCTAGAGAGCGAAATATTTCTTCTAAAACTGCCGAGAACATCTTGGGCGACAAGGGGTCTCCCTGTCTTACTCCCCTGCCTATCCTTATTTCTTTTCCTTCCCTCTCCAGTTTAACTTTCGCCAAGCTGTTCTGGTATATATTTCTTATTACTCTTATATATTTCTTTTCTACACCTTGCCTCTTGAGAGCTTGCCAAATTTTTCCATGTTCCAGTGAGTCGAACGCTTTGCTGTAGTCCACGAAGCAGCAGTAAAAGGGTATGTTGTACTCGTTTGTTTTTTCAACAATTTGTTTAACAATGGCCACACTTTTATAATGCACTAAATATATTTATGTTTCCAAAATTATACCATAAACCAATGCACAAAATGTCGAGGTAAGATGATCAAGCGAGTAGCGTAGTTTTCTTGCGTCAATATGTGCGTGTTGTGTACAAATATGACAGTAGCATAGTTTTTGGATGGTTTTTGGCTTCATCTGAATCATACACCATGCGCTATCTTATTCACTAGGTTGATCTGGGTTTATCAATTATAACGATCCTTTTCCATCCAGTCTAAACTTAATGCAAGCCAAATTCAATGCAACGCTTTCAGCATATTCCAAATTAGAGTCGACAAAATATTAACAATCCTCCTCTATCTTGTGTTTATTGTACCGGACCGTCTGGTGTCTGCCAGATTTATCTGTTTACAAAATAGAATCGAGCAAGTTCTCGCAATCATATCTAATACCTACTATCCACCTTACGAATAAACGTTGTATTTTAAGGCAACAGAATAGTTTTTCAGGGTTTTTTATTCTTCGATCGAAAAAGATAAAAAACTGAATAATATTTCGAGGCTATTCAACGTTTATTAATATATAGATAGATAAACACTTTATTGTTCACGCCAGAAATAACAAAACAGAAAAACTTAAACTGTAGTGTAACAACTGGCGGCCTTATCACTAAGAGCGATCTCTTCCAGGCTTCTCTTAGAAAGGAATGAAGGGATGCATCTGTACTTAGTATGGTGGTAAGGTAGTTTTTAAAACACGGCTGCCTAAATACCACTCTTAAATTAGAAATCTGCTAGTTGGATTATGCGAAGCAGTTAACAGTGTGTTTTAGACCTAAATTGAGAACCAGCGCCAATCCCAGGTCAGGTGGCCTACTGTGACATCGTAATTGCCATGATGGTTACGTTTTACTTCCAACGTTGCTCGACCATGGACCTTATTCCGCGGCAATACGAATCGCGGTCGCGCAGTGTCATGGTATTAGGTCCCTTGATCAAAGACGGCTGAAGGTCGTCTTCATTCTTGATATGAGAGCTGGTTCTTGGTCACTCTCACTCCTAAGATTTTTTAAACGAGAGAGACAATGACAAAAAATATCTCGACTTGTAGGAATAGCCCTGCAGGCGTCACCTAGCACCACACCATCCTATCCTACTCCTACAAATATTATAAACTCGAATGTTTGTAAGAACGGATGGATAGATGAATGTTTGTTACTCTTTCACGCCAGAACGGCTGAACAGATTTGGATGAAATTTGGCACAAAGATAGATTATAGTCTAGAATAGCACATAGACTTTTTAACCGCGGGTGAAACCGCGGGGCGCAGCTAGTGTAACATAACCTCGTCTACCTAAAAACACTGAAATGTTCCAAGAGAGTAAGCTCGACCGCATGTTGCATTAGTCACAAGTCAGAACAGATGACCTCAATAGCTTTTGATATGCGTACGCTCAGTTTATAAACATTTTATTGTTTTACTTTATCGCCAATTGTAAAGCGAGATTTTACGCACTACGCTCCACAAATCCGTTGATAACAGGCGTGTGAAGTGTAATTTCTTTCATTCTCTTTGGAGGGCGTAAATTTTTATCATTTTGATAGGAGAGCTTGTTAAAAACCAATAGATTAGGCTTCTGACAACAAAGGCGCGACGGGAGATGTTTTCATTTTTAGCATTTTTTTAGTTACGATGAACTTTTGCTGTCTCTTAGTTTCTATAGTAGATAGAGCTAAAGAATAGCTAAATAGAGTAGAAAACAACTAACGTTATTAAAAGAAAACCAATAAATGTAGCTGCACAATGTTCTAGCTTATGTCACTTCCACTATCAAAACGATTCAAATGACACCTCACATGCCTAAATCCATCTAGCTGTCCAGGCTGTAGGCCGTGCCAAAGATAAGTCATACCTACATAATAATATATTCCCCTACATACATGTCCATTTACATACATACACTTGAAAAACATAACCGTCTTTCTTGCGCAGTCGGGTAAAAATCGCTCTGACTGACTATGGCTGATTTGCTGAACTATGTTTTTTTTGTGCATGACTAATAATGTTGACCACTGAGGCCTCTACAGCGTACCGGACGTAAGGCAAGCACGGAGGGCGCAGGGCCTTGAGAGAAACTGAACTATGTACAATGCTTACCTGTGTAAAACTAGCCTGTTGATATGCTTCCCTGTGGAGCAGGGAAGAGTGCTTCTTCTCTTCTCTACATATTATAAAACAAAGTCGCTCTCCGCGTATCCTTCTCTCTGTCTGTATATTCGCTAACTCCTAAACCACGTAACGGATTTTGTTGCGGTTTCCACCATCAGTTAGATAATTTTTCACGAAAGGTTTAGGTACCGTGCCAGGTCGGGGAAGTTCGCTAGTATTGTATATTTATGCTTACTGCACCTGAGCCCAATTTAATGAACAGTTGGTTGAAGGTAGTCCAAGAATCTATTGATGGTTCGCTGGCTCACTGACATTGAATCCCTGTTATCCTGATCGCCAGCTCGTAACATTACAAGGACCCTGTCTACTTGTGGAAGTGCTATAGATACGTTTTTTTCATCGCGGATAATTTCGCGTTTGACCAACAACGTGCTTGTTGGTAAGCTATGCTTGCCTGTAGAAGAGCAGCCTGTTTCCTGACCTACCAGCGGTGCTATTCACATTCATTCGGAAACGTTTCCGATCGGTCCCCGAAATTTCAAAGTTAAATTGTTCAAATCTCAGTCTACTTTTATACATTTTGGAATAGGGAATCAAGTATAAATCCGATCGGAAGAATTAGTCACGTTTAAAAACTTATGAATATAGACTGATATTCGAATAATTTAGGTTTAACATTTTTGTAATCCGAACGGAAACGTTTCCGAATGGTTGTGAATAGCCCTGCTGGTCCCCAATTTTTGACATTCGAGATGAGACCTGGTCACTTTCACTCCTATGACTTTTCAAACGAGAGAGACAAAGACCAGAAAATATCTTGAATTGTAGGAATATCCTTCCTGTGGACGGACAGCCTCTCTAGATTATGCGTACCTATGTATTGTATGTTAATATGCTTACCCGTAGAGGGTGGTCTGTAGGGGCGCACATTGGGCACAGTGGTCGGAGAGGCGGGCGCACGGCTGCTGAATTCCTCATCATCCAGGAACACTTGCTCGTTCAGCTCCAGCGCGAGTTCCGTGTCGCTGGAAACGAAATCTTATTGGTATTTTCATTAGCTATAGATGGGGACTACGTTCGGCTTAACAGTTGTGGAAACGCGCTCCAGCCGTCTTCGATCAGGGGCCTACCATGGACCTTATTGCGCGGAGATACGACTCGCGGTCGCGCAGCGTCGAAAACAGAACGTAAACATCATGACAATAAGATGTCATGATAGACCACCAGATATAATTATAATAGATGTCTTGTCTCCTTAAAAATCAGCCCTCTAAAGTGGCACCACATTGACACTAGGTCCACATTCTAAAACGAAAGTCATTCTTGAATTTCGATTTATAACTTTAACATACATAAAAACTGTTTTAAATCGAAATTCCTGACTAAGCGTCGTTTTAGCATGCGGCCCTTAGCGTTATATTAAAAAATAATCTAATACATATAACTCCATTTGAATCTACCATATAATTCCGCAATAACATTGACGACATTTGCTAGTGTTTTTAGCACATTTAGGCGTCGTGACACCGACGCGATCACAGAGCGAATGACAGGAAAACAAGACTTACACTTGATCTAAGCCTTGTTTTCAAGATGCCATTTTGCGTATTGAGACATCTATTATATCTGATCGAAGCCAGCCGTGCACCCCCGCCTTCTCAAAGCAAATGAACAAGTAAGATAGGCGCGAGTGGACATTCTTCGCCAGTAGAACGTACCTAGTCCCCATCTACATAATCGCAATTCTATACTACGGCTAACATTTATTCTACACAGTAACATGCAACGGTTTAGTAAGCTACCGTTATAAATTAGGTAGTACTTATGTATTAAGAACAATTACGTTTTTATGCGAGAGAATGAGATTTTCCGCCGACTGAAATTTCATCGTGCGCTGTGTTTATTATTATATGTAATTTAATAAAAGTAAGCATTCAAGCAAGATCGTGCGATGTAGAGCTTAAGACCTTCATTCCCACGCAGATGTTTGTTCCAAACAGCTTTGTTCTAAGCCACTTTTCATGTAAAAATTCCATTATAATTCAGAACTGATACGTCAACGATTCATAGAGCGAACTCTCAGTTTTACAGTTAAACGAGGGAGCTACTATCGCACTTTCTAAGTAACACGAATAGTCTCCAGCGGATAGTTGTAGTTACGTCATTTGGCCAACTCTACTAATTTGTTGGTCGATCATGGCGGTCGTCGCTCTTATTACAGGGCGTTATAAATATAACTTTTTATGGTTACAGTTACCTAGCAATAAAGTATGATGATACTCGTGGTTGTATGAGCTCTTGAGGTTATGAGTTATATGACCTACCAAGTTAGATATAGGGTTGTATATTGTGTGGCTTATGAATATGCGATATTCTTGGAAAGTGAGGTATTTGCCAAGAACAAGCGACATTTCCCTTTAAATCTCCTAATTAGTTATTGCCACAGAAATAGAACACGCTATACTGATTTCTGAGAAATATTAATTGTAAAAGCCTTTCCACACGTGCGCGTGTCACGGCGTGAATCGCGATGCGCATCTCTATAAAACTGCCACAGTTCCGCGTTCGCAAAAGTTTGCGTAAAGCCTCCTTTTTGGTCGTGGGACAAAAACCGACAATGATATATGGGGACGAGGCCACAACGCGTCGTGGTGGTGAAAGAATATTATTATGTGAATCGATTCCACACCCAAAGATCGCGGGTGTTCACGCGCGAGTGTGGAATGGCTTTTATAATATCGTATAAGTTAATTAATTAAAGTCGTATAAAATCAATTAGTCGTGTAGTTCAAATCGATTAAATTTTGATAAAAATTATGTATGATTAATGTAAACCTACCCCGGATGTGAGTTAATCATACTAAACATAAAAAAATAGATTTATGTATATCGTTAAAATTAGTTCATTAACGTCATCGAAGATATCACTCGCCAGATATTTTTATAACAAATTGCTATACGAAATATATACTATTCTACTATTCAGTGTTCACTGTTCATATAGTGGTCGTACTAACAAGTTCTAGAATAAAACAATAAAACCAAAACGAAATACAAAAAAAAAATTGTGCGTGGAGTCCCTCCGCGCGAAAGAAGTGAAACTTCTGTGTATCTTTCTTACTACGCGCATGCGTTCGAGTGCCACGCATTCACTCTCGCTCTGTCTCTTTCTATTCCTCTCCCTAGGAGCGTTAAACGTTTAACGCAACCTTGTTGGAAGTTAATTAGAAGTTTCACTTCAAAAACGATACTAAAATCCAGCTTAAAAAATACTCTATCTCTCTGAACATAAAGTTGAATCTAACAATACTGTTACTAGCTAGGGTTTAGGATAGTAAATAGAGAATGGTGTAAAAGTTATTTGGTCTATGCGACTGATGTAACAATACCTCACTCTAATCATGATCCCAAAAAACAAGGTACCTATCAACTAGCATTCTGGGAGCAAACACGTAATGACGTCACTCGTCATCGACTCTTTCGAACTACATATTTGTAAATAAATGACATATCTCGGTCTGGCTTATGCATCAATTGATTTTTTTTTTTATTAATTTATTCATGACCATGGATACTCGTCCTTCAGTCGGATTCTTAGTAATATTTTTTCCTTCAGTAACAGATGATGGGATGATGATGATGAGGTGATGATGAAGACGATGAATCCCTCCCCTTTTCCCATTCCAGTAAAGTTATGGATACTTTACTGAAACTTTAAGTGAAGTTTTGTAGAGAACACGAAAAATCGCGTTTCGCGATGTTTGTATCATTTGCCCACACTCGTGCACGTTGACGAACCGGTAAACGTTAATAATCCACCATTATTACAATTTAACACTCGAAGAATCACAAGTTTTAGAAAATAATACAAAAACACGACACCATCTTTTCGGTTCCCGCCAAAACTCTGCATCAATTGAAGTCACTATGTGTTGCCCACGTGACCGGAATGCTATACCTGGGGGGCTATTCCTACGTGTGAGATGAGATGAGATTTTATCTTGGTCACTCTCATCCCAATGACGTTTCATACGAGAGTAACAAGGACGAGACAAAGTGAGATGAAAATCTCAAATCTCCGAATAGGGTCCCTGGTAGAATACATTATTATACCATGACTCTAACAAGTTGTACAGCTTTTTAGGCTGTAGGTTAAATTTCTTAAATAATAGAATAATAGAGAAAAAAGGTGAGTTCTGTTATGTGAGTTTTAAGTTAAAGGAAGTTTTGTTTACAACTAGAGCATTAATTTCTTCTTCGGTCTTCAGTTTTCATGGTCAAGCAGTTGTTGCTACGTCCACGCGTAGTCCACACGACGTCCACACGACGTCAAGTGCAACCTCGTTTTATGGACGCCAGATAGAACGGCGCGAATATAACGAGAATGCATTTGACACCGTCAAAACTTGCGAAGTTGCGAATCTGTCTTGTTAGCTCGGAACAATCAGGACTGGTCTTGATCTCTGTTTGCTTCTCGTTCAGTACCGCCTCACACTTATTTTCCTCTATGGTTCAGGGCCGGATTTAGGGGAGGCCAGGCGAGGCTACAGCCCCGTCTCTTGCAGAGGCCCCTCTGCAAGAGACGGTCCCAAAATAGAGATTAAAAATAAGAAATTAAGTTCTGGCAGGTCAACAACTTTTCGCGTTTTAATTTTTCTTGAATACCTATTTGCACAAACATGAGTAGTTAAATAATTTAATTTGTTTCTTCCAATAATTAACATTGCAATACAGGCTGCTTTTTATTCTTCATTTTATTCGAGTAATAATTGGAGGCCTCCAATTTTCTGTTGCCCTAGGGCCTCCACACCCCTAAATCCGGCTCTGGTCATTTAAATCCACTTTCATTTAATTGTTACAAATTAAAATTAATATTAAATAATTTTATTGTAATCCATTATATTCTTAATTATTTTCTACCCAACACTTTAACATGGACTCCTCCCTACCAGCTTATAATTTGTCTTTGATATTGAAGTATTTGACGCACTATGATGATATGATGATGACTCTGTCTTCGATGACAGGCTCCCAGTTTCTGCCAAATGAAATTCAAAGAGTACATAAAACTACCCTGTTCTCTCTGCACTTCTTTTGCAAAAACGGTAGCCAATAATGTTAGCCTCCGTTCGATATCGCTGCGAGTCTCGCGAAGGGATCCTCTTTTCAACTCAGAACTGCTCCGATCTTGATCTTTAGATACTTGATGTATACATCTGCTGAATTTCTTCGCTACATGCTCGGTGATGGGCCTTCGTTTCTACAAGTGGAGCACAAGAAGACTGCTAGATACGTTGTCCTCTCTGCGCTTCACTCGGTGAAACTGATGCCATTTTTTATGAACTCTTGCTTGGTATTGTAAGCAGACGCCGCTGGTGTGGATACAGGTTTATTGTATTCTATAGATAATAATATAATAATATATTTGTTCATCAGTTATTCTGGGAGGCAGACTACAATAACTCTTAGCTAATTAAAAATTATATTATCGAGAAAGTAAATAAATCATAATGAACAAATATATATTTAACAACCATTGATAGGGTCAGCAATTTAATACATAGGTCATAGATACTATGTAACATAAGCTTTACATATCAAGTTACACTTTATCGGTGAGAAGCTGAGAAGTGAAAGTGTGTGGTTTTTGTGTGGATAAAGTAATGCTTTTATATCTATAGTGCACTTTCAATACATAATTAGTTGATAATAATTATTCTAATAGATATATGGGCTTAGCTTAGAGCATATTGGTTCTTTACTCCTATACAAAGTTTTTGTTTGCATTATGTTGTATCCATGATGATGTTGTTAACCCACATAGTTTGCATTGCAATTTATGTGTACCCATAAATGAAATTACTCCAGCACCGTGGTCCCATTTAGTGCATATTGGACATTAGCTATGTGTACCTACTACAAGTCTTAGGCTAAGACTTGTTAGTTGGCTAGACCATATTAAAAAACGACGCTCAGTCATGAATCTAGATTTAAAGCTGTTTTTATGTTTGGTAAAACCAATTTTAAATCGAGATTCAAGGCTGAGTGTAGTTTGCATGCAAACCTAAGACTTGCTTGTAGGCAAGGGGCGGGTTTGGCCCTGCCCCGGTGCTGCAGTAGCGACGTGCGCAACCCTGCCTCTTGCGAACCGAGCGAAAAACTTGCGGGCGCCGGTCGCCAAGCACTGATAGAGTTGATAGAGTGCCGAGCGGAAGCCGCTGTGGGTGCCGCGGGCGAATTTACATTACATTTCAGCATTCTTGGGGAAGCCGCGGTCGCAAGTTCTTAGTCTGGTCCATAAGTTCATAGCCTTAAAGCCTTAACAAACTGATCAGTTACATCTGGTTAGTATGATGTAAAGCCGCTCGCCTCTGGGCCATTAATAATAACCAGATTCACTGTATTTTAGCACTCACTACTCTCACAGTATTCGTTATCATTGTCATGGTCATTCAGTGAATGAACTTATAAATAAAACACTAATTAATAATACTGTACAGCAAATAATTTAGTATGCAGAGGTGATTCATTATTATTACTAATTATGTTACATGTGATAGGTACTGGTGATAATATATCTTTGTACAGAAATACAAATCTTATATTGCTATAGTCAGATTACTATTAAAAGATATCCAACTGTAGATCGTAAATTACATAAAGCTTAATGTCAAATATCAATTTCTTAACAACTTCCTTATTAAGTATATACTTAATATTTACATTTTTAGGTATATGCAGCTGTAAATTATTATTCAAAGACAGAAAAACTGACAAGGTCAATGGAAACAGGATTTTAATCCACTTTCAGATAGATAACAGCAGCTGTTACTGATAATTTTATAGCAAATAGAACAGTTGTATGTTTAACTGAAAACATTTGCATTTTTATTATGCAATGTTGTTACTTACCTTGGTACTAAGTAGATCTTCAAAATTTGGAATGTCAATGAAATTCAAACTCCATTAATGTATTTCAAATGCTTTTAGAAACCTAGCCAATGAATTATGAATGACAAACATAATAACAAAGTAAATTCTAGAAGGATTTCCTGTCCTTGAATATTTTACGACGCATTGTTTGTTTTTTACAAATCAAACAAAAATATTATCAGCATTTTTATCAAGTAGACTTACCAATTGATATGAATGTAGTATGTGATAATATTCAGAGTAAAGGTGTGTCTCTGTGTATGTTTTCTTGAAACATTACACAAACCTTGCATATAGACATCCATTTTCATACACAAGCTGTCCCATGCATTTTAAAATCAAACTACATAATATTATAATTGCAAAAGTTTGGATGGATAGATGGATGTTTTTTACTCAATCACACTAGAACAACTGAATGGATCTACTTGAAATATGACACAGAGATAGATTTTAGTTTGGAATAGCAGATAGAGTACATTTTACTCAAGGGTAACACCGCTGGGTGCAGCTAGTTTGTTACTTATTTACATTTAATTATGGGAATGTTTTCCATGCAGGTTGAAAAATAAAAACATTGTGTTTGTTTAAACAAAAGTGTATGGCCACACCTTTTGTTTAAATATTTTTGTGTATTGTTTAAAAAAAACATAAGCAGGAGACCTGGCTTGAGAGTTAACATTTGAAGGTCATTTCCTTTGTGTTTATGTTTCTGTTAAGTCACCCTTAATCATTAACTGGTAGGAGTGAGTAAAACATGACTGGAAATATCTTATGCAAACAGTAAATTTTAGTAAGCTACTTTTAAAATTCATGCATGTAGGTGTGGCTCATGTTATAACAACATGATACTCTAGAATCCTATTTTAAAAATGTAAGCAAACAATAACAGAAATGCGTGTTAGCACAGCACTGAAGCATCACGAAGCACTGCTAGTCACTCTGACACCTAAAAATGAAGAAATCTTACGGATTTGGAATTATCAGGGGAGCTGGCTCCATTGTCAGACCTCACAAGCCCTGACCTCATACGAGACCGCCTGTTTGGAAACACGCTACCGTCGAGCACGTGCGTCCAACGTTTAGCGTGAAGCGAGCTGCCAACGCACTAAATAATAGTCTAAAAATAAACCCACAATGCATGCAGAGGTTATACAGCGAACGTTAATTCCACGAAACTTGAGGAAAATTATTCTGCACTAGAACATGACACGTGAAAACACCTCACAGACTGAAGGATGACTAGCGCACACTGAAAAAACGCATCCTCCGCAGCGTGATTTTTTGTAACACGAGCCAGCTGTTCAAATAAACATTTGGAAAGGTTATCACTCTGGATTTACCTATCTGAGCTGGCCGAGCTGGGCGTTTCGAATTTGTTTAGCTTCCCAGCCATAACTGGTAGTCGCGTGATGTATTAATTATTTGTAAAAACACTTCAGCTAAAATTAATTTCGCGTACTTATTTGCATTGCACGCACGCAACTCAAACTTTTCGATTTTGACACTTGCTTGACAGTTACTAGTGCCAGTGCTGCCAGGACTCGTTTGCTAAAAGTAACGTTCTGAAAATCTAAAAATAACATTTTGAACAAAATGTAGGCATTGTTTTAGAATAATCACTCATCCACCACACTGAATAAATAAAAACTTGATGCTGTAATGATTTGCGAGGGATTTACTTTTCGCATTTTCCGACTCATACCATAACATGTTGTTGTGGTCTGTTTGGTAAGAGAACTACTCGCTCGTGGCAGAATCAGGAACTGACGATGTCTTAACAAAATAAATTCTCGTCGAACAAAATAAAGGATTAGGCACAGCGGCACCACAATTCCCAAAACAGTTTTTTTATCAGACTTTAGCAGGGTTGCGTTCAGAGGATACGTTGGAGCGTACCCAGAGTGCAACTTTACCATAGTACACCGATGTTTTCTGCGGCGAAGTTGCGCTCTGGGTGCGCTCCGAGCTTATCTTCTGAATGTGACCCTTAGTTTTGCTGTATTGTTATTGTGTCATTCTTCTTGTCATGTACAAACCATGTGTTGTGTTAGGAATTTGTCGAAATAACGTAAATATAACTATTGTTTTACCGTTATTTTTAGGGTGTAAAGTAACGAAATACGACCTTTTACCAACACTGACACTGACAGTAAGCAGGACGTGACTTGCGTCTGTCAGCAATTAAGTTTTTTTTGGTTTGTCCAGTGGGCCCAGCTACAGTCCATGAATTATAATTTTTATTTCTTTGAAAAAAATTGATTGATTATTGAAAACTTTTGATCCGATCAAAATAGAAAATGAGCACTACTACTTAGAACTTACAATTTACTTACTTCCGATGATACCGTGATGGTTGTAATTTTCTTCTTCCTTTACTTACATAAAACGCCTACAAAACTCATATAGCAGGTTACTGCTAAGAGAATTGCGTGTAAAATATAATTAGCGTAGAGTCAGGTTTTATTGAAACATCGTCAATAAAGATGATCCAATATACACGATAATAAAATTGGTCAAGTGTGATCAGCTGAGCTATTACTTCATGAATCATGAATGTCGGTTATGATAGACTTAAAATGAATTTAAACTTTTCACTACCTACCTACCTATTGAAAATTAATGACGACAATAAATAAATACCATTGGTATTAGTTTTTGGTATTAGAAAGGAATAGATCACGTTACGTATTCTTACAGGAAATATATACAAAATTTATTTCAGAATTGACGTGCCGTTTGCGAAACATTTTAGGTAAATAAGTTATGCTATAGCATCATCGGCCGAGCCAGCGTCAGCGAGCCAAGCGTCTCTGCTTCTTTGCTCAGCTTTAACAAAAATGCTTTCGTATGTCTGAATACGTCTGTCTGGACCTCAATATAGCCCCCCTGGGGGGCTATTCCTGCGCGTGAGATGAGATGAGATTTTATCTTGGTCACTCTCACACCTATGACGTTTTAGACGAGAGCAACAAAGACGAAGAAAAGTGAGATGAAAATCTCAAATCTCCGAATAGGGCCACAGGTCGTACTTCTTCTGTAAGATAGCTGCTATACTGCTGGGACCCTATTCGGAGATTTGATATTTTCATCTCACTTTTTTTCGTCCTTGTTGCTCTCGTTTGAAACGTCATAGGAGTGAAAGTGACCAAGATAAAATCTCATCTCATCTCACGCGCAGGAATAGCCCCCCTGATCTAAAGTGAAGACTATGGCAGGTTGAAACGACAAAGTGACGTGCCGTGGCATCGCGTAAGATGTTACGGTCTATTCATGTTAATATGAAGAAATAGTGCACGCTTCAAAAAAACATTTGTCTGCGATTAAGTTGTAAGCACCTAAATGTTGACAATGCAAGGACTGGCTTCATTCCATAGATATTGTGCTCGTCACGTGACCGTGCTTTTTAGCGCGTACTCTAGAAATTCAAAATTTAAATGACGATTGTAAAATTGTATCTACATAAATTTTAACATTTTTGTTTCCGATAGGTTTATTCGTGAGATTGTTATTTTCGACAAACTAGAAAAATAATTCATGCATGTTTCATATCGAACCTGTGGCCCTATTCGGAGATTTGAGATTTTCATCTCACCTTTTGTCGTCCTTGTTGCTCTTATTTGAATAGTCATAGGTGTGAGAGTGACCAAGATAAAATCTCATCTCTTCTCACGCGCAGGGACCCTATTCGGAGATTTCAGATTTTCATCTCACCTTTTTTCGTCCTTGTTGCTCTCGTTTGAAACGCCATAGGTGTAAAAGTGACCAAGATAAAATCTCATCTCATCTCACGCGTAGGAATAGCCCCACAGGAATAGCCCCCCAGTGGGCCTATTCCTACGTGTGAGATGAGATGAGATTTTATCTTGGTCACTTTCACACCTATGACGTTTCAAACGAGAGCAACAAAGACGAAAAAAGGTGAGATGAAAATCTCAAATCTCCGAATAGGGCCCCTGCTTACACAATTTCACGAGAATCGAGAAGAGAGAGAAATCGAGAGATAAATACATTTCCCCACTGGAGACGCGTTCAAAGGTGTCGCAAAAACTTTGTGACTCGCAAGTCACCAAGTCACCCTACCACGTTATTCTAAAAGCGCCATAAACTAGGCGAGTAATGGAGCCATCAAACGCGGGTTTATCTGTATCCAGTCCCACCTGCAGTCGCACTCACTCCATCATGGGATTACCACAAATCCTGCACAAATTGGAGACTCACCCGCCGCGGCGCGCGGTGCGCCGACGACAGTCTCGACTAGTGGAGTTGGCTGTGTATCACTTTGAAAAACGTTGGTTATGTAGGTAGATAAGTACCTCAGTAAATAGATAGGTAGGTAGGCCTATAACATATACCTACTCGATTGCAGCCTACGTTGCCACCATAATTATATTTAGGAATTATAGGTACCTACCCATACATCTTTCCAGGACCAATTATTATCAAGGATAATCATAAACTTTTTCTAAGTAGGTAGGACGTAGGTACCTACTTAATCACTTGTACCGGGTATAAACCTTTATAAAACCTACTTTATAAGAAAGTGCAATCGTAAGTTTTGTAAACAATGTACCTACGTAATTATGTAGATCTGATCTGATCATTTAAACACAGCTGGTGAAGACCCGTGGAAAGCCCACTAAGCTTAAAAGATAATCACACAGTTACTTAAACATCGGAATCTCGTTTAATTAACCGGAGGACTACGTCTGGTGCGACAGGCTTGCGGCAATTAGCCTAAACTTGGGCCAACTTTCCCTATTTGCATGTTATGGGCAAAGTTCGGAAGACGCTCCCTTGCAACACTTCCCAAATTGAATTCTTTTTTAATTTCAACATGTCTGCTCTGCGTGGATGGAACTTTTGGATAACTTTTAAATTGTTGGAATAAACGATTTTTTGAATAAAAATAATAACTTTTGTCTTGTGATTCTGAATATACTTATTTACCATGCATGTTCTAAAATGCTTCTAACCCCATGCTCATTTCGGAATCGCTGCGCTCCGTGGTTTTACTCGCGGTTTTAATGTAGTCTATGTGTTAATCCACGGTATAAGCTACCTCCATACCAAATTTCATCAAAATCCATCCATCCGTTTGAGCGTGAAGAAGTAACAACATACTCACTTACACACACAATCACAAACTTTATTAGCGTTTACAATATTAGTGTGATTAAATAAAATAACATTATAGCATAGTGTTATTAGTGTGATAGTGTGATGTGATGTGAAGTGTGATTTAACCAAGCTACCGTACTGGAATACCACACCGCAGACGGCAGACAAATTAAATAATCCAAAAAACCGACAAAGTTAAAAACGGATGAAATGTTGCAATCATATTACAGGGTAGGGGGTGTTTTCACAGTCCTGCGTTATCCCAGACATAAAAAGTAAAGTCATCACCCATAGAGGTAGAAAGACTCGGTTTACGCCACACTTGAGTTGCTTTCAATTTGACGGGAAGGCGGTAGATTTTGCTTATTTTGTCTTATTATTAAATGCTAAGGTGAGATGTTTTATTTACAGGGCGGTCTTGCACGTTTCTGGAGGGCTATTCCTGCGCGTGAGATGAGATGAGATTTTATCTTGGTCACTCTCACACCTATGACGTTTCAAACGAGAGCAACAAGGACGAAAACAGATGAGATGAAAATCTCAAATCTCCGAATAGGGCCACTGGTCATTTACTCTCTCGTTTGAAAAGTCTAAAGGAGTGAGAGTGACCAAGAAACATAACTTAAAAATCCCTTGTATTATGGATTAATTTAACAGTTAATGGTTTAGACAACCTCCCTTTGTAAAGGAATTTTTGATTTGCTTTGTCTATCTAATATATAAATCAGTTAAAAGTGACCCCTTACAAATGCGAATATTTTTCATAGCTCTATTTTCTCTTGAGGATGTTTTTTAAAAAAACCAAGAACATAGGGACGGAGTTATATGTAGTTCATTTAATTGTACATGCCAAATTTCATCTAAATGTGACAAATGGTTTCCAAGAAATTTGACAAGCGCGTTA
The DNA here is from genome assembly GCA_911728515.1 of Peribatodes rhomboidaria. Lineage (NCBI taxonomy): Eukaryota > Metazoa > Arthropoda > Insecta > Lepidoptera > Geometridae > Peribatodes > Peribatodes rhomboidaria. The sequence continues at coordinate 14,182,769 of OU452179.1, read as the reverse complement.
GTTTGGATAATTTTCAAATTTCAAATATTCAATTTGAATTCTTGTTCTCGTCTCAGTTGAATCATTTTTCGTGAAGTGTGTCACATCTAGAATTCTAGATTCGTCTCTAACGCTGATGCTCTCCCGAGGCGATGGCATAATAAAAGTTATTCGCTAGCAAGCAGCATCGACTTACCACGGTAGGTACCTACAAACCTTCCGTTAAGGCGAGGCTTTCCCAGAACTTTAGGTATTTTACTCAACCTCAGGCCGCACTTTTTGGGAGCGCGACGTATTCATTCACGCGACACAAAAGTTGTGTGCGATGCGCCGCGCGCACGTCTTTCACCCGTCAGTCACGTTATGGTATCGAGTACCTAAACACCCATTTTTTAGGAAATCGAAATTTCGCTTGAAATGCCGTTCAAGCCAATATACAACAAATCTCATGTCCACGAGTTGTTGTATTTTTGATGTGTAAGCAGTCGTGGCATTAGTTTAATTTTACCTGCAGTGTCATTATTTCCATTTTATCACACTTCACACTCATAAATACAAAAGATTGCGAGTGTGTGTGGAAGTTAGGTATATACTCGTATTTTACTTATTCGTACCTAAACGGCTAGACGGATGAGGATGATATTTGGAACGGAGTTAGCTTATGCCCTGGATTGACACATAGGTTACTTGTTATCCTTATTAGGACAAATACTTATACAGGGTGTTGGAATGATTGTCTAACTACCGGTATTCATTAAATAATACAATATGGTAAATTTCATTATTTTTGGGTATATTGTACAACGATGGTAATAACAATTTTAATTACCTTAATTTACCATTAGGTGCGTACTAATAATATTGTATGGTTTGTTAAATGTTACAAAGTTAAAAACTACACGATTCAGATATAATTTTGAACAATAATTATGAAAGAATCGAGTAAACTTATACCGGATATATAGGTATACATACCCTGGGTACGAAGTGGCGGACATTCTGCTAGTACTAACAAAACATCCAATACAAATACATATACATATCTATTATAATTGTTTATACAAGTATAAACAACTATAATAGATATTTTTGATACAATTGAGCTATAGGTACGTAGTATTATTATTTTGTTATTTGCAATAGTTGTAGAAGCGATGGCAGCCTAGTTGGGAGAAGGTCCGCCTCTCAAGCCAGAGGGAGCGGGTTTGAACCCAGCCGACGGCACGCGCCAATTTGTTCATTGTGTGAACATATGTGCGTATTGTATGTCATCTGCTACATAACACGAGCCCGGTGTATGGCGACAGGCTCGCCCCCTGTCACATTTGGGACTGAATATCGTCCAGCGAAATGTGGGTGTGTTATTACACCTCTGCCAGTCCCCTCGGGGGAAAGGCATGACGATATGTATGTATGTCTAGCCATAAGTTCTGTTACAAATGAAAATGCATTTATTTTTTAATACAGTAATGTAATGTTAATAAAAGTTATATGTACACATGTATTGAAGTCTTAACAAAAATATAACTATTATTTTATTCAAAATGACCACCTTTGGCTTTGATACAGACCTTTAGTCGGTCTGGCCAAGAATCTATAGATTTACGGACTGTTTCCATGGGAAATTTAGCCACTGCTTGCTTCAAAGATTTCTTAAGTGACTCGACGTCGGCGTGTCTTTTAGAGCAGGCCATGCCCTCTAAAACTGACTATAATTTGTAGTCCAGGGAGTTTCGATCTGGAGTAGAGGAGGGCCAGTCTTCAGCCCTTATAAAGTCCGGAAGATTGGCTTCCAGCCAGGCTTGGGTAGTGCGCACCTTGTGACCAGGTGCAGAGTCTTGTTGGAAACTCCACTATAGATTTTTAAAAAGTGTATTGCTAACGGGTTTTGTAACACCATCTAAGACGGTCTCTTGATACACTTTGACTGAATCAATTCCAATGTCATCAGAGTTTATTACATTCTCTTGAAGTACTCTTCTGCAAAAAAAAAAACGAAGATAAGTATTCATGTAGGTAGGTATTACTACGTAAATCACTACTAGATATACCACTAGGCCGGGTATTTACTCGTTGTGTAGTTCAGATTGCTCAGTAAAAATGAAAGTATGAACGTCGTCCCGTATCTTACCTAACATCCTGTATAGTCAAAACTGCCGCCACCCTGCATACAAAAGCTAGGTAGGTACTTACGTTTCGTCAATTCCAATGTCATCGGAGTTTATTACATTTTGTTATAGTACTCTTCTGAAAAAAAAAACTAAGATAGGTATTCGTGTAGGTAGGTATAACTATATACGAGTAAATATAAATATCACTGGTATGCCACTAGGTCGGGTATTTTCTCGTTGTGCAGTTCAGATTGCTCAGTAAAAATGAAAGTATGAACGTCGTCCCGTGTCTTACCTAACATCCTGTATAGTCAAAACTTAGCGAAGATTCGCCACCCTGCATGTTACAAAAGCTAGGTAGGTACTTACGTTTCGTCAATTCCAATGTCATTGGAGTTTGTTACATTTCATGTAAGTAGTTTTTCATTTTTCTGCAAAAAAAAACTGTAACTGTAGGTAGGTATTACTACATAAATATCACTAGTAGGTATACCACTAGGCCGGGTATTTACATCCTGAATACACGTAACGAGACAAAAAAGTGTCTATGATGATGAGTATGATATTTGAAAGCACTAAAACGAATATAAGTAGGTACTCATCGATTTGTTGTTCGTCATCTGACTACAAAAAAATGCAAGAAATGTCGATTCTAGTATATATAAATAATGATTACCAACTTAGTCTAGTAGAAGTTTATCTACTTACCGACGTTTGCTCCTTGACTCGTACGATTTTCTAAAAGCCAGACTTGAGCATTTTTTTCTTTTATTGTGTATGTTACCCATTATGGTAAAACTAAAAGCTTGGTTGGTGTTGGTGTGTGCGGCACTGCGGAGACACAAAAATTTGGCACACGTCCGGCGTCGACGGGGTCTGCGAGCGGACTGGCGGTCACGTAAACGCGCCTTTTTACCATGAATTCATGGTAAAAAAATCATATAAAATTACCATATTAACTTTTTAACATTTTTATTAATGATTCCACTTGTTTATTGCGTTGTAATTCGTAAAAAAAATAAAAAAAACAATATGATTTGTTAAAAATGAAGTCGCAAATCGTGTTTAAAATACCAAATAGAGGTGACTTTGGATTTTTTTTCTATCGAGTGAAGTTATTCATAACATGTATCAGATTTATGATTCCACTTATAAACATGCTTGAGAATAACATATATTTTTTTACACAGTAAAAACCATGGTTTATCTTAGAGGAAAGTTCATTCTTGCTAGACGTTTTCTGGCCAGGATCGCCTTAAAAATTATCTAACTGATGGTGAAAACCGTATCAAAATTCGTTGCGTGGCTTAGGAATTAGCTGATAATAGGAACAGACAGAAAGACCGACGCTGAAAGCAATAGACAATAGACAATTTTTATTTGTGAGCAAAAAACAAGTAAGTATACAAAAAAACAAATATAAACGAAAAATAACAATAAAAATTAAAACTATACAAACAATGTTTTTGCGACAAAAGCGACTTTGTTTCATATTTTGTAGAGAAGAGTATGTAGTTAAGATTTAGTTACAGCTACCTTCCGACTCTGCACTAGCCTGCCCAAACATGCGCAAGTTACAGCACTCTTTGAAGTCTACCCATCAGTTTACAGCCTTCTCTCTTTTTTAGGTCCTTCCAAGTTTGATTGGAAAGGGACGTTCGCAGTTCCGACGCACGAGGAATGTTAAATAGACTCCGCTGAAGTTTGAACGTTCTTTTATTCGATATTGAATGACGTTTTTATTGGTCTTCGATTTGCCTTTACTGCCTACTGCGGGGTTTGGACCGTTTGGATAGGCCTAAGATAGTAAACCAGTTAATCGCGCATGGAGAAGTTTTCTTTGCTTGCTACTCTACGATGCCAGGTGGAGGACCATGTACTTAACTATTACTATTACTACTTTATCTATACAAATCCTACCATTATTATAAACGCTAGAGTTTTTAAGAAAAGATTGATGGGTGTTTGTTACTCTTTCACGACAGAACGGCTGAACAGATCTGAATGAAATTTGGCACAGCGATAGATTATAGTCTAGAATAGCACATAGGATACTTTTTACTTGCGATTGAAACCGCGGGGCGCAGCTAGTGATAGATATATAAACTCTTTATTTTTCACACCAGATAAACCTACTTGACAAAAAATTAAAGGATAACAAATTTTAAAACTCGTCTATCAACAACATCGTCTAGGTATCGCAAAATGTTTCAAAATTATCACACAACTTGTCTAGAATTCTCAATTAGCGATTCTTTTCTAATTTGGGCATGATGTTTTATTAAAACCAGTCAATCCGTTTAGACGGTATAGCAGGTAGAAATTAACAACATTGAATTCAGTATTTTCACCTGTTTTTTTTTATTCTATGAATTCTAAGTTTCATGACCAAATAAATATTATCGGGGAGGCAAGGATTATGAATTTTTACTGAGCTATTATTGCATTTTTTATTTACTCGCATTTATTTGCTAATTAATGTACACTCAGATAAATTACTAACTGACCGAGCGAGCGCGAAGCGTCTCCGTTTTAGCTTGGGCAAAAACGCTTTCGTATGTTTGGATGTCCGGCAAATTTCCGGCTGTTCTCCTACAGCTCGCATCTTTTAAACGATTCTCGCAAAATTTTGCGAGCTTGGATTTTTTTGTAGGTCCAGTTTTCGTTTTTTTATTTTTAATGGCGGAGATATTATGGGTCTTGAAAACGTAAAAAAGCCATTTCGAAATATGTCAACAGACTCGCGAAATCTTGAGCTTCCATAACTACTCGTGTTTGAAGCAAATAAATGTATCTTTATCTTTATCTACTAGTGCCATAATTGATTAAAAGTTAGCCAACGAACAAGAACAACAGATTTCTCAAATTAGTTACTTACGTATAGGCATGGTATATTAATATACTCCGCCTGGTATAGCATTCAGAAACACGTAGTGACGTCAATCGATGCTTGAGCGAGACCGAAATAAACATTTACAACATGTTCGAAAGAGACGAATGAGGATGACGACATTATGTGCTTGCTGAATGCTAGACATTGTTCGTATAGCTACCATCTTTGTTAGTTTCCCCTAGCCATCGCCATGCATTTTCTTTGCGTGTGGCTGAGCCACTCAAGTAATTACGTCATTCACTAATGACATTACCATTTCACTCGCTCATTGTCAGTTCGTTCATTACACTTTCGTTCGTTCAATTCGGTGGCGACTCCGAAAGAAAAATGTTACCAACGCTGCTGCAGAGTTGTATGGGAGCCACCGTCGTATTTTTTTTGATAAATTAAAAAGTTATTTGTGTAACATTTTAGTTCTCTCGTTTGGACAGGTTTACAGTTAAGTTGGTTTGTCTGTATCAATTTGTTGATGTCCGAGCTTTTTGTGAAAGCGTTTGTTTTACATAAGTAGGTATATAAGTGAGTTTCTATTCTTGTCTTTAACCCGACATCTCAAAGGAAGGGTAATGTTTTAGGGGTGTAGGTATGACTTTGACTATGTACTTAATTGTACATTATGTTTGTCCGTTTCAAGCTAAGCGTTTCTGAATTCCTCTCCATTAATGTTCAATTGGTGTTGGTAGTAAAAACGACGGGGTGTTATAAGTTTGACGTGTCTGTGTGTCTGTGTGGCATCGTAGATCCCGAACTTGTTTTTTTTTAATTGTTTAAAAAGTGTGTTAGGCGGGAGTGTTGTCTTGTCGGAGGTTTTAATTTTTTTTAATTATCTTTTTATTCTATAACGATCACTACATTGTCCAATTTGCAGTATGTTAGCGTGGCAGTGGAAATGGATTGCCAACTGTTTAAATCTGCCATTACACCATTCAAATTTAGCACACTAGCTGACCTAGTGTACTGGAAATTGGGTAATGTAATGACAGCTTATAGTTACTTAGGTTATTCAGGTTATATCTAAATCATAGGGCAGTCTATATATTTATTATCTATACCTATCTGTAAGTTTTTAAAAACTTTATTTTGCACGCCCGCGATGGTAAACTGTTGTTCCTTCTACCTCTAAATTATGAAGACCTTTTATGTACCTACCTACACAGTTTTAGCAATTAAATATTGTATTCTATTCTCTAAGATAGACATGGTGTATGTTGGAGAGTGTATCACTCTTTTTCTTTGAGAGAAATAAAGGAAATGCTTATAATCGAACAATGATTATGCAAATAGATAGATTACGGTGATTTATTGCCGCCGAGGGTTCCGTGGAGTTGGGGTTCCTTGCCGAGATAACGAATCGGTAGGTGTTCGGAGGTAGGTCTGACAGGCAATTTCCTGTTATGCTGGATACCTTTTATCTGGGTGGACTTCAATTAAACATTTAGAGAGATAAGAAAATTAGCAGCACGACGATTAGAGGAAACTTTTAGTGAGCTAAAGCTTTTTCCTTCAAAAAATATTGGTAGATGCCATCATCAGTTTTGGTTGGATTTTATTTGTCTGGTGCCCGTTTGCACTGAACATACCAATTGCTTAAGTCGTTGCCTAACTAGTATAGGTTACTCTTAGCGAAAAATATGCTTGCACTTAAAGTCAATCTCAAGTTCTCTTAGGTGTTACTTAACTTTATGAGCTCGATTAGGAAGCGACCAGAGCGTGGCTTTCATCGAATTCTCATGTCGTGCATAACAACCACTCGAAAACGTTTCCGATCGGATTCCAAAAATTTTAATCTCTTATTATTCGAATACGGTATACTTATGAATTATGAATACAGTAAGATGCGAATAATTTGTGTAACGTGATTCATTCTTCCGAACGGATTTTTACTCTATTCCCTATTCTAAAATTTATAAAAGTGGACTGAGATTCGAAGAATTTGAAATTTGTGAGATCATCAGCACCGCAGGAGACCTATTCCTACCAGTCGAGATATTTATTGGTCATTGTCTCTCTCTTTTGAAAATTCATACTATGAGAATCACCAAAAACATCTTGAACGTCAAGAATAGGGGGCCAGATACTCTATTCTGACGCGACGATGAGGTATTTTATCTTGTCACTTTGACTCTTATTATTTTTCAAATGAGGGAGACAAGGACCAAGTTATTAACTCACTCGTCAGATGTGGGTAGTTAGTGTGGTCAAATACCAAAAACAAATTTTGATTGATTAAAAAAAATGTTTTGATTGGTAGGTACTTACTAGAATTATTTTCGTCTTGAATTGCGACCTTGCCTCTTAATAATTTTATCTTTACAAAACTCATCAGCGAATTTTGCTCACAATTTGAAAATATTATTTGCATGAACTAGGTACAGGGACCCTATTCGGAGATTTGAGATTTTCATCTCACCTTTTTTCGTCCTTGTTGATCTCGTTTGAAAAGTCATAGATGTGAGAGTGACCAAGATAAAATCTCATCTCATCTCAAGCGTAGGAATAGCCTCAGGGACCCTATTCGGAGATTTGAGATTCTCATCTCACCATTTTGCGTCCTTGTTGCTCTAGTTTAAAATGTCATAGGTGTGAGAGTGACCAAGATAAAATCTCATCTCATCTCACGCGCAGGTAGGTACTTATTTGCGTACGAAATTTTATACCTACATCTGCCTGATTTACCCATTGCTGAGTCTGAAAGACTGAGACTTATGCTCTCCTTGATAAACAGTTTATATCTTGAAAAGCGACGGTCTAACACTAAAAACTATACAGATCAATATTTTTTTTTTTAAATATCACCAGTATTTGCATAAACATTTAGGTTCCTATACAAGCCTCAGATCAACCTAGAGAATAAGATGGCGCACGGCGTATGATTTAGGTGAAGCCAAAAACCATCAAAAAACTACGCTACTGTCGTATATGTACACAACACGCAGACATTGACGCAAAAAAACTACACTACTCGCTTGGTCATTCTTACCTCGTCATTATGTGCATTGGTTTATGGTATAATTAATTATATATAAATATACATAGTGCATTATTTAGTAAAGTATGGCCAGGACTACATTTTGAGGTTCTTTTTAGAAACTGTGCAGTTTTAATTCAAGTAAATTTTGAAAAAGCCGTAACATTAAACTCTTACAAATGTGTGCAGTTTTAGAATATTAAATCTACTAAGGTTGTATATTGGAACGGAAATGGCTAACGTAGAGTTTGGGAATAAATCTTAGTTTCCGTGCAATTGTAAATGTTTTTCATGGCAACATTGCCACGCACACAAGTTTAAGAAAGAAGTGGCTTCAGCGAGATATAACGCAGTGTTCCATCTTTTCCTCTAGGTTGATCTGAGATACAAGCTAAGTAAGTTTATAGCTACATTAGCATTCATGAAAACAGCTCCGTCGCGTCTGATATGAAATCTTTTTAATTTCCTATCGCTGGCAACTTTTTCTATCACTGGCAACTCCGTCTGGTCTTTATTAAATTATTTGCTGGAGATATTGATTCCATCTAATATTGCTTGCTTCAGTGATATAATGAATATATTAAAGCATCTGTTGAAAATGCAATTTTTATTGTCTGGAACAAAATAATTTTGTTTGTCTACTCATTTCGATGTTATTTACAGATATATATTTTTGAATTCCGCTGCAGCTTGTTAACATGGTGAGTTTTTGGCGGGAACCGAAAAGATAGTGTCATAGTTTTTGTATTATTTTTTCCAACATGTGATTTTTCAATTGTCAAAGTGTAATAAAGTTGGATTATGATATCCTAGTTGGAGAAGGCCCGCCTCTCAAGCCAGGGGGAGCGGGTTTATATTATGCTGCCCTGCCGACGGCACGCACCAATTTGTTCATTGTGTGAACATACGTGCGTTTTGTATGTCATCTGCTACATGACTGGAGCCCAGTCATTCACAGTCAGTCAGTCACAGGCTCGCCCTCTGTCACATTTGGGACTGAATGTCGTCCAGCGAAGTGTGGGTATTGTATTACACCTCTGCCAGCCCCCTCGGGAGAAAGGCGTGACGATATGTAAATATTGGTTATCGTTTGGTGATCTGACAGAAACTAGGCACTTTGTATTTGATCTGAGGCCCCTATCCATCGCGGGGCTCTGGGCGCTTGCCCAAAATGCCCACTGAGAAAGAGGGCTCTGACCAGACCCCTAAGGATAGGTACTTACTTTTTCACACTCCGTTGCCTACAAACCCGAACTTTAGTCTATGTTACGAAAGCTGTGTAACGAAAAACTCCAAAGATATCTTCCGCGAACTTTCACTAAACTTCGCTCCGTGAACCTGGAAAGTTCTCCCAAGTCGGCAACGCCGTCGATATTTCAGCGAGGTCGCTGGCTCAGTACAAACTGTTTATTCTTTGTCCAGCCACGATAGTGTCCAAGTGTTTATGTGGTGTATTTAGTTTCACTTTATTGCTTGGGACCCCTACCATGGGAATATTACAAGTATTACAACTTTAGAAACTTCACTGCGACCAACTGAATTGAAACGGATTTCTTTCTGTACTATACAACTATTTGATTGTTGAAACGGGCTTCTTTTTCTGCCAAACTACTATTTGATTGGTGCATTTTTTAAAATTTTAATTGTCAAGAAAAATAAAATCACTTTTTTTCTGTCTTTTATGTTTATATACTAGCTACTTAATTACCCGACTGCGCAAAAAGGAGAGTTATGTTTTTCGAGTGTTTGTATGTAAGTATGTATGGATGCATGTGGGTATGTATGTTTGAGGTTTCTTTGGCAAGCCCTACAGCCTAAACAGCTTGGTGGATTTCGACATGTGAAGTGTCATTTGAATCGTCTTGATAGTGGAAGTGAAATAGGGTGCAACATTTTGCAGTCGGGCTTTTTGTTTTTCCTTCAATAATGTTACTTGTTTTTATAGTGAAATTTGTTCCGCTCTTTGTACTGTTAGGTAATTGCATGGGTGGAGCAGAAAAAGAAAAAAAAATGCAAAAATTATGCAATTAAAAATTAAAATGTAAAAATTATGTAGTTAAAAAGTTATGTAATTTACAATGTGTGCTGTTATGGGTGTCATGCCTGAAATAAATTAATTTTGAATTTAGAATTTGAAAAAAAAAATCTTTGAAAATTTACAAGGTTGTTGAAGGCCTTCTTAAAGGTATGTATTCGCGTTTCACCTACAGAATTACGTACTTACTTAAATTTTCACATTCTTAAATACATTGCTAACCGCAGCTCGCAGTTTTACCTACAATTTCCTATGTAGAAAACAAACAATAAGAATTTAAATCTGAAATATATTATTAAAATCGATAACAATAGCCGAAGAGTCGAGAACAATGAGTAGGATACCGTTTGGAGACAGGATTGCAGACAGACGAATATCCGATCGCGAGAGCGGATACGAGCTGGTGTGGCCGCGATAATAGCGGCGAATCGAAGAAATTGACTTCCTCGGTGGCTCAGTTACTAGTTAGCCTGCCTTCTGAGCTTGGGGGCGTGTTCGATTCCCACCTAGTTCAAACATTCATGTGATGAATGTTTGTTTGTTCCATGTCTGGGTGTTAATTTCTATTTAAGGATGTATTCAAAAATATTTATATGTATATCAGTTTCTGGCAGCCATAGCTCAAGCTTTGCTTAGTTTGGGGTCAGGCGACCGTGTGTGCAAGTGTCCTGATTTTTTTAAATTTAATATATAAATATACTAGCTGCGCCCCGCGGTTTCACCCGCAGTTAAAAAGTATCTTACGTGCTATTCTGGACTATAATCTATCTCTGTGCCAAATTTCATCCAGATCTGTTCAGCCGTTCTGGCGTGAAAGAGTAACAAACATCCATCCATCCATCCATCCATTCTTACAAACTTTCGCGTTTATAATATTAGTAGGATAGGATGTACCTATATCATTACGAGTAGCTGCACCCCGCAGTTTCACTAGCTAACCTACAAGAACTACACAAATTCAATCCAAAGATGTTCAAGAAAAAAGTGAATAGGTATCTCCTAGGTAAGCGTGTATCACCTTCGATCACGTCGCTTCCCATCATGCTGGGTACACACCTGATGCCAACGAATGCCGCAAAGAATGCGCTGCGTCCCTTTTCGTTTTAATAAAATAAAACGAGACGCAGCTTAACGATGGTCTTCGTTGGCTTTGTTCTGGACGCAGCATCAGGCGAGTCAGTTGTCAAACGCATGAAAAAAAAAACGAAATATTTTCGGTTTTTTTTTAATAAAAGGACAGCTTTTGTGTAACCTGGGTGTACCTAAGCCTCCATTACCAATTTTTTTTCCAAACTCAATAGAGACGAATGGAGAAAACGTAGGTATAGTATGTACATTGTACATATACATACTGCACCGTACCACAGATTAAATAATAGTTACTACGTACACACGTGACCGGGTTGTGGCTGGGAAATCATATGGGAACACTGAATTAGGCTAATCAGGATATTGATGACATATCGATGGTAGAAGTAAGTATGAATGTGGATAATTGTGGATGTTGTATGTATTTATGTTTTACTTACATAAGAGACAAAACTTCGGAAACTTTAAAATATAAAACGTGCGACACCCAATTCCCCTGGATGGGGAAGCAAACAAAAAAAAACTTTAGAATAGGTAGGAAAGTGTAGAGTCGATATGTGAATAACACGTCTGCAAAGCTAAGCGCTATAAACTAATATAAATGGATTAGCATTTATCTATATACTTTTGTAGTTATTTACTTATCGAAACAGAATAGATGCAAACTTAAATGTATCATCTTTATTGCGGTTTGGATAGACAATGAAATGTTTACTCAAAAAATAGTAGTTTACATGTTTTCTAGTGTAAATTAAATTAACTAGTAAGTAACTAAAGTTTTTCATTTAACTCGCTTAGTAAAAAAAATAATTTTCCTGGCCCCATCTTTCGCGGGAAATTCATTGCGATCGAGAGTAGGAATCCTCTTGATTTGTCCACGTCTCGCGTCGCGTTTATTTCTGCGGAAATAAGGACCCGAGACTTATAGTTCGATTTCGCTATTTGCAGCAAATCGACTTAGGATTTATCTGTTTACCAACATTTTTGTTTATTTTTCTTTCCAGCTCTCGAGAAAAATAATATTGAGAAAACCGTGCGAAGCCGAAATTGTTACTTTTTAATTTTGTTCGTTTTCCGCCACGCATGGAACACTGACAACAAAAATACTAAAAAGTTTTCCCGTCATAAAAATGTTGCCAGTCGTCAAAGGCACAATGATTTTTATCTCCAGTTTTCCGTTTCCGGTATCATGTGAGCTTCCAATAACTCGATTTTCCGGTCGTTACTTTTTTTAAGTTGACGCGTGGCATAGGCGAGAGTATATTCAGGCAAGTGATCTTCTGAATTCACTTCACATTCACTATTACTCGAATCAGTGAGCTGAGAATTCGCATTCTTATGTAAAACGGTTTCAGCAAGACTGTAGTGATGCTCGAATAGGGTGAAATAGGACTGTTTCCAATAGTTTTAATAGTACTTTAGTTACTGATGTTACTTCGTATGTTATTACCTCAAAGTAGTCTACTTTTAAGAATATTGTTTAACATTATTTAAAATAGGTAGATAATTTACTAAAATAAGAATAAAATCATTTCTTACTTAATTCAGTTTTTATTTTAAATCCACAAATGTGACAGAAAGTTAATTAAAACTATAGTTGGTTATTAGCCTAAAAATTGTTTGATAAAATCTTAATTTCTAGCAAAATAAAAATACTTATATATTTTTTGCTAAAATCCAAGTTGCAAATTTGTAATCTTTGGATTATCTTAGAAAGAATAGTTGTTTAATTAAGATCCATTTTCACAACTATCCTTAGCAAAAAAAAAAAACAATTATAGATCCCATCCCTATTGTTGCGTAGATTGGGTGCGTATTCGCGGCACGCATCCAATCCCGCGCGCCTTGATTTCCAAACGAAACGATTGATCAAGATGGCGAATTGGCGGGAAAAGTTTTTATCTCGATTAATTTGCAGAAAGGCGACGTGCCTAGGTCACTACTAAAAAGAGAAAAGAAAAACAGGATAAAAAAAAATCGGGAAATCATGTGCATGGATGTTTAAGAAAAATAAAAATAAAAACTTGGAAAAAGAAGAAGTTGCATTTTGCTATCAAACTAGCACGTTCTGCAAGTTGTAGTTGCTTGGTTCTCTATGTACTTCAAATCGCACGCGGAAATATCAGCACGCTTCTGCTAATCTAATTTTCCTATTTCTTTGCAAATTTCCTACTTACGCTTCATTAGTGTTACTTTACAGCTCTAATTTGCATTTTTACGGTTGCCAAATATTTTTATCTGTGGCTTGTAAAAAAAATACAAATTCCAAAAATAGTTAACATTCTCCGAAATCCTGCCAGTTCTTTCTTCTTTAGCCGTGATAACAAAACGTTACAATGCATATTTTACTTTTAAAAGTAATTTGCATGAAAATGGAAACCAGAAACTAATTTGAGGCTGGCCTGTCGAGGACAAAGGGTGAAAAGGGCGGCATTTTTGGGGGTGGTATTTTTTTAGTTTACGTTTTGTGGAAGGACAGTACAGAATGTACCTATATTTACTATTTATCACTCTGTACTTAATAAGATACTTACTATCACTGCATGAGTAAATTTTTTATAGAAATGTAAAGTGAAATTGTATTACTTAGAGTAGACATAAAGTAGAAGAGCTTTTATAGAGTTGACATCATTACCTAAGAAGTTAAAATAAATATTAGATATATAAGTAAAAAAAAAGGTTTTATACGTTTTATACGTAGGTACTTATTCTAGATTGTAGCGGTACACTATTTTTCTTGATCGATTTCGCCAATTATTTGCAGTAAATTGGAGTACCCGAAACGCGCAATTTTGCTTAAACTCATACTACTATTTTGCAATAACAAATAATGTTCTTCTCATAAACGTGTTCGTATTATGAAGTGTGCCATATCAGCCGTGTGTCAATGTCAAGTCAACCGTATGCATGGACCAGGAACAAACGTCAACTTTGAAATACAACCGCCACGCTGCATCGCGCGTCCTCGCGTCCAGTGGGGCTATTTCTGTGCTTGAGATGAGATGAGATTTTATCTTGGTCACTCTCACACCTATGACGTTTCAAACGAGAGCAACAAGGACGAAAAAAAGTGAGATGAAAATCCCAAATCTCCGAATTTCAGGGTCCCTGCGCGTGTTGCGCGTCCCGTGCTCAAGTCAGCTTCTCGACAGCTCTGGATCGGTGGCGGGGTGAGGAAGCCCCGATTGGTGCGGGGTGAGGAAGCCCCGATTGGTGCGGGGTGAGGAAGCCCCGATTGGTGCGGGGTAACAGTGGCCATTATACACGTAGTATTATTATAATTATGTTCTGTGGTGGAATGTTACCTCGTTCAACCTAAGTGTAGTAAATAAGTAAACTTATCTCTCGATTAAAAAAAAATAAGTCTATGGCAGTAAACATGTTCAAATAAGTACTTATAGAATTATTTATTTATTTATTTTATTTATTTATTGAGACAAAAACGAATACATCAGTTATATTTATCTCACACCCATTGAATGAATTATCAAAGAAAATATTTAAAAAAAAACTAAAAATTAAATACCATGCTATGTCAAAGTTTGAAAATAAAAATAACGTACATTATTATCACATCTTCGACTACAAATTAAAACCATATAAAATGTCAACACACAACAAAACATCAAAAAAACGGTACATAGTCAACAAATTAAAAAACAAACAAATCATAATTAAATTAATTACAGTCGTCTTCAAAGTCACTCAAGCTGTCTAACTTATTGCTCCTTCCCCACTGGTCTAATAAACTTTCACAATAAGTCAGAAAGATCGTCTTGACTGTTTTCCAACTGTCAAACATAATGTCAAAATCGGAGTTGGCTGCAAGGAGTATATTGAAGTGGCGGCGAGCACGAATTAAAGGCGACTTGGAACGTGCTACAGTGCGACCGTGATCTACATGAAACAAGTCATGTGGCCGCCCGCGCCTGCTTGCCGGCGCCCCGGGTTCGTCTGGGACGAATAGCGCGCACAACAGATTGTGCAAGTGAATAGAGTCCACTGACCCTCTAAGCACCTTACAGCAGATAGTGAGCTGGTCCAGAGTTCTTCTCACCTCCAGCGAGTTGTAGCCAAGCTGGCCAAGCAAAAACTTAGTCGGGTACAGGAACGGATAGTACCCATATAGTTTCTTGTACAGACACCTTAAGAAGGCCTTTTGTACCTTCTCAAGTAGTCGCGTGTAGGTGACATGGTAGGTAGAATATTTCACTTATAGCATATAACAATAAAACACTTCAATTGGTAATATTTCCAAACTTTTATCAAAAATATTTTAGCAAACTACGTACCAACCTTAAAACGCTGAAAGTCTGCTTATCAGGCGAAATTAAAGCAGAACTAACAAGCGACCACGCTCTGCATAATCCATGCAAGTTCGGTAAGAAAATGCAATTATTTTAGCAGCACAAACATATCCGGGGCCGCGCAGTCAGCTCAATGAGAGAATTAATCACTAGGCCCTACTACGAGTTTAAAAAAGTTCAGGTATTTAGTTGCGTGCTATTAGAGTCGAAGTTCGACATGCGAGTTAAGTTCGACTTAACTATAGCAAAGTCATACGTTTAAGTTAAATAAGTACAAGTTTTATTTTCATATGAAAACATAAAAATATTACTTATCAAAGTTTTAAAAAAATTTGCCTATGTGCTATAAAATTATTATATTTGTTTTGATTAATGACCTGACATTCTGATATATTAGTCTTTTGGTTTTCAATTTAAAAAAAAATATACCTAAATAAAAATATACTACAGAGTTAGGAACCAGTATTAAAAGACGTGAACTCTAACGCTACAGTGATATGAAGTACGGTAAAGTTCGGTCCATTCAAAGAAGCTATTGTAAATTCGTAATAAACGTACCTATCTATCCAAAGTGTATGTCCATCCAAAGGTTACCTGGAAGAAATCGCTTTAAGCGATAAGGTCGCCCTTGTACTGCCGAAAAATGTATTTTAGTTTTTAAGATTTTCATGTAGTTTTTGGTGTGCAATAAAGTTATATTATATTGTATTGTATCTATAGATCCCAGTGAAATAGTAGGCAATTATGTAATAAATGATTAGCACATAGCTAACACTCAACTATATAGTAAAACCTGGCAATTAGCAAATAATTGCCAATGACTGAGGCCGATTCCGACTCATAAACGTGCCCATACCAGAGGGCCTATTCGGAGATTTAAGATTTTCATCTCACCTTTTTTCGTCCTTGTTGCTCTCGTTTGAAACGTCATAGGTGTGAGAGTGACCAAGATTAAAATCTCATCTCATCTCACGCACAGGAATAGCCCCACAGACTATTGCCGCGAACGCCCGCGAAAGCACCAATAAGCCGCTCCTATTGGTCAAAAAGTTATAAACAACCAATGCGAACACTTTCTTGGCGTTCGCGACAAGTCAAGGCCCTATTCGGAGATTTGAGATTTTCATCTCACCTTTTTTCGTCCTTGTTGCTCTCATTTGAAACGTCATAGGTGTGAGAATGACCAAGATAAAATCTCATCTCATTTCACGCGTAGGAATAGCCTAGTACGGGCGTCAGACGTTGATCACACTTCACGCTTTGGCTGCGTTTTGGTAAATACAGTGGATTTCATTAATAACGACCTCAGTTGGAACGACTTTTTGGTTATAGCGACGTCAAACTTACGTCCCTTGAATTACTTTCGTAGGAAATTCATTCGGCAATAGCGAGCAATAGCTTTTATGAACCATTCATGACAGAATCCTAGAAATCCCCTGCCGATATTGTGAGTTCGTCGGCAGGCAAATGCACAAAGACTCATTTATAAAACTGTTAAGTTTTCTTATCATTTGTTTACATTCACAGATGGTCAAATGCTTGGTTTAGTTCTTAAGACATCCCTCGCTAGCTCGCTACGCAGCGCATCTTCGCACATCGCTGCTGGAGCCCTATTTTTACCAGTCAGGATATTTTTTTATCATTGTCTCTCTCGTTTGCAAAGTCATAGGAGTGAGTGAGTAACCAAGAAACATCTCACGGAAATGTATTTCTAGTGAATCTCACTCGACTTCGAGTAACGTTCGAGTACCATGAGTATTTTCAAGGGTATTGTAGACCACGTACAGTCGACGCCAGCGGTACGTGCGCCAAATTACAGCCAGCTCGTGTGGGAATACGGACCTACTATGGACGAGCCGTGCAAAGGTTTCCGATCCGCCTTGTAGGGACTGGGAATTGGTGTGGAGTTGGGTATGATGGGGGAGAGGGGTCCGATAAAAACAGATATAAGTAGGATCCGATCTTCGTTATTGTTCACGCTAGAAAATAACTACAAAATGTTGAACTTACGACCTGTGGCCCTATTCGGAGATTTGAGAATGTCATCTCACTTTTTTCGTCCTTATTGCTCTGGTTTGAAACGTCATAGGTGTGAGAGTGACCAAGATAAAATCTCATGTCATCTCACGCGCAGGAATAGCCTCCCTGCGCCCTGCGGTAACCTGAGGCTAAACAAGTAATCATTATTAAAAAGTAAACAAAAAAAACCCGACTGCAAAATATAGTCCGACATTCCAGATAACTATAACTAAAATTTATCGATGGAGCGAGTGTTAACGAGCGAAGCTCTGTGCTTCAGCTTCGTATGTCCGAATTCTGTCCGGATCTGTCTTTACATCACGCATACATTGACGCAAAAAAACCACACTACTCGCCTGGTCATTCTTACCTTGGCATTATGTGCATTGGTCTATGGTATAATTTCGTGTACATAAATAAATATACATAGTCCATTATAAAAGTGTGGCCAGGACTACTTTTAGAGGTTATTTTTAAAAACTGTGTAGCTTTTTTACAAGTCAATTTTTAAAAGCCGTAACATTAAACTTCTACAGTGCAGTGAAATATGTGCACTTTTAGAATATTAAATCTAATAAGGTTGTATATTGGAATGGAAATGGCTGACGTAGAGTTTGGGAATTAATATTAGTTTTCGTGCAATTGTAAATGTTTTTCATGGCAACATTACCACGCACACAAGTTTAAAAGCGAAGTGGCTTCAACGAGATTCAACGCAGTGTTCCATCTTTTCGTCTAGGTTGATCTGAGCTTTACCTTTACTTTAGATCAATAGATCAATCAAGAATAGAGGCCCGTTTGATTTGATCACGAGTGTTACTATTACATCCTTTAGATCAATTTTATTTTACATCAAATAACTTTTTGATGTAAAATTATTTGCTGCAAACGATGGTCCGGCAACAGTTGGAGTAAACAGAGTGTTATGAAAACAGTAATGAAGGCGCAGATGGTGTTTATCGCGACCGTTGACGGCTTATTGCAAGGCATCCCCAGTACAATATTATTGGACATTTCAGTGTGGAACTGCACAAAGGATCAATTTTTAAAAGGTTATCTTGCTTCTAATATTTCTTAATTAATTAATTACCCATTCGAGTTTAACTCTTCAAGTATTTCTTCACCCTTTACTTGGCACACTATAAATATGCAGCTAAATATCATGTAGAGCAATTTACAGAATGTGAGGTATGTATTACATTGTTCTTGTAGGACGGGGCCGAATTAAGAGGTGTGGAGTCCCTACGGCAACAGGAAAGTGAAGCCCTCTAATTATTACTCGAATAAAAATTAAAAAAAACTATATTAGGTATTGCGCTTTAAATAAATAACGTGACTGTGGCAAGATAGTTTTATTTAAACTAAAAAGAATCTGCCGAGACCTCAGGCGAGGTCTCGTTACAGTGGTCTAAAAGTAGAAGTAACACTGTGACGGGTAGAAAAACACCAAGCATTGTAGCAACCTTGGTATACTAGGCAGCTGAATATAATGTAGGGTATGCATACATTGCTAGTAGGAACCTACTAGGTAACGTAACGTTATTCTTCCTAGTCATCCATGCAGCGTCATTAGCGCGCGATCAATCAAGCGTCTCGCGGCATGTGCGCTGGAAGCCTGTACAGCGCTGATATTACCTTGTTACCACAGACTGTACAACCTGCTGACTGCTCTATTTGCATACATACATATCGTCACGCCTTTCCATCGAGGGGGCAGGCAGAGGTGTGATACAACATCCACACTTTACCGGACGATATTTAGTCCCAAATGTGACAGGGGGCGAGCCTGTCGCCATACACTGGGCTCCAGTTATGTAGCAGATGACTTACAATACGCACATATGATTGCACAATGAACAAATTGGTGCATGCCGTCGGCTAGGTTCGAGCCCACTCCCTCTGGCTTGAGAGGCGGACCTTCTCCCAACTAGGCTACCATCGCTCTCTTTGCACTTATTCTCTTACAGAGAACTCTGTCTCTCTCATCTTATGTCTGAATGATCGGATTCGAGAAGAGAGCGGAATCTCTCTTCCCGACTATGCATTCTACGTGGTTGTATGGGCCTTTCTTATTGTTTTCTTTCTTTTCGCTATATTATGGACATCGTCTTCTGAAACACTACACTTTTTCTTTCTCTCTCACTGAAACAATACTCCTAAAATAGCATAATCTCGTCATACATACGGTTTTCCAATAAATAGATTGTATGAATTTGCGTTGTCCACCACCAGCTTGACCACCACTGGTGAACAGTAACACATTTTAGCAATGAATGCAAAGTATTATTTAAAAGAGATTTTTCTGCATGCGCGATCAACTTGTTTTATTATCTTTGCTTCACATACTTACTGACACCATATAGAATAGCTTGGTAAGGTTGGCTAATGCTTTAGTTAGTGAATTATGAATAGGTAAGGTGACCCGATTTCTTTATTCAAATGCACGTTAACGCTAATTCTGGCCTTGGTAGGTTGTAAGTACTAAACTTGCAATTCTGACTGCCTCGGTGGCTCAGTTGGTAGTGAACCTGCCTTCTGAGCTTCGGGGCGTGGGTTCGATTTCCACCTAGGGCAAACATTTATGTGGTGAACATTTGTGTTTGTTATACGTCTGGGTGTTAATATCTATTCAAGTGTGTTTTTAAAAATATATATGTATGTTTATCAGTCTCTGGCAGCCATAGTACAAGCTTTGCTTAGTTTGGGGTCAGGCGTCCGTGTGAGGAAATGTCCTGAATTTATTTATTTATTATTAATTAATTATCTAACGTATTATCATCGACCGAGCGAGCGAAACTTCTATGCTTTAGCTTCGACAAAAATACTTTCGTATGTCCGATTTCTGTCCAGTTCTCCGTCTGGGACCCTATTCGGAGATTTGAGATTTTCATCTCACTTTTTCTCGTCCTTGTTGCTCTCGTTTAAAACGTCATAAGTGTGAGAGTGACCAAGATAAAATCTCATCTCATCTCACGCGCAGGAATAGCCCCCCAGGATCTCTGTTTTCCTCCACAGGTCGTATTTCTAAACCAATTACCTTGATTTTTTGAAGTTGATTCGATTACCTATTTCAAAATTTAAGAAATGATTTGTTAAAAAAAAAATCAGATCTTCGCCATTTTGAAAACATTTCCAAAAACTGCCTCGTACAGAAAATGTATGACATTATCATGTCAATGCATTGACAAAAAAAGCGGCTATTACACTTTCCAATTTGCAGTACTAGCTTAGCGTGGCTATGCCCGTGCAATAGAAAAAAACGGATTTCTAACTGTATAACAGCCAATACACTATCCAATATATCCGGCTGTGCTGAGTTTGGGGTTCACAGGTTTTTTACTAGGTACATGGTTTTGTAAATTTATTAGCTTAAATAAACATTTTAATTTGATTTGATTTGAATATTAGCACGCTAGCTCAACTAACGCACTGCAATGTAGTGCGTTAGCTGATAATGTAGTAAGTGGTACTTTAAGAAATATTTGTGAAAATAGTAGTAGCTACCTGACATAATATGTTTCGCAAATCTTGCGTAAGATACATAAAATATCTCATTTTGCAACTATTTAATAACACAGAAAATTTCAATATTCTAGAAGCTTCGCAATTTCCTTACCCGATGTCAACTATGCCTTATTAAGTTTATGAAGACAAAGAATGTATTGGAAACGACTCGAGTCCACTACGCCGTCGACACACGCTCTTGACTCGCTAGAGGGCGCTTCAGAGCCGGACCGGTGAATCTTGACCCCTCGGGAAGGTAGTACTTATTCTGTACCCTTGGGCTCTTTGTTTTGTCAATTTTGTAGAGGCGGGGTTTTGGTAAGCGAAGTTTTAATTTTTACAAAAATATTGTTTCAAAATTTTACAATACAATACAATATTACTTTATTGCACTCCAAAAACTACATGATAATCTTAAAAACTAAAATACATTTTTCGGCAGTACAAGGGCGTCCTTATCGCCTAAAGCGATTTATTCCAGGTAACCTTTGGATGGACATTTTTGAATTTTCTTTTTGTTAAAGAAATATCTGAAGAATCTACGAGCTGTGACCCGCGGTTTCACCCGCGGTCCCACAGGAATCTTTGTTTGTTTTTGGGATGTAAGGTAAGTATTATGTCTTTTTCTGTACTTATCTCTGACAACGTGGTATCATGCAAAGTTCCATTAGGATTGGTTGAGTAATTACTGACAACTTCATAAATTAGGCGCCATCTACATCTACACCCTTTTTCTATCTTTAGTTCCAATAATCTGTACAAGATGGCGTTAGTTGCCTAATTTGTAAAGGGTTTGTCAGTAATTCTCGAAAGACGCAATTGCCCTAGTTGACCTTACCTAATACATTATTGCGAGGATGTTTGAAAAATATTTTATACAAAGTGCTGGTTTTGAGTGTAGTTATAACATAAGGGTGTATTCAATGACAACGGGTTATAACGATCTGTGGGTGTATTGCTCTACTCGTCAAAGTAAACAACTTTTGAAACATAAGTTTGCAAAAAGAAAAATAAGCGAGTCTCTATACAAAATAACTAGTCACGTCACAGTTTATGACGACTTAATTTTTTTCTCTCAAATTTTGCAAATGTTGTGTTCTACAAGTCGTTCACTATGACGGGCAAAACTTCACCTAGGTATTAGTACATTCAAAACCAGCACCTTGTAGATATTTAAATATGATTCTTAGGAACTTTGCCTCTCCAACTAAAATGGTAGTTGCATCGTCAGGCCGGGGGTCAGCGGTGGCTGGTCGCGGCTCACAAAAGCGCCGGCAAACAAAGGCTTGCCGTCGACCTGAGTAGGACTAGATTTTTCAAAATATAGCTTTACTCTTTAAAAAACAAAGGTATAGTAAAGATGGCCGTCCACCTGAAGATGAGCAGTAAGGATGTGAAGCGAGGAAATCCACTAATGAGATCATTGAAGTAAATTAATTTAGAAAATTAAGATGATGATGTTCTATTATGGAAACTAACGTGGTTTTCGCACATTACGATTTGTGAAACGGGAATTACTCGCGGAGTAATCGACTAAATCGTACGTGAGTAATTCCCGTTTCATAAATCATAATGGTGTTTTTATTATTTAAAAATTACAGTCCTCCGACTCCGGGGACCTTTGTTAAAAAAAATCTTAATTATTATTTAAGGGGAATACAGGTAGAGGGGTTATTAGAGAGAGAGAGTTATTAAGAGAGAAAGAGAGAGAGAGTGGGGGAGAGAGTTATTAATTCTTAATCTAAGGTTAGGTTAAAGGTTATCAGATTTACTTATTACATTGAAAGTACCCCACGAGCAGACCAGCGAACCGCAAGCAGCACCCGATTACGAGTATGACGCATGTGCCAGCCACCGCTCTCCTCAACCATATTTGAGGGAAGAGATCGACCCGACACACGACGCCGCCGCAAGAAGGTGCCTTCGATAGTGAGCATGAATGCTTGAGATGTACCCACAATTTCTATAAAAACGTGAAACTATTACAATTCTTATTGTGATAACATCATGGCCTCCCCCCGATCCAGAGCCTCCTCCTCCTAATGATGATGTTCATTTATGAACATAATTACTAACCTATATTGTGCCTATTAAATATGATCTGCTTTAAAACGTGCACCCTAAAGCATCCTAAACTTACACAAACCATTAACACTAAGTACACCATATAGCGTCACGCCTTTTCCTCGAAGGGGCTGGCAGATGTCTACAACACCCACACTTCGCTATTAATACTAGCTTACAATAATTTTACAGTATTTGTAGTTATTTCCATTTCTTTTCTTTTATAATCTATTAATGATTTGTGACCAAAGTCATTCGAAAGTCATGTCGAATAACGGCAAAAAAGGAGAACTAAATATTAAATAACCTAGGATATTACCAGTGTAATATCCTATTTTAGTGAGTAAATTTCATTTCATTTCATTTTACGGACCAAAATCACCACCTACTTACCTAACTTTTAATTTTTAAATTTTTTTGATTACCATTTTGCCACAACTTTTTTTTTGAAACACTACTTTTTACTTTAGATGTACGAGTAAGTTAAGTAACATACAAAGCAATTTCATTCATCGAATTTCAGTATTTCGCAGTAAAGATATCCCGATGGATATTTGCGAAATATCCCGATGGATATTTGCAATCCCCTTGCGATGGATGGATCTAGAATCTAGATAACAACAAATAAATAATTAATAAGATATTTATACCGCGGCCTGCATATTTTTGCTTGTCACAAGAAGCGGATTACAAAAATGTCCTTCGTTTTGCAAAAAAATCTGCATTCAAACTGGGTTCAATTACCTAATTTGAATACAGAATTATAATACAGAAAACATTGTCTTCTGCACGATAAGATAATTGCCCATTTTCTTCACAGAAGCACCCCTCGTCTTAGGTACCTACTAGAAATATGAAATTTTATATTTAAAGGTGGAGACTCACTGATAAGAATAACATTTCGTCGTAGCGTATCGTGTTCGCGTATCAATTCAAAGAGCCGAGCCGCATGCTTGGTAGCTTTTTCGTGAACTCTCTGATAAGCGCGTTCGCTGCAAGCCTCGAGTCAATCAAGTAGCCGATGGGCTCACATGCTCGCGACAAACTGCTCAGCTTGTTGTTTTAGTTAATTTTTTTTTAAATTACACTCCACGGACTCCGGGGACCGTGACTTTTGTTAACACAAATCTTTAATTACTATTTAAGGGGAATACAGGTAGAGGGGGGTTAGTTATTAAGTATTAATCTAAGGTTAGGTTAAAGGTTTTCAGATTTACTTATTGCATTGTGAGTACACCACGAGCAGACCAGCGACCCGCAAGCAGCTCTCGATCACGAGTATGACGCATGTGCCAGCCATCGCTCTCCTCAACCATATTTGAGGGTTGAGAACGACCCGACACACGACGCCTTCGCAAGGTGCCTTCAAAAATTAATATTCGGGACACATGGTCACACACACGGTCGTCTAACTCCAAAACTAAGTAAAGCTTGTAATACGCATGCCAGAGACTGATAAACATACATATATAAGTTTAAATACATACTTATAGATACTTATAGGCTTATAAATACTTATAGACTGTATAGATATTAACACCCAGACATAGAACAAACACAAATGTTAATCACATAAATGTTTGCCTTAAGTGGGAATCGAACCCACGCCCCCAAGCTCAGAAGGCAAGTTCACTACCAACTGAGCCACCGAGGCAGTGATACGGCGAACTGTTACGTTAAATGATACGCGTGCTCGATACGTTACGATGTTCGACTTCAGTCAGTCCCCGCCTTAAAAGGAACGGTCTCTTAACATTTATTTGATATCCTGTGATTGTGACCATGCGCCGTGGCTAAAGTGATTATTTTTGCTTCTCTTAGGGACAGTTGGGAAACATGGGGTGGGAGTTATTTTGTTTAAATTCGGCAAATAAAAGCTGAACAAAGGTAAACGAACTACGAGGGATGGTTGTTTACGGCTTACAGTTTTTGGAGTAAGCCTACTAAACAGTAAAAGCTCGGTTGTTTTAAAATCGTTGTCTACATTATTATGATTAATAATTAACATTATTAAAAGGTAAGCAAAAAAATCCAACTGCAAAATGTAGCCCGACAATCCTGATAATTATAATTCAAATGTATTGCAATACCAATTTCACTATCAAGACGATTCAAATGACACCTCACATGCCGAAATTCATCAAGCTGTTTGCGCTGTAGGGCGTACCAAAGAAACCTCATATATACATAATTACACTAGAAAAACATAACCCTCCTTCTTATCCAGTCGGGTAAAAAGAAAGATATTTTGTATCTTTGTATGTTTGTAACGAATAAACTCAAAAAGGACTGGTCCGATTTCAACAAATTTTTCACCATTAGAAAGCTAGATTGTCCCTCAATGACAGGCTATGAAACGCAAACGAACCCGCGGGCAAAAAAGATAGTGTTAAATAAATTTACGGCTATATTCGGTAACGTGAGATATTATTTTGTCATTGTCTCTCTCGTTTGAAAAGTCCTATCAATTCTCACGTGTCAGAATAGTGTCGCTGATCGGTTATACGCTATATTCCGGACAAGATGATTCAAAATACATTAGACAATTAGACAGCCAGTGATCCCGAAATTTCACTATGTGCTTACAACATAACCGTAGTTTTTAGAACCATTTCTTTCATAATTTTGGTAAAGAAACAACATACAGTCGAATTGAGAACCTCCTCCTTTTTGGAAGTCGGTTAAATACAATGCACGTTCCTCAGAAAAATCTTGGTAGGAAGGTATATTTGTCAGACCTGTGAGGCTATTCCTACTCATCTGACATGAGATTTTATCTTGGTCACTTTCACACCTTTGACGTTTCAACGAGAGCAACAAGGACGCATAAAAGTGAGATGAATCTCAAATCTCCGAATAGGGCCCCTGGTCGAGGTTCGGTCCTGTGTCGTTTTATGTTTCGGCTACCGACCCGTTGTAAAAAAATACTCCCTATTACATAGGGCAACAGGTCCAACTTTTATACATCTCTCTCTGCTCTCTCTTTGTTAATAACATAGTACGTATCAAACTCTATAGTCCCAACCTCGTCAGTCAACTGGCCAGGGGGGCTATTCCTGCGCGTGAGATGAGATGAGATTTTATCCTGGTCACTCTCACACCTATGACGTTTCAAACGAGAGCAACAAGGATGAAAAATGGTGAGATGAAAATCTCAAATCTCCGAATAGGGCCACAGTTTCGTTGTTCAAACAATAATATTCGGCTCCGCAATCCACTGCGATACTTTCGATATTGGTCGCCGTGCAAACACTCGCTCTTTGTGGGTTCAAACAAGCAGCGAGTGCGTGCTCCCTCTTTGTTTAGTGAATTTACCTCTCAGATCAACCTAGAGAATAAGATGGCGCGCGGCGTATGATCTTAGTGAAGCCAAAAACCATTCAAAAACTACGCTACTGTCGTATATGTACACAACACTCACACATTGACGCAAAAAAACTACGCTACTCGCTTGGTCATTCTTACCTCGACTTTATGTGCATTGGTTTAGGGTATAATTTCGTGTACTTAAATATATATAGCGCATTATAAAAGTGTGGCCAGGACTACATTTTGAGGTTCTTTTTAAAAACTGTGCAGTTTTTTTACAAGTCAATTTTGAATAAGCCGTAACATTAAACTCTTACAAATACATATGTGCAGTTTTAAAATATTAAATCTCCTAAGGTTGTATTTTGGAACGGAAATGGCTAACGTAGAGTTTGGGAATTAATATTAGTTTTCGTGCAATTGCAAATGTTTTTCATGGCAATTGAATTGAATTGGCAATTACCACGCACACACATTGAAAAAGAAGTGGCTGCAGCCAGATATAACACAGTGTTCCATCTTTTCCTCTAGATTGATCTGAGATTTACCTATACCCTATACCTAGCTATTTATGGACCTAGGGGGATAGTCTGGGCTGCGGCTTTTGGAGCTTTGAGTGTTTAGTCATTTTATTATTTGAGTTTCACGGAGACAAATCGAAATAGGAATAAACTTTACAAGCGACGGCGGCTTCGCCCGGTACCTACAAAGTATAAACCCTTAAAAAAAATCTAATTGATGGTGAAAACCGCATCAAAAGTCCGTTGCGTAGTTTAGAAGTTAGCCGATTTACAGACTGTGTGATAGACTGCAGCGGAAGGCGACTTAGTTCAATACTATACAGGGTAATACTATTCTCTATCATTCCAAAAAAGTAATATCTTCGCCATTTTAGGAAATTTCCATAAACTGAGTGGTATTAGGATCTAGGTAGGATTATCGAACCTAATCACAAAATTTCAAGAAAATCAGTTATGAAATGCGATCTGTAGAGGAAGACAGAGAATACATAGGCAAGCGTGTCACACCTTCGATCACGTTGACGATTAGGCGAGACAGTGGTCAAACGCATGCCTAGTCTGTTGTAAAAAAATACATAGAATACATTTTTATCGTAGCTGAAGCATAGAAGCTTCGCACGCTAACGCTCGCTCGGTCAACTGTTGGTTATTGTGACATACTGACACTTTGTCAGATAGATGTCTGATTTTATTATTTGTTTTTAGTTAGACAACATTTCTAACATAGTTTTTTAAACCCAGAGTATTTATAAGGAAAAAATCAACCAGTGCTGACTCTACAGTATTCATTCTAGATTGTAGAACAACTTAATGAAGCTTGTAACATTAAACATATTAATATAATTTTATACAGCACTTTCTTAAATGACTACATTACTCAACGTTTCACGGCGTGTCTCAGTAATTACGCACTTGGCAGTAATGGGAGTCGTAAATTATAATTATCTATGCAATTACCACGAGTAATTGGAAATTACATGGGCTCTTTAACTTGTTTGAAGTTGTTTGAATAGGAGGTTGTTTTTGGGTCAAACTGAGGTTTTTAGGAAAGAAAATTGCAATTGTAGAACCCACTTACAAAACTTTTCTTTAATTAGAGGGCTAACTACGCATGATTATGTTAGAAACTTTAGTAGGCACATATTCTAAGGGAATTATAGTCGTAGTATCTGACGTAAAATGAGCTTTTTTTTTTACTTTGTATAATAAGGTAATAGTGTTTGCAATCAATAGTTTTACAGTTTGAAAAGTCACCGGAAATAATCAATACTCCGGTATCCGACTAAGTAGGCTAATCCGGTGACTTTTTTTACCCGATTGCCAGGAAGAGTTAAAATGTTTTTCGCGCGCATCTTTTATGATTGTAAATATCTTCCTACGGCTTGATGAATTTCGACTGTTAAGGTATCAAGCACTTTTGATACCTATGGAATTCTATAATGTTATAGTCAAACACGAAACTATAGAGGTACAACCAACAAGTTTCACTTGCGGTTAAAAAGTATCCTATGTGCTATTCTAGACTATAATCTAACTCTGTGCCAAATTTCATCCAGATCTGTTCAGCCGTTCTGGCGTGAAAGAGTAACAAACATCCATCCATTCATTCTTAAAAACTTTCGCGTTTATAAAATAATATTAGGTTTAGGATATAAGTACGATTTTTACAAGAAAAATTCTGTTCCATTTTACACTTCGAAAGATTTTCACTTGCGTCTCTCATAACACAGGCAAGCTCTCATAGAATTCATCCAGCCGCTCAAAAGACGCTTTTCATCACCTCCATTGAAAGATAGATGGGCAATACGTCGCGTTGGTAGAAAATGCAATAATTTATCGCGTTTTCACACTTTCTTGAAAGCTTTTCTAAAAGCCAGTTGCAAGTATGCTTTTTGCAGATGATAAATAAAAAAAGAATGTTAATCAATAATATTTTCAATAGTTTTGATGTGAAGTCGGTGAAGTGCGAGGCAGACTTGTGCACTGAAGGGTCTGTACATCGCGTAGTATACGAGTATTTGTATTTTTTAAACCAAAAATTGTGTTTTTTTAACTTATAGCACGAAGTTACACCCTTTAGCACGAAGTTGTGCAAAATGAGGTTCCGCTGATACTCTATCGGTACAGCGGGCCCCTATTCTGAGGCATGAGCTGTTACTTTGGTCATTCCCACTCATATGACTTTTCAAACCATAGAGACAATGACCAGAAATTTTCTCGACTTCCAAGAATAGGGCTCCAGAACCCTTAAACCTCTACCTTTAAGGAATATTGCAAAACCAAAATAGATTTAAAGGAAGAAGTAAGCCAATCCATTAGTTGCATTTCCCTACGTTATCTAAAAGCTATTTCCGAAGATACCCTGTAATCCCGCGACTTCGCCCGCCTCCGATCGACGCTGCGATATAAATCACGCAGAATTAGACGAACAAAGAAACGACGTTTTTAAGGGTTGCCAAATAAATAAAAAACCGACTTTCCGTCATCTGAATTAGATTTTGTAAACAATGGGACCAATCTTAAGTACTTAAAATAAAATGAAGAATTAATTTTGAAAATCGGTTCATAAAAACCAGAGTATAAGTCCAGCTTTTTAGCGCTAGAATTGAGAATTTGGTCGAACGCTGGCAGAAGGGCTGAAACTTAGCAAGCATGTACATAAATGTGCTTCATTTCCAAAGAAGAAACACCTCGAGATCGAATAGTTTCCCTCAGTACTTGTTACCCAGTACGCAGTGTTTACTTTCCTTTGTGTTCCAAACAACATTTTTACGAGAAAAGCTAATGGCAATTGCAGACCAAGAAACAAAAATGGCAATTTCTGTTTAGTGATACTGTTCAGCAACATCGTGATTCACGTTTTCAAAAGAGCTTTTCAGGAAATTCCAAAATTGCTGAATCCGATAAGCCCTATGAACACTTTAAAATGTGAATCCATGGCTAATTAAAGGTTCGTACAAGAAAATCTACGTAGGATCTGCCTAAAACTTATATTGTAGTGCTAGTAGGCTTAAGGGTCTTAATTTCTTATCTTTAGTTCTAAGGACTAGTTTAGTTCGTCACACTTTTTACTCAAAGGGGCAGGCAGAGGTGTATAACACCCACACTTCGCCGAACGATATTCAGTCCCCTGTCACATTTGCAAGCCCTACTGGACTAGTTTAGCTCTTTACTTTGTTTGTAAATTTTCCATTTCCGGATTCTACCCGCACATTTTTTGCAGCAGCCCTGTCCAAGTGGGAGCCGTTTAGCAAAAACACGGGTAATCCTCGCTAATGACGTATTAAGGCGATTCCGACGACTACGTTCGTTGCGTTTTTACTGCCCGGTCATTAAGTTTCTGGAACTTTCTGGAGCTCTCTCTCGGCTGTGCTGAAAATATTTATTGCCTGAGTACTAACCTGTTGTCACAGTGCAGTGATTTGTCTTAACATAACATATCGTCACGCCTTTCTCCCGAAGGGGCTGGGAGAGGTGTAATACAACACCCACACTTCGCTGTTGTCTTATGGCGGAGAAACGCTATTTTCTTTCTTTCTTTATTTTTATGATGAAACTATGAAATTACTGAGTGGAAAAAAAACATCGATAATTATTGAAAAAAAAAACTTTCCAAATGTTTCAAAGAAGTTTCGTTTTGATAGCTTTTGAATTGATGTAGAAAATTTTACATGTTCATGTTTTTAAAAACGTGGATGAGTTTGATTTTCGAAAGAGATGGTACTTAAACTTAACTAATAAATTGTTTATTGTTTTCCATGTCAAACTCACAGCAAAACGTCCGAATAATTGCGTAAATACCGTAAAATTAAAACAGAGTACTAGGGTCAATTGGGGAAAAAGCGTCTTTGCGTCTTTCGAGACTTACTGACAAACCCTTCACAGAATAGGCAACTAATATATGAATAGCTATCTTGTACAGATTATTGCAACTAGAAAAAAAAAAAAAGATGTAGGAGGCGCCTAATTTGTGAAGGGCTTGTCATTAATTCTCGAAAGACGCAATTACCCCACAGACGTACGCATCAATTGCCCCAGTTGACCCTATTATTGTAATTATTTGTAATTTGTTATTTATGTTAGGTTTATTTACTGCCTGCCTCGGTCGGTGTCACAGTTGGTAGTGAACCTGCCTTCTGAGCGTGGGGGCGTGGGTTCGATTTTTACCTAGGGCAAACATTCATGTGATGAACATTAGTGTTTGTTCTATGTCTGGGTGTTAATATCTATTTAAATACATATATGTATTTAAAAATATTTAAGTATGTATATCAGTCTCTGGCAGCCATAAGCTTTGCTTAGATTGGTGTCAGGCGACCGTGTGTGGAAGTGTCCCAATTTTTATTGATTTATTTAAGGCTTATATTTTTTTTAAACAGAGTTGCAATTAGCTTAATAAGTTTAAATTTCATGAAAGATATCCTACTGCAGATTCTGTGACGGTGCTAAGTTAAGGACCTACTTATTTGGTGGCAGAAGCTTTTCAGGAAAGTAAGTTAGGTAAAGTGTGATTAAGGTACCTTAGGAAGGAGGGCTTACTAAAGAGGAGTCTTATTGGATTAGGGAAGCTCTGAGCGAGTGCTTGCTAACATTGCTACTCGTTTAAGGTAACTATTTACCATCCTGCCTTGCAGTACTGCTTCGAAAACTGCGAATCAGGGGCCCCATTCGGAGATTTTAGATTTTCATCTCACCTTTTTTCGTCCTTGTTGCTCTAGCTTGAAACGTCATAGGTGTGAGAGTGACCAAGATGTCATCTCATCTCACGCGTAGGAATAGCAACCCCTATTATAGTAGGGCTATTCCTACTATCTACTTACTTACTTCCTATTGTAGTAGGACGCGCATAGGCGCGTGGGCATTATAAAATGAGGTGAGATAAGATTTTATCTTGGTCACTCTCACGCCTAAGACTATTCAAATGAGAGCAACAAGGACGAAAAATGGTGAGATTGATTCTCACTCCGTAAGAATAGCCCTCCAGGACGTAGTTTACACACCATCCTGCCTAGCATCCTGCACGTACAACCTCGCCGTGATGGTTACGTTTTGCTTTAGAAGTTGCGCGACCGCGAATCGTTTTGAAGTCTCTCCTAATGAGGTCCATGATAGCCTAAGAGCCCACGTCGGCCAGACCTTCGTTATTGAATAAAAGCTGAAAGTTCTTCTGTGCGTATCTCTTAAACAGGTAAGAACGACCAGGGACTATAGAGTTTGGGTAGTGGTTACTTGGGCAGGCAACAGGTAGTAAAGGTGTATAAAATAGTACCTTAAATTCGTTAAAGTATAAAGCTCAATTTTTTTACATTTTATTAGGGATAACTTTAGAAATCTCGTCATTCATTCATATGATCGTTCAGAGTCGAAAACAAAACGTGTAAAAAGATGTAATGGTAGGCTCAAGCTAGAAGAAACGAGCACCATCGATCCCACCATTCGATCCCAGCCGACGGCACGCACCAATTCGTTCATTGTGTGAACATATGTGTCATCTGCTTCATAACTGGAGCGCGGTGTATGTCTACAGACTCGCCCTCTTTCACATTTGGGATCGAATACAATACAATACAAAAACTCTTTATTGACACCAAATACAAAATAAATCTAAGCTAAACACTCAAAAATATAGGCGCAATGGGTGGTCTTATCGCTTAAGAGCGATCTCTTCCAGACAACCTTTTGATGGAATAAAAACATTATGGTTAAGCATGGACGGTGGTGTGTGCTAAAAAAATAATTAAGTAATATACTTACAAATTTGAGAATTACAATAAACTTACATACTAAATAAATAATTACTAAATATACAAATAAACTACCCAGTCATAAACATACACAAGTACCTATAAAACAATAAATATACTGATCTAAACATTGAAATATGACAGAGTAGCTGCAAACCCGCGGTTTCACCCGCGGTTAAAAAGTATCCTATGTGCTATTCTAGACTATAATTTATCTCTGCGCCAAATTTCATCCAGATCTGTTCAGCCGTTCTGGCGTGAAAGAGTAACAAACATCCATCCATCCATCCATTCATACATACAAACTTTCGCGTTTATAATATTAGTAGGAAGGATAGGATGGTAAAAAGTCGACTATCGTCCGGCAAAGTGTGAGTGTTGTATTACACTTCTGCCAGCCCCTTCGAAGGAAAGACATGACGATAAGTTTATATGATTTGTTATAAAAGCAGAATTTTATGTAATTTTTTTTAAATGTTTTTTTTGCCAATCCTTCTTCTAATGAGCTCATCGGCCGTTTATTAATTGAATCTGCGTCTTTATGGCGTCTAATTTAATTAACCGCCCCTCACTAGATGGCGCTAATCAGATCGCGATGGATGTCACGCACGCCCGTAATTAGTACTGCCTTTGTTATTTATTTACTTATTTCGTTTACTTGTGACTGGAATTATAAATTATTGGTGTCTGTTTAATACAATTATTTTAAAGGATAAATAATTTCGAATTTGATTGTTAAGTTCGTTCGAATACTTTCAAGCCAATTCAGAAAAGGGGCTGTGCCGATATGAGGGTCGCGAATTTCTTCCTTTGTCTTCATCTAAAGGTCGCATTTCTCAACCGATTCTCTTGAAAGTTTTTTGAGTAGGTTCAATACAGATTTTTCCTGCCGAGTCAATCTTTGGAAACTTTTCAAAATGGATTTTTTTTCCAAATCAATCCCAAAAAAAATCTGTAATATTATCGAATCTGCCCACAAAATTTTACAAGAATCGGTTGAAGAATGCGATCCTTAGGGGAGCACAGACGCCGGTCGCGAGGTCTCAAGCTCACAGAGCCACTTATTTTAAATAGTTAAGCAAGGACCTAGGCATTTCTTATAAGTATGTATGTAAGTGGCCAGTTGTAGCAAATATAATTATTTATTTATTTGTAGGAGAACCAACAGCTACTTACAATTTAAATATACGATTAAAATAAACTATGGATAGCTATATATATAGCTAATAAACTATAGATACCAATAATTGGTTAATAGACCAATAATAGATATAATTTAGTAAGGAAGAACAACCAAACACTAAGAAGAATAATAAATATTTGATAAATTAAAATAAATATGAAAATTGTATAGATAGATGATTAGAAATATAATACGGAAATAAGAGAAATACTATATGTTCCACGTTCTATGACAGCTGGTCGTTAGGTGGTATTAATAGACTCGTATATAAAATCTGTTCATAAGAACCTATGTATAAATATCTAAAAAACCATCTCTTACACCCTTCGAAAAGGCAAATATCAATTTATGTTACTGTTAAAATGATTCCTGAAATATACGGTATTACGAATTACCATAGAAAAGTGCGTAACCTTTTATTTCTGATGCCGTTCCAAATCCGGGAAATTGAATCAGCCGGGATCTGCCCTTTACCGTTAGCATTTACACGTCACGACTCTATTACAGCACGACCAACTTATCTGCAGTTAGACAAAGGAGCCACCGACGTATTCTCAAAGAACAATTGAAGCTTGTCTTGACTGTTTTAGTTTGATAATTTGACCAACTCGTGATATAAAGTTGGTAGGGTGTACAGCCCGGGAGGATTTAGTTAGTACGAGAAGTTAGGTGTCAGTTTTGGAATTGGAAAAAAGATTTAGGTCATACGTAGTAGCTTAAGCAACTAGAATAATTTTGGATCTACCTGTATCTTATTACAAGTTTCGTTAAGTTATTTGTTTGACGAACTTTTCTATTTAATAGTATATACCTAGCTGTTACCCGCGACGCGTTTATTCAGAAAATAGTAAAACCTCCCTCGTGAAATACTGTAACGAATTATCAAACTTCATCAACATCTGTGCCGTTTAGTCGTGAAAAGCCTACAAACAGACAGACAGAATTACTTTCGATTTTATACTAATTAATAAGGCTAAGGAAGGATAATACGAGCTTTACTAGCTTGCGTAATGAATTGTAGAAACGCATCGGACGAGTTGAGAATGGGGTGAAATACAGCATGGAACTAACTAGATATACAAAATGATTACTGAATTTGATGTTATGTATATACTTATAATGAGACCTATCAGAGATAGGGAAGAAACAACTAGTATGAAGAAAATATATTGCTTTGATTTAAATATAAAATAAATTTCTTAAATATCAAGCACATAAATTAAAATTGTGTACATTCAGCGTTAGTGACCAAGATACAAGTAAACAAATTAATAGTTATTTTGTAGGCTAGGACCGCCATTTAAAACATAATTTTAAAAAATCTATTCGAAATTGTCGAAATGATCGCGTAACAGACATAAGTACAAAAAAAAACCACACAGACGATTTAGAACCTCCTCCTTTTTTTAAAGTCGGTTAAAATGTAGTCTTTTAAAGCGTAGCGTTAAATGCTTGCTTAGTCTAGGTTAAAAAAAGGCTCTTTTGAATTCAATAGAGCGATCTCGTGTCATGTGAACGGGTGACAATCCAACACTCCCTTTTATAGATGAGGGACGACCGTAAAACGTAACGAGTGGCTCCATCACCGTTTATCTGCTGGAGATTTATCGGTTTTTGTTATAGTTTCTTATCCTAGGACATTGTAAGTTTACGGCCTGTGATAGAAAGGGATAAGGATGTTCGCTAACTGTGTTTGTGTGGTCTTTGACAGTAAAGTAAGATTTGATAAGGCGGTAATTCAGAATGTTGATATGTAGTTTAGGTAAGCGCCGACTTTAGTTTCTGTGATCTATGGTACCAACACAGGTTTACAGTAAATTAGCAGACTTCCTGCCTAATTGCCTAATACGTACCAGTTAGGGCTCTTCCGTCTTTGGCTCCAGTGTCACTACGTCAATTCAAAGAAAATGTAGAGGAACCAGTAGTGACGTTGCGCGATAGTCTCTGACAACACTGCCAATGCCAACTCCGGCCAATGACGGAATTGAGCCCTAATTCATGTAATAATCAATTAAGCAGGTCGTCTGCTAATTTGCTATAAATATAGACATAGACATAGACATAGACATAGACATATATTTATTTGTAGCAAAAACATACACAAACAAAATAAAAATTACACAATTATAAAAAAAAAAGAACAAAGTTTTTGCCACAAACCGGTCCCAACTCAGCATAATGCCGGCTGCTGTAGACAACCGGCGCTGGTCTTCCGTTGGAACCGGCAGGTGACGTCACGCACGGACGACGCGAAATATAATAATAAAAACAATAAAAATAACAAAGCAAAAATAATAAAAAACAGATCAATTACATTAATTACATTAAAATAGGACTTACTTAAACACTAAAAGACGCAAAAAAACTTGAAAATTTAAATAATACAAAACGAACATAACTAACACATCATAATCACATCACATATTATACACACAAAAAATAAAAACACATTAACCACAAAAATTCACAAACAACTGGTGTCATGTTTGAGGTGTTCCTCGCCCTTCTGGTGTTCATAAAGTACATTACATATACGTTGGCACTTTGGCTCCATAGATCATAAAACCTTAAATTGGCGCCTATATGATCCTTTGAGCTGTGGGGCTCGGCAAGCACCTCGAACATCAGCGTCACACAGCGGGTCCAAAATACCATGTTAAAAACCATCACCAATGCACCATGGTTCATTCAAAACACCGAACTACACAGCATCTTTAAAATGAACACTATGTGCAAGAGGAGATTGAGCGACTAGTACAAAATACAAGCAGAAGCTGAAAGGACACCCAACATTCCTAGCGACCCAGTTGCTAACATCTAACTAAGTGTATCTTTGATACCTAAATTGAATAAAAACATTTTGACTTTTACTCAGCTACACACCAAGACTGAGAAGAAAACTCCCCTTGCCCCTTCAAGAGGGAATAGTGCAAAATGAGCAAGCGTCTTCAATGGAGAATGCGCTCAACTAATTTCACAAAAACCTAAAATTTGCTAAAAGTGTAGACACTGATCACAGATACTCAAACAAAAAAAAAAACCTATATAATCCTATAGTATCTTAAAACTACCTGGTTCATTTTGAAGGCATTCTTTGATAACAATATAAAAGCGACCAACTTTAGTCATGCAAATATTTGAAGAAAAGGAAACTCAGTCAATCGTGTTCAACAAAAGAGGAGGCCCGAATGTTTTCCTTGCTAGATTTACCTATGCCGTACGTGCCTCCCAGAGGATGACGGAGCCAAACACCATGACTCTGCAAACGTTTTCTACCTTTCAACCATTTTATATTTGCACTCGCAAGCAAGATAAGACATTCAAATTTGATGTTACACACGTTGCGATAAGGTTTATAAGTTTTTGCAGTATTGTAGTCGGTGCTGGTTTGTAAAAGTAGAGTGTTGTGTGATCCGGAGATGATCCGCGACCGACCGACGGCGGCTGGCGACGAGCGCCGATGTTTACCTTCTGCATGGTTGTATAATCATGGTGATGCTACAAGTTTCGACGGAACTTTTTTGATGAAAGCTCATGTACTTATTAAGAGATTTATGAAATGTCTTGTTGAAAGATTCCGATCGTGTTGGCAAGCTAAATGTTTTTTGACGTGACAACGTCTAATGAATCGATGAACGTCGGCTGCACGCACGAAAAAGGTTGCCTCATTGTCCCGTTACGCTCGGTAGATCGGAGCGAAAGCGTTACACGAGCGAGCAAAAGGCACGATCGGTTTGAGCGTTCGGCTTGCGCCGCGTCTGTCTCTCTTCCACTCGATTGGCTTGTGCGTCCGAGGAGCAGATTTCATCAATGTTTAGTTATACTCGTAACCACGTCTGTTACGTTAAACTAACGTCCGTAAACCGACTTTACAGCCAACCAATTTTTTTATTACAAACTAAGGTGTTTTTTCGTCGTGACGTGGCGTGACTCCAAGGAACTCTTTGTGGTGCAGGGTAAGATTGAGAAGACGAGACCACGCGGCAGTCACCATTACGGTGGTCCGACCAAATAAAGGCTGCACTTAGCGGTCCCGTGAACGTGGGAACCTGAAAAGCTGCAATACGTGACGAATGACGACGGATTAAAAAGCGAGCCACCAGCCTAACTGACGACCAAGACTATTCTGCTAAGAGTGCTAACGACTAAGAAGAGAGAGAATAGGTTTCTTTAGTTTTTTTTTGGGTCGGTGCGTCTATACACCTCCTCAAACGGATACTTAGGTATCAGAGCTAGGTAAATGTAAAAATAACATTACCTGTTTGTATCCTTTGACTAATCAGGCCAATCGATCGAAGAGCAAATAAAAAAACAGTGTTTTAAGCAGTGTAAGTTTAAAAGGCGAGAGAAGAAGTAAACTTGTTTTGACTTCATTTTTTGATTCTGGAAATGATGATTTTTTCGTAAAATTGTTGAAGCCATTTTCCGTTTGCATTTTACCTCTTTAATATTCTACCATAATCAAGGTATTAACAAAATTAAACAAACAGATGTACCCCAGTTCTTCACTCTAATAAATGGATATTAATTTTAACGCTCTCATAAAACTTAATTAACGAACCCCATCCATCTTCTGAGTTTGCGTAACAAAGCACACGTTAAGGCGCTCCTGAAGCTTGTTCATTTTCATTCAACGTACCTATATTATGTATTTAAGTACTGCGTAGTAAACTCGAACTTATCTATGTATAAATTACGTGTCACGTTGTTTGTCCGCTATAGACTTCTAAACTACTTAACCGATTTCAATCAAATTTGCACACCGTGTGCAGTTCGATCTAACTTAACAGATAGGATAGCTCACATATATATATAAATAATAAACGCGAACGATGTCGCGGGGTGACAGCTAGTAAATAAAAAAATAAATAAATTCGGGACATTGTCACACACGGTCGCCTGATCCCAAACTAAGCAAAGCTTGTGCTATGGCTGACAGAGACTGATATACATACTTAGATATTTTTTAAATACATACTTAAATAGATAATAATACCCAGACATAGAACAAACACAAATGTTTACCACATAAATATTTGCCCCAGGTGGGAATCGAACCCACGCCCCCAAGCTCAGACGGCAGGTTCACTACCAACTGAGCCACCGAGGCAGTCAAAGGTATAGTAGATTTAGGATATATTTTATCGATTTCATTGTCAATACATTAAAAACATTATAAAAGTAACTTGTTAATTGCTAGATTGCAGTATAAAATAAAAACAAATACTCGACTGCAAAATGTAGTTTGGCACTTTGGATATAATTAAAATTAAACATTGTCACTTCCACTGTCAATACCTTATCAAGACGATTCAGATGACACCTCACATCTCGAAATCTATCAACCTGTTTAGGCTGTAGGGCATGCCAAAGAAACCTCATACATACATACCCACATACATATACGTATACATACACTCGAAAAACATAACCCTCCTTCTTGCACAGTCGAGTAAAAACAAGATCAAAGCATTAAGGTAACATGACCTAAGTACATTTAACTGTTTTTAACCGACTTTAAAAATATGGAAGATTTCAATTCGACAATTTTTTTTAATGACAAGGATATTTGAAGGCAATTTTACTGCGTTTTTAAAAACAATTCATATTAAACAGTCAACATATACCAAAAAGTTTCATCGCGTTGACTATAGTTTTATTACCAGTAAGTATACTAGTGAGTACTAAGTACATTTAAACATGACTTATACTTATAGGCTGCACTGCACCTTAACCCTCCAGTACTTCAGTTGAGCCTTAAGGAAAATTAATACTTTAACCTATGCTCTTACCAAACAAAACAAATCACTTGTTCTCGTTACGATAATTAACGTTTCAACATTCGTGACAAACACTGCAGGTGTTCAGGTGTTCATAAAACATTATAATTTATGTTCAACTCTTACTGTGCGACCAACATAGCTGTAAAAGTGGTCAAATGAGGGAACTAACAATTTTCAATCGCAACTCGTTAAGAAAATAGTGGAAATACGATAGTGGCTCCTATCATGCAACTTTCTTGTAAAAGTTGGTTTTACAGTACAATAGTCGAACAAGCTGCTACAATGCGCTTATCGGCTAGGAAGTATTGCCAATTTAAATAATAAGAGCTGGAGAAATAAAATTATTGTTTTCTCACATAATTTCCGACAGATTGAATAGGTCAATATAACACTTACCAGTCAGGGTAAGTTGTAGTAAAACAAGAACCTACTTGAACATGCTTTGAAGCTGCACCGCGCCTAGACCCCATCCTCGCCTTACGATCGACCTTTATAGGTGCTCCTTAGTAAAACTTTTAAATCTTATACATATAATTTCACGCCTCTCCCCCGAGGGGGCTGGCAGAGGTGTAATACAACACCCACACTTCACCGGACGATATTCAGTCCCAAACGTGACAGGGGGCGAGCCTGTCGCCAAATGCCGGGCTCCAGTCATGTAGCAGATGACATACATACCTTATGCTAATTATAAAATCGAAAGTAACTCTGTTTGTCTGTCTGTCTGTTTGTAGGCTTTTCACGGCTAAACGGCTGAACGTATCTTGATGATATTTGATAAATAGTTGCAGTATGTGACAAGGAAGGTTTATGGATATTTTTTTCTGAATAAATAAATCTTTTTGTCATGAAATTCTGTAAATGAATAAAAAATAACGCGCCGCTTACCAAATGCGTCAGACAACGTCACAGAATAGTACGTAGTTGGTACTTAAATAACAACTGACAACTAAAATTAAAACTCCTCTCAAAACCAGCCAGTATTTTTTTTTCAATGTTGTTCTCTGATCTTATTGTTAACGGATTAATATTCATAATTTGATAGTTAGTTACAGTATATCACGAGGAGGGTTAATGCATACTATTTTCTGAATAAACGCGAACGAAGTCGCGGGCAACAGCTAGTTATACATAAAGCAATTGCAAATTATCTTTTTACATTAGTCCGTAATCTAAGTTTTGTCGACCTAGAGTTAGACTTAGATGCTCAGAGGGCGTCGCCGTCGTGTCGACCTTCAGTGTGGTGCACGTGCACTTTTGAGTTTTCAGTGTCACCCTAGAGTGATATCAACCTTTAGTGTGTCGCATTATCGTGCATTCGAACTCCTGTGTATCGCAGTTCAGATAGGTATATCGCACTAGCGTGATTCGCGGTTCCATTTGTCACGCTCACGTAGTGGGTTTATTGGTAATTGGGGGCTAAGGTTCCAGTTCCATTGTTTCGTTTTGTTGACCTTAGTGTTTGTGAGCCTGGAATGGACATTGGCGTTTGGGATCAATAAGAGAGCTAGTTTCCACTGCTGGCTGCTCGAGATAGAATCTTGCGAAGTCAATTTGGTGTAA
This sequence comes from Peribatodes rhomboidaria, assembly GCA_911728515.1. Lineage (NCBI taxonomy): Eukaryota > Metazoa > Arthropoda > Insecta > Lepidoptera > Geometridae > Peribatodes > Peribatodes rhomboidaria. The sequence continues at coordinate 14,141,697 of OU452179.1, read as the reverse complement.
AGATGAACTGTCCTTGAGTCAGAACCTCAGAGTTGGTGCCTTAAGAAACAAAAAGAAACTGGACTCAAAAAAAACACTGAAAGATCCACATACCTATCTATTTTTTTGGTTTGTATATTTATGGAAGGAACAAAAAGACACTGACTGAACCTACATTAATATTCTAATCCTATCCTAATCCTAACTAATACCATAGATAGACCATAGATAGATATTATCATTAGTCTACGCTAATACAATAAATGTGAAACTGAGTTTGTTTGTTCGTTTGCTTGTTGCGCTTTAGCGCCTTTTACTTAACCGATCGTCATGAAATGAAATTTTGCAAATTTGCATGAAACGAAAAATGTTCTTTCCTGTACCCCTGAAAACGTGTATACGTTGTCAGGGGTACAGAAAAGAACATTGGATCGGCTATTTTTTATCCGCGGGTAACGCCGCGGGACGTATCTAGAATTTTCTATGCGTAACGGTACTAAAATTGAGTAGGAAGCTGCTCCAAATTACAACAAAGCAGACAAAACGTCATTGACATATCCAAATAAGTAAAAAATTAAGCCTTTCTTCGTCAGTCAAAACAAATAGACCGTCGACGTATCGCCTACACGTAACGGTTCTAACGCAGTGTTTACACGAGCAACAATGCCGTGATTAAAATGTGCGTAGTGTGTCGACACAATGCGAGTTATTATGGCGCTATTGTTGTAGTATTGAGGGGCTGGGATAGGCTGGCGGCACACTTGCGACTGTGAACGATGTTTGACAGTAATGACCTCCTAGAGCTTTCAAAGTTGACAAGCAGACGTTTACGATGTCACTGGAGTTAGTAATAAAACTAGGCTAATTGTGTAAAAGTAAGTAACTTTGTCAAAATTCTTGGAAACCATTTGTCAGATTATGTTGAAATTTGGCATGTACAATTAAATTAACTATATCTCCACACCTATGTTGTTGATTTTTTTTAAAAACGTCCTTAACAGGAAATAGAGCTATGAAAATATCCGCATCTGTAAGGTGTCACTTAAACTGATTTATTTCATGGAAAGACAATGCAAATAAAAAAATCCTTTATATAGGGAGGTTACGTCATTCAGGCTACGTCATTAGCTTTAATTAGCTTTAGTAATTTTAATTCACAATACTAATTTAATTTAATTTTAGTATTAGTTATTTGAGAATGACAAGAGAAGTGCAAAAGTCATTAAAAAAAAATTAATTTGCTCTTTGTCACTGTGGATAACTTTAGAGGCTCGTCAGTATCTCTACTTGCTATCTTCGTTCGTCGTTTTCTTCTAGACGAAATAGCAACAGAAAATCTTTAGCCAATGCGAAGTTAGTCTAAAGTGGTCGCCAGGCTAGTTTTAAGCCAAGAAGGTGGAAAAGGTGGGATGCGTCCACTACGTAAGCGCGACAAACAGAAGTGCGAATTATACTAATGCGACATATTTCTAAAACAATACAGCTGTTTCAAAACCTTATCTGTCTTGAGCAAAAGAGGTCTCCTAGGGTACTAGGACATCTCTGTATTTGTTTGTTCGACGATAACTTTTTTTTTGCAATTTAGCAGACAAGTAGTTCATGCAAACGTAGTTTTTAACCTCCTACGCAAAAACGACGGGATGTTATAAGTTTGACGTTGAAGTTTGACGTTTGACGTTAACAAAAAAAAATTAAATCGGTTCATCCGTTCGGGAGCTACAAGATACCACACACAGGCACACACACACACACACACACACACACACACACACACACACGCGCACACACACACACACACACACACAAACACACACACACACACACTTGAAATTGTTGCGAGTGTTCTTAGCTATTTTTGATGAAAATCAGTGTCGGAGGTTTATTAAATGTATACTTGTCAAGTTCAAACATGAGCCAAATTGGACGAGAAGCCATGGAGATATATGAAGCCTCCTTCGAGGCAAACTATTAGCTAGGAACATTTACCTATCTCCATCATTTACTTACTAATACGTGGCGTACACGCCCTTAGTGATGTGAAGGGCTTTTACTGTTTAATTCAAGAGGGGTCGGTATCTAATCAAATTACAGGTCGATGGCAAGAAGTCCCTTCTCTAATTACAGGTGCGGGTCGCACCTACTCCTGTAATGGATGCATTGCACGCTAACCTCGGATTTGTAGCTTCATTTGACTATAATATTCAATAAAATAATATTAACTAATCATCATCATCATCATGTTAGCTCAGGAGACGTATACTGCTGGACAAAGGCCTCTCCCAATGATCTCCATAACGACCGGTCTTGCCCTGCTCGTTTTCAGCGGCTTCCCGCAACCCTCAACAGATCGTCGGTCCTCCTTGTAGGAGGCCTTCCAACGCTTCCGCTTCCTGGTCGTGGCCGCCACGCGCAACACACACTACACTTTTTTAATCTGATGTAAACCTAAACCTCTAAAGTTAAATAAATATTTATACTTTACTTACTTACACACTTTACTAACATGATAGAATTCTCCCTAAGTATTACCTGCATAGATAGATTGATACCACAACATGTTACATTATCGAAAGAAAAACAAAAACCTGGCTGCAAAATGTTGTACCCTATGTCACTTCCACTATCAAGACGATTCCAATGTCGAAATCCATGAACCTGTTTAGGCTGTAGAGCGTAGCCAAAGAAACCTCATACATACATATATACGAGTACATACATGAATACACTCGAAAACATAAAAGGGGGTTATGCTTTTCGAGTGTATTCCTGTATGTATAGCATTCGGGTAAAAAAAGAAAACAAACACCGGGATGAGTCGCGACCAGAATTATCAGTGTTGCAAGAATGCAGTAAATAGTGGCCAATCACGGGCTATTAATGATAATAAATAAATAAATAAATTCGGGACACTTTCACACACGGTCGCCTGACCCCAAACTAAGCAAAGCTTGTACTGTGGCTGCCAGAGACTAATATACATACATACTTAGATATTTTTCAATGCATAGGTACTTGAATAGATATTATTACCCAGACATAGAACAAACACCAATGTTCATCACATCAATGTTTGCTCTAGGTGAGAATCGAACCCACGCCCCCACGCTCAGAAGGCAGGATCACTACCAACTGAGCCACCGAGGCAGTCATGATCATCACCGTGTTGATAATCATGAAACACCACTAAAACATTAGAGGTAGGCGCGTAAAATGCGGTCTTGTTATCAATTTCTTCAAGACCACCTTCTAGATGAGTTAGTACTTTTTAGAAGTTTATTTATTTATTATTCGCCAAAATACAGTGCTGCATAGTGCTTAGACTAAGTGCAAGTACAAAGACCCTGTAAGGGCGCTGCAAAATAGGTTTAAGCATTAAAATCTTACAAATAGTATAACATTATTCTAACACAGTATTATAACTACGAGTATCATACTCAACACTTATCTATACTATAACTATATTAATTTAAATTATGTATCTGTATTTAAACATAGTTTGTGTTATATTAATTTACCAGAAGTTAATGTGACATGTGCTCTTAAGTTCTCTCTAGTATTTTAGATCTTGTCGCAAGTGTGCGTGCAGTCTTACCTGGGGGCTTACCATGAACTTTTACAAAAACATCATTGCGCAGGAACGTTTTGTTACATTCCTTAATAAGTATTGTTTTGTATCATACCACAAGCATTGAAAACAATAATGTTTTAAAACGTTTTTACTCCTGCTACAGTGACGTCAAAAGAATGTACGATACAAGTGCCTTTATACACTCTGTGGTACTTTTGCGTATTTTGGAGTATGGTGTTGCCAGATGTACGATGTCAATCGTAATTATACGATTTATGCCATGTAAAAATCGTACAATCGGGGTCGTACATTAGTATGACCGCATAGCGAAATCGTGCCTACAATAACCTATCGATACAGGGAAATTACACTTACGGTTTTTACAAGTTGCAAGTAAAAACACTATGATTTCTTATTATTTTCTTCCGAATTTTTATTTTCCTCACCCGCGTACAATCGCTCATAAGAAACATCTGGCGACACTTGGTTGTAGGAACAATGTCAAAAACGATTTTTTTTTTGTTTTGTCTCATAGGGCAGGCTAGAGGCAACATAGCCATACCACCATAGTCTTCCGTATGTTTGTCATAACATTTTTCATTAAATCTCTGATGAAGATGATGATAAATGAGATAAATCTCGCTCCTCTTTCCCTCTTTCAGTAAAGGCGAGTTTTCGTTTTAGAAAATAATACAAAATCATGACACCATTTTTTCGGTTCCCCTCAAAAACGTAAATTAAATCTACCTATGATCATGAAGGTAAATTAAAATTCAATTGCTGTATCCAATTAAAGTTTGTGAAAATTATTTTGGTGATATCTAGAATTTAATGCTTAGAATAATTTGTCACAGCGGCCGCAGAGTCTCAGCGAAGCAGTTCGATCTCAAGTGAGACTTTTTAAAAACCCACAGTGAAATCGCTGCGGGCTTTAATAGGAGTCTGCAGGCGAAGGCTCACTCTAAGAAGAAGCAAGTGCATCAAAAGGAGCTGACTTAGCCAACAAAAAATCTATGTGAAAATGGGTTGAAATTTATTCTGGAGCCCGTCCGAAGGCGTCCTTCGTAGTACGGAGCTTCCATTATCTGCTTCGAGAAACTCGAAAGTTTCCAAATCATCGGCCATCTTGCTAAATATTACAAATAGAACCTCAGAAACACAGCAAAAACTCACTTAAAAATAGAAAAAGTTACACGGAGAGCAACTTTTTAACAATCGTTGTCATTTGTATCATTCCTGCTATTTTGACAGCTCGCCTCGGCAGGAATACTTTAGAGGTCATGGTACGGTTTTTAAACAAATGTTCCTTGGATTGAATGAACGAAATCGAGTGACGTCAACAAAACTGCTAAGCGATATCAAAACTTAACAGGAATACTTTTAGGGTGGTCATGGTACGAAATTACGAAGTAAGGCTTAATTAATGATGTTTTAAGAGGTTGTGGTAAGCCCCCTGATCAGAGCACAATCGCGCTTTGTGTCTGGCAATCGTGCTCCGTCTCGAAATGCTCTGTTTCGCGGCTGCGATCTCGGCACGACGGCAGACAGCTTGCTATTATTGTACTATTCTGGACAATAGCTGCGCTTAGAGGGTGAATAACGATGCTATACCTACCGATATCATGCAGATAAGACTTTGATACAAGTATATATTTAGCAACAAGCTAAGAACACTCCTGACTTATTCACCTTTCAAATAAAATAAAAAAAACAAAATCGGTATAGCCGTTCGGGAGCTACGATACCACAGACAGACAGACACATACACACATAGACACTCAAACACACACACACACACACACACACACAGTTATAATAATACCCCGTCGTTTTTATGCGTCGGGGTTAAAAATCACACTTCACATTGAATATTATGAATCCGAAAGTTTGGATGGATTTATAAATGAATGGCTGTATGTGACTCAATCACGCCAAAACGGCTGAACGAATATGGATGAAATTTGGCACAGAGATAGATAAATAACAGAGATAGATTCTGGAATAGCATATAGGCTACTTTTAACCACGGGTAACTCCTTGGGGCGCAGCTAGTACGTCATAAATACCTATGTTTCTTACACCTACGAGTATGTCAGAAACATAGGTATTTACGACGAACCTCAATAAAATACGTCATAAGTAGCTCGTCTGCCCTAACTAAGCCTTTCTATGGGCGAGATTCACAGACTGCGATCGAAGTAAAGTCGAAGTCGACTTTACTTCGATGGAAAGTTCAAGAATCCCGCCCGGAAAGTAGAACTTTTCATCAAAGTAAAGTCGAAGTGCGGTCTATGAATCTGGCCCCATTATTCTGCTTCCTAAGTCTAGGTCTCTTGCCAATTATCTGTCGCTTTTTAACTGTTGTCTATTTACATTTCGCAGCCCCATCACTCATGGCTATTTTAGGTATTCCTGAAAAAAATATGCCCTTTTTTACTTTCTTTCTTATTTTTAAAATCTTAGTTATGATCTCAACAAGCTTCTAAAAAAAGTTCTTAGTTGAATTTAGTTTCAAAATATCTTTAAAAAAGCAGCTGAAACCGCAACGCAGCACCGAATGGTACCCAAATAGTTTCTTCCTCGCCCCACAAAACTGTTATTTCGAAACAAAATGGCAATAAAATATGATGTTACCAGCCATCAAAGGAATTACCCCGCCCCCGGGGAAATCAGGAGGTGTCGACGCGCCGTTACGTCACGGAACAGATAGTATAGGCACATGACTTTTATTATCTTGCCGGCTTCTTGAGGGGCTACAACAAAATATTAACTATATTTTTAAAAGAAGCTTCAGTGTCAGAGGAAGTTACTTTTCAAGTTAAATGGCAAGCTGAACATACTCCACGACACCAAATTTAACTGTAAAAAGAAAGTGAAACACTATTTGAGTAGCTTGAGTTATAAGGAAACTGAGGAATTATTAAAAACAGCGAACTAACATACATATACATACATATATACCATTACACATACATACATACACACATACATACATACTCACATTGGTTCTAACACATTACACTTTCTTACCCATCTAACTCCTAACGTTATAAAATTTCATAATACGATTGTAATAATTTAATAAATTCATGTGTTAATCATATTAAGTGTAGTATAGTGTGCAAATGATGTAAAATTGCAAATATAGTGCAAACAACTGAAAGAGTACTAGCTACCACAACACAACTACCGTGGTAGCTAGGGGCTATCAAACACTGTACAAATTTTTTTTCGTGTCAAATAAATTTATTATTATTATTATTTTTGTTTTATTTTTTATCTGTATTTTTTAAAGAGGTAACATTTGTGAGTTTGTAAGTTTGTTTGTCGTGGATAATCTTGGAAACTATCAAATTGATTCAAAAAATTCTTTGACTACTAGAAAGCTACATAATCCCTGAGTGTCATAGGCTATGACGCAAGCAAAGCCACGGACAGAAGAGCTAGTATGTCAATTTTGTATGGAGGTATTTATGTGGAAATAGTCTGAAACGAGCTATCCATGTAGGTACGAACGCCTGCAGAAGCTCCGAAACGCCGCTCCTATTGGTCGAAAAGCCACTAACAACCTATAGGAACATTTTCGCGGGCGTTTATACGCGGCAATAGTTTGGAAGGGCTTCAGAAGTATTATAAAATTATTGGTACGTTTACTGAATTTTTTATTGAGATTTCCACCGCGGTGGCTCCCGCTATTCTTCAAGAACCGTTTTTTTTCGGGATAAAAAAGTAAGTATGTGTTAATGTAAGGTACGAGTACCTATAAGCTACCCTTTTACTAAATTTCATCGAATTGTAGCCGTTCTGCGTGATTGAAAAACAGACATTAAAATATACAATTTTTCACATTTGTATTATAAGTAGTTAGTTGGTTAAGGCTTCGTCCTGATTAAGCAAACTATGAGTGGCTGGCTGTCCGCTGGGTGGCTCTGATTCACGTGTTGTAAAACTCTATGTTGAGCAAGCGGAGAACTTAAGCAAGCGAAACGCAAATCCCCCGCTCGTTAGCAAGCGATATGCCGCAAACTCGTGCGTACTGAGTACGCGCAGCCGCGTACTTAATACGCGCTTTTCGATTACTCTATTTAAAATACATATATACCTATAGGGTTGCGAACTGAAAGCAAACAGTCAACCGCTCACAGTTTCCTCAGGACGAAGATTTTAATTTTAGTAAAAATTGTTTTATTGGTTGTTTTTTTGTGGAATGGTATTATAGAATCTAGGTACATTGATTGAAATATGCTTATTTACTTATTATTCATTCACCATCAGCAAATCGAATTGATTACTCTAAAATTATAAAATTGAATATGTACGAGTAATCTGTAAATTAATGTCATTGATATAAAATGTATTGTATGTCATCTGCTGCATGTCTGGAGCCCGGTGTATGGCGACAGGCTCGTCCCCTGTCACATTAGGGACTGAATATCGTCTGGCGAAGTGTGGGTGTTGTACACCTCTGCCAGCCCCTTCTGGGCAAAGGCGTGACGATTTGTAATATGATATAAAATTGTTCCCAATAAGATTACTAGCTACCGCCACTCAGGGTATCCTACCGCGGTGACTAGTGACCCTTATTAAAATTTCCTTTTTATTTGTAATTTTTTTAATGATTGTATTGTATTGTAGCCTAAAGCAGCCATTACACCAATATGTATCTAATTTAGCGTAGCTAAGCCCGTACAATAGAAAAAAATGGATTAGGTTAACTGACTGACTGTCCAACTGGCATTACACCATCAAATTTTGGCACGCTAGCTCACCTAGCGTACTGCAAATTAGAAAATGTAATGACCGCTTTAAAGTATTTGAACAACATTTTGACGTTTGAGAATGTTTTTCATAGCAGTTTTCAATTAAAATAACAGATATCTAAGTGGTAACAAGAAGTTATTTCATTCATTTTCATGAAACTCCCGGCAATGTTTGACAAGCAATTCACTTCAATAGAAACTTTCTAAAAGCTTTCAGAGCTTCCAAGCTCGTTATAGAATAATGTGCTTTCAAACAAACCAAACTAATATTCAAATGCGTATTTCAACTGCTCTATAAATCAGTGAAAATATTGTTTTTGAACTATTCTCAAGAATAAAATTAAAATAATGGTCATCGCTCACATACTCAACGATCATTCTGACAAGACCGATTTGATCCAAATTAAAAGCTAATGGCATGAACAGAAAACAGAATCAGAACTGATCAGAAGAGATCTTAACAGAATCTCGTGAAATTTTGCGAGCAGGTGCGATAATAATATAAAATTTATTTTTAAAATCTGGATAATTATCGAACCTGCTCACAAAATTTCACGAGAATCGGTTTAGAAATGCGACCTGTGGGCCTATTCCTACGCGTGAGATGAGATGAGATTTTATCTTGGTCACTTTCACACCTATGACGTTTCAAACGAGAGCAACAAGGACGAAAAACAGTGAGATGAAAATCTCAAATCTCCGAATAGGGCCTCTGCAGAGGAAAACAAAGATCCGGACAGAAATCGGACATACGGAAGCGTTTTTGTCGACGCTGAAGCAGAGACGCTTCGCTCGCTAACGGTCGCTCTGTCAATAAATAAACACATTTCAAAATGTGATGTTTATAAATTTACTAGCTGCGGCCTGCAGTGTTAATCGCGGTGATAAGCCACCCTCATACCAAATTTCATCCAAATCCATTTATCCGTTAGACCGTGAAGAAGTAACGAACAAACACAAACTTTCGCATTTATAATATGATGATGTTAGCCTAGTTGGAGAAGGCCCGCCTCTCAAACCAGAGGGAGCGGGTTCAAACCCAGCCGACGGCATTCACCATTTTTTTTTGTGTGAATATATTGTACTAGCTGCATCCCGCGGTTAAAAAGTATCCTATGTTACTTCTAGTACCTCCCAGAATATGTGTACAAAGTTTCATGATGATTCGTCAAGTAGTTTTTGCGTGAAAGTGTAACAAACATCCACGCTTTCACATTTATAATATTAGTAAGGATGTCATCTGCTACATGACTGGAGCCCGGTGGATGGCGACAGGCTCGCCCCCTGTCACATTTAGGACTGAATATCGTCCGTCGAAGTGTGGGTCTTGTGTTACACCTCTGCCAGCCTCCTCAGGGGAAAGGCGTGACGATTTGTTAGTTAAAATATAAGTAGGATTTTCATTGTACAGTAAGATTTTGTTAAGCTGTAGCATAAATCATAATATAGTAGAAGTTTATAGAAAAAAAAAACGTGGGCGAAAAGTAGTAACTAAATAATAGTAGTACTGAATGTAAAGTTGATACAGTGACCGATGACTGATATATTATCAAGCTCATTCATTGTTGAGTTTGATAGTCGCTTTTCTTTAGTAAAGAAATATTGTACTATAGGCTTAATTAAATAAGCAAATTAAACTCTTCCAGTAGACCTAGTTATTTGCGTTTGCAAGAGTCGTTACTCAAATCACCCGTGGGGGCGAGATGCTACCCTTTTTATATTGTTTGACAGTAAGTTGTTAACTCGACAGCTAGCGAAAATATACGGTCAGAAAAAAAAAGTCACACGAGCGTAATCTACCAAGTAGTACGCATCGTGTGCGTACTTTGTTTTAATGAATTAGTTTAATAGGAAAATAAAATACCCGTTCCGTATATTAATGTACTTTTATTTTTAAATAAATATAACCAATAACATTTATTACATCACAGGAGCAGGGTATAAAACACAAATCATTCATGTCTGCTGCAAATACACTAATTTACTCGCTTATTTGAGGTTAATCATAAACAATAATATTTATTCAAGTAATGTTTCTAAACAAATCGATGATACCGATTTTATTAAGCTATTTCATTTTAATGTACCTACTTGTGTAATATAACAGCTATAAACATTTTGTCATCTTTTTCTCAAAGATTGAAATGATGCAAATAATTTTAATGCTGTCACTACATAATAATCGACGTTAAAGTCTTACTAAATGCAACGCAACAAAATAGGTACAGATTCGACTCAAAACCGCCTCACATAATTATTTTCTAACAAAGATTTTACCCGTCGGGGACTGGGACCTTCGAAGAGATGTGATGTGACCCAATAGCTACGTCCACACTGTGCCTTTTTTTGTTCATTAAGGGCATTGCGCAGTCAACAGCGCACGTGAGGCAAACCCCTAACGCATGCGCGATGACAGTTGAAAGCGAAGCGCGCGCTGTGATACACGTTTTCCCACGTTGAGTGGATTTCTATGCCACAAAGTGTTCAACAACAAGATGGCGGACGAAGAAAAGATAATACATTAAAGTTTATTGAAGACTATAGAAGTTTCCCATAACTTTGGTATCCTAAAAATAGATCACGTTACTTCGATTACTATAATAACCTCGTATCCAAAACTTTCTCTTGGTTCTCTTTTTTCTGGAATTTCTTATGACCAAGTAAGCCGCACTTATTCCACCAAGTAAAATATTCTCATCACACATGTTTCCTAAAGCTGACAGAAACTACGACTGAACTAAATGACGCATATTGACGTTGCGTTCGTTTACGCATTCAACTATTGAAAGCGCCAAACGGAAGATGAATAGAAAGATGAAGAGGATGAAAATTGCATAGTGTGGACATACCTATTGATACATTATTATCTACGTTCGATCGAAGCCAAGGACGAAATAAATCATCATTCCAGGCGGAATCGGATTGCAAATAAATTGTTTCAAAAATCCAACATAGACGTTAACAGGGTTCAAAAATGAAGTGTAACTTGTAATTTGGTACAGTAAATAACTGTAGGTACAAAAAAAATTACTTTCCTTAAGACAAAATTATAAAGTCGTGAACTTGTGAATGGGGAACGTGGACTTAACTAAAAATTGGACTGTTCTCTTTATTAAGGTTTTTTTTAGGTCGAGTCGGTGTTGAGTCGATAATATACGATGTGCGACAACCATTAAATTGTTTATGACTTCCTCAAATGTCAGTGTAAATGCCATCAATTGACATCTAGCTTAGTTATAAATTAATAATTAATTATTACTTAATTAAAATTAATACTTATTGAATTAAACAGTACAGTCGCGAAGTAAATTGTTAACTTAATCTCTAATATTAATGAGGAAGCGATGTAGGCCTTATTTTTGTGCGTTTTAAACTAAATTTTACTTTATTTTACATTTTATTTTCCAATTTTATTCTTATTAACGTGTAAATAAAACTCTACCAATAGGAATCGCTAAAAATAAACCAAACAAATTTATTTCTTTTTCCGAGTTGATACTGGTAAAGTAAAATTGCCATTTAAAAACATTTTCCGCATCTTTTAACTGCTTGCATGACTTTTTTTACAGTCTCAATATAAATTGATCTACAAAAAAAATATGCTGGTAAGCATGTAGATTAAAATTTTGATGTTCGCCGCAGGCATGCTCTGCTTTCAACGTAATTTCCATGAGATATTGACGAAAAACAAACAAAAACGAGATGAATTAGCTTTATTAACCCAGTATTTACATTAGGCCTTTTGATGTGAGGGTACTCTAACGATTTCGTGCATCATGGTACCTACAGAAGTTTTTAATATCATCATCATTTTCATTTTCATCAGCAATGTAACAGAGGCTCATGCTCAGAAATATTTGGAAAAAAACTATTATTATAATGAAAACATGATTCATGCTTTAATAATGGTTTTATAACAAAACAATAAATGATGTAGGAAAGTATTTTTTAGTAAAGCTTTCTATTGTAAAATAATGTATACCTTTTTAACGTGACATACCTAATCAGGTTCAAGGATAATTAATGAATTTGGTACACCATAGTACTTAAGAGAGCTTTTTTCAAATACATTTATAAATAACGATGGTGTTTTACTTACCGTTTCAGAATAAAAATTACGAAATCTAAAGATATGCATAACTAGAAACAGGTTAATAGATAAATCTACAACTAAATACACTTTTTACAAATCGTAGAACGTCCAAGCGAAATTACTAAGTCGTTTTAAATAGGTTTTTATATCTATGTTTATTCATCTTTGTCGCTTTAAAAAGTACAGTTGCGTAGAAAAAAGCTTCACGAAACGATAAATAATGTTAATTTGAATTGTTGAACAGTACTTTATCGTAATGTTTTTTATTTATGTCGATATTGTTATTTAATTCAAACTAAGGCCATATTCATTGAATTATAAATAAAAATAATATTATCATGAAATAAGTCTTAAGATAAGACAAATGAAAGTCGACTTTGTTATAAGATTTAACGCCTTTGTCGTCTAAAATGACGCTGCAATAAATATCAAGATTATTTATTTGTTTAAAATTGGCTTATATCGAGATGAAGCACCGTTGGCTTGGCGCCATTTTTGTTGTAATCCCAATCGGAAAGAGCTTGGATTATTTTGTACAGCTGCTTCAAGTCAGATACAAAAATAATTTCTTTAGAACCCTGTCATTTTAAATATATTTTTGATTTTCAACGAGTTGCATGGAAAATTGAATTATTCTCACTGCACCCAGGTACTAAGCTCTTTGCATGTTAATACAGTTGTCTGTACGTAGTTGATTTATGCTGTTGTGTGCTTAAGGCAAGATCCACTTATGGATTGCACAGAGAGCAATTTTGTATCATTTTCTGTAGCCACAAAGGCAACGTAATTTCGAACTTGCCCCATTGTTTCAATAACGATTATAAACTGTTGTTGTGTTCATTCGAGTAGATTAAATAAATCTGAATAGTAATTTAGTATGTCTGCTATTTTTATAATTACCTACTAGGTTCTTCTAAAAGAAATATTATTTTTCTGCAGTTAACATGTCAAGGAAAACGTTCACTTGAAGTTGGGTAAAATTTAAATGTTTAGTTACGATTTAAAAAAACAAATACAATTTAAAAAAAACAATCTTAGCAATTTAATTTAAAAAAAATCTTGTAAAACGGTTTGTAAAATCATAGGTCTGGTATTTGCTGTTGGTATTGTGGAGTTGACAACACTTCAACAATTCGACATATTTGTCGTATCTCGCTCCGATACCCAGTGGAGCACAATCACGACCACTTACCCCGTAAGGGAGATAACATAAATAACCCTGACAGCTCAATTGTGAATGATTACAATGATGCCCGCGCCGCTCGCGAGCTCTTGAATACCTCGGATGCCTCACGATAAAACTTTTGTTTGCCTTTACGATATCCAACGGGATTCCGCAATTCTTCACTTGGGCAGGAAACATTGTTAATCCGATTTCCTTTTAATAAAATATAATTTAGGGCCTTTGACATTGATTTTCAAGATTGATTGCTTTTGATAATAATGTACTTTTTATTGGTAATGGGAGAGATCTGACCAAAGAGTGGGACAGGAAATTTATATTTAAATTTGAATGATTTCTAAAATGATTACGATTCATAAAAAAAATTGCTGATAATACTTTTGCTCATGACTGTACTTTTTAAGACGAAAGATTCTTAGTAATATATCCTAGTAAAGCTAGTAATACTGTACATACCTCAGTTAGGCAACGCATCGTGTTCAAGACACACAGACAAAGATGTTTGACCGTCCACAAAAGTGCAACGGATTTGGAACTGATTTGTGATTTGAGTAACGCTCGATTAACAGACTTCAAAAGATAGTAAAGTTCGATGTTTATCTGCATGTTTAAAAGTATTAGTTGACCAGTGTCGATTGTGCAAAACTCTAGTCAAATATCAGTCACAAATGCGTCCCACCTTTTATTATAGATGGCCATAAATACAGACGAAACATATAAATTAGGTACTCTGTACAAAAGAACTTGTTACTTTGGCAAGATAAAAATTAATTTACAGTTCATGAAAATAGAAGAAGTTACGAACACAACATAACCTTAAATTGTAGAAAATTCTACGCACTAGATTATAAATTAACGTTATAACCCTTACCTAAGATTATTTTATAAATGAGGTACGTTAAACCATTGTGACTATTTGGAGATGAGTCATCCTCGAGAATATGACCTAAATACTACATTGTACAATTACCGGCACAAGTCTTAGCATCTGTCAAAACAATCTTCGCTCGTTAGCTGCGATAGCAATAAATATTTTGACAGATGCCCTCGCTCGATGTTGCCATTGTGAAAATAAAAACAATATTAACATGCGCATCTATAAAATAACAATTATACATAAAATGCAAGAAATGGAACGATAAATATAATTAGTAAGATTATTCAATTAAACTATTAATATAAAATAAATAAAAACTTAGAATTTTATACAATTTTAACGAAATCCTAGGGAGGAAAAAAGCTAGTAACGAAAACCCACTTTGACGTATTTTAATAAATTCACAATATCTGAAATAGCGGACAGACGGAGTTGTTTAAAAGAATTGGAATTGATATACGGGGTTCTCTCAAATTTTTGGCATAAAAATCGATGCGTACAATATATCGTCGAAAATACTACAATATCATAGTATATTAAGTATTAATGTTATTCCTAACGGACTAGGCAAACGATTTGCTTTGACAGAAACAAATATTTTGCGATATCATTGATAAACCGAAGACACAATTCACAATAGATAAGGCGCAAGATTTGAAAGCAGTTCTTTTATGATATATTTTATTTAGGCCTCATTATTGTGTATAATGATATGAAAATGCGTTTTATTCATTTCTGTCAACATTATTGTATGAAATTAAAAGACAGCACGTATATGGCAGTAACAGTTGAATCATCTACTTTATCAATTCACGCTTGCACGGAACCAACGACGGAATAACTTACAATTGAACAACAAGAATCAACGCTCGCCTTCGTGGCTGTATAAACACGAATTAGGACGATGGTCCTTGCCTTTCGTCTAGAAATATGGCGAGCGGAAAATGACAGTTGACAGTGACAGTTAATTCAAAATGGCGCTGTTAATGACAGTTGATGGCGCGTCGTTGTAGGCGCCGGATGCGTCGGTGCCAATCATCGCGCCATTCCAGCAGTAGGGTCCTTTCGCCGACCGTCAGTCCAGGCATACCGGACGATATTCCTTCTTTTTCCACTCCTAGGATTAGGTAAGACCTGAGAAAATAGAAATAGAGAGTTATTAGTTAACTTTATCTTGCGGTCTAGTAGGTAAAGTCACATCATGAGTAGTTGATCATAATGTCAACGTAAAACATTGAAAGCTTTCCCGCACTACACAAATTTCTATTATTCCCTATTAAGACTTAGTAGTTTAGTCATCATTAACAGATTATACTTGTCTACGGTTAGGTGGAAGCGTCTTTTTGTATGTACGCCGCTGAACTCGGGTCTCTGAGCATCTCAGGAGCGGTGATTGTCCCACCAATACTTACTCCCGATACTCCCGATACTTACTTGTTAATCTTGATCTTGGGGCACTTGCATGCGAGGTCCTTGGCGCGAACGTAGAGGCTGGCGGCGCCGCGACGCAGACGCGAGCGCGGCGCGCGCTTGTACACCGCCTGCACGCTCAGCGCGAGTCGAGCCCACTCGCCCGCGCCCGCGCCCGCCGCCTCGCGACCGACCACTCTGCCCATTATGACTGCACAACACACGAAAAAATTATACAGTGTCCTGCGAAATTGCTCTACTGCAAAGGATCTACTTTCAAGGTACGAGTATATACACCTACGCCTATCAAATGATATTTTGAACAAATATATTTAAAAGATTACATGATATATTTTATAAGAAATTTTTTTAGGAATACATGACAAGAGTGAGAACATATCATATCATGGAACTTTTTTGTGAGTAGTATGACACTCACCGTAATCTCGGCTGCAGAACTTGTTGAGGTTTAGCGTGCGAGCGCCGATGCGACACCGGCCGCACTGATCCGTCGCTGCACACACAAACGTTACATTACGATGACATTTACTACTCCATAATCAGTTACTCATAAAATTAGCAATATTATGTTCAATCTGCAATAAGCAAAACATTTCGAAACGGTAAATAGAGGCACTGTAAGTACTAGTGAGGCAATAATAATAAGGCATTCCAATTTTATTAGTCACAACAATCATAACTCTTAAATTGGTTTACAAAATGATTGTGAAATGTAAATCGTGTTTATTAAAATTATATTGATTCATCATTGGTTTTTGGATTTGCCAGAAGCATATAGTTTTGTAAGATACAAAATTAGTAAACGAAATAAAACATGTGCATAAATGTGACGGTTAAATGATAGATTTACCTTGCACTCGCCACTGACAATTAAAAATAAAAATGAGTCAGTTAATGAATGGATAAGAAATAAGCCTGAAAATAATTTCACTGATCACATTCAAGTTTTAAAGTTTACACATAAAATGTGGGAAAAAGTTAATTTCTACCATTATTAAGCCGCTTTGTTAAAAAAGCTTTTTATGTGAAAACTTTAAACTAACACAACCTTTATCCATAAATATCTTGAGTTAAAATAAAATTGTTAACACTTTTTCTCACGAATGTTCTTTGCAGTTAAAATGTATATGACAGTAAAGTTATTGAAAGGTGGTGTTAGGGATGAGACTATGTAAAAATAATTAAAAATTAAATTAAAGTGCAAATTATTAAATTAATAGAGTGACTGCATACAATAAACAAATCAACTACGAGAAACGTTATGGGCCCTAAACAGTTTTTCTTTGACAGGGGTACAGGCTTAGTTTTGGAGACAGGTTGGAAAACATAGGAATTCCGAAATCATTAGTACCTACAATTCGTACGAAAATGGCTGAACTTTAAAGACTTCATAATTTTTTTGATGAGAACCATTTCACGTCTGAAATAAATTAAAGACAAATGACACATAGGTATGCAGTCTCTCTAGGAAAAGCACTCACTTCATTAGCTGTTCTTGTTGATCTTTCATCAAGTCTTGACATATTAGAAAGTGTTAATGGTATCATGTATGAATATTTGAACAGTCCCTAATATTAATCGATTAGAAGATCAGCTGCAGGAATATTGAATACCGCAATAATCCTGTAGGTATCTAATGAAATGAGTGCCTCTGGTTGCAGTGTTGATGAGGCGAGAGTGCATGAAGGTCCACTTACTACTTACCGCGGCCCGGCTCGCCCTCCACTGCCTCCATCGCCTGCACCGCCGTCACCACGCGCGGGATACCTGTACAGACAACATGACATGATAATTATGTGGATATATCTGAAATAAAAAACAAACAAATCATTGCCAGCATCCTAGAGCAAGCAAAAGATCTTTATTTCTACCATCTAAATAGGGCCTTCATTAGTAGGTATTTGAAAACCCTACTAGTACCACGTGGCGATAACAGTATTCAAAAATCTTAATAGCTACCAATGTTAAATAGTGCCGACATTAATATCATACTAAAAATACTACCTCTAGTGAAGTCAAGTGCAATCAAGAAGTGATTAACTTTCCGTTACCTTCTATGTCCAACACAGTCTCTCTCGTTAAAAGTCCTGAGACTGAGATTGGCCAAGAAAAATAGCATGCGGCAGAATATTGCATACTGCCCGGTTACAAATCTTACCACGCGTTGCTGCTTTGTAGCAGTACACTTTGCACCCCAGGTAGGGTTAGATAGGCTGAGTTATAAGCTAGACGGAACATTGCTTACGTATGCAAGGTGCGATGTGGCTCCGGGACTGCTGGTAGCCCTTGGCACAGCGGTTGCAGGTGGTGCCGGTGACCCCGTCCTTGCACGGGCACTGCCCGCTCGTCTGGTTGCAGGTCTTACCGCTCGCTCCTACGGGGTGGCAGTCGCAGGCTGGGGAACAATATTATACATGGGAATTGGAAAAAAAACAACTGATGACGTGATAGGAAGTGATGACTTGATGGCAATATTAAACACCAGGTAAGACAAATGGAATTTGAAGCTTCAACACAGATCTATTGCGAAGAAAAAAATGAGGTTGGTGAGCTTCAATACCCGGATCACTCGCAATACTTTCTCAATTTCAACTAGGAGTTACCCGAGGTAAAAGAAACATTGTGTTTGTTTTCTAACTGCGAGATAGATCAACGATACTTACGCTGTGGCTCAATAAATTGAACCTGATTAGGACATTGAGGCACACGGCTTACCAAGAGTGTTTTACTCGTTTGTTTTCTATTTAGGAAAAAAATGGGCAAAAACCCATCACGCATTTCACAAGTACCCAAAATATAACATAAAAAAAGTTTGCATCCAAACTTTGCTTGTTCTTTATTCCTTTTATTATGAAGAACAACAAACTCAAATAACACAAGTTCTGGCTTTCTGAGCACTGCAGAGGAACTTGGCAGTAACTTTCATGTTATGTTGCGAACTATTGTCAATATAAAAGTTTTTTTGTTTGTTTGGAGTGTATTTGTGTCCAATTTTCTACATGTTCGTAAAAGCAGATGTCTGTTTGGATAGCTTGTTTTGTAGGACTTATGAGTGCTGAGTTTCTTTCATAAGATAATGTTATGAGTTTTTTAAGAGTCGGTGACTTTCTGTTTGGGAAGTAACACGATATTATAAGCAATAGGTACCTGCGTTAATTTAAGAAAAAAAATATCCTTCCTTCAAATTTGTTTTTTCTATGTATTTACCTTTTTCTATAATATTATATTTTCGCGACGCTAGGTTATTTTCAAATCTCTTCTGAACGTTTATAACTTACGTTAAAAATCAATTGCATCTATAAAACGCCGTGCTTTGAGGACAAGCAAATTTCCTCTGCACCGCTATTTTCAGCCTAGAACTTTTTACAGACCAAATCGCCGACTCAATTATCCTTATGCCCTGACCTCTGACCCCTAGGGGTTGAGGGGTCTGTTTACGAGGGTCTCCATTACGGGTCACACACGATGATAGGAAATAGCAACCGACTGCGGCTCGCCAAACCGCGGAGTTGGGAACCGAAACATATTTGTTTTGCCCGTTTGATGAGATTGAGTTGGGGAGCAAATAAAATATTGTGGTGCTTGCCATGTTGATTTTTTGTTCGGATATTGGCTTATTGGGAAAGCAGTCGTCTGGTGTGGTTTTGTACTTTTTTGCTTCGAAAAGGACTATTTATTAGAAGTGTTGGTTAAGAATTTTCAAAGTCAAAGTCAAAATCTTTATTTGCATGTTAGTGGTACATGGTCTTAAGTATTACGTCCATCCATTAACAGCCGTCAGGCGTGCTAATTAATACATAAGATCCATCCTGAGAATCGGATTATACATACATTGTCCGTGTGAATTATTATAATTATTAGAAATTAGAATTGTATTAGACACATTATATTATATTATAAATGTATGTGTGTCAATAGTGTATATTAATATTGGGAGAGTAGACTAAGATGCCTAAGCTATTGTGGAATATTTCAGATATTTTTCATAGATTATTATCTTTGTTGCTAATTAATGTCTTTGGTTTGGGAAATCCCACTTCTGAGCAAAGAGGTTTCAGTGACTTCTTATTTTGGCAATCAAGTCATGTGCTGAATTGTGCTAACTTTTCGCAAGGGATTAAGTTTGTCGCGCTATTTCATCCAGGGACAAAAATTTGGCTTCAACTCTACTGGCTTGCACCTGACATGGCCAGCTCTGCTCCACTTCAGCTCTCAAATCCCTAACTCTCAAATCTTGCTACAAACAAAACAAACAATAACATTCTAGCTATTCGGCGAAACAATCGCGTTACCCCAAGTTACCCGACCCGAGACATCTTCAGTCAATCAGAGTCAGCACAAAACCGTGTCAACTTTACCCCTGTTACCCTTGTACCTCTCAGAATTGCCCCTCTGGGACCGACGGGCAAATTCGCGAAGAAAAGGACAACTCGATTCAAGTCTTTATGGGAAAACTATTCGGTTACCAAACACGGGGCATGTCCGTAAACCGATTATCCGTTTACATCTATTTTTATGTGCTTCGACGTTGGCTATTTCAATGTTTTGTTTGGGAATTAGATTCGCAAAAGGTTGTAAGATCGCGAGGCTGGGGCTCGCGGCGCGTGTAGGCGTCAAATGATAAAGAAATGTCATTGCCCTTGCGTTAAAAAAGAAACATATAAGGACTTACCTATTATACTCGTATTTACCTATTTTATATACATATACCTATGCGGATTTCAGTACTTAAGTGGATGTCGAAAAAATTGTGAGACAAAGATGGTGTGAAAACAGTTAAAATAAAAAAATAAAAAATTTAAAATTTAAACATTTTAAAATTTCCCAGAAAAGTTATTACGGCAAAATGTAGGTGGAGGAAATGGCTGGTAAACAGAGAATTTTGGGCAACAGGCAAGTATTCATAAAAGAGCTCTAGCTTTTAGATTATGAGGCTTTATACAAGCACCAGACGAATTCAACATCATTTATTTCAAAGACGTTTATTTTTAATGTTAACTCAAACAGATAGCGCCGTTTTACTCCACCTTGTTTATTTGTAAAGCCAGGTGTTAAACTTTTATCGGCCATTTCGTGTATTTTTAACGTTTTATAGCTTACAGTTTACTTAAATCCATCTTTTATTTATTAAAACGACGACATTTTGAGATATTTAACGTGTAATGTTTTTATAGTAACGTTTTACGGGAACATTTAATATGGAATTTATAGTTGTCATGGTTGTAAAAGAGATAATCACTTTCGCTGTGGAATGGCGTAAAAATCCGTAAAAAGGTAGTTAATAGGTTCCTTAACACTATGGGGGTTATAAAGAGGGTTGTTTATTAATATTTGCGAGGTGGGTATGTGATACTTCCTGCTTTGTATTTTAAATTGCAGGAAACTTGAGATGCAGAACGAAATATACGGCTTTTAATAAAATACGCGGCTATTGGAGCAGCTGCATTGGTACGGGTCAAGGGGTTAATGTGTTATGTTCCGCAATTGCTTACTTACCTATTACTTGACTTCTTTGAGGGGATAATTATTATCATCAATATTTACTTGGTTTGTTTTTAGTTAGTTGTTATCACACCGCTTTAGAACAGGCTTTTTAAAAAATGGATTTAAAAATGAGGAGGTTTTTTTTTGAAAAGGAGGTTCTCAATTGTTTTTTATTAGAAAGGATATACTTATAGATTGGTCCCATATTTTACTAAGTAAGTCCAATTCGGATGATTGGGAGTCAGTTTTAATTTTATTTTATAAGAAGACTTTTCATTTATTCGATTGCAAGTTTTCCTATGTGTGATATGTTTAGTAGGGTCCCGGTAGTACCCCCCGCGGCAGTAGTCATAGTGCCTGCTGGCGGTGTAGTGCCGGTACACTTGAGGCAACACTGAAGCACATTTCAGCCTTGTCATGAAACAGGCTTGGAAGTTTTAGATATGAATTCGTCAGTGTTATTCACTAACGTGAATAACACACGCCTTCTTTTCAGTTATACGCTTAGTAGGGTAGTACCCCTCGCGGCAGTAGTGTCAGTGCCTACTGGCCGGCACTTCAACACTACAAGCTTATTTCAGCCCCGTCGTGAAACAGGCTTAGAAATTGTAGATATGATTTCCTCAGTGTTACTCGTGTTTGCAGGCCTTCTTATGAGTTATATGATTAGTAGGATCCCGATAGTACCCCTCACGACAGTAGTGGTTACTTACGTTTGCAGGCCTTCTTATGTGTGATATGCTTGGTAGGGTCCCGGTAGTACCCCTCGCGGCAGTAGTGGCAGTGCCTGCCGGCGGTGTAGTGCCGGCACTTCAGGCAGACGCCGCCGCTCACTCGGCCGGACAGCTTGTACAGCTCCATGTTGAAGCGGCAGCGGCGAGCGTGACCGTTGCAGTTGCATTCTAAAAAGAAAAAGCTGAGTTATTAACAGGATTGTGGTTGATTAGCAAAGTCTATGTCAGAAGTTAGAAGAGCATCTCTTTGCTTCACGTTGAGTACGGTTACCTAATACTTGGAAATTACTACTAGTGGCTCAGAAAAACAAAATATACAAAGACAGCTTTGCATTTTTTGAAATGGCAAATATATATTTTTACGTTTTCACCCTCCAAACATCTGCTATTTTGAAAAAAATCATAAAACTGAATGGACAAAGCACCATACAATTATCGAACCTGCTCGCACAATTTCATGACAATCGGTTGAGAAAGAAAAACCCAATCAAAAAAAGAATCAACCAAAAAAAGAAAATCGGTTGAAAAACCTGTAGAGAAGAACAGCCGGAAACCCGCAGACAAATATTATACGAAAACATTTTTGCCCATGCTACAACGGAGACGCTTCGCTAGTGCTTCGTGCTCGCTCGGTCAATAAACATAAGTTAAAAGGATTCAAAATTTTAGGAGGACTGCAGTAAAAAAAATAGTAGATAACTAACTACCTTTACGAGACTTCGCAGTTTGTGCATAGAATTAGGTAACTAGGTTGTGAAATAAGTACAAAAACTTCCTACAGTTATTTACCAAGCGAGGAACAGTTGACGGTTGCATTCTATCAGAAATATACTTTACGTTTATTCCCACAATTTCCATGATTACAAAGTAGAGCCAACTCAAGTTGTCTTACTTCCCACGCGTCAACAAATACAAACTACTAAACGAAATTGTCTAGTAATTGAATTTGCGAGCAATTTACTTAAAAGCGCAAATATTGTTTCCGTTCCATTGAAGTATTTGAGGTAAGATTTGACGCGAAATTTTTTGAAATATTTTTTTTTATTATTTATAGTAGGAGGTTGTATATAACAAGGATAAAAGCCATATAATTCTCACGAGATGTTTTAGCGCTCAACGAAGCTAGGTGAGTCGCATTTCGAGTGTGTGATAAATGATTTCTCTCGAGATAAATACTCTGCTTTTTATGTCGAAAAAAAACACCAATGGTGTAACGCTTCAATTATACATCAGCTCATCATTAGTCACCCTTTAGAGAAGACATGACAAAAGTGCTATTGAAGCCATCTAACTAATGACTATGGTGCAATTGAAGACCCCTTAGAGAAAATATGACTTAGGTGCAATTGAAGACCCCTTAGAGAAAATATGACTTAGGTGCAATTGAGAACCCCTTAGAGAAAATATGACTAAGGTGCAATTGAAGACCCCTTAGAGAAAATATGACTCAGGTGCAATTGAGGACCCCTTAGAGAAAATATGACTTAGGTGCATTCGAGGACAAACCTTTTCGGAAACTCTGATAAGAGAACTGGGTGGGTTGAATACTGCAAAAGTAGATAGAGCACGTATGTTCATCTAGTCATTAAGACGACAATAGCTATGTCCACACTGTGCCTTTTTTTGTTCATTAAGGGCATGCGTCATAGCGCAGTCAACAGCGCACGTGAGGCATGCCCCTAACGCATGCGCGATGACAGTTAAAAGCGAAGCGCGCGCTGTGATACACGTTTTCCCGCGTTGAGTGGATTTCTATGCCACAAAGCGTTCAACAAGATGGCGGACGAAGAAAAAGATAATACATTGAAGTTTATTGAAGACTATAGAAGTTTCCCACAACTTTGGGATCCTAATAATAAATCACGTTACTTCGTTTAGGTACTATAATAACCTCGTATCCAAAACTTTCTCTTTTTTCTGGAATTTCTTATGACCATGTAAGCCGCACTTATTCCACCAAGTAAAATATTCTCATCACACATGTTTCCTAAAGCTGACAGAAACTACGACTGAACTAAATGACCATATTGACGTTGCGTTCGTTTACGCATTCAACTATTGAAAGCACCAAACGGAAGATGAATAGAAAGATGAAGACGAAAATTGAAGATGAAAAGGCACAGTGTGGACATAGCTATTAGGTCGGCCCTCCTAGCCTAGTCGGAATTTGACTGCTTTATAATGCAGGAGGTTCGGGTTCGATATCGGCCAGTCAGATGTTTAATTTGAATGATGAATTTAAATATCTGTTCTGGCTTTGAGTGTTAGTTGTCCATGTCTTTGTGTGTCTCCATGGCATTCTTGACACAAGAAATCCTAGTGGGGAGTGTGAAACGTTATTTATTATTTACGTCTAGCTGTGTAGCACATAAGCGCGATCGAATACTCTTCAAGACGTCCTTTCTGCTGTTAACATCTTTGATCAGATAGGGTCAACTGGGGTAAATGCGTCTGTGAGGCAATTGCGTCTTTCGATAATTACTGACAAATCCTTCACAAAAATACGCAACTAGCGCCATCTTGTACAGATTATTGCAACTAAAGAGAGAAAAAAGATGTAGGTGTCGCCTACTATGTGAAGGGTTAATCAGTAAATCTCGAAAGACGCAATTGCTTCACAGAAGCATTCAGCTCAGTTGAACCTACATGCTAAACTGAATCGCATTATGTGAAATAGATACTCACTCCATTTTGAGGTCAACAAATGTCCAGCGCGCGTTAGCTCCCAAGACCCCAGGGTCGTCTGCAGGACATTACGAGCTGTGACTTATTGGGCCGTTACTTTAAATGTACGGCTATTAATATTACCAAGTTTCCTGGTAGAGTTCGCGTCAAAATGTTGGTCGCTCTGAACTGTGTTTGATGTTTTTAGGGTTCCCTAATATGCAATTTCTGGCGGACGTTGCTAAGATGGCCTTGTAAATTTTATTCACGTAAGCAGCTTACTTACCTAATTAAATTATGATAAATTTGCACATTTACAAAGAGTGTTTACACACTATCTGTAAGTCGCTTATAGTATTTTTTTTTATTACTTGCGTAAGTTGGAAAATTACAAGTCAAACGTGTTTGATTTTTTTACGGAGTCGTCTCATAACTTATCGTAGCAATTTGATAATTCGAGAGCTCACAAATTAAAAAAAACAAGCTTACAAAACTTATGTAAGCATTATTTACTGTAAATTTATTTATTTAATATATTATGTGTAAATGCAGCCGTAAGTTACTTAGGTACATACATCTTACGAAAGCAACTTACAAGACGTGTAAGGCCAAGGAAAATTACTTACGTTAGAACTTAAGTAATTTTTTTTGTCTCTATCATAGCCTGCATATTTTTTGTTTGTTGTACACAAAGTCAGTCTACATTTGCGCCCAACAAACCCAAAAACAAAGTCGTTCATGTGAAATACCTCGACTATAGCTATTTCATTTGCAAACGTTATTAACTTGTCTATTTGCTAATTCTCAGTCTATGGTAAGGATAATGTAGGAGTTTTGGCGGGAACCGCAAAGATGGTGTCGTGACTTTGTATTCTTTTCTAAAACTTATGATTCTTCGAGTGTTAAAGTGTACTAATGGTGGATTATTAACGTTTACCAGTTCGTCAACGTGCTCGAGTGTGGGCAAATGAAACAAACATTGCGAAACGCGACTTTTTGTGTTCTCTGCAAAACTTCACTCAAAGTCTCAGTAAAGTATCCATAACTTTACTGGAATGAGTAAAGGGGAGGGATTCATCATCACCTCATCATCATCATCCCATCATATGTGAAAACGAATGATTAGTACTTGACACTGGCAAATGCATATGACGTGCGACGCCAAATTCCCCTGAATGGGAGAGAAGGAAAAAAAGGATAATGTATTTTAATGTGACATCCAAATCAGATGAAGGAGTTTGTACAAAAATAACCGAACTTTACGACTAACTTTTTAAATAACGTGGTCTTTATATGACTACGAAGTTTGGCAAGAACTACACCAATAAGTAACGAAGCTGTATTTACATTCAATTTAGTGGAATTTCTCAAAGGACTGTTCTTGAAACTCTAAATTAATAGAAAGCTAAGGTTTGATCGGGGTATTAATAACAGTAGTTATTGCTGCGTTCCGTGAAAACGTGGCGACTTTTCGCAAAATTGCAGTTTACTTCGTATCTACATATTCAATTAAGAGCCACTTATATTATTTTCTATTTTCTGGTATCTGGCATTCTGAAATTATTAATATACTCGTAAATAACATCACATATGAAAAGAACAACGCGCGACATACCTAATACCTACAAAGTCACGTAAAACGTAGGTATGTGTTACGCGTGGTCCTTAGTAAAAGGCGAGGAAAACATAAAGTTTATACGTCATTTAAGAATGCTAGAAATCTATGCGCTAATAACTAGCTGTTACTCGCGACTTCCTTCGCGGTTATTCAGAAAATAGTACAAAAAAAACATTTTCGTGATATACGGATTAGATAGATTAGATACGAACGGATTGATGAATTTCTTCAAGATCCGTTCAGCCGTTTACAACAGACAGACATAGTTATTTTCGATTTTATAATATAAGTTTGAAAGTATGTATTTCTGAATGCGAGATACCTCTGCGTTTGATTTGATGCCCTTAGCGGCCCGCCCCTGGATCCGTTGGTGGTCATACGACTATTCACAACTAAAAATAATAACACCAAATTCTGAGACACTAATTACCTGAATTGATGCTTAACTAATCAACTAGATTAGTCAAGTCTACGGAATCTTTCTGTTTATGCATTTCAACGTCCCCGAAAAATCTTCACGGGATTCGGAATAGGTCGGTTAGGTCAGCATCATGCTTTATTTGTTCATAGTTCCCCTGCTCACTGCAATCCAAACTATTTAATGTTATTTTTCCATCAGTCAGATATTGTTTTCTTTAGGCGCTCTGTTTAAACAGCCACTGTGTAGAATAAATAATAGTGAATGCAGTAACTCAACCACAAAGTAGGAGTTTCGGTCACTCCCGCGCATCCCTCCCGTTACGACATTTAGTTGTGTATTCAGTACATAATCTCTTGCCAA
Organism: Peribatodes rhomboidaria; assembly: GCA_911728515.1. Taxonomy (NCBI): domain Eukaryota; kingdom Metazoa; phylum Arthropoda; class Insecta; order Lepidoptera; family Geometridae; genus Peribatodes; species Peribatodes rhomboidaria. Next base: position 14,114,525 of record OU452179.1, on the reverse strand, counting down.
AACTACCTTGATCAAACTAGAAAGTAAACTTCTGTAAATAAAATCTACTTCATCTAACGACTATTGACAAATCTTCAATAGAACATTCGCAAAAGTACAGCGATGACTTTATTATCTAAAGCAGTTTTTTTTATGCAATCATCAGAGTTTTAGGACAAGATAGCAAGGAATCGGAATACGATGAAATGTATACAGCAGTTATCAAAAGAGGGACTGTAGAAATGGCAAGTGTAAATTTAAATGCTTCGTATATGCTTCGTAGATGTTTTTAATAAAGCGCATAGCCAGTTTATTACGCGCCAATGAAAATAATATCACATGCCATGTCATGTTTTGACGTGACATAACATAGCATATCGTCACGCCTTTCCTCCGAGGGGGCAGGCAGAGGTTTACAACACCCACACTTCGCCGGAGCGCTATACGAGTGACTATCTCTTTTTCACTCGATTGGCCTATGCGTCCGAGGAGAAGATTTAATCAATGTTTTGTTATGACGTTGTCACGTTAAACTATCGTCCGTGAACCGACTTTACAGACAACCAACATTTTATTGGTAATTTGATCTTCATGCCAACATGTTTGACACTTTATTCATAGCTTTAAAATGTTTAGTTCATGTTCATTCATGTTTAAACTTTTAAATAATATGCGATGGTCTTTAAAAACATTCCATGCCAGTTTTAGTACTGTTGAGACAGTTTATATAACTGTCCTGTCATAAAGCTGTCAGCAGCTATGATCTGTGGCTCGCACGTCAGCTATTACGGCAAACAGATGGCGCTGTTAGAGTATCACAGATTCTTTTGTAATGTTTTCTGACTATAAATACTTCAGTCGGACTATGAATAGGGCAGCAGTGACAGAGTTGTTGGTCGGTCGGGATGGGAATACCTACTATTAACATTATTACTAGATGCATACCAAACTGCGTTCCATCGCAGACATTTTTGAGCTTAAATGACGACGCCTGAATTTTATTGTAAACTCTAAAATAAGGTTAAGTAACTATTATAATGTCTATTACCTACAGATCAACTAATCTAAGTACATAGCTCAAGATGGGAAAGGACTGAGTTCCACAGCACAGGACCTCCTAGTGTGGGGCTCACGGTTCACAAATAAGCTTTGTAATTTTTTTTGTTCAAATAAAGTTATTATTATTATGGAACTTGAGTATCTTGCATCGGTCGTCCGAACTGAGGCAGTGAGACGCCTTGCAAGAAATCGCACGCTGTAATTCACGTCGCAGCATTGCCAAATCAGAATCTGCGATCAGAATAGATATACCTACCATAGATGTCATAGATCTGATCGAAGGTGGCGATTCGCAGTTTTGTGTGTTAACTCTAAGTAGTGTTTGTTGTGAGTTTACGTAATTTGTATGTGTGATCGAGTCTTCAGTCGATTTCACAGTTACAATTACCCCCTTTAGTGTATTTATTACACTCATAAATACATGTTATATAGCCTCGGAGTATCGATATTTTCCTAGCTCGTACTAAGTTTTCGGCCCATGATAAAATAAAATAACTATTGTTTTTTTTATTACCTAGTACCCAAATTCTGCTACTGTACAGTTAGCTACAAAATATTATTTATACAGTGTTTTGTCTAAAAATATAAAAAAATAAGATAAAACACTACAACCATTCCATGGTCTAAACAACGTCTAATAATAAACGGATTGGTAATTAGTCTTACTGTATCGTTTATGTTTATCACAAAAGACCGATGACAGCCTGTGAAGAATTGTAACAAATGATGAGTGGACCAGTCTTTGATGTAGACAGATAGACAGCTTTGTTTTATGTCATTGTGAAGAGGGATCTTGGCCTAAATACTTATAAACATGTGGGTAGGCATATATATACTTCTATAGGTACTTTATATTATAAAGGGTACAATTGCTGGTACAATTGAGTCTGTGGGGCAATTGCGTCCGTCGAGAATTACTGACAAACCCTTCACAAATTAGGCGCCACTTCTGTTTTCTATCTTTAGTTACAATAGTCTGTGTGGCGTCTAAACGCGCCACATTTCTATAGTTATAATAATGTCAATGTCAGAAGTGAAACAGGAAAGGTGAATTTTGCCGCGCCAAGCGCCATCTGTGGGCGCTTGGGCCGAAGCAGACTTCCGCTTACACACAAAAATGTAATTAATTGTAACTAATACTAAATTAACGTGTATTCGTCTCTGGAAGTACAACACTGTGTCCATCAAACCCTCCGTGTGTTTTTATTGGCAAAACCTAACCCATTGCCAAAGTCTGTACTAGATGGCGTTAGTTGTCTAATTTGTGAAGGGTTTAACAGTAATTCTCGAAAGACGCAATTGCCCTACAGACGCATTTGTACAGTTGACCTTATATATGTTTTATAATTTATTTATATCGTAACAAACATAAGTACTGTTTCGCAAAAATAAGTATTGATTTACTAATTTAGTTTGTGCCAATACTTTAATCGTTATACACACCGACACATTCTTTTGCGCAAAGATAAAAAAAATACTTAGTTATTTTACTTACAAATTAAACAACTTCCTAGAAACCTTTAAAAATTAGTACTTTTATCCTTATCTCCGCGAGCAAGCATTTGTTCATCGTAGTTAAATATTCTACCTCATTCTACAAAGAACTAAAGGAACTCGTTCTAAAAAACCATAACTAAGAAAGTGTTAAATTTTGTATGTTGAAATTATTTTACTATAAAAAATATCACAATAACGTTACATCTCTACATAGTCTTTTCTATCTCTACATGTGTCTCTCAGTTTCTTGCCTGGGGGCTTACCATGAACTTTTACAAAAACATCATTGCGCAGGAACGTTTTGTTACATTCCTTAATAAGTATTGTTTTGTATCATACCACAAGCATTGAAAACAATAATGTTTTAAAACGTTTTTACTCCTGCTAAAGTGATGTGAAAAGAATGTACGATACAAGTGCCTCTACACACTCTGTGGTACTTTTGCGTTACGCACTGTCATTATCAGTGTCAATGTCATCTATCAATCATATCTAGCCAGTATTTTGGAGTATGGTGTTGCCAGATGTATATATGTCAATCGTAATTATACGATTTTTGCCGTGTAAAAATCGGACATTCGGGGTCGTACAATAGTACGACCGCATAGCGAAATCGTGCCTACAATATCCTATCGATACAGGGAAATTACACTTACGGTTTTTACAAGTTGTAAGTAAAAACACTACGATTTCTTATTATTTTCTCCCCTAAGAATTTTTATTTTCCTCACCGGCGTACAATCGCTCCTAAGAAACATCTGGCGACACTTGGTTGTTTGAACAATGTCAAAAATGATTTTTTTTTTGTTTTGTCCCATAGGGCAGGCTAGAGGCAATATAGCCATACCACCTAGTCATCCGTATGTTTGTCATAACATTTTTCATTAAATCTCTGATGAAGATGATGATAAGTGAGATAAATCCCGCTCCTCTTTCCCTCTTTCAGTAAAGGCGTTTTAGAAAATAATACAAAATCATGACACTATCTTTTCGGTTCCCCCAAAAAACGTAAATTAAATCTACCCATGATCATGAAGGTAAATTAAAATTCAATTGTTGCTGTATACAATTAAAATTTGTGAAAATTATTTTGATGATATCTAGAATTTAATGCTTAGAATAATTTGTCACAGCGGCCGCAGTCTCAGCGAAGCAGTTCGATATCGTGTGAGACTTTTTAAAAACCCACAGTGAAATCGCTGCGGGCTTTAATAGGAGTCTGCAGGCGAAGGCTCATTCTAAGAAGAAACAAGTGCATCAAAAGGAGCGGACTTAACCAAAAGAAAATCTATGTGAAAAAGGGCTGAAATTTATTCTGGAGCCCGTCTGAAGGCGTCCTTCGTAGTACGGAGCTTCTATTATTTGCTTCAAGAAACTCGAAAGTTTCCAAATCATCGGCCATCTTGCTAAATATTACAAATAGAACCTCAGAAACACAGTAAAAACTCACTAATAAATAGAAAAAGTTACACGGAGAGCAACTTTTTAACAATCGTTGTAATTTGTATCATTCCTGCTATTTTGACAGCTCGGCAGGAATACTATAAAGGTCATGGTACGGTTTTTAATCAAATGTTCCTTGGATTGAATGAACGAAATCGAGTGACGTCATCAAAACTGCTAAGCGATTTCAAAACTTAACAGGAATACTTTTAGGGTGGTCATGGTACGAAATTACGAAGTAAGGCTTAATTAATGATGTTTTAAGAGGTTGTGGTAAGCCCCCTGTTCTTCTGAGTAGTGACTCTTTTTCTGAACAAGGCGGTCGAGTCTATTATAAAACTTTATAAGAGTGTCTTTGATACCCAAATTGAATAAATAAATTTTGACTATGACATGCCTTCTCTATTCTCTGTCTCTACATGTGTATATCTCTTCTCTATTCTCTTTACTACATCATTTCTCTACCTCTTCTCTATCTGTCTGTCTCTCTGTCTGTTTATCCTTCTGTATGTATCATGGGATGCGAAGCCGGAGCGGGTCGGTAGTAGGCATGTAGAAACGCATATAAAGCCGCGGGCAGAAAAGCTAGTCTAGTTTATTATGTAATTTCACTGGAAGAGTAAGACAATCTTGGTATTTAAACCTCAAAATTACATAGTTGAGGGGGCTTCTTTGCAGAAGTTCTATTGGCTATTTTTACCCGACTGTGCAAGAAAGGAGGAGTGTTATGTTTTTCGAGTGTACGTATGTGCGTAAGTATGTATGTATGAGGTGTCTTTGGCACGCCCTACAGCATAAACTGCTTGATGGATTTCGACGTGTGAGGTATCATTTGAATCGTTTTGCTAGTAGAAGTGACATAGTAATATTTTGCAGTTGATTGTTTTGATTTTCTTTTATTAATATTACTGATTAAAGTACCTATTCAGTAACACATCTTTATCATTTTCCTACCCTTTGCTCTCGTGTACATACTGTTATTGTTAATAGGCTTTTTTTAAAGTAATTTAACGAAATCTTAAAATGCCCTTATACCTATCTTCATTTTGAAGCAGTAAATACAACTGAATATAAAACACTTTCAAGGTAAGGTACATTCGTGTACACTACATGTACCGCTATTATTTATCCAGCACCAATACATGCGACAAATCGTCGCAGCTGGTCACATTTGTCGCGGCCGACAAGTCGCACGACATGTTTACGGTTACAGCTTACCACAGTGTCAAAAGTAACTTACACCTCGTTTCCGTAATATTCCATCTCATTCACTCTGTAGGTATTGCAACGTTTTCTCTTTCGCACTACAAATTTCGCAAGGCAAGGTGTACACGGACGGCATTCGACATCTCGATGTTTACGATTACAAGGCTCGCGTCGATGTATCGATTCGTGTGAACCTCATTATGGACTTTAAACAGATCCGTGAAAAACGACCCTTTTAAATTTACTGCAGTAACCAATTTTCGGATTTTATGCGGTCATTTTACTTCGCAACTTTAGTTACAAAAATTACTTTGTCTGTAAAATGTCGCTGCATAATTTTTTTAAATTTGTAATATGACATGGTTTTAATAAGCTTATTTTCAACTATGTGTTTTATTTTATTTGGTTATGGTACAACCGCAGATAAAAGTCAATTTATTATACTTACATCAAAAAGAATCTACTTAAACTTTAGTCCACTTATGACTCCACACAACTAACAAGTTAAAACTTGACACAATACACAATATTACATTACAAATGGTACGAGTATAGACATTTTACAAGAATAAACATAATTACATTATCAAAACGATTTTAAAATTTAAATTAATTTTAAACTTTAACTATTAGGCACGTTGTTTATAATAGATTTAAAAGATGCATATTATGTCTACGAGTTTAAATTAATTAAAGCTAATTCCTAGTGCACAAAATAGGGTAATACATTGGTTTTACCATTATCGGATGCAACACAACATCTCACTCTTTCGATTATCACATCGCGTGGAATCGATGCATAATCGAATTAGCGCTCTTCCGCTCGACTGTTCTTAGCATCTGCCCACACATACATTTTATTTAATGGAGCTTTTACACTATGCTATGTTATATATTACATATACACATGCTTCTTTCCTCTACGTTATGGAGATACCCCTTCGATACCTACCCCTTTTTTGTTCTTTTTAATTTTCTTTTCTTCTTGATTTCGACCTCCTGAAGGGGCAGCCTAGAAACTCTGACGTCAGGGTCTCATACAGACTCGGCTTATACGAACTTTCTTGATTTTTTTTTTTATTTATACGTCATGTATCGCATCAAACAGGTACATAATATTTCACTATTTGATAATTTTATCAACATTTGCACAAAGCAGTAACATAAGCAAATATAATAAAAGTAATTCCTAAGTAGTCAAAATAATAATAAAGATCGCCGAATGCGGTTGAAACTATAGTCGGAATAATCGACTAAATCGTACGTGAGTAATTCCCGTTTCATAAATCATATATGATGAAATATATGTGATATGTACACTTAATTATAACAATTTATAAAAAAATGCATGCCCTGGTGCTAGAGCACGGTGAGACCAAACATTGTTAAATTATAATCTATACCAACCCTTGTTTCTGCATTAAAATATTTTGAATTTGAATTTGAATTTGAATTTGACATATTGTGTGAAAATCACGTCAGTTTCCATAATAAAATTTACTTACTTAATTTCGCTACAAAAATCCTTCAAATAAGTTAGTCAAAACAAATTGCTATTTCTGTCCCGCCCTACTCCTTTGATACAAAAAGCTTTGATTCCAACATTATTTACATGCTACGTGCAAATATTACTAAGCCGTATCTGAATTTACGGTATTAAAATACCGGTTTTTCCCCGGTACGTACCGGTAGCAAAGTATGCCGTACCGTCTGTGTGTACTCGGCCTAACGAAGCGGGCCGTGACTCGATTTCCTAACTGTGTGCACAGCCTTAATCCTATTACGATTTGATTTTCGAACGAAGAAAAAATCTAAATTTCCGTACAGTTGCGTAAAAAATTCAATTTTACATATTGTTTTTATTGACTTCGTAGGTACTTACAGCAATTTAATTTCGAATTATATTTCAATCAAAACCACAAAAATACTGCACACAGGGCCGTATTCAAAAACGACGCACAGTCGTGAATCTCGATTTAAAACGGTTTATGTATCTTAAAACTAGTTTTATTGGAAGTGGTGATAACCTAGTTGGAGAAAGCCCGCCTTTCAAGCCAGAGAGAGCGGGATCCCAGCCGACGGCACGCACCAATTTGTTCATTTGTGAACAAATGTGCGTATTTGTTGTCATCTGAAATATAACTGGAGTCTGATATACGGCGACAGGCTCGCCCCCTGTCACATTTGGGACTGAATATCGTCCGGCAAAGTGTGGGTGTTGTATTACACCTCTGCCAGCCCCTTCGATGTAAAGGCGTGACGATTTGAAAACCAGTTTTAAATCGAAATTCAAGACTGAGCATCGTTTTGGCATGCGGGCCTTAAGTATAAAACAAAATATTATGAAAAAATAGTTTTAGATTATAGCTTTGTTAAATTTAATCTCGTAATTATGAATAAAGAAAAAGGCATACCTACGCTAATTAATTTTAATATCAAAAACACACATTTATATCTATTAAGATATTGCTTTTTTAGACAGCAAAGGGGAAAAGATTAAGGGTAGCTTATGAAAATAAACAGGGACCGAAACCACTTGGCCCCGAGTGCCTGAGGGCGACCGAGGGACGAAATGAAACCAGAACTAATCAAAGAAAATCTCGGGATTAAAAATGACGCAAAAACGTAATTAGTAAACACAGGAATGAAAATACTAAACAATGAATGAAATGATATTTTGCTTTGTTGGAAACGCGGTACAAGTAACAAGAAAATAAATATTTCAGTTTGACAACTTCCTTTTTCTTAAAAAAAAACTTATATAATTTACTAGCTGCGCCCTGCGGTTTCACCCGCGGTTAAAAAGTATCCTATGTGCGATTATAGACTATAATCTATCTCTGTGCCAAATTTCATCCAGATATGTTCAGTCGTTCTGGCGTGAAAGATTAACAAACATCCATTCATCCATACATCCTTACAAACTTTCGCGTTTATAATATTATTATAATTAAGTAGGATAGGATAGTTGGAAATAAGTAAGTACTTCACCATGTAAATCAAAGTTATATTTTTCATTTCTATTGCTTTACAAAACAAATTTAAGCCCGTTTTAATCCAGGCAATTAATTAAAAATAAATTGATAATTCATACTTTCAGACAATTAAAAACAAACGGAAATTCAGTCTAGAGCAACATTTACGAAAATGTACCTATAAGTAGGTATGCCAACTTTATTTAGACGCGCTAATATCACACCCCCGAAAAAAAGCCACTGCTTTGTTGGTTGCGAACTGCTGGATGTGAGCAGTGCAAGAACAGCCATTGTGGAGAGAGCTGCTGGATGTCAGCAGCGCAAGAACAGTCATTGTGGAGATGATCGAGCAGCACCTTTGTCTAGCAGTAAACCAGCAAAGTCCAGCTGAGTTGACAGTGATGATGAACTAAAATATTGTGTTACACACAGTGAGTAATTAATAACTGGATGTCCTCTGTTACATTTGATACTGAAAATCGCTCAGCGAGATGTTGGTGTTGTAATCTGCATCTGCCAGCCCATTCAGGGGAAAGACGGCGTGACGATATGTGTGTGGCGCAGCCAACTAGCTTAGTTCGAACAGCCTAGCCCTTTTACTAAACGGCGCCGTTCAACTAACTTCCTGATGATGATATCCATTCAATCAAGCCTACGGCGGCTTTCTAATAACCTGACCCAACCCAAGTCCGATTTGCCCCGATAAAGGAGTCGGCCAGGAGGGGTTTTAGGTCGTTATACTGTCATGTCTATTAGAATTGCGGTTTGTTTTACCGAACCTCGCATTTTATTGTTATCATAATTAATTTAAATCACATTTCTTTGGTAAAAAATAGTAATTTTGGCAAACAATCACCCTTCTTTATAAATAATAAAAAAAAATAAAAAAATCGGGAGACTTCCACACACGGTCGCCTGACCCCAAACTAAGCAAAGCTTGTACTATGGCTGCCAGAGACTGATATACATACTTAGATATTTTTAAATACATACTTAAATAGATATTAACATCCAGACATAGAACAAACACAAATGTTCATCACATAAATGTTTGCCCTAGGTGGGAATCGAACCCACGCCCCCAAGCTCAGAAGGCAGGTTCACTACCATATACACTACATACAATAGCCTGAGCATCAGCCTGCCAGTTTACTAAATGCTGTATTAGATGCTACGGCTAAATATTATTCAGGAAGGTAGTTGATCGGCGCAATTTAGTAAAATGGCTAGGATGTTAATTGAACGGCTGATTAAGCAAGTTAGCTGTGAATGTATGCATGTATTATTGAATTTTGTCCCAGGCTCAAATCATTTCGTGATAACTTTTGACTTATAGACTGGGAAGCGAAGGTACGACTGGGTGGTTGTAGGTGTGCTTAATTTCTGTTTGGGAGTCGCTTTGATCTGCGGAGGTTGCATATTAAATTCTCTTAGTGGACGCCCCCGTCAAAGGCAGCAATTATTTTCGAACGGAACACGCACAATTTACGGGAAAAACGTATTTTTGACGCCATTTATAAATAATTAAAATTCGGGAAAATAATGAGGTGAGAACTTGGGGTGCCTCTTTCTCTACTTTTTAACTTATAATTTTTTTTATACAAACGGTATTTCAGTAGAATGACTGTTATATTACTGAATAGTGAAATTATTGTTTTGATGTAAGTTATGTAATTTGCACTGCCATCAATAACTGTCATTGTACATATATATGTAACACAATAATTTGCACTGTCAACAATACGTTGTTTCCGTTAACTTAGGTATCGTGGTTGAGATATAGATTAAAGAAAACAATAATCACAACAATCTTTTTTGTAAGTAAACATTAATATCGCTTATGAAATTTAATGAAAACATTATTCTTCATTAAATTTCATATCACGTTCATTTTTTCTATGCCAAAAACTTCCGTACGCGACTGTCCAATAAGAAAGTGTACTTGAATCGTGAACGTTTAACGACAATAAACAATTTAAAAAACAGTTAAAACATTTTAAAATTAACGCCTTAACACGACTCTGTAATTACATTGATCGTCAATAAATACTTCACTTAAAATCTCTATCGTAACGTGTTAGAGTTCAAAATCGTATTTAAAAAATACTTCACCATTTTAAATTATACTTTAACATTTTTTTAAGTTTTATTGACTGCAAATAAGGTTGAAATTGGAAAGAAATTTTCTATGAAACCGTTTAAATTACACGTTAGGGCGTTAATGTGATGAAGCGATTGGACTTTAATTACAATTAAGTAGGTATTTTACAATTAAGTGCGGGTTTTTATCTCTCGATAAATTGGTCGGTTAATGATGTTAATTTCACCCACTCTTTTTAAAAGATCATAAAAGTTGGGAGGCGCGTGAAATTTTAATGGAAGCTGTTGAAACTTTCAACAGCTTCCATTAAAATTTCACGCGCCAATTCAATTCAAATTCAATTTGATAATCCATGTAGAGAGTATTTTTCTTTCAACTTGAAAGAAAAATACTCTCTACATGGATTATCAAAACTTTGCCAGTCATATGTACTTGCACTCACAGGAAGTACTTAAGTATAATAATGTCTAAATAGTATCTGTGCAAAAAAAACGGCCAAGTGCGAGTTGGACTCGCGCGTCAAGGGTTTCCGTACAAACTTAGTTACGTTATGGTATTATGTAACTAAAAATGTATGCTTCTCGTATTTTTTCTTTTACCTGTACTATAAGACGTTGCTTCGTATAAAATTTTAAGATTCTGAGTGCACGGGAAGTACCCCTGCCCACCCCAGTCATCATTTCATATCTATATCGAGTTAGATAAATAGTCAAAGTCACAACTGGTTGTGGCGCCCCCTGAATCTGCCGCCCGGGGCAAGTGCCCCAGTTAGCCCCCCCCTGGAGCCGGATCTGCGGTCAAACGCAAGCCGTATCAACAGACTCATCATTGCAGCCAGAGGACGTCCACTATTAGACAAAGACCTCGCCAAACGATGGCATAAGTACACAACGCGTAAACGCAAAGCCTCTATTCAATTAATAAAAAAAAACATCTGCAAGTACTAACTCCAGTTTTTCTGGCATTAAAGTATTCTAAATAGAATACTTTAATGCCAGAAAAACTGGACTTACTTAACTAAGTTAAAACAAAAAAATACTGAGAAAAATAGTAACAAAATTCTTCTTCTTGTTGTCAAAACTTTCGCAGTGTAACGAAATGTTTCAAGTCGCCGTTTCAAATGGCACACGTTTCAAAGGCGTGCATATTGGAAAGACGTGTGGAAGTCTTTCACTCCTCATGCAATATTTATCTGGAGGATAATCAGCCGGGTCCAGCTCGTCGGGAATCAATGCATTCCTTAGAAGCTTTGCGAGAGCTGGGTGATAGGCGGAGAGAGTGCATAAGCGGGAGCGGTTTTGGTTACTTTTAAAGCTACTAACTGTCAACTAAACTCAAAGCGATTCCGTACTCTGATCCATGATCTAAAAAAACAAGATCTAGCATTCAGCAAACACATAATGACGTCATTGTCATCCGTCTCTTTCGAACTTGTTCTAAATCACTTATGTCGGTCTTCCTTAAGCATCTATTGACGTCGCTGCGTGTCTCTGAATGCTATACCTGGTGCATGGAGTATGTCATAATACCATGCTCTGATCTATGATGCCGCGGCCACACATTGGTCATATTTGTACCAATCTAGGTCTTGGGTTGGCACCAATGTGTGTATCAGTCTTTGGACACAAAGTTGGTGTTGAAGTCAAAGTCAAAGTAAAACAAGTTTTTATTCAATTGGGTATCGAATCTACACTAATGAACGTCAAAGTTTTCTAATAAACTTAACCGCCTTGTTAGAAAAAGAGCCACTTCTTTTTTTTCTCATTTTATCTTGCTATCTGGGGCTTAGGGCTTAGCAAGCCCCAGATTTGTAGTGTAGATAGCGGGAGAGAACTGTTGTTCCAGTGAGCAAGCTGACTCATCATTAATCGGATTCGTTATTTATCAAAATCCCATATGTGTTGTCTTTTGAGGCTTCTGTCACATAATGGTTCACATAACATTGTGACTAGGGTATTAATATGAGTTTTTATTTCGGTTTTTGGAATATACGAGTAAATATGAGGGGTCTTTACCATAAAAAAAAATGTTATAATTTCACAAATGTTGGCTTACAATAACTAACATCATCATAATTATTATATCTATGTACTAGTGGCTACTTGGCGGCCAATGCCAAAACCAATGTTTTACGACATTGTCAAACATTGTCAATCGGATGCCCTGCGCACAACGAGAATCACTCGCTGACTTGCAACTTGACTGCTGTAGGTTTTATAACAATCGTTAGGGTCAACTCAGGCAAATGTGTCTGTGGCGCCACCTACATCTTTTTTCTATCTTTAGTTGCAATAATCTGTACAAGATGGCGTTGGTTGCCTAATTTGTGAAGGGTTTGTCAGTAATACTCAAAAGACGCCCCGTAGGGTTACTATTGAAAAAAACGCTTTTCTTCAATATTTCTCGCTAGCACAGCGTCCTCACCCGATCTTTTGACCACAGTAACAATTGGCGCATGTATTATTCATCCGCGTGCACCCGCGGCGGCGGCGCGTGCAAGTCATCTCCGAGTGCCACTTCTGTTTGAAGCGGCTAGCTGACGTTGATACCTACCTTTGCTATAAATATGTACCTTTATTGATTTACGGAATGAAAATAGAAGATATTTGGAGCCTAGATCACGAGTTATTGTGTTAAGTATTTAGGCGTTAACGACTTAAATATTTGATCTTTATTTATTTTAATTTGTTTTAATTGCATTTTAATTTAATGCTTTGACCGAAAAATGAAATAAAATGTCTTTACTAATAAAAAAGGTGGGCTTTATTTTTACGTAAGGAAAACCTAAGCTATGCTTTTCTTTGTAGCCTTAATACTTCGACTGCCTCGGTGGCTCAGTTGGTAGTGAACCGGCCTTCTGAGCTTGGGGCGTGGGTTCGATTCCTACCTAGGGCAAACATGCATGTGATAAACATTTGTGTTTGTTCTGTCTGGGTGTTAATATCTATTTAAGTATGTATTTAAAAATATCTAACTATGTAGGTATATCAGTCTCTGGCAGCCATACAGTACAAGCTTTGCTTAGTTTGGGGTCAGGCAACCGTGTGTGGAAGTGTCCCGAATTTATGTATTTATCATTTATTTACTTGCTTATTTCAGTGCAGCCAGCTTTTTATCAAAAGTATTCAAGATAGTCTCTATTTTTAAACAAACATATTAATATTGAAACATTCCATAAATCTTTTTAAAACAGTTTTAAGTAGGTATAGGTTGGTATTGTACAGGACTTCCTAATTGTAAAATAGTGGGGAATTAATTATCGAACGATTTTTTTTTCACCGTTGTAGCGAGCTGAAGATTTGGTCAAGTAGTAGGCGAAAACAGACAGAGTCCTTATTAGTTATTTATTATATATTATTATTATTAGTTAGGTTGATTGCTGGGCTATTGTGGTTTGATTTTAGTAAGTAGTTGGCAGGATCTGAGCAACTCGGAACAGAACATGAACCTTGTAATCTAGACAAAAACCAAGCAGCCGCATCCAAATGTAATTACGCAAATAGTGCAAGAGTGCAATTGTATTCAGATTAAGGAGAGTAAGGAGGGGGGGGGGGGGCTGGCGCCGGTCCAAGTAACGTGATGTATGGGACGCGAGTACTAGTCCGATCGACTGGGTGGAAACAGTAGTAGATGTTAACATACCAAATGAATTTTGGCAGTCGATAAAGAGAATGCCGTATCCTTTCCTTGTTTGTCTTTAATTCTTTGCTTTGGTTTTTTTTTTCATCATTTTACTTTAGCAGAAGCTAAGGTAATGTTGCAAGTAGGTAGGCACCGAGATGTGATGCATCTTACCTCTTTATGAGTAGAAACAAGCAGCAAAGTGTGACAATCTTCATACATTTCTGAAGATATCTAACTCATGCCAAGAAACAAGAACAAAATTAGCCCAGGGTTTATTTGGAGGAATAAAGGTTAGTTCTCGTTTTGACAGCAATTAGAGTACCAAGATAGCAACATATGGCGCAACAAACGATAAGCAACTCTGAGTTCCATACAGAAAGTTGATTATTAAAAAAAATTGAAATTCAAGAACGAGAATGAAGACGAGGGATGAGCAGCACTGCATTGCCGTTTTTTGGGAATTCGTTATCCGCTGACCGCTGGCAGTCGCAGTCGTCGTCCACTCAACAGGTATACTAAGTCGTGAGTCTTTAAGAAACGATTGGTCTATCTTTCTAAAATGCACAGAACTAGTCTCCAGTTAGGTTACTGATTGTTCTGTGGCTTTTGTTAGTCACGGGGACTAGATTAGCCGATTTATGGAGCACGGGTCGTGCGGCCAGATGATGCGTGATTTAGGAGGCGCACCTACTGACTGTTATGTGGTCTGTGGTTCTATGGATACCTACCTACCTGGCCCCAACTCTACTAAAAAAAAATGTAAGTAACTATACCCTATCAAATAAAAAATAATTTTCAATACTTATTTCTACTCGTACGTTAAATATGTTCAAATGCAACATAGGCGCTTGGAACCATTTTTCTATCCATTACTTTGTGTCTTCTCAATTTTCTAGCAATTTTCCCAATTCAGCTGGAGCTTGGTGATCCGATTGTCATCCACGCGTCGTTTGTTATCGGGAGTGGCGTTGATTGACGAATGATGACGGGTGGCCTTCGTAGCCTGACGTTGGCCTGACGGGTGGCCTTCAGGCGACGCTCCAGGAAATATCGCGTGGAATTAAATTCGGTCTTTACATAATCTCCCTGTATATGGTTTCAGAAAACAGCTCACTGGCTTGTGGCAATTGGGATAGCTTTTAGCTTATATAATTCCTATTTTCTTAGTCATTAAGTTGGTAAATTGATATCAAAACAACTAAAATGATACTTTTTTGATTCAATTTTAAACGTTTCGAATCTACTAATTAATTAATACTTACTTAGTTTTGGGAAGGCACTGGCTGCTGCAACACAGCTCAGGCTACGGCAGCAGACAGTGTTTTAATTTAACTTTGTGTAAATTTATTAAACGTAATAAATATTTTGTATTTGTTATAAAACCATCGATCTATCTATAGATACTAATAGGAACACAAATAGCTCCCGACGCTTGCCAATTTAAGGGCACGTTCACACATCACATACGTACCTGCTAACAAAAGATAAGGGTGTAACACACCCTTTAGGAACGATACGTTCGGTGGAACTAATTACCATCGCGTCTGGAGCAGCCGGCGCTGCGTAGGCGGGGAGCCCCGGGCGAGTTTAGTTACTGCACGTAAATAATAAAGTGAATTAGTGTGTGTAGGTCAATGGCCAAGCCAATGGGCTCGACAAGGTGAATGGCTGGTCAAATCGTAAGAAATATGTAAACATCGTTCAGAATTAGATATTTAGTCAAGAGCCTTTCAGAAATTAAGGACGCTAACAGCCTACCCAGTACCTTTAAGATAATAAAGAAATTAACTTGAAATTGTTTGTAAAAAATGTTACTTAAACATATTTAGTTATGATCTAAATGATTTATCGGTAGAGTATTATTATAAAAAATTTAAATGCTTTTTGCGCGAAATGGAAAATTTAATTAGGGATTGCAAAAAAACCTTATCCCTCACCTTTTGCTTTATTTATCTGTTGTTGTTTTGTTGTTTATTGTCTGTCTTATATGTGACCGAGTTTCGTGAAAATCCCAACATAGGGAAACATACTAAGGAGCTAAGAGGGTGACGTCACATGTCACTACATTATATAAACGCAACCATCGTCTCCTCGCCTACACCTCCAGAAGCATAGTTATTAAGATACATGCACACAGCAGGGATTAATCAAATTAATAAAGTCGTTATCTCGAGTGTGCCAATTTGGAGCCCTTAAGTACATTACCGTCGTCTGCCGCGACGGGGAGAAAAGGCACTTTTCATTGATACTATATAAATTACCCCTTAAAGGTTTTGAACATCGAGTAGGCAGTTTATAGAGATACAGCTCTTCCTCTCTTTCTAACTATTGTATAGTTACTACGGTACTGGTTTTGGGTGTAGTAACACTTAAGGGTGTTATTCTATCAAAATGAACAAGTTTTAAAACACAAGTTTGCAAAACTCGAAAAAATAAAAAACAAGTCTTCATACAAAATTGGACGTAGTTTCTGAAAAACGTTCCAATCCACATGGGTTAAGTTTTTGGGAAATCGCGTTTAAAGTTCAATCCGGTATTACTCAGCGTAAACGTGTAATTATCTAATATTTAACTTTAATTATCGAAACATATCGTAACACACTTTAAATTAATGTTTGCTTTAATTTTACAACCTAGGTAGTTTTTTTGATAAAACTAAATTAATTTCTTTGGAACGTTTTTGAGAAATTGCTATACACATGGCATAGTAAAAATGTAAGATTCACTAAAACGTTTCAAGTAAAAAGAGTATAAAAAAAAACAATCCAGCAACTTGGAACATTTTATAGAAACGAGTTAAATTCTTTATAAAACTAATTTAAAAAAAATAATAGGATTCAGGTTGTTTGGAACGATTTAGAGAAAGAGATATTGGTTCATATTTAATAAATTAAAAACGATCCAAGTGGCTTGAAACGTTTTAGATAATAGGTATGTCATATTCCTCCAATAGGAGATTTTTATTTAATGAAAACGTTCCAAGTGGATTGGATCATTTTAGTGATTTTAATTTTGAGTGTTTTAGTAATGTAAATAAATAAGGGAAAACGTTTCAAGATACTTGGGCTGTTTTTGCTTAATAAATATTTGCGCGTTTCATACATGTGGGTTGGGCTACTATGTCTTGATTTCATATTTAGAATGAGGAGAGAGTTGCCATATTTTATGAGGTAATAAATATGAATGACATGAGAAGATTGGCATATTTAACTCAATTTTGACTGGTTTGTGGGTTGGAACGTTTTTCAGATACTACGTCCAATTGATCATCATAGATTTTGTATGGAGACACATTTTTTATCGAATTTTGCAAAATTAAACAGATGTTTACTTTGACGGGTGCAATAACACCCTTAATGATTCCTACACCCAAAACCTGCTCCATGTATATTCCATGTGGTGATCTGCTCAACTTTTCTTAATTTTCTCCTTTTTAGGTACCAGAAGACAATGTCGAGCATGGAGACTTAAATTTATCTTCGATACCGTCTTCTGTAACCTTCTATACCTACTTCTAGTCTACCTACCAATTTTCCTAAAGACGATTTCTAATTAAGTAAGTAAGTACTTATCTTTTATTTTTGCGTGAGTCAAAACTGTTTCTGTATTGTTGTCACTTATGCACTTCTTTTGGAGTTTCGTGTCAATACTCAAATATTTATGTTGTCATGCAGGTCTTAAAGCATTTGTTAAGTAAGTAAACATAAAATCATAATTTGTACGGAACGATTTATTTTATGTCATTAAAATTATCTGCAAAAAATTAATCAAGAGTATAGTATAGTAGCATTTTGCTTCCAAAAAAGATTTTAAGTTTTTTATGAAAGAGTCGTACTTAATTAACTTAAGTCTTTAAATTCATTGCGTGTCAAACGCAGAGCTAAATAATTTAGAATAAAATAAATGTTATCAACGTGACTCTAATATTGTGGTTAGCTCTAGCTTCTAACTGTTGGTGGCTTAAGACGATTTATCAATTTAACATCTGATGAGCAGTTAGCTCCGAATTAAAAAAATTATCCAAGTTTCTGCAAGTTGCCCTTAGTACTGTCTTGTGCTCTTATCTGTTTCTCTGAAGGGTTTATACTCAACACCATTAACATAATACCCTTACATGCTATAAGGAGTTAGGGCGCGGAAAATTAACTAAAAATACACACGAGGAAGTCATTTAATTAAAAATATTTCGGATTAAATTCACGCCTGGAATTAAATGTTCGCTAATTAATTTGGTTTTAATATTAGGCTTTTAATTTTACAAAGGCTTTTTGGGTAAAAAGAATATGGAAATGATTCGTTTAATTTTGTAATTGTGTTCTACTTTGGGGTTGTTCGTTATTAAAGTCAGTGTATTTTTTAATTAGTTTTGCTTAATTATTTCGTAGGTCCTTTTTTTGTATCTTAAACACGTCAAATCTAGAAACATACTCGTACTACAAAAAATATTTTTCGACGCGTAATTGTAATTCGAATAAAAAATGTTATTTTTTCTAAAATAATGATAAAATCATAACATATCGCCACGCCTTTCCCCCGAGGGGCTGGCAGAGGTGTACAACACCCACACTTCGCCGGACGATATTCAGTCCCAAATGTGACAGAGGGCGAGCCTGTCGCCATACACCGGGCTCCAGTCATAAAGCAGATGACATATAGTACGCACATATGTTCACACAATGAACAAATTGGTGCCTTCGACTGGGTCCGAACCCGCTCCCTCTGGCTTGAGAGGCGGGCCTTCTCCGGCTAGGCTATCATCGCTTTTTTTTTAAATAGTTAAAAAAAATAGCGATAAAATAATTGTAATAATACAAGGTGCTGCTTTTGGGTGTAGTGTTACTTAGGCCCGCATGCTTAATGACGCTCAGTCATCAATCTAGATTTAAAGCTGTTGTAATCGATAGTAAAACTAGTTTTAAATCCTTTTAACATGCGTAGTCCTCCTTTTAGCATGCGGGCCTTACAGGCGTTGTTCTTTCCGTCAAAGTAAACAACTTTAAGAACACAAGTTTGCGAAATTCAAGAAAAAAAGTCAAGTCTCCTTACAAAATATACCTACTTATAACACCCAGATTATAAGTGTCAGGGAACACACAGTCTGGCAGAGTATTCCACACTCTAGCGGTCCTGAGAAATGAGGAACCAAATTTTAATTTTACTAGCATAATTTCTGATGTAAACATAAAATGTTACTACTTAATCCTTAAAATTCTGTGAAGCTCTAGCTAGAAGTACCTACAGTACAAAACAAATAAACAAACCAATCCCACACAGTCACAGACGGCATCTGTTCATTATCTACCCAATAGAAGAGCACCTTCGACCCTCGGAAATTAATTAAAAGTAACTGATTGGCCAGTTTCCGCATCTGCGGGCTACGGACACGTGCGTCGCGGGACGTGCGAGGACCAAGCGGGTTAGGGCTGCGAGTTGCGATGGACCTTACAAATGTCAAATGCTACTATTTTTACTGTAATTATTTTTTATTACAAAAATGCGATTAAATTATGCGATTTAAGCGATGGCAGCCTAGTTGGGAGAAGGTCCGCCTCTCAAGTCAGAGGTAGCGGGTATGAACCCAGCCTAGAAGTATGGGTGTTGTATTACACCTCTGCCAGCCTCCTCGGGGGCAAGGCATGACGATATGTTATGTAAAAGTAACACTCCACGGACTCCGGGGACCGTGACTTTTGTTATGTATCTTAATTATTGTTATTTAAGGAGAATATAGGCGACCCGGAAGCAGCACCCGATCACATTACGCATGTGCCAGCCTTCGCTCTCGTCAACCATATTTGAGAGAAGAGAACGACCCGACACACGACGCCGCCGCAAGAAGGCGCCTTCGATAGTGAGCATGAGTGCTCTAGATGTACCCAAAATTTCTATAAAAACGCGAAACTTTGCTTTCTTTACTTTTATTATATACTAAGGTATATCGGATCAAATGAAAGCAAAGAAAGTTAAGTACAAAAAAAGTAAAGTAAAGTATGAAAAAATTACACTTGAAAAAGTGTATTTTTTTCATTGTAACCAACCATTTTCTACCCATAGCTGAGTTTGCCTCCTCTTTATCGAAACCCTTTCCAGTCCGGTGCTAGTCCAATTTACTTACTGCCGTTCTGCTACCTTTACAATGTCGTCTGACCACCGCGCTTGAATTCTGTTCGGTATTCCCTTACATATTCGTGGCCAAAATTCTATTAACGTGTATACTTTTTATATTCGAGCAAGGTAAAATCGAACCATTTAGATTCCATTTTACCTGTCTTTGAGCTGTGGAAACTATGCAGTCTGGCCAAAAACTTCCTTAGAGCATTCGGGCGGCTTGTGAACTTTATCACTAAGGCTATTTTCCAGCCTACACATTCAGCAAATATCATGCTGCTGGGTAGCTAAGTACAGATAACGCAAAACTTTGAAACGCAGAGATATAAATAATGTTATCTGTGTGTTTTCTTATTTTTCAGCGTGCCACCCCTAGCGCCCGACACGACGTGCGCTTCTACTTCCGAATCTACTTTGGTCGTCACAATAGCGCGGACGTGCGTGTCTGCGAATAGAAATATACAACCACTACGCATGGACGAAAGAAAAAAGATTGACGGTCCGCCCGTGAACAAGCTAAGGCACTTGTCCGACCGCCAGCGATGAGCGACTAGCGACTAAATAAATGTATGTAAAACACTCGCTACTCGATGTTCCTTGTCAAGCTAGTGTTTTTCATACATTTATTTACTAATAGGATGCGATGAGAGCCTAGTTGGAGAAGGCTCGCCTCTCAAGCCAGATAGAGCCAGAGCCAGAGGGAGCCAGAAGGAGCGGGTATTTCATGCCATCTGCTACGATCTGGAACCCGGTGTATGGCGACAAGCTCGCCCGCTATCACATTTGGGACTGAATAGCGTCCGACGAAGTGTGGTTTTTGTATTGAGCCTCTGCCAGCCTCTTCAGAAAGAGATGACGATATGTTTTGTTATATTATTTAGTCGCTATTCGCTTTGTCAGACAAGTGCCTAAGGCACCGCAGTAAATCGGCACGTCTGTAATACACAACTCAAATATGGAATTACCGTCAATCACAACTTCTTCAATATTTCGCTCCACTTGAGACAAGGCTTTCGTTACGCTGCTGGCGCCGTTTTAGTTATAGTAACTATACCTACCTCAAAACATATTTAAGCGGAGTTCCGCTTGTCTTATTTTCTTCGTACAAAGAGGTTAATTGCTTCATATTAAACAGCTAAGTACGTGAAGAAACCGAATAAAACAGCCACATTTTATGATGGAAACACCTGGAAGCACCATCCTCAGAAATAGTGACGGAATTGATTGAAATAAAATCTTGTAGTCATCATCATTCACGCAGAACTTTTTAAAATTTAAGTATTGAACGTGAATGAATTTGACTTTGTCTCATTTCCGCGTGCGTCAAAACCAAGCTGTGAGCTTGGTTACTTGAAAAAATGTTTTATGACATTGAATCTTATTTTAAAATAAGAGATTTTTGAACTATTATTATTTTTGTATTATAATAGCCATACCTAATATTTAATTATTTTTACCTATACTTAACTGTATAATGACATTAATTTATCTTATACCTTTAAATGAGCAATTCTTGTATATATATATATATATATATAATTGGAATCTCGGAATCGGCTCCAACGATTTTCATATAAATTAGTATATAGGGGGTTTCGGGGGCGATAAATCGATCTAGCTAGGAATCATTTTTAGAAAATATCATTTTATTCGTGTTTTATCGATAATCAATCTCAACTGAAAAATATGACTCTTCCTGACATCTATTGGCGAATAATAATACTACTATTTTTTGTGAGCAACTAATTGCTTTAAGGCGAGCCTGGCCAGAAAACGTCTAGCAAGAATGAACTTTCCTCTAAGATAAACCATGGTTTTTACTGTGTAAAAAAAAATATGTTATTCTTAAGCATGTTTTTAAGTGGAATCATTAATCTGATACATGTAATGAATAACTTCACTCGATAGAAAAAAAATCCAAAGTCACCTCTATTTGGTATTTTAAACACGATTTGCGACTTAATTTTTACAAATCATATTGCATTTTTATTTTTTTTACGAATTACAACGCAATAAAAAAATGGAATCATAAATAAAAATGTTAAAAAGTTAACATGGTAATTTTATATGATTTTTTTATCATGAATTCATGGTAAAAAGGCGCGTTTGCGTGACCGCCAGTCCGCCCGCAGACCCCGTCGACGCCGGACGTGTGCCAAATTTTTGTGATCTCCGCAGTGCCGCACACACCAACACCAACCAAGCATTTAGTTTTGCCATAATGGGTAACAAACATAATAAACGAAAAAAAATGCTCAAGTCTGGCTTTTAGAAAATCGTGCGAGTCAAGGAGCAAACGTCGGTAAGTAGATAAACTTCTACTAGACTAAATTGGTAATCATTGTTTTTATTTACTAGAATCGATATTTCTTGCATTGCTTTTTGTAGTCAGATGATGTATCAACAAATCTATTAGTACCTACTTATATTCGTCTTAGTGTTTTCAAATATCATACTCATCATTATAGATACTTTTTTGTCTCGTTACGTGTATTCACGATGTAAATACCCGGCCTAGTGGTATACCTACTAGTGATATTTATGTGGTTATACCTACCTACAGTTACAGTTTTTTTTTTGCAGAAGACTACTACGTAACAAACTCCAATGAGTTTGGAATTGACGAAACGTAAGTACCTATCTACATTTTGTATCACGCAGGGAGGCGGGTGTTCTGCGAAGTTTTGACTATGTCGGTCACCATTTATTATTTCACTCAGACAACTTGTGAGATACGGAGCGACGTTCATACTTTCATTTTTCCTGAGCATTCTAAACTGCACAACGAGTAAATACCCGACCTAGTAGCATACCAGTGATATTTATATTTATATAGTTATGCCTACTTACACGAATACTTATCATACAGTTTTGTTTTTTTTTTCAGAAGAGTACTAGGTACAACCAAATTTAATAAACTCCGATGACATTGGAATTGACAAAACGTAAGTACCTACCTACCTTTTGTAACATGCAGGGCTGCGGATCTTCGCTAAGTTTTGACTATATATGTAGGATGTGAGGTGAGATACGGGACGACGTTCATACTTTCATTTTTACTAAGCAATCTGAACTGCACAACGAGTAAATACCCGACCTAGTGGCATACCAGTGATATTTATATTTATATAGTTATACCTACTTACACGAATACCTATCTTACAGTTTTTTTTTTTTTTTCAGAAGAGTACTACAACCAAATGTAATAAACTCCAAAAATTTGAACTATACAGGATGTTAGGTAAGATACGGGACGACGTTCATACTTTCATTTTTACTGAGCAATCTGAACTGCACAACGAGTAAATACCCGGCCTAGTGGTACGAGTATATCTAGTAGTGATATTTACGTAGTTATACTTACCTACATGAATACTTATCTTCGTTTTTTTTTTGCAGAAGAGTACTTCAAGTGAATGTAATAAACTCTGATGACATTGCAATTGACGAAACGTAAGTACCTACCTTCTTTTTGTAACATGCAAGGTGGTGGATCTTCGCTAAGTTTTGACTGTACTGTATGTATGTAAATTATATAGGGTGTTAGGTGAGATAGGGGACGTCGTTCATACTTTCATTTTTGACTGAGCAATCTGTACTACACGAGTGTTTGGTAGCGTTTGAGCTATAGCCGTATGATTTGAACACATCTAGGCCTGATTAGTATTGCAACGTGATTTTGGCTGTTTTGAAGAAAACTCGTAAAGTTGTATATTCGTTTTTAACGATTAGCGAAAATCGAGCATTTCGGTAAATCTTGTAAGTACGGCTTTTATAAACCTACGACTGGTATGGATGTGTTCGTCGTTGCCTTTGAAATTCGAAACTGCCGGTTGTAAGAAGCGATAGCGGGGACACGCGAAGCTATGACGTCACAAAGATGGCCGCCGACCGTTGTAGATTATTGCTTATATCTCGAGTTCTATCTCATCGAATCAGTTGTTTGAGGTGTCATTTGAAAGCTCATTTATTTATAATATAGTTGTTATATTATTATGTACATACATACCAACAAGCTTGAACGACAGCTTCCGTGCGCGAGTCCGACTCGAACTTGGTTGGTTTTTTAGATTTTTATATTTTGAACTTTTGGACATCATACTTATAAATATTTATTTTTATTTTGTTTTAGGCACGTGGATGACATTGACCCTGTTTCACTCAGCGTGGTCATCATCCTGCGTCAGTCATGGTTTGGTGGGGGGTATCCTATCACGGCGTCACAAAGCTTAGTTTTTGTGAAAAGGGGGTTAAAACTTCTGCCAAAGTGTATCAAGAGACCGTCTTATATGGTGTTGTACAACCCCTTAGCAATACACTTTTTAAAAATCTACCGTGGAGTTTCCAACTAGACTCTGCACATGGTCACAAGGCGCGAACTACCCACGCCTGGCTGGAAGCCAATGTTCCGGACTTTATAAGGGCTGAAGACTGGCCCTCCTCTAGCCCAGATCAAAACCCCCTAGACTACAAATTATGGTCAGGTTTAGAGGGCATGGCCTGCTCTAAACGACACGCCGACATAGAGTCACTTAAGAAATCTTTGAAGCAAGCAGTGGCTAAATTTCCCATGGAAACAGTCCGTAAATTCATAGATTCTTGGCCAGACCGACTAAAGGCCTGTATCAAGGCCAAATGTGGTAATTTTGAATAAAATAATAGTTATATTTTTGTTAAGACTTTAATACTTAAGTAAATATAACTTTTATTAACATTACATACTGTATAAAAAAATAAATGCATTTTCATTTGTAACAGAACTTATGGCTAGACATGCATACATATCGTCACGCTTTTCCCCGAGGGGGCTGGCAGAGGTGTAATACAACACCCACATTTCGCCGGACGATATTCAGTCCCAAATGTGACGAGCCTGTCGCCATACACGGGGCTCCAGTTATGTAGCAGATGACATACAATACGCACATATGTTCACACAATGAACAAATTGGTGCGTGCCGTCGGCTGGGTTCGAACC
Source organism: Peribatodes rhomboidaria (assembly GCA_911728515.1). Classification (NCBI taxonomy): domain Eukaryota; kingdom Metazoa; phylum Arthropoda; class Insecta; order Lepidoptera; family Geometridae; genus Peribatodes; species Peribatodes rhomboidaria. The sequence continues at coordinate 14,089,555 of OU452179.1, read as the reverse complement.
CAGCAGAGCAAAATTGCCACTCCCAACTAGGCTGCCATCGATTCTACAACTATATCACAGAACAAATAATAATACTACGTACCTATAGCTCAATTGTATATATAAATGTAAATATTGTGAATGTATATATTTGTATTGGATGTTTTGTTAGTACTAGCAGAATGTCCGCCACTTCGTACCCAGGGTATGTATATATCCGGTATAAGTTTACTCGATTCTTTCATAGTTATTGTTCAAAATTATATCTGAATCGTGTAGTTTTTTAACTTTGTAACATTTAACAAATCATACAATGTTATTAGTACGCACCTAATGGTAAATTAAGGTAATTAAAATTGTTATTACCATTGTTATACAATGTACCCAAAAATAATGAAATTTACTATGTTGTATTATTTAGTGAATACCGGTAGTTACACAATCATTCCAACACCCTGTATAAATATTTGTCCTAATAAGGATAACAAGTAGCCTATGTGTCAATCCAGGGCGTAAGCTAACTCTGTTCCAAATATGATCCTCATCGTCATCCTCATAGCCGTTTAGGTGTGAATAAGTGAAATACGAGTAAGTACCTAACTTCCACACACAATCGCAATCTTTTGTATTTATGAGTGTGAAGTGTGATAAAATGGAAATATGACACTACCGGTAAAATGAAACTAATGCCACGACTGCTCACACATCAAAAATACAACAACTAGTGGACATGAGATTGGTTGTATATTGGCTTGAACGGCATTTTTTAGATTTTTTTTTTGGTTGGCATCAAATAATAAATGTTCATAAAATGAATGAGTACAATGACGGACGGATTATTTTATCGATTTCCTAAAAATGGGTGTTTAGGTACTCGATACCATAACGTGACTGACGGGTGAAAGACGTGCGCGCGGCGCATCGCACACAACTTTTGTGTCGCGTGAATGAATACGTCGCGCTCCCAAAAAGTGCGGCCTGAGGTAGAGTAAAATACCTAAAGTTCTGGGAAAGCCTCGCCTTAACGACACAACAGCAGATGGCGTTGTTAAGTAACACGAAGTCAATGAGTGTTTGCTTTGAGGTTAGACTAAAATCAATTGTTTATTATCCAAAAAACACAATTAAAAAATAAAAAAAAATACCGAGCAAAGCTCGGCCATCCAGGTACTGTGTTTATATTTGACATAACTTTCAATTACTATTGTGCTGATAACCATTTTTAATTATATAAATATTCAACTGTGACGTATATATCACGTGACAACTGTGACGTGTATATAGGAGTTATCAATAAATTCTGATTTCTGATTACTTACTCTGGTATTTACGCCCGTATATTGGGGCAGGTGAGGAGAGAAGGCTTTAAGCGTGTTTCAAGCATGTGTCAAGATTGTTTTAAAGCTTGTTCCACATAACTACCGAACATAACGTCGGAATCATGTCGATTGATTGCTCAAAGCCGCGCCGAGCTCGGGCTTTGGGGCTTGTTTGAGCTTATCGTTATCAAACGTTACGTAGCTCCGTAAATGCCTGTACGGTACTTCTACGGAGTTTACGGAGTGAAATTGGATTAAATGTTTTGATAAGTGCTTGATTCTTCGAGCTAAAGAAATCTGCGGAAATAACGTTTAAAGACTCAGATTTCAGATTTCAGATTCAGATTTATTAATTGCTTCTTCCATAACGTACATGATGGTATAACACAAATTGTATTAGGTTGTACATAAGTCTAAGGGCATAGCAAGTTAGAAGAGAGGAGGACGATGTGATAATGTATTTATAGCAAAAGTCGAGGTCAGAAATAATAATTTTTAATATAACATTTATTTGTATTTGCATGACTCATCAAAGGTTGTGATTGTTTTAAAATGTTTTAACACATTCTTCGTTTGTTTTTACTGGTTTTGTTTGTTAATTAAAAAAAAATTGCAGCTATGTGACAGTACAAATGTGACGGATGCCAGCTAACTTCAGGTCCTAGGTCAATTTGTATAGATTTTTATCAAACTGTTTCATTTAGCTTTACTCGTATCCTTACCCACGCCCCCTCTGCTCCCCTCAGGAAATTTGTCTGATTTTTTAAATTTATTCTAATCTTGGGACAATTTTTTCACCTTCCGTTGAACCGATTCTTAAAAAACATTGTACACACATCTATGTAGTTCCCGTGACAATTCACCGATGAGATTCAAACCGTTTCTCTCAAAAGCTTTTTAAGTAATGCTTGTTCTTGCTCAATCTTGTTGTCTAAGTTTCTTAACTTTTCTAATCTGTCTATTTTTCTGTAATTTCCTTAACAACTTCATATCACCAAAAACAATTTTCAAGAAGCCACTTGCCCTTTATGATCAAACAAAACACAATTTAGCGTACAATAGCGTGTATAATAGAGTCGTACTTACTAGACATTATAACAAATGCCCGATCGTTAGGGGGTCAGCGCGGGCATTGGAGAAAGTGTCAGAATTATTGCTTGACTCGCTACATGAAGGCTGAGGTTACACTGTACTTGAATATTCGTTGTTAACTTTGAAAAACGTTGTGTTATTTGATACAACGAACTTAGTTTAGAGTCAACTGGAATTAAAACAATAAAAACATTACAGCAATTAAAAAATTTTAAGTAATGTAATTACATTTACATAACATATATTTTTTTTACACAGAATATAGTTTTAGATCTTAAGTAATTTTACTTATTTTGAATTACCTAAAATGTGTATCTGACTTTTCAGTTAAGATGTTTTAGATTTTTTTACAAATCATACACAAAATTATTTAACTAATTATAATGTTATTTTAACGATTTAGACTATTTTAACTATTTCCTATCCAATATTTATCATATTCGTTTAGGTATATTTCTATTGTTTACAATATTCGATATGTACCTATCTGATATTCTTAAGCAAGCCTTAAACAACGTAGATAAGATTTTTAAACTGAAAATCAATAAATTAATACAGCAGCAATACGTGTTTACAATTATATTAATTATATTAATTTACAATATATATCTAGGCAAGCGTTACACCTTCGATCACGTCAACGCTTCCCATCAGGCGAGTCAGTGGTAAAACGCATGCCTAGTATGTTGTAAAAATAAATATTTTTTTTGACTAACTTGACGCTTATTGAAAATATCAGTAAAACGTCCCTATTTCCTCATTTTGTTTTGAAAATAAGTTAACGAGATTGGAAACGGTCATAAATTGCAATGCCAGTGCAGACGGCTAGTTGAAACGAAAAAGCTCGCTCGGGCACAAAAAAAAAAACGCACGAGCGAGCAAAATACGAAACGCAGCTTTTTATGAAAGTGTCAGCCACCGAGCATTGAATTTGCATTATAATGAGATAAGGGACAGTATATTTATTTCGTTACTATTTCATGTCGGGTAGACGACTGCAATTTTTTGCTGTGAAAAGTTCATGGCCTTTTCAAATTGTCTCAGAATTTCTCATGCGTAGCACGTCGTAGTTTATTTTGGTCGCGGTTACATTTTGAGAATACATCTCTACCTATTAATTTTGTTTTTAGGAAATCCTAAATACTTAATATTATTAACGCGAAAGTGAGTTTGTTCGTTTGTTTGTTTGTTACGCTTTCACGCCTTAACTTCTCAACCGATCATCATGAAACTTTGCATATACGTTGTTAGGAGTATAGAAAAGTACATAGGGTACATCCCGAAAAAAATAACGGTTCCTGTGGGGTAGGGCGCAGATAGTTATGTATTAAATGTATAGATCATAATTATAAATGTTTTTTTTATTGATTTGAACCAGTGTAATATCTAAACCAGGCTTATCCTCTTGGAGGGGCTGTCCCAACTTTGGTCAGAACACAAAAAAAGAAGTTACAAAAAAATTTACACAAATAAGAAGTACTTAGTGTAATTTAACTTCTAACGTATGACAACAAGAAAACTTACTTAAAATCACGCTTACAACTTCATTAAAACGTCTATTACTAAATGAAAATGTTGATTAAAATTTTAAGTTACGTTTTTGTTGATTCCTAATTCTTGTCTATTTTACAAAGTCACTCATGCAGGACTAACAAAAGTTGGCGAATATTCGTTCTCCCGCATTCGCTTCAGGTGTGTACTGGCTTTATCGTCGGTTCTACACATTGTGATGCAGCTACATTGATAGTCATACTACACAATACATGTATGCGGTGTAACGGATGGTTTAATGCATTTCTTTCATATCAAGATTGATTGTCGTGATATGTGTGTGGGCTATTAAAAAGTTATGGGCTTTATTACATCGTACTTCTTTTGTTTATTATCTTGCTTTATTTTGTTTTGAATGATTTCATTCAGTCAAATAGTTTGATGTAGATTAAGAAGAGAAAGTTTCATTGCTTGTATGATATTGCTAATTATTATGTACGGCTATAAGTTTCAGTTTTAATTGGTTTCGTTTTTTAATAGAGTGTTTTTTGTGCAACAAACTGGGCATGCGTGTAATTATAACTGATGGGAAACAACGACGTAGTCGAAGAAGTAGCACTTTGCGTATCTATTCAATTTATTCATACATACATATCGTCACGCCTTTCCCCCGAGGGGGGTTGGTAGAGGTGGTACACTCACATTTCGCCGGACGATATTCAGTCCCAAATGTGACAGGGGGCGAGTCTGTCGGCCCCGTACATACATACACCGGGCTCCAGTCATGTAGCAGATGACAAACAAAACGCACATATGTTCACACAATAATCAAATTCGTGCCTGCCGTCGGCTGGGTTCGAACCCGATATCTCTGACTTGAGAGGCGGACCTTCTCCCAACTAGACTGCCATCGCTATTTATTCATATACAGGGTTATTGGTAACTCATCAAAAACCTCATATGGATTTATTGTACTTATCAATACGAACAACTTTTACTATGAAGCCAATCCTGAAATCACGAAAAAAAACAGCTGTTCCATACAAACAGTTCATTGGCCTGAGACAAAATGTATGGAACAGCTGATTTTTTTTTTTGCGATTTCAGAGTTCGCCCCCATAGTAAAAGTTGTTTTTATTGATGAGTACAATGAACTGTTAAGAGGTTTTTGGCAAGTTACATATAACCATGTATTTAACTTCTGGTTTGAACTTGTTGGTTGTGCGTATTGTATGTCATTTGCTACATGACTGGAGCCCGATAAATATGGCGGTAGGCCCGCCCCCTGTCACATTTAGGACTGAATAGCGTCCGGCAAAGTGTGGGTGTTGTATTACACCTCTGCCTAGCCTCTTCAGGGAAAAGGCATGAAAATTTGTAACTTGCTGTGTAGTATGTACGTTTTTTGTTAATTTTCTTTAACACCTAAAGCAGAAAGATCCATTGTTTTACCTCATATACACACAGCCGATAGTAAATACTCTTCTTTTGAGCAATCGGCTAAATAGAGTAGTCTAACAATAACCATTACATGTCACATAACAATTTAAAACCTCGAATATAATTATCTAATTATATTGATTCTCATCTGAGAATCAAAATGCAATACAAAGCCAGGCTTAGCATTAAATAAGATCAAAAAAAAAAAAAGAAACAAAAAATGTTGTAAACAACTGTCATAAAAGCGTCAAATTCAACCCGGGGGTATCACCGACTCAACCACTCCATATAACGGCGTTATCATAACGGCCGTTATAGCGGCCATAACGTTATTACACGCTATAACGTTACGCGAACTGATAATAACTCGTTGCGGTGTTTTGCGCCTTGTTTGGACTGATAAGACAGTCATTGTCTTCGGCCTATAATACCCACTCACAGAGAATACGTAGTTACTAAACGCAGGGTTAACTAACTCAGAGTGAGAATGTTATGAATGTCACTCTGATATTGTGTTAATTCAAGGTTAAAAATTTAAAGTTGATTGGTTTGCTAGTTAAGGTGCAAAAGCGTCACAAACAAACAAACGGACAAACAAACTACGAGCACTAGTCCTTGACGCTCGTATACATACACACACACATACACACACACACACACACACACACACACACACACACAAACACACACACCCACACTGATATACATGCTGACATTCATGTTGTCCACTCATACATTATATTTATTCTTATCGTTTCTGTTATAATTTGTTGTTATTTTTAAAGGTGTCTTATGTTCAACGGTACTTTCTTTCTACCTAAAAGTTTCTCCTGGTAACTTCGCACCGAGCCCTAAGATACAGGCATAGAGCTTAGTTTGGGGCTCACTATTAACCTTTCGTTCAGTACTAGTTGATTTAGTTAATCCTATTTTAGGTCAACCTGTCTGTATGTACTTTTCTTTTTAATGAATAAATTTGAATTTGAAACATTTATAATATTAGTTAGGACAAACCGTCTATTAGCAGTCATTCGGACAATAATATTGCTGTTCAGCGATACTCACTTATCGTCGGATATTATCGACACTTCAGGGATCGGATCGAACCGGATCGGATTCGAACTTCGGATCGGGCAATGATAACGTTCGACAAAATAATCGAAGTATTCTATTCAATAATATACGAGTCCTGTGTAAATAAAAACAATCAGAGTTGTTTTTTATTGTTAACTTAATTATGAAGGAACAGTAAATTTTGGCTCAGCACATTTGATGTACTAATCCTGATAATTTTCTTTTTTCAGCTTTGTACGGTTTCTGCATTTAGCCAGATTCATTACAAAGTTTCTGTTGTTTATTTAACCCGCGCTTTTATACAGAACTATTCCCATCCGAGTTATGAAAGGAGTTCCTTCCACAGAATTAGAGATGGGACACCCTGATTCGCGCAATTGTTCTGAGAACAATTAAGCAGGTTCACACATTGTGACGCGATGGTATCTGTTTTAGTGTTATTCTCTTTGTTCGTGACGTTATCCTGCGATATTAGGTTTGTTGTTCCCAGTTATAAGTGTTATAACCGTGATAAGAGATAAGTAGAGTGCGAGAATTCTGATGTAATCCAATTTGACGACTACATTTAAGAAGGTTAATGTTTTTTAAGTGTGTGCTTGTGTGTTCTATGTGACCTGGTTTTGTTTAAGCGGCTTGTTGACCCATTTTTAGTCGTGAAGTGTCGTTAGATTTGTCTTGTTTATGCCACAATTTGTTGTCGGTTATTACTAGTGAATATTGTTAAAGTTAGTCACTTGTTCCTGTCTAAAAATCAATGTCAACATTTTGACCTGCCTCATCATCTAAAACAACAAGGTCTAGCAATCCAGGAGCAAACACGTGATGTCATAAATTTATTTTGCACTATTTGTATATCACTTATTTCGGTCTTGCTTCAGCATCGATTGACGTCACTACGTGTTGCCCACGTGACCGGCATGCTATACCAAGACCTGCCTATTATTTTCTTGCCGCGGTCTCACAAGCTTGGGCTCCAAGTATGGCTTCAATTTCAACTGGTCAATTACTGACTAACCTTATTACTGCGTGACACTTGGGTTCAAAATCAATTTTGTGTCCAAAGACTGATTCATACATTGGTGTCTAGGCCCAAAGACTTAGATTGATGCAAATATGACCAAGTCGCGGCACCTTGCGGTTGCACCACGAAAGTAAGGTTTGACAGTTTAAAGTGACACATAATACCCACGTTTCAAGCTCAGTTTTCTTGATGCTGAATGGGTCTTGTCCACTGCCTTGCGTACAAAAGCTTGATTCTCAGAGCGGTCTCTAAGTTTGTCACAGACTTTAATTAGTTTTATGGGATATCTCTGTGGCTTTGTTTGAAAGCAGTTACAGTGAAATTAAACTATAATTTGGTAGAGTCACACACGGAAAAAAAAAATTAGCTGCTGTTACTACATTTTAGTTGTAGTAGCAAATATCCTTTCAAACTATAGGGACAGCTAAGTTTTTTGTTAGCGTAGCAAATTGTTTTTAGCTGAACGAATTTAGCTGTTGCAGCTAACAATCATAACAATACTTAGCAGTAGTTGCTAACAATCTTAATAATTAGCAATAGCAGGTAAATATTTTATCCTAAAGTAGTTAAAATATTTTGCTCTGATAGCTAATTTAAACATTCAAATTTGTTTTGTTTATATAGATAACAAATTTAGTAAACTCAGTTAAGTAATTTGCAGTAACTGCAACTTGAGTGTGATTCTCTTAGCAAAATTTTATTTTGAATAGTAGCTAAGCAGTCTTCGTCGTAGTCAACAAAACTTTGCCAGTGTTTCGAAGATATTTGGTGCAGCAGCTAAGACATAGGCAGCAAAACAGATTTAGTTGCCACAACTAAATCATTTTTTTCAGTGCACTTACACGTTTCTTCAGAGTTGGATATAGTTGTTTCATTTTGTTTTGTTTTTCATTTACCTGGAACAGTACAAAAATGTAGGTTAGGTATGGTGAAAAACTTCAGTGATACTATTCATTGTAGCAAGGTGTGGGTTACACCCGCATTTATTTCGTTTAATGTTTAATTTACTACAGATAATAATATTTATGATTCCGTATTTTGATGTTTTAAAATGTAGGCTCCTGCAGTTTTAATAGAAGTCATGATTTCGTAACAACTTTCAAGAGTAAAAAGGATCGATTTTTTAACCCACAACGCAAAAAACGACGGTGTACTATAAGTTTGATGTGTGTGTGTGTGTGTTTTTTTTTTGTTTGAAAGGTGAATTCGTCGGGAGTGATTTTTTTTTTGTAGCATAGGTCGGCGTTTGACCACCAACTCGCATGATGTTAAGCGACGTTGTCGTCTTAGATGGAGCACGACGACTTATAAGATACTTATTCACTCTAGCCTTGAATTTTTGTAGAGTGAGGAAGTACAAAGACGGCAGTTGAGTGAGGCGCTACAAGTGCGCCACTGCTCAGACCCGTCTTCGGAGCGGTTACACCGGACTACATCCCGAAACACGACTAGGTCATTTCACAGCATGGCTTGGTCCGGTGGGTAGTAACTAGCCACGGCCGAAGCCTCCCACCAGAGTTTGCTACCCGGTTAGCACTACCCGGGGACCACGTGTAGGGAATCAGAGTAGAGTACACTCCGAGGGATCTTAGCTATGTTTGATCAAAATCTGTGTGGGGTTTTTTTATTTACGTTTTTTACTTGTCTAATGTCACTTACACACATTATTCTACAATGAAAATAGTATAGGACGGTTTGCTGCCACCATTTTGAGAAAAGATACTTCGTGGTTTTTATCCGAAAAATCTCGTTCATAAAAACCAAACACGTTTCATCCTCGCGAAGTCTCGTGTTAATTATAACAGCTTTTATCTCTTTAATTACGTGAACTGTGAAGGTGAAACATCATTTTCATCTGAAACTGTGAGGGGTTCGAGGAAAAACCGCGTATCCCAGAAAGCTGACGACTTGATAATCTATAGACAAGACAACTAACTTATCGGCAATGTGCAGAATACTAGCCGAGCGGGGTGTGGATATTGTGGACTAGTGAATACTAGCTCTGTGTAGACCTCGCGGCCGACATTTGTCCACCTACAGGTCGCATTCCTCAACCGATTTTTTTTTGTGAGCAATTTCGATAATTATACAGTTTTATTTGCGAGTCCGTTTTTAAAACAGATTTTTTTGAAATATTTTGAAGAAATAAATAATTCATATGCCCGCTATTTTGAAAACATTCCATGAACTGCCTCGACAAAAAAACCTGCTCACAAAATGTCAAGAGAACCGGTTAAGAAATGCAACCTGACCAAAGATCCGGACACAGATCCGGGCAGAAATCGGATATCCGTAAGCATTTTTGTCGATGCTGAAGCAGAGATGCTTCGCTCGCTTATGCTCACTTGGTCGATTAATTGTTAGATTTTAAGCTAAAGAAACCTACTTTTGCGGAAAACGGAAACATTCTACATATTGCATGCGCATTGCACAATATATGATAATATAAATTTATATAAAATCACTTTGCTATGTGTATTAAAATTCTTATTTTTAATTTTTATATATCTGATACACGGAGAGTCACGCACAATGTCATGCCAGTGGAAGTCGGAGCATATTTTCCCATATGCATATTTTGTACCAATGCTTTGACTGAAAATTCTATTGTCTTATATAAAGTCTATTGCCTTGGATGGAAAGTCGTTGCTCGGACCGGTTTCTGAGTTTACGATCCGGCCAAGAATTATCGGGTTTTACAGCTTTCAGCTATTTTAGGAGACCACACAGGAGGGAGTTTAAATACGATATTTTATGGCTTAACTGGGGTTTAATGAGTTTTTGATTAAGTTGTACCTATGTAGTGTGTTTCAGTTCAGCAAACTAATTAGTTGTAGCAACTTCAAAGACGTTGGCCATAACCGAATACGTGCTGGAAAAGGAGGTGTACTGAAACTTCGGGGTGATGAATTAGGGTTGAATTTATATAATAGGTAGATCGATTTCTTTTACTGTTAAATTTTGAGACATAAGTACTTACTAAGTGCAAAACAAATATTTATTTTATTTTATTTTAAAAGAGAGAATTTTAATAGTTTGATTTCTGAAATGCAATCGTTTTAAACTAACTTCCCGATGAGCTAGAGCAATGATTCCAAAAGTGCTCTATATCGACCCTCAGGGGCCCCAATGACCTACAAGGGGCCCATGAATTTACAATAATAGCTAAGCAGGGGTCTTCCCAAAACCGAAAAACGTAGCAAGTGGTCTATGAGACAAAAGAGTTTGGGCACCGGACTGAGCTAGAGGCTTAAGGGTTCGGCGACGCACTAAATTTTTGATACAAATGCGCTTGTCAAATTTCTAAGAAACCATTTGTCAGATTCTGATGAAATTTGGCATGGATAATTAAATGAACTATATCTCCACCCCTATGTCCTAGGTTGGTTTTTTTTAAAGACGTCCTCAAAAGAAAATATGTAGAGCTATGAAAAATATCCGCCTTTGTAAGGGGTCAATTTTGATTGATCTATTTTTTAGATAGACAAAGCAAATCAAAAATCCCTTTACATAAGGAGGTTGTCTATATCAATAGCTTTCAAATTAATCCATAATACAAGGGAAATTTTTAAGTTATTTAAGAATGATTATAGAAGTGAAAACGTCATAAAAAGAATTGGAATTGTACTTTGTCACTCTGTAGATAACTTTAGAGGCTCGTCAGTATCTTTACTCGCTCTCTTCGCTCATCATCTTCTTCTAGACACAATGGCAATAGAAAACCTTTAACCAATGCGAAGTTAATCTCAAGTGGTCGCCAGACCCTTAAAACTTTTAAAAGCTCAATCCTACGGCGTTGTAATAAAACGTGATGCTGTGTGAAAAGAGCCTAAAGCGTATTTTAGTTTACTTGGGCCAACTTGTACTCGTATGTGCCTGTACTACAATAATTTGAATTAATCAAATCGAGCAGCGTCGCAATGTCGATAAGTAGTCATAATCCGTTAATTTAATATCAACAAGTGATTTGATTTCCGGCGCAGTGTCGCAATCTCACTATCATTGCATTCCAGCGACTCGCACGGAAGCGATCAGTCAGTGCCCAGTGCTCGGAGGAGTGGGCGGGCGAGTGGCTGGCGCGAGCGAACGAGGCTCGGCGGCGAGCTTTGTACAGCTAATTTGGATGAATTTGTTTGAGGTTTATTTTTGTTTTTGTTAACCAAATTGGCTTGATATGCCAGAGCTGAAGTTGAAATACAGAAAAAGAGATTCTGGCTTTTTAAATTTTTTATTACCAAAAAAAACCTGTTTTTTGCATTTCTTGATTTGGTAAAAGCTATACGTAGTTTTGATTAAGAGTCCGGTGACCTAACTAATTTCGACCTAGGCGACCTAGACTAACTTCGCATTGGCTTAAGGTATTCTATCGCCATTTCGTCTAGAAGAAGAAGACGAGCGAAGAGAGCGAGTAATGATACTGACGAGCCTCTAAAGTTACCTACAGAGTGACAAAGTGCAATTTCAATTTTTTTTATGACTTTTGCACTACTGTAATCATTCTTAAGTAACTAAGAATTTCCCTTGTATTATTGATTCATTTAACAGCTAATGATGTAGACAACCTCCCTATGTAATAGAATTTATGAATTGCTTTGTCTACCTATTCAATAAATCAGTCAAAAGAGACCCCTTAAAATGCGGATATTTTTCATAGCTCTATTTTCGCTTGAGACCGTTTTTAAAAAAAACAAGAACATAGGGGCGAAGATATTGTTAATTTAATTGTACATGCTAAATTTCATTATAATCTGACAAACGGTTTTCAAGATATTTGAGTAGCGCGTTTGAATGGAAATTTCAGAACGTCGCGGCCCTCTTAATGCACAATATTCTTTATTTGCACGACAGTAAGTTGCTTAATATTTTTGAAGTCGTTTTAGTTAGCTCCCACAGACCAAGGCTTTGCGGGCTTTGGAAGCTAGGGCTTCTTAAATGTTATTTTATTCTACTTTATTTTTACAACGTACATTTATGAAATACTAGCTGCGCCCAAAAAAAAAATGTATTATAATCTAGCTCTGTTCCAAATTTCATCCCGATCCGTTTAACCGTTGTGGCGTGGTTGAGTATCAAACATCTATTCATCCAAACTTTCATTTGGATTTGAATAATTGTTGTGATAAATTACTTAATTGTTGAATGCCTTGTAACATGTGTTTTGAGAAACATACATTATTAGTATTTTATTATGGAAACTGACGTGGTTTTTACACATTATGATTTAAAACACGGGAATTCCTCACGTACGATTCAGTCGATTATTGCGACTATAGTCAGTGCTATGCGAGACGCAGCCGCGCGCGCGCACTCGCCCTGATGAAGACCGCCGAATGCGGTTGAAACTATAGTCGGAATAATCGACTGAATCGTACGTGAGTAATTCCCGTGTTTTAAATCATAATATACATTATTAGTTTTGTAATATTAAAACGAGATTATCTAAAGTTGTGACTTTGTATGCTCCGGCAATCCCTAGAGCTACTGATCCGATTTCAAAAAATCTTTTTCCGATAGAAACCCACACAACCACTAAGCTGGTTGGAGTGGGGTTTTTGGCGGGAATCATCATCATCCTAACATCATCCCATTATCTGTGAAAACGAATGATTAGTACTTGACACTGGCAAATGCACATGACGTGCGACGCCAAATTCCACTAAATGGGGGACCAGGAAAAAAAACACTGAGCCAGAAGCTGTACGAACGAAGCCTAGCGAACCGCAGGCAGATAACTTCCGTATTAACCATCACTTAGATAATAAATGCTAAGTGCGAACTTTCTCACATACATTGATGACTTTCAAGGCCTTTTATAAAGACTTTTTATAAATGTTCCTGTCCATTCAGGTTGCCTGGAAGAGATCGGTTTGAGCGATAAGGTCGCCCATTAAAAACTTAGTTAAGCCTTATTTAAGTACTATTGTAATTATTTTGTGTTTTTAATAAAGAGTTGTTGTTGTTGTTGTTGTTGTTATTGACATGACAGAGAACAACATATATTTTATCAGATATATTTTCTGTACCCTATGCGTTCGAGCGCTCATAGTAATATTTGTGCATGCCATAAGTTAGTTTATAAATAAAGACTGTCAACCCTAGCGAACATAACTGTTCGCGATTCTCATTTCACCCCAAGGCTCATGAAGGGGTGAATGCGACCAAATAAATTAACCCTCGCTTGGCGAGTGAGCTGTCATGATATGTGAAATGACAGATGTGATGTGCATGGTACAGGTAATATAGGCAATAGCATAGCTCAACAGAAGTCTAGCTACTTTGCAAAAGGACCAAAGAAATATGTGGGGTGATTCATAGAAAAACATTGTTTCATAGAAAAATAATATTTTCTATACAAATAATATTCTGCCTCGACGAACCGTATAGAACAGCTGCTTCTCGCGATTTCATTATCGCCGAAGGCCGCTAATGTAGCCTTAGCATTAGGGAGTCTTCACAACCAAGTCGCCGACAACCGCCGACATTGATGTCTGCAAGTTGTATGCGGCCACTTTCCAAAAAAAAAGAAGCTAGTCGCATACGTTATTTCGGCGAGCTGTGTCGGCGGGTCGGCGACTTTGATGTGTACATAATAAGATACGATATGTATATAGTAGTATGAAAATAAAAGCTATGATTTTTCATAAGTTTCCATAAGAATATTGTTTCTTAATTTGCGAAATACGTGCGAAACCGCGTCGATTGTCTAGTGTTGTGTTGACTGTTTCCCAGTGTCCTATTCGGTTGTTTATGTACCGTTACCGTCATTACCAAACTCCTTTAATTCGCGAAACAACATCAAATAATTCGCGTTCGGAATTCGTAATCGGTGCAGTGAGGTGCGAATCCGCGGCGCGAAGGGGCAACGGATTTGTAGGGTTGCTGCACTTTCAAAATAATTATGCGACAAATGTAGGCTAGCACCAAAGCCAGATAGGTTTACTTCTTCAAAATTTAGCCGCTACGTGGTTTTCATTCATAATGAAAACTAACTAGCATAAAAAAAACATTGCTCGCTTGACTTTTGACCTATATAATTTTGATCAATGTTAATTGGCAAACTGGCTAACAGCCCGCCTGATGGTAAGCAATCCCCATTGCCTATGTATACCTGTAATACCAAGGGTATAACAGATACGTTACCGACCTTTACAGACTCTGTTGACAGCCCTTTAGAAGAACTTAATGTTGTTTTAGTTACTCGGAAATACTGCTGGAGGAAGCTCGTTCCACATACATATATGTTTTCTGAATATGTTTTCAACTAAATAGTGTACTTATGTGTGATCTGTCAAGTTTTTAGACGTGTAGCTCCGATTATGCTCATTCAAAAGTGTGATTCAAGTACTCCTACAAAATTAAGTCTCGTAGCGTTACATTAAGGCTACTTTTGGGGGCTGAGCTACCCACGTCCGTAGGAGTGTACTCTATTCTGATTCTCTACACGAGGTCCCTGGGTAGTGCTAACCGGGTAGCAAACTCTGGTGGGAGGCTTCGGCCGTGGCTAGTTACCACCCACCGGACCAAGCCATGCCGTGAAATGACCTAGTCGTGTTTCGGGATGTAGTCCAGTGTAACCGTTTCGAAGACGGGTCTGAGCAGTAGCGCACTTATAGCGCCTCACTCAACTACCGTCTTTGTACTTCTTCACTCGACAAAACTTCAAGGCTAGAGTGAATAAGTACCTTATAGGTCGTCGTGCTCCATCTTAGACCACAACGTCGCTTAACATCAGGCGAGTTGGTGGTCAAAAGCCGACCTATTCTACATTAAAAAAAACTCACTGAAGCAGAACCTCGTAACGTATCGAGACCGCGCATCGTTTTGGCGTAACAGTTCGCGGTGTCAATTCAACGAGCTGGTCGTTTAAAGCGTGCTCGTTGCGAGGCTCGACTGTTCGCCGCGAGCATCGTATCGTTTTTGCGTATCAGAGCTCGCGAACACGATACGTTACGACGCCCAATAACCCAGCCTTCACCTTCGCGTGGACCTCGGCATAGCTTACTGATACAAATAATCAAAACAATGAGATAGGGTTGTTTAAATGATTAAACATTTAGACAACCCTATCTCATTGTTGTGTTAGGGTTATAGGGATGTCCCCTAGAGGGAGCAATCGCAGCCTTTTGGGCCACAGACCGAGGGTTGCCACCACGCCGCCACGGCCGTATGACGTAGGTTTCGATCGCTGACGGTCGAATGACATCGCAGATAAATAAACAAGCAAGCCTGTCCAGGACCTTATTCGGAGATTTGAGATTTTCATCTCACCTTTTTTCGTCCTTGTTGTTCTCGTTTGAAACGTCATAGATGTGAGAGTGACCAAGATAAAATCTCATCTCATCTCACGCGTAGGAATAGCCTTCCAGCAAGTCTAGCTTGCGATAAAATCAACGGGGTCAAATGATAAAAACGACGGGGTGCTAAAAGTTTGTCGTGCTTTTGTGTTTGTGTGTGTGTGTTGGGTGTGTTTGTGTATTTGTGTGTGTGTGTCGAATCGGATGAACCGATTTTGAATTTGATTTTTTTGTTTGAAAGGTGAATCAGTCATGAGTGTTCTTAGTTATGTTTAATGAAAATCAGTGAGGGTATTTTTTTTTTAATTTTAGTCGTTATACTTGTTGTAGTGTGACAACGTGACAAAGCTAGGTGTAAATATACGTCTGTTACTACCATAGGCTATACTTAGGCCTGGTACTACATTTATTCTGTGGCCTGACTGACCTGACTCCAAACTTTTGAGTACTGACGTAGTCGAAACTCTAAGGAATAATATTCATGAGTTTTCCTTATGCTCCATTCTGAATAAAACAACTCTAAGAAAGTTTTGTTGCGCTGGTTTTGCGGGAAATTGGCTTTGTGAAAATGTACAAGAAATTGGAAATGTTGTTATCGGATGTATTTTTTTATGTATAAAACCAGATAACCATTAAAATTTCTCACAAAAATAAAATTTTCATTATCAGATATTGTTAGTCAGTCCAATTTAGACTCTTCTTGGCTTAGCAAGCTGACTCTTCTGAGAGTTGAGAGAGCAGTAACCGAGGAATTTTAAAAATCTCTACGCCTGTAATTAGCGAATAGCTACATAAATATTTTTAATTTTTCCTTAAAATCTGACCATACCGAATTCTATAGAAATACTTAAAATAACACTTTTATATAATTTTATTAAGCTTAGTGAATATTTTTATAAATTTCTGCTTAATTTCTTATCTCTTTGTTTTATCAAACAGAAGACAATACAGCAAAATGAGCTTATAATAATTTTATTGAAGCATGCCATCTCAAGCTTTAAGCCGTCTTAATAATACTGAACCCTCATTCAAAGGGTTAAATTCAATTTAGTGTTAACAGTAGGCAACCGGATGCGTTACAGGGTTAAAATTAATTATTTAATTATTAATTATGTCTTCGGGGGCTCGGCGTGAAATGCGGATTAGAGGGGCGTTGGGGGCGTGACGGGGGCATTAGGCTGCGTATCCACTGGAGATGCGTGAGGAGGATGAGCTGTGCGCGAGGAATAAATCCAGAAATAGGATCACTAAGCGCCACTTCAGAATTAAAAAGACAAAGACAAAGAATGTTTAATTTCTGTTTAATTAGTTAACTGCTAATTAGAGGTTAAACTGATAAATCGTCTTGCCACTAAGGGCTAGAAACTTGTTAACTTGAGTGAACACAATATTAGAGTGACATTTTAAAATATTTTTTTATTAATTATGAAAACTAACTAGCATAAAAAACATCGCTTGCTTGCCTTTTGACCAATTTTTTTTAATGTATTACTTGGCAAACAAGCTAACAGGCCGCCTGATGGTAAGCGATCACCGCCCCTGCAGTATTTCCGAGTAACTACAACATATTTGGAGATTTGAGATTTCATCTCACCTTTTTTCGTCCTTGTTGCTCTCGTTTGTAACGTCAAGGGTGTGAGAGTGACCAAGATAAAATCTCATCTCAAATCACGCGTAGGAATAGCCCTCTAGGAGGGAGCTCGTTCTACAGCTTCGGTGGATACTCAGCCTTAGAAGGGCGTCGGGGGCGTAAGATAACTTGATACTTGATGGTATCAGCTTTGAGTGTTTTGACTCGCCTTTTAACTCAGCTGCCGCGGTGTTTAGAGGGATGTAGTTTAAAAGTTCTGGATACTCGGGTCTTATTGTTTTTTTTTTTAATTTATAACGTTTTTTTTAATGTACGATTATACTTATAATCGAGAATAGCCTTGTTGGAGAAGGCCTGCCTCTAAAGCCAGAGGGAACGGCTTCGAACCCAGCCGACGACAAGCACCAATTTGGTCACTGTGTGAACATATGTGCGTGTGTATGTCATCTGCTACAAAACTGGAGCCCGCTGTATGGCGACAGACTCGCCCCCTGTCACATTTGGGACTGAATATCGTCCAGCGAAGTGTGGGTGTTGTATACACCTCTCGGGGGAAAGGCGTGACGATATGTCATTTATAAAAGCTAAACTGCGAGTGAAATTGTAATATAGTGACAGAACCCTGTACGAGCCAATTTCACGTGATCATTTTCGAGGTTGGTTTTACATAGAAATGTTATTGGGTAACTATTTTGCACTTATCCGATTTTATTGTTAATGTTTTGAGTAGCTTGTTCATAATTTTAGATTTCATTTCATTCAAATTCAATTTGCGCGTAATTTATGCATTTATGAAAATCTAATTATCAATTTTTTCGCAACCCACTATCTGCTCCCCGCGGTTAAAAAATAGCTCATGTGTCATCCCAGACTATATTCTATCTCTGTGTCAATTTTCATCCAGACCCGTTCAGCCGTTCTGGGGTAATTGAGTAACATTCATCCATCCGTCAATTTAAACTTTCGTAATTATAATATTAGCGTAATTTGTAACATACGTAGACGATTCAATAGACAGACAGACTGAAAAGTGGAAAAAAATAAATTCGCATGACGCTAGTAAAAGCTCGATGGTTTAATAGATACCTATTTAATAAAACTCTCTGCTTCGTAAAATAAAGTTTATTTAGTTTTTATCCACTGTTTTTACAAAATCCCGCTCTCGTATCCCTTCAAGCCCGCCTTCAATTGTTTTCTATCTTTAAGTTCCCACCGTAACTTTTTAAATCCACCTTACCAGAATCCATTCGAACTTATTGGTGAGTATTTTGAAGCAAATAGGTTTTATAACATGGAGCCTAAAATATCAAAATTAAATATGCGGCTATAGTCGCATATTTAGTTTTTGTGAATACGAGTAAGCTAAATAGACTCCGATATGGTTTAATATAATACTTAGGTAGGAACTTATGGGTAAAGATAATCAGTGATTGATATTAAAATAACGCTATTCCTAACAGTCGGCCTTTCCTGATAATTTCCCGTCCCGGGAAAACCTTAATAACTAGGTAAATACTTAATTCAGGAACGACCAAATTAATAATAACATAGAATATTTTAAAATCAAATCCATTACTTATACTTAAACTTATAATTACTTGGTTATAAAAATATTCAGTCCATTTCTATCTTCAGCCAGGTTTAGTAAACTTTACATTAAATAACCATTTATTCATCTCAGCTAAAGAATTCAAGTTCTCAGTTAGCTTATTATTTCAAATGTGAACTTGTCCTTTTACAACAATAATCAAAATACTTAATAATATGTAGGTAATCAGTTAAACATCTTTTGAGACCCCTTTTGTTCTCGCAGCCAAGTCTTGTCGAGACCCTTTCTGTTCTCGCAGCCAAGTCTTGTCGAGACCCTTTTCTGTTCTCGCAACCAAGACTTGTCGAGACCCTTTCTGTTCTCGCAGCCAAGTCTGGTCGAGACCCTTTTCTGTTCTCGCAGCCAAGACTTGTCGAGACCCTTTCTGTTCTCGCAGCCAAGTCTTGTCGAGACCCTTTTCTGTTCTCGCAGCCAAGACTTGTCGAGACCCTTTCTGTTCTCGCAGCCAAGTCTTGTCGAGACCCTTTCTGTTCTCGCAGCCAAGTCTTGTCGAGACCCTTTCTGTTCTCGCAGCCAAGACTTGTCGAGACCCTTTCTGTTCTCGCAGCCAAGTCTTGTCGAGACCCTTTCTGTTCTCGCAGCCAAGTCTTGTCGAGAACCTTTCTATTCTCGCAGCCAAGTCTTGTCGAGACCCCTTCTGTTCTCAACCAAGTTAGCAAGATTGAAATAAATGACTCGCCACTCCTTATTAAGATTATTCATAAACCAATCAATCGAACATCTTGTTGAGACCTCTTCTGTTCTCAGCCAAGTTAACAATATTGAAACACATCCCTCATTATTCCCTATTATCATTGTTATATTGATCATAAATCAATCAATCAAGCATCTCGTTAAGACCCCTTCTGTTCCTAGCCAAGTAAGCAAGATCAATTATTACTGACTCAATATCACCTTTTGAATTTGATAATAAATAATGAATCAAACAGCTTGTCGAGACCTCTTTTGTTCTCGGCCAAGTTAGTAATAGTAGTAATCACAAACTAATAATACTTTTTAATTTGTGCAATAACACACCGTACAATATTCAAATTAAGTAACTCAATTTTTTTTTATTATTATTTTTAAGCATGTACATAACAAAATGTCAATAACCTCACTTTATTCATCTATGTTTAGTTTACACAATTAAACAGTGCCAGTCGTAACTTCTTATTATTAATTAATTATTATTTTAAGACCTCGCAACTTCTTTTGACAACAAATCAAACGCCATTTAATCAGTTTCGTTATCACTAATCGATTTTTTCCGACTCAGAAGCAGCTCTGTTAAATACCAGCCAAGGGTGAATTTTGTCTACCGAGAAAATACCAGTAAATTTTCTATTTCCTCTTCGGGACAATGGTGTGTCTTCGATAACATATCTGTCGTTATCTAAAACTTCAGTGATACGGTATGGTCCTTGAATCTTGGGTATTAATTTTCTACTTTGCCCTGATGATGGGATTTCTCTTTCTACGCGAACCAATTCTCCTACATTATACGTCCTATTTTTCCTATGTTTGTCAAAGCGTTCTTTCTGTTTTTTCTGGTCTTTTTTTTATATGATCTGCTATTTCTTTTCTTGTTTCTTCTAAAGTAGATATTAAATTGTCTGCTTCATCACTAACATTAAGTAGTAGGAGAGAATCATGTGTGCTTACTAGATTTAGCCCAAACAGGGCTTGAGCAAGTGTTTTCCCTGACCTTTATTTACGGTATTGTTAAGACCCCACTGAATCGTAGATATACATTCGTCCCAAGAGTTTTCTGGTTTGTTAAGATTGGTAGCGGTTAATGCCGACAACACCGTGCGATTGTAGCGTTCTACTTGTCCATTGGCTCGTGGTGTTGCTACAGCATTTTGTTTATGTTTAATGCCATGTGACCTTAAAAATTCCTGAAAACTCCTAGATGTAAATGAAGTGCCTCTATCTGAAATCAGACGTTTTGGGACGCTGACTGTGTGAAAATAGTTTTGAATCACTTTTATAGAATTGATATTTTAGTACTTTTAACTGGTACTAGCATAACAAATTTAGTGAATGCATCGATTATTATTAGTAAATATGCGTTTTTCTTCTTGCTTCGAACGAAAGGACCCAGGTGATCAATATGTAGAGTATGGAACGGTTGATCGATTTTTTTGAATTGGGTGTAATTTACCTGCCTTTTTCCCTGCTGGAATTTTAGAATGCGCACATTATAAACACGATTGGACGTATTTTTTTACAAATCTTTTCATTTTTGCAAACCAGCAATTGGTTTTAATTCTTTCTAAAGTTTTCTCAATGCCAAAATGCCCGATGTCATCATGGTTAGCCTTATGTATATGCCAACGAACGCCTTTTGGTACAACCCAGCGATCGCCGTCTTCTGTTTTTCTGTATAATAATCCTCTTTTCACTGTATAGTTATTCTTGATCTCGATAATATTATCATTCTCTTTGTCAGTTCAAATGTTAACTATTCTTTGCAATTCAGGATCGCCTTGTTGTACTGTTGCTACCCAATTGGTTTCATCAGAGTCAATATTTCTGACTTGGAACTCATTAACCTCGTTTGGTATTGGATCGGGGATAGAATAGAATAGAATAGAATATTTTTATTGTATAAACTGTGTAGGTACATAAAGTGTTCTTAATTTAAGGTTCAGAGTTTCAACAGTTTGCCCATCGCGGGCGTGCATCGTTATTTGGGATGCATAATCTGATGTAGATTCTTTGATTATACCAGAGTTTTCTAGTTATTGGACCATGCCGCGAACTATTTCTCTTTCAGAGTAAGATAAACGATACGGTCTAAGACAACAGGAGTGGCATCATTAAGTTTTAATTCCATTTCTGCTCCAGTGACACAACCTAATTCATCGACTGAGAATGCGAAGCAATCTCTATAGTAATTCAGTAATTTTGTCAATGTTTTAGCTTGATCAGAATCTATGTTATCAGTTTGTATCATTGTAGAGTCTATATGAGTAACTATCGTGTTTTCCGGACAGCGTTCAATTCTATTGACTTCAGTTATATGTATTTCATTCAAAGGAAGTGCACGGAGTAACAAAGATTCTCGAATCATATCAAACCCAGTTGGAACAAAACCTTTCACAACCACCTTTCCTTGTCCGTTGTTCAACTTAATTACGCCCTGCAATACTTCATACTCCTTACCAGATTGTTGACATATACTACGTTCGATAAACAGATTTCCGCTGTATTCGGGCTTCGAATAATTATACTTCAACTTCAGTGTATCCTTTGACAGTTACAGAGGTGTTGACGTATAGCCGAATATTCTCATTTGAATTGACAGTAGTAATCAGTTCATCTTTTGCCTTGAAAACTACAACGTGATCTTGTTCGGTAAAAGTTTGTTCGAGTAGTACAGGCACGCGCAAAAGATGGTCTGGTACAACAAGAGCTTCGACTGTAGCTTTGGCTGAATCTACTTCTATAACAACTACGAATTTTCCCAAACAATTTACAATACTGTCTCCAAACCCTCGTAATGTAGGCAAATCATTTACTGACCAGCAATTGACCAAGTCTTTTGCTGTAGATTCACTCAACATTGTACACTGACTACCGAAATCAATAAAGCAGTTAAATTTTTTTGCCGTTTACCGCCAGAGTCTTAAAGTATTTAAAATCGTTATTGAGTCATTCTTCTGAAATCCGTAATACTTCTGTATTGTTCTGTGATTGCGTGTTTATAACGCAACCATCAGCTGTATGTCCTATCTTTTTACATGTGTCACAGCGTTTGACCGGTTGTTTACATTGAAATGAGCGGTGGCCTTCTTGCAAACAATTATAACACCTAACTGGTTTATAGTTGACATTAAGAGGTTGTAAGGTTTTTCGCCTGTTGTCAAAATTGCTCGGTTGGTTTGCTTGGTATGGTTTTTCAGATTTCTTTGGCACTCTTACATTTCTGAGAAAAACTAAAAGTTTATCAGGTTCTGTAAATTGTGCAGCTTCTGCACTAGTTCTTATGGACCTGTCTTCAATACCGAATAGTATACAGTCAGTTGCATTCTTTCCATTTATATTACAACGATTTAGTAATACCGTCTTTTCATAAAAGTACTCCTCTAACGATTCTCCATACCTAGCCCTACAAGCAAGCATTTCCGTCAACAGTTGTCCATAGTTTTCATCACTAGGAAAAGCTAGTCTTATTTTTGACTGCCATTCAGACCATGAGAACAGTAAGCTAGGCAAACCCTGGTACCATTTTTGTGCAAGTCCTACTAACTTAGGAAGAGCATAATGTATGATTTGCCTTTCTGACCAATTATAAATCTTAGCACACTCATTAACTTTGATAATCCAAGTATCAACAGTCTGAGTTCTTTTAGAAGGATCAAATTCTGGTATGACATTCAAAGTAGGGTAACGTTCATTACTTCTACCTGTATTGATGGTCTGAACTAACTCTTTTAGCGCTGTAATTAAAACATTAGCAGTAGCATCAGAGTTTGCTTGAACGGGTACATTACTTGCCGTGGCTGTAGGTACTTGTTTATTATTACTGACTTGCTCTATTTCTATTTGGTTAGTACTTCGAGTAGCACGATATTCAGGTAAAAGCTGCTCTGCACCCTCACCGCGGCACGAAGCAGAACGGCGATGTTGGCTCAATCTCATTTTAGAAGCGTTTCGGGACGACGAGGTGCGACGTGGTAATTCGTTAGGTGGTGGTTGCTCCGGACTATCACGACAGCGTCCCTGACTCAAACTGGAATGGTAGTCATGTCGTTGATGACTTGATTGCCGCTGACTTCGCGATTTCCGTGACCTTCGCACAGGAGGCTCGCTCCCACTCTCCGCTGAGTCATCTGACTCCTGAACCTGTGACTCTCGCTTTCGTCCCATGTTCTCTGGAATGATCAGGATTTCAAAAAGTAAATGTTTCTAAATACTTATTCAAGTCTGTTTTTATAAACATCAGCTCTATCGTAATACTGTTTTAATGTATAAAACTTAAATCCGGTTTTAATATTTTAAAGAAAAAGTTTTTAAAAATATATTTAGTTACTACTTAATCAATTTTAAGTTAAAAAAAAACAAAAATTAAAATGTAAAAATTAAATGAAACCAAAACATCTGTTTTTTTTTTAAATCCATTATTTTATCGTCCATGTTCGTTAGTTCAATCATTTTGATTGAAATCGTTACTTTTGTTTCATATCGTTACTTTTGGTTCAAACCGTTACTTTTTAACAAGATCGTAACTTTCAATAAAAAAATACGACAGCACTGATTCAAAGTACTAAAATCTATTATTGCCCCCAATCTTGACACTTTCTTGGTCACTCTCAATTATTTATTATTATATGACAAATAATACGATAATGCCAAAAAAAAATCTCGACTTGTAGAATAGCCCTCATTTTCAAATGGCCAAAAAAAGACATTTTTTAATTTCTACTCGTAAGATGCTTATTATAATAAACTAATACTTACTTAAAGCTTGCTTATAATTGATAACAACATTTTGTAATAATAACATAAATATGAAAATATTACATCCATTTATGTACCTTTTCTGGGCGTGATTTCTTCACTGAGTGTGTTTTGCAACACGATCTCAATTATATCCCACTTCTGAACTAAAAGCTCGATGGTTTAATAGATACCTATTTAATAAAACTCTCTGCTTCGTAAAATAAAGTTTATTTAGTTTTTATCCACTGTTTTTACAAAATCCCGCTCTCGTATCCCTTCAAGCCCGCCTTCAATTGTTTTCTATCTTTAAGTTCCCACCGTAACTTTTTAAATCCACCTTACCAGAATCCATTCGAACTTATTGGTGAGTATTTTGAAGCAAATAGGTTTTATAACATGGAGCCTCAAATATCAAAATTAAATATGCGGCTATAGTTGCATATTTAGTTTTTGTGAATACGAGTAAGCTAAATAGACTCCGATATGGTTTAATATAATACTTAGGTAGGAACTTATGGGTAAAGATAATCAGTGATTGATATTAAAATAACGCTATTCCTAACACTAGTAAAATAATGCAATCATATTAATATTCCTTTAATCCGACACTGGCTTAAAAAGCACCATTTCACAACGATTAATCGTCCAGCATCGTCGCTAAAATCATAAGCGCGTTTATTGCAACATACGATGCGCACGCGCATTGTATCCTTTATTCAGTTTATCAAGATTACTGTCGCCGTGAGTAATCCGCCGCGATACAGAGACGACAGTGATCAATCGATTTTTGGCCCCGAATCGATATTGTGCGAATCGATTCGGCGACTCGATTTATTCGAGTGGAAATCCGGAATTTTATGCTGAGGCTTTTTGTTGGATTTGTTTTGTTTTTTTTTTGTTTTGTTGCTGACAAAATGCTGTGAAAAGTTTGTATTGCAATCTTTCTTCTATCCTATCTTGGAGTCATATTCTGAAAATATATCGGTCTTTATATACAGTACCTGGATGACCGGTTTTTTTTTTTTTTTTTTTTAATTGTGTTTTTGGAAAATAAACAATTGATTTTAGTCTAACCTCAAAGCAAACACTCATTGACTTCGTGTTACTTAACAACGCCATCTGCTGTTGTGTCGTTAAAGCAATTAGTTGCTCACAAAAAATAGTATTATTATTCGCCAATAGATGTCAGGAAGAGTCATATTTTTCAGTTGAGACTACTCAAACGCCTCCTTTTTGTTATTTTTCTTCCAAGTTTATGTTTAAGTTGATTATCGATAAAACACGAATAAAATGACATTTTCTAAAAATGATTCCTAGCTACTTAGATCGATTTATCGCCCCCGAAACCCCCTATAGGTATACTAAATTGTATGAAAATCGTTGGAGCCGATTCCGAGATTCCAATTATATATATATATATAATATATATATATATAATATATATATATACAAGAATTGCTCATTTAAAGATATAAGATATCTTTAGGTCTAAAATTTACCTTTTTGGCAAAAAGATAATTTCGAGGGCGACAAAATAGGGTCCCTAAAAGACTCATTCTAGCCAAAACTCAGATATTTGGTTAGATATTGGCATCGATTGTCAACCTAAAAATAGGTGGTATACTTTCAACTCAAAAGAGACGAGAAAGTTTATAATACCGTCAGATTAGTTTCTTCATTGTCATTGAAGACAGCACAATCTATCTCTATGTAGGTATAAAAAAAAAATGAATCAATTTCCCTTGGTCATCGCATCACGCGTGAACAGATGGAACATTTTCGCTAAATTTTTTTGTTGTGTTTGTTATTGCCAGGAGAAGGATCTTATGAATTAAAAAATTAAGATATTATCCCGAAAAAATAACGGTTCCTGTGGGATGCGGGTGAAACCGCGGGGCACAGCTAGTAGTTTATATAAATAAATAACTTTTTATAAGTATATATCACAGAATATGCTCTACTACATAGGTCCAGAAGGATAGTCTTCATACAAAACACGATTTCGAAACGTGTCAAATTTATTTTGGTACCTTAATAAAACCTTTTTTCTATACGTGATGAACTTGCCATTAAAAGAGGTTACCCGATTTAGTTGGGTAAATTATATAACGATCAGAGTTTAAAGAAATCACAAGACCGGAAACAAAGTATTAGGCCAGCTTAGGCCAGAGCCAAACTACACACAAAGCCTTACCCAGATCCATTCATGACACTATTCTACAAACTAACATTATAGATTGTATGTAAACCTTAACTAAAATCAGAGTAGGTAAAAGGTAAGAATTTAAGTAAAAATCAAGAGTACGAATTTGAGTTAAAATCAATAGTAAAGGGATTACTATTGATTTTATCTTATTTACACATAAATTTACCCATTATCATTATTTACATCATACATTTAAGTTATTTTTTCGGCAATAAAATAATATTACATTTACATAAAAATAAAACTGACGCCTGCTTGTCACGATTTTCACTGTTACGTATATTTCTTTCTTGCGAAGGTGCACAGAGCAAAATGTTATAGGGGCGACGAAGTTTTCACTAATTTTCATTTTTACTTTATCGAATTACTTTTGTCCACTGATCGGCTAAACTGGATCCTTAAAAAACCTAAAGATAATTAAAGGGAAAATATAAAAATACCTTGTGGCAACACTTTTTTCAGCAACTTTTCGCTCTGTTGACATTAAGAATTAATTACAATTATTAGCTTTTTAAAGCACATAAAAATATATTTAAGACTTACGGATGATATGTGACGTTGCCTTTTTTTACTGTTTTGGATATTCTGAAATTTCGGCATGAGTGGACTACACAGTTCACCATATTTATTGGTTAGTGGGGAGACGTAACCGCTACTAGATGACATCGAAGACTGACTAGTGAATTGGTTGACTTTCAATGGTTTGGTTTACTTTTTTTGGAATCATTATTTTTGACCGATTATGGGTCTTTACTCTATGTCTGTGGTATTTATAAATAACTTTTTAAAAATTTCAAAACCTCTAATATTGTAAGAAACATTGTTTAAGTACTTCATTAAATTACGAAAAGCCCCCAAGACCAAAGATTAACAAAAAGTTGAACGCAAACTTTGGCTCAGTAAGTATTTTTCTTCGCAAATGAATGTCAAACAAAATTACATTAAGAGCTTTATTCCTTTTATCCTGTAATGATGAAAGACCCGTCTTCGCCATTTCGCCATTATGGCGGACAAATACGCCAATTTACATAATCTCGTTAATAATGAAAAAGAGAAGTGTTGTATTTTTAAACAGCTGGAAAGTTAGGTAAGTTTTGTGAAAACTTTACAAGCTTTGCCATGGAACCCTAAAAAAAAAACACTTTTGATACTACAAGTAGATATGTACCTACCTATATCTAAGTATTCCTAAATGCAGCTCTCAGATCAACCTAGAGAGTAAGATGGCGCACGGCGTATGATTTAGATGAAGCCGAAAACCATCCAAAAACTACGCTACTGTTGTATATGTACGCACACACGCACACAAAAAACTACGTTACTCGCTTGGTCATTCTTACTTCGACATTATCTGCATTGGTTTATGGTATAATTTCGTGTACATAAATATACATGGTGCATTATAAAAGTGCGGCCAGGACTACATTTTGAGGTTCTTTTTACAAACTGTGCAGTTTTTTACAATACAATTTTTAAAAAGCCGTAAAATTAACTCTTACAAATATGCGCAGTTTTAGAATATTAAATCTACTAAGGTTGTATATTGGAATGGAAATGGCTAACTTAGAGTTTAGGAATCAATATTAGTTTTCGTGCAATTGTAAATGTTTTTCATGGCCACATTACCACGCGCACACATTTAAAAAGTAGTGGCTTCAGCGAGATATAGCGCAGTGTTCCATCTTTTCCTCTAGGTTGATCTGAGATGCAGCTAAACGGTTTTTTTTAAAGAAATATTGCAATGAATTATGTCTGAGCCCTAGACAAGGTGCAATTGCTCTCAAGCGATTCTGTTCTGAAATTGCTAATCCTCGAATGTCAGCAGCTGATTGTAGGTAATATTACGATAGATACCTATATATAGATAGATTGATAAATTTAAGATAGAAAAAATGAGTAGGTGTCGCCTAATTTGTGATATGGGCTATAATTTGCCCCAGTTGACCCTAAGTAACCAGAAAAGTAAATCGCAAAACTAGACAACAAATTTCGTATTTCCACAAATCCTTTAAAAAAAGAATTGGCACCCAAAAAGATAATCAAAAGAAAATATAAGTAGTAAGTACTTAAGTCAAAAAAAAACTTAAAAAATGAAACGAGGTTGTAAAGCAAGCATGTTGAAACAAAATGGCGTCGCGTCGTGTTGGCGGCAGATTTTGAGCACCGATGCTATCTTCACAAGACTGACAAGCGGAAGGTAAATGACAGTATTAAGCAGACTTATTGCTACATTTACTTCTGCACGAGCGTTTTTATACGGAATACTCGTCAAAACGTCAGAATAAAATGAATTGCAATAATTTTGAGGTTATGGAGTACTTACTTATGAAGCTTTATGGTTATAAAGTAGTTGCTAAGGGTTTTGAGAAGAAGTCGCTGAGGAGATTTTATCATTACGTTAAGTATAGGAAAAGTCTATTTTATAGGAAATTTCTAAATAAAATATATGCCTTTATAGCTGCACTTATGAACGTGAAAATTATAAAAAAAGAAGTTTTAAATACGTCTAAGTACAGATTTTGAGTCGGTACAGGCAGATACCCATTTTTAGATGGCATTTCTACCGATTTTGTATACTTGCAGCATTTCAAACCTGCCCTGGCGTCTCATGACCAAAATACTAATTTAAGCCAAAATTATGGCTAAAATTATGGAATACCTACCATAATTTTGGCCATGACAAGTGACATCAAGCTAGATAGATTTTGCGTCCCTAGAAAAGTAAATGTACCTAACTAACCTAACATATTTTTGGCAAAAAAAAAGAGGAACTGCTGCGTACTTGTAACAAATAAAAATGGTGTTTTGCGAATGTCATATTTAAAAAAAAACATATTCATGCATAAAATTACGTACTCAACAAAAGATACGCAAGGTGCTTGTGTATCAAAACGACGAAGCTGGGAAAAATAAAAACGGCATTATTTTTCTCAGATACTTAACAACATTGTGCGATATGAAAAAAGTTTACAACTACCCTCTTATCTTATTTGTATTCTCAATTAGATGTAACAAGGCGAGCCGTACTGCGAAATGCAATTGAACTTGTACTTTTAAAATCCTTTCCCAGACGTTTAACAAGGTCCTAATTTGACACGGTCACGTTTGCTACTTTTTTATACTTTGAATATTCTTTTAGACAATCAGTAAGCCTTACCACATACAAAATAAAGCACGATTTCGCTTGCCAATAATTTATTAACCAAACCATGAAGGTTTTTGAAATTTGAGCCTTAAACTTTTGAAATAGAGTCTGTATCCGAAAAATATTTTCGTTACAA
The DNA here is from genome assembly GCA_911728515.1 of Peribatodes rhomboidaria. NCBI lineage: Eukaryota > Metazoa > Arthropoda > Insecta > Lepidoptera > Geometridae > Peribatodes > Peribatodes rhomboidaria. The sequence goes on along the minus strand of OU452179.1, from coordinate 14,059,728 downwards.
TATTTTATTCATGAAAATATTTTCTGAAAATCAACTTTTAGTCTTACAATGTTTAAAATAGAGTACATTTTGTTGTATGTCTGTCGGTAGAGCACCTCGGGCAGAGAGGGAGCAGTACATTAAAAATATTTTATCTTTAAAACAGAACGCATGTTCGCCCGGGGGTAGATGGGACTCTGCTCTACCGCCGTCGTGAGCTTATTTACGACGATGCATTTATCTATGGGGGAAAGTGCTACTTTACAGATAAATCAGTATTTCAAAAAAGGAATTGAAGCGCAGAGAACGTCAAAAAATATATTTTATTTATTGACATAGTGAAACAAGGTCTTACAGTCTACTGGGATATCTCAGGCTTTGTTTGTTCGACTGTAACTTAAGTATCGTTGATTCAATATTCATGAAATTTTGCAAGAAAGTAGGATATTTTTTTTATAACTCAATAGGCTTGCGGTTGGCCGCCAACATGCCTGCCTTGCTTGAGCACGCTTGCCTAGAAGAAACCGATTCACTCGAGGCTTAAAGACACCCAGATTATAAGTGTCAGGGAACACACTCTCTGGTAGAGTATTCCACACTCTAGCGGTCCGTATAATAAATGAGGAACCAAAGCGTTTCGTCCGTGTTGTTGGTATGTCGATCACAAAACGATGGCGCTTTTTGTACTCTTGGTTGTTTTATAGAAGAACGGGCTAGGGAAAATAAGGTCATGCAAACCAGATGCACACTCCCCGAAATGTATCCGATAAAAAACCGATAGACTAGCAAACTTGCGTCGATGATTTTGCTTTGAAGTTTGATCTGGACAAGGGAATCGTTGCCAATGAGCTTCTCGGCACGTTTCTCGATGGACTCTGACGCCTCGAGCTGATACTTGGCTGATCCATCCCAAAGGTGCGAACAGTACCTACTAAGACAATATGTAAATACAATTTTTAAGTTCAAATATGAACAAAATCGGGTGAGTAGTTATAGAGAAGTGCGAGATCTCCGTTCAAGGCAAACTTTATACTATAGCTGGATATGTAGCTGTTGTTATGTAACTATTTATTTGGACCCACGTGTAGTAAGTAGCAGAATAAAAAAAAACCTGGTTTAAGGGTTCCGTACCAAAATGGTAAAAAGGAACCTTTATTTATTTATGTTAAGGAAAACCAAAAGCTAAAACATCTTATGACTAACTTATAATATCAGAGTGCTAATTACAATAGCTTATGGTGAGACTCCGATGTCTGTCTGTCTGTGTGTATGTCACCTCGGATATTTTTTTCATGTCGATGAGTTTTATAGCCATGTCACGATTAGTAATGCAAAGAAAACAGTGGGATGCAGTATCTATTAAAAAAAGTCATATTTTCAGCACCTTTCAAAATAATCCACAAATAGCTGTCATCAGATGATCTCACCGTGTAAAGTGTTTAAAGTAATTCGTTATTTTAGCTAATTTACAACAACAATACGGACAATTGACGTCACGCTGTGGGTGGACTCGTTTTATGTTTTCTCAAAACATCTTATTTAGGTTTTGCAAAGCAGGAAACAGGTGCAGCTTTAAATAAGCTTCTATTTAGAGTTCTTTAGTTTTGGCGGCTTTTAAAATAAAATGAGCAATAATGGATGCTAATGATATTTTTTAAAGTAAATCGTTTATCATCAATTATGCTCATAATTATAAATATGTACGAGTATGTCAATAAACTGCACCTGGTTTTACGACTGACTTAAACCTGAAATAATAAAGGTTTTTTTTTTAATTTCAAATTTCATTCATCAAAAAGCAGTCCAGGGGGGGGGGGGTGGGGGTAATCAGTAGCCGTGGCCTCGGCAACCACGGTGAAGCCAAGAGGAATCCGAGGTGGGGCCCATTCTACCACCGAAGTGGTAGGCGGCGAGGCCGCACTCATCTGACCCGTCGCATGGGGACCATGGGTGCCTAGCCTCGGGAGCTGGCTGGCAACCACGGGCAAATTGGTCCCCGAGGAGGTGGATGATGACGATGTGTCTGGTGTTCGACACATCGTCATCGAGAGGGAGAGAGCGCAAGCTCGAGGAGGTGCCCGAACGGGCTGGTACTGTCGGGGCCACGGAAGAGAACGAAAGCGTCCCTGTAGCCCCGACATTTTGCACCGAGGTGGAACACCCTTGGGTTTTTAGTGGGTAGGCCGTCAGTGGCGGGATTCCCACATAACCACTCTGTGCCCGCACCCGGGGCTAGCGGTGGTATCCATAAAGGATTTTCCCAAGGTGAAAAAAAAAACAACGATAACCAAAGCGCAACCAGTCGTAAAATCTATTGTTAACTAGAAATTTATCAGAGGTTTTACGGCTTGTTACACTTTGGTTATCGTTAGTTAGTTAGTGCAACTCGGCCTGAAACTTTTACTTCACTCCTATAAGAAGTTAAAATATAGGTAACCCTAGGTTAGGTTAGAGTTTAAATTTATGTTCCCAGTGGTCGATTCCCAACTCCTTTGTAAAGACTGCGACAAGCGAGACTCACATTGTTTTATTACACCGCCTTTTCTCTTCTACAGATTCGCTGCAGCGCTTTCGCCGGTTTATTCCTTTATTTTATTTTAACTGTTCTATAGACAGTAAAAGTACAACTAACTTGTGGAAAAATTTTTTTTACCGAAAACACTATGTTTCCTCAAATTTTGATTGCGGTTTTTCAAACACCCTTTTTTCAACTACGAGTATATCAATTTAGTTGTAAAAGATAGTTTTAGTTAAGTTCTAAAGCTTTGAAACATAAAACTCATTTTCCCAGACGAATTTTCACGGTTCATTTAAAAAAGAAAAACAAAAGTCAAAGGAACTAAGGTGGTCAAACCATTCAGCCTAACCTAACTCTGTTGGCTACAGTACAGTCCATGCCAATTTTTATGGCCAATGTGAGGTATGATAAGTCTTTTTTAATATTGACCAATGAAATGTTAAGAGTTGGTGAAATAAAGGAATGAAAATTTTAAATAAGAGTTTTGGCATTAAATAAGACAATAAGTCATGCAACTTTAGGCGATAAGGTCGCCCTTGTACTGCCGAAAAATGTATTTTAGTTTTTAAGTTTTTCATGTAGTTTTTGGTGTGCAATAAAGATATATTGTATTGTATTGTATTGTAACTTTACAAGTAAATTAGTAGTAACTCTCTTGTAACTCTAGTTAAAACAACAGCAGCGGCCACTGTAATAGGTCAATTCTGAAACGTTATAACTCCTTTCAAAGAGGCAACAAAGTTTAAAACTGATTATATCAACCATTATTATAATCTATGGCTACTGTCACAGCAATGACGCATCTTTCGCGCCATTTCTCACTATTTAAAAAGTAAAAATTAGAATCAGCGACGCGAGCGCCGCCACTTTAAAGATGACAGATGACAGCTGAAATTACGAGCTGCGCCTGCGCCGATTAATGAGCTCATTTGCTGAGTTTTTATTTATTATCCCCTTATTAGTCAGAGCTTAAAATGTGCTGTAATAATTTGTATCTGTATAGTTTATCGTTTCTCGGACAGGGACGTTTATATTTTCTGTATTTTTAGGCAGCTGTCAGAATGTGCAAAAATAAATATTGTTACTGTAGTGTTCCTCTATATCTCTACTAGGTATATAGGTTTATCCTCACATTCTTAACTAATATTATAAAATCAAAAAAAGTAAGTTTGTTCGTTCGTTTGTTTGTTACGCTTTTACGCCTTAACTATTCAACCGATCATCCTGAATTTTTGCATACGCGTTGTCAGGAGTACAGAAAAGCAAAGTACATTACGACTCGAAAAAAACACGCTCCCGTGGGACCTCGGGGGAAACTGCGGGGCACAGCTAGAATTTGTTTAATTATACTTTATAGATACAAACGTAAAGGAAAAAATAATAGTGATAATGGAAGATAGGTTTTAATACCGTTTAAGCGTACCTTGTGTGCTCGAAATGTTACCTACATACAAGTAGTACGTATTTGCCAACAAAATCTAATACAACTTAAAACCCCTAATTTAAAACGACTGTAAGTTAATTTATAACATACCAGCTGATACCGGCGACTTCGTTCGCGTTTATTCAGAAAATAGCATTCATTACAAATGAATAATAATAATAAATAAATATTCGGGACACTTCCACACACGGTCGCCTGACCCCAAACTAAGCAAAACGTGTACTATGGCTGCCAGAGACTGATATATATACTTAAACCTTAAACCCCCCCAAGCTCAGAAAGCAGGTTCACTACCAACTGAGCCACCGATGCAGTCAAATGAATGAATGAATTTTATTATCGGATGTCATTAAAATCCGTCCAGCCGTTTAATCGTGAAAAGCCTACAGACGAGAGAGCTACTTTCGATTTTATAATATTAGGATGGAATAAAAAATAAAAGTTATTTTATATGATAAACAAGCATTTCTTACAGGTTTTCTGAAAAGATTTCAGCTAATTTAAAGCTACCCTCGTTTGTCTTAACATGCGGTAATATTTTCCTGTGCTACGTCTACCATGCGATCTTTAATCTACCACTGGTGATAGATACTGTTATGTATTCTGTGTTCGGGTCATTCATCATTCAACTCCCACATGACGTTTAGAGAATCCTCCTCCAGCTAGTTTGTGGCTGAAATATGGCAACATTAGCATAGTTTGGCTATATTTTAAAGGAAAATTTGAGGAGGTTTCTTCAATGCGATACAAAAACTTGTACATACTCGTAACTCATTATTTTATTTTGACAGTATGGTTAATGTTTTCATTTTCACTAGGTATGTAATAAAGAATGTTCTAAGCTATGTGTACTAGGTAGGTCGGTAGGTTTGACGCTAGATACTAAAAAGTCCAAGACCTTTGTAAGATTTTTTTAACGTCTTATGATGGGATGACAAAAAAATCGCTTTTCAACTTTTTCTTCTGAATTAAAAAAAAAATATAGGTACTTTAACGTTGTTAAGTATTTTAAAAAGTCATAAACATGAAAGCAGTCAAATATGATTCCGCAAACGAGGGAGAAACGGAAAAAACTGTCAAAATTGCACTTTAGGTGAAAATTAATGAAGCGGAAAATCAGTTGGCGGAACTCGTCATTTCGTGACTCACACAGGTATTGGAAAATGTTCAAAGTGGAATCTAAATAATTAATTTTACTAAGAGTTGCGAGTTTGCTATTTGATCACATTTTCATTTTAAAGTTAACCATTAACCTACTAAGCATTTCAAGTCAAGTTTTCTTGTAAGAACTGCAGAGGTGTGGAACTCGTTGCCTGCGTCTATCTTTCCAACTAAATACTATCCGGGGGTGTTCAAGACTAAAGTGAATAGGTATCTCCTAGGCAAGCGTGTTACACCTTCGATTACGTCATTTCCCATCAGGCGAGTCAAGTCCGTTGAAAAAAAAATCCCCTTGTATCTAACATATCGTCACGCTTTTCTCCCAAATGAGCTGGCAGAAGTATAATACAACACCCACACTTCGCCGCACGATATTCAGTCCCAAAACGTGACAGGGGGCGAACCTGTTGCCATACACCGAGCTCCGGTCGTGAAGCAGATGACATGCAATTCGCACATTTGTTCACACAGTGAACAAATTGGTGCGTGCCGTCGGCTAGGTTCGGAGTTCGGAGGTTCGGAGACCTACTCCCTCTGGCTTGAGTCAAGGACCTTCTTCAACTAGGCTATCATTGCATTGTATCTCGGGATAGTTAGACAATGTTTTGTCTTTTCCGATCGGGTCAAAAATTTAAAAGAAATAACACTGTGTAACTATTTCGACGCTTTACAACGTTTTTAGTAGGATAAGATTTTTACTTTAGTTTTCAGTTCTTCCTCTCCCGTCTTCGTATTTTCTTGCGTTGCTATTGTGCATTTTTTTTTGTATTCCTCTTGATGCCGAAATGCAGCATTAGTCACGTTCACCTTTCGTTCCGTTCATTTGACGGTCGTGACATCAGCCGGTCCCCGCACCGGTGGAGCGTTACGACTGCCCAGTGAGATTCACTACGTTCATTCATGCGTGCTGACTCAAAAATAACGAGACCTAAAAGCTCAAGTTCGTCGTCAACTTTACGTGAAACGAGATATCAGTATAAACAAATAATAAAACAAGTAACTTTATTAAAAGAAAAACATAAGACGGCTGCAAAATGTTGTACCCTATGTCACTTCCACTATCAAGACGATTCAAATGACACCTCACATGTCGAAATACATCAAGCTGTTTAGGCTGTAGAGCGTGTCAAAGAAATCTCATAGAGACATACATACATACATAGGTACATACATACCCTCGAAAAACAAAACCCTGCTTCTTGCGCAGTCGGGTAAAAAGCAAAGCTTAAAAACCGACTTCCCTTCATCCATGTAAACAATTTTTAGACTTTTGTTGATATTTAAAAAAATACTTGACCGATTTCAATAAAATTTATATGAGACTACCTCTAAAGTATGCAAAACTGTCTGCAAAACAAAAAATAATTATTAAAACCAATTCATGATTGACGGAGTAATCGCGTAACATATAAACAAAAAAAAACATAGAGACGAATTAAGAACCTCCTTCTTTTTCGAAGTCGGTAAAAATTGTATCTTGGATTGCTGCGGGTTTGTCAAAAAAGGATCTATGAAGTCAGCACCCACAAGGAACATCCCGATCTAGATTTCGTTTTAAATTAGGACTGGCTGCGTCCCGCGGTTACACCCGCGATTAAAAAGTGTCCTATGTCCTTATTCAAACAATCTATCATGTTGTCTTTCATCCAGGCATTACGTTCTGGCGTGATTGAGTACCTAACAAAGATCCCATTCGCATCGATCGAAATTTTCGCATTTATACTAGTGTGTCCGAAGTTATGGGTTTATCTATTTAAGTATGTATTTAAAAATATCTAAGTATATATATCAGTCTCAGGCAGCTATAGTACAAGCTTTGCTTAGTTTGGGGTCAGGCGACGGTGTGTGGAAGTGTCCCAAATTTAAAAAAAATATATAAATTATGTAAAGGGTTTGTCAGTAATTCTCGAAAGACGCAATTGCCCCACAGGCGTTTTTGCCCCAGTTGATCCTTCACTTCAGTACTTCCAGGCCTACTGAATAGTAAATAAATAAATAAATAAATTCGGGACACTTCCACACACGGTCGCCTGACCCCAAACTAAGCAAAGCTTGTACTATGGCTGCCAGATACATACATACTTGGATATTTTTTAAATACATATTTAGATAGATATATATTTTTTTTTTATGTAAAATAGGTCAGCGTTTGACCACCAACTCGCCTAATGTTAAGTGACGTTGTGGTCTAAGATGGAGCACGACGACCTATTAGGTACTTATTCACTCTAGCCTTGAAGTTTACTAGAGTGAAGAAGTACAAAGACGGCAGTTGAGTGAGGCGCTACAAGTGCGCTACTGCTCAGACCCGTCTTCGGAGCGGTTACACCGGACTACATCCCGAAACACGACTAGGTCATTTCACGGCATGGCTTGGTCCGGTGGGTGGTAACTAGCCACGGCCGAAGCCTCCCACCAGAGTTTGCTACCCGGTTAGCACTACCCGACAGAAGAACCATACATAGAACAAACACAAATGTTCATCACATAAATGTTTGCCCTAGGTGGGAATCGAACCCACGCCCCCAAGCTCAGAAGGCAGGTTCATTACCAACTGAGCCACCGAGGCAGTAGGTACTACAAGTACCAAACAAGTGAACCTAGTAGGCACAAACACTAAAATTAAATCCCACACCAGCTTGATCGTTAATTACAAAGCCAGAGTGGTTTTATTTGATTAATTAATCATTCATAATCGGTGTTATTGCGCGTACCGCGGGCGATGTAGTAGGTAATATCAATTAGTTTGCTCGTATGGCGGTGGCGGTGTAGGCCTGATGTAGGCGCAATCTGTAGGGTTTCAAATGGAAAATATCGTTAACTAGCTATGTCCCGCGATTTTTCCCGCGGCCCTACAGAAACCGTTCTTTTATTTGGAATAAAAAGTACTCTATGTCCTTTTCTGTATCTCTGATAACGTGTGTGCAAAATTTCGTGATGATCGGTTCAGTAGTTTGAGGCGTGAAAAGGGAACAAACATACTAACAAACAAATTAATTTTTTCGTATTTATATTATTAGTGGGATTACGATAGATCAATAACAACTTTTATAAGAACTCGTAAAACTAAAATCTAACTTGATTTTATTATCCTTAAAATACAGTGTCTCACTATAATTTATATTTTGTTCAATTCTACAATAAATTTATCGCTAAAAAGCAATGATAGCCTATGCTTGGAAGAAGGCTCGCCTCTGAAATTATATGTTTGCAGTTTTATTGTGTAAAGTAGATAGTAGATATCTCAGTGGAGTAAAATCCTAACTTACAAGGTTTGGCTTTTCGCTTTTCATTTACTCTCACCTTTCTTTCATATTCGACCACAACGTCGTTTGACATCGGGCGAGTTGCTGGTCAAACGACGACCTTTACTACATAAAAAAAAAAACAAATTCGTTTACGTTAAATTGAGCCGGAACTGTTGTTCTCTATCAACTACATAAAAAAATATAAACCTACTTATGGCCAGAACTACTACAGTAAATAAACTTCGAATTAGCGATGATTTTCTGTTCCCATTTCATCTATGACGCGAGGCGAGTTAGAAATATCAAGTTTCATAAAAAACTCGCAAAAAGTTTTCGAAAAAAATACTCGTAGCTTGTGCTTTTTGTATGAAATAATGTTTACATGCTTGTTAACTAGCCACTGCGGCTATGTTTACAGCTTTCTGCACCTTTTTGCTCACTCTCTCACTCATCAAAGACCACCGACGTCTTTCTTGAGTCCACAGGAGTTATGCAGCTGCTATTTTCAGCTCTAAACTCTATGAACTAGCAAGGTTACATCCGCATGCATTTATTACCCGACTGCGCAAGGAGAGTTATGTTTTTCGAGTGTATGTATGTATGTATGAGGTTTCTTTGGCACGCCCTACAGCCTAAACAGCTTGTATTGATGGATTTCGACATGTGAGGTGTCATTTGAATCGTCTTGTTAGTGGCAGTGATAGGATAAACATTTTTACCTATACAATTTTTGATGAAAATCATAAATAAAGCACAATTAAAAACAACATAAGCCTAAAATAAACCGGGTTTTTTATTCATCTTTAAATAATGTTACTTGTTTTACTCGCGTTAATTGTTTCATTTGCTTACATTTAATCATCATTATCAATAGATACCTAATTATGTTTTCGAATAGAATAGAATATTTTTATTGCATAAACTGTGTACAGAAAGAGTTCTAAATTTAGTGGTTCAGAGTTTCAACAGTTTACCCAGCGCGGGCGTGCAATATGAAGTTTAAATTATTTACATTATTTAAGCAGCTTAATCTTAATTTAAAAGAGTATTCTTAAAATTTCTACTTACATTCCTAACTTTATGTTACATTGTTACGATAATGTAACATAAAGTTAGGAATGTAAGTAGAAATTTTAACCCTTAACATCACAACACTAAAATACGTTTTAGTGTTGTGATGTTTAGGGTGCTGCTGAAGTTATAAGTCATGACTTGTACTCGTAAGTCGCGGCAACTTTCAGTAGCGGATCCGGGATTTTCGTTTGAGGGCAGCTTGGTTTAGGTGCAAGTCGGCTTTATCAAGGTGCTGCCCCGCGGTCCTACAGGAACCGTTGATTTTCCTGGATAAAAAGTACCCTATGTCCTTTTCTGTACCCTAGACAACATGTATGCAAAATTTTAAGACGATCGGTTGAGTAGGTGAGACGTGAAAGCGTTAGAAACAAACAAATAAACAAACTCACTTTCACATTTATAATATTAGTTAGGATATAGGTACGAGTTTGGCTTAGGGGGGCTTGACTTAGCTAAAAAACAGACATTTTAGACTATTGTAGAGTGAATTATATACTTTCTTAAGAGATCTGGGGGGGGGGGGGGGGGCTAGATCTGCTAGTGTTTTAAAGGGTGAAAAGGAACTATTTATCTCATGTCACCCGCGCCATCCTACGATGATTATACTCGTAGTAGACAGGGGTTACCACGGGATTAGATAGTTTTTTGCGTTTCCGTTTGGCTCCATAAAAACCTAGTTCCTTCCTTCCAGGGGCGCTTTATTGAAATGTATGGAGCAAACGAAAACGAAAAAAGTTTTCGTAAAGATCAAAACTCATGTACAGGGTGCAGCATTGTCCGAAAGCCAATGGTGGGTAATATATTGCAATCACGCTAAACGACCAGTATTTATTATTCAAATTGAACCGACGATCAAATTATTTTAATCGTCGCCATCGATCATGGAGGTTATTAGCTTTGGGTTATTTGTGTTAACGATGACTTGCATGTAAATGTGATTAAAAACATTGTATAACGAGTTATAAATAATAATATCTTATATCTTTAAATGAGCAATTCTTGTATATATATATATATAATTGGAATCTCGGAATCGGCTCCAACGATTTTCATACAATTTAGTATATAGGGGGTTTCGGGGGCGATAAATCGATCTAGCTAGGAATCATTTTTAGAAAATGTCATTTTATTCGTGTTTTATCGATAATCAACTTAAACATAAACTTGGAAGAAAAATAACAAAAAGGAGGCGTTTGAGTAGTTTCAACTGAAAAATATGACTCTTCCTGACATCTATTGGCGAATAATAAAACTATTTTTTGTGAGCAACTAATTGCTTTAACGACACAACAGCAGATGGCGTTGTTAAGTAACACGAAGTCAATGAGTGTTTGCTTTGAGGTTAGACTAAAATCAATTGTTTATTTTCAAAAAAACAAAATATAAAAAAAACCGAGCAAAGCTCGGTCATCCAGGTACTGCTATATTATATAAAAAGCTGTTTGATAATTTACATTCAAATTATTATTGTTAAAAACAATGTCATGAATAAAAATTATTAATGTTAATTACATAACATGACATCGTCACGCCTTTCCCCCGAAAGGGCTGGCAGAGGTGTAATACAACACCCGCACTTGGCCGGACGATATTCAGACCCAAATGTGACAGGGGGCGAGCCTGTTGCCATACACCGGTCAATTATGGTTCATGTTAATTACTAGTTATTATTATATTTTTATAGAGGAAAGAGGTCAAAGGTTGTTTACAAAAACTCACAATTTTAAAATCAGTCTTAAAATAAATATACATTTTAATTAAAAACTACTACACCAGTATCAAAGTATATATCTTCAAATTAATTGAGCATATTAGTAGTTCCTCAAACTAAGCCCAGCTTTTTGTTAAGTAGTCTAAAAAGCATTTTCAAAGATTTAATAGAGGTTTACGAAACCTGAAAACACCAAACGAAGCATAATTCAATTTGTGAAGAAGCCATTAACAAGCCTAAGAATCCGAATATTCGGAATAACAAGAAATGCTTGGAAATATCCCGACGGGAGCAAGAAGTAAACTTTTAACAAACCATCGTGAACTCAACCTGTGGAGTTATTAGCAAGGTTCGAGTTCTGTGAAGTAAGTTGAGTCGGCGGAGTTTTTCTCGAGAAAGTGTGTGCTACGCGCGTGATTCGGTGAGATTCTTTGAGACGGTACGTGAATTTAAACGAACCAGTACCAAAGTATGATTTATCACGTTTTGAATGTTCTGTACACGATGCAGACTGTATAAAAAGATTCGCGGTAACAAAGTTTTTTGTAAAATTTATTAGATTAGATTATTATTCATTAGAAATTTATTAGATTTTTTTTGTGAAGTTTATTAGCAATAAACCTTTTAATAGCTAAGAATATATTCTGTGTTTCAATTCTGTGTGTGTGTGAATCAATGTTTATATTATACTAACTATGACCCACGGTTTCAGCCACGTCCCACAGGAACCGTTATATTTTTTTTTCTTTTATAAGATCCTTCTCCTGGGAATAATAAACACAAGAAAAAATAATTATTGAAAATGTTCCATCTGTTCACGCGTGATGCAATGACCAATGGAAATTTTGATTCATTTATAAATATAGAGATTAGTTGACAGATACTTGTGGCGTTACATCGTTACTGGGCTCAATCTTTGGTTCCATCCAATTTTTCTATTTAGTAATGTTTTTCAGGTATATGTAATTTTTAGTAGAAATGTACCTAACATAGGTACATTTCTACTCACAAAATTATGCCTACATATATGATGCCCTGATGTTCTACCGCCTAAACAGTTTGACTAATCGTGGTTTAAATGCAAGGTGTCGTTAGATTTGTCTTTAATCTTCTTATCATATCACAGGCTACATGTTGTTGGTTTTATTTAAAAAATTAAAAATCCTCCGGCACCGATTTTCATCAAACCTAACTAAGAACACTCCCGACTCACTCACTTTTCAAACAAACCTAACTAAGAACACTCCCGATTCACTCACTTTTCAAACAAACCTAACTAAGAACACTCCCGACTCACTCACTTTTCAAACAAACCTAACTAAGAACACTCCCGACTAACTCACTTTTTAAACAAACAAAGTCAAAATCGGTTCATCCGTTCGGGAGCTACGATTCCACAGATAGACACACACACACATCCACATAGACAGGTCAAACTTATAACACCTCGTCGTTTTTGCGTCGGGGTTTAAAAGAACTGAAAGATTTTTCATGGACTATAGCTAACCGTGGCGTAATTATAGATGATCTGGCACCATACGAGTATACGAGCACATCGAATTGTGAATTGCGTCGCCCAGGGGCAGAGAACATGCTGCGTATTGATCGGCGGAAAATATTCTTGAGATAATCATCTTGCATTTTAAAATTACCAGAAAAGTGTATGAAGCTTAATTTTCATAACTGAGTTCTATTCTCAATGTCTTAAGGTTCTTTGTAAATTTTTCCAGTTGGAGGGTTGATTTTGTTGATCATAAACATAATTTCGTACTTACAATTAGTAGGTATGTCCTTGTCCTACCTATCGCGTAAAATAAAAGATTGCGTCAATTTATTCCTTACTCGTACCTAATCAAGCATGCACATTGGGCAACAAATCGGACCTGTAAGCAAAAAAGATTTAAGCATTGCTTTTGATACTGTTGACTGTAAAAAAATCCAATTCATCCAACTACCTCGGCCTACCTTACATGATTGACCAGTCCAATCAACGTTTCCACTACCATCCTACGTATTACCAATCTCACACCGTACATTACTCCCGCCAGTCGAGATCCAAAGCCGAGTGTGCCTCAGGGCAGTTCCCTAGGACCACTATGTAACGTGCGCTGTCTGCGCATGCAATCATATCGTCTCTGACAATCACGGTACTGTTTGCAATGCCTCGGGTGGGCCGAATTATCTAGTAGACTGTTTTGTTTCTTGAAAATAATCCAGAAGTAATTCTAAACAGAAGGATCACAGAAGGATCAAGAATCAGAAGGATCACTTGATGAAGTCAAAGGACTCCGTACAAAACAAGTTTGAAAAGCTTGACAGAAGTAGTAGTAATTCCAAGTTGAATAAAACTAATAATTACAAGTAAACATATTTTATTCTGAGATAGATTGTTAAAATATTTTGCCAATTATTTTTAGGCACACATTTTTTTATGACAAAAATTTTGGAAATATTATACCTGATATACATTACTTATCGCATAACAGCAACTAAGAATAAATATTAAAACGAATGTAAATACGGTGAAATTATAAAAATAAATAAACGTACAGGTAAGTAATACTTCAAATAACGAGCAATACGTTTGCTACACTCAATTCCATGAATACTTTCTCATCGAGACCCCTCCTACAGGATTTAAACACGTTGAACTCGCAATCTAAAGGCTCTTCACAACAGACGACTGGTATCTTAAGCCCTACAAGCTCTGAGAAAATTACAGTACTCAATACTGTTTACGTAGACCTCCAATGTCTGGATTTGTTGAGAAAATAATAGCTGATGGAAACCACCTGAAGCAATGATAGGTTTAGAAAGATATACGTAGACAGAGGCGGACTCTCCCTAAGGCTAACTAGGCCCGGGCCTAGAGTGATCCTGTATTAGGGACGACCTATTGAAAAAAAATACACTGTCGTGAACAAAACACTTGGCTAGAGAGATAAAGTCCGCAGACGGATATGGATTACTTCGATTAAGGGCCAACGTTTCACTTCTGACGCAAAATTCGTATTTTAAAAAGTTTTTTTTTTTGTTTTTGAACCTAAAAAGAAACGAATTTTAAAAAGTTTCTTTGTAGATCGGGTAACTATTATTTATGATAATAGAATTTGCGGTTTTCTTAGACTAAGACTTGCTAGTACTAAAAACGTCAATAAACACTTCAATCGTCAGTTTTTCGGTTAAACGAGCTTTTAGAGTAACCTGGTGCATTATTGTTTCTTATTTCTGCAAAATACCGAAGGAATGGTGTAAGATTGGCGTAAATTCCATCATTACTTAGTTTAGTTTTCCGGACCAGCGGTAAAAACAAAAAAACAGTTTGAAATTTTAATTTCCCGCCATTTCGAAACGTTTCACCTTAAGCTTGTAATTTTTGAAAGAAAACTTTCAAATTAAGTATAGTCTCTTCTCTATAAAATACATATAGTAAAAAACAAAGTTACCTTCCGCATCTCTCTGTCTCTTGTCTGTTTATCCGTTAACTCCTAAAACACGCAACGGATTTTGATGCCGTTTTCATTATCAGTTCATCATTTTTCACGAAAGTTGTATAGGAAGAGGTACCGTGCAAAGTCGGGGCGGGTCACTAGTTAATAAAAAAGACCAAAGGGTTAGATAGTCGACCTAAGTCGGCCAAGACTGCTACTTCCCCTCTGCGGAAACCAAAGACCATTGATGTTTCTCACAAAAACTTTCAAGGACTGATTTAAATAAGCTTGGAGCTTTATAAAAGTAAGAAAAATACGGGAAAACCTTTCTTTTCGATACAAATCGATGTTTCAAAGACATTCTTCATAAAAAGGTCTGAACTCTTGAAAGGATCTGTATCAAAGTATCAAAGGAGTGTAATTCGATAGAAATACTTTTTTCGGTACGTTTCTTTTGGCACGAGTTAATACGAAAAGTTTTCTGTGATATCGATGACGGAAATTTCAATTGGCGTAAGGGACATTTGGTCGAAAATGAGTTATGAATGCCACTATACTCAGTTTTTTCCGCTCTTTCGAATGGTATATTTGAAATCTCTCTATCTCAAAAAAAATGTCCGTTACTCCCCAACTTTTTTTAGGCTTAGATCAAATATTTACTCAAAAAAATGCTTTAAGTAACATTTTGGTTTTAATGTGTGACGTAAGGGCTTTCCAAAAAATATTTAGTGGTGAATTTTTAACAGTTTTGTCATTTTGACCTTTACGACTTTCGGAAAAATTGTGCTGGATTTATAGCTCATGGTTTTAAGGGACACACTTTTCTTTGATGTCCTTTATGACCTCAAATAAAATCCAAACTGTACAAAATCACAGTAGCTTAAAGTAAGTCTGAAGGCTTAAAAAACATCTAATAAAAAACTAAGTCCCCAGTATGTCCTTATAACGAGACTTGGGTCTACAAACGTCATTTCGATTTAAAATTACCGCGCACGCATCAATTTTGATACAGCGGAAGTAGTAGCCACGCTATTTGTTGCTTGTCCTGAAAAAGTAACGTGAAGTTCGCCAGTCATCGACTCGAAGCCGCCTGCTTCCGCCACGACTACTAGATGGACTTGCCATCTAATAAAAAATAAAAAAATATCATACTTAGCGACGAACTCCTTGTTTGGAAAACCAGCACACACAATTCAGGTAAAACTTCTACAAAAAAAATTACCCATAGCGACAAAGTCCAGGTTTCAACAACCAGCACATTCATTTGATTCATCTGGTGAAAAAGAAAAGGTCCTCACTGGAAAATTATAAGCTCTAACTGCCGGGCTATCTAACTACAAGAAAGCACGTGAAAACCGCAAAGCAAAGAAAAATAAATCATTCATCGATTTTGTTTCCGAGGGGGAAGGAGATTTTTCCGGCAGAAGTTCAGGTCTGTAAAGTGGCAAATCAGAATCAGAGTCTGCTGATTCAGAAAAAGATACAAGTGAAGAAGATGAGAGAAGAAAGAAACGAAAGAAAGTAAAGAAAACTACAGAAAAAACTTCGGTCCAACAACGAATTAAGCATAAGAACCAAAGTAAGTTTAGAAAAGGTAAAGAATATAAATATATAATTTAATAAATATAGAAATAACTAGTCTGGCCATAAATATTGTTACAGTACGAACTCCTTCGTTTTTTTTTCTGCATTTAAATTAGGAATGCGTTTATTATGGCGAAAACTACAATCAATTTCCCGCCATTTCACATATATTTTTCGTGATTATTACTAAATTTACAACATGAAATGGGGTGTTAAAGAAAACAGGATTGCAGTGATTGCATTGCGGAAAGTGGGTATGGAACCGTCGGTCATTTTTAAGACTGTTCAAAATCTTGGTAAGTATCAGTCGTATGTTCGTATATCGTAGTATCGACAGATATACCGACACTTCCTCTGTTGAAGACCATAAAAGATAGGGGCGGCCGCGTGCGATGAGAACTACTAAGGCTGGTAATGCTGTTAAAGCCAGAACTTGCCGAAACCCAATGAGGAAACAAAAAATCTTGGTGCAAATCTCCGATATACAGGACATGCCCTTAATCAATCGCTGCAGTTAAAGAGAGTGGATAGATCAAAACGTCTTCTATCCCGTTACGCAGGTGAAAGTTACAGAAATATCCTTTTTACCGACGAAAAAAAATTCACGATAGAAGAGCACTACAATAAGCAAAATGACAAAGTGTACGCTCACAGCTGTAAAGAAGCTACGGAAGTGGTCGGAAAGTTACAGCGTGGTCATCATCCTGCGTCAGTCATGGTTTGGTGGGGGTATCCTATCACGGCGTCACAAAGCTTCATTGTTGGGAAAAAGGGGTGAAAACTTCAGCCAAAGTGTATCAACAGAGACCGGTCTTAGACGGTGTTGTAAAACCCCTTAGCAATACCCTTTTTAAAAATCTACCGTGGAATTTCCAACAAGACTGCACCTGGTCACAAGGCGCGAACTACCCAAGCCTGGCTGGAAGCCAACGTTCCGGACTTTATAAGGGCTGAATACTGGCCCTCCTCTAGCCTAGATCTAAACCCCCTGGACTACAAATTATTATCAGTTTTAGAGGGCATGGCCTGCTCTAAACGACACGCCGACATACAGAGTCACTTAAGAAATCTTTGAAGCAAGCAGTGGCTAAATTTCCCATGGAAACAGTCCGTAAATCCATAGATTCTTGGCCAGAACGACTAAAATCCTATATATAATAGTTATATTTTTGTTAGGACTTCAATACATGTGTAGTGTGTACATATAACTTTTATTAACATTACATTACAGTATTAAAATAAATGCATTTTCATTTGTAACAGAACTTATGGCTAGACTAGGCATAAAAACACATAAAGATACATAAAGATAGCCAAAAATGCTACACAACTCGATCGGGAAACACTAAAGTAGAGAAAACGATAAATAAAAATACCTGTGAGAAAGGCAAATGTACTAGGGGATGTTACGATATACCTGATGCAAGACGAGAACAATTATTTAAATATTTTTGGGAGCTAGATACTCTTAAGAAGGCGTGATTGGGTTCGAAGTGTTCAAACAGTATAATAATATATGTTAATATAATATAAATATTATTATATGAAATACATAAATAATATAATATATTATATTAATAAAATATAAATATCTATAATAGTGTGTATACACTATAATATAATGTAAATACACACAAAATACGCGTTTCGTGAGGAAGAGTCACAATTATTTCAAAATTTTACAATAAATCTGTACTAGATACTACCCAAAATTTTAAACATAATTTACTTTACGCCTCACATAAATCGAATTTCTTGAATATAAAAACGCATATACGACTGCTTTGGAGTAAAACACAATGGACTTACGACCTCTTGATTTTGCAAATCCAATTATTTTGTTGAGTCGTAAGGGAAAAAGTTGGTAAAATTGATAGGGCGTAAGGAGCAAAATCTCCTAAACTATTCGTTATAGCTCATTTTAACTAAAACCATTAAAAAGATCATTAAAAATTAAGACTAAGCTTCTCAGACGAAATCGCCGTAGACCAATGACAACAAAAGTTAGAACTGATTAAAAAAAAAAACGTCATAAAAAAATCGTTTTTTGGCTCTCCTGAAAAGTCGTACTTTGTCCCTTACGCCAATTGAAATTTCCGTCATCGATTTTTTTAAATATACGTATGTATTGTGTACCTACGTTGTAAATAGACATATTTAATATTTTTTATGCCCTAATACGGCCCCGTTTGGTATTCAATCAGTGGTGCTTAGAACTTTTAGAAGTAGTAAGTAAGTAGTTAAAAAGCGTAATTACTTCAATACTTACTAAAATTCAAATGTGTTATTAACAAAATATAATTTTAAATTGGACTAGTCATTTAGGAAACAAATCGTAAACGTCCCTAATTCACACGATCAAAAGAACTCAGTTTTAAATCTTTCCTTTTTTTTCTTTTCCAGCTTAACGAAATAACTTACTTAATGAAAACCAAATAAAATGTTTCTTGTTCCGAAAGCCTTCAATGAGATTTTTGATAGCATCTACCTAATTTAACTTCAAGGTTAGGAATAATAAAGAAAAATAGATTAAAACAACTCCCGGCGTACCAAAGGTTGCCTGATTTAGAGACATTTAAGTATTCGTTGTTCTATTTTGTGTAAAGCTTAAATTTGCTTAAATAGATGACAAAGATAAGTTGGCAGAGATAAAAGCACTGGTTCTCTTAAGGTACAGTCGTAAAAATGGATAATGTCCAGTGCAAAGCCAATGCTCTACAACTTTTCCATTTTCAACTAGAAATGTTGACAACTAAAGTTATAGCTCTATTGTTTAATAGTAGAGTTAAGAATTGAAATATGTAGAAATAGGGAAGGAATATGAATATTGCGTAATGAAACAATGAAGGTGGTACGAGTTTAAAGCAGAAATAAAGCGACAAGAAAAGACATGCTCTTAAAAGATTTAAGAGCATGTCTTTTTTTTTATTAACAAGAAGTATGTAGGCAGAGATACCAAACTTCGAGATTTATAGTGCGGATGTACTACTAAATGTGTACAACTTTTTTCTTAGCAAAAAAAATGTATTTCAAAGAAATGTTTGGGAAAAGTTTTAAATAATTGTTATTAAGATTTGCTTTGAACCAAGACCAGCTATTAATTTACAATTTCACATATCGCATCTAAATAATACTAAATATGTCACATACTCGATGTTGGTCTATAATATTGTTTTTTTTTTTGGTATTTCTAATCTAACTACATAAATTAAACCTAAAAGCCACGTGGTTTCATATTGCCGACAGTGTAGAGCCGCTAAGAAAGTTGAAAGGATCTACGAGAACAATCAAATGGTTTAGAACAATGGTGTCCAACTCTAGGCCCGCACAGTAGCGGACATAAAACAAGTTGTGATAGACATGTGAAGCCAGACATAGCCTGTGACTCCCACGAATTTCAATTGAGCTGATAATATATGGTAACATCAACGATGCCCGCCGATTTTTCAACTCTGGTTTCGTTAATGTTTATTTAATTACTTCATCTCCTAATTTCAAACGATTTGTTTTAGTTTAGTACTTCATTTACGTTGCCAAATATAACCATATCACCTACATACAACAATATTTACTAGATGTCCCAGAGGCAAAGATGGAATTAAAACCGTGGCCCAACTTTAGATTGGTTGGGCAGCCTTTAGAAACTTGTTGCCAACTGCTAAGCATATATGTATGTATAACTATAGTAAGTAGGTATATGAACCACGTTCAGTGGTCATTGTTTCCCGATTTAGATTTCATGTTGCTTTTGGGACTGGAATAGCTCTGCTCTCGCAGTTGTTGACTGCCTCGGTGGCTCAGTTGGTAGTGAACCTGCCTTCTGAACGTGGGGGCGTGGGTTCAATTCCCACCTAGAGCAAACATTCATGTGATGAACATTAGTGTTTGTTCTATGTCTGGGTGTTAATATCTATTTAAGTATGTATTTAAAAAAATATCTAAGTATGTATATCAGTCTCTGGCAGCCATAGTACAAGCTTTGCTTAGTTTGGGGTCAGGCGACCATGTGTGGAAGTGTCCCGAAAAAAAAAAAAAAAAAAATGTTGGTATTGCCAGGCCAGAATCATTGACACGTTGCATAGAATACTAGTCGAATACTTATTAGTATTCGACTACCTAGCATTCTACTGCACGCCGCGTTTCCACACAGGAACTGTTAATTTTTTCGGTACGAAAGATACCCTGGTGTATTTTTCTGCAGAAAAATACACTTATTTTAATAGTAGGTAGGTAATGCGTGAAAGCGTGACAAACAAGCAAACAAAAGAACGAACAAACAAACTCACTTCCGCAATTAAATATTAGTTAGGATTTGGATTGTCAAATAATTAAATTCATTATCACTTCAGATATAAAATATTAAGAATGCTACTAATAATGGGATCTTGAAATAAATTATACCGTTTGTGTTTGTTACAGGTATTTTGTATTCTTCAAAAAAATACCATTTCACCAACTTATGGTGGGGCAATTCGGGCCCCTAAAAAGTGGACTGTATTTTTGAGGTTTCGGACGTGGTGCATTCGAACAAATAGAGGAAGAGATGGAAAGAGAGGAACAGCACTCACTTGTGTATCGTCCTGCATCAGCTTCCATTTAAGTAACTAGCTGTTTTGCCCGCGGCTTTGCTCACGTTTTATAGCCTATGTCAATCAGAAATAATGTAGCTTTCTAATGGTGAAATAATTTTTGAAATCGGACCAGTTGTTTTTGAGTTAATTCGCTACAAACATACTTACATCCAAATATTTCCTCTTCATAATATTAAGTATAGAAGTATTAGCTGCGCCCCGCGGTTTCACACGCGGTTAAAAAGTATCCTATGTGCCATTCTAGACTATAATCTATCTCTGTGCCAAATTTGATCCGGATCTGTTTAGCCGTTCTGGCGTGAAAGAGTAACAAACATCCATCCATCCATTCTTTCGCGTTTATAATATTAGTAGGATAGGATAGATATAAGCCTATTCTCGAACAACTTTTAAATAACATACATCAGCCAGCCAGTTCGTTTAGAAACTCTAATTAGTTAACCAAAGTCTGTGTTATTTGTATAGTTGTTTGTTTTAGGAATTAAACGTTGCTGTAATTTGTAGGCCATCCTTGAAAGCCCACGCGTCGTAGCCATGGTAAGACTAAAGACTATTAAGAACGGCCTACGTTTTCTTGGGCTAATGATAATGATGTTAAGTGTAGTTAAGTATTAGTTAAATAAAAAAATATTTTATTTAGTACTCAACTGAAGGACGAGATGAGCTCTAGATAGAGGGAAAGGATAGAACAGGGCCCTAGACAACTTGCAATTGCTGCTAAGTGATTCTATTTCTGCAATCGCTAACGTTTAGCTGCTGATCACATTACCTCATGTAATACACATAAATATCAATGTATGTAAATTGACGAGTAC
Organism: Peribatodes rhomboidaria; assembly: GCA_911728515.1. Classification (NCBI taxonomy): domain Eukaryota; kingdom Metazoa; phylum Arthropoda; class Insecta; order Lepidoptera; family Geometridae; genus Peribatodes; species Peribatodes rhomboidaria. Next base: position 14,038,171 of record OU452179.1, on the reverse strand, counting down.
ATGACATGCAGAAGCATTTCTAATAAATTGTAATGAATTTTTATGAATTTCATTTGACTGAAACCTATTCTATTCATTAAACAAGTAACATTTTAAAAACAAAAACCCGGCTGCAAAATGTTGTACTCTGTATCGCTTCCACCATCAAAACGATTCAAATGACACCTCCCATGTCGAAATCCATCAAGCTGTGCTGTAGAGCGTGCCAAGAAACCTCACACATACTTACATACATACCCACATACTTACATACATACGTACGTGCTTACATACATACACTCAAAAAACTAACCCTCCTTCTTGCGCAGTCGGGTAAAAATATGACTGTATCTGCTACTCTCGTATCGTTTTAGTCTCAGGTTTTAGTTGGCTGAGCGAAACGAGGTCTCATAGTCTACTGGGACGTCTCGGAATATCGATCGGATTAACGATACTCAAGTTATTGTAACGCAAACATACAATAACTTGAGTATCGTTAATCCGACCTTCACGAATTAACATCTTTCGCAAAAAGTCATTGCCATACTGCGAATCTGTAAATTTATAGTTGAGATATTTTATCCTTCCTACTAGTCCTACTAATATTATAAACGCGAAAGTTTGTATGTATGGATGGATGGATGTTTGTTACTCTTTCACACCAGAACGGCTGAACAGATCTGGATGAAATTTGGCACAGAGATAGATTAGAGTCTAGAATAGCACATAGGATACTTTTTAACCGCGGGTGAAACCGCGGGGCGCAGCTAGTATTGTATAATTCGTATAGCTGTGTTTTTAGTTTTTATTATTTCAATGTTTTTCGTCTGTTTTATTACCATTTTGTTTGTATTGTTAAATTATTTGAATATTTTATTAGATGTAAGCTTTAAAGAATGTAATGATTGGGTGTTTTTAGTCCATAAATTGCATTTTAAATAAATAAATAAATGAAAATTTGCAGACATGTAGTTTATCTCAATACCTAGTTTAATACCTCAATTTTTTAAGTTCGTGTATAAGCTAAATCGGAGGACGAGTTGTCGAGATATACGAAAACAACTATATATTTGTTTTTAGACACGAGAGCAAATTCAATCGGACACTACATAAAGTAGTGGCATGTGAGCTGTAGAGCTCGCGAGCGACGTTTCCTCTCCTCTACAGTGGCCCTATTCGGAGATTTGAGATTTTCATCTCACCTTTTTTCGTCATTGTTGCTCTCGTTTGAAACGTCATAGGTGTGAGAGTAACCAAGATAAAGTCTCATCTCATATCACGCGCAGGAATAGCCCCCCTGGTCGCATTCTTCAACCGATTCTCGTGGAATTTGGGAGCAGGTTCGATAATTATATAGATTTTTTTTGTCAAGGTAAATTTTTGGAAATTTGTCAAAATGGAGGAAATATGTTTATTTTACCGAAAATAAAGCTCCTCCATTATATAAATTACTACTCACAAAATTTCAAGAGAATCGGTTAAGAAATGCACCTGTAGATGAAATCAAGATCTGGGGGGCTATTCCTGAGCGTGAGATGAGATGAGATTTTATCTTGGTCACTCTCACACCTATGACTTTTCAAACGAGAGCAACAAGGACGAAAAAAAGTGAGATGAAAATCTTAAATCTCCGAATAGGGCCACTGGACAGAGATTCAGACAGAATTCGGACATTCGTATGCATTTTTGTCGAAGCTGCAGCATACATGCTTCGGTCGCTAACGCTCACTCGGTCGCTAATCATGTTTATTAGACGGTATACTAGCGTTGAATGCAGTACCTCATTTCAACTTCCAAGTCAATCAAAATTACAAAAAATACAGCAACTTTCTTCCGGAAGTCTCATTCCACGCTCCAGCTCATTCAATAACGATCGTAACAATAAACAAGCAAGCATAAACTTAAACGGCTCGATACTTCACTCCAATCGATTCGGTATCGAATAAAAATAAATTTGAAATCGAGACAATCGGACCACGGCCCATTGTGAGCGGCGAGACTTTTTGTTTGTAAGAATAACAGCTGAATGGGGCTCGACCGGCGGGTTGGATACTTCGAACTGTTGAAGTGAAATATCTGTTTGAGCTGCAGAATATTTCTAACGGCTAACAACATTATAATACTCAAGAGTCCGGCGACCACTTTAGACTAACTTTGCATTGGCTAATGATTTTCTATTGCCGTTTTGATTAGAAGAAGATGACGAGCAAAGAAAGCAAGTAAAGATACCGATGAGCTTCTAAAGTTATATACAGAGTTACAAAGTACAATTTTAATATTTTTATGACTTTTGCACTTCTCTAATCATTCTTAAATAACTAAAAATTTCCCTTGTATTATGGATTAATTTAAAAGCTAATGATGTAGACAACCTCCCCATGTAAAAGGATTATTGTTTTGCTTTGTCTACCTATTAAATAAATCAGTCAAAAGTGACACCTTACAAATGTGGATATTTTTCATAGCTCTATTTTAGCTAAAGGCCGTTTTTTTTAATAAACTAATAACATAGGGACGGAGATATAGTTCATTCAATTATACATGCCAAATTTTATCATAATCTGACAAATGGTTTCCAAAGAAATTTGACAAGCGCGTTTGTATGGAATATTCAGAGCGTCGCCGAACCCCAATTTCTTCAAAACTAGCTTCAAATTACAATCTTCTCTATGCTAAGACTATCATCATCAACATATCAGCCCGGAACACATCCACTGCAGCACAAAGATCTCCCCCAATGATCTCCACAACGATTAGTCCTGCGCTGCCTGTATCCTGCTGCCCGCGACCCTCACCAGGTTTTCAGTCCACCTTGTAACAGGCCTTCCCTCGCTACGTCTTCCGGTTTGTGGTCGCCACTCGAGAATCTCTCTGCCCCATCGGCTGTCGGTTCTACGATCGACGTGCACGGCTCACTACCACTTCACTTTGGCAATACTTTGGGCTATATCGGTTACTTTGGTTTGGCTGCGAATTTCGTCATTCCCGATTCGGTCGTGCAGAAGACTATGCTAAGACTATGTTAAGATTTTATTTTAATAGACTATGAGCACAAGAGAGGCAAAGCTAAGAAGTTTTGGGGCTTTATTTCGCGTATAAGCGTAGCGTAGTTAAGCGTATGGACATTACGTAATTATAGTCATCGTGTGTCATCTCGCTCGCGACAAACAGGATAACTAATGTATTGATAAGGGAGCTGAATAGGATTTAGTATTTTTATAATCTTAGTAAGAATACAAATTTCTTTACTTTAAAAATATCAATAATATTTAATACAAGCTGGGCCCCGCGGTTTCACCCGCGGTTAAAAAGTATCCTATGTGCTATTCTAGACTATAATCTATCTCTGTGCCAAATTTCATCTAGATCTGTTCAGCCGTTCTGGCGTGAAAGAGTAACAAACATCCATCCATAAATTTTTACAAACTTTCGCGTTTATAGTATTATTATTATAATAATTATAATATTATGATATTAGTAGGACCTGCAGGTACTTACCTGTTTAGTTTATTGACCTTGCTTCGAATATCCAAAATATTTAATGGATCAGATGAAAAACATTTCTTTAAGGAATCTCCTAAAATACGGAAAAATGCCACGAAATAAAACCCTGAAGCGTCTTACACATTAATTTACCAATTCTCATCACGTTTCAATATCGCTCTCAAAATGCCAGCGTTCCATATCTACACGCAATCAGGCATGCATTACGACCGACTTATTTGCTTGTAAGGGAGGGAGCCACCATCGGTTTTTTTAGCAGAACTGAAAACTACGCGTTGAAAGTTTTTAGTTCTGTCGTTTAAACGTTCTGTAAACAAGTTGGTCTCACTGTATTTCTTAGCTGCTCGTACAAGAGGCGACCCAAGCCGGTCACTGGAATTGTGGGCTAGTACGGCAGTCATCAATGTACCTACTGTTTGCCAAGGAATGTAGAAACGGCACGTACTAATATAATATTTGTTCTTATGGTACTAAAACTTCATATTATTATGATAGAACTTCACTTAGATCGTTTAATCTAATAATTATTATTGTCTGTACACAAACTAAACTTCTTTTTATGCCCTAGGTGGTAAACAAGAACAGATGGCCAGTGATGACCGCTGCAACCCGAAACACCGGAGGCATTTATTTTTGTGAATTTGTGACATTTTTTTGGGGAAAAAATGCCTCTCAGTTCCGAACAAAGTGGTAGTGATTTTTATAATATTGACGTTCATAAGTGTGTCTGCGATACCCAATTGAACCCATTCCGCCTTTAATTTTGCATCACGGATAAGTCGTGGATTTTTTTAAGACTTCAAACAGCATTCGTGTATTTTGCTCGTCTTATGTACGAACGGCCTTACACTCCTCCCTCCTCGACACTCTTTACACTTTCGACAGGCAATGTTTTAATTGGTGACGTTAAAAGTCGTCGGATCGTATCAGGTACTGCTGCAATTTATTGGGTGTCCAAGGAAGGTGGCAGTTTCGCTTTTCTGGATCGGGGTATTGTAATTTGGCAATAATAATTAGGCTTGAGGCAGGTACAGACCATAACAACCAGCTGTAGGTTCAGTTCTAAAACACGTATAATTTTACCAGACCATTGCCGTGAAAGCCCGCGAAAGAGTTCTTATTGGTTGTTCATGGCTTTATGACCAATAGGAACGGCGTATCGGGCTTTAACGGGCGTTCGCGGCAATAATCTGGTACGGGCTTTACATAAGTTACGAGTATTTGCCCATGCCCGTGTTGAAAAACAGGTGAGGCCGAAGAATCCCAGGATCTGTTAGAAGATCAGTTAGATTCTCTCTGAATCAAGAGCACTTCTGGGTTGCCTGGGCAAATCGACTCTCCGTCCCTGGCGACGCACCAAGCCGAGGTTCGTACCTTTTTGGTGCCCTTGTGCTAGTCGCCCTTAGTTTTTAAACACCAAACTCTCTCAAGACCCCGCGCCATTCACGCTTGCCTTACGTCCGGTACGCTGTAGAGGCCTCAGTGGCCAACAGCATTGCATGGTCATTCAGAGAAATAAAAGTGTTGAAGATGAACACGAGTTTCTTTGTTTTTATTATACGTTTTTATTATTTATCCAATAGGGATTGGGGGTCATTCGTGTAGGTGTAAAATGCCTATAGATACAGCTATATAGATAAATGGTTTTCAGAAACTTTTTTTTGTGTATGTAGCATAAGTGTACATGTAGTGTAAGTGTAAATTTTTAAGAAAACTCCCTTACAACTTTTTTGTGTTTTCTGATGGACGCACGTTTTTGCGATGTACTAACATTTCATCTTCATTGGATGTCAAATGTACAAAATAAATTGACGAGATTGAGCCATTAATAATTTTGGTCGCCAAAAGAAATAAACAAACCGATGTCTGCTAACGGGACCTTTTTGCCATGCTCGGGATGAGCCTGAATTCCGATTACGATTCTGATTTGGGTCCGTTGTGACCACAAGGTCCAATAACAGGTTATTGAGGATTATCTCTAAAAAAATTAAAGATCACGGGGGTAAGATCTACATTTTTTAACGTGCAATGTCTCCTTCTCATTGCCAATTAAGTTCACCTACTAGTCGATCTGGAAAGGAGTATGTTAAGGATAAGGCTGTCGGACCAAGTAAGCAATAAAGCAATCAGACAAAAGACTAAAATAAGAGACATCATCGAAACTATCAGAATACTGAAATGGAACTGGGCAGGACATATATGTAGAATGGACAATTGTAGATGGACGAAGAAGATAACAGAATGGGTACCGAGAGGAGAAAGGAGAAATAGAGGAAGACCACATAGACGCTGGGAAGACATCTTCAACCAAAGACTGGGAATAGAGTGGAGGAGAAAAGCAATAGACAGAAAAAACTGGACAAAACTGGGGGAGGCCTACGCCAAGGAGGCGACATCTACACATGACTGCAATATGTGACAATGGACATTTATAATTAATTAATTGAAATTAAGTGTAATTGAAATAAAGGCTTTTTTACTTTTACTTTTACTTTTACTAGTCGATCTGGGGAAGGATTGTGGATTGGCCTTGGTCGAGATCTTAGACGTCTCCCGGGTGAGATGATGATCATGATACGATAATTATTATCAATGTTTTTTTAACAACTTAATGCTGTTGGCTACTGAGGCCTCTACAGAGTACTATGGGCATTAGGCAAACGCAGATGGCGCAAGGCCTTAATAATGCTTAAAGCTATGGGAGACTAGCTTAAGGGTAACTCTAAGATACGGCCTTGAGCTGTTGTCGAGGGAGGGGAGTCGAGTTGTCCTGTCAGCTCAGAAAGGGTTTGCTCTAGGGTCCTAATTCGGACGATTGAAGTTAAAGTTCGATTTTAACAATGACTCTACCGCCTGGTTCGGAAAGCGAGCCTCACCTCAGAAGAACAGGCAAGAAACTGAGGGGGATGTTATCATTGATAATAACTACTTATACTTATCCCAAAAACTCTGCCTTTAATTATATGATAACCAGTAAATAACATTAGTACCTACAATCTATTACCCCAATCAAGTGTAGATCTCTTTCTACTTACCACCTACCATCTCACCCGTCCAATCGAGCCGTGAGATCTGGCCGGCGGCGGCGGCCGAGATAGGACGAAATTACAGAAAACATGACGCGACAATTTGTTATGGACGACGAAGCGTCGATACGTCTACACTGGATGAGGAATAATTTACTTTAAAATGGTATTTTTTTAACTGATTTTTAGTTCGTATTTAATTTTGACCATCAATTCGCTTCTATGAAATTGAATTTAATGTTTTTGGGTAAGTCAATATTTTTGACCGCATAAGCCGAGTGGCTGGCCCTGGCGTCAGAAGTTTTGGCCGCCTGAAGCTCTATGACATGGCTTGATGTAGTTGTTAATGTAAGTAATTGTTATTTTTGTGACGAAAGATTACAGCCGAATTAAAAAAAAAATTATTGTTTCCGAAAATGTGGAATATTATTGGAGGAGTAATCTGTTAAAAATGTGTGGGAATCTGATAATAAACAAAAAGTGAAACCTCCTCGTTTTTTTGAAGTCTGTTAGAAATTATAACATCGCGAGAATAGGAAAAGCTTTTTAAAACTTCAGGAATTGCAACGTAAACAAAAAGTATTATACCTAACTACCTATGCCATTTCAAACTAAATGCAAATGTTACAAACACACACATAAACAGGCTTCTCGAAAGCTGTGAGTATACCATATTCTAAATAACACATCGCAACTAAAACCGGACTCTATTTATTTTCTTTACCTGTAACTGCACGGATTGCAGTGAATAAAATTTTATTGAAACGAGCCTCCAAAAAAACAAACCAGAAATGTTTATATTTTTACACCTCTATCAGTGTTTTTACACTCGTGTGGAAATAGAAGATGGATAGACCACAATCATCATCAAAATCCAACTGTGAAATGAAATTTAATGAAATGTATTCACTACTTCTTTATTTTCGAAAATTAATCGAAATTAATTCTTGTTTTTAGATTAAATTAATTTAACCCTTGTAAAAAATCTTAGGACGAGGGCATTGACATCTGCGACTCAGTTTTAAGCTTCTGTAGGTGTCATCGATACTCACCTTTGTAATACCTTGTGTTATTGTTACAAAAATAAACTTATTCTAAAACTTATTCTAAACTACGAATAGGGTTTTATACAATGGTCTTTGCTATTTAAATGATGTTCGGGTTCAAACCCAGCCGACCGCCTTCTAACATTACCTACAGTCTATTTCAAATAGCTAGTCATTTAAGACTGTCTCTAAAACTAGTGTTTAGGCGCGAGACAATCAATTTTAATTATGTACTGTACCTATTTTCGATTTGTAACCACCGATTTTATAGATATTAGGTACTTAACTTACTTAACGTACATGTAGCATTTACGTAATACACTTATTACATTTTGTGTACATAGGTGACTTCCTGTTTGAAATAGACTATAGCAGCGTTTCGAGCCTAACTTCACAGCGACCGTTAAGTTTGAATAAAAGTTAATTAAGCTTGTACTAATTAATGTTCCGCGACTTCTCTCCCATGGTGAAGAAAAGAGTGTCTCATCCAGTGTCGGTCGAGTCGAAGTCTTGTTCCTCGAGGCCGGTTTCTAATCGCCGTTAATTGAATGTTATTGAATTAGGATCGCTACCTGCTTATTATGTACGCACTGCGACCGATTCTGTCTAACGATACGACTCACGTGCTTGGAGCCGTGAAGGCAGTATAGAAACATTTTTTTTTTTCGATAGTAGGGGTGGATGGAAGGGGAGTTATACAAGGGAGTAATATGTTTATAGGTAAACTGGCTGCTCCCCGCGGTGTTACCTGCGGGTAAAAATTATCCTATGTCCTTTTCAGTACCCCTGACAACGTATTCAATTAATATGCAAAATTGTATGATGATCAGTTATATATTAAGGCTTGAAGGCTTAAGGTTGTATTAAGCGAAACAAAAAAACAAATGGACTAACTCACATTCGATTTTACTAAATTAGTTTATTAGGATTTATTTTGCCATTTAATCACTTTATATAATAAAAAAATAATCAATTTTACCCTCATTATGAATTGGAAAACGTCATCATCATCACCACATGCACCACGCATTCACAGCAATTATTTTTTATTAGCTAGCTGTTCTTATTTGTAGTCCACACTGTATTTATTTTATGTGAATCAGGTAACTAGGTAAGTTCGTAAGTAATTACTGAAAGTCCAATTACTTAGTAAAATTCTAAACATAGGTCGACTAAATAACAAACATTAAACATTATAAATTCATGGTCGAGAACATTTAATTCAAACTATCTGACATAGTGCGTACACTCCTTTCTAATAAATCAGTGCCGGCACGCGATAGACGGCGGTATTTAAAAGGATTTCGGAGTACTTTCTAATTGGAGCTTTTAATGGTGTCCAGCGTGTAAGAGGCTTTACTTTATTTAGTTAGGTACATAAACATTACAGAACATACCATCCTTTACACATATTTACTTTAGTTACAGAGCAAGCGCTCACTCCGTTGCTCAACTAGGTATTTCTCTACTCTCTAAATGTATTTCAGGCCTTCTGTCTTGCTGGATCATTTCACTAACAAGGCGCATTATAACCAACTAGCTGCGCCCCGCGGTTTCACCGGCGGTTAAAAAGTATCCTATGTGCTATTCTAGACTACAATCTATCTCTGTGCCAAATTTCATCCAGATCTGTTCAGCCGTTCTGGCGTGAAAGAGTAACAAACATCCATACATACAAACTTTCGCGTTTATAATATTAGTAGGAAGGATAGGATTAGTAGGATAGGATAGTAGGAAGTAGGATAGTAGGAAGTAGGATGTTGAGCATGTCCCATGCTTAAGGGTCCGGCCACTACTTTAGACTAACTTCGCATTGGCAAAAGGATTTCTATTGCCATTTCGTCTAGAAGAAGACGACGAGAGAAGAGATCAAGTAAAGATACTGATGAGCCTCTAAAGTCATCTACAGAGTGCAATATAATTTTTTTTATGACTTCTTTAATCATTTTTAAATTCATATTTAAAAAGTCTCTTGTATTATGGATTAATTTAAAAGCCAATTACGAGTATGTAGACCCTATGTAAATGGATTTTTGATTTATTTTGTCTATCTATTAAATAAATCAGTCAAAAGTGACCCCTTACAAATGCGGATATTTTTCATGGCTCTATTGTATCTTGAGGATGTTTAAAAAAAAGAACAAGAACGTAGGGGCGAAGAAATAGTTCATTTAATTGTACATGCCTTTCATTATAATCTGACAAATGGTTTTCAAGAAATTTAACAAGCGCATTTGTATGGGAAATTCAGAACGTCGCGGTACCCTTTACCTAGGAGTCATCAAATTTAAAATTCAGTAAATTTTTAGATGGGGACCTAAAGTGACCATTTAAAAGGAGCGCTATCGTCAAATAATATACGAAACGTAATATGCCCCTGTTGTTTGTTCTAATTACAACATCGCAAAGCTATGTCAGGCACATTGAGATGGCTTAGAACGCTTATTATTATAATGCACTAAGCTATAATCATAGTTCTATAGCTTAGTAAGATGATTATTTGCCTTAGTTAGAAAGCGTGCATGATGCAAGTAGGTTGGTGCAATCACGATAGCATGCAATCATCTTTTGTACGATCTGGAGGCCTTATTGTGGAAGCGTAATGGCCATGATCTTCGCATACTATTCGCACCAACTCAGCGCGTCATAGCAACGAGCAGGAGGGCATACGATTGCCGTCACCACCATGCTCACACAATAAGGCTCCTGATCATATCAACTTTATTTATTAACTAGCCAGTTTCTCATTTTATCATTAGACCCTAAAAAGTTATCTTTGAAAAAACTGTCCACTAAAATTAATGTAATTAATTCAAGGCAGTCTTACCATAATTATGTAAATACCCCGTAGCCGGGCAAAACGCAATTTGTCCGGAATCGCACACCGTAACACCATTATGATTAAAGTGCGTCCGACCGTACTATTAATATTCCGGACATTTCGCACATTGTTCGGACAATATGCTAAATGTATGGTACATTTAGCATATTGTCCGGACGTGCCGGCGCATTCATTACTACGGAACTTGATATGATTAAGGGTCGATGGGTCTTCGATAATTTTAATTAGGGTTTTCCAAACGCCTCAACTAGTTTACCAAACTGAGACCCCTTCGTATCATGCTCGTTCGTGCTTCGTAGCAAGATGAAGCATCGTAAACGTCTACATCTAACCCATAAAATGATAAAATAGATGCCAGGTGAGTTGAGAACAGAAATAGGTTGACTAGAAAAGCACGTCATAGAATGAGTGAGGAGTAACCCCTCAAAATGACTAGATCTCAAGTCATCTGCGTAATTTTGATGTCTGTTTATTTTTTTTATTTATTTAATTTAAAATACTACTATCTCGCTTAAAACAGAAAGATGAAGTGTCTCAACACCTCCAGAAATTTGAAGTTATGTTAAGGCATGAACTTGCAGAAGACAAAGAGTGGCGCTTCTTAGTATCGGGGGCCAGGCCAGGAGGGCTTTTCTTACGTAGTGAGATTCAATCTCACCATTTCTCGTCCTTGTTGCTCTCGTTTGAATAGTCACAGATATGAGAGTGACCTAGATAAAATCTCATCTCATCTCACGCGTAGGAATAGCCTCCCAGGACACGGGTTTGTTATCAGCGTTAACAAAGTTATCAGAAAATTACAAGGTGTGGAACTCGTTGCCTGCCTCGTCTATTTTTCTAACCAAATATAATCCAGGAATGTTCAAGAGAAAAGTGAATAGGTATTCCCTAGGCAAGCGTGTTCCATCTTCGATAACGTCATCGCTTCCCATCAGGCAAGTCAATGGTCAAACGCATGCCAAGTCCGTTGTAAAAAAAAAGGACAGGTATAGCTGCAAAACGAGTGAAACGAAAGAGACACAAACAACCTGTACCTACAAGCACGACAAGGCATTCGAACCACCAACCTAAGGATAGGATAGGACATCTTGACAAATTAATTCGATGACACCTGCTGGATCAATGCGGTGCGGTTATATCGGATGTGTTGACAAAGCTATGGATCGATGTCGCGCCTCACTAGTCGCTACTCTAATGAAGTTAAGTCTGTGTTTATTTTACACAATAAATTAGATTGTTGCTTGCCAATTGGTCGCTATCCCTATCTTCTTAATCTTAATATATATAAATCTCGTGTCACAATGTTTGTCCTCAATGAACTCCTAAACCACTTAACCGATTATAATAAAATTCGCACACCATGTGCAGTTCGATCCAACTTGAGAGATAGGATACTTTTTAACCGCGTGTGAAACCGCGGAGCGCAGCTAGTAAGTATATATAAATCTCGTGTCACAACGTTTGTCCTCAATGAACTCCTAAACCACTTAACCGATTATAATAAAATTCGCACACCATGTGCAGTTCGATCCAACTTGAGAGATAGGATAGTTTAAATATATATATATATAATATATAGAAAAAACGCGAACGAAGTCGCGGGGTGACAGCTAGTACCTACATAAAATAAATCCTACTCCTACTAATATTATAAACGCGAAAGTTTGTAAGAATGGATGGATGGATGGATGGATATTTGTAACTCTTTCACGCCAGAACGGCTGAACACATCTGGATGAAATTTGGCACAGAGATAGAGTATAGTCTAGAATAACACATAGGTTATTTTTTAACCGCGGGGCGCAGCTTGTAAGTAAATAAATTCGGGACATTGTCACACACGGTCGCCTGACTCCAAACTAAGCAAAGTTTTCTAGTAAATTCATTAAGTTATTTTTTTAAATTCTAAATTAAGAATAGAATAGAAAATTCATATTCCATGATGTACTTAATGCTACGTTAAAGCGGAATTACACTAGATATTAGTTCCAGTAACAATTTTTAAGCAAAGCTTGTACTATGGCTGCCAGAGACTGATATACATACATATATTTTGAAATACATACTTAAATATCAAAATTATGAAAAGCTTTGTTTCAAGATGATGGAGAACATGGTACCATGATTTTAGCCGATGAAAAAACATAGGTGGTTCTCAATTCCAGTATATTTTTTTAAACTCCACCGTTTTTCGACCGGGGTTAAAAAAATACTGTGTTATAAGTTAGACGTGTCTGTGTGGGCGTGTGTGTGTGTGTTTGTCTGTGGCATCGTAGCTCCCGAACGGATGAACCGATTTTGATTTTGTTTTTTTTGTTTGAAAGGTGAATTAGTCGGAAGTGTTATGTTAGCTTAGCTATGTTTCATGAAACTCGGAGTCAGCGGATTTTTAGCTTTTTAATTTATACTTATTTATGTATGACCACACATTTTATACTTATTTATGTAGATCTGGTACAAGCTGGAGGAGGCCTATACCCGAGAAGGAGTTCCAATCAAAGAAAATGAAGACGAAAGTGATTAAAAATTAAACTCGTGCGAACCGAATAATAAGCAACATTTTAAAATCAGTTATATTTTAAGGAAAAATGCATATGAATTTTTAATTGATTTTTTTATTTTTTATTCTAATGCATGTAATGATGAGATGGGAAATAAATGGGCTTTATTATTATTATTTAAATGGTTCATTTTATTTTTCTCTCGCCAGGCGAGGAAGCAACACCTTTCACGGGCTTTTGGCCAAGCGAAAGGCTGATAGTTTAATTTTATTATTTAAGAAGAAAGAGACAAAAACTTCCGGACAATGCGACAGGTGTTTAATATTGCTGCCCTTTGCTATTGTGTGTATGTGGCTCTGTGAATGTTCAATGTTTCCAGACCGGTGAGTAGAGTGTAAGGTATGACGCCTGTAGTGGACAGTATGATAGGGACGGTCCTTACCGTATCTACTTTCCACTGTTATTATTATGTATGACCAAGTATAACGTTTCACAGAATAGTCCGGTGTTGATAATTAGCTTTTCAGGTTTTTTCGGCGGTTTAATTTTTTTGTTAGAAAGTTTTTATGTGACTTGATAGGTCATAAAAGAAGTATAAGACTTCCGCTTGTCTGATATCCATCGTTATCTCTCAAAGCCAAAACAAACTCACGGGTACAACAGACAGCAAATAGTTAAATAAAAGTTAATGTGTTGGTTTGGTACACGTGTCGCAGCCAAATAGTAACAGACATTATTTTCATTAACCTCTTCAATCTTTTCAACTAATTTGGGTCGCGGTGACATTGACATTGCACCCTATAAGATAGCGAGACTGTGTTAGTTTCGTAACACTCCGCTTCCGCCTCTTCCTCGCGCCGTGTTATTGACACCGACGACAGGTTGACAAATTAACCCGATGACAGCGGATTATACATGAGGAGTGAGGACGTATCGACAGTGAGCTCGAGGGCTGTGCTGCGTGTAGTTTTGTAGTTTTCCAAATTTACCTGTTATTCACTATAATTTTATTCTTCTTACATCCTATCCTATCCTACTAATATTATAAACGAGAAAGTTTGTAAGAATGGATGGATGGATGTATGGATGTTTGTTACTCTTTCACGCCAGAACGGCTGGACAGATCTGGATGAAATTTGGCACAGAGATAGATTATAGTCCAGAATAGCACATAGGATACTTTTTACCCGCGCGTGAAACCGCGGGGCGCAGCTAGTATTCAATAAACATAGAATGTTCCGGCTGGTCTCTTCTTAATTTTGTCACCTCACAGCCATTTAGTCATACGTTTGTAGGATGGCTGATAATAATAATAATGGCCGGGCTACAATCAGCAATATTGCCAGTATTACAGTAAAAATTAACCAGTCAAGAAGCGCCTTAAGAAAATGGCACTGGAATGAAGGAACACAAATGGAACTGACTAGTTCCAATTCCACCTGTTCGTGTTTTGTTCACCATAACCATCGTTGAGCACGATACGCATCTTCACTTATTTTAACATGCATTACTTAGGCCCACTTGCATAAAATACGGAGTTAAATTCTTAAAACGCAAAGTCAGTTAACTCAGAGTAAAAATGTTATAAATGTCACTCTAATACTCGTATTGTGTTAACTTAAGGTTAGCTTTTAACTCTTGATAGCGCAAGACGATTGATCAGATTAACCTCTACAGCCTTACCATGAGTTTTGATAGGTACCAAAACTTTTTCGTTAAGTTTTCGTTTTCGTTTGAATCCATACATTGCCAAGAAGCGCACCTGGTCGAAACGTTAAGGAACTATGTTAAATGTATTCAAAGCGCCATTGAGTAAAACGAAAACGAAACAATAACTATTATTAAAAGAAAAACAAAAACCCGGCAGCAAAATGTTGTATCCTATGTAACTACCACTATCATAGACGATTCAAATGACACCTCACATGTCAAAATCCATCAAGCTGTTCAGGCTGTAGGGCGTGACAAAAAAACCTCACATAAACATACACTCGAAAAACATAACCCTCCTTCCTGCGCAGTCATGTAAAAAGAAGCCTCATGAACAGTTATTAGAGTTCCCGAGTTAAAAAGGTAACCCCAGCTACTGCAACTGCTCCTTATTCTAGCATTTGGATAGTATCAAAAAGTTAAGTCTATCTGGACCTGTCATTTACAAAAAACCACAGAATGAAACGTCTCCCAAAAACCCAACTTGGAATTACGTCATGATTAGACCCCATTACGTCGGTAATACGTCTGCACTTAATTCCGAAGATGACCGACGTCCACTCCACATGCTTGTTAAATTATTCGGAAACGACAAATGAGAATGTAATTGCGACAGGGCCTGTTTTTGTGTGTTGTAATTTATTTTCGTAAATTTGCCGAGATGTTTTACTAAGAAAATGTTTTTTCGAGTATTCATTTAAAGGCAAAGGATCGGTAATGTGTACTTCCGTCTTGATGATTAAGAATTGTAATCAAAGAGAAAGCAATTGAAATCTACACGTTTCGTTTATAACCCAAAAAAAAAAACGTTTGAAAAACTTGAAATAGGTTTTGCGATTGTTTTATATAATAGATACAAATAAATTAGACACTATACAGTATTGTATTTCTGATTAAAAGCAAATGACCTAAGTCTCTACATAATCAGAATAATGTCCACATCGTGAACCATTCACTGCATATTTTCCCTTTCATCCTACATGAGGTACTAAACTTTAATTAGCCAATGAAACTCACTAAGTCCAACTCTAATTA
The DNA here is from genome assembly GCA_911728515.1 of Peribatodes rhomboidaria. Taxonomy (NCBI): domain Eukaryota; kingdom Metazoa; phylum Arthropoda; class Insecta; order Lepidoptera; family Geometridae; genus Peribatodes; species Peribatodes rhomboidaria. The sequence continues at coordinate 14,022,528 of OU452179.1, read as the reverse complement.
GCACCAAAAATACTCGCATCTACACCACAGGCCGTAGCTAGGCTATTCCGAACCGTAAACAGAAATCTTCATAATTAGCCCTAGCATAACACAAAACATTAAACACAGACATTACACCCCTCGACTAAACAACGACTCATTTTGTTCGCACCAGCTGTTCGTGGGTACATAAATACTGCAGTTTACAAACTGTACAGTTTACAAACTCTGCACAGTTCGGTCGCGGTTCACCAACATTTCATCAAAACGCGTTTAGTTACTAAAATTACAGCTAGTAAGTATGTTTGTATACAGTTACGAATATCATAACTATTATGCATATTTGTAGTTGGTTGTGTCAGATTGTGCAATTGATTCTTATTTAAACTTCACAACATTGTAGAGTCTGGAATTTTGCTTTGATTAAAGAAAGGTGTTTTTAAAGAGATCACTTTACATTTATAAGCTACTCGTTGCGCCCCGCGGTTTCACCCGCGGTTTAAAAGTATCATATGTGCTATTGTAGGCTATAATCTATCTCTGTGCCAAATTTCACCCAGTTCAGCCGTTCTGGCGTGAAAGAGTAGCAAACATCCATCCATCCATTCTTACAAACTTTCGCGTTTATAGTATGGTAGTAGGAAGGAGTCAGAAACCACTAAATTAAAAAAAAAGCCAAGTAGTTAATACTTATTAGTGGTTGCACATACATGAAGGCTTTTTATATGTATTTTTTACGGATACTTTACATTAAGTTTAATTTTCAACATTTTAGATTGTGTTTTCTATAAGCAAATTCTACAATGTACGGATCTTAGAGCAGCCTAAACACAAAATGATAACCGAAAAACAGATTAGGACATGACTGTAGGTATTACTCGTAGATAAGTTCGCGACACATGTCAAAAAGTTAAAACACACTAATATCTTATAGGCGAAAGTTTGTGAGTGTGTATGTTTGTTAAGGCATGTCTGACTGAATCAGGTCTGGGTAACATTTTTGGGTAATTTATAACAAGTAATCAAATGTACTACCGATCGAAATTGCTAAGAACCCTTAGGTAACTTTTATAAATAAACTGGCTGCGCCCTGCAGTTTTACCTGCGGTTAAAAAGTAGCCTATGTGCCAATTTGAGCGCGCTCAAACGGATTTCAACGGATTTGGTATGTAGGTAGCCTGGTATTATACCCTGGATTAGCACATAGGCTACTTTTTAACCGCAGGACGCAGCTAGTTGATTCATAAAAGTTTCCTAAGTTTTCTTAACAATTTCGATCGGTAGTACATTTGCTTACTTGTTAAAAATTACCCAAAAATGTTACCCAGACCTGATTCAGTCAGACATGCCTTAATTCTGAAAACATGCATCATCTTGATACATCGCATCGTCGCCCCAGAATACCGCACTGATTCCCTGAACGCCTTGAACTGCGGATTTTCTAGAGATTTGTGTTCAGGAGCAATATGACGTCTCGCAAGTATGACGCTTTGAGAGAGATATACGCGTTTTGGGGCTATTGTACACTTCACCGTGTTTGAGCTGACCAGTGAGGTAGGTATACTTGTTTACGATTACTGACATCGTATTAGGATTGAACTAGGGATTGAAAATGTCTCTGCTACTGTCAAGTCCATCTCAATGAGAATGACAGGCTGACAGGTCATTTTTACAGGACAATTTTGACAGTTTTCACAGGACAATTTTATGCACGTCTTCCACTGCGAGTAGAGCGGGCCTCATACGGACTCCGTTAGGCTGAGTGGCAGGCCCTACAATCTGAGGCATTAGACTCCGTGTTTTGGTTACCCTGGGAATTTAGTTCTGCCTTTATTTTGTCTTATTTTATAGCCGATGTGCACTTTTGCACGTTGACGGTATTCAGTTTTTTATAACTCAACATGTATCAAAAAACACCTACTAACAGTAAAGGGAAGAAAAATGTGCGAAATGAGATTTTTTTCCCTTTTTCCTCAAACATTTATAGCGGTGCAGTGCACGTAGACCCTAGCAGGGTGTTTACAGGATTAGCGACGTAAATCACGGCAGACACCTGTTGACGGTGATCGCGGCATTACCGCGCAGTTTTGAACGCGTTTTACAGCGAATATACAGCTTTGGAACTTTGTTGATGTATTGTGTGAATGATGAAATATTATACATACCACTACTTTTGCATTGAGAAATCATACTTAATACAGCGTTATAGGTACCTAACCAAAAACCTCTTAAGGGTTCATTGTACTCATCAATAAGAACAACTTTTACTATGGGGCGAACTCTGAAATCGCGGAAAAAAAAACAGCTGTTCCATACATTTTGTCTCAGGTGATTGAATTTTTTGTATGGAACAGCTGTTTTTTTTCGCGATTACAGGATTGGCTTCATAGTAAAAGTTGTTCGTATTGATGAGTACTATTAACCCTTAAGAGGTTTTTGGTGAGTTAACTATAACCCTGTATAAATCAATTTGAACGTGTTACAATAAAATATCAAAGATTTAAATGGCACAGGGCGAAAAATTACCTTTAATCTAATAAAAACATTTTCTCACACATAAACATATTTTATAATATAAATATAGTTTGATTAATTTGATTAAAAGGCCGTTGGAAGAGGGAAAGGTGCCCAGAATGCTGGCAGCATTGCCACGCTGGATGCCAATGCTCAATTTCTGGCCAAAATAAATGCCAGCATTCTGAACACCTGACGCCTCCACCAACCGTTTAGCCAGGTCCCTGTATAGAGATAGGGCGAAAAAATGATGATAACACGTCCTATGCCAGCCTTCTAGTTTAAATGCAGTGCCGGCGACACAAGATGTGTTCAGAATGTTTAAAGTAGTGTAGACAAACTAAGACAAAATAAATTGTAAAGATGTTTTCTAAATCAAGAAAAGTCAACACTTGGGACTTATAAGATTTAAGATTATCTTATTAGGGACTTATTTTATGTGAGGAGTTATCTAAGCATCTAAATAAAATTAAGCATTGATACACTACATGAAATCAGTAACCGGTTAAAATATTATAGAGTCATAAACCTTATCAGGACACCTTCATCCGAAACTCCGAAAGAAATCCTGGTCAGTAAAAACTTAAAAGGGCAACAAAAACCTGTCCCACTTTCATTTTTTATCCCCAAATCCGAGTGTCAAACGACATCGCGGCATCAGTTGTCAGAATGAAATCATATCACTGACGGCGACTCAAACAGATTTGTCGCGCGATATCGCGCGTCCCGCCTCGCTCGCGATTAATTGTCGCGATAGCGCGCAGTGTAAAAGGGGCTTTAGATTTGTGTTATTTTTTTAGTTTTGATGGTCGTTTGAGATTTGTGGTGATTTTGGCATGTTTGCAAATTTTTCATGTGTTTTTATTCGCATTTGATTTTATAAACTTCATTTTAGGTTATTTAAGACACACGCACATCACACATCTACCCACGCACTGACACAATTGAGTCTGAATATCATCCGGCAAAGAGTGCATGAGTGTTGTAATATACCTCTGCTAGCCCCTTCGAGGGAAAGGCGAGGAAAGTGACTAAGTATACATTAAGAAATCAATGTTTTATTTATAAATGACGCAGTATAAAAAAGACATATACATAAGTCCTCAACAGTGGGCGATTAATTATGGGTTAATAATAATGGCTATTAACATTTATAGAAATTTTTAATTTTATTTAGAAGTGGCTCACCAATTTTTATAGCAAGTCTATCACTTCTATCTATCTATGAAATCAACTGCAGTCATCAGGAGACTTATCACTTTTTTTTTACTTTTACGTTTTGATAGTTAACGAATTTTTTTTGGTTTTCGTTTGGCTCCTTATACTTCGCCTAATTTTTTAATGTTTGCGCAAGGCGCGCTTTATTGAAGTGCTAAACGAAAAACGATCAAGTTTTCGTAACTTTCAAAACTCATGATAAAGATGCTGTATCTTATCTATACAATCGATGTATGTGTCTATGAACTCCAAAATTGTATTTGGACATGGAAGCGATTTTGATGGATTTTTCAGACAAATGTCAATTAAGGGTTCCGTTACGCTCTGAATTTTCCATACAAACACACTTGTTTTTGGAAACTATTTGTCAGATTATGATGAAATTTAGCATGTACAATTAAATGAACTATATCTCCGCTCCTATGTTTTTTTTTTAACGTCCTCAAGAGAAAATAGAGCTCTAAAAAATATCCGCATTCAAAAGGGGTCACTTTTGACTGTTTTATTTAATAGGTTGACAAAGCAAATCAAAAATCCCTTTACATATGGAGGTTGTTTACATCATTAGCTTTTAAATTAATTCATAACACAAGGGAGATTTTTAGTTATTTAAGGCGAGCCTGGCCAGAAAACGTCTAGCAAGAATCAACTTTCCTCTAAGATAAACCATGGTTTTTACTGTGTAAAAAAAAATATGTTATTCTTAAGCATGTTTTTAAGTGGAATCATAAATCTGATACATGTAATGAATAACTTCACTCGATAGAAAAAAAATCCAAAGTCACCTCTATTTGGTATTTTAAACACGATTTGCGACTTAATTTTTACAAATCATATTGCTTTTTTATTTTTTTTACGAATTACAACGCAATAAAAAAATGGAATCATAAATAAAAATGCTAAAAAGTTAACATGGTAATTTTATATGATTTTTTATAACGAATTCATGGTAAAAAGGCGCGTTTGCGTGACCGCCAGTCCGCCCGCAGACCCCGTCGACGCCGGACGTGTGCCAAATTTTTGTGATCTCCGCAGTGCCGCACACACCAACACCAACCAAGCATTTAGTTTTGCCATAATGGGTAACAAACATAATAAACGAAAAAAATGCTCAAGTCTGGCTTTTAGAAAATCGTACGAGTCAAGGAGCAAACGTCGGTAAGTAGATAAACTTCTACTACCTAGATTAAATTGTTAATCATTGTTTTTATTTACTAGAATCGACATTTCTTGCATTGCTTTTTGTAGTCAGATGATGTATCAACAAATCTATTAGTACCTACATCGTTTTAGTGTTTTCAAATATTATACTCATCATCATAGATACTTTTTTGTCTCTTTACGTGTATTCACGATGTAAATACCCGGCCTAGTGGTATACCTACTAGTGATATTTATGTAGTTATACCTACCTACAGTTACAGTTTTTTTTTGCAGAAGACTACTACGTAACAAACTCCAATGACTTTGGAATTGACGAAACGTAAGTACCTATCTACCTTTTGTATCACGCAGAGAGGCGGGTGTTCTGCGAAGTTTTGACTATGTCGGTCACCATTTATTATTTCACCCAGACAACTTGTGAGATACGGATACAGAGCGACGTTCATACTTTCATTTTTCCTGAGCAATCTGAACTGCACAACGAGTAAATACCCGACCTAGTGGCATACCAGTGATATTTATATTTATATAGTTATACCTACTTACTCGAATACCTATCTTACAGTTTTGTTTTTTTTTTCAGAAGAGTACTACAACCAAATTAAATAAACTCCGATGACATTGGAATTGACGAAACGTAAGTACCTACCTACCTTTTGTAACATGCAGGGCTGCGGATCTTCGCTAAGTTTTGACTATGTATGTAGGATGTTAGGTGAGATACGGGAAGACGTTCATACTTTCATTTTTACTCAGCAATCTGAACTGCACAACGAGTAAATACCCGACCTAGTGGTATACCAGTGATATTTATATTTATATAGTTATACCTACTTACACGAATACCTATCTTACAGTTTTGTTTTTTTTTTTCAGAAGAGTACTACAACCAAATGTAATAAACTCCGATGACATTGGAATTGACGAAACGTAAGTACCTACCTACCTTTTGTATCGGCGGATCTTCGCTAAGTTTTAACTATACAGGATGTTAGGTAAGATACGGGACGACGTTCATACTTTCATTTTTACTGAGCAATCTGAACTGCACAACGAGTAAATACCCGGTCTAGTGGTATATCTAGTAGTGATATTTACGTAGTTATACTTACCTACATGAATACTTATCTTCGTTTTTTTTTTGCAGGAGAAGTACGAGAGAGTACTTCAAGAGAATGTAATAAACTCTGATGACATTGCAATTGACGAAACGTAAGTACCTACCTTCTTTTTGTAACATGCAAGGTGGCGGATCTTCGCTAAGTTTTGACTGTACTGTATGTATGTAAATTATATAGGATGTTAAGTGAGATAGGGGACGTCGTTCATACTTTCATTTTTGACTGAGCAATCTGTACTACACGAGTGTTTGGTAGCGTTTGAGTTATAGCCGTATGATTTGAACACATCTAGGCCTGATTAGTACTGCAACGTGATTTTGGCTGTTTTGAAGAAAACTCGTAAAGTTGTATATTCGTTTTTAACGATTAGCGAAAATCGAGCATTTCGGTAAATCTTGTAAGTACGGCTTTTATAAACCTACGACTGGTATGGATGTGTTCGTCGTTGCCTTTGAAATTCGAAACTGCCGGTTGTAAGAAGCGATAGCGGGGACACGCGAAGCTATGTATATACGTCACAAAGATGGCCGTCGACCGTTGTAGATTATTGCTTACTAGATGCGCCCCGCGGTTTCACCCGCGGTTAAAAAGTATCCTATGTGCTATTCTAGACTATAATCTATATCTGTGCCAAATTTCATCCAGATCTGTTCAGCCGTTCTGACGTGAAAGAGTAACAAACATCCATACATCCATACATACAAACTTTCACGTTTATAATATTAGTAGGATATCTCGAGTTCTATCTCATCAAATCAGTTGTTTGAGGTGTCATTTGAAAGCTCATTTATTTATAATGTAGTTGTTATATAATTATGTACATACATACCAACAAGCTTGAACGACAGCTTCCGTGCGCGAGTCCGACTCGAACTTGGTCGGTTTTTTAGAATTTTTATATTTTGAACTTTTGGACATCATACTTATAAATATTTATTTTTATTTTGTTTTAGGCACGTGGATGACATTGACCCTGTTTCACTCAGCGTGGTCATCATCCTGCGTCAGTCATGGTTTGGTGGGGGGTATCCTATCACGGCGTCACAAAGCTTAGTTTTTGTGAAAAGGGGGTTAAAACTTCTGCTAAAGTGTATCAAGAGACCGTCTTATATGGTGTTGTACAACCCCTTAGCAATACACTTTTTAAAAATCTACCGTGGAGTTTCCAACTAGACTCTGCACATGGTCACAAGGCGCGAACTACCCAAGCCTGGCTGGAAGCCAATGTTCCGGACTTTATAAGGGCTGAAGACTGGCCTTCCTCTAACCCAGATAAAAACCCCCTGGACTACAAATTATGGTCAGGTTTAGAGGGCATGGCCTGCTCTAAACGACACGCCGACATAGAGTCACTTAAGAAATCTTTGAAGCAAGCAGTGGCTAAATTTCCCATGGAAACAGTCCGTAAATCCATAGATTCTTGGCCAGACCGACTAAAGGCCTCTATCAAGGCCAAATGTGGTAATTTTGAATAAAATAATAGTTACATTTTTGTTAAGAGTTCAATACATATGTAAATATAACTTTTATTAACATTACATTACTGTATAAGAAAATAAATGCATTTTCATTTGTAACAGAACTTATGGCTAGACATGCATACATATCGTCACGCTTTTCCCCGAGGGGGCTGGCAGAGGTGTAATACAACACCCACATTTCGCCGGACGATATTCAGTCCCAAATGTGACAGGGGGCGAGCCTGTCGCCATACACCGGGCTCCAGTTATGTAGCAGATGACACACAATACGCACATATGTTCACACAATGAACAAATTGGTGCGTGCCGTCGGCTGGGTTCGAACCCAGCAGAGCAAAATTGCCACTCCCAACTAGGCTGCCATCGATTCTACAACTATATCACAGAACAAATAATAATACTACGTACCTATAGCTCAATTGTATATATAAATGTAAATATTGTGAATGTATATTTTTGTATTGGATGTTTTGTTAGTACTAGCAGAATGTCCGCCACTTCGTACCCAGGGTATGTATATATCCGGTATAAGTTTACTCGATTCTTTCATAATTATTGTTCAAAATTATATCTGAATCGTGTAGTTTTTTAACTTTGTAACATTTAACAAACCATACAATATTATTAGTACGCACCTAATGGTAAATTAAGGTAATTAAAATTGTTATTACCATTGTTATACGATATACCCAAAAATAATGAAATTTACTATGTTGTATTATTTAAAGAATACCGGTAGTTACACAATCATTCCAACACCCTGTATAAATATTTGTCCTAATAAGGATAATAAGTAGCCTATGTGTCAATCCAGGGCATAAGCTAACTCCGTTCCTAATATGATCCTCATCTGTCTAGCCGTTTAGGTGTGAATAAGTGAAATACGAGTAAGTACCTAACTTCCACACACAATCGCAATCTTTTGTATTTATGAGTGTGAAGTGTGATAAAATGGAAATATGACACTACCGGTAAAATGAAACTAATGCCACGACTGCTCACACATCAAAAATACAACAACTCGTGGACATGAGATTGGTTGTACCTATATTGGCTTGAACGGCATTTTTTAGATTTTTTTTTTGGTTGGCATCAAATAAAAAATGTTCATAAAATGGATGAGTACAATGACGGACGGAGTATTTTATCGATTTCCTAAAAATGGGTGTTTAGGTACTCGATACCAAAACGTGACTGACGGGTGAAAGACGTGCGCGCGGCGCATCGCACACAACTTTTGTGTCGCGTGAATGAATACGTCGCGCTCCCAAAAAGTGCGGCCTGAGGTAGAGTAAAATACCTAAAGTTCTGGGAAAGCCTCGCCTTAAGAACGATTAGACAAGTTCAAAAGTCATAAAAAATTATTGAAATTGCACTTTGTCACTCTGTAGATAACTTTAGAGGCTCGTCAGTATCTTTACTTGCTCTCTTCGCTTGCGTCTTTTTATCGAAGAAATGGCAATAGAAAATCTTTAACCAACGCGAGGGATAGTATAAAATGGCCGCCGGACCCTTAAACCCAGCTGCTGATACAGTTAAGTTTGGGTATCGATCAGAAAAAAAAGAAATCCGGTACAAAGATAGCTGGGACCCCACGTGTAAAATTTATAACTAACGATATTTTAGTATTAACCTTGAACCTAGGTATATAACATCTATGGAGCTCGACTCCACAAATAAGGGAAGGAACGCAAAACGCATAAATTATTTCATTGCTCATATAAAACATGCATTAATCACGGTCCCCGTTAGCTCATCAATTTTACGCGACACAGGCTTCTGCCCACGGGTTTACCTACTTACAGTTATGGCACTTGCATCAAGATAGCATAAAATGCTTATAAATTTATTAATAACCATTAATGATTTAATTTAATCTTTTATCTTCAACATTATAAAAAGGGCCGGAACCCACAAAAGTTGTGAAATAGGATGAAAACGTTTTTAACTTTTAAATGAACAAAATGCAAGCGACACGTATTTCTTTTAACAAAATTAATTTTTATTCATCTCTACTTTAGCAGGAAAAATAGTTTACGATTTTATTTTTCTGTTAAAGAAAAAAAATTAAAGCAACACGTATTCCTTTGAACAAATTGAGATACAATAATATTATACTTAACTCCGTTTTTGTAATATTTAATTTGTACTTCAACCACTGTACAAAGCTCGAACGCGGACAGTTAAATAATGGCACATTATCAGCTATCAGCGTCAATTTACACGATCCCAACTTGTCGTTTAATCGGACCCGTTTCAAAATCGATACAATCGGTACAAGCTACGAGTATAAAGGTGCGTTTCTACCGAAGCGGAGCGGAACTTAGCGGTGCATAAATTGACCGTTCATCGTGTCAGGCCGAAAGACGTCCACTGCTGGACAAAGGCTTCCCCCAATTATCTCCACAGCGATCGGTCTTGCGCTGCCCGCATCCAGCGACTTTTCGCAATTCTCACCATATCCTCGGTAAATTTTGTGGGAGGCTTTCCCACGCTGTCTTCCTGTTCGTGGTTGCTAATCGAGAAATCGTTCTGACCCATCAGCCGTCGGTTCCACGAGCGATCTGCCCGGCCTACTGCCTAATTTGGCAACTTTTCGGGCTTATTTTAGTTCGCCTGCAGATTTCGTTATTTCCGATTCGATCTCGCAGTAAATGGATCAATTACTACGCTCGATATCTCTGCTCCGCTCTCTATTGTGATTAGTAAATTCATGCACCGCTGAGCTCCGCTCCACTCAGCTCCGCCTCGGTGGAAATGCGCCTTAAGGCTGCGTATGCATCGGAGGTGTGCGCGGGAACGAGAGTGAGCGGTGTGCGAGAAAAAAAAACATCAATGGAAACAATTAATTTATAAAACATATATAAGGAAAATAAAATAATAATAAATAATTTATAAAATATATTATATATGTATATTTACGCGTCGACTTGTAAACCTCCTCCGTTAAAAATGAAATGTCTCTTAAAAATGAGAGGTGCGCGAAGAAAATCCACCAACATTATCTCTTCGCTGTGTGTTGTCGCACTTTTTCCTCGCAAACCGCCCATCTTCCTCGCTCCTCTCCGATGGATACGCAGGCACGAGTATAACAGTATCGAATGGCTGCGTTCCGTCGATCGTGGATTCGATCAATTGACGCGTTCGAAATAGAACGTTTGAAGTCGGAGATCCGATCAAAGCTAAATAAATTACCGCCGGCTGTCGAACTCGATCGAGGACTTTATTGACTTTCAGTAACGTTGTTACGGTGATGCTTACTAGTGGCTATTGAAATGTTTTGGAGTTTACGGCTACTGCTTTTTTGAAGCGATGGCAGCCTAGTTGGGAGAAGGTCCGCCTCTCAAGCCAGAGGGAGCGGGTTCGAATCCAGCCGACGGCACGCACCAATTTGTTCATTGTGTAAGCATATGCGCGTATTGTATGTCGTCATCTGCTACATGCAAATTGGAGCCCGGTGTATGGCAACAGGCTCGCCTCCTGTCACAATAGGGACTGAATATCGTCCGGCGAAGTGTGGGTGTTGTATTACACCTCTGCCAGCCCCTTCGGGGGAAAGGCGTGACGATATGTTATGTTATGTTATGCTTTTTTATAGTTTCGCACGTTTTGTGCTTTTACTGCACTTTTCCTAGAGTTTTAGGTATTTTGTGCTACCTCAGCCCGCGCAATTCGAATGCGCAACGTGATATTTTCTAGGAAGACTGGCTATAAAGTGCGAAGCCAATACTGACGCAGAACGCCAAAATACATTATGTACTTTTAAATTACTAGTGGCTCTGTGACCTAACGGCTGACGTTTATCTTTCTCTACAGGTCGCATTCCTGAACTGATTCTCGTGAAATTTTGTGAGCAGGTTCGATGATTATATAGATTTTTTTGCCGAGTCAGTTTTTGGTAATTTTTCAAAATTACAAAGATATGAAATTTAAAAAAAAACCTGTAGAGAAAGACAAAGATTTACGAAGACAAATCAATCCGACATACGAAGGCATTTTTGTCGAAGCTGAAGCATAAACGCTTCGCTCGCTCGGTCGATTAGATGCTAAATCAATGTATTTCAGGCAAACACTTATTTATAACATAGCAACAAATGTCTGTAAAAATCTGATGTACATAGAAATGTCATCTCATCTCAAATCAAATAAATAAAATACCTACTTACCTACACAACTAAAATATACTTACTTTTGCCCTAACCATTACGCAACTCTCGCTAGCTTTTATTTCAATATTTCTTGCTAACTCAGAGCAAAAACTTCATACAATTTCCACATGAAAAATTGATTTTTAATGTGCCCGGTTTTTTGCTGCACTTTCCGCGTTGGCAGAATACAGCATCAATCAAGTGCCGTAAAAGATCCCTTTAAAAAAAGTTTAAACAAATACAATGCACTCACTTTTTAAAATTCGAACGAATCCTTTTTTTCGCTGCGGTTAAGAATGAGCTTTGTGCCAGTTATTTTTAATGGCTTTGCTTTATGCCGTATTTAAATTATTTTTAAAATAAATGGTCTTTCATCTTGTAATTTGATACAGTGTTGGGTTGGTTAATTAGCTGGAAACGTCAGGCGAATTTCATTTTTTCTCGCATTTTTATTTGGAAACGAGTGAAATGCGAAATACAAAGTGAGATCTATCCTTTAAATAATAATAGTTGTGTATTTTCATGCGTAAATCTTTGGCATAGGGCATAATATCTGCGCCTTAAATTCATATTTTATACCTGAATTATTGAAGACTAGCTGCGCCTCTATTATAAGAATAATATTAGTAGGATAATACCTAAACTGTCAATTCGAATTTGTGACAGACGTCATCATCATGTGAGTTTTTGGCGGGAACCGAATAGATGATGTCGTGATTTTGTATTATTTTCTAAAACTTGTGATTCTTCGAGTGTTAAAGTGTAATAATTGTGTATTATTAACCTTTTCCGGTTCGTTAACGTGCACGAGTGTGGGCAAATGATACAAACATTAGGAAATGCTATATACTTTTCGTGTTCTCTACAAAACTCGACTTAAAGTTTCAGTAAAGTATCCACGGCTTTCCAAATGCTCTTCTATTTCTCGAAACTGTTCCTTCGACTACTGTAATAAAATTTCTAAGATAACTTTATTCAAAAACACCCTCAGGAGGAAATAGAGCTATGACAAATCATTTCATAATTTCATCAATCATTTGTTACGAAAACGAGAATAAGCATTTTGCAATACAATACAAAGCAAAGACTCTTTAGTGACACCAAATACAAAATAAAACTAAACTCAATAATATAGGCGCAATGGGCGGTCTTATCGCCGGTTTTATTTAACCCAACAACCACTATCGAGTGGTCCCAGTGTCTGTCGTCTGTCAGATGGAGGTGCTATGCAGCGCGGCGCATGGCGGCGTGTGTACCATGTTTATAGGGTGCTAATGACACGACACACGTCGCACGCACTGCGCCGCGTGGGACGCCGAGTCAATATTTATACATAGACATTACAGTATACACTGCCGGTTGACATTGGAAACGCTGAGAAAGTGGAAAAAGTAAGCGATTCACGGACACGCGTTTTTCAGTTTTTTTTTTTTTTTTTGAGGACAAACAGTAGAACTATATATAGGCCTACCATACGCTCCAGTTTCTCTACACTTTTTACTGTGCGTACTTATCTGAGCCGTGTGGTAATGAAACGATCGTTTCAGTTAAGTACGCGCAGGCCTCATTCTTGTGGAAGTCGTCGTCTTTCGCTAGACTTTTACTTGAAGTTGACTTTACGTTTACGCTTGAACACTGAACGCCCAATCACAATAACAAACAAGTACGCGCAGGCTGGGCTTGTGCAGTCAAGTTGAAATCGCGAAAGCCATGCCGTGTGGTTGGCACGGTGTACAGTTTTACCAACCACACGCGCGGTGTTCTGTGTTCAAGACTGGCCTGCGCAGTTAAAAGTTTAGGGAAATCGGAGCATATGGTAGACCTCTAAGTCTATTATGCCATGGTATGTCATGCTACGTCCTACGTCCTTTCTTATTGGCCTCTCCCAATCTTACTAAAAGACTTAAATTCTGTAAAAGTGCGGGAAAACTGAGCAAGACGATTTTTTAGTTTTGCCGCGCTTTTCAGAGACTAAACACAAGTGGAGCTGTACAACGTAGCTAGTAGCACCGAAAAAAGTCCTATACAACAAATACGCAGGATGTACGGTGGCATTGACATTCAGACGCGGCCCGCGAGAGAGCCCGTGCTACAGACGGACAGACGACAGATTTAGTGCTTCGGACGGAATTACCCGCACGGAATTGTAGTAACAATTCCTAAGAGGAACTCTACAGTCCAGTAAAATAGAAGACTGTGATTTTGTTGGCGAGCAACCCTGTCCCGGACCCCAATTCTATAAAACCAGTTATTTTTATATTTTAAATCAGTTTTGATTGATTTACGCTGATTCCACACCGACGCGGCGAACCGCGGTAACGTAGCGATACTATGTTGCATCTCGCTCTACCTGCTTGTGATTTCCCTTTAAATGCATCTCTGTCTGTTTATTGCTGGTACGTCAGCTATGCTGCCGCGGTTCGCCGCGTCGATGTGGAGTCAGCGTAAATCAATGAAAACTGTAAGCAAAATTGATCATCCGTATTTGCCTACTAACTCAGTCCTCGTATATCTATTTAGAGACAAAACTGATTCCCATTTCATCCAGGATTCAGGACTATTCGATTCCCATCTTCTTACTTCTTTTGGCAGTCCCATTTAAATACAGACATTACATTTAACTGGGCGGGTGGGTCGGCAGCGTTTGACCGCCACAAATGGTTAAAGGACGGTTAAAGGGTGGTTATAGGAGAGCAAGTCATAGAAATACTCGAAGACTGGCCAGTTGATGGGCAGTAACGATGATTAGATGCCCGGTTACCGACGAGGGTCGGGAAATAGGACCCGAAGGTTGAATAAACCATCACACGAATTGATGGCCGAATTTTTATAGGCTCCAGATAAATTTATTCGTTGAAATATAAAATGGTTGATGTTAATTTTACTAAGGTTGTTTTGTTAATATTAAATAAGAGAGAGCACATGCTTGCTTGCTACTTGATTGGAAGAGATTGCTCTTAGTAATAAATAAGGCCATCAGTTGTAACATTAGTTTTTTAAGCGTTAAGAAATTGTTTTTTTGTTCATAATTTCTGGTGAGATTAAAAAATAGTTTTCTTATCTATTTAATAAACAAACAATAATATTAACTAAAAATGATCTGTTTAATCTAATATCAATAATCATAATAAATGTCTAATATAATTTAAATCTAAATTTAATGTATATGTATAATAATTTTTTGTTGTCGTTGCATGCATAAAACTAAAATTAGATAACATAACATTTGCTGTAATATTTTGATTAAAAAAAAAAAAAATATTATTATTATAATTATGTATACGATTTTAAATATTATGTAAGCGCGCGACCACTCTATTTTGGTAATGCTTTGATCGGACCCCAAGATACTTTATACATTATTGACATGTTATGTTATTTTACAATTCAATGTTGAATTATTGTTATTGATTATTGAGACTTATTACTATTGACTTGTTGTGATATTCACTTATTTTAAATTAACTAATGTGATTGGCATGTTGCCGTTTTAGTTATTAAACAATTGAATACCGGCTGAGCCAAGTTTGGGGCCCTCCGTGTATACAACTTGCCTAATAACTTTTTGCTAAATAAATTTGATTTGATTTTATTACTTAGTTAATTTTTTATCTCTCTTAATATCAAAACATCTACCAAATTCTATTTAAACCTTATTATCGTCTTGAACCGTCGAAGGACCCACAGCGGGTCCTCTTTATGGCCCAGTCCTTATCGTCGTGTGAACGCGACACCTCGTAAATACAGCTTGTGTCAACTTCGCGCCGTAAACTGATGCTGTTGATCGAATAACTTGGATTTTATCACAAATTGTCTAGTTTTTAGGAGATAAAAATGTAACGTTCTTCTTCATCATGATTATAACGTATTCAAGAGATTGTATGATGAGGGTCTAAATAGATGGCTATTTAAACAATCTCTTAAATCTTAATTTATTTTTTTGAAAATATTTTGGAACTTAGGTAGGTAAGTACCTAAACATTTTTAAAGTCAAACGGAACTTTTTCTGTGATCTGTAGCCTAATAGATTCGACCAACTATTCCGGATTGCTAAAGCCAACACTTGCAAAACGGCGCTGCATAATTTTATCCTTACATGTATTTTTTTCTCATCGCATCTGCCGATGACAAAATAAGTACCTGAAACAAAATTAACATCAACATTACAACATGACCCTTTAAAAAACATATTATCTTACCATTTAACATTAACATAATTCTGTCTAGCAACGTAAATAGCGAAGCAAATATAATAGAAATATATAGAAGATCCAAAAATACCGCGCTACCCACTATACTGTTACCTACACGTGTCAAACGACAAAAAAAAAGAAAAACAAAAAAGTAAAAAACGGCGCGTTCGGCGCGACGTGCGTTAAATGACACCTGTCAAAATATAAGGGTTATGTAACGGAATAAGCAATAAACTAATGGCGATGAATTCGTAATTCATTTTCACGCCTAAATAAATAAAATAATCGTTTGTCGTTTTCTGCATTTTAATTTGGTGGTGTCATGTAAGCACTGTCACAATTAAGGACTGAGAAGTTTTTTCTTGTTGTTCTTTAATATTTGAGCTTGCATTAAACGAGTAAGGACACTTTTATTATCACCAAAAATACTTTGGTTTTACTTAAGTACAGAAGTGTCTGTTTCTTTTTAATTTGTCTTAATAGTGAAAACAGTAAAATATTGAAATAGTCACTTGGACCAGCAGCGCCGATGTTGGATACCTATGAACTTTGGGTGAGGCGTCTGACACCTGTCTATCACCTACGAGACAAGAATAATAAATCGTAACCCAAACAAACAACTTACAATAATTGCTTACAATTTCTATAAAACAAAAAAAAACATTCCTAGTTCAAATTTTTAAAACAAATAAACAAATTTTGTTAACACAAGAAAAATAGCGATGAATGAAACCCAGCTACGATGTTTCAAAATTAAACAATCGGAGCTGAAATCCAAATTCATCTAAAATAAGCATAAAATTCTAGAAAATTATATTTATCTTGTGGATAAATTCGAGCTATCTTCAGAGCGCGTCCGACATTCCCGGGGCATCCTGGAGTAAATCAGACGAGATTAAAGAAATTGACAGACTCGTTAGCAGGCCCATGTTTGTAGCCAATTTGGAACAATTTATAGATATCTTTTAACATTTTGTTGAATATTTTCAGACAGATGCAAACTAGAAAAGTTGTTTGATTGCTTTTGAGTTTTGGATTCTCTACCGAGTAGGTACTGTAGCACTGTATCATACGCTTTTTATTTTCTTTCTCCCCCAATCGAGGGAATTTGGCGTCGCACGTTATGTGCATTTGCCAGTGGATGATGATGATGAGGTGATGATGAAGATGATGTATCCTTCCTCTTTCCCCATTCCAGTAAATTTATGGATACTAAACTGAAACTTTAAGTGAAGTTTTGCAGAGAACACAAAAAATCGCGTTGCGCAATGTTTGTATAATTTGCCCACACTCGTGCACGTTACACTTTAACACTCGAAGAATCACAAGTTTCAGAAAATAATACAAAACCACCACAACATCTTTTCGGTTCCCGCCAAAACTCGCTTCTCTTCTTTCTTACTTTGAGCTGATGATATGTTCATAACATAAAAGTAAGCCAATTTACATGAATTAAGTACTTAAAATTGTCTCTTTTTTGTGCTATATCCAAAAAAAAAACTAAATCACTGAGCAACTGACAGCACAAAACCTGACAGACGACGTCAAGTTACCAAGTAAACGGTCAAATTGGCGCGTATTTAAGTCACGTACGTTGTACCACGCTACCCTTTGGCAGAGTGTCAGTTAGCGACCGCGAGGGTGAAGTAGGGTAAAGATTGATGTCAATTTTATTGCCTCCACGGCCCGTTGACGGGTTGCGGTGCTTTTGACAAGTCACTGTTGTGGGACGGGATTATGCGTTGTTCCTTAAGGGATGTACGAAGTGTGATTGAGATCTCGGGGGACAAAGTAAATTGTAGGTAGGACTAAGGTTGTAGAGAGAAAGAAGTTGGGGAACATGGGAAAAATAGGTACATGAGTAAGTTTTTTAAAGTTACTACTTGCTGGATTTAGGTGTTATTAACTTTATGAACTGGCCTCCAATGCTTGAGTGAGATATTTTCTAGTCTTTGTCTTTCTCGTTTGAAAAGTCATAGGAGTGAGAGTGACTTAGTTAATATCTCACACGTCAGAATAGGGGCCATGTATTATGTTATATTCAATTTTTAGATCTGTTCAACACTAATCTACTCGTCTATGTCTAATCGCAATCACTTATCCAATTGACTCTACGTATCTCAAACTATGTAACAAAAAACTACAAAATATAGGATTCGATAAAAACTACGTACTTAATTACTTAAGTACCTACTCATTCCATATATGTCTATGTATTTTGTAGTGTAATGATGTAGTGTGTAAATAGTTTACCTCATAAGCCTTAGGTAAGCAATGTTGAGTTTGCATTAGCTGTATGTAGAGACAATAAACGGACGCTACCAAGTATACGTGTTTCTATTGAATCCCGAACATCATACACTAATAGATTAACAGGCTTTTACGCCTAGTATCGGGCTCGCCGGCAATTAATGTTATGGCTAGGTTTTGTCCACAAAATAAATAATGATTATTAATTATTGAGTCTGCTAATATGTTAGTAGCGTAAACGACACCAATCCAACTTATATCAACAAAATGCGGTCTAATATTGCCATAAACTAGCAAACGACTCGAAAAATTACGAAATGAACACATAGCACCACATGCAGCATGTGAAGAATGGCGCCCATTTGTTGAGATGTCGTCGCGTCCATGCCAACTATTTCTGTTTCAGGTTATTTTTAACCCGACAGAATGCAGATATAGGTGGGAAGACCTGTCTTGATCTATTGATAAGTAATGGTGCTAATGTTTAATTGACTTCTCTAGATTTTTTGCGATCACAGCCTAGTTGGAGAAGGCCCGCCTCTCAAGCCAGAGCTAGGTACAAACTCAGCCGACGGCACGCACTAATTTGTTCATTGTGTAAACATATGTGCGTATTGTATGTCATCTGCTACTTAAATGGAGCCCGGTGTATGGCGACTGGCTCGCCGTCTGTTGTATTTGGGACTGAACAACGTCCGGCGAAGTGTGGGCGTTGTATTACACCTCTGCCAGCCCCCTCGGGGGAAAAAGCGTGACGATATACTATGTTTTTGCATATTACCTATCGAAACGACAGGATAATCAAACGTTGATGACCTGTAAGCGTAGCCGAGGGCAGGGGCCTTATTCTTACGCGTGAGATATTATCATAACTAAGAAATAAATGATTGCTCGTTTGAAAAGTCGTGAGAGTGACCAAGATAATAAACTCACGCGTCAAAATAGAATTCCAGCACAAGTTTAGTACTTACCCAAATTTAGCTTAAATTTGCTAGCATTTTTCTCGGACACAATTTATTCATTTATCTAGGCCTAATTGTAAATTATTAAGTCGACAAATCTTTACCGTCTTACAGAAATATAGCTTTTTTGTTAATGCTGTTTATTAAACAAAGACATCAACAGTTTAAGCAACCCAAGATTAGTCAATTGAGCTTCTAAAATGAGTCCCGATATTTACAGAAATAGGTATGTACTTCCATAACAATTAAATAAAACCACGTACGCGGACGTTTCATAAAATAATAAAGCCAAGTATTCACCGATGGCTCGCAGAAGACGAATCGTTTTATAATTGCCGGCCGCATTGTACGTGCAGTCATGCCGAGTCGGCGTAATTGTTTTGTAATTATGACGATGAAATTGTCATTTGTTGACTGAGAGACTGAGAGTAATGTATGAAATGGTAAGCGAGCTTTGATGTTCGGGAACTGAATTTAGTGAAAAGGTATTAACGGTGTCCTGTTTAATGAACGGACATTCTACCGTAGCGGAACAGAACTGAATAAAAACGATAAAGCTATTTGTCAAAAGTTATGGCCCGCGGTTTTACTAGCTGTCAAATATTAATAACACTAATTACACGAATATTTTAATGCGAAAGTTTGGATGTTAGGATGTTTGTAACTCATCACGTCGGAACTGCTGAACGGATCTGAATGATATTTTGGCACAGAGATTTATGTCCATCTGGAATACCACATTGGCTACTATTTAAACGCAGGTGACACCGCAGGACGCAGCTAGTTTATTAACAAAACCAATACAATAGTTTAAAGTCAGAACAATAGCTATGTAAAAATCGTGGATAAAGCAGTTATTTTTTTTTAGGTATAAGTAAGTAGCAGATCTATTTATCCAGAATAAAAGCTTCCACCATATCAAATGCCATCCAAATCGGTTGACTGATTTCATCGTGAATAAATAACAAACACACAAACTCATTCCTATTACCATATCTATAGTTTATTCGTATTCTGAGCTGGGGGGCGTGGGTTCGATTCCCACCTAGGACAAACATTTTATGTGACGAACATTTGTGATTGTTCTATGTCTGGGTGTTAATATCTATTTAAGTATGTATTTAAAAATATTTAAGTATATATATCAGTCTCTGGCAGCCATAGTACAAGCTTTGCTTAGTTTGGGATCAGGCGACCATGTGTGGAAGTATCCCGAATATTTAATTTAATTTTAAAATTCGCAAACTTTCCTTTCAATCATTTTCTTGTTTCGATTTTCCTGAAAACAAAAAGGATCGTTTTTAAGATATTTTTACCAAAAAAACGATCCCCTAAATCAAAAGGTCAAGAACCCCACCTTTATTAGGAAGTTAAACAAGTTTACGACCCTGGCGAGTCAATGTTTCCCTCCGTAACATTGTTACACGTAAACAACGTCATGTTTACGTTTACCGTCTGTCTGTTTGTTTAAGGGCCGGTGTTCACTGACATGAGACTTATGTCACTAGCACTGAATATAAGAACTGCCTAAATTCTTGCTTAACCAGCTTAATCTTCTTCTAGCGAAATATTAGCCATCTAATAAACAACAAACATTAAAAACATTTAAACATTTTACCCACGGGTAGCACCGCGGGGCGCAATAAATGAATAAAATATTTAAGAAAAGAAAAAAAAAACATTAATAGTTAATTGAATCAGGCGTTACTTTGCGGAAGTTCGTCTTCAAAACTGTTCCTCGAACCAATCTCTAGTCTGTATTTCCGCTCTAACGTCGCATTAAGTACGTCAAGGAATATGATTTTTTTTATTCTATCTTGGAATTAATTTAATGAAATTTACTAGAAAACTTTATACAATTTGATTTTTGAAGCTAATTTGAACTTATAAGCAATTCGATATTTAAAGTTAATTTAATAAAGAATTTAATGAAATCTACTAGAAAGCTTTATACAATTTGAAATTGAAGCTAATTCAATAAAGAATTTAACAGAAATAATGTAATTTACAACAAAATTTTGATCAAAAATTAACAAACAATTTACTTATATTAATTTATTATTTGAACAAACATTACATTTAAATTATAATTGATTAAGTAACAAACATCTAAACATTACAAATTTCCTCGTGCAGTAATCTAAAGCAGACTATACACATCAAAGGACACAGCCTCAACTGCCGTCTTTGTACTTCTTGACTCTACAAAACTTCAAGACTAGAGTGAATAAGTACCTTATAGGTCGTCGTGCTCCATCTTAGACCACAACGTCGCTTAACATCAGGCGAGTTGGTGGTCAAACGCCGACCTATTCTACATAAAAAAAAGCCTGGCCTCATGACGTGTACGACTTGAATTCTTTTTTAATATGGCCATCGATGTCAAAAAACGTAGCCGCCGACATCATATCAGCGACTTATGTGTGTATACTGCCTAAACCGTATCCTGGCCTCCGAGCTAGACCAAGAACTCCACTGTTTTCTGTCTCGCGCCAGTGCACGCCAAGCATCATCAAGGCAAGGCCACCCCCAGTCTGCCCTCACCCTAAGCCCCGGACACGGGTCTGTTAAATCTAGTTAACATCAATGGCCCTAGTTCCGGGACAGGCGATGTTTGTAAGTCTAGACATGAATGGCACATGAAAGCGAGCTATTTCTAGATCTCTTTGGTATTAAATTAATGAAACTTTGAGTTGAAGAGACGCAGCTGTACTGCATAGTCTGTATAGCAACGGACGGAAGATGGAATCCAGTATCTGTAATAATTCGGGCCTGGAGAGCTATTATTAAAAGTCAAGATATTTTTTGTCTTTGTCTCTCTCGTTTCAAAAGTCTTAGGAGTGAGAGTAACCAAAAAACAACTCAGGCGTCAAAAATATGATAAGAGTGTTACATCTTTTCCCAAGCTATGCTATGCTTGGTAAGGGCTAAGAAATATGGAATCATCGATGTGAAAAAAATTATGTGTGAAAATAAAAGATGTAGGTAGGGAGGTAGGTACTTATGTTTTTTTTTTTATGATTGAATGGGCCCACGTTTGACCGCAACACACCTGATGGAAAGTGAGGATGCGGTCTAAGATGGAGCACGCTTGCCCATGAGGTGCCTATTCACTTTTGTCTTGAAGAGACCCAGGTTGTATCCATTGCTGGGGAACACCGAGGCAGGAAGCGCGTTCCACTCCTTGGCAGTTCTGATTAGGAAGGAGTAAATGTGTGATGTAAATGTTTGAAATGTGTTTTGCTATTTTAGCTTAATGATGAAAATGAGCCAAGTATAAATAGAAAACTGAAAAAAGTTTTGATTTTGAAAGGACTTTTGAAATCAAGCTTTTCGTTAGCTAAAGGTAAGATTGTAAAAATTTCAAAGTTACAATCTCATCCATCAGATCTGCTTTTCGGTACCTTTGTTTTTCAGTTCAATCGGATACCAGCAACTGGTTAGTAAATATTTTGCAATTGAAACAGACTTTACTGAACGAAAATGCAAGAAAATAAAATCTTATCTGAAAAAGTAAGCGACAGCCATAGACATCATATTATCATTTCATTTTAGACATGACATCTCTAAATGGCATTGTGGTCCACTGCGGGGAAGCTGGCCAGCACCCTCTCACTCACACGTGACTGGGCACTCAAAAAGATAATACGCCCTTTGAGTTAAATATTGCGTCATCCATGATGCCAATAACTGTAAATACTATTTTGGAAAAATATACAAAATCAGTTTTCACAAGTAAATTCGTCGTCACGCCTTTCCCCCGAGGGGGCTGGCAGAGGTATAATACAATACCCACACTTCGCCGGACGATATTCAGTCTTAAATGTGACAGGGGCCGAGCCTGTCGCCATACACCGGGCTCCAGCCATGTGGCAAATAATATACTATACGTACATACTTATGTTCACACATTGAACAAATTGGAGTGTGCTATCGGTTGGGATTGAACCCGCTTCGTCTGGCTTAAGAGGTGGGCCTTCTCTAACTAGGCTATCATCGCATCAATGATGATGAATGATAGCCGTTCGAAAAAATGTGATCACGACAGCAACTCTATTTTTTTTTCTCAATGGCGACAGCACGTACTGACGTTTAGTAGGTATTCTCTATCTAAAGTTTCTAAAGTTGAATAACCAAGAACTACCGCTTCTAAAGGTGATTATGATGAATGATGAAATGAAGTATGCGTTATTAAATCCCTTTAGCTTGTAGCTCCTTCACATGTTGGAGCATTAATATGAATACAGCTAGACAGCCATAAAATCTGGTTTCGTAATGTACCTTGCATTCAAAATTTCAAACATTATAGCGCGGCCAGTTTACTACCAGTTTACTGCAAATTAAACTAGCTAAGCTTCGAATTATGGCGACTTGCCAGATCTTGAAGACTAGTAGATACTTCAAATCTGCAGTAAGTAGGTACTGATTAAAAAACAAGTAACATTACTAAAAAAGAAACAAAAAAACCCGACTGTAGAATGTAGTCAGACACTCCGAGTATAATCAAAATGTTGTACTCTATGTCACTTCCACTATCAAGACGATTCAAATGACACCTCACATCTCGAAATCTATCAAGCTGTTTAGGCTGTAGGGCGTGCCAAAGAAACCTCATACGAGTACATACATATACCTACACATACACTTGAAAAACTTCTTCTTGCGCAGTCGAATAAAAAAATAAAAAAGTCATCTCTGATCAAGTAATCTTGCTGCTGAGCAATGCATGGGCATGTTAGAGGCATGATTTTTCACTAATTTGTTCCTGTAATTTTTTTTACGTTTGTTGTACGTACGTTTTACGTTATTAGGATCAAAGTACGTAATTAGGCACTTTACATGCGTAATTTTGCGTAAGAAGTTATCTAAGACAAAAGTTTTATTTCTGGTACCTACAGAATTCTGAGTCTTACTAAAACATCTTACTCCCTTCGCTGATTCTTCCAAAACTTAAAAAAATTTAAAAGGAAACATAGTTTTACAACTGCGATTCCAAATAACCAGTAGTAATATCTTTCTTACCAGAAAAAACACAAAAAAAACCTAAAACAAAAATCAAAAGCAAATGACATTGCTCAACCTCGTCCGTCGCCGGCGCAGTATAGTCGAATTACCATCGGATCAAAATTATAATCGAGCGAAAAAGCGATTTGAGCGAATCGCGATTGTTTTGGACAAAACAATGGGTTATTAGTGTTTTTGCCGACGGTATAATGTGGGATGACGGCGGGCAGCGGAGCGGCACGGACCGATGGGAAACCAAGCTTGTTTACTTTTGATGTTATTTAGACGTTAGAATAGATACCCTGCTATTACCATTGAAGTTATATTACTACGTAGAGAGAAGACACCGCACAAGACTGTGTTCCGTTCAGTGCAGCCATTCAGCCATACTTCACTTAGTTGCTTGCTAGCTCTCGAGCACCCAAGACCTGTTTGTGTCTAAACCAAAAAAAACGTTCAAGCGAATTAAATATGCCTTCTTGTGAGGTCCGATATTGCAAATCCGATATTTAATCATTCAAGTAATTATTATCTCTGCGGAGTTTAAACTCTTAACAAAGTAGAGCATTACATTTCCTTATGATAGCTTCTCTATACGTAATAGTAACTCAATGTATTGTAATATCATACAATTACAATACTATATGTATACTACGTAGGCACATAATACAACAATGGCTGTTTATTGCTCTACAATTACGGGGCAACTGTGTAGTATTTTAAAGTAAAATTGGTACGATTTGATCCATCTTGGAAGAAAATAGCAAAAATTAAACAACGACTTAGAGCATTAAACAAAGCTGCAAATGCAAGCTTGTCAACACCCTTCCTGGAAAATTAGGTCATAAACTCATAATACATACTTACCTAATATATTTTTAGTATTTCAGGAAGAGGAGATTCTTAAATTTTGCAGCAATATCTTTCGTGTGAAATTCGTTATGTAAGACTTAAGTTTTTTTGTTTCTTAGGTTGGCAGGACTGGCCACAGATCTAGGAAGCAAAAAAAATTAGGTCTTTAGGACTGGCTCAAGTGAATACTTTTTTAAAACTGTTTTGCAGCCAGTACGCAGACAAGTAAAGGCGCGGCTACAATCACGGCGTGTCATTACTTCCAGTAAGAATGTGACTCGAGTGCAATCTTCGGATTTTACACTCCGCGTGATACGCCTTTGGATTCCTTTAAATAATTCCGAGGCAGGCGAGAATAATCTTTTATTTCCTCTTAATCAGACTTGTCAAAGATAGGGCCCGCAACCAAAATCTGTGCCTTAGAATCATAAGTACTTACGAAAATGAAGATGTTTAGCTATAGTTTTAAAGCTTTGATAAATGATAAGTCCAGATGGACTGAAAAAACATTAAACGGGCCAAAAAAAAATAACAGCCAACTATTAGATTCCAAATTTTAAAAAAAATATGACGTAACCCTAGTAAAATACGTACCTGTCACGCACACTAGTATGAAAAAGTTGGCCTGCCACTTGTAGTTCATAAACAGCACGGAACTCTCTCTAGACACATACAGGTACTCATACTCGTAGGTTAACAATTAATGTGGTATTTTCGTTTTTAATTTTGATTGTGGCCCACTAACACACATTTTTTTTATAAATGGCCCTTTAGAAAATAGAGTTTGACACCCCTGCTTCAAATAATACAAAGAGAGGTGAAAATAATCTTCTTTTAAAACGCAGATAGGTGGAGCACGAATATTTACTGAATGTTACAGAAAGCAATTGAATGAGAAATCTGTAATTTCTGTTTGATTAAATTTGAATTCAATTTATTAGAGTGCAGAGGGTTCGGGGTTTTGGATAAAGTACTTTATGTTAACTAAGTCTTAGTAGAAATTCAAACTAAATTTATTGCTTGATTGTTTTAATTCTATTTTATTTGTAAGTGCCTATAAATTTGTTTAAATTCAACGCGGAAATCTTAATCTCAGATTTTTATTTGTTTAAAAGTCAATTATTAGCTTTAATAATGTTGGAAAAATTATAGACACGAACTGCCTATCTACTTTCTCTACTATCAAAGGTTAGCAAATTATTATAGCAATTTTTCGTGAAACTGCGTTTTTCTGAACGTGTAAAACGCATTACATATTATATAAAGGCTAATAATTTTATTTCACGCATCTCTTCTATCCATTTATATAATACATATGGGCTCCAAACGCCTATAAGTACGTAGCAAAATACATATTATTATTTCGATCAGACAAAACAGGATATCTGCGTCTTGAAAGATATCTTCACATCTGCGTGTAGTCCATTGTCCGTTTAGATAAACATTGCAGATCTAGTCTGGCAACACTAACTCGGACACTTAGCAGGAGGGTGCGGGTGACTAATGTTAGTGTTGCAGCCCTTGTTTTATCTCTGCTGCGTCTGATGGATGTTTATTTGGGATTCTGATCCTGGCCTGTGTCTGTATAGCTTCGGAGAACTAAAGAGGTGAACAGGAACTCGGCATTTAGCTTCTGTTGAAATATGTAGGCACATTCGATAGAAACATGTATGAGAATTGGCCAGCGCTGTTACCGGGCGTTAATGAAAACAGCATTCTTGTAGGGTCGTGAAATAGCAAAAACATCTAAAAGTATTTGGTAGAAAATATTTGAAGAGCTGAAAGACCCTTGGGGCAGTTTTCTTTGTTGGCAGCATCGACATAATATTATACGTAGGTACCTACGAGTACGTACGTAGTACCTACTCATATCTCAATAGTTAAATCTGTTAGACATATGTACATATCGACACGCCTTTAGAGGCAGAGGCAGAGCAGAGGTGTAATAACAACACCCAGACTTCGCCGGACGATGTTTAGTCCCAAATGTGGCAGGGGGCGAGCCTCTCGCCAATTTGCCATACACAGGGATCTAGTAATGATGTAGCAGATAACATTAAATAGGTACGCACAAATCTGAAATCTGTTAGATTCTACAAATCTATGTTCTAGGAGTAGCTACTACAAACGTTCTCTACAGTACATATCTCAGATCTCTGCGATCGATCGACAGTATAAACTAAATATTAAAACTATCCACCACAAACCGAGATCCCTGTATCATAATCGTAAACTTTTTTAGGTTCTTTCCAGTCGTCGCTTCTCAATGGCTCACGATTTACGGCAGACATCGTGGCTACAAAAAGAATCTACCTGATTTTTTTTTCACTGACTCTTGTCGGTTCATTCATACATCTTTCCTTTCGACAAAAAGTTTCTATGTCAGGATTTTATTGCAAAACGATTTATGCGTTGAAAAGAGAGGCCTTCGTATTATTTACACATGGTGTGCTCATTTTTTGTAGGAGTTTGTTTAGGACGACGGCATTAAGCGATTAGGTTAGCTTACGGTTTTATATGGCAATATTAACGTAGGTTTTTGGAGGTGGGCCGTAACGTGAAACGTAACGTTTAAATAATTGTTATATACGATTGTAATAAGGTATGGAATTCTTTAGCAAAAGTGTACCAAATCATCTTCAACGCGCAATTGTTTTATTTGTCATTATAAAATATCTTCTTCGTTATAAAGAGAAGAAGACAGTTTTATTATTTATTTCCAGTTCATCTTTTATACGCGGCTGTAAAAACAACTCGGAACTGTTATTCCTTGTTTAAGGCCTCTCCCACCCGTTAACGGCTCCCTGGAGACGAGGGAGGCTTACTTTATAAGACTCAGCTCGGGAGAGATACTTTAGTTTAGGAGATATCTCCACGAGCGGAACAATCGCCGTGGCAATAAGCGTGTTTTAAGCACGCAAATCTCTATGCTCATTAACCATTTTCCACTCTACTCTAGCTTACTTAGCATAAATATAATATGTTATTATCTTGTTAGGTCTTCTTAGTCAGCATCTTCATTGCTGAAGGTCGTGTCTAGTTCAACTAGGTAGAGTTGATTACTCGATGCTCTTCCTCGCGCTTCTGTCAAAGACATGCCATGAAATACTTGAGGTATTGCATAGCAGGCCCCTGTGCGTCTTTAGGTCTGACCAACGGGTAGGTGAGCGACCGCGTGGTCTTTTCCCGTAGTCCTGGCCAAGTACCATCAGCATTTCCAGGCTGTCAGAATTTCAATTAGCGATATGTTCGAAGTATTTTAGTAAGCATATAGCGGACAGCCGCGTGGTAATTTCGAGCTCCTTAAGAATGGACAGGTTAGTTCAGCGTGCGGTCCATGCAATTAGCAACATAACGCCTCCAGCACCACATTTCGAAAACATCGATGTCCACTCTTTCTTTCTGCCTTATCATCTAGGATTCGAATTCAGGTACAATGCACTACAGTATTTGAAAATTTGCTAACAAATTACAACCCCAGACCAGGTAAAGAGTAAAGATGTAGCTCTGCATGCAGTTGTTCTGTCATGAACGGCCAAAAAAACTACGCTTTCAAACACATCGCAGTTCTCAGTTACCATAATAATTCTAGGTATAAGTAGGCAGTTATCGGGACCCCAGCCCGCGTCTCAAACGAGTCTCCCGGCGCTAGCTTATAAAACCTTTAGAAAACAAACAAAAGCGCAAATATTAATTTATAACGGTTCGTACCGACGCGGGAATAAAGTATACGAGACGTTGCGGCAGTTAATTGTAAGTTGTAAAAAACAGCTTTGGAACTAAGTAGCTACAAAAGTAGGTAAGTTAGAAAGACAAATGTGAATTGGTTTCCTTTTCATGATAGAAATTTTATCATATTATGAAGAAAGAAAATGTTATAAAATCTAGATGTTAATGAATAGTATATATTAGGTAAGTATGCAAATTGTAAGTAATATTTAATTGTTATTTTTTATAAACTTATAAATGGTAATTAAAAAAATGGCATCCATACTCTACTTATTATAAAATCGATAGTAACTCTGTTTATCTGTCTGTTTGTAGGCTTTTCACGGCTAAGGAGTGCGGATTTCGTAAAAAATTTGATAATTAGTTACAGTATATCACGAGGAAGGTTTTTGGATACTATTATCTGAATAAACGCATACGAAGTCACGGGTAACAGCTAGTTTTACAATAAAAAGTAAATTTGTGGTATGTATAGGCCGAGTAGCCAGCTCAGTGGGAGTCAGAGATTTGAGATTTTCATCTCACCATTTTTCGTCCTTGTTGCTCTCGTTTGAAACATCATAGGTGTGAGAGTGACCAAGATAAAAGCTGCAGCCAGCAGGTGCCAGAGCTTTCGGGCCGCCTTAAAGCCTCGAGACGTGGTTTCACGGACAGTTATATGGCAACAAATTAACGAGTCATTCGACCTCAGTTCTAAATTTCTGAAATTTCTAAGTTCTCTATTTCTAAGTTCTGAATTTAAAATCTCACTTCCAAGATTATTAAATTCTAAACAGCGCTCAGTTGTAAATGTCACACCATACAATTATTAGTATTCTTGTTTACAATTAATACCTAGGCTTGTCATGCTACTGGAATATCACTAAGTGGGCGTTTTCAAATGTCCTGAATAATTGTTCAAATCATTTATGCAATAGTATGACTTAACGACCTTGAAATAGAGCTAGTTGTAACTTTTAGCTAGTTTACGAAGTAAACTTTCCCAACACAATCTAAAGAAAACGTTATGGACTTTACGTAGAGTTAGTTTTCGCTTGATGTTTCTCAGAGAATAACTGGCAAATACATTACACACTTGTTAATTATCGCGATAATTAATTTTACGATGTTGGTACATCAGTTTAGATGTCGCGAGGCGCATCAGAGAGCAATTACTCATTTGGAACGGCTTTCGTTTGGTTGGAAATTAAGTTATTTTGAGGTTTGTTGGAATTTGCATACAATGTGAGTGGGTTACGAAGAATGCAATATACATGGCATAATTAAAATCAACACTTGAAATAGAGGGATATATCTTTTTATTATGATTAAAGGGGCCCACGTTTGACCACAACACACCTGATGGAAAGCGACGATGCGGTCTAAGATGGAGCACGCTTGCCCATGAGGTGCCTATTCACTCTTGTCTTGAAGAGACCCAGGTTGTATCTATTGCTGGGGAACACCGAGACAGGAAGGATAGCAATTGATAAACAGGGTACTGCGTTTAGTTGTAGTAATA
Source organism: Peribatodes rhomboidaria (assembly GCA_911728515.1). Classification (NCBI taxonomy): domain Eukaryota; kingdom Metazoa; phylum Arthropoda; class Insecta; order Lepidoptera; family Geometridae; genus Peribatodes; species Peribatodes rhomboidaria. Next base: position 13,992,412 of record OU452179.1, on the reverse strand, counting down.
CTTATCCGGCAAACTGAACAGCTTTTGGAACATAAGTTTATGTATATTAAAAAAAAATTAAAACCCTACACCTATTTTCATCAACACCTGTTGTTATCAAACATTGCTAAGAACACTCTCGACTAACTCACCTATCAAACAAAATCAAAGTCAGCTCGTCCGTTTGGGAGCTACGATACCAGACTTTACCAATCAAACAATTATCTGACTTTTAGGTACCCAACTTTTAGGGGGGAAAATATTTTGACCAACTATATTATGTTTGCGTCTGTGTGCATAACAAGGTATGAAATACAGCACACATAGCTAAATTGTCGCTTGCGTTTTGAGAAGGCGTTGTTTGGAAACTTACCATAAGTAAGTAAAGTAGTTGTTTTAGTACATATAAATGGCATTTTTGACTTGAAAACGGTCATCAAACATCTTATTGTCAATTCCTTTTTTTGCCAGTCTGGCGATACCGGAAGACATCGACCATCTGGCCGGTGCGCGGTGAAGCCGGCTGGGCTTGCAGACACGCTTGGACAACCACATCGGAAGGTATCGGATGTCGCGGCTTCAGTACTTACCGCTGGCGTGACTCAGAACACGATGGGGCTCGTTTCCGAAGAAAATTTGTCGCGAAAAACATGTATGTACTAGCTCCGCTCCGCTATGTTAATCGCAGTTAAAAAGTAGCTTATGTGCTATTTCAGACCTTTGTGCCAAATTTCATACAGATACGTTTAGCCGTTCTGGCGTGATTGACTCACAAACATCCATTCAAACTTTCGCATTTAAAATATTAGTGTTGAGTACCTAGATGCATTTCATGACACACATTGTTTAAGAGCTTTATATTAGGCCTGAAGAGGAATGCAAAATTCTAAAAAATATTATTTGAACTTTTACAACTTGGCTTGCATTTGGCCGCCAACATGCCTGAAGATAAGCAGTGATGCGGCCTACGATGGTCCACGCTTGCCGATCAAATATCAATTTGTACGAAGTTTTCTAGTAAATGTCATTAAATTAAGTTTTAAAGAATTTCTAAATTAAAAATAGAAAATAAAATTCATATTCCTTGATGTACTTAATGCGATGTTAAAGCGGAATCACACTAGATATTAGTTCAAGTAACAATAAAATTTTGAAGATGAACTTCCGCAAAGTAACGCCTGATTCAATCAACTATCACACCAACATAGTCATGGCTTGCAATATTTTAAACCTTAAATGGACAGACAGACACATAATTATTCTTCTACAAAAACACAGACAGGCATAAATCAAATAAAAATACTTACTCGGGAAACAATATCGTACCTACCGTGCTCTGATAGTTTACTATAACATTAAACGTAAATTTAATAACCTGAGACCTCCCATGGACTGCTCTTCGGTTAGGGTTACCAGATGTACAACTAAAAAGTCCTTACAACAAGGGGCATTTGATTTTAAACAACCATGTGAAATGAGCCCCGTGCTATTTAAGTATTAAGAAAAAGTGGGAGGTGAATGTGTGAATATGATTGCCAGTTTAGCAATCCCATTTCCCTACAATCAGTTTAAAAAAAATAAAACATTTGTAAAGTTCGCTTGAAATTCTGACAGATCTCTTCTGACAGATCAAAATCCTTGCACATCAGTACAAATCCTGTCATCTGACAACCCTACTCCCGGTACAGTTAGCAAACAAAATACTGCGACATTTATGATCCCGCCAATTACGCTGACTGTCCCTGCGTCCCTGTATTATGTACTGAACAATCGTAATAACTAGGAGTGATTTAAAGCCACATTACAGTACGCTTCGTTACGCAGCACTTTATTTGAACAATGCCGGTTGTGTACAATATTTAGCCAATCTATAACAAGCTATATTAGAGCAGTATGAGTTAGCGACTCTACTTTTGGCCAGTGTTGCCAAAATGCTACTTTTCTAAGGGTACTCGTTACTTTTGACTGCTGTTATTTATTCCAGGCTAAAGTTGTATTTTCGTAGTGTCTTTAAAAATAACTAACTGCGCCGTGCGATGTTGCCCGCAGTTAAAAAGTAGCCTATATGCTATTCTAAACTATAATCCAACTCAATGCCAAATTATATCTAGACCGTTCAGCCGTTCTGCTGTGATTGAGTAACAGACATCCATCCAAACTTTCACATTTATATTATTAGTAGGATTTGTTTACTAGCAAGTACAGTCATCTAAACAAGCGCCGATTAAACTTAAGTGACATAGTAGTTGGTCCTTCGAGCTAGATCAGGTTACACGCTATTTGCCAGCTGTCAGCTGTAATACGGCCAATTAGCGGGCTTCACGGGTGATATCACGGCTCGAGTGATCCCGCGAGTGATTACTCAGATAAGTGGCGATAAATGCTGATAGATTGATTGATTATACGCTCACAGAATTCTTAGAAAGTTTCATTGCTTCGTATCAAAGTTGTTTACCAACTTAGTGCTTAGCCGCTTGAAGACATCTGTCTGAAACTCTTGAAGGTATATATATACTATACTACTACTATACTTTTTCAAAAGTAATTAGATTCCTAAATCAGTCTAAATCTAGGGTCGTTCTAAATCTAGGCATTATGAGTATTGTACCGCGAATGAGTAAAAATATTCGCGATATTCCAAACATTTTTTCACACGCATCGCCTGACCCCAAACTAAGCAAAGCTTGTACTATGGCTACTAGAGCTACCTTCGACAGTCATAGCTAAGAACCAGCTCAATCACATCAGCTTTCAAACAGATAAATCGCATCAAAATCGGTCTATTCATTTGAGAGTTACATAGAATAGAATATTTTTTATTGTGAAACTGTGTAGGTACAAGGTGGTATGTGTTAATATTAGTAACTACAGCTTTGTTCAAATCGAACATACAATAATTTAACTAGTGAGGTCTATTTTAATTTAACTAAACCTAATGAGCTTATTTTTATATTTTGTACAAATAAGCACAGTTCTAAATTATAAAGACTAGTTAGAGTAAGAAACTAATTGAGTTTGAATATTTGGCGCACTGTATCTATATTTCTTAGTGTATATATACTTCGCACATACTTATGTGGCTTAAACATCAATTACGGCGCTACAGACAGAAACACAGATGAACACGTCAAACTTAACATAAAACACCCTGACCCTTATGTTTTGGGTCCGGGACTAAAAACGTCAAAAGAGCGTGCCCGCGCACAATCGCGGCGCAAGCTCTGTGAAACAGCCAAAACTCGTGCAATCATCCCGAACTCATAAAACAAGGTCTTATCACTTCCATTGGGCGACAACTCATTTGCATCTTAAACGTTCAACGCTGCGATAAAGTATTCTTTTGAGCCAAAAGAGGCCATAATTTAGCGAAATAAATTACTTAGTCGTAATTAATTTTATGAGCCAGTGTGGCCGTCTACATGGGACGCGGCGCACTCCGCTGCAGGAAATACCTCCTTAATTAACTTATTGGCCCATTATGGCTGGCCCAGAAAATTATATTGACTAGAATGTAGCTAAGCAGAATGATGCTGGATGCCTCTGGACTGGTTATGGGGTTATTTATGGGATGGGAGCAGTGTTGTTATTCATACGGCAATTGCCGTAATATACGGTAATCCACGTTTTATTTTCACAAAATACGGTATACGGCAGGCCTTTCAATGCCGTATCAAAAAATACGGCAAATGGCTTTAAGAAATTTTAATGAAACGAAACGTTTTTTAACCAGCGCAGCGAAACGTACTACTTACAGCCGATGGCCGGAGAAATCCCGACTCGCAACTAAATACAAAGTTCATATCGCCGTATCGTATGAAGACCAAGATGCGAAATAAGTTAATGACATCGACTGTAAATAAAACTCTATTATCAAGACAACTCATTCAAAACCAAGGGAACTGTACGAAGTTTAAGGTGTCACGCGATATCTGTGACAAAATGAGAAGCAAGGACAAGTACACACTAGATAAACATGAATCTGAAGTTACAGAAACGATAAGAAACCTCTAAGGAGAAGAAAATAATGAGAAATAAACATTTTTAAATTATATACGGCATTTCAGTATGTTTTTCCTTAAAATACGACAATGTGTAAAATACAGAATGTGACATACGGCAACCCAGATTTTTACGATAACAACACTGGATGGGAGATAGTTTATTATCATTTGATGGCGCAGGGCTGAGCGGTTGTGCTTTTGGATGTTGGGTTTTGATTTATTTTGTTGTCTTTTGTAACCAAAACGCAATATACCTAGTTTTTTTTTTTTTACATCATGGAGTGACGGAAAATCTTAAACTGAATTTCTACAACCTATGTCGATTAAACTAACAATTCTCCGTATTTTACGGCATTTTTATTTTTATAAGACATTTTTCGTCTGTTTTTGTCTGCCTCAGTGGCTCAGTTGATAGTGATCCTGCCTTCTGAGGTTAGGGGTGTGGGTTCGATTCCCATCTAGGGCAAACATTCATGTGATGGACATTAATGTTTGTTGTATGTCTGGGTGTAAATATCTATTTATGTATGTATTTAAACATTTATCTGTCTCTGGCAGCCATAGTACAAGCATTGCTTAGTTTGGGGTCAGGCGACCGTGTGTGAAAATGACCCGAATGAATTAATTTATTATTTATTCTATTTCGTGGGTCCACCTCCTACATTAGCGTCCCAACTTTTTTTTTATCTCAATGGCTGGGACAAAACTCAAACATGTCATCATTTAAATGTGGATTTCACCTAAATATTCCGGTTCACATTTTTTTAATTCCAGTCTCCTTTTTTTATTTCTCAAGGTAACACAAAGTACAATAATTTAAATAATTAATCCGACACTCCTGTTCCCAACACAAACACTGCGTAAATTGGGTCACAGTAACGCGACACCGCTCTCGACACGATGTAGGGACCATTCTGGACCATATGATATTGTCCTCTCACTCTCAGTAGGTCCCAACCCAATATTTTTTCATGTCGATGATAGTTGATATACTCGTATGATATGATATGTAGATATTATTTAGATACCTAATCGAATTCCAGATACATATTATTTACCTAAAGTTAACATTTTCCTGCCAAAAGCCTCAGATCGACAATAAGATGGCGCACGGCGTATGATCTAAGTGAAGCCAAAAACCATTGAAAAACTACGCTACTGTCGTATATGTACACAACACGCACACATTGACGCAAAAAAACTACGCTACTCTCTTGGTCATTCTTACCTCGACATTATCTGCATTGGTTTATAGTATAATTTCATATCCATAGTGCTTTATAAAAGTGTGGCCAGGGCTACAGTTTGAGGTTCTTTTTAAAAACTGAGCAGTTTTTTTACAAGTAAATTTTGAAAAACACGTAACATTAAACTCTTACAAATTGGATAACGTAGAGTTTAGAAATTGATATTAGTTTTTATGCAATTATAAATGTTTTTCATGGCAACATTACCACGCACACACATTGAAAAAGAAGTGGCTTCAGCCAGATATAACGCAGTGTTCCATCTTTTTCTCTAGGTTATCTGAGCCAAAAGCTAAGAAAGTATGGAAGCGGCTTCTAATTTTTCTGTTTTTTTTAAAAATAATTTTAGGCTAATCCAATTATCAAAGATAGAATAGTAAAATCCTAAGCTCATACTAAATCCATGGATCCCGGACACGCAGAATTTTTCGATGAAAGAAGTACTCTTCAATCTTCCAAATCAAATCAAATGTCTTCATTCCATTGGGTACGACGATACACTTATGAACGTGAAACTTATAAATTACTCTACTACATTGTTCAGAATAAAAGCTTGTAAAGAGCCACTAATCGGAAGATCAAGAAACTGAGGGGCATATTATGCCCCTCAGTATGATGATAAATACATTGTGATTGATAGATAAGATCTTCGACGTAACGCAGAAAGCAGCCATGCTGAAATGGGACTGGGCTGGACATGTCTGCCGAATGCCTGACGAATTATGGGCAAAAACCACCTCCGACTGGGTTCCAAAAGTTAAACCGTCGTTAGGCCGACCCAGAAAGAGATGGAAAGACGAGCTTGACGACCATGAAAAGGATTGGCCCACCAAAGCCAAAAACAGGGACAACTGGAAAGAAGGAAGAGAGGCCTTTGCCCAACAATGGGACATAACGGGCTGATCTAATAAAGATATAATTATAATGAAGGGTATACTAGCCAATCCTTGAAGCGTAGGGAAATATGTATGGAATGTCCGATCTCTAGTGATGACTATTGTAACGAGAGCGACAAGGTCCCAAATAATATCACACGCGCCAGAATAGGACCCCAGGCAACTCGTATATGGTACGCTTTGTTTCTTGACACCCACTCCAGGGTTCCAGATAGCACATTTGTTTTCGAAGAGGCAATCCTTTAAATAATGAGTTTTAGCTATCGAATTCACTGTGTACCTGTACACGTCGATATAAACGAAAAGAAAACAACATGTTGAACGTATTGAAGGAGCCAACTGAGCTAAGATGATTATTTAATTTTATTGAAGCATAAAAAACATTATTTGCATATTTAATGTCATCTGCTCTACGTACCTGGAGCCCGGTGTATGGCGACAGGCTTGATTGTCACATTTTGGGACTGAATATCGTCCGTCGAACTGTGGGTGTTGTACACCTCTGCCTGTCCCTTAGTGGGAAAGGCGTGATGATATACAGGTTATGATGATGAAATAAATAAAATAAAAAGGGAATAAAAAAATTGTAACAATACGGTATACACAACACAGATATATTTATTTTATTTAAAAAAACTGGCGATTTAGAAACCCATACAATGCCAAATATAAACAATGTATTAATTATTGTACACCAAAAAAAAATACAATAAAATAACAAGTTACATTATTAGAAGAAAACAAAAAAACCGGCTTCAAAATGTTGTACCCAAGTCACATCCACTTTCAAGACGATTCAAATGACACCTCACAAGTAGAAATACATCAAGCTGTTTAGGCTGTAGGGCGCGCTAAAGAAACGTCATACTCGTACATACACACATTACGTACATACGTGCATACACTCGAAAAACATAACCCTCCTTCTTGCGCAGTCGGGTAAAAAGAAAACATCTAAGCAGTTTCGGATTCTCTAAATTTAGATTCTGTCAATTTATAGATTTTTACGAAAAAAAAAACTCAACACGCCAAGTATCACGTAACTACCGAATTATGCCATGATCCCTTCATTAGAAACCTTGGCATTTGTTTAATTTCCCGTGATTGCAGCCAACCTAACGAGCCGCACAATTACTGCTCGACCTTAGTAATCATCGGATACTTCGGCTTTGGATCAAGATCCATGTTTACTTCTATATTAGTTTCTTATACCGTTTATTAGGTGAGCTTTGAAAGGGAATTAGTCCTGGGGGCCTACCCTCAGATCAACCTAAAGAATAAGATGGCGTATGATTTAAGTAAAGCCAAAAACCATCCAAAAACTACGCTACTTTCATATATTTACACAACACGCACACATTGACGCAAAAAACTACGCTACTCGCTTGGTCATTCTTACCTCAACATTATGAACATTGGTTTATGGTATAATTTAGTGTACATAAATATCCATAGTGCATTATAAAAGTGTAGCCAGGGCTACATTTTGAGGTTCTTTTTAAAAACTGTGCAGTTTTTTAACAAGTCAATTTTGAAAAAGGCGTAACATTAAACTCTAACAAATATGTGCAGTTTTAGAATATTAACTCTACTAAGGTTGTATATTGGAACGGAAATGGCTAACGTAGAGTTTGGGAATAAATCTTAGTTTCCGTGCAATTGTAAATGTTTTTCATGGAAACATTACCACGCGCACACGTTTAAAAAAAGTGGCTTCAGCGAGATATAACGCAGTGTTCCATCTTTTTCTCTAGCTTGATCTGAGGGGGCCTACCATGACATCTTATAGGCATTATGGTTACGTTTTGCTTTCGACGCTGCGCGACTATGAACCCTATTGCGCAGTGATACGATTCGCGGTCGCTCAGAGTCAACCTAAAACGTAACCATTATGACAATAATATTTCATAGTAGGCCCCTAATGGCCTCATATTGTGACCGTAACCATTTTAATATTGACTTGAATACGCATCACTGCGCTTATCATCAGGCATGTTGGCAGCCAAACGCAAGCCAATCAAGCAATAAAAAAAAAGTTTGTCTTTGAGTTTTGACTACTTCGATCATGTGTATATGATCAACGAAATTTTGAACTGCTTTTACGCCGATGTTACTTGATTTTAAAAGAATCGCCTGTTTGCATCATAATTTCATCTGCCGTTGTTTTCATTTCTTTTCATAAGTATGTGAATTATAGCGAAACTGGTGTTTGAAAATTGACAATTTCTTTACCTGGAGCTGGCTGCAACGCCAAATTGAGTCTACATTCTGATGCTTACTATATTATCTGAATAACTCACTTTCACGCCTTTTTTCCACGTAAGACAAGTGACCAAAACAATTTGCTTGTTCCAGGAAAATATGATCTTGTTTACAAGTTAGCTTCTTTGTCAAAACCGACTCTAGGGCACTCAGTCTTTACTAAGAAAGCGCTACATTTCCCTCTAAATGTAATGTAAATCCTGACCTACACTAGTTTTGTAGAACAATGGTGAACACGAGACCCGACACCGCACCGGCTTGTGCGCGCTGACCGCGCGGACACGCGCCGCCGACGACCAGTCTGCTGCGTAGATGCGCGCGCGCATTCTATAATATATATTTTTTTAGAATGGAATATGTTTGTTTATTGACATCAAAATAATACATATTCATTAGCTTAAATGAAGAATCAAATATTCCTTATAGGTAGTTACTGGCTAAACAGATTTATCGGCGAGCCTCAAACTAGGCGCGAGTAGACGTATAAAATAGTGTAGACGTGCTACAAATGACAGAATATAAGATGTATTAATGACAATAGATATTTTAGTAATTATTATCAGCGAGCGGGTGTCAGCGAGCGAAGCCTCTCTGCTTCAGCTTCAGCAAAAATGCTTTCGTATGTCCGTCTGCCCAGTGTCGGTGACCTGTAGGACATACGAAGGCATTTTCTTATAGATTAGAGCTTAGAGAAAATCGCATTCTTACATGAATTGATCCGTGCCGCGAAAAGAGATCTCATTCGACTAATCCTGTTCATCTCTTTTGGGTTGTGCCTGTAAAATATTGCTCTTGGCGCCTGTTTTTCTACTATTCTTAAGAGTTATTAAACTTAAAAAAAAGTATTTAAATGTTTTCTTTCTTATTTCTAACTTAAACTAACTTATTAAGAACTAGCTGCCCCTCTGTTTTATCCTCACAGGAACCGTTGTTTAATTCGCGATGAGAGGTGGTGGTAAGTCCTTTTCTGTTCCCCTAACAACGTGAGGTTGAGTATTTAAGCCGTGAGAGCGCAACGGACAAACAAACAAATGAACAAAGTCACTTTCACATTTATAGTATTAGTTATTTATAAATAAATAAATTCGGGACACTTCCACACACGGTCGCCTGACCCCAAACTAAGCAAAGCTTGTACTATGGCTGCCAGAGACTGATATACATACTTAGATATTTTTAAATACATACATAAATACATATTACCACCCAGACATACTCGTAGAACAAACACAAATGTTCATCACATTAATGTTTGCTCTAGGTAGGAATCGAACCCACGCCCCCAAGCTCAGAAGGCAGGTTCACTACCAACTCGGCCACCGAGGCAGTCACTTAGTTACTTAGTCACAGTTATGATTAGGATATCTTATTACAATCTATCTTTATTCTTCTAAAACTATAAACTCCGAGCTTACATGTAGGTATGAGTACAAATAAAGAGAAACGTCCACAATGCGAGCGGCCGACCAGACAGGCGGCCGGTGGTCAGCGACAGGACAATGGGCTGCAATGACAAACGGACGCACACGCTCTGTGTAGCGGACAGACAATAAAACTCAGCTTTAAATGTAAGTACTCAGTTTCAATATGCCATTTGGCATTTTTCCACTTCCCGGCACGGCACGGCAGCCGGTGACGCATAAACAAATGTATGAAAATGTATGGCGCGCTTATCCACTTACCGGCGACGGCCGGCCCTTGATGCCGTCGGTGCCGGGTCATGCCGGGCCGGGCCGTGCCGTGCCGGCAAGTCGAAATACGCCAATTGGTTAAAGAAGTCATAAAAACAAGTATCACTTTTACCTTACGGTTTTAGTCTTATAACGTTGTATTGTACTGGAAAACCTATCCCAAGATTTGACTCTAAACAAACAGGACAAGTTACATCAAGCCATTTAAGGAATGATGCAGAAATAACATATTAACCTATAATAATTATGTAATGCGAGTTGGTAAGTGAGCTATATATAATAGGGAATAAATTGGTCTAATTAAGTGGTCAAATATACTATATATGAATACCATATTTTGCTAAACTAAATAGGTAATATGACAGCTCATAATTTAGGGCAGTCAGAGTAGTTAAATTTAGAAACATTAATATTAAAATACAACAGAATCGACGCCAATATAAATCTGCAAGATTAAACAAAATAACGTCGACGCAATATTTAGTCAAAATTACGTACAAATAAATAACACGTGCGCAAAATCAAACAGGCCCCCATTCTGCCCCTTAATCCGAAACTAATGAAACAAATCCTCCAAATAAAAACCCTTTCAACCTCACAAATAAAATATTGAATAAACAACCCGGATAATAACTATGCAAATTCCTTCAAACAGACTGACAGGCTAAAGTTAACTATGAAGACCAAAATACTTTGACCTTCACCTCCCAATTTATAGAACATAATATAATAGAGAGGTTGCCAGTCCTGTAGTAACTTCTGACAGGTCACGTTAAACTGGTTTGTAATCACGCTAGTGTAAGTATCAGCCAGTTTACGATGGCCTGCTTGAAGTTGCAGCAGTAGAGGCTCGAAGGACCAAGTGGCTCTGGTTGATGGGTAGAGTTAATGAAACGCTAGGATCAGCGTGCGCCCGCCGGCAATAAGCAATAGTGCAATTTGTTTGAAAGCTCTATCTATCTACTTTAGTGTAAGTTTGTTTGTACAGAGCATGTGAAAAATGAGAGGAATACGTTTAGTGCTTAGACTACGTTCTTAGGGTAAGCACGTGTATTTTTTCAAGTTGACACAGAGACTTGACTTTGCCTTTTGTGTGAAGATTAATTCCGTGGCACGTAGGAATAACTGAACAACTCGACTTGCATGATTTTTTTTTTATTGGCTTAAACGCTTCCTTCGTATGCGCTTTACTATGTATAAAAAAATCAGCCCGAAATATACAATAGTTTTAGAGCAATCGCGTTTTGTACATCTCGACACCCTTGCATTTTATGGTGTTTTACTTGATAAAACGACTTATCAAGTGTGTGTTTGCTTACTAATATTGACATCTTGAATTATCAACATCAACACATGTTCAAAATATTGAAGATCTCGACTTATACACCTAAGCCTTTTCTGCAAAAATTAATTTTAACTTGACAAATTGAGATGTCAAGCATAAGTTTGTGTATGAATAATTGTCATCTTGATTTATCAACTTACACTCACATCCAAAATACTGGATATCTCGACTTATACACATAGCCTGTTTCTGCCTCCATTGACAAATCGAGATGTCAAGTTATGGCAAGCCAAATATGTTTGATTAAAAAGTGACATTATCACATGTTCACTTTTACCTTTGCCGTGGTGATTTAGTTTTCATCTGCAATAGCAAGATATCAAGTTGTTATCTACCCGAGCTGGATATTTTTTATGTACCTACTGGAGCCTAAACGCCAACAAACATGCCATGCAACAACGTGAAGTAAATATAAAAAAGTATATTATAATGCTGTATATTATTGGTGACTATTACTATCATTGGTGTACTATGTACCTACCTACATGCATACTTACACAAAAGATTCAAATCAATACAGGGTTGATTGATAGCGGGGTGCAAAGCCGTAAAGAGACGCTAGCATAGATCATTTAGACCCTTTAGAGCCATGGTTGTCTAAGACGAAGTCTGACAATTTTTTAAATCTGTGTTTTAAGGTTTTTGGGGAAAAACACCAATGATGGCCAATCAGAATAAGAAGTTCCTTTTTTTTTCACTTTATTTAATTAAAATAATAGTCATAGCACCGCGAGAATCCAACTAGAAAAGAAAGGTAAACCATTTAGAGTAGGAAAGGGTGTCAGACATGGAGACCCTCTACCTCCAAAACTATTCTCAGCGGTTGTCGAAACAATCTTTAGGAGACTTAACTGGGAAAACCTCGGAATCACTGTCGACCGAGTCTCCCTACCACAATCGAGGTTCGCAGATGATATTTATATAATGTTATTTGCTGAAACACCTAAAAACATATAGCAAATGATACTTGAACTAGCGGATGAAAGTGAGAAGAAAGGTTTAAAGTTGAACCCAAAGAAAACAAAGGTAAGGACAAATGGGAAGAAAACCACCATACATCTAGGAAATAACCAAATTGATTACACTGATGAATATATCTACCTGAGACAGCTAATAACACAAGAGGTCCCTATACACAAAGAAATTGACAGAAGAATAACAAATGGCTGAAAGAGATACTGGAGTCTGAGAGAAGCCATGGAAGATAAAACTCTTCACATTATAGTAAAGAAAAAACTTTTCAACACCTGCGTAATACCTGTTTTAATGTAAAATCAGAAGACTCAAATGGCAATGGGCAGGGCATATGATAAGAGGCCAAGAGAAATGAAGCAAAATTGTGACACGATGGTGCCCTAGGAAAAGGAAAAGGGGCAGACCACAGAAAAGGTGGGATGATGACATTAGACAGGTAGCAGGAGTAACTTGGAATAGAGTGGCCCAAGATAGACAGGAATGAAAAAGGTTGGAGGAGATCTTTGCCGATTGGCAAACAGACCTACAAAAAATTATTAAGTATTAGAATAGATTAAGATTAGTTTAACTACCAAAATATACTTGTAAATCCACACTCATAGTTTTTAGTTCTTCATACTTTGTAAATAGATACTAAGTTGGTCTGAATAAAGGGTTTTATTATTATTTATTAGTATTATTATTGATCGAAGTAATGTGTAAGCAATCTAACAAAACATGTATTAAGCATGTGTGTCATCAGACATTTTTACAGATTTTTTACAGCCACTTAAGATTACGAAAATTTTCAAAGATTTTTTAAAAAGTTTTTTTGAAGTCGTTTAAAATAATAATTAGAAAAGCTTTTTAAATAAGACCTTTATAAGTAGGTATTTATGTCTTGTAGTGTGTTTGATTAATATTTTCTTATTTGTAGAACTCAACGATTGCCAACTGTTGATTTCTCGGGATAATAAGTCTAGCCTATGTGTTAATTTAGTGTATACTCTAAATAATTCATTTTAATTAGATACAAATGCGTTTTCATTGTGTTTTTCCCATATGTTTAAAAAATAATTTTAATAAGTTAGTGAAAATAGTTTTTAGATTATGTAAATGAGCGTATAATTCTAAAAAAAATATATTTTAAATACTAAGACTTTTTTTACATTTTGCATTATATGCTGAAAAGTAAGATATATCTTGTAAAGTAGTAATAATTACTTGACAAACTATATCTGTTTGAAGTTGTCATTGGTTTACTAATGAGAAATAATGCTTTTTCCATTGAAATAACTAAGGTAACCGATAAAAATGATCCGTACTCAGATGGTGAATAACTGGATAAATGTCCTTAGAAGCCAAAACTTGGTCTACAAGTCGAGTTATCAACTTATTCAAGGCATTTCAGCTGTTTGACAAGTCTATTATTATGTAAACTATAAGTTGTTTCGTTAAATTCTTGAAACCATACGAAAGAGGGCCTCAAGTAACCCTCAAAATAACTTTGACATCATCGTTTAACTAACTTACCGACTAAACATAAAATGTCAAACTTTAAAATGGCTGCCCTGAAAAATTGATGTTTTTGCGATGTTCAGTTATTCCTGCGTGCCACGGAATTATTATAGGTACTTAGTACTACTAGTGACTCTGGAAGCTGTAGACCTCACGGTCGATGTCTGTCAAAGGTCGCATTCCTCAACCGACTTTCGTGAAATTTTGTGAGCAGGTTCGATAATTTTACGATTTTTTTCAAATATTTTTTTCCATATTTTTTCAAACTTGCGAAATCACCATTATTATTTCCACTTTTATTATGGAAACCGACGTGGTTTTCACACATTATCTTATACCTTTAAATGAGCAATTCTTGTATATATATATATATATATATGTCGGGGAAAGAGGGAGGTGGTCCTCGTCATCATCTTCAGCACTCATCTTGTTAACTGTGGGCATTAGTCTTATCCCACTTCTGATGTCGGGGAAACATAGAGAAATAGGAAGCCGAGCCTTCACATCTCACTCCTGATATCGGGGTAATGTAGGAAAGAGGAGCCACGCCGTCGCATCTGATCCCATTGATGTCGGAGAAACATAGGAAAGGCCGCCGCGCTGTGACCTTCCACTTTTGATGACGGGGAAAATCTAGTAGGCCGCGGTGTCGTGTCTAATTTCTGAGCCATGAACTTCTCATCACGGGTATCTATGGTGGGCGTCAAACTTCAGGAACGTTGAAATAAAGGGGACAGCATTGAAGGCTTTTCACTATTTTAATTATACAGTCACTTAGACTACTTATTTAGTGAATGATCACAAAGATAGTTGGCGATTTAGAGTAATGGGTTTACGAATGACCATTGCGTGCGACCGCTTTCAGCCCAGTCCTGTCAAACACTGACTGACAGACATGACGTTCGCCCGAAATCCCAAACGCAACTCCATTCGGTGTTAACCGCTCTAAATTACCATAAACAAATCGATTCATCGTCAAAAATAACAGAACAATAATACTATCGATTAACAACTCTCAAAATAAACTGATTTTCTTTATCCAATGATATCTCGCGCCGTCACGGCCATCCTGCATTTTCACACGTCCTCGGGTGAATAGTTCATCTCATCATCTGTGGACAATCATAAAAGTGCTCAAGTAACCACTTAACGCTCGGTCATTCTGACCGTCTCAAATCTACCTCCACAATTTCACAAAAAGCGATCACGATTATAGAACAACAAAATTAAATCCACTATCCTACCAACCATAAACATCGTACCAGAGTATAATCGACTCTTCCAACAGTAACTTCATATTCGTTACCTATCCCCATAAATTGTCATGATAATTGAAATAAGCAACTTGACTTTTAGTGAAATAAATTGTATTGAGACCAATCGAATAATCGAGGCTAAAACTAAATTATTAATCATACATCCAATTTTCCAAGAATTTAATCAAGCCACATTGAAAATACAATGGCGGTACACATACGCGGTTTGGACTTATGAAAACTGCTGTGTCCAATTTCAAACGAATAACATGCCATTAAAGTTGTCACTTAGACTTGCCACACAGGCTAGGTCCCTCAGGGTGACAACGACAACTTCCCAGGGTGAAACTTCCCAGATTGACAACTTCCGAAACGACAACTTTCGAAAGTGACAACATCCTAAATCGTCATCTACCTAAATTGACAACCGCCAAAATTGAGATCTTCCTGAAACGACAACGCGTATTCTCGACCCTTTTTTAAATAACTGCTGCAGACTGTACTTTCATTCGTTTTTGTCCTTTGTACCACTTCATTAGTGTGTAGTATATCAACAAATTAACAAACAATTCATATCACATCACACATGTAGTGCACTTTACTTTTCTCGAAATGCTACTTTCTCAATTGCCTCATTGAAACTCTATGATAAAGGTGCTATTGCATTCTTAAACTCCTTGATCTTACTGGCATATTTAAAGTACGTCAGCTTGACAATCCTAAAATGCAAATAGTGTTGATTTCTTTCATTAAATAATAATTAATTTCATAAAATCACAAAAAGGGAAAGACTGTACGTTATGTAATGAGTACAAATACAATTTCATGAAATTTAACAATAACAACACAACTGTATGGAGATGTGCTAATAGGGATTTGTGTAGTGCAACTATAACTTTAAATAGTACGAAAGTCAACATTTTACGAGATTCTTAATTTTACTCGTACTTTAATGTTACACCGGGAGGAGTTTACTACATAGGCTGACCACACAGGCTAGGTCGTCACTCAGACTATAATGCAACAAAAGTAAGGTTGCAACAAAGACTTGCCACACAAGCTTGCCACACAGGTTTGCCACACAGGCTTGCCACACAGGCTTGCCACACAGGCTAGAACGACATACGCTTGCTACACAGGCTTGCCACACAGGCTTGCCATACAGGCTTGCTACACCGGCTTGCCACACAGGCTAGTGCCACATAGGATAGTACCTTGCAGATTAGTGCCACACAGGCGAGTGCCACACAGGCTATTGCCACACAGGCTATTACTACACAGGCAACTGTCCTACCGGCTACTGCCCTCCAGGCTTAGTTTTACCAAAAGCATTGACACTTAGTAAGTTATTTATTAACTGCATGACTCACATGTGCCGCAAGCGACAGTTTGACTAAACTGTTTGTGGGTATTTCTAAACTTTAAACAACTCCAATAGAAAATAGCACTCTGACATACATCGTTTACGAATATCAAACAAAATGAAAACATCTCACCGGATTCAATTGCCACGCGTAGGTGATCCATGGCTGCTTCATAGTGCAGGGGCCCAATTCGGAGATAGGAGATTTTCATCTCATCTCGATCTCGATTCCTTTGGCCCTATTCGGAGATTTGAGATTTTCATCTCAGCTTTTTTCGTCTTTATTGCCCTCGTTTAAAACGTCATAGGTGTGAAAGTGACCCAGGTAAAATCTCATCTCATCTCACGCGTAGGAATAGCCTCATTGGAAGTCTCGACTGCCTCCGACTACTCGAGACATCTTGCGCCCCATCCATCGAGATTATCTCGATCTCGAGCAACTTGAATAAGGCATCTCGAATTTAGGTTTTTTTTTTTTTTGAGATAAGATGGTATCTTGAGTTGTAAGAATAGCCCTCCAGGCATTGACCGGATCTTGCACGTTGCCGCTGCTAATCTTGGTGCCCTTTTTCGATCAATGAGTGGCGATGTAACCTCGTTGCAGTAGTAACACGTAGGCGTCGACGTTTTGTTCGGTACACTGCTATCCTTCGTCTCTCGTTGTTTGTTAGTTGCGTCCCATAGCATAGACTAGGTGTAATCAAACGCCGTCGAGATAATGCAGACGTCTACTCGATGCTCACTCTCTCATTGCCGCTCTGCTGCCCTTCATGCACCACGAAGAAACAGTCCGCACACTCCACAATAATAACACGTAGGGGCGACCCTATCAGCCATCTGTTGCTATGCCACTTCGCTTCCAGATCATTGCACAATTGTAGCCAAAGACGGAGCCATATCTTGTTGCTGTGGACGTTATTCATATCCCACCTCTGATGTCGGGGAAAGAGGGAGGTGGTCCTCGTCATCATCTTCAGCACTCATCTTGTTAACTGTGGGCATTAGTCTTATCCCACTTCTGATGTCGGGGAAACATAGAGAAATAGGAAGCCGAGCCTTCACATCTCACTCCTGATATCGGGGTAATGTAGGAAAGAGGAGCCACGCCGTCGCATCTGATCCCATTGATGTCGGAGAAACATAGGAAAGGCCGCCGCGCTGTGACCTTCCACTTTTGATGACGGGGAAAATCTAGTAGGCCGCGGTGTCGTGTCTAATTTCTGAGCCATGAACTTCTCATCACGGGTATCTATGGTGGGCGTCAAACTTCAGGAACGTTGAAATAAAGGGGACAGCATTGAAGGCTTTTCACTATTTTAATTATACAGTCACTTAGACTACTTATTTAGTGAATGATCACAAAGATAGTTGGCGATTTAGAGTAATGGGTTTACGAATGACCATTGCGTGCGACCGCTTTCAGCCCAGTCCTGTCAAACACTGACTGACAGACATGACGTTCGCCCGAAATCCCAAACGCAACTCCATTCGGTGTTAACCGCTCTAAATTACCATAAACAAATCGATTCATCGTCAAAAATAACAGAACAATAATACTATCGATTAACAACTCTCAAAATAAACTGATTTTCTTTATCCAATGATATCTCGCGCCGTCATATATATATAATTGGAATCTCGGAATCGGCTCCAACGATTTTCATACAAATTAGTATATAGGGGGTTTCGGGGGCGATAAATCGATCTAGCTAGGAATCATTTTTAGAAAATATCATTTTATTCGTGTTTTATCGATAATCAATCTCAACTGAAAAATATGACTCTTCCTGACATCTATTGGCGAATAATAATACTACTATTTTTTGTGAGCAACTAATTGCTTTAACGACACAACAGCAGATGGCGTTGTTAAGTAACACGAAGTCAATGAGTGTTTGCTTTGAGGTTAGACTAAAATCAATTGTTTATTATCCAAAAAACACAATTAAAAAATTTAAAAAAAATACCGAGCAAAGCTCGGCCATCCAGGTACTGATTTATAACACGGGAACTATAGTCGGAATAATCGACTGAATTGTACGTGAGTAATTCCCGTGTAATCATAATTTCTTCCACTATTTAAAAAAAATATTCAAAAACTAATTCGAAAAAAAAATCTAAGTAGATATTTACATAATTATTTAACCTACTCACAAAATTTCGAGAGACGAGAGATTAAGAAATGCGAACTGTAGAGCTTTCTCTACAGTTCGCGATCCAGACAGAATTCGGACTAAGTATGAAAGCATTTTTGTCGAAGCTGAAGCTTAGACGCTTCGCTTGCTAATGCTCGCGATAAATAAAGTGTTTACTGACAAAATAGAGTACAAGGAGTACTCTCTTACTAATTCGTTATGACACTTTCTAGACCAAGAAGGATGTCACAAATAAGTATGTAATTATAAGAACAATACAATACAAAAACTCTTTATTGACACCAAATACAACATAAATCTAAACAAACACTCAAAAATAAGGCGCAAATTGCGGTCTTAACGCTTAAGAGTGATCTCTTCCAGACAACCTTTGGATGGAACAAAAACATACCTACTTCTTTTAATATTACAACTTTTAATAAAGAGACTTCAAATATTAACTCAGCTTGAAAACTGTTTTCATTAAAACTTGTATCATTAGTTTTCAACTTTCCAGTTTTATTTGACCAAACCTTTCGATAGTAGGTATAATACGATTGTCCGATCGGAGGGCGGTTTGAAATGAAACACCAAACTCTGTCCGACGTCCGCCAAAGCTCAAAGCGTTCATTTATCCTTTAACCCCTTATCCCAATTCACCCTTGTTTACCCTCGCAGGATTACACCCCGACGGAGCCAGTTTTCAACAATTTTATTTGTGTTTTAGTTTTACGCGATTATGATAATGTCAATAAGGGACCATTTTAATAATAGACACGGGTTTGTGAAGTTCGCAGTTGTGAGATATACTAGTTGCGTGCTTATGCGCTACTTTTTGACCGACAACAACAAGGAGGAGGTTTTTGATTCGGTTATATTTTTTAAAATGTTTTTTTTTACCGCATAGCTTCGTTATTTTTATAAACCGATTTGAAATTTATTTATTTTTATTTGAAAGTACATAAATATTTACTTACTTAGAGGTATATAGGTCCCATTTTTTATTTAAAATCTAATTCGGATCACGGGAAGTCAGTTTAGAAGAACAAAATTTACCGCAATTAAAAGTATTGCATTTATCAAAATATTCTATGTCGCGTGTGTATTCCTAAACCCTTTTTGCTGCCGTTGGTATCATCAAAGTGTACGATATACCTCTAATTTGTGTATTTGTGTGTTGTGTTCGAATCATCAACGACTCATTAGAGTCGTAGATGTCTACATCCTTGTTAATTTTACAGACAGAGGCATTAATGTACAAGAAGATACATACCAACAGGGCTTCGATTCTACAATGCAATTGTTTTTAAATTGTTAATGAATTGTCTACTTTTGACACTTCTGACATACAAAAAGTGTCAAATTAAGGCAATTCATTCATAATTTCAAACAATTGGTTGAAGAATCGGGGCAGATAATATGGTCGGTTTAAATTCGTTGTTCACAGGTAAGTCGATAAAAATTAGTGGTGAGGTTAGTAACCTATCGTATTCAGTCGTCGGTACTCACGCGAGCGACAACAACACGAATTCCAGCACATTCGAGCTCGTAATCGGTGTGCATCTGCATAATACATCGACATCGATTGCACACACTACCCGCCTAGAGTTGAAGGCTCTTTCAGATAGCATTACAAAGGCTTTTTGGCACGGAGTGAGGCACCGGT
Source organism: Peribatodes rhomboidaria (assembly GCA_911728515.1). Lineage (NCBI taxonomy): Eukaryota > Metazoa > Arthropoda > Insecta > Lepidoptera > Geometridae > Peribatodes > Peribatodes rhomboidaria. Next base: position 13,972,099 of record OU452179.1, on the reverse strand, counting down.
GACGTTTAGGTAGGATAATCTACGTAATAAATCATCAGAAATAGTTATTTGTTTGTTGCAAGTCTGCAATTGCTTCAAAGTTGTTTTTGACGTGACAACGTTTAATAAATCGATGAACGCTGGCTGTACGCACGAAAAAGGATGACTCACTGTCCCGTTACGCTCGGTCGGTCGGAGCGAGAACGCTACACGAGCGAGTGAAAGGCTTGATCGACTTGAGCGTTCGGCTTGCGCCGCATCTATCTCTCTTCCACTCGATTGGCCTATGCGTCCGAGGAGATTTCATCAATGTTTTGTTATGACGTTGTCACGTGAAACTATCGTCCGTAAACCGACTTTACAGATAACCAATTTTTTGCGCGAGTATTAAAATCAGAGCAAGCGAAGGATTCTAGGATTGAACCACTAGCGAAACGAGCTTTGTCATGTAGTTGTAGCTGCTATGTACCTACTACATAAAATTCATCCCTCTTTCATTCTTTCATTCGCGCGAGTCATGACAGGACAAAAAATCGTCTTTAAAATATTAGTGGAAATTAACTTGCCTCTATAATTGTAATAATTAAGCCTGATTTACACGCTATAAGTTACTCGCCTGTTCCAAACAATATTTTGTTTAACAAATATCTCGCGTCGTCTAAACAACAGTTGCTTACAATTCCTGCCAATCATTCGGAAACGTTTCCGTTCGAATTCCAAAAATTTTAAACTCATTTTATTCTCTCATCTCAATCAGAATCTCAATCCGTATTTAAAAGTTTTTAAACGTGATTCATTCTTCTGATCGGATTTATACTAAATTCTCTATTCTAAAATTTATAAAAGTAGCCTGAGATTGGAAAAATTTGAGTTTGAAATTTGTGGAATCAGCGGTGCTATTCACAATGATTCGGAAACGTTTCCGATCGGATCCCAGAAATTTCAAACTCAATTTGTTGAATATCAGTCTACTTTAATACATTTTCGAATAGGGAATCAAGTATAAATCCGATCGGAAGAATTAATCACGTTTAAAAACTTTTAAATATACATAGACTGAGATTTTTTTTTAATTACACTCTACGGACTCCGGGGACCGTGACTTTTGTTAACATAAATCATTAATTATTATTTAAGGGGAATACAGGTAGAGGGGGGTTAGTTATCTTAATCTAAGGTTAGGTTAAAGGTTTTCAGATTTACTTATTGCATTGTGAGTACACCAGACTGAGTATCGAATAATTTAGGTTTTTTTTTTAATCCGAACGGAAACGTTTCCGAATGGTTGTGAATAGCCCTGCCGATCGGAATCGTTTCCATCCCTGAACGTAATCATTGCGTGCAATCTATTGCAATCAATTATTGCTCTTGAACTTGCACTGTGTAAATGGGCCTTTAGGCCTTTCCCGTCTCAAATGTAATGATAGCGTAGTCTGCAGAGTCCTGTATTACGTATCGATTGGTCGTAGTGCTGCCTTCATTAGGTATCGATTGTCGAGGGTAACTCGATAGTGTTGAGTCTCAAGCGGCCGCTGTCGGCCCGCTGATCGGGCATGTGGATGACGTAAGTTATTTCGTAAGTTGACTTGCACAAGGGATTTATTTAATAAATCCCTCGTGGAATCCAATTAAATATTTTGTGGCCAATTTAATATTGTGCTATTAGCATACAAATTATGAGCTTTTAATTAGGATTTCTGTTTTTCAAGGATTTGTAGGTAAATAAATATTTGTATTCACTTATTATTTACTACTTATAACCCGCGACTTCGTTCGCGTTTATTCAGAAGAAAGTATCCAAAAACCTCGTGATATACTGTAACTAATTATCAAATTTCATCATGATCCGCCCAGCCGAAAAGCTTACTACCAGACAGACAGATAGCGTTACTTTCGATTTTATAATAAGTTGAAGAATAATTATTAAGTCAATTAATAAAAATTTTAACTGAAATTCTTTCAAATACAATAGGTATAAATCTATGATTAGCTCCACAGATTTCTAAACATTGACCATAATAAATTCCTGGTCGGGATAGGGTTCTTAAAATCCTTCTGCGCTTGGGGTGTAGGTTTGATTCCCGCATTTAAAAGCAAATATTCGCATTATGAGCAAGTGTGTTTATTCTATGTTTGGGTGTTAATTTTGTATTTAAGTATGTAAAAATATATATGGATGTAGGTATATCAATCTCTGGCAGCCCTATAGTACAATGCTTAGTTTAGTTGAAGTCTGGCGACAGTATCTGCAAAAATGCGGCCTGAATATTTATATTACTAGGTATTCAATAAGTATAATTACCCGTCAGCGTAATCTCCAATCACACAATTTCGCAAACTTGCGTCGCCTATCCATTCTTCCATGATCTCCTTCAGTGTAATATTAGGTTCCCTCCTAACTCGATAGTCTCCCGAGAGTTCAATATTAATTGCTATATCAGTGACTTAATTAAAGTCGAGGTAAACGGCGCAGAGGGGTATTTAAACCAATAGTTGCGAACTGTCTTTACGTTTAATTAATTAGAAATGTCTGGGAAACTGGTTGCAGTGGCCCCTGATTGTTTTTATCAACAATCACTGATACAAAACAGCATTTTTATGGTAAAACAAGCTGCGCCCTTGCGGTTTCACCCGCGGTTAAAAAGTATCCTATGTGCTATTCTAGACTATAATCTATCTCTGTGCCAAATTTCATCCAGATCTGTTCAGCCGTTCTGGCGTGAAAGAGTAACTAACATCCATCCATCCATTCTTACAAACTTTCGCGTTTATAATATTATTATCGCCCCCGAAACCCCCTATATACTAAATTGTATGAAAATCGTTGGAGCCGATTCCGAGATTGCAATTATATATACTCGTATATATACAAGAATTGCTCATTTAAAGATATAAGATATAGTAGGATAATATACTCCGCCAGGTATAGAATTCCGGTCACGTGGGCAACACGTAGTGACGTCAATCGATACTTAAGCAAGACCGAAATAAGTCATTTACAAATAGTGCGAAAGAGAGGGATGACGATGACGAGTGACGTCATTACATGTTTGCTCTAGAAATGCTAGACCTTGATTTTTTTGGATCATGAGTATTTTATACTCATACGAGCCGCGCATAGCTGTTTCCCTCGCGGTTAAAAAGTAGCCATTGTGATATTCATTGTGCTACCTCCAAACGAAATTTCATTAACATTCGTCTTTCGGTTTGAGCGTAGAAAGTTTGCAAGCAAACGAACAAACTTCCGATTTTTTAAATAACTAGGGTAGTTGACTGTCTCGGTGGCTCAGTTGGTAGTGAACCTGCCTTCTGAGCTGGGGGCGTGGGTTCGGTTCCCACCTAGGCCAAACATTTATGTGATGGACATTTGTGTTTGTTCTATGTCTGGGTGTCAATATCTATTTACGAGTAAGTATGTATTTAAAATATCTAAGTATGTATATCAGTCTCTGGCAGCCATAGTACAAGCTTTGCTTAGTTTGGGGTCAGGCGACCGTGTGTGGAAGTGTCCCGAATTTATTTATTATTAATTGCAAATGTATGCACAAACCAGAATACCAACCAAAACTGGCTCAAAAACTTACTGGCTAAAATACCAAAATTCAAGATGAGGAAGAATAGGCGAGTCGCTATTTGCCATAAAAAAACATCCTAAAGCTTCAGACGGTAACTCCCAGCACATTCACAGCATTTCTCCTCCACCAGCCACTCTGTCATCGCGTATTCAAGATAACGCACTATTGATCACTTATGCACCACGACCAACTTGCTACAGAATCGAGCAAGGGAGCCACCATCGTACTAGTCGAGACAACATTGATATCCACCCATAGATTGTGTTTAGTTCTTTCTTTTGCCCAACTGCAGGGATAAGTTGGTCGCTCTGCACAGCCAAAGGGCATAGCTTTATCGATTGAAGGTGCATCGCTCATTGTTGAGATAAAGTTATTTATTGTGTTATCGAGCAGTGAAGATTATCGGTCTGTTCTCTTATTCACGAAAATATTCAATTAATTTCTATTAGAGAAATAGAAATGGTCGACCAATTGCAGGTTAAGTACCTGCAATTGGTCGACCATTTCTAACTGAACTGAACTGTCTAAGTAGCAATTTATCCTGTTAAATTTCAAATTCTATAATTACTAAGGCCGTATGCTTAAACGACGCTCAGTCATGAATCTCGACTTAAAGCTGTTTTTATGTATGGTAAAACCAGTTTCAATTCGAGATACATGACTGAGCGCATTTTAGCATACGGGCTTAAGAGCAGATATTTTGTAAGTCTTAATAGTGCTTACATATTTTTTTATGTAGGTATAAAGAAATGCTATGCAATAGAATTCTACCTAAATTTTTTCGAGACGCTAAAGAAAACCAACCGGTATAAAACTCGCCCTTCGCGACTCACCGAATTTCCCAAGCTTTGATAAGACCTAAACAGTCTTTTGAATCATTTTACTCTGTAGTCTTTTATTTTTTCTCTAGTCTTTCACCAGAAAAAAGGCCACCAAAGATGACTAGCCTTATGTCGGTCCACCGCGAGACAAAAAGGGCCACCGCACACAATCAACCCCGATCCGCTGATTAAATCAACGGACTCAACACTAGCGACGATGACAACACAGTATTTTGCGCTGCTCGCAGGGCTGTCGAATGTGCTTTCATAAAGCATCAACTATTAAGCTTTAAAGCTCAGTGGTACACTTAGGTGTCCCCACAGACAATAGTATGTGGGTTGAAATCTGAACAAAGATAGGTATTTAGATTTTTCGGGTCTCGAACACTTTTTCGAATTAGCACCATCTACCGATACGTTCCCGTAGAGTAAAAAAAAATCTCAATGGGACAAATAACTCATATTATTTCATTACATTAACATCCTCACGTTTTTCCCTCGAGGGAGATTGCAGAGGTATAATACAACACCCACATTTCACCGGACGATATTCAGACCCAAATGTGACAAGGGGCGAGAGACAGATGACAAATACAGATGACATACAATTTGACAATTATAAATTTTTTAATACTTTTCTAGGGTACCTATGTGAAATAATCATATGACAACCCTGTTCAAAACCAAAATGGCGTCTAATCAAAAAGCTATTTGTCTCGGTTACAGATGAAATCAAATCGTTGGTTAGTTTGCGGCGCTCATCATTTCTCGCTGAGTGGGCCGTGATGTAAAACGACGAGATTCTGACCTGCTTGTAACGTTATTTATTACGGGTCTAATTGTTGATTTGCATTGACCAGGCAATATATTAAAATTAACTAGCTTGGCCTAGCAGTTGCGTCTTGAGAGTTGTTAACATTTTGGCATTTTCCCGCCTTTGCACGAATTCGTTAGGATTTTGGCTGCCATCTTAATAACTTTTATGTTCCGCGAATGTTTTTTTTTTTTTGCTCTCCCATCCAAGGGAATTTGGAGTCGAACATTTTGTACATTTGCTAGTGTCAAGTTAAAAAATTGTTTTACAGGTGATGGAGTGATGATGATGACGATGATGAATCCCTCCCCTTTCCCCATTTCAGTAAAGTGATGAATACTTTACTGAAAATTTAACTGGAGTTTTGTAGAGAACGCGAAAAGTCACGTTTCGCAATGTTTGTATCATTTGCCCACACTCGGGCACGTTTTAACGAACCGATAAAGGTTAATAACCCACCATTATTACACTTTAACACTCGAAGGATCACAAGATTTAGAAAATAATACAAAATTACGACAAAGTTTTTTCAGTTCCCGCCAAAAACCGCCTTTGGCACGAGTTCGCTAGAATTTTGGATGGTTATGTTCCGCGCATAAAATTAGATGACGCTAGTTTCTAAAATTATTCTAAAAGTGGCCAGTATTTCTTTTTTTTTACAAACTTTAGTTGTTATGTATTGTAGGTACATTACTATGAACTATAAACTATTATTATGAACTTCTTAATAGAGACGTAAGTATAACGCACTTGCTATTACCATGATGGCAACAACCCAGTTAAACTTGCTCAACAACCGAAAATATATTCCAATAATAATTATTACCTGCCAGTGTAAGTTACATTTGAACTTAAAGTTCAGCACCGCACCTACATTTCATACACTAGGCAATACATTACACGTTCATTTAAAAAATCGAACCAGACTGTCCATTTACAGCGGTTATTTTCTTATATAGTTCGTTCCAAATATTTGGCCACATTGAATTTGGTCGACCTGGCATTTAGCTTACACAAACTAATACAAGCATTCCGACATGTTGGTATAATTTTTTTTTTAAATTTATTATTATTACTAACACTATTAAAACCAGTTACATTAGCAATATTAAAAATTGATTGATTCTATATACTTAATATTAATCATAATTTAAAAGTATAAAATTTTAACGAAATTAAAATATTGTTTTTCAATTATAAAATAAAAATAGTGGTATAAATGTCAGAAATATTATAAGATGTCAAAATAAAAATAATGTCACAATGCAATTATGTTAATGTACATTAACATAGGTTTACATAACATAACATAACATTAGGTTTTAATAGTGTTAGTAATAATAATAAATTTAAAAAAAAAATTATACCAACATGTCGGAATGCTTGTATACATGTCAAAATATATATAAATATATGTTAAATAAAAAATATATGTTGGTATACCCTCGCCATTACGCCGGTTCTCATAAACCTCCTCAATTGAACCAAAAATTAAAAATGTACATGTAAATCGAGGCCGCGCGAGATGAGATGTGAGCAGTAGTGAGCACACGAAACCCAAAGTAAGTATCTAGGACACCTTAGTCTTGACAAGAGTCTTACGCCCACTTCACTAAATATACGAATTGCCTAAGTCTTTGCTTATAACTAGTTTAAACTACTCCTAGCTAGCTCCTATCTAAATTTTCTTACAGGAACCTTTAGTCATTCCTTAGCAGAATCTTAAGAGTCTGGCGACCACTCTAAACTAACTTCGCATTGGCTTTAGGTATTATATAGCCATTTCGTCTAGAAGAAGAAGACGAGCGAAGAGAGCGAGTAATGATACTGACGAGCCTCTAAAGTTACCTACAGAGTGACAAAGTGCAATTTAATTTTTTTTTAATGACTTTTGCACTTATGTAATCATTCTTAAATAACTCAGAATTTCTCTTGTATTATGGATTCATTTAACAGCTAATGATGTAGACAACCTCCCTATATAATGGAATTTTTTATTTGCTTTGTCTACCTATCGAATAAATCAGTCAAAAGTAACCCCTTAAAATTTGTAGATATTTTTCATAGCTCTATTTTCGCTTGAGAACGTTTAAAAAAAACCAAGAACATAGGGGCGGAGATATTGTTAATTTAATTGTACATGCTAAATTTCATCATAATCTGACAAATGGTTTTCAAGAAATTTGAGTAGCGCGTTTGTATGGAAATTTCAGAGCGTCGCGGCCCTCTCAACTTTATGTGCCCGATAAGCAAATATTTAGCTAGGAGTAATTTAAAATATGTATGTAGTTAAGCACGGACTTAGACAATTCTTATGTTTAGTGCAAGTGGCCATAACTCTGTCTTTGTCTCGTCTGCCGGCCTTGACAAGAGTGTACAGTGACAGTCTTAATATGATGTACAGATTGCACAGGTATTTGGTGTAACTTGTTGTATTAATCTAAGGGCAGGCTTGCACAGGTGAGAACAACCAAAAAGTTTGGCAAGAACTATACTGCGCAATTTATCGAGTTTTGCGGTATATGGAGCGTGGTAACTAGAAAGCACATATTAAAAAGTTAAACAGACGAAGAGACGTTATTTGTAACCTATTTACTAAAGCTAAATAATGACACCTGAATATAACCATTACAAAGTAATGTTTCGTAGGAATAATTAGCTTTAAACAAAGTTTAGGGACTAATAAGTTAGCTTTTAAATGTTTACTAGTTAGTAAACTAAACTTAATTGTCATAGTTCTATGTTTAGGCATCATTTTAGCGAGCGATTCATGGACAACTCCCGCTTAAGACGCTCGTGAAAACAGAACTTTAGTAAGCTCTTCAAGGCTTCATACAATGAGCAATTCATTAAATTACAGAACATAAAATATAACTTCGACGCGGATGTAGACATTTTAAATTACGAACATTCCAATAAAAGCTGCCGCACACTTTGTTATTTTTGTTGTTCATGAATCATAGGTCCCGTAAGTGCGAGTCTCCGAGTGTGCGGCGCGACATGCATGGATATTGGTCGAGTCGTTAATTATGGATACCGAAAAACTATTCTTTGTAACAGCCCTGCAAAGTACGCATGGATAAATCCTTTTGTAGGTCCAATATTAAGAGACAATACTACAGCCGCATATTTGTTTTTTATTTTTGCTCCTCGGGAATTTGGCGTCGCACATCTTGTGCATTTGCCACTGTCAAGTCATTATAGTATTTAAGAGATGATGGAGTGATGAATGAATCCCTCCCCTTTGTGAAAAGTAAAGTGATGGATACTTTACTGAAACTTTAAGTGGAGTTATGTAGAGCACACGAAAAGTCACGTTTCGCAATGTTTATATCATTTGCCCACACACGTGCACGTTAACGAACCGATAATGGTTAATAATGTACTATTATCAAACAATAACTCGAAGAATCACAAGAGTTAGAAAATAATACAAAATTACGTTTACACCTTTTCGGTTCCCACCAAAAAACCTATTTCTGTGTTTCTGAGTCAGTTGCTGAATGAAATGTACCTCATGTCCTTCAGTGGCATTCTCTTCAAACTATTTTTTTCAATAATCTCAACAATAACAACCAACAACAACAAAAAACCTATTTTCAAATGCCCTTTGTAGAGATTAAAGCGCTCCATTTCCCCGAGTCCTATCCCAGCTTATTTTACCGCCCATAAAAAAATAACGACAACGCGCGAAAAGAGCGCGCCACTAAAATTTTCTTTTCCGTAAACATAGTGGCCAGTCCATAGACAATATTTTGTTACGGCCCGTCTCACCGCTAGAATTTCGGCCAGACACGCGTTCTATTTTCAAATTATTACAAAGCGTCTGGCGCGTTCTTATTAATTTGTCATAGTATCACCGCTGCGTTCCGATGCACGAAATTTATTTTTATGTTAGGGCTAAAAGCTTAGGTTACATTGTAGTAAATAACCATGAAGAACTACTAATATATTTCGATGTCGGAACTTGAGAAAAAGTGTTTTGAAAACATTCTTTCTGACTTGTAAAACAGTTTTGAACCAGAAATTAAACTAGCTCATAAAATACTTAAGAAGAAATTTCACAGAGCTCTTTTTTTCTTTTACAAACTATTTAATGCTTTTCAGTAGTTCATCTTTCAACGTCAAAATGTCATTCTCCTTGAAGAAACAAGTAACATTATTAAAAGAAAAACAAAAAACTCGGCTGCAAAATGTTACTTCCAAGACGATTCAAATGACATCTCTCATGTCGAAATCCATCAAGCTGTTTAAGCTGTAGGGCCAATGAAACCTCATACATACATAACCACATACATTCATAAACTCGAAAAACATAACCCTCCTTGCGCAATCGCGTAAAAATAATGCAATATTCGAAATAGTTTCGTTCTATAATGAGATCACAGCCTTACGTGTGATTTAGTAGGCGACGAAAGATTTATACTTTCAGTGGAATTACGGCGCGTACCGCAGGGACGGTGGGGCATGCGACGAATTTGTATCGTCGAGTCAAAACAAACATAGATAAAAACATAGGTACTTAATACTTACCCAGCCGACGGCACGCAGCAAATTTGTTCATTGTGTGAACATATATACGAGTATGTGCGTATTGCATATCATCTGCCATATGACTGGAGCCCGGTATATGGTGACAAGCTCGCCCGCTGTCACACTTGGGACTGGATATCGTCCGGCGAAGTGTGTGTTGTATAACACCTCTGCCAGCCCCCTTGGGGAAAGGCGTGACGATATGACGATATGTACTTAATACTCATTACTGTTCATAAATATATTATGGAGTTTTGCTATATACATATATCTAACTCATAACTTAATACTAATTACTTCCTCCTCCTCAAGTCGCATTCCTCATGTCTGAGGGTCGTGACCACCACCTCCAATTACTCTCTCTCTTACGATCTTCCGCCAAAGTTTTCTATCTTCCGCAACGTGTAGCGCTTCGTACTTAAAACTTTATACCTACTTAATGAATAGGTAAAAATGTAATCACTGAAATGATAAAAACTTGTAAAAGTAAGTAAGGCACACTAACTGAGTGGCTAGTCCTGATGTCAGAGTTTTAGGCTGCATGAAAGCTTCTGCCTGGACTCTTGAATTTTTTTTTTGAGTTGTTCTTCTTTGGCTTCGCGATTGAAAAAACATAGTACATGGTGGTCACAGAATACTCGCTATTACATGTAACGGTGGTATATTTAGTATTTTCTACCAATCCCAAGTTAAAACAACCTATACCTAAACAATAAATTCCGGTAATCTCATTCTAGAGCTAGTTCCCATTTCAAATGCTAATTTACCAATATTTCCCTTCCATTAAAGACCTACAATATCCACAGACTAGCATTTTGATTGTTTTATTTTTTATGCAACCCGAAAATTATAGACCTAAAACGATACTAGTCTTTAAGTTCGTGCATAGGATAATTCTCAGCATCCTGTTCCTTGATATTTTTTGTCCAGAAACAAAAACGCATTCCAATCCAAACCTAGACTAGACAATAGTTTAAGGTTCTTTTTCATTGGTCGTTAGGGCCCGCATTCAGAGTGCGGGCTCTCGTATGGCATAGGACCCACTTGCGAAAGCCGTTTTCATTAGTCGACGGGACCCGCAAGCAGCGTGCGAGAAGTTGTCAGTTCTCGCTTGCGGTTGGTCAAGGTAGCTTGCGGGCAATACCCGCGTGCTGTATATCGACTGAGGTGTATCTTACATACTTAGCATATCGTCACGCCTTTCCCCCGAAGGGGCTGGTAGAGGTGTAAAACAACATCCACTCTACGTTGGACGATATTCAGTTCCAAATGTGACAGGGAGGTATAATTACGAAGTTGTATTAGTCGTTATCCCCCGAATGCGCGTTAACGGCCGAGTTTTTTTTTTTTTAATTATTTGCTTCTGCTCCTTATGGTTTTGAGGCAATTTTGCCATCAACAGTAAAGAAGGTGATCGTCATTGATATGAAAAGCCTGGAGAAAAATAATCCTGGTAAATTGACACTATAAGAGTAATGAGAAACGGCCGAGTTATCGACTAATGAAATTGAGTCTGTATCTAATTTAGTTCCGAGCACTTATCTTTGTGCTAGACATAAATATGTACTTACCTATAAATAGATAAAACTACTTACTTATATTAGCACACCTACATATCTACTTCTATGAATGAATGCCATAAAATTCGAAAATGCTGCGTTACATTCTGGTTACATTAACACTTTTTGCAGTGCCCAGTTTTTTGGCACGTATCATGTCAAATTAACGTGTTTTTTGCAACAAGATAAACATATTTTGAGACGGACAAATTCAATTAAAGCCGCTTCCACACGGCAACACGGGTACACCGTGTAGGTCGACAGCTTTTTTTAATACAAACTTTTTGTGGACGTGACCTTATTTCTGTTGTAATTTATTACGTTGGGATTTTGTAAAAAAGTTGGGAAAAGCTAGTCAGTAGGTCGTTAGACTTCCATTCTCAAGGCTTCAGTAGGTTTTTTTTTATTATTTCTTTCTACACTATGTTAATAATGAGATTAAAGATATTGTTAGGTAAGAATAGAAAAGTAAACATAGATTTTTTTTGCATCAGGAATAACAAAACAAAAAGGTAATAAATAACACTTAAAACTAGTGTAATAACTGGCGGTCTTTTCCAGACAATCCTGATTTGATTATGGACTTTCGATGATTACTTGAATAAGTATATATCGTTTAAATACAGGGTTATTTGTACCTAATCAAAAACCTCTTAAGGGTTCATTGTACTCATCAGTAGGAACAACTTTTACTATGGGGCGAACTCCGAAATCGCGAAAAAAAAAACAGCTGTTCCATACAAAAAGTTCAATCACCTTTGACAAAATGTATGGAACAGCTGATTTTTTTATCGCGATTTCGGAGTTCGCCCCATAGTAAAAGTTGTTCATATTGATGAGTACAATGAACCCTTAAGAGGTTTATGGTAAGTCACAAATAACCATGTATAAATAAGTATCGTTGATCCAATATTCTCGAAGTTTTGCAGGCAAGTAGTTCATATACATTTAATAAGATCAAATATGAGCCAGAATTGATGAGAAGTTATGGAGATATGCAAGGGTTCTAAACGAGGCGAACTCCTAGCTAGTACATTCTGAAATTGACTTGGTCTTATCAAATTGTCCTTAGTCATCCCATTCTTGTTTCTTCGTGAAATCTGCTCAATCTTAAGCAATAGTACTTAGGACTAAGTAAGTGCTTATTTCATTAGATAAGTTAACTAGAGATATTTAGCCGGTGTATCGATGCATCAAGTTAACACTTACCGTGGCCTCGGGCGTCCAATAACGGATGCCGTGTCGATACCAGAGATAGCCGTGTTGTACCGCCGAGAGCTGTCTTACTAAATGACGGCTCAAGGTGCGAGAGGCAGCGGGAATTAAGCTAATATTCCGCCATTGATTTCAATGTCAGCGGTGTTACGCCGCGTCGTTTAAAAGAAAATGTATGGGAACAGAAGCAATTCAGCTAACAAAAGCCGTGCTCAATTGTACTGTTGACGTTGCGTTTACTATAAGAAACGGACAGAGAACGGATCAGTATCACTAATGTGTCACAAACGTCCAGCAAACGTAACGAATTCAAACGTAGTCCAGTGGGTATGTTTGTGAGACATTAGTAATACTGAGCCGTTCCCCAACACAATACAATACAAAAACTCTTTATTGACACCAAATACAACATAATTCTAAACAAACACTCAAAAATATAGCAAAATAAAACAGAATGATGCAGATGTAGTCTTTTTATTGGATTGCATGCATTCAATGCATCCTAACAGACTCAAGATTCTGTTATTGTCTGAGGTGTCGCCAGCGACAGTGCAGCCACGAGAGTAACGGTGACGTCACTGTCACAAAGATCCCCCCCCCCCGTCCGTAATTTCAACTTATATACAAAATATATTACGTAACGTTAACGGTTCAGTTAAGCATCGGCTCTGGTTAGTTCAATTGCCTTCCAGTAGTGACGTCGCCGTCACTGTCGTGGCTGCACTGTCGCTGGCGACACCTTAGACAATGACAGAATCAAGCCTTTAGTCTGTTAGGATGCATTGAATGCATGCAATCCAATAAAAAGACTACATCTGCATCATTCTGTTTTATTTTGCTAAAAACAAATTCACATCTATGTAGATGTTAGTACATAGAAGAAATAACCTTAGGCAACATCGTTTTGTGGTTGAAATAAGAATAGGTAACCTATATACAGGGTACGCTCTGATTCCACCTCTTTAATGCGAACCGCTAGAGTGTGGAAGTACCCTGCGTAGGTGTTCCTGATAGTTTTCGGGTGAATTGGTTTGTTTTAGCCAAGCGGACTCTTTCGCTTGCGGCATCACTGGTTACCATCAGGCGAGATGGCGCAAAAACACAAGACGTTATCATATTATCATCAATCCTATTAATATTATAAGCGCGAAAATTTGTAAGAATGGATGGATGGTTGGAAGGATGGATGTTTATTACTCTTTCACGCCAGTACGGCTGAACAGATCTGGATGAAATTTGGCACAGAGATAGATTATAGTCTAGAATAGCACATGGCTTTTTAACAGCTGGTGGAACTGCGGGGCGCAGCTAGTTATACATATAAATATACAAACGAGTAACATTTTTATAAGAAAAAAAACGAAAAACCCGGCTGCACAATTTTGTACCCTAGAGGTATATACGAGTATCAAGACGATTCAAAAGACATCTCACATGTCGAAATCCATCAATATGTTTAGGATGTAGACTGTGCCAAAGACACCTCATACACTCAAAAACATTACCCTCCTTCTTGCGCAGTCGGGTAAAAAGTCAGCTGCGGCATATTTGCAACAAACACACACATAATACACATAACGAGACATATTATACAGGTAGCAAAACAAACTTATAATTGTACAAGAATTGTAAAAGACCTTTAAAAACCTTTTTAGGGTTCTGTACCAAATTTGTAAAAAATCCTTATGTTGAGACTACCAAGTAACCGGTTTATCTAAATATCTGTACTAGCAGCGCCCCGCGGTCCCACAAGCACCGTTTATTTTTTCGGGATAAAAAGTATCCTAAGTCCTTTTCTGTATCCAGACAACGTGTATGCAAAATTTCATGATGATCCATTGATTAGTTAGGGCGTGAAAGCGTTACAAACAAACAAATAAACGAACAAACTCACTTTCGCATTTATAATATTAGTTACATTAGGATGGTCACAGAGGGAGAGAGAAAGAGAGAGCGCAAGCTCGGGGTGGTGCCTGAAGGGGCTGGCGCTGTCGGGGCTGCGGAAGAGTCCGAAAGCGTACCTGTAGCCCCGACATTTCGCGCCGAGGTGGAACACCCTTGGGTTTTTAGTGGGTAGGCCGCCAGTGGCGGGATTCCCACATAACCACTCTGTGCCCGCACCCGGGCTGTTGGTGGTATCCATAAAGGATTTTCCCAAGGTGAAAAAAAGGATGGTCACAGCCGATTGATTCAACTTGCGCCAGCCACCAAATGCATAATTCTCGTTGGCCGGTCACGAATGATGAGTTTTAATAGCGGCTTGATGGGATCAGAGGCTTAGCGCGTTAATGCGTTCGTGGCTGCCAGGTAATGTGGGTTCGGTTCCCGACACGCGACGCCACCGCGGATGTTATCAAGGTGATACCATACGTGAGAGAAAGTACTTAATTTCATGGTATGCTTATATCTGAGTTTTCACATAATTATTTCGATGATAATGGTTTTCTATTCTATAATTAGTTGATTTAGCCTAAATCCAGTGGCGAAACCAGGATTTTGGTTTAATAAGGAGGGGAGGGGGAATTAATCGTAAGTGAAAGTAAGCTTTATCAAGATAGATAATATTTTGGTTTCTTGACTTAGTTGAGGGTCACAATTATCAAATCAGTAGATGAGCACAAAATCACTAAAAAAAATAGACATACGATTATCGAACTTTAATTTAGATAATGAACTGAATAAATCTAGATGAAATCCGCTAGGTGTGTCCACACTACTAGCTACTAGCTACTTAGTAATTAAATGGTTTTATCTCAATAAATCTAAAAACAATTGAGACCATTCCCCATTGATAGAACACCGTCACAGATCCAGCCTTGACGATTGCAAATAAGATAGAGCTTAAAGTTTAGAGTTTTCAATCGAATTTATTGAATTCCATTGCTATTCAAATTACTTACAGAATGTACTAACTATTAACCTATTTACATATTAATTAGGTCTTATTTGCTTAAAATTATCATACTACTATTAATGACGATAAAAACTGAGAATGCCACGAAAGTCGACAGTAATACGTCGCTACTCGCTATAACATAACATATCGTCACGCCTTTCCCCCAAGAGGCTGGCAGAGGTGTGATACAACACCCACACTTCGCCGGACGATATTCAGTCCCAAATGTGACAGGGGGCGAGCCTGTAGTCATACACCGGGCTCCAGTCATGTAGCAGGTGACATACAATACGCACATATGTTCACACAATGAACAAATTGTGACTTCGACTGGGTTCGAACCTGCTCCCACTGGCTTGACAGGCGGGTCTTCTCCAACTAGGCTATACTAGCTATAGAACTGATGTTAGTAGCTTCCCAAATTACTTAATTAGGATACACCTATTTATCTTTGTTATTAAGTATAATATTACAGCTATTGTATTAAATTATTTTAGAAATAACAAATTGAAGTACAAATAATAAACAGAGCTCAAGTCAGTGTCCGTTAATGAAGTTCTCAAAAGGCTGGTAACATCACCTCATTAAATAGCAAAAAGAGAGACTTTTGAAAGTCGACAGAATTAAGAAAACTTTCAATTGACAGAAATTATCCTATACTTTTTTTAACTACGAAGTTTCTAAGCTCGTAATTATGTTCCAGTCCAAGTATTTTGTCCAACATTCAAATACATAATTACATATAAACAACGTTACAAAACTTACAAACGACCAGTTTACAGCCGACAAGCTCTCCTCGATCGAATCTGTTGTTTTTATAACACAAGATTGCTCCTCAACTTCCGTCAAACGGTGCTCATTATGTCGGTACACATCACCCGATCTAATTTAGATCTTTGAGGTACAGTTAATGGCTTGTCCACACGATGGGATTTTGTCGTGCGCCTAAATTGAAATGCTTGTTAGTAGGTAATGTTTTTAACATTTAATTTATTTATTAATTAATTTGTGATATTTTCACATTTATAACTAACTAGCTGCGCCCCGCGGTTTCACCCGCGGTTAAAAAGTATCCTATGTGCTATTCTAGACTCTATCTCTGTACCTAATTTCATCCAGATCTGTTCAGCCGTTCTGGCTTGAAAGAGTAACAAACATCCATCCATCCATCCATCCATTCATACAAACTTTCACGTTTATAATATTAGTAGGAGTAGGATAGGATTTACTTCGCCCCGCGGTGTTGCCCGCAGTTACAATTAGTTATTATTTAATACTATTAGCCTATGCGTTAATCCAGAATATAAGCTAACTTCATTCCCAATTTCATCCAAACCCGTCTATCTGTTTTAGCGTGCCGAAGCGCACAAGCACAAACTAGCATAGCAACTTATGTCAATTTTTAGGTTTATGTTAATAAAGCACTTATAATTTTAGTGCGGTTAACTTATTACTAACATATCGTCACGTCTTTCCCCCGAAGGGGCTGGCAGAGGTGTTATACAACACTCACACTTCGCCGGACGATATTCAGTCCCAAATGTGACAGGGGGCGAGCCTGTCGTCATACACCGGGCTCCATTCATGTAGCAGATGACATAACATAACTTTCGTTAAATATATAATTTCAGATGTAGTTCAGTGTATCTCAAACACAGACATTCTTACGCCAGTTCAACCTAACTCACACGCACAACACGAAATAATGTTATCAGTCCTCGATATCCTTGAATCCATTTAATATAGTCCAGTCGGGGCAGACATAAAACTAGCCTGAAATAGAAAAAATTCCGGGGAGCGATTTTATTTTTTTAAACGTCGGGGGAGGTGGTTGGAATTATAAATCTCGATTTTCTAACTAATCCCGGTAAAGGGTTCGCCGCCATCTTGTTTTAAAGTTCAATTTTTTCGTTTTTCTGAAATAACTCGTTAATTTTCAACTTTAGAGCAAAAATGGCGTTATCCAAAGTTGTTGGAAATTTAATTTCTCACAAGTTTGGTCATGATCATTTTTCCCTAGGATCAATATTTGCAGAGTTATACTATCAAGTTTTTCAAAAAAATCGTAATGGGTGGAATTTTATTTTCTTCAACTTTGGTTGAAAATGACGCAAAATTCCCTTCCCCAATCTATATTACAATTTTTTTTATAAATAAACTAGATAATAAACGAGATATTTGAAAAATCAAAAAAAAAAAATTGGTTCTCACGCTTATTTTTACTCCACGATCAATATTTTCGGATTGATAGTATAACTCTGCAAATATTGATCCTAGCGTAAAAATGATCATGACCAAACCTGTGAGAAATTAAATTTCCAACAACTTTGGATAATGCCATTTTTGCTCTAAAGTTGAAAATTAACGAGTTATTTCAGAAAAACGAAAAAATTGAACTTTAAAACAAGATGGCGGCGAACCCTTTACCGGGATTAGTTAGAAAATCGAGGTTTATACTTCCTACCACCCCCCACGACGTTTAAAAAATAAAATCACTCCCCGGAATTTTTTCTATTTAAATGTCTACCCCGACTGGACTAATATACATACTTAGTTTAATAAGACAAGCCAGCCACTGTCGCTGCAAATCACTATCAATTTGTCATAGATCATTTTCCATTTATCAATAGAGCTGGCCCAGTCAGTGATTGATGCTAATGTGCTGTCAATATCAATTTAACTGGAGTTAGACAAGGTATGCATTAATCAGTTTAACTTGATTTTCCAGGTTGCTTTCGAGCACAGTTCACCTGATGTTTGGATTGTGAACACGTCAAACTTGAAATGGGGCCTAGCAGCTAGCTTTCGAGTGCGCTAGCCGCTCACGAAACACATCTATTGACGTACAAGACATATATAGAACTTCAAAACAAATTAAACACGCGCTCTTGCGATGAGGGAAAACATCGTGAGGATATCGACATGTCCTAGAAGTCAGAAATCAGAAACGTTTATTTGCTACACTGTGTACATAAAGATCAGATTGTTCTGACATTCGTTTTTAATTATAAATATTCAACTGTGACGTGTAACTATAGGAGTTATCAATAAATTCTGATTTCTGATTTCTGGTCTTAAATATAGTATAAAGTCCCAATATTTTGTATATTTGGACCCATGTCGCCGACATGAGTCCAAATATTGCAACCAAATATTATACGCCCGACATCATGTCGGGCGTGCATCGACGCCCGACATCATGTAGGTTAAACTAATTCGAAAAACATATGATATCCACCTACCTGACTTGACTTTGGGTAAATCGGCGTCTCCGCAGTAGGACGTAGAAGACTGTAATGATGATGATAGTATAGAATTTCGGACTTGAATAGTAGTAGCTAGCTAGCCGAGCACTATACTTACAGAAGTGAAAATAATGGCTTGACTTTTCAATGAAAAAAAAAAACATTGACCATTACAATTTTTGACCGAACTTATGCTCAAAGGTTGAGGTTGAACCCACACTCTCTGGTGTTAGGACCCCGACAGCGTCAAGACGCCAATCACTTGCTCTATCCTCGCTCTCGACGCCCACCTTTAGTCGTGATTGCTCAACTAAATCGCGTCGTGTGGAATGGACTTTATACTTAATGTTGCTATAGTTTGGTTATAGACATCTAATAAGCATGTTCGTAGATTGCACTTCGATCTGCGCTTCGTTAGTGTCTACTATTTACTATTCTGTGACTAGCAAATAGGTTGAGACCATATTTATATGAGTTTGAACGCTAAATTATCATGCCCGATACGCTGACTCCATTATTTGTAATAGAAAGTTTGTAATCAAATCGAAGTAATAAAGTTTTAAAAAGGCAAACAGCACGTTCAGTTTCGATTAAGTAGATATGATACCAATTTTGTTTCGTATTAATATCATAAAAACACAAATGCTCAAATCGGGAATGGCTAAAAGTTAAAATTATCGAATTATTTTTTTTTATTTTTTTTTATTTTTTTTTTATTTTTTTAAACACTTCCACACACGGTCGCCTGACCCCAAACTAAGCAAAGCTTGTACTATGGCTGTCAGAGACTGATATACATACTTAGATATTTTTAAATACATACTTAAATAGATATTAACACCCAGACATAGGACAAACACAAATGTTCATCACATAAATGTTTGCCCTAAGTGGGAATCGAACCCACGCCCCCAAGCTCAGAAGGCGGGTTCAGTACCAACTGAGCCACCGAGGCAGTCAATTGTTTTCTAAAAGTCGAAATCACACACGTCAATAGGACACAAGGTCGTAACAAGCTCTCTGTCTCTTACATAAATCGAAATGGCTAAAAGTTAGAGAAGATTAAAGTTAAAAGTCGGAATACAGACACGGGACTTAACTAGCTGTCTGTCTGTTTACAACTTTACGTGTATTTACAGCACTTGTAAAGAGGCTAAGTTACGGCCCCGGTGCGGCGCGTCGATAGACTTCCAGGCCTCATGTGACTGGACTACACTTATTTCACAAGAAATATATTCTAGAAAGTACTGTTAGAAGTATACTTTGGGGGCTGAGCTACCCACGTCCGTAGGAGTGTACTCTATTCTGATTCCCTACACGTGGTCCCCGGGTAGTGCTAACCGGGTAGCAAACTCTGGTGGGAGGCTTCGGCCGTGGCTAGTTACCACCCACCGGACCAAGCCATGCCGTGAAATGACCTAGTCGTGTTTCGGGATGTAGTCCGGTGTAACCGTTCCGAAGACGGGTCTGAGCAGTGGCGCACTTGTAGCGCCTCACTCAACTGCCGTTTTAAGTACCTCCTAGCTAGTTTAAGTAACGCCGATTTATGGTCCATAAAAAAAAAAAAAAAAACTTTATAGGTATGTGCAATTGTAATGTACTGTACAGGACGTAGGTAGTAACGTAAAATCACTTTAATAAGTCACGCAAATCGATTTATGCAAAATAATAATAAGTTCAAAGTGAGATTTTAACTAAATCAAAAGCGATATTAAGTTACGGACATGTCTTTAATGATAATTGAAATAACAAAACAAAACAAAAAACAAAACATTTTTCACTACTTAGTCGTAACATAACCTATCATTACGCCTTTTCCCTCGAAGGGGTTTAAGGGTATGGTAGAGGTATACGTCACCCACCGACCACGGAGGTGTGCAACACCCACACCTCGCCAGACGATATAGAGTCAAAAGTCAAAAGTCAAAACACGGGGCTAGCCTGTACACCGAGCACAAGTAAGGCCGATCCATGTCGATGTTATTAGTGTATAGCACTCTACACATTTAATACGCAAACAATTATTATGTTCACAAATAAACAAATAGTTGCGTGCCTTCGACTAGGATCGAACCCGCATTCTTTGGCTAGAGAGGCGAGCCTTCTCAAACTAGGCTCTCAAGAGGGAGTGGGATCGATCCCAGCCGAAGGTCATTCGCTAATTTGTTCATTGTGTGAACATATATGTGCGTATTTTAAGTATCTGATGTCATCTACTACTTAACTGGAGCCAGGTTAATGGTGACAGGCTCGCGTCCGTCAGATTTAGGACTGAATATCTTACGGCGAAAGCGGGTGTTGTAATACACCTCTGTCAGCTGCTTTCGTGGAAAGGCGTGACGGTATGTAAATTGCGAATTAGTAGAATCGTAACATTGCATCAACCCAAATTCCTACCAAGACCTACCAGGTTTTGAAGAAAAAAACACGAAAGAGAAATAATGACGAAACCAGACCATTCCTACCTCCACAAATGACCGAACCCAATCTACATCGCCCATTCACACTGCCATCAAATAAACTCACTCGATCATAGAAACCTTTCAAATCGTAACGAAGCGAGCAAACAACAATACAACAACAGGAATTACGAGAAACCTCAGAAATCGTACAAAAACCACTCACAAAAGCAAACTACACTGCCCACGCGTTTATACGAATAACTTTATACTTAGGGATTTTATTTTCACCTTTTATACGAACAGCGTACTCGTATATATATTATAATAGTCTTTATACATCGTCTTGCCTTTCCCCGAGGGGACTGGCAGAGGTGTAATACAACACACACTTCGCCGTACGATATTCAGTCCCAAATGTGACTGGGGGCGAACCTGTCGCTATACACCGGGCTCCAGTCATGTAGCAGATGAAATACAATATACATATATGTTCATACAATGAACAAATAGGTGAGTGCCGTCGCGTTGGCTGGGTTTGAACCCGCTCCGTCTGGCTTGAGAGGTGGACCTTCTCCAACTAGGCTATTATCGCTTTTATAAAAAAAAATGTATATTTAAAATTATGATAACATATCGCCTTTCCCCCGAAGGGGCTGGCAGAGGTGTAATACAACACCCACACTTCGCCGGACGATATTCAGTCCCAAATGTGACAGGTATAAAAAATATGATATTTATATGTTGCAAATACATCCATACTTTTGCTTCGCTAGCTAATTTACTCACAGATTCGCTCAAGTTTCATGGCCTATGGCATTTAGTTATTTTGTAGCTTTTTATATTTTTTTATTATCAGGCTGAAGTGTTGCACAGCTAGGTAAAAGCCACCCTGCCCTCCTTCCAGACTGCCCCGTCTTTGTCTTTGGTAGCCCAATCTTTGTCGTGCGAGTTTAACTCGTCACGCGATCTTCGGATGGGTTGACCCTGAGAGTGTTAAGGTTTTATTTTATTTTTACATTTCAGGTCAACCAACGACCTTACAATAACAGAATAGTAAATTTAATATATTCATTGAAAAGTCATTTACAGGGAGACACTTCTAAGAATTATAATAGAAAAAAGGAATTGACGCACAAATAGAATGATTAAATAATTTTACCAACCAAGGACTTAGGATTAGGACCAAGGATTTAGGACCAACTTAGACCAAGTAGACGGACCTTTGCCAAGCCGTTGAAGTCATTCAATTTTAAGGTCTCACCTGTACCTTGCAAATTAACAGAATTCACCTTTTATAATATTAGTGTAGACATTATGTACGCAAAAGAAACTGTCTATTTGTTGCCGTTTTCCTGACATTATATCTAGTCATGTAATCTGATTCTGGTGTTTCACAAAGAAGAAACTACCTATCACGAAAACGTCGCAAGGTATTTTTCATAAAAGTGAAGCACAGATAAACTAGGAACATTTTGGCACAACAAATATTTCAACTTTAAAAGTTATACTATTTAAAAGGGGACCCCTTTTCGTACCACCAAAATTGGATAAATCGTAGCACCAATTTTGTTGAAAATCATCAAATAAAAAATGAACTATTTTAAAAAAGAAGAAGAAAATGCCAGTCTAGAAAATCTAGCCAATTGAGTGTAAAACAGTATGACTAGTAAAGATAGCTTATATTATCTTTACTAGCCGTTCGTTTTCTCTTACTTATTTCGCCGTATAAAAGATTTCAACGCAAGATTGAGCAATTTGATGGCGTCCGCAAACGCATTCTCAACAGATTGCAGTAAATCGATATGCAAATACGGTTATTACGCAAATGTATAAATAAAAACTGTATCTCTATAGGCTGGTAACTAGTAATAGGCTGTAAGATAAATAATAAGTTCCCTGTGGAGACGCGCGCGGGGCGAGGGTTAAGAGACCTGCGACTTATTCAATTCATGAACCTATTTATGTGACGTTCCGTAGAACTTCTACAATTTTATTACCAGAATGTCACAAGTCAGACAGATTGGCACCAAGTTTAATTTGAGTGATATTTATTTAGTTTTCTGAGCAGTCCTGGGCGAGCGTGGAATACAGAATTAAATCTAGTCTGGCAGAGAATAGGGTGGGGCCAGCGTTTGTCACAAGAAAACAACGGGCAAAGCCAACTTAACTGACAATACGGATTCTTTGTACGACTCCTAATATGTAGTAATAAATGTGGGCTTTTGATTATTATCGCAAGTGCAATAGAAATAGTTTTAAATCACCAATCAAGATTCTTCACAAACTGAGGGAACGTTTCCCTAACGCACCCTGAAGATAAACAGATTGACTTTTTGAAAATTTATTTTTTTGTTTATCCTACTAATATTATAAACGCGAAAGTTTGTATGTATGGATGGATGGATGGATGGATGGATGGATGTTTGTTACTCTTTCACGCCAGAACGGCTGAACAGATCTGGATGAAATTTGGCACAGAGAAGATTAAAGTCTAGAATAGCACATAGGATACTTTTTATCCGCGGGTGAAACCGCGGGGCGCAGCTAGTTTATTCATAACACACATTACAGAAATTAATAAAATAGTACAAAATTTAGTGAACTTAAAACAGATCTATATTAATTTCCAATATTATGTATGTCTAGGAGCATTTTAATAAAAAGTTAATTAATCATTAGCGAGCATAAAACAACAGAATAAAATTAAGTAATGAGTCGAAATTGAAACATTTTGATTTTACATTGATTGCTGAATTATTATAGGTTAATATTCAGTAAGTAATTAAATGAAATATGAGAAACAAAACAATAAACGTAGAACAGTGGTTAAAAGTTAAAGCCTAAAATACTCTTTATTTGTCTTTTGAAAAATTGAGAATTGAGATTAATTAAAATTGAGAAACATGGAGATTTTTTTAAATTTTGGCTCTTTTTTTCGTTTTTATAAAGTTTGACAACTATTCTATTCCAGTCACTGCCAGTCATCCTAGCCAGCAGTGGTACTGTGTATGGCACAAGGTACACTCCCCTACATTAGCCAAATAACTCGCTCTAGCGTATAACTTAGACCACCTGATACAGTGTAAGTAAAACCATCGATATGTTTTGTTCTTTATGTCCACACCTTGCCACTTTATCTACCAGCTACATAAACTAGGAAACATGTGGGTTCTCTTGCATATGTAATTAACTATTAGTTATTTTTAAATAATGGAGTGGTGAAAGGTGGTTTGAATTCAGTTTTGTATTTAATGTAGGGCCTACGGTGTACTGCCCACTGACGTTATTAAAATATCGATTACTAGCTGCGCCCCGCGTTTTAAAGAAAGGCCAGGTCAGGAGTACCAGCAACCGACGAGCGTGTATGAAAAGACTCATGGAAGTAGATGAAGCGAAAGATGTATACCAGGATCGTAGCAAGTGGAGAGAAGTGGTCTCTGCCTACCCCTATGGGAAACAGGCGTGACTATATGAATGTTAAAAAGTATTCTATGTGCTATTCCATACTATTTTCTATCTCTGTTTTATCCAGATCCGTTTAGCCGTTCTAGCGTGATTGAGTAACGAACATCTATCCCTACATCCTTTCGCATTTATTATATTAGTGAAATTAGTAGGTACTATTTGATTCGACTATTCAAGAAAGTACTGTTTCTTGCACATAATTATGTGCCTACTTATGTTTAAATCTTTGTGTGTTATTGAAGTGCTTATTACATTACGCGATTTCTCGTGCTCTGTATATCGTGTTGCTGCATGAAGTAGAAGGTTGTAAACACTCGGATGTACGATTTAGGAACCCTGACTCCCTGTGCTTTATTACACTACACTGTTCCTGCGGGTATAGGGTCCGAGAAATCACGGGATGTAATAGGGCTTTCTGTTATGTGAACTATAACCTTTTTTTTTTTGCTCCCCCATCCAGGGAATTTGGCGCCGCACGTCTTATGCATTTGCCAGTGTCAAGTTAATTTGTAGTTTTTTACAGACGGTGAAGTGATGATGATAAGGTGATGATGACGATGATGAATCCCTTCCCTTTCCCCATTTCAGTAAAGTGATGAATACTTAACTGAAACTTTAGGTTGAGTTTTGTAAAGAAAACGAAAAGTCTCGTTTCGCATTGTTTGTATAATTTGCCCATCTATAACCTTTTACATAACTATATGTATATAATTACAACTACCTACCTACATAATATCATTAAATTCTGTAAACAGCTTGGTCCGTGACTTATGTTCTCATCATTCAAGTTATAACTAAGTTCAAATTAAGTACACCACTGAAGGGCAAAGGGTCTTCTATATTAAGTTATTATTCCGTAATTATTTTAACATCACGTAACTACCAACTTATGTATAAAGTTAAACTGTGGAGCCACTATCGTATTTTTTAAACAACGTCGAAAGCCTCCTATAGGAGGCTATATATATTATCTATAGATAATTTTAGTTTCTTTATTTGGCTAACTATACTAATATGTTAGTTACTCTGTACATCGTGCTTTGATTTTCCTGCTTTAAAAATAGCTTAACAGTATTTAAAATTCAAGCAATTTTCACCTTTGAAACATAATATTTATAAAGTTGAAACTAGTATGAAAATTTGGTGATTAGTACTGTTTTTAATAGGGGTGTAATTAAGTCGGTAGATCAAAGCGTGGTAACCAAATAGTTGGTTGTTGGTTAACTAATTAGCCATAGTTTTGTAATCATGTTGGTAAAATAACTATGAATAATAATGTATAAATATTTTAAAAATAAGTTTCTAAGTGGTGAGTAATTATTCAAAGCTTTACAAAACTTTTTGGTGGACTAATCATGAATTTCGATTTAAAACTGGTTTAAAGTATGGTAAAACCAGTTTTAAATCGAGATTCATGACTGAGTGTCGCATTAGCATGCGGCCCTAAAACAGAAGAAAAACATCACGAAACTCTAGATAAAATGATTCATTGGTCATTTTACATTTTTTTTACCACTAAGTATATATTTTTCTTACTACTTACTATATTTGTAAAAGTCCCACAAAAGCTCATTGGACATACGAGTAAATACCTGTAACAAAAAAAAACTTAAATTAGAAAAACAATTACATTCAACACGCCATTGCGCAATGCTGTAAAAAGTAAGGATGCTGTTAATTTTGTAGTAAAAAACTTAAGCGACGGACTCTACATGCTCGATAGCAGATAATTTAACACTCTTACAGGAATAGAGGCATTGCTTACACTCATCAATATTCGTATTTATCTATCACCAGGTGTATTTTAACACCCACACTTCGCCTGACGATATTCAGTCCCAAATGTGACAGGCTGTAAACCTGTCGCCACACACCGGGCTGTAGTCGTGTAGCAGATGGCATACAATACGCACATATGTTCACACAATGAACAAATTAGCGCGTGCCTTCGGTTGGGATCAAACCCGCTCCCTCTGGCTTGAGAGGCGGGTCTCCTTCAACTAGGCTATCATCGCTTATACCTACCCTATAACCAAAAATAACGGCTTGCTCCCAACGGCCACACCATACGTGTTTTGACGTTCATAAGTGTATCTTTGATAGGTTCCCAGTTGAATCAAAACATTTGATTTGAATTAAATTTTTATTACCTCTCGATGTCTACATCATAAGCGATTAGTAAAAAAACTTCGTGACTTCGTGTACCATATCTGCAATAATCGACATCACCCGTCACCGCTCTCACAGCTAATGCAAGCCTCTATAAGCGATAAGCGCGACATTACATCGGTCATGACAAGTCAGTGATTAGATCTAGCGTGGGTGTCCTGCCAGTCCTGCCACGACCGGCCGTAAGTGGTCGCGGAATGTCGCCAGGTGTGACTGAAATTATTCGCACTTATTTCTTAAAGAAGTAACAGAAAACTATTAGCTAACACATACAAACACACACACATTTGCACACATACCTAAACTCACACACATCACTGCTGACATCATTTACACAACTACTAATAAGACGTAATTATAATACTTGCTGTAATTTTTCTAAATAATGTATAAAGTGAACACTCACATAACTATACCCTCGACGAACATCTTAATTCGAGTCTAGGGGTAAGCTGAAAATCAGCCTTGCATAAACTGATCTAGTTTTACACAGCTCAGTGTTGAGCTTACTTCCTTTGCCACCGTAGTTATCTGCCTATTGTACCTAATTACTTTTACTGTGTTTTTTTTTTAATTTGGCAATAAAATATTTTTCATTTCATCTGTTACCGGCGATTTCATTCGCGTTATTCAGAAAAAAAGTATCCAAAAATCTTCCTCGTGATATACTGTTACGAATCATCAAATTTAATCACGATCGGTTCAACCGTTTAGCCGTGAAAAGCCTTTAGAAAGAGAGACAGATAAAGTTACTTTAGATTTCATCATGAGTGTGGATATCGACTAAAATGGGCTAGTTAAAATCATTGAATTCAATTACTACGTATGGAGAAGACGCCGCACGTCACTACTAGGTTCCATTCAAGTGCAGCCAGCCGGCCACGTTTGGTCTCGAGCGCCCAAATTGCTTTTGACTTTTTGGTGGCGAGAAAACTAAGCTTCATAACCTTTCCAACGCTGCGTGTTTGTAATGTGTGATTGGACGACTAATTATTGTTTTACCGCTGCAGTAAACATAAGTTTAAGCTCTCAACAAAATAATTTCTCTGCTCAATTGTTGAGCATGACCTTTCGTTGGGATAGTTTCTTTAAACGTAATAATACAACTCAATGGCTATAACAAGCACTTCGGTAGCTCTTCTGACACACGCTCTTAGCGCTTTTTTCGAAATTGAATGCAATTATTTTAATGAAACGGATCATACTAAGTATTCGTAGCGCGGCTGGTGCTTGGTGTTTTAATCCGTTGCATTATACTTTAGGCTCGCGTTGCTCGGAAGTGTGTCAGTCGCACACGCTAAGCGCTAGTTTTAACTATTACCGTACCTTAGTCTATTTACACTGGTTAATTGCCAGTGTTAACATACGGTCACCCAATCAAGGATGACCAATGACTTGCCTAACTAAACAGTATACTTCACATGTTTCTTGTACGTTATAGCAAGATAATTCAGAAGACATGCCTATGTGTGACAATTATAAGATACTAGATGCGCCCCGCGGTTTCACCCACGGTTAAAAAATATCCTATGTGTTATTCTAGACTATAATCTATCTCTGTGCCAAATTTCATCCATATCTGTTCAGCCGTTCTGGCGTGAAAGAGTAACAAACATTCATCCATCCATCCATTCTTACAAACTTTCGCGTATATAATATTAGTAGGATTTACTACGCTAGACTAAATGCACAGAATAAATGCTATTTTGTTAACAGAGTTAAAGAAATAGGTCATCATTAATCAATCATTAGTTAGCGACGATAGCCTAATCGGAGAAGACCCGCCTCTCAACTCCGAGGGAACGGGTTTGATTCCAGCCGACGGCACGCACCAATTTGTTCGTTGTGTGAACATAAGTGCGTATTCTGCTACATGACTGGAGCCCGGACAGGCTCGCCCCCTGTCTCATTTGGCTGAATATCGTCCGGCGAAGTGTGGGCGTTGTATTACACCTCTGCCTTTGAGTTTGATGTTACGTTGTGTAACTTATGGTACATTTTATAGTAGGTAGGTAACAGTGTATCTCTATATAACATCACATGTCAGAGAAAATCACGGTAGCACGTTTAGAAATCTTAACCAACTCCAACCAACTTAACCATCTAAAGATTGTAAAGCTACTTTCCCATTCCGTGTGACGAGGTTTCAATAAACCACACACGTCTGCCAGCCCTTAGGCTGCCTTCACACCAGAAGATGAGCAGTGCAAGCATGCGCAGCGAGGAAAAAATCCACCAATTAGATCACTGAAGTAAATAAAATTAATAAATGAAGTCATCCTATTGGTGGTTTTTTTCCTAGCGCACTGTTTATTGTTCTCGCACACGTCCAGTGGATACACAGCCTTAAAGCTTCAGACACAATCTTGACAACCCTCTGCCGTACTTAACAAACTTAATTCGCATTTGAAGTGATGAATAGTGAACTTTATTGCGGTTAAATAAGGTACTTAATCCGCCTGTGAGATTCGGCTGGGTAGATAGGTTCTAAAGTGATTATAATGAAGTCTGTCTGCATATGGGATGGTGGATATCAAAGTAAAGTACGTATTCACTGAGCGAGAATGTGTCTCTAAACTGATTACGTTAACAGAATTTTCAACTAACTTAGCTTAACTTTTTACAGAATTTTTGAAGTTAAGGCTCCTGTGTTTTAAAACTAACTTTGCATTGGTTTAAGGTCTTCTTTTGCCATTTCATCTATAAGGAGACGATGATTGAACGAGGAAAGCAAGACAAGATACTGATAAGTCTTAAGAGACTCGTCTGTATCTTGTCTTATATATTTATTGTCAGCATATTTATGTCTATTTTCTAAATTGCAACTTCAACCATTTTATGACTTTTGCACTAGTATTGAAAGAAGCGGTCGCCAAATAAGGAAATAAATAATAAATTAAATGTCTTTAGCTGGTACAAAACCTATGATTATCATTGTAGAAGCAAACTGAGACTAGTAAGGTACTAATCCCAAAAATCGATCAGAAAGCAATTTTTAAGCAATTGTATTTACACAAAAATATCATTCACGGAATTAAGCTCGTTGAATCGTTCTTAAGCAACAAGAACTTTTTTTTTAATACAACGAAACTAAGTAGCTAGAAGCTAGGAACTAGATTACTAGATTATCTTCGTTTACATCATTTTCATTTATATTTTTTGGGGGCTACCCACGCCCGTATGAGCGTACTCTATTCTGATTCCCTACACGTGGTCCCCGGGTAGTGCTAACCGGGTAGCAAACTCTGGTGAGCGGCTTCTGCCGAGGCTAGTTACCACCCACCGGACCAAGCCATGCCGTGAAATGACCTAGTCGTGTTTCGGGATGTAGTCCGGTGTAACCGTTCCGAAAACGGGTCTGAGCAGTAGCACACTTGTAGCGCCTCACTCAACTGCCGTATTTGTACTTCTTCACTCTACAAAACTTCAAGGCTAGAGTGAATAAGTACCTTACAGGTCGTCGTGCTCCATCTTAGACCACAACGTCGCTTAACATCAGGCGAGTTGGTGGTGAAACGCCAACCTATTCTACATAAAAAAAACTTAGTTTATTGGATTTTTAAATTTTTCAATGGTGAGATAAACTAATTTTGTTTTTAAAATCATAGCGTCGTTATAGAGATTTTTGGCTATTTCGCTTCCCGGCTACAAAAGCTTGCTAACAATATATTCTGTAATCCAGTATTCAGTCCACAAACGTCGGCG
Organism: Peribatodes rhomboidaria; assembly: GCA_911728515.1. NCBI lineage: Eukaryota > Metazoa > Arthropoda > Insecta > Lepidoptera > Geometridae > Peribatodes > Peribatodes rhomboidaria. The sequence goes on along the minus strand of OU452179.1, from coordinate 13,941,721 downwards.
AATGTAATGGGTTTAAAAGCATCGCCTCGGGACTAGAGTTACCGTCATACGCAGGGAAATGCTTCCTGCTTGGACGTATTAGCTACTGGACGGGTCAATGAATAAACGGTGTTCACTGGACGAGTAAACGAAGTTGCAGTCTCGGAATTGTTAAGCAGTGTGTGGCTTTTTCTTTCTTTTACATTTTTTATAGGCCGATTCAAACTTAATGGCAGCTGTGAAGTTAGGCGCGAAACGCTGTGCAGTAGCGAACACGAAAGTATGCGCGGGCGTCAGAGAAGCAAGCTTGCGGCGCTCTTCACAGCCGTCATTAAGTTTAAATCAGTCTATCTCGATCGTAAAAAGACAAAACACTGTGTAACTATTCCGACGCTATGAAACGTTTATTGCTAGAAGTGTATATTACTATTTTCGAGGTTTATACAACGTTCATTCATTAGTTACACAAGGCATCATTAGGCAACTAGCTAACATTGCCTCAATATGACGCTGGTGGCGTAGCGTAAAGTCCATACAACAAGTAGAAATTAAAAAAAAAACTGTTTTCATCAAACATAGCTAAGAACACTCCCGACTAATTCACCTTTCAAACAAAACAAAAACAAAATCGGTGCATCCGCTCGGGAGCTACGATGCCACAGACAGACACACATAAATAGTATTTGAAAAGTTTTCTTTATTTTAAAGCTCAGTGCATTGTCTAGTTTGCAATAAGTATACTTACGTCTCGTTGAACTGATAAACAAAATCAAGGCATCGTCCAGAGCTTTATACATTCGTGACTCTGGTTCGTGTTATTATTGTACAATAGGCTGGTGTTTGAAATCCAACCTTTGTTTCATATTTAATTAATTAGTGAGGACACACACACATACACACATTTACTTACGACTTTATCTTTAGGTAGCCGCGTAAAATTAATTATTGTTAATGCGTGCTGCAGACTAAATATGCACAAGATTATTAAAGACACGGATACCCTCCCATAGTGGAAAATCTAAGCGCACTAAGCGTTTCAAATCCATTTTTCTTATAAGAACTGCAGAAGTGTGGAACTCGTTCCCTGCGTCTATTATTACCCACCCAAATACAATCCTGGGATGCTCAAGAAAAAAGTGAATAGGTATCTCATAAGCAAGCGTGTTATACCTTCGCTCATGTCGTCGCTTCCCATCAGTCGAGTTTGTGGTCCAACGCATACCTAGCCCGATGTAAAAAAAAAGTCATCATTCAGTTTTTCTTTGGTTTACATATTTTTCAGCGTTGAAGCTATTGTGTTCTAATATTTTTTTTTATTAACAATGTAAACCTACACAAACTTAAATAATAAACAGAGCTCAAGTCAATAGCGGGTAAAGTACCTAAAAGGTTGACAACGTCACCTCGTTGACTAGCAGAATTAATTAATAATATTATTATTACGTTAATGATAAAATAAAAACACACTTAGTAATAATATAATTACGTTTTTTGTTTGTCTTAAAGATACTACTTATTATCTACTAGGACTTAAGGTTGGAACTTTAGGGTTCCGTGCCATGATAAGGTAAGGAACCACAGACAAACTAGTTCTTGCTATTTGGCAAACATTTTCACTAAAGCTGTGAACATATATACCTTTTTGACGGCCCATAGCTCTACTGTAGTTACTCTAACTTAACATACTAAGTACCTAAGTAACTTGGAAGTAATAAATTACCCTCGTTCTAATATCAGAAAAGCCTGGAGAAATCTGCGCTGCCACTAACAGCTGATTTCCATATGAATCGCCCCGCCGTGTTATAAGCATAGCATACGAACAGAGCCTATCAAACTGTGCTGGAAATGGGGAAGTCTGTATGTAAGAACGTTGGCATCGTGAAGCAACTCTCTCTTAACATCCATACATAACATGTCCTCACGCATTTCCCCCTAAGGGGCTGGCAGAAGTGTAATTCAACACCCACACTTCGCCGGACGATATTCAATTCCAAATGTAACAGGGTGAACTTTTCTAATGCTTGTAAAAGATGCCTATTCCAAGAATTGATTCCGTTCAGCTGATAAAGAAACATAATTCACTTAAAAATAATTATGTATGTTTAATTTTACTTAACAGGGTTCATTTTTGGGATGGTCGAATAGTCTTATTTACAAAACATAACATATCGTCACGCCTTTTCCAGAAAAGGCTGGCAGAGGTGTATTACAACACCCATACTACGCCGGACGATATTCAGTCCATTAAATAATAGTTGAATAGCCAAATCAATTTCAAAAACTTTTCTCTGACCCAAAAAATTGGTAACATACAAATCAAACCCTGATCTCGACTTTCAACTCTCTGCAACTAAATAAAATTAGATGAAATTTAAAAATACAAAATAATAGCCGCTAAAAATTACTTGAAAAAAGTGCTCAATTAGCCATGTAGCAGCAGGCAGCAAACGGGGCCCGTGGCTTTGGGGGCCACGCGGTAAAACGAAAACAAAAAAAAAGCAAATGCCTTTTCTGCAATCATAAGCCCATACTAAATCCCGAACGCCCGCGAAATTGTTCCTATTCGTTGTTAATAGCTTTTTGACCAATAAGATCGGCGCATTATGGGTTTAAAATTTTAAAAGGGTACTTAAGGGTCCCAGTTCACATTTGCTACGGGCCCCGCGCATGCTTAATACGGCACTGTCTGAAAACATGGGCTTTTTTGGTAAATAACCTTATAATAAAAAAAACAAAACCCGGCTGCAAAATGTTGTACCCTATGTCACTTCCACTATCAAGACGATCCAAAAGCCATCTCACATGTCGACATCCATCAATCTGTTTAGGCTGTAGGGCGTGCCAAAGATCACCCTGGAGCCGGGGTTTTAGATCACCCTGGAGCCGGGGTTTTAGAATACGGCTTCGGTATCCCCTGCCCGTCGTAAGAGCCGACTAAAGGGGACCTTTGGGCTCGTTGGTGGGCAGATTTGGGGATCTGACCACCCTACCAAACGAGCGAGCCCGGGGAAGACAACGGTGTGGCGTTGCCATGCACAGAGGATGGCCACGGAGGGGGTTTTAGTGGGTCAATCCCCACATAACCCGGATGCACCCCAAATAAATCCGGGCATCTTTTTGAAGATTTCCCCCCCGTCACTTATATAAGTGTGAGGTTTCTTTGGCACGCCATTTTTTTTTTTTTTTTTGTTGTTGACGGGGGGGAAATCTTTAAAAAAATGCCCGGGTGGGTATGTACCCACATACATATTATACTTACTTACATACAAACATACACTCGAAAAACATAACCCTCCTTCTTGCGCAGCCGGGTAAAAAAAGAGGCGAGTGAAACCACGAGCGCAGCTAGTGCTCAATCCGAGTGCTCAATAGACCGCGAATGTGTTAATTTTATCGCTTTAACTTGCATTACTTAGCTGGATACTTGGCACGCTTGGCTACTGCATATTTAATTAGGACAAGTTACATTATGCTACTTTGTACTAAGTATGCTGTTACTTAACTAGTGGTTCGTGAGGTTGCCGTTGGCAAGATGGGATTTAGACGATTACTTTCTCACGACAAGACATCATACTACTATTAGTACTACTAGTAAATGACTACTACTAAGTGTAACTACTAGTAGTTGTGGCTATCTACAACCAAAACGGTGTTAGCCGCGTTTAAAAAGTGTAGCGAATATATGTGCTACTCCAAACTAAAATATATCTCTGTGCCAAATCTCAACTAGATCCGTTAAGCCGTTCTGGCGTGATAGAATAACCAACATCTATTTAAACTTTCGCATTTATAATAGATAGATAGATAGATAAACTCTTTATTGTTCACACCACAGATAACAAAACAACAAGAGAAAAATAATGATAAAACTTATTAAATAGTGTAACAACTGGCGGCCTTATCACTAAAAGCGATCTCTTCCAGGCAACCTTAGGATGAAGATAATATTAGTGTGATACCTTGAAATACTTAATATGTACTTACAGGTGAATTAATTATAGACATCCTTGTACCGCCGTACCTACTAGTAATTTTAAAGCGACCTGCAATAATTCTTTTTATATTTCTTTCTTTCTATAATTCACCAAAAATCTTTTGCAAGGAAATATCAATACTTAAATTTAACTACACTGTTTAAGATAAAAACGTAGATACTTAACTGAAATTACGTTACAAATTCGTGTGTGTAAGACGTTTCATTATAGACAAGAATTATAAGTTGTTATATTGCTGTCTGTAAATATAAAGTTGTGTGAAAATTAAACACCTATTCATAGAAATACCTAGGTAGGGTATATATTTAGGTAAGTAACTACATAATTACAGATGAAGACGCGCGGCACACAGTGGCGCATCAAGAGTTTTGGTTTGTGTTAGTGTGTTATAACCCTGTGGTTTTTGTATACAATTCGAGATTTTACAGTCAAAGTTAAAATCCGCATCTCCGCACACTGGAGCGGTGTCCGGTGCAATGTGATTTGCGCCTAAGGTTAACCTGTATTAAAGTAAGTAAACACAAAAGCACTAATAACACATTTTCGACTATAGTAGGTAGAGTGTGAATTAAATACTTTTGGAGGGGCTTAAGCCCCTTACCCCACTACACTTGAATTCACTAGTGACGGCACACATAGGTAGTTAAATAGGCCACAATAATTTATTTCTTTACTGACCAGAATCTCAAGAATATTACCAATTTGGATTAGAAGCTACTTAACTATTTACAAAGCAAAATTGGGTTCTTTGTCTGTTTGTTCTCCAATTACAATAGCCTACCTCCAAGACAATACGAAGATTCGTCTTTGAAATCCCAAATAATTGTGAGACAAATTAAATCTTGTCCTCATGAATTAAAATGCCAACTAGGTTAGGTACTCATTTAGAAGATAAAAAGCACACTAATTAACGTGATTAATATGTAATTTTCTATAAAAAGTTTCAAAATAATTGACATCGTTAAAATAATCAATACCATACTTTTCTACTATATAGCATCTACTCTACATACTACATATAAAACAAAGTCACTTCAAACAAATCACGTCTGTCTGTCTTTTTGTCTGTTTATCTGCTATGCCCTGAAGAACGCAACGGAGTTTGCTGCGGTTTTTAGCAATCAGTTAGATACATTTTCACGGAATGTTTAATTACTCGCTAGTAATTTACCAAATAAAGAAAAAAAACTATGAAGAAATCTAGAATCAAAGGATTATTTTATTCAACCAACTCTTCCTTCTTCATCAGTAAGGCTTTAAAACAAACTAGGTTATTTCAAAATTATGAACAAGGTAATCTATGAAAAAGCAACAAACTAGTCAAGAACAATAAAATGATGTCTCTTATAATTGAATTCTCTTTGTTAATTGGTACATACATAATTATGCATATATTTATTATTTATGTTTGTGTACAATTTATATATTAATTTATATATTATGTGTCTAAAGGTATTTGTGTAGATATGATGTTTTATTTGTTTACTATTATTTAAGTTTATTTATGCTATTATATATACTTATATATTATTTAGTATTTATGTATGCCACCGACCGTTTGTCATATTTCGTTCTGTCCTGTCCATCCAAAGGTTGCCTGGAAGAAATCGCTTTAGGCGATAAGGCCGCCCTTGTACTGCCGAATGATATTTTATTTTTAATATTCTCTTTATGTTTGTTTTACTTTGTATTTTTGGTGTGCAATAAAGATGTATTGTATTGTATTGTATTGTAAAATGATCAAATCATTAGACATATCATTTGAAATGCAAGACGTGATCTACAGAATAAAGTGCTTAAGGCTCGGTCATAGCACGATTTTCTACCCACACACATTTATATACTTAAGCCTCTTCATTTAGAGTTAGAAATCGTATGTCAAATTTGATGATAAAATGAAATCGGCGCGAAGAATTATTTTTTTGCCGTTTTTATTGGTATCATCGTAATAATAGAATAAGAATAGCACAGTTAAACTTTAGAGAACCAATCTGGCTATTTAATAATCGAAAAAAAAAGTGTTGTAATCGCTGAAAATTTAGAGAAACAACAAATCAAGAGTTCAGTTTTTTAAGACGATACTATTTGTGATTTTTTTTTCACAATGAGATTGATTTTCAAAATTCTGCTTCGGTTAAACTTATTTTGGTTATATTTTTTTGTACCTTTACAAGTTTTCATATCAAACTAGGCGCAAAAAAAAACTTGTTTTCGTTGATTTCGTATAGTACCGGGCCTTAAGCTACAATCGTAAAGTTTGAAAGCCAACGTCTGATTACTTCACGCTATAAGATATTAATCTGCTGGAAAGACCTAGCTTTTACCTATTTTGCAGGAGGATACTAAATAAATCTGATATAATCTTGTCATAGCTAGAAATGGCGTTATTAAGGACCCGTTATGATTTGATTTGGTTTGTATACATTAAAAATAACTTACTTAGTAAATAGGGTCAACTGGGGCAAATGCGTCTGTGGGGCAATTGCGTCTTTCGAGAATTAATGACAAGCCCTTCACAAATTAGGCGGCACCTAAATTTTTTTTTTCATCTTTAGCTGCAATAATCTGTACAAGATGGCATTAGTTGCCTAATTTGTGAAGGGTTTGTCAGTAATTCTCGAAAGACGCAATTGCTCCACAGACGCATTTGCCCCAGTTGAGCCTAAGTCATGGACCTACTCACCTTCTCTGGAACGATACCAATAAAATATTAATGTATTTAGGCTTATGACTGCTGGTTTCAATAAAAAGTTATTTATGTTCATTATTCCCTGGGAAGCATACAAGTGTGTCTATACTTGTATAGATCACTTTTTTTAAAAGTAAATTCTTGAGCAAACCACAAGAATGATCAAATCCTAACTAATATTATAATTGCGAAAGTGAGTTTGTTCGTTTGTTTGTTTGTAACACTTTTACGCCCTAACTAATCCACAGATCATCTTGAAATTTTGCATACACATTGTCGGAGGTACAGAAAAGGACATAGGGTACTTTTTAACCCGATTGTAAACGGTCCCTGTGGCACCGCGGGTGAAACCGCGGGGCGCTGCTAGTTTTATAAAATTTAGTAACGAAGTAAGCCTCATGTAAGCGTTACGAAAAAATAAGTAATTGCAAAATTATTCTTCATGCTTCCCTCATCTTTATTCTCAACTAGCTGCGCCCCGTGGTGTGCTATTCTAGACTATAATCTATCTCTGTGCCAAATTTCATCCAGATCTGTTCAGCCGTTCTGGCGTGAAAGAGTAACAAACATCCATCCATCCACCCATCCATCCATCCATACATGCAAACTTTCGCGTTTATAATATTACACGGAAAAAAATGGTTTAGTTGTGGCAACTAAATCTGTTTTGCTGCCTATGTCTTAGCTGCTGCACCGAATATCTTCGAAACACTGGCAAAGTTTTGTTGACTACGACAAAGACTGCTTAGCTACTATTCAAAATAAAATTTTGCTAGGAGAATCACACTCAAGTTGCAGTTACTACAAATTACTTAACTGAGTTTACTAAATTTGTTATCTATATTAACAAAACAAATTCGAATGTTTCAATTTGCTATCAGAGCAAAATATTTTAACTACTTTAGGATAAATTATTTACCTGCTATTGCTAATTGACATTATCTACATTAACCAGTCTTTTCTATTACAGTTATTTCCATGTCGTATGTGAAATTTTAGACGGCAAGCGGGATATTTTGTGCTGTTCCTAATGTTGTGATCTAATAGCATTGTGTGAGACATATCATTATGTAAAGATGATGAAGATATGTTTTAGTAGGTATGTTGTTGTAGCAAAGTGTGATAGCTGTCTTAGTGAATTAATATTTAGCTGCACCTCACAAGAGTTTTAACTGTGGTTATAAATTTGGTTTCATACTGTAACAAAACTACTTAGTTGCGTGATTAATTTCCTTTTTGTAAGGCAGCAATTTAATTAGTGGAATAGAAGTTAGTAGTAGCAACTAAGTTAAATAGCTATCCCACGTTTATATGTAACCGAACGCATCAATTGTTTTACTTTAAAAATAAGTAAGTAGTAATTGAATTTGTAACTGCTACTAAGACTTTAATTATGCAACCAAAATAAATTTTATGAGATACTAGCTGCGCCCCGCGGTTTCACCCGCAGTCCCACAGTAACTGTTATATTTTTCGGGAAGTACTCGTACCCTATGTCCTGAGTATGTTTGAGCTCCTCAGCCTTGAAAAAGTAGCCTATGTCCAGGATGTAAGCTATATCTGTGCCAAATTTTATCCAGATATTGAATATTAATTATACTGATAAGAATCAGTAAGTGCGCTGGCGAAACGTACCTAAACTTCGGTGTGATACCTCCCTGGTAGTGTTTACTTACTTATAAACATTTTAAGCCTGTTTCCCACATTATATTTAAGTACTCGTACTCCTTAAACACGTAGGTAACCATTGGAAGAAATGAAATTGTAGCTCAGAATGTACCTAGGTTATCTTAAATAGTAAATACACATCGCCACGCCTTTCCTCCGAAAGGGCTGGCAGAGGTGTATTACAACATTTACACTTCGCCGAACGATATTCATTTGCAAATATGACAGGGGTCTGTCGCCATACACCGGGCTCTAGTTATACAATATAGCAGATGCATTAAATACCTACGCACATATTTTCACACAATGAACAAATCGGTGCGCTCTTTTGGCTGAAATCGAACCGGCTCCTTCTGAGTTTAAAAACAAGCCTTCTCCAACTCGACTAAAATTCAACTAGCAAAAATGCGTAAGAAAAACAGATAGCAGAGAAAAATAAGCTCTCGCTCGCTCTACTACGACTCATGTTAGCCTGTCTGGGCTAGTGTATGAGTAGTGTGCTAGTAGTGCGAGAAGTGTGAGAAATTAGTTACATCTTCATAAGTCTTCGCGATGTGAGCTTTTCGTAGGTAGGTACTTATTTCTTCCGCGTTGCAAGGGCACACACGACGGGAGGGCAGTCCGCGTCACCGCGTCATCTCACTGCGCTCATTATTATTGTTGGGTAGGTAGGTACAATAACCTAACTTAGGTAGGTACTAACCATAAAGCATTATTTTATTGATGAAGACAAGAACATTTCATACCTACGTAGATGCATTTATGCGTACGTAAGTTGATTGTTTTCTTTGAGCTTGTACTTATTACTTTTGTTCCTTACTTAATCGACCAAGCGAGCATTTGACAAAGCGTCTATGCTTCAGCTTAAAAAAAAATGCCTTCCTCCACAGGCCGATACAAACGGAATTTCCTAAAATTTTGTAAGTAGACTCACTATTTAGATATTTTTTTTAAATATGTCTAATCATCGAACCTGCTCACAAAATTTCACGTGAATCGGTTCAGGAATGCAATCTGTAGAGGAAAACAGATGTCGGCCGCGAGGTCTACAGCTCACAGAGCCACTAGTTGTTATTAGTGTCTTACCATAGTATTTAATAATAGTTTAGGTACTTAAAAAGTACATAAAAACTCTTAAAAACCTAGGTAGGTACTTATTAAATAAATAAATAAATTTGGGACACTTCCACACACGGTCGTCTGATCCCAAACTAAGCAATGCTTGTATAGCCATAGTATGGCTGCCAGAGACTGATATACCTACATACCTACTTACATATTTTTCAATACATCCTATCCTACTAATATTAAAAAGGCGAAAGTTTGTAAGAATGGATGTATGGATGTTTGTTACTCTTTCACGCAAGAACGGCTGAACAGATCTGGATGAAATTTGGCACAGAGATAGATTACAGTCTAGAATAGCATATAGGATATATATCCTATAATATAAACGAGAATGGATGTATGGATGTTTGTTACTCATTCACGCAAGAACGGCTGAACAGATCTGGATGAAATTTGGCACAGAGATAGATTACAGTCTAGAATAGCATATAGGATACTTTTTAACCGCGGGTGAAACCGCGGGGCGCAGCTAGTACTTAAATATATTTTAACACCCAGACATAGGACAGACACAAATACTCTTCACATAAATGTTTGCCCTAGGTGGGAATCGAACCCACGCCAACAAGCTCAAAAGGCAGGTTCACTACCAACTGAGCCACCAAGGCAGTCAAATATCTATGCATGGGTAAGTAAGTAGGTATACAGGTAGGTATAGGTAATTAGACTACTTAGGCGTTAAACTTCGAGGCTTAGAATTTATAAATTCTGAAATGTTATTCTGTTAGCATTACTGGCCTCATGTCTGCCATGCATGGTGTAAACTTCGGAGCATTTATTAGTGCCTACCTGACAAGTGACTTAAGTATGTAGTTATCTAATGCGGGAGCTACATAATAAGTACCTATATCCATCATCGCTTTGTGCGACACACAAAATTTAGGTAGCTACCTACCTACCTGTGAAGTTAGTAATACTAAGTAATTCATAATAGGTAGGTGCCGGAACTGTACCATACATATACCTACCTACGTAGGCACAAGTACGTATAGACGCACACAATTTGTTTACCTACCTAACTAGAACAGAATACGTTTTTCTGTACCTACCGCGGTTTCGATAGATAGGTACCTACTTCTGATCCATGTCTAAGATTTTGCTAACACGCTTATTAGGTACTTTACCTAGGTAGGTATATTGTATACTTGTAAAAAAAATGTTAAGCTATGATAACCTAGTTTGAGAAAGCCCACCTCACACCAATGTGCGGATTGTATGTCATCTGCTACATACATGACATGACTGGAGCCCGGTTTATGGCGAAAGGATCGCCCCCTGTCACACTTGGGACTGACTGTCGTCCAGCGAAGTGTGGATGTTGTATTACACCTCTGCCAGTCCCTTCAAGGGAAAGGCGTGACGATATGTTATGTTATGTTATGGTAAAAACATAAATAGGTTGATAAATATTTATAGATTCATTTATCGAGCTAGTTTTAATTTTTTTTCAAAATGGTGGAGATAAGTTTCTTTAGCGATTTTGAAATACTAAAAATACATGAATATATACACATTCACTTACAAAAAGTTTCATTTCATTTCGTAATTCGTAACGTGTGTGTTCACGTGAATTTGGTTGCGTTACGGCGTTAAACTTGGAAGAAAAAGTGATTATAGTGTTAAAAAAGGATTTTTCATTTGTGGAAAGGAAATTAGAAGAAGTGAATTCTAGGGCTACAATGCCGCCCAATGATAAATTACTATGAGTACCTACTATACCTACTATGAGTGCTTGCGTGTCCAGATACAGTACCTAATCTATCTACTGGTGAGATTTTCCGTTATTATATATTTTTTTTGGCATGCTGCAAAAACCTAGCCGGCTGTACAGGTTTGCATCGAACTGACATCTCGCAATTGATGTATTGAGTTGTACCGATTTTTACCATATTCACACTTTAGAACCGCGATCTTTCTATTGCCAAGCTTGTAAATTAGCCAAAAGTTTGATGCCTTTATATTGCAAGTTGTTTACGCCAGATATCTGTAGGCATTATAGATAGAAAACGATACCTACGAAAGCCGGCGGCATCCACAAAGCCGCGAGATATCTGTGAAGGGGGAGGGAGACGTAAACTCCCTGCCTTTCGGCGTGCGAGCATCGCACGCGCTAAATCAGTCAGTCAGTTGTCGGTGAACGACTGTCCCGCGCATTCGCGTCCGCTCGCACGTAAAATTTCGGCAAACTTTAACTTCACATTAAAAAAGTTTAAATTGTTTATATTGAACTAATAGTGCTATTATCAGTGCATGGTGTACACCGGGTCCAGTGGCGTGGAGTGTCCAAGGTGAGTAGTAGGCTTTCGTTATCGTCTGTAGAGCCGAAAGAGAACCTGGCGTGAACTTAGCACCCCTGGCCGAAACACAAGTACTTACCTACAGAACACATGTGTTGCAAAAAAATAACGTAAGCTTTATTTTTACAGATGAAAATATAGAAGCTCATCACCTACCCCTATTGACCGAGTATTTTTGGAAAAACTGTTGCCGAAAATAGGACAGAAAACTATAGGTATTTGTCACTTTAAAAACATGCAGAAAGTAACTATAACTTTTTGCAATAAGTACTTCTAATTGATTTTTAGCATTTTAAATAACTAATAATTGTCGAGTCCTAACATATATTACTTATGCTGCTTACAGGTAATTCCTAGAAAGAAAAAAAAATTGTTGGGCGCAACAAGTGTGAAGTGTGTACAGTGTAGTACAACACCCATACTTCACCGGACGATATTCAGTTCCAAATTTGACAGGGGGCAATCCTGTTACTATATATCGGCTCCAGTCATTGGTGCGTACCATCGGCTGGTACCTATAACTCTATTTAGCAACGAACTAATGCATCAAACAGGACTACAATGCAGTAAGTATATTTGTGATTTACACGATTCTGTATGTGTTAATTGATTCTGTTTTGGTCATTATATATATGTAAGGTACTACAAGGTACTACAATGTAGGGTGCGAAGTGGAGGCGGCGGCGGCGGAGTGAACTAGCAACTCCGATTCTACGGTACTAATTTAGTTCTAAAGTAGGTAGGTGCTAAGCCAACTAACTGACCAAGCGAAGCGGTCTCTCAATAAACTTAGATGAATCGGCTTTTTTATACCTACACCTACTTAGCTAGTGGCTCTGTGAGCTAAGACTTTGCGGCCGGCGTCTGTCCTTCTACTGGTTACATTTCTCAACCGAATCTCGTGAACAGGTTCTATAATTATTCAGAATTTTTTAGCTGTCAGGTTTCGGTTTTTTTCAAAATGGTGGAGATCTAGGTAGGAATATGATTTGATTTAAAAAAAATGCGAGCTGTGTAAAAGACAGATCCGGACATACGAAGCACAGACGCTTCGTTCGCTAACGCTCGCTCGGTCGACTATGTTTGCTGTCTGACGGTAACGCAACACGTATAAATAATGCATACGCGCCGCTATACAGACAGTCATAAAAGCGAAATACCTATACCTACTTACCTACGTATGAGCGTAGAGGATATCTCTAATTGTAGGTAGGTATGCAAGGTATGCAATGGTAAGGGTACCTAAACCTAAAAAGTATTAAAAACAATAGTAGGTACCTAGCTTCAATCTCTCTATTCTATTTGTAGCGTTTCCAAGGCAAAAACGGTTGAACGGAAACCGACGAAACGGAGGAGGTTTACAAGTCCAAGCGTATGTAAATAGGTATATACCTATTACTTATATATTTTTGATAATGAGCTAAGTGCCGTGTTATACCTACTCCCTGTTTTTTTTTCGTACTCGCGATCAGAGTTTTACTGATGAACATCGTTTATTTGAAAACATTTTTTTTTTATGTCAGTACGCCGAGTAGTACCTACCACGGATTACTTACTAAGTTTCTACGTAAGAGATAAATCATTTCGTCAGAAATTGTCAATACCTATTGTTGCTAGCCTATTCTTTTGTATCACTAGACGCTGTGAACCAAAAAGACACGTAACCTACGACCGTAAAGCACAGAACAAGTAATAATAGCGTAAAGTGAGTTTCGCACCGTGCCGCCCGCCGCATGTATGTATTTGGTGTTATACGGCTTTCGGTACTCAGCTGAGACCGGACACCCGCGATGGACGGGCGGTTGGCAGTAATCAGCGCGCAAAGTACATGGGGTCTACCATGATGGTTTTGGTTACGTTTTGTTGCCGACGCTGAGCGCCTGTGAGTCATATCGCTGCCCAATAAGGTTCATGGTCGAGTAGCATACGCGCTAAGATCAAATTGAATTGCAATAATGTACCGCACGGAACGGCAACGCCGCTTTTAAGCAAAAATTTGAATTTTTGGGCGCGAAAACTGTTTTTTGATTATTACGTGGAAACTACGAGGTCTAGGAATCTAAAAATTTTGCTGCCTATGGCAGCAATCATGCTTTAATTTTTGCCCTTTAAATGAAAACTCTACGTTTGATAGTTTCGTCGATTCAACATGTGTCAGCTGAAGTGACGTAACTTCAGCTTACACATAGGTATTAGCTTATAACTCGGAAAGTATATAACCCAGAGACTTGAAAATTTTGCTGCCAATGGCAGCAATTATATTTTAAAATTTGAGCTAAAATGCATAGTCATACCTTCTTTTGTTTGGAAGATATGAGATGAGTAGCAGTCTATAAATGGGCAAACCGTGTGTGGTTAGCACACAACCACATCTCGTTTAGGTTTTATGTTATTTTTATTTAAAGCCAACAATGTTTTATGGTTTTGATGATTTATTTATTAAGTACCCACCTATGTTTTTTTTATTTACAGGTGGAAAAAAAGTGAAAATGTTTAGAGCAATGACAACACAATTTCTTATAAAAGCTATAGTCATGAAGAAGAAACGGCAATGGAGACCGTCCCGGTTTGGACACAAAGGATGATGCAATTTTTAAAAGTAAGTATATTATAGCTACAATTCTATAAATATTTGAACCTGTGTTGATTATCATTTCAGGAATAATGAAAAATTTTAACGTTAGCTTTATTGTTACCTTAGCTGTCAAAACCATAAAAAACCAAACTACTTGGGTACATGTATTTAATATGTTTTTTTTTTCAGTCTGCCGCCGAAATCCAGTCGCATTACCTAAAAAAGAAAAGTTTCGAGGACTGAATGTTGGGCCCCTACTGTTTGCCGTTTCTCCGGATGAAGACAAAATCTCTGAGTGCTTTCTGATATTTAATAACATTACAGCCTTCGACATTTTTTATAAATCATTTCATGCCTTGCAGGCTTAAGTAAAAATTTAAGTATATAATGGAAGTAGTGTTTTTATTATTAGTTAAAATCAATTAGAGGAGGGATATTAATATTTGTACTGAATGCAGTCAACTTACTTGTTTAACAACAACAGACTTGTTTGTCAATTATTTTTGAGAAGCATTTATTAAACCTCATAAACAATTGTTTTTTTTTTTTGTTAGAGCTTGTATTCACCGTATATGCGATGTGCGATGTGTATAGGTACATATATATACTTGAAGCATGATTGTTAAGTATTAGTAGTAAGTAGTAACAGCTCTGTTAATTAGCTATTCTATTACACCACAAATTGCATTTGTCAAGTAGTTTGTATAGCTGTGGCTGTGAATTGTTTGTTACTTGTGCTAAGTGATTTAGTTGCGTGATCTAAAAGCTGCAATTCTGCACATCGAACGTTGATGCGACGCGGCGCTAGATTGAGTGCGTAATTTTAGGAAATGTATAAAAAATGTGCCATGCGTATGCTTTATACATTTCCTTGTACATATTAAAACTTGCACAGTCTCACACCTTATCTGCTGCCACTTCGCGTCACATTCGTTATGTAGACAGAAGCCTTAATACCGTTGTACCGTGTCTGACTTGATCCGTGGGTGACGTCACAGCCGATTCCAACGGAAGACCAGCGCTGGCTGCTACAGCCGGCATTATGCTGAGTTGGAACCGGTTTGTGGCAAAAAACTTTGTTTGTATAGTTTTTAATTTTTATTGTTATTTTTCGTTTATATTTGTTTTTTTTGTACCTATACTTACTTGTTTTTTGCTAACAAATAAAAATTGTCTATTGTCTATTGTCTATAATAACACGCCACTAAAATCTTTAGCATCAGCCGCAAACTACTCACAGCCATAGCTAAACTACTTATCAGCTGCAGCTACGGTGGTGTAATGGAATAGCAAATAAACTTAGCTGCTACTACTAATACTAATAGTTCATGCTTCAAAGTATATTAGCTGCCCCAGATAAAAATATTAGGTCTCGCAACTAAAACCCTTAGCACAGGTAACAAACACAATTCACAGTCACAACTAAACTACTTGTCAGCTGTAGCTACGGTGGTGTGATGGAATAGCAAATTAACTTAGCTGCTACTACTAATACTAATAGTTCATGCTTCAAAGTTTATTAGCTGCCCCAGATAAAAATATTAGGTCTCGCAACTATAACCCTTAGCACAGGTAACAAACACAATTCACAGTCACAACTAAACTACTTGTCAGCTGTAGCTACGGTGGTGTGATGGAGTAGCAAATTAACTTAGCTGCTACTACTAATACTAATAGTTCATGCTTCTAAGTTTATTAGCTGCCCCAGATAAAAATATTAGGTCTCGCAACTAAAACCCTTAGCACATGTAACAAACACAATTCACAGCCACAGCTAAACTACTTGTCAGCTGCAGCAAAGACTTGTTAGTAGTTATCACTAATATTGTTAGCGACCACAGCTAAAAATAGATAAGATCGTTAGCTGCTATAGCAAATTTTAGCAAATAGTATTTGCAACTACTGCTAATTATTGTTAAGATTGTTAGCAACTACTGCTAAGTATTGTTAAGATTGTTAGCTGCAACAGCTAAATTCGTTCAGCTAAAAACAATTTGCTACGATAACAAAAAACTTAGCTGTCCCTATAGTTTGAAAGGATTTTTGCTACTACAACTAAAATTTAGTAACAGCAGCTAATTTCTTTTTTCCGTGTAGTAGGATAGGATCATTACGTACGTTTCGTGATACGCAGGTGGCGTATTGCCAAAACCTATTATAACGAGGCACAGCTCCTTGTCTCGCAGTCTGTTTGTCTGCCGCGCGGCTGTCACTGGTGACGGTGACGACTGCCGACTGCCGATAGGTAAACAATACAGTCATATGTCACGACTAGTCACATTTACAAGTCTTTCTGTATCCCTTTTTTTACCTTTCAAAGGTGGCATGAAACAAAACATCTAAACTAGCTTTCTGAAATGAATGGATATGAATATGAAACTTTTTATTCTCGTTTTGTTAAGGAGACAGCACATGCCTGTTGAACGCGATCTGTTTTGTCTGGACATCATATGTCATGTATATTTTACTTAAATTATTATAAAAGCGAAATGCTGTGTGTCGGAGTGTGTGTTTGTGTGTTTGTTACTTCTTCATGCCCAAATCGATAGACAGATTTTTATGAAATTTTGTGTGGTTTTAACCCCTTTTTTTTTGTCGTGGGGAATGCATTTACACATCCCTGCTTCAACCCGGGGGAGGCCGAGCGGGGTATGTCGGACTCGGGGCCATAAGGGCACCCATAAGCCGACTAAACCCCCACGGTGTCCATCCTCGTCGGCAAATGGTTTTAACCCTAGATTAACACATACTTTTAAACTGCGGGTTCATTTAGTGTTAATAAAAGACAAAAGTCAAAATAACTAGCAAAAAATAACAAGAAAGGTTCGGTTGCGAAATGGTTCGCTCATAAAAGATCGACATTCATTTCTTGTTACCTTTTTTAAGAGCACAAGTCTTGTAGCCTAGCCTTGTAGCCTTCTATCAACAGGCCCGCGGCGTGTTTACATAATACAGTGCAATGTAGACTGAGCAAATATTGAGTGATGCTGCACCGGGATCGAGGTGTTTAGTGATCGTTTACATCGTGATCATATCGTATAGATGATCGTATCGTATCGGTGATCATTTACATCGCGATTGTTTTTAATCGCAATACTGCAACCCTATTCCTAAAATTCGGGATATTTTCTGCACCCCTAGCACGCGCGCGCGACAATATTCTTTTCGTCACTTTTTGTCGTGCGAGAACGTGACAAGGCTATGTGCGTCTATACGTCTGTCTCGATAAAATGAGTCGACATACTTTTATCGTGTTGCGTATGCTAGACCAGTGGCCCTATTCGGAGATTTGAGATTTTCATCTCACCTTTTGTCGTCCTTGTTGCTCTAGTTTGAAACTTCGTAGATGTGAGAGTGACCAAGATAAAATCTCATCTCATCTCACGCGCAGGAATAACCCCCCTGCAGTAGAGCTATTCTTACGGAGTGAGATTCAATCTCACCATTTTTCGTCCTTGTTGCTCTCGTTTGAAACGTCATAGGTGAGTGACCAAGATAAAATCTCATCTCATCTCACGCGCAGGAATAGCCCCCCTGGTCTTTGTCTCTCTCATTTGAAAAGTCATAGGAGTGAAAGTGACAAGATCTCACGCGTCAAGAATAGGGGGCCTGCTGAGACCTGCAGACCTGCAGACCTTAGAATATATATAGATTACATAGTTCGTCTGGATTCGCCTTGATATCACATTAGGATCCATTAAGAAAACGTACAAATTATTACGGAACCCTAAAAATTTGCCTCAATTATTTATTTATAACACTTTGGTACTTATTACTTACCCTACCTTTGATAATGCAGGTATACATATCTCCACGCCTTTTATGTAGAAAGAGGATATTTTAAATTATATTTTATGCCAATTTAAAAAAGGCATAAATGAACTCTAAATCATCAAAAATTGCAATTTCAGAATACAAAACGACACAATGACTCGTATCAAACGAAAATGGTAACGTTCCCAAATAAACAAATCCAAACCTATCACTCGAGCAGTATATACACGTCATTCACGCAGTCGTGCAAAACGATAAGCCATTCAAACATACAAATTGGTACAAAACGTAATACAAAACCGAAACATGGCTCATAAACACCCTATCCAAACAACATATTTGCCAAAATTATGCACTTGCAATAAACGCAATGTCATGCATAATGCAGGGGCTACACCCACACCGCAATTATTGTTATGTGCAAAGGAAGTGTTATGTTAACTTGTGTTATGATCCATGTACTTACGTATTTACGCGATCTGATAAATAAACCAGAATGACTACTCAAAGATTACGCTTAATTCGTAGAAAATTTAAATTTTTTACGAATAGTGTCTAGTCGTCATTATGAACAACTTTTATTAACATAAAAAAAATTATACGTACAGTATGCACTCGTTATTATCACTAAATTTTACCAAAGGACTAATGAAATCAAGCAAAGAAAAATAGCTACCTGTACTATGAAAAAATGCAACCTCGCTATCAGTAAATAACATAACAGTATAACAGTAAAGTCGCAAACAGCTGATTTTGTTTTCTCGATTTCAGTGATGGTTCCATAATAAACGTTGGTGAAAGTGATGAGTACAATTTTATCGTATAATATGTCCGTCATTTAAAGAAACAACCTGTTTATCTATCCTGATTTTTGTAGCTTTGAATTAAACCCATTTGCCGCTGAAATTGTTAAAACACTGCAACTAAATCAGGCGACATTGTACAACAAAGTTAAGAAATTTATACAATTTAAAAAAAAATGTATATTTAATAACTTTTCTGATGGTATATAATCATGGTTATATGCCAGTTAAATTTGGCAGAGTAAAACAACGAAAAGACATGTCAGAACAGTAGTCATTCAGGGAATTACTAAGTATTAAGCAGCCCGCTTTCTTGATTGTCACTCTATTTTATAATTTTAAAAAATTGGAACAGCAAATGCTATGCCTTAGTTACTAGGCATATATATGGCATATATATAGCATTTAAAATGTCCAGTTTTTTTTACTTTAAGTACTGAAGTAAAACTGAACTGAAACTGTACTGAACTGAAACTGTACTGAACTGAAACTGAGCTGAACTGAAACTTATTTGAAATTTCATACAAGCAAGCCTTAAAAGAGAAAAGAATACCTTGATTAAAGTACAAACAACATTCAGTTTACCCCTAACCGTGAACTTCCTTGCGTAGATACAGTTCTATTGTAATGTAATGTACCTATACTAGGTAAACAGTATTCAAATAATGATCCTTTTTCAAGTCCGAAAACGAAAATACGGCTAACTAAAACGTTTGAGAACGGTTCTGCGATCATGAACAGTTTATTTGCAAATATCCAGGTAGTCGAAGCATTGGAATCGCAATCTGGTAACGATTTTCGTTCAATTTCGATTTAAATTAAGATAAGAAAATAAGCTTGGATTTAGTTTACGGAAAACTAGATCATTTACCAACACTTAGCTACTTGTAGGTATATTTTGTTTTAATAATGCGGGTCGTGCCTGGACTGTTCACGTTTTGTTAGTTGGTTTAAATATATTTATAAGTCAAAGTCAAAATGTTTTTATTCAATTTGGGTATCAAAGACACACTTATGAACGTAATTTTTTTTTAAATAGACTCGACCGCCTTGTTCGGATATAGAGCCTCTACTCAGAAGAACAGGCAAGAAACTGCATGAGCGGCATAATTTTTTCAAAGTGTATATAAATTATTGTCTCACAAATTTTAGCTTACAACTAGGTAATATCTATACATACTAGTGGCTACTTAGCGGAAGTGGAAGGCTCCAGTAACCTTTGTCTTCTAAATAAGTCTTAACCTTATAATACCTTCTTTTCATTAATGTAGTTTTACATGTGATTTGAATTTTCCTTCAGTGCGCCCTGTTATATTTTTCGGGATTTTATTGTAAAAACGAACGCAGTTGCCTAAAAATGACTTATTTGACTTAGTCAGTCTAAATCTCGGTACAGCTATCCTATCCTTATTAATTCTAGTGTTATTATTTTGATAGTCACAGTTCTATTTAAAATTTTTGTAGATTTTTACGAACATATATAACTAGAGTTTGCCCGCGGCTCTGCCCGCGTGGAATCTATTGCATAGCAATTAATTACCTATTATGTTAATCCATTCAGTAGTTTTAGTGGTTAAGTAACAGTTACCTACTATATTATAAGTACAGTGATTTATATAATAAAATGTTCAGCAAAAACATAAGTATTCTTATTTATTGTTTTTAAAATGATACAAATACATCTAAGAAACGAATACGTACATCAATATATAGGTAAGTAAATTTTAAAATATAATTAAGAAATTAAAATATTTTGACAGCCTAGTTGGAGATTGGACCTCCTCTCAAGCCAGAGGGAGCGGGTTCAAACCCAGCCGATGACACGCACCAATGTGTTCATTGTGTGAACGTATGTGTGTATTGTAACTATGTCATCTGCTACATAAATTGAGCCTGGTGTATGGCGACAGGCTCGCCCCCTTATACATTTGAGACTGAATGTCGTCCGTCGAAGAGTGGATGTTACACCTCTTCTAGCCCCTTCGAGGGAAAGGCGTGACGCTATGTTATGTCATGTTTATTTCACAATTATCGGTAGCTTACAATAACTACATCGAGAAGGTAGGTTTCCAAATGACACCTCAATATGCAAGCCACAAATTCGCTAAGTGTGCTGTGTTTATTTGCCTTATCACGCACACAGACGCAGACATAATGTGGTTATGTGATTAAAATATAATCTTCCTGTAAGATGATTAATTGGTTGATTTCTTCCATTTCAATTGCGAAAAGCCTGGTACCGTTACTTAGTCCTTCTTTTATTACCAAAATTTTTCAGTAACATAATAATTGCACCAACTTTCAAATAAAGGCATACCAGATGAATTAAAATTCAAAACAAACATCGAAATTTTTTTTGTTTCTCTAAGCAGTGTTGCCACATCATATTTTCGAAAACGCAGTGCTGTCTTCATTAATATACAGTTTAGCGAGAAAAGTACACTGTTTGATGAAACAAACACCTGTACAAAAAAAAAGTTATTGTTTTCCTAAGTAATTTAATATTCTCAAACTAATATTTCAGCATCTTAAACCGATTATTCTACTTAAAATCTTAACTCTTTGCAAGACCATGACTTCGACTTGACTCTGAATACAATACTTACTTAACTTTGATTGTGACTATCAAAATACTTGACATGCCACTGGCTTAAATAAATCCACTAAGATGCGACCTTTTTTGTAAATTTGCATAACATTTGCCCATTTTGAGCCAGATAGAGCAATAACGTGCAACACTGACATAGACGTTCTAGGCGGGTGTGTTCTATGCAAAGGATAGAAACCTGTTTCTCCGTTGTTTTCTAACGGCTCCGTTGTTTCACTCGCCTTACGAAACGACTAAGTTGTTCTATAACTTTGCTTGAAAATATGTTTTTTTTCAGTTGTAATACAGTTTAAATTTATTTAATGTAATTTTATATTTTTTACACTTATGTTTTGAACGGCAGAGTTGCACACGGGGTGCGCTGAGAGCCTATCCTCTGAACGCGACCCCGACCCCGACCTCGAGTAAGCCGGCGATTCTATTGGCTCTCTAATATAATCTCTATTGGCTCGAAATTTGGACTTGCGATTTTATCTTGCTTATTATACAAAAAAATTACACATCCAAAACCATAAATATTAAGTTTGTCGCTATTCCCGAGGTCAAGGAATCGAATTACATGCTAATTACCGAGAAACAGGTAGCCGTTTAGGAGAAACGTGCTATGGAAGTTTTGTAGAGCGCCATCTCGCTCCGTCTTGCGTTTTTATCTCGTTCTGGTTTTTCACTTTTATTATTATAATATAATACTTTCAAAGATTTACAAAAAAGGTAAAGTGAATTTATTTATTTCTTTAAATACATCTCTAAATGATTCGCGGGGACCCATCCTTCTGGCACAGTCGGGTAAATATACTCAAAGGATCCTTATTCGTAGACTTTTATTGCACTTTAACCCGTCTTTTTATTCTATAAAATGTTTTTTTTGTTTACTACCATAAATCAAACGAGTATAAAACAGGGTTTAATCTAGATAAAGTTCAAAGGTCTGATTCCTGTAATCCAATAACGGCTGGAAGGCTTCCTATAAAAAGCATTAGCCCTACCGCAAGTCAGCCTTTCTGTTGATTATTTAATATCAGGAAAGTCAATCATGTCACAAAAAAAAAACCTTCACAATTGACCTAGCGAAAGCGTCCTCAGTCTCGTTGGACCACCGACATAAACCCAATATTTTTTCCTGTCGATGACTGCAACATCTCGGCTTTTATTTGTCCAACGAAAACTTAAGTATCTTTGATCCAATTTCCATTAAATTTTGCAAGCAAGTAGACCATGCAAATCTAATTATTAAGTTAGAAATCGGATGAGGAGTGGAGATATGCTAGGTTTCCGTTCCGGGGAACTAACTACTAGTACAACTAAAAATCTTTTTTTTTTTCATTTACTTATAACACTTCATAGTTTAGTTACTGTTAGATCATAATATAATACAACTTTCTGTCAAGTATACTGTAAAAACTCACAGGCAGCGTAAAAAAAAACAAATTTCAAAACGAAATAGCTTAAAAAATAGATTGGCCTGGCAAAACTCGCTCAACTCAACCCTCTGTATTAAACTTCAAACGCATAATGACTCGCCTTAATTGCGAAAAGCATGAAAATCCTGCCGTCTGCATCCCCTTAAATAGGTTGGTAGTGTCCGAGACAAACTTTGTAGCCGCTTTGATTTGATGTGCTTAAACAATTTCATCTCAATCTTGGAAGGTCGCTTAGCGACAAAGCCCTTTAATTAAATTTTAAAAAAAACTTGGAATAAATGCATTTTCTTTCTCTTTCTTTACTAGAGCGAGTGAGCGAGAGCAAGAAAAAAATAAGCAAATGTCAAAATTTTCAGATTTTAGTACATTAGGCTTAGCTTAGCTTGACATTAGCTTGACAGCTCGCCCCACGGCGCTCGCTACTTACATTTAGCATTTTCATTTCATTTCATTTTACTTACATTTTGAGGTTTAGTTGTTATAAATGTTACTCTCTCTCTTCTCATGCCCACTTGCATTAAATTTAAGAATTTCTAAGTCCTTGCTTAACTATTTTAAACTACCTCTAGCTAAATATTTGCTTATCGGGCACATACAATTAAGACTCTCTTAAGCAAAAAAAAATTTGGTAGGAGCTAGCTAGTAATAGCTGGTGGTTTTAACTAGTTAAGTCAGAACTTCGGCAATTCTTGTATTCAGTGGAAGTGAGCACCAGTATCTTCGCCACGACTCCCCAGTTTGCGTTGGGTCTGTAGCGGCATAAAATCCGGCTCGAACTGTACGAGACATCCAAATGACACCTTTTACACCCCCAATGAATACATCTCATTAATGCGGAGAGCGAATGAATAACTCATGACGTCACTTCCGGTGACGCGGTTCACCTTGCTTTTTATGACAATTTTGCGCCGTCGTTTCTAGCTTGTAGAGAAAATGTATCGTAGGTAAAATGAAGTGAATTGAGAGGAGTCATTTTTTTAATTACAACATTCAATTCATTAAAGCTTTTTAATATGAATCAACGACTAAACAGATTCTAAATAACTTTTTCAAAGTTAAAGTAAGTAGTTTAAATAAGTATGTTTTTTTTTTTAAATGTTTGAATGGGCCCACGTTTGACCACAACACACCTGATGGAAAGTGACGATGCGGTCTAAGATGGAGCACGCTTGCCCATGAGGTGCCTATTCACTCTTGTCTTGAAGAGACCCAGGTGTATCCATCGCTGGGGAACACCGAGGCAGGTAGCGCGTTCCACTCCTTGGCACTCCTTGTGTAAGTATATCACAATAAATATTATAGAATACAGTGGTAACTCTGGTAAGGAGGTAGAGTAGGTACCTATTGTAAAACAAGGCTAAGCTCAGCTAGATAAGGTTTTTAGACCTGCATGCTGAAACGACGCTCAGTCTTGAATCTCAATTTAAAACTGGTTTTAGCCGTTTTAAATTGAGAGTCATGACTGAGTGTCGCTTTAGCAAGCGGGCCTTAATCTAGCTAGAAGTTCGCCTCAAACGGAGACCTGGCATATCTCCATAGCTTCTCGTCCAATTTCGCTTATATTCGAACTGAAATATTTTATTTGCATCAACTACCTGCGTGCTTGATTTCATGAAGTCTGGATTAACGATACTCAAGTTATCGTCGAACAAACAAATGCCGAGGTCTCCAAGCAGACGGCATGAGAGCTAGCTTCGATTAGTCACCTGACTTGCTAAACTAATAATTTTACACAAACATCAAAATTAATTACAAATTTGTAAGTAATATTAAGCGCCTTTCCCCTAAGGGGCTGGCAGAGGTGTAATACAACACCCATACTTCTCCGGACGATATTCAGTCCCAAATGTGACAGGGGACGAGCCTGTTGCCATACACCGGGTCCAGTCATGTAGCAGATGACATACAATACGCACATTTGCTCACACAATGAACAAATTGGTGCGTGCCGTCCGTCGGCTGGGTTTTTTACCCGCTCCCTCTGGCTTGAGAGACGAACCTTCTCTAATTAAGATATCATCGCTTTAAAGGTAATATTATTTCCAATATACCTGGCAATATTACGAGCCCGTGTGATAATTTCACAGTCAACCATTTTGGCTTTAACGATAAACCAATGAAATAAGTAGGGACAAATAATTATATATTTAATTTAACAAATAAACTGCAGCATGGTTTATGAAATACGCTGAGATTTTCGCTTCAATCAGCGTGTCTGACATAAAGTGTAATTACTGTCAATTCTAATTTTTAGACAGTTGTGACAGAAGGCTGGTTACATACTAGCACTATTACTGGCTAGGCGCGGCCCTATTCTGACCCAAAAGATGTTATTTTGGTCATTGTCTTTCTCGTTTGAAAACCCATAGGAGAGAGAGTGACCAAGATAAATCATAAAATATATCACGCATAAGAAAATGATCCCTGAAACTTTATTCTGGCGTCCTATTCTTGAGGCGTGTGATGTTTCTTGGTCACTTTAACTCCTATGACTTTTTAAACGAGAGAGACCTGACCGAAAGAGAGAAATGACCAAAGAATATCTGACGTAGGAATAGGGCTCCTGACGCGTGAGATTTATCTTAGTCACTCTTATGACTTTTCAAACAACAATGACAAGATAGCATAGCTTGACTAGGTGTTCGTAGCCGATCACCGATGCTAAGCAACGGACGACACGGTCAGTCCTAGGATGGGTGACCGCGGGTGGCATTTACAACTGAGCGCTACCGTGGCTCGAATGACACGGTAAATTGTAGGTCCCGGTTGTTTGTTCTATGACAACAATCGTCAAGCCATGTCAGAGGCCATCGGGCGGCCTAGAGACTCTGACATGAGGGCTAGCCACTCGGTCTATACGAACTTGCTTGCTTTTACAAGATTATATCTCACGCGTCAGAATAGGCCCCTGCAGTGTTGCTAGTTTCTAGTATAGAAATCGCTACAAGACACGACTCTGTTGTAACTGGTTATAAAATACATGTTGACAAGTACAAGCTACGTGTAAAATTACTGCGAAATCATGAGAATTTCAAAATAGATATTGGCTTCAATTTATTTGCGCAGAAATGGAAATAGATACGGAGTGTTATAATCAGTTTCGAAAATTGAATGGAAAATGGACCAGCGCACCTACTGGACGTAAATGGAAACAGCATTATAAGTATTTATCAATACCGAATATTTATTGTATGTATTACGCTCCGCGGTATTACCCGTGGTTAAAAAGTAGCCACTATGCTACTCCAAACTATATCTATCTCTGTGCCAAATTTCGTCTAGGTCCGTTTAGCCGTTCTGACGTGATTAAGGAACAAACATCCAAAGGTGACTCAGTTGGTAGTGAACCTGCCTTGAGCTTGGGGGCTTGGGTTCGATTCCCACCTAGAGCAAACACTTATGTGATGAACATTTGTGTTTGTTCTATGTCTGCGTGTTAATTTCTATTTAAATAAGTATTTAAAAATATCTAAGTATGTGTATCAGTCTCTGGCTGCCATAGTACAAGCTTTGCTTAGTTTGGGGTCAGGTGACCGTGTGTGGAAGTGTCCCGAATTTATTTATTTATTTATGACTGTAAGTACTAAACTTAACGTTTTATAAAAACACGAATCTGTCTAAAGGGTGTTTTTTTCCGCAAGTGATTCTCAAATATTTGTTAATTAATTTCTATTCTGAATAAAATAGACAAGTACTTTGAACCAAATTTAAAAATTCCAGCTCCGTCCAGACAGAGGCAAAACTTAATCGTTTCCTTCTCTGCCAAGATCACGTCGTGCATAGACTTTTTAAACTTTGTATTTAAAGGAAACATACTTAACTTAAACTAAACAAACTAAAATATCCCTTAAATCTAAGGCAACAAAGTCTTTAATCGAAGATAGCGTTAAAAGCAAGGGCAGATACTTAACAGACTAAAAAGTTTTAGTAAATTAGCTCTTAAACAAAAGCAGGTACAGCCTAAAATCAATCGCAGAGTTCGATGTTGACAAATCATCACCATTACGTGTGGTGTCACTGATATTATGCATAGACACGCGCGTCCACATGTTTGACTTACACCAAACAATCAAAAACTGCCCTTAACACAACCGAAAACGATCTATTTTGCATTAAACCTACAGTTTATTTACAATCGAAAGCTCGGGTCTTATTTTGATACACATTCCTAAATCAAAAATCAAACGAGAATTTATCGACTTTGAGCTTTACCAAATGAAATATAGAGTAGCTTAATTAATTTGATATTTAGTTACAAATTTTAGGATCAAAATGTATGTTTGACCAACTTTGGTTTTTATTTCGTGAGCAATAAAGTTGTAATTGTAATGCAAAGGTTTTTTTGTTAAGGGTGTTTGCCCGCTTCCGCGGCTTTGTTCCGCGCTAATCCGCGAGAGGCGTGCGTGAGCGTGACGCTGACGTGCCCTTAAAAAGTTGACCGGATTAAATAATAAGAGACGACGAGTGATCGACGAAAGTTGTTGAAAATAACGCGACGGCTATTTTTATGAAGATAACATTAATACAGGGTTACTGGTACTAAGTTGTAAATTGGTGTAAATACTTAGCATTATGACATATTTTTACTATGGGACAACCCTGAAATCGCGAAAAAAAACAGCTCTTTCATAAAATTTGATAAGTGTCACTGGAATTTTTCTATTTTTTTTTTTCGCCTTTCAGTGTTGGTCCCAGAATAAAAGTTATTCAGAATTATGAGTACTTCCTCACATCTGTTTTCTGTTTAGTCCCATAATTCATGTAACCCTGTATACGCGACTATTACTAAAGATTATCATGAAACAAAAAAACATTATAACAAAAGATTCATTTGAAGAAAACCATCAAAGAAAGTAATTCAAAGCAACACGTCTGATCCAATTTTAAAATCGATTAAAAAACAAAAGAAGCACAGAAATACTTCGCTGATCCAATCACTTTTTATTACAATTAAAACAAGAGTTAACGTCTTAAAAGTAACATTAACATCACTTCCGTTTAGAAAGCTCGTCAAATGACATCGGGCAATAAATCTAAAACGGATTAGTTCACTTCGATCGGGAGACAAATCCATTCTCGATAAAGCCAATACATTGCATTTTTCAATTAACTGTAAGTAGATGGAGGTACTGCGGGCCGGACTTTGTAGCCGCTCTGGGGCGAATCGGAACCGCTTAAAAATACGCTGTCAAAAGTTTTGTGTACGATTAGACTCATGGAAGTAGAAGCGAAAGATGTGTGCCAGCAAGTGGAGAGAAGTCTCTGCCTACTCCTATGACTATGACTCCTATTTTTTTGGTCTACGAGTATTTATTGTAGCGATCGCAAGCCCATTGCGAATGCTTGTGAAATTTACATTAGAATATTGTTAGAGGTGTGTGTGCGCTAAGGTATCGTAAGGCGTATGGTAAAGTATGTCTTGGGGTGTCGTTGCTTTAAAAGTTTTCGGTATTACAAATTGTAAAAATAAATCATCCAAAAAGTTTTTTGCTTTGTTTGCGGCTTTAATTCTATTATTTAACATACATATCGTCACGCCCTTTCCCCGAAGGGGCTGGCTGAGGTGTAATACAACACCCACACTTCGCCGGACGATATTCAGTCCCAAATGTGACAGGGGGCGAGCCTGTCGCCAAACACCGGGCTCTAGTCATGTAACAGATGAAATACAAAATACACATATGCTCACAGAATGAACAAATTGGTGTATGCCGTCGGCTGGGCAGCCAACCTGCTCTCTCTCGCTTGAAAGGCGGGCCTTATCCCAACTAGGCTGCCATCGCTCTAATTATTTTTTTAATAGTTAATTTATTTTTGAACTAAAATTGTTATTGCGAGATGTCACTCCGTAGCGCATTATGTGCCTATGCCTACATTCAGAGCGTCCATAAAGCTTGTTTTGGACTATACCCAGCTTTCTCGAGATGTCCTGGGTTGCCATCCATCTCCGTCATACACCATCATTTATGCCGCGCCGCCATTTTGCCCGGGGCGGTCCGGTGTAGTAACTATTGTGTAATCTGTGCTATCGGTCCCGGGACGCGCAGTTTGACTAATGGTTGTCCCGGAGCACTCCAAACGTTGATTTATTAAATAAATTAACGACGTGATAAACGAGCTTTTTAACGCAAATTGCTATGCACATTAGGTACCCAGCGAGAGTTTACTAGAGTGCGCTCCAGATAACTCTGCTTGATTGCAGTGTTTCAATCCAAATTGTATTTTTTTCTTCTACATTAGTAATTTTCCAAAAAAAAATCGAATTCTCAATTTTTCGAATACTTACATAACTACTTTTACAAGTACGTAAAATTCCAAATTACTAATTTTCCCAAGGTACACAATGTAATCATGAAACACACTTTCCGTCACAATTCTTTAAATCTAACTTTTTTTTTTTAATTTTTCTGATAATAATGTTTTCATTCAATTATTTTCGTTAATTACACGACCCGGCTCCAAAAATCTACCTTTTTATTAACCTTTTACGAAACGTATACAAGCGTATTTCGCAATACCAAATGAAATAAATCAGCAAACGTTCACCCTAGTGTAAACCAGCAGACTTAGGGCGCATATTGGTAATAAAAACGGGGGCGGTCCCCACCTCATACAATGAAATGGATACAATAAATAAATTGCCGTAATTAACTCTATTCATACATCAAATTATCTGCCGTAGCCTGCTGTATTTACGCTCGGTTCCCCAAAATTGTGTAGAAACGCACAATAGGGTAATACTGCGAAATGAATGAAGAATGAACGCGTGCGAATTCCAAATTCGAATGCGTTTGACAGTTAGGGGGCGGCCATATTTGCTATTGTAACAAATGCAGGTCAATGCAGTGTGTCATTATGTAAGCCGGATGTAGCTCACATCTGTGTAAATTAAGGTACGATGATTGCGAATGTTTTTATTGATACCATCTGTCAAATGACTAGGTATGTTCGTCGTCGTTCGAAGATTAAATGAAGATACGATGTGATTATAGGGCAACAGACATCGCTTCAGTAAATTCGAACATAATAATATTAGGTCTCAGAATTGTTGGGTATTAAAATAATACTTTTATCATTTGCACACAGAATTCTAGCACTCGGTTTCTTGTTTTGCATTTTGACTGTCAACTATACGAAACCTCGTTAACGTTTTCACTAACGAGATCCTCTTTCTATTTATCTTCGGACAACCAACTTTGGTTCCAGCTTTCCTACAAATCGTAGCAACTCTACACCGCTTGCACCAAGTATACCTAACTATCAAACTAACTAGTGCAATACGCCGACAACTAGCTCCAATTTGAAATAATAGCACTTTAAATGCAAAAGACAATCTGAAATCGGCTTCAGGTCGTCCACAAATAGGCTGTTCTCAAAAGTAGAGTTAATTGTTGGCGGCTCGCCAGCCGGTGTGCATTGAGTGCCCCAATTCACGGAGAGATGAATTGGAGCCATTGTAATGGAATTAATCCTTTGTTTAATAGGAATTGCAGACTAGATTTCAATGTTGCCAGGTTATGGTGGAACCACATTTAGTGTTGAATTATCTCTTGTCATTTCTTGACCCTTCGTGATGCGTAAAACCAGCTCTTTAAAAATATACTTAGAAGTTGCGGAACTGTAGTTTTTAGGAGTGTAGTTTTCAGTTTTTTATTGAATTTTATTTATTTCTTTAATTTTTTGTTTTATTGTAGCAACATAGATGTAAATAATTATTGGACCTAACTAAATGTTTGATAACTTTTGCAGTTTTAATATAAATAACTAGTGGCTCTATGAGCGGTCAGCGTCTGTCCTCCTCTGTAGGTCGCATTCCTCTACCGAGTCTCCGAAAAAATAATATCTGGACTGTACTAAAAAAAAAAACTAAATAATTATCGAACCTGCCCATAGAATTTCACGAGAATCGGTTGAGATCCAAACAGAGATTCAGACGGAATTCCTACATACGAAAGCAGCATTTTTGTCGAAGTTGAAGCATAGACGCTTCGCTCTCTAACGCTCGCTCGGTCGATAATGTGAGTTTTTTATTGACTATTACATTTGACGCAATACCGTTTATTTTATTATCAATTTACCGTGAATTTTTTATCAACCCATAAAGTGTAATTAATTTTAAAATAATAATATTAAGCCATGGAATAAGTAGAGTTTCACAAAACTAAGAAAACTATTTTCCACATTTCCCCAATCTACTCCGTTTCCACACTCCACACTACTCCACCAACACCTGCACCACAATTCAGTCGCTAAACCAATTACATAATAGTCACTGGCACCATAACTGGAATACCAGTTCTCATTCAAGTCGCCGTTAAAAAGTGTTCGGATTACAAAACGGTTCATAAATCTTGACATAACCGCGGAGCGCGCGAGATGGACCCAGGGATGTCACGTACGGGACAATCTTTTTGGCGTAGCACGCTCGTTGCATACATAACTTGTAAGAGTGGTAGCATCACATTACTCCGCGGTAGTAATGTAATGGATATTGATGATAGACAACGAAAGAAAATTCTTTCAGAAACTTATAAAAATTAATAACACCTAGGCGTGGAATATATAGATAAATCATTTTTTTAAGAACGTTATACTCAGAAAATCAGAAACCAATCAATGTAAAAAAAAATTGACAGTGCATCTAAATTTTCTTGCGCAACAACCCTATCAAACAACGTGCTAGCTAAACTCAGTTATTATTACAACGACGGGTTTATGACTGATATTCGACTCGAAAGTATCGTTATTTTAAACAAACGTCACAGAAAACGATCATAATGCGATACTTAGTGGCTGGCAACACAGGCTTCCTGTTTAGATGAAGAAAATAAAAAGAAAAAATTAGAAAAGAGATTGAAACTGAAACAAAACCTTTAAGGAGTTAGTAAATTTATTTTTTGTTTTGGCTTCGAGCGTTCTCTACAAAACTTTAGACAGAAGTTGCATTCAATATCAAAAGCCGCTTTCAACGGTTTAGTTTAATTTTAAAACGTTTTTATGATTATTTCCGATGATAGATTCATTAAAAGCGTATTGGGGTTCACGACGAGAATAGATACGCTTGAAATTTATAAATTATTATCCGAAATAGACGACTTGGCACACTACGACTTGATACTCGACTTGTCAGGGGCTAGGTTCACATATATATGGGAATGCCACCGTCAAGAAATTATGAAAAGTGGAAAGTATTTACACAGAAACATTATGCTTAAACGCATATCCTAATCCTATAAGGAATATTGCTCACGACCAGTTATTGAGGCGCGTTTTGCAAACGCGCGTTTTGTTTGCATTGCTACAAACGCATAAAAGCGATGGTAGCCTAGTTGGTAAAAGGCCCGCCTCTCTAAATATCGTCCGGTGGAAGTATGGGTGTTGTATTACACCTCTGCCAGCCCTCTCGGGAAAAAGGCGTGATGATATGTTTATGTTTGCTACAAACGTTGAAATTAAGGGTTACCCAGAGTTCTGAAATGTCTATACAAACGCGCGCCTAACTGAGTACAAGTTACCAGGGGAACAGAAAAGGGTATAGAGTAAGTAACTTTACAACCCGAAAAGTTAATGTTTCCTGTGAGACAACAGGTGATACTAAGGAGCGCTGCTCAATCCACACTTCCACACTAATCCATACATACTTACTTACCAATTTTATAAAATCGAAAGTAGCTCTGTCTATTTGTCTGTCTATGTGTTTGTAGGCTTTTCACGACTTTTCATGAAATTTTAAAATTAGTTACTCACAGTTTATCACGAGGAATGTTTTTGAATCCAATTTGCTGAATAGACGCGAACGAACTCGCGGGTAACAGCTAGTATGAAATAAAATAATTTAGACAAACTAAAGACAATAGACAAATATTTATTTATAGCAAAAATAAAAAGATACAAAATAAAATATCGCAATTAAAAAAAACATAGTTTTTGCCACAAACCGGTCCCAACTCAGCATAATGCCGGCTGCTTAAAGTTTTTTAAAATTGAAATTAATAATAATAAATTAATTATTTAAAGTTAAAGTCACAAGAAACTCTCCATAATCCGATAATTGTTAAATACTAGTTGAGCAATACAACTAAACATAGAATGATAGTCTGATTCCGAAACTCTTGAATAAAGAAACTTGATAAAAGATGGTCATTAAACTCACAAGCTCACTTTTCCGACCAAACAAGACTGGACCCTAGCTTTTACTTTACTTCCTTTAACATTTCCATCGTTCTTCTTCAAATGACAGAAGCCAAAGGTCAAAGAAGGCTGGTTCCTGTAATTGACAAATCGCGTGAGAGAATGCATAAAGAAGAAGAAAACTTGATGAATAAATACGATAACACTCTAGCACTTTGTACCAATATACTTGACAGGTATTTGATTATAAGACCCAACGCAGACGACAGACCTCAAGTCGACAAACTCCGAATCCCAATTAAGACCATGGCGCCAACGACGCTAATTTTGGAGCTGGCAATAACGCTATTGGCGCAACTCAGAATGAGTGTGC
The DNA here is from genome assembly GCA_911728515.1 of Peribatodes rhomboidaria. Taxonomy (NCBI): domain Eukaryota; kingdom Metazoa; phylum Arthropoda; class Insecta; order Lepidoptera; family Geometridae; genus Peribatodes; species Peribatodes rhomboidaria. Next base: position 13,908,280 of record OU452179.1, on the reverse strand, counting down.
TCTATCTCGCTTTCTCTCTCTCTTTCTTTCTTTCTTTCTTCCTCTGTCACACCTAAACTAACTTAACTATAACTTTGTGTAGATAATTAATATATCCTTCTGTCTCTCTTCCACAGCGTTTTAAACAAACGTCGACTATTAAGTTTGTCGTCTATGTTCGCCTTTACATAGTCGAAGAAAATTGACTATGACAAAGTTCTGTAGTGGTTCATTTTTCATTTATACTAAAGTAGGTGATAGAAAAGAGTAGTTTAATATTTGTTTTGGTTATTAATTCAAACAATGAAAGTGGTTGGAACGAAAGTGCTTTTTTTAGAGCTTTGGCTCTATAATTATATTTCATTAGTGTTTGTAGTTAAAGTGAGTAGAACTTGAAAGACTGTAATGTAATGACAAATGAATGAGAGACATAACCTAATGCATACCAATTTTAAACTAAGTAGGTACCTAATTGAAACAGAAATTCCTAAAAAAGTAGCTTAATTTTTCGATGTAATTAGGGCCCGTAAAAAATCTAAAAAAAAAATAACAAACTTTTTTCTTTTTTAAATTGAACTTGTCTACTAAGTAGGTACTAACGCATAATGCACCGATCTTTTCATAAAAGTCTAAAACGTTTATTTCACAAACCTAAATAACGAAGTTAATAATTTTCCATTATTTGCATCCAATTATTCCATTCTATCAATAACAAAATCCGTTATAACGGTTTTTGATATTTTTGACATGAGCTAAGACGTCATCGCAATCAATACGAATATAATATTTTTACCATAGTAAATCTACGAATAGATTGGACTTCTTTTTTTTTTTAAAGTAGAATAGGTCGGCGTTTGACCACCAACTCGCCTGATGTTAAGCGACGTTGTGGTCTAAGATGGAGCGCGACGACCTATAAGGCACTTATTCACTCCAGCCTTGAAGTTTTGTAGAGTGAAGAAGTACAAAGACGGCAGTTGAGTGAGGCACTACAAGTGCGCTACTGCTCAGACCCGTCCTCGGAACGGTTACACCGGACTACATCCCGAAACACGACTAGGTCATTTCACGGCATGGCTTGGTCCGGTGGGTGGTAACTAGCCACGGCCCATGCCTCCCACCAGAGTTTGCTACCCGGTTAGCACTACCCGGGGACCACGTGTAAGGAATCAGAATAGAGTACACTCCTACGGACGTGGGTAGCTCAGCCCCCAAAATCTATAAATATAGAAATCTATAGACTTGAAATCTATTGCAAAATTGAATATCTCTACATCGTTTACAACAAAGTCGCTTTCCACGTTTGTCTGTCTGTGTATTCGTATCCTCAATCCTATTCAGTAAGGTTTTTTTACATAAGATTTATAGAGGTACCGTGTGAAGCGAAAAAAAGTTTCTTCCAAAAAAATATGTTTCCCGAAATTGTAAAAATTCCAAAAAATTACTCGTAAAATCTGTACATAAGACTGTATATAAGACAATCGGTTAAGAAATGTGCCCTCTAGAAGAAAGCAGAGATCCAGGCAGAATTCGGACTTACGAAAGCTTTTTTGTCGAAGCTGAAGCAGAGACGCTTTCTCGCTTATGCTCGCTCGGTCGATCATAAACACGAAAGTGAGTTTGTTCGTTTGTTTTTTACACTTTCATGCCTCAACTACTCAACTGATCATCATAAAATTTTGCATACACGTTGTCGGGGGTATATAGAGAAAAATACATTAGATTTTTATCCCAAAAAAATTAAGGCTCCTATGAGACTGAGGGTGAAACCGCGGGGCGCAACTATTTGACTATAAATAGTTACTGAACTTAGCAGCCAAAACAATCATTGTGTGTGGTTTACAAACTGGGTGGGCGGCCAAATCCTGACATAAACATCAGTTGCTTGACACATTTGCATTAAACAATAGCTTTAACTTATTCAGATACACTTTCAACCTCTCAAGCAGTTTTAAATCCTACCGTAATTAAAATAAGAGTCAAATAGACATTTATTTGTCAGCAAATAGTAACTTAGCCTCGCAAAAGTTTGAACACGAAAAATAAACGATCTCTTTTGTGTAATGTGCCACTATTGAAAACGAATGAATGAATTATTTCCTCAAGCTACGGGGTTTTGAGAATTATAAATAAGGTACATTTGTTTTTATTATATGGCGTACTGTCACAAGAAAAAAAATTAACAACAACAAAAGTCGTAAAGTGTTTTTATTTCCGGGGTGCTTTTGACAAATTCTGCCAAGCCCGCGCAAAATCTTATGTCGACTTGACGTTTCTATTTTTAATGTTTGTCCTGAGAAGGTCGTGTGAGTTTGTCCCAAATATATTTACTTAGATCTGCAATATAAATGTTCATACTGATAAGCCCGTATTTACGGCGCACTGTTTATCCCCGGTTATCTGTGAAGTTGGCACGCTGACAACTCCCTGCTACGTACTGGAGCCAGCAACTGGCCAGTAACAGTAACTGGCTCGTAACAGTAACTGGCTCAGTTGGCTCATTGTGCCACTCTCTTTTTTGTGCGCTAAGTATCTCACAGAAGTTTTGGCTCTTGGACAAAAAAAATCACGTTGTGTAATTTATATTGTGGATTTGTTTACATAGCTAATTTAGCTCACTCTGTTCGCAATAAAATATTCCTGGTAGGCCCTGTCTGGTACCTTTAGAATTTGAAATCCCCTAAAGCATCAGCATTTGACACTATGCCTTGATTTTCTACAATAGAAACAGTGATTTGCCTGGACAAACGATCAGGCCAGGGCCTCATCCTGATTACCGATTTGCAACGTATTTAATTTCGTTAAAACATTTCCATCAAATAGTTCATTTCAATCAACGTTACATCACGTCTATCAAAGCACGTCACCGACTCACCGTCTGATAGTTCGCCGACGAGTCATTGACTCGGGCAGCGACGCGAACAATCTCTCAAATAAAACGCAAGCACTAACTAGCTGGCAACACACCAACTGAGAACAAGGAACTAAACTGTCGTGGCTATTGCTTTAATACTGGAATAGGCATTTGATAACAAGTAAGTTAGATTGATTGTGAAAAGCGAATAGTGGGCACTGCCGGGCAGGCCGCTCGCTGATCGGTGACTTTGTAATGCCGGCTCTACATGTTGGCCTCAACGCCAACATGTGGTTCTAAAAAACGCATGCCCCAACGTTGGGACCAATGCTATTTTCTAGATCCACACGTTGGAATAGTGGCGTAGAGACCATCGTTGGAGCCAACGGCAGTAGATGAGACTAGCACAAAACTGGAAAAGATGCGCGCTGAAGAGGAGATCTATGTATGCTTATATCTACTTAATTAATAACAGTAGGTAGAAAATATTATAGCGGATGAGTGATTGATTGATTGAAACGTTCAACTTGTTTTTCAGGATTCTGTAGAGCAAAAAAGTATTTAAGTTCGATGGATTGTTTTAGTCCACGAAATAAAGTAACGTAAAAAAAGTCCAGGCCAAATCTGAAAGCGGTCTGCATGATGTCGTTTTTTTAATGAATCTTTTTTTATTAATTTTTCGGTTAAATGGCTGGGCTAATTTAAATGAAATATGACAAGGAGACCGTGTGCACCATGATAACAGACGTAAGGGCGCTCCTAGGCAACATTATCACTGCAATACTGACAACATAGCCGACTGTAGCCCGGCTGTTATCAGCCATGTTAGAATTGTATGAATAAATGGCCCGGCCACACTCAAAATATTGCTAGGCCAATCTTGCAGTAAATATATGGCCCGTTCTAGGAGCCGAAATATCGCCGAAAAATGTGGGGCGCAGTGCTCATTCTTTTCCTTCCCTTCCAAATTGATTCAAGAAACCGAATTCTTCAAATGATTCCGACATTTTATTCGAAACGTCAGATATTCCAAATTGCTCAGAATTTATGATAGGATTTGATTGACGTCGTTTCGGAAATTGACGTCATAAAGAGGGATTAGGGGACCGTTAGGGGACCGTTAGGGGAGTTAGGGAATAGGCAAATCGGTGTTTAGGAATCCCCAGGGATTTCGGGGACGGAAGCGCTCTTTGAACAACTTCGAAGAATTTTAAGTTCTGAAAGATTTTACAATGTTACCGTTTTTGTTACTTACGACTTTTTTTTAGCAAAGCTGAGTTATCATTAGGTAATTTGGGCTAGATGCAGCTTTAAGTTGTAGGGATTTAAGTAAGTACAGTTTCAAGTAGATAAGTAGATAATCACACTTATTTTATAAGTGTATTGTATAGGTGACAAGCTGCGCCCCGCGGTTTCACCCGCGGTTAAAAAGTATCCAATGTACTATTCTAGACTAAAATCTATCTCTGTGCCAAATTTCATCCAGATTTGTTCAGCCGTTCTGGCGTGAAGAGTAACAAACATCCATCCATCCATCCATTCTTACAAACTTTCGCGTTTATAATATTAGTAGGATATTTAACTGCCTCGCTGAATTCTGAGCCTGAGGGCGTGGGTTCGATTCCCACCTAAAGCAAACATTCGTGTGATGAACATTTGTATTTGTTCTATGTATGTCTGGATGTTAATATCTATTTAAAAATATGTATGTGTGTATATCAGTCTCTGACAGCCATAGTACATGCTTTGCTTAGTTTTGGGGTCAGGCGACCGTGTGTGCGAGTGTCCCGGATATTTTACAAATATAGCTCTACATATATTGTGTTACCGTAAGTTTGTTATGAATATAGTTAATAAGTACTTATTACTACACTATCGCATTAGGTATACCTGTAATGATAGCTGTAAGTTGTGAAACAAATAAATAATTTTTTTTTTTTTATTTATTCAAGACGTTTATCACACACTTTTTTTTAAATCTTATTTATTTTTGGGGACTTTTGTTTACAACATGTCAGTCCCATTGTATTACGAAAACTATTAATTACGTAATGAAAACAGAGAAAACATCGCAAACATATAAAGTATCACTTGAGGTGACTCACATATTTGAGCAGATCTTTGGTCGCATCAGAGCCAGGTTCCGCTAATAATTTATTATTTAAGTTTTTTCTCATATTCATGTCACACAGCGGAAGAAACCCTCCCTTTAACATACATAGAAGGCAGGTATATAATTTAGTACCTACCTCAATTCAAGAGAAAGCTATAAAATTATATCTAACCCTAATCCAATCATGTCCGTTCAAAACATACTTACCTGTTGTTCTATAAACCACGAAACAATGGCACTAAAGTTATTTTTTATTACTTCCTAGGGCCATAAAAAACCGACCATTCCCGCTAATGCGCGGTATTATCAATCACACATACAAATATGTACCTATATTATCATCATACCGACAAATAAACAGTAACGCAACTTTGAACAAATGCAATTTTTGCAACACACATACGCAGGCAAGCGTGCGGAAACTGTTTGACGTCACTGATGATTTATATTGCAATGTTCAGTGCAAAATAGGTTCTGTCAAAACATTCCAAATATAATGTGACATTTATGAAGCGGGCGCTTATAAAAACTACAAACAAAAACAGATAATTGTGGTAAAAAAGCAAAAACCTTTTCTTTTTTTACCACTCATTCTAGTTTGAGTAAAAAAAGTTATGAACTCTCGGTTAGACCAAAGCTCTATCTGCATAGATCTATATTAAATTTGTTCTATTGCCAACTTTTCACGATATAACAGCTACCTATCCTCATAAGGTAAACCAAGAACAAATTTCAATTTTTTTTTATTTTTTTTTTTTTTAACATTGGAACTTTATATTGGGACGTAATTTCGCGAAGTGCTTTTTCAAAAACATGAAGCTCATTACCGTGGGACGCCTTTCCCGCAATTCTTCATTTTCAACAAAATTAATTTTGGACTCTAATACGTAAGAATATCAATAATCGGCGCTGACAGGCAGACAGACATTGGAGCATCAGCATAAGGGTTACTTTTTACCATTCGGTATACGGAATCCTAATAAAAACCATAAGAGTTCCGTAGAAATTCTATGAATTAATGTCCTAACATCTAGTTATTCGTAAGATTTGTGTAAAGATAAACAACTGATTAAACCTGCAGCCCTTTAACCTTCACGCACCGAGCACTAAACAATAAAATCCAACGACAAAACAAAGCTCTTAACACTAAAACCGTGTAATAAAACAAACTTATCTTGATCGGGATCGCGACGATCCGTTTACCAACGTCTTGTTTCTCTTAATACAACACGAACGGGCAGATTGATGGCCTTAAACGTTTTACCACTGAGTAACTGCAATAACTGTACAGTTAGCATAACTTCTGTCCAGAAATACGAAGTGCGTATCAATTAGATCGTAAAAAAAATTGAAAAATGTAGCTTACAATAATTATAGGTACGTCCAATTTACGAAAACTAACCAATTTTTCCGCTGGCCAACGTTTCATTGAATTTTTGTTTTTTGGCGATTTTTTTGTTTAAAAGCCTATTGATGACATGTAATTTATGGAACAGCTGTTAAAACAGGCGGTTAAAATTTTTATCACCTTGACAAGTTGCACTTTGGTCTTAGTAAGTATAGCTGAAGCCCGCGACTTCGGACATTCTCCTGAGCTTCACGTCTTACGCTTAAAGCTCGTCTTAAATTCTGAAACTTCATTGGGTGCATCGTTTAGGAATGTACATATTAGGCAACAAAGAAACATTCATTCTAAGTACATGCAAAAAATAATTAAGTAATGAATACAATCATATAAAGAACACACACTATATAAAAGCTTGTAGAGCTAAGTTACGGTCACAAAAACGTAACAGAACTTATCTCCACAATTTTATGTACTAAATATTTACGTAACATTTTCCAATATCATTCCAATATTTATAAATTCACAACCTCACCAATTTTTCACCGATATTATTATTGTATCTATAGGCCCGCCTCCAGCGACATTTTACGCTTACCTGTCTAAAGTCGTCGTAAATTGAAACATGGGCCAGTTGACTGCTTTAGGGACATTCCACGCAAACACGGAATAAATTCTGTGCTTTATGGCTCAATTTCCCATGGCAGGAGAAACCGGTCGTACGCGGACCAACCTATTTATGCGGCATTTGGGACCTATTTCATAGCTGATGTCTTAGGCTGATGTCAATTCCATTGTGCTTCGAAGCGAAACTGACGGCATTAAAGTTGCAACTTAATTCAATTTCCTCCCAAAAAGAGGTGAGTTAAAATAGTATGGCAATGATTTTAAGAGCTGTTAAATTTAACTAGGGGGCTGAGCTATCCACGTCCGTAGGAGTGTACTCTATTCTGATTCCCTACACGTGGTAGTGCTAACCGGGTAGCAAACTCTGGTGGAAGGCTTGGGCCGTGGCTAGTTACCACCCACCGGACCAAGCCATGCCGTGAAATGACCTAGACGTGTTTCGGGATGTAGTCCGGTGTAACCGTTCCGAAGACGGGTATGAGCAGTAGCGCATTTGTAGCGCCTTACTCAACTGCCGTCTTTGTACTTCTCCATGCACTCTACAAAACTTCGAGGCTAGAGTGAATATAGTACCTTATAGGTCGTCGTGCACCATCGTAGACCACAACGTCGCTTAACATCAGGCGAGTTGGTGGTCAAACGTCGACCTACTCTACATAAAAATAAAATAAAAAAACTAAGAGTAGAACAAATTAGAAACTATTGGTGTACGCTTAGAATTTGTTAATTACATAAAATTTTCAGCACTACTAAATCGGTCGAAACTATTAGTACAGTACATTTTGCGATATCTATTTAGCTGTGTGTGTGTGTGTGTTGTTGATAAATTAGCTAAGCGGCAAAACCGCCTTTTGTGCTCATTGCACCATTTTTGGTAGTGAAATTTGTGTCATAAATAAATATCATAAAAAGGTGTTCTAATATTTTATGCAGCGTGGATATTTTTAACGCAATCCAAATTAATTATCAACAGTAAAAAGAAGCTGCCCCGTTACTTGTCAATGTCAATTAAAAGCCATCAATAAATAAAAGTTTATGCGTTAAACGGCCGAAGCCATAAAATTAGCATTCGTGTTTATTGCCGTGCAATTAATTAGTTGACGCAAGTTTATTATTTCACTTGCAGATTGAGATCATCCTTATAAACACTTGGCTATGTTGCAAAGTTTATGTACTAATTTATTTGGTATACTTTTATACAAAAAGACCGTATGTGGTGAACAGATTATATGAGTAAAAGCAGGCCTTGTTCTACTACAGCACGCAATTAATCCTCGCTGTAATTATTAAACAAATACCTTTATTTTTACATACATACATTTAAGTAAAAAAAAGGAACAAACAAACTGAAACATGTAACTAAAAAGATAATTTACGTCCTTTTCAAAAAGCTGAGTTGCTAAATCTAAAAACATAGGTAGGTATACCGTAATTACTCGTACCTGTCTTTGTTATTGCTGAGTAATAAATAAGGACAACAATACCTTTAGCTATATTTTGGATTTAGATTTAGGGCCTTATCCTTGGGCCTAATACCGACCTATGTACTAGTTACTTTTTTATTTACTAGTTGAAGCGATGATAGCCTAGTTGTAGTCAGAGGGAGCGGGTTCAAACCCAGCCGACGGCAATCACCAATTTGTTCATTGTGTGAACATATGTGCGTATTGTATGTCATCTGCTACATGACTGGAGCCCGGTGTATGGCGACAGGCTCGCCCCTGTCACATTTGGGACTGAATATCGTCCAGCGAAGTGTGGGTGTTGTATTACACTTCTGCCAGGCCCCTCGGGGGAAAGGCGCGACGATTTGTGATGATGTAATGTTATGTTACTAGTTGCGCCCGCTGCTTCACGCAATCTTACAGGAACTGTAAGATTTTTTTTTTCGGGATACAAACGAAGCCCACCATTTTATTTTAAAGCATTTTTTTAATAAACGTAAGTAGTTTATAAAAAAAAATGCTTTCCATTATAATGTCATCCTAGTCAACAATTAGGTATACCTACCTACTAATTTAATTTGTATAGGTGTATTTTGAAATTCTGCTGAGCCCTGCATTTGCAACTCAAATATCACTCTACCCGAAAATCGACAAAATGTTGTGATTCTTTTTTGTTTTACTCAGAATAGCTAACAGAATCCCACAAAAATGTAATACAAAGCTCGATGTACCTTTTGGCTAAATAAATAACTTGTATTATTTTCCCTCTTTTTCCTCGTTATTATTTGAATAAGTCATGTTTTTGTTCTATCCTGAATTCCGCGAAAATAAAAAATAAAGAATATGACTAAAATTCTTCGCTAAGGTCGGTGTCCTTTCTGGGGCCCTATTCAAGTCGTGATATTTTCCGGTCTTTATCTCTCTCGTTTGAAAAGTTTTAAGAGTGAAAGTGAGCAAGATAACATCTCGCGCGTTAGAATAAAACTGCCTAAGCCTAAAAATGCTAAGAAGTATTCCAGAATTAACTAAAATATTTCCCAGGGACTGCTTACATCTGAGTCTAAATTTTTTAGACAGAAAACAATTTTACGTTTTCAGCAAAGTTGCTGCTCGTATTCATGAAATACTAGCGCAGTCCCACGAGATACTCGTAACCATATGATTTAAGGTACCCTTTGATGAATGATATGTCCAGATGGACTGAAAAAACATTGCATGCGTCGAAAAAATTAAGAGCCAACTGTTAGGTTCTAAATGAACAAAATGTATGATGCAATCCTAGTAAAAGACCTACCTCTCACGCACACTAGTATACAAAAGTTGGCATGTCACTTTTCAACAGCACGGAACTCTCTCTAAACATATAGGTACTCATAGAAGGTACCCTAACTACCTTAGGTACATTTAAGGTAAGCGTTTTCATTTCAGTGCCTCGGACAACGTGTAGGTACTCATGCAAAAATAGCGTAACAAACAAACATACTCACCGCATTTATAATATTAGTTCGAAAAGGGTGAGTATACTAGCTTACGTAAGTATACTAGCTTCCAGGGTAGGACTGGCCATACAGTCAGAATGGGATTTGCCGCCGGGCCCCAGCCGGCGTGGGCCCTTCTCGGAGTTGGCTTGTGGGGCTTGCCGCAAACCAGACGGTAAGTAGGTTGGGGGCTACACCCTGTCTCGGGCCCCTGTCTTGTGGGGAGCCACCCGGGCCCTTCCAGCTCAGTCCGACCCTGCTAGCTTCCGCAAACTATCTTAAAGTACTCGTTTACTTTGTATCAAAACTTCCATTGCATGCTTAAGCAAAATTTATTCAAGAAAAAAAAGGTTAGTCAATATTGCCATGTTCAGAGTAACGTATAAACTCCCATATAGAGAGAAAAACATAAAACGACTAAAAAGGTCCTAATAGAAGAGATTGTAGATTACACAAAAATCCTTGAAACGTCTTTAAAAGCAACGTTTGTAAATTTATGGTAATTTAGATATAGGCAACAAATCATAGAATCGTGGGCGAGGCCTATTATCGTAACTCACTACAGTTTTATCTGTGGCTTTACCTACTAACTGTGTTCTAATCTGTGTCATAATCATACAAACTATACCTTTAACTGTGTCTTAGTAGAGTCCGTTTTCGATATTAACTAGTATATGAACTGTGGTCTATGTGGTATCTCAATTGTGGATAGAGTTTAGGATAGCGCATAGATAATTTACTTTATGAGGGTAGTTAACGATATCGCCCATGTTAAAGTTATGGGGATTCAAATTAAAGTAAAAAGGGTGGAAGAAAATTTAAATTTAATAAGACTTAATCACATTGTGTAGTTGGTTACATGTTTTTAGGGCTATGTACCCAAAGGGTAAAACGGGACCCTATTATTAAGACTCTGCTATACGTTCGTCTGGCTGTCTGTCCGTCTGTCATCAGACTGTATATCATGAACCGTAATTGTTAGACGGTTGACATTTTTAAAGATGATGTATGTATGTCTGTTGCCGCTATAACAACTAATCCTAATAAACAGAATAAAATAAATATTTAAGGGTGGGGGGCCCCCTTAAATATTTATTTTATTCTATTCTACAACAAACGTTTTTTTTTTGCCATTTTATGGATAATGGCACGGAGCCCTTCCACGGAAGTCCGGCTAGCACTTGGCCTATTTTTTTTTAACAATAGGCTTGCTTTTGTCAGCTAACTTGCCTGATGTTAAACAATGATGCGGCCTACGGTGGAGCATGCTTGGCTACAAGAAAATGTATCACTCGTGACTTGAAGACACCCAGTTTTAAATAAATCCTACTTAATATTATAAACGCGAAAGTTTGTATGTATGGATGGATGGATGGATGTTTGTTACTCTTTCACGTCAGAACGGCTGAACAGATCTGGATGAAATTTGGCACAGAGATAGATTATAGTCTAGAATAGCACATAGGATACTTTTTAACCGCGGGTGAAACCACAGGGCGCAGCTAGTATGTAATATAGGTTTCATGAATTTAAAAAAACTTAAATATTCTTTCAATTTTTTTTATATTAGGGAAAAATCACACACGGTCGTCTGACCCAAACTAAGCAAAGCTTGTACTATGGCTGCCAGAGACTGATAAACATTCATATTACATTTTTATATACACACATAAATAGATATATTAACACCCAGACGGAACAAACACAAATGTTCATCACATATTATGTTTGTCCTAGGTGGGAATCGAACCCGGCGTGGGTTCAGAAGCTCAAGCTCAGAAGGCAGGGTCACTATCGACTGAGACACCCAGCCAGTCAATATAATAGCTTAGCTTTTCATCCAAAACTGATGAGATTGATCTCATCAAGTCAGAAAGCTCAGTAACTTAGTTGCAGATTCAGTATGGTAATCCTGACTAAAATATGTGGCCAGCGTAATGAAACTAGACGTTTAGCACTCGATCAATCTGTTCTAATCAATCTAAATACGGTATGTCTATCTCGACTGGTCTAACCAGGTTTAGGATCATTAACATTTGTATAGCTTGTAGCTTTTGTTACTACTCAGCTCACGTTTAATTGAGTTGGGTAATCCGACAATATCTTTGACGTATTCATTATCCACGGATCTGCCTGCTCTATTTTTGTTTCCGATTAGATGATTAGATGATGATAGAGCGATAATAGCCTAGTCGGAGAAGGCTGGCCTCTCGAGCCAGAAGGAGCGGGTTCGAACTTCAATCCCAGCGGATGGCACGCACAAATTTGTTCATCATGTGAATATATGTGCGTATTTAATGTCATCTGCTGCGTAACTGGAGCCCGGTGTATGGCAGCATTTGGGACTAATTATCGTCCGGCTAAGTGTGAGTGTTGTAATACACCTCTGCCAGACCCTTCGGGGAGAAAAGTGTGACGATATGCTATGTTATGTTAAATTCATCGCTATAATTTTCAGCATTCAGCAATTTATGACTGGCCTCTACTTAACGTTAAATGTCAGCATTCAGCTACTTCTGACTGGCATCTCTTTAACCTAAGCTTTTCCTTTGTACATTGTACGCCATTGAGTTCGGTCTTTAACTTTACTATTTACTGCACCACTTATTTCACTACTTCCATTTTATTACTTTCTGTAACTATTTTGTACAGCGCTGTACGCTGGTCACTCCGCCGGGCTCGGAACATTCTATATACTACATTTGATTTCGAAGGCTCTCAAACTAGCCAGAGACGTACCTTGCTAATAAATGTTGTACATAGCTTCGGAATAATAGTTAACAGTGTTTTGTATTTTTTTATCGAGTAAAAAAATTCAAAGAAAGAAATAGACAAAACGCTGTATAACTATTTCGAGGCCATACAACCTGACTATTTTAGGTGCATGTGTATCAAAACTGCTGTTGTACCTAAATTTTTATGCACGAATGTTTTGTATTTCTATATTTTGTAACCACGGTCTTCACTCTCCAATTTATTAGGTTAAAATTACAGGAACTTTGCTTCGACATCTTAATATATATAAATCTCGTGTCACAATGTTTGTCCTCAATGAACTCCTAAACCACTTAACCGATTATAATAAAATTCGCACACCATGTGCAGTTCGATCCAACTTGAGAGATAGGATAGCTCAAAACGCGAACGAAGTCGCGGGGTGACAGCTAGTTTATTATAATTTCACATATTATTAATATAAAGCGGACTTACTGACAATTCTGAAGAATCATTACAAAGCGTAGGCTTTTTCTGTTGGATAATATTCTATTAAAAACGTAAATTGTTCTCGTATTTTACGTTTGCTAATTTATTTTTATTGCTCATTATAAGTATTACTTTTACTTCAGCTATTAATTTCGCTTGAGCAGCTTACTGATTTACACAACCTTATCTTTTTGCGTTGACGTATAATGGGTATACGATAAGATTTTTCTTTGCTTCTTCCCCACTGCTCAAAAAAATGCTCAACTGCATCAAGTCTCAACTGCATCCATTTTTCTGTATCATTGACTTGTTTTTTGAACACCTAAGTAGAGACATGGACGATGACCCAGAGAGACCGCGAGAGACTTGAAGCGTACGAAATGTGGCGTTGGAGACGAATCGAAAGAATAAACTGGACAGAGAAGAAAACTAACCAGGAAGCATAGTAAAAGAAAGAAGAAGTCTCTTAGGAAACTTTGAAAAGCATAGGGGCAAGTTGTTTGGCCACCTTGTACGACATAACAGATTAAATTAAGACCATAACAAAGAGAAAAGTAGAAGATAAATGAAGACGGGAAAACCGAGAAGAACATTTATAGATCAAATAAAGGAGAAGGCGGATGTCATGTCTCACAAGGAGATGAAGACACTAGCAGAGCACCGCCAGTCCTGGGCATTACTCCGCCGACAAGAGCAACGTTCTTAAACTTTGAATGAAAGAATGAAAGTAGAGATAAATCTCTGGTTAGATGTTCTCGCAAAGCTAAATCCAGATAGATCCTTTTAAAGTTCCCTACGCCCACAGAAGGCGTGCGTGTAATCAGCGGCGCGGACATCACCCCCGCCATAAAAGACACCAGCGAGCCCTTTAGATAACGTGAACCGTCTCTATTTATCTATCGTCCTTTATCTAGTACACGGAATATCTTTAGGGAACATTCGAGGGACGAAATTACGAGTAATGTTGTGAGAAAACTGAGCTTACAATCGTAAATTAGCGTGCGTCGTAGGATGGTTGTTTGAAAATGTATAAATGAATTTTTAGCTGTAGAAGATTATGAAACATGTAATTTATTTGTTGCATAATTATTTTTTTACTAGCAGTTAAAGTATTGAAATTTATAGCTTTTTAAATACTTGCTTACTAAAGAAATTTAAATAATAGTTTTTGTATCCACTACACAACTTCTGTGGAGGCTTATTTGCAGTCTCAACACGACAATTGTTAAAGAATTTTCAAAGGCATAAATATGCATAATTTGAAATATCTTTGTTATGAAACTAAAAAAAACTAAGGAGCAAACAAAACGAACGATTAGAGGCAGTAGATCCACAAACTCGTTAGTCCAATCAACAACTTAATAATACCATAACTACATCTTCTCAAACTTGAGTTTAGGGTCTAATAACCCTATAGAAATCAGAAGTACTCCAGTCTCATTATCTAAGCCACCGGCCCTCCGTTTCCAGTTATTATCATTGCCAGCTATACCCGCTACTTTACATAATTGATTTATACCCGACACAGTATCACTTAATTACGTTTTATGAGAGAGATATAAATTTTTACGGAACATTATACACACAATATCAATTTTACCTGCGCCCCGTCAGTCCGTGATTGACTCGCTTTTCATTCTTTATGAAAAATGTCCCGGTTTTTCGTATCTGTTAATGACTTTTACTTAATTACCATTTAAATTAGGTGTGGCTTAATTACTTACTGGTGTAAGTAATGTAAATTCTCGCACCGTGGCCAGCCCGCTCGTGTATTAGCTCTGACAACGGAAGACAGTTTTTATCATAATATGTTATCTTCATTCTTAAGATTGTCCTCCATTATCATGCAAGCTTTGTATTATGATTTATAACCGCTGTCTTAGTTTTTCTCGTTTTTTATTCAATTCGAATATTCACCTCCTTGAGTAATCATCATTAATCATTGCTTTTGAAATAAGCCGCAAACAGAGTCATTGCAAACGAAATTATAAAGAGCTTACCTTTGCATTCGTTGGCTTCCTTCGCGGTGGCGCGGCCCCAGGGTCGGTCGAAGTGGAAAGGCTTGCAGCGCTCGCAGTCTCGGCCCGCCGTGTTGTGCTTGCAGTCACATGTCAGCTGCGGGACTCCGCCACTAGGTGAGACTTCGCCCTCCTTCATCGGGATGCACCGCGACGCGTGCCCGTTGCACTTACAACGTCCGCCTACCGCAAAGTCCGACACCGCATAATGCTGGCTCCCCGGAGCGGCTTGCTTCTTGCTGTCAACCTCATCTCCTTCATTCACCATGTGAAGGCGGTTGAAGACGACTCGTATATCGGTTGCCGTGACCCAGTCTTGTAGTACTGGAGACTGATCAAAATTGGCTGCGCTTGGTCGACCTTCCAGAGTACTGAATGCTAGACGAGGTCCGCCATTGCTCTCTCCAGCGAGTCTGTGGCTATCGGAGCATCTAGCTTCCTGTTCATTGGCCGCCGTCACAGTGGCCTTGTTCGGCCTCCCGTAAACCCTCCTACACTGGCTCGAGTAAAATTGGAAGGGCTGCCAGGTAGCGCCGTAATCTGCGCTTTTGTAAATGGCCACAGAATCAGGTCTAGCTGCTTTCGGACAAAACTGGAGGCTCACATACGTCAGCTCGTACTTCTTTCCAAGAGACAGGGTTAGAGAGACGTTGTCCGGTGGGGAATCATAGGATGCAGGGGGAAGTGGCGCGGATCTCCAGCAGGTGACGTCGTTGGGATTATTCAGGTCGGTGAGGTGGGTAGGAGGATGGCGACGGTCGGCGCGCGCGGCGTCACATACGCGGCAGGCATTTTCAGGAATTTGGTCACCGGGAGGGTCGCAGAGGCGCTCCGGACCGCGGCGGCCGCACACGGAAGAGGCAGCGACGGGCGCCCCGAAGGCAGCGTTCACGAAGTCAGGGATACAGCGGCGCGGGCGGCCTTCCTCCGCGCAGGGGTCGGAGGCGGCGAGCGCGAGCGCCGCGCTGGCGAGCACGGCCAGGGCGCGGGACACCATCGAGCTCACGGCACTGCACTGCACTCGCGTAAAGTTTCGGGCGCGGCTGAAGCGGGACGACACGTGCGCGCCGCTCGGGACCCGCCGGCGGACTGGCGGGGAGAGAGAGCTTTGATGCCTTCGACGAAGCTCGCCCGCGGCCGCCGGTGGCCGCGCACTCTACACTCTACCACAGCATCCGCGACTTCCCAGTGTCTCTGAATTTCGTTGTCAGTGAAAGTTTTTGCGGCGGCTGGACGCGCTAATGTGATATGACACTTGTATTTTTACAGACGATTTGTCATTTTCATTTTTATGCGCCGCGACGTTTGTAGCGCGGTAGAGCATAAATTAATTTCGTGTAGCTTTGTAGAGGTCTAATTTTGTTTAGACATTTCAGACGTTATCGAATTAAATTGTCTGGGACCGTTACTGGGCGTAAGTAACTAGTTATTGGAAAAGCTCTTTCAAAGTTTTCCAATTATACATTCAAAAACATTTCAGTTCTTTTCATAATATTCTAAGAAAGTTTAATCTGTTTTTGAAAACTTTGTCAACTAGCTAATTACCGCAGTCACTTTACTTTACCTACTCTACACCGCTCTTCTAGAGAAAATACCGATTCAAAAAAAGCTTTTCTCTACATCTCCAAAATCTTATTTAAGCATAATTCATGTTTCCCAAACTCTACTTCCCATTCCCGCATCTGACTTAATTCCAATTAAATTCCTTCACAACCGCAAACATTTACCTGCAATACATTTATTCAATTCTATTCACAATAGTCACACAATCCGTCACAATGGGCCAGACGTCTCACACTCCTAATGCACGTCACAGTACCACGGTACCTGCCTACGAGTAATTCATAAAGTTCACCCCTGCGAGCTTTAGCCCCCTTTCCTCTCGCGAGGGCTTTATTTTTTACCCCTTAACGGGATAACTTCCCCATACAAATGTATGTTCTTATAACACAAACACAGGGTAAATAATGCTGTTTTCTTGTGCATGGGTATAGAAAGAAATATGACTTTGTAATGAGTTGAAAACCATTTGCTAATTGCGTTGAAGTTTAAAAATTATCAAGGAATTGATCAAGTGATCTATTTCACAATAAGTAAGTACCGTACAAAACAAGTAAGTACAAAATAACTCAACAATGTTATTTTGCGAAGAAGGCGCTCGATGGATATAGTATAAAAATGTGGGGTAAGCGAAGTCAAGCCATTATACATCCTACTAATATTATAAACGCGAAAGTTTGTAAGAATAGATGGATGGATGGATGGATGTTTGTTACTCTTTCACGCCAAAACGGCTCAACGGATCTGGATGAAATTTGGCACAAAGATAGATTATAGTTTAGAATAGCACATAGGATACTTTTTAACCGCGGGTGAAACCGCGGGGCGCAGCTAGTAATAAATACATAAGAAATGTCCCCGGAGCTCTGAATTTTCCATGCAAACGCGCTTGTCGAATTTCTTAGAAAGTATGTGTCAGATAGTAAATTGACTTGTTCATTTCGCTTGCCTACATTTTCCAGACAAAATGGCAACGGATAACCTTGTGAGACCGGAAAGCCCATGTGAAATTCGTCTAAAGTGTTCGTAGGTTTCGAGGATTGTTATTTTCTCGAACAAATGTAGATATAGCTTTAGAATATTCACAAAAACACAATGACGAAAAACAAAACGAATATCTCGCTAAACATTAAAAAACGTTTAAGAAAAAAATACTGCCATTGGGTAAGTATTAATAATACTATTTCACAGCAATTCAATTCCGCCTCTATCTCCCAATCTGTTCATCTTATCACTTTTATAACTCTACCATTTAATTAATGCTTTTATAAAGACCCGCATTGCTTGCATAATTAATGATGTAAATTGGCTTAATGGTTTATCTTCTCATTAATTTAGACAAGCTACAAATCAACCTATTATGATTACTATTAAATTACTTTGTTGTATAGTAATGTGTTGCGTGCCTGAGGCCTTTTGAACGAAACCGCGTAACGAATTTTCTTTGCAACCTTGCTTTAAAATACATTTAAAATCTCTCGGTTGTCTCTTTGTTATCTTATCACGACTACACGGTTGAAACGAACAGGTGCATCGTGAAAACAATGTCCTGAGATATGTATTTATCTTTGAAAAAGTTTTCAAGACGCGAGTGAATCTATTCCAACCAAGCAAGCCTTCTCCAGCGTAGATAGCTATGGCAGTTAAACTAAAGCCAATCAATTGATAAATAAATTCATTTTCCAATGTGTTTACATTCAAATTCAAATTCAAATTCAAAATGTTTATTTAGGCTAATAAATTTACAAAAACATTAAGTAAGACCTGTGAACCCCAAACTCGGCACAGCCGGTATCTTGGGGTTCGGTGTTAGAATTTTATACAATAAAAAAGTAGTACTAGCGCGCTTACATAATAGAGTTAGCTTATATTAAAGAAGTAAGTAAGAATAAAATTGAGTAAATAGCGAAAAATAATCAAATAGATATAGCTGCATTAAACCACTGATATAATTAAATTAACAATTACAATTAAATTAGCAAATTAAATTCAAATAACTAAAATTTTAAAATACAATTAAAAAACAAACATTGTTGGTTAGTTATTTAGTTACATGTGAAGTTAATAAAAACATTGTGTAAAAAAGACCAACTTATCGAGCACTATATGCATGAAGAGGCAGAATTATGTATTCATGACTTTAACGCAAGCAGATTTGAAGCAAACGATTAGCATAGCGTCAATAGCGTTTAGCGTTAGCTATACTTAGGCCAAAGCGCACCAAAACTTAAGCAAATGATTACATTTTTAACTGACTGTTTATAGCAGCTCTTAAAATAGTTATCCATGTCTTTGTGTGTTTCATGGCGTCCCCGACAAAGGGAAACCTAGTGGGTAGCTATGAGTGTGAAACGTTATTTATTGTTATTATCATCGACCGAGTGAGCGTTAAGAGCGAAGCGTCTATGCTTCACCTTCTGCAAAATGCTATCGTATGTCCGCGAGGTCTTCAGCTCACAGAGCTCACTAGTTTTAGTTAAATGTCAACAACGAACAGTCAAAATTATTCGCCTAACTAAAGTTCGGTGAACATGGCTCTTAGCATCCTTAGCGTTTTCTGAATACCTAAGGCATTGTATTGTAATTACTTTTTGATAGTTTAGCTTCACAACAGTCAATCAAAACAAGTTGTGAAAACGTGAACACAAACATCTAGCGGACTGGAGCAAACTTCTTCGTCGATGTTCTGCAGATGTTCCGCCTGTCTGCTACAGCCGACTACTTGCTACACTGCTAGCAAAGTTGGTCATATTTACTGGAAGCTCGGGGCTTCAGTCAATTTATATCAATGTTTCAAACAGAAGTTGGAACGTTCAATTTAGTAATTGAAACTGGAACTACGAGTAGGGTTGATGAAGATATTATTTAAAAGGAAAGTTTTATTCGATTTTCTTTTTTGATTGAAAGTACGCTTTCGTTTCACCAAATCCTAAGTATAAATATTATAAATAAAATTTTAATGTAAGTACCTAAGTGTTATGCTTTCATGCCTCATCTACTGAACCAATCATCATAAAATTTTGCATACACGTTGTCAGGAAGCACGGAAAAGGACATAGGGTGTTTTTTATCCCGAAAAATTGGGGTGGGACCGTTGGGTGCAGGTCATATAGGTAGGATAGATCAAGAACTATTGTACCAAACCTAAATGAAATTTGGCAAGAAATGGTCTGCGTCATAAGGACTTTTTTATCCTGGAAAATCCGTGGAAACTAGAAAACTAGGTACGCAAAAATCAAGCACGCATACCTAACACAAATCGACTAACTCGAAACTTGAAAACAATTTCAAAAGCCAACTCAACTCATGCAACTAAACATTTTAATGGACTCATAAAGCTGACACTCGCGACAGCAAACCGTCGCGTCTCCAGCAATTACCTACATAGTTACACACTATCGCCTGTCAACAGTCATGTTCCCAATGGTGTTATTAAGCAAATGAGAGCAACAATGCTAGCACTGGTTCTTGGTATTCGAAGACCTTTCTATGCTAATGTTGCATGATAGTTTCTAGGAACGATGCGGTTAATCTAAAATTCTAAAGAAAGGTGTCGAATGTACCCATGGGTCCAAAGTTGCATTCACGTCCAAGCTATTCTATTTTTACTATCGCTCGCTATCGCTCAAGCTACCAATCAAGGTGTAAATCACCTTATTCTTGGTTCCGTGGGGCTCTGAATTTTCCAGACAAGCGCGCTTGTCGAATTTCTGGGAAACAATTTGTCAGATTTAAATGAAATCAAGCATGTACAATTAAATGAACTATACATTCAGTCAAAAAAGTATCTGGAATAGATGATTTATTTATGGTTCCAAATTCAATTTTTTTTGTTTATTTTTTTGCTTTTGTTAGATTGGCACAACTGTTTTCCATTTTAGCGCGGAGTTTGAGTTGCATCTGTTATTTATACTAAACTAGCTGCGCCCCGCGGTTTCACCTGCGGTTAAAAAGTGCTATTATATAGTTATGTGCTATTCTAGACTATAATCTAACTCTATGCCAAATTTCATCTAGATCTGTTCACCTGCTCTGACGTGAAAGAGTAACAAACATCCATCCATCCATCCATTCTTACAAACTTTCGCGTTTATAATAATAATTAGGATACAGTGCTGTTTTTAGTATTTCGTGTGTATTGCGAATTTCTTTAATGAACAAAAACATCGAACAAAGATTTTGTCTTAAATTTTGCATCGCCAATGGAATTTCGTGTTTGGAGTCACTGAAAATGTTACAGACGGCTAAGGTGAATCGATTTATCAATTTTTGAAATTACGAATTATAAATTATTCACATGTACATTTTGTTTTCAATAAATAACAACGACTATGTTTTATTGTATATGTAGGTATATTTAATTTAATTAATTAATTACTTAATTGAACCCATATTTCCTTAGTGTACTTAATGCGACGTTAGAGCAGAAATACACTGGAGATTTGTCTAAGAAACAGATTTGAATATATATAAACTTCCGCAAAGTAACGCCTGATTCAATCCTAATCCTCTAAGTAATTCCTCACTTTCATAATATACTATGTCTATTTAAGATTTATTTTTATTTTGATATAGCGATGGCAGCCTAGTTGGGAGAGAGTCCGCCTCTCAAGCCAGAGAGAGCGGGTTCGAACCCAGCCGACGGCACGCACCAATTTGTTCATTGTGTGAACAATACAATACAAAAACTCTTTATTGACACCAAATACAAATAAATCTAAACTAAACACTCAAAAATAAAGGCGCAATGGGCGGTCTTATCGCTTAAGAGCGATCTCTTCCAGACAACCTTTGGATGGAATAAAAACATATGTGCGTATTGTATGTCATCTGCTACATGACTGGAGCCCGGTGTATGGCGACAGGCTCGTCCCCTGTCACATTTGGGACTGAATATCGTCCGGCAAAATGTGGGTGTTGTATTACACCTCTACCAGCCCCCTCGGGGGAAAGGCGTGACGATATGTCTATTTAAGTATGTATTTAAAAACATACCTAAATGTTTTATATCAGTCTCTGGCTACCATAGTACAAGCTTTGCTTAATTTGGGGTCAGATGACCGTATGTGCACTGCACAAGTGTCCCGAGTATTTATTTAGTTTTTGTTTATTAAAAATGCAAAAAAGTTAACGGTCTGTGGGACAGCGAGGGAAACCGCGGGCCACAGCTATATAGTCAACTAAAAACTTGTAAATCATTTACGATTCTTCTACCGCGTGCTTCAAAACCAAGCTCAGAGCTTGGTTACTAGATACAACCTTGATTCTTATTTTGAAAAAAGAAACTTTTTCCTTTTGTCAAAAAAATAAAAAGAACTTTTTGTATTATTACTATTTTACGAGTATTTTATGATAGTTCAGTAAAGTCAACTGGGATAATTGCGTTTTAGTTTTTTTTAACACTCAGTTTTGTCGATGAGCTATTGCGTATTTAGGCAATATATCTAGGAAAATATTTTTTTCGAGAGGTGTATTTTTAGACGCATTTACCCCACCTGGGGTAATGCGTCAGTATACTTATCATGTTTTTTATAAATAAATTTGTACATACATATTATATTAAGTTCGTCCATATATTTATAGCAATAATTATAAGAATATGTTTGATAATATGTATATAAGTTTGAAAATAGTATAAGACGGTTTGAAATGTATCTAGATGCATTAATTGATGATGCCAATGCGTCTTTTTTTGTCTTACTTTTATGACGCATTTGGCCCATGAATATTGTCAGGGGTGAAAACATTTTGAAATTAACATTCGAGGTTTTACTGGACTTTCGAATGAGTAAATATATCGTCCGTAGTAACATTATGAACTGCTTAATCTAAGGGGGCAAGTGAATTGTATAGTTTCCCGGATTTGGCTCCACACATTTGTATCTAACATATTTGTAGTTACCCAGTAGGTATTGTAGGTAGGTAAAATTTTACGAAAATTTAAAAAGTCGGCTGATAGACTGATTAACATTTTATTTTATTTTATTTTTACCACAATTATTTATATATATATATTATTTTTACACAACAATAGGTACATTCGAGTTATTAACCTTTTTTTTAAGAAGAAGGTTAAAAATTAAATGTTTATGATTTCTAAATTGGGGTAAATTAGTCACATAGACGCAATTGCCCCATGGTAGCAATTCAATTCAATTCAATTTCTTTATTTACTCGTCATTGGGTTACAATGATCTTAATTTAGGTTTGAACAGCCGAGGTAGGTAGCAGAGGTAGGTAGTTTTTTCTTGCCCCACCAGAAAAAACTGAACCGCAAAATTTTATACATCGATTTTGTTTAAAAAAGAACTATGTTCTCAAAGCAAATATTTACGTCTACATGTTAAAATATTCATTTTGAGTACTTATCCATAGACAAGGCTGTGAACTCTAAGAACACATGAAATGAAACCAGATGTTTAGGCACACGCGCTTGGGTACGTCACTCACAATTTTT
The DNA here is from genome assembly GCA_911728515.1 of Peribatodes rhomboidaria. NCBI lineage: Eukaryota > Metazoa > Arthropoda > Insecta > Lepidoptera > Geometridae > Peribatodes > Peribatodes rhomboidaria. The sequence goes on along the minus strand of OU452179.1, from coordinate 13,885,200 downwards.
TTTTAAATGGCGATTTTTCTCGCCCTTTTTGCATTGTGTAGCGCCACCTACATCTTTTTTCAATCTTTAGTTACAATTATCTGTACAAGATGGCGTTAGTTGCCTAATTTGGGAAGGATTTGTTAGTAATTCTCAAAAGGCGAATTGCCCTACAGGCGCAATTGTACCAGTTGACCCTATATTAACCGTGCAATTTATTCTGTTGGATTTTTTTTGCTCCCCATCCAGGGGAATTTGTCGCACGCCTTGTGCATTTGTCAAGTTAAAAAGTAATTTACAGATGTTGGAGTGATGATGATGATAATGATTTAAAGTTCCTAAATAGAGTTGCTAAGGCTGTCACTAATCGTGAAAATCTATAATTAGCTCTCTGATGCTATAAGTTAGTAGTAAGATGTGTCAGCTGTTGATTTTCCTTAATATAAATAAATAAATTTAAATGATAAATTCCTCCCCTTTCCTTATTTCAGTAAAGTGATGGATACTTTACTGAAACTTTAAGTGGAGTTTTGTAAAGAACACAAAAAGTCACGTTTCGCAAAGTTTGTATTATTTGCCTTCACTCGCAAACCGATAAAGGTTAACAATCCACCGTTATTACATTTTAACACTCGAAAAATCACAAGATTTAGAAAATAATACAAAATTGCGACAACACCTTTTCGGTTCCTGCCAAAAACTCTCTTGGCATTCATTATTTATTTCTTACTTGACTTATGTAATAACTGTTTTAACATTTATAAACTCTTTTATTGTTTGACATTTATTGAACTATAATTATTACTTATTTTAGTGTTACCATTGGAGATAGCAATAAATTTTGATTTCTGATTGACAATAAACAAAATACTTACACAACATTTAGCTAAATGAACACGTAACGTTGAAGTTCCTAACTCTGTAACCTGTAACGTGTAGTTCACCCTTGCCCTTAATTTCTAACTGCCTAAGCGCTGACAACCCTTCAGGAAGCAGTAATTACCGCTGACTCGCCGAAAGATATAAAGAATGATGACCACTGAAGGCAGAGATGCGAGCTGGATTAGAGGTCCTGAAAGGCAGAATTTGAACTCTGAAATATTTAGATTATGTTCTAGACCCTACGCTGCGATTCGTATGTCAAAAGTTTTATTGAGTCTTCTGTTCACTGTCACCCAGGGTCGGACTGGCCATATAGTCAGGGTGGCATTTGCCAGCCTGGCCTCAGCCGGCGCGGCCCCCGGGCATGGCTTGCGGGGCTTGCCGCAAACCAGATAGTAAGTATGTTAGGGGTTACACCGCGTTTCGGGCCCCTGGCTTGTAGAAAGCCACCCTGGCCCTTCCAGCTCAGTCCGACCCTGCTGTCATCTACCTATTTAATACTTAATGCATTTTGGTGTACATATAGACATCTAGACTAGATGTGGTTTTGTTTTTTCTTCTTACTTCTATCCTGGAAGTTTGCTAGACAAATGTAAAATTTTGGATAAGCTAGATCTTAGGTTCTGTAGCTCATAGATTAGAAGCAAGTAGTATCTTAAGTCACAAAATATATTTGCCACTGTTTTTTTTAGAAAACGAACTGCTAGTTGATAACAAACCGACTTCCTATCATCGGAATTGTTTTTTTTTTTAAATAGAACCAATGTCATTTCGAATAAAATAATATTTACTCCAAATTCGGTCATATTTAACGGAGTTGTGCGGTGACTAATTTATCATGGAAAAGGAAAGAAAAAAAAATACAATCGAATTGAGAACCTCCTCTTTTTTAGGTTGGTTAATAAAATAGCAAAATAGCTGTTAACTCAAGCTGTCATCAAGGCATTTCCTCTCGTCACCAAGGAATCCAGCCCTAAAGGAGCAATCACATCTCCGTCTACCTAAGGGCGGATCCACACGTACCAGCGGCCCCGTTAATTGAGTTACCGTGTCCCCAGGCCCAGCTGGGACTTTATTGGGCTCTTTTTAATGAAACATTCTCGAAGGCATTCCGTGCGGGCCCAGAATGCTTGCTTGGGGTCGCAGTTCGGAGGTGAGGAATAAAATAAATGTTACTCGGTGAAGTAGATTGAAGTTGGGTTTTATGGGAGTTAGGCATTCCGAATGATCGACGTAGAGTTTTGCTTCTAAAGTTTTTGACAGCCTCGGTGGCTCAGTCGGTAGTGAACCTGCCTTCTGATCTAGGGGGCGTGGGTTCGATTCCCACCTAGGGCAAACATTCATATGGTGAATATTTGTGTTTGTTCTGTGTCTGGGTGTTAATATCTATTTAAGTATGTATTTAAAAGTATTTAAGTATGTATATCAGTCTCTGGCCGCCATAGTACAAGCTTTGCTTAGTTTGGGGTCAAACGACCGTGTGTTCAAGTGTCCCGAATATTTATTCATTATTTATTTATTTTATTTATTTAAAGTCTGTGTTTCAACTACTCCTGGAATAATTGAAACACAGACTTAGTCGCCTGTCGACTTCTATAAATGGCTTTTAGGCGGACAATAAGAAATAGTATTACACAATACTGGTGATTGACAATATTAATGAAGGTCTAGGGGTAGAATTGAAAATAAAATTTGGCGAATAATTTACTATTAACATTGCAAAATTAAAAAAAATAATAACCTAGGCCTTACCAGTATTCTGAGTTCTATGTAATAGAGAGTATATTCTATGACTGAATTAGGCATCGTTTTGGTGTTGGTCTGTGGGATTTTTTTCACATAAAATGCTCACTTGCACTGAATTTAAGACTTGCCTAAGACCTTGCGTAACTATTTTAAACTACTCCTAGCGAAATGTTTGCTTATCGGGGACATTAAGTTAAGAGTCTCCTAAGGAATAGCTAAAAGCTCGTGCAAGAAAATTTAGGTAGGAGCTAGCTAGAAGTAGTTGAAACTAGATAACGAAGGGCTTATGCAATTCTTATATTTCATGCAGGTGGGCATCAGTCTCCTAGATGTAATTAAGTATTCTGTAACCTGAAATGCCTGCCTTTGTCATTTTGTGTAAAGTAATTTTGAAGTTTCCAGAATGGCCACGAAAGTAAATACGTTGAATAACTCTAAAAACTTACGCAACACCTGAATAAAGATTTGAATATGCGCCAAATTTGGCAGTGCCTATATAAGTATGAATTGAAAAAAAAAATGTCTGCACATGAATATTTAGTTCCTATACACTATCTAACCTACATTGAATTCTAATGTGAAATGAATCCTAGCTGATCTAAATGCAAAAATATTCGTCTGGTTCCAGAGAACTACGCATTTGACCAAAATAAAATACAAGTTGTGAATGTGTTTGTGTGAACCTAGGTAGTGTAACTGTGCTGAACAACGTGAGGTGAGTTCCGGCATGTTCGCCAGTCGAGGACCCAATGGTAGGTGTTATTACCATAGCTAGCTGTGTTTCAAAAGGATTCTGTGTGCTATTTCAGACTAACTTTTTCCAGAACTGTTCAGCCGTACTGGCCTGATTAAAGGTGTAATGTGTGTTTAATTGTTTAATAACTAAAACGGCAACATGCCAATAACATTGAGTGACAAAGTAACAAACATCCATCCATGAACATTAGTGTTTGTTCTATGTCTGCGTGTAAATATCTATTTAAGTAAGTACCTATTTAAAAATATCTAAGTATGTATATCAGTCTCTGGCAGCCATAGTACAAGTTTTGCTTAGTTTGGTATCAGGCGACCGTGTGTGGAAGTGTCTTGAATTATACATCGATCCAAACCTACACATTTCTAATATTAGTGACACTGAGGCTACTTTCGCTTCACTTATAAGAGCGGGCATATTGGCTGCAGTCTGCAGGTGCAGCTTATTTTGGCAGTATTTCTTGGGATAGAAAGTATGATGTATCCGCTTTCTTGATACACTCTACTTTCCCACCAAAATAGAGATTAGTTATACGGTTTAGTTGTTATTTTGGGCCAAATTTGCAAAATCTTATCTTTAATTGTGTTAGTATTACTTAGTTATAATTCATACTTACAAAATATGTAATAGTATTTGAAATATTAATACAAAATACTTCTGCGTCAGGTATTTGAAATACTTAATACAAATTACATTTTAAGGAAGTAATTGAAATCAAATCAAATAATTTATTTTGCAAAACATGGGTTACAGAAAGTTCTTATAAATAAAATTAGTTCGCCATGGTTTAACCGCTTGGTATTGAAATACAAATACCAAATACGTATCTCAATTAATGAAAGTAATTGAAATACCAATACGTATTTGTATTTCATCAACGTTTTGTAATTACAAGTAATTCAAATAAAAAAGTAATAGTCCTACTTGGCACAAGTAGGGCTGTACAGTAACCGAAAGTGCCAGCAGCTCCTACTGTAAGCCCAAGTGCATGTTGTCCAGAAACTTGGACATGTTGTCCCGGGCTAAGATGCCATGTAAACTTGTACAGGGCAAGTGGGGTCTGGTCTATGGCAGTGGTGGAATTCTTTCATACTTGATTCCATTTGCAAACTTACATTTGCGTATGGTTATACCATTTAATCACACTTCACATCACACTAAAATTTTAATTTTAATTTCAGATATATTAAACAACACATGGACATTAGTAAGTCAATCACGCCAGGACGGCTGAAGGGATCTAGATGAAATTTGGCAGAGATAAATTATAGTTTCAAATTCCTAGCACATACAATTTTACTGTTTAACTTCGGGGCGCAGCTAATCAAAGATAAACCTCAACAAAAACGTTATATACTCGTATGAAAAGGTTTAATCTAAAAAAGTTAATTTGACCTTCCTCAGAAGTGGGATGACTCTCCGCGCGCCACCGTTCGCCCAATAAGGTAGCTAAGTTAGGTACCTCAATAATTGTAGATAAAGTGCTGTAAATTTACAAATTGCTTCATTTCAAAATTATCCAGCTGCAAAAATAACATTGCAACCCATTGCTTTGCAAGTGAAATTGACACAGCCGACCGCTAGGGTAAAGCGCACAGCTATCGTACGTGATACCATCTGATAGATTGTGGGAAGCAAAAAACCAGTAGATGGCGACTAATCGGTGCCATTACCTTACCCTGTACGGACGGTAGAGCAGCTGTGGGCAGAGAATTACTGCCCAATCAACTCACCTGTAGATCTTAATGAGGGAGCCACAGTCGTATTGTCTGAACAAACTAGGTATGCATTTGTAGTTCAATCATTTGCCCATCTCCTTTTGCAGTAAATTGGTTGGTGTGTGTAATAAGCATTGCGACGTTTGTGTGGAGTTTACGATTGTATGTAAATTGGTGTTGTAAATTCAAACTGATTGGGAACGCAGTTAGAGATCAATAAATGCGTGGAAATACCTAAACACCATGTTCTCATGTAGCTATAGCGATTTTGTTTATCTATGTGTGTTTAGACGAGAAAATCTCGTCTGCCAGTGGCACAGTGCTCATTACAATGCAATTTACAGTGACAGAACCTTCCTTTTATTTAAAAGCTTTAAGTTCAAGCAAAATATACCTACATACATAGCTAAAGTCAAGCCAACACATTTTTTTTTTTTTTTTTATGGATGTCTCTATGCTGTTGGCCACTGAGGCCTCGACAGCGTACCGGGCATTAGGCAAGCGCAGATGGCGCAGGGCCTCAAAAATGCTTACAAACTATGGGCGGCGAGCGCAAGGGCACCTCTGAGGTACGGCCTCGGCTTGGGCTGTCGCCGAGGGAGGGGCGTCGAATTGCCCTGGCAGCCCAGAAGGGGCTTGCTCTAGGGCCCTAACGGGGACGGTTGAAGTTAAGGTTAAAAACAAAATAAATTATTATTAACAATGACTCGACCGCCTTGTTCGGAAAGGGAACCTCACCTCAGAAGAACAGGCAAGAAACTGAGGGGCTCAAGCCAACACAATCAGGGTTCTTTAATTTATACGCAAAGCTATAAAGTTATTTTGTAAGATAGTGTTTACTATTAACATACTACATATCTAATCTGTATATCTGTCAACTCTCTCTCTCTCTCTCTCTCTTCATTTCGACACAGCAAGCGAGCCGCAAGTGTTCCTTCTTAATAATTACTTACTTAATTATACTAAAATCGTGTGTAAACCTACAAAACCATTAAAAGAGTAATAAACTTTATATGCTTCATCAGTGCAGTGTTTTCATTCAAGTTCAACTCCACTAGGATTCCATAACAGGTAGCTCACTCGTACAGTGGCATTGCTTACTCGTAGGTACTACCTAAAATAGTACTTTTAAAAACCTTTTGGCTTATAATTTAGTTTAATTTGCTATATGAGTTGCAAGATAAACCACATTATGAGACATTCACAATACATTTTCTCGCCAGCTTATCCCTCGAGCAAGCTAACACGGTCCGGAGACAAATAATTTTCTCTCCACTGTTTTTATCCCGCGAGAATGAGACAAACATATAAATAAAAATATTTATTTATTGCCAAAACCTATGAATTAACAATACATTAAAGAAAACTATAAGTACTTATATCATTACACCTAAACTGAGTATAATGATAAAATTGTTTTGGCAATTGGAGTAGGCTCAGCACTGTTCTGCGTAGACGAGGTCCACGCAGAGCTGGTTTTCAGCCTACCCCATTGCTTGAGCTAAGATGTTTGTCAAGCATGGTAAACATATGGCTATAGCGGGTTTTCTTCATCAACATAGTAGCAGGTGCCCATTTTTTTACATTTAAATTATTTAACAAATTGAACAATTTTGGTTATTGAAATGTACATACATTTCAAGATTTGCGTTGTGTGCATTTGTGTGTATTTGTGTGTATGGGGTGTGTGTGTGTTTGTGTGAATTTCAGTATAAGTACGTTTGCATGTGAGTGTGAGCGAAGTGTATATCCGTATTCTAGCTTTGTCACGTCTAAGCGCGGATTAAACGGTAGAAAGAATATTTGTGTCTGGCCCGCGCTAGGGCTGCAGAAGTCTCTACGGCCAGCTACCCTGTAATCCACCGTCCATATACGGCCAGTGCGCCGCCGACTGTGGCCACAAAAACTAGCCGTGTAGTGGCCGTTTAGTGGACAATTACTTATCGACGCCCTTCTTAGTACGGCGGCTGTATTCTGGTACAGCCACATCACTGAGAATCTGTCAAACAGCGGTATAATACAAAGGAAGGAAGATACGAGTATGATGAGACGATATACTCCTATTCACATTTTCCACATCCACATTTTAAGACCACAAGGTGTGACGAAATAGAAACTTCATTTTTGGATGTCTTTCATGGCATCGCTCTTTTCTACTTTGAACCGAAATCGAACTGAAAGAAACATAAACTCTATCATATTAGATGGAACAACAACAATAACAACTCTTTATTAAAAACATAAAATAAATACAATAGTACTTAAAAAAGGCTTAACTAAGTTTTTAATAGGCGGCCTTGTCGCTCAAAGCGATCTATGGAACATAGAGATCAAGCGAAATCTTTGAGAAAATCAATTTCGTTTTAAATATTTGAATTTTCACATTTTTTACCCCATCTGTTCTGTCCGTTTTTCATACTTCTTCCTGTCCATTCAAAGGTTACCTAGAAGAAATCGCTTTAGGCCATAAGGTCACCCTTGTACAGCCGAATGATTTTATCTCTTTACGTTCGTTTTTTTTTTGTGTGGAATAAAGCTAAATTGTAAGTAATGCTCCAGAATACCCCACTTCCCATGTAAGTAAAGTTATTCCCGTTCTCCTTATCGCTGTTGGATGTCCCGAAAACCTGGAGGGATGGTATGCGGAAATGACGTCATTCTGACCCACTTAATAACCATGATTATCGACTTATTTGTGTTTTTTTGGGGTCTGAACTGAAGTCGTTATCTTTTTTGTTCATTTATTACCTATTTAGGGTAAAAAAGAATACTTCTTTAAAATGCATTTTAAACTAGTTCTGTATTAAATTGTAAGTTTTATTAGTTTACACTAATAATAATAACAATAAATTCGGGGCACTTGCACACACGGTCGCCTGACCCCAAACTAAGCAAAGCTTGTGCTATGGCTGCCAGAGACTGATTTACATACTTAGATATTTTTAAATTCATACTTAAATAGATATTAACACCCAGGCATAGAGCAAACACAAATGTTCATCACATTAATGTTTGCCCTAGGTGGGAATTGAACCCACGCCCCCTAGCTCAGAAGGCAGGTTCACTACCAATTGAGCCACCGAGGCAGTGAAATTTATAACAAACAGTATTTACCAAACTATAGGTCGCGACGCGATCCACTGTTGCACCAATCACTGAAACCAAGATTGGACGCAAGCGAATATTGGGTTGGTTGGCCCTGAAAAACCATCCTTAGTTTACTTATGTATTTTGCCGAAAGGATAAATAAAATATAATAAAATAGATTTTTAATCATTAAAAATAGCAAAATAGATTTATTATCATTAAAAATAGCACTCCTTGAAGTCCTGATCGCGGTCCAATCATTTTTAGAATCGACAGGGCCCTTACCATGAGTTTTAATCGTTACGAAAACTTTTTTCGTTTTCGTTACATGCATTTTAATAAAGTTCCCCTGGCGGAAACGTTATGGAACTAGGTTAAATGTATGGAGCCAAACGAAAACTACAACAATTTTCGTTAACTATCAAAACCATAAAGGTCGTCGTGCTCCATCTTAGACCACAACGTCGCTTAACATCAGGCGAGTTGGTGGTCAAACGCCGAGCTATTCACGTAAAAAAAAAACTCGCGGTAAGCCCTCTGGTTTATGATGTTAGTATGGTATAATGATTTGATTGATACTTATTGTTTTCAGCACTGTCTTAGAAAGTGCAGTAAGGACGTCTCGCGGCTGCTCGTCGTATATATGCCAGCGGTCCACGCACACCTGCTTGGCGCCGCGCCAGCCACCGCGGGCGCTAATGGCACGTCATTACTGTGATGGACGGTGTTGTGCTGACCTGATGATGGAGGGAGAAAAACGTACCTACTTCTTTACTACAACAGTACATTAGATAAACTTTTTGTTATTCACACGGGGCCTGAGACGAGTTGTAATCGCTTCCAAGATATTTACAACTTGCCGCCCTCGAAGGTATCTAAGCTAAGGGAACGTACCCATACTACGTGACTCATTTAGAGTGGGGGATACGATTTTTTAATATTTTGTTTGCAAAAAACGATTCAAAACTATGAATTACTACGTAAAACTAGAGTAGGAGGGAGGTCTTAGAATAGAGTAGTATAGAGTACAGATGTTGACCGAGAGGGAGGGGAAGGGGGTTAAAAATTGTAAGAAATGGTCACGTAGTATGGGTACGTTCCCTAAACAGGCGTGCTTCATCCTAATCCTGACTAAAAGAACCGTGAGCGGTTGACTGTCCACTGGCGTATTGAGCAAACTCAGTGTTGAGCATTGAGCAAGTAGCGAACTGTAACAAACACAAGCATACATTAAAAATTAAAAAACCCTCGACACCGATTTTCATCAAACATAAGTTAAAACGCTCCCAACTAATTCACCTTTAAAACCAAAAAAAAAATCAAAATCAGTTCATCCGTTTGGGAGCTACGATACCACAGACACACACACACACACACACGGAAAATAAAGATTAGCTGTTGTTACTAAATTTTAGTTGTAGTAGCAAATATCCTTTCAAACTATAGGGACAGCTAAGTTTTTTGTTAGCGTAGCAAATTGTTTTTAGCTGAACGAATTTAGCTGTTGCAGCTAACAATCTTAACAATACTTAGCAGTAGTTGCTAACAATCTTAACAATTAGCAATAGCAGGTATATTTTATCCTGAAGTAGTTAAAATATTTTGCTCTGATAGCTAATTGAAACATTCGAATTTGTTTTGTTTATATATATAACAAATTTAGTAAACTAATTTGTAGTAACTGCAACTTGAGTGTGATTCTCCTAGCAAAATTTTATTTTGAATAGTAGTTAAGCAGTCTTCGTCGTAGTCAACAAAACTTTGCCAGTGTTTCGAAGATATTTGGTGCAGCAGCTAAGACATAGGCAGCAAAACAGATTTAGTTGCCACAACTAAACCATTTTTTTCCGTGCACACGTCAAACTTATAACACCCGTCGATTTTGCGTCGGTGGTTAAAAACGCGAATAAAGCTCTCACTGAATGAGTCAGCAAGTGATAGGCTGCAAACTGCTTACAGTACGCGCTGTTCGGACACTCCGTTTAAAATATAAGGGAAGGCTAACTGGAGGCAAACAGTCACCCGCTTACAGTTTGCTTGACTGACCCTAAATTCGTAAAAGTTAAACGAAACGTTAGAGTTAGACTTAGACTATATCACTACATAGTATAAAACAAAGTCGCTTTCTCTGTCCCTATGTCCCTTTGTATGCTTAAATCTTTAAAAATACGCAACGGATTTTGATGCGGTTTTTTTTAATACATAGAGTGATTCAAGAGGAAGGTTTATATGTATAATAACATAAATTAAATAGTGGAGAAATACTGTTATTTTTGAGGTTTCTAATGTGATGTTAGTAGGCTATATATGTTATACCCGTGCGAAGCCAGAGCGGGCCGCTGTGTTTTATACACAACGTTCACAGTTTTTCTGTAGTGTATTTAGCATCAGCATTGCACCCGTGCGAAGCCGGGGCGGGTCGCTAGTTTATGATAAAGATAACCCACTAGGCCATCTGTCTGTGCGTCCGACGTTATTAACGTGTACGTACCAACTGTACCATAACCTGTGGCTAACGAGACGGAGCCACCGTCCAATGTTTTTTAATAAAAGGATTAAGTACAAAAAATAACCCTCCCTTTCGCGCAGTCGGATAATAAATGCCAGACAAGATTTGTTTATTTTTTCTTGGAAATATTGTGACGAGATGAACCAGTCGCTCATTGCTACGCTTTCCTATGGAAATTCACACGTTGTTAAAGACAGCCTACATTGTATCAAGAGGTCATAGAGTCAAGCACTTCAAGAGTGATTACCCGATCACTGATTCAACACCTCATATCAGACACTCAAATCATTGTATAATGAACCTTAACGTTCTTCAAATATGAGTGGTGACGTTAAATGTTTCTAAAACATAAAGATATGTTATCGAAAGCTTTGCGAATGATGATTGACACTCATGGACTTATATTGCTCTTCGTAAGGAAGGGGCGTGTTGCATTTACCATAGATTAATAAAATATACATATCATCATTTATACCTTTCCTCGAAGGGGCTGGCAGAGGTGTAATATAACACCCACACTTCGGACGATATGTCAGTGTGTTCAGTAACAAATGTGACAAGGAGCGAGCCTGTCGCCATATTCTGGGCTCCAGTTATGTAGCAGTTGACATACAATACGCACATATGTTTACACAATTAACAAATTGGTGCATACCGTCGGCTGGTATCCAACCCACTCCCTCTGGCTTGATAGGCGGGCCTTCTCCAGCTAGTCTATCATCGCTTTAATATAACACTACTAACTGCGCCCCACGGTTTCACCCGCGGTTAAAAAGTATTCTAGACCATGATCTATCTCTATGCCAAATTTCATCCAGATCTGTTCAGCCGTTCTGGCGTGAAAGAGTAACAAACATCCATCCATCCATCCATTCTAACAAACCTTCGCGTTTATAATATTAAAAAAAAAAAATATTAAGTAGGATATTAATCAATGCATTCAAATACGAGTAGTACCGACTCGTTGTTGCTAACAAGCATTCGTTGTAAATATATATATATATAGATTAAATATATAGATATATATATAGATATATATATAGATATATACATATATATATATAGATTAAATATATATATATATATAGTCTAAGATACATGAAGAACGAACCACCATCGTGAACTCGGTAGTTAAACGCAGTTTCATTCGCTCGTTGCTCGTCGCGCTGTTTCATTATGTGTCGAGTCCTTATTGAAAGAAAACACATGCATACTTGTCAAACACGAGCAGCCAACCTGAAGAGGCACCATGACAATTTTATTTGTTCGATATCGATTCCACTAATTTCCGTGAAGATATAACACGCTTGAGTCAACGACACGTGCTGATTTTGCAAGGTCAAAATGAGGGAACTTTACACATGCCAAAAATCATCGAATTTATTCGTATTGATCAATTAACAGGTAATTACAGTTGAAAAAAGGGTGTTTTTAAACGCGGGTGATATGTGCAAATGACTAATTTGTTACGAAATCAGACGAACCAGCATTTTTTCTGGGTTTCTTCTTCTACTTCTTCTCGGTTTAGTTGCACGCTGTCACTCACGCTACGATGAGAGGTAACTGCGTCTGTACCTAGTCTGTAGTAGACCTGAAGGGCTATTCCTACACGTGAGATGAGATTTTATCTTGGTCACTCTCACACCTATGACGTTTCAAACGAGAGCAACAAGGATGAAAAAAGGTGAGATGAAAATAGGGCCTCTGTTGGTGGTTTCGAGGGATGGCATACGGACGACAAATACAGACGGATACATACTTATTGGGACGCAATGTTCGAATCACCACCTCTACATATTTATATCAATGCAACACTCAAAGCTTTCAAGATGACAGATCTCGTTAACTTTGTACCTATACCCACTTGCTTTGCATAGTTTTAGAATGGAGAAGTGACTGATAGATACATTGGTGAATAATGAACTATTGAAATATGTATCGCTAGAAAAATGTACTCAAACGTGTAAAGTAACTTGGGGTAAAGTGCACATCCTATTACCGTTTGATAAATTTGCACCTAATGAAATTTACAACCACTTTTGGCTCCTTATAACTATAACATATCGTCACGCCTTTCCCCCGAAGGGGCTGGCTGAGGTGTATTACATCTCTGCACCACACTTCACTTCGCCGGAAGATTTCGCGACAGGAGGTGAGCCTGCTTTCATACACCGGGCTCCAGTCATGTAGCAGATGACACACAATACGCACATATGTTCACACAATAAACAAATTGAAAAAAGATCGAACTCGCTCTCTCTGACTTGAGAGGCGGGCCTTCATCAACTAGGCTATCATTGTTCTTAATAAAATATTAGGCTCCTTAATAAAATCATAAAATTCAGGATTCCAGCATTTTCTGCGAGAGTTCAGCCCCTTAAGTGAACTAGCGACATTACGGGACCGCCTCAGAGGCGGAGAGCGGCGTGGTAGGAAGCGTTGTATGGGAGTAACGACGCGCGGTGTAGTGGTACTGATGTACAGGCGCAGAGCGACATCGTGGGAAGCAACGTAGATAGAAAAATTCCTTGCATGTGTGTCTTTTTGACCACAAAGACGTTTTTTCCTGTTGGACAAATCAGTTAGACTACCCAGTTTGACCACGAGGCAAAACCCCTCTTCGTCCATGCACAGAGTCGAAGCAAGACTTTATGACATTGAAGCTTATTTAAAAAAAGAAGGTTTTTGAACTATTATTATTTTTGGATAATAATAGTAGCTATATTATAGCTATACCTAATTTTTTTTCTATGCTTAATTCACTTAATTGTATAATGACATTAATTCATTATTTTTATATTTGACATAATTATTAATCATTATTATTCTGACATTAATTTTTAATTATAAATATCCAACTGCGATGTGTAAGTAATGCCGCATTACTATCGTACCAGTTACTCAATAAATCAGTCTCCCAGATTCTCCCAGCTTGTTCCTGCTCGCGAAATGGACAGGAAAGGAGGGATTAAGCGGGCATGCGCGCGCGCAGTCGTTTTGTCACCTCTCGCTTAAATATAGACGTGACTACAGTCGACTACACGTGACTAAATGGGCCATTGGCGACGCAGATAAATCATGTCCATTTCCAATTCGGAACTATTCTGGTATTTTAGGGCTGGGAAACAGATGGGTTGGTTATTTTGTGGAGAGTTTCTTGGTTATTTTGTAGCGACAAACGTGCTTTTTTACTTTGCCTAAATGTTCTACAGAATTCGTTAGTTTCAGAACATTATTAGAGGATGCAATTTGTATCACATTCACCCTTTGTTTTTAAATCAAATACCTGAACAGGAGAATGTTCAATTACAATTGCAGCGTTGCGAGGGGTCGCCTCCACCCCTTCAACCAATGTTTTGAATACGAGTAAATCTATACAACAATGGTTGTGCGAGTTCGTTAATACTATTCGATGGTCTCTGACATGTAGGTATAGAAATATGTAATACGAGTTAATAAAAAATAATCTTTCACAGTTGTAATACAACTTTGAAAAATTATCACGACAAAAGGAGTGTATCGTGTTGTAATTGTAATTATGTAAAGTATTGTTAAATTATGCACGGTAGAGATTCGCAAGTGTCTTTTATGAATAAAAGCGATATTTCGATAATTTGATAATAAGTATGTCCTCGTGTAGCAGACATTTACATAAGTTAATTCACATTTAATTGTTTAAAACAGATGTTTGGTTAAGCTCTGGTCACACAGCAAGCTACGTCGCTACGCGACAACTTTATTGTTTACATATCGATAGTAACTATTATCTAATCTGTGATAAGATGACAGATCGAGCTAAAATAACAATTTATTTAGATAGGTAAGTACACTTTGTGAAAAGTAAGTGTAAATCAATTGCTGATTATCTCCAAAAAAACGTTATCACCCCACCTGTATCAGCATAGAACATCTCATTTCCATACATATAAGACAAGTATAAATAATTATTTTTTTAATCCATCAAACATAGTTACTGTTAAGAACACTTCCGACTAATTCACCTTCAAACAAAAAAAATCGGTTCATCCGTTCGGGAGCTACGATGCTCCAGACACACAAACAGACACGTCAAACTTATAACACCCCGTCTCTTTTGCGTGGGGGTTTAAAAACAATAGCAGGACAGCGCTTTTCGGCATCGCATCTTGTGCCCGCGCCCTAACAATCACCTGTTTTATTTAGTAATATAAGTTAGGTAGAATTGCTGCGTGTGGTATAGTTAGCAATATGGCGAGTCTGGCGATTGTTCTGTTGCTCGGGCTACTCGTTTCCGTGTATTCAGCACCAAGTAAGTAAACCTGCCAAAAACGAAACACCTGTTGTCTTTTCGGGGTTTCCTTTACTATATTAACATAACATTAAATTAATATATATCGTATTTTGTGAATAAAACTGATTGATTGATGAGTTCGTAGTAAAGCTGCCTTTTTCTTCTAATTCTTGTAAAGTTATTGTTACAGAAATAAACTTATTCTATTCTTATTATTCTTCTGAGTCTGGGGGCGTGGGTTCGATTCCCACCTAGGGCAAACATTCATGTGATGAACATTTGTGTTTGTTCTATGTCTGGGTGTTAAATTTCTATTTAAGTATGTATTTAAAATGATATATGTATGTATAGCAGTCTCTGGCAGCCATAGTAAATACAAAATTATGTTAATTACATAGAAAATAAAAATTAATTACATAGAAAATTATGTAATTTTGGAAAATAAGGTTTTATTAATATATTTACAATAAAACTTCGGTTTTCCGTGTCCTAGAATTTGTCTGCCAACCATAGCTTCAGTAGCGGATCCAGAGGGAGGTCGAAGGGGTTCTTGAAGGTCTAGTCCAGCATAGGTATTCACAATCATTCGGAAACGTTTCCGATCGGATTTCAAGAAATTTGAACTCAAATTATTCGAATCTCAGTCCGTATTAGTAAGTTTTATAACGTTATTCATTCTTCCTATCGGATTTTTACTCGATTCCCTGTTCCAAAATTCATAAAAGTAGACTGAATTCGAAAAAATTAAGTTTGAAATGGTGATGCTATCGGAAACATTTCCGAATGATGTGAAATACATTTTTTTTAAGTAATCCTATGGTTCTGTACTAATCAATTTAATAGAATATTTTTGTGAATCATAATTTATAATATTTATTAGACAACGGTTTCGGCACAGATTGCGCCAGCAGATTCCGAAGCTACTACAATCAAGACGCCGGCGGACCCGGAGTCTACTCTCAAGGTGCTGGCGTTGGTGCTGACAGTGGCTACGGTCAAGGCACTGGCACTGGCGCTGACGCTGGTGATGGTGGGTACGGTCAAGGCGCTGTTGTTAATACTGGTGCCGGCGGATTGGGAGGCGACGCTCAAGGTGCTGGCGCCAACGGCTACATTCAAGGCGCTGGTCCTAATGCTGGCGCCAGCGGACTTGGAGGCTACGTTCAAGGTGCTGGCGTTGATGCTGGTGTCAGCGGCTGCGGTCAAGGCGCTGGAACACGTGCTAGAGCTGGCCCCGGCGGACTAGAAAATCTCGAAAGTTTCAGTCAGGGCATTACGCCGACGGTGGGAAGCAGTTTCAAAGATTTATTTGAATACTTGGTGAAATTTTTAACAAATTAAAAATCTGGAATTTCTGCGTCTGTCGTTTATAACTCTTATTTCGTTTGCTATCGGACTTATTGCCCCGAGTTTAGATAGGTACAATGAAACGGTTTGACACAGACAATCAAATTAATGTACTGTTCAGGTTATGTGAGTAGTGCGTGTACTTCCAGGCAATTAATTTTCGAACTTGCACTTGTAATAAGAACATCGACATAGCGAGCGTTAGCAAGCGAAGCGTCTATGATTCAACTTTGACAAAAAATGCTTTCGTATGTCCGAATTCTTTCTGGATTTCTGTCTGAATCTCTGTCCGGATCTTTGTACGGATCCCTGTCTTTCTCTACAGCATTGGTATTCCAAATTTTTTAACTCAAACTATTCAAATCTTAGTCTGAATTTATCAGTTTTTAAACGTGATTTATTCTTCCGATCGGGTTTATAGTCAATAGCCTATTCCAAAATTTGTAAAAGTAGACTGAGATTCGAACAATTTAAGTTTAAAATTTGTGGGATCCGATCGGAAACGTTTCCGAATGATTGTGAATAGCACTGCAGGTCTCATTTTAACCGATTCTCGATCGTATCAATTAAGTAGATTAAATTAATTATGTTTCGAAATTTTTCAAAATTGCTTCTGCAAATCTGCTCACAAAATGTTAAGAGAATCGGTTGCGGAAAGCGACCTGTAGAGAAATACAGACGTCGGCCGCGAGGTCTACCGAGGTCACAGAGCCACTAATTATATAAAAGAAAATAAAAAGCTATTTTGGGTTCTACCTATTTTATCATTCTACTAATTTTATAAACGCGAAAGTTTGTAAGAATGGATGGATGGATATAGATGTTTGTTACTCTATCACGCCAGAACGGCTGAACAGATCTGGATGAAATTTGGCATAGAGATAGATTATAATCTAAAATAGCACATAGGATACTTATTAACCGCGGGTGAAACCGCGGGGCGTAGCTAGTGATATCATGAACTTTGCTCGCAACTATCAACCGCACTGCTTTACCTAAAACGGTCTACACAAAGCATTAAGGCGGAGACTGACTTGTAAAGTTTACGTGTGTATTTATCGAATTTTTGTAACGCGTCACGGTGACTATTGTACTGCACGGACTTTTTTTTACAACAGACTAGGCATGCGTTTGACCACTGACTCGCCTGATGGGAAGCGTCGACGTGAACGAAGGTGTAACACGCTTGCCTAGGAGATACCTTCACTTTACTCTTAAACACCCCCAGATTGTATTTAGGTGGAAAGATAGACGCAGGCAACGAGTTCCACACCACTGCAGTTCTTCCAAGAAAAGTTGATTTAAAACGCTTAGTGCGTTTTGGCGGAATTTCCACCAAAAGAGGGTGTGGGACACCTTACAAAACAATTACGCTTCACAAAATCTCAAACAAACGTCACAACTCAATCAAAAGTTAGGTACAAGATAAAATACGGCTACGATAATAACGAGAACTAACGCTTACCGCGCGCTTACAAATTGTGTGTGAAGAAAACTTGAAGTTAAAGCTGTTGTTTTATCAAAACTATTCAGGGGTGCGATTCAGCTAACCTTAGCCGATGCTTAACTAATCCGTTTATATTGCGTTTGTTATAAAAAAAACGGACGGCAAACAGCTCAGTTTCTCTAACGTCTCACAAACGTGCCAGCTGGACTGGCGATGAAACGTTTGTGAAACGTTAGTGCTACTGAGCGGTTGCTTGTCAATTTTTTTTATCACTCACATCACTATCAATTTGTGATAAAAAAAATCAAGCATCGGCTGTGGTTAGTTGAATTGTTCCATAATCAAATGTCATATAGGTGTCATACCTTTCGGATGGGATCAAGGAGAGTGACAGTAGCACAATCAAAGGGATACCTATACCATGCCTATACTATACTATTAGCCTCTTTTATTTTATAATTTCTGGCTTTGCTCTCTGGTTATAAATATGTGAAAAAATGCAGTTTCAATAAAAATGCCCAGCAGTACGTAATTCAAAACTAACGATCTTCTGGAAATGTCGTTTGAAATTCGCGTGCTGCCCGTGTGTGTACCCTCCTTTACCTTGCATAGAGGTCGACAGGCGTGCACCGGAAGTGCAAGTTGCGCAATTTCCGGCGGTCGCTTGCAGCGCCCTCTGAGCCATTACGGCGGGAAATTGTTGCGAGGCTTGTTGATCAGCTTTGTCTTGACAACTTTCTTGATAAGATTGAATAATTTAATAGGGTTAGAAAATATTACTTATTTATTAACTTAGTGAGAGGAACGTAACATGTAACTTTGTAACGTTATGAGTAAAAAAAGATGCCTGATACTAGCAAAGCTAACATTCCGTATTTAGTGTCGCCGGCGACAGTGACGCCGTGCTGAGAGAGATTGCCATCAAGCGCGTTTGGAAAACGCAAGTCTGCGTCGCGTTTGCATCGCTACTTTTTCCTTTGTTTTTGACAATTTCGCGTTGAAATAGCGACTGTTTCTCGTTTGTTTTGCGTCGCCACAAAAAATCTAATTCCAAGAAATAATCATTTATGGACATTGAACACTGTTGCCGGCGACAGTTATACCAATAACGGAAGCAAAGTACCGAAGCATTTATATTTTTTTAATGTTTTGATACTTTAGAGACTTGATAGACTAGCCTAATAAATAAATATGGCACGTTCCGTAGTAGAATTCGCTGCAATAATGCCGCGGCGTCTATGAAAGGAATTGTTTCTTTTTTTTGCAATATAAATTTGTACCTAAAAAAGACAAAACCCCGGAGAGAATTAGGTTAAACATTTGCTTCATCCTTCAATAATCAATCATTGTTATCATCAGCTAGGTCCACTTTTATTATTTTTAGTTGTTTTTTTTTTCATTTTAAGTTAGTTATACTGTTTTTCCAGTTTTGTGGTCTTACTTACTTTGGACCTCAGAATGTTAACCTAAAGATTCAATACTAACCCAAGTTTCAAATAAACTTCAGACCATATTTGGCGATCTTATTAAATGTTTTTATTGTAAATAAGAATTATAGCAAATAAGCAGCCGGCCCGCCTGATTGTAAACGGTAGGTAACCACCGCCTATAGACACCTACAACACTTTATTATACAGTGCCGGATTAACCACATAGCAAGAGTAGCAATTGCTACGGGCCCCGCACGAAAGGCGGCCGCATATTTAAACCCACTCATCCCTGCCTCAGCATAGTTTTTTGAGTGCAACTTATTAAGGTGTGTTATCAGTGCTTGATCAGTCACATAGCAGGACGCAGCAAATGCTACGGGGCCCGCGTAAAAAACTAATACTAAAAGCCCTACACCTAATTTCTAATATGATTATTTTCAAAGTAGACACCCGACGCCAAATTTACCAAAATAGAGAGGAAAAGGCGCTAACCATACTTAGCTACACCAAAATTAAAGTGATTGAAAATGGGGTGTTTTGGTGGGAAACCAACGACTCAGGGGCCCCTGTACATTTGCTACGGGCCCCGCGCTCGCTTAATCCGGCACTGATATAATAGTGATACTATTGATGCGTTGCTAACCCGGGAAAGAATTTATAGACACCCTATAACACCCGGAAATAGTAAACATCTTTATCCTTCATATCACGTCCTAACTCCGCATGAAGCCAGTTTTTACACCAATCCTATTAACCTTTCCAAATTAATTCTCCCTAAACAAACACTCGTTATAACTATCCTTGGGGCCCGGGGAGGGGGTGGACAGAGGAAGGTAGTGGGCCATACACCAACAACCATTTCAAATAACCAAATAAACCAGTGGTTCTGTGAGCTAAATACCTAGCGAAAATGCTTTTGTATGCCTGTCCGACCGGCTCTACAACATAGGTATTCGCGATCATTCGGAAACGTTTCCGTTTGTATTTTCCAAAGATTTTAAAATTAAATTATTCGAATCTCAGTCCGTATTCATAAGTTTTTAAATGTAACTCATTCTTCAGATTTCCCTAATCCAAAATTTATAAAAGTACCTATACTGTGATTCGATCAATTTAAGTTTGAAATTTGTGGGATCTGATCGGAAACGTTCCCGAATGATTGTAAATAGCACCGCTGGTCGCATTTCAAACCCATATCTCCGCCATTTTGCAAAATCTTCAAAAACTGACTCCACAAAAAAGTG
This sequence comes from Peribatodes rhomboidaria, assembly GCA_911728515.1. Classification (NCBI taxonomy): domain Eukaryota; kingdom Metazoa; phylum Arthropoda; class Insecta; order Lepidoptera; family Geometridae; genus Peribatodes; species Peribatodes rhomboidaria. Next base: position 13,864,787 of record OU452179.1, on the reverse strand, counting down.
TATGTTTCATTATTATCGAATCTGCCCACGAATTTCACGATCATAGGTTAATACAAAATGCGACCTGTAGAGAAAGACAGCCGGACAGAAGGACGCATTTATGCCGAGGCTGAAACAGATACGCTCTCGAAAATGAAAATAATTTGACTAAAAAATAAAGTAGATATATTTCGAATGTGTGAGAACTGTTAACCAGTGGATTTCAAACAGCGATCACCAATATCTACAGCCTTCCTTTTGTCATTGAGTTCAATTGAATTTGAAGTAGAAGTAGATAAGTCCTACCTACTCAGCAGTAGGAAAATGGTTGATGATGGTAATGATGATTAATGTTATTATAAAGACTTGTAAGTAGCCGTATAAGTGAACAGAGAACAGAGTTTACTTTACAATACAATACAACTTTGTTGCACACCAAAAATACAAAATAAAATACAATACAATATATCTATATTGCACACCAAAAACTACATGAAAATCTTAAAAACTAAAATACATTTTTCGGCAGTACAAGGGCGACCTTATCGCTTAAAGCGATTTCTTCCAGGCCAACAACAACACACAACAAGTACAAGGGCGGCCTTATCGCCTAAACTCTTTACTTAGTTACGTACTCTCTCTATCGCGTCACAACAAATGAGGGCTATTCCTACTCGTGAGATAATATGAGATTTTATCTTGGTCACTCTCACACCTATGATGTTTCAAACGAGAGCAACAAGGTCGAAAACAGGTGAGATGAAAATCTCAAATCTCCGACTAAGGCCCCAGACCAAGTAGTGGACGGCCCCCGGCTGAGGGGAGAGGAAGGCAATGAAGAGAGTTAAATCCCTGAAAAATGTCAGCCATATTTCACGTTGACGGCCAGGCCGGGGGCGCAAACAGAATTATACAAGTTTCGATCTAATTTGCAAATAGGTAGCTAAACTGCAGTGCCGGCACGTTGAGATGGCACGCCTGGAATACTATGACACCTTATTGTTTTATTTATTTGTGTAGTAATGTATAATAAAAATATAATTAAAATATGGCCAAAACTGATTACAATGATTCTATAAAATGAATATAAAAATTCAATTTTACGACAAAATAAAAATAAAAAATAACAATCAAGTATTCTAATATTTATACAGGCATAGTGTGTGTGAGTGTGTGTGAGAGTGTGTGTGTGTGTGTGTGTGTATGTGAGTGTGTACGCGTGTGAAAGTGTGTGTGTGAGAGAGAGAAAGAAATAAATAATGAAGGGGAGTATACAGGTGATGGGGTGATGCACTAAGGTGCAAACCTCATTCCAGACCTCTCAGCCTTTTTTTATAAAACGCTCTCTTAGAAAACGCTTCTTGTCAGCATATTGCATGGCTACGTTTATGTAAGTACCTACTTATAATCTGCATCACAGCATAGCACATACAATTAAATGAAGGCTTGCCGTGCTAAAGTCATTCTATACAAACGTAGGTACTTAGTGTAATGATTAAATTAAAATACTATTCGTCCGATTTCAGTGAAAATCAGGTTAGTAGGTATTTAATGAATTTCTTAAATTATTGGTACTGGTGGTACTTTTAATTGCTTTATATTCTTACGTAGCTACTTACTTGGGTCTTAGATGGATGTAGGAGCAGTTACATTGTATCTTGTATAAAAAATATTAAGTTTCAGTAACCTCTTTTTTATTATAAATAAATAAATAAATTCTGGACACTTCCACCTTCACTTCCACCACCTCAGGTGGTTCACTACCACCTGAGCCACCGAGGCAGTCAAAATGTATACCTGCAGTTATACCTGCTGGTTCTGCGACAGTCAAAATGATGTTATGTCAGCAGTCATTTCACCGTCACAATGACAGAATAGAGCATAGAATAATAACTAAAGCAATAGAAGGAGGGTTTTAAAACAACTAAACTCAATATATTTGGTCTGTTTTGTCTTATGGAACCGCTATGGTGTTGGAAAAGGACACATATACAAAAGACGTTTCGAAATTTCGTAGGTGGTCACTAATTTTATTTTGACTAGTGTTGTGACCCGCTACATTACAACGTCGATAAATTTACAAAATTGCTTTAGTTATTATTCTAAGGAATAGAGTAATCATGATCCAAAAAAACAAGCTCTAGCGTTCAGGGAGCAAACACGTAATGACGTCACTCGTTATAGTCATCCATCTCTTTCGAACTATGTATAAATAACTAATTTCGGTCTTGCTTACACATCGATTGACGTCACCACGTGTTGACTGGAATGCTATACCTGACGGATTATATTATTATACCATGAAAATAATAATCGACAATCGGTTGTACCTAGCTTCGTTTTTTAGCGTATTGATTAAATTTTAAAAATATTGTACTATGCATCTTATTTTATGCCTTACCTACAATTTATCCTCATGGACCTACTTAAATGGACTTATAAACTAAGGAATCCTTTAAAAGCAGAAAAAAGAGAAAACAACCAAGTGTTTTCTCTTCAGTGTTTAGAAGCTTTACCAATAAATCTTATATTGATTAAACTGCTTACCTCAAGAGATATGGTACTGAAGCTGGTGCAGACGGGTCTCAGAGGAGTCACTCTGACTCTCATGCTGACTGCTCTGGTCTACAACACAGAGACCAAGGACCTGACATCGCTGCCACACTTCGTCTTGTCCGGAGTATACGGATCGTTCGTCGTCGTAACCGTTGGTTTATTAATCGAGGCAGCCATAAACCAAAGCTCTGACAAACACGTTACAGCTTCTCTCCTCATAGTTGGTATAATACTGAACGTAGTCTGCTGTTTTCTAGCGTTTCAAGAGTTCAGTAGGAGTCCTGATAAAAAAGAGAGTTCCATAAGCGTTCTAGTTCATATAGGGTTCATATCTATGCTGGGGGCGTCGTTTTATGCGGCCGATTTGGTTTTTTCGTGCTTCTTCGTTGATAGTTGATTCGTGCATGAATAAAGACCTACTTATACCGAGATGGTAAGATATATAAAAGAAAACCCATTGCTTGTGCAAGTCAAGTGTATGTACGTATCATTCGTTGTTGTTTAGTTTGTCTAACAAGAATGTATGAAATTATGAAAAATATTTCTTTGAGGTTCCTATACAGAAAGTTAACTACTTATAGGTACTCTCGGGGGTTCCCTAGTGACTCAGACCAAGCCGATTGAATGAACATCAATGGGTGCAAAGGAATTTAAAATAGCCAATGCCTAAATTCCTTTTTTAACACAAGGACTGTACCTATTTGCTTTTATATTGAAGTGTTTATGTTGTAAGTAAAAATATATTTGTATTAAAATTTTACACACATTTTAATTGAAATAATTAACTTGTTATAATATAACCCGCATCATCCTCACTAGTAAATAGGAAGCTATTTATAAATATAAATGCAAATTTGCACCGATCTTATATTGTAGATATGGACATTATTATGGTTAAACTGGTAAATAAGGCGTTCCTCCTGAAGTTGTAAATATTTCTGAAGAACTGGCTTTAGGTATAGCCATACTACGGTGATTTGGAACTGGCCTGGCCATTGCTCCGTGGTCGTGACTATCGCTTCTAATCACTCGCTCTCTTTCTCTCTGATAATCTCTCATCATCTTCTGCCGAAGTTTCCTATCAACACCAACGCGAAACTCTTAGTAATGTGGCGGACACACATTGGTAATTTTTGCACCAATCTTGGGGCCAAGACAAGATCAGCCGTTCAATTAACAGCATACGCTATGTTTATGTTGTTATCGTTGTTGCTCGTAGTCGTAGTCCATGTAGCTCTTGCTCGTGCGTGACGTCACCTGCCGGTCGCAGCGGAAGACCAGCGCTGGTTGGACACAACCAGCACCATGCTGAGTTGCGGCCGGTTTGTGGCAAAAAGCTAAGTTTCCACCTTTTTTGAGTTTTTGTCTGTATTCTGTGTGTTTTTGCCACAAATAAATTATGTCTATTGTCTATTGCATAGCCATTTTACTAAACAACGCCGTTCAACTAACTTCCTGAATGATATCCAGCCGTAGTGTCAGCTTGGCTGGCTGATGCTCAGCCCATTCATTCAAAAGGATTATTATTTGCTAAATTGACTGTTTTTGACGGAAGAAATGTGTTTTGAATTAATTATGACAAACATTTTATCCGAAAATCAGTAAACATGATATGAAAATAACCTAAAACCTCGCCTGCCCCACTCTTTTATCAGGGCAAATCCAACTTGGATTGGTTGGGTTAAAAGGCTAAAGCGGAAGTGAAGCGAAGCGGAGCTCCCGCCTTAGCCTTCGTGGTTTTTTTTAAGCCTGTACAATACTAAATGACTTGGTTAGGCAAGTAGTCAATGTTGTCGATCCATTATTTTTGATCAGCCTAGCCGTTTGATTGAATGACTGAACATCATCAGGAGCTATCAGCTCATCATCAGCTTCATTCATCATCATCATCAGCTAGTTTAACGGCGCCGTTTAGTAAAGAGGCTATTAATTCAATGGCGAATAAAGCTAGTTGGCTGCGACAGATACATATGTAGTTGAAATTATAAAAATTGCGGTTCCTCGATTCGTCTGTGGACTATTGGCCGCCACTGTACCGAGATCACAAAGGGATGTAATTTCACAGTAACTTTGTGCTCCGGTCAGATGTAATTAATTAATATTGTTTGTCGCTTATTTCACGCTACTCCCATGTGGATATTAAAATTAAATTGGCAAATAATAATTTATTTAGCTACAGATTGTTTGTTTTTGACTTTACGAGCTTTTGAGCTTTCCTACCTGCAAGTACTAGGTAGCCTTTGAAATTAATTATCGTCATTATCCGTTTTCCATCGACTGTTGAGTATTATTTACTTCGAGTTATAGGTGCCTAGGTAGGTTAGTACATGGTTAGGTAGGTACCTAGGTAGGTAGGTACGTAAGTAGGTAGGTACCTAGGTAGGTTGGTATTCAGCGCGCTATCCATTCCAGCCACTAGCGAATCCAAGGTGGGGCGAGGGGCTAAGTGGCTCGAACGCCCCCAAAAGTATCTAATTCGCACTTTACAATAGTAAGTACCTACTCTACTAGTCACATCGTTTTTACCCGACTGCGCAAGAAGGAGGGTTATGTTTTTCAAGTGTATGTATGTATGAGGTTTCTTTGGCACGCCCTACAGCCTCAACAGCTTGATGGTTTTCGACAGGTGTGGTGTCATTTAAATCGTCTTGATCTAAGGTCTTGAATTCTTGATAGTAGAAGTAACATAGGGTACACTTTATTAGTTAAGTAGGTTCCGAAGACGGGTCTGAGCAGTAGCGCACTTGTAGCGCCTCACTCAACTGCCGTCTTTGTACTTTTTCACTCTACAAAACTTCAAGGCTAGAGTGAATAAGTACCTTATAGGTCGTCGTGCTTCATCTTAGACCACAACGTCGCTTAACATCAGGAGAGTTGGTGGTCAAACGCCGACCTATTCTGCATTAAAAAAAAAAGTACCTATATCCGGAGTGTCAGACTAATATTGTACCTATATTTTGCAGTCGAGTTTTTTGTTTTTCTTTTAACAATGTTACTGTTGTTTTTTTTCCATACTGTTGTCATTTTTTTTTTGTTAATCCGACATCTTAGTTCGTACTATTCTTAGTAAGCGCTTTAACCAACTTAAACATGAAGTCAATGTCGCAATAAAAGGTCACAATGATAATGAATGGAACCTAAAGTTAAAGAGGGTCGATAATCCTAGCGCTGACATTTGGCGTCTCGTCAAAGGTTTGCGCCCACTCTCCACGGTTACCATACCATCTCTTAAACTTGAAAACGGCTCTTTAAGCACATCCCAACAAGAGCAATGCGACGTGCTGGCCAGGAGTTTCCTTCAGAATATGTTGTTAACGAGTCAATGGTCCAGCGACGAAGCCATGTTAATAGATAGATCTCTAACCAAGCTGGAAGGACAATCATCCTCAGAATATGCTATACTAGCTCGGCCCACCGAAGTTAAAAGGTGCATTAGAAAGCTGAAACCTCGCAAAGCACCCGGTTCTGACAATATCCCTAACATTTTAATTAAAAATATGCCCTTTAAATGTATCGTACTTTTGACTAAAATATTCAATGCCTGCCTGATGCTCAATTACTTCCCATCTGTTTGGAAATCAGCGAAGGTCATTGCTATACATAAACCTGGCAAGGATCCTTCTGATCCAGTTTCGTACAGACCCATTAGCCTACTTCCATGTCTAGGGAAATTATTTGAGAAAATCCTGTATACTCGTTTACTGCGTGTCTCAAGTAATCTCCTGATAGACGAGCAGTTCGGGTTTCGACACGAGCACTCAACAGTCCAACAGCTCGCGAGGGTGGCAGAAACTGTGTCGCAAAACCTGAATCTAAAACAATCCACTGGTATGTTTCTTTTAGATATCGAAAAAGCCTTCGACACAGTTTGGCACCATGCTCTTCTACACAAGCTCATCATGCTTGGATTGCCACTCTCACTTACAAAAATGATTAAATCTTACCTATCTGATCGTAGCTTTAAAGTGCAGATAAAAGATCACTCGTCTACATCAGTACCTGTACCCGCAGGTGTCCCGCAGGGTTCAATCTTAGGCCCGTACCTATTTCTCTTATATTTAAACGATATACCGGTTCAGACTAGAACTAACTTAGCCTGTTTTGCAGACGATACTGCATGCTTTACTTCTGCCATAGATATAGACCTAATTATTGGCCGCCTTCAACTATCAATTGACTTATTACTAGAATACTTCAATAAGTGGAAACTAAAGATTAATGCGTCCAAAACTGAAGCCATCTTATTTACTAGAAAGCGCACTTTACCAGCACGTAGACTCAAAGTGGGTGATTTCTACATCCCTTGGAGCCGTTCAGTTAAATATCTTGGCACTGTTCTTGACAGCAAACTTAATTGGACGGATAACACGTCTAAACTACAACTCAAGGGCTTTAAAGCCCTAAACGCCCTATCACCTGTCTTAAATAGAAGATCGAACCTTAGTAGTTACACTAAATTACGTATTTACAACACCCTGGTCCGCCCCTGCATCACCTATGCATGTCCCGTGTGGAGCAGCACCTGCCAAACTAACGTGAATAAACTCCAGATAATTCAAAACAAAGCTCTTAAATATGCCTATAATACTCCCTTTCGTACTAATCTACAAAAACTACATCTTCAAATAGGTCTACCTAGAATAGACATTTACATTTATAAACTTTCTGAGAAATTTTACATACACAAAAACCCCACTAATAAAAACCAATTAATAAAAAACATATGCAAAACACGTAAAAATAATATTCCGTTTATCGATACTTACAACCGATACAAGTTGCCCCATCACTTGTTCCTAGATTGCGATGAATAGTCTACGACGCGCGTGTGAGTGCGACCGGGCCGCTGGGCGCCGCCGCGCGCGCCAATCTCACCCGTGTTACCTGCGGTATCGGGTGGGAGTGGCGCGCGCGGCCGCGGCGGCGGCCACGGCGCGCTCGTGTGCGCTTACTCACATTGGTTCTCGCTGTCACCTGTGGATCGTGAATCGTTCTCGGTAGCTTCTACTACCTCCTTTTATTAAAAAAATAAAAATAAAAAATTTTGTTGATTGCCACGATTGGCTAATTATTTACATACTTAGTTTTTAATATTTCGTAAATGCAAAGCTATCACTAAAGCACGCATAATTATTTATAATATTTTTCTATGTATCGTTATACTTACTTAAATTTATTTATTTTTCTTTTGTACCTAAATTCGATGTAAATAGTTTTGAATAAGCTAACGTTTGCAAAACATATTTAATGTATCGTCTTGTACTGCTAGGATTTTATGTACACTAGCTAAGTATTTAACTGTATTTATTATCGTGTAATAAAGAACTTATGAAATTGAAAAAAATTGTTGTTTTTTTTATGTAGAATTGGTCGGCGTTTGACCACCAACTCGCCTGATGTTAAGCGACGTTGTGGTCTAAGATGGAGCACGACGACCTATAAGGTACTTATTCACTCTAGCCTTGAAGTTTTGTAGAGTAAACAAGTACAAAGACGGCAGTTGAGTGAGGCGCTACAAGTGCGCTACAACTCAGACCCGTCTCCGGAACGGTTACATCGGACTACATCCCGAAACACTATATTTCAAATCTGTATTTTCAAATCTTCACAATTCAAATTAAAGCCTCATTCACTGCTCTCCCGCCGCAAAGTTGGCATTTTTCCTGTTATAAAAATGCATTTTAGATTCAGTTATGAACACATTTTGGTTCAGAAAGCATTAAAATTAAATAACCCAAACTACCCTGAACACAATAATGTGATTTGGTAAGTATAAGTAGTAGACGTAAGAACTTGTCGTAGAGACTCATATATATGCGTCTACAATAAAATACAATATTATAACGGGCCGACACGTGCCGCGTCTGGGAGTAAATCCAATTTTTAATAAACTCTGCTTTGCTATGGAGGAGGGTCGCCATGGCGCGGAGACGAAAATGCGAGACAACTAACTCAGATCAATCTAGAGGAAAAGTTGGAACTACATTATATCTCGCTGAAGCAACTTTTTTTTCGATGTGTGTGCGTGGTAATGTTGCCATGAAAAACATTTACAATTGCACGAAAAGTAATATTAATTCCCAAACTCTACGTTAGCCATTTCCGTTCCAATATACAACCTTAGGAGATTTAATATTTTAAAACTGCACATATTTAGTAAGAGTTTATGTTACGGCTTTTTTTAAATTTACTTGTAAAAAAACTGCACAGTTTCTAAAAAGAACCTCAAAATGTAGTCCTAGCCACACTTTTATAATGCACTAGTATGTATTTTAAGTACTTACACGAAATTATACCATAAAACAATGGGCATAATGTCGAGGTAAGAATGACCAAGCGAGTGCCGTAGTTTTTTTGCGTCAATATGTGAGTGTTGTTTACATATACGACAGTAGCGTAGTTTTTGGATAGTTTTTGGCTTCGCACTTAGATCATACGCCGTGCGCCATCTTATTCTCTAGATTGATCTGAGGACAACTAATGTGATTTGTTTTTGGCTATTCACAGTTACTATACCTGCTGTTGTTGTTGCTTGTTGTTCGATATAGTGACAAGCGATGGACAGTAGAAGCGATAAGATGGAAAGGACCTAGCGGAAAAAGACGCAAAGGGCGACCTATTAAACGATGGAGTGACGACATCATAACCACAGCGGAAATGAGTGGATTAAACGAGCTAAAGACAGGGAAAATTGGAACAACCTGGAGGAGGCCTATACCCAAATAGGGGTTCCTATCCAAGAATAAGATAAAATATTTAAAAAGTACCAACATGTAATTGGTAAGGGATGGGAAATAAAAAGGCTTTATTATTTTATTAAATAGAAAAAGAGGAAGACCTAGAAGCAGATGGGCTGACGATATTGAAGGGACGGCTGGAAAACGGTGGAAAGAAAACGCCGCAGATAGAGAATACTGGACATCTTTGGAGGAGGCCTTCACCCTCAAATGCTGGGTTCACGCTATTATACAGTAAAATATAGTTTATTAAATAAAAATGATGGTATGATATTTGTTAATTTTTGGTGTGAAATATAATATATATTTTTTTTATTATACTAGGAATTTCCAAACTGAATCTCATGGAAAAGTCAGCAGAGAAGGTAATGGTGATGGTCAAGGAGTATAACCATCGGTCTAGGGGATAGATAACAAGTAGATACCTACTTGATATTCAGTTGTTTAATGTAAGTATTTTATGGCACTATCCTGAACTAGGTCGGAGGGTTCGATTATTCTAAACCTTCACGTCACGTCATCCTTACTTCACTACCTAATATAAAACAAAGTCGCTTTCTCACTCCCTATGTCCCTTTGTATCCTTAAATCTTTAAAACTACGCAACGGATTTTGATGCGGTTTTTTTTAATAGATAGAATGATTCAAGAGGAAGGTTTATATGTATTATAACATCCATTAAATAGTGAAGGAATACAGTTATTTTTGAGGTTTCTAATGTGATGTCGTTAATGATTAATTTTGATTTTTCCGCTTACATTGCAAACGCAGGCTGAACCCTACGAGATTTATCAAAATAATGTACTAATTATTTGTACACATTGAAAAGGTCTACAGAAAATTTTGCGATGGTATATGTCTATCTCTTATGGATATCTCACAATAACATTGTTTTGTTTATACCCGTGCGAAGCCAGAGCGGGCCGCTATGTTTTTATATACAACGTTCACAGTTTTTCTGTAGTGTATTTAGTATCAGCATTGCACCCGTGCGAAGCCGGGGCGGGTCGCTAGTAATATTATAAATGTGAAAGCGTGGATGTTTGTTACGCTTTCACGCAAAAACTACTTGACGAATCATCTCAATCTGGGAGGAACTAGAAGTAACATAGGGTACTTTTAATCCCGAAAAAATAAACAGTTCCTGTGGGACCGCGGGTGAAACCGCGGGGTGCAGCTAGTAATAAATAGACTGTTCTGCATAGGTTAGCGTTAGCTGTGCACGTGTCGCTTATTTTTGCATTTTATTGACGTTTTGCTAAACAATGATAGGCAAACATTTTAGTTTTGTTCATGCCAATGATCTATTTTAACAACTCATAAAGTAAAAAAATAGAAAATCCTAACTGTTTGTTTGTTTGTTATTCTTTCACGCCTTATCTACGTCTTATCTTTATCATTTGTCGTATCCTCTCCATCCTAAGGTTGCCTGGAAGAGATCGCTTTTAGTGATAAGGCCGCCAGTTGTTACCCTATTTAATAAGTTTTATCATTATTTTTCTCTTGTTGTTTTGTTATCTGTGGTGTGAACAATAAAGAGTTTATCTATCTATCTATCTATCTACTCAACCGATCATGATGAAATTTTGTGTAAACGTTGTCTGGGGTACAGAAAAGGACAAAATGTACTTTCTGTCCTCTAAAACTTAACTGTTCCTGTGGGGCCGCTGCTGAAACCGCGGGGCGCAGCTAGTACCTAAACAATAAGATCACTTGCCTAAATGTCGCTGGAAATTAATTAATACTAGCTGCGCCCCGCGGTTTCACCTGCGGTTAAAAAGTATCCTATGTGCTATTCCAGACTATAATCTATCTCTGAGCCAAATTTCATGCAGATCTGTTCAGCCGTTCTGGCGTGAAAGAGTAACAAACATCCATCCATCTATCCATCCATCCATCCATTCTTACAAACTTCACATTTTTAATATTAGTTAGATTACATTCCTAATGTTTCTAAAATAATGTGCACACTAAATTTTCCCCCATCGAAAGTAGGAAAATATCTTCTATTTACGTTCTCCGGTTTTTGCGTTTCCACCCCAATGTCTTAGACGAGTAAAGTAATGGACACGACACTCAAACTTTTGCTCTGCCTCTCGTTGCAACGAAACACCTCTCTTTCTAATGTTCCACCTCTTTGAAAATACCTCACTAAAGTTACTTAAGCATGTAAGCACTTACTGTTCTGGCGCTAGCCATTAGCTTAACATTCCCTACGTATACCTAGGTATTTCCCCATTTTTCCCTAACCTAACCTACCATAATATGAAATCAATAAATACTTGAAGTAGGGACACGTAAGGAACATGATGGGGCATATAGGTACATGGTAGGTCCCAGTGACTAAAATAATAATGAAATAATGATCTGTGGTAGGTCCCCTGATAGCCATTGGAGTGCTCCGCGACATAACTTTACTTGCTGTTACCAAATAGCCAGAGTCACGGCGACGGTAGTGGAGTTCCACGGTTGCTCTGGTGGGTTAGTCAGGCGTCGCACGAATCTTACTATTGATCGTGAGGAAGCTGTGCTAACCAAATTGCCTTCAGGCGTTGTTTTGTTATAAGTATGCTCCATGTCCGTGAATTTATTCATCAAAGTCCATAGTGCTCGGAGCGATAGCGGTTTCATACAGATTTGTTACATTAATAATAAAAAGTAGAATAAAAACGGCCCTAATCCTTTAAAAACAGCATTCTAACTTTACTAAATGGAACCGTTTGTTTTCATTTTGGAAAATACGGCGGAAATTTTATTTCTGACTTCTGTTTTGGAATACTTTCATAGGTACCTATATAAGTATTATACATAGGTACAAACCTACTGAAGGGCTATTCCTACGCGTGAGATGAGATGAGATTTTATCTTGATCACTCTCACACCTATGACGTTTCAAACGAGAGCAACAAAGACTATAAAGGTGAGATGAAAATCTCAAATCTCAGAATAGGGGCCCTGCACCGAGTTAGTAAATTTAGGTGCAGTTAGGTAGTCCTGTGATTTTCGAATTTGACTGATTTAAGATTGCGAGGCGTCACCGTTATCTACATCTGAGCGGGTTGGTTGGAACTAATAAAATCGACAAAACCTACAAAAATTATCTCGGATGTCCGAATTCTGTCCGGATCTTCTTCTACGGTCGCATTTCTTTACTGATTTCGTAGATATGATTAAAAAAACATAAAAAATAAGAAAAATTTCAAAAAAACTGTCTCGTATTTTGTCGAGATAATTTTCGAATATAATTTTATCGAATCCACTCACAAAATTTCACGAGAATTGCATATTTGCATAGCTCTGAGCTATACGTAATCTAGCGCTGTTCTATCTCTCGTATCAACGGATGAGGCCTCATAATTGTTATTATTACGAGCGCCGCGCCTGCCCTTTTTAATTGCCCTTATAATCGCACTCTCCGAGCTTCAAATTGTGGATTTGCTTTACGGTAGAGATAATGCTGAGCGAGAATATTATGGCTCCGGAATGTTCTGGATAAGCACGAACTAAGAGTCCGGCGACCTAACTAACTTCGACCTAGGCTTTATTGGCTTAAGGTATTCTATAGCCATTTCGTCTAGAAGAAGAAGACGAGCGAAGAGAGCGAGTAATGATACTGACGAGCCTCTAAACTTACCTACAGAGTGACAAAGTGCAATTTCAATTTTTTTTATGACTTTAACTAAGAATTTCCCTTGTATTATGGATTCATTTAACAGCGAATGATGTAGACAACCTCCCTATGTAATGGAATTTTTGATTTGCTTTGTCTACCTATTGAATACATCAGTCAAAAGTGACCCCTTAAACATGCGGATATTTTTCATAGCTCTATTTTAGCTCTATTTTTTTAAGAACGTTTTTAAAAAAACCAAGAACATAGGGGCGGAGATATTGTTAATTTAATTGTACATGCTAAATTTCATCATAATCTGACAAACGGTTTTCAAGAAATTTGAGTAGCGCGTTTGTATGGAAATTTCAGAACGTCGCGGCCCTCTTAATATCTGAATTCTGAACTTAATTTTCAAGATCCCTAAATCCCTTATCGTGCTACCATTGGTGGTACGACCGCGAAGAGGAAGACAGAACTGGACAGAATTGGGACATACGAAAGCATATTTTTGTCGAAGCTGAATCATAGAAGCTTCGTCGCTTATAAGGGCGATAAATGCCGCCTAGTGCTGCCATACACTTTTATTTTGTCGCCCTAGGTGGTGCCAATAAATGATAACAAATAAACCTTAAAACTGTTACTATCCTTTTTTCATAGATAAAAGTCCTATGAGACGCACAATTTCAGTCCTTATTTCTATCAGCTTATATGTTTAAACTTTAAGAAGGGTAGGTAAAGATAACTAAAAATTAAATAACAGAATTACCGACGTTATTGACCACGCTAATGAAGAGTCGCGTACTGTTACTCGTTAGACAAATTCAGCTCCGCTAAGAATATGTAGGGGCTAAGCCCTAAAGCTTAGTTCTCGACTGCGCCAACTCGGCCCATAACTAACGAGATTTGCGCCATGACCCACTTACCGCTGCCAAATTGTTATCGTGTATGGGACCATGCCAGCTATGATACAGCCTGGGGATAACTCGAGCTGAAGTTGAGCTGAGTTTTCACCACAGATGTGTTAGGTAGCTGAGCAGTGCGAGGATGCGTAGCGGATCGACGCTGTGAAACGGTGCGCAAACGAGCAGTGCGTGAATGTTTAACGTATTCTTTTTCACATCTACCTCTAACAAACTCCGTCTAGTGACTGCTAGCAGTTCCTAGCTCGCGTCCATCTCTAGTACTTACACATCCTTTGCTTGTTTTGTACATAATCTCGCTACGCTAACCCGTTTCCACAGGAACTGCGCTGAGCGAGGTTAGGTGAGTGAAGCGATTCTCTTCACAAACACATTTCTCGATACGCATCCTGGCATAACTCTGGTGGAAACGTAGCTTTAGGCTGGATATATCCACTAGACCAGAGATGTACGAGATAGAGCCCACCAATAGGAATTATTTCATTTACACAGCGCAGTGAGCGCAGTCTGGTGCATTTTATAACCTTATTAACGTTTTGAGCGCTTTATTATGAACGCATTTCCGTATAGTTGCCCAGTATAGTTCGCGTCATGTAAAAATAACGCTGAAAGAACGTGGATGAGGTGTGTTTGCGCATGGATACACTCGTGCACGATGATGATCGTGTACTGGGCCTATTGTTTTATTTTAGGACCAGCCTTTCGCTCGCGGCCTTTTTTTGTGTGCGTAACTTCAGCTTCCTCATAGGTGATAGAATAGTTTTACCTATGCCAATATTTAAAGCATAATAGCTGCAATCAAATATCCCAGTCTTAGTTTAGCTGCCACAAGAACTTCGTTAATATGAGCCATTTACTATGTGTCAGCTGGAGTGACACAACCTCAGCTCGCACATCCAGTACAGGCAAACCAGTGAGGTTAGGGTTTTGGACAATAGCTAGAAAATTAAAGCATAATAGCTGCACAAGGTAGGAAAAATCTGAACGATGCTACTCAAAACATGTAGAAGCTATGATCAAAAAACTGTGTGTAAGCTGGTGTTGTGTCACTTCAGCTACTCATCTCATATCTTCCAAACGAAAGAAGGTATGACTATGCATTTTAGCTCCAATTTTAAAGCATAATTGCTGCCATTGGCAGCAAAATTTTCAAGTCTCTGGGTTATATACTTTCCGAGTTATAAGCTAATACCTATGTGTAAGCTGAAGTTGCGTCACTTCAGCTGACACATGTTGAATCGACGAAACTATCAAACGTAGAGTTTTCATTTAAAGGGCAAAAATTAAAGCATAATTGCTGCCATAGGCAGCAAAATTTTCAGATTCCTAGACCTCGTAGTTTCCACGTAATAATCAAAAAACAGTTTTCGCGCCAAAAAATTCAAATTTTAGCTTAAAAGCGGCGTTGCCGTTCCGTGCGGTACATTATTGCAATTCAATTTGATCTTAGCGCGCATAGTGTTAAAAGTCATTTTAACTTGTGTTCAAAATTCTTTTAGTTTTGTTTAGACTGAGAGCCCCTGAACCATATGGAACTAAGAATGCACCTGTAAAATTTGAAGGCAGATTCTTATGACCTTAAACAACGACGAAGGTTATTGGTTTTGGCGTGGCTTGTTCTCTGTAATTTGGCTAACAAAAGACGTCGCGCGACAGATAATGGCTAAAATGCATAATCATACCTTCTTTCGTTTGGAAGATATGAGATGAGTAGCTGAAGTGACACAACACCAGCTTACACACAGTTTTTTGATCATAGCTTCTACATATTTTGAGTAGCATCGTTCAGATTTTTCCTACCTTGTGCAGCTATTATGCTTTAATTTTCTAGCTATTGTCCAAAACCCTAACCTCACTGGTTTGCCTGTACTGGATGTGCGAGCTGAGGCTGTGTCACTCCAGCTGACACATAGTAAATGGCTCATATTAACGAAGTTCTTGTGGCAGCTAAACTAAGACTGGGATATTTGATTGCAGCTATTATGCTTTAAATATTGGCATAGGTAAAATTATTCTATCACCTATGAGGAAGCTGAAGTTACGGACACCCTTTTTTTATTGGTTATTGATAGGTACATCATACCACCAAACAGACCGATAAATCGCCTAATACGCAGCTTGACCGCCAGCGAACTCTTCTTACATGACGCGAACTATACGCTAAGCTCTCATATTTTCTTTTTGTCTTTAGGTGTTTTTTTTTTTCCAAAATTCAAAACATCTTATCGTTATGCAAATCATTTATTATTACTAATTATTTTATTATGGAGCGTTTTTTATGTCAACTAGGTTTTTAAATAAATAAGTTTCACACTCGTAAGATCTCCACTACGATTCCATGTTTCGGGGATGCCATGAAATGGCACCATGCATGTATTCTGTATTGTCAATGAATGGAACACACACACAGACATTGATAACTAACACATAACAGACATTTAACTTCATGATCCAAACATCCGCCCGGCCGAGAATCGTACCCAGCAAGCCTAGCATGCACACCGCGTCAAAATCTCACCAATCTTATCGTGTGAGAACGTGACAAGGCTACGTGTAAATATACGTCTGTCTCAATCGAAAGAGTCGACAAATTTAGTTGAGGCGTGCACCTTAGGCCTGCTGGACCTCTTGATTTTAAAGCAGTCGAACTACGAGTAGGCTAGGAGGATCGACTCACGTGGTAAGCGCACAGGGTTCTCCAGCGGTATTCAAGTAGGTACGTAAATGCAATGGTAACATTGGCCCTCAAAGATAAACCGCCAGAAGCGTAAGAAAAGTTACTTAACCAGCAATGGAAAAAAAACAACAATTAACATAATCGACTTATAATTTAAGCATTTACAGAACATAGCCATTTTAATATTATTATGAGTAGGTATAATTAATAACCAACTGGAACATAATCACGACATAATTACTACCTAACGTACAAAAATAAACGCGAAAACATTAAAACTAGTAAATTGTCACATTTTAGTAAGAAAATTATTGGAATAACAATAGTATTTTATTTTAAAAACATCATTTTATTTTAAGCATTCTCTAGTACGACAAAGATCTATAAAAGTGTCAAAATTAATAATACCCGGTTTCTATAGGTTTATAAATTTAAATAACGTAACGGTACTACAGTTGTTTACGATAATTCATTTTTATATTGGGATAGTCAAAGATGGTGTTTTAAGCCAAAAGGGAATTATTACACACACACACACACATCATTAAAACACTTTTATTGAAAAAGGGTTGCTTGGTCGATGAACAGTAGATAATGATGGATGGACACGTGATGCAGGCTACGCTCGCTTTGACCGGACCGCAGGACGCAGAACGCATCCAGTGTAACAAATCCTTTACTTTATCGCGATTTCGGAATTAGTCTCGTAATAGAAATTGTTCATTTTGATTTTACTCCCCTTTTAGCATAGCAGTTCTGTCTAACCCTATAAGAGAACCAGGTATTATCTACTAATCTAAATTTCCTAATAAAATACTCGTAACTTCAAAATACAGTTCACTCACACAAGTATAATCTACATCAGTGTATGTAAACATACAATATTTTTTAAATTAATTAATTCTAAAATTATCTTAATCTTTTTTAATCCGCGGCCAAAAAGAGGGGTCTTAAGAGTTTAAAGTCTCACCCTCTTAGCAATAAACGTTGCATAACCCCGAAATAGTTACAGACTTTTGTCTTTTTCGATCAAGTTCAAAAATGTAAAAGAAAGAAAAAGACAAAAGACTGTATAACTATTGCGATGCTATACAACGTTTATTTCTAAGAGGGTATATATTTTATTTTATAATTTTACAGAGTAGAATTGGTAACATAATTATTCATTATTCAAGGTCAAAAGGCCCCGTAACGTAGTCCCATTTCCCCTTTTTTGGCTACGCAACTGCAAGAATAGTCCCTAATTAACATGAGTAAAACTGACGGCGGCCAAACACAATTATCTACTAACAAATGTGTCATAAAAAAATCAAAAACTCAACTGGACACCTAGCTAAGGACACTTGGGTTTTAAAGACATTATAACGATACCTTAACTGTCCAAATCCATCAATCCGTTTGGAAGATACGAGGTAATGAAGACATTTACAAACACAAGTTATGCGCGAAAAACATAACCCTACCTGGCAGTCGAGTAAAAAAAGAACTAAAGAGCTCTATCACACTTGCGATTTGCGAGCGAATTCAAAGCGAGGCGAGTACGCAGCGAGATCGCCGCGAGATCGCTAGCGCGCAGCCACAGATTACTAAATAGTAACTGTCGTCGCAGCTTGCCGCAAATAACGCCGTCGACGCCATCTTGCATCCTCGCGGCGTCATCGCGCGCTCGCCTCGCTTTGAACTTGCACCAGTGCGATAGCCAGCTTTAAGGCACAAACTTAAATTATAGCCTTTATACTTCCATCATTTCAGTCTTCTTCCTTCTTGTAGACCGCATGGGGGTTACATTCTCCTTCTGAGCATTGCTCTCCATTTCTGTTAAGACCTTCTTTCGTGTAGACCTTTTTGGAGTTTTCTTTTCTAAAATTGGAGTTGTCTGTTCCAATGGAACTTCGTGTTCCGTTTGCGTTATCTGCTCATGTTCTACTTCTGCCAAAACTTTTTTTCGTATGGACCTCCTTGGTGTTTTCTTCTCCGAATGTGGAGTTTTTTGATCCTTTTCTGGTTCTTTCTGTTCCGTTTGTGGTGTCGGTACTTCTTCTGCTGGAACTTTCTTCCGTAAAGACCTTCTTGCTGTCTTTTTTTCTGTAAGTGGAGATTTTGGTTCTGTTACTGGAATTTCTTGTTCTGTTTGCAGTGTCTGTATGGTCTCTGCTTCTGGTTGCAGTTTCTTTCTTGTGGACCTTCTCCGAGTTTTCTTTTCCGAATTCAGAGATTTTTGCTCTAGGAGTGGAGTTTTTTGTTCAGTTTGGAGAGTTTCTTCATATTTTTGCATTCTTCTCGTCATTACAGGAGCGGTTTCAGTGGTAACTGCATCTTGCCGGCTTAGTCTAGAGTTTCTTTTGTTATTTTTCTTTGTCTCAAACTGTGTGGCTTCTTTTTCATCCATGGGCGATACCACACTGCTTGCGTTGATATCTATTTCTGCTATTTGTAGATCCAAGTTGTCTTCTGTGTTTTTGAATTCCGCGTCTTGTTTCTTTAAGTCTGTCGATGAGGTGTCCATTTCGCTATCCGATTGGTCGAACAGAACGACTTTGATTTGTTTTATGTTAGAGTTATTGAGGTTTTCCTTGGATTGCTTGAGGATACTGCGACCGGGAGTGATTTGGAAGTTGATTTCGGCTAATGGTGACGGCTAGAAGCAAAGGTTATTAGTCAGGTTTTTTATGTAGAATTGGCTCATGCTTGACACATGGACGTGTGTCCATGTGTCAAGCAGTTGCGGTCTCAGATCCCTTATTCTGAGATTCCCTTACGCGTGAGATGTGATCTTGGCCACTTTCAGACCTATGACTTTTTTAACGAGAGAGACAAAGGCCAGATAATATCTTATGGGAAAGAATAAAGTCCCAGGGTAGAGAATGAATGTCCAGAAGATAAATTTATACTTCTTCTAAAAGTTTCTTTTTAACATGGAGAGGTAGGAACTCTTAATGAATTTTTCAGTCTTTTTACTTTTTTAAATGTTTACCTCCAGTTTGGTGCACAAACAACACAAAATCTGCTGCGAAATTGTACCCAGACAAGTGAAAATAGTCATATAGAAGACGAAAGTCAAATTGTGACACCCTGAACGCAAGTTAGTGAAGAGTAGATGAACGAATGAAAGAGTGAACGAGTGAACGAGAATGAATGAAAGCTGGTACTGACCGGCAGCGGCGCGACGCCCTCACACTCAACACTCTTCCCGAGCACAGAAGCGCGCAGCATCGCGAACGACGCTGACTTCTGCAACAATATTACAACATTACAATTTACAACAATGTTTATCATAGCAAAAACTAAACCAACTCAACTGCAAAGGATAAGTTGACCAAGCTATTCAAGGTGGTTTAAAATTACAGTGGAACGGAGTCTCATTTGTCATCTCGTTGCATCCTAATAATATTCAAATCACATCAGAAATAAACCCATGAATCCATCTCAAGGCCCAATTTTGAATGTTAATTGAAGGACAAGCAAGTATGGCTGTACCATGCAGACTTAATAGATATACGACTCTCATAGAGATCCCGGGGAGGCTTGTACCCTCTTTCGCTAATCACACTTTCACTAATATTGTGAATGCAAAAGTTTGGTTGGATGAATGGGTTTGTTACTCAATCACGTCAGAACGACTGAACGGATCTAGATTAAACTTTACAGGGATAGATTTTACTCTAGGTTAGCACAAAAGGTACTTCTTAACCGCGGGCCTTAAGCCGTTAGTTATTCCAATATTGCGCCTATCAAATAGATGCAGTCACCTTCGAAGCGGACGCTTTCTCCGCCTCGCTGGACAGCACGGCCTTCAGCAGAGTGTTTCTGTCGCGGGGCGTGGCGGGGGTGCGGGGCGCGGCGGGGGCGCGGGGGGAGCGCGCGGGGGAGCGCACGCTGAAGAAGCCCGCCTCGAACGTACGCTCCTCTGCTTGCGGGGACGCGGCTTTGGCTGCCTCTTGGCTCTTGGCTTTCCTAGCGGCTGTGGGCAGAGAATAGTGGATTATGCACCGAGGGTTAAGCAGTGTCTTACGTCGCGTACGGCTTATTGAACCCTGAGCTTAATGAGGGTACTCTAGAGTTAGACTTCAGAGTGCAGCGAGGGAGTTATGTAGAGTCCTAAGTAAAGCCAGGGGTTCAACCTGCTCAAGACAAAGGCCTGCTTTATCCTAGATGTGAATACTCTACTTTCCACACCTTCTGCAAGACAATAAAAAGCAACTAAAAACATGTTACACCATGGTATTATAATATACCCTGTCTAAACCAAACAATGTCTTTTGATTCAAATTTTGTGCAGCGGCATTCTTTTTTTTTTTTTTTTGTGGGCCCAGGGGGCTTACCATGAACTTTTACAAAAACATCATTGCGCAGGAAAGTTTTGTTACATTCCTTAATAAGTATTGTTTTGTATCATACCACAAGCATTGAAAACAATAATGTTTTAAAACGTTTTTACTCCTGCTACAGTGACGTCAAAAGAATGTACGATACAAGTGCCTTTATACACTCTGTGGTACTTTTGCGTATTTTGGAGTATGGTGTTGCCAGATGTACGATGTCAATCGTAATTATACGATTTTTGCCATGTAAAAATCATACAATCGGGGTCGTACATTAGTATGACCGCATAGCGAAATCGTGCCTACAATATCCTATCGATACAGGGAAATTACACTTACGGTTTTTACAAGTTGTAAGTAAAAACACTATTATTTAGATTTCTTATTATTTTCTTCCGAATTTTTATTAAATAACTTGACCGTAACTGGAAGCTATACAACGTGCTGGTTTTGGGTGTAGTAATACTGAAACGGCACATGCCGAGACTGATTTAGAATTAAACCTGCAAGGTCTCCTTGTCCTGAACACGATAGATTTTAAGTTATCACAACTTAAACTTTTACGTAAATTTGACCTGCAGCAACCCTAATAAGCTCACAAACAGCTGTTCGGTTGATGACCGGTCTTGCCGACAAAGACTACTAAGTGCGCAGAAAGAATATTATCTTTACCTACAAAACACAGAATGGAGTAAATGTCCCTTTTTTTTAAGAACTATTTTAAACAGAAACAAAAGCAAGATATCTTTTAGATACTTACTTAAATGGTTACATACATATCTAGTCAACGACATGAATAAAGTGAACGTAAACTCGCCGAAAACGAAACGAAAACTTTGAGTTTAGCAGCCATATCATGATGGAGTTTAGAACAGGCTATTACCATTAAATGCATTAGCAAAATTTTGAGTCCGTGCTGTTCCCCGTTGAAGAATCCCCTTGCCGGAAGTCATCCCTGGGTGTAGCAGCTGTGTCATGATGGCGTTGAGAACAGGCTATTACAATTAAATAGATTTACAAAATTTCGAGTCTGTGCTGTTCGCCGTTGAAGAGTTCCTCTACCCACCTCCTGACTCCATCATCTCCATCAGATCATCTCGGTGGCACCAGGTTGTTGCATAGTCACTCAACTTACATAAGTACATAAAACATTTAAGTTCAATGGGAAACCAAAGAGTAGGCATTTAACGTGAAAGATTTAATTAAGTACTGACAGACACCATAGGTACATGCGAAAATAAAATAAAAGCTTGTCAAAAGATAAATTGTGCATACTGCATAATAAAATTTATTCTTTGTCATTTCGCGAAAACATCAAAACATTTGTCGGCAAAAGACAAAGAGCTTACAGAGAGCCGCCAAAGCGTACCGCGGGACAATTGGCAACAAGCGGTGTTTTAAACAAAATAGGCAAGGAACTACCATGAGTTCGGTATTAAAGTGTATTTATGCAAGTTCGACAAAATTCTTCTCGTCACTTTTTGTCAAGCGAGAACGTGAGAAGACTATGTGTAAACATAATATGTCTGTCTCGATAATAAGAGACGACATACCCTTGGCGCGTTGCGCATGGTAGGCCAGCAAGACACTTGTTGTATTACGAGTTATTATTGTAATTTTAGTTTTTTTTAATTATCATGGCACACATTTTCCAACGCTCACATGCTTAGAAAACCGGATTCGTCACTTCGCTGTTAGTAAAATTCTTTATTTGGTTTAAGATTTTGACATTTCAAGCACGTTGTGAGTATTAAAAAGTTAAGCCGATTCCGATTTATCAGCCAATATGTCGATGATTGTCCGTTGTTTAACTTTGATGATCATTACGGTTTTCGGAACTCTTTAAACATAGAGATTTGATTTTTAGAACCAAGACTTTTGATACTTTCCTCCGACGGTCGAAAATAAAACGAGAAAAGAGAAAAAATGAGAAAAGGTTTCGATACTATGTAAACTCATGGTTACCCCTACTAGCCGCAAAAAATAATTTAATAAAATTTTTAAAGTTTCGTCTAGTTGCTCTCTATCCATCCCGGTGTGAAGTCATAAAATTCCTTCTTTATTGTTTGATTGCGTAAATTATAATACGATGTCATATTCAAATGCTGAATATTACGAGATGATATTTTAATGTGTTGGTGCTGCGGTCGGAAACCGCCTTGCGGCGCGTGAGGTCTACCGTAAACGTTTTGTGGACGGAAGGTCGTCTCTGCAACAGTCGTTTGCCTCCTCGATCTCCGGACCTGACGCCTTTGGACTTTTTTCTGTGGGGTTTCGTCAAAAATGCCGTGTATGCCGTGCTATGCAATACCACGGAGGAAATGGTGGCGCGTATTACACCGGCATTCATCACGATTGCTCCCGAAATGCTCCGGAATGTCATGGCTTCAGTGTCTCGTCGAGTGGGGTTGTGCATTGAGAGGGGAGGACAGCACTTCGAACCTCTTCTGTGATCTGTGCGATAAGTGTGTTGTGTTGAGGTAGCTCTTGGATTGTTGTGAATGTTGTAAAACACGCAACTTCGTGTTACCTATGTGAAAAAGTGACCCCAAAAGAGCAGTAATCACAATGTTAACTCACGGACAAGGAAGGATAATAATTAGGTAAGATAAGAACCTACTACCTACGTACATTTTTGTGTAGTACTAATATGTGGTTATTAGCAAAGTAATTAGTGAAACACTAGCGAAATACAAAAAAAAACCTTAATACCTATCTAACATCTTATAAATCTACCTACTTCCACTGTAACGTAAACAATAAACATTGTTTCTTATCGAATTAAGTTTAAGCCGTGTGCGCCGCCGTCGGCGGCGGGGCGCGGGCTGAAGAACGGGGAAGACGATCGCATGCGTGTTGAGTGTTGTTTGACAAACGCCGCGGTCAGCGATCGCTTTAAGGGCTGTCCAAAATAATTGTAAAAAATAGTTTTTTAAACTTAGTATGGAACAATAAAGGTTTGATTTGGATTTTGTTATTCTGGCAAATGATTCAAAATGTCATACAGATACACACCTTTGAATATTACTACACCACAAACCAGCACGTTGTATATATATATGAGAGTGCATTTCCGTTTCCGTCGAAAGTACCAGCGTTTTCGTACTTTTAATGCCTTTTAACCGGAAATACTAGGTGGCGCCACCTCTGCATTCGCGCTTTGTGAAAATATCGCGCGCCATTTGTCATCATTGGCGTTTTAATTTTCGTCGAAGTAACATCGCCGCAGCCCTAGCAGCTTGCGTCGTGTTGCATAATTAGTTAATACAAAGTGATAATTTGTTAATAATTATGTGGTAAAGTACTGAAATGTAGTTATTTCCAAAAAATAACTCGGTGTTAAGTATACATTTTACGCAGTAAGTACCACATTATATTTCATTTCTTCAATTCATTTGTTCGAAATGAGTGATTAGAATTCGTTTTAACGGTTTTACCGTTCGATTAAATTGATATTTAAAAATTTTAGTGTGCCTAAATGTTTTTTAACCATTTGTGGCTTACAAAATGGCGGTCAAACGACGCCTCATAAGTATTTTTGAGATAATATGTAAGATTATTACCAGTTTTTAACATAGTTTTGCTTCCAGAAACGTATAAAAGTTTGCCGCCCAACGCCCAAGCGGCGAAGCACGGGCCGCGACCGTGGTTCAGTGAAAGGTGCGTAACAGCGTGCTTTTGCGATTCTACTAGTTCATCGATATTGGTTGACGTGCTGGCAGATAATTGAAGAAATTTGGTGAGTGAACAATTCTTTTTATAAAGACAATGGATTTCAAATGTTGCAACAGTGTATCAATTGCTTAACTACGAGTCATAAAAAATAACTCGACCTTAGCTAGCGATCTATCAGTTCGTTCGCTTTAAGTCACTGTATATTTTTGATACACCAAGCCAAATTTTTTTTTTTGATTACATGTTTTTAGCGGCTAGGTAATGCCTATTATTGTGGACGTAAGAAATCATAATCCAGGTGTCACAAACCTGGGAACAAACAATAGTGGGGGAAAAATATAATATCTTACGTCACCTAGCTATATGCTGAAGACTTTTCATTATTTAAATGCATATAAAGGCAAGAAGGCTTTCTTAACCTTCTTTTGAAATAGTTTTTAAATTGTGGACTTGATCTTTTGACATTGCGTTTAAGTTTAGAGGAACAAGTATTTTATTTTGATTTTATTCCCTTTTACTATATTGTTATGCAAACAATCAGTTCAACATGCATTCGCATGGTTATAATAGGGAGATACGGGAATACCTGTACCTCCTTACATTGAATTATGTAATCAATACAGCATACTCTGAAATGCTTGTAACGATACGCCCTAGCAAGGTGAATCTCTTTGCAAATATCATATTACATTGCTTTAAGCAATCAATACATCATACATCATTGTATGCTTGTAATAAACCACCCTCGCAGGGTAGGTAATCTTTTGCAAAAGCCACCCTCGCAGGGAGGCTACCTATTTGCAAATGTCACTTCACAAAATATTGAATCAAGCGATCCATACATACACTATTATTTAGTATGCTTGTAACGATTCGCCCTCGCAGGGTAAATCTCTTTGCAAATATCATATTACATTGCTTTAAGCAATCAATACATCATTGTATGCTTGTAATAAACCACCCTCGCAGGGTAGGTAATCTTTTGCAAAAGCCACCCTCGCAGGGAGGCTACCTATTTGCAAATGTCACTTCACAAAATATTGAATCGAGCGATCCATACATACACTATTATTTAGTATGCTTGTAACGATACGCCCTCGCAGGGTGAATCTCTTTGCAAATATCATATTACATTGCTTTAAGCAATCAATACATCATACATCATTGTATGCTTGTAATAAACCACCCTCGCAGGGTAGGTAATATTTTGCAAAAGCCACCCTCGCAGGGAGGCTACCTATTTGCAAATGTCACTTCACATATTATTGAATCAAGCGATCCATACATACACTATTATTTAGTATGCTTGTAACGATACGCCCTCGCAGGGTGAATCTCTTGACAAATATTACATTGCTATAAGCGTTTTAACACAATGTATTTCAATTTATTTTTTTATGGTTATAATAAACCACCATTGCAAGTGAGTACCCTTTTTTGCAAATATCATATTTCATAGTTTTAAGCAATTAATACAACATACAATGTATGTTTGTAATAAATAAACCACCCTATTTGCAAAACTTGAACGATAGTTGCGCAAATGATATTTGCAAAATATCAATTGCATGATAAACATAGCACAAACTTGTTTGGTTGTAACAAACTATCCTCACCCGATGAGTATCTCTTTGAAAATACAATATTTCATTGTATCAAGTAAGTATCGTAGGCTTATTACGAACCATCCTGACAGGGTGATTTTTTGATCTTAATAATGTTGTATGTTCATAACAAACAACCATCGCTGGATAAGTATCTTTTTTGCGGGCTAATATTCTTAAAACCTAGTTTTAAAGCTGGATGAAATATTTCAAACATATTTTATTGTTGTTGTAATGCCAAATCTGTCTTTTATTCTTCATGTTTCATGAAACTATAAACATAGATACACTAGCTTGTTTAAAACAAACTACCTTTTCAAGGTAAAATAAAAATATACCTTATGCAAAAACTACCCTCGCGGGAACGTCTTATAAGAACAATCAAATTGTAAGCGCGGCTTCAGGCCAGTCTGTTTCAGTCTGAATGAGAAGTTTTCGTTATGTTCTTATTATGTTCCCTGTGTAACGTTAATTTAATTAGAAATAAAGTCACCACCTCAAGGTGGGTTGCATAGTATTGAATCACCTGCAAAGTGAAACATGTTCTTTCAAAATTTCGAAGTGAGTCTTGCCTCTTACTTGTTTATTCTGGCATACGACAAAAGTGCTCGACGAGCACAATAACCTTTAGGAGTTCATGCAGTATTTCCTGCGACTCCAATCACAACGGAGATGCCTGCTACTTGGTTTAAAACGATGTTTTATCTTTTCGATTCTTGCAATTTAGGTCACTCTAAAAATGACATTCTGTTACGCATAATGTGACGAGAACGAATGTTGTGCTTTAATTATTTCTTTTGGAACAGCCTCGTAATATGTGAATGTGTGGCCCATTGTCTGTCATACTAAGTACGCTATCGCACTGACACTAGCAACCTCGTTTGCTCCCTCCTCGTAAGCAACGTTTCAGAATAACACAATTATAAGTATTTAAAATATGAAATTAGTTAAATATTTATACAATCAAATAATAATTAAATAGTATATCAATTATTTTTGCACGATTTGGACTTGATTAGAAAATTGTATGTTTCAAATTGCCATAAAACCTACCTACCTATAAAATGTTTGCAGTATATAAAGATGGTACCTCGCAAGTACCATCGCCCATTCTTTTTGATTACCTACCTTCTTCGAATGGTGTTTCTTATCTTATCTTACAGTATAAAGACTTGCACTGCGAACTGTGACGTATAACTATTATAGTTATCAATAATTCTGATTTCTGGCTTATCGTAAGTTGCTTAACTGAACTACCAAATTTTCTTAGGGCAATAGGTATCGGAGCAGAAATCCTTCCTATATTGCATTTGTTAACGGTAATTCATAACAAAATAGTGTTATTAAAGTGATAGATTATTAGACGACGTTTATGGTAAAATTACGTCGTCTTTGAAAGTCTGGCGTGATTTTCATGTTATATTTTACAAAATCATCACAAACACTGATGATTAATGCATTGACTGGGACACTCACTATCAAAAATTCAGTACATCCCTATTGAAGTTAAGAGATGTGAAAGTAAGCCTAATTTTCAATATAAACGTTAGTTTTGGCATAAGCTGTCTAAAACTTGATGAATTCGATTTTTAGTCTAAAAATAGGCATATTGAAAACCCTAATGGTCTTTGGACATTATCTTAATTCTACATACATATATTAGCTGTCGTACATACATATATTAGCTATAGGTACGTATAACTGATTTGTCAAGTCAGTAAAGTTTTTTCGAATAATAAATATTCTTGGTTTTCGTTAAATATGCGTAATATACTTAACTGTTCTAAGCTTTACGAATTTATCTCTTACTCACATGAGTTGCGGTAGCTTAATACAGTGTGCGTAACTTCAGCTTCCTCATAGGTGATAGAATAATTTTACCTATGCCAACATTTAAAGCATAATAGCTGCAATCAAATACCCCAGTCTTAGTTTAGCTGCCACAAGAACTTCGTTAATATGAGCCATTTACTATGTGTCAGCTGGAGTGACACAACCTCAGCTCGCACATCCAGTACAGGCAAACCAGTGAGGTTAGGGTTTTGGACAATAGCTAGAAAATTAAAGCATAATAGCTGCACAAGGTAGGAAAAATCTGAACGATGCTACTCAAAACATGTAGAAGCTATGATCAAAAAACTGTGTGTAAGCTGGTGTTGTGTCACTTCAGCTACTCATCTCATATCTTCCAAACGAAAGAAGGTATGACTATGCATTTTAGCTCAAATTTTAAAGCATAATTGCTGCCATTGGCAGCAAAATTTTCAAGTCTCTGGGTTATATACTTTCCGAGTTATAAGCTAATACCTATGTGTAAGCTGAAGTTGCGTCACTTCAGCTGACACATGTTGAATCGACGAAACTATCAAACGTAGAGTTTTCATTTAAAGGGCAAAAATTAAAGCATAATTGCTGCCATAGGCAGCAAAATTTTCAGATTCCTAGACCTCGTAGTTTCCACGTAATAATCAAAAAACAGTTTTCGCGCCAAAAAATTCAAATTTTTGCTTAAAAGCGGCGTTGCCGTTCCGTGCGGTACATTATTGCAATTCAATTTGATCTTAGCGCGCATAGTGTTAAAAGTCATTTTAATTTGTGTTCAAAATTCTTTTAGTTTTGTTTAGACTGAGAGCCCCTGAACCATATGGAACTAAGAATGCACCTGTAAAATTTGAAGGCAGATTCTTATGAACTTAAACAACGACGAAGGTTATTGGTTTTGGCGTGGCTTGTTCTCTGTAATTTGGCTAACAAAAAACGACTGAGAGCCGCTGAACTATATGAAACTAGGTATGTATGTTATTTTAAAGATAGATTCTTATGAACTTAGAAGACGAGATAACTAGACTAGGAGCTTCCTGGTCTTCTGATTCTTCATGGAACAACTGAAATAACACTGAAGTAGTTATCGAATACAGATACTTACCTACTTACAGGCTATGGAAACTGACGTGGTTTTCACACATTATGATTTTATGTAACGGGAGTCACTTACTTATGCGGTTGAAACAATAGTCGGAATACGAGTAATTCCCGTATCATAAAATCAAAGTACTTACAGACTATTAAAATACATTTTACTCTCTCTCTTACCCACACATTAAACATTTATCTTCTTGATTGAATCAGGCGTTACTTTGCGGAAGTTCATCTTCAAACTTGTTAAACACCTACACTACTTACTTACACTAGATATTGTCCAAGTAACAAATTTATCTTCTTTACTATACAGTGGTTTGTATTTCTTCTTTATTTTAATTTTTTAATTTTTAAATTAGTAAATGTACTAGATGGCACGCGAAGGGTGTAGCGGGGTGGTGGAGCAAAAAAACTGGTTCGCCATGCCACTGTCTACCTCGCGCCTGTGACGTCAAGCAGCCATTATCTGTCGCGCGACGTCTTTTGTTAGCCAAATTACAGAGAACAAGCCACGCCAAAACCAATAACCTTCGTCGTTGTTTAAGTTCATAAGAATCTGCCTTCAAATTTTACATTGCATTCTTAGTTCCATATGGTTCAGGGGCTCTCAGTCTAAACAAAACTAAAAGAATTTTGAACACAAATTAAAATGACTTTTAACACTATGCGCGCTAAGATCAAATTGAATTGCAATAATGTACCGCACGGAACGGCAACGCCGCTTTTAAGCAAAAATTTGAATTTTTTGGCGCGAAAACTGTTTTTTGATTATTACGTGGAAACTACGAGGTCTAGGAATCTGAAAATTTTGCTGCCTATGGCAGCAATTATGCTTTAATTTTTGCCCTTTAAATGAAAACTCTACGTTTGATAGTTTCGTCGATTCAACATGTGTCAGCTGAAGTGACGCAACTTCAGCTTACACATAGGTATTAGCTTATAACTCGGAAAGTATATAACCCAGAGACTTGAAAATTTTGCTGCCAATGGCAGCAATTATGCTTTAAAATTTGAGCTAAAATGCATAGTCATACCTTCTTTCGTTTGGAAGATATGAGATGAGTAGTTGAAGTGACACAACACCAGCTTACACACAGTTTTTTGATCATAGCTTCTACATGTTTTGAGTAGCATCGTTCAGATTTTTCCTACCTTGTGCAGCTATTATGCTTTAATTTTCTAGCTATTGTCCAAAACCCTAACCTCACTGGTTTGCCTGTACTGGATGTGCGAGCTGAGGTTGTGTCACTCCAGGTGACACGTAGTAAATGGCTCATATTATCGAAGTTCTTGTGGCAGCTAAACTAAGACTGGGATATTTGATTGCAGCTATTATGCTTTAAATATTGGCATAGGTAAAATTATTCTATCACCTATGAGGAAGCTGAAGTTACGGACACCTTAATACAATTGTTTACGTAAACACTAAAGTTTATTTTGCCATTTTAAAACAAATGCCGATTACCAGAGTCGGTCTGGTTGAAAGATATTTCTATCGATCCGGACATTTACCTGTCACTTAAATTGTCACCCCACTTAGTTATGGTTGGCTAGTTAAACACTATCTATAGAAAGAATGGTATCGCTGTATGTCCAAGAAGTAGTTTGTTGGCGGTCGCCTGCGATAGTACAAAAATCTTTCGATCAACGACCTGTTGTTGATTTTTATAACCATTTTTAACCACTTACATAATATGTATGCTTTTGTATACAAACTTAATGCAAAGGCAAAGTATGACATAAATATGTGTATTTATATATTGCCTTAACGTGTCAGAAATTCAATGGAATGGATGCCCAAAGCATTCTATACAATACGATATTATACAGATGCTGGTGACATTCATTTTACAGATGTAAAATTTACTATTTTAATATACGTAATTGTTTCAGACCAATAGATCAGAAATAATATAATGCCTTGTTACCGGTTTAATTTTATGTAAACAAAATATATCTATTGCTGATATTGCTTTTACCATCTTTGCCCTTAGCTTTGCCGTTTTACTTACGGCGGTAATTGAGTTTTGGGAAAAGCCTTGATGTCATGCACTAATATAGTAAAATTTTTTAATTTACTACACTTGAAAGTCCTAAAGAAAAACCTTATATTCAAGTTGTTTTTACAACAACATTGTTGATTAGATATTTAATCATTATTAATATTATTTATAGCTCACATTGGCGTTTCTTTTAACAATAAGGTTAATAGTCCTACTGTAGGTGGCACCACCAGGCAATACCAAACAGACTCTCATATATATAGCTTCCAGTTACGGTCAAGTTATTTAATAGCAGCGTTTATTAGCAGCGCTTTGTGAAAATATCGTGCGCCATTTGTCATCATTGGCTTAATTTTCCGAATTTCCACCAGGCAGAAATTAAAGTGATAGCTTCCAGTTAGGTAAGTATTTTAATATGCGTTTTATTTCAGGTAAAACGCTGCTATTTTCCTCACCCGCGTACAATCGCTCATACGAAACATCTGGCGACACTTGGTTGTGTGAACAATGTCAAAAACGATTTTTTTTTTGTTTTGTCTCATAGGGCAGGCTAGAGGCAACATAGCCATACCACCATAGTCTTCCGTATGTTTGTCATAACATTTTTCATTAAATCTCTGATGAAGATGATGATAAATGAGATAAATCTCGCTCCTCTTTCCCTCTTTCGGTAAAGGCGAGTTTTCGTTTTAGAAAATAATACAAAATCATGACACCATTTTTTCGGTTCCCCTCAAAAACGTAAATTAAATCTACATATGATCATGAAGGTAAATTAAAATTTAATTAAAGTTTGTGAAAATTATTTTGGTGATATCTAGAATTTAATGCTTAGAATAATTTGTCACAGCGGCCGCAGAGTCTCAGCGAAGCAGTTCGATATCATGTGAGACTTTTTAAAAACCCATAGTGAAATCGCTGCGGGCTTTAAGGCGAGGCTTTCCCAGAACTTTAGGTATTTTACTCTACCTCAGGCCGCACTTTTTGGGAGCGCGACGTATTCATTCACGCGACACAAAAGTTGTGTGCGATGCGCCGCGCGCACGTCTTTCACCCGTCAGTCACGTTATGGTATCGAGTACCTAAACACCCATTTTTAGGAAATCGATAAAATAATCCGTCCGTCATTGTACTCATCCATTTTATGAACATTTTTATTTGATGCCAACCAAAAAAAAATCTAAAAATGCCGTTCAAGCCAATATAGGTACAACCAATCTCATGTCCACGAGTTGTTGTATTTTTGATGTGTGAGCAGTCGTGGCATTAGTTTCATTTTACCGGTAGTGTCATATTTCCATTTTATCACACTTCACACTCATAAATACAAAAGATTGCGATTGTGTGTGGAAGTTAGGTACTTACTCGTATTTCACTTATTCACACCTAAACGGCTAGAGGATCATATTTGGAACGGAGTTAGCTTATGCCCTGGATTGACACATAGGCTACTTGTTATCCTTATTAGGACAAATATTTATACAGGGTGTTGGAATGATTGTGTAACTACCGGTATTCATTAAATAATACAACATAGTAAATTTCATTATTTATGGGTATATTGTATAACAATGGTAATAACAATTTTAATTACCTTAATTTACCATTAGGTGCGTACTAATAATATTGTATGGTTTGTTAAATGTTACAAAGTTAAAAAACTACACGATTCAGATATAATTTTGAACAATAATTATGAAAGAATCGAGTAAACTTATACCGGATATATACATACCCTGGGTACGAAGTGGCGGACATTCTGCTAGTACTAACAAAACATCCAATACAAAAATATACATTCACAATATTTACATTTATATATACAATTGAGCTATAGGTACGTAGTATTATTATTTGTTCTGTGATATAGTTGTAGAATCGATGGCAGCCTAGTTGGGAGTGGCAATTTTGCTCTGCTGGGTTCGAACCCAGCCGACGGCACGCACCAATTTGTTCATTGTGTGAACATATGTGCGTATTGTGTGTCATCTGCTACATAACTGGAGCCCGGTGTATGGCGACAGGCTCGCCCCCTGTCACATTTGGGACTGAATATCGTCCGGCGAAATGTGGGTGTTGTATTACACCTCTGCCAGCCCCCTCGGGGAAAAGCGTGACGATATGTATGCATGTCTAGCCATAAGTTCTGTTACAAATGAAAATGCATTTATTTTTTTATACAGTAATGTAATGTTAATAAAAGTTATATTTACATATGTATTGAAGTCTTAACAAAAATATAACTATTATTTTATTCAAAATTACCACATTTGGCCTTGATAGAGGCCTTTAGTCGGTCTGGCCAAGAATCTATGGATTTACGGACTGTTTCCATGGGAAATTTAGCCACTGCTTGCTTCAAAGATTTCTTAAGTGACTCTATGTCGGCGTGTCGATTAGAGCAGGCCATGCCCTCTAAACCTGACTATAATTTTTAGTCCAGGGGGTTTTTATCTGGGCTAGAGGAGGGCCAGTCTTCAGCCCTTATAAAGTCCGGAACATTGGCTTCCAGCCAGGCTTGGGTAGTTCGCGCCTTGTGACCATGTGCAGAGTCTAGTTGGAAACTCCACGGTAGATTTTTAAAAAGTGTATTGCTAAGGGGTTGTACAACACCATATAAGACGGTCTCTTGATACACTTTGGCAGAAGTTTTAACCCCCTTTTCACAAAAACTAAGCTTTGTGACGCCGTGATAGGATACCCCCCACCAAACCATGACTGACGCAGGATGATGACCACGCTGAGTGAAACAGGGTCAATGTCATCCACGTGCCTAAAACAAAATAAAAATAAATATTTATAAGTATGATGTCCAAAAGTTCAAAATATAAAAATTCTAAAAAACCGACCAAGTTCGAGTCGGACTCGCGCACGGAAGCTGTCGTTCAAGCTTGTTGGTATGTATGTACATAATTATATAACAACTACATTATATAGGTAAATAAATGAGCTTTCAAATGACACCTCAAACAACTGATTTGATGAGATAGAACTCGAGATATAAGCAATAATCTACAACGGTCGGCGGCCATCTTTGTGACGTATATACATAGCTTCGCGTGTCCCCGCTATCGCTTCTTACAACCAGCAGTTTCGAATTTCAAAGGCAACGACGAACACATCCATACCAGTCGTAGGTTTATAAAAGCCGTACTTACAAGATTTACCGAAATGCTCGATTTTCGCTAATCGTTAAAAACGAATATACAACTTTACGAGTTTTCTTCAAAACAGCCAAAATCACGTTGCAGTACTAATCAGGCCTAGATGTGTTCAAATCATACGGCTATAACTCAAACGCTACCAAACACTCGTGTAGTACAGATTGCTCAGTCAAAAATGAAAGTATGAACGACGTCCCCTATCTCACCTAACACCCTATATAATTTACATACATACAGTACAGTCAAAACTTAGCGAAGATCCGCCACCTTGCATGTTACAAAAAGAAGGTAGGTACTTACGTTTCGTCAATTGCAATGTCATCAGAGTTTATTACATTCTCTTGAAGTAGGTACTCTCCTGCAAAAAAAAAACGAAGATAAGTATTCATGTAGGTAAGTATAACTACGTAAATATCACTACTAGATATACCACTAGGCCGGGTATTTACTCGTTGTGCAGTTCAGATTGCTCAGTAAAAATGAAAGTATGAACGTCGTCCCGTATCTTACCTAACACCCTGTATAGTTAAAACTTAGCGAAGATCCGCCGCCCTGTATGTTACAAAAGGTAGGTAGGTACTTACGTTTCGTCAATTCCAATGTCATCGGAGTTTATTACATTTGGTTGTAGTACTCTTCTGAAAAAAAAAATCTGTAAGATAGGTATTCGTGTAAGTAGGTATAACTATATAAATATAAATATCACTGGTATGCCACTAGGTCGGGTATTTACTCGTTGTGCAGTTCAGATTGCTCAGTAAAAATGAAAGTATGAACGTCTTCCCGTATCTCACCTAACATCCTGTATAGTTAAAACTTAGCGAAGATCCGCCGCCCTGCATGTTACAAAAGGTAGGTAGGTACTTACGTTTCGTCAATTCCAATGTCATCGGAGTTTAATACATTTGGTTGTAGTACTCTTCTGAAAAAAAAAAATCTGTAAGATAGGTATTCGTGTAAGTAGGTATAACTATATAAATATAAATATCACTGGTATGCCACTAGGTCGGGTAT
This sequence comes from Peribatodes rhomboidaria, assembly GCA_911728515.1. Lineage (NCBI taxonomy): Eukaryota > Metazoa > Arthropoda > Insecta > Lepidoptera > Geometridae > Peribatodes > Peribatodes rhomboidaria. The sequence continues at coordinate 13,829,604 of OU452179.1, read as the reverse complement.
TTACTCGTTGTGCAGTTCAGATTGCTCAGTAAAAATGAAAGTATGAACGTCTTCCCGTATCTCACCTAACATCCTGTATAGTTAAAACTTAGCGAAGATCCGCCGCCCTGCATGTTACAAAAGGTAGGTAGGTACTTACGTTTCGTCAATTCCAATGTCATCGGAGTTTATTACATTTGGTTGTAGTACTCTTCTGAAAAAAAAAAAAACTGTAAGATAGGTATTCGTGTAAGTAGGTATAACTATATAAATATAAATATCACTGGTATGCCACTAGGTCGGGTATTTACTCGTTGTGCAGTTTAGAATGCTCAGGAAAAATGAAAATATGAACGTCGCTCCGTATCCTTAGCTCACAAGTTGTCTGGGTGAAATAATAAATGGTGACCGACATAGTCAAAACTTCGCAGAACACCCGCCTCCCTGCGTGATACAAAAGGTAGATAGGTACTTACGTTTCGTCAATTCCAAAGTCATTGGAGTTTGTTACGTAGTAGTCTTCTGCAAAAAAAAACTGTAACTGTAGGTAGGTATAACTACATAAATATCACTAGTAGGTATAGTAGTAGGTGTACTAGGCCGGGTATTTACATCGTGAATACACGTAAAGAGACAAAAAAGTATCTATGATGATGAGTATAATATTTGAAAACACTAAAACGAATATAAGTAGGTACTAATAGATTTGTTGATACATCATCTGACTACAAAAAGCAATGCAAGAAATGTCGATTCTAGTAAATAAAAACAATGATTACCAATATAATCTATTAGAAGTTTATCTACTTACCGACGTTTGCTCCTTGACTCGTACGATTTTCTAAAAGCCAGACTTGAGCATTTTTTTCGTTTATTATGTTTGTTACCCATTATGGCAAAACTAAATGCTTGGTTGGTTGTTGTTGGTGTGTGCGGCACTGCGGAGATCACAAAAATTTGGCACACGTCCGGCGTCGACGGGGTCTGCGGGCGGACTGGCGGTCACGCAAACGCGCCTTTTTACCATGAATTCGTGATAAAAAAATCATATAAAATTACCATGTTAACTTTTTAGCATTTTTATTTATGATTCCATTTTTTTATTGCGTTGTAATTCGTAAAAAAAATAAAAAAGCAATATGATTTGTAAAAATTAAGTCGCAAATCGTGTTTAAAATACCAAATAGAGGTGACTTTGGATTTTTTTTCTATCGAGTGAAGTTATTCATTACATGTATCAGATTTATGATTCCACTTAAAAACATGCATAAGAATAACATATTTTTTTTTACACAGTAAAAAGCATGGTTTATCTTAGAGGAAAGTTGATTCTTGCTAGACGTTTTCTGGCCAGGCTCGCCTTAATAGGAGTCTGCAGGCGAAGGCTCACTCTAAGAAGAAGCAAGTGCATCAAAAGGAGCTGACTTAGCCAACAAAAAATCTATGTGAAAATGGGTTGAAATTTATTCTGGAGCCCGTCCGAAGGCGTCCTTCGTAGTACGGAGCTTTCATTATCTGCTTCGAGAAACTCGAAAGTTTCCAAATCATCGGCCATCTTGCTAAATATTACAAATAGAACCTCAGAAACACAGCAAAAACTCACTTAAAAATAGAAAAAGTTACACGGAGAGCAACTTTTTAACAATCGTTGTCATTTGTATCATTCCTGCTATTTTGACAGCTCGGCAGGAATACTTTAGAGGTCATGGTACGGTTTTTAAACAAATGTTCCTTGGATTGAATGAACGAAATCGAGTGACGTCAACAAAACTGCTCAGCGATATCAAAACTTAACAGGAATACTTTTAGGGTGGTCATGGTACGAAATTACGAAGTAAGGCTTAATTAATGATGTTTTAAGAGGTTGTGGTAAGCCCCCAGTTCTATTTTCGAAGCTTTCATTTGGAAACTTGGGATTTTCATTCAACTTTATCTCCCTAGGAAGGCAATGCCTTGCCTTGCCTTTATGTTGAAACTATATGATATGTAATTGGTCATTGTTGAGCGGGTGGTGTTAAAACATATTTTCTCTACACTATTTTAAGTTAAAGTTTTGTATCCTTTGTTTGTTGTTTCGTCTTGTTATCGGAAGACTCAGCGTGGGAAGGCCTCCTACTAGGTGGACTAATAATAATTAATTAATTAATTAAGTTAATAACATCCTTCCATGTCTTTATATCTCTGTATATCAGCTATGAGCTAAACCTAATTTCCTTTCCACCTAAATCTAATATGTACACTAAGCTGATTCGAAAATTTGTTCATGCTATGTGCACATGTTTAGGAATATGGTCTAGAACCATTTTGTTCTATATATTTTTCTAATTATGATTCTATTCTGTTTTGTGTGCTTAAATAAATAAATAAACCACGCAACGGAATTTGATGCGGTTTTTGACCGTTAGATTTTTTTATGGAAGGTTTATATGTACCATATAATAAAGAACAGAGAAGGCTGATTTTTAGTATGAGCATGTATGACATGTTAATTATCAAGAGCTCACCACCAATTTTTGGGTTTTCTTCTCAATTCCAAATTGTCGCCGGTCAGCGACACAAAAGTCAATGGGCGTTTCTTCATTACCCGAACCGGCACCGGCACAGAATGAACTGTACCAGATACTGTATCAAGTACGTAAGCGCGAGACTGCTAGCCTACGCAGAGCGGCGTGCTTGGTTATTGCGCGAAAACACAACGCTTGCAGGGAGTCGAAGCCTGCAGCCGTACCTGCGATCATGTCCCGTATGCGGCTGGTGGCCCCGGCGGCGGCGCGCGGCGGCGCCGGCCTCGCGGGGCGCTTCACGCGACCCACCGCGGGCGCCGGCGCGGCCTTCTCTACCCAGTCCCGCGCCTTCAGCTCTTCTAGCTCCTTGAAACGCATGTCTAAATTCTCCACCTGCATAAAGTCAAACTCAAAATGTTTTTATTCAATTTAGGTATCAAAGATACACTTATGAACGTCAAAGTTATTTAAATAGACTCGACCGCCTTGTTCGGTCAAAGAGCCTCTACTCAGAAGAACAGGCAAGAAACTGAACATACAATAAACATTCGCTTAACTCATATTATAAATGCGGGAGGTGAGTTTGTTCGTTTGTTTGTTTGTAACGCTGCTTAGAGCGTAGAGAACTGCTGCAGTAGTGTGAGTGACCTGTAGGAACACCATGTCCCAGAAGCCCCGCAGGTCGGCCGGCGTGACGAGCGTGGCGCCGGGCTCGGGGCGCGCGCAGCGCTGCACCAGCGTAGAGAACTGCTGCATCTTCTGCGACATCAGGAGCCGCGCCTGGCCCACGGCGCCCAGCACCAGGCCCTGCAACACAACACTATCACTTGCAGTAACTGTTTCTTTAAACATTTGAATATCTACATTTAGAGATCACTTATTTGCATAAAATGTGGACAATTTATACAGCATGTGCAAATGATGAAATTGACTGTTAAGGTGTATCTATGCTCTACTTATAAACAAATAGCAAGGTTATTTTTTAACTTTTTACTATTATTTATGTATATACTACAAGGAGACAGCTCAATAGATTAAAATGAAGTTTGGAATAGAGATACATTTTTAACCTGCACATATGCATATAAGCTACTTTTCATGTAACAATTCCTGTTGGATAACAAGTGCAACCACGAGGCACAACACACTACACTTACATTATTTGTAAAAAACATCTATTTCTAAGGTCTCACCTGGACACTCTCCGGCAAAGAAACCTGCTCGTAGATCTTGTCCCAGACCTGGCATATCTCTGTCATGCGTTTGATCTCCGAAGACAGTTGCCTCTGGAAGTATTCCACACTCTCCATGTCACTGGCGTCTTCATCTAGGAGACCTGCAAATTTTATTAGTGGGTATTAGGGTTTGTTCAAAAAAATGTTTGCAGCGTCGCATTGAGCAAATGAAACATTCAAAGAGTGTTCAGGTAGAAGCGGGTTCATAAGCGTTCTACTGTTTTTCGCGCCGCGATACGATGCAGCACTCGCCGCGCAACGGCCCGCGTCTCCTGAACAAGGTCTTAAGGGTTTTTCTGAGGTCTTAAGGGTTTTTCTGACTCACTGTACTGATGAAAAAATTTACAAAAATGTTCATAAAGAGGTTTGATTTACTTAGAGATGTAAAAACAAACATGATTATACTTATACAAGCTGATAAAACTTCAGCACAGCACAGCAACTACACCTAATAAATCATAGAAATACTACAGTGAATTATACCTGCTTCAATCTTTTTTTTCATTTCTTTTCTAGCATTATCCTTCCCCCTGGACATGGTAACACAAGGGCTAATATTCTTGAACTCATCAGCAATCTGTTCGGGAGTCATGGGAACATCTACTGGAGACTTTGGAGACCGGAGTCTTTCTTCTGAGCTTGATTCACTTTTTGGTACTGAGTTTCTAGGAGTATATAACTTTGATTTATCTTTAGTAGATTTTTGTGATGATCTGAGAGGAGTCACAGCTTTAGATGAAGATGTATTAAGTGATTTCCTTTTGCTAAGTGGAGCTTGTTTTTCCGGAACAGACTCACAGCTGGATGAACTTTGGAGCGATTTTGCAGAATCATCGGTAGGTGAGCGGGTGGAGTCCTCAGAAGAGCTTATGATTCTTGCTGTCAAGTCTACATCACTACTGGACCCTGATGTTTGCATGTATGATGCATTTTCACTGCTTGACGAGCTCTGCAGGACTTTAGACTTTAAATAGGGTTTTGAAACAGGTTTCACAATCCGACCTTTAGGCTTTATTTCTTCAGTTTTTCCTGTTTTAACTCTACTTTCAACAACTCTTTGGTACTCTTTGGCTCGTGATCGAGTTGAAATAGTTGAGGTAGAAGCGGACACAACAGGTTGGAAACTGTACTTTGCCACATCTTTTTGTTTCTTTATTGAATCCAACTTTGGCATTTTTGTAAGTGTTTTTATCTGTGGGGCATGGAACCGTGCATTGCTAGGTGCAAAAGATTGGGATAGTGCCTTTTTGGGATCTTCTTTTTTTAATTTTGCAGACTGAGACCTGGTGACACGCCCAGAGCTGCTGGGTACAGCTCTAACCGGTGGTGGTGGCACATACTTTAAAGAGTTATGAGGTACTCCTGTGATAAAAGGTTTTATTTTCTTTGCTGCCTGTTCCTTTTTCTTTTTCTCCCTCTCGTCTTTCCATTTCTGGAGCTGCTTTTTTCGGCTATCAGCCTTCTGCTTGGCCTCGGTTTCAGGCAAGGGACTCGGTTGAGGCAAATTGCGGGCACAATCAAATGAGGTCAGTCTGCTACTCTTCCTTTGCTTTAGAGAATTCTCCATTCGTCTATGCACCTGAAAGTCAATATTTTGTTTTTACCTAAGTACATCAAATTATTAAAAAATTCTTAATGGACAAGAAATAGTACTCACCCCTCCAGCAACACTTTCGAAATGCGTGGGCTTGCTTTTGTGCTTCTTTTGATGTTGTCGCAGCACAGAGCCGAGGTCGAAACTCTTCTCTGGAATAACATTTATAAGAGCAATTTTATTTGAAACAACTGGTAAGTAGAATATTAAAACTTTAAAAACAATAGCTTTGTTTTCTAACTCACCCATTATGGGAGCCTGCAAAGACCTGAAAAGAAATCAAATTGTATTAGAATTTTATCAACAACTACGACATTATCGACATAGTCGTTGAATAAAAATAAAGCTTCAACTTTCAATTTTGAAAAAGTCGTTAGAATTTGAAGCTAGCTGTCAGACATCGCTGTCAGTGTCATTCAACCAACCATAGATAATGGAAACCAATGTCATATCCAGTATTGCCAGGTAGTGTTTAATTAATTTGGATTGTCTGTTTCAGGAGCGCTTTACATGCTCTGTCCATGAGCCACATCCCTATAACGAGGCTGACAACATGCTCAAAAAAAGCATGCTCTTGATTACTTCCGGCTGTCAGCTGATGAACTCTTGCTTTGCTTTCCAAAACCTTTTTTCGATTTTTCGCAAAGCACCATTCAACATGGGCTCGAAATACGCGATTAAGAGCTAGTTTTAGCTAAAATATTGCTCTAATTGTAGTGTTATTGTTATTATAGTTTCATTTTACATGTACGTTGTGTAACTATTAGTCGAAAATGGATACGTCTAACATAGGATACCTCGGATATTATGGCGTTTGTTGATCATTAAAAATTTCGTTCGGTTATAGTTTTCCTTTGTATTTGATGTCCGCTTTTCGTTCGTGATCGTCTCTTTAGTTCGTGTTTAAGTGTACAGAAATATGGTGAAAGAGAAGCCTAATTCGATTCGGATTTACGACGACGAGGGGTTCAGGCGACGTGCGGCTTGTATTTGCGTGCGGTCCGATGCCGAGACTGAGGTTAGTACCGAGGAGTATCGTCTCTCCCGTATCGTCAACCGCGATGGGACTACCGGAAAGTAAATGTGGCATTGCGGTACGCAGGTGTTACTGGTGACGTCGTCGCGGCGTCCGGACAACTGGATCGTGCCGGGCGGCGGGGTGGAGCCCGAAGAGGAGCCCTCGGTAACCGCGATGCGTGAGGTTCTCGAAGAGGCCGGCGTCATCGGCAAGCTGGGTCGCTGTCTCGGCGTCTTCGAGGTAAGTCTCCTTTGTTTATCTTTCCAAGTAACCTTTACTAAGGTCAATGTACTATCATAACTATTTCCTGACAACACATGCTCATAAGCTGACATTGAAGTGGGTCAAGGTGAAACTAGTATTTATGTGTTAGGTCTAAAACATGGCTCTACAAGTTTTGTGTACCCATGACTAGATGATTGTTAGTAAACATTCTGAAAATGTGTTTCATAATCTTAAAATAAGTAAAGTGAAACTTACCCTGAGACTTGACTATGTATTTCAAGGCAGAATGAGTCTCTATCCTCAAAAACATTCATAATAAAATCTTTTTGTATTAGTTTTATGCAGATTCAAACTTCTTGTTGCAAAATCAAATTCTGTTCCTCTATTTTAATTTTTTCTAATGTTCCCTCAATTTCTTAGTACTTAGAAAGATTTTGATAGCTGAAATAACATTTTAAAAAGTTGTGTAACAAAAAAAAATGAATTTAGTTACTTTTCCAAACTTGATTGATAACTTTATTTTTAATAACTTTATTTTTGATAACTCTTTATTTTTCACACCCGAAATCAGAAAACATAAACTAAACTCTAAACCTTATCACTAAAAGTGATTTCTTCCAGACAACCAAGTTATGTTTTTAATGTATAAATTCAGCATGCAACTGCCAGTCAATACAAGGAAATATTTAATAGAAATTATTTTATTCTGCCTTCAACTATTGGATACTACTTCAATAATAAATAATAAAGCATTTAATAAATACCATACCTACAAAGAGTTATTTTTGTTTGCAGACAAAAATCTATTTAAAAAAAATGATCATGGTCAGTGCTAAAATGTAAACAAATTTTATTCTTAATAAGGTTTTAACCAGTGATCAGATATTCAGATACAAATTTACCTATAGCTTACCTTTCCCTACATAAAGCTAAAAAAGTATTGAAGCGGCTTCTAATTTTTCCAGTTTTTTTTTTTTGTAATAAAATATTCTACTAATATTATCAACTTGAAAGTTTGTAAGAATAGATGGATGGATGTATGTTTGTTACTCTTTCACACCAGAACGGCTGAACAGATCTGAATGAAATTTGGCACAGAGATAGATTATAGTCTAGAATAGCACAAAGGATACTTTTTAACTGCGGGTGAAATCGCCGGGCGAAGCTAGTTTTACAATATGTGGGGTTTTTCGTACTACTACTACTAGCTCTCCATACTAGCTAACCCATAAATATAGGTAAATATGTATTTTTAAAAGTAAACTATCTTCTGCTCTATTGGCTTTAAAGCTATTGGCTGTTAGTTGTATCTGTCAGGTAGTGTAACTATAATTAATAGTACATAACCACTAGATTTTTGGCATTCAACACAAATAAACAAACAACTCATCTACACAATAAACAAAGAGCAATGAACAGCATTATGCAATTGAAAATTAGGAATGGAGCCAATTGCCAAGGAATTAAACGGCTTAAAGCTATAGGTACATACAGCACTCGGCTTGTAGGTGATAACAGCAAGAGAAGGGAACCATTAACAATTTTATAGTATTTTGTTTTAAATTTTAATCATTTTTAATGTTGTATGATTACTTGTCAACTCTTGATCTTTTCATAACAAATAATAATTGTAATTGAATTGTCTATTTTCTAAGAATGCCTGGGTTTGCAAGTAATTTGCCTGATCAAAACCTGCCAAGTTACAGTACTACACAGAGTTGAAATTTTTGAAATCCTGTATGTATCTATTTGTCTTTTAAATAAAGAAAATATAATTATACTATAAATTTAAACCTTGCAGAATAATAATAACTAGCAATAATATAAAGAGATTTTAATGTGATTAATGAATGTTATTCAAATCATTTATTTTTCCTTTTTAGAAACATACATAGTTGTGCAGTTGAAACAATTACAAGGAAATGGTAAATTAAACATGGTCTTGCTCTCATCTCAGCATACATTGTTGCTGCTGAGAACAACTCATTGTTTGAAGTAGCCATGTTTATTAGTAAACAAGCTGGAATACCCATAATTAGAATCTACAATTAAATCTTACAAAATGCAAGGACTCCATCAAGTCTTACTTTTTTAGTATCAGACTTCAAAAAAGAGGAAGGTTCTCAATTTGGCTGTATTTTTGTTGCAAAAAATTATCATCTACTAGTTGTGGCATGCTGGTTTACTTGCTGTCCCACAGGAACCTTTCATTTTTTCAGGATAAAAGGTACTCAATTTCTTTTTCTGTACCCATGACAATCTGTATGCATAATGTAAATTTACATTATGATCAGTTGAGTAGTTACGCACTTTATTGAGGATGAATATAGGATAATTCTTATGCCTTAAAATGCAATCAAACTTGACAACAGCAGGCAAAACCGCACAAAACAGCTAGTTTACTGTTTAAAAAGGCTTTGGCCTCTAAATCCTCCAGCCCACCTTTGAGACCTGTGATTCATACTGTGAGTAATTTAATACCTGCTCAGATGAAATGAAAAGGCTTTGTTGAGCAACACTTGACAAAATTCAATTTCATGCACTGAGATATAGAGAACATTGTTTTTATTGAATCAAATAACTTTTATATATTATTATCATTACATAACAAAATTAAACTTTCCTGTGAGATTCAATCAGAAATTACTAAAACCTAGGTATCTACTAAAGTACATAGCACGAAGAATTGCCAAATAGAAGCGGCAGTAGGTAGGGCACATCACTGGTAGAACTGAAGGCTGATGGGGTAGAAAGATTCCTGAGTAGGGACCACAAACCGGAAGAGGCAAAGTGGGAAGACCCCACAAGGTGGACTGACAACTGACTGGTTGCTGTAGAATTCATTGGAAGAGGTCTTTGTCCAGCAGTGGACATCTGCCGGGCTGACATAATGATAATGCTGATGAATAAAATGATGATTACAACATACTAGTTTATCCTATTCAAACTATCCCATTTATTTTCCTTTGTTCTGTTGATAAAAAAAAAATGATTACTCGTCTTTATGTTGAGGTATCTACCTAATATAAGGTTAGTGACCTGCAAGATTCAAAACTGATGAATTGTTGTACAGGTCAATGTCCATATTAATCTAGTTCACTTTTTTGTCAACTAATATTTATAGATCCAATACCTGTTTTACACACATAGGTACTTTCCCACTTTATATACCTACCTAATCTGATTGTGTGTAAGATGAACAAGATTCTTAGTACAGTTATTTGTACTATATTTATTCTGTAGTTCAAGTCATCATCTCTAATTTGTCTCTCTGTGACTTAATCGTCATCAAAGCTAACCCCATCTTTGTTTAATTCCAGAACCGCGAGCACAAACACCGCACCGAAGTGTACGTGATGACCGTGACCCAGGAGCTTCCAGACTGGGAGGACTCCCGGCTGATGGGCCGCAAGCGGCAGTGGTTTTCCATCGAGGATGCTTTGGCCCAGCTCGCGCTCCACAAGCCCATCCAGCGGCATTATCTGCAGCAACTGCGTCGCTCCAAGCAGAAAAACGATGACCCCGGCAGCTAAGCGGCTCAACTAACGCTTAGGTTAAGTCTCCACTCCGGCTCGTGCGCTTCTAACTTTAACTCAGTGGCGGATTTAGGATAGTGACGCTCGGGGGCCCCGCTCTAACTGAATCTACATGTAAGTTTTGAGAATATCTTTAAAAATTGTTAGGTGCGTTGTAAACTCTACATTACACTTCATGAAACTATAATGTAACTCTGAATTTTAAACTTAAGGATGGATCTACTGTTAAAACTACCTAATTTTAAGAACATTTTGTAGACTGTGGCAATAAATGAATTCTGATTCTGAATGCTTTGCTCAGCGCGCCATATTTCTACTTTCGTGCGTTTTTTCCCGATTACAGCTGAATTACTTATCGCGGTTTTATGAAGACACCTTCACCTTTGGCGTTTGTGGGGTATGTTATTACGGCCAGTTTATTATAGCAAAATTAGTTGCTGTGAATTTATGCTGCGTAAATGAGCTGTATTCGCAAAAAACGCGGGTAACTTTGAATTTTGCGCGCCAAGCGAAATGTTTCACCTCGATACCGCCATCTTCTGCGACCGTCGCCAAGAGTCCACACTGGCGCGAAAAGAGGTCGCTATCGAAGTACAGAGTCAATTTACCAGAGCAGACAAACTACCCTTTTAGACGAGTATATTATCGAAATTTACCACAGCGCTCACAAGCCATTCCCACTTGCTATCGTGTTATTACCTGAACAGAAACTCATAAAATTATGCACCTACGACAATTTTGTGACCATACGGAATAAGTTACATAAGTCACAGTTAACAAAATTGAATTACAGAATGACAATTTCGCATAGTGGGGATGGCTTTAAATAAATATAATAAAGTCCACCACAAATATAGTTAACTACATTATAGAGTCTAGTAAATCGATAATTTGTTATTCATTTTCCTGTAATTTTATATACTACTTCGTAGTAAGTACGTAATTTGTTAATCTCTAAATATGTGCATTCGAGGCGAGGTATTATTCCGATCGTCATTAAATAAACAATTACGTTAAATACATTAAAATCTATTCTGAATTGTTGCTCAGTAACAATTTCGTAAATAGAATTTCTCTCGATTTATCATACCGACGAATCTAGGAGCGTAATTGCTGCTACTTTTTTAATTTTATGATTTAACGTAATTGAATGCTTATATTTAATATGAAAAAATGATTCGCATGAATCAATCGGGACGTTATGCGCTGTCCACTGGGGGCCCCGGCATATTGTTTGGCGGGGCCCCGTGGCCCGCGCGGTCCCGGGCGCCAATCCGCCACTACCTCGCGACGCGAGCGCACGCATCAGCAGCGCTTCAAACGCTACCATCCGACCCGTGTAATCCTTCTTTTCTATTTTACGTATATTTTTATACTACAATGAAATAAATGTTAATTTTATTTTGTTAGCATTAAAACGAAAAGACATACACGCTCTATTTTATTTATTTAATTATTTCTTTCTCAAAAGCTCATAAATGGATTTTGAAACAAAAATTTGTATCGCTTTTCTATACAATTTTTTGGTTTCATCGAGAACATGAACTTGAATTGTCCTGATTTCGGATAGTTGAACTGCAGAGGCATTTTTGATACTATTATCATTTACAAGACTTGCAAAATATAGACACATTTATCAAGCATTTACACTTTTATTTCTAGATTCTAGTAATAGTCGCTAGGAACACCCAAACACTCAAAACATTATTAGGGTAGGGGTACACTTCGACTCCCAAAGCAAATTCTACGCTAGGATCGTCATTGTAATGTAGAGCTGATGCTTTTACTGCCGATATCACTGTCTTTGTGTTTATGAATGGAATGTTCAGCGGGAAGCCGTATATCTGTAACATAATAACAATGTTATTTCGTTCTGATTTGAACTCTTGGACTATGTAGACATTCAAAGAGTATACATACCCTGTAAGTAACCATAAGCTGCTTAATTTTCTGACTGAACCCAGGTTTGTTGTCGCGCGGGTTGAAGGCCCAGTACTCCCAAATAGGTAGAGAGTCACGCAGTAGGCTGCTGCAATACCTGACATAACATGAGAGACAGTTGAGATAGACTTTTCAGAAAAGGGATTGACTTCCTAATTACTTCCGTATTCGTGAAATGTGTTTGTTGCTTCAGTACCTATTCCAAATCGTCTTCATATGAGGGCGCCACTTCTGCACTTTTCCCTTGATCTTCGCCTCGAGGCTCTGTCTCAACGATTCTACTTTACTCGGCGCCGAATACAACTGGGAATCGTTTACTATTGACTGTTTCATAACAAATATATTTTTGTCAAACACCTGTTAGAAAAGATCAGTTTAGATCGTGTCAGGTACAACAAAAATCAATTTTTTTTTTAAATCTTAGGGAGATCGCCCACGACAACTTTGGTAGCGATGCGGCCTCGATACAGGAGAAATACAGCCGCTAAAGTGCTTTAAAATTAAGAGAAAAGTTAGCGATGCAGACGCGCTTTCGCAAAACGCGCATCAAAAATTCAAAAAGCGGTCGTGAGCAAACAAAACCCCAGGGACCCTATTCGGAGATTTGAGATTTTCATCTCACCTATTCTCGTCCTTGTTGCTCTCGTTTGAAACGTGCACGCGCAGGAATAGCCCCCCTGGGGGCGCTATTTCTGTGCCTGAGATGAGATGAGATTTTATCTTGGTCACTCTCACACCTATAACGTTTCAAACGAGAGCAACAAGGATAAAAAAAAGTGAGATGAAAATATCAAATCTCCGAATAGGGTCCCAGGCTATTCCTATGCGTGAGATGAGATTTTATCTTTGCAACTCTCACCTATGACGTTTTAAACGAGAGCAACAAGGATGAAAAAAGGTGAGATGAAAATCTCAAATCTCCGAATAGGGCCCCTGAGCTCTTAGTAGCAAAATTTTCTTACAGTTTGCCAATCAGAAGATTTAGACAAATCGAATGACACGTTCTCGCAGTCTTGTGACGATTGTACATTTACCCAAATCTGAAAAAAATAGTTTTAATCAATTTTAATAACCCAGATTTAGAGGTTTTTTATTTTTTAAATAATTAAATTTTTTAACATTCTACTCAGGAGGGCTATTCCTACGCGTGAGATAAGAAGAGATTTTGTCACGGTCACTCTCACACCAATAACGATTCAAACGAGAGCAACAAGGACAAAAAAAGGTGAGATGAAAATCTCCAACCTCCGAATAGGGCCCTAGGTCCATTTTAGGTCACAAGCCAGCACACACAAAAGCTTACAGTTGTGTCTCAGGTTGTAACACTTAGGTGTACAACTGTATTTAAAAACATTTCTTACATTCTCATTATCAAACACGTACTCCACAGTCTTCATGGGGCACCCAACATCTCTCAGCTCGTGCCTGTCTCCGCTGACCGCATCACACACATACCACAAATACCCGTCATTTCTGCTCAGAAACCCTCTACTTCTAAACAACTCATCACTGGTCAACACAAATCTGTGGGCTGTAAGGTCATACTGTATCAAAACGTAGGAACTTCGACCTCTGGGCAAGCCTAGGCCGATGGCGATCCAGCTCTTTATGCCAAGGTAGAGGAAATAGCTGGCCAAGAGAATCGCATGATCCAGTGGAGAACCGTGTAAGACCTTCAGTAGTTCCTGAAAAAGTTCAATGTCGATTAGCTCTTATGGCCCGATGGATATTAGCCGAGTAAAGGTGAATAGGCGCCAACACGAGTATGAAAACGGCTTACTTGGATGTTTCCGATATTTGCCCGTCCTCGGCGCGGTGTCGGTTTTTGACCCGAATCAAAGGATCACTTGCCTGAGGGCTTACCACGACTTTTGATCGTTACGAAACGTTATAAAGAGGAAAGATTCGTTTGTTTGAAACGAATAAACTCAACAACTAAACTGATTCAATTTCTGATTTATATAATAGGATTTATCATTATTTTTCTGTTGTTGTTTTGTTATCTGTGGTGTGAATAATAAAGAATTTATCTATTTATCTATCTATCTGATTTCTCTGGTCTCTGGTCTGATTTCAAAAATACTTTCACCACTACGAAAGATACATTATCCAAGAGTAACAGGCTATACATTTTTCGACGTAATCACCATCGACGAGTTGTTCGCCAAGTATCTAAATAAGGCTTTGGAAATAAGAATTATTAAATCACAGCAGAAAATAGGGTCTACTTACCAGTCCCATCAAGGTAACCACGTGAGTATCGGTAACTTCATAGCACGGTATTAGAGCGACATACCTCAGGCAGGCATTGATAGTTTTCATCAAGCCATCTCCACCTTTTGCATCCTGACTGTATACCGACTCTTTCTCTTCATTAGCTTCCACATCTACTTCTCTCTTTCTCCCACTGCTTTTAGAAGACGAACTTCGAGAAAACCCTGATGATTTAGACATGGCTGAGCCGCAACTCTTCGGGTTTTTGGGAAAGTATTCCCTATCCGGCAAAGGAATCGGTTGGAGGAACTGTGTTACGCATTTATTTCTACCTGCACTGTCTATCAGAGTTAACGATATGTTCCTGTTTGGGAAATCATTGACGAAACCCGAGATGAAGGTGTTGAGGTATTTGATTACGTAGTCGTCTTCAACAGAACTCGGTAGAGGCTGCGTGAATTCTTGGAAGCCCCCAAGATGGGCGAGCCCAGTGGTGATGTGGAGCGCGATGTAAGAAGTCTGTTTCTTCATAAGGCGTGTTACCTCAGGTATGAGAGAATGGGATTCCTTGTAATGCACTATTTCGTAGCCAAATAATATTGGCGGAGAATTTATTTTGAAGGTACCGCCGAGCTGAAACCATCAGAACTTTGAAATTCATAGAGTGGGGAACCCTACTAAGAATAATATATAACATCAACTTGAATGTAATTATGTGAATTGTAATCTATGTTCATGTAAACACTTACTGATCCCAAGCTAAGCACCGTAAATAGCGGCACCTGTGTCGTCCCTAACCATTTGTTGAAATACCGGTAGTGGACGGTCCGCCCCAGAGTGGACTGATCGTCGGAACCCTCGGATATGTTTACTTTACACTCGTCGAAGATGTCAATATGGACGGTGGAGAGCGGATCCAATCTGGGGATACATTGAACCTTGTTACTATAATCACAGAAAAAATAGGTAATATCTATATTACCAGATTTGATCAAAAATCATTTTAGGCATGTCTAGATAATACTAGTTGAAATCATGATGTCATCCAAATATACCAATACAATCAGATAGACATCGGAGTCTTACCATAAGGGTTCCTTTTTACCATTTTGGTACGGAACCTTAGAAAGGGTAGGTATCGAGAAGAGGAGATCAGAGAGTAGAAAAGAGTCAGGAGAGAAGAGAGTGTGCGCCTATTGGTAAGTGTCAGACTGCATTGCAATCATTGCCTTGCAGATACCTCTTATTTCCAGGAGATAAATGAGTTGAAACCATGATTTGTTGAAATTCGTTTGTAAGGTCTTTGTGTAAAAGTTTAAAGTGCCTAACCAAACTCAAAAGCCTCTTACTTTGTGCACAGCTTCAGGGTATGATTCCAGGAAGGATGGCAGCCGATGGCCGTCACTGTCTGCGCAGTGGCACCCCTGTAACTGACGCGAACGAACGGACGCAGCGGACGCACCTTGTAACCTGGAACCGGTGCTGTCAAGCTACCTTTTTAGAGGTTCTTTGAAATACACTAGCTATCGTAATATTTATCTTTAGCTCGCCAAAACTAAGTTGTTATTTGTTGAGAATCCCAAATGGAAATAAACTGCCTGAAAGTTTACTCACGTTCTTTCAGGCACAAGCTTACGGCAACTAAAGTATGAGCGAAGGTATATGCCATACCTGTTGCTACTTGTAGTTTCACATTTAAAAAATAGGTAACGTGTAATATCTGATTGATATATCTATTTCGCCCTCTTGGAAAAGTGAAGTACAAATCACAGTCAGTACTAACAAATACTAAAGTATTCTTACTGTATTTAATATTTGATTTGAAACAGACATTTCACAAGAGGTAGGTAGTTACCGGCAATAGTCTCTTCGTTGTTTTCCTCTTCATCGACCAAGGCTGTACTTCTGTCTAAGAGGTTGAAAGCTCTCTGGACAGTAATGTGTATCTCCTGCTCTTTTGATAAAGACTCGAACATCATTTGCTGTTTGGCGCCGTTAGATATTTTTGAGGTTGTGTTTGTTCCTCTTGTAAAAAGACTCCTATAAATTATTTATAAATAAAAACACTAAACCCTTTGAGTAGAAATATGGGTAAGTACATTATTTGGTTACTGTAGTTCAAGAAAGATTAAAACTTTATAGGGATCCAATTAACATTATACAGACCTCCAATTAAAATCTTTAAATTCCCACACGACGTCTTTCCGTGTTTTAACCATCAGATGTTCATTGAGATTCTTAAGCATTTTTTTATTCAACTTTTGCATAAACTTAGCCCCGAAGAATCTTTGTAATTCAATCGGATCCATATCGGCTTCCTTATCTCTCAGATAATCTAGATCAAAGTCTTTCTCCTTAGTTTTTTGGAGACAGTTAAGTTGCTCAGTAGATATTTGGCTTCCATGGATAGGAATTATTTTGTTCTGTACCTCTGTGAAGCCACCACCGTTTCTTAAATGTAAAAGTTTTAGTCTCACGAATTCCGCACTATTTTCGTCAATTTCGAAGTCTTCATTGCTTTTAGGTTCTAGTTTACATAACTGATTGAGTGTATTCAAAACAGTTTCATCGTTTGTGACGTCCTTTCCATATATTTTACTTATAATGTCAAGAAGAATTTCCACGTTGGGCTTGTCGATCCCATGCAAAAACCTCCTTAATTTGTTACCGATTATTAATGAAGCCTTGATTGATTCATTTTGAGTTTGATTAACGTTTTCGCTCCATCTTATTTTAGCTTTAACTACACATGTTGTTCTGAGGTTTCCTTTAAATGTATTGCTGCTTTTAAGCCGGACTTTGTTTGCGACAGCGATTTCTTTGATGGTGTGTCCACTGCCAACAAAATCTGGAGTGGGTGCTATATCTTTGTTATAAATGAATTTTTCTTTCGTATAGTTATCTTCAACACCTTTTCTTTGTAACTCATTTAGATTTGCTTTTAGCTCAGCTACAATCTCTTCATTTTCTAGTAATAGAATACGTAAGGTTTGATTATTTGGAAGTATTTCTATTGAGAAATATTCATCAAAGTGAACACTATGCCACTTATCTATACTGGTATGTGGCTCTGATTCACAAACGAACACTTTGTCTACGTTTATTTCGAAATGGTAAATATGTCTCAGTACTTTTCCATCTGTAACGTTTCTTTCATCATTTTCTAAGCTAAAATCAATGACGTCTCTTACAATAATGGTGTTTACTATTTCCTCAACCTCGTCTTTCATTGCGTTTTCATCTAGGTTTATTTTTGGTTTGCTGACTTTCTTTCTCGAACCACTTTCAAGTGTTTGTTCCTGTTTGGATTCCCTATATTCTATGAATTTCGTTTCGTAATCATATTGAATTTTAGCTAACATGTCAGTCCACTCTGTTTCATACAAATCATCCCACGCTTTTTTATATTCTTTCTCGTTTAAAGTATGTGTAACTATTTTCAAAATGTAAGGTGTTGCTTGACAATTGAATTTTTCTCTCGTCATTTCTATATCTGACCAAATTGACATAATCTTGTGCATTAACTCCTTTTTTACTTTTAATGTCTCCTTATACTTTTCTTTTACATTTAATAACTGAGCAGTATACTTTCTTACAGTGGGATCAAATCTTATGTCATCTTTTTTATTTGGACTAACTTTCAAGAGATCTTTCTTCAAATTATCTTTTGTTCCTCTGTTAACTTTAATATCATGTGCTAAGCTTTTTAGTGTTTCATTTAATTGTTCATATTCAGTGTAGGTCTCAATAAGTTTGATGCACAAAATATCTTCTAGAGAGAAATTGTGGTGATGTTTGAACTGTATATCTTTTAGAGCAATATCTAAAAACTTTATCGGTTGTTTTTCATACGAAAGTGTTGGATATTCATTTATTAAATCACAGAATGATGATGGACCAACATATTGTACTGGAAAGTCTGGCAACAAATCTTCTGTGAAATTTTCCAATAGGTTTGGATATATTGGGCTCAACTTTTGCGCTTTCGTCAGTCGTGATTGCCTACAAAGCAAACAAGTTTACTTATAACTAGGTACGTAGGTGTTTACCTATACAACGCGCCAAACGAATTGAGACAAAAAATACATTGACCACTGAGCCGTCTGATCAAAACGCCACTCGACGGACCGCTGCACCTGCGACACGCTAGCGACCGCTGAGTGATCTTATTTGCGAATTGAAACACATGCTCAGCGCGTTTCACAACACCTACAAACAATCGCGCAGAATAAATAAAAGGTGGCCCCAGACACTTGTTCTAAACTACAAAACAAGTCTAACATTTAGGTGTTCTTAAACGGGCCGTATTTTTACTGCAATATATGGCTGCAACACTCATGGTGCTGGCAATATTTTGAGTAAGGCCCAGGGGGGCTATTCCTGCGCGTGAGATGAGATGAGATTTTATCTTGGTCACTCTCACACCTACGACGTTTCAGACGAGAGCAACAAGGACGAAAAAAAGTGAGATGAAAATCTCAAATCTCCGAATAGGGTCCCAGTGATAGCCGAATCATAGTCGACAATATTGCAATAACACATTGTAGTAAATAGGGCCCGTCTAGAGGCACCTTTAGGTTTTGCATGTAGATCACTAATATACCTACTTACCCATGTTCCGAATCAACAGCAGTTTGTCTGCGCTGATATCGTCTTCGGTCTCTCGCAAAGCTTTGTACGTAAGCAGCCTGATAGTTTTGTCTGTCTTCAATGACCTCTATGTGGGTTTCTGTAATAGGAACAGTGAAAGAAGCTAGCTCTGAGCTGATGATATCCATTAAATTGGATAGTTTCTCTTTATGTTTGCGTTTTTTCTTTCTAGAGCTCTCTTTTATTTCATGTTTTCCGCCCATTTGAGTAAAAAAATCGTAATCATTGATCGATCGTACTGCAAACTTCGATACAAAACTTTCCACTTCCAGTTCGTCGTGTTGCTTAGCGTTTTGTTCAATTTCATGATACTCTTCCACATCACCACCGTCCGGGTTATTACGAACATTGAAAGATTGTAACTCTATTTGTTCTCCCATTTTATATAAAAGTACTTTTAGAAGCACATACTCACTTAGATGTGTAATTTTAAATGTATTTACTTTTGTTTAGCCGCCAAAAGTTGCCATGACAATAAAGGTGTGTTCAAAAACATTTATGGCTGAGTCTATTAATACGGGTACTGTACGAACAATTTATTAGTATTCCTCCGACTAGTCACTCTAGTCACTTTAGTCACTTCATAAACTAATCATCCAGTACCCGTACAAATAGTCACTTCGAACTGAGGGCTGAGCTACCCACGTCCGTAGGAGTGTACTCTACTGATTCCCTACACGTGGTCCCTGGGTAGTGCTAACCGGGTAGCAAACTCTGGTGGGAGGCTTCGGCCGTGGCTAGTTACCACCCATCGGACCAAGCCATGCCGTGAAATGACCTAGTCGTGTTTCGGGATGTAGTCCGGTGTAACCGTTCCGAAGACGGGTCTGAGCAGTAGCGCACTTGTAGCGCCTCACTCAACTGCCGTCTTTGTACTTCTTCACTCTACAAAACTTCAAGGCTAGAGTGAATAAGTAACTTATAGGTCGTCGTGCTCCATCTTAGACCACAACGTCGCTTCACATCAGGCGAGTTAGTGGTCAAACGCCGACCTATTGTACGTAGAAAAAAAACATTTATTTACAACCCTGAGTTTAAAAAAATTATAAACTACAAGTACGTTTTGCTGTCATGTAGTATCTCGTTTTCAATGTCAATTATCAATTCGTCAGTGTCAAATTCGAAATGTCAAAACATCGAAAGATGTGTGTGTGAGCAACAAAAACAAAGTTGGATTTAAATATTTTTTTCATTATTTATTAGAATATAAAAGTTTTAAAATGGTTAACTTTCAACTAAAGGACAGCGATGAGTATTATTTATGTCTCTCAGATCAACCCAAACGATTCGACGCAGATAGCCCCGCTACAAATGTATTTTTCGACGATACGAATGGGCAGGTAATTTACATTCACATTTTCTGTTATTTTCTACTCGACACAAGATAATTTCGCGTTACTGTGAAAGTTCAAACTGTACTTTTTATTAATAGATCTCCTATCCTCAATTAAACATTACCTAAGTTTAGTAAACATTAAAGCTAAAAAATGTGTTACAGATTTTACTTAATACTCTCCTTTCCCTTTCTAGGTCTTTACAGTTAGGTCTGGGGGCGTCACCGGGGTGACTGTCAGCAGTATGGACGAGACAAAATGCACGTCCTTCCGAATGGAAGACCGAGGACCAATTATTTCCATAAAATTCTCCCCTGACCAAAGTATACTCGCCATTCAAAGAAACCAAGACAATCAGAATGCCACAGTCGAGTTCGTTAACTTCAAAGATTTAGCTCCTACGAACGTAGAGTATACACATACTTGTAAGTGGAAAAACGCTAAGATATTAGGGTTTGTATGGCCCAAAGTGCATGAGATAGCATTTATAACAGACCATGGTATTGAGTTGCTACAAGTTATACCAGATAAAAAGCAGTTGAAGAGCTTGAAACATACATCTTTCAGGTAATATGTTTAAACAATATTTCGAATTTCAATATTTCAAACCTTAATTTCAATATTTCAAGACTAGGGTAGAATATTTGATAATGGCAGCAGTTGATGAGGAATGGTGTTAATGTGAAGATTATTTTCTCTTTTCTGAAGAAAAGTAGAATTCACATCTGCCAACCGCTTTGGGAGAAAAGGTGTGATGATGTATTATGATCTATGCATAAGAGTAAAATACATACAATAGGTAAAATTTTCCTTAAACTTTTAAGTCCATTTTGCCCTTACTTTATTATTACATAAAATCCTTTCTTTTTGAATGTCCACACCACAACCGGTACAGAATCTACCTTCCAGCTTCATAGACCTTATTAGTAGTCTACTGATTCAGCAGTATTTCATTTTTATATTCTTGACAAGAAATATTTTTCTACAATTTCCAGTGGTGCATGGTTCTCATGGTGCGCTCAGAGCAACATAGTGCTGCTGGCAGGCAACAACGGAGCCCTACTCCAGCCGTTTGCACTCAACAACTCTACAATCACTAAATTGCAGAAATTAGAGTGTGAGTTTATTAGGTTCAGTATTTATGTCACAGCCAACTAACCTAATTTGCCGTTCAATGAACAGCCTAGCCTATTTACTAAATGGCGCCGCCGTTCGACTAGCTTCCTGATGTTAGATATTCAGATATTCAGCAACAACATTGACTATTTGCCTAGTCAAGTCACTTAAATAGGGGAAGTTATGGGTTGTTGTAAAAAAAATAACCACAAAGGCTAAGCTTTAGCCTTCTAACTTAACCAATCCCTGATATAGGAGTCGGGTAGGACAGGGTTGAGGTTGTCATAATATCATGTCTAGAATTGCGGTTTGTGTTACCGATTCTTGGATTTTATTTTTATCACAATTCATTCAAACACATTTCTTCGGTCAAAAATAGTAATTTTGGCAAATAATCACCCTATTCTATGAATGGCCTGAGCATCAGACAACCAGTTCATTGTATTATACTCTACAGCTATATCATTGAAGCTAATGGAACAGTACCATTGAGTAAAATGTCTAGGCTGTTAATTGGACGAATGATTAAGCAACATGGCTGCAACATACCACTGAAGTTATTGAAAAATTGCTATTTGAGTGTAACACCAGAAAGGTCAGCAAGAATATTGTGCTGGGTCTGGGTATTAGTTATCCATTTATTTCTCTGTGTATTTTCTGTGGGATCCCCTACACAGGGAGTCCTAGTGAGGATACATGAGTGTGAAACATCATTTATTTATTATTTTCCTAGTCTTATGAAGGTCATCATTATCATTAAAATAAAAAAAAATAATATCAATGTTCTATGAACTACAATATCAATGAAAAATGTGTATACTAATGATACTATGGATACCAGTGCCGGATTTAGGGGAGGGCAGGCGGGGCTACAACTCCGGGGCCTTCACAAGAGAGGCGCCTCACAATAGAGATAATTAAGAAAAAAAAACCTAATTGTGATGGACCACCAACTTTTCCGTTTTTTCTTTCTTTTTTTTACCATAAGATGTGAAGGTTTTCTGTTCATTTTATTCAGAAAATAATTTGGGGCCTTCACTCCTTTGTTGCCCTGGGGCCCCCAGACCTCCAAAAGCCGGCCCTGATGGATACTATGTATTTTTCCCAGTGGATGCTGCGAAGCCGGTGGCGGAACGCGATGTGTTCGTGCTGCGAGTGTGCGGCGCCACGTGGTGCGCCGTGTTCCGGCACGGCGCGGCCACCACGGCGGGAGTCGCCGCGCTGCCGCCCACCGAGGTATCTAATAGGCCTACTCTATGCTCCAATTTCAACACACTTTTAACTGTGATACTTAACTCAGCCATGTGACCTCAGATCAACCTAGAGGAAAAGATGGAACGCTGCGTGATATTCGTTGTAGCCACTTCTTTATCAAACTTGTGTGCGTGGTAATGTTGCCATGAAAAAGATTTACAATTGCACGAAAACTAATATTAATTCCCAAACTCTATGTTAGCCATTTCCGTTCCAATATACAACCTTATTAGATTTAATATTCTAAAACTGCACATATTTGTAAGAGTTTCATGTTACGCTTTTTTCAAAATTGTCTTGTAAAAAAACTGCACAGTTTTTAAAAAGAACTTCAAAACGTAGTCCTGGCCACACTTTTATAATGCACTATGTATATTTTATATTTATGTATACGAAATGATTCCATAAACCAATGCACAGAATGTCGAGGTAAGAATGACCAAGCGAGTTTAGTTACCACCCACCGGACCAAGCCATGCCGTGAAATGACCTAGTCGTGTTTCGGGATGTAGTCCGGTGTAACCGTTCCGAAGACGGGTCTGAGCAGTAGCGCACTTGTAGCGCCTCACTCAACTGCCGTCTTTGTACTTCTTCACTCTACAAAACTTCAAGGCTAGAGTGAATAAGTACCTTATAGGTCGTCGTGCTTCATCTTAGACCACAACGTCGCTTACAACGAATTATTACAATTATATATTACAATACGACAGTAGCGTAGGTTTTGCATGGTTTTTGGCTTCACCTAAATCATACGCCGTGCGCCATCTTATTGTCTAGGTTGATCTAAGGTAACGAAACGTTCAGCTCAGGTACGTGCAGGCCGTATTCTTTTCGAAGTCGTCGCTTCTTCCCCACACTTTTAACTGCACAGGCCCGGCTTGAACACTGAAGGCTCAGCACACGCACAAACAAATACGCGCCAGCTCGGCTTGCACAGGCAAGTCAAAATCGCGGCCGCCATGCCGTATGGTTGGCGCGCTGTACAGTTGTACCAACCACACTCAAGGAGTTCCGTGTTCAAGGCCGTGCCTGGTCTGGGCAGCGTAATTGGAGCGTATGATAGGCCTATAAAAGTGCCTACTCACGATGCAAATTCAACTTGGTTTGATTTGACAAATTGCATCGCAAGGAGGCAAGTTGACGCCTACTCTCTATACTTCTAATCTCGACTTCAAAAAGTTGAATCCACGGATTCAATACGAAATTGCATGGTGAGTAGCCACTTTAAGCCCTATACGGACTAAGCGTTTCATAAAATCATCAAATAAACGTAGGTAATATAGGTATGTTGAACACGCGTACAGGGCACCTTATGCATTGTGGGTTCTTTTTTATGTATAATAGGTCGGCGTTTGACCACCAACTCGCCTGATGTTAAGCGACGTTGTGTCTAAGATGGAGCACGACGACCTATAAGGTACTTATTCACTCTAGCCTTGAAGTTTTGTAGAGTGAAGAAGTACAAAGACGGCAGTTGAGTGAGGCGCTACAAGTGCGCTACTGCTCAGACCCGTCTTCGGAACGGTTATTTTGAACGCGTGGATAAATTAAGCGTTTACATCTCCTTTGACGGACAAGTCATTTGTCATGTGTGTCATAGATCATCATGTGCAAGGCACAAAACTAAATGTTACTGATAACTGAAATAAAGAAATGTAACTGCTTATATTAAATTCTATTTTTCCAGGTGTGGCTGATGCCAGTATCAGGTCCCAGCAGCCAGCAGTGCACTCACATCCTGAAGACTGGCCTGTCCGGCCGCTTCGCTATCTCCATCGTGGATCACCTGGTGGTCGTACATCATCAGGTCGGTTCTATCTATCTGACATAGATTTCTCTATTTTTCCCAATGAATTTACTACATAATAAAGAGAAGCTACCACAAGCAATGGACTTGTTCAATTATGTTAAAAACTTAAACTAAAGTGAAACAATAGTCCTCTAACCATACAGTACATACACACAGTGCTAGAAAGCTAGACATTAAAAAAATCTAGCTTTCTAAAATTACGCTAAATATTTAAGTATATTACAACCGTTAAACATTTTGTTTGAATTTTAAAATAGTTTTCTAGTTAGAATTTAGTAGTGCAAAATCGCAAAACACACGCATATTTAATGCCTTTTCTGTTTTTAAACGAACACAACTTTCTTGAGAGCTGGAACCCTATTAGGAGATTTGAGATTTTCATCTCACCTTTTTTCGTCCTTGTTGCTCTCGTTTGAAACTTCATAGGTGTGAGAGTGACCAAGATAAAATTTCATCTCATCTCACGCGCAGGAATAGCCCCCCTGATGCGGCTTCTTCTCTATTCTGACTTTAAATGGATTGAAAGAAAACTTGCTATTTATTAATTGTACATTACTGCAAAATAATTATAATTTATGAGACAAATGTTAACCAACCCTGATCAGACGGTTGAATGATCAATAATAAACATAAAACAACAATCCACAATTAAACAAAAATTAAACGAAAGAAAGCAAAATGGGACAAAGGTCCCAAGCCATCTGAAACAAACTATAGTTTTATCATAATGATTTATCAGTTAAATATATTTTCGTCTGTATGTAACTTGATTAACCGAGCAGTATTAATATGGACCGGTCATTATGGTAAAAAATGACTAAGAGCGTCTCTTCTGCCTGACTCCTCTGTCAGAGCAAATCCGAATTGGAATTAGTTAGGTAACTAAGGCGAGAGCGAGGTGAAGCGGAGCTCACGCCTTAGCCTTCGTGGTTATGTTTTTTATTTAGGCTAGGCAAGTATAAAGTCTAATGTTGTCAATCCAAGTCATTTTGCCTATCCAGACCGGTCATTATTCATAGTGACAACTTCTCAAATTGCCCGTAACATATGTATTTTCCACTGGGCAGTCGAGCCAGACCTCCCAGGTGTTCGACATCCAAGAGACAGCGCGGGCGGAGGGCGCTATGGTGTCGCACGCGGCGCTCCCCGCCGCCGCTTCCATACGACCGGCCACCGTCGACCGCCAGCCCTGCCCTATGTGTATCCTTTGTTTAAATTATGCCTAGCATTTCACAAAAAAAGCGAGAAAATAAAACGTACTAGCCTACTACATCTAAGAAGACAAGAAAATTGAAAACTGAAGTACAAAATGAAAATTAACTTTAAAAAAGTAAAAATCTAATAAACTGCTGCCAGTTGTAGGCAATATACCCAAAATGCTGGCCGCATTGCCCCGTAGGATTGCGATACTGATTTTTTGGGCAATGTACCGGCCAGCATTTTGTTCACGTAAAAAAAAGTTAAAGCATTTATCAGCCTCTGGCAGCCGTAGTACAGCTTTGCTTTTAGCTTTGAATGACCGTGTGTGCAAAATTGTTCGAACATTTATTATTTTACAAAAATACTATAAATTTACCATCTCCAATAAGTCTTTACTGCACCTCGAACTTCAGGTTGTTGAAGTAACGTATACGCGATTTCCACATATGGGTTCAAATACTCTGATTTACTATTAACCTAACCTGATCAAAAAATAATAAAACCTACTTGAAAAAAAATTGGATCTTAACTTAGTTTACTAATTTATTTGTTGAATTTAAATTAAAATAGAATTAAAAGAAATTAGAAATTTTGCAAAAATGTACATGTTTGCTAAATTCTAGCAAACATGTACATTTTTGCAAAATTTCTGAGTTCTGAACAAAACTTTATAAGCACAATCTTGATATTTGATGTTGAAAAGTTAATCATCAAATTTAAATTTAAAAAAATATTTCATCTCATTTCAACTAAGTACATCCATACATGTACATAAAATATAACGTGGCACATATCACTATGACAAAAAGCAACATTTTCGAGTTAGTTCCCGAAAATATCACTAGATGCCGCGTTTTACGAGAGCGGCGCTTGTGGCGATATCACAGAAGCAATGTCCAGTTAGTTCCCGCAAATTTCACTAGGTGTCTATTCAAAACGAGCGGCCGTTTTCTGAATCGCGCAGACGAGATTCTCCGGCACGCAGCGAGCTATTTCGAGCTCGGCTTTAAATTCATACTTACCTGGCGTAGGGGACACCGTGATCAAGAAGGCGGTTCCCCCAGAGCGAGGCCCTTCCATTGCACTGCGGTCGGGTTGACCTCTGTGATTATCCCTAATGTGGATAACTCGGACGCGTTATTTTTGTTAGTGGGGACTGCGTACGCGCCGTCCCCTTCGTATAAATTTAAACGAATGTTCTCGTCGATGCAAACCGAAGAGAAAATCATCACACAAAGTTAACTTGTCCGCCGGAGTAAAATTCGGCTTTTAATGAAATCTCATTACAATACAATATGTTTAAACAATAAAATATGTAGTTTATAAATTCATGTAAAAATGTTTTGGTCTAAGAAAAATGTAAAAGTTCTCACACTATTTATACGCTTAGCTTAGTTTTAATTATAAATCTTTGCAAACCGTTGCTCAAAGAAGCTATTATAATAATTAAAAATAAATATTTCATAAATTGTACCTACATGTTAAAAATACAAGACAATTTGTAGAAACAATAAAACAGTTTTACCTGAACTAGGTAGTCAGGCGAAAATAGGCAGCAACTGTAGCTTAAAATAACCACATGTACCTATAATCACGTAGTCTATTTAAATTAAAATCAAATTTAAGAACTAAAACATAATGTATACTACTACTTCTTAGATGTAAAATTAGATTTTAAAATACAAATTAAACACAAACAACTAACAACTCCATATCCTCGTAGGACATATTTTAGGAGGGCTTCTAATACAGTTTGCTTACAGTTTATATCTAAGTAAGGGAAAAGAATCTAAGAAGTAAGTACTTACTATTTTTTGCAATTGTGGCTATGTTTCACCGTACAGCGCTCTCCCACATAGGATGTCAGTATAATTCAGACATCCTAACTTCATGAATAATATACTCTACTATCTCTATGACCAATATAAATATACTCAAATGGCATTTCGCGACACATCAAAGCCTCGAACCATCTGTATGGATTTTTGCCGTGCTTGTACCAACTGCGATATCACCTGCTTTCCTAAACGAACCGTTAAATTTTTTCGTCAATCATAGTTGACAAGTCCTTATAATCACCCCCAGCTGACTTGCTCTAGACAAATTTAAAAACTTATCTACTTTTAGGGTTCCGTACCAACTTTCAAATAAAAAAAAATAAAAATAAAAACGGAACCCTTATAGGATCACTATGTAGTCCGTCTGTCTGTCTGTCAAGACCATTTTTTCTCAGAAACGCGTGGAGGTATCGAGCTGAAATTTATATCAAATACTCAGGTCCCTTCCCTTGGAGCTGTAAAAATCAAACTTCTAAGCCAACGCAATCAAAAGATACAGCCGTGCTGCAAATTTTCGACACTCGCAAAGGAATCAAAACCTACAGGGTACTTGTCGTGAACTCAGAATCTTGAAATTCGATACGAAGCAACGTGTTATAGCACAGATAAAGGAAAAATTGCGAAAAGCATACATTTTTAGTTACAACATTCAATATAAATATTTTAAATAATTTTAAACTTACTACCCCTTTCCTAACGAACGCGTAGAGGTATTAAATTGAAATTCATATCAAATAAACAGGTCTATAATACGCTCGCAGTTGGCCGGTTTTTGTGTGTAATCTTATACCTTTAAATGAGCAATTCTTGTATATATATATATATATAATTGGAATCTCGGAATCGGCTCCAACGATTTTCATACAAATTAGTATATAGGGGGTTTCGGGGGCGATAAATCGATCTAGCTAGGAATCATTTTTAGAAAATATCATTTTATTCGTGTTTTATCGATAATCAATCTCAACTGAAAAATATGACTCTTCCTGACATCTATTGGCGAATAATAATACTACTATTTTTTGTGAGCAACTAATTGCTTTAACGACACAACAGCAGATGGCGTTGTTAAGTAACACGAAGTCAATGAGTGTTTGCTTTGAGGTTAGACTAAAATCAATTATTTATTATCCAAAAAACACAATTAAAAAATAAAAAAAAATACCGAGCAAAGCTCGGCCATCCAGGTACTTTTAGTAATAGGAACTGCTGTAATATTTATTCTACCTTAGCGGCTAGTTCAGACTCGGGCACGTGGGTGGTGTTTCAACCCGACTACATCATAGACGCTCGACTCGGCTGTCTGTGGAGGCTGCAATTGTCGCCCTCTGGACTTGCTCACTCGGTAAGTAATCCTACTAATATTATAAACGCGAAAGTTTGTAAAAATGGATGGATGGATGTTTGTTACTCTTTGACGCCAGAACGGCTGAACAAATCTGGATGAAATTTGGCAAAGAGACAGATTATAGTCTAGAATAGCACATAGGATAATTTATTACCGCGGGTGAAACCGTGGGGCCCAGCTAGTGGTGCTATATTTTTACTGCAATACTGGCCCAGCAATATTGTCATACGTTTCTAGCATGGCTGATGACTGGGCTACAGTCAAAGTCAAAATGTTTTTATTCAATTTAGGTATCAAAGATATTATGAACGTCAAGAGTCTGCAATATTGCTAGTATTGCAGTAAAAAATGCGATGATAGCCTAGTCGGAGAAGGCTCGACTCTCAAGCCAGAGGGAGCGGGCTCGGACCCAGCCGACGGCACGTACCAATTTGTTCATTGTGTGAACATATGAGCGTATTTAATGTCATTCGCTACATAACTGGAGCCCGGTGTATGGCGACAGGCTCGCCCCCTGTCACATGTGGGTCTGAATATGTATAAATGTAGTGTATCTATTCGTGAGAACCTATTATTGGCTATCCATAGTTTATTTTATTGTATATTTTTAATGTAAGTAGCTGTTGGTTCTCCTATAAATAAATAAATATCGTCCGGGGAAGTGTGGATGTTGTACACCTCTGCCAGCCCCTTCGGGGATATGTATGTATGTATGCAGTAAAAAATGGCCGGTCTCGGAGCGCCCTAACGAAAACAACTGTTGCATACATGTATGTTGGTATACATGAAGTGTGGCAGTGTTGCATTTTAAAGCGACTTCAAAAAGTAAGAGGTTCTCAATTTGGATTTGTTTTTTTTGTATGTATGTTACGCGAGTCCGTGACAGTAGCTGCGTGACGCACGGACTGCTCGTTGACAACGACAAACTGACAGCACGCACACGGAACGGACTGCGACTGGATTTGGTGTGTTTTAGCTCTAATAATTATAGTTCATTCATCGTGTTAACATAACCATTATTTCTCTAGTTGCCAAAAGAAGATATAGCCAAAATAGTAGCAGTACTGCTTCGGAGGACAGAGAACGCTCCGAACAGGGCCGTCAAAGACACGGTCTACAGGATACTGGACCAGCTCGTGCTCGAAGCGAAGACCTATCTACTGGAACTTTCTAGTGTTTTCGATGAGATTAACTCGGTTTACAGGTATGAGGATTATTTGGTTTACTTTCCTTACAAATTAAAAGCAAGCAAGTTCGTATTTCGAGTGGCTAGCTCGGATGTCAGAGTTTCCAGGTCGCTCGATGGCCTCTGACATGGCTTGACGATTGTTGTCATAGAACAAAGAACCGGGGCATACAATAAAACGTTTTATCCAAGCCACGGTAGCGCTCAGTTGTAAATGCTCACAAATTGCTTCTTGACTATTAAATTTGTGATTCTTTGTCTTTTTATGCTTTGGATATTGCGTCTGAAAGCAAATTAACATAATTTCCAATTTTTGGAGCAACATAAGTAAGTACCTATAAATGCACGAACGAATTTAGCGATGTTTCAAATTTTTGTCTCGTTCATAAAATTATAAAAAAAAGAAACATGCCTAAACAAAACGCAATTGAAGAAATATTAAATAATAATATTGGTTTAGCGATATTTAATTCAATTTAAATAAACTTTAAGACTGAAGCACCAGAGAAATGGTGAATGGTGATTGTCCGATCCCATCATCGTTATCCTGCCAGCCCGGAATACGTCCTCTGCTGGACAAAGGCCTCCCCCATTGATTTCTATAATTATTGGCCTCGTGTTGCCCACATCCAGCGGCTTCCCGCGACCCTCACCAAATCGTCAGCCCACCTTGCCTTCCCACGCTACATCTTCCGGTTCGTAGTCGCCACTCAAAAATCTTTCTGCCCCATCGGCCGTCGGTTCTACGAGCGATGTGCCCGGCCCACTGCCATTTCAATTAGGCAATTCTTCGGGCTGTATCGGTCACTTCCCATCAGCAGCTTGTATTTAACATCATCGTTTTTCTCGTTTAGGAAGTGGGCGGAACAAGAGATGGCCCGCAACACGGCCGGCGCCGCCGCGCCGAGCGCGCTGCACCGGATCGTGGTCTCGCAGACCGACGTCTGCTCGCAGGTGCTGCAGCCGAGGGAGGACAGCCAGTACATTGTGCAGGTAACCGTGTTTCTGCTGATACCTTAATAAAGGTGTTGTCATCAAATTTGAGTGAGGACCTCGTGTTTAAGCCGCGTTGATCACGATCAGAGTGTGCTCGGACCTGCAGGAGCATGCTTCTTTTTTATTTTAATTATTTATTTAGTTTACTAACAAAATTGTACTATTATCTAGACTATGGACTAATAACAATTTGCATAATTCCTAAAACAGTGAACCTAAAAATAACAAAAAAATACGTACTATAATATCTACTACTACATTTAAAAAATAAACACTATAAATACTATTTATACAACAAAAACAATTAAAAAATATTCGAAATCAATTTAAACATACTTACTTACATAAAATATTTATATAGCCAGAAATTACTTGACACAAACAAAAGTACCAATACATTTTAGAAGTTGTGATTTCACTGCAGTCGGACATTATAGCCAATAACCCTATTATAGCCAAGTCTAGTCTCATAAGAAATTAGTATCTTATAATTTGATTGTTCTGTTTAAATGCGAGATGATACAAAAAACACTTCTGAACTTTCTCTAAATCATCCGAGTGATTTCTCTAAACAGGGTTTCTAACTACAGAACAATACTCAAGACCACTTCTAACCAGGCTATTGAATAACTGAATTAACAAATCTTTTTTTTTATTGTCTTTTGCATGCATGAAACTAAAATTAAATAACAAAATTTCCTGTAATCAAAATATTGATTCAAATAATAAAAATTTCTATTATTATTTATTACCTGGCTTGTCTGGAGATGAAACCACACGTTTTCCTAGCTTTCCGCGTTATAGTGTCGACATGTTCTGCAAAAATTCAACCGTCAATCAAATACCACTCCAATATCGGGGATGGATCGTACCTGTTCTAGATTAAACCCATTTACTGTATAGTTTTCTGGAAAACATACATGCTTTCGCGTAAACTTAATGAAAAAGCATTTAGTGACGCTTAGGCACATCTTATTACGGACGCACCATTGGCTTACACGGTGCAAGTCACACTGAAGGTCCTCAACGTCTTTCTGTTTTGTTATGCATTTGTATAGTTTTAGGTCATCAGCAAAAAGCTTAATTCGAGAACTCACTATCTGAGGCAAATCATTTAAGAAAACCAGAAAGAGTAGAGCACCTAAATGGGATCCCTGAGAAACACCAGACGGCACTGTTGTTAGACCTGATCTACAACCTTTTGTAACTACTAACTGATATCTGTTTCATAAAATAGAATCAAAGCAACGTAATCAAATTCCATGTATTCCGAGCCTATCCAATTTTGCCAATAACAAATCATGGTCCACCAAAACAAACGCCTTTCTAAAATCTGTACAAATGGCATTAACTTCCGTATCAAATTTGTGCAAGTAGATTTTTTAGGCCTAAAACCGTGAGTAAACCATTAGTCAACTATAGTTGACAAAATATGCAGCTCATGGTATAACAATGTACTCGGCCAGGAATACCATTCCGGTCACGTGGGCAACACGGTGTGACATCAATCGATGCTTAAGCAAGACCGAAATAAGTTATTAACAAATAGTTCGAAAGAGACGGATGACGATGACGAGTGACGTCATTCCATTTGCTCCTGGAATGCTAGACCTTGTTTTTTTTTAAATCATGATGCAGCCCACATGTTTTGATTTCTTAACCCAACGGGCAGAGCGCGGAAACGCATTTTAAACGTGTAGTTCAGAAGAATAATGTCAACGGTCGTTCGTAGGTGGTGACAGCGTACCTGGCCTCGCTGACGCGGCACGAGATGGTGGTCCAGCAGGTGGCGGCGGAGCTGGCCGTGCGCAGCCTCGTGCGCGGCGGGCGCAGCGCCGGCCGCCTGCGCGCGCTGGCTCGGCGCGGCGCGCTGGGCGAGTCGCGGCCCCTGGCCTGCGCGCTGCTCTCGCTGGGCCGCCTGCAGCCCGCCGCCGCGCAGCTCGCGCTCGACATGATGACCAGGCTGCAGGCGCACCAGGTGACTACTAACGACCGTGGGACGGGGATACAGTGACGAGCTGGCGCGGCGCGGTGCGCTGGGCGAGTCGCGGCCCCTGGCCTGCGCGCTGCTCTCGCTGGGCCGCCTGCAGCCCGCCGCCGCGCAGCTCGCGCTCGACATGATGACCAGGCTGCAGGCGCACCAGGTGACTACTAACGACCGTGGGACGGGGATACAGTGACGAGCTGGCGCGGCGCGGTGCGCTGGGCGAGTCGCGGCCCCTGGCCTGCGCGCTGCTCTCGCTGGGCCGCCTGCAGCCCGCCGCCGCGCAGCTCGCGCTCGACATGATGACCAGGCTGCAGGCGCACCAGGTGACTACTAACGACCGTGGGACGGGGATACAGTGACGAGCTGGCGCGGCGCGGTGCGCTGGGCGAGTCGCGGCCCCTGGCCTGCGCGCTGCTCTCGCTGGGCCGCCTGCAGCCCGCCGCCGCGCAGCTCGCGCTCGACATGATGACCAGGCTGCAGGCGCACCAGGTGACTACTAACGACCGTGGGACGGGGATACAGTGACGAGCTGGCGCGGCGCGGTGCGCTGGGCGAGTCGCGGCCCCTGGCCTGCGCGCTGCTCTCGCTGGGCCGCCTGCAGCCCGCCGCCGCGCAGCTCGCGCTCGACATGATGACCAGGCTGCAGGCGCACCAGGTGACTACTAACGACCGTGGGACGGGGATACAGTGACGAGCTGGCGCGGCGCGGTGCGCTGGGCGAGTCGCGGCCCCTGGCCTGCGCGCTGCTCTCGCTGGGCCGCCTGCAGCCCGCCGCCGCGCAGCTCGCGCTCGACATGATGACCAGGCTGCAGGCGCACCAGGTGACTACTAACGACCGTGGGACGGGGATACAGTGACGAGCTGGCGCGGCGCGGTGCGCTGGGCGAGTCGCGGCCCCTGGCCTGCGCGCTGCTCTCGCTGGGCCGCCTGCAGCCCGCCGCCGCGCAGCTCGCGCTCGACATGATGACCAGGCTGCAGGCGCACCAGGTGACTACTAACGACCGTGGGACGGGGATACAGTGACGAGCTGGCGCGGCGCGGTGCGCTGGGCGAGTCGCGGCCCCTGGCCTGCGCGCTGCTCTCGCTGGGCCGCCTGCAGCCCGCCGCCGCGCAGCTCGCGCTCGACATGATGACCAGGCTGCAGGCGCACCAGGTGACTACTAACGACCGTGGGACGGGGATACAGTGACGAGCTGGCGCGGCGCGGTGCGCTGGGCGAGTCGCGGCCCCTGGCCTGCGCGCTGCTCTCGCTGGGCCGCCTGCAGCCCGCCGCCGCGCAGCTCGCGCTCGACATGATGACCAGGCTGCAGGCGCACCAGGTGACTACTAACGACCGTGGGACGGGGATACAGTGACGAGCTGGCGCGGCGCGGTGCGCTGGGCGAGTCGCGGCCCCTGGCCTGCGCGCTGCTCTCGCTGGGCCGCCTGCAGCCCGCCGCCGCGCAGCTCGCGCTCGACATGATGACCAGGCTGCAGGCGCACCAGGTGACTACTAACGACCGTGGGACGGGGATACAGTGACGAGCTGGCGCGGCGCGGTGCGCTGGGCGAGTCGCGGCCCCTGGCCTGCGCGCTGCTCTCGCTGGGCCGCCTGCAGCCCGCCGCCGCGCAGCTCGCGCTCGACATGATGACCAGGCTGCAGGCGCACCAGGTGACTACTAACGACCGTGGGACGGGGATACAGTGACGAGCTGGCGCGGCGCGGTGCGCTGGGCGAGTCGCGGCCCCTGGCCTGCGCGCTGCTCTCGCTGGGCCGCCTGCAGCCCGCCGCCGCGCAGCTCGCGCTCGACATGATGACCAGGCTGCAGGCGCACCAGGTGACTACTAACGACCGTGGGACGGGGATACAGTGACGAGCTGGCGCGGCGCGGTGCGCTGGGCGAGTCGCGGCCCCTGGCCTGCGCGCTGCTCTCGCTGGGCCGCCTGCAGCCCGCCGCCGCGCAGCTCGCGCTCGACATGATGACCAGGCTGCAGGCGCACCAGGTGACTACTAACGACCGTGGGACGGGGATACAGTGACGAGCTGGCGCGGCGCGGTGCGCTGGGCGAGTCGCGGCCCCTGGCCTGCGCGCTGCTCTCGCTGGGCCGCCTGCAGCCCGCCGCCGCGCAGCTCGCGCTCGACATGATGACCAGGCTGCAGGCGCACCAGGTGACTACTAACGACCGTGGGACGGGGATACAGTGACGAGCTGGCGCGGCGCGGTGCGCTGGGCGAGTCGCGGCCCCTGGCCTGCGCGCTGCTCTCGCTGGGCCGCCTGCAGCCCGCCGCCGCGCAGCTCGCGCTCGACATGATGACCAGGCTGCAGGCGCACCAGGTGACTACTAACGACCGTGGGACGGGGATACAGTGACGAGCTGGCGCGGCGCGGTGCGCTGGGCGAGTCGCGGCCCCTGGCCTGCGCGCTGCTCTCGCTGGGCCGCCTGCAGCCCGCCGCCGCGCAGCTCGCGCTCGACATGATGACCAGGCTGCAGGCGCACCAGGTGACTACTAACGACCGTGGGACGGGGATACAGTGACGAGCTGGCGCGGCGCGGTGCGCTGGGCGAGTCGCGGCCCCTGGCCTGCGCGCTGCTCTCGCTGGGCCGCCTGCAGCCCGCCGCCGCGCAGCTCGCGCTCGACATGATGACCAGGCTGCAGGCGCACCAGGTGACTACTAACGACCGTGGGACGGGGATACAGTGACGAGCTGGCGCGGCGCGGCGCGCTGGGCGAGTCGCGGCCTCTGGCCTGCGCGCTGCTCTCGCTGGGCCGCCTGCAGCCCGCCGCCGCGCAGCTCGCGCTCGACATGATGACCAGGCTGCAGGCGCACCAGGTGACTACTAACGACCGTGGGACGGGGATACAGTGACGAGCTGGCGCGGCGCGGTGCGCTGGGCGAGTCGCGGCCCCTGGCCTGCGCGCTGCTCTCGCTGGGCCGCCTGCAGCCCGCCGCCGCGCAGCTCGCGCTCGACATGATGACCAGGCTGCAGGCGCACCAGGTGACTACTAACGACCGTGGGACGGGGATACAGTGACGAGCTGGCGCGGCGCGGTGCGCTGGGCGAGTCGCGGCCCCTGGCCTGCGCGCTGCTCTCGCTGGGCCGCCTGCAGCCCGCCGCCGCGCAGCTCGCGCTCGACATGATGACCAGGCTGCAGGCGCACCAGGTGACTACTAACGACCGTGGGACGGGGATACAGTGACGAGCTGGCGCGGCGCGGTGCGCTGGGCGAGTCGCGGCCCCTGGCCTGCGCGCTGCTCTCGCTGGGCCGCCTGCAGCCCGCCGCCGCGCAGCTCGCGCTCGACATGATGACCAGGCTGCAGGCGCACCAGGTGACTACTAACGACCGTGGGACGGGGATACAGTGACGAGCTGGCGCGGCGCGGTGCGCTGGGCGAGTCGCGGCCCCTGGCCTGCGCGCTGCTCTCGCTGGGCCGCCTGCAGCCCGCCGCCGCGCAGCTCGCGCTCGACATGATGACCAGGCTGCAGGCGCACCAGGTGACTACTAACGACCGTGGGACGGGGATACAGTGACGAGCTGGCGCGGCGCGGTGCGCTGGGCGAGTCGCGGCCCCTGGCCTGCGCGCTGCTCTCGCTGGGCCGCCTGCAGCCCGCCGCCGCGCAGCTCGCGCTCGACATGATGACCAGGCTGCAGGCGCACCAGGTGACTACTAACGACCGTGGGACGGGGATACAGTGACGAGCTGGCGCGGCGCGGTGCGCTGGGCGAGTCGCGGCCCCTGGCCTGCGCGCTGCTCTCGCTGGGCCGCCTGCAGCCCGCCGCCGCGCAGCTCGCGCTCGACATGATGACCAGGCTGCAGGCGCACCAGGTGACTACTAACGACCGTGGGACGGGGATACAGTGACGAGCTGGCGCGGCGCGGTGCGCTGGGCGAGTCGCGGCCCCTGGCCTGCGCGCTGCTCTCGCTGGGCCGCCTGCAGCCCGCCGCCGCGCAGCTCGCGCTCGACATGATGACCAGGCTGCAGGCGCACCAGGTGACTACTAACGACCGTGGGACGGGGATACAGTGACGAGCTGGCGCGGCGCGGTGCGCTGGGCGAGTCGCGGCCCCTGGCCTGCGCGCTGCTCTCGCTGGGCCGCCTGCAGCCCGCCGCCGCGCAGCTCGCGCTCGACATGATGACCAGGCTGCAGGCGCACCAGGTGACTACTAACGACCGTGGGACGGGGATACAGTGACGAGCTGGCGCGGCGCGGTGCGCTGGGCGAGTCGCGGCCCCTGGCCTGCGCGCTGCTCTCGCTGGGCCGCCTGCAGCCCGCCGCCGCGCAGCTCGCGCTCGACATGATGACCAGGCTGCAGGCGCACCAGGTGACTACTAACGACCGTGGGACGGGGATACAGTGACGAGCTGGCGCGGCGCGGTGCGCTGGGCGAGTCGCGGCCCCTGGCCTGCG
Source organism: Peribatodes rhomboidaria (assembly GCA_911728515.1). Taxonomy (NCBI): domain Eukaryota; kingdom Metazoa; phylum Arthropoda; class Insecta; order Lepidoptera; family Geometridae; genus Peribatodes; species Peribatodes rhomboidaria. The sequence continues at coordinate 13,792,246 of OU452179.1, read as the reverse complement.
CGCTGCTCTCGCTGGGCCGCCTGCAGCCCGCCGCCGCGCAGCTCGCGCTCGACATGATGACCAGGCTGCAGGCGCACCAGGTGACTACTAACGACCGTGGGACGGGGATACAGTGACGAGCTGGCGCGGCGCGGTGCGCTGGGCGAGTCGCGGCCCCTGGCCTGCGCGCTGCTCTCGCTGGGCCGCCTGCAGCCCGCCGCCGCGCAGCTCGCGCTCGACATGATGACCAGGCTGCAGGCGCACCAGGTGACTACTAACGACCGACGGCCGAGGGTGGAGGATACGGATGAAGCCTGAAATCTAAAGCGGACAAGCATAACAGCCTCGACGGCCCAGTTTTCAGCTCTAGGTTGGGCTAGTTGCTCATTCCATTCTGTCAGCATGGACCGGCGGGCGTGGATTCTCCACACTTCGACCTCCCTTGGTGCTGGATCGAGAGACGGGCCTTCTCCAAATAGGCTTTCATCCCAGAACCCTTAACCCAGAATAGTTTTTTTTTTTTTTATTCGATATTGAAACATTTGTTCGGCCGGGGTTTTTCATCACGTACTCCTTTAGATCGTATACTCACAGTAGTAGTAAATGTAGCAGCATAATTTCCTTTTCACTTCACAAGCTCGGAAAACTCTGTTTATCATTCGAAATCTGAGTGCAAAAGTGGATTTTACCCGCTAGCGAGGAATGGCTTTTTAAAATTTAGCCTTAGAATAATGGCACTGGCTAGCATGACGAAAATGAGCATGAAAAAAAACATTTTCCTCCGTGCAGTGAGGTGAAAAGTTGTTTGTTTCGCTCGGCAGCCAAGTTATACGGCGGCTCGTACTTTTTAAAACCCTCTCTTCGTCCAGGATTCTAGGCATTTGAATCCTGCAATCATTCATTGCTCAGGTTTCAATACAAGTACTTGCGCCAAAAAACAACTTTGCAGCCTTGCATAACAAATAACTATTAATATGAAATACCCATGACATCGATCCGTTACCGTTATCAGACTTATAAGACGCCTTGTATAAAATATGGGAGTGATAACACCACGGTGACCTTAGAACGATACTGACGTCTTCCATGGGTTATCGCTCGCTTTATGTGAACATAACAACATTAACTTAACTACGATAAATATACTGAAGGTGAAATAAAACTCACTATCATATCGTAAAAATATTAACTACTGGCCGGTAATTTCACGACCGTCCCGAGATGAAAAAGATATCATCTCTTGAGATATCCTGATGCAATGTGTGGTAATGTAATGATTTTTTTTAAATTTCTTTTTTAGCATAGGATTTGGTTGATTATAGGATGTTTTATTCGAACGAACGAGCGTTGGCAAACGAAGCGTCTCTGCTTCAGCTTTGACAAAAATGCTTTTGTATGTCCGAAATCTGTCTAGATTTCTGTCTGGACCTCTGTCTGGATCTTTGCCTTCCTTTACAGATCGCATTTCTTAACCGATTCTCTTGAAATTTGGTGAGTAGGTTGAGAAGTAAGAAGTAGGTTAGGAAAAGAATGGTCTAAGTCTTAGACTCTAAGATAACCGCAAATTCTACTATCACGTACAATAGTTAGGTACCCAGTCTACCACCAAAAGGAAAACAAACTGTTTAAAATTTTAATTCCGCGCCATAAGCGAGTCGTATCACCTTAGGCGACATTGTGGCATTAAAGCTTAAAACAACTAACGGTCTTATCGCTAAGGGCGCTTTCGGTCAACCTATAATCCCTGTTCTTATTGTTTTTCAGCATTTTTTAGTGTTTGTTTTCACAGAGATTCATAGAGAAAGGAACGAAAACAACAACAAATTAAATAAATCACAACAACATTTAACAACACAAAGTAAAGTAGGATGCGACACGTCGCATGAAGAGCATGTCAGTCACCAACCAAATCAACCCACTGTTAAATGTCCCCGTGGCGACAGATCGCAGTGAACAAGGAAACAAAAAAGCATTAAACAGCAAAGTTTGTCTTTCCACTCCTCAGGACATAATCGAAGTCCTCCTGAGCTGGAACGACCCGATCTCCGCGATCGGCGTGGCGCGCGCCGGCGGCACGTGGGGGCAGGTCCCGCCGAGGAAGCTGCTCGCCGTGGCGGCCCGCGCTCCGCCGCACACCGTCGTGGCTGTCGTGCATGCGCTCATGAGCAGGAACGAGAGGATACGAGGGTCGCCGCATTTCTTGAAAAGTTGGTATTTTTCTTATTAGGGAGGCTAGTATTTTGGGTGGGCTCAGCATTTTCACGTAGGGCAAACATTAATGCGATGAACATTTGTGTTTGTTATATGTCTGGGTGTTACTGTTAGTATCTATTTATAGGTATTATTCAGTCTCTAGCAGCCATAGCATAGTAAAAATGGCCATAGTAAATATAAGCTGTGTGTATTTTGGGTTCAGGTCACCGAGTGTGAAAATTGTCCCGATTTTTTTTTTTTTATTATTTTGGTTTTGATTTTAATTAGGTATATCCAACATATCTCGTGGTTTTTTTACCCACGGTCTCACAGGAACAGCTAACTTTTTCGAGTTGAAATGTTTTGTGCTTTTCTGTACCCCCTGACAACGTGTACGCAAGTCGCAAAAACTTCATGAAGATCAGTTGAGTAATTAAGGCGTGTAACCAACCAACCAACAAACGAACGGACAAACTCACTTTCGCATTTATAATTTAAGCTCAGATAGACAAAAACTAAGGCAGTACGGCTGACGAGAAAGTAGTACATACGTTGCTTTGTTATCTAATGAATTTTATTTTTATGCTAAATTGAAAGAAAACAATAACTAAAACACAACATAACTAAGTAGGTAAGTAGGTTTTTCATAGAATTTTATTACGCTTAAATAAGTTACATAATGAACACCTAGTTGAAGAATTGCAGTTTTATCTAGATAATTCGAAACAAGATAATTTGCCAACGATTAACATTATCAATACGCGAAGCCAGTAAAAATCCTATTGATAACGCGATTAGTTACTTCGTCGCAATCGCCCATAAATGTACCTCTACAAAATCTCTACATAGTAAAAAGCAAAGTCACTTTCCGCGTTTCTTTCTCTGTCTGTCTGTACATCCGCTAACTTATCATAAACGGAATTTGATATCAACGGAATTTTGATGCGGTTTTCACCATCAGTTATTTTTGTTTTTATAGGTTTACTAGCTGTCACCCCGCGACTTCGTTCGCGTTTATTATTTATATATATATATATATATATATATATATTTCAACTATCCTATCTCTTAAGTTGGATCGAACTGCACATGGTGTGCGAATTTTATTATAATCGGTTAAGTGGTTTAGGAGTTCATTGAGGACAAACATTGTGACACGAGATTTATATATATTAAGAAGATAGGCACTTAAGGAATCTTACGACTTAGGTCGTAAATAATTTGTGTATCATACAAATTAAAAGCTTGCCATAAAATTCTTAAATATTTTTTCCAGTATTAATTAATTATAAAAGTTATTATACCTACTTATTTTCATTTATGTTTAATTTATCACGTGTCAATGGGGCGCAAGTAATTAATTTATCTTGTTGTAATCTTATCACGTTTTCTGACGCAACAATCATGGTGTTCATGTGAGTTTTCAATATAATAAGTGATAGTCACAAATTGGTATGCTGTTGTGTAGGTACATGGTGTTTACTTTTCTTATTATCTAGGTAGTTCTGAAATAAATTACGTTGAAATGCTAGTTCACCCAATTATCATCTGCGTGTCGTTTCAACATAGGTGGACACGAACCGGTATTTTTATTAGGTACCTACATCAAATTCGGTAGTTTTGGTTTTTCATGAAGTTTTTAGAAAAATGCACAATAATAATATGTATTCATGCATGCGCCAAGATTCTCTCTCTGGGGGGCTATTCCTGCGCGTGAGATGAGATGAGATTTTATATTCGTCACGCTCACGCCTATGACGTTTCAAACCAGAGCAACAAGGATGAAAAAAGATGAGATGAAAATCTCAAATCTCCGAATAGGGCCCCTGGCTACGCCCGTCGCCCCTAAAGTGCGTAAAGTGATTTTTCGGTTTTCGAGCCCCGTCCATCATGGACCCTGCCGGAAGCAGGAAGGTCGTAACACTTCGGTAGTCCGGTTCGGTTTAAAGACCCTGACTTCCTGTGTTTTATTACACTACCCTTTCCCTGCGGGAAATCGCGTAATGGACTAAGCACTTTAAACTGAGTCAGCAAAGGAACGAATCTAAGCGAAACGGTGCTATTCATGTCGTCTTTACTCGCACTTACTATTGTGCGAGTGAAAGAATATGACTAATGGCGCTTTGTTTAAATTAGTGTTAGTTTATAACCCAGAACCATTTGACTTTACAAAGTATGGTGATAAAATTAAGCATTTTTATTTATTAATTTAATTTGTTACAGGCGAGCTGTGTGATAGCTACCTCGAGCAATACAAGCAGATAATGGAACAATAATTATTGTAATATTTTGACAATTCAAGTACAAGTTTAGATAAATTTGTAAATAAGACATGTAATAAATGAATATATTTTTAGATAAGTGAATGTATATTTTGTAAAAAAATGGAATACAATTGTTGACAATCATAATGTTTTCTCTTATTTTTTTTTTCAAAGATACACATTTATGTTTTTACATTGTAGCTCATTTTGTCTCAACACCAGTGAAGTATTTATTCAATTATGTGTAGTGCCTGTTTACAATAAGAACCGTCATGGCCAAATTATGAACTAACATAATATATGATACCATACATTGTAACCATTGAATTAAAAATACTCTTCCCTAGTCTGAGACTTTAACCATAATTAGTGAGCTCTTACTTTCTCTTAGCATTATGAAACATAAACTCAAAAAAAATTAAAAGTATTAAAACGGTGCAGACCCAGGGGTATTGTTTTGTCCGCACCCGCAAATCCTATGATGGCTTCTAAATTACTCTGTTTTGAAATATGGTGTATATCATCATCATGGCTCAGCCAATGCCCCGAATCTAAGCATTATTATAAAGGGTAATTATAAAAAAGTTTTTTCTCAATAACCAAAACATATAATTTATTTTTATAACCCGTTTTCATGGTTGAGTATAGAACACACAGTAACATCAGATATTACACAAATAGAATATACATAGTAAATGCATAGCAAAATATCTTGTGAATGTATGAATGTTTTACAGTTTAGATAGGTGCACAACAGATCGGATAGATTTGCCCACATGCATCAGATGGAATGCCTCATTGATTTCCTTCAAAGGCATGTTATGGGTAACAAATTCATCCAAAGGCAGCTTGTTTGCCAAATATTCTTCAACAAGCTTGGGCACACTGTCTCGGCTCTTGTACCCTCCAAAAGCTGTTCCCTTCCATGTACGACCGGTGACAAGTTGGAATGGACGTGTGCTGATTTCCTGGCCAGATGCAGCTACGCCAATGATCACAGATGTGCCCCAACCCTTATGGCAAGCTTCTAGAGCTGCTCTCATGGTGTTCACATTACCAATGCACTCAAATGTGTAGTCCAAACCTCCATCAGTCAAGTCAACCAGAACTTGCTGGATTGGTTTGTCATAATCTTTGGGATTAACAAACTCATTTACTCCAAACTTCTTGGCAACTTCAAATTTGTCAGGGTTGATGTCCACTCCAATTATACGCTTGGCTCCAGCATTTCTACATCCAAGTGCTACGGCTAAACCAACTGCTCCCAGACCAAATATGGCACAGTTAGATCCTGGTTCCACTTTTGCTGTGTTCATTGCTGCTCCATAGCCAGTAGGCACTCCGCATCCCAAGAGGCAAACTTTATCCAAGGCGGCATTATCATTAACCTTACACAGGGAAATTTCTGCCACAACTGTGTACTCACTGAAAGTGGAGCAACCCATAAAGTGGAAGAGTTCCTTACCCTTGCAGCGGAAGCGGCGCGTGCCGTCCGGCATCAGACCTTGGCCTTGGGTAATGCGAACTTTTTGGCAGAGGTTGGTCTTGGGGCTGAGGCAGAACTTACAGGTTTTGCACTGGGGCACATAAAGGGGAATGACTCTATCGCCGGGTTTCACCGAAGTTACCCCCTCGCCGATACTCTCGACGATGCCACCGCCTTCATGGCCTAACACCACAGGGAACACGCCCTCAGGATCTGCGCCAGACAGAGTGTACGCATCGGTATGGCACACGCCGGTTGCAGTGATCTTCACGCGCACTTCTCCGGCCTTCGGCGGATCCACTTCGATTTCTTCGATGGATAGGTCTTTACCGGCCTCCCATGCGACGGCCGCGAGACACTTGATCACTTTTCCCGCTGTAGACATAACTGCGCTTCACTACTGCCTGGAAACAAATGAAATGGAAATGAGCCGCCTCTAAATGGTATATGAACGCCTTGCGCGATAACAACGGGTTATCGATGATGTAATTCGGTGCGACGTGATAATGATAAAGTCTGAATAGAAATAAGTAACCAATCACTTTAACCTTGAACTTTGTGACTGTGTTGATAAGATGATTGGTTTGGTTCTACTAAAATCCTATTCGTAAGCGCCACCTCGTGATGATCGTTCGATAAATTACTTACCTGTAAAATGTTTTTGTTATTGAAATGAAAAGAAATTAAATAAAGAATTTGAAAAGAAAGTTAAAATTAACGTTTGTTGAGTCGAATTTCGAATCAAAACTAAACAAAAGAAATTAAATTAAAACGTTTCTTCGTTCGTTCGTAACAAACGTTAGTGGGTGGGTATCCGAATCATATCCAAATTATTCCGAATCGAATCATCTCGCAATTTGCACGTATGTCAGGGGGTTTTTTGGCGGGAACCGAAAAGATGGTGTCTTGATTTTAAATTATTTTCTAAAACTTATGATTCTTCGTGTATTAAAGTATTATAAGGGTGGATTATAAACCTTTATCGGTTCGATAACGTGCACGAGTTTGAGCAAATGATACAAACATTTAGACTTAAAGTTTCAGGAATGTATCTACGGCTTTACGGAAATGGATAAAGGGGAGGGATTCATCTCATCGTCATCCTTTCCTCCGTCTTCTTCATCATAGGTTTAACGACTTAGCACGCAAAACATACGGATGACTAGGCGGTATGGCCATGTTGGCTCTAGCATGCCCTACGGGGCAAAACCAAAAATAAGAAAAAAGATTCACTTTCGTTTCGAACATTTCATTTCGTGTAGTTTATTGAATCTTCGAAGACTTACTGTTTCTAAAAAAGATGGCTAAATTGCACAATTACCACATTCTTTGTCCACTAATTGACCAGAAAAGCTTTCTCGGTGTGGCGCAGGACAAGGAAGAAGAACATGTGATCATAACCCTAGGACGCAATGTTGTTAACAAACACAGGGTAGGAAAAAGACCATGAAATACTCTTTTTCTGTAGTTGTTTATATCAAAATGTACATGTAATACGCACAATGTATTTTCTAGTAATCGTACTTACTTTCGTACTTGTGTCTTGCTTTGAAATTTTGTAAACATAACCTTAAAAAATATACATATTTTGCAGTTCAGTGATCAAAAACAAGTCAGTGGTTGGACATCAAAAGATCACATTACGGCACCTGTAATTTACGATGAGGAACAAAATAGCTATGTTGGTGTTTTTAACAAGAACACAATAAAAATGTGGACGGATGATAGCACTAATTTGGATAAGCTAAAAAAGTACAAGGTTTGTGGGTGTTAATTATACATATATATGTTTCATGCAAATTTTGTAAATTTAGTATGTACACATACACATAGTTATTATAGTACACATAGTTGTAACTCCTGCTTGTTGCCTCAATGGCTAAGCCCTATGAGTTTTTATTATTTTATCATTATAAAATGCAGAAAATAGAAAATCATTGGCTGCAGCTAGTTAAATATAAAGTGTAAGATTACAGTCATAGTTATGACTTATGAGGTGTTTGAAAAGTATAAATTTTCATTTTCAGTTTCCAATCAACATCTTAAAACTGATACCTCGCATCAACCAACCTCCTCTAGTAATATTTACCAATGGCAACAGCGCATCACTGCCATATGCAATAGAAAACAGAAAGACTTATGAGAGCAAATCTCTGCTTAAAGAAACAGATGAAATTGTTGAAATGGCATGGTACAAAGAGCAGAATACTGACCACATATGTTACATATTGAAAACCACAGAAGGATATGAAATAGCAAATTGTCCACTAAGAGATGAGCTGGGTGATTTAGTAAGATCTAAATTGACACGAGTGAAAATAAACAGAGAGGAAGATGTTAAGGTGGTTGGGCAGTTTATCAGCTGTGTAACTGAAAAGTGCCATATTTTTATTTTATGTATGTATACCTCTCTCAATTTTCAATGCATAATATCTGATGTAATCATTGTGATGATATAGTATGTATATTTAGCTAAGATAAATTGTACTTTAATATTAACTTGGTAATATTGTTTCAGGGAGTGATGCCAAGATGTCTGCATATGATTTGCATGTTGGAAAATGGAAAAACATGGGTACAATCCCCTGGATATCTACAACATCAAGTGTTTCCATGACATTAATGGCAAAAAACCATCTCATAATATTTGGCAGCAATAAAGAGCAAGATGGAGCTATCATTATTGCCTACAACTACATTTTACGTGTTGCATCATGCAAATATCCAATGAAAATGTACAGAGAAAACTCCAAGCTATTTTGTTATGATGGCCGCATCATTCTAGAAGCTTCAAACCACATCGGCATGCTTCCATTTACTCTGGAAGAAAACAGGAATCTGTCAAGTCTTCTAGGATCCCATGAAATTGTACAGAATGATAGCCCTGCAATAGCAGATTGGGGAACACCAACAGAGCCTTTATTCCAATCTATTCCTGAATTAGAAGAAGCTGTGAAACTTGGAATTACTGAAAGAAGTGCATGTGCCAACATAATGCCAACATTAATAGAAAAGAATGATACAAAAGCAATTATAAATATTTTACGGGAATCCAAAGACATTCCAGAGTCAGCTTTGGCAGCATTAGTAAGCTATGCTGTCAGATCCCATGTCCCCAACAATGATGATGATGATAACATAAATTGTGAACTTTTAAATGAGATATTTAGAGTCTTGTTCTGTGATGCTCTTCTTATACCACATTTGAGGAATAATTTAACTATTACTGATTCTTTGAACATCCTAAAATATATCCTATACCTTATATTCAAATCAGATTTGCCCTTAGATGCGGAGTATGAAAGCAGGTTGTATGACTGGTGTGCATTAATTCTAGATGCATTCTATCAACAATATGTGATTTCAAAAGATCCAAATGTTGGAAAAACTCTTAAAAACATGTCTAAGTACATAAATACACTCATAGGTGAACTCCATAAAATCAGTAATACAATTACAGAACTACATAAACAAATAACAGGCAAAAACAAACCTAATAATGAAGAATACCAACCATACTCTGTTGAAATTATGAATATATAAATTAAGTTTAAGAGCTACATATTTTTTTATTTATTCTCTTTTGGCACCCTGTCATTCATCATTGTTAATACTAGCTCAACTATGTAGGAAAATAATATATTTTCCTGAAAAAGCTAAAACTTTTTCAGGAAAATATAATTAATTAAATCTCATTAGAAAAATAAATTCAAAACAGCAAATAGTTATTCAATAGCTTTTTTATTTGCAGCTCTAGCAAACTGTACTACCATAGGCCTTTCCTTTAGCATGTAACCATTAGTCTCATTCAATGCTGTCTCAGCCATTGGCACTGAAGGGAATGTAACAAATGCTTGTCCTTTCATTCTACCTTCCTGCATCACTCTTACATCAAAACCAGTCATTTCTTCATCTGTCATTCCTTCTACATAACGTCTGTATATTCTCTTCACATCTTGCTCTGTAACTGTTTTTGCCAAATTCTTTATGTACAATCTCATTGACGGTTGGCCAGGGTGATAGTTTTTGAAAACAGGCATTATCTTCATATCTCTGTAAGATAATCTATTCTTTAGTAATTCTTTTTTCGTTATTGTGGGTAGATCTGCTTCTGTCACTGTTTCCTGTGTTTCTTTGGGTATTTCCTCTTTCTGGAATGTTCCTAACTCTCCGATAATGTTTGGTTCAGAGTCTTCTGCTGGTTTCTGTAACGCATCTTGGTGTACTATGACAGATATTTTCTTTGGTTCTTGTACTGGTGTCACATCAAATACTTCTTCCTGACTAACTATTTTCTTTTCTTTTGGATTAGATGGTGTCGTAGGCAATACAAATGGGCGTTTTCTAGAAGGCACAGCCAATTTACGTTTCCTTTTCATAGCTTTCAGGACGGTAACTTTCTCAACTTTATCAGTAGTTTCATCACTTGATATCTCTGATTCTGTCTCACTTTGTGGAAGAGGTGTAGGGATGTCTTCTACACAGAAATTCTTGAATTTTTCCTTGAAAAATAAAAAAGCTGTGGCATTTTCTTGAAACGGCGTTTCGAGGCACATTTTATTCATCAAGTGCAGAGTTTGTATATAAAATGGTTTGTGGGTAAAAAACGCGTGAAGAATGTTTATAACAGTTTCGGGCGTTGGGTCCGGATATTTATACTTTAAATGCGGCGGTGGCGGTTGATAAAAGTCAATAGAAGGGCTCCATGCGTTTAATGTCTTGAGGAATTCTTTCACGAGTTTTGTAGTCGACGATATTTTTTCAGCATCATTTCTAACGTGTGAAACCGGTTCTTTCTCAGAGGAATATTCTACGACTAACTTTCTATGAGCTATATCAAGTTGGTGAAGACGTCCGAGAGATGCCTTTGCCTTTGCAACGGTGCCAAAGGAAGCAAAAACGTAATTGCGTTTGGCCGATGTTTCCCATACTTGTTCAGCTCCAAAATGTTTAAGTAGTTGCTCTTTATCTTGAAACGATAGCGCTGGTGGTAAATGTCTAATTAATAGCACTTTTGACATTATTTTATTTCACTAATTCTTTTCTGTGTGGACTGAACGACAACAACAAACAGTACCACCGTATCCAAATCAGCTGTTCGAGACAAAGACAACCGTGATTCAAAATGTACCAATGTCAATGTCAAAAGCTAATTTTTGCTATTGCTACTAGTCTAGTAGAAAATGCTCTACAATTAAAATTATTGATAATTTTTTGCCCAGCAAAAAAAAGCGGCTAAAAAAAAATTAAGTTGTTTTACACAAATCTGACAGTGACGACATAAGTATACTGACCGTGTTTTTTTTATTTTTGGTTGGGCAGACTAAATATGGCCATACCACCTAATCATCCGTAAATTTTGCGTACTTTAATTGTTGAATCTATATTGAATATGATGGAGGAGACGGTGATGATAGATGAGCGAGATGAATCCCTCCCTTTTCCGATTTCAGTAAAGCCGTGAATATTTTACTGAAACTTTTGTTGAAGCAAAGAGTTGCTACTGCACAATATGTAACCTCATGTCTGATCACTGGTGCAAACGTCTCGAGGTAATCAATGCCTCTACGTTGGCTAAAACCTCTTGCGACCAATCGAGCCTTGTAGCGCGTTATTCCCCCCGCCTCTTCTTTGATTCGAAATAACCATTTCGAATCAACGATATTGCTCGATTTCGGTGGCTTCACCAGCGTCCAAGTTTCATTCTTTCTCAGCGCATTCATCTCCTCCTCAATCGCGATTCTCCACTTCTCTTTATCACTACTTGATAGAGCTTCACTGACAGTTAAGGGCACATCACTTTGAAGTGCTTGATATGTGACGTGATCCGGAAATTCTCTAGGTTTTCTTTCACGCAATGGGTATCGTCTTTCTCTTTGTTGTTCTGGTTCTGGTAACAGTTGTTCGACCTCCTCGGTTGATTCCGACTGCATATCCTCTATTTCCTCTTCATCTCTTCCATCAACAGACTCCCATTCATCATTACTTTCTACTTGATTGTGGTTTGAATCTTCTGCAGCTATTTCTCTTACTGTCTCTTATGTACTTAGCAGTTTGTACAAGGCCAGACATAGCTCATGTAGTTAACTACTTGAGTCAATTCAATGAGTGTTACGAGGAACAACACTGGGTCGCCGCCAAACGTGTGTTGAGATATCTCAAAGGGACAATAAATTATGGGTTGAGATATTACACGGGAAGAAAACCGCAAGAAGTGATGGAGGCTTTCGCTGATGCTGACTATGCAGGAGATAGTGACCGTCATTCATATTCTGGCTCAGTGTTCCTTATTCAGGGAGGAGCTGTTTCGTGGCAGAGCACTAAACAACGAACTATTGCTCTTAGCACAGCAGAGGCTGAATATGTATCGGTATCAGAAGCTGTAAGAGAAGCAATATTTCTGCGAAGATTTTTAGCAGAAGTATCAGATCGACGGGTCTATAAGTTGGATGAAGCCATAACCATCTACTCTGACAGTCAGTCTGCCATCGCTATGGCAAAGAACCCAGTACACCACCAACGTACCAAACATGTAGACGTTAGATACCACTTTGTGCGTGAGGCAATTGTAAATAATTTTGTGATACTGAAGTACAAGGAGACAGCATGCATGGTTGCAGATGTTTTAACAAAACCACTTCCAAGGGGGAAGTTTGTGTGGTGTGTGAGGAGTATGGGTATGTGTGTTTGAGAAGCATGCAAGATGTTTGAATGGACATTAGGTTAAGGAGGAGTGTTGAAGCAAAGAGTTGCTACTGCACAATATGTAACCTCATGTCAGTAACACAGGCTGGTTGGTTTTTTGAATGAGGATTCAAAAAGACAACTGATTTTGGAATTGTGAAAAATTTGAGTGTTGACAATTAGCAGCATACTTGTCAAGAAGTAAAAATTTTTATTAGAATGTTTTTCTAAGAGTTTTAGTGATTATTGTGTTTGTTTGTAATGTAATATCTAATAATATTGCATTAAAGTGTTTCTCATGGATATTCTGCTTTATGTGTTCATAGACATAGTGTGAACTAAAATTCATAGGGTAGGGTGACCCAACAGGGGTCACGGGGCAGAGGCCTTTTTCCCAACAACTTTAAGTCAAGTTTTGTAGAGAACATGAAAATTAGCATTGCATTTCTCTTTGTATCATTTGCATTTGCTTACACTCGTACACGTTATTGAACCGGTTAAGGTTCTTCACCTTTATTATTACACTTTAACACTCAAAGAATCTCAAGATTCACAAGTTTTATAAAAAATAAAACAAAATCACATCATCTTTTCGGTTCCCGCCAAAAACTCCATACTGATTACTGACGTTTGACCGAGCCGCCAAGTGTTCGATTTTGATTGTTGCTCATTGGATTGTTGTTTCTTCGGTTGTTTCATTTGTGTTTTTACTCTAAATCTACCGGTTCTATTTATTATAGAAGTACCAATGAAAAACAGTTTGTGGTTTTATTTTCAAATATATATTAAAAACACCGTTCTTTTCTACAAAACAATCAATTAATCAAACGAATTAACATGCCACAGGAACCCGAAAAAAAATGTGTAAAAGTAGTGGTTTTGGGCGACATTGGAAGAAGCCCACGTATGCAGTACCATGCCTTATCTCTCGCGAATAACGGGTTCAAAGTCAACATAATCGCTTACGTGGAATCTACACCACTCACCGAAATTCTGGAGAGCACTAACATAACCATAACAAAACTCCATCCATTAGTTTTTGACATAGGACCAAAGCTGGTCCGGTACGCAGTGAAAGCGTTTTGGCAGACGATAAGTCTGTTCCTAACATTGTTAATCACTGGCAGATGTGATTACTTGCTGTGCCAGAATCCTCCAGCCATTCCTACACTACCAGTCTGTCGGTTTTACTGCCTGGTAACAAGAGCAACATTTGTCATAGACTGGCATAACTATGCATTTTCCATTATGGCTATGTCATTACCTCAAGAACACATTATTCTTAAGTTTGCGAGATGGTTAGAGAGATATTTCGGGCAGTCTTCCCAGCAAAACCTTTGTGTTACATATGCTATGAAAGAAGACTTACTACAAAATTGGGATATAGAGTAAGTTACTTCACTGGTGTTCTTAAATATTTGACTGAGACTTAACCTATACCTAAGCAACTTATTATCTTTTCAGGTCCAAAGTTCTATATGACAAGCCTCCAAAAATATTCCATCCAATAACACTGCAAGAGAAACATGACTGGTTTCTGAAGCTCAGCAAGCAGTACCCAGAGTTTGCTTGCTCTGGCAGAGAACAGTTGAATGAGCTATCAGGGGAAAGGACAGCATTCACACAAGTCCAGGACGAAATAGTGGAGTATAGGAGTAACAGGCCCGGTCTGTTGTTCAGCAGCACCAGCTGGACGGAGGATGAGGACTTTAGTTTATTGATGGAGGCTTTGCAAGGTGAGAATCATACTGAAATCATCTGATCCATTTCAAATTCACACTCAGTGTAAATTATACTCAGACTAAGCTGATGATGAACGGTTGAAAGCAAGAAAAAAACTTCCCTTTAGCATGTTTTGTTTCATTAGTTAAAATCATGTTTAAACTTTTCAGTGTATGAAACCACATACAGCCTTTCAAACAAACTGCCCAACCTGATTTGTGTAATCACTGGAAAGGGTCCCATGAAGCAGCACTATATTGAGCAGGTACGAGTAATTAAAAATCTTGTCTGAAAAAGTCTTACTTTTCAAGTTTAGTAACCCAGTAAAAAAAATTACTGACTGCTTATTCTTTTTCAAGATGAGGATGTTAAGTCCTGCAGTAACATCTTGCTTAGGGTGAGGTGTGCATTTCCCTTAACCATTACCTACCCGAGCCAAACTCAACACCTTGAAATATGAGTAAGGCTCTGGGGCACTGGCATAAACTGCTTGATTATTATTGAAACTAGTCCATGTCTTATAAGTTTTACCACAATTTACCTTTATTTATTGTTACAGGTGGCTCGTAAGAACTGGCAACATGTGAAAGTCATAATGCCATGGCTGGAAGCTGCAGATTACCCAACAATGGTTGCCAGTGCAGACTTAGGTGTCTGCCTACATACCAGCTCTTCTGGGCTCGATTTACCAATGAAAGTTGTGGATATGTTTGGTGCGGGGCTGCCAGTTTGTGCCTTTGATTTCTTGTGGTAAGTGTCATGATATTTTAAATACATACATAATTATATTGATGCTTTTTTATATAGGGGTGGCAAAGACAACTCTCCACTTGCCACAATCATGGCTTTTGGTACATCTACTTCCACAAGTTTTTTCATGTGTATGAAAAGACATTTTGTACTATATTTAATTTTATACTTGTTAAATTGTTAATAACCTGTTTATTGCTTGCTAATAGTAGTCTTTCACCAATTGGAAATAATAAATTCAATTTTAATTTTTAGCTTAGATGAGTTAGTGGAGAATGGAATTAATGGGTACACCTTCAAGACAAGTGAGGAGCTGTCCAAGCAAATAGTCAACTGGTTTGAAGACTTCCCAGTCAATGAGAGACAAAACAAAATAACACAGAAAATGAAACGGGAACTTACTAAGTTCCAGGAGTCTCGGTGGGAGGAGAACTGGAATCTTAGGGCTAAGAATATTTTTGAATTGTGATAATCATATTGTTTTATGAATTTGATAAATTTCTAACCACCACACTCAGTTAAAGTGCAGTAGTTGAACCATTAATAAGGGCTGCCTTTTCTCAGGAAATTTTACTTAGCAATAAGTCATTATAAACAACTACTGAGTGTGGCAGTGAATGTAGTAAGTAAATCAATATTTTTGCTCTAACCTAACTAACCTCTTAAAGGGGATAGTTTTTTTTATATATGTATGTTTATTTTTACACCTCCAACCGCCTTATGGGCTCGACTGATTTTGGATTGAGAGGTTGTTTAATTAGTCTTTGTATCAGAAAGGTCAATCTGCACCTTTTGCAGCCAGATTTTTCTTTTTCTTCAATACCTGTTAATGTAATAAAATAGTATTGAACACAGTTATATTTTTGGATTTCCTGTTTTATTTGATGGCTGTAGATTAGGTGTAAATAGGATAAATTAGGATCAATTAATAACCAAAAATAAAGCTTTAAAACTTTAATATTAACACAAATAATATGTCAATATCTCTCACAGAGGCACACAGTATATAGTACACTTACACTAATAGTCTTTCGATTTCCTGCTGAATACCCTGGATTTGCGGTTTTAGCTGAGAACCTTCGTTAATGGTAATAGAACAAGCGATAATAGGCCGCGAGACTCCACACGCGCGACCTAGCGCTTGCTTTGATCTGACAAACACATAGGGCACATTCTTATCTTCACAAAGAATGGGAATGTGCAAAACGATTTCTAAAGGTTCGGCATCGGCAGCCATGATAATGAACTCCGAAAGGCCACGATTGAGGGTCTTCGTAGCCTCATTGGCACCTTTACGTAGCTGCTTGTAGTTGGAAGCTTGCTGCACCAAATTAAGGATCTTTGCGGTCAGCGCTGCATCTGCGAGGGGATACGCTTTGGGGTTCACTGCAGCTTCCGTTTCAGCCTGTAATAAAAGCAAGAGGTGAGCGCGCGTTCAAAATAACCTCAAAAATCACATGCCGTGTTTACATTTCGAAATGCACAGATATTTGTAATAGGTACCGATTAATAGATTTATTACTTGTCATTGAGTATTAATGAATTAGGAATTTACAAAATGTTAAAATAAAACGTGTTTCTCACCATTTCTGCAAGTAGGGGTTACCGGAGCGTTGGTATAAAACTCAACCTCTCGGCGATTTCTCGCTTCACTGAGGAACTCAGTTCAAGTAAAGAGAGTCAGAAGGTAGAACAATATGGTTCGTGAAAGCAAATCTTAAATCACGTTAAATTTCGTTATAACAGAAAACAAGCAAGGACGCTAGGACGCTACAGCAGTGTACAGCAGCACAAACAACACGGATTTTTTTTTTTTATAATTTATTCATGACCATGGATACTCGTCCTTCAGTCGGATTCTTAGTAATAATTTTTCCTTCAGTTACAGATGATGGGATGATGATGATGAGGTGATGATGAAGACGATGAATCCCTCCCCTTTTCCCATTCCAGTAAAGTTATGGATACTTTACTGAAACTTTAAGTGAAGTTTTGTAGAGAACACGAAAAATCGCGTTTCGCGATGTTTGTATCATTTGCCCACACTCGTGCACGTTGACGAACCGGTAAACGTTAATAATCCACCATTATTACAATTTAACACTCGAAGAATCACAAGTTTTAGAAAATAATACAAAAACACGACACCATCTTTTCGGTTCCCGCCAAAACTCCCCAAACAACACGGATTTTTTTTTTTTTTTTAAATTATTCATGACCATGGAAACTCGTCCTTCAGTCGGATTCTTAGTAATAATTTTTCCTTCAGTAACAGATGATGGGATGATGATGATGAGGTGATGATGAAGACGATGAATCCCTCCCCTTTCCCCATTCCAGTAAAGTTATGGATACTTTACTGAAATTTCAAGTGAAGTTTTGTAGAGAACACGAAAAATCGCGTTTCGCGATGTTTGTATCATTTGCCCACACTCGTGCACGTTGACGAACCGGTAAACGTTAATAATCCACCATTATTACACTTTAACACTCGAAGAATCACAAGTTTTAGAAAATAATACAAAAACACGACACCATCTTTTCGGTTCCCGCCAAAACTCCCAAACAACACGGATTTTTTTTTTTTATTAAATTTTCATGACCATGGATACTCGTCCTTCAGTCGGATTCTTAGTAATATTTATTCCTTCAGTAACAGATGATGGGATGATGATGATGAGGTGATGATGATGAAGACGATGAATCCCTCCCCTTTTCCCATTCCAGTAAAGTTATGGATACTTTACTGAAATTTTAAGTGAAGTTTTGTAGAGAACACGAAAAATCGCGTTTCGCGATGTTTGTATCATTTGCCCACACTCGTGCACGTTGACGAACCGGTAAACGTTAATAATCCACCATTATTACAATTTAACACTCGAAGAATCACAAGTTTTAGAAAATAATACAAAAACACGACACCTTCTTTTCGGTTCCCGCCAAAACTTCCAAACAACACGGATACAAGCTAGTGTTGCCAGTGGCAGATCGTCAAATGAAACTTGAGACAGCTCAAAAAGTAACATTTCAACAATAAAAGTAATATTAATGACTAGCTGTTTTGCCCGCAGCTTCGCTCATGTTTTATAGCCTATGTCTATCAGGAATAATATAGCTTTCTAATAGTGAATTTTTGAAATCGGACCGGGGACCTTATTTAGAGATTTTAAAATTTTCTTCTCACCTTTTTTCATCCTTGTTGCTCTCGTTTGAAAAATAATAGGTGTGAGAGAGACTAAGATAAAATCTCATCTCATCTCACTATGTAAGAATAGTCCTCCAGTAGTTTTTGAGTTAATTCGTTACAAACACACCCACGTAGAAATATTTTTCCTCTCTATAATGTTATATAGATTATGGATCTATCAATTAACCCGGGGAACGGGAGGGGGCGGGGTGGTTCAAAACGATGCGAGTTAAAACCGAAAGCTTATTTCATGTGAAAATGGAATTATTTAAAACACGGAACAAAGGAACGTAAAATGTTACAAAAGTAATATTCTGGCAACCCTGGGTCCAAAGCAATGCAAAAATATCTATTTTCCCCTCAACTGGCAGTCGACCACATTTTGACAAGAAAATTTTAGACAACAACTGGCAACCGACCACATTTTGACAAGAATTTGAATAGAAGTCGAAGGGTGTTCGATTTTCCTTGCCACTTTAAGCATAACATGTTGTGATCCTTGTCTAACTATTTAGACATTTCATAAAAATGACAAGGATTAAACTATACTCTGAGTATAAAGTCCACTTTCGAACAAATTCTATCGAAATTTTGCCGTCAAAGTCAGTCACGTTTCGCGCGCGTGAGCCGGCGGCCATTGCGTGTTTCAAGTGGGTCTCAAGTGGCCGGTTTTTTTCCATTATCTAACAGTAATCTAATAAGATTTGTGTGAGTTTGTCATTTGAAACATAAACAGTTAAGTTATAAACAGTTTGTGACCGTTATTTCATAGATTTGTTTGATATTTGTTTGAAATGTGATAATGCAAGCTTGGAATGTAAACAAAGTAGGTATGTAAGTACTCGTTTTCGAGTGACTCATATTACGATTCATAAACATTAAACTAAACACTTCTCTTATCTGAATCTTTGTACGGGATAAGTCAATGAACCGAGCTCTTTGTTAGATGTAAAACAAGAGGCACTTGACCTTGGAGATTTCTCAGAATTGAGTACCTAGTAAACATGTGTTCGACGCTCGACGGCTTTTATGAGTCATGTTTTGTTATTGTTATTGTGTGAAAAAAAAATTTATGGAGAGATCTGGTATTTTGTAATAATAATGTATATTTGTGTTTTTATTATATATATAAAGCAATAATGTTATTGAAAAAAGTGTTTTTTTCCTTATTTTCTGAGTTATGTGCAAGGCGAGAGAAAAAAACCGGTTCCTCTACTTTGGAGGTGAACTGTCAGTACATAAGGCAAAAAAACGTTATTATGTATTCTATAGTCGAAAAGCTTTTTTTCAAGACGATTCCAATGATATAAGTTTCATATGTAGGTTTCATACAAAACTTAAGAGAAATCTTGATTTTTGTAGCACACGGCGATTTTTTTATTTTTTTTTTGAGGAGATATGCCAGGTGATTATTCAAAAAAAAATGACGGTTTGCCAGAGGAAGGGTTTTGTAAAGAATTTCAAGAGCTAGCAAGATAGTCAGAGTGCTGCCAGCAGTCAGCCAAAGAACCCCCCGAACTTACTCAGCGCCACTATTATAATTCTACATCAGTCAGAGTTAATCAGAGTGCGTTATTATATGACTGTCTGTATTATTGGACCATATCATACCATACCAATAATGTATGAGACTACGACAGGATATTGCATATTAAATCCTAGTATTCTATGGACAAACATTATATTTTTGTACATTAAGTACCTACTTAATATTATTGTAACATCAAAATATAGTTTCTACGCACTTCAATAAAATCCTTCTTCAGTAAGTTATAATAATAAATTAAGAATAATAAATATGCGCACTACGGTTAAAAAGTATCTTATGTGTGCAAGTGGAAATGGTCTGGAATAACCATTTCCACTTGCAACGCCCTATGCACAGAGTATATTACATAATGTAACTTACTAGTTTAAGTGAAGAATATGTAATATCAGCAATGAATAAATAAATAATCTATCTCTGTGCCAAAATTTATCGAGATCTGCAGGGCTATTCACAACCATTCTTAAACGTTTCCGTTCGGATTTCAAAAATGTTAAAACTAAATATTGCGAATCTCAGTCTTTATTCATAAGTTATTGAACGTGATTAATTCTTCCGATCGGATTAATACTTGATTCCCTATTCCAAAATGTATAAAAGTAGTGTTAGCAACACATACAAAAGAATGCAGTCTATGGTCTGCTGTATGACGTTTTGCGAGCGAACTGTCAAAGGAATGTAGCGTAAGGAATGAACGAGCAGCGCTTGAGTCACCCGCCCCGCCAAACCGGCACTTCTCGCTAGAGCACGGAAGAGGACGGACCTCGTAGTGTTTTTCTTGGGTGTCTTTCTGTAGTATTGATCTTGGTGTCCATTAGATTCATATTGGAATTACCTACATATTGTACATGGTTTGGATTATTAGAAGTATGTTAGCAATTTTAGTTAGCTAACGTTTCCTACCTAAAATAGGCAATATTCAATTACAGCAAAAGGTTGGAATTATTATACGAATTATACGAATAAAGAATAAAACAAGGTAGGTTACTTACATTTCTGTATTCTTTCTGTCGTATATAACTCACAAAGATTTTGGAGGCGACTTCATTGCTTGAAATTTGAGACTCAACTCCCTTACCTCGCTCTGCCCCTCCCGAGCTCCCCTTCCCAATCAAGGTCGGCAATAATCGGTGAAAGTCGTACCACCGGCCCTGATTGGTCGAGGCAACAAGAGTGGGGAGCGAGTCAAAGCACTGTTTATATCCACACAAAATTAAACAGTGCTTTGAATAATTTTACAATAATAAATAAAAATTACAATTTTAAAATATGTTTGGTAAAATTAGACTTCTATAACTAAAACATTAAATGATGATACAATGAAACGGTAAGGTTTTAATAATTGACAACACTCGGCCATCAAAAATATATAAGCATGACCTCGTGCTGTAAACTAAATAATGGTAACTAAATAACAAATTAAATAATGGTCATAAAACAGACATTGTATCACTTTCGGTTAATCAGTAAGCCATTGACAATAATAAAGACATGTTGATTACATATTCTTAGAATAACAGCTATAGAGCTAAAACTAAACAACAAAAATCATATAATAATCATATAATAAAAATAATCTAAGCAATATACTACAATTACAAAGCATACCAACGCCAGACTCATTTGTCTAGAGGGTATTTCAATAATTAGATTATACCAACGCCGGACTTAGTCCAGAGGGCATTTTCAACACCAACGCCGGACATTTAGTCCAGAGGGCATTTTCAACACCAACGCCGGACATTTAGTCCAGAGGGCATTCTTAATACCAACGCCGAACATTTAGTCCAGAGGGCATTTTCAACACCAACGCCGGACATTTAGTCCAGAGGGCATTAATACCAACGCCGGACAATTAGTCCAGAGGGCATTCTTAATACCAACGCCGGACATTTAGTCCAGAGGGCATTTTAATAATCATACTATACCAACGCCGGACATAATAATCCAGAGGGTATATTAGTAATTACATTATACCAACGCCGGACATAGTAGTCCAGAGGGTAATTTTATACCTGGAAAATTATGTTCTGAGTGTGAGTTTAGAGACATGTAGTGTGAGCATGGAAAATGTAGAGTAGCCTCTAAACAATTACCTATTTACCTTCACTAGAAGAGTCACGTGGCCTAAAATTAAGCCATGGTTTTATTTGTGCCACAACTGTTGAATAAGATCGATGCCCCTTTTTTGTAAGAGGAGTGTCTTCGATCTCTTACCTATCACAATAAAAACCTTTGATATTCTATAAGGTCCCTGGTACTTTGGAATGAGTTTCCTACTACTGCCTGTTGCAGGGATTTGGCGCTCGATTCTAACCAAGTCTCCTAAATTGTACTTGGGGCATTGTCAATGTTTTTGGTCGTCCGCAACTTTCCGAGCCTCTTGATCTTACATGGTCATTTATTTGTTCTCTCAACTCAACCAAGCTCTGATCAGAGGAAGTTGTGATATCAGTAGCTAATTCTGCTCTAATTCGGCTATCATTAGTACGATATGGCCTAGTCCCGAACAAAGCTTCGGATGGAGTGCAATTTATTCCTTTGTTAAAGGTGTTGTTCAACCCCCATTGCACATCGGGCAAGTGTTCGTCCCATTTATTTTCAGCAGAACCTATACATTTGGCAGTTAATGATTGAACAAGAGTTCGATTGTAGCGTTCCACTTGCCTGTTTGCTCTAGGGGTCGCAACAGCATTAAGAATACGTTTAATGTTGCGTTCAGTGACAAACGTTTTAAAATGATTCAGTTGTGAAAGAGGTACCACGATCTGTAATGACCCTATGAAGTACTCCAAATATGCCGAAAAACTCTTTGAAAACCCTAATTGTGGTAAGGGACTTAGTTACGGGTTTAAGAAATATATATCGCGTGAAACCATCGATAAGGGCCAGAACATACATATTGTCTAGGATTGTAAAGTGCCAATATAGGCCTTTGAGGAAGAGCCTGTTGTAGCTGACGGAATGAATTCTCCTGATCAGCTCCCCAAACCCAAACAGAATCTTTTTTTTTTTCTTTTTTTTTTTAAAGCCGCATCAGTGGCCTAGCTGTACTAGCAAAATGAGGCACAAATCTTCGGAAAAAAAAACTCGCTAGCCCGAGGAACTGTCGGACGTTATGCTGACTTTGTGGCACCGGGAAGTGTTCGACAGCTTCCACTTTCCGAGCTCCAGGTCGAATACCTTCAGAAGATACTTCAAAACCGAAATATTCAATCGAAGTGCCGAAGAAAACACACTTTGACAATTTTAATGTAAGGTTAGCTTGCGACAACAAGGTAAGAACCACCTCCAACCTCTCTATTCCCTCATCAAACGATGTACTGGGGATAATGATATCGTCTAAATATGCCAAAGCCTCCTTGTGACGAAGGGACCCTAGGACCTGATTCATAATCATCTGAAAAGTAGCTGGCGCATTAGCAAGACCGATCGGCATACGGTTGAACTCGTAGTGGTTGTCCGGTGTCACAAATCCAGTCTTGTACGTGTCAGCCTCGTTGATTGGTTTTTGGTAACCTGAGGCCAGGTCCAGAGTCGTATAGAATTGATTTCCAGACAGAACATCCAACTGGTCGCCGATCAGTGGCATTGGGTAATGTTTATCGTTTTGTTATTTAGAGCACGATAGTCAATGCAGAGTCGGAGTTCGCCTGTTTTCTTTTTGACCACTACAATGGGACCAGCATAAGCAGAAGTAGACGGTCGGATAACGTCATTGTCCAACAGTTCAGACACTATTCTCCTTACTTCTTCCTTTTCGCTAAATGCAAGGCGATAAGGCCTATAGACAACAGGCTCATTATCGTGAAGATTTATTGACATGCACTTCCAAGTTCAGACAGAGAAAAAGCAAAGCATTTTCGAAACTTGTTAAGTAGGTTGAGTCTTTTGAGGAGGGGTAAGGCCTTTACCGAATTCAACATTGTGTTCTGACAATTCGACTATCGACTTATTATCATTAACCGCATCAACGGCATTACCAGTAATGGACATGACCTGGCAGCAACATTCTTCATGGGCAGTTCGACCGCGTGCAATAAGAAAATCTTTTGGTAAAATCAAAGGTGTCGAGGAGAAATTGTTCACTACAATGAAGCCCTGTTTATCGTCTCCTATTTGAAACAACCCTGACAACACACAGTACCGGATGTCTTTCAGAGACCTAACACCTCCGTCGATGTAAACTTCGCCAGTAAATGAAGCGTCGGTATGAACAGCGACAACAGTAATTCCGGTAACTTCCACGCTATCCGTACAGAAAATATCGATTTTGCTGCTGACAGCGATGTCCAAATGATCGAGCTGAGAGATTTCTAAGCTATTACATGAATCATCAGGAACAATGAGCAAGTCCAAATTGGCTTCTGCATCGTCAATTTTCACCTGAACCCGTTGTTTGCCAAACAGTTTACGACAGCATTGCCAAAACCTCTCAACGTAGGAAGATCAGTGATTAGGTAATCGGATCGAATATTTCGGAAACCAGAAACGCGCATCATGGAGCACTCACTGCCAAAATCTATGTAAGCAGTAGTTTGAAAACCATTAATCAAAGCGGTTTTGAAATACTTTCTATTGACTTCAGAGATGGCTGTATGAATTTTTGAAATCACAGGCAAATGAGAGGGCTCGTTTGAAATAAGCTCAGAGTCAAAACCAACGCGCAAGACAGTCATCTCACTCATCTGAGCTTTCTCCTTAGAGTAGCAGTTTTCAACTTCATGGCCCACCCTGTCACATCGTGTGCACCTTTTTATGGGAAACGTGCATTGTGATGTGAAGTGGCCATCTTTCTTGCAATTCGAGCAACGAGGATTTCTACTCTTAGCTTAAGGGTTAGGTTGCTGCTTGTGGTTCGGGTCGGAAGGCGTCTTGAGGTATCGACGGTCAGTGTTGGCCTTACGATTTCGAGCATTGCGCAGATACGATAATAAGTGTCATCAAATTGGGCAGCTTCGGCGCCGAATCTAACAGATGGTCATCGATCCCGTGAAGTATACATACATCCCACGGTACGTTTACCATGAATACCACATCTACTGATAAGGGCTAGTTTTTCGTAATAGTAACCTTCTAACGAGTCACTAAAACGAGCCCGTTAGGCAAGCATATCGCTTAGCATTTGGCCATAGTTTTCCTGTGAAGGAAAAGCAGCAATGAGTTTATCCTGCATTCGGCCCATGTATACAAGACAGACGGGAGACCTTCATACTATCGCTGAGCAACACCTTTTAGCTTTGGTAAAGCATAATGAATTATTTGCTTGTCTGTCCAGTTGTAAATAGTCGCACATTCATTGACTTTGTGGATTCACATAGTCATCGTCTGTTCTCCCTTTTTTTTTTTTTGATGGGTCAAACTCAGGCACAGTATTGTTCATGGACGCTAACTTGTCTGCATTATTATTGGACATAGATCTCAATACGGTCACAAGTTCAGTCAGGCATTGGTTACTATTTACAAATTGAGGCCTACTGGAGATATCATGTGATCTACTGCGAGAACGATGATGTCTAGACCTGGAGTGATTATGAACAGTCTTACCTTCAACGTTGAGTGGGCTGCGTGACCTGCGGCAGCTGTCGAATCGCAAACGTCCACGAGATCTGTCACGTCGTTGGCTGGCACGCTGGTAGTCGCGATGGATGTTGCACTGGCTTTCGCGCTGGCTGCCGTGCTGGTGGTCGCGCTGACTGTCACACACGTTGGCGTGTGGGCTGGCACGCTGGTTGGCGTGTTGACTGCCCCGCTGGCTGCTATGCTGGCTGGCACAGGAACTGATGCACTGGCTGACACGCCGGTCAGTCCGCAGGCGGTCGCACGAAGTGGCACACTGGGTGGCGTGCGTGCTGGCGCGCTGATCGTCACGCTGATTGGCGCACGGACTGGCACGCTGGTTGGCGTGTCGACTGGCACGCTGGTCGGCGTGTCGACTGGCACGCTGGTCGGCGTGTCGACTGGCACGCTGGTCGGCGTGTCGACTGGCACGCTGGTCGGCGTGTCGACTGGCACGCTGGTCGGCGTGTCGACTGGCACGCTGGTCGGCGTGTCGACTGGCACGCTGGTCGGCGTGTCGACTGGCACGCTGGTCGGCGTGTCGACTGGCACGCTGGTCGGCGTGTCGACTGGCACGCTGGTCGGCGTGTCGACTGGCACGCTGGTCGGCGTGTCGACTGGCACGCTGGTCGGCGTGTCGACTGGCACGCTGGTCGGCGTGTCGCTGGCACGCTGGTCGGCGTGTCGACTGGCACGCTGGTCGGCGTGTCGACTGGCACGCTGGTCGGCGTGTCGACTGGCACGCTGGTCGGCGTGTCGACTGGCACGCTGGTCGGCGTGTCGACTGGCACGCTGGTCGGCGTGTCGACTGGCACGCTGGTCGGCGTGTCGAATGGCACGCTGGTCGGCGTGTCGACTGGCTCGCTGGTCGGCGTGTCGACTGGCACGCTGGTCGGCGTGTCGACTGGCACGCTGGTCGGCGTGTCGACTGGCACGCTGGTCGGCGTGTCGACTGGCACGCTGGTCGGCGTGTCGACTGGCACGCTGGTCGGCGTGTCGACTGGCACGCTGGTCGGCGTGTCGACTGGCACGCTGGTCGGCGTGTCGACTGGCACGCTGGTCGGCGTGTCGACTGGCACGCTGGTCGGCGTGTCGACTGGCACGCTGGTCGGCGTGTCGAATGGCACGCTGGTCGGCGTGTCGACTGGCTCGCTGGTCGGCGTGTCGACTGGCTCGCTGGTCGGCGTGTCGACTGGCACGCTGGTCGGCGTGTCGACTGGCACGCTGGTCGGCGTGTCGACTGGCACGCTGGTCGGCGTGTCGACTGGCACGCTGGTCGGCGTGTCGACTGGCACGCTGGTTGGCGTGTCGCCTGGCACGCTGGCTGCTATGCTGGCTGGCACAGGAACTGATGCACGGGCTGGCACGCTGGCTGGTGTGAGTACTGGCACGCTGGTTGGCATGCGGACTGGCACGCTGGTTGGCATGCGGACTGGCACGTTGGCTGGAACGATTTTGAGCACGTGGGGCAGCGCGTTGGCTGGGGCGTAAGCTTGGTGAGCAGCGGCTCGTGCGTCACCTGGAGTTCCGGCTTGAACGACTGCGTGATCGTCGCTTTTGTCTGCCAGACCTCATGATGCCACGCGATTGTCGACCGCCAAGCAGCGTTGGGCTGGCTGGTGGTGTTCGAACCAAGTGCCCTATATATTCCATCATGAAGTACTGAAACAAACTCCAACGAGTATTTTTGTTTACATTATAATCTTCAGCAATATAAAAACCTTTTGCGAATTCATTCGTTTTTCTAGCATGGGACTATGCATATGTGGCAAAAGCAATCTGAATGATAGCATGATTGCTTTGTATTTAAGGGCGGATAACTAATATGCATAAAGGAACAACAAAAAAAACATTTTGCCCATAAAAGAAAAACGACAACATTTGTCACTATTGATTAATGTGTATCTCTGCTTTTGTGTATATTAATTAATTATGATGAAAAAAAAACAGTTGATCAAGGTAAGAAACAAACAAGACAAAACAACAACAATAAAGAAATTGTTTCATAACCTAGTTTGTTCGAATCCCACTTCTGAAATGTTAGCAATTTTAGTTAGCTAACGTTTCCTACCTAAAATAGGCAATATTCAATTACAGCAAAAGGTTGGAATTATTATACGAATTATACGAATAAAGAATAAAACAAGGTAGGTTACTTACATTTCTGTATTCTTTCTGTCGTATATAACTCACAAAGATTTTGGAGGCGACTTCATTGCTTGAAATTTGAGACTCAACTCCCTTACCTCGCTCTGCCCCTCCCGAGCTCCCCTTCCCAATCAAGGTCGGCAATAATCGGTGAAAGTCGTACCACCGGCCCTGATTGGTCGAGGCAACAAGAGTGGGGAGCGAGTCAAAGCACTGTTTATATCCACACAAAATTAAACAGTGCTTTGAATAATTTTACAATAATAAATAAAAATTACAATTTTAAAATATGTTTGGTAAAATTAGACTTCTATAACTAAAACATTAAATGATGATACAATGAAACGGTAAGGTTTTAATAATTGACAACAAGTATTAGTTGTTTACATTTACATTAAGGTAGTTTTGAATACCGTCTCTTCAGAAATAGTTTACAGTAGATTGAGATTCGAACAATTTGAGTTTGAAATTTCTGGGATCCGATCGGAAACGTTTCCGAATGATTGTAAATAGCACCGCCGTTTAGTCGTTCTGGCGTGATTGAGTAACAAACATCAATCCATTTAAACTCTTGCATTTATTATATACGTGTGATTTATGTTTTTCAGGAGTAAGCAAATGAATTATCAAAAACTTTTGTGAATAATTAACATTTATTTCAAAGCGAACTCTGTTCCAAAAACCTTATTACTTCCCCAAAATAATGCAAAACTTTAAAACTGGCAGCCCAACAAATTAATGAAAATGTCAAAGCTGTCACTGTCTAATAAGTTTCGTTAGTATCTTTTGCAGTCAAAAGGTTTTTTTTTTTGCAATTTGACAGTGTACAGTTTGTGTACTTAAACGCCTGTAAATTCCTGTGGTTAAACGTTTCCCTATCTTATTTATGTATTCTTGATATATTTTTTGGCCACCTACTATTGCTAAGTAAAGGTCTCCTCTTTAGCGTGCCATCGTGTCTGGGGCGCTATTCGGAGATTTGAGATTTTCATCTCACCTTCATTCGTCCTTGTTGTTCACTTTTGAAACGTCATAGGTGTGAGAGTGACCAAGATAAAATCTCATCTCATCTCACGCGCAGGAATAGCCCCCCTGGGACCCCATTCGGTGATTTGAAATTCTCATCTCACCTTCTTTCGTCCTTGTTGCTCTCATTTAAAACGTCATAGGTGTTAGAGTGACCAAGATAAAATCTCATCTCATCTCACGCGCAGGAATAGCCCCCCCCCCCCCATGTATCAACGTTTGTGTTCATAAAATTGTTGCGTTCAAATAAAAAAGTAATTTATTTTGGAACCTCTGCAACACAGCAAAAATAGCAAAATAAAAGATGAAATCAATTTAAAAAAAATGTTGTCCTGTGGCCCTATTCGGAGATTTGAGATTTTCATCTCACCTTTTTTCGTCCTTGTTGCTCTCGTTTGAAACGTCATAGGTGTGAGAGTGACAATGACAAAATCTTTTCTCATCTCACGCGCAGGAATAGCCCCTCTGGCAGTACATTCAGATTCAGGAGGGCTATTCCTACGCGTGAGATGAGATTTTATCTTGGTCACTCTCCTACCTATAACGTTTCAAACGAGAGCAACAAAGATAAAAAAAGGTGAGATGAAAATCTCAAATCTCCGAATAGGGCCCCAGTACTGCCTCATCCCAACTATAAAACTATCTGAACGAAATAGAGAAGTGGTTCAAATCTCCAATCTCTAGATGAGAATCTCAAATCTCCGAATAGGGTCCCTGGAAGGCTATTCCTAAACGTGAGATGAGATGAGATTTTATCTTGATCACTCTCACACCTATGACGTTTCAAACGAGGACAACAAAGACGAAGAAAGGTGAGATGAAAATCTCATATCTCCGAATAGGGCTACTGTCCACACAGAAAACTTTCACTATTCAGTGGATTTACCCACATTCTTGGATCTTGGCCTGTGGGGCTATTCCTACGCGTGAGATGAGATGAGATTGTATCTTGATCACTCTCACGCCTATGACGTTTCAAACGAGAGCAACAAGGACGAAAAAAGGTGAGATGAAAATCTCAAATCTCCGAATAGGGTCCCTGGTAGGTATCATCTTCTGAGCTTCCTACATTAATGCACAATATTCTTATCGGATCCATTGCATGACACAAACACCCTAGACGAAAGTTGGATATTAACAGAATAATCTGTCAACTCTCAGTTGACCGCTAAACACAACCGAAATTACGCGACTCACGGCAGACAAATTCCGCTTGTGTGGCTGCTCAACCAAATTTCTGCCGAGCGCAACATACGCGACCGAAATTACGCTTAAGGCGAGGCTTTCCCAGAACTTTAGGTATTTTACACTACCTCAGGCCGCACTTTTTGGGAGCGCGACGTATTCATTCACGCGACACAAAAGTTGTGTGCGATGCGCCGCGCGCACGTCTTTCACCCGTCAGTCACGTTATGGTATCGAGTACCTAAACACCCATTTTTAGGAAATCGATAAAATAATCCGTCCGTCATTGTACTCATCCATTTTATGAACATTTTTTATTTGATGCCAAACAAAAAAAAATCTAAAAAATGCCGTGAACGGCATTTTTTAGATTTTTTTTTATAAGCCAATGTAGGTACAACCAATCTCATGTCCACGAGTTGTTGTATTTTTGATGTGTGAGCAGTCGTGGCATTAGTTTCATTTTACCGGTAGTGTCATATTTCCATTTTATCACACTTCACACTCATAAATACAAAAGATTGCGATTGTGTGTGGAAGTTAGGTACTTACTCGTATTTCACTTATTCACACCTAAACGGCTAGACGGATGAGGATCATATTTGGAACGGAGTTAGCTTATGCCCTGGATTGACACATAGGCAACTTGTTATCCTTATTAGGACAAATATTTATACAGGGTGTTGGAATGATTGTGTAACTACCGGTATTCATTAAATAATACAACATAGTAAATTTTATTATTTTTGGGTATATTGTATAACAATGGTAATAACAATTTTAATTACCTTACTTTACCATTAGGTGCGTACTAATAATATTGTATGGTTTGTTAAATGTTACAAAGTTAAAAAACTACACGATTCAGATATAATTTTGAACAATAATTATGAAAGAATCGAGTAAACTTATACCGGATATACAGGGTGTAAGGAGACCGTTCTCGAAGCCGAAACGCCGTTATTATACTATCTATACACAACCCGAAACCACTAACTATTAGCCATATAACTGTTATTTTAAACTTTTAGAAATTTGCAAACCAGCAATGTAACGCGTTTATATCGCGGGGGTCAATGGTCGGCGCCAGTACCTACCGAAAGTGCGACGACGCACCGCTCGGCGCGCGGTGTGCGACGCGTGATTCAAATCGGTAGAAGTTATTATCTACTAGGTAGGTAGGTAATAGGTAGGTTGAATTCAATCAATCGGTTTAAAATGCTTTACCTAATCGCAGATGTGTGAGATAGGGCTCAAACTCGCACTCCCGATCTTACAAAATCACTTACCTAGTCTGTGTTTTCATTCGCCTTCTGCGGTGCTATTCACAATCATTCGGAAACGTTTCCGATCGGATCCCACAAATTTCAAACTCAAATTGTTCGAATCTCAGTCTCCTTATATACATTTTGGAATAGGAAATCAAGTATCAATCCGATCTGAAGATTTAATCACGTCTAAAAACTTATGAATATAGACTGAAATTCGAATAATTTAGGTTTACAATTTTTGAAATCCGAACGGAAACGCTTCCGAATAGTTGTGAATAGCCCTGCTGGGTCGGAAGTCGGATTTCGGAAGCGGTCCCGCAAATTAAGGTGCGTTTAGACTAATCACATTAGGTTACCTAATTGAAATCGTTGATAAAATGTGGAAGCAAGGTGTTACGTGCGGTGGCGCGGCGTGGCGATGAGCCCGGGTAACTGCCACACTACATTTTTTTGTGCCATAATTGGCAAACAAACTAACAGGTTGCCTGATGGTAAGTGTTCACCGTTGCCTAAGGATACCTTTAATACCAGGGACATCACATCACGCTTCTTACAGAGTAGTCTTATGTAGAGAAAATGCATTAGCATCTCTCACAATCTCGGGGGGAGTCGGGCAGTGTGTGGGACTCCAACACACCCTAGAGTTACACTCTGCGGTGTTCTGCTTTTGCCTTTTTAATGCAATAATTTAGAAGCTTGATTTTTACAGCTTCAAGATATTGTAGATCTGTTTAATACATGACAGTACGGAATCCTAAAAAGTTAGCTACATTTTTAGTAGGTAAAGAAATAAAATTGAAATTGTAAAGGTAAAGTTGTAAAGGTAAAGTTGCCTGAGAGTTCGCCTGGGAGGCGCGGCTCCTTGCGAGGTCGCGACCGCGCGCAGCTGTGTGCGGGCGTTCACCTCTAGCGTCAGCTGTCAGTCATTTGTATTAGATTGCCGTTAAGGTAATTTTTTTTTTTGGTAATTGGTGTTTAAACTAGCTCTTTAAAGCTTGTATAACTTGTGTCGATGTTAAAATATCAGATTTAAAGTTTAAAAAAAAAACCTTTTTTTGGCGTTTTTTTTAGTCGCTTTGTATTAGTAATCCCCACCACTATTCCCAGTTTTCGTTTTCGAGAGGGGTCCACTAACTCCCTGTATAGGTATACATACCCTGGGTACGAAGTGGCGGACATTCTGCTAATACTAACAAAACATCCAATACAAAAATTTACATTCACAATATTTACATTTATATATACAATTGAGCTATAGGTACGTAGTATTATTATTTGTTCTGTGATATAGTTGTAGAATCGATGGCAGCCTAGTTGGGAGTGGCAATTTTGCTCTGCTGGGTTCGAACCCAGCCGACGGCTCGCACCAATTTGTTCATTGTGTGAACATATGTGCTTATTGTGTGTCATCTGCTACATAACTGGAGCCCGGTGTATGGCGACAGGCTCGCCCCCTGTCACATTCGGGACTGAATATCGTCCGGCGAAATGTGGGTGTTGTATTACACCTCTGCCAGCCCCCTCGGGGAAAAGCGTGACGATATGTATGCATGTCGAGCCATAAGTTCTGTTACAAATGAAAATGCATTTATTTTTTTATACAGTAATGTAATGTTAATAAAAGTTATATTTACATATGTATTGAAGTCTTAACAAAAATATAACTATTATTTTATTCAAAATTACCACATTTGGCCTTGATAGAGGCCTTTAGTCGGTCTGGCCAAGAATCTATGGATTTACGGACTGTTTCCATGGGAAATTTAGCCACTGCTTGCTTCAAAGATTTCTTAAGTGACTCTATGTCGGCGTGTCGTTTAGAGCAGGCCATGCCCTCTAAACCTGACCATAATTTGTAGTCCAGGGGGTTTTGATCTGGGCCAGAGAGCCAGTCTTCAGCCCTTATAAAGTCCGGAACATTGGCTTCCAGCCAGGCTTGGGTAGTTCGCGCCTTGTGACCATGTGCAGAGTCTAGTTGGAAACTCCACGGTACCGTTTTAAAAAGTGTATTGCTAAGGGGTTGTACAACACCATATAAGACGGTCTCTTGATACACTTTGGCAGAAGTTTTAACCCCCTTTTCACAAAAACTAAGCTTTGTGACGCCGTGATAGGATACCCCCCACCAAACCATGACTGACGCAGGATGATGACCACGCTGAGTGAAACAGGGTCAATGTCATCCACGTGCCTAAAACAAAATAAAAATAAATATTTATAAGTATGATGTCCAAAAGTTCAAAATATAAAAATTCTAAAAAACCGACCAAGTTCGAGTCGGACTCGCGCACGGAAGCTGTCGTTCAAGCTTGTTGATATGTATGTACATAATTATATAACAACTACATTATAAATAAATGAGCTTTCAAATGACACCTCAAACAACTGATTTGATGAGATAGAACTCGAGATATAAGCAATAATCTACAACGGTCGGCGGCCATCTTTGTGACGTATATACATAGCTTCGCCTGTCCCCGCTATCGCTTCTTACAACCGGCAGTTTCGAATTTCAAAGGCAACGACGAACACATCCATACCAGTCGTAGGTTTATAAAAGCCGTACTTACAAGATTTACCGAAATGCTCGATTTTCGCTAATCGTTAAAAACGAATATACAACTTTACGAGTTTTCTTCAAAACAGCCAAAATCACGTTGCAGTACTAATCAGGCCTAGATGTGTTCAAATCATACGGCTATAACGCTACCAAACACTCGTGTAGTACAGATTGTTCAGTCAAAAATGAAAGTATGAACGACGTCCCCTATCTCACCTAACACCCTATATAATTTACAAACATACAGTACAGTCAAAACTTAGCGAAGATCCGCCACCTTGCATGTTACAAAAAGAAGGTAGGTACTTACGTTTCGTCAATTGCAATGTCATCAGAGTTTATTACATTCTCTTGAAGTACTCTTCTGCAAAAAAAAAAAACGAAGATAAGTATTCATGTAGGTAAGTATAACTACGTAAATATCACTACTAGATATACCACTAGGCCGGGTATTTACTCGTTGTGCAGTTCAGATTGCTCAGTAAAAATGAAAGTATGAACGTCGTCCCGTATCTTACCTAACATCCTGTATAGTTAAAACTTAGCGAAGATCCGCCGCCCTGCATGTTACAAAAGGTAGGTAGGTACTTACGTTTCGTCAATTCCAATGTCATCGGAGTTTATTACATTTAGTTGTAATACTCTTCTGAAAAAAAAAACAAAACTGTAAGATAGGCATTCGTGTAAGTAGGTATAACTATATAAATATAAATGTCACTGGTATGCCACTAGGACATTTACTCGTTGTGCAGTTCAGATTGCTCAGTAAAAATGAAAGTATAAACGTCGTCCCGTATCTCACCTAACATCCTACATACCTATATAGTCAAAACTTAGCGAAGATCCGCAGCCCTGCATGTTACAAAAGGTAGGTAGGTACTTACGTTTCGTCAATTCCAATGTCATCGGAGTTTATTAAATTTGGTTGTAGTACTCTTCTGAAAAAAAAAAACTGTAAGATAGGTATTCGTGTAGGTAGGTATAACTATATAAATATAAATATCACTGGTACGAGTATGCCACTAGGTCGGGTATTTACTCGTTGTGCAGTTCAGATTGCTCAGTAAAAATGAAAGTATGAACGTCGTCCCGTATCTTACCTAACATCCTGTATAGTCAAAACTTAGCGAAGATCCGCCACCCTGCATGTTACAAAAGGTAGGTAGGTACTTACGTTTCGTCAATTCCAATGTCATTGGAGTTTGTTACATTTTCATGTAGTAATCTGTAAAAAAAAAAAACTGTAACTGTAGGTAGGTATAACTACATAAATATCACTAGTAGGTATACCACTAGGCCGGGTATTTACATCCTGAATACACGTAACGAGACAAAAAAGTGTCTATGATGATGAGTATGATATTTGAAAGCACTAAAACGAATATAAGTAGGTACTCATCGATTTGTTGTTCATCATCTGACTACAAAAGCAATGCAAGAAATGTCGATTCTAGTAAATAAAAACAATGATTACCAACTTAGTCTAGTAGAAGTTTATCTACTTACCGACGTTTGCTCCTTGACTCGTACGATTTTCTAAAAGCCAGACTTGAGCATTTTTTTCTTTTATTGTGTTTGTTACCCATTATGGTAAAACTAAAAGCTTGGTTAGTGTTGGTGTGTGCGGCACTGCGGAGACACAAAAATTTGGCACACGTCCGGCGTCGACGGGGTCTGCGAGCGGACTGGCGGTCACGTAAACGCGCCTTTTTACCATGAATTCATGATAAAAAAATCATATAAAATTACCATATTAACTTTTTAACATTTTTATTAATGATTCCACTTGTTTATTGCGTTGTAATTCGTAAAAAAAATTAAAAAAGCAATATGATTTGTAACAATGAAGTCGCAAATCGTATTTAAAATACCAAATAGAGGTGACTTTGGATTTTTTTTCTATCGAGTGAAGTTATTCATAACATGTATCAGATTTATGATTCCACTTATAAACATGCTCGAGAATAACATATATTTTTTACACATTAAAAACCATGGTTTATCTTAGAGGAAAGTTGATTCTTGCTAGACGTTTTCTGGCCAGGCTCGCCTTAAGTGGCCAAATTTTAAAGAAAGACATGGTGCAATCTTACAACTATTTATTTATTACATTCAGCCCACATCGCTCATAGCCGTTTACATACTTTAGTACTACTGTACTACAGAATCAGTAAACTAATAGACAAGAGGTTTTCCAAAAAGTTAATTTAAATCTACTTAATCATGCACCTTCTATGACTCCCAAAATTCATTTTATATTTACATTAATTTCAGTCATGAAATGTTATACAATGAGTATGCATGAGCTTGCATGAATTAATTTTCGTTCTAATTTTTATGCAAGCTTGGTTTATTCCTGACTGACCTTAAGATCATACATAATGGTCACTAGAGTTTTAATAACTTTTTGGTAACAGTAATAGTTGTAATGTGTTACTGTGACAGTTTCAGCATTAACCATTTCTAGATTCAAGGTATTTTCTATAGTTTTACTTAAGATAATTAGGGCAGAGAGAAAGACTATGCTACCATAAAATTCCTGCTTTAACTGTAAATTTCATGTCATTGTTCATAGACAAGAAGAGCTCCATGTGTGCAGGGTCTTATGAGAAATA
Source organism: Peribatodes rhomboidaria (assembly GCA_911728515.1). Taxonomy (NCBI): domain Eukaryota; kingdom Metazoa; phylum Arthropoda; class Insecta; order Lepidoptera; family Geometridae; genus Peribatodes; species Peribatodes rhomboidaria. The sequence continues at coordinate 13,756,071 of OU452179.1, read as the reverse complement.
ATAAATGTCTCATAATGACCTTATTAGAGCTCTATCACACTTGCTAGCGAATTTAAAGCGAGGCGATCTCGCTGCGCTTACGCTGCGGGCCCAAGCCATAGACATGATTAAATAGTTCATTAACCCAGCGCGGGCCTACAGCCGTCGCAGCATCTTGTAAGCTGGCGGCGCGTCGATCACGCCTAGCTTTAAAATCGCTCACAATTCACTAGTGAAGGAGCTTTAATACCCATCTGCAACACTGTAACAGAGCCCTTAAAAGAATGCCCTTCGTCAGTTTGGCATATTAGGAGGGTTAGGTTTCTTAAACTGATGGTTATTCTGGCCTGCTTGACTCGAGAGGAAGGCTAAATGTCCTTTCGGGCACTTGTTGGCATAATGTCCTTTGTTGCCGCACTTGAAGCAGGTGACTTCTTCGAGAGGTTTGTGTTGGAGTCGCTGGAGACGAGGATTCGGTGCAGGCTCGCCTTCCATTTCACTTGCTGGTTTCACATAACCAAGCGCACGTAGTCGGGCCTCCTCTTGTCTCTGGGCGGCTTCTCTTTGCTAGAAAACGAAAGAGCAAATATTTTGATGAGTTTACAAAAAAACTACATATTATTATTTCAATAAACTTACCTTCACAAACAGGATGTAACTGATCTTTCTATAAGGCATGAAATTATTCAATACTAGCTGGATTCTGTGATTTTACAGGAATTAAATGCTTCTTGTCAAATATCATGGCTATCTAATTTTTTAAAATCCTTTTCAACATGCAAATTGCGTTTGGAAACATGATGATGAAATCTGATAACTAACCTCAAGAGGTATCTTGTGACACGTAGACGCTTTATGTCCCACCTCCCCACAGTAATGGCAAACAGGCAATCGTTTGGCGTCCTTCGTCTGTTCGGGTGGTGCAGGCAGTTCGAAACGTGGGTGCATGTACTTGCAAGCCGAGCCCTCGGGGCAGCACCCCGCGAGGTAGTTGATGCAGAGCACGCGACGCACGTGTCGGTGGCGGCAGTGAGGACCGTGCCGACAGAAACCACGGTCATACCTGGAAAATATGTGGAAATGTATAACAGCAGAACCTGTACTTTTCAAGCCCACAAACATAAATAAATAAATTTGGGACACTTCCCCACACGGTCGCCTGACTCCAAACAAAGCAAAGCTTGTACTATGGCTGCCAGAGACTGATATACATACATACTTATATATTTTTAAATACATACATAAATAGATATACATTGAAGTATATGCCGCTCAAGGCTTCCGGTTTAAATACATGCTTTAATCTACTTAGCAGCTTTTGACAACATTCCAGCAAAAAGTGTCTTTTGCTAAATAGCTCATAAGTGGTATAATATTTATGCAGTGGATTTCATTTATTACGACCTTGATTGTAGCGACCATTTACCTATAGCGACGTTAAATCTAAGTCCCTTGAATTTAAAGCATACTTTAGTACAAAATTCATGTGACTATAACGACTTTGGATGTAACGCCGAGTTCGGGTCTAGCGACTTTTTTTAATGAATCATTTGTAACAAATTCCTAGAAATCCCATGCAGATATTGCGACCGGAGTCGGCTGCCAAAGACACAAAGATTTTTTTCTTTCACAAACATTTCTTATCTATTGTTTATATCCATTGCACACAGATGGTCAGCAAGTGTGGAGACCTTTACCTTTTGTTTATAGATATCAACTAAGTAGGTAGGGAAGCGTGTACGTTTCGGAGCTTTTATGGTTCAGTTACAAAGCGATATTCTGAGTTAGCAACTGGGTTTAGTAAACTTTTGAATAAGTGTGGCTGCTAGACGCGCATTCACTGTTAAAGAAAAGTTAAAACCTTTGCCTGTAACGACTTCCGGATATAACGACGAAAATAGAGTGGTCCCTTCATTGTCGTTATACCTAATCAAAAACCTCTTAAGGGTTCATTGTACTCATCAGTACGAACTAAATCGCGAAAAAAAAAAAACAGCTGTTCCATACAAAATGTTCAATCACCTGAGACAAAATGTATGGAACAGCTGATTTTTTTTTCGCGATTTCGGAGTTCGCCCCATTGTAAAAGTAGTTCATATTGATGAGTACAATGAACCCTTAAGAGGTTTCTGGTAAGTTACAAATAACCATGTATTTGTATACATATATTATTTATTATTATTTGTTGAAACTGGCAGCTTTAAGCTGATGCATGTCTTGTTTCAGTGCACTTTGACTTGTGTTTTATTTTTTGTCACTGGCAACTTATTCCAGTCAATCACACTATGGTTTGGCAAAGTGTGTTTTTTGGTTTGCTTGAGTGTGGCTGCTAAATTGGTCTAAGGAAATGTGCCCTCAAGTGTGTGTTCTCGCTCAATGTGAATAAATGTGTCATGTCTGGTACATTATAGTGCCCCTTCAGTATTTTGTAGGTTTCTATGAGGTCACCTCATCGCCTACGCTCCTCTAGAGTTGTTAGACCTAGTTTTTTAAGTCGAATCTCACAGGAACACTCTCATATTGATGACACCATTTTTGAAGCTCTATGTTGTACTTTTTCAAGAAGTTCAATGTCCTTTTTAAAATATGGGTTCCAAATTTGGAATGCATATTCAATCATGGTTATCAACTTCTCGGAATAACATAATGATCAAAGTCAAATTCACATAGGTCATTTAAAATGTTTTCTTTTTCAAGGAGTATCTATACAAATAACACTGCACCCTTATTCAAGTAACACATTAAGTGTGAGAATACAACCAAAGACATGTTTAAAAACAAAAGTAGTGTGTGGAGTCGCTTTGCGCGGAAGTAGTGAAACTTCTGTGTATATTTCTTTCTCTCTCCCTCTTGCATTGGAATATTTGACACTACTCGTTGCTAACACTTGCACTGGCCAGGTACAGGTATACTATTTGCATGCATTTGAGTGACATTCATTCACTCTCACTCTGTCTCTTTCTATTCCCCCTCCCCAGAAGTGTTAAATGTTTAATGCAACCTTGTTGGAAGTTGCATTAGAAGTTTCACTTCAAAAAATAAACTAAAGCATGTGCATAGCCTTACTGCTTCTTCTAAAACTCAAACTTACCATGGACAATCTTTGATTTTGCTCTCAGGGTCTATGTGTAAAAACGGACATTCTTTATTGTGGCATGCGTTGAATCTAGCATAGAAGTAGCATTCAGGCATCTTTGACATGTCATATTCATGGAGGAACTCGCACTGGTCACCCTTTTTACAGAGTCCACGTAACCAATGCTTGCACACTACTGTGCGGTCTCCTCGAACGTGCCTGTATGGACATTGTGGGCCATTGGCGCAGTTACGACCTCCAGCCTGCGAGTAAAACTCACATACCGCTGCTGTAGACTCTAAAAATTAGAATAAAAAGAAAATTAGTGTAAGATGATAGGTTTGCCATTCAATTATGCCAGAAACGTGAGTCCGTTTTTAGCTGTAAGTTTATTTTATGTTTCATTTAGAGCTGTGGATTTATTTCAAATAAATAAAATAAAATAAATAAAAATATGAGCGGACATAACTCTTTCAGTAATACAAAAACACAATTAAAGTCTTAGAAGTTACGCGTACCACTCACAGAATACTAGGTAGTGGTTATAACATAGAGAAGCCCTAAAGTCACAAAGATACGTACTGTCCATGCCGGGAAATGGTAAGGGTAGAGCTCCATATTGTTCTTCCAATGCGTAATCTATGTCGAATTTAATGTGATCTACATTTGCTAATAACACTTCCATTTTTATAATGAAACACCGAAACAATTACTAATCAAAATGCAATACCACTAGAATGCAACGCAACGCAACGCAGCCAAATGAATCGGAACGAGAATAATCTGAATGACAGTGACAGTGACATTAGATTTTGAATGTTAAATTTTTAATTTTATCGTATTATTTTTAGATCAAAATTGCACAGATTAAAATTTAAAGTTTGTCCACTTTTTTGCATGTATCCAAACGATTTTTACTCTCTAAAAAAAAAAAGAAATGCGAGTGCCATCTATTTTACTCATGTCAGTATCAAAAGTCAAAATTGACAATTGTTGTTCCAATCAATCCAACATCTTTGGCTTGTTGTGCCGTATCAAGAATCGAATTGAATTGTTTGCAATTTTGTATTTTGCATGGGTTTTTTAATTTTCCAGGTTTTTACCTTGAAGTAGTGAGTTTTTAAAATTTTTAGTTTAATATAATGTCCATTACAGACCTGAAGCACACTTTACGCAAATATGACTTTCCTCTGTGTGCCAAAGAAGCTCTCATCAGGACCGGTAAATAGACCAAAAATTATCAACAAATTTTCATTTTTGTTTTATTCAACCTTTCTATAGCATTACTTATTTGTAGAGCAACTGTTGGTCGGACGTGGAGCCCCATCTAGTAAACAGCTCGACGTTGCGATGGATATTATTGCGGAGTTCGTGTTTTACGAAACAGACCGCAGAGGTGGACGCAGGGGCTCAGGTCTGACTCCTCTCCAAGAGTTGCAGCTCACAGATGTGCTCTGCGACTACCTGTCATCATGCGCGAATGAAATTACAAAGAATACAGTATTCCTGTCGCTTTTTGGAGGAATGGAAGGATTGCGACGATTGAAGATTCTAAGTATTCTTGCTAGTATGGCAGTATCGGCGTCTAGCACACCCGTGAGTACTGACTAAGCTCATTAATCTGTTAATATGATTAATTATAATGGTAGCACCCCACAGTTCCAGCTGCTATCCTAGAGATATCTATATTTTCAAAAATTAGAAAAAAAATATCACCTATCACATAGGTACTACGTTGTTGATATCACTTGTGTACATTAACCAAGAATCTAATCCAAGAAATGACTAAATACCAATAATACAAATCCAAAAGATGATGAAAACTTAAATTGTGGTTTCCAGATTCTGCTAGCAGTGGGAGTGTGGTTTCAACAAATGGGCTGCTCATCAGCTCAGTCCCTCCAGCTGGCCGAAAACATCATCAGAGACCACTTTTTCCTCAACACATCGAACCAAGCCTCGCTCCGGTCCCTTGCCACCACAGCCCCACAGTTTGTGTCAAACTTCATCACAGCTGTCACTGAACTGTACATGCATGATGCTCAGTCCAATAAAAAATTGCCACCAAGGAACTTGCTGGAAGTTGTCACTTCTTGGGTGAGATTAATTCTCTTATAGATTTCTTTGCAATAATTCATATTTAGGTCCTGTTTGAATGTTAGATTTGTTTAGTTTTTGTCACAAATTATTGAAATTAAGAATAACTTCTGAGCCAATACAGTTCCATGACAATTTTCCAGTTGCTAACAGTTCTAGCACTAATGATATTTCCCCCATTTTTCAGGTATACACAAACCCCACTTTATGTATGTCAGCTCAGCTGAACCCAGCTGCATTGCCCAGCGGAGCCATCCCCATGGCGGCCGTGACGCCCTTGGCTGGGTTGATACACTGGTGTGCACTTGCACCACTTTTTGTAGAGGAAGGTAAAACACAGTTACATCCCACCCATTATTTGCATTTGCATTATGTAAAGATGCCAAATGTCTTGCCCACAAAGCCAACGGTATCTGCGACACAGGCGTGGACATCAATGAACTTTAATAACTGGGTGCGTCTTTACATAGCGAGACTTGAATCGATGCTGCATTGACTCTAGTCACAATGCAAACTCGCATTAGGCCTCTGTCTCGAAGTAAGTGGGTGCGGAGTGGCAGTGGGGAGTGGCGCGTTTCAATGCATAGATTAAAAATCGTTAGAGCCTTAGGGTAACTGCTAAAAATCAGTGTTGTAGTATATAACAAGGACTTAGTTGTCTCTAAAAAAGGGGGGAATATTTCAGTATCATGGGCTGCAGGCTAAATATTCCATTGATAGTTACAGATGCAGAAATGGTGGAAGTGACAGTACCATTCAAGAAGGTCAAGTTGGAGAGTGAGGCCGAGCGTCAGGCGTCTATGATCAAGCAAGTGACACACAAGCCTTTGTCTGAGTCGGAGTTATATATAAAGCTGCACCTCGGGGTTTTGCACAGCCTGCGGGCAGGCCGCAGGTCTGTGGATTCACTGAATAATCCTTAATGCTTGACATTTTTGGTGTCTGCTATGGACGTTCGACGTAAGCCTAAATGGGTGGGACCCATGCATGTGAAAGTGCGTCAATCGCCAAGTGCAATATTTTTTCGGGATAAGACTAAGTACTACGTAGTACTAGTACTAGTAGTAAGTAAGTGGACTGGAATAAGTTGGCAGTGACTGTGATAAATGCTCCCTCAGTTAAGTGCTTCAAAAACAGACTTGACAATTACTTAAAAAAACACACAAATGTAGTGAAGTGAAGTGCACTGAAATAAGACACACATCAGCTTTAAGCTGTCAACAAATAATAATAATAATAAGAAGCACCCTTTTCTATACATTTATTTGGGATAAGAAGCACCCTTTTCTGTACATTTTTTCGGGATAAGAAGCATCCTTTTCTGTACCCTGACGTGTATACAAAATTTCATGAATATCGGTTGAGTAGTTGAGTCGTGAAAGCGTAACAAACGAAACAAGCTCACTTTCACATTTATAATATTACTAGCTGCGCCCTGCGGTTTCACCCGCGGTTAAAAAGTATCCTATGTGCTATTCTAGACTGTAATCTATCTCTGTGCCAAATTTCATCCAGATCTGTTCAGTCGTTCTTGCGTGAAAGAGTAAAAAACATCCATTCTTACAAACTTTCGCCTTTATAATATTAGTAGGATAGTTAGGAACTTAGAATATTAAATTGAATTGTTGTTTAGGACCCATGGGCCCCCGACTGCAGTGAACGCCCAGCACCTCTCGGCGATGACTCCAGTGGTGCAGGCCTATGCACATACTGTGCTCAAGAAGGGAGTGAAACTGGCTAATGATGAAAAATTGCAGGTGTGATCAAAAGAGTATCAAAGTTTATATTACACTAGCTGCGCCCCGCGGTTAAAAAGTATCCTATGTGCTATTCTAGACTATGATCTATCTCTGTGCCAAATTTCATCCAGATCTGTTCAGCCATTCTGGAGTGAAAGATTAACAAACATCTATCCATCCATCCATTCTTATAAACTTTCGCATTTATAATATTAGTAGGATAGGATTAGGGATTAAATGTGGTTTTTTGATGAAGTTAAGAAAGCTTTCAATCTGATTCTCAAGAATCTGATCTTTCAAGTTGTAGGTGGTAGTGTGGTGAACAGTGATATTGTTACTAATAGTTATATGTATGTTTCAGAACTGCCTAGATCGGATAGGCCAAGCCATCCAAGTAGCTCTAGCCAATGGCTGTGTGTATGGCAACATCAACAGCTTGTTGGCATCATTAGACACATTGCCAGAGAACAGGTTGCTACGGATAATCATCAAGACCCAGCCGCAGATGTGACGAATGTGCATATAGTGAATGATTGATTGCTAAGTGGCATTCATCTGAACTATGAGTACATACAGTGCTGTGCTATCAAGATACACTATAATACTTACACTACAAACCTTGAGTTAAAAAAAACAGTGTTACTAAAATATAAGATATTGTTAATAATATGTAGATGTAAATAAAAATCTGTGATAAGTTATAAAGTATTTTATTGTCAAAAAGGCTTAAACCTACGACTTTGTTTTATCTGAGCTATTTTCTTCTTGTCTTCTTCGAACTTCTGGCGCAGTGCTACCACATGTTTCATTTTAGATTCTCTAATTTGGAAGGTGTAAAAGTTTTTCAATTCTTTCCGCTTCTTGTTCTTTTCCTCTTTTTGCATGATTTTGTTTTCTACTTTCTCTGATCGAGCAAAACTCTGGACTTTTCCTCTTTTGGTCACTGTTACCCAGCCTTCATCGTCTTCTTGTTCCAACTCCTTTTCTTTATCATCTGCTTTCTTGGCTGCATTATCAAATCTCTTCATAAACTCTTCTACTCTTTCCTTCAATGTTTTGGGTAATAATATTGTATTATTATACTCCTCCATCCATTTAGTCATGCCCAGTTTAATTTCATACCCTTCCGAGTTCATAGGACGAAGTTCAGTTAATTTCAGAGCCTTATCTAATTCTATGACTTTACTAAAGACAACATAACCTACTTTAAACACTGATTCATATTTTTCTGGAAGAAATTTTTCTATTTTCGCTTCTGTAGTGTTAGGTTTAAGGCATAACTGCACTGACTGAACATTACCTGCTTCACTGAATGCATTGATGATCCCCTGTTCATCTGCATATGGAGGTATGTTAACAAGAAACAAAGTTCTTCCAGAAGGCTTGTCTTTCGTGTGATCCCTGACTGAGTGTTCCTTGTAATATATTGTGTGAGGAGTTTTTGAATCTTCATTTAATCTTAGCTCTAGAGCTGCAAGATAAAAAAAAGCTTGTTAATAATATAGAGGCGTTTACATTTAACCCGCCGCTTTTTAGATTATTATCCATACAAGAAACAATAGTTTCTTGTATGGATAATAATCTAAAAAGCTAAGCTAAAAGAACCGACTTCCCATCCTGTTATTTGTCATCCATGTAAACAATTTTTAGACTTTTGTTGGCATTTTAAAAACTGCTTGACCAATTTCGATAAAATTCATATAGGACCACCTCTAAAGTATGATCTCTCAAACAAAAAAGAATTATCATAATCGATTCACCCAGTCAAAAGTTATCAGGTAAAAAAAAACCAGTCGAATTGAAAACCTCTTTTTTTGAAGTCTGTTAATAAAACTCAACGAGACCCCATAGGGAAGGAGTAAAAGGAACTATAGTATTTTTTATTTCCCCGTGGTATATTACTATACCTACTCCGCTGTTTTATTGGATCATGCATTTCCGCCTTAGGTTTTAAGGATGAAATGTTAAGTCAAGAGAAGGTTTATGAGGATGCGATTACCTTTGAAATCTTGTGTACGCTTTGCACTTTTCATTCTAATTCTGTTTTAATTACCATGAGATAAGTAAGTTGGAATCCGAAAAAACTGAACAAGACATGCTATCATGCTGTGTTTATGTTATGGAAGTGAGGTTATGTTAGGTTGACACTTCTGCTGTTTTTCTCCTGTCATTGTCACTCGACTGCCATTTTGTTTTTTGTCTGCTTAGTCGTTCAGTCACAAGTGTATTTGCTCTTATTGCATTTACCAGTACTTCTGTCTCAAATACTCACGAATAAAAAGAATTGGATTATCTATATATCCCACTGCTTAACGGTAAGAACGGAGCGCTATAAAAGGAACCTATAAATAGCAGTAGGTAGAATTTGGTTGATGAAAATTAATTGTATTGCGGCATTGGGACTGTTGGGTGAAATGCCTCTGCCCCGTGACCCCTGTTGAGTCACCCTACCTTAAGGATCTTGGTTCACTATAGGTCGATAACACAAATAGCAAAACACTTTATTGCAATAAACACAAAATCGTAGTAATAATCACTAAAACTCTTAGGAAAACATTTTAATGAAAATGTTCTCTTATTGACAAGTTAATTGCTTTTTTCTCTTCTAATATACAACCGGTGATTTGTAATAAGCCGTGGTACAACAACGATTTTGATCAGTCATGCGTCTTGGGCATACTACTTGTTCTGCCCATCTTGCTGCCCATTGCAGATAGCCCACATTGCGAATATGATGAATATGGGGACCATTATTATTTGGGCTTATAATGGTAAATGCGTCAGTCTCGCGAAGCCAAAAGAAAAAGAAAACAAAAATCTTAATACTCAATTAAATCGGATTGTTCCGATTCGGAAGTCAATCTGTTTCCGAGGGACGGATTGGTTTCCGACGGAGCTCTACTTTGGTATTCACAACTTCAACCGGAAATAACTTCGGCAATCTTTGGGACTTTCCGAATGGGAGGTCACAGATTGTAGACCGTTACATGTTCACAGAGGAAGCTTGATAATGGTAGAATAAAAACCCGCGTGGTAGAAACGTATAACTAAGAAAATTGTGTTGATTTGATAATAAATTTAAAAATATGTGACATTTCATAAAGTAAACTAAAAATTTCAAAAATATGCTGTTGTGTATTGCGCATAAATAACACTTCTAAAATTTTTATGCTTATTTTGTAACTCAGACCAATCTAGAAGAAAAGATGTAACACTGCGTTATATCTCGCTGAAACCACTTCTTTTTCAATGCTTGTGCGTGGTAATGTTGCCATGCCTTTACAATTGCACGAAAACTAATATTAATTCCCAAACTCTATGTTAGCCATTTCCGTTCCAATTTACAACCTTTACAATTTAATATTTAATATTTTAAAACAACACATATGTATATGTAAAAGTTTATTGTTACATTCTTACATTGTTACTTTTTCAAAATTGATTTCTAAAAAAACTGCACAGTTTTTAGAAAGAATCTCAAAATGTAGTCCTTTTGGGCTGTAATCACGAAGTTTAAAGGTGGAGAGCACTATCTTACTCTCAGTGGTCGGAACTCTCTCGAGTGGAAATAATTAATTTATAAATAATAAATAACATATATGTTAGCTTGTGATTTAGTTTCTGGTTTTACTGGCAATATTACTTATTTTTCTTGTTTTCAAGTAGAACGAATAAAACGTCACCGTCTCACCAGCCGTCAGCGTCATATTGTTTGACATTTCGATTTATATTTCACCATGTTATTTTATGTCAAATTTCTCCAGTGTCTGTTGGCGGAGTGATCTGTTTTGTTCCGTATTTTGTCGTAATTTTACGGCCATGTGTGATTACAATTGCGTATTAGACAAGAACTCTAGTGATGTTATCAACTACTGCAAATAACAGAGTGAAAAACCTCAAAGGACCGGAGAATTCCGATATTCTGGAACGGGAAGAAATTTGTCACGAAAACACAACGGATGAGAAGGTCAGAGGTTATGTTAGCTCGTACGATGCGTCCTCTTCATTCGGAGGACCCACCAGGGACTCGCGGTTCCGGTCCCGCGGCCGCGTGTCCGAGTTCCGATCGACGCGCGGCGGTCGTGGTGGCGGCAGGGGTCGCGGCGGTTTCCCGCCCCGCGGAGACCGCGACGCCCTGGACAATTCCTATAAATATCACGAACCGCTAGCCCAACCTCATAACGACTCCTGGTCGCAAGGAACCGCCTCTAACAAATTCTATGAGCGATCAGACATCGTCGTCAACCTGCCCGAAGACCCGCGCATTTCAAAGCTGCTACGGCGGCTCTGCGCTGAGGTGGATATCGACAAGTCGCTCGTGATATGCAGCAAGCTTCAGGATGCAGTCATGCTACCAGACAATGCACGATACATACGCCGAGCCTATGATATTTTAGTTGAATCACTCTTGGATGTATTGTATGATGGTCCAGGCCCTGAAACGAAAGAAGGAGCTGCTGTGGTACTTGGCAGAATCGGCTATGTGATGGGCCCGGACTTTAGAAAGCACATGGATTGGATTACATCTAACTTAGCAGTACACAATGCATCTATAAAACATCTTCTGACTCTATCCTTCACAGAGACTTTCCAGTTAGACTTACAGACCCCTAATTTGACAGAGTTTGCAGAAATGACCCTGAACAAACTGCAAAACATAATTGAAACCACTGACTCAGCTGATGTTTTCATGGCAGCTATAAATGCTATGATTGTGATGTCCAACTCTTATCCAGAACATTTTGCCAACCATTTTGTGGACACAGTGGACATATTGGTAGGATGGCATGTGGATAATGCCCAGCCTAAGAAAATAAAAGATTTTGCTTTGCAGTCCATGTTGAAGTTGAGCCGCCATTGGCAAGCTGATGTTGGATTTTCTGTGAACTTGCTGAACCAATTTGTAGAAGACATGGTGGCTTATGCCAATGATTTGGACTCGGATAACAGTGAGAAAGATGAGCCATCATCTCACGACGATTGCATGCAAAAAATTACATCATTCTTAAATGTATTTAACATAGTTGTGAAGAGTCTGGGATCCCTGCTGAACCCCACAGTTTCACAGGCTGTGTCATGGTCTGTTCTAACTGAAGCAATCACCAAAATTCTGCAAGTCTTGACAAATGCAATGAAGGATGAAACTGACTATGATTTGATACTGGCAGGCAATGAATGTATTTGCCTTCTCTTGAAACATTTGCAATCAAAATCGACATCTTGTATGCCAATGTTATTTTCTTTAATATTGATGGAAATGACGAGCTTTATGCAAAGTGATGAAATTGTATGCCTCAGTGTGATTGACCTGATATCTGTCACTATAAAAGAGATAGCTTCTAACCTGCCTATTGAGTTCATTACTCAGACCATAGGCCCTGAGTCTCTGATGCGCCCACTGAGATATTCTGAAAGTCCTAAGATACAACAGAGTGTGCTTTCAGTTTACAGTAACCTGCTCAACTTGAAGAACATACCACTTTTGCAGGAGACCTATAAGTATGTTCTTATGGATATTCAAAACTCGTTTTCTGCTTTAGTGTCTGATGCACACATAATCAATCCAGAATATGTAGAAAATGTGACCAAAAGCGATGCTGAAAAGAATGTCATATTTTATCTGCAATGCTTGTCAGAGCTTGCTAATGCGAGTAACTCTATTATCGGCATGTGGGCTTTACAACCAAGTATTCTAGAACTGCTGGCAATCAGGATGTGTCCCCACAATGCTAATCTATCCAGATATGCTCCAGCACTGCAGTTTTCTGTGCTTTACTTGCTTTATTCCCATTGCAAGAAGAACAACCACTTTGTAGCATCCAGTGACCTAGTCACGAATGCTCAGCAAAGAGCTAGTGATATATTTGGACTATCCAATCTTAGCATTGGAGATGGAGCCGGCTCCAGCCCCACGTCAGGTCATCTTGCTGTCATTTTGAACACACTCAGCATGATATTTGATGAAGAAATACCAAAGGAGACATTGCTACTGGCCTTACACTGGGCATCGGACATATTCACACATTTAGACAAATATCTCCATATTGTGAGCATGTCGAAAGTTTTTCTGGTATTGGTGACAAACATGCTGGACCTGGCCCACAGTTTCGACAGTAACATAGTGCTCCTGGTGATGAAAAATTGCAAGAATTTATTGAAGAACAAGAATTTGCAATGGAGTGTTATTGTACTGAAGACTATGGCTGATCAGTGCATTTTACATTTGGATAATCAAGAAAAGGTTGTATCTGATGTGTGCAAAGAGGTGCTCTTTGAGCTGCCATGGGATGTTGTGCAGCTGGAGTTGGATAATCAGTTGGTAAAGACTTTCACCAGCCGCAAGACTAGCCTGCGTATATTGAACAGTGACACAAAAGCAAATTCCTTTAAAGAATACCTAATGCGAGGCTCATTTTCAAATTTATCAAACGAGCACTTCAAGATGATCGTGAATTGTCTCCTACAATTGGTGCATGATGACAAAAAAATCATGATTGACTCATTCCTAAATTCCTGGCCGATACAATCTTCTGATGACGAAAATAATCTACTGTTTTTTCGTCAGTGCGCTTCGAACTTTTCCACCGTGAGCGTCGGCTGGGCATTATCGGAGTTGGCTCACACAACAGTTGCATTAAAACTCAGAACCTCTCTGGGAAAACCTCAGGAGACTTTCATGAAAATAGAAGGGGCATTGAAAGGAATTGCAAGAGAAACATCGTCCTTGGATACTAAATATGTGGGGTCTGATCAACACAAGCTGGTAGAAATTGTAGCTGCTGAACAAACGAGAGCCCGTCGGATCACCGAATTCATGATGTTCTTGGAAAAATACATCTATAACGCAGCTGACGGGACAGCTACCGTGCTCCCAGCGGTCGGCAAACCGGTAAGAACATTTTTCCACACAAATTGGCCAACTTGCCGAGAGTGGCTAACTAGAGTACGCCCCGCGGCTCTGGCAGTCGGCTTGTATGGCGGACACTTTGGAGCCGCTATTTATCACGCACTGCTAATTTTGCAAACTGCCGCAAACTCGAACACTAATATCGACGTCGAAGCTATCACGATGAGCGTGGCTCGAGCGTTAATTAAATTTGAAGAACCAGAAGTGTTGCACGGCCTTTACGTCTGGATTAAACAAACGTTTGACAAGAAATTGATTTGGTTGAAGGGCGCGGCGGAACAGGCAAATTCTAGACATGAATTAGCTGTTGATTACTACAGAAAGATATTAAATAAGAAGAGCCTTGAAGACAAAAAAGATGAGACGAGCTCATCTCAAATAGACATGAGAAGTACTAAATTCATTCAAGAGCAAATTATGGAAAGCTACAAACACATACAAAGCTGGGAAGATATGCAAATGTGGAAAGAGAACGATTTGCAAAATTTCTACAACTCCCAGTGGGATTCGTTCATAGCTTTGAATGGGTTCGAAAGTAGCAGCGATATAAGTAACGAGCTGTGTAACTGGGACGTGTTGAATATCGACAACAACGATATTTCTAAAAATGCCTGCTCATATCAAGGATTATTGAATAAAATAGAATCGACTCTAGTTTGCACAGCTGTAAATATGTATTACAATGACTTCAGTGACAAATATGACGAACTGCTGAATAATTGCGAGGCACTACTCAATTCGAGTACAGAAGAATTTGCACAAAGTAATTCTGTACATTTCTTGAAAGAGATCGCAGTTTTACAGCTAGCCAACCATGGACTCAAACAAGTAATTAAGAACGGAAGAGCGATACAAAACCCCTTCAAAGCATCAACAATCAAAGAACAAAAATACTGCACTGAATTGAAAAACCTTAGTCGCATAGCGTGGTGGAACGACTATTTTACAAAATTAAATGCAACTGAAGAGAATATATTCCTGTCTGAATGCCTGCGCCTCGATGTCATAAAAAGCGCCCGAAAAAATGCTAATTTGTCAATGGCAAGAAGAGAACTGTTAAAACATTTTAAACACAATTCATCTTTCCAAATGTGCTTGGGCAATGTCGATAATTTAGATACGTTGAGCGACGTGTTGCTTATGTCGCCAAATACTTACGAACTAGATATTTGGACTTTAAACAATGCAAGCGCAATGACTGAACTGTGCAAGTTGACTTATGCCAAGGAAGAAACCAAAGTCAGAGCGATAAATCTATGCGCAAGCGTGTCTCTCGGATTCTCTCAAAGATTAGCTATGGGAGAGCAAAGTTACGAGCTTAGAGAAAAAGGCACAAGAATGTTACTAACTCTTTCCAAGTGGGTCCAAAATGAAACTGATGACGTGCTGGATGACGAATTACCGTTAAAAAAATTCGTGCTAGCTCTACCTGAAATCGGGCTAGTTGACAACAACGTGTCTGAAAACGTGATCCCACTGTCTGACTCTGCAGTTGGAAAATTATTGCAATTCGGAGTCAATCAATGCCCAGGACTCGCAAAAGCATGGGCCAGTTTCGCAGCTTGGTGCTTCCGTTGGGGCCGAAAAATGGTGGAATTCAGTTCCAAAACTCGAGAACAATTAACAGAAAACGATAAATTGCAAATAGAAAGTGTTATGATTGGATGCTCTCCACAAGACTTTGAAGCGGTGTGCGAGATACTTTCTAAAACGAAAGCCACCTGCGACGACGAAGATATCGACTGGAATGAAATTAATACATCTGAAATGATCGAGAGTCAGTTGCGCACTGTTCCGTGTCTAAGTAACGCTTATCCTGAACATCTCGCTCTTCTGGTGGATATATGGCGCCAGGCCCAGAAGCGAGTCTTCTCCTACTTTGAACTCTCTGCCGATGCATACTTCAAATTCTTGCAGTTAATTTGCGCATCGGACTATATTAATCACAGTGGAGAGAACGCCGTGGTGAATGCCACATTGAGACTGTTGCGTTTGATCGTGAAGCATGCTATGGAGTTACAGACGGTGCTCGAGTCTGGATTGGCAAACACGCCGACACAGCCTTGGAAAGTGATAATCCCACAACTGTTTTCCAGGTTGAACCACCCCGAGACGTACGTACGTAAGTGTGTCTCTGACTTGCTGTGCAGACTGGCGGAAGACACGCCTCATCTGATTACATTTCCTGCGGTTGTGGGTGCTGTGGAAAACGAACAAAATGAACTCTCAGAGCTGAATATAGCGAGATCGTTCCTATCTAACGACGACGACAGCATGGAAGGAAACATCGATTTTGATGATTCAGCAAGTGACAAAGTCATTAATAACGAACTGAATTCGTGCTTCCTCGACATGGTAGAAACATTGTCCAAACAGGCACCTACAACGATTTTGCAAGTGAAACTGCTAGTAAAGGAACTCCAACGAATAAACTTGCTGTGGGATGAATTGTGTCTTGGTACATTAGCTCAACATCATTCTGATTTCAGCAAACGGCTCACGCAATTGGAAGCTGAAATTGCTAAAGTTAAAAATAATGAACATTTATCGGCGGAAGAAAAGGAAAAATTAATCAATGAAAAACATAGAATAATATTTGAGCCAGTCGTTTACGTGTTGGAACAACTCAATCGAGTCACTTCTGTGAAGCCGGAGACACCTCACGAGGTAGCATTTCAAGCTAAATTCCAATTGCTCATTGTGGAAGTAATCGATAAACTTAAAAATCCTGCCAACCCAGAGAAACCACAAGAGTCCTGGGCTCCCTTGAAACAGCTACAAATCAAGCTTCAACAAAAAGTCAACAAGAGGACTTCGTACATACTAAAAATGTCAGACATTAGTCCTATTCTAGCCGATCTTAACAACACAGTGATAACGATGCCAGGAGTGCACACCAATCAAAGAACCGTCCGGGTCACTATCAAGTCGGTCGAGAATACCGTGGCTATTTTACCCACTAAAACACGACCAAAGAAGTTGGTGTTCTACGGATCCGATGGCAAAGCGTACATTTATCTGTTCAAAGGGCTAGAAGATTTGCACCTAGACGAACGCATCATGCAACTGCTATCTATCACGAATACGATGATGGCTCGGGATTCCGAAAACAACGACAATCAGACATACAGAGCTCGACACTATTCAGTCATTCCTTTAGGACCGAGATCAGGGTTGATCAGCTGGGTGGACAACGTGACTCCGTTGTTCGCTTTGTACAAGCGCTGGCAGAATCGAGAAGCCGCCATTCTTTCTGCTAAACACAATAAAAACGTGAACGTATTGCGTCCCTCGGAATTATTTTACGCGAAACTGAACCCTCTGCTGAAAGAGGCGGGAGTGTCAACCGAGAATAGAAAAGAGTGGCCGGTGTCAGTGTTGAAGCAAGTACTGCAGGAGCTGTCAGCGGAGACTCCGCGAGACTTGCTGTGGCGAGAGCTGTGGTGCGGGAGCGTGACGCCGGAACAGTGGTGGCAGATGCTCCGCCGGTACAGTTACTCCGTAGCAGTGATGAGTACGATCGGCTATATAATCGGTTTGGGTGATAGACATTTGGACAATGTGTTGGTGGACCTGACGTCGGGTGAAGTGGTGCATATAGACTATAACGTGTGCTTCGAGAAAGGGAAGACGCTGCGAGTTCCGGAGAAGGTGCCGTTCCGGATGACGCCGAACTTGGTGACGGCGCTAGGAGTGACTGGTGTCGAGGTGAGTCGCTCAACTCTAATTTTTAGGCACTAATCTTCTATAACTCACTAATCTAGAATGTAATGTGAAAGTTTGGATGGATATATGGATGTCTAGACGGGCCATATTTTTACTGCAATACTGACGGCTCCGCCAACATGTGCACCAGAAAGGCTGCTATCCGTGACGAATGGCGACGAATTGTGAAGCGAGCCACCACCCTGACCCATGACCACGACCACTCTGACAAGAGTGTTAACGACTAAGAAGAAGAAGACTGACCGGGGAATACTGGTCCGGCAATATTTTGAGTGAGGGTCGGCAATATAGTTATACATTTCCAGCATGGCTACTGATGGCTAGACTACAGTCTGCAATATTGCTAGTATTGCCAGGCCAGTATTGCAGAAAATATAGGACCCGTCTAGGAGCGCCCTTACTTCAATCATGCCAGAACGGCTGAACGGATCTGAATTGGCACACAGATAAATAATAGTCTGGTAGTCTGGTGAAACCTTGGGGCGCAGCTAGTATTATACTATACTGTTGTATTATTCTGTTCATAAGTCTGGCTGAAACTATATAATGGCTTGACCGACTTTTTTGTTCCCTATAATACAGGAGTGGTTTAAATGGTGGTACAAAATTCATCTAGTCACAAAATAAAATAATCCGCAGTGAAGAAAACTGAATTTAATTGGTTGTTGATGTGAAATAACTAAAACGGCAAAATGCTAATGATATTAATTAAAATATAAAATTAGTTAAAACTAGCTGCGCCCCGCGGTTTCACACGCGGTTAAAAAGTATCCTATGTGCTATTCTAGACTATAATCTATCTCTGTGCCAAATTTCATTCAAATCTGTTCAGCCGTTCTGGCGTGAAAGAGTAACAAACATCCATACATCCATTCTTACAAACTTTCACGTTTATAATATTAGTAGGATAACAATCTAATTGACAGTAGATAAGAAAACGCATCGGACATCGTTTATCGGTTCGAGCGGTTTTCCTAAATGCAAATTAATAATATGTTATTAATATCAGTTTTCTCTCATTTACTTTCTGTCTGTTATCAATATTGGTAATAAAATTTCCCAAGGCAGGTACAATGTGTTACTGCTATATTAGTTCGAAAGGGTTTCATTACGAATTGTATTGAGATATATCTATTATGCTGCCGTCATTCGCCCTAGACTTTCATAGCATGGCATTGCTCTCTTTTGTGGTCGCTATTGTTATTAGTCACGTCTATATCATGCCTTTTTTCTCTTAATTTTCCTCGTATTATGATGTTCTGTTTTTATCGAGGATAATTAGCAAGGAAGTTATTAAATCAACTGGATAATCTCATAACAGGGAAAGCTTTGCCTATTCCGAGTGCATACTATAGACGTATTTTAGCGCCATCTATGCCTGTGTTGCGGTGTACAGTTTTCATGTCCCAGTGAGTCTCTTGTGTTTCCTCATTGTTTGGATAGATGTCGCTAGGGGTAATAATAAAAAACAAATTCAACTATTAATCATTATACTTACATTATACCCTACTTTTAATTTTACATAGAACATCTTTCATTAAATATATTTTAAACATCTTCATTTTAATTTGACAGAGAACCTCTTAATAAAATCTTATCACGGCGGGGAACTCATTATAATCTCTCAATAAATATTTAACAATAAAGCTTTTAGAAACTTGAGCGTAGATTCGAACAGGTACCTAGATGCGAAAGGGTACCTACTGTCACTAACAACTTTAAATACTAGAAGCGTTTTACGTTTCCCACAAACGTCCACTGTTTGTCAGTTTCTTGAATACACTACACTAGGTCCGGAGCGCGGCTAGATGACGGCCTATGCACAGGCGTGGGTCCTTCAGGGGCGTACGAGGGGTTCGTGTCCCCTCGCTCCGATTCCACGTATCCAGCATTTTCAATGATGCGGCATCGAGACGTATCAGACAACGATTCCCGTTCCACGTAGACGAGCTTGGCCGGTCGGCCTCCGAAGCTGGTGAGGCCGCTGGGTGGCGTCGAGCGCGTGAGAGAGCCTTCTCGAAGCGCGACGGACCCTCGTTTCCTCTCGGGCGCGGGAGACCCTCTATACTCTGACGTGTCTGGTCGCTTGCACCGGAGGAGCTTGGCGAAAGCGGCGCGGAAGCCGGCGTTCTTCCACGCGTAGATGAGTGGGTTGATGCCAGAGTTGGACATGGCGAGCGATGACGTCAGCCGGTACGCCACGTGGTTGTGAAGAGGCATCACGGGGAACGTCTGCGCGCACGCGACTACCACGAATGGCATCCAGCAGATAGAGAACGAGCCGAGAACTAGGAGCACCACCTGGAACCAATTAAATTCAATTAGATTCAAACATTTAACTCACACGAAGATAGAAATTAATTCGATTCCACCTGGCAACTGTCTGGTACATTTTAGGCGATAATAGCGTGATTAGTATTTGTATTCATCGCGTGTCGCACTCATTTGGGATACTCTGAAATTGGTTAATAGGTCGTTATCGCATCCATATTGTTGATACATTATATTTGTACGATGTTTTGTTTCCAAGTCATTAGGATCATTACATCGACTATTATTAGGACGTTGTTTCGCGTACGTAATATATCCTGCTCCCCGATTATAGTGTAATCGGGATTATCTCCGAGCGCTGTAGCAGATTGTGAACGTACATAGGTATTTACATACGTATTTTTTCATTCAACCTTTTTACAATCTGCTGTAGTTATCAGAGTTAATCCCAGCGTCAACTGACAATCGATAAGAGTAATTAACAAGCAAGTGTTTTCATCTAACCTGTATGCTCTTCCAATCGTTGCCGCCGGTGGGACAGCAGGTGTTGGCCCGCATGCGCTTGGCGTGGCAGGCCGCCTCGCGCCATATCCGCCAGTACAGGATGAACATCACCATCCAGATGAGAGAAAACATGGGCGCCAGGATGCTCGTCGTGTAGTTCTTTGGGACCACCTGAAACATTATGAAAGTTCTCGGTTACTAACAATGATTAGTAATCATCAAAGACAATCAATTTTATTATCCACTGGTCTTAAAAGATCATTTGTGGCCTATCTTGGATGCTGGGCGCGGTCCATATAACACGCTGAAATACTAACAGGCGCATTAGCGCCTGTTAGTATTTCAGCATGTTAGTATGAACGCGTACCAAATTGACGCCGTTGGTAGTAATTATACTACCAACGGCGTCAATTTGGTACGCGCACACTGTTCGAGATCACGGTAAAGATCTTCATTAAATTAGTATAACATCGCTTATTTTACAGCACGATAACCCTGATACTAAAGCTAGCTCAGCTTTCAATTTAGGCAAACACTTAATACATGGGAATCTCTTATTGATGATAGGAAACAGATAATCGCGCTGAATATTAATAGTTGTAGCAATATCACGTTTCAAAGGTGTTCCCAAATCGAGTTAACGAGTGTCTATTACAACCCGAAGTCCAATATAACTCTCAAACAAGCCAATATAATTTTGATTGAGGCATCTCTGTGGCTTTGGTAATATGGGGCCGTTAAACGAAATAGCCAATTTTGAAGTCATGACCGTAGCCGCACGCCGTGACGTAAAGACCTGGACGAGCAGAGCTACAAATATTACTGTGAAAATTATTAATAGAAAGAAATATGTAGTCAAAAAAACTAAAAAATCGCTTTACACCTCCTGGCCCCATTATCAGGTCAACTTCGAAATATCAAATAATAGTTTCATCATCTGAACTACATTTAATACAAAGTTTCGTTTGAATACGACAATTAGGTTAAAATTGACTTCTAAGATTTAATTACATTGTAAAGCTGATAAAAACGCGCTATAAAGTTTTATATAAAGTGATAATCAATCAATTATTCGTCCTTATTTAAAACAACGAGCGGCTTTTAATTATGTAGTTGTTGCTATCAGTGGAAATGTTTTAATGACTTTTCTATGAAGTATTTATTTTCATTTTCTATGTATATTGTTTATACCTTATAAAGTCGATAATCCTCTAAAATTAAATAAATAAATAAGTAAAATAAGTATCTGGTTGAAACTAAATCAATAAAACCTATGTTTCGAAAACCAGATAATCCCTCCGTTATGTTGAGTCTTAATAAAATTAAAAGTGGTATTATTAGATACGAGTAGTTTGAAAAAAGTTAATTAATGATAATAATTATGCTTACGCGTTATTTGTATAAATAATTTATGCGGAGAGGAGAAAGTAGATACTGATTGAGCTCGTACTAGTGCATTTTTACATAACTACGTTAATTTACGCCCACTTACTTGCTTACTAACTAACTGTGAGTAATTTGAAGAAGCCAATCAGATTTCTTGATTTATGTATACTTAGTATTCACTTACCCTATCTTGATGGTTCAATATATTTGGTACACAATATATTCGGTAGGTACGTATTGGTACAGTTTGATGTAGGTAGGTATATCTTTAAATTTTAATATCATCAATATTTGTTGGATCATCTGTACACATAATAACTCAGTCCCAATGTTTGATCTAATACATATTCGGTTGGAAAAGCTTATAAATAAGTAAGGACGTGTTGGGAATTGCGACAATTCTCATAGGGCGCCGCCGTTAGAGGTAAATAATACTTTGCCAATGATCCAATAGGCGCAATTTAAGAGTAAAAGGTATTATTCGATTAAGGTCGATTTCGTTGAAGGCACGTGTAAGACTTTATTAATGTATTTCCCTTTTTTGGAAAATCCGACAGCGTTACAGCAACTCTAAAGTAGTACTGGTGAAATTTTACAGTATTTTGATGCGTGTCAAGGGTGAGTTTCATAACACGTTAAATTGAGTGTAAATATCAACAGCGTTAATTTGCGTATCGCGTGATATCGTCTACCCGATTGAGTTCAAACTCTGTATGATCCTCTCTACGCGTACAAAGTCGCGGGCATTTGTAGTAGTCTAGTAATCTACATCCGTTTATCCTAGGAAAGCGTGATCTATCGTAGGCAGCATCAATGCTTAACATCAGGCGAGATTTCAGTCAAACGCAAGCCTATTATCGAATAAAAAAAGTAGTAAATGTAAGTAACTATAGTAATATAACGTACCATATTCATCTCGCATGCGACGCCTTCGTGCCAGTCGTTCCAGAAGATGGGAATGCAGCTGATGCAGAGCGCCACGGACCAGGTCGCACTCATCAGCAGGCGCGTCACCAGCTTGGTCATGTAGCGGCTGTAGTGCAATGGATGCACTATAGCTATGTACCTGAAAAATATCACGGGACGTTTTAAACTTAAATGCTTTTGTAGGAAATGGCTTCGGTGGCGTCTTTCTGGCTCTTTCTGTCTACTTGTATGCCATCTAGCTCTTAGATATCTAGTAGGTACTGCAGAATTGGGATGTAACATGCGGTGGCGCTATTTGCTGGTCAATTTAGTGTATGTGATAAAAACATTTGAGACTTACTTTGAAGCGGCAATCTATGAGAACTCAACCGTTAAGTTTTTTTTAAACCAAATTATCGGTCTAACTTATAATTATCTGTCTAAACAATTTGGTTCTATTTTAGTAAAATATTTAATGTAAGTAATTGGTATTACTTACACGAAATATTATTTGCGGGTTAATTTTTCAAGTTTCATAACACTAAATACACGCTCTAGCAGAATTTCTCACAAATACACGCTCTAGCAGATTTTCTCACATCGTTGCATAAAATTCTAGTGGTGGAGGTAAACGGTTGGCATACTTAAGTCCCGCCTCTCGACACGAATTCCTTTTACGTGCTCGAGCCATATCGATGTCTGCTCCATTTCATAAGAAAGAAAAAAAACTATTTTCGTCAAAATCATATCGTGACATGAAACTGAAAGCTATTTTTGTATTCGGATTGGAAAGGTACGAATCGGAACGTGAGCTCACGACGGGTAAAGTTACGACTCACCTGTCTACAGCTATCGCAATAATGTTGTAAATGGAGGCCAGACACGCCAGTATGATGAGGATGAAGCGCATCAGACAGAGCCACTTGACCTTGCTGACGCTCTCGTCGAGGTAAAAGGCGAGGTGGTAGGGCAGCGTGAGGCCCACCATCAGGTCGGAGATGGCCAGGTTGAGCACGAACTGGTTGGAGACGAGCGACGAGAGCCGTCGGCTCAACGTCACGGCGAGGATGGTCAGCGTGTTGCCGCTCACTATGAGCAGCATGAGTGCGCCGTCCACGATGCTCCACGCCCAGTAGTTGTAGAGGTTGAGCGGCGCAACCGGCCCCTCTGCGGTCTCGTTCCACCAAGCATCACTCCCATTGTCCGTCCAGTCCATACCATCGCTGGCCGTCGCCAGCGCCCCCCACGAGGAATTATTCGACGTCGTGGTCAAATCTCACACACGCATCTCTTAACTGTTGCGGTCACTTTTCACTCGCGTATCGAGCGCGCACTCACTGACAGTCAGATCCCGATCGCACTGTATGCACATTTTCTAACGCGCGCTCACCACCTCGAACGCCTGAAAACAAATGAAAGCCTTAGTATTAGTATTCCTATTGAACTGGAGTTGGGTGCGGCGGACGTGCCGTCTCGGGCTACCCTTGTAAATGCATAGCGGCGAGCGCAAATAACGCAGCGATGCCAGGCGCCGTTCAGTATGCGGGGGCGCGACACCCTTACAAATTAGTTCGCTGGAGTTCTTGGTGAGCTCCGGTTGGCGCGTGCCTAAATCATATTATCAAGTTTTTCGAGTGACCTTCGTAGACGGCTGCTGCGCCGCGACCCTCGTCGATGAATTATTTATCTCAAACCATATTCAAGCATTGTCTGCGGTAATCGATAACGGCTACGAATGACTTATTTTCAGCTGGAGGCCACTGCCTTTCCCTAAAGTTACCCTGACCGTTTCTGTAACGACTGTAACGACTCCTCAAGGACTAAAGGATTTCGTATTCTTCGTTAATTAGTTGTGTTCTTCGACGTTGAATACAATAAGAATTGACGTCACTGAAACTTTTTGTCGCCAAAGTTTGGAAAGTCAAATGAAGCAGATTTGAAAACAATATTTAACAATTCTCATTCATGCAACAATAGATTTGTTACAGTAGAAAGGGTCGAGGCCGAGTGCGCGTTGTTTAAGTTATCCCACTATTATAGGTATCAATAAATATTGTATATAATTCAAAAGGTAGGCGTTTTGTTTGCCAATGAATTATTAAGCGCGGCTGAAGCGGAGTCAATTACACCCGCGTCTCGGACCGCCTGCCGCTGTTGATGGGAATTTGAAATTCAAATGGGCGCCGATCACCGTCTTAACGCGCCTCCTTCAATTTCATTTATCATCAACACTGCCAGAAAAATTCATTTCGATTTATTTATTAGGGATTGTAATACTATTAGTCTCGTAATACGATTCCGACCCAGAATTCAGTATTGCCTTTGTATACGGTTCTAGTAATTAATGCTGATATTAATTGAGTATATGAGCCAAGACTGACGGGCGCGGGCTGCATTGGGGGTTGACGAATACTTTTATGTCGAAATGAAATCGAAGAGTTTATCGTTACGAATTAGTATGTTTCCTTGACTTGAACGATTCACTTTTTTAAATGATTTTATGACCGGGTTCGCATCACAATGAAACGTAACACATCTATGTTTAATTTTGCAGACTCATAGGACTGCATAAATTCAGTTTGATGAATGAAACGTCAAATGTGGCTTTACAATTCAGGCCCCTGTCCTTTGTACAAACGACAATGACTGATTGGATTTAGTAATTTGAAATACAATCATTTTCGTGTCATCGGATAATCGAGTCACGTGTTTGCAGCGTGTAGTTCATAATCGGAAGGATTGTGTTGTGTCACTCGTGTCACCGTGGGTAGTCAACAAAATACAGCTAAAAATGGTAAAAATAGATCAACAACAACTGCCTTGAATATCATTACACATACCAAGGTTAGCGAAATGGAAAACACGATCGATTTGTCGCAATATATTTGATGCTAAAAATAAAGCCACTCGAGAAGTTCGAAAGGAGTAAATTTAAATGTTGCGTGCCTGATTCATATAAATGCAGAACTGCAAGTTGCAATAGACAATCGGGGCCTAGTATTCCGATCACAGCCGCAGCGTTGCGCGGTAGGGCTGTGGCAAATGCCCTTTCGCATCCAATGACAGAACATCAATATGCTGCGTTGGTGTCCAATCTTGACGCTAATGTTACTCGTCATTTGCGCAAAATGCAGTCCCACGCAAATGTAGGCTGCTTTGAAATGATGCTACACCCGATTCATCTAATAAACATCCTGACAACGTAAACATTACTCAATAAACATATCGAGGCTGACGTCTTCCTTCTTTGTTCAAAAATATTTGACACGTTGTTGAACATCATGACAATGAATGTTTACAATTTCGCGGTTCGGAAAAACTACAATAGTAGAGTAGGCTCGGTGCGCGACATCAATCACATTATGTGTTGTCGGATATTTATTCCGGAGGCCGCCGGTTTCGGTTTATATCCATTGTTTTTCCGGCTCGCTCCGGGCAGGATTATTTATTCAATGTAGAGATATTGTCACTGTTTACGATGGAGATGTTTATGATAATATAGGTGTTATTTTGCTCGAGTATATTTCCATATTCCCGACCTTTAGGTATTAAGGTGGCGTGTGGACGCAGACGTTGTCGTCGTGCCAGACGCGTCGCGTGTTCGTCCTCCACTACTTAAATTTTATTCAAAAACAATTATAGCTATTTTCAACTTATTTGACTAGCAACTAGTGTAAAAAACAACTATGTTATTCAACTGCGTTTATCAGTTCATCGCGTTTAGCATTGTCAATGAGGTTAAGTGTAACTAATCTAAATAAGATTACTTTCGCTTAACTTCGTAATGCTATCTCGTATTTAAAAAAAAAGCATTTATTGCTGTTTGTAATAGTTAACATTTTTTAAATAATTCTAAATACGAGATACGGAGTTGTAGGACATTGTACATGGTTCACTAGAATTTTGAGTTCAATGAAGTTGGAACGTGGACCCACTCAAGTTTCCAAAGAGTTCAAAAAGTAGTTTAGAATGAGGCAGCTCAACTTGTCGTTTTAGTTTTTTTTTTTTAATAGAACCTTCATTATTCTTTCGACGAAATGATATTAATCAATGAGCTCGTAATTAAAGCGAGAGACAAAATCGTATCCGATCGATACGATGGAGGTCGCATTGATAACTACGTACGATTATTACAGTCTGAGGCTTTTTATTGTCAGTATTGTTGTTTAATAGTTTAGCAAAAAGCGTTCGGAGTTCGGTCGAACCAAAACAACCAAACCAAATGTTTTAGGACACCAAAACTTTTGTGTTCAATCTACTATAGATAATGTTGTGATAATAGATAATATTCCCTATAAATGCAGTTTGAATTGCTACTCCGACTCTCCGATTGGTCGTTTGTTATGTGGAATCGAGTAAAATTGGTACGTAGCGAGGTAGTGACCCTCCCAAATTGAATAAGCCATGAGTTGGTTCTGGTTAGCAGTTTGGAAACATAGTTTGGAACTCTGGAGTCTGCCGTAAAAGAGAAATTTCCCGCAAAGTCAGCGAACGGCGAAAAAGTTCCATCCAATTTTCATTAATGTATCCGGTGAATTAAGTTTTCGCGCACTGTTGGATTACGAGGGGAAAAGACCAAATTTGTGGTACATCTTTCTAAGTTGATAAGATCCATCATAACTTAAAACTTAGGCTGTACTGTAAATATGGACTGACTTAAGTTAAAACCGGATCAGTAATATCAGATAATAATAATAATAATAATAATAATAATAATATTTATTGACAATATTGAAAGTATACATACAAAAACACAATATTCAAAAACGTGACACTTAACACTCAGTTCGAGTACTCAAATGAATAGCAGTGGGTCCCAAACTAGGCGAAGCCTGTATTTTGGGCACCCAGTGACTGTTTACCAAATACAATTTCCGTGCTTGGTAGTGGACACATTTACGCATTCGACTATTTATATAATTAGGTATCAACAATATTTAGGGAACACGATAATATAACTAAATTAACACTAAGAAAATTGATAATGTGAGATGCGCAAGAAGTATAAAAATAGCTTCATCACCAACTAAAACAACATCTCCAATAAATCAGTTTGTACGCTTCTTTTCGTAGCAGATATACCCAAAAGGATAAAACAAATTTAAACAATATCGCGGTTGATGTGCAACATATTTCGCGACTTATTTGTAAAAGTTTGCGAAAACATTCTGATTAGTTTGCTCAAGTTTGGTAAATACATATAGCGGATCTGCGCGTGCGATGACATCAACGACCTCAAAAGCTCTTCAAAGGAAGGCCATCGATAAACATTTTTGATAATCAGTTGCAACATCTAGTGCGCAAGGCGGATGTGTCGTATCTTTAATGAGTCTTTACAATATGATGTTAGAAGCTGCTGCGTATGGCAGCTTTTTACAAACAATGTTTACTTAATTTAAAACAAGGGGAAAAAAGACAAAAATCATTGTGTAAAAATTAAAAAACAAATAGAGAGAAAAATAAAAGTTTGCGAACAACAAAAAGTTGGCATTCAAATCTTATTGCCCACAAATTACGTTCGTTATCTCAAAAGATTGGTTGAAGACGATTTCTTCGGATATTTTTAGCAAGTTTTATAGCAGCATACGTAAGCCATCCCCCATTAGGTAGCATGAGAATCGCCAATAAACGGCGTGGTTAAGGCGGGGACGCCGAAGCCAGGGTCGTCGCCCTTGTACGGGTGCTCCGCCCCGACTAAATGTTGTACTTAGTTCACCTCTGATACTCTACACCGATAAACTAATGATACATAAAATGGAAAATATATCTCGGAACATGATCGCGGTCCTTGAATGTAAAATTCAATTTATTCCATGCAAGGTGCAAGAAACTTGAGTAAATATTAATTCATTAAATTTTGGTAAAATATTGAAGCACTTTAAATTAAATGTTTTTAATCTAGAAGCGAGATGTCGAGATATTACACGATATAGTTAGAAATGTAATGTTAGTTGGTTTTGAAAAAGTCCTAAAAATTAAGGCGAAAGTTGTATTTGTAAATGTGTATTTGTCACTTCTTCACGCTCAAACGGATGGGCGGATTTTAATGAAATTTGGTATGGAGATAGCTTATACCCTGTTATGTCTTCTTAACCGCAGGGCGCAGCTAATATTTACGTATATTCTAGTAAGTTTGGAGCGTACTGTGTGTTTATCAACTAACTCGTGTTTTGATCAGACGATCACACGTTAATGACACGTGTCTACTTTACACCTAATGTTATAAGGTCGAGTTATCAGCTAAACACCGCTACAATCTGTTCCTGTCCATTTGCCAGATTTCCACTAATTAATTAATATTGTGTCAAACTTGACAGTTTGGGTTTCGACAGATTACGGTTCGGGAACAATTTGTCATCGTTAAATTAATACACTGGTGACGTTTACTAATAATTTGTAGATTTGATTATTAATGCGTCCATTTATAGTAACTTTATTAACGTATCTCATATACTTCTTACTGCATTTTCGTTTCGTTGGGAATACCATAAAACTCAAATAAAATACAGAGGCCGTTTAATTGAGGAAGTCTACGTAAAAGAAAGATAAAAACAATCTCAAATGTTATTTTCTGAACTGTTACAAATAAATACGCGTAAGTATTTTTTTTGTGATTGGCTTACGTTTGACCGCAACTCACGTGATGGAAAGTGATGCGGTCTAAGATGAA
The DNA here is from genome assembly GCA_911728515.1 of Peribatodes rhomboidaria. Classification (NCBI taxonomy): domain Eukaryota; kingdom Metazoa; phylum Arthropoda; class Insecta; order Lepidoptera; family Geometridae; genus Peribatodes; species Peribatodes rhomboidaria. The sequence goes on along the minus strand of OU452179.1, from coordinate 13,726,810 downwards.
GCACACTTGCCCAAGAGGTGCCTATTCACTCATGTCTTGAAGAGATTGTAACTATAGCTTTCTTTTTGAACTAATTCGTCAGTATGAAGCGCTACTAATATCGGCAAGAATCGCTAAAACTACAGGCTATGTAAAGTTTCTCATCGACAATCTTACAGGAATGTCTGGGACACTCGCACATACTTGAATACAAATCTTTTCCGCTTCCATGTCTAAAAGGGTTCACATGTAAAACTTTCACAAAAGGCTCACACAACATCTATAAATCGTGAAAGTTATTTCCGATTCAAGCGGAATTTATTACTCGAGATTAGATTGATCAAATTCTCGGCATTCGATTTAAATGGAATCAAATGATCGTCTTCGAAATCACAATTGGATTTGTCTCGAGCCACGATGCCGATGAATGAAAGTCAAACAATCGACCGCTGAGAAATTGAACGAGCACTTATCATAGTCAGACAGAATTGCCGGAGCTTTATGATTCTTGAAGAGCTTTTGTCACACCGCTTCTTAATTAAGACAAATCCTCAGCAGTAATTGTTCTGTCAGATGTGGTTCAACTATTTTACGAGTACCTTGACGAGCAGTGATCTCACTAGTTTGTGAGAAACTGCGGCGACTTTTATATTTGAAGAATTTAATTGGTTAATTTTGAACAACAATTACCATCGTTGACTTGGATTAGTCTGCGACATTGAATTCATTTACGCTTGTAATGAAATATACGGTTTTGAAGTCAGTTTTCAGTTGGATGTCACGCGATTCTATCATTTCAGTCGTTGATGACAAGCTATGGCCTTGTATCACAATGAGCTTGGACCACCCATTTATCAGATAGTTAAAATACCTTACACGGAAAATTGCTTTTATTTATTAAATTTCCTTATTGCTTAAGTGGAACCGTTCTAGGATAATTTGATTATGCAATAACCGAGGCGTTTTTTGCTACCACATTTTTACGTTGTAAGTTTCCAGACTATTTCAAACTTCCTTGAATATTGTGACGGCCAAGATTTATTACTTACTTAATATTGTTTTCGTTGGAATTCCCTTCTGATCTGATAAACCAGCTTACCATAGTTGTATATGGTGTTTTCGCGTGGGAGTCGTGTAGTACGCCGACGTCCCCAGGGCTCGAACACTGATTCCGACTACTTTATATCATTCACTCGAAGCTTCGGCATTTCGATCTATCCTCGGGCCGTGTACGGTCCTACATTTCAATCATAAAAGCTAACGCTTTAAAGGCTAATTAAATAAACCTTACGCACCGTTCCCGGGCTATAACATTTTACGGCGTAATAGGATTTTTCAGCACAATAAAAAGCGTAATTCCTCGACTCCGACCCTTATTTCTAACAATGGTCTTCTCACGTATCACACATGTGCTCTCTGACATTGTATTTAAGCTATTTTTGTGTCATAATCGTTACAGAAGATCTGAGTGGCGGCCAGGCAACAATAAGCGGTGCTTTCACCTTCGTTCTGGCATTGTGCCCTTCCAGGGTGCCCCTTAACTAGTGATAAAACCGGGCATTGTGTGCTCTTATAGGTGCGCCCTAGCGTTGTGTATTTTACGGCGACACCTTTACGATTTATTCTGCAACTATGATACTTTCCAAAATACACTTGCCCCTTACCTATTAAATCATCATCTATGCATTAATTTGTCAAAAAAATATCAGCGTTATTTTGTCAAGACTGTTAAGTCTAGCATCTTTATTTTGTCGACAAATACAAATCGTTTGTATGTTTCGCTTACCTTTTTCATTTTGTTAGGCTCGTCAATATTGACTGTGCTTAGATTGTTTCCGTTACCCTGTCTCAGGCTCAAAAACGTTATTTTCCTATGTCGTAAAGTTAGTTCATTCCTTGAAGTTTTCAGTAACAGCCTTAAACATAACCCTAAATATGCATGGTGTGAAATTCTGAGTTATGTATCGAATAGACACGTTTCACAATCAAATAGTTGGTGTATTTATAGCCTCGCCGTACGTCAGATAGTTTTCCGATTGGCAGAATGTAGAGGCAATCTACTGCACTCGGGACTTGAATATAGTTTTCAATAGAAACTTTTAGAATAGTGTCTCTATTGTCGGTCTAGAAACTTAAATGGTGTTTCAGATTGCACTGACTCTTTATTCCTTCACATGTTTTCACTGGAAGCTCTTGTGATAGAATATTGGATTGGCATGCAAATAGCATTCTAACAAGTTAATAATGTTTGAAGGTGCGCGCTTACTGCTGATTTCTTCGGAAATTGAACCATGTATGTTTTCTTATTGGTTTTTAAAATGGAATATTGAAGTGAGAAACGTAAGCATACGTACTTCAATGCACACTTGTTACTTGTGTTTGGGTGTCTGTTCTCTATGCTTAAAGAGTTCTGTCCTAACAAGATTACGAATAAGGTCGACTGCGTAATGGATGTACATTTGATTCTGCTGATATTGACTATTTATTTCTATTAATCTATTTGTAGTAGCCGCTTACTATAATTTTTATACATTTCTAACACTATTTTAATATTTGACTTTATTCCTCCAGCGTACAAAATTAATACCTACTCCGTACCTTCTGAATTTCTGAACCCGCCAAAGCTAACATATTAAATTTCAGTGTCAGACCGAAAGCTGAACAAGTAAATTATCCTGTTCCAGCTTAGTCCTTCGAGGTTCGATAGGACTGATAAAGATTAAACTACCTACCTAGTCATCTTGCAGGCGTGCCTTATCTCGCCTCGATTCGGCTACAGGTTCAGAGCTGGGCAATTAAGTTGTTTGACGCCGGTAATCTGGTTTATGTCCACTCTGGTAGTAAACGTGTGCTCTATCCTTCTCGGTCGCTGTGATAATAAACCAACTACCCCATGAGGTTTAGAGCAAACTATGGAGACCGGAACCGAGCGTAGAAGCGGAATTATGCGATCTCCGTTTACAGAAGGGTCCCCTAGGGATACATCGATACCGTATCCGTAATGGAATAGATAATTCTAAACCGGTATCGGTTTGAATCTGATGGACTTTACGGCCGCTTTCCCCGTTACGGATACCTTACCCGACAATTTCTTACCTTCCCTAGAATTTCACGGATTAACTTCAAACGTTGGCGAAAGGGATTGAACTTCTGACCCGAGACGATACATATTTAATTATATAATTTCCTCCGGGCATCTCAAGGTTTGAAATCGCCGTAAAACCGTCAAGTAGAAAGATAACAACTCTTAATTGTGACTGAGATTTGTCGGCCAAGTCGGGAGGAAGGTCGCGATGATACGAGTTAGTTTCGCGAAGACTGATTTACTGCTAGACGGTGCACAAAGCACTGACGGTAGCAGTAAAATTCAATGTTATCACTACCACTATCGGCGAACGTTAATTCAATTAGCCAGACTGACGATAGCCACCATTAGTTACGATCGTGTACTGCATCTAATGCGAGTTTATTGGACGGCATCTTGTAGATAATGGCGCGAACGCAATCAAGGGCGCACTGCGATTGCATTAGGCTCCATTACGCGGCCTGAGTACAAACACGCAGCTTATATTATGAACCGAGCCCGTCTCGCTCGACCTATTTCGTTTTTATATCTGGAAAAAAACCTTTCCGCGCAAACACGATTGCCTTTTGAGTTTGTGAACGCGAGACTCAATTGAGAGAAACGTGAGCGCAAACCGCTAAAATAAACAGAAAACCTACGAGTAAATCCGTCGGCGAAATATTTCTCGGAACACGCCGCGGGGGCTATCATCTTAATTCGACCTTAATAAAATTGGCTCTTAGATACAAAACGGATACCTTCGTAGTTTATTCAACCGGCAATTTCAATATGCCCTAAAATTGAAAACGAAACGATAAAATTCCGACCGATTCGGGCAGTTACATAAGCGGGGGCGGAGACTTCGTTGAAGGCTTACGTAAGCTCGTCTGGAGCTGTGGCAACTAACAGCCGAGCGTTGGGCCTCGGTTCCTGTATTCGATGCTCGCCGCAGGAGCGCCGCTGCACGCAAAGTTACAAGTACATATGGGATGTGACATCTCCCGCCGCTTAACGACGTGCTTAACTTTAACAGTACGGAATTAACTCTTAATTACTGTTGTTACAGAGTCGCGCAGATTAAACCTGTAGCAATTAGCCCTAACCGTGTTGGAGCCGCAATGTGTTTGCCCCGTTCGGGTGTCATTTTTCCCGGTCGACTCGCGCCGGTTAAGTTCGCTTTTTTGTGTGTAAATATGCAAATCAAATCAGCGCAGGGAAATGGAACGGACTCGTTGGAAAGCTCGGCAAACACTCGTCCGGCGGCCGATGGTCGCGAGGACTCCGGCTATCGTCAATATTTACCTCGACGATGGTTCTCCCATCCGAGCCGGTGCAAAGTTCCGTTGAAGTCCGCTGACCACAGCGCGCTACATCATAGAACAAACACTGTTACCGCGAACTAAATCTGTTTTCGCACTGTGTACAAGTTTTCCGAGAGTGAAAGTGGTGGGGTTGTGTCGGCTGGAGGCGGACGTTCGCTCGCGTCGGCGGTCGGCACGCAACTGAGTCGCGTATGCCGGTCAGTGTTGCCAATGAAAATTTTTAGGCGGCCGTGTATATTAAGTAAAAAAGCCGTGTTTGTATGGAAAAAGATCACCGGTGGGCCGTGTCATTGCTTAAAAAAATTACGTTTAATTAATGATAATTAAACGTTTTTAACATTAAAAACCTTAAAAATGCGCCATTTGGCTAATGTTGTTTTTTTTTATTTGTTTGAAGAAATAACAACAAATAATTATTTTGAATAGCTTTAATTTTTATTTAAACTTATTATTCACGGTATAAATCTCGAATACTTTCTATAAACTCTTCTTCGTTCTTATTCAAGAAATATTTTTGCTTGTCTTTAATTTTTTGGTACATTGAGGTGGTGGGTTCAAAAGTTCTGCAATCATTTTTGCTGTTGTTACTTTTAATGCATTCTTTTGTTAAGAGAAGTCCGCTAATAGTTGAAGTAAATAATTTGTTCCTCTTCTTTGTTTTTATATTGTTCACGTGACTGAAAATTCGTTCACAATCACTGTTCGAATGGGGCAATGATAAAACACTTAGTGCAAATTTAGCGATGTTCTTGGAATCGGTTGTGGTTAAAATTTTGTGCCAAAATTCGTCAGTTTTCATTGCAGCAACTTCCATATTTGAAAATTTATTTACGTCAGGTAATGTTCTCCATTCGTCGTCAATTATTTGTATCTGGTTGTCAATGACAATTCGCGGTAACTGCCTTACTATTGGATAAAGTGAGGGTAGTTTATCCTGATTCCTTGTGCTGTGTTTTATGGCTTCCTCTGGCGAAAAGTATTTTAACATTGGTAGCAAACTGTTGTTGAAATCATATCTTTTACGAATTTGAATGCAACCCTCAACTAAAAATGATTTCGTCCTCCTGTAAAATTCTTGAAGTTTCTCAGTATTTTGTTGAATTTCAGGCTTTTCTAATTCTTTCATAATATTCACGCCAAGGTAGATATTTGGTATGTGCAAGTTTGCATTTTCTGGCTCGATCTGATGCAGCGGTGTTTGATTAACGTGATCTCTGAACATAAAACAATATAATATATCCTTATAAGCCATCCGCATACGATCATCCAACTCCGTTATTTTTGTTTCTTTACTTTGAAAGTATTCATTTAATTTAACGAATTTCGGCAATATCCATTGTAGGAACAGGTAGTACATATACATGAATGGGTCATTTAAATCGTGAAAAATCAATTCTGCCGCAACCACTTTTTCGGCAAACCATTTATTGGTAAAGAAGAGTTTCAGACTACTCCATTGTTCTAAAATTCTTTCAACAACGCTCAATAATGAGAGCCAACGCGTTTGTGCCGGGTGTAGTATCTTGTGAACTTTGGCATTTACAAATACTTGATATTCCACCAATTCAGCTTGACGCTTGCTACTATTTTTAAAAAATCCATAGATATTACGCGCCAGATCTTCACATCGTCTTGGCAACATTTTGCAAGCCTCACTAGCACATAGGTGTAGTGAGTGACATATGCATTTTAAAATTGTTATGCCAGGTAAATTTTCTGTCAGTCTACTGGCAACAGAGTTATGCTGACCCATCATAGCATTGCACCCGTCCGATGCGAAACCAATCCAATTTTCCAGTGGTATATCTCGGGCAACAAACGTTTTGAGTATTGATTGATATATAACTTCACCAGTAGCACCACGTGCTGCAGCTTCAAAATCGTCACCTTCTCCGAACAAGGGCGTTAAAGTCCAAAGCGATGTAACTACGAATCCTACCTTGGAATCGTAAAATTTCACAAGGATACACATTGATTTTACTGAGCCAACGTCGGTAGACTCATCAACGAGTACGCTAAATTTTTCAGCCTTTATTTTCTCTTCTATCTGCATTTTTTGACATTCACCGATAACGTTCGTTATAACGGCTGTACACTTTGACCGCTTCAGTTTTATTTCTCCAGCTATCTTAGAGTCTGGAAAACATTCTTTCAATAAATCAGTCAAGTGGTCAATGGCAAGAAATGATAAGTCATGTTCTGCTACAAATGCTGCCAGCTTTATTTCTGCCCGTCTTGCAGCCGTTTCATCATCGGGTCTGCTCGGTTTCGAAAAATAGTTTTTTAAATCCTTGGTTTTCGACTTCATGTTTATGACTTTGATATGTTGTGCAGTCGTCACATGACGACGTAAAGTACTTATTTCGCATGTTAAAATTGTGTCACATACCTTACAAGATGCTTTAAATTCATTACCGGGTACCGGTGCAATCCAATTTTTGAATAAATCATCACTTTCCCATTCAGTCCTATATTTCTGGGCATAATGTTTTCTTTTTGCAATATTTTTCTCTTTTGGCGTAGATGGTCCCTCATCACTACTTTCACAGTCCATTTTGTGATAAAAACTGTTAAATAACACACCCAATACTCAAAGAATAAATGAAAAAATTAGGGCAATAGATTCCGTGTTTAACGTATGAGTTACTCGTATGATAGCAAGCTCTAGGAGTAATAATAGTGTTCTGTGAGCTAGCTAATCATTTGTATCACTCATCCACGAAAATAAAAAAGGGATGCACTATTTGATATATGATTATTGGGAAATCCCCGTCTATAGCTGCACGCCATAGACATTTCATTTTACATATAGAGTAGAAAGAGTAACAAAGTCCATACAGCCATAGACAACTTTGCAATGTTGGCATTCGGTATACTTGGATTAGTAATCGAATACAGTAAGCTACTCCGATGTTTAAAAATCGACAATCCTAAAGTGCTGTTCCTCTCGATCTCCTGTCAAATAATATTTGGGTAAGTGAGTTTGCGAATAGCCGTAGAATCTGCTACGGCTACAGGGTTGCAGCCGTAGGCCGTGCATTTTGTGATATTTTGGCCTGAAAGCCGTAGAACACGGTAATTGCCGTAGCATTGGCAACACTGATGCCGGTCGAGCCGAGTAAACTTGAAATTCGAGGTCTTCGAAGGCATTAGTGGACTGAAACACCAGTGACAAAGGTCATGGTTTTTGGCTTTCTTTCATGTTCTCTAATAGAGCCAGCTGTTACTCGAGATTCGATATATTCTCTGAAATCACGGCCAAGTTTAAGCGAGCGGGTTCTCTCCGTGCTGTTTAATTTGAGGTTTTTCATTTTAGCACGGAAATTACATCCTTCGTTCAAGACGAGGCATAAATCCCGCGGAGGCTGCGGCTTAGGGAGATACAGTTAATTACTTACGTCGTTGAGGCACTGCTGTTGCTTGTTCTAGAAGCCGCGGAACGTGTACTTAGCAAATTTGAAGACAGGGTAGGCTCAGTTGTGAATGTCTCTCGCGGTCACTCATCAAAGGCTTAACCGGACTGAATGTATCTAACTTTGCTCAATTAATGAGATGTATGTTGATCAATAGGCACGATGGTTTCAGTGAATAGTCTAGACGTTACGTTTACGGATTATAAAGCGTTTTCATGACGCATCGATTGCATTCCCACTTTCAACTGAAAATAACAGACTCGATTCAAGGGTTATGGTGTAGTATAGTAATGGTGTTATTAATTTGTGATTATAAATCCATGTTTTATGATGAATGATTCAGTATCAACTTCTTGTCTGCTCTCCTGGGTAGTGGCTCTTTTTTCGAACAAGGCGGTAGAGTAATTCTTATAACTTGGACGTTCATAAATGTATCTAAGATACCCAATTGAGTAATGACATTTAATTTGAATAAATTATAATAATATTCGTAAATACGCTACTCTGTCTTTATGAGCAGTGGGTACTTGGTACGTTTTGGTCTTGAATGGAACTCTGTACAAAACTGAAGTTAATTAAGTAGTACCTCTCGCTTATTCCCGAGGTGCCTACTGAAAAGCCGTCCGCTATACTTTATTGAACTGCTACATAATTTGTATATTTGAGTATCTGATTGAACAATTACACAAATTACAGAGATAATATTCGTGATTTGTTAACTCCACATGCGAGTAATGATAGCCTTAATTTGTTTCCATTATTGTTCTATATATAAATTAGGTACAGATTGCGGGGGTAGATAAAATGATAATGTGTTTGTTTGAAGGCACTATTTGTACAGGCATTTGATTTTAGCAACGTATCTCGTGCGTGATTTGGAATATAACGCGCCCATTTCTGCAAACAAAATTGATATTCTGGCCTATATTGTGAAAATAATAGCAATAAACCGCGCTATTTAGCAACAGCTGATCAATGTTGTTTATGAGAACTATTTGGTCGAATATTACTTTTGCAATACCGAGCACTTCTCATTGATTGTCTTACGTTATTCTTAACAAAACCTTTTGTAACCTAGAGACTCCGTGAATGCCGAACTGCCAGATTTTAGGTAACCTAAAACATGTCCAAACGACAAAAAGGTGAAGCGCCTTTGTCCGGGCCCTAAATTATTCTGAAACTATCTCCCCAGCCTCTTACACCAGTTCATGCTCTGCTATAGACAAAATAGCTGTTGCTATCCCAAAATAATTGTGAAACTATGTACCTATATAGTCTCTCACAGGTTCCTAAGCATCTGCCGCCCCACACCAGCAATGTACACAGTAATTGTACTGGTATGCATACTCCGCCTTCAGCCAGTATTCCGACACCCGCACCAGCCCGACGTCATTAACAGAGCAAACGCAGTGCCTCTGTGTCTACACTTCAATTATTACACGCTCTCGTTGTTCTTTGGACGGTGGAAATGTTGGGCTCGCCTTGAAAATTTCATGATAAATGTCTTTATAAAAGTCATGGAAATTGTGTAGGTACTGAGCTAAAATTCTTCGGCAAAATTATGGTCTATGTGTATTCGAAAAATACGCAAAATACGTAGAAATCGTTCGAAAACAAAGACGAAAATCTTGCAGATTTCAGTGTTTGTTCATTGTGCAAACCACCGTTAAGTTATTCGTTTGATGATTTACATAAAAACAAGTCGTGAGCCTGAAAGTTCTGCTTTGCTCTAGATACAGATGTTGATTGTTTATCCAATGAGCCAATTGCCGAAGCACCTGCGTGTCAATATTTTGACGTTTGTAGCTTACGCGCCAGAGTCCAAGTTGGGCTGGCAATGATCGAAATATGAGTGGGAGCTCTCATCAATCAGCTTCAGTGCAATCGTGAAACATATGAATGCTGGAATATCCTTGAACGCTGAAACAATTGATTGCACTTTGACCGGAATTATAGAATGCTAATAACCCCTGCTGTTGGAAAATTTTTATTGGTTGTGCAAATTAAGCTACGAATAATTCAATTATTAACAAGAGTTGCTTGACCTGCGTTCATACCTTTCAAATTGAAAAAGGGTAAAAGCCAACACATATCTCTTTTTTGTTGGAGTAAAGCAAGGGTCGGTTCGATTCGTTAGTTTTCGTCCAGTGGCTTCCACTTCTCTTATTTATCTAAGTTTCAATTAGTACTCTTTTACGAGGTTTTACGTGCGGAATGACGTTACTGATTTAGTAAGGAACTTTTTATCCCGAGCAGACGGTGTTCGGTTTTGTTGTTTAGCTTTAGGTGCTATGTTTTTTGTCTCAGTTTCTGTGTACTTTATGTGTTTTGCTTTATGGGCTCTCTTTGATTTGGTGTGCTAGTTAGACATACAAGTCTCTACTCGTAACGCATACTGTTGGGATTGTTTTGCCCAGTGTAAATAGCTTTATCTTTTTCATTAGGAAGTAACGGTCTGCCGAATCACCCACCTGCCGGTCAACTGTTGTGCGTGCATCCTTATCTATTTTCATTTGATTATCGACTGATTGATTTCGTTAAGTATCAGTACCATCACGTTTCTGTCTTTAAATAACCCGTAATCTGTATCGGCCTCGGCTGGCTGGCTGCCGGTATTCCCCCGTGCGACTATTCGTCACTGTCCCGCTCTATCACGCGCATTATCTACGCAATGACAACAGTTTCCGTGTCCAATCGTACATTTTACATATTTTACCTTTATTCCTGTACGTTGGTTGGTTAAAGTTATTAAAGACTAGCTGCGTCCCGCGGCTTCACTCGCGATTAAAAAGTATCCTATGTGTTATTCTAGACTATAATCTATCTCTGTACCAAATTTCATCTAGATCTGTTCAGCCGTTCTGGCGTGAAAGAGTAACAAACATCCATCCATTAATCCATTCTTACAAACTTTCGCGCTTATAATATTAGATAGATAGAAAAACACTTTATTGTTCACACCAGAAATACCAAAAACAAAAGAACAGAAAAATCTTAAACTGTGGTATAACAACTGGCGGCCTTATCACTTAGAGCGATCTCTTCCAGGCAACCTTAGTAGGATTATATGGCGATTTCATTTTTAACCTCCGACGCAAAAACGACAGGGACCAGGGTGTTATAAGTTTGACGTGTCTGTGCCTGTCTGTGGCATCGTAGCTGCCGAACCGATGAACCGATTTTGATTTTGTTTGAAAGGTAAACTAGTCGGGAGTGTTCCTAGCTATATTTGATGAAAATTGGTGTAGGGTTTTTTTAATTTTTAATTTATACCAGTATAATTTTCGTAATATTAAGAATTCCATCAGCAGATCAGTTTATTACGATCACACCGTGTTACGCAGTACTGTTGCGCTGTTTACGAGAAGTTCAAACGGAAAGCTCAAAGTTTTCCTTCATTTCATAGTACAATCAACATGTACGGCTTTCAAAGCCATATAATATTGACCGATTTTCTAAATTCCAATTTCAGGTACGGCGCATAAATAATGTCTCAGACATGTATTAAACATTTCGAGCTTGTACATCAAATCAAAATGCTTTTATGAATTATAAATAGATATGTATGTGTTACGTCAAAAGAATTCTGATTATAGAGCGGTTTGTTTTTGCAGTATTCCCAGAGGTTACCTGTGACATGTAATGTCAAAGGAAGGGTGGTTTTGTTACATCAATACGCGCTGGTTTTCTTATTCCTGGCTGTAGTTTGAGGGCATGCGGACCAAAGTACTCTCTGATGCGGACTGACTCATTTGCCTTTGTAGGTAGTTTTCTTAGGTCTCGAATAAAGCTTGATGTTCTATTTCATATTTTCATAGTAACTTGCAAAGAAAGCTGTGTCAAACAATGTTTCGTAATACAAATATTGAGTTAGAAATAAATTATGTTTGGAGACTGAGAGAAAAATTGGGAACACATATTAGCTTTCATTCATAAGATGACTTCATACATATCTTCTCTGTAAACAAAAAAGTGCCTGCCTTCAACAAATTTTAACAACCTATATACTCGTAGGTATGATGTATAATGTCATCTGCTACGTAATTGGAGCCCGGTGTATAGCGTCAGCTCGCCCCCTGTCACATTTGATACTGAATATCGTCCGGCGAAATGTGGGCGTTGTACACCTCTGCCAGCCCCTTTGGGGGAAGGTGTGACGATATGTATGTATGTATATAGGAATAGCATACTTTTGTATGGCTAATACCGCTTTGACGAAAATTGTAAATAAGAGGGATTGTTGTTGAAATAACTGACCCTGTAACTGTAAATAACTGATAACTTTGATTTTTTGAAATCTCAATTTGTAATAAAATTATTTTAAAACATTACCATACCACAGAATACTCCCCCTCCCATATCATTACTATTATAGTTTTTTTGACAGATTTTCCATACGAAATATGTTAAAATCTATTTTTAACAGCTTACGTTGAATCATAAATGAAGTCTTAAATATGAACAGAATCAAGGAAATAAACAAATGAGAATCATAAAGTTTTCTGGTTTCTCTGTTAGTCGGCGAGTTTGGTAGAATGTTGGACGGAGTTTGGAGGTGATTCGGCCAGTTCTCATTAATCTTCATTCATTATTCAAGCTTTGCCATAGATTAAGGGTACTCGCGCGTTACTCGCAAGGAATCAGGCGCCATTTTGAAATCATCAGCCGCCTTACTAATCAACGTTGTATAGCCTCGGAATAGTCAAACAGTTTTCTGTCTTTTTCGACCGAGGCAAAAGGTTATAAAAATGAAAAGGACAACGCTGTATAATTCTGCAAGATTAATTTTTAATTTAAGAGCATTGCTCTTGTACTTGGACTGTATAGCCCAGGCCTGGCAGTCTTCTGATAGCGTTTTACCTCTTGGTACATCTGACATCTGTCTCCTATTCTGTTTCTTGACAGATTAATTAATAGGTTTGGTCCCATTTTGTACACAAGGTTTTCGGACACTTTGTCCGAAATTTTTGAAAACCATCATAGGAGAAAAAGTAGAAGGAAAGAGGGAATGGGGATGGCCCAGGAGAATCAGACAAAATAAAAGGGAATGTCACACCGATAAAATGTATGAAAATTCCCATGAACTTTAAAATGTTCCTATTTAAAACTGAAACAGAAATGTTTTTACCTTTTTACTAACATTAGAAAAACTACGTCTGACTTTCTACTCGCTAGATAGTATGCGCTAGTGTAGTCAAGATTATGGCCCTTTTTCACTATCTGCGTTCATACTGTTCATACCAATACTGATTTATACATATACCCGCGTATATGTATATATATATGTATTACCCGCGCGCACGATTGTGTGGAGGGCTTACTCGTCTTTTATCGCCGATCATTTTCTATGCTCGCGGCGTTCACGATCACCGCTGATTGTGAAGAGGGGCCTTTAAGTTTAGGTTTAAAGACTCGCAAAAAGGCTTTTTTGTGAAAAGTAAAAATATATTGTTCTTTCGTCGAAATTAATTGTGTGAAAGGTCCCTAAGCTTGAGAGGGTCAGAAATAGTAGCCACTTCACGAGCCCTTCAGAAACAGATTTGCTTTGATTATCATTCATTTGTTATTCCTTTGAAAGGGAATGACCTTCCCGAAGCCTCATTAGGAGATAACTGTTTATTATGTCATTAAAACCATTGAGAATTGACATTAATAATAAAGTATCTCCGTTGACATGATAATTTGTGGCGGTTTCATTTAGTTTTTTTTACGTTATGTTCCGTGGAAAATTGGTATAGTTACTCGAAATTAGGTTTGTTATTATCATAGTATTTATTTCCATGCGATATATGTATTTTTCATGTTACAGAGATAAGCTCCTTTAGGTAGCTACTAAAACGAAAGTAGCGATATGAATGTGTTTGCCGTTTTTGATTAGAACGTAGTTGTTCCATTGTTGTTATTAAGTAAATGAGTTTGTTGTTTAATTGAGTTATTTGAAAAGTTTAAGATGTTTTAGAGCTAAAGATACTTTTTAACTAAAACAAGAAATTTGTTTATAAATTATGCAATAAGTATTTATAGAATTGTTGGAACGTTAACAGAAGAGCAATGTTATTAGTTGATCAATCAAACAAGATAGTGAGCTATAAAGTAGTAGATCTGATTTACCCAGGGCCCTAGACAAGCTGCAATCACTTCCAAGCGATTATGTTTTTAGAATCACTAAGGCTCGAACGTCAGTTACATTTTGCCACCAAAGATTTATCTAAAAACTTGCTACGTCTAGCGGTGTTGCCCACCAGAGTTGAAAAGTATTGAGGAGGTAGTTAAAAGTATGTGCTATTCCAGACTAATCAATAAGTCGGGGTAAGTCGGGTAGGACGAGGTGTCGTGTCTTATGTCTGATCCGTGAACTCGTCATCACGGGCATCTATGGTGGTCGTTAGACATCAGGAACGTTGAAATAAGGGGACTGCAGTGTAGACTTAGACTAGTCTAGACTAGTGTAGACTTTTCATTATTTTATTTATACAGACACTTAGATTACTTATTTAGTAAAGGATTACAAGAATAATTGGCGATTTAGAGTAATGGGTTTGCGAGTGACCATTGCGTGCGACCGCCCTCAACCAAGTCAAGTGAATCTAATCACTGACAGACATGACGTTCGCCCGCCATCCCAAACGTAACTTCATTAGGTGTTAACCGCTCTAAATTACCATAAACAAATCGATTAATCGTTATAAATAACAGAACAATAGTACCATCGATTAATAACTCTCAAAATAAACTGATTTTCTTTATCTAATATGATATCACGCGCTTTCATATATAACTGTGCCAAACTTTATCCAGATCCGTTCAACCGTTCTGGCGTGATTGATTAAAAAATATTCGCATTTACAATCCATCCATACTAATATTATAAAATCGAAAATAACTCTGTCTTTCTGCCATTTTGTAGGCTTTTCACGGCTAAACGGATTTTGATGAAGTATGATTTTACAGTACATCATGACGAAGGTTTGTGGATAATATTTTCTGAACAAACGTAAACGAAGTCTATCAGCTCAGGCTATTAGCTAGCATATAAATGTGATTGCGTCGAGGAAATTATCAATTTTAATCCGTAGCACTTTAACCTACAAATAAAAGCTCAGAGAACCCAAAAACCTACTGACATAGCAACATCGATTTGCGAACGTCCTCCAAAGGCGCCAAATGTCCAGTAAACGAGTTTTCTATTGAGGAGAGATATTGATTTCCGGTGGTATGTCTGAGGTCGGGAGCAGCTGGAGGCCTGGCTTTCGGCCAGCGCGCTCAGGGACGCCGGAATGTCAAGACCGAGTGATCCACGGGCACTGTAATTGATGTACCGTTATCAGATTACTAGATTTAATGAGATATGCGGAACGTACTAGATGGTTTTCTCGAAAACTTGCTTCATGCTTGTCCTTCATCCTAAATATCCTATCCTACTTAATATTATAAACGCGAAAGTTTGTATGTATGGATGGATGGATGTTTGTTACTCTTTCACGCCAGAACGGCTGAACAGATCTGGATTAAATTTGGCACAGAGATAGATTATAGTCTAGAATAACACATAGGATACTTTTTAACCGCGGGTGAAACCGCGGGGAGCAGCTAGTCCTAACTAATATTATAAATGCGAAAGTGAGTTTGTTTGTTTGTAAAGTGTCTCCTTAGAAAGACGCGGCTTGCGGTGGCGGACAATGGACTTTTGCATTGACGGCCATTGGAGGCCCATTGATCGCCACCGCAGGCCGCATCTGTCTGGGAGACGCTTTCATGCTTTAATAATTCAACCGATCATCGTGAAATTTTGCATGCACTTTGCCTGAGGTACAGAGACGTACATGTAAAGTATCGTTCCTCCTAAAAAAAGAAACAGCTCCTATAGGACCGTGGGTGGAACCGCAGGGCGCAACTAGTTATCGATAAGATAAGATAAGATGGTTGCTTAAAACTGCTTATTTTTATCTACTAATTTCAGAGCCTTACACGAGTCTACCTTACCTAAAGAATAGCTTACCTTTTCCGTATTCCAGAATTAGAATGGACTTTCTATTTCAATATGACGTTCACTCTTCCCTCTACCTATTTCTTACGGAAGTATAATCTTAATCAGTGATCACCATTATGAATGACAGAGTGTAGGCGTCCCTCAATGTACTCTTCGGATTCTGACGGTGAGCGCCATCGCCCACACATCTCAAGGAGCTCATTACTTATCGTTTAATCTACAGTAAATTTGTCTACGTAACTCACTTAAAAGCTAGTACTTATACTTAAGTATTTTGCTAGATGTAACTTAATTACTGACACTCTACAGCACTAGAAAACTTATTTTTTCATCTAAACTAAAATACAAGTAAGTATATGTTGAAACAGAATGCGAATGTAGCATATAGAGTAGCCCGATCAAACAGAACACAAGTGTAGCACAAACGGTAGTGTGCCGGAAATCATTACCACTTCAGCAATTCAAGGGCCAATAAATTACAGACATTGCGCAAATTACACGGTTTTGCATCTCGGCAAATTGCCTCACAGTGTGATAAATTATGCCCTGTAATGATCCTGGAATGGCCAATAACAAAGCAACGTTGAAGGTGAAGCCGAAATGTTTGCGTACATGAACTAAGAAATGTCGGAGATCTGAGCGCCGGCCGCCTAAAAACACACAGTAGCTCACTCAGCCTACTGAACAAGCAACTAACCCCGAAATGTCTCAGGTACCCACCTTAATCAAGCAAAAAGAGTAATAATCCTTGAAATGTGTCAGTCCCTAACAGGGGATGTTTACCTCCAGTTACTTGCTCGTACCCGCTCGTAAAGTAAGTAAAATAAGAGTACACAGAGGCTTGCCTTAAAACATTTCGCTTTAATATAAGAAACTTAGTAATTGAAAATCTATTTATAGAAGGTTGGCAAGCAGCCAGAATGTTACAATTTCCCTAAACTGTACGATCGATAGTAGTGCTAGTCCTACATTACGAGTTTTGGCTAGGTCTGGGTTTGCTATTGTGTCAGTAGCTAAGGTTGTCAACGAAGCAGGCAATAAATTAGCTAGCCATTGATTAGGGTTTTGTACTGAAACTGTTTTGATATAATCTTGTTTGTCCATTTATTGTAAGGCTTAACAAAGCTATATTATTATAAGATAAGCTCAAACTACCTATTGTTTTTGCTTTAATGAAACGTGTTTTGTATTTTACGTGATTATTAGATGAACTGACGATGGAATATTTTGTTTCAGGTAAGTCGCGCAAGCATCTCGCTGTGCTAACTGCTCAACGGCAAACAGTGATGGTCTATAAAATTTTACTAGAACGTGCCCTAATGAACTAGCGAGAAAAGGACAGCTTTCTTTTATAAAGTAAGTCAAGTACCGAAAACTTTAATTCTAAATGTATTTGGCTCTGCTCTGAAGTAACAAACGCTTTGAAAGTCAGAAAAGAAAATCAAATGGAAAAGGTATTCAGTACCGCTTCTGTACGTGATCTAAGATACATTTTAGTCTCGTCAAGAAAGTAACATCAAACGGTAAATACAACATACTGACAATAAAAACAGGTCTGCCTCACAATCCCCAACATTCGAAGCTTTTATCCCGCACTTGTCCCTCGAATCGTTCCAATAAAACGCACGTGTTCCCCGAAAACTATTAAAAACTTGCCAAGTAAGAATTTCGCTTCATCTCATCTTCACATAATATCACCTTTGGCCAATTGACACTTTTAGTCTTATTGTCACGCGTTTAAGGTGTAAAATAGGGGTGAGGGGTGGAAAATGGTCGAGGCAGTGACCTCGTTCGTTTCATGGTGTGTCGCCCTTGGCGCGCCGCCAAATGTGCCTGCCAATGTCAATGGCACATGCCAAATGCCATGCTCACTTTCGCTGCTCCACTGGGCTCTGTGCCGCGAACCGGATTGATCAACCCCTATTTGTTGGAAAGCTTTAAATTCGCCGATTCCTTTGTCTCGATTTAGGTCTTCCTAAAAACCTCAATTTAGGTCTTCTTTAGGAAATAATCCGGAAAAGCTTAGGAGTTTTTACTTACGGATCGTCGACGTAGCGCGTTCGTAAATCTATTAAACTCAAAGATAAGTAATGGATAGCGGTGCCTAGTATGTTCATTCGACAGTTTCTGTGGATCTATGCAGATAGCATAGAAAGGAACGTTACTTCGCGTTACGAATGGCCATCTATCTCTGTACCTGTCAAGTGACTTGTACGTATCTGACAACTAGGAGGCAGCATTGAATAATATATCCCGCCAGCACTCACAATTCAGGTTGCTTTGAACAACTTTTGAATATTTAATGGAAGAGTTGAATGTACTTTTCATTGTTCATGCTTCTGATTTATAAATACTAAACTAGACAAGTTACTCTATTTGGCATCAATATTTATAGAAATCATAAAGGCGAGACTAAGAGTAGACAAAAATCAGGGCCTTACTTCCCTAGGATCAACTGAAATGTTGTAATTACGGTAGAGAGCAAATTAATGCAGGACACATGTTTAGGAAGATTTTCGTTATGGTGTTTTTAATTTAACGCCGGTCAGCGTTACAGTTTCCCTAAAAAAATTATACTTTCCTGATTGCGAAAAACCAATCTGATTCGCCACTGAAGCTTCCTATATTTTAATTTCCTGAAAATCGCGCGTATCTCTCCGAGCTGGCGACACTCTATCCCTTTTTACGGTATTTCCGCTGGAAACTCGCGAATATATTCCTGCATTTTGCTGAATTTTCATTGCAAATTGACCAATCGGAACTTGCAGCACGTGTCTGGAAATATCTAAAACCCGCGTGTGTTGAAAATAGTTTGTACATCGCAAAATTTGATGTTGGAATTAAAGTTGGGTTTAAATCAAATTTTCTGTTATGCTTTGGATATTATTTTGCGTTCGTGAATATTATAAAACTGTTTCACCCATGTTTTAGCTCTTTCCTGTTGCATTGAAATAGTTGTAAAATGAGTAACGAATTTACAAAATTTGTTATTGAAATAATATTCAAATTAAACTATGATAGAGATTCACATTTAGGCCTTTTAATCTCATGTTCTACGAAGAAACTAAAAAAATGTAAAGTTCCCTTCGATCAAATATTAGGGGGATACGGTACGAGAACCTAAAATGGACCGCATAAATTAGGTGCTGCACACAATTCGCCGTAGTCACAAACAATCGCAACCAGTCGCAACATTGATCATTATTGTTGTCTCGTTCTCGCTATAGTCTTTTATACGAGTACGTCTCCGTATCTTTGTTATTGATACACGTAACTACTGTCAACGGAGCTGTGTAGTGTCCGTTTGCTTGTAGTTATATTGGGTCTACGCGCTCTGTGCTAGAAGTTAGACTCGTGCCGCTTTTTTCTTGAACTTATTATTTCGATGAAAATTCCAGAGATACATAAAACAGAAAGGTGCCTGTGATATAAACGTAAGCAACCAATCACAAATTTAAGTTATTTTTATTTAGTGCTAATTTTATTTACGTGCTAAAATGATATTACAAAAATTGCTAAAATTTTATCTTAAAAACTCGGTGGTGATTTGATATAGAACTAGGTTTTTTATTCTCTCCGTAAAAGCTGCTCTATAGCGTTGGATAGAAAATAGCAGTTGTATGTCATGTCAGAGGCGGCGGTACAAAGGCATACAAATTTTATTATGTACTGCTATCTTTATTGGCGGTTCGGGAAAGCGGTATAAAACGTGATAACAGTCGTTTATGTCGCCACTTGATCTATTTTTGAGCGCTAGCTTTACGACCGGAGCTTTCATCTGTGTTGAAAATGAACTCGGGTTACGAGTTCTTCGTACGTTTGTTTCGTTTGCTGCACGAATTGTAAATCTGCTCTGGGGACAAGGATGCATATTGAACGATTTGCTTTGATGGCGCCAACGTAACTGGACCTTTGTAATTGCAGCAGACCAAAGCCAGTGCCGTTGAAGTTGCGTTTCTCATAAAAAAGCGGACGGTGAACGGTGTAAGTTATGCCTCACAAACCAATTTCCTTTAGTGTCGATCTTTGACAGAAAATGAAGTTAAAATTCAAAAATCTGTTTGAAGATTGAATTGTGCGCCGCATATAAACGTACAACTTCGCAAAACAAATATTAATAAAAGATTTTCTTTCTAAAGCAAACTTTCTCAATCTCATTGCTTGATATTATTAGGTCCTTACGTATGAAATTAGCGTTTTGTCGTACTGATCAATTTGATCTGAAATATCTCCTCTTTGGTTAAGAATTCGAAATTCAAATTAATAAATTCATTTAGCTGGTTTTTTTTTCTTTGGAATACAGTCATTCATTTGTTATTTTCCTCATTATTTTTTCTTTGGCGTCGCTTATTACCGCGCAATGGAAAACATGAAATATCGGTATATTTACGAGTACGAGTTCTACCGTGGCACCAGTGCTGCAGAAACAGCTCGAAGAATTAATGATGTGTACGGCGCTGGTGTCGCTAAAGACAGCATGGTACGTTTTTGGTTTCAACGTTTTCGTTCTGGAAATTTCGACCTTAAGAACCAACCCCGTGGACGGCCGGAGATCAAAGTGAAAAACGAAGAATTAAAGGCTATTGTGGAAGCGGATCCATCACAAAGCACTTCAGAGATAGCAGCAGTCTTCGGGGTAAGTGACAAAACTGTATTAATCCACTTGAAGCAAATCGGGAAAGTAAAAAAACTCGAACGATGGGTACCTCATGAATTGAGTGAATCGAACTTGCAAACACCGGTCGCCTGCTGTGTTACTTTGCTCAACCGACACAATAATGAAGGGATTTTAAATCGAATCATTACTTGTGATGAAAAGTGGATATTGTACGATAATCGAAAGCGCTCATCGCAATGGCTGAACCCTGGAGACCCAGCCAAATCCTGCCCTAAACGAAAATTGACTCAGAAAAAGTTACTTGTAAGTGTTTGGTGGACTAGCGCCGGTGTCGTTCACTACAGCTTTCTTAAATCTGGCCAAACGATTACGGCAGATATCTATTGTCAGCAACTGCAAACCATGAAGGAAGAACTATCTGTTAAACAACCGAGATTGGTCAATAGCTCTAGGCCACTGCTGCTTCACGACAACGCAAGACCACACACTGCACAACAAACAACCACTAAGTTAGCTGAGCTACAATTGGAATGTCTGCGACATCCACCGTACTCCCCGGACCTTGCTCCAACAGATTACCATTTCTTCCGGAATTTGGACAACTTCTTACAAGGAAAAAAATTCCACTCCGATGAAGCAGTCCAAACCGCCTTCAAAGAGTTTATTGATTCTCGCCCCCATGGTTTTTATAGTAAAGGGATCAATGAACTACCCATAAGATGGCAAAAGTGCATAGATAACAACGGTGCATACTTTGATTAATTAAATATATTTTACAAAAAAAAATCGACTTTTTATTCCTCCCGTACAAAACGCCGATTTCATACGTAAGGACCTAATAAAAACACAATTCTTCAACTATGTAAATACCTGAAGAAGTAACATTTATTATGAAATACTGCGAATTCAATTACACGGCGTTTGCGTAATGTTGATCCACTAATATTCATTCATCCTATTCACTTATAAAAAAAGTTGATTGTGGACATTTTTAAACCAATATTTCTATTCAATTTCGCACGGCGATTTTATGCAAATGTACCTTTAAAACAAATTTAATTTGACTTCAATTTCGTCGGCGGGATGTAAAAGGGGATAAAACGTTTTTAAACAATATGGCGGGTTTGGTGGCGGAAGTTGGTTCTTGGTAATTGTTGTGGATCGCTATTCCAGTTGTGAATCTTTGTAACATTACTTGGTGGTTCGTTACACACACACATCGAGACCCGCTACCCCGGCATCTGGCTTTGACAATATTGATCGCCATGCTTTGCTTCCAAAACTCGAGCAAAGCTTAAATAGTGTACTAACCTACATCCTATCACTTATCTTCTTTTGGTTTTGATTAGGGTTTTGCTCGTTATTCAGATTGTTTTCAATTTTTACATAAAAAAAAAATATTCGGGATACTTGCATACACGGTTGTCTGACCCCAAACTAAACAAAACTTATACTATGGCGGCCAGAGACTGATATACAAAATATTTTAAAAAACACTGATATACAAAATATATTAAAAAAAACACACTTAAATAGATAATTAACACCCAGACATAGTACAAACACCATCAGTTTCATGTTCATCACTTGAATGTTTGCCCTAGGTGGGAATCGAACCCACGCCCTCTAGGTCAAAAGGCTCTATCTTAAATGGTTTCCCCGAGGGAGCTGGCAGAAGTGTAATACAACACCCACACATCGCCGGGCGATATTCAGTCCCAAATGTGACAGGGGCAAGCCTGTCGCCATACACCGGGCTACAGTCATGTAGCAGATGACATACAATACGCACAAATGCTCACACAATGAACAAATTGGTGCGTGCCGTCGGCTGGTTTCGAACCCGCTCCCTCTGCTCTGGCTTGAGATATGGGCCTTCTCCCAACTAGGCTGCCATCGCTTTTTCATGACAAACCTAATTAGGATCCTCGTAAAAGACCCAGAGCTCAGTCTCTGCGTCCCTCCGCCATCGTCGGGCGAACCCGCGGCGGTGTCATTACGCCGCTTGGCCTCATCAAAACGCCTTTGACTGGCGCTTCTTTGACGTGTTTCCGTCACCTGATCTCTTAATCTCGACGTTAAGTCCGAAACCGGCGAGAGAACACCGAATTTTCTTACTTCACGCATATTTTATAGAGAGATAAGAAAAGGCAGGCCATTCGCTGCCAGCCAACCTTGTAATGTTTTACCTGCTTGACATCATCATAATTACAGCCTTTATATATTCTTTGTACGACAGTTTCTTGTTTAGTTCACATTTTTTTAACCGAAAGAACAGCACTATGAACAGCACTGTGAAGCATGTCCTTAACAAGTCCGCATACTGCGGTCGTCACCCTGACATACCATACGTTAAATCTCTAATATCACTGAAGCTCCGCATTTGTACCCGACTGCGCAAGAAGGAGGGTTATGCTGAGTTATGGCTGGTTTGTGGCAAAAGCCAAAATACTGTTTTTACCTGTTTACTTAGTATTTGTTTTTTTTTTTAAATCTGTATTCTGTGTGTTTTTTGCCACAAATAAATGTCTGTCTATGTCTATATGTTTTTCGAGTGTATGTTTGAGGTTTCTTTGGCATGACCTGCAGCCTAAGCAGCTTGATTTATTTCGACTTGTGAGGTGTCATTTGAATCGTCTTCATAGTGGAAGTGACATAAGGTACACATTTTTGGAGCCAGGTTTTTTGTTACTTGTTACTATCATACCATTACCCATAAATCCGGAACGTATCCATTATTTTCGAAACTTATCGACACAGTGATAAATTGATTATCAATTAAGACCACCATTAAAAGCTAATAAATGAATAAAACTATAAATAAATTCGCGACATTATCACACACGGTCGCTTGACCCCAAACTAAGCAAAGCTTGTACTATGTATGCCAGGGACTGATATACAAACATACATGTATATTTTAAATACAAAATTAAATTATATTTTAACACCAAGACATAGAACAAACACGAATGTTCATCACATGAATGTGTGCCCTAGGTAGAAATTGAAACCACGCCCTCCAAGCTCAGAAGGCAGGTTCACTACCAACTGAGCCACCGAGGCAGTCAATATAAACAGTAGCTATACAGCAATTAGCACGAAACAGATAGCGATAAGAAGAAATATGCCTATACCCAGCAGTAAGATTAAGTATAAGGGGTAGATGCTATTTACAATCATTCAGAAACGTTTCCGATCGGATCCCAGAAATTTCAAACTCAAATAATTTCAATTTCAGTCTACTTTTATTTATACATTTTGGAATGGGGAATCCTACTAATATTATAAACGCGAAAGTTTGTATGTATGGATGGATGGATGGATGGATGTTTGTTACTCTTTCACGCCAGAACGGCTGAACATATCTGAATGAAATTTGGCACAGAGATAGATTATAGTCTAGAATAACACATAGGATATTTTTTAACCGCGGGTGAAACCGCAGGGCGCAGTTAGTCTAGTCAAGTATAAATCCGATCGAAAGAATTAATCCCGTTTAAAAACGTATGAAAATAGACTGAGATTCGAATAATTTAGGTTTAAAATTTTTGAAATCCGAACGGAAACGTTTCCGAATGGTTGTGAATAGCCCTGAAGGTGTGCGTAACGAAGTGATGAGGACGACAATGCAGTTTCAGTTTGTGATTTTATCGCTCATAGCGTTTAAATTTAGACACACTAAAAATTCCATCTGTGCAAAGTGACATTGGTAGTTCGCGTGATCGATCTGCGTCAACGACATGAGTTATTCGACATTCAATATAATCTGAAATTGATGGAGCATAAATTGTAATAAATGGCTACTCTGGCTCCGCCTTTATAAATGTCAAAATTTCAGGAGCACGTTTTCTTAATTTGAAACGCCGCGCCGCGCCTAGAGTCTGTCTAAAATGACTTAAGGTCGTTGCATACGTGACGGGATTTTACTCGGCCAGGACGGAACGGGGCAATTTTGAAACATCGTTAAAGTCAAAGTCAAAATGTTTTTATTCAATTTAGGTATCAAAGATACACTTATGAACGTCAAAGTTATTTATTTGTTACATCCAAGTTACATCCAAAAGTACAGTAGTAAAATATACCAGACGGGATCTCGGACGGGACGAGGCTCGTGACGGACGGGCCCTAAAAACATCGTCTTGGACGATGTTTACCACGTCCTGGCCAGCGCGGGCCCCCGTTCGCTCCGGAGAGTGGTGTAGTGAAGTGACCTCCGTGTTTACGTTGGCTTTGCGGAATTCTCTCGGTGCATATACGTTACAATCCCGTTCACACTGTCACGTTCCGTCCCGTCCCGTCTGAGATATTATCCCGTCACGTATGTAGCGACCTTAAGTCATTTTGGTATAGTAAGCGTTAATTTTATGACAATGCCACCGTATCCATTGTTACTATCGCCACCCTGTCACAGATTAAAATTTAATCCAGTGGTTCTGTGAGTTGACAACCTGGCGAGTCTGTACTTGCATATGTCGAAATGGCTGAAAAATATTGTTTCTTTTTTTATGTTTTCCATTCAAATCTCTGCCATTAAAAAAAAATCTAAATACTAAATCGACAAAAAAAGTCAATTATAGAACCTGCTCACTAAATATTGAGAGTATAGGTTGAGAAATGCGATCTGTAGAAGAGAACAGCCGGAAATCCGCCGAACGTCTAGACACACGAAAGCATTTTTGCCCAAGCTGAAACGGAGTTGCTTCGCTCGCTCTGTCACTGTAGCGAATGGTTTCAGAAACCTTATTTTCGTTTTAGCGATTTTGGTAAAAGCTAATTTGGTAACAAACGTACAAAGTTAACAATCGCTATTGTACGAGCGAGTTTGTTCGAGTTTACAGAAACAGGCTTTGTTATGCGGGTTTGTGTTTTAACCGAATTTTCTGTTAGTTTTAGATGAATAGCCAAACTATGACCATTGCGTATCCAAATATTCTAATTATTCGGTTTAATTAAAGCATCTAGTTAGAATATGATAGTTAGGCTCAGTTAGGGCAGCCTCTTGTTCTCAATAGGGCGAGTCCCTTATTAGGCCATATTAGGTAGTTAGGCCCGATAGTTAGGCAATGTGTTTTAGGGACAGCTATTTATTTTACTAACTTTGGATTAATAGTATTATAATTAATACGAAGTTAAATTCACTCGTGTATTTCTATGAAATGTGAAATCAGTGAAATGAGATAATAATGTACACAGTAGTTAGTTTATACCCAACAGGCGGCGAAGCCAATAAAGGAGGGTTATGTGTTTGACCTGTGTATATGTCAATCACTATGTTCCCTCGTAGCTACTAAACGGCTGACCCGATTTTTAATGGATGGCATGTTGTTAGATTTGTCTATAATGTGCGAGTGTTACGTCGCAGTCGGATTTCTTGAAATTATGATATTTGTTATAGAAAAAAACCTTTTTAAAAATAAAACCGTTTAAACTAATGAAATGATTAATTGCTTTAAAACGGTTTTATTTTTATTAAGTAGTAAAATATGGTCTAATTACAATCACGACGGACATAAATTAAACGTTAAACCAGTGCTTGCACGAAGTACTAGGCGTTTTCCCCGGCTTTACGTCATCTTTGTACACTTATGTTCCTATAAACAAAACATAACATATCGTCACGTCTTTTCTCCTAAGGGGCTGGCAGAAGTGTTATACAACACCCACACTTCGCCGGACGATATTCAGTCCCAAATGTGACAGGGGGGCGTGCCTGTCGCCATATACCGGGCTCCAGTCATGTAACAGATGATGACATATACAATACGCACATAACAATACAATTAACAAAATGATGCATACCGTC
The DNA here is from genome assembly GCA_911728515.1 of Peribatodes rhomboidaria. Classification (NCBI taxonomy): domain Eukaryota; kingdom Metazoa; phylum Arthropoda; class Insecta; order Lepidoptera; family Geometridae; genus Peribatodes; species Peribatodes rhomboidaria. The sequence continues at coordinate 13,700,618 of OU452179.1, read as the reverse complement.
GGCTGGGTTTGAACCCGCCCCCTCTGGCTTGAGAGGCGGGCCTTCTCCAACTAGGCTATCATCGCTTAATAAATCTATAAACTGCAATAGTAAAATAGCCTAGCGATAAATAGCACATATTAGGAAGATCATACCTGCTTAAACCTATAGATACGTAGGTATATAGTAAACAGAAAATGTTGTATATAGTGAATTTGTCGACAAAAGGAGTGTTTGCCAACAAAGTCCGGCTTGTCGGCTTAGTGAAGCTCAGAACTAGGCCAAGCCGCGGGATTACATCGTACGTACTCCATCACAGTACCGTAGAATCATGTTAGCTTTATGAGAGCTTAGATAATATGTAACGAAATAAAAGTTACGACGTCTTTTATCCTTGTGAGGAAGTCTAGCGCAAGTATATTGTCTCGTATTGTTCTTGCATTAAGCTTTTACAACATTTAGTCACGTTTTGGGGGAAATGTATTTTTGTGATTTGTATATCATGAAATGGAAAGAAATTACAGTGAACAAGCAAAATATCCGTACGTTTTTTTGAATGCTGATTTTTTTCTCATCTTTGAAGACTTCTAGACTGACTTTACGTCAATTCTTTCAAGATCCGGTTTTCTTGGTTCGTGCAGTGAAACGATTTTCGGTCCCGAGCAGCTGTGACCGGATATTACTCGGTGCTACCTACGACAGCGCAAGGAATGCAAGCTCGCACTTATATTTATGAGTTTTACTATTGACCTTAAAGCTACTGACACGAATTAAAAAAAAAGAAGAAAGTTCTATGTATGTATTTTTTTGTACACCGGTTCCTTTAACACCCGGAAACAAAACTTGTTTATGTAGCTCAGTGAAATTCTCTGTAAAAAAAGATATTTCAGAATCAGTTTAGTAGTTTCAGGAATTATCTTCTACAGACACAGGTACAAAATCACAAAATAATCCTTAAGTTAAGCATTAACTTGCAAAACCGACTTCCACAAAATTTCTTGCAGTTTTAAAGAAGCACAGAGCTTATAAGAATCAGAAAATGATTGTGAACCATCACTCATCCTTTTCGATACTAAAAATAAAATAAGAAGTTACTAAGTAGAAACCTATCTAAAACTTTCCCAGCGATCATCGACAGCATTCTCCGAAAGCATATTCCACCCCTCGTAATTTTATAACTTACACGTTGCCAGCTATATAGAGGTAGGTATAGGTGCGCGTATATTTGTCCAACCCCTTTAGGTACTCCGATATAGCCCCTAATAAAGATAACGAGTTTCCTGCAAAACAACCGTTCCGGAGATGTTTTTCTCGACTAGACTTCGGTTAAGGGTTGTACACGCGAGCGATTCTTGAATATCAGTTACTATCTTTCTTTGATCCTAATAGTCAATTGGTAGGTCTCCGAATTGAGACGTTGTGATATTCGTATCTTGACAATCCTCGACTGAGTTTTTGTAGCAATTTTTTGTATATGTATACTTAGCTATCGTTCTTAACAAGAGTGAAAGAGGCAGAACTAATATCTTTTGACTAAGAATGAACTTACAGGTTTTAACAAACATTGATCTCTTGATCTCAGTGAAATGACTCCGCTGACACTTTCTAATGCCTTTCTACAGACTCTATCACCTATCACATCTTCGAACATGTCTCACCAAAAGCCATTTAACTTTAATTAGATAGACGAAAACCAATTCCAAACTAAAAGCGAAGTCGTCAATAAATAAGTTTCTTTTTGACCTTGAAGTAAAGGCAAGTAAGTTCGTATAAAATTTGAGTGCTTTGTTTTGTTTTGGAGTTCTTAAACGCTGCATTTTCGCCGCCCGTGCGGTGCGCTGGGCGGGCGGTGCGTCGAATCGGGACTGCGACGCACAGTGTTCTCTGTAGAACAAGCCAGGTGGACAAAATTATATTTTCATTGTTTCGGAACCATGAAAATATATTATAATAATATAAAATAAAAAAAATAAAAAATACATAGTTTTATGTATAAGAAAAAAATATTTTATATTTACACTATTATAAAACAGAAAAAAATACTGAAATAATAATACAATTACCTTAATCTCTACAAATATTACCGCTAATTATATGTACAACCTTAGACTATTACATTATTTACAAAAATTACAAATACTAACACTAAAAGGTAATATAATACACTACAGGTACATTAAAACTAATTGTCAATATCGGAATCATCGGATTCTGTATCGGATGATTCCGATACAAGATAGTCTTCCTGACTTTGTGGAGGTCTTAGTTGCTGTGGAAGTCGAGGCTCTATAGTAGGAGCTATAATGAGCTTTAGGACCTCCGCACACAATTTATTCGACTTTTTTTGGAACTTCCCGCAGGCTGTTGATCAGAGGATCAGATGTTATAATCAACATATTGAGCAAATCTCTTTCGTGGCTTGACGCGAGCACTTTCTCGTGTTGTGCTCTCTGAATCTTTATTTATTTGGTCGATAACATCGTCGATGATGGACGAGGATTTTGCGAGATGATATTGTTAGCTTCGTCGATTAACCTAAGAGGAACAAACGAATAAACAAAAAGGAACTCATCAGTGTCTTCGCTGTTCTCAAATCTCTGTGTGTAAGCACTATGACCGGAACTCCCGTCACAACCCCATTTACTTAAAAGAGTAAATGATGAATTGCGGAACACACTTGTGACAACTTCTTTCTAAGCTTCTATTCACCGTTCCGCTGTTTTGTTGAGTAAAGCTTGTAACTCAATTTCTGCTCGAGATTGTGTCACAACAATGTGCTCCTTTTGTGCTTTTTTTGATTTAACAATGCAATTATATGATGGAAACACATGGTGCCCGACCTTCATAGTCCATTTCCTAGTCTGTTTATAGGAGTGAGTGGTCGACTTCGAGTCGAGTCTATATAGTAGGCTAATGCCTCGTCACTACTTAGTGGTCTATTATTCTGCACAGCACTGGGTTGTTGAACTCGGATTTTTGCCAATGTCCTTTATAGCCCTGGCAACGTCCTTTTTGGACACGTTTTTGTGTCCAGTAGATCGTGCAGCTACTTCTGCAGCAGTCATCAATTCGCCAACACTCCGCGAGTAAACTAAATCTTCAAGTCTACGTTTTTTAGTTTTGAAAGACGAATCTTCGAAGTCTTTTTTGGGTCTTCCGGGTCGAGAGTGGTCAGTGGATGAGGTAGAAGGTTGCGATTGAATTGACCGCACGCAGAACTCTAACTCTTCGCCTTCTAGCCACAACTTATTCTTGATAAGAAAACGCTCCCTTGACTTTCCTGAAGAAACCCATTTGGAAGCGATTTTTGAAGAAATACTGGCTAACTTCATCTTAATGTTTCTTTGACTATCTTCAGAAATTTCAGAAAACTCAAACTTAGACGAAATAAATTCAAATAGACGATCATTTCTTTCGTATTTTTTGTGTCTAAGCCATTCTTCGAAAAACTCTATTTTATTAATAGAGTGAAGCTTTTCTGCAAAAATGAGAAAAAAAAATAGTTGTACTCATTTGTGCTACGTAAAATATATGTCACAATAATCTATAGTCATGCAGCTAAAACATATAAAAAAATTAGCCTGGATACAAGAGGATACATGCTTTTCCCATACTCGATAAGTTTGAAATCAAAGAAAAAATATGTTTTTTTTTGTGTTTTCGTTGATAATCTACTCTAATGATTTTTAAGGCTCATTAAAAGATTCTAATAATAAAATATTGATATACATACCTTCAGAATTGAAATCCATCACTAAACATTCCACAAAATTAAAAACTGCCACAATGAGGTGCTAGTGAAAGTGTCGCTAAAATGCAACTGACCTATATTTTAAATTACATTTACCTCATTAGCTCACTTTGATAAACAATGACTCATTAGTATGGAATGTTAGACATAAATAGTTCTTGGAATTGGGGGTTTGGGGGTTTTGTTTACAGGTACATAGTACTCATTTCCGGGAATTTGATTACGACTTTTGTCCACCTGGCTTGTTCTACAGCGCACACTGTGCGACGGGAGGAATCCGCTCCGTCGACGTCACGGATGTAGTCGTTTGGACGCTTAATGTGTGCTTTTCCTTATATTTGTGACCTTGAACGGACGCGACCTTCACTTCTGTCGATTGTGTCGATACGGAAGCTGATCTGAGCTTGTTTGTAGCTGAATCGATCGGAATTATTACTTTAACTGGTTTAAAGGAAATCTTGATAAAATATGTGCGTATTTTGCGCGATTGCCTTTTGACGATTAATTCAATTAATTATGTTTGTCCGTTTTGGCCACAGCGACATCTGGCTCCTAACAAACGAAGCTTTGATGATACGTGGCAAATAAAAATGATTTTATATATATATTTTTTTTTAATGTAGAATAGGTCGGCGTTTGACCACCAACTCGCCTGATGCTAAGCGACGTTGTGGTCTAAGATGGAGCACGACGACCTATAGGGTATACTTATTCACTCTAGCCTTGAAGTTTTGTAGAGTGAAGAAGTACAGAGACGGCAGTTGAGTGAGGCGCTACAAGTGCGCTACTGCTCAGACCCGTCTTCGAAACGGTTACACCGGACTACGTCCTGAAACACGACTAGGTCATTTATTTTTAATTTTATAATACGGGAATTACTTACGTACGATTAAATCGGTTATTTCGACTTAAGTTTCAACCGCATTCGGCGATCTTTCTCAAGGCGAGTGCGGCTAAGGTTCGCATAGAACTGCTAAACTATAGTGGGAATAACCGACTTAATCGTACGTGAGTGATTCCCGTGTTGCAAAATCATAATGTGTGAACACCACGTCAGTTTCATTATACATGATTTCAGCTGAAAATGTTCGCTCGCTGACGTTTCTAGATAATTATTTGCATACATTTAGAACACATTGGTTACACGCCTAGTATATCAACATTTAACAATAACAAGTATCATTATTAAAATAAAAATAAAAACTTGACTGAAAAATGTAGCCTATCGACTCTGAATGAAAAGACGAATGTAAAACCACTCAGCAATCCAAAATCAGCCCTTTCGTTTAGGGTGTAGAAAGTAGACTTTGGAGCGTGCACAGAATCAGTCATACATATATACGCTCTATAATCTCTGCTTTTCGAGCAGTCAGGTAAAAAGCATGTTAGTCGCTCTTTTATTTATTTTTTGCGTTTAATTTAGCTTCCCTCGTTTATTTCTTGTTTCATTTAAATCTTACAACAGCTTTTTCAGCTACTTCTACTAAGCCGGTTCTTAGGATACCTTGCACACATACTTAGTTCCCGTTACGATCCAATCTCAAGCCAGAAGGAGCGGGTTCAACCGACGGCACGCTCCAATTTGTTAATTGTGTGAACACATGTGCGTATTGTAGGTCATCTGCTACATGACTAGAGCCCGGTGTATGGCGACCGGCTCGCCCCTTGTCACATTTGGGACCGAGTATCGTCCGGCAAAGTGTGGGTGTTGTATTACACCTCTGCCAGCCCTTTCAAGGGAAAGGTGTGACGATGATTAAAACTGTTTGCTATGTACTTGTTGTACAATTGCGCTATCCTACTAATATTATAAACGCGAAAGTTTGTAAGAATGGATGTATGGATTTTTGTTACTCTTTCACGCCAGAACGGCTAAACAGATCTGGATGAAATTTGGCACAGAGATAGATTATAGTCTAGAATAGCATATAGGATCCTTTTTAACCGCGGGTGAGACCGCGGGGCGCAGCTAGTTTATTATATATTTTTTTATATAAAGACCATCCGAAAGCTTATTGAATACATTTTAATATTTAGTTATTATAATACGAATCAAGGTCGCGTCACACGGCCTTCATCGTAAGTAATCGTGTTTACAGCCCCTAGGGGGGAGTACACTTGCAACCTTCGTCCAATCGACGGTACTAGGCCAGTAATCAAATATGATCACCCTTTCAAGCAAATATCACACCGGAAGCTATATCTCTGTCCTAAACATACTTCGGATAAAATGTTGTTACAAACTATGCGTTATCTATACTTATGTTGATCGAGCGAAGTGAGGACTCAGCTTACTGGGGCAATAGGGGGCCTACCAATAATAATAAATAAAATAAATACATTCGGGAGACTTCCACACACGGTCGCCTGACCCCAAACTAAGCAAAGCTTGTACTATGGCTGCCAGAGACTGATATACATCCTACTAATATTATAAACGCGAAAGTTTGTAAGAATGGATAGATGGATGGATGGATGTTTGTTACTCTTTCATGCCAGAACGGCTGAACAGATCTGGATGAAATTTGGCACAGAGATAAACTATAGTCTAGAATAGCACGTAGCATACTTTTTAACCGCGGGTGAAACCGCGAGGCGCAGCTAGTACTTAGATATTTTTAAATACATATTTAAATAGATATTAATACCCAGACATAGAACAAACACAAATGTTCATCACATAAATGTTTGCCCTAGGTGGGAATCGAACCCACGCCCCCAAGCTCAGAAGGCAGGTTTAGTACCAACTGAGCCACCGAGGCAGTCAACCATGACATCTTATTGCCATAACGATCACGTTTTGTTGTCGATGCTGCGCGACCGCGAATCGTATCGCCGCGCAATAAGGTGCATGGTCGCGCAGCGTCGACAACAAAACAATCGTCATCATAGGCACCCTAAATTGGTTTTTCGACCTTTGCTTGAGCATTATTGATTTGACCTTCATTCAATTTTCTAGGCAAGTAGTTCATCCTACTAATATTATAAACGCGAAAGTTTGTAAGAATGGATGGATGGATGTTTGTTACTCTTTCACGCCAGAACGGCTGAACGGATCTGGATGAAATTTGGCACAGAGATAGATTATAGTCTAGAATAGCACATAGGATTTTTAACCGCGGGTGAAACCGCAGGGCGCAGTAGTTTTTTTATAATTTTAATAAGATCAAATTGGAACAAAAATTTGAAAAGGGGTTGTCGAAGTATAAAGTTCGCGATTTCAGGCAAACTACTAACATCCGTATAGATATCCATCTTTACTAATAGTATGAAATCAAAAGTAACGGCTGAGTTGTTGTTGATGAAATTTGATAATTAGTTAGTTTCTATTTGCTGAATCGCAAACGAAGTCGCGGGTAACAGGTAGTGATATTATAAAGAGGTGAAGTTTGTAAGTTTGGATGTAGGAGGTAATCTTCGGAACTAGTGGTATGTTTTTATAAAATCTTTCTGTACTATTATCATTGTAGCATCAAGTGGGATGCTGCGGTTGACGCTCCTTTTCACCCTAAGAAGTGGTCGCGGTTTACAAATCATGACTAAAATACCCACTACACATTTACATTTACATTCATTCCCCTACACATTAACACACTCTCTCTCTCACACACACACACGCGCGCTCTTGTACAATTTTTGCTAAAAGTGAGGTTTCTTTTTTCATTTTGTGTTGTATTTTGTCTTATATTTATAAAATTTTAAATTAATCACCGCACCGTATCTCAATCAGTTTGTAACTCGTACCAGACGTGGCCCCTGCGATACAGGATTCTCCTAGTGCAGGGGTCACAAGAAAGATGCTTGTAACCTTTTTGGCAAATAAAGAATTTATTATTATTATTATTATTAAAAATAACACTAAAACTTTAATACAAACATACATATCGTCACGCCTTTTTCCCGAGGGGGCTGGCAGAGGTGTAATACAACACCCACACTTCGTCCAACGATATTCAGCACTTTAACAGCACCCTTAAATACGAAATTATCAGACAAAAGCAAGCAAAGTAAGCAGTAAACAAAGAATTTGGCGCGCAGCTAATTTGTCGCACATTTTTAAAAGTATTATCTATTAAGCGCTAAACTTGATCTAGCTAAAAATATACCTGTCTTTGTTATTGCTGTCCAATAGACAAGGATAGCAATACTTATAGCTAGTTTAGATTTATCAAACAATTCAAATTCAATTGGAAATAGTGCATGTACAACTCTTTTAACTCCCATTTGAAAGAGTTAATTTTATTATTAATAAAGTAAACCTCGTTTACAAGTTGTTACTGATACTATAACGTTATCAATTGTACCGGGCGCGTGTTTATCATAGATGTTATTAATTTCGATAGTATCAGATATCCTTCCAGTGTTTTTCATGTAACTCGAAATGTTTATGAATATTTTAGGAATAAACTGCAAAAAACTAGCAGGAATGGATTAATTTTGGCGTTTCTACCTTATGAGTATGGAAGTACGGTTCTTAGTCGATCGACAAACCAACGTTTAAAGTCGATCAAATCGTCAAATTTGTTTAGTTAAAGTAAAGTAAAGTAAAAATTTAAGATCATAGACAAAATCGGATTTTGTCTTGTTTTTGATTGATTTTGAATTCCGCTACGGGTTCGGATCCCGAACTATATTTTATTCTGAAAGTCTGTGCTAAGTTTGGGTGTTAATTTTCAGTGTATTTGTCTGAGTCATGCATCGATACTGGTTATAGATGTTCTAACAGATTCTCCACGGATAATCCCAGTGGGAAATGTAGTGTACATCTGCATTCTGCTACATCGAACTGAACGTGTAGCAACGTCTACAGAACTACGTAGCACATCTACGAAGTTCCGTAGCGTCTCTACACTTTGCTACGAGTGCTACGGAGAATGGAAATGCTAAAATACGGTACATTTTAACATTTCGGTTCTACAGCTCTACCTATGTGTTTTGTCGTACAAACATACATACAAATACAAACTTACTAACGCCGATTTCTTCCTATAGATAGATTCTAAAACCTTCGCTTTGTTCGGTCGGTAATTTCAAGATACTTTGCAAGCTACGTCGCAAAATGTCTGCTGTCTTAAATTTTAAATCGGCAAGCATTTCCACAGATTCGAGGCTCCCAATCCATGATTAATGGGATTCAAATAAAAGAAGCCGATACTCGATAATAATTGATATCCTTGAGAGTTTTGCCGATGCCGCTTCGTCGCGACATACGAGGCCGCACGTATTTTTTTTACAAAGATATTTGAACTATAGATTTCCCCTCTTATTAATAAACGTTGTAGAGCCTCGATCTAAAAAGTGTTGTTAACTTTTTTTTTGTTTTAAATTCTTAATTTGTTCGAGTAAGGTACAACACTGTTTACTATTCCGAGGGTACAATGTTAATTAGTAAGGGGATTCATGTCCAACTTTATGTTACTTACTTGTTATGTTAAATTTTTAAACTTATACGATTTGTCAGCATATTAATTGTTAAAATGCATAGTAGATATGCTCGTATAAGTGCCGTTAGAATCCGTCTGATAATTAAAAAATACGGAATTTAAATAAACATCAAAAAAATTCTAAACATTTAACAAACTAAAACCATAGAATTACATTTTAGAAATGAGTGCTTTTAGCCTGTATGTGTTGCAAGGCAAGTCTAAGTTACGCTTTGTTATTAGGACTTATAATTTTAATTTGTCCGCATCTATGTACATTGTTTTTAAAACTGTGTACTTCGGTAAAAGAAGAAAGCTTTTTTGTAAATTTGTACTAGACCCAACATCTAAAGTTTCATACATCTTTGTTACTTTACTTATAATCCAAGGTATTTGAAAGTCCTTGGCGTGATTCTTGTTATCAAAAGCGATTATGTCGTGTGTCTTATATGCCTGGCTTGTCAGCTTTGAATTAAACATTTATTTCTGTTTTTTTGTTTTGACGTTAATTTTCTTTTTAGTATTTTTTGTTCTTATTTATTTTATGAGACTAGTACGGGACCGGACAAGATGGGGCGCTGGAGAGGAGACCTATACTCAGCAGTGGACTACCCGCTGCCGAGCATAGGTCTCCCTCATCGTTCATGACGACTACCCTCATCCCTCTCAAATGAGGCCGGTAAAGTTGTACGTTTTCGCCATTCTTCTCTATCATTTGTCATAACTTAATTTACTCTCTTCCCATTCACATCGTTTTTCACGCAGTGCCATACTCTCTTCTGTCGTCCCCCAACGCTAAAACCATTCTCTTTCGTGTTCATCGTCCTTTTGTAATGTGAAAAACCACTGAACCACCGACCAGCCAACTATGACCTTTGTCTCAACCCATGCTCAGTACTTCGAGTATATTAATTTAGCTACCAGCACCGTAATTTGGACGGCCTGCGTCCGGTCGAGTGTTTGCGCGCTGTAATTGTACCTGATAAGTGATAACTAGTGATAACCGATAGCGTTATCTAATCTCCCCCCGGCCCATATACGTAATCTATTAATATTATTATTTATGACTTTGTTTTGAGCTGTACATGGGCACTAGTAGTTGTCCATGGATTTGCGTGTTTTTCACATGAGAACTTTTATGGGTTGTAGTGAAGTGTTGTTTGAAGTAATTTTTTTGTCTATTTTTACACAGGACTGAAAAGTTTGTGGTTTGTTTCTATCTTTGGACGTCGGTTAACAATCTTCTGCAAAAGAAACTGGATGATTTTGATTGTTTTTTTTTTGATTGATTGATTGATTTGGATTTAAAAACATTTAACTTTGTAGTAATTAAGAGTCACCGCAGAATGGAGACTTTGTATCGGCTAATAGTTTAGTCGGCTTCTTAACCAGTGTTGAGAGGTATGCAATTGCGCACATTACAGCAATTCAGTATCGGCCTTAATCACTTTCAAACTATCACTAGAAGCACAATCCGACCAAACTATCGGGCGATAGAAAGTTTGCAGTCTTCGAGGAATCTATAACCTATCCGTTAGGTGTCAGTATTGGTTTGAAATTTCAGCTCTTTTCCGAATTCATCGAATTTTTCATGTCAACTTTTACCATTTACTTGTTAGTGAGTTTCATTAGCTTATTTCTGATGGCTTTATCTTTACAACCAGTAATGTATTGAGTATGTACATGGTTTCCCAAAGTCTAGATTATGAACAAAGTGGTAGTCTATAAAGGGTTGTCTTCTTTTGTCTATAAAATTGGTGACAAATTAATTATTGTAGCATAAAATTAGTTCATGTCAGAATGAGTAGCTGATTTCTCAATTGTTATGCTAAGAGAGTTTAACAATAGTGTTTAAGCCGTAAGCTTAAGAGACTTATACATGCTTTATTAGAAGAAATTATGCTGCGCACATGACATGATTTGTGCTTGATTTCTTTTAAAATAAAGTTGTCGTCTTCAAGGCGTCGTATAAATCATGATCCCAAAACATCAGGTCTACTCGTAGCATTCCGGGTCCAAACACGTAATAACGCCACTCGTCATTGTCGAATTTGTTCTACAAAACTTATTTCGGTCTTGCTTTAGCATCGATTGACGTCACTACGTGTTGCCCACGTGACCATTTGTGACTGAATGCTGTGTTCTGGCCGAGTATAAATACAGTTTTAAATACAGTGTTATAGACTGATTAATACAGTGGTATAAATCAGTCTACACACAAGCCAGCGACTGGTGTGCAGACTCCCTAACAATAGTTCTGACAGACGGCCATATTTTATTCAACGTTAATAATACACTTGATGTTGTATTTCTAGTTCTCTACCTACATTAATTAAACGTGTAAAACGAAGCTCTCAGATCTAATTGTACTAAATCTAATTAAGTAATTTAACTTTGCGTATGAAAATTCTTTTCAGCTTAATCTTATTACGTAAAAGCTAGATTCTGTTAATTTAATTAATTTCGGACTTATTTTGTAGTGATAGCGTGAAAAGTTATTTGATATCAAATAGCTAGATATAGAAAATAGTGAATTATGTAAAAAAACGTTACTTTAAATAAATTATAGCGTAACACTATAGCACGTCATCTACCCAAAATTAACTATATCTAGACATCTACCCAAATATAAATATCACGTGTTTGTCTCAAAATTCTAACTTCAAAACGTGTTGTCACAGTTGGTTTTCATTGCAAAACTAGTTTTAATTTAACTAAATTGTTACTTTAGTAGTCTCAATTTGCTCATAGACTTAAAGCTACTGCAAACATTTTAATTTAAATTAAAAGATAATTATTTCAGATAAAACAATAAAATAAACCCATTTAAAGCCTTTCGTATTATCAAATAGAGACTAATGGCAAATTAATGAAAAAAAACCATTAGCTAGGTGAAACCGCGACTAGCGCCGAGTCGCATCGATTATACAGCTGTTCATAGCTCGCGGTGAATGCATAAAAGTAGCGAAACCACATAGATAATTTTTAATTCACCGCAGTCTCTCAAGGCTACAAAGCATGCAACTTTACAAACAAACAATGCAATATAAAAGAGACGTAATTAGGATTTAACTGTTAGGACCCATAATAACAAACGAATACGAAACGAAACTCACCAGCAATATTTAAAGGTTGGCAGCAACTTACAATCGTAACGATGAACTCGTACCTCACAACGTATTTTGACAGCTTTGGTAAGAGAAAAATGTCAGAAACCGTAATGTCAAATTTTGTGTACAAGCACACAGAGTTCGCCGCTCGCTGACCAAGACCTGAAATCTACATTTCGATGCGAAATCTTTACTTGGTGACAGTTTAAGTAATCATTAACGATTTTGGTGCGGCAGTAAGAGCCATAATTTGAACGATTTTGACTATTTAACGTGTAATTAAAACAAGAAGCCATACATAAGCTAAACCTATCTATCCCCTTCATCCCCCGTCCTAAGTGCGCCCACTTCTGAGAGTTATTTGTGCAAAGCGCGTCCGTAACTCGCCTATGAAACGCGGCCCGCTATTATTATGTAAAATACACAAAGTAAAAGGAAAGAGAAAATGTAATCTTATTTTCTCTTTACGCAACGTACCGGCTTGATAGTATGTCGATCTTGTTATAAGGGGATTGGGATATCGAGATATATCGAGAGCTCGATCTTGCTTTTGTTAGCGTCCCGCTTAGACTTAGCTTCAAACAAGGCTTGATTCATATTGGGCACACACGGACTTTGTCAATGAAATTTGAGCACTAAACCGTGTTGCACGGTATACAGTCATTGTTTCTTAACGTTTAAAGTTCCGAACTGCTTCCTAATTTTATAACGTTATTTGCATTTCATCTAAGTAGTATTCGCGCGAGCTAATTTCATAACAGCCATATGCTATCAAACCGCTTGTCTTAGCAACGGGTCGGTAACAAAAGATTGGCTTAACAGAGCGCGCCCCAACTCACCTATTGTTTACTTATTCATTTGCGCTGTAGCCGACGAGTTGCTGAATTATTCTCGTGTACAAATAAAAGCGCGCTTTGAATTTAAAATGTCGGCGCAGTGTTGCGCCAGTACGCAAGCTTTGAACAAACAAAAGTATTGTGATCGGGATTTATGCAATATTTGTTTGTACACTAATTAATTAAAGTTATACACGTTTTGCCCATATTGTTAATATTGTTATCGTTATGTTTTTAAATGGCATCTACGCTTTTAGACACTTTCACGCTAGGATATTTTTATTCTGGTTTCATTTAAGGTTTCTGTTAGGTAGTAAATGCAAATGCGGAGCAGCGCGGCTAGTAAACGATAAATTAATATTTTGACACAAAAAAAATCTAAAATCGACCGAGCGAGCGTACGAAGCGTCTAAAGCGTATGCTTAAGCTTCGACAAAAATGCTTTCATATGTCCGAATGTTGTCTGGATTTCTGTCCTAATCTTTGTCTTCCTCTACAGGCCCCATTTCTTAACCGATTTTGTAAATAGGTTCAATAACTAAATGGAATTTTAGAAAAAAAATCATATCTCCGCCAAAATTTTCCAAAACTGGATCGTCAAAAAATTATAAATTATGAATGAACCTACTTACAAAATTTCAAGAGGTTCAAAATTTCAATTTCCTCAATCGGTTGAGGAATGCGACCCGTAGAGGACAGACGACGGCCGCGAGATCTACAGCTTACAGAGCTGCTAGTTTTATTCTATTGACAGTTAGAATAAACATATTTCTAGAGCTACAAGTGATTTCCATCACCGCAACCCCCACATATAGTGGCACGAAGTTGCAGCGCAAGCGCTGGCGACAAGCCAGCGCAAGTAAAAGAAATCGTAATAAAGCCGTAGTGCTCACGGGAAACGTAGACTTGTTGCTTCAATTACTGCACGTAGCTGCAACCGAGCTTGTACATATAAATAAAACAAACACAACAAGCAATTTCTTTAGAAGTTCATTTCGAGTTTGTTGTGCTTGTGTGTAATCGTGAGTATTAAATCGGTGTTATTAAATAAAAGTTGTTATTACTATTATTTAACTTTAGATGTTTTTTTTTTAAATTTAATCTTACTAGTCTTGTTGATTGAATCAGGCGTTGCGAAAATTCTTCTTCAAAACTGTTAACAAATATCTAGTGTATTTCCGCTCTAACGTCGCATTAAGTACACCAAGGAATATGGGTTCCAATTACATTGATTTTACTATTGAAGCAACCTAAGTTAAATATTTATTACTAGCTGTTGCCCGCAACTTCGTTCGTGTTTATTCAGAAAATAGTATCCACAAACCCTCCTCGTGATTTACTGTAACTCATTATCAAATTATGAATGAAAATCCGTTACCAATGAGATCAGAGCCCAACATTAAAAAATACTGGCTGGTTTTGAGCTGAGTTTTAATTTTAGTTGTCAGTTGTTATTTTAGTACCAACTACGTACTATTTTGTGACGTTGTCTGACGCATTAGGTAAGCGGCGCGTTATTTTTATTAATTTACAGAATATCATGACAAAAAGTTTTATTTATTCAGAAAAAAGTATCCAAAAACCTTCCTTGTGACATATTGCAACTATTTATCAAATTTTATCAAGATACGTTCAGCCGTTTAGCCGTGGAAAGCCTATAAACAGATTTAACTTAACTTTCGATTTTATAATTAGTAAGGATAAGGATCGTAAACATTTTTGGACTTATTTAGTAAAAGTTATAACAAAACTTTATATAATTTGATATTTTAAGCATTATACTATAAAGAAAATTACACTACAGAGTTTTAAGTAACATTTTTTTCCTTCTAGTCTGGCCATAAATGTAAAGTTGTTTAAGTGGACAACCGAGATACTGGTTTTTCTAAGTGCGAGCTCCAGTTTTTAAATGTTGTGCAAATGGTTTGTCAATTAAGATATTATTTTGAAATTGTAAGTGAGTAAGTATATTTTTTCGACAATATTTGTATCTTGCGTACCGTCGCGTCGGTGATCCGACTTTCATGCAGAAGTGCTCTCAGTTCTTGTTAATCAAATTTTCAAGTTCGATATTGAGCGGGATCGGTCCAGGAGCTGTCAAGAAGATAGAAGAGTCGAGGTTGCATTTCGAGGCAAATAACTAGTAACTTAACAAGCTAAGTTTAAACTGAACTCGATACTAAAGTAAGTTCGTATAGAACGAGTCGCTGGCCCTGGTGTCTGTTTTTAGGCTGCTCGATGGCATCTTAAATGGCCGTAATAGGGACTGACGCCCGTTTTCACGAACAACCACAAAATTTAGGCAACACCTAGGTCCATAAAGAAGACCAGCGCCGGTTGTCTACAGCAGCCGGCATTATGCTGAGTTGGGACCGGTTTGTGGCAAAAACTTTGTTCTTTTTTTATAACTGTGTAATTTGTATTTTGTTTTTGTTACAAATAAATATTTGTCTATTGTCTATATTGATGTATGGACTTTGGTGTTCCCTCAAATTTCGTGGTTGTTGGTGAAAACGGGCGTGTGATGGATGCGGAAAATTCAGCTCTAAAAAGCTGAGCGGATGCGTCGCATCTCAATACAAAACTGGCGTTTTTTATGAATAAATCTAAATTGACCTAAATAAGCTTAATCAGTCTGTAGCCCACTTATTAATAAAGATTGTATAGCCTCACATGAATGGTTACACAGTGGTTTGTATTTTTCTTTCTTTTAAATGTATAACTCCATCGAAAAAGATAAAACACTGCAAAACTATTCCGAGGCAAAATAACCTTTATTAGGAAAGGGGTAGGTGTGTAAAGGGGTAGGGGGTCTGCAGTCTATATCAAGCACGAGGCATCTATCTGGCCCTCGGTAGTTGCATTACGTAATACGGCTGTAATCCATCGCTTATACAGCTTGGCTCTGAGTTCGGTAATGTTGCCGCTGCAACGCAACAGATTATAGGATTACTGTAATGGACGGAATATGCACTGATTTGCGGGTAGTTGATTGATTGCTGTTGTTCAATTATATAATTTGAAGCTTAAAACTTATATTGATTGATGATATTGTGAAAGCGGTAGGATGCAATGGATGGGCCTGGCTCAGGACTGGAAAAGATGGCGCACTAAATATGATTTCTAAAAGTATACTCGACAGTGGTGAAAATTGGTTGAAACCGATGATGATTGAATTTATTTTAGTTTAGTCAACGTAGCATTTGTAAGGACAAATAAGTGGCAGTAGCATACAATTATTCGATAGCTCGTTTATCACAAGACCCTAGTAGGTGAAAACGCCATGGATTCAAATTGATTTTAAAAACAAGAATACTGTCAATAGTCTAAAAGCGTGGGTGAGGCTTAGATAATCATATTATTCCTAGCAGAAGCTGTGCAAACGCTATAAAATTGATCATGGTTCTAACAACTTCCTATTACACCTGCTGACCTGTATAAAGCGTCAAACACACAGAGGCGGCCTGGCGCGGCGGCTGACAGAGCGGCCAGTTGTATTTCATTGAAATGTATGGGAGTCTTCACACAGGCGCGGCCACCACGCGGCTTGCAGGCGGCTGGCCGCGCGTCGGAAACATTTTTGGGGTTCCGTACCCTAACGTTGTAAACGGAACCATATTATTAAGCTTACGCCCTCTGTCCATCCCTTCGTCTGATTGCCTGTCCTTCAAAGACAGGCGGATGAGTGAGAGACATGAGGTGATGGTCAGTTATCTTTGTTTGAAATAAAAAAACGAGACATTTTTGCACACACAGTCATCTGACCCCAAACTAAGCAAAGCTCGTAATTTGGCTGCCAGAGACATAATACGTACATAATTTTTTTTTTTTTAAAGTACTATAATATACATCAAGTTACGTTTGTGAAAAGATAACTGTAAAAGTTTAGGTAATTACTAATTGCGCAAGACTTTAGTATTGTCTAATTTTCGATACCAACCTTGTACTTTTGTATTTTATTTGGTATGCTGGAACGGAACCCTTAGTGCGCGAGCCCGGCTTGCACTTGACCACTTATTACAACAAGCTACGTCAGCCGCGGATACCGCGTAGAAATGGGATTAAACGTTAAAAAAAATAAACTGATAACTGTTAAAAAACATTTTGAATAAAATGTTTAAAATAATTATCATGTTGTTTAAAATAACTTGGTCGATAAATCAACGTTTCTTTATATATTTATATTTAGGCATAATATAGCATACTTAAGTTAATTAGGGGTGAGAACTGTTTGTCCTAGACAAATCGCATTGGTTTTAAGGGCATATTTAGTTTAAATTGTAGTTAAATTTATGTTAATAATAAAATAAAACAAATAATAATAATAATTATAACAACAATTCGAAGACTTTTGTGGCCCAATCAATGAATGATGTACCTACCAATATTCTCATAGATGACGTTAAATTCTAAGAAATGCAAACCGGAAATTGGATTTATCGATTACCGTTTTGAAGAATATTTTTTAACGATGTTAATGTTATATTTTTTCAACGCGTTAATTTAACTGAATAAAATTATTCATTGCTCATCTCTAGTACCGCGTTGACAAATGGTGAATGACGTTTAATGTTGCCACTTTAGCACTTTTCGGGCTAGATCTAGCATTTTTAATGTTGTGTTTTTGTAATAATTTATAAGTTGTCAAAAAAAGCAGATTTCAATCAGCCATCAACTTGCTCTACTTCAGCCAGTAGATATTATTTTAAGAAGATTTTGATGAAGATTTTTCCGACTTTTCACAATTTAATAATAACTTAGTTTTTCGACCGAGCGAGCGTTAGTAAGCGAAGCGTCTATGCTTCGACAAAAGTACTTTCGTATGTCCAAATTCCGCACCTTAGTCTTTGTCTACAGGTCGCATTTCTTAACCGATTCTTTTGAAACTTTGTGAGTAGGTTCGATGATTTTTTCGAATCATATCTTCGCTATTTTGAAAATTCCAAGAACTGTCTCGACGCAAATAAAGTCGGCATAATTATCAAACCTGCTCACAAAATTTTATGAGAATCGGTTGAAAAATGCAACTTGCAGCCGAGACAGACTTAGCCTCGAGCTCTACAGCTTACAGAGCTACTAGCATTGGTTTGTTACATTTTCTGAAACTATTTATTTTAATAAATAAATAAATACTTGGAAAAAGTACTGGTCCTTAAAATAAATATTCAAAACATGCCAACAAACATCAAAACTGAAGTCATGATATCATGCCTCCTACCTTGTTTAACCTATGCATGTCAAATTTGGAAATTTACGTCCAACTTAACCTGCCAACGCGGAATAGATAGCGTATGCTCAATATTAAAAAGATGCAAAAAATTCGTCACACAAAAATTAGAGAAACCACCAAAGTGACGAACTAAAATGGAAGCGGGCTGGGCACGTAGCGAGGCTAAAGGACGAGAGATGGACCAACAGGCTAACAACGTGGAAGGGTCCAATCGGCAAACGTCTCAAAGGCAGACTCACATGAGATGGGCAGACGAGTACGAGACTAGACTGATAATAATAGCTGGTACCTGCTGGCCGCAAATAGCTCAAGACAGAGACACATGGTATTCTTTAGAGGAGGCCTTCACCTTCACTGGAGGAGGGGTTCAGGCAAACAAACTTCAATATTATTATCTAGAATTAATTGTTTTTTTTTTTTCAAAAATAAGTGAAATACGTGTAAATAACATTTTTTTTTCTTATCTTTTTTTTCTCTTTCTTTAAGCTTTGTGTGCATCTTAGTTTTTGCATGGATTAAAAGGCTTTTTATTATATACCTAGTAAAAAAAAAATTACCTACTTTCAGAGATCAGGGACCCTATTCGGAGATTTGAGATTTTCATCTCACTTTTTATCGTCCTTGTTGCTCTCGTTTGAAACGTCATAGGTGTGAGAGTGATCAAGATAAAATCTCATCTCATCTCACGCGCAGGAATAGCCCCCCAGACCCGACTCACCAGACATACTGGAAGTTGGTGAGATTTCTGTAATCCGGCAAGACGAACACCATGCCCAACCTCGTCCGACCGAAATATAACGTGTTCGATTGGGGGATGGTAGTTACGTATCGGTTTGTCGTTTGTCTTCTTGATTTCGTCATTTGTTGTCAACGACAATACATCTTAACTTTGGCAACTTTAGTAACTTAGCCACAGAAATATTGTATAATTTTTTTTTACTGAAAATTTATGTAAGTACTTACCTACATAAAATAACAAAACAACTATATTTATTCGATATGATTAATTTGCGCCGGGGCTGGGTTAATTTTGTATGGATCGTGATCATTCTTCGAAAATCAATTTGTAAGTAATGTTTTTGCAATTGCCCGAAATATACCTATGTAAATGCGAACACAAAATGCAGATTTTCCCCCGTTAAAAGTGTTTATGTTTTAGTCTCTTTTTTTCTAGCACCACTTTTGATGCTAAAATTTGGTATATCTAGCCCGTTCTACCTTGTCCAACTAGGCCTTTTCAAAACCCAATGTGGCAACACTGCTGACGCTTCCGGCCGCCTCTGTCAATGGCCGCGGCAGTGTGTTGTCGCCGCGGCTGGAGCTGCGGCTGACAGTCAGTGACAGTAGGCCGCCTTGTCAGGCCGCCTCTGTCTGTTTGACGCTTAATTACCTATAAGTAAAATAAACGACGTTAATTTACATGAAATTAACTAAGAGTGTGATCTTGCAAGCTAAATAACTTGCATAGCCCGCTTGCAATTTAGCTACGCCGTAGCGGCGTAGCACCGCGCTACGAGAACAAAGGAACAACATTTTCAGCTAAGGTTAAACTGTTATATAATTTGAAAATTAAATTAATAGAATAATTGAAAGTTTGGCTTTTTGGTTACGTTGTTGCGAAGTTAAAATGTACAATTAGAGAATTTAGTTTGGTTTGTTTGAAAAGCCACAGCGTGACAAAGGGAATAAATTATCTTTAATTTAATTTTATTACCTGACTACAGCAAAGTCAAAGGATGTTGTAGTATTTTTGTACCTATAGTTTAAACGTCTCAACCAATTTTGATAAATGGGCTGTGAATAGAATTGTCTGTATTCTGAAAGTGTCAATAGAATAAGTGACGTCATCATAAATACAAAATGGCGACTAGAAAACTTTTTCAAATTAAAAGTTATGCTTAGGTATAATAACAGTCAATAAAAAGAATTCAAACATAGTTCTGGCATATCCCTTTTTTAATAAAAAGTACCGTTTACAAAATATCATAAAAATGTGTTAACGGTTTTTTTTAATTTTTGTACAATTAGGGAGATACTAACCCTCGTACTTTTTCCGAAGCATCTTCAAAACGTGCCTCGTTTACTTTAATTTAGTGGTCTCGTAAAAAAACTAATCTAGTCCAGAAAAAAGAAGCTGAAATTGAAAACATTGGCCTTTTGTCGCCCTTGAGACTTGCCACGTTTGCATCAAAACTGCAGCGAAACATGCTGGCAACACGGTAATCTTCTAAAGCGGTTTAGCTGAGAGCCAATTACCATCTGTGTGCTTCTAGAAAACGGTAGGGATACTCTCTAGCTAGCGACTTATTTTTATAAATAAGCAGTTACAGTAAAGTCGCGCATGGATATTTTGCAACATAAAACGCAATGCAAAAGGCAGGAACGGTATGAGGCATAGAAACTGCACTTTAACGTTAATATTGCACTAGCTGTGATCTGCGATTTCACTCGCTATTTTACTCTGTACAACCATTCCGGTGCTATGCAACATCTATCAATAAGAGGTACAAAGTGAATTCCAACTTTAAATTTTATTTTGTGTCAAATCAATAAGGGGTACAAAGTGAATTCCAACTTTAAATTTTATTTTGTGTCAATAAAAGGTTTTGTATTGTATATGTCGCAGCCAACTTGCTTAATCAGCCGTTCAATTAACAGCCTAGCTATTTTACTAAATGAAAAGCATCAGGAAGCTAGTTGAACGGCGCCGTTTTGTCAAAAAGCTAGGTTGTTAACTGAACGGCGTATTAAGCTAGTTAGATGCGACATATGTATACAATTTTTCACATTTATAATATTAAGTAGGTTTGCATATTTTGTTAGAGAATTTCTATCTGTACACGGCTTAGTAATACACGTGACCTCAAAAGTCACGAGGCCTGTTAAAAGCGAACTTTGTTTCTCAAAAGGCCCTCCAGCTTACAAACTGTAAGAAAAGAAAGAGTTTAGCTTCAATTTCTCTCTGGAGTTGCCCTTGAAAGGTTTCGCGGCACCACAATGAGCGGTTAAACATTCTACATTTGACGACTACGATTCGCGTTATATTGCTCGCTTTGGCCTTTGCTTAGATTGTTTATTCTTTAGCCAAGCAGTATTGGATGTTTCCACACGTAGTTAAATCTGCGAGTCCGCTTTTGACTTGCATAAATGTACATGCAAACCGTTGAAAAGGTTTATTTTTACTTTCTAGTTCTGCTTGTTGCATTGTTGGAAATTTATATCTGTGCGGAAAATAAGAACTTTGCAAGAGCAACTAGGACGGAATGGAAATTCTGCTAGAGTAAAATGAGAGGGTTAGACTTTCTGCCGCGTTAGAAGATCTCCTGACTAATAGAACCATACTAGCAGCGCCCTGCTGTTTTACCCGCGGTTAAAAAGTAGCCTATGTATCAATCCAGGGTTTAAGCTATCTACATACCAAATTTCATCAAAATCCGTCCATCCGTTTGAGCGTGAATAAGTAACAAATATACACACTTACCACTTACAAACTTTCGCCTTTACAATATTAATAAAAATAATATAGTATATATTTTATTAAATAGTGTGATTAGTGTGATGTGATGTGATGCGTTCGTGAAGAAGATGAAGTGGACAATGTAAAGTAAAATAAGATGTAAAACGGTACCCAGTGACGGTAGCTCCCGTTGCGTCGTGTCGGCGTCGGCTACTCTAAAAGCCTTGTAAACCCGCATTATTCCAACATTTGAGAGGTTCCACGAGTTTTTGCAAATTAGTCCCAATTTTATACAATTTGTACACAATCGCTCAATTAACCTTTTTCTAGCTGAACAACTTTAATGAGTTTGAGTGATGAGACGCTGGGAACGGCAGACTGTCGCTCTTTCATTGCGGGGGCGAGTTAGATGATTGTTATCACAGTTAATTACTGAAGTGAGCGTTTATCTCTCTTTGTACCAGGCTGCATAAGGATAGTAATGTTCTTAATGCAATTGAGTGATGAGACTTGCAAATCTTAGCCTGTAGTACTTGCCACGTCAAGCCATAGTAGCTACAATGCTAACCATAATTTTCGAAATCTTATCTTACTCTCTTGTGTGTAGTTGTCCTTCTTAAATACTAAATTTCAAATTTTTGTCTGTTAGATTTTCAGAAGTTTTAATAACGTGTATTTCTAAAAAACTTTATAACAATATCAAAACTTTTTGGGACAAATAATCAGCAACATTCAATGAACGTATCCGTTTCAAAAGCGGATGACAGACAACAAATTGGTTCAAACGTAAATACTGCTGCTGTAGTCGTATTTTTAGAAGCATTAATCATTAAATGTTATTAAAAATTCACAAAAAATTAGCACCGTTTTCAGAGCGCGAGTTGTCTCTAAACCCAATTACTACCGAGTCGGCCGTAGGTCGGCGCGTTTCAAAACAAATAAAGCGGAACGAGCGAAAAAAGCAAAAAGAGCGAACTGAGCGAATAAAGCGAATACAGCCGTAGAAACGCCCAGAGGATCCAATTCACCAGCAACAATGCAATTAACGACTCCCCGCCGGTTGTTAACACTGCGAGATATTTATATTCACACGATCAGATGGATATAAGCGATATGAGTTTTATTCGATTCTGGGAATCCATTGTCTGATAATTAAATTATTATTGATCAAGCGAACAAATTAAACGGATACACGTGATTCGATTATTATTTGCGTGTTTCGAACTGAAACTATCAGTATGTGTATCATTATTCGTTTGTGTACTGGTGTTTGCAGTTTATCAGTGCAGACGACATAGTAGATTATAACTAGCAGGTGCCAACAGATCATTGAAGTTAAACAACCCTCGACCTCGTCGGTTTTACAATGCGTGACCATTGACCGCAAGTGAGATTTACAAATGAGTATTGCCGTGTTTTAGATGACACGTTTAATCTAGGGACCCAGGGATGAAGGCATTATTTCATTGAATGACAAATAATACTTCAATGATAACACTAATTTCATTGTAATATTTGGCACTCAATAAAAATATTATCTATGCGCAAGTTTGGACGGGTAGGTGTTTGGTTACTCAATCACGCTAGAATGGTTGGACGGATCTGGTTTAAATTTGGCACAGAGATAGATTGTAGTCCGGAATAGCACATAGGCAACGTAACACTACCGCAGCTAGTTTATTCTATAACCAGAATGCAGAATATGAGAGAGACGTTGAATTGGTTCGGAATACACAAGTGCATCCGACAACCAAGCACTTGACATAGAAGAAAATTGCACTTTTACTGAGACAGAGTTCCAACCTCGAAGCTTCCGGGACTCTCATCAGTGTCGCGACCTTGGCCTTGGTATTACACAGAGCAGACTCCGCCTTCGAGGATAGCGATGAAGTTACTGTACCACTTGCTCACACATGCTCGGGACGTTATTGTGTATGTTTGCCGAAGATTTTCTCTACCGGATTTCGTTGTTTGTTAAACAAGACAATACGGAAAATTTTGTTCAACTTTTCTCTGGAAAATCTCACAATATTTTGGCTTTCGGAATTCTGTTTGAAAAGGATAACAGTACGTTGAGTAATGTTATTTTTAGGCTGTGTTAAAAGAATTGCGCACGAATTGACTGCCTCGGTGGCTCAGTTGGTAGTGAACCTGCCTTCTGAGCTTTGGGGCGTGGCTTCGATTCCCACCTAGGGCAAACATTCATATGATGAATATTGGTGTTTGTTCTATGTCTGGGTGTTAATATCTATTTAAGTATGTATTTAAAAATATACATGTACGTATATCAGTCTCTGGCAGCGATAGTACAAGCTTTGCTTAGTTTGGTGTCAGGCGACCGTGTGTGAAAATGTCCCGAATTTATTTATTTAATTACATATGAAAGTAGCAATGCAACTCTATTTAAAATAGAAGATATATCAAAATAAACATACAAACCAATTTTATAATACGCTGCCATGTACTTGTAGTATGAGTATTGAGTAGAGGTGCTTTTAACTCTATGAAAAGGCTTTGACGCTGTCAAATCAAGTCATAGTTTGTTTCTGAAAACTTTTTAGATCACATTCTATGCGTGAATTCAAAATCAAGGTGTATGCTAGTTTCATTCGTAACAGTCAATTAGCAGTCCTCAGTAATTCACACTTTAATTAGGATGAGTGCACATTATTAACTTTGACAGTTATTTACAACCTAGTAAGAGTACCCTAGTACAAGCTATTGAAGTTATTTCTTCACTCGATTGTGAGTTAATGGACGCCGTTATTGAGAGTCGTAAACGTCTCTCGATAATAGCGTCTATCATTATTTACGACTGTGAATACTTGTAATAGCTTCAGTTATTAGATTTTTAGTCCTTATAAAATTCTAATGTAATATTTTAGTATTTGAAGGCCTAAGGTTCTGTTTTCGACCACACCACAACTGTTTTTTCAAACAACCTCTGGTGCGTTTCCGCTGCAAAGCGAAATTGTTGAGAAAACTGTTTTTAAAATAAACTTCCGCCAGATTCGATCAACTATTTCGATCACACCGCTTACGTTGGCGGTATGGTGCAATAGGTGGACATAGGAGACCTCCCAAATCCCAACGGCCCTTTGTTAAATGTGTGAGAGTATAGTGGCTGCTACAGGAGTGTGCAGTTTTGGTTGGGAAGATATACTCGAGCTGTTCTCGACAAAATCAAGCCTTTCCTGCTTGATACTGGCGCCTCGATGGCCGCCCGTGCCGAAACGAGAACTAAAGCATCCTTTATCAGATGTTTACTAAGAAACTAGAAAAAATACATGTTCTCGATCTAATACTTACATCGATATGTGCTTCATTTTTAATCGAGGGACTACGTTCACCATACTAAACCGATTTTAAGGTCGAAACCCACTAAATATCCGTACACTCTTTTCTCATCATGATTGGTCCATATAACACTTTTTTTTAAAACATAATCTGATAAGTCATGGGTAGAAAATAGAAAGCCTGCATATCTTTATGACTCGTCATCTCGTAGCAGCAAAACAAGATAAGACTATCGATCGACGCACGTGCTCCATGGCCTGCGCCGCCTGTAGCTATGTATCTATTGTACTTGCTATTACTACTTTAATAAATAACTATTCAGGACACATTGCACACACGGTCGCCTGACCCCAAACTACGCAAAGCTTGCACTATAGCTGCCAGAGACTGATATACATAACATATCGTCACGCCGTTCCGCCGAGGGGCTGGCAGAAGTGTAATACAACACCCACACTTCGAGAGGCGATATTAAATCCCAAATGTGACAGGTGGCGAGCCTGTCGCCATACACCGGGCTCCAGTAAAATTTTACAAACATGTATATTATAATAAACATACATGTATGTAAAATATACATACATGCATATTTTTTTAATACATACTTAAATAGATATTTACACCCAGACAGAACAAACACAAATGCTCATCACATAAATGTTTGCCTTAGGTAGGAATCGAACCCATGCCCCCAGGCTCAGAAGGCAGGTTCACTACCAACTGAACCACCGAGGCAGTCATTACTTGAGACATTTTTTTCTGTATTTAGACTTTGTTGCTATAACAATTGGCCTTCTAGCCAAGTTGAGAGCTGCTGATTGTTTGAGCTGCTAGTCAGTTATAGAAATGTTATGTGATCTTATTGTCTACTCGTCCAATCAGAAGCTGACGTAACATCAGGCGAGTTCGGGTTAAAGAAATTTATTTCTCGACAAGAAATTAACATAAATTTCACTTATGCGAGAACTTAACTAACGTACATTAATTCGACATTTGTTTTAGTCTATAAGTGTATCACTAATTATATTACTTTATGTATCTAAACTATCTACCTTCTAATATTTAACTGTGCTTGTTTACATTTGCGCGCACCCAGTAAACTTGCCGGCCGGCTAGTACGGCCAGCGGTCGGCTGCGCGCGTTATCTACGAGTATGAACAATAGAATTCGAGCTGCGAAGAATGTGCCACAGTGTATCTACAAGCAGAAAGATCACTTATTTATTTAAAAGTGTTATGTCATTAAGTATATGTTGTTTTAGTTTGCTTTTGAAAATATTAAATGAGCTTGCATTCTTCACTTCTCTAGGTAAATTATTATAAATTTGTACACCCGCATGGCTTAGATGTCGTTTGCCGTGAACGGTGCGAGTTTGTGGGAGTATGATGTGATCTTTTCTTCGACTACTTCGGTTGCTGATTTGATGAATTTTGGTAAATGTAATGTTTTGAATGTGTACTGTTTTATTAAGGATTTTTCTAATTAGTATGCAAGTATGAAAATAAAATAGTTGTTTGATATTCATGTATTTTGTTTCTTTGTATATTTTGTCTGTAGGTGTTAGGTAGTCGTAATTAAATAACATTTTAATAAGTTTATTTTGAGTAATTTGTAGATCCTTTAGACTGGTTTTTGGAGCGTTGCCCCATATCTCGATTAGATATAAGAGGTGGGGTTTTACCAGTGAATTATAAATAGTGTGACGAATCGATCGCGGGAGGCATTGCACCATTCCGCGCAATGAGCCTAATAAAGACGACAGCTTTGAACGAATCTGACCTATTTGTATATTCCAGTTCAGGTAGCAGTCTAGTTGTAAGCCAAGATATTTTTCAGACTGTTTTTGATGCAGTATGTCCTGACCAATTTGCAAGGGTGAGTGTGATGGTATTTTTTTATTTTTAGATTTAAAAATGACGTAACAAGTTTTGGCAGCATTAATAGTAAGAAGACCATCTTGGTACCAGTGTACTAATATGTTTAGATCTTCCTGGGCTTTACTTATAATATTGTCGATAGAGGTCCCAAAATAGAAAAGACAAGTATCATCAGCGTATAACGATACATTTCCGTGAAGCGGTAGCTCATGTATTGAGTTGATGTAGATAAGAAATAACAGGGGCCCAAGTATGGAGCCCTGTGGCACTCCGAATGATATTTTATGTGGACTACTTTGATATTCGCCAATCTTAACTACTTGAAGTCTGTTGGCTAGGTATGATTCAAACATTTTTAAGGCGTTACCAGTCACGCCTAGGTTATTTAACTTTTGTAGTAATATAGCATGGCTGACTGTGTCAAATGCCTTTTTTAAGTCAATAAAGACTCCCAAAGCTATTTTCTTTTGATCAATATTAGTTTTAATATTAGTAGTTAAGTCTGCTGTGGCCGACAGGGTATTTGATTGTGATCGAAATCCATATTGATGCTTAAAGAGAAAATGTATAGAAGTTAAATAAGAGTCTAGCCTTGAATAAATTACTTTTTCTAGTATTTTTGAAATAACAGGTAACACTGAAATTGGCCGATAATTGTTGGGATCAGTTTTAGAACCAGATTTATAGATAGGTGTTACTTTTGCAACCTTAAGAGCATCTGGAAAGGTTCCTTCTGCCAAGCAGGCGTTGATACAATCAATAATTTTGTCTATCATAACGTCACTGACACATTTTATGACTTTAGTAGAAATTCCATCAATTCCTACACTAGAGTTTGAGTCTAAATTTCTTATTATTTTAGTTATTTCGTCTTTTTGACATGGAGCGAGAAAATCGAGTTGGTTTGAGACTTGTCTTGTATTGTGTAGTGTTTGTGTTTGTTGATGGTGTGTAAGAATATGGTTAGCCAAAGTTTCTCCAATAGTCGAAAAAAAGATATTGAACGTTTCACACACTTCAGTTCCCTTTGTAATTGTTTTAGACTCAACTTCAAGCTTTGGAGGTGCATTCTGGGTTTTAATCTTATTTTTAGACAGCAAATTTACTAACTTCCACATCTTTTTTGGATCTTTTAGGCACTTCGAGAATTCCCTGTAGTAATACTTTTTCTTAAAACTCTTTATTTTGGTGGTCGTTTCATTTCTTTCTCTGCAAAAAGATTTTTTTAGTTCTTCGTTTTTAGGGTCTTGTTGTAGTTGATACCATATTTTATTTCTTTTATTCAATTGGTCAATAATATCTTTACAGATCCAGTCTTGCCGAGGTAAGTTTAGTATTTTCCTTTTAATGACCTTGCATTGGTTAATCTGATGTCTAATAAAATTCTCTAGATTTTCATAACTATGATCTTCACTGAAGTAGCTCGTATCTTTAATTAGATCTTTTAGTTTTTTGTAGTCTATAGCTTCATAGGTAGTAACTTTTTTTGGTGGTGGCTTATACTTATTCATGGATAAATATATTTGTCTATGGTCCGACATGGAGGATTCTACTAGGGCCATATGAAAACACTTGTCCTTCAAATTTGAGCAAACATGGTCAAGCAGAGTTGTAGTTTTATTCGTTTTTCGTGTGCAGTATTCATCGCTGATACTATTCAAAACTTCAAAACCAGATTCATGCAGCATTTCTCTGTATAGTTTGCTATCACGGTCTCGTTTAAGTAGGTCAATGTTCAAATCACCAAAAACTATTGCTCGCTTTCTTCTTAGTAGTTGATTTGAATAAAAGTCCAAAAAATCTTTATAGCTTGTTTTTCGAGGGTAGTATATTGCGCCAATATCTAGAGAGTATTTTTCTAGGTGGATCCATAAAAAATGATTACCCGTTATGTAGAATTCTTCCTTGAAGCCATGATCTAGATCATTATGTACGTAAATGGAGACTCCACCTCCACTAGTGTCATTTCGTATGTTGTAATAATGTGTATAATTATTGATATTATATCTCATGGCCTCTTCATTGGACTTTAGCCATGTTTCGGTTAGTACTATGACATGGGCAGATTTGTTGAGAGAACTAAGTATGCATTTTAGTTCATCGAACTTTCCAGGTTTGCATATGCTGCGTATATTAGCATAGAAGAAAATAAGACTTGCTGACAGTGTATGTAAGTTTTGATAAGAGGAGCTTAGTTGGTAAGTAATTTTATCTTTGGGTTTTTTTTGTTCTTCGAACTGACTTAGTCCATGTAGTTTTTTGGAGATTCACTAATAATCCTCGGTGACCCTTTTATGTATTTTATGATAAGGTTCACTTCGCCGTTTTCTTTACGCCGGGCAAGTTCTTGGCTGAGTTCTTTCAGGAATTTCTTTTCTGTAGGGGTCTGATCATGATATAATCTTATGTTATTTGTGAGTTGCTTCCTCTTCAGCAAAATATTTTTGGCTTCTTGAGAGCTTTCGAAACACATCTTTAGGGGACGATTTTTACCAGGTGTATAGGGACCAAGGCGTTGAGCCTTTATTATTTTAGGGTTTATCACCAGTAACTCTTGAAGTATTTTAGCCATGGATTTTATGTCCTCCGTCTGATGTATAGACTCATCAGTGCTAGTGGATTCAGGTACTCCAACTGCTATAATATTTTTGCTTCTGAGCGTCCTCTCCTGTACCTCAGTAATAAGTTTTTCGCTTTCCATTAATCCCGTTTTTGAACTACTCGGGGTGATTTTAAGTTTTTCAATTTCAGCTTCAAGGGATAACATTTTGTTTTCAGTGGCAGAGCTGATATCTTTCAACTGTAAGATATCTTCTTTCATGGCTTTGTGTTCAGCAAGGATTTTTTCGGTTGAACTTTTGATATCGTTGGTTTGATCTTTGACTGCTGAGATGTCATCACGCATGGGTTTTAAATTGATTTCAAGAGCCAATAAAAATTCAGATCGAAATGCCTCTAAAGCGCTTATCAGAGTTTGGCTGCAGTCACAATCGCATCCTGATATCTTTCTTTTGCGAAGTTGCATTTGAGCCAGTCGACTGTCAGCGTCTTTTCCGAGTCGGGATAAGTCCGGCTGTGAGTTTGAGTGACCCAGTTCTACTGGTATGTCTTTACACTGTGTCCTATTTGAGCGACTCATGTCAGTTATTGTTTAACTGTGTACGTGCAAGTACTCACACAGGCGTGTTAATGTTGTGGAGCTGTGGCACAGGTGCGAGCGGTACGAATACACAGGTGTTTCTTTTACCCGTTGTGTGGAGGGGTGCAGTTGTCGCAGGCGCAGTAAACAGTCGGCGCGGGACTTCTTCGAACAGGCACAGAATGTCTGACGTAACTCACTCTGATTAAGCAATTTGCAACCATAAGCACTGATGGTTATGACTTTAATTTGAATGGTACTAGTATAAGATAATTTTAATAATTAGAACGACACGTCTACTACGTTCGGCTGTCGAAGCGCTAAAAAAAGTTGGTGGTCAAATGCCGACATTTGGGACTGAATATCGTCCGACGAAGTGTGGGTGTTGTAATACACCTCTGCCAGTCCCCTCGGGGGAAAGGCGTGAGGATGTGCATGTATTTATGCATATAGAACATCTCTAAATTGAAACTTCCATTTATTCTAACAAACGGGCCGCAGTCTAAGACCACGCAGAGTACACCACTTTTCTTGATGATTTTTTAATTGTTCTTCTTAACACTCGTAGTCTCAAGTCCATATGGCCGGCGTAGACATTAATTTTCGTCTGACCTTCCGACGTCGTCCATTCCTAACTAGAAAAAGTCGCTACCAACGACTTTAGTACGTTTTTCTAGTGCTAACGTTTTCCCTTAATCTGCTTGCTGGCTAAGCGCTCAGAATATACAACTTGACAGATTTCCGTGAAAGCTACTTTCCTCAGCCAGTCCTGCTTTGCATTACCTCAAGTGGAGTTTAAGATAGCAGGACAGTAGTTAAGTATGTTAGCGAAGTTTCTCCAGTCAAGTTCAAATCTCCTAAACGATACCTTAAAACACCTTCAAACGTCTACTTCAATTTAGTGCCACCAGATTTATTCGTTAGCAATATTAGTTATCTATAAAATCTTAGCACTATTGGTTATCCATAATATCTTTTTAAGACGACAAAATCTTTTATCCAGTTGAAGTCTCATTCATTTTTCTTTTCGGTAAGTATGCGAGTTATCCCAATCCTTGGATCGGTCGTCCGTTTAGCATTCGGCGCGTGCCCCATTGTTCCTTATACAAATGTGTTTCGTACTTCTCTATTGGGGGGTAAACGTTTCTGGCCCGGCTTTTAATTTGCCTTTTTGTTGGGTAAAAAGAGCCAATTTATTCTAACGGGTTTCCCGACCCAGACCTTTCATTTTTGCTCCTGATTTTTTGTTTGTTTATTTTTTAGGAATAATACCTAGGTCAATTCTATAAGGCGCGTGTTTATACTCGTTTCAATTCTCCGTATGAAGCAATGTTGCCAATTGTTTACATCGGCAATCAGGCCGTCTATTGTAACATTTGTTGCGTAGTCGGTGCTGAATTACATGTTTATTTACAAGTACGAGTATCAAATGTAGAGTTTGTAGCCCCAAAAATTAATTGTTAATTTCCACATTTAATATGCAATTTTCTGTACTTATTCCGAAATAATTACTTTTCGGCAAAAGATCAAAGTAGCTACGGAAAGCCCACGGGGCGGAAAACAGCCGACAGGCAGACCGTCGTCGCCACGCTCGTTGGATGATATTACCGAATAAAAATGAAACAAATAAAACAAAGTTATGCAGATTTGAACAAAAGCTTTCAGTAATCGCTTACTGTTACTCGGCGTGACTCCATTTAGTCGTATCAATTGCATTCGAGCTATTCGGTATCTAGGTTTGTATATGTCTGGACACCTCTATACAGAGAGCCTCGATTGCCAGTACGTATTGATCTACCGCAAGTTGATTAGCCCCTCGCCTTACTATTGCAGAATTATCGGGTAACTTAGTGCCTGCGGGCTATGTGCTGTGTCCGGATAGAACGTGATTAGATCAGGGCTGGGCTTTGATTCGTCGATGCGACTGCCGGTAGCCTTTTAGACATGTATCAGAGTTGTGTATATACATATGTGTTCACGTTAGGATTCACATATAGCTTAGAAGAGCTATGTATAAAAGCATAAAAGTTGTACAATAGACCCAGTACAGTGGTGTTAATATAGAACATGGATAATTAGTTCCATGGATTAATTATATAGGAGTTAATCTGTGTATGTTATATGTATATGGGGGCTGAGCCACCCACGTCCGTAGGAGTGTTTTCTATTCTGATTCCCTACACGTGGTCCCCGGGTAGTGCTAACCGGGTAGCAAACTCTGGTGGGAGGCTTCGGCCGTGGCTAGTTACCACCCACCGGACCAAGCCATACCGTGAAATGACCTAGTCGTGTTTCGGGATGTAGTCCGGTGTAACCGTTCCGAAGACGGGTCTGAGCAGTAGCACACTTGTAGCGCCTCACTCAACTGCCGTCTTTGTACTTCTTCACTCTAGTAAACTTCAAGGCTAGAGTGAATGAGTGCCTTATGGGTCGTCGTGCTTCATCTTGGACCACAACGTCGCTTAACATCAGGCGAGTTGGTGGTCAAACGCCGACCTATTCTACATAAAAAAAAAAAAAATGTTTGGTGTATGGAATTATGAACTAGGCAAATTCTATGCAAAATCCTTACGACAAGAAGATGCGTACTCAAACGTTATTTATTACGGATTATTTTATTTAGTTACGACCGACAAATATGTATTATCCAGTCAGGAGACGTTAACTTGTAAGCCCATAGTGAATTTACATTTTAAACATATTTAGCGTTATAGTACGTAAAATGAAGCCGCAAACCTACTTGTGTACGAGGTAATCAAGCCGGGTACGTAAATTCCTGTAGGAACACTGTTAAGAATGATGCGGCATCCTTGTACGAGCTTTACTGAGTGACCGTTCTCGGGATGTATGACTCTTACTTTCGCATCAGTATGTATCTTCTTTAGAAAATATGCAACAACTAAATAACCTATGCAGTTCACGTAATACGTGTAAAATTGCAAGCTACGTGGTAATGGGCTTACGGAGAGCTACGTATGCGTATCTTTTTTTTCTCAGTGCACTATAGTGGGTCCTGTTGAGTTTTTAATTACTAATGTCTCTGCTGTTTGATTGGTGATCAATAATTATTTGTTTAGGAAATAGTGATATCATAACAGACTATCCATCTCCCAGAATAATGAATTGAAACTCGATAAGATTCCTGCAACTTTAGATTGCCGTTAAGTCCGTACCAGACTATTGCTGCGAACACCCGCAAAATTGTTTGTATTGGTTGTTAAAAGCTTTTTGAACAATACCCGAACCCGAAAGCGCCAATACGCCGCCGTGCCATTACGCCGTATTGCCACTTTCGGGAGCGTTCTCGGCTATAGTGTGGTACGGGACTTACACTTTGTTTGCAAAGGTTGCGAAATGAAACGGAAGAGGTTAGATGTCTGCGGGTAACTTCGGCATCGTTTGACCCTTGTGGAGGCACGTGAGTGACCCACGTGAATAGTTTCAGAACTTTACTGAAGATTTTTGTTTACTTTTGCATGTTTTGTAACTTAGGACCAAAATTGGTATGTGAGTATCGGTAATATTCTTCAACTTTGTATTGATCTATGTTCGTAGCTACGCCCTACTGTATTCGCCATCTCAGAACTTTTTTGAACGATAAAAAATAAAGCTTATCCCCTTACTACTCTAATAAAATAAAAGATACAACCCTTTCGGTCAGTTTGGTCCACTTCGGTCCATTTGCAAAGTTGTCCACTCCGTCAACGTAAACACACTATTCCGAGGCTGCACAAGGTTATATAGCGTATAGCCAGTGCTAGTTTGTAATTGTGACTGTCAATATCTATTACCTGGTGTATGGTACACTCTAAATCGAGTGAGTGAGCGAATCGTTGAACCGGTTATAGTATTGACCGCGCTAATTGGGCCACTGCCTGTCGCTTCACCTGCATGAATGCTCTCTCCGGAACTACATTTTGGGCTAATAGGTTAGCGGTTTGAATGTCTGCTAGTACACGTTTGTGCTATGTTTCGAGTGATCGAATGGGCTGGTATTGGGTAATATTGAGTTAAACGAAATCATTGTGGGTAGGCGGCAAGCGAAAAAGGTTTTTTTTTGTATCTCAATTTGATTATAGATTTTGATTTATTGTGGACAGACTGTGTCTATTTATTTTAATTCAATCTAATTTATGTAATCTTATTGTGGAGTAATAAGATAGCCTCGTATCAGATCGCCCCCCTCCCCCAGACGGTGTTAGGTGATCGTTTACACCGCACGACCGGTCTTAGGTTATAAATGGCTCTGAGCCTTGTTCTCGTATTATACTAATACAATATTTGCTGGCAATCTCAGCGATGAATCGGAGAATATTATCTTACAAAGCTGTTACATAATTACCTTTGCGTCGGTTTTTGTTCTAACGGTTTTTGTGAATCTGAGTTGAATCGTGTTGTGTTGTTTAGGGGTTTCTTTGCTATGGTATACGAGTATTACGACAGTCCCATTATACTACAGATTGTTTCACATTTACCCGACAGTAAAAAAGCATAGCAACACATTGTGAACCTCATAATTAAACCTTTGTGCTGCTACTGCTTGCTGAAGTTAGGATTCGTACCTTGCTGCAATAAAATTTAATGACGCCGCGAAGTGAGGTCTCAGACTCTACTGGGATATCTCGGCATTGTTTGTCCGACGTTAACTGGAGTATTGTTGATCCGAACTTCAGAGAATTTTGCAGACATTTCTTCATCTCAATATAATGTTCATGTTGGGATATAAGCTACATCGGACGAGGGGTTACGGAGGTATTCGAAACGAACTACTTGTGTTCAAAGAGTAGAGCAGGAAAGTGCGGAGTCAATTAAATTTTAATACAAAGGGACTGTCACTGTCAGTGTACATTAAAACTTTTGGCCATCGTTTATCAGGATACAGGACGTAACTATACGTCCTACCCCTACTTTCCCCACTCGGCG
Organism: Peribatodes rhomboidaria; assembly: GCA_911728515.1. Classification (NCBI taxonomy): domain Eukaryota; kingdom Metazoa; phylum Arthropoda; class Insecta; order Lepidoptera; family Geometridae; genus Peribatodes; species Peribatodes rhomboidaria. The sequence goes on along the minus strand of OU452179.1, from coordinate 13,665,596 downwards.
AGAATAGCGGTACACTGCATGCCCCCAGGCGGTATTTTCCGCTGACGCCGGCTGCTGGATTCCCACGCGACAAAGGAAGGAAGACCCATTTAATTTGCACATTTAGAAGTAAACGCCGCACTTTAAATGCCAGAGTTTGTTAGAAGATTTGCTGATATTTTATTTTCACGCGTCTCGGAATTCTACCTGGGTGGACCGCTGGAATTGAACGTATATTTCTTGGGTGAAGATAAAAATATTATGAAGATACTTATTTTGCAGCCTTCTTCCTAATATTGGCAAACAAGCTGCAAGGTTTTTTTCTTTTTTCGCAAAAAGTTGCGTAAGTTTTTTTTTTGCCACAACCCGGCCCCAACTCTACATAGTGTCGGCTTTAGACAACCGGCGCTGCTCTTCCGTTATTGTGTTAAAGAGAAAGAATACACACCTAGACCGGATTAGCCGCATGGAACATTCAAAGATAGGAACAACTACCAGTTTTAATTCAACATACAAACATCAACAAAAGAACAAATACATTTTTGTACTGCTATAGTTGGGTAGGTATTTTTAAGATTACATTGCAGCGGTTGACTTCAAAAACCATTCAAAATTTCACGTCGATGCGAAAAGCGCACGAATCCAACTTCACCTGCGGTTGGCTCGGAGAAATTGTGGAATGAACATAAATTATTTCCAGTACCTTGGGCGGCTAATTTAATTATGTACTTTGATTTTGCGAAAGTTTCAGACTTCGCTCCTAAGTTGCTTTCTCGTTAGCTAACTCGAGCGTTTCAGAGAAATTTTGCACGGCTTATGAACTCTCAACTTGAACATGAGAAACAGCATTAATTCTATGTGAGCACTTGTAATTATGCACTGAAGTTTGCGCAAAAGTTAAATTTGAATTATTTATGCACACTTATCATAGACGTAAGTTACTAAAAGCATGAAAATTAGATAGAGCATTAGGTAGAGCTGTAAATAGAGAAATTATTTATTATTTTGTTATCTCAAAAACTGAAACAAAAAAAGCTGTTATGAGCAAGCGTGATGAGGCGCAACTTGCTCTTCTCGTTGCTCGGTTGCATAAAAAACCAAGTCAGTTGTTTTGCCATACCAGTGTTAAAGACTGCATTTGATGTGTGTGTGTTATTGAATCACTAAACACTCGCCAATTTATCTGTTCAACTGACGACTTTAATATTGGTAAAGGTAAAAGATTCTGATATTTTGTACGGAAATCGGCATTGCAGTCGGTAGTGCTCGCATCTTGGCGGTTGCGACCAAACTGCAGCTTAAAACCTTACCCGTTGTCCTAGGTGAACGGCAGACGCGGCAACGCTACGCGACAAATGTAAGAAGTTGCACATTTGTATGGCCTACGTGGACAACGCAGGATATAGTGTAGGCACGGCTACTGTTTGATATTTCCGCGTCGTGTCGCGTCGCGCTGTCGCGTTTGGCGCTCACGTAGGACAATGGGTTTACAATAAAGGTTTGATTTATCATAGCTCGTTGTGTCCACTCGTAAAGTAATCCAATCAAACCGCCATCGAGGACGTTGCCTCGCTGACTTATGCAAACGACCAAATTTAAATTCATACATTTTTCTCCCGATTAACGACGGGTGGGACACAATGATTAAAATGCAAATTTACTGAATTATCCACAGTCTGGAGCGGAGCTCGTGACGGAGAATTCTCATCCTGGCTGACGACTTTGAGGTTTGCTTAGAGTTGCCGGCAATTTGTAAAGTTGTCGCGCTTTTACTTAGAAAACAATGTACAAAACAAATTAAAATAAGATAACATTTTGTACATTTTGTACGTAACGTTGCGTAGCCAACGCAAGTTTTCCTAATTTGTAAATAAAATCGTTTTTGCGGAACTTTGTATTGCCGTTTAGATCGTGTGTTTTCTTCTGTGTTGTTGGTGAACCAGCAATTGTAAAATGTATCTAACATTTGCAAAGTATTTAGTAGTCTATCCTATCTAAATCAGGCGAGCACTACCGCGCATCCATCAGTGCTCCACTGCACTAAGTTGATTGAACCGCTGCCTAGCACCGTAAAATTGACTCGCTGACTCGAACCTAACCATTAATTACACACCTTATGACAGCCCTTTGAAAGGTTTTCTCATATTTGCATCGTATGATGACGTGGACGAAAAGACCTACCATATTTACTCTACGAAGTATTTTTAACTCGAAAACTAAAACGTTCTTTTTTAACCAATAGTTTGCGAAAACGTTGTTGCATTTCCAATGACGACGCTCGATACAGAAGTCTTTGAGGTACTTGCAAGAGAGTGCACTCAAAAATTTACGTGTTGTCGAAATAAGTAGAAGTAATCCTGAGACGTTTCAGGGCAAAGCTCTCTCAAGGCCGCTATCGTCAATTTCTCTAAGTGGAGTTGCTGCATGTGTCCGTTTCACATTTTAAGTCGTTGCTTCATTGCGGCGTACAATGTGCACGGCAAGTTATTCGTATGCACAAATACATTTTACGCTGCTTCAAAAACTTGTGATCAAAAGTGTTCTAAAGATGGTAAAGTGGTGCTGACACTGCTGGTCAGCTGTACCAAATTGATTTTTAATTTTTATTTTATTTATTACATTGAGTCTGGTGGTCCGTTTCCTTGCTTTCCCTTGACACTTATGACAAATAAACGAAACCAAGTATACGTGCTTATAGTTAAAAAGCCAGTGCAACGAAAACGCAGCTTAAGCGAATAAGCTTAAGCAATACTGCAGCGGACCGCAGTAAACTCGCACTGGTTCCGAAGGTGGAGCAAATTTATGGCGACACCAGCGCCGCCGGCGACGCCTCCAGATAAAGTACCCTAGGGAAATATGGGGCCGAGGAAAAGGTTTAATTCTTTTCTTAAAAGTTTCAGTGCTTTTCAAATTAACTTTAAGAACCACATCAAAAAAATAATTAAAAGCGTGTAAAGAGTTGACGATAAATCTACCAGTCGTAATTCGAGAAGGTACTTACCTAAAGCCGCATATAAAAACAACAAATTGAACACAAGGAAAATTGTTTTCTATTTTCCCTGGAAACAAGTTTACTAGTTTATAGGACGGAAATATATTGGGATTAAAACTTGTATTCACTAAATTGAGCTCGCTGAAAATTGCGAGGCGAAACTCAATTTGGAACTGAATAACCATCGAAATCTCTGAACTTTCCTTCATTTCCAGCTAAAAACTGAACACTTAAAAGAACAATAATGTACCTGTAAGCGTGGAAAGTTGCGCTCTCGGGCCTCGGAGCTCCGGAACTGGAACCGAGTTTGAACTTGACACTAGCTGCGAGAGCTGTTTACACACTTGCGATTGAAACTTTTCCACTCGCGAGCTCTTTTCTTTTTATGCTGCGAAATAACTAGACAAAGAAGACGTGCGCTTAAAAGCAAGTGCGGAAATTGAACCGCTGACTAGAGCTTTAAACAATAAACTACGTAGAACTGCCTATAAGTCAGCAGACCTCATCTATCCGCAAATTGGTTTTCCGACGCGAAGCCGATTGCGGTAACAAACTGTTGCCGACTTAAAGTTCGCAATCAGTCGCTCCCCGGCGGCTATTCAGTAATCCGGAACCATCAATACAACACGGGCATTCCATACCGTACGGTTACCAAAACAGAGACTAATTCCGTACTGTCAGCGATCCCACTTCTGCGCTTTGTGGTTACCAGCGTTGACGTAGTACGTTCCTGACATTTCACGTGATCTACGTTTGTAGGATATCAACTATTGTCTAACTAAGTCAATCTTATTCTCTTAGACTCTTAATTTTTTAGTTTTCTGTAATTATTGTGCTCTCATAAATATAAGCCCCGTAAATAAAATTCAGAATCTTCATAATGACCACAACCGTTAAGTACTTGAAACATCAAGTTCCCGAAATAACTAATTTAGTTTAATACAAATAGCTTAATGTAATGCTTGAGCCAATGGCGCATAGTTTCACGAACCGCGAGTACCAGCGATCATGGCCAAGGGCGGCGTGTTTTCGCACAACTAGCCCAGCCATGGCATTAAAGCTTGCCTTCCTCTGAGGATACCGCTAGTGCCGCACGCAATAAGTTAACTACATAGCAGTGTATTTGATAAGCCAGTATAGTATTTGCAGAGCGAGTACTATAATGTGAGTCATATGACATGTTAAACCATTGGCACCGCTTATTTGGGATGAACATTTGTGGAGCCAAGTTGGAAGTCTTCGAACAGCACCAAAGCTACGACACCTAATGTTTGTTATTTTACTTTAGGGTTTGATATAGAGTTTAGTCTGCTCGTAGTGGAAGGGTAGCATTAGTTTCCTGTCAGTTGGCCGGCGGCCAGGAGCGTCCTTCGACACTTTTCCCACTATCGATTGAGGCCTCCGCTGCGGTCGACACGCAAACACACCTTCTTGCATATAAACAAAAGTCCTTACTTAGAAAAGTAGGCAATGCTACTTCTAAAATTTCAATTGTTTCTAAGCGACAGTGATTAGGGCCTCGATTCTAATAACCAATTGCATTAAAATTACTAATGAATTGTCTACTTTTGACACTTCTGATATACAAAAAATTTACATTTGGGGCAGGATGACTTACAATCAGGTAGCCCTCGCATGTTTGTCTCCATTTTACAGAAAAAAAAAATCTTTTCTCTCCGTTACTTATAAGGTAATCCAATTATGCTATTAATCTATTCTTTTCAAAGCGTAAGTCAAGCTACTGTTTGCCACAGTAATTTGTTCAGCGGCCAAGGTCCCAGTACAAATTTAGCCTCGTAGGCATTCGATTTGGATTCAACGGCCCGCCGTGTAGCACCGAAATATCTGGACTACATTGTCTGGGGTTACTTAACCTTGATGCTTGAGCGTGAAGATATGTTTGAGGTACAAAGCGACATTGTTTCCTTTATATTGTAGTTTAGACTAGCTTTTATCATTTATTGTATTTCTAGCGATTTTATCGATGGAGCGAACGTTAGCGAGCGAAGCGTCTATGCTTCAGCTTCGGCAAAAATGCTTTCGTATGTTCGAATTCTGTCTGGATCTTGTCTTTCTCTACAGGTCGCATTTCTTAACCGATACTCTTGAAATTTTTCGAAATTGTTGAAGAATCTTCGCCATTATGCAAAATTTACAAAAAATTACTCGACAAAAAATGTTTGTATAAATATTGAACTTGCTTACAAAATTTGCCGAGAATCGGTTGAAAAATGCGAGCTTAGAGGAGGACAGACGTCGGCCGCGAGCTCTACAGCTCACGACGCCACTAGTAGTATGTAATAGTGATTGTATTTCGATCTCAATCGAACCCAGGTAAGAAAAATGTACTTGGAGTTATTGCACGGGTCAAAAGTTCATCGCGGAAAGGCGATCGTAAATAGATCTGAATTCCCTCCTCGAAATGTCGTCTACATTTTATAAGTCGTATTTGCGGCTACGAATTTTAGCTTCCAACGAATTAGAGGAATTCTTTACGATACTGACCGGTCAAATAAAAGAGAAATCACTTCTCCCATTGGCGGAGTTCGAAATTCATGTTTATGCAACAGAAATCTGATCAAATGAGTAATGATAGGAACATATATTGGATCTGTCAGGGGTGAGGGTAACATTCGTCCGTAGCCCTCGCTCCGGCCGCAAACGGCGACCGTTTATGAGATGGGATTTTAATTGGAACGCAGTGACCCGAGCGAGGCCCGCGCCAGGAATCGCCGCAGATGAGCGCCTCCGCGAACCCACGGAATAGATTATCCACAGAGAAAGAGCTTCTGGACCCAACTCTGCCGGCAGAAAGGCCTACAGTTTTGCACTCTCAACCTACTTTTCTATACTTGAATTTTAAACATACGCGTAATTAAAATCCTTTCAAACTAGATATACTTCGTAACATTTTAGATTTTCAAAATATTTTTTGACATACGCATATGCAGAGCGATGCTTAATCGAACTGCTCTCTATACTCTGTCCAACGAAACGAGCTAATATGGCGCCCTCTCCCTTGCACAATCGTATGAAAATGATAAGGACGCAGCATCGACTTAAATTGCCAGGATTGGTCAGTGGGCGTGACTAATTCTTAAAAATGTAAGGCTGCGTTTACATTGCCGTCTACTAAATCTAACTAAATCGTTCACTAATTTTTTTTATTTATTTTTTATGTAACCTTAATTGTCCCACTGCTAGGCAATTCTATCATCTAAAAATAATATTTTTACTTAAATAATCTTCAATTGAAACAAAAAAATGGAATATAATAATTTTATTTAATTAACACTGTGAACACACTGAGAAATGAAAATAATCAGTCCAAAAACACGCCAAGTCAACAGGTAAGTAGGAATCAGTCCAGTAAACAAGCAGGGTCAACGTAAAACCGAACACTGTGAACACACTGAGAAGAGCACCAAACAAGACGTCCGCACCGCACGAGATACAGAATCGGACTGATATTTGGTCGTAATGTAAACGCGCCCTAAGTTCCTTATCTCCAACCAATGATGTTCCGCGCTTGATTTCCCTATTAGCTCGTTTCGTTGGACAGACTATAGATCCTCCGAACAGTATAATAATAACAGCACATTAAAAAATACTAACTAACTGCATACGTTCACGCAGTGACTCACACCGTGGCTTAATCTCCGATATCTCGTAAAAATCGCCATCCTTATCTGTCTTGAATAAATTTATACGAAACACTAGACTTTTCGATATCAATTTTTAACTTGTATTGTTGTTATAAGTAGTTATTCTGTAGCTTTACTATTCGGATTCTCCTCAACGGGGCACTTCCATCCAATCAAGCGCGCGCCATGCGACTTGCCGCTCGAGGTGATGCACGCTTCGTAACTCACGCGACAATTTTGCCACCTATTCTGCATAATGTAGGCACACGTGCATAGCACACATGAATACACGTCGAAGCGGTATTTTCCAAATGTAGCCGAATGTCCTGCTGAGTAATGTTACGCACGTGTAGTTAGCGAATGTGAAACAATGACGTCGGTAAGTTTATCGCTCGTTACGGATACTGCAACTACAGGTATTCGTTATCCAAACGGCTATTGCAGTTTCCCTTGTTAGCATGAAACTCTGAAATACTCCCGAGATCGTTTCTCTCGTCGAACCGCCCTCCTTTCAATCCGGATGCATAATTTAGCTCCCTCTAGAATTCGCGAGAAAGCCTGTTTCCAACGAGTTTCAATTCTGCGCGGCTGTTTACGGAATAAATAATGGGATTTTTAACCGCCCGGCTATTTATGGGCGAACTTTTAATAACCGCTTCGTATTTCCACAGATTTGTTGTCTATAATATCTTTAACGAGCGAACGAGACCCGGCTTTGAACTTTATAACTTTGCATTTAAAGCGATTTGCCGTTGTATTGTTTCGTTGCAAATATTTTGGACTTATTCAGCGATAAATTATCGGACAACCTTTTGGCGTTTGAAATTCAGCGCTAGTTTGAAGAAAAAAACATACGGTCGAACATTGAACCTTCACCATTTTGGAAGTCGTTTTAAATGCGTACAATTTTGAAGTAAATTTGTTACCATGTAAGTAGTTCGGAGTATCTCGTATTTGTGTCCATTAAGTTGAGTAGCAAGAAATTTGCATGCAAATTGCACGCGGGTCGCAGACGGGAGTGACAGAGTGCAATGAAGCGGCCCGCTTTATGTATGGAAATTATTAATGGGTTTAGCGGTCGACTAGTGCGGCCCACCACTTTGTCATCGCTGACTCAGACTGCTGTTGACAGTGTATTTGTATGCCTCAAGGCAAGCTGTCAAGTCGCTTGCAGATATTTTATACGTTACTCGATTGAATGGTAAATTTTTCTTGCAAAAAGATAATCTATTTATGTCACTGACCTGTCATCGCCAGAGTTCTTTTAACTCAAACTTTTTAGTAATTTCATCCGATCTAGTGAAAAATGTGTTTTAGAGCATCGACGGTTTTAATCATTTTTTTTCATCAACAAAAACTTAATACTGAGTAATTAATAATATTTTAGGAAACATGTTTTTATTTTATTATAAATGTATTTAGTTACGTCAATTTAACCCTCAACTCGTTAAAACACAAATCTAATTAAAAAGCAGGCTATGAACGGGAAAGCAAGCATGCAGCCCCCTCGCGGCATTCATTGCGGTTATTCAGCGACCCGGCTTCATCATTAGCTGGGAATGAAAGTACGTGTTCGCCGGGGGATTAATTACACAGTATGCGGAATAATAGTGTGTGGTTCATTTTAAAATATTAAACTGTAGGCCTATAGCGACGTGAGTACTGAATTTATACTTCTCTCCAGAGATTTGGCCGAAGCTAATGAATTGATGTTTTGCGACTAAACTATATCAGCCTGTATTTACCCACTGGTGGTGGTGAGAATATACTTCTCCTTCTTTTCCCTTCCCGCAGCTCTGAGTTCAGTAGAATTTAATCAAATCGACGTACTAAGACTGTTGAGTGTAAGCTTTATCGAAAATTAAGGACGTAAGAAAACCTGCTTTGCACCAAGTTGCTATTCGAATCTATAAGTGATACTCAAAATGCCGTTGAATACTTTAGAATTTGCACTTTGAAGTGCAAATTCTAAAGTATTCTAGTAAAGCGGTTTTCACTAAAACTTAGTAATGATTTCTTTATATTGTGCTTGCTAGAGGATCGACAATCACATTCCTGACAGAGGTGACCTTGGTTGGCGGCAGATACAGCTATTTCGAAATTTGGCTGTAAATCGCCTTCCACGCGGCAGTAAACCGCCGGTCACCTCTGTCGGGACGCGGTTGTCAATCGTGGAGCAGGTCCATAAATGTATTTAGCATTGTAAATACTGTAGCTACTATTCGTCGCAACAACTCATAGTAACACCGTTGTACCTGCCGTTCCCAACGGAGGCTTGTTTTACGCCGCTACATACTCGTATATGGTTTACGTTGAAAGGAAAGTGGTGCCGAGCGCTCGCTTGCGTTCGTGCTGTGAAACCTGTTTCAATAGGAAATGCAAGCCAGTATCCATTTATACGCAAAATAAACTGCAATGGTTGGTTAGGCGAGCAGTTTTGATTTACTTTGTTAACTGTTTCCATAAATTTTATGTACTGCTTTTTTGTTTTAGTATTTTCTATTTAATTTTATAGTGTCGATTGATGCAATGTAATAATGAAGTTAAGACTGTAGATTACCCTCTATAGATAAAGATTACTTTGAAATGCTAGACGCGCATAACGTATCACTCAAAACGGGGTTATTCCACACCTAAAGAATACTACCTACCCTTCTTTAAGGCCGACGGCTAAACATCTCTTTCAAAGGCTTATTGCCAGGCGCTGGTAGGCGTAACCTTGAGATAGCAAATGGGATCGGGTTGTTTTCAGTTCCGTAATGTGGAGGTACATTTCTCAAATTCGGAGACTTCACTTTGAGAGAAAAACAAAGATTTTGTATTACAGTATCTACAGGAGTAATCTCTGATTATTATTATCGTCAAACTGGACCATAATAGAATTAAACGCGTATTGTATGTAGTCGGCTTTAACTTCTTAAGTAATGAAACTTTCAGAAACATGAAACTACAATACTTGAAGCACCGCGTCTTTAGATTACTTTCCAGTTCCGTGAAAGGATTTCTCGAAATTCCACGACAAAGTCTCCCAAGCTCAAAGTCGCCGTCAATTCTAGTTCTCATTTATTTCAATCTCAACTTGGCGGTTGCCACGCCTGCCTCAGGGCCAGTTCATATAATAGCAAACTTCTAATATCCAGATTAATCACTGGCAGCAAATTACTATCAACAATAACACTTCTTGAAATCCGTGGGCTGGCTGCCTACTCGTAGTTACTGAAGGATATAATTAGCACTTCGGAACGTATTATTAATATTCTGTACCAATTAATGTAATATTGTGGCTCATTATTTTTTTTTACCTAAAAACAAAATTATCCTAGCTCTTCTCCTCCAGACTTGCTCTCCAATTACTTGTGACGATATTTGACCCCTGACGCAAAACGACGTGGTGTATAAGTTTGACGTGTCTGTGTGTGCGTGTGTGTGTGTGTGCGTGCATGCGTGCGTGCGTGTGTGTCTGTTTGTGTGTGTGTGTGTAGCATCGTAGCTTCCAAACGGATGACCCGATTTTGATTTTATTTTGTTTGTAAGGTGAATTAGTCGGGACTGTTCTAAGCTTGTGTTTGATGAAAATCGATGTGGGGGTTTTTTAAATATGTAATTTATACTTGTAGAACCAAAATCCCGTATAGTTTTGCTACACTAAAAACCGTAGCACCGTAGCACCGTAGCATTTTTTGTAGCGCCGTAGCGCATTAAGCGTCAAACACACAGAGGCGGCCTGGCGCGGCGGCTGACAGAGCGGCCAGTTGTATTTCATTGAAATGTATGGGAGTCTTCACACAGGCGCGGCCACCACGCGGCTTGCAGGCGGCTGGCCGCGCGTCGGAAACATTTTTGGGGTTCCGTACCCTAACGTTGTAAACGGAACCATATTATTAAGCTTACGCCCTCTGTCCGTATCTTCGTCTGATTGCCTGTCCTTCAAAGACAGACGGATGAGTGAGAGACATGAGGTGATGGTCAGTTATCTTTGTTTGAAATAAAAAAAACGAGACATTTTTGCACACACAGTCATCTGACCCCAAACTAAGCAAAGCTCGTAATTTGGCTGCCAGAGACTGAAATACGTACATAATATTTTTTTTTTAAAAGTACTCTAATATATATCAAGTTACGTTTGTGAAAAGATAACTGTAAAAGTTCAGGTTATTACTAATTGCGCAAGACTCTAGTATTGTCTAATTTTCGATACCAACCTTGTACTTTTGTATTTTATTTGGTATGCTGGAACGGAACCCTTAGTGCGCGAGCCCGGCTTGCACTTGACCACTTATTACAACAAGCTACGTCAGCCGTGGATACCGCGTAGAAATGGGATTAAACGTTAAAAAAATAAACTGATAACTGTTAAAAAACATTTTGAATAAAATGTTTAAAATAATTATCATGTTGTTTAAAATTGCTTGGTCGATAAATCAACGTTTCTTTAAATATTTATATTTAGGCATAATATGGCATATTTAGTTTAAATTGTAGTTAAATTTATGTTAATAATAAAATAAAACAAATAATAATAATAATTATAACAACAATTCGAAGACTTTTGTGGCCCAATCAATTAATGATGTACCAATATTCTCATAGATGACGTTAAATTCTAAGAAATGCAAACCGGAAATTGGTTTTATCGATTAACGTTTTGAAGAATATTTTTTAACGATGTTAATGTTATATTTTTTCAACGCGTTAATTTAACTGAATAAAATTATTCATTGCTCATCTCTAGTACCGCGTTGACAAATGGTGAATGACGTTTAATGTTGCCACTTTAGCACTTTTCGGGCTAGATCTAGCATTTTTAATGTTGTGTTTTTGTAATAATTTATAAGTTGTCAAAAAAAGCAGATGTCAATCAGCCATCAACTTGCTCTACTTCAGCCAGTAGATATTATTTTAAGAAGATTTTGATGAAGATTCCGACTTTTAACAATTTAATAATAACTTAGTTTTTCGACCGAGCGAGCGTTAGTAAGCGAAGCGTCTATGCTTCGACAAAAGTACTTTCGTATGTCCAAATTCCGTCTTACTAAATAAAAACCTTAGTCTTTGTCTACAGGTCGCATTTCTAACCGATTCTTTTGAAACTTTGTGAGTAGGTTCGATGATTTTTTCGAATCATATCTTCGCTATTTTGAAAATTCCAAGAACTGTCTCGACGCAAATAAAATCGGCATAATTATCAAACCTGCTCACAAAATTTTATGAGAATCGGTTGAAAAATGCAACTTGCAGCCGAGACAGACTTAGCCTCGAGCTCTACAGCTTACAGAGCCACTAGCATTAGTTTGTTACATTTTCTGAAATTACTTTTTTAATAAATAAATAAATACTTGGGAAAAGTACTGGTCCTTAAAATAAATATTCAAAACATGCCAACAAACATCAAAACTGAAGTCATGATATCATGCCTCCTACCTTGTTTAACCTATGCATGTCAAACTTGGAAATTTACGTCCAACTTAACCTGCCAACGCGGAATAGATAGCGTATGCTCAATATTAAAAAGATGCAAAAAATTCTTTACACAAAAATTAGAGAAACCACCAAAGTGACGAACTAAAATGGGAGCGGGCTGGGCACGTAGCGAGGCTAAAGGACGAGAGATGGACCAACAGGCTAACAACGTGGAAGGGTCCAATCGGCAAACGTCTCAAAGGCAGACCCACATGAGATGGGCTGACGAGTACGAGACTAGACTGATAATAATAGCTGGTACCTGCTGGCCGCAAATAGCTCAAGACAGAGACACATGGTATTCTTTAGAGGAGGCCTTCACCTTCACTGGAGGAGGGGTTCAGGCAAACAAACTTCAATATTATTATCTAGAATTAATTGTTTTTTTTTTTAAAATAAGTGAAATACGTGTAAATAACATTTTTTTTTCTTATCTTTTTTTTTCTCTTTCTTTAAGCTTTGTGTGCATCTTAGTTTTTGCATGGATTAAAAGGCTTTTTATTATATACCTAGTAAAAAAAAAATTACCTACTTTCAGAGATCAGACCGACTCACCAGACATACTGAGATTTCTGTAATCCGGCAAGACGAACACCATGCCCAACCTCGTCCGACCGAAATATAACGTGTTCGATTGGGGGATGGTAGTTACGTATCGGTTTGTGGTTTGTCTTCTTGATTTCGTCATTTGTTGTCAACGACAATACATCTTAACTTTGGCAACTTTAGTAACTTAGCCACAGAAATATTGTATAATTATTTTTTACTGAAAATTTATGTAAGTACTTACCTACATAAAATAACAAAACAACTATATTTATTCGATATGATTAATTTGCGCCGGGGCTGGGTTAATTTTGTATGGATCGTGATCATTCTTCGAAAATCAATTTGTAAGTAATGTATTTGTAATTGCCCGAAATATACCTATGTAAATGCGAACACAAAATGCAGATTTCCCCCGTTGAAAGTGTTTATTTTTTAGTCTCTTTTTTCTAGCACCACTTTTGATGCTAAAATTTGGTATATCTAGCCCGTTCTACCTTGTCCAACTAGGCCTTTTCAAAACCCAATGTGGCAACACTGCTGACGCTTCCGGCCGCCTCTGTCAATGGCCGCGGCAGTGTGTTGTCGCCGCGGCTGGAGCTGCGGCTGACAGTCAGTGACAGTAGGCCGCCTTGTCAGGCCGCCTCTGTCTGTTTGACGCTTTATAGTCGTAGCTGGTGTAGCGAAACTGTAGCACTCGTAGCAAATATCGTTTTCTGGCACGTGCGTATTATTTTGGTCACTGTCTCCCTGGTCAGAAAAATCCTAAGAGTGACGAATAAAATCGCGTGCACCAGAATTAGGCCCCAGGTTAAGTGCCGTAACGATATTGGATCGCTTACGGCTGCTGCTTTTCTAGCTAAATCATAAGTAAACATACTTCCATTGTTCTCTAGTACCGCTGCTGCAGATTGCGTAGCGTAGCCCTACCACATCGAAACTACAATTAGATTTCGCGGCAATATTGCAGCTGTCGTGGAACTGATGTGGTTCTATTATTACTTTAGTAATGGCTATATTACCGTTTCTGTAGCTCTTGTAACTATATTAATTGGTACTTCAGCTGCTGCAAGGTTGTTTTCGATACTCGTAGAACGAATGTTGCCTGGCTTGGACGAAAATGACGCAATTTAAAACGGATAGGATTTAACAATTCACATAACATTTGGTCACGCCTTACCCCCGAACGAAGGGGCTGGCAGAGGTGTTTTGCAACACTCATACGCACAATATGTATATGTTTACAAATTAACAAACTGGTGCGGGCCTTTGATTGGGATTGAACCCGCATCCTCTGGGCTGAGAGGCGAGCCTTCTAAAAACTAGGCTGTCATCGTTTTTTCATCGTTAAGTATAACAATTTAATTAGGATTTAATTATTTATACTTCTTATAGGTAGCAATTAAATTACTTATACTATAGGCTACCTGGGCCTCGTATAAACTTTAGTTTTTATTCTTAGTTTGTTTAGTACACAAGATTCTAAATAGATATGACATTTCTGATTCTTGTATTGTTGACATTTTTTAATTTGATTATTTATCAATTTGATAAACATTTGTGTTTGTTATATGGCTGGGTGTTAATATCTAATTAAGTATGTATTTAAAAATATCTAAGTATCTATATCAGTCTCTGGCAGCCATAGTACAAGCTTTGCTTAGTTTGGGGTCAGACGACCGTATGTGCAAGTGTCCCGAATGTATTTATTTATTTTTGCACTTACTGACATTTTGATTACTAGTATAATAACTCCATTTAAATCTAAATCCATTAATCTATTAATTATTAACGTAGTGCAGTTTATGACGATAAAAATGTGACTGCTACTTTAATTATTTAATTTAAACTTGTATGAGTCTATGGTACTTGATGAATAAACGATTAATTATTATTTTTATAAATTCTTCTGTAACATTTAATTTCATCCGTCATCGCTATTTCCAACAAACACGAGATTTTTTAAACTGTACCCACAATATTTTAGTTAGTAAATCCGTTTCGACATTCGAAAAGTACTCAGCAATAAGTGTAGCGCAAACTTGAAAGCATCATTAAAGCAAAAGGATTCTCGGGAGACGCTGAAAGTACGTGATTCGAAAACATAACTATATACAACTTATTGTTCTCGAAATAAACATTTAAAAGCTAAACTTAATCTAAACAATGTACTTATTTAGGAAGGACTTTAGAAACGCACCAATCGATTTAAGGGGGGAGGGGGGAGGGGGGGGGGGAGGGGTAGACCCCTCCCGTAAAGGGGGGAGTTGCGGAAACCCCCCCTTCCAGAGATATGAGCATTTTTGTGTTGCAACATAACCTCACTTTTTTCGATTATTTTCGTTGTATTTGATGTTTATTTTATTAATTACAATAATAATATTTAACAGAATATTTCATTTCGTTGTTTTTCATGTTCTAACATAACCTAACCGAACCAAATTGTTTCAAGAAGCAATTTCGACATTAACTAGTTTAGGTCTATAAATTATTATATAAATAACAGAATATTTCAGAGCACTTCGCCGGCCGCTGCCGCGGCACGCTCGCTTCGCTCGCTCGGCTCGTGCGTTGCTTTTCATGTTCTAACATAACCTAACCGAACCAAATTGTTTCTAGAAGCAATTTCGACATTAGCTAGTTTAGGTCTATAAAATATTATTTAACAGAATATTTCAGAGCACTTCGCCGGCCGCTGCCGCGGCACGCTCGCTTCGCTCGCTCGGCTCGTGCGTTGTTTTTCATGTTCTAACATAACCTAACCGAACCAAATTGTTTCTAGAAGCAATTTCGACATTAGCTAGTTTAGGTCTATAAAATATTATTTAACAGAATATTTCAGAGCACTTCGCCGGCCGCTGCCGCGGCACGCTCGCTTCGCTCGCTCGGCTCGTGCGTTGTTTTTCATGTTCTAACATAACCTAACCGAACCAAATTGTTTCTAGAAGCAATTTCGACATTAGCTAGTTTAGGTCTATAAAATATTATTTAACAGAATATTTCAGAGCACTTCGCCGGCCGCTGCCGCGGCACGCTCGCTTCGCTCGCTCGGCTCGTGCGTTGTTTTTCATATTCTAACATAACCTAACCGAACCAAATTGTTTCTAGAAGCAATTTCGACATTAGCTAGTTTAGGTCTATAAAATATTATATAACAGAATATTTCAAAGCACTTCGCCGGCCGCTGCCGCGGCACAATGATGATAACAAAAGAACTAACCTAACATTAGCTAGTATAAGTTTGCTATAAAATAAAACGTAAAATATCTTGGAGAGGCATTCGATTTTGTAAACAAACGAGGACTGTCTTTGACGTGACAGCACAGAAACTCAAGATGGCGTCGATTACGTTCCTTTTTTACAAGTTTGTTAAGTCATAATTAAAAAGAAAAAAATTAAAAACTTGGTTATTTTAAATTTAAAAAAAGGTTTTTCGATAAAGAAAACGTTATTTAAAATGAATAAAACGATATACCATATAAATATATAAAAAATAGCCGAATTTCTAATTTTTATGTAGTGCGACATGTTTTTCAACTTTCGTAGAACGTAGAACGGACCGCTTAGTTTCGAAACATAAGTTATATAAACTGTGAAAATTTAAGGTTAATTTTTCGATTTTCAATAATTAATATCTCGAAAAGTATAAGTTTCCGCAAGTTTTCCCTTTACAGGAAGCCTTCTTATAATAAGACCTATCTGTGAAAAAAACATGAACCGTGAAATCGATTGGTGCGATTCTAAAGTTGAGCCCTTATTTACTTGTTTCAAACTTACAATTGTGTATTTAAAACAATTAACAATGTGAAGGTCGTAAAATGTAATAAGGTTCATTGAAGCTTAAACGCTTAGCTGAAGCAATTGTGAAATAAATTGGTAAGGTTTGAATGGTTAATAATAATACAATTATTTCCAAAAAAACAATATGGCACATAAGCAAGTTAGTAATTGATGTGTACAGAGAAGAACCCAGAAAAATGATATCGGTGGGCCCCAAACTAGGCTAGGCCTGTATCATGGGTACCCTAAGAACTGAGCATACATGATTTGATCATTGATTTGGTTATGTTTACTATTATATTAATTGCTGCAATTAATTGTCGATTGTACAATCCCATTCTGGCGTTAACTTGAGGTTCAGACGTCAGTGCAAATAACATGAACCTTAAAGTTTTATCCATTCTGACGTTCCTCGCGGTCGCGGCCGCGGCCGTGGGCGTAGGAGATTGCTTTCATTAGCACACTGTATGTTCAGTTACTTTACTGTTATTGCTACATAAAAATACAGACATACAACTTTAATTTTTACCCGACTGCGAGTGTAAGTATGTGTGTATGAGGTTTCTTTGGCACGCCCTAGTCTAAACAGCTTGATGAATTTCGACATGTGAAGTGTCATTTGAATCTTCTTGATATGGAAGTGACATAGGGTACAACATTTTGCAGGCGGGTATTTTGTTTTTCTTTTAATAATGTTACTGGTCATTTAGTATTTAGGATCTGGTTCTCGAGTTGGAGGTTTTAGTTTTGAGGGTATCGTGCTTCATGTGATAGCAAGCTTTTTAATTATGGTGGAGCTTCATTTAAAACTATCTAGTAAATTGCTTTACCATTACTGATTGTACATACGCCACTACTGCTCCACGGCGTTCAGTTTTATCTCTCGCTCTCGCTCTGTAGAACTCTATAAAATTTGTGCGATGCTCTTTCTGTCAGTAAATGAAGTACTAAAAACATTAGTACTTCATTTAATGTTTTAGCATCTCCTTACTGCGATGGAATACTTTGTAGTTTAAGCTTAGTGCAGTGTCTTGTCCAATTCCAAGCCCCTGTGGCGTCCGCCGCGGACGCAGCGGTAATTATAGTGCCTGCGATATCGTTGTGTTGCCACTTTAGACGTAATTGCGGAGCTTTTAGTGTGGCGCAGCTCGGAATGGAGGCACTATTGTTTTTAGAACTAGTTGCTGGCATATTGGTTTGGGGGTTTCGACTAGCTCTAGAATTTTGCTTTTTGTAGAATCATTTATTCATTATCATATATCACACGAGATAATTGTACTTTGTTTTACCTACACCAAGGAAAAACTGTAAATTTTTCACCTATGCCAAAATCTTTAATATGTATACTTTCAATAGACTCAAGCATAACTTCTCCATTTCTTATGTACCTAAGTGCAACTTTTAATTATTGCTTTATTATTAATTTGGAACGTTTTGTTTTAGTTTTTAGTTTTCATATTTATTCATTCTCCTACATACAAATCGAACCTCATTTAATAGAAGGCCACTGAATCTCACAACACAGGACTCCCCTAGCGTGAGATTCAGGGTTCATAGCTTATCCAGATTTATATACTAATACATATTAGTCAATAAGAATCAGTTACTAACTTTAATTTGTAAGCAATGTATCTTTTGTTCAATAAATTATTATTATTATTTATTATTGAGCATTTACGCTATTTGTTTGATGGTTAAAACCACGATTTTTACAAGTTCGAAGCAAATAAAAAGTCCCTTTAACAATTATCATCATCGGTATTAAGATATCGAAATTTTAATTCTCTTCTTTGTCTAACATTCGCAACCTCGCTTCGTCAATCGGCATCGACCCTTAGCAAATAAAAGTCTCCACCAATCCGTTATCCGATATTCCTCTTACAAATCCACTTTGTATATCATGGACGTAACCAAGGTGGATTTTAGGGGGCTCAACCCCACAAACGGAAGTTTGAAGCTTTGGCATTATCAACTTTGTTTCTAATCGACTTATTTGACCCCCTGGAAACCAATTCCTGACTCTCTTGTACCGTAAAGTCCGTTTTAAGCTTTATGGCAACCTAAACGCATTGCAAAAGCAAATTATCTAAGTTAGCAAGGCGTACATGGGTAGGGGACAGGGGTCCCGCCATCGTTCGGAGAGGCCATAATCTTTGGCACGGACTCTTTAATCCATTTATCAATGTATCCGTGTATCCGTATTTATTCTTTTTTTCACGACCTGTATGACTTTTGATCTTGTAACGTTCGTTAAATCGAGCCACTTTATCTTTCTAGTCAAACATAGCTGGAGTATCTTTTTGTTACGGATCTGAGAAATAATTTATGGAGCATTTTCTTCCCTTTGATCTGATGCTTGCCTAACCTTTCCTAGAACCGTAAAAAACCCCTCCTCAGAATTGGGATAAAACGTGATGGTCTGGATCTAGGTATTATGCTGATGTGTGATCTAATATTACACGTGTTTGCTCTCGGAAAAGTAATTTATCTAGTTACGAGTACACAAGGAGAGAGAAAGTAATTCGAAATCTGGAAGTATTCGTAAGACCTATTACGTAGACTATTGTTGCTAAAATAACGTCTAAAAAGTGTAAGTAAATATGTATATTGTGTCTATATCTACCTATTATGTACAATGTTTTTACAAATATCCAAATCATTCGTTATACTTCTAATATTGGAAATAGTAAAGGCATCAAGTCTTCGCACGACCAAATTTGATTTAACAAAACCTGAAAATACATTAAACGTTATGTATCTTCAACTTCAATAAATAGATGTCAATAAATCTAAAATAAATAGAATAAATGAACAGAACAAAGCTACTAATAATATAATCAATCAAATTGCTCTGATACAAATGAAAGGCAATACGGAAACTGCAATGTTGCGGTTTAAGCAATATTGATGTACAATGTACCATGTACATTACTGTGACGGACTGCCTCCTACCGCTGACTTTATCTAAATGAGGAGCCTTCATCATCCCCGAGCGATGCGGCGGCCTTTGTTCCGAATTAAGCTACATTTGAAACACCAATTAGACGTTTTTCCACTTGTCGGCACGGCACGGTACAGCAGCCGGGGATGGGTAAATGTATCAAAATGTATGGCACGCTTTTCCACTTACCGGCTTCGCTTGATCCGACCGGCGCCGTGCCGTACCGAGATGGGCCGGGCCGGGCCGTGCCGTGCAAAAACGCCTATTAGATGCGCATCAAGTAAATTGCTTCAATGCTAATATTGTAAATGTGAATGTTTGTATGTTAGGAAATAAAGTTATTTGTTTCTAATCGTCCACGTATTCAAACTTGGTGTGGAAGGCTGTGTATTTGCAAGTGGAAAGGATACTTAACTATTTATATAATAGTCTTATAATGTGAGAATACTAATCGACTGAGCGAGATTTTGAGAACTGGATTTTTGTCCGGATCTCTGTCTTTTTCTACAGGTCGCATTTCTTAACCGATTCTCTTGACATTTTGACAAAAAATAACCATATAGATTTTTTTCGACAGTTTTTGATATTCTGTCGTATTTCGACATAATTAATTCCAAAAACTGTTTTTTTTTTTTTGGGAAAAATAAATCATTATCTCCGCTGCCTATCTAAAAAGACAGACGTCGGCCGCGAGGTCTTCAGCTCACAGAGCCACAAGTGCTTAACTGTGTCGGATACCCCGACTGTAGTTTCTACTAATATTGGCTGTAGTTTGTACTATTGCACTACTACTATTACTTGTTATGGAAAA
The DNA here is from genome assembly GCA_911728515.1 of Peribatodes rhomboidaria. Classification (NCBI taxonomy): domain Eukaryota; kingdom Metazoa; phylum Arthropoda; class Insecta; order Lepidoptera; family Geometridae; genus Peribatodes; species Peribatodes rhomboidaria. Next base: position 13,645,443 of record OU452179.1, on the reverse strand, counting down.
TGTGAGATTCCAAATGCCAGGGAGTCAACTCGCGGGATGCGCCCCGCGAATTTACAAGTTCTGTATTGCTATAACAGAACTGCGGTCGACCTGCCCTGCGGTCAGTCTGTATGCATTGAGTTGTTGCCGTGACAAATTGCGGATATTAGTGCTGAGTTTATCTAAATGTTGGATATATTTCACGAGCTAACGGCGGAGTTAACAGTTCGTCGATACGACCTTCATGGAATGCTTCGCTCGTAGAACAATATGCCCTCTGCTATATCAATTGCATTTCTCTTGTTTATTCCCAGTTTCCAGCATTAGAATACGTTTCCCGTTCCAGCGTTCGATAAGATTTGGAAGTGTTAATACTAATGGCTCTCTGAGATGAAGAACGCGAAAACGTAAAAAAAATCAGAAGTCTGTGATTATGAAAAAAATCTCGACAAATCGACAAAAATTGAATCGACAAAAATATCTAAATGAATAAATTGTCGAACCTGCTCACAAAATATAGGTTGAGAAATGTGACTCATAGGGAAGAGCAGCCGGTTATGCGGACATACGAAAATGTTTTGCCTAAACTAAAACGGAGACGCTTCCCTCGCTCGATCGATGATAAGTTTAATTCAGTTGTATCATGAGTTATCTCCACGTCAAAATTCATGTAATCACGTCCACACCAGCCAACTTAAACCATTACATAATTTACATAGTAGGTACTTGATTTAATACCACATTTTAATATTTAATTATATTTGAAGTTAATTTAAACTCTATGCAATTTGATTTTAAACATACAATTTTAAATTGTATGTTTAATTTTTGATTGTATATAGCAATTGTTAAAACAGTCAGGTTATTGTTTGTGTTTGAATACATTAAGGGGTTAAGATGCGCCAATGACATTTGGCATTCGGCGCTCAGCTGGTTTTAGCGCCTCTAGTGATCAACGCTCGAAGCTTTTGAACATTGAGCTAGCATTTCTCAAAGACAAACAAATTCAGACGAAACACCGTGAAAAAAATATTTTTGCCTAAACAAACAAATTCAGACGAAACACCGTGAAAAAAATATTTTTGCCTAAAAATGAAAGCCCTCTGTGATGTTATGCTTTATTGTAATGTTTTTTTACTAAATTATTTGAAGCCAACGGCGTTTTAAAGTTGAGCCTTATAAGCAGCATGAGCGCGGTAGTTTGTTTATAAGTATAGGTAGATTAAGTATGTACTCACAAATATCCCGCATCTAAAGGTTTTGTTTCTTTTTGTCGTGCGTGTAAAATCTAAAAAAAACAATCGTAGACCACGGACTCTCTGAAGTGTGAGATATTATCTTGGTCCCTCTCACTTTTATGATTTTTCAAACGAGAGAGACATTGACCAATAAATATCTCGTGCGTAGGAATAGGGGAAATAATATAATATCGTAAGAATGGCCCTGGAGGGCTATTCTTGACGCGTGAGATGTTTCTTGGTCACTCTCACTATGACTTTTAAAACGAGAGAGACATTGATCAGAAAATATATTTCGTAAGAATAGGGCTCCTGATGGGCATCCTAAGAACTCCGGTACCAGGGATAAATTACTCAACCTATCCTAAACCAATGCTTACAACATTTCAAAAATCTCATAACAAAAAACATATTTACTAGGACTAGCAGAGCTGTTCAATCGACGGCCCGCTTAAAAAATGTATTCTACGAGTTGGTAGTACTAATCTGTTTTACATAATCAGCAGGTAGTATAAAAATGACTAAAATGATTGAAAACATAGTGGACCTAGAACTTACAACGTCATTATTATCTCGATAGTTTCTTGCCTGATTTTGCTGATAATTATGTTCCTACTCGAAGTTAAAAACGCGTTTGTGTTTAATATCTTTTTCATCACTCTCACTCGTAAAAAGGACTTTATTACATCAGTTTTAGCTCATAATCCGAGCTATTAAGCACGTGTGCTGTTACTTTACCATTATCGCACTAGTAACTAAACTAGACTTTTTTTAAAATAAATCAACAAGAGTTTTTTTTTACTTTTCTTAAATTCTTGATTTAAAGTATCATAACTACGTAATAACAGTAAATAAACATTATTTTTTTTATCAAAATATTGACAATTAATTAGGTATGATAATTTAAACAAAGTACTCGCTTTATTATTATGCCTAGTAAAATTTTGATAAGTGGAAAAGCAGCAAAATGCGCATACATTTTCAGAAAAATGTATTGACTAATGCAAGTCTGTGTTTTTTCCCCTCGCATGTGTGATGAAAAACGTCACATGAAACGCGTGTGCGTTAATAATTTACACTATTGGCTCCATTAGTGTGCTCGCATACGGCTCGCGCTATAATACCGCCTCGAGTGTAATGATCTTAGCACAAAAGTGTCATAATTTACGATATAAAAAACTACACTTTGACTTAATTTTGTTTACTTAATTTTTTTAGTAAACTGATTTTCAATAAAAGTCAAGTTAGAAGATGTTTTAAGTGATCATTGTAACAAAATTAAAGCGACTTCCAAACCACAAATAAGCACTAATATTAATTAATATAATTATTATAAGCGCTACCCATCTATTTGAAGTCGGTGCCAGCCAAGTCTTATAGGTAGAAGAAGAAGGATACTACTTAGAAGTATCTACCTAATTACTACATATACATAGTATCTATATACTACCTACTTGGCTTGGCTGGTTCCGAGTAGTAGGTAATTCCTACTAAACATTCAGACTGAAATATTTGGCATAGTACGAGTAACTCCTAGTACTTCTACCTATTACCAACAAGTATATAACCTACTTACTACACAAATTGTAACTATCTACTCCATATTAGACTTGGCTACCTATTAGATTTAGCTTGGAGGCCGAGTTAACGGCTTACCTACCCGCTACCCTTGCCATAGACACCTGTCTGAGCGTGACGTTTTAATCGGACAGTGCCAGCCAAACCCAGTATAAAGACAATTGCCAATGCCAACTAGATAACTGTTGCCCGTACCATGGTCTGGCAATATGATGATGGTAGAGAGAAGGGTGCAGGTTCGAAGTGGGACCTGTGAATGACAAATACAAGAAACTAACGGAACGAGCTTTTTTTTATCTACGCGTACGAAATCGTGAGCAACAGCTAGTAGTTAATATAGTAAAAAAATCCTCTCTAGCTTGACTAAAGGGGTCTTAGATTGGATATTGAAAAACCTTTTGTAGCTGAAATACATGTATAGTGCTTAGATTTTAGCAAACACCAAAAAAATAATCAAAATAAACCGAGAATCAAAAAATATCAATAAATCAAATGCTTTGAAGGCAGAAATCGCTCATATTAACACATCCTTAATCTAACACATGAAAATCAAATGTTGGTTTTATAGATGAAACATAAATTCGAGCGAAGCTTGCAGTTGGGAGTTTCCAAGCAAAGAGATTAACATTGAATGAAAACTCAAAATAAGCACTGTAAGAAGAGTTTATTTGAAAATTGAACTAGCTACCAAGAAAAAAATACGAGCACGTGCTCCACGAGCTGCACGAAATTTAAAATAAAAGACTGTACCTTACTAGTACCTTTTTATTAGTTATGAGAGAGTATAATATTAGACAGTATTTTTAGAAGAGGATTCGCTTCTAGGATAAAGCAGTGTTTTTGTCTTGGGCGGCTTGAACCCCTCGCTGCCCTCAGGACTCATCTTCCCTTGCTGCGCTCGGGAGTTAACTCTAGATTCCCTCGTTACGCTCAAGGTACAATAAGCCGCCCGCGACGTAAGGCACTGCTTTGTGCCCTCGGTACATAATTTACTATTGTTACTCTTTATTCACAAAAAGGTGAATTTAGAAGCAAGACCTGTTTGCTTTTCTCCAATCAAGTCTATCAATTGTTTGGCGCAACCAAATCCATTGTGTCTTGATATTTCCTTCAATTTTACGAAGAAGAAGCTAATGTTATAATACGCCAATAACTTTTGTCTTTCTGTTCTTGTTCTGCTTCTTCTTCGACGATGAGATTCGGCAATGAAGACTGATATTGTTGTTCCTAAAAACAATATTAAATGATAATTAATTTGCAACCATACTAAGTCCCAACGCTCGTATCAATAATTTATTTATGTACATTGTGTACACAAAAAAAAAAATGATTACCAGTTTATTCGAAGGTGAAAAAGTCCCTGTTCCTCGGATGCTCTGATAACCTTCGGATGATTTTGAACTAGGCATCTGTAGATAAAAATATAGGATAAGTTTTTAGTACTGAAACGGAAGTTCTTCACTCGCGCTTCGCGCTCGCTAAGTGAATGTCACGCATGCCCATAGCAGTTCAGCGCCACTCTGATTATAAGTAGTGGCTCTATGAGCAACGTCTCACAAATTACATATCTCCGCTATTTTAAATAAAACCTAAATTTACAAAATTTCACAAATATCGGTTGAGAAATGCGATCTGTAGAGGAAAACAATCGGACATCCGACAATCAGACGCTGGACGCCGGACATACGATAACTTTAGCAATAGCATTTCCACTTGGCATAGCTCTGACTATGCACTATGCTTGTCACCTTAATAATATAAGATGTTAAATGTCTTTTAACTCACCTTAGTTCAGTACTCGCATTTTTTGTTGGCTGAACGCTTGTGTTTAAACTTTGATAATTTCGTTGATCTCTGTTTCTGAAAAAATGAAATAGAGCAATTTAAAGATATTAATTACACAATATTCATATTACTCAAAGCGTCTCGTTTGTCTCTTTCCATGATACCATAAAATATAAAACAATTACCAATTTATAATCCCAGTTTAAAATATATTACTATTCTAGTCTTCATGCAATAGAGACTAGATTAAAATAACTATTAAGACTAGATGCAGGTTGGTATCAGTTACCAAAGAAATTGTTGTATTTAATAAATATAAATAAATAACAATACATACAATAGTGACTCTGTGAGCTGGAGATCTCGTGACCGATGTCTGTCCGATTTGAAATTGTCACATGTATTTTATACCCAAATAAATTATTTGTATTTGTATTTGTCCTCCTCTACAGGTCACACTCCTCAACCGATTCTCGTGAAATTTTGTGAGCAGGTTTGACAATTATATAAATTTTTGTTTTGACTCGGATCAAAAAGTTTTTTGGAAATTTTCCAATTATGCAGATATATCCTTTTTTAAATCACATCTCTGCCATATTGAAAAATTTCCAATAACCGCCTAGACAAGAAAATTCTTTTTAAATATCGGACTTACTCACAAAGTTTCAAGAGAATAGGTTAAGAAATGCGACCTGTAGATTAAGACAGGTCTGGGCAAAGATCCGGACAGAAATCCAGACGGAATTCGGAAATACGAAAGCATTTTCGTCGAATCTGAAGCATAGACGCTTCGCTCGCTAACGATCTCTTGCTCGGTTATTGTTGTAAGAAAATGTAATAACTTTTCTTTCGAATTCAATGGCCATAACTCGGAACACTACTTTCTGAATGCAAATGCTTGACTTTTTGTATTAAATACTATTTTTTACAAAAAAAATACTTTATTCAAAGTGACTGATCAGAGTGTTAGTAAGCATATTCTTTCAAATAAAAAATAAATGACGAAGTTATGCTGCAACAAACATTTAGTAAAATTTATACAATGTAATAATTGAGTGCGTCCTAATTTTTGAAGTCGGTTAACAAACCAGGATAAGTTAGAAAAATATGCTCACTACACTGCTAAAAATAATAATGTATTGCGGACCGTGGTTGGTCAGCTATAACATAAAAATGTGATTGTTTCTAGTTTAGGTAGGTTAGTTTAGGAAATGTGCTATACCAAAAACAAAAAATAGTATTAGTCATTTACACCGTTCGCACGCAACGACCGCTTTCTGATATTGACATCGTAAGTACACAAAATAATTATCATTATTTTATTTTCCCCGATTGTTCAAGAAGGATTATTTATTATTATTAACTATAGAATACTCCCCATTTCTATGTTATTAACTAGGTGTTGGGGCATCAGCAAGTATGCCACAGCTTCAATTTGAAATGGCTTAGGTATATTGACCTTAGTATAATTTTTGTGAATAATTGAATCAAATGAAATCACGAGAAAAAAAACAGCTGTTTCATACAAAAAGCTCATCGATCGTCGACAAAATGTAAGCAGATGCTTTTTTCCCCGATTTAATTTACAAATAAAAAAGTTTAAAAAGTAATCGTTGTTTATAATGAAGAGTACAATGAGCCCCGTTTGGCTTAGTACACCCTATACCGATAACCCTGTGCAATGTACTAATATGACACATATAGGTACATTTGTACATAACAAGAAAAAAAACACAGTTCTGACAAGTCTTGCACTTGGATAATTATCATGAGCAACATGTACAATGGGGCCCGTGCCGTGGCGTGATGATTGTAGTACAGCACGACGCTGCGCGACCGCGGCTCGTATCACAGCAAAATAAGGTTCATGGTCGCACAGCGTCGGCGGGTAAATCCAACAATCATCGCAATAAGGTGTAATGGACGGTGAAGCCCTGAGAGTTAACATAGGTCGGAGGACACGTCTGTAGTTTTCTATTAAGTATTTTTATCAGGAAAACAAACGTCAGACCGAATCATATGCCACTAAAAACTCAGACACTAGGGTTAGTCACTTCAGTCTACACAATAAGAACAAACGGGTAAAAATATTTATGTGGTAATTAAATATTAATAGGTAGGTAGGTACTTACCACTTAGCTACCTAGTTGGAGTCCAATTTTTTTGTTACGCCTAGCTGCCTTGGTGACATCTCCCATTTTCATCGGATCAACCTTCTGTACCCTCTACTCACAACGCGATCAATTATTGTCCAAATATTTTCACTAGTAGTAAAGTCACTAAAAACTTATCAAATGTCTTGAAAAACTACTTTTTTTGATTGGCTCTGGATAATTAAGCACTGTTTAATTGATGATTTACGTACAAATAGAAAAAAAATGCGAAAATATTTTTCGGCAAGGCGAGTACGTCCTTCCTTCGTGAGGCGCTGGCGCCGACTGGCCCGTCCCCCGCAAAGGAGCTCGCGGGTGTCAGTGGTCACGTGATCTGACGAAATACTTCAAAATAACACAAAATATTACTAAACTAACTCAATTTTAGCTCTAAAAATATGGTAAAAGAACGATCAATCATATTTTTAATTTCCTATCCGAAGGTGTAAAAATATATAGTAACGTAATCTCCGTAAGCACGGTATTGCACGCCATGAGAACGAAAACAACGTTCATTTAATATTTTTTTACTCGCAATCTAGTAAGTAATATAATATTTTAATTAGACTAATTAATAGGTAACAGAATGATCTTATTGGTGATATTTTTTTCATATCGGTAGGGTCCGTAGCTTCTTCACTATTACGAGTTGAATAGACGCATTTGGCGAATATTCAAGGCTTAATAAGTCAAACGTTCAAAGGCACGCCGCGCACTGCTGCTGTGGTCAGCGCCCACATCGCGGGAAGCTCGCTCGTAGGTTAATTTATCCAAATGACACCATATTTCACAGACTAAACGGTGTAACACTAATGTTGGGCTGCATTTGGCTCCACTATAATTTGTCACAGGATTACACTTGAGTACGGCATACATATATTTTGCATGATATTTTTGAAGTATTATTTAATTCTTAATGGTACTACAAAATATGTTTTAAAACAAAGAAGGCTTACTCTAGAGATCATTTTACTTTCTGGTTTGTTATGTTTTGCTTTGGAACATGCATGCCTAGAACTATTTCTTTCGTACCTTAAAAATTCTAACATTTACCCATACAATGTAAAAAAAGAATTACGTACATTTCCTTCTAGGTACTCGTTGCTACCTATGGTTATGTAGAAAAATACGCAGACTCGGTACATAATAAACCAGACATCATTACCCCTTATGTTGCTAAGCCATGACTAGTTATAGCGTCCTAAAGTCGGCCTATTCGCGTCCAATTTGCCCGGAAACAAGATGTTTTCACGAGGCCCAATGCATGCTTTCCCGGGAATGGGCGGCGTAAACATTTCCCGTCAAGTTTAGTGCCCATTTTGTAGCGCCTCTATAAATTATGATCACTTTAGTCCGTGAGGAAGCACATTCACCCTAATGCTCGTGTAATTAAGACTCATTGTTGTTGAAAATTTGTTAACACGTACCTTCTCTGATTTCATTTGTAGATTAGTTCCGAGATTCGTATGAACCTTGATTTTGACAAGAATATATTTTTACTCTACTAAACTAACTAGACCAGTTGGTTCGATCACAAGCTAATTTTGACTCCTTTGGTGGCTTTGTTGGTAGTGAACTTGCTTTCTAAGCTTGGGCGTGGCCCTTCCCACCTAGGGCAAACTTTCATGTATTAAATATTTGTGTTTGTTCTATGTCTGAGTAGGTATTTTGAAGTACGAGTATGTATTTAAATGTTTATATATGCCTGCATATCAGACTATCACGTTCATCTGACCTTCCGAAATGATCCGAAGTAAATCTTGTGCTGATTCGATGTGCAATTTTGCCAATATTACTGGTTGACAAATTTCATTTTAAATTGCAAACGAATTCGCTCACATAATGCACACGATACCACTCAAATTACTGTTTAGAATCTACAAATTATTTGAAACGAGCTGAGTGAAATGTATCGTGAAATTGTTTGTCATGTCTCGCTGTCATTACTTCCACATAAGCTCACTACAAAATAAATTCTCGCTAAAAATAATCCCTAAAAAGGTACCCTTAGCTTTTTACGTCGTCCACTAAAATTTTATTAGCGCCGTCCGTTCTCTTGTTTCCCTAAGCTGGAATTATTGCCATCGCTGGATTACCTCTGCAGAGTGTATTAAATTCTGTCGCATGCTTTAAAAAATATTTGATCTACTACAGCTTGCAGTTTTGTCCGTAATTTACCAGTTCATCTAGAAATATGTAGAGCTGCTTATGCCAACATCCTAGATTTAAACAAACCCGTCCAGCCGTTATGAAATTGCAAAATTCACACTTAAACTCAAACTGACACTATTATAATTGCGAAAATCTGCATTCTGCTAATTCTACATTGAAAGTGGTTTATACGCTTTAAACGGTACGTTTACTCTTAAACGCTGTTAGTTAGTAATTTTTTTACAGCTCTCACTAAAGAGCGCTGAGTTGGTCGTGACGTGACTCGTGGTGCAAAGGTCATTTCTATTTAGAAAATTCAAAATATTTCAGAATAAAAACTTCAACAATTTCATATATTAACGGTAATTAGACTGACATAAAGAGTGAAACTTACTAGATTTTTTTAAACCAACTGTTTAACACTTTCAGTTTAGTGCTATGGACAGTATAAATTTAGCATCAAACATTCCAGTCATTGGGTTCCACTGGTGGTTAGGTTAGCACAAGCGACCTGAATGCCAATTGTGGCAGATAATAATCGATCCACCCTGACCACACTTCTACGTTTGTTTACTGAAGAACCTCTAATAAAAACTAATTAGTTGTTTAAGTTTATATCTGATAAACTAAGTATCAATTTGCAGTTCTTTATATTAAAGTCTAAGTTATCAAACACGACATTTCACTACGTTAAAATTGCAGGAACTCTTAACAATCGCAGTCAAAACCGCGAAGTGCAGCTGTTATTTCTATATTTAGATTCGACAAACCATGTTATTACGTATTAATGTAAATGGAAATAACCGAATAAATGTAAATTCTGTGTAAATGAAAATAACAGTTACATTGAAGGGCGTCACATTTCATTTCGCGTTCGGCCCCGCGTTGGGCGCCAACCCCGCGTTGAGTGCCACAACAAATTGTTATTGCTTAGCATGTAGCGTACAGCGAACACGATGTTTTATTTCAATGTCACGAATTAAGAAGTTGACGACCTCATATTATAACTTCGTAATAGTATAATCAATTGGTACTTAGTATTAGTTATACCTACTAAGTTCGGCCAATAGGTAAGTAGTTCTCGATGCCGCACAAGATGTTTTATAGCATTTACATTCTTTATAAATCACCTATCTTTAACTTTTGGTTATCCGTAACTCGATTTTCTATAATGATTCTGTACAATGTCCTATGTATGCATATCAAACACACACCTGTTAGTTTGATTAATGACGCTGTGAGACGGCGACCTTCGACTATATATGTATGTACAATTGTACAAAGACGTGCCCGGAATGTGTCGAGCACAACTTTTGTCGTTGCCAGACTTGTAAGTAATCATTGTTATTCCTTACTGCTACGAGTACGTATTTCTACATAATATATTTTTTGTATCTTGGGTAGAAGGAACAGCTACTGTGGAGCAAATGACTGTAAATAGATATTTTTTTGTTAAAAAATACAGTTAAAGACAAACAGAAACAGTAAGTAGTGTTCTCGTTGTTAGTGTTTTCGTTGGTGATATAATAAATTTTTACAAACAAAAAATTAAATGATTCGACATGATCTTGCGCGTACATAATTTTCTTAACATACATATGATAAAGCAATAAATTAACTTTTTTAATACATTAAACAATCTGAACAAAGTACTGAAACGTTTATTACAAAATTACAGCGACAGAACGCCCACAAATGTCTTTTTGAAAGCACGTCGAAAAGAGGATGGCGAAGTTTTTCCACGCTCTATTGCAAACATCTGTCCGGCCACGTAATGTGTTTTTAACCAGAAGTACAGTCGGCGTAACTTGACGACCGCTCTGAACTTCAAAGTGCAGCTTTGAAAAGTCTGAAAGAAACTAATGGTCTAGGGTAAAGGTATGCAAAAAGTTAAAAGGGGTGAACCCCTGTAATGCCGAGCTGAATGTATTAAAGTTTTGCTTCTGACGTTTTTCGCAAATCCGCTTCCCGTTTTCTTTTAACTATGCATCGTAACAGGGACATACATTTGTGACACTTGTAACCGCGGGTCGACGCAGACACTTGTGACTTTGCCAGCTGTGGCTCTATCGTCGAGGGCACTTTCCCCGCTTTGTTGTGGTGCCACAAAGTTTGGCGCGGACTCCACCGGGACTCTGGTAAAGGGTAGTTACAGACGGCCGTGAATAACAATGATCCAGTGACTCGCCGCGGCACGAGTTACTAAATTCACTTAAGTTCTATGCACCCTCCGCGTATAGCCTGAATACATGAACACCGAAACATGACCCGTATGCTAATTTCAGTCCCTACTTGTAGCGTTCAGGTATTTAGCTCTAATCCGACCTTGCTCTACGATAGGAATATAAATATTCTATGTCGTTCTGTGGCCATAAGCAAGATACGTGCTAGGCAAAATGATGACAGATGGAATACGGTAGTGACAGAATAATGACCGAGACTAAGATGGATGTTCCAGGCGTTTGGTCGTCCAATTTATCTCGCTGGACAGTTTAAATTATAGCAATATGATATCTGGGCAATTTAGTGTAATTAAAATCGCTAGACGAACCTGAATCTAATCAGCATAGAATGGAAGCAGATGGCCTAACAAGATAATTTTCTGGGTGTAGGTCTTTGACTTGACTAGGTCTTTCACTTTTTATCCATCTATCTAGAGCGATGTAGATTACTATGGGGATAATGATGATGTCAGTTATTGTCATTATCTTCATCGACTACAGCCATACATATCATACCGTACTTTTATATTTAACCCAATATATTTAACCCAACTATATCTATGGGTTGTTCCCACCCACACTCCGATGTTCAGTCACTAATGCGAGGTCATGCTCATGACGTTGGATCATAACACTAAAACATTATCCTCATTAACTTCAAAGGTTCAGACTCGTGAACCTCGGCTCTAGTTAGCAAATAAACGTCAGGAATGTCGAAGCGCTGTTCTGGATTGTACGCACTGAGTATAAATGTACAGAGAATCAGTTCCAGTTGAACACATTCACACCACCATTAATCACTTCATTCGCAAGGCTAGTTGCGTGCAGCGCTCAATCAGATGAATTTGTGTACAAGAAACTAAAAGATAGTATGCACAGGCGTCTAATGCACATGCTCATAGGAGCCGATTGGCTGTCCTGTAACAAAAACCACTAATTCTTGACAGAAGCATTCAGGCAATCAGTTATTCATCAGTCTTATATGAATGTATTAATATTTAGTTTAATGGCTACTTCTCTGCAAATATTCTGTCCGCGACATGACTGAGTAAGTGGCGCACTAAACTCCTGTAAAAGCCTCTGTTAGGACCTGACCATAAAAGTTTTTAGTACAGAATTGCCAGTAGCTTAACCTTGACCCTCAAAAGTCCTTTTGAACGGCCAGCTAAGCTTTTGTGAAAGCTCATTATATTTTAAGTAGATATAATAAGACTAACTTCCTAACTTTAGGAACAGAAAAGATATTTTATTTTTCGATGTTCTACATTATTTCTTGAATTTGTTTTGTAATTTAACTAAGTAACTAACTTTTCGTGATTTTTACGTAGTAATCTATAACAACACAGATGCTAACAAGTAACATTATTGAAAGAAAAACAAAAACCCGGCTGCAAAATGTTGTACCCTATGTCACTTCCACTATCAAGACTATTCAAATGACACTCCACATATCGAAACCCATCAAGCTGTTCAGGCTGTAGAGCGTGCCAAAGAAACGTCATACATAAGTAGACTCGAAAACCATAACCCTCCTTCTTGCGCAGTCAGGTTATAAACTAGACACATAGTTTTTCATAAAGCCTAGATAATAATTTGGTTTATCCTTCTGTTTCAAGATTTAATTTTAATTGTTACAGGTAAGCTCCGCGTTGAATCGACTTACTTTGATGAGCAGCTATATGGATAGATAAAGGTAAGAAAAATGGCTGATAACGAGAAACTAGCTAGTAATATGGAGTAAACTTTTAAAAGTAATTTACCGGGACAGCGCGGTCAGTGATGTGGAAACGATGATATCTGGGGATTATTGTCCCGAGCACTCCCGGACGCACTGCACGCGGGAGATATGTGACCTGGCTCTGGTCATATCGTGGACGGTTTAAGTAATCACTGACAGTTAAGGGTTTCTTGCATAATTGCTCTGAAAAGCTGTATTAAACAAAAGTAAAAAAAAAAATGTATAAAAATTGTAAAGACCTGAAAAAAAAGCGAAAAGTTCCGTTACCCAGTACTCACAGTTGAATAAATGATCTCGGCTGAAATAATTGATGCAATTTGTTTCACCCGCGTTACTTCATCTTATTAAGTTAATCTCGATTCCGAGTGTAGTGGTAATGTGCTCGTTATAATTCTCTCCAGGGGCGCGCGGTCTAAATAATTCATGAGGGTAGTCATGGGACGCGGTTCACGTGTGCGGACCAAGGACAGCCAACTTGCCAGCTATGATGAGTGTTAAAATACATTCGTATGAGCTAATTAAGAAAGAAGAGTGGCGCTTCTTTGAATTTTAGGCCAACATATTTTCTTCATTATTCAAGAAATTGAGTTTTCATTTTTTGAAATCTTAACGAAAACGATTCCGAATGATTGAGACTATGGATGCAGGGGGGCTATTCCTACGCGTGAGATGAGATGAGATTTTATCTTGGTCACTCTCACACCTATGACGTTTCAAACGAGAGCAACAAGGACGAAAAAAGGTGAGATGAAAATCTCAAATCTCCGAATAGGGCCCCAGGGCATGGTTTGGTCCGCTGCACCAACAAAGTTTTTGAATTAAGTTGGTCAATCTATGGTCAGAGGTTCTCTGACCATAAACTTACTTAGATGTATAAAACAAAAGGGTATACATCTTTACGCGCTATCCGAAATATCAGGTTAGGTATCAATGCCGCTCGCGATCACCCAACCGAAATCACCGGAACAAATGCAGAGTCGGTTGCGCGTGGGTGTGTACTAACTAACTAGTAACTTGTAACTTTGTAGCCAGTAGTGCTAGCCACGTTTGCTACTGTTATTGTTTTGTTTGCTATACAATTCTGAATTTAATACACTCCCAGTTACGCTGTACAAGCAAAACATGAGATTCAATTAAAGTTCGCGCTGGTTTCGAGCTCGGAGCTAAAGATAATAAGTTTGTCAAAGCATCTTTGTTTCGTGATACTCGTAATTTGAACAAACACGATTTTGATTCGGGTTTTGTTTTCTAGACAATTATTTTGTTATCTTTTGCTCGTCTTCTTTAACCCCCGACGCAAAAACGACTGGTGTTATAAGTTTGAGTCTGTGTGTGTGGCATCGTAGCTCTCGAACGCATGAACCGATTTTGTTTTTTTTTGTTTGAAAGGTGAATTAGTCGGGAGTGTTCTTTGCTATGTTTGGTAAAAATTGGAGTCGGGGATTTTTAAATTTTTTAATATATGCCTGTTTAAGGTTGGGGTTGGGTTAAAGGTCAGTTGTTTGTTTATTAGAAACGTGTTTGAAACTTCTTTAGATAACCCAAAACTAATGTTTTAAGGTTGACTGCTCAGGCTATGCAAACATACCTTATAATTAATCCAGTTTACATACATTTCGTCACGCCTTTCCCCCGAGGGGGTTGGCAGAGGTGTAATACAACACCCACACTTCGCCGGACGATATTCAGTCCCAAATGTGACAGGGGACGAGCCTGACGCCATACACCGGGCTCTAGTCATGTAGCAGATGACATACAATACGCACATAATTATGTTCACATAATGAACAAATTATGTAGTGCGTATCGTCGGCTGCATGGGTTCGAACCCGCTCCCTCTGGCGCTTGAGAGGCAGGCCTTCTCCAGCTATCATCGCTTTTCGAGCTTAATCGAGTTAAATAGCATAGATAGGTACAAAATATAATTTAGCACATCACAAAACTGCCGTTCAAAACCTGGGTCAAATTCAAGATCGAAAAACTGCTTGAGCAATTAAGATCCTGACATGGTTCTCCAAAACGCTTTTCTCAAGTTATAAGATACTTGTAGTAGTTAACTAGGCACTGTAGACTGGGCCGGCTGGTCAAGTGGAAATTGTAATTCCTCCGTCTGCCTGTCGGTGGCAGGGCAAGCGGCTTCGTGAACCGACCGTTGTTCAATTTGTCCGCCCAAGGTCAGCCTTGGAGCGGGTAATAACTGGCTCTCAGGGCGGGTTGGACTGTTGCTATACGATTACTAATAGTTCTACTTTGTACATTGAGGGTCTTTAAATATCATTGCAACAGACGTTACTAGGCAGCCGATCGATGTACGATGCATGTTAAGTCAACTGTATTTCATGTCAATTATAATGGACATCGTAGTGTGTACCGTGTCGTGTAATCTGTTCTCCCGTCACGTTATATCTGCTTGTTGTTTGAGCAACATCAATCAATCTTAATGTATATTCATGATGTTTTAATTCGGAGCCAGTCATGTATCATTAATGTGCTCAGGCCTGTCCCTGGAGATTACATTTGTTTTGATAGTTATTTAGGTATCGCGTACGTCGAATATACGAGTATTCACTATGTTAATTTGGATTATCTTCCATTATGGGCCTACCGTACCGCTTACATTGTCTGCTTTCATCATGTTTTTCCTTATGATATTGTCTACTAAATTTTAGGTATTTGTCGCTATTTTTGTTGTGAATGTTTAGTTAATTTCCTACCTTCCCTTATTTTCCATGAATTGTAAATAAAGGGTATGTTGTAGTTTCCTTATTAAGCAACGTCATCTTAACTTAATCGTAAAAGCTTTTTCTGCACTTGTAATAAATGTAGTACCTACTTGATAATTTATATAAAGAATGCATTATTATCTAATGCATTCAATTGGATTGGCTGGCCCTCGATTCGTTTGTAGCGCAAGGTCGAGATCAGACCCAGTTCAACTTAAACTAATCGATTGTCTTCAGTCTATACTTAGTTCTTGAATTCAACTGTGCCTAAGATTCTTTGCAATAAGCTCTTCCGTTGTTATTAATCCTTAGCTGAAACGAGGTCAATTTTGCACCGACAGGCGGTTCTAATTTAGTACGTCGTTGGTCGCCAATTATGTTTCATGCTTAAAATGTCACCAGTGCCCTAATAACATTGCTTAGTTTCATGAGAAGCGCTCTCGTAATTACACATGTTGAATTTTAATAAACTAAAATGTACAGCAAACCGCAAGCGAAAATTGCAGAGCATTAGCGAGAATTCCACAGACCCATATTTTATTCTAGAACAGTGTCAGCGGCGGCAAAATTAGGAATCAGTGGACACGTTATTCAAATATGAAAGTTGCGTGCGGACAGATACCAACATTGCACGGAAAACTAGAGCCATGTATGGAGCATGGTACATAATTTTGTTTTGGAACTGTAGGACTAATGACTGATGATTTTAATATTGATTTGTTGGTCTGTATATGTCGCTTTTGGATGAACGAATTATATGCGTGCCTCCAAAATGCTGTCACATAAATAGACCGCGAGTGACTCTACCGGCAGAAAAACGGCATGTTTGTATAACGTAATCCAATAAAAAATAAAATTGTACGTTCCCCGTTGATTATAAATACCAGCAAAAAGTTGTGCAAAATGTCGCCGCCTGAATAATAAAGGAAACAATTTCGTAAATTGCTCCTGACGAATTTCACAGAGAATCCCGTTAACCCCTTTGTGCACTTCGCGTGAAGATATATTATATTTTCCCTTTATTGTCCTGATTTCCTTCAAAGGACGGATGGTAGAAAACGTGACGGTTTTAGTATTCAAGTTGTTAGGTCTTGTCTGTTTTGCTAGTCCTTAGTAATATTGGAGCATAAAGCACTTGTCTTTAGTCGTTAATGGACTGAAAGTGAATGTAAATTCTTTAAAATGTGCATAAGCTTATTTAGCGGATAAATATTCACATTCAAATTTTACATAATTGACGTAAATTTTTAGTTTTGTTGACATAACTAGGTTTTAAAAAAGCGATGATAGCCTAGTTGGGAGAAGGCCCGCCTCTCAAGCCAGAGGCGAGCGCGTTCGAACCCAGTGGACGGCACGCACTAATTTGTGAACATATGTGCGTATTTTATGTCATCTGCTACATGACTGGAGCCCGGTGTACGGCGACAGGCTCGCCCCTGTCTCATTTGTGACTGAATATCGTCCGGCGAAGTGTGGGTGTTGTATTACACCTCTGCCAGCCCTCTCGGGGGAAAGGTGTGCCGATTATTGTGTTTTAAGTCTACGTTTACTAAGTTTTGGGTTTAAGAAATTGCTCCTTGAAAATATTCTATTCTCTAATTTAAATAAGCAACGAGTTTCGAAACATCAATTGTTTAAATTAACTTCTACCAAAAGACATCTCCGGCCTTTGAATCCTCGACAATATTTTACACTAAGCGGCGCCGCGAATTCCCCTGACACGTTCTTCCGGTACAAAAACAGCCTTTATTATCTTTTCCTTAGAGATAACTGTGCGGGCATGTCTTAGGCATTAACATGGTATTTTTATTGAAACTTTCCTCATAACGCGGCTATGCTTCGCGGAATTTATGAGCCTAAGAAAAAACTTTCCACATAGTTTCGTAGGTCTTGTGAGAAAATAGTTTTAAAAGTTGGCTGTCGTAATTTATTGACTGTGTTGGTAAGATGAGATGTCACCAAAAAAGCATACTTGCAAATAAACGTATGGTTGAAAATATACAATACAATATTACTTTATTGCACACCAAAAACTACATGAAAATCTTAAAAACTAAAATACATTTTTCGGCAGTACAAGGCGACCTTATCGCCTAAAGATCGCCTAATCGATTTCTTCCAGGTAATATAGTGTAGATGTCTTATCTATACTGGTATTATAACAAGTAAAACATTATTAAAAGAAAAACAAAATATCCGGCTGCAAAATGTTGTACCCTATTTTATTTCCACTATCAAGATGATTCACATGACACCTCACATGTCGAGATTCATCAAGCTGTTTAGGCTGTAGGTCGTGCCAAAGAAACCTCATTCATGCACACCCAAACACATACATACAAACACTCGAAAAACATAACCCTCCTTCTTGCACAGTCGGGTAAAAACGAAAGGAATTATTTCTTCCTATTTGTCTGTTTGCGGCCTTTTCATAGTTTCTTGATACTATTTCTTCTCCGACGGCACGCACCAATTTGTTCATTGTGTGAGCATATGTGTGTCATCTGCTACATGACTGGAGCCCGGTGTATGGCGACAGGCTCGACCCTGTCACATTCGGGACTAAAAATCGTGCGGCGAAGTGTGGGTGTTGTATTACACCACTGCCAGCCCCCTCGGGGGAAAGGCGTGACGCTATGTTTGATATCTGAAGAGTGATCAGGTCACTGTATCTCACTGATTGGGATATAATACTCTTTACGAAATTGATAACATAACGTAACATATCGTCTCCCGAAGTGGCTGCATGGCAGACGTGCACAACACCAACACTTCGCCGGATGATATTCAGTCCCAAATGTTACAGGAGGCGAGCCTGTCGCCATACACTGGGCTCCATTTATGTAGCAGATGACATTAAATACGCACATAGTCGTAATTATGTTCACAAATGAAATTATGCGTGCCTTCGGCTGGGTCCGAACCCGGGCGCTCCTTCTGGCTTAAGAGGCGAATCTTCTCCGACTAGCCTTTTCAAATCGAAATTTATACGAAGTATAATTATTAGGCACATAGCGTATTGCGAGCGGTCCCTTGCGGCTGATCGTTTCTGTAAATATTCTTATTCTTCTTTGTTCCAAATCTCATCAACATAGCTTCCTGTGTAGCTGTTACCAACAGAGAATAGCCTTCCACTGCTTCCGTTATTATCCGAACCTCGATATGATGTCGTATAACGGCACTGACCTTAATGTCGCAAATGTCAAACATGTCAGCTATTACCGATGGGGCCACATTAGCGGAAGGCATATCTACCTATCTATACATACACGAGCCATCGAATCAGAAGCGTGATTGAAAATTACAAGCAATAGAAAATCAACGAAATAACGAATCACTGAAACTTATTAAAGTTCTTCGTTGACCTAGAAAAGTAACAATTTTGAATTCTCGAGGGCAATCGGTAAAGTGAACCAGCTTTAGCTGAAATCAAATTTAAAGATTAGTCAACTGATAGAAAAAAGTTTGTACTTGGAATTTAGTAATTTGTGTTAGAATGAATTTGTGTGATAAAACTAGTACTAGGGTAATGGTCGGATCAATCACAGTCTGTTGTCCTTGTTCTATGAGATGTCGAAGGCTGTTCTTGAAGGATGATATCATTGTTCCCTGGCTTGTACGCCCAGAGTGGTGTGTTGACGCGCCATTGAGCCCTTCTACAAGTTTTCATACACATACATGTCGAGTTGTGTGTCAAATATGTAGGATGTAAGGGCACGCTATTGTATCTAGTGACATGCGAGTATCAGATAACCCATTATAGTGTTACGTTAGGGTTCTAATAATAGCTTTCTTAAGTAAAGCTCTTTCTATATACTTGAAACATGATAAGACGCGTAGACAAAAATCTGAGCGTGTCTTTTGCGAACAAAGTAGACGCGAAAGGCACACTGCGTCGCTATGGCAACCAAACAACGAGTCTCGCCCAACCGCGACACACAGACACTAAAAGCCCCAAGATCACATCAGTTCAATGTCATTACCCCCATTACTCTACATCTCTCCCCCACTGTAGTAGCGACTCTGAAAACTGGAGAGTTCGTGCTTACATAGCGACAATAGTAAGTACATATAACAACTGCACAGTACTTTACTAACCGCCTAATCTACGTTTAAAAAGCATAGTAATTAGGTAAAGGTTAGTTATTTAGTAAGATTATGAGTTTTATTCCTATTGTGCATTCGTTAGTGCTTATACTAGTACTATTTTTTACTAAATACTACTCATTATATGTATGTATAATGGATTAGTAAAACGTGGCAGGGCATGCCCTAAAACGGCCCTGTCACCCTGTGTCTAGCAATGATAAGAAAAATAATACACTTGTAAGGTATTACAGCCTGCAGTCGAACTTCCGTGAATCACGGTTTAGTTATGTCGCGCAAGTATTATTCGCACGTCTATTCAGTGTCCGAAATGTCAGTAGAGTAGTATTAAAATTCAAAAGTGTCGTTTCGGACACAAGTAACCAAAATCCTGTGTCCGAAATGGGACCAAGCTTGTAAGGTTAGGTTTTGTAAAAAGGTGTTCAAATTCAACTTGAGGAAATTTAAAAATGTTTTAATATAATTGTTATTTTGTACGAGTACATTATGTTAGGTCATCGAAGTCTTATTTTTCTGTCAATAAAAAGGGATTTAAATTTGAACTTTAAAATTTGAATTTGAAAGTTAAACCTTTTCAGATGGATAGATTTTTCTTGATGTTCCATCTCGTACTAAACTAAGATTTTATCGTAACTTGGGTCGCGCCGTATATCATCATAGTTTTGACAATATTCCGATGAATAAATTTAGCTCTGCTTTAAAATTGTAACATACTTTATATTTGAGAATAAAATTTGACGTATGAAACTGTTTATGAACATTTTTATCTACATTTCAACGTTTTCAAAATATGCATCATAGTCGCGAATATACGTAGGTGTACGTGAAAAATAGACACCAATATACCTGTTGGGTGTAATAAAAAAATAAGTCTTCATACAAAATTGATCACGTGACTAGTCATTTAGAATGCAGACTCGATAATTTTTCTTTCGAATTTTCCAAACTTATATTATAAAAGTTGTTCAGTTTGATAGGTAGAATAACAACTTTATGTATTACTACACCTCATAGCAGCACCCTGTATGTCCTCTTACTTTTTTATGAATTCGGTAAAAAATCACGTACTTTGTATTTAACAACTCAATTGAAATAAAATAATTTATCTCAATAACATCCAACACACTGCGGGGGTAGAGATATTATTTTATTTTCGTCTCACATGTTATCCATGCTAATGTGAGTTACGTGGAATCTTCCAATTACATTTGTTTATTTATCCAATTTTCCAAGCGCAAACATACTGATGTTCTCTGATTAGATTATTCGCGGTAATGCTAGTCATTTCTAGAAAACATTTCACCGTACATCTCAATATACATAGAAATTGCTTTATTTGTAACTGTGGTACCTAAAGGTTTCTCAGTTATGCCGCGGCAAGTTTATCAAGGTAAAACTATAATTTGCCTGTGTTTATGATACACAGTTCACTGAGCACACGCATAATTGTCTTCCCAAATTTCATGCATGGATTCATGAAACTGACGTTTCAAATCGACTAAATTGACAAATTTGAATGGAAATTACCGATTTGAAGCGTCAGTAGTTTAAATGTCCATGCTTGCACCCATGGATCGTAAATTTTCGATGTGGTGATATAAGCATGATTAAGCAACTAATATTATAAACGCGATAGTTTGTAAGAATAGATGGATGGATGGATGTTTGTTACTCTTTCACGCCAGAACGGTTGAACAGATCTGGATGAAATTTGGCACAGAGATAGATTATAGTCTAGAATAGCACTCTTTAACCGCGGGTGAAACCGCGAGGTGCAGTTAGTAGATCGAGTAGAGTAGATCATATTGGTTCATGGAGCTATGAATAAGTTACAAACAAACAAACACACAATATACAGTATCTCTATTATTTCAAGCACTTAACAAGTACAACACATCTTGAGAAGTAATCTTCGAAACACTGCCTCTACATATTTAGCTGAATGGAAAAGATATATTTTATGTAAAATGCCACGTGACTCGTAGATGTTTCCAGAAACTTTGGGTAATAAAGGCAAGGCAGGCGAGGCTTCAACTTGAAGTAGGTAAGTAATATGTATTGAGAGAGTTGTGTTATACCTCTCTGTTATATCGCAAGTGTATACTGTACATGTTTACAAAAGTATTTTGTTTACAGATGAAGCCACAAAAGCTTTATAAATAAACATCTATATGTGTATTATGTTGCCTATTTGCATCTTCTAGGTTGTTTTAAATCCAACCACATTTTCGTAATATATGTATCAAAATGTCGAATAAATACTAATAGTAGTACTTGGTGTTACGTACCTTTACCTAAGGATCTTTTCCATCCACCAAAGATTCTCAAAGAAGCTTTCAATTATAAGATCCCAAAAGCGACAATCAGCATAATCTCCGCCGCCGGTATTCATTCTTTGAACAGTTCAATACCATGCATTTAAACAATTTCTTCGTTGCAGCTGCTGCGCTGTTGTATTTATTGTTTAAGTACATTCGCTTTACGTGATAAAACATTTAACATTTATATCAATCTAACATCAATTCCTATTTATTTGCATAACTGCTCTGCTTCTGCTATAACCAATAATAACAGCCGGGTTTTGATTATGACATTTATGTATATTGGATGGCACATTCATACGGTGTTTATAGCTATGATCATAAGGAGCATTTCTGAGATACAGTAAATATTATCATAATTGTAACAGGCTGTCGGGGTGTTAGAGGAAAATCTACAAATCGATCTCAAGCCGCGGGCAAATCCAGATATTTCTATAATAAACACAACTTATATTGAGTAGACTTCCGAAACACTTCGAAACCAATAATTGACTTGATACGCTCTATAGGCAATTAATTTGAAGTTCCGTTTCAATTCCGGACTAACATCACATTTCCGCTCAGTTTAGATAACAAATAACATTTCAAGAAATGTCTGGAATTGTTTCAACTATTTTTAAATCTGGGTATGTCAAGGACCTGAGTGAAAAAGTAAGTACCTTCTAGGTCTTTGTGCTCCATTTTAGGCGCTGGCCAGACAGAAGAGACGTGGGACGAGGGAGGAAGAGACACGGACAGAGCGTAGACATTACACTTTCATACAAAACGAGAAGCGTCGCGTTCGCGCTCCTTTGTATAGCGCCAAAGGGGCGCGAATATATACATTTATATACAGGCCGGACGTAAGGCGAGGATGCATCGCGTCTCTTCTATACATTTTGCATAAATAAATGAAACTAGTGAGTCCGTTGACCTCGCGGCCGACGTCTGTACCGATTGTCTGTACAGACAATAATTACAGATTCATGTAATTATTGTCTGTGCTAGATGGCATTACTTTTATCACTTAAATATATATTAACACCCACACATAGAACACAAATATTCTTCACATAAAAAATTGCCCTAGGTGAGAATCGAACCCACGGCCCAAGCTCAGAGGGGAGGTTCACTACCAACTGAACCATCGAGGCAGTCAAATTTATGTTATTTATTGTATGAAAGTACATTCGGACGGACGCCGCATCCGCGGCCCGTCCGTGTCTCTTCCTCGTCTTCCGTCTTTTCTGTCTGGCTTGCTCTATCTCGCTTAGACCACAACGTAGCTTTATATCAGGCGAGTTGGTGGTCAAACGTCGACCTACGAGTATTCTATATAAAAAAATGTGTGAGTCGAGCTCGTGGCCGGTCGAGTCGAGCTCGTAACGCTCCGCCCAATTATCTTCCTGGGCTATTATTTTATATCACAAGCATTAATGTTCCAACTTTATAATGAAGTAACTTTTACATTATACAGGATATTTTGGACTTTAGTCGGCTTAGCATATACTAGGTTATATAGAAAGGATAATGCTAAACCGAAGGGAGCGCGTATAGGTACTTCCTCATGATTATGAATAACTTCGTATATTATGCGACCAATCCTAGATTTTTTTTTAATAATAAAAATAAAACTTCTCTATATTGAACCACACATGCAAAACTTCGAAATGAAACTGAGTCCGAACAGAAATGAGATTGGACATATTTTGTGCGAATATTTTATCAAAATGTCGAACAAGTTTGGACAATCGGATTCATCCTACATGGAAAGTTTTACGGGCCTGATTATCTGTATGTGTAGCCCTGAGAGCGTTTAACAAGCGTGACCTGAATATATATCCCACACAGCTTTTATAAACTGATACGTACTGTTATTTCATACGTTCACACCATTCACATGTACTCGTACAAACAGTCATACATATTTGTATGTTTATTGATCGCCCTAAATTTGAGAATGATTTTTAACTGAAAAAAAGGGATTAAGTTTACAGGTCGACGCGTATACAGGGTTATAGGTAACTCACCAAAAACTCACATTGATGAGAACAATAAACCCTTAAGAGGTTTTTTGGGGAGTTACCTGTAACCCTGTATATATGTTTTTAAATTATGAAATCATGGCCATGAAAACAAAGTCATTTAGTCGGAATATGAAAATTATGTATTTCTTATAGATAGGATGATGATGAGGTGATGGAGATGATGAATACGTTCCGCATTTCAGTAAAGTGATGGATACTTCACTGAAACTTAAGTGGAGTTTGGTGGATAATACGAAAAGTCACGTTTCGCAATGTTTGTACCATTTGCCCAACCTCGTGCATGTGAACGAACCGCCAAAGGTTAACAATTCACCATTATTACACTTTAGCACTCGAACACACACGCACACAAGAATCACAAGCTTTAGAAACTAATACAAAATCGCGGCACCTTTTCGATTTCGCCACTTGAGAATGTTTTTTTTTTTTTTTTTTTAATTTATTGGCAACTGGATACAAAGTCCTTCATGCCTAACTTAGTAATATTTTTTCCTTCAGTAACAGATGATGGGATGATGATGATGAGGTGATGATGAAGACGATGAATCCCTCCCCTTTCCCCATTCCAGTAAAGTTATGGATACTTTACTGAAACTTTAAGTGAAGTTTTGTAGAGAACACGAAAAATCGCGTTTCGCGATGTTTGTATCATTTGCCCACACTCGTGCACGTTGACGAACCGGTAAACGTTAATAATCCACCATTATTACACTTTAACACTCGAAGAATCACAAGTTTTAGAAAATAATACAAAAACACGACACCATCTTTTCGGTTCCCGCCAAAACTCCCTTGAGAATGAGAATTTTCGGTGTTGCCCTTCTACATATTAAGTTAAATAAATAGTCTTTATTTTACTTCAATAATAAAAATTTTCCGCAGATGAAAGGAAAGCAAGCAACGAAACATCTCATCGCCTGAGAAAAGATAATAGTCAAACATACACGTGGCGCTCAAACCCAAGCCACAGTATAACCAATAGCTACTACATACTTAGCCTCGCGTGTTACCCAGTCAGTAAATAATTAACACCTCCTCACGATCACATAAATAAAGCACGCCGACCGAGCTTCCAAACTGTCAGTTTCTTGCGCACTAACTAATAATTAACCTGCATGCTCTGCGTAGTAACTGTCGTTTAATCTGCAAGCTGTACGTAGTAACTATTGTTTAATCAGCGGCTAGGTCTCGTAATTACTTGGACGTGATTAATATCGTTAGGGCAGGACACGTCCCGCCGCGTAGTTTGGTGACACTTGGTGTTGTGCAACTGGCAATGACTTCGGCGCTCGAGTTGAAGGGCGCGGAGCGAGTGCACTGAAATTGGAGATGCAGGACTAAAGTGGTAACTAGATATACTGCAGAATGAGAATGAGACTGATGCAGAACTAAAAATCGAACTGAAAGCGATGATAGCCTAGTCGGAGAAAGCTCGCCTCTCAAGCAAGAGGGAGCTGGTTCGGTCCCAGCCGAGGGCACGCACCAATTCGTTAATATTTGAACAAATGTGCGAATGTGATCTACATAACTGGAGCGCGATGTATGGCGACAGGCTGGCCCCCGTCACATTTGGAACTGAATATTGTCGGCGAAGTGTGGGTGCTATACACCCCTATCAGCCCCTTTGGGGGAGAGGCGCGACGATGTGTTATGTGAACGATTCGGTAATTTTGTCATATCTACCATACTTACTAAAAAATGCGACTACTATACTTAGTACCTATGCAAAATAATCTAATGTGAAATTTATGAAACATTACTCGATTAGAAGAAGTTCATTTTTATAAACGTTTAAATATCAGCTACTTAGGTACACGTCTGTCGGCATCGATAACAGACATTACTATACTCGAAGCGTACGTACCAATTGCTATTGCTCCAAAAAGTTTAGGTCTCTGATACGTACTGTCTTTTAGTGACCTAAATGAGCTGTGTTAGTTAAAACGCTTTGAAACGACCATTGTCGAAAAGTACGTTGAGTCACAATGACTGCGCTCTGCGTTTTTTGTTACAAATATGCAAAGCTGGTTGGCTATTCATATTTTTAAATGTGAATTGTATTTTTGAAAGATCAGCAGTACGTAGGTATTTAGTTATAGCAGGTATTTAGTCTACAGTCCGTGGCACACGAGGCTGCTGTTGGAAACGTAGCTATAGAAATAGCTATAACCATTTAACACGAGCAGCGTTATCATCCTCTCCCGGCTGTAGAGTGGAAAAATAGGAAAAGTGACCGTACAGTGCAGAGACAGTAAAGAAAGTCTAAGTTTTGTGTAAGCCATATGTATGCTAACAATATTGTACGGAATGCGTCGATTTTTCTAGTAGTTTGCTCATTTGAATCTCATGTGTCATTTGAATCGTCTTGGTAGTGGAAGTGACATAGAGTTACAACATTTTGCAGCCGGAGTTTTGTATATCTTTTAATAGTGTTACGTTATTTATCCATCGACATGAAAAAAAATGGCTTTTTTATCTAAGTTTGAATGCGTGACTGCGTTTGGGCTTTCCGAATGGAAAATCTACTTCTTCAGTCAATAATTTTTAAACATTCACTCATAAATTCAATTTCAAAATTTAATTTTGAATTTAATTTTCAAATTAGATGCTATGATCAGATGTTACTATTGTTGTTGTATTTATTGTTGTGAGGTGGATAATAGTTCTTACCCATTTGCAAAGCCTAGTAGGCTTAAAAGTGTCATTGCTCTTTCTAAAAGTGTAAGGTATGTAAAATTACTTACTGTAACTCTTCCATACTGCAACAACAACGCTCTACATTTGCATACGAACTCAGTGTTTTTATGTTATAAATAACCCGTGACACGGTTTATGGCCTGAAAAACTCTAATAAAAGCGGAAAATATTTTTACAACAAAACTTTTAGAAAAGATAAAAAAGCTTGTTAATTCCAAATCCTAAATCCAACCCCGAAGTGGATCTCTTACATGTTTAACTTTTTAATTAATTAAACTAAACTTGAGTCATTGTACTACCTCCAAATAGCCCCAAGTTACTCGTAAACTGGTTTCACTCCGTTTCCAGACGAGTCAAACGGCGCTCGGCGAGTTTCAGCAAAAATGCCAGAAGCCATGTTCATGTTTACTCCGACCATTGAAACTTTTAATTACACCTCCTCTTCTCAATTAAGGCAGCTGCTCTAACTAGAAGTGTTAAACGAGTTAACCGAACGCATTGAAATCGAAATGTTAATTGATGGTTGTTTGTAGGCTTTCGTTTTTAATTAGAAATCAATTTTCATCAACAGAAAATATAAAAATGAAACACCAAGGTTCTATGTGGTTATAGTTATGGTGCGGCTACGTTAGCCTGGGGCGATAATTCGGGCTATCGCGACAAGTGTAGCCGGTTAGTTCGTCACTCGGCGGTGTATCGGGTGATTATCGTCCGCGTCAATTCCGCAGAAAGTCAACGAGTTGACCGGTAATGTGGACAAGAACATCGCCGATAACCAACGATTTAAGCGCGACAACGTGAAACGAATATCACACGCTAATATGTAGCCATACCATTAGTGTTAGCTTCACCATTCGGTGATAGTAGAAATAATATTTCGGTAGTGCCAGGTTGATACAAGTATTTGACTTGTATCATTTATTTCGCATTCGTTCATCTTTAACCCACGCCACTAGTAGCATAGGGCCGGATTACATGACTTGCGGTGAGATCGACTAATTAACTGAACTCTCCTTATCTTTGTTTATTTTGAGTCGACCTCACTTTGGCTGTTTGTTTGGCTCTTGAACTTCGTCGCTTTCCTGCTGTGTGGTGGATAGTGTTGATTTTACTTGTCTAGGAAACTACGGCTCTAGCCGGATCTCCATAAGGGAGGGAGGAAGGACTGTACGAGTATGTACATCTTAAATTGAAAACGTATAAATGTCTGAAACATTTTGAAATTGTGCATTTGTATGTCTGAACAAAAATATCTTAAAAACGTAATTAAAAGGTTTGCGGATTCATTTATTAACTGAAGAAAAAACGGAGGAGGTTCTCAAGTCGACGCGTACATTTTTTTTATGTATGACCACGCATAACTTTTTACAGAGTAGCATAAAGAATTCTTGGCTCAGATTTCAAATTAGAATTTGCAAAATTTGCCAATCTGGGGCGAATGGCTAGATAACTTCATAAATAACGTTTCTCTCAAGCATTCTTACGATATTTTAGCGCTATTTCATCTGAACCAGAAAAATGTATAAAGTTTTTTCATTAGGACTGTGTGGGAGCAACCGCGCGCCGGCAGAGCCTTTGTCGTAATAATTGAATTCTTTGAACAATTAGGCCCTTGGTCCTCCTACAGTCCACATGTGAACATTGCTTATTCCTTTTTCCCTTTGTCTTCATACAAAGTTAGTAATTTTTAATTAAATTAAACAGCTTTGTATCTTATATTCAGAGATACTTTGGTACCAAATAAACTTAAATATCTCTGCACATGCTGGTGCTGATCATTGGACAAAAATACAATATGGCGTCAATTCTATTCTACCATTATCTCAATCAAAGTAAATTTAACAGCTCTTTTTTTGGTTTTTTGGTTTTAAATAGAAATGAAAAGAGATGTACTCTTGTATAACATTCGATATGTTATTAATGTTATGTTATTATTATCGAACTAGTTTGTAACAGAGTCGATGCCATTGATGTTTATGTATAATTTTAATCAATAACTTCTGTCATTCTGAGTGAAGCATGGAGTTGAAAAGTTCATTTTTATACTACTATTTCTGTAAAAAAAAAAACGAATTGCACACAAATAATATAAGGAGAAGAAAGAACCAACATCCTTCTAGCATATTAAACATAAACAAGTCATAAATAACATCATGGGAAGACTTACCCCTATCTCAATATTCAAATCAAGCTCGTCAAGCTCACCTGTCCAGCACACGAGTCCTATCAACTCAACTCTGGGACGCGCACAGACTATAAAAGAACAGGTGGTGAACTCTGTACATTTAAGCTTTTTGTAAATTAAAATTGCAGTGCCGTCAACATACGTGTTCAAAAAGTGTTTAGTATTTTGTAGGCGGTGGCTCTTGATCTGCAAAGCTAATGTGGAAACCTTGGTTGCATTGAACTTAAAAATGTTAAGACGAACAGACTTTGTGTCTTATATTTGAAATACTTCGTTTTGTAGACTTTTCCATCTGCAGTATCCGTACTGCAGATGGAAAAGTAATAATACATTCATAATACATTTAATAATATATTCTTTAGACCCCGTCTATGTCCAAGACACAAGCATCAGCAAACTTTGTGTCCTGTATTTGACACTACTTTTTGTAGACTTTTCCATCTGCAGTACGGATTCTTTAGACCCCGTCTATGTCCAAGACACACGCATCAGCAAACTTTGTGTCCTGTATTTGACACTACTTCTTGTAGGCTTTTCCATCTGCGGCATGGTTTCTTCCGGCCCCGTCTGTGTCCAAGACACATTCATCAGCAAACTTTGTGTCCTGTATTTGATACTACTTTGTGTAGAATTTTCCATCTGTAGCATGGTTTCCTCCGAGAACGTCTATTTCGAAGACACGCATCAGTTCCGCCCCGCTGCAGCCTCATTACTGATAGCTCTACAATACTCGAGATGGACCCACAATGAATGGGAGGTGGAAAATTGAGCTCTTCCCCGGCTAATGGAAATCTGGGAACGAAGCGCGATTGCATCGATCATTGCGGGGCAAAAGGCTTGGAGTATTGTGATTGTTGAATGGCGCGAGTGGCTTTTTAGATTCCGAGTGGTTTCATAAATCAAGTATATTTCGAGCTTCCTTTTGTGATTGTGCGTCACAGGCAGCCTATTTTAGTCTTTATTTCCCATGATCTGCATTTTTTCGTGTTCAAAAGTAAATGTTTCTTAAGTATGTTCTCTAAAGTTATTGTAGTATGTTGGTTCAAGGTGGACTCTATTTTCAGTGGAGGTGACTCTATGTTCTCGTAAAACATTTTTATTTTGTAACAAACGTATCGGTGTAATGGTTACAACAGATGGGATGCCGTAATAATTAACTATTAATTAAATATAATTAATAATTTGATGTCAGAAATAATTAACAGGTAAACGTTTTATTGCGCACAACAGATATAACAAACGGAATGATAATACCGTGTAAACTACTGGTGGCCTTATCGCTGAAATGGCATCCTTTCTTAAATCTTTTAGATTATGATTGATATCTTTTAGATATATTATTTAGTCGATAATGATGATTTATTATTGTTTTTATTAATTCCAGTTTTCAAGTGCAAGAAACACAAGTAAATTTCTTGCGTAGGTGCCGTTAGAAATCCGAGCGGAATGCGTCCCTCATTAAACCCGACTCCGGTTGTTATCCCGAAAATATTAAACTTTAACCGCACCTTCAATGCTCACTTTACGGACCTTTGTTCTCTTATAGCATACCTTTTAGAATAAAAACTAGATATATTACTTGAAACTAGCGACCCGCCCCGGTTTTGCATGCTACCTATAAACCTACCCTGAAAATTTATGTAACTGATGCTAACTTCAAAATTAGTTGCGTGGTTAAGGAGGAGTTGGCGGATATACAGACAGACGCGGAAAAGGCTTTGTTTTATTCTACACAATACTACACGTATACTCGTATATTATAAGCAAAAAAAATAAAGAGAACAATTGTTTAAACGACTAGATATAAGTGGTCAACGGTGCTTATTGATTGAGACCTATAACGCTAAGGCAATTAAAAAACATTAATCAAAATGCTCCGCTAAAATCCGCGGTCCCACAAGAACCGGTTTCTTTTTTAAAATTAAAGGTACCAAAGTTACCAGGTCCAGGTCAGGTCAGGTTACAAGATCCTTTTCTGTACCACTGACAACGAGTACATACAAAATTTCATGATGATCGATTGAGTAGTTATAGCGTGAAAGCAGCAAACAAATAAACTTACTTTCACATTTATAATATTAGTTAGGATTACAGTAAGTTCGAAAGAGCCCTTCGTTAGAGTTTTAGTCATCACAGTATTTGGATATCAAAAGCACATATTTTTTCTGTAAAAAAATAATATTTTATGAATGTCGGCTACATAATCATTAAATTTTGATTAAGGACCGTAGATTGACATACAAAGACAAAGCGAGACCATAAACAGTTAGCGATAGCAGCTCCGAATGTCGACGCGCTCCATTGAAAATTCACACAGAAACTCTTTCAAAGGCAACGGCAGCTATCGTTTATTCCGCCTCATGGATACAGCGATGTAGAAATGAAGCTACACAAACAGATTTCAACGCTCTCGTAGCACGCCTACGTATTCCGTAGCTAGTCTACGTAATCGTAGCAAATCTACGTACGTAGCTAGTTTACTTCGTAACATGTCTACGTATTTGCAGCAAGCCTACGTCGTAGATCCGTAGCTTTGTACGTCACTTTTAACGGTGAGTTGTGTCACTCGCAGAATCCGCAGTGTGTAGCAAATACATACTAAGTGACAGTAGATGTTATATCATGAAGCCGACATGTTTTATGAAATCATTTGAGAGCGTTATCGTTTGTCTTCGCTTTGTCAACAACCAATTACGCTCGTGGTAATCCTTACTTATTATAAAATCTAAAGTGACTTTGTCTGTCTGTTTGTAAGCTTTTCACGGCTAAACGAGTCTTGATAAAATTTGATAATTAGTTACAATATATTACGAGGAAGGTTTTTGAATAAACGCGAACGAAGTCGCTGGTAACATCTAGTGTTAAATATATTATTTTATCGGTTTTTGGTAACCTCTGAGAGGCTGGGCATTTAACTTCACCTGATGTTCAACAGCGGTGTGGTAGTAAATAGTAGCACATCTAGCCCGCGTCAAAACTTGCATCAAATTATGCTCTGGTAGCGTCGTTAGGTGCCCGGCGACAGAGCTTAATCTATTCAAGCTGATTCTATGAAATGCATGTAAATTCAAATTTTGCTTACCGCTATGACGAACTAGTGAGACTGGGTGGAGTGAAGTTTTTTTTTTCTAATTTGCGACTCTATTATTAATACGATGCTCGTGGGACGTCCCTTCCAATCTCCATACAAAGTAAAAATATAAATTTTCCAATTACCTGCATTCACATAACAACCATGAATGGCAAATGGAAATATTTACAGCCACTACATGTTTCTCCGACGTGAACTAGTACAAAAAGCTGACGTTAACTTGTTACGTCATCTTCAGACGTCGTAGATTCGTGCCGAGCACACGTACGAGTTTTATCATGGCCTTCGATTCGTCCGCTCATTAATCTTGAATCCAGCTGGTAAACAGACCGGGGGATCCGAGCCGTGGCTCACTGCTGGAGTGCTAGGTGATTAAGCTGTAGGTTCGCAAAGGCAAGTCGGCCAACCGGAACTTCAGTCGTGTATAGTACAGAATAGGTTAAAAACTCTGTCGGGGGTGTTTAATATCGACAAGGTCTCCAATTAGAAATTAGTCCTATACGAGTAACACTTTTAAACAGTTGAAGTTGATGAAAGTTATGGACAAACAGACGAGATCATCGGTTTTGGAGGTTTTGAGATTACTGGGTCACTTTTACTCTTATGACTTTTGTGATTAGAGAGACAGTGGCGGCGGTCATGTGTCGCATATAAGGGTTAAACAAATGAAAAAAATAATAGATTGGTTTATAAGGCTTTTTCAGAGAGTTAAACAAACACAAACACTGATACCATATATTTGTAAACCACACATAAAATAAGCAACTCTGAATCCACAGCTCCAAATCATAAACTGCATAGTTGAGACTTTGAGAGTTGCCATCACTCCCATCGAGATATGCCTCCGACTATTACTCGTTCGGCTAGAAGATGGCATGAATATTGCATCAGGTGGACTACCACGATCTCTAATAGTACAGGCAGAGGCGAACGAACGCGAATGTATGGTACATCTCCTACAATTCGATTGATTCATCGAATAGTATGTATTTAATTTACAAATCTAGTTTCGCATCAGTTATGTCTAAGGCTATGATAAGAAATTAAAATTAAAAAAAACCCCGACACCGATTTTCATCAAACATGGCTAAGAACACTTCCGACTAATTCACCTTACAAACAAAAAATAATCAAAATCTGTTCATCCGTTCGGGAGCTACGATGCCACACACAGACACGTTTTTGCGTCGGGGTTTAAAATGACAGTACTCGTAAGCTGAACTGAAGATTAGGCTTTACATGTCACCTTAATTTTAGTGCATTATGTTTTCCTGTTCTTCTCTCGCTCTATCTACAAACGAGAGAAGGAAAGAAAGTCTGTTATAATATTGAAATCCGGTGAATACCTCAGGAGTTGTAGTAGGGTTCCAAGTCTCAACTCTCCCCCACTACCCTATTCACTCACCCCTTTGCCTTGCAGAGTCTCCTCTCATTACTATTTCATCGCTACACGCCGTCTGCGGAGACCTTATTGTGCCCTTGCACGGTTGCCTCTACTCCAAGATTTTAATGGTCATGCCCATTTCGTTAGTCAAATTCTATATTTAGGCAAGTACATAATTTTTACTCGATCATTAGTGAAATTCACTGGGTCATTAAGGGCACAATTTTGACTTCGTTTTTTGTTTGTAGTAGTATTTTTAATATCATTAGGTTTTTAACCACACTAGCCGCCTTATTAATAAACATTTTACACCCTCTGAATAGATAAACAGTGTTTTTTCTCTTTCAATGGAGTTAAAAATTCAAAACGAAAGAAAAAAATATTGAATTGCATTATTATTAAGGGCTATACAACGTTTATTAGTAAGGGGGTTAATCTTTAGCTATATACTCACGTGTGTCCCAAAAAATAATACGCATTTCGTTTTTAGTTCCAAAAACTTCCAAATACTTCTCATTCCATTGTTACATACGAGTATATTGATCAGACCTTAGATCGCTGGGCATTAATCCTTAAAGCGCGCGTAAGAACAGAGCCTTAGCTTAAGTCTAGCTCATAATATAGTGCATTCCGTGACCTACTTGAAGACAGCGCAGCTCCCGCCTAACGCCATTCGCTAAGAATTCCAAAAGAGCACGTACCGAGATTAGACAGTACATAGTAGATAATAACGAATTTGAAAATTGTTTACGAAAAGTGTACACACTACATATATGTATGTCGCAGTCAACTAGCTTAATTCACCGTTCAAAACAGCCTAGCCGATTTCATAATTAATTTTCAGAGCAAATCCGACTTGAATTGGTTAGGTGTGGTGTGAGGTTCGTTGTTTTTTTTATAACAATCCGAAACCTCACCAAATTAAATGATTTGGCTAGACAAGTAGTCAACGTTGTCGTTCTAAGTCATTTTGCTAGTCGTTTGATTGAATGGCTGAATATCGTCAGGAAGCTAGTTGAACGGCGCCGTTTAGTAAAATAGCTAGTCTGTTTATTTAACGGCTAATTAAGCAAGTTGGCTGCGACATATACACACACATTATACTTATTTGATAAATGTAGTTATCTTAATATCATCAAACTCTTGAGTACACTCACTTACTCTGTTACAGAAAGGCCTGACTTGGAAATGGAAATGCTATTAATAAAATAGGGATATAATTTATTATGAATCCTATTTTTAACTCCAATCCCTGAATTCACTTAACCTCCTAATTGTTATCAGACACCACAAAAAGCGAGCTTGTTTACTGTTTGCCGATGAGTGCTAAACAACGCGGGCGCGCATCCAAAGTTGACCGAAGTGGCGCGAACTTCCGTGAAGTTTTAATGAACTGTCGGCAACACCGAGAAGAGTTGGAAAGTATCGCGAGCCGGTCGCGAAGTCATCTCTGAAGCCGCGATACGCGACTTTTTTAAGATAACTGCATCTAGAAATTCTAGAACTATCTCTCAGCTAAGTGCTCGTAATGTGTGACTAAAATCTTGGGAATAAAGTGGCGCTGAGGGCAACCGTGCTCTATAGTAGACTGCACCATGTTTAGCCTAATAGAATTTGATCAAACGCGAACTTATTCCGAAATAATAAACAACAATCTTTCTCTGCCTTAGCTTTTGAATATTAATATGTTTCCTGAGTGGCACCGAACTGTTGTGCCCAACCACGGCTTGCCATCACGAGACTGATTCGTCGTCTACGGTCTAAATTATACAGACCGGACGTAAGGCGAGCATGCGATGCGGACTGGTTTCAGGCGTGAAAACTGTGAAACGGCGCGCCTGTACCGTATCGCTTGTGTATAACTTAAAACACGTCGCTTTCACTTGTACACTTTATATAAACATTTCAAGCGACTCGGCGTCTAAACTGTGTCTGCGCTGCAGCCTCACCTGACGTCCGGCCTGTATAATTTAGGCTTAACTCAGCCACTTACTTTTACCAAAAAAATGTGCCATCATATAACATATTCGGAGCTCACAGTGAGCCTCGAGGTAATGTAATTCTTCGTAATTACGGCGCAAAGGGCCCGAGACGATGTATTATTCAGACCAAGACACCCAGGCCTGGGGCCCTCACCTCGACGCCAAAAACGTATAAATGTCAAAAATATGCGCAGCGTCGACGACGAAAAAGGAAATTTTATTATGGCTTTAGACAGAGTGAGAGCCTTGTACACGAAGTAACTGCGGCCTGCGGGTTTAGCTATGTAGCTCATTTCACAGGCTATGCTCAGCTTTCAGAGATAAAAGGTTTTATACCTATGCTACAGTCCGTATATCCGGCATTTCATTTTTCAGTTAAATATTACGTCAGCCTGTTGCTCATTGTGAAGTGTGAACCATTTGGAAAACATACACAATTACACAATTTTGTATTTATATATCTCGGTGAAAATAAGGTCGACCGACAGACTGTCTATCGAATCACTTGGGTAATTGTATTTTTCGATGATTCTCAAATCTCAACAAAGAATCACTTTCATTCGATGTAACCGAACCCAAAGACAATATCTTCCCGTCGCTACTCAATTTAAATTCTAGTCCAGCGAGCGCTATTTGCGTTACTGAACCAATTCATTTCTTATAAAATAATTTCTAATCTTTAAGCGACTCAAGAGTGAATTTAAATGTGATTCTTGGTTTTAAATATAAAACTATTCGCACCCTTTCACACATATTTAGCGAGCAATTGTATGTGGGTATGGAGGTGACACGACACGTCCCCGAAATGTAGGCTAACTCACTGTTACGGTCGATTGCGAGGGATACCGTGAATCTCATGACGGACAAATTCTCTGTAAATCATTATTTCGTTTCGTATAAGTCGTAATTTCAGTGGAACTCATTTATGGCCGGCCTAGCGCTAGCGTGAATGTTCATTCGTCTCGTTTAACCTAGTTTCCTTGTATTTATGGATCAATGAGCTTCTAGAATAAATCATCGAAAATTCCGGCTCAATTCAAAAAGTTGTTCAAAGTTTCTTTGTACAACTCTACTCAACTCTAGCCTATTCAAATCACAGAGACTCTCCTTTCTAATCAGTTCCAGTACTAGTGTTTCGTGATTTGATTAAACTACATAAATGTATTTACTGCTGTTTCAACATAATCTCAGTAAGTAAGAGCGTGGGATTCGAACCTGTATTTCGTTGTTTATTTCCTAAAGTTCGTACGTGCGTGGATCGAATGTGGGCAAGTCTTGGCCGATATCTCACTCTCGGTCCGTCGCCTCAGATGGAGATGAATGGCCGGCCTCTGCACCTCGCGCGGGTTACCCAAAACATACGTCTATTTTTAGATACAGGTTCTCCAACTTGCTGTTAACTTTAATCAAATATAGCCCGTGAGGTAATCATATTGCTAGAATTACTAAAAACAATAAAGACGACATTGTTCATTTTTACACTCTATTTATATTGGAATGGAATCGCTTAATTGATATATACATTGTATTCCAACCAGATTTGGTCTATCACAATAATTTACTTGCAAATCCCTCGAGTGGTCAACTCGTTTCGTTCACTACATTGAAGGCTTATTTTCTTTCGGTTAACCCTTCAGTCGGCACTCGGCAAACAACTCCATCCTCCGATAGCCAGTAAAGTAAACCCACAACGTACACTGCTTCATACTCCCGGCGAGACGTTAGTAAAGATTACATATTGTAATTGGTAAACAAGGCACTTTTGTTCCACTTGTGTGCAAACATCCTATACAACATGTTTATATACGAACATTTACATTTATATAAGCCTTGCGTAAACTTTCCATGTACTTTGCATATTAATAAATCCCTAAAGACGTTTGGGATCGTTTTCATAAACGTGACATATTAGACTGTTGTAACGTGCCGTTCAATGGAGCACGGTTAACAGTGTTGTTGAGCAATTGAG
Source organism: Peribatodes rhomboidaria (assembly GCA_911728515.1). Taxonomy (NCBI): domain Eukaryota; kingdom Metazoa; phylum Arthropoda; class Insecta; order Lepidoptera; family Geometridae; genus Peribatodes; species Peribatodes rhomboidaria. The sequence goes on along the minus strand of OU452179.1, from coordinate 13,608,113 downwards.
GACTATAACGGTACATGTAATAAAGTCGAATATGTATTGAAATTGAGTAACAATGTAACAAATAACGTTAGTCGAGATATAGACATACTGTGGACAATGTGGATATACAAGTTAGATAGTATGCAATGTTTGCCTTCAATGTGTGTTAGTGGAAATAGGTCGTTGTGTAGAGGTAACCTACTTACGAGTACGGTTGCGTTATCAGGCGAAACACTGGAGTTGAAAACTAAACGGGAAGCTCTAACCCGTTTACTGGAGAAATAAAACGACTGTAAGGACTAAGACACGTCCGCACTAGGACGCCTCTCTTACGTCCTGGGAGTAGTTGATCTTAGACAAATAGCCGCCAGCTGTGTCATTTATTTGATAAATAGTTTTGAACTTCCGTGGGATTTTATTCGCGGAATGTATTAGTCGTTATAAAAGTATGAGCAGGTAAGTACAATGTTCCGACTTGTTTAATTCTGAATTGTTACAATGCCAATAATAAGAAGTGTCAACACTTTTGTATCCGTGCGTTATTACAGCACAAATGCGAAACTACACAGCTTCGTTGCACACACAGCCAACGCTGCATCACAAAATTAACTATTTCCAAAAAAAATGCCTTATCCCAGTACCTACTCGTATTTCATTGATTTAAAGCAGCTGTTGGCAACCCGAGGCCCGCGGGCCACATGCGGCCCGCGAGGGTTTTGTAAATAAATAAAAAAATCGGGACATTTTGCTCACACGTCGTCTGGCCCCAAACTAAGCAAGGCTTTTACTATAGCTGCTAGAGACAGATGAACATTGAGTTTTAGAGATCAGATAATACCTACATAACTAAATAGATACCTATGGTAAAATGTATGTATACAGAAACCTATAGTAAAATTTTTGAACAATTGCGGCCCGTCACTTGCTTATTTTGGCACTGTGCGGCCCTTGCCAGCCAAAAGGTTGCCGACCGCTGATCTAAAGGAAACATTAGAGTAGTAAGCGTAGTGCGGCCTCACCATAATATGTGCAACTGAACCAACCCTGCACCACACTACATTAGGCTCCTTCGAGACGGCAGATGTGCAATACTGCCGCGAAACCAGTGAGTGCCGCAATGTGCAACATTACTAGAAACGACGACGTTCCCACTTATTGGAAAATGCAGTAAATTTTTACACAACTTACTCGTGTTAGCCTTTTCAATAGTAAACTAGTTCTTTTCAATTAGTTTTTTGTAAGTGTGTAAAATGATGAATGTGACTGAAATAAACAACATTATTTTACATTCAGCGTGTCGTAGCGCTGTAGCTGATTGCTACGCCGTAGCTCAATTGAAGACGTTACGTGGACGTGAGCTCGTGCGACCTTGCTTGCTACGGTGTTACAAGTAGAATGGAAAGCTTCAACTTTCAAATTCAAATTGCCTTGTTAACCGAATAAGCATGATACTTTATTTTAATGATATTATATATAATTAATAGTATAATTTAGAATAGAATGTAATGTTTATGTAAGTATAATTCAAATAGTTTAAGTAGATAATAAAACACTTTTATTTTGTTAATAATATCAATTATATGTTTTATTTTTGTTAAATTTTTACACCCTGTGCCATACTCTTTCATATGTATCCTCGCCATCCTAAGGTTGTCTGGAAGAGATCGCTCTTAGAGATAAGGCCGCCAGTTGTTACACTACAGTTTAAGTTTTTCTGTACTGTTGTTTTGTTATTTCTGGTGTGAACAATAAAATGTTTATCTATTTATCTATCTTTCATCTAAGGGCGAGAAATATCTCACCTAATGACCTACTGCAAAATGGCATCGCAAAAACTGATCTACAGAACAATGTAGGCCAACATAAAGCTGAGTTACTTTTTAATTTGTTCGCATGACGTTATCGCACTTGTCGCTCTCGTAGAGAATGCATTAGAGATTACTGTCATTTCACGAGCAGAAGATAAACTCGCGCAAGATCACAAACTTTCATTATTGTATTAAGCGAGTTGAACCGTAACAAGATTCTACACTCGCTTCACACAAGTTCGTGCAAGTAATGCACTCGGAGAAAGCTTTTAAGCTCCAAAATTAATTAAGCCCAACTTTCAGCTTAACAACGGATGTTTATTATGAGAATATAATAAACCTTTGTAGCGAAATTATGTTCTATACTTTTTCATATTTCTAGCATTGCGATATTTTCACTTCTTCACCACCTCTTGAGTACACTTAATAAGAACAAGTATAATATTTTTTTTGTTTTAAATACCCTCGACACCGATTTTCATGAAACGTATCTAAAAACACTTCCGACTAATTCACCTTCCAAAAAAACAAAATCAAAATTAGTTTATCCGTTCAGGAGCTACGAGAGCTACGATGACACAGACAAATACACACACACACACACATAGACACAGGCACGTCAAACTTATAACACTCTGTCGTTTTTGCGTCGGGGGTTAATTATTATGAAAGGATTTTTTTGAGCTTTTATTTCCTTAAATAACTCTTAAATAACATTGTGAATGGTAGTGTTGATTCTTGTTTGTTGGTATATAAATTGATGTTTTTATCTAGGTTAGTACGTTCTTTGGGATATGGGCCTCTCCACGGGTGAAGGCCTCCTCCAGTTTCTTCCATTTGTCACTGTCATTTGCCCACTTTTCTTTTTGGATTCTTTTAGGTAAATATTATTTTGTTTTCGGCCTTGCATAACATAGTTTAAAGAGAAGACACCAAGTTAGTGATTTTATAAAATATGCACAACGCAAACTATTTTCTGACTAGAGCACCTGAGCTTTTCTGTTTTGCAATATACATTTAATATTCTGTATACTTTGGCTGTTTTGACAGTCTTGTATGAGAAATAGTTTCTGAGTTTCCATGTAAAGTCCACAGTATCAATTATAATCAGGTAAGCTCATTGTCAGGTCCCTATGGTCGGTAAAAAATATCGAAAATTGGTGCTTAAAACAAAGTGAATAAGGGATCCATTAGGTCCAAGATTATCTGGGGCACAACGTCCTAATTAGCAGCATTGGGAACCAGGGCACAATTCTCGTTAGACCTGAAAGCTCTGGCGAAGTTGGCTAACGTTATTTTATTAGCCGCGGAGTGCGATCTGCGGCGCACAGGTAATGACCGGTGTATTAGCGCTGTTGCTATAATACTACTACTAATACTATTGGGTTAGTCTCTTGTCTTCGTAGTAGTCGTTGCGTAGTCGACCATTACCGTTACTGCTCCAGCTTTGACAAAAATGCTTTCGTATGTCCGGATTTCTGTCCGGATCTCTGTCAGACAGACACACACATGTCACATTTCTTAACCGATTCTGATTTGATTTCTTGCGTTTTCGCAAAAAATTCTGTATAATTATCGAACCTACTCACAATCAATATTGTGAGTAGGTTCGATAATAATACAGATTTTTTTGCCTAGGCATTATTTGGAATTTTTTTGAAATGATAGAGAAATAATTTTTAATTAAAAAAAAATCACGTGATACGCCAGTCGCGAGGTCTAGCCTTCGGTAGATCAGTCTTCTATCTGCTGCTTGAAGTGCAAGAAAAAGAGGTTACCGCGATAGACAACATTAGAGAGAATTATCGGAGCTCTTTACGTTGGCTTAAATGAAATGAAATTGTTTATTTCCAGATTTTGCATCCATCAAATTATCAAATTATTTCATTAATTATTAAATGAATTATCTAATGATTAAAAATTAAAATACAATAGTCAGAAACAAAATATATCTTAAGATATAGAAAACGTGCATTATACCGATTTGTAATTCAATTACAACAAAAGCAAGACCAACGCGTGGTGGTCGAGTGGCTATCTTTTAACGTACTGCTACAACAACTGAGAATTCTTATTCCCTACTTTTCTGTTGACAGTGCAGATGGTAATGACCTATCTATAAATGTTGGAGCACCGAGTCACGTCCAACTGGAATTATTATCGTGGCGACTTGTCGGCTTATTTGCTCTATCTCCTATTACTGCGGCTGAAAAGTCATATTTTCTCTCTTCTTTTCATTTGTGGGCGAGATTGAACGTTATCGATTTTAGCTGGACGCCGAGATTGAGGTTATTGGAGTTCGCTGCATTTTGCTGGTTTTATTTTCCTTTCACTCGTATCTCAGTTGTCGGTTGTAGACTTTGAACGATTTTTTAACCCCCGGCGCACAAACGTCAGGTTGTTATTAGTGTGATGAGACGTGTGTGTGTGTGTGTATGTATGTGCGTGTGAGGCGCGCGTGTGTGTGTGTGTGTGTGTATGTGTGTGGCATCGTAGCTCCCGAGCGAATGTACCGATTTTGATTTTGTTTTTTTTTTTTGTTCGAATGGTGAATTAGTCGGGAGTGTTCCTAACTATGTTTAATGAAAATCGGTGTTGATGAAAGTCGGTGTCGGGGTTTTTTTTTTAATTTTTATTTTGTGTTGTTATACTTGCTAGGCAGTGGAATTGCTCTACTCGGTATATCGAAAAAAATTTACCTGACGGTCTAATTATCTCCTCTCTTCTTTACATAGTTTAATAAAACAAAGTCGCTTTTAGCGTCTGTCTGTCTCTCTCTCTCTGTCTGTATATCCACTAACTTCTAAACCACGTAACGGATTTATATTAGATGCTGGTTTCACTATCAGTAAGATCATTTTTTAACGGAAGGTTTACCGGTACTGTGAGAAGCCGGGCGGATTGCTAGTAATAGTATAATAGGGTAAAGGCGGGTATTCCCGGTCAGATGACAATGCCGGTCACCAAATAATCTAACAAAATATTAGGTATACACGCACTCACACATGCAAAGAGGGTGGCGTGATTGTTCCCCGCCCCGACGCACCGACCTCCGCTCAATTCTGACCGCGCGTCACCGAGAACGAGACGTGTCTTTGTTTCGCGCCATTTTCTTAGAACTTTATGGCCGCAGAACATAGGAAGTAAGTACCATAATAATCATATTTCATTTATTGTCTGTAATTAAATTGGCGGTCAGTTAACTAACTATCCATTTGATTGTAGAGTTCGAGCAATAGGCAAAGTATTTTTTTAATTATTATTAACTAAAGTCGAAAGTACACAGGTGGTCAATGCCGGTCAGCGCTGACCGGTATTACCCGCAAGTCAGTAGTAGATGATATTTTTTAGACAAAAATCTTCTCTGTTAGGCGTTTGTATTTTGTATATTATATTTATGTTTATACATATTTTTATTATAACTTTTAGGATGTCAACACCTCGGAATAGGAGCCAAGGAGCGATTGTAAAATGGAGTCAAGACGATTTAACCAGAGCGTTCAAACTTGTTGATGAAGGGACGCCAATTAGAGAAGCAGCGCGTTCAACAGGAGTACCGTTTTCAACCCTTCAAGAACGATTGAAAAAAAAAAACACTGATTTACCATCCCTAGGAAGGAACCCAGTCTTCACCAAAGAACAGGAGGCTGAAATGGCAGATCAAATAAAATTCCTCGGAAAAATATTTTATGGATGCAGCTCAATTCAAATAAGAAAGATGGCTTATGAGTATGCGGTTAAAAATAATTTGCAGCATAACTTTAACGAAAATCTTGGAATGGCTGGAAAAGACTGGCTAATGGGTTTTAAAAGACGAAACCATTTGTCTAGCCGTAAAAGTGAAGGCACAAGCTTAAACCGAGCAACTGCTTTTAATAAGGATGAAGTTGATATATTTTTTAAGCTGCTGGGGGAGTTAATGGCAAAATATAAGTTTCTGCCAAGAAATATCTATAACATGGACGAAACTGGCATCTCCTCAGTTCAAGACCCAGGTAGAGTTGTAACTGAAAAAGGTCAAAAACGTGTGGGCTCTATAACGTCTGGTGAAAGAGGGAAGAATGTAACAGTTGTCTGTGCAGTAAGTGCTACTGGTGTTTACCTTCCACCAATGTTAATATTTCCTCGCCAAAGACATTCACCGGCACTAGAAAACGATGGTCCACGTGGCGCTATATACCGGTGTTCAAAGAACGGATGGGTTAATGAGGATCTGTTTATAGATTGGCTGAAACATTTCGTCAATAATACAAAACCATCAGAAGACGAACCGGTGCTGCTCATATTAGACAACCACTGCAGCCACATTTCTCTAAGGGCTTATGAGTTTTCCAAAACAAACAACATTGTAATGCTATCATTACCCCCTCATGGATCTCATCGAATCCAGCCTTTGGATGTTTCAATTTATGGACCATTCAAAGCTGCCTATAAACAGGAGTGCAATCTTTTGATGAGAACTGAATTGGGACGAAAGATCACTCAAAACGATATTTCCTCGCTTTTTAGAAAAGCTTTCCAAAAGATTGCCACCATACCAAAGGCTGAAGCAGGATTCGCTGCTACCGGTATATACCCCCTGAACCCTGATATATTCACTGACGAAGACTTTCTGGCTGCTGAAGTTTTGAATAGCAGTGAATTGGTGGTGTCAGTAGAAGAGAGACGTAACCTGGACAATAAAACTCCTGATCAAACATTACCCACAGACGAAATATCACCACATGTCCTGCAATCAATAATAGAGCATCCCGGTCCCACAACTTCAGGAGTCACTGCCAAAGATCTTCTACCAGTTCCGAAGAAACTCGCGAACAATAAGAAAATGATGCGAGCCTCTCGAAAACAGCATGCCAAAATCCTTACAAGCACTCCTTATAAAGAAGCCTTAATAGAAAAAGAAGAAAGAAGAGCAAAAAAAGAAAAGAAGAAAGAAAACAAATTTAGTTCCAAAACGGCAAAGAAAAGAGTAGCTAAAGCTTCTATAAAAAAGGTAAAAAAGAGAGTTCTCCAAGAAGATAATGAAAGTTCGTCGAACTCCGAAATCGACATGATAGACGTACGTGACGACGATGACACCGATATTGAAGATCTTGAGAACAAGTGTGTGATATGCAACGATTTCGGCCGGAACAAAGAACTTTGGTACAGGTGTGTTCAGTGTGGACGTTGGGCCCATGCTGAGTGCTCGGGCTTTGAGTCCCCCAGAGACTACATATGCGATTTGTGTCGTTAAAAACTTGACCGGCATTGTCATTCTGCCGACCGGCATTACCCGCTATGTCGGCTAATGGCGGTCAAAGCCAATTTTTTTTCAAATGGATATTGTACCATATTTTTTTTAAATAATTGATCTCATTGTTTGTAAGAATCTTAGATTAATACTTGATGTTATGTTTTCCTAATAGTTCTAAAATAAAAAGTTGATTTTTCTCGAATTTAAGTTGTATTTTGCTTAAGTGACCGGGAATACCCGACTTTACCCTACGTACTAATAAATGTTGAAAAAAAAATTTGAGACGAAATTTAATTAAATAAAAAAACACGCTCTACCCCATCAACAAAGGAAACATTTTAACGTTTTTTTTTTTTTTTTTATGTAAAATAGGTCGGCGTTTGACCACCAACTCGCCTGATGTTAAGCGACGTTGTGGTCTAAGATGGAGCACGACGACCTATAGGGTACTTATTCACTCTAGCATTGAAGTTTTGTAGAGTGAAGAAGTACAAAGACGGCAGTTGAGTGACGAGCTACAAGCGCGCTACTGCTCAGACCCGTCTTCGGAACGGTTACACCGGACTACATCCCGAAACACGACTAGGTCATTTCACGGCATGGCTTGGTCCGGTGGGTGGTAACTAGCCACGGCCGAAGCCTCCCACCAGAGTAAAATTATGTATTCCGTTAACAAGCGCCGAAGCACAAAGGATGCATGGAATATTCACCGAGCGAAACCGCGGTTACCAGCCCTCGTCAAATATTCACTAGCAGCCTCCACTTCACATTCTGAAGATAATCTTCTAAAACAAACTTTATTATCTTCATGTTTAATGAATGGCCATGGAATTACCTACGGGCCGGTTTCTACGACTTCAGTTAGATTTTATCTGACAGGGTCGCGTTTTCAAATCTGGTAATGGAATGGAACAGGCGGGCTCAGTTTCACTTGACATCGGGAAAAAAGGAAGGGAAGACTGAAAATGTATATTGTATGTGTCATGTTCACGGGTAACGGCTGTGTGTAATTTTGGGATTATTTTCGAGACAATTTTTTTGTATTCACATTTTGTTTATTGCATTTGCTGTGTACGAGTATATTTATTAAACAAAATTAACCGAAGTTTAAGTTGACAAGTGAGTAAGTAGACCGCATAATTACAACGTACATATATTGGATATTGTTAATAATTCGGATATGAGATAACAATTAAAAAAATTGAGGACTGCAAGGCGTAGCTGGACGTTAAATAACAGCTGGTTAAGTTAATCTGACAAATAAGTGCTATAAAGCGTGGCTGAAACGGCCTTTGCCTCAACATTACCTTACCAATTTCCTTTTCACGTTCGCAGTTAAAACCTCACGACCTTTTAAAAGAGAGACTTTGTATGATAATGAAAGACTCTTAAAACTTTATAAAGTTTTTACGCTCTTGAGATTATGGTTTCGACTCAGTGTCTTGGAAATTAACTTAAGGCTGCGTTCTAACTGTGCAAACTGAGCGGCTGACTGGGTCCAGTTCGCCACCCTATATAAGGTTGCCTGAAAAAAATGCTCTTAGTGCGAAGGCCGCCAGTTGTCACACTATAGTGTTCAGAGGTATTCTTTTGTTTCTTTTCCGATGTGAACAATAAAGAGTTCATCTATCTATACTTCTATTCTTTATTACTTCCTTCCTACTAATATTATAAACGCGAAAGTTTGTATGAATGGATGGATGGATGGATGTTTGTTACTCTTTCACGCCAGAACAGCTGAACAGATCTGGATGAAATTTGGCTCAGAGATAGATTATAGTCTAGAATAGCACATAGGCTACTTTTTAACTGCGGGTGAAACCGCGGGGCGCAGCTAGTATATTATAAAATCGAAAGTAACTCTATATATTTGTCTGTTTGTAGGCTTTTAACGGCTGAAAGGATCTTGATGAAATTTGATAATTATTTAGAGTACATCACGAGGAAGGTTTTTGGATATTATTTATATATTATATTATTTATATATATTATTTATATATTTATAGTAACAACTAGTCTATCCGTAGATTTTAAAATAGAATGTTCGCATAGTGCGTACTCAGTTTCTGGCGTATCGCTTGCTGACGAGCGGCTGACTCGCATTTTTTTGGTACAGCTTGCCGCTTGCTAATGCATTGAGTTTGCTAATACGCAAATCAGAGTCAGCTAGCGGACAGCCAGCCGCTCACAGTATGCTTAATCAGGACCAAGCCTTAGTGTAGGTACATACGTTGTCCTAGTGAGACAGGTGGCAGTGTTACTGGTTTGGAAGTTTTATATAGCAACATTTCCCATCAAGTAACTAACAGGTAACAATGTTAAGGTTGGAAATTTTTAAATTGTAACATTTCCCATTGAATAACAGTCAGGTAACAGTGTTACTGGTTGGGAATTATTTTACAAAAATTTCCAATCGAGTACCAGTGTTACAGTTGAGGGTGTTACTCGTTGGGAACAAACACGTTCATGACGCGTGCACTGGTAGCTTACGTTCATACGTTCATACTGGTTTATGCCGGGTGTTGTACTTTCAACAGTGTTTTGTCAACAAAATATCTCACGAGTACAAATAAATGCTTTTAATTGTGGTAACACAAAATGTGCTGCTTGCTGATGACACCGTGGTTTTTAATACGCTTATTTTGCTACTTATAAGGTACATAATTGGTAGACTGTTTTTATGAATAGAATAGAACAGAATAATTTTTATTGTCATTAAGTAAAAGTTCCTTAAAGATTTTAGCTAAAAAAATAATTAAGGATGCTTCTATAATGGACTCGTCAAAAGCTAATTACAAAAAATTACAATAGCATTTGGTAATATTATTAAAGTCTAGTGTCTCCCTCAAAAAATGACAACGACAATATTGCGCAGGTATTCAGACTAGATATTCTAACTATGTTTAAACTGTAAAATAAATTCAAATTAATCTAATTCTAAGTCAGCTGTATAGGGGCTTCGTCAAATAAATAGAAAAAAATATATATAAAAATAATAATTGTAATACTAAAATTGTATGGACTTTAACTTCTAGAAATAAATTAGCTAAGGGATAGCATATGTCACTTATATATGATTGTGTAGATTAATATTACTTAAAGATTTTTTTTAAATCGGACCAATGCAATGGTTGCTCAGATAATCCTTTTTATTTATTTATTAGTACTTGTTACCCGCGACTTCGTTTACGTTTATTCAGAAAATAGTATCCAAAAACTTCCTCGTGAAATACTGTAACTATGTAATTATTAGATTTTATCAAGTTCCGTTCATCCGCTTACCCGTGAAAAGTCTGCAAACAGACAGACAGACAGTTTCTTGTGATTTTATAATATTAAAAGTATGGATAAGCGATGCTAGCCTAGAGAAGACTCTCCTCTCAAGCCAGACGGAGCGGGCGGACCCAACCGAAGGAAGATACCAATTTGTTCATTGCGTGAACAAATCTGCGTATTTGATGTCATCTGCTACATGACTGCAGCCCAGTGAATGACGACAGGTTCGCCCCCGTTCAAATTTGGGACTGAATATCGTCCCAAATCGTCTTAATTATTATTATTTTTCTTTAGCACACACCACCGTCCATGCTCAATCATAATATTTTTATTCCATCCAAAGGTTGTCTGGAAGAGATTTGCTATTAAGCGATAAGACCACCCACTGCGCCTTTATTTTTGCATGTTTACTTTAGATTTATTTGTATTTGGTGCCAATAGAGTTTTGTGTTGTTAAAGAGTTTCGAATTTGTATTGTATTGTATCGTCCGGCGAAGTGTGGGTACCCGTACACCTCTGCCAGCTCCTTCGGGGGAAAGGCGTGACGATATGTTAAATACAAACTTAATAACATGTTTATAATAACATAATGTAGATTAAATGCTATATATGTAAACTGTAGTCCACTAACTCCAATAATTAACAGCCAACTCTTGTACTCCAATGCTTATACTATGTTTACATATGCATCGTAGTAGGTAAATGCGCGTATAGTCTCTAGATTACAAAGTTCAAGTTATTCTAGCACGTAAATAAATTGTGCCCCATATTTTAAAGCTACAAAAAATGTGTCCTCGCTGAAACAAATTCAATCTCCGTATCACTACTTGGAATGATCAAAATAGATGTAGGTATTCAATAAGGAGTATATTTTAAATCAATCTCGATGTAAAAGTTGCCTTGAAACTTTACATTGGAAGATGCAACTGCGAGTCGAGAAATGGAAGTTTTATCAAAGTTTAAATTCTTAGCAAAAATATTTTTTGATATATGGCAGGCATGTCATCTTTGGTATTGAATACTGTAGGTGTAACTAATAATTATTAAAAGAAAAATTGGTTGTCTGTTAAGTGACAACGTTAACAAAACATTGATGAAATCTTCTCCTCGAAGGCATTGGCCAATCGAGTAGAAGCATTCATTGTCCCGTTACGCTTATTGTTTCGAGCATAACGGGATAATGAGACATCCTTTTTCGTGCGTGCAGCCGGCGTTCATCGATTTATTAGACGTTGTCACATCAAAAACATAAAACTCGGCTGCAAAATATTGGACCGAAATCCATCAAGCCGTTTAGGCTGTAGGGTGTGCCAAAGAAACCTCATTTATACATACATACCCCCATACATACATACGCTCAAAAACCTAACCCTCCTTCTTGCGCAGTTGGGTAAAAATTGGTCTTTAACTAAATATAAACGCTGTAAAGTAGATTTTATAAAACATAGCATATAGCAAGCATATGAAAAGAATAATGGTAATACGAGTACATTGTCATAAGAGAATTTTGATTTAATATGAAGGAAGACGCGACTGGCAACTAAAAAGCAACTACTTGGATGCTGCACTTTTCATTTTAATATCATAAAATATTTTATCCGTTGATGTAGTGAGCACTCGGAGAGAGCTCCAGCCATCAGATGCTATCACGGCGTGACCCATTTTTGCCAACTCAATTCTGATATTGCTTGCGGTGTAGGTAGATGCATGCTGGGTTATTGATGTGATGACCGGATAGGTTCGAGAATAGCCGGCAGAGTTTAACATCTGACGTGACCTCTGGCTTTAACTCGATTCTAACGCCAGACAGGTGGAAACATGCCATTGCATGTTTTAAAATAAGATGAGGCATGCGTTTGCCCAGAAACAAGATAGTACAGGGGGCTTACCACAACCTCTTAAAACATCATTAATTAAGCCTTACTTCGTAATTTCGTACCATGACCACCCTAAAAGTATTCCTGCTACGTTTTGATATCGCTTAGCAGTTTTGATGACGTCACTCGATTTCGTTCATTCAATCCAAGGAACATTTGTCTAAAAACCGTACCACGACCTCTAAAGTATTCCTGCCGAGCTGTCAAAATAGCAGGAATGATACAAATTAGAACGATTGTTAAAAAGTTGCTCTCCGTGTAACTTTTTCTATTTATTAATGAGTTTTTGCTGTGTTTCTGAGGTTCTATTTGTAATATTTAGCAAGATGGCCGATGATTTGGAAACTTTCGAGTTTCTCGAAGCAGATATTAGAAGCTCCATACTACGAAGGACGCCTTCAGACGGGCTCCAAAATAAATTTTAACCCTTTTTCACATATATTTTCTTTTGGCTAAGTCCGCTCCTTTCGATGCACTTGTTTCTTCTTAGAATTAGCCTTCGCCTGCAGACTCCTATTAAAGCCCGCAGCGATTTCACTGTGGGTTTTTAAAAAGTCTCACATGATATCGAACTGCTTCGCTGAGACTCTGCGGCCGCTGTGACAAATTATTCTAAGCATTAAATTCTAGATAACACCAAAATATTTTTCACAAACTTTAATTGTATACAGCAATTGAATTTTAATTTACCTTAATGATCATAATAATGTAGATTTAATTTACGTTTTTGAGGGGAACCGAAAAGATGGTGTCATGATTTTGTATTATTTTCTAAAACGAAAACTCGCCTTTACTGAAAGAGGGAAAGAGGAGTGGGATTTATCTCATTTATCATCATCTTCATCAGAGATTTATTGAAAAATGTTATGACAAACATACGGATGACTAGGTGGTATGGCTATGTTGCCTCTAGCCTGCCCTATGGGACAAAAAAAAAAAAAATTGACATTGTTCATACAACCAAGTGTCGCCAAATGTTTCTTATGAGCGATTGTACGTCGGTGAGGAAAATAAAAATTCTTAGGGAAGAAAATAATAAGAAACCGTAGTGTTTTTACTTGCAACTTGTAAAAACCGTAAGAGTAATTTCCCTGTATCGATAGCATATTGTAAGCACGATTTCGCTATGCGGTCGTACTATTGTACGACCCCGATTGTCCGATTTTTACACGGCAAAAATCGTATAATTACGATTGACATATATACATCTGGCAACACCATACTCGAAAATACTGGATTTAAGATTGATAGATGACATTCACACTGATAATGACAGTTCGTAACGCAAAAATACCACAGAGTGTGTAGAAGCACTTGTATCGTACATTCTTTTCCCATCACTACAGCAGGAGTAAAAACGTTTTAAAACATTATTGTTTTCAATGCTTGTGGTATGATACAAAACAATACTTATTAAGGAATGTAACAAAACGTTCCTGCGCAATGATGTTTTTGTAAAAGTTCATGGTAAGCCCCCAGGTTGATAAAATAAAATTGATCTCTTGTAGAATTAATCACTTTACAGTATGGATAGATAGATAAACACTTTATTGTTCACACCAGAAATAACAAAATAAAAGTACAGAAAAAATTTCAACTGTAGTATAACAACTGGCGGCCATATCACTACGAGCGATCTCTTCCAGGCAACCTTAGGATGGAGGAGATACGTATGAAAAAGTATGGGACATACGAGTAGGTGTGCAAAAATTAACAATAAATATAAATAAAAAAAGTACATTATTAACAAAAATAAGAGTTTTCTAAACACCAGTATGTGTCTTAAAACGTAGACAGCTAATACATTTTGATTGTAGGGGTATGTTTTACTTTTATCAGCGCTTCGTCCTCCCCGCAACGTTCGCGACATAAATAACCTAGTAGAGTCTGCGCCAAACTTTATGGCCGCCCTGGCCTGTGGTAAAAACAAGTGAAGTTTTTCGTTGTCTCGCTTGATAGATAAAATATTTCACTGCGACTCTGCAATGTTTGTAATAAAGTAATAACGAACAACCGCTTAAGCAATAAACTTTGTTTAGCCACGGAATAGTTATATAGTATTTTATCTTTTCGACTTAGTTCCATGATTTAAAAGAAAGAAAACTACAAAACACTATAGTTATCCCGAGGCTATACAACGTTTATTGCTAAGGGGTGTGTGTATTTCAACCCAAGGCAGATGCTTATCGGCTATTTTCTAGCTTCAGAAATGTACAAGTGTCATAAACCTTTAACTTACTCGTTTGCTATGGGACGCAAGCGTATTCTCAGAGCGGCCACAAAGTTTAGCGCGGAGTCTTCGAAAGTGTTAGCTCTCGCAGTTTGCCACATGTACGGAGAATACACCAATTACAAGTTACGTGTTTATGGATGTTACTTGGCCGGGTTTGGCTTGTGTTTGACCTTCACAACAGCTGCGACCGTTGGCTAACTTTTTGGTTACTAGTGTGTGGTTATCAGACACGGTTATTTGGCACGAGTCTATTTTTATTGTGGTACCTACTTCAGTGCAAACTTTCATAAGTGCAGTTTTCTGGTTACAATCTTAAGTGATTTCTGGAGCCTTCGTTCTGCGATATCAAAGTTACGCTTATGTTCCGGGTGGCTATCGGAGTTACTGGCTTTTTAATCATTACACAGGCTGTAAGGTATTGACAAGTTTGCATGGACCAGTACCTACCGCTAATAACTACTTGTTTTTTAAACCGGGTCCATAAAAAGCACTCTAGCTCTGGTCCTTCTGGGTGATACAAAACAGTTCTCTAGTTCATGATGATGAATCGATATTTCTTTCTTCCCCAGGGCATATTCCGGCTGGCTTGCGAGCACGTGCTCCGCACGATGCGCCGCGGCCGGGAGACTCTGCTGACCCTGCTGGAGGCTTTCGTGTACGACCCCCTGGTGGAGTGGGGCGGCACGGGCGGCGGCGGCGGCAAGAGGAGGCGCGGCGCGAGGGACGTGCGCGCTGCCAGGGACATGCTGGCTGTGCGCGCGCTCGAGCTTAAACACCACCTGGGGGAAGTCACGTAAGTCACTGTTCTAACCTGTTCCAACTATATGGGATGTAGCAAGGGCTTAAATAACTTTATGCTAGCCTGAACACTTCCAGTCTGCTAGGCGCATGGGACTAATAGTGCCGCAGGCTAGGAGTTTTCAGGTCCGAATTAAGTCACTAAATGCCCTAAATTTTACTGTATAAAGATCTGCATGATTATTGATTTGGGGCTGGCTTGAGCTTTGAAGAGATTGGGTTGATTGGATTTGGCGCGTTATTTTTGATTTGGGCCTTCAACGTCACCCTTCTCACTCGACAACGGGTATAGTCAAGCTTGTTATGTTATGATTAATACTCTTGTATTCGAAGTTTCGCTAGCTATTCCGACTATATCTGAGATCAAGGTTATTTCCTAACTTTGAATATCATCATCCGCGGTGCTATTCACTATCATTCGGAAACGTTTCCGATCGGATCCCACAAATTTTAAACTCAAATTGTTGGAATCTCAGTCTACTTTAGTCATACATTTTGGAATAGGAAATCGGGTAAAAATCCGATCGGAAGATTTAATCATTGTTAAAAACTTATGAATCCAGACTAAGATTAGAATAATTTGAGCTCAATGATCAATTCTGTTGTCTGATAAGTTGTGTCTGAAAACTAAGCATAATTAAAACTTAACAAAAAACTTTGTTCTGCTTAAATCACCGTGAATTTTTCTCTATTATCATAATAGTAGGCATTTACACCGAGTTGTAAACTAGTTTATGAAACAACATTATTCTGTCTGCCATAACAAAAACAATGATAATTTTATGTTTCATGGCCAACGCCTTGAGTTTTAGCCGAGGAATTGCCAAGTTCGTTAAGTTGTTTATGTTTTGGAATTTTGATTAAAGTGAAGAATATCACTAATTTTTTCAAGTTCATTTAGGCTATGTTAAATTCATCTACTCTACATAGTATAAAACAAACCATCAGTTTTGGGTACGTTGCCTGCTCGCAGTGGTTTATTAGATATTTTAGTTATTTTTATGTTAGTGTAGATTGTATTGGGTGTTGTGACGTACAACACCCAATACAATCTAGTCTTATCTCTGTCAGCCTCTTCGAGGGAAAGGCTTGACGATATGTATGTAGTATAGTATTAGATTAGGTTTTGTACATTTTTTAAGTAGTATAGTTTAAGCATTACATTTTTCTTACCTTACCTACCTATTAACCTTCGTTTTTTTTAAAGAAAATAAACTATCAGTTAGATATTTTTACGAAAGGTTTATGGGTACCGTGCGAGGCCGGGGCGGGTATGAAAGTAGTTGCCTACTCTAAGGTAATAGTAGTAAGGTAGTATGAAGTAGCGGGTTAGAAAGTATGTGCCTACTCTAAGGTAATAGGAGTATATACCACATACGACTGTGATGTGATTACGAGTGTATAATTAGTAATGACAAGTACGTTTGTAATGAGTAGAGTAAACGTGTGCTAATGTCCTATGAGTCCTTATTTGACAAAACGCATGAATAGTTAATTATTTAAAACTCCACTGTTCTGAAGACCATTAAAATTGATACGATTGTCTGACAGGTCCATCTGATTTGTACGATATTTATCTTTGAAATTATTCGGAGTACCTCGATAAAAGAAAATAAACCATATCTCCCCCAAACAAACATCCCGTGCACAGCGCTCCTTCGAACGTCGTCAGCCTTTAAATTATTTGTATTTCCTCCCGTAACTTGCCGTTGTTATGTTCCCGGTGCTGTAATAACTACCCCTAAGGAAACAACCCTCTTTCCTCCCCCGACTCTTGTGACTCGAGTGAACGCGTGTACTACAGAGCAATAAATAAATATACGTCCTCCTTATTCTACAATGGTTGCACGGGATGTATGTACTCGTACATGTAACCGTCATACACGTGGAAAGTAACAAAGAATGTTGCTTGTGCTAGCATGTGCTCAATCGTCGCATGAATGTTTCTTTGAAACCTTATAACAATATTTTTTCACATATTTGAATGGTCTGCATTAACTTTTCTCTCCATTTTCAAAGGATCGCATAAAACTTTTTGAATTGAAAAGCAATGTTGATTTATGAAATTCAAAAGATTGGAATAACTTTATGATTTCGTAAGTTCACTGCAGTGAAATATCGGGCCGCCTTTGTTTGATTCAATAGTTATCCATTTCTGAGCCCGACGGACTTGAATATTTAACGCATCTCGCCTCGGGGGGATTCAATTTCATTTATTGTTTGAAGTATATCGTTTTTCATGTATGTTAATGTTATACAAACATTCGAGCAATCAAATATGAAAGAGACACCAGCAAAATAAAAGCAATGTCATTTAACTCACTAACTTCCCGTTCAGCTGTAAATTATTCACGAGAGTTGACTCCGATCTCACCGTTAATAATTCACCGGCACTCACGACAGGCTGGTTTACATGAAAACTATTGTTTCAGGGACCAATTCCTCGCCGTGCTGCCTGAAGTCAAACAATGTGCCGACAATTGGCTCGAAGAAAATGAAAAGCTAAAATCTGTGGAGAACAAACTTCAAGAATGCCACCAGCAAATGGCTTTGATAAAGGAGATAGACGCCTATGGACCTAACCTGAACAATCATCCTCTCTACGCAATATCTCAAAAGTATTCGTCTTACAAGCAAGCCAAAAATGCAGTCGAAGACTCGATGAAAGCGCTCGTCAAAATCCTTAAAGACTTCGATACACAAATCGAATCATTTGCCACCACTACCGATGTCATCAATGGACCTCAGCTGATGAACTGGGTTCAAGAGTTCTCTGCGCCTGAGGCTGAAAGCCAACCCATATTCGACCACATCAAGGATTTTTTAACAAATGCTGGTCAGAGCTCCATGATCACTCAGTGTGAGCAGGCAGAAGTTGAACTCAACCAGGCCATGAAACAAACACTTCATCTCATTCGAACCTGCTTGGAACTATTGTCGCAATTCGTGGCTGTCTCTCAATATTTTCCCCAGAGCCACACTGAGTATCACCGTATTGTTATGTTCAGGAAATTCCTCGCCACAGCTCTCGAGAGCAAATCTCCTGAGGTATGCCGAGAGATGTCAAATCAAGTCTCAGCGTTAGTGAATGCCGAGAACAGTAAAAGTGAAGCCACTCAGCAAATGGTCGCCTATAGCTACCGACTTCAGGCTATTAGCGCTGAAGCTAACGCTAATCTCACAAAGTCATTCGAGAGATTAAAACTAGAGGGTGGCCCTGATGCACTGACGATCGCTCAAGAGGCGTACATGGAAGCGAAGGCAAACATTAGCAACTGGGTAAGGACCGAAGAAGGAGCGGTGGCTGCCCTAGAATCTGTCGTTATTGGCATGTTATGTAACCTGAATAGACGATACTTAATGTTAGAAAATGGAGCGCAAAGCGCCGGCGACTGTCTCGTGGATTTGACCTCTAGAGAAGGAGAATGGTTTTTGGATGATATGAGTGCTTTGTCGACACAAACAATTGAGCTTCTCTCCTTATTACCACTGCAATCAGCTTCCATTGAAGACGCCGCCATGCCGGTGGCTGTTGAATGCGTGCGACATGCGAATCTGCTTCTTGCCGACTTGGTACAATTAAATTACAACTTCAGCACTATAATACTACCGGAAGCGTTGAAGAAGATCCACTCGGAAGATTCGTCGGCACTGATAATGATCAACGAGCTCAACGCTGTCATATTGAACTCGCCCGTGCCCTTGAATGAGTTGCTGGCACAGTTGGAGATGCACCTGAGATACTTGATCATGGACATGGAGGTTAGACCACCTTGAAACTGTTTTTTTTTTTACTGTTTTCGATGTGACTGTTGCTGATGGCTTAAGAAGCAGGAGTAACAAAAATTTATGAATATTGTTTCCAGTCACCAGCAGCCGGTGCCCAGATGTTGGCAGCAGATTTTCGCGCCCGCTACGAGGCTCTTCTGTCCTCGAATGAGAGTGATGGCCAGAGCGGCGGGCGCATGCTGCTGATGGGATTCAACGGACTTTTCGCGGCGGTTGAGCTACGGGCAAGGGAGCTGGCAGACCATATCGCCATACCCGTCCCGCAGGCTTGGAGGAAGATCGATCACATCAGTGACGCTATGCACATGTCTGTAAGTATCCATCTACTTTTTGTAGTTCATGATCTAATAATAATAAATTCGGGACACTTCCACACACACGGTCGCCTGACCCCAAGCTAAGCAAAGCTTGTATTATGGCTGCCAGAGCATACATACTTAGATATTTTGAAAACATACAAAAATACATATTAACACCCAAACATAGAACAAACACAAATATTCATCACAAAAATGTTTGTCCTAGGTGGGAATCGAACCCACGCCCCCAAGCTCAGAAGGCAGGTTCACTACCAACTGAGCCACCAAGGCAGTCTTCCGCTGACTTGTGTTTTATTATTGAATCAATTTTATTTCATCTCATTTTTCTTACTTGACGTCGACTGCTTGGAAGATTCTAATTTGTGATGTTGTTTTCAGGCGGCGCTACAAAATCCAGCCGTGCGCTCGGTGCTAGAAGACATGTTCCTAGTGCGGCGCGTGCAGACGGTGGCTGAAGTTTTGTCGATGTGTGTGCAGGCGGCCGCCGGAGCGCACGCTGACGACGCCGCGCTATGCAAGCCTGTCAAGAGGTAACCAACCAAACTTACATCACAGACCGCTTTCTAAATTGAACCTAAATAACAAGAGTTTCAGTTGTTGTTTTTCCCCTTTTAGGAGAAGTTCTAAGGTGTGACAGTGTATTTGTGCTGTAGGTTCACCGCTGAGTTCGTGTCGCGGTGCGTGCTAGGCGTTCATTCGTGTGCGCTAGCGTGCGTGCTATGCGCTCTGCTACGGCGCGCAGGACAGGACCTCCGGCACGAGGTCGAGCAGAAGGAGATCGGTGAGACATACTAACACTCTTTAAATCTTACTATCTCTTATGGTATTTCTTGTTATTTTTCGTGTGTGTTATTGTTCTTTTTGTATGTGTGTGTCTTTCGTGTTTTTGGTTTCGGATGTCAACAATAAAAAGTTTAACTAAAGAGTGTTTAATTGTTTAATATATTATTAATATTGTTATTTTTTCATTGTATGTTTTCCGAATAAAAAAAATCACGATTAAATTTTTTAGTAAGTACACTTGGGATTATAAGTACAGTCGAGATGGGCAAAAATGGAAACAGTCTTTCAGTCCGAGGTAGTTCCATTGTTAGGCTGGTTCTATGGTTACGGTGCTTTGGCGGCGCCGTCCAACAGCGCGCGTGCGTTTTACCGATCAGTGCAGCTCAATGAAACGCAACTACTAGCCCTAAACATCTCCGAACGCGCCGCGCTTGCATCGCGTCGCCGAAGCGCGAGACAATGAAACCAGCCTGAACTCCCTTGTACAAGCACGTTTTTATATCATGCAGGTGCGTCATGGAGCGTGTCGCTGGAGTCTCTGTGCGAGAAGGCGTACTGTAACACGAGCCGCTGCGCGCGCGCCGCGTGGCTCGCTCGCGCGTTACAGGCGGCGCGCGCGCAGCGCCACGCGGCGGCGCGCGCGCACGCGGACCACCAGCGAGCGCGCGCCTTCGCGCACGCCGCGAGGCACAGGGCCGCCGCGCACGCTGAGGTACTCGCCACTCACGGACCCGGCTGGCTCACTCACTCACGTTACTATTGAGCTGAGCTGTATCGCAGCTGATTGGACACCACTTACTGGCGCAATATATGTTTTGGGTTAAATTCAGACTGCACTGATGCACTGATGCACTTTAGAAACTTGATTAAGAATATTTATCAAAATGGGTCCTACAGACACTGCATTTTTCCAATGGGTTAAATTTCTGTTCGACTTTTCTTTCCCTGTAGGTATAGGCACAAATTAGAAAAAAGTACACGAACGACCTGCGCAATGTTAATTTTGAAACTACCTTGATGTTTGTATGTTAGGTGATGGGCACCGCGGCCGAGACGAGCCAGGCGCTGGGGCGGCGCGCGCGCGAGCTGGCCGCGGCGGCCGAGCGCCTCGCGGCCGCGGACCTGCGCGCGCAGGGCCTGCTCACCGCCGCGCACCAGAGGTAACAACCACCACGCTCTACGGTACGAGACGAGCCAGGCCACAACTCGTTCTCAAACTTCTGGTTGTCTAAAATGTAAAGTCTAAGTAACATTTCTTCTTACGACTGTATAACCTCCGAATGTTTACGTTACGATTGGATGTGCACAGAGTGAAGTGGGGCGTGGGCGCCAACCCGTCGCTGCAGGGCGCGCTGGTGTCGCTGGAGACGTCGTGGGCGGCCGTGCACGCGCGCGCGGCGCGGCTGGCGCCCTGCGCACGCGCGGTGGCGGCGCACGCGCGCACGGCCGCGCTGCTGCGGGCGCCGCGCGCCGGCAAGGGAGTGAAGACGCTCACCACGGCGCTCGCGCACTGGGAGAAGGTAACTCGCACCTGGAAACGAGCTCCGTACTTGTGACTAGTCTCGCTGGAGACGTGGGCGGCTGTGCACGGCCGCGCTGCTGCGGGCGCCGCGCGCCGGCAAGGGAGTGAAGACGCTCACCACGGCGCTCGCGCACTGGGAGAAGGTAACTCGCACCTGGAAACGAGCTCCGTACTTGTGACTAGTCTCGCTGGAGACGTGGGCGGCTGTGCACGGCCGCGCTGCTGCGGGCGCCGCGCGCCGGCAAGGGAGTGAAGACGCTCACCACGGCGCTCGCGCACTGGGAGAAGGTAACTCGCACCTGGAAACGAGCTCCGTACTTGTGACTAGTCTCGCTGGAGACGTGGGCGGCTGTGCACGCGCGCGCTGCAGCTGGCGCTCTATACTCGTAATTTTTGTCTCAATCCACAGTAAGGCCCCAAATTGGTTGGAAATAAGATCAATGAACCATTACCTCAATCTACCGGGTGTAAGGAGACCGTTCTCGAAAACGAAAACTGGGAATAGTGGTGGGGATTACTAATACAAAGCGACTAAAAAAAACGCGAAAAAAAGACTTTTTTTTAAACTTAAAATCTGATATTTTAACATCGACACAAGTTATACAAGCTTTAAAAAGCTAGTTTAAACACCAATTACCAAAAAAAAAAAAATTTACCCTAACGGCAGTCTAATACTAAATGCCTAACAGCTGACGCTAGAGGTGAACGCCCGCACACAGCTGCGCGCGGTCGCGACCTAGGTGCCGCGCCGCCCGCGCCCTCCGCTGTCTCGGCGCGCGCGCGGCCCGCGGCGGCGCGTCGTCGCACTTTCCGTAGGTACTGGCGCCGACCATTGACCCCCGCGATATAAACGCGTTACATTGCTGGTTTGCAAATTTCTAAAAGTTTAAAATAACAGTTATATGGCTAATAGTTAGTGGTTTCGGGTTGTGTATAGATAGTATAATAACGGCGTTTCGGCTTCGAGAACGGTCTCCTTACACCCGGTATATGGCATGAACCATGTGCGTAAATTTAATGCGTTTCGCTAGACGTTCTGATCTGACTACTCATAGGAAATAATATTTAGCTCTATCTAGTTTCATTCGTTCATGTATCAAAATGATTTTGATGTTTTTTTTGTAACGAATATTTTTTTATTAGGTAGTTGTAATAAAGTGTAAAATCTTCATGAGACTTTCCAAATCCTCAACTTTAATCATCACAGGTCTGCACCACTACGATTTACTACTGGAAAATAGCTGTAGTTCTCCTGGTTGAACAATCTGTAGGCCGATCCTCCACTCAAAAACAATATAGTAAATTAATTCAATATTTGCTAGAAATTTGGTCTAATCGCATACAATAATGATAATTAAAACAATTTCCAGGCATGTACGCTAGCACAAAAATACGCACTCGACGTGTCCCCAATAGAAGAATCGCTCATGGAAATGTTACACCCTGAAGGAAATATAGACAAACAATGGGTAAGTTTTACGACTTTTATTTACACTAAATAATATTACTTTTTTTTTACATCAGACTACTGTGTGAACACATATGCATGTTATATGTTATATGCTACATGGCTGGAGCCCGGTGTGTGGCGACAGGCTCGCCCCCTGTCACATTTGGGACTGAATATCGCCCGGCGAAGTGCGGGTGTTGTATTACACTTCTGCCAGCCCCCTTCGGGGAAAGGCTTGACGATATGTTATGTTATGTATAAAATAATTTAAAAAATACTTAAGTTAGTGTGCTATACAAAACGCAGCCTCGCGCGCGCACTCGCTTTGATAAGACTGCAGAATGCGGTTGACACTATAGTCGAAATAATAGTGTATACTCCCAACAGTGGGAAATATACCGAGCTGCGCTACGCAGCTGCTTTCATGAAATTAAAGCTTCGTCTAGGAACCGTCCTACCTTATTCTGTCTGGTCTTACGCGACTGCAGACGCTTGGCGAAATCCCGGGCGCGCCCAGGGGTTGAAGGTGTATCTCCGCCACGCCGCACCGTTCACAGACCAGACTAGAATGTTCCAATTCTAACTGCCTATCGCACCAAATAAACTCACTCGCGAATCTGATCTCCGCGCAAACCAAAGTGATCGGACCAGAAAGCAGTTGGAATTCAAAACAACAATGAGGGCGGTGAATTTACACTCCGATCGCCAATCAAATTATCTCAACAAAAAAACCGTGTCTCGCGGCGCGAATCGGCGGCCGGTCGCGAGAACTGTCACAGGAGTACTACTCTCTCATGCGCCCGCGGCTCGCGGCGCAGGGCGGCGACCTTCCCCGCGTCCCTCTGCCCCGCGGCCGGGACGAAACAATCACCCGCCCCGGACAGGTCATACCTGTCCGCTATATTACGGGTAGCCGGGACAAAGTTGCAACCGCTCGCTTGAGAACCGAATCCCCGACCAGGACCTCTGCAGACCGGGGGGTCCCATCCTTACCAGGAAACAAGTTAACAATGCGCCCCCGTCTCCAATGCAATGGCGATAGGTTAGCATCCTTAACCAGGACGAGGTCTCCGACGCTGGGGGGATCGGTTTTGTCAGTCCACTTAACGCGCTGCTGCAGCAGATGCAAGTACTCAAGCGACCAACGCTTCCAAAAGTGTTGGGACATTTGCTGTAACATTTGATAACGTGACAACCGAGAGGATTTCACCTCGTCATACGGGAGTTCAGGCAGCGCGTTGAGTGGCTGACCAATCAAGAAATGGCCTGGGGTCAACACCTCCAGGTCATTGGGATCGGGGCTGAGCGGACACAATGGACGGGAATTGAGAACGGCCTCAATTCTACAAAACACTGTCGCAAGTTCTTCAAAAGTTAATACCGTTTGCCCTATGGTCCGAATCAAGTGTGTTTTGGCAGACTTAACTACGGCTTCAAATATACCCCCCCAGTGGGGGCATCCGGGAGGATTAAACACCCACCTGATGCCCCGACGAGAGAGGCTGGTTCCAATGTCAAGTTCATTATCAGCTAAGAATCGTACAACATCCCGGAGGTACCGGTCGGCACCCTTATAATTAGTGCCACAATCCGACCGGATCAGAGACGGAAGGCCGCGACGCGACACAAATCTATCCAAGGCCGCGATGAAGGCCGGCGTACTCAGACCCCCCACCAATTCTAAATGTACACTTTTTGAAGCCAAACAGACAAAAACACACAGATAAGCTTTTACCACCCTGGGGTTCCGTAGCAGGGACGTCTTTACCGTGAATGGTCCAGCAAAGTCCGTGGCTACCCCAAGGAACGCTCGGGCCTCGTTGACTCGGTCTGGAGGCAAATCACCCATCTGAGGCTGCATTGTAGTTGCCCTGAGCCGATAACAGGGCAAACACCGAAATAGGATATTCCGGACAGTCCGTCTGCCAGATATTATCCAATATTCTCGCTGCAGTATGGCTAATAGTGCATTACAGCCTGCATGAGAGTTCTTGACATGACGATCATTCACCAGCAATTCCACAAAGTGCCCCTTCTTAGGCAGCAACAGAGGGTGGCGCGCCGAGTAGGGCAAACTTGCATTGCGGAGCCGTCCTCCCACCCGGAGCAATCCAGACTCATCAACAAACGGGTTGAGGCGAACAAGGGCTCCCTTCAATTTAGGACGATCTTTTCGTAGGGCGTCCCTCTCAGCTTCAAAGTGTTCTTCCTGCACCACTCGGACGCAATGATGGACGGCGTTTCTACGCTCCTCCTGAGTGAGAACACGATCTAGCACCCTGCGGTCGGGGTGCCGACAATTATTGATGAATCGCTTGATCCAAGCTATAACTCCAATCAATTTGTCAAACGAGCTATACCGATCCAGCAACCAAACGGGGTCTGACCTGCGCTGACTCTCCACGACATGTACCCGTAAACCCGTAGTAGGAGGTTCAGCCCTCAAACGATATACCGGCCAGTCCCCCTCTGGTTTCTTCAGCCAGTCCGGGCTCCACCAAAGTGGGTGTACAACCAGCTCCCGGGCCCGGCATCCTCTGGACGCTACATCAGCCGGATTTATTTCGCCCGGGACGTGTCTCCAAATCAGGGCAGCATCCGATTTCTGGATTTGGGAGACTCGGTTAGCGACGAAAACTTCCAGAGTGTGGACTGATGCTTTCAGCCAACAAAGCACAATTTGGCTGTCTGTCCATGCAAACATCTGATCGTCCAGATTAATTTTTCCCCGCATTGTGGACGATAAATGGTTTAACAAGCGCGTAAGAAGCGCTGCACCCGATAATTCCAATTTTGGAATTGTCAGATGCGTCCGAAGAGGGGCCACCTTGCTCTTCGCCAATACCAAGTGCACCTCTACCACGCCAGCGCGGCTAACGGTACGCAGGTACACCGCAGCGGCATATCCGCGCTCAGAGGCATCACAAAATCCATGTAAAGTTGCCCTGCAACCTTCCGAAGGTAACAACTTCCGTGGTAAGGCCACCTGATTTATGTCCGGGAGCGACGACACGAAGGACGTCCAATAGCTCAACAGTTCACCGGAAATGGGCTCGTCCCAACCTAACTTCTCAGCCCAAAGTCGCTGTAGGTAGTATTTGGCCATAAATGTGGTGGGCGTGATCCATCCGTTCGGATCGAACGTACGAGCCACCGTTGACAGTACGAGCCGTTTGGTCCAGACCTTCGGGGCATCCACTGCGGCCCGATAAGTAAACAAGTCTTGGACCGGTCGATACTGCACGCCGAGTATCGACATCATGTGAGGGTTGTCAATGTTCTCAAACAAGTGCGGGTCTTGCTGATGGTCCTCCGGCAGGCCAGCTAAGAGATCTGGGGAGTTGGATAGCCATTTTCTCAACTCATATCCACCACTGCGCAAGATCTCAATCAATTCATTCCGCATGACCAGAGCCTCTTCGACGGAGTTAGCCCCTGTGCAGATGTCATCCACATAGAGATCTTTCTCCAAAATGGCGGCCGCCCGAGGGAATCGCAGGCGTTCCCGTTCCGCCAAGTCCAACAACGTCCTGATCGCAACGTACGGACTAGACTTTAACCCATAAGTGTTGGTGTTTAGTTCGTAGACCTTCATTGGCTCGTTTGGGCTTTCACGCCACAAGATTAGCTGATACCGACGATCATCCGGATGGATGACGGTCTGCCGAAACATCATCCGGATGTCAGCGACGAACACCACCTGGTGTCTCCGAAAGTTCGTAATAATGTCCGTAATGTCCTTGTGTAGCTTGGGACCTGCATGTAGGCACTGGTTCAAGGACACTCCATTGGAGGTAGGCGCGGAGCCGTCAAACACAACCCGGATTTTTGAATCCGCTGACTTCAGAACCGCATGGTGGGGAAGGAAGTAATGCTCCACCGAACGCCACTCAAGATTTGACACCGACATGTGTCCCAAAGATTCGTATTCCCGCATGAACTCGACATATTTCTGTCGAAAATGCACGTCGCGGGTCATCCGTCGTTCCATCGATAACAACCGCTTCTCGGCCAGCATCCTAGAAGCCCCTAGAGGGGGCCGCTGGGCGAGGAAGGGGAGTCGTGTTATAAACCGTCCAGAGCGAAGGGGACCAGTGTTATTCTGGTAAAACAGCTCGCATTCATCCTGGACCGGATCCGTACGCGCCGCGGAGGGGGGCTCTTCAATCTCCCAGAAGCGCTGTACAGCTTCAGAGAGCGCTGTCCCGAACAAGCAAGCTGCCCCTGTAGGTGGTGCGGCCACCGGCAATACTGGACCCAGTATCGCATAACCAAACAGGGTGTCCAACGCCACTAGACCCCCAGACTGCAAGATACGCTTATTGGTTGACAACAAGCTCCCGAGGACATCCGCACCTAGCAGCATGTCTACCGAACCCGGAGTGTCGAACCTAGTATCCGCCAATTCCAAACCCTTCGTTAGGCATCGCACCTGCGGGTTTAACTTCATGGAAGGTATGATGCCCACCGCTTCCTTCATGACTAAAGCGGAAGTCGAGAACTTCACGGGGGAAGGGGGGCCCGGCCCGAAACTAAACTTAACTTGCCCCAATACGTGGGGCACTTCAACATTGCCTACTCCCCTAATCACATCGTTGTAGGGTTGCATCTTAATGCCCAGCCTTCTCACCAGCCTTTCTGATACAATACAACCCTGTGCACCCGTATCCAACAGGGCGCGCACATGGGTTGACTCGCCTCCAGAGCCCCAAGCACATACCGAAGCCGTGGGCAATATCACGGTCTCCGGAAGGGCGGAGGTGGCGGGTGAGTGGGCAGCGTATCCCTAACACGGGGAATACCGGAGAGCATCCCTCTCCGCATGGGATGGGCGCTCAAGGGCAGCGAGCGGATCCCACGCCGGTTGATAGGCCTGTCGTCTCACCGGACCAGCCACTTGCGCCGAATAGGACGACGGTCGGCGGCCAAAACGCGGTGGTCGTGCATCCAGGCGAGGGCGCTCCATCATTGTCGGCGAGAACCGCTGCCGTTGTGGCGAACGCGGGCACCCGCCCGTTAAGCCACCCGAGTGTGGCTCGGGCAAACGCGCGACCTCAACTTCCTGGGGGGCCCTCCCCGGGGCCCCTTCTACGGGGTTCCTCGCTCGGGGCGAAGGCATGCGTGTCACCACGGCATAATTGTCATGGGGCCCCGCAGGGGCCCCCCGGTAGGGGCCTTCCTCGGGGTGACCCTCCGTAGGGCCCTGGCTCCGAGCTCCAGCCGGTCTGGAGGCCGGGGGCCTTTGAGCCGAGCGATTGCCGCTCTGAGTGGGGGGAGGGGTATCCCCTCCACTTCGGTTCATACAAAGGACGGGGTGGTGTCTCCCTCCACACTGCCTACATTCGCGCGGGTGTGGGCAATCGCGCGCGAAGTGTGGATCCAAGCACATGAAGCACCAATTGCGCTGCTTTACAATCTCTCGGCGGCCTTGAACCCTAAGGCCCTGAAGTTTACCGCAGGTTGGTACTTTATGTCCCGCTTCCCGGCAGTATAAACAACGGCCGGGCTCCGAAGCCGCGACATTGTACCTCCTACCCGATCCGGATTGCGTCACCTTTCCCCTTGGGGAACAAGGCGGTTTCGGAAGGTACAGTACCGCTTCCGGTGTGTCTGCGCGTCGACACTCTGTTTCTAAGAAATCTACGAGTTCCGAGAAAGCGGGTAAATGGTCTGCCGTTTCTCCGCCGAACAGAAACTCGAACCGAGATTGCGCTTCCGAGGGCAGCCTTTGTAATATATAATTGAGCAACATGTAGGACCACTGGTCCACCGGTAACCCTAATTTTGCCAAAGCCTTAGTGGCCGTCAACACGGGGTTCAGTATTTTCACCCGAATGTCACTGACCCTCGCGACCTTCGGAATGCCCCAGATTTTATTCAGTAACGAGTCCGCTAAACGACGCAGATTATGATAGCGGCTAGATAGTAACTTCCTAGCAGTGTCATAATTTTCGTCAGAGACCGATAGATGCGCTACTAATTCGCGGGGCTCCCCGTGAAGCGCTGCGAGCAGTTGCGCGAGTTTCAGCGCTGGGGTCAAATCATCCCTATGATGCACGAGGCTATCGAAAAGATCGATAAAACTGGTCCACTCATCGATCACTCCCGAAAATCGGGGAAGTTGGACCGCTGGCAGCCGCGCCGCCAATTCGGAACGAACCCGAGCCGCAGGTTGATCCCCTATTTCAAATTTCGCGCGGGACTCGCGGATGACCGAGACCCGGAGCATAATGCGATTGGCCAATTCTTGGCATTGGTCGACGTCTAACTCGATTGTTGCTAAATCGGGATCGTTTAAGTCCAGTTCTAGTAATTTTTCGTAAGCGCTTTGCACCCGATCTAAGCGCGGTTTCAAATCTTTAGACCTTTCTAAAAGTACCGGGTCCTGATCCGGGCGATCAACCAAAGTGACGAGCGAAGCCAACCATCGCTTTTCCGCACGTATAACGGCTCTTGCGTTCGACATGGTACCTCCGAAATGTTGTACGAACGATAACAATAAAATAAATGTAAATTATACAAAACCAAAATTATAATATAATAGATAGGTATACGGGCCGACAACTACAACGTCAATACGATAACAAATAACAACAGAGCCCTTAAAATTTTCGCAACAAAGCAAATTATACCTAATTAGTTTAAATTATATCAACGTAGCGTATTGTGAAGGAGCCGTATATGACGACACCGATTTAACTTCTTTATGTAAACAAACTGCTAATTACGCATTTACGTTGATTCCGAGAATTACAATACAACAGTGCGTTTGTTTACCAATTTAACCTTTAAGTTACAATATCAAAGTCAACCAACAAAATTATAGGTTACTAATTTGTACCTATCGAACAAATATTTGAACAGTGGAAGCGTTTTACAATCAAAGATTGACCTTGGAACCAAATGCTTTTACCTGCCTACACTCGAGGCCTATTTTGTGCGGGTTGATAACAACACATATTTCCTAACTAACCCTCGTTTTCAAATCAAATTACGAGTACCGAAATAATGAACGAGGTAGGTAGGCAAGGAAAGATGATGCAACAATTACCAAATTATCAACCACGCTCTGCTACCAAATTGTATACTCCCAACAGTGGGAAATATACCGAGCTGCGCTACGCAGCTGCTTTCATGAAATTAAAGCTTCGTCTAGGAACCGTCCTACCTTATTCTGTCTGGTCTTACGCGACTGCAGACGCTTGGCGAAATCCCGGGCGCGCCCAGGGGTTGAAGGTGTATCTCCGCCACGCCGCACCGTTCACAGACCAGACTAGAATGTTCCAATTCTAACTGCCTATCGCACCAAATAAACTCACTCGCGAATCTGATCACCGCGCAAACCAAAGTGATCGGACCAGAAAGCAGTTGGAATTCAAAACAACAATGAGGGCGGTGAATTTACACTCCGATCGCCAATCAAATTATCTCAACAAAAAAACCGTGTCTCGCGGCGCGAATCGGCGGCCGGTCGCGAGAACTGTCACAGGAGTACTACTCTCTCATGCGCCCGCGGCTCGCGGCGCAGGGCGGCGACCTTCCCCGCGTCCCTCTGCCCCGCGGCCGGGACGAAACAAATAGACTAAACCATACTTTTTTTTATAAAGAATTGGTCAACATTTGACCACCAACTCGCCTGATGTGAAACGACATTGTGGCCTACGATGAAGCACGAAGACCTAGTAGGTACTTATTCACTCTGGCCTTGAAGATACCTAGGTTGTCGTTAGTAATTCCCGTCTCATCACATTAGAATCACATATTATAAAGGCGAAAGTTTGTGAGTGTGTAAATGTGTATGTTTGTTACTTCTTCACGCTCAAACGGATAGACGGATTTTGATGAAATTTGATATGGAGGTAGCTTATACCCTGGATTAAAACATAGGGTACTTATTAACCGTGGGTAAAACGCGGAGCGCAACTAGTAAAATCATAAACACTTAGTTAACTTTTTTATTACATATCTATGTTTATGGTTTCCAGGTAGAGAACGTGTCCGCCCTTCTCCGCGAGATGACGGTGTCCCTCGGCACCGACGTGAAGGCCATCTCCACGCGCGTCACAACC
The DNA here is from genome assembly GCA_911728515.1 of Peribatodes rhomboidaria. Taxonomy (NCBI): domain Eukaryota; kingdom Metazoa; phylum Arthropoda; class Insecta; order Lepidoptera; family Geometridae; genus Peribatodes; species Peribatodes rhomboidaria. The sequence goes on along the minus strand of OU452179.1, from coordinate 13,576,973 downwards.
GCGGCGGCCGCGCTGCGCCGCGCCGCCGACGCCACGGCCGCGCCCGCCGCCGCGAGAGACGCTCTCGCCGCCGACTGTAAAGCGCCACTACACGCGCTGCAAGGAGTCAATGATGTGAGTATTGCAACAGCCCGCCTGCTGCTTTACGCACCGTAGCTCTGCTTCAGGAGCTACATGCGAAAACCAACTCTATGTTACAAACAGAAGGTCGATGTTTGTGATGTTTGAAATTCAGCAAAGGCAGCCTAGTTGGGAGAAGACCTGCCTCCAAAGACAGAGGGAGCGGGTTCGAACACAGCCGACGGCACGCACCAATTTGTTCATTGTGTGAGCATTTGTGCGTATTGTATGTCATCTGCTACATGACTGCGGAGCCCGGTGTATGGCGAGAGGCTCGCCCCCTGTCACATTTGGGACTAAATATCGTCCGGCGAAGTGTGGGTGTTGTATTACAGCTCTGCCAGCCCCTTCGGGGGAAAGGCGTGACGATATGTGTATGAAATTCAAGGTAGATGTTTGGGACGTGCGATTAGCAATGCTGCATTGCGTAAGCGAAGGTCGGTTTTTGGAGATTCGATATTCGCTGACCATTCGCCCCACAGGCTAGTCGTAGTCTTGGTAATCTTGGTAGTCTTGTAAGGTGTGAAAGCGCAGACGGTCAATACCTAAGCTACAGAGATATCTGAAGCGCCACCTCACCGCACTTAACATCCCGTGCGAACGTTGGGAAGAGCTCACACAACATAGAAGAAAGAGAGAAACAACTCTGTTTTTAAAGCTGTCACTAACTTTGAAGAAGCTCCTACAAGATCTGGAAGCAAAACGCCTATCAAAAGCCTTACAAAGCCTTTCATATACTAACACAAAATGTCTACGGTTAGTACTGCCCGCCCTGCAACTGCAATTTATTTGAACAAAATCCACAGCTCTCAATAAAACACAAAAAAAAAGTTACAGATAAACTTACAAAGTTTGGGTTTGCGAGCCACATTCGTGCTTATAACCGACATTGCCAGGTTCGCCATTGACCTTGATACGTCAAGGAGGGCTATATCAGAGAGGGAAAGAGTAACAAACATCCATCCATTCTTACAAACTTTCGCGTTTAAAACTTTATATTACCAAAAAATGGTGAATATATACAATGCATTAGAATTGACATCTCGATCTATCATATTTTCCAGCACTCATTCACCACTGAGTCTGCTCAACATGTTGTGCATGACGCTTTAGAAAGCAAGGGAATGAAAGTGAATGTGAGTAAGACGAAAGTAATGGTTTTTGAGAGGAAAGACAGACTGTTTAGTTGTTGAAAGGGAAAGAGTGGAACAAATGAAAGAGTTTGTGTACTCGGGATCAAAGTTTACTACAGATGGTCAATGTGACTGTGATATTGAGCGTAGAGTTTTGGTAGGTAATCGAGTGAATGGGGCCTTACATAAGTATATGAGCAGTGAAAATGTTTCTAAAAGAGCACGCCTGGCTGTACATAGAGGTATTCTAGTGCCCACTCTTATGTATGGGAGTGAATGTTGGGGAAATGAGAAGTTTGCGAAGTATGGCTGGAGTGCCTTTGAGGGATAAAATGAAAACAGCGTTATTAGAAAACGTTGTGGGGTGAAATATGATGTAGTGTTAAGGATTGATAAAGGAATGCTCAAATGGTTTGGACACATTGAGAGAGTGGATGAAAGAGATTGACGAAACAGATCTACAAGGCGAGTGTGAACGTCCAAGTTGGTAAAGGTCGACCTAGACGAACGTATCTTGACCAAGTCGAAGACGTTTTAATTTCAAGAATGCCCCATAGTATATTCGTGCTCTGCTAGTGGAGCATACTTACCTCTACAGATTTCGCGGGAATGTAAACCCACACGTTGTATATATCGTACAGCGATCGAGTTATTTCCTTCCTCGGTCTCTACAGTTACCGAGACATGTAACCGTGTTCCAGGGCAACAACCCAGCGGCAGAGTACCTCGCCCTGGAGCGGTCAGTGAGCGAGGCTGCGCGTGCGCTGGCGCCGCTCCCCGCGCGCCTCGACGAGCCGAGCGCACGCGGCGCCGCGCTCGCCGCCACCAGCCTGCTGCGGGACCTGCCGGCGCTCGCGCACGCGCTACTAGAGTCAGTACACTGTAGGGAACTAGCTGCAATGTCCCGCGGCGCCGCTCCCCGCGCGCCTCGACGAGCCGAGCGCACGCGGCGCCGCGCTCGCCGCCACCAGCCTGCTGCGGGACCTGCCGGCGCTCGCGCACGCGCTACTAGAGTCAGTACACTGTAGGGAACTAGCTGCAATGTCCCGCGGCGCCGCTCCCCGCGCGCCTCGACGAGCCGAGCGCACGCGGCGCCGCGCTCGCCGCCACCAGCCTGCTGCGGGACCTGCCGGCGCTCGCGCACGCGCTACTAGAGTCAGTACACTGTAGGGAACTAGCTGCAATGTCCCGCGGCGCCGCTCCCCGCGCGCCTCGACGAGCCGAGCGCACGCGGCGCCGCGCTCGCCGCCACCAGCCTGCTGCGGGACCTGCCGGCGCTCGCGCACGCGCTACTAGAGTCAGTACACTGTAGGGAACTAGCTGCAATGTCCCGCGGCGCCGCTCCCCGCGCGCCTCGACGAGCCGAGCGCACGCGGCGCCGCGCTCGCCGCCACCAGCCTGCTGCGGGACCTGCCGGCGCTCGCGCACGCGCTACTAGAGTCAGTACACTGTAGGGAACTAGCTGCGATCTGTATTTTTAGGGCTCCATACCAAAAAGGTAAAAAGGAACCTTGGATCATGTCTGTATCTCTGCGCCGATTATCTCGAAAACTATAAAAGCTAGCTACTTGAAATTTGGCACAGGTCTAGATAACGTTAGTGGCTTCAAGGTGATACTATGATAGCTTTTATATCTTATATCGATTTATTTCGCTTTACTGTGTTTCATGCGTAACTGTTGTCAATTTTAACGAAATTACTCACATTTGATCTTATCCCGCGACCAAAATGTCATCGACATTCGACATTATATGAGTTCTGTTAACGTTACTGATATGATACAGACTGCCGTCCCGCTGGCCCGCGGAGAGCGCGGGCCGCAAGCTGACGCGCCAGGCCGCCGTCCCCGCGAACAACAGGAACAACAATAACAACAACAGAAACGGTACACTGCCTTTTATACAAACCTGCGTTTGCCACAAACTTGACATTTTCAATACGTCAGTCAACAAAATAAAGAAACATATGTTTGTCAAATCGGTTCAGTCAAGTCAACCTTCACATTTGTAATTTTTAAATATTAGTTATTTGTCTTAGCCTTCATTAGAATTAGCTACATTTTTTTTAAATTTTAGTTTATTCATAATGTTAAGTGTAATATTTGTGTACATGCTGTGTTTGCACATGGTATATTTGTATGTGTCAGTATTTTTATTGAAATGGGCTGTTGCAGCCAGTTTGCAAACCAATAAAAAAAAAAACCTTCAATTACTGCCTTATAAACAAACATTGAATCGTTGGCTGTAGACATCGACATAATATATGTACTACAAATATTAAAGACAGTTGAAAAATTAACTTACTGGATTAACGAAATATTAGATATCCACTACATTGGTACTACAACTGGTTTTAAGATTAACGATTTGACTGCCTAAGACTACATCCGACAGAGATTATTGAGTAGAATCCGCCTGAGACGACGATGTTGTTGGTGGCGGAAACCTTCTTTAGATTTTGAATTATAAAATCATAAAATCATTTGTTTGATCATAAACATCCTTTGTGTAACCCAGTATGCGGGTCCCGCAACGCAGTGGGCGCGGGCGTGTGGAGGCGCGTGCGGCTCAAGCTGGAGGGACGCGACCTCGAGCCCAGCAGGCGGGCGCCGCTCGCTGAACAAGTAACTACTACATTACTAACACACACTACTACCACATATTACAACAACTTATATGAACAACAAAGCGATGGCAGCCTGCAGTTGGGAGAAGGTCCGCCTCTCAAGCCAGAGGGAGCGGGTTCGAACCCAGCCGGACGGCACGCACCAATTTGTTCATTGTGTGAACATATGTGCGTATTGTATGTCATCTGCTACATGACTGGAGCCCGGTGTATGGCGACCGGCTCGCCCCTTTTCACATTTGGGACTGAATATCGTCCGGCGAAATGTGGGTGTTATACACCCACATTTCGCCTTTACACCTCTGCCAGCCCCCTCGGGGGAAAGGCGTGACGATATGTTATGTTACATGAATAACTGGACGACTCTATCAAAGTCCGCTTGAGTATGGAATGAAAGCCTAAGTGGATGTTCCCCGATAGAGTAGCAAGTATGTAAGAGCCATCGAGCAATCTTATAACGTTATTTTCAGGTGGAGTACATAATAAAGGAAGCGACAAGCTCAGAGAACCTGTGCATGATGTACGAGGGCTGGATGGCGTGGGTGTGAGCAGCGCCGCGCCCCGCCCGCCCCCGCCCCCCGGGAGCCGCGCCTGCGCCGCGCGGCCCGCGCGCCGCTCCCGCCGCCGTCACGGCACGGCTCGCACGAGACGACCGGCCCGGCACGGCCCGGCCCGGCACGGCCCGCCACGGACCGACACGGACCGACACGGACCGACACGCCCGCCCGCCGCACGAACCACGACAACGGTTCGAAGCGATACATAAAAACTAGACTGCTGTCTATTGGGATGCGCGAAATTATTTAGTCGATCTATCACGACTCGTCGCCATTAGGTTTCCGGTTTTGGTCACCTCGCGATTTTTTGGAGTCTAAAAGGATGCCGTTTGATCGATTACTTCACGGCCCAGTTATTTGAATTCTGGGTCTGTTGTGGTTCCTAAAATTGAAATCGATCAGGACACGCGCAGAAACGGTTTCACCCGATCGCGTTTGGACAATGTTTCGTATTGTCTGCTATTTGCTGTCTCCTATATGGTCGAGTCAGGAATTCGATAGAAGTCGACGAAAAGCGCGATTCAGTCAGAATCAGTTTGATCGCGACCGGTCAGGGTCGGGTAGGATAGAATAAGTTTATGATAATGAAGGCTTCATCCCCGTCTAAAAAACTTGTTTAAGTGAAACGATAGAGGGAGTTTCCATCGCGAATCGTCAGCCTCGACATTCATGTAGTTTCGACTAAGGCTTTTATAAAAAAATATATTTAAAAATACAAAAAAAAATACATTTAGTAAAATATGCAAATCTTTTCGTAAGAACCTTCGCGGAAACATGCTATGCTAATTGTAGATAAGTTCATTTTTTGGCGATGCCTAACGCCTTGCAGGGCTTAGGTAGATTATAGATCTATCTGGCTTTAAAATGATTACATCTAAAAAAATATATAAGATTCCGCTGCATATTATAAACTCTAATTTCTACTAGAATTAAAAGCAACTTTTGAAATACAACTTGTAGTTTGAAGGCTGTTACATCATCCATTAATGAATAATTTCGACTCGTCGCCAAAAAATTGAAATTATCCTTTTTTTCCTTTATCATCATTGTCATTATATTTTGTTTATCTCATATAGAATATTCAAATTCATGTTAAACTAAGTTTAAGTTCGTAACTCATTTTCTGTAACACAAGAACTCATCATTCAATTATCATTAAAAAAACCTTTAACTCGCGTCTTCCTCTTATTAAAATCGGCTGCCATAAAAGCTTGCAATAGATTATTACAAATCTTTTAGAAAAATCACAAAATATATAACACTTTTTGAGCTGATATATTATTACTTTAAGTTCATTAAAAAAAATAGCAGATGGACTAAATTGTCTTTAGTTTTACTTACATTTTTTATCAAATCTATATTAATCTTCATTGAAACATTTACGTATTATAGTACTCATGACTGCCACGACCTGCAACAAAAGCTTACCGGATGTAAAGGGAAAACGAAAACTCGGAATATTGCTGGTGATTACGGACACAAAAAAATGTTAAAATAATGTTTTTTTTTTACTGGTTCAAGATGTTCTCATGTATGGTAATAACAAAAAAAACCTTTTTCTCTTTAACGCTCAATCTATTGCAAATTAGTCAGCTGCTAGAGGTCAACGCACCGCGTGCGGCCTCGCCAACCTTTGTTATGTTCGCGATAAATTGTTGGTTTAATACATTTAACTTTTAAAATAACAAATATGAGTATAGCTAATAGTTATTGATTTTGGACTGTGTATAGGTAGTAAAAGAACAATATTTCTGTTCCGAGAATATTCCCTTTACACCCAGTATAACGTAATTCCATTTTTACCTGATAGCTATCAAAACTTGTCCATTACTCTTCTCACATCGAATTCCCAAAAAAGTCCTACGACAGTAATATTCCAATTACCATTTAATTCAAATTTTCAATTTTACTTGGGCGTACCTATGTTTATACCGTTGGGATAATCTGGGGCATCTGCCCAATACTGGTCTCTAACTCGAAGCTAAACATTTAAGTTTTCTAGTAACAAAGTAGATACATTTACTTCTGCCTACCCCTAAGAAAATTCTTCATTCTTCCCCACCCCTTAAAAAAGTCTAGGTACACCCATGTTACAAAGCAAGTTTAAAAACTTAATGCCGTAACCAGTTACAGATAATGGGTCGATTCATCTTCATAATTAGTATGTATTCTACTGAGAATAACTACCTATAGAATTAAGTACACTCGCGGTATTTGAGACGTCAAATTGTTGCTAAAAATGGCACCGTACGTCGCTACGTATGGACATATCCTTATAAATCAACCAATTATCCAACTTTTAGGGAGATTTTTTTAACTAAACATTATGTTTGCGTCTCTATGCGTGACAAGGCAAGCAAACAGCACACGTAGCGAGTTTGTGCTTCATGAAAAGGCGCTGTTGGAAAACCTATCATCTACAGGTAGTTATTCTAAGGTATTCTCTAATACCCGCATGTTAACCTCATGGGTGAACGTTCATTCTTCATGTATTAATCGTAGCGTATCATATATATGTATGGAAAGGTGAATGCAATCTCTTGTAAAAACGACATTTTCAACAACTGTATGTCCGACTATGCAACTGTTGCACTATCTACTGCTATATATATAAATATATCATTATTCATATATGTACTTAGAAATATTATCCAACAGCTAAAATATATAGCATTGTATTGGAATATGCATTCACCTATAGTATGATTGTATCGCTTTTACATTAATGTAATAAATGGTGTATGTTAAAAATGATCGTTTTATTTCTCATACAAAAGGTACCTATGGGAATCGAGTAAAACTGAAAGGCGTTGCTACCAGTTAATGAAAAAACACGAATAAATTCACATATTTATTACAGAACAATCTGCAGCATAAAATGTGACAGAAAAACAACATTTCATAATTTTGACATTGTTTTCCATGTGCTGATAATACAATACACATAAACCCCTTCGTAATAAACATTGTATAGCCTTTGAATAGTTATAAATTGTTGTTATATAATTGTTGTCTGTATCTGTCAAGTTACAAATTTTAAAGAAAAAAAAGTGCACTGACTATTCCAAGGCCATACAACTTTTAATTAGTAAGGTATACAATATTTTTATGATGACTTTAGACCTTACAATTATTATTGCATATCGTGATAAAATTTAATAATGTATCTCTATAGCTGTAATATAAATTGCTTTCAATATAATAAACCGATAACAAAGACATTTTACAATAAAACAATATTTACAAAGTCCAACAAATAACCAACCGTAACAACCTGAGACTTGCTTTTCAACGAGGCACCAGCTGTCCTGTGGTTACAATATCTAGTAATCACAGCACCATTCATAATAAACAATAAGGAACTTACCTTATTCATTTGCAATACTTTCAATATACATTAGGGCACTCCTAGACTGGCCATATTTTTACTGCAATGCTGGCAATATTGCCATTTGTACCCCGGCCATCATTAGCCATGCTAGAATTGTGTGAAGACATGACCGAGCCACACTCTAAATACTGTAGCAATATTGCCGAGCCAGTGTTTCCGGGTCATTAAAATGAAAATATGGCGTGTCTAGGAGAGCCCTTACCAAAACATTAGTTTTCAGTCCCGATTACCAAACCACTGAGTTTACTTTATAATTATACATACATTAATCTATTTCATAATTAAAAGCTTTTCGCCAAAACGAAATTAATTACAGCCCTTCCCCGAGGGGCCTGGTAAAGGTGTACAACACCCACACTTCGCCGGACGATATTCAGTCCCAAATGTGACAGGGGGCGAGCCTGTCGCCATTCACCGGGCTCCAGTCGTGTAGCAGATGACATACATGGTTTAAAATATTCACAATTTTGTATAGGATATTTAAAGCCGCACATACAGTTTAATAATTATCATCATATATCTATATTGATGGCCGTCCAAAATGAAACCATGCGTAGTTTTCATTAATAGTTGAAAAAAACACCTATTGCTGGTCAAGAAAAGGGTGTATTAAAGCGAAAGGGGGTCATTATCATAATGATCAATTTTTACTATGGCCTTACATCGAGAGAAAATAACAGCTGATATACACATTTTTCGATCAACGAACTTTTGATTTGAGCAGCGATTTGTTTTTGCGAATAGGGTTTACTTTAGTAAAAGTTGTTCAATGAATACGATCACCCCTTCACAGTTTAGTACACCCTTTCCTGGTAACCCTGTAGTTATCTTTTGGAAAGTTAAAAAAATGGAATTGTGTAAATTATATTTTCTATTTTTTCATTGTATTTATTAAAATTAGAGTACAACTTTAAAATTATGAAGTTTAAAAATATGCATCGAGGATGTCTTATAAAAACTTTACACAGGTGCTGGTGACAACATTTAAATTATTAATACTTAAAACACAAGACGATTTGAAGAACACTTGTGGCAATATCAAGAAGCATAAAATCTATTAATTATTATATATTTATATACTTGAGCCGCGCTAAGTCTTTCAAAATCTACAAACATCAAACAAAGCTAAATGAAAACATTTTCTTTTTATACTTTATTATAGTATTTCAGCTACACTTGGACGTTAAAAAACCAGCGTAGATGACAATTTCAGATCCAACTTTTCCAATATAATGCTGCTATAGAAAGGCTCTTAGCGCGGCTCGGGTGTTGATTTTATGAATAGCGCCCGAGGCTTTACTAGTGAACAAAACACAGCCTATGTTACTTAGAACTTTAGAGTTAGAATTCAATACGCTTTTAATTTGTTTTTAATCTTCCTTTGTCGATACCAGATACCAGGAAAGCAGAAACGATGGATAAGTATTTCACCCTACATTTAGTGGTGATTACAGGTCGTGACGCAAGGGAGAAAACCTCTCCATCGTTTCTGCTTTCCTAGTCCCATTCACAATTATTCGGAAAGCTTTCCGTACATATTCCAAAAATGTTAAAACCTAAATTAATTGAATCTTATTTCGCACTCATAAGTGTTTATACGTGATTCATTATTCCGATTGGATTTATAGTCGAAATCCTATTCCAAAATTTAAAAAATTAGACTAAGATTCGAACAATATTTTTTGCAATCCGATCAAAGTCAAAGTCAAAATGTTTTACACAATTAGATTTTAATAGTTATTAGCTATTTATTAGTTTATCAAAGATACACTTCAGAAACCTTTCCTTAAGATTGTGAATATGGGCGCTGGTACCTACAAATCAATTGGATCAATTAGATATAATTACGAGTATGTATGTCTAGGTATCTAACTGCCAGACAACAATAAGCGCACGGAAATCGTAGTGTTAATAAGTTTTGCACGGCGACACTCACGTAGGTTAAGTACGTTGCGTATTGTTCGTTAATTTGTATTTATAAAAAACGAGTTCTTCAAGTCAAGAGATGGAAGAAGATTATGGACTTGATGTAAAAATGAGGCACTGATTGCACAACATGGCTGTTTGCTGTAGATATCTCGGGAGAACTAACCTCTTACAGCCTCTTACTCAGCCTATAACACTTGTATTTGCAGTCTTATTTGATTTTCCCATTTTATCGCAAATGTAATGAAAAACGTCGTATTACACGAACGGAAAGCTTATTGCATACTCGTGGCACTATGGTCAGCCCCCGCCTTATTCGATTATATTCTTAATCGTGATCAAAATGGCTTAAGTCATGTGTCCCATCTCCTTTCATCCTACCTATGAGACCTTTGTCCCTTTGTCCTTATTTCCCTTTCCTTTCCTTATCCCTTTGACTTATTTTCTCACGAAAATCGAGGAAAATCATCGGCAGTCGACTCCGGTTGTGCTTCCGCTATTTGACAAAAAAAAATATTTGGTTTATCGACCCCCCGTGAACTTTGACTACAGTGTATTAGTGTTCCCCAGTTTTTTTTTTGAGGAAGCGTGGATCCTGCAGGTTTGCCGACGAACTAAGGGGAGATAGCAGTGAATCCCTTTCCATACAATACTCTCTTTTTCGATGTGTGTCACCTTCGTGTTCTATATTAATTAAATACGTTTATCATCACGCATACATGGCCTAATTTAAATATTATTATGGTGTATAATAAGTTCAAATATCTAAGGACACTCTGAAATGGCTGCAACATTAGTTTCTATTTAAACTAGAGGTATATCCTCTATTATTGGTCGGCTGTTAAACTGATTTCTTCAAACAGCACTCACGGTTACAAAATAGTGAGCTAGCAAAGGTTCAAAAAACGAAAATTCTGAATGAATTTATTTGGAAATAATCTAGTTGGAAATGCAATAACATATTACCTACGATGGTGGTTGGAAAAATGTCTCAACGACAAATAAATATTGCTTATACCTCACCTATATTCATAATTCGCTATAGCGACGTACCCCCTTAGCAATAAACGTTGTATAGCCTCGGAATAGTTACACAGTCTTTTGTCTTTTTCGTTCGAGTTCAAAAATGTAAAAGACGGAAAAGACAAAACAATATAACTAGTGGCTTTGTGAGTTTTAGACCTCGTGGCCGACGTCTGTCCCACCTGTAGGCTACTACAGGTTGCATTCCTCAACAGATTCAATTTTGTGAGCAGGTTCGACTATACACTTTTTTGCTTAATCCAGTTATGGAAATTTTTCAAAATTGTGTTTTTTTTTTCTTCAATTAACACAAGATTTCAAGAGAATCTGCTTAGAAATGCGACCTGTAGAGAAAGGCAGAAATCCGCACAGAAATCCAGACGGAATTCGGACATACGAAAGCATTTTTACGAAATTGAAGCATAGATGCTTCGCTCGCTCGTTCGAATATTCCGAAGTAATACAACGTTTATTGCTGGGTGACAATGTTTTGCCAGTTTTCCGAGATCTTAAAATACCTAAAATTTGCCACATAGTCATTAGCTGTATTCTCCTAGTCTTATGTTATTTCCTAACTACGTGAAAGACATCCGCCCATTTTAACCAGACACGGAGTACAGTTGCCCGCGAGGTTCTGAACAGGAATTTTCGAGGGATTATTTGGTTCGTGTGGAGTTATGCGGGTGGAGGAAGGTTTAGTGACACCGTCAGTGATTTTGACAGGAATTTGGGAGGCCTTACTAGAGGCATTTGAGGCCTTAGAAGAGATGTTTGGTCCCTTACGTGAGGCGTCACTAATTTCACATGAAATCAGTCTAGCACTACTAGAGGTCTCACCAGTCCCACATGGGGTCTCGAAAGCCTCGAGCGACTTTTTTAAAGCCTTCCGAGAGGCCTTACTAGCCTTACGTGGGGCCTGTTTGATTAACGCCTTTTCGACCTCGCATGAGGGCTCCAAGGCTTCACGTGAGGCATCACAAGCCACCCATGAGGCCTCTCCGTCCTCACAAGAGGCCTCCCCCGCACGGCTCGCGTGCTATCGTCCCGCGCGCTGCTTCAGCCGCACGAGCTCGTCTAGTTGGGCCTTATAAAGCTGCGTCACATCTTGTAAATCGAGCTTCAGCTCCGCCACTTGTTCTTCCTTCTCGCCGTACATTTGGAGTAAAGCGTCGTATTGCTCTTGTAGGTTCTGTAAAAAAATAGATAACAGTTTTACTAAACACAGCAGAAAATCAATGCGTCGTGACAAATTTCATAAAAAATTACAATCTGTTACCCGACTACTGACGTATCGTATTGGTTTTTGAGCGTATGTACTCGTATGTATGTTTAATTTTTTGGCTAGTGAAAACTTTAACCGTTTTGGGCTGTAGAGCGCAGAGCGCTTGACAAATGTTCACTGCCTCATTGGCTTAGTTGATAGTTAACTTGCGTTTGCGTTTCGGGCGTGAGTTCGATTTCCACTTAGGACAAACATTCATGTGATGAATATTTGTGTTTGTTCTATGTCTACCTAGACATAGAACAAACAACAGTTAGTTATCTATTTAAGAATGTATTAAAAATATGTATATATGTTAATCAGTCTCTGACAGCCATGGTACAAGCTTTGCTTAGTTGGGGTTCAGACGACCGTGTGTGCAAAAATGTCAGAGTCCGCACTCGCTTTTTTTTTTTTTTTTTTTTTTTTAATTTATTGGCAACTGGATACAAAGTCCTTCATGCCTAACTTAGTAATAATTTTTCCTTCAGTAACAGATGATGGGATGATGATGATGAGGTGATGATGAAGACGATGAATCCTACCCCTTTCCCCATTCCAGTAAAGTTATGGATACTTTACTGAAACTTTAAGTGAAGTTTTGTAGAGAACACGAAAAATCGCGTTTCGCGATGTTTGTATCATTTGCCCACACTCGTGCACGTTGACGAACCGGTAAACGTTAATAATCCACCATTATTACACTTTAACACTCGAAGAACCACAAGTTTTACAAAATAATACAAAAACACGACACCATCTTTTCGGTTCCCGCCAAAACTTCTCCGCACTCGCGCCGCGTCAGTGTTACCTGTTGCTCGTCGAGCCTGGCCTGCAGTGTCGCCAGGTGCGCGTGCAGCGTGCTGCGCTCGGCCAGCAGGCGGTCCCGAGCCGCGTCAGTGTTACCTGTTGCTCGTCGAGCCTGGCCTGCAGTGTCGCCAGGTGCGCGTGCAGCGTGCTGCGCTCGGCCAGCAGGCGGTCCCGAGCCGCGTCAGTGTTACCTGTTGCTCGTCGAGCCTGGCCTGCAGTGTCGCCAGGTGCGCGTGCAGCGTGCTGCGCTCGGCCAGCAGGCGGTCCCGAGCCGCGTCAGTGTTACCTGTTGCTCGTCGAGCCTGGCCTGCAGTGTCGCCAGGTGCGCGTGCAGCGTGCTGCGCTCGGCCAGCAGGCGGTCCCGAGCCGCGTCAGTGTTACCTGTTGCTCGTCGAGCCTGGCCTGCAGTGTCGCCAGGTGCGCGTGCAGCGTGCTGCGCTCGGCCAGCAGGCGGTCCCGAGCCGCGTCAGTGTTACCTGTTGCTCGTCGAGCCTGGCCTGCAGTGTCGCCAGGTGCGCGTGCAGCGTGCTGCGCTCGGCCAGCAGGCGGTCCCGAGCCGCGCCCAGCGCGCGGAGTTCGCCTTCGCGCCGCGTCAGTGTCGCCAGCGTCTCCTCCACTTGCAGCGCCGACGGGGCTGACGGCGTCATGTAGCCTTCCTCCTGAAAACGTGAAGCGAGGGCCATTGTCAATGATGATTAACTACGGTACACCTGCACTCGTGTTTTGAACTTAATGAGAAAACTTTCGATTAGAGACATGAACTCATCATCCGCCATCTTGACTTTAGACTAAAACTAAAATAAATTTTTAAAATAAGTTGAAAATAAAATATAATGTACTAGCCAAAGTCTTTGAAAAAATAGTTCATAACCAACTTTTCGCCGCAATCAAACATTCTATCCTACCACAGCAGCACGGTTTTCTTGAAGGAAGGTCTACCACTACTAATTTGTCTTCTATTGTCGATGAAGTCACTAATGGCATGGAAGGTGGAGGGCAGGTTGATGCCGTATATACCGACTATCGTAAAGCGTTCGATCGTTTAGATCACTCGATCCTTCTCGCCAAGTTGTATGCCACAGGGATAAGAGGTGATCTTCTAAGGTGGTTCACCTCTTATGTCAGCGGTCGAACCCAAACTGTTGGTCTGAATGGTTTCATGTCGGCTCCATCTCTCATCCCATCTGGTGTGCCTCAGGGATCCATTCTTGGGCCTCTCCTGTTCATTATCTTTGTGAATGACATTAATCAGTGTTTTAGGCACTCAAACTTTGATGAGAACCGGTCCAATCATCGATCTTAGCGTGACTCTTGATTCTAAACTGCTCTTCAGACAACATATTGAGAACATCTCGACCAAAGCCATGAAAACCTTGGGCTTTATTCTCGGAATTACGAAAGATTTTAAAATGATCAAGACTTTGAAGAGTCTCTATTGTTCATTAGTACGTAGTCAACTCAAATATGCTTCACAAGTTTGAAACCCCTGTTATGATAAATATAAACACATCCTTGAAAGGCCCCAGAAGAAATTTCTACGTTTTATAAATTTCAAAGCTAAGATATTGAGTTCTGACTATGAGTATGAGGAGGTTTGCTTCTACCATCATCTATTGCCTGTTCGAATCTGAAAGAAGGTAGCTGATTTGACCTTTTTGAACAATATTTTATCTGGTAGGATCGATTGCCCTTCACTATTGTGTCGGATAGGTCTTATGACTCCTCTAAGTTTAGCTTCTCGTAGAAACAGACTTCAGCTGTATATTCCACGTTATAAAACGGATGTATCGTAAAAACTCGTTCTTTATCCGCACACTTAACTGCCTCGGTGGCTCAGTTGGTAGTGAACCTGCCTACTGAGCTTGGGGGCGTGAGTTCGATTCCCACCTAGGGCAAACATTTATGCGATGAACATTTGTGTTTGTTCTATGTCTGGGTGTTAATATGTATTTAAGTATGTATTTAAAAATATCTAAGTATGTACATCAGTCTCTGGCAGCCATAGTACAAGCTTTGCTTTGTTCTGGGTCAGGCGACCATGGAAGTGTCCCGAATTTATTTATTTATTTACTTATTAATTTCAACCGGAACTATCCAACAAACTTCGACTTATTTATGACGAGGCATATTACTTTTAACAATTTCATTTCTAAACAGTTCTTTGATTCAACAAAAGAGAAATATGGTTCTACAAAAAATAAAATGGCAAATAAACGTTTTAATAATATAAAATAATTTTGTAAATATAAGTATTTGTATGAGGTACTTAATTAATAATGTATTTTAGAGGGTTTTTTACTTGCAACTATTTAAGTAATTGTAAGTGAAAACTTCTTTAGCTTTTGTGTTAACACTTATCGTCTATCTACTGTGTAAAATTAGCAGCCGTCTGCTTTCCCTGTACAATAAAAAAAAAAGTACATTAAATCGAAACCTCTTCCATTGGTTCTATTGAGCCATAAAAATATCGAATAGGAGAACGTCCAATAAATTATTAAAATAATTTCACGTATCCTTTGGGAGATTGACAACATATGTTTTGGCAGCACGTAAACACACACAAAGCACATAGTTTCTACTTACCGACTGCCACAAGGAGTTTGAGAGAGAGTCAGAGAGTACAGAGTGCGGCGGGGACACGTCGACGCGGTGAGATAACTGCTCCTGTGAACATAACGTAGCATTTTACTTAAACACTTTCAGCTTTCCTGTCATTTACAACTGAGCGCTACCGTGGCTCAGATTACACGTTAAAATTGTAGGCCCCGGTTGTTTGTTCTACAATAATCGTCAAGCCATGTCAAGGGCCTTCGGGCGGCCTAGAAACTCCGATGCCAAGGCTAACAACTCGGCCTATACGAACGTATGTACTTGTATACAGCCGAATATAACGACAATTCGAAATTAGAAACGATTACCGACAGAACTAAAATTATCTGCGTCTTTTTTTAATTTTAGTAAAAGAAAAGAACAGCAATTTGTAGAAATCAAATCTAAAGTTTAGAAACAACAGAATCGGCGCTATTGGCAACCAAGAGATTGTATTGACCTATTGCTATGAGCTATGAGCTAGCAATGATGCAGCCTACGACTTAGCTTGCCTGGAAAGAACCGAAGACACATGAAACTTGAAGATATATTCTCAAGTAAGAATTATTAATATTTTTAAGTCGCTTGTTACCTGCAATATATTGTTTCGTTTCCTCTCGATATCCAAGGCATCTCTCTCGGTCGCCAACTGCGTTTCGGTTTCTTTCAATCGTTGCTCCAAATCAGATATTCGGCTTTCGTACTCTTCTTTAATGGATTCCAGTTCGGCTGATTTTCTGAAATGATCAAGCAATATTACTGAAAACTTTGAGGTAATATTTTATTCTTAAAGCCTAGCTATATCTCCACATAACCTGGCTGCATCCCCACATTCCCCGGCTATTTGCCTACATTACCGGTCTATATCTCCACATTCCCTGGCTATACCCCTACATTTCGTAGCTATATCCCCACATGTCATGGCTATATCCCCACGTTATCTAGCTACATTACCATATTTTATTTTATTGTACAGGGAAAACAGACGGCTGCTAATTTTACACAGTAGATAAACGATAAGTGTCAACACAAAAGCCAAAGTAGTTTTCACTTATAAACACTTAAACAGTTACAAGTAAAAAAACCCTATACCTATATATACCTAGATATATCACCGCATACCCTGGCTATATCCCAACATTACCTGGATATATTCTCACATTACCTGGCTAAATCCCCCTGCAGCGTCCCCGTGTGGTCGACGGCTCGCTGGCACTGCTCTGTGACAGCGTCGAGCCTGCTCTGAGCGTCTCGCAACAACTCTTCGGCAGTCTGGAGCCTTTCTTGCAACGCGCGGGATTCTTCCCGGGATATCTTCTCGCGCTCCGTCGCTTTCACCAGGGATTTTTCTAATTCCCCTGTTGAAAAGTTTATGTGTAATGATGGAGAGAAGTTTGAAGCCTGGGAGTTTAAAAAAAAACCAAGCCTTCTACCATAATATTTAGTCAAGATATGTCACAGATTTTGAATGGTGTGAGCTAATATTTTTTGATAAATTATTATAGCACTTTTAGGCGTTATTTGATTTGCATCATTTACTCATTCCTTTTGGAATAACAATCTTTTGATTTATGTTGAGGTAAATTTTATTTAGAATCCAGATGCTTAGCATTGCCTGGTTACCTAGTGTCTCATTACCTATCGCCCGATACTCAGCGCCACATTACTAGTGCCCCGCCTCCACCGCGGAGCATTGTTCCCGAGTCTCTTGTAGCTACCTAGCGCCACGTTACCTAGTGTCCTGGCGTGCGCTCGGTCCCTGTCCAGCGCGGCCCGCTGTAGATGCGCGAGCTGCGCGAGCACCCCGGCGGCCTCCGCCCCCGCGCGCGGGGACTCCTGCCCCGCCTCCACCGCGGAGCATTGTTCCCGAGTCTCTTGTAGCTACCTAGCGCCACGTTACCTAGTGTCCTGGCGTGCGCTCGGTCCCTGTCCAGCGCGGCCCGCTGTAGATGCGCGAGCTGCGCGAGCACCCCGGCGGCCTCCGCCCCCGCGCGCGGGGACTCCTGCCCCGCCTCCACCGCGGAGCATTGTTCCCGAGTCTCTTGTAGCTACCTAGCGCCACGTTACCTAGTGTCCTGGCGTGCGCTCGGTCCCTGTCCAGCGCGGCCCGCTGTAGATGCGCGAGCTGCGCGAGCACCCCGGCGGCCTCCGCCCCCGCGCGCGGGGACTCCTGCCCCGCCTCCACCGCGGAGCATTGTTCCCGAGTCTCTTGTAGCTACCTAGCGCCACGTTACCTAGTGTCCTGGCGTGCGCTCGGTCCCTGTCCAGCGCGGCCCGCTGTAGATGCGCGAGCTGCGCGAGCACCCCGGCGGCCTCCGCCCCCGCGCGCGGGGACTCCTGCCCCGCCTCCACCGCGGAGCATTGTTCCCGAGTCTCTTGTAGCTACCTAGCGCCACGTTACCTAGTGTCCTGGCGTGCGCTCGGTCCCTGTCCAGCGCGGCCCGCTGTAGATGCGCGAGCTGCGCGAGCACCCCGGCGGCCTCCGCCCCCGCGCGCGGGGACTCCTGCCCCGCCTCCACCGCGGAGCATTGTTCCCGAGTCTCCTGCAGCTCGCGCCGCAGGGCTGCCTCGCGGGACACCCAGCGTTTCTCTTCTAAAAAGAAAACATAAAGGGTCTTCAATAAGTACAGAAATCTTCGCCAGACTAGACAATTTTGAAAGGTCCATGGGCAATTTTGAACGGATCCTGGTACTTTGTCCACTGGTGAGACCCATAGCATATTCATGTTGCTGGAACGTACTAAGCCAATGATGACGTCAGCACCGCGAAAAATAACAACGACGAAAAGAACAACAAGCGTCAAATTGGTTTCATAAATTTCCCTATATTGTCATAATCTAAAATAAAAATGAAGGTCAAGATATTTTAGACATTCCCCATTACAATTAGAGTATGGTACAGTTACTACTAACTTACCAAACAAACTTGCACACCGATCATACAATTCTTTCCGTTTACAAAATAATAGTTTAATGATAACTATTACTAATGATTTTCGTATTTACCTATATTTCGGCAAGTAGGAACCTTGTGCTCTTGCCGTCCAACCGGTTTCGAGTCAGTGCGCCAAACGGATTATGAACGCTCGTGTCACAAGGTAAGTCAATTCGCGTAACGATCAAAAGAGTAGGTGCATTTTTAGGGAATAAAAAGTCAATGTTGTTGTTGTCGAGTTTAGGTAAAGTCGACTTTTGTTCTAGGGTGAACCTTCTGTAGGTATACTATAAAGTTTATTATTTAATATGATATGGTACATACATACATATCGTAACGCCTTTCCCAGAAGGGGCTGGCAGAGATGTACTACAACACCCACACTTCGCCACACGATATTCAGCCCCAGTGACAGGGCAAGCCTGTCGCCATATACCGGGCGACATAATATGGTACATAAGTAAGTACTTAAGTAATCTATACAAAAAAGTACATAAATAAGAAATCAATTGACTAACCTGTCGCCATATCAGCTCTCAGTTGACTAAGTTCCGCCCTCACCCGCTGCACTTCCGCTTCCGCCATAGCAGCCCTCTCTTCCAGCGCGGGTCGTTGACCGCGCAGCCTGTGCAGCTCTCCGCTGCAGCGCTGCAGCTCTGACAGCTCCTTGCGAGCTGCTTCCAGCGATGTCTTGGTGCTTTCAAAGCGCTGAATCGTATCGTCTAAAGTGCTTTTAGTCTGGAATTAATAAAGAAGATTGGTAGTCACTATGCTTTTGAGATTTTTTTTATTGTATGTTTTCTTAAAGATCGGTGTGCCAACTACTTATTTGCAAACTAACATTTAAAAAAAAATTATTTTATGTCTAACTTTGATATTTTCAGTTTTATCCTTATTCTTGAAAACGTAACAAACACTAAAACAATGCGCTGCCGTGATTTGAGCCTTATAATATTAGTAAATAATATACATATTTTATGTGCGTATTGTATATCATCTCCTACATGACTGGGGCCTGGTGTATGGCGACAGGCTCGCCCCTTGTCACATATGGGACTGAATATCGTCCGGCGACGTGTAGGTGTTGTATAACACCTCTGCCAGCCCCCTTGGGGGAAAGGCGTGACGATATTTATGTATATGTATGTAATATCAGTAAAGTATGATAGTTAAAATTAACAAAACTAATTTGATAAATTAGTTTCTAGAAGAGGTCATTGAAACTCAAACATTATAATGTACATGCTTTTCACAATGTCCTGCTCTACAATTATTGATAAGCGCGCATGGCTCTGATAATACATTGTTTATTTTTGCTATACATTCATACTCACAATGTTGTACACTTGTAAGTATCGTAAGAAACGCGTAGTAGGAGTAGTAGGTACTTTCAAAGCATTTACAATCTTAATCCAACCGGAGAACCTCGTTGATTTTTAAAATGTCTTTATTAACCAACTTTCAAAAATGAGGAGGTTCTCAATTAGACAGTTTGTTATTTTTTACACTTTAAAACATAGCATAACATCCATATAGTCACGCCTTTGGCATGAGAGGAGAGTCTTCTCCGACTAGACTTCGCTTTTTCAGACTATAGATTGACAAAAATAACGAAGAATTCGAGCGTGAACAGCTATAACGCAAAAGAAGACAAGAAAGTACGAAAATATACTGTGTAAAAAGTGACATTAAGAGTCCGGCGACCTAACTAACTTCGACCTAAGCGACCTAGACTTACTTCGGATTGGCTTAAGGTATTCTATAGCCATTTCGTCTAGAAGAAGACGAGTGAAGAGAGCGAGTAATGATACTGACGAGCCTCTAAAGTTACCTACAGAGTGACAAAGTGAAATTTCAATTTTTTTATGACTTTTGCACTTCTGTAATCATTCTTAAGTTACTAAGAATTTTCCTTGTATTATGGATTCATTTAACAGCTAATGATGTATGAACCTCCCTATGTAGTGGTATTTACGATTTGCTTGCCATCTATTGAATAAATCTATTGAATCAATCGGTCAAAAGTGACCCCTTAAAAATGCGGATTTTTTCATACCTCTCTATTAGCTTGAGAACGTTTTAAAAAAAAACCACAAAAAAATAGGGGCGGAGATATTGTTAATTTAATTGTACATGCTAAATTTCATCATAATCTGACAAATGGTTTTCAAGAAATTTGAGTAGCGCGTTTGTATGGAAATTTCAGAGCGTCGCGGCCCTCTTAATGGGAACAGAGTGAATCCAAAGACGACGCCTGATAGAGACGAATGTAGATATAACTTTTATTATGTTATCTTCAATCACATAATATGTGGGTGTGCATGGAATAAGTATAGTAGGATGATTAATTGACCGAGCGAGGGAAGCGTCTCTGCTTCTTCAAAAACGCTTTCGTATATCTGGCTTCGGTCTGTCGGTCCTATTCTCCAGGTCGCATTTCTCAACCGATTCTCGTGAAATTTTGTGAGCAAGTTCGATCATGTAGTTTTTTTTGTCGATTCAGCGATACTAGTAAGTATTGATATAGGTATGTATGTAATATCTCTATGACTATTTGTAAGAATTACCTCCATAAGCTCAGTTTCTAATTTCTTATTGGCCGTAGTGAGTCGGTAGACCGCTTCTATTTGGTTCACTTCAACCTCTTCCTTGGCGGCCACGGAGCGCCGCGCGCGCTCCAGATCGGCCGTCTGCTCCGCTAGCTTGTCTCTGGAAACAGAAAACGTTTATCAAAATAAGTTCCTGAACTGAATATAAAGTAAAAATAATCAAGATTTCAGTTAAAAACGTATTTCCTTAATTTTTTTTTTTTTAATTTTTGCAAGTTCTATAAGTTCGTAAGGGGGGGAGGGGGTATCTCTAAAACTAGTGAACCGATTCTAAAAAAGATTTCACTACTTGAAAGCTACATTATCCCTAAGCGCTAAAAACACGACTCTCGAGCGAAGAGCACATAAACTAATTATTAAGAAATTACATACTTAAGAAAAAAAAAATATTTAAAAGTTTGCATGTTACTAGGGGTACGTCTACAAGTGGGATCTGAAAAAAAAACCCGACCTATTTATGGACACTTCGGTTTCTAAGAAGAATAATAACGATATCATCTGTCGAAATTGATCCAGCCGTTTGGAAGATGAGAGGCAATAAAGAAATTTAAAAACATACATGAGCGTATCTTACGCGCGATAAACCTTTCTGGTTAAAACTGAAGAAAAACCTTACCTCATTCCTTTAACAACCAGCTCATTATCCTTATCCTTAGCGCGCAGTTTCTTTATAATATTCGACTGTTGCAACTGTTGTCGCGCCAACTTCTCCCCCTCTTCGTGCAGCTGGGCTATGACTTCGTCCTTCTCGCGCAGAGTGTTCTCCAGATCTGACGATGTCTTGGACTTGAGGGTGTCCAGTTGTTTGCGAAGACTGTCCTATGAGGTCAAATAAGATTCTGATTTCTGCAGGGTCTAGCATGCGCAACGCGATAACGGTATGTCTACTCTTGATATCGAGACAGACGTATGTTTATACATAGCTTTGTCTCGTTCTCACACAACAAAAAGTAACGAGAACATGCTAGGCGTACTGGTCTGGTTTTTATGGGGTTTTAGGGTTTTAAAGGTAGGTATTGTATGACGCAAGGAGCGGAGGAGGGTGGTTGTGAGGCTTGTGACAATGGGCGAATTTAGATGAAATTTGATACACAGGTAAAAAAACCTGTGAAAATAAGAAGCCTCTTCCATACTTTCTTGGCTTTTGAAAAAAGTGAGCTTTAGAAATTTATGAAACTTTTCTGAATATCTGATTTCTGCTCATGGTTCAGAGCTTTTTCAGAGGTTAGTGTATTGTATTACCTGTGAGTGAATCCCAATGATAGTTGAATCTGGAGATTGCCCTTCAACATTTTCATCACTTTCCATTATTATGAATGTATAAAAACTCAGAAACCAAATCCTGAAGCAGTTAGACTACCATTATGGTAAACTAGTTGTTTTGTTATTAATTTTAATGTATATTTTCTATAGGTACGGAATAACTAATTGAATTTTATTGTCTAAAGATTACTTCAATTATTTCTGCTTATCATTTGCCAAGAACATGGGATTGATTTCTATCTATTGATATTACAATACATATGAATCAAAGTTTGATTTAAATAGATAGGGCATTTAAATAGTTAAGGCATAAACAGTCTTGCTGGTACAAACACCTTTCCTGGTATAATTAAATCTTTATTTATAAAGAACTATCTTATTTTAATTAATCTATTTAGTCTTTAAATTAGGATAAAATTAGGAAATCAGGGATAGAGCTGAGGGGCAAGACAATAAGTTGGTCAGATGATTAGAAATGGTCAATGATTGGTCAAGAATGTCTAGCTAGATTATGACAAGGCCCATGATTGGCCTAGACTTAAGCCCAACAAATAGTGGGGGGGCTCAGGGGTTCAGTAGACGATTAAGATATTTGATGATCATAATTACCTACCTTTTCTCTAATAGCTTGCTGAAACTTCTTCTCCAATGCCGACATTCTCTGTGTATAGTCCTCTGTGATCAAATTTATATCCCCTATCTCATGTTTGGTCATCAAAGACTCCACCTGGGTCTTCAATTCAGCATTGTTTTCTGCCAGTTCCACATTGTTCCGACTTATTTCCATCAGCCTATTTTCACGAGCATCTAAAATCTCTGCCATTTCACCAAGTCTCCTCAGCAACCTTTCATTTTCTGAACTTTGACTTTCATCGCTTGTATTGCTTTGTACTGATGCTTCAGAAAGCTCTCTTGTGTGACCACGAATTTTCGTTGCTAAAGACTTACCAAGTACTAAGTCTACTAAGTTTGGGGAAGGAGAAATTGTACCATCAAATTTGCCATTTTTGAAGCCATATTTTGCTGGACTGCTGCGGCAGAAACTATCTCCATTTGGACTAGGAATTATTTCAATATCTGAAGATGTGGCAGTTTCGACTTCGTCTCCAGATGTGTGGCCTGATGTTCTATCTGAACCAATTTTAACTAAGTCACTTTTGCTGTCTGAACTAATGGGTGATGTACGCTCTTTAGTAGTAATACTGCAGTCTTTTTGGGATGATTCACTGCTTTGTGAACTGCATTGCTGCTTTTCGACATTTACAAATGCTGAGCTTTCTGAGCGTAGCATTTCACTCGTCACATTCACATTGTAGAAAGATGATGAATCGCTAAGTTTCTCCATTAAGATATCCTCCTTGTCTTCTTTGACTTCTTCAATTGTGTTTTCTAATGTCACACTGTCATTGTCAGCATTTAAAGTACGATCAGACCAGGATCCGTCATTTGAAGAATTCTCACTTAGTTGTAACTTTTGTGGTATGATGGCTTGCTCTAAATTCATCAACTCTCTTTCCAAGCCTTTCCTAGATTCAGATTTTAACAGCTTTGGGAAAAAAAGTGTTTTTTCATCAGTATCTAAGACAGTAGGAGCTGTACATTCAGATATAGAGTTGTAAGACATTGTATCTTCATCTTCATCAGCAACTAAGCTTACACTATCAGCTGTTGCGGCTCTTTCAGTGTGGTCCCCAACCGGAGTAGACTTTTTATCACTCAAATCTCCAGGAGACAAGTTTGAAGATGTGCTGCTGTTCTTGTCACTTGAATAGCTGTCAAATCCAAGACATTCTATGGAACTAGGACTTATTAGACTGTCAGGTAATATTTCAACAGACTCCGAGTTGTGTTTTTGTCCAATACTACTGCTGTTAGATATGGAGTGGAGTGAGGCTTCAGAGTCCGGAGTAGTTTTCATACTCTGAGATAAAACTTCTACAGAATCAGAACTATTTCTACTTGACATGAGTGATAGGATGTTGGAGCGGGATGAATCTCGTCTATCATTACCTTTTGCCTCATCTTTAACACTTTGTTTTGCCTCTGCTGCCTCAGTGTCTGACATAACAAGCTGACTTTTAGAGAACAAGTCATCCTGACTACCAAACTGAGTGTCAGCTATAACATTCATGGACTTCGCCTTTGGTGGTCTGATTATGGCAGAGTCATCTTTGGAGTGTTCAAAGAATGACCCTGCAAAGGAGCCCCACACGCTTTGAGAAGTGGATTTAGAAGGGCTTTCCGTGACTACAGGCTGTTCTTTGACTGGTGAGTTTTTTTCACTTTCAGCACTTACTGTTAGTCCCCAAGAAGCTAAGAAATCAGAGTTTTCTTTTTGAGGCGTATCACTCTTACTTGGCGACGGATTAGCGGTATTCTGGGCGACTGCCTCGTCTTCCTGCTCTTCTCCGCTCTCGTCCTGAATGTCTAGCGCTTTGTCAATAGTTTTCTGAGCTTCTTTCAGCGCTGACTTAGCGAGGCTCGTCAGACCCGAA
Organism: Peribatodes rhomboidaria; assembly: GCA_911728515.1. Lineage (NCBI taxonomy): Eukaryota > Metazoa > Arthropoda > Insecta > Lepidoptera > Geometridae > Peribatodes > Peribatodes rhomboidaria. The sequence continues at coordinate 13,552,236 of OU452179.1, read as the reverse complement.
GTATCGAACCAATTCATGTTTGGATAACATTAGACGCGTACAAATGGACACGTAGCACTGCACTGTCTCAACCACGTCTAAACTTATAGCAATTATTAGAACTTCACACGATTATTTGTTTTGGGTAAAACACTTCATTACGATTCCAAAAATCACAACATGCGATGACGTTTCCATTTTGTTTATGTTGTGAATTTTTCTTCTCTTAATTTGTCTAATTTATTTAATCGATAAATGATCTATGTATTGATACTTTAGCACACTGTTATTCTAAAATTACAACTTTATTTGGAAATTAAAAATAAATATTTTCATTTTATTTGACTTGACATTCCAATTTGCAAGGATAGGAAACGACTAATTTTGACATTGACATTTCATTAAACTGACTTTACTGATAAAAAGGATGTCATTTGACTGTTCGATAGTGTTTTTAGAGTCAAATGGAACTAGTCGGTATTTTCGACGTTATCATCACAGCTCCAGTGGCGCAATTGGTTAGCGCACGGTACTTATAAGACAGTGTACGTGTGAGTGATGCCGGGGTTGTGAGTTCGAGCCTCACCTGGAGCATTAATTTTTCTTACTCAACTCGAAGATTAAGATTTAGGTCTTTTGAAAATAGAACATAACTGTCAATAATTAGGTTCATTTCAGTCAAGAAACGTGCCTGCTAAATGAGTTGTACGGTAGGTAGGTAGTTCTAGGTCAATATTTCGCACTTTGAGAACTTGAGAAGTTTGGCACATGACGTCTATCACACATCTTGTGCAATATTGTTGCACAACCTATAAAACTGAACTAAAGTGCTAAGCTTGCTTTAACAACCAAAAGATAGATCAAATGTGGATCTTTGGCCACATAATTAGCAATAGCAGTGCGGTTAGCAAAGTAATAGAAATAAAATAAAAAAATTATACTAGCTAGTGGTTCACCTCGAACGGAGTCATGGCATATCCCCATAACTTCTCGTCCAATTTCGCTCCTAATCGAACTTAAAAATTGTATTTGAATGAACTACCTAATTGCCTGCAAAATTTAATTAAAATTGTAACAACGATAATCAAGTTACAGTCAATAAAATAAATGTCCTAGTAGTCGGGGACCTCATTTCGTTCAGTCAATTATGGTTGGCCAGTTTTAACTAAAAATGCTACAGTGGTGCCCCCGTTCGACTCTCCTTGTTTGCAATGAACCTGAATTTTTCTGAAACACATTTCTTTCGTAAAAAACACCAGAATTTCTAATCTGACCACTTAGTAAGTTGAACTATGAAACACTCTGATTACCTACATGATATAAATAAAACTAAAAACTGATAATTAAAATAATATAATTCCATAAACTTATTTACATATATATCGACTTAAAGTTTAAAACTATTATACAAAGAACACTCAGTGCTTATTCCTGCATATTTCCATGGTATGTTTTATTACGGTTCTATGACAAAACAAGAAAGTAATGATTATACCATGACCACCAGTCTGTCGGACACGTTTTTTTTTTTTTGGTAGATAACTAAGTAGTTAATGCAGTATTTTTTTGAAGTTTCTTATCTAATAATTAAAGTATTTATAAGTATGTAATTAATAAATATTCTAAGTATAATAAAACAACAACAATACTAAAGACGAAACGTAGAAAAGAAATAATTACTTAGGTATTTACTTACATCGATTTTGTGGAATTTATTACCTTGTAAAGGAATCCTTGAGTGCTATCAGATAACATTTAAATTTGCGTGATTCATTCAATTCGATATAAAATTGTATAGGTATATCAAGTATTGGAAGTAGAAGAGATACGAGTTTCATTGGAATGTAAAAGATACAGGTTAGTGAAGCTCGTTAAGACTTAGGGCTGTATTCATAAACGACGCTCAGTAATGAATCTCTATTTAGAACTGTTTTTATGTTTGGTAAAACCAGTTTTAAATAGAGATGCAAGACTGAGCTTCGTTTTAGCATGCGGGCCTTAGGCTGCGTTTCCGTAAGGCCAAGCTGAGCGGAGTGGTGAATAATTGACTAATCCGGATGCTGGAACTCCGCTCCACTTCAGAGGAAGCATTGTGATTGGTTAAAATTGCAAAGCTCCGCTCAACTCCGCTTTAGTGGAAACGCAGCCTTATCTATCCATTTTCTTCGGCTATCATTATTGGATCAGTGATAGTGATTCATAACATTTTTGTTTCGTGCAAAAAAAGACAACTAGGTATGCAAATTCGTAATCTAATCACGTTTTTACACGACAAAAGAGGATAGACTACATTTTGTCATGTCGGTTATGAAAAAATAGGCGAAAATTTTAATAATTTTAGCTAATCTATAGTTCTTTTCTCATCGAAGTGGCACTCTTTGTCGACTACCGTCTTTTCTTAGCACGACTCGATGTAGGCAGTGAAACATGACGCTTGCATTCAGACATTGCAAGGACGAAAATACCGCATCGCCATGTAATTTAGAGCGTACTTGCTTAGCTTTGAGCGTACCTACTCAGTTACAACCAAATGTTCTAAACTATTCCGAAACAGACGTGTTGGCAACCCATCTTCAAAATAATGTATTTGATTGTGTCCAAGTAGATAGCCAAGTAATTTGCTAGCCTCTAGGCGCTATCTGCCGGTGTGGTATCGGCCTACAACTTTCAATGAGGAGTTTCCCAGCAATTGTTGTCACTACCCCTTTCGGAACGTTCCAATACAATTGTGCGGGTCACAAAGTTGAGTATAGCTAATTAGTTTTACGTTGGCAATGGACGGGCCTAGTATCGTATGATTGTGCGGAATATGAACTTACACCTCTCGCGCAAATTTTGTCCGACGCACAGTCGGCGAGCAGGTTTCAACCTGTACAGTTCGTGACTGATTGCGCTCCCCGAGTTGGCCAAAGTAAGTACCTATTATTGTTTTATTTTCTAAGTGTAGTAATATACGAGTTATTGATTAGAAAAATAGTTAAACATACGATGTTTTTGTGATAACAGTGACGATTGGCAAGCAAACGCTTCGGCGTAACGGCCTAACGAACTTTATTGTCACAATTGTATCGACGTGGGCCCTACATTACCTCATGCGTATTTTAAGTTACCAATGATTATTAATTTTTCGCAGTTTTCGCGCCATGTTTCCGGTTCTAAACGACGCTGCTATCATAGCAATACTCAATGACTCTGGGGAAGAGGACGATGACAACGACGAAATCGATTTGGACAACTTTATTGAAGAAAACTCCGAATATCCAAGTTCTTCTTGTTCTGATGAAGGCGAGGAAAATGGTGACGATAATATACCTCTGAGTATGCTAGTGGGATAGCAGAAGAAGCCTTTCAATGGCAAACCTCTTCCAAAAGAAGCTGTTCGTGATCCAGGAGATATTAAAACTCCATACGAATATTTCGAGCGCTATGTTCCTGTCGAGCTCATGGAACAGATGGCTTTGACCACAAATCAATATTATATGGCCAAAACTGGTATACAAATGAAACCTGTTTGATCCTTGCTGGGTAAAAAATAGTTTTTTGGAATACATACCATTGTTAGGTGTATAAAATTTCCAAGACTGAAGATGATTTGGAACGAAAAGCACAGCTATGACCCGATTGCAAATGCAATGTCTAGGGAACGGTTTTTCCTTCTCAGGACAAACTTGCATTGTGTAGACGTTACAGCGGTGAATCAGAGTGATGAACAAGCCAAAAATAAATTGTGGAGGGTGCAGCCTGTTATTGATGCCATTCGAAACAGATGCCTGCAGTTGCCAAGAGATGCTGGTAACTCTTCAATTGACGAACAAATGATACCTTTTGAAGGTCGATGCGATTTGAAGCTTTTTGTTAATTATTATTAATGTAAAACTAGTACAAAGCTGTGTTTGTAATTTCTAATAAATATTTTTGTATCTTTCAGGGTTATTTCATTCATGGTCTCTTTTCAGAAAAAAAACGGATAAAAGGAGGTGTTAGGCCCAATTTGATACAACTGTGACAATCACTATGGTACGTAGGAAATAAAGGGCCCAGTATGATACAATTGTGACCCTCACAATCGTACGTAATTAATGAAGGGCCCAATTTGATACAATTGTTTGTACATGAATTTTCCAAGATGGCAGCGGAAAATCTGGAAAATTTAAGCAGATTCGGAATCTGCGGTCCCAAATTACCTAAGATTCAAGTTCAAAATTACAAATTTCTTTGTAGTTTGAGCGCCGGTCCGAAAGGGCTACGGCATAGATGGCGCTTAAAACAATTTCTTTGACAACTAGTAAACTTCTCATTGAATTAAGCACTGACGATTCCCTACTTGTATTTACACTAATTTACAAGTTTATATGACTCCCGTGCCGGCCGCACTCCCAGCGTTGGGCGGAGTCGGTTGGGTGAACATGAAAGAGGTGGCATTTTGTAAGAACTGCCGTTTGACGAACTCTGTGGTGGCCGACTTGAGGTTCTCTTTGGCGCCGAACTTGCATTTGATATAGCCGTAGAGATTAGCGCCGTTCAGGGTTAGCGCTATTAAAACTAGGAGCTGGGGACAAAATAAAAAAGGCATTTCAATTTAATAGCATGGCAAAATTTGAGTCTGGCTCGAAGGACCACAATGGTCCTTCAAACCGAACCAAGTTATTGCAAACCAAAGTTGTCGGACTAAATGTCTAGGTCTTACGAGCATTACAGTTTGCAACAGTGATGATACAATGTGTAAAGATGCTCCTACTTTTACTACAATGTGTGGATGCAATACTATTGCTGGCAATATTACGGGAATATGACATTTTGACACTTGGTGACATTATGAGAACGTGACATTGTGCGCCGAGAGGATTTTGAGTGTAGCCCGGGCATTTAGTCATATATTTTTAGCATGGCTCATAATGGCCGGGCTACAGTCAGCAATATTGCCAGTATAATATGGCCCGTTTATATCTTAGACCACCTTAACATGACAGTGATAAGATAGGCGAGCTGAGAGAAAATATAGACTTGAATTGTAACAATACAAGCTCGTGAGTCAGTAACACATTATCGTATGTAACATAATGATCAAAATTGAAACTTAGATTGTTATTTTACAGGTGAGATGCTACCCGTGATGGGAGCACCGTAGCTCTTAGATGTTTATCACCAGAATTTGATATCATAACATATCGTCACGAATTTCCCCCGAAAGGGCGGGCAGAGGTGAACAAAACCCACACTTCGCCGGACGAGATTCAGACCCAAATGTGACAGGGGGCGAGCCTGTCGCCATACACCGGGCTCTAGTTATGTAGCAGATGACATTAAATACGCACATATGTTCACACAATGAACAAATTGGTGCGTGTCTTCGGCTGGGTCCGAACCCGCTCTCCCGATCTAGCTTGAGAGGCGAGTGTTCTCCGCTTTAGATGTTTATCACCAGAATCTAAGGTGATATAAGAAGGTTAATTTATAATGTGACATGTGCTATAAGAAACGTACCATCCACTTAAACTTTAGCCCGAAGAGGCAGAAGATGAAGAATGTAGACCAGATCAGCGGACACATGATCAGCCCCATCCAGAACAGACGGCTCTCGTTTGGGTTCACGCGGTTCTGGAAACACAGGAAATATACCTATTATTGTTTTTTACAAGACTTACAAGTACTGCAAACTATGATTTAATTTGATAGTTTTCGACAGATATGGACAGAAAAGTCCTAAAAAACTTTAAAATAACAGAAATGGAAAAACTGCAGGGTTTTTAGTTGCATTTATTCACGATTAATTAAATATATCAATTAACTAGCTACGCCCCGCGGTGTTACCCGCTGCAAAAAAAATAGAAGGCCCCGTATTACTCGACATCACCAAAAACAAGTTTTGTTATTGCGCCTAGTTTGATACGAAGAATTATGATGATCAGGTGCAAAAAAAATACAGCTGGTAGAAGAAACAACCAACTAAAATTAAACTGAAGTAAAATTTTGAAAATCATTCTAGTTTTGGAAAAAAAATAATCACAAAAAGTATCTTCTTAAAAAAACTATCGGAACGTAGTTCTCTAAGTTTTCAGCGATTACATCACATTTTTTTCGATTATTAAATAGCCAGATTAGTTCTCTCATGTTTAACCGAGCAACTTATTCTTATTTGTGTTCTTGTTACGATTAATACCAATAAAACGGCAAAAAAAAAAAAACTAAGCGCCGATCTCATTTCATCATCAAATATGATTTATGATTTTCAACTCTAAGTATAGCGGGTTACATAAACGTATGTGTGGGTAGATCGTAGAATGACCGAGCCTTAATACAGGTCTTATGTTGTCTATTTCACCCAAATTCGTTACTACGTTTGAGAGTGAAAAGGTTACAAACAAACACACACTCACATACAAAAACAATCCCAATATAATTACAATCTATAGATATCCTACGAATAATACTAAAGTAGGATATCTATGGACTACATATAACTACACAACATAACAACTAGCTACTTACATTTCTATTAAATTTCCTACTACAGCTATTAGTGAGGTACTAACCTTAAGTAGTTGTTCACCTTTGATAAATGATAAATATGTCTAAGTAGATGGACTGAAAAAACTTTGCACGCGTCGAAAAAAATAGCGGCTAATAGTTAGCCCTTAGATGAACAAAAAGTATGACGCAATGCTAGTATAAAACGTACCTGTCACGCACACTAGTATAATCAAATTGGCTTGGCACTTTCCAATAAGAGAGGTTCATAAACATTACAAACCTAACTAGAGACTCACTGAGGGAAAATTCAAATCACATGTAAAAACTACATTAATGAAAAGAGGGTATTATACGAGTATTAGGTTAAGCATTATTTAGAAGACAAAGATGTCTGGAGCCTTCCACTTCCGCCAAGTAGCCACTAGTATTTATAGATATTACCTAGTTGTAAGCCAAAATTTGTGAGACTGTAATTTTTTGTCTTTAAAAAAATAATGCCCCACAGTTTCCACATCCGAACAAGGCGGTCGAGTCTATTTAAAAAAAACTTTGACGTTCATAAGTGTATCTTTGATACCCAAATTGAATGAAAACATTTTGACTTTTAGACATTATGCAGGTGCTCACTATGAAAATAAATGATCTATACTCTAGCATGCAGCTACATAATATCGGTAGTTTCCTTACATTCCCGCTCACCTGTCTCGCTTCGAACACCCAGTGCGACTTGCCGTCGTCGTCCACGTAGTTCCACCATCGCAGACCGACTAGCAATCTCCCTGAAATATTTAAAAAGGTTTTTAGTTTGAGAGTCTGGATAAACAATTCATTGAACGCATTTCAATGGTATGTTGCAATGTAATTTAGTGAACTATCATGTCAGCCCGGAAGACGTCCACTGCTGGAAAAAGGCCTCCCCCAATGATCTCCACAACGACCGGTCTTGCGCTGCTCCATATAGCGGCTTCCCGCGACCCGCACCAGATCGTCGGTCCATCTTGTGAGAGGTGTGAGAATATAGTGCTAACGATTTAAAACATTATAAAATTTGGTTTACGTTTTGAGCTTCACATCAAAAACACATTTCCGTGAAAAAAAATATTTCGTTTTTTCATTTCATCATTAGGTTTTTCCGTCCTACTGCAAGGACACTGTCTGTACCTACCCTCAGTCGTTTTTTTTTAAATGGAATTGGTCGACGTTTGACCACCAAATCACCTGATGATAAGCGATGATCGAGGGTGATTGAGCCACGAGCCGATTACGTTTAAATTTACAATAGCGACAACCACGCGACAGCAATCACTACGATCTCGGTCATAAAATGTACCTAAATTCGTATTACGGAAGCCGATCGCCTGTTTATTGCACGCCTGTCGCTCCGTATATACACTTTGGGCAACAACAACAGCGCCACTAGCAACAAGAAAGCAATAGATGGCACTAATAAGTTCATGGATTGTCCAACAGAGGTTCAATTAGCGCTCAATTGCTGTCTGCTCTGTAACCAAGCAGTGTCGTTGGGCAACAATGATTACGCAATTTACGCCTGTTGCACGCCTGTTCTGAGAGTCGTAATTAGTCTGCCGTTATCCATCACGCAGGCTCAGTGTGGGTTGCTGGATGTCACATGCCTGTCGAATATTAATTCTTGGACATGCTGGTTTCTATGATGGCTAGTTCATCATCATCATTTCAGCCAGAAGACGTCCAATGCTGGACAAAAGCCTCTTCCAATGATCTTCAGGACAACCGGTCTTGCGCTCCTCTCAGCGTCGTCCCGCTACCCCACCAGCGGTGCTATTCCAATCATTCGGAAACGTTTCCGTTCGGATCCCACAAATTTCAAACTCAAATAGTTTGATTCTCAGTCTACTTTTATGAATGTTGGAATAGAGAATCCTACTAATATTATAAACGCGAAAGTTTGTAAGAATGGATGGATGGATGGATGCATGTTTGTTACTCTTTCACGCCAAAACGGCTGAACAGATCTGGATGAAATTTGGTAAAGAGATAGATCATAGAATAGCACATAGGATACTTTTTAACAGCGGGTGAAACCGCGGGGCGCAGCTAGTCGAGTATAAATCCGATGGAAGAATGAATCACATTTAAAAACTTGTAAATACAGACTGAGATTCGAATAATTTGAGTTTAAATTTTTTGGAATCCGAATGGAAATGTTTCCGAATGATTAACAATACCTATCCAGGTTGTCTGTCTACTTTATGTAGGCCTGTGGCCTGGAGGCTTTATGTGAGTGTGTAAGGCCAGTTACTAACCGCTAATGTTCTTAACCGTCCAGAAGTCAGCAGAGAGCAGCAGCACTACGAGCACGAAGCTCGCGATGAACGAGTCCGAGAACCAACCGCACAGGATGTACACCACTATGGACGCTGAGCGGAAGACAAGGTGGAAGAATACTATGTACGGGTGTCTGGAACATTCGAGGGATTAGATTAAAATTAGCTGGAAAGACATTTAGTTCTTGTGTGTAATATATTATGTTAATGAGATTAACATTTTAATTTGATCGGATTTGCCTTTAAAACATATATTTTTATTTCAATGGATTTATCCGATAAAGATTCATGAACTGATTCTATTACGGACAACATTAGCTTTGGACAACATTTCCAGTAGCTCTGTCTGTATGGTGGTACTGTTTGTATGACTCAACGGATTATATCTTGAAAAATTCAATAAAGAGTTCCTGTAAATTATCTCATTATTGGACGTGGAACACTTATGTTGCTATAAATTATATCATGTACAAACAAACATAGTTGTGAATTGTTGCCCACAATAATTGATTGCTAGTCATCAATACGATATATATGAATATTATGTAACTGTTGGAATTTTCAATAAATTCTAAAATCTGATTATTACGAGAATAATAATAGAAACTCACACAAACTGCTTGTTAGCATTGTCCTCGTCCCCGAAGGCGATGGTGTCGTCATCCAGCAGCGGCACCTGCGGCACACCAGGCTGTAACGAACGTCGCCAACCACTACATCAGCTCAAGCCGTGCAAAGCCAAACAATAATAAGCTTACTTCTTACAACACTAAGACATATGCTTTACTTACTACACATTTTCCAGTGAATCATCTGGAATACTCTTGTGTATTCTTTTTCTGATGCCAGGAATATGGTAGCTATTTCCTAAATACATATTTCAGTCTTAAATATTTTACGAATAAAGTGTAGTTAGTACCATTATCTAGGTACATGTCAGAAGTAGGCATTGATGTTAATGTGCCTTCAATTCAGTTTGTTTTTTCTTTGTAAATTACTCAAATCAATTATTCTTAGTCCAAACAGCATGTACTGTTCAGACACTTCATTTAGAACATAATATATAAAGTGGCTAATTGGAGGCAACCAATCAGCTGCTTACAATTTGCGTAGTAAGGATGAAGCTTTAGTTATTTCAGACTTTTAATATAATTGGAAGAATATGGAATTTTCAAATTTTAATCTAATCTAGACAATATTAAATTAAGTAAAGTTCTTTATTTTATTTTCGTTTATTGATTCTTAGTAAGTTTAGAATTCCATTGAAGTAATTGGCTGTAATTTATTTTTATTGCTGTGATCCATGCCAGCATAGCAAAAGCTAAACACGTATTTTAGATTGTGGCAATAATTATAATATGTTAGATGATATCATTATTCATGATTAAAGTGGACCATAACAGTTTTCATAGATATTTTAGGATCATTTGCATTTATTTACTGAGCGAGCATCAGCAAGCTTAGTGTCTATGCTTCAACTTCGACAAAAATGCTTTTGTACGTCCAAATTCTGTCTGGATCTGTCTTCGCCTACAGGTCGGATTTCTTAACCAATTCTGTTGAAATTTGTGAGTGGGTTTGATAATCATATACATTTTTATCCATATAATTATCTAACCTGCTCACAAAAGTTCATGAGACCGATTGAGGAATTCTACTTGAAGAGGAGATAGATTTGGGATGTGAGGTCTATAGCTCACAGAGCCAGTAGTGATTTTAGTGTTGATAGATGCATGCATCTTCATTTGTTGCTTGTTTAGTTTAGGTGAGATGTTAGAATCAGCTTATCAAGCTCCTCTATGAGTGCTATGATATTATGATTGATAGTAATATGATTGCAAATTTTAAAACCAATTTAATTTAAGCAGTACTTGTGTTGTGGCACCTCAACAGGTTTGATTACTTCATGGCTTTAATGTAATCTAAACAATAAGTACTCAACAAGTGACTACTTTAATATCTTGCTATCAAAACTGAAAGGTGGGCTGTAAAGAAACATATCTTAACAACATTTTAGTTCCTCAAATGAAAAGTGAACTAAGTAGGTTTATTTCATACTTTCATGTCAATATTGAATTTTTATATCAATTTATCCTTTATTTAAAATGCCTTTAAATTAAATTAGGTATTTAGACTAGCCAGTAGGATGGGAATAGTTTTTTAAAGCATTTTAAGAATCAAACTTAGTCATTAAGTTGCGAAGTAGCACAACACAAGAACTTACTGCGTTTAATAGCAATTTTACTCACAATATGGTATCAGACTTGGCCTATGTGTATGGCAAGCAAATATAATAACTTTATCGGCCAAAACTACAAAAACTTGCAAATCAATGTAGCTTTCTACTAAGTCTAAGATCAAATCTAGTAAAAAAACGCTAATATAATACTGTAAAAGTGAAAAATCGACGAATTAAGAAAAGATAATACTTATGCTATGAGTGTATTGTACGTTATAGAACTACTGCTCTAGTACATGAATTAGAAATACTTACGGTGGCCGAACCCATTGCCGGATTATTCATTATCGGAATTTAAATGTTTTTATCTTTATTTGGTGAAATTATATCTTTTTACAAGCTTTTTGTAACACATCACCGCTTCTGAGTAATAGAAATACAAATCTAGTGCTGCTAGATCACATTTAGCGAAAGTGTCGTTAATCAACTTTGTTAATTAAAAAGTATCTTTATGTCTTCAAAAGGCAAGAACTAAGTACTCTTTAAAAAGTGATATTAACCAAATTGTACGATTAGTACCAAGTCAGCCAACGAAGAAGCTTCATTAGAAAGCAAACAAATAATACAAATAAGTAACAATGTAATGTAAAAAGTGACGTTTTTTGTTGTTTTATTAACGTTATAGCAGCACTGTAAAAAAATCCTAAATGTTGGACCTATTTGACAGTGACATGCATCTAAAAAGTGACTTCAGTTTTTTCTTAAAGTTAGGTTCTATCAAGCCGCCACATTCGCGACACGAACCTATTTAATATTAAGTAAGTGTATCCGAATCATTTTAGATTGAAAACATTGCGCAACCGTGTTGACTTGCGGCAAACTTCAGGTTCTTCATTCTTTCAAATCAAGCTGTCAAAATTTTGCAACAAGGCACATGCAAGCTGTTTACAATTTCGCGACGTACTTTGTGTTTGTTGTCGAAGTGTAGTTTTCTGTCTAAACAGCTCGAATTTCCGCGTACCGTATGATGCGTTCATGCGGCGGGGCCGTCAGGGGTCGCGCACGCTCGTGATCGTCGTTTACAGTGTTGTGACAGGTGCAAATTTTGCGTAACGCGACATGGGCGCAAAGGCGAGCACGGCAAACGGGGGGCAGAGTCCCCGAGCAAGGACTTTTTCGACGAGTTCGAGTTCTGACGTGGTATCAGGGGCCGCAGGGTTTAGCCTGCTGCGGGCTATACCTGGCATCCAGGTGACGAGCGACAGGCAGCGCGCGCGCTCCCTGTCTTCAGTACCGGACCTGCACGCATCACATGAAGCAATTGCCATCCCTGCCAACTCGGCGAGCTTTGAAGCATCAGCGGCCGCCAGCCCTGATACCGACTCCAGCTCCAACGAAGAGGGTCCGACTGCAGGCACCTCACTCGCACTGGGACGCGTCTACGCGGCGCACTCCTTGCCTTCACACATCTGGTCCATAAACGGTGAGTATCCACCTCAGGTGTTCTCTTGAGATAAACAATTTGTACCAGAAAATTGTTTCAAAACTGTTGAACTACTGGAATTTGACCTACTAAACTAGCTAAACACCCCCATTGCTTTGCAATTATGATTACCCACTCTGTTGATGCATTGCAGTTAATGTTACTACATTATGATTTAAGGTCTTAGTGTTACATCAGACATCCTTGAACTTTCTTATCACTAACCAAAGACATTCTCCCTAATTCTGGTTCACATATCAAATAAATTATAGTTAGGGTCTACAACCTCACCAGTGTGTTGAACTTGAAGTAGAAGAACAGATGATGACTGAAGTGTGAAACAATCTGGATTATGTTCAATTAGTGTTATCTAGCATTGTCAAATCTTTATTCCCCTAGAGATGGCCAGCAATGAGTTCAAAACAAAGCTTGTTAATAAATAAACAGGGCTCAAAGGTTTTAAATCAATATTCAGGGAAACATAAAACTTATGAAGGGCAAAGGCAAAGTTGAAGCGCAAAACATTCCATTATTGTTCTCAAACTGCAGGTAAATCAAAGGTAAGTATGTTCGTCATGATAAGAATGGAATAACATTTATAAATATAAAATGTTTCATTACAAAAACTTATTATTGTTAAATAGGTAGTTAAAATCACAACATATCTCATTGAATTTTTGGAATAATAATTATGATGATTGAAATGAGTGAGTGTCACTTTTAGCTACCTTTTAAACAGCTCCTAAAGTTATCAAACATCATTTAGCACAACCAGAATGAAATGTACAGTAATGATAACATTTTAAGTACCTAAACTTTTAAATAATCTAATTGGGGAGAAGAATAAAGGAATAAAGAATACATAAAAGCTGAGCAGATTTTCTCTGCCGTGTAATTGCATAACATGGCCTCTAGCTCTTTCTTTGTCTTGCCAGGTTTATTATAACTACAGACCTTTCAGACATTTCCTTTATGCTTTAGACAGTCTAGTTTTTATTTTTAAAAACATGTTTACCGAAGTTATGCAAAACAGCTAATTTTAATTTTTAAGGGATTTTTAATGCAAACATTGAACTGTTTGCATTAAAAATCCCGTAGTATCGCTGATGTTATCATAAAAACAATTCATTTATTACATGGCATTATTTTTATCTTATCACATCATAATAAAAATCCGAGTTTATTATGAAATGACGCTGGATTGTGAGCACTTGTTATCTTACAAGTACATAAAAATCAGTTTTACTGTTTCTTCACTGTGTCTATTTGTTTTGAGCATCTGACATTTTTAAATGACTATGAGAAAACAGAGTAGTATAGGGTACAATAGGGTAATCACTGAAAAGTAGATTAGTAATATACTTCCATTGGCTGAGTGTTTGTAGGTAATATATTTCTATTGACTGAGTGTAAAATAACTAGTTGGAACTTTACTGGTCTGCCATAAGGCCGAGTATATGTACACATCAGATTTTTCTATAAAGTCTGATCCTATGTGGTTTCCGTCTAGACAGTGAATGTTTCAACACATTATGCCGAGTTGGTATTTTGAAGTTGTCTAATTCACATAATACAATGAGCACAAAAACTAGTAATATGATTTGAATTTCCTCTTTCGTTTGTAGTCAGATAAATCGAAGTGAGCTCTATATTATACCTAGTAAGGCAAATTTTGTAACAGGTGATTTCATATCATATTGGCATTGAATAGCTGATTGATAGATGAAAAGACACATATGTTTAAGTACACACTGCACTGTGTTTTGTGATTGTCAGCTTAAAACCTGAGTTGTTAGGGAAAATGCTAAATAAATTATGTAAGGTAACTAAACTTAGAATTCTCCTTTATTTACAAAAGTAGGATCTGAGGATCTCATCAATCTATGAAACCCTGAAACTTCCTATTTTATGAAGAGTATTAAAATGTATGTACAGCCGTCGCTCTTGCCCCCTCGGAGCGTGCCAACAGATGTCACCACACGCTCTATCAATAAACTTTCTCTGCGTCCGCGCGTCTAGCGCTCTCGTCTATAATTCGGGACACTGTTCCGGGTTCTGCGCGTACGCATCCACATCCAGGCCGTTCTCAGTCGAGTCCCGGCCGTCGGAGACGTAACACGTATTCCACATTTAAACATGTACCGCCGCCGTTACCGTACTACTCTTGGTCTTGGACTGGGGTCATCGTTTTCATCCAGTTTTTCGACGACGTTATCCTTCAGGACTACGACGTCGAACGTCAGTGCGCACGCGACGTCGGCGACCGATACGGTGCGGTCAGATGCGCGTGCGACGGCGGCTAAGCTGAAGACAAAGTATGAAAACGCCGGCACTGCACAAGGTTCGTGGTGTTTGTTTGTTACCAAGGCTTCGTGGCTTCTCACTTCATAAAGGAAGGTTCTCCTTACGAAAAGATTTTGGTTTTTTTTCTCTTTAGTTTGTTTTTTGTGATAAGCTGTCTTTATTAGTATCAAGAAAACCTATTTTACCAAAGGAACATGAAATTATCACACTAGAGATTTTTTTACAAGCAAACAGTACCGAACATTAAACAATTAATTATCAATTTCAGACAAGCTTTTTCGAAATTCAGTTTTTTACAATTTTAATTTTTTTAATTTATTAGGTTTTCTATTCATATTATTTTGCTAAAAGATTTAATTTTAAATGAGTCCTAAATCTTGCAATCTCTCTCTCTAACTTAATAAGATAATTGGACGTCTAACTACCTATAGTATAGATGTTTCATCATAGTAGCCATAACAGCGACCTTGAGTAACACCCAGTTAATCCAGTTATTTTAATGGAAACACTAACCACGTAAACGTGGGTCCGCAAATAATAAGGATTGCTAATTTGAATTAGCTCTGGTCGTTAGACGAAGAAGAGATAGTAGGTACGCTAGGCGTAATAGTTAATTATTATGTGGTACTGATGCTGAACTACGTACATTTGTACGTTTTTATTCGTTTGGCCGCCATCACCATCCATCACTTACAAATAGGCAATAGGTACTTTGTACTTATACCTCGACCAGGTGTTCCCAATCACCGATATTAAGCAACGGACGACACGATCAATCCTAGGATGGGTGACCGTGGGTGGCATTTATAACAGAGCGGTACCGTGGCTCGGTGACACGTTAAATTGTAGGCCCCGGTTGTTTGTTCCATAACAACAATTGTCAAGCCATGTCAAAGGCTTCTGGGTGGTCTAGAAACCCTGACATTAGGGCTAGCCACTCGGTCTATACGAACTTGCTTGCTTGCTTTTTACTTATAAACAAAAAGTAAATTGGATGTTCTTACAGCCTTAGCAGGCCAGTGTTAGAATTTTAAGGCTTTGAAGCCCAACATGGCTAATCGATTCTTTGAAATCAACGTTGACAATCAAAGAGTTGTGAAGGGTTGCAGCCTTTGAGTTATCCAATTTTCCTACATTTTCCGAAACAAAGAGTGTCTACAAACACTGCTACCTTGTCTATCATCAAAATCGGTTGAGTTGTATCAGAATCAGTGGCCCTATTCGGAGATTTAAGATTTTCATCTCACCTTTTTTCGTCCTTGTTAATCTCGTTTGAAACGTCAAAGATGTGAGAGTGACCAAGATAAAATCTCATCTCATCTTACGCGTAGGAATAGCCCCCCAGAATCGTTTATTGTTTTGGCTGTGACATGACAAACTGAGGGATATATAGGTAAACAGTTCGGCTTTTGTCATGTTATTAGGTAGGTACCTAATTGATGCTCGCGACTTTGTATGCGGTATAGATCGACTTCGCATCATCCTTTAGGGCTCGTCCAGATCTGGCGAATGCGTAAAATGCGCTGCTGCGAGCTGAGTGCGTGCAGTTGCTGCAATATTTTGGTGCGCCTCTTTAGCGCTGATGCACGCGTGAAGCACGCGCGCGGCGGCGGTTCGCGAGACGCGCATTCGACAGATCTGGACAAGCCTTTATATATTTTCGAAAATCTTTTCCGTGCTGCTCATAATATTTACGTTTCACCTGCGGTTAAAAGTATCCTATATCTGCTATTCCAGACTATAATATATCACTGTGCCAAATTTCATCCAGTTCCACTCAGCCGTTGTGGCGTGGTTAAGGAACAAACATCCATTCTAGCTTTCGCATTTATAATATTAGTGTGATAGGTAAGGAACTCTAGTGCTTCAAGTCTAGATCTAGACCGGTTTAGGTTGAGCGTTATTTGTCAATCCGCCATTAAATTTTTATTAGATGAAAAGCTATAGTTAGACGAGAAAATGACGATTCAATGTGGTTTTGATTACTTTGTGATTTAGTGTAATAGTGTTACACGGTCCTTGTTGCTAATCAGTAGCTGCAAATGTTATGTATACAATGTATGTTGATATGACACTCACATCTGCGTGTACTCCGTCCAAATTTGTTACCACGATAACCCTGGAGATGTCTCAATTTCACCGTCTATTCAAGTCTATTGTATGTAAATACGTCCATCTGTTACGGTTCACGCTACTCCGTTCCTTTTCATCCGGGCTTACGTTATTTGTGTCTTTAATTTCTCTGAAAACTGTTTCGAGCTATTTCGAAGACCTTCATAGTGGATTGTCGCAATCTACTGTCACATAGTTCCAATGTCGTGCTAAGGGCTTCTTCAGATTAGGAATCTATATTTCGCTATGTAGGAAATCTTAAGAGTCAGGTTTTGACGGTCTAGTGAGGGTCGCGGGAGGCCGTTGGATACGGTTAGCGCAAGATCGTGCGGCCATCGTAAAGATCCTTTCCTGGGAAGGGCATTTGTCCAGCAAAGGACGTGTTCTAGCTGAAATGAAGCTGATGATAGGTTCCGTAACGCGATAGGTAGTCATGGCTTCGGAGAAAGATGGAAACAACTGTCATCTCTACAGTCTATCTAATAGTAGAATGAAACTATTACATAAAACTAACTATGATACAATATAACATAGTCTGAAGAGGCTGTCAATGTCGCGCTAACTGGTAGAAAGTTACGAAACGTCTGCGTATATTGGGAGCTGTTAGGAGAACGTTACGCACGGGTTATTTTCTGACGTTAGTTTGAAATGGGTAATGGGACCGGCCTAGATGCTCGAGCTAGACTTCAGTCACTAAGGCGAAGTTTAACCGAGAAATTTAGAGAAGTTTACAATGTTTCAGTGCAATTAACGTATTTTACGCTCTGGCTAACAAAGTACCAGCATTTACTGGAGTCTAGTAAATGCTGGTACTGTGCTGGCTGGCACTCTAGTAACTGGTCGATGAAGTAAAGTTTTATCTAGAGTTAAATCGAAAGTTTAGATTATATTCAAAATTACCTCAATAGTAATTAGGCACAATATGTATTTTGAATCTAACTAAGGATCTCTACGATGGCCGCGCGATCTTGCGCTACCCGTATCAGAGGTACTTAGAATACAGAGGTACTTAGAGGTACTTAGAAGGTTTTAATTATATTATATCCTTCCATAATTTACATACGAGGGTCATAAAAACATAAGCTAAATCGTATCTCGAAAAATTAACGGTTACCTCAAGTGAGCGGATGAAACCCCGGGGCGTAGCGGATTCAATCAAAATACTAAAGGAAACGTAACATAAATATCCAAAACCTAGTAAACGATCGTTAAAATCTATGTCACGTAAACATATCGAGGATCCCTCGCGAATAAATGCGACATTTGACGTAAGCCTCGTTACACAGATTACCCGCATTATACATACCTAGATTCCGCCTTATGGTGAGGCCGTAACAGTTCAGTGCGACGCAACGCCGTCTCACAACGCATCCGATGCGGCGCCCTGCACCTTATAAATCTGCGATGCGACGATGTCATACAGTACTGTTTTTTTATTCTGTGAAACTTCAAACTAATAATAACGTCAGTATTTTCTCGTACGCGATAAATGTTTTGCGGCTCAACCGCAACGTACAAAACTGTGCTGTGTGATGTCGTTTTCGCGATGCGGCATCGCACCGCACTGTTGTAGCCTCGCCGATATTAAATCTTTGTTCTACAACGCGTCAAAGTTCGAGGAAAGCGCGTCTTGCGTTTCGCGAGACAAAAGAAACGATACAAAGAACACAAGAAAGAGAAGACGAGACAAAGCGTTCTCATTGAGTATTTCATGGTTACGTATAGCCTCGGGCAACAATTAAAGTGACATTACAGTGCTCTGACCGATATTTGACGGGCTTTGAATTTCGATACTTCTGCCCGCGGTATCTGTAGAAGAGTAGGTAATCTGTGTTTTCGCTTCCACGGAATCGTAAAACATGTTTTATATTAATATTAGTTAAAGCGATTAACTTTATCTATTTCAGCTATTAGTAGATCAAACAACTAGTAAATGTCATCTCGAATTAATATTGTAATTTCTGGCTGGTTTTGATCTGGCTTACTGTCCAGTCGTTAGGCTGTCTCGCGTTATTGATTAGAACTTGTGTTCGGATGAACGTAATATTTTACGTAAGTATAACTAAGCCTGGGAAAGTAAATTTGAGTAAAGCTAGCTATCGCTCATTCGGTAGAATAGGTATTGAGAGTTTTTTTTTTAATAATTGAGGCTCGTTTGTTTTGGCCTTAACTAAGTGGAGTCGATCTTTTGTTATACTTAACAAAATTTTGGGAAAAAGTGTGATTCCTTCAAAATTTTATCAAATGAGCGATCGTCATTTGCTTTAGTGTCGCCGGCGATAGTATAGCCGCGACAGTCCAGCCATGTCAGTGCCGCCGGCGACTTTGAAGCCAATAGACAGTTTTTCACCTGTCGGAACGTCATGGCAGGCGGGGACAAAAAAAAAATGAAAATGTATGGCACGGGCCCCACTAATATTGTTTCAACGACCACCACTTATGGTCGTTTTGGTGGTGGTCGTTGGGAGTAAACCCACGTTTTCCCACTTACCGTCGACAGCAACGGCACGGCGGCCTCAACATAATTTCATCATCATTTCTGGTCATGCCCACTTTTCTTTGCGCTTCTCTAGCCCAATTGCTATTATGTGACCATTTTTAGTCGAATT
Source organism: Peribatodes rhomboidaria (assembly GCA_911728515.1). Taxonomy (NCBI): domain Eukaryota; kingdom Metazoa; phylum Arthropoda; class Insecta; order Lepidoptera; family Geometridae; genus Peribatodes; species Peribatodes rhomboidaria. The sequence continues at coordinate 13,532,793 of OU452179.1, read as the reverse complement.
AAGTCATTTTTTGTTCCCTAAAACATGTTACGTTTATTACACCTTCAAAATAAAAATGGGCCAGTTTTCGTGTAGTCCGGACTTAGGTAGAAAAGGTATAACAGCCCTTCTTGCAATATTTCCTAAATGAAATAGGCTCCAGACAGGGCAAATGGCTTGCTTATATCCTGGAATGGCGATGGGCCGAGAGGGAAGTAGCTTATTTTGTATAAGTTATTCTTTGTGAGTGTCTGAAAGGTCGAGCGAGACTACCTACTCTACTCACTACTAATATGTTACTAACTACTGGCTCTGTGAGCCGATGACCTTGCGCCGTAGTCTGTGCTTCTCTTCATGTCGCATTTCTCAACCGATTCTCGTGAAACTTTGTGAGCCGGTTCTATAATTATACAGAGAAGCTACTCAAAAATGGTTAAGTGAATCGGTTAAGAAATGCGACCTGTAGGGGAAGACAGCCATCCGGACATACGAAAGCTTTTTATAGAAGCTGAAACATAGACGCTTCGGTCGCTAGCGCTCTCTCGGTCGATAAGCGTTGTATTGCCTCGGAATGTTTTCTTTTATCTTCCTTTTATATTTTAAAATCGTTTGAAAAAGATAAATACTCTATAATAACTATTCCATGGCTATACAACATTTATTCGTAGGGAGGTAAATGTTAATAATGTTTTTTTTTTGTAGTTACAGATTACAAATTAGAAATTTGAAAAACCCCTTGCACCGATTTTAATCAAACGTAGCTAAGAACACTTATTCACCTTAACAAAAAAAAAAATAACAAAAAAAAAGGCGGTTCTTCCGTTCGGGAGCTACAATGTCACAGACTCACACAGACACGTCAAACATATAACACCCTGTCGTTTTTGCGTCCGGGGTTAAAAACCATAGTCCCTGTGAGATTGTCGACGAAGCTAAAACCCGGCGTTTGTGTAAACATTTTAAATCACAAAATAAAACAGCAATATACATGGATATAAACATACATGGATATAAAAAACACCATAAATCGTTTAAAGTTTAAAATGTAAACACTTCATTTTTTTAAACAACAATTGCCTACCTAAATTAAAAGCTTGCATGAAAACGTCAAATACAAAATTGAAAATGACGAAGCCAGCTGAACTGCTGAAATATTATTCCCAAACAGCAAAGCGGTTGTCCAGCTAAGTAGTGAGTAGGTATGGAAAGTTCGCTGCGGGCCGGTAACTGCTGTGTACATTTGGTTCGACCAACTTCAACCCCGGTCGGAGTTGGCTGGATAGAAGTGGGTCGCCAATTTCTACTCTGCAGTTTGCAATTTGTAACTCGGCTTGTGACCGATTTAACTCCCGACGCAAAAACGACGAGGTGTTACAAGTTTGACGTGTGTCTGTGTCTGTGTGTATGTTTGTATGTATTTGTCTGATCGTAGCTCCCGAAAGGATAAATCGATTTTGTTTTTTTTTGTTTGAAAGATGATTTAAGGCCGATCTCACCAGTGAATATAAACGCGATCAGCTCATTTTAAACTTGGTTTACGTGAAAAACTGAGGTTATTAAACAGTCATTTTGCATATCACTAAACTTAGTTTAATAAATCTCGATTAGTAGCATAAATGGTGAATTCAGCCCTTAGTCGGGAGTGTTCTTAGCTATGTTTGATATAAATAAATATAAATAAATAAATATTCGGGACACTTGAACACACGGTCGTCTGACCCCAAACTAAGCAAAGCTTGTACTATGGCGGCCAGAGACTGATATATATACTTATATACTTTTAAATACATACTTAAATAGATATTAACACCCAGACATAGAACAAACACAAATATTCATCATATGAATGTTTGCCCTAGGTGGGAATCGAACCCACGCCCCCTAGATCAGCAGGCAGGTTCACTACCGACTGAGCCACCGAGGCAGTCAGTTATAATATAAATATAAATCTATGTTGATGAAGAAAAGGTTGCAATCTGCCAGCGGAAGATGGAGAGGAGTATATTAGGAATTTTAAAAATAGACAAAAACCACTTTATAAGAAGCAAAACTAAAATACCGGATGTAACAGAAAGAATAAGGTTACTTAAATGGAAATGGGCAGGACATACTCGTATCTGCAGGCTCGAAAATTCCAGATGGACAAAAAAAGTCACAGAATGGACTCCAAGGGACGGGAAAAGGAGCCAGGGAAGACAGAGGAAAAGATGGAGGGACATATTCTCGGAGAATTGTGGACCAAATTGGATGACCGCAGCTAGAGAGAGAGAGAAGAGTGGAGAGCATTAGCATTAGCCGCAGAGGCGACTTCTGCATATTAAAAAATGTAAAAAAAAGGCAAATTATTTGTGAAACAATGCAGTAGAATAAAGGTTATTTTTATTTTATTTATTTTGCTGATGAAATTCGGTGTCGGGTGGTTTTTTTAAATTTTAATTTATACTTGTCAATCTTTCTTCTACCGATTAGTTACAAGAACTACTTAGTAGAAAGAGCCTCCTACTTGTTTTTTGGTTTGAGATAAAATTAACTTAAACAAGTATCACTTGAAAAAACTCAGTTAAACAGTTTTTTATATCCTACTATCCTACTCCTACTAATATTATAAACGCGAAAGTTTGTAAGAATGGATGTATGGATGTTTGTTACTCTTTCACGCCAGTACGGCTGTACAGATCTGGATGAAATTTGGCACAGAGATAGATTATAGTCTAGAATAACACATAGGATACTTTTTAACCGCGAGTGAAACCGCGGGGCGCAGCTAGTATTTTATAATGTTGTAAGTATTGTCACGGGAACTAAAGTTTGATAACAACCGATTTAACAGAAGTAGATGAAAAACTGTTGCAAGCTTTAAAAAAGGGAAAAGAGATCATCATAGTTCTTCATATCAAACAAAATACTTGTTTTTGGTGATTTCATCCTTAAAAAGCGCGGCCATTTCGAAACTATTTCTTGTTTTCTTTATTTTGCTTTTTTTTTCAAACCACCTTGTAAGTGTGTAACCACAGTGTAAGTGCTAATTTTTTCATCGGTATAAATTAAACCCTAATAGTCATTTACTTACTCATTCACCCCTTTCATTTTAATAAGTCATTTAGCCTTTTTCCTGCGTCCCTAGGGACGCAGAACCTTTGTTTTTTATTTTTTACGTCAGTGCTATTTAAGCTTTCTCCGTGACCGTCTGCGAGCTTGTATTTCCGGTGACTGTAAGCACTAGTTGCCAACGTAAACCGTAGCTATAATTAAACAACTCTCCATTAACAGGCCTACCACACGCACAAGCTTCACTACACTTTTAACTGCGCAAGCCAGGCTTGAACATCGCGCGTGTGGTTGTTGGTAAATATTGATTTAAAATGTCTTTTTAAACACGTAAATAAAATGTTGTACAGTCAGCGTTAGTGATTAAGATAAGAAGTAATCGAATTGATAGTTATTTTGTAGGCTAGGACTGCCTCTTTAAACTTATTTTGCTAAACTTAAATGTTATGTTCATGACAGTTCTTGTCAAATCATAATACAGTAATAGTAAATTAAACAATCTATGTATTTTTCTAATTTACTATTGCAGTATGGATAACACTGTATGTTTTCCATAAATAAATAAACAAATAAATAATTAAGGGTAGTTAGCAAAAAGCATGACCGAGAATTACACACTACTATGGCTATTTCGTATGTATATGTCGTTACCACACGTACACGTACTTAACTGAGCAGTCTGGTAACGATACGATCTTTTCGATTTGCGTACTTATAGGCAAGTCGAAAATCGCGCAAGGCGCGATCTACAGTTTTAGCAACCAAACGCACGGTGTTCCGTGTCCTGGCCTGCGCAGTTAAAAGTCTGGTCAAGCTTGTGCCTGTGGTAGGCCTGTAAGGCTGATTTACACGTCATTATAAGTGCAGTGGCGAGTTTAGAAATCTGACAGTTGAGTTAAGTAACAAGTAGGTAGTAAAGTATCGCTTGAAGAGTCTAAACGCGCATAACAACTAAACTCGCCAGGACAAGTTAACTCGCCTCTATACTTATTGACGTGTAAACCAGCCTTTGTTCATCAACTGATTTTCACCGTCAGCTGCAAGGTGGTGATTTATCATCCGGTCTGATGCGCAGAATCGACTAGCGATTCTACGGATTTTTTATTTTTCTGTAGTACATTCAAACATTTTTTGATCGCCATCTGTTTTCTGATTTTAATCAATTATCGCCTTAGGGCCGCATTCTAAAACGAGGCTCATTCATGAATCTCGATTTAAAATTGGTTTTACCACACTTAAACCAGTTTTAAATCGAGATTCATGACAACATGCGGCCCATATTTTCCTAAATTTATTTTAGTATCCGTGTTTACTATTATTCGCACAACCAGTAACGATCAATTTTAATTTCAACCACATTATCCACTAGACTTTTCATCATCATATTCCCTTTCCATTCCCTTTATCATATTTCGGCAAAACGTTTTTCCCAACTCCATTAACCTAATCGATGACTTTGATCTCCGCTATAAATCAGCCATTAAAATACTTCCCTCGACCGTTTTAACTCCCATCAATGAAACTAGTACTTACATACAAATGCGTACGGCAGTAATTCCAAAATAGCGTTCAGTTGCCACCTGGCGGTTATTTGGCACTGCCACAGTATCCGGAGCGTTCAACCGTCCTACTGACTTGTCCCACTTCTGATATAAATAGTGCGCCGGCGCAGGCTATTGGCAGTTCTGCACATGTCGATACTGACGATTCGGGGAATGGTGTAGTTATCGCTAGTTAATATTGCTTTATGGGAACAGTTGGGGCAGTAAATCATGGGTGTGATGCTCATGAGGTTATTGCTTTAGTTACGACTCCTTAGAATGTCTAATGAATGCTAGCAGCGAAACTGCTTATTTTTTTGTTGTGTTCGTTGGAAGCTTAGCATAATAAATGTTTATATAATGTAAACAAGTATAAAATTTAAAAATTCAAAAGCCCCCGACCACGATTTTCATCAAACATACTCGTAGCTAAGAACACTCCCAAATAATTCACCTTTCGAACAAAATCAAAATAGATTCATTCGTTCAGGAGCTACGATGCCACAGACAGACAGACATGTCAAACTTATGACATCCCGTCGTTTTGGCGTCGGGGGTTAAAAATGCAATGTTCTATGAATCTGGATTTTACTTTTCTAACCCAAGAAAAGAAAAATACATAGCAAATCTGAAATTATCTCATATACTGCCAAGTGCCAACAATTTCAGTTCATAACTAATTATGGTCTTTAGAAACATTTTTTAAACTTGGAACATCATAATTTTATATTTCGATACTTTTTTATGTTATGTTCTTGATGTTTGTTAACCCGAGATAGTCCTACAACTATCTTGGGTTAACAAACATGTTTTGAAAAGCATCACAAGTAAACAAACCCGTAAGTTTACCCCGACCCCACATCCGGAACAAATTAAAAGACAATGTAGTTGCTGTTGCCGCCCAAATTGACACAATATATCGACAGATCGACGCCTGTAGCGAGCTCATATCGTCTTGATACCCGCTTGGATTCCGGCCAGGTCGAGTGTTTATGCACCAGTATTGCAGGTCTGTGAACCTCTGAAATATGGTTGCCAGAAAGTGTGTCTGGTCTTTCATTTCATGACGAAAAAACTTCAGAAACTGCGCGAGATCGTTTTCTGCGAGTGATGATGTTGATGCTAAACCTTGACATCGACAAGTTTAAAAATATACAAGGTCTTGTCTTGCTTTTACCCTGGTAAATAGATACTATACAATTAACTGTATTCATTTGATTCAAGTAATTGTTGCATATACTGACTTTATGTATTGCTGAAAAAGCTATTAAGCTTATGGTCTCTGTTTCTTTATGCCCAGTCTTCGTCATGGCGATTTCTTTATAGAACATAAACGAGAAAAAATAAAGATGCGGCAAGAACTTACATGAGATCATGAAAAGTTCGTCTTATCTGATAACCCTGTCCGGATGATTGCACTCTAGGCGCTTGGCAAGAAATAAAAGTTCCCCATTAACGTCACGCGTGGGATTGGTACAATTCAAAGGGTCATTGGTCCTAACCGCTTCCGGATTCATCACCAATAAAATGTTCCTGATTTTATGACAACTTACGAAAATAATACTGCTTGATCAGGTCATTTGCATTGCGGTCGTGAATCAAACAATCTTGGAAGTACTCCAAAAGAAAACAAGTTTTTGGAACTTGGATGTAGCAAGTGATGACAAAGACCATTATGCAGATTCTTTCGAGAAAGCAAATGACAGTTGTTAATGTATATTTACATATCGAGGAATTCGAGGATAATGATTTCGGCACTAACCTAGGACACCGAAAAATGGATTTTAAATTATCCAAGGTGAAATACGGACAGCTGGATAATGCAGCTGTTTCTAAAGTGTTGGCGAATCAGTGATTCGAAACGAGTTCTGACTGCAGTTTTCAAAATACAACCGGATCGCCGTACCGGTTTGCGATGTAAAAACAGTGTCTGAAGGCCAGTTCGAGTCTTCGCGGTTTCGTGCGGGCTCCGGTATTTTTAGCTCGTCGGCTTGTTACCGGCTTCCTCGCTGCAGACCCCGAGTGGCCCGGCCCGATCGATTGCCTTTGTGTAATCTACGAAGAAAGTTGTCAAGTGATCGACATTATACAACCTGTAATGGTGCTTCAATCTACTGCTCTTACCAAAAATATTGTCCACGGAGTCGTTGTTTTTATTGGGAACCGGAAACAATAAACGTTAAATTTGAATATAAAACCATCAATAACTTCTATTTTGCTTCCGTGCGAACAGTCGTCCGTAACATTTGTCATAAAAACCGGGATGCGTATTGGAAAACCGACATGATTTATCGTCATTGGAAAAAAACCCACACTACGTCAATAGTTATAACTTGTTAGCATTTTGCATCTCCAGACTGATGGAAAGTGTTTTGTAAATAAATATCCAGATTAATATCTTTCCGCGAAATAATAGAGGTTTCCTTGGCAGTGACACGGTCTCAGTCGCCCGCTCTAATAAGCCCGTGGCATTAATCTGTTTTTTTACGCGTTGGTTAAATATATCCGTGATGTTGTAGTGTTGCGGCAGTTTATATCGGTACTCTATTAATGATCTATTTATTGCTTGTCGCGATCTCGTCTAACGCTAGTTGTGAGAAGAAATTATTGCTGTTATTTGGGAAAAATCCGAGCTAAATTCCAGAATTAGCACTTACTTAGATAAGACTACGAACGAAAGCTTATATGGACGATATCGGTGTTAGTGCTATTTATGAATATCGATAGTTCCATAGGATTTAATATTTCAAGATACATTTTTCTTGGTTTATTCGAGTGAAGTTCTTCAATAGCAATGGCTCAATCAAGGTAGAAAAGAAAAATGCTCGAGCTCTTGAATACTCGTACTCCACTACAAAAATGTAGTTTCTACTAATTGCCTCGTTTAGTTTATTTCTGTAATCTGCTCATATACTCCTATAAATATGTGCTTTTAAGGAAACCGAATCTTCTCAGAATCATTTATCGTAACCAAGCTTTTCCGTGTTCATGTTTTTCTTAAGGAAAATTCATCGTTTTATTTTGATGTCTACTTTTCTTGCAATTTCATTGTTCTTCTTGGAATTTTATTATTTTTCCTTACACGTAATAAGGGAAAACGTAAAAATAATCTGATGTTACACTTTTTTCAGTAAAATGAGCAGGCTCTTTAATGAGAGCATTTCGAACCTTTTGCGATTTAAAATTGTTTGATATTTAAATGTTTTTAATTGACAGAACCACAGAATATATTATTTCAGCCTAAATTATCATAGTGCATTCGTTGGCAATGTGCATACCTACTTATTACACTACAGCAACCCGTCCTTGCTTTGCCCGGTACCCATAAATCTTCCGTGAAAAATATCCAACTGATTGTGAAAACCGCATCAAAAACCGTTGCATGTTTTAGGGGGAGTTATTAGCGGATATACAGATAGACAGACGAAAAAGTGACTTCATTTAATTCTATGTAGAGAAAGGGATGAGAAGTTAAGAGCCTAGCGACCTAGCCTAAAAAACCTATACTACTTCCAGTTTTTCACAATGTAACCCATTTAAATGCCCTTGAGTGCTTAGTACCTACCCAATACACGTCGACTTTGTACGAGCTATGAAGCAAATAGAACTTGCAGCACGCGATGTTTTCACGCCAGCTTCCGTTACTGAATTAGATGTTCCGTTGCTCGATCGGTCACTATACTTAATTGATTAGTCTTGCTCATGTATGGTTCCGAATTTCATGTTAACAATTGATTTCTTCTTCTTAATCTTATTCATCGATTTCATTCATCTGATTCTTTCGTTGGATGACAAAATAGCTTAAAAAACAGTTGAGCTTACATTAAATCTGGGCCCGAGGTGACCAAGCATACTCATTAATATTAGCACTAAATATAATTCCAAAGAAAATAATACGTTAAGTAATTAATATCAAATGACCTCGGTGACGCGTGCCAGACAGTAAAACAGTCAAAAGGTATTCGAATTTCCATCTTATGTTTTTTCTCATTTTAATATCAGTATTATGTCAGCCTTAACCTCTTTGTCTCAATTTCAACAAAACAAAACCGCATAGCCTCTCCATCCGAACTAATTAAAAATGTCTCGTACTCCGAGTGAATAACCCGAGAAGGGAGTAATTGTGCGCTATATATTACTGTATATATGTACTATACACAGTAAATACGTCGTATATCTCGGGACAGGCAGATGCGACTCGAGAGCTGTGTTTGTGTAGGTGCATATATCACCCCCTGGTGAAACAGAGACACCTTTTGTCTTAGTGTGAATTTATCCGTCTCTGTTTACGGGAACCATTATTGTTGTGTTGAACCATCGGGTTTTTAAAGTTTATCAACCATGAGGTTCTAAAATGGTTCAAAGTTAATAATTCTAATTAGGAGCCTGCACACCCAATAAACATGATAGGATATAACCGAGCTGCCTTCTTCCATCCATAGCCTGCCTAATCTTGCTGCTAAATCTACTCTTTTAACAAGCTTTTATTCAACTTGTAATGTTTGTTCGGGGGAATCTTGCAACTTAATTTTGAAGCTTCTTTTTAGCGCAATAAAATCTTTTAAAATACATTTTTACAAAAAAAAACTTATTTGTTATTACATTTGGTGGCTCAGTTGGTAGTGAACCTGCCTCCTGAGCGTGGGGGCGTGGGTTCGATTCCCACCTAGGGCAAACATTCATGTGATGAACATTTGTGTTTGTTCTATGTCTGGGTGTTAATATCTATTTAAGTATGTATTTAAAAATATCTAAGTATGTACGAGTATATCAGTCTCTGGCAGCCATAGTACAAGCTTTGCTTAGTTTGGTGTCAGGCGACCGTGTGTGGAAGTGTCCCGAATTTATTTATTTTATTTATTTATTATTTCCTTAATTTCGGCTTCGCAAATTCGGGTTCAGTGGGTTCATAATATACTGAAAAAGCATTGGTTAAGATCATGACATGAATTAATAAAACTTCGTGTTCACCGTTAATTTCGCGTGGTTCGGAAGTGGACCCATGAACTGGAAGATTAATATTACCAATTTATGATGAGGCGGATGGTGGTTTACTCGACCATATTTCGTGAAATTTTCATATTAATCCAATAATAGAGGTACATCTCGTACGAGCTGTTCTGGACAGTTGCCAGCTTGCAATTTATTATTTGACGCAAAACGCCAAGCATGAGTTTGGCTAGATTTAAATAAAAATGGGTGTTTGTAATTGTGATGTCCACTTGATTTATTGTCTCTGTTACCGTCTGGACAGTGTTCGCAAAGATCCTACTAATATTATAAACGCGAAAGTTTGTAAGAATGGATGGATGGATGGATGGATGGATGGATGGATGGATGGATGGATGGATGGATGAATGTTGAATGTTACTCTTTCACGCCAGAATGGCTGAACAGATCTGGATGAAATTTGGCACAGAGATAGATTATAGTCTAGAATAGCACATAGGGTACTTTTTAACCGCGGGTGAAACCGCGGGACGCAGCTCGTTAGTTATATTCTTATCTTTACACAAAAGAAATATACAAAGGATTGAGCAGACATGCTAAGTTGTCAGCTTTTTCTGACGTCCTCCATTATAATCTCATCAACGCTCAGTATCTGTTGACACTTTCCACTTACCTCTTCTTACATATTCATCATTGTTTATATTCGAGCTGCAAATTTTCTGTGAACGTACTTCAAAACAAAAATGTTCATGACAGAAGAAAAAAAAATATTTAGTCCAGATATACTAGTAAGTCGACAAACATACCGTTAACGCTGTTCAAACGTCCTTGAAATCGCCACTAATAGGCTTGACTAATTAAGTTTTACGATGAGTAGGTAAATCAGAAAATCAATAGTATTTACTTCGTCATCTTGCTATACACTTTACCTATCAATCATAAAACTCCCTTACTAAATATTGTTTCTCTGCGGTCAATAAACAGTTACCAATGTAACAATAAACAAGGGTGAAAGAAAACGTTAGTTACGACGGCGTTATTTCTGTTTACGCAAACAGAGTTTGCTGTCGATCCATCATCCATTTCCACATGAGCTTCAGCCAAGTCAGAATACCACCCGTTATACGGTGCTCGTCACCTTGACATTCATTGATCGGGCTCGACCTCGAACTTGGCGTCTGCTACTCCGCATTTTATTTATGAAATCGCAGATCATCCTAATATGCTTAGGGAGGTGACCAGAGGACAAAGACCTTAGCCAGGTAGCTGCTGTGCCTGCGTGGGCTGGAATTAGGCTTTATTATCTTGAGATTTACGAGCTGAATGATTCGATTTTGCGGGAGAAACAAAAATAAACTTTTGATATGGATCAGTGTCCAAATAAGTTTGGGAAAATGACTTTCAGATGTCTTGTTTCTTAGCTTGGCGGTGCTGGTAAATTATAATTTAGTTAGAGCGTTATAAGAAGAGCAAGCATTACGTTTTTTTTGCTAGAATTTTGGTGTCCTTGTTAGCTGCTTTTATCGTATTTTATGTCTTCAAACAAAACACCTGAAGCTCACAATTTTGTACCGGCTTGGCTTAAAAAAACTTGAAAGCCAATATCCTTGTATTTGTCCACAACACAAAAGCCACACAGAGCGTTTGTATTGTTATTCCTGCAGCGTATCAGTTTTCAACTAAAATAAAACTTATGTCGGCCTTGTGGAATTGGGCTAACTCGCTATTTTTGATGCACTGTATTGTTCCGACAGTGCACTTCACTCTGCCATCGTAACAAATTTATTGCTTTGCGAATGGTTTTAGAACACAAAATAGGTGACCAAGCTTTAAATTCAGGATTTCTTTTGATTAGCCTATGTTTGTGTAATAGTGTGGCTGTCTTCCAAAGGCTACTAGCTCTGTCTTAGCGTAGCTGTCGTTATTCTACCTATTTATTTTTCGATTTGTTTTTTAAATTCGTTTGAAAAATGGATTACTAAGTACTGATCATTAACCGCTTTATTTTTTATATTTTCAGCATCTCGTTGAATCTCATGTATCCTTTCTGTGTACTTAATAACTTCTCAATCATTATAATAAAATGTATTTCGTTTATATTATAAAGACATGTCAACATTTTACACATTCATAGTTAATTCATGGAACTGATATTTACAGGCGTATATACATGGTTATTTGTAACTTACCAGAAACCTCTTAAGGGTTCATTGCACTCATCAATATGAACAACTTTTACTATGGGGCGAACTCCGAAATCGCGAAAAAAAAAAAATCAGCTGTTCCATACATTTTGTCAAAGGTGATTGAACTTTTTGTATGGAACAGCTGTTTTTTTTTCGCGATTACAGGATTGGCTTCATAGTAAAAGTAGTTCGTACTAATGAGTACAATGAACCCTTAAGAGGTATTTGATTAGGTACAAATAACCCTGTATACAGCAATAACTTAAATCTGTGATTAACATAAATGGTTTAAAAATAAAAACTCATCTAAACTCTTAAAAATTAGATCATCATTTTGGTAGGCCTTAATTGGCTTTCAAAGTACTCACCAGTATACTCATATACTAACCCAGTCGGACACTTCACCCTAGGGCAGCTTTTGTATTCTAAAGTGGTAGTACAACCGAGAGTCCCGGGCTATTTGAATATTATGCGCTTCGGTGAATGTGTAACGAGAATTGTAGCCTTTACAGCTGAAGTGAATCGTGACCGGATTTTCAGTGCAATGCGCTGTTGGAATAGTTGCTGGCTGGCTTTTGGTAGGAGTTACGAAACATTGAAAGCGTTTTGGACGTTTTTACTTGGTACTACAGGTTTATTGTATCGGCCGGTGTTTGGAAACTGGATTGATGTAATTGTCTCGACTGTACTTTAACATCTCAGTTTTCTTTGATTTGTCGTTACTCAAAGTAACTGCATTGTTCTAAGTAAATCGTTAAATTAATAGCTACGTCCCGCGGCTTTACTCCGGTTTAAAAAGAAGCCTATGTGCTATTTGACTGCCTCGGTGGCTTAGTTGGTAGTGAACCTGCCTTCTGAGCTTGGGGGCGTGGTTTCGATTCCTACCTAGGGCAAACATTTATGTGATGAACATTTGTGTTTGTTCTATGTCTGGGTGTAAATATATATTTAGGTATGTATTTAAAAATATTTAAGTATATCAGTCCCTGGCAGCCATAGTACAAGCTTCGCTTAGTTTGGGGTCAGGCGACCGTGTGTGGAAGTGTCCCAAATTTATTTATTTATTTATTACGGACTGAGCTCCGGATACTGTAGCCCGGAATAATACATACGAGTATCTACCTCTGTGCTAAATGTAATCGAAATCCGTTTAGCCGTTCTGTCGTGATAGAGTAACAAACGTGGATGGACCATACATCCATTAAAACTTTTTTTTTTGCATTATAATATTAGTGTGATTAACTTTTTCCTCTTTCATTATTTACATTCAATAGATATCTCACAAGTTATGCTTAAAATTCAGTATCTAGTACCTACTAGCCTCAAATTCAATCTTCAAAGAATTTAAATACCATTTATTTTCATACTTCCCTACTTTGTTCTTTCCTTGGCTTAGCTGAACGATCTTGAAGCAAGTTTTAATAGTTTGCTAAGAACTTTGGAAAAATTTGCAAGGAGACTTGTAATGTCAACTTAGCAAGTTTTCCCTCTTATACTTGAAATGACGTAACGTTAATATATTTTCAAGGAAGCTTGTCCTTTCTTTTCGTGGTAAGTGATTTGGTTTTAGCTCGTTGCGGCTCGGCTGGCTGTGTCTGAATGCTCTGACGTCGTTAATCTCTGTCCCTGTATTGTAGGGACGTCATGTTAGTGAGATGGGTGGCTCTCGAAGGACAAGTATGCCTTCTGTTTTATCTCAAGTTTGTTGGAAGTCTTTTGTCTTGTCATAGACGTTGATTGCGTGTGGTTTATTTGGTTCTTTAAATATTGTAGTTATGAGCTTTCGTTGTTTTTATATGATAATTAACTAGACATGTCATAGTCCCCGCACCTGTCTAAATCTGATAATTATGACGTTTAGCCATTAAACCAATATGACAAAGTGGACTCAATTTGTGATGTAACTCCATAGTTTTAAAAGAAGAAGAAGCGCTAGTTGCTTTGTTATTGTTAGTGACCTTCACTGCTACTATACATATAGTTAGAATTTATTACTCATCCCACTTAAGGTTAGAATAATGGTGTAGTCCAGCAACCTGCATATTGGATAATATCAGCCAAATTTCCAACTGCCCGGCCAACGCGTCGCTCGTAATTTTCTAGTAATATTTTAACAATATTCTTCAAATTACGCCAAACCTGTTTATGCCTGTCTGTCATCAGTCAGTTGTGATTATTTTGGCACGCCCCATGTTGTCGTTTGAAGTTATTTTCGTACAATACTCCACAAGAACTGGGGCAAGCACACTGACCTATTAAACCTACTTGAAGCGTGATCTTGATCGAACGAGAGCCTCTTGCGGCTCGCGGCTGTCGCGGTTTTCAAAGCTTAAGACACTGACACTGAGGGTTTGCTGAAACGTTAAATGTAGGTATCTGTCGTTGAACATCAGGTTGAACAATAGCTAGGCTACTTGAATTGAGTTAATTAATTAGCATGCCAGCCATATTAGAGGCTTTGAGGTAGTACAGTCGTTCTTTGTTTAGATAGATGGCAGTTAGTGGGATTTACAAATGAGCGCTACCGTGTCTCAAAACACACAAAATTAGTTCCGTTTTACTCTAACGATCACAAGCTCAAAACTCTATCAGAAGCTTAATGAATGTGTGCAATACTTCATCTAGTATTTATTTAGCTTAGAATGATCAAAATACATACATAATATCTCTAATCTAAATGACAGTGACCGGTTAACACTCACAGGCACCCATAAACTGTTTTGGTTGTTTTTTTTTTTCAGTCTGTTTCTCATTCTACTACAATGTTCCCCCGGTCTGCTTGAGGAGCCCATAGCGTGATGTTTTGTTTTTGGTTTCTGCAAATGTGGTCTCAATCCGTCTCAATCCAGCACTCATGTCTAATTTTGATTAACACCAAAATTCTCTAGTTAATACGTAGGCACCACTCTAGTTTCATTGAGAAATAGTGCATACTGATACCGAGATGTTGATTTAACTGGGATTCGCGATATGAATCCGCGGATTTATAAATATCGCCTCGCTTCGATTTACGATCATCGGGAACTGAGAGGTTTCCGGACTGTTTATATTTTTATTTATACCTTATCGTTGTGTTTGGGTGTAATATAATGCTTTTGGGAGGAAGGTCAGACGATGACGATGGCGGATGTTTTTATTAAATGTTACCCTAATTTTGGAAATAAGAATTATTAATGAAACTATATTTAAGATTTTTTGTTTTCTATTTGAATTGGCTCTTACGTTCCGTGTTTTTTTCTTTCCTATTCTTGATGCGGAATCAAATGATTTCCGCAATTTTTTTGTTTGTATATTTTACACCTGTTTAAAAAAGTGGGACCAAACTAACATTCGCATTTCACACACGCAAACCCACATTTCATTCATCATGCTACTGTGATTCCTATGTATGTGTAACTAGTCTGGCCATAAATATTGTTACAATACAAACTCCTTCGTTTATTTTTATTTTTAAATCTTACGTGGAATTTCCAACAAGACTTTGCACCTGGTCACAAGGCGCGAACTACCCAAGCCTGGCTGGAAGCCAATGTTCCGGACTTTATAAGGGCTGAAGACTAGCTCTCCTGTAGCCCAGATCTAAACCCCCTGGACTACTATGGTCAGTTTTAGAGGGCATGGCCTGCCCTAAACGACACGTCGACATAGAGTCACTTAAGAAATCTTTGAAGCAAGCAGTAGCTAAATTTCCCATGGAAACAATCCGTAAATCCATAGTTTCTTGGCCAGACCGACTAAAGGCCTGTATCAAGGCCAAAAGTGTTCATTTTGAATAAAATAATAGTTATATTTTTGTTAAGACTTCAATACATGTGTACATGTAACTTTTATTAACATTACATTATTGTATAAAAAATAAATGCACTTTCATTTGTCACAGAACTTATGGCTAGACTAGGTATGTATTTAAAGTGAATCCCATTAATATATAACATTCACAATGTTTATGCTAGTTATGTTTACACTTCTGAGGTGAGGCGTTTATTACAGCCTAGTGTAGTGTTAATGTAACAATTACCTACTGTAGTTCACCCAGTTTTAGTAAATCTTCGCTGGGCTTCAGACACGTGCGGCCTTGGCCGTCGCTGCTTATTTTCAATTCTAACAGACTTTTCTCTGGTGCAAATTCTTTCTCTTTTATAATAATTATCGTGTGTTAAGTTGCAATCTTAAATTATGTTGAATATTAATAGTTGATGCTCCTTGTGCTGTCGAAACGTAGTAGTTAAGTTTATTTGTAGGTACATCTGTCGATATTAACATTGGTTGATGTTACTTACGCTTATAGCATTAACCGTTACTTGACAAAAAAAATCCATAGCTTATTTTTATCTACAGGCTGATTGGAAACCAGACCGCATACTTTCAAGGGGCGTTTCTACTCATCCTGGGTTATGTTTTACGTGTTACATTCATTCAGCAATTTTTTTTTAGTGTCTGAGTTATTTGACTGCCTTTGAGTATTTGACTGCCTCTGTGGCTCAGACGGTAGTGAACCTGCCTTCTGAGCTTGGGGGCGTGGGTTCGATTCCCACCTAGGGCAAACATTTATGTGATAAACATTTGTGTTTGTTCTATGTCTGGGTGTTAATATCTATTTAAGTATGTATTTAAAAATATCTAAGTATGTATATCAGTCTCTGGCAGCCACAGTACAAGCTTTGCTTAGTTTGGGGTCAGGCGACCGTGTGTGGAAGTGTCCCGAATTTATATTATTATTATTTCAAATTGTGTTTAATATTTCGTATTCCATTTTTACAAAACTGAAATATCTCATAAACTAAAATGTTTTGCTAAATTAATATAACGCTTTAAAGGTAGCCCGGGATAAGTAGAAACACCCTTGAAAGAATTCGTTCTAGATTCCAATCACCCAGTATATATATACAGGGTGACTGGTTGAACACTTTAGATATTCTAGGTTATCATAGTACTCATCATTATGAACAACTTTTATATTATGGGACCAACCCAGAATTCGCGAAATAAAAATCAGCTGTTCCATACATATTGTCGAGTGTCATTGACATTTTTCTATGGAACAGCTGATTTTTTTTTCGCGAATTCCGCGTTGGTCCCATACTAAAAGTTGTTCATAATGATGAGTACTATGATAACCTAGAATATCTAAAGTGTTCAACCAGTCACCCTGTATATATATTATATACTAGCTGCGCCCCGCGGTTTCACCCGCGGTTAAAAAGTATCCTATATGCTACTCTAGACTGTAATCTATCTCTGTGCCAAATTTCATCCAGATCTGTTCAGCCGTTCTTGCGTGAAAGAGTAACAAACATCCATACATCCATTCTTACAAACTTTCGCCTTTATAATATTAAATATAAATAAATAAATATAAGTAGGATATATCTAAGCACTTTCATTAAAAACAGCTCTACAATCTTTTCATGTAAATCAACTGAGACCCTCGTATATTGAATCTGCCCCTATTTCAATCATATAAAGTGAGAAATGTTGAGAAGCAACTAGCGATAAACGTATAGCTCCCAAGAGAACATAGATCACTCTAGGTTTAGGCTCTCTCTACTATTTATCCCTCGGAGATCTCTTGGGATAGCAGTAAACCGCTCCCTTCGCGTGCGGAACATCTAAATTTAATAAAATACCATTTTAGTGAATTTAAATTATCTAAAAGTCATATATTTTAGTAGTTAATTTTGCTAATACATAGGCAGCTATATTCTTAATTAGTAACCTTAAATTCCCATATTTAAACTTCATAAGCGTTAGAAATATCCATAAATTACGAGATATACAAAGTTATTTTATATGAATTGACATGTTTCAAAGCGCTACAAATGTTACCAAGCAGTAAAGCAACACAGCCAATGTTACTAAACTGCACAACACACATACGATGTTTGAGCCAAAGTTGCCAAAGTTTGTCGCCGCGTCGACGTCTCCACACTTTACAATGCTAATTGAAACTCGTTCTTAAAGAGTGATACATTTGATTTGGAATTATTTATGTCCACTCTGGAATTAGGGCTGGCGCGTTGACTCATTGTCGGATGTTACCCTAAAATTTGTATGAAAATGGGTTGTGCCAGACATACTTAATGATAATGCCTATTTTATTTTCATGTTAGGATTTATTCCTATTTTGTAAACCTGTGACCATCCGCGATGTAATATATACACTAGTTGTAACTTGCGACTTCGTTCGCGTTTTTTTTTTCAGAAAATTGTATCCAATAACCTTTCTCATATAATATTGTAAAAAATTTCAAATCAAATTTCATCAAACTCCATTTAAGTAGCCCTGAAAAACTTTCAAATAGACAGACAGAATAACTATCGACTTTATAATAATTATAGTATGGATGGATGTATATTTTCTACATATATATGATCATGTTCGATATCGAGTCCTACTTTGAAACGATATATACTCGTATAATCGTACATGGGGTGCGAACATGGATTTTAAAACAGACGTTTCAAATCGACACAAAGTCAATGTCAAAATGCTTTTATTCCATTAATAACAATTCATTCTAAATCGGTAATTTCCATACAAATTTGTCGATTTCAAAAGCCAGTTTAAATGTCCACGCTCCCACGTTATTTTTCTAATTAAAACTTCTAATCCGACCTTTGTCTCTTTGTCTGTTGTTTATTTGTCTCTCTTTCTTTTGTTTTTCTGTTCTTGTTTGTCTTTTTACCCGACTGCGCAAGAAGGAGGGTTATGTTTTTCGAGTGTATGTATGGATGTATGAGGTTTCTTTGGTACGCCCTACAGCCTAAACAGCTTGATGGATTTCGATTTGAGGTGTCATTTGAATCGTCTTGATAGTGGAAGTAACATTTATGTTACAACATTTTGCAGCCGGGTTTTTGTTTTTCGTTTAATAATGTCACGTGTTTATTTCTTTGTTTGACTGTAAGATTTGGTAGCCCTACCCGCGAATAAGCAGCAAGGTCGCGGTCGGCGCGTCCGGCTCTCTGTATTCGAGAGCGACATTGTGTCGACCTCACGACGATGGAGATACGGTGCGGTGATGTTTCAAACAACGGAAATATATCCGGAGAAATTCGAGGAATATTTTTAAAACTGCACTTCTAAGATCTTTCAACTGAAACAGATCAGACTCACGAATACATATTTTTCAACAAAAAAGTATTCTATGTGTTATTCTAGACCATAATCTATCTCTGTGCCAAATTTCATCCAGATCTGTTCAGCTGTTCTGGCGTGAAACAGTAACAAACATCCATCCATCCATTCTTACAAACTTTCACGTTTATAGTACAGGATGTAGGATCTATTTACGTCCTAAACAAAATATTCCGAATAGAATATAAATTGAATTATTTTCTGTCAGCGAGCGATTAGGTACCTATGTTTGAAATATTTATAGTCGAAGTTCATGTTCGAAAACGTTAATGGATATTTTAGCATATTCAAGGTCTGGTCTGGTCAGTGCCCCTCGGTGCCTTGATGATACATTTGCAATTTGTCCTTGTATGGTTATTTTCGGAAAGCACCAATGCTGTTCTCTTTGTTCCATGTTTTGGAGGATCATCTCTCAATGTACGGCTTATTGCTGTTAGTTTTTGTATTATAGAGAACGTTTTATTAACTACACATAATTTATCATGTGAATACTAACATCTTTATGTATTATTTTGTGTTTGTATATATAGTATACAGCATGTTACAAAAACCCTGTTGTATAATTGAAGGGCATGCATACACGCTTAAAAGTATCAATACAATAAAAAATGCAAATTCAAAATAGAAAGAGTTATGACCGGTTTATGAACGTAAGTAAAAAAGGAAATTTTACAAAAATGTTAACAAATCTAGATCATAAATGTTGACGGGTTTTATTCTAAGAAAGAAGCGGCACAACGCGAATAGTTTACAAATAAAACCGACGCGATTAGTAAATGCGTTTGCGCTTTTAGGAGGGCGGAGCGCGATGTGTGTTCAAAATTTGTATGGTCAATATTTAATTTAAACCAGCATAAATGCATTCTCCAGTCGATACTGGATCCGCACTTCGCGGATACAACGGGGTTTTTGTAGCACCCTGTATATCATGCACTTATTGAAACAATACTAATCATATCTACTATTATGAAGGCGAATGTAAGTTAGTTTCTTTATTCGTTTGCGAGTACGTTATTACGCTCTAATTACTCAACTGATCATAATGCAAGCACAAAAGAGCACATAAGGACAAAGGACCTTTTATCAATAAAATAATTAATCTGCAGAACCGCGGGTGAACCCGCAGGGCGCAGCTAGTATAGAACAAATTGTGGATAGTAATTTCAACAGCAACAAAGCAATTTTAGTGCTTATTAAGTCGTCTAATAAGTAACAAAATTACTATAATTGTGATAATTTCATCCAATCACGATTACCTATTACATTTAGTTTTGCTTCGGAGTCCAATAAGCAATATCAATATCACGCTCCCTGCTTACACGATGTTTTTATATACTTGTCGAAACGCTTTGAATTTTCTTCCTTGTCATTCATTTGCATTTATATTGTGTGTTTCTGAGTTAAAAAGAGGTTATGGGCCTTTAAACTTTAGCTGGCTTAAGAAACTTGTGACCCGAAGAGTTTCTTGCCCCGCTGAAGTATCGAAGTGAACTTTAGTCACTTGTTTGGTATTAGCTCAGATCGACCTAGAGGAAAAGATGGAACATTGCGTTATATCTCGCTGAAGCCACTTCTTGATTAAACTTCTGTGCGCGGTAATGTTGCCATGAAAAACATTTACATTGCACGAAAACTAATATTAATTCCCAAACTCTACGCTACCTATTTCCGTTCCAATATAACAAAACAACAACCTTAGTAGATTTAAAATTCTAAAACTGCACATATTTGTAAGAGTTTAATGTTACGGCTTTTTCAAAATTGACTTGTAAAAAACCTGCACAGTTTTTAAAAAGAACCTCATAATGTAGTCCTGGCCACACTTTTATAATGCACTATGTACGTTTATCTATACGAAATGATACCTTAGACCAATGCACATAATGTCGAGGTAAGAATGACCAAGCGAGAAGCGTATTTTTTTGCGTCAATGTGTGCGTGTTGTGTAAATATACGACAGTAGTGTAGTTTTTGGATGGTTTATGGCTTCACCTAAATCATACGCCGTACGCCATCTTATTCTCTAGGTTGATCTGACGGTATTAGAAGTTTTAAGTGGCCATTAGTGAGTTCTATGGCTATATTCTGCTTTCACTCTACTATGCATTTGAGATATACATTTCTGGGGCTAATTTCTGGCTTTCATAGAAAGTATTCAAACTGTTATATAAGACTTCATTTATTTTTATGGCCTTTAATGAATCAGAAAATCAACAAATTTAAACTTCAAACGCCTTTGCAAATCTCTCAGCAAACACTCTTTATGCAGCGGTAAATTGCTCTCAACACACACAAGGTGAATAATTGATACTCGTTGAGTATATTTTTTGAGACAGATCGTAAATTTCCGATGTCGTAAAATATAAATTTGACCAAATCCGTCTATTTAAAATTTCTTCGAAAATGACACATCACTTATCATCAACTCTGTTTGTTTCAGGTAAGCGACCTAATTCACAGTCCATGGAAGATTTGAGTAGATGAGTGTTTGTATGTATATGTTTACCCGACTGCGCTAAAAGGAGGGTTATGTTTTCCGGTGTATATATGTACGAGTATGTATGTATGAGGTTTCTTTGGCACGCTCGCCAGCCTAAACACTTGATGGATTTCGACATGTGAGGTGTCATTTGAATCGTCTTTTGAAAGTGGAAGTGACATGGGGTACATTTGTACAAACTCGTACATACATTTTGCAGCCGGTTTTTGTATTTCTTTTAATAATGTTACTTGTTCCAAAGATCATTTCTTGGCTTCTCAATGACGTAACAGATTAGTCACACCCAGCTCAGCCTCAAGTTTAGATTAATGTCACATATTATTATAGCTATTTTCGCGAACGGTTGGTCCTATAGTAGTTGCTAGTTCGGCTTAGTGCACCCAAAGTTTATAAACCTTTATTGACCGTATATCTTATCGCTGACGTCACGATTGTCGCGTCTCACATCTAATGAGTACTATTCACTCTACAACTCGTCTGAGTGAAGTTTACTCGGCAATTTGTCTCAAGTGTTGATTGTAAGGCTGAACTACTGTATCTTAAGTTCTCAGAACAGGCAAAAATGAACTTTATCCAAATACTGCAACGCCTATATTGGAACGTATCGAAGAAGCGAGACTAAATCAAGATTGACATATAAATGGAGCTCGAATTGAAATACAGAAATCTGTTGGAATCTCGTACAACGTTCTAACGGGGAAAGATTTTATCATCCAATTCAGCTGCATACATATTCATGAATCCTTTATTTAAGCTTTAAGATTCTCTTAGGTACTTGAGATAGCCCAATTGTAACTACAGTTATGGCCTCTTTCGCGAGCTTATTGCGAGAAAAGCATTTGAGAAGATTCTCATTCACTTTATATTCATCACATTACAGAGCATTTTATAACTAGTCTTTATTCTATGTATTTTCATTCAATTTTTTCTAAAATTAACATTATGCGTGGGTAGGTAGAGGTAGATATTCTGCGTCATATTTAATTGTTTAAAAAAAATGATTTTATCATTCACTGGCAATGGCATAGCATTGTAAAATTTCGACAAAGTTAATTTTACGCATATTCTTTTCTGAACCAACATGTATGCTTTGAGAAGATTCTCATTCACTTTATATTCACCACATTACAGAGCATTTTATAACTAGTCTTCATTCTATATATTTTCATTCAATTTTTTCTAAAATTAACTTTATGCGTGGGTAGGTAGAGATAGGTATTCTGCGTTTTATTTTTATTGTTTTAAAAACAAGATTTATTTGATTTTAAAATTACTTATTTATCAAATCAAATCACTGCCATACAGGCTCTCACGAGACCTAGTGCAGGGTACAGTGATACATAAGTTACCCATTTTAATACACTTCTAAGAAAAGATAATAATGTCACCAACATCTCTACAAATATCAAAAAATTTCGACAAAGTTAACTTTATACATACTGTTTTCTAAACCAACATGCATCACTTATCTGCTATTTTCATTACGAAATTCCAACATCTCCAATATGATCTAATTGGTTAACTGTACCTAACGTACTATCCAATTAATTAGAGCTAGACCATTAAGTACCTAGTAATTATCGATAATAGTTAGCGGCGCGCTAATTACTATTGAAAATGGACTATGTAATATGGCTGATTTGATTAGCATTACGCTAATTAAGATTCGTGATTGTAATACATTTCTACTAGACTAACATGCTAAAGTCGTAGGATATGATGACTTATTCGTAAATACCACCAGTGGTTCTGTGAGCTGAAGGCCTCGCGGCCGTAGTAAAAACAAATGTCGCGGCCGGCATCTGTCCGGCTGCTCTCCTATACAGATCGAGAATAGGATAATCGGTCGAGAAATGCGACCTGCAGGCCTATATAGCATGCGCAACGCGACAACGGTATGTCGACTCTTTTTATCGAGACAGACATATGTTTACACGTAGCCTTGTCACGTTCTCACACGACAAAAAGTGTAGAGAAGAATTTTGAAGAATTGAAAAGAAGGAAAACACCATTCAATTTAATTCATTTATTTGGTATAACTAAAGATGCTTTGTCAGATTAATGGGTCACCCGGGAGGCTTACCACGAGTTTTGATCGTAACGAAAACTTTTTTCGTTTTCGTTTGACTCCATACATTACAAAAAGCACCCCTGGAGGAAACGTTAAGGAACTAGGCTAAATGTATGGAGCTAAATGAAAACGAAAAAATTTTCGTTACCCATCTAAACTCGCGGTAAGAGTGCAGATAGACGCCGGCCGCGAGTTCTTCAGCTCACAGCCACTAGTAGTACAAATAAGTCGTCAAATTATACGACTTTAACTTGCTAGTCTAGTAGGAATTTACTACAATCAGGCAAAGTCAAAGTCAAAATGTTTTTTCAATTTAGGTATCAAAGATACACTTATGAACGTCGAAGTTTTTTTTTAAATAGACTCGACCGCCTAGTTCGGATAAAGAGCCTTTACTCAGAAGAACAGGCAAGAAACTGAGGGGCATTATTTTTTCAAAGAATAATAAATTACAGTTTCACAAAGTTTGGCTTACAACTAGGTAATATCTATAAATACTAGTGGCTACTTGGCGGAAGTGAAAGGCTCCAGACATCTTTGTCTTCTAAATAATTCTTCACCCTCTTTTCATTAATGTAGTGTTTACATGTGATTTGAATTTTCCCTCAGTGAGCCCTGTTATATTTTTCGAGATTTTATTGTAAAAAGCTAGTCTAGTAGGAATTTACTTCAATCACGCAAAAAGTATTCATGCCGAAGCTAAAGCAAAGACGCTATGCTCGCTCGGTCGATAAAGTTGGGTAAACATTGACGTAAAGAAAGGACAAACTTGTCCTCTGTCAAATTGTAAGCAAGTAGTTTACCGAACTGTACTGATGATGTTCTAATTGGATATGTGCGTCCTCTAACTTGTGGTTATTTCACCTCGAACATCGCCGTATTGATTTTAACCGCAAAAACCTCAGTCTACTTAGAGTTCAATAGCTTTGGTAACTCAATATTTGAGGCCGTGTTTTGACTAAATTTTACGGGTTAACTAATCCTATAAAAATATGGCCCTAAACTTTGAAAACTTCGGTCCTTAAAGTGTTTGCCTACTTTCCGGGAAGTTTTCGGTTGAGATTGAGATGCCTATTGCATACTCATCTACTGATAAGTTTATCTGGGAAACAATAATCCTCTTTGCAATTAACTTTGCACAGCTTCGGAATATTTATGCAGTATTTTGTCTTTTTCGATTGAGTTCAAAATTTTTAAAGAAAGAAAAATACAAACATAACATAACATATCGTCACACCTTTCCCCCCGAAGGGGCTGGCAGAGGTGTTATACAACACCCACACTTCGCCGGACGATATTCAGTCCTAAATGTGACAAGGGGCGAGCCTGTCGCCATACATCGGGCTCCAATCATGTAGCAGATGACATACAATACGCACATATGCTCACACAATGAACAAATTGGTGCGTGCCGTCGGCTGCCATTGCGAAAAAAACAAAACACTAGGTATTCTGACATTCTGAAACTATGTATTCTGAGGCTTCAACGTTTATTTGCTCTGTATAGTAATTTAACTCTAAATTAAACTGATTACGGCTATCTGGTTTCAATCTGATTTAAATTCATCATTAACTATTTATATTTAGCCCATTACGCGGATTTGTCTAAATAAAGAACTCTCTCAAAGAATTAATTACAGACTACTAATTAAGAACCAGAAAGGTCAAGTGTAAAATAAGTATCTTAGCTGAGAAAATAATTAACAATAGCTTTTTTGTAACGTTGGGTTTAATCTGGCAGGTTGACTGCTAGTTACTATAATTTCTTAATTAAAATACTTTTCTCTTATTTATTTCTCAGTATTTAAGGTCACAAAATTATTATTTTGCATTGTTTAATAACATTGGCTTATGAGTGCAATACGTCGTACCAGAAAAAAAACACTTGATGACGTAGACATACAAGCCCATAGATGGTACCGTTTAAAAAGCCAATACAAGTATGGCCTCATCTAATTATAGAAATTGACACATTGGTTTTGGCCATGTATTTTATACATCTTGATCAAACACAGTACCAACTGCAAATCAATGCAGAGTTTTGTCCTTGTACTAAGAAAATATAAATGAGTTAATGGCTTAACAAAAAAATGCCCAGGTAACTCCTAACTTAAATATTTTAAGCTAATTTCGTTGAACGAAATGTTGAACGGAAGCGATGGCAGCCTAGTTGGGAGAAGGTCCGCCTCTCAAGCCAGAGGGAGCGGGTTCAAACCCAGCCGCCGCCGCCGGCACGCCCTTATTTGTTCATTGTGTTAACATACTATGTGCGTATTGTATGTCATCTGCTTCATGTCTGGACCCCGGTGTATGGCGACAGGCTCGCCCCTGTCACATTTGGGACCGAATATCGTCCGGCGAAGTGTGGGTGTTGTATTACCTCTCTCAGCTCACACCTCTGCCAGCCCCCTCGGGGGAAAGGCGTGACGATATGTAATGTTATTTCGTTGAACGGTCCCATCCAAATGTTGTGTCCTACTGAATGGCCATTGTAAATGAATCTGCAATTATTTCTGTTTCGGCACCGCTAAGACGTGTGAAGTGTGCTGTGTGGGCTTTATTCTGACGAACATTCAAAATATTCACCACAATATATCCTAACTAATATTATAAATACGAAGTGAGTGTTTGTTTTTTTGTGACGCTTTTACGTCCTAGCTATTGAACGGATCGCCATGAAATTTTGCATACACGTTATATGGGTCACAGATAAGTACATAGAGTACTTTTAATCCCGAAAAATTATATGTACATAGTTCCTGTGAGACTGCGGGTGAAGCCGCGGGGCACAGCTAGTAAAAAAAATTGCCACATCAACAAGGATTAACACGTCGTTATTAAGTTGATCGCTTAAGGCGAGGCTTTCCCAGAACTTTAGGTATTTTACTCTACCTCAGGCCGCACTTTTTGGGAGCGCGACGTATTCATTCACGCGACACAAAAGTTGTGTGCGATGCGCCGCGCGCACGTCTTTCACCCGTCAGTCACGTTATGGTATCGAGTACCTAAACACCCATTTTTAGGAAATCTATAAAATAATCCGTCGGTCATTGTACTCATCCATTTTATGAACATTTTTTATTTGATGACAAACAAAAAAAATCTAAAAAATGCCGTTCAAGCCAATATAGGTACAACCAATCTCATGTCCACGAGTTGTTGTATTTTTGATGTGTGAGCAGTCGTGGCATTAGTTTCATTTTACCGGTAGTGTCATTTCCATTTTATCACACTTCACACTCATAAATACAAAAGATTGCGATTGTGTGTGGAAGTTAGGTACTTACTCGTATTTCACTTATTCACACCTAAACGGCTAGACGGATGAGGATCATATTTGGAACGGAGTTAGCTTATGCCCTGGATTGACACATAGGCAACTTGTTATCCTTATTAGGACAAATATTTATACAGGGTGTTGGAATGATTGTGTATCTACCGGTATTCATTAAATAATACAACATAGTAAATTTCATTATTTTTGGGTATATTGTAAAACAATGGTAATAACAATTTTAATTACCTTACTTTACCATTAGGTGCGTACTAATAATATTGTATGGTTTGTTAAATGTTACAAAGTTAAAAAACTACACGATTCCGATATAATTTTGAACAATAATTATGAAAGAATCGAGTAAACTTATACCGGATATATAGGTATACATACCCTGGGTACGAAGTGGCGGACATTCTGCTAGTACTAACAAAACATCCAATACAAAAATATACATTCACAATATTTACATTTATATATACAATTGAGCTATAGGTACGTAGTATTATTATTTGTTCTGTGATATAGTTGTAGAATCAAAAAGAAGATATTCCGGTTCCGGTGCTCGTAACGTTAACACATACGTTAAAGTCCTCCGCGAAAATTAATATAAATCAGTGTAATAAGCGCAACAAAGAAGTGTCTCAACGCGGAATCCATAAAAATAGACAACTAAAAACCTAAACAAGAAAGTTAACAAAGTGTAAATCAATAATCTTGGAACAAAAACTACAATTTAACAGTCAACAACATAACCTAAAAGTGAAAAATTACCGAGTAGACATAGACGTCATAGGGCTACCAACATTAACCAACAAATCTGTCAAACAGCAATCAAAAGTCAGTTTGACACTGACATAGTGAGTGTTGCCAGTAATATTTATATATACTGCTATCCAAGCAGTGTTGTCAATCAATAAATTCAAAAATGGACAAAAGTATGGAGTTATTATTGTTAAAACTTGACGAGAAATTGAATCAACAAACTAAACTCATAACTGTGTCGGTGACGAAAAATCTCATGGAGGCATTAGATGAGAGACTAAAAATAATAACGGAAGAAAATGCTATGCTTAAAGACAAAGTAACTAGTCTAGAGCAAAAAATTAATGTCATGGAAAGAGAGAAAAGGAAACACAACTTGGTATTTTTCGGCATGGAGGAGATGGGAAAATCAGAAGCGGAACTGGTAGACTACCTCAAGGATACAATTCTAAAAACAGGTACACACCTGAATAGCCACGAAATTGGTAACATATATAGAATTGGCAAACTTAAGAATGTTAAAAACCGCCCTGTCGTAGTCTCCATCACGTCCCTATGGAAAAAACACATGATTTTGAAAAACAAGTCCAAGCTCCCGCCAGGTATATATATTAAAGAAGACTATTCCAAAGAAGTGTTAGAAAAGCGGAAGCAATTACAAGTACAAGTGGAAGAAGAAAGGAAGAAAGGCAACATAGCCTTCTTAAAACACGATAAAATAATAGTGAAGAAATCAGAAACAAACAGAGACAAAAGAAAAAGAGAAAGTTCTGCATCACCCAACTCATCGTCTCAGAAAAAAATTGACCGAAGGGACAACACACCAACTACATCCAACAGGGGAAAAGAAATCGTAAAACCCAACATACTTAACTACATTGAACGAGGCAGATCTGTCTCACTGTCGGAGATCTCAAAAAACTTGTAATGACCACCAGCACCCGGAACGAAATCAAAACAAATACTACAACTTTATGTAAAATAATAACCGAAAATTGCACCCCAAGCCGGTTGGTCACCGTGGGGAAAGAAGACCGCCACCCTTCAGTAAACAAAATACCAAAAGAAAAACCAACTAATATCTACATATGTACCCTAAACACACTCTCATTAAGGACAACAGAAAAACTCCTGGAACTAGAGATAGCTCTTAGTAAAATTAAATGGGATATTCTCGGTATTAGCGAAGTAAGACGAGTAGGAGACCATATCGAAGAACATGATGACTATATCCTGTACTACATTGGTGAAACAAAAGGTCAATATGGTGTAGGATTTATGGTTAAAAAGCATCTTAAGAAACAAATCATAGAGTTCAAAGGCATATCTGAAAGAATTGCTTTACTAAATATAAAATTAGAAGGATACAAGAACAAGTGGACCATAATACAAATATACGCACCAACAGAAGTAGCGGATGAAACAATAAAAGATGACTTCTACAACCAACTTTCAATTACACTAGAGACTGCCCATAAAAACATAATTGTCATGGGAGACTTCAACGGCAAAATAGGCAGACAGAAGCAAGGCGAAGAGTCTGTACTAGGAAGCTATGGCATAGGAAGAAGAAATAAGAACGGCAAGAGAATCGTAAACATGGCCCTCGAGAGTAACTTAACCATATTAAACAGCGTTTTCAAGAAAAGACCTTCCAAAAAATGGACCTGGATATCACCCGACGGGACTTACCGCAACGAAATAGACTTTATAACTAGTAATCAACCAAATTATTTTCAAGATGTCAGCGTAATAAATAATTTCAACTTTAATAGTAATCACCGCATGGTCAGAGCAACACTTTCTCACAAACAACAAAAGAAACAGAGGAAACACTTCCATCAAGGAACAAATACTTGTTCAACTGACATAATTTCTCAAAACATTACGATATCCAAAGAAATAGACAAAACACAAGAGATTTACAACACAGAAACAAAAGATATCTACAGTAAGACAAATAAGACAAAAACAAACAAAAATGAACTAAGCTCAAATACAATAGATCTCATTCAAAAAAGGCAAGAACTACTTAAAAATAGAAGAATCAAAACAACGATACAAGAAATAACTAAAATAAGTAAAGAAATAAGTCGCAACATTAAACAAGACAGGTCAAATAGAAGAATCAAATGCATCCAAAATCACATTACTAAAACAGGTGGCATTAACAAGGCACTTAAAGAACTAAAAGAAACGACGCTATGGGTCCCGAAAATGAAAAGTAAAATTAACAAGGTAGAAACAAGGAGACAGCCAATTTTAAAGCTAGCAACAGAATACTATCAGAAATTATACTCCACCGGAAACACTTTACAATGCAACATAAACCTCGATGACGAAACTGAAGTAATTCCTCAGATTCTGGAAAGTGAAGTTCAGCATGCGATAGAAACACAGAGAAATGATAAAGCTCCCGGACCTGATCATATAACTAACGAGATGTTGAAAGCAAAAATGCCAGAAACAACAAGAAAACTAACTAATTTGTTTAATCTTATCGTAAACACAGAATCCATACCCTCACAATGGACAATAAGTACTATAATACTCATCTTTAAGAAAGGAGATAGATCAGAAATAGGCAACTATCGCCCAATTAGTCTCATGTCTAATATATATAAGGTGTTCTCAAAAATTTTATTAAAACGCATCACCAAGAATCTTGATGAACAACAATCAAGAGAACAGGCTGGATTTAGGTCGGGATTCTCAACAATAGATCACATACATGTGATAAAACAGCTTGTGGAAAAATGTCAAGAATACAACTACTCACTATACATGGCATTTGTGGACTATAATAAAGCATTCGACTCTTTGGAACACCAATACATTTGGGAAGCCCTAAAAAATCAAGGAATAGAAAAGAAATACATAAGACTAATCAAAAATGTATATTCCAATAGCAAAGCACGAATAAAACTAGAAACGGAGGGGGAAACTTTCCCAATACACAGGGGAGTGAGGCAAGGAGACCCACTCTCGCCTAAACTTTTCTCATCAGTGCTAGAGGATGTTATCAGAAAGATGGAATGGGACAACATAGGAATTAACATCAATGGAACACGTTTAAATCACCTACGATTTGCAGATGACATAATTCTCATAACAGATAACCCTGTAAGCCTTCAAAACATGCTCCAAGATTTGTCACGTGAAAGTAAAAAGGTGGGACTAACAATTAACAAAACAAAGACCAAAATAATAACAAACAGATCCCAAATAAACATCTTAGCAGGCGAGGAGGTAATTGAATACGTAAACTCCTATATATATACCTGGGACAACTTATCGCCTTCAACAACCAAACTGACTCAGAGATAGAGAGACGGGTAGCTAATGCATGGAAGAGATATTGGTCTCTCAAAGAAGTGCTAAAAAGCAAACAATTCAACATTGCAATGAAAAGGAAAATATACAACACATGCATACTACCAATATTAACCTACGGGTGCCAGACTTGGGCAAACACACAAAAACAAAAACAAAAATTAATTACATGCCAAAGAGCCATGGAGAGGAGTATTCTGGGTTACACAAAAAAAGACAGGAAAAGAGCTGTAGACATAAGACACATCACGAAAATTGAAGATGTCTTAATCAAAATCAATAAACTTAAATGGCGGTGGACAGGCCACATGATGAGAGAGAACAGCAATAAATGGGCAAAGGATATAACAGAATGGACACCTAGATTCCAAACAAAGAGAAAGAGAGGAAGACAAAGAAAACGTTGGTCTGATGATATCAAGAACATTGCGGGTCCGCTGTGGTACAGAACGACTCAAAAAAGAGTACACTGGAGAGAGCTGGAGGAGGCCTTCGTGTCGCAAGGACACGCCGACACCCAAAATACTTAATCATGAATTTAATAAATAATAGCATTGTAGTGAAATTGAAATAATGTCGGCAATAAAGGCTTAATAATAATAAAAATAATAGTTGTAGAATCGATGGCAGCCTAGTTGGGAGTGGCAATTTTGCTCTGCTGGGTTCGAACCCAGCCGACGGCACGCACCAATTTGTTCATTGTGTGAACATATGTGCGTATTGTGTGTCATCTGCTACATAACTGGAGCCCGGTGTATGGCGACAGGCTCGCCCCCTGTCACATTTGGGACTGAATATCGTCCGGCGAAATGTGGGTGTTGTATTACACCTCTGCCAGCCCTCTCGGGGAAAAGCGTGACGATATGTATGCATGTCTAGCCATAAGTTCTGTTACAAATGAAAATGCATTTATTTTTTTATACAGTAATGTAATGTTAATAAAAGTTATATTTACATATTTATGTATTGAAGTCTTAAGAAAAATATAACTATTATTTTATTCAAAATTACCACATTTGGCCTTTATAGAGGCCTTTAGTCGGTCTGGCCAAGAATCTATGGAGTTACGGACTGTTTCCATGGGAAATATAGCCACTGCTTGCTTCAAAGATTTCTTAAGTGACTCTATGTCGGCGTGTCGTTTAGAGCAGGCCATGCCCTCTAAACCTGACCATAATTTGTAGTCCAGGGGGTTTTGATCTGGGCTAGAGGAGGGCCAGTCTTCAGCCCTTATAAAGTCCGGAACATTGGCTTCCAGCCAGGCTTGGGTAGTTCGCGCCTTGTGACCATGTGCAGAGTCTAGTTGGAAACTCCACGGTAGATTTTTAAAAAGTGTATTGCTAAGGGGTTGTACAACACCATATAAGACGGTCTCTTGATACACTTTGGCAGAAGTTTTAACCCCCTTTTCACAAAAACTAAGCTTTGTGACGCCGTGATAGGATACCCCCCACCAAACCATGACTGACGCAGGATGATGACCACGCTGAGTGAAACAGGGTCAATGTCATCCACGTGCCTAAAACAAAATAAAAATAAATATTTATAAGTATGATGTCCAAAAGTTCAAAATATAAAAATTCTAAAAAACCGACCAAGTTCGAGTCGGACTCGCGCACGGAAGCTGTCGTTCAAGCTTGTTGATATGTATGTACATAATTATATAACAACTACATTATAAATAAATGAGCTTTCAAATGACACCTCAAACAACTGATTTGATGAGATAGAACTCGAGATGTATGCAATAATCTACAACGGTCGGCGGCCATCTTTGTGACGTATATACATTGCTTCGCCTGTCCCCGCTATCGCTTCTTACAACCGACAGTTTCGAATTTCAAAGGCAACGACGAACACATCCATACCAGTCGTAGGTTTATAAAAGCCGTACTTACAAGATTTACCGAAATGCTCGATTTTCGCTAATCGTTAAAAACGAATACCTATACAACTTTACGAGTTTTCTTCAAAACAGGCAAAATCACGTTGCAGTACTAATCAGGCCTAGATGTGTTCAAATCATACGGCTATAACTCAAACACTACCAAACACTCGTGTAGTACAGATTGTTCAGTCAAAAATGAAAGTATGAACGACGTCCCCTATCTCACCTAACACCCTATATAATTTACATACATACAGTACAGTCAAAACTTAGCGAAGATCCGCCACCTTGCATGTTACAAAAAGAAGGTAGGTACTTACGTTTCGTCAATTGCAATGTCATCAGAGTTTATTACATTCTCTTGAAGTACTCTTCTGCAAAAAAAAAAACGAAGATAAGTATTCATGTAGGTAAGTATAACTACGTAAATATCACTACTAGATATACCACTAGGCCGGGTATTTACTCGTTGTGCAGTTCAGATTGCTCAGTAAAAATGAAAGTATGAACGTCGTCCCGTATCTTACCTAACATCCTGTATAGTCAAAACTTAGCGAAGATCCGCCACCTTGCATGTTACAAAAAGAAGGTAGGTACTTACGTTTCGTCAATTGCAATGTTATCAGAGTTTATTACATTCTCTTGAAGTACTCTTCTGCAAAAAAAAAACGAAGATAAGTATTCATGTAGGTAAGTATAACTACGTAAATATCACTACTAGATATACCACTAGGCCGGGTATTTACTCGTTGTGCAGTTCAGATTGCTCAGTAAAAATGAAAGTATGAACGTCGTCCCGTATCTTACCTAACATCCTGTATAGTTAAAACTTAGCGAAGATCCGCCGCCCTGCATGTTACAAAAGGTAGGTAGGTACTTACGTTTCGTCAATTCCAATGTCATCGGAGTTTATTACATTTAGTTGTAGTACTCTTCTGAAAAAAAAAACAAAACTGTAAGATAGGTATTCGTGTAAGTAGGTATAACTATATAAATATAAATATCACTGGTATGCCACTAGGGCGGGTATTTACTCGTTGTGCAGTTTAGAATGCTCAGGAAAAATGAAAGTATGAACGTCGCTCCGTATCCGTATCTCACAAGTTGTCTGGGTGAAATAATAAATGGTGACCGACATAGTCAAAACTTCGCAGAACACCCGCCTCCCTGCGTGGTACAAAAGGTAGGTAGGTACTTACGTTTCGTCAATTCCAAAGTCATTGGAGTTTGTTACGTAGTAGTCTTCTGCAAAAAAAAACTGTAACTGTAGGTAGGTATAACTACATAAATATCACTAGTAGGTATACCACTAGGCCGGGTATTTACATCGTGAATACACGTAACGAGACAAAAAAATATCTATGATAATGAGTATGATATTTGAAAACACTAAAACGAATATAAGTAGGTACTAATAGATTTGTTGATACATCATCTGACTACAAAAAGCAATGCAAGAAATGTCGATTCTAGTAAATAAAAACAATGATTACCAATTTAATCTAGTAGAAGTTTATCTACTTACCGACGTTTGCTCCTTGACTCGTACGATGTTCTAAAAGTCAGACTTGAGCTTTTTTTTCGTTTATTATGTTTGTTACCCATTATGGCAAAACTAAATGCTTGGTTGGTGTTGGTGTGTGCGGCACTGCGGAGATCACAAAAATTTGGCACACGTCCGGCGTCGACGGGGTCTGCGGGCGGACTGGCGGTCACGCAAACGTGCCTTTTTACCATGAATTCGTGATAAAAAATCATATAAAATTACCATGT
Organism: Peribatodes rhomboidaria; assembly: GCA_911728515.1. NCBI lineage: Eukaryota > Metazoa > Arthropoda > Insecta > Lepidoptera > Geometridae > Peribatodes > Peribatodes rhomboidaria. The sequence continues at coordinate 13,498,344 of OU452179.1, read as the reverse complement.
TAACTTTTTAACATTTTTATTTATGATTCCATTTTTTTATTGCATTGTAATTCGTAAAAAAAATAAAAAAGCAATATAATTTGTAAAAATTAAGTCGCAAATCGTGTTTAAAATATTAAATAGAGGTGACTTTGGATTTTTTTTCTATCGAGTGAAGTTATTCATTACATGTATCAGATTTATGATTCCACTTAAAAACATGCTTAAGAATAACATATTTTTTTTCACACAGTAAAAACCATGGTTTATCTTAGAGGAAAGTTGATTCTTGCTAGACGTTTTCTGGCCAGGCTCGCCTTAACTTAAATTTCTAACATTAACAAGAAAAATCTGAAAAAATCTATTCGTTTAATGTTATAAAGAAATCTTCAACAGGTTTTATCTAAAGCAATCAATTGTCGTAAGAAACTCTAGACACAAAACAAACAACAGTGACGAAATCTTCTAGAATCTACGGATTGCTAAATCTTTGAAAACTCAAAAATAGGTTTTATCTTACTATCTTGACAGGTATCGTACGTTACATTTCTTAAAATCATCACCATTAAACGTCGATATTTTGCGCTTCTGTCTGACTCTTATCTATTCGATAGCGACTGAATACTAGTTGCATACCAAGGGCGCAATTATTTGTCCGTTTGTCCTTTATCTAACTATTAACTGTCTAACTTACTCAGCTAGTTAAGCTCGGAATCCAGAATTCATCAGAATTCTGGGTGTCTTCAAGTCTCGAGTGAATCGGTTTCTTCTAGGCAAGCGTGCTCCATCGTAGGCCGCATCACTGCTTATCATCAGGCATGTTGGCGGCCTAACGCAAGCCTATTAAGTATTAAAAAACAATTAAAAAAATCATAAATGGGTCAGGTTCATAATATTTGCGATCGGTATACAAGAATTTTATATCTGTACTATCAACATCACACAATGCCGATCTTAGGGTGCTCGTTGACGAGCCATATTTTTACTGAAGTACTGGCCTGGCCATATAGCCAATATTTATACATTTCTAGCATGGCTGATGATAGTCGGGCAACAGTTGGCAATATAGCCAGTGTATGACTCATTAGTGTATTACTCTTGTCCCATTGTACAAATTACTCGTGCAACCCAAACAAGATGTTAGTTAGTCCAAACATGAGCACGAGGCGCTGCCATGATGGCTCCATCACGCGCGCGATGTAAACAGAGCGTGTCCGGTGCATCCACACCGCAGCTCGGCAGCTCTCGGCACCGGTTCTGTCTCCCTTCCACCATATGTAGGTCATGCCAGCTTATCGGTCACCGGTCCTCGGTTCGGCGCTGCTCGCCAGTACCTTGCGAGACGCGAAGGGGCGCGCCCGTCACTGCCTGACATGAGCCCGCGCATGCGCTGTAACACGCGAATTATCAGCTGATTGTCATTTGTCATCCCGCATTTTTGTGATCTCTAAGTGCTGTGATATCAAAGTTATCAAACATGGGACAGGCGTTCGGAACGACCAATTCCCACAACGGGGACAGGCACTATACCAGGAAAGAAATTGGTGAGTTTTTGTGTATTGCATGAATAGATACAATGGTAGTGGATGGAGTGGGTGCAACACTATTGCAATGTGTTGAAAGCTGGCAGGCGCATGGGAATTATTTGTAACTAGGGCATGTATCCGCTTGGTACTGTAATCCCTTGCATTTTCAAAAACATTTCCACGTAGGAATGTCGTTGTTTTCCCAAACCAAAAATTTGGTTAGCATAAACATTTTTAAAAATAACGCTTCTCGAGTATAATGCGTCATTACTCATTAATGACTCAACGCTGCTGCCTCAAATCGTCTTACCAACAGAGATTTAGATTCCCCGATTGCGAATAAGAAGATGTACGTAAAACTGATTACAGTACACATTTATATTCATAAATTAAACACACATTACAATACCTGATAAATACAGAATAAACATACATCACGATAATTACGTTAATAAAATTTAAAATTGCTTTTTGCTGTGTGTAGGATGTTTAGGGTATGATGGGACTAGCATTCCAGCATTGGCAAAAAACACCAAATTATTTTTACAAAAAATAAAATGCTTTTATTTGTTCATAAATAAATTGGGAAAACACATTGTTTTCATTTTAATGTTATCTTGTTTTCCGCGTCTGTTGTATCAGCTGTAAAGTGAATCCTCGAGAAGTTTTGTTATCGGCTTAGTATTGGATTGTAAAGATACAATCATCAACCTCATATCGCGGATACCTTACGGTTCGGAATTATTCCAGATTGTTTCGTAGTCTAGATAACATATATGAGTACTTAGTTGTATTTAAAAATTTCGAAGATCATCTGTAAATAGTACCTGTATGATTTTCTTTTAGAATATTTCTCCAATGTTATTATAATAGTAATAGATTATCAATATAATAAATTATCTTCACTCTTACCATTAGTTTTGAAACTTACGACAATTTTTTTGTTTTTTTTTTGGTTTCATACATTTCAACAAAGTGCATACATTTCAACAAAGTGCTGGCGGAGTCTTTAAGGAACTAGGTGAAATGTATGAAGCAAAACGAACAAACTGTTTAAACTTTTATTGGCATCAATATCGTGAACAAACGACCAAGATACTTGAGCAATCCTTAAAAAGTCTGTTGACATCATTAAAGAAATAACTGGTTGGTTCAATAAATAACTTAGTCAATGTGGGACGACTTACTGTGCTGCTAATAAAACAAGAGAGTGATCAGGTACTCACTTAGGGTGTAGTTTCATGAAAGTAAGCAAATAGCAATATGTTCGCAAACTCATTATCGGTGTTTGATCGATCCTAGGTACATTTTTTGCGTTCGCCTTTCTCGGCTTTGAAAGTCATTAGTTCAATAACATCATCACATTTGTTTTTGTGAGCTGGCTTTCCTAGATGATATTGGATCAAGTTTATGCACGTCAACGGTACATTCAAGGGTACACACATGAACTTGCTAAATAAAGAGCTTAGGACCTTTGTGGCATATTCATTCTAAGCCCCGTAATCTTTTTTTTTTTGAAGTTTACGCGCACGATCAAAGTGATAAATATGGATACAACACTTGTATAAACAAAAAACGTCAATGTATGATACCCTGAAGTGTCACGTTCTCGATATATTTGGAGGTAAAGATCACCATATAAAAGCTATGAAAATTATTAAAAACGCAGTAAATACCATCGTATTCAAATAATGCATTTGAATTGTTGTTATTGTTTTCATAATAATATGGCGATCTTTACCTTGAAATATGTCGGGAACGTGCCACTTTAGGGTACCTACCATAATTATATTGAAATTATTTGTATAAGTCTTTACTACCCAATAAACGAAGTATCCTATAAATAGAAATACTTCTTTCATCGTCCGCGGAAACTTGAAAAGGAAAATCAAAGTGGCGGTGGGTCCATAGAAAAATGTTCGAACCCATTTGACTACGTTATACCTAGTTTCATCCTTTGTCTTACAGAATTCGTTGTGTAAGTAGGGTTCAAAGTCTTTACTTTAGAAATTAAATTATTTCTACAGAAACGTTCGTTGGTACTAATTTTAGTCTTGAGAACTGATAACAGCTTCCTTCTTTGCACTTAGCTCTCTTAATTATGTTAGCCTTAGCTCATTACTAAACGATAGGAACATTCCTTTTCTCCCCGTTAAGATTAAATTAATTAGGTATACCTATGTCTTTTGCAAACATGTTTATTTGTGAATGTTACTTGCACCATTGTTATCGTGACGTCGCACCTACTTTCCGCTTGTTATCTGTATACGTAGCTCGGTAATTTGTTTTTCTGTATTGTTATTTATCTTTGTTATTTTCCTTCGATATAAAATACGTCATTTTTCTTTCCGAAGTAGTCTAGGTGTGTCGTAATATTTGATGTTATTATCCACATTTCATTGCAGTTTATTTATGTGGGATAATATTAAGAATTTGATTACTTATTAATTTCACGATGTACTCATTAAAAATGTCAAAAAGCTTTTGATAAAAATGCTATTGATAAACAATGCTGTATTATTTTTTTATGATTTTACATAGGTACATTTCCCCAATTTTAACGAGACAACCTTTTAAAGAAAATTAAATAGTTTGTTAAAAATCCATAGACATGTTTTGTTCTGAGAATTCAATTTAAATATTCAATCGTATCAAAGAGTACCCTATCACTCAACAAAGTCAACAGATTGAGCAAATAAAAACATTCATTTCTTACGAAAATTTGTCGTTTAGACAATCATGCTTTGAATCTTGCATTACCTGGTCACGAAGGAAAACACGCGGTTTGCTTGTTATGAATGTACGACGTCACTAGCAAGTCATGCATTCTAAATTTAGAAATACTTCTTATCATTTATCATGATACATTGATTAATTTTATGCATCGACTTATACTATCAGAGACTTGGCGGATATTACGCCACATTACGAAAACTGAACCTTTCTTAAGGATCGGATGAACGTTATCTTAGTTTCTGGTTGGATGAAGTTTATCTCTTATTCGGTTATTCGCTCTGTTTATAAGATATAATTATGATCTTAATTACAAGATTACATAAAGATCTAAATTAGCATTGTTAATGAGTCTAATGGTGGCTGGTGAGTTGTGTTTTCCACACAGGTTCTATTCAAACATCTAATCTAGAAGAGTGTAAATTGCTATTACATTCAAACTGCGTAATTTATTCGCAGACAATTTACCTCTCTTTAGAAACATGAGTAAACAGAAACGTATAGAGAAAGTTCGATTATGTTCGTGCATAAATCTTCCTATCACATAATATCTAAGGCCTATTATTACTTGATTGGCAACGAAAACGATTTTACATAAGCGTTTGATTGCATTTCTCATTCATTGGATGGCGTGTTTGTCTAGATGACAACTAGAGCTACGGCTGGGCAGGCCGGGAACCGGTGTATGTCGCAAATATCTTCGGTTCGCAATCGAATCCGCGTACTTTTCTCACTACACACTGGTTCGGAGAAACTGGTTTCACAGGGCGCTATATTAGGGCCACTTGTTTATTTAGCAGCCACCGGCGAGCTGGGTAAATGGTCTTTTTTATCATGTTCAGTTACGTTGCTTTGAGTTGGCTTTACTTTTGAAGCGTTATTAAATTTGCATTTGCAAATGTTGGAATGTTTTTTTGGAATTAAAGGTTTATTTATTTTAACTGTACTTAAATGTTTATTGGGAGTTGAGCAAGGTTAACTGGTTATACAATTTTAGAATTTGCATTAGCAATGTTGTAAATTTGTAATTTAGAAACTAGTACGCGGTTCGTAGCTTGAGTCAGTATGTTTATTTTTACAGGTAACGTAGTAATATTTACATTATTCAGTTCATGTATTAGACCTTGAAACTTGCGCTAAAGAATATTTCTTTGTCGTTGCCAGTGTGGCTTATAAAGTACATTTATACCTATCGTTAAACAGGAAGAAATTATGTTCCTACCAATAAATAGTAATTGTACAGGAAATTCTAAATTACTTGTACGTAGTTAACAATATTGCTTACCTTGTTTATATGCAGGGTTACTTACTTATTTACCTACTTACTATGTACTTACGGAACAGATGTTTTTAATTATATCTAATATATTATTATAATATATATACCTACATATAATAATATACGTAATGATTAAAAACTTAACCATAATTTTAAACAGTAAAGACTACTTAGATCAATACGAAAGATTTAGAAAGATCTAGACACTTTAAATTACACCTATTGACTTCAAGTATACATTCCGTACTTGCTACAAACTTATATCGTGAAATGCACAAAGCAATTTAAGTTTCTATTATGATCCCTAACGACATTTAACAGTCCTTTTATTAATATCATCCAGTTATCTGTCCTCACGTCATCTCTCACAATCACTCTTTCAGACAACACTGAGCCACCGAGTTCATAAAAATGAAACTTTTTATTAACGTCACATCCAATTTTATGAGTATCACATACTTCTTGATATGAAATAATATATCCATTGGTTCTTCATTCTTACTTCATACAGTTCCGAATCTGAGCACGAGAGAGAAAGTGCCATTAGTCAAACGAGTTTACTTTTTGTGATGATAATAAGATACGTACAACGTAGTTTTTGTGTTGAGGAAAGTTTATAATTGGATATTTTTGACATGGGCTTACCGAAAGTCGTTTTTCTGTATTTTTTCCTGGTACTTAGTACTAGTTACATCATTATTAATAAACACTGTCATTATTTTATTCGTGTGTTATTTTAATAGTGTGTGTTGAGTGTTTTTAGTGAGCGTGCCTTTATCAACGTATTCCTTTTCTTCATTAATAATAGCCAACGTCATATAGTGAAAATTACCCACTAGTCGAATCCAGCAGTGGCATGAACAGTCCGTAATCAAGCTATTTCATTTTAATCTATTTCGGTATAGCTCCGATTCAACTTAAATTTATCTGCTACCGAGTTCTTTGTTCGTGCCTGATTCACGCTGGCCGCGACGCATCAGCCCGCCTCGTTCGCTCGGCGTCGTCGCCCGGATGTCATGCGTGTGCGCAGTTACCGGAGCCGTTACAATGTGCGCTCTCAAGGCTATGGTTGTTAGCACCTCGACCACGGCTCGCTTTTGTTTGTTTGTTTTCTTTAAGGTTTATGGGTTCGTATGTTGGAATGCTGACTTAAGTCAAATCTGGTACCTATGCTCTCCTATTGTAATAAAACAATTCTAAGTGTATTTAAACTGTCCCTATTTCGGGCGCAAATTGTAATAAAAAAAATGTTACAAAGGGGGGAAAAGTGATTCTAAGACAAAGTTTCTAAATATCGACACAAAATTTATATTGTCAAGGGCGCCAGCATCGATTTTCCAAAATAACAAAAAAACTTACCACGGAGTTCAGTAGTAGAGATTGGCTTTTAATCGTAGGGTGGGGAGTGAAATGAAATAATATTTATCTAAACGTTTCTTTATTTAAATCTTTTTTGAGGGGGCAATTAAATTTAGAATTTTACTACATCGTAGGTCGAGGTTAATAATTTAGTTCTATTTCTAATCTTTTCGTTTAAATTTATTTTAGGTTTGTTCAAATCTGCACCTTTACAAAAGGATGGTTTAAGATTTAATCTTTTGTAAAGAAGTTACTAAATATTACGATAATTATCAGGCGGTCTTCCCTGAAGGCTTCAGTAGATCATCTCGCCGGGAAAAGGACAAAGAATGAAGACTTACTTGCAGTATCGGTTAACCAACCATGACAAGCGTCGTAGATTATTTCATATCGAAATGTTCCAAATTAAGGTTATGGAGTCAAGGGGACATCCTTAAGCACCAAAAATCCATGTGAAAAGAATCCAAATTAAAAATCCAAGGAAAAAAACTCCGTATGAAAAATCCAAGGTAAAAAAGAAAGCGCCATAGCTGTTGGAAAAAGAAAGACATCCATTAGCTCGGTATTCTAAAAATTACAAGTATTTCGACAGCGTGAAAGTAAGCAAAAGAATCTTACCGCTTTTCTTCTAATAAGCTAACATAGCTTTAGATGATTTAAGACCAATTAAGGGCAAAAAATAGCCATCTGAAAAAATGAACGACACGGCATTGTTGAAAAAATTTCGAGGTTATCGATTTAAGAATTTCACCAAAAATATGAACGGGAAACAACTCACCACCTTCACATAACTGCAAATATGGTTCCAAAAACCATTTTCAATAAAAAATCCACGAGATTTTCGTCGATACTAATTACATTTTACAAAAATAATGCTCACATCAAGAGAGCGGGGCGAAAAGTGAAAAAAAATTGACAATCGTCCCATAGACAAACTATCTGTCTGTCATATCTGACATTTGACAGCCGAAAAAGGAGAAAGAAAAAAATCTAACGTCATACTGCTTGATGCTTGACAAGGACAGATAATAAATTTGGACTTGCTAACAAATTCTCTCGACCAATTAGAAAAACGAGATCAAAAGCACTGTTACCAGTCTAAAATATTGTTACACCGATGCGAAAAATCTGTAAAAAATACTGGAACACAACATAATGCTCTAATAGTATGGAACATAAACTAAGGTTTTTCAAAAATAATGCTGTAACGAGAAACACACGTTACAATACATACCTCCCCAAAAAAAATAAAAGAAAGAAACTTTCTTTTATTTTTGGAACGAATCCAAAAACCACAAATTCAAAACAAGAATCTTTAAACAAGAACAAAAGGTTGAGACAAAACTCAAGTTTAACAAAATATTCATAACTAAAAATACCCAAAACCAAGGAAAACAAAGTTCCATATCTGAACTAATCACAAGTACAGTTGAGCATATTAGCCACTGCCTAATACTTCTTAAAAATCTTATAAACAAAAGAACAGAAACTCAAAGTAACTAAATCGAGATTCTAAACCAAAACAACAAAAATTCTACAAAAGTTCGGTTAAGCGTAGTCTAGCTACCGACTGTCTACTACAAACAACCTTTTCCTAAATGTTTTAAAAGTTCAGATAAGCACAAACACTTCTGACTATTATCTAGGAAAACTCCAACAACATCTTAATAAAATGACTAACAAATTATCATTATGATTCGGTTAAGCATAAGCTGCCGATTAGAAAAAATCATCACAAACAAGTGTGTGACTAAATTCACCTTTAGGAAAGTGAGCGAACAAAGAGTTCAAACTTCAGGTTTCAACAAAGCGGAAAACTGATCAAAATATTCTCAATCAAAGCTGAGAACAAAAACAAGGTGTAGTGATCGGCACAACTCCACCGACTTCCCGAGCACTATCAAATTGCTGAAAAAGGTTTTGTTGGAAAACAACAAAAAAATATTCTCAATCAAAGCGGAGAATCAAAAACAATGTTTAGTGATCGGCACAACTCCACCGACTTCCCGAGCACTAACAAATTGCTGATAAAGGAACAAGATATGGATGAAGGTCCATATTCTTGCAAAAAGAATAGGTAAAAGATACCCAAAAAGGTTTAAAGAGACAAAACTCTTAAAGTCAAATCCAGAGAGAAAATCCGTGTAAAGTTATGAGTACTCAAAAAGGTTTGTCAAATCCGAGTTCTAAATCTAAGTCGAATGACACAAAATATTTACATGTTTCACAAATAAACGGAAACATTTATCTAAATTAATCTATTTACAAAAGACTTGCATTAACAGCATAAACCAATTTGTCTAAGACTACAAACGGTTATGAGAACAACGCTAACATCAGTTTGTATCTAAAAATATTAACAAAGTTTGGAAAACTTCTAACTTTAACTAAAAGAAAGTTATGGTTTCACCACAAAAGTTCAAAATATACAAATATAATACATAAGATCTTTTGATGTTTAAAATAAATGGTCAATGTAGAATAGCAATAAAATTGTTAGAGATATGATATTCTAAATTCAAAAGTTAAATTGTCTAATGGAAAAGTAAATGAACCTAAGTCAAATTTTAGTTTATTTAAGATTTAAACTTTAATAAAATGTTTTGAGTTTCCTTTCAAAATCACCTTACATTCAATGCCTCAATTCACACATTCATCAAATCTAATTCATCCACAAACAGGAGGCTTCCTCAAACAGGATATCAAGAAAAATCTAAATAAAGTTTGTAAACCAAAATTATTAATCTTCAAAAGCAAATAGTTAAAAATCTAATTTAATATTTAATAATATCTTTAATATGATAACGTCCAGTAGTTGTTTTATTTATTTCCTTAAGAACGTAAACATTAGGGGAAATTTTATCTATAATTTCACATTTAACAAACTTAGGTGCTAGTTTAGCCGAAAAATATGCAGGAGCATGGGATTGTATGAAGCTTCTACGCCATACTACATCGCCTACATCAAAAGAAATGACTTTCCGCCCACGGTTATAATAAATAGCATTACGCTTATAAGCTTTCAAAAGACAAGCTTGAACTTTAACAAAAACTTCACTAAGTGAATTCAAAGAATGAGCAAAAGACTCACGAGTACCAATCTCAAGTTGATCTAAATTATCAAAAGATTCACTAAAACGATGCAAAGATGCGTCAAAAATAAGTTCTCTTCCGAACATCAAAAAGTTAGGTGTGTATTCTGTAGCAAGACTCACACTATTATTTAAAGCTAATTGAACATTGGGTAAAAGTTTAGACCAAGTTCTATGATCATTTTTAACAAAGCAAGCTAAACAAGTCTCAATGGTTTTATTGTATCTTTCAACAGGATTATTTTGTGGAGTGTACAAAGTATTATAGAAAATTTTAGTAATATTAAAGCTTTTAAGAAAATCTACAAAATATTTAGAAATAAACTGAGTTCCATTATCAGCTACTAAAATTTTAGGTACGCCGTACTTAAGAAATATTTCTTTTTCAAAAAGTTTACAAATTATTTTAGAAGTTGCATTTATCATGGGAAATATCCAACAATATTTAGTAAAAACATCGACAACTGAAAGAATATATTTATGACCAGAATAAGATTTAGGTAAAATTCCAATAATATCAACAGATAACATGACCATAGGTCGATCTACTTTCTTTGCATTGACCATCTTACCAAAAGGAGGAGCAGTTGAATGTTTATAAGCTTTACAAATATCACAAGATGAAATATATTTTTGAACGTCACCAAACATTCCTTTCCAAAAGTAATGTTGTTTTATTTTTCCTAAAGTTTTATGCATTCCTAAATGTCCAGAATTAATATCATCATGATTAGAACGAATAGTATCTAAAATATGTTCTTTGGGAACAACAATTTTCCAATTTAATCTAGCATTAACGTCAAATTTGTTTTTGCAAAACCTATACAAAGTATCAGTTTCTACTCTAAAGTTTTTGTATCTAGTAGGAAATTTCTGACAATTAACAAATATTTTTCTATACCAAGGGTCTTCTATTTCTTCATCAGGAACTATAACATTAACGGGAGCAACAAAAATTGAATCTACATGAATTCTAGACAAAGCGTCTGGAACTTGATGCAAGGAACCTTTTTTATGAACAATATCAAAAGTATATTGGGAAATTCGAGCAGCCCAACGAGCTAATCGTCCACAAGGATTATTAAGTTTCAAAAGCCATTTTAAACTAGCATGATCAGTAACAACTGTAAATTTCATTCCTTCAATATAAGGTCTAAAGTGTTCAATAGAATCTAGAACAGCCAAAAGTTCACGTTCTGTAGTACTATAATTTCGTTCACATTTATTAAGTGATCTAGAATAATAAGCAACAGGATGTTGATCTCCATTATCGTCTTTTTGACTAAGGACACTACCAATTCCTACGCCACTAGCGTCGCAATCTAAATAAAATGATTTTTCAAAATTAGGACACTGTAAAACAGGTGCTTGCGTTAAAGCTTGTTTCAAATTTTTAAATGCTTCTTCAGCTTCATCATTCCAAACAAAATCGATTTTAAGTTTCTTACTTCCAGAAGTTAATTTAGTCAAAGGGGATGCTATATCAGCAAATTTACAAATGAATCTACGGTAATATGAACATATTCCAAGGAAACTTCTAAGTTGTTTTATAGTTTCAGGACGAGGAAAATTCTCAATAGTCTCTAATTTAGAAGGATCAGTGTGTAAACCTTTACTATCTACAACATAACCAAGATATCTAAGTCTCTCTTTACAAAATTCACACTTTTTTAAGTTAACTGTTAGACCAGCTTCTTTAAGAATTTTATGTATTTTCTGAAGGTATTCAATGTGCAGACTATAGGAGGGGGTTATTAGGCATAAATCATCTAAATAACAATACAATACGTCATCAAATTCAGGACCAAACAATTTATCTATAAGTCTTTGCAACTCAGCGGGTGCATTTGTTAAACCAAAAGGCATTCTAACGAATTCGAACAGACCTTTTCCAGGAACGACGAATGCAGTCTTCTCACGGGAAGATTTTTCTAATTTAATCTGAAGGAAAGCTTTAGAAAGATCGATTGTCGATATGAATTTTGATCCACGAAGGCTATCTAATATTCTAGAAGGGTAAGGCAAAGGATAAGAGTCTCTAATTGTCATTAAATTTAAACGTCTTGAATCTAAACATAAGCGTGTGCCACCATCTCGCTTATCAACAGCTAATACGGGAGAGCACCAAGGAGATTTCGAAGGTTGTATAATTTCTTCCTTTAATAAAACTTCAACTTCATCATAAAGTTCTTTCTGCTTAGCAGGACTTAACGGCCAATATCTACATTTAAATGGTTCACCAGTAACGTTAATTTTATGTTCAACAAGTGTTGTAAGGCCTAAACCTTTTTTCTCATAAGATATATCTTCAAACAAAGCAATAGTTTCATCTAATTTAAGTTTCTCTGAAGGAGTCAGTTCAACAGCAGAAGTAATCGCACAAACTCGAGGTTTATCGGTATGAATGTACTCAATATTTATTTTTCCATAAATCTCTAGCTAAATTAAATTTCAACCAAAAGTCAAATCCCAAAATAAATGGTAAATCGAAGGACGGTATTATTAAAAAGTTAATAACTTTAGAAACGTTATCAATAACAACAGGTAATCGCATAGATCCAATAACTTTACTTGAAGTACCATCAGCAGTATAAGCTGAGCCATCAATGGTATCAATAGGAAATCCCAAACGAGTAAAATGTAAATGTTGATTTGCCCCAAGGACACATGAACTTGAACCACTGTCCAATAATCCAGAAAAGTTTTCATTATTAATTGTAAATTTCAAAAATGGTCTAGTGTCATTTTCTTTAACAACTAAAACAGGTGCAGCTCTATAAATTGAAAAGAAGGTTTTTAAATAATCGAGCCATTCACTAAATTCTTGCCTACAAGTAGTGACATCTGGTTTAAATTTTTTAACATTATTCTTAATCGGGTTAACACAAGTTTCTTCAAAAACTAGGCCCCGATTCCTTAAACGTTTTTTGGAACCGCAGACTTATTATTGTCTAAACAAATATCACAATTTTTTGTGATTACGCCTACCTTATGGCATTTAAAACAAACCGGACCGGGTATGACGGTACAATTCCTAAAAGTGTGGTCAGATGATTTGCATTTCAAACAAGAAAGATTTTTATTTATTTCCACTGCGTGAATGCGTGGTTTGTCTAATTTTCGGTTGACCAAAACTTCCAATTCTTTTCCAATGTTTATAAACTGATCGATAGAATCGATATGTTTCCCAAAGAGAAAAGGTGTGTAAACTGGCAACATATTGTTTTTAATAATAGTTATCAATGTGGTATCCAAAGTAGGAGTACATAAGCGACTGGACATATCTAATATTTCAGTAATAAAATCTGGAAGAGATTCTTTCTGTTTTTGTTTGCGAGTACGCATATCATATTCAAGATGATAGTCAAATTCAGGTTTATCAAAACGAGTTAATAAAGCAGCTTTAAGAGCGAGCCAAGATGCTATCTTAATACGAACACTTCTAAACCATTTCGCAGCAACGCCGGACAACAAGTCAGAAAAAGAGCCAACTAAAAAGTTTTCATCAAAGTTCTTATACAAAAAGTATTCCTCAACTGAAGTAATAAATTCCCTAACACACGAGCTTCCATCAAAATTAATCTTACTTCTCTTCAGATCTGGTAATTTACAAGTCGAAGGCAAATGTTTTTTCAACTCTTCATTCAATTGAACATTCATCGTGTTAAACGATGGTAAAGAAACAGTAGTATTGTTGCATTGTTCAGGCAAAAACGGAACATCAACTTCTTTCGCACTCAAATGTCGACTAGATTCAGCATTCACCCTATTCAAAACACTAGCTGAAGTATCTTCATACTCAACCAAAGGAAACTGAGTAGCCTTCTCCATGATGGATGATGATGATGACTAAAGATCAAAAACAATGACTCAAAACGTCAACTCAAAGTAAATTCCCAAAAAAAGTTGTAAAAGATCAAAGTTGAAAAATGTTTATGCTAAACGCAGGCAAAGTCAGGTGAAAAGATAAGTTTCAATTGTTTAAATTCAATTGTTAAGTTCAAATTATTTTTAAATTAAAATATTTATCAAAGCGAGAAATATTTAAAGTTTTCAAAATGTTTTCAAAAGTTTGCAAAAGTTTTCAAGTTTTCAAAGATAATGTAAGACCCGAGTAAGTAAATTGTAGAAGTGCAGAATTGATCACAATATTGTTTTAAAGTAAATGTTCTAAGAAATTCTTATTCTTCAAAATATTCCAAATTATTTTTTTTAAGAAAATTCAATAGTTAAATCCAAGCAAGAAATAAGTTGTATAAGACAAATAAGTAAAGTAAGTAGTTCCAAGTATTGTTATAAGACAATAATTATTTGATACAATAATCCTTTTCTAATCGTTACTTATTATGAAATAACATATCGTTATCAGTAGTTATATTTAACACAATGTAAAACTTCTAATACTTTATAACACACAATCCGTTATACTGTAACAAAACATATCAAAACAAGTGTTGTTTTATGCTTGTAAAAATGTAAACAAAGTTGTTGCAAAATGCAAACACAAAGTAAGTAAACAAATTCCTAGAAATGTGGGAAAACACACAAACAAAATGTTATATAAGAATAACCAAAGTCAAGTGACAAAGTTCAAGGTTTAAAGTTCTAAGTTCAAACAAAATTCAAAACAAAGTGCAGATTTGAAATTATCAATACAAAATATTGACCTACTCCTGTCCCTGTACGATAGCGCCAATTGTAATAAAACAATTCTAAGTGTATTTAAACTGTCCCTATTTCGGGCGCAAATTGTAATAAAAAAAATGTTACAAAGGGGGGAAAAGTGATTCTAAGACAAAGTTTCTAAATATCGACACAAAATTTATATTGTCAAGGGCGCCAGCATCGATTTTCCAAAATAACAAAAAAACTTACCACGGAGTTCAGTAGTAGAGATTGGCTTTTAATCGTAGGGTGGGGAGTGAAATGAAATAATATTTATCTAAACGTTTCTTTATTTAAATCTTTTTTGAGGGGACAATTAAATTTAGAATTTTACTACATCGTAGGTCGAGGTTAATAATTTAGTTCTATTTCTAATCTTTTCGTTTAAATTTATTTTAGGTTTGTTCAAATCTGCACCTTTACAAAAGGATGGTTTAAGATTTAATCTTTTGTAAAGAAGTTACTAAATATTACGATAATTATCAGGCGGTCTTCCCTGAAGGCTTCAGTAGATCATCTCGCCGGGAAAAGGACAAAGAATGAAGACTTACTTGCAGTATCGGTTAACCAACCATGACAAGCGTCGTAGATTATTTCATATCGAAATGTTCCAAATTAAGGTTATGGAGTCAAGGGGACATCCTTAAGCACCAAAAATCCATGTGAAAAGAATCCAAATTAAAAATCCAAGGAAAAATACTCCGTATGAAAAATCCAAGGTAAAAAAGAAAGCGCCATAGCTGTTGGAAAAAGAAAGACATCCATTAGCTCGGTATTCTAAAAATTACAAGTATTTCGACAGCGTGAAAGTAAGCAAAAGAATCTTACCGCTTTTCTTCTAATAAGCTAACATAGCTTTAGATGATTTAAGACCAATTAAGGGCAAAAAATAGCCATCTGAAAAAATGAACGACACGGCATTGTTGAAAAAATTTCGAGGTTATCGATTTAAGAATTTCACCAAAAATATGAACGGGAAACAACTCACCACCTTCACATAACTGCAAATATGGTTCCAAAAACCATTTTCAATAAAAAATCCACGAGATTTTCGTCGATACTAATTACATTTTACAAAAATAATGCTCACATCAAGAGAGCGGGGCGAAAAGTGAAAAAAAATTGACAATCGTCCCATAGACAAACTATCTGTCTGTCATATCTGACATTTGACAGCCGAAAAAGGAGAAAGAAAAAAATCTAACGTCATACTGCTTGATGCTTGACAAGGACAGATAATAAATTTGGACTTGCTAACAAATTCTCTCGACCAATTAGAAAAACGAGATCAAAAGCACTGTTACCAGTCTAAAATATTGTTACACCGATGCGAAAAATCTGTAAAAAATACTGGAACACAACATAATGCTCTAATAGTATGGAACATAAACTAAGGTTTTTCAAAAATAATGCTGTAACGAGAAACACACGTTACACTATTTAGTAGTTTTTTTGACAAAGTCAGGGTGTAATGTTCTTAATGATTATTTCATACAACTTTTAAATCATATCTTAACCATAATATAATTATTGTCGTTCGAAAATAAGTACTTGTGATATTTTGGCCCAGACTGGTTGAGCGCTATTTGTACTATCTGTAGTCACCGAGCCGTGACGATACTGGTCTTCAAGGAGATCCACTACACGGAGACCAACTCTACCTACCGACCAAGTAACTATTACTCCATCTGTGACTTACCTACGCCATCACAAAATAAGCGCCAGTCTCTAGTTTATGAACCGTGAAGCAATTTTCCCAACCGAATTGAAATATAGCTTTTATTATAAACGTGGTTCGGATGAGAATCGTTTAGACTTGTTAATGTACGAATTAATCGTCCGATGTTAATTTAGAAATCCGAGTAGAGTTTTGAGTTCTGAAGAAAATCATAGAAATTAACTGCATAATATCAACGAAGATAAATGTTTCTAACGTTCCGTAACATCGCATAATAGTTGCTAGATTAAACGTGTAAATCAAGAAAAGGACAACCGTAGATGACATAATTATCCATCTATTAGATGACGCGCGGGCTACACTTCCTCTGGCACATATTATTATCAAAGATGAGTTGTTGATACAACAAATAGATTAGTATGTTAGTCACCATTACATGAGCAAATTGAGAGTCTCATCAAATCGGTTCCTACTACGTAAACGTGCTCCATCGTATACCGCATCATTACTTCAAGAGATGCAGGGGTAAACCATTGTGGAACCTAGCCATTAAAAAGAAAGAATCCAATATCCACATACGCAGTCTATTTTGGCCTGGATTAAAAAATATAGATCCCAAATGTCCCAACGTTGTATTGCAAGACTTTATAGCTTGTTGAAGACTCAACATCACCCATTTAACATTATGAAATCGTACCATTCCGTTTATATTTATCTCACGATCATATTGTTTTATTGCTCGGGATGCTGTACTTAATAAGTGAAGTAATTATGACTATGCCAAATTGTCTGTGAAATGAAAAAATACGTAAAAGTCCAAAAAAGGTGCGCATGCGCCGATGCCATGTGCATAACTGGTTCGTATCAGTTTTAATTTGGACAATTGGGCAATGCAATTTTTTCCGGTTTAAACGGCAAATTGGTGATCGTTTTAAAGCAGTTCTAGAGCTAGAATTACGATTTGATGCAGTCTAAATATAAATTGGCCCACGTGAGAGGTACTTTTTTGAATTAGAAGAAAATTCTGAAACATACAATTGAACGGAAGACTACAGTAACGCACCAGTTTGAATGTTAACTTTCGCAAAGTAACGTTTTTAATTCAAACATTAGGTAGGTACTTTTCATGATGTATTCAGTGAACCTCATTGTTGTATTTTAATGTTCTTTTTTAGTAATTATTCATGTAGGTATTAGTATGTAGTTTATTATAATTCTCAAATTAGTAAGTTTATTTAACCTTAATTAATATTATTTTTCTTTAGCACACACCACCGTCCATGCTAAATCATAATGTTTTTATTCCATCCAAAGGTTGTCTGGAAGAGATCGCTCTTAAGCGATAAGACCGCCCATTGCGCCTTTATTTTTGAGTGATTAGTTTAGATTTATTTGTATTTGGTGTCAATAAAGAGTTTTTGTATTGTATTGTATTGTATTGTTCTTTTAATAATAAACAGAAGATATGGAAAGGTACATCCTAAAACCGAATCCGTGAATAGGTTCATGCCACTTCATGCAGGCCCAGGTATACAGTAGACACCCCTTACCGATATCAAAAGTAATTTTTGCCACATTCAATTCAAGCGTCATAATCAGTCCTTTGTTAAATACCCACTTTCACTTTATTTGTTCACATTTACCCAGCTGAGCCACCGAGCTAGATCACCTGTATTCACGTATAATTAGATAATTTAATATTCGTCGGATCCGATTTTAATTAAGTCGCTGAAAGTGCTGAAACCTCTGTTTGATTGGATTAAATAGTGGTAAGAGTTCATTTTTCAAAGGTTAAAAGGTTCTAATGAGGTTTCTGACTTATCGTAAGCAGGTATAGATATCGACCAACATGTCTTGTTGACTTGCCTAAACGATGTTTTTTCATTTTCCTACGAATGGCTATTGGTTGAAAGATACCGCTGGTAGCTCCCTCTTTCAACCACAGTCAGGTTGCTCGAACAAGGTATAAATACACGTGAGTCAGTAACCACAGATTAAATAATTGTTTCTGCGTGTCCGACCTTGTCATTGGCATTACTTGAAGCCGTACGAGAAATACCCATTGAGTAGGAGTTCACGTTTGTTTTGGCTGAGGATTTAGCAGATTAAGTTCCAAATTACAGCTTTTGTGTATTATGAGAAACGTGAGCGAGGCGGAAGTGTGAGGAAATTAGACTTGTGAGTTGGCTTTGAACAAAATCCCTTACAGATGTTCTCAACGCCTCAAGTGAGCTGTGTGGTAGTTTACTGCAGCCGTTTTGCTATAAGTACATATGGTATTTAACTGATACTGCGTCTATTTTGCCACCCAAATACAACCCAGGGGTGTTCAAGAGAAAAGTGAACAAATATCTCCTAGGCAAGCGTGTCAACACCTTTCCATTGTAGCTTCCCATCAGGCGAATCAGTCAAACGCAGCCTAAGTATATAGTAAGTTGTTAAAAAAAAAACGCATTGTCGCGATGACAGCCTAGTTGGGAGAAGACCCGCCTCTCAACCCAGAGGGAGCGGGTTCAAACCCAGCCGACGGCACGCACCAATTTGTTCATTGTGTGAGCAGGACTGAATATCGTCCGGCGAAGTGTGGGTGTTGTATTACACCTCTGCCAGACCCCTCGGGGAAAAGGCGTGACGATATGTATGTATGTTTAAAAAAATTGGGAGTTTTCCCGTAACGAATATGTTGGTTTTTCCTTTAGACGAACATTGATTCGATATTAGGTACGAGTACATACCTAACCTACCTATTACCTGGTGAAACGACTACCTGATTAATGGTTCCCATACATCCATTGCTATTTGTGATTTCCTACCTTCCTCATCTGTAACATCGCATGAATCACTTAATCACTGTCAAAACCTCATGAATGTCGAATCAGATGATTTAAACTAGTTTTTGTTGCGCCTGGTCTAGACGGTTCAACCTTACCTGACATTGTTCAGTGTTGAATCGTAGTTGCGTTTGTTTAGCGATTTGATAATAATACTTAGCTAGAAGTCTTCAGACTGTACTTACGCAATCGTCTATTGTCTAATTGGTCGACTGATGTCTTTGTCTAGTACAGTTCAGTCTAGTAGATCGTTTTGTTGAATTCTTACTTTCAGGCATTGAATATGTTGTAGAGGTAGCTAGATACTTAGATAAATAAACTCTTTATTGTACACACCAGAAATATAACATATCGTCACGCCTTTCCCCCAAGGGGGCTGGCAGAGGTGTAATTCAACACCCACACTTCGCCGGACGATATTCAGTCCCAAATGTGACAGGGGGCGAGCCTGTCGCCATACACCGGACTCCATTCATGTAGCAGATGACAAACACCATGCGCACATATGTTCACACAATGAACAAATTGGTGCGTGCCGTCGGCTGGGTTCGAACCCGCTCCCTCTGGCTTGAGAGGCAGGCCTTCTCCAACTAGGATGTCATCGCTTTAGAAATAAAAAGATAAAAACGAGAAATATAAAAATGCGGCATAGTATCACATGTGCTTTATTCACTATGTTAAGCGATAAAAAAAAAACAACTTTTTCGTATGAATATGACTATGTCATGTCTTGTAGTACTACACACTTCGATAAATTTTACAAAAACATAATATAAAGAGCACATGACGTACACATAGCGTCTAGCGGATGACTGGTATAAGTCAACTCAAAACCGAAATATAAGATTTTGGCGAAGTGCAGCGCCATCTCCAGTACATAGTAATTTCAACATAATGGTTTTCGCGAATTCTTAAAACATTAGACGACACAAACACAAAAACTGATGGGATCTTATCAGACGAATTTTCACACGGAAACTACAAAAGTACTGATAAATTCACACCACTCTTAAATACTCAACATAATACAGGCACTGATATCATTATCAGAAACGATAATATAAGACACAATGCCCCAAATATGTTTTATTGACATTAACAGACGATTGACTTTGTTGTGTAGTTCGCAGTAAAATATTCATATATTTACGTCTTTCAAAATCCATAATTATCAAGTCTATTTGTAGGTCACAACAATGATAACTTTCAAAGTCCACGATAACAAAAGACAATCAATGATATTAGTAACATGTTTAATAGTTGTGTAATTGTATTATCGTCATCATCCTCAGCCTTTATCACACTTCCATAGCTGGGTATAGGGTTCTCTTTTGCTTAGTCTTCTGATTCGGTCTTTAACTTTAACAATTCGTCGACCCTTTCGCAGCCGGACATTCAAAGCTCCGCTTACCTTGCCTCTGTCATCAATCATTTATTACACTGGCCTACAATTTTTTTTTTGTTTTGGTGCAGCTCTGTTCGCTTCTGTAGTCGGTAAAGTAGGTAGTATGAACTACATTGCTGCTACTAGATGCCAGCTGACAGCTCTGGTTTACCTACAATTCTTTTTGAAATGCCTTTCAATGGTTTTATTCAAAATCAGTCCATGTTATAACTACTTTTATGACATTAATCGTATAAATTTATGATGGCAAGTAATTCAAGAAGTTGCATTAACGATCCTGATATGTTTTGTTACATATGCGGTGAGTATATAATGAAAAATCAACGGAAACCGATTAATGACACGGAAATTCACTTGTATTCTGTATATTTTCTTCCTCATGAACAAGAGCTGCTATGTGACTAGTTTTCTCGTATCTGCTCAGAAAATTTACCCAAAATCAGGTCTAAAATCTTAGGCACCAAAATGACTGTAGGCCAGTGTTAGCATTCATTTATATAGTCTCTGCAAGCCGAAGTACAGCTGATTTTATTTAAATTTTCTCAACCAAGTAAAATAACTGCTTCGCAACTGCTCGCTCTCTTTACTTGTAAAATAAAGTTAACCTAAGTGGAATACTCTTAGCTAAGTTGTTATAGGCAGGTGCTATTTTGCGAGCAAGCGGTCTATTAAGATTTCAATGCCGGCTACCAGTCTATAGAGACTTGATTTTAGAAAGTCTCCAAGATTGTAACGTAGATTGTGATCTAGAATGACCATATTTTGTTCGCTATAGACCTTTTAGAAACTCAAAACAGGATGATAAGACTATTGGAACTTTTATTCTATTAATTTGTTTCACTTTTACTTAGCTCTTGATTATCTTAAATAGTGAGATCAATAATAAATAGTACGGAAGTATTTTAAGTAACAAGGTTTACCGGTATGTGCTTTTGGTCTCAGCAAAATAGCATCTTCCTCAAATAATGACAAGTTTCTGAGCCAAGCCATGTTTGCAGCTCAAGGTGACGCATTAGGTTTGTACATGTGTGGTAGACCGTTAAGAAATGTTTGACCTTGCCTCCACGGGTGTTGTCATCATTCCTAGAGTCAGCAATGAGGACATCATCCAGCCTGCGCTCTGTTTGTAATACATGACAAGACAAGACCACTTAAGAGCTTGTATAATGTTTTATTTGTCCAAGGACCACATTCTAAACAGACGCTCAGTCATGAACCTGTCATAAATGTTTTCAATCGAGATTCATGACTGAGTATCGTTTTAGAATGCAGCTCTAAGGATATTGGAGTTAGATCTATGCTAAGTTAATAAATACTCGTACCCATTGCAAAATTGACACGTTAGTCCATTCGCAGATTATAAAATTTATTTGTTGATAAAATTAGTTCCCTATTTTCACGCTTCTGAAATCCAGATCTAACAGATATCTATGTAGTTTGGAAACCTTCATTCGCATCGAAATAATTTTACATTGCTGGAGTCACTTTTCGCTGTTCAACAGAGAACGAAATAATCCATCACAATGCGTTCGAACTTGAGATAAATGATAAAAGTCCGTTCACAGCCCATTAAAGTGTGTTGCCTTGTGCCAGACCGTTGACGCCAATTGACGCATGCTTGAAGGATTGACTGACGCATTCAATTAAGCTTCATACCCTTTGCCTTTGTGTGCATTGAAATTGAGAGATTGCGTTGCCAGATAAAAAGGCTTGTTGGATTGAACGAGCGTTGATGTTGTGGATTGAGAACGAAGGATACAGTCTGGCTGCCGATCGGTAAAGTGATTTTGGTCATGACCAGTACCAGTTGTGAAATCTAAGCTGTCCAACTTACTATCAACAATGAGTAGGTATACAGAAGTACACTAATCAATCATTCTCTATCAAGTATTGATAAGAACAGTATTTCTGATTCATGTTTTACAAGCTATAAGTTTTTAGTTGACAATGCTAGCTTTCAAAATTTAAGCATCCATGGTTGATACTAAAACGATAAGAAAACGATACAGTCATGGTATCGTTTGTAAAAGAGGTGAATATATTGATAAGATAATATTGAACATTAGAGAGTGAAATGACATCTAAATACACCATAGGAATGTAGACTAAATCATGCTGGCTTTGAAATTTCAAACATCCGTAGTACTTAAGATACGAAAACAATAAGATAACATTAAACATTAAATCCTGGAAGAAATCGCTTTAGGCGATAAGGTCGCCCTTGTACTGCCGAAAAATGTATTTTAGTTTTTAAGATTTTCATGTAGTTTTTGGTGTGCAATAAAGATATATTGTATTGTAAAGAGTGAAATGACATCTAAATACACCATAGGAATGTAGATAAAAAGCCCGAACACCAGTTTCCCTTTCAATGAACCGGCTGTCGGCTGTCACGGAACACTCCTCTTGTCACAGACGGAGGACGTCGTCCTAACAGCGCCCAACGACACCCATGTCAGTGACCGGCGACCCTACTGTATGTATAGGTGTTTATGTACGGCGGTATTGAGGAATAAACGAACGGATAAAGATACCCGTCATGACACGTGGAATGAGGGGTTTTCAATAATTCAGCTCCGAAGTTAAAGGGCGGGTTGTAAATATAAAATGTATAAAATAGCCAAGTAGACCATCGCCATTTAGAAACACGCCGTTTGATCTATAGTTAGTATACTTATACTTCAGTAACTACCTAATTTAATTATGCTATTTACGTCTTAGTAATACTCGTAGTAAGCCTTCTTATAACTTATTTCTTTCTTGCCTTGCCTACTTATAACTACAATTTTATTATATTGTTGCTATCAGTGATTTTTTTTAATGAATTTTATACTAGGTATGTATATTCATTTTCTTATGTATTACTTATAAAGTAACGACCTTATTATAAGTTATACAGTTATAAGTTACTAGCTGCGCCATGCGGTTTCACCCGCGGTTAAAAAGTATCCTATGTGCTATTCTAGACTATAATCTATCTCTGTGCCAAATTTCATCCAGATCTGTTCAGCCGGTCTGGCGTGAAAGAGTAAACAACACCCATCCGTCCATCCATCCATTCTTACAAACTTTCGCGTTTGCAATATTAGTAGGATAAGTTATACCCCTAAAATTGAGCAAATCCTACTTCCTACTAATATTATAAACGCGAAAGTTTGTACGAATGGATGGATGGACGGATGGGTGTTTGTTACTCTTTCACGCCAGACCGGCTGAACAGATCTGGATGAAATTTGGCACAGAGATAGATTATAGTCTAGAATAGCACATAGGATACTTTTTAACCGCGGGTGAAACCGCGGGGCGCAGCTAGTAAACATATAAATAGATTGTCGTATTGTAAATGAGCAAAAACAAATTTTTGGCAGAATAGACATTGGAAACATTTTTTTGTACTTACAGTAAAAACGTGCTTCACATAGCAACAAAGCCTTTTTCAGTTGGTGTAAGAGTCAATGTACTCGTATTTTTGACTCTCCATCACCAAGTACTCGTACCGCACCAGCTAAACATCGTGTGCTAGAATCAACAATGCCATTACGGCAAATTGCCTGATCACGCTCGAAGATTCTTCACGTACTTGAAAAATTTATTAAGAAACCAATAATACCAATGAATAAAGAAAACACAAAGACCATCCTCCTAACGCTTAAAAAAGTTTAAACACATCTGGCAACACCCCAAATACAATAACTGTCAGATTTTCACTAAAAGAAAGCCGTAACTTCTGAACTTGTGCCATCAGCGACTTCCTAAATCAATCCAGCGGTTGTGAAGTGGATATCATTATTCTCGGTCGTCGCTCCTAGATCGAGTCTATTTCCGCGGCTGACGCGCGCCGGAAACATCATCGTTATTGGCACAGCATTATGGCTGTTTACATTGGTTTATTCTGTGACGTGGGTTCCTTAGATCTGTTGAGTTGTTTGGTGTTTTCAATTTGGTTCAAAAACTGTTAAAGTTCCAGCTACTGTTTTCTTTTGTTTCTTGGTATTTTGGAGTGTTTACATATTTGAGAATGTTTTTAAAAAAAAATTAAAAAAATGTTTAAGTATGTATATCAGTCTCTGGCAGCTATAGTACAAGCTTTGCTTAATTTGGTGCCAGGCGACTGTATGTGCAAGTGTCCCGAATTTATTCATTTCTTTGTTATATAACTTATATACGAGTATGTCTTAGTCTATCTAGCAAGATTGTTCCTTCTTTCCTCATTAATCTTCCTACTGACAACCAAAAGGCTGATCACTTTGTATTTGCGCCTGTCTAAAGAATCCATCACATAGGAATTTTTTAAAGCTGTTTTACTTATTAATAGCACTTACACGCATATTCATTAGGCATATCATTTTCAGAGTAGTTGTTTTGTTTTTTTGCCTTGTTAAAGGCGATTAATGATTAGTTCTTGAAAAGATTCGACATAGACATCTTTGTGGTGGTAGTGGTAGCTGTAATTCTTTATGCTGCGTTCAAAGCGACATTCAACGGGCGCGGGCACGGGCGCAAGCATGTGAACAGGCAGCCTGTGCTCGCGCCCGCGCCCGTGAATGTCGCCGATCGGGGCGACTGTTGGTTTTTCGACACATTCGGTTTGCGCCACGCGCGCCAGGCTGCATGCCAGGCTGCGCCTCTGAACGCAGCATTAAGGATAGTACAATAATAATAAATAAATTCGGAACATTGTCACACACGGTCGCCTGACCCCAAACTAAGCAAAGCTTGGACTATGGCTGCCAGAGACTGATAAACATACTTAGATATTTTTAAATACATACTCAAATAAATAATAACACCCAGACATAGAACAAACACAAATGTTCACCACATTAATGTTTGCCCTAAGGTGGGAATCGAACCCACGCCCCCAAGCTCAGAAGGCAGGTTCACTACCAACTGAGCCACCGAGGCAGTCAGTATATTTCTAGGAAGAATGTATCTATCTATGTAATAATATATGTAGTTATTTGTATGCAGGTGATATCACTGCGCGGCTATCTAGCGTCATCATAATTATGCTTGATAACTACATCATGCGATACGCTTCAATCGACTACTATGTACAAGTAGGTACCTCCTTGAAGTGCAGGAAACATGCTCTGATGCAATTACATGGATGTTGGCTTATTAGTAACTATGATGAAATAAACGTTTCATATTTTGGTGTATCTAGACTTTAGAGTCAAGAGTAAAACGTGCCTTTCATTCGTTGATCTAGCGAGCGTTAGCAAGCGAAGCGTCTTTGCTTCAGCTTCGACAAAAAGGCTTTTGTAAGTCCGGATTTCTGTCCGAATGGCTGTCTTCCTCTATAGATCGCATTTCTTAACCGACTCATGAAATTTTGTAGCAGGTTCGAAAAATATCATGTCTAGCTCTGCCATTTTGAAAAACTTCTATAAAATTACAGAACAATACAATCTGTATAGGTATAATTATCGAACCTACTCACAGTTTTACGAAAATCTGTTGAGAAATGCGACCTGAAGAGGAGGACAGACGCCCGCCGCGAGTTCTTCAGCTTACAGAGCCACTTGTTATAGATAGTCATTAGAGTACTGTTATCACTATATCTTAGTACTATTTACGAGTAATTTTACGAAGCACCAGGATAAGCTAAAATTGATGGCCACAATCGTAACAAAATATGATTCCTCTGCAAATTCATGTGTTAATTATATTATGTGTAGTATAGTGTCCAAATGATGTAGAATTGCAAATATAGTGCAAACAACTGAAAGAGTACTAGCTACCACAACACAGGGTATCCTACCGTGGTAGCTAGGGGCTATCAAACACTGTAAAAAAAAATTTTCGTGTCAAAAAAAAAATTATATTATTTTTATTATATTTTATATTATATATTCTACAATCCTTACGCAGCGCGGCATCATATATGTACTTTATTGCGATTCTTAACTAGCTTTTCGCCTGGGGCTTCGCTCGCTTTTCGTAGCCTATGTTACTTAGGGATAATATAGCTTTCTAGTAGTGAAAGAATTTTCAGAATCGGTTTTGTAGTTTCGGAGATTACCTCCCACAAACAAACTTACAAACTCACAAATGTTACCTCTTTATTACCAGACTGCGCAAAACGAAGGGTTATGTTTTTCGAGTGTATGTATGTGTGAGGTTTCTTTGGAACGCCCCACAGCCTAAACAGCTTGATGGATTTCGACATGTGAGGTGTCATTTGAATCGTCTTGATAGTGGAAGTGACATAGGGTACAACATTTTGCAGCCGGGTTTTTGATTTTCTTTTAATAATGTTACTTGTTTGCTATTAGTAGATAGATACCATTCTCAACTCTAATTGCCTCCGCTTTACCTCGGCAATAAAATATATCGCACAGACTTGCCATTAGCAGCTTGCTCGCCATCAATTGCTGTCTCTCTCTATCGATGCTGCTACCCCGGTAAGCTGTTCGGCTCGTTAGTTACCTCTGACAGAGACAGAGGACTTTTAACACATGACAGTTAAACGGTCACATGCTAGCAAAAACTGGAATAGTAACTGGGATTCGATTTTAAACTTGATCTAAAAGTATGTGTTCGTTCTTTGTTAACAAGTTGACTACTTAGGTGTTTATCCTTATCTTTCCTTACTTACTTATTTATAAAATCGAAAGCAACTCTGTCTGTCTGTTTTTTGGTTTTTTATGGCTAAACGGCTGAACTGATCTGGATTAAATTAGATAATTGGTGACAGTATATCATGAGGAAGGTTTTTGTATACTATTTTATAAATAAACGCAAATGAAGTCGCGGGTAACAGCCAGTACATAATATAAAATACATGTGCAACACTATTACTATGTACTATACATGTATACATGACTGTACATGGGTATAATGTACTAAACAAGTAACAAATACGTACATATAGACCAGGGTCGATAATTTTTAAAACCAAAAAAAATAATAGTAGGATGAAACCCATCAGAAAAGGAGGGGAATATTATAAAAATGAAAGGAAAAATAATTTACGGGCGATCTGAGGTCGGGAAGGGGATGGGGGTGAGTTTTTAAGGGTAAAAAACGGTTTTTCTCGATTTCCGGCAAAACTAAAAGTCGTATCGAAAAAAGTCAAATGGCAAAGTTGTAGGTAATAAAAAGACCTAAAACTTTTGTATATACACTTTTTTCACATAACCTCAAAATTTATGTGAAAAATCCAAAAAAACCAAGTTTTTGGTTTTTTATTTTTATCTTTTACATACATTTTTTTTAACGAAATTTGGTGAATACTTACTTACTTCATCCTACTATTATTTTTTTCCACTTTTTATTATTTTTCAAGGCTTCTACCCTGGTCTAATATGCCACTAGCCTATACATCCAAGTAACCGAACTTGTAATTTGCATTTACATTTGCGTTTTATATTTGCCTGGACGTCGTCTACGCAGAACAGTGCTGAGCCTACTCCAATTGCCAAAATAATTTTATCATTATACTCAGTTTAGGTGTAATGTTATAAGTGCTTATAGTTTTCTTTAATGTGGTGTAAAGCAAAGGTTTTGGCAATAAATATAAGCGAAAGTCAATTTTTTTTGCACGAATATGAGTAAAATCGTTAATAAACCTCTAAAGATATAAAGGTCGCGAGGTTCAGCTCGGGACTGATAACCAGTTATAATTTAAAAAATATAAACTGAGCTGAACCTACCTACCTACCTAGTATAAGTTTTTCTGTATAACTTTTTACTAAGTTAGTTATCTTAGCAATTTTTTTTTTTTGTAATTTGTTTCTTAACCTAAACGAGTAAGGAAAAATAAAGCTAAATTTATTTTTTTATTTTATTTTTTTATTAAACTGAGCTGAAAATGTTTGGTGATGCTTCTCCAATACTTAAATAACAATAAATTCTATGTTCTAATTCCGAATAAAGTTATAATTGAGCTATTCGCTTCATAGGCGATAAGCTAAAACAGGACATATTTTAAGAATGTCTTTATACAGTTTGTTACAATAAAACCGCACTAAAACATTGTCATTAATAAATTAAATAACACAACCAGTGCGAACACTCCTTGACCTTAATGCGGTCAGCAATAAAGCAGTTATACAACGACAATCTGGCGCGTAATTGTCGTACAGATTACAATTGAATTACCGCATTGTGGCTGCACTGAAATGCAATTACAATGCTTTTGGACGGTTTTGTGCTCTTTATCGGGCACTTCGTTCTTTTCTATGTTTATAATTGTTTTGTGTATGCTCGCTGTAGCTTCCACTGCCTGACAATTTTTTTTCAAAAGTAGATTTGTGATATTGCATAAGTTTGCGGTCAGAGGTTACTATATTTTTTTCTGTGCTTAAAATGTCTGGCAATCGTCTAAATATTAAGCTAAAAAGACCTGTTGCTTTTATATTGAGCACACTAAATAGACCATTTAGGTGTTGCAAATAGCACACAAATTATGGTTCTTCTGTATTTACATGTGTATGTATTCTACGTATTAGAATTAGAACCCTAGAACGAACGAGCACACGCCTGCAATTCCATTAAAATCCGCATAAAAACGTAATAAAATTGAAACCAGCGAGATTGATACTCAAGGAGGCTGCACAAAAGCGTAAAAACGTTGTAAAGCGCTCTCTTTAATTGCGTCTCTCGTCGAGGGTAAAAACTTCAGTCTGGGTGGATATCTACACTCTACATAGATATTTCCGTCTAGGACTCTAGGTACAAATTTAACTCCTGCAGTAGAAGTGCGGTTCCGAGTACTTCTGGCAAGTGCATAAGGAAAATATATGATGTTACTAGCTGTTACTTCGTTCGCGTTTATTATTTATATATATATATGTGAACTATCCTATCTGTTAAGTTAGATCGAACTGCACACGGTGTGCAAATTTGATTGAAATCGGTTAAGTAGTTTAGGAGTCTATAGCGGACAACGTGACACGTAATTTATAAATATTAAGAAGATTACTATAGTTCTACGCCAAAGATATGCTTTTTCCGAACAAGGTGGTATAGTCATTTTTATTCGTTTTAGACGTTCATAAGTGTATCGTCGATACCCTAGTGATTAAAAGACATTTGATTTGATGAGTTGATTGATAAACTGTTGTGTTTGTTCGTCAATTTGGTTTAGACCCTAGTTAAAATCGTGGCCGGATTTAGAGGTGTAGAGGCCCTAGGGCCACAGGAATGGCCTTTAAATATTACTCGAATAAATTGAAAAATCAGTCAAAAATGTGTTGCAAGAAACAAATTAAATAATTTAACTCATATTAATTTGTACAAGTAGGTATTAAATTTAAAAAAAATTAAGTATTTTTTTAATCTCTATTATGGGGGCCCTCTCTTGTGAAGGCCCCCTGCAGCTGTAGCTCCGCCTGCCCTCCCCTAAATCCGGCCGGTTAAAATCCATGATTTTGTCTAATTTAAACGTTAGTCTATCAATCAACAAAGAAGTGTTCTTCTACAGCTGCAGTGGAAGCACGGTTCTTAGTCTAACAATAAACTGACGTTTTAAATCGACTATTTTCTTCAGACCATGGAAAATCCACAATTTTAACGAGTTTAAATGTCAGTCTATCGATTGACAATGAAGCGTACGAGTATTTACTTCGGAGGAGGGTGAACGCGAGGAGAGGTAGTTTATCGAGTTGAATTGAATACTTGATGTTTTAAAGGTACGTGGCCGTTTTTAGATTCAAGGCTACGAATACTTGTCTTGTTTCAGTCAGTACCTACAGCTTGAAGAAAGACTTAAAAATTGAATTTAATATTTAAATTTTAAAACTCAAAGGTCAATATCCAACCTCGTTGAAAACTTAATTAAGAAAATATTAACATAACAGAATACGAATAAGAACAGTTTTCACAAAAATGCAAGGTTTCGATCTTGCATTATTCAATTTTAGCTATCTCAGTGGATCTGTTAAGAAAATTTCGCAACACTGTGAAACTTTTTGCATAATACATGTGCAGGTTTTAAAAATTGTTTTATCTTTTTCAGGTACGTATTTTTCTACGCAGAAAACGTCTAGAAACACTAGGAAAGTACTTACAAGTCATCAGTATGTAAGTTTATACAATCTTAGTGTTATTGCGCACTCACTCCTTTAAACTTATCATCATTTAGGTTTGTATTATTATATTGTTCTTTATTGTATCAATGTAATATATGAGGGTACGTAGTAAATTTAGTTACACGTGTTAGCATGACATTACATATAAACTATTTGGTTTAATGAAGCCTTAGTCTATTTCCTAACCTCTTTATAAATGTTGTATAGCTTCGGCATAAGTTAGACAGAGTATTGGCTTTTTCTTTCTTTTAAGTTTTTAAACTCGATCGAAAAAGACAACATACTATATTCCTAACGATCCCGAGGCTAGACCACAGAATATATAATAAATAGTACTTTGTATAGACGGTTCACTCTAGAACAAAGTCATGTTAAGGTTTAAAAAAAATGACCGTTACGCGAAATTGAAACTTATCGTGTGACACGACCGTTGATAATCCGTTTAGCACCGTTGAGTCGAAATCGATAATTCAATAAACTGCCTTAATTATAAAGTAAGTGTAGTAAGTACAAGTAACAAATACTTTAACATAAACATGATAACCTACGTGTTTACCCATTTACCGATTTTTATATTGGCAAAACATGTCTGTCTGTTCCTAAGAAATATTACTGTTTCTGAGCAAAATGAAATAATTGTAGCGGAACGCGACTATCGCTGCCGAGAGCCGACAACCTCCTGCCATGCTCCTACCCGGGAGGTGCGCCTGACAAACGTACCTACACTGCGGAGTGACACTCTCTGTGGCCAAACAACGTTTAAGCGTGTCACACACTACGCAGATGCAGTAATATTTTATCTGCGTATAAAAACTTAACTTATCTGAAAGTATCACACACTTCGCAGATACGATAATATATAAAATGATACATTCACGCGGAATCCTTCAAACTGACTATACGCCGATCGGCAGATGTTATCTGCCGATATATTTGTAACTGCAGGTAACATCTGTGACCATCTTTCAATAAATGTCGGTATCTGCAGATACTTGACGAGTTATCTGCGTAGTGTGCGTTGCTCCTTGAGTTTAGTATAGAGAGCGATATTGACAGATACGCGCTGCAGATGCAGATATCTTACCGTATCTGCGTAGTGTGTGACACGCTTTATTAGTAAGGTAGTTACGGATTTTGGTTATGACAATTTTATTACTACCCTAATAATGTCTCATATTTGTACGATGTCTGTTACTTTTTGGCATTTAAGTTATCACTTCAAAAACCAACAAAAAAAAAAAAAACATCAGACACGAAGAAATATCTGCTGATTATTAGAATAGTTATAATTATTCAATTTGAAACTAGCTAATAACTAAAACTTTCTTTCGTGATTTATACAATGGTCTTAAATATGTCTGTCAATGTCATTGACATAATAAATTATCCAGACGCTTGGTATTAAGCACTAGCTGCGCCCCGCGGTTTCACCTGCGGTCCCACAGGAACCGTTTATTTCGGGATAAAAAGTACCCTATGTCCTTTTCTGTACCCCAGACAACGTTCATGCAAAATTTCATGATGATCTGTTGATTAGTTGGGAAGTGAAAGCGTTACAAACAAACAAGCAAACGAACAAACTCACTTTCTCATTTATAATATTAGTTAAGATTATTAAACTAGCTGCGCCCTGCGGTTAGAAATTATCCTAAATGATATTCTCGACTACAATCTTCCTTTGTGCCAAATTACATCCAATTCCGTTCAGCTGTTCTGGCGTGATTGAGTAACAAACATCCATCCATCCATCTCTCGAAATCTTCGCATTTATAGTATTGGAAATAACCCGATTTAGCCTGTTGTGTCCCACTGCAGAGGACAGGCCTCCTACGCTTTTCCTCGCCTTGTATAAATAAACAAATAAATTCGGGACGCTTTCACCCACGGTCGCCTGACCCCAACTAAGCAAAGCTTGTACTATGGCTATTTTTAAATACATATTTATATAGATAGATATTAACACTCAGACATAGAACTAACACTAATGTTCATCACATGAATGTTTGCCCTAGATGGGATAAGTAATCGAACACACACCCCCCACGCTCAGAAGGCAGGCTCACTACCAACGGAGCCATCGAGGCAGTCAAACTATGGGTTATAAGTACTTCATATTTATGAAGTAAGAATACCTATATTTTCACAAACCAAAGCCAACTTATCTTGCAATCGTTTCATTTTGATATCTATCTTATCCTAACAGTCTTAAAACTCAAAAGAGCCGTAACATGTTAAGTTCTTAATTGCACTTACTTATGTTTATCATTTCCCGTACCTATGATAATATTTTTTGTCACTGATAAATGTATCTTCAGAGTGATTCATTCTGATAACAGTCGTTTACTTATGACGGAACGGATAAAAGGCCAATCAAAAGATTTTCTGGAAATGTTTTTCTCCGCCATTTTAAATACTCGTATTATAGAAGTGAAATTTGTGACACCATACGACTTTTGTAACGACGGATAGCAGAGTCTTAGTAATACAGGACCCTATTACTAAGACTCCGCTGTCCGTCCGTCTGTTTTACCCTTTTGGGTCCGGAACCCTAAAAATATCGTCATTGTTTTTTTTCTGATGTGTTATCAACTTTTACAGAAAACTTTTAGCTTCATTTATTAAATTACTAGCTGCGCCCCGCAGTTAACCAAAGAAACAAACGAACAAACGCTCTGTCGCATTAATATTATTAGTTAGGATTAGAAGAGCTCGGATATGAGATATACCCTCTTATGGTGGAAATTCCGCTAAAACGCACTAAGCGTTTCAAGTCAACTTTTCTTGTAAGAACTGCAGAGGTGTGGAACTCGTTGCCTGTGTCTGTCTTTCCACCTAAATACAATCCGGGGGTGTTTAAGAGTAAAGTGAATAGGTATCTCCTAGGCAAGCGTGTTACACCTTCGATCACGTCGACGCTTCCCATCAGGCGAGTCAGTGGTCAAACGCATGCCTAGTCTGTTGTAAAAAAAAAAAAAAAATTTCTATTCTTTGTTGGCGACGTTTAAACGCCGCCATCAACGTCATTATAAAGCCTACAAATACAACTAAAATACTTGCTACCACCCAAACAATGCCATGGTAATGATAAGTGACATTGTCGTTGAATCACAGCCAGTTCAATAAGGAAATAGCGAGTGCCGGTCACAGTCGAGTTGGCTCGAAGGATTTGTCTCGTTGTGCCCAATTGTGGCAGGCCAATAAACCAGGAATTGAGCAACTTTCTGAAATTCCATTACTTAACTGGACTTTGTGCCGAGGCAAATTGTAAGCGAAGTACCTACTGCAATTCTTGTTTTCGGATTCTCAAATATGCGAGACTCATATCACAAATTAATAAGAGTAACAGAGAAGGGAATAATGTCCAACACATGAGTTTTTGCTTAGTCATTCAATTAACAGTACTTTATGTGAATCTTCTATGTCCTTAATACTTTATGTGAGTCAAAGTCAAAATATATTATTCAATTGGTCAAAGTTAAGTTATATTAAAAATGACTCTACAACATTGTTCGAAAAAAGAGCCTCTACACAGGAGAACAGGCAAGAAACAGAAATCACCGAGGCTGACCAAGTTCTTGACGAAGCACAGAATTGATCGCAAGCTTGGCTGACCAAGCTCTTAAACACTTGTTATCAATCTGTGCTTAGTATTTAATAAACTTTATCCGTCTTCATCTAACTCTGTACAGATCAGTGTCCTCATATATTCCTCAGTTTATCGCTATAATTCATTACCTTTATTAACTCTCCGTTCTTTAGAGACTGGAGACGAACTCATAAATAATTTGGAAATCTCATTTTGTGTACGAGTAGTCTCGGCCCGTCTGCCAAGAGCCGAGGTCGATTAACCTACGGACTTTCCAATCATATTTCTGCGTCATTAGTTTTGAGTTTTTATTATGATGTCTCATAAAAATGTACATACGATTACTCGCTTCATTTTTTTTAGTGATTTTTGCTATTGAAATAAGTTTTGGAAAAACAAATTATTCCTGAGTTATTGTACTTACATATTTGGATAGGAGAGTCGCAAATCTTAGCATGGATGATTGAGTAACTTTCTTATGTGCATCGTCTTTTTCACCTTTAACTACAATTACAACAGTTTTAAGCAGCCAAAAAATAGTCTCGTAATCTTAACATTTTCCGTAAATCAAGGCGAGATGCATCGGCAGTATCTTCGAGCATGTTTCCTTTAAATTTCCGCGAAATTCAACGAACGTGAGATTTAAAACTGTTATCATGAGCGTAAAGCCAAAGCTCTCTTGAATTGTTTATTTCCTCTGCTCAAAGTGGAGCTGTGCGGTCGAGTTGTGTACTGAGTTGAAATAAACTACACTTGGATAAGGAGAAGAAAAAAACAATTTCAAACTTGTTTTTCGTTTGTAGTTTGACCGTACATTTTGACCGATCATTACCTGTGTATATGCGCACAATCGCAATGAATAGTTTTGTTATGTATTTTTTATTTATTTAAAGAGACTCTGATGTCTCTTGCCGTGCCTTCTTTTTTGGTCAACTTCTGCTTTGACGTTATCAAAACAGAAGTTGACCAAAAAAGACTTTGACTTTATCAAAGCAGAAGTTGACCAAAATAGAAGGCACCATACCATACCATCTCCTCATAAATATTTTTATGTCTTAAAAAACCTTGTCTACGTCGCCAATCTGCGTGCTCTATTTCCGGTCTTTACGTTTCTTTCTATATTTGTCATTTTGCTTATATCATATTGTAACCAACTTACTTTCGTTTAAGTTAGGATGGCTTATGTTTCTGATCCTCACATCCAACTGGGTTTAACTATAAACCTTCCAACCCTCAATGGAAACTCTCCACTCATTGTTTTTCCACCCCTGCGCTCAGTGCTATATATTCTTAACAGTTCCGTTTTTAACCCCGGCGAGTGATTCATCTCGGCTGGCGTTGGGAATTTATGAAACCGTTAATCATCCCTCGCGAACCATTACGGGGAAATAACTTGCCGTAATCAACGGCTGCTTGCTATTATTTATATTTAAACGTCGTGACCTTTGCTATTTACGATTTATATAGGCTCTAAGGAAAAGCAGCACTTTTAGAGGTTGAAAAATGCTTCGGATTGCGGATTGCGATTTGAGTGGAAATCTCTTTCGGAGTGGCAAATTTTAATGATACAATGTTACTCAACGTTAATGGTGCAAATGCGTAACACAGAAATTGTTACATTACCAATGCAATAAATCTTCCTTATAGCTTGTATTTGGGTCTAGTATGATTTTTGACGACTAATAATTCCCTTAAAAAGTCAAAATATCCAATTTGGCTTCATTGTACCCCAACAAATTATCAGTCTCCATTACAAACTGCCATAACATACCATTAGCCCAGTTCGCACAGTTTTCTCTGTTTTCCTATTATTTAGCGCTGACGCGTGTAGTTGTAAGAAATAACGGTATTATTTACGAAAATGTGCCATTGTCCGCACACCGTTGCCTCATGTCGTGTGTCGAGTGAAATACGTCACTTAATTTCCATTTTCACAAAAAAAAGGTTGGTTACGACATAACTACTTTGTAATATAATACATATCAACATTTATAGCTGCGTCTTGCAGTTTGATTTGCATTGGAAAGTATTCTATAGTCCTTTTTCTGTTTTTTTTGTGACGCTCTCTAGTCTTCATCAACGGAAATGATTCCGTTTTGATAAGAAAGAAGGAAAAACAAACTTTTGCGTTAAAATAATATTAGCACGTAATTTAGGATAGCTCTGCCAACTTACACACACTTGGCTGAAACATATACGTATTTTCGATCTGTCAGCTGGCAAACTGCGAATCTAGACAATGTATAACATTTGGCAGCGGCAAAAATACTCTAGAGTTCAGCAATCTACGATTTTTCACCTCGTTTCCTCTGCTACGAAAAAATTGGACTGTGTTAAACAAACGTTCTTTGTGTTTGTTGTTATAAATTCTGAGTTCTGACGTACAATAGCACAAATAAATTGTCTAGTTTTATTGGGAACGGAGATTTACTGTTGTCTCTGTTTGTTGACCTTTCTTTACAAAACTAGATGGAACTGGATATGTGTATAACCGGTACTGAGTTCCGAACCTGATTATATATTTATTCACCCGTCTGCGTCTGGCGTTTCTTTATTCCACTCCGTATAGTCAACGAAACTTGACGTCGATTCTGTTATACCTTATTTGTAGGTTTACTAGAATAATGGCTGGTTTACACATCGATAAGTACAGTAGCAAGCTTGCTGTCCTAGCGAGTTTAGCTGTAACGTGCGTTTGGACGCGGCGTTTCGAGTACGCGGTCCAGGAGTGTTCTTCGTCGTTCGGTAAACTGACATTTCAAATCGACAAGTTGGGCTAGTTGGGCTTTTAAACTTTTGGACGCGCAAGACAACTAATCAGCAAGTTAACTCGCTACTGTACTTCTTGAAGTGTGGATCAGCCATAAGTTCGTTTAGGATCCACTCCTAAATCCGCATTCGATAATGAAATCAGTTCTAGTGTACACATCAATTTCGTTGTATCTTGAAGGAAGATAGGATTGTATCAAATCAAATCACTTACACTATCCGACCAAGTCATACGTAGAGTGTACAAGTACAAAGAGTAAACTCGGTATGTAGTTTTTACTCTAGATTACCACATAGACTACTTACCGCGGGTTACACTGCGGGACTCAGCTAGTATGGTAATATGTAGGCATAGAGGTATATGGTGATAGGCAATGCAGTGGCCTTGTTCCCAATGGAGCTCGGATCGAGCTGGTCGAAGCCGGCGCTCCTCAATTTGCTCATTACGGTCAATAGGCCTGAGTGTTAGAGCTGCCACTTTAGTTATTGCTGTCCTCAAGAGCAAACCTTGCACCTTGCACTGACTGACCTACTAAGAATAAACGAGCAGCTATTAGTACTACACTGATGATGTTAAGAGCACGTGTCTCGTACTGTTTATGAACGAAAAATGACAGCCTAACTTTTTTATACTAGTGTGCGGGACAAATGCAAAGTGCATAGTGCAAGTGCAAAGTATAGCGCAGCGCTAGTGTAAGTAGCGTTGCGCTATACTTTTTTTCAGCTAATAATCTCAATGAACGTAATGCTAGTGTAAGACGTATCCTCTGAGCCCCTAAGTTTTTTAAGTTCATCTAGACATATTTTTCAGTCCGTCTAGACTCTAGACATATCATTTATCAAAGACGAGCAGAATTTTGTAGATTTTCAATAAAAAAAACAATTTACAATAAAATTAAAAAACATTAAAAACTTACTCATCCGTTTTGAAGCAATAAGTTTCATTGAAAATCCTTTTTAATGAAAGGTATTTAAGCCCTGTCCACAAAGCTGTAATAAAAAATTGTAAAGAAAAGCTCTTTTAAGATACAACGCGTGTAATACAAAATGATTTCCAGAAAAAATTTAGAGCTCAATTGAATGTCATAATGCAGTAACTCTACTGTGTAAGCTTTCTAAATCCCTTGTACAATGTAATGTAAGCTCAGCTTAAGATATAGACACTTGACTGGGTTTTGTGACTACAATATACTAATACTACAATAGCCTAACATACGTTTAAAAGTAAGCTTATCTCTTTTACCGAGTCTTTAGTCAACTCACCCGCGAAAATCTCGCGCGGGCGAGTCCTTTTCATTTTTAATATTATTTGTTAGTAGTTAACTCGCCCGCCAGCGAACATTTGTACGGTCAGAAAGAAAAGTATTTAAAAAGATTTAATGTTATGCTCGTAAAAAAAAAACAGAATTAATAATTAATATAAAAAAAAAATCTTGGGGTACGAGTATATAGCGCGTTACAAATTTGTCATTCCCTTAAAAATAATCAACAGTTAAGGCAGCCTATCAATTGTTCCAGACCTCTTTTGATGTCTAACATGGCTTCCAGCTTCAATAATTTATTAAATTTAAGACTAAAGGTTTTAATATTGTATTGTCTCTAATTTTGTAAAGCATCTTAAAGGGTCGATGTCCACTTAAAACTACCCAAGGCCGTTATTAATTGGACAGGTTTAGCTGCTTTAAGCTACTCGTATTTAAGATTTATGTGACAAGGTGATGAACCCAGGACAAACTATTTGAAACTACCAGATTTGCGGTAAGCTCACACAGATACAGACATTGGTAGTAAATAGTGACAATAGGGAACTTGCATTATTCTTTAATTGAGAAAATAAGTTATTTAGTCAATAAATAATGTACTTTAAGCCAATGTTTATTAAAAACAATTAATTTGAACAAAATATTTCAATTACAAATTACGTCAAACGAAACATAATTTCATCCACCAATAAGCTCGCAGTGACGTCATTTCATAAAGCAGTTGCTAACAACTACGTGAAGAAAGGTGTCAATATTCGAAACCGGAGCCACAGAATAATAACTAAAGCAATAGAAGGAGGGTTATAAAACAACTAAACTCAATATATTTGGCCTGTTTTGTCTTATGGCACCGTTATGTTGTTAAAAAAGGACAAATATACGAAAGACGTTTCGAAATTTCGTAGGTGGTCACTAATTTTATTTTGACTAGTGATGTGACCCCCTACATTTCAACGTCGATAAATTTACAATGACATGCATTGTCATATAATTATCTTGTACCGCTAAAACTAATCCATAAATCGGTGTGAGTGTGCGCGTGCGCGTGCTCGGAGACGGCCGGTTGAATATAATTTTCGC
The DNA here is from genome assembly GCA_911728515.1 of Peribatodes rhomboidaria. NCBI lineage: Eukaryota > Metazoa > Arthropoda > Insecta > Lepidoptera > Geometridae > Peribatodes > Peribatodes rhomboidaria. The sequence continues at coordinate 13,459,063 of OU452179.1, read as the reverse complement.
GATTCACGCTGTTTTAACCGCTGCCCTGTTTCAGTCGCTATGGGCTCCCAGCGAGTCAACGAGCTGCTGGCGTAAATACAATACGCCATCAACACCATGGATAAAGTCAGCATACTGCAGATCTGCAAGTCAAACTTTATCCAGGAGGATGTTGCCAGCGTGGCAAGTGGCAAGAAAATGCTCTACGAGTCGCTTGATCAACTCGACGCAATGCCTGCCCGCCGACGAGACGGTTCTGAAAAGAGCATCCATCATCGTTCGCGTTCGTGGTGAAGCAACTGCCCCTGGAAATGTTTCCGAATGAATTAGAATACCGGTGCTGGCCTCGAGAAGTTTCGGCCGTTCAGGGGAAAAATGCGTGGTTCACTGAACGACGTCGAGTGTAATTAATGATTATACGTAATAATGCATTTTTTATCATTATTTATTTTGGTTACCGACGAGTTTATGGTATTTATTTGAATGTTATATGGGCCTTCTTACCTTAAGTTTTTTGAAATAAATTATTATTATTATAAACTAGCTGACCCTGCGAACTTCGTACCGCCTAACAGTCGATTCTTTAATTATTTTTTTCAGGCAGTTTGTAAATTTTTCTCTGCGTAAGAACCATCCTCGTATTTCAAGGAATATTCTAAAAAAAGAAGTAGCAAAATCGATTCAGCTGTTTTCGAAATTTGCGCTTAGCAACACATTCAGCGATACATTTTTATATTAGGTATAGAAGATTACTAAGCGTAGTTACCTTAGAGAGAATGAATACATAATGATCGATCGATCGATCCGGGAAATCGATAATCTTTAAAGAAAGACAGATAAATAGATATACACTTTATTGTTTGCACACCATACAATTAAAAAACACTAATGCTAGGTGCTTGACTATGTTTTTCTTCGACTTCCTTAAATACTTCCTGTAATGTAATAAATCAAGTTTTAATTTGAACAGGATACCATTTATTGCAAATGAAATACCTAGGTATTCCAACCATTTCATCTGCTCCATTCATCATAAAAAATGTAGGAACAGCATCTTCTCTATGTCTTCTCCATTTCATAGCTTCATTACATACAAATGAATTCAAAATAAAATGCTTGGAGTATATGTGACTCTGCATTTTTGGAGTCAAATTTCGTCACCAATTCAATTTATCCATTTTTTTTTTTCACATCGTCTTCAAGAAATCTATAAAATCAAAGTTTTGACCATGTATCGACAATAATATTTACGTCACTATGTATGATCAAGGTAACCTAAAACAGTTTCCGAATATTCGCTAAAAACTTCTATTGGAATAGATATAACGCCTGGTTTCTGCTACAAAGTGATTCAGCAACATTTGTTACGTATTTATGTTTGTTTATCGGCTCACATTCAACAATAAATTGTCCAAAAACTAAACGATTCAAGATCAATATTTCTTGACTATTTTATGATCGTGTTAGATGGGACGTGCAGCCTACAACCACACAAGACATTGCTCCACTGCGTCCGCACACTCACTATTTGGAATTATACAAATATTTCATGCAGTATAACAGTAAAAATAATATTAAATCATTGCAAAACCATAGAAGATTACGACAAACGCGTAAACAATGAGCACGCGAATAAGTTAAGTAGTCTAATGAACAAACTGTCAGACGTTAGAGCAAAGTACTATCAAATTTGGGCGGGTTGAATTAGAACCAATATAACCAAATGACAGTTCATCTTGTGAAATTCCAAAAAAGTAAAACAAAGAGTAAATCATTTATCTCTTTTCCTCAACCGTTTTCGTGCCATAAGATAGAATAGGAACAAAGGTAGTATCTGAGCTCTTTTTTTAACCCTCCTTCTATTGCTTTAGTTATTATTCTGAGACCGGAGCGCACCAAGAGTGTACTTCGCCGTTCAACATTGACGTTTTGAACGGTAATGTTGCACTCTGGATGCGCTGTAAGCCTCTCTGAACGCGACCCTGACGTCACTCCATAAATGTCATGCTAGTCACGTGACCCTGATTTTTGGCGCGGACTTTCGGAAATCTAATTTCAATTTACGATATTAAATTTTGTGCATATTTTATCATTTTTGTTTCTGAGAAGTTTATCTAAAGCATAGCTCTTTATAAAGAACTAGAATAAAATTCATGCAAGTTCCCTGTTATTAACTGCTAGCTAGTGCATTGATTTGCACGAAGGTTGTGCGAGTTGCTTCAATTCCATTGGTTTCATCGAGCGGTAACCCTGAGAAAGGAAGACAAGGTGACAAACGGTCCAATGTGCTATCAACGCAATGACGTAAAGTCTTTCATCTATTACTACTCGGGGCGATAGATAGGGTCACGACCACTCGCGAGAAGTGGTCCCATATATAATAGAGGAGACAAACGTTGAGATAAAAACATTGCATCAATGGATAGAACTTTTGACAAAAAGTTTTGCGCCAAATAAAGATTGAATCAATTGGTAGAAGTTTTGGTAGAGCAGCAGAGAGTTTTGCATGAAAATTAAGCTTCAAATATAGGTATAAAGGAGAGACGGTAAGTACGAAAACCTAAAAATGGACCGCATAAATTAGGTGCTGCACACAATTCACCGTAGTCACAAACAGACTCAACCAGTCGCAACAGTGATAATTATTGTTGTCTCGTTCTCGCTGTAGTCTCTTATACGTCTTTCTATCTTTCTTATTGATACATGTAACATAGAACTGTAAACGGAGCTGTGTAGAACCTGTTTGCTTGTAGTGATATTGAGTCCAAGCGCCGTGTACTAGAAATTAGACTCGAACCGCTTCTTCCTAGCTTAAGGGATAAAAATAGCTACAAAATGTACAAAGTCATAGACTATCTATACTATACTATATAAAGTTATATAGTAAACATCGTCGCATGTAATGGCAGACTATCAGTTTAACTCCACCGTCAAGTAAGCTTCGGCTTAGACTAGGCTCCGCTCCAGGGTTGACGCCCCCTGCGCGACGGGCTCGTCGCTAACGAGGCGGGAGCTAATAACCAACCGCCGTGATTTAAGGTTGGTTATCCCTGAATAATGTCCGGCTCAGGGCTAAATGCGACGGCTGTTTACTCGATTGTAGTAATTTACTATACATGCTGGCAGCTTAAAAATAGTCGAATTAATGTGTTATTATTTTACTTGGTGGTTGGCTTGACCTATGCTATGCAGATTGCTTATTCTTACTAAGACAATATTTATCTCAAGATCTGTTTTAATTAGGATTGAATTAGTTTAACTTCTAATATCTATATGACGGCGCGAGATATCATTGGATAAAGAAAATCAGTTTGAGAGTTGTTAATCGATAGTTTTAATCTGTGGTTTATGACGATTAATCGATTTGTTTATGGTAATTTAGAGCGGTTAACACCGAATGGAGTTGCGTTTGGGATTTCGGGCGAACGTCATGTCTGTCAGTCAGTGGTTGACAGGACTGGGCTGAAAGCGGTCGCACGCAATGGTCATTCGTAAACCCATTACTCTAAATCGCCAACTATCTTTGTGATCATTCACTAAATAAGTAGTCTAAGTGACTGTATAATTAAAATAGTGAAAAGCCTTCAATGCTGTCCCCTTATTTCAACGTTCCTGAAGTTTGACGCCGACCATAAATGATAGCGAGTTCACGGATGAGAAATCAGACACAACACCTCGGCCTACTAGATTTTCTCCGTCACCAAAAGTGGAAGGTCACAGCGCAGCGGCCTTTCCTATGTTTCTCCGACATCAATGGGATCAGATGCGACGGCGTGGCTCCTCTTTCCTACATTTCCCCGACATCAGAAGTCAGATGTGAAAACTCGGCTTCCTATTTCTCTATGTTTCCCCGACATCAGAATTGGGATAAGACCAATGCCCACAGTTAACAAGATGAGTGCTGAAGATGATGACGAGGACCACCGCTCTCTTTCCCCGATATCAAAATTGGGATATGAATAACGTCCACAGCAACAAGATATGGCTCCGTCTTGGCTACAATTGTGCAATGATCTGGAAGCGAAGTGGCATAGCAACAGATGGCCGATAGGGTCGCCCCTACGTGTTATTATTGTGGAGTGTGCGGACTGTTTCTTCGTGGTGCATGAACGGCAGCAGGGCGGCAATGAGAGAGTGAGCATCGAGTAGACGTCTGCATCATCTCGACGGCGTTTGATTACATCTAGTCTATGCTATGTGACGCAACTAACAAACAACGAGAGACGAAGGATAGCAGTACCGAACAAAACGTCGACGCCTACGTGTTACTACTGCAACGAGGTTACATCGCCACTCGTTGATCGAAAAAGGGCACCAAAATTAGCAGCAGCAACGTGCGAGATCCGGTCAATGCCTGGAGGGCTATTCTTACAACTCGAGATTCCATCATACCTCAAAAAAAAAAAATGGCTGAATTCGAGATGCCTTATTCTGTACGCTGAGATCGAGATAATCTCGATGGCTAGGGCGCGAGATGTCACGAGTAGTGGAGGCAGTGGAGACTTCCAGGAATCGAGATCGAGATGAGATGAAAATCTCCTATCTACGAATTGGGCCCCTGCACTATGAAGCAGCCATGGATCACCTACGAGTAGCAATTGAATCTGGTGAGAAGTTTTCATTTTGTTTGATATTCGTACACGTTGTATGTCAGAGTGCTATTTTCTATTGGAGTTGCTTAAAGTTTGAAAATACCCACAAACAGTTTAGTCATACTGCCGCTTGCGGCACATGTGAGTCATGCAGTTAATAGATAACTTACTAAGTTTCAATGCTTTTGGTAAAACTAAGCCTGAAGGGCAGTAGCCGGTAGGACAGTAGCCTGTGTAGTAATAGCCTGTGTGGCAATAGCCTGTGTGGCACTAGCCTGTGTGGCACTAATCTGCAAGGTACTATCCTATGTGGCTCTAGCCTGTGTGGCAAGCCTGTATAGAAATAGCCTGTGTGGCAAGCCTGTGTGGCCAGCCTGTGTAGCAAACGTGTGTGGCAAGCCTGTGTGACAAGCCTGTGTGGCAATCCTGTGTGAAAAGTCTTTGTTGCAACCCTACTTTTGTTGAATTATAGTCTGAGTGACGACCTAGCCTGTGTGGTGAGCCTATGTAGTAAATTCCTCCCGGTGTAACATCATAGTACGAGTTACGACCTAGCCTGTGTGGCAAGTCTAAGTGACAACTTTAATGCCATGTTATTCGTTTGAAATTGGACACAGCAGTTTACATAAGTCCAAACCGCGTATGTGTACCGCCGCCATTGGATTTTCAATGTGGCTTGATTAAATTCTTGGAACATTGGATGTATGATTAAGAAGTTAGTTTTAACCTCGATTATTCGATTGGTCACAATACAATTTATTTCACTAAAAGTCAAGTTGCTTATTTCAATTATCATGACAATTTATGGGGATAGGTAACGAATATGAAGTTACTGTTGGAAGAGTCGATTATACTCTGGTACGATGTTTATTGTTGGTAGAATTGGGTTTAACTGTGTTTTGTGTTTTTCTATAACTGTGATCGCTTTTTGTGAAATTGTGGAGGTAGATTTGAGACGGTCAGAATGACCGAGCGTTAAGTGGTTACTTGAGCACTTTTATGATTGTCCACAGATGATGAGATGAACTATTCACCCGAGGACGTGTGAAAATGCAGGATGGCCGTGACGGCGCGAGATATCATTGGATAAAGAAAATCAGTTTGAGAGTTGTTAATCGATAGTTTTAATCTGTGGTTTATGACGATTAATCGATTTGTTTATGGTAATTTAGAGCGGTTAACACCGAATGGAGTTGCGTTTGGGATTTCGGGCGAACGTCATGTCTGTCAGTCAGTGGTTGACAGGACTGGGCTGAAAGCGGTCGCACGCAATGGTCATTCGTAAACCCATTACTCTAAATCGCCAACTATCTTTGTGATCATTCACTAAATAAGTAGTCTAAGTGACTGTATAATTAAAATAGTGAAAAGCCTTCAATGCTGTCCCCTTATTTCAACGTTCCTGAAGTTTGACGCCGACCATAAATGATAGCGAGTTCACGGATGAGAAATCAGACACAACACCTCGGCCTACTAGATTTTCTCCGTCACCAAAAGTGGAAGGTCACAGCGCAGCGGCCTTTCCTATGTTTCTCCGACATCAATGGGATCAGATGCGACGGCGTGGCTCCTCTTTCCTACATTTCCCCGACATCAGAAGTCAGATGTGAAAACTCGGCTTCCTATTTCTCTATGTTTCCCCGACATATATATACTTTAGCAGGAAGGAGTGAAAAGACATTGCACGCGTCGAAAAACAGCGGCGAATTGTTAGCCCTTAGAGGGTCTTGGGGACTTCTTACACTAGTGTAATGTAAGACATACCTGTCACTCACACTAGAATAATAAAATTGCCCTCTCACTATCCTAACATAATTATAAATGCGAAGGGAGTTTGTTCGTTTGTTTATTTGTTTGTAACGCTTTCACGTCTCAACCACTCATCCGATCTTGAAATTTTGCATACACGTTGTATGCAAAATTTCGGATCGAATGCAAAAATCGGATCAAGTCGGGGGTACGTAAAAGGACATAGGGTACTTTTTATCCCGAAAAAATTAACTGTCTCTGTAGAACCGCGGGTGAAACCGCGGGGTGCAGCTAGTTCGTTCGTAAACAGTACAAAACTCGATAGACTTTAAAAATGTATCCCGAAATGACACGATTCCATCTCGCTCGGTCAATGTATGTTATTTACCTACGTCCTTTATACATCGCTTGTCGGACAAAGAACTCAAATATGCAACAAGCATTGCATATGCGGACATGAATAAGGCATCGTGATTCCTTTCTTAAAATATACTCTGAGCTCGCGATTGGAAAATGTGAGTTGTGTATTTTTGCAAGGAATGTTATTGCCTTTTGCTCGCTGCTGCTAAAATTTAGAATCATAAGGCAGGGACGGAACCAAACAATCTCTGTGACTAATACGTTCTGACGAAGAACATTAAAAGTTGGTTAAACACTTTTCTTTTGCTTTTGATCGACCTTCATTTAATATGCTAAAGTGAAAATGAATTAGTGGGACTGGAATTGGATCGAAGGAAATGGTAACAAGAATAAATTGAAAATTTTGAAAACCGCCGATACTGATTTTCTTCAAACTTAGCCAAGAAAACTCCCGACTAATTCACCTTACAAACAAAACAAAATCAATATAGGTTCATCCGTTCGGGAGCTACGATGCCACTGACACACGCACACACACACACACACGCACACGCACACACAGACACTTTAAACTTATAACACCTTGTCGGTCAAAGAAACTAAATCGGCAGTGGGTACTATAAGTCTGATAATGCTGTGTGGTTTTGAAAATCCCCTAATTGTCGTTACCTTCCAATTTCAGAGTGGCATAGAATTAAATTAATAATTAATTCAGTACATAAAATCTTATAATATAATTAGTTGGGCCCCGCGGTTTCGCTCGCGGTCCCGGGATGAAAGTACTGGGATTAATTGTTCTGTACCTCTGAAAATCTGTATGCACAATTTCAGATTGGTGCAGTAGTTAATCCGTGAAAGCGTAACAAATAATCAAACAAAGGAACAAACTCACTTTCGCATTTATAATATTAGTTAGGAAGTTAGGATAGGAAGGATGATAGCTGAAATCCTTTGTAAACTATTTCTGAAGGGACGGTATTAAAAACCGCCTTAATGTAAGTAAATGTAAACAACTAATACTTCTAATAATCCAAACCATGTACAATATGTAGGCAATTTCAGTATGAATCGAATGGACACCAATGAAAAACACAACGAGATCCGTCCTCTTCCGTGGTCCAGCCAAAAGTGCCGGTTGGACGGGGCGGGCGACTCAGGCGCTACTCCTTCATTCCTAACGCTACATTCATTCATTCATTCGCTACATTCCTTTGACAGTTCGCTCGCAAAACGTCACACAGCAGACCATAGACTGCATTCTTTTGTATGTGTTGCTAACACCTTATCCCTCCTTATCCTTACTTATTAACTCGAAAGTAACTCTGTCTGTCTGTCTATTTGTAGGCTTGTCCCGGCAAAAACGTCTTATCAAATCTTGAGAATATTAGATAATTAGTTACAGTATATCACGAGGAAGGTGTTTGGATACTATTTATAAATATACGCGAACGAACTCGCGGGTAACAGCTAGTGTAATATAAATCTACAATTTTGATTGGAAAACAGTCGACTAGAGGCCCTGTATCTCAGACTGGCGAGTTGCCCATACAAGTCTCAGGCTAAATTTAACATCCGCCATTACTAGCGAACTACCCTCAAGTACACAATTTATCGCACTTCCGGGCGTGCCTAACGCGCGTCCAGACGGCGGAACGTCGCGACGTATCGATCGCAAGCGACGCCAGGTGAGAAACACACTAGCTAGACAATGGGATATTACTGGGGTACAGTCGCCTGCAAACTAGCTTCCGACAAGAAAACAGAAAAAATAACAAAGTCTTGTCTTTAGCTCTACATTTAGGTTTTAGTTAGGCTGGGGTGCTTAGATTGTCCATATTTTCAACTACGATTGCAGAGTAACATAAAGTCACTGAACGCGGATAGATAATCTACGCATGAAGTGTCAATTTATGTGCAACACCAAGTGACATCACACTCATATCACTGTCCGCTAGGAGCTTATTATTTCTCAGTCAGCTTAGCGAAATTTACTCACAAAATCTGTCTTATGTTAACAATGTTGTTAACGATATATTACTTAGGAGTAACGTGTAAAAAATAACCGTTATTACACGTAACGTGGTTGTATAGTAACAAAAACTGTCGATGACAGTACCAGTTGTCTGGGGTGGTGCGGGCAGACTGCACTCAGACAAGTATTGCATAATTTGAGCTCGGCTGTACCCGGATGCAGGGTCGGGTAAAATGGTTGGTACTTATGCATATATGTAGGTACCATAGTTGCTCGAAACTAACGTAAGTAGCAGTTTTAAATGGAACGATGGTAATAGCAGTTGTAAAGAGGTTTTAGTACCAGCAACTGTTATGAGCAGGTGTGGCGCTTACAGGTAAAAATGGTTAGCAACTTAGTTTTTACAATTTTGTGGACAACTTAAGCATATAATTATGATAGTTTGGTTTGCTATTTGCTGTGTTATTAGTGACCATGTTCTGTAATCATTGGGTTACATTGAAACTCTAACTTCTCTTAGATAAATTTGGCCTTTAAAGACAATTAGACTTTTCAATTTCGCAGAAGTATTTGTGGCCAGTGTCAATAAAACAATCTATAAATGACTAGCTGTGCCCCGCGGTTTCTCCCGCGGTCAAAAAGTATCCTATGTGCTATTCTAGACTATAATATATCTCGGTGCAAAATTTCATCCAGATCTATTCAGTCGTTCTGGCGTCAAAGAGTAATAAACATCCATCCATCCATCCATTCATCCATCCATCCATTCATCCATCTATCCATCGATCCACTTTTACAAACTTTCGCGTTTATAATATTAGTAGGATAAGCTAGATCCACGATGATGTCGAAATCCATGAAGCTGCTTAGGCTGTAGGGCGTGCCAAAGAAACCTCATACATATATACACACACATACATGCTCACATACATGCACTCGAAAAATATAACCCTCCTTCTTGCGCAGTCGGATAAAAACGCGTTTTTTTTTTTCAAAATCTCGAAGCTTAAAAAATGTCAGTAGGATGACTTGGCTTGTTCGCTATTCAAACTATAGAGGTCCAATATTTTTGTTTAAATTTTAATAACCATTCTATATCTACAAACATTTACCGAGTAAATGGGTGAACTAAAGGTCTCTGCCCACTACACAGTATCATACTATGACCGTGCTATGAACGTGTCAGACAAAAAAATATTCTCTGTATTAAAAAGTATGAGACCATGCCCACTAGCCCGTTCCGTTACCGACCAGCACCGTAGCGTGCCATGCACGGAGCGGCAAGTATTGTCGGCGAGAATATTTTGCCGGTGGCGATACGCTCTGTGCATGACACGCGACGTTGCCACACCGATACATTAGACTTTGATACGTTATTGATACGCTCTAGTGGGCATAGTAGAGCGTATCGTGTTGCTTGTCGTGTCTGATACGTTCATAGCACGGTCATGGTATGTTACGTTGTAGTGGGTAGAGTCCTTAATTCACAAATGCATCTTCTCCGTCAGTACACTCATCTGCTCCGGGCATAAACAAACCTTCCGCCGGCACACCGCCGTCTTAACTCGTCTGCTACCCGAGAACAATTACTTTGCACGTCTGGCTCTCTTCCCTCACTTTATATCTTGCTAAGTTAAACTTGTTTGTGCTAACGTTCTTATTTTGAGCTATTATCGTGTGTTTCTGTACTTATCTTATATCTTTAAATGAGCAATTCTTGTATATATAAATATATACAAGAATTATATATACTATATTTATAATATCTTAATATATATAAATCTCGTGTCACAATGTTTGTCCTCAATGAACTCCTAAACCACTTAACCGATTATAATAAAATTCGCACACCATGTGCAGTTCGATCCAACTTGAGAGATAGGATAGCTCAAAAAGCGAACGAAGTCGCGGGGTGACAGCTAGTATATATATATAATTGGAATCTCGGAATCGGCTCCAACGATTTTCATACAATTTAGTATATAGGGGGTTTCGGGGACGATAAATCGATCTAGCTAGGAATCATTTTTAGAAAATGTCATTTTATTCGTGTTTTATCGATAATCAACTTAAACATAAACTTGGAAGAAAAAATACAAAAACGAGGCGATTGAGTAGTCTCAACTGAAAAATATGACTCTTCCTGACATCTATTGGCGAATAAAATAATACTATTTTTTGTGAGCAACTAATTGCTTTAACAACACATCAGCAGATGGCGTTGTTAAGTAACACGAAGTCAATCAGTGTTTGCTTTGAGGTTAGACTAAAATCAATTGTTTATTTTCCAAAAAACACAAAAAAAAAAACCGAGCAAAGCTCGGTCATCCAGGTCCTTCCTTTTTATGGAGGAAAATTTCACTGAGGGAAAATTCAAATCACATGTAAAAACTACATTAATGAAAAGAGGGTATTATAAGGTTAAGAATTATTTAGAAGATAAAAATGTCTGGAGCTTTCCACTTCCGCCAAGGTTTTCACTAGTATTTATAGATATTACCTAGTCATAAGCCAAAATCTGTGAGACTGTAATTTATTTATTATTTGAATAAATAATGCCCCTTTAGTTTCTTGCCTGTTCTTCTGAGTAGAGGCTCTTTATCCGAAGAAGGCGGTCGAGTCTATTTAAATAACTTTGACGTTCACAAGTGTATCTTTGATACCTAAATTGAATAAAAACATGTTGACTTTGACTTTGACTTTTATGGGTTTTCTCGAAAAAAATTAAAATTAAAAATTAAATTAAATTAAAGTTCTTAAATTAAAGTTCCAAATAAATAAAAACAGTTTCGCTTCGTGCTAACCTCTCATAAAGGCCTGATTACACTTAGAACTGGAACAGTGCGAGTTCATACATTTTCTACTAACCTCAAGTAGAAATTGAATAACCTCGCACTCGCCCTAATGAAAGTGTAATCAGGCCTTAACTTTCGTTGTTGCACTATTTGACAGGCCTGTGTAATTGCCTTTTTCTAAATAGATCGAAATAACTGATCGCGTATTTAAAGCCGTTGAAGAATTTTCATTGATTAAAACTTTCAGCTGTCAGATTCATAGAGCTTATGAATGAAACAGTTTGAAACAGGTTAACCAAATATTGGTTTACCTGTTGCTCATTCATCAAACTGGCTTCTGTTTTAAACATATGACGTCATTCAACCACACTCTACTTACATACAATATGCATTTCCACGTAAAAGTGATTATAAATCTTACTGCCTTGGATCAATGCTAATTTTCCTCTGGACACAACCGTATGAGTTGCCTTTCAAATCATGCTTCTATTTCAAACTTTCTGATCGTTTTCCAAAAGCAAGGAACCTTTAGGTTACAGCCTGAACACATCTGTAACAAATGTGAAAATTTTCCATGCGGGGCTGTTAGCTATGGTTAGGAACTACAAGGGTGGCGCCCTCACACAATCCTACAGATGAGTTAGTTGCTTGCGTACGTTGTAGCAGTGCAAACATGACGCTCGCACGTCCGTCCTTTATGGACCTGTCAGATGGAAGTGTTTGCATCTACCTAATGGAGTTGCGTTAATTCAAAGCCATCAAGATGTCAGGTTAAGCTATTTTAAGCCATAATGCCAGAAGGCTAAGTTCCAGCTGTTAAGCTTTATTCCAGCTTGGATGCAGGATGTGAGATAACTTCTGGAGTGGTTTAAATAATGTACTTTGTTCATTGCCGAGTTCAGCTTTAGAGTCTCTAATAAAATGAGAAAAAAGTTGGTCATTGTTATTTTAAAGGACGTCGTTGTACTATAGTTTATAGTATAAAGTAAGAGTGCTTTTATTTTTGTTTATTCTCTAGTGTTACTCGTTGTACCTATTAATTACCTTTTTTGTGGTTCTAGCGTTATTGTGGGTTAAGATTTTATACCTACGTGTGCTCTTTGGGAGTCTATATAACAATGTCGCCGACTGCCGCCAACATTTGCTTATTTGTATGATGGCTTGATTTTTAAGCGGCACACATTAAAACACCATACTTCCGTAAACGTTACTAGCGTTTACTTAGTAACTTAAGCAACCATTGGATTTCGTACATCGGTAAAATATTCTAAATCTTTGATCACTTTTCATAATAAAAAAAATATTTTTTTTTTCATGCTTTTTCCGCAGTGATTTATCATTAATTTAAATATAACAACGATTTATTAGCCATTGACGTTAAACTATAGCCGGCCGTGTAATAAGCAATTTAAATAAAGAGCAATTAAAATTAAACACGCAATGCCCCGAAGGACTTTATAAAGGTCTTGAAGTCTGCTGTAGTTAAAAGTGTAACAGCTCCGTCTGATATTTAATCTTTATTTTAGTTCTATCAAGAGATACGAGTATAGTATACAAGCTGCGCCCCGCGGTTTCACCCGCGGTTAAAAAGTATCCTATGTTCTATTCTAGACTAAAATCTATCTCTGTGCCAAATTTCATCCAGATCTGTTCTGGCGTGAAAGAGTAACAAACATCCATTTATCCATCCATCCATCCATTCTTACAAACTTTCGCGTTTATAATATTAGTAGGATCTAAGACAAGGCGAAGCTAGTAGTGTCACTAATAACTTGACTTTTGACTAACGTTTTTACGAGCTAAAAAATTATTATCTAGAATCAAGCGAATATGTCCCAACACCCCATAACTACCGTATATTAATCTACCCAGACATAACGAAATAGGTATCACCAGACATGATTGGTTGTTAGTTTAACACAAATGAAATTGGGCCGTGTCCCGCATTTCACTATTCCCCTATGCAATTGGATCGCAAATGAGACGGCAACGTATTTGTGTACGTATGCCTGTGATAATGGTTGCTTTGAGCCTCCGCCATCCTAATTCAATTCATTTCGTGTCGATGATTTGTATCAAGCAGAATTTGGGTTTAATTTCGAACTGCAACCGTTTTAAAAAGCGATGGCAGCCTAGTTGGGTGAAGATCCGCCTTCAAGCCAGAGGGAGCGGGTTCAAACCCAGCCGACGGCACGCACCAATTTGTTCATTGTGTGAGCATATGTGCGTATTGCATGTCATCTGCTACATGACTGGAGCCCGGTGTATGGCGACAGGCTCGCCCCCTGTCACATTTGGGACTGAATATCGTATGGCGAAGTGTGAGTGTTGCACACCTCTGCCAGCACCCTCGGGGGAAAGGCGTGACGATATGTTGAAACCGTTTTAAAGTTACAGAACGCACATGGAAACATGACACATGTTAACTTTGTCATTTTTGTCAAAGATATTCCCCTCAGTTTCGTATCTATTCTTCTAGGTAGTGGCTCTATTTCCAAATAAGGTCCGAGTCATGTTTGTAACTTCGACGTTTATAAGTGTATCAGCGATACCCAATTGAATAAAGACATTTGAGTTGATTTTTGGCGGCTTATATCTTTGGGATTCGCATTCCTACTTAGCATTTTCAGTTTTCACGGTTGTTAGCATCTTGAATTGTAAGTTGTTGCTTATCTTTTCAATCACGACGTCTACTATCGCTGTTCAGGCCGTCTACAAGGTCTTGCTTCGTCTGCCCAAAGAAAATCACTTTTAAAAACCATCTGATCAAAAAACAAAAATAACTGAACTGGAAGTGACCAACCAACTAGAAACCATGTGAGCAAAAATTGTTAACAAAGTATGAAAAAAACTGTGCATAGAGGTCACGTTGCCTCGCGTGCTTCATCCAGAAAATTAACGTCGTAACTCATTAGCCTAGAATTTTATTATACCTACACTTCATTTTAAGTGTCACCGTTTATGCAACTTGGTCTTGACCTTTGTTGGCATTAAGGTACCATTCCGCCCTGACTGCAGACGGCGGCAGCAGACGACGTGTCGTCGCGATACTACTGGTTTGTATGTATTTGTATGGGATACGTTTCGCAGCGAGCAACATGAAGCCAGCGGCAGCAGCAGACGTCACATGTCGCTCTCTGTGCAACATTGTCTGCTGCTGTCGGCTGCGGTCGGACGCGGAATGGTACCTTTATACATGGTTATTTGTAACTTACCAAAAACCTCTTAAGGGTTCATTGTACTCATCAATATCAACAACTTTTACTATGAAGCCAATACTGAAATCGCGAAAAAAAAAGATGTTCCATACAAACAGTTCATTGGCCTGAGACAAAATGTATGGAATAACTGATTTTTTTTTCGCGATTTCAGATTTCAGAGTTCGCCCCATAGTAAAAGTTGTTCATATTGATGAGTACAATGAACCCTTAAGAGGTTTTTGGTAAGTTACAAACAACCATGTTTAAGACAAATATTTTAGCAGCTGTTTAGGATGAATCTATGGTAAAATCAGGTCAGGGTTGAATGTGGGGGATGTAATGTTATTTACCCTCTCATTTAAACGTTCGATAAGTTTATTCAAACAAATAACCTGTCATGTTCTCTGAACTGACAAAACAACTAAAGTGAAACTAAACTGGACAAAAAAAAAACTAAATAATTTAATGAATTTACTGAAAGATGCTTATATAGGTAAAAATGTAGGACAATCCATCCTCAAGATCATCACTACTTTTTTTCTTAATTTCAGTGAGCTCGATTTAGGGCCGATTTCACCAGTGAATATAAACGCGATTAGCTCATTTTAAACTTGGTTTACGTGAAAAACTGAGGTTAAACAGTCATTTTGCATTTCACTAAACAAATCTCGATTTGTAGCATAAATGGTGAATTCGGCCCTTAGCCGTTTAGTCGTAGAAGGGTACAAATAGAGTAACCGAGTTACTTCAGCACTTCTAATATTAGCGTGATCGACTGTATGATACGCAGGCACTTTCAGAAATTCCATTTTCTTCCCGTAATATTAAGCTAGATAGGGTACATCTGTTCAACATAGGTACGCTCATAATCAAGTCTAGTTTAGCACAACTGCTGAGAAAATGTAGGTAATATTCCGAAGTAATATACTTCTCCTAGTTCTTACCTACATGTTCGCCAGGTAATATTGTCGAAAGGTTAGAAATTATTCGTGGATTCTCCGTATATATTGACTCCTTTCCAGGAACTCAGTATCCAGAGAATCTAAGGCTGTAGCCACACAAGTCAAATTAGGTTACGTTTTTTTCAGGACGTTATTTTAAGTTTTAAGGACACGTTTTTATTGCTCAAACAACAATAATTTAAACAAGATTAATTAATGGCGATGGCAGCCTAGTTGGGAGAAGGTCTGTCTCTCAAGCCAGAGGGAGCGGGTTCGAACCCAGCCGACGGCACGCACTAATTTGTTCATTGTGTGATCATATGTGCGTATTGTATGTCATCTGCTACATGACTGGAGCCCGGTGTATGGCGACAGGCTCACCCCCTGTCACATTTGGGACTGAATATCGTCCGGCGAAGTGTGGGAGTTGTTTACACTTCTGCCAGCTCTCTCGAGGGAAAAGCGTGACGATATGTTTAATTAATTAATCGATTATTAAACGGCAAAGTAGCTCAAAGCTAAATGAAGCCTATTATAATCCTAAGATCTAAAATCCTTTATTAATATACATACAATTTACAGCCTTGAAATGGTTATATATAGTTTTGTCCTTGTCGATCGAGTTAAGAATTTAAAAGAAAGAAAATAGACAAAACACTGCATAGCTGTTTCGAGGCTATACAACGTTTATTAATAAGAGGGCAATAGTTTAAACCCAAAAACGCTTTGCACTTCAAAATCTGTCCATTATCCGTTTAGCCTACACGAGGGCTCATACTCGTAGAAACGGACGAACATTCATACAAGCAATCACAAATTACGTACGTACTCTAAAAACATGATCTTTCCGTAAATCGACTGAAATCTCTCTCGTCTGACTTGATCGCAAATGCTCCGTCAAAATTAAAGCAGAATTTAATTAAAACACAGCTATCGCCTTAATTACAATATTAATTATTTAATTTAACATACAATAACTATCATTGGGAAATAAACAGCTCATTTGCCTTTCAAATACGTGTTGTTTTCCACAGTTGATGTTTAATTAAGCATATTTCTGTTTCAGGTAAGCGAGAATACGAAATGAAGTACGGGTGAGTTGCTTAAGATGCAAGGTTACTGTCAGACCTCCCCTTACCCTTCAGTTTCTTGCCTGTTCTTATGGGTAATGGCTGTTTTTCCAAACAAGGTGGTAGTGTAATTTTTATAACTTTGACGTACATAAGTGTATTTCCGATACCCAATTGAATAAAGACTTTTTGACTTTGACCTCTTTAAAGCCAAAAAAAATTATAGGTCTTCATCTTAGGGTCTCTTGCAAAAGCTCGAGTTGATAACCGACTTCAAAAAGGAGGAGGTTCTCAATTGGGTTGTTTTTTTTCTAAATGTTTGTTACCGCAAATATCCGTTTTATATACGAGTATGAACTGACTTTTAGAAATTCTTTTTTTATTTGAAAGAATATACTTGCAGATTGGTCCCATTTTTTGCAAAATCCAATTTAGAGGGCGGGAAGTTAGGTTTTTTAAAAGATTTTTTTTTTTAGATGATCTTTGTAACTCAGAGTTCACAGATCATTAGAGGTCAAACTGATAAATTATCTTATGACATCAAGAGCTACAAGCTAACCTTAAGTTAACAGGTTAACACAATATTAGAGTAACATTTACAACATTTTACCCTAACTCTTAAGTAAATAAACCCTGCGTTTAAGAATTTAATTCCGGATCTTCTGCGAGTGAGCCAAAGAAAATATGAATAGAAGCGCTAGAACCACAAGCTTTTCAACTAGATAAAAGATAAAACTAGATAACAGCCAGAACTGTTGAACAACTGCGCTATGAGAGGGGTGGGTGGAGTGGTTTGAGCACCGCAGTAGTAGCGCAAAAGGCATACAAGCGCGTTCGGATATACTAGAGCGTGATGTCGTTTCTGTTATAGGGGTCGCCCATTAATTAGATGAGACGATTTTTCGACCCCTCCCCCCAACTTCTTTGGTGAGATTTGGCTGGACCCCTTTCCTATCCCTCACACGTGAGATTTTCATAATACGTTTTTTTTTGGGTCTACGTGTTACTACTATTTGTAAAATACGTAATTTTATACTTATTCCTCCCCCCCCCCCCCCCCCTTCCTACTATACTTCTCACGTAATTAATAGACGACCCCTTATATATTTCTAAGTAGACCATTTAAAATACGACGCACGTCTGCGTCTTGCTCTTTTCATTTCTCCGATGAAAATAGTAGGAAAAAATATGTCTCCAAAGACTATCTTAGATGTGGCTTAGAGACTGGAATACGAGTAGACTTTAGGCTTATGTGACCAGAATAGGTATAATACTTATATGTTTTACTAATATTATAGACTAGCTGCGCCCCGCGGTTTAAAAGTATCCTGTGTGCTATTCTATACTATAATCTATCTCTGTGCCAAATTTCATCCAGATTTGTTCAGCCGTTCTGGCGTGAAAGAGTATAACAAACATCCATCCATCCATCCATCCATTCTTACAAACTTTCGCGTTTATAATATTAGTAGGATAGTAGGATGTATTGAAAGATGGATAATTCCTTCGAAAATCTTCTATACTTTCTATATTAGTTAATATTATAAAGAGTTAACATTTGTGCGTTTGTAAGTTTGTTTGTTGGGGGTAATCTCCAAAACTACTAAACCGATTCTAACAATTATTTCACTACCAGAAAGCTGCTTTATCCCTGAGTGACATATTGCGAGTGAAGCCACGGGCGAAAGGCCAGTCTTTGATAATTTCGATCGAGTTACAAACTGATTGACTATTCTGAGGCTGTACAACGTTTATTGGTAAGGGGCTAGTCCATAATTGTATAATAAGTAGGTAATGTTAGAAAAGTGGTTGTTTTTGAAACAATCGTGTTGTCTCTCTGTTTCTTTCTTCTCTATTTTCTTTTCCTCCTCCCCCTGGCAGTGGCTCCATATCCTGCGCACACGTAAGTTCGTCCATTATGCTAAACCTTTACTCAACTTTAGGTATGATTTAATTCAGAACATCTCAGTCCGTTTGAAGTACGCGTAACTTGCCAATTCCGACTGTATCGTGAAGTTTACACAGGAACTTGCCAGGCGACTACATGCTACGATATAGTCACCTGGCAAGTTCATGTGTAATGTGTATAGCTACCTACGAGTATATCGTGTTTTCGTATGGACAATAACTTACATATATGTATGTGTGTGTATTGTACAACATACTCGTATCGTCACGCCTTTCCCCCGAAGGGACTGGCAGAGGTGCACAACACCCATGCTTCGGCGGACGATATTCAGTCCCAAATGTGACAGGAGGCGAGCCTGTCGCCATACACTGGGCTTCAGTTATGTAGCAGATGACATTAGATAGGCACATAATTATGTTCATACAGTAAACAAATTGGTGCGTGCCTTCGGCTGGCGTCGAACTCGCTCCCTCTGGCTTGAGAGGCAAGTCCTGTCTAAGCTGACAACGCTTTTATGTGTATGTAAATAGCGCTAAAATTAATACTAGAACGTTTTGATGAATACTGCGACTCGTCTGTAAAGACACCTGTTTTATAAAAATTTAATTAGTAGGTAGATTTGGAAATATGCAAAATGAAGTGAAAAATATGCAGAATGAAGTGTTAGTATGCGTCGTTGAAAGCTGTCTCGAATTTTTTGTCAAACGTGGTCCTATTTCCCTTTAATTCTACACTAGCTTCCAGCATTCTACTACAGTATTTGATAGCATGGTATTCAGTTGTTGTTTAGCTTTATATCAGTAACAAATAACATTAGTAAAAGAAAAACAGGAAACCTGGCTACAGGTGAGCCGGCGGTAACACGCCGGTTCAATATCAAAATTCTATCGCGGTGCTCTTCAGTGAGTGTCGAGGTGGGCCGACAATTTTACTTTGAACAAAACAATTGGAGGGCTAGTCTGGTGCCAGCAGCCGCGGTAATTCCAGCTCCAATAGCGTATACTAAAATTTTTTGCGGTTAAAAAGCTCGTAGCTGCAAAGTGTGGTACCCTATTATGGAAACTGACGTGGCTTTCACACATTATGATTAAAAAACACGGGAATTACTCACGTACGATTCAGTCGATTATTCCGACTATAGTTTCAACCGCATTCGGCGGTCTTCATCAGGGCGAGTGCATCATGCGAGACGCAGCCGCGCGCGCGCACTCGCCCTGATGAAGACCGCCGAATGCGGTTGAAACTATAGTCGGAATAATCGACTGAATCGTACGTGAGTAATTCCCGTGTTTTTTTTAATCATAATGTGGTACCCTATGTCACTTCCACTATGAAGACGATTCAAATGACACTTCACATGTCGAAATCCATCAAGCTATTTAGGCTGTAGGGCGTGCCAAAGAAACCGCATACATACATATGTACATACACTCGAAAAACATAACCCTCCTTCTTGCGCAGTTGGGTACAAAAAAACCTTTTTTTTTTCAATAATGTCAGTAGTTCCGGACATTACATACAAACTTATAAACTCTATGCGTCTTTATAATATGACTAGCTGCGCCTTGCGGTTTCACCCGCGGTCTCACCGAATTTTTTTTTTCTTCAGAAATGATAGGTACTCTATGTCCCTTTCTATACCTCTGACAACGTAGGTATCCAGACTGTTATGTAGATCGGTTGATTAGTTAAGGCGTGAAAGCGTGACAAAACAGTGAACAAAGTCATTTTCGCATTCATAATATTAGTTAAGATGATTAGGAATAGTGCCATCTAATATAATTTCTTTATGTCTTGACCTTGTGTCGATTGATTCCATTCAGGCAACACAGGGATACCTATTATGCTCCAGCCAATTTACAGAGTCTATTCAGGTATTGCCACCTTTGTAAGATGCAATCGTAGGTAAAAGCTGCAATGTTGCCATTTCGCTTTATTGAGCCACAATGTGGGCACAATAAAGCATTTGTGTTCCAATACCGTTGAGTGATATCTTTATTGGCAGATTTTATGTTGAATTCCATTTATTTTATGCGCAGCCTTTGTGTTCCTATACATATATGTATTGTGGTACTTGCTGTACTAATATTATACAGAGGTCAAGTTGGAAATACTCGTACATTGCATGCTTGTGGTTGTTTGGTCATTTCTAAACCGACTCTGAATGGAAATTCGGGTTTTTTAACCGACTGCGCATGAAGGAAGGTTATCTCTTTACAGTGTATGTATGTATGTACGTATGTATTATATGTATGTATGCAGGTAGGTACGTATTACAGGTATGTATGGATGTATGAGGTTTCTTTGGCACGCCATACAGCCTAAAGAGCTTCATGGATTTCGACATGTGAGGTATCATTTGAATCGTCTTGATAGTAGGAGTAACATAGAATACATCTTCATGATATCCGGAGTGTCGGGCTACATTTTGTAGTCGGTTTTTTTTTCATTTTCTTTTAATAATGATACTTGTTTGCACACACAGTCATCTGACCCCAAATTAAGCAAAGCTTATACTCTGGTTGCCAGGTACTGAAATTGTGTGTAATTGTTTTTTTAAACTTAATTTTAATGCAATCTATGTTTGATGATCTCTGTTTCTAAATGAAAATTATATTCACACTTTCGCTATAGAAAGTTGTACTGGCGCGAGCGTAGAGTAGTTCGTGTGACTCGAAAGAAATAAGAAAATATATACAAACGAATTGCAGGTTTATTACGTATAAATAAATCAGTATTTTAAACTTATGTTTAGTAGAAGAAGAAAAAAACAAAGATTTAATAGTCTAAGGGCCGATTTTTCAATCCTTACTTTATTCGCCTAATATCTACCGAGCCAATAACTTTATTAATCTGTTTATTCGACTCATAAACGGTGTTCGGTTTTTCAATACAATTTTCAAATTGGGAATAACTATCTGACCATTTATTCAGTGTGTACAAAAGCTAACTTCAGACGGTTGAAACAAAACTATAAAATATCCACGCGTTAGAAAAGGACTTCGAATTTTCACTTTTCGCTTATGTCACTGTCTTGTCAGTTTTAGTCTAAACGTCACTGTACTAATATTCTGTGCAAAAGTCGTCGGCTGGTTTGGCTATGGTAAATAGCTCATGTAGTTTGTTCATGGTAGTTTTTTTTTATTAAAATTAATTTAGTTTCTGCGTGTCGGAAAATCAATCTTTTTTTTACAGTGACAACCCATAAGACCATCATTTAGACAGTCACAACAATTTATTCCATAGAATAAACTGCTATCTGGCCGTTCCACCGACAAATAAAGTTATACCTGAGATAGATGAGTTATTCGTCTAGTAAATGATACCTGACCATTAAAAAACAGAATAATTAGCTATCAGTTCAATAAACACTATTTGTTTGTTTATCTGACCATTGAAAAATCGGCCCTTAATCTATCAACCGGCATTTTTATTAAAATCCGGCGAGGGTATCGAACCCGCACTGACGGCCGCAGTCAGTTTGGCACGGCGCCTGTGCTCTGTGCCAGCGGAGACGCCGCAACCACTGCTCTATATTGTACATTGTAGAGAACTATTGATAGAGTATATTTAATTAAGTTCAGTTTATTTATAGTTGAAACAGTCGGTATTGAACATTCTAATAAATAAAATAATAAATATTCGGGACACTAGCACACACGGTCGTCTGACCCCAAACTAAGCAATGCTAGTCCTATAGCGGCCAGAGACTGATATATTTTTAAATACATAGTTAATAAATAAATAATCAACACCCAGACATAGAACAAACACAAATATTCACCACATAAATGTTTGCCCTAGGTGGGAAACGTACCCACGCCCCCAATCTCTGATGGCAGGTTCACTACCAACTGAGCCACCGAGGCAGTCAATGAAAAATAATATTTTCTTAGTATACAAGCCGAGAAACTTAGCTCAACGTGGACGTGGTTGGCGACTCGGGGCTACTGAATGGTCGCAAAGTAGGCGTAAGAAAGTTTAAATCACGCAATACTTGACTTTAACCTTAAATTTAGTATTTAAAAAAAGTCAGGTCAAATTATAACAAAAATTAAAAAGCGTTAAAAAAAATACAAAACTAAACT
Organism: Peribatodes rhomboidaria; assembly: GCA_911728515.1. NCBI lineage: Eukaryota > Metazoa > Arthropoda > Insecta > Lepidoptera > Geometridae > Peribatodes > Peribatodes rhomboidaria. The sequence continues at coordinate 13,436,408 of OU452179.1, read as the reverse complement.
TACTGTAGCAAATTTCGTGGTTTAAAAAAACCATGAACAGTTGTCTTGACATCTTTAATTAATTATTTTTCTAAGTCTGAGTAAATTACAAATGTATATCCTTATGTGTATGTAACATTATAAGGGTAAACACTACTTCGTACCTTAACGCAAACACAATATTTATAAAGCCCTGAAGTCACGTCTGAATTCCGTAGAGGCGTAGAGCCTCTACGAAAAACGAAGAGTTTTTCTGATTTTTACGGAAAAAAATATATCCATCCCCCTTTTTCTAGACTTGTATAAATATGTTGTCCCTCTTTAAAAATATAGAGCTTTTAAAAAAAAGTAAATCCTTCCCTCATTTTCTACTCGTATAAATGTGTTATCCTTCTCTAAAAATATTGAGTTTTTTATTTACCACAGCTTTAAGCCTACTTTGTGTATATTTGTAATTATTTTTCTGCGTAGAACATGTGGTGTTATTTTATGTGATACTGACCATCTGTCTGCGGCTTCGATGACGTTTCATAGCCTATGACACTCAAGCTGTCATCTGTGTACCTTTCCAATTACTGAATGAATATTTAAAATCCCATCAATAGTCCCGGATATTAATTCTCTACACACAAACTTGTAAACTTTACCTCCTCCTAACATTAGTATAGATAGTATAGATCAGGAATCAGAAGTGGGATATCCTCGCAGATTGAACGGGAAATGATATCGCGATCGACGCGAGAATCGCAATTGCGTTCCGTGATGGAACCTATATCCCGCCAGCTTCCGGGTAAACTATTACATTTTATCGGTTATCGCGTAGCTTATTGAAGACTAGCTGAACCAGGTTCAGCTAGTTCAGTCAGCTAGTACTAATTACGGTAAAACCATGCAGGTTTGACCGTATTTAGTCCAGTTTTAACTATTCGGGAGGAAAATTCCACGTCTGTTCTAGCGTTCTATACTTTTTTTTTCGTCGATGTCGGCTTAAGTGTTGCATTTTTTTTTAAAGTGACAGACAGGAACAAATGTATATCCACATATAGATATATGTTCAGTATGAAGTGTAAATAGTGTGATGTTATTTAAATATCGGGCTGGTGCCATACTATACATACTAATAGTAATGTACGTACATTTGCACAGCCACAGTAGAGTGTAGACCAAGGGTTGCCAGGTCCATGATATTTGATCGGCATTGCATATTCTACCTCTTGAATGTCATAAAGAATTTCGTATTGGCTGAGTGGCCAGTCCCATAAAATATTGTCATTAGTCATAGACGTAGACAATTTTTATTTGCAGCAATAAAAGCAGTAGGTAGGTTAAAATACATACATATATACATACATACATATCGTCACGCCTTTCCCCCGAGGGGGCTGGCAGAGGTGTAATACAACACCCATTCTTCGCCGGACGAGATTCAGTCCCAAATGTGACAGGCGGCGAGCCTGTCGCCATACATCGGGCTCCAGTCATCTAGCAGATGACATACAATAGGCACATATGTTCACACAAACAAATTGGTGCGTGCCGTCGGCTGGGTTTGAACCCGCTCCCTCTGGCTTGAGAGGCGGGCCTTCTCCAACTAGGCTATCGTCGCGAAAAAGAGACAAACGTCAAAAACAATTTTTAGCAACAAACCGACCCCAACGCAGCATTATGCCGAGCCGATTACAGTTTCCCTTCCGATCCCGCTGGGCTAGCTGTTGCCGGAGGCTTGTGACAGGTTTAGCAGCTGTTGTTTTTGGACAAACAACCGAGGCCTACATTGTATCGTCCGCCTCACGGTAGCGCTCAGCTGGACCCTAAGACTTACCGCGTCGTCTGTTTATTACCATTGAATAAAAAAAAAATGTATTTATTGCCAAAACCTATAACTTTACAACCCATTAAAGAAAACATATAAGTACTCAAAACATTTAATTTATATTTTGGTGATCGGTTATATACACCTAGTCAAGCTACAAGCGCTTTGTCCCGAAATGTATTAATGATAGATAACTACATAGAAACAAATTGAAAGCATTAGGCCAAGAAAAATCTTTCCCACTAAATAAAATGGCGCCAATAACTTTGACGGAAACTAATGAGAGCTTCAAGCCCGTACCAGACTGTTGCAGCGAACGTTAAAGTGTTCCTATTGGTTGTTAAAAGCCTTTTGGCCAATAGGAACGAGCATTTCGCGGGCGTTCGCGGCAATAGTCTAGTTCCGGCCTTACAAGAATAACGTCGAAAACAAATCATTCGAGAAAGGCTCGTTCCAAATCCAATAACACCAGTCAATCACCTTGTTCATTTTTCACTAGTTTTCCTTCATCCGGTTGTATTTTGCACGGGTTTCCGAAACAGGGATATTTTTTCCCTTTTACCCATTTTATCGGGTGTATTTTTCTAGGGTATATTTTTCCGTTCAAACGAACGTATTTTAAGTCGGGAGTATTTTCGTCTTTACCCGGCATTATTTTTAAGTTTCCCGTTGTTTGTCTTTAGAAAGTTTTCGTCGGATTTATGAGCGTACTCACTCATTCGGAAATCTGTATAAAATTGGTTTAAGGAGGGTTGAACCATTTGTAGATAGCGTTATTGTTAAGTAGTGTAATGGAATGGAATGTAAGCGTAGTATGAATGAATTGATTTGATCTCATATTCTTAGCTAGAATACTGTTATACGACTTCAGAGTGGAAAGTATTGGGAAACGATTCGTAGTAAAAACTTAATTCTAAGCATTGTTTTAGAGAGATAAATCTATTAAAAATTCCCAAAATGTTTGGGACTACCTAGGGAGAGAAAGTTGCTACGAGCATCTACGAGCTACGAATTCTCTAAGGGTCTACGAATATCTACAGCGGTGCTACGAAATTTAGAGGACCTCTACTGCTGCACGTATTTGTTTGGATTTCCGCCTAGTATAATTATTCACGATAATATAATCGGCATACTTATTGGATTTCCTGAATAATTAACTAATATTTTTTTCCACGATAAACTTAAATGTATAAACTCTCAGTTTACTAACTTATAGGAAGAATAAATTTACTCGGAAGATAGTTCAACCGGTCCAGGTTTCGCGAACTTGTTAGCGTTTTAGCTCCGCGGTCTTATTAAAAAACTTTTAAGATAGTTGAGTTGTTTACAGAGCGCCCGATACTGGCTCCAGACGATTTTACAGTTTCACGTCTAAGGAAACTGTTTTATATTCTGTAGTTTTGTTTAAAGTTTAGAGCTTTAAGAGTGACTAGCAAAATGAGAAAATCTGAGAGCTGTTGAACTCTAGTGGTATAGTTTCTGTAGGGTATAGTAAAATAATGTGTAGCTTTGTCTTTATGCTAACTAATTCTAATGATAAAAAATCGAATGTGACCAGTCTAAAGTCTGAACTTCTAAAACCATCTTATGAGCTTAATGAAGCACATAGCTGTGCTTTAAGAGTGCTGCAGCTAACGAAGGCGAATAAAATCAGCCAGTAAAACGGGACTTAGACAAGAGAATCGCTAACGCTCGAATGCTAGCTGCTGATTGTACGAGTTGACAATATGATCACGTGACATTTTTACAGCTCGTATTTCGTCCAAAAAGCGGCTGACGTTCAAGAATCAGCGATTTTAGAGACAGAATCGCTTGGAAGCGATTGCAACTTGTCTAGGACCCTCTGATTTCAGAACGAAAAGTTCAACTACCGCCAAGCCAAGCCAGGAAGACTATTCTTACGGAGTGAGATTCCATCTCACCATTGTTCGTTCTTGTTACTCTCGTTTGAATAATCATAGGTGTGAGAGTGACCAAGGTAAAATCTCATCTCATCTCACGCGTAGGAATGACCCCCCTGACCCTTCGGAACTGCCTAAAAAGTTTAACACTTGGATTCGTGACTCGGCCAATACAAACTTGCTTTACTTTTAAAATAAAAGTTAAAATCGACATGTTACATCATTATGCTATAACTTTATGACTGACTTTATGCTAACGAGTTTTCCCAAAGAAAGCGTTGTTTTTAAAAGGAAAGTCCAAAAAATAATTTACATTTCCTTGGCAACATGAGTCCAAAAAAAACATTCATATTTTCCTTGCGACCTGCACATGTTAAATATATCTTAACTATACATAAATGTATAGCTGACTTTGCAATAACAAGATTTACCCGAACCAAGCATCGCGAGTCCTCTGATGATGGATGTAACCGAACCGCTCGGAGCTCGTCTCTCGTTATTTATTCCCAAATGAACTTCTGCGCCGTTGGATTTGGCATGGGTTTGTCATTTCCGAAACCGCATGCATGCACAGAATAGGAAATCACAGATGGGTAACTTTAACTCGTATAAATTAATAGTAACACACTGGCAACGCTAATGCGCTTAACGCTTAAAACGCTTTGCGTTACTTAGTTAACCTTTGTATAACTTAAATTAACTTTTACAATCATCATTATTAGCCCGAATAAATAAATAAATAAATTCGGGACACTTCCACACACGGTCGCCTGACCCCAAACTAAGCAAAGCTTGTACTATGGCTGCCAGAGACTGATATACATACTTAGATATTTTTAAATACATACTTAAATAAATATTAACACCCAAACATAGAACAAACACAAATGTTCATCCCATAAATGTTTGTCCTAGGTGGGAATCGAACCCACACCCCCAAGCTCAGAAGGCAGGTTCACTACCAACTGAGCCACCGAGGCAGTCAATAAGTCGTCTGATAGACATAACATGTCAAGGCATGCCACATCTTCCAATTCATGTAGTACTTTTCCTGCTGTTTTGACATTTACTGCGCCATGTGGACGCAATCTGATCCAAAAACGACTTTTACAATCAACTTTTACATTAATATTTAATAAAATATTTTTCCTTCAGACTGTCTCAGTGTTTTGGCAAGCGATAACAACATGTGAACTTTCAATCGGTCCTGTTGAGCTTGTCAACACTTTTTGAGTTGTACAATATTGTATATCTGCCCTTCCCTATTCTCTGCCTCATGTTTGACGTTGAAAGGGGTTAAGATAAATGTTTTTGACATTCATTTTTGCGGGTCCTTCGTTCATGTGAGCTGTCAGTTTAGGACCTGTGTCTTGTTGTGATGTTTGGTCATATTATTGCTATTTTGGTAACATTTGTTTAACGTCAGAGTGACACGCAAATATACATTGTCTCCTGGGGCTTTATGGTGTGCGCACGGTGGCAAATGACGATGGTATCATAACGTGTTCTCCCACTTGCTCGTATGACGCGAATAAGATGGCGTGAGCGAGATGGCACGTGATGATCAATGCTTTGCTACATATTACGCTCACTTACTATGATAGAGTGATATATCAAGCTCCTGGTTATAATGCTACCCGTACCCGTCATCCACAATTATGAACTTTAACTCTAATCAGTAATGACCAATATCGTACTCAAACTAATTACATCGTACATGGTTATTGCGTCGTTATAGCCACCAAATATTCCTTCAATTGAGAGATTGGTATATTAGACAATAAAACTCTGTCTCAATTTCTGGACAAAGCTATCTCGAGAGTTAAATATCAGTAATATCAGCCAAAATTAAAATAATTCCTTTCAGCATATAATAAATAAAATTTGGATGTGCTCCAATTACTTCAAGCCTATGTAAGTCTTAGCCTTATAGCCAGATAAAAAGCGGTCCTGCCGTTGCTTAGAAATTCAATTTAAACGGTTTTTCTTTGTCCCGTGCCAAGGTCCTTCTGCCTTGTATTTAAATTTGCTTCGTGCTTGATTAAATCGATTCAGTTCTACCGATTCGAATAAGAGAGGAGTAGACTTGGTGGTAAATAGACTTGTCTGTGATTTGTTGTACCTAAAACACTGATACAAGAAATTGTTCATTGTGTGAACAAATGTGCGTACTGTATGTCATCTGCTACGTGACTGGAGCCCGGTGTATGGCGACAGGCTGGCTCCCTGTCACATTTGGGACTGAATATCGTCCGGCTAAGTGTGGGTGTTGTACACCTCTGCCAGCCCCCTCGGGGGATAGGCGTGACGATATATATAACACTGATAATATTTGATACTAGCTTTGTCTCGCAGTTTCTCTCCAACTTTCGTTAACGGAACCGTAACTTTTATCAAACGGTTTTATTTAGCTACACTGTTTGTTTGTTTATTTATATCCAGTTGCATTTAAAGTACTTCTGCTACTGCACACGTATTTTGTTCCTGTGCCAATACAACATTACAAGAAAACTGTTAACTCGTAAAGTTTTTTTTATCAATACTTGTTCCCGGATAAAAGGTTTGACTCCTCTACTGTATTAAAGATACTTTTATATACATATATATAATTTAGAAGATCGACTTAAATTAATAACCTCTCACATTTATATTGGGATTTTATTTTTTCACATCTAGACAGCTGTAACGAATTTGATAAAACTCAGCAATTAGGCTGACATGTAGACACGCACATCCTGACAATTTTATTCCACAGAAATTTTAAAAATCTTTACCCCTCAAAAAAAAGCTCTAAATAAAGAAAACATAGGATAACCACTCCAACTAGTTACTTTTGTTAAAATTGAACAGAGAAGTAATTAAAAATAAAATACCCCAAAGGCTTCAGAAGTTGAAACTCAACCGACATCGACTAAAAAGTAACAAAAGTGTAGTTTCGCCGACCCAGCTCGTTAGTGGAACAGTTTCCGCGCTGAAGCTAACGTACCTTTTAGCTCTGCTAGCTTCCCCACGAAACCCTTACGTGGAAAAAGCGTACATTCTGCCTTAAAAAGTATACTTTTACGAAAAAAAAACGTGAACATTTTTCAACAGAATTCCTGCTAAAATTTGCGGCAATAACTCGCGTACGAAGGTCCTATTTGCACGTTATATGCGTAGCAACTATTACTCAATCTAGGGTTGTATTTTCCAAGTTTTCTTTCCTCGTTTTTCCTCTGTAGTCCGTTGGAAGTTGTGGAGCCAGTGGTTTTGGTTGGTCGCGGCTAGTCGCAGGCGGGCGCTCGCCGGGAGCGGACGCGTTCGCAGCGCTCCGCTCACCCTATACTCGTGTTTGTTTTTCCGTCGATGCCTGCCTTTGTGCTTAATCGCATTGTCAATACTACGTGTGGTCGGTCTGTTTTAATAGCGTCTCATGTGTCTAGCTGTTGCGTTTAAAAAGAAAAGTCTACGCGTGTGGTGGTAGATGAATTACTCACGGTTATTTGACTCGCTACGTTTGTATGTAGAGTTAATTGATATTTGCTTACTTCAGCAAATATACATCTAGCGTTTGCGATATCAACATCTTTATTCACGATGTTTGGTAAATATTACCCGAAATTAGGAAACGAAGCTCGTCAAAATGTAAATACGGTTTTAGTAAGCATGAAGCGATCTACACAAGATGGAATATCTGGAGATGGATCTGTCGATACCACTAGCCTAGTCTGCATAGAAATATCTGAAACCAATCACTGTTCAATCCGTGACTGAATCGCTAAACAGTTTGCGGATACCGTTTATAATTTGTTTGCTCTACATAATAAACCGCTGTACTCTACCGCCGCTAAGTGTACTTGCTTTGTCTACAGTAGTATTGGGTTTGCGTGCCTTTTACCAGGCGTATAACATCGTTTATTTTAAAAAAATATATACTGTTGGAGAAATACAGTTGGAGAAATATATCTTTACTGGTATAAAGTGGGTAAGCTGTACTTTATCAAATGTTATCATTTTTGGGGGCTGACTTTCAATGGCAAGAATTCGTTACCTACCTCTGATTACTTACAAATAAATAAATATTCGGGACACTTGAACACACGGTCGTCTGACCCCAAACTAAGCAAAGCTTGTACTATGGCGGCCAGAGACTGATATACATACATTTATACTTTTAAATACTTTGACAGTTTTTCTAATACTTTCTTGTTTTGCTCTAAGTAGAAAATAATTGGCAAAAATGTATTTATTGGATGCTGAAAGTGTAAGAACGGTAGAAGAAGTCATTTCTTGGAAAAGTCTTTTATTAAAATTCTTTCATGATATTATGAAAAATTCTTTCATCGGTGAGATGAAATTTTGCTCGGGTTCGGAAAAGGCTGTCGTTTGTTCGTTTTATATATTCTTCTATAATAGTTAAAAGAGTATTTTTGTAGCTTTAACTTCCCACTTAATATTATATTGTGTTAATCTTTTAAAAAAAAATTAAAAAAGTGCGTCACATACATACAGTACCCACATACATACATACATATTTATGTTTTTCACAAAAACTTTGGCTTAAAAAAACATTTATTTTATTGTAGCTTTTTGGCAATTTGTTTTGGCGTCGGGAATCCGGAATTTTACGAGGTGCTTACAGTCGAATCTGGGAAATAACGTCGGAATACGTCAACACGGGGTTAAATATTACAATGTTCTGTAAATACATACTTACATGCGGGCCGCTACGGCAGGAAATTAAAGGGTAAAAATAGAATTACTATCGATCGGCTAATGTTAGAAAAATGTTATCGTGTATAGCGTAGGACCGACACATATGCCTAAGAAAAGAGAAGCTTATGCTCAGCGATAGGATTAGGAAAACCAATTATTACCAAACCAGCAATTTAGAAAGGAAACCTGTGACTAATGATTATGATTAATGTGGTTCTAAGTGACGACAATATCGATGAGCGTTCAGGCAAATGGGGCATTTGTCTGTTAATATTCGCACGAATCTATCCTGAAAACATTCGTGACAATATGTGCATAGTACAATTTATTTTTAGTTACATCGTGTGTGAAGCTAGGTTTACCAATTGATTTTGACCCAGACTAAGAGTAGGTTACGTTATGAGCAGTGTTTCTTTTTTGTTTTAAACATTTTGAACTAATCCGAAAAAAGTTAAATTTGCGGGTGTGATTTTCTTTTGAACCCGTTATAAAAGTTGGGAACATTTAAAAGGTTTCTTGCTGTTTTTATTGTCAAACTTCTGAATTAACACCAACTTTTTAAATGTAAATGATTTGAATCAAGCGAGCTTGTTAAATTGTCTATCTTCAAATAGATTCTGTGAAGTTAATTATTTTTTTACTTTCTTTGTAACGACCGCCGAGGTAGGTATTTGTTAATTTGATGTTTTTTCCCTTGGAGCCGACTTAGCTATATTGGTTTTGTAATGAGTTCGCACAAAGTAAAATAATGATATTGTACAAATATAAAGATTTTGTACAATGTACCTAAATCTTAGTTACGGCGATTTAATTAGTTGGTAAATTATGAAGATATTTTATATTTAATATCTTCATAAATTTATATCTTCATAAATATATATATCTTCATTAAATTATGAAGATATATATAATATATAAATGAAGTATTAATAAAATAAATAAATAAATTCGGGACATTGTCACACACGGTCGCCTGACCGAAAACTAAGCAAAGCTTGTACTATGGCTGCCAGAGACTGATATACATACTTAGATATTTTTAAATACATACTTAAATAGATAATAACACCCAGACATAGAACAAACACAAATGTTCACCACATAAATGTTTGCCCTAGGTGGGAATCGAACCCACGCCCCCAAGCTCAGAAGGCAGGTTCACTACCAACTGAGCCACCGAGGCAATAAAAACATATTAACTTTTAATTTATAACTGAAATACCTAAGGCTGATCATAGACGAGCCACATTTGTACTACAATACTGGCCCAGCAATATTGCGACAATATTTTGAGTGTGCCCGAGCCTGGGCCGTGTAGTCATACATTTCTTGCATTATTTGATGAGTACCTGGATTTTTTTTTTAATTGTGTTTTTTGGAAAATAAACAATTGATTTTAGTCTAACCTTAAAGCAAACACTCATTGACTTCGTGTTACTTAACAACGCCATCTGCTGTTGTGTCGTTAAAGCAATTAGTTGCTCACAAAAAATAGTATTATTATTCGCCAATAGATGTCAGGAAGAGTCATATTTTTCAGTTGAGACTACTCAAACGCCTCCTTTTTGTTATTTTTCTTCCAAGTTTATGTTTAAGTTAATTATCGATAAAACACGAATAAAATGACATTTTCTAAAAATGATTCCTAGCTAGATCGATTTATCGCCCCCGAAACCCCCATATACTAAATTGTATGAAAATCGTTGGAGCCGATTCCGAGATTCCAATTATATATATACAAGAATTGCTCATTTAAAGATATAAGATAATGGCCAGGTCAGTCAACTACAGTCGACAATATGGCCAGTATTATCGGGTCAATATTGCAGTAAATTGTGGCCCGTCTCGGAGCACCCTAATGCACATTTTCGCTACCGATCAATAGATTTTAATCCAATATTGGTAAACATAGAACAGCTAAACCAATGTAATAATATTGAAGAGGAGATACACCATAGTCTAGACCAGCGAACAGTACGTAGTACGTAGCGTTGTCTGACCTCCCACCGCCCGCCCTCCCCAAAGTGTCGGTCGCTTTATTTCCGCTTCCGGCCGCAGGGCGGGCGGGCAACGAGTAACGAGCAGCGCTCGAAACAAAACCATTCTAGATTTCAAATTCTATTAAATTATTTACCCCAAGAGGTTTTTATATCGTTTACGTGACGTACTTTCATCTTATAATTTATGTGTACAAAGCTACAGTTCAGAAAGCTTTGCGAGTGAATTTCACTTTCATATTTAATTCACAACATGCATCTATATCATGTCTAGTGATAGTGTAGTCTAGTTACACGTGTCCATAGGCGGCGGTTACCGTTTAGCATCAGGCGGGCCGTCTCTTCTTTAACAATCTTCCATCCTTTTTTTACAACAAAAAAATATATGGCCTAACGTCACATACACACCATACGCGTTAGTACGATGTCTGCAATAAAAACTACCTAAAACAATACACACCCTAAACTGAGTTTTCCCAGCATCGACACCTGTACACTGTATAATTACATGTACATTATACAAGGTTAAATCGTGCGAAGGCACATTTTTATTCGTATCTGCACACGATGTCAACATGTCAGATCGGTCCATTACATCGGGCTGGACGACGGGGACGGGTGTTATTCACGTCCTGCTCCGTGCCACTGGACTGTATAGCGCTTTGTTGATGTCACGAGTGTGAATTGGTTGTGACATGGTATTAGGGGGGCATTAATAATCTATATACGTACGATATTTACGAACATATTTACCGTTTCGTCGCGAATGGTCATAGTCGCAATCGGTCAAATTCATAAAAATCGCAATCCGTCGAAATAGTAAAGCGTCAAAATAGCAAACCGTCAAAATAGCATACACTCATACTACTTAGAGGTAAAGTTCGAAAGTCTCAATTTAATTCATTTATTCGGACCATAGATTTATTTACTATTGTTAAGCAATGATAGCCTAGTCGGAGAAGGCCTTCCTCTCAAGCAGAGAGAGAGCGGGTTCGGACCCAGCCGAAGGCACGCACCAATTTGTTCATTGTGTGAGCACATGTGCGTATTGTATGTCATCTGCTACGTAACTGGAGCCTGAGTGCTTAGTGTGAGTTTTTCTTACTTTTCGATCGCGTAAAAGTAACTCCAATTTGTATGAAAATTAAAAAGCGCCACCTAGTGGGAGTAATGAGAAACCGCAATCGTGAGTGCGAGTTTTTTGTTTACTGCCAACATTGACATGAAAAATTTACTTTTTCACGGTGAATTTACGCGAATCGAGTGACAAGCTCGATTGGCACTCACACTCGCTCGTTTTCGATTGTCGATCCGTGTGACGTAAACTCGTTTACGCTGTAGTAAAGTTATTCGATTTACTTTGACCAACTCACACTAAGCACTCAGGTGTATGGCGATAGGCTCGCCCCCTGTCACATTTGGGACTGAATATCGTCCGGTGAAGTGTGGGTGTTATACACCTCTGCCAGCCCCCTCGGAGGAAAGGCGTGACGATATGTAGATTATTACAAACAATTGCATTTTACAATAGTCATTAAAAAAAAATCTGTATGTAGGAGATCATTTCCGAAACTACTGGTCTGGTTTAAAAAAAAAAGTAAAAAGCCACACAATAACTGTGTTAAAACTGTGAAACCTGAGCGAGGTTGCGGCCAGATAACTAGTATGTTATAGTTATGTTGGACGTGTCTGTGAGGTTGAGGGTTAACGAAACCCTTAGGTCTTATCGGGGCGAAAGATAAGCTAGAACTAAACAGACATGTTAGCCTCCAACTAAGACTCTTTATAGAAAAGTAGCTGAGCCCTGCGGAGTTATCCGCGGTTAAAAAGTAGCTGAATGTGTTAAACTGGAGCACAAAGCTACCTCCGTTCTAAATTTCATCAGAATCCGCCCACTCGTCCAAGCGTGAAGAATGAATTGACTAACACACACACAGACATACACATACAAATACTTTCGCCTTTATGTATTAGGATTAGGATTAAGAAAATATGAGGATCGTGTTTGCCAAGAACTAAATACTTGTTATTTTCCCCTAGTAAGACTACACAATTGTCAATACTTCAGAAAAAATATTCGCCCTGTCACGGGAAGAACCAGCATCTCTTCGCATACTAACAGTACTAACATGCTCGCGTATTATATCGCCTAAACATAGCTAACTCACTACAGTACAGCAGGTATTCTACGTGAGATATTATTCGTATCTTGGTCACTATCACTCCTATGACTTTTCAAACGAGAGAGACGGTGACAAGAAAATATCTCACGTGCAGGGGTCCAGCTCAATTATGAAGCGAGCTCGCTACAGTTTCAGCTGAAACTGAAACAAACTATAGAATGAAGTCACCTAGAGCTCGAGGCGACGCGGCCCCACTGCACGACCCGTGCCCATTTTCATATCCCATGTGAAACTTACAAATAAATGTAACGCTTGCCAACTGTTAACTTGAGAATTTGCCCTCAAAACCTGCCGATTTGACTAACTTAGAACTTTTGTAAACTGCCGAACTCGGTATCAATTAATATATTATGCGTAGTTATGGATCCAATGTGTGTTCTAATCTATCTTGGTAAGTTTGTGTTTTCAATTATCTAGGACTAACAGGATGCGCGCGCGACCAAATTCTCGTCATTTTTTGTCGTGAGAGAACGTGATAAGGCTATGTGTAAACATACGTCTGTCTCGATAAAAGGAGTCGACATACCGTTGTCGCGCTGCATATGATACGCTAGGCGTGCATGAAAGTGAAAATCACCGAAATAATATCGGGTTCAAGAGTCAACCCTTTTTGTGTGAACCATTTTCGTATGTAAATTGATATAAAATAGTTTTAAACATGATATCCTCGTGCGACTTTTTCAATTACAAAAAGCTTAACGACAGCTTTAAAATAAAATGGAATTTAAATTTAACCCATGTTGTTTAACTTTAAACCGTTTTGTTTTAAATTTAAAATTGTTCGCGTTGTTGTAGTTATTGTGAGTTACGATTCAGCCTAGAATATTGGTATTACTCTTCTGTCGAATAGCAATCGATGCAGATTACAGATCTCAGAAGCCTTTCTTTAATGCAGAGGCATCTTTGAATTTCTGGAATAGAGCTAAATTTTAAATACAAAACCTCTAGGACTTGAATACGTTTCAAAGTCCTTCATTCAAAATCGACTACTGTAAGGAATGCATAATAATTATTATCGTGACCTGGTCTACATTTGCCTCGGTAGATAGATGTGGATCGATACCGGACGATAACCGATGTTATCGCCTTAATGAGTGTTATTAACGTACCTCCCCATTCTTTGTTTAATTCAAGGTTGCTATATTCAGAAGTATGTCCTAGTAAAAAGCCTTAATCATGATTACCGACAAAAGCGACTATTTTTTTTTCACAGAGTACAAGTGTGGAATACTCTGCCAGAGTGTGTGTTCCCTGACACTTACTATCTGGGTGTCTTCAAGTCTCGAGTGAATCGATTTCTTCTAGGCAAGCATGCTCCATCGTAGGCCGCATCACTGCTTATCATCAGGCATATCAGGCATGTTGGTGGCCAAACGCAGGTCTTTATAGCGCATCATCCATTTCATCCACTCTGGTTCTGTCAGTTTCATCGTTCCGTTTTTGAAAGTCTTTCTTACGTGATCATCATCATCATCATTATCATCTGGTATTTGCCCACCGCTGATCATAGATCACTCTACTTATTTGCCACTCATCCGGGTCCTGTGCCAATCTCGTCCAGGGGACCTAGACAAGGTACAATCGCTTGCAAGCTAATCTATTTCTACAATCGCCAACGTTCAAACTGATGATAGGCCGAAACCTGCCTCGACTGACTAACTGCCTCAGTGGCTCAGTTCGTAGTGAACCTGCCTTCTGAGCGTGGGGGCGCGGGTTCGATTCCCGCCTAGGGCAAACACTCATGTGATGAACATTAGTGTTTGTTCTATGTCTGGGTGTTAATATTTATCTAAGTATGTATTTAAAAATATCTAAGTATGTATATCATTGCTTCTGGCAGCCATAGTACAATAGCTTTGCTTAGTTTGGTCAGGCGACCGTGTGTGGAAGTGTCCGAATTTATTTATAAAAGAAAGTGCCATATAAATGTCACGTGATCTTATTGTCAGCTCTCCAATCAGCATCTAGCGTTCGAGTTTTAGCAATTGTAGAAACAGAATCGCCTCAAAGTGATTTAAACTTGTCTCAGGTTTGTCGACCGTTCGTTTGAAAGCTTATATTATATACTTACGAGTACCTTTGAAGTCGACATTTGTAAAATCAATTATTTTTGTACTATCTTATTTTGTTATCTCTGCGTGACTTCAAACCGCTTGAGCAAATAAATTTGCATTTTTCACGACTCACTTTACATGAAATAAAAAGTAGGGGACTCGAGTTGAGCTTGCTCGGCAAGGGTTCTGTAGGGTTCCCTGTCTATTTTTAATAGGTGTTTATTGAAACCTAATGGTTTCATCAAAAGAAACGTCGTCTAGTAAACAGTAAGTTCTAGTGAGAATAAAATGATTTAAAAATAGGTTTCTATAAAAAAAAAACAACAATTGTCTTTGTTGATAATAAAATCATCAAAGACAATTATTGCTTTTGTGATAATGCTTAAATTAAAATTACTTAGGGTTCGTAGTTGCATCCACTAAATAATATAAGTTGTACTTAATTAATAAAATTTAATAAACTTTGATGACACATTTGACGCACTTCCTGCTTTTTTTTATTAAGAATATAAGAAGTCGGCGTTTGACCACCAACGCTGTGTTTCAAGATAAGGATCTTGGATAATAAGTCGAGTTAATTGGTTATTGAATGCGTAAAATGAGTTTGCATTTTTAAATCTGAAATTCTTTTATATTTTGTTAAAAAGCCGTGCTCCTTCATTAGTAAGCGTTGTTTTGCCGTAATTTGTTCGATGCTGAATTTGTTAAATTCATGTTAAAATAATTAAAAACGGATAAAGAGCTCCCCTTTGAAGTGGAAACGCAATTGGGCTACAAAAAAATGAATTAGCGACAAGGACAAAAAGTTTTTTCAATAGGCAATTAATTGATTCAGGGAAAGATGAGAAAAAATTGGCGAAACGAAGTTGAATAGCCAAGCCGCAAGTTTTAGCCATAATATTATGAAAGGGTCGAACAAGATGGAGAATGAAGATATTAAAATTCAACCACTTTATTAAACGTGGACGTGAACAAGGTTCTTTAATAAAAAATAATATTTTCAAAAAAAATGTAGGTCAAGAAAAAAGGAATATTGAAACACTTGCCTATTCAATACGTACTACAGCTCAACTGATATCAAATGCTGTTAATTGTTTAGACTTCGACTACGCCTTCTCAAATCGCAGTTCTGCTAGTTATTCGGTATTTTTACAAGCTTAGTTACCCCTTTATTAGTTTCGATTTTTTACTAGAGACGATAGGCCCCCAATTGCAAGGAATAACCGTAAACAACTTCCTATTAAATATACAGCATTTGTTAACATTTCTAGTCATCCCTCAAAGATATTCAAACCTCTAATAAATAGAACAATGCTAGTTAAACCAATTGAACGGACATTTAAATTGGAGCACTGATTGGTCCCCTCCTGACCTCCCACTGCCTCCCCGCCCCGCGTCGTGACAGACCACTGGGCTCGAACATTGATTTTTTAACAACCCCTATATTATACGAGACCGATCGATGCACCCGCTTCAATAGTTGCGCCGCATTATAAAAACTAACTTTTAATTAACTCACAAAGGTAGTAACTGGTCCGTTTCAAAATTTTTAAACTATTTTTCAACCACTTGGTGGTATATGGGCAATATTGTGTCAAGAGCTGTCAATAGAGTACTTAAAGGTCGGCAACTTATCTGTGATGCCCCTGATAGGTATCCATAAGCAACAGTGATACCATTTGACGTTCATAAGTGTATCTTTGATACCTAAATTGAATAAAAACATTTTGACTTTGACTTTGACATCCGGCGCCCGTTAGCTTGTTTGCCAACTATGGCATACAAAAATAAGATTTAGATGTTTGGTTTACTTGTGTGAGTTTGGTGATACGAGTACATAGTACAATATTATACTCGTAGTACCATCGAGCTTGAAGAGATTGTAAGAACGTAATACAAAAACTTTTTTAAAAATCATTGTTTAAATAAAACTTAATACCCTGAAGTTGTATTGCTGTCACAGCTTAAATCAACAATACAAGCAAAGTCGATACAAGGAATCGAATAATGGAATTAAATGGCTGATGGATTATATCAATTAAAAAATCAATTTAGTAAATGTCTACACTTATCGTAGCTAAGCAACCATGTCCGGTAGTATAGTAGTGTTATACACATTTTTCACTACTACTAGCTAATGAAGACCTTATTTTATTACTTATTTTATTATTTTACCATCATTTTTAGTTCATATTAGTGTAGTTTTATTAATATTATTAGTATAGATTTTAATGAAATTGAAAGTGAAATAAAATAAAAATAAAGTTTATGGAAGACCTTAGATTACGTGCTGGCTGACGATATCATTAATATAATTAACTGTCAATAACATGAAATGAGCACAAATATTGAAATATAGCAATTTCACTCATTATACCCTCATTATCCTAGATTATCCATCTCGCCCACGCAAGTTCTTTGACTCCCAATCAGCTAGTTAAGTAAACAGCCCTCCATTTACGAAACGTCAACGCACCCTTTCAATACGGCTAACGAGCCACTTCCTGTCATCTATCGGAGATGAATTAGTATATATTTTTATGAAAGCTGCCTACCTAAGTAGCCGGCGCTGGTTACCTTTGACGTCAGCAGGGGCTTATCATTTCGTGGAGACGAGTAAATTGAACATTGACTTTTTGGTGATATAATAAACTAGCTGCGCCCCGCGGTATTACCCGTGCTTAAAAAGTAGCCTATGTGTTAATCCTGAGTATAAGTTACCTCCATACCAAATTTCATCAAACTCCATCCGGCCGTTTGAGCGTGAAAAAGTAACAAACATACACACTTGCACACTTTCAAACTCGCAAACTTTCGCTTTTATAATATTAGTGTTATGCGAAAGTGAGGTTCGTTTGTTTATTTTGAAGAAGAAGTATAAGAAAATTTATTTTGAAACACACATAAAATTAATACAAGTAAAAAATAATAATTACGAGTATGTGTTTTAAAAAAGGCTGCACCTCAGCATAGTATGCTGTTTAAACAGCGCTGATCTTCCGGTGAAGCCTTCAGTTGTATAACGCAACGCAAGATTTGTTTGTTACGCTTTCAAGTCTCAACCACTCAACCGAACACCATGAAATTTTGCATACAAAAAGGGACATAGAGTAATTTTCATCCCGAAATAAACAACGGTTCATGTGAGACCGCAGGGGAAACCGCGGCGCACAGATAGTAACAATATAATTATACCTACAAACCCGTGGTCAGTAGCGTGGTGCCTCTATATTTGGGAATAAAAGGAATTTCAAATGAGGCTTTGCAAGCTATATTTGTACTCATAATTTGAGGGCCAGTGGCCCTATTCGGAGATTTTAGATTTTCATCTCACAATTTTTCGTCCTTGTTGCTCTCGTTTGAAACGTCATAAGTGTGAGAGTGACCAAGATAAAATCTTATCTCATCTCACGCGCAGGAATAGCCCCACTGTTCGCCAATTCGCCATCGACGGACGATCGATGGCGTTGACATCAATTAGGAATAATCGAGAATTCAAATTCAAATTCTTTATTTGCTCATAGTAGGACACCTGTTTCTTGGAGCGCTAATCCTCAAACTAGGTAAAGCTGTATGTATCTTGGGGATTAGTTCTTCCAGTTATTACTACTTCTAAATCTAGAATCTTCTAAATTCTAGAATCTAAATTAGAGCGATTTATAACGGTTACAGTTCTTTTGTTTTGACATCTGAATTCGTTCGTGATGCTAATTGATTACTGATGAAGTGACTGATTCAATCGTTGTGGGTTCAAACCCCGCATTCATTATACATTTTTGCATTGTCCTCTAGCCATTGTTCCTATCATTGTTTGCTCGTGTTTTACTAACTCTACTTTAAAAATTAAAAACAATTTTAAAGTCGCGTTGCTTATTAACTAGTATGTAGTCTATTTCATCTGGAGCCACAATGTTTTGAAAAATTTAGGAAAATTAATGATGACTTAAATGTGTCTTATGCAGTTGAATAAATTGAACTTCGCGACTTGGCAAACGTAAATAAACTCCCTTTCTATATCGCAGCCTTTTTAAAATAAATACTAACAGTTCTATCTCCATCCAAAAATACACAATGAAATTTCGCAGTTTTAAATAAGTTTAGCATCTCACACGTCTAGATAGAATTGACTTGAATAGACGCGTCAATAAACTCACTCAGAGTGACGGCACAAAATCACATCAGTACTTCAACAAATTGTATTGGCGTGATTGAATCGGCTTCAAAAAGGTATGAAAATACCCTCAAATACGACCGCAAGTCAGCAACCCTCGGCTTTTTATCATAGACGCGAATAGACGCAAAAAGTATTCGCCCTTTGAGGACACCCCGGGATAATCCGTTTCGTGTTATTCTTCAACAATCTCGTCTCAAAAGATTTATACTTACTCGTATTTTCTTATCCTAAACAAACTTGAGCTAAAATCGCAATATCTTAAAAAAGTCGGCTAAGCGCGTGTCGTACTAATACATAGCGTTCCGTATAATAAATAGTAAATGAACAAAATTCACTAAGTCAACAAAATGTAAATTAAAAAAAAGGTAGGTATGTTGAAATCTGAAACATTTCGTAAATAAGATGAATTCCTTACTCGTAATTTCTTGTTTTTCTCCCCAATTTTTTTGCCTGTACATCACAATAATGTATTTAACGACTGTGCTAATGTTTCGTAATGTTTCCGCTCGGTTCCGGGTTCCGCTACTCCGTCAGCGGTACCCTTTGAAATAAACATCTCTGAGTTTCAGCTAACAAAGACGATTCCTCAGTTGATTCACTCCGGTGATTGTTTGTAATCGCCTCCGAGGCCCAGAGGGTCCTTCCGTAGAATAATGGACCTCTGTTTCTACTGAACGTTGTCTCGGAATAACAAGTGCCTACTAGCCGGGGGACCTTCAGATTACTGAAGGAAAACGTCACAATTACACAAGAGAGAGACAATACACCTGTACTTTACAGAATGAGGTAAAAGGTAAAACAGAGTAAGCAACTGTACATACATACATAGTTATAGCGCAATTGGCATAGATTTGACTACCTCGGTGGCTTAGTTGGTAGTGAATCTGCCTTCTGAGCTTGGGGGCGTGGATTCGATTATCACCCAGGGCAAACATTTATGTGATGAACATTTGCGTTTGTTCTATGTCTGGGTGTGACTATCTATTTAAGTATGTATTTAAAAATATGTATGTTTGTATATCAGTCTTTGGCAGCCATAGTACAAGTTCTGCTTAGTTTGGGGTCAAACGACCGTGTGTGTGAGTGTCCCGGATTTTAAATTATTTATTTATTATAAACTAGCTGCGCCCCGCAGTTTCACACACGGTTCAAAATCCTATGTGCTATTCGCCGTGAAGTAACAAACATCCATCCATCCATCCATCCATTCTTACAAACTTCCGCGTTTATTATGTTATTATAATTTTTTTTTTTTTTTTTTTTTTATGTATAATAGGTCGGCGTTTGACCACCAACTCGCCTGATGTTATGCGACGTTGTGGTCTAAGATGGAGCACGACGACCTATAAGATATCACTATTCACTCTAGCCTTGGAGTTTTGTAGAGTGAAGAAGTACAAAGACGGCAGTTGAGTGAGGCGCTACAAGTGCGCTACTGCTCAGACCCGTCTTCGGAACTTGACTTGTATATTATAATAATTTTAATAAATATATATATATTAGGCTTACACTTGGTCGGTAGCTCCTATTCGATTGCCTGTGGAATTCGGACAAACGCCTTGTGTAAATGAACGGAGTAGACTACGCCCGTATTCGAACAGTTTCCCAGAACGTGAGTAAAACAATGTAATGTAAACAATGCATCGGGCCGAATTTAAGTAACCTCTTACCCGTACACCCTAGTACGGGCAGACAACCGAGTGTAATTGCGCCATTACTGTAGATCTATGACAGTTTGGTACCTACAGATTTAAAAATAAGTAAAATTATAAAAAGAAAATCGAAAAAAACTTGACTGACAGATTTAAAAAGAAGTAACATTAGAAAAAGAAAATCGAAAAAAAACCTGACAGCAAAATATTGTACCCTATGTCACTTCCACTATCAAGACGATTCAAATGACACCTTACATGTCGAAATCCATCAAGCTGTTTAGGCTGTAGGGCGTGCCAAAGAAACCTCATACATACATACATACATACATACACTCGAAAAACATAACCCTCCTAACATTTATCCGACTGCGCAATAGCGCAGTCGGATAAAAATAGACCCATTTTTATTTTAGCCTTTTTACTGCTTAAAACCACGGTTAAGGTAATTACAGTTGGTTTTTAGCAATGCAGTTGCAGCATGCAGTTTCCTTTTGTGGTTCTTTATGCAATCTTATAAAATAAAAAAACACCGACTTCCCGTTTCCCAAACTGGATTTGTAAAAAAAATACCAATCGGTTATTAGTAAGATATCCTTTTAAATCCGTTCCGAAGACGGGTCTGAGCAGTAGCGCACTTGGAGCGCCTCACTCAACTGCCGTCTTTGTACTTTTTCACTCTACAAAACTTCAAGGCTAGAGTGAATAAGTACCTTATAGGTCGTCCTGCTCCATCTTAGACCACAACGTCGCTTAATATCAGGCGAGTTGGTGGTCAAATGCCGACCTATTCGACATAAAAAAAATTGTTTTTTTTTAAATCGGTTCATAAATAACGTAGTTAGTTATGCGGTAACATACATAAAATAAATAATTTAAAAACGCAACTGACTTTAAAAAACCTCCTCCTTTTTGAAGCCTGTTAAAAATAGATCTTAAGCTATGTGAAATACTTATCTAAAATTATGAACTGTAAAAAATCGTGAGCGATTAAACAAATTAAACGGTTGAATAATGGTTAATAATAACGGTTAATCCCTAAATTTCAGCCTACAAAGTGAAATTTATTTCCGAGTGAAGTTTTTGTACTCGTTGCGGAGTCCATCTTGTAGTTATTTAATTTCCTGTACAAAGAGCCCGGAGCGAAGATAAATATTTCCGAGAAGAGATGTTCAATCAATCGCGCGTCGTACTTAGTTTATAACTGAGGCAGGATGGGGAATTCGCCAGTATCGATGGAAATCTATTAAAATAGCTCTCGCGTTGCTTCCGTTCTAAAAAAGCAATTTAGCAAATTGTGTGGACTGTTGGATGAGAAGCTTGTATCAAACAGTACTTATATGTCTAGAGAGAGTTCCGTACTGTTTATGAACGAAAAGTGACAAAATTTCTTATACTAGTGTGCGTGACAGGTATGTCTTATACTAGGGTTGCGTCATACATTTTGTTCATTTGGAACTTCATAGTTGGCCGTTTTTTTTTGGCCTGTGCAATGTGTTTTCAGTTCATCTGGACATATCATTTGTCAAAACATTACCCTTACTAGGAGTTTGTATAGTTAAGAAAACTTTTTTCGTTTTCGTGAGGCTCCATAGATTTCAAGAAAGCGCACGGAAACGTTAACGAACTAGGTTAAATGTATGGAGCCAAACGAAAAAGAAAAACGTTTTCGAGAACTATCAAAACTCGTTGTAAGCCCCCTGCACCTAAAATGGGATTTTATGTTTTGCTCTTGTTGGGTTGCTCAACATTATTTGTAGGGATCAACAACAACTCAACCACAACGACTCAGTAATTTGTTACTTTTAAAATTTTTGATATAGTCTGACGACAAAGTCTGGCCTAAGCGTTATTCAGGACTTCAAAAGGGAGGTTTTCAATTCATTTGTATTTTTTTGTTACCGCATACCTCCGTTAAATATGGAACGCATTCGATTTTTTTATAGGATATACTTAGGGAACGTACCCATACTACGTGACCATTTCGTACAATTTTTAACCCTCTTCCCTCCCCCCTCGGTGAACATCTGTACTCTATACTACTCTATTCTAAGACCCCCTCCCTCCTACTCTAGTTTTACGTAGTAATTCATAGTTTTAAATCGTTTTTTGCAAACAAAACATTAAAAAATCGTATCGCCCCCCCCTAAATGAGTCACGTAGTATGGGTACGTTCCCTTACTTGCAAACTGGTCCCATTTCATCCAAGAATCAACAATTCATTACAAGATCCAATTCGAAAAACAAAAACGTCCGTTTTTTTTATTTTAAACATTATGTTCGTGATTTAATCGACATCACACGACTCTATCTACTATTATCATTATTGACTCTTGTTCTAACGACTTTTGTTTGTGATGATATGTATAGAAATATATACATAGAACTGGAAACAGAAACTGTGATTATGGGTTTAACAAAATAATACAAAGTTTGTAACTAAAATAAACAAATTTAAGTGGACCGCACTGCCCGCTACTGGTTGGTTGCTAACAAAAGTTACAGCTGTAAACGTGAACGAGTGAAATAGAAGATAAACAAGGTCCTGCAGGGACAAATGAAAATCACTCTTGAATTCATTTCTCACTCATATTTTTTACATGGTGTCAAACTAAACTATACTGTTTTAGTTGAGCGACTTCATATTTTTTACTTCCTGGACCCCGTCTCTACTAACCAATTGTTTTTATATAGTGAATGAATTGCCTGAAATTGACACATTTTGTACGCCACGATTGTCAAAGTCGACAATTCATTGGCAATTTTAAAACAAATGTTTAGTAGCATCGAGGCCCGGAAAGGTTATTTACGGAGAGCCTTTTGCAAGAATGCGACAGAACATAAACCTTTCTTCTTTAATTAGTTGATGGCCGCTATCTGGCCTGAGGTAAAGCAATGATGCGGTTTACTGAAAGGGCACGCTGTCTAGAAGAAACGCATTCAATCGAGACTTGAAGACATCCAGATTAAAACTACTCAGGAACGTGAACGGAAAATCCCTCCTAAAGTGTGGAATGTTCTGCCGGAGCAGAGAATTCCACACACTAGCAGTTCGCACAATAAAAGTGGAACCAAACCTATCATTTTCTAAAGAACGTAATGTACTTTTGAATTGTCAACCATTAATGTTTCTATGGTTAATTTACCAACAAGCTCTCACTCAGTTACAAGTAGCTGGCCTTCTATTCTTACCAGTCGAGTTATTTTTTGGTCATTGTCTCTCTCGAATGAAAAGTCATGAGTGTGTGAGTGACCAAGTAACATCTCAAGCGTCATGAAAAGTAGGGCCTGTTTTCTTGTAGAGTCAGGGCCAAGTTGGCGTGACGAGGGCACTACGAAATTTACAAATGACCTTTCCCCACGGGCCGGTAGTGCGTAGCGGTGATTAGCGTTTAGTTCCTTGCTGGGGTGGTTTTTTAATTCCATTTGTTTGCACGTGTTTACATAGCAAGCCTACACGTTATAAGTTTCTAGCGTTTCATTAACTGAATACACGCGTGTTTTTTATGTACTGAAATGCGAACGACTCATTATGTTTAACAGTGTTAGCACACATACAGTTTACGCGTACGTAGTCTTAATTTAACAGCAAACTGTCTGTGTGCTTATTTTCTATCTTTATGTATGATTATTTATGTGCTAATTTCAAAACGTAATCAGCTTGTCTTGTAAAGCTTTAACACTAATTGTAAAACATTAGTACAAAGCAATCCTGCCTTGTTTTACCTAAACTTGCGAGAAATCATTTTACCTTTGAAAACGAGAATCTCCGTAATGTGAGGCTGATTCGTGAAACACAAAAGTTTTGCGCCCAATATTTTTGAAACTCCGACAACGAGCTCAGAAAATACAGATCATTTCGACTACACAGAGAATACAAGAATGAAACTTTGCTCAAGTTTCTGTAAACATTGTTATTGTTTGTGTATATTTCTCTTATACTTACATTTATTTCAAAGCTCTGTAGTGCTGTAGGGGCCTACGATGACAACTTATTACCATGATTTTCGATGTTGCGCGACTGCAAATTCTATCACCGCGCAATATCGAACAGCATCGAAAACAGAACGTAACCATCATGGTAGGCCCCCCTGTACTTACTTGTTACCGGTTACCGGAATAAACTTCCGTGCTAAAAGTTGGTCGAGGCTTAGTTTCTTGTTTAGAATCTCCCACCAGACCAGGATCTAGGATTTTTGAACCGGGGCTGAAACTTAAGAGCTTGAGAGTGGCGCCCATAAAGAGTTACGACTTATAAATTCACTAGCTGTTTTGCCCGCGGCTTCGCTCACGTTTTATAGTCTATTTCAATCAGGAATAATGTAGCTTTCTAATGGTGAAAGAATTTTTGAAATCGGACCAGTAGTTTTTGAGTTAATTCGTTAAAAACAAACTTACATACAAATCTTTCTTCTATAATATTAGTATAAACAAACAGATTGGCATATTACTATCTTTCTATATTTGCTGATCATATAGATGTTACATTATGATTTTGGCGACCTCTGAATCTGCTGTCCGAGGCAAGCGCCCCGGTTTGCCCCCTGGTTGCCCCCCTGAATCCGGGCCTGTCTCCCACTTGCGTAAAAATGATTAGTTCATAAGTATAATAGTTGGTTATCGTGACAAGTAAATTGCGCAACTTGAAAAAGTCCTTTGAGTCAGAGTATAATTTCACTATAATTTTAGACGTAGAAACCCATGACTGGCGTAGAAATAGCAGGTGCCTGTTCGCATCATTATGGTGGAAATGCACTTTTGATGTGACTAATGCAAGTGGGTTAAATAATCTGCTAGGGGTTATATTACTAGGTTAGTAATATAACCCCTATTAGGGGTTATTGTTTCAACCGCATTCGGCGATCTTTATCAAGGCGAGTGCGCGTGCGCGGCTGCGTCTCGTATAGCATCGTACGTGAGTAATTCCCGTTTTTTAAAACCATGTGTGAAAAACATGTCAGTTTCCTAATAAAATGAAAACCACGTCAGTTTTCATAATAAAATGTTTGACTTTTGTTATTTTTCTTTTTAATAGCTTAATGGTTTTTTCTCTGTTTTGTTTTTCTTGAAAACTCTCTTTTGTTTCTTTAATTTAATATCTTGTGAAGTCCAGTTCAAAAGATTGTTCTCCTCGCCGTCACTGGACGGATACGTTTTACTTACTTCTTCTACTTGCCTATTTTAGTTTCTTCTACTAATTGTTCTACTTATTTCTTCTTTTCGGGTTGGCAGCGCGTCAACAGCACCGCTTGTGTTGCAGGTGTCTATAGGCAGCGATTACCGTTTACTATCGGGCGGGCCGTCGGCTTGTTTGCTACTCTCATAAAAAAAAACTTGGCAGAATAGAATCGGCGTTTGACCACTAACTCGCCTGATGTTAAGCGACGGTGTGGTCTAAAATGGAGCACGACGACCTATAAGGTACTTATTCACTCTAGCCTTGAAGTTTTGTAGAGTGAAGAAGTACAAAGACGGCAGTTGAGTGAGGCGCTACAAGTGCGCTACTGCTCAGACCCGTCTTCGGAACGGTTACACCGGACTACATCCCGAAACACGAATAGGTCATTTCACGGCATGGCTTGGTCCGGTGGGTGGTAACCAGCCACGGCCGGAGCCTCCCACCAGAGTTTGCTACCCGGTTAGCACTACCCGGGGACCACGTGTAGGGAATCAGAATAGAGTACATTCCTACGGACGTGGGTAGCTCAGCCCCCAGAATTATAAGTAAATATAAGTATAATACGTAAAGACACGACTACGTGAAAAGCCACCGGGCTATTATTGTTTCATTAAACGCAGCATAGTCGACCCTTCCAACGCAAATATTGTGTTTGACTTGTGATTTGGGAACGTCTTTGCTATTCAAAGCTCAGCGATGAAAGCTGAAGGTCGCCAGATTTGTTTATTTGATTTGCTATACAAAGGACGATAATTTCTAAATTGAACTTTTTTAACTCACGACTAAAAAATTGATTGTTAAGTTCCTTGAAAGAGATTTATGATTCAGTAGATTGATATGAACTAAAATAACGATACATCAAAGTTTAGGTATTTTTTTCACTAGCAGTATTTATTCTTCTTTATTTCAACAATTTCCGCTATATCGTAAACCGCGGGCAACTAATAATATTACAATTCCAAGGATAATACTTGTACTTACTGTCTATATTGTAGTATAAAAACAGGGTTATCAGGAAACGGTGTATTAAACCGAAAGGGAGTCATTGTCAGTCAGTCAGTCAGTCACCCATCATTATGAACAACTTCTAATGTGGGGTCAACCCTGAAATCGAGAAAAAAAAAACAGCTGATTTTTTTATATTATTATTTTATGATTATTTTATACGTTTTATCGATGAAAGAACTTTTTGTATATAACAGCTGATTTTTTTTCTCGCTATTTGGGTTGGCTCCATAGTAAAAGTTGTTCATAATAACAATGACCCCCTTTTGGCTTAGTACACCCTATACCGATAACCCTGTATTTATCAGTATGTAAATATAGCGATGTCTTCATCATTTATGTTGTGGTTTACTAACCACTTGAAGTGTAAATTCAAGATTAGCGGCACGCAAGACAACCTTTTCCACGTCATTTCATCCGATTGGCCGCGGAGGGCCGCCGCCGGCTCTGGAGGCCGCCCGGCCTGTGATGGAGGCCTTTGGGGCCCCGGATAAATAGTGACGACTACGACGCCCTTGGACTTTGAAATTTTCCGGGTTGTTTATTTTGATTTTGCTCTGTTATTTTTGCTCAAAGCTTGTATTTACTCTATTGACAAAGTATTTTTAGATCATGTTGTTTTTTAAGAGTAAGGTACCAGTATTTTTAGTAGCTGCGCAATGAATGCGCAAAAATAAGCCTGTATTTCGCCGCCCGTCTGTACCGCCCGAGGCTCTTCGCTTTCAAACTCTCGAGAATAGCGAAAAATTTCCACCCAAAGGAATTCAATTTATTACGCACAGATTGTGTCTGTCAAATGTCTGCTTAGGATAGTCATATTCGAGGGAAAATCTGAAACGGGCTGGAAATCTCTTTTGGTGCTTTGGGTGGATGAATACAGTCAAGGGTAGAGCTTGACTGGTTGCGTTGGGTTTGGTTTTACATTTGCACTGATCATAGTTATTGATGCTAGAATTAACTTACGGAGTCTTTAGAAGCTTATTAGTCACTTATATTCAAATGGCGATGATAGCCTAGTTGGGAGAAGGCCCGCCTCTCAAGCCAGAGGGAGCGGGTTCAAACCCAGCCGACGGCACGCACCAATTTGTTCATTGTGTAAGCATACATATGTGCGTATTGCATGTCATCTGCTACATGACTGGAGCCCGGTGTATGGCGACAGGCTCGCCCCCTGTCACATTTGGGACTGGATATCGTCCGGCGAAGTGTGGGTGTTGTATTACACCTCTGCCAGGCCCCTCGGGGGAAAGGCGTGACGATATGCTATATTCAAATGGGGCCTTTGGGAGAGGCCTGACATACGAGTACAGCCATGGGGTTACAGCTCTAGCTACGCCGTAGACTCAAGCTGTAGAACACAGCAATCACCGTAGCATTGACAGCAATGTTAAAAACTTTCCTATTTATTTCCGATCTACATCCAAGCTTATTTTTTTATTGCGAATACGTCCGCGTTTGAGCACCAACCCGCCTCGGTAAACGACGATGTGATCAAAGACGAAGAACGCAGACTTAGAAGATACATATTCGCGCTGGCCTTGAACAGGCCTAGATTATAACTCTCAGGAAACATTTTTTTTTTTTTTTTTTTAAGTAGAATAGGTCGGCGTTTGACCACCAACTCGCCTGATGTTAAGCGACGTTGTGGTCTAAGATGGAGCACGACGATCTATAAGGTACTTATTCACTCTAGCCTTGAAGTTTTGTTGAGTGAAGAAGTACAAAGACGGCAGTTGAGTGAGGCGCTACAAGTGCGCTACTGCTCAGACCCGTCTTCGAACGGTTACACCGGACTACATCCCGAAACACGACTAGGTCATTTCACGGCATGGCTTGGTCCGGTGGGTGGTAACTAGCCACGGCCGAAGCCTTCCACCAGAGTTTAAATAAATAAATAATAAATAAATTCGGGACACTTCCACACACGGTCGCCTGACCCCAAACTAAGCAAAGCTTGTACTATGGCTGCCAGAGACTGATATACATACTTAGATATTTTTAAATACATACTTAAATAGGTAATTAACACCCAGACATAGAACAAACACAAATGTTCATCACATAAATGTTTGCCCTAGGTGGGCGTGGGTTTAATACCCACGCCCCCAACCCCACGCCAAGTTTGCTACCCGGTTAGCACTACCCGGGGACCACGTGTAGGGAATCAGAATCGAGTACACTCCTACGGACGTAGGTAGCTCAGCCCCCCGACATGGAAGCTATTAAAAATCACAAACTAAACTAATACATAGTGCATCGAGTCAACAAATAGCGCAGTAGGTAATACGCGTGGGAGCCGGCAGGCCTCCAGTACGTCCACCAATCCAATTAGAGTTATCGATCTCCATTTTGAGCTAGACAAACGCGATGAATCCCATTAGCGGGTAACACCTACACGTGTCGCATCGGTGAATTTGTCAGCAGACCAATACTAGTCGGGTCAATTATGTACTATCATTAAATTTAGTAAAGGTCTAGCTGCGTCTTGTGTTTTTACCTGCGAAAGGAGGAGGGTTACGTTTTTCGAGTGTATGTATGTATGTATGAGGTTTCTTTGGCACGCCCTACAGCTTAAACAGCTTGATGGATATAGATTAGAGAGTAAGATTTAAGCCGTTTAACTGAATACATTTTTAAGTGAGACTTCTTTGAGATAAAAAGGAGCCTGTGCTTAATTCAGGGCATAAGCTTTGATAAATGATATGTCAGATGGACATTGCATGAGCCAAAAAAATAACAACCAACTGTTAGGTTCTAAATGAGCAAAATATATGACGCAACCCTAGTAAAAAACGTACTGTCACGCACACTAGTATAAAAACGTTGGCCTATCACTTTTCGTTCATAAACAGTACACTCTCTCTAGACAAATATATAAGTAGTCATAGGGTATAAGTTATATACATTTCAAATTTAATCCAAATCTGTTCAACCTACGCGAGAAATAGTAACTTTCAGTCTTATAAAGGGTCCGCCAGATACCTTTTTTTTTTGAAAATGCTATAAAAAAAACTACTGAATATTTTCTCAAATTTCTTTTTTATTTGAAAGTACAATCCTTCCGGTTAATAATGAAATGAAAATAAATAATAAATCAGACATGAGCTAAGTGTTACCATTCACGAAATAAGCACTAGGTGGACAAAAAAACCTGTTATTAACCTATTATAACCTTATTAACCGGAAGGATTGTACTTTCAAATAAAAAAAGAAATTTGAGAAAATGTTCAGTAGTTTTTTTATAGCATTTAAAAAAAAAAGTGATCTGGCGGACCCTTTAATATTAGTAGTGTGACACACGAGTTCCTTGTCCTTGTATGTGGGGTCGATATCGGTCATGGAATACAATATTCGTTTTACTGTCGACATTATGTAGAGCTAACAAGTTATTATAATGATATGGTACCAGTAGATAAGAGATCAATGACTGTTAAATCGTTTTTGTTAAGCTTAAACTCATCTTGAAGATCCATCAAAAGTTCAAACACGGATTTTGAACTTATTGATTTACGTATTAAGTTAAACTAACAGAACTACCTATAGAAAATAGTTTAAATGAAATGTACAGTTGGGCGTAAACAAAAAGAGAAGACAATAATCAGATTTCCGTTAAGTAGTGTGGTTGTCTCGTTCATCGTAAAAGTAACAAAAGTTGGATAACAATATGTCTCTCCTCTTAGTAAAGTTTCCAAGAGAAATGAAATCTCTTTCATCCGCAAATCGCAACCGCAAGCCGCACCACAAGATTTACATACGAAAATTACATTATAAAGTAGCTACAGAATTAGTTTAACAAACGCCATTTCAGCTGCATTATTTTGCATGTACGAGTAACTAACACTGGACAAAAATAACTTTTAATGCTCTACACTCCCTAGATTTCTATTTTTGCCCTATTTGTAAGTAAAATACTCGGAAATAGCTCCTTTATGGTAGCATGGCCTTATGCGAGTGACGTGCGTTGCCGCAGACGTCACAGCTCGCCAAATGTGACTCGCGGCTTATGAGGCTCGCGACCTCATGCGGCGGTCACTCGCGCAGCGGCCAGTCACATCACGACTGTCACGACGGACGCGCGACCACTGTCCAGCTCCGGAATCAAAAGGAAAATTTCAAAGAAAAGTTTCAGTTTTGATTTTGGAACTAAAGTGAAAAAAAAAGTTTTTTTTATTGGCTAAATTTAAAGTTCATTTTTGATTTTACCAAAAGGTAAATTGAAAAATTTCAGTTGCGCTTTTGAAAATCAGTAGGAAAATTTTCAAATAAAAAGTTTCAGTGTCGTTTTTGGAAAGTAATGCTGAAGTTTTGAATGTAGAACAAAATTACATTTTGTAGTTTCGTAACAGTGACTATTATGGCAATGACGCGATAGTGTTGTGCTGTGAAGACTGGATTAATTTGTGCTGGGACCAAGAGTCGGTAGTGTAAGGTTTATGCGTGAAGTGTCGGTACCAAAGTACAGGCCAGGCATGGTGGTGGTGCTATGATGTCGGCTTGATATCCAAGGCATGGTGAGGATGGGCATCATAATAGGGACTTGTGTGCCCGACGCTGAGCAGGATGCGGCCGCGTACGGCGCTCAGGTGCGCCGCCCGCCCAGGAGGATACTATATGGTAAATAGTTTTATGGTATTTGATGTTTGATGTTTGTCTGTTGTTAAAAACGATGATAGTAGAGTTGGAGAAGGCCCGCCTCTCAAACCGGAAGGAGCCAGTTCAATGCTATCCGAAGGCACGCAACAATTTGTTCATTACGTGCGTATTTAATGTCTTCTGCTACATAACTGCAGCCAGGTGTATGGCGATAGGCTCGCCCCCTGTCACATTTAGGACTAAATATCGTTAAGCGAGGTGTTGGTGTTGTAATACACCTCTACCAGCCCCTTCGGGGGAAAGGCGTAACGATATGTTATGATGTTACTTCCTTGTAAGCTAATTTGTGCTATCAATTGTTTTATCATTTTCTTCCTGACGAGAAGTATCAAGGAAACGGGGCACCGCGTTATAGATGAAGCATTATTGTATCTTTGCATCCCATCCCGCTCTATCCAGCTCACTCATATCCTACAAGCAAGCGAGAGGGCACACGATTACCGTCGCTACCATGGTTACACAAGAAGGTCCAGGCCTATTGGATGTTCCCAAATAACACTAATAGCATTTTATGAGATCATTGCCAATTACAATTCACGTTTGTCGTCTCACACTTCCCTCGGCACAAGTCGAAGAGTCGAGGACAGACAGGACTTAACGCGAAGTGGCTGACATATGTGGTGTTTAATTTACTAAGCGGTTCGCAGTAATTGAAATGTTTGCGTTCAAATTGAGTTGACTAACCTAGCAGGTTAGTTAACAGAAGAAATGTGAACCCGGAAAAATACTTCAACAATTTAAATTAAAACTAATCTTATCAATTGGTTCAAGGCGGCCTGGAAATACCTAGTTACACTACAATTAGGAACCAATTGTAAAGCAAATAATACACTGATTGCATTATTGACACGAAGATCGTATGTAAGTACCTCCCTTTGAGAAAGCCCACAGGGTTGCGGTCAATGCAATCAGTAGCCAGACTTGCGAGATTGCGAACTGCCTTAGATCAAAATCATAGTTACTACACAAGTTTGTGTCTGTAGTTTAGTAATAACTGCTATTGAAGCTGTGGCTGTGGCCAATATTGCATTGCAGTGGATACTACTGAACTATCAGTATCTCAGTCGCAAGATGCCATCTCAACAGTCTACACAAATATAGTTGGAAATTAATTTGGTCTATTATTGGTTGAATGCAGTGCCGGATTAAGTAACTGGGCCCGTAGCAAACGTCAACAGTCAAAGTTAAAGTTTTTTCATCAAGTTTTTGCTCTATTTAGAAGAGTTTGGCGCCGCATATCTACTTTGAAAATAGCTATTAGGTGTAGGGTTTTCTTAAGTTTATGTTGTTCGCGCGGGGCCTCTAAAGTGCGGGGCTTATCCGACACTGGCTGAATGAATGTCATATGGGATCTTGTGATTGCATTATAGTTTGCTTGCTGATATGTTAGGCTAAGAAATTGACGTACCAGACAATTCAGGCCGCCAAGGGGCTTATGAAAAAGCCAAATGAGATGTCGTATTTACAGAGTAGCAAAAGATCGCTAAAAACAAATCAATAGAAATTAGATCTGCTAATCGCCAATGAATATTTAGCTGTACTTACGTAGCGAAACGAAACCAAAACATACTGTACACGTAGGAAACAAATGGAAAACCTCGTCATCCGGTCTTAACTCGTCATAAATTGATTATAAGACAATCCTGCTGTGTCCATTCGTAGTCTTGTTCTTGTCACAACAATCGAATATATGTTTTATGTATACTTCAACAACACAGATCGAATAGTACAATCCAGGTATAAGACAGTACATCAAACAATGCGAGGGCATTGACAATGACACTGCTATATAATGGCATTCCTCTTTCCTCACCATCCATATATACGCAACGTAATTAAGTCCATATGTGTCCAACTAATACATCCATAGTCATGCTCATGTCAACTTTCGCCTTAAGTGGATTGAACCTCATAGGTACGTCTTATTTTATAAAAATACTTACACAACTTCGATTTGTAATAAATGAGATTCAGCTTCTCTGTTTTAGCGTCCTTAATGGCTTTCAACTTAGACTATCTAAAAAACAGAGATACTTGTTTACGCGTCGGGTAAAAATCCGTACGTGTTGTGTTGATACAAAGTATCTACTAAGTTAGTATATGGAATAAAATAAATAAAAAGTTAAAACAATATTTTTCCCCGCCCCAAACGTCTAACAAATTCAATTTTCTCCCCTCCCTGTTCGATACATGCTTGCATTATTTTGATCATTATTCTTCCCCTCTTATCGGAACCTGTGACATTCCCCAAACGAGGAACAAAGCCTAAAAATGGCATCGTTATCTACCACCCACTTGAAACCACTCGTCACGTCACAGTCAGTTGTGGCTAGGTGGTTCAACTACGGTTTACTAGTTAGTTTAATCCATGATATATAACAGGGCTCACCGAGGGAAAATTCAAATCACATGTAAAAACTACATTAATGAAAAGAGGATATTATAAGGTTAAGAATTATTTAGAAGATAAAGATGTCTGGAGCCTTCCACTTCCGTCAAGTAGCCACTAGTATAATATTTATAGATTGTAAGCCAAAATTTGTGAGACTGTAATTTATTTATTATTTTAAAAAATAATGCCCCTCAGTTTCTTGCCTGTTCTTCTGAGTAGAGGCTTTTTGTCCGAACAAGGCGGTCGAGTCTATATAAATAACTTTGACGTTCATAAGTGTATCTTTGATACCTAAATTGAATTTAAAAAAATTGACTTTGACTTTGACTCTGGCTTTGATCCAATAAAACAAGGGTTAGCATTCAGCTAACACGTAATGGCGTCATCGTCATCCGTCTCTTTCGAACTCGTTGTAAATGACTTATTTCGGTCTTGCTTAAGCATCGATTGACGTCACTACGTGTTGCTGTATCAGCTGTATGCTATGCCTGACGGAGTATATTATTATACCATGGTTCAGTCCACCTTCGTCGCCTTAAACCGATAGCTTAACAACATATCAACCAAGTTCAGTACTTTTATGTCTTGCTCGTTTGTTTTAGAACAAAAACTAGTAGTTAGGCCCCTCGGGCAATCTGGATATTGTGACCCCAGGACCCCACTTAGCCTTCAAGACAAGGAAACCCCTCGTTACGTCATCGAGCCACTCGTCACTCCATCGATCAGCTCGCTACGAAGTCGGCGGGTGAAGCGATAACCAGGAGTTGGCTCAACAAGTGGTCGCGTGTTTTACTACGCAGGGGAATAACGTAACTGCAACAGATTTAGAAAACTAGGAGTTGGTAATCAGGCGAGTTTTGTCATTGACAAGCTTACATCACAGGCAAGGAATGTACTGAAAATGTTGATCAATATTTTTCAAGAACGATTCAAAGATGCCACCTAACGCTATTACACCGTTTTGTGTTCCTACAGCCTCTCGTTTTGTGTTCATCTTAAGTGTCAAGCTCGAGAGGCTGTAGTAAGAAAAAAATCTTATTCATCCAAAGTGTTCAAAAAACGAAAAAAACACTGTCTTAATTCATAGAAAGCTCAAACTATAAGATTACTTTCTCAATCGAATTTTGACTTCTCTACGACCAAACTGGCGACGTCTACCCCAAGTCTGTGCTAGCCAATTCGTGCAGCTTACCAAGGGCCCGAATTATCGCTGTGGCAGGTTGTTACGATAACACTTTCCATCGGGTACGGTACTATCTGTCGAAAGCTCGGATCGTTCGCCTTATCAAACCCTTTGCGAGAACGGCAGCTGTTACAGGTTACTATAAATAACCGTGGAAAAGAAATGGAAAAGTTTTGATCATGTTTGTGTTTGTGTAGGTATTTAGTTTCTACTATGATGTAGCATTTCTTGATCCTTTTTGACTGATTTTCAAAAATGACTATCTTATTTCGAAATTTTATTATTAATGTAATACAAAGCGTTTCTGCCGTTTTATTGTTTTGGAAATCTGTGTCCGAGTTTTTTTCTCTTGAACAGATGTCGCTCGCTGTTTGTATCTTGATCAAATTGAAACAAGGATATGTAGATTGCATTAATTGTGTTAGTAAAATCAGTTCATTTTAAAGGAATCAGACTACGAAACTTCGACATATTATAGAACTGTTGAATATAACTTAAATTTAGTTTACATTGCATCGTCGCAATTAACTTATAAATGAATTCACTTACAGGACCTTTAATTCAATTATTAAAACTCTCTGTCTAGCAAAGATATCAGTAAGGCACTAGTTTTATTAAACATTTGGCGAACGCGACCGACGCGCTCCCGACGTGCGCCCTAAGCACTCTGCAAAATTGTATGAAATCATATTAATTATACAAGGGTTTATAAAATTACGAGTCACAATTCAAAAATCATAGACTTGCCTCTCTCATGCCAAGGTATCTTTAAAAACGCGATTCGCTGCGAAATATGTATGCGCCGTCAATGTTTATTTATCTATGGTTTTATAGTCATACCAATCGCCCGCAGTGCGGCGGCTCCCCAAGTTGTTACAACTAGTCCCTAAACGATATCTGTAGACTCGACTTGACATTTGATCCTAAAACACTCTTATCAAGTCTAATTGATAACGTACTCCGATAAAATAACTCATCGTAAGTGAACACGGTCGTAATTGCATAATTCAGATTGTAACATATAACAATGTACTGTATGTCATACTAAATGTCATAGTGTTGTTCAAGAGTGTCGTTTCTATTGTGTCATTTTAATAACTAAATTAAGTTTGACAACCCTAAAATTGGTGCTATTCTTTTCACACATACTAAAATGAAAAGGCAATGAGTCAGATAGGTTTAGTTTAGAGAGTGATGCAACAAAATCAACACCGTTATCTTCATTAGCGACTCAAGTTAGAATCACATGAGCAATGACATTTAATCTAGTGACGGGATCATTTCTATCGTCCACCGATTTTATCGAGCTGTATGGGGTTGATTACATATAATATATTCGTATAAATGCCGTAGCAGTTTACAAAATATAAATGCAAACCTGTTACTTTCCATAGATTTTTACTATTCTTGTTTATGTTGTTCCATAAACTGGGCTGGTCACTAGTTTCCTGCTACACTATTGAATTACTGCGTAATATTGCTCTATCATGCATTTATGTAGCAATTTCATTTTCCTCCCGGTTTGTTATTGCTGTTTCATTTCGCTTAGTGGTTTGCTCTTATTTCCTGGATATATTAATATACTTAAATTGTTTATTCTAAAATAAACACATTATTTATATGTAGTTATAGTATGAGTCTCTAGCTATTGAAAATATGTCTATCTACTTAAATACCAATCCATGTCTTCAAATAGCTGTCGATTTACTTAACTTATTTTCTTTGTTTCCGTTTTGGGGGAAGAGGGCGTCTACAATGATTTTACATTTTGTCCCACCGTTAAGATACAGCTAACTATCAACTACCAACAGAACCACCGAGGCAGTCAATGCATCAAACATCGATATCGATATTACGAAATATCGCGTTACTACAGAATATTGATAACTAACGCCTCAGCCGCGCGAATACACTCTGCTCTAACGGCCCATCAGCGAAATTAAAATGTTTGCGTCCAGTACGTGGTGCTTCATCTATCTAATGTATCTGTGTTTACCTTTGTTATGGAATAGTATCACTCGGCGCGGATGTTATTGGAAAACAGCACGTAATGACTACGATTGGAGATAGTGCAGACCGAATAATGGTGATTGAAATGGTTGTATGGGTAGTCATAACTAGGAAGAATACTGTTACAATAGGACTGTGGTTTCGAGATATTATTAGGTTCAAAAGTAAATTTGAGATGTGATACAGATGATCGCGGAAGTAAGAAATGTTCGTAGCTACCTCACCTTCGTATTTTTACATAACTTAGCCATTTTAGTTAGCTGCTCCATATAATTGCAATTATTACAACTACGATAATGGCAAAAAAAGATCTTATAAAGGTTACAATATGTGGTTGACAATATGTGCACTGCACGCACAATATGATTCATAGAAGTGAAACAAACGAAATCCGTTCTCAGCAATTTTTTAAACCTTGTGCCCTCTCACGATAGAAGAATTGCTAACTTTTTTTCTTAATTTAAAATTCTTTGGCACACCAACATACAAGTATATATAATCTGCTTCCAACTTTGAACGCGACACTGGAGGTGACGATGCCTTAGATAGCCCAGAGACAAGCCGATCAGGTTTCGGCTTTTTAGTTGGCGACGGTGTTAGCGGCGGCGCTGACGACGGTGAACTATTAGCAGGGGGATAGCTAGGTGGAAATGGGTAGCCAGGTGGAGGGGGGTAGCCAGCTGGAGGATATGGGTAAGATGAATTAGAAGGTGGCGGATAAGGGTAAGGGTACGGAGGTGGGTAAGGAAAGCAAGGCATAGCGCACGGCATACAAGGTTGCATACATGGTGGTGGCAATATAGGATCCGAGGGCATCTTCAATTTTTTCTTACATGTTTTGATTGGAGGACAGATTAAAACAGTGGTTGTTTGTGTTGTCGTGGTTAAGGTTGTCCTGGCAGCTTTGCTGGTGGTAGTTCTGGTGGCAGTTGTGCTGGCGGTTGTCATAGGAGAATCTTCGTCGTCTGAGCACGGCGGTGCAGTCGGGCACCCTGGTGGGATGACGTCCTGGACGATGTTTTTGTTGTTTATATCTGGTTCGTCAGTCGAATCTGTCGTGTCAATTATGTTATTTTGATATTTTTAAATATAAAGTAAAGTCTTTTAACGCCGCAAATTCGGTTAATACTTACCAGAGTTTTGGCGAGCGTAGATCTTGTTAGCTAACTGAAGATGCCCGTTCGTTTTCGTGCTCATCTTCTCAGATGAAAGCTGGCCTTGTAGGAGCTTTGCTAGGATGCGTTCTTTCCTGCGGTCTTTACATTCGCGACACATGGCGCAGTAGATTTCCACCATATCTTTGGGTTGGTCCTGCGCGTGGCAGCTGAGGCACGAGCTGCGGCAGTTCACGGCATCCACCGTCGACGGTACGAAGAGAAAAAGTGTAAGGAAGATGGGGTGCATTGCATTGCTGGAAATTGACATTATTGAATATGTAGTTTAGCTCCTCTTTTGTGGTTTTGTTTAAAATGCATCCACAATTTCTTCATATAGATTTTATTGGTGTTAGAATTTTATTTCGCCTGCTTTCATAACATTGTGAACTGTTAGAGAATGTTCAGCTCACAGATTATTTAAACTAAGTTTAGCTCCGTTCCTCTTCGATGCTATCTTAATAGAAGATATGGGACAGGTCGAAAAAAGTGGGTTTGAGCCACCAGTACCAGTGAACTCAGGTAAAATGAATTTGCAATTCACATTTTCAAATGTGTTTGGATCAAAGATTGGTACTTACCATTCACTATCAAAAAATAAAAACTCTTTGGAAACGAGAAAACTAGGTAAACTTTTTCACAAAACTTCGATTTAATTTTGTGTTATTTAAGGTGATCAGTGGGTTAGTTAGTTCAGCAATACTATAGCTTTAACTTTAAATTAAGAACTTTTTAATGAACACTTGAAAGTTTCCTAATTGAATTTTAGGTTATTTCGTTTTATGAAATTTGGTTTTGCACAACGTTTTTTAGGCATGTTATAATATTTTATACTTTATGCCTCGAGCTGTGCGTAAACGAGCAGCGAAAATGGTGTTTTATTTTTATTTCAACCAATATTACGTTGCGTTACATAATGTTTTATATGTTTAAACTACGCAGATTTACGATATTTGCAGGAACGTGAATTTATGAGCTTAATCACACTGGCGATTTGCGAGTGATTTCTAAGCGAGGCGAGCGCTAAAGGAACTCGCCGCGTGTTCGCAACGAGCACGCGACGATCACGCCACGATGACGCTAACCGCGGGCGCTCAAACACAGATTACTAAACAGTCACTACGTCGCAGCATCTTGCAAAATCGCGCTCGTTGCACGCTCGGCTCGCTTTGAAATCGCTCGCAAATCGCCAGTGTGATAGAGCTCTTAGCACTTGTGCTATTATTTGTTCTATGATATAAACTCCGATAGTTTTGGTTGTGTTCAGAAACTTCCCAATTCAGGCACCACAATGTTTACTGAGGTAGTCGCTTTAGATTCTAGAACATCTATAGGTGAAGGTTATACTATGTAATGTTCTACAGTAAACACTCCTTTAAAAATAGACGGCTTAATAACACCTTAAATTGCTTTTTGTTTTACTTGATTAATGATAATTATTTCTTTGACGTATTGTGATAAACATATTTTTCACTGTATTACCTAATGTATTTAGATTCGGTTCTTGTATTTAGTTTAGTTCTTCTACTATTAATCGATAGTGAGTATTTACTAAAGTAAATCGTCTAACCAGCTATCATGTCGCGTAGCACCTAACGACGTGTTCTGGTCCTTGAGAGTCAGATTCTACTCCAAGCTGCGCTTTTCCACCAGCTTTGACCACCCTTTTACAAGCATACAACTATAGTCTGTGAGCTATAGTCAATAACCTAGCCTACGAGTAGTAACTAAAAAACAATGGCAATCGATAGAAACATATAATCTACAAATAAATGACTCAAATAACTTTCTTTCACACTGAATAGTAGACTATTACTTGCTAGTTTATTACGTTTTCACTTCGAAAGCAATATTAAAACTTTCCATTACGACTAACACCCTAATAAGCTATCAGCCCTCGTTAACCATCACCCTGCAATTACCTCCTGACGACTCACTTGACACGAAGTTCCGTGCAAATGACCCTGTAGTCTGTACCTAACAACTACTCTTCAATCTGCGTCGAACAAAGGGATGCATTTTACATCCCCTCGTGGGGGTGCTGGGAAAGGGATTCAGTTACATAAGTCAATTATCGTGCTTGGGCTGGCGGAATCATTCGATTCTACCCTAGCAGTTGGGACCGAGGCCAGATTAGAGAACTAGAAATCTATCTCAGATGCACCTGCGTTTGATAATTATATTGTGGGTTATGGAGTTTGTAAAATGAATAAGAGTCCTGTGGTAATATGCTGGTTTAATGTTCGTACCATGTAATAGATCTTTTAATGTTAAAATATGATTGTCTAGCTACGCCCCGCGGTTTCACCCGCCGTTAAAAAGTATCCTATGTATGCTATTATAGACTATAATCTATCATATCTGTGCCAAATTTCATGCAGATCTGTTCAGCCGTTCTGTCGTGAAAGAGTAACAAACATCCATCCATCCATCCATCCATTCTTACAAACTTTCACGTTTATATTATTAGTAGGATTAGTGAGATAATACAACTACAGCTTTGCATCTAGAACTATATGAATACTCGTGAAAAAACTCGAGCGTTTCGTTTTAAACAGCTAAAGTTTTTCTTGCCTTTTGTTACACGTGTATGGGTTATTTTGCTATTAATTGAACATGAATATAAATGCCAGAGATAAAGGGATCGGCACCTTTTCATGGAAATTTTCAGTGACTCTCGATTAAAATTTATCGGATTGAAATGAAAAGGGAGATTTGAAAGCGTTCCATATTACGAGGATTGGATCGTTTCATGGCAACTGGAATATTAAAAAATAATTTTACATGATTTTCCGTCAACATTTTTTGCTGCAAAATGTATCAATAGTGTAGACGACGCACGTCACAACATTGTAAATGTAATTTTTTTAAATACTTACATCTCGACTTGACTACTAACGCCATCTGTGGGCGAGTAGATGTGTGAAAAACATTAAAATGACGGATTTCGCCAGGGTGAGGGTAGACGGCGACCGTGATATTTTTTTGTAATAAAATACGTCCAGAGGACCAACATGTACTCAGATTCTTGTGGCAAGAGTCTACAGATAGTCCGGCTAAGCTTTGTGCGATGCAAAGTTTAATTTTCGGTGCGACATGTTCTCCTTTTATAGCGCAGTACATACGGAACAAGAATGCTTTGAAATACGCAGATATCAATCAGGAAGCAGTTGACGTCATAATTAATAACCATTATATGGATGATTGTTTATATTCTACTAGCGATGAGAATAATGCAATTAAATTAGTGAAAGACATTACTTCCATTCATAGCAAAGGTGGTTTCGAGATAAGAGGTTGGTCGAGTAATAGTAAGCTGGTTTTAGATTCTATACCTACGGATGCATTAGCGCGCACGGCTATTCAGTTCAAAGACGGCGTAAGTAACACGACCGAGCGCACGTTAGGTTTAATTTGGCATCACGGAGATGACTCGTTTGGTTTTAAGATTAACTTGACTCGTATACCTAAAGATATTTTGAACGGAACCGTACCACCAACGAAAGCGATAATGCTTAGCATTATTATGTCGATTTATGATATTCACGGATTTTTATCGCCGTTGCTGATTAAAAGTAAAATTATTTTACAAGATGTACATAGATCCGGTGTCGACTGGAAATGTCAGATTCAAACTGCGGAGCATACCAAATGGGTAAATTGGCTCAATGAACTTGAAAAATTAGAATCGTTACGAATACCTCGGTGGTATTTTAATGCAGGTACGTGGACGCAGTGTTACCCAGCTACTGTAGGTACACAAGATGCCAACAAGATTATTGATACACAGATTCATATTTTTTGTGACAGTTCTATGAAAGCTTATTCCGCGGTTATTTATTGGCGTTTGACTAGAGTAAACGGGACAGTACTCGTGTGTTTCGCAGCCGCGAAGAGCAGGGTGACCCCGCTACGCCCTGTATCTATACCTAGATTAGAACTACAAGGCGCGCTAATAGCTTCACGTCTCGCGGATACTATTCAGCGAGAACATTCAGATTTAAAAGCGGACAAGCGCTATTTTTGGACGGACTCACATACGGTACTTCAATGGATTCGTAGTGACCCTAGGAATTACAAACCCTTCGTTGCTCATCGCCTAGGTGAAATTGACGAGTTGACGAAGGTACCGGAGTGGCGATACGTACCGACCAAGCTAAATGTAGCCGATGTAGCTACTAAAGAAGAGGCGCCACCACTTACATACGACAACGTTTGGTTTCAAGGACCCGGATTCTTACGGCAGCCTGAGAATACATGGCCTAAGGATCTGAAGTCTACCAACGCATCACGGGACGCGGTCTGTGAGACGAGGAGCGTTAATGTAATGACGTCACATGTCATACAATACTCCTTACCTAACGAAGATGATTTCTCGTCTTGGACACGACTCGTTCGTGTTACCGCTCGGGTATTACTATTTATAAAACGATGTCGACGTATTGACACTCAACTTAGTGTTGAACTGTTGTGTGAAGCAGAAAAGCTTCTCGTTAAAAAGTGTCAACAGGACTCGTTCGCTCAAGACATTGAACTACTCAAACAGAACAAGCCCTTGATGCATTCTAGTCGCTTGTTATGTTTGACGCCATATATTGAAGCTGATGGTATTTTGAGAGTTCAAGGTCGAATTGATGGAGTTCAATGTGTTGAACGATCGACAATGCGACCTGCCATACTCGACGGTCATCATAAAATGACAAGATTGTTGGTAGAATACTACCACAGGAAGGCGCTTCATGGAGCGCACGAACTGGTCGTTAATGAATTACGGCAACGATACTGGATAATAAAAATACGGCCGACCGTACGCGCCGTAGCTTCGCGTTGTTTGTTCTGTCGGTACCGCCGCGCAGCGCCGCAGCCGCAGCGCATGGGCGACCTGCCCACCGCACGCTTGCAGCACCACCGCAGACCCTTCACATTTTCGGGAGTTGATTTTTTTGGCCCGCTGGAGGTTACTGTAGGCCGAAGAAGAGAAAAGAGATACGGTGTCATTTGGACCTGCCTAACGATACGCGCGATTTATTTAGATTTTACTGAAAATTTGAGCGCTGATTCGGCGATTATGGCGCTTAGGCGGATGATAGCTCGTCGTGGTGCTCCTAGTGTAATCATTTCTGATAACGGCACAAATCTAAGGGGTGCTGATAATGAATTAAAACGTAGTCTGTTAGAACTAGATCGTAGTAAGCTGCAGGAAGACAGCACCGCCAGAGGTATAGAGTGGAGATTTATCCCACCGGGCGCACCGGAAATGGGGGGCTCGTGGGAACGTATGATCCGCACGGTAAAGACGGCACTGAAAGTCGTACTCAAAGAACGCGCTCCGCGTGTGGAGACACTATCTACATTGTTCGCGGAAGTAGAAGCGTTAGTAAACAGTCGACCTATAACTTATGTATCGTGTGACCCTAACTTTCCTGAAGCTCTTACACCTAATCACTTTTTGCTAGGCACATCGTCTAACAGTCCCGTTTTCGGTAAGTATGATAACACCGACCTATGTTTACGTAAACAATGGCGCATAGCGCAACGTTTGACTGATATGTTCTGGGGGCGGTGGTTAAAAGAATATCTGCCTACTTTGCTACCTAGAAACAAGTGGAATAAAGAGCAGAGAGCGTTGCGAAATGGAGACTTTGTGTTAATAGTAGAACCTAATCTAGAGCGTGGCTCTTGGCGCCACGGGGTTGTGAGTGCGACCCATGGCGGCCGTGATGGTCGTATCAGAGTTGTAGATGTGCGTACACGCACTGGTGTGGTGCGACGTCCGGTGACGCGCGTCGCCCTGCTCTCTCCAGCGGAATGTTAGTGCTGAACTGAACTTTTTTGTTATTTTTGTGTTAATTTATATTTGTCTAAGTCAGCTCAGACCAGCACTAAGGGGGCGGATTGTAGACGACGCACGTCACAACATTGTAAATGTAATTTTTTTAAATACTTACATCTCGACTTGACTACTAACGCCATCTGTGGGCGAGTAGATGTGTGAAAAACATTAAAATGACGGATTTCGCCAGGGTGAGGGTAGACGGCGACCGTGATATTTTTTTGTAATAAAAAGTTTGAGTCTTGAGTTCGAAGCGTTCACGGCTACGCGCACCCTACGATTATTTTGTGTAAAATCAGTGTTTTAATGCCTCCCTCACCTACAAATAGGTTTCGTTGACGAAAGGCTTTTTAATAGCGAGCACCTATAATTTTATACTTTAAAATC
Organism: Peribatodes rhomboidaria; assembly: GCA_911728515.1. Lineage (NCBI taxonomy): Eukaryota > Metazoa > Arthropoda > Insecta > Lepidoptera > Geometridae > Peribatodes > Peribatodes rhomboidaria. Next base: position 13,392,164 of record OU452179.1, on the reverse strand, counting down.
CTGCATGATGAAACTGCGCTACTTTTTACTTGTGCACTAAGATCACATCACACTACTTGGAGTGTGTGATAATGTGTGTTAGAACAAGTCTGTCAGTTGTCGCTCTACTTTTTAAGAGTTATTATACTTTCGATTATAATTTCTGGCCAGAAAAACACATAGTTAAGTCTAGAATCTAGATCTATCTACCTATAGAGCCAGTCTCTATAAAATAATCATATCACTCTCATTATACTTGTTTTTTCTCAAAAGTCCTTGATTTAAACTGTCTGTGAACTGTATTCCATTAATTTACATTCAAGATATTCTGTCTGGGCCGTCATCGGTATAGCTTGTATTAATTCGAAACTCAATACAGCGACTTGCGCGATATGTGGTCTGAATGATTATATTATTATTGTATTGTGGATCGTCTGGCACCGACTTGGGACGCATTATTCTAAGGTTATGGACTATTGTTAGAGTTAACAGATATAACAACTACCTTGCAGCGCTGTCGTCACTTGGGAAGTGGCTTGAGAGCGTTGGAAAATAGAAAATAGTTTAGATCAGTAATAGACTGACCCAAGGTATAATAATACCTCTATACTCCGCCAGGTATAGCATTCAGCAACGCAGTGACTGTAATCAATGCTGAAGCAGGACCGAAATAAGTCATTTACAAGAAGTTCGAAAGAGATGGATGACGATGACGTCACTACGTGTTTGCTGTATCACCTTGTGACCCAAAGTGAAATATTTTTTTAATCATTCACAATCATTCCGACTATCCATTGTCTACGAACTTTTTCGAGATCTCATACTTCATCCGCCCCTAAAGCTAAGAGTTTTATGTCGTATTTGATGTCTATAATGAGTTTTGTATTGTATTGTACAGCCTTTTCTTTAGCGATGAGTGTGGCGTCCGAATTAGTGGATTGGCTAAATGGTACAAAGGGCCTTTTGTTTCATAGTAGTCGAGTCCTTTTTCGATTTCATACTTAATTATCCCTAAAACTTTTAGCCATAAGTTGATTTGCAGTAGCCAACTGTTCGAAAGCCCTTTGTTACACGGACCAATCCTAAAGCTACCGATTCACACGCGCTTCTAAAACAAACAAGAAGGTTGTAACGAGATTAATTTCGTACCTGCGCCTAACAACAAACAAAGAACAGGCACTCGTCACTAGGAGATGGACTACGTGACGTGACTTCACGAGCAATGAGGTTCAACCGCACTGAAGACTAGCATTGAAACATTGGTACACAAATGGGCATAACTTAACTAAACTGGCTTGATCTTGATCAATCGGATAACTGACAATTTATAAGCTTACCGGTGCTATTCACAATCATTCGGAAACGTTTCCGATGGGATCCTAGCAATTTCAAACTGAAATTGTTCGAATCTCAGTCTACTTTAATATATTTTGGAATTAGTCACGTTTAAAAACGTATGAATATAGACTGAGATTCAAATAATTTAGACTTTAAATTTTGAAATCCGAACGGATACGTTTCCGAATGGTTGTGAATAGCCCTGCAGCACTTCGCGTTTTCACCCGGTGTCAATAAGTGTCCTATGTGCTATTCTATACTACAATCTGTCTGTGTCAAATTTTATCTAGATCCGGTCAGCCGTTCTTATGTGATTGAGTAACAAACATCCATCCAAACTTTCACATTTTTAATATTAGTGTTATAAACGAAACTTCGAACGAAATAAAATTAATTAGCCATTCATTGTGGTCGAAGCTTATGAATAAAAAATTAAATACTACGGAAGTCTAAAAACACAACCACGTATTATTATGTTTGTCACGTAGTTTAAGTATAGGTAAGTGTGTACTATCAGTGTTGTACCAGTTGTGGAATTGCCAGGACGTTCGTGTGAACATCCTGGCAACACCACGCATGTATAACAACACAGTTTATTCAGGCATTTAGAAGTTATTGTCAACTAAAAAAAACTCGCACACATATATTTACCCTGAAAACATAACCCTTTTTTGGGTATTCTCGGAAAAAGGCAAAGTTTGCTAAGTCTTCTTTAGGCCACTGAATACTTTTATACGCTCTATAGGTAAGAGTCGCACGAGAAAAAAAAGAGGGTTTTTATTGAAAACGAATAAGATTTTTCAGCTTGAAGATGTGAGAAAATAACAGCAATGTTTAGCACTACAATCTTGTTTTGATGAAAAACATGGGCTTCAGTTCAGTTAATGTCTAGCTGAGCGTTTCCTAACCTTTTTCAGTCCACAGACCCCTAGGAAGTTAAGCACAATTCCAAGGACCCCCATAATATAAAAAAACAGCAGTAAATTTAGGACCAGTAATGTTAGTACTATAAATACAAAAAACAACTAAATTACTTGTCATTATTTCGGTTGATGTTACTAATACGTTGAATTCTCAAATTACTATTGCTAAGTAAGCGTAGCGATTACAAGAGTTTTGATGGCCTTTATTTACTATTGTCAATCGATGATAGGCTAGTTGGAGAAGACCCGCCTCTCAAGCCAGAGGGAGCGGGTTCGGACCCAGCCGACGGCACGCATCAATTTGTTCATTGTGTGAACATATGTATGTGCGTATTGTATGTCATCTGCCACATGACTGAAGCCCGGTGTATAGCGACAGGCTCGCTCTCTGTCACATTTTGGGACTGAATATCGTCTAGCGAAGTGTGGGTGTTTTAATACACCTCTGCCAGTCCCTTCGGGGAAAAGCCGAAACGATATGTATGTAAATGGTCCACAGACGAGGCTGCGGACCCCCATACATACTTGCGGATCCCTAGGGGTCCACGGCCCACAGATTAGGAAACATTGGTTAGACAATTGTCAAGGCCAAAGAGCTATCTAAAGCCGTCACAAAGGCCTTAAGCGTCAAACACACAGAGGCGGCCTGGCGCGGCGGCTGACAGAGCGGCCAGTTGTATTTCATTGAAATGTATGGGAGTCTTCACACAGGCGCGGCCACCACGCGGCTTGCAGGCGGCTGGCCGCGCGTCGGAAACATTTTTGGGGTTCCGTACCCTAACGTTGTAAACGGAACCATATTATTAAGCTTACGCCCTCTGTCCGTCCCTTCGTCTGATTGCCTGTCCTTCAAAGACAGACGGATGAGTGAGAGACATGAGGTGATGGTCAGTTATCTTTGTTTGAAATAAAAAAACGAGACGTTTTTGCACACACAGTCATCTGACCCCAAACTAAGCAAAGCTCGTAATTTGGCTGCCAGAGACTGAAATACGTACATAATATTTATTTTTTTAAAAGTACTATAATATATATCAAGTTACTATAATATATATAAAGTTAAGTTTGTGAAAAGATAACTGTAAAAGTTTAGGTAATTACTAATTGCGCAAGACTCTAGTATTGTCTAATTTTCGATACCAACCTTGTACTTTTGTATTTTATTTGGTATGCTGGAACGGAACCCTTAGTGTGCGAGCCCGGCTTGCACTTGACCACTTATTACAACAAGCTACGTCAGCCGCGGATACCGCGTAGAAATGGGATTAAACGTTAAGAAAAATAAACTGATAACTGTTAAAAAACATTTTGAATAAAATGTTTAAAATAATTATCATGTTGTTTAAAATTGCTTGGTCGATAAATCAACGTTTCTTTAAATATTTATATTTAGGCATAATATGGCATACTTAAGTTAATTAGGGGTGAGAACTGTTTGTCCTAGACAAACCACATTGGTTTTAAGGGCATATTTAGTTTAAATTGTAGTTAAATTTATGTTATTAATAAAATAAAACAAATAATAATTATAATTATAACAACAATTCGAAGACTTTTGTGGCCCAATCAATGAATGATGTACCAATATTCTCATAGATGACGTTAAATTCTAAGAAATGCAAACCGGAAATTGGTTTTATCGATTAACGTTTTGAAGAATATTTTTTAACGATGTTAATGTTATATTTTTTCAACGCGTTAATTTAACTGAATAAAATTATTCATTGCTCATCTCTAGTACCGTGTTGACAAATGGTGAATGACGTTTAATGTTGCCACTTTAGCACTTTTCGGGCTAGATCTAGCATTTTTAATGTTGTGTTTTTGTAATAATTTATAAGTTGTCAAAAAAAGCAGATGTCAATCAGCCATCAACTTGCTCTAATTCAGCCAGTAGATATTATTTTAAGAAGATTTTGATGAAGATTCCGACTTTTAACAATTTAATAATAACTTAGTTTTTCGACCGAGCGAGCGTTAGTAAGCGAAGCGTCTATGCTTCGACAAAAGTACTTTCGTATGTCCAAATTCCGTCTTACTAAATAAAAACCTTAGTCTTTGTCTACAGGTCGCATTTCTTAACCGATTCTTTTGAAACTTTGTGAGTAGGTTCGATGATTTTTTCGAATCATATCTTCGCTATTTTGAAAATTCCAAGAACTGTCTCGACGCAAATAAAATCGGCATAATTATCAAATCTGCTCACAAAATTTTATGAGAATCGGTTGAAAAATGCAACTTGCAGCCGAGACAGACGTTAGCCTCGAGCTCTACAGCTTACAGAGCAACTAGCATTAGTTTGTTACATTTTCTGAAACTACTTATTTTAATAAATAAATAAATACTTGGAAAAAGTACTGGTCCTTAAAATAAATATTCAAAACATGCCAACAAACATCAAAACTGAAGTCATGATATCATGCCTCCTACCTTGTTTAACCTATGCATGTCAAACTTGGAAATTTACGTCCAACTTAACCTGCCAACGCGGAATAGATAGCGTATGCTCAATATTAAAAAGATGCAAAAAATTCTTCACACAAAAATTAGAGAAACCACCAAAGTGACGAACTAAAATGGAAGCGGGCTGGGCACGTAGCGAGGCTAAAGGACGAGAGGTGGACCAACAGGCTAACAACGTGGAAGGGTCCAATCGGCAAACGTCTCAAAGGCAGATCCACATCCACATCCACATGAGATGGGCTGACGAGTACGAGACTAGACTGATAATAATAGCTGGTACCTGCTGGCCGCAAATAGCTCAAGACAGAGACACATGGTATTCTTTAGAGGAGGCCTTCACCTTCACTGGAGGAGGGGTTCAGGCAAACAAACTTCAATATTATTATCTAGAATTAATTGTTTTTTTTTTCAAAAATAAGTGAAATACGTGTAAATAACATTTTTTTTCTCATCTTTTTTTTCTCTTTCTTTAAGCTTTGTGTGCATCTTAGTTTTTGCATGGATTAAAAGGCTTTTTATTATAAACCTAGTAAAAAAAAATTACCTACTTTCAGAGATCAGACCGACTCACCAGACATACTGAGATTTCTGTAATCCGGCAAGACGAACACCATGCCCAACCTCGTCCGACCGAAATATAACGTGTTCGATTGGGGGATGGTAGTTACGTATCGGTTTGTGGTTTGTCTTCTAGATTTCGTCATTTGTTGTCAACGACAATACATCTTAACTTTGGCAACTTTAGTAATTTAGCCACAGAAATATTGTATAATTTTTTTTTACTGAAATTTATGTAAGTACTTACCTACATAAAATAACAAAACAACTACATTTATTCGATATGATTAATTTGCGCCGGGGCTGGGTTAATTTTGTATGGATCGTGATCATTCTTCGAAAATCAATTTGTAAGTAATGTATTTGTAATTGCCCGAAATATACCTATGTAAATGCGAACACAAAATGCAGATTTCCCCCGTTAAAAGTGTTTATTTTTTAGTCTCTTTTTTCTAGCACCACTTTTGATGCTAAAATTTGGTATATCTAGCCCGTTCTACCTTGTCCAACTAGGCCTTTTCAAAACCCAATGTGGCAACACTGCTGACGCTTCCGGCCGCCTCTGTCAATGGCCGCGGCAGTGTGTTGTCGCCGCGGCTGGAGCTGCGGCTGACAGTCAGTGACAGTAGGCCGCCTTGTCAGGCCGCCTCTGTCTGTTTGACGCTTTACACGAAGAAATATACACTTAGATTCCTTCCTGTCTAGGATCAAAGGCTTCATATTTGATATGTGGTGACATTACTCACGTATTCAAGGTACCAATAAGGAGCAAAGTTCAATTACATTTTGGAAAAGTCGCTTGAGCCAAGAGTGGTGTTTACTTATTCAGGGATTAAGTGGGCGTTTACGTTCTCTTGAAATTTATTGAGCGTCTTTATTTAAAGCGTCTATCGCTCGTTTACTCATTTTGTATTTACATTGAAGTTGTATTTACGGTACTTTTGCTATTTAAGGCTGAGTGATGGATGGAGAATTTGTGAAAGACTTTTTGAATATGATAACTACTTAAATAAACTTTTTATTTGAAACGCTGGAAATGATGAAACAATAAGATAATAACGTTTGAAACAGTGTAACGACAGGTGACCTTATCGCTAAGAGCGAACTCATCTAGGCAATGATTTCGCTGGCTTTCTTATTTGTAACTTTTTATTAGTATGGTTACAGCGTGGTAGAAGTAACCTGATGCCGTCTCGTAAACAATATGCACCTTTAATAATAAACATAGTATAGCCTCGGAATAGTTTCAGTGTTTTGTCTTCTTTGATCGAGTCACAAATTTAAAAGAAAGAAAAAGACAAAACACTGTATGTACATATAATTGCTATGACGTTTACAACGTTTATTAGTCCTAATAACCTAGTCGTGTTTCGGGATGTAGTCCGGTGTAACCGTTCCGAAGACGGGTCTGAGCAGTAGCGCACTTGTAGCACCTCACTCAACTGCCGTCTTTGTACTTCTTCACTCTACAAAACTTCAAGGCTAGAGTGAATAAGTCCCTTATAGGTCGTCGTGTTCCATCTTAGACCACAACGTCGCTTAACATCAGGCGAGTTGGTGGTCAAACGCCGACCTATTCTAAAAAAAAAAAAATTGTAAATGGGGAAATAAATTACAGGCCAGGCTACGACTTTCAATACCAACTCATTCTGCTGTTTAGGCAGTTGTGTATAAGAAACTTTTGTTGGTATAGTAATTTACTTATGCGTATGTCTGTTCTTTTCAGGTATAAAATGTCCAGTGTGCAGCAAGTTCGTGCTGCCGGACGACATCGAGTGCCACCTCGTCATGTGTCTCACTAGGCCGAGGCTCTCCTATAATGGTAACTACATATACTTGCACTACTTTATTTTTATTGGTTTGACTATAAGCATTTTTGAGGCCCTCCGCCATCTGCGCTAGCCTAATGCCCGGTACGCTGTCGAGGCCTCAGTGGCCAACAGCATATACTCGTAGTCATCCATAAAAAAAGAATTAGTTTGACTAAATTGTAGAGGTAGGTAGCTTAGTGAGGGAAGACTACTAGTAGTACTCTACAACATGTAATACTCGTACTAGCGAGTGGCTAAAAGATTGCGGCCGACGGCACGCACCAATTTGTTCATTGTGTGAACATATGTGCGTATTGTATGTCATCTGCTACATGACTGGAGCCCGGTGTATGGTAACAGGCTCGCCCCCTGTCACATTTGGGACTAAATATCGTCTGGCGAAGTGTGGGTGTTGTATTACACCTCTGCCAGGCCCGTCGTCGGGGGAAAGGCGTGACGATATGTTATGATATGACCTCCTGTAACAGTTTGACCGATTTTGAGTTGCGAGGAGTCGTCGATTCATACCGAAAAACAATAGATTTTTAACGAATACGTTTTTGCTACTCGTCCATTTATCAGTTATTTTATAACCCCATACCATAAAACAGTCGTGTAAACATTTCCACCTACACGAGTTATATTTATAGCTGACATGGTGTGTCGTGTATTCCAGAGGACGTGCTGAGCGACTCGAAGGGCGAGTGCGTGATCTGCCTGGAGGAGCTGTCCACCGGCGACACGATCGCGCGCCTGCCCTGCCTCTGCATCTACCACAAGGGGTACGTTACTACTACAATCCTGATCCTAACTAGTTTTTTAAATGCTAACAGTGGCTGATCCTGGAGTTTGGTTTTGGGGGAGCTTGACTTAAGAGGGTCCAATCCGGCTCCTTTTCATTCAAACGCTCGTACGTCATTATGGCGCTGTAACACATCTTTCTCGCTTGTTTTGCTTTAATAGGTAGCTTGTGTATTATATCTAGGTTTATAACGAAGCAGAAAATTAAAACTTGGAGAATCAAATCGATGGATGAATGTTTGTTACTCTTTCACGCCAGAACGGCTGAACAGATCTGGGTGAAATTTTGGCACAGAGATAGATTATAGTCTAGAATAGCACACATGATGCTTTTAAACCGCGGGTGAAACCGCGAGGCGCAGCTATTAAAGCAATAAAATGGTGCCAAGAAGCTATTTATGTAGTCGGATGGTAGCTAATTCCCATAGGAACTCCGCGACAAAACAACTGGGGGCCTATTCCTACGCATGAGATGAGATGAGATTTTTTCTTGGTCACTCTCACGCCTATGACTATTCAAACGAGAGCAACAAGGACGAAAAAAGGTGAGATGAAAATCTCAAATCTCCAAATAGGGCCCCTGGCCGTGTTTGGATTCATTTGATTAAATCTCGATGAGTAGCTTCCTCTTTGATAAATCTTAAATGAGAAATTTAAAAACCTTTTTTAAAATTAAAACTTGTTTTAATTCACCTAAAACTTCTCGCTGACAGCTTCATTAATTGTTTTGTATTTCACAAAACAATTGAACACATTGTTTTCCACAAAACTTTGTGCATTTCCCAAAAAAAAACGTTTGTATTAAAAAGTCATGGACATAGGTATGTAACAGGGAGTATTCTGAGGAAAAAGTATCAGCTTTTTTTTTTGAGGTACTTACCTACTTTCAAACGCTACTCCAAGCTTCGTTCTCCCCGCTAGAACACTTAATTGAAATAATTTTGGGTTTTTATTTTCTGAGAAAAAAGGGGCCAATTTGATGAAGATGATATCTTTCTAGCCAATTCGGCCGCTATAACTCTTGCTTCTGTTCGATAATTTGATGGAAAGAACAATATACATTTTATACCTAGTAATCGTACTAATTTATTAAGTGCGATGTAGGGAAGTTGCCTGCGAGAGTTGCCACGTACTTACTAAAAATAACTCCGTGTCAAATGACCCCATTCTGTCATGTCCACTGTTCGATATGTGAACAGCAGATACAATAATAAATATACGAGTATATTTATATCGATAAGTAGGCTTTCACAAAGCCCATATCATTATGACGCGACAAAGCCGCCCGCTCCGTAGCCCTAGTGCGCCATCAAAGGGCCAAACCACTCGATGGCGGTGCTTGTCTCTAGGGCTCAGATCTAGGGCACGATATGTGCCTACTGCCTACCCTAGCCTAGATATTGCCTGGCCTGCAAGCCAGCGACCTAGCCTTGCAAGCGGCGCCATGGTAACTGCAATATCGGTTAAATCGGGCACTTAGTTACCGACTTAGAGGGAAAAATACGAATACTGTCATTGTACAGTAGTAGCATGATTTCTGTCGATGTCAATACGTAGCATGTACTCGATAAAGAAAATGAAAACTGGTTTTTGTATTATGTCGGGCGTAAAAAGAAATTACATTTGTACTCGACTGCGCAAGAAGGAGGGTTATGTTTTTCGAGTGTATGTATGTAAGTATGTATGTATGAGGTTTCTTTAGCACGCCCTACAGCGTAAACAGCTTGATGGATTTCGACATGTGAGGTGTCATTTGAATCGTCTTGATAGTAGAAATGGTATGGGGTACAACATTTTGCAGCCGGGTTTTTTGTTTTTCTTGTAATAATGTTACTTGTTAATTATATTTTTTGTGTCGAATACGTCCGACGTATTTTCAGATGGATGTAATGGCTCTCTTAGACGGGCCATAATTTTACTGCAATACGGGCAATAATGCCAACTGTAGACCGGCCATCATCAGCCATCCTAGAAATGTATGAGACCATAATATGGCCAGGCCATACTCAAAATGTTACTGGCCCAGTATTGCAATACAAAACAATACAAAAACTCTTTATTAACACCAAATACAAAATAAATCACTCAAAAATAAACGCGCAACGGGTGGTCTTATCGCTTAAGAACGATATCTTCCAGACAACCTTTGGATGGAATAAAAACATTACTACATATTAAGCGTGGAAGGTGGTGTGGGCTAAAGAAAAGAAAAAAGGGTAAAAAATATACCCCGTCTAAGAGCGCCCTTACGTTAATGTTACGATCATACATTGTTGTTTAATGGGAATAAATGTTAAAATTCTAAAAATAAAAGTGCTAGAAATTTTATATCCTACAGTGGTCTACGGTGGGCTGGGATGATGATGATGATAAATAATGATAATTTATTCATGTAACGTAACCACCAGGAAAATGTAATATTGTGTTAATATTCTAGCAACGGAATATACGTAGATAAGAAACCTCAATAAAATTTAATTAACAACTTATTAAAAACACTGATAAATTGTATATAACAACGATGTCGAACCCTTGACTGGTAGCGCCACCTGTTACCAACGAGTAACACAAATTTAGTTACGTTAGCACCCACCAGGTGGCGTAGTTCCCATCCTGATGAAGCTTTCCAAGTTTTTTCCCTTACATGCCCTACATTATATCCTGTTTGGTGCAAATTGAAACTCTAGAAAATTGAAAGATTTTCTCATTTAGTGAGATTTATGAAATGGGACAAGTTAAGTTTGGCAATGGTTCAAACCATGATTACAGTCAGGTAGCCGAAAACATAAATAAAGTTATGAATAAAAATGATGATGATTGATACATTTATACTAGAATTGACGTCTAACTTTAAGCCTAAAGGTGCAACTAGACGGACCATACTTTACTGCAATATTGCCGACTGTAGCCCGGCCATCAACAGCCATGCTAGAAATGTTTGACTCTCTGGGTCTGAGCAGTAGCGCACTTGTAGCGCATCACTCAACTGCCGTCTTTGTACTTTTTCACTCTACAAAACTTCAAGGCTAGAGTGAATAAGTACCTTGTAGGTCGTCGTGCTCCATCTAAGACCACAACGTCGCTTAACATCAGGCGAGTTGGTGGTCAAACGCCGACCTTATTCTACATTTAAAAAAAATTAAATGCCGGGCCAGACTCAAATATTGTCTCAATATTGCTAGCAATAGTATTGCAGCCACACATTGCAGTAAAAATATTACGCGTCTAGGAGCACCTTTAGGTCTACACTTATTTAGCTCAATTATCACTGAACGAATGCTTACATTACGCGTCTCCATACAAAGCTGGTATACTATGGACTGAAGTAAATTTAATCGAATAAGGGCGGTCCTAGTCGGGCCATATTGTACTACAATACTAGCTCGGCAATATTCCGAGTGCGGCGGTCATATAGTCATACATTTGTAGCATGGCTGATGATGGCCGGCTACAGTCTGCAATATTGCCAGTATTGTAGTAAAAAAATGGCCCGTCTAGGAGCACCCTAAAGGCGTTTCTGCACTGCAAGGAATTTCACGATCCGGCAGTCCGATTTTTTACGGTCCGTTATGGCACGCCATGAATTTATAAACTAGCTTGTGCACTACACGTAATTTTGCCGTCTGACATTTTACTTTTCCCCATTCCGGGCCGTTTTTTCCGGTCCTCTGACCGGAAAAAACGGCGTTTTTCACGCGTTTTTCATTGCTGTCATCTCTATGACAGCAATGAAAAACGCGTCTAAGCTCGTGCACTGCGTCTGTGATTTTCATGCGCGGGCGAGCGCGGGGCTCTTCTCCCTCACCTCCTATTCCTGCGCCCACGATGGCCTCGCTCATTTGATCGAAATAAAAATGTCGGACATCAAAATTCCTTGCAGTGCACAAGCCAACCATCCGTTTTATTATGCCACCCCGGACCTTAAGAAATCGTACTGCCGGACAGTAAAATTCCTTGTAATGCACAAACGCCCTAAGTGTCCCTAAACCTTTTTTTGTTTTTTGATTTATTACTTACTATGCAACCCTTAAATTCAATGATTATGATTAATTAAATTCATGAACTTAAAAAATCGGACTGCCGATGCCGGACAGTAAAATTCCTTGTAGCGCACAAACGCTCTAAGTGTACCTACTTAGTCCCTAAACCTTTTTTTGTTTCTTAATTTATGACTTACTAACACGATACGTTTATGTTTCCAGGTGTATAGACCAATGGTTCGAAGTGAACAGATCGTGCCCCGAGCACCCCGGCGACTAGGCCCGAGAGGAGCCCGGCGCGCGCCGGACGAGAGTGCCATGTGCGTGTGATACTTTTATACAAGGAACAGACTGCGGCCCCAGCGGCCATGTAAATATACCTATGCTAGTGAGATGTTATCATTTAATGAATAAACGAAAATAAGGGGAAAAAAACAAAGACAATTATAGAAAACGCTAACGGGAAATTCTTGGTGGAGTATTAATTGTAACTGTAAATTTTACATCTTTAATGTTTTAGTTAATGCGTTTTATGGAAATGATTTGTTTTTGTTTATGTATATGTAATATATAATTGGTATGTATAGTGACGTTTGTTTCGCAGTAAGAATATAAGCCAGGGTTATGTTAGTGCGATTGTGATTCTCGCGGTTTACATATCTGTTTCGTAAGCTTATATATTATTGATAATAGTATGATATAATATGATTTGATCTTTTTCATCTTGATAAATAAAGTTGATTTGTTTCTAAATTTTCTATGATTGTTTCGTTTATACCCTACACTAGGATCATATCACATTTCTATATTTGGAACTATAAAAGGTACCTACATTAACAAATAAAAAGGTATCGATGCTACCGACCAGCTGCAGTAGTCGGCCGAGCAAGCGAAGCGTCTTAGCTGAAGCTTTGACAAAATGCTTTCGTATATCCGAATTCTGTCCGGTTCTGTCTCCGGGTCGCATTTCCTGACCGATTCTCTTAATAATAATCACAGTCCTATATAATTTTCGAACCTGCTCACAAAATTTCACGAGAATCGGTTTAGGAATGCGGCCTGTAGACGAGGACAGACGTCGGCTGCGAGGTCTACAGCTCACAGAGTGACTTGTTAAAAAACTGTCGCATTTAAGTCAAAAACAAACAAAATCCAGCGCACATGTACCAGGGCTGCAACGAACCAAAGAAGTTAAAAAACCAGTAGACGCGGGTAGTTACCTGAGGTGGTTGTGCGTAACTTTATTAGGCAGCGCGTCATAGAATCCGGCGCACGGATACCAGGGCCTCGATTCTACTAAGCAATGATTTTTAAATTGTCAATGAATTAGACAATTCAGTTTTTGACGTTTCTGGCATACAAAAACTGTCAATTTGATGCAATTCATTAACAATTTAAAAACAATTGGTTAGTAGAATTAGGGGGCAGTGGGCCTACCATGACATCTTATTACCATGATGGTTACGTTTTGTTTTCGACGCTGTGCGACTGCGTATCGTAACGCCATCAAAAGTTAAAATGTTTTTATTCAATTGGGTATTAAAGAAACACTTATGAACGCCAAAGTTTTTTATTAGACTTGACCGCCTTGTTCGGAAAAAGAGCCACTACTCCGAAGAACAAGCAAGGAACTGAGAGGACATAAATTTTTCAAAAAATAAATAAATTACTGTTAAACTGCTATAATATAACAAACACACAAATTTTGGCTTACCTACAACTAGGTAATATCATATTATATCTATGTACTAGTGGCATCTGTGTCTTCTAAATTATAATTGTTAACATCCTTTTTTCATTAATGTAGTTTTTACATGTGATTTGAATTTTCCTTCAGTGAGCCGTTAAATGTTTAAGGATTTTATTATAAAAACGAACGCAGTTGCCTAAAAATTACTTATTTGACTTAGTCAGTCTAAATGTAGGTACAGCTATCCTATTGCTGCGCAATGAGGTCCATGATAGCGCGGCGTCGAATAAAAAACATAACCATCATGACAATTATGATGTCAAGGTAGGCCCCCAGTGCTGCAGCGAACCAAAGGAGTAAAGGTCGTAGCACACATCAACTCGGAAATGGATCGTCACCGTATCGCCTTACCTCACCAAGGCAAAGCCATTACGTTACGATAGTGCGTGTTGCAGTATGGAGTTTCGTACAAAGAATACTGCACGGCTCGAGTAGATACGGCGACGATCCCTTTCCGAGTCAATTATGTGTACTACGACCCTAAACTAGAAAAAATATTGTTCAAATGAGCTACCTCCGTTCTGATTCGAACAGGCAACAAATGATGATGGAAGCAAACCTCGTCATACTCATAGCTAGTCAGGACTCAATATCTTAACTCTGAAATCTATAAACCGTAGGACTTTTTTTTGGGGCCTTTCAAGGATGTTTGTATATTTATCCAGGGTTTCCAACTCCAAAAAGCCAACCGCTTCCTGTTTAAAGAAGCGAGACTTCGCGCTCAGCAGCATAATTTTCGTTTCTGCTGGGTACGAAACGGATGTATTTATGTACGCCAGTCTGAACAGAAACCGGCTTTACTACTACGATCTTCCTCCGACCTCGACCAGTATGTGGGCCCCTCCCACACCGCAGCACAAAAAGGAGCTCCCGCACATGAGTTTAGTTCCTAAAATGAAACTATTATTCCTAACTATATTCACGTATTACGTCAATTACATGCATACACAAATACTGAAACTTAAACACACACTACACATAGCTGAGTGCAACAAAATACCACATAATACCAGTAACAACACCTTTTTCCATTTCACATGTCATCCCTCTACACTTATACACAATCACTTTCACACAAAGAAAACAAAAATCAAAACATTTTCAGGAATAACACAAATCGTGCTAATATTAATTCGTATACATCTCTTAGGCAAACAGAAAAAACTCATAACCTGTAATATTTCAATTATGTTTACTGCTATAGTAATCACGTCTGACAATCACCGCTTCTTCAAAATCTATAATACATTCATCAATGGCGAATATTGATCTTGATACTATGAACGACTTTGATAATTCATGTTTTATTGATTGTCAGACATGCGACATGTTAGAAAATTGCAGAGACATTTTAACGGACAAATATAACTTCAAACTTCTCACACTCAATATACGAAGCATCAGAAAAAACTTCGACAATTTTTTAGTGGCGTTTCAGCGACTTAACATTAAAATAGATATAGTGACTTTAACAGAATGCTGGCTGGGAAGCGACCCCATAATAGGCCAAATTCCGGGCTATGACAGCTATAAGACGAATAACATCCACAATAAAGCTGGAGGAGTTGTAACCTACGTCAAAACTTGCTGGAATGCTACAGTTAGTGAATCAAACATTGAAGAAGCCGAATGCCTTAAAATTGATATTCCAAAGACTGCCCTAATCTACTGTATATACCGATCACCGTCATTTAAAAATATAGAAAAGTTCTGCGATTCACTGAGTAGTACAATAAAAAAACCCAATAGTGGCATACCCATAATCGTAGCGGGAGACATAAATATCAACATATTGAGCCCACTGGATGAAATAAGCAGCGAATACCTCTGCTTGATGTCAGAACTTAGTCTAAAACCAGCTATTACAGACCCAACCAGAGATAATTCATGTCTGGACCACATTTTTGTCAAAACCAAATCCCGTGAAATCATAGGGGTTGTTGGTAAGTCTACCGTCACCGATCACGACATGGTTATTCTAGGAATGTCCACTCATACCCGTGACAATAAAACGCAAAAGAACAGGTTTGTGATGAAAACTGATTATATGGCTGTCGTTCGCGAGCTGCAACAGGTGGACTGGTCAAACATACTGGACGAAACAAATGTTAATAAGGCGCTTGAACTATTCCAAAATAACATTGAATTAGCAATAAGTAAGCATACCAGGGAAAAGCGAGTCAGCAGATCCCAGTTCGTCATAAAACCGTGGATTACTCCAGGTCTCATACGATGTATGAAACACCGGGATAAGCTGCATTTAGAACTCAGAAAACATCCTGAAGATGCCACAAGGAAATTAGTCTATCATAGATACAGGAACTTTTTCAATAATCTACTACATAAACTGAAGCGTGAATATCAGAGTAGTCAGCTAGAAGCCAATAAAAACAACCCAAAGAGACTATGGATGTCTATCAAAACCATCATCGACCAGCCGAACAAACAATCACCAGCTAAAGAGCTGCTTAAATGCAAACCCTCTAGTCTAGAATCACTGAATCAATGCAACAAATACTTTGCAAATGTTGGCCTTCAGCTTGCCAATCAATCACTAAAATCACTAAATAAATCTGAAAATCAACTCTCAGATGAAACAAACTATGAACAAGCATTAACCTCAAACTCCTTCTTCTTTCAACCTACGGATGAAGTCGAAGTAGGCAGACTGATTGACAAGCTGAAAAACGACAGTGCTCCAGGACTGGATGGAATTAAGCCAGCTTTGATCAAGGCAATCAAGAACGAGATCGTAACTCCATTAACTCACATATTCAACACCAGTATCTCAACAGGCATCTTCCCGCAGCAATGGAAAATGGCAAGCGTGACTCCGATCTATAAAAGTGGTCCTAAGAACCAACCTGGTAACTACAGACCGATCTCGCTGTTAGCCACATTCTCTAAACTGCTTGAGAAAATTGTAAACCACCGTCTTACAACGTATCTGGAGAAATTAAACCTAATTTCAAGCAATCAATTTGGCTTTAGACGAGGGAAATCTACAGAAGGGGCAGTCGAACTCCTGACAAACACTATAGCGAGTAGTTTGGACAAAGGTCAAAAAACAATTGGTGTGTTTCTGGACTTGGCCAAGGCCTTCGACACAGTTTCGGTGGCAATTCTAATAAAGAAACTAGAACTGTTTGGAATCAGAGGATTGCCGCTAAATTGGTTTCGCAGCTACCTGGACCAAAGACACCAATGTGTGAGGATAGGTGGTGAAACAAGCGATACACTGCCTATCAATTTTGGAGTACCACAAGGCAGTGTACTCGGGCCAACTTTTTTCACCCTCTATATTAACGATATCCAGTCAAAGCTCATCGCAGATGCCGACCTCATCTGTTACGCAGACGACACAGTCGCCCTGTTTCATGAAAAAACATGGAAGTCGGTGTTTGTTAAAGCAGAAAAGGGCATGACACAAATAAAACAGTGGCTAGACAGAAATCTGCTTACTCTGAATCTTAGCAAAACCAACTATCTGTGCTTCCACAAAACTAAAGCTTCGGAACCAAAAGCTGAATTCAACATAAAAATTCATTCCTTTTGTGGACTAAACCCTTGCAATTGCAAAACCATTTCTC
Source organism: Peribatodes rhomboidaria (assembly GCA_911728515.1). Classification (NCBI taxonomy): domain Eukaryota; kingdom Metazoa; phylum Arthropoda; class Insecta; order Lepidoptera; family Geometridae; genus Peribatodes; species Peribatodes rhomboidaria. Next base: position 13,374,971 of record OU452179.1, on the reverse strand, counting down.
GTGCGTCTTCAATAAAGTATCTAGGTGTCACAATAGACGAACAGCTGTCCTTTAAATCGCACATAACAACCTTAGGGAAAAGGGTTCGAAAATTGATTCACATAATGAGTGCGTTACGGAACTCGGCCAGTAACAAAATCCTTCGCCACGTGTATACAGCTCTGTGTGAATCAATCCTGTCGTACTGTATAACCACGTGGGGAGGTGCCGGAGTCACGGCAATGCTAGAAGTTGAAAGGGCCCAACGTGCAGTGCTCAAGGTAATGCACTACCTACCTTATCGTTATCCTACGGACGATTTATATGCGACAGCGGGCGTACTGCGAGTGCGTCAAATATACATCCACAGGGTGACGTTGATTGTGCATCGAAAAATGATGGCTAATAACATAACAACCGATTCCCTAACTGAAACCTCGTCATACAAAAGAAGACAACCACGTGCTCCTGAACCGCGCACTAAATCAGCCTTCGCTAAACGCCATCCAAACTTTAGCTTTCCATTCATCTATAATAAAATTAGCAATGTATGTGCCATACGTTACACAACTGTAAAAGAATGCAAAGATATAGTATTCAAGTATTTGCAATCTCTCTCACACAGAGAAACGGAGTACCTCTTAAGTATTTTAAAATAGATCGAACTTTTGCAGCAATTCTGCTACAACCATGCATGCCCCTAGACACTCACAATTCCACACTCACACTGCACAGTCACAACGCACACTTCCACACCCGAGACATGCGAGCACGTACTCGCACTATCACACACACAAACACACACTCACACATCAACTATTCACACACAATACAACCCTCCCCGTACACATACCCATCCTTTCAGCCGAACACAATATCACACTCAATGGAAAATAAAAACTTTGTATAGTGTACCGCACCACCCCAGTAATTAGTAAGAAATAGGTGGCCCCTGCGATACAGGTATTCATACCTAGTGCAGGGACCACAAGCAACACTAATTTATCTTAGGGTAATTTGAAAATATTTAAGAATAAGTTGTTTGTGTTGGATAATGTACATTTTTGATAATAAAATTATTTGTATTATTTGTATTTGTATTATTGTGAAGCATATTCGAGTTGACTACGTAAGTACTAAAGAACAATAGAGAATCTTCAGTCTTAATCATATGAAAGTCTTTCGTAATTCTGAGAATAAAGCCCAAGGTTTTCATGGCTTCGGTCGAGATGTTCTCAATATGTCGTCTGAAGAGCAGTTTAGAATCAAGAGTCACGCCAAGATCGATGATTGGATCGGTTCTTATCAAATACTGTCCATTAATTTTGTAACTACATAAATGTGAATGTGCGTACAGATGTACTAAAAGTTATACAGCAGCATTTAGATATGTTGAGATCTAACTTGTTTAACACGCAATAGTCATGAAGGTTATCTAGGTCTAACTGCAGCAATTCTAAATCATGTTAATTGATAATTTTAGAAAAAACACAGGATGTGTGTATCTAATAAGTTACACAGTATGACAATGTGTACAGTAAATCCTACATTTCACACTTCATATTATAAATGCGGAGAGTTTGGATGGATGGATGTTTGTTACTCAATCACGCTAGAACAGCTGATCGGATCTGGATGAAATTTGGCCCAGAAATAGATTAGTCTGGAACGGGTCAAAGGATACCCGCGAAGCGCAGCTAGTCTACACTCGTATCTACACTAATATTTTAAAGAGGCAAGTTTGGATTTTTGTATGTTTGTAACGATTTTTCGTGACACTCAAAACTACTTTGCGGTGCTATTCACAATTCTTAGCAAAACGTTTTCGATCGGATCCAACAAATTTCAAAGTCAAACTGTTCGAATCTCATACTACTTTTACAAATTTTGAAATAGGGAATAGAGTATAATTCCGATCGGAAGTATAAACCACGTTTAAAAATTTATGAATACGGACTGTGATGCGAATAACTTCAGTTTAAAATTTTTGGGATCCGATCGGAAACGTTTCCGAATGATTTTGCATATAAGCCGATTTCTAAAATTATTTTACGATTAGGAAGCTACATTATCCCTAAGTGATATAGGCTATGAAACGCGAGCGACGCGGGCAGAAGTGCTACTAATATTTTAAAAAGAGGAAACATTTGTACATTTGTAACGTGTAAACTTAAAAACTACTGGTCCGAATTCAAAAATTCCGTCACTTTTAGGAAGCTACATTATCCCTGATATCACATAGACCATGAAAGGCGAGCGAAGCCGCTGACAAAAGAGGTAATATATTAAAATAAGGTCAACGTTTTTACTTAGTTTGTTACTTTTTCACGCTCAAACGGATCGACAGATTTGGATAAAATTCGGAACGGATATAGCTTATGTCGTGGATTAACACAGGTTCTTTTCTAATTGCGGGTAATACCACGGGGCGCAGCTAGTCACACTATATGACATTAAGCGTTGACGCAAGAAATTAAACAACATTTTGATCAGAAATAAAACGACAAGCTCAATAATTTTACATACATCAATTTATTTTTCCTAAACTATAACTATCACTTATTATAAATCGTAGTAATGCTGTTTATCGCATGAAGGTGCGATGTCGGGGGCCTCGCTGCATCCTGCCGCCGCCCCATCCCATACCACCTGGAAAATGAAATAACGAGGTTATAAGTAAGTTTTAAGGAAACTGACGTGGTTTCCACACATTATCATTTTGAGACGGGAATTTCTCACGGACGATTTAGTCGACAAAGACCGCCGAATGCACTCGGATATAAATCGGAATATAGTCGGAATATATTATTATATTCCGACTACCATATATTATTATAGTAGTTTCAACCGCAACTCACTTGTTAAGTACTCGGAAAGTACTCACTCGCTCGTTGAAACTATAGTCGGAATATATTATTATATTCCGACTATAGTAGTTTCAACCGCAACTCACTTGTTAAGTACTCGGAAAGTACTCACTCGCTCGTTGAAACTATAGTCGGAATATATTCCGATTATGGTTTCAACCGCACTCGGCGGTCTTTGTCGACTAAATCGTACGTGAGTAATTCCCGTCTCATAAAATCATTTTAAGTAATTTAATCTACAGGGCGGTATAGGGTATAAGCCAAAATGGGATAATTGTAAACATCATTATGAACAACTTTTAAAGAAACCAACCTAAAAACCTCGTAAAAAAATCAGCTGTTCCGTACAAAAAGTTAATTGGTCTTCGACAAAATGTATGGAACAGCCACAATTTTTGACTTGATTTCAGTGTTGACCCCATGGTAAAAGCTGTTCATAACGATGAGTACAATGAGCCCCATTCGGCTTAGTACACCCATTCCTGACAACCCTGTACACTTTGTACTACTAATATTATAAAATCGAAAGTAATTCTGTTTGTAGGCTTTTAATGGCAAAACGGCTTGGTGACATTTTAAAATTAGTTACAGTATTTTACGGGGCAAGTTTATGGATACTATTTTCTGAATAAACGCGAGCGAAGTCGCTGGCTACAGCTAGTAACCAATAAAGCAAAAGGAAATATACCCAAAGAATTCTCCAACCCACGCAAAAGTACTCTGAAAAATAATGATATAGTTGACTGCCTCGGTGGCTCAGTTGGTAGTGAACCTGCCTTCTGAGCTTGGGGGCGTGGGTTCGATTTCCACTTAGGGCAAACATTCATGTGATGAACATTTGTGTTTGTTCTATGTCTGGGTGTTAATTTCTATTTAAAAAAATATCTAAGTATGTATATCAGTCTCTGGCAGCCATAGTACAAGCTGTTTGAATCCTTACATTTTAAACAAAGTGGAGCGCTTTGAGGCAGAGATATTAAGGAACTAAGTTACACGTATGAAACGATGGTACAATAATATACTCCGCCAGCCGCATTTCGAGTCAAAAATAGTCACGTGGCCAACAAACACGTAGTGACGTCAATCGATGCTTAAGCAAGACCGACATATGTAATTTACAAATAGTTGGAAAGAGACAATGACGACTTCATTACCTGTTGGCTCCCGGAATACTAGAGGTTGTGTCTTTCGATTTTGAATGGAGCCAAACGAAAACGAAAACTACTCATAGTAAGCGTACAGAATGGTCTACTTACCCATCATATACTGCGAGGAAGGCGGGAAGTGTCCGAAATGTGAAGCGCCCATCTCCCACGCACCGCGACCACGCCTAGTAAATTATTAATATTTAACAAGGTGAGAATGTGACCACTTTGACTAACTTCGCATTGGCTTAAGGTTTTCTATAGCCATTTCGTCTAGAAGAAGACTAGGAGTGAAGAGAGCAAGTAATGATACTGACGAGCCTCTAAAGTTACCTACAAAGTGCAATTTCAGTATTTTTTTACGACTTTTGCACTTCTGTAATAATTCTTAAATAACTAAGAATTTCCCTTGTATTATGGATTCATTTAAAAGCTAATGATGTAGACAACCTTCCTATGTAAAGGGTCTTTTGATTTGCTTTGTCTATCTATCTATCTTATACCTTTAAATGAGCAATTCTTGTATATATATATATATATATATATATATATATATATATATATAATTGGAATCTCGGAATCGGCTCCAACGATTTTCATACAAATTAGTATATAGGGGGTTTCGGGGGCGATAAATCGATCTAGCTAGGAATCATTTTTAGAAAATATCATTTTATTCGTGTTTTATCGATAATCAATCTCAACTGAAAAATATGACTCTTCCTGACATCTATTGGCGAATAATAATACTACTATTTTTTGTGAGCAACTAATTGCTTTAACGACACAACAGCAGATGGCGTTGTTAAGTAACACGAAGTCAATGAGTGTTTGCTTTGAGGTTAGACTAAAATCAATTGTTTATTATCCAAAAAACACAATTAAAAAATAAAAAAAAATACCGAGCAAAGCTCGGCCATCCAGGTACTTGAATATAAATCAGTCAAAAGTGACCCCTTACAAATGCGGATATTTTTCATAGCTCTATTTTCTCTTGAGGACTTTTTTTTGAAAAACCAAGAACATAGGGGCGGAGATATTGTTAATTTAATTGTACATGCTAAATTTCATCATAATCTGACAAATGGTTTTCAAGAAATTTGAGTAGCGCGTTTGTGTGGAAATTTCAGAGCGTCGCGGCCCTCTTAACGTTTCCGCCAGAGGCGCTTTATTGAAATTAGCCAAACGAAAAAAGTTTTTGTAACGATTAAAACTCATAGCAAGAGCCCTGTACAACCTGTGCACGGTAGGACCGTACGAGGTAGTGCCGGACATAGTTAATGTCGTACAAAACGCTCTCCCTATTACTACACCTTCTGTAAGAAGAATTAGATAAAAGACAAGAAAACTTAGGTAGTAAATAGTATTTTTTAAGTAAAATATAGTCTCACAGGTGTCGGTAGTGTCCGTGCATGGGCTGTGCTGATGCGAAGCGTCCGCGCTCGGAGCCTACGCCACGCCGCGCGCCGCGACTGTAACAGACCAGTCACAAGTAGTAACAAGAGAGTAGTAGTAACAAAAAAAGAGAACTATTCAATTGAATTTCTGATCATAAGTTTTTTTTTAACTTAATAGGCTTGCGTTTGGCCGCCAATATGCCTGATGATAAGCAGTGATACGGCCTACGATGGAGCACGCTTGCCTAGAAGAAACCGATTCACTCGAGACTTGCAGACACCCAGATTATAAGTGACACACACTCTGGCAGAGTATTCCACACAAATCTTGCTCTAGAGTGCAGCCTAATTCAGTCTGGTTTGATTCGTGACGTCATTGAAAGATAGATAAACCCTATCCCCCTTAGTAAACGTTGTACAGCATGGGAATAGCTACACAGTCTTTTGTCTTCCTCGATCTTGTACAAATATTTAAAAGAAAGAAAAAGACAAAACACTATATAACTATTCCGAGGCAATGCAACGTTTATTGCTAAGGGGTATATTTACAAGCTTTTATTTAGCAAATTATAATTAAATTAAGTATAGTAAGTATAAATGTAATGCAATTGAACTTAGGACGTAAATTTTGACTTTAAGAAAGGAAGCGCAAGTGCCTGTAACACAGGTTTTCTTAACCTAGCACAGGCACCTGAGCGAAAATAACTAGTGTAACAAAGGTTTCTTTACATTGATCAGCAATTTGTAAAACTCAATTTGTAAACTGTTGTATTAAATAATATTTGATTTGATTTGATTTGAATGTATGACTAAATTACTATGTTTGTTTGGGTGGAATCTTGCAACTGAATTGTGAAGCAGATATCTTCAACCGATTGAGCTGAAATTTCGTATACACGTTCTTTGGATTAACCATGCGTCATCACGCATGGTTAGTTGTGTGACGTCATTCTAAATCCAACATGGCGGAACACCCAAAATGGCGGACAAGTTATTTTTAATGCACTCTTACAATATGGGTATCAAATGAAAGGGCTTGCTGAGAGTAGCTCGAAAAATATTATTTTTAGTGTAATAAAAGCTTATTTTTAAAAATACGTTTTTAACAAAAAAAAACCTGCACACAACCACCAATATTCACAATCATTCGTCGTTAGGATTCCAAAAATTTGAAACTCTTAATTATTCGAATCTCAGTCTATTTTTATAAATTTTGGAATAGGAAATCGAGTATAAATCCAATCGGAAGAATAAATCACGTTTAAAAAGTAATGAATGCGGTGAAACTTTGATACAAAGATTTTTAGTTGTAAAATTGTAGGATCCGAATGATTGTGAGTATGGGTAAGTACTGAAATCGGAAAAATGTTAAAGAATTTCACTTAAATAGTTTTAAGTGATACTCTATAGTAAGTGTAACAAGTTGTAATTGCTTCCAAACGATACTGTTTCTTTGATTGTTCACGTTCGAACGCTAGCTGCTGATTAGACGAGTTGAGAATACAATGACATAATATTATTAGAGGTCGTAATTATATATCGTCCAATCAGCAGATAGCCTGAATTTTTGTATACACAAAATCTGTAAAAACAGATGTTCGATTATTGTAGTGTGAATTAGATACTGAGGGGACGGGTGGACGGAGGCGATTCCCCTGGATCCGCTAGTGGCATATAAATGTCATTTGATGTTATACCCTAAAAAAGCAGGCCAGTAAGTATAGTGGACACGAGGAGCAGTAAGTAAAGTTTGTACTGACTTGTTGTTGTAATGGTGCACGTGGTGCAGCGCGGTGAAGTCGTCCACGTGCAGCGAGGGCGGGCGCGAGGTGTTGGGCGGGCGCGAGCGGAACGCGTCCACCGCGCCGCCGCCCTCGCCGCGCACGCGGGACAGCGCCACTGCAAGGAGACACACGTCAGCGTCCATACACACCCTTGATCGAACCATACAATACAATACAATACAAAAACTCTTTACCAACCATTAACCATTTTAGTTAGTTCACCACAAATCCGGTAGATGGCGGTGTACATCGTTAACACGCGCACGCGTTCCGTGGCATGAATATCATAAGCGTCCGTTGCGATATTTTGGTTTGTTAGTTCTGGATTTACATCGATTAAATAACTTCAAGCAAAGTGAGTGTTTCTGTTAAGTAGTCCCAACGCGCAAAAGTAAACAACCACTCTTAGCAATAAACGTTGTAGTCTCTAATAGTTGTAGTGTTTTGCATTTTTGATCGAGTACAATAATGTAAACGAAAAAGAAAAAAACACTTTATAACTATTCCGAGGTTATACCACGTTTGTTGCTAAGATCGTAAGATAGATGAACTTTTTATTGTTCACACAAGAAATAACAAAACAACAAGATAAATAATTAACATAACTTAATCTTCACTGAAACAATTGGTGACCTTAGCACTAAAAGCGAACTCTGAAGGAAGCTAAAAAGGAATATGTTTTTATACTAGACTTGACATCTCGAACTACCATAGTAGTACGCGAGGATAATGGCCAGCATCCTCGCGTTTTATTACTATATGTAAGGTATACTACGTATGGTATACTACGTACGGTATACTATGTATGGTATACTACGTACGGTATCCTACGTACGGTATCCTACGTATGGTATCCTACGTACGGTATCCTACGTACGGTATCCTACGTACGGTATCCTACATACGGTATACTACGTACGGTATCCTACGTACGGTAGCAGAGAGTACCTGCGGGCCGCTTGTCGTCGGAGACGCGCGGCTCGGGGCGCGCCTCGAGGCAGCCGGCCAGGCGGCGCGCGGTCGCGCACAGCGCCGCGCCGCCGCCCGACGATACCAGCCACACGTTCGCTATCTCCATCAGGTCGCACGACACCTGGAAATTACGTTTTATTACAATATAAAACAGAGGTTATTTACGGAAATATCTGCATGATTATCAAAAACACAAGACAAAAAAAAATCCGTGTAATTATCCAACCTGCCTACAAAATTTCACGAGAATCGGTTGAGGTATGCGATCTGTAGAGGAGACAGACGTCGGCCGCGAGGTTAGCTCACACAGGCGCTAGTTACACCATGGTACGACTTACCAATTCATTTTCATTAGCATCGTCATCTTCGTTGACGACTGGCAGGTTCAGCCAGTAGCTGGTCGTGAGCCGGTCGTCGGGGGTGCCCCCGGCCGAGTGAACGGCCCTGGAGTGGAACTGGAGCGGGAGCGGCGCGGGCGCAGCCGCCGGCTCGGGCGAGTCCGTGCTGCGAGGGGGAGGGGACGCCGGGAGGGGCAGGAGGTGCGTCGTCAGGAAGTTGGCCGCTGCTGCGTCCTCTTCCGAATTACGTTCCTGAAAAAAGATTAATTGAAATAATGTATTCTGAGCAACTTCTTTATCTTGGCTTTGCCTGGAAAGAGACTATTTGGCCAAGATACACGTACTCCAGCAAGCCTAGGCGCCTAGTAGGCGCCCTGTAGGCGCGCGACATAATTCTTCTTGTCACTTTTTGTCGTGTGAGAACGTGACAAGGCTATGTGTAAACATACGTCTGTCTCGATAAAAAGAGTCGAAATACCGTTGTAGCGTTGCGCATGCTGGAAATATTCAATTCCCACATCCCCCACCAAAGCCAAAAACAGGGAGAACTGGAAAGAGGGAAGAGAGGCCTTTGCCCAACAACGTGCGTACGGGACGTACCAGGCTGATACAGTAATAATAATAATAATAGTATTCAGAGTGCTTAGTGTGAGTTGCTCAAAGTAAATCGAATAACTTTACTACAGCGTAAACGAGTTTAAGTCACAGATATGAGATATGAAAGATTGAATTTCGAATAAAACCATACCAACCTTCAAAATGCTTTCCAATTTCAAAACCGGATGCTCCGCATCCCCCGCCGAGTACCCCACCATATCTGCCATCTCATGCGCTGTCAGCACCGACCTCCTCCCCACCGCGCCGCCCTCCCCCTCCTCCCCCTTTAATATCCTTATCAGATCTATGTACAAACTCAAGCACTCCGCCCGATCCTCCGCCGTACTTTCTATGCTCCAATTGAAGAACTTCCCCAAAGCCTCCCGCTTTTTCGTAACAAACTTCCGAAACTGTTGGAAGCCGTATTCATGCTCTGTTAGCACTAGATACGCTCGTAAGATTGACTGAGCGACGGAACAGGTTTTTGTTGTGGACTCCAGGCAGTCCGCTGACGCTTCCAGGAATGCCGCTAAAGCTTCCTTGTTCGGTAAAGAGTTGGCGATTAAAAGCTCGGCTGAAGTGGCCGGTGTTAGAGTGATTTCCACGTCGCAGATGGCCGCCAGAGCGTGCGCGGCGAACTCTTGAGCGGTTGCGTGCTCGTGTGATGCGTTTGTTAGGCTTAGAACGCCGCATAGTGCGTTTTGGAAGTCGTTGGCGCGAGGCCCTCCAGTATTCATTGCGTGCAGCGCTGCACATTTGACTGGAGCGTCCGATACCAAGCACGCCAGGAAGCCTAAAACTCTCGCAGTGTTGGCGGTCGCCGGCTCCCCCTGCTTCAATTCTCTAGTCACAGCCCCGATGGCAGCTTTTGCTACGGTCGCTGCAGTATTAGGAGCCAAATCGGCAATTTGCACACATACCCTCCGGAGCATGTGAACCACTGGCCGGTATGTTGACATACATATTATTTGAATCATGTCCGTCAGATCGTTCGACAAAGCGTGGAGATGCGCCGACCATAGTCGTCTTTCGTTAGCAGCATCGGCTAACTCTCTTTCTGTGGGCGTGGTCTTCGTATGCATCGGTAATGGTAGCGGGAGCAACTCGGAGAACACTAAGAGACCAGGTACGAACGTGTAGGGAGCTGTCATAGTGTAGGATATCACTTCGGAGCAAAGAGACGTCCATGGCCCGCGACGAATTGAGTCTCCATCGTTAGCGTCGTCCGCTATAGGCTGCGCGTAAGCCAATAAAGCTCTGACGGCTGCTTCCGCCGCTTTGGCTGCAGTCCTGTATCCTACAGAACCGACAGGAAAAGCTTTGGCGATCCCATATGTCTTTAGTAGAACTGGCGCAGCGGTCAGGTCTCTGAACCTTGGTCCCCGACAGCGCACGACGCGCGCCAACATTTCGTCCACAAGTCTCAAACAGGGTAGGATTATTTGTGCCAGATGCAACCCTTTCACCGAGGCCAGGAACGAAGCGTGCATGCTCGGTTGGTCAAAGTGCACGGCTAACTTTTCCAATATCCCGGTCAAATGTGCTACTCCATCTAGTGAAAAAAGCTGTAGAACATTATATTTGTATTTGAGCTCCACATATTCCTCTGTAGCTGTTTCGTTGGCTATCGTGATGTTTTTCTCATAATCTGATACGCAGAAATGCCTCAAGATTCTCAGGCAAGTTGTCAGTTCGCCTGGTAAGTCGGGGGCGTGTTCCGAGCTCACTTTTATGATTTCGATGAGTTCTGCCATGTCTTCACCGGTAAGGACGGTCGCTTTTTCTATAGGCTTGAGGTATGGAATTACCTCTTGCAGCACGCTCGAGACGCTCGGCTCGAATCTGTCGTGTTCCTTCGATACGTTGATCAGCCTTTGACCGTATTTCTTCAGGAACGGCACGTGAGCAGAGAAACGAATCGCAGACACTATCAATTCTATAGCATATCCTTTTGCTGGCGACTTTTGCTTCGCCGGAGTTTCGTTCTTCCCTTTAGTTTTTAAATCCGTTTCGAATACTTCCATGAGGCAGTCGGCGTGGTCTCCCATAACGATGACGTCAGGGACGGCTGTTCTTCCGATACTTCCAAAGCAAAGGCAGTATAACGATTGGAGTCTGTCTATGAGCTCATTCTCATCAGGCTGCCCCGCTTCCAAGTCACATATGCACTGCAAATAATATATCGCCCGAAGTCTGTACGCCATCTCCAAACCCAAAATCTGTAGATCAGTGTAGTTACTCAAATCATGAGGAAAAATAAATTCATCTGGGTTTTGCCCGTACGGCTGGATCAAGGTCTTGAATATCAATTCGCTCATTTCCATATTCCTGTATAAGAAGTTGAGGCCGCTCTCTGAATGTACAAGCTCGTATATTAAATCATGAATCGGACTGATAACGACTAAATTGTTGCAAGTTGAAGGTTTTGTCAAGAGGTAAAGACAAACTTCGAGTATCTTGTGGATTTCGAAAAACTCAAGTAGACCTTCGTTAGAGCATTCTTTGTTGATGTCGAATTGAGCAGAAACGGGAAGAAATCGCTTCGGTTGAGACATGTGGAAACACTGAGATCGGAACATGTATAAAACTTCATCTAAACCATCGACTATGAAATTTGTATCATTCTCAGCGAGCTCTGCATCGTTAGACCTATTTGCATTCAAAACGATGTCCTGCATTTTTTCTAGGAGCTCGTAAACATTGAGCTTCTTTATCAAAGCACTGAGAGAGAACTTAATCCTAGTCAGAGGGTTCAGTTGCATGATAGAAACGAGGGCTTGATAACCGTTTTTAGGTTTCCTATCAGTTTCATTTTTATCAAATTTAGGGAAGACAGTTTCTTTCATAAAGTGTTCTATAGCTAGTTTGGAGGACAGACATGAGTTTAGAGCTTTTAAAATCATGAGACGAATACTCAACGCCATGTATTCTTTAGAATATATTTCCAGAAGTAGCATTGGCAGGTCTATTCTTTTATCCAATAGTATTTTGGTGATTTTCTCATTGTGTGTATGAGCAGTGAGTGCCTCAGCGAGACGAATTCCGCATTTCATGTGACGAATTTTGTACGTAGGCTGTTGTTGGGCCAGTGCTAATTCAAATGAGAGACCAATCTTGCAGAAGTTTGTAAGCAAATCAAATATGTCAGCAAAATCTTCAGTTTCTAGGTTTTTGTCCAGCGGGAAGATCCTAAGTATTATATCGGTGTTTTTGCATAAACTGGTTGTTGACACATACACTTGTTCACATTGATGGACCCAATCTTCACGTAAAGAATTTTCAATCGCAGTAAATGAATTAACCGTTATCTTTTGCTCTATTTTCTTGGCTGCTTTCGCCATTTCAGATAGCTTCAATAAGTCAGGACTGGCCTCACAAAGCTCTTCAAAAGAAGCTGTTAGAACATCTTTGGTGTCGTCTTTTTTGTTACTCAGCAGGTGAATTTTGTTGACATACTCATATTTACTCCATTCAGTTTTGAACGGGTTGTAATATTTTATGATATCATCCACACCACAGTACTCATTGACTTCGTAATCGACCTCCATAAAGGCAGAACCTTCAAGATCGTCACAGATATCTTCATCAGACAGAATTGGCTCAAATTGTTCTGCATCTATTGACTTTTCTTCCTCTGCCTGCACAGGAGATTCAATGACTTTAACTGGAGGATCATCAACGATAGGAACTGTGACGAGACTTGTATGCTGTGGCTCAGTATATGGACGCTCCACTTCTTCTGACGGGCTTCTAATAGAACTCTTATGCCGATAGCTCTGATGGTAAAAGTCAACTCTAGGGATTTGCTTGCTGGTTCTGTCAAAGTCGACGGCTTCTTCAGACCTGATGGAGTTAATAGGGCTAGAGACCTCGCCTTCTCTGGGAGAAACAGGCCTCCGACTGCTTTCACCGGGAGGCGTTCTAGGTCTTTTTCTTGGATCGTCACGACTCGGTGATCTGCTGCCGTAGCTCGATCCTCTAATGCGGTTGTAAGGCGAATGCCGCTTCCTATCGTACGGACTTTGTTTTTCGTAAGATGGCGCGCGTCGTTCATAAGACGATCCGCGTTTCTCATATGGCGATAGACGTTTCTCGAATGGTTTCCGCTCGAATGAAGGCGCGCGTTTGTCGTACGGCGACCTGCGATCGTAGGTAGCTGAGTCCTTATCGTACGATCCGGCTCGGGACCGATCGTATGACGCATCTCTGTGGCGTCTGTAATCGTCCTTCTTGTACGAACCTCTATCCCAATCGCGATCTGCGGAGGATCGCAACCTGTCTAAACTGCGCGAGCGCGAGCGACTGACTGGCCTGTACTCGCCTTTAGCAATATAATCCCTATCCCTGCTCCGCGATCTAGAATGAACTCGATCTATCCTTTCATCTCTACTCCTGTCTCTTAACCTAGAAGACTCGCGGCTGCGTCTATCGATCGACCTTCTACGACTTCTACTGTCTCTTTCTCTCCTATCCCTCTCTATCTCCATAGAGCGAGAGCTTCGCCTCAGTCTGCTATCTCTTTCACAGCTCATGTCTCTCTTGTCCCATTCTGGTTCTTCCATTGGATGATAGGTTCTTGGATCTTTCGGGGCATCAGGTTCATAGTAATCTGGTCTGTAAGTGTCATAATTGTCCGGATAGTTGTTAGGTCCGTATACATCTGGATTGGCGACAGAAACGTTGCCCGTGTAAGCTGGAATGGGGTTGGGTGGTTCTTGTGTCCATTCAGGGGTCTGGACAACTGGTTGTACCGGTGGTTCTCGCGCTACGGAGGGGCGAGGTACGGCAGGAGGAGGGTTCACTCCAATGGGGGTCTCTGGCGCCACTTGGGTTAAGTTGCCATATACTGCAAGGGTGATTGTTGTGTACCACCCTGGAAAGAAAATGTTTTATTTTCTTTTTGATCTAATACATATAATTATGTATGTATTCAATCAAGTTATAATAATTCGTATAGAGCTGAAAATTGGTACAAATGTTGAGAACACAATTATAAATGATATGTGAAAAGTCTCCATCAATCCCATATCTGCCACATAATTTTTTCAAAGTCTAAGTTAGAAAATATGGATCTTTTGCAATCGATCAGCCAAACGGCAATTTTTTAGGGCAAAATTATTTATCATACCATTACATACGAAAATATATTCTTTCCCATAATAATCCCCATTTTTGACATATAGTGGTTCAAAAAGTTGATTTCTTATAATTTCCACTTTTTCACACCACCTATGACTTTGCACATTTTAAAAGAACTTTTTAATTTGTAGCGCTTTAAAATTTGTTTTCTTGTGGATCAAATCACCTTACTAATCCTTGAGACACCCATGGTCAGAATACCATGTCAGCATATCTTCAACAGAAGATACAATTTCCGACTAAACACAGAAGCAAAAGATAGTTCTGGTATGAAACAAGTCAGGGTATATACAGACGGCTCCAAAAAGGGACAGGAGCAGGCGTCTCCTTGAATGACTTAAACATCAAAATATTAACCACTTTAGACAAACTAAACACAATTTTCCAAGCAGAATGCATTGGCATCACCAGAGCAGCACAGTCAGTTGCAACCAGAGATGTAGGACCTTGATAAAAGGATTATCTCAGACAGTGCATCTGTACTACAAGCTCTACAAAACAACACCATTAACTATGCTCTTATACTGGAGTGTCACAATGCTCTCTAATCCATTGCAAACACAAATAATATAACTCTGCAATGGATAAAAGGGCATAGTAACTCACCAGGTAAAGAATGCAGCAGATGAACTGATTATTACCAGAAGGGGATTAGAGGAAATAGTGTATGGACCGGAACCACTAATGCCTATAGCCCAGGTCCAGACAAAAACATGGCTGCATAAAAAATCTGAAGAGACCCACCTTACAGAATGGAAAAATGTTTGCTGCAGGCAAACAAAGGATGCAGTACTGATGACATCAAAAAGATTTGCATGCAACCTCATCCGGCTAATAAGGGACCAAACCCACAAAGTTATAAGTACTTTTTGTTTTATCCCATACAATTGATTTTTGGAACAATTTAAGTAAATGATGGCCAACTTGAGAAATCAATTTCAAAACAATTATAGAAATAAATTCAAGGGCCCTAAAAACTATCCTCCTAGGATGACTTTTAATTTGGTGAATGCCATTACCATCTTAAACTTTAATAAACTCAATATCGCCATCTTGGATTTTTGTTATTCTTATCTTCCATGGTTCCAAAGCGTTAAGCATTTATCAAATATGTATGGAGGTACTTTTTATTCTATGAAAGCCATCTTTTTTTTAAACTCATCAAAAAGGTCAGTAGTTTTTCTACACTTTACAAGTAATCCAATGCCCCTCTATTTCTTACCGTTTCTGAGAAAGCTAAGATTCATTTTGTCATCACTCTGTTGTCATTATTTATTTGATTTGACCCACAATGAGCCATATTTTAAAGCACCTATAGAGCTTATTGGATTCAGCAACGATCTAACATTTTGTTTAACATATATTTATGATGAAACTTCCCATTTAGGTGATTATTGCAAAAGACCCATATTTCGAACTTTGGTGTAGAATAATAATTTTTGCTAATGTGGGATTGATGGGGACTTTGATGATAGTCCCAATATTCATACCAATTATAAGCTCTTATTGTTGATCATTTAATGGGAATTATTGTAACCCTGTTTGTCTATTTAGACCAGACTAACAATAGCAGCATAAGCTGCTGCCTGCTAAGCCAGCTAATTGGTATTGAGATTTGAACACACATACTACGGCATGGTTTCCGATTGCTTCAACCCCCGAATTAAAAAGGCTGCTCTGAGCGCTAGTAGCTAATAAACGTATTGTAGAAAAAAATAACAAAATATAATAATACTAACCTCTAAGCACTAAACCATCAGTTGGAATTCTCGGCTTATCCTGCTCAGTGCTGCATTCCATATGTATCTGTCCATTCTGACAGTACTCCAGGCTGCCCAAAGCCTCGAACGTCGACGCTCCAGGTTTGCTCAGGTCATTTACAAAGAAATCTATGTGGAACTTGGTAGGATTAGTGGCGCCAAGTCTCACACCTCCCGGAAAATCACCTTCCACCCGCGCTCCGAGAGGAATAATACGTATTTCCCGCACGTAAACAGACTTTGGAAACTGCACGAGGTCTAAATTCAGTTCCTGTAACACAATTTTTAGGAAATTCTTGAAAATGTTTGAAAGAAAATAATTTCAGGATCGTATGGCTAATTTTTAGTTACCTCGCTGGTGTCATGTGAGAAGGTATCAAAAAATAATAAGTCCGGTGTCTCAGACGTCGACATGATGCTGTTTTATAATGAATATCTCATTATTTATGGAATAATCAGCAAAATATTGAAATACTACGCGGCACCCTTACCACCACAATCAACAAATCAATGAATTTGTTACAAGAATTTTAACTTTCTTTCTCTAACATGAACATACAAACAACAAAAAGTTGAAAAGTATTAATACACAAACCATAGGTGTAACAGAGATAACAATTGAGTTTATGTTTGGATGTGGCATCCCGAACCTTGAACAAAATAGTAATCCGAGTTTTGACAATGACATAAATCATTATTATGACGTTTGTTTTTTAAGTTCGCTTAAGATTTCGTGACCATGGATGTCGGAAATATTAAAATTATTCACTCAAGCGTCCGGCTCCGATCAACCTAGAGGACTGCGTTATTTCTCGCTGAAGCTACTTCTTTTTAAACGTGTGCGCGTGGTAATGTTGCCATGAAAAACAATTACAATTGCACAAAAACTAATATTAATTCCTAAACTCTACGTTAGGCATTTCCGTTCCATTACACAACTTTAGTAGATTTAATATTCTAAATCTGCACATATTCGTAAGAGTTTAATGTTACGGCTTTTTCAAAATTTACTTGTAAAAAAAAACTGCACAGTTTTACATAAAGATAAGAATAGCCCTCCTGACAGTTTAAATTTTTAACAGATGATGTATTGCTGTTGCCGCTATAACAATAAATATCTACCAAAACAGAATAAAATAAATATTTAAGGTGGCTCCATACAACAAACGTGATTTTTTGCTCGATACTGATAGCGGCAACAGGTGGACGCTTGAAATATTTAAGGGCTCCCATGCAACAAACGTGATTTCTACAGAAAATGGTACGGAACCCTTTGTGCGCGAATCGCAAATAGCCGGTTTTTTCAAATTCAGTAAGGCGTAAATACTTTACTGAAGCTTTAAATCGAGTTTTGTACTTTTATATCATTTGCCCATTCTTGTGCACGTTATCGATCATAATCCACAATTATTATAATTTATAACACAAAGAAGTCGATCACAAGTTATAGAAAATAATACAAAAAATTACGCTACCATTTGAGGGCTATTCCTACAACTCGAGATACCATCTCATCTCGAAAAAAATGCCTAAAATCGAGATACCTTATTCTCGTCGCAAGAGATCGAGATTATCTCGATGGCTGGGGCCCGAGATGTCTCGAGTGGTCGGAGGCAGTCGAGACGTAAGTGAGATAGTGGGTCGCGACTCATTTGTTGCCACTTCGGTCCCGTAAGCATATTTTTTCTACAAAACTGGCAACTCAGTATTTGAATATCTACGTCATACGTTTCTATACGTCAAGGAGGGTCTTTGGCGGGAACCGAAAAGATGGTGTCGTGATTTTGTATTATTTTCTAAAACTTGTGATGCTTCGAGTGTTAAAGTGTTATAATTGTGTAACCTTTGCCGTGTTCGTTAACGTGCACGAGTGTGGGCAAATGATACAAACATTAGGAAATGCAACTTTTCGTGTTCTCTACAGAACTCGACTTAACGTTTCATTAAAGTATCCACGACTGAAATGGGAAAAGGGGAGGGATTCATCTAATTTTTCATCACCCTCTCCGCTATCATCTTAAATTTAATAACCCATGTACAAAAATCAAACGGATGACAAGACGGTATGGCTATGTTGGCTTTAGCCTGCCCTACGGGCAAAAAAAATTCTATACGTCAACGTCTAGACTTGCTAAACTTAAAATTATTGCCTCTCACTTTTCAACCCACTAATCCACTTCATTTCGATCTGACAAGGACTATCCTATTTTACCAAAGGATCGCATCGCATTACGCTGGTTGGCGTAAACATATTCACTGATGCGTCGAAGTTATCGACAGTCAGTGCCGTGGGAGCAGCTGTTTGCATACTATCTGCTAGAATAAGTCTTAGTTATAAATGCCCATCTTACTTCTCAGTATTCACTGGAGAAGCGATTGCCCTTCTAGAAGCTATCCTCTATGTCAAGTCGCATAATCTCAACTACTCTATCATCTTTACTGAGTACACTAAGAGATCCTTTATAGGTGGCCAATTTTGCACAAGAGTGCAACCTATTTTACAACAATTTATGAGGGATTCCTTAATTTAACAAATTACAGGGAAACGAAATGAGGAGTGAAAAGGGTTTGACAAGATAGATTGTAGGCAGCTTTTGGAATCTTGAATACATCAATTATACTCGCATGGCCGTTTTCTTCCTAAATTTTTTCCTCCTAAATCAATAGTCAAAATACTGGGAGACGTCCCAAAACATCAAGGGTAGATATGCTGATATCCAACCCAATAAGTATCCCTACAATTCCCTAGTTCTTCAAA
Source organism: Peribatodes rhomboidaria (assembly GCA_911728515.1). Lineage (NCBI taxonomy): Eukaryota > Metazoa > Arthropoda > Insecta > Lepidoptera > Geometridae > Peribatodes > Peribatodes rhomboidaria. The sequence continues at coordinate 13,356,235 of OU452179.1, read as the reverse complement.
TTCCGCTCAACCGAGAAACATATGAGCATGATCTTATGTTGTCTCCAATTAAGTCACCCGTGCACTCTGGTTTATTTAGCCAAACTCAGGATCAGGGAGCACTCAATCTGTGAATGTGGGTTGGATGAAGATAACACAGATCACATCTGCTTCAGTTGTCCCAATCTAAGTTTCCTCCTTATAAGATATCCTCTCCCGGACATAGTCCATCCTACTTCCTTCAAATATCTACAATCATGTTCCTCCCACCCCAAGCTATATAATATTGTTTGTAAATTTGTCTGTAAAAATAATATTAAGCTGTAAATATTATCCCCCTTAACAATAAACGTTGTATAGCTTCGGAATAGTTATATAGTTTTGTCTTTTTTTTTTATTCTTGAACTCTATTGAAGCTAGCAATAAATGTTGTATAGCCTCAGAATAGTTACAGTCTTTTGCCATTTTCGATCGAGTTCAAAAACAACAAAGAAAGATAAAGACAAAACACTGTATAATTATCCCAAGGCTATACACTGTTTATTGCTAAGGGGGTTAGTATATTTACCAAAGTGGAGTATACAATACAAATATTTTTCGGTATTGCATGTTGAACATAACATATCATATCATCACGCCTTTCCCCTGAATGGACTGGCAGAGGTGTACAACACCCACACTTTAGCGGACGATATTCAGTCCCCAATTGTGACAGGCGGTGAGCTTGTCGTCATATACCGGGCTCCAGTTACTTAGCAGATGACATTAGATATGTACATATGCTCACACAATGAATAAGTTGGTGCATGCCTTTGGCTGGGTCCAAACCCTCTCCCTCTGGCTTGAGAGGCGTATCTTCTGCGACTAGGCTATCATCACTAGTATGTTAAATAACAAGACATAATACAATAAAAAAAACTGATTTATTTATCTTTTTCGCTGCATGCTTTTTCAAAATCTGTTTGTACTCATTAGAATGTCCTTAAAACAATAACAGATTACTTCCAAAATATTAAGTAAAGCATCTTGAATTTAAGTTGCAGTGTAGGTTTCCATCACAATTCAATCTGCAAACAAAAAATCACAATGTTACTTAATGTATCAAACATTATATTTTACTTTTGCTCTGCATTACATGACTGATTTAAATTATCTTGTTTAGGACATACTGGACAGATTTATGGGAAAATATAGGAAATGATTATAATTTTTCCCAAAGTGAACGGTATACTACATAAATAAAAGTCAATTTGTCCTTTGTTGGCAAGCACATCACTAGGGAATGGCTAGATTGTCTTGCCTAAAACTCTCTATGTAATATTAGTTTGTATAGTCCGTTAGCCGAACCTCATTGCAAAGCACTAAATGTAAGAAGCTGAGAGCTGAGCTTCACCGCACTGGGTATGAAGTATAGCTATAGGTACAGAGATCAGCTAGTAAGTATATTACCTAATGCAGAGTGTAAGGTAGGTAGATTGGCAATATAGATATCCTAACTAATAATTTAAAAATGAATTTGTTTGTTTGTTCTACTGTCACACCTCAACTACTCAATCTATCATCATGAAATTTTGCATACACAATGTCAGAGGTACAGAAAAGGACGATGATAAGACAATGAAGATGATGATAGAGATAATGGTTCTGCAGGACCGCAGGTGAAACTGTGGGGCGCAGCTACTTGATATATATGTATAAATGTGCTTATCCAGATTATTCCTATAGTATCTATCTCTATTTCTGTGCCAAATTTAATTCAGAACAACCATCATCTATCTAATATATACATACTTCCATTCAAACTTTTGCCTTTTTAAAATTAGTGTAAAGTGTGATTTCTCAGATACTTACTTACTGGGTCTAAGAAAATTCAATTTTTTTGTTCATACAAATATTATGTAACTAAGTCCACAGATTTGTTGTTGATAGTGGTTGTGATTGCTGTTTAGCTCATCCACAGTCAGGTTTCTAAAGCCAACTTGGAAACCATTAGTCACGTACGAGTCCTTAGGTGACTTGTTTGTTGGTAGGTGTTAGGCTCGAACGGCATAAATTACGCAGTAGGTACCTGAAACATTTTTCAATTTATAAACAAGAAAAAGTTTGTGACTTTTAGGTTAAGTTAACCTTGGTTATTTACAAATTATGTGGTCATACATAGTGATAAGAAAGTACTTAATACTTACAATTATCTCCACAAGTATCCTGGCGTCACTTTATTAACCCTGTTAGATTATTTTGAAGGTCTTATGTTATTAGTACATAGGGGCGATTGATTCGGAAAAAACTTCCAAACCGGTCTTCCATTCCATTGGGTTTAACGACAAACGAAAGCCTTAGTAGTTCCTATTACGTGTTTAATGTTGTTAATCGTGATAGTTTTTGTAGACGTGATGACGAAAAGATTTTTAGATTATAATAACCTCTATTTGTAAACAAAACAATGACTTATTTGGCTAAGTGCGTTTCGTTCCCCACAAATCCTATAAGGAATGAAAATGTTATATTTTATTCTTCTCACTTTTATAACTTGTAATAATTATCATAATATTAGTTCATTTGATTAAACATATCGATATTTAATTATTGTATGCCTTTAATGAGCAGAATGGTCCCGAAATACGTTTTATCGATTTTACCGGTTTTTAGCAAGCACAGTCGAGTAAAATGGAACGTAATTTGAGTGAGAAAAGCCTATCTCATCTCATGCTTGTTTGAGAATACCACATGGTTTGTTTTTAGGAGATTCTCCCTCGAGTTCTAGGAATCGAGATCGAGATGAAAAAGTCCTATCTCCGAATCGGGCCCCAGTTCCCGACAAAAACTCCTATTAGCTTTGCAGATCAAACTCCAATTCACTCCATTTACATTCTGCTTGCTTAAGCACAACGAATTGCGAATAACTTGCTTGTTGAATAACTGCGTTTTATTGGTTTAAAAAATGCTCACTAATAGTACTGTGTAGTAAATATTAATATAATTTAGGGACCGAGATAATCAAGACGTCGAGTTGTTGTTAAAAAATGATGGTGCGGTCTTTGATAAATTTGAATGATACGTCCAGATGGACTAAAAAAGCATTGCACGAGCCAAAAAAAATAACTGTCAACTGTTAGGTTCTAAATGTACAAAATGTATGACGCAACCCATGCTATAATCACAGAATAATAACTAAAGCAATAGAAGGAGGGTTATAAAACAACTAAACTCAATATATTTGGCCTGTTTTGTCTTATGGAACCGTTATGATGTTGGAAAAGGACAAATATACAAAAAACGTTTCGAAATTTCGTAGGTGGTCACTAATTTTATTTTGACTAGTGATGTGACCCCCTACATTTCAACGTCGATAAATTTACAATGACATGCATTGTCATATAATTATCTTGTACCGCTAAAACTAATCCATAAATCGGTGTGCGTGTGCGCGTGCGCGTGCTCGGAGACGGCCGGTTGAATATAACTTTCGCGATTCAAGCGGTTTTAACCGCTGCCCTGTTTCGGTCGCTATGGACTCCCAGCGAGTCAACGAGCTGCTGGCGTAAATACAATACGCCATCAACACCATGGATAAAGTCAGCATACTGCAGATCTGCAAGTCGAACTTTATCCAGGAGGATGTTGCCAGTAGTGGCAAGAAAATACTCTATGACTCGCTTGATCAACTCGACGCAATGCCTGCCCGCCGACGAGACGGTTCTGAAAAGAGCATACATCATCGTTCGCGTTCGTGGTGAAGCAACTGCCCCTGGAAATGTTTCCGAATGAATTAGAGTACCGGTGCTGGCCTCGAGAAATTTCGGACGTTCAGGGGAAAATTGCGTGGTTCACTGAACGACGTCGAGTGTAATTAATGATTAAGTATACGTAATAATGCATTTTTTATCATTATTTATTTTGGTTACCTACGAGTATAAGGTATTTATTTGAATGTTATATGGGCCTTGTTACCTTAAGTTGTTTGAAATAAATTATTATTATTATAAACTAGCTGACCCTGTGAACTTCGTACTGCCTAATAGTCGATTCTTTAATTATTTTTTTCAGGCAATTTGTAAATTTTTCTCTGCGTAAGAACCATCCTCGTATTTCAAGGAAAATTCTAAAAAAAGAATTAGCAAAATCGATTCAGCTGATTTCGAAATTTGCGCTTAGCAACACATTCAGCGATATATTTTTATATTAGGTATAGAAGATTACTAAGCATAGTTACCTTAGAGAGAATGAATACATATTGATCGATCGATCGATAATCTTTAAAGAAAGACAGATAAATAGATAGACACTTTATTGATTGCACACAATACAATTAAATAACACTAATGCTACTTGACTATGTTCTTTTTCGACTTCCTTAAATACTTCTTGTAATGTAATAAATCAAGTTTTAATTTGAACGGGATACCATTTATTGCAAATGAAATTCCTATTCCAACCATTTTATCTATTCCACTCATAATAAAAATGTAGGAACAGCATTTTCTCTATGTCTTCTCTATTTCATAGCTTCATTACATACAAATGAATTCAAAGTAAAATGCTTGGAGCATATGTGACTCTGCATTTTTGGTGTCAAATTTCGTCACGAATTCAATTTATCTATTCTTTTTCTATACATCGTCTTCAAGAAATCTGTAAAATCAAAGTTTCGACCATGTATCGACAATAATATTTACGTCACTATGTATGATCAAGGTAACCTAAAACTGTTTCCGAATATTCACTAAAAACTTCTATTGAAATAGACATAACGCCTGGTTTCTGCTACAAAGTGATTCAGCAACATTTGCTACGTATTTATGTTTGTTTATCGGCTCACATTCAACAATAAATTGTCCAAAAACTAAACGATTTAAGGTCAATATTTCTTGACTATTTTATGATCGTGTTAGATGGGACGTGCAGCCCCCAACGACACAAGACATAGCTCCACTGCGTCCGCACACTCACTATTTCGAATTATACAAATATTTCATGCAGTCTAACAGTAAAAATAATATTAAATCATTGCAAAACCATAGAAGATTACGACAAACGCGTAAACAATGAGCACGCGAATAAGTTAAGTAGTCTAATGAACAAACTGTCAGACATTAGAGCAAAGTACTATCAAATTTGGGCGGGTTGAATTAGAACCAATATAACCAAATGACAGTTCATCTTGTGAAATTCCAAAAAAATAAAACAAAGAGTAAATCATTTATCTCTTTTCCTCAACCGTTTTCGTGCCATAAGATAGAATAGGAACAAAGGTAGTTGCTGAGCTCTTTTTTTAACCCTCCTTCTATTGCTTTAGTTATTATTCTGTGATTATAGCATTCAGAAACACGTAGTGACGTCAATCGACGCTTAAGCAAGACCAAAATAACAAGTTCGAAAGAGTCGGATGACAATGTTATTGTTTATAGTTATTATGTGTTTGCTGAATGCTAGACCTTGTTTTTTCTAGTAAAAGACTTACCTGTCAAGTACACCAGGTAGTGAAAAAAAGTTGGCCTGTCACTTTTCGTTGTTATACAGTACGGAACTCGCGCTAAAATAAGTACTCCAAAGGTGCAGCAGGTGTAACGTTTCGAAATGGCTTGAAATTTAAATCGTTTTTTTTTTTGTTTTTGGCGCTAGGCTGGATAACTAAATTAGGTAATAATGGAATTCGCACCAAGCGTATCTCATTATTTACGATATTTTACAGATATTATAGTTTACAGTAATGCACCAGATTGCTCTAATAGGTATTTTAAAAGATAAAGTAACGATTAAAGTTTTTATTGACGTTTTTTAAACATCAGGTGCATATTTGTCAAATATTTCTGTAAAATAACGTAAGAAATAGTCTGAGATAATCGCAAATTCTATTATCATTTACAATAGCCGTACACACAAAATCCTACAACACAACCCCAACAATAGTCTTACCCGATCCATCCACAAAAACAAAAAAAAAAACTGTTTAAATTCAAATTTCGCGCCATAAGCGAAACATTGGCCCCTTAAGCCATAAGTATTTAAGTACTTGAATTTGAATGTGACTGTACTTAGTACTTATCCATGTTGGTTGAATTTATATGCAATTATTACTTATTTATTAATTACAGCACAACCTACAAATCCTATGGATGCTATGCTATGGATATGGATAATGGATGTAGATAATGGAAACTGTGATAATAGCTTACCTTCTATTCTATTCTAACTTGTACCTAATCTCTTCTTCTCTACATAGTTTAAAAACAAAGTCGTTTTTCGCGTTTGTCTGTCTGTCTGTTTATCCATCCGCTAACTCTCCCTAAACTGCGTTAACGCGCAATGGATTTTGATGAGGTTTTCACCATCAGTTAGATAATATTACACGGAAGGTTTGAGGCGAAGCCGGGAAGGGTCACTAGTTACAAATAAATTAGACGTACAGCCCGCACAGACCACAGAGGCACCAAAATTCTCGTATACCTACTTACCCACAATTTTTGTAAGACGAGGAGAATCTGCTTGGACGTGCAGCCATGTTATTTGGAGTCATGGGGGAATCCATTGGTAAGCTTCAGATTGTAGGAAAGTGGAGGAAAGTGTAAAAATATAAAGGTTAGGGATTGATTACCTACGTTATGAATGCCTTGTCACCAGCTGTGACATTTTTGATACTTTTAAGCAGCGGTCGGCAACCTGCGGCCCGCGGGCCACATGCGGCCCTCGGCCCCCCTCCTTGCGGGCCGCGAGTGTTTCGCAAATAAATAAAAAAATCGGGACATTTTCTTGCGCTCCTGCACGGCCTGCAGCTGGAACACGTATTCGAGCGACGCCTGGCAGAAGTCGCGCTCCGCCATGTCCAGCGCCGCGTCCGCCTGAGAGACACACACACACAACTCAGCATTGATCCCCGCGCTCATCCTGCACCGCCGCGCCGTGCATAGCTCTTCTTCCTATCAGCAACATGACATCCCGATCCCTAAACAGTTTTAGCAGACAGACCAAGTCTACGATGTTCTGTAATATAGATGACCCTAGTTGTCAGGCGACCGCCAGTTCTTCTAACTACTACCATCTACCACTAACGCGGCCACAAATCTATACCAACGTTTTAGTGTACAACTGCGACAACTTCATCCTGCTATACTCACTCGTACAATCATTCGATTGCAAGATTTAAAATAAGAGGAAATAGCTCGCATGCAAAGAAAGCCGCGCGTTTTGTACATCACCTCACTTTTTTCTTTGCATGCTTTCTTTGCATGCGAGCTATTTCCTCTTATTTTAAATCTTGCAATCGAATGATTGTACGAGTGAGTATAGCAGGATGAAGTTGTCGCAGTTGTACACTAAAACGTTGGTATAGATTTGTGGCCGCGTTAGTGGTAGATGGTAGTAGTTAGAAGAACTGGCGGTCGCCTGACAACTAGGGTCATCACATACGGGACGACTCTAACGGTCGTCTGGCCCCAAAACTAAGCAAGGCTTTTACTATAGCTGCCAGAGACAGGTAAACATTGATTTTTAGAGATCAGATAATACCTACATAAATTAATAGATACCTATGGTAAAATATGTATGCATAGAAACCTCATAGACATAGAGGAAAGACCCCTAATCGGTCAAAAATAATGATTCCAAAAAAAGTAAACCAAACCATTGAAAGTCAACCAATTCACTAGTCAGTCTTCGATGTCATCCAGTAGCGCTTACGTCTCCCTTCTAACAAATAAATATGGTGAACTGTGTAGTCAATTCATGCCGAAATTTCAGAATATCCAAAATAGTAAAAAAAGGCAACGTCACATATCACTCGTAAGTCTTAAATATATTTTTATGTGCTCTAGAAAGCTAATAATTGTAATTAATTCTTAATGTCAACAGAGCGAAAAGTTGCTGAAAAAGTGTTGCCACAAGGTTTTTTAATTTTTTCCCTATAAATTATCTTTAGGTTTCTTAAGGATCCAGTTTTAGCCGATCAGTGGACAAAAATAATTCGCCTAAGTAAAAATGAAAATTAGTAGAAACCTCATCGCTTTTTAACAATTTGCTCTGCGCACTTAAATGCTAAATAAGCTTAAATGTGTGATGTAAAATTAATAATGTGTAAATAAATTGTGTAAATAAGATTAAAGGGATTACTACTGATCTTAACTCAAATTCGTACCCTTGATTTTTAGGTCAATTCGTTCCTATTACCTACTCTGATTTTAGTTAAGATATACATACAACATTATTATTTTGATTTTTGATTTACAAGTTTGCAGTACAAAGTCAAAGTCAAAATGTTTTTTATTCAATTTAGGTATCAAAGATACACTTATGAATACAGTGTCATGAATGGATCTGGGTAAGACTTTGTGTGTAGTTTAGCTCTGGCCTAAGCTGGCCTAATACTTTGTTTCCGGTATTGTTATTTCTTTGAAATAACTCTGAACTTTGTATAATTTACCCAACTAAATCGGGTAACCACTTGTTAATGGCAAGTTCATCACGTATAGAAAAAAAGGTTTTATTATGGTACCAAAATAAATTTGACATGTTTTAAAATCGTGTTTTGTATGAAGACTATCCTTCTGGACCTATGTAATAAATAGGGCGTATTCTGTGAGAAACCTATAGTAAAATTTTTGAACAAGCCCGTCACTTGCTTATTTGGCACTGTGCGGCCCTTGCCTGCCAATAAGTTGCCGACCGCTGCTTTTAAGGATAGATAGATAAATAAACACTTTATTGAAGTAAAAAAGACATGAGAAGAGAAATACATAACATAGGAACAAAAAAAATTACTAAGGAGTAAATTATACAGGCCGAACGTAAGGCGAGGATGCGGCGCAGACACGGTTCAGGCGTGAACATTGTGAAGCAGCCTGCCTGTGTCGCGTCGCTTGTGAAGCAGCCTGCCTGTGTCGCGTGTGTAGTGGCCCTATTCGGAGATCTGAGATTTTCATATCACCTTATTTCGTCTTTGTTGCTCTCGTTTGAAACGTCATAGGTGTGAGAGTGACCAAAAAAAAATATATCTCATTTCACGCGCAGGAATAGCCCCCCAGGGCTGGATTGTGGAGGCTCTAGGGCAACAGAAAAGTGGAGGCATTTAATTATTACTCGAATAAAATGAAAAAAAAATCAGTCAAAATGTACTGCAATTTTATTTGTTGCAATAAACTTATTAAATTATTTTAAAACCTATATTTGTACGAGTAGGTACTTAAGTAAAAATCTTTTTTTTAAATCTCTATTGTAGAGATTAAAAATAATATCCCTTCTCTTTGTATAATTTGCGCCTTAGCTTGCCGCGACAGTGATGTTACTCGACTAGCCCAAACTCTGTGCTCCGGATGTATTTTGCTTAATTCAATTTGTCGTCAGAGTTGTGCGCCTGTGATTATAATTGCCGCAAGAACTATTGCTAAAATAAATTTGCCAGGCAGTTAGGTTATAGTCAATAATAGTTAATTGTTCCGAGTTGTGTTTCCAGGGGGCTACTATGATATCTTATCGCCATGATTGCTACGTTTGTTTTCGACGCTGCGCGACCGCGAGTCGTGTCGCCACGTTTTGAGGTCCATAGTCGCGCAGCTTCGGAAATAAAACGAAGCCATCATGGCAATAAGTAGGCCTCCAATTCGGAGATCTGAGATATTCAACTCACCTTATTTCGTCCTTGTCGCTCTCGTTTGAAACGTCATAGGTGTGAGAGTGACCAAGATAAAATCTCATCTCATCTCACGTGCAGGAATAGCGCCCCTGAACCTTTCCGAACTTAGAGGTGAAAAAAAATATTTTTTTTTACCGTTTTGTGTGCCTGCATGCCTTTCTGTATGACTTGTACTTTCGGTGTAACCGTTCCGAAGACGGGTCTGAGCAGTAGCGCGCTTGTAGCTCCTCACTCAACTGCCGTCTTTGTACTTCTTCACTCTACAACTACATCTACACTTCAATGCTAGAGTGAATAAGTACCCTATAGGTCGTCGTGCTCCATCTTAGACCACAACGTTGCTTAACATCAGGCGAGTTGGTGGTCAAACGCCGACCTATTTTACATAAAAAAAAAAAAACTTTTTAAAAAGTCTTTTAAATAAATTTAAAAAAAGTATGGTAGGTACCTACACAAGTGAAGTCGGCGGACCGCAGACTGATTGAAGCTGAACTACGATATCAGGGTCTGTCACAAAGGGTATAGTTCTTGCTGGTAAGGGGCTGTAAATTGAATCTAATGGCGCTATGCGCCAGGTAACATTGCTCACGTTCAGGGAGGGTGCACCAATATCTAAAAACTTAATAAAAATCTATGTGTAAGCATAATTATGTCATTATGTCCTATAGACTCTTAAAAAGCTGAAGCAATTTTGATGTCATTTATTTACTAAGTTATAAAACTAAAATATAAAACTAAGCTAAACATCAAATACAGGTGCAATCAAAGTCAAAATGTTTTTATTCAATTTAGGTATCAAAGATACACTTATGAACGTCAAAGTTATTTAAATAGACTCGACTGCCTTGTTCGATCTCTTCCAGACAACCTTTGTTGACAGCAGATGTGTTTTCTTTTCCGACCGGGGGTGCAAATGCAACCCCTTGCACCTTCCTGCCGGCGCCCGTGAAAATATAGACATACCCTGGCTCCACACGTTGGCGCCAACGTTGGTTGGCCGACGCGAGTCGGTTTTATCAAAGGAAATCTACGCCAACGTTGGCGATCCGTCTACACGTTGGCGATTTGCTCAGTCGTCACCACACCCATTGAGTGTGTACATCAAACAAAAATGTCATCATCATCCATAAAATATATTAAAATGAAAATATTAATAATTATAATGTTTTAGTGAGTAGTACTTACCTACCAAAAATTTAAGTATTTTTACGAGTAATTTCGGTTTCTGTATCGGACGTCTTCACGCTGGCTTTGACGGGACAGAACTAAGTAGGTAGTGTAGTCGCCAACGTGTGGATACATCACCAACTTAACCCGCCAACGTTGGGGCCAATGCTGGAGCGGGAAGAAACGTGTGGCGCCTACCAAGAGCCACCACAGACGATGACATTTTAGCTGGTGAACAGCAAACTCTATTTATTTCTCTCTCGCTCCAACTCAAGCCGAATTTTCTCCTATCCCTCTCATAATCACGGTTTTCGCTCGGCGACTGTCCGTCGTCTGCGGTGCTAATACGTTTCACTTTCCCAATGAATCAAAGCCTCCACGTGACCCAATCATCAAACTCCCAAGATTAAGCCACAAAAAGACAAGAAAAGGCGCGAATGAAGTAAAACAGTAAACTTTTTTTTACGGTTTTGTGGCTCGCTGGCTACCTGCCACGCGGCTGTACGAACTGTGCTGTAATCTGTGACGTCGGGGCCGAACTAACTGCGCAGTATGCTGTGGCAGCACGACCACCTGTGTGAGCGATAGAGTGGCGAACGTGGAACGCGTTACCCGTTTTTAGGGAGATTTTACTGTGGGGTAAACTTAGGAAAATGTACTTAAGTGAAAAAATACATTTTATCCACTTACATTTTTCGAATCGATAGATCAAGGATAAATTAAAGTAAAGTAATTAAATCAATGTTAAGAGGTAATAAAATACTGATTTTTATGACTAATCTATAATATTGTAGGTATTTTGTACAGAACTGTCTAGTAGGTTTTCTCACTGTGTCAACTTAACGCTCAATCGCGTCATAGCGCCTCTCTGTTTTACCTCATTTCCACATTTTTTGTGGGTAATTTGATGCTACTGACAGTTTGTTTCGGTGAGCTTCAACACAACAATCAAAGTACCTACCTAAGTGATATTTCCCCGTTATACCTGCTTTCGTACATCTGCACTCTAAAACAATTTTCAGTGAAGTAAAAAATCCCCTTTCCTATTTTTGGGTCAACACCCCTCGATATAGTTAAAAAATTCGTGCCTATGTTTATACTTTTCAAAAATTAAACTTCCCGTCTAGTTTTCCTCGTGCCGCTCGGCAGCCTGCGCGCCTCCGCTGGCCACCCTACCTGTCGCCGGCCGGCAGTCGCTCGCCCGCGCCCGCTTCGCTCGCTCGTTCCACTCCGAGTGCCTAAACACGACACGTCACCAAACTTTCCAACGCGCCACTTTCATCGTGCCAAAAACCCTGTGTGTGTTACCGTGTGTGCAGTGTTGATGTGGTTGGTGTAGTGACGATGAGGGGCGCCTGGTGGTGCTGGCTGCTGCTGATGGCAGCGGCGGCGGCAGCGCAAGACACAAGGCACTTATCAGGTCAGTTGCTAGAACAAACTTTTTGGACCAAACTTTTTGTAGTCGTAGGTCTTTCCTATTTCAAATTGCGGAACGTGTAGTCGAACTTTTTAGGTAGGCACTAAGCGTTTTTTTGATGAGTTATGGCTAATTTAACTCGTAACTCGACTGGTTAGAAACAAATTAGGAAACTAAGTACACGAAAAATTAAAACAAAAAGTTTATCTTAAACAATAAAATCTTGCGTTCGTCGAACTTTCAAAATTCGAACTTTTTCTGCTGTGTTTTAAAGGAGTGTGCATCTAACGGTAAACAATACGAATATTGTCTTAGCCCACTTTCCGAAATGTAAATTGGACGCGGCTAACAATTCTGCGGCAAGTTAGCTTTGTGCACAGTTAACTTAGGCTTAACTTAGAATTAGATTAAAACCAAGTTTTAATTTAAACTAGACTAGACCAAGAAATGTATTTACCTATGATTATCATCGTTAAAAAAGCAGAATACCTATACGATTTAATCGAAAGCGGGTCATTGTCAAGACATGCCAATAATTTAGCAAACTTGATCTATTTACAGCTTACTTTTCTTTTATCTATTAGCTTAGTTTGCACGAAATCATGTGTGACAGTTTTCGAGGCGAGTCAAGTAGCGTTCGTGTCTCTGTTCAAGTAAACTAGAGTTGTCTCGAGTCGTGTTCTCGACTCTCGAGTGAAATCATTATTTATTTCCTGCTTGCTACGTCTTGTCTTGTCGTGTTGGCGTCGTGATACTTGCACTATGTAGGTACCTACTAAGTAATAATTTATTTAGTAGGTAGGTACTTAGTACCTATTCAGTGTAAGTAAAAAATTAAGTATAGGTAGGTTTGTATAGGCCGAGTAGCTAGCTAGCTAGTCTCGAGAGTTTTTGGGGCACCCAAAGACCTCTGACGTGATTTGACTGTTGTTGTAAATGTTGTAATAGGTATATCAATATATATAAAATAATATATGTAGGTACATGGTACTTATGTGGTAGGTACTTTAATCTCATTGTAATACGACAAAGAAGCGGGCCTCATCAGAACCACGTACGTACGTAAGTACCTACCTATTTACCTAGTAGGTACCTATCCATAGTTGTAATCGAGAGAAGGTATAGTAACGTCTTGCTTGGGCCCTAATCTTAGAAGTCGAGCTAGGTATTTTGTGGTCTTTGTTTCTCTTATTTGAAAAGTTATAGGAGTGAGAGTGACCAAGCTCATGCTCATGCTTCAGAATAAGCTCTAGAATTGTTATTTAACTCTTTCCGCGGATCTTCGACTTTCTTCTTCTTTATCCGACAAAAGCTTTTTGAGATGATTACGCTTAGGAAGACGACTTCGTTCGTCCTGGGCGGCCTTTTATGTTTGTCAGATATAATCGTCTGAGGTGGTTTTTAACCAACTTGGTTTGGTTTTAACTACCTTTTGGTTTATACTGTTAAGCTCTGCTCAGTCAGACCGGAAAATTTTTCGAACACTTTTCGACGTCATTGAAAAATGAACCACCTTACCTTATTTTATACAAAATCAGAGGCGCAACTCTATTGTGTGCAGAGGTAGGTACCTACCTATTGTGTAACAGAGGTGATATCTATTTATTTGAAAAATCTTCGAGCACTTTTCGACGTCATTGACAAGTTAACCATATCACCATAGGTTAAAATACAAAATCGTATAATACCTACCAACATAGTAGGTAGATAGAAGCCAGCGGCAGCGCATCTGTGATGTGGTTAATTTTTTCAATGACGTCAAAAAGTGCGCGAGGGTTTTTCCGTTCTGTTTGTGCCGAGCCTAAAGGCGGTTTTAAAACTGCGATATTGCAAATTTTTTTTAAATTCTGGAACGTACCTACATTACTGATACTTAATGGATTTTTGGTTGAAATTGAAGGTACAAAAACAAAACCGGAGAACAATCCTAATGCAAACATGGTTGGTTGTTGATAAGAAGAACAATATTTATTTTAAAGTGTGATAACAAATAACTAAGGAATTAGGATGGACGGGCAGAACGATATGATTCCTCTGTTGTACTTGCTACTTATCTAGGTACTAAGTGCATAATTAATTATTTCTTTTATTTTTTTGGAAATTTTGGTTCTTCCCAATATTTATTTTTGTCTATACAAATTTGCATACTTATATCTAAATATACCGATCTATGTATATCTATGTATATGTAGATCTATGTATATGATCTATACCTACCTAGTTCACGAATGTTGCCGTTTTTTTAAAATTATCTGACTGATAAACCATCGTTGCATGTTACGTCAGGACGAAACGACTGAGCCAATTTTAATGAAATGTGGCAAAGAACGAATAACGTAGGTATATTATTATAAAGATGAGCATAAGTAGGGTTCAAGTTTCTAGGAAATTCTAGAAACTGGAGGGTAGGACTGCGGGCGCAATAAGCCCAGATATACGATCTGGTACCTATTTCAAATTGGTATTTTTATAGGTAATTGAATTGTATTGGAAAAAGGAAGCTGCTAGCGAACGGTTTTTAAATATTTCGATATTTAAAAGAAAGAAACACAAATACTGTATAACTATTCCGAGGCTATACAACGTCTATTAGTAAAAGGTAATTTTTAAAAAATATGCCGAGTTTGCCTTTTATTGGGGTGTTAAATATGTCCCCAATTCTTCATAGCACATTACCTATTTTGTCTCGTGCAGCTAAGCAATATTAAATTCTCAGAATAGGGTAAGTAATGTATAATCTTGTTGATAAAATTAAATATATGTATAATGCATTTTTTTTAAACCTTTGTAGAACGTACGGATTTTTTTACCAACAGATTGCTAGAAGAGGATAAAACTTTAGGTCATTTTAAACAATCAGACTTCTAGAAAATACTAATAGATACCGACTAGACGAAGATCATCTTGCGTCAGAGCACTAACACAAAGTTTTTCAACTTCTTTATATTGGCTGATATTTAAGGATAAAAAATGGCGCGGTTTTCCCCGTAGTTAATTTTAAATTTAATTAGTACCTATTTAATGCAAAACCTACGAATATCTTCCAAATTGATAAAACAGGAAAGACGTTGGGTAATTCCACTTTTCCCCACCGAGCGCCCCTCTAGTAGGGCATTGTATTTTGAGTTTGAAGGCCGATCGCCCCACTACAAAAGGATGGCAATTTTAAAGTCAGTATAAATGATGTTTGTTTGCGTAATTTTACTAGAAAAATTGTTTTATTTGATGTTTTTATTTTACGTTGAATATTAATTTAACCAAATATTTGGTTAGTGGTAAGTGACCTTCATTCTAAATGTTAGGAAAAACTGTTGAAACAACTTAATTATATTCCACCATTTTATTGTAGACAGTTTTACGGAATACTATTTAACTTAAAGTACCTACTTTGTTTTTCTTGACTAAACTTTTAGAAAATCACCATAACAACGTAT
Source organism: Peribatodes rhomboidaria (assembly GCA_911728515.1). Lineage (NCBI taxonomy): Eukaryota > Metazoa > Arthropoda > Insecta > Lepidoptera > Geometridae > Peribatodes > Peribatodes rhomboidaria. The sequence goes on along the minus strand of OU452179.1, from coordinate 13,340,613 downwards.
GTTCTATTTGCTATAGAGACATCTTACGTCAGAGCACAGATATTCTCAAAGTTTTTATACTCTGTAAAAAAGCATACAGACAATGGTATAGAATCTGTATTGTATCATGCCATGAGATTGGAATCATTCCATGGGTGTAGGTACCGAGGGACAATGCGACGCACCCATTTCGTATGTACATTAGTTAGATAGTACGTTGAACTTGAATAAGAAGTAGATAAATAGCGCTAACACACTGACACTTACATTTAGGCCCATATTCACCGAACTTTGATTGGGTGATTAATATTTAACTATCCATTAAACTCGCTGAACACTGTTGACATTTAACTCACGGAAGAGCTGTCAAAAACAGTCTATCAATTTTAATCGTTTGTTTAAGTTTTGGTGAACTTTGGCCTTGGTCTCGAAACTTGGCTTGGATAGTTCGCCTTATTAAGGTTCGTCTGTTAAACGAATAGGTGCATCATCATCATCACAACATAATTATTGGTAATACAAGCACAATTAATAATAATTTGAACTATAAAACAAGTGAGCTTGAGTGTCTTTCTTTTAGTCTCTTTTTATCATAGTGTATGAATTTTAAATCACTTGAAATAAATGTGTTAAATATTTTTTATTAGTTAACTGCCTACTCAAAAACTAATTGCTGGATTTTAGTGAATTTTAGTGTGTAGAGATAGCACATGTTCCGAAATAAACATTTTTTTTAATTAAAGAAAATTGTAACTTGGGAATATCGACTAAAAACAAATCCATATTAAATTAATAGAACCATTCAAATAATCGGCGCCCGTTGAAGTCTTTTCAATAGAAATAGAACAGGCGCGGCCATAACTCTTTGTTCTATTAAAATTATGTAAATAAATGGTGCATTTTCCCTTCTATAAAAATATAAACATGAGTTTATGGTAGACACTGTGTATATTATACTCACACAAAACTCTAAGCAAGCTAAAATAAACAAGATAAGTAATGGTAAATTACATAAATGTTTACGATCTCATATATTTCACTCAATCAGAAAAATACCGCAACTCAAAATTTCCAAATCCGCCGCTTTTCCAGTCGCATCTCAAGGTGAATATCCTACAGCCATCTATTATTAAATCGGCCCGACAGATTCCAAGTGGGCAACAATAAAATACAATTGACAGCGTGAAGAATCCTCCAGCACACACACTGATGTGACATTGACCGGCGGAAGTCGGCGAGTCGACGTGCTCGCCCGTTCAATGAGCCACTTCCGGTTTACGCTCACAAACGAAAAACAACCGTAGTTTTAATTATAATAAGATGAAGATTAAAAGGACTCGAGTAAATTGAATTTCGCAAAAGCCGCGGGATTAGGTTTCAAAATGAAATTAATACGCTTGAAGCACGCTTCGTACGTATTAAAATATACATTACGTTTTGAAAGAAAGTAATTTACACAACGTATTAACAAAAAAAAATGTAGTTGAACTCACAAGATGGTTAAGATCATAACCCTCTATAAAAATACATTATGATTAGTTATTAGCTTGAATAATATTAAATAAATAAGTACTAAATAAGTACTTACTTATGTCGTCAATAAATTTGTCACGTACAAAACCTATGTGCTTCTTTGTTATAAAGTGTAAATGACGCAAGGTTTAGTAAAAAAATCCTTGTAATAATTTAATGTAGTAATATAATGCATTAAAATTTAAACCACAATCATAATACATTACATCATAATAAATTTCTTAGAACGCGAATGAATAATCGAAATATGTAAAAACAATTACGTACAAAGAGGTATTCTAAGTAGCATATAGAAATTAAATATTCTCGCAAGCCGTGACTTAAGACTGTCCTTAACCAAGTCTTGCTTAAAACGATAAAGTTAAAACAACAGAAACAAGGAAAACATAAACACAAGAGACAACGAACAAGGAACAGAGACATTTCCTTGTATAAATAAACAGTGCTTAAGATGAGATTTCCTTGTCTTCTCTGAAAGAAAAATTAAAAACAGCGACGCGACGAGATGAGTTTTATTAAAAAGTAGGTAACCGCGGTGATAACAATTACAATGAAACTTGAGAAGTGCACTTTCTCCTCGCCAACTGCTACTATTGTAACAAAAAGAAATTGTGAAAATCGTAAAAAGTTGGCGCGTTGCATGTGTTTGTGTACTAACTTTTTTATTATTTTATGGTCCGATACGGTGTAAATATTTTTATAACTTTATAAATTTGAGTTTTGTGAGAATTAGCACAGAATGTATTTTGTGAAGAAATCGATTTTTTTTACTGATTAAATTTGAAGGTAAATAAACTGTACTGAAATGTAATGTGTTGTTTGATTTTATGGAAAATCTGGTTTGAACAATAACCGCCATCCTAGGTTCAGTATGTTCCATATCAAATACGTAACGTTATAAACGTTACGTTTTAGTATTAAAAAATATTTTTGTGCTTGAAATCGCAGGCAAAAGCTAGTAAACATCTTAATAAAATTATGCGCGTAATTAATTTTCATCCGTATAGGTCGTATAGAAAATTAATTAATTTAATAACTCTCGCACTTCGTAAGCAATTAAATTAAAGCATGTTTATACCTTCCATTGAATTCCGAATACAGTTAATCTAAGGTTATTGAATTAACCCGACGCTAAAGCCAAAACTATAATCCAATATCTTACGAACGGGTGTATATTCTGCATATTAAACATTTTATCTAAGCAGATCTTCTCACTCGCTCTGGTACGTGGGTGTGTGAAAGGGAGGGGTGTTGCGAAACGAGTTTTGCCGGTATCTCCTTGAACTTGTCATGCCGCTAGGCGACCGGTGTGCGTCCACTGGACCACTGATAACTACTTGTGGTACTTGCTTACCAACTTAAGCTGTAGAGTTGGCTAAATTAACAAACTAAAATTTACTGAGGAGTAATTTTAGTTTTGTACTAACAACTACGATAGTGACTCCTACATTGACTTCCATAGACTGATCGGTCGAACTTTTGGAGTTCTACCACTGAATATGACAGACAATAGTATAAATAGTTCTACGCATTATTTGATGGGAAAAAAAATTAACGATGAATATTCAAAACTAGTTTTTATTGACAAAGGATAAAGTTCCATCCTAGAAAAAAAAATGCCAATATTGTTATGTCTCATTACAATGTACATACGTTTAGTTGTAAAAAGTAATTAAAACTTGATTGTAAATTATTAATATGATTATATGTATGTAATTTCCTATTTCTACCGGTGAACAGTAACAGTTAAGGATATTATTTAATTACAAAACTAGTTTTAGTTGTTTTACATTCAACTTTTTAACGTTACATTATACCTACATTACATTTGATCAATTAAAAATAAATAGTCACAACAACAAACAACTATTATAATCTTAAGTAACCGAAGTGCTCTGGCATTCACTAATTAAAGAAAGAAAATATCGATGAGCTGTGTTAGTGTTACGGATTTCATAAGACGGGAAGCGTTCGCTGCGCTGCGCTGTGCAATCGGCAATTATGTGAAAAGTGCAATTACGGCGTTATCCACGCGAGCCCGCGGGTCGCGTGCGGCGCAACTTTTATTGATCGAAGAGGTGTTAACAAATCGGAAATCTGTTATAGGTTCCGGGTTTAAACTTTTACTTGGTTGATGAGGTCAGATGGCTTTAACTAAATGTGGTTATGGCCGTTTTAACTTTCAATTGTGGTTAATAACTTTGATTGCATTCAAAAAGGAAATTTTAAAGAATAAATTTTGTTTTTATTTATTTTAACATAGCTGTAAGCTATGATAGCCGAGTTGGAGAAGGCCCGCCCATCAAGCCAGAGGGAGCGGGTTCAAACCCAGCCGACGGTACGCACTAATTTGTTCATTGTGTGAACATTTATGTGCGTATTGTAGGTATGTCATCTGCTGTATGACTGGAACCCGGTGTATGGTGACAGGCTCGCCCCTTGTCACATTTGGGACTGGATATCGTCCGGCGAAATGTGGGTGTTGTACTACACCTTTGCTAGCCCTCACGGGGGCGAGGCGTGACAATATGTTATGTTATTTATTTTTAACGTAGGTAAATATTAAATTCTAATCCTAAGTAAGGATTAGGGTTTATTAGAATTTAAGTATATTATTAGTTAGGATGCCTAACTAGTAAAAGTAACTACTATTAATAAATATTATAGACGCAGCTAGTGGTAATAAACATTGAAATTGTACTGTAACACTTTAGGTAACTTTCATTCATCATTAAAAACTTAATTAAGCAAACAGATTCTGTTCTCTTCAAACTCAACAATAATGAAGACTTGCATGTCTTGCGTCATACACCTGTCTAAATCGACTCAATGCAGCAAGATTCTCACAACGTGTCTTTATTCTTAACTCTGACATTTTATTGTAGAATTAAACAATGGCTCGCGTTGCAACATAAACTGGCTTTTAACTTTGTAATGTATAATTAATTAATTATACACGTGAGTCGGCGAGGGAGGGTGTACATCAAAATTATAGAGGACCTCAATATTTGTCTATTATATTACACCCTTTATACTGGAGGCTCTGTGAGCTGGAGACCTCGTAGCCGACGTCAGTCCAAAATGGCGAAGATGTTTTTTTTTTATTTTTTTAATAATATCTCCGCCATTTTGAACGACATTTTGTTCAAAAACTGATTCGACAAAAACATCTATATAATTATCGAACCTACTCACAAAATTTCAAGAAATGCGGCGTGTAGAGGAAAACACGAGACCCGGACAGAACCCTGACATACGAAAGCATTTTTGTCAAAGCTGAAGCATAGACGCTTCGCTCGCTTAAGCTCACTCAAACTATCCAAGCAAACGTGGATTATTTTTGAAAGCATTACATCAATTAACATCGTTACGGTCAGCTAAACTTTGGTATAACTCACAAAATTATATCATTTATTCTAAGATTTTTATAAGATACACGTTTTATGCCAATGCGTACTGACCACTGAGTACTGACGCTTACCATTATTATTTTTGATATTTAAATAATTCAAAATAATGTGTCGTTTGGTAAAATGATTATAGAAAGTCCTGAACTAGGTTATAATTATTATTTATCGGATTAAATCAGTTGGTAGATAAATTTGCGTGCAACGTTGATTTGCATAAAGCAACTACTTAGTATTACAATGTAAGTAGCTGTCATGTTTTCATAAACGGCTCTTTGTTGAAACAATAACCTATTTTGTTCAGTTAGCATTTTGCAGGGACTCTAAACTAAACAACTGGTTATTCCCAAAACAACATCATGTACCATACATTATGTTGTTATCCGCACTATCATACGAATTCTACCGTAAATTCATGCGAATGTTACTCTCTGTTTGATAGAAAAACAGACAGAGTTACATTTAACATGGGTATTAATGTTTTTGGATAGACAGATATTTGAGCAATTCCTAATATCCTATTTTTATTTGACACAATTTCTAGATGGGTAGATTTTAGTAGGTACATTAGATTAAAAACTAATAATATCGTCTGAAGCTGCATAAATTACCGATATCAAAATTACATAATGCATCATAAAATAGCTACTCGTAAATACGTAAGTAGGTGTGCATTTTGCACTGATAGCATTTTTTGCCAACGGTAAAGTGCTAAAGCATGTTACTGGGTAACTGGGTCAAAAACTTGATTGAAACGGACACTGCATTTTAACCTTGTTGGTAACAATAGTGTTCGAATGTGCATTTGTTGCTGTATTCAGTGTCTAAGTAGGTATCCAGTAAATAATAGTTTAATTTTATTTGAAAAACCTATTTGAATGGGTCACGTTAAGAAGGAATTTAATAGGTTTTACAATGACACCGCACGGCGCACCTGCTTCAATTTAAATTAAAGTAACTTCTTTGTTGTATTTCACGATAAAATGGCTGAATTAAAGTATAGTGGACATAATGTGAACAGATGAAAAGGTACCTACCTTAATGAGCGAAAACTTATTGCAGATAAAATAATGAGAGCAGGTTAGAATTTAAAACTGAAAAAGTATCTAAAAGTAAGTTATTTTGTTAATGTGGTAATCAAATACGCATAAATACCCTTATTGCAGTCACTAATAACTTTATAAACCATAATCTTTATGCTACCATGATAGAAAGAACCATAACCATATTAACCATATAACCACTCCAACCGTCAGATGTTTCGGCATCGGCAGAAGTTTTTAATATTTACCAAAAAACTGCAAACAACGATTGTTTAATTTTAGAAAGTTCCGAAAACCGAGACCCGTTCCGAAGACGGGTCTGAGCAGTAGCGCACTTGTAGCGCCTCACTCAACTGCCGTCTTTGTACTTCTTCACTCTACAAAACTTCAAGGCTAGAGTGAATAAGTACCTTATAGGTCGTCGTGCTCCATCTTAGACCACAACGTCGCTTAACATCAGGCGAGTTGGTGGTCAAACGCCGACTTATTGTACATAAAAAAAAAAAAAAAAAAAAAAAGATCAAAACAAGAAGGCATTTACGCAGTACACATCAAAATGGTGACCAAAGTCAAAGTCAACCGCCAAGGACGACCAAAGCACACCGACCTGAGGCAAAGCCACAGCTAAATTACCAGTTACTAGGCAAAAACCGTACTGTCTGTGTGTGTAACAAGTTGCACAGTCATGCGTGTGTTGATGCAGCCAGGTCGCGTACAAACTGTTGTGTGAGCTGTGTCCGTGCCGCCCCGTGCCAGGCGCCCGCGCACCTTGATCGAGTAGGGTTGCCGAAGCGTTATTACGTAACGGTCATAGCTGATGTTTGTTGAGATTTGGTCATTGATAAATGTATTACTATGCTAGGATAAATAAACAGTTTGAATGGTGCCTACTTGCGTGCACGATAATACCAAAAACAACGTCTTTTTAGTAGTGGATGACCCACACAAGCGGACGGATTTGTGCGTACTTGCGCAAGCACATCTCACACATCTAAACATAGTAGTTAGTAGGAATTTTAACGGATAACACCAATCCTATAATTACTAAACATAATGGGATACAATGTTTAGCTTACCATTAAGATGTTTAACTCCATGGATTTGATGAGAAGGTAAAAAGTAAATCAAAAAGTAATCATTATTCCTATTTGGAATTTTTGGGAACATTTCTGAATAAGTAACAAGAATTTAAAAACATTTTTTAAACTTTACCTATGTACTTACTACTAAAGTAATTTACAGTAATCACCGATTAGCCTACAGTCTCCTTTTGAAACCATCATTGCCTACTGTGGTTTTTGTTTCGACTACGAATTGGTTTTGTTAATTCCTGTCAATCAATTTCCTATAACTTTAAGCACCCAACTATAATTACTTATGCCAACCATATTTTTGTCATTACTTTTTGTCATCGCTGCGTAGTAACTCATCGTGAGTGATCTCCTCATTTTGTTACGTGAACACGTCAATTTAAATGACAACGTGGAATTTGTATTTCTATTAAGTTTTAGATTTTAAGTTTTCGTAATTTGTGTTTTGTTTATTATCTATCTAAATTATATCTCATAATTATTAAGTATGTCAATATCGCCCTGGTGTAGGGCTGCCGTGAAACCAGTTTGTTATTTTGCCGAGAGCTATGCCATGGGTCAGTAGTCGTAGGCTTTAATCGCCGAGTTGAATACCCTCGTAATTTTACCTTAGCGAGAGGAATCTGATGGTTTTTACTGGTTGCTATTTGTAAATGCGTAGAAACTAGCTTAGTTTGTTGGAGAATGTTGATTTTGAGATTTTTTAAATTAAATTTAACTTTTTGATTTACTTAGTTCATTAATTGAGAATCTTTTTTTTCTAGTTTTGAGTTATTTGGTGTTTTATTATGCCAAAAATATAAAAGATTTTTAAAATAAGGCGCTGAAACTTTTGTTTCACAAATGTTTGTGTTTAAATTACTTAAAATTGAATTCTCATCACTTTTTACTCACAAAACACACTACATTGTTGACGTGACAACGTCTTATAAATTGGTTTGCCGGGTGACACTTCAAGAAACTACGTTACGCTCCGCTCACGTTATGCGCTCACAATGAGAGCGAGCGAGAGGCACGCCCGCGAGGTTAGCCCGCCTAAGAGCGAGAGAGACAGACATAAAAAGTCGTTGTCACGTAAAACTTTCGCCCGTATACCGACTTTACAGGCAACCAATTTTTTTTATTTCGGAGAGATGATTTCGGAATTCTTTTGGGATTTCGGTTGTCTATCGAGTAAAATAGCGTGCATCAATTTTATAAAATTATGCTTGTCACTACTGAATAGGACTTTTAGGGCCGTATTCAAGAACAACGCTCAGTCATGAATCACGACTTAAAACTGTTTTTATGTACAGTAAATTAAATCCGAGACTGAGCATGTGAGCATCGGTTTAGCATGTGGGCCTTAGTGTCGGAGTTACATTAAAGGTGATTAGGTTGCTAATAATACTCATATTCCTATTTTCACATTGCCCAACCTTAACAGTTGTCATTGAGAAACACCTGAGTATTTTATGTCAAAACTTTATTTTTATTCGTAATTCTTTTGACAACTAAACAGTTGTGTCAACAACTCCGGAGTGCCAGTGCCTGATACTAGTGAACTAATAAGATAATAAGTTATTATATTATTTAATTAAAAAATACCACTTGTTTTTGTAACCATTTTATTTATTTTTCCATAAATAAAATGGTTACAAAACAAGTGGTATTTTAATATTCTAATATAGTATTCAAAATAAAAGTATGTAAAATAACATAGATAATTTCAAAAACACCAACAGAATTAGAGCTGCAATTTGATATCAGCGGCACGGTTATACATACAATTTCCTAGATTTTTCCTTTTTTTTGGCGTTTAAAAGTATTCCATTGACTCGAAACAACTTTTATTTACACTACATAAATAAAGAACACGACGATTTTCTAAAAAAAAACCTTCTTAGTTCAAATTTTGGTCTTTCACTACATATTTGTTTCCTTTAAATTTTCTTTTCCTTATTCGTAATTTTTTTCATAAATTTTTATAACTTGCTAAGTTGTCAGCATTATACCAATGTGCGGTAACCCTAGGTAACTGGTTGATTCGGTCACGTCAGTAGTGGTCCAAGCGAGACGTTTGTAAACGAACACTAATACAGAGGTACCAACCGTGCAACAATAACAAACTAATGGACCGTTTACTATACGAGTGCTACTAAGTACGTTTTGGTTATACAAACATTTGTCACACATTCGTATTGAAAAACATATTTTGCAATTACAAATTTTTTGTTACATTATTTTATGTTAGCAACCAAACTAACCAAATAGGTAAACAAGCAAACAACATAATTATATTTCCAAGGTACTGTGTACAATTCTTGGGTTATGATACATTTCTATTTAGATAACGCCGATAACCATGTACAACGCAACGCACATATTAAATTAATATTAAATAAATAAGCCATTTATTCCTTGCTTTTACAAAAATGCAAGTACATTCTGATAGTATCTATTTAAGTTAGATTCAGATTTTTGGCAGTAAGCAAGAAACCCCTGATTGAGTAAAGGCCTCCTCCAAAGTTGCCCATGCCTCTCTATATTGTGCTCCAAAGAAAACCAACGCACAAATACAAATAAATATTAATCTATAACTACGAAAAAAGCGATGATAGCCTAGTCGGAGAAGGTTCGCCTCTCAAGCCAGAGAGAGCGGGTTCGGACACGCATCAATTTGTTCATTAAGTGAACATATTAAGTGCGTATTGTATGTCATTTGCTACATAACTGGAGCCTGGAGTATGGCGACAGGCTCGCCCCCTGTCACATTTGGGATCGTCCGCCAAAGTGTGGGTGTTGTACACCCACACTTTGGCGGCCAGCCCCTTCGCGGGAAAGGCGTGACGATATGTTATGTATAACTAAGAGTAGATACCTACTAAGTACATGTTATGTTCAGAAGTACGCTGTTTACTAGGTAAGTATCTAACTGTATACATTCGTGCCGTGACCAATCTGTGCAAGTATACATCTCAGGTGTTAGTAATCTTTGGCACACGTGTCGGTAACTATAGCTTCACGATGCAATCAACAGCGTAACTAGAGAAGATCTCACATCAAGAAATTAAAAACTTTCAGGAGAGATCATTGAAATTAGAATGTGGATAAATTATGGAATATATTATGGAAGTCGAGTTTACTTCTTTAGTTAAAAAATTACGAATTAATGTCCGAAGTTTATCTAAAAGTAGCACTTCTAATACATTTTAGAATTACTACTGACTAATTTAAACGCTATGAATGATTACTGGTTATATACTACTAGCTGCGCCCCGTGGCTGAAAAGTAGCAAACGTGCTATTCAAAATTATAATCTATCTCTGGGCCAAATTTTATCCTGATCCGTTCAGCCGTTTTGGCGTAATTGAATAACAAACAGCCATCCAAACTTTCGCATTCATAATATTAGTGAGATAGTGTGACGATTGTTCATGTACTCGTATATTGTTTTATCTCCACCTCCACCTTATACGTACTAGTACGTAAGATTAAGTAAATCTTCACAACATACTACTTTTATTATCCTAAGATAGGTTATAACCCCTGAGCAAAAGCAGAAGTTTCACCAACTTCGGTTAAAAGTCAGAGGTTACCAACACTCGACTCCAGTCAATACACAAACAAACAATTACAAACCCTATTCCCTTCTCATACAGTTATATTTCAAGTGAATTGTCTCAGAGCGTAATGCAACTATTACAACGATTTCCCGCGACTCCGCTCGCCATTATAATAATGGCGGAGACAAGTCATTTACTGAATTGTTTCCATTCGAAACTGTATTTTTAAAATGTCGTTATTTGCTCATTATATTTTCTGGGTCACGAAACAAAAGTAAACAAAAAAATCTAGAACGAAAATGTAAGTTTGGTACTTTCTTTCGTCTATAATTTTTGTCACGCGGTTGCGCGTCGGACGAAAAAGACGGCAAATGAAATTGAACACTTTTACGTGTCTTAGTCTGAAGTCTTAAATAGATACTAATTATTTTTTATAAATGATTTTATAAATTCCATATAAAACGTTTTATTGAGCATTGTGAGAATGAATAATCATGTTTGTAAGAAGTACTTAATTAAATTAATGGTTACATAAGAGCCTTAAAAATAAGGACGTAATTACCTTCCACTATAGTCAACAATCTGTAATTAAAGCTTGTCAAAGTTAATATTTTTCGATTTATTCTTTACGGAATCTGTTCGACGTTCCGCAATCTATGTAACTTCTGACCAACACGTAAACTATACGTGTTGGTCAGAAGAATTAAATAAATTTTTAATCACTTTTACTTCACTTTTTACTCCCTTCCCATTTCCCTTTCCCCAAGGCAGCTGGTACAAAACACCAATTAAACTTAAATAATCAATTACACCCTCAACTGATCGGAAACTAAAGTGACTGAACTTTAACCCGTTGTCGATGAGATGGCACATTTTTTGGCGCCCCTCAAACTAAGTTGAACTCAGTTTAAAGTTGGATTGACTAACTATCAAAACTTTCAGTATTATGAAACTTTAAAATAGTGTTATTTGCGCCACCTAAATGGATTAGTGGGGAAAATCGCCTAGATAACATTTTTAATATTCCATTTTGCCCCACCGGGAAGGACAATTAGTGGGGCAGAGGAGAATTGCCCAAAATATATTACATAGGTCTAGACAACTCTAGAATACTCTAAATAGTCGTGTTTCGGGATGTAGTCCGGTGTAACCGTTCCGAAGACGGGTCTGAGCAGTAGCGCACTTGTAGCGCCTCACTCAACTGCCGTCTTAGTCCTTCTTCACTCTACAAAACCTCAAGGCTAGAGTGACTATGTACCTTATGGGTCGTCGTGCTCCATCTTAGACCACAACGTCGTTTAACATCAGGCGAGTTGGTGGTCAAACGCCGACCTATTCTAAATAAAAAAAAATAAAAAAAAATAAAATCGTCTTCAACTATTCGTATGTGAAAAACGTCGCGTGAGGAAGGTTTAAGGAGTGACTTTCACCAAGTAGTTTAAGTTGGTACCTACTTACCATTAGGGAGTATTCTGTGCTACTGACCTAATTTATTTAGGCCGCATGTAAGATTTTTTAAGTGCGGAAGTATATATTTGTCAGATCCTATTCGACCTTCTGTAGTCTAAACGTCTTAGTTGCTTACTTTAAAGGGCAATGAGGTCAACTTTAATTGTAATAAGTTGACAGTATTAAAACAAATTGATAGTAGTATTTCGCTGCCTCTTTCTGTTCAGGCGATATTTATTGCTTTGGTAGTCAGTTTAGACCTGTCAACTGTCAACGAGCCTCATGTCATTTCGGGCCTCATACGTCAGAAAATGCCGTATGTAGGTAACAGTTTCCTTAAACCTTTCTTTTCACTCGCGATGCGTACTTTCACTTCCCTTTGAAAGGTCAGCAATACTTGTTCAGCAACTCTGCTGCCTCCAAACATTGAGCGTCATGACCGCCATGATTTATTCCCCGCCATGTTGCCGACTGGCTAGCAACCAACAGACAGTTTTCCACCAGTGCACCCATCCGGATCCCAGTCAATGACCCAGAAGCACCACGTGACACTTTCACTCGCTTGCCGATCCATTGCCTTTTGACTTGGAGACCAGCCTGCCGCATCTCCATTAGATCCGTCAATGGTTGCAGTGCGAAGTCAATTTGTAGCGCAAATCGGTTCCAGTACGGGTGTAGTTGACATTCTTTGGGTGTGTATGCAGCGGGCGTTGCGTTTCGAGGCTGTTTTTTGACATTGACAATGCATCGAGGAAAAGTCATGCAGGTAGGTGAGTTTATTTATAGGTGTGACCTGTATGTTGACGTTGGTCTTTTTTAACTCAATGAAAAAATTTACATTCTGCAAAAAACTTAAACTAAGTCATTGTAGCTATGATAGATGTTGCCTTCAAATTTCACGGCGCAGGGCGAGGGTTCAAGTGACAACAATCAATAAGCTTCAGCTGTTAATAAAAACATTCTTAGGGAACTATAGTATTAATGGTAGAGTACTTTCTAGTACTCAATGGTTAGCTATACCACCCTTAGTTGAATGAATAACTGTCGCCAGCTCTTGAAGATGTGTTTAGGCGTTTCAATGGTTCAGGCAGACTCATTTGAAAACTGTGTTTCTGTTTTCAGGCTAGGTATGTTAACCATCCTCGATCACAATGTACTAATTTAATATTGATAAGTGAGTTGTGATCAAACGTCTAGCCTGTCAACTACATATAAAAAGTATGCGATTTAACACAGGTTCCCATTTACTTTACTTGACATATAAAGCCTTTTGATGAAACATTAATTGCTCGAAAATGTATGCTCGATTAGCCATGAGACGCCATGAGTCGTGAGTTTTACAGTTTGCCAGGTCGATGCATCAAAATTCCTAAAAAACATGTGGTCTAACGATAGTAACGATCAACAGCGATAAGCATCGGATTGACGATTTTAGTAAAACACAATGTGATGTTTTGGCACTTCCAGAAATTTTATTTAATTTTTTTATTTAAAAAATTACACTCCACAGACTTTGGAAACCGTGATCTTTGTTGACATAAATCTTAATTATTATTTGAAGAGAATACAGGTAAAGGGGGTTAATTATTAAGTCTTAATCTAAGGTTAGATTAAAGGTTATCAGATTTACTTATTACATTGTGAGTACACCACGAGCAGACCAGCGACCCGCAAGCAGCACCCGATCACGAGTATGACGCATGTGCCAGCCATCGCTCTCCTCAACCATATTTGAGGGAAAAGAACGACCCGACACACAACGCCGCCGCAAGAAGGTGCCTTCGATAGTGAGCATGAATGCTCGACTTCCAGAGATATACTCGTATATTGTCTTGATTTCGATAGTTTCACTTCATCCTCTTGCGGTCTAATTCGTTTAACATAATCCCGAACTTGAAGCGTGTTAAAGTTGAATAACCGTATTTACTATTTACTTCGCTCCTCAAGAAGCTTAGCCTTTTAATACAAACGATCGTGAAAACGCCAGCTTTGCAGTCAAATGGCGGAATATGGCGAGAATGGCGGAGGATGGCGGAATGGCGGCGCTGTTATCTTGGCCTTGCAGCCCTCTGTGCAATTGTTGGTATTATTCAACGGCGGCATAATTACTTAGCTGTTTGTTTCGCTTCTGATTGTCAGTACTTTTGTTTATGAGAAGATTTTCGGAATAAAAGTATTTATAGCTTATAGCAATTCCTGCCAATGACGCAACGTTAACAAGACGTAACATCGGAGACATTGATAGGAAAACCGGCCAAGTGCGAGTCGGACTCGCGCACTAAGGGTTCCGTACCATTGTCTATAAAATGGCAAAAAAACACGTTTGTTGTAGTGGAGCCCCCTTAAATATTTATTTAAACTGTTTTTTTTGTTTTCGTTGTTATACGGGCAACAGAAATACTGATGGTGTATTATCATCTGTAAAAATTTTAACTGGCTAACTATCACGGTCCGTGAAATACAGCCTGAAAATAGACGGACAGACATATAGACAGACAGACAGACGAACGGACAGCGAAGACTTAGTAATAGGGTCCCGTTTTACCCTTTAGGTACGGAACCCTAAAATACAACCTAATTTCTTTGAACAGATGCCTATTGCTGAATTTTGTTTTTAACTTATTTTTTATTTTTACTTTTGTTATCAGTTGTTTTGTTAATTAGTTGTTGTTGTTGTTGTTGTTGTGTCGAGGTCTCAGAATCTACTGGGACATCTGGGCATTTGTTTATCCGATGAAAACTTGAGTATCGTTGATTCGATCTTGATAAATTTCACAGGCAACTAGAATACAAGTATGAATTAAAAAGTGAAAAACCCCCGACACAGATTTTCATCAAACATAGCCATATATTAACATTCCCGATAATAACATTCCCGACGAATTTACTTTTCAAACTAAAAAATCAAATTCGAAATCGTTCGTTCGTTTGGAAGCTACGATGCCACAAATACACACACACACACAAAACACACACATAACAGACACACCAACACACACAGACAGACACGTCAAACTTATAAAACCTCATCGTTTTTGCGACGGTCAGCGAAACAAGGCTTACATTTGATCTAAGCTTTGTTTTCAAGGTGCCTTTTTACTTATTGAGACTTGATTTCTAATGTATATCTGATTGAAAATTAATTGTGTAGCTATAATGTGTGTTGCAAAACAAATTATACTTATTTCTTTCTTTCCTTAATTTAATTTCTTTAATTTAAGGTTATAGCTATGTTAAGTATACGCAAGGTCACCTACCATGCTGTTAGGTACATTTGTAACATTGTGCGACACCTTCACGGATATTTATCGTATTTTCATACATTAATATAAATTAACAATATTCTTATTGTTATTATAATTATAATCTACCATAACGCCAGCTAAAGAAATTATATTTATTTGCCTTATGTTTTGCCTGCCGCACCTTGTTAAGGCTGGCGATACAATTCTATCGATAAACATTTTTAAGAAATGTGAATGATAAAAGTTAAAATTTTAATTGGAAAATTTCCAGAAAATTTTAGGAGTTAAATGAGCGATACAATGACGTGAAATACGATAAGTACTTTATTTTTAGTCCTGGGTTAAGTAAATTGACTTGGGTATAAGTAAGTGGCGTTTCTCGTCTTGGTGTCAAAGTTAGCCGTTCAGAAGTCTCTGTCATGGCTTGCCCTTCCTGTTCCGGAGTCTAGTCTACACACCAAAATCGCCGTCTCGCCGGCACAGCCCGCCGACATCGACATGACGTATGCGTAGGGTTGCCATCTCTAAAATTTGGCATCTAGGACAAGACGCGTGAAAACCCCGAATTTTAGAGCTAAGAACGCGGGCATGTCAACAGGGTTTTAAACATAGTGTAATAAAAAACAGTTGAAAATGTCGGAAATTGCATTTTTATTTATTTTCAGACCTTAAAATCAAATTTACGACGGCGGACAGTGAATTTAGCGAGTCGGTTCGTCGGTTGATCGCGGTGTGCGGGCACAGCGCGTGTCTCGGGTAGCCCAAGACTTTAGATGCTTAAACCCGGACTACAAACGCCCGGGCGCTCGATGCTCCCTAAACTAGGACAAATCCGGGGAAACCCGGAAGGATGGCAATTCTACGTATGCGGCTTGATTTCTTCTCAATGATAAATTAATAAACAAATAAATGCGGAACATTTCCACACACGTTCGCCTGACCCCAAACTAGGCAAAGCTTGTACTATGGCTGCCAGAGACTGATATACATATATACATATATATTTTTAAATACATGCTAAAAATAGATATTTAACACCCAGACATAGAACAAACACTAATGCTCACCACATAAATGTTTGCCTTAAGTGGGATTCGAACCCACGCCTCCAAGCTCAGAAGGCAGGTTCACTACCAACTAAGCCACCGGCAGTCAGAAATTGCCGCCGATATCATGTTGGCGGCTGTCGGCGCCTTTGGGGTGTAGACTTCTTTATAAGAGTGTGGTTTGGATTAAGCTAAACATGTTAGGTAAATTGGTAGCACTCAATTACACAATCGCGTTCACCCATCCGAAAACTGACAATGTACTCCGTAGCTTAGCATCGGGATAAACTGTCATTGTTAATTGACTAACTAACATAGATGATTGGTTACAGTACATTCTCAATTAAGAAAAACATCGATTGCTCGATTCTGCGAAGTAATTTCTTCTGTAACAATCTCACATCTAATCCCGTCTAGGCGGCTAGGGGCTGCAGTGGCGTAGCAAATGACCTGTCCATCCCAGCACTCGCCGGCGGTATCATTTATTTACACTTTCAGTTCCCGGCAGCTCGCATCGGATGGGTATTAATTTGAAATTGTTCTATTGTTTATTGGAGCAATTATCTTTTGCTGATTGCAGCTTAGTTTCTAAGTAACAGCGAATTTATTAAGTGTCAAGAAATTTCTTAAGGTGCTTAACTTATGATTAGCAAAGGATTTTGAAGTTCATATTCTATAGGTGAGTAAGAAACTAAACACTAGAATAGGACTAACATTAGTTTGACTGCATCTCATTTCAATTTCGAATAAATAAATAAATAAATTTTAAAATGAAAGAAAAGGATAGCAACGTTTTTAATGTTCTGCTTTCAAACGAAGATTAGTTTTAAAATAAAATGATGGATTAACCGAAAGTTATTAATTAAAAGAATAAAGCTAAAACTAAAACTCTAACTAAAAACTAAAACTCATGCAAAAGCCAGCGGCTTCATTGCCAAGAACATTATTTTCCAGGCAACAGTACCTACCACTTCCACTGCTCATGTTTTTGCCAATCATGACGTTTACCATCAACAAGCCTAGCATGCGCGCAGGGACAAAATCTTCTCATCACTTTTTGTCGTGTGAGAACGTGACAAGGCTACATGTAAATATACGTCTGTCTCATTATACATTTAGAGTCGACTGAATTTTGTCGCGGCGTGCGTCTTAAGTGGATGACTTGCCTCGACTTTGTAATAAAACCTTGTTATTTTACAAAATCAGCTGCTTTGTTACTTTTCCGGGAAAAACACGCTAAGTTCAAGTTCAAGCACAAAGTAAAACTGTTATTGTTGGTAAGTACGTGGTTGATATTATCTTGCCGTGAAGTACAGGAAGAGGCGTGAGCGCGCTTCCGTTGCGCACGCGCATGCCAATTTGTGAATGTAATCATGTTGCATTGTAAAGTCTTGTAAGTTATAACTTAGCCAAATTGCGACAGGTATCTAGGTAGTAAACAGGTAGGTGAGTAACTAAAATTGTTTGAACGTTTCGTATAATTTTCAATGCTAAAATTGTTTTTTGTATGTAAGTAACTAAAAATTAGAAATAGATTTATTTATTTACTTACCAGTACTTACAATGATTTAGATTCTAGATACCTAACCTTATTTTATCTATTTTTTTTCCAACTATTTTTACCTATTAAACATAATACCTATTTTTTGATCCTCGACCCATCTTGTGTCACCCGACTGTTCATCGCACTATTTCCTGGCCCCCTATACTCGACGCTAGAGTTGTTTCTTGGTCACCCTCACTCCTATGACTTTTCAAACAAGAGAGACAATAACCAAAAAATATCTTGACTGGTGTGGGCTCTTGTCATTTGGTAGTCTCACCTACTGCCGTCTTTCCGCCTTTACAATACAATACAATACAATACAATACACCTTTATTGCACACCAAAAATACAAAGTTAAACAAACAAAGAAAATATTAAATTAAAATATCATTAGGCAGTACAAGGGTGGCCTTACCTCCTAAACCGATTTCTTCCAGGCAACCTTTGGATGGACAGGACAGAACGAAATATGACAAACGGTCAGTGGCATACTCATACACAATAAATAGTAAACAAATAAAAATATCTACACATAACAATGTCGTCTTAACAATGTCATCCAACCACCGAAAACTTCTGTGGTTCTGCTACTTGATTATAAATGTTCTTTATGTAAAGACACTTATCAAGCATTAGTGATAACGGGAAGCCTTGTCTGGCAACATTTCGAAGGTCGTACGATGCACGAGACAGAGACTATTGTCCTGCGCCACTACTCACGTAGTAATAAGATAAATTTTATAGCGTGTTTATTGTTTAGTTTAATGGGTCTAGATTACAATTACATACATATTTACTAGACATCTTACTATAGCAAAAAATATAATAAAGAAGACTATTTTATTTAAGTACTCTATGTATGTGTCGCAGCCAACTAGCTTAATTAGCTGTTCAATTAACAGCCTAGCCTTCTTACTAAACGTTAAAAACGCAACGTTAAATTTCCACTATCAAGATGATTCAAATGACACCTCTCATGTCGAAATCCATCAACCTGTTAAGGCTGTAGGGCATGTCAAAGAAACCTTACACATACATATATATAAAACCACATACATACATTCCAAAAACATAACCCTCCTTGCGCAGTCGGGTAAAAAAGAAACTGATAAGCCCATAGTGTGTTTCTTTTACTCTCATGAAATTCATGTCTTTCCGTCCCGGTCGCATAATAACATGTCAGGGATGCCCCATGTATTAAGGAGATGCGGATGCATGGTCACGCAAGTCACGCATTCGTTGTTTTTTGCAATTTTACTTTATGTTACTTGAAATACAGCTTACTGTCGTACATCGCATTGATGTTGGTTGGGTCAACGTTGTTGGGTGGACAACGACTCAACAGCCTAGACAATGTATTTGGTAATGTATTTGGTTGACTGACTGCGATTATAGCTAGCATACTCGTAGATAGCTATGCAGATCGGCGTCACATGTCTTAGACCATGTTGTTTATTCATTTTAAAGCGTTGTTCCTTACTCATCCTTCGAAAACAAATCCTTAAAAAAAAACTCAACTCACCCTGAATCTACTCCTTATTCATCCCACCGAATTTTTAAAATTTATTTTTGTAATTCATACCAAATGGCTTCTTGGCCAACCAATTACCAATTGGCGTTCCAAAGAAAAAATATGAAAAAAAGGTACGGACAGCAAAAACTTAACTTTATTTGTGAAATCATCGACCGAGCGAGCATATTAGCGAGCGAAACTTCCATGCTTCAGCTTCGGCAAAAATGCTTTCGTTCTACCTATCAATTAAAAGGGCAGATAAACTGAGTTTTTCAATTGAAATTGAATGCAATAAAACTCCATTAGAACGAATAAAAAAAAATAACTACTTTCTTTTCTAAACATCATTCCATACCATGCCATTTCTATTCTACCATAAATTTGTTCATAGGGATTTTAAGCAAAAACCAAGTCTTTGCCCCGCGTCTATCAAAAAATCTCCACCTATTTAACAAACCCTTAAACATTTCAGGAATACAAAGCATTCTCATTTTAAAGGCTATGTGCTATTGAAGCCTATCTGTATCAAGAAGGCTATTGTACCCCGAATTAATATCGAGCCTTATGTATGAAGCATGCATCGGTGGTCAGACGAGATTTGGGTATAGACAGAGTGGTAGCGTGTAAGGCACAAGCGTTGAGTTAAGCTAACGTGACAAAACCACGAACTGAGAGACACAGCGGGGGAAGACCGCCTCAAGGTGGACCGACGATCTGGTGAGGGTCGCGGGAGGCCGCTGGATGCGAGCAGCGCAAGACTGGAGATCATTGGGGGAGGGCCTTTGTCCAGCAGTGGACGTCTTTCCACTCAATGAATGGATGGATCTAGTAATAAGACACCAGCGTTGTGTCTTTTTTATCCATCAAAGCGAGTGACCAGCGTATTATAATCGCAGCACAGTTAATGGTTAAAAGGTTGAATAGGGATTGAGATTAGATCAAATCTTGAGTCGATCTTGTTTTGATTCTACAGATTTTGGATTGAAAGAAAAAAATAATACAGAACAAGAAGAAGTATACAGGTAGAAGAGAGGATAATTAGCTATTCTTATGTGTAACACTGTTTCGAAATGATCTTTTAACTAATATAAAAATATTTCTGCTTCAAATAGCTTTTGCTCATGAACAAAGGCACCACGCCCTAAGCCGGTCGACTGAACTTTACCTTTGTAATGAAACCTCGAGCGGATTAGCTTTTTGTATCGTTTACAATGAAAGCTTCAAATTTCTTTCAAGCACTTCTTTCAAAGGATTTACGAAATTGCTTTACTAAACTATAAAGTTATAGTTCAATACAGTTTAATTATCGATAATACCAGTACTCACGAGCTTATAATCTGGGTGTTTTCAAGTCTTAAGTGAATCTCTAAAGTGCCTTTTAAGTATATTACTCGATTTCTCGGGTCCTGTCTATCGTGCGTGTCCCTGCCTGAAGTAGGGAGGCGTAACTTCTCTATCCTGACTTTCTGTATCTTATTCCCTGTCCCTGCAGGCAGGGTCTGAGAAATCGCGTAATGTAATAAGGCTCTTAGGCAAGCGTGCTCCAGTGATTTTTTGAAAACATACATAATTGCAATTATTGTTTATTATTTATATAAGTATCTACTTTGTTTTATTGCTATTATTTATAAATCGTTAATATTATTAATTGTATGTATGGTTTCAAAATAAATTTATTTCTTTCTTTCTTGCTTTCTGATATGTCAGATCATTGCTTAAAATCAGACTGTTTTTTTAAGTGTTGAATAAAATAATCGGCGCTGACATATAGGCAGACAGACATCGGAGTGTGACCATAAGGGTTCGTTTTTACCATTTTAGCACGAAACCCTAAAAAAGGACGTTTTTATACTGCTGTATATAATGCTTTTATAGCAGCATATAAAATATTATGCATTATAATGCTTTTTTAAAAACGTCCTTTTTAGGGATCCGTGCCAAAATTGTAAAAAGGAACCCTTATGGCTCCTTTTTAATCAATATAATGCTTTTATATACAGCAATATAAATAAAGTCAAATGATGATGAGTCAAATCAAATGAGTTAACGGATTTTGAAGAAATTTGGTATAGACTCACTCACAACACTTTACACTCTGGCTCAGCACATCACATAGGCTACTTTTTATCCTGGAAAAATCAAGGAATTCTGTAAGTTAAAGGGTAAAACTCCCTGAAAAACTCGCTGAAATATTTAGTCTTGTGCTTTCTTACAACGTCCTATTTCGTAGAATCAAAACCAAACAGTTTGTTTGTAAAGCGATAGATATCCAAAACGCAATCTTCCTGACAAACAAGCTACCAAGCATTTGTACAATAACCCGTTGTTTGCCTCCTCGCGTTAGTGTCGCAGTAAACACACAGACAATGCCGAGGGAATCTACTATACTATGTTTGCTGCGCTGAGTTAGTGCATCTCGAGATCTCTGTTAGGGATGGATGAGATTTGTTAATCTTTTTCTTTATTACAAACTAGGTTTCGCCCGCCACCTCATAGGCCCGCTCACGGTCGTCCTAGGGTCTCACGCTGTCTCACGCTCGTCTCACCGTTAATTTTTTCGGGGTAAAATATACCATAATGCCTTTTTCAATACACCTAGCAACGTAAAGGCAAAATTCCATGATGATCGTTTAGTAGTTAGAGCGTAAACGTAACGAACAAACAAGCTTACTTTTTTTATTGCTTCGTATTAGACAAGGATACGATACTTTTAGCTAGTTCAGATTTTGCAACTTAGCATTAGCGTTAGATGTATGCCAGGATCGTAGCAAGTGGAGAGGAGTGGTCTCTGCCTAGCCCTACGGGAAAAAGGCGTGACTATTTTCAAAGTCAAAGTCAAAATGTTTTTATTCAATTTAGGTATCAGAGATACACTTCTGAACGTCAAAGTTATTTAAATAGACTCGACTGCCTTGTTTGGATAAAGAGCCTCTACTCAGAATACCAGGCAAGAAACTGAACGGCATTATTTTTTCTAAGAATAAATATTGTCTCACAAATTTTGGCTTAGAACTAGGTAATATCTATAAATACTAGTGGCTACTTGGCGGAAGTGGAATGCTCCAGACATCTTTGTCTTTTAAATAATTCTTAACTATAAGTATGTATAACTATATGTATGTATGTAATTTAGCATTCTGAGTAGGGAATAAATAAATCATCTCAATAGAATTTAAATACTTTACTCGTACTAGACAATTAACGTTATGGTTAGATCCTGAGCATTTCCTCTTTAGACCGACGCCCACGCCACACGTGTGCCATACGCCACTAATTGCGACTATGTGAGTGCCAATGGATGTTCTTGGAAAGCGCCCGTGGCTTCTGATTACATTCTACTAATATGTTACATAGATTAGGAAAGCAGATGGTTAACTTTGGACATTTATACTAAAATTATTTTAGCTGCAGCACTAAATAAATAATAGGACTACGCTAGAGTTCTGTCAGGACTCAACCTAAAAAATTGATTGTCTGTAAAGTCGGTTTACGGAAGATAGTTTAACGTGATAACGTCATAACAAAACATTGGAGAAATCTTCTCCTCGGACGCATAGGCCAATCGAGTGGAAGAGAGATAGATGCGGTGCAAGCCGAACGCTCAAGCTGATCGATCGATTAGACGTTGTCACGTTAAAAGACAAGTTGATAAGATGACAAGTGGTACTCGTCAGTAGCACGTTATGAGGTTTTAACGTGTTATGCACAAAATACTGATTCAAAATTAAGTGGAATTTCTCATCACCATCATTATCAACAGTCTACTCTCTCCAACTGCTACGTCTCTTGATATGCTTTCTGCTTCGGTTCCATAATCACGTTTGAAATTATATGTGATACTATTTTTAAGCCATAAAGTTTCAAATAGCTACAAGAACTATTTAAAAAACTAAATAAACTTTACGCAGTGTGTGTAAGTTATTTAGTTTCTTAAACTTACAAATAGCGCCAACTCAAAAAAATCATCAGGTGACGTGCCGTTGTACAGCTTCTTTAGAGCCGATAATAATGCACTCCAGTTTAATCGATAACTATTGACTTAATATTCTGTGTCTCTCTATTCTGTGCATGTGGGGAGGCTGACGGGCGCGTGGTTACATTCAATTACGGAGGTTTTGTTGAATTGGAAAATCACTTAAATTCGCAGACGGACTTCCGCATCACTTCTAACCCTTCCTCATTTGAGCAAAAAGCTTTATTGTGTTTGATTGTTTATTTATTTGTGTTGGAAGTGATGCTGATTTCAAGGCTTTTACAAAAATATTGGTAGCATTGAAAAAACGTTTGCATTTTGCACGTCAACTTATTCGGAAAATAATTTAATGTCAATAAGTTCGTACTTCGTCTAGCATGATTTTAAAAGCCAGTTGGAGATATGGGCAACCACAGTCATAATAACTGACGCGTACTTTTGAAGGTTAGATGTTCAAGACCTGAAAAAAAAAGAGCTTTAAATTAATTTTACGATAGGTCACATTTTTTTAAGATTAAGATATTCTAAATTAGTTGAAATAAATAATTATTTTTAGGGTTCCGTACCCAAAGGGTAAAACGAGACCTTATCACTATGACTCTACTGCCCGTCCGTCTGTCTGTCTGTCCGTCTAACACCAGGCTGTACTCATGTACCGTGATAGTTAGACAGTCGACATATTTTTCACAGATGATGTATTTCTGTTGCTGCTATAACACCAAATACTAAAAAATTAGAATAAATTAAATATTTATGGAGGCTCCCATACAACAAACCTGTTTTTTTTTGTCGTACGGAACCGTTAGTGCGCGTGTGTTACCAGAACTTAGCCGGTTTTTTTGTTACGATAAATATATTTTGTATTTACGTCTAGGTTAGTATGGCTATCGACCACGAAGCAATAAATAGTAGGTAATATAATTATCTACCTGAGTAGGTTTCCTATGTTCTAAGTAATCATTGAAACATGTATTTAATATAAACAAAGCATGAATATAAGGAAATATAATCTAGCCAATGAAATGTATGTAAAATAAAAACACTCATCTCGCCGAGATAATCCACGTCATGCCGATTAGTGAACTAAGTTCTTGCATTAGACCGGATGGTTACGTCACAGACAGTCCTTTGGCTGGCACTGACTGGTACCGGCATCTTTCATAACAAACAACTTTATTGTATAAGTAATAGAGCTCTTTTTCTGTTGCAGGTACGTCTTGGATTCTCTTAAGGAAAGAAAATTATGCTATATCTATTTATGGTAAGAATTACCAGGTATCTATTGCACAATAATTGTCAAATGTTTTGAGAACTAATTAAAGCTGACTAACTAATTAAATTGACCAAAATGCTGGCCGGTACTTCGTCCAAAGGATCAGGATCGCAATCCAACGGGGCAATGTGGCCAGCATTTTGGGTACGTTGCCTACAGCTGGCAGCGGTTTAATAGATTAGGATATTTACATTTACTAAAGTAATTGTTAGTTTAATATAGTTCGTTTTAGATTTGTTAGTTCAGTCTTATTTAAGTTTTATTATTTTTAACATTTTTTTGGACCTAATAAAATAGTACCTGGATGTCCGAGCTTTGCTCGGTATTTTTTTTTTTTTTATTGTGTTTTTTGGAAAATAAACAATTGATTTTAGTCTAACCTCAAAGCAAACACTCATTGACTTCGTGCTACTTAACAACGCCATCTGCTGTTGTGTCGTTAAAGCAATTAGTTGCTCACAAAAAATAGTATTATTATTCGCCAATAGATGTCAGGAAGAGTCTTATTTTTGTTATTTTTCTACCAAGTTTATGTTTAAGTTGATTATCGATAAAACATGAATAAAATGACATTTTCTAAAAATGATTTCTAGCTAGATCGATTTATCGCCCCCGAAACCTCCTATATACTAAATTGTATGAAAATCGTTGGAGCCGATTCCAATTATATATATATATATACAAGAATTGCTCATTTAAAGATAGAAGATACATATTATTCAATCACTTAAATAACAATATAAGCCTAAAATAAACCTAACAAAAATAACATATGTATTACAAATAATAAACAGAGCTCAAGTCAGTATCCGCGGGTAAAGTACCCAAAAGGCTGGCAACGTTACCTCGCTGAATAGCAATGCTGATTCGCTAGCCGAGGTAAGCACCAGCCCTTTGGTCGTTTGTTCTCTTCTCTCTACCAGACGCTTTGACAGTTCAAAAAAATTACAATTTCAAACATAAATTAATATTTATACTTGCTAATTAAAGCTTACGTCAGGGTTCTTCCTAAATGCTTTGTGTCAATTGCTATTGTTGACCGATTCTTCGAACGAAATATGTCAAAGTGCAGTTGTTACGAAGAGTGGCTGAATTGGAATTACCGTGGGTGACTAATATTAACACAAGAAGGAAGGAAAATAGGTTTTTTGGGTAAGTACAGTCTTTGAGGAATCAAAATACCTATGTGTATTTTTATCCTTGTTTTATCTTTTCTTAAGAAAGGTCGAAGGAGGAAAAACTAAATAAAACTAGTTACTCACTTAGCAACGAGAACAATAATGAATAAGAAATTAGGGGTTGTACCTTGCTCATCCTTCATAAACACATCCTGTCTAAAAAAATCTTAACTCAACCCATTTCTATTCTCTACTCATCCTACATCAATGTTATCATTTTATAATTCTTAACTCATCCTTTTTGTATTCTTAGCTGAGGATCAGCTAGCTAAAGCATGAAAAACTCATCCTTTTTGTATTCCTAGCTGAATACAAAAATGATGAGTACATGTACTTTAATATTTGTAAGAAAATCAGGTTTTGTACTGCTTGCAAAAAAAAGTAGTTAAAGCTATTTCGTCATAAAATGAAATGTCCAAACTATCATATGATATAATACAATCTTATATTATCACAAAATCAACAGAAAAATATTAACAAAATCAATATAGGTAAAAATCAAGAAATTACATTATAAAAAGACAACAACGGAAAATAACATATCCTTTAAGACACGTTTTTAGGACAAAAAAAGTAAGTAAGTAGTAAAAATTAATAGTTGAATGAAAAGTAGGTAAATAGTTACCTAATGAATATTGAATCCTACAAAGAACCTGTCTCGTCGATTTATGATTAACTAGCTGCGGCCCACGGTGCTACTTGCAATAAAAAAGTAGCTTAAGTATACACGTGTTGTTAATCCAGGGTATATGTAAGCTACCTTCTTTTCAAATTTCATTCATCCGTTTGAGCGCGAAGAAGTAACAAACACACAAACTTTCGCCTTTAAAATTCAAAATAGGATAAAATTTAAAATTTAATAAACCAAAACAGTTTTTGTTTTAATGTTTTGAAAATCTCAGCCTACAAACCATGTGAGCTACCAACCACGTTACACATAAGCGGCCATGACACTATCAAATTTGCAGTATGCTAACTTAGCGTGGCTAAGCCCGTGCAATAGAAAATAAATGGATTGCTAACTGTCTAACAGACAAGACAATAGACAATAGACAAATATTTATTTGTTGCAAAAACATACAGAAACAAAAATACAAATTACACAGTTTTAAAAAAAAAGAACAAAGTTTTTGCCACAAACCGGTCCCAACTCAGCATAATGCCGGTTGCTGTAGACAACCGGCGCTGGTCTTCCGTTGGAACCGGCGGGTGACGTCACGTACGGATAAATATAATAGCAAAAATAATAAAAAAACATACCAATTACATTAAAAAGGACTTACTTAAACACTACAAGACGCAAACAAACCTGAAAATTTAAAAACAATACTACATAACGAATATAACTAACACATCATAATCACATCACATAGTATACACACAAAAAATGAAGATACATTAACCAAAAAAATAAAAATAAAAATAGTATCACAACAGTCATTACACTATCTAACTTTAGCACTAGCTCAGCTAGCGTACTGCAAATTGGAAAATGTAATGACCGCCTTGCAGCAGAGGAAGGTGACATTGTTACAAAAGACGCGTCGAATGACGGATATACGCAGTGCCGGATTAGCCACTCCGAAGTAGGCAGCAAATGCTACGGGCCCCATGCCTTGGGCCCCCGCGCTCTACGCGATAAACAAAAAAAAAGTTCTAAAGCTATTCTTAAAGTAGACGTGTCGCCAAATGCCTTTAAATAGGAAAAAAACGCTAACCATGCACTTGGCAGCACCACAATACTTTCAGGCGAAATGGGGAATTTTGACGGAAAACCAACAACTCAGGGGCCCCTGGTAACATTTGCATTTGGCCCCGCGCTTGCTTAAGTCAAAGTCAAAATGTTTTTATTCAATTTAGGTATCAAAGATACACTTATGAACGTCAAAGTTATTTAAATAGACTCGACCGCCTTGTTCGGATAAAGAGCCTCTACTCAGAAGAACAGGCAAGATACTGAGGGGCATTAATCCGGCACTGGATAATTATACGTAGGTATTAAACTCACAGACCACTGGTACCAGCCACGAGTTGCACCGGGGACAGAGGAAGTGACTAACTACACTTATTCAACTCAATACATCTTCAGTCCTTAGAAATCACGAGATTTGTATGGTGATGCGCTGAACGGATGCGTACGAGAACACGGACGGCGCGCGCGTTCATCGCCTCATCGCCTTACGCCCCGTGTGAATAGCTTTTTTTTACAACGAACTAGGCATGCGTTTGACCACTGACTCGCCTGATGGGAAGCGTCGACGTGATCGAAGTGTAACACGCTTGCCTAGGAGATACTCGTACCTATTCACTTTACTCTTAAACACCCCCGGATTGTGGATAGGTGGAAAGACAGACGCAGGCAACGAGTTCCACACCTCTGCAGTTCCGGAATTCGGACATACGAAAGCATTTTTGTCGAAACTGAAGCATAGACGCTAATCAGGTAATAAATAAGGTCGATAATAATTATCTAAATATTAATCTAATATTGTAAAAAATAATAACGATTTTTTTTAAAGTAACTTTTTGATTTTTTTTTAATAAAGTGGTTGAGATATATTTTAATTAAATTAATCGTTAAAAAGCGCCGGCTGGACTGACATACGAAAGCATTTTCGCGAGGTTTTTTGGTCACAGTCAATAGTAATACTTACTAAACATATAAGTAACTTTTTATTTATTTACTGTACGTAACCTTTTTTATTTCGGAACTTTAAAAACGCTCATATCTCTTACATTGCTTCCCACAAGCCTGGCTTTCCCGATGAGCAGACTCGTCTATTTGTTAACATTTTTCATCATCCAGTGCCACGAAGCCAATGAACTGGTAAACATGACTGGATTAACACCTCACCGCTCTGGCTGTGACGAGGACCTAACAATGGAATAACTTGATGCCATGTAAGTAATTTAACAATGGCTTCGGAACTCCTACGAGTACTATACACTAAATAGAGCGACATTCCACTAGCAAATGGTGTCAGTACCCAAAATGGTTCGAGAGGTATTATTTATTAATAGCTAGCTACGCTCCGCGGTTTCAGCCGCGGTTAAAAAGTATTCTATGTGCTATTCTAGACTATAATCTATGTCTGTGCCAAATTTTATCCAGATCTGTTCAGGCATTCTGGCGTGAAAGAGTAACAAACATCCATCCATCCATCCATCCATTCTAGTACTCGTCAAAAAATAATATCTATAAAATCGTTATCCTCTGCGATGAAATGTACCTTACGAAGTAAGTCATATAATCTATATTGCAACGATAAAATACACACATAACAGACAATGCAAATCACAAATTTTCATTATTGTTGGACTAAGTTTCTCTGTTTATGCGACGTCACGCAACAACACGATCCTGTCAACTTATAACCAAGCGATATTGAAGAATCAGTCCTCCCTCGTAAATAGCGTACTAGCTGTAACCTGCGTCTTCGTTCGCGTTTATTCAGAAAATAGTATCCAAAAACCTTCCTCGTGATATACTTAGTCTGTAACTAATTAAAATTAAAAGCAATGATAGCCTAGTTGGGAAAGTCCGCATCTCATGCCAGAGGGAGTGGGGTCGAACCCAGCCGACGGTACGCACCAATTTGTCCATTTTGTGAGCTTGTGTGCGTATTGTATGTCATCTGCTACATGACTGGAGCCCGATGTGTGGCGACAGGCTCGCCTCCTGTTACATTTGGGACTGAATATTGTCCGGCGAGGTGTGGGTGATTACGCCTCTGCCGGCCCTTTCGGGGGAAAGGCGTGACGATATGTAACTAATTATCACATTTCATCAAGATCAGTTTAGCCGTGAAAAGACTACAAACAGACAGACAGACAGTGTTACTTTCGATTTTATGATATTAGTATAGATACTACAATGATACCAATTTATGTACTCAGTTTAGTGAGGGCGCCACCATCGTAGATTCTGATTAAAACTGTTAGCTTCCTATAGAAACTACATATTAGTTCGCTCATTTAGCCAACCGTGTAACAATTTCGTCGAATAGATTTTGTCTTGTCTACGAAGAAAGATTGTATCAGCAAATTTCTTATCAACTTTAATAAACTACAGGATTATACAAAAAAGGTTTAGGTACTATAAAATACCGAAAAAGAACTTGTCGGGATTTATCAGTATTATTTTATAATGTAAAGAACCTTATCTGTTCGTTTTGTTATGACGTTGTCACGTTAAGCTATCGTCCCCAAACCGACTTTACATAACCAATTTAAAAAAAAAAGGATTCCTTGTTCCTATGATAAAAATTGACATTCCATGACATACCATAATAATAATGGTAAAATTTTTGATGACAACGAACTCCACGAAGTAGTCTGCAACTGCTAATCTTGTAGTTGTCAGCTTTATAGATAACTTTAGATTGCCAGTACTCACCAACTTTTATACTACCTACGTACTGCAGTTTTGTGAAAAATAAAAGTCAATGAACTATGATTAGTTTAACTTAACAAGTAAATATGTTAAAAAATTGTAACCCTGTAAAGACAAAGACCTTTTTTTTCACCCTTTACCTTGGGAAAATCCTTATGGATATCACCAACAGCCCGGGTGCGGGCACAGAGTGGTTATGTGGGAATCCCGCTACTGACGGCCTACCCACTAAAAACCCAAGGGACGCTTTCGTACTCTTCTACCGCGGCCCCGACAGCGCTAGCCCTTTCGGGCACCTCCCCGAGCTTACGCTCTCTCCCTATCGAAGACGATGTATCGAACACCAGACACATCGTCATCATCCACCTCCTCGAGGACCAAATTGCCCGTGGGCGCCAGACAGCACCCGTGTCTAGGCGACCATGGTCCCCATGCGACGGGTCAAATGAGTGGCCCCGCCGCCTGCCACTTCAAAGACAAAGACCTCCCTTAAGGTTTATTTTATTTATTTATTTATTTATTTGTCCATTAACATTGTGTACACTAAAATATTATTAAATTCAATAAAATATTACTTAAAATAACTAATAACAAACTATAAGGTTGCATTCCTCGCCCGACCGCAGACGGCAGCAGCAGACGACGACACTTCTGATTTGTTTGTAAGAGATGCGTTCCGCAGCGAGCGACATGAAGCTAGCTGCATCGGCTGCTAGCTTCATGTCGCTCGCTGCGAAGCGTATCTTATACAAATACAGACCAACCAGAAGTGTCGTCGTCTGCTGCTGCCGTCATGGTCGGGTGGGGAATGACACCTTTATTTTAGTCGGGAAAAATGTTGATAACACCTTCTTTACTACAGAACTAGCTGTCTGTCCGCGGCTTCACTCACATAAAAGCCTAAGGTACTGAGTGATCGTGTAGATTTCTTTTAATAAAAGATTTTTAATAATCGCATCAATAGCGGATCCAGGGAGGATTTAGGATCCAGGAAGGGGATCAGCCCCCCCTCCCTCTTTCCAAAAGTATCTAATTTACACTCTACAATTGTCGAAAATGTAGTTTTTTTAGTTTATTAAGCCCGCATCTCCGCCCGCATCCCCTGCATCTAAGTCAAGATAAAGCATAAAAAATATTCACTTATTTAAGTCCCCCCCAATCAAAATCACTGGTCACTCACGCCACTGCTGGAGAGTGCCCCCAATATACAAACTTACGAACCTTACCTCTTTAAAATATTAGCTTAGATGAAAGAAAAAGTAAATTCAATTAACTGGAGAAAGTTTTCTACGATATTACTTCAAACGATGATTTACATCGGCTATTTCGGAGGGATAGAGAGATTTTCTAGAAAAACGTCTCGTCGTCTAGTCTGCTTTCTGTCTTTGAATGAAATATAATTTTATTTTCAGGTAGGTAGATATAATTCAAAATTTATTGCAAATGTTATTTTAAGTTGCCTAAAGTGCATGACACTTGGTAAATTATTTCTTTATCTTCTCTGTCTCTATCACTACCATAGATCACAGAAACTAAAGGATCTCTTCTACATATATACAAGTATAAATTACTCCTAAACCATGCAACAGATTTTGATGCGGTTTCACCATTGGTGAAAACCATTGTTTACGGAAGGTTTATGAAATGTGAAGTAAGCAGGTAGCTCCGTACTTAAGTATTAAGTACTTATAGTGCAGCAAATATTATTGCAATACTTCATTGCACTTGCAATGTGCAAGAATAAGGTGCTTATTTTACTTGGCTGAAGTTTAGTCATCTTAATTCAGTTAATACTGAATTTAGTCCAGTGTAATTGCATTCAGGAAGCTAGCGTCCTAATTCAGAAGCAAGGATGGCTTGTGATTGACGGAATCATTAAGAAGCTTCTGAATTTAAATTTGACGACTAAATACGCGCTTTAGGCCTTAAGTTTTCAACAAAACAGCGCATCATTGTATTCCGAATGTTGTCTGGAAGAGATACGACCATCTTTTGTACCATCTTAAAATTTTCCCGCGTCTGTGTTATTTTTGTAATTTCATGAAGTGTAAATAATAATAATAATAGATTCGGGATACTTCCACACACGGTCGCCTGACCCCAAACTAAGCAAAGCTTGTACTATGGCTGCCAGGGACTGATATACATACTTAGATATTTTTAAATACATACTTAAATACATATTAACACCCAGACATAGAACAAACACAAATGATCATCGCAATGTTTGCCTTAGGTGGGAATCGAACCCACGCCCAAGCTCATAAGGCAGGTTCACCACCAACTGAGCCACCGAGGCAGTGTAGTGTACTAGCGATTTGCCTCGGCTTCGCACGGTAGATACCTATAAAACTTTCGTGAAACATTATCTAAATGTTGCTAAAAACTGTCTCAAAATCCATTGCGTTGTAGGAGTTATTAGCGGATATACGTCGTACGTAGTACATTGTACATCGATATCGGGACAGATAGATGCGGAAAGCTACTCAGTTTTATTATATATAGAGGTTGCAAAAAACCCACACCGTACTAGGACAGAATTTTCCAACATCCGAGACATCTAATAAAACTCTAAATTTAAGAGTACATTCGCGAAATGTGTGTATATTATATATTAGCATTCATCCGGTGAATGAAGTGATTGACCCAAAACAATGCTTCACTATTTGCATGGGAGGCCGTTGACTCCGTCTTGGTTTTTATGACGAAGGGACTGGCTGCTACAGTAACTTGGGACGATAAAGACGTAGATAAAATCTACTGTTTGTGGTATTATTCTGAAATTGTCATGCCTCGAACTTTTGGCTGAGATTTTTTGGTTACTTGCAGTTCTAGGGACCTTCTTACTTCTTGTACTATTGAGTCTCGTCTTCGAAAAAAGCGATTAGTTTTATAAATTGACTATTAATTTATTATTTATTTATCTGCTACATGACTGGGGCCCGGTGTATGGCGACAGGTTCACCCCCTGTCACATTTTGGACTGAATGTCGTCCGGCGAAGTGTGGGTGTTGTATTACACCTCTGCCAGCCGCCTCGGGGGAAAGGCGTGACGATATTTGCATGGCACCGTACATTTTTTTTACACCATGAGATACCAAAGTTAGAAAAAAGAAAATAAACGTATCACAAATTCTGCGTTCAAATATAAAAAAAATAGTGTTATTGTACAAAAACTGAGAAAATTCTTTGTATTGTAAATTTGGCACTCAAATGACTGGGCAAAGGTATATCTGTTTTTAAATTATAAAAATCCTATTATAAATGCGAAAGTTTGTAAGAATGGATGGATCGATGGATGGATGTTTGTTACTCTTTCACACCAGAACGGCAGAATAGATCTGGATGGAAATTTGGCACAAATGTAGGTTATAGTCTGGAATAGCACTTAGGATACTTTTTAACCGCGGGTGAAACCGCGGGGCGCAGCTAGTGCCCAATAACTCGAAACCGTGACACTTATTGAATGCAATTTGTCATTTTCCGACCAGTCGTGATGCCCCCTCCCCGTGGGTGAAGGAGTATCCTCTCATTACGCTACATACACCATGGCATCCATGGTATGGCTGTATATATCATTGCAATTTGGAGCAGACCAGAGGAGACTATGTAAAAATTAATTCCGTCCATAGCCCGTCTGACAGATTTCTTTTTGGAGTTTACCCGTACCGGAAAAGCCTATAGAGTAATGCTACACTCTGTA
The DNA here is from genome assembly GCA_911728515.1 of Peribatodes rhomboidaria. NCBI lineage: Eukaryota > Metazoa > Arthropoda > Insecta > Lepidoptera > Geometridae > Peribatodes > Peribatodes rhomboidaria. Next base: position 13,306,696 of record OU452179.1, on the reverse strand, counting down.
TTTATCATTGCAAATTTCAATTTGGAGCAGACCAGAGGAGACTATGGAAAAAAAATCCGTCTATAGCCCGTCTGACAGATTTTTTTCGGTTTTTACCCGTACCGGAAAAGCCTATAGAGTAATGGAATAAGTAGATAAAAAATATGCATAATTATAGAACCTACTAACAAAATCTCACAAGAATCGATTGAGAATTGCGATCTGAAGAAGAGAGCAGCCAGACAGACGCGCGCCGCGAGATCTTCAGCTCTATGAGCAACTATTGATTACAAGGACTACATTTCCATAGGAAATATTAACTTTGTGATAGTTTAAGTAATTTATGAACGTCTCTGAGTACGACGGTAATTAGTAAATCTCTACGGAACTCTCTCTCTCTCTCTACCCAAGAACAAATCTAATTCAAGTACTTATGTAGCTCTTGAAATACAGCAGTGAAATATTGGGAAACCTTAATCCGTATGCCAGTGAGACTATCAATCAGATAAGGCTGGTAATCCACTGTCCCGCTGACACCGGTCGATGTCCAATACACTCAGTGTGCACCGGCCGATGGTTAACGTACTTATATGTATCTTACCTCTATTAGAGTGTATCTTTACGACATGACATACATATTTTAGGATATATTTGTACTCATAATTATGACTAACAACTTTGGGGCCAACCCTAAAGTCGCAAAAAATGTGTACAAAATGTATGGAACAGCTTTTTTTTCTTGATTTCAGGGCTGGCCCCATATTAATGATGATTACAATGATTTCATAGAATATGTCCTTCTTTTAAAGATACATCACATTTAAGTTACGGTTTTTGATCGTGCATAATTATACCACATTTGTTTTCATATATCGGCGAAGTGTGGGTGTCGTATTACACCTATACCAGATCCCTCGGAGCAAATGTCGGAAAATCGATGTGTTAATTTTACGAATAAAACCTAGTTTTTTACCCGACTGCGCAAGAAGGAGAGTTATGTTTTTCGAGTGTTTGAATCACAGACCTGAGATTTTTCTTGCTTCGCAAAAGACCAACGAAGCGTGGGACAGAGAAGTCTCCATCGAAATGTAACCTCCACAAGAGAGAAAGAGGTCGCCTACAAATAAAATGTTAGTCAATTTTTCTTATGTCATTAATGACAGCGCGCCACCTGGGAACACGCGAAAATTCCTATGATTTATATTTTTACTAAAATAATTATAAATAGACTCAAAAGAGAGCAATTGTAACTAAATGCAGTTATGTCATCTTGTGAGTTTAGCAATTGTGATGTGAATCCAAGATGTAACCCACAAAATTTGTCGTTTCATGGGTAAATATGAAAATTCCATTGTGATGTTTTTGTCTAAATTTTGTCTAAAAGATAACATAAATTGGTTCCAAAAACCGATTTACCAGCGGTATGTTGTTGTCGTTTCTTCGTAACATCTATATTTCCTAGATGAAAGCAGAATTGGTGATGAAATTCAGCATTAAAATATTAGTTAGTTTACGCTCGATTTTCACTAGAGATGGATAAAAAGATGACGTCATTATTATCGATAGTTTTTATCAAAGTTCATTAGGTAGGCGATGGGTGCAATACATAAACAAAGCATACATTTTTGAATCAATGCCATCAAAAGTAAATTGACATTCTTCCGAGTTTGTACTGAATGATGAGGCGTAAAACATTTTTGTATTATATATAAGTATGTACCTTCAATTTCTGATCATCATTTCATCCAAGTCTAATTTAATTATATTTAATTAAATTAAATAATATTTAAGTAAATTATAAATAAATGTACAAAACCAATGAGATAAGTATTATTACTTATCCTAATCCGTATACGAGTAAATTTGGTCAAGGGTCACAATTCGAAGCGAATTACTAGGATTATGTTGATCTTATTATTTACTTTTCTTATGTTAATTTAGATACATGGTGACACTGATATCTAACTCTTCCGCCTAGCTTAACACCCAGTGATTTTCAGTTCAGTGATTAATATTCATTTTAGCTCAGCAGCGGTGCTTGGAACAAAAAACAACTCAATTGGTATGCGAAAGATTATATTTATCGACAAGCACCCGGAGGACCATTTTTGGTCAATCGATAAATTAATAAGTACTTTTCACAACACTAATTTACTCACGCATGCGCAAATGTTTTTTTGTATCACTATCGAATTGTCACTGTCGATCTTTTACATCCTAGATCTGTGGTTTGAATGCATGTGGGTATGTATGTATGAAGTTTCTTTGGCACGCCCTGCAGGCTAAACAGCAGGGTTTTTTTGTTTTTCTTTCAACAATGTTTCTTGTTATCCCCCTCTTTTGTTTTAACTTGTTTTTCGGTGTAACAAAAGCCAATGTGCTGTATTTACTATAACTGTAAGTAGACATTTGAATATAATCGATAAAGTTCCTCTTCTATTTGAAACCCATCTCAATCCAGTCTAATGTACGTATTTTAATTAAATAGCCGTTTTTCTTTAGCCATTATTCTACGTTATTACCTAGTTACTTCCTCATCATGTTTTTAGGGAGGCTCATCTTCGTTTGATAACCACATTACATAAACCTACATTAGCTTACATCACTGATTGAATTCTATTTACTAGAAAATTGTAACAACGGTTCCATTTTGAGCCTTGTTGCTTTGGGATAAAGGTAATCGATCTTGTAGATTTTTAGCTATTGATTGCATCCCATCATTGCTAGTTTAACAAATTACCAAGCAAAGTGCAAATATGTACCTTACCTCCTTGACATAAAGCTGATTCGTCAGGAAGGCTACTATGGGTTAAATTAAAACGTCATGTATTTGTATGTATGACGAAGAGAATAGCGTTTAACGACACTACTTAGTAGTGAGTCGTAAAGTAACTTGGTGAGTTTATAGTGAGAGCCGCTAGTAGGGTCAGTTCAGTACGACAAACTTATCTTTGGGCTTGAATGAAGGAGCCACGATCGTGCTCTCTAAACAAATTAGACTGCTATTCATAGAAAGTGTTTTGTTTGATCTTTTCGCCGACTGTCCAGATAAGTTGGTCGATTGCTAGTAAAACGCAGCCGACGTCTGCGCTAAACGATTATTAAGTGACCCTTAGGGAACGTAGGACCGGTTCGCATCCGGGGACGGATATCATAAGCGATGATGGTGACATTGTCTTTGGTACTGAAAAACGGCTAATAACAAGCTAAAAATCTTCTAAATTAAAAAAAAAACACATTTCGATCGAATCGACACCAGCTATTATAACCCAAACCTCCAAACCTGTATTTTGGCTTTCTTTACACTAAAAGGCAAGAAAAGTCAACTAAAGCCCACCATGGAAAGGAACAAGGAGACACGTAAAGAGGAAAGAAACGCCTCCGTCCAACACTAGGACAAAGCGAGACGAAAGGGTTCTATCTTCCCATTTTGGTATAGAACCCATTAGACGTTCTCAAGAGCTATCATTACATCATTACGTCCCTATACTAAATAGGACGTAATGAGGTAATGATTGTCATTGAGGATGGTGCGGGTGACAAGACAAATTCCCTTTCACTCTTAAAAATGACATAAACCCACTGATTATGTACTTAAAGTAGCACTAAAACTTCAACAACATCATATATATCACTACATTAAAATACGGAACCATCGAACTGTAGTAAATCTACATCGACACTAATGTTGTAAAAAGGAATATGATAAAGATTTGTATTTTTGTACGTTTCTTACGAATAAACTCATAAACAACTAGTCCGATTTTAATAATTCTTTCGACATTATAAAGCTACGTTATCCTGAGTGACATTGGCCTCGAAAAAATATTATAAATTATTTATTTTATGGCAAAAAAATAAATAAATACGACTGTCAGTCTGTCACCCGCACCATACTACAGTGAATAGAGTATAGCTTCTAAAACAAGAATACACATATTTCACAGATTATCTTTTTTTTTTTTTTTTTTTTTTATGTAGAATAGGTCGGCATTTGACCACCAACTCGCCTGATGTTAAGCGACGTTGTGGTCTAAGATGGAGCACGACGACCTATAAGGTACTTATTCACTCTAGCCTTGAAGTTTTGTAGAGTGAAGAAGTACAAAGACGGCAGTTGAGTGAGGCGCTACAAGTGCGCCACTGCTCAGACCCGTCTCCGGAACGGTTACACCGGACTACATCCCGAAACACGACTAGGACTTAGACACTTTAGACACTTTAGACTAACTATATCTACATAGTTTACAGCAAAATAAAATAAGCATCATACATTTCACTGCATAAATTTTACTACCAAACATAGGAATGTTATCTTAAATTCACATTTGCGGAATTTAATCCCACAGAAATATTCTCGAGCATTCGTAAAAATATACCGCAACTCGTAACTCGATTTGTTGATTGTTTGTGCATTCGCCTACGCTATAGTAATTGGCTTAGCATTTCTATTTGAGTTCTCTCGTAGGAGAATTAGGGCCATTTAAATAATTGCTTTGAACATGCCGAAGTTTCATGCACATGTTGAAGTAATCTGAGGCGCTATTCTGGCGCGTGCGAGAATATCTCGGCTGTTGTGTTCTTGTTAGAAAAGTAATGAAAATAATCGTTTATTTTAGGCACTGGTTGTGTAATATATAATATGTAATAAAATAAAATATAATAAAATATGTAATAAAAGTCATATGTGTGAGAGTAATCAAAGTAATACGAGTATCGTATTACTTTGATTACTCGTATCTGTTGACTTAGACAAGTTAAATTCGCTCTAACGCTGGCTGCTGATTGGACGATTTGACAAAATGATCACGTGACATTTTCCAAGCTCGTATTTCGACCAATCAGCAGCTGACGTTCGAGCGGTAGTGATTCTAGAAACAATCATTTGGAAGCGATTTCAACTTGTCTAATATGACGGCGCGGCAGAAATGGCAGTAACCCAATGGTGCATTATTAATCCCCGACGTAAAAACGATGGGATGTTATAAATTTGACGAGTCTGTGTGTGTGTGTGTGTGTGTGTGTGTGTGTGTGTGTGTGTGTGTGTGTGTGTGTGTGTATGTGGCATCGTAGCTCTATGTTTGATGAAAATCGGTGTCGGGGGTTTTTAAATTTATACTTGTTCAACTCTGAGTTTTTTGTATTATAATGTGACTGAGACCATTTATATCTCCCCAACATAAACTTTGCTCGTATTTGCAAGTAAAAATTAAAATTTTGTGACTTTTCGTGTAATCGAGTAGGTAGTTAACTTAATTTCGTTTTCAAATCTATATATATAAAATTCAAAGTCCTGACTGACTGACTGACTGATATATCAACGCACAGCCTAAACCGCTGGTCCTAGAAACATGAAATTTGGAGGGTGTATTCTTTGTACAGTGTAGGCATCCACTAAGAAAGGGTTTTTCGAAATTCCACCCCTAGAGGGGGGAAAAGGGGGGTTCAAATTTGTATGAAACTTTTTATTCTCTGGGTCGATTGACTCAAAAATTGGTACAAATGTTCTTCATTTAAAATCATGAGACACGTGTATCACAGTTTTTCCAAAATCATCATCATCATCATTCACCAACAGAGTCTAATAGGGCTTATTTTTAATCTGAAAACTTTGCTGAGAGAGTTATTAACCCACTATAAACGACGCTGTTATCATTTTAGGGGTTCCGTACTAAAATGGTGAAAGGATACTTATCATGAAACTCCGATGTCTGTCTGTCTGTGAGCTGATTATTTTAGAAACTATAATAGCTAGCGACTTAAAAATTGGAACAGATCTAGATAACGGCAGACATAGATATAAATAGATATAGTCAACGTACTCGTATAATAGGGAAAATGTGTATAAAAAATAAAAAATGTATTTAGGTAGTTGGGGTCTGAAAGAGGGATTACAAAAAGAAACACGTGCAATATAGTTATGTGGGGTATCATTTGAAAGGTCTTAACTTAAGCATTTAAAAACGTTTGTCCGCAATGTTTGGTATGTTTGTAAATGGGTTTTTTTTTAATTTAGCGTTCTAAAATTTTTTTGGTCTACATTTTTCATTTCGATGTTTTTGAGGATTCTCTATGTGTCTGTAGTCTGCACCCCATAGTTAAATTTGTTATGTTATGTTTTTAATCATTTTATTGTTCCGTATTGAAAGTGTTACGACCGAGTTTTTGCTACTTTGGCGTGATTATTAATTTCGTAAAACAGAGAATTTTGAAAAAACTATTTTGTATTCCGAAGATCGTTCGCGCTTTGAATGGCAAATATTAAATAAAATAAATGTTGAAATTAAGAAAGAATACGCTTAAGATAGAGTACCTATAGTATCTGTTCACAGTTCACCCGAATAATACCGAGTGTTAGGTACCATCTTTTCTCACCTCGGCACAAGATTAGGGGTCTATCATCCTACGACGATTTCTCTGTCAACGACGTATTTCATCCAAACTTTCAATTAGCTTTTATGACACATGGCTTGCTGGTGGACGACAAATATTGGAATTCTATCTTATAGGAAGCAGCCTTTTGTGAATAACATAACATAACATATCGTCACGCCTTTCCCTCAAAGAGGTGTATTGCAAACACCCTCACTAAGCCGGACGATATTTAGTCCAAAATGTAATAAGTGGAGAGTCTGTCGCTGTACACCGGGCTCCAGTCATGTAGCAGATGACATTAAATACAAACATAATTATTATGTTCACTCAATTACTAAATTGGTGGTGCCTTCGGCTGGGATTGAACCCGGTTCTTCTGCCCTGAGAAACGAGCGTTCTTCAACTAGGCTATCATTGCTTTTTCCATATGAATCTCCATGTAAAATGTATGAACTAAATTGCTGACATTCTATCAGATTTCAAACCTACTTCATCAGTAAGGAAAAAAAACAAGAATTAAATCTAAGCCTGTGTGGCAAGTGGAGAGATTTTCTGTCAATAGAGATCAAGTAGCTAAGAGATAAAATGTATAATTATGTGTCTGTTTGGTCATAGACGAAGTATTTAGTAAAAATAGACGAAGTCAAATAGAAGAAGCTGCTTTAGTATTAGGAAGACAAAACCTACAATACGGGTTGCCTTTGCTTCGAAGGCCTTAACTAAAGGTCTGCCAACATGGTCTGACTGGTGTGGTATCCAAATGAGTGTGTTTATGCTGAGGATTCCTCTTATATCTCTAACACCACCGAAAACCCCCCCTCGAGTTAAAAACAGTGCAGTTTCCCCTCAAAGTCTGCTTTTCCATGACCATAAATAAATATCAAGCGAAACTCATAATTTACTGCAATGCTTTTCACACGGTTAGTTATACGTGGCCTGCTCCAGTGTAAGCTCACGCAGCAGCCTGGTGTTTCTAAAAAACAAAAAATATGGTTTACAAAGAAATACTGAGGTAGGTTTTCGTTGTAAACAATATTTACTATCAATTATCTAATTTTGGTTGTCTCCTAATTTTATCTTTTGAAATGAAATGAAATGAAATGAAAATATATTTATTGCCAAAGAAAAAAAAACACAATAGAAATAATTAGTTACAATAGTTAGATACATACGGTGGCAAAGGGTGTAAGCTCAGCACTGAGCTGCGTAAACCAGATCGGTTTATGCAAGGCTGATTTTCAGCTTACCCCTAGACTCGAATTAAGATGTTCGTCGAGGGTATTGTCATGCGAGTGTTCACTTTATACATTATTTCGAAAAATTACAGCAGCTTTTCACACAAGCTTTAAGTTCTGTTGATACCATACTGCTACTACTACTACTCTCATTCCAGAGATAGTTTAGTTAACTAAAGAACTTCGTCCTTATTGCTCTGTTTGGGATATTGTCAGTTTGTGTATTTAATTGAGAGCGAGCGTGACCGCTTATAATATTCATTCATAATAGTCATTCATTTCCTGTAAGCCACGCGGGCGAAGCCGCGGGCAGAAGCTAGTCTCTTATAAAATATTGAGGTTTTCCGTATCTTGAAGCACTGATTCCTATCTTCATGAGAAATTTAAGCGGGAACATGCTAAGTATAGAGTAAGTTATAATTATAACTTGTCTTATTCCTGTATAATAATACACAGTACTATTATTTTTGCTGTGAAAACATTAAGAATTACCATTTAATACAGTTTAATACCATTTTTTAATCCCCTTGTATTTGTGACCCTATGTATTAAAGTACAGAAAACTTGCTGAAAACGAAAGTTAAATTAGTTATTTCACAAAGTAAACCTAGCTGTAAAAGCATTAGATACAAAAACCAGCCAAGTGCGAGTCAGACTCGCGCACCGAGGGTTCCAAACAAACATGTTCACGAAGAAAGGGGTAGTTTGAAATTAAAAAATATATATATATTGAATGATGTAATTAAACGTTTTTGCTTTACGCTTTTTCTTTTATCTGTGCTTCTTTATCTTTGAGTTCACGGCATGTACTCTGTAGGTTTTGATTGCCTTGCGAGTGTCAAAGTTTGCAGCATAAACGGCTGTATCTGTTGATCGCGTTGGCTTAGAAGTTTGTTTTCTTTTTACAGTTCCAAGGGACAGTGAGTATTTGATATACATTTTAGCTTGATACCTCCACGCGTTCCTGAGAAAATGGTTTTTGACCGACAGACGGACAAGAAAGTGATCTTATAAGGTTTCCGTTTTTTCCTTTTGAAATATGGAACCCTAAAAATTGTTTTAAAACGTCGAATTCGTTCCAAAATTCAGTTCTCAGTGAAGCGTTAAAGGCATTGTTAGGCATAGACTGTAGAAAGTCGAGAAAAACCGAGACCATTATCTCGGTCTCGATTTTAATCTGCGAAAACCGTTCACGGGTGGCTTCTGTGACCGTTTAGTATTAATTTTATTGTCTCAGGGTTAAGTTGCTGAGAGTAGGAAAATGGAAACGTTTCTTTTTTTAGTTTAGTAACCGGAAAAATCTATGAGTAGCCCACTACTACTTCCTTACTAACTTAGGTTACTCTGGTTAGTGTAAGCTATTTTTTTAATTAAAACCTGCCTTTGGGGCAGTTTGGACGTTTAGTTTCAATTCTTTCCCGTCCTAAAAAGGTCCAGGCAAGTACCAAAATACCCCAGAATGTCCTCGTCTCAAAATGTCGCTATCCCAAAATTATATACATTTTGGTACTTGCCTGGACCTTTTTGTAGAGTTAATTAGTCTCAAAACTGTATTAACTCTAGCTTCTGAGCTGGAGATCTCGAGTTTGAATTCTATTAGTCTTTCTTTCCATGTTTTCTTTTATATTTACCTTTCGACTTATTCTACTTCAGTTATTTTATTTGTATGCAGCGTATATAATAAATCATCTTAATAACATCACAAATCTAGATTAAGTCGTATCCATATCCGTTAAAGACCAATCCATTTTATTTAAGGAAGTCATAAATCAAACCTTTCTAGAATGTTCTATAGCCATGTTTCATCTCAGCAGATCATCGACCTAGCTACCTAATAAACGTCTTCTTTCACCTTTTTACCAAAAGAGGTAAAAAGCAGAGAAAACTGGTTTTGGAACAAAATTTACAATTTGAAAATAATCCTAGTTTGACATTTAAATATGACGCGCGCAAAACAATTTTGATCCGTAAATTACCCGTAATGTTTAAATCTAGATATGTCCAAATCATTTAGTATAAAATATTGAGCCTTTGTCTTAAGTATATCTATGCCCAACATATGGTAATTTAGAGCTGCTGACGATGATGGAACTTCATAAAAAGCAACAAGAGCCATTTTTATTCAAATCTCAAACAAGCACATTCATAACGACATCACATCAATCACCTAACCTTTACAAGGCGTAAAAAATATGTTCCTCAACGCCCTTCGCTTTCAAAAAAGGCCTCAATGACCATCACATCGACTGGCAACACTAGTAACCCACATTAGGCATCGGGACCACGAAATCGACCCGATTGTGACGAATAAAACCAAAACCGAGTGTCGAAGCGACGTAGTAACGGGACCGCGAGTTTTACTTTGTGAGCAAGTCATAAGCTTACGAGGTTAGGAGTCTGGGACACTAGAGGTCGAAGCTATTAATAACACTTATTATCTATTCAAGAATTGACAGAGCTAAACTAACAGTACCAATAGTATTTGTCTTCTCCTTAATTATTGGTTTGGTTGACAGGCTCAGTTTAACCGCACTGCATATTTTGATTTAAGGCAGTTTGAGGTTGTAGTTCATATTGAACACACCTATTTTGGAATAGAAATATAATTATATTGGCGGAACACAGTTCACAGTTCAGTTCGGCTTGTGACAAATTCATTTGAGAGTAGTACCTAGCTAAAAAGTGCCTAGGTACTATGACCAATGGTTTCTACGCGTGTTTGTTTATTGCAAGCTTGGTGTTGGAATTTATACCGTACCTTACTTAGCTTCTTATCACTATAAAAGTATCAACGATCACTTCAAACTAGATAATTTCTAAAATATGTAATATTTTTTAACATCCGCTTTTTACTTACACCACACCAAAAGCACAGTTAACGGTTCGCAGCGCACGCGCAGCCGAGAACCATTGCACTGTACCTTTCTCTTTCATTCTTACTTTAACATACGTGTACGAGCGAGACGAAAGAACAATTGCCATTGAAATCTGTGGGAGACAGCCGGTCTGACAGTAATGACACGAGTATTATGCTGATTGTGCACATAGCGTATGATTAATTGAATGACGTGTTTTGTTTTTAGGTTAAATTTAGTTTGAAATGAGCTAAATTCATGTTTAAATTTATATTTTTTTCAATTAAAATGCGTAAAGCAGAGTAGATATCTCAATAATATTATGGCCTCACGAAAACCAAAAAATGTAATCAAGAGTTGAATATTGTTTTATTTAGATACAGGACCCTATTCAGAACGTTAGATTGCTAAATCTAAACTAGCCAAAAGTTTTGATGTCCTTGTCTAATACGCAAGCAATAACAAAGATAGCTGTATTTTAGTTAGTTTAGATTTAGCATTCTAAATAGGGCATATATATTATTGTCTAAATTATTTATTTTTGCTAGATATATCTAGACACTAAACACTAATATAATTAAGCATTTTTCGCAAAATCTGTAAATTACTTTATAAAGTTTTACTTTGTTAAATTAACAAGTATGGATAGTGTTTCGTAATGAAAATATCAAAATGATTCGTTCCGACTACTCCCGATATGTCAACCATCAAACTAGATAACTGTTATTATCATGACACGAACCAACTTAACAAGAACGTTACTACACGTAACGTAAGTAAAAACATAACCATTATTCTTGCACAGTCGGGTAAAAACGTGAGTACTTTCTGTATAATAAAAGAAAATAGTACGTACGTAAATATGCCGTATGTCAAAAATAAAAATCAAAGTCAATCGTTTTGGAATCTTTGCGAATAATTAATTGAATTTCGTGCATTTTGAATGTTTATCAGCCATTTTTATACAAACACAAAAAAAAATTATTTTAAACTACTCGTCGGATTTTCTTGTAACAGATAAATTATATGATTTCTCGATTCACGGAACAAATGCAAAATTGGGGGAAAAACCGCAAGGCATACCTAGCGGGATAATAAATTGAATATGATTCTTATTTCATTCATATTTATTCTATTTCCTCTTGTTCCGTAACATGTCAGCCAAGTTATCTTTATATTTCTCTAGATCTTAGAAATGGCAAAATGATGGAACTAAAATTCCTATAGATAGTTGTCACTTTGTTCAGAATACTACGGTGGCTCCCTCATACAACTTCAGAGATAGTTGGCTGTACTCGTACTGTAGTTTATCGAAGAGCATGACAAATGTTACGAAGGCATCTGTTCTGATGACATACATGCTGTAAGTACGTGTTCATTTGTATAATGCACGTCTCCAGCCTCTGGCTAGTTGCCAAGCTCACACAGGGAAGTATTTAGGGAAACTGGGAAATGCGCCCCAATGGCGTTCCAATGTAAAACATCGAAGTCGCTCTCTTTGTAGATAAATAATAAGCAGTGTATTAACACTGCTTCTTGGGCCGCGACGGCACGAGGGAGCGCAAAACTCGAGCCGAAGTATCTCAGTTGGATAGAAAATTTGCGCGGTAGCCCTCACTGACAACACCTATCCGAGCGGAAGATATAAATTCTGCTTTTCCGCGCATGGCGTCTTGATGCAGTGTGCGCAAGTAAAAAATTAAATATAAAATTGAAAAAAACACTGACAACCAAAAGAACACTCCCCACTAATTCAACATTCAAAATACTAAATCAAAATCAAATTCGGTTCATCCGTTCGGGAGCTACGATGCCACACACACACACACAAACGCGCACATACCCACACACACAGAGAGAGAGAGACACGTCAAACTTATACCACCCCATTGTTTTTGCGTCGGGGGGTAAAATGCTTTTAATTAGGCATTTTTATCATTTTCACAAGTGACTGAGTAGGCTAACAGGTAGGCTAAGTAGATACCTGGCACCCCTTGCGACCTGTGTAACCTGTGTAACCTGTGTAATATTATGACTTATAGTTCCGAATACGTCTCTGCACGTAAGAATGTAGCCAGTTTACGGTGTGGAGGGCGGCTGATGTGCATTTTAGTGTCTTGTGTTGTCTATCTACCGTCTCGTGGTCTTGGTATGTTTTGATAAGATTTATTTAGGTTTGGTTTTCGTTATATATATTATAATATTTGTTTTGTCTCCTCACGCCCACCACCAAGGATCTTGTCGACGCTTCGCCATATCTGGTCTAAGTCTATTTATTATAGTCGCTAATCGCTGAACAAATAGAAAGATTTGAGCTCACAGAGATCGTAATACTGTTTAGTCTGCAAGCTGGTTGAATAGAATTTGCTTTGGAGATAGCTAGGTTGTATTTATGTGGGGAAAACGTTCCATATTTGCTTTTTAGAACGGAGGAAGCAAGCTTCAGTCCCCGCAGGCCTAACATGCGCGCCGCGACAAAATCTTCTCGTCAATTTTTGTCGCGTAAGATCGTGACAAGGCTACGTGTACTTACAACGTGTTGGTTTGCATTCCCGCAGAAATTGCAGAGGTGGGCATACTTCAGCAGAGCACGAATATACTATGGGGCAACCTTGAAATAGAGAAAGAAAACAGCTGTTCCATACAAAAAGTACGTTGATCGTCGACATAATGTATGGAATAGCTGTTTTTTTTCTCTATTTCAAGGTTGCCCCATAGTATATTCGTGCTCTGCTAGTAGAGTATACCTCTACAAATTCTGCGGGAATGCAAAACAATACGTTGTATAGGTACGTCTTTTTCGTTAAAGAGGCTTTTGTCTCGATAAAAGAGGCGACAAAATTTTGTCGCAGCGTGCGTGCTAGGCCTGTAGGTACTTCTTTTTCTCTTGATAAACCATTTTCCTTGTTAAATATCAATATCTTCATAGCTCTATCATTAATGGTAACAAAAGACAAAGGGGTAAAAAGGAAGAGTTACTGTGCGAATATATAACCATGATTTTTGACTGCCTCAGTGGCTCAGTCGGTAGTAAACCTGCCTTCTGAGCTTGGGGACGTGGGTTCGATTCCCACTTAGCAAACATTCATGTGATGAATATTAGTGTTTGTTCTATGTCTGGGTGTTAATATCTATCCAAGTTTATATATCAGTCTCTGGCAGCCATAGTACAAGCTTTGCCTCAATGGGATCAGGCGACCGTGTGTAAAAGTGTCCATAATTTATTATTTATTACTAGCTGCGGTCTGCGGTTTCACCCGCGGTTTAAAAGTATTCTATGTGCTATTCTAGACTATAATTTATCTCTGTGCTAAATTTCATCCAGATCTGTTCAGCCGTTCTGGCGTGAAAGAGTAACAAACATCCATCCATCCACCCATCCATTCTTACAAACTTTCGCGTTTATAATATTAGTAGGATTTATTTATTATGATGATCCAAAAAACAAAGTCTAGCAAACACGTATGACGTCACTCGTCATCGTCATCCCTCTCTTTCGCACTATTTGTTAATGGCTTATTTCGGTCTTGCTTAAGCATCGATTGACGTCACTATGTGTTGCCCACGTGACCGGAATACTATACCTGGCGGAGTATATTATTATACCATGATTTTAACCAAGTTTTTTTTTTCTGGGAAATCTAAACGATTGCGTGACGTTGATTGTTTGTTTAGTTTCAAAGAGAGGTTGAATGGAAAATATAATATTATAAACGCGAAAGTTTGTATGTATGGATGGATGGATGGATGGATGGATGGATGGATGGATGGATGGATGGATGGATGGATGGATGGATGGATGGATGGATGGATAGATGGATGGATGGATGGATGGATGGATGGATGGATGGATGGATGTTTGTTACTTTTTCACGCCAGAACGGCTGAACAGATCTGGATGAAATTTGGCACAGAGATAGATTATAGTCTAGAATAGCACATAGGATACTTTTTAACCGCGGGTGAAACCGCAAGGCGCAGCTAGTGGGAAATAAAAACAGATCTTAATTATCACAAAAAGCCAGCTAATTGAAATTCAGTTGAAATTACTTGAATTACTAACTCGGTCATCTACGGTCCTGCGAACAATTTTGTCGACCTCATCTATTTTTTTTTACAACAGACTAGGCATGCGTTTGACCACTGACTCGCCTGATGGGAAGCGTCGTCCTGATCGAAGGTGTAACACGCTTGCATAGGAGATACCCATTCACTTTACTCTTAAACACCTCTGGATTGTATTTAGGTGGAAAGACAGACGCAGGCAACGAGTTCCACACCTCTGCAGTTCTTACAAGAAAAGTTGACTTGAAACGCTTAGTGCGCTTTGGCGGAATTTCTACCATAAGACGGCATCTCTAACTAAAAATAGCGGCGTATGATAAGTTTAGTCAAAATACATAATCCAGCAAGACAATTTACCATTAAAGTTCATTGTAAAATACATCATGTAGTTTTACTATGACGTATGGCTCACAATCTAATTTCACGTACCTAATATCCATTCCGCGTCAACATCACAACTCATGTACTTCAACAAACACTAATCTAACTAAGATATATCAATACAAACCATTCCCTTTCCCTTAAAACTAACTCTATTGTAAGGTAATACGGCCCACTTTGATGTGTATAACGGCTACTTTGACGTGTATAACGGCCCAACTGACGTGTTTGCAATTGTGAGCTCTGTTTGAATGGGATAAGGTTTATACTAGCGGTTATGCATAGTGCCAAATGAAGGGTTGGGATGATGAATGAGATGTAAGGACGCGTCTTGTCATTAGTTGTTGACAAGTTGAGTTCGTTATGGCAAGGAATATGTCTATCTACATAGGTAAGACTACAGGTATAAAAGTCCAGAAAATACTAGACTTAAAAAGTGATAAAATATGAGCATACGATGCTTATTCTGCGATTTTTCACTCTCCCAAACTTTGTCGTAGCAGTTCTTCGAATGTCCTCTGGTCAGGCACTAGTATTTATTGCAACAGTATCGTCAACGTTAACAAGTTATACCAGTGATTCTGTGAACTGGAGACCTCGCGAGCGGCATCTGTCCTTCCCTACTGGTCGCATTTCTGAGTACAGATTTTTTTTTGATGATTCTACCTTAAGAGGGCCGCGACGTTCTGAAATTTCCATTAAACGCACTACTCAAATTTCTTGAAAACCGTTTGTAGATTATGATGAAATTTAGCATGTACATTAAATTAACAATAGGTATCTTCGCCCCTATGTTCTTGGTTTTTTTTTTAAAACATTCTCAAGCAAAAATAGAGCTATGAAAAATATCCGCATTTTAAGGGGTCACTTTTGACTGATTTATTCAATAGGTAGACAAAGCAAATCAAAAATTCCATTACATAGGGAGGTTGTCTACGTCATTCTAAACTTTAATTGGATAAGGCCTTATAATAATGAGATAACATTTGTTTTTGCTATTTAAACAATTAGGTAAGTATCTCTTCTTCCTAATAACTATTAAAATTAAGAATGGGAAAAAAAATAGAACTCAGTACCGTGTTACACATTTGATATTTCCTCAAACCCAAAGTTTACCTGTGGTGGTAGAGGAAATACCGAAAATCTTCCTTCGTCTGCCTTTACTTTACCAGAATCTGGAATTTCTGACGCGTGAGATATTTATTACCACGTTATACTTTTTATACTTAGCCTGTTCTATACTTAGTCACGCTCACTCTCACGACTTTTCTAACGAGAAAGACAAGGACCAAGACGTCTCACGCGTCAGAATAGTACCTTCTTGAAGCTCACACGCCCAGCTCGGCCAAGCTAAGCCTACAAGCATTCATACGATAAAGTTATTGTCTTAACAAGCAATTAGGTGATGATAATGGAGCCGCACAGGAGGCGCGGTAACGGGCTTAATTCAACTAAGACCATTAAGTTACGCGATGACGAGCCAAGTTCGCGATAAGTTATTAGCGAATGTTTGAAGTTATGTATTGTTTTCAGGTTCCTAGTCGACGCTAATAATGATGTTAGTACGTAATGGGCAGGCATAAGTTGAGGTACGTGGTGGAGGTTGAAGTTAAAGGTTGCGGAACTGACGCGTTGGACTTGTGATGTTAAGACACATAAGGAGGAGATAAACGGTGGTCACTTGTAATGGTATTACTCCTCTTTCATTTACTTTTTGTACTTGTCATTGTAAATAGTCTCTTTAATAATCTTTAGCCACTAGCGGCAGCCAACAAAAAACAAAGACTGACGGCATCTTGAACGTTTTTTTTTTCTTTCTCCCCCATTCAGGGGAATTTGGCGTCGCACGTCATTTGCATTTGCTAATGTCAAGTAATATTCGTTTTCACAGGTGGTGGGATGATAATGATGAGTTGATGAAGATGATGAATGCCTCCCCTTTCCCCATTTCTGTAAAGTAATGGATACTTTACTGAAACTTTACGTGAAGTTTTACAGAGAACTGAAAAATTCGCGTTTCGCAATGTTTGTATCATTTACCCACAATCGATCACCTTGACGAACCGGTAAACGCGTTAATAATCCAACATTATTACACTTCAACACTCAAAGAAGAAGTTTTAGAAAATAATACAAAATCACGACATCATCTTTTCGATTCCCGCCAAAAACCATCTTAAACGTTCTATCTGACTGTCAGATTTCAAAATGAATTTGGAATGTGTTGGCAGCCGATAGAGGCTGTCGATTACTAAAGATACTTTTTTTACTATGAGAAGTACAAAAATTATAAGAAAAAAAAAGGAGTAATAATAACACACTGTAAGTTATTTCCTTTAAGAATTATAAATTTTTTTGCAGATACAAAATCACTAAAAAAGATTTTTTGACACAAAGAAAAAATCATTAAAGAGCTGGTGCTTAGGGAAGCACTATAGCAATGCTAATTCTCTGACTCTGACCGAGGGCAGTCAGAGTATTAGCATTGCTATTCAACGAGGTAACGTTGCCAGCCTGTCGGGTACTTTACCCGCGGATACTGACTTGAGCTCTGTTTATTATTTGTCATTTGTTTTACATAAATAAAATTTAAATCGTTTTAAATAAACGTTTGCTATGATAATAATATCTTTATTTTCTTCAGTCAGATTTAAAAAAATGTTGTATCCTTTGTCACTTCCGCTCCGCTATCAAGACTATTCAAATGACACTTCACATGTCGAAACGAAGTCCATCAAGCTGTGTAGGCTGTAAGCCGGACCAAAGAAACCTCATACATACACACATATAATAAACACATATACAAACATACATACACACATACATACACTCATACATACACTGGAAAAACAACCCTCTTTCTTGCGCAGTCGGGTAAAAACAAAGTGACCTTTGACAGCCAATGTCGAGTAATTAACTTCCAGTCACTCAAGCCAATAATCCTGTCCGGCACATTACCGGTATATTACCGGTACAATACCGATATTCCGTACATTAGCTCTATAGTGCACTAATCGGCGCCTATTCACGCCCACTTACCGGTTAATCGGATCGAGCGGATTTACTCGGACCGGTCGGTATTTACGCAAACGGAGAGCGGATTATAGATATGAGGGTACAAATCAAAAGAGGGATTTACTAGTTCATGCAAGTATTAAATAAAATATTCTAAGTATTTGTGAAATAGTCTAGTTTGCAATATTACAAATGAGGATGTTTGTGAGTGCATGAGTGAGTGAGTGAGGGTGTCTGTATGACTGTTACTTTTTCACGATGAAACACTGAAGTCTAAACGAATTGGAGAGAAATCTAAAATGGAGATAGTTTTACATTGGTATAGCATAAAGGCTTCTTTTCAAATTGAATAAAAATTGGATCCTGTCTTTCTGTAGTATACCAGGTGAAACAGTGAGATGTAATTAGTGAAATAAGTACTCTATAATTATGTCAATAAGAAATATTTTTGTTAAAAGTTTTCCTCAAATGCATTTAGATTTTTTTGTATTATTTACCCATGTCTCTCTCACCAAAAATTTCATGAAACTAAAAGTGACCAAGAAAATCCTTAAGCACACAAAAAAAAATACTAATTATCTCTTTGATAGATAATGGAAACGTTTTTAACAAAAATAATTAACTTTATATTCATTTTTGTTACAGGTAAGCAACTATTGAATGGCTATAATAGAAGCAGTTTCAAACGGCTGGTTTCCCAGGTAATACGTCTGGTAACAAAGCTCTAAATTTTTTTTTTTTTTTTTTTTATGTAAAATAGGTCGTCGTTTGACCACCAACTCGCCTGATGTTAAGCGACGCTGTGGTCTAAGATGGAGCACGACGACCCATCAAAAATTTCACCATTTCACGAACTGGCCACGTGAGCGAGTCCGTCATATTCCGCTCAAATACCGGTAATTTCCGTAACGACCCAACTTTACCGCTAAAATACCGCTTTTTACCGCGGAACAATACCGGTTATGATGCACTCGATTTTTGTATGTTTTGTGTGAAAAGTGAAACTTTGGAGCGCGTGTATTGTTATACCGTGAATTTTTAGACGGGAAAATGTAGCCTTTAGAATTGTAACGGAATATGGAGCTTTTCTATTGTGAGGTATGATGGCCAAGTGTGGTCACTGAATTTTATTACTCGCATTTTATATTTTATGACTAGTTTGCACAGTGCACGCGAAAACCTTTAATATTTTTTTATTTCCCTTATTTTATACATTTTTGTAGGAACTAAAAGAAACTTTTCGCAGAGCCGTGAGTAAAACCCGCTGTAATAATAAATAACCCAAAAGTTATTGGAACTTGTTATGAAGAAAAATCGTTAACTTATCCAAAAATTGGCTAAGTGTGAGTCCGCACGAAGGGTTCCGTACTATCCTAAATAATAATAAATATTAACGTTTGTTTGTAATGCTTTCACGCCCTTACTAATCAACCGATCATCATGAATTTTTGATACATGTTGTCTGGGGTACAGAAAAGGATATAGGGTACTTTTCTCCCGGTAAAATCAACGGTCCCTGTGGGAGCGCGGGTGAAACCGCGGGGCGCAGCTAGTTATCTATAAAAACGGCAAAAAATGTCTGGAGTATGGGAGCCCCCTTAAATATTTATTTTATGTAATATATTTTAGCATTTGAACAGAAATACATCATAAATAATAAATCAGATACAGCCTGGTGACGGACAGACAGACACACAAACGGACAGCGGAGTCTTAGTAATAGGATCCCGTTTTACCCTTTGGATACAGAACCCTAAAAACTGTGTAGGCAGTGAATAATTTTGTTTCTATAATTTAAGTAACTAAGCATGTCGAACGTCCAACAATAGCAATTGGGTTACAAAGATTTACATTAAAAACAACTTGTTTTAATGAAACTACATAGTTAGTAACCGCACGCGCTTATTAACTGAAATTAAATACTGTAAGACCTGAAAATTCATACCGCACTAAATCTTTATTTCTAGACTTTGAATAGACTTAATTGCCAAGACGGCGACTGGTAATTTGAGAAATTAGCATAGAACACCGTATGGAAAAATTATAGTGGCGTGTCTGGAATAAATTACAGAGAACGAGAAGACTGGCTGAACTGTCAATTAGAAACATGAAGGGGGAAGAATTTTGCAAGCGCATTGCAAATAATCAATGCTTCTTGCGTGTAATAGGCCCTCGGGTTGCTTGTTTTAAATCGAGTGCCTTGTGTTCAGACATGAAGTATTTTTTTATACAGGGTAATAACTCACCAAAAACCTCTTTAGGGTTGTTTGTACTCATAAATATGAACATTGAATACGGAGAGGACAACGTATTCACTTTGCCAACAGCTTCTGAAGTGTATACCACCATCGTTTAAAACACTCTTTCAAAACACAGCAAAAATTACCAACGTAAACGTCAACACAGCTCTGAGTTCACGAACTACACTTTATTTTTCGAACAACCGCAAACCGGAAACTCTATTTTGCTAATCCCTGTATTTAATAAAACAAAGCGCCGGATAAGAGCCTCACCATAAACATCCGCACTACATACACATTCATACTACAATACATCGGCCGACCAACGTTAATGTACTTGCACACGGTTCCCGGTACTGAATACCGGTATCTTCAATTATTGGTAGCGGTAACCAGCTAACCGGTATTGAATGTCAGTATCTAGTATCGGTATTCGATACAATCAATACAAATACATGTTTGTAATCTTTGTTCATGTATGGATTGTACATGGTGATATTTTTCTTGATTTCAGTATTTATTTTAACGTATTTAAGAATATTTAGATCTGCTTGCGCGACTTTACCTCTTGGTTTGAACGGAAGACCAGCGCTGGTTGTCTACTGCTGGCATGTTGAGTTGGGACTAGGTTGTGGCAAACACGTCTTTTTTTTTAAATATTATTTTTGCTACAATAAATTATATTTATCGCTTATCTATTTTGCAAATAAGCTGGTATAACACAAGTTTTATTAATGCGAAAGTAACTTGTTTAGCTGCTTCTACGTATGAACTGAAGTCTGTTAACTTTAAAAAAAAATGTTAACCAAACTTGACTACTTAAAAATTTACAATTTGTTGTCACTGTATAGACTGATAGTGACTATAATAAAATTAGTTTCGATAGATAAATTATCACCGCTCCTTGTAAAGGAAAAATATACCGGTATTATCAAGAAAGCGGTATAGTGTGGGACTGTGGGTACTTTATTACGGTGATGGGTGACACCGTAGGACAATAGGTTAAAGGGTTAGTTAGGGTCATTGTTTCTTTAGTCTGGTGAAAGTTCTGTGTGAGATAGGAAAGGTACAACAAAGGTTTTCTTTAGAGGAGAGTGCGTACCTTTTTTATCTGATATTATGTGGATACGAGTAGATGTGGGTCATTGTGGGTACGAATGCGGAGAAATCTATAAATTGTTACGTTTATAACATGTTTAAAACCAAAAAAGGAAAGAAAATTTCAAAAGAAGAGAGTCATCACAATTAAAACTTTTTTTAAGGTTTCTGACATTAGGAGTAATACAAAAGTAGTAGTCACATTTAAAATCTGTACCGATTTTTGGTAAGGGTCATCCTTAGAATTTTGAAATAATTTTGAGGACAACTTTTTTTATGAATCAAGCAATCAAGAGCATGATTCAACGCGAATCTTGGTTTTCGAACTAAGACAACTGTCTGTGTAGTCAACTGTTACAAATGCGTCTGTATGCCAATTGCGTCTTTCGATAATTACTGACAAACCCTTCACAAATTAGGCAAGTGACGCCATCTAGTACAGATTACTGTAACTAAAGATAGAAAAAATATGTAGGTGTTGCCAAATTTCTGAAGGGGTTGTCAGTAACTCTCGAAAGACGCAATTGCTCTACAACCGCATTTGTACCAGTTGACCCTACCATTTCATTCCATCTGTGGTTCCTGGAAGACCCAGAAGGGTCATTCCGGGTCACCATAATGATATCTCTACTGTTTCCATGAATCACTTTCCCCCATAACTGCGACATGGTGTCCCATATTAGACATTTCCATCCGTCACGCAACAGAAACATCTGTACGCACAATAAAACATCATGTCTCAGATCTGCTACATTGCCTTTTAAGGGGATATTCACCGTTTCCGATACGATTTAAGAAGTATAAACGATTCGAATGATGCTAGTACCTTGTTCGCCTTGAACTTAGAACTCGCTAGCCACATATCTTCACAACCTTCTGTCCGATTTTGCTAATATTTGAACTTTAAAATTGTGTTGAAATTGACTTGGTGTACTTGTCTGCAAAATTTCTTAAAGGTTGGATCAACGGTACTGAAGTTATCGTTAAAAAAAATTATAAACATACAAATTATGCCGAAGTATCCCGGTAGACTCTAAAACCTTTGCTTCGTTTGGTCAAAAATATCTGGGAATTCTTGCAATAAAGTCAGCTACGTTGATTGTTTATCTAAACTCTAATTTGTGAGTAATATAAAATAATACTAAAATATTGATGCAGTTAATTTAGTCTTTTTATCCGACTTCCAAAAAGAGGAGGTTCTATGTTCGTCTGTTTTTTTGTGTATGTTCTGTTCATCGATATTTTTGCTAATTGTGATCCAATTAAAAAAAAATTGTAGTTTGAAAAGGTATACCGATACACCCCCGAGGTGGTCCCATAAAAATTTCATTGTAATCGGTCAAGCAGTTTTAAAAATATCAACAAAAGTCTAAAAATTGTTACCATGGATGACGGGAAGTCGGTTTTTTAGCTTTGCTTTTTCATAATTAAATTTGAAAATTAACAAAGTCGACAACGAGGGGCTTACCGCGAGTTTTGATTTAAAAAAAAAACTTTTGAAAACTTTTTGCGTTTTCATTTAGCTCCATACATTCAGCCTAGTTTCTTAACGTTTTCGCGAAACGAAAACGAAAAAAGTTTTCGTAATGATCAGAACTCGTGGTAAGCCCCCTGTAAACAAATATCCAAAGTATAATCGAGAAAAAAAGTGTTTAGTCAAAGTCAAAATGTTTTTATTCAATTTGGGTATCAAAGATACACTTATGAACGTCATTTTTTTTTTCAATAGACTCGACCGACTTGTTCGGATAAAGAGCCTCTACTAAGAAGAACAGGCAAGAATCTGAGGGGCATTATTTATTCAAAGAATACATAAATTACTGTCTCACAAATTTTGGCTCACATACGAGTAAGTGTGATAAAAGTATCTGCCGCCTATTACCATGTTCAGTATTCTTTGTTCTGGGCGGTATCAGCGGAACGGATCGAGTCCAGTGGGTACAAAGGTCTGTGCTTCGCGAGTTATTGAAGCGAACGATGTGATTTAGCTGAATACGCTGTCTGGCGAATCTGTATTCGTTTGCAGATAGTTTCATATTGTTTTTGCAGGAAAAATGAGTGAAATGAATTGTAGTAGGTACCTACTTATTAAATGTTTTATGTGTTGTCTATCTATGTCTCTACTCGTATATTTTTTTTTTGAAAAAAGCTATAGAGAAATGTAACAGTTTAGGAAATATTATTCTATCATTTGGGAGTAGGAAATGGTTTTTAACCCCGACGCAAAAGCGACGGGGTGTTGTAAGTTTGGCGTGTCTGTGTGTGTGAGTGAGTGTGATTGTATGTGTGTGTGTATCTGTCTGTGGCATCGTAGTGTAGTGTTCTTAGCTATGTTTGATGCAAGTCGGTATCAGGGGTTTTAAATTTTTTAAATTATACTTGTCGAGCGAGCGTGAAGCGCGACCGAAGCGTCTCAGTTCCAGCTTGGGAAAAATTCCTTCGTATGTCTGGAGTATTTCATAATTCGGAGTTAAAAAAATAGAACGTATTTCCAGTTTTTTTTATTCGTTAAATAGGCTTGCATTTTATCGCCATTTCGTCTCTTGTTAAGCCATGATGCGGCCTACTATGGAACACGCTTACCTAGAAGAAACTGATTCAGTTAGCTATGTTACAGTTTCGTATTAGCTGTTACTACTAATTCTTACTAGCTCTCTTTCGATATTTTCGCTAAATCGGATGTCATGTGACAAACCCCGAAAATCTGTACCATAACGTCAAACTACACTAATGCAAATGCTTCCGAAATTGATCGTCACGCCATGATGGGCCACGTTCGACAGCCTCATGTGATAGTTTGTCGGAGCGTGATAATCAAATATTAAATTTAATTAAAGCTTTAATTACTTGGTTTTCACTTTACCAATAACATTATACTTCACCATAATTGCATGGTCATGCATTACTCAATTAAAGTACCTAATAAAAATTATTGGTTTGCTTGTACAGGTTGAATCTAAGTAAATGGCGAAAGCCACTTTTTACACAATAAAGTTTTAAATACCTCAAGTGACCGCGAGTGGTAATTGCAGCTGAGCGCTAGTGAGTCGGATATGCAAAATACATAATTAAAATTGTTCTACTTACTTTTTTTGTCTTCTAGCTAAATGGTAGTAAGCACGTCAGTAGATTTCTGTGTATTTTTTTTATTACTTAACAGGCTTGCGTTTGGCCGCCAACATGCCTGATGATAAGCAGTGATGCGGCCTACGATGGAGCACGCTTGCCTAGACGAAACCGATTCACTCGAGACTTGAAGACACCCAATTACTTTTTTTAAACAGCTTAGTTGGGATGGTCATAACATGAATATATTTGCCCAAAACAACGCCTTCCAACTCGAATAAGCGATGTGGATAAAAAGGTTCAATTACCTGGTTTTGATTACAGAGGTTCGATTAATTTTGTTTCGATTTGCCACCTCGCCGCCCGCGCTCCTAATCTCTTTGTTCGAACATTTCGTGAGGCTTTCCCAACTTTTTACACTTTGAGGTAGTTCAATGAATTTATCAAGTTCATCTGCAGGCTTTTGGAAAAGTTGTAGCTTTTTGGTTTTTTATAAAAAATGTACTTTTCTTGAGTGAAAGAACTTAACAGGATTAACACAAAACAGGCAGTGTCTCTACACATGTCATGATTAAAAATTGTGTACATGCTTTATTTAACCACTGGCTTTCTGAGCTAAAGACCTCAAGAAACATTGTTATGTTTCTATAGTTACGTCTTTCCCCCGAGGGAGCTGGCAGAGGTGTAATACAACACCCACATTTCGCCGGACGATATTCAGTCCTAAATGTGAAAGGGGGTGAGCCTGTCGCCATATACCGGGCTCCAGTCATGTAGCAGAAAATATAAAATACGCACATATGTTCATGTATCATTTCATTATGTTCAGATACTATTTACATATTTCAAAATTTTATATGTTCACACAATGAACAAAGTGGTGCATGCCGTCGGCTGGGTTCGAACCCGCTCCATCAGGCTTACCACACGAAAATGTAAAAAAATCCAAAAACTGAATCAAAACAACACAAATGACAAAAACGTCTTTATAATTAGTAAACCTTTTAACAAAGTTTTACGAGAAACGGTATAGGTTGAGAAATACGACTGTAGATGAGAACAGCCGGACGTACATAGGATAGAATTTATGTCTAAGCTGTAACAATGATTCTTCGCGCTCGCTCGGTTCATTATTTTCAAAATATAGCCTTTAAACATTATTAGTGCAACTGAATTTCGGCGAACATCAATTGAAATCTTTACAGCGTTTCCTTAATTCTAAAAAAAATTAGAGCGTAAACCACAAAGTTTTTAGTAGTTTTTAATTATTTTTCAGCAATTGCATTCTCAATTTACCTGAACATTCTTAACTTTCAAATGGTTTACACTGTTTCCCCGTTTTATCACCTATTGTTCTCAAGACTACGATACTAGGCAAAAGTGATCCTTATTTCTTGAGTATTAAGTTTCACAAATAAAAGACAGTTAAGTGGTGTGGTTATCAGAAGGTAAACTTAAGTTTACGTCGATACTGTAAAATGTAAACAACTTAATCGGGCTTGAATTAAGGGCAGGCGTTCTTTCAATAGATAAGCTGCATAACACTCTTTGACTTAACTTTTAAGATCTTTGGATATAATGAACGGATGTGGCAATGACTATCATTTCAATGAGTTTTGGTTGTGACCCTGTCTTCTAAGCTCTTTTTAATTACAAAAATTACACTCCATGGACTCCGGGGACCTTGACTATTATTAATACTATACTAATTACTAGCTTGTTAACTATATTAATTACTAGCTGCGCCCCCCGGTTTCACCCGCGGTTAAAAAGTATTCTATGTGCTATTCTAGACTATAATCTATCTCTGTGCCAAATTTCATCCAGATCTGTTTAGCCGTTCTGGCGTGAAAGAGTAACAAACATCCATCCATCCATCTATCCATCAATCCATTCTTACAAACTGTCGCGTTTATAATATTAGTAGGATTAAATTGAATGGGATAATATGTATATTAAAAAAAAAACGATTTCGAGATCGAGAGTTCGATTCGACAATTTTAGCTGTTTTTTTTCTCTATTTCAGGTTCCCCCATATTTAATTCGTGCTCTTCTAGTGGATTATAACTACCTCTAAAAATTCCGCGTAATGCAAAGCAACACGTTCTACGAGTATGTCTGACTGCCTCGGTGGCTCAGTCGGTAGTTAACCTGCCTTCTGAGCTAGGGGGCGTGGGTTCGATTCCCACCTAGGGCAAACATTCATATGTCTGGGTGTTAATATCTATTTACGAGTAAGTATGTATTTAAAAGTATATAAGTATGTATATCAGTCTCTGACCCCCATAGTACAAGCTTTGCTTAGTTTGGGGTCAGACGACCGTGTGTTCAAGTGTCCCGAATATTATAATATTATATGTACCTAAGCGAATGTGGACTCATTTCGGTCTAGCGGATAATCCTAATGGATAGATTCGATTTGGAAAGCCATCGGTTTTGGACCTAAAAGTTTTGGGCAGCCATAACCGCAGGCGTAGATTAAATAATAGTTTGTCACAGGCCTGTGGTTTTTGATACTTCGGTTAAGTAGATTAATGGATAACTGACATGGATCACTTGAAATAACGTCAACTATGTGACAACTTATCCCAGCTACGATTATTTCGTGCAAACAAAAACATTTCGTCCAAAATCTAGTTAGTATAAAGCTTAGGCTTTTCAATTTACAAACGTAATGAGATTTTGTAGTAAAGCCAATGTACGTTGATCCAATTTATTTTTAGACGTCGGAAGAGTTTTTCTGTGCAGTAGATGGATTGTGAAGACGGCAGGAAACGGGATTGCTCCCAACGACCACCACCAAAACATCCACCAGTGGTGGTCGTTGGACAAAGTTTTAATTGTAGTCCCAACAGCCAGCTGGCTCGTTGGTCGTAAAGAAAATGGTCATAGTCATAGTCATAGTAATTTATTAATAACAAAATGTTACATGTCAAAATGTCAAAAAATTACAATTCGTATGTTATTATTAATAGTGTTTTGTCCTTATAATCACATCACATCACACTAATCATTAATACTATATAGGTCAAAGTTTGTGAATGCGTAAGTGTGTATGTTTGTTACGATGAAATTTGTTATGGAGGTAGATTTTACCCTGGATATATACATAGGCTATTTTTTAACCGCGGGTAAAACCGTATGGCGCAGCTAATGTAATTATATAGTTGAGCTGTGTTAAAGTGTAATAAAATATAAAAAATTGGTTTTCCATATTAGAGTTCTATCGATTTAACTGTAGTTTTCACCAGTGGTGGCAGTTTTGTGGTGGTCGTTGGCACAAAAAAAATGTCCCGACGAGCCCCATTTGCGACAGTTGGGACAAAAATTAAAATATGGTTCTAACGACTACCACTGCTTGCCGTTTTGATGGTGGTCGTTGGGAGTAAGCCGGAAATCGAATGAGATTGGCATAGAACCGGGAAAGACGGAGAGCTAAAGAGAAGACCTTCTTAATCTCAGCAGTGGGTGGAAAATTGTTGATGACGAGCTGAGCTTGGGAGCGTGGGTTCGATTTCCACCTAGGGCAAAACTTCATGTAATTAATATTTGTGTTTGTTCTTCGGCTGGGTGTTAATATCCATTATATAAAATAATAAGTTCTTACTTATGTATTTAAAAATGTTTATGTAGGTATGTAGTTCAAACATTGCTTAGTTTTGGGTCAGACGACTGTGTGTGCAAAAATGTCCCGATTGTTTATTTATGATTAATTTGCTGAGGTCCTTGCTCAATATTCTTAAAAAAAAGGATTCATATGATTATAACGGTAATTAATGACGTAAAATTATATTGTCAGTCTCAAGTACGATTCTAAACTTAAGCATGAATAAGCCCACTAAGTTAACCAAATACAGCTCTCGAGCTAAGTCAACAGCCGATCGCATTGTAACTTGGCTAACTTGGGCACAACTCGGCGCTACTTGGCAAGCCCTGTATTTGACGTTCGAAGCTTCGACGCAACTCTATTATTTGCGCTGTTGTTGTTAATGTTTAGAATGTGGAGTTTGATGAAGTTTAAGATATTAATGAAGGTGAAGTTTTAACAATGAAGTTTAGCTTTCAAAATTTTTTAATTTTTTTTACGCGTGGATGTCTAAAATATCAGGCTTGCAGGCGCAGGTTTTCAATTCTTCTCTTATACTAATTATGCTGATTTCATAATGTCTTTCCGCAAATCTGTTTAGCCAATTTTGGTAAACCAACTTTAATTGCAGCAAAGACACTATTAAATGCATTGGTCTTTGGACTGTTAGGGTGCTGTATTCAATTTCGAATAAATAAATAAATAAAAAAAAAAAAAAATAAAAAAAAAACATAAAAATCGAAGTTGTTAAAGCTAAGAAAAAACAAGCTGGCTAAAACAAAAAGTTGCAACAAAAAGTTGCCTTAAAGCCAGTTGTGCAACAATTGTCTCACAGTGCGAATTTGCATGCAACATTTATTCTAAACAAATAAATGTCCTTGCAATTCTAAGTGTGTCACAAACCAAAACATTTCTCAAAGATAATTACCAAAACAAACTAAAACGACACAATTATAAACCGAAAACCCTAACTTCGTGGAGACAGGTAAAAATTAAATAAAGAGTGCTACAATTAACTCATTTCAACCCTTGGGAGAGTAAACAACCCTCCCCGCATGGCCAAATTAAATTCTCTTTATTAAGCAAAAAAAAAGAAAATGACAGTTAAATGTTTTTGAGGTTACATCTTGTTAAAAATTTAAATGCGCTCGAAGTTACAAGGAGGCCGCAATCGTTGCAGGCTCTGACTATCTCAATAATTTACTGTAATACAGCAGTGAAAAATATAATTATATAGGTACAACAGTGGTGATAGTAGTTATTATTAAAAATAAATAAATAAATTCGGGACACTTCCAGACACGGTCGCCTGACCCCTGACTAAGCAAAGCTTGTACTATGGCTGCCAGCGACTGATATACAAACTTAGATATTTTTAAATACATACTTAAATAGATATTAACACCCAGACATAGAACAAACACAAATGTTCATCACATGAATGTTTGCTCTAGGTGGGTATCGAACCCACACCCCCAAGCTCAGAACGCAGGTTCACTACCAACTGAGCCACCGAGGCAGTTTTTTTTTTTACGTAGAATAGGTCGGCGTTTGACCACCAACTCGCCTTAAAAATGTTTAAAAATGAGTCTGGCACAAAATACTCATAACAGACCTACTCGTACTATCATGAACTGTATATCTTAGATACACGTAACATCTATGTTTTACTACAAATTAAAATGTAACTTATTGTTATTAAATGACTTAAATAGGCGAATTTAGCCTAATAGTTAATTTAAATAGCCATTACTAGCTACATTAATAGACTGTGTCTGTATTGTAAGTGTTTAATTGTTAAGTTAATAAAGAACTTTTAAAAATCAAAATCACCAACTCGCCTGATGTTAAGCGACGTTGTGGTCTAAGATGGAGCACGACGACCTCTAAGGTGCTTATTCACTCTAGCCTTGAAGTTTTGTAGTGTGAAGAAGTACAAAGACGGCAGTTGAGTGAGGCGCTACAAGGGCGCTACTGCTCAGACCCGTCTTCGGAACGGTTACACCGGACTACATCCCGAAACACGACTAGGTCATTTCACGGCATGGCTTGGTCCGGTGGGTGGCAGTCAACTTTATTAATTACTATTTGCGCCCCGCGGTGTTACTCGCGTTTAAGAAGTAGCCTATGTGTTAATCCCAGGTATACGCTATCTCCGCACCAAATTTCACCAAAAACCGTTTATCCGTTTGAGCGTGATGAAGTATCAAATTTACACAGATTTTAATTAAACTTGGTATGGAGGTGGATTAACACATAGGTTACGTTTTAATCTCGGGTAAAACCGCGGGGCGCAGCTAGTTATTAAAAAACCGACTTCTCTTCATCAGAACTGGATTTTAGTTAAACGGGACTTGACTGAAACTTCAATAAAAAATAATTTCCAAATCGGTTGCGCTCGTCGTCCGATAAAGCGAACCAAGCTATTGGACCACGTGGTCACTCATAGCAGCGTTATAAATAACATATCATCACGCTTTTTCCCCGAAAGGGCTGGTCGAGGTGTAATACAACACCCAAACTTCGCCTGACGATATTCAGAGGGGCGAGCCTGTTGCCATACACCGGGCTCCAGACATGTAGCAGATGACATACAAACAAAAAAAAAGCAGCGTTACAAAACTTATAAATGACAGAGGTGACAATCATTTTAAAGAAAGCAGCTCCTCCTTTTTTAAATCATTATTCAATTCTATAATTAATTTTTTCCCTACATTACGTAAATAAAACTAATTTGATAGCGTACCCTTCAAACCCCTTCAATCCCCACTCTTGGCAGCGTCTCCGGAATTTGTGGAGTTTAAAGCGCTGTGGTTTGTAGCTGTGGGGAAACCGCAGACGAAGCTTAGTGTTGCCAGGTTCTAGAGGTTTTTCGAGGCTGCTCGGTTTGGTGTTGCTAGTTTATCATGATTTATTCTTAAATAGAAAAAACAAACGTTCCTATTATTAAAAAAAATGATTGTCTGTAAAGTCGGTTTACAGACGATAGTTTAACGTGACAACGTCATAACAAAACATTGATTAAATCTTCTCCTCGGACGCATAGGCCAATCGAATGGAAGAGAGATAGATGCGACCGGCCGCTTAAGCCGATCGTGCCTTTCGCTCGCTCGTGTAGCGCTCTCGCTCCGATTGAGCGAGCGTAACGGGACAATGAGTCATCCTTTTTCGTGCATCAGCTGGCGTTCATCGATTTATTAGACGTTGTCACGTCAAAATTAACAAACGTAAAGCAATCAACCATAGATCAGTTAGCTACTGCATCTTTTAATTTCATCTGTCGAGTTCAAAACTAACATTTTTGTAGCTATATTAAGTATACTGCATTTTGTCGTGACAATTCCCAACTGCATATTTCACAAAATTTACTATTTTTTCTTTTTTTTTTTTATAGTTTCTAAGTTCTATTTTCGCTGTTGGCAACACAGTCGGGACGGACGGGGCGTTGTGGTCCGCACTCCATTTGTCAAGAGACCCGACGTGCTGCTCGGTAGACCGAATTAAAACTACTGAAAAACCAACTTATCTTGTACACTTGGACAAATGATAAAACTGTACAATTTCCACAAGGAGCTATTAAAAACACGCTAGTAGCTCCACCATTCAGCTTTATAATTAAGTCGGTATCACTGCATCTCTAAACTGCTATATTTTGCGCTGCTTTGTCTCCTTTGAAAGCTAAGAATCTTTAGTTAGTGGTTTAGCGTAAGTCGAGCTCAGTCAAAGGGACTGTTAATTCCTGCATTTCTAATTTTAGCCTGAACTTTATCATTTGAGTCTTTCTTTGTTTCAGAAATAGCCTCAAATTTTGTGCATCAAGCTTCTAGATCTGTTGAAATTATTTACCGATGCAGAATTCAAGTTAGGGCAAGCGATATTTAACATGGAACTTACTTATTTTATATTTTGCGCCTTAGTATTGAACGTAGTTACACAGAAGTCACTCACACACAGAGTCTTATAATTAATAGTTACAGTGTTTTGTCTTTCTCTATAAAATTTAAAAGAACGAAAAAACATTTCAAAATCTAGCTATTCGTTTTCTCTATGTAGAGCACGAAAAACAATCAGCATAAAAATAATTTTAGCCAGCACGAAGGTCTTAAAAAAAAGAATACATACATACCGTCACGCCTTTCCCCCGAAGAGGCTGGCAGAGGTGTAGTACAACACCCACACTTCGTCGGACAATATTCAGTCCCATATGTGACAGGGAGCGAGCCTGTCGCCATACACCGGGCTCCAGTCATGTAGCAGATGACATACAATACGCACTTATGTTTACACAATGAACAAATTGGTGCGTGTCGTCGGCTGGGTTCGAATCCCGCTCCCTCTGGGATGAGAGGCAGGCCTTCTCCAACTAGGCTATCATCGCTTAAAAAAAATAATTTTGTAAAAAAATACCTGTAATCACCTTTATTAATGACACTTCAATCAATCGCCGCAAAGATACTAAGTCACGGGAACTCCCAGCCAAGTTTTTGCCGGTTCCAAGTGGCGAACTCCTCGGGATCTGTCTTTGAGAGTTTTAAGTAGCGGCCGGCAGAGGTCGCGTCGAGTGACCAAGTTTTAGAGACCTGAACTTAGAAGTTGGAAACGCTAGCTGGTTCAACAACTTCGCTAACACGATTTTGGAATATTTCGAGGTTGTATTTTCTTTTACTGTCAATAACATTACAAATAATAATAAGTATAATTTTCATTAATTCTTATTCCTTTCAATTCTTTAAGAAGATAAAGAGAAAACTAATGAAATAAGAAATTTTACCAGACACCTCGTAAATGCGTCAAATTGAAAGCTACAAGTTATAGGTCTGTGTTTAAGTTCTAGTACATAGATAATGGGTGAGAAAACATAGGCCTTACAATAAACTAAATTCAATATCATTTCCTAGCGCCACTCCCCCAATCACAATTAGACTTCAAAGCTAATTATCTAAGAGACAAGCCCTAATGAGCATGAATTCGAAAGTTGGACCCCTAATCATGAGAAGATTAAAACCGCATCAGGGCCATTCGAGGCACCAGGTGGCCGAAACTTGACGGCTAACTTCTGTAACTCGGGGAGGGTTGACCTTTAGGACGGAAACCTACCAAGCTCAACGTATGTACGACTTCTCTATACACTGTCCAAATAAAGGAAAAAAAAATGATGAAACATCTAGCTTGTCAGTTCTTTTTAGGAAATAAGATAAAGCGTACCTCACTTACCCCCTTAGCAATAAACATTGTATAACCTCGTAATAGTTATACAGTGTTTTGTCTTTTTCTTCCTTTTTAATTTTTAAACTCGATAGAATGAGACAAAAGACAAACTATTTCTAGGCTATGTCTTTGCTTCAGTTTCAGAAAAAATGCTTTCGTATGTCTGGCGTCTGCCCGGTCTTCCTCTTCTTCTTCTTGTGGTGCCATCTCCTACCGGAGGTCGGCTATCATTATGGCTATCCTAATCTTAGATATAGCAGCGCGGAACAGGGATCCAGTGCTTAGGTTGAACCATGTCCTCAGATTCTTAAGCCAAGAAGTACGCCTTCTTCCCGTCTTCCTTCTTCTCTTACAGGTCTTCCTCTACAGGTCGCATTCCTCAATCTTAAAATTTTGTGATTAGGTTCAATAATTATCATGGAACTAGCTGCGCCCCGTGGTTAAAAAGTATCCTAC
Source organism: Peribatodes rhomboidaria (assembly GCA_911728515.1). NCBI lineage: Eukaryota > Metazoa > Arthropoda > Insecta > Lepidoptera > Geometridae > Peribatodes > Peribatodes rhomboidaria. Next base: position 13,273,137 of record OU452179.1, on the reverse strand, counting down.
GTGCTATTCTAGACTATAATCTCTCGGTGCCAAATTTTATCCAGATCTGTTCCGCCGTTCTGGCGTGAAAGAGTAACAAACATCCATCCATCCATCCACCATTCCATTCTTACAAACTTTCGCGTTTATAATATTAGTAGGATTTGTTTGTCGGACAGCCGGACAGACACCGGCCGCTAGGTTTTCAGCTCACAGTGCCAGTATTAAAATTTGTTAAATCTTGTTATGTCTTGTAACTTCACATTGCTAAATAATAATTTTAACAATACAAGTTCAACACTTTACAATTACAGCAAACCCAAAAAGAGTTGTAAAGTGCGAAAAATAATATTTTTGTGCATATCTTCTGTTGTTCTTTTAATGATAAAATAATATTATAAGTAATCCTGAATTTAGGAAGCAAGTTTTTCAAAGTCTTATCGTGGTCGGTTTTTATCCTTCTCTTTAATATAGGCTAAATTAGTTTGTTCGTTTGTTTTGTATTGAACATTTAGAGTTAGACTGTTGATGTCTGTTCCATTGCCAGAAGTTAAGTGATCCCATTGTAATAGCTTTTAATTGAAATTGTTGATTGTTATAGCCAATTGTAAAGAGCTTGGTCTGATTTCAAACTCATTTGCCTGGAAACTGGAAACTTTTTGATTGTGATAGTTTGAGTTTTGTTAATGTATAGTTGGTGAAAGTTTTTAGCGTTAGGGATAAAATAGGACAGTATGACTAAAGCCTTATGGAATGATCACTTCCATGGTATAATAATATACTCCGCCAGGTATAGCATTCAGCAACACGTAGTGACGTCAATCGATGCTTAAGCAAGACCGTGATAAGTCATTTACAACAAGTTCGAAAGAGACGGATGACGATGACGTCATTACGTGTTTTCTGAATACTGGACCTTGTTTTATTGAATTATTATTACTACTATGATAAGTACCTAGAAAGATATAAAAACATTAGAAGACATTTTAAAGCAAAAGTCTATTCGGTAAATATCTTTACTTACCAAGAACGTAGATTTTAAATAGACAATTTTGATATTTTATCAAATAGTTTTAAGTTTTCGGCAAGTTATACAACAATTCATACTAAGACATAACTTATACAATATAAATTGCTTTGGAAATAACGCAAACCTTTTTACAAAACACACTTTGACCCCTTACATCATTGACATTTAATTTAAACACTGCAACATTATTTGCGTATAGTTTAAATCCTGCAACATTATTTGCGTACACTTTAAATCCTGCAACATTATTTGCGTATTGTTTAAATCCTGCAACAAAATTTGCATATAATTTAAAGTTCACAAAGTGGCCGTCGTTAAACTGTTGTTTACAATGGTTACAGCATCTCTTTAACCGGTTAGGGTTTGCTTTATCTTGTAACTTTTAAACCGAGAATTTCGCGTTAATTAACTTGGAACAAGTTGCCGAGAAACTATCCCGGGTTTCTCGAGTTTTAAGTATTTGTGGGTGGAGATTATTCGATAATTAACTGAGCGGTTGTATCTTTTGGTGGGATTGTTTCAAAATGGTGAAAAGTTAAAGGATGCTGCCTCATTTGGATTAGATTTAATAGGATATCTGTGGTAAAGCTCGGGGAGGTGTCCGAAGGGGTTGGCGATGTCGAGGCTGCAGAAGAGTCCGAAAGCGTCCCCGTAGCCCCGACATTTTGCGCCGAGGTGGAACACCCTTGGGTTTTTAGTGGGTAGGCCGTCAGTGGCGGGATTCACACATAACCACTCTGTGCCCGCACCCGGGCTTTCGATGGTATCCATAAAGGATTTTCCCAAGAAAAAAAAATGTTTAATAGGATATCTGTGGTTGGCCGTTGTTGGCTTGGTTACATGCGCTAAGTTCACGAGCTGATTGATGAAGTTAGGTTATTTAGTTAGGTTGTTAGCGACTGGCTGGAGGCGGCCTTCTTCCACAAGTTGGAGAACGGCCTCCTTTATATTTTATAAGTAATATTATTTTAAAATGTCATGTTTTTTGTTTTAACTTTTGTTTTTTACTAGTGTTATATTCCTTGTCTGTAAAAAAAGCCCTGATATACTTATTTCGTGTAATACAATTTTTATTTACCACCATCGTTTCATTTCATAAAAATAATTACCTATACAGTCCATACGTCCTCAATATTTTTGGAAGAAGGCCGACCTCCAGCCAGTCGCTAACATAGGTGTTAAAAATAGTATTATCCGTTAAATTTAATTTAATTTTATAGGCTGAGAGCTAGGGTTGATCTTAGTTAGAAGCACGGCAAAAGAAAAAGTGCTTCCTTAAAGTATAAAATGGCTTTTGTAGTTATTTTTAGTTCATTCAGCACATTTTATTGATCGACCGTTTTTCTAGCCTCTTTTACCAAAGAAAAGAAGCAGACAATTTTAAAGTGTTCATAAAAAATGTTCGAAACTCTCCGTGAATGCTCCGGTAAAGAAATCTTTTAAAAATAGGTAAATAATTTTACCATTCCGAATGAAAGTGCCAAGTCGTAACTTTCTAGCTTAAGTTTAACTTAAAACCAAGTGAAGCGATCAGGTTTAATAGCGACAAAGTTAAGTTGAAACTGCTTGGAGAGAAATAAGTTGGACGAATGCATTTACTTAGACTTTATTGACATACAATTTGAAAGTTGTGGGAAATGTTTGAGTATGAATGGAAGCAACGAACACGACAACGTGTGAATGTAACTTTTTACTGCAAATAAGTTCCTGGACACTATATTTTATCGGAGAAAGTAAAAGTGACTACCTGCGTCCCGCGGGTTCACCTGTGGTTGAAAAGTGTCCAGACTACAATCTATCTCTTTGTCAAATTTCATCCAGATCCGTTCAGCCGTTCTGGCGTGATTGTGTAAGAAACATCCATTCATCCATACTTCTGTCTAAACTTGCGTATTTATGATGTTAGTGTGTAGTGGTCGCTAGGATCAAAGTTAAGAACGTGATTACCTTCTTAGACGTTAGTTAGATTTATTAAAAAAAATGGTAAATGTAACAAATGACGTCACCTAATATGACTGCCAAAAAATATATGTGTAATGTTTTAATTTTTTAAGCGTTTATATTCGGATTCTTATTTCCACCACGACTGAGCGCCAGGGTGACTTTGAATATTTTAATCTGATCATTAGAAGCCTTGAATTTAGGCAACATTTGAAAGCCAGGCTTTTAGTTTTTCTTTTTATTACCTAATGAAATACTTGTTTTGTTTCCTTTTTTCGGAGATTGACAGATGAAAGTTGTGACAGCCATGTTTTAAACCATGTTTTTTTTACACGCTGGGCTTGCGGCTCTGTGCAGTTTTTTCATTTCGCCTAAATCACGTCAAAAATAATCCCACGATTAATACAATAGAGCAAATTCCCCCTCATTTTGCTAATTACACAATAAAATTACATTGCTGTAGAACAGCCACATTCAGCGTTAATTGAATCAACAGAATTAACTCTGTTAATCTGCCAGTCTGCCAGAATTCGCCTGTGACGTCATCCTTTCACCTGTCAGATTTAGCCAACATTTCGGCTTGAACTCTATACTTTTTGGCAAGGTCTTTTTGTTATGTCAAAAGTCAGTTTTTGAACCGTGAAAAATAACGGATTAAGGTTTAAAGAACACTTATGATGGAGTGTTGTGAGAAGATTTTTATGATAGGCCATAAAGTTATTTGTTTTATTGCCTCGCCAGATTGTACAACCCTTATTTTTATCACAGACGTTATTTTGACTTACGATGCTTTCTAAATATTGTCGCACATTTTCAGCAATACGAGTATACACTGTTTTAAGTCTAAATTCTAGTTCTACGAGTATGTTCTTGTTAGTAATGTTATGTTCTTGGCCTCCGCTACACAAATACGCATAGACTATTATAACACCACTAGCTGTTACCCGCGACTTAATTCGCGTTTATTCAGAAAATAGGATTCAAGAACCTTCCTCGTTATACTCTGTAACTGGTTATCAAATTCCAACAAGATCCGTTGAGCCGTTTACCCGTGAAAAGCCTACAAACAGTCAGAGACAGAGTTACTTTTGATTTTATGATATTAGTAGTGTGGATTACTAATACTAGTATTATTTGGGTTATTTCCAGGTCTGCATCATATCCGAAAAAACCTCTTAGGAAAGCTATGATTCGAATTCACTATATACATTGTATTTTTTAATTTTTATCCGACTGCGCAAGAAGGAGGGCTATGTTTTTCAAGTGTATGTATGAGTTTTATTTTGGAAACTGACGTGGTTTTCACACATTATGATTTAAAACACGGGAATTACTAAACTATAGTCGGAATAATCGACTGAATCGTACGTGAGTAATTCCCGTGTTTTAAATCATAATGTATGTATGAGGTTTCTTTGGCACGCCCTACAGCCTTAACAGATTGATGACATTTGAGGTGTTATTTGAATCGTCTAGATAGTGAAAATGACATAGGGTACAACATTTTGCAGCCGGGTTTTTCGTTTTCTGTTAATGGTGTTACGTGTTAATTGCATGTACCAACAACCGTATACCCAATAGTTTCTACAACTTTTGCGCCATAACACTAATTCATATTACGGCACCTCGACCATTCCTGTATTCTGAACAACGCCAAGTATTTCAAAGACAAAGTTCCGAAGTCAGCAATCTGCAAGGTATTGTCGGGGCAACTCCTTGCATTATGCAGGAGGTGACTTCATCCTTACTGAATTGGAGCCCAAGTTTGTTTATACCCATATTTACACCACTGCTTGAATAGCGCCTTTGGGATACTGAACAAGGATAATGGATACGCTATGGTCAATGGACAATTTTATTGTGCTTTGCTGCAGAATCTGAAAAAAAGTTTTTTACCCCTAACGCGGGTGTTATAAGTTTAATGAGTGTGTGTGTGTGTGTGTGTGTGTGTGTGTGTGTTTGTGGCATCGTAGCTCCCGAACGGAAGAACCGATTTGGATTTTGTTTCAAAGGTGAATTAATCGGGAGTGTTATTAGCTATGTTTGATGAAACATCCAGTTTCTTGCCCATTCTTCTGAGTAGTGGCTCTTTTTCCGAACAAGGTGGTCGAGTCCATTATAAAACTTTGACGTTCATCTTGAAACTCAAGCGTGTATCTTTGAAACCTTTTAAACCCAGACGAGTATCTTTGAAACTCAAATTGATTAAAAACATTTTGACTTTGACTTTGAAAATCGGTTTCAGGGGTTTTAAAATTTTTAATTTATACTTGTTACTTGGCAGATCTATACATGGTTATTTGTAACTTACCAGAAACCTCTTAAGGGTTCATTGTACTCATCAATATAAACAACTTTTACTATGGGGCAAACTCCGAAATCGCGAAAAAAAATCAGCTGTTCCATACATTTTGTCAAAGGTGATTGAACTTTTTGTATGGAACAGCTGTTTTTATTTCGCGATTTCGGAGTTCGCCCCATAGTAAAAGTTGTTCGTACTGATGAATACAATGAACCCTTAAGAGGTTTTTGATTAGGTACAAATAACCCTGTATGTACTTAGGTACCTACTAAAACATAGCTGCGTCTTTGCTATGGCTATGAGACAAAGACATTAATACTCGTAACTTTAGCAATTTAAGATTAGTCAAAAAAGCCTTCAAAATACCTATTTTATAGTAATTATTTTGGCGTAAAGCTTACAAGAAACCGCACCGTGTTGGGCGCCTTTTTGATTTAAATCTTTAGTCTTTTGTTCAATTTTTGACGTGACAACGTCTAATAAATCGATGAACGCTGCACGCACGGAAACGGATGACTCATTGTCCCGTTACGCTCGGTCGATCAGAGCGAGAGCACTACACGAGCGAGCGAAAAGCACCATTGACTTGAGTGTTCGGCTTGCGCCGCATCTATCTCTCTTCCACTCGATTGGCCTATGCGTCCGAAGATTTCATCAATGTTTTGTTTTGACGTTATCACGTTAAACTATCGTCCGTAAACCGACTTTACAGACAACCAATTTTTATTTTGAGCAGTCTACTCTTTGTCAGCGGAACCAATCAGCAAGCTTAATTATCCGTGGTAACTGTACCATATTGGACTCCTAAAACACCAACAGTGGTTCTGATACGTTGCTACCGATACCATGCGTTAGTCATGGCTGATTTGGGAGGATACCTACTTGTGAATAACCATTTGAGATTTATTTATGTCGTGCTTATGACGAGGTAGCGGAAATCCACTTCTAAGTATCTCATCGATAACAAAGGTGTTATTTATTTATGTTTAAAAAATTAAACAGGTTTTCAGCGTTATTCTCAGACATATTGATGGAAAAAACAGCTTTACAGTTAAATTAAAGCGTTTAAAGTCAAAGATTTGAAAGCAAGTCAATAACAAAGCAAGTACCCTATATGAGTTTCGACTCTAATCTTTCGTGAAGCTGAAATCCGCTCAAATCATGAGAACTTCCAATCAAAAGGTCCCTAAACCCGCAAAAAAACCTTTTTACAAAAGTTCGGTAACGAACCCGCTGGTCCGGCTGCCGATCTATAAGCTAGTTAATTGAAAACTGCGTCAATCCTACCCTCCTTTTAGCCGTTATTCGCTGAGAAATGGCCAACTAGTCGACTGTTAATGGCTGTAGTAAATTGAATACAAAACACATGTGGAGAAGATACAAAGGTGGTAGCTGAAAAAATCAAGCAGGAGATGAATAAACATCTCCTATCCATTTAACATTGCAAGTTGAAAATTGGAGTGCTTCAATAGCATCTTTAATATGATAATATTAATTTGTTGAATGAAAATCTGGATAGTAAATAGTTATGTATATTTCATTTCGTTATTTATAATGCTTAACGTCAGCAGTCAAAAATCATAGGGATCGCAAGCGGTTCTCAACCAAAATAAAAACATTTCTGTAAAAAAAAAAAAAAGACTGCCATATGGCAAACAAGCTAACGGGCCGCCGGATGGTAAGCGATCACCTTTGGATACCTGTAATACTAGGGCATCACTACGTTGCCGACCTTGACGGACTTTATTGACAGCTCTTTTGAAGAACCCCGTGTTGTAGTTACTCGGAAATACTGCAGGAGGCAGCTCATTCCACATATTGTAGAAGGGCTATTCCTACGCGTGAGATGAGATGAGATTTTGTCTTGGTCACTCTCACACCTATGACGTTTCAAACGAGAGCAACAAGGACGAATTTAGGTGAGACGGAAATCTCAAATCTCCGAATAGGGCCCCAGGTTTGCTGCAAAAAAGATCGCTTAAAACGCGCAGTGTGTGATTTCTACTGATCGATAATATGTGGATGAGCTTGCAGGCGGTAGCGGCTGGTGCGATGATAAAACCGCGATGCAGGCATCCGTTTGAACAATTCTTCAGAACATTCTTTAGCTGTTTTATCAAGTTTACCTTATTCTTTTCTCTACCTTTGAACCCTAACTCCTATGAGGTATTTAACTACTAAATAAATAGTTTTAAACTTCAATATGTAGGTATGTTTTATCAAATCAAATAATTTACTTAACTCTGCTTACAAGATACTAGAAAACTTTGATATTTGAATCCGACGGGTTATAGGTTATTTTGCAGTCGCGCTTTATGTAGGTACTTGTGAGAAGTTAATTTCATTTCATCGATGGCGTGATAATGAACTTCGTTTCGACGCTGTCAGGCCCGTATTGCATTTTAATTACGTTATCGTCGGCTTTCGATTGACTTTTGCTGAAAAGTCTGGATTATTATTTTGTGCCTTAAAAAAGTTAAAACATATCGTCACGCCTTTCCCCCGAGGGGGCTGGCAGAGGTGTAATACAACACCCACACTTCGCAGGACGATATTCAGTCCCAAATGTGACAGGGGCGAGCCTGTCGCCATACGCTGGGCTTCAGTCATGTAGCAGATGACATACAATACGCACATATGTTCATACAAATTGATGCGTGCCGTCCGCTGGGTTTGAACCCGCTCCCTCTGGCTTGAGAAGCGGGCCTTCTCCAAATAAGCTGTCATCGCTTTAAAAAAAGTTAAAAGACGTTTTAATACAAATTTGGACGTTTTTATGTGTTTAAATTAGAGGTTGTTTCTTTAAACAACTAAAATATATTGTAGGATATCATTGCAGTCATCTTAATGACCAACTTTTATTAAGGAACCAACACTGAAATCATGAAAACGAAATCAGCTGTTCCATACATTTGATTTGATAATATACATATATATACATAATAATATACAGTATATCACGAGGAACGTTTTTGGATACTATTTTCTGAATAAACGCGGAGGACGTCGCAGGTAGCAGCTGGTATATCTATAAACCGTTTTTTTTTTTTTTATGTACAATAGGTCGGCGTTTGACCACCAACTCGCCTGATGTTAAGCAACGTTGTGGTCTAAGATGGAGCACTATAAGGTACTTAATCACTCTAGCCTTGAAGTTCTGTAGAGTGAAGAAGTATAAAGACGGCAGTTGAGTGAGGCGCTACAAGTGCGCTACTGCTCAGACCCGTCTTCGTCTTCTTCCGTCAAATCAAATCAAATCGTTTATTTGCTTAATACATTCACATAGGTATAAAGGTCTTAAAATTATTGTCTTAGGTATAATGTCTCGGTGGCTCAGTTGGTAGTGAACCTGCCTTCTGAGCGTGGGGGCGTGGGTTCGATTCCCACCTAGGGCAAACATTTATGTGATGAACATTTGTGTTTGTTCTATGTCTGGGTGTTGATATGTATTTAAGTATGTATTTAAAAATATCTAAGTATGTATATCAGTCTCTGGCAGCCATAGTACAAGCTTTGCTTAGTTTGGGGTCAGGCGACCGTGTGTGGAAAAGTCCCGAATTTATTATTATTATTATTATATTATATTATTAATGTATTCTGTCTGCATGCAGACGTGCAAATATTTAATGTTGCAAACTATGTCTTCTTATAATTTTATTTTAACGCCAAAATTTATAAATTCCTGTATACTATAAAAACAGTTATAGTGAAGCCACTCAGTCAATGATTTTTTGAAATCGAGTCCATTTTTAAATCATTTGGAATATTGTTATAAATTGAAATGCACATATTGTACACATTGCATTTGTAAATATCTTTTTTGACAGGCAGTTGATATAATAAGTTAGCGAACTTCAGTCTTATGTGACTAGTCAAAACTCGTCGGCACACTCTCTCTGTTTTTATTTTAAATGAGAATATTTTGTTCTAACACAGTGTTTTGTTCTGCTGGATAGTGTGTTATTAATACTCTTAAAAACGCAGAGTTTCGATTGGTTTACTGCATGAGATAAATTAGGTATACTGATTATTTTGTTGTTGCGCTCCATCTTACTTTAAGGTTGCCTGGAAGAGATCGCTCTTAGTGATAGGGCCGCCAGTTGTTAACTACAGTTCAAGTTTTTCTGTTCTGTTGTTTTGATATTTCTGGTGTGAACAATAAAGTGTTTATCTATCTATCTATCTAATATCTATCTATCTATCTATATATCTATCTATCTTACCTTTCTCTGCACACTAGAAGCGGTCAGCAAAGCTTTTACCTACGTGATATTTCATCCTTAAAACGAGAACGAAGAACTAACTCGTATCTAGCTGGTAAAGACTGCAGACTGCAAAGAACATTATATTTCATCCGCGCTGTCTGTAATGCGAGTTGAATGTTGCCCGGTGGCGCTGCGGTTGCGCCGACAAAATGCTTTGGATCTTTCTTATATGGCGTGATCTATTTTGAAGTACTTACCTAGATTCCGTATAAAATTTTATGCTTCTTTGATGTCGTTGGTGTGCATTTTTGTTATTTGAAAGATTTGAGTTCTATGGTGAACAATCTGTCGTCCTATTTCGCTGTCGAAAGTGTCTTTGGGAAAGTATTTCAAAAATAATTATAAAATAAAGAGTAAGTTGTTGTTATGTTTTTTTTGGGACACTACCACACACGGTCCCCTGACTCCAAACGAATGGCGGCCAGAGACTGATATACATCCTACTAATTTTATTAACGCGAAAGTTTGTGAGAATGGATGGATGGATGGATAGATGTTTGTTACTCTTTCACGCCAGAACGGCTGAACAGATCTGGATGAAATTTGCTACAAAGATAGAATAGCACATAGGATACTTTTTAACCGCGAGTGAAACCGCGGGGCGCAGCTAGTACTTAGATATTTTTAAATACATACTTAAATAGATATTAACACCCAGACGTAGATCAAACGCAAATGTTCATCACAAAATTGTTTGCTCTAGTTGGGAATCGAACCCACGCCCCCAAGCTCAGAAGGCAGGTTCACTACCAACTGAGCCACCGAGACAGTCACTGTATAGATGTATGTGAGATGAACTTGTGATCTTCATTTTACTACTAATGACAGAGTGAAATCAATGTTAAAAACTCCAAGACCAAGATAGGTATATTTGCTAAGACTCTGGCGCCCAACGTGGAGTGTATTTAATAACATTTTGTAATGTTCCTTTTGAAAATTAAAGTACCAAATTATAAAGTACTTAGTAATACGAATAATTCGAGTTAAACACGGGATTGCATTTGATGCAGTGTGTAATGGATTTGTAATGCTCGCCCGAGGCGATGCAGATGCATCGAATCATGTTGCTCTCACAGACTCACACGATTTAAAATGTCTGACTGTACTTTGATATTTTTAATTATTTCAACATTTTAAATTGAATTCCAAGTGTTGTAATCAACACTGGTTTACTTGTTCTGAGTAGCATCGACGAAGTATTTTCTAGAGTTTTCTGTTTTTTGTTTAAGCGATGATAGCGTAGTCATATGATGATAGACTAGAGAAGACTCGCATCTTAAACCAGAGGGAGCGGGTTCGGAGCCGACGGCACGCATCTATTTGTTCATTGTGTGCACATATGTGCGTATTTAAGGTAATCTGCTGCATATACCTAACTGGAGCCCGGTGTATGGCGACAGGCTCGCCCCTTGTCACATTTGAGCCTGAATATCATCCGGCTAAGTGTGGGGGAAAAGGCGTGACGAAATGTATTAATGTGTATATTTTTATTTGTCTCTTATTGATACCTAATTACCTACATTTGATTAGTGGTACCTTAGAGGAAAGTTTTAAAGTTAGAAACTGATCTGGCGATCTATGTCTCCATTATTTTTTAGTATTTTTCACCTATAGTATTTACACTTACCTACTTATTTTAAATCTAAAAAAATGCTAACTTAAATTTTCTTATTCTGTTTCAGGTACGCGACAATTAAGTTTAAAATTTTCTGACATCAAAATTTCACTAAGACAAAGTGAAAAATATGTAAGTACTTGAAAGATATGTACCTAAGTAAGTTGTACAAGCGATTTTTTTTTATCTTCTTTAGACTTCATTAAATGCCAAAATGTAGAGTTATTATAAATTATAAGTATAACTGATATAATGTTAGATGAAGTATGTCCTTAACCTTTTGTTCCTTTGTACAACTTTGAGCGGTCACATTTAAACTACCTACCAGGGACGTATTTACCCTTGGGCCAAGAGGGCCATGGTCCAATGGGGCAAATAAAAAAAAAGAAGAATACAAATTTCAAGAAAAAAAAATCGATTCTCCATACAAAATTGATCCCGTCACTAAGTTATTTTGTATAGAGCCTCGATTTTTTTCTTTCGAATTTTACAAAATTACTAATCGTCGTATCGTCACGCCTTTCCCTCCAGGGGCCTGACAGAGGTGTAATACAACACCCACACTTCGTCGAACGATTTTCAGTCCCAGTCCAGATGACATACAACACGCTCATAGGTTCACACAATGAACAAAATGCGTGCCGTTGGCTGGGTTTGAACACGCTGCCTCTAGCTTGAGAGGCGGGCCTTCTCCAACTGGGCTATCAGCGCTACTAGGCTTACATACAAACTAATGTTTTAAAAGTTCACTTTGGTGAGTAGAACCCCCTTAAGTGGGATCCCAGTTTTTGCTTTTTTTATTTTCGGGGTGGCAAACCTTGCAGGCCCAGGGCGCTGACTGCTACCTACCATCACCGATGGTATAATATTTTTATTGATAGTTCTCAGTTCGTTAGCTTTGTCTAAATTGCCAGTTATAACAGCATTAGTAGCGATCGTTAACATGAAATATGGTTTTAGATCAACGTGATTGCTGAGATTACTTTATTACTCAACTTTGTGTGAATGGCGATGTAATATTTCAAAAAAAGAAATTGAGTAATCAAAACTGGTTTCTAAAGCGACTAAGGCGTTATTTTTTATCAAAAATATGAAATTTGTATAGTTGGCCTTGTCTTAGCTTAAGCTGATTATTATTCATATTACTAGCTGTTCTCTGCGGTTTCACCCCCGTGGTTCTATACCAAACGTTATTTTTTAACGCTCGACGAAAAAACGATGGGGTGTTACAAGTTCGACATGTCTGTGTGTGTGTCCGTGTGTCTGTGGTACCATAGCTCGTGAATTGATGAACCGATTTTGATTTAGTTTTTTTTTGTTTGAAAGGTGAATTAGTCGGGAGTGTTCTTAGCAATGAAAATCGGTGTTGATTAGGCTAAATAGAAATTATTATAATAACTAAAAACGAATACAAGCGCCAGTCATAGGTTTGAGTTTTACAAAAAACTAGCTGTCACTCCGCGACTTCGTTCGCGTTTATTATTTACTAGCTGCGCCCCGCGGTTTCACTCGCGGTTAAAAAGTATCCTATGTGCTATTCTAGACTATAATCTATCTCTGTGCCAAATTTCATCCAGATCTGTTCAGCCGTTCAGGCGTGAAAGAGTAACAAACATCCATACATCCATTCTTACAAACTTTCGCGTTTATAATATTAGTAGGAAGTAGGATATATATATATGTGAGCTATCCTATATGTTAAGTTAAATCGAACTGCACACGGTGTGCAAATTTGATTGAAATCGGTTAAGTAGTTTAGGAGTCTATAGCGGACAAACAACGTGACACTTAATTTATATACATTAAGATATGTCTGTATCTGGTTCCTGAGCAATCAGATTTGTTTGGTACTTCGTCGCGCAAACTTGTGAACGGACTTTGATGAAATTTTGTAAGGAGGTAGGTTATACCCTGGATTAAGTAGCACCGCGGGGCTTAGCTAGTATTTCAAAATCACGAATCTCGACAAAGTTCTTAGGAGAATAGGTGTTTTCTGTGCTTCTTCGTGAAATTCTGTACTTAAATACTTAGTTACTATTTATGCTATGCACAGGTCTTACCTAATATCGGGTTTGGGGGTAGAATTGATAGCTGGATTATGGGTTTAGCGCGTGTCCTGCCCAACGCTGCCTGATGGCACCGAGCAGAGCCGCGCGAATTCACCGCTCGCCTCTCTGCATAATACGGGAAACTATTCTGAAGCCTCTACGACTGGTCATTGTATTTTGTTAGCAATTATTTAGAAGACAAAGATGTCTGGAGCCTTCCACTTCCGCCAAGTAGCCACTAGCACATAGATATTTATTACCTAGTTGTAAGCAAAAATCTGTGAGCCAGCCTTTTCTTTTGTAGGGCGTGCCAAAGAAACCTCATACATACCTCGTACACACCTCATACATACCTCGTACATAAACTCGAACATAATCCTCTTTCTGCGCAGTCGGGTAAAAATGTTATTCTTAACAAGCTGCATCCGCTTAGAGTTTCAGTAACATTTTCCGAGAGAAATATATTCTACTCTACCTGTGTATAATACATATAAGTTTGAGGTAAGCGTATAAGTTTAAAAAATCGAGCGGCTAACCTTGATGTTTGAATGTTTAAGCCGCCTGAAAACCTCACCAAAATGTAGGCTATTTCGTTTCATTGCTGTCGCGATTCTAGAATATTCGCACAGAATGATACAATCGCTAGCGAGCTCCATTTCGTACGGATGGCTGTTTGTACAAGCTCTCCATGCAAAATCTACCACGGGCCGTGTACCACGGACATTTAGGTTTCTATCTTGTTGTACCTAAACAATTTCAAACTAGTTACGACCCGCGGTTTTCTCGCTTTTTCACTAGTAGCGTAATTTTTACATAACATTATCGTCACGTCTATTCGCCGAAAGGCGAATAGACGGGCTAGCAGAGGTGAAATTCAACGGGTGTTGTACTTCACCCTACATTAGTACTTTAGACGTACATTACATTGGTACCCTGTCATTTGCAACATTCTGCCAGTCATTTCCTGCTGTGACTTCCTGACTGGCAGAATATTGCAAATGACAGGGACAAATGGAAGAAACTGGAGGAGACCTTCACCCGTGGAGGAGCCCAAATCCCAAAGAATGTACTAACCTAGAGTAAAACATCAATTTATTACTAACAAACAAGAATCAACACTTACATTCACAATGTTATTTAAGGGAAATGGGAAATAATGGCTTTTTTATTTTTATTTACAGTAGTACACTCTTCGGACGATATTCCCACGACAGTTCCTATAGTGACAGGGGGCGAGCCTGTCGCCATATACTGGGCTGCAGTCTACCCTGGACTAAGAAATATGCAAACGCTATATGCCTTTGCACATTTCTTAATCCAGGGTAGAAGCTATCCCTATACCAAATCTTATATAAACCCATTTAGCCGTTTTAGCGTAATTGGGTAACAAACATCCAAACACACTTATTACATACTTTAACGTTTATAATATTAGTAGTTATATAAGTGACGTTATGGTAGCCTATTGTACTGAGTAACAATACCAATTCAACCAAATAACCAATTCAAGGATTCAAGGGAACGTGAGCTAACAATATCTAAGCTAAAATAAACAAGCAATCACAACAAAGTAAAACTAATAACGTCTAGCCAGTAACCCTATCTTTTTTTGTGGTGTTAAAAAGTACTTACAGGTTATGAATAGGAACTCGCATTAGTTAAATTAGTAATAGGTTATTTAAAATGGCTTCGGAACCCTTCCGCGAGCGTATCACGCTTGGCCATGAATATATTATGTACCTACTACGTACACAATTCGCTTGGAAAATTTATTTAACTTTTTCTGTTTTGTAACCCTAATGTAGATTCAAAGTAATTGTTGGTGTTTGGTTTTAGATTACATATCATAAATTAACGCACTATCAAAATAATATCAGATTTTCGAGAAACACGAACTCACCTAAGATGATTAAGTACAAGTTTTGCAAAACTTTCCCCAAGTTTCATGCAATTATTTAGTTTACGCCGAAGAGTTTCAGGACAAGCAAGTTGCGAGTTCCAAACTTGTGGTGACGTATGCATTATGCAGGGATCTGCTGTTTAGACTGTTGTGTTGTGTTGGTCTACGAATGTGCTAGTGTAGAGTTTAGGCGGTGCTTACGCATACAGTTCAGACGTTAAACAATTACTGGACTGTGTTGGCAGTACTAATTTAAGGCACGAACAGGCCTGAAGTAATGATTCCGATCTCTGCTGTACGCAGCAGTGCTGCCACTGTGGTGCTGTGCAGCAGTGTTGCCTGCCGTGCTGATTCATTCGGTGTGGCGACATTGCTGCGTAGCTTGGAATTTAATGTCATATAAACTTTTTCAAGATTATAGAGGGAGCAATAGTGCTGCAGCAGCACTGCTGCGTGCAGCGGAGTTCTGAATCATACCTTTAGGTAATGCGGCGCAGCAGGCACGGCTCAGGCCGCCTATTCTTGACGCGTGAGATGAGATCTGGTCACTTTCACTCCTATGAATTTTCAAATGAGAGAGACAAAGACCAGAAAATATCTCGAATTGTAGGAACTGCCTTCTGTTTATAAAAAAAGTGACCGTGCCTGAAACGTGCCTGCGCCGTGTCTTTGCTTTACGTCCAGTCTGTATAATTCACGCCTAAGGCGTCAATTCAGGCATACGAACAGCACAAACGTCCGTGCGTGCGTGCGTGTATGCGTGCGCGCGTGCGAATACCAGTCACACGCACATGGGCCCTTAATATACCTAACCTGGAAAAAGTTAAACTATGTCAGAAACCTTTGGCGACTAAACACTCTGTCCTCAGGGTTACTTAACGTACCTACTTTAAGAATGGATGGTAATGGAACTAAAGATACGACGTCGTTATTATATAAAATAAAGCAAACTAAAGATGTTATCCAGAGGTATCCTTCAGCTGGATAGAAATGTGATGTTTGCAACTAGAAACGGCACTTTGAGTGCATTAGTGTAATGGAATGGAGGGGGAGTGGGGTAGTTTAAAGTACAGACACAAGGCAGGCACAATAATGGATTGTAGTAAGTGTACTGCACATAATAGCAATCTGTTATTAGGATGAACTGAAGAAAAGATGTCAATGAAGATTCTTTGCTGCTAAGGTGTTTTTAAAGTTACCCAATTAAGTAAGTAAATGAGTAAAGAAAGAAAAGGAACAAAGAAACATTCAGTAATTGTTTTCAAGACTGCAGCAGTCTGCAAGGTTTGAATGAAACCCTCATGTCGGTTTAGTCCACTTTGTAACTTAGTAAACAAACAAAAATTTAAGAGTGTAGCCAAAAAAATCGTTTGAAAATTTGTATTTTTTGATACCAGAAATCAATGGATTTCTCAAAAACATACATAACAATCAAATCAATCCCCGACTTCTAATAACTCAATCTCACAAAAATTACAAATGCAAAAGTTTTGATGGATGTAAATTTGTTACTTAATCACACCAAAACGGCTGAACAAATCGGGTTGAAATTTGGAACAGAGATAGATTATAGTCTGGACTAGCGAATAGGCTACTTTTCATCCGCAGGTAACACCGCAAGGCGCAGCTAGTAAGTTAAATTTAGAAATTAAATTTAACTAAATTTCTAAAGTTTTGCTAAGATTTTATTTTGATAAGTTTCCTTTCTAACATTTTCCGCTCATTAGTGTCGTAACGTTTCCCCTATAATTTCTTACCAAAAGCCAGTAACTGGTATAGCGTGCTCTACATACAGCCGGTAGAGCGATGTGGAGCGCCGTGGGAACACTTTCACTAAGATGAGACTGTACTAAAGCAGTTATTTTATATTTACACTGGTTGCGACCCGCTGCGTTACCTGCAGTCAATAAGTAGCCTGTGTGTTAATCCTAACCTGACTGCAAAATAAATAAAAAAAATAAAAAAAAACCCTCGACACCGAATTCATCAACACCGATCAAACATAGCTAAGAATACTCTTGACTAATTCACCTTTTAAACAAAATCGAAATCGGTTAATTCGTTCGAGAGCTACGATTACACACACAGAGCTACACACACAATTACACACACACACACACTTACAAACACACACACACACACACTTACACACACACACACACACTCTTACACACACACACACACACACACTTACACACACACACACACACACGTCAAATTCACAACACCCCGGCGTTTTTGCGTCGGGGGTTAATAAGCTATCTGCGTTTCGAATTTAATCCCAATCCGTCTATCCGTTTTAGCGTGAAGAAGTAACAAATTGAGCCAATTTATTTATACGAGTATAAACTCACAAACCTCCACATTAAATTAGTGCCCTAGTAAAGTTATTAAGACTGTCAAGTAACTTACATATAAGAAGTCAGCGTTGCACGATTTCTAATGCCATGTCTTCTTCTAAGCGGAGCGCGATAGAGCAATAATAAGCTGATAGAATCGTTTCCGATAAAATACTTCGTTTATTTGCATAAAACTAGGTATTTAATGACAATAAACATGACATCATGTATCTGTACTGTAAATCATCGCAGATTGACTGCCTCGGTGGCTCAGTCGGTAGTGAACTTGCCTTCTGAGCTAGAGGGCGTGGGTTCGGTTCCCATCTAGGGCAAACATTCATGTGATAAACATTTGTGTTTGTTCTATGTCTGGGTGTTAATTATCTATTTAAGTATGCGATTAAAATATATGTATGTATGTATATCAGTCTTTAGTCGCCATAGTACAAGCTTTGCTTAGTTTAGAGTCAGACAACGGTGTATGTAAAGTCCCGAATAGTATTATTTATTATTAAGTTACAGTTCAGAGCACAGAATACATCCAAGAACTAAAAAGTAGATTACCACAGATTATTCAATAGCTGCAAAAGACAGTAAAAGTAGATCGCAGCACAGTTCACGAACAAGTCAGTGGGTAAAGTTGCGACCATACTATGATCTATTCTGCGTAGTCTCATCGCTCGTCCAGTTGCACAAGAAGTCGTTGAACCTCGAGAAGGTTCGCTAAATGTCATGAGAAGAACGCTGTTACCACACCGCTTCTGTACGATTTATTTTGTAATTTACGTTGTAACTGCGCCATGCGGTTTTCCCTGCGACTGCTTTTTCCGGTTAATTCCTGCTTTATCCCACTACCCCACGTGGGGGGAGGCGGGATTTTTTTCTTCTCGCGATTCACGTGGGGGCGACAGGATTTCCCATTTGCCTCCACCGACATGGAAGCGTGCACAAATATAGATTACAAATTTTCCGGCAAAAAATGTAAATTGTCAGTTATCAAAGGTGTTAAGGCGAGCCTGGCCAGAAAACGTCTAGCAAGAATCAACTTTCCTCTAAGATAAACCATGGTTTTTACTGTGTAAAAAAATATATGTTATTCTTAAGCATGTTTTCAAGTGGAATCATAAATCTGATACATGTAATGAATAACTTCACTCGATAGAAAAAAAATCCAAAGTCACCTCTATTTGGTATTTTAAACACGATTTGCGACTTCATTTTTACATATCATATTGCTTTTTTATTTTTTTTACGAATTAAAATGCAATAAAAAAATGGAATCATAAATAAAAATGTTAAAAAGTTAACATGGTAATTTTATATGATTTTTTTATCACGAATTCATGGTAAAAAGGCACGTTTGCGTGACCGCCAGTCCGCCCGCAGACCCCGTCGAGGTCGGACGTGTGCCAAATTTTTGTGATCTCCGCAGTGCCGCACACACCAACACCAACCAAGCATTTAGTTTTGCCATAATGGGTAACAAACATAATAAACGAAAAAAATGCTCAAGTCTGACTTTTAGAAAATCGTACGAGTCAAGGAGCAAACGTCGGTAAGTAGATAAACTTCTACTAGATTAAATTGGTAATCATTGTTTTTATTTACTAGAATCGACATTTCTTGCATTGCTTTTTGTAGTCAGATGATGTATCAACAAATCTATTAGTACCTACTTATATTCGTTTTAGTGTTTTCAAATATCATACTCATCATCATAGATACTTTTTTGTCTCGTTACGTGTATTCACGATGTAAATACCCGGCCTAGTGGTATACCTACTAGTGATATTTATGTAGTTATACCTACCTACAGTTACAGTTTTTTTTTGCAGAAGACTACTACGTAACAAACTCCAATGACTTTGGAATTGACGAAACGTAAGTACCTACCTACCTTTTGTACCACGCAGGGCTGCGGATCTTCGCTAAGTTTTGACTATATAGGTATGTAGGATGTTAGGTGAGATACGGGACGACGTTCATACTTTCATTTTTACTGAGCAATCTGAACTGCACAACGAGTAAATACCCGACCTAGTGGCATACCAGTGATATTTATATTTATATAGTTATACCTACTTACACGAATACCTATCTTACAGTTTTGTTTTTTCAGAAGAGTACCTACTACAACTAAATGTAATAAACTCCGATGACATTGGAATTGACGAAACGTAAGTACCTACCTACCTTTTGTAACATGCAGCGCGGCGGATCTTCGCAAAGTTTTAACTATACAGGATGTTAGGTAAGATACGGGACGACTTTCATACTTTCATTTTTACTGAGCAATCTGAACTGCACAACGAGTAAATACCCGGCCTAGTGGTATATCTAGTAGTGATATTTACGTAGTTATACTTACCTACATGAATACTTATCTTCGTTTTTTTTTTTTGCAGAAGAGTACTTCAAGAGAATGTAATAAACTCTGATGACATTGCAATTGACGAAACGTAGGTACCTACCTTCTTTTTGTAACATGCAAGGTGGCGGATCTTCGCTAAGTTTTGACTGTACTGTATGTATGTAAATTATATAGGGTGTTAGGTGAGATAGGGGACGTCGTTCATACTTTCATTTTTGACTGAACAATCTGTACTACACGAATGTTTGGTAGCGTTTGAGTTATAGCCGTATGATTTGAACACATCTAGGCCTGATTAGTACTGCAACGTGATTTTGGCTGTTTTGAAGAAAACTCGTAAAGTTGTATATTCGTTTTTAACGATTAGCGAAAATCGAGCATTTCGGAAAATCTTGTAAGTACGGCTTTTATAAACCTACGACTGGTATGGATGTGTTCGTCGTTGCCTTTGAAATTCGAAACTGCCGGTTGTAAGAAGCGATAGCGGGGACAGGCGAAGCTATGTATATACGTCACAAAGATGGCCGCCGACAGTTGTAGATTATTGCTTATATCTCGAGTTCTATCTCATCAAATCAGTTGTTTGAGGTGTCATTTGAAAGCTCATTTACTTATAATATAGTTGTTATATAATTATGTACATACATATCAACAAGCTTGAACGACAGCTTCCGTGCGCGAGTCCGACTCGAACTTGGTCGGTTTTTTAGAATTTTTATATTTTGAACTTTTGGACATCATACATATAAATATTTATTTTTATTTTGTTTTAGGCACGTGGATGACATTGACCCTTATTCACTCAGCGTGGTCATCATCCTGCGTCAGTCATGGTTTGGTGGGGGGTATCCTATCACGGCGTCACAAAGCTTAGTTTTTGTGAAAAGGGGGTTAAAACTTCTGCCAAAGTGTATCAAGAGACCGTCTTATATGGTGTTGTACAACCCCTTAGCAATACACTTTTTAAAAATCTACCGTGGAGTTTCCAACTAGACTCTGCACATGGTCACAAGGCGCGAACTACCCAAGCCCGGCTGGAAGCCAATGTTCCGGACTTTATAAGGACTGAAGACTGGCCCTCCTCTAGCCCAGATCAAAACCCCCTGGACTACAAATTATGGTCAGGTTTAGAGGGCATGGCCTGCTCTAAACGACACGCCGACATAGAGTCACTTAAGAAATCTTTGAAGCAAGCAGTGGCTAAATTTCCCATGGAAACAGTCCGTAAATCCATAGATTCTTGGCCAGACCGACTAAAGGCCTCTATCAAGGCCAAATGTGGTAATTTTGAATAAAATAATAGTTATATTTTTGATAAGACTTCAATACATATGTAAATATAACTTTTATTAACATTACATTACTGTATAAAAAAATAAATGCATTTTCATTTGTAACAGAACTTATGGCTAGACATGCATACATATCGTCACGCTTTTCCCCGAGGGGGCTGGCAGAGGTGTAATACAACACCCACATTTCGCCGGACGATATTCAGTCCCAAATGTGACAGGGGGCGAGCCTGTCGCCATACACCGGGCTCCAGTTATGTAGCAGATGACACACAATACGCACATATGTTTACACAATGAACAAATTGGTGCGTGCCGTCGGCTGGGTTCGAACCCAGCAGAGCAAAATTGCCACTCCCAACTAGGCTGCCATCGATTCTACAACTATATCACAGAACAAATAATAATACTACGTACCTATAGCTCAATTGTATACAGGGTGTAAGGAGACCGTTCTCGAAGCCGAAACGCCGTTATTATACTATCTATACACAACCCGAAACCACTAACTATTAGCCATATAACTGTTATTTTAAACTTTTAGAAATTTGCAAACCAGCAATGTAACGCGTTTATATCGCGGGGGTCAATGGTCGGCGCCAGAACCTACCGAAAGTGCGACGACGCACCGCGCGGCGCGCGGTGTGCGACGCGTGATTCAAATCGGTAGAAGTTATTATCTGCTAGGTAGGTAGGTAGGTTGAATTCAATCAATCGGTTTAAAATGCTTTACCTAATCGCAGATGTGTGAGATAGGGCTCAAACTCGCACTCCCGATCTTACAAAATCACTTACCTAGTCTGTGTTTTCATTCGCCTTCTGTGTGTTCGCCTTCTGGGTCGGAAGTCGGATTTCGGAAGCGGTCCCGCAAATTAAGGTGCGTTTAGACTAATCACATTAGGTTACCTAATTGAAATTGTTGATAAAATGTGGAAGCAAGGTGTTACGTGCGGCGGCGCGGCGTGGCAATGGGCCCGGGTAACTGCCACACTACATTTTTTTGTGCCATAATTGGCAAACAAACTAACAGGTTGCCTGATGGTAAGTGTTCACTGTTCACCGTTGCCTATGGATACCTTTAATACCAGGGACATCACATCACGCTTCTTACAGAGTAGTCTTATGTAGAGAAAATGCATTAGCATCTCTCACAATCTCGGGGGGAGTCGGGCAGTGTGTGGGACTCCAACACACCCTAGAGTTACACTCTGCGGTGTTCTGCTTTTGCCTTTTTAATGCAATAATTTAGAAGCTTGATTTTTACAGCTTCAAGATATTGTAGATCTGTTTAATACATGACAGTACGGAATCCTAAAAAGTTTGCTACATTTTTAGTAGGTAAAGAAATAAAATTTAAATCGTAAAGGTAAAACAGTACATTTTAACTTGTGAAAACAGTGAAAACGCACCCTAAATGTGTTTATGTCTATTACGCACACAAGCGCGTGTCTATCGCGACCGACAAAGAAAGCCGCGCGCGCCGAAGACAGTGCGATCTTTCAGCGCCGGCCGGCGGCGCGCGGCGGCAGCTTTGGCTTCGTAGGTATAGTGCGAGCGAAAAGGTGAATGTACTGTGCGTGCGTGTCGTCGTGATTTTGAATCCGAGGCAATAAGATCACAATTCACAAGCCTACAAATTCATGTTATGAGAAAGTATTGAAGCTATGTCTTTTTAAATATCTAGGAATTTCAAAGTGAAACATTTTGTAAGTGACGGCGCAGGCGGACCTAGTTGGGTTGGGTTGGAAGTTGAGACCATTGGATTTTTAATCCGCAGGTCCCAAGGTTTGAATCATTTCGAAGTTAGTGCGTATTGTTGATTGCTGACAGCTGTAAACGCTGAAGAAAAACATTGTGCGAAAATGGGATGCCTGAGAGTTCTTTGTGAAGTTTACCAACGAACAACTCATTGGACCAGCGTTGTGGACACTTACGACTTGTGTGCCTTAAGCTTCTCACAATGAGAAGATGGCTCATATCTCATGGCCCATCTCCAGCCGTGAGTCAGAAATCTCAGTTTGAACCGAACGTGATTTAGGCAATTACCGAAGAGAATGCAATAGCCACGTAGGTAGTTAGATCTGTACGAATGGCGGGAGGACGTGTCGTACCGCGCCGCCGCGGCCCGACAGCGCGCGCGCTGAGACAGCGGCGGGGCTCCTTGCAAGGTCGCGACCGCGCGCAGCTGTGTGCGGGCATTCACCTCTAGCGTCAGCTGTAGTCATTTGTTTTAGATTGCCGTTAAGGTAAATTTTTTTTTTTTTGGTAATTGGTGTTTAAACTAGCTCTTTAAAGCTTGTATAACTTGTGTCGATGTTAAAATATCAGATTTTAAGTTTAAAAAAAAAATATTTTTTTCGCCTTTTTTTTAGTCGCTTTGTATTAGTAATCCCCACCACTATTCCCAGTTTTCGTTTTCGAGAGGGGTCCACTAACGCCCTGTATATAAATGTAAATATTGTGAATGTATATTTTTGTATTGGATGTTTTGTTAGTACTAGCAGAATGTCCGCCACTTCGTACCCAGGGTATGTATACCTATATATCCGGTATAAGTTTACACGATTCTTTCATAATTATTGTTCAAAATTATATCTGAATCGTGTAGTTTTTTAACTTTGTAACATTTAACAAACCATACAATATTATTAGTACGCACCTAATGGTAAAGTAAGGTAATTAAAATTGTTATTACCATTGTTATACAATATACTTACCCAAAAATAATGAAATTTACTATGTTGTATTATTTAATGAATACCGGTAGTTACACAATCATTCCAACACCCTGTATAAATATTTGTCCTAATAAGGATAACAAGTTGCCTATGTGTCAATCCAGGGCATAAGCTAACTCCGTTCCAAATATGATCCTCATCCGTCTAGCCGTTTAGGTGTGAATAAGTGAAATACGAGTAAGTACCTAACTTCCACACGCAATCGCAATTTTTTTTTTATTTATGAGTGTGAAGTGTGATAAAATGGAAATATGACACTACCGGTAAAATGAAACTAATGCCACGACTGCTCACACATCAAAAATACAACAACTCGTGGACATGAGATTGGTTGTACCTATATTGGCTTGAACGGCATTTTTTAGATTTTTTTTTTTGTTTGGCATCAAATAAAAAATGTTCATAAAATGGATGAGTACAATGACGGACGGATTATTTTATCGATTTCCTAAAAATGGGTGTTTAGGTACTCGATACCATAACGTGACTGACGGGTGAAAGACGTGCGCGCGGCGCATCGCACACAACTTTTGTGTCGCGTGAATGAATACGTCGCGCTCCCAAAAAGTGCGGCCTGAGGTAGAGTAAAATACCTAAAGTTCTGGGAAAGCCTCGCCTTAATATTAAAATCTGTACAATTCAACGCCTCTAAAATAGGATCCGTTGAACTTATGGATTGTATTTGACTTTTTACACTTTATGTACCTTTAAAGGTAACAGGGACGGCTCTGATGCGCCTTCATTGGCGTTAACAAATTCACCCTGTAACGACCAATCAGGTTATAAAGACTATCATCTAAGTAATTATATATCATAAATTATATTATAGTTTCTTATGCACTCATTGTTATTGTAGGATATACATATATATATATATATATTTATTAATTTGTAACTTGTCTATGTCGACAGAGGATCATTTTATGTGTAAAAACTTTTTGCTAACACGATCCCTCTCCCTTTTTTAAACTCCTAAAAAAAATAAAAAAAATGTCAGGTGGTTGACGACTGACTCATACCAGTGAAACGGTAACGCTGTGGAAGCATTTAGAAAGGGGTAGGAGAAGTGAAGAAGAACCGACAGTTCCGAGACTTGCGTAAGGAACTGTACATACAGGGCCTCCTATAGTTCAGGTTAAAAATATTTCGACTTTTCGCTTTATTGGAGACCAGACTTTATTCGTCTTGTCGGCGTGTAAAGATATTTGAGTTCAGCCCGATGTTGCGTTTGATGTGGAATTGGGCAAATTGCGGTTGTTTCATTGCCCAATTTGTCTATGGATTGTGGTAATGATGTGTTCAGATGGAATTGTGCCTCTATTATTGTGAAGATAAAATATATTGCGTTTTTGTTGATGAATTTGAGGTTGGGCTTCGTTTGGATTGCTTAAATTGTTCTTGATTTGTTCTTTCGTAATGTTGAGGTTCTTTGATTTGATTCGTTTAGTTTACGATTATGGTTTTGCAAGCGTTTTGCATCTTGATTTTGAGTTTTTTTATTATAAAATGTTTAAGTTCACAAAGTTCTAATGTCTTCTTACAAAACTGAATAATTAATAAATCAAGGCAAGTGTTAATTTCAGAAACATTCTGTTTCTTGATTAAAGCATTTATTTGTAAGGCAAGCCCTGTAAAAAAAACATTTTGCAGATCGAACTTTGAAAGTAAGCTCAGCGAAGCAAAACTGCTTTATATCTTTTATGATTATCTTCAATTAATATAGCCTCGTTTTTCATACATATCGTCACGCCTTTTCCCCGAAGGGGCTGGCAGAGGTATAATACAACATCCACACTTCGCCGGACGATATTCAGTCCCAAATGTGACAAGGGACGAGCCTGTCGCCATACACCGGACTCCAGTCATGTAGCAGATGACATACAATACGCACATATGTTCACACAATGAACAAATTGGTGCGTGCCGTCGGCTGGGTTTGAACCCGCTCCCGCGAGGCGGGCCTTCTCCAACTAGGCTATCATCGCTTTTTTATATGCAGCGAATACTTTTTATTGCGACATACCTACGCGCAATACAAAAACAGAGTTTTTCCATTTGAACTAGGAAACAACATAACAGCCCTTGTAACAACAGTAACTGCCAAAGCATTCCGCTTCCACCTGTCACGTAGTATTTTATCACAAACCGTTTACAACTCTTTTTATACCTGTCAGCAATCCGCCAACCCCAGGGAACAAACGGTGCAGCTTCCGTTTACTGCCAACATAAAGGGCATAAAAAAGGACAAACAAGCAGTTTTCAAAGTTTACTAATCGCACCCCGGAGACGTCTCGTAAATCAAAGTTTGTATGTAGCCGTTATTTTAAACGCCGAGAAGTTTACGAATGTTTTAAAGTAGGAATAATTTGCGTTTCCTAAAGAGGCTTCTGGGAATATACCTAATGCCTAAAAGATAGAACTTTGATAAAGATAGATGTACTTAAAACGAAAATGACTAACTCTTGTCCTAAATTGTCTAAATACTTGTTATTTTGTTTTCGAAGAAGATTTCTTATGCCTGGTTTCTCATGCCTGGAAGATAGGCAGCGACACAGAAACTTATTGCTTTCCTTTGAAATTCCGTAATGAATACCACATAAGCTTTAAAAACCTTCAAACTAATTGAGAGTAGTTCTGTTACTATTCTAACTGAAATCTTTTTAAAAACATTTATTTACTACCCTTTCAAAGTCAGCCAAAACAGCATCTATTAACATCCATTGCATGCCTACTGGCACGGCCATTATAGCTCCTGCAAGTACAACCCATTAGGAAATAACAAGCGCGTCTAAGCAATGAACACGGGACATTTGGCAAGCGGCGGATATTTTGGCGCCCAACATGGAGCGCCACACGTTGGGCGCCAAATCTACACCGCCCCTAAATGTCTCAATTCGCAGCTGCATCGCGTGCGCTAACACTGAATACACACGCTTACAATTGTATTTGAATAAAGCTTGTTAGTTTTGGTATTTAGTTGGCTTGGAATTGTGTGGAGTTGCTAGTTGTAATAACTGAGTTATTTGATAATAGAACTTGGAAATGTACTTGATTTAAGTAATGTTGTGGAAATAACATTTTAATGCCAATACATAGGTTTATGTCTTACTAGCTTTAAGAAAACGATGCTTTCCTTCCTTCTCATTATGCAAAACACACCTTCGTGTAATAAGGGATTTCAGCTACATTTTTCTTCACCATTTCCTAATAGTAATCAGTGACTGTTGCCTATCAGACATTCAACACTCCATAAATAGTTGCCCATTATAAAATCATGCTCAATAAACAAAACGTCTTCCGGGACACCCGAACAATCCAATCGTATCCCGGACAATCCCGCCCGAGGCATAATACGTCCCTCGCAAATGCCCCATTTCAATGGACTATCTATTAAAAGGTTGAATTGAAAATCTGCTAAAGCCGTAAAGGGCTACCGTATTAAGGACCTTTGAAACCATCGCGACCCGATCGACTGCGGCTGGCAATAACTTATAATGTGGTCGTTGTTAATTGTACTGCAGGATAGTTTATAAACTGAGTTTTAACAGGTTTTTGTGGGATGAAATAAAACAGTTTTGTGTCTTCGTAAATTAGAAACATCAAAATTAAACATGCAAACTAACAAACAAACAATGCAACTAAATTGATTTGTTAATGACATGATCATTAAAATCAATAAGGTTATATCAAAGGCTTTTGTAGGACGTGAAATAAAAATACATCGTATTTTTACTATTAATAATACTGTAATCAATGAGTGATATGTAATGTCTTTATTGAGAATTTTAAGTCTTTAAACCTTAATTTTATGTCTTTAAACCTTAAACCTTAATCGAAAAAATTTTGGTGTTAGTCGTCCGCATAACTATGACAGATAATTTTGTGACATTTGCATAATTCGTCTACGAATCTCTACATAAGCGCATTTGGATCTCAATGCTACTCGATTCGCAAATCCAACATTTTGGTTTTTCTATTATTACTTGTGTACTTTGGTCGTCTTTACGGAAAGTGTCGTTATGACATGAATGACATCTTCACTCCGCGGTCACCTTTTCGTGTAGGTGTCGTCTACTGGTTCCCTTAGGAAGAATGAATGCCGGTGACGTTTCCATTAAACCCGGTCCTTTATGCTTATCCGCGGTGATAGCCTTTGTGTGCCCGCAACTTCGATCATAATTTCTATTCCTCGTCATACAATATTTATCTACTAGAATAAAATTAAAACGTGCATAGATAATTAGACACGTAATCGTCTTGCGTCATTTGTACCAACCGCAAGTTTTAAATAATTAGATATTTTTTGGTCTGTTTTTGAAGCCTTCACATATCCGGGCCTATGTTTTAGCAATCATTACTCGTAATATATCATCTCACAAATCATTAGCTGATACTAGGGTACTTAGGGTGTTCTTAGAGTGGCACTGCTCGACATTCGTTCAAACAATTTTGCGCTCCAAGGCTCTTTGGCTTCGCGGGATTTTGACTCAATCTGATGAATAGTTTAATTATAGGATCAACATCTATTTTTGATACATACCATAAATTGATGTACTGTGTAATAAATACATAATTAAATTAAATTGGAGCTATTTACCGCCCTAATAATATTATCTGCTTACTTATTAATATCTACTTCATAATTCCTTAGAATCCTCGGTTTCATTGTAAATCGGCAATGGGGAGTTTAAGAGGTTTCCTTTGTCTAATTAAGATGACGACTCAAGTAAATTATCTTAGCTTAAGTTTATCTCGTGGAACCACTTAAAACCAACGCTAAGTATCTTAAACTTAGCTAAGTTACCTTGAGTTTGCCTTGGGTTTCTTAAATGATTTTAAGCTTAGGTATTTTTGGGATTTCAAATAAACAGTAGCAAAAACAGGGCTCTATTTTGTTAAGGCTTTTGTTGACTAGCTGTGCTTAGTGGTTGTATTCGCGTAAATTCCACAGGCACCATAATTTTAAAGTGAAGAAAAATATTGTTTTCTAACTTTTAATCAAATCTTAACTGTGTTTTTAGAACTGAAATTTCTAAATTGATGGCGCAAAAATTCAAGCCAATTTTAACGTAAAAGAAAGACAAACAATCACAATCATTTATCGCACTTATAATCTTAAACACGAGAATGTTGTCCGATTCGAAACGGTTCATTCGAATCACGTGAGGTTACCAATTTCTTACTAAACTTTAGTTTTTTGAAAGTAGCAGCTTAAAATGGGTTTGAAATCGTA
This sequence comes from Peribatodes rhomboidaria, assembly GCA_911728515.1. Lineage (NCBI taxonomy): Eukaryota > Metazoa > Arthropoda > Insecta > Lepidoptera > Geometridae > Peribatodes > Peribatodes rhomboidaria. The sequence continues at coordinate 13,244,084 of OU452179.1, read as the reverse complement.
CATTGTTTCGTGAGTCGTTCAAAAACACTTTCGCTCGGCCCGAAACGCAGTCTTGCATGAAAACAAAATGACGAAGAAAATCCCCTGCACCCAAAAGCAACAAGGCAGGCTTACGTCATGGCAATTATCAACCTGTTTCAGAATCACTGGTACATTAATATGAAAGTTTGTGTGTATGTGTAGGTAGTAGGTAGGTAGGTAGTGGTGATAATCGTCGGCTTTTAATTTCTTAACGGCTTCACGAATTTAGATAATCGATTGAATCAAGCGTTACTTTGCGGAAGTTCATCTTCAAAACTGTTTCTTTAACAAAATCTCCAGTGTATATCCGCGTTAGAGCGGAAATACACTAGAGATTTATTAAAGAAACAGTTTTGAATTGAGATAAAGTTTAGGTGTGGATATCTGAGATAATTATTTTACCTAAAATAAGTACAAACTAAAAAAAAAAAAAACCTCGACACCGTTTTTCATCAACACCGATTTTCATAAGATAACACTCCCGACTCAAACAAAAAAAAATCAAAATCAAAATCGGTTCATCCGTTCGGGAGCTACAATGCCACAGACACACACACATACACACACACAGACACGTCAAACTTATAACACAAAAATGAATAAGATAAGATAAATTTATTTCTGGCTACATTATAAACACATTACAATCATTTTAAAAATTTAACAAATAAAAAGGAATTTTTAATTAGGGTCACTAGCCTCCGCGGTAGGATACCCTGAGTGGCGGTAGCTAGTAATTTTCCTGGAAACATTTTTTTATCAATTACAATATATAGCATTGGAAAACTGTAGATAACACCGCAGGGCGTAACTAGTAGCGTTTTGTGTGTTGTGACCATGCGGTCGCCCGATCAGTACCAGTCGGTGCCTTGCGCGCGCGCCGGTATTTCCATCTCACGCTAGCCTATGCGTCTGTCTCGCTCGCACACACGTGACCAGGGTGACGAATTAACCTTGTGTTTTTACTCGTCTGCTTGTTTTTGATTTCGATAATGTTTTGAGATAATTTGTTTTAAGGATGCTGCTTGATTCTTAGAAGCTTGTTATGCAATGGAGCTTTTTTAAATGCCAATTATTATTATTGGTTTGGGTTTTCTTGAATTCTTTTCCGCGAATCAGTTTAAAGGTTGTTCCTCAATCTTATCAGTTTTTTTGGTTTACTTAGGCTTCTGTAACAACGTGGTAGAGCAAGCAAGAAACTCTTGAACAAGTAAACGTTGTATAGCCTCGGAATAGTTGTACAGTGTTTTGTCTTTTTTTTACAAAGAAAAAATGTAATAGAAAGAAAGAGTGAGAAGCGATGATAGCCTAGTTGGAGAAGGCCCGCCTCTGAAGCCGGCCCGCACCAATTTGTTCATTGTGTGAATATATGTGCTATTTAATGTCATGTGCTACATAACTGGAGCCCGGTGTATGGCGACAGGCTCGTCCCCTGTCACATTTGGGACTGACTATTGTCTGGCGAAGTTTGGGTGTTGTACACATCTGCGAGCCCCTTGAGGGAAAGGCGTGACGTTATGTTATGTTAGAAAGAAAGAGACAAAAATCTGAATAACTATTCTGAGGCTATACAGCGTTTATTAATAAGGGGACACATGTTTACTTTTATAAGCGTTTTTGTATCGAGTTCGATCTTTAATATAAATAAAAGTTCCAATCTTTACTAGCTCGTTTAAGTTTGTTTCTCCTTGTAATAATATTTGCAGTTTTTTTACTTAAATTTTATTTCTTTGCAGGTAATTTTCGATCCCGCCACGCCACAGCGGCGCGGTGCGGCGTCCAATTTGAATGACAAAGTAAGATTTTAAGAGGTAGATTCTGAAAAGGTTTTTTACAAGTTTTTATTTACTTACTTACGTTAATTTTTTTTTGGAAACGGGTACCTGTTACGATTTGATATTGAGTCATCAATAGAAACATTGAGATTATGTCCTAACTTGAGATTGATATAACTCTGCCTGTCTGTCTGTTTGTAGGCTTTTCACGCCTAAGCGGAACTTGATGAAATTTGATAATCAGCTACAGTATGTCACGAGAAAGGTTATGAATACAATTTTTTTGAAAAACGCGAACGAATCGAATGTCGCTGTCGCCACAAGTGCAGCTGGTTGGTTCGTCACTCGGCGATGTATCGGGTCAATTACGCTCACTTCAACTCCGCAGAAAGGCGATGAGTTCTATTGACCGCTAATGTAGACGAGAACATCGCCGATAATAGATAACGAGCATTATAGAACCCACAAAATTATTTACACTGTATCCGTAATAATACTTTAAAACTGAGCGCTACCATGGCTCGGTGACACGTTAAATTGTAGGCCCCGGTTGTTTGTTCCATAACAACAATCGTCAAGCCCTGTCAGAGGCCATCGGGCGGCCTAGAAACTCTGACATCAGGGCTTGCCACTCGGCCTATACGAATATACTTGCTTTACTAGTTCCATGATCCTACATCGGCGTTTGGAAATTCTAGCTAGTTCGAAACATTAGTACTTCGTTTAATAGTACATACTTCATTTTATTGGTATTTAAATGTCTTTTCGACTTTATTTATCATAAAATTTTCTCAGCTTTCATACAATTTTCCTTGACGATCCCATGGATAATCCGCATGAATAATAATTTTGAATTTTCAACGCCAGGCTCTTTATCTGTGACGAATTAGCGAAAAGTGCCCCCTGAAGTGTCCCAGCGAGATTTGCATATATTTACGTATATTTGCATGTTTTTACATATTTCTACACCGATGCCTCTTGAGACGATTAGTAGGTAGCTGAAAATAGCCGAGACTAAGAAATATTAGACTAATTTGTATCAATTATTCTGAGGAATAATTTAGTGAAAACTCGGAGTAAGAAGAAAAACAGTTTTTGGTTGAAAATAGAATGTTGTATAACGTAGAGAAAATTGTAACTTCAAATCGATACACAAAGTAAACACAACGATTTTTTCAGGGTTCTGTACCCAAAGGGTAAAATGGGAGGGACCTATTACTGATGCTCCGCTGTCCCTCCGTCTGTCTGTCTGTCCGTCTGACACCAGGATTCTTATGACGGGTGATAGTTAAACAGTTGAAATTTTCGCGCATGATATAATCTTATTTTAAGTGAATAAATGTCATCTGAGTTCTTGGAATCCTCATTTTTGCACTGAAATCAAACGGAGCAAGTTTTGACATAATAATTTATTAACTTTCTTTATTAACGAACAATTACGAGTATGTTATTTTACTTTTTATTTTTAACTGTTTACCTAATTTTAAGATATGTTTGTATAAATGACTTGCCAGTGACATTGAATTTTATTATGGTCAATAAATATTTCTGATTTCTGATATTGCAATTGCCGCTAAAAAATTAAAAAAAAAACAATAAAATAAATATTTAAGGCGGCTCCCATACAACAAACAGATATGATTTTCTTTTCGTTTTTATAGATGATGGTACCCATGATGAGATGATGACCCAGCATGATGGTGCCCAACTCGCACTTGGCGAGTTTTGTCAGTTATTTATTTTACCTACATATATTTCGTTACTAACTAGGTTGATGCAGTGACTCGAAGTGAGAACTTAGCTCTTATCAGATACCAGGAGACTATAAACTTAAGGCAGCACAGCATCCCACCAGCACCTTTTCCTTGTCCTACAGCTGTTCCTGTTTCTCTTATTCAATGTCGTATCACTATATCCTTGTCTTTGAATCCGTCAGTTCAATTGTATGATTCTGAGGGCTGTTTCTAAAGGGGTACCAGTAAATATTTGACGAGACCCGCCGACGGGAAAGCCGCCGGGATGTAAATATGTGAGAGTTGTGAGAGTCTGGGAAACTACGGCTTAATTGAAGAACTTAACGCGTCTAAAAACTTAATTGAAGAGAGAGAAAAAATATTTTTTGTAAAAAGTGAAGAAAGTAAACAAAGGAATGTTAATCATAAATGTATTCAAACGAGCTATCTCCAAGTTTAGACAGCCACGCGTAATAATAAGTATGTAAGGGCAGCATCTCCAGGGCTATTCATATTCGCAACCATTCGGAAACGTTTCCGTTCGGGTTTCAAAAATTTTAAGCCTAAATTATTCGAATCTCAGTAGATATTCATAAGTTATTAAAAGTGATTAATCTTCCGATCGGATTTATAGCTGATTCCCTATTCCAAAATGTAGAAAAGTAGACTGAGATTCGAACAACTTGAGTTTGAAATTTCTAGGATCCGATCGGAAACGTTTCCGAATGTTTGTGAAAAGCACTGCGCATTATGATCAGATCATCTGGGGGCTTACCACGAGTTGTGATCGTTACGAAAACTTTTTTGGTTTGTTTGGCTCCATACGTTTCAATGAAGCGCCCCTGGCGGAAACGTTCATGAACTAGGCTAAATATATGGAGCCAAACAAAAACAAAAAACGTTTTCGTTCGCTATCAACACTCGCGGTAAGCCCCCTCACATTACATCACATTATCACATCTACGTTAACTAACTTACTGACTTAATTATTTTTTTTATGCTGTCATAGTACCCTTTTTTATCTGTTTCATTCATTTACTAGCTGCGCCCCGCGGTTTCACCCGCGGTTAAAAAGTATCCTATGTGCTATTCTAGACTATAATCTATCTCTGTGCCAAATTTCATCCAGATCTGTTCAGCCGTTCTGGCGTGAAAGAGTAACAAACATCCATCCATCCATCCATACATACAAACTTTCGCGTTTATAATATTAGTAGGATATTTGTTAATTTTTCTAAACTCTACTCGTATTTACTGTACAGCGTTGCATGGTGCTGGTGACAGCCGCATTTATTTGTTTTATCCCCGTTTATTGCTGAAGTTATTAACGGTTATTGATGATTCCGTATTTTAGTATTATGATAGGGTGCTACGGAAGTTTTAAGTCTTTATTAGTAAATCGTCGCAACTTTCAAGGGTTATTTATGAACAGGGAACTATTTATCTAATGTCGCCCGCACCATCCTACAATGAAACTAGTATAGTTACTTGATTTAGAATGTGACATTTTGAGACATTGCGACATTATGAGAACGTGAGATTGTGCGCAGAGGTTAATTTCTATTAAAGGTACACTGTTAGTCTATCTCTTAGTACACGCTGTCAGTCTATCCCTTGCGCCGCCTCTTCCAGCGCCTAGCTAAGTACCGAATCGGTGGTGGTCGTCGCTTGCGACAAACACACTAATTACGCTCAGACTCAACACACCACAACTTACCTCGCGTACTTACATAGAACCTCGACTCAGCTTGCAATTTTAGCTATTTTTTAAGGTTCCGTACCTGTACCAATTCCACTTTTAAAAAAACTACCTTTGCTGCTAGCTACCGAATTGCTGGTGGCCGTCGCCTCCGACAAATACAGGAATTAGTAATTACACTCAGGATACATACGAGTATCTACATGGGAACTCAATTTAACTCAGCTAGCCTTTTTACCCGACTGCGCAAGAAGGAGGGTTATGTTTTTCGAGTTGTTTGTATGTATGAGGTTTCTTTGGCACGGCCTACAGCCTAAACAGCTTGATGTATTTCGAGATGTGAGGTGTCATTTGAGTTGTCTTGATAGTGGAAGTGACATAGGGTACAACATTTTGCAGCCGGGTTTTTGTTTTTCATTAATAAAGTTACTTGTTTTTTTTAGATTATTTTTTTTTGCTTCTGTGCGTCGGTAATTATTTCATGGTAGATACGAGATCGGATCGAAAAATAATCAACATAGCTCGAAGAATTGCTAAACTAAAGTGACAGTCGGCAAAACACATTGCTTGCAATGGGGAAGCAAGCTTCTCGAGTGTTGACCACGAACCAGAAGACGCAGCGTAGGAAGGCACACAGACACATGGTGCACCGACGATCTGGTGAGGGTCGCGAGAAGCCGCTGGATGCAGGCAGCGCAAGAACGGTCGGTCATTATGGAGATCTTTGAAGGAGGCCTTTGTCCAGTAGTGGACGTCTTCCGGCTTAAATGATGATGATGAAAATGTTTTCAGTCATTTATGGAATGATTTGAGAAGACAGACTCGGGTTATCCTTATCTTGTCTGGCTCTGTTCGCTCGTCGGTCGTCGCTGCGTCGTCGTATCCTACTAAATAAAATGACAATAGAAAATCTTTGGCCAATGTAAAGTTACTTTCTAATGCACTTCTGAGCTTGTCTTCTAACAAAAGTTTAAAGTAATCATTTTGTAACAGTAACCCGTCATTATGTCGTGTGGATTAAAAAAATTACACTAATATTATAAAGGCGAAATTTGTGAGTGTGTTTGTTAGTGTGTATTTTTGTTAGTTCTTTATGCTCAAACGGCTGGACAAATTTAAATGAAATTTGGTAAGGACGTAGCTCACACCCTGGAGTTAATAGCCTATGAGTTAATCATAGGCTACTTTTTATCCCTTAAAAATGTAATTAAACACCAGGAATATATACTTTTTACCCGCGGGTAGCACCGCGGGGCGCAGCTAGTCTGTCATAAATGTCGAAAAGCTTCTCTTTTCCCAAGGGATGATTCCTTTAATGTACTGTAACTGTAAATAATGTAGTAACTAACCTTTCTTTATGTAAGCCAAAATGATACAATTTGAACGAGAATAGGGTTAGTTATTAGCATACAACTTACCGTACCCTATTACGTAGACCGTCTGGATACGAACTACGAGTGTACCCTACCGTACGGTATTCACTTATATGTAACTTTAAACTCGCTACGGAGTAATACCGGAAATTAAATCAATCAGCGATGGAACCAGTTGGCGAAGTTGATAGACGTAAGATTGAGTAGTCTTGAATTGAGAAGAGGAAGATTGTTATTAACGAGTATTTTTATACTTGCAGTTACCTCGGGTATAAATAGGTGTTAGCATAGTTATAATAGCTACGAATTACGGTTTCACAAGGTTTTTTGAAGTTTTCAAAAAAAAAATATCTCAATGTAATAAATAATAATAATAAATAAATTTCAGGACACTGGACACAGACACACAGTCGCCTGACACCAAACTAAGCAAAGCTTTTACTATGGCTGCCAGAGACTGATATACATACTTAGATATCTTTAAATACATACATACTTAAGTAGATATTAACACCCAGACTTAGAACAAACACTAATGTTCATCACATAATGTTTGTCCTAGGTGGGAATCGAACCCACGCCCCCACGCTCAGAAGGCAGGTTCACTACCAACTGAGCCACCGAGGCAGTCATGCTTTCGTATGTCCGATTTCTGTCCGTATCTCTGTCCGGATCTTTGTCTTCCTCTACAGATCGGTTCTCGTGACAATTTTCACGAGAATTGGTTGAGAAATGCGGTCTGTATAATATATATGTAGTCTACAGCTCAAAGAGCCACTAGTATTATTATAGAATTATCTAACTTTTTTCTACTCGTACATTTTTCTCTACTTACACAATAGCATCGGGCGTAATAAATTTATATTTAGTAGCTACGAATTACGGTTAGTTTATTTTAAGGTAATTAGTTCTACAAGTCAACTGTCAACTAAATCCTACAGAATTGGCTAAATAAGTCTATAAAAAGCTTTTTAGTTTTATTGCTCTACTTCTATTAGTTTTACTTGCTGTATCACTGTGTTCTAGGAAATTAATCATTGCCTAAAGCCTGGCCTTGTAACAAGATGACTTGAACTTTTCCTTACAGAAGGCCGCATTAACTGGGCTGTGAAAAGAATACTTAAGCTAGACTTAATTAGGGCATATTTTATGTAGAACAGGTCTACTACGTTCCGCTTTTCTTGGTATATTTTTTACTTAGTACTATATTACAATTTTATTTCATCCATTATTGCTAGATTAGTACTAGTAGATACTAATCTACTACTAATTTAAAATACTGTTCGAATCAATTTGATTCGTTTTTGTATTTTTAACCCCCGACGCCAAAACGACATGGTGTTATTAGTTCATAAAAGCGATGATAGCCTAGTTGTAGAAAGCCAGCCTCTCAAGCCAGAGGGAGCGGGTTCAAACCCAAGCCGAGGGCACAGACCAATTTGTTCATTGTGTGAACATATGTGCGTATTGTATGTCATCTGCTACGTGACTGGAGCCCGGTTGGCGACAGGCTCGCCCCCTGTCACATTTGGGACTGAATATCGTCCGGCGAAGTGTGGATGTTGTATTACACATCTGCCAGCCTCCACGGGAGAAAGGCGTGACGATATGTTATGTAATCATAAAAAAAATGAAAATAACAATTACCAAATTTCAAAAAGCTTTTAAAGTGTGGTTTACTAACTATAAAGGTCTAATAAATCATAAAAAACTTGTTTTAGTTTTTTTACACAAAGCATTCAAAAGAATTAGGTATAGATAGACAGCCGTGAAAAGTTCTTCTAAGTATTCCGAGTATTACCAGGAAAAGGCGATAGGGGGCGCGAATGGAGTATTTATTGAATGAGACCGTCCTACAGGGGGGTTATTAAATAACCCTCACAATCGGGAAAATCATCCCCTTTGCGTAATGGCATCTTTAACGGGGATGCTAGGGTGACCATGACTGCGTGCTTTATTTATTGACAGGCCAGGTGGGACGATAGCTGTTGGGGTGTAAGATGTCAGAAATTATGTAGGTTGGTAAAAAGTATACTTTTCGATAGTTATAATAAAAATTAATGTTTTGAAGACAGGCCAGGTGGACGATAGCTGACGGGGTGTGAGATGTCAGAAATTATGTAGGTTGATAAAAAGTATACTATTTGATAGTTAAAATAAAAATTATTTTTTCTATACATATTTTAGTAGGCTAGCAACGGTTTAAGTTTAGTACAGTTATTGCTAGTCTAAATAAATAAATATTCGGGACACTTGCATACACGGTCGTTTGACCCCAAACTAAGCAAAGCTTGTATTATGGCTGATACATACTGATATACATGCATTTATATATTTTAATATACATACGTAAATAGATAAGTAACACTCAGACATAGAACGAACACAAATGTTCACCACATAAATGTTTGCCCTAAAGGGGAATCGAACCCACGCCCTAAAGCTCAGAAGGCAGGTTCACCACCAATTCAAAGTCAAAGTCAAAGTCAAGCATTTTAAACCTAATTTTCCTAACTATTTTGTTCTAATTTAAATAGGCACCTTATCTACATAAATTATAAGCTTGTTAAATTACTAAACAAAGACTGTGCACAATTGCGACGGCTCTAGTGGTGTCATAGAAGATTATTACGATGCTCTTGTGCAAGCTAAATACCCCGTGTGAGAATTTACCCTGGCTGCCCCGAAGCGATAACTAGCGCCCAACTTACACGAGCATTGGCGAAATTAAAGAATTAAAATTTTTCACATGGCGCTCTTAAATTAGCATAGAAACTACGATGGTGGCTCCACCACTCAACTCGTATCACTGTAGTATTAAACGCAGCTACGTTCTCACAAAGCGAATTATTTATGCAACACATTACTTTGCAAACATTTTAATTCATTTTAGCTCGGTAATGAACAGTTTTTATTTGGCTATGTGGAATTGCCTTGGGATGTATGTACTTACTTTACAGTCGAGTGCAGACAGCTTCTGCTTTTGCTGCGGTATATTACCTTTGTATTTTGAGATTTTGTAAAGTTAGTAATAAAATAAAATGAAAGAATAGTTTTTTTTTAATTGCTTGTTAGGCTTGCGTTTGGCCGCCAACATGCCTGATGATAAGCAGTGATGCGGCCTACGATGGAGCACGCTTGCCTAGAAGAAACCGATTCACTCGAGATTTGAAGACACCCAGATTATAAGTGTCAGGTAACACACACTCTGGCAGAGTATTCCACACTCTAGCGGTCCGTATAAGATATGAGAAACCAAAGCGTTTCGTGCGTGTTGTAGGTATGTTAACCATAAAATGATGGTTTTAATTGGTGATAGTAATATAGTGATTTAAATGGTGATAGATTCCTTTACTTTTATGAACTTGACATTTCTTCTTCTTCTTTTTATAGCTTTAGTTTGATGAAAAGTTCAACTTTCCGAACGAGATTCTGGAACTTTCCATTAAAGTAAAGTCGAAGTGCGGTCTGTGCCTCGCCCTAAGATATGCTAGAAGATGTAGAAGAATTAGGTCAATGTCTTAGGAACAATCTATACGATCTTGTTAGTAAACTATCTCAGCCAGATAAAATTGTTTAGACTAGGTTAAGTTATAATTTAAAAAAAAAGTCCATCAAAATACCTCTGGCACAGCCAACTATACAGAAATAAAAAGAAAATAAAATGTGATAAAAAGAGTGCAGAAATACTTTAGTCTGAAGTCTGAGTCATAAATGTAGGATGTTAAAAAAAGTCTTTGGTCTTAACCATATTTTACTCAATGCTCTTGCGCCATGAAGAATACCAAGTACCAATGCATCAGGAATATTTCTGCTATTGCTGTCCTACAAAATTCATACAACAAGTATTGATCAAACATTTTAAAAACACCCAACGCCGATTTTCATTAAGAACACTCCCGACTAATTCACATTTCAAACAAAAAAAAATCAAATTAGGTTCATCCGTTCGGGAACTATAATGCCACAGACACACACTCGCACACACTCACACACACACACACACAAACACACACACACCCCGTCGGTTTTGCGTCGGGGGTTTAAAAAAGGTTTATGTAAAATATGATCATGCTCACCCTACAAAAAATATGAATTGTGAACATGTTTTATAAACATGAATAATATCGTTATTCTATGGAATAACGTCGGGGAAGCTGAATGGGTTTCAAGCCCTTTTAAAAATTGAGGTTCTTTCTACTTCCCATCGATCGTAAGTTTACAATGAGGCTTTTATGGTGATGAGATGAGATTCAATTTAGCGGAGCATCTCGTATGTTTATGTAGAAACCGTGTATGGAGTTTTCACGTATTTTTCTTACTCCATGAAAAAGTCTAGTCGTGTTTCGGGATGTAGTCCGGTGTAACCGTTCCGAAGACGGGTCTGAGCAGTGGCGCACTTGTAGCGCCTCACTCAACTGCCGTCTTTGTACTTCTTCAATCTAGTAAACTTCAAGGCTAGAGTGAATAAGTACCTTCTAGGTCGTCGTGCTCCATCTTAGACCACAACGTCGCTTAACATCAGGCGAGTTGGTGGTCAAACGCCGACCTATTATAAAAAAAAAAAAAAAAAAAACTTGATGGCTTGATAAATGGCACAGACCGTAAGCGATTGACAGCGTACATACAAATTCTCCGCTTACTAAAACTCTATGAAAATAGCATTCTCTCGCCAAATAAGATCGCCTATTAGATCGTTTCGTTTAATAGGTCAGTGCATTAGCAGTTTTTTACCCTCGACGCCACGGGATGTTATGAGTTTATTTGTTTGTTTGTGTGCCTGCCTGTCTGTGGCATCGTAGCTCCCGATTTTGTTTTTATGTTGAAAGGTGTCGGGAGATTTTTAATTTATACTTGTGTTAGGTAAACTTTAACAGAGAACTGGCAAGGCATAATATGAAACATGAAATTGTGTCAGTTCTGTAAGTTTTTTTGTTTGCTTACTTAATCGTGAGACTATAAACATCTTAAGTCTCATGTTTTTTTTTAATTTAAAAATTTACACTCCACGGACTCCGGGAACCGTGACCTTTGTTAACAAAAATCTAAATTATTATTTAAGGGGAATACAGGTAGAGGGGGGTTAGTTATTAATAAGACTCATGTTTAACTTCAATTGGTTGGTTATTTATGAACATTTCACTTGTTGAAAAACTGTCAAAAGAGCGTCGGTTAATTCAATCGTTTGTGAGTTTTGCTCAACTTTGGCTGTACTAACGTGGGATTCCCAAGCGAAAAATTATCTTCCATCACCGCCCAACCAATTTTCGCTAACCTTGTTCTCAGGTCTGCTCTGTAGGGAGTTATTTCATTTAAGAGTACACCGCACACTGTAGCCACATCCAGGTCACGCGTGCAGTGCACTCGTCACTGTCACTGACCGTCGCCGCCCCTGCCACGATATCCCTGCCCGGACGTGTTAATAGTGCTGAGTGGAATATATATCAGAGAGTTAGATCAGGTAGGGAAGATAAAAATGGGATGAGACAGCTTCTCTGTAGAGCTGGCTGTTACTAATTTAATTAAATTTATCGCTTTATTTGCTAGATACAAATGAATGATATTGAGTATGTTCTTTGTTGCTATTTAAAGCTTTGCTATCAAATGTTCGCTATGGCCAAAATTGAGGCCAAAAAGTTTATAAGTTTCTGGACTCGCTCAGTAAGTACGCGCAATGGACAATGTTTACCTTTTTAAATAATTTCGTCAAAATGTCAACCAACCGCAAGGCTTTCACTCTGCTGCTTAGATATACCATAAAGTCTAGTATGTGGCACTAGCTAATTTAATGTTTGTCGAACTGGTAAAGAAATCAAGTTAAACTAGTATATACAAGCATTTAAAGGACGTGACCGTCTTACACGAAGTATACTGTTTTGGGCTTTCAGCGGTTTTATATGTTTTTTAATGCGTTGATTGACAAGACAAGCTAGTTGTTCGCCTGGTGGTAAGCGTCACGTTTGCCCATAACAGTTCAATCGCACCCAGAATTTGAACTTTAAGAATTAGGAGTTGACTCCTGAATGGCAATGACCAGCGTTCGTCATCCCGAGATATAGGATGTTGAATCTCAATGAAAATGAAAATTGAAAATGAAAAAATATTTATTTAGCATAAACATACATCTACACATAAGACAGCTCAACAGACAATGTGCTCATTAATCGCTGGATTAAGACAGCGATTACTGAGATTATTGATTACTGCAATTTTCTCATTCTGATTACAAGTCTACTCAAAACAACTGACTCAAACTAACATTGTTTGTTAGTCGCCCTATCCAACTCACTAAACTTCATTTGTTCAATTTATGCCGGATGTTAAAATGAGTTTCGTTAACCAATATGATTCTTTCATTGGCATTATAGGGTACGATGGTTCAGTCGAATAAAGTTTAACCACCTAACTACTAATCTAAACTAATGGGTAGGATCAACTGGGGCAAATGCGTCTGTGGGGCAATTGCGTCTTTCGAGAATTACTGACAAACTCTTCACAACCCAAGGATAGATAAGGCCGCCAGTTGATACACTATAGAATGAGTATTAATATGATTATTCTTTTGTTTTTTTTTGTTGTTTGTGGTGTGAACAATAAAGAGTTTATCTATCTATCTATCTAGCTGTTTACATCTGATTGAAGATTATTAGCTGTTCTTTTCTGTGAGTATTGATCGTCACATGTCAGTGACCGTCACTACGTCACTGACCGTCATAAGTTTATCCACAGGATACACTATCAAATCAATTGATTCTCCGACTCGGACCCCAGGTCGCTACTGTTAAATCTGTGTATAAGTGACGTGGCAACTAAATCTTCATCTCTAGCAAGATGACGTAGTGATCATTATTTAATTCACGTCTATGTAGCTCAGAAACTGTTAGTTAATCAATGGCTGTCATAGTGACTAATATTTAAGCTATGGCCAGTGTCGTAGAGACCATTATTTAATATGTGGGCCAGGGTTCCGGAGAGGTGCGCCAACGGGTCATTGACAACTCGAGTGCGCTTGGCTGGTTCACAGTACTTAGCAACTGGGAGACCAGCAGGGCTATCACGGGCTGGAGACATATATTGTCTTTCAACCGTTTTTATCAACGCTAAGATGTGACAAAGCTAGAATACTGATATGCTTGTCTCCTTCTCGCAGGATAAAAACTGTGTTAAGACAATTTGTCTCTGGAGGGCTATTCCTACACGTCAGATGAGAGGAGATTTTATCTCGGTCACTCTCACACCTATGACGTTTCAAACGAGAGCAACGATGACGAAAAAAATCTTATATCTCCGAATAGGGCCGTGCTTGTCCTACCGATAATTAGATTCTACTCTGTGAGTTTTATTTCATTTTATTCATTGACTTGATAGGCTCACGTTTGACCTCCATCTGCAAAAATGCGGTTTACGATGGAACTAGCTTGCCTTGAAGAAACTAAGCCCAATACTGATTATTATGAACCATGGAAATATTCTGAAGACGTTGATAATGTCACTCGTACTTATTATTCTTTATTATTTGTGAAATCCTAGAGATTAAACGAGTTTTAAAGTGCAATGTCTCCAAAATTTTACAGCGGTGTACATAATAGGCGTATATTATTTTGCTTCCCTCTCCATCTATCGTAATTCGTATTGCACCGTTTCTTTCTGTCTTCGTCACATCCATCCATCCACCTTTTCACTTCCTGTAATTCTAAGCGATTCCACGTCATGACGCGAAGGTCCCATCAGTTACCTCCAAAGCTCTAGGGCGCCAAGAATTTTATAATTTTGAAGTGTCAGTGCAAAATTACACGTCGTCCATAACTCGCGATGTGATAACGTGAGATTACATCCTTTCGGGGACAGGGGTTGACTTAAGGACTTTACAGGGGGCGAAGTTTCTTAAAAGCTTTAAGGTGACGTAGAGTTACGGACGGACGTGGGGACGTGATTATTATCAACCCTATTTGCTTCTTGCTGAGAGGTTTCCGTGGTTTGTTTTATATTTTTGCTCTCAGTTAATTAAAATATAAATGTGACCTACATATTGTATTATCCTATGTAATGTATATGTATAATGTAATGTATATGTAACCTATCTATTGGCTCTCAAATCAAGCATGTTATGGCTTAGACACAGATTCTAGAAAGCTCATCCTCAATGTTTCCATACATGGAAACGATTGATTTATTTATTTGCGTAGCGATTCGAAGTGGGCCTTAGCCTTCACTTCTTTTATAACATTATATACATTATATTGTTCTATAGAACACCACTGGCCTCAGTGAAGTGTTTCTCTCGCATTGAATTGCACCATTTATTTTACTTTTTACTTTACAGTCTACACTATTAGCCCAAACACACACACACTTAATACAATTTGAAGCTTTAAGTTTTCCTAAAAACGAAATGAAATTAAAGCTGTGCCCTTCCCGCCCCGTCCTACAACCGCCCCTGTAGCCCTCCACTGGAGACGCGAAATGAAACCCCCACACGTGATTTACGCGCCCGTTAATTTCCATATGAATATGAAAAGGCTGGGGTGTTCCTTGATGACTGGAATGATTTGTATGAGGTTTGAACCGAAGGGTGGTTTACTTATGGAGATACCTCTTCGAGAGCTTTTTGGAGAGCCTTGAGAGGTGCCTTTTTCAGCTAGAAAGTTTAAAAAAGCAATGTTTTTGGTGTAATTTTAATCATGCTGAGCCACCATCGTGCTTGGTTGGGGTTGGGTTGTGGGAAAAAATATTTACTTTTTACCCGACTGCGCAAGAAGAAGGGTTATGTTTTTTGAGTATATATATATGTATGTATGTATGTATGTATGTATGTATGTATGAGGTTTCTTTGGCGTGTCCTACATCCTAAACAGTTTCATGGATTTCGACATGTGAGGTATCATTTCAATCTTGATAGTGCAAGTGACATAGGGTACAACATTTTACAGCCGAGTTTTTTGTTTTACTTTTATTAATGTTACTTGTTTTCATGTTTCTTCCTTTTATTTTTATATGTATTATGTTCAAAAGTTTGATGCAAAAACAGATATGTCTATTTAACGTTCATACTGTTCTAAGAATGGTGCGAAAATTGTAAACAATCTTATTAGTGACTAACTTAAATGGAATGAGTAAAAATTGACTATAGTCTCTAGTCTGATGTCTCACTAAACTAAATCAATTTAGAAGCAGGTAAATTATTCTGTATATCTATCTCTTTTTATTTTAATACGTGAGAGAAGGATGAAAACAATATTGGAGCACCCAAATAAGTTTGATTCAGAAAACAGTACATCAGAATTGAGGCTCTTTATAAACCCAAATATTTGTTTATTATTCAAGGTCACGATCCTCAAATCGTGATGGCTCATTTGATAAATAAAATCGAATAATTTACATTCAAAATTAATTATCTAAGCGCCATTAGTTAAGTACACAAACAGGAATGAGGAAGGACAATAAGTACTTTATTATTCGTATTTTTTTTAATCGAAACTGCGAAAAATTACTACAATTGGGTAGGTTCTTACGTAGTTTTATCCGAATTAGAATAATTAACTATCTAATTTTATAATAACATCCTTAAAATAAAACTGGTTGCAACGTCACGTCAAACAAAATTAGAAGTGAATTTCGTGAAACCAATTATGTCGATTCAGGATTCAATTTTAGTTGTATATTTTATTTAGATTCGATTCGATAAGATTTTAGCTTGATTGTAGGTATATGGCGTAAACAATATTTTTACTTCATTATTTCAAAATGCAGCGTACTTATATTATATACTTTTGTAAAAAAAATAGTAGGTATGCATCGTAGACGAAAAAAAAAACTTTTACGGTATTTTGCGGTAAGCATCAAAAGGACTGAAGACTGGGGGCTTACTGCAAGTTTTAATGGTTACGTTAACTTTTTTCGTTTTTGTTTGGCTCCATACATTTAGCCTAGTTCCATGACGTTTCCGCCAGGTGCGCTGTATTAAAATGTACTTAATTGCCAAACGAAACGATCACAACTCGTGATAAGTCCCCTGAATACTTTATTAAAGGCGCATGCTTTTGAGCAGTATAAATCCTTAACTTCATAACTCATAACTCTTTATTCATAATTAATGTAGTTACACGTCAAATACTTTAACATTAATAACTTAATTTAAATTTAATTCACACTTCCAATAATAATTCATGAACTTAAAAAAAAAAAATAATCCGTCAGTAAACTTCATTAAAATAAAAAATAGAATTATGAAATTACATTGAGAATATAAAATTGAATACAAAAGGTACATATATGTATGTCAAGTCAATAATAATATAAAATCAAAATACAGCCTTATACCTTTCCCTATACTTCTCAGCCTTAATTCCTATTTAATTACTACCTACCCATACTCCTACTATTACGTTATTAATGAAAACCTACTTATTTACAAAGAATTTCATATTAACATCAGGCTTTAACAAATACGTAATTTATTTTACTAAGAATTCGTTAGCCTTTTCCTTCTTTTAAAAACAAACAGTCCACAGATAAACAAAATTCCTTCCTCACCACCTCAGCTGACTCACAATGCTGACTCCTTGAAAAAACATCTTTATCACTGCTGTTAGGTACTTAGTTATTCTTATTCTAAAACAATGCCTTCGCAGAACGACTGATAAGATTCTCTCACCTGAGTGTATTTATCATCGTAACAAAAGCGCAGTGTACCTAAGTACGTGTCTATTAGCAGTATGGGTACTACAGGGTTTTTGTTAGAGCCATTAGCTGGACTAACAGAACTGGACCTGGCCTTTCTTTAAGACGTCTAAGTCTTAGAGAAAGGCCAGGTCAAAAGTAACCGTAACCGACGAGCGTGTATGAAAAGACTCATGAACGTGGAAGAAGCAAAAGATGTATGTATGCCAGGATCGTAGCAAGTGGAGAAAAGTGGTCTCTGCCTACCCCTATGGGAAAGAGGCGTGATTATATATGTAAGTATGTATGAATTAGCTGGATTTGGATTAATCTGCAGAGTACTTTTTAAGTTCTACTTTTATTTCCAAATAAAACTTATGGGGCCTATGTATTGAAAACATCTTTCTGAGCTTTGTTTGACAATAGGCCAAAGATCTGCACCCCCTGAACCACCTCTACCCTTTGGTATATGCTTGCCTATTAGTTAAAAGTCTCTTTAAAAAAAAAAAAAATAATGTGCCTCAGTTACTTGTTCTTAGTGACATTTATCCAAAAAAGATGACAAGTGTATCTTCGACCCAATTGATTAAACAAGATTTAATTCGGTTTAACAAAAAGAGTGCCCTATAGTTCAATACTGTCATCTAACCTCAGGTTTATTTTGGAAGTTGCGTTACTGTCACTACATGCAAGTGCCATAACAAAGGTAGCGACGGCAATTTGTCAGGTCACTATCTCCTAGATATACCTCCTGTTTTGCGCGTCATACACTCCCAACGCTGAGCAGAAACAGAGATACACCAACAGCGGAAACTGAAGGAACTTTGGTATATGTGTAGCGGTGGGGTCCTGAAATGTCGTCTTGTTGTTGTCTCGCTGGCCGTGTGAGGTTTTCTTCTTCTGTAAAGGCTTCTGTCCTCTTCCTGGCTTCATGTTCCTCAAAACTGAGGGTCGAGACCACCTCCCACTATCTTCTCTTTCACGATGTTGCGCCATTTGTTTCGATTGACGACGACCTGCATCATAGACTGAGGTGTCGACTGTGCGAATCTGCTCGAACATCGGGCAGCGACCAAAAGATGTATGCAATGCAAATATTAATAACTTTATAAATCCGGTATCTTTGTGAAATATAAGTGTTTATTTAATCAAAAGCGATAATAGCCTAGTTGAAGAAGGCCCGCCTCTGAAGCCAAAGGGAGCGAGTTCGAAACCAGCCGACGACGGCTCGATCGAACCAATTTGTTCATTGTATGAACATGTATGTATGTCATCTGCTACATGACTGGAGCCCGGTGGGTGGCGACAGGCTCGCCCCCGGTCACATTTGCGACTGAATATCGTCCGGAAAAGTGTGGATTTTGTTTCACACCTCCGTCAGCCCCTAGCATAAAATATTCTCTTCTTGCCTCAGAATGACATAGCGCATTGCATTTACCCAGAGTTTCTTGAAGCACTTTTTGTTTATGGTTAGGCTTCAGTATGACATGGTCCTTGTTACTTTTATTGCGATTTTGAAGAGGAGAGTGGTTTCACTTATGATAACGCTTGTTGCCTTTGTGAGCTTTTTCTCTGCAAGTATTTAACTCCTCAGTAATTACACGTCTGCGAACGTACACAATAAGAAACACTGTGTAAATCCTTATTACTCGTGAATGTGGTTAAAATCACGCGAGAACTCACTTATTTTAACAATCAAGTTGAGGGAAGTAGTTCTTATGCGGTTGTGATAAGGTCGGGGGTTGGGTGCGCATTTCTTTTCATCAAGTTTTGCATACAGATGTGGGTAGTTTGTTCTTGTTTATGAAGATGACTTCCTTTATGGTCTCACTTGAGTGAGCTGGTTGAAATTGATAGTGTGGAGTGCCTAATGGTTGTATTGCTTTTTAACTTGAGTATTTGGACTTTTGGAGATATGACTACTTTAAATTGGCTTTACGAAATGCAGAGGGAAAAGGGGAGGGATAAAGATAAGATATAGGCTCGAGCACGCGTTAAACATAGCCTTCAGATACCTAGTTTCAAAATACGCATCCGCGGCCTTCATGTAAGGCAGGGAAAGAGTCAATTCACACACACACACACACACACACACTTACACACACACACACACACACACACACACACACACACACACACACACATACACACACATTAGCACACATACCTAAACTCTCACACATCACTGCTACACAACTACTCAATACGACATGATTATAAAACTTGCTGTAATTTTTTGAAATAATGTATAAAGTGAACACTCACATAACTATACCCTCGACGAACATCTTAATTCGAGTCTAGGGGTAAGCTGAAAATCAGCCTTGCTTGAACTGATCTAGTTTTACGCAGCTCAGTGCTAAGCTTACACCCTTTGCCACCGTAATTATCTGCTACCTATTGTACCTAATTATTTCTATTGTGTTTTTTTTACTTTGGCAAATATTTTTCATTTTAATTTCAATTTTTTTTTTTTTTTTATTTTGCTTGAAATATAATAATTTACGTACAAACAAACCGTTTGCGGTTAAGGCTATAATGTAAGACTGTCATTTTATTGAGCGAGTGAAGCGAAGTCTCAGTCTTACTGGGGCATCTCGGGATTTGTTTGTCCGACGTCAACTTGAGTATCTTTGATCCAATCCTAATGAAACTTTGGAGGCAAGTAGCTCACGCTCGTGTCTGACGGCACGAGTTTTCACCCACACACACGTTTACTTAAGAGCCCGGCAACCTAACTAATTTCGACCTAGGCGACCTAGACTAACGCTAGAAACTAAACCGGTTCGACAGTGAGTTAGCGCCCGAACTCATCGCAGCGACTCGTGCACAACTTCATTGTTGTTATTGTGGAAAGAAACGAACAATCATTGAAGACATTATTAACCTAAAATAACAAACAGGTGCTTACTGGGCAAACTTTTTAAACAATTTAGGAATTTAAGGAATTAGTGTAGAACACTTTTATTTAATTTGTATTTTCTTTAAGTTGAGGCGAGTGGTGGACGTGAGCACCAAGACAAACCATTTGGTTTTTTGGTGCAACACCTAAATATTTTTTTGTACCAAAATTTTAAGAGACAATAAATAAAATAAATAAATAAAATAATAATTGGCTTAAGGTATTCTATAGCCATTTCGTCTAGAAGAAGAAGACGAGAGCGAGTCATGATACTGACGAGCCTCTAAAGTTACCTACAGAGTGACAAAGTGAAATTTCAATTTTTTTTATGACTTCTGCACTTCTGTAATCATTCTTAAATAACTAAGAGTTTCCCTTGTATTATGGATTCATTTAACAGCTAATGATGTAGACGACCTCCCTATGTAATGGCATTTTTGATTTGCCTACCTATTGAATAAATCAGGCAAAAGTGACCCCTTAATAATGTGGATATTTTTCATAGCTCTATTTTCGCTTGAGAACGTTTTTAAAAAAAAACAAGAACATAGGGGCGGAGATATTGTTAATTTAATTGTACATGCTAAATTTCATTATAATTTGACGAATGGTTTTCAAGAAATTTAAGTAGCGCGTTTGTATGGAAATTTCAGAGCGTCGCGGCCCTCTTAAGCCGCTTCATTTAGAGTTGAAAATCGAATATCATATTTGATGGTAAAATGAGATCGGCGCCTACAAATACGTTTTTTGCCGATTTTATTGGTATTAGTCGGAATAAGAACACAAAAAAGAATAAGTTGCTCGGTTAAACTTTAGAGAACTAATCTGGCTATTTGGTAATCAAAAAAAAATTTGGTGTAATCGCTGAAAATTTAGAGAACTCCGTTCCGATAGTTTTTTAAAGAAAATAGTTCGTGTTTTTTTTTCCAAAATGAAAATGATTTTCAAAATTGTTCTTCGGTTAAACTTTAGTAGGTTGTTTCTTCTGCCAGCTTCTTTTTTGCACCTGATCATGATAATTCTTCATATCAAACTAGGCGCACACAAAACACTTTCTTTTTTTCGTTCGAGGCGAACTCCTAGTTAGCATAAAGATATTTCTGATATTTATTCATGAAATGTCAACATAAACTGAATTATTGCAGCAAAATGTTTCTGCCTAATTCACGAGTAAATTCTCTCGTTGCGTCCGAAAATTCGCCAAATTGACAAAATGATTGGCTTTCGATTCGATTGATTCCGCTGTCGATGTCGAACTAACGTGACCGCGCAGAGCTGATGATTTGGTGACTAACTAATTAGTGGTAACCTAGGATTTTGGTGATTTCTTAATGACATTTTTTTACTAAATTAAAAGCGATGATCACCTAGTTGGAAGAAACCAGAAGGTGCGTCTTTTTTAACTAATTTAATAGCGATGGTCACCTTGAGAGTGGGAAGAAGCCAGAGGGTGCGTCTTCGATCCGTTCAGCCGCGTGTAGCCGTGAAAAGCATACAAACAGACAGAAAGACAGGCAGAGTTAGTTTCGATTTTATAATATTAGTATGGACTAGTACGGAATACAAGCTTATTTAAACGATGATAGCCTAGTTGGAGAAGACCCGCCTCTCAAGCCAGAGGGAGCGACTTCATAACCAGCCGACGGTACGCACCAATTTATTCATTGTGTGAACTTATGTGCGTATTGTATGTATGTCATCTGCTACGTGCCTGGAGCCCGGTGTATGGCAACAGGCTCGCTCCCTGTACATTTGGGACTGAATATCGTCCGGCGAAGTGTGGGTGTTGTATTACACCTCTGCTAGCCTCGGGGGAAAGGCGTGACGATATGTTATGTTAGTACGGGATATGGATGGATTGCACAAGCGTTAAGTTTTTCTGCCATACACACTTAATTAACTAGAATCGGTGTAAAAACATGTAGGTATATACTTTATTCTTTCTTTATTACGCTAAAAGGCAATTTCAGCACAGATTACATAAATAGTTACTACGGTCCCACCGTCACTTCACAAACAGTAGGTAATGTTTCTAAATAGGCAATTGAATTGAATGAAATTACGGTACAATTGCGAACGAGTGCAAAAACGAAGGACGGTGAACGGTCACCGCCATTCCTTTTACGATTACCTACTTACTAACTATTATTTAGTCTGTGACAATGCGGTGAGAAGGTCGCGGGAATATACACTTATTTTTATCACATCAGATCTAATGCCGATTGTACACTCTCGTGGTGAAAATTCGAGAGCGAAAGTTATACTAGACTCTAGAAGCTCTTTCTAGTTCTCAATCGACCGCGTCTCGTTTCGTTCGATCTTGATACTCGGTGTTATGAGCTGGAGTCACAATGCCTTTGACTTTCTCGAAAAGTTTCGGTTGTTTCAGCGCGAGTGTGTACTCGTAGCCTGCGTAATAGTTTATGTGTAGATGTAAAATAAAGGTTTAATTAAATTTATTAAATATTTAAAGAAATAACATTACACGGTACAATATATTGTACCCTATGTCACTTCCACTTTCAAGACAATTCAAATGAAACCTCATATTATGAAATCCATCAAGTTTAGGCTTTAGGGCGTGCCAAAGTAACCTCATACATACATACCCACATACATACATACAAACTTACTTACATACATACCCTAGAAAAACAAAACCCTCCTTCTTGTACAGTCGGTTAAAAAGGATAGAGTTAACTGCTAGAGTTGTAGCGTATCATAGAGGGTCTACCAATTATGTATAACTGCTTAGTACATAATCACTCTTAACATTTTCAAATAATCTCTGTCGGTTTCGTTCTAAAGCAGACGAGATAGGGAAAATACTTTAAATGGCCATTTACACAAAATATAAGAATTGCCTAAGTCCTTACTTAACTAGTTTTAAACTACTCCTAGCGAAATATTCGCATATAGAGGGCCGCAACGTTCTGAAATTTCCATACAAACGCGCTACTCAAATTTCATGTAAACCGTTTGTCAGATTATGATGAAATTTAGCATGGACAATTAAATTAACAATATCTCCGCCCCTATGTTCTTGGTTTTTTTTAAACGTTCTCAAGCTAAAATAGAGCTATGAAAAATATCCGCATTTTTAAAGGGTCACTTTTGACTGATTTATTCAATAGAAAGACAAAGCAAATCAAAAATTCCATTACATAAGGAGGTTGTCTACATCATTAGCTGTTAAATGAATTCATAATACTTACAAGGGAAATTCTTAGTTACTTAAGAATTATTACAGAATTGCAAAAGTCATAAAAAAAATTTAAATTGCACTTTGCTCGCTCTCTTCACTCGTCTTCTTCTTCTAGACGAAATGGCTGTAGAATACCTTAAGCCAATGCGAAGTTAGTCGAAATTAGTTAGGTCGCCGGACTCTTAAGGCGAGCCTGGCCAGAAAACGTCTAGCAAGAATCAACTTTCCTCCAAGATAAACCATGTTTTTTACTGTGTAAAAAAATATATGTTATTCTTAAGCATGTTTTTAAGTGGAATCATAAATCTGATACATGTAATGAATAACTTCACTCGATAGAAAAAAAATCCAAAGTCACCTCTATTTGGTATTTTAAACTCGATTTGCGACTTAATTTTTACAAATCATATTGCTTTTTTATTTTTTTTACGAATTACAATGCAATAAAAAAATGGAATCATAAATAAAAATGTTAAAAAGTTAACATGGTAATTTTATATGATTTTTTTATCACGAATTCATGGTAAAAAGTCACGTTTGCGTGACCGCCAGTCCGCCCGCAGACCCCGTCGACGCCGGACGTGTGCCAAATTTTTGTGATCTCCGCAGTGCCGCACACACCAACACCAACCAAGCATTTAGTTTTGCCATAATGGGTAACAAACATAATAAACGAAAAAAATGCTCAAGTCTGGCTTTTAGAAAATCGTACGAGTCAAGGAGCAAACGTCGGTAAGTAGATAAACTTCTACTAGATTAAATTGGTAATCATTGTTTTTATTTACTAGAATCGACATTTCTTGCATTGCTTTTTGTAGTCAGATGATGTATCAACAAATCTATTAGTACCTACTTATATTCGTTTTAGTGTTTTCAAATATCATACTCATCATCATAGATACTTTTTTGTCTCGTTACGTGTATTCACGATGTAAATACCCGGCCTAGTGGTATACCTACTAGTGATATTTATGTAGTTATACCTACCTACAGTTACAGTTTTTTTTTGCAGAAGACTACTACGTAACAAACTCCAGTGACTTTGGAATTGACGAAACGTAAGTACCTACCTACCTTTTGTACCACGCAGGGAGGCGGGTGTTCTGCGAAGTTTTGACTATGTCGGTCACCATTTATTATTTCACCCAGACAACTTGTGAGATACGGATACGGAGCGACGTTCATACTTTCATTTTTCCTGAGCATTCTAAACTGCACAACGAGTAAATACCCGCCCTAGTGGCATACCAGTGATATTTATATTTATATAGTTATACCTACTTACACGAATACCTATCTTACAGTTTTGTTTTTTTTTTTCAGAAGAGTACTACAACTAAATGTAATAAACTCCGATGACATTGGAATTGACGAAACGTAAGTACCTACCTACCTTTTGTAACATGCAGGGCGGCGGATCTTCGCTAAGTTTTAACTATACAGGATGTTAGGTAAGATACGGGACGACGTTCATACTTTCATTTTTACTGAGCAATCTGAACTGCACAACGACTAAA
This sequence comes from Peribatodes rhomboidaria, assembly GCA_911728515.1. Taxonomy (NCBI): domain Eukaryota; kingdom Metazoa; phylum Arthropoda; class Insecta; order Lepidoptera; family Geometridae; genus Peribatodes; species Peribatodes rhomboidaria. Next base: position 13,219,200 of record OU452179.1, on the reverse strand, counting down.
TACCCGGCCTAGTGGTTTATCTAGTAGTGATATTTACGTAGTTATACTTACCTACATGAATACTTATCTTCGTTTTTTTTTTTTTTGCAGAAGAGTACTTCAAGAGAATGTAATAAACTCTGATGACATTGCAATTGACGAAACGTAAGTACCTACCTGCTTTTTGTAACATGCAAGGTGGCGGATCTTCGCTAAGTTTTGACTGTACTGTATGTATGTAAATTATATAGGGTGTTAGGTGAGATAGGGGACGTCGTTCATACTTTCATTTTTGACTGAACAATCTGTACTACACGAGTGTTTGGTAGCGTTTGAGTTATAGCCGTATGATTTGAACACATCTAGGCCTGATTAGTACTGCAACGTGATTTTGGCTGTTTTGAAGAAAACTCATAAAGTTGTATATTCGTTTTTAACGATTAGCGAAAATCGAGCATTTCGGTAAATCTTGTAAGTACGGCTTTTATAAACCTACGACTGGTATGGATGTGTTCGTCGTTGCCTTTGAAATTCGAAACTGCCGGTTGTAAGAAGCGATAGCGGGGACAGGCGAAGCTATGTATATACGTCACAAAGATGGCCGCCGACCGTTGTAGATTATTGCTTATATCTCGAGTTCTCTCTATCAAATCAGTTGTTTGAGGTGTCATTTGAAAGCTCATTTATTTATAATGTAGTTGTTATATAATTATGTACATACATATCAACAAGCTTGAACGACAGCTTCCGTGCGCGAGTCCGACTCGAACTTGGTCGGTTTTTTAGAATTTTTATATTTTGAACTTTTGGACATCATACTTATAAATATTTATTTTTATTTTGTTTTAGGCACGTGGATGACATTGACCCTGTTTCACTCAGCGTGGTCATCATCCTGCGTCAGTCATGGTTTGGTGGGGGGTATCCTATCACGGCGTCACAAAGCTTAGTTTTTGTGAAAAGGGGGTTAAAACTTCTGCCAAAGTGTATCAAGAGACCGTCTTATATGGTGTTGTACAACCCCTTAGCAATACACTTTTTAAAAATCTACCGTGGAGTTTCCAACTAGACTCTGCACATGGTCACAAGGCGCGAACTACCCAAGCCTGGCTGGAAGGCAATGTTCCGGACTTTATAAGGGCTGAAGACTGGCCCTCCTCTAGCCCAGATCAAAACCCCCTGGACTACAAATTATGGTCAGGTTTAGAGGGCATGGCCTGCTCTAAACGACACGCCGACATAGAGTCACTTAAGAAATCTTTGAAGCAAGCAGTGGCTAAATTTCCCATGGAAACAGTCCGTAAATCCATAGATTCTTAGCCAGACCGACTAAAGGCCTCTATCAAGGCCAAATGTGGTAATTTTGAATAAAATAATAGTTATATTTTTGTTAAGACTTCAATACATATGTCAATATAACTTTTATTAACATTACATTACTGTATAAAAAAATAAATGCATTTTCATTTGTAACAGAACTTATGGCTAGACATGCATACATATCGTCACGCTTTTCCCCGAGGGGGCTGGCAGAGGTGTAATACAACACCCACATTTCGCCGGACGATATTTAGTCCCAAATGTGACAGGGGGCGAGCCTGTCGCCATACACCGGGCTCCAGTTATGTAGCAGATGACACACAATACGCACATATGTTCACACAATGAACAAATTGGTGCGTGCCGTCGGCTGGGTTCGAACCCAGCAGAGCAAAATTGCCACTCCCAACTAGGCTGCCATCGATTCTACAACTATATCACAGAACAAATAATAATACTACGTACCTATAGCTCAATTGTAAATATAAATGTAAATATTGTGAATGTATATTTTTGTATTGGATGTTTTGTTAGTACTAGCAGAATGTCCGCCACTTCGTACCCAGGGTATGTATACCTCTATATATCCGGTATAAGTTTACTCGATTCTTTCATAATTATTGTTCAAAATTATATCTGAATCGTGTAGTTTTTTAACTTTGTAACATTTAACAAACCATACAATATTATTAGTACGCACCTAATGGTAAAGTAAGGTAATTAAAATTGTTATTACCATTGTTATACAATATACCCAAAAATAATGAAATTTACTATGTTGTATTATTTAATGAATACCGGTAGTTACACAATCATTCCAACACCCTGTATAAATATTTGTCCTAATAAGGATAACAAGTTGCCTATGTGTCAATCCAGGGCATAAGCTAACTCCGTTCCAAATATGATCCTCATCCGTCTAGCCGTTTAGGTGTGAATAAGTGAAATACGAGTAAGTACCTAACTTCCACACACAATCGCAATCTTTTGTATTTATGAGTGTGAAGTGTGATAAAATGGAAATATGACACTACCGGTAAAATGAAACTAATGCCACGACTGCTCACACATCAAAAATACAACAACTCGTGGACATGAGATTGGTTGTACCTATATTGGCTTGAACGGCATTTTTTAGATTTTTTTTTGTTTGGCATCAAATAAAAAATGTTCATAAAATGGATTAGTACAATGACGGACGGATTATTTTATCGATTTCCTAAAAATGGGTGTTTAGGTACTCGATACCATAACGTGACTGACGGGTGAAAGACGTGCGCGCGGCGCATCGCACACAACTTTTGTGTCGCGTGAATGAATACGTCGCGCTCCCAAAAAGTGCGGCCTGAGGTAGAGTAAAATACCTAAAGTTCTGGGAAAGCCTCGCCTTAAGATTCTCCTAAGAAATGGCTGGTTCGTGTAAAAAATTGAAGTGGAAGCGAGTTATGAGTAATTTTAACTAGTTAAGCAAGGACTTAAGCAATTCTTATATTTAGTACAAGTGGCCATTAGTCTATGAAATTTAATTTTTTTGCATACTTTTTAGTAAGTACATGTTTTTACTGGAAATATCATTCTTAACTAATGTTATGTTTACTTTTGTTTCAGGTAAATTAAATCAGTGGTAACAATATTTATTGTGATATGAACGGTAGTAGCCCATAGCAAAAAGTATTGCATTGGCACCGTTGAATCAAATAATCAATTTCAATTAATATCAATTGAAGTAAAAGGAAAAGTCCAGTTGCAGTAGGTAAGTGCCCAAGCTTGTTCCAATTATTCTACTTCGCTGCCATTTCTTTCCTGAAAGATCGGTGGTAATGGACACAGAATAAATAATAGTTCTTAAAACTCGTAGTCGCACCCAAACGTTGCTACTCGTATTAGCTAGTAAAACAACTTGCTCAATACCTGATAGCCGATCACAGTCTTCTAAGCAAATGAATACGTTGAGAGGGTTGGTAGCCTTGCCAGATACGACGACATTGTAATTTTGTTGATGTTTAGTAGTGTTCTCAAGTGAGTGATATGTAATGTCTTTATTGAGAATAAATGTCTTTAAACCTTAAACCTTAAAATTGATTGAAATAGGTTTGATGAAGAAATTGGAATTTTCAATTTTGGGTCCAGACTTTTTGGACGTGATATCATAAATAAAATGACATGACTACGAGTGAGTAGTAAGTATGTATGCATCTATTTAGGATCGAAGCAGACCGCTGGATGCGAGCAACGCGAGATTTTCCTAAAGTGCAGATCATTGGCAGAGGCATCTGTCCAGTAGTTGACGTCTTTCGGTTAAAATTATGATGCTGAAAATGATTAATCTATGTCATAAGCTGCATCAATAAAGAAATGAATCGAAACGTAATAGTGCTAATCGTGTTCTCTCACTCGTGTTAGCAATATTGTGTGATTGTGCGAGCGAGATGACACGAATATCTCTGCTTCTTTAAATGCGTTTCTTTAACGGTTAGTCGCGTCACATTCTTCAAGTAAGGAAGAAAAATACCCGATGAGCTAAAGAAAATCCCCGTCAGGGTTAAACCCATTCGTGACTTGTAATTTTAACCTTCCTTTTCGTAACGTATAAATTAACCAAAACCTAAAACTTAACCAGCGCGAGTTTCTTGTAACTAATTACCTCTTGTTAGGTCGGTCGGCGGTACGGTTCGCAAAAACTGCTAGAACCTAATGGGGCGTTTAATTGTCGTTTTTACACGTTAGAGGCTGTGCTTTTTTGCTGACCCTCTCTTTTGTTGTGTATGCGTCGTGATGATTAATGATTAGGTTCTTTAGCTTGTTTAAACAGAGAAAAAATCTCATTAAATTCTCTTGTTTGTTGAATGCGATGGCAGCCTAGTTGGGAGCAGGTCCGCCTCTCAAGCCAGAGGGAGTGGGTTCGAAACCAGCCGACGGCACGCACCAATTTGTTCATTGTGTGAGTGTGAACATATGTGCGTATTGTATGTCATCTGCTACATGACTGGAGCCCGGTGTATGGCGACAGGCTCGCCCCCTGTCACATTTGGAACTGAATATCATCCGGCGAAGTGTGGGTGTTGTATTACACCTCTGCCAGCCCCCTCGGGGGAAAAGCGTGAATCATTTATTATTTTTGCCGTCATAAAAAAAAATAGTTTTGTTAGTACCTAAGCATAAACAGTCTCACAAGAACCGTTGATTTTTCGGAATGAAAGTTACTTATTCTAAGTTTTTCTGTATCCCCGACAACGTGTATGTAAACATTAATGATCTTACACTCACACTAATCAGCCGTTCATCATGAAAATTTACATTACAGGCGTTACAAATAAACGGGTAAATAAATACACTTTCGTATTTATAATTTTAATTAGGGGGTCAAACGAGTTTACATTACACGGTTTATAAATGTTTTTAAGAAATATTAAGATTTAGAAATAAACATTACATGTTAATTATGCCTAAAGGAACTTTAACGGAGTTATATTCTTAACTTAAAACGAAACCTTACTATGACCCTAATTAAGGCCGACTGTACAAACAGCGTTACAAAACTTTTTGGCTAAAACTTTCATGTCATATTTGTCCGTTTTCACTAAACAAATAAACTCCCAGAGCTCTGAGAGCATGTATTATTTTGTAAATAGTACGAAAGCTAACTGTATAGTGTAATTACGAGAGAAATGTTACGGATTATGCAGTGATTGCTAAAACTTTTGTGACAACGAATAAATTAAAATCAAATCTATTTTTTTTTTGCATTGAAATTTGTACAAACAAACAGCCGAGAGTTAGTAACTCAATTTATCATCCGCCGAAAAAAAAACCAGCGATTTTGGCTCTAAAAGGTAATATCTGTCAGTGCTTTTAGCCTAAGGATAGATCTATTCTGTTGCCATTCGGTTCCGATGTTTAAAATATTTCGTGTAACTTTTGTTGTAATTAAAATTAGCGCTGTATCTCAAACTTCATGTCGGACATGACTCGCAGTCCTTCCGCAAATAGTTTTAAATTGCAAATGCAATTATTGCATCGCAGTGCCTCACCCAGGGCGGGCGTAGGGCGGCTAAGGGCGGACTGAGTTTAAATTGCTCGCATGCATAATTACAAGAATTGAAACGTGCTACTGAGTGCTGGCAAATTACATGTCAGTGGACGTAAAATACTAAATTGTTATGGAACTTAATTTCCAGCTGAAAATTTAAACACTTTGTGCTTTCCAAAATTATGACATTTCTGTCGGGAACATTTCAAGTTTCTTATTTTTACCTAGATGTTTAGACTTTTAGACAACGTTGTCACCTATTTTTCATTCGCTAATATTTAATTAAATTTTATTTGTGTTATTAATTATTATATTTGTGTTGTCAGCTATTATTTAATTATATTTTGAGGATTTAATATTACTGAGCAAAAATTCTAAAAAACATTTTACAGGAAAATGATTGTGTACGTTTAAATATACATATTTTTTACCTGACCACGCAAAAAGGAGTGTTATGTTTTTCGAGTGTGTGCATTTACGAGTATGTATGTATCTATGTGAGTATGTATGAGGTTTCTTTGGTACGCCCTCTAGCCTAAACAGTTGATGGATTTCGACATGTGAGGTGTCATTTTAAGCGTCTTGATAGTGGAAGTAACATCGGGTACAACGTTTCTAATTATAATTTATTATCAGGAGTGTCAGACTACATTTTGCATTCGAGTTTTTTTGTTTCTCTTTTAAAAATGTTACTTTAACAATAAGAACTGAATCGATTTTACAAAATTTATTACTAACAAATAACACAGGATGTTCACATTGTCTACAAAAATAACAGTTCGCGGCGCGAATGGCGTTCGCGCTATAACGCAATGGCGCCCGTTGATGACGCTGTCACAAATGGCGCGTCATCCAGTTAGCGATGTCTCGTTGCACTGGGATAATAGTCGTTTGCACCCGGCGCCACGCGGCCTGTCGTAATTGGCTCCGTAATTAGAAGACTGACGGGAAGGTTTCCAATTCGTTAGTTTAATGAGAGTTTTGAGCACCACTCACAATACAACTGCGAGGATTTTTGTCGTTGCATTTTAATGCGTTTGACCGATATTTCAGTAAAAAACGGCTTTTTGGAATCATAATTAAAGCCACAATTAACACCATGACTTGTTTTGTACAGAAAAAAGGTCTACAGAAAAGTAAGTTTTTTTTTTTTCGTAAAACATAATTGTTGCCTTGTCTTGTCAAATTAACTTGTCAAACTAATTTTAACCTTCTACATAAATTGGAAGATATTTAAACGATTATCTTTTTTAGAATGCATTCAAATTTGAAATGTAGAACATTTAAAATTTTCTAGTACTTTTTCCACTATGCGGAAATAAAATGAATTTGGTAAAAACCAAACCTATAAAAGCAAATCCGAATCAACCAATAAAATATAACCGCAATAAGACTGCCGGGTGTGTTCATTAAAAAAGTGCTCGGAAGCATTTTACCATAATTTATTCAAGAAATCAGAAATATCTGAATTTAAAACGGCTCCTCTATTTGCGCCTTTAACGAGGTGGTCGCACGGGTGCATTTTCCTGCGGGCGTAAAAAATAACAACGTACAAGCGAGATAGCGAGACAGAAAAATGAAAATGCTAGAAAAGGAGGGAGGTAAGGGTGCTAGGGTGTTATAGCGGTATTTCCATCGCAGTTACCACTACGTGGCACTTGGTTTTTATGTAATGAAAATGAGCTTGTACAGAGGAATTTATTGCGGCGTGATAATTTGAACACCCTATAAGGTTTGTGTTTATAATTTTTGGGAAACGGTTCTTTGGTGTTTGTGTGAAGAGAATTTTAGCTTAAATATTAATGACTTTATGTAATAGATGTGAGTTACTTAGATATAACTTTTTTTTCGTAAGCACACTTAAAAGAAAGAAAGAAAGAAACAATTTATTTTAACGCACAAAACACTACAACAACAACAACAAAATAGTTGATTGAATCAGGCGTTACTTTGCGGAAGTTCATCTTCAAACTTGTTACTTGGACAATATCTAGTGTAATTCCGCTTTAACGTCGCATTAAGTAAAGTCGCATCAAGGAATATGAATTTTTTTTTCGACGTTAAAGCGGAATTACACTAAATATTGTCCAAGTAACAAGTTTGAACAACAAAATACACAATAAAACATTAACCGACAAAAATATAATAACTTCTATACTTATATTAAGACATAAACAAATATTTAGATGATTAAAGTTTCAGTGGTCGCTGTAGTGTCCAATGCGACAAAAAAGGTTAGTGCTCAGCATGGTGCTGCTAATTTCTTAGCAGCACCATGCTTAGCAGCCCCAAGTGTGACGGGGCGAGCCCATCGCCATACACCGGGCCCCAGTCATGTAGCAGATGACATACAATACGCACAATCGTTCACACAATGAACAAATTGGTGCGTGCTATCGGCTGGGTTTTAACCCGGGCCCTCCGGCTTGAGAGGCGGGCCTGCTCCAACTAGACTATCGTCTGCTTGAAGCTCCTTATTAACTACTAAGTATAGCTGTACCAACAACATCAGACCTCACGACGTGGATAACAAGCTGCTGGTGGGCGGCGGCACCCCACACGTATGCAGCCTGTTGCTTGTTTACAATCCGCCATAATCTGGGACGTGACCGATCTGTCACGATCTTATGATACAGAAAATATACTTCAGAACGATAACTCTCGTGAGTTCATACTTCATATCTATCGTCAATAAAAGGTACTTCAAAACACGAGGAGGCTGAAAAAGACTTGTAATTTAAAAGGCACAATTTTTAAAGAATCAAATGAGACTAAAAAATGAGAGATGAAAAGCGATGGCAGTCTAGTTGGGAGAAAGCCCGCCTCTCAAGCCAGAGGGAGCGGGTTCAAACACAGCCGCGACGGCACGCATAAATTTGTTCCTCGTGTGAGCATTTGTGCGCATTGTATGTCATCTGCCATATGACTGGAGCCCGGTGTAAGGCGACCGGCTCGCCCTGTCATATTTGCGACTGAATATCGTCCGGCGAAGTGTGGATGTTGTATTACACCTCTGCCAGTCCCTTCGGGGGAAAGGCGTGACGATATGTTATGTTAGTGTTATGTAAAATGAGACTAAAATGTAAAATGCATTTGACGTTACGTTACCAAGTCTTGCGATTCTTAACCATTCTGTGGTTGGAAGAAATAAATTAAATTGATACACCCCTGCAGCAGGGCTAGCCCGGGTTGAAGACAACCACAATTTTTATCCCGCGAGAAAGAGACAAACATATCGGTATTCTAGCTTTGTCACATTTAAGCGTGGATAAAAACAATGGAGAGACAATTTTTCTCCAGCCCGTGCTAGCCATGCTGGTATTCTGACTTTGAAAGCATCTCGTTAGGTCGCGCTCACTTTACGGTGTTTCAATTTTTTCTATGTGTATGTCTTCTATTTATTATATTCCTTGAATCTTATAAACAGTTTTAGTTATAATAGTGGGCACTAAATGAGTAAAAAAAAGCGACTCAGCTTAAATAACTCTACAACTTAAGTACACAAAGTCGTCATCAAGTTAAGTATGTATGTCTCTGCAGGTAGCTTACGCTGCGCCCATGACGTGACTAGACGGTAGTGATAATACTGATAACGTGGTAATGCTATGTTGGTGCTGATAAGGGAGAAATGGAGATATCATTACTTTCCTTCTAAGAACTCTAATTTGGGTGTCCCGTTATAACCCGAAATTTGAAGCAAGGTTGCTTGGATAGACCCATGGTATAATAATATACTCCGCCAGGTATAGCACTGGTCACGTGGGAAACACGTAGTGACGTCAATCGATGCTCAAGCAAGACACAAATATGTCCTTTACAAGTAGTTCGAAAGAGACGGATGATGATGACGAGTGACGTCATTACGTGTTTGCTCCCGGAACTAGCATTCCGGCAACCTTGTTTTTTTGGATCATGCATAGACCGAGTTGTTAGCCGTAATGATTAAGGCGCTTACGCTTGGCTGAATTTAGTCATTTTAATTTAGAAAGAGAGGGAGGTAAGGGTGCTAGGGTGTTATAGCGGTATTTCCATCGCAGTTACCACTACGTGGCACTTGGTTTTTATGTAATGAAAATGAGCTTGTACAGAGGAATTTACTGCCGCGTGATAATTTGAACACCCTTTAAGGTTTGTGTTTATAATTTTGGAAAAATGGTTTTTTGGTGTTTGTGTGAAGAGAATTTTAGCTCAAATATTAATGACTTTATGTAATAGATGTGAGTTACTTAGGTAAATACAACTTTTTTTTTTTCGTAAGCACACTTAAAAGAAAGAAAGAAAGAAACAATTTATTTTAACGCACAAAACACTACAACAACAACAACAAAATACACAATAAAACATTAACCGACAAAAATATAATAACTTCTATACTTACATACATAAACAAATATTTAGATGATTAAAGTTTCAGTTGTCGCTGTAGTGTACAATGCGACAAAAAAGGTTAGTGCTCAAGCCCCAAATGTGACGGGGCGAGCCCATCGCCGTACACCGGGCCCCAGTCATGTAGCAGATGACATACAATACGCACAAACGTTCACACAATGAAAAAATTACAAATAGTTCGAAAGAGACGGATGATGATGACGAGTGACGTCATTACGTGTTTGCTCCCGGAATGCTAGACCTTGTTTTTTTGGATCATGCGTAGACCGAGTTGTTAGCCGTAATGATTAAGGCGCTTATGCTTGGCTGAATTTAGTCATCTTAATTTAGTCGTTGCTGAATTTAGTCCAGTATAATCGCATTCAAGAAGCTAGCATCCTGAATTCAGAAGCAAGGATGGCGTGTGACTGACTGAATCATTTAGAAGCTTGACTCAATTCAGCCAAGTGTAAGTGCTTTTAAGTGAGCCTCCTGACTAAACAGATAGATAGAAAAACTCTTTATTGTTCACACTACAAATAAAAAAAAAAACAATCATTATTATTATAACAATTATTATTCAATTTAGTCCAGTATAATCGCATTCAAGAAGCTAGCATCCTAAATTCAGAAGCAAGGATGGCGTGTGACTGACTGAATCATTTAGAAGCTTGACTCAATTCAGTCAAGTGTAAGTGCTTTTAAGTGCGCCTCCTGACTAAACAGATAGATAGAAAAACTCTTTATTGTTCACACCACAAATAAAAAAAAACAATTATTATTATTATAACAATTATTATTCAATTTAGTCCAGTATAATCGCATTCAAGAAGCTAGCATTCTAAATTCAGAAGCAAGGATGGCGTGTGACTGACTGAATCATTTAGAAGCTTGACTCAATTCAGTCAAGTGTAAGTGCTTTTAAGTGCGCCTCCTGACTAAACAGATAGATAGAAAAACTCTTTATTGTTCACACCACAAATAAAAAACAATTATTATTATTAAAACAATCATTATTCAATTTAGTCCAGTATAATCGCATTCAAGAAGCTAGCATCCTAAATTCAGAAGCAAGGATGGCGTGTGACTGACTGAATCATTTAGAAGCTTGACTCAATTCAGCCAAGTGTAAGTGCTTTTAAGTGCGCCTCCTGACTAAACAGATAGATAGAAAAACTCTTTATTGTTCACACTACAAATAAAAAAAAAAACAATCATTATTATTATAACAATTATTATTCAATTTAGTCCAGTATAATCGCATTCAAGAAGCTAGCATCCTAAATTCAGAAGCAAGGATGGCGTGTGACTGACTGAATCATTTAGAAGCTTGACTCAATTCAGTCAAGTGTAAGTGCGCCTCCTGACTTATCAGATAGTTAAAAAAACTCTTTATTCTTCATACCTAAATAAAAAAGAAAACATATAATTCGATCACGATAGCATGGATGCCAATCCTCAAAAGCGGTACTAGGCATCAGGCAATGACATCTTTTCAACATGATAACAACGTTTCGTTTTGTTTCGCCGCGCAATAAGGTTCATAATCGCGCAGCGTTGAAAACAAAACGTCACCATCATGGCAATGAGATGTCATGGTAGGCCCCCAGTGGCCCTATTCGGAGATTTGAGATTTTCATCTCACCTTTTTTCGTCCTTGTGGCTCTCGTTTGAAACTTCATAGGTGTGAGAGTGACCAAGATAAAATCTCATCTCACGCGTAGGAATAGTCCCCCAGATTGGTACTAATTACTAATGTAATACCATTTTAAAATCGAAAGTGCCTTAACTTTTAAGGCACACTATGAATAGATGTTCGAAGTCAGGTCTACTCATAGTCTTATCACACGCAAAAGATCATTTTCCCACGAGCTAGCGATCTGCGTACACGCAGGGTCAACGACCTGCAGCCTTCGTAACCTAGCAACGGTACTTGAGCCTTCACCTCCTTGGACCATTACTACAATCTAAGCTTTATTATTTTTGTAATAAGGTAGATTTTCGTCTGTCTCGATTGCCTAGTCTTAGAAGAAACGATTTGAGCAAGTATTTCTATTTTGAACCCTTTTCACTCATTTTAGGATTCACTTTCATTTGACTCGTAATTTATTTTGCTGCGTTTCGAGCTGTTGGATTTTGAACTTAGTTTTCATTGAGAAAGAGTTGATTTCATGCCATTAATAAATGCCAGTGCGTCCATTCATTGGGCACGAAATATGAGTGTATGTTTCGCGTATTGTTTTGTGACTGTCTTAGTTAGAGTATCCGTCATCTTTTATGATCATAAATGGCAGTGGAAAGTTAATGGTCAGTTATTGCAATTTGACTTATGGTTCCTCTCTAGAACAGATAGCACGCTCGGCAACCTATGTTTAGTTTGTAACAATTGAACAGTTGCGCTTTGGGAAAAGTTGGCTAGCAATTTTGAAAGTTAGCAAGAAATTATGTGGAGAAAATAATTCATGTAGAGTAAGAAATTCCTTATTAGTAGTACTAAAAAGGGATTTTTGTAAAATAATCCCATAAGGGCGACTTTTTTTTTTTTTTTTTTTTTAATGTACAATGGGTCGTCGTTTGACCACCAACTCACCTGATGTTAAGCGACGTTGTGGTCTAAGATGGAGCACGACGACCTATAAGGTACTTATTCACTCTAGCCTTGAAGTTTTGTAGAGTGAAGAAGTACAAAGACGGCAGTTGAGTGAGGCACTACAAGTGCGCTACTGCTCAGACCCGTCTTCGGAATGGTTACACCGGACTACATCCCGAAACACGACTAGGTCATTTCACGGCATGGCTTGGTCCGGTGGGTGGTAAGCCACGGCTGAAGCCTCCCACCAGAGCTTGCTATCCGGTTAGCACTACCCGGGGACCACGTGTAGGGAATCAGAATAGAGTACACTCCTACGGACGTGGGTAGCTCAGCCCCCAAAACTTTGTAGAAGCCGGTTATCTTTTTCTCAGAGCTAGGTAACTGCTCATCAGAGGTTAGTTAAACTGAGAAATCGTCCTGTGAGCAAGCAAGAGTTAGAACTGTTAGAAGCTAACTTTGAGTCTACACGATACTAGAGTGACACCTAGAACATTATAACTCTGAGTTAATTAACCCTTTTTTTCCGTGGTGGAATGTTTTTTACACATCCCCGTTTGCCCCTTTGGAGGCGGAGCGGGGTATGTCGGACTCGGTGCCAGCAGGGCACGAGTTAATTAACCCTGCGTTTAAGAATTTAACTCTTAATTTCCATAATTGACCCTAAGATAGATAACTAGGAGATGTTGAAAGGTCGCGAATTCTTGGCATCTACGCGTACGAAGTCGAAGACATTAGCCGGGTATTAAAATTCGAAAATCTCATAATTAAATGTCCTTTTTTTTAAATTAGTAATTCCTTAAAAGTTTTTGTCATGTTTGCGAGTATGAGGAAATGTCAGGGTTCGCACTACGACTTAAATTTTTAAAGCCTCTAAACAAATGTTTCTACACTGTTACAAAACTAAATTATTTTTGGGGAAATATCAAATATCATTGATTTACATTTTATATTAACATTAAGAACATTTTTTGCGAGATGCTAAACCCTGATATTGATGGCCTTTTTTGGGAGATGACTTGGCTCCCAAAGTTGCTATGCGTAAGGCCTGAATTATACAGGCCGGACGTAAAGCCAGGATGCGGTGTGGACAAGAAGTAGGGACGACGCCGCTTCAAAACTTGTTCATGTACAAGTATAAGAGGTACGATGCCACATACACACACACACACACAGAGAGAGAGAGAGAGAGAGACGCACAAACACACACACACACACACACACACACAAAGACACGTCAAACTGATAACACCCCGTCATCTTTAGGGTTGTATGTATGTATGAAAACGACGTATTTTGAATCATGACACAAGAAACGCGGCGCAGGCTAGCATCTTCACAGTTTTCAAGCATGAATCGTGTCGGCGCCTCATCCTCACCTTAAGTCCCGCCTGTATAAATCTAGGCTAAAGATACTAGGACTTCATATGTTGCGACATGGTGACGAGTCAAAACCAGTACTTACTTATATTTTATAGTAAAATGATTTGGTTAAAAAAAACCTATAATTGCTAGCTTCGACATACGAGTACATAGATCTCAATATCGAAAAATGGCACCTTACATACTAGGCTTAGATCAAGTTTAGTGTAAGCCTTGTTTCGCTGTCAGTCGCTCTGTGATCGCGTCGGTGTCACGCCTAAATTAAATATGACTTTAACAAAAGCAAATGTCATCAACGTTATTTAGAATTAAATGAAGTTACTTTGAATAGAACGGGTGTCGATCCGGTGTCACTATGGGAATGAAAAGATTTGATTTGGCTTAAGTGAGTATATTGAGTGAGTATTATAACCGATTTACATTGACTAAATATTACTTACTTTTATTTATTTTATTGGTGAGCTGTGAACAGGAGAGAGAGAGAGAGAGAGAGAGAGAGAGAGAGAGAGACTATATAAACCTAAAAAAATAATGACAATAGTTTCCGATAAATACAGATTATAAAAACATGTTGATTATCAATGAACGCTGATGTTTAAAGAGACCCGACATCTATGTATGTCAATACTCAATACTCAATAATTTATTGCTTCCATTATGGTACATGCAGTTCTTAAAGGTAAAAATACATAAAATTGTATCACATAATGACCCTGATAGGGTATGGCAACATTGTTCAGAGTGGATTTTTTCTATTAAATATTTTTGTCAGTTAAGAATTCGTCTAGAGTGTGATGTGATCGGAGCTTGCTACACATAATCAACTCATGAGTAGGTATTAAAACAAGAATTCTAGGAACACCTGGACTAAACAAGCCTTGTAAGAAGTCGTGATCGCCACCATTCATAACACGTACCTTGTACCTACTTGCGTACCGGTAAATAGGCAGTATATAATCACACTATCGTGACTTAGGTAGTACGTGTTCTATGTTAGTGACGCAGTGACTCTTATTATCCCATCAATCCTAACTAGGTAATATTATAAATGCGAAAGTGAATATGTTCGTTTGTTTCGCTTTCACGCCTTAACTACTATGCCAGTCACCAAATTTTGCAAACACGTTGTCAGGGGTACAGAAAAGGACATAGAGTACTTTTTAGCCGTGAGTAACATAGAACATTACATAGCAGCAGCATTTTTAATAAGTACTTTGCAATGAATTGATAAAACCACAAGCGAGTTTCAGAGCTAGCGAGCTACCTTTTATTAGCTTTCTTTAATAGATAGCTAGCGAGCTTCCTTTTAAAATTAAAATACAACTTCCCGTTATCCGAATTGGATTTTGTAAAATTGGGATCAATCTGCAAGTAAGTATATCCATTTAAACAAAAAATACTTTTCAAAATCGATTCATAAAACTGTGCCAAGCACTATTAAACATTAAAATAAAAATGCAACCAAATTGAGAACCTTCTCTTTTTTGAAGTTGGTTTTAAAAAATAAACGGTAATAGCCTACTTGGAGAACGCCCGCCTCTCAAACCAGAGGGAGCGGGTTCGAACCCAGCCGACGGCACGCACCAATTTGTACATTGTGTGAACAATGCTCGTATTGTATGTCATCTGCTACATGACTGGAGCCCTGTGTATGGCGACAGGCTCGCCCCCTGTACATTTAAGACTGAATATCGTCCAGCGAAGTGTGGGTGTTGTATTACACCTCTGCCAGCCCCTTCGGGGGAAAGGCATGACGATATCTGAAAACCAAACTTGCTTACATTTATTAGTGCTTTGATCGAATATAATCGTGAAATACAAACGAAACGGTTCTCTTCAGTTTCATTATTTTCCCTCAATACCTACCCTCCCTGTGTGCCCTTGACATTGCCCGAGGGCGGCGCTCTTTGACCCTCTATTTAATTCCCCTAAAAGCCTTCAATTTATGAACCGTACTCTTTTCCTGCTTTGAAAAATTGGACGGATACGCCTTCTCTTACCAAATGTTATTTAAATCCGTCCTATTTACTTCTCTGAAAGGTTAAACGTCGCTATTTGAATGAATGTTATTTTAACGTAATCGTTCACCCAAAAAACTAAATAAAAATGTCGGAACATAATCTAAAATCTAAGTTTAAAAACCGAATTCGTCATCCATGTAAACAATTTTCGTTTTTCAAAATCAAAAAAACAATTTTTAGGCTTTTGTTGCTATTTTAAAAACTGCTTGACTCATTTCGACAAAATTCATATGGGACCTCCTCTGAAGTATGATCTCTCAAAACAAAACAAAAAAAAATCATATACAATTTCGACTTCCTCGGTGGCTCAGTTGCTAGTGTACCTGTCTTCTGAGCTTGGGGGCGTGGATTCGATTCCCACCTAGGGCAAACCTCCATGTGATGAACATTAGTGTTTGTTCTATGTCTGGGCGTTAATATCTATTTAAGTATGTTTTTAAAAATATCTAATTACTCGTATGTATATCAGTCTCTGGCAGCCATAGTACAAGCTTTGCTTAGTTTCCGGTCATCTTATTAAATTTACTTAGCTCTCTGTAGATTTCTTAATTTCAGCAATGCTACGGAACACACACACAACTAAACGAACACCTTGACCTTTAAAACATATTATATTATGCGTCATTAAAATGTCTAAGTTCATTCAAGTCGGTAATCTGATGCTCGTTAAATATTTTCTGTTGCACAGTTAAAGTATTACTCCTTTTTAGGGTTCTATACCCAAAAGGTGAAACGGGAACCTGTTAATAAGACTCGTCCGTCCGTCTGTCTGTCTATCTGTCCGTCGTCACCAGGCTGTATGAACCGTGATAGTTAGACAGTTGAAATTCTCAAAGATTATGTATTTCTCTTGCCGCTATATCAAACAGCAAATACTAAAAAACAGAATAAAATAAATATTTAACACAACCAACACACAACAAACGTGTTTTTTTGCCGTTTTTATAGATGGTACGGAACCCTTCGTGCGCGAGTACGACTCTCACTTGGCCGTTTTTTTTTGTATAATAAAATCTCCCCTTTTAAATTAACTACATGCTCGTACATCAATCAAGTTCTAGACAGTCATGCGCGTCTGTCTGTCATTTACTATACAAACACTCACACTAACACAATACCGTTACTTTACACATTCACACATGCGCGCTAATTCAATGAGTGTCACCTTTACCTTGCCCCATGAATACATTTGAAATGAAACCTTGTTTCTATCACCAAAACGAACAAATTTGAATATTAGCAACTTACAGTTTCTTAACTTGCCCCGAACAATTTGTCTTCGATTTTGTCTAGAACCATTTAAAGTTCAAATTCGATTTCTACTGACGTCTCGTCGTGGTCACGTTGTTGTGAATGTGAACTCTATCATTTGGCTGTTAAAGTTTTGTTTCGTGTGTCGTTGTACGGTATTGGTCGTACCAAGTGGTGCCAGGCAACGGAAGAATGCGCCGGAGTACTGTAACCAATAACTATGGCCCGTATTCGTAGTGTTTTATGAATAAAAGAATACGACACCGGTAAAATATGCCTCGGGTTGTAAACATTGCTTTGACATGTCAAGGTAGAGTCAACTGCACGCTAGCTAGAGTATAATTACAAAAAGTATAAAAATCAATTAGCTTATCTGGTACAGAAAATCTGTAGGATGTAACGTTTTGACTAGATTTAAATTGGCATTTGACATCAATGCAACATTTGACGTGTCAAGCCTCCATGATCCCATGAATTGTGCTTGTAATGGTTTTTATGCTGATTGCCGAGTTAAGCCGGTTTGTGGCAAAAACAAAATTTGGGCTTTTATTTTCTCTTTTTATCCACGCTTTGGATCTACGCTTTACCATGATTGCTCGTTTGGTTATTGCTACTAAAAGGTACCTAAAGCTCTATAGTTTAGAACGCTAAATTGCTATATCTAATCTAGCTAAATATATACCTGTCTTTGTTATTTCTGCGTATTAGACAAGGACATCGATAGTTACTACTTTGGATTTAGCAATTTAGCTTTCTAAATAGGGCCTCTAGTCTGATTTAACTACAGGGTCTTAAATTTTAAAAATTTCTTACCTCTAATTGCAGAGGCGTATTTTCAACCACTTGTATCATCGAAATAATAAAAGGAAGAAGCGTCACGTTGCGAGTGTCATTTCTCGTACACAGTGCGTGGACCCAATGTAACTACAAGCAAACGGACACTACACAGCTCCGTTGACAGTATTAAGTTACGTATATCAATAACAAAGATAGAGAGACGTACAAGAGACTATAGCGAGAACGAGACAACAATAATTATCACTGTTGCGACTGGTTGCGTTTGTTTGCGACTACGGTGTATTGTGTGCAGCACCTAATTTTGCGATCCATTTTTAGGTTCTCATACCGGATCTCCCCTAAATATGGTCGAAGACCCGTATATCTATAAATACGAGTCTAGTTTATACTTAGAACTTGATTAGCTTAATGTTATTTCTCAGTTGTTTTGCCTCAAGTTGTTTTGGACGATCGACCTTGGATATGGCATTTGACGAGGAAAACCCATGACTTGCGATATAACTAGTTGCTTCCCGTGGTTTACTTACAATCCTAAAGAACAACACGTTTTCCTACAGTAAAAAGCTACAGAAATAATCCAGGCCATAAGCTACAGCTTTCATAGCTTCATATTGCTTTTATTTTAAATTAGCTGCGGCCCGCGGTTTTACCCGCGGTTAAAAAGTATTCTATGTGCTATTCTAGACTATGATCTATCTCTGTGCTAAATTTCATCTAGATCTGTTCAGCTGCTCTGGCGTCAAAGAGTAACAAACATCCACCCATCCATCCATCTTACAAACTTTCGCGTTTATATATTAGTAGGATCTTATGGAGCATTGCTGACCGAGCGAAGCAAGATCTTGAGATTCTACTGGGATCATAAAAAAAATTTGGTCTGTGACTGGTTATAGAGATACGTAAGGCTCTGTTCGAGGCGAACTACTTTTTGTAAAAAGGACAAAGTTCGTATAGACCTCGTGGAAAGTCCTAGTGTCAGAGGTTTTGGGCTATCCGAAGGTCTATGACTTGGCTTTGCGGTCGCTGTTATTGAAGTTTATTCTCTGATAAGAATTCATTAATCTCAACGGGAAGACATGAACGAACAAACATTATCACACAAAACAGACAAACTTTCGCATTTTATTGTGATATATGATAAAGGGAATTCTTATGATTGTTTAATTTAACATTTAGCTTAATGCTAATCAATTTATTGTCTTGGTTGGTATTTTTATGGCACAAATCTCAGCTATTTTGTTACGAGATGGTTCTTGTTTAGCAAGTATTCAAAGGTGTTTTGTCTACAAATATCCCTAGTCTCGACCTATGTCTTTTTAAATAATTAAGTTTGACCACAACTCACCTGATGGACTGACGTGGTCTAAGGTGGAGCATGCTTGCCCATGAGGTCTGCCTATTCACTCTTGTCTTGAAGACTTGAACAGACCCTAGTTGCAAGGTTGTAACTATTGCTTGTTTGCCGACGCAGGATGTGCGATGCACTTCTTAACAGTTCCTGCGCGCCAGCGAATGAAACCGCCAGGCGCAACTATTAAGGCCCGGTATTTACACGAAATCAACGATAACTAGTAATCAAAATAAAAAGTAATAAACAATCAGTAATAGTAATAAATAGTAAAATAAAGTTGTTTGTTCTTTTTATGGTAGTTACAATGTTTTTCCAGTTTTGTGGTGTTGTTTGCGCCAAGTTTGATATGAAGAATTAAGATGATCAGGTGCAAAAAATACAGCTGGTAGAAACAACAACCAAAAATACTTTAACCGGAGTAGAATTTTAAAAATAATTCTCATTTTGAAAAAAAAAAAACAAAAAGTTTGTTCTAAAGAAGTGTTTGAGCGTGGTTATCTAAATTTTCAGCGGTTACAACACATTTTTTCCATTATTAAATAGCCCTATTTGATCTCTAAGTTCATCCGAGTAACTTTTTCTTATTTGTGTTCTCATTACGATGAATACCAATAAAAACAGCAACGAAATGTAATTCTAGGCGCTGGTCTCATTTTACCATCAAATATGATTTATGATTTTCTCTAAATGAAGCGGTTTAAGTAAATGTCGGTGAAAAATCGTGGTATAACCGTGTCTTAAACTTATTTTTTAAACAATTCTTCAATCGTAACCGTGTCACGTTCTTCAGGCATAATTAAGTGTTTTGTTATCATCGCCAGCATTTTATATCGCCGTAAAAGACGCTCGTTTCTCATAAAAATCGCTTATCTTGTTCATAAA
The DNA here is from genome assembly GCA_911728515.1 of Peribatodes rhomboidaria. NCBI lineage: Eukaryota > Metazoa > Arthropoda > Insecta > Lepidoptera > Geometridae > Peribatodes > Peribatodes rhomboidaria. The sequence continues at coordinate 13,199,227 of OU452179.1, read as the reverse complement.
GCGTATTTACAAGTAAATGATGATATACAGGTGTATTTACAAATGTTGTTTTGCTAACTTCTTCTTGTACTGTTATCTATTCTGTGCCTCTACGAATATAAATGAATCTCAATGTAAATAGAATGAGGTTTTCTTTGATGTACCTTTTTTAGGGTTCCGTACCCAAAGGGTAAAACGGGACCCTATTACTAAGACTCCGCTGTCCGTCTGTCGCTAGGCTGTATCTTGTGACCCGTGATAGTTAGACAATTGAAATTTTCACAGATGATATATTTCTGTTGCCGCTATTACAACAAATACTAATAAACAGAATAAAATTAATATTGAAGGGGGCTCCCATACAACAAACGTGATTTGTTTGCCATTTTATCGAAAATGGTACGGAACCCTTCGTGCGCGAGTTCGACTCGCACTTGGCCGGTTTTTTATGTATACCCACTTACTAATGTCACAATCAAACCAAAGATCTAAGTCGTAGTCCATTGGCTTGAATGAGCTAAGGCTTTTTCTAGCATAACATTTTCGTGAGATACGTAGGTCCATAATTATCAAAATATTTACGTAATAAAATTACAAATCGTCACGCCTTTCCCCCGAAGTAGCTGGCAGAGGTGTACAACACCCACGCTTCGCCGGACGATATTCAGTCCCAAATGTGACCGGAGGCGAGCCTGTCGCCAAAATAGTTACGATCGGTCCAAAGACTATAATATGGATCGGTCAACGAGTAACATGGTTTCTGGCTTTATAAACGCCTCAAATCTGGATGTCATGCATAAATAGTTTTTTTTTATATGTAATCGTGTTCATCGTAGAACACATTATAGCTTACCATCACCTAGTTCAGTTAACTATACACCATCGATCAAACGCTTAAAAAGTACAGGGCCACTGTACTAGAGGATATCTATATTCGGAGATTTGAGATTTTCATCTCACTATTTTTCGTCCTTGTTGCTCTCGTATGAAACGTCGTAAGTGTGAGAGTGACCAAGATAAAATCTCATCTCATCTCACGCGCAGGAATAGGCCCCCAGGTTGACATCGCGCTTGTCACCATTATGTGTCGTCAGAATATCCTGCTAAAAGATATGTCCAATCAAAATATCCCGACCAAAAATAGGCGTGGAATCGTACCAATATTAGAATCAGAATTTTTAATTGAATTATTTACCTACAAGACTACATAATAGAGCAAGCTTTGATATAAACAAGATTTTATGATCTGAATCGATTAAATAGACTGCTAAACGAGTACCGATTATACCTCTAGATGCTATAATTTATGATAATTTTATATCAATTGCAAATCGCAACCGGATTTAATTGAGTGCATTCTAGGAACTTCTTCGCGATTATTCTAATGCATATGCAATACGCATAAAACATTAAATAATATGTTATACTGATGTAGGACGTTATTAATCATGTACTTAGGTATGTTTTTATAATCATGTTTCATGTTTCAATCGCTCATAAATCTAATTTTTAAAAGCAGTTAAAAGTTCAATTGATTGTTTAATAATGAATTAATGAAATTTTCTGTGCTTACTGCTAAATGTAGCCAAAAATAAAACAGACACTTGCATTATTCGTTAGCGTTAGTTTTCCTCGTTTTTTTTTAACTTCAAAAGTTTTAGTTATTTATTCAATGTGAAAGTCTTTATAGACAGGTTCCAGAAACATTTTAACATAACATTGTCACGCCTTTCCCCCGAGGGGGTTGGCAGAGGTGTAATACAACACCCACACTTCGCCGGACGATATTCAATCCCAAATGTGACAGGGGGCGAGCCTGTCGCCATACACCGGGCTCCTTCCCTCTGACTTGAAAGGCAGGCCTTCTTCGGCTAGGCTATCTAATGTAAGTGAAGATAGCTATAAAGTATCTGTCTTTATTCCCTTAAACTTTTAGATTATGTTGTAACATCATAAAGGCTTTGAAGGGTACACAGATTGTTACCACGGGCTACTGTCGTTACCGCGTTTGCCTGCGGCCTACCTACCCACAATTAAATATAACGAGGTATTTTTCGTAAAATAAAAATTGAACTTTGTATTGTCTTTTGTTGTAGTATTATTTTTGACATTGGACATTTTATGCCATAAAATGTTGTTGGGACTGAATATAATATCGTCTGGCGAAGTGTGGGTGTTGTACACCTCTGCCAGCCCCCTCGGGGGAATGGCGTGACGATATGTTTATGTTATGTACACTTATATTAACAAGAGATAATAGTGAATAGGTAAGTCTGTACTCTGCTGCCCTTACCAATAGAGTAATTATATTAATATATAATAGCCTGGGAATAGTTATAGAGAGTTTTGTCTTATAAGAAAATAAGCAAGTATTTAAAAAAAACCTTAAAAGGCGGCTGCAATATATTATACCCTTAAGTACTTTTGATATAAGACACACCTCACATGTCGAAATCCATCAAGTTGTTTAGGCTGTAAGGCGTGCCTAAAAAACTTCATACGTAACTTACTTACATAGACATTGATGCACTCGACAACATAACCCTCCTGCTTGCGCAGTCGGGTAATAAGAAAGAAGAAGCTAAGCTAAGTGGGTGTTTATTTGTTATGTAGAGGGTAATCTCCGGAATAAATCGTCACGCCTTTTCCCCAAGGGGGCTGACAGAGGTGTAATACAACACCCACACTTCGCCGGACGATATTCAGTCCCAAATGTGACAGGGAGGAGCCTGTCGCCATACACCGGGCTCCAATCATGTAGCAGATGACATACAATACGCACATATGCTCACAAAATGAACAAATTGGTGCGTGTCGTCCGGCTGGGTTCGAACCCGCTCCCTCTGGCTTGAGAGACGGACCTTCTCCCAGCTAGGCTGCCAACGCTTTTAAAAAACTAAACCAACTATTTATACTCAACGCTTTATTTTAAAGAAATTGATAATGTTAAAATTATAAAGCTCAGTTATAACTTTTAACAGCTCCACGATTAACAAAAGGCTCTCTGAGTAGAGTTGCCATAAATCAACCGCAGATTATGAAAATACCCCCAAATTGGGAGAATTAAACCCCACTATTGACATATCGGGCCCTAAGGGTTGTACCAATTACGCACCCCTGTACCGACCCTGGAGGGGACGAAAATTCGCATAAATTTTCCGCTTCTGCGTTAATTAAATCTAGAGATGTGATGTTGAAACTGGTTCATAGTTTATAACAAAAAACATTAGACAAAGTTTTTTGGAATAAAGTTAAAACTGAAAGGTGCTCCAGTGTTCTATTTTGCTTTCTCTAAAATCTAATTAATTATTAATCTCTTATAGCAAATCTGCACTGGCTTTACACGCTATTTGTTAGGTGAATGAGTTTAGCCTACTCATTAGGCCATTAGTTTAGACTAATGAGTTTAAACCTGTGCCGTACTTTTTGTTTCCTATAAACCATTGCTAAGTATCAATTTTGTAGTAGAACGTAAATAATCAGAAAACATTTAAATTGTCTGCTTGTTTTTCTTCTAATTTTGAAATGTGGAAAGGCTGTTTTTAATTTAGAAATGGCTCAATTGCCAAACTGGCCAATTTACAATCAAACAATAACGAAAAAATGTCAATAACATTTTTTCTACTACACAGTACTTCACCTTCGTAAATATGGTATCCCAACTCTAGAGAGACCTAGAGCGATGCTCTATGACTCTCATACAAGCATTGCAAGAAGGTCGAAGATTACAAGGTAGAGTTAAACGCCCATATTTCAGGAGGCTGCAAGATTAAACGTAGGCTTCTAGTAATAATGAAAATTGGTGCCGAAAAATTAGTGTAATTATAGTTGATTGAATCAGGCGTTACTTTGCGGAAGTTAATCTTCAAAATTGTTACTTGAACTAATATCTTATGTAATTCCGCTTTAACAAATATATAGTTAAAGCGGAATTACACTAGATATTAGTTCAAGTGACAATTTTTAGTGTTATTATGTAGAGCTGGAAGTCACGAGTGACAGGAGTTAAGAGTCAGAGAGATTTAGGTGGAGGTTAATTTTAAAAAAAATATGCCATATGTGGCAAACAAGCTAACGGGCCGTCTGATGGTAAGCGATCACCGTTGCCTATGGATATTTGTAACACCAGGGGCATCACAGATACGTTGCCGACTTTTAAGGACTCTACTGACAGCCCTTTTGAATAACCCCCTGTTGTAGTTACTCGGTAATAATGCAGGAGGGCAGTTCATTCCACAGATTGCAAATGTGCAGCAAAAAAAATGGTGATGGCTAGACCAATGGGAGTGTAGGGTCTGTTTGCCGTAAAGAAAAGTGCCGATTAAGGAAATCGAGTTAAGAAAGGATGTGTTAATTCATCCTATTCCGACTTCCTAACTAATATTATAAATGCAAAAGTGAGCTCGTGCGTTTTCTTATTTGTTTGTTTGTTACGCTTTCACACTCTTACTACTGAACCGATCATCATACAATTTTGCATAGACGTTGTCAGAGGTACAGAGGGGCATAGGGTATCTTCACCCGGAAAAAAATAACTGCGGCCTTTGGTCTTAAACAAATTAAAGACCAGAAGCCCCAGACAAGTTGTATGAGCTTCCAAGCTATTCCAATTCTACAATCGCAAGCGTTCAAACTTTAGCTGATAATTGGACGAATTACGAGCTATATAAATCACGTGATCTGTCAACTCGTCCAATCAGCAGCTGATATCGAGCGATAGCGTTGTAGAAATAAAATTGCTTAGAAGCGAATGGAACTAGTCTAGGTCCCAAGGGTTTTGATTAAGGGGGTGTAGTAGAAGACGTAAATACATCTAGCCTAGATGGGAACTGGTACATGTGCATTTATATAATTGTTTATTCTTTTTGTTACAGGTAATTACTAAAATATCATCATCTTGATAAAAAATATCAAGCCAGGAGGCAGGATCTTTCGTTTTTTGGAGCAGAAAGGTAATTGCCATCACAAAATTCTACATGTTTTCAAAATCCAAGCCAGAGGGTGCGGGTTCGATCCCAGCCGAACAACACGTACCAATTTGTTCATAGTGTGAACGTATGGGCGTATTTAATGCCATGTGCTGGATGACTGGAGCCCGGTGTATGGCGACAGGCTCCCTCTTGCCACTTTTGGGACATAATATCGTCCGGCGAAGTGTGGGTGTTGTATAATACCTCTGCCAGCCCCTTCGGGGGAAAGGCGTGATGATATGGTATGTTATGTTGTGTTTTCGAAATAAATACATAATTATGTAAAAGCTTACGTACTTATTGTTTTTGTCTGAGCCGAGCTTACAGCTCTTTACTCTGATATCAGAGTGCTTAGGCCGCTTCAAGGCCTCCGAATATAGACTTTTATTGTAGAAGGCAAAATACCCAATTTAGTTAGTTTTTATATCATAAAAATATAAAACCAGTTCAAGTTTTACTGAAGACATCTCCAGCCAAGCCACTTGTGAATTTGCGAGCCGTCGCAACCATTTCACCTTCCAAACCTACTTGGAACAAGCACTTATTTGCACAAGTGGAAATATCTGAATTAAATTATTTCGTTTACATTTTGAATTACTCATTAATTGGATGCTTGCTGTTTTATTTTTCGTAAAAATAATGTTTTTCACTCAAATGCGGGACGATACTTGAATGTTACAGGCTTTTCAGATGTCTGTTTAATTAGTCTGCAATTTGAAGCAATTATATTGCAGACTCGTTAAATTGCAAAAGTTATTTTTACTTATTTCAGATGAGGTAAGGAATTCCGAGGTTAAACGTTCTCGTTTCTTTTTCTGTGTTTATTTAAGTTCATTAAAAACTTGCAGTTGCAGGTTAAAACTTTTACCGAAAAAAACAACATTGTATAGCTATTCCGAGGCTATATATCGTTTATTAGTAAGAGGGCTTCTGGTTGTAAAATATCACAATATTTTTGTAGTTCCCATGTCCTTGCACTTGACATAGTCGGCCGGTGGAACTAATTGTACCTACGTGAACCACAGATATATTAATAGTTACTGAATGTATTACGCGATTATGTAGTCTGTTATGTATTGTGGTTGTCCATGGGCGAAACCTATATGGTTATAGATATTTATATTTGTATCCTTTTGCAAATATACTGAAACGTGCGGATCCAGGGGGGTGGGGGCTAAGGGAAGCTCAAAATACTTTGGGGCTAAACTATCTTATTTGACACAATTCAAAAGCGGAAAAAAAATAACGTTTACTTTTATTTCAGTCAAATCGTGAAAGTCCTGGATCTGGCACTGCCTACCGATTACGAAAAAGTTTGAATTAAAGAATTATTTTCAAAGCGGAAAGGCGAAATTAGAAAAAACAGCACCTATTTAGGTTACAACTGTCTGGTTAAATACTTTCAGACCAATCTCTGTTTTTATTTTATCTCTCCAATTATGCTAATTTCCTAGTAAACTTAAGAGCCCAATTTTTATTTTTATTCCAACTTTCCCAAATTTTTATTCGCACAATAGAAGGTACTCGTATTTATTTTACTTTTCCTAACCCCACTAATTACTGAAGTAATATTACGAGTTTCTCAAAGACGAAACGAAATAAAAAGAAAACTTTTTCTCTTTCTAATATACATCATAAAAGGATTACCCAAAGAAAATCCGCAATTAAGCCTTGAATATTCGCCAAATGCGTCTATTCAACTCGTCGTTGTGAAGAAGCTACGGACCCTACCGATATGAAAAAAATATCACCAATAAGATCATTCTGTTACCTATTAATTAGTCTGATTAAAATATTATATTACTTACTAGATTACGAGTAAAAAAATATTAAATGAACGTTGTTTTCGTTCTCATGGCGTGCAATACCGTGCTTACGGAGATTACGTTACTATATCTTTTTACACCTTCGGATAGGAAATTAAAAATATGATTGATCGTCCTTTTACCATATTTTTAGAGCTAAAATTGAGTTAGTTTAGTAATATTTTGTGTTATTTTGAAGTATTTCGTCAGATCACGTGACCACTGACACCCGCGAGCTCCTTTGCGGGGGACGGGCCAGTCGGCGCCAGCGCCTCACGAAGGAGGGACGTACTCGCCTTGCCGAAAAATATTTTCGCATTTTTTTTCTATTTGTACGTAAATCATCAATTAAACAGTGCTTAATTATCCAGAGACAATCAAAAAAAGTAGTTTTTCAAGACATTTGATAAGTTTTTAGTGACTTTACTACTAGTGAAAATATTTGGACAATAATTGATCGCGTTGTGAGTAGAGGGTACAGAAGGTTGATCCGATGAAAATGGGAGATGTCACCAAGGCAGCTAGGCGTAAGAAAAAAATTGGACTCCAACTAGCTAAGTGGTAAGTACCTACCTACCTATTAATATTTAATTACCACATACATATTTTTACCCGTTTGTTCTTATTGTGTAGACTGAAGTAACTAACCCTAGTGTCTGAGTTTTTAGTGGCATATGATTCGGTCTGACGTTTGTTTTCCTGATAAAAATAATAGAAAACTACAGACGTGTCCTCCAACCTATGTTAACTCTCAGGGCTTCACCGTCCATTACACCTTATTGCGATGATTGTTGGATTTACCCGCCGACGCTGTGCGACCATGAACCTTATTTTGCTGTGATACGAGCCGCGGTCGCGCAGCGTCGTGCTGTACTACAATCATCACGCCACGGCACGGGCCCCATTGTACATGTTGCTCATGATAATTATCCAAGTGCAAGACTTGTCAGAACTGTGTTTTTGTTTTGTTATGTACAATACCTATATGTGTCATATTTGTACATTGCACAGGGTTATCGGTATAGGGTGTACTAAGCCAAACGGGGGTCATTGTACTCTTCATTATAAACAACGATTACTCTGTAAACTTTTTTATTTGTAAATTAAATCGGGGAAAAAAGCATCTGCTTACATTTTGTCGACGATCGATGAGCTTTTTGTATGAAACAGCTGTTTTTTTTTCTCGTGATTTCATTTGATTCAATTATTCACAAAAATTATACTAAGGTCAATATACCTAAGCCATTTCAAATTGAAGCTGTGGCATACTTGCTGATGCCCCAACACCTAGTTAATAACATAGAAATGGGGAGTATTCTATAGTTAATAATAATAAATAATCCTTCTTGAACAATCGGGTAAAAATATAATAATGATAATTATTATGTGTACTTACGATGTCAATATCGGAAAGCGGTCGTTGCGTGCGAACGGTGTAAATGACTAATACTAATTTTTGTTTTTGGTATAGCACATTTCCTAAACTAACCTACCTAAACTAGAAACAATCACATTTTTATGTTATAGCTGACCAACCACGGTCCGCAATACATTATTATTTTTGGCAGTGTATCGAGCATATTTTTCTAACTTATCCTGGTTTGTTAACCGACTTCAAAAATTAGGACGCACTCAATTACATTGTATAAATTTTACTAAATGTTTGTTGCAGCATAACTTCGTTATTTACTCTTTTTTTTTTTGAAAGAATATGCTTACTAACACTCTGATCAGTCACTTAAAGTATTTTTTAGTAAAAAATAGTATTTAATACAAAAAGTCAAGCATTTGCATTCAGAAAGTAGTGTTCCGAGTCATGGCCATTGAATTCGATAGAAAAGTTATTACATTTTCTTACAACAATAACCGAGCGAGAGATCGTTAGCGAGCGAAGCGTCTATGCTTCAGATTCGACGAAAATGCTTTCGTATGTCCGAACTCCGTCTGGATTTCTGTCCGGATCTCTGTCCAGACCTGTCTTAATCTACAGGTCGCATTTCTTAACCTATTCTCTTGAAACTTTGTGAGTAAGTCCGATATTTAAAAAGAATTTTCTTGTCTAGGCGGTTATTGGAAATTTTTCAATATGGCAGAGATGTGATTTAAAAAAAGATATATCTCCGCATAATTGGAAAATTTCCAAAAAACTTTTTTGACGAGATCACCAGCTCGCAGAGTCACTATTGTATGTATTGTTATTTATTTATATTTAATATATGCAACAATTTTTTTGGTAACTGATACCAACCTGCATCTAGTCTAAATAGTTATTTTAATTTAGTCTCTATTGCATGAAGACTAGAATAATAATATATTTTAAACTGGGATTATAGATTGGTAATTGTTTTATATTTTATGGTATCACGGAAAGATACAAACGAGACGCTTTGAGTAATATGAATATTGTGTAATTAATATCTTTAAATTGCTCTATTTCATTTTTTCAGAAACAGAGATCAACGAAATTATCAAATTTTAAACACAAGCGTTCAGCCAACAACAAATGCAAGTACTCAACTAAGGTGAGTTAAAAGACATTTAACATCTTATATTATTAGGGTGACAAGCATAGTGCATAGTCAGAGCTATGCCAAATGAAAATGCTATTGCTGAAGTTGTCGTATGTCCAGCGTCCAGCGTCTGATTGCACGGATGTCCGATTGTTTTCCTCTACAGATCGCATTTCTCAACCGATATTTGTGAAATTTTGTAAATTTAGGTTTTATTTAAAATAGCGGATATATGTAATTTGTGAGACGATGCTCATAGAGCCACTACTTGTAATCAGAGTGGCGCTGAACTGCTATGGGCATGCGTGACGCCAGTACAACCATTCACTCAGCGAGCGCGAAGCGCGAGTGAAGAACTTCCGTTTCAGTTAATAAAAATACCAAAAACTTATCCTATATTTTTATTTACAGATGCCTAGTTCAAAATCAGCCGAAGGGTATCAGAGCATCCGAGGAACAGGGACTTTTTCACCTTCGAATAAACTGGTAATCTTTTTTTATTTTTTTGTGTACACAATGTACCTACATAAATAAATTATTGATACGAGCGTTGGGACTTAGTATGGTTGCAAATTAATTATCATTTAATATTGTTTTTAGGAACAACAACATCAGTCTTCATTGTCGAATCTCATCGTCGAAGAAGAAGCAGAACAAGAACAGAAAGACAAAAGTTATTGGCGTATTATAACATTAGCTTCTTCTTCGTAAAATTGAAGGAAATATCAAGACACAATGGATTTGGTTGCGACAAACAATCGATAGACTTGATTGGAGAAAAGCAAACAGGTCTTGCTTCTAAATTCACCTTTTTGTGAATAAAGAGTAACAATAGTAGATTATGTACCGAGGGCACAAAGCAGTGCCTTACGTCGCGGGCGGCTTATTGTACCCTGAGCGTAACGAGGGAATCTAGAGTTAACTCCCGAATGCAGCAAGGGAAGATGAGTCCTGAGGGCAGCGAGGGGTTCAAGCCGCCCAAGACAAAAACACTGCTTTAGCGAATCCTCTTCTAAAAATAATGTCTAATATTATACTATCTCATAACTAATAAAAAGGTACTAGTAAGGTACAGTCTTTTATTTTAAATTTCGTGCAGCTCGTGGAGCACGTGCTCGTATTTTTTTCTTGGTAGCTAGTTCAATTTTCAAATAAACTCTTCTTACAGTGCTTATTCTGAGTTTTCATTCAATGTTAACCTCTTTGCTTGGAAACTCCCAACTACAAGCTTCGCTCGAATTTATGTTTCATCTATAAAACCAACATTTGAGTTTCATGTGTTAGATTAAGGATGTGTTAATCTGAGCGATTACTGCCTTCAAAGCATTTGATTTATTGATATTTTTTGAATCTCGGTTTATTTTGATTATTTTTTTGGTGTTTGCTAAAATCTAAGCACTATACATGTATTTCAGCTACAAAAGGTTTTTCAATATCCAATCTAAGACCCCTTTAGTCCAGCTATAGAGGATTTTTTTCTATATTAACTACTAGCTGTTGCTCACGATTTCGTACGCGTAGATAAAAAAAAGCTCGTTCCGTTAGTTTCTTGTATTTGTCATTCACTCGAGGAGGTATTATAGCGCGAGCCGTATGCGAGCCCACTAATGGAGCCAATAGTGTAATTATTAACGCACACGCGTTTCATGTGACGTTTTTCATCACACATGCGAGGGGAAAAAACACAGACTTGCATTAGTCAATACATTTTTCTGAAAATGTATGCGCATTTTGCTGCTTTTCCACCTATCAAAATTTTCCTAGGCAAAATAATAAAGCGAATACTTTGTTTAAATTATCATACCTAATTAATTGTCAATATTTTGATAAAAAAATTATGTTTATTTACTGTTATTACGTAGTTATGATACTTTAAATCAAGAATTTAAGAAAAGTAAAAAAAAACTATTGTTGATTTATTTTAAAAAAGTCTAGTTTAGTTACTAGTGCGATAATGGTAAAGTAACAGCACACGTGCTTAATAGCTCGGATTATGAGCTAAAACTGATGTAATAAAGTCCTTTTTACGAGCGAGTGTGATGAAAAAGATATTAAACACAAACGCGTTTTTAACTTCAAGTAGGAACATTTCAGCAAAATCAGGCAAGAAACTATCGAGAAAATAATGAGGTTGTAAGTTCTGGGTCCACTATATTTTCAACAATTTTAGTCATTTTTATACTACCTACTAATTATATAAAACAGATTAGTACTATCAACTCGTAGAATACATTTTTAAAGCGGGCCGTCGATTGAACAGCTCTGCTAGTCCTAGTCAATATGTTTTTTGTTATGAGATTTTTGAAATGTTGTAAGCATTGGTTTAAGATAGGTTGAGTGATTTATCCCTGGTACCGGAGTTCTTAGAATGCCCATCAGGAGCCCTATTCTTGCTAAAAATATTTTCTGATCAATGTCTCTCTCGTTTTAAAAGTCATAGTGAGAGTGACCAAGAAACATCTCACGCGTCAAGAATAGCCCTCCAGAGCTATTCTTACGATAATAAGCATTATTCCCCCTATTCCTACGCACGAGATATGTTTTGGTCAATGTCTCTCTCGTTTGAAAAATCATAAAAGTGAGAGGGACCAAGATCCGATGAACCAAGATATCTCACACTTCAGAGAGACCGTGGTCTACGATTGTTTTTTTAGATTTTACACGCACGACCAAAGGGAATCAAAACCTTTAGATGCGGGATATTTGTGAGTACATACTTAATCTACCTATACTTATAAACAAACTACCGCGCTCATGCTGCTTAAAAGGCTCAAGTCTTTAAAACGCCGTTGGCTTCAAATAATTTAGTCACAAAACATTACAATAAAGCATAACATCACAGAGGGCATTCATTTTTAGGCAAAAATATATTTTTCACGGTGTTTCGTCTGAATTTGTTTAGTCTTTGAGAAATGCTAGCTCAATGTTCAAAAGCTTCGAGCGTTGATCACTAGAGGCGCTAAAACCAACTGAGCGTCGAATGCCAAATGTCATTGGCGCATCTTAACCTCTTAATTCAATAAGAAAACCAAGTTTATTGAGCTTTAGTGTTCGACTCACTGGCGAGCATGTTCGCTGTTGTATTTTTCTATTTGTCACATTTGGGAATGGATATCGTGTGTGTGTTGTACACCTCTGCCAGCCCCTTCGTGAAAAGGCGTATATATTATGTTACAGACGGATATGTTATGTTATGTTATGTTATGCTATGCTATGCTATGTTATGCTATGTTATGTTATGTTATGTTATGTTATGTTATGTTATGTTATGTTATGTTATGTTATGTTATGTTATGTTATGTTATGTTATGTTATGTTATGATAGGGGAAGATGGTGCTGCTAGTCTATAAATAATCATTATTATTTTTATCAGTCGGCAAAGCTCATTTCTGAGCATTGGTCTTTCTTCTTATACGATACTGTACGCACTGTACAGTAACACCCTTCTGCTATTTATTTGTATTTAATGGCAATACACATTATTATTTTCATTCGTTCCTAAAATTTTATAGTTTTACGACAAGCTTAAGCCAACAAGTCTGCCAGCTTGCGCGGCTCTGTGTCCTCCGCTCAGAACTTTGAGAGTTCTCGCTGCGAGAAGAGAAAAAACTGGCATTTTTCCTTCAAAACTACAAAAGGCGTAATTTAATTTCAGGTCGTTATTATTCACAAAGGCTAGATTTGATTAAAAGGTTGGAAAATGGGTTGAATGCAGAATATACTCTGTAGAATAAGTAGTGAAAAGTCTGTTATTGACAAAATGTCGAAAAATGTTTTTGACCCGATGACAGTTGATCAAAGGGAGATACTAGCGATCGGACCACAAACATACAAATCGTCACGCCTTTTCCCCCGAGGGAGCTGGCAGAGGTGTAATACAACACCCACACTTCGCCGAACGATATTCAGTCTCAAATGTGACAGGGGGCGAGCCTGTCCTTTACACCGGGCTCTATGACATTCAATACGCACATATGTTCACACAATGAAAAAATTAGTGCTTGCCATCGGCTGGGATCGAACCCGCTCCATCTGGCTTGAGAGGCGGGCCTTCTCCAACTAGACTATCATCGCTTACAAACATACACACAATAATTATTTATGAGTTTAACTGATATTTCGTCAAATTGCTTTTGGTCAAATTATCAAATAGATTTGGTTAGAAACCACTAGAGACCATCCTTGGCTTCGGACTGTTCCCATATAAGCCTTGCGTTAAAAATTATCTAACTGATGGTGGAAACCGCAATTAAATCTGTTGCTTGGTTTAGAAGGAGTTAGCGGATATACGGACTAACAGAGGGACAGACGCGGCAAACGACTTTGTTTTTTTACTATGCAGAGATTCCTAAGTATACTTATATACATGCTATTGTGCGTGGGTCTACTTAGACCCACCGAGCGTCCCTTAGTGGGCCATTGAAAATGTCGAAAATGTTGTAGACGATTTGACACATATGATTCCAAATCGTTTAATATAATAATTTTATTTTCCAAATAGTTTTCAATTTTTAGTTCCTTAAATTAACTAAATATAGAAACTAAATCTTATAAATATAAATAAATAAAAACGAGACACTTCCACACACGGTCGCCTGACCCCAAACTAAGCAAAGCTTGTACTGTGGCTGCCAGAGACTGATATACTTACTTATTGATATAAATACATATTAACACCCAGCCATAGAACAAAGACAAATGTTCATCGCATAAATGTTTGCCCTAGATGAGAATCGAACCCACGCCCCCAAGCTCAGAAGGCAGGTTCACTACCAACTGAGCCACCGAGGCAGTCGTCATTTTTTGCTTAAAAACATTAAAATGTACAGACGAAATATTCATAGCAACAATCACAAAGAAAACAACGTCAAAAAGCAAAGAATTTATTTAGTAGGTATTTCATTTCCCCGGAATGTTGTGAAGCACCAAAGCTGATTTATGACAATTCCCTAAATACAAGCAAAAAATCTTATTAACCCTTATTACGTGGTACAAATCGCGTCGCAATTGTTGACCCCGGGGTAGAAATGACCCCCATCATGGCCCGGGGAGATGTATGACCCCTATTAGGGAAAATTGGCAAGCCTGAGGTTGAAATTAGGAAGTTTGAGATGTTACATGACTTTTGCTGGGATTTCCTCGACATTGTGAACTTTGAGGTGGAATTACCTGATAAGCTATAAAGGTTGGTCGGTACATAGTTGACAGTACTATTATATACAGGGTGTTGGTTTTGGCTGTAGTAATACTTAAGGGTGCTGTTCTACCCGTCAAGGTAAACCACTTTTGTAACACAAGTTTGCAAAATTAAAAAAAAACAAGACTTTATACAGAACTAGCTGAGCCTCGCGGTTTTACTCGCGCTTAAAAAGTAGCCTAGACTAGTGGTAATCATGGTAACCTACCTCCATACCAAATTTCATCAAAATCCGTCCATCCGTTTGAGCGTGAAGAAGTAACAACATACACACACACACTCACAAACTTTCGCCTATATAATATACTAGCTGCGCCCCGCGGTTTCACCCGCGGTTAAAAAGTATCCTATGTGCTATTCTAGACTATAATCTATATCTGTGCCAAATGTCATCCAGATCGGTTCAGCCGTTTGAAACAGTAACAAACATCCATCCATCCATCCATCCATTCTCAGAAACTTTCGCGTTTATCATATTAGTAGGAAGTGTCATGTGATTAGTCACTTGAGTAGTTATTTTGTAAGGAGAATTGATTATTTTTCTTTCGGAGTTTGCAAACTGATGTTTTAGAAGTTGTTCACGTTGACGGGTAGAAAAACACCCTTAAGTGTTTCTACATTCAAAACCAGCACCTTGTATACTCGTGGTAGCTTTTAGCTACATGTTCTGAACCTTGTAAAAAAAATAGGAAGACAGTTTCAGGAAAATATTCACAAATATATAATTGTTTTTTTGGTTGGTAAAATTAGATATGTTGAACAATAGTTTCAACATAACAATAGTTTTTGTATGTTACCTTGTAAAAAAATTGAAAGACAGCTTCAGGAGAATATTCATAATAATCGTTTTTTTTATTAGTAAAATTATGATCTGTTGAAGAAAAGTTTTCATTCGGTGATCAAAAATCATGAAAACGCAGCCTTAATATATGCAGGCATTGCTTAGTCTCTATAGGATAGGTTGCTTGACTTTACGCGCTTTCCGTTTCTAAAAAGTTATTATAAATGTCGCCGCCGACTGGCTTAATCAGCCATTCAATTAACGGCCTAGCCTTTTACTTAACAGCGCCGTTCAACTAGCTTCCTGATGATATATAGCCGTTTAATAAAACAGCTTCAAAAGTTTCGGGTTGTTGTAAAAAACAACTATGAAGGCTAAGGCGGGAGCGAAGCGAAGCGAACCTAACCAATCCAAGTTGGATTTGCTCTGATAAAGAAGTCGGGCAGGAGAGGTTAGGGTAGAGAGATATCATGTCTATCAGAATTGCGGTTCGTCGATTCAATTTTCGGATTTTATTTTTATCACAAATAATTCAAATCTCATTTCTTCGGTCAAAAATAGTATTTTTGTCAAATGACCTATGATAAAATAGGGTGACCTATGATAAAATAGGGTGTATGAATGGCCTGTGCACCAGCCAGCCAGTTTATTAAATGTTGTATTAGACGTTTTGGCTGAATATCATTCAGGAAGATAGCTAAGCGCTTTTACAAGGCGCCGTTTAGTAAAATGGCTAGGCTGTTAATTATCATATCGTCACGCCTTACCGCCGAGAGGGCTGGCAGAGGTGTAATACAACACCTACACTTGGCCTACGATATTCAGTCCCAAATGTGACAGGAGGCGAGCCTGTCATCATACACCGGGCTCCAGTCATGTAGCAGATGACATACAAGCACATTTGTGTTCACACAATGAACGAATTGGTGCGTGCCGTCGGCTGGGTTTGAACCCGCTCCCTCTGGCTTGAGTGGCAGGCCTTCTCCAACTAGGCTATCATCGCTTATTATTATTAATTGAGCGGCTGATTAAGCAAATTGGCTGCCAATAATCAATAATAATTTTCAATAATAATATATAATTATAATTATCAAAAATAATTGGCATCGACAATACAAATAAAAAAAAAAATACTTCATTTGGAACTATGATAAAGGTACGAGTACATTAATAAAAGTGTATCGATCGACAATAAAATATTTTGGGGCAAATATTTAAACATTATCGCTAAATATTTTTACCACAGAATCTACTCGTACAAAGCGATTGTATTATCATATCCTCTTTGAAGTGCATCACAAATAAATGTTTTTACATAATTCACTACGGACGGACAGCAATGTGACTGGAAATTACGCTGCTGATGGTCTGGCGATGACGTCATCTCCGCGTGGTGCTGGTGACGGAATGATTATACTCTACATGGCTCTGTTTTAGATGTGCGATGATTTGTGATTTGTTTGTTACTTCCTAAGCACTAGTTTCTGCCTTTGTTATTATCTGAAATTAAAAAAAAAATCCTTGCAACTTTTTATAAGTTTGTAACGCCAAAGATATCACAACACTCACACTAATAATTAATACATACATACATACATACATATCGTCACACCTTTCTCTTGAAAGGGCTGGCAGAGGTGTACAACACCCACACTTTGCCGGACGATATTCAGTCCCAGATGTGACAGGGAGCGAGCCTGTCGCCATATACCGGGTTCCAGTTCTGTGTTAGCAGATGACCTAGAATACGCACATATGTTCACATATGAACAAATTGGTGCGTGCCTTCGGCTGGGTTCGAACCCGCTCCCCCTGGCTTGAGCGGCAGGCCTGCTCCGACTAGACAATCATCGTTATATTAATACATACCCATATATAATAATTAGTAAAATTGCTCACCAGATTTGTGAATTTGGATATTGCTCTAGTCGTGATTAGCACGTCTAGGCTACTAATTATATCGCAATAAAAAAAAACATATGGATGCATTGAGAAAGTCCTCTTTTTTTAGTCGGTTAAAGATGAACAGGTCCTGTAGTGTAGTGGGTCTCAGTAGGATCAAATTTTGATTCACAAAACCATCAGGGACTTCCAAGAACCAGGAGGGCTATTCTTACGGAGTGAGATTCAATCTCACCATGCTTTGTCCTTGTTGCTCTCGTTTGAATAGTCATAGGTGTGAGAGTGACCAAGATAAAATCTCATCTCATCTCACGCGTAGGAATAGCCCCACAGATCTATGTTTCAACTTTTCAGTATACAGTACAGATGAATGAAATGTCAATAGCAAACGTAACAAATGAACAGTGAGCCATGCAGTGAACGAACATCGGTGAACATCAGATCAGCAAACCAAGTGTCGTAATCAGTTGGGGATGGCGGCATCCAATATTGATGGAGCAATCGGTTGTGGAGTGCAGGTGGACACAGTGTAGGTTACAGTAAGACATGTTTGAAGGAACTACGAGTAAATTCAATGTAACATGGTGCATGTGACAGCCGTATTTATTTCGTAGCGTCGTATATATATAACATGTCTCGGAGAAGGCCAGCCTCTCAAGCCAGAGGAAGCGTGTTCGGACCCAGACGAAGGCACGGACCAATTTGTTCATTGTGTAAACATATGTGTGTATTTAATGTCATCTGCTACATAGCTAGAGCCCAGTGTATGGCGACAGGCTTGCCCCCTGTCACATTTGGGACTGCATATCCTCCGGCGAAGTGTGGGTGTTGTACACCTCTGACTGCCCCTTTGGGGGAAAGACAGGATGATATGTTATGTTATCACACTAGTATTATAAAGGCGAAAGTTTGTGAGTGTGTAAGTGTGTATGTTTGTTACTTCTTCACGCTCAAACGGATGAAAAAATTTTGATGAAATTTGGTATGGAGGTAGCTTATACCCTGGATTAGTACATATATTAACCTGGATATTAACCTCGGCTAAAACTGCGGGGCGCAGCTAGTGTTAAATTAAAATATAGAAGGTGACCCAATACAATTCAATTTTTACTGTGTCCATCGAGGGCCCATCGCGCGCGATAATCTGCGTTGCGTTCATTCGGTGCATTGTTCGCAAATAAGCTGGAACGTATCGAGGGGCAGAAAAACGTTTTTACTCGTCAATCCGGCGTGATTAACTGCCGTGTCTGATTTATTGCGTGTATTTTTATCATTCCATGAATAAAGGAGTGACAACACGTGTTTTACAAATTTTTTTTTAAAAGAAAAATTGAAAAAAAAGCAGGCGGCCCGTCTGATGGTAAACGGGAACCGCCGCCTATGTCCACATGCAGCAGTAGCGGTTCTGTTGATGCGTTGCCAATCCGGAAATGTTGTAGACTCTCTTTTTAAAACGCTTAGTTTTGTACCTCGGGGGAAATAAAAAAGTATCACACAGATTTGGGTCTTTTTTTTTATCTTGGAAAAATCCTTTATGGATACCACCAACAGCCCGGGTGCGGGCACAGTGGTTATGTGGGAATCCCGCCACTGACAGCCTACCCACTAAAAACCCAAGGGTGTTCAACCTCGCGCAAAATGTCGGGGCTACGTTGCCGCTATCGTAGTCTTCCGCAGCCCCGACAGCGCCAGCCCCTTCAAGCACCTCCTCGAGCTTGCGCTCTCTCCCTCCGATGACGATGTGCCGAACACCAGACACATCGTCATCATCCACCACCTCGGGGATTTGGGTCTGCCCTAACTCGCGGGCAGCCAGCGTACCAGCGTTTCACCGTGTCTCTCTCACCCCCGTTATTGTTTTACTATTGTTTCGCTGGTCTGTACGTTTTATAGAAAAAAAACCTGTCTTACATTTTTTATTGTCTATTTAGGAAATATTGAATCGTCTTTTGAATAAAATTTTGATTGAGCACAAATTATTAATTTTATTTCCATTTTGTTACGAGTCGACGTTGCACGCGACGACTCGCCCGCACGGCAGAGTCGCCACCTTTTTTTGTACTAAGTAGTTGAGTAAATAAAAATAATGAATTTGATCTTAAAAATATGATTAGAGTTTTTTCGTCAATTTGAAATTATGTTATTTATTTTTATCTACTCATTAACGAAAATTATAGTGTGTCAACAAAATAAATAAAAGAAAATCCAATTTTATTATTTACCATCATCAACTATTTTTCAATCTTCTCTTCGCGCCATCCTTTCCCATCCTATGCCAGTCTCATCCAAGTCAAAACTTATCCAAAGGATTGGTTGCAAGTGTAAACCAAAGGATTGATTTCAAGTGTAAACCAAAGGATTGGTTTCAAGTTCAGAAGCATAGTAGTCTAGTATTTGACATTGGTTTTTAAAATACAAAACATAAAACATTAAAAATATTGCCAAAGAAAAGTAAGTATGAGTAATTCATCTTTAATTTGCAAAACAAGTCGTACATAATTTTAAAGACATTGACAGTGAGCTTGTTTTAAAATCACATGGAAAAGCAAGTTTGTAGTAAAACAAATAACAAAATTCTATAACACAACATATCGTCACGCCCTTGCCCCGAGTGGGCTGGCAGAGGTGTAATACAACATCCATACTTCGCCGGACAATATTCAGTCCCAAATGAGACAGTGACAGGGGGCGAGCCTTACACCGGGCTGCAGTCATGTAGCAGATGACATACAATACGCACAAATGCTCACGTAACGAACACATTGATGCCTGCCGTCGGCTGGGTTCGTACCCGCTCCCTCTGGCTTGAGGTGGGCCTTCTCCCAACTAGGCTGCCATCGATTTTAAAAAATTAAATTAAAATTCTATAAAAAAATCTATTTTGATATAAATGCCTAAAATACCTTTGTAGCATGCTACTAACCACATATAGCATCACATAATTAAGGTATCTAATGATCGTAAAATTTGCGATAGAGCTATAATGGAAGCCATGGCCTTGGCAACCATCACGCCGTGACCGATGGCATGCGATGGACTGTTATTAGGGAACGTGATCATAACAATCGTCATTTGTTGAATTTTTCTGTACAGGCTTTTCAGTGGATGTTGAACAGGAAAATAGCTCTTATGGCAATCATTTTGAATAATAGGAGGATTTTATTTTGATGAAATTTTTTTCCCTTGAAAAGTTGGTGAAAAAAAATAATTGTGCTAGCAATTTTAAGTAAAAAATGTTTTGACTTGTAACAAAGTACTGGTCTATCGTCTGATGTTATTAGAATGGAATTTGGAATGGATGGAATAACAGAATATGTCTTTGTAAAAGAGAGATATAGTTTATGAAACAATACAATATAACTTTATTGCACACCAAAAAACTACATGAAAATCTTAAAAACTGAAAATGACGAGTGACCGTTATCATTAACTATTTCTCTCTATTATGCAAAAAAATATCGTCACGCCTTTCCCCCGAGGGGGCTGGCGGAGGTGTACAACACCCACACTTCGTCGGACGATATTCAGTCCCAAATGTAACAGGGGTGAACCTGTCGCCATACACCGGGCTCCAGTCATGTAGCAGATGACGTACAATACGCACATGTTCACACGACGAGCAAATTGGTGCGTGCCGTCGGCTGGGTCCGAACCCGCTCCCTCTGACATGAGAGGCGGGCCTTCTTCAAAAAGAGTGTCAAAAATTGCAAAACTGCTCATCCATCAGCCATAGGACGTCCACTGCTGGACATAGGCCTCCCCCATAGACCTCCAATAAGACCGGTTGGTAGCGGCTTGCATCCAGCGCGATCCTGCGGTCTTGACAAGGTCATCTGTCCAACTTGTGGGTGGACGTCCTACGCTGCGCTTGCCGGAACGTGGTCTCCATTCGAGGACCTTTCGACCCCATCGGTCATAAGTCCTTCGTGCTATGTGCCCTGCCCACTGCCATTTCACCTTTTTTTTTTTTTTGTACAATAGGTCGGCGTTTGACCACCAACTCGCCTAAGCAACGTTGTGGTCTAAGATGGAGCACGACGACCTATAAGGCACGACGACCTATAACTTGCCAATCTGCCTCTGGGCTATGTCGGCAAAACTGCTCGCAAACTTGCAAATGAAACAAAGAGTTACCAAACTAATCTAAAAATAACCCACTTCCCCATATAAATCACAGCACTAGCATTCCTAGTGGGTAAATCATTTGAAACGGACGAGCGCAAAACGCGCGGAATGCTCATTAGATATTCTCACCACGCGCGTATAATGAACGACGCGGCAAAAGAATCCAGCAAACATGCGATATACCATTCTGTATACCGTTATGCATAAGTTATGGTAAAGTATTGGTGAGCATTTGCTTGTGTGTATTACTAAGGAGTAGGTAGATGAGCCAAGCAAATTGAAATCTCAAATTTTGTTGAACTTGGTCATGGAACGAAAATTATTTAATCACTAGCTGCGCCCCGCGGTTAAAAAGTATCCTATGTGCTATTCTAGACTATAATCTATATCTGTGCCAAATTTCATCCAGATCTGTTCAGCCGTTCTGGCGTGAAAAAGTAACAAACATCCATCCATCCCATCCATCCATTCTTACAAACTTTCGCGTTTATAATATTAGTAGGATAGAAAACAGAGTCAGATAGACGAAGAACACTAATTTAAATCGAATCAATCTTAACTAATCCAAACTTCTTAACTTTACACTAATATTTAAGAGGCGAAAATTTGTGAGTGTGTATGTTTGTTACTTCTTCACGCTCAAACGGATGGATTGATTTTGATAAAATTTGGTATGGAGTTCGTTTGTACCCTGGATTAACACATAGGCTACATTTTAACGGCGAGTAAAACCGGGGGGTGCTTAAGAAACAGCTAGTCCTAACTAATATTATAAATGCGCAAGTGAGTTTGTTTGTTTGTTTGTAACGCTTTCACGTCTTAACTACTGAACCGATCATCATGAAATTTTGCGCTTAGATTGTCAGAGGTACAGAAAGGGACATAGGGTACTTTTTATCCCGGTATCCCGGTATCCCGGAGTTTGTTTATTTGTTATGCTTTCGTGCCTTAACTACTCAATCAATCGTCACTTAATTTTGCTTACAGGTTGCCAGGGGTACGGAAAGGGAAAAAGGGTACCTTTCAATACGTAAAATTTAACAATTCCTGTGGGACCACGAATTAAACCGCGGGGCGCAGCTAGTAAAAAATTAACAAAGAAGATAAAAATATTGGGTAATGATAGCAAAGTCAGTTATTCTGCAATTAAGACAGGGTCTTTATTAGTTTTAATGCGACGAAGAACAACAGTAAAAAAAAAATCGACACTGATTTTCATCAACACCGATTTTCATCAAACATAGCTAAGAACACTTCCGACTAATTCACCTTTCAAACAAAAAAAACATCATCAAAATCGGTTCATCCGTTCGGTAACTACGATGCCACAGACAGACACACACACATACACACACAGACACGTCAAACTTAAAACAGCTCCTCGTTTTTACGTCGAGGGATAAAAAAATAGATATTTATACGCCACTTCATATGACATGTGTCACTCCAAATTCGAAAGCCAACGTTGCAATGCTCCCCACGAAATTTCCACACCTAAGTACAGGCAGCGAATATTAAAACCCATCCACGAAGAAAATGCGGCAAAATGCAGCGGAGTGCAATTTTTGAAATTGTCCCCCGCAGCCTCAGGAATTAAAGGAATTTAATACTATTTCCACGTGTACTTATAACACAGGAATTTTCAATCTGACGGCAACGAGTGAGTGTTATTGTCTGTTAGACACGGAGGAACGAACCAACTGATCTAAATATGCTAGTGATTTCTACAAAAAACTTAGGTACCTACTTAATTTTAGACTTATCTTTGTCCTTCCTTGATGAAAGAAAAAACAATTTTTTATTCCAAAACCACCTGAAAATGTTTCGAACTTGTTCCGCTGTCTCGGAATTCAAAGTTTTAACAATGAATTTTTTGTTCTGTCTCAAAGGGGATACAATTAATTTTATTGCTCTATTCAAATAGCTCGGATAAAAGGTTTACTGTAAGAAATAAATTAGACAAAGTCTTTGTATCTAGATTCGTTGTCTGATTCATGAAACAATAAAAATGCTAATTATTCATCAAATCATCAAATACATTCCTGCATCTGGGAGGCTATTCCTGCGCGTGAGATGAGATGAGATTTTATCTTGGTCACTCTCACACCTATGACGTTTCAAACGGGAGCAACAAGAACGAAAAAAAGTGAGATGAAAATCTCAAATCTCCGAATATTATTCCCTGACAGTAAACTCGGTGTAAACTTAGCAATTTGCATGTTACCCACAATTTATAGACAAGCAAATCTGTCTGCAGAGCTCAGAATATATCAATATGCAGTCCGCGAGGCGCAATAACTCAGAGCACTATTGCAGATGTCCGCCGCACTACTCGATTGAATTATCGCTGCAAGACCGCTGGATGTGGCTCGTCTTTCACCCTGGAAGTACCTAGAGTGCACTGATACAAATGGGCACTGATATAACACCTATGTCCATCCATCCATCCATCAGCCATAGGACGTCCACTGCTAGACATAAATCTTTAATAAGACCTGTTGGTAGCAGCCTGCATCCAGCGCTATATGTCGTTTTGTTTCTCATATTTCATTTAATGACTTATTGAATATTAATTCTACTAATATTATAAATGCGAAAGTTTGTAAGAATGTATGGATGGATGGATGTTTGTTACTCTTTCACGCCAGAACGGCTGAACAGATCTGGATGAAATTTGGCACAGAGATAGATTATAGTCTAGAATAGCACATAGGATACTTTTTAACCGCCAGTGTAACCGCGGAGCGCAGCTAGTCTAATATAGTTTTGCAATCAATATAAAATTAAAATGTTTAAATTTCAACTCATTACTTAATTTAATTTTATTCTGTTGGTTTATGCTCGCTAGTGATTAATTAACTTGTTATTAAAATGCTCCTAGACATTTATAATATTGGCAATTAATATAGATTTGTTATTAAGTTCACTAAAGTTTTGTACTTTTTTATTAACTTCTGTCATGTGTGTTATGAATAAATAAATAAATATATACTTAGACGTAGTTTTGAAAAAGCGCAAAATCGAAACATCGATTTAAATACGTAATCTATACGGCAACATTTTATGTCGGGTTGTTTACTCAAATATTTTCAGCATCTCAAACTCGTATAACGTTGAACTATAAATCCCAACCAATCAACAAAACACAACCTTGCTAAAACCTTAAAAAATTTGATTGTCGAGAGAGCAGGCAGTAAATTTGAAACGAGCAAAGTCAATTCTCATCTTTGCCAAAACATCTTCAAAATTTCCTTATCAATTTAAAACAGTTTTCTTTTAAAAGCTGTACTTATTCCTTTCCATTGTCAGCTTGTACTTTTTTACGATCCGTGCACTTATCCAGGATTCAAGCATCTCTGGTGAGCAGCATCTGCGGTAGATTTACGGCGACCCGGTATTGCCGAACACAATGCACTTTTCCAACCTGATTCCGGAGAAAGATCGAATTGATTAATAGCTTAGAGATTACGTGAGAGGTAAAAAGTTTGGAGAGCAGCAGATGTGACTTCGGAGTGTTTATGCAGTGAACTTATATTTCGAATGACAGAACTTTGGACCATCTTTTTGGCTAAATAACGATTTAGTTGGACATAAATGGGAATAATATGAGCGACGTTGGCCGCCTCTCAAGCCCAGAGGTCAAACCCAGCCGACGGCACGCACTAATTTGTTCATTGTGTGAACATATGTGCGTATTATATGTCATCTGCTACATGACTGAAGCCCGGTGTATGGCGGCAGGCTCACTCCCATTCACATTTGAGACTGAATATCGACCGGCGAAGTGTGGGTGTTGTATAACACTTCTGCCATACCCCTTGGGGGAAAGGCGTTACGATAAGTTTATGTTTAAAAGATAATAGAATTGTAGATTTGACTGGTTTCGATTTGACCACAAACTATTTTAATAGGTAGTAATATACTAAAGATACAGAAATTGCTATTTAACATTTTCAATCAGACAAAAGTTAAAAATACAGATCACTTAAATTCTTATATTTTTTACGATTTCTGCTCTCAGCCGTAACTCATAAAATTGACTTTCTCAATGACTCTAAAATTATTCACTCATTCCGAGCTTTTGTCTCAATCAATATTCTGAGGTGGTACTTTAAAATACCTAGCAAGAAGTATCAATATTTGTACAGCGACAAGGTAGCTTGAGCAACTTTTAGTAGTCTGTATAAAGAAGTGATTCCACTCACGAAGTTGCACAATTAGCTGCCGATTCGTTTCAATTATTACTCCTCCTTCCCTCCACTGCCCCTTTCCCCCTACTTCGGCTCTTCGCAAGTTGATCGGAAGTTTTGGTGTTGATCACTTTACTTCGAAATGAGATAGGTTCAAAAGTTCGTGGATGTGTGTTTAGAAACGGTTGATTGAAAGAAGTTGGACGATTCAGGAGCGTACATGTTGATGGAAAAATGTTAGTGGCCATCTATGTGAACGATATTTGTGGATCGTTGCTTGTGTAGATTGCAAGTGCTATGTTAGCACTCGTCAAAGGATTTTGAATCTAGAAGTGACTATAGTTAAAACCTAATATTGAATTCACTATCGCGTTTTTTATCTCTATCGGTAAAAATGTGCTAAACGTGCATTCGTCTGTGTTAGAACTTGAACAGGGATGATAGCGGCGTGATTTCGTACACGAGTTTAGATTGTAAACTAAAAAAAAATATATTGCCAATCATAGATAAGAACCATTGCGATTACATCAGCTGAAAATGAGAAATCTGCATCTTTTTTTAATTCTTTTTTTAATTTTTTATTTCGGGAAAAATATACATTTTAAAACACAAAGTATTGAAAAACTTAACAGTTTGTATCAATACTCTTATCGCTACACGCTACAATTATTTATGCAAACCAAAATACCTTAAATACTTCCTAACCTTACAACTAAAAAAAAACGGCCCATTGGAGCTGGGCTGCCACAGATAGGTACACAGATACACGCGTCAAACTTATAATATTCTCCTTTTTGCGTCGGGAGCTAAACGTTAAGCAACTACTGTCTCGACTTTCGCTAAAGTTAAAAACAAACGAACGAACCTTAAAAGCACTCATTGACAAATCAACTATAAGTAGATTTCCTGGATTAAAATTAAAAATTGTAATAAACAACACTGAGTTACAATTTACTCCAAGTCTTAGCATCGTAGACCGTTTAATCGTTTAATCAAGAATTATTCTTTCCAATTAATTCTACTCCAAGAACAAGAAACGTGCAGCATCCCTTAATTAACAACCACAAGGGGGTGATTAGGGGGTGCACCCCCATTTGCATGAAAAGCCGGGAATGAACAATGGCTGGCTATCAAGCAACGCGTGATAACAATACTGATAACACGACAGATTTGAGAAATGCGACCACAGTTTTGTCTGGGTAAGGGAGTCCACACCAGTGTTGGCGGCTGTGTTTCTTGACGTCGCCAGCCGTATTTCAATAGAAATACGGTCTCGTCACGTCACGTCATGATTCGTCATGTCTGCGGTCTGTGTCGGGGGGTTGGCGACTTTGGTGTGTAGGCTGCTTTGGTATTTCCTAAAATGTAAAAGCTATGTGATGATAAGGCTGACAAATTTATTCAATAGCACGATTTAGAACGCTGTCAAATCGCATTGAATTGATGAATATCGGTCCTATACGAATATTCAACAGGAAAATGAAATTTATAAGTATGCCATTTAAGGTGGAACATGGTGCGAGTGCGCTTTCCCCATACTCTGTCCAAATGAATTTCGATATTGGAGTAAGGGATTCTATGTTTACGATAGTCAGAGTAGTCGTAACTTGACGAGTCCTAATCCAATATATGATTAAACTTTGACAGCATAATTTGAAATCGGGTTTTAGGTCACAAGTAGATAGATTGTTTTTACCCGACTGCGCAAGAAGGAGGATTATGTTTTTCGAGTGTATGTATGTATGAGGTTTCTTTGGCACGTCCTACAGCTCTAAACGGCTTAATGTATTTCGACATGTGAGGTGTCTTTTGATTCGTCTTGATAGTGGAAGTGACATAGGGTACAACAATTAAACATTTTTTGTTTTTCTTATAATTAAGTTACTTGTTCATTTAACAAAGTCTATTTAATTTACTGAGCTACAAACATGTATTGAAAATGCTTGACAGCTAAATCTAGAGATAGATTGGTTTCCATTCACCGATATGCTTATCTATAATTTGAATACGACTAAGAACTAATAAAGCAGAGCGAAGATCCACCACTTATTCTTACTACCCCCTCTCAATCACAATAAACCCCGTCTCAGTACGCTCAGAATTAACCTATCAATATAAAACGCTGCACCGGAAGTGCACGTTGCATTTCCGGTCACGTTACCGGAAGCACTTGACATTGACATGACAACGGGGGAAATAGCGTATGTAAAATTAGCTACTCGTTTAATGAACGTACTATGGCAATACTAGAAATTGTGCTCCTTGTGTCTGTTGACTGGTAAACAAGGCGAGCTTCCCTCTGACAAGTAAACGATTTAATGGCTTCAAATAAATTTAAATCAATTTGAAAATTATTAGGACTCTTAGGTAAAACTTATTGTAAAAATCAATCGTAAAAACGAAGGCGAATATTAGAGAAGATTGCCGATTACGACGAAAATTGACACAGGACAGAGGCCACTAGCTAACAAGAAGAGAACGATAGAGAGAAGGGCAATTAAGGTGAATAGTAAGGCACGGCATTTGTCTCGCTCGCTCGTGCGAATGTATATTTGATAAATTTGCCTTTATCAATGCATTGAAAACAGTTGAATGGAAATGGTTCTGAATACTTTGTAATACTGTTTCAATGCATTGATAGAGGCAAATTTATCAAAAATACATTCTATATTTTTTATATCCTACTTATATTATAAATGCGGAAGTTTGTAAGAATGGATGGATGGATGGATGGATGGATGGATGTTTGTTATTCTTTCACGCCAGAACGGCTGAACATATCTGGATGAAATTTGGCACAGAGATAGATTATAGTCTAGAATAGCACATAGGATACTTTTTAACCGCGGGTGACACCGCGGGGCGCAGCTTGTCTAGTATAATAGTGTCACTAGCGAACGAGACAGCTGCCGCGCCTTACGATACACCTTAAGAGGGCCGCGACGCTCTGAAATTTCCATACAAACGCGCTACTCAAATTTCTTGAAAACCGTTTGTCAGATTATGATGAAATTTAGCATGTACAATTAAATTAACAATATCTCCGCCCCTATGTTCTTGGGTTTTTTTAAAAACGTTCTCAAGCGAAAATAAAGGTATGAAAAATATCCGCATTTTTAAGGGGTCCTTTTGACTGATTTATTCAATAGATAAACAAAGCAAATCATAAATTCCATTACATAGGAAAGTTGTCTACATCATTAGCTGTTAAATGAATCCATAATTCAAGGGAGATTCTTAGTTACTTAAGAATGATTACAGAAGTGCAAAAGTCATAAAAAAAATTGAAATTGCACTCTGTCACTCTGTAGGTAAGTTTAGAGGTTCGTCAATATCATTACTCGCTCTCTTCGCTCGTCTTCTTCTACTAGACGAAATGGCTATAGAATACCTTAAGCCAATGCGAAGTTAGTCTAGGTCGCCTCGGTCAATGTTAGTTAGGTCGCCGGACTCTTAAGGGCTGAAAACGATGATATAACTAGTTAATAAGTACCTATTGTATAACTACATAAACTATTTTACAATTAATTTTATACAAAGAGATCATAATAATATCTTCTCAACTACATGAACTTATTACCATTAATTTCCACACGAAGAGATAATACGAGAAGTTCCTAATCTTAAAAGTGACGTAATGCAATGGAAATGCACGTAGTTCTCCAGACTCTGAATGCAAGCAACTGGGTCAACAGTGGTTTATGAGGCCACCTGTCGCTTGAGAACGCTAAACACTGCCCTTAGTCTAGCTATGTTGCCCGTTGTTGTAAATTTAGGGAAATCAGCTAAATTTTTATCAAGTTACTTAACAAATGGAATCATATATGTCGCAGCCAACTAGCTTAATTCGCCGTTCAATTAACTGCCTAGTCTTTTTACTAAACTGCGCCGCGCCGTTGAACTAACCTGATGACAATCACCCATTCAATGAAACGGCTAGACAAAATGTCTTAGATCGATAACGTTGACAATTTGCCTAGCTCAGTCATTTTAGTAGAAGATATTTCGGATTGTTATCAAAATACACGAATGCTAGTAAGCCTTAGTCCTTCTAACCAAACCAACCCAAGTCGATTTGCTCTGTTATAAGAGTCGTTTTTTTTTTTATGTAGAATAGGTCGTCGTTTGACCACCAACTCGCCTGATGTTAAGCGACGTTGTGGTCCAAGATGAAGCACGACGACCCATAAGGCACTCATTCACAATTGCCTTGAAGTTTACTAGAGTGAAGAAGTACAAAGACGGCAGTTGAGTGAGGCGCTACAAGTGCGCTACTGCTCAGACCCGTCTTCGAAACGGTTACACCGGACTACATCCCGAAACACGACTAGGTCATTTCACGGTATGGCTTGGTCCGGTGGGTGATAACTAGCCACGGCCGAAGCCTCCCACCAGAGTTTGCTACCCGGTTAGCACTACCCGGGGACCACGTGTAGGGAATCAGAATAGAGGACACTCCTACGGACGTGGGTAGCTCAGCCCCCAAAAGAGAGAGTAGGAGAGGTTTCAGGTTATTTTAATATCACGTCTATCAGAACTTTCAGAACATCATGAACATTTCTTCGTTCAAAAATAGTATTTTTGTCAAATAGACAAATGTTGTATTAAACGCTGCGGCTGAATATCATTCAGTAAGCTAGTTGAACGGCGCCGTTTAGTAAAATGGCTAGGCTGTTAATTGAACAGCTGATTTAGCAAGTTGGCTGCGTCATATACATCACATTTCTGAAAAAATATCATCACACTTACAAATGTATTTATTTGGATAAAACAAAAAATATGTTTGTCCTTGCAACGTACATAATTCTGTCACTGGTGACAGAAGTGTGAATACCTCACTAGCTGAGTAAATTAGTATACCCATTCCTGTCGCATTTTTGGCATACGTCAGCAGTTCTGCGGTAGTCAAATAAAGCGGTCCTTTGCCACGTGTTTCAATATTCCATGAATTATAAAGTAAGCACCTAATTTCCATTCGCATTGTTTACGATTTCTCTAAATTATTTTCGTTTATTGAGTTTTATTATTTTATGCCATTTTTTTCCTAACTAAATGAATATTGTGCAGAAATGCATTATTGAATTTAAACATAAAGCATTATTCAAAATTAACTACCTGATTTAAAAAAAATGCCTATGTCACCATAAAACGTTAAGGGAAATTATAAAATAACTATAATATATAACATATTTTTGTTATGATTTTATTTTGCTGCAACATACACACTGAATGAACTATTAATTGTAAAAGCAATTTATTAGAATAAATATCTTCTTAATTAATTTTTATTTTTGCAAATTATTATGGGCCAAAATGAAACCTACAGAAGGTTTAAGAATGACAAAAGTTTTCAGAATTTTCACCTCAACAATAACTTGCAAGTTAGTTAAAATTAAAATCAATTGAACTAAAATAAAATGTATCAAGCAATTTTCTAATTCCATCACTAGGAACCCTAATTACCATCACACCCAAAAATATATCTTATCTAACATACGAGTAAATGTAAAAGTGAGTATGTTTGTTTATTTGTTTGTTTGTAACGCTTTCACGTCTCAACTACTCAACCGATCGTCTTAAAATTTTGCATACATGTTCTCTGCGGTACAGAAAAGGACACAAGGTACTTTTTATCCCGAAAAAAAATAACGGTTCCTGTGGGACTGCGGGTGAAACCGCGGGGCGCAGCTAGTTAGTTCATACGAGTAAATCTCCCAAACATGATTGTACAAACTTATTAGGCTTAACAAGTTGTTTAAGTTTAATTTCTGGTTTAAATAATTTAATCAAAATTAAAATCGTGACGAAAATTATACGAAGAACATCTTTTCGTGAGAATTACCGAGTTAAAATATTCTTAGTTCTTACTACTTAAACTTGGAGAAGAGTTTGTAAATTAGCTTTAGTTTCCTTCGTCTAAAGACGAAAATTGAAGTAGATTCACGTTTTAGTTTCTAAATTTCCTGTCGCCTTTTAACTTTTTGGACATAAGGTAATTTAAATTATTAAAGTTAGTTTGAACTTAATTTTGTGTCGTTCGCGATTTGGAAACTTGGACAAGGAACGGCGTGGCTCAACTAATTGGCCTAAATAGATTTGCAAAGTAAGTAAGGCAACATTTAATGTGATGATCAACATTTCTAAAATCATGAAATTGTCAACTTCATTGCCATGTTTACGTACAGCTTTTTTACAAGCTTGCTTTCTATTAACTTTACACTCGAATGTACATATTATGTATGTATGTTTAGCAAAAATCTTGCAAGCATGATTTGTAACACTCCTCGTTGTCGGATTGAGCTAAAATTTAGTAAACTTTGTATAATTAAAATTACAATGCAATAATATGGTGCCATGGAGCTGGTCTGATGGTGCACTTGGAAGGTAGTCATAGGAAGTTGCAAGAACTTGTTGAAATAATGTTGTTAAATATACTCCTATTTCTTCTACTCCTTTTTATTATAGGCATCTCGCTCGCTATGCCATCTGCTTTCGTCTTGAGCCTGGCTCTCCACAATTTAGAGATGATAACTGAAAACAATGGACACAACAAAAATCCAATTTATTTACAATAATAATATCAACACTCTAAAGTAAAGTGTATATTCCTTTTAAAGGGTAATCTGAGGAACTACTGGTCTGATTTTAAAAATTGTTTAACTAATAGAAAGCCATAAAAGCACTGAGTAGCTAAGCTCTAAAACGAGAACAAAATCGCGGGCAAATGGTCCGGATATAAAATCTACTGATTAAAATGAGAGCAGCCCGTGTTATTAAAAACAAAACTCAAAACAAATACCTATCCACTTGCAGACGATACGGAGTTAAATTATCAAACGCAGGGCTAATTAATTTCGAGTTAACATGTTATAAATGTCACTCTTATATTAATCTAACTCAAGGTAAGCTTCTAACCCCCTTGACCCCTAATCTGACGCGTGAGATGTTATCTTGATCACTCTCACTCCTATTTATTTTCAAACGAGAGAGACAATGACCAGTGAATATCTCACGCGTATGAATAGGGCCCTTGGTGGCGCCAGTCGATTTATCAGTTTAACCTCTGATGAGCAGTTAATTCCGAGTTAAAAAGATTCTTCAAAGATCCGAGCTTCTGCAAGTGGTCCTAAGTATCTCTTTCCAGGTACATTATTACAAGTTTTGTCAGGTCCCAGATAGTGTGAAGTGTAGCAGGTCTCGTCCCCAATTCTGTCCAATTTAAAGTTTGGCGCAGTTAGACTTACAAAATGTTGAGTATCATAACAACGTTAAACACTGCGATGCAGCTTTTTAACTCATTTTGCGCTTTAATATCTTGTAAAGCTGTTTGTTGTTAGATTTTATTGTCTGTATTTCAGACGATTTTTGTGAGAAGGAAAAGTTTATAATGAGAATATGTAGGTTTAGTATGAGTTTTGATAGTTATACTAACTTTTTTCGTTTTCGTTTGGCTCTATATGTTTCATTAAGCACCCCTGGCGGAAACGTTAAAGCACTAAATTAAATATATAGAAATGTATGAGGGCAAAATTAAAACGAAAAAAGTTGACTTTAACTATCAAAAGTTATACCAAGCCTACTGTACTTATACTTATATGGACAGTCCATCTAGTACGTGCGATGATTATTTCTGTCTCAGTCATTCTCGTGACTTTCCTTCTAAGAGAGACAGTGATCATGATAAAACTCACGCGCCAGGATACGGCCTATCTGTAATTGACATAAGCTTTCCTTTGGTTGCAATCTTACAAGAAAACATTTTCGCGATCAAGTTTTCTTGCTATTTGTAAAAAGCCAATCTAAGATTTCCTTAAATGAAGAGCTAAGTGAAAAAAGACAAGTGAGTACAATAGTATTGTTAACACTCTACAATTCAAATTGTTCGCCGTGTTTCATTCGCAAACCCCTTTATCGCTTGCATTGCAAATCCTCTGCACCAGCGGTACCGAGAGCTGGCACAGTGTGAAGCGGACAGTGCAGTACGTAAACTAAAGCTAATGACAAAAACAATTTGACAAATTTTGCTGACAAAAACTTAGTTACAGTAACTTATCTAACTTACGGTGTGCACTGGATCTCAAACTAGGGTGACCTGTGTCGTGGGCTCCAGGCTCTTCAAAATATAAGAAAATAAAGAGTAAGCAATATTAGTAAAATTGCATAATTTAAAATCTTAGGAAGTCGCACATTAAAATCGTAATCGTCTATGTATGTCGTCTATCTAATATATAGTATGAAGTATGAATGTAGGAAATGACTAGGATGATCTAACTGCCACCCGGTATAATGAAAGCATTCTTTGTTTTTATTATAATACTAGCTGTCACCTCGCGACTTCGTTCGCGATTATTATTTATATCTACATATATATGTAAACTATCTTATCTCTCAAGTTGGATCGAACTGCACATGGTGTGCGAATTTTATTATAATCGGTTAAGTGGTTTAGGAGTTCATTGAGGACAAACATTGTGACACGAGATTTATATATATTAAGATATATATATTAAGATAGTTAAAAAAACTTGCGATGTGACCCTTTTTGCGATGTATTCTACTCGTTCTGGATTTTTTTAATGAATTACTGTCGCTTATTCAAAATTTGGTTAAAATCAAATTAACTGTGTTTAGGTTATCGTTGAATAAACATACTTCTTACAAACGTCGGTTTTTTCATAGACTGAGAGCTTAATTGAGCTCGGTGGAAAACATATTATGAAGGCGTAAGATAGTTTAAAAAATACAACGTGTTGTTTTGCATTTCCGTGGAATTTGTAGAGGTAGGTATACTCCACAACAGAGCACAAATAAACTACCGCGCAACCTTGAAATCGAGAGAAAAAAACAGCTGTTCCATGCGAAAAGTTCGTTGATCGTCGACATAATGTATGGAACAACTGTTTTTTTCCGCGATTTCAAGGTTGCAACATAGTTTATTCCTGCCCTGCTGTGGAGTATACATACTCGTACCTCTACAACTTTTGCGGGAATGCAGAAAAACATATTGTATATAATTACCAGTCTATTAATTAATCAGTACGCTTAGTATTATAATACGGTCGTTCTAAAGAATGACCTTAGGCTATACGAGTCTGTGTGGGTTGCTGAAAAAAGATCGTCCTGTTTTATTCATAAATACTAACCGTAAAATAAACACAATTTATGCTGGCGTGGGCGGAACTCGCTTGCCGACTACCCTCGAGAAGAAGTTACCT
Source organism: Peribatodes rhomboidaria (assembly GCA_911728515.1). Taxonomy (NCBI): domain Eukaryota; kingdom Metazoa; phylum Arthropoda; class Insecta; order Lepidoptera; family Geometridae; genus Peribatodes; species Peribatodes rhomboidaria. Next base: position 13,164,552 of record OU452179.1, on the reverse strand, counting down.
AAAACGTGCCTTAAAGTAATTTGACAGCGCAATAATCTGTACCTTTTCCAGCGACATGAAATCAAAAACTCGGGTTTTCTGTAATTATAATCTTTTCATAATGTATAAGAAATGGTTGACGGCAATATTTAACGCGTTTCGAAGAGATGAATTTGGGAATTCCAATTTATATTTATTTTCATGGGATTTTGAAAATTTTCCATGTTGATTACAGCCAAGGCCGTAAAGCAGAGTAGCTTTTGAAAAAAAGAAAAAAAAAACTGTCGAATTTATTAGAATTCTATCATATTCTTATTCATATGATATGTATATGACTTATTATATGACTGCCTCGGTGGCTCTGTCGGTTGTGAATCTGCCTTCTGAGCTAGGGGGAACGGGCTCGATTCCCATGTATGGCAAACATTCATGTGATGAACATTTGTGTTTGTTCTACGTCTTGATGTTAATTATCTATTTATGTATAGATTTAAAAGTAAATATATGTATGTATAGTCTCTGGCCGCCATAGTACAAGCTTTACTAAGTTTGGAGTCAGACGATCGTATGTGCAGGTGTCCCAAGAATATAATTGATTTATTATACTACTATGTATGTTTTTCTAACATGACCTTCTGCATCGTTTTCAATGCATTACGGCATTTGAATACTCAAAGTAGATAAGTACTAGTGTATCCACGTGACGCCGACTTCATAAAAGGCTGTATTAAAAGTATTAAACTTACTCATTTCGTGGGGCTTATGGGGGGAATTATGGGTTTGTATACCTTTTGTTTTCGCTTAAATTTTTAATATACCGTAGATGATCCTTATAAGCCGCTCTTTGTCTTGCTGTATCTTCCAGTTAACGGTAATCTGGGCCCGGAGGTGGGTTTAGGTGCAAATCTGCTTTAGGTAGAGTTTGCATTGAATTTAACCGGTCTAGGAGCTTTCATAATTTAGCTTGTATCTTGCTCTATCTACAGTAGAGAGAGAGAGAGATCTAAATAAAGTTCTAAGAGTAAAATAAGAATGGTTTGTGATGGGCGACTTCAGGGGTCGCGAAAGTGGGGCCTTATGCCATCATAACTGCACATACAACAACAACTCTTTATTAAAAACATTTAAAAAAAGTATTTAAATAAGGCTTAACTAAGTTTTTAATGGGCGGCCTTATCGCTCAAAGCGATCTCTTCTTCTTTCTCCTTCACATTCATCATTTTAGAGAGATTTTAGGACTTTTATTTTTTTAGTTCGAGGCAGTCAAATTAAACCCTTTAACCCGGCTACATTACTGGAGCCCGGTGTATGGCGACAGGCTCGCCCCCTGTCACATTTGGGACTTAATATCGTCCGGCGAAATGTAGGTGTTGTATTACACCTCTGCCAGCCCCCTTTGGGGGAAAGGCGTGACGATATGTTATTATATGTACATATAATAACATATTAGATTAGACGCAGGATTAGACCATTACCTGCAACAAAATATTTGTGGCTGGAAAAAGGAAAAAAACTTGATAGGTAAACGTAATAAGTATATTTTTCAGAGTTATCTCAGAGAGAGAGAGAGATCATAAATTTGTTAAGGTTATTTCGGGTATTTCGCTTTTGTATGGTTTATATTGAGCTTTAGTGAAATCTAATATTCACAGACAAATTATACCTTATATCTAACAAAGGTATTTAAAGATCGTTAGATATCTATTCGATTTCAAAAGAACAGACAATAGGGTTTAATAATACATATAACAAAAGCGAAGTCTTAAGAGAAAATAACCAGACTCTAGTTTAGTATAAGTGTCTAAATCGTCCAACATCTTTAAAGAAATATAACTTTACATCATTAACTACGTACGCCCGCGTTTTTACCTGGTATTCTGAGCATAATTATGAAACATGAAACCCAAATTTTATTACCTACATACTGAAACCTTCTTTTGTATGTTGTATTTTTGTTACTTATGTGAAATGTATAATTGTCTATTGCTTATGTTTTCTTCATCGTTCAATCGCTTTTAATGGTTTGTAATTACAAACACACAGACTTTCATATTCATAACAATACTACCACTAAACGTAATACATATAAGTATAGGTTCTATAATTGATTGTAGAGGTAGTATGAAAACACTGTATATTTTAAAAAGATTAACAAAAAAAATAGGCAAGCAAAACGGTAACCCATGGTATAATAATATACTCCACATTCCGAGTCACAAATGGTCACCTGGGCAACACGCAGTCACGTCAATTGATGCTTATGCAAGACCGAAATAAGTAATTTACAACAAGTTCGAAAGAGACGGATGACTAGTGACGTCATCAGGTGTTGGCTTCCAGAATGCGCTTCTATTATGCGGTAACATCTATTATTTATTGGTTAGACATAGTAAAGCAACGTCAACGTTTTACGTCTAAAGCTCGTACTTTCAGAATTTTCTGGGAACTCCGTCTACCACAAAATGAGGTAAGGAACGTTGAGAGGACGCCCTTAAAATTTTACGACGGTTTTCCTTGACTAAAGTTCGATTCTCGGAGAAAAGTTTCCTCTCAAGATAAAGGTAGGTAACTTTATGTAAAGAGCATAGGCAACGAATTTATAGACGGGAAATGCGCGCGAAATCGCAAGTGACAAGGTACGAAAATAAATTTTAAAAATCTTGAAAAAATGAGATTTTTTTCATAGGACATTTTCTTTTTTCTTTTTTGAAATTTATTTTACCCGATAATTTGGTGCGAGGCGAGAATTTTTTTTTGAGCACCTTTTTAAAAACGTTGCCCCTTTATTCCAAGCTATAAAAAAGGTAACCGTATTTTATTTTATGTCTAATTATTTGCAAGTGTGACTTTTTAGCTGTTTAAATATTTTAATGAATGGCGTTTTTGGTTAGCTGTAGACGTCTTTAGTTATTAGGCTCGCTATCGCTGGTCAAAATATTATCTAGTGATATTGTCGCTAAAAGGTTAAACTTATGTTAAATTTGGTCGCGATTAAAAAGTAAAACAGTTCATGCAGCTTCACTTGAGAAGTAATCAAGTTCTTGATAAGGCATTATAGGCATACTATATACTATTTTTGGCGCGATGCTGTTTTCAATCGCCTCGCCATTAATACGCCTAAAATTAAATAAAAAATGTGTTAATTATTTAAAAAAACATCGGTCAATGAGCTTGCACTAAACAGTTCTAAGATAATTTTAGTTGGCTTGGTAATTTAGATTAAGTTTTAAAACGCACATTAAGTAATATTTCACTGAAGTGCTGCCAGAAATTGCTGCTGTTTGACGTCTATTGTTTTGGATGTAATTTCAGATAGAAGCGGGTAGATTTTAATAAGCTTCTTAGTCGCGAACAGGTGTATGGCTCGTGTATTAAGACTGCTGGTTTATGGGCAAACTTTCGTTGTTTTGGCGACTTGGTTTAATCGCCTCGCTGTATTGCTGAGCGATTATGGAAGTCTAATGTTGGCATAAATTTTGCTAAATTTGCGTTGAAATTTGTACCTTGTTTGTTTATGGTAGGTTTTAGTCATGCGAAATGTAGAGTAGGTAACGATTTTTCAGGTCAATATTCAAAAAACGTAGTAAGGGTTTTAAAAAGTAAATATTTGTATTTATTAAAAAATTTAAAAACAAAAAAATAAAGATAGTAACTTTTTTTCTTCAATTTTAATTTAAGTACATATGGTAATTTCAGTGCAAGCTTAAACACAGTATTTAAGTCAATACTTGCTGATTGTTAAAATTTTCTTTCACAAAATATTTAATGTGAATAAAGTCAGTAAAACGTTATGTTAAAATACTTATTATGGAAAAGTCAATTTCCGATTGTTTCAAAGTAAAATCAATCACAAATCCTCGCAGTAAGCTTCTAATCCGTCTGTCCAGCCGCCCGGCCGTCCGTCCGTTTGGTACATTGAGGCTAACAATGACTGGTTGGATTACTATATTTCATCTTTTTCTAAAATACGAATGACAGCAGCTGTTTTAAGGCGGCTCCAGACGTAGCGAGCCGTGCGCTATGAACGACGTGCAACACATGCCTTGCAATGTGTGTACCGTCATATTCGTGGTACTTAAAGGCATTCGTAGCACATCACTCGATGACAAATTAACAAAGCATGCGGGATTGCTCGCTTCGTCTGGATCTGCCTTTACGTGTAGATTTTGGAATATTTATTCAGAGACTTTGCTCAGCCAGCTATAGAAGTGAGTGAATGCAATTGTTTGTGTTTTCTGTTGTTTTTTGGTATGCTAGTTGATATAGATAAATAAAATGCTTTTTATCCTCTATCTAGATTAAATAAGCTCGTCATATCCCCCCAGGTGACCTAGATAGATGCGAGTAGTTTATTTCTTCATCCCTAGGCGAAAAGGCTTGGGGATAGATAACCATATTTATTTATAGATCGGGGTTTTCTCAAACTGGGGAAAATTTTAGGGGGGAAGTGGATATTAGCAGCGGAATAAAATAAGCCATCCGAGTGTTTACCTACATTCTTTACCCAATGTAGAATTTACCTGCGATATACTTATGTTTTTAGTGTGATTTGCTTAAATGTTAACCTTTAAACTCGCCTTTTTTCTTTGAACTAGAAAAATACATTGAAAACTAAAAAACATGAAAGTCAGGTCTAACTAGGGACGTATTAATATAGATCCCTAAAACTATTATAATTCCTCTCTCGTTCAACAAGAACTAACAGCTTACCGCCGGTTCAATTCGCCGATATCCAGAACTAACCGGATCAAACTACACGGAACTGGCTAAGGATTCGCCGCGCGTAACGAGGTGGGCAGTATCTTGGTAGTCTTGGTACCTATTGGAGATAGCGCTACGTATTGTTCAATAGAAGAAGACAGTAGACAGTAGAAGTTCTAAATAATACTTTGATAGTTGTCTGATAGTTCTTTGTCGACTCTTTTTCCGAATGGTACTAGCGCGTTTTTCGCATAAGTTTGATGGAAGATAGACCTTGTCTAAAGTTTTATAGAATTTTGCGCCCAACGTGAGAAGTGTTATTTAACAAAGGTATTGCCAGCATATTATACAGAATCATAATTTAAATTTAGGCATAATGAAATTGCTCTTCACATATTCAAATAAATCTTCTGTTTCCAGTATTGCTTCCCAGTTGTCACTATTAGATGATTTTAACTATATCTTTTTCATAACATTTACATAAATCGTCACATCTTCCCCCCGAAGGGGCTGGCAGAGGTGCACTTCGCCGGACGATATTCAGTCCCTAATATGACAGGGGGCGAGCCTGTCGCCATACACCGGGTTCCAGTTACGTAGCAGATGACATTAAATACGCAATGAAGAAATTGGTGCGTGCCGTGTTGGGTCCTATCCCGCTTCCTCTGGCTTGAGAGGCGAGTCGTCTCCGACTGTGCTAAAATCTTTTCCGCTTACAGAAAATGATGAGAATTCAATTTCGTCGACTATCACTATCCAAAGACTAAACTGTGCAAGTATAGTGGTGGAATTAAATGCAAATCCAAGTGCCGTACCGTCGGCTGGTCCGGGTTGTGATACCGATGATATTGCCAGCTGCCTCGGCTTGACGCCTACGTTGAGAGATTGGCCGTCGTTAGTTGATAGAAACTGGATTATTAATGAAAAGTAAAGCAAATGGTTACAATGGAGGGATTTGTTTTTATCGTCCGAACGAGCGTTAGAGAACGAAGCGTCTATGCTTCAGCTTCGACAAAAAAGAATTAAGAGGGCCGCGACGCTCTGAAATTTCCATACAAACGCGCTTCTCAAATTTCTTGAAAACTATTAGTCAGATTATGATGAAATTTAGCATGTACAATTAAATTAACAATATCTCCGCCCCTATGTTCTTGGTTTTTTTTAAAACGTTCTCAAGCTAAAATAGAGCTATGAAAAATTTCCGCATAAGTAAGGGGTCATTATTGACTGATTTATTCAATAGATAGACAAAGCAAATCAAAAATCCCTTTACATAGGGAGGTTGTCTACATCATTAGCTTTTAAATGAATCCATAATACAAGGAACATTCTTAGTTATTTAAGAATGATTAGAGACTTCTAGAGACTAGACAGAGAGATGGTTATGGAAAACCTTAAGCCAATGCGAAGTTAGTAAAATAAAGTGGTGAGTAAAGTAACGTGGTCGCCGGACTCTTAATATGTCCAAATTCTTGAATTCTCAAATTCTATATAATAATCGGACCTGCTCTCAAAATTAAACGCGATTATGTTTATTATGTGAAATGAGGATGTTGTATTACACATCTGCCAGCCTCCTCGGGGGAAAGACGTGTCTAAATGTTGCTATCCCATTTAATCCCATCCCAGAATACACTACGGCGAGTGTGCACAAGAACTGCACGACCTGATCCAGCCATCGCCGTTCTTTTATAATTGTACCAGGCGCACCAGTAAAAGTCACCTTATGGTGGAAATTCCGCTAAAACGCACTAAGCGTTTCAAGTCAACTTTTCTTGTAAGAACTGCAGAGGTGTGGAACTCGTTGCCTGTGTCTGTCTTTCCACCTAAATACAATCCGGGGGTGTTTAAGAGTAAAGTGAATAGGTATCTCCTAGGCAAGCGTGTTACACCTTCGATCACGTCGACGCTTCCCATCAGGCGAGTCAGTGGTCAAACGCATGCCTAGTCTGTTGTAAAAAAAAAAAAAAACTGAATGCACCCCAATGCATAGGTATCTTTTGAACAAGCCCTCCCTCCGAAAAAATCATGCAGTCTTTAGTTTAGTATAGGTAATTATAGGTAAAGGTGATCGCTTACCATCAGGCGGCCCGTTAGCTTGTTTGCCACCTATGACATAAAAAAAGAGGTGCACACAGCAGAATTGAGGTCAATAGGTTCATTCAAATCACCAAAAACCGTCTAAGTCGTATTTTGATTCAGTAGGTATTGCAATTATATGCGAGGAGTGTTCATGAATACGAATTAACTCTGTAACAGCGTTTGATGTGAACCGTGTGTCTAATTAGACGGCCATTAATACAGGAGCAATGTCTCGGAACAAGGATTACCGAAGCAACCAGCGTTGCATGCGATATTAGCTTAGTTGTGTTTACTGTGTTAGGGAGGCCCATGTGAGCGGCAAATACGAGGACGCGTTTCGACACGATACAAAAATGAAAGTAGCTGTAGATACACTAAAAAGGAAGTTTCCTTCTGGTTGAAATGGACAACTGTGCCAGAATGTAATCATCTCAATTAGTCTATTCGATAAAACTAATTTCCGTAAACTCATTTCCTGTCATGTTACGTGCACGACTATGGACCGGTTCCGAAATAAATGATTTGAATTTTATTTAATTTTCAAAATGACAGCTTACTAAAATTATGAGCTGAATGGCTACCCATGTCAATTTCTTGTAGGTACGCGAATTTATACGAAAACATTGGCTGTAACTGTTGCTGTCTAGAAACCAATAGGTATGTAAAAATTTATAACCAACGGAATAAACAAAACAATCATAGCCAAGAACACTATTAATCAAGTTACTTCAAACAAATAATTTAAAAAGCAAAGCCTAAAAAACCGACTTCCCATCCTGTAATTCGTCATTTATGTAAACAATTTTTAGACTTTTGTTAATATTTTAACATCGGCTTGACCGATTTCGATAAAATTTATAACCTAATAAAATACCTCTAAAGTATAATCTACCAAATATAAATTGTACCGAAATCGATCGAACAGTTTTTAAAATATCAAGAAAGTAAAAAAAAATGTTAACATTGATGACGCAAAGTCTTCACATAACAAATAGATTTGTATACTAATGTAAGTCCATCCTATTACGTGCATCGGAAATAATTAGTTTTCCCAACTTTTATCGTATTTTTTAACTAAGCCAGAGGTTGTTAGTTTGTAAGACTTGCTTGTTAACTGCAAGTTTTCTGCAAGCCTTTTCCCAGTGTATTTGTGGTGCAACTAGCTCGGGGAAGTAATTCGCGCGGCTTACTGAGCGTAAGGGCTGAAGCGTGCAAAGACTGGGAAATATAGGGCTTACAACTGGGGAATATTAGAAAAACCGGCTAAGTGCGAGTCGCGCACTGAGAGTTCCGTACAAACATGTAATCTGGCGCAAGCCCCCCCCCCTTCATTTAGTATTCGTATATAACTAGCTGCGCCCCGCGGTTTCACCCGCGGTTAAAAAGTATCCTATGTGCTATTCTAGACTATAATCTATCTCTGTGCCAAATTTCATCCAGATCTGTTCAGCCGTTCTGGCGTGAAAGAGTAACAAACATCCATCCATTCACTCTTACAAACTTTCGCGTTTATAATATTAAGTAGGATGTAATTAAAAATGTGCTTTCCGCAATTTTTTCCTTTATCTGTGCTATAAGACGTTGCTTCGTACCAAATTTCAAGATTCTGAGTTCACGGGAAGTACCCTGTAGGTTTTAATTCCCTTGCGAGTGTCGAAAATTTACAGCACGGCTGTATCTTTTGATTGCGTTAGCTTAGAAGTTTGATATTTTTACAGCTCCTAGAGACAGTAGACTTGAGTATTTGATATGAATCTCAGCTTGATACTCGTACCTCCACGCGTTCCTGAGAAAAAGGGCCTTGACAGACAGATAGACGGACAACAAAGTGATTCTATGAGGGTTCCGTTTTTTCCTTTTGTTTCAGTTTCAATTTATTGTTTCAAATGGGTATAATTACAATAATTGGTAATAAACACTTATGAATGTCAAAAAAATACTACTAGATTATCAACACAAGATGCAAAAAATATGTCTTATAAAACTACCAAAAAATTATAAATGTTACAATGCACGATAGCTGGTCAATCAATGCAATTAAAGAATAAAATATCACAATGAATTTAAATAACTTCAAATAATATCATGTCATATGATTTTATTACTTATCGCAGCCATGTCAAGGTTTGAGGTACGGAACCCCAAAAATAATAGAGTAGCTTAAAACTTTAGTGTTATGAATGAAATAACTGGTGGCTCTGTGAGCTAAAGACCTCGCGGCCGGAAGGCAGTCGGACAGACGTCGGACAGACGTCGGACATACACATACGCATTTTTGCCGAAGCTGAATAGACGCTTCGCTAGCTAACCCTCGCTCGGCCGATTAATTAATTAACGATACCTACCCACAAAACTTGTAGCATCCCGTTTCAACTTAAATATTCATTTATTCATGAATTTATTTGTTTTCATTGTATTGCTCCGTGTAGCTGAAGAAAATGATTTTGAATTGAGTTGAATTTGACTGATACGAACACGACAGACATCTGATTGTGTGCGCACAACGCATGCACAGGACCATATTTAGGTATTTACATATCTTGTCTTATATCTTTAAATGAGCAATTCTTGTATATACATATAATTGGAATCTCGGAATCGGCTCCAACGATTTTCATACAATTTAGTATATGGGGGTTTCAGGGGCGATAAATCGATCTAGCTAGGAATCATTTTTAGAAAATGTCATTTTATTCGTGTTTTATCGATAATCAACTTAAACATAAACTTGGAAGAAAAATAACAAAAAGGAGGCGTTTGAGTAGTCTCAACTGAAAAATATGACTCTTCCTGACATCTATTGGCGAATAATAATACTTACTATTTTTTGTGAGCAACTAATTGCTTTAACGACACAACAGCAGATGGCGTTGTTAAGTAACACGAAGTCAATGAGTGTTTGCTTTGAGGTTAGACTAAAATCAATTGTTTATTTTCCAAAAAACACAATTAAAAAAAAAAAAAAATACCGAGCAAAGCTCGGTCATCCAGGTACTTTAGGTATTATGTAAAGTACGCAAACCGCCCGATCCGCATGAAATTAAAATTGCATGTTATTTTCCATTTTATGTTTAAGCAGGTTAATTTAGTTGTTTAATCAACCATCGTCTCATTTTTCCATTTTTTTTTTGTATACACAACAATTTGAGTTTACAACGTAGACTAGTATTTAGAGTTTGATTTTTAGATTTTTTTTAGTTTGTTATTTGTATTGTGTATTTTATAAATAAAATAAAATAACTCATTTTCCAGTTTTCCTGCACTTTTCTGTTTAAGAAAGTATGATTGTGTTTTGAATCGTAGTGTTTCGATAGTCTGTACTACTTTTTATAATTGTTTAGCTTTAAAAATAACAGACATAACAGACTCGACATTTTGCATGTAAAGTCAAAGTAGTTATTGCGCATTATGGTAATGAGTTCACAAGATCTTAAAAATATAATTTAGGTACGAGTATTTCATAATGGACCCAGTAAGGGTATTGTAATGTCATGTGGAGTGGGCCGGCTTGTTCTTTAAGGGTCCCGTGACGTTCTGAAATTTCCATACAAACGCGCTTGTCAAATTTCTTGGAAACCATTTGTCAGATTTGTTCTTGGTTTTATTAAAAAACGTCCTCAAGAGAAAATAGAGCTATGAAAAACATCCGCATTTTTAAGGGGTCACTTTTGACTGATTTATTCAATAGATAGACAAAGCAAATCAAAAATCTCTTTACATAGGGAGGTTATTTACACCATTAGCTTTTAAATGAATCCATAATACAAGGGAAATTCTTAGTTATTTAAGAATGATTACAGAAGTGCAAAAATCATTTAAAAAAATGTACTTTGTCACTCTGTAGGTAACTTTAGAGATTCGTCAGTATCATTGCTTGCTCTTTTCGCTCATAATGTTCTTCTACACGAAATGGCTATGTAGAATACCTTAAGCCAATGCGAAGTTGGTCTGAAGTGGTCGCCGGACTTTGAATAGTTAGGTTTTAATCTTTGAGATATTCGTCTAATTTATAATGGCATTTACGAGTATGTATTATTAACATTTTAATTTTAAAAAAAATGTACGTACAATGTACAATAATGAACGTTAGTAAGCCCGATAAGTCACACACAAATATTAGATAGTTTGGAAAGTGCTTGAATAATATTGGTTTGGAAGTTGTCCTGAAGTTTCTCGCGAAGTAGGTACTTAGCTCAAACAGTAATTACGCTTAATGGGTCGCAAGCGCACTGATTGCATTACAACTTAAACTTAAAGTTAACTTGGTACCTACTATTGAGTTTGGTCGAATTAAGGTTTCAGTTTTGTTCTTTCATAATTGTTTTTTTGATGAGTCTAAGTTTTAGTAAATTCGACTTTTGAATGTTTATCCATCTCAGCTGGTGGCTCTGTGAGCTGTAGACTTCGTGGCCGTCGTTTGTCCTCCTCTGGAAGGTGCAGTCCTAAATCGATTCTCGTGAAATTGTGTGGCAGTAGCAGAGGACCACTTTTCGCCCTTGGTTAGACATTTTGTGCAAACGATGATCAGAAAGGAGGAAACTAGGAAGTTTGAATTCGTCTGCACAAAATGTCTTAAACGAACGTAAATACTACCTAATGTTTTAAGATTTAGTTTATATTTTTTGTAGTGTAATGTTAGTATAAAGTGTGGATTTTTGTTGTCCGAAATAAATATATTATTATTGTTATTAAAATGGTTTAGAAATGCGACCTGAAGAAGACAAAGATCAGGGGGGCTATTCCTGCGCGTGAGATGTGATGAGATTTTATCTTGGTTACTCTCACACTTATGACGTTTCAAACGAGAGCGACAAGGAGAAAAAAAGGTGAGATGAAAATTTCAAATCTCCGAATAGCCCCCTGAACAGAGATTTGGACAGTGATCCGGACAGATACTGAACAGATATCCGGACAGAAATCGGAACAAACGAAAGCATTTTTGTCGTAGCTGAAGCAGAGACACTTCGCTCGCAAACACTCTCTTGTTTCGATAAATATAACTACTCAAAGTTAGCCATTTAAATAATTTTCATAGAACGTTGTGATTTCTTTATTGTAATAGTCGTTAATGTTCTGTTTAACTTGTTTTCAGGTAAAACTCCATTCACCACAAAGACAGTTTCATTAAACGAGTCGCAGTAAGTACCAGACGTGCTACTTGGACCAGGGTCCGTACCATCCCCGAGGAGGTGGATGATGACGATGTGTCTGGTGTTCAACACATCGTCATTGAGCGGAAGAGAGGGCAAGCTCGAGGAGGTGCCCGAAGGGGCTGGCGTGGTCGGGGTCGCGGTAGGGGCGAGAGCGTCCCCGTTGCCCGGACATTTTGTGCCGAGGTGGAACACCCTACTGTTTTATTGGGTAGGCCGCCCATGGATTCCCACATAATCCGAAACCGGTGGTGGAACCTACAAAAGGTTTTCCCTAGGTTATAAAGAGGGTCCGTAACGTGACATCATAATGCGATGATTGTGAACTATGAACCATATTGCTCGGCAATGCGATTATCAATCGCGCAGCGTTCACGGCTGCATCTAACAACCATCGCAATAACCACGTCACGGTACAGGCTCAGATTGCCACAGAATCGAGATGAATGGCTTACAATAGACAGCTAATAAGTAAAGAGTAAAAGTAATAAATAAATATCACGATAATATAAACGCTGAAAAACGTTGTCGGTGGTTGAAAGCTCCAAGAGTTGATCCTCGAAAGCTCTTAAAAGGCCGATATCCAAATCGCACGCCGTCTGATTGTGGCACTTTGTACAATTTGCGGATCAAAGGATCTCTGCTGTGGGGGTGTCGGGGCGTCGGGGGGAAATGACTGACGGAGGTAATGGTGGGTTTTAAAAGGGTAAGAGGAACAATTGCCGTGATTGTGATTGACTTCGAGACGTTTGAGGTAATTCCGACGATAGCACTTGGCAACATTAAGTGTAAGTGGTTATGTAAAAGTGTACAAATGTAAAGTGTTGTCAAATGCGATGTGTGAGTGACGAATGCGATTCGACGCGCTCAGTTAAGACGCACATGTGAAAAAATTAAAAGTATCTTTCTTCATAACCATAAAACATATCGTCACGTCTTTCCAATGAGAGGGCTGGCAGAGGTATAACACAACACCAACACTTCGCCGGATGATATCCAGTCCCAAAATGGGATCTATCTTCATGTGGCTTATAATATCATGTAGATCAGTTAGCCCGACTCAATTTTGACGATTCTGTTTTTACGTGCTTCTCTAAAACAATGAGCATAAAGTCAAAGTCAAAGTCAAAGTCAAAATGTTTTTATTCAATTTAGGTATCAAAGATACACTTATGAACGTCAAAGTTATTTAAATAGACTCGACCGCCTTGTTCGGATAAAAAGCCTCTACTCAGAAGAACAGGCAAGAAACTGAGGGGCATTATTTTTTCAAATAATAAATAAATTAGTCTCACAAATTTTGGCTTACAACTAGGTAATATCTATAAATATTAGTGGCTACTTGGCGGAAGTGGAAGGCTCCAGACATCTTTATCTTCTAAATAATTCTTAACCTTATAATATCCTCTTTTCATTAATGTAGTTTTTACATGTGATTTGAATTTTCCCTCGGTGAGCCCTGTTATATTTTTCGGGATTTTATTGTAAAAACTAACGCAGTTGCCTAAAAATGACTTTCTTGACTTAGTCAGTCTAAATCTCTGTACAGCTATCCTATCCTTATTTCTAGTGTTATAATTGTGATAGTCACTGTTCAATTTAAATTTATGTAGATTTTTGCGAACGTGCATAATATTTTCAAAGATATATAAAGAAGGTAAAGTTAAAATATTTATTTCTTTAAATAAATCTCTCAATGATTCACGGGGACCCATTCCGTAGATAGCGCGGACCGCTCGCTTTTGCAAAATAAAAATGGCCTCCACTTCAGCAGCTGATCCCCACAGCAAAATGCCATATGACATTATGCTGTGGAAGTAAGCAAAGTAAACCATCCGAGCTGTAGCTATATCCGTCAGTTGCCTAATCTTGCGAACCGCATAAGCAGCAGAACTAAGTCTCCCAGACAGAGCACTAATATGTGGACCCCATTGCAGTTTGGAATCAATGCTTATACCCAGGAACACCGTCGCCTTGTCTATGTTAAGTTTATCGCCCTCAAGCATTACGTTTGGTTCTATATATCTAACATTAGGCATGGAAAACTTTAAACACTTAGTTTTTTTTGCATTTAGTAACAAATTGTTCGCAGCGAACCATCTCGAAATAATAGTCAGTACGTTGTTCACATGCACAAGTTCACTATCTTTCCTATCTGTTCTAAAAATAAGAGATGTATCATCAGCAAATAGAACTATGTCTGTAAGGTCCTTAACCATATACGGCAAATCATTTATATACGCCAAAAATAAGAACGGGCCTAAGATAGAACCTTGTGGTACTCCCATTGTAACTAAAGATCCGGAAGATGTGACGCCATTAATTCCCACTTTTTGTTGTCTATCAGTTAAATATGACTCGACAAGATCTAGAGCGATTCCACGAATTCCGTAGTGGTGTAATTTACGGATCAAGGTGCGGTGTTCTACACAATCAAACGCTTTGGAAAGATCACAAAAGACACCGATGGCATCCTGTGAACTCTCCCAAGCTTCCATCACATGCGTAACTAATCGAACTCCCGCATCTGTTGTTGATCTACTTTTCGTGAAACCGAACTGATTTTCGTTTAATATACTGTGTATGTTAAAGTGACACAACAGTTGATTAAGTATAATCTTTTCAAATATTTTACTCAAAGCCGGAAGCACAGAGATGGGTCTGTAATTCGAGGGATCTGACTTAATACCCGATTTGAAGATAGGGGTAATTTTGCTGTTTTTCATTAAATCGGGAAATGTGCCTCTGTCAATACACATGTTAAATATGACCATGAGGTGTGGTGCAATAGTTTCTATTAAAGACTCTAACACTTTTACTGATAATCCCCATAAATCTTCACTAGATTTAACTCTTAAGCTTTTGAAAGTTTTGATAATTTCAGAGATGGAAGTGTATCTGAACCGAAAGTCTGGTATATCCCGCGAGAAGTGTTCTTTTAGAAAAGCACCTGCATCATCTGGAGACGAGTTAAGCGTTTTGGTGGCATCAAAGGGTATGCTAGAGAAGAAATGTTCAAAAGAGTTGGCTACCGATTTTGCATCAGAAACCGGCTGATTCTCAACTACCAGCGTAAATTCTGAATCCCTCGACTTACTTTTTCCCGTCTCTGTGTTGATGGTCTTCCAGACAGCTTTTATTTTATTATCGGATTTTTGAATTTTATCTTTTATAAACAAAGCTTTAGCGCGAATGCAAACCGACTTAAAAGTTTTCGAGTATTTTCTAACATAGTCATGAAAATCCTTACTAGATGTCAGAGATTTCTTGTTATATAAATCATACATAACATCTCTACTTTTTCGTATACCTCTGGTCGCCCAGTCACTAAACTGTATTTTTTGGTTGAATTGAATCTTCTTCTTTGGACAAATTTCATTAAATTCATTGCTAACTATTTTAAATAATTTTTCATAACTGTCATTAGGGTTATTGACAGAAAAATCAGTTAAAATAAGTTTCGACTCTATGCAATTATTTAGTCGTTTTAACCTACCTTTCGTTAATGGTCTACACTCAACTAAAGATGGTTTCTTTATTTTATCAATTTCAAATTTAATTGCAAGGCCCTTGTGATCTGACCTGACTCCGTTAAAAAGTGATAAATCTTTTGTTTTACAACTTGAGAAAATATTGTCTATGCAAGTAGATGAGGTCTCCGTTACTCTAGTTGGCTCGCAGAAAAGATAGTTTAAATTAAATGCTTTAAATAAAGAAATTAGATTAATTTTATCCGTAGAATTGACTAAAATATCTATATTGAAGTCTCCGCAAACCAAAATAGATCTATTTGATTAACATAAAACAATGAGCATAAAACAATGAGCATAAAACAATGAGCAAAACACAATGTATTATGTGCTTGTGGCTGAAAAAGTCAAAACCAGACCCCCAACTAGTCGAAGACATTGTTAAAGTTGCAGGTCTGATTTCCGCTGTCTTGCAAGGCACACAGTCCAGCGTCGCTTTCCCTCTTTCCTGACTTGCGCTCAGCTTATCAAACAAAGCCTTAAACTACCTGATAAAGATTGTAGAAACGTTGATACGTGCCAAACGTCGAACCACGTAACTTAGAATACAATCTAACTTCTAGCATCTGGCTCGGCTGCGATCCGACCCGGCACGCTATCGGTGATAAACAACGGAGCCGTTTCATTAAGATTCTCCCCGTTCGCGCTCCCGCGGCGGAGCCCTCATTCAAATGCAGTGCTGCGCTGTTCTGTGCTAGTTCTTCAGACAGTACTTATCGAATAATTTGTCTAAAACGAAGTACTTAGCACGTGTATTCGTCTGATATTTAAAAAAAATTAGGTATGTACTATGTTTAGTATAGGCTATGTTTATTGTTTGTTTCGCACATTTTTCTGTCAAGCACGTACCACGGAAGTATTTTAACAGATATTATGCTACAATTATGAATTATTAAGGGGGCGAGCCTTATCACATTTGGGACTGAATATCGTAAAACGGGGAAAACGCGTAAAGATATGTTATAAGTATACTTACTACATTTACAAATTCGATTTAATTCTATTAAAAAAAAACAGTTTTAATTGACATTGCTCTGACTTGTAACGAAAATGTTATTTCATTTAGCTGTTATTTCAAATAAGCATAAAAGTGTGTGATTTCTGAAAAAATGTTAACAAACAGATTTCCTAAATAACAACGAAAAAACCACACATTAGGTACTGTCATTTTATAGACAAAAATAAAATCAAAATTTCAAAACAGAAATTTTGTTCCACAACCAATCTCTCCCTTCCGCTTCCGGAAATATCGTCCTTAACAATACCTCAGCGGTTTCAGACATAAACCTTTCGCGACAGCACTGGCTCGAAGCAAACGCGCCTGAAACAGCACCCCAGGGTAAAAGGGGCAGTTACGGCGAGATTTATTCTCACAATCGAACTGTTCACAGCGAAATATAACCAGACAGGAGCCCTATTCTACCTGGGATGTGCTCCCAGTCATCCTCATGCTACGGCCTTGCATTGGTCTTGTTTGCACCCTGTTCCGCTTATAATAGTTTTAGCGTTTTGTCTTTATCTTTCTTTTACATTTTTTCACTCGATCGAAAAAGACAAAATACTGAAACTATTTAGAGGCAACGTTTAAGGCTAAGGGCGTTTATGTCTAGAGAGAGTTCCGTACTGTTTATGAACGAAACGTGACAGGCCAACTTTTTTATACTAGTGTGCGTAACAGCTACTTTTACATCATTTGCGTCATACATTTAGTTCTGGCGTTTTTTGTTGACTCTTATTTTTTTCGACCGTGCAATGTTTCTTTAGTTCATCTGGACATATCATTTATCAAAGTTTGCACCTTTGTCTTTAGACATAAAGTTGTTTTTGAAAGATCAAGGAATGTGTCACGCAGTAACAATGTTCATATTGGCCATTTCATATTGAAGCCAAGTTTGCACCCAAGTTGAAACAAATACGAGGCCGCGGAGGATTATCTCTAGACTTTTCTAACTATCCCGAACCGAATAATAATATACTGCGCCAGGTACAGCAGTCCGGTCACGTGAGCAACACGCAGTGACGTCAATCGGTGCTTAAGCAAGACGGAAATAAGTAATTTACAAATAGTGCGAAAGAGACGGATGACGATGACGAGCGATGTCATACGTGTTTGCTCTCGTAATGCTAGACCTTGTTTTTATAGATCTCTACCCGAACTGTGCTCTAGCAACGTATACCTACGTATACGATTGAGATACGTATGCAATAATTATGTTTGCATCACGTTATCGTCGAACGAACAATTATAATTTGCCGCAGCACACTTTGAGACCTTACTTCCCTCAGAGTTAGTAGATAAGAAAGAGAGACACTCAGAATATATCGCGCGTGTGAGAATAGAGCCCTGGCCGATTGTCGATTATAACATTGTTTACCCCACGATTTGGGCTACGGCTCTTTCTCAAGAGAAATCGGTTGGATTTTACTTTATTCCGATTTAGAATTGAAGCTCGTTTATCTAAAAGTATGTAAATAGGCTCTTTTCTGATTTGACAGTATTCTGTAAATATGAACGAGCAGTGAATGAACGAGTATTAGGACTTAAAGTAGGGAATATACGAGTATATTTACGTCTGCAACTCAAATAATTACAAGTACAAGTGCAAGCAAGCTATATGTGACCTCGGGGATCTGTTTTGCTTAAGTCGACATGGCGGAAAATGTTTTTTTTTGTCCTTTTTCAATCCCCGTATCTTATCTCCACCATTTTGAGCAATTTCTAAAAACTGAATCGGAAAATAATCCGAATCCGGTTATCGAACCTGCACACAAAAACAAAATCACAGAACCCGCTCCGGTTTGAATAACCCGACCTGTAGAGGGAAACGTTCAATTTACGTAGTAATAAAAAGAAGGACCAACTGGTAACCCCCTCACATCATCTCGTCAAATTGCAGAGGTCAGTGTATATTTCAGAGCCGGCGGTCTATAACCGTATACCAACTTCCGTTCGGGATGCGCCTTCTACCGCGTGCTTCAAAACCAAGCTGAGAGCAACTAGAAAATATGTTTTAAGACATTGAAGCTTATTTCAAAATAAGAGATTTTTGAAGTATTATTATTTTGTGTAATAATAGCTATACATGATATTTAACTATTTTTACTATACTTAACTGTATGAAAGATATTAATGTATTATTTTTAAATATGACATAATTATCAATTATAATTGTTCTGTCATTCGTTTTTAATTATAAATATGCAACCGTGACGTGTTAGGAGTTATCAATAAATTCTGATTTCTGATGTCGGAAAATTCGGTAATCCGTCAGAAATCAGGACATACGATGCATTTTTACCCAAGTTGAAACGGAGACGCTTCACTCGTGCTTTGCACTCTGACAAGCGGTAGAAGTTTTTTTTGGCGGCAGGTAAAAGCTTAAAACTTACAGAGCTCCTAAAGCTTTAAAACTCAATTAAGATGCTTACAAGCTGGGAAAAGTCTAACTGCGCAAAAAGGGGAAAAGTCTAGACTCGAAAAATACCCCACTCTAACTTTAGGTAATCGGGAGTTAGGAACAATAGATTTAAACCGATTAAGGTATTTATTGCCAATTGAACTTTTAATGCACTTTTTAAAAGTTCCATTAAAATCTAGCGCTTGAACGCCAAGTCTTGTTAAGTTTTTATTTAGTTGGTTTTTGTCGAGTCTGGGATTAAATCTTTTTCGGTTTGGGATTATCTTGCCTTTTTCGCGATTTTGAGTTATTATACAGAGTTATTGATCTAACCTTATTGGTTGTCTGAGGGAGCGGGTTCAAACCCAGCCGACGTCACGCATCAATTTGTTCATTGTGTGAAAATATGTGCGTATTATTATGTCATCTGCTACATGACTAGAGCCCGGTGTATAGCGACAAGCTCGCCCCCTGTCAAATTTGGGACTGAATATCGTCTGGCGAAGCGTGGGTGTTGTACACCTCTCCCAGCCCTCTTGGGGAAAAGGCGTGACGATATGTTATGTTATTTCTAATGCTGAAATTAGAACATAACGACATAAGAACCTGAAATCTGAAATGAGACCAGCAGATCAATTCTGGCTAAGAGTTGGAAATGATTATTTCTATTTTTTTTGCATTTTCATCTTCTACTTCGAAGACAAAAACTATTCAGCAAATTAAACATTTATGTAGATTGAACTAAACCCACGAATATAATTCACATGTTAGGATTTTACACACCATTGCTTTCTGATGGATGAGAATATGACAATGTCCACATATATGGGAGCCATTGTAGTCTGTTTTTTTTAATAAATATTCTGTGTTATAAAATCTCTTCTACCTACATAATATGAAACAAAGTCGCTGTCCGCGTCTATCTGTCTGTATATCCGTGTATTATACATATATAACTCCTAATAACCCACACAACGGATTTTTATGCAGTTTCCATAATTACTCAGATAATTGATTTCGGATAGCTTATCTTCTAAGTCTGCGTGCTACATCTTCGACCACATCATCGTTTACTAACAGGTGTGTTGGTGGTCAAACGCGGGCTTATTCGTGTTAAAAATAGTGCGTGGAGTCCCTCTTCGCAGAAGAACTGAAATTTCGTAATGTGGAAATGGAAATAGGAAGGAGTCACGCTTGGTCTCGCTCTGTCTCTTGTCTCTTTCTATTTCCCCTCCATGGTAGCGTTAAACGTAAACGGTAAAACGCAACCTTGTTGGAAGGCCCCCTCCATGGTAGCGTTAAACGTTCAACGCAACCTTGTTGGAAGTCGCATTAGTTTCACTTCAAAAAAAGGTACCGTGCGGAGTAAATGTGAAAACAGTCTTAAATCATAAGTAAAACTGTGTGATACAGCTAGTTCAAATATGCAAAGCCTTGCCACGGCGCGCGCGGTAAGTCCATTAGCCAGTAACTCGTGAGTTTGAGAGTTGTTTCCTCAACTTGCACCAGTAACTGGAATGTGATCAATTACGCTCCAGTCACCTGTCACCGAGTTAGTTAACTCCAACTAGCTGCAGATCGGTTTTAACCTCGTTTCCTTCGCTTAAAATTTTAGTAGACTAAATTGGGATGCTGTACTGTTTAATGATGCAATTGCAAAGAAACAATTTATTAATTATAATCCTACTAATATTATAAACGCGAAAGTTTGTAAGAACGGATGGATGGATGGATGGATGGATTTTTGTTACTCTTTCACGCCAGAACGGCTGAACAGATCTGGATGAAATTTGGCACCGAGATAGATTATAGTCTAGAATAGCACATAGGGTACTTTTTAACCGCGGGTGAACCGCGGGGCTCAGCTAGTATATAATATATATCAAATTTATTGTATTACATTTCCTAAACTGAGATATTACATCTATACACACACACAGCCACACACAAACACACACACACAGCCACACACAAACACACACACACACACACACACACACACACAAACACGTACACATATAAACACTCACAAACTACTCTACACATACTCGTAGGTACATTCATTTGAACTAGTTTGTTTTATATTTTTGTAAGAAAATTAAACTTTCTTTAAGCCGGAGGTGGGCGTTATTGCCCGCGACACACACACAGTAGTTTTTTAACTACTGCGGGTAGCATCGGGAAGTGGAAGGGGGTGAGTTTTTAAGGGTAAAAAACGGTGTATCTCAATTTCCGGGAAAACTACAAGTCCTATGGAAAAAAAAAATGACAAAGTTGTAGGTAAGAAAGAGCCCCTTGCCGACCTCAGATCGCCCGTAAATTATTCTTCCTTTGATTTTTGTTATATTCTCGTCCTTTTTTAACGGGTTTCATCCTACTAATTTTTTTTTTTACTTATTACCATTTTAAAAATTATCGACCCTGGTCTAAAAGTGGCTGACAGGTGCTGTCATTTTATTATTAGTATGATGCTTCTTATAATAACAAAATAAAAGAAAAGAAATCAAGCTGCGGATATATCATGTCAACATATATCTAATATATCATGTCATACCAACTATTTTAATTAAATAGTTTTATTTTATTTACTTTAACAAAAGTTACAACTCTCAATAAGACATGAAATAAACTTACAGCGAATAATGGACTTACATTTTACAAATAAATAATAAAAACAATCACTGAATAAACTTAGTCGTAAATACTTATATCAATTATAAAAGAAAAAAGATTTTTTATGGTGATAAATACATAACATATCGTCACGCCTTGCCCCCGAAGGAGCTGGCAGAGGTGTAATACAGCACCCACACTTCACCGGACGATATTCAGTCCCAAATGTGACAGGGGGCGAGCCTGTCGCTATACACCGGGCTCCAATCATGAAGCAGATGACATACAATACGCACAAATGCTCACACAAAAAACAAATTGGTGCGTGCCGTCCGGCTGGGTTCGAACCCGCTCCCTCTGGCTTGAGAGGCGGGCTTTCTCCCAACTAGGCCATCTAAAAGCACCCATAGAATACTCCTGATTACATAGGGACGTTATTATCGTATTAAGATGGTAGATATAAATAGATCGACGTTTTTAGATTTGTTTGTTGGTTACTTGATAAATAAGAGTTCGATCATAAATAGAGATGAGTTGTTGAGGCGCGGCGCCTTTTTGACGCGATGAACCGGAGATAATTTTGGCTACATGTCCAGGGCCCGTACCATGACGTCTTATTTCCATGATGGTTACGTTTTGTTTCCGATGCTGCACGACTTCGAGTCGTATCGCCACGCAATAAGGTTCATGGTCGCGCAGCTCTGGAAAAACAACGTAACCATCATACGTCATGGTACTCGCCTTGAGCGTCGATTCTACTAAGCTGTCACACTATCACACTATCGCACTAATATTATAAATGCGAAAGTTGAACAGCTGAACGAATCTAGATGAAATTTGTCACAGAGATAGATTATAGTCTGCAATAGCACATAGGCTACTTTTTAGCTACGCGGCTAGTTGTTTTTAAATTGTTTTAATTGTAAATTTTTGACACTTCTAGCATACAAAAAGTGTCAATTAAGCAATTCATTGACAATTTAAAAACAATTTGTTAGTAGAATCGAGGGCAAGTACTTATGAGGAGTTCCACTAAAGTTCGGTACAAATAAATTAAAAGAACAATGACCATTTTTGAACTTATCAAATGAATATAATTTGTGTGATAAATATTGAGCGATGATGGCCTTGTAGAGAAAGCCCGCCTCTCAAGCCAGAGGGAGCGGGTTCGATCCCAGCCGACGGCACGCATTTGTTCATTGTGTGAACGTATCTTATACCTTTAAATGAGCAATTCTTGTATATATATATATATATAATTGGAATCTCGGAATCGGCTCCAACGATTTTCATACAAATTAGTATATAGGGGGTTTCGGGGGCGATAAATCGATCTAGCTAGGAATCATTTTTAGAAAATATCATTTTATTCGTGTTTTATCGATAATCAATCTCAACTGAAAAATATGACTCTTCCTGACATCTATTGGCGAATAATAATACTACTATTTTTTGTGAGCAACTAATTGCTTTAACGACACAACAGCAGATGGCGTTGTTAAGTAACACGAAGTCAATGAGTGTTTGCTTTGAGGTTAGACTAAAATCAATTGTTTATTATCCAAAAAACACAATTAAAAAATAAAAAAAAATACCGAGCAAAGCTCGGCCATCCAGGTACTATATTATTATGTGCGTATTGTATGTCATCTGCTACATGACTGGAGCCCGGTGTATGGCGACAGGCTCGTCCCCTGTCACATTTGGGACTGAATATCGTTGTATGTGTTGTCGTTGAAAGCCCCCTCGGGGAGAAGGCGTGATATGTTATGTTATGATAAATATTGACAAACCCTGACCAGACTGTCGAGTGGTCAATTATCTAAGATCTCTTTTCTACCCTTATTTCTTTCCACCTCTACTCACAACTTTACTTCTAAAGTAACATAATAGTAAAAATTTCCAAAGAACAACCTTACAATTATGAGATCGAACCGTAAACACAGTCCGGCAAAAACCGTCCAGTTAACATAGAAACGTAAACTACGGGTCGAAAGAGAAAGGATTTCCCGTTTTCCTTTATTTTCCCGTTTGAACCTTCTATTTCCCCGTTTGAACCTTCTATTTTTCCGTTTGAACCTTCTATTTCCCCGTTTGAACCTTTCGTTTGTTTTATTTCGCTCCGATCGTGAAACAGTTTAGCTGTCGATTCGGTTCCGGTATTGGGTCGCCTTGTGATTTTTACAAGAAATTCATTGAGCGAGTCTTCTATTTATCTAGTCATGGTTGCCTAACCGATTTCGGAGGTGGGTCGCATTTGGGATAGATATAGCCGTTAGTGAGCAATACGACCTGCTTACGCCTGAGTTTTTACGTTTTTTGTTAAATATTTGGATAATCTGAATTGCGTAGTTTATTTTAACAGAAGAAATCTACCAGACCTCTAAAGACTTCAGCGGGCCTGCAGTTGGGCAGCTTTTCTATCAAGTGTAACCATTTATATCAATATTCGCCTCGGTGGCTCAGTTGGTAGTGAACTTGCCTTCTGAGCTTGGGGGCGAGGGTTCGATTCCCACCTAGGGCCAACATTTATTTGATGAACATTTGTGTTTGTTCTATGTCTGGGTGTTAATACATATGTATTTAAGTATGTATTTTAAAATATCTAAGTATGTATATCAGTCCCTGGCAGCCATAGTACAAGCTTTGCTTAGTTTGGAGTCAGGCGACCCCTGGAAAAAAAAATAGCCTAAATTATACTTTTGTCTTATAAGCCTTGCAATCACAGCAATATAACTCCTGACCTTTTCGCCATTAGGTATACTTTGCAATAACGCTGAAAATCTATCTTATTACTACTATAACAAAGAAACATCCCCAAGCATCAAGAAAATAAATCGCCAACATGAAATTAAACTATCAAGACTCTCAGACTTTGCAGGAAAATCTACTTTAGTGTACTAACCTTAAGGCTCAATTTGGAAAGATTGAAGTAGATTGTAGGACGCAGCCACCGATATAGAATTGTTAGCAAATTGAACATTATCTTGATACTTGCGCGAGATTATGACTATTACTTTTTTCTTACTTCGTGAGGCTTCTATAAAGTACTTTTAAAACTAAAAGGCCTTACATTGGTCAATCTCATAAAATAAAACATACAGACGAACAGAACCTACTTTTTTTAGAGGTCGGTTAAAAGATATCCGCCCAATTTTGATGAAACTTAGCTAGTTGCGTCAACTGAGGCAAATTCGTCTGTGGGGCAATTGCGTCTTTCGAGAATGACTGACAAGCCCTTCACAAATAAGGCTACTTACTTCTTTTTTCTATCTTTAATTGCAAAAATCTGTACAAGATGGCGTTAGTTGCCTAATTTGTGAAGGGTTTGTCAGTAATTCTCGAAAGACGCAATTGCCCCAGAGACGCATTTGCCCTAGTTGACCCTATTTACAAATTGGCAAAAGCAAGTAGGTTTTACGTAAATGACAGCTGCTTAAGACCCTTTTAGTTGAAAGGAACAAGCTTTCGTCCCGTTACACAGTCGCATTTATCACAAGAGCCACGGGTACAACTCGTCATAAATCCAGACCACAGACCAGAGGCACAGCTTTGCATAATGACGTCACGACACGCGCCCGCGACAGTGACGTAACGTTTATGTACACTGTGATGAACACCGTCATACGTCATCACGAACAAATGACGGTACCACGACGACTCGGAAAACTAGGAACGTCCTTTCCCGTGTTTTCACCCTATACGTGGTTTTTAGAGTTCCGTACCTAAACGGTAAAACGGGACCCTGTTACTTAGACTCCGCTGTCCGTCCGGCTCTCTATCTATCCGTCTGTCGCCAGGCTGTATCTCATAAGCCGTGATAGTTAGATAGTTGACATTTTCAGTTGAAATTTAAATTTAAAAATTGAAGGTGAAACTTCAATCTCAACTCTGCCAGCCCCCTCAGCGAAAAAGTGTGATAACGATATGTTATGTTATGTTATGTTATGTTATGTTATGTTATGAAGCTTTCACATATTATACATCATCTGTGAAAATACTAAAAATCTTTAAAATAAATATTTACCTGGGGCTTCTATACAATGAATGCGATTTTATTGCAGTTTTTGTAGATAATGATACGGAACCCTTCGTGCGCTAGTCTGACTCGCTCTTGACCGGTTTTTTACTAGACTTCTTGTTATTGAAAGGCCCCTACGCTTTCGTAGCAAGCTACGCTAAAGCTACGCCGTAGTAATTATCGTTTGGTCTGTCAGTCTACGCTTTTCCTTCCTGATCTACAGTAATTGATGTTCACTGACGTTTTTCCTATGAATATAAATCAGAACCCCGAAAACAACCCCCGAACCCCTCAAGACTTAACACAGACTAATCACGGCGAAAAACGTTTAAAAATTAAAGCACAGAGCCTATTTCAAATTCCGTTCAGAAATCGGCTGTTTTCAGAAAAAGGGTTGGTTATTTTTTTTAAAGGGGCTCATTCTGTCAATTTGTGCCGAATCCGCGGGGCCCTGTAATTATATTATGCAGATTTGGACGCTTCGACTTAATCGGCCAAAATACTGCCACAATAATGGTCATCGCTCACTGTATCGACTCGACATTGGAATTACAAAGTACAAAACATTTATTTAATAATAATAATAGATTCGGGACACTTCTACACACGGTCGCCTGACCCCAAACTAAGCAAAGCTTGTACTATGGCTGCCAGGGACTGATAAAATAAACCTTGATAAAGCTGCCTTGATTTGTATCAATACATTTACACAAAGTTTAATTAGGACCCTGTGTACTGCAGAAGCGTGAGCCGTGTTGCAGCAGCCAGTGCTTTCCCAAAACTAGGTACACTTAACAATGTAAAGGTACTATTTCTATTATTGAATAGATATATAACAAAAGAGTATTAGAAATAGCACATACAATACTATTTTCATTTTTATATAAATGTGTATCATTTGTTCAATTAATTATTTAGGGTGTAGATTAGGTGTGGTGTGAGTGAGGTTGTAAGTGTGCGAAGATATATTGGAAATTAAAAACTGAAATATATTCGAATTGGTTGGACCGTCTAATAATATGGGACTTATATTAAAATGGCGACGCTTTCGTCACCCGCTAACCTACGGAAACCGTTATTTTTTTTTAGGATTAAAAGTAGTCCAGTGTTAATCCAGGGTCTAAGCTACTTCCATACAAAGTTCATCTAAATTCGTTGAGCTGTTACGGCATGAATAAGTAAGAAACACACACATACACCCAACCTTTTATCATACACACAAACATTTTCATTTATAGTGTAAAGTGAATTAGTATGATAGTAGAATCTACTTGTGACGTAGAGACGTGGGTCTTATGAAAGCGGTCGAGCTTAACAATTGTCTTTATATTGTGTCATGTAATACTTGCAAAGTTTATATTAATGGTCTACATTTCGCCGGTCTGGTGTTCAGCTGGTGAAGTGTGCTTAGACCTTTATTCAGCCAAATACGGCTACAATGAAGGGTATTTTGTTTAGAATAAATCGATTCTGGCCAATTAATGATGGTGCACGTCGGCGTTTGTTTTAGATTCATTTAATTTCACGGGTAAATATTGATTTTTAAAATGGGGTAGAACATAAAAATATCAGTGGACGCTTCCTTGTTATAGGGTGAATATGCCAGTTCACGACCAGTTAGTGGACTTGTGATCTTTAAATCAAAAATTTTATCACTAAGAAGTGTTGTTTTTAAACATTGATACTTGATAGTTATAGAATAAACATCAAGTTTTAGAATTGATATTTTTCTTATTATAATTTTTCGCGTTTTCATTGAAAAGTCATAAGATTTATCGAAAAGTGCTCAAATCTCAGTTCCCGACCACCTGCAGCCAGTTCTCGACCGCCTTTTCGGTCAGTTCTCGACCATAGAATTGTTACAGAAAAAAAGAGCTTATGGAAATAGGATTAAGGTGGAAAATAAAAATTACTGCAATATGTTATGCTTAACGTTTACTTGTGTTTACAAAACGGACAGTATTTTCAAAATAGGCTGCTTCAAACTACGGGGATTGTTTTAAAACTGTACAATTTAAATGAAAGCATCTTATGCGATGGTCGCAACTAATATTTTTTTCAGCGTCATCTTCTACGTCGCCGATCAAATAATCGGAACATTGGTTACATTATATAGCTTTATGGTGCACATATCTTTACAGCATCTTCTTTGAGGTGCTTTTGAATGCTACTTTTGTGCTTGATAATTTGTGGACGAGAACCAGTTAGTTGTCGACCACTACAAATTTAGTACTATTTCTATGAGTTTGGCCATGCGGTCGTAAACTAGTCAGTTTTCGACCACCAAATCCGACTGCTTTTTGTATGAACTTTATTCAATGGTCGTCAACTGGTCAGTTTACGACCATCGTTTTATCGCCATTGAAATATGTTTTATTTTGAAATTCCTACTCATAATTTGCTGGTCGCAATCTGACGCCCAAATGCACTATACATAATTGAAACGAAAGGGACAAAAGTAATTCACGCTTCACCATAAAATGGGTCAAAAAAGCCAAAAAAGGTAACAATGTAAACAGCTAGTTCTCGACCAGGTGGTCGTCAACCAGAGAAAGCGTCATTTTGGTCATTTAGTTTCACGACCACCTATTATTTCAATGAAATACAAACAAATATGGACAAAACATGATCTTAGAACCAAAAACAAAAGATATCGGACAACCCAAGCATAATTTCCAAGTGTAAATCTAAATAAAACTAAGTGCTACATGTGATTGAAAAAATCCATCCACACTATTTTTTTTGTTCATTACACGGCATGTGCGCACAGACTCAGTTCTGTCTCAGCGTCTAAATTTCCTGCAGGTCATCTAACTGGCGTAGACCAGCGACAGGTTGGATCGGAGGAGGGCACAAATTAAACTTTCATTTAAAAATTAAACGAACTCTTGCCGCGTTCCGATTTCACTGTTTTACTTAAATTACTGAGAAACGGTCGGGAACTAGTGGTGGTCGGTAAACTGGCCATGTCACCCTACGGAAAAAATTACGAGTAGGTAATAGAATCATCAACATGTAAAAAAGTACACAAGAATGTTATTTTTTTTATTTTTTATTTATTGTCTCTTAAAATTTTGGTACAAAAAATATTTAGGTGTTGCACCAAAAAACCAAATGGTTTGTCTTGGTGCTCACATCCACCACTCGCCTCAACTAAAAGAAAATACAAATTAAATAAAAGTGTTCTACACTAATTCCTAATACCTTGTTTAAAAAGTTTGCCCAGTAAGCACCTGTTTGTTATTTTAGGTTAATAATGTCTTCAATGATTGTTCGTTTCTTTCCACAATAACAACAATGAAGTTGTGCACGAGTCGCTGCGATGAGTTCGGGCGCTAACTCACTGTCGAACCGGTTTAGTTTCTAGCGCTGCGTATACCGCACCATATACATGATGATGTTTATATTTTTATTTATGCGTTATATTTTAATCTTTATAAAGTGCTAATTGTACATGCATGAACCTCCCTCTTCTCACCTCTAAGGTTTTTACCGCGTGTAAATTAACAAATCCTACTAATATTTTAAACGCGAAAGTTTGTAAGAATGCATGGATGGATGGATGTTTGTTACTCTTTCACGCCAGAACGACCGAATGGATCTGGATGAAATTTGGCACAGAGATAGATTATAGTCTAGAATAGCACATAGGATGCTTTTGAATCGCGGGTGAAACCGCGGGGCGCAGCTAGTTAATAAATAAAATTGAAATGGCATGCATTGAGAGATCAATGTCTTTTTTTAAAATATTATCTAATGCGAACGTGTGTAAATTTGTTTGTTTGTTTGGGTGTCACGCTTTCACTTAACTAATCGACCGATCGTCATGTTTACATTCACGTTGTAAGGGGTACGGAAATGGTCTTAGAGTACTTCTTATCCCGAAAACATTAAAGATGCAAGATCACGGGAGAAATGTGGGGTGCAGCAAACCACACTAATATTATAAACGCGAAAGTTTAGATGGATGGATGTTTGTTACTCAATCGCGCCAGAACGGCTGAACAGATCTGGATGAAATTTGGCGCGGAGATAGATTATAGTCTGGAATAGAACATGGTATACATTTTAACTCAGATATAACTCAGAGTAATAACTCAGATTATCTAAAAGTTTGAGAAAAACAAAAACTACTTTAGGAATTGCATCGAAATTTCAAAGCGCCGGTACAATCAACAGAAACAAAAAATACAACACACCAAAATAATTAGCGGCGCGTCGTATCTCGCGCGTGGCTGTCCATTACCATTTTTATGAGCGCTCCGTCCCGCTAACCTGAACAAAACCGGCGATGGAAGGCAAATAGAACAAAAATGCGGACAACAACGAAAGCTAATTACATTATGCGCTGGGGACGTAGATGCAAGCAGGCAGGTGGGATATGAACATTGGATGTTAGGAGTTACTTTTAAAACTACTAGAAAATAGGCATTTCCACCAAAATAAATAGCTAGATAAATAATAAGCATTAAATAATTTTTTAAAGCGATGATAGCCTATTCGGAGAAGGCCCGCCTCTCAAGCCAGAGGAAGCGGGTTTGGACCTATATAGCCGAAGGCACGCACCAATTTGTTCATTGTGTGAAGTGTGAACATACTCGTATGTGCGTATTATATGACTGGAGCCTGGTGTATGGCGACAGGCTCGCCCCCTGTCACATTTGGAACTGAATATCGTCCGGCGAAGTGTGGGTGTTGTACACCTCTGCCAGCCCCCTCGAGGGAAAGGCGTGACGATATGTTATGTTCTGTAAATATTTTATAATTCTGACGCTCTTCCTGCCTCGGTGTTCCCCAACAATAGATACAACCTGGGTCTCTTTGAGACAAGAGTTAATAGGCACCTCATGGGCAAGCGTACTCCTTCTTAGACCGCATTGTCACTTTTCATCAAGTGGAACGTAGGCCCATTCAATCATTAAAAAAAAAACCATTCAAACATATCGTCGCGCCTTTCCTCCGAAGGGGCTGGCAGAGGTGTGACGGGAGCGACCCTGTCGCCATACACCGGGATCCAGTCACGTAGCAGATGACATACAATCCGTCCACAAATTTTATTAAAATTAAAAAAATTCACACAAAACATAATCCCAAGTTACTAATTTTAAACATAACTTTCAGCAATTTTTTTTTATTTTGAAAATTTAGTAAATGTACAAATAAATTCATAAATACAAAAAAAAAATGTAAGTTGATTGAAATTCATATTTTCATTCCGGAAAATGCAAATTCACAAGAGAAAAACAGCCTGGTACGAACTCGCGTAGTCATAAATAACTCTTAAAAAAAGTACAATTTCAAAACGATGAAAAAGATTAATCGTTTCTTCTTTATAAAATTACTCGGAAATTAAATTTACTAGCATGAAAACATATTGCAATTATTACACAGTAAACTTTAACACTCCAAAATAAGACACATTTTCGTGAGTCTTAATGATGGTGAAATTCCATAAGTATATATGTAGGTATATTCTACCTAGCTCGTAATCGTTTACATAAATAATTCGTAACATGCCGTGAAAAGTAGAAAACTAAACGCTACACTAAATACTAGTTTAGAAACGCTTATCTTTAACATTATCTTAAGCTTCAATTTAATCCTAAGCTTAAACTTAACTTTAATATTTCATAAAAAAGATGGATCGAATTAGCGCTGGAAAATAATCAAACAAAATACATTGTTAACCAAGGTAACTCTAGTAAATAAAGTAAGTGCATTTAACCTGCTTACTGTAAACTATTAGCTTAATTCGCGGGACAGCCATTAAGATGTCATATTTGTCATACGTCAAATGTCAAATTATTCAAATGTCATTTAAACATTTTTATAGTTATAAAAAAATGACATCTTGATGGCTGTCCTGTGAATCAAGCTATGTGTAACGAACTTTACCTACATAGAGCATTGTTACGACTTTTTAAAATTAGTTGATCAATATTTCGAACCCAAATTGGCATTTAATTAAACTTTGAATACCAATAATTTTAGTACCTAGTAGATTCAATTTCAATATAAGTTCTAATTTTCTTGTATCAATAGATCTTTGTTTAAACTTTACTTATTACTTACGACAAGAAGGTCGGTTATTACCGAGTCTAGTTCAATATTGCCTGCAGAGGCGGATTCAGGATTTTAGTTGGGGGGCTACATCAGGAGGTATGCTTAAAACACACACGCAAGGTAGGGTAAATAATAGGATAGTGTGTAGTTGTGTACTACGAGTATACTCTATGTGACGTGTAACTATATAAGCGATCAATAATTTCTAATTTTTGTAATAATAAGAAACATTATTAAAACAAAACAAAAAATCCGGCTGCAACATGTTGTACCCTATGTCACTTCCGCTATCGAGTAGATTCAAATGACACTTATCATGTCGAAATCCATGAAGCTGTTAAGGCTGTAGGACGTGCCAAAGAAACCTCATACACACACTCGAAAAACAAAACCCTCCTACTTGCTCAGTCAGGTAAAAACACACAACATTTTGGATCATTATTGTTGAACAAGTTGTTGTTGCTCTTGGTCCCTTTTTTGGTCTTAAGCCCCATAACCCCCTCCTGGATCCGGTACAGATTGCCTGTATTGTGTCTCTCTCGAGAGCCCTGTCTATGAACAAGCTTTGCTTTTAAAATTTCCGAGAAAACAGCGGAAAAGCGCACGTTTTTATTGAGCACTTTAAATATAGTGCTTTGAGTACTTAAATCGTTTGATTTTATATTTTAACGGTTATTTTAAATTGTACTTTAGTTCAGTAAATCAGTACCTCTGTAGTATTAAGGCTGTCGTAAATCACGTGGCGTGGGACTTGTATTCAAAAGAAAATTTATAAAAAGTGCAATTTGTATTTACCTACGCCTACCAACAGGGTTGGCCCGTTTTTATATAATTAATTTATAAATCGAATAAATAATGTACCTACTATTTATTTTTATACATGTATCCTAATCCTAACGAATATTATAAATGTGAACAAAAGTGAGTTTGTTTGTTTGTGTATTTGTAAACGCTGTCACGTCTCAGCTACTCAACCGATCGCATACATGTTGTCGGGGGTAAAGAAAAGGACCCGACCGGACCATTTATCCCGAAAAGTACATATGTCCTTGAAACCGCGGGGCGCAGCTAGGTAATACTAAAAATGCGAAAATTAGTTTGTTGTTCATGTATTAATTTGTTACGCTTTCACGCCCTACCTAGTCAACCGATCATCATGTATCAATTACCTTTCATCCTGAAATAAGTAACGGTTACCATGCTACCGAGGGAGAAACCGCGGAACGCACCAAGTATTGTATATCTTTAGAAATAATGTAAGTTTTTGATTTCTAACGTATTGTTTTTTTTTGTTGCAGGTAACAAGGACCCTTAACTCCTGGAGATTTAGGAACCCTTAAGAGCTCGCTTCCCTGACACGAACGACGATCGCACATTTTTAACCTCTAACCTAGATTATACTATTTCTATCTACTTTACCCATTCAAGAAAATTGCGAAATTAATTCCGTAGAGTGTACGTGTGTAGAGCACGTAGATATGTGAACGGTAATTGGTGTAATAAGCCAACGTAAGATGGTTTTACCCACTCTACTGCTCTACCTTGGAAATTGGCTAATCCCAAGAGATGTTAGGTGGTATAGGCACTTATTGTACTAATAAGACATTTGAATTCCCTTAAGTAAACTAAAAAATACTTATTCAAAAGACAATGGGCAACTTGGTCCAAAAAATACACATATAAGTTTGCTCGCAGGGTTGGCACATGGCGCATTCAATAGATTCTATTTATGCATTAAAAAAAAGTACGACATCGGTAAAATTCAACCTACAGAAACCGATATTTGTATGTTATGTTTAAGAATAGTCAAATATTATTATATTATCAGATATGTTCAACAAAACCTCCATGGTGACGTCACGAATCACGATGACGTGACCTGCATGGTGGGAAACTCTTTCCCAGACAAGTACGGAGAGGAGTATGCCATCTTCTTTTGTCGTGTGGTTGAGCGTTTCTTACATTGTAAGATTGTACTGTGAGTTCGATTTCAGTGTTACTTAACCTTACCTACAAATTGTCTATAGTGTCAATCCTGCGGGCGTTTGGACCAACGTCCATTTAATTTTGCCCATTGTCCTTTAAGTGTGTGTTAAATTATTAAAATAACGTCTTAAAAATTTAGAGAACTTGACCTAAAACAGCAATATTTTCATTTGACTTTTGTATTTGTAAACTAAACTTAGGCATATCCTTATGCCTAAAGTTTTCATAAACCATACGATATATCTTACAATTTAAAAAATAATTAAATATGTACTTACAAAATTATTAAGCAAAATAATCTTATGATTTCACCAAAACATTATCCCGTTCAAAAAGTATACTTAATTCAAAGAACATCGTTAAGCAAAGCCGGGTAAGCTCGCTAGTATATTTTCAATTTTAATTTTAAATGAGTTACCGAACCCCCTTAATTCCTATTCGAGTTAATGCCGCGTTCCATCGCAAGATCGCGTTAACTCCAGCAGCATAGTTAAATATTGAAAGTCAGGGATTTGAATGATAAATCATTTATTTGGCTAAATGATAAATACGGCATTATTCCATTTTAGACTCAGGTTTTGAGGTTAATCTTAACAAGGAATTGTTGTTGTAATAATTTCATTTAGGATTTAATTATAAAGTTGTAGTCTTTAGCGAAAGTTATCATAGATCTTAAACTCATAAGTTCAAAATTAATAATTGTTAGCTTAAAAGATTTAGAGAATATCTAATAATTAAGAATGATTAAACTAAATACTAAAAAAAATGTTAATTGTCTATTCATCAAAGTCAACAAAGAACTAGTTGTTATTTTAATTAACAAAGTACATGTTAAAATTAACAAGTTTCTGTTCACTTTGAAGTTATAAAAATAACACTCTGATAAAACAAGACAATTATCTAATTTGTGTACTTTTATTGTTAATAATGACTATAAATTAATTTTAAAAAAATAGCACTAAAAATATTATGCCAAAGTGTAGGTTTCATTTTGAGACTTTGAACAAAAAAAAGTCATTTAAGTATAAAAATATTATACTTAAATGAATTATTAATATTTAAGAGTATAAAATATTTACCATCAACACCACATAAAAAAACACCCGCATATTTTTATTCCAATCTCATTAAATCTCGTCCATTTTAACACCTCTCCCGTAAAGTATTCAAGAAGCATAAAAATAAAACCATTTCCCGGGGAAATTATAGGAAAATCCCGTAATCAGGCTCGAATTTGCTGCGTCACGTCGCGCCTCCAATCGGCGGGTTTAAATATTAAACAGAGTCGACTTTCTGATAACACAGCTCACTGCTGAGGTGCTGTGGTTTAGGGCTGTCACTAAGGAACCGGTGATGCTCGCTTGGGACGTTGTGGGAACTGGGGAGATGCCGGAACTAGGCGGCGATAAGATGATGGTGGGTTGAAGGATGATGAATCCAGTCCAATGACATTGACATAAATAATAGTTATGGATCAAAATATTAATAACCCAAAACTCTGCACATAAATATTAAACGATTTTGAAACACATTTTAATTCCGGACAACTTTAGAGATTCAAAACTAATACAATTTTTTTTTTTTTACGAGTTATGTGTAGAAAAGACGAAAGCGCAAGATAAGATTGCTCTTTTTACCCGACTGCCAAGGAACGGTTATATTTCTCGCGCGTATCTTGTATGTATGTTTGTAAATTTCTTCATTACCTCGTATCTTCCAAACAGCTGGATAGGTTTCAACAGTTAAGGTATTGATAAATTCGCCTTAAAACCCAATATTGTCCTATTGGTGTGCAGCGGGAATTTTTATGGGTTTTATCAGTGAAACACTGCACGGCTTATGTTAAAGATAACAAGTCTTGTGACCGTGGCAGCCCTACGGCCGGAAGCAGCTGAGTGCGGGATAATCCTGATTTCTTTAGTAACCCGCGTGGATTAGACGCGCGTTGAACGCGCGATTGCTCCCAATCCGAGATTGGATGGAAATGCGCACAGACGGCCGGATAAACGATTTTACTTTTGACAAGGTGAAAATTGTGGCTGATTTGGGCAAGAAAGAGTTTCCTTGCCACGGCTAGCAATCCATGCAATGGGAAGGTTAAATTCGTAATTTTTCGGCGAGCAATAAATAAATAGTAAGCAAAAAAAATTAAAGTGGTTCAATTAATTTGGATATAGTTAATTGAATCACGCGTTATTTTGCGGAAGTTCATCTTCAAAACTGTTACTTGAACTAATCTTTAGAGTATTTCCGAATTTTATGGAAAAACTAGTTTTTTTTAAATTTGGACATCGCAATGTAGTACGTTGTCTTTTCTTGTACGTAGTAAATATACAGGGTTCCGGGTACTAAGCCGAAAACTGGTAGAAGTACTCTTAGTTCTGAATAACTTTTACTATGGGATCAACCCTAAAATTGCGAAACATTTTGCTATTTCTATTCTATGAAACATAGAAGTTTTAGACACTTATCAAAATGAATGGAACAACTGTTTTTTTTCGCAATTTCAGGGTTGATCCCATAGTAAAAGTTATTCAGAACTCACTACTTCCACCAGTTTTCGGCTTAGTACCCGTAACCCTGTATATTTACTACGTACGACAGAAGACAACGTACTACATAACACATTGCGATATTCAAATTAAAAAGCTGTTACTCGAACCGTTATTCATAATGATGAGTACTTACTATTTCCGGCTTAATACCCTTAACACCCGTAACCCTGTATAGCTCAAAAGCTAGAATTTCCACTGCTACAAAAAAGTACAGTAAACTCCTGAAGCCTCTTGTTTCAGTATCGTGTATGTTTCAGGGCGCATCGGTCGAGGCAAGGCCCGCCTCACAAAGCAATTCCTAAAAAAGATCCGCTTCAAAGGTACGTCAGTAGAGGGCGCCTCTAGTTTGTGTTGCGTTTTGCTCGAACTCTTTTTGCTCAAGTTTTACTGTTTTTACTGTTTCGGCTCTCACGTAGTTTTGTTTGGGACTTCCTTTGTGTGATTTTTATTGTTTTTTTTAAATGTTGTTCTGACTTTATTTATTTCTATAAAGTTTTTATACAGGGTGCTGGTTTTGGCTGTAGTAATACTTAAGGGTGTTATTGTACCCATCAAAGTGAACAACTTTTAGAACATCAGTTTGCAAAATTCGAGAAAAAAAAAGTCTAAAGTCTTCAAGCAAAATTGATCTCGTGGCTAGTTATTTTGTATGGAGACTCGTTTATTTTTCTTTTCGAATTTAAAAAAACTGATGTTCTAAAAGTTGTTCACTTACACGGGTGCAACAATACCCTGAAGTATTACTACATTCAAAACCAGCACGATATATATTGTACTTATTACTTATAAACGAGTGTAAAGTGGTTGATGTATGAAACAATGGAGAATGAGTAACTACGGTTTACGGACTTACTTTTAATAGTTTTAAAATATTTTTATTATATTATTAATCTACTTTTTTTATATATTGGCTTTTATGAAATAACTAAATATAAAAATGTTTTCTCATATTATTATTTTAAAGTTGTTAATTGATTGTTTTGTTTGGCAATTAATACGTGTTTCAATAAAATGTTAAATGTAGCATTATGGTAGCAAATGGCAAATGTAGCAGTATTTTAGTCCAGTTTAGCTAATAAATGTTTAAAACCTGTATTAATAAATGTTTTAAAACATGTATTAGCAAAACTAGACTAAACTAACTAAACTATTGAGTGGTGATTTTTATAATTTTTTTTGTTACGTTTTTTTTTGTTTACAATCTAATTTTTTATAATATTTTAAAACAAAAAAAACAAATCAGTACACAATTTGGTGTAAAACCAAACTAAGCTACATAAGTAAACCACAAATCAAATAATAGTACCTACTCCAAGTAAACCCTCGAATGGAAACCACGAATCGAACATTTCCGAACAAATGGAACTTAAAATTAGTTTTGCTCTTTCCTCTATGTTTTCTCCAAAAACATGTCTGTTTCCGCATGCACTTACAATGAATTCCCGATAGAATGTGCTGAATTATTCAGCTGGGACTAGAGCAGATGCAGCTGCATGCCACTGCTGCTGTTGGCTACTCAAAGATAAACTAGGAGTTCGCTTCGAACAGAGATGTCGCGACCACTAAATCTCTCCAACCCCAGCCCCTCGATTCTGCTATAACCGATTGTTTTTCAATTGCTAATGAACTGCCTTAAACTGATTGATTGTTGTACTACTGGACAGGACCACAAAACAAAATTAGTAATTTTTATTGCCTGGTCTGTTATTGTCAAATTGTAAAAGGTCCAGGGCCTCGATTTTTTATTTATTTAATGAATTGTCTACTTTTGAGACTTCTGGCATACAAAATGTGTCAATATAACGCAATACAAAGAATCAACTGGCGCAAATGCGTCCGTGGGACAATTGCGTCTTTCGAGAATTACTGACAAACCTTTCACAAATTAGGCACCACCTATCTCTTTTCTATCTTTAGTTGCAATAATCTAAACAAGATGGCGTTAGTTGCCTAATTTGTGAAGGGTTTGTCAGTAATTCTAGAAAGACGCAATTGCCCCACAGACGCATTTGCCCCAGTTGACCCTGTTTTGCATTATATTGACACGTTTTGTATGCTAGAAGTGTCAAAAGTAGACAATTCATTAATAACTTAGTAAAAATTACTGATAAATCGAGGCCCTGGACCAATTAGAATTTGACAGTAACAGACCAGGCAATAAAAACGACTATTTTGGTTTTGTGGTCCTGTTCCGTAGTACACCATGTTTTAAGTTTTAAAAAAAGCTTTTCGGAGGTTTTCAATATCGCTGAATCCAAACTGGAGTTTTTGGAAACAGTAATTTCTCGAAATGTTTCTACTTCAGAATTTAAATACACATTAAATACATTAATTATACATGCTTTCCGCCACTCGCATCATAAACTCGTTAGTTTTTGCGTTACCAAGCCGCAAAAATTAGCATTTTAGATTCTGGGGTTTCAAAATGTTAAAAATCGACCCTTATACTGACTGGCTGTCTGTCCTTCTGGATGTTGCGTCGTAGCTGATTTATTGGGTACTAGCTGTTACCCGTGACTTCGTTTGCATTTATTCATTCAAGAGTATTCAAATACCTTCCTCATGATGTACAGTAACTAATTATCAAAATTCATTAAGATCCGTTCAGCCGCTTAGCCAAAGCCTACAAAGAGTAAGACAGACGGAGTTACTATTCGATTTCATAATATTACTAGCTGTCACCCCGCGACTTCGTTCGCGTTTATTATTTATAAATATATATATATACATATATGTGAGCTATCCTATCTGTTAAGTTAGATCGAACTGCACACGGTGTGCAAATTTGATTGAAATCGGTAAAGTAGTTTAGGAGTCTATAGCGGACAAACAACGTGACACGTAATTTATATATATTAAGAAGAAGATTAAATATATATCTATAGATAGGTTTGTGTAGACAACTACTACTTGTAAACTTTTTCTCATTGGGTTGTCTTATTTTCCACGTTTTTAATGTTTCTGTTGTTTAGTTTCTGGATATCGCTAATCATTTGTTTTCACTGCTTTTATGTAAGTTTAGTGCTTCACGTAGATAGTTTGCGTAATTAAATGTATGTTCTAAGTGAGTACGTTTTATTTTTGTACGAACAAAATTATGGACTTACTAGCAGCCTGTAGAAATTGCTAAAGTGAATAAAATAGCCTAAAAAAGTGAACCAATTCTAATATTTCAAAAAATATCTTTAGGAAATCTTCCAACATTATTTCAGCATAAGATCTAAAAAGAATCGCAACTTACCGGCGGTCAGCGATAAATAACGGCTTCTCCTATCCTTATCTACCGTCCTATCGTTGCCGCATCATAAACTGCTCAGTAAGAGTACCTTTCGCTGGGACTCTTTGTATCTTATCGGGCAACTTCGCGGTTTTACCCCAAAACTCGGGTAAATTAAGTCGAGGCCATAATTATCTCGATTTTATCGATTGTTTACAAACTTTTAGGAAATTAAGATTTTAAACGATGATTAGGAACGTTACTTTGGAAGTTGGTTCGTTAAAATTATTAAGGCACCTAGGGACACCTGGATCTTTGGTAAGTTTTAGAAATTAAAGATGTTTTCAGTGAAATTACATTTTAAGTTTCTTACATTTAGCCAAGAATAGCTAGGTAAAGAAATCCATAATTTTCAATGTCACAGAAGTATTTTATCTTTTTGGGTTGAATTTGAAAAATACTTTAAATAGTTGAGTTTTTAAACATTTGAGTTCGTTAATTAAAATCAAAACACACAATTTTACAATTTACAAAAGCTTTTCAAAATATTTGATTGAAAAAATCCAGATTTTAAAACATATTTTTTTAGTTGACAGGAGAGCTCAGATTTAATCCGGACACGTTTTTGATTGGAATATGATCTGGACGTTTTGAGTATTATTGTGCATGGTATAATTATATACTCCGCCAACTATAGCATTCCGGTCACGTGGGCAACGCGCAGTGACATCAATCGATGCATAAGCAAGACCGAAATAAGTCATTTACAAATAGTTCGAAAGAGACGGATTATGATGACGAGTGACGTCATTACGTGTTTGCTCACACCACTTTGACCATTTCATTTTGTAAGAAAAACAGCAGTTACCATCGTGGGCCATCCCACTCGCGCTAATTTGTCGCGTCATACGAGCGAGAAAGAGGAAATAACGATTACCATGGGATGATAATATACTCCGCCAGGTATAGCATTCCGGTCACGTAGGCAACACGTAGTGACGTTAATCGATGCTTAAGCAAAACTGAACTAATCATTTCCAAATAGATCGAAAGAGACGGACGACGATGACGAGTGACGTCATTACGTGTTCGCTCTCGGAATGGTAGACCTTGTTTTTTGGATCATGACGATTACCATCGCTACCCTGCTTACACAATAAAGCTAGAGCTCAAAGTCAGTTAGATCTGCTGCACAGTGGGCTACCTGAAGCGACCACTAAACACGACTAAAAGCAACAAGGGCCACTAGTGGCAATGCTGGGACGCGACCTGTGGCCTCAGATCAAACTAGAGAATAAGATGGCGCACGGCGTATGATCTAAGTGAAGCCAACAACCACCCAAAAACTACGCTACTGTTATATAAGTACACAACACTCACACCTTGACGCAAAAAAACTACGCTACTCGTTTGGTCATTCTTACCTCGACATTATCTGCATTGGATTAGGGTATAATTTCGTGTACTTCAATATACATAGTGCGTTATTAAAGTGTGGCCAGGACTACATTTTGAGATTCTTTTTAAAAACTGTGCAGTTTTTTACAAGTCAATTTTGAAAAAGCCGTAACATTAAACTCTTACAAAGATGTGCAGTTTTAAAATATGAAATCTCCTAAGATTGTATATTGGAACGGAAATGGCTAACGTAGAGTTTGGGAATTAATATTCGTTTTCGTGCAATTGTAAATGTTTTTCTTGGCAACATTACCACGCACACATATTGAAAAAGAAGTGGCTTCAGCAAGATATAACGCAGTGTTCCATCTTTTCCTCTAGATTGATCTGAGCCTGTGTCCAAATGTGCGGCTGCTTTTATAGTTGTGTGTCGTATGTTTGACGGCTGCCTCTCCATTGTGCAGTACACGTATTGATCACGTTCACTCTGCAAATGTTTACTTTGCCATCGAGTTGGTTCACGGGCGAAAGGAGAGCCTGGGACCAATAAAGTCTGTAATTTTTTTTTCTTATGAAGAGTAGGTCGGCGTTTGACCACCAACTCGCCGCGACGTTGTGGTCTA
This sequence comes from Peribatodes rhomboidaria, assembly GCA_911728515.1. Taxonomy (NCBI): domain Eukaryota; kingdom Metazoa; phylum Arthropoda; class Insecta; order Lepidoptera; family Geometridae; genus Peribatodes; species Peribatodes rhomboidaria. The sequence continues at coordinate 13,123,236 of OU452179.1, read as the reverse complement.
AGATGGAGCACGACGACCTATAAGGTACTTATTCATTCTAGCCTTGAAGTTTTGTAGAGTGAAGAAGTACAAAGACGGCAGTTGAGTGAGGCGCTACAAGTGCGCTAATGCTCAGACCCGTCTTCGGAACAATATATGAATGATCATAACTCAACACAACTACTTAATTGTTACCTATCAAAATTAAAACTAATTTATTATAATAAAAGTAAATTTAATTCTTGAAAAGTTTATTTTCCAAAACTGGTTTAAATAATTATCCAGAGATGTTAATAATTTCATTAATCAAATCATGTATTGTTTTATTATCATTTACAATAATCATAAAATAAATAAGAGCCAGAAACGTTTTGTCCTTTAATTCTCTTAACAGAAAATGACAAGGATTTTGCTCAAGAATTTAATAAAATCATACTTCTAATAAAAGTTAATATCGCTCATCAGAGTCCTCCAATATTTAGCGATGAAAGTTATTCCCAAAATGAATATATTATTCCGTGACAAATATTTGCGCGCTGCGCATTTGCGCGCAAATATGGCAGTTAAATATATTCGGCTTCATAAATACTCGACGGGAATAAATAGAGCATGCATAACGAATATGGCGGAAGGGCTCAGAAGAGTTGCATTGAGGTTTGGTGCAAAGTATGAGCGTAGCTATATTTTTACCCGACAGCTCAATAAGGAGGGTTATGTTTTTCGAGTGTATGTATCCTACTAATATTATAAACGCGAAAGTTGAACAAACGCGTAAGAATGGATGGATGGATGTTTGTTACTCTTTCACGCCAGAACGGCTTAACCGATCTGGATGAAATTTGGCACAGAGATAGATTATAGTCTAGAATAGCACATAGGATACTTTTTAACCGCGGGTGAAACCGCGTGGCGCAGCTAGTGTATGCATAAGGTTTCTTTGGCACGCCCTACAGCTTAATGGATTTCGACATGTGAGGTGTCATTTGAATCGTCTTGATGGTGGAAGTGACATAGGGTACAATATTTTGCAGCGGGGTTCATTGTTTTTCTTCGCTGTTCTCACATCCCCTGTCCCACACTCCAGGGCCCGAAGTCACTGCGTACCGAAGATATACGGGAGCTGATCTAAATACTTTTTATGGGCGTTTTCGCGTGCAAGCCTCGTTATATACGACGGGATGGGCCGGCCGAGTTATGGCGCGGTTGTTGGGCCGGTGGCCGCATGTTGTCTCTGGAAGGATAATAAGTTTTCTCAAAAACGGTCGGGTATTCGTTCAAACGATTCCTACTGTCGTTAATGTTTTCGCTGCTTTAGCAAATTACTTTATGCGTGGAGTAATAGGTCATTGATGAGCTTACGAGAGATGCTCCGTGGTTTCCTTTTTGGTGGTACTTTGGACCTGTAAGCATTAAACAGGTTTTTGAAGAAAAAAGTTTTTTTTTAAATTAATAAATATTAAAATTTATAGACATTTTGCACACACGGTCATCGGACCCCAAACTAAGCAAAGCTTGTACAATGGCTGCCAGAGACTGATATACTTACATAAATACTTTTAAATACATACTTAGATAGATATTAACACCCAGCCATAGAACAAACGCAGATGTTCATCACATGCATGTTTGTTCTTGGTGGGAATCGAACCCACGTCCCTAGCTCAGAAGGCAGATTCACTACCAACTGAGCCACCGAGACAGTCAAATGATTTGTCATTATTTTTTCTGTTTGTTTTAAGAACAAGACAGCCCAATGTTTTTCTGTCATCAACCAGTGTTATCCCTTATGGTGCGGCCGGCTACATTAGCGCGCGATAATTCATGTCGCATTGTCGCGCTAAAATCATCGTAATCGGCGACGTTCTTCTCTACTTTAGCGGTCAACTCGTCGCTTTTCCTCTGAATTGGCGTGGGCGATAATTTGCCCGCTACATCGCCGAGTGACGAACTAACCGGCTACATTTGTCGCCATAGCCCGAATTATCGCCAAAGGCCGCTAATCTAGGCGCATCATTACTTGATCTATATAATTATGAACCTAGTACTATATACAGGATGTTACAAAAACCCTGTTAAATTCGCAAGGTGCACAACCAGTTTCGACTGGAGGATGCAATTATGATACTTTATATGAAATTTTGACCTTAAAAATTTTGAACACACATCGCGCACCGCCCTCCTAAGAGCGTGAACGCAGCCACTAATCGCGTCGCTTTTATTTGTAAACTGTTCGCGTCGTGCCTTTCTCAAAATCAAAGCCGCCAACAAACGAAACAGATTAGTTAACATTAATGTAAATTTTTCTTTTTTTATTGCGTTCTTAAACCGGTCATAAATAACTTGCTGTTTTTAACGTGCATTTTTTTTAGTATTTTTGCATGAATACTTATAAGTTTATGTACAAGTATATGCCCTTCAATTATACACCGTTTTTGTGACATGCTGTATACATTGATTTAAACTAACGTCAGTGGGGTTAAGGTCTAGCTGTTTGAAGTGAGCTTTCTATAAGCATTAACCTAGTTAACAGACTATTTTCCTGTATAAAAATTCACCTGCATCCCGCACACTTATTTTGAAAAGCATCTTTCCAAGCATATTTTCGTAGCATTATTCTCAGAGATAACTCTGACGAACGGCGCCTTCGTTATTGAACGGCGAGGATACACTCCATCTGGCAAAATGGCGGTTCCTTCGCCCAGCTTTCATTATGTCTGGCCTCAACGCCATGATATTTTTGGGGAAATGTTTTGGTGCGCGTCAGAAATTGTGAATGCTCATCAAAATATGTCGATCAAAGTTATGTATGTTTGCAGACTAAAATCCTCATCTTACAGTCCATGAACAACGTTTTTATATAGTTAGGTATAAGCTGTATGCATGGTTATACGTGTGTTTTTGATTATGCATGTTTACTCGTGTCTCTATTGCTTATTTGTAGACGTCAGTGTGCGGCCCTCGATGTAAGTGTAAGACATCGCTAGATTTGTCTTTGTGTTTCTTCTAATAATTTCAGACTCAATACTCATGAATAATAGGTACCAAACATAATAAAAAATACTGCCATAAATACGCACCCGCTCTTTTAGACGTGCAAGTGGTGAATACATTTTCTACTATTGTTTAATCAGACTTAAAAATATAGAAGTATGTTTTTTGGTGTACAAATAAATAACACCAAATTTTTTGGAGAGTAACGCACCAACTTTGATCGAATTTTGGTACTTGAGGTAAAATGAAGATGTCATTCCCTTAATTTTGCCATCGGGAAGAGGAAAGTGGTTCAATGGGAATAGCTTTCGATAATGGTAAGTATTTGGGGGAATCACCAAGTTAACTTTATTATTTTATCAACCGGCTACTTTGCTTTTACATCAAGTAAACTGTAACTTTAGATGTGAAAATTGTCGATAATAAAGATAATTAAGAATAAGAATAATGCAGTACTCTACGATCTGCTGTTGAGGCTGTACCTATTTTATTTATTAAGACCTTTGTACACAGATCTTAATAAATAAAATACAGTTTCAACAGTAGACCCAATTCGACTGTGCAATATGATGTACATAGTTACGTAATTATCAATGTAATTAAACAGAAATGTCTTTTTTTTTAAATCTTAAAAACAAAAATTCTTGAAAAATTTCTTCTCATTAACATTAGCTAAATTACTGTAAACAAAAAAAGAAGTTATTATGTTTGAATACAGTTCAGTTCCAAATTGTTTACACAAAAATAGTACATTCATGTTATTTCGGCACGAACCACCAAATTCGGTGTTGAGAAACCCGTCTTGAGAGTGCTAAGACAATCTGGAAGGCTCCAGATTGTTTTAATGCTTAATTACATTGGGATTATGGTTTTAGAAATCTAATATCCTAACTAATCCTACTAATATTATAAACGCGAAAGTTTGTAAGAATGGATGAATGGATGGATGGAGGTTTGTTACTCTTTCACGCCAGAACGGCTAAACAGATCTGGATGAAATTTGGCACAGAGATAGATTATAGTCTAGAATAGCACATAGGATACTTTTTAACCGCGGGTGAAACCGCGGGGCGCAGCTAGTACCTATTATGAATGCGAAAGTGAGTTTGTTCGTTTGTTTGTTTGTAACTCTTTCACGCTCTAGCATATCAACCGATAGTCATGAAATTTTGCATACACGTTGTCTGAGATACAGAAATGGACATAGGGTACTTTTTATCCCGAAAAAATAAATGTTCCTGTGGGATCGCGAGAGAAACCGCGGGCACAGCTAGTTTGATTATAACTAGCTAAAAATTCAAAAGAATAATTTAATAAATATTTCAACAATATTATGCTAGTTGTAGGTACAAGGTTCCTTGAAAAAGTTCTAGCTGTAGTTGATGTTAGGAAAGGGTTGAAAATCTAAAAATGCAGTGTTTGACAAATTTACTTTATGGCAGCCAAGACTGAGTGCGATATCAAAGAAGCCACAGTTTCGCATCATTACCTTTGACTCCAAACCTCTATAATACTTTCCGTGTTTGCCCAACTTTACGATATCTCTGTCTCTATCTTTCTAACGTGTTTCTGTGTAAATGTGTCCCTCTCTCACGCTAAAGTTGCAGAGCTTAACGAAATTTAAAAACAATTCCCACGAGGCGCGCGCCAATTTATTTTGTTGTCTGCGAGATTGTTTCACCACTCTTTGTTGTGGTGCTCGCTTGGTGATAAGACGTAGCGATTTTGAATAGACTTATGGAGACCGGAAATAGTATTCAGTACGAAAAATAGCGCAAACATTTTAAGATAAACGTTCAATAAATCGATTGTTTTTTCTAAATGATTGTACACATTAAAAAAAAACTGAAAGACACCGCTATTAAAATCTATTTACTAGTCACAAAAAACTCTTATACTCTATAAGTCAGCCCGCTGTCGCTTAAAATCTGCCTGTTCCTTAGTGAATACTAACTAGCTGAGCTGACGAGTCAGATAACAAAAGCGCCAGTACTCCGCCATCCGCTCAGAGCTACAGATTAAACCACTCTGCTTCACAGCTTATAATAATTTGAAGTCAAAATTGAAGCTATAGTGTTATCTTATTTTTTTTTTGCGTTAAAGAGAGACAAATCTAGTAACAAACAACGCTCTATTAGTGCCTTCATTCACGCTGATTAGCTACTGCTTAGCTGAATAGACCCCGGCTATCGGCGTCGCATCATCCGCTCCGCTTGTGGCGCTCTGAATCCAATTCGCTCATGGTACTGTCACTGAACCCGCTCCGCTCATGGCACTGTCGCTCAATCCGCTCCTCTCGTGACGCAATCACGGCTTTATCGTGACAGGTGGTGCGTTGACGTCGAAAAATGTCTCCAGTAAAATGTTGGTGATATCTGTTCCAGACAATTATGTGGTCGCTCGCTGGCGGTTTTAAAATGACATGCTTGAATATTCGTTTATTACTGTCGAGGTATTCCTGTGAAAATCTTTGTTATTTTCGAGAAAGTACAACACTTTCATGATACCGCAAAATAAAACAGGAAAACTTTAGAGGTGTAATTAAAAAGTTATTGTTATAACTACAAAAGCGTTAAGAGTAATTGTAAAAATACAATTACTTACACAATTGTGGCTTTTATCGCTATTAGGAAATAGACTCCATGCTATGTAATGTAGGTACGTTCGTTTTACGTTGCCCAAAATTTTGCGCATCCGTGACCACTTCACTCCTTTCCACTAACGAACTAAATTACTATCATTAAAATCCATCACGAAAGTTCCCAAAAAAATAACAGTTTCATTCACAAACGCATTCTGAATTTTCGCTTTACCTTCACGCGTAGCTTTTCAATTTTCTGATATTTCGTAAAGCGCCAACGTTTTATTGTTCATTTGAGAGCGTTGCTGATTTGTTACAAGTCAAAATCTCTTGAGATTTTTTTTTCGTTATAATTTATTCGTTCCATGATGTACATTAGTTAGTTGGTACATATAGTATAAACTATTTCTGAAGGGAGGGTATTCAAAACACTCTTAATGTAAATGTAAACCACTAATACTTCTAATAATCCAAACCATGTACAATATCTGGGTAATTTCAGTATAAATCGCACGGACACCAAGATCAATACTACAGAAAGACCCAAAGAAAAACGATACGAGATGCGTCCTCTTCCGTGCTCCAACGAAGAGTGCCGGTTGGGTGGGGCGGGCGACTCAGGCGCCACTCCACTGACATTCCTTTGACAACTCGCTCGGAAAACGTCACACAACGTTAAATGACAATTTGGGAGTGGGTTGCCTAAGAAACTCCTGTCCAAATAGGACATGAATAAGAAGGGAGTTAACGCTGAGATAACAAGTGATAGAGACGAACGCAAAAAGTGTACATTTTGTACCGACCCCACCTGAGTAGGATATGGGTAGAAAGATGATGATTAAAATACCTACAAAATGAAAATTTAATTTTGAGAAAAATATTAGGGTTCCTAAACAATATCACTTGAAAGCTACTAACGGGCTACAAGGAGTGCAAACCGGACGTGCGTCACCGGAAGCCGGCAACGCTTCAGCCGCTCCACAACTTCCGGCGACGAGAGCCGCCTGCTGACACCGGAAGCCGCAGCTTAAAATATATAGTTACTGAAAATACAAAACAGAGCCAAATAAACATATGTAAAATAAGTAGTTATGGAAATATTTAAATTCTTATGTTTAACATAGCATTTTAGATTAACCAAACGCTTTTGGAATTATTTATGGTTCTTACTCAGTAAGGAATTACGAGAATGTGCCAAGAGAAATTTCTATAGTTCGCATGGATCGCCTAAAATTGTTGTAAGTCAAGTATGTAACATATACTAGTATTATGGGCGGTGCGCGGGCCGCAAGGTGATTTTGGGGTGCCCTACGTTTCGAATCCGCATTAGATTCGTCTGGGTCAGTAGGTCGGGGAGCATCATCATTGTACTCTACCGGTGCAAGTACATCAGTCGAGTAGTCCTATACGCACCGTGGTTCGGCCTGGCGGTCTCGCCTTGGTGCTGTTCGGCCTTCGGATAGGTGCGCGGGACACAAGCGGCCCGCGTTTGGGGTTGCCCTGACGTCGGGGTACCCTGAGTAGCCCTTCATTTCGATTCCGCATTAGATTCGTCAGGGTCAGTAGATCGGGATGCATGTAACGTACTCGACCGGTGCATTTAAAAGAGTTTTGTAACATTCATCTGGGAAATTCTCTCTCTCTCTCTCTGGTCGATCCTTCATGGCTGAAGATCGCGACCACCCTTTTGCTTCACCCAGCGATTTGTCAGTATCCTCCACTTATTCTGGGAAATTAGTTATAAATAATTTAATTTTTTTATGTAACTTTTTAATACTTGTCTTACTGCAAACTTCCAACACTACGTCACGTCGCCGGTACCTAACAGCGCCCTCTGGCGTTACGGACGTGTTACCGTGGAAGGGACCGTATTACCGCCCTGTGTATATTGTGTCGAATACGGCCCACATTTACACATTACGGAAATGTGGCCCTATTGTGCTGAAGGTGTATATTGTCATGAAAATAAAAATGTTAGGGATACTCGTAGGTAGGGGAAATAAAAGTTCACTGTTAGTATGATTTTATATTAAGTGCATGGTCCACTAAACCGTTGAACTATGGCATGGGTTAAACCTTTTCAGCGCTACATCAAAAATGCATTTTCTGACACTGTATATAGGGTGTATCTTTAAACGGTGAGACGAATTCTAGGATATAATTGTACTTATCATTATAACCAACTTATTACTACGTGGCCAACCCTGAAATCGAGAAGTAAAACAGCTGTTACATACATTTTGTCGACGAGCAATGAACTTTTAGATTTTAACATCTGAAACGCTGTTGTATGCGCTGGGCAACAAAATCAAAACAATGTTTTATTTTTATTCTAATTTCCAAGCATAATTTGCAAGCATTTAAATATCTTTGTGAGCGCGTTTTCGTCAACTAAAGACGTCGTTATCATTCAGGGCCCGCGCCTAAAAAATGCGCGGCGCGAGCGTACGTCGACCCAGCGGATCAATCATTGTTGTTCCATGGGCATTGTAAGCTGTAGTAAATGGTACAATACAATACAATATTACTTTATTGCACACCAAAAACTATTAGGTCCTTACGTATGAAATCAGCGTTTTGTCGTACTGATCAATTTGATCTGAAATATCTCCTCTTTGGTTAAGAATTCGAAATTCAAATTAATAAATTCATTTAGCTGGTTTTTTTTTCTTTGGAATACAGTCATTCATTTGTTATTTTCCTCATTATTTTTTCTTTGGCGTCGCTTATTACCGCGCAATAGAAAACATGAAATATCGGTATATTTATGAGTACGAGTTCTGCCGTGGCACCAGTGCTGCAGAAACAGCTCGAAGAATTAATGATGTGTACGGCGCTGGTGTCGCTAAAGACAGCATGGTACGTTTTTGGTTTCAACGTTTTCGTTCTGGAAATTTCGACCTTAAGAACCAACCCCGTGGACGGCCGGAGATCAAAGTGAAAAACGAAGAATTAAAGGCTATTGTGGAAGCGGATCCATCACAAAGCACTTCAGAGATAGCAGCAGTCTTCGGGGTAAATGACAAAACTGTATTAATCCACTTGAAGCAAATCGGGAAAGTAAAAAAACTCGAACGATGGGTACCTCATGAATTGAGTGAATCGAACTTGCAAACACGGGTCGCCTGCTGTGTTACTTTGCTCAACCGACACAATAATGAAGGGATTTTAAATCGAATCATTACTTGTGATGAAAAGTGGATATTGTACGATAATCGAAAGCGCTCATCGCAATGGCTGAACCCTGGAGACCCAGCCAAATCCTGCCCTAAACGAAAATTGACTCAGAAAAAGTTACTTGTAAGTGTTTGGTGGACTAGCGCCGGTGTCGTTCACTACAGCTTTCTTAAATCTGGCCAAACGATTACGGCAGATATCTATTGTCAGCAACTGCAAACCATGAAGGAAGAACTAGCTGTTAAACAACCGAGATTGGTCAATCGCTCTAGGCCACTGCTGCTTCACGACAACGCAAGACCTGCACTGCACAACAAACAACCACTAAGTTAGCTGAGCTACAATTGGAATGTCTGCGACATCCACCGTACTCCCCGGACCTTGCTCCAACAGATTACCATTTCTTCCGGAATTTGGACAACTTCTTACAAGGAAAAAAATTCCACTCCGATGCAGCAGTCCAAACCGCCTTCAAAGAGTTTGTTGATTCTCGCCCCCATGGTTTTTATAGTAAAGGGATCAATGAACTACCCATAAGATGGCAAAAGTGCATAGATAACAATGGTGCATACTTTGATTAATTAAATATATTTTACAAAAAAAAATCGACTTTTTATTCCTCCCATAGAAAACGCCAATTTCATACGTAAGGACCTAATATATGAAAATCTTAAAAACTAAAATACATTTTTTCGGTAGTACAAGGGCGACCGTATCGCCTACAGCGATTTCTTCCAGGTAACCTTTGGATGGATAGGAACTTATGGAAATACGAAAAGGGTAGGTGGTGTACATAAAACTAAACTAAAATTTTAGAAAAATAATAATATTAAAACTAAGTATTTCAATAAATAACCAAAAATAAATATAATATAAATGAATAATTATAAATATTATAAATAAATATAATAATATATCAATACAAATATATAGTTATGCGTACCGAATTAGCAAAGAGCGAAATAATGGTTAAAAACGAGATTTTTAAAAATGGGCAGTGATTGGGCCTGTCTGATGCCAACAGGCAGCTCATTCCACAGCTGGACAGCTTGCATAGTAAACCCTTTACTATAGGATAGATTGTTATGGGATGATGTGTGAAGCTTAAGTTTATGGTCACGAGAAGATCTCAAAGAACCGGAGTGCCCTTGAATAAATTCTACGTAAGAAAAAGTTTAAGAATCGATGTTTAGTTCAAAGATAGTAATTATTATGTATTGTGTAGTAACTACATAGTAGGTATTTAAACTCACGGTACACCATACAACTAAGCTATATTAATATAACTAAACATACCATACCTCTTCCCTAAACTCACAAACAAGATGCGCGCGAACGCACAGGCTACAGAAAATGTATGGCAGCTGTCATGTCAATGTACTGAGAAAGGTCGCACTTAGCATTTGCTTAAAGGGTCCAGCGACCACTTTAGACTATATTCGCATTGGCTAAAGGTTTTCCATTGCCATTCCGTTTGAAATAAGTCGACGAGTGAAGAGAGCAAGTAACGATACTGACAAGCTTCTAAAGTTATTTACTTTTATGACTTTTGCACTTCTCTAATCATTCTTATACAGCAAATATTTCCATATTGTTATAGATTTATTTAATAGATGATTTCCTGTAGATAACGTCCCTATGTAAAGGGATTATTGATTTGCTATGTCTATCTATGAAACAAAACAGTCAAAAATGAACTCCTGCGGACTGAACTGGACTAATTAACTGAACAAATGCTGATATTTTTCATAGCTCTATTTTATCTTGAGGACGTTTTTTTAAGACAACCAAGAACATAGGAGCCGAGATATAATTAATTTAAATGTACATGACAAATTGTATCATAATCTGACAAATGGTTTCCAAGAAATTTGACAAGCGCGTTTGTATGGAAAATTCAGAACGTCACTGGTACCTTAAGTAATTTTTGTGAAAACATTGGTAAGATTATAGGTATTCTCAAGCTAAAGTTTAAATATTTAATTTTCTACTTAATATGGTCCATGGGAGTGTAGGTTAGGGGAACAGAATCAACCCACAATGCTTTTATGAACAAACCCACGAGACGCTGCCCGTGCGTTGGTGTTCGTTGGCTTGATGTGTGTGTACCCAGCATTAATTTGTAATTTGTTTTTTTTTTAATTTTAGGCAATACAATTCAATTCTATTTATTTAATCATTCTATTTGTGCGTCAACTCCTTTTTTTCTACTATATTTCTTAGAAGTTTCTTTAAATGACTTTTTAGTAAATATATTAAATTAACTATTCTGTTATTGTAAGGTTGACCGGAAATGTAAAAAAAAATAAAAAAAACTTTTTTATTTTATTTTATTTATTTATTTATTTTTCTAGTTTATCACCTAACGGACCTTCCGGGAGGAATCAAAATATATCGAATCGAATCTATCGAATAATCGAATAGAATAGTATCAGCTTTGACAAAAATGCTTTCGTATGTCGGAATTCTGCCTGGATTTCTGTCCGGAACTTTCCGGATCTTGTCCGGATCGTTGGAAAAATTTCAAAATAGCGTAGTTACGATTTTTTTTACAATAAACATATCTCCGTCATTTTAAAAAAAAATCCAAAACCTGACTACAAAAATTTCTATACAATTATCGAACCTACTCACAAAATATCTTGAGAATCGGTTACGGAATGGGACCTGTAGACGAAGGCAAATTCCGGCCACGAGTTCTCCAGCTCACAGAGCCGTTAGTTTTTAAATCTATCTACTTACAGTTTATACAACTTGTAACTAACTACAAAAAACTCATATGAAAACTTCCCCAGTCTGTTTCGCACAGAAAAGTTAATTTTCTTCCACTAGTTGTTATCGCGTTGTTAAATTTACTTTAATGATCATTAAGTTTTAACGTTTTCATCTAAGTTCTGCGAGTGTGTTTAACTTCACAATTACTGGTTTAGTTTAGCTTAGCTTTGGCTAAACGAGCATTACTTTCCGTTGTTTTGTTTGAAAACAAGAAACTTAGACGTTACAGACTCAGTGTAGATAAATAGCTATTAAGTTTACCTACAATACAATACAATACAAAAACTCTTTATTGACACCAAATACAAAATAAATCTAAACTAAACACTCAAAAATATAGGCGCAGTGGGCGGTCTTATCGCTTAAGAGCGATCTCTTCCAGACAACTTTCGGATGGAATTAAAACATGATTAAGCATGGACGGTGGTGTGTGCTAAAGAAAAAATAATTAAGTATTGTACTAACAAATTTGAGAGTTATAATAAACTCACACACAAGTTATAAGATATAACATATATATACCTACATAAATAATTACTAAATATACAAATAAACTTTTCATTGGAAAATACTTGCTTCCAATAACTACATAAAGAAAGTAGGTTTCGAAACCAGGTCCGAATCTGCGACTTTTTTGGACCGGGCAGAGAAAATTAAAAGAAAAGATTAAAAACCGATTTCCCGTCACACATGTAAACAATTTTCAGACTTTTGTTCCTATTTTAAAAATTTCTTGACCAATTTCGTTAAAATTAATATGGGGCCACCTCTAAAGTATGATTTACCAAACAAAAAATAATCATTAAAATCTATTCACAATTGGCTGAGTAATCGCGTAACATGCACACAAAAAAAAACATACAAACGAATTGAGAACTTCTCATTTTTGGAAGTCGGTTAAAACCTCACGAGGATCGCAGCTGTGCCAGCGCCCCACTCCGATACTTTAAGGTTGGGCTGGCTCGGGTATATAGGCGCTGGTTATGCACAATACACACAAAGCGGGACGTCATGACGTCCTTTTTTTTTTTGGATGACTATGCTGTTGGCCACTGAGGCCTCGACAGCGTACCGGGCATTAGGCAAGCGCAGATGGCGCAGGGCCTCAAATGCTTACAAACTATGGGCGACGAGCGCAAGGGCACCTCTGAGGTACGGCCTCGGCTTGGGCTGTCGCCGAGGGAGGGGCGTCGAATTGCGTCATGACGTCCCGCTTGGTGTGTACCTATATTGTATTATTGTGTATGTATGTGTATGTGTGTATTGTCAAGATTCAAATTTCAAGATATTTTATTTGCAACCATACAGTACAAGATGTCAAAAAAATATGAGTACATATATAGTCCAATGGACCCTGTCGGGCTCTGCAAGATTTGGTAGAGAGGAGGAGGCTACTTTATTTAAATATATTATGTCCAAAATCGAAAACTTTATTTATAAACTGTCAAAAAACCTACTTAATTATTTCATTTAGAAATTCGTCGACTGAATAATATATATTATTGTGTATGTGTATTGACGCGTCAGTGCAGAACATATCACACCATCTCGAATAAGAATAAGATGATCACATCCTGAGGTTTTCTTACATCAGTAGGCCTCACGTTTCCCTCGTTCGATACGATCGAGTGTAAACACGTGGGCCACAGGGAAGGGATGACTAACGACCAGTAAGCCGATCCACAGGTGGCTGCCTGTGTCAATAACATGGATTCTGGATCCTCGCAACGATACATTTGTTTATTACTTAATCCGTGGTTTGTACATAAGTTTGCAATTGTACAGAGTTAAGTTACAGGCAATGGATTTACCATTTTTTACTCGGATTAAATGTAAATGCAGTAATTCGTGTTATTTATTCTGCAAATTGTATGTCATACATAGGTTGTGTCCGACATAGTAATCCAAGTAATTATTTACTAGTGGATATGTAAGAAGAAGACCTCCGGACCAGCGTCTGTTCTCTACAGGTCGCATTTCTCTACCGAAAATTGATTTAGCTGAAATTTAATTAATCTTTTAATTACAAGAAAGAAGCGAAACGAATCTCATTTCTAGTGCACAGCGCGTAAACCCAATACTACATAACCTTACAGCCTGAACCTCCTCGAATGCCGTGGTGTGCAAACAGCAATTTGCCTAGAAGCCTCGTTGTAATAGTACATAGACTTCGCTCTGGTCACATGCCACTCAACAATTTTGAACATCTTATGGGCATAGCTGAGTCGCCTGCCTGCTCACTTTGCGGAAGCTTGGAAGATGTCTCGCACCTCCTGCTGGAGTGTGAGCGGAGCGAGTCTATGAGAGCGCATATGTTGAGTGAACATGGCATAACCCCCGAGATGTTGGCATGTTCCAAGGCATCCTGGCTGCACCCATGTGTGATGCGGCGAGGTCCTTGTATGCCATGGTCTCGGGAGTATTAGCTTTAAGAAAGGACTCCAGTCCGTTCTAAAAATAAAGACATGTAATTTTGATAATATAGTAGTAGGTAAGTGTGTATATTATGATGTAAAAAAAAGTCAGATTAAAAAAAAAAAAAACTATAAACAAACAGATACTACACAGCTCCGTTGGCAGTATTATGTTACGTGTATTAATGACAAAGAAATACTATAGCAAAAAACGAGACAACAACAATTATCACCGTTGCGACTACTTGCTTTTGTTTGTAAACGTGTGAATCACGTACGGTGAATTGTGTCCTGCACCTAATTTATGCGGTCCATTTTTAGGTTTTCGTACCGCATCTCCCTTATATTTTATCGTTGTTGGAGTATACCAAAAAATTCGCAACTGCTCACCAGCAATCGTTTTCACTGTTATATTTTCCAACCCTTTTCAATATCAAAATGAAGTAATACATTTTCACTTCGATAAAAATATCTTAAAAGCAATGCTTCTCAAATGGCTGTAGACTGATAATACCGACAAAGCACTCTGCGAAATGAACACAATAATGTAAAGACTGCAGTCTTGTAAAGGTTTATGAGAACGTTAAACTAGTACTTTTTAACGTTTTATGATTTCTTTAAATGGAACCAAAGTGTCTTCGCGTTGAAATTTTATATTCACAGAGTAAGAATTTAAAAAAAAACTTTTGTAACGGCAGCGCTCTTTTTATGTTTGTGCAGAAAATAGTATTTCTTACCCGACTGCTCAGAGATGAGTATTGTTTTCGTTTTTGTTTTCAACCAAAGACGGTAGTTGTTCAACTGATAAAAATCCCCGTTATTGTGCTCGTCCGAAATCCCCGTGCTTATCCGAAAAGCAAGCCAGCTCTAAAAATATATGTCTCCGAACATATTGCATTTTCCTTAAAAACTTTTTGGTTATAAGACCTCCTTTTGTTTCTTTAAAGCTATGATCATCGTAAAACAAATAAAAATTTAAACACCACTGCTCCGATTTTCTGCTCTCAAATTTAATTCATACCTAAGCAGCTAAATATAAGATTTCTACAAAAAATACAGGTTTAAAAAAGCTTCTATTAAATCAGGATTTAGAGTAAAAAAGTTGCGAAAGTATTAAGTCAAGTCCGTAAATTCGGAATAAATAGTCCACACTTCTTTAAACGAAAATAAAACTACCTTCATTCAATCAGAATCCGTCACTCAATCAAACCAAATGAGCTTCTATCGCGCCGGGATAGAGTCCAAATGAGATGCATGCGTTGATTCAGGGTTCGTAGTAAATCGAAATGCTTCGTTCATTCGTTCATCGGTCTCTTGAATAAAAGATGGCGACCGGAAGTAACGAGACGGCAGACGGTAAATTTCCCGTTCACTGACAGATGCTTTTGTTAAAAGCTAATTTATTTAACCAAAATGGTTTATTAGACTCACTAGACTTTAAAAACACAAATATTAATATTACAGCGATTCAGTTTTATAACTTCATTACTTTTACTATAGTTAATAGGTAATAGTTAGTTCTGCAATCAGCAATAACCTAAGGCATGTTCTAATGAACATTCAATCTGGTAAAAATTGGTTGCACAAAACTCTTACCAATATTTCTTTATTGGTAAGTAACTAGAGTTCTTAATTATATCCTTAAGTTGATCTAACATGAATCTAAAGCGGACCCTAGACGATCATGTGGCATGACACGCGTTACGTGCTATCACGCATGCATGGCTTAATTGTATTGATTGATGCGAATGACATGCAAACTACTAGGGGCCTTCATGCAGCTTGATAATTCACATATCATGGCGCATGATCGTCTACGGTCCGCTACAGATTATAATCCATTTTCAAAACACAGTTCTTTCAATCATCATCAATCACAATCTTGTCAGACGGCACAGCAACAAGGGAAACGTTCGAAAACCAAAAAACCCAACATAGCAACTTGCGTGACCAATTTTGAAACGCCTGCTATAGTTTGGAACGCAATTTTTCGCATTAAAATTAGTTTAGCCCAAAGTAAAGCTTTCATGTAGTCTACGTCAAGATTTTTGAATGAGAGAATGAAAAATAGCATAATTTTAATATTTAAAGTGAGATAAGAAATATATAAACAGTATAAAACATAGTGGGTACACTGATGTAAAATATTTATCAAACTGCCATGTATGTATGCTACACCCGTAGCTCTGCTACGCGTGTCTACGTAACGATTGCTACGTGACCGCGTAGCATCGTAGCGTTCAGCTACGCCGTTATTCACCTGTAACGACGAATGTTAAATCTTTTAACTGTTGCCGACTAAACGTTATGACACCTTGTATCATATTTCCAAAGTGTTATGGACTTTATAACAGTCGGTGCGTGAGAGGAATTGGATGTGAGAGAGTTGAACATATGTTCTTATAGACTGAGCGGCTAGCTCTGGTGTTTGAATCTTTAGACCGTTTAAAGGCCTTTTTAAAACTAACCAGACGTGGAACACATACACACACACACTGACCTTTTGGTAATGATGTTTTTAAGTTGACAGACTTTAAACTCAAATATTTCCAAATACTTGAAACGTCATTTAAAACTTGGGCGTTTTAATAAATTATTAGCGGAGCCCGACTCCGTTACGACCAGAGATCTGCTCAAATGTGTAAGTCATCTCAAGTGATTCTTTCTGTATGTTTTTTTCTCTTAATATTATAGTATTTTAGTTTTGCTAATACAAAAGGAGACTGACATTTTGCACACAACACAAAAGTTCTAAACGATAAATAAGAATTAATTACGAGTAACTACCTATCAAAATATTATAAACGCAATAAACAAGTAATAAAAACTTTAAAAAAAAAATTACTATCCAAACTGTTTTGATGTTAAAATAATATTTATTATCAAATTCACAAGTGATTTTTTGTATTTCTGAAAATGTTACTGCGCTCACATACTTCTTACGTATTCACATCTTACTATTTTATTGTCATTATTATTATTATCAGCTCAATCGTAACCCTCGAATAAGTATCCAATTTCAAAATCTCCGTATCAAAGTGACCTTCTATTGAACGGTAAGTCGATCGTAAACAAGCAGTGCCTTTACGGCGTGTAAAGTCTCGCTACCTCGAGCTAGGTGTGTCTGTTCACGTCTTGTTACCCGATAACAAGGTATAGGGTGGAAATGCACTAGAACGTAATATATTAAGATGCGATGCGACGCGACACGATGGCCCTGTGAATGACAGTAAAGATAGTCAAAATGGAATACATAAGTTCTATTTCTTCTCTAAACGTTGTTCATTTATTGTTTACTAGCTGCGCTATTATGCGCTGTTATGTGCTATTCTAGACTATAACCTATCTCTGTGCCAAATTTTACCCAGGTCTGTTCAGCCGTTCTGGCGTGAAAGAGTAACAAACATCCATCCATCCATTCTCACAAACTTTCGCGTTTATAATACTAAGTAGGATTTGCTGACCCGGCGAACTTCGTACCGCCACTTTTTTTTCTTAATTTTTTTGTACAACCCATTTATACAAACCATGTCCTGACAATAACTAACGCGAGTAAAAATAATCATACAATTTAGTGCAGTCGTGCAAGGTTTGGTAGCTGCTTAAAGTTGGACATTTGGGGTCCACTGTTCCACGAGAGAAAAACATGTTTGTGAGCAGAAGTTTTTTTTTTACACAGGTTTTTTTTTGTGGTTTTTGGATAAATTTTTTGCTAAGTGATTTCAGTCTTGTCGTTGTTTTTTTTTTTTTTTCATCCCAGTGCATTGTTTACCACGTACAGTGCACCGTAAGGTGCACTGTACGTGCAGTACACAGTGCACGTACAGTGCACCTTTATTTACCACGTACGATCCGAGTTCCTTTGACATTGTTTGTTTTATGTTCTAAGAACATGTGTTAGAAATAAAAGTTAAAATTTATATTTATAGAGAAAAGCGTACCGTGCAGGATTTATTATTTTCACTACGAGTTACGAGTAAGTAGGCTTTTGTAGTATTATTTTTTGTACTTTGTAAGGACAATTACAGAATGAAATAAAAAACAAAAGTTTAGACGAGTAAAGTACAGTATTTTGTTTCGGTTTAAAAAAAGAAGGCCTCCTTCGGCCTCCATTCTTAGGGCCAAACCCGGGAGGCCGAAAGCCTAGCCTCCATTCTTAGGGCCAAACCCGGGAGGCCGAAAGCCTAGCCTCTATTCTTAGGGCCAAACCCGCGAGGCCGAAAACTTAGGCTCCATACTTAGGGCAAAACCCGCGAAGCCGAAAGCCTAGCCTTCATACCTAGGGCCTAACCCGCGAGGCCGAAAGCCTAGCCTCCATTCTTAGACCCAAACCAGCGAAGCCATAAGGCGAGCAGAACTGCACCCGCTACAAAGTTCCAAGCATCAGCTAGTTCGGGACACTTGCACACACGGTCGCCTGACCCCAAACCAAGCAAAGCTTGTACTATGGCGGTCAGAGACTGATATGCATATATTTTAAATACATACTTGATAATTAGCACCCAAACTTAGAACAAACACAAATCTTCATCATGTGAATTTTGTCCTAGGTGGGATTCGAACCCACGCCATCAAGCTCAGAAGGCAGATTCACTACCGACTGAGCCACTGAGGCAGTCAAGTTAATTGTAAAACATTCCAAAACATTCGATTTACTTATTCATTTTCATAAAATTAATACAATGAACGTCAAATGTTGTCAGTTATTATAAAAGGTGACCTTCGCCCGTCCGTCCACGTTCCCTATTCCATTAAGAAGCAACGGCGACGTTTTGAAAGCGACTCGACTCGCGGAATGCTCTCCCTGTTAATTAAATCTGTTCTAGATAATTAAATTAATTGAATTACACTGTGAGTTAGGGAAATATCCAATTTTTATACAGACCGATTGTCACATGTAGCCTACAACGTTTTTAAGTTGGAGACGAATGTAAATACACCACGCCACATAATCTGTAAAACCGGTTAGATTACAGGGTGTAATTTATAGAAACAAATATTACATACTGAAATACAAACCTACAAACATACGATAAAACTCTGAAATCACGGCTAATCAGCATAATTTACGAACTTATTTCTTATGACAACAAATGAAGAAATAAGATTAATCAGACCCTGGTGATTTGTGCTTTTGGAGCTGTGTCGTCTTACTTCCCACTGCGGAGCCACCGACCTACCTTACATCGAGGGTGATTGGTTGATGTTATCTACCACGCTGGCTAAGTGCTTGTCGGTGGATGTCACAAGTCTTTCGAATAATTAATTCTGGAACATGTAAGTTTCCTCACGATGTTCTTCCATCATCGTAAGAGCTCGTGTCAATTCAAATAGAAAAATTAGACTGCCTCGGTGGCTCAGTTGGTAGTGAACCTGCCTTCTGAGCTTGGGGGCGTGGGTTCGATTCCCACCTAGGGCAAACATTCATGTGATGAATATTTGTGTTTGTTCTACGAGTATGTCTGGGTGTTAATATCTATTTAAGTATGTATTTAAAAGTATATAAGTATGTATATAAGTCTCTGGCCGCCATAGTACAAGCTTTGCTTAGATTGGGGTCAGGCGACCGTGTGTGGAAGTGTCCCGAATTTATTTATTTATTTATTATTATTAAAAATGCACGTAAACTTTTTTACGAAAGAAAAGTTCATGGTGCTTGGCCAGGATCGAACTCACGACCTCCGGATTGGAAGGCGCAGCTCATCCCACTCGGCCAACACGACTTAACCATTTAACCTATTTATGTACTAACTAAAGAGTACAGACCAATTAGTGCTTTAGTCCTCTTTCGTCTCTATCACATGTTTATCGCAGCTTTTAACTCCAATCAGCGTTTGACGTTTATTCCTACCGCTCGTTAGTGCTATCAAACGTGCAATACAGGGTGTTTGGTTAGATGTTGGTAACACACTTTGATTACTCGACCAAAATATGTTATCAACAAGACTGATGAATGACAGATTTATTTTGGTAATACCTACTTATCTGCGACAACAATGTACGAAAATGGTCGATTTCTCTAATTAGCCTTTACGCAAGAGATAGGTGTTAGTTAAAGTTTAATGTGTGAGTCTGTGTATCAGTTTGTGGTATCATAACCACCAATTTTTATTTGGTGTGACTTTATTGAGCGTATGCTCAGCTAGGTACATGGTTGACAGGTGTTTTTTTTAATTTATAGTTGTTCGACCGTTTATGCTTATGCCCGCGTGCACTTACACATACAATACTCTATGTACTATTATTAAGATTTTTTATTTATTTATCAGTAACCACCACATCACCGTACCAAGTACCAAGTAACCTCACACCGTGTGTCTCAAAACAACGAATATACTCTAGCTAGGACATCTAGGATATCATTGTACTCATTATTATGACCAACTAGTATTATGAGACCAACATTGAAATCGCGAGAAAAAAGCTGTTCCATACATTTTGTAACAGGCCAATAAAAAAAAATTATGTTATTACATACAATTTTTTTGATCGCTTCGCTGATATTTTTACACAATTTCAGGGTTGGATTGGACCTAAATTAAAATTTCGTCACAAAAGTACAATAGTATCCTAGAATATGTCCGTCGTATAGAGCAACACTCTGTAAATCCAATACGTCCATCGTTAATCCTAACACCCTGTATGACTATAATTAGTCCACCTGGTTGCACCCGTTGCGGCTACGGATAGTGGCTGCTCGCAATATCACCGTTTTCCGGCGTCCAGGCTTACCCACAATTAATATCAGCGATGAAACATAACAAAGCTTTCATGGAATAACGTGTGTGTGTATCAGGTCAGTGATAAACATATCGTAACGAAAGGAAGGCTGACATGATAATTACGACGTTAGTAATCTATGCGTTGGGATGACTTTTTTTGATGTTTGAATGAATCCATGAACTGATTTGTTTATTGATTCCTAAAACTATTCAGTATCTCCATATGCGAACTACGTTTTTGACGTGACAACGTCTTATAAATTGGTTTGCCGGGTGACACTTCAAGAAACTGCGTTACGCTCCGCTCACGTTATGCGCTCACAATGAGAGCGAGTGAGAGGCACGCCCGCGAGGTTAGCCCGCCTAAGAGCGAGAGAGACAGACATAAAAAGTCGTTGTCACGTAAAACTTTCGCCCGTATACCGACTTTACAGGCAACCAATTTTTTTTTAAATTAAACCACTCATCATCAACGCCCTTCTTTATTCCACTGTTTTATTTGCCTCTCTCTCACTCTGACATCTGCCGTTTGATCCAAGATTAAACGAGTAGTAAGTATTATATCCTCGACCTATTTTAAACCCCAGACGCAAAAACGACGAGGTGTTATAAGTTTGACGTGTCTGTGTGTGTGTCTGTCTGTCTATCTGTCTGTGGTATCGTAGCTCCCGAACGGGCGGATCAAATATGATTTTGTTTTTTTTATTTAAAAAGTGAATTAGTCGGGAGTGCTGTTTGATGAAAATTGGAGTGGGTTTTTAATAAAGCTATAAGAATGCTGCTTGCGGGTCGCTGAACTGCTCGTGGTGTACTCACAATGCAATAAGTAAATCTGAAAACCTTTAACCTAACCTTAGATTAAGACTTAATAACTAACCCCCCTCTACCTGTATTCCCCTTAAATAATAATTAAAGATTTATGTTTACAAAAGTCACGGTCCCCGGAAATTTTAAAGAAAAATAAAAATTGAATAAAATTTTTATTTTTATTTTAACAAAATAAAGCTAAGCAACAGTGAAAGTACAGTGGTACCTAGTCCAAAATTTCATTCAAACCATTAACAAAATCCTAATTTGTCGAGGTTAAACGTCAGCTTATCGATCGATAAAGTTCCGTACTACTGTACTGTGTACTCCTGGTATAAAAAGCAAATTACCCAGGTAAAGCTGTGATAATCTCAGAGAGATTGAAAACAAGTTATCAACTTCTCAAACCCCGAAGTAATACTTAAAAACTTTATCACTTAACTCAATCGAAGTTCGTAAACAAAATAACTTGTACTAAAGCATTTCCCGATAACCGAGGCGGTTAAATTATCTTCGAACATCGGCCGGTTAATTAAATTAATGGTTAAGAGTCAAATAATAAATTAAATATAGCATCAACTTTTGGGAACTTTATTTGAAATCGAAAGTTGAGGGTTAAAAGTTAAGGTTATGTGCTGTGGTTGGTTGCCACAAATTATGATTAGTAAGTGAGAGTGAGTGAGTGAGAGAGTGTAGTCTATTAGACTTATTTTCTGGCTAGAAGTTTTGGTCGTTTTTAACAATTAATAAGTTTAAAATTAAAATCATATCAGAATTAAACATAATATTGCTAAACCTGTTGACGTCCTTGCTTAATACGCAGTAAGAACAAAAACAGAAATATTGTAGTTAGCTTAGATCTGTCGGTTGAATCTTTTAAAACTTCCTATTATCTTGTAGTTCGAAAAGACTGTAACACGACTATAATTCGCCCGATAGAAAAAAAAACACCATTCTTTGTAATTGGGTCACATATTAAATGTCCAAGCGAGAGAGGTTCAAAATGTTATCAATGCCATTAATTAGCTCGAGCCCTACATTGAGCCCTACACTTGAACTTCCGCGTCTTGACCACCTCAAGTGCCCGAACTACTCCAGATGTATCCCGAGCGGTCTCGGGACACCCTCGTCACTCGACTGTCATCGGCAGCGGTACTACTGAGCTATAAGTACCTGTACCTTACTAGTACCTCTAGTACGGACCCAGGCGGGAAGGGGCCCCTTCCCGTCCCCAAAAGTATCTAATTCGACACTCCATAGTCTATAAAAGATAGCTAACATAGCTAAGAACACTTCCGACTAATTCACCTTTCAAACAAAAGCTAAGATGCCGCCACACACATACACACACACATACACACACACACACTCAGAGAGAGAGAGAGAGACCCACACACACTTATATATAACAACGTTTTTGCATCGGGAGTTAAAAATACTCCTATCTTCTTTTTCAGTATTTTTCTGTTTACCTACCTTGGTATAGAGGTTACACATAGTTTGTCCTCCCCCCCAAACCAACATCCTGGATCCGCCACTGAGTACCTCTAGTCCCACTTAGGTACTTTCTATACCTTTATTCCCTTAAAGGGGTAGAAGCCGGTGAGATTTAGGTATTATTGTCGGAATTATGTTTATTCTGTTTGTAGTGTGTATTGTTGTGGGAAAATAATATTGAGTGACGGTTTTAAAACACCAAGAGTACAAAAAAGCGGCATCGTTTTATGGTCGACATACTTACAACACACACGAAACGCTTTGGTTCCTCTTTCTCATACGGACCGCTAGAGTGTGGAATACTCTGCCAGAGTGTGTGTTCCCTGACACTTGTAATCTGGGTGTCTTCAAGTCTCGAGTGAATCGGTTTCTTCTAGGCAAGCGTGCTCCATCGTAGGCCGCATCACTGCTTATCATCAGGCATGTTGGCGGTCAAACGCAAGGCTATTAAGTAATAAAAAAAAAAAAACGAAAAAAGGATAAAGGATTAATCGTGCATTTACCAAGCATTAAACACTTGTTAGACTATTTAAAACATTATCCATCCCATACAATTGATAGTTTTCGAAACGAAATTAGGTATAATAGGTAGGTATAAGGTGATATCATGATTTTTCTTTTAAAACAGCCATACTTTATATCACCCGCGGATAAACTAATACATCTATATTTGTAACTTATATATGAGCTAGCCTAGCTGGAGAAGGCCCGCCTCTCAAACCAGAGGGAGCGGGTTCAACCCTAGCCGACGCCGACGGTACGCACCAATTATTCATTGTGGGAACATATGTGCGTATTGTATGTCATCTGCTACATGATTATAGCCCGGTGTATGGCGACAGGCTCGCCCCCTCGTCCGGCGTCGTCTCGAATATCGTCCGGCGAAGTGTAGGTGTTGTATTACACCTCTGCCAGTCCCTTTGGGGGAAAGGCGTGACGATATGTTATATATGAGCTATCCTCTAGCTAGACCTTGACATAACAAAACTTTAGGCTAAAAGCTTCATTAGTCTGTGCGTTTAATTTAATTCAAGCAGCTCGTCTTCGCTTGTTCTTCGCGGGCAACGTTAACCCTTGCATTCTCAAACCCTGATAAAGTTTGCCTTAGCGAGTTAGGGTTTCCGTACACCTGCAAACTCAGCGACTGATAGCCCCTCAATGAAAAGTTTAGTGGAAAACGAACTCAATATTTTGTGAAATTAAGTCTTTTTAAGATCGGCTCGCCGAGCTGCCAGCTACCGATGATCGAAGGGTGGCCCACGCGCTGCTCTCTCACAAAAAACACAATCTAAAAATACCTACTTTATGTCAAAAAGTTTAAGCTGGGCATCGATAGGAATCAGCGCTAATCGTGTCCTTTCACTCATATTAGCAATATTGTGCAATTGTGTGAGCGAGATGGCATGAATAGCTCCGCTTCTTTAGATTCATTTATTTGATTAATCAAGTTATTTTAAGTTCGATCTACATGAATACTAATGCGAGGCGGTCGGGCTATAATCTTGCAGGTAGACGGACACCCTAATTCTCGCACACTGCCCGGGTGGGCCAACTTTGTACCTCATGCACTCTCCAGCTTAGCGAACTTTCGAAGACTGTAAAATGGAAGTGATATTAAGTTTCCTTTAAACAAGTTAAAATTATTAATATATGCTTCGTTATGTTTTATGCAGCTTTTTTTAATGCAAAACTATGCTCTTAAATCTGTAGTTTTAAGGCTGTAGTCGTAGTGAATTTCTTTGTTAGTGTGACTTTTTAAACCTTTATACAAAACATAAAATAAAACAAATTAAAATTACGTAATAGATTTATTTTCGGTCAGAAAACGAGTTATTATCTATATGCTAACCTAATTAGTATTAAATTTAACTGAAGTAAAAAAAAACTTATTATTTCTCCAAAATTGCAATAATATGGATGACTTATGAGTTAATGACATTTACTTACAGCATGTTACATAAACCCTGTTGTGTATTGAAAGGCGTATACAGTATACACACTTGTTAAGTATTCATGCAAAAATACGAAAAATAGCAAGAGATACTCGTTTAAGAACGCAAGAAAAAAAAGGAAATTCTACAAAAATGTTAATAAATCTGTTTGTCAGATTTTATTCTAAGAAAGTAGCGGCACGACGCGAGTAATCTCACTAATATTATAAACGCAAAAGTTTGTAAGAATGGATGGATGGATGGATGGATGTTTGTTACTCTTTCACGTCAGAACGGCTGAACAGATTTGGGTGAAATATGGCACAGATATAAATTATAGTCCAGAATAGCACATAGGATACTTTTTAACTGCGGGTGAAACCGCGGGGTGCTGCTAGTTTGCAAATAAAACCGACGCGATTAGTGGCTGCGTTCACGCTTTAAGGAGGGCGGAGCGCGATTTGTTTATAGAGTCAATATTTAATTTAAAGTAGCATAATTGCGTCCTCCAGTCGATACTAGATGCGCACCTCGCGAATACTACGGGGTATTTGTATAACAAATTAATGAAAAGAGGATATTATAAGGTTAAGAATTATTTAGAAGATAAAGATGTCTGGAGCCTTGCACTTCCGTCAAGTAGCCACTAGTATTTATATATATTACCTAGTTGTAAGCCAAAATTTGTGAGACTGTAATTTATTTATTATTTGAAAAAAAAATGCCCCTCAGTTTCTTGCCTGTTCTTCTGAGTAGAGGCTTTTTGTCCGAACAAGGCGGTCGAGTCTATATAAATAACTTTGACGTTCATAAGTGTATCTTTGATACCTAAATTGAATAAAAACATTTTGACTTTGACTTTGATAACAGTAGCAATAACAGTATGTCTTGTCTACAGGAGACACAATATGCCCGTCGGGCATGTTTCGCTGCCCCGAGGGCAAGTGCATCCCGGCGCTGTGGGTGTGCAACTACCAGAAAGACTGCGATAAGGGCGAAGATGAATTCCAGGCTTGCCGTAAGTACCCCCACCTTTTTTTTCAAACGGTTTCATTTGGCTTCGCTTTTTTGTTTATTTCTTGTTACTTGCAAGTCTTGCAATGTTTTATAGCTAATTCTACTGATTTTACTCTTATGAAACTTTGCACACATACTTAGTGTCCGTGAGAATACAACACGGACTTTAAATTTTAAAAACCCCCGACTTCGATTTGCATCAAACATAGTTAAGAACACTCCCGACTTTTAAACAAAAAAACAAAATTTAAATCGGTTCATCCGTTCGGGAGCTACTATGCCACAGACAGACACACACAGACACGTCAAATTTTTACACCCGTCGTTTTCGCTTTGGGTTTAAAAACCGTTTGAGTTAAAAAAAAAAGAAATCTAAATTTATATTTAGAGTCTAAATAGAAGAAATCTAAATTTAAAAATGTATATTAAGATTTCTTTTTTGGCTCAGGGAAACGTCTCATAACCATCACACCACCGGCCTCTGAAGACTTCTCTAGTGCCTCTTCCTACTACGCACTTTATGCTTTACAGGCATTTGACTTTTTTTTTTTTTTTTTTTTTTTGTATGTTCAGCTTTTGTTCCACCGACATAAGTCGGAGACTTTGTTCAGCAAAACACAGTTGTATATCATCTTACGATTTTACACACCTTGCTTTAGTGGACGACAATACTCACATTTCTGCTAAGTATTGTTTTGAGTGCGAACCTAATTATTATTTAGAACTATATTATTTTTATTGATCTTAATAGTAAGTACACCATGTTTTTTTTTTTTTCTTTTCTTAATTTTTTTTTTTTTTTTCTTCTTTTCTTTTTTTCTTTTTTTTTTAGCTGTTTTTTTTCCATATTTTTTGTCTTTTTTTTTTTTTTTTTTCATTTTAACAAATCTTATAACTACTTACTTAAGACGTACGTATCTATTTTATTTATTATGTTATTCTATATACGCAGTATATATCTACATAATTTTTTCATTCCTAAACTTATCTAGTACTGTTGCGTTTGTTAGTTACTTTTACAACATGCTCACAGTATTTCATAAAATGTGTTCTGGTGCACTTATCTTCCATAATATCTTTTATGGTATCTTTTGTTATTGGCTTATCAATTTGTTGGCTTAGGTTAAATCGGTGTACACAAAATCTTGGGCATTCTAACAATAAGTGATCTACTGTTTCCGGTATTTCCAAATCACATACACATCCTGGGTCATCCTTGCATTTTAATTTGAACAAGTATTGACCGAACCCTCCATGTCCGGTCAACGCTTGCACGAACAATGGAGTAAGTGTCATATTTTTGAGGAGACGGAAAGCTTTCACAGCATCTGGTAAGAACATTTTAGTAATCGCTGCTACTCGGCCATCTACGTATCTTTTGTTCCAAGCTTCAATTGTATTTTCCCTTAAAACTCTTTTGATGTATGACAGCGGGCACAGTGCGTAATCTGAGGCTGTGTCTTTAAGACCTGCTTGCTTTGCTAGTAAATCTGCTCTCTCGTTACCTTGAGTCCCAACATGTGCTCTTATCCAAAATAATTTTATTTCTCGCCCTTGGGCTCGTATGTTTGAGATATTTCTCTTTATTTTGTGTATCAAGGGATGAGATGAATCCTGGGATTTCAGTAGTTGGAGTGATGACTTAGAGTCGCTAAATATGCTTGCCACAGGTTCGGGTCCTTGCAGTATTAATTCTGTGGCCTTATATAGTGCAAACATCTCAGCTTGGAACACAGTACAGAAGGCTTCTAGTTTAAATGTCATGTTTGTATTTTCTTCGCCATTTTTCCAGCACGTAAGAGCAGCTCCCACATTACCATCCATTTTGCTACCATCTGTGAATACCTGTATCCCAGTCTCTTGATATTTTCTTAGGATTTCCAGGCTTGACTTTTCTAAGCATTTAAAATTTATTTCCACTTCTTCGGATGGATGTGTGGCCTTTGAGTAGCACATTCTCCTCTCAAGCTTTTGACCTCCCAACGATGGCTGAGGCTTTCCTCTTTTGGCTTCATATATTTCAGCCGCTTCGCGTAGGCGGAGATCCAGAGGAAGGATGCCAGCCAGTAGCAGAGCTGCATTTAATGATACTGTTCGGTAGGATCTGCAGATCTTTTGTGCAAACCCTCTCTGCACTGTGTTGAGCCGCCTCTGCACTGATATTTTCCTAGCTGTTGTTGCCCAGGCGCTGGCTGCATAAAGAACTATCGGTTCTATAACTGCAACATATATTGTCCTGATTACCTCCGGACTAAGGCCCCATGAAATTTTGGCTGCCCTCGAAAGCTGATTAAATATTTTTGTAGCTCTCTTGCAAATGTGAGCTACGTGACTGCGAAAGGTAAGCTTGCTGTCTATTATGAGGCCTAAAATTTTAATTTCTTGTACTAGTCCAATTTCCACTTCTCCCATATGCAGGCGTGGAGTTTCATGCTTCCGTTTGTTGGTGATTACCATCGCTTTAGTTTTATGTGCAGCAAACTTTAGTTTGTTTTTAATGCCCCACTCGTGTACGTAGCCTAGAGTTTGGTCGGCTTGTTCCTGTAAGGCAGTGGTGCTGTGTCCAGAGAAAATGAGAACAATGTCATCTGCAAATGCTTGACAGTACACGTTTTTTTGTTCTAGTTCGTCCAGAAGTGGGTTTAACAGTAAGTTCCAGAATGTTGGGCCTCCTATCGAACCCTGTACACACCCTTTACTCGTTTCTTTGATTACTTCCTTCCCGGCATATTTCACCTTAACTTTCCGTTCTCTAAAATAGTTGGATACCAGTTTCCTCAAGTTATGCGGACATTCCTTTTCGATTAGACAACATTTAATGGCTGGCCACCAAGCACTATCAAAAGCCCCCTCAATATCCAAGGATACTATGACGTTAATGAGTCTTTTCTTTAAGTTGTCTTTGATATGCATCGTTAAGTCATACAGGGAATCTTCTGTACAGCGTTGGGGCACGAAGCCGTACTGTCTTTTGTTTAATTTAGGCAAAATATGCCAACGTATACGTTTCACCATCATTTTTTCCAGTACTTTCCCTAGGATTGACAACAATCCTATTGGCCGGTACGATTTTGGATGGGTGTAGTCTTGTTTCCCAGGTTTTCTCAGTACAACTATTGTGGCTTCTTTCCATTGTCTTGGGAAGTACGCCAAGGCCAGGCACCGATTTACTATTGCCAGAAATACCTCCAGACTGTTAGTTATTGCTGCTGCACATATGTCTGCTGTAAATCCATCGGAGCCTGGTGCTTTTTTCGGATTAAAGCTGTTTACAGCACAGATTAGCTCAGATCTGGTAAACGGTGGGTCCTGGCAGTCGTTTGGCAGGAACCTTTCGATAAGCTCTGCTTCACTTCTTATTTTTTTATGTATTTCTTTGTCCTCCTGTGTATTATCCTCGGGGAAGAATGTTTTAGCCAGAAGCCTTGCAGAGTCCTCCTGGCTCATTGCGTTGCCGTCCATCACCAGTACCTGATCCTCGTGTTTCCTTGCTGTGTTGCCTATTACCCTATAGATTCCGTCCCACATGCTTTCCCGATCCTGTTTATTGCAGAATTTTTTCCAACTAGATATTTGCGCCTCAGCTGCTTTATTTTCGTATAATTGTTTCGCTTGCAGGTAGTCGCTGACTACGTATGGACGACGTCTGGGAGCGGCGCATGATATGCGGCGTTTTTTTGTAACCATGTCTCTTTTTAGGGTCTGGAGCTCATGAGACCACCAAGGCAAGTGAGTTTTTGTCTTCCTCTTGATTTTAGGTATTAGTTTATTACATGTATGTTCTATTATTTGTATGTATTTATCAATAACTTCGTGTAGATTTTTTACTGTATTTATTTCTGTTATCATAGTTGGTTTTATATTGTTAGATTCCAGATCTTGCTTGAAAGTAATTCTGAAATTTTCCCAATTTACTTTTTTTGTGTTGTAGATTCTAGTTGTTGAATTTGGTCTCTTGTATGTTGTTTTTTCTAGACTTATTGTAAACATAATTGTGCTGTGGTCTGAACTAGTCACTCCCTTATCCACTTTCCATTCACTTATATTACTCAGTAAATTAGGGGAACATGCAGTAACATCAATATGGCTCTGGAAGATTCTTCCGCCTCTGATGGTGTAGAAAGTTGGTTCCCTACCTTCATTTAATATCTGCATTCCCATTTCATTGAAAGCCCCTGAAAGGGTTGCCCCTCTGATGTCTTCCGAGACGCTGCCCCACCAGGTGCTCCACGAGTTCCCATCTCCACCAATCAGTATTTTATTTGTGCCGATTCTGTCTACCATGTAATTTAGTTGCTCTATGTATGGTTCAATTGGTTTACTATTTTCAAAATAGTACGATATTACTCCAATTGTCCATGTTCCTTTTCGTAGAATAGCTGATGCTAGGTTTTCTGTTGTTAATGTGGGGGTTTCTATTATTTCTATATCAGGATCTAGTACCACAATGGCTGCTTTGATTGGATCTACTCGCCTAAGAGTGCGTTGGACAATTCGCGTTCCTTGATATTGCTTGAGCTCTCCCTCTGCACCAATATACGGCTCCTGAACTAGTGCAAATGCTACTTTCCTTTGACACGCTTCCATAACGAGCTCATCTGTGGCTAATTTTTTCTTCTGTAAGTTAGCTTGCATCACCTTGTATTGTCTATGATTATAATCAGGATATGTTTGGACTCTGTTTATTATAACTTCATTTATGGGGACCACTACTTCCACTTTAGCAATAAGCTACTGATGATCGTGCCAGTGCGTCCCATTTTAGACGAACAGGACACTGGCTGTCAAACGCATTGTGCCCACTCTTATCTATTTTTGCCGATATACAGTTTCGACACGTCGGTGTTTCTGCTGCAAGCCATGCGGGACAGTCAGCGCGCAGGTGCGGCTCGCCACAATGACCGCAGAGGTCAGCAAGTTCAGTGCAGAGTCGTCGACCGTGCCCGAAACGCAGGCAGCGCGAGCACTGCACCAGTGGTGATTGATCTAGTACGCGTATACGTTGAAGGTCGACGTGCACACTTCCCGCCTCGATCAGACGTCTCCATACTTTAGGTGATACCGAGAGAACCACGTGACTTTCGTGAATATTTCTGGCTTTTTGCCTGTATCGAACTTGAACCCTAAACTCATCTTGTGGTATGTCGCCAAGGAGGTGGTTGTTTTGGTTCTTGAGGGCCTTTATCACATCTTCGTCGCTGTTGTATGCTAAGACATTTTTAAGCGAGATGAGTGGGTCTTTGTTGCTCTTCTCTTCAATTTTTAGTTTAGTCTGTGGGATTTTCAACCTTTCGGTGACCTTTGCTAGTTCGTCTTTGGTGTGACAACCAATTATCACCTTTTGATCTTTTGCCTTCCGAACTCGATCAACTTTAATTCCAGTTGATTTAGCGTCAACAATGCTTCTGATTTTGCTGAGGATAGCTTCACTACTATCTTTGTCGTCGTCTGATGACACAATTAATGAGTGCATCGCTGTCGTAATTGTCTTCGGGCGGGTAACCGCTTCTGCGTAGCTCAGTTTCGCTTCGCTGATATGATTGTTTTGTACCTCGATGTGAAGCTTGTCAATTTTGTCTAATAGGACTTGGTGTTGTTTCCTAACTTCCGTCAGGAGTTCATTTGTAGGAGCTGTTGTGTCTTTGTCTTTCCTTCCCTCTTCATGGCTATGTTGCAGTGGTTGAGGCTCTGATAGCTTTAGAACTATATCATACATTTTTGCTATACTGTCTATTAGTGATTTCTTAACTGCTATTTTTATATTTCCAGGTTGTTCCAGTTGTATCTTTGCATCGATATATATTTTCTTTGCAGTGGCAGATAGCCCAGAAAGTGAGATGCCCGCAGAATCGGACAGTCGTCGTCCTGATAAGGAAACTCTTGAAACAGGAATAGGTGGTGTTTTTGCTGGTGGTGCCGCCGTTCGTTTTGCCGCTTCCAGGAATATTAGAGCGCTTGCCTGGCCTTCTGCAGAATGGGATGTCGATGTCGAAGCGCCTACATCTTCAGACTTTCTACTCGTTGGATTTGGCTGTGACATTTCGATGAATTTATTCTTATTATTTGAATGAAAAAAAAAAAAAAAAAAAAATTTAAAAAAAAATATATATATAATAATAATAATAAGGAATAAATATGAATATGAATAAATATAGTTTATATAATTATATAAAAGTAAGTATGTATTTAATGAATGTGATAATACTAGTAACAAGTATATATAAACAACTAATGCAGACTACAATCCTAATTAGTTATAATAAACGACTGAACAGAAATTAATCATTATCAGTTAAAGAGATGATTTTCAAGTGCACCAGATCACTTTACAAAGTTTGAATTAAATTAATTATTATTGTTTTCCTTGTTCCCACTGTCAGTAGCCGCCTGTCAATCGATCTACTTATACTTAGTTTTAAAACAGGTCAAAGTCCATTAAAATTTCAAACTTTTATATATTCCTGGAGAATGGTCCTAGAGAGTCGTCCGAGGTGTCTACTGGCAGCTCTCAGCGACGCGCTCCCTGCTGCTGTCTTGAATTTGATCCTGTTCTTCGGGATCCTGGACCACGTGGACACGTGGTTTTGGGTTTTCAAGGGTTATCTCGGCAAAAACAGCGGGGAGCAATCCGGGACTCAGTTGATCTGTAGTCCAACCTTAAGTCCTTCGAGCTGCAGTCCAAAAAAGGCTGGTCGCCGCTGCAGAACTTGCAGCGTTTCAGCTTCAAACGTGGTCCGGGCGAGGTTATTATGGTTTTTCAGGAATAACTCGGGAACCGTTTCACTCTCGAGCCCGGGAATATCACCATTCGATAGGGTATGGCAAGACACAAACGCACATATATATAACACTATTTACTTTTTTACATAAAACCTAACATTTAGATTTTTTAGACACGGAGCGAGTTAAAAACGCGGCGTTCGGGTCAGAGCCTCGATCGCCACTTTTCAAGGCATTTGACTACAAGTCACTAAATGCATTCAATTTCATTCCTTATTTACATAATTCAGTTTTCCTTCGCCGTAAGAGCTACGTGTGTTTAAATGCACATAATGTAAACTATTTCTGAAGGGACGGTATTCAAAACCACCAACTAATACTTCTAATAATCCAAACTATGTGCAATATGTAGGTCATTTTAGTATGAATTGAATGGACACCAAGATCAATACGACAGAAAGACACCAAAGAAAAACACTACGAGGTCCGTCTTCTTTCGTGCTCCAGCACAAAAGTGCCGGCATGGCGGGGCGGGCGACTCAGCCGCTACCCCACTGACATTCATTTGACAGTTCGCTCGGAAAACGTCACACAGCAGAGCATAGACTGCATTTTTTTGTATGTGTTGCCAACAATAAACATTTCTACGAGAGGAAAGGTGAAGGAAAACATCTTGAGGAAGTCGGCATGTGTTGAATTGATAATTCTTAAACATGTGACATTCACCAACTAGGGAACTTACCATCCATCTTGTTGCCATGATAGTTACGTTTTTGGTTTCAACCGCTAATCGTATCGCCGCGCAATAAGGTCCATGGTCGCGCAGCGTCGAAAATAACGTAACCAAACATGACAATAACATGACATGGTTGGCCTCCAGCACTGAGCTAGCGTGATGTATAACGGCTCTACCACCCTAGATATAGGGTAGATCTGGGTGTCCAGGCATTAGGATGTAAAATGAACGATGATGATGATGATTTATTTGACCGAGCGAGAGTTACCGGGCTAACGTCTAGCTAGCGTCTCTGCTTCAGCTTTGCCAAAAAATCTTTCTTAATGATCTTAATTTTTCTTTCTTTCGTCTGATTTCTGTTCGGATCTCTGTCCGGATCTTTGTTCAGATCTTTTTGTCTTCCACTACAGGTCGCAACCGATTCTCTTAAAACTTGTAACTTGTTGTGTGAGTAGGTAAAAAAATCATATCTCCGTCATTTTTATAAACATAACATAACATAATATCGTCACGCCTTTCCCCCGAGGGGGCTGGCAGAGGTGTAATACAACACCCACATTTCGCCGGACGATATTCAGTCCCAAATGTGACAGGGGACGAGCCTGTCGCCATATACCGGGCTCCAGTCATGTAGCAGATGACATACAATACGCACATATGTTCACACAATGAACAAATTGGTGCGTGCCGTCGGCTAAGTTTGAATCCGCTCCCTCTGGCTTGAGAAGCGGGCCTTCTCCAACTAGGCTATCGACAGCTAGGTTAGCTTCGACAAAAATGCTTTCGTTTCTCTGATTTCTGTCCGAATCTTTGTCTTCCTCTACTTATAGGTCATATTTCTTAACCGATTCTCTCGTAATTTTGTGAGTAGGTAAAATATACAAATCTCCGCCATTTCGAAAAAATCCAAACACGGACAACGAAAACGGGAAAAAAATCTGTATATTTATCGAACCTGCTCACAAAATTCAACGAGAATCAGTTGAGGAATACGACCTGTATAGGAGGACAAACGTCGGATGCGAGGTCTACAGCTCGCAGAGCCACTATTTTTAGGTTACTTTCCAGCTTAAAACGACTTAAAACTTAATCAGAAGTGATGATATTATGGTCCAAGATGATTAACAGAAACATAATCTAACCTGAAAGGAATTGTTGAAAAACTACATATCTAAAATGCTATGAAATGGCCATAGACTCAAATGAAAAAATACTGAAAACGCCACTTTGAAGTTCACAATCACTAACCTAAAAGTCCACCGAGGCATTTTAAGGCTGACCGCACACTGCTTCAAAGCTCTTTGCTACGAGTATTACCTTTAGACTCAGCCGATACCGGTGAGGTATTACCGCGGAGTTCGTACCGCTTTGAATACCAAATAACGGTGATTGGTCGAGCGTTTTCACTCCACTGAAAACTGTTAGGAACTGAACACCGGTGAAATCAAAAGAACTCTGGCCTAGTGAACGATATACCTTTGAGAGCAAGAACTACTGGGTATTCTTAAAGCTCTTTGAGTACAGTATTTAAGTGCAATGAGCACAGATGTTTATACCCCGTTACTAATAAACGTTGTAAAGCCTAGGAATTTGTCTTTTTCGATCGAGTTAAAAAAAATAAAAGAAAGAAAAAGACAAAACACTGGTTAACTTTTTTATTTTTATGTAGTATAGGTCGGCGTTTGCCCACCAACTCGCCTGATGTTAAGCGACGTTGTGGTCTAAGATGGAGCACGACGACCTATAAGGTACTTATTCAGTCTAGCCTTGAAGTTTTGTAGAGTGAAGAAGTAAAAAGACGGCAGTTGAGTGAGGCGCTACAAGTGCGCTACTGCTCAGACCCGTCTTCGGAACGGTTACACCGGACTTCATCCCGAAACACGACTAGGTAATTTCACGGCATGGCCTGGTCCGGTGGGTGGTAACTAGCCACGGCCGAAGCCTCCCAGCAGAGTTTGCTACCCGGTTAGCACTACCCGGGGACCACGTGTAGGGAATCAGAATAGAGTACACTCCTACGGACGTGGGTAGCTCAGCCCCCACGTTTCTAGCCTATACAGCGTTCATTAGTAAAGGAAAGAGGATAAAGATCGGTTAGTTACAAAATGTTTGTGGCTTATCTACCTACACTCTCAGATCAACCTAGAGGATAAGACGGCGTATGATTAGGTAAAGCCAAAAAGCATCCAAAAACTACGCTACATATGTACACAACACGCATACATTGACGCAAAAAAACTACGCTACTCGTTTGGTCATGCTTACCTCGACATTATCGGTTTAAGGTAAATTTTCGTGTACATAGAAATACTGCATTTTAAAAGTGTGGCCAGGACTATATTTTGAGGTTTTTTTAAAAACTGCGGTTTTTTTACAAGTCAATTTCGAAAATGCTGTAACGTTAAACTCTTACAGATATGTGCAGTTTTAGAATATTAAATCTACTACCACCACTTTTTTTTACATTGTGTGTGGTAATGTTGCCATAAAAAACGTTTAAAATTGCACGAAAACTAATATTAATTCCTAAACTCTACGTTAGCTATTTCCGTTCCAATTTACAACTTTAAAGTCAAAGTCAAAATGTTTTTATTCAATTTAGGTATCAAAGATACACTTATGAACGTCAAAGTTATTTAAATAGACTCGACCGCCTTGTTCGGTTAAAGAACCTCTACTCAGAGGAACAGGCAAGAAACTGAGGTGCGTTATTTTTCAAAGGAATAAATAAATTACCGTCTCACAAATTTTGGCTTACAACTAGGTATGATCTATACATACTAGTGTCTACTTGGCGCAAGTGGAAGGCTCCAGACATCTTTGTCTACTAAATAAGTCTTAACCTTAAAATACCCTCTTTTCATGTAGTTTTTACATGTGATTTGAATTTTCCTGCAGTGAGCCCTGTTACATTTTTCTATAAAGGAGGATATCAAAGGAGGTTCTATGTTTGTATGTATTTTTAACTAAAGTATTGCTAGATACCGAGCCATTGAACGCAATTGTCCATGTGATAAGCCACTAAAGTCAAATGAAACCGTAATGCATCACGAACAATGAAAACAGACTGACATTTAATTCCCCGAACAACGCAGCTTCCCTTAAACGAGTTATTGTAAAATTAATCGCGATCACGACCGTTTTATAAGCCGATTATTATGCAAGTCACGGAATCCGACGGTTAATTTTTATTAATGAACAGAATTTGCAGTTTAAATGTTTTTGAGTGCAGTCGGCGTTGATTATACGAAGTGAAATTGGTACTTAATTAAGCAACTCTTTAATTAACTTTCTACAGTCTATTTCAAAATATAGCAAGTCACCTATTTGGTAACGGACAGGCTTTGATAACTGATATGTCCAGATGGACTAGAAAAACATTGCACGGGCCAAAAAAAATAGCAGTCTACTGTTAGGTTCTAAATAAAAAAATGTATGACGCCATCCTAGTAAAACACACGTACCTGTCACACACATTAGCATAAAAGTTGGCCTGTCACTTTTCGTGTATAACCAGTACGGTACTCTCTAAGTTTGGAGTTATGGCGGGAACCGAAAAGATGGTGTCGTGATTTTGTATTGTTTTCTACGAGTATAACTTGTGATTCTTCGAGTGTTAAAGTGTAATAATGGTGGATTATAAACGTTTACCGTTTACTGGTTCCTCATTTTTTTTTTTTATTAATTTATTCATGACCATGGATACTCGTCCTTTAGTCGGATTCTTAGTAATAATTTTTCCTTCAGTAACAGATGATGGGATGATAATGATGAGGTGATGATGAAGACGATGAATCCCTCCCCTTTTCCCATTCCAGTAAAGTTATGGATACTTTACTGAAACTTTAAGTGAAGTTTTGTAGAGAACACGAAAAATCGCGTTTCGCGATGTTTGTATCATTTGCCCACACTCGTGCACGTTGACGAACCGGTAAACGTTAATAATCCACCACTATTACAATTTAACACTCGAAGAATCACAAGTTTTAGAAAATAATACAAAAACACGACACCATCTTTTCGGTTCCCGCCAAAACTCCACTGGTTCCTCAACGTGCACGAGTGTGGGCACACTATACAAAAATTACGAAACGCGACTTTTTGTGTTCACTTAAAGTTTCAGTAAAGTAACCATAACTTTACTGAAATGGGGAAAGGGGAGGTCTTCTTCATCATAATCCCATCATTTGTGAAAACGAATGATTAGTACTTGACACTGGCAAATGCACATGACGTGCGACGCCAAATGCCCCTCAATGATAGAGAAAGAAAAAAACTCTCTAGGTATATAAGTTCTCATAGATGACAGGTATATAAAGCAAAAAATATTACGTAAGTAGGTACCTAAAACCGATAAACATACTTACAAATCCAAAATAGGTGCGGTACATCATTAAAATTGACTGCCTTGTGCCTAAATATGTATGTACTAATTTTATAGACAGACGCAGGTGAATAGCTATTTGAAATGGACTTTAGCCTATGGAGGTCACAGCACAGGTTCGATTCTGGTCTGGGCAGATGTTCAAGTGAATTTAATTTAGTACGCTCTATACTCTATACAATATCCCTGTAAATGTATGTCAAAAAGTATATAGGCGTAAATTAGGAACATGGGTATATTTATATAAAGCCGTTTAGATTTTTTTTTACAACAGACTAGGCTTGCGTTGGACCACTCATTCGCCTGATGGGAATCGTCGACGTGATCGAAGGTGTAACACGCTTGCCTTGGAGATACCTATATTCACTTTACTCTTAAACACCCCCGGATTGTATTTAGGTGGAAAGACAGACGCAGGCAACGAGTTCCACACCTCTGCAGTTCTTACAAGAGAAGTTGAGCGTTTTGGCGGCATTTCCACCATAAGAGGGTGTCTGTTACTGGTGCGCCTGGTACAATATAAAAGAACGGTGATGGCTGGATCAGGTCGTGCAGTTCTTGTACACATTCGCCGTAGTGTATTCGCAGAATACCGACAGATCGTTATTTTTGTACGTTTTTTGTAAACGCAGTGACTGCAGTAACTTTCAGCTGCAGATAACACTGGTCATCTATTCTGGTGTAGCGACAGAAGCTCTAAAAACTGCTCTGAAATATACTGTTAACGGTTTTTACTAGGGAAGGGAGAGGGGATAAATAATGGTGGGTCTTTACTGCTATTTGGTACGTTTGTAGTTGAATGTAAACACCTACTGTGTTAAATGTAATAGGTGCATGGGTTTTAAATTTTTACAGGAAACTGAATTGCAGTCAATGACAAGTTTAATGCAAAGTTTTTCAATTATTAACAGTTGCATTATGTTGGCAATTTTTGTGTGATATTCCAAATTAAACTATCGCTTAAACATAAAAGGCCGTAATTTTAGCGTAAAAGCAGCTTTAAAGCTCGGTCATTCCACGATTATCCACCTACACATACGTTTACGTAACTCGCTCTAATTAGAGTTGAAAATCGTAAATCATAAATCATATTTGATGGTAAAATGAGATCGGCGCCTAGAAATACATTTTTTTGCCGTTTTTATTGGTATTAATCGTAATAAGAATAAATTGCTCGGTTAAACTTTAGAGAACTAATCTAGCTATTTAATAATCGAAACAAAATGTGGTGTAATCGCTGAAAATTAAGAGAACTACGTTTCTATCGTTTTTTTAAGAAGATACTTTTCGTGATTTTTTTTTCCAAAGTGAGAATGATTTTCAAAATTGTACTTCGGTTAAACTTTAGTTGGTTGTTTCTTCTACTGGCTGTGTTTTTTGCACCTGATCATCATAATTCTTCAGATCAAACTTGGCGCAAAAAATTACTTGTTTTTGGTGATTTCCTGTAATGAGGGCCTAAACGTAAAATCAACTGTAACTTTACGATATATAGAAACAGAAACAGAATCGCTTGGAAGCCCCGTAGCAAACCTAGCGATCTTTTCAGTAGAGCGATTGTCTATACAGTTGAAACTAGATTGCCAGATCGTAGAGTATAGCTCGACAAAACGAACAGTCGACGATGATTGGCATTCGCGGCGCAAACGGGGAATTGTAGCGCAGGTACAAAGATATAGATCTAAATTATTCTACACTACAGTCTTCGTTTCATAGCAACTTCGTTCACTTTCAATGATTGTGTAGCTTTTTATTAGTGCAATTATTCTCTAAATACGATTTAAAAAAAGATGGTATCCTAAACGGAGAAGGCTAGGCTCTCAAGCTAGATGGAACGGGTTCGGAGTTTCGGACCCAGCCGAAGGCACGCACCAATCTGTTCATTTCGTGAACATAATATTATAAGCGTGATTAATGTCACTGCTACATACTTAACTGGAGCCAGGTGTATGGCGACAGGCTCGCCCCCTGTCACATCTGGGACTGAATATCGTCCAGCGAAGTGTGGGTGTTATACACCTCTGCCAGCCCCTCCGGGGGAAAGGCTTAATGGTATGTACGAGTATGTATGTTATTTTTCAAAATTGAATGAATGGTTCCAGTGAAATACCATACATACAGAGTCCCAAATTATCCTCCTTATAATATTAGTACAGAAAATCAATATACCTACAGTCAACATTTCTAAAGTTCACAATTACATTTTTTTTTACCTGAACAACTGGACTTGCTAACACTGATAGTCTATAATAGTGTTTGATCCTAAAAACCTTACTAATAACACAGATTAGACTGTGCTTATCTCCGGCACTGTGGCGAGAGACATTTACCGGTACCGATGCCGGAGAGAAAGTACTAGTAATTAATAAGAGTATAGTATAAGTAATTGATTTCTTCCTTGACTTAATTTTGAATTTTTAATGTACCTACTTACTATTTTATTTGACATTTAATTTATTTATTTTCTATTTTTATTTTAATTGACATGTTTATATGATTATTGATTGTTTTTATTGTTATCCATATTTATTCAATTATTATAAATAAGTTCAGTTTTTAATTTTACACATTACCTAGACTTATATTAATTGAATGTAATTTACAATGTGTGCTGTTATGGGTGTCATGCCTGAAATAAATTAATTTTGAATTTTTTGAATTTGAATAAACGTTGTATAGAATCGGAATAGTTATACAGAGTTTTGAATTTTTCTTTCTTTTCAATGTTTAACGCGGTCGAAAGAAGACAATACACTTACACCATTCCGAAGCTATGTTATTAGTAAGCAGGTTTGAATTTTCTCAAAGACAAAAACATCGAAGATCTGCAAATCCTCTCTCCCAACAAAAATAGATTCTTAAATCTCACTCATGGAGGTAATCTAAGATTTGTGAGCACACTACCTGATTCAGAGGCGAGACTATATCTTCACAAAGTCCAATCTTCTCGAAATCCCGGCTGAATAGCCAGCTCGGTAGCAGCCGCACTCGATTGCAACACGTGAGAAATGACGGTGCAATTTCTCATGTCCGGTACTTACCCCGGTCGCTTGAGAACCCGCTAAAATATATACCCTGGGTAAAATAGACCCCGGATCAAGCTGGAAAAATGTACCCGGAAAATAGGCTCGGTCGCGAGGGAGTCAAGTTTCACAGAAAAATAGGCTTCATGTCATGTGTCAGATGAGTGCAGCGGAGGAAATGCGACACCATTTTCAGGGCTCGAATTGCAGGTATAGCAGGCATTTAAAAAAAAAAAAAATTAAAAAATTAAAATTCATTTATTTTAGATAACTTTAGATCCATAAAATTATATATACTTACCATACAATTTTACCATACAATTATAATTTAAAAAAAAAAGCAAATTATTATTAAAAAAAAAAAAAATTACTAAAAATGTCAGGAAATTTGAAGAATAATAATAATAATAATAATTTACAAAATGTCAAAAATAGTGAAATTAAAAAAAAAATTACAAATTACTAATACAAACATACAAACAATATTTTTATTGGACTTTGATTCTATTGTTGCAACCCGCTATTTGTGGGCTTTAAGGCCAAAAACTATGTCAAGGTTTTGTATTTCTGACTTTGCGTTTTAAACTAACTGTACAAGTTGTGGTGGTCTACTGGCGTGCAAATGGCGAGAAAGATTTAGTCCCAGAAGATTTAGTTCATTTTATTGATGTTATTTATATGTATGTTAGTCTGTTAGGTATTTATTTTCTATGGGTCTCTGTAACTTGCATTGTATGCAAGTTCTATTGCATGAAGTAAATGGATTAGTATTAGTTTTAAACAGCGAAAACACAGATTAAAGCTTAGACCGGACAAATATTACATACTAGCTGCGCCCCGCGGTTTATCCCGCGGTTAAAAAGTATCATATGTGCTATTCAAGACTATAATCTATCTCTGTGCCAAATTTCATCCAGATCTGTTCAGCCGTGAAAGAGTAACAAACATCCATCCATTCATCCATCCTTACAAACTTTCGCGTTTATAATATTAGTAGGATTATGGGCGCGGTGCGAAGACGCACTCGCTCGTTTCGTATGCAGATCTTAACTACTAGAAAAATGGCCGAGCTGTGTCAAAGCGTGTCCTACCCTCGCTTTAATAAAAATATACTTAAAACCTTAACTAATTTAAACCTTAGTACCTGGATGGCCGAGCTTCGCTCGGTATTTTTTTTTTTTTTTTAAATTGTGTTTTTTGGATAATAAACAATTGATTTTAGTCTAACCTCAAAGCAAACACTCATTGACTTCGTGTTACTTAACAACGCCATCTGCTGTTGTGTAGTTAAAGCAATTAGTTGCTCACAAAAAATAGTAGTATTATTATTCGCCAATAGATGTCAGGAAGAGTCATATTTTTCAGTTGAGATTGATTATCGATAAAACACGAATAAAATGATATTTTCTAAAAATGATTCCTAGCTAGATCGATTTATCGCCCCCGAAACCCCCTATATACTAATTTGTATGAAAATCGTTGGAGCCGATTCCGAGATTCCAATTATATATATATATATATACAAGAATTGCTCATTTAAAGGTATAAGATTAATAGTAGATGAGCGCGTCGCCAACACTAACATTGCCTGTTATTTAACTGGCACATTTCCTATGTATAAAGGGCGTGAACCTCCAAAAAATGTAGTAATTGTAGGTGTGGATAACCCACTTTAAAAGCCTAAAAAGCCTAAAGCCTTGCCTAAAAAGCATATAGCTATCATGCTTGAGTCAGTTACGTAAAAGATTTGAACTAGAAAAATGTCGTCTATATCTTGTCTTTTTTTTAGTTACTAGCTGTCACCCCGCGACTTCGTTCATGATTATTATTTATATATATATATACTAGCTGTCACCCCGCGACTTCGTTCGCGTTTAATTAGCAATAAATTAAAATTGCGACTATAATTTGAGATTTAAACTATCCTATCTCTCAAGTTGGATCGAACTGCACATGGTGTGCGAAATTTATTATAATCGGTTAAGTGGTTTCATTGAGGACAAACATTGTGACACGAGATTTATATATATTAAGATTAGTTGGTACAAAATTGTAATAGTTCCGAATTTACTGCCTTTGAAGTTTTCCCAATCTTATCTAGCTCAATCTCCAAGCTTTAAAAACGACGTACTTATCTTCTTACGTAGAATCACTTATTTATTTTTATTTTGCAGCTATAAAAATGTATGATCCAATCGGACAGGAGTCTTCGTTTGGGTTTCTTTGATTGTTTCTTACATCGCTGGATTT
Source organism: Peribatodes rhomboidaria (assembly GCA_911728515.1). Classification (NCBI taxonomy): domain Eukaryota; kingdom Metazoa; phylum Arthropoda; class Insecta; order Lepidoptera; family Geometridae; genus Peribatodes; species Peribatodes rhomboidaria. Next base: position 13,080,232 of record OU452179.1, on the reverse strand, counting down.
CTGGATTTGATCATACCATTATTAGCAGCAATTTCATGAATCGTGCTATTTGTCCAGTGAAGCGTAAAACTAATCTAGGCTCTGATAATGGAACTTGCGTACTAGGAATGTACTCCGACGGCCTGAGCAAGTGCTTTACCTAAGTGTCCATAGCAGTTACATCAGGCTGGTCTTGTTAAAGCATGTGTTAAAGGGTTGTTAATGGAGTGAAATGAGGGTGAAATATCTGAATAGTAGGTAGGTACTAGACACTATAAACATGCTATGAACACAGAAGAAATATACCTCCTTATTACAAGCTTTTATCAAACATTAAGAAAACCAGTATTTACCTGTAATAACCGATTTTATGTCAATTTATTGAAAAACGTAGCTTTACACATGGTATAATAAATACTCTACCAGGTTTAGCGTTTCTAGACACAAATATTATGTACTAGCTGCGCCCCACGGTTTCACCCGCGGTTAAAAAGTTAATCCTATGTGCTATTCTAGACTATAATCTATCTATCAAATTTCATCCAGATCTGTTCAGCCGTTCTGGCGTGAAAGAGTAACAAACATCCATCTATCTATTCATTCTTACAAACTTTCGCGATTATAATATTAGTAGGATGATGCGCACTTCCGTCAATCGATGCATAAGCCAGAATGAGTTATTTATTACCACTGACGTATAGAAACGTAGAAAAGTTAGGTCCTTGTTTACAACAAGATCTAAAGAAATGATGACGAAACACTAAGAGTGACGTGGTTGGGTGTCAATTCCCTGACCGCTAGACCTTGTTTTTTGGTTCATGGTCAAAATAGGCATAGGCAAAAGTCATTTTATGTTACTTCTAGTTAGACTTTTTTTTCTGAGTAGAGGCTCTTTATCCGAACAAGGCGGTTGAGTCTATGTAAAAAAAAATTATGTTCATAAGCGTATCTTTGATACCTAAATTGAATAAAAACATTTTGACTTTGACTTTAGGTAACAAATACTTAACTTAATTTGATGAAAGTAAAACTTTTCTTTTGCAAAAGGTAATTGAGAGGCATATTTTTTGATACAAAATATGCTCCTACATTCTTAAAATAAACCTTAATACAAAAGGTAGTATAATCTACAAAGATTCGGTTCAATTGTGCTTGTTTCACTGAAGTACGTACCCCAGAAGCCACACTTCCTTTGGGCTGTCGAGTGGCCATTCCGTTCGAGGGCTCCTCTCCAGCCCCGACCACTTACGAAGTGATTGATTTTTACCCTGATTACAGGTGAATTCTTTTTAATGTTATGTTTGTTTCGTTTAATCAAAATAAGCTTGCCGGTTTTAGTATTTCATAAACTAATGGAATGGAAGGAGGAAATCTTGCCTTGCAGTGGAACAAGGACAGTGCAGGCTGATATAAAAATGGAATAAACTATTGGACGAAAAGTCACAAAACTATCTACATTGTTATTTGTTTACTCAAGAATTATTCGTGATCATAAACAAAAGTTTTGAGCATGTTGACGATGGTTTAATTAACTCTTGTTATCATCTAATTGTGTTGGTACTCAATTACACAGTAACTATACATTTACACATTTCTAATGAAGACCATGATACATGACAGTCAGATAAGTGTTCATCAACAGTTTCAACTTCGGTTATGGTTAGGTTTATACAGATATTTAAAAACACCGGCTCTTTTTCCCTCGCGGGTTGAAAAAGCTGCAGTCCTACATTTAAAAAATACATTTGAAAAAACCTTTCTGACCTCCAATCAGTCCAAACTAGACCCCGGTCCCGACGGCGCTCATGCATAAACCATTAGCACAGGCCTATGGCACCGGCGTAATGTTGCTAGCATACACACACGGCGCCCAACTTCAACGTAGAGTCGGCCAAATGGTAGAACTAAAATTTTGGACCAGAGCTTTTTGTTTTTGTTCAGGAAATACGATGATGGCTCCTCCGTTCAGATGCATTGATACATAGGTTGGGTTGTAACCCAGTAACCCGCGTCAGTGTTGCCAACCGTTCGCAAAGTAATCAGCGGCGATCAATCACAGCGCGTGAGTGGACTCACTCACTCTCCCCAGGCGGGAGAGTGATTTCTAAACGCGATTCTTTGAGGACCTACTGCAATAATAACATATAAAGCAGGTACCAACATACTCTACGGAAGTTAGTTTACTTCTCGTAGATCGCCATTGTTAACAGCAAATGCACCGGGTCTAATCCCCGTATTTACAACCATACTATGGGAGCTCGAACGCACAGGGTACAAAAATGTATGGCAGCTGTGATGAGCGTACTGAGAAAGGTCGCACATAGCATTTATTTATTTATTTATTGATAGGAAAACAAACAGCTGTTAACAATAAACAAAGTACACAACGAAATAAAACAAATAAGCCTAGATAGTTTTCACTAATAAGAAAGATAAATAAATTGAAAGAAAGTGTTACATAAATATCGAAATAACAAGAATGGAAATAAACTAGATACAAACATAAATAGTAGAAAAACCTACATAAAACCCTAAGTAAAGGACTGTAACATAAAGCTGTACCATATCAATTTATAAAAAAATAATAATAGAAACAATTATAAAAAGTATAGAACAAATATTTATTGCACAAAATATTTGGAAAATATGTAATTTTTAAAGTAATTTTGTCTCGTATTAAATAAGTCAGTGTTCTCGGAATAGTTAACATTAAAATTGTAACATATACGTATAAAATATGAATTATGTCTATAGTTGGTCACGCACTGTTCTGCACGGAGCATAAGGTACCTTCTCCTGGTAAGAGCACGAGTCGGGACTTGAAAATTAATTTTCGACAGAAGGTCGCTGCAGTCTAACCTGTTGCCAACGAGATTATGGAAGAAAGTAAGATCAGCCACCTCCCTTCGCAGCGACATGGGAAGCAGATGGTACTTAAGTAATGTTTGTGAATACTGGGGTAAGGAAACACCAGATAACGTTTTACAATTATCAAGGCTTGGTAAAATACGAAAAAATTAATTATCTTAATGTATGTATGTAAATTACGTGTCACGTTGTTTGTCTGCTATAGACTCCTTAACTACTTAACCGATTTCAATCAAATTTGCACACCGTGTGCAGTTCGATGTAACTTGTTAAGTTAGTTAGTTAGATAGGATAGCTCACATATAATTATATACGAGTATAAATAATAAACGCGAACGAAATCGCGGGGTGACAGCTAGTACATATAAACCTAGGTACCAACTAGATGACTAAAGATATCTTTAGTCATGATTTTTATACAATTTGTAGATTCCCGGAAAATCTCAACTAGGTTCATCTTTAAAAATGTGAAGTACCTGTCTGTAAATAAAAAGAAAATAATAGAAAAGTTATCCAAAGTTTAGGTAAAGTCGGACTTGGACCCGTGTTCGCAAGACGACAGCGGAAAATCCAATATTTCTGAAACTTGTGTAATAACGATGCCTTTACCTGTCTTTTACGCTTAATTTTCAACATCTTTGTAATTGAATAAGACAGTTTACGGCATTCACAATACCTACATTGTACAACGAAGCTACAAGTTGCGCGAAACTTGACGGGGAAGTCTGAAAACTTTGATCTCGGGAAAAGACAATCGCAAAGTTGGGGAATTGAAATTGTTATACAACTAGAACCTTTGAAAAGTATCATTGCCAGGGACTTCTGTCAAACAATTGAAATGAGAGTCGTTTTCATGGAAGTTCTTGCGATTTTAAAACGTTTTAGTTCGCTCAAAGGGCGCCGTTATAGCACGGTTTTTCACCCACACACACGGTTACTTAGGCTGCTTCATTCAGAGTTGAAAATCTTTTTTTTTTATTACTTAATAGGCTTGCGTTTGGCCGCCAACATGCCTGATGATAAGCAGTGATGCGGCCTACGATGGAGCACGCTTGCCTAGAAGAAACCGATTCACTCGAGACTTGAAGACACCCAGATTATAAGTGTCAGGGAACACACACTCTGGCAGAGTATTTCACACTCTAGTGGTCCTTATCATATAATCGTATATCATATTTGATGGCGATCGGCGCTTAGAAATACCTTTCTTTGCCGTTTTTATTGGTTTTAGTCGTAATAAGAACACAAATAAGAATCAATTGCTCGGTTAAACTTTAGAGAACGAACCTGGCTATGTAATAATCGAAAAAAATGTGGTGTACTTAATAGTTTTTTTAAGAAGATACTTTTTGTGTTTTTATTTTCCAAAATGAGAATGATTTTCAAAATTGTTCTTCGGCTAAACTGTAGTTCGTTGTTTCTTCTACCAGCTCTATTTTTTTGCACCTGATCATCATAATTCTTCATATCAAACTAGGCGCATAAAAAATACTTGTTTTGTTGATTTCGCGTATAAGACGGGTTTAACTGTGTCGCAAAAACGGTGAGCATGACGGTCACAATCACGCGCGGGGAGCACAATGAATTGTAGTTTGCCTGATCGTTAGACAAACTAGATATCTACAAGTCAGTCAGCTCAGCCCACAATGTATTGCTGCTTATGTTCCTGATCGTTTTCTAAGCTAATGAATAAAACTAACTTCCTAACCCTAACTTAGTATTATAAATGCGAAAGTGAGTTTGTTCGTTTGTTTGTTAAGCTTTCACGCAGTAACAAATCAATCAATCATCATGAACTCTATAGACGCTGCCAAGAGCACAGAAAATAAAATAGGGTACATTTCATTCCCAAAGAATTAACTGTCCTGTCCGCGGGTGATGCCGCAGGGCGTAGCTAATGAATTCTAAACTAAAATAAAAAGCAATAAGTAACTAATAACCTTTAACCTAACTATAGATAAAGACTTGACACCTAACCCCGTTTCTGTATCCTTAAATAACAATGATTAAGATACATAACAAAAGTCACAGTCTCCGGAGTCCGTGGAGTAGATTTTTTTGAATAAGAAAAAAACTAAGTATACTCGTAAGTAGCGGCAGGATCAGCATTTTATCTAAGACAAAAATTACTAAATTACGTTAAATTGTCTTCAAGTTGTGAAAGTCTAAATTTAATTAGAATTTCTCATTCGCAATCGATGCTTAATCCTTGTCCAATGATTGCTGAATGCGAAATTATTACCTACGTATTGAATAGGCTGGATAGTTGGATGTGTTCGGTTCACATTGGTTAGAATTTCATGCCAAGAATTTCATGCAATGAGCTTTGTGGACCGACTCTTGCATTCAGGGGATTGGAACTAGAGATCAGTCATGATTGGAACTCATGCGGCGCGGATTGGGCGCGGCCGAATGAGATTTGAATCAAGCTCTGATATTGATTGACTTTGACATTTATAAGTTTCAATTGTCAAACACAATCATCAATCTGATAGCTGGAGATTGGAGTTTTGGCGGGAACCGAAAAGATGGTGTCGTGATTTTGTATTATTTTCTGAAATTTGTGATTCCTCGAGTGTTAAAGTGTAATAATGGTGGATTGTTAACGTTTACCGGTTCGTCAACGTGCAAGAGTGTGGGCAAATGATACAAACATTACGAACGCGCCTTTTTGTGTTCTCTGCAGAGCTTCACATAAAGTTTCAGTAAAGTATCCATAACTTTACTGGAATGGGGAAAGGGGAGGGATCATCATCTTCATCATCACCTCATCATCATCATCCCATCATCTGTGAAAACGAATGATTCGTACTTAACACTGGCAAATGCACATGACGTGCGACGCCAAAGTCACCTGAATAGGGGAGAAAGAAAAAAAACTGAAGATTTTCTGGCAAATACACAAGACGTGCGACGCCAAATTGGAAGACTAAACAAAAAAAACTGGAGATTGTTTATTGAACAAATCGAACACCAAAAATTATGATGATTAAACCTTTACATTAGATTTTTTAACCCTATACATATCAATAAACGCTGTATTTAACTGACAAAAAACGGAGGAGATTCTCAAGTCGACGCGTATAAGTTTTTTATGTTGGTATGATCACACATAACTTTATACAGAGTAGTCCGAACTTGATAATTATTATTTTTTATTTTTTTTTAATCTATCGAAAAAGACACTATAGTTATTCCGAGGCTATAATACGTTTATTGCTCAAGGGGCGCCTATAATATAAATGCTACATAATTAGTAACTAACCATATTATCGGCTAATTTAATCAGCGTCCATCACTAAATATTAGCTCAAGGCCGTAACTTTGTTTTGAATATAAAATAGCCCCATCTTCGACTCTAATCTGTTATTGTCTTAGGTACGTACCTAGTACCTAACTATACTATCATACATCAACATTTCATATGTCGCATCGCATAGGATAGAATAGAATCGACCCAAGCATCGTCAAACTTTCAAATGTTTATTCGAGCCATTATAATTAAAAACCTTAGTCTTATGTCTCTTTATATTGTCCACAGCACCCCCAGAATGCGAGCAGGGACAGATCACGTGTGGACAATACGTGTGGAACAAAACGTACTGCATCCCGCCACACTACCGCTGCGACATGCACGTGGACTGCGTCGACGGCACAGATGAAGCCGAGTGCAGTGAGTAATATTTATCATTATCAGACATTTTGATAGGAGACGCAGGATATATACCTGCCTTCTGAGCTTGGGGGCGTTCGATTCCCACCTGGGACAAACATTTATGTGGTGAACATTTGTGTTTGTTCTATGTCTGGGTGTTATTATCTATTTAAGTATGTATTTAAAAATATCTAAGTATGTATATCAGTATCTGGCAGCCATAGTACAAGCTTTGCTTAGTTTGGGGTCAGGCGACCGTGTGTGACAATGTCCCGAATTTATTGTTATTTATTATTATATATGAGCGTTAAATAAGACAATAGACTCGATGCATAATATCATGGTATAATAATATGCTCTGCCAGGTATAGCACTCCCGTCACGTGGGGGAACACGTAGTGACGTCAATCGATGCTTAAGCAAGACGGAAATAAGTCGTTTACAAATAGTGCGAAAGAGACGGATCACGATGACGAGTGACGTCATACGTGTTTGCTCCTGGAATGCTAGATCTTGAATAACGTGATGTTCAGGTTGAGCGTATGTCATGTCTATCAATGTTAGTAAAAGTATTAGTACAAAAAAATATGTTAGGTTAAATAGACAGCTACTTATGTAATCTGAAATATTTTTCTGTATTTGTTAGGTATTTTCACGATGTATTTCATTTGTACGCTCACTTCGAAATGAGCGCTCAACATGCTATGAGCGCTCAGCAAAATTCATATCGGCCCTCATCAACTCAACTCATTGTTTGTTCGACAAACAGATGCCAAAAACAAATGTGTTGTTTTTTTTACATAATCTTTACTAGTTCATGCTTTGATGGTTTATTTCTTGAGTTCTTTCGCCTTCAATGCTCTGAATTTATTATTCAAGTCCTTTCTTTTATCTTCCGGGCAATCAGTTATTTATGTCTGTTTAACTCTAGTAGCGTTAACTAATAACACAGTAGTTACATATACTCGTATTTTATTAACTTAATCATTCTGAGCTTACTCCGCGAAATAAGAATTGGAGCAAAATTAGAGCTGTATTGCTCTAATTGTGATAGTATACAAGATACCTTTGACAATTAACCTTAGAAGACACAATTATCAAACCAAAATAAATGTTTATTTTCGTCTCGTCTGCTCCGTACGAGTTCCATATCATACCATTCAGTCTAGCATACGAATAGGTGTAAGTAGAGCCGTATTATATCGCATCTAGTTTTCACAGTCGGGTGCGCGTAATCCTGTAATACGATTCCGTTTCGCAACCTGAACACTTTCCATTTGAATTATGTCAGATGCCGAAACAGTTTGCCGGATAGTTTGGTAATTGATCGTACTGGAGCAGGTTTCTTCATTCGGCTTCGTGAACTAAGTGGATTGGTTTAAAACGTGTGAATAAGGCGGCTTGCTCTCTATCAATACTCTCAGTTATGTCCTCATCAGTGCTACTGACTTTTATTTTATTCTTTAAAACAGACATCTCGAAATAGAAGGTTAAATTTCATACCAACTACCGTTACAATTATTCTAATATACCCATGCTCTAGAATACTCTAGATTTATGTTCACTTTTCTTCAAAGCTAGGCGTGCTGACATAAGCGTCTAAGTCCTAAATTGAATTCGACAATATCGCGAAAATATATTCAACATTTCGAACTGAAATCGGATTTAATTCTGAACTCGGTTCAGATCGAGTCGACAGGCGAGGCGGTAGAACCACATTAAAAGTTTGTAGTTCGGGAACCACATGTACATTATAACTGTGGTCCTGCGGGATGTTGGATTGATGAATGGAATTCTGGAATAGGTCTGTCCGAGTTAGATGAGGTAGGTCATGTGAACTATCGGTCTCTACGAGTATATTGATGATCTCATTATAACCTATTGCAGTGAAGTTGAACTTTGAACATCAACTCCAGCGTTATTTGGAATTGGAGCATATATTTGGCTCTTCCATGCAAGGATACCTAAGAAGTATATTTGCTACGCGTGTCAGCTTCGTGACGAACAAAAATGTACTTAACTTGATGAAATGGGTAGATAGGTAACCAAAGATAACCATTGACCCAGAAACATCTATAAAAGATTAAGAGAAGTTAGGGATGCACCTTCTAGGGGTTCTTTTAAGCACAAGGTTAAGATTTGGTTGATCGAGCAGGCATTCTATAAGTTCAGTGATTTAACCAAAATCAAGGTTATTTAATGTTGTGTAGTCCTAATTTATTACGTATGTACTCGTACCTACTAGTTTATTATTTTTATTGTATTTGAATTTTTTTGATTCTTTCATTTGTAAAAGCTGCATTAATTTAAATGAATGATTACGAATTGTAAATTATTGACATTTTGACATGTAACATTTTGTTATTAATAAATGACTATGACTATGACTATGATAATTATGTAGCGTCCGATTGGGTGCTTAAGCTTAGCGCTCTTAGCTAAATCAAGCATTACCCCAAAAATGCAATCACATTTTTAGGTATAAAGCTATAAGTATAAAGCTTCTCGTATTCACGTAACTGGTATCATTATCCGCAACAAATAAAAGACCAATCCATTGTAATGCTGAAGTTAACAAATCCGTGTGTCTGGCATTCTCATTCAAGTTTCAGAAGTTAATTTCCCGCGCTCACCGACCGTGAATAGTGCCATTACTATTCCCTAACTTACCTATCCATTACCCGGCTTAAATAAACATAGCCCGAAATACCGCCCTATATCTTTTAAAAGAGAACTTGAAAACGAAGTGCCTAGACCAACCGCAGTTGATCTCCTACACCTACCGCGTCTTCCAACTACGCGGATAACACGCAAGGCCTCTATAGCGGGATGGGAGTTCAAAACAAATTGGTGGCAAAAGCAGAAAGTCCCAACAAGTGGCCAAGTTTTAATGGTGTGGAAATTGCGTTTTTGTTTGTCGTTCGTATCTGAGATGTGCCTGTTTTCATGTAAATCTGTTGTCTTTGAAGTCGCGCTTTGATATCGAACGCCGCCGGTGTGAGAATTTGCAATTATTTTTCTTGACGAACTTTGATAATTATCGTGTCGCTCTTCGTGTTTTTTCATTATTTGTTAAACTTCTTGGAATCTCATTATCTAGTTCTCGTCCCGAGAGAATTGGTTTGATGGATTGTTCTTTTATTTTTCTGTAAATTACGACTAACATCTCTTTTTGCAAACATTCATTACTAGCTGCGCCCCGCGGTTTCACCCGCGGTTAAATAGTATCATATGTGCTATTCTAGACTATAATCTATCTCTGTGAAAAATTTCATCCAGATCTGTTCAGCCGTTCTGGCGTGAAAGAGTAACAAACATCCATCCACCCATCCATCCATCCATACATACAAACTTTCGCGTTTATAATATTAGTAGGATTAGTTACCAACACGCAGTAAAGTAATTGGTCATACTCATTTTACACAGAACTTTAAATTACGTAGGTTATACCTAGTACCTATATGCTGCTGTAACTTACAATTTTTATGCAAATTTTCCTCCAAAGTTAAAACTAGCTACAAAAGTTGATCGCAACAGCTAAGTGAGATGTAGAACACGTAGTTTTTCTTCCAAGCATGCATTCCACGACCGAAACTTAAACTAAAGTCTCTCCCAGTAAGCTTCTTACAACAGAATTTTTGCAAGAAAAATATACCAAGATCCCCTCTTCACAACTTGTTCGAGGGAAAAGTTTTAATAGACCGCAATTATTATATTCTTTCTTTTATTGGAGGCGGCCCAAGTTTCCAATGTACTCTGTTACTGAGTAAATACTGGGATTTCACACTTTTTTCGCTACTTCTTCTTCAGATAATTGAAAAGAAGCTTTGAAATCTAATCCAATGTTTGAATTGTACATGAAAAATCAGTTCTTTACGTTTTATTTGAGCTGTTAGGCACAAAACGGTGTTTGCTTTGATAGGATAATCTTAAAGTTTTTCCTTTGTAAGAGAATACCTACATAGTATAAAACTGGTATTACGGTAATGAAAAGTTAGTCGGCTTCATACTGTTTTCATTTTGCAGCTGCCAAAGCCTTGATTAGGCTATAATGAAAACTATTAAACACGTTTTCAATAAACGTTGGTTCGTAGTTTTAAATAATAAACCGCATTCAAAAACCAAGCTCTAGAAACTTTCAGTAAGATATTCTGATCAATGTAATTTGTTAAAAAAAAATTGCGAGTAAATCCTTCCTACTAATATTATAAACGCGAAAGTTTGAAAGAATGGATGGATGGATAGATGGATGTTTGTTACTCTTTAACAACAGATCTAAATGAAATTTGGCACAGAGATAGATTATAGTTTAGAATAGCACATGTGAATTTTTTAACCGCGGGTTAAACCGCGGGGCGCAGCTAGTTATTTACATAAACTGCAAAGTATTTATCATCTTCCAACAACTGCATTCTGAGCGAAGTCCGTCCAATAGACAGTTAAACATTTATGGGCAACCGTTCCATCAGTCGAATCCCTTGAGACAGTCCGTTCAGCCAGCGCATTTGTAATGCTTAAGCTATGCTCAAGTCACTTTGGCTTGTCAATATAGTTGGATACAACATTACGATCTCTGTGAAAGTTTTAGTTAACACGGTTTTTGCCAAAATTGCATCAAAGCGCTACTGTTCAAAACTGTCTCATTATAGTTAGAACATGTCACGTTTTAAGTAACTAGAAAAGTAGCATTCATAAGTAGGTAGGTATGCTTCTGAATGCAACTTTTCTAGTTTTTAGTTTGCATGTTTTAAGCACAGCAAATTTGCATGGAAACAAACATGCATCCAAAGCAAAAGAAAATACCCGCCACAGCTTTGTATAACCAGAATACGAGGATAACTAGATGCAGCTACGATAGAGATGAAAAATGCAATCCAATTCCTTTAAAAATGAATTCCGGGAAATGCTAAGCCGTCCTGAAAGGAGAAGCTGCTAAGCACGTGTCAGTTGAGGCGTGTCACAGGCGTCTTATTTTATCAATCGAGTAGTATTTATGTAGGAACCCTTTGATTCGTTCGAGTGTTGGGCTGTTGGGTCTCGCCAATCCTGACACTATAGGCGAGAAGTAGGCGATTGTGGTGGATTGAGCCGATCCGCGCTTATCCCTTCCATATGTAAAGTATTGAATGGGAAGCGGCACCAAGTGAATGAGATGTAGGTACGTTGGTTTATTTACATCGTTCACACGTAACAAGATACAGCATAGAGGTATGTTTGTTATATAGTTCAAATGAATTGCGTTTTTGTTTGTCGTTCGTATCTGAGATGTGCCTGTTTTCATGTAAATCTGTTGTCTTTGAAGTGGCGCTTTGATATCGAACGCCGCCGGTGTGAGAATTTGCAATTATTTTTCTTGACGAACTTTGATAATTATCGTGTCGCTCTTCGTGTTTTTTCATTATTCGTTAAACTTCTTGGAATCTCATTATCTAGCTCGTCCCGAGAGAAGTGGTTTGATGGATTGTTCTTTTATTTTTCTGTAAATCACGACTAACATCTCTTTTTGCAAACATTCATTACTAGCTACGCCCCGCGGTTTCACCCGCGGTTAAATAGTATCATATGTGCTATTCTAGACTATAATCTATCTCTGTGAAAAATTTCATCCAGATCTGTTCAGCCGTTCTGGCGTGAAAGAGTAACAAACATCCATCCATCCATCCATCCATCCATACATACAAACTTTCGCGTTTATAATATTAGTAGGATTAGTTACCAACACGCAGTAAAGTAATTGGTCATACTCATTTTACACAGAACTTTAAATTACGTAGGTTATACCTAGTACCTATATGCTGCTGTAACTTACAATTTTTATGCAAATTTTCCTCCAAAGTTAAAACTAGCTACGAAAGTTGATCGCAGCAGCTAAGTGAGATGTAGAACACGTAGTTTTTCTTCCAAGCATGCATTCCACGACCGAAACTTAAACTAAAGTCTCTCCCAGTAAGCTTCTTACAACAGAATTTTTGCAAGAAAAATATACCAAGATCCCCTCTTCACAACTTGTTCGAGGGAAAAGTTTTAATAGACCGCAATTATTATATTCTTTCTTTTATTGGAGGCGGCCCAAGTTTCCAATGTACTCTGTTACTGAGTAAATACTGGGATTTCACACTTTTTTCGCTACTTCTTCTTCAGATAATTGAAAAGAAGCTTTGAAATCTAATCCAATGTTTGAATTGTACATGAAAAATCAGTTCTTTACGTTTTATTTGAGCTGTTAGGCACAAAACGGTGTTTGCTTTGATAGGATAATCTTAAAGTTTTTCCTTTGTAAGAGAATACCTACATAGTATAAAACTGGTATTACGGTAATGAAAAGTTAGTCGGCTTCATACTGTTTTCATTTTGCAGCTGCCAAAGCCTTGATCAGGCTATAATGAAAACTATTAAACACGTTTTCAATAAACGTTGGTTCGTAGTTTTAAATAATAAACCGCATTCAAAAACCAAGCTCTAGAAACTTTCAGTAAGATATTCTGATCAATGTAATTTGTTAAAAAAAAATTGCGAGTAAATCCTTCCTACTAATATTATAAACGCGAAAGTTTGAAAGAATGGATGGATGGATAGATGGATGTTTGTTACTCTTTAACAACAGATCTAAATGAAATTTGGCACAGAGATAGATTATAGTTTAGAATAGCACATATGAATTTTTTAACCGCGGGTTAAACCGCGGGGCGCAGCTAGTTATTTACATAAACTGCAAAGTATTTATCATCTTCCAACAACTGCATTCTGAGCGAAGTCCGTCCAATAGACAGTTAAACATTTATGGGCAACCGTTCCATCAGTCGAATCCCTTGAGACAGTCCGTTCAGCCAGCGCATTTGTAATGCTTAAGCTATGCTCAAGTCACTTTGGCTTGTCAATATAGTTGGATACAACATTACGATCTCTGTGAAAGTTTTAGTTAACACGGTTTTTGCCAAAATTGCATCAAAGCGCTACTGTTCAAAACTGTCTCATTATAGTTAGAACATGTCACGTTTTAAGTAACTAGAAAAGTAGCATTCATAAGTAGGTAGGTATGCTTCTGAATGCAACTTTTCTAGTTTTTAGTTTGCATGTTTTAAGCACAGCAAATTTGCATGGAAACAAACATGCATCCAAAGCAAAAGAAAATACCCGCCACAGCTTTGTATAACCAGAATACGAGGATAACTAGATGCAGCTACGATAGAGATGAAAAATGCAATCCAATTCCTTTAAAAATGAATTCCGGGAAATGCTAAGCCGTCCTGAAAGGAGAAGCTGCTATGCACGTGTCAGTTGAGGCGTGTCACAGGCGTCTTATTTTATCAATCGAGTAGTATTTATGTAGGAACCCTTTGATTCGTTCGAGTGTTGGGCTGTTGGGTCTCGCCAATCCTGACACTATAGGCGAGAAGTAGGCGATTGTGGTGGATTGAGCCGATCCGCGCTTATCCCTTCCATATGTAAAGTCTTGAATGGGAAGCGGCACCAAGTGAATGAGATGTAGGTACGTTGGTTTATTTACATCGTTCACACGTAACAAGATACAGCATAGAGGTATGTTTGTTATATAGTTCAAATGAATAGAGGACTGAGATAGTTTGACATTTATAGTTGGTGTTTCTGAAATGATTGGCAAAAGAGCTTTTGTTTTATAATGCTCTATTTGTTATGGCATAGGTTCTTATTTACTTGTGGTTTTGATTAATAGCTTTCTGCCAGAATGCAGATTCGGTTTAAGTTCTTTATAAAACTTTGAACTAAAGTCGTGGCAGTGGCACTAATTGAGCGGCAAAGGGGCCCAAACTTCCAATGCTTTCATCGTTTGATATAAGGCTTCCCGTCCCAGTTCTTTGCGCCTTTGTGCACAGCCCGGCTTAAAAATTGCAGGTTCGGATGATGTTTGGACAGAATTTGCATTTTTTCCACGTGAAAGTATCACGGAGACGGGAGCGAGTTTCGTAATTGGATGAAAGGATGCGTTGGAAACTTTTGCTTTTTTGCGGAGACTAATTTATCGAGCTTTCGAGGTTTATTTTGTTTTCGTCTGGTCCGGGTGGAAGTTTGTTTTGTTTTGGTAAGTTGTGACCGGCGTCCGCGCGCCGCTGGACCGGAAACCGGTTCACACTTGGCTGCATCGTTACATGTTGTAACATAGCCGGGGCACACTGATGAAATGGACTGTTATTGATTGCGATTGATGATCAATCATGTAAGAAGTATTGTCTACGGCTTCCTAGTTTAATGTCAACACTGAATGATTTATTGTAATGTACCTAAGCTCAGATCAACCTAGAGGAAAAGATGGAACACTGGAATATGTCGGTGAAGCCACTTCTTTTTAAACTTGTGTGCGTGGTAATTTTGCCATGAAAAACATTTACAATTGCACGAAAACTAAAATAGTTACCAAACTACGTTAGCCATTTCCGTTCCAATATATAATACAACCTTAGTAGATTTTTATATTCTAAAACTGCACATATTTGTAAAAGTTTAATGTTACGGCATTTTCAAAACTAACTTGTAAAAAAAGTGCTCAGTTTTTTAAAAGAACATCAAAATGTAGTCCTGGCCACACTTTTATAATGCAATATGTATATTTATGTACACGAAATTATACTATAAACCATTTGCATATAATGTCGAGCTAAGAATGACCAAGCGAGTAGCGTAGTTTTTTGCGTCAATGTGTGCGTGTTGTGTACATATACGAGAGTAGCGTAGTTTTTGGATGGTATTTGGCATCTAAATCATACTCCGTGCGCCATCTTATCCTCTAGGTTGATCTGAGTACCTAAGTTAGTAATTTTATTTTATGTAGGCTGATAGGTCGAGTCGATTAGGCCTTATTGGTGCACGCTTCCTTAGTTTTATAGTTTAACAGCTTTGCAACAGCACAAAAGCTTGGAGTTTTCTTATAAGCTGTATCGGCTTTGCGCTGCTCTCAGCCAGTTCAAAGGCCGCCTCTGACGGCGGGTTTTTTGCATAACTTTATATGAAAATTGCATTACCTCGGACCATTTTGTTGCAAAAACCATGACAGAAACGTGTTTGCATGTTATTATCAATACAGATGAGCTTGGGGGAGATTAGCTGGTATAAAATGTAGATGAGTGTTGATTTTGCTTTGAGTTTGAATGATTATTTGAGAAATTCAAAACGTTTCGAGAATACAAATTTTATTTAAGTATTAGCGACGTGTTTTCACAATAATTTATCAACACCATAATGTATAACCTAAATAAAATTTGGTTTACTTACTTACCATGAGTCTAAGGGTATTAGCAACGTGCTAGGTGGATAAACTACATATTTCACCCAAATACCAAAATATTTCACATACCTTATGCAAGTACTCGTACCTAAGGTTGGTGCCTTAGGAACTTGCATAAGTACTTGCATAACTTGTTCTCCATCTCTAGTCATCTATAATTTTTGACGCTGAAAGTCATGGTCACCACGTAAAAATTACTTCCTAATTATTCACCCACATCTAAAGACAGGCGGTCTAACGAGACCACTGGTACATTACGTCACCACCAGCACATCCTTCTTGTCAAATATGTTAAAGTAGTTTATTTATGTATTGTTGTTGTTGTCTCCAGCGTACCGGAAGTGCCAAGCCGACGACTTCCAGTGCGGTGTAGAGGGGGTGGGACCTGGCAAGGCCTCTTCACAAGGGCCCTGCATACCTAAGACAAAGAAATGTGACGGGTAAGAATTAACTCCAATAGGTACAACACAATCCTATTTTTTAACCGACTTCCAAAAAGGAGGAGGTTCTCAATTCGATTGTATGTTTTTTTTGTATGTATGTATGTTACGCGATTACTCCGTGAATTATGAATCGATTTTAATTATTCTTTTTTTGTTTGGTAGATCATACTTTAGAGATGGTACCATACAAATTTTATCGAAATCAGTCAAGCAGTTTTTAACATATCAACAAAAGTCCAAAAAGTGTTTACATGGATGACGGGAAATCGGTTTTTGTAAGCTTTGTTTTTTTTATATTATGCTTCAGACAATTGATAACGTAACATACGTATAACGATTATGTAGAATGTTAAACGTCCATTACATACAAAGCATTCTTCCATTACAAAAAATTACAAATTACAGTTGTCAAAATTATTTGGGTAGTTTTAGTTTCAAGTTTTGGTACTGTTTGACGTTTACTTTGTTTAATAAAAAAAATGCGCTAACCAGTAGGCAAAGCACCTACCGTAATCGCTTTTTCTGGTTAAGTGGAGGTAAAACATGCCCTTAAAACTTGTACCTATATTACCTATGTTATGTTAATTTGTACCTATGTTACCTATATTTTGACGGTCCATGTAATTCAATAGATCATTTCTAAATTTTAATTTTCAGGTACTTAGACTGTAGAACAGGTAAAGACGAACTAGACTGCCCGGGCCAGACGCTGGCGTGTAGGCTGGACCAGTTTCGATGCGCCTCAGGCAATAAGTGCGTAGACGTGGCGATGAAGTGTGATCACAAGGACGACTGCGGGGACAACTCAGACGAAGCACATTGTAGTAAGTAATACCCTCAGATACTTTAACACTTTACACTATAGACTGACTGCCTCGGTGGCTCAGTTGGTAGTGAACCTGCCTTCTGAGCTTGGGGGCGTGGGTTCGATTCCCATCTAGGGCAAAAATTCACGTGATGAACATTTGTGTTGGTTCTATGTCTGGGTGGTATTATTTATTTAAGTATGTTTTTAAAAATATCTAATTATGTATATCAGTCTCTGGCAGCCATAGTAGCCTGGCAGCCATGGCAGCTTTGCTTAGTTTGGGGTCAGGCGACCGTGTGTGCAAATGTCCCTAATTTATTATTTATAAATATAATTTAATCGTCACGCCTTTGCCCAACTTTTGTCACTGGCAGAGGTGTACAACACCCACACTTCCCTAGAAGATATTCAGTCCCAAATGTGACAGGGGGTGAGCCTTTGCCTTACACCTTAATATAGCAGATGATATTAAATACGCACATTTACGTTCACACAATGAATTAATTGGAGCGTGCCTATTGGTACACTATAGTCGTGCAAAATAAATTGGAATAGTATTTTTCGATCCACATAACCGACCCTAGTAACTAGAGTTAGAAATATAAAGCCATCCAAGGTTCCACAAGACAATTGTAGTAGGTATTAATTAATAAAAAATGTGTGTGATCCATTGGTCATTAAATTGTTGTTGGTTAGACACAGTTGCATTTACATATACACAAAGAGTCAAAACCACAGCTATGCTATGTTTTACGCATTTCAAATAATCTACCACTTTTCTTCATGGGTGCTGTTGAGTATTATGGGTGCCGTGAAGTGTCACCTTGATTTAGTATCTCATTTTCGTTTCCAAATCACGTTTCAATAGCCATTTTCCATTGTTAGATAAGGGCTGGAATAATTTCTTTTCCGGAAAAGGATGAAACCTATTGAATTAAAAGGTCACTTGGGCCCGTTTATAAAAAGCTCTTTTATGCCCCTCTCGCTATTGAATTCCTTTGATTTGCTCTGAATTCAATAGACTTATTGCTATGCATGATAAAATTATTTTCGGACATTTTGCATTGTCCGGATTCCGGAGGATACGCAATAGATTATCAATTTCATGGCTCATTGGATTCATTTCAATAAGCTAAGGGATTCAAAGCATCGTCTTGAGATGGAAATACTCTTATTTCGTTGCAAAAGAGTTCCACTTTTATTAGACTTTTCATATTTTCTATTTATCATTTTGCTTGTTTTGTGTAGGTACGTCTTTCGGTATATCTGTGGCCGTTTTCTGCAGGCTTAGCTGTATTGTTATTAAATCTGAAAACCCTTTTCAAATTCCTTTAATGGATTCTCTCACGGCTAATGCACACCTTTGCCGAATTTTGACAGTTATACCTACTTAATTAGACACGTGAGTATTAAAGCAGTTGTTCCAGCATCTGTATTTGTGGCTTTGAATCTGTGACTAACTTTTGGGACTGTTCTGAATTACAGGGCTACTGACGAAATTCAATTACTGTTGCTCAATAAGCTTTTTGGTATCCCCAGGTTTCCCTCCATGCCACATCGGCCAGTTCCGCTGCAGCAACGCACTCTGTATCCCCGCGACCTACCACTGTGACGGCTACAAGGACTGCATAGACGGCTCCGACGAAAACAATTGCACCTCAATAACTTGTCCGGACAATAAATACTTGTGTCCAAAAGGTGCTCCCGGTGGTGGACACAAGTGTATCATGAGGTCGCAGCTCTGCGATGGAAAGAGGGATTGTGAGGATAACGCTGATGAGGAGAATGCTTGTTGTGAGTACTTAAAACTAAGATTTCTAATAAACAGGCATCAAGATACTGGCCTCGTGATAAGTTTGAGTCCCGCCGATAATTCGATTTATGCTTCGTACAGACCAAAGCCAACGAGGGCAAACGATATGCTGCATCATGTTTTATTTTATTGAAACGGAACGAGACGCAGCGCATTCTTTGGCATTCGTTGGCTAGATTTGTACCCAGCATTAGACTATAAAAAACAGTTTTTAATTATTTAATAATAATAATTAGAAATAAGATAAATTTCAATAATAAGACCTCGTTCATAATGAACAACAAGGTCTTATTCGTACAAGAAACCAGTCTTCTCTATCTAAAGCTCCTTTACCGATACTTCTAACCGGATTACTTGTAGAACGTCAACAACCCAAGAGGTCACGAACGAAAAATTCCAATTTTTTACAAATCTTGATAGCTCGGGCCCATCAAGCTGAGAAATGTCCTCCATAAACATTCCTTACAATGTCACAAATCTTTGTTTTAGCAACCGCATCGTGTCCAGCTCTTGACTGCGTATATAAATGCGTGGCGTCGCCCAACGGTGGCGCTTGCGCGTGCGCCGCCGGACTGACGCTCGCGGCCGACAACAGAACGTGTGAGGACAGAGACGAGTGCAAGGAGTGGGGCTACTGCCACCAGCTGTGTGTCAATACTCCAGGATGTAAGTAAAGAGGAATTAGAATTCTGTTTCTTGAAAATCTTTTCGGGTTCTAGTCTTAAAAATTGTACAAACTATACGTACTCATCACAAAGTTGTGAATAATATACATATGCTTAACCTGTTATAAGCCTCCTTTCTTGTTATTCCACACGGGCCACAGAACTTTAACATAAGTGCTAAAAAGTCATTCACGTCATATCATAACTAAACATTCGCCGTTTCTGTTTTCCAGCATACAAATGTGCCTGTGCACCAGGCTACAACCTAATCGACGGCAAGCGCTGCGCTGCAAGCTCATCGGCTGCGCCGGCGCTAGTACTTGCGCATGCGACTGCTCTAGTTCGGATGGATCTTCATGCGCGGCTTACTCAGCACCTCGCTAACGCTACTTCAGCAGCCGGTGTCGACTACCACTATAGAAGGAACTTGCTGTTTTGGTCCGATTTGAAGACTAGGAAGGTTAGTTTATGCAAGCTGATGTTTTTTAATCTCATTCGGACCCACTTACTAGACCATATTTTGTTGTATTGCCTTTTACTTGCACTGCCTCGGTGGCTCAGTCGGTAGTGAACCTGCATTCTGATCTAGGGGGCGTGGGCTCGATTCCCACCTAGAGCAAACATTTATATGATGAATATTTGTGTTTGTTCTATGTCTGGGCGTTAATATCTATTTAAGTATGTATTTAAAAGTATATATGTATATATATCAGTCTCTGGCAGCCATAGTACAAGCTTTGCTTAGTTTGGGGTCAGACGACCGTGTTTTCAAGTGTCCCGAATATTTATTTATTATTTATTTACTTGAATTATTTTAATTCATCGACTTTAATCACTGATCTGCATTTCGGTTTCTGATTAATCCTATTTACTTCGTTTTTAGATCCACTCGCAACAGTTAAGCGTTCCAGCAGGAGTGACCACCTACGGTGGTAGTGACATCACAGTCACTGGTTCCTGGGCTCCTGTCGCCCTTGCAGTTGACTGGGTAGGGGACAAACTCTACGTGGCCGATGCTATTGGACAAAAAATAGACGTATTCGAACTCGATGGAAGATGGCATGCTGTCGTACTTGGCTCCAATTTAACAAACCCAGCTGATATTGCTCTCGATCCAACATTGGGTTTCATGTTCGTAGCTGATAGCAGTCAAATCATTCGAGCAAACATGGATGGTACTCATGCTAAGTCGATAGTTTCCGAAGCGGCTTATAAAGCATCTGGTATTGCTGTGGACATCATTGCGAGGAGGGTGTTCTGGTGTGATTCTTTACTGGATTACATTGAAACTGTTGACTATGACGGAAACCACAGGTTTTTAGTCTTAAGAGGACAGCAAGTCCCCAGTCCTTCTAGATTGGCTTTATTCGAAGATAGAGTTTACTGGTCTGACAGTACTAAACAAGGAATTAGTTCAGTAAATAAATACGAAGGAGCTTCGAGTATACAAGCAATTTTCAAACAAAAAGACATACGAGAACCCAAAGCTATAACTGTGATACATTCTTTAAAACAAACTTCTGTAAATAATCCATGTGGAAACAATAATGGAGGGTGCTCACAAATGTGCATAGTTACTGCGCTGCAGAACGGCGGCTTAGGTTATAGATGCGCTTGTAATATTGGATACAGATTGGAGACTGATTTGAGGAACTGCGACCTAGTATCGGAATTCCTTATGTATTCCCAGCAGAGATTCATAAAAGGAAAAGTTTTGAACCCAGTAATTGAAGGATTCAGTGATGCCATACTTCCTGTCGTATCAAGACGCGCCAGGTTTGTAGGCCTCGACTTTGACGCACGAGACGAACACATTTACTATTCTGATGTACTCCAAGACGTTATATACAGGGTCCATAGAAACGGAACGACGAGGGAAATTGTGTTGGCTTCTCAGAACGAGGGCGTTGAAGGATTAGCCGTTGACTGGGCTTCGAAAAACCTGTACTATATTGACTCTAGAAAAGGAACTCTAAACGTTTTATCAACAAGGAATGTAGCTTATAAAAGAACACTGCTCAAAGATTTGAAGAGGCCCCGTGCTATTGTTGTGCATCCCAACAAAGGCTTCATTTTCTTCTCTGAATGGGATCGCCCAGCCAACATCAGCAGAGCAAACACCGACGGTACTGGCTTACTAGTCTTCGAAAACGTCACATTGGGTTGGCCCAACGGGCTGTCCATTGACTTTGATGCTGATAGACTGTATTGGTGCGATGCTTTGCTCGACCACGTCCAACATTCCAAGCTTGACGGCACAGATGTAAAGACAGTCAACTCGAGACTAATCAGGCATCCGTTCTCTATTGTCATTTACAAAGAGTTCATGTACATAACCGACTGGCGATTGGATGCTATCGTCAGACTTCACAAGTTGACTGGCGAACAAGAAGACATTATGGTGAGAGAGCCACAAACGAACAGACTATACGGAGTTAAAGTGTACAGCGAAGAAATCCAGAAGATTGATCCTATGCAACCTTGCTCTAGAAACAACGGAAACTGCCAGAAGCTTTGCTTCGCTATTCCAAGAAACAACACGGAGCTTTTGACCGTGAAATGTGGCTGCCCTTATGGAGAGAAGTTAGCTCCAGATGGCACGAGTTGCATATCTGATCCGAGCTCGGAGCCACCAGTACAAGCGTGTCCACATTCTTGGGACTTCACGTGCAACAACCAAAGATGTATTCCAAAGAGCTGGGTCTGTGATGGCGACGACGATTGCTTGGATAATAGCGATGAGGAACAAAATTGTACAAGTAAGTTTTT
Source organism: Peribatodes rhomboidaria (assembly GCA_911728515.1). Lineage (NCBI taxonomy): Eukaryota > Metazoa > Arthropoda > Insecta > Lepidoptera > Geometridae > Peribatodes > Peribatodes rhomboidaria. The sequence goes on along the minus strand of OU452179.1, from coordinate 13,057,973 downwards.
GTTTGTTTGCTTTACAATATTTGTTTTCTTGCCTTGCATAGAATAGACCAGTGATTGCAAATGTCTTTTTCATCATCTCATATTTCTTTTGCTCATGTACCAAGTTTTCATAACGAATTCATTCACAGAGACCACATGCGGAGCTTCCGAATTCACCTGCGCTTCTGGGCGCTGCATACCTGCCACCTTCAAATGCGACTCTGAAAACGATTGTGGAGACTTCTCCGACGAGACCGGCTGCGTCAACGTCACCTGCAGCTCTTCTCAGTTTAAATGCGACAACGGACGCTGTGTGCCTAACACGTGGAAATGCGATTCAGAGAACGATTGTGGAGATGGCTCTGATGAAGGGTCCCACTGTGCAGAAAAGACTTGTGCTTACTTCCAGGTTAGTTTCGGTTTTTGAACTTTCCAAAACAAATTCAAATATATTTGTATCACTTCCTTTTGTAACTTTGTAACCAACTAAAGCATGTGTTGTAAAATGTTTTCTTTGTCTCCAGTTCACATGTCCGCGCACAGGTCACTGCATCCCTGCATCTTGGGTGTGCGATGGTGACGATGACTGCTTTGATAAGCAAGACGAGGCCGACTGTCCGCCTGTTTCTTGCCTCGCCACACAGTTTAAGTGCGCCGATTTGAAGCAGTGTGTTCAGGTTTGTTAGCAATACCAACAGATACTTGAGTAGCAAGTTTTCACAAGGAACATTTATGAGGTATTTTAACAATCTTTTAACCTTTCAGGAAGCGTACAAATGCGACGGCATACCAGACTGTAATGATGGCAGCGATGAAGCAGGATGTCCTTCGCTCGCGCCACATCAGTGTCAACCAGACAAGCAGTTCCAGTGCCGGTCCTCAGGCATCTGCATACCCACCACTTGGTATTGTGATGGTGAGTGTTAATATTTCATTGTTGCCTTGTAGATTGAGATCTGCGATTCTCGTTAATTGAAAAATGTCCATAACGCGTTCTTGAAATATTCTTGGTATCAAATTCAAACTTGCTACCTCTATGCAGGCACACCTGACTGCGAGGACTTATCTGACGAGCCGGCGACGTGTGGCGCGGTGCAGTGCGCAGCGAACCACTTCCGGTGCGACAACGGACGCTGCGTGTTTAAAGCTTACGTGTGCGATGGGAATGATGACTGTGGAGATGGATCTGACGAAGGTCTGCAGCATGCCTGCAAGCCCCCGCCATTCAGGTACAGACTATGGAATAGTTTCCTATCTTTCCCAATCATTGTCTCTTCTACTGCCCTACGCTTTTATCCTTTACCCCGCTGGAATCATACACTTTATCGGGATAAAAAGTCTACAATGTCGTGTTACTCCAGGCTAGAAGTTATCCTCCAGGCAATACATTTTAACTTTTTTTTTCGTGATTACAGATGTCCTGACGGCCAATGGCAATGTCCTGGCGTGACTGGCAGATGTGTCAACCTCACTCAAGTTTGTGATACTAAATTAGACTGCCCCAATGGAGCTGATGAAGGTAATACAGCACAAAATAACCTCTAACATGCGGTCATAGCACGATTTTTCACCCACACACACGTTTACTGAACCCACTTCATTTAGAGTTGAAAATCGTATATCATATTTGATGGTAAAATGAGATCGGCGTCTAGAATCACTTTCTTTTGCCGTTTTTATCGGTGTTAATCGTAACAAGGGCACAATGATAAGTTGCTCGTTAATTTTAGAGAACTAATCTGGCTATTCAGTAATCGAAAAATTAAATTGATATAATCGCTGAAAATTTAGAGAACCATGATCAATAAGTTTTTTTAAAATGATACTTTGTGTGTTTTTTTGTCCAAAATGAGAAAGATTTTCAAAATTGTTCTTCATTTAAACTTAAGTTAGTTATTTCTTTTACCAGCTGTATTTTTTTGCACCAAATCATCATAATTATACTATATAATAAAGTTATTCTTCATATGAAAATAGGCGCAAAAAAAAAACTTGATTTCGGTGATTTCGAGAAATACCGGGCCTTAAAGTTTTTAAATTTACCTACCTAAGTCAACTTAGTTAATTTTATTGTTTTCGTGTTTACAGGTAGTAGCTGTGATTTTGCCGAATGTGAACATCAAGGTGGTCTATGCTCAAATGGTTGCAAGCAAACACCTGGTGGTCCTCTCTGCCTCTGCCCATCTGGAGAAGAACTGGACAAAGATGGTATAGCGTGCAAAGACATCGACGAATGCAACCCACCAGGGCTGTGTTCCCAAACTTGTACAAATACTAAAAGGTCTTACGTTTGTAGCTGTATCGATGGCTACTTCTTAACGATGAACAACCACACGTGTAAAGCGAATAACCACTCAAGCGCTTTCCTTATCATATCCAACCGCCATTCTATCTTAGTAGCGGACCTCAACGAACAAGGCTTAGAACGTGTACCGATTAACGTGGAAAACGTCGTTGCAACGGCTTCTAACATGCACACCGGTACTATATTCTGGTCGGATATGAAATTGAAGAAAATTTCGCGATTAGACCGCGGCAGCGAACCTCAAATCATCATTTCAACTGGACTGGATTTGGTCGAAGGACTGGCTTACGATTGGATCGGCGGTAACATTTACTGGTTGGACAGTAAACTCAATACCATTGAAGTAGCCAAAGAAGACGGTACTTCTAGAACGGCACTGCTGAGTGGAAATATAACTCAGCCTAGAGGAATGTGCTTGGATCCCGCTCCAAATGCAAGGTGGCTGTTCTGGACCGACTGGGGAGAGAATCCTCGCATTGAGAGAGTCGGCATGGACGGCACTCAGCGCTTGGCTATCATCACCACAAAAATTTACTGGCCCAATGGCTTGACACTCGATACTGCTACTCAGAGAGTTTACTTCGCCGATTCCAAATTAGACTTCATAGATTTCTGTTATTACAACGGAACAGGAAGACAGCAAGTCTTGGCCGGTAGCCACTATTTGCTACATCCTCATTCTTTGACACTCTTCGAGGATACATTGTATTGGACTGACAGGCAATTGAACAGGGTGTTGTCCGCTCACAAATTCAAGGGAACCAACCAAACAGTAGTTTCTCATTTGATTTCTCAGCCGTTGTCCATTCACGTGCATCACCCGTCTCTCCAGCCTCATTATCCATCTCCTTGCAAGAAAGATGCATGCCAGCATCTTTGCCTTCTGAGCCCAAACATGACTATTGGCTACACTTGCATGTGCAAACCCGGATTCAAGCTACTTCCTGACGGCAAATGTATCGAAGGTGAGGCTATTCGTTTTTACTCATCTATAGCTTTTTCTCAAGTCAAGTGATCCATTTGCTAATGAGTGTGCTCTTATTTTTACAGAGGAATCTCCCTACTTGATGGTGCTGAAGGGATCTCAAGTTATTGACCTTTCCACGGATGGTTCTGGAAGAGCCGGTCAGCTTCCTCCGGTTGTTGGTATCACAGGTATCTACATATACTTAGTAAAATGTTGTATAAAACTATAACAATACTTTGGGTAACAGTTATACACTGATTAAATTATGTTTCTAGGTGGTGTTCAGCTGGACTACGACCGTCAAGGGCATACTTTATACTGGCTACAATCTATCTCCGGCGATAGCGAAGATGATGAAAACTGTACAATTTATAGCATGCCTTATGGAGGAGGAAATAAGGCCGAATTCTTAGGAGCAGACACTGGAATCGTCGGTGCTCCGTCAGCTATCGCCTTTGACTGGCTCGGAAGAAACCTATACATGGCTAACAGAATAGCCAGTAACATTGAATTGGTGAAAGTTGACGGAAAAGCTAAATATAGGTCTATTGTAATGGCAAATGATGGCAGCAAGTACTCAGTCGCAAAGCCAAGAGGACTTTGCCTGGATCCCACAGAAGGGTAAGTTATAAGCATTTGTGTGCTTCTTAAATTTAAGATTCTAAATAAAATAAAAGATTAAGTAAATAATCCGCATTTTTGTCAACAGAAAAATGTACTGGTCAGATGAAGGTGGTTTCGGAGTTCCTGCCAAAATCGGAAAAGCAAACATGGATGGTACCAACCCCGTCATCTTAGTTGACGGTATTGAACGACCAGAAGCCGTGACGATTGATGTTGAAAGGAAACTCATCTACTTCAGCACTCAGTTCCCAGCTAGCGTAATTAGTGTTAACACTGACGGAAATGACAGAAAGACTATTTTATCAGAGTCAAACGCTATTTCTTACCCTAAAACTATCGCCGTTTTAGATCTGAGACTGTACGTACTAGATCCTCGACACGAAAAGATCATCAAAGCAGACCTTCCAAACGGAGATAATATAAAGAATATCTTGGACAACGAAAGTGACTTGAAATCACTGACAATATTCCAGAAAAGGAAAATGATTCATCATTCTTGCTCCCAGAATAACGGTGGCTGTGAACAAATCTGCATACCGAGTGATGGTGGAAGCAGAATATGTGCTTGTTCAGTCGGATATAAAAAGGAGAATGAAGTCACTTGCGTGCCCTATAAGACCTTTGCTGTCGTGTCCCAACTCGACCTCATTAGGGGATACAGTATAGATTCCAGCGCCGAAGCTATGGTACCAGTTTCCGGACAGGGTCACCACATCTTACACGTCGATGTCCATTTCGAAGCTAATTACATTTACTGGGTGGAATTCAACAGAGGCCCATGGAACGGTATCTTTAGAGTTAGGCCCAATGGTACGGAACTGATGCAGATAGTTAGTGATGGTATTGGAAGCAATGGCATAAGAGGTCTGGCTGTCGATTGGGTAGCAGGCAATCTCTACTTCACAAACGTCTTCCCGCATGAGAACTATGTAGAAGTGTGCTGGTTAGATGGATCGAATAGAAAAGTTCTACTCAAAACTACGATGGATGCACCAAGAGAGCTCGCCGTGAACCCGCTAAAACGATTACTTTACTGGATCGACTATGGACAATACCCGCGTATCGGCAAGGCGTATCTCGACGGCAGCAACTGGCAGACAGTCGTCAGTTCAGGAATTTCCAATCCAAGAGATTTGACCATAGACATGCTCACACACGACGTGTATTGGGTAGATTCCAAATTAGATCAAATACAGAAAATTTCGTACAACGGCGGTAACAGACAACTAATAAGATCGAATCTACCGAACCCTATGGGTATCGCTGTTCACACCGGCAGTGTTTATTGGGTCGACAGAAATCTACAAACAATTTATAAAGCATCAAAACTTCCCGGAAATACTTCGATGCCGGAAAAAATTCGAACCAATTTACCTAAGCTCCGTGACATAGTTATATTTGACATCAACAATCAACCTACAGACGATAACAATCCTTGCAGAATGCTTGGTAACGGTGGCTGCGATCAGCTTTGCTTCAGTTTCCCTCCTGACGCTAACAAAGGCACGACTCACAAGTGCGAGTGCGCAACTGGCCAAATATCACAAAACAATCCGAGAAAGTGCGAAGCTGTAGACGAATATCTTGTCTTCACTACTCGTACCGAAATTCGAGCTGTCAATCTAGACCCCAAATCGACTGGAGTGCCTTTCAAACCCGTCGCAAACTTGACCAATGTTGTAGGAATAGAATTCGACTACGCAGACAACAAGTTATTCTTCACCCAGATCAGACCCTGGGCGAGAATTGGGTGGATGTCAGCCAATAATCCGCAATTTTCTAGTATTCAAAACATTATTAGCAAGGGCATCAACCCTGAAGGAATTTCTTACGACTGGACCCAAAAGAAAGTATACTGGACCGATAGCTCTAATAATTCAATTTACGCGATGAATTTAGATGGCACAGAACTTGTTATGATCGCCCGAGTAGAGCGTCCGAGGGCTATCGTCGTCGACCCCTGCAATGGCACTTTGTACTACACTGACTGGGGTAGATTCGGAACTTCAGGCAAAATCTACAGAACTACCATGGCCGGATCCTTAAAGAAGGCTATAATTGACAAAGATCTATCGCAACCTAGTGGCCTAACTATTGATTTTGACGAAAATATGTTATACTGGTCTGACGCAGTACGCGAAAAAATCGAAAGATCCAACCTCGATGGAACCAATAGGGAAGTTCTAATATCGGCAACTATTTATCCATTTGCATTGACAGTCTTCAGAAATTACATTTACTGGACTGATTTACAACTCCGTGGAGTGTACCGAGCGGAGAAGCATACGGGAGCCAACATGGTCGAGATGGTAAAGCGACTGGAAGATTCTCCACGAGACATCCATATCTATAGTGCCAGCAGACAGAAATGCACAGTGAACCCATGCAAGATCAGCAATGGAGGATGCGCTCAGAGCTGTCACCCTGCTCCTAACAACACCGTTGAATGCAAATGCGATGAGAACACAAAACTAGTCAACGAGGGCAGAATGTGCGTTACCAAAAACATCACCTGCGATCCTAGTAAATTCTTCTGCGCTAACGGTAAATGCATTAGTCGCATGTGGTCGTGTGACGGCGACGATGACTGCGGCGACAATTCTGACGAGGACAAGAACTACTGCGCCTACCATTCCTGCTCACCCAACGAGTTCCGTTGTAACAACGGCCGCTGTATATTTAAATCATGGAAGTGTGACCACGAAAACGATTGTAAAGATAATTCAGATGAAGAAGGCTGCGTTTATCCTCCATGTGCCGAAGGAGAGTTTACTTGTCTAAATTCTCGCTGTATACCAAAGACTCAAGTCTGTAACGGAATCAACGATTGTAAAGACAATGTAACCAGCGATGAAACACACGACCTTTGCCCAACAAATAAGACCTGTCCACCAAACCACCTCAAATGTGAAAAGACGAACATCTGCGTCGAACCATATTGGCTTTGCGACGGCGATAACGACTGTGGTGACAACTCTGACGAGGATCCTCTACATTGCGCTGAAAGGACGTGTCCTCAAAACAGTTTCCGTTGCCCCAATCATCGGTGTATACCAGCTACGTGGTATTGCGACGGAGATGACGATTGTGGTGACGGAGCCGACGAACCACCAGAATACTGCAAATCTGAAGGCAGAACATGCTTCGGAGATCTATTTACATGCGATAATGGAAACTGCATACCGAGAATTTACATCTGCGATGGTGACAACGATTGTCTCGATAACAGCGACGAAGACAACCGACATCAATGCAACGAACGCAAGTGTGACGCCGAAACTGAGTACACATGTGAGGAAAATAAATTCTGGCAGAGACCTCAATGCATTCCTCGCAAATGGCTGTGCGACGGAGATCCAGATTGTATCGACGGCGCCGATGAAAACTCCACCATCCATCACTGCCCTACGCCAACTCCTTGCTCAGATGAACAGTTTCAATGCAACAACGGACGGTGCATTAACGAAGGATGGGTGTGCGACCACGACAATGACTGTGGTGACGGTTCTGATGAGGGTAAACACTGCAACACTCAGTACAAGCAATGTGGGGAACAAGAGTTTAAATGTCAGAACTTCAAGTGCATCAGAAATCACTTCAGGTGCGATGGCGAGGATGACTGTGGTGATCATTCGGATGAAGTTGACTGCAAAAAGGATAATAAAACTTGTCCTACAGGCCAGTTCAAATGTAATAACGACCAGTGTATCGACAATAGACTCGTGTGCAACAAAGTGTCCGACTGCACTGACGACTCTGATGAACCTGCGCATTGCAATATCGATGAATGCGCAAAACTTGAAATCCACCAATGTGGTCACAAGTGTGTCGACACTCTGACCGGATACTACTGCGATTGCAACCAAGGTTATAAACTACTCGCTGATGGAAAAGCTTGCGCTGACGTGGATGAATGTATCGAAACTCCTGGCGTCTGTTCGCAATTCTGCCTAAACACTCCCGGATCCTACTATTGCAAGTGTGATGAACAATATTACGAAAGAGAAGCCGACGAACATACTTGCAAACGAAAAGATACCACGAGCAAGCCTTGGATTATATTTACAAACAAATATTACGTCAGAAACATGTCGACGGATGCTTCACTCTACAACTTAGTGCACCAGGATCTTATGAATGTAGTCGCCATCGATTTTGATATTAAAAATGAACAGATGTACTTTGCTGACGTATCAGCTAAGACAATCTATCGCTCGAATTACACCGATCCTAATCCTACCAAAGAAGTGGTAGTGAGACACGATTCACATGGTTTAGAAGGCATTGCTATCGACTGGGTCGGCCGAAAACTGTACTGGCTAGATAGGCATTCAAAGAACCTGGATGTTTCTGAACTCGATGGAACAAGGAGGAAAACTTTGAAGACTGGCATTGCAGACCCTAGAGCGATCGCACTACATCCCGGTGAAGGGTACTTGTATTTCACTTCCTGGCATTTACAAGCTTACATTGGAAAAATGGGTATGGACGGTTCTAACTTCACGACCATCTTGAACTGGGAAGATGATATTGCCTGGCCCAACGCTTTGACGATTGATTACTTTTCTCACCGAATTTATTGGGCTGATGCTCATTTGGACTACATCGGATCGGCCGATTTAGAAGGAAGGCACAGGCACGTCGTACTATCAGGCAACAAGGTACCTCACGTATTCGCCATTAGTGTGTTTGATGATGAAATATTCTGGACAGACTGGAACCTTAAGGCTATCAGCAAAGCTAACAAACATTCCGGAGACAATCTCATGATTTTACGTAATACAACGCATCGACCTTATGATATCCACATTGTTCATCAGTTAAGACAGTTGCCGTATCCTAACCCCTGTGGAGAAAACAACGGTGGCTGCTCACATCTTTGTCTCATCGCTCCACCTCATGCATCCAGTTACTTAAACATAGATGGCTACATCGACGAAGGGACCACAACGTACAAGTGCGCCTGTCCAAACCAATTCTACTTGTCTAGAGATATGAAAACATGCGTCGCAAATTGCACTAATGGACAGCACAGATGTAATGGTCGCGACGAGAAATGTATTCCTTGGTTCTGGAAATGCGATGGAGAAAAAGACTGTATGGACGGCTCCGATGAACCCGACACCTGTCCAGTACGTCATTGCCGCGCTGGCTCCTTCCAATGTAAGAACACTAACTGTACTCCCGCAGCTACCATCTGCGATGGTGCCGACGACTGCGGAGACGGGAGTGACGAAGCAGAATGCGCACACGAATGTCCTCTCCTCGAATTCAAATGTAAAACCAGCGGTAGATGTATCCTTGATAGTTGGAAGTGCGACGGAGATACCGACTGCAAAGACAACAGCGACGAAGACCCGGTCATGTGTCACAATCGACCTTGTAACCCTGACACCGAGTTCTCCTGCAAAAACGGCCGCTGCATTGCTAAGCTCTGGATGTGTGACTTCGATAACGATTGCGGTGATGATTCCGACGAGCCAGCTTACATGTGCAGGCAGAAGAACTGCACAACTGGCTGGAGAAGATGCCCGGGTCAATCCAACTACAGATGCATTCCGAAATGGCTGTTCTGTGACGGTAAAGACGACTGTCGTGACGGTTCCGACGAGCTTCCAGAAAACTGTCCAAGCTGCAACTCCGATACCGATTTCACTTGTGAGAATAAACGATGCATCCCCAAACAGTGGTTGTGCGACTTCTCGGACGATTGTGGCGATGGAAGCGACGAGACCGAATCCGTCTGCCAACACAATTACAGAGAATGTTCAGAATCTGAATTCAAATGCGGCAATGGTAAATGTATCTCTTCGAGATGGCGCTGTGACCACGAAGATGACTGTGGGGATAATACTGATGAGAACGACTGCGGAGGCTTCAAGTGTAAGAATGGAACGTTCCAGTGCAAGTCAGGACACTGCATCGCGGCGTACTTCAGATGCGACGGAGACAGAGACTGCCGGGATCTGTCTGATGAGATTGGGTGTCCACCTCGGTACCCTAACGGCAGATACTGCCCTGAAAGCAGGTAAATTATCTTTTTGGGCTTAATTTTTTGAAAAATGGATTAAATTTTTATGTTTACCGTTGCTTATCGAAGTTATTTTATTTTTTCAGGTTCCAATGTGCCAACAACTTGTGCGTATCCCAATCTGACTTATGCGATGGAACAGACGATTGTGGCGACGGTTCTGATGAAGCTACTTCTATTTGTACAAACTTCAATTGCGATACGCTTAGAAGATTCCACTGCGACAATCATAGATGTGTGCCAAGGTATGCGAGCACTAATTTTCGTAAATGTATTGCTAACCCAAAACATCTCTAAAACTGAGCTCATAAAACTTGTTTTCTTCCTACAGATATCAAGTCTGCGACGGCGTAGACAACTGCGGAGATGGTTCTGATGAGAACAACATGACACTATGCGCTGCCCGAGTCAAACCCTGCGATCCTTACACGCAATTCCAATGCGCGAACAGGCACTGTGTCGAGCGAAGTCAGCTCTGCGATTTCGCTGATGATTGTGGCGATGCATCAGATGAACTTGGGTGCCATCATACGCATACGTGCTCGCATCTTGACAAAGGTAGGTGTAGAAAACTATTTGATTCATACTCAAAAGAATCTAGAAATCATATTTTCACACTACAGCTCGTCAACAGTGAGTCGTTATGATTCTTAGGGGCATTAATTCTATCCAAATCTCGATCGTTTTATTTCAAAATGCCCCCTTTCTGGACATGAGCAAAAGCTTAAAAAATACTTGATTGCATAATAATCACGTTGGTATTTTTTACACTGGTCTTGGAACAATTAAAGTTTCAATACTTATTGCATTTAATTACAGGCGGTTGCGAGCATTTCTGCACAAACCTGACGGCAACGGGTGGCGGGTACATTTGTACATGCTTCCAAGGCTGGATAATATCACCTGGAGATAAGAAGAAATGCATGGACGTGGACGAGTGCGCCGCTGGCTCGCATCACTGCTCACAGCTTTGCAGTAATCTGAACGGGACCTATACCTGCTCGTGTAGAGAAGGATTCAAGTGAGTTTTTAATTTTTACAGAATACTTTATTGTGACAATGTACATAGAAGAGGAAGACAAATATTAAACACACAAAATATAAACACAAGCACATTGTCACAGAACCGGCCCCAACTCAGCGTGTTGCTGATTGTACACAACCAGCGCTGGTTTTCTGTTGGGCCCGGCAAGTGACGTCACGCACGAAAAGTGTGCGCATACATACACATATTGCAAATAAAAACTACACATTAAAAATCAAAAGAAAAATAAAAAACATGACTTAAAAATAATATTAATAAAAACCAATAAACAACAACTAAACTAGAAAAACATTATTAACTATTACTACAAAAAAAAAATACAAGGATTCAACTACATTTTTTTTGGCAGATCACTAACCATTGTGGTTTTTTGTTGCCCGACGACCTCCATTATAGAATGACTGTTGTTAAGCTACAAATAACTGTGGCCTAATTTTCACATGACATCGATGTCATTGAGCTCGGTTGTGATCATCTTAAATTCCATTGCACTGTAAATAATGACAATGTAAAAAATCAAAACTAGATTCATCGTTTTAACCGACTTCAAAAAGGAGGTGGTTCTCAATTCGGTCGTTTTTTTTTGTTTTAATTATTGAGTAACACTGAACACTAGGAATGAAGTATGGTGGTTCTTTTTCCAGATTGGCAGACAACTTATCAGGCGTATGCAAGGCTACCGAAGATGACGTCATCCTTATGTACGCGAACGGGCAGGATATCCGCGCATTCGTGCAAGACAAGAACGAACAGTTCGATATCATTACGGCAGAGAAAAGGATAGAAGCTATCGATTATGATCCCAAGCATGAAATGATCTTCTGGGCAGACAGCTACGAAAAGACGATCAAAAGATCATATATGGTCAACGCATTGGATGGCCAAGTAAAGAGTGGATTCGCTCAAGACTTAAACATGAAAGGCAACTCCAAACCTACTGCTCTGGCTATCGATTACGTTGCTGATAATCTGTACTGGACGGAAGCGGATCGTACCGGATCCAAGCCTAGAGGACGCGTCATGGTTGCAAGAACAGACGGAAGGTACCGAAGAGCTCTAGTCTCCGCTGGAATCGAATACCCGACTTCCCTTGTTCTGGATCCTCAAATGGGCCGCATGTTCTGGGCTGATGCGGGATCCGCGCCGAAAATTGAGATCGCGTGGATGGATGGATCGAAACGTCGCCCCGTCGTCACAGAGAACATTAGACATCCTACAGGCTTGGCCATCGATCAGGGTATGGACCATACCATCTACTGGGCAGATACGAAACTGAACACTATAGAAATGATGAGACATGACGGCTCCCATAGAAAGGTGATTCTGAAGGGAGATTTCCTGAAGCATCCACTGTCTTTAGATGTGTTTGAATCGTCTCTGTACTGGGTGACCAAAGACACTGGAGAGTTGGTGCGACAAGACAAGTTCGGGAGAGGAGTGCCATTTATTATATCGAAGGATCTAGTCAATCCATCAGCTGTGAAAAGTAAGTATAGCTATACCGTACTTTACCCATTAATAAGAAGTGAAGGTGGGTGTGTAATACAGCTTTACCGGGCTGGTGGTCTACTTCGGTGGAAAGGCGTGACGCTATGTTATGTTATTTTTTAGAACTGTGTAATAGGTATACAGTGGTATACCTAGCCAGCCTCTTCGGGGGATAGGGGTGACGCAATGTTATGTTTTCTTTTTAGGGGTATACCTCTACCAGCCCCTTCGGGGAAAGGCGTGACACTATGTTATGTTTTTTTTCAGATTTGTATAAGAGGTATACTTTTGCCAGCCCTTTCGGGGGAAAAGCGTGATGCTATGTTATGTTTTCCCTGTAATAAGTAAAAGGAATGAAGGAGGATGAATAGATGAAGATGAGCAGACTAACTCACTCGGTTTCTCTACTCTTATCTTACCAAAGATGCTTGCTACTTTTTCCTGTAATAAGTACAAAGAATGATGGAGGATGAATAGATGAAGATGAGTAGACTTGGTTTGTCTACTCTTACCAATGATGATTGATACTTTTCCCTGTAATAAGTAAAAAGAGTGAAGGAGGATGAATAGATGAAGGGCTGAGCTACCTGCTATTCTGATTCCCTACACGTGGTCCCCGGGTAGTGCTAACCGGGTAGCAAACTCTGGTGGGAGGCATCGGCCGTGGCTAGTTACCACCCACCGGACCAAGCCATGCCGTGAAATGACCTAGTCGTGTTTCGAGATGTAGTCCGGTGTAACCGTTCCGAAGACGGGTCTGAGCAGCAGTGCACTAGTAGTGCCTCGCTCAACTGCCGTCTTTGTACTTCTTCACTCTACAAAACTTCAAGGCTAGAGTGAATAAGTACCTTATAGGTCGTCGTGCTCCATCTTAGACCACAACGTCCCTTAACATCAGGCGAGTTGGTGGTCAAACGCCGACCTATTCTACATAAAAAAAAAAGAAAAAAAGATGAGTAGGCTACTCACTTGGTTTGTCAACTCTTACGACTTATGCTTGGTACGTTCGAGTAATGCGTTGTTCCGTGGGCGCAGTCTACCACCCGCGGCGCTACAACCAGTCCGCGGAGTCGTCGTGCAGCCGCGCGCCGTGCAGCCACCTGTGCCTGGCCGTGCCCGCCGGCCGGCGCTGCGCCTGCCCCGACCAGCAGCCCACCAACAAGCGGATCACGCAGGAGCTGGCTTGCGACGCTGGTATGTACCACTTTTTTTTCATTAAATCACTACTACCTGCTACCTGGTACTAACCAAAGGTTGTCTGGAAGAGATCGCTCTTAAGCGATAAGACCGCCCATTGCGCCTATATTTTTGAATGTTTAGTATAGATTTATTTTGTATTTGGTGTCAATAAAGAGTTTTTGGATTGTATTGTACTACTACCTGGAGAATAGACAATGATGATTTATTTGAGTAAAGAGATACAGTGCTTAAAATCGTCAATCCGATGCTTATCGCTAACGCTTATTGATCGTTAGATCACATTTTTTAGGGGTTTTGATGCATTGACCTGGCCAAGTGTAAAGCTCACGATTCATAGGTCTCATAGGTAATCGAGCATACGTTTTCGAGCAATTAATATTTAATTAAAAGGCTTTATATGTCAAGTAGGGCACCCCTTCTAGGGTTAGAATAAGTCGTATTGAGTAGTGTTAGTAATTCATTTTGATTCATGATCATCGACAGATTCGATAACTTAGATATAAACCTGAATCTTACACTAGAGGGGTTCTGTTTCTGAAAAAGAGCGTTATTCTCTATCTTCTTATAAAAAGAGAATTTCTTATTAAAAAGAGCGTTATATCTATCCTCCATGTGACATAATATTGTATTGAATTGAATTAATTGTTTTCAAAGATTGACATTGTACCATGACATGATATTTCATGACCATTTAAATTTAATTTTCCTCCTACTATTTCCTAAATTTGCACGCTCCTTAGGGGTTGAATATAGTGAGACTCTTATTTATGACCAACTATCCTGTATGTACCTATATTTCTGCAAATAAATGATTTTGAATTTGAATTTGAATTATTTTCAGGCGTCAAGTATGAACTTGGCTAAGCTAAGAAGTAATGATACTTGGGTGCTAAACGGGCCATATTTTTACTGCACTTCTGGCCCGGCAATACTTCAACAACATTTAGAAATTATTGAGTGTGACCCGATTGTATAGTCATACATTTTTGCATGGCTTGTAATGACGGAGCTCCATTCTAGCAATACCTATAATTTATTAATTAAAATTGGAGTTTTTGGCGGGAACCGAAAAGATGGTGTCGTGATTTTGTACTATTTTCTAAAACTTGTGATTCTTCGAGTGGTAAAGTGTAATAATGGTGGATTATTAACGTTTACCGGTTCGTCAACGTGCTCGAGTGTGGGCAAATGATACAAACATTGCGAAACGCGACTTTTTGTGTTCTCTGCAAAACTTCACTTTAAGTTTTAGTAAAGTAACCATAACTTTACTGGAATGGGGAAAGGGGAGGGATTCATCGTCTTCATCATCACCTCATCATCATCATCCCATCATCTGTTACTGAAGGAAAAAAAAATTACTTAGTTAGGCATTAAGGACTTTGTATCCAGTTGCCAATAAAATTTAAAAAAATAAAAAATTTCCAGCTGTGGAAGTAGAACGTGCGCTGCCCCGCATCTGTCCGTGCGAGAACGGAGGCACGTGTAAAGAAACAGACGACGGCGGCGTGGAGTGCGTGTGCCGCGCGCCGCTGCAGCCGCCCTACTGCGCGACCGCAGCCGCGGCAACCGCAGCGCGCGCCGCCACGACCGCAGCGGTCGTCGTGCCCATACTGCTGATACTGGTGGTCGCGCTCGGAGGAGCGGCAGCCTGGTTCGTCATCAGGAAGAGGCCGTTGTAAGTTCTTTTTCGTTAGCTTGAATGTGAAGCTGCTTTGTTACCGTACTAGATGCGCCCTGCGGTTTCAGCCGCGGTTAAAAAGTATCCTATGTTCTATTCTGGACTATAACCTATCTCTGTGCCAAATTTCATCCAGATGTGTTCAGCCGTTCTGGCGTGAAAGAGTAACAAACATCCATCCATCCATCCATCCATACATACATACAAACTTTCGCGTTTATAATATTAGTAGGATATGCTCTTGATAACTATTCCTTTTTTGTTTGAAGTAGAGATGTAATCAAGAATGAAACGGTGAGGTCTGTTTAAGGCCTGTTACTACCATTGCGTTGTGTTGGAAAGCGATGTTAGGCTAGTTGGAGAAGGCCCGCCTTTCAAGCTAGAGGGAGTAGGTTCGAACCCAGCCGATGGCACGCACACATTTGTTTATTATGCAAAACATATTTGCGTATTAATATCTATTTAAGTATGTATTTAAAAATATCTAAGTATGTATATCAGTCTCTGGCAGCCATAGCACAAGCTTTGCTTAGTTTGGGGTCAGGCGACCGTGTGTGGAAGTGTCCCGAATCTATTATTATTATATTATTGTTGTATGTCATCTGCTACATAAGTGGAGCCCGGTGTATGGCGATAGGCTCCCCCACCCCTGTCATATTTGAGACTAAATATCGTTCTACGAAGTGTGGGTTCTGTATTACACCTGTGCCAGCCCCTTAGGGGGAAAGGCATTACTATATTTATATATATGACGGCGCGAGATATCATTGGATAAAGAAAATCAGTGTGAGAGTTGTTAATCGATAGTTTTAATCTGTGGTTTATGACCATTAATTGATTTGTTTATGGTAATTTAGAGCGGTTAACACCGAATGGAGTTGCGTTTGGGATTTCGGGCGAACGTCATGTCTGTCGGTCAGTGGTTGACAGGGCTGGGCTGAAAGCGGTCGCACGCAATGGTCATTCGTAAACCCATTACTCTAAATCGCCAATTATCTTTGTGATCATTCATTAACCAAGTAGTCTGAGTGACTGTATAATTAAAATAGTGAAAAGCCTACATTGCTGTCCCGTTATTTCAACGTTCCTGAAGTTTGACGCCAACCATAGATGCCCGTGATAGCGAGTTCATGGATCAGAAATCAGATACAACACCTCGGCCTACTAGATTTTCCCCGTCATAAAAAGTGGAAGGTCACAGCGCGGCGGCCTTTCCTATATTTCTCCGACATCAGTGGGATCAGATGCGACGGCGTGGCTCCTCCTATTTCCTACATTTCCCCGACATATATATGGAAATATTAAAAATGAACCCAAAAATTATTTAAGTATTCTACATCAATTCTACTTTTTACTTCAGCGGAAAGGGTGGTGGACTGGGAAGCTTGGCGTCGTCCCAGAGCGTGTCGTTCCGGCAAGGCTCGAACGTTGAGTTCGGCGGAGTAGCGACGCCCGAGCCGGCGTACACGCTGGAAGAAACGGGCCCGAGGAAAGGAAGAGACTTCAGCAACCCGATGTACGAGGCCGTGACGAGAGCAGTCGCGGCGGGCGAGCCAGAACCACCCTTACGTAAGTTTTTGTTATCTGTACTTATTCAGGTTTCGATAATGTCTCACTGTTCGAATAAAATGATTGGATGTAAGCAAGACGTAAAGAAATGAGCCGACTCGTTTATCTTATACTTACTTGAATTCTTACTTAGTAGTAGAATTATTAGAAGATCGACGAATTTCTTAATGACAAATTTAATATTCAACAAATAATTTAGGTAGCTCTGATATTGTATACGTTTGACAAATCAAAATTTTGTATGTTTGCAATGGACGAAGCTGTTGATTCTATAATTAAATTTTAAGTTTTTTTTTTTGTAAGATTGAATCCGGCCAGTTACACTCGTATAGCCATAATCACATGCCTGCATAATTGAACAGCTGATTAATTATTCTTGTCACACACACAGTAATATTGTTAATTCATTGTGATATAGGCTCAACTGGTACAAATGCGTCTGTGGAACAATTGCGTCTTTCAAGAATTACTGACAAATTAGGCAATACCTAATTTTTTTTATCTTTAGTTACAATATTCTGTACTAGATGTCGTCAGTTGCTTAATTTGTGAAGGGTTTGTCAGTAATAATCGAAAGACGAAATTGCCCACAGACGCATTTGTACCAGTAGAGCTTAAATGAACGAACGAAACGAACGAACAATATTACTCTGTCAAGAGATCTTTAATCAGCTGTTCAGTTGTCCAGGGACCCTATTCGGAGATTTGAGTTTTTCATTTCACATTTTTCGTCCTTGTTGCTCTCGTATAAAACATTATAGGTCTGAGAGTGACCAAGATAGAATCTCATCTCATCTCACGCGCAGGAATAGCCCCCCTGGTAATGCAAATGGCTACACGAGTATAGCTGGCCGGATTACATAATAAGCAGATAGACGCATTTCATTTTTATTTTATTTTATTTATTTAAACAAAATCCACAGCTCACAATAATGACATGATATAAACTTATAGATAAACTTACAGCTAATTACGGATTTACATTTTATATACAAAATAATAAAAACAATCACTAAATAAACTAAAAAAACACAACACTTTTCAATATTAAAAGACAAATATTGTTTTATGATGATAAATATAAGTAGGTACATATAAAACTAAGAATTTTGGACAATTTTTAGTGCTTCATATTATTTTATTGTGTGCACACACAGGTATCCACACACTTCAAGTGTGTGGATGCCTATGTGTGAGAGGGTGTGTGTGTGTGAGAGGGTGTGTGTGTGTGTGAGAGGGTGTGTGTGTGTGTGTGTGTGATAGTGGGGGTGAGTGTGTATGAGTGCTTTTTGCTTCATCTCTGCTTTGCTTCCTTAAGTATTTGGAGAACCTCCCGTTTGAAACAGAGCTTGCTGGCGTGGAAAATATCGACGTCGCTGAATGTTTGTTTTGCATTGGAGAGAATGTTTCGTTTCTTCAAAGCATTTGTACCGTGAACCCTACTCATTGAAGAGAATGTTTTGTTTCTTCCAACAGCTGGCATCTACGAAGTCCCAGACGACTTGAAAGACAAGGTGGTGTCGGCGGTCATATCCCCCTCGTCGAGCGAGACGCGCGGCGCCGGGGCCAAGCGCGCGGCGGGCGCGGGCGCGGCGCGCGCGCTCGACCCCGCCGCCGACACCGGCGCCGACACCGCGCAGCTCGTGCGCGAGGACCGCGACTGCTAGCCGCCGGCCGCGCGGGCCCGTGCCGCACGCCCCCGCGCCGCACGCCCCCGCGCCGCACGCCCCCGCGCCGCACGCCCCCGCGCCCTCGTCGCGCCCCTCGCCCTCACGCCCCGGGCGCTTTTTCTACACTACCGATCTATTCATGATCAAAAAATACAAAATAGTGCGTGGAGTCCCTCCGCGCGGATGAAGTGAAACTTCTGTGCGTATTTCTTTCTCTCTCCTTGCGTTAGAATATTGGACGTTACTCGTCGCTCGCGCTAGCCTATAACAGATACACTACGCGCATGCGTTCGAGTGCCACGCATTACTATCGCTCTGTCTCTTTCTATTCCCCTCCCCCAGAAGCGTTAAACGTTTAACGCAACCTTGTTGGAAGTCGCATTAGAAGTTTCACTTCAAAAACAAATGTCTAGTATTCCGGGAGCTAACACGTAATGACGTCACTCAGTATCGTTATCCGTCTCTTTCGAACCATTTGTAATTGATTTATTTCGGTTTGCTTAAGCATCGATTGACGTCATTACGTGTTGCTCACGTGACCGGAATGCTGTACCTGGCGGAGTATATTATACCATGGATCTATAGAGGTCGCCGCGGAATAGATTTTCGTATACGGCTCTAATTGTAAATTGCGATCGATGTAAGGTACTTGGTTTCAGATTTCGTTGCTCTTGAATTAGGTACGTCCAATTAACATGGAATGCTAATGAGTGTCGGTTATGAATTTTGATACTGAGCAATGGCTTACATCGGATCATTTTTCAATGTTATTAAAATTGCTATACTCGTAGAGTTCATTTTGTATATTAAAGCTGAGTGCGTACTACAGGGGCGTACTGGTTACTGTCGACGTTGCGCGACCATGGACCTTATTGCGCGGCGATACACTTCCCGGTCTATAGAAATAAGATGCCCCCTGGTATATTGAAAAACAAATTTTACAGCACGTACACATGAATATAATTACTTTTGAGCTGTAAAAACTTCATCACAAAAATATGACTACAGGTATACCAGTACCTAAGTATTGTGATTTTATAATTAACTATGAATAAAACTAATCAAGGTAACTTTCACATTCCCGACGTTCTATCCGTCCTTTCTTAGAATTAGCTACTAATTTATTTTTTATGTATTTTATCCCTAATCTCTTTAAGTACCTATATTTTTATTTACACGCAATACAAATTTTCTATCTATCTTTTCTAGCATTTTATACGAACTTAATATTTTTCCAGCTGGTTTTTTCTGGTTACGTCAATGTTTTTTCTTTTATTGTTTTCTTTTTTCTGTAAAAAATAAACTCACTGTTATTAAACACTAAAGTTAAATCATAATCATCTCTTGATGTAAGAATAACTTGTTCCACAATTTATTTTTGTCTAAGATTTAGTGTAAATTGTTGGTATTCAACTTTCTATTTTATGTTTGAAGTTAAAGACGTTTGAATATTCTTCCGCTGATAAATCCTTTATTTAAACAAAAAGACATTCCTAAATTCTGTAAAAAGATGTTGAGTTAGTTAATAGATTAGCAAGTACATAAACTATGGAATTAGGAATTGTTAGACGCGCGAAGCTGCAGGTCATCCGTTAGGGGATTTTGATTTGACAATAAGCAATATGTTTAGAAAATAATTTATTTATTTCGGTTTAAGACTATGTAAAGCTATGTTGTGTTTTGTATTGTCTATTAAAAGGCGAAAATTAAAGATTTATGTGGGATTCTTTGATGAAATGCCATAAATGTGTGAGATAAATGTTTCTGTAATGTAAATTTGAAATGCCTATTTCGTCTTTATTTGTTAAATTACATGTGTTTGCAGATTGTAAATAATAATCTTGTAATGTATATTCATAGAATCGAAATTTGTATGTATTGATTGTTATGTATTATTTTTGCTCACATTATTTATTAATAAAGTTTGTAAATTAACGATGAAAACATCACATTATATATTTTTATTTAGTAAGAAACGAATCATCCATGAATTGTTATCTGTAAAAATATGAATCTTGTCTATATTATTGTGACTATTGTGGATAAGGAGAGGAAATATTTTTATATTGGGATTATTATAGTTATAGACAGGCGTCTGACATAGTTGAAAATATTCTGTAAAATAAAGAATAAATATAATAATTGTGTATTATTTATATACTTGCTGGATATTATATACCGAGCAAATAAAAAAATATAGGATAGGTAGGTACTTTAATAAAACAATTTACTTAGTAAACTCGCTGCTAAAAGTGGTCCTTATTAATGAATTAAAATTCTAAGTGACTAAGATATTTTATTATGGAAACTGGCGTGGTTTTCACACATTATGATTTACTCACGTACGATTCAGTCGATTATTCCGACATCACTACATAGTATAAAACAAAGTCGCTTTCTCTGTCCCTATGTCCCATAATCCGTATGCTTAAATCTTTAAAACTACGCAACGGATTTTGATGCCGTTTTTTTAATAGATAGAGTGATTCAAGAGGAAGGTTTATTTATGTATAATAACATCCAATAAATATTGGAGAAATACTGTTATTTTTGAGGTTTCTAATGTGATGTCGTTAATGAAATATTTTTTCCGCTTACATTGCAAACGCATACTGAACCCTACGAGATTTATCAAAATAATGTACTAAGTAATTATTTGTACATATTGAAAAGTTCTACAGAAAACTCCGCGATGGTATATGTCTATCTCATATGGATATCTCACAATAACATTTTTTTGTTTATACCCGTGCGAAACCAGAGCGGGCCGCTATGTTTTTAATACAACGTTGTATTTAGTATCAGCATTGCACCCGTGCGAAGCCGGGGCGGGTCGCTGGTACTTAAGAGTCCGGCGACCTAACTAATTTCGAGCTAGGCGACCTAGACTAACTTCGCATTGGCTTAAGGTATTCTATCGCCATTTCGTCTAGAAGAAGAAGACGAGTGAAGAAAGCGAGTAATGATACTGACGAGCCTCTTAACTTACCTACAGAGTGACAAAGAGCAATTTTAATTTTTTTTATGACTTTTGCAATACTGTAATCATTCTTAAGTAACTAAGAATTTCCCTTGTATTAAATTGATTCATTTAACAGCTAATGATGTAGACAACCTCCCTATGTAATGGAACGTTTGATTTGCTTTGTCTACCTATTGAATATATCAGTCAAAAGTGACCCCTTAAAATGCGGATATTTTTCATAGCTCTATTTTCGCTTGAGAACGTTTTTAAAAAAAACCAAGAACATAGGGGCGAAGATATTGTTAATTTAATTGTACATGCTAAATTGCATCATAATCTGACAAACGGTTTTCAAGAAATTTGAGTAGTGCGTTTGTGTGGAAATTTCAGAACGTCGCGGCCCTCTTAATAAAATTATGTATGTCCATTATACAACGTATGTAATTTTTTTTTAATCCATACTAGATAGATATTAATAACCAGAGATAGAACAAACGCACGAATGTTCATCACATAGATGGTTGCCCTAAATGGGAATCGAACCCACGCCTAGCTCAGAAGGCAGGTTCACTACCAACTGACAGACTTTACATTGGCAATGCATCAGTCGTGCGACGCCAAATTCTAATGAAACTCCACAACGAAAAAACAAAGAGAAACTGACAGTCAAGACAGATTTATTGACATTCTTTTTGTGTCAACTGTCAAGTTTAAGGCTTTGATTTTTAGCGGGAAATCGAAAAGTGGCGCCGTGAATTTGTGTTATTTTTAGAGCTGTGATTAGAGTTCTTGGAATTTTTCAAAATGGTGGATTAATTATTATTTTTCTATAACCTTATCTCAGCCATTTTAAAATATTATAAAAAAAAATCTATCTCCCTAAAAAAAAAATTAAAAACTGAATAGGCAAATAAAAATCTATTTAGAGTAATTATCGAACTACAGGGGATAAACGACGGCCGCGTGCTCTACAGCCTACAGGTCACAGAGCCACTAGTGCTACTTTTCTCGTGAAAACATTACTTTTTGAGATGTCTCCTTCGATCGATAAGGAAGAGCCAGTACGAAAATCTAAAAATGGCGTGCATAAATTAGATGCTGCACACAATCCACCCTAGTCACAAACAAACGCAACCCGTCGCAACAATGATAATTATTATTGTCTTGTTCTCGTTTTAGTTTTTTGTACGCATTTCTATTTTTGTTAAGTTAAATTTTTGTTAATACACGTACTTAACATAAATATTGTTATCGGAGCTGTGTAATGTCCGTTTGCTGATAGTTATATTGGGTCCACGAGCTGTGTACTAGAAATTTGACTCGTGCCGCTTCAAATTAATTCTTAAACAAATTTATTCAAATTATTTCGATGGCTGTCTCATGTTATATTTGGCTGCCTGAACTGGCAGTCCAAAGTTCTCTTCTCACATGAAGACTTGAGACCCTTGGAAAATAATACGTAAGACAAGGCGGAATGATCAGATTACTTTAGCAAAACGATTAGGCTAAAAAAAAAAGTCAAATCAAAGATTTTTGAAACAGAATAGATGAAGAAATAAAGTTTTTGAAACTTCCGCAGGCCGCACAACATTTTTCGATTAATTTTACTTTGTAGCTTATTTGGAATTTCCAGAAAGGTATAATAGTGATAATTTGGTGTAAATGTAATAGGTCATGTTTTGCCTACGTGAAAGTGTGACAAAATTACACACATAAAATCCTTCAGGTCTCATCTTCAGATACCTATCTCTGCGAGGGTTCAATTTATTTCAGGAGTAAAAGAGCTTAGAGGATTAATCTGTGTGTATCGTAGACCCGCAAATGTCGTAGTCATTGCTGGCCATAGTGACCATTGTTTTCTAGAAGCTGGACATATTTAAATCGTCAATCGAATGAGTCGTGGGATAGCTGCTGCAACTTCAAAGTTTCATGATAAATAGCTTCAAAATCGTGACACAATTTATCATTTAACATAAGTGCTCAGTGTTTCATGTGTTCGGTATCAACACCGACCGTAATGACCACAAGAGACCGTAAATCTTACTAATTATTACTTCATTGTAAGCATGTCACTGATTAAGGTGATAGCTATGTGCCGCGTTGGTCCCGTGTTGCGTTGGTCAGGACGTACTCCCGCCGACCACTTCTTATCGCAAATGCACGACCTGCTGGGTGCCCGCACCATGGCTTCAAAAGCAATCACTATGGAAAACATCAATCCGAACATCGTGAAGCTGCAATACGCCGTGCGCGGCCCGCTCGTTATCCGGGCCCTTGAAATTGATAAAGAGCTACAAAAGGTACTAGTCAAATACTAAAAAAACAAAAAAAAAATTGTGTTTCTCACTCATCATTCCAGTGGGAAAGATGAGTGAGAAACACAGGTCCTGCATCAGGGATGCTATTGAACCCATAAAAACATGGACAAGTAAAACCCAGACCCCGAACAGATATTTTTATCATTTAAACATCTGGCTGCCCGGGAATCGAGACTTGGTTATAAAGGAGTCAAACTCCGACATGTCTAGGAGGGTTGCATAGTGGATGATGATGATGATAATAAAATGGTATCCTACATCTGCTGTACCTGTACCTACCCATGATGTACTGGTTTCTTCTTACCATATTTCACTATATATGAGACAAAAGTACATTTTGTCTTAATCCAGTTGGAGTGAAATATAAGCATTTACATTAAAACAAGAAGAAATAATGTTATATAAATAGCAAAAAAGTAAATATCATAAAATGTAGATTGCAGATGACAAAAATGGTTATATTTCAGGGAGCCAAGAAGCCTTTCAAGAGGGTGATCCGAGCGAATGTTGGCGATGCCCACGCCATGGGCCAGCAGCCAGTTACCTTCTTCAGACAGGTTGGTGTTAGACTTATCGTTTTTATTAAACTAAGAAGGAAATAGGAAACTGTAGCCAAATTTGACTCAACCTTTTGTTCTAATTACTTCAAAAATAATTCTTGTTGGAAAATTTTGAAAAAAAAACTATGTCAAGTTAAATAATAAGCGCCCCACAGTTTTACTTGCAGTTAAAAAGTAGCCTGTATTTTTACCTCCATACATTTTATCAAAATCTGTCCATACATTTGAGCATGAAGAAGTAACAAGCAAATACAGACACAAGATTCAACAGATTCTACCCAGTAATAGTATTATAATGTTCCAGGTGCTGTCATGCTTAATAAACCCCCATCTGTTGAATAAAGGTGACTTCCCACCGGATGTGATTTCCCGTTCCAAGGAAATACTTGCCGGCTGTGGGTTAGGGATACTTACACTCATTCCTTAGCATCATTCTTTGGCTTTCTTACCCCATTTCTGAGAGTATGAGATAAAAGATTCTAGTGCCATATTTACCTAAACTTCACGGCTTGGCTAGCATGAAGAGCATTTATTTAATTAACAAGTTCTATGTTGTTGCTTTTGATAAATACAAAAAAAAAAACTAGAAAAGTTAAAAGTCACTTCCATACTTTCTCATCTTTTGGCAGAAAAGTGAACTTTAGGTAAATATCTGAGTATCCGATCAATGGTTATAAACGTGAATCTTTGCATGCGCCAGAGTAAAGCTGCCTTTACATCAGAAGATAAGTGATACGAGGACGTGTAGCGAGAAAAATCAACAAATAAGATCACTTCATTGAATAAATGGTAAAACTCCTATTGGTTGTTTTTTTCTTGCAACATCTCTTGTAGTTCATCTGGTCATCTTCTTGTGGAAGGCAGCCTAAGAGGTCAGCACATACTTGTAAATAGCTCATTCCATTTATAGAGTTTTGATGCTGGCTGTATACTTTTGCCTTGAGAGGTCAGAATATGAAAGCGAGAGTGTTAGACCTTTTTGCTAGTTGGACCTACATGGCTCTCGTGTCGGATTTTTTGTATAGCCAGAGTTGCATGGTGCATGATTGGTGTAAGAGAACCCTCTCTTACACCAATCATAGCTTGAGTCACAGTCACAGGTGGTAGGTGATTTTTCACCAGCCAGCTATGCATATAATATTAATAATTTAAAATAAAAACAACAACTTTCCATCATCAGGGCCTACCATGATGGTTCCGTTTTGTTGCCGACGCTGAGCGACCGCGAATCGTATCGTTGCGCAATAAGGTTTATAGTCGCGCAGCGTCGAAAACAAAACGTGACCAACATGGCCATAAGATGTGATTAGTATTGTATGGTAACTGGAATTTGATAGAAACGCGACCAACCTAAAGTACTTATATAATTATCTTTTTAAAATGAAAAACAATTTTCCAAATAGGTTTATAAATGACTGAGCTCTAAGATAACAAAACATAACATAACATATCGTCACGCCTTTCCCCCGAGAGGGCTGGCAGAGGTGTAATACAACACCCACATTTCGCCGGACGACATTCTCTCCCAAATGTGACAGGGGGTGAGCATGTCGCCATACATCGTGCTCCAATTATGTAACAGATGACATTAAATAGGCACTTATGTTCACACAATGAACAAATTGGTGCGTGCCTTTGGCTGGTCCGAACCCAGCCAAAAAAACTCAACCAAATTGAAAACCTCCTCTGTAGAACTCTAAAAATAAAATGATCTGACCTAAAGGGAGCTAAGGGAACGTACCCATACTACGTGACTCATTAATGGGGATACGATTTTTTAATAAAAAACTATTCAAAACTATGAATTACTTACTACGTAAAACTGGAGTAGGAGGGAGGAGGTCTTAGAATAGAGTAGTATAGAGTACAGTTGACCGAGAGGGAGGGGGTTAAAAATTGTAAGAAATGGTCACGTAGTATGGGTACGTTCCCTAAGATTCCTTTCCTATTGTGTTCTCTCTCTTTTCAGAGGCGGTTCAGTAGGTTCATACACCGTATCTCACGGCATCGAGTTGATTCGCCGTCGAGTGGCCGAATACATCGCGGCCCGGGACGGACTCCCTTCCAACTGGGAAAACGTTTGCCTCACTGGAGGAGCTTCTTCGGCTATCAAGAACTGCCTGCAACTGTTTTGTAACAACATCGGTGGCAAGCCTTCAGGTCAGCCGTTTGATAAAGCCCAGGAAGAGTTTTAAACATTGGCATAGACTTTCTACTTCTTCACTCTACAAAACTTCAAGGCTAGAGTGAATAAGTACCTTATAGGTCGTCGTGCTCCATCTTAGACCACAACGTCGCTTAACATCAGGCGAGTCGGTGGTCAAACGCTGACCTAGTCTTCATTTAAAAAAAACATAGAATACCTACGGAATCACGGTCTGTCACGGACCGTGACGGACGGTCTGTCACGGACGGTACAGAATCACGGAATCATGGTGTGATTAAGCCCTTTAGGACAGACAGATCGCATGCATGCGATCTGTAGTCTGACTATTTACTATAGGTAGTGTAAGAGATAGACATGACGTGCCCGCTATTCTAACGCGTGAGATGTTATCTTGGTCACTCACACTCTTATGACTTTTCAAACGACAATGACCAGAAAATATCTCACGCGCAAGAATAGGGGCCAGATAGCCAGACTATCAATCACATACAACAGATAGTAAGCCCTTAAATAACAACAGTCAAAATCGTCAGAGCGTGGTTATACGTTCCTAGACATCATTTATATGTAAAATGTACTCGCAATAACACTTGCTCTGAATTTGACGTTATGTCGGTAGTAGGTAAATTTGTTACCCAACACTTTGGCATCGCGCGGCGTTGTAATCGGTTCGCGGTAGGCTTACTACTAACCAAAAAGTCGGCGCAATGCGTAGCGTGCGCCGACTTTTTGCGCCGAGTTTTGGTTTAGACATTTTTTGTTGCATGTTTGTGATTCTGTAGGTATTATATTTCAAGGGATTTAAACTAAGAAAAAAGGGCACTGAAATAAGACACACACCAGGTTATAAAGCCAGTGTATGAGCAATCAGCTGCTTACTCTGAATTCAGAAATTCCCCAACGAAGATTCGGGTATCTAGGTGTCTGACTATACCTTGACCTCCTCCCTTACTTCCTTTGTTATTCCTTCTTCTAGCGTTTCTTGACTCTCCTAAATCAAGAATATTGAATTTGGAGTAGTGTAATGACACTTAAGATTTTAGAGTCATCGTTTCTTCGTGTATTTCCATTAGGTATCCTGATCCCCATTCCCCAGTATCCCCTCTACACGGCTACCATAGCCGAATTTGGGCTAGCCCCAGTGGGATACTACCTTAATGAGGAGTCGGGCTGGTCTCTGGAACAGTCTGAACTGGAGCGAGCGTTGACAGAAGCCAAAGACTGCAATGTGCGAGCGTTAGTAGTCATCAACCCCGGGAATCCCACAGGGCAGGTCAGTGGGACCATCATTGTTCCTTATCTCTCTTTCCTTTTTTTCCTTTGTTAAGAATGATTTTACGCAAAGGCTAACTATGCATATTTACTAACAGACTTTTATTAGCTTCATTTTTGTAGTCTAACTAACAATGTAATAAATGCAATCTCAGAAGTCAATTTTACCCTACTTCTAATTGTTGTATCGAAATGAAACATTGTACCTACTTACCTATATGTAGTTCAGATGACAAAACTATAATTTGGTATTTCAGGGGGACTGCTGTGACATTTTATCGCCATGATGGTTAAGTACATTTGTTTTCGATCATCATTGCAATTAGATGTCATAGTAGGCCCATAGAGCTGATATGATAATGGAGCCAGAAGGTGGAAAGCGTGTTTATAGTACATATTTTTAAACTACATAAATGATTTTAGAAAAAATTTTTTGACATTATTGTTCTCAAGATATAGGGGTAATCAAATCAAAAATCAAAATTGTTTTAATCAGGACATAAAGATCCACAAGTTTATTACATTAAATTAGGATTAAACTTATCGTGATAATATTCAGAGAAATTTTGCGCACACTGTCGCCTTCGCCAAACTAAGCAAAGTTTGTGATATGGCTGCCAAGGACTGATATACATACGTATATATTTTTAAATACACACCTACCTAGACATTAACACCCAGACATAGAACAAACACAAATGTTTACCACACGAATGTTTGCTTTAGGTGGGAATCGAACCCGCGCCTCTAAGCTCAGAAGGCAAGTTCACAACCAACTGCGCCACCGAGGCATTCGTTTCACTTTCCAGGTCTTGACCCGAGAGAACATCGAAATGATATTGAAGTTTGCCGCAAAGAACGAACTGTTCATATTCGCCGACGAAGTTTATCAACACAATGTGTACGGCGAAGGATGCAAGTTCCACAGCTTCAAGAAGGTTTGTATACAGGGGTACTGGTAATCAATTAGCATCCTTTTCAGGATATATTCTGTACATCGACACAAACATCTTTTGTTCTACGACTTTAAAAAAATCGTTTTGTTTTTTCTTTCATACAAATTAAAAAAAAAAAATCGACCGGTCCAAACATAATGGCATCTATGTAAAAAGCGCTCGCGTACTTTGAGGCGCGTGCCGACAAGCCGACAAGCGAGTGGCGGCGGCTCGGATGCTAAAAAGAGTTATGAAGTGTTGGAGAGAACCAAAACTTTAAAAATTTTTTTTGGAAATTTGTTGTGTTTTGGGAAAAGCTGTCGAATAAAAGTTGTTTGTTTTGATGAACAGAATATGCTCTTAAAAGGATGCTAATTGATTACCAGCAACCCTGTATTTATGTGGTTGGTATTTTTTTAATGCTTTAAGACCTACCTCGAAGTATCACTGTAAAGCTGGAAGTTCCTGGCGCGACTAAGACAAGGAGACTTGGCCACTTGTACTAAATATAAAAAAAAATCTAAGTCTTACTTAAGTGCAACTTGCAATAATAGACAACTGCAACTTGCAATTAAAAGTTTCAAACTACAAAAATATTTAAAATCCATTACAAAATTTCGTCTTTAATAAACTCTCATATAGATTACTAAGCCATATAAATTTGGAGCTTCTTCAATCAAAATTTTATTTCCAGTCTCTTATATCGTTTGCGATAGCTTATCATACATTTCTACTCTCTCAACAAAAACATTTTGGCGAATGTAGAGCCGACTTTACGAAATGTTTCCGATTTCAGGTAATGCTTGAAATGGGTTCGCCCTACAGCCAGTTAGAGGTGGCATCGTTCATGTCGGTCAGCAAGGGGTATGCAGGCGAGTGTGGGCTGCGCGGCGGCTGGATGGAGCTCATGAACATGGACCGTGAAGTGCAAGCAAACATGTACAAGGCTATATCGGCCATGCTGTGCCCGACTGTGATTGGACAAGCTGCTGTGGACCTTGTCGTG
Source organism: Peribatodes rhomboidaria (assembly GCA_911728515.1). Classification (NCBI taxonomy): domain Eukaryota; kingdom Metazoa; phylum Arthropoda; class Insecta; order Lepidoptera; family Geometridae; genus Peribatodes; species Peribatodes rhomboidaria. Next base: position 13,028,191 of record OU452179.1, on the reverse strand, counting down.
AGTATCTTCTTAGGATTCTGCATCAAAATAGTTAAATGAAACCTGAGTAGAAAAGAGAGGAATACGGCTGAGTTTCTATTGAATAGGGTTATCAGGAAATATTCGGCTAAGTACACTCTCTTAGCCGAAGGGGGTCATTGTATATAAACAACTTTAATGTGGGGTCAACCCTGAAATCGAGGAAATAAAACAGCTGTTCTATAAATTTATTTGGTCGACGATCTATGAACTTATGTCCTGCCTGTTTATGGTTGCCTTTCCACCAAAATATGAATGGTGCGAGGATGTGTAGTAAGAAAATGATCCACCAAAACGAATTAAATAAAGTAATCCTATTTTTTTGTAAAATTTATCGGTCAAATCTCTTGCTATTTTTAACGTGCATTTTTTGCATGGATACTTGTAAGTGTGTGTAGATGACCTTTAATTAGATAACAGGGTTTTTATAACATGCTGTAAATACTTACTTAGTTTTTGTCGATACAGTTTTCGAAAAAAATATTAAAATGCTTTTGCCGCGCCTTGCCTAGTTGGTCGTTTTTTCGTTGGTCCTAATGTTGTATATAGGACAAAACAATCGGGAGGAGCCCAGAATTTAATGTGTAAAATAATGTTACTATGTAACTTCCTCAGGCGCGGCCTCCGCAGCAAGGAGAGCCCTCTTACGACCAATTTATCAAAGAGAAGACGAACATCCTTGCCATGCTCGACAAACGAGCCAAGATGATTGAAAAGGAATTCAATGCCACAGAAGGATTCAAGTGTAATCCTGTACAGGTAAGGGAGAAGAATATAACTAGCTGAGCCTTGCAGTTTTACATGCTGCTAAAAAGTGCTATCCAATGTGCTATTTTAGACTATAGTCTATCTTTGTGCCAAATTTCATCCAGATCCGTTCAACCGTTCCGGTGTGGTTGACAAACTTCCATCCATCCATCCATTTCCATCAAACTTTTACATTATTACAAGCTTTTATTTAACTTGCAATGTATGTAAGTATGTATGTAAACTATGTTTGTTCGGGTGGAATCTTGCAGCTCAATTTTGAAGCAGATATCTTCAACCGATTGAGCTGAAATTTTGTATACACGTTTAGTTTTGATGACGATGCATGGTTAGTTGTGTGACGTCATTCTAAATCCAACATGGCGGAACACAACGATACAGTCGTAGAACAAGAGATCTTTCTTTTGATGTAAAGAACATGCTTTCAAAAGGATGCTAATTGATTACCAGTAACCCTGTATAATTGGACAACTGCATTGTATTTTAATATTATATTTTTAGTGCTACATCGAAGGCATTTCCGTGCCCTGAATGCTAACAAAACCATAATATCAATACTTTTTATACTTTTGTAAATGTGTTTTACTTCCCTAGGGCGCTATGTACGCTTTCCCGTCAATCACAATTCCGAAGCGCGCGATAGAAGCCGCCAAGAAGGACGGGAAGCCGGCCGATGTGTTCTACGCGTTTCGTTTGCTGGAGGAAACTGGTATTTCTATTTACTACCGGTACCATCTTACTTACCTAGATTTCATGGGTCAGCTAGTAATAAACAAAAAGAGCACTTTGCTTTTAAAAATCCGTGTTTTCGGGATCAATGGAGGAAAATATACAAAAAGCTCTTCTTTAAAAAAAAACCGTGTTTTTGGGATCGATGGAGAAAACCATCATAACATATCGTCACGCCATTACCCCGAAGGGGCTGGCAGAGATGTAATGCAACACCCACACTTCGCCGTACGATATTCAGTCCCAAATATGACAAGGGGCGAGCCTTTCGCCATACACCGGGCTCCAGTCATGCAGCAGATGACATACAATACGCTCAGATGTTCACACAATGAACAAATTGGTGCGTGCCGTCGGCTGGGTTCAAACCCGCTTCCTTTGGCTTGAGAGGCGGGCCTTTTCCAACTAGGCTATCATTACTCTAGGTTTTAGGTTTTCATGGAAAAACCTAGAAAATAAAAAGCCGCGAAAAAGTTTACTTTAGATAAATATGTAAGTATCCGAATATCTTATCACTGTCAGAAAGTCCGCCTCTCAAGCCAGAGGGAGCGGGTTCGAACGCAGCCGACGGCACGCACCAATTTGTTCATTGTGTGAACATATGTGCATATTGTATGTCATCTGCTACATGACTGGAGCCCGGTGTATGGCGAGAGGTTCGCCCCCTGTCACATTTGGGATCGAATATCATCCGGCGACGGTGTTGTACACCTCTGCCAGCCCCCTCGAGGGAAAGGCGTGACAATATGTTATGTAATCGCAATCCTCCACACAGGTATCTGCATAATCCCTGGCAGCGGTTTCGGCCAGCGTCCCGGCTCGTACCACTTCCGCACCACCATCCTGCCTCAACCGCCGATGCTGCAAGATATGTGTGACATCTTCAAGAGTTTCCACGCTAAATTCACAGAAGAGTTCAAGTAAAGGTCGGTACTAAGCGAAGCAAAAGTATATTTAGAAATACTTTTGTACCTTATTAAGTCTAAAATACATTTCTTCAGTCAATAATAGTATGTTCGTCAAATAATCACAATATTGAACGAATGGTCTGAGCATCAGCCAGCCTGTTAATTAAATGTTGTATTAGACGCTATGTAACAATAAACGGTTATATTTTTTACAATAAAATCCCGAAAAATATAACAGGGCTTACTGAGGGAAAATTCAAATCACATGGAAAAACTACATAAATGAAAAGAGGGTATTATAAGGTTAAGACTTATTTAGAAGACAAATATGACTGGAGCCTTCCACTTCCGCCAAGTAGCCACTAGTATTTATAGATACCTAGTTGTAAGCCAAAATTTGTGAGACTAATTTATTTATTCTTTGAAAAAATAATGCCCCTCAGTTTCTTGCCTGTTCTTCTGAGTAGAGGCTCTTTATCCGAACAAGGCGGTCAAGTCTATTTAAAAAAACTTTGACGTCCATAAGTGTATCTTTGATACCTAAATTGAATAAAAACATTTTTCACTTTGACTTTGACTTTCTCAGTACCCAATTTAAAATCTAACTCGAGTAAAAATTATGATCTCTCGAGTAAAAATTATGATCGCTAAAACTGGGTAGTCGTTACTGAGTCGTTGGGTACTGTATTTCAAATTGAGTTTTCGAAGAGTGAGTACCGAGTACGTGCGTACTCACTCAGTTTTCGGCTAATCGCTTGCTCAACATTCAGTTCGCCCAATAGACGACACAGAGTCAGCCAGCCAGAATGTCATGGTAGGCGGGGGCCTAAGTAGGGGTAGATAGATAGATAGACAAACTCTTTATTGTTCAGTGTTCACACCACACATAACAAAAAAACAAGAGAATAATTAAAATAAAATAAATAAATTCGGGACACTTCCACACACGATCGCCTGACCCCAAACTAAGCAAAGCTTGTACTATAGCGGCCAGAGATTGATATATATACTAAGATATTTTTAAATAGATACTTAAATACATATTAACACCCAGACATAGAACAATATAATAATACTTATTCTATAGTGTAACAACTGGCGGCCTTATCATTAAAAGAGATCCCTTCCAGGCATCCTTAGAATGGAGAGGATACAACAATTGAGTATGGGACAGGGTGTGCAGAATTAACAAAAATAAACAAATTATTGATAACCGCGGTTTCACCCGCGGTTAAAAAGTATCCTATGTGTTATTCTAGACTATAATCTATCTCTGAGTCAAATTTCATCCAGATCTGTTGAGCCGTTCTGGCATGAAAGAGTAACATCCATTCCATCCATCCATTCTTACAAACTTTCGCGTTTATAATATTAGTAGGATATAAACATAGAGTGATATTCATACATCGATATTCATATATCGAGTGTTATTTATGGTTTTGTTGCGTTTTTTGTTGCTTCTTAATTAGCAGAGACTTAATTGCGAATGAAATTCACCTTGCAGGGATTCAGGAAGAGCTGACCAGGGCTGTACGGGTCAGAGGCAGGCCTCGGCTGGACCGCTTCTGGATCGCCTCTCCCAAACTAGTGTGTGAACGCGTCAATATAATTTTACTATGATCTCATTAAATATGATCTCAGTTACGACTGGTAGTATAAAAAGGAAGGTTCAATACCATCCGTTTTGAGTCAATCTGAGTCGTCATCATCAGCAGGTTGCTCAGCTTACGACAGCGACCTTATTTTTACGCTTGAGATATGTTCTGGTCATTGTCTTTGTTTGAAAATTTATAGGAGTGAGAGTGACCTGCTAACATATCACGCTTGAGAATAAGGGAGCCTGGGAATTTATAAGCCAATTTCCTCTCGCCAATCTTGTGTTGTGCGAATCTCGTGCTGTTATGTGCCTTATTATATCAAGTGACTTGATGATTTTAATATACAGGGTTATAGGTACCTAACCAAAAATCTCTTAAGGATTCATTGTACTCATCAATACTAACAACTTTTACTATGAAGCCAATCTTGTAATCGCGAAAAAAAAACAGCTGTTCCATACAAAAAGTTCAATCACCTGAGACAAAATGTATGGAACAGCCGATTTTTTTTTCACGATTTCGGAGTTCGCCCCATAGTAAAAGTTGTTCATATTGATTGTTAAGAGGTTTTTGGTTAGGTACCTATAACGCTGTAGATAAAATGCTTTAATTAAAATAAATTAGTAAATTTTCGATCTTTTGCAAGTAGTCAAGTGCTCATAGTATTTTTTTTTTAAACTTGCATAAATATACTAGGCGTTTGCTAAATATAGCGGCCTGGTGGCCCATGAATAAGACGCCATAAATGATGTGAATGAGTAGAATATGCCAGAGAAATTACAAATAGAAAGGACATCCAAATCTAGTGTCTACATAGCTTAATGATTTTATCTTTGAATTTTATTGTAGAATTTTGTTTTATTATACATAGTAGTATTTAACTTGCATAAAAAGATTATGACTATTTTATATGCCTATAATCTCCCTTTGTAGACACTCCTTACCTTTTTGTGTTTTTTTTTTCTTCGATTATTTGTGAATAATGAGAGGAAATATTTTTATATTGAGATTATTATAGTTATAGACGAGTGTCTGATATAGATATAAAATAAATTATATTGTAAAATAAATACTCAGTAAATTATGGTGTTTTTTTTTTTAAATAATTGCCATAAAAGATGCTAAAAGTATCGTCTTAAAAATTGTAGGGCCATAGTAATCTGTCGAAAGCGTGTGTTCATCTCAGGACTCCGTACATGTATTACTAGCAGTTTAGTTCGCGTTTATTCAGAAAATAGGATCCAAAAATCCTCCAAAAAAAATGTAAAATACTGTAACGAATTATAAAATTTGATCAAAATCCGTTTAGCCGTGAAAAACCTAACACAGACGGACAGTCAGATTAACTTTCGATTTTAAAATATTAATGTGGAAATAGGCTTTTTTTAACAATTTTTAAAAAGAGTAGTAAAAACAGTTATTGACATAATCCTTTTTTTTTTTTCACCTTGGGAAAATCCTTTATGGATACCACCAACAGCCCCGGGTGCGGGCACAGAGTAGTTATGTGGGAATCCCGCCACTGACGGCCTACCCACTAAAAACCCAAGGGTGTTCCACCTCGGCGCAAAATGTCGGGGCAACGGACTCCTCCGCAGCCCCGACAGCGCCAGCTCCTTCGAGCACCTCCTCGAGCTTGCGCTCTCTCCCTCTCGATGACGATGTGTCGAACACCAGACACATCGTCATCATCCACCTCCTCGGGGACCAATTTTGCCCGTGGGCGCCAACCAGCACCCGTGCCTAGGCGCCCATGGTCCCCATGCGACGGGTCAGATGAGTGGCCCCGCCGCCTGCCACTTCGGCCGCAGAGGATAGGGAGAGCGGCAACGATACACCGACACGCCTCTTCCTCTGCGGCCCCACCGCGTCCGCCATCAAAACGGTGGCGACCCCGCTTGGGCCGCGGAAGGTAGGGAAAGTGGCAACGACACACCAACAGTCCTCTCCCGCCGCGGCCCCCAGCCTTCGGTTGCAGTGTCGCACACGCGACACTGCACCCCGCCTCAGTTGTGGGTCTGCCCATACAGACCCACACCCTACTTAGGCCGCTTCCATGTGGGCTTTGGGCTAAAGCCCCAGGAAGCGGCCCCACCTCGGATTCCTCTTGGCTTCACCGTGGTTGCCTAAGCCACGGCTACTGAGCCCCCCCGCCACGACAAGGCGGGAACCCGCGGGGGAGTATTGACATAATCCTATTCTAACTTACTTTAAAAACGCGAAAGTAAGTTTGTTAATTTCTTTAGTTTTTTGTACTTAACGCTTGATCTACTCAACCGATCGTCATAAAATTTTGCATACACGTTGCCAGAGGTACAGAGAAGAAATAGGGTACTTTTCATCCGGAAAATATAACAGTTCCCTCGGGACCGCGGGGCGTAGCTAGTTAAATTACCTAAATATAATAAGTATTAGTTGGTAGGCACGCTACAATGCACCGTATTTTAGACAATAAATAATGTTTTAAACAAAATTGTAGTGAGTGTTTGGAAACTGTATAGAATCCTCAAATTAAACTACATACCACTTTACTGGATTACGACTTGGACTTCCAGGCCATTTAACCTGCTTAGATTTTACCGTGAGTTGAACTATTCCAAGCTGCTTCCAAGTGATTTGTAAGATACTTTTTGTGTATCTTTGTAAATGTACAAGACGTGCAATGCCAAATTCCTAGGGAGAAAAAGAATTTTGACAAGAAAAGTCATATTTGGGTTGTCAAAAGTGTCAAATATTCTCCTGTCAGGAATCAGTGATGCCAAACGTGGAGTAGCTTTCTACCGTTTTTTATGGATTTTTTTTTGTGTATTTGCATTTGCACACACGTTTAACTAATCCTAAAATAAGCTAAGCTTAAACTATGGCTACCAGAGACAATATATTTTTAAATACATACTTATATATATATTGACACGAATACCCATACAGTCATTTACTTATAGGTAAACAGGCAAACATTCATACCATGAATGTTTGCCTTAGGTGAAAATCGAACCCACGCCCCCAAGGTCAGAAGGCAGGTTCACTACCAACTAAGCCATTAAGGCAGTCTGGTTAAATTCCGTTGGCAATTGGTAATAATTTCCTTAAAATAGGTACGCCCACAGTCGACTGGCTCCTACTTACTGAAAACTAAATAAATAAATACGATATGTACTCATAATAGTCTTGTTCATTTGTTAACTTTTATCTAGATGTCATTTAGTACGAAATATACTTTAATTATGGTAAAACACGTTACCTTTATCTCGGAAATACGGTGACCCCAATTAAAGCCAGCGGCAACACTGCTGAAATGTCAAAACAAATAAAGAATTTTTGAATGAAACATTCCGCAAATTTTTCGAATTCCTTGTAGATTGTTGATTATATAACAGCTGTTTCTTAGCTATTTTAGAAAAAAAACTATTTTACAAATTAACCAGTTATCATCGGCTGTAGTTATTAAAATTGGCGTAAAACTCATAACTAGTTTATGTAGTAGCGATAAGTGCAGTTTACTACATCTTAAAATCTTGTCTTATCGTGCTAGATAACAGATAACCTACGCGGGGGTCATTATAGGGAATTTGTAAGTTTATCAAAAGTGTATCAGTAGTGTCGTAGTATTATTTATTGCAGACCGTTGTTTACAAGTACTCGAAGAAACGTATCGATTGTAGTCGCGTAAAAGCTGCCGCGCCGGCAGTGTCACGTACAAAAATCGACATCAAAATCACACCGCTCAAGAAACACCGCAAATATAGTGTTATAAAATCGTGACGCAATTTGTCACTAGTAAATTCAAGTGCCCAGTGTAGTATTTGGTAGATAGTGAAAAAAGTAGTTCGGTTGATTGTGACCATGTCGCAGATCAAGGTGATAAGCCGCGCTAGTCGCGTTTTAGCCGGCGCCGCGCAACGTTCTCGCGCCGACCACGTATTATCGCAATTGCACGACCTACAGGGTGCTCGCACCATGGCTTCAAAGGCGATTACTTTGGAAAACATCAACCCGAACATCCTAAAACTGGAATATGCCGTGCGCGGCCCGCTCGTCATCCGCGCCGCAGAAATCGAAAAGGAGATAGAAAAGGTACCCATTCAAATTAAACAATTTAACAGGCCAGGAAGTATCCCAAAACTATTCTACAATACTAATTATTTTTCACTTATGAATGTCCACGAAATTTAACTCAAATTTTCATTGCAGGCAAAATATTGGATCAATACTTTTTCCATGAATAAAATAGTGAAAGCATTGCTGTAGCCAATAGTTGCAAGGTTATTTAACTACTTTCATTGCAGTACTTTTGAAAGTCAATGTGTGTTGTAGAAAATAATTGGCATTATTAACATAGGTACACATTCTTTGTTTCAATATGTAAACCAAAAATGATGTGTCACCATTGGTCACAAAGTATGCTGCGTATAATTCAGGATGTTGTAATTATCCTCAATTTTACATTCTGTTCCGAACACATCTTTTATCTCCCTACCTACATTTTGATGTTTGCATTGCCATACATTTAATATTATCTACCTGTGATGCAATAAAACTTATTTATTGTGTGACTGCAGTGATAACTGCTTAACATAATGAATGATATTCCTCTTGTTTGATTAATTATGTAACTAAACAATATTGTTTTATCGCATAGGAATTAGCGTGCTGCTATGACTAGACAAATAACCATCTTGACACCTTGTAACTTTCTCATAAATGCAATATTCAAATATAGTCTAAATTCCAGAATTTAGATTGCATCTGAATATACATTATAAAGTTCATAGAAAAATAGTTCAAGTTCACTACAGCATATGCATTCCTTACTATTTCCTGTGCAATAGAACAATATTGTTTAGTAATCATGCCATGTAGAACATTGACTTGATCACACTCATTCTCCTGTGTATTAATGCAACTTCCAAAATGGAGGATCTATAAAAACAAAGACTGTGACTGAGAATTGAAATATTATAAAATGCGACAGAAAACCCTACACTGACTCCTCTAATAGGTATATTTGTGCATGTTAGGGATGTTTTCTGTGTCCTTATAAGCCACAAAAGATGAAATTAAAAAAAGAGATCATACTTACTTGAAGACAGATCAAAATTCACAAAGAACTAACAAAAGTGAAGCAGGTTCATTTCACAAATGATCATGAAAGAATCTTAAACAGTAAAATAAAGATAAGATAAATCAGATAAGATATATGAAGAGGAAATTTCTAAAGCAAACAGAGATATTCTTAAACCATAATCAGCTCAGAGATAAACTCTACCTCAAAATACTATGTAACAATAAAAATTGAAAGGAAATGTGAAAGTCTTCCTGATTTGTCAGGTGTTATAGGGATAAATGATTTTTTTGTACCCTGGGTTCGGTGGTCATGCTAGAATTTACAAAGATGAAGAGAAATAGTGTCTCTTATAACAGCCTCTTATTCTCAATCATTCGGAAGCATTTCCGATTGAATTTCAAAAACTGTACAGTAGCAATCCTGGCATGGAATTCTATAGCGAAACCACAAGTATAAACTTTAAACTTTAGAGTAATATATTAAATAATGCTTTAGAGTCTAAAGCATTATTTAATATATTGGGAAACAAAAAAAAGTTACCTGCAGGTAAAACCACAGCGAATAACTAGTGAAGCTAATGTTGTATGGAAAAATCTCATCACTCAGAGTGTGAAGTGTTAAATAGTTAATTTTGCGGCACTAATAGCATAGCTATAAGTAAATTGTGTACACAAGGCCATGGTTATGGCTTTATGATGTTACAAGGTATTAAGCTTTGTTCAGACTACATTAGTTTGCATACATTGCAAAACTTTGCTGTTTGCATACATTTCGTTACTAAACTACTCACCACTCTATTAAACTAGTCTAGTACGGACTAGGCTTTACTCGTAGGTAGTTTTTCTGCAGTTCTATTTCTGAAATGAAGTTTTAGAAGACCTGTATTGGTTTCTAACATAATATCTTATTATGGAAACATTTTCATAAAATGTAATTTATGTCAGACTAGCTGCGCCTTGCGGTGTTACCCACTGTTTAAATTCCTGAAGGAATATTTATCTTTTTGAGATAAAAGTTAGCCTGTTAATTCAGTGTGTCAGCTACCTCCATACCAAATTGTATCAAAATTGGTCCAGCCGTTTGAGTGTGCAGAAGTAACAAACAAACACCCTTACACACACTTACAAAATATTGTTGCCTTTATAGTTTAAGTGCAATGTGAAAACAACTATTATTTATTTTATGGTGATAATGTGGTTTGGATGATTTTTTATAAGAAAGAAAACTTAATTTATGAATGATGGTTCTCACTGAACTTCTCAGTTCTTCAAAAGAACCCAGAATTTAGTAAAACCCAAAATTTTCCAATTAAAAAGGTTTCTTACTTCTAAGACCAGTCTAAAACCTTTCTACACACATGTTGTCGGGCTAAATGGAAAGTATATGCTTAGCCAATTAAGGCTCTAGTACTTATAATAATGTAATCAGCTTTTATCATCAATTGGCTATCATCATCCATTATGTCTATGTAATACAAGACTTATTATATGATAAGGCATGTGTGCACAAGGCAGTCACTTAATATTCAACTTTGAGCCTTATTGCAACTTGTTATGGTTGATAAATCTATGTACTATTTTTTCACAACAATAATTTACTATTTGCATGTAAAATTATATTGCTGAGTTTTGTAAGGAGTAGCTATGATGCACTTACGTGTACAAACCATAGTTTTACTCGAGATCCGTTTCCTAATGTTTTCTGGGGTAGGTAAGTTTAATATTCTGTTTGCATAATTTATGCTCTACTTCCTGTTTGAAGTTGGTTTGCAAAAGGTTGGATGGTTGGATGGTGCTGGTCCAGGACAGAAAGAAAACAATAAAATAGGGGGAGACCTTTGTTTAGCTAATTAATTAAAGCAAAAAAAGGTTGTATTCTTCTTTAATATTACCAGAAAGTTGAATCACATAGTTGTTAAGAGTCCTGCGACGCTCTGAAATTTCCATACAAACGTTCTTGGTTTTTTTAAAAAACCTCCAAGAGAAAAATATCCGCATAATAATAGAGCTATGAAAAATATCCGCATTTTTAAGCGGCCACTTTTGAATGATTTATTCAATAGGTAGACAAAGTAAATCAAAAATCCCTTTACATAGGGAGGTTGTCTACATTATTAGCTGTTAAATGAACCCATAACACAAGGGAAATTCATAGTTATTTAAGAATTATTACAGAAGTGCAAAAGTCATAAAAAAAATTGAAATTGTATTTTGTCACTCTGTAGGTAACTTTAGAGGCTCGTCAGTATCATTACTTGCTCTCTTTGCTCGTCATCTTCTTCTACACGAAATTACCATAGCATACCTTAAGCCAATGCGAAGTTAGTCTAAAGTGGTCGCCGGACTCTAAAACAGTTTTTTTACCCGACTGCGCAAGAAGAAGGGTTATGTTTTAGGAGTGTCTGTATGTATGAGGTTTCTTTGACACACCCTCCAGCTTATACAACTAACATAAGTTGTATAAGCTTTGGACATTTGAATCGTCTTAATAGTGGAAGTGACATAGGGTACAACATTTAATTTTTGCAGCCTGGTTTTTTGTTTTTCTTTTAAAATTAATTTTACTTGTTAATTTGAAATCTACTAAAGAGCCTTTTAATGTGTATTATATTTCAGGGAGCCCAAAAGCCATTCAAGAGCGTGGTCCGAGCGAACATCGGCGATGCACATGCTATGGGTCAGATGCCCATTACCTTCATCAGACAGGTGAGAGGCTATGTCACGTCAGAGGCCTTTGAATGGCCTAAAAAGTGTTCAAAGAAAAAACTAAATACTCTACAGAAAAACGCTGATACACTGAAGTCTTTGGGTATAAACAGGGATTTAACGATATCTCGATTTTCAAAATCGTTCAAGACTGTTTAGTCTACACGAGATCACGCGGAAAAATATGAAACAGTAATTTAGGAATACTATTATTTATATAATAAAAATCCTCGTTTGTGTGGCCACCCGTTTTGGTGGCCTGAGAAGTGGAACTGTTAGTAGTCAAGCCAGCTACTAAAGCCTTTCAATTGCAGACCACAAAAGGCTTTTATAATCTAGAAAGGTAGCGATCAGCGGAGACCCAATCACTGGTAACCGGACAGTGACGTTTTGAACAATGATTGGGCGTCGCTGATCGCCACTTAGGTCGTACTAAGAACGTACAAGGCTACAACCATCAACCGAAGAAACTCCCTTCTTAAAACCTAAGTTTTTAACGAAAGGAAACGATCCTGAAAACATAATTCTTTGAACCATGTGCGGGCGTTATTTTTGTAGCGCGTCACTAACTTTGTTGCACTGACTCGAAACTCGAATCTACTTATGCACAATGCGACAATCTTATGCGTAGATTTGAGTAGGGAGTCACTATCGTTTTTTCTGCAGAAAACTGCTGGCCTCCCGTGGCGAATTTCTAGTTCTGCTATTTGGCCAACTTTACAAATGGGTTGGTGGCTCTGTACTGGAATAGGTGTTAGCGTGCAACGTCGGTCGATGACCCTCCATTACTGATGGAAATTACTGCAGCAAACGCTGACCTAAATAGGTAGTAAAATACACTTGTCACGGACAGTACTTACCTACTTCTGATTTAGTAATGAACTATTGATGGAACTACGACACAGAATGTCTCTCCATTTTTAGCAGACAATAGCGTAACCAATACTACCTTTTAAACTAGCATAGGTATTCACAATCATTCGGAAACGTTTCCGTTCGGATTCCCAAATTTTAAGTTCAAATTTTTCGAATCTCAGTCCGTATTCATAAGTTTTTAAATGTGATTCAATCTTTCAATCGGATATCAACTCGATTCCCTATTCCATGTATGAAAGTAAACTGAGAATCGAAGAATTTGATTTTGAAACTTTTGGGATCCGATCGGAAACGTTTCCGAGTGTTTGTAAATAGCACCGCAGGTGCACCATATGTATTTTGATATGGGTGACTTGGTGTTTGACCGCAGCTTCACCTAATGTTAAGTGACGGTTAAAATATAATTAGCTAAAGCTGGCAATGTGTCTTAGTTGTCGTGTGTTTGTGAACTACTCTACATTATAAATTCAACAAGATATGAAACGCCTTTGTCCGTTTTTAGGTTCCGTTCCGTACCAAAATGGTAAAAAGGAACCCTTTGAGAATCCGATGTCTGCTTGTCTGTCTGTAGGTTACGACCTGTTATTTTCAACATAAAGCCTACGGAAATCCAAGTACGGTGCATTGGATGTATTCTTAATACTTACTCGTGTGGGCCCGATGTTAAAAGCTACTAAAATATTTGTATGATATTTCAGGTGCTGGCATGCATTACGTATCCACCTCTGATCACTAAAGGCGACTTCCCTGCTGACGTGGTCGCCCGTGCCAAAGAAATACTCGGTGGATGCGGGTAAGGAATATTCTAAATTTTTTATACATCAGTGAATTATCACTTTCATTGCAATCTTTCCCCTTCTTATTTCACTTCAGAAATTTACAATATCTTCGACATCTACTTTCACGTCTCTCCCTTCCCTATACCACTTCTGAGCATCGTCATCATTATTCACAACTAGCTTGTTACCTGCATTTATAAATTTAAATGTCTATGTGCTATTCATAATGTGTAATTTCATCCGAATCTGCTTAACTGTTCTGGCGTGATTGAGTAACAAACATCCATCAAATAGGTACAATACATCTAATACGATTTTCTTACTAAGTAATTTATTTGATAACCAATATTTTTGGCCTTCTTTGTCCCATTTACGAGCATAATTATCATTATCAACCATATTCACCTGTTTAGATATCTCCATGTTTTAATCCCACTTCTAAGCATCATCATTTTCCACTTTTTGTACATCTTTTTTTCGAACCATCTTTGTCTGTCATGTGTCAATCTTGTTTACTGTCTCTCTTTTGAAAAAAATTGTGCGTAGTCTCTCCGCGCGCAAGAAGTGAAACTTCTGTGTATCTTTCTTTCTCTCTCCCACTTGCGTTGGAATATTGGACGCTACTCGTTGCAAACGCTCGCGCTGGCCTGTAACATGTATACTAAGCGCATGCGTTCGAGTGCCACGCATTCACTCTCGCTCTGTCTCTTTCTATTCCTCCTCCCCAGGAGCGTTAAACGTTTAACGCAACCTTGTTGGAAGTCGCATTAGAAGTTTCACTTCAATAACAATTCTTAGACAATACTTAAGAAGAAATAAAAGTACTGCGGTAGCGGTATTTTTTTAAACTTATCGGCAAGTTACGCCACTCATGTAATATACCACGGCTCTATTGATTGATTCACCGCTTATTTAGATAGTCAGCTGCTATGAGCTGATAAGACTCGTTGGCTTCTTTATCTCGAAAGTAATAATAAATACTTGCGTCATTTATTATGGAAAATATTATTGTTGATCGAAGTTCATCAAACGTAATTTAGAGTAAATATTAATTTTGGAAGACTTTGATGTGGAACCGAGAGTATGTTTGTTGAGCGTGGTAATGATATGATGCAACCTAATAAATAATAGTTGTACAAAATGTTTTCAAACTTGCATAAGAATAAAACCGGCCAGTTGCGAGTCGGACTTGCGCAAAAAGGGTTAACCACTATCTATAACAGCAAAAAAACTTGTCTTTTGGATGGGAGTCTACTTAAATATTTATAGTACACTCTTTTTTCGTATTTGTTGTTATAGCGGCAACAGAAATACATAATTTTTGAAAATTTTAACGGTCAAATTATCACGGTTCATGAGATACAGCCTGGTGACTGACGGACTTACAGGCAGACGGATGGACAGCAAGTCTTAGTAATAGGGTCCCGTTGTATCCTTTGAATACGGGACCCTGAAAAGAAGGACAATAATCGCTTCATATTTACGCTCATAGCTTCCCCACCAGGATGTCCCTTTCCCAGTAGCTAAGACCCGGATTTAACTAACGGCTTGGAATTGTTTTGGGACCTTTTGTTCTTGTTGTTTTTCCCCGTATTACACGAAATCACCAAAAACAAGTATTTTTTTGCGCTTAGTTTGATATGAAGAATTTTGATGATTTTTTGTACCTGCAAAAAAATACAGCTGGTAGAACTATCTAAACCTAGGTCTCTAAATTTTCAGCGATTACACCACACTCTTTTCGATGTTTACACCGAGCAAATTATTCTTATTTATGCCCTTGTTACAATGAATACCTTTAATAACGACAAAAAAATGTAATTTTACTCGACGATCTCATTTTACCCTCAAATATGATTTAAGATTTTCAACTCTAAATAAAGCGACTTAAGTAAACGTGTGTGTGTGGGTGAAAAATAGTGCAATGACGGCGCTTTAATGGAAGCTAACGAAACTGTGAATTTACGCCAATGTACAGTCTGTTCATTGAATTCACTATCATGTTTTAGGAATGTGAGTAGCATGGAAAAGCGTGGGGATAGAGCCGACTGAATCGGAGTGTGATAGGTGAAAGGCAAGCACAAGAAACTAGCAAGTCGCAAGTCTAAACGTACGAACTCACGGTCACAAGCTAGTTGGTAGCAAGTATCTTTAAGTGCCCGCGTAGCTCTGACCTTGTTACGTAATTTATCAATAAACTAGTATACCTATCTTACTACTGTCTCTTCTATCTTTTCTCAATGCGTTCAATTGAAAATAATATCCGAGATTGTCGCGCAACCTTGAACTTGGTTACATAATATTTGCTCACGTGTTTGCGGCTGCCCCTTTTGCAACGGAACTGGTTATACGAGCCTTTCGTCGACTTTAGATCTTTTATTCATTACTCGATGACGCTACGTGGGACATGTGTAGTTGTACATGCCACGTTTATAATGTTATGGAGTTATGTTTTTAAATAAATTTAAAGAATCCATTTATTTATACAATACAAGTTACACAATAGACAATACATACTTTACGGACTAACAAACATAATATAACATATCGTCACGCCTTTCCCCCGATGAGGCTGGCAGAGGTGTAATACAACACGCACACTTCGACGGAAGATATCCAGTCCCAAATGTGACAGGGGGCGATCTCATCTCATCAAGACCTCTGCAGATAACTCCAATATTACCATATCTTTGTCAACAGGCGAATAAAAAGCCAAACGCGAACTCATTCGCGTAAAAAAGATATGTTTCTATCCCTGTCACATTCATGGTCATCAGTGATAAGTAACAAAAATTAATTTCTACTGCCCTTCTAAATATTCCCGCTACCAGCTTTAAATCACACGAAAGATACGAGTAAAATAACTAAATATGTACCTTAGTGGTATCTCTCTAAAAGTCATATTCAAACCACGATCGACTCTAAAAATCAATTCGACATCATCATCAGTCCGTGTCTACACAGTACGACGGTGATTGGGAGTTAGTACCGTTCCAACTCTACCCCTAACGGTAAAGCATTGCCCCTATTTGAGAAATAAAATAAAAAACATTCGGGACACTTGCACACACGGTCGTCTGACCCCAAACTAAGCAAAGCTTGTTACATACACATATACTTTCAAAAACATACATACAATAACACCCAGACAGAACAAACACCAATGTTCATCATAGAAATGTTTGCCCTACGTGGGAATCCAACCCACTCCCCCAAGCTCAGAAGGCAGGTTCACTGCCACATGAGCCACCGAGGCAGTCATATACAATTGTAGATCATATGGAGCGCCGATAGGCTGCTAATTCGTGACCAGTTCTCCGGGAAACTGCGCATGGCTCTGATGCCAGAGAAGAATATTGTTCGCTTAAGTGGGTTATCCGTTCAAACTCAAACTAATTTCTCCTTTCAGTGGTGGCTCAGTAGGTTCATACACCGCATCTCACGGCATCGAGTTGATCCGCCGTCGAGTGGCCGAGTACATCGAACGGCGTGATGGCCACCCCGCCAACTGGATGGACATCTGCCTCACTGGAGGAGCCTCCAATGGCATCAAGAACTGCCTGCAGCTGCTGTGCAAGGACATCGGCGGGAAGCCTTCAGGTTTGTAGTTAGCCGCTTTTTAGACCTTTTTCTACCAGACTGCGCAAGGAGGGCTATGTTTTTCGAGTGTAGGTATGTATGAGGTTTCTTTGGCACGCCCTACAGCCTAAACAGCTTGATGTATTTCGGCATGTGAGGTATCATTTGAATCGTCTTGATAGTGGAAGTAAAATAGAGTACAACATTTTGCAGTCGTTTTTTTGTTTTTCTTTTAATAATATTACTTTTTTACTCAGTTATAGGCTTGCGCTATGCTGGCATACCATAGCATACATTACCATCTGATGTTAAACATGGCACAAAGTTTCTATTATGCTGTGGCCTTACATTGGTTTGCTTGGGTTCATTTTGAATTGGCCAAAATGGAACCTTATTACTGGGTGACACATTGGCTTCAATATTGACTTTGTGTCCAAAGACACATTGGTGTCATGGCCCTAGATAGGTGCAAATTGAGCAATTTGTGACCGTGGTATTAGTAAAATGATTTTTAAATCGGACCAGCTGTGCTAGTATGGCACTTTGTCGAACGTTAAACTGACGTAACTTTAAACTCGATAAAATTGTGGCCTTTGTCCATGGTCTGAACAAAATTGTCGACAAAAAAAACAAACATACGAATTTAGGACCTCCTTCTTTTTCGAAGGTATTCCACCGAAAAACCGGACTTCAACAACAGTATTTTCGGAGCTAGTTAAGTTTAACTTAAAGTTCGCTTTCCACAGAGGCGGAGCGGTGCACAATTGACCAATCACAGTACTAAAGTGAAGCGGAAATCTCCAGCATTGTGATTGGTCAATCATGCACCGCTCCGCTCAGCTCCTCAGTGGAAACCCAATCTTAGAACGCTTTAGCAGTTTACACGCTCTTACCCGCTCGCACAAGCTACAATTTTAACCAAACAAATTTCGATACTATAAAATCGTTCAGGCTGACATAGGACAGACAAGCAAATAAACTACACTTTACTAGTTACTAAGCAAACGTGACAAGCTTAACACATATTCTTACTAGCTGTAAGTCGCGACTTCGTTCACGTTTATTCAGAAAATAGTATCCAATAACCTTTCTTGTGAAATACTTTAACTAATTATTTTTCATCAAGATCTGTTCAGCTGTTTAGCCGTGAAAATCCCACAAACAGGCAGACAGATAGAGTTCCTTTCGATTTTAAAAATCAGTACCTATGTATTTTTCACGACACGTCTTGGCAGCAGACTGATTACCATAGTAGCTATAATTCATTATGTGGTCCACCGCAACTGTTGAATAGAACTAATTATCTTGGTCTTGTACCGTCCCGAGTGTTAGCAGTGTTGATATTAATTTAAAACGACAAAATAAAATATCTCAAATGTTTTGAAGTGCTAAATGCATGAAGTTATAGTTCTAGCGCAATTTCTAAGATCATATTTGAAGTAAGAGAAGCATGTCCAAACAAGTATTTTATCATTTAAATTAAATTGATTAAAAATAAGTGTATTAGGCTAAGCCATTCAAAAAAAACATTAAGATAGAAAACACCTCACGGTCTAAAATCTGAGAAACGTTTGCCCTTAAAGGTCACAATTATAGATGTACACAAATATACAAAACACACATACACCCAGAAAAATCCTACCCTGATTAGAAGTCGTTTATGAAAGGAGACAAATCAGACATATCAATGAATCAACAAGGTCAGACGATAGATAATAAGCAAACAATATGAAGCAATTTTAGAACAATTCGTCTTAATGTAGCAATTTGGCACAATTTTCTTCGCTTCGCTCACAAAAACATTGTCCGTAACATTTTATTTGTATGGTACAATCTGTTGTACGATCTTTTGAGTTTTTGCTGTCGCGTAATGACAAAAGTACAAGAACAATTTTATTAGATTAGCAATCTAATTGTATCGTGTGAACAAAAAAAAAAATAAGATTCGAGGTACGAACGCAACGTTCGATTACGTACGAGCACGGGTGCAATACCCGTACTCGTACGTAATCAGAGTAAACAATCCGATTGGCCAATCGAATTGTATCGTGTGAAAGGGGTTTCAAGTTACAATCAACCTTTTTCAATTTCCAGGCGTCATGGTACCCGTTCCCCAATACCCGCTCTACTCGGCTTCGATAGCCGAGTACGGGCTTCAGAAAGTGGATTACTACCTTGATGAGGATTCAGCCTGGTCCTTGGACGAGGCTGAACTGGAGCGAGCCCTGAAAGCAGCCACAGACTGCAATGTGCGAGCGCTGGTCGTCATCAACCCGGGGAATCCCACTGGGCAGGTCAGTAGGACCAATGTTGTTCCCTGTGTATACTAGATTAGGTCATTAGGGTGCCACTAACAGTTTAGGTTAGATCTACTGCGTTTTCATATCTATGTTTTCTAAGCTGATGTGTTAACAATTTTACAACAAGTCGTCGTTAATAGAACTCATTATTCTATCTACACAAAATGTAAGGATTACAAATGAATGGAAATTAGTGTGGACGAGCGCCACTAACATAGTAAATGTTTGGGTTTAATTCAGTTGTCACCAAGTCAGGAGCTCCACAGGGCAGGTTATTAGGACCAATGTTATTTCTTCTATACAACATTCACGGGGGAAAACAAAGTAATACAAGCTTTTACAGATGCTACGAACTGTAATGTTCTCATTAATTTTTTTATAAGATTGACTGATGAGACGACCAAGTCGCACGCCTGATGGTAAGCGTCACGTTTACCTGTAACAGTTCAGTGCGACCTAGAATATAAAAACCCTGCGCGGCAATGCATTGCGCTTGTCACCCTGAGATTTTTGATGTTTTGGTTTTGATGTTGTTCTTTGTGCTAAGTTATTTCTCTATAAACATTGCCCTTCATTCCTGAACATAGTAATATTTGCACACTACTGCTTGGTGGTTGAATTAAACTGGGAAAGGTATGGTACTTTTCCAGGCAGACTATGCAACTTGCGGTAAAATGTTTTTTGTAAAGATTTAATAAAAAAATATATTTCCAGGTTTTGACCCGAGAGAACATCGAGACGATTATAAAGTTCGCTCAGAAACACACTCTGTTCGTATTCGCGGACGAAGTGTATCAAGACAATGTGTATGCTGAGGGAAGCAAGTTCTACAGCTTCAAGAAGGTTTGTGGCAGAAATTATTTTAAAATTTAAATATAAGCCTCTAAGACCTATTTTTGATACTTTTCTTCATCGTCAGATTTTCAGACGTTGAAAGAGACGATTTTTTCCAGTTTTAAGTTTTTTTTTACTTGTAAGCTTTTTTACCAATTAGATGGATCTCTGACCATGCTGAGTGCTGGCGTCTATCTCTTTCTGGCTGCCAAGCTTCTCCGCTCCAGATTCTGACATAAGCACATCTGGCGAAGCGCTCTCGGTCTCTTAAGCCCACCATTGACACGTGTACCAAGCCGCTGACGAATCTGCGTGTGAATGCTATTGGCAAGTGACTCGCGGACCAATTCTCCACTCGCAGTCGAAGACGCTCACGCTGCGCCGAGCCCTCGCCGCCTAGCGCGCCTGAGCGCTCGTGTAGTGTGTACGCGATGACGGAGTTGTTCACCGACCCGTACGGCGCGGCGTACTGCTTATGGCTCGTCTAATGAATGGATGGATGGATGTGGGCTTTAGGACTGGGGCTTCATACCGATCTACCCTACATCGAGGATGATTGAGCCACTGGCTAGCTCAGTGTGTTTCTGGTTGTCACATGTCTTCCAAGTTATTCTAGGACATGCCGGTTTGCTCACGATGTTTTCCTTAACCAAAAGAGCACGTGTCAAATTTAAATGCACTTAAATTTTGCAACGAGAGAAAACTTCTCCTTTGTACACACACATAGTTTCGTCTTCTCTTTCCTATAAAGGTAGGTAGATACCAGTTTTATCCACTTGCTACGATCCTGCTACACTATTTTAGCTTCTTTTACTTTCATGAGTCTTTTCATATACTCTCGTCGGTTACGGATACTCTTGACCTTGGCTTGTATGACCAATATTGTTTTAATGCTTTAAATGGCAAATACCCTTAGATGCCACTTCACGGTAAGTGATCACCGTTGCCTATGGATACCTGTAATACCAGGGACATGACAGATACGTTGCTGACCCTTAAAGACTCTTTTGACAGCGCTCATATATCAATGATCATTATTAATGTTTATTTCCAGGTGATGACAGAAATGGGTGCCCCATACAACACCATCGAGCTGGCCTCGTTCATGTCGGCCAGCAAGGGATATATGGGCGAGTGTGGGCTGCGCGGCGGCTGGATGGAGCTCGTCAACATCGAGCCCGAAGTGCAAGCCAACATGTACAAGGCTATATCCGCCATGCTGTGCCCGACTGTGCTGGGACAGGCTGCTATTGACTGTGTCGTGAGTAACCTTTTATTACAAAAAAAAAAAAAAAAACGTTTTAACAAATCTATTTAATTTTGGGCCCTGACTGCATATTGGTTTAAGTTTGGGTCCAGGCTTGGCTTCAATGGCACAAGGCCGGTTTAAAAAATATATTAAAATACCCCGCGGTTTCACCCGCGGTTAAAAAGTATCCTATGTGCTATTCTAGACTATAATCTATCTCTGTGCCAAATTTCATCCAGATCTGGCATGAAAGAGTAACAAACATCCATCCATCCATCCATTCTTACATATTATTATTCTTACATATTTATTCTCATTTGTCGTATCCTCTCCATCCTAAGGTTGCCTGGAAGAGATCGCTTTTAGTGATAAGGCCGCCAGTTGTTACACTATTTAATAAGTTTTATCATTATTTTTCTCTTGTTGTTTTTTTATCTGCGGTGTGAACAATAAAGAGTTTTTCTATCTATCTATCTTACAAACTTTCGCGTTTGTAATATTAAGTAGGATTATTTAAATGTTTGGTTTTTTTTTTGCAGGCCGGGCCTCCAGTAGCCGGCGAGCCGTCGTACAAGCTCTGGCATGAGGAGAAGACAGGAGTGCTCAAGTCGCTCGCGCACCGAGCCAAGATGATCGAGGAGTCCTTCAACTCCATTGAGGGGTTCAAGTGTAACACTGTACAGGTATGGTGGAGAGGACACTTTATTATAATCACACTAATGTTATAAACTAGCTGTTACCCGCGACTTCGTTCGCGTTGATTCAGAAAATAGTATCCAAAAACTTTCCTCGTGAAATATTGAAACTAATAGTGTTAGCAACACATACAAAAGAATGCAGTCTATGGTCTGCTGTGTGACGTTTTGCGAGCGAACTGTCAAAGGAATGTAGCGAATGAATGAATGAATGTAGCGTTAGGAATGAAGGAGTAGCGCCTGAGTCGCCCGCCCCGTCCAACCGGCACTTTGGCTGGACCACGGAAGAGGACGGATCTCGTTGTGTTTTTCATTGGTGTCCATTCGATTCATACTGAAATCGCCTACATATTGTACATGGTTTGGATTATTAGAAGTATTCGTTGTTTACATTTACATTAAGGTGGTTTTGAATACCGTCCCTTCAGAAATAGTTTGCAATAGGGAACTTGCATGTTTTTTTAGTTTATCGTTAAGAATAATATGTTAGAAAAACATATCAGAAACAAACATAAAAAAAAAAACAGAAATAATTTTACTATAGTGATTTGAAATTTGAAATTTGATTTTCGAAAGTTCGCGCCAAAAATCAGGGTCACGTGAAGAGCGTAATATACATGACATGGCGTTAGTCTTTGCGTTGTCATCATATTTTAGGGTTGGCTCACAGCGGCAAAGTACGGTATCATGCAGCAATGGATATCTTTCGTGGAAATATCGTCATAACATAACATATCATCACGCCTTTCCCCCGAGGGGGCTGCTGCTTAATGTTTTTCTGTGTGGAACTTTCTGTTTAAGTATTCCTACACCCAAAATCAGCACGTTGTTTATCTCGTCAAACGGGTTTCCGGTCAGTGATGCCAAGCTGAATTCGAACCCTCATGTCACACATAAGTTTCAATTTCGCGTAACGGTCAAAAGTGTATGTGAATTTTTATACCTAAACTTGACTTTTGTACTAGAGTGAACCTTCTGTGTGTAGTACTATTATTTATTCTGTGGTTTAGTTTTATATTGCATATATATGGTGGAAGCGAAGATAGCCTAGTCGGAGGAGACTCGCCTCTCAAGCCAGAGGCAGCGGGTTCGGACCCAGCCGAAGGCTCGCACCAATTTGTTCATTGTGTAATCATGTGCATATTTAATGTCATCTGCTACATAACTGGAGCCCGGTGTATGGCGACAGGTTTGACTCCTGTCAAATTTGGGACTGAATATCATCCGGAGAAGTGTGGGTGTTGTACACCTTTGCCAGCCCATTCGCGGAAAAGGCGTGACGATATGTAATGTTATGTTTTTAGTTGGTGTCAATAAAGAGTTTTGTATTGGATTGTGTTGAATCTGGCTGACTGGTATACTTTCTTCCCTAGGGCGCTATGTACGCGTTTCCGTCGTTCACACTTCCCCCGCGCGCGATTGAAGCGGCCAAGGCGGCGAAGAAGGCGCCTGACGCTTTCTACGCCTTCCGTCTGCTCGAGGAAACTGGTAATTACGACATTGAAACGTTGACAATATTTATTTACAGAAAAATACAGTACAAAAAGAAAATACACAAAAGAAATAACATTATTAAAAGAAATGCAAAAATTCCGGCTGCATAATATTGTACCCTATGTCACTTCCACTATCAAGACGATTCAAATCTCACATCTCTCTAAAACCATGAAGCTGTTTAGGCTGCAGAAAAAATATACGTGTCGACTTGTCCTGCGTTTCGTCGGTTAAAAACAAGTATCATTACAAAGTTAAAAAAAAAAAACCCGACTGCAAAATATAGTCTGACAATTGGATAATTGTAATTAAAATGTTGTACCCTATGTCACTTCCGCTATCAAGACGATTTAAATGAATCCATCAAGCTGTTTAGGCTGTAGGGCGTGTCAAAGAAACCCCGAGTTTGAGTGTGTATGTATATACATACATACACAATCAAAATGTATATACATACATACACACTCAATAATAATAATCAGTTATATGTACATAAAAAATAATATACGCGTCGATTTTGAAGAAACCCCGGGTTTGAGTGTGTATGTATATACGTACATACATACACACTCAAACTCGGGGTTTTTGTTTGAGTTTGAGTGTGCATGTATATGCATACATACACACTAAAACCCGGGGTTTCTTCAAAGTCGACGCGTATATTATTTTTTATGTACTTATAACTTTTTACAGAGTACTCCGATTTTGATAAAAAAAAAATTAAATTATAACTAAATTTGTGTATTTCTTCAGGTATCACGATAGTCCCCGGCAGCGGTTTCGGCCAGCGTCCCGGCACGTTCCACTTCCGCACCACCATCCTGCCTCAAGAGGCTCAGCTGAAGCAAATGCTGGAGACCTTCCAACGTTTCCACGCTAAATTCACTGATGAATACAGGTCCTAATTGTTTGCGTACTATTCCTGGTGGTAACTAAAATGATAGTTGAGTATTTGTAGAGTTGTTGTTCGAAGTTGAAGTGCCGTATGCTTATTTGCAGTTTTTAGATGGTGCGGTGCATTTTGAAGATTTTCAAAATTTTCACGCACCGGTTTGTCTTTGGGTATATGTCGAAAGGCTCGCCCCCTGTCACATTTGGGACTAAATATCGTCCGGCGAAGTGTGGGTGTTGTATTACAACTCTGCCAGCCTCCTCGGGGAAAGGCGAGACGATATGTTCAAAATTTTTTTTGCAAAATTTAACCTATTGTTTGCTTTGGGTGCATTATGGCACTTAAGGCAAATCTTAGTTTGGATTTCATTCTTTATTTGAAAATTAAAGATGTCCAAATCAATCTAGGAAAAATTAAAAAATATATTTACTAGGTTTCTAATACTTTATCAGTTATTTGAAAAGGAAAGGTTTTTTGAGGAAAACTGCAAATGGACATACGGCACTTTTCCTTTGAACCGGAGAGTAGCTGTTGAGTATACAATACTAGTGTTGATGTGGCGTGAATATAGTATTAACACAATTCTTAATTCGGCCCTGGTACATTTTTCAATTCCTTTCCTCTTTGTTCTTGGAACTTGAAATTGTTTTTAATTTGTTTGGTTTCATCTAAGCGGAAAAAATACAAAACTATATTTTTGCTAAATTTATAAGTTTCATGTTTTATGTTAAAACTAAGAAAGATAAATTACAAAAACTTAAGAAGAACAAAGATATGAAAGCTAGGCACTCGGTTACATAATGATACCTAGCTGTGGCCTACGGTTTCACCCGCGTCCCACAGGAACTGTTCTTTTTTCCGGGATAA
Source organism: Peribatodes rhomboidaria (assembly GCA_911728515.1). Lineage (NCBI taxonomy): Eukaryota > Metazoa > Arthropoda > Insecta > Lepidoptera > Geometridae > Peribatodes > Peribatodes rhomboidaria. Next base: position 13,002,835 of record OU452179.1, on the reverse strand, counting down.
CATCTTAATTTTTTCTTTCATGAGATCCTTCTCCTGGTAATAATAGACACAACAAAAAAATAGCGACAATGTTCCATCTGTTCTCGCGTGATGCGGTGACCAAGAGATATAGTGATTAATTTCTACATACATAGAGAGATGATATAACTAAAAATCTATTGAGATATGTAATAACAGTCTAATAAGATTAAACCTAGGGTTCGCAGAGAAAATTAGTAGAGTAGGTATCGAAATTGCTGGCAATATAAAAAAAAAAATATAAGCTGCAGCGTATTTTCTGGAATTTCGTCATGCTTTCGAAGTAGCTGTTGAATGTATGAGTGCAATGAATCATTAAAAACGAGTAGAAAAATGGCAGCACGAGACTTAGTCTCGGACTTATCCTCGTATTGATAACATACGCTACTGTGAGCGCTCGAACGCACAGGCTACAGAAAATGTATGGCAGCTATCATATGAATGTACTGAGAAAGGTCGCACTTAATATTTACTTAAGTAATGTTTGTGACTATAGGGATTTCCATGTCACGAAATAAGATCACTTGAGAGCGTCATGTTTTTTAGAACAATGTTTATATTATTATGACAAGCTTCGTAAGTTTTGTACACTTCAATTTATCAATATTACTGTTTAAATTTTTTTTTGGGAAATTAAAAGTGTATTATATCAATGTTATCAAGTAATGTATGTACTTATATCAAAATTTATAACGTTTACACATTGTTATTTATTTATTTTTGCGCCATATCCCTAGTAAGCAATAAAGTAATAAAGTATGTAATAGAATGTACAAGCTAAGCGAACGAACGCACGAATGCGTTGCATCTCTCATTTTATTAAATGAAATGAAAGAGACAGCGAGTTTGCTCGCGTTCGTTCATTTGGTCTAGGCGGCTCGAGGCTATCTCCGTTACTCTCTCTTTCATTAAAAACGCCATGAGAGCGACAGAGACCGATGTAAACTCAACCGCATAAGAATAGCGAACTAGAAATATTTTTCTTTGAATCTTGTTATTTGCAAAAATGTATCATAGAAAACATAGAGATATAAAACCTACAGAGTCACAACATATCGTCACATAACATATCGTCACGCCTTTCCCCCGAGGGGGCTGGCAGAGGTGTAATACAACACCCACATTTCGCCGGACGATATTCAGTCCCAAATGTGACAGGGGCGAGCCTGTCGCCATACACCGGGCTCCAGTCATGTAGCAGATGACATACAATACGCACATATATTCACACAATGAACAAATTGGTGCGTGCCGTCGGCTGGGTTCGAACCCGCTCCCTCTGGCTTGAGAGGCGGACCTTCTCCTAACTAGGCTGCCATCGCTTTTCGACAGAGTCACAAACGTGCAACAAATATGCCCGAACCAAAACTCGGCGCAGGCTACGCATTGCGCCGACTTTTTGGTCAGTAGTAAGCCAACCGCGATCCGAGTACAACGCCACGCGATGCCAAAGTAGTCTGTAAAAAACTACCCGAATAATAATAACGTAACGTAGCGTCATAACGTCTAAATTGGAGCAAATGTGGTATTGCAACTGTCGAAATGATGTCTAGGCACGCATAACGACGGTCGGACGATTTTTGACTGTTGTAACTTAGAAGCGATGATGGCCTAGTTGGAGAAGGACCGCGTCTCAACCCAAAGGATGCGGGTTCAAACCTAGCCGAAGGCACGGACAAAATTTGTTCATTGTGTGAACGTATGTGCGTATTGTATGTCATCTGCTACATGACTGGATCCCGTGTATGGCGACAGGATTGCCTCATGTTACATTTTAGGACTGAATATCGTCCGGCGAAGTGTGGGTGTTGTACACCTCTGCCAGCCCTCTCGGGGGAAAGGCGTGACGATATTTTATGTTACTTAGACATTGTGACTCTGTAGGTATGCGTATCTAAATGATAGAAAACAATAAATTGTAACACCTGTAGCTAACGAGTATTTTCACTAAGTTGTAAGCGTTAAATGTATTTCATCTTAATATTTAAAATGTATGTAAACATTTTGTGATAGCTCTTCTCTGTTTCACATTTATATATTTAATGATTATAACTAAATATGCAAAAAACCTTATTTATAAGACAATAACTTATTGAAGAGTTTAGGATAATTATGTGAAACAAAGAAAGAAACAATTATCTATATTTTAGTTAAGAACCAGAAAAATATTAGCATAGTTAGCTTCACTATGGAAATCGTTAGACTCTCTGCAGAATTTAAATAGTAAAAACGTAACGTAGTATTAAGTAATTTAGCCAACCTACTGAACCACCTAACGAACCTTGAAAGTTTAAAAAATTAAACAATGCTTCTCTACGACCTCATATAGTCTCAATAATTATTAGTAGTCTCTGACTTCTAGTAGTGTTTATGGCCACTAGGTACACTCTATGATCACTGGTATGCCAGTGGTTTTAGACACTTCCTATTGGTCATAGAGACTACGCGCTCTATGACCTATAGTAGTTACCAGTAGTCTATGGAAGTCACATAGACTACTGGTAGTAGTCTGTATGACATGTAGTTGACACAACTAAAGGTTTATATGGTCTATTTATCTCTATGACCACTAGATAAAGATAAATCTCTATGGCCACTACTGCCATTGGTCTCTTGGCTAGTAGTCTCTATAACTACTATTTTTTTTTTTTTTTTTTTTTTTTTTTTTTTTGGATGACTATGCTGTTGGCCACTGAGGCCTCGACAGCGTACCGGGCATTAGGCAAGCGCAGATGGCGCAGGGCCTCAAAAATGCTTACAAACTATGGGCGACGAGCGCAAGGGCACCTCTGAGGTACGGCCTCGGCTTGGGCTGTCGCCGAGGAACCCTATAACTACTAGATGTCTCTATAACCACTAGTAGTCTAGGACCACTAGTAGTCTCTGACCACTAGTAGTCTCTGGCCACTAGTAGTCTCTGACCACTAGTAGTCACTGACCATTAGTAGTCTCTGGCCACTAGTAGTCTTTGACCACTAGTAGTCCCTGACCACTAGTAGTCTTTGACCACTAGTAGTCCCTGACCACTAGTAGTCTTTGACCACTAGTAGTCCCTGACCACTAGTAGTCTTTGACCACTAGTAGTCCCTGACCACTAGTAGTCTTTGACCACTAGTAGTCCCTGACCACTAGTAGTCACTGACCACTAGTAGTATCTGAACACTAGTAGTCAATATAACTACTAGTTGTCTCTATGATCACCAGTAGTCTCTGTCCACTAGTAGTCTCTGACCACTAGTAGTCTCTGACCACTAGTAGTCACTGACCACTAGTTGTATCTGACCACTAGTAGTCACTATAACTACTAGTTGTCTCTATGACAACTAGTAGTCTCTGACCACTAGCATTCCTTAAACTTCAAGCTAAAGAGACGGTACATGTAGCATCGAGTAGGTATAAGTTAACATCTGGTTGCAGTAAGTTCTGCGGATCGGAGAACTGTACGCCGACTCCCGGGGCACGCACTTGCAAGTGTACTCATCACTCTTGACCGGTCTCCACAATGGAATTAAGACGAAAAAAAAAACACAATAAAAATACTTATTTAAAAAATAGAAAAATATTTATTAAGTACAAAAAATCTTCTTTACAAAAAAACAACATTATTTTTTATTGCTAACTACCTATGGGTAGTGTGATAACCGAATGTTTTGTTCGTTATAGTGGCAGCTAAAAATACAAATTCATTTATTTATTTTTCCATTTACAATGTTACTCAGAAATTAATGATTTAAATTATAACTCGTATGAAAATAGATATTAAATATTTTGTCTTCATAAATCGATAGATTAGCATCACTATTTACCGAGCCAAGCTTCGAATAGCTAAGGGACATCGCCCACGACCACTTCTTGAAGCGCGTTTTGCGAACGAGCGTCTGCCTCGCGTTTGCATCGCTACTTTTTCCTTTTATTTTGACAGTTTCGCGTCGGTTTAGCAGCTTTTTGCGTTTATTTTGCGTTTGCATCGCCACAAAAAATCGTCGTGGGCCATCTCCCTAAAGCTTAATAATTCAAATCAAGTCTAATCATCGCGGGCAATCTCACTAAAGCTTTACAAAATGCAAATCAATTGTTAAAATCCAAAAAATAGTAAACAAATCAAGTCTAAAAGGAAGTTGAAATTATTGATGAGTTCTTCTCTAACGTTTTCCATGTGTAAGCGAAACATTGTGTGCGATTTAAGTTTGATGATAATTATTAAAAGACACCATTGAAATACACGTCCTGCTACACTTTTGTACCTATTTTTTTGTTTTGCTAAATAACTATAACAATACACTATTATATACATACCCACAGGTATTGTGCAAGTTAACACGGTGTGTATGATTTTTTTACCGTTACGGAATAAGTAAGAAAGCTACTTTTATATGGAGTGATGAGGAAAATTAAAAGAAAATCTAATGCCTTATCCGAATTTCGGTAGAGAAATCGGTGGCAATTTCGCGACAGGTTGAAGGGAATCATCACTTCTTTCTATTTCAGAGCTTCCAGAACTCGACGTAGTTGCTGATTGATTATGCTTCTCTTTTATTTTAACCTTCATGTCGAAGTACATTTCTAGGCACGTGTCGTACACGTTTTTGTTGAAATAGTCAGACTTTGGGTTTGAAAGAACTATTTTGTCATGATTCGCTTGGAATTTGTTCCAATATCCTTCCAACGCTTCTAGTCTTGTTTCTAAATAGGCTGGAGTTAATCTCTCTTTGGGAGATTTCTTGAAATTTTCGAATAAACTCTTAATTTGGGCGTGTGTCGCTAATTGTAAATCCTCCATTTTGAACAAACGAGATTGCACTTTTTTACTATACGTTCGATTAAATCACTGTGTGCGCATGTATTTAAGGTCTACACAACTGTTTTTACTTGTTTTGCACGTATTATAGTCTATTTATTCTATTTGAGCACTGAATTTAATTTTTTACTATTTTTAATGTTCTACGTTTTCACTCACTATTACCGGGGGGGCACACCAATAATCCCATTAAAAGCCTTGTACAGTAACCTTACAAATTCTAAAGCGTTAAAAAAAAACTATTTTTGTGGCGTCTATTTATATTTGAGAATAATAATGTTTAATTTTTTTTTTTTTAAATTTGAAAAGCATTTTTTCCATTCTGGTAAAAAAGTAACCTGTATAAATACTTGTAAGTAAGAATGCCAACTGAATAGATAAAACTATTTTTTTTTGTCAAAATATCATTGGAAGTGGCAGGACATGTAATGGGTATTAAAATATAGGTAAAATAAAATATTAAATAATATAAATATAAAATTGTTTCTGTAAAAATTGTGTTTTATACTGCATAATAAATATTCGTATTAAAAATTGAAATTATCTGTTATCATACATCTGTTGCATTTTTTGACGTTTTATATAAACAGGCCAGAATTTATATTGCATAAAATTGTGTAAGCATATAATTTTTGTATAATTTTCAACTGTGTATATATTTGTATAAGATCTAGTCGTGGCTGTGCCATTTAGATGCACAATTTTACAATTGTCAATATCAGCACGATTTTTACTGATATTTATTTGTGTATAAAATTAATTCTCATACATTATTTTAAAACTTGTATCTGTAACATTCATGCATTTTAACCAGCTTGTTTTTTTAACTAAGTATTTTTTTAAATTTAACACGAGAATTGTTCCTTCAAAATGTTGTGTTAGGCGAAACTGTTTGAAGTTAATTAATTTTGGTTACATTCCTGGCGGAATTATGACGAGATTATTAATTAAAATGGTTGTTGAAATTGTTAAATCGAATAAAGTAAGGTGCAATAGATATTTGTTGTATTATTTTCATTCTACGTATTTATACCTTATATATTCATATATATATTATATAAGGTATTTCATACATTTTAAAGTAGGTACAGCTTTACTTAGGGCGCTCCTAGACGAACCAAATTGTTACTGCGATACTGGTCCCGCAACGTTGTGTGGTGTAGGCGGCAATATTTGAGTGTGAGCTGGCAAGAGATGATAGCCTAGTTGGAGAAGGCCCGCCTCTCAAGCCAGAGGGAGCGGGTCCGAATCCAGCCGACGGCACGCACCAATTAGTACATTGTCTGAACTTCTACGCGTATTATATGTCATCTGCTACATGACTGAAGCCCGGTGTATGACGACAGCCTTGCCCCCTGTACATTTGGGACTGATTGTCGTCCGGCGAAGTGTGGGTGTGGTGTTACACCTCTGCCAGCCCCTTGGGGGAAAGGCGTGACGATATGTATATGAGCTGACCATTTATACATACATCTTAGCATGGCTCATGAAGGGCGGCCTACATTCGGCAATGTTGCCAGTATTGCCGGGCCAGTATTGCAATAAAAATATGGCCCGTATAGGAAGCCCCCTATACAGGGTTATAGGTACCTAATCAAAAACCTCTTAAGGGTTCATTGTACTCATCAATACGAACAACTTTTACTATGAAGCCAATCCTGTAATCGCGAAAAAAAAACAGCTGTGTCATACAAAAAGTTCAATCACCTGAGACAAAATGTATGGAACAGCTGATTGTTTTTTCGCGATATCGGAGTTTGCCCCATAGTAAAAAGTGTTCATATTGATGAGTACAATGAACCCTTAGAGGTTTTTGATTAGGTACCTGTAACGCTGTATACCTAATGATGCCAGTGAGTTACTAAATTGAAAAAAAAAAATAAGACACTGGTAACATACGTACTGTACCGATCTCCCCTGTGTAGGAAAAGGGTAGGAAGTAGTAAGTAGTTAATATTAATAAAGCCTACTGCGTGCCGTACACTTGACGTCGCCCAATTTGCATCATCAAAAGTCTCCCCGGCTAGCATGAGCTGTGGACAAATTGTTTTCCACAGTTTTTATTCAGCGAGAAAGAGACACATATATCCGTATTCTAGCTTTGTCACATATATGTAAGTGAGTATAAAAACGGTCCACCGTTTTTATACACACTTATATGTGACAAAGCTAGCACGGGCCGGAGACGGCCGGTTGTCTCCGGCCCGTGCTAGCTCACACACATACACCAGAGTCTGACTGGCCATACAGTCAGGGTGGCATTTGCCAGCCGGGCCCCTTCGGACTTGGCTGGCGGGGCTTACCGCAAGCCAGACGGGAAGTAGGTTGGGGGCTAACCCTGTCTCGGGCCCCTGGCTTCTGGGGAGCCACCCGGGTCCTTCCAGCTCAGTCCGACCTTGGATGGAGTCCAGGGCTTTGCGCTACAAATTGCAGTCCATTTAAATGGGGCAGATTACACTCTCAACTAAGCTACACACATTACATACGATAAAATTGCTTTAACAAGTACCTATAGTATCTTAGACCATTCGAACGCAGGTTTGCCTATTCTTATCTTACATTTCTTTCTTATGCCAGTACTAAGATAATAGATTTCAAAGAAAATGTCGCTGGGATGAAGACGATTTTGTGAACTATTGCATCTTCATCTTGTGTGGTCTCATTTACGGATGAAATATAGGACTTACGACCGATGCCGTTGCACTCAATAGCTCATCAGTCAAACAACGTCTTATTATTTTTTTGTGTAGGTACACATAAGTTGAATTAAGTACGACCTAGATAAATGTCAAGAGCATTTGATTTTTATAGTTTGTAAAATTTGAAAAATGTAGGTGTGTCAAAAAGATTTATTCTGCATGCGCCATCAACTAGTAGTGTTGCTCATGACCCAGGTCAAACGTGATTGATAGAATCGAAATTGCGGTAGCCGGTAGGGAAGCCCCTGTCCCTGTGACGAGTTCTTTGAAATTATCTCCTCACTTACCTACTTAGACTATTATCAGTATCACTTATATTATAAATGCAAAGTTCGTGTGTTTGTGATGTTTGTTTCAACTATTTAACGGCGAAATGGATTAAAAAAAAACCTAGCAAATAGTAAACCAAGGTTAAATAATATATATCTAACATATATTAGTAGGTATAAATGCATAGGTAGGTAGCTATCAATTTTTTACCTAGGGATTAGTACATTGTGATGCAAGAGCGGACAGTAGTTAATTGCAAACGAGTAGACAATGTCATGAGTTAAGAGCTGATCATAAATACTCGTATGTAATCACGAGTTTGCTACAAGCTTTCCGCTCGTGTAAGACACGACGTTTTTCGATATAATGGAAAAATAAAGTAAGACTGAATAAAATAAAATATCTATTAAGTAGGTATTAGGCTGCAATATATATGTAGTTCTCACATGAATAAATAGATTTTAACACCCAGACATAGAACAAACACAAATGTTCATCACATAAAATGTTTGCCCTAGATGGGAATCGAACCCACGCCCCCCAGCTCAGCAGGCAGGTTCACTACCAACTGAGCTACCGAGGCAGTCAAAATTAAACTACGAGTAAAACGACTTAAAATTAGTCGAATATCAGTTTGCACTTATTTACATGTTGTTAAACGTGATCCTTCAGCCGATCGGATTAATACTCGATTCCCTGTTTTAAAATTTATAAAAGTAGACTGAAATTCGAACAATCTGAGCTTGAAATTTACGGGTTCCGATCGGAAACGTTTCCGAATGACTGTTAATAGCACCGGGTATCAGGATAGCAGAACGATGTGAAGGTTTTCGTCTCCGTCACTACTGGAACTGGAAAACGTCTCTATCCTTACAGTGTGATCATAATCACATAATTTATGAATGTAGAGTGAAATACCTCTCGATCGTTTCTACTATCCTAATACCTGGTAACTATTAATCTGGTATCGACGAATTTAAATGTAATTAAAAAAAGGCGCGAATGGTATTAAGAAAAAAACTATAAACTAATATTATATTAACTATACTAGCTGTTACCCGCGACTTCGTTCGCGTTTATTCAGAAAATAGTAAGTATCCTACTTTCTCGTGACACGTTGTAAATACATAGGTATCGACAAAATAAAAATGTAACTAAAAAAAGCGCGAATATTATTAAGAAAAAAACTATTATCTAATGTTATATTAACTATATATACCAGCTGTTACCTGCGACTTCGTTCGCGTTTATTCAGAAAAGAAATAGAAAGTATCCAAAAAACCTTTCTCATGAAACTAATTATCTATTTCATCAATACCCGTTCAGCCGGTTAGCCGTGAAAAGCCTATAAAACAGACAGACAGAGTTACTTTCGATTTCATATAATTAAGTATGGACATGGTTATTATTCCGCTAATTAGCGGGTGAAACCGCGTGTTGCTGTTGGCAATCACATAATAACGGTAATTGATATAGGTACCTATCTAAGTAGGCATGTCTGCGGGAAATCACTGAGTTTCAACAAGTACTTCCTTATCTTAACTTGGACGCCAGTTTCTTCTTACCTACTTATGTATTTATTAGGAGTTTCATTTCTCAATATGCACGTTCATACTAAGTATTGTCTATCCGTGACGCTGGCTCCAAATAACTTATAAGGCGTCGTTGCAGATTCCATTCTTCAGTCAAATCGGTCTTCTGTGGCCAGTCACAACTATTTCTTTATTTCGATTAAACAAGTTACTTTATAAGTTTAAAATGAAGCTGGATAGGAGTTTGACGGGAGAGAACATGAACCAACGTGTGCTGGGTATAGAGTACGCAGTCCGCGGCCCCGTAGTGCAGAGGGCAGCGCAGATCGAACGAGAGTTGGAAAAGGTAAGGGTTTATCCGTGTATAATAATAAGATACAGTGACCAAAGACGGCACAGCTCCTAACATAACCCACATTCAAAAACCATGATTTAATTTGTTAAACAATTTGAAATTAGTGTATATAGGTACAGTTATTAGTGTATGTACTAATACAGTTACTAAGTATTTTTTGTTATGTGTTTTGTTGTTTCATGTTTCAAATAAAGTATATACTATTCGTCGCTTCTATTGTCGCTATGTGTCAGCTAAATAAGTTTAAGCAAGTACCTACGTATAATTTTGTAGAAAAAAAATTGTATTTCAAAAGTTTCAGACTATCAATTCCGATAACTATTCTGTTAATCTTATGATGACTGAGTGGGTTACACCACTACGCCGTAGGCTCCGCAGCACAGTGGGGTCACTAGTGGAGAGTCAGGGGACTCTCCACCGACTTGCACGGCCCCACACGTCTGAGGGTGACCTTGATGAGCAAGGTTGCCCCTCCACAGGCGCAGAGGCCCTCCCGGCCTACTACCGGGGCGAGATAGTGAATGCTAACGTGACCCTATCTCGCCCCACCTTGGCGGAGGACTGCTCATGGGGGAGGATTTTAGTAGGTTCGACTCCCACATACCCCCTTCCGTCACCCCTGCGGCGGAAGGGAAATGCGAGGGCATTTACCTCCCCCTCAACAAAAAAAAAAAAAAAGGCTCCGCAGCACACAGCATTTTGGTCCTACTATAACTATTTTAATCTATGATTATAATTCACTGTGCTATGGCGGAGATATGATTTTTTCATCAGTTATAAATCCGCAGTTTTGAATAATTTCCAAAAACTTAATCGGCAAAAATAATCTGTATAAATATCGAATCTGATCACAAAATTCACGAGAATCGGTTAAGGAATGCGTCTTGTAGAGTAGACAGACGTTGGCCACGAGGTCTCAAGTTCACAGAGCTACTAGTACTATGTAGGTAGATTATAGAGATTAAGTAATTAATCATGCTACGATAATACAGTGGTCACTATCTCTTTCACTAGGTAGGTATTACCTCCAAGTTCGCCTCAAGAACTTTTCGTATTCTTATTACCTACGCCGGGTTCCGCGACGCTCTGAAATTTCCATACAAACGCGCTTGTCAAATTTCTTGGAAACCATTTGTCAGATTATGATGAAATTTAGCATGTACAATTAAATGAACTATATCTCCACCCTTGGTTCTTGGTTTTTTTTAAAAACGTCCTCAACAAAAAATAGAGCTATGAAAAATATTCGCATTTTTAAGGGGTCACTTTTAACTGATTTATTCAATAAATAGACAAAGCAAATCAAAAATCCCTTTAAATAGGGAGCTTGTCTACATCGTTAGCTTTTAAATGAATGCGTACAGGGGAAATTCTTACTTATTTAAGAATGATTACAGAAGTGCAAAAGTCATAAAAAAACTTAAATTGTACTTTGTTACTCTGTAGGTAACTTATGAGGCTCGTCAGTATCATTACTTGCTCTCTTCGATCGTAGTCTTCTTCTAGACGAAATGTATACATAAACATATGTAGAATACCTCAAGTCAATGCGAAGTTAGTCTAAAGTGATCGCCGGACTCTTAAACTGGATGTTTTCATTACACATTGTACAATTTCTACATCCCCTACAGTTCCCATACGGTACCTACCTACCTACCTACTTATGTACACATCGTCGTTATACATTCTCATTCCATCCCTCAGTTTCCGTACGGTTGGCACATAGGTACCTACTTATACATTTTCGCGGCAATATTGTAAGATTTATTCCTGTGTTTGTTACGTTACTCCTTTACAACTGCGTGCATTAGTCATGACTTTCAAGGACGAAGGGGTTCGTTGAGATTACGGCTTTTTGAAGGAAAACATGTAGAGCATTTTTATATGAGAGTAAAGGATCTTTTACGCGGTGCCTATAGTTGGAGGAAGATGTGGGCTAAGATCAGGGCCGGATTTAGAGGTGTGGAGGCCCTAGGGCAACAGGAGAGTGGAGGCCTCTAATTATTACTAGAATCAAATTAAAAAACAAAAACGGTAAAAAATGTAAAGCAATTTTATTTATTGCAAGAAACAAATTAAATTATTTAACTACTCATATTTGTACAAATAGGTATTAAAGTAAAAATCTTATTAAATAAATTTCTTTTTTTTAATCTCTATCGTGGGGGCCCTCTCTTGTGGAGGCCCTGGGGCTGTTGCCCCGCCCGCCCTCTCCTAAATCCAGCCCTGTCTAAGATAGGTACCAAGTAGAACGATTTCTTAGGTAAATAACTACCTACATGTTTGAGTCCTTTTGTGAGTGAGTAGGTCCGCGATTTATTTGAAATCTAGGCTAGGATGATTCTTTTTTTATCTGTTCCATTCTCCAAAACTTCAATAAGAACCTATTTACCTAGTAGAGTACCTAATAAGCAATTTACAGTCGTTGAACGAGCTTTGTAACTCGTGACGGCAAGCTGTGAGCAGGGTCGGACTGAGCTAGAAGGGCCCGGGTGGGTCCCCACAAGCCAGGGGCCCGAGACGGGGTGTAGCCCCCAACCGTACCGTCTGACTTACGGCAAGCCACGCAAGCCGAATCCGAGGGGGCCCGCGCCGGCTGGGGCCCGGCTGGCAAATGCCACCCTGACTGTGTGACCCTGACAGTCCGACCCTGGCTATGAGCATAGTAGGTAAGCCTGCAGGCAACGCATACGCAACGCGACAACGGTATGTCGACTCTTTTTATTGAGACAGACGTATGTTTACACATAGCCTTGTCACGTTCTCTCACGACGAAGAGTGTCGAGAAGAATTTTGCGCGCATGCTATTAGGCACATTAAAAAAGTACGTGCTTATCTAGACACATTTTGTTTCAAGGTGCCTCTATATACACTTACTTATAATTATTGTTCTGCCACCGGTTTTATATCTTCTAGTATTGCAGCTGAGGGATTACTGTCCTAAGAAAATAAGAAATACCTTCCACAAAGCAAAATTGTTGTACCCGAAAAAAAAAAGGTAGAGATGAAATCTTAGCGGTTGTTAGAGTTCCACGTTGCAGTCGTGGGTTCAAATTCCAACAATGAGCTGTTCGTGAAATAAAAAGCCTTATTCTACTTCATATCCTACATAAATTATAAATGCGAAAGTTTGTAAAAATGGATGGATCGATGGATATTTGGAACTCTTTCACGCCAGAACGGCTGAACAGATCTGGATGAAATTTGGCACAGAGATAGATTACCTATAGTCTAGAATAGCATATAGGATACTTTTTAACCGCGGGTGAAACCGCGGGGCGCAGCTAGTATACCATAAATGCGTAGTGTGCGTGTGTATTTGTTGCTTCTTCACGCTCAAATGGATGGACAGATTTTGATAAAATAAGCTACGGAGGTAGCTTATACCTTCTAATCACGGATAGCACCGCGAGTCGCAGCGAGTCAAAATATAAGTAAGTAATATTACGAAGCTATTTAAATAGGTAGGGTATCTATTTTCTATCTACGTCTTAAGAAAGACCAGGGACCCTATTCAGAGATTTGAGATTTTCATCTCACCTTTTTTCATCCTTGTTGCTATCGTTTGAAACGTCATAGGTGTGACAGTGACCAAGATAAAATCTCATCTCCTCTCACGCGCAGGAATAGCCCCCCAGGGGCCCTATTCGGAGATTTGAGATTTTCATCTCACCTTTTTTCATCCTTGTTGCTATCGTTTGAAACGTCATAGGTGTGAGAGTGACCAAGATTAAATCTCATCTCCTCTCACGCGCAGGAATAGCCCCCCAGGTCAGGAGTACCTGTAACCGACGAGCGTGTATGAAAAGACTCATGAACGTGGAAGAAGCGAAAGATGTATGCCAGGATCGTAGCAAGTGGAGAGAAGTGGTCTCTGCCTACCCGTATGGGAAAGAGGCGTGATTATATGTATGTATCTATTTTTCTAATGATCGATTAGGAAGTTTGGAACTTACCACTCTTAAATTGAAAACACCCAATCTACGGCTGTCTCATTTTATACGAGTACCTAGAAATCCAATAATAAGTCTATTGTCATTCTAGATAGCCATTTCATTTTAAACTCATCTTATTCTGTCTCAAAAGTTCATCCAAAAAAAGGTTTAAGTAAGTAGGAGTTTTTGGCGGGAACCGCCAAAAGGTGTTGTCGTATTTTTTTTTTAATCTTCTGATTTTTAGAGTGTCAAAGTAAAATAATTTTGGATTAATAAACTTTACTGGACACTGGCAAATGCACAAGACGTGCGACGCCAAATTTCCCTGGATGGAGGAGCAAAAAAAAGGTTTCAGTAAAACCATATCCAGACAACATTTTAATTTCGCACTAGACATCTGAAACGTCAGGCACTACGATAAGGTGCTAACTTGTTTACCCATTTCCCGCCTACTAATATATTTTCTGCGGCATCGCACGCAACCTCAAGGGAGCTAAAAGAACGCGATAGGGCAAGGGGAGGAAATAATATATCTCTGTATGTATAAGTGGGCTGTGGGAAGCCTTTTGTTGGCTCCGCGGGAATTTCCTCTAATAGGTGTAGTTTTATTGCGAGCCATTTCTCATCCCGGCTTAGCAGCGAGCCAGTAATACGATTCGATAGAGCAGGATAATGAGAAAAACACGGGAAACCTGTGCGGAGCGGATCGTTATATTTTATAGGTGCATGGGGAAGTTATACTTATACTTAGTATTGTAGAAGTTATACTTTATAGGTGGGGTAGGTGAGGTGCAAGCCGAAGGATTTCAGGTTTAAAACGATTAGTCCTTTGTCGTTGGTAGGTACCTACCTAGTTTTTTATAGGTGTGTACTCAACTCATACATACATATGTCTAGTTATGTATGTGTATACCTATGCATGTGCTTATTGTGTAAGCTTTCTAAATTTTACCAAAGTAAATAATTTTGTAAGGAAATATAGACCATTTGATTGTACAAATGTAACATACCAAGTTTCACAAACATTTTGACGAAGTTTCCAAAAAATATATACTAGTGTGCGTTTGTATGAAGCTACCAGACATCCGTAAGAGTGATATGAAAACAATTAAAATAAATATTGATGAATTTAACTATCACACGGAGATGTAATATTTACATACAAACGCACTTGTCTAATTTTTCGGAATGTTTTCGGAATGCTTTACATGTAAATCGGCTCACAACTGACAAATATATCGGGTAAAAACTTGTTAAGTAAAAAAATTAAAATCAAACATTCTCCCGTTTTGTAAGTAGCTCAAAAATAATGCGTGATGAATGAATGTGAAAAACACTACACCATTCAAGATAATAAAAATGATGGTACGCTGGACATTTTCGGACACTAGTCAGTACAAGACACTGGACGTTGTTGCACTTGACGTTATAAAACATTGGACTTTTTTAGCAAGCACTAAACGTCCTATAACACTAGACTTTGCTAGTCTGAGCACTATGAATCAGCTTTTGATGAATTACAAACATTATTGAAATTCACCCCAAGCGGGATGTCAGTGCAGAAATAATCACCTCCATCTTGAATAAGAATAAGAATAAGAATTATTCTTAATTCTTATATAAGAATAAGAATTATTCTTAACTCTTATTCTGCAGGCACAATAAGCAAGCCCCTCCGGCATTTGGGGTAGCCAACAATAAAGTAGTTTTACATGGGAATAGTCTACTGAATAGGACGGCATTTGATGCAGTGAGCCGAGAGGATCGCTCGCGCTCTACTGTGAAAACATGAACAAATTTCGCCGTATTCTGAACACATTGTGTTTTTTTTTATCGTAGTCTGTTTTTCAGTCGTAGTGTAAACTTATTTGGTTATCTACACTTTGATAGCTAACCTAATTAGCTCATGATTGGCTGAGACTTCAATAACCATAAGTTATCTTTAATGTTTTGTTTATTTTATAGTTTTCTAGACTAAAATAGTTTTTTACAACGTGAGTTTTACAAGAGTTTCACACCACCTGCTCGACAATGAATAATTAACATTTCACGTAGTCTAAACGTAAAGCTAAGCATATACCCCCCTAGAAAGATAAAGTGGTATGAAAACCCCAAGAGAGTTTTCGAACTACAAGGTTAAAATTTATTCAAAAGTCAGCTTTTAGCACTGGAGGAAGAGTTTATTCGAAAATTTAACCACGAAGAAAAAAAAAGTACGCAGCTGGACCACGAAATTTAAAACAAAAGACAGTGTTTGGTGTAACATAATTTCACAGTTTCTTTTGATTGCCTCACAGGTGAGAAAAGTAGAGTACTCACCTAAGGGATAAAGCAGTGTCCCAAGAGGGCAGCTTGAACTTTGTAGAGTCTTGAGTGAAACGAGGGCGCTTCACTCAGGACTCTACATAACTCCCTCTCTGTGCTCGGGAGCTAACTCTAGAGTCCCTCGTTACGCTCAGAGCTCAATAAGCCGCCTGCGACGTGAGACACTGCTTTGTCCCCTCGGTGCATAATTGACTATTATCGAATACGGGAGGCAGTTTCTTGCTATGCAATTATTTCGCCTAGACTACGAGTAATGTAAGCAAATAGTGTGTCTTTCACTTCTCGAAAGCGCAGCAATTTTTACAGACCCCTGCACCGTAAATTTAATTGCTGTAAGTTTTTAATATGATGCAAACAAACACAGGAGAGAATCGCATGGAAAGGTCTCGGATGCATATATGTATATATACGGTATATAGATACGTTATTTACGACAATCGCTTACGAATTTTCGTCGCTCACGCTTGAGAAACTCTTCTTGTATAAGGGCGCTCCAGTAAAATATAGCCCGTCTAGGCCATATTTGAATACAATAATACAGGCAATATTGCCGGCTGTAGCCCGGCCATCACCAGCTATGCTAGAAACGTGTGAGTATATGGCCCGGCCACACTCAAAATATTACCGAGCCAGTATTGCAGTAAAAATATGTCCCGTCTAGGAGAGTCCTAGCTTACGCACTACGAAAGAAATTTCCACTTGCACTAAATATAGTCTTTACTTATTTTAGTTTTAAACTACCCCCAAAAGAAATATTTGCTTATCGGGCACATAAAGTTAAGGTTCTCCTAAGGAATAACTTAAGGTTCGTATAAAAAAATTAGGAGACTTAAGAAATTAGGTGAATTAGGAGACTAAGAGTAGATTAAACTACATCTGCAAGGGTTTATATTTACTTAATTCTTATATTTAGTTCAAGTGGCCATAAGTTTTTTTTTTGTTTTTAGTTTTATTCTTTCAAAAGAAATTTGGTGAACTGTAAACTGAACTATATCATTAATTTGAACATTGTTTTTTTGTTTTATTAGAACGTTATTCAGTTTTTTTTTCTATTATGGGGACTGAGCTACCCACGTCCGTAGGAGTGTACTCTATTCTGATTCCCTACACGTGGTCCCCGGGTAGTGCTAACCGGGTAGCAAACTCTGGTGGGAGGCTTCGGCCGTGGCTAATTACCACCCACCGGACCAAGCCATGCCGTGAAATGACCTAGTCGTGTTTCGGGATGTAGTCCGGTGTAACCGTTCCGAAGACGGGTCTGAGCAGTAGCGCACTTATAGCGTCTCACTCAACTGCCGTTTCTGTACTTGTTCACTCTACAAAATTTCAAGGCTAGAGTGAATAAGAACCTTATAGATCGTCGTGCTCAATCTTAGAACACAACGTCGCTTAACATCAGGCGAGTTGGTGGTCAAACGCCGACCTATACTACATTAAAAAAACACTCATTTACTTTTTCGTTGACTTTTAAATATGAACATTCGCCAAAGATAGCTATCGTTTATCTCCTCTTTAACAGTGGCTGGCCTAATACGGTCTTACTGAGTTGTATAACCGCATTTCCTGCCTGCGGCGGCCTGCAGCTGAGCGGTTGTTAACTCGATTACGGTGCATCGACATGTATTTCAAGATGAAAAACAGAATTGAAAATTGATTCTTGAACCAATCTCTTGTGTATTTCCGTTCTAACGGCGCATTAAGTACGTCAAGGAACATGATTTTTTATTATATCTTGGAATTAATTTAATAAAATTTACTACAAAACTTTGTACAATTTGATTTTTGAAGCTAATTTGAACTTTTATACAATTTGATATTTAAAGTGAATTTAATGAAATCTACTAAAAAAACTTTATACAATTTGATATTAAAGCTAATTTCATAAAAAAATTAGTTCTGTTAAATTCTTAAAAAATCAAATTGGATAAAGTTTTCTAGTACATTTTAATAAATTAATTCCAAGATATAATAAAAAAATCATATTCCTTGACGTACCTACTTAATGCGACTTTAGAGTGGAAATATACTAGAGATTGGTTTAAGAAACAGTTTTGAAGATGAACTTCCGCAAAGGAACGCCTGATTCAATCAACTAGAATTGTAAATTAAAAAAAAATCTATTTCATTATCACACTAATATATAATACTATGTGTGTACGAGTATGTACCCTAATTATCTTAATATATATGAATTAAGTGTCACGTTGTTTGTCCGCTATAGACTCCTAAACTACTTAACCGATTTCAATCAAATTTGCACACCGTGTGCAGTTCGATCTAACTTAACAGATAGGATAGCTCATATATCTTATACCTTTAAATGAGCAATTCTTGTATATATATATATATATATAATTGGAATCTCGGAATCGGCTCCAACGATTTTCATACAAATTAGTATATAGGGGGTTTCGGGGGCGATAAATCGATCTAGCTAGGAATCATTTTTAGAAAATATCATTTTATTCGTGTTTTATCGATAATCAATCTCAACTGAAAAATATGACTGTTCCTGACATCTATTGGCGAATAATAATACTACTATTTTTTGTGAGCAACTAATTGCTTTAACGACACAACAGCAGATGGCGTTGTTAAGTAACACGAAGTCAATGAGTGTTTGCTTTGAGGTTAGACTAAAATCAATTGTTTATTATCCAAAAAACACAATTAAAAAATAAAAAAAAATACCGAGCAAAGCTCGGCCATCCAGGTACTATATATATAAATAATAAACGCGAACGAAGTCGCGGGGTGACAGCTAGTATTCAATAAAATACTATGGCTCTGCTGTATGTGTTCCGATAATTATATTTTATATAAAATTTTGGCAGCACTTTCGTATGGCATGGTGTAATAGCCCTTTTAGTTCACTTCATAAACTTAAAGTTGTGTACGATGTACAGTGCAAGAGTTGTTAGTTCGTTCGGAGTTTCAAAGACTACCTAGGGCAGGATTAGTACCTAACTTACAAACTTTAGTCTTTATTGGTCGAGCTTCTGGTATATTTACTAGATTCATATACCTGGTTAGTTATTTTTATTGACTAGCTGCGTCCCACAATTTTATCAGCGGTTAAAAAT
Source organism: Peribatodes rhomboidaria (assembly GCA_911728515.1). NCBI lineage: Eukaryota > Metazoa > Arthropoda > Insecta > Lepidoptera > Geometridae > Peribatodes > Peribatodes rhomboidaria. Next base: position 12,983,820 of record OU452179.1, on the reverse strand, counting down.
CTAACTCCATGACAAGTTTTATCAAAATTCATCCATCTGTTTGAGCGTGAAGAACTAGCAAACAAAAATACACACAACTTTGCCTTTACAACGTGTTGTTTTGCATTCCCGCAAAATTTGTAGAGGTAGGTTAGGTTTACTCTACTAGCAGATCACGAATAAAATGTGGGGCAACCTTGAAATCGAGAAAAAAAACTGTTCCATTCAAAAAGTTCGTTGATCGTCGATACGCGTAAAATACTGTCTTTTTCTCTCGATTTTAAGGTTGCCCCTGGTTTTTTCGTGCTCAGCTAGTGGAGCATTCCTACTCCTACACATTCTGAGGGAATGCAAAACAACACGTTGTATGATAGGTGAGAGATATAGAATTGTTTGGATATGTTATTTTGCATAGCGACGATAGCCTTGCTAGAGAAGGACCGCCTCTCAAGCCAGAGGGAGCGGGTTCAAACCCAACCGACGGCACGCACCACTTTGTTCATCGTATGAACAGTACCTGGATGACCGGTTTTTTTTTAAATTGTGTTTTTTGGAAAATAAACAATTGATTTTAGTCTAACCTCAAAGCAAACACTCATTGACTTCGTGTTACTTAACAACGCCATCTGCTGTTGTGTCGTTAAAGCAATTAGTTGCTCACAAAAAATAGTATTATTATTCGCCTATTATTGTAATATTAATTCGCCTTATCCGTCAGGAAGAGTCATATTTTTCAGTTGAGACTACTCAAACGCCTCCTTCCGAATTATGTCATTTACAAATAGTCAGAAAGAGACGGATGACGATGACGAATGACGTCGTTACGTGTTTGCTCCCGGAATACTAGACCTTGTGGCCTTCCTAGTATTTTAAGTAGAGGTATGTAGGAATAAACCTAATAAACTTTGAACACCCCTTCTTCCCTAATAGGTCGAATAGATTAAGAAATATTGAGATGAAAGATGTCGAAAAAGAATAACAACCAATATTACGAGTTACGAGTGGCCCGTAGCAATAAAAATAATATCGCGTCCCCAGTTATTAAACGGGCCTCACAATATTTATTACGGTAAAGTACTAAACCGTTTACAAATTATCGTAGTGTAACGATGGTCCGAAGAATGTGGCTGTATTTACGATGTCGCCTGTCCGTCCGTACATGTCAGTTTACGACGGTCCTGTCCCGTCTCTAATTACAACGAATTAGACACGCAGAAACTTGGGCAATGTTAATGGTGGCTAGAAGCTTTTGGATTCCAAAGTTAAGGTCGAAAAGAGCGATCTAGGAACTATTGAATTGTTGGGAAAGTATATTATCATATTTGATTAAAAATTGTGTGAGCATATGTGCGTATTGTATGTCATCTACTGCGTGATTGGAGCCCGGTGTATGGCGACAGGCTCGCCCCCTGTCACATTTGTGGCTGAATATCGTCCGGCGAAGTGTGGGTGTTGTATTACACTTCTGCCAGCCCCCTCGGGGGAAATCATGACGATATGTTATGTTATGTAATCAATTACTTCGTGAAAATTATCGACCCATTGCAGCGAGCGTTAGCGAACGAAGCATCTCTGCTTTAGCTTCGACAAAAAAAGCTTTCGTATGTCCAAATTCTGACCGGATCTCTGTCTATCGCCATACACCGGGCTCCAGTCATGTAGCAGATGACATACAATGTACACATAATTAACAAATTGGTGTATGCCGTCGGCTAGGTTTGAACACGCTACCTCTGGCTTGAGACGCAGGCCTTCTCCAATTAGGTTCTCCAGCTCGCTTCATAAGTAAATAAAGGTAAGTAGACTGATACCTGCTTAAGCTCTGAAGCGAAGCAAGGTTGAAATATCTCATTTACAAAAATATAAAGGCGGAAACTTGTTTCGGAATTTAAAAAAATGGGAATTTCTTATTCAGCTTTATTTTACTTAACTTTTGATCCCGACCTTGCTTAAAGTTATCATGAAAACATAGCGTTATCTGAAATTCCCTCTGATCAACCTAGAGGAAAAGATGGAACACTGCGTTATATCTCGCAGAAGCCACTTCTTTTTAACCTTGTGTGTGTGGTAATCTTGCCATGAAAAACATTTATAATTGCACGAAAATTAATATTAATTCCCATACTCTACGTTAGCCATTTCTGTTCCAATATATAACCTTAATAGATTTAATATTCTAAAACTGCACATATTACGTTTAATGTTACAGCAGGCACAAGAGTTTAATGTTACGGCTTTTTCAAAATTAACTTTAAAAAAAACTGCACAGTTTTTAAAAAGAACCTCAAAATGTTGGTCTGGCCACATTTTTATAAAGCACTATGTAAATTCATGTTCACGAAATTATACCATAAACCAATGCACATAATGTTGAGGTAAGAATGACCAAGCGAGTAGCGTAGTTATTTGCGTCAATGTGTGCGTGTTGTGTACATATATGACAGTAGCGTAGTTTTTGGATGGTTTTTGGCTTCACCTAAATCATACCCCGTACACCATCTTATTCTCTAGGTTGATCTGAGGAAATTCCATAGTGTTTGCGGAATTTGAGGTCAATTCTGCTGTACCTATTATTAAAAACTTTTGTCAGCTCCAAAATGGTTGACTCTAGCTTTATTCACAAGTTTAGTTTATTAAAAGGAAACGCTGATAATCGAAGTGCGCGTTAGCGACCGAAGCGTCTATGCTTCAGCTTGCAAAAAAGCTTTCGTATGTTCGGATTCCTGTCTGGCTGTCTTCCTCTAAAAGTCGCATTTCATAACTGGTTCTCTTAACATTTAGTGAGTAGGTTTGAACCTGTCGACTTACTTAGATTTCTTTTAACGAGTCAGTTTTTGGATTTTTTTCAATTTAATTCAATTTTGAAAATACAGAACCACAGGCACTACTACCAGGCTTAGGAGAGACTTAGGACTAAAACTAGTCCTGCCAATTTAGTCTGGTTTGTAGAGTGTAACAGAATTAGAACTAAGTATCTAATTTGTTTTCCTCAGCGGTTTGACATGTCGCCTACTCGATTTCAGTCAAACTTTAGGTGACTTTGACCTTTTGCAGGATTTAGCTCGCTGCGTGGGCGACCAGCCACTCCAAGGTGATACTTGTACAATCCCTTAATATTGTCTTAAGCGTTGTTGACAACTGGCTTTTACTGTGCGGGGGCAGAATTAAGGCTTTGTCCCGACTAGGCAAAACTAAACGAAACAGCGCTAACTCACTGAAATCAAAATATGAACCTGGACGGACGTAAATTAGCAATTCAATAGTCAATGCTGCAGCAAACCTGCGTTCAGCCCACGGTGGGTAGCCACTTCATTAAGTTGTGTATCGTTTTTTGTTTGGATCAGCTCTTCTAGTACATTAATCTCGTTGATGGCAAGTGAGTACGCGTGTATTCAGTACGCGCTATCCGAACATTCCATTTCAAATATTTATATACGGTGGCTAACTGGAAGTGAAGTCTACTCTAGTCAACCGCTTACAGTTTGGTCAGTTAGAACGAAGCCTTAACCTTTTTTACTAAATAGGCACTTGTTTAATTCTTTGACGTCTTTTGTTTTGATAAAAATAGAGCCTGAAATGAAAATGTTTTTTTTAAAGACAATCAAGTAAAGTGGGTGTCATAGTATGACGCGCGAAGATAGCAAGAAAGGAACAAAAGCCGTGGGTCAACTCAGAGGCGTCTAGATTATTTTATGAATTTGAACTGAAAATATGATGTAGAGTTTTGCCATGGCATAATAATATACTCCGCCTAATATATTATCATAAATAGCTATTAACACCCTGATATAGAACAAACACGTCAAAATGTTCATCACATGAATTTTGCCTTAAGCGAGAATCGAACTCACGCCCTTAAGAGTCCGGCGACCACTTTAGACTAACTTCGCATTGGCTTAAGGTTTTCTATAGCCATTTCGTCTAGAAGAAGATTGAGAACGAAGAGAGCCTCTAAAGTTACCTACGGAGTGACAAGTGCAATTTTTTTAATGACTTGCACTTCTGTAATCATTCTTAAATAACTAAGAATTTCCCTTGTATTATGGACTCATTAAAAAGTAATGATGTAGACCTCCCTATCTAAAGGGATTTTTGATTTGCTTTGTCTATCTATTGAGTAAATCAGTCATAAGTGACCTCTGCCAAATAGTTTCCAAGAAATTTGAAAAGCGCGTTTGTATGGAAATTTCAGAGCGTCGCGGGACTCTTAAGAAAGACTAAAACAGATCAATTACAACAACTTCGATAGAGACGAATGATAATGACCAGTGACGTCATCACGTGTTGGCTCCCGGAATGTTTTTTTGGATCATGAGTTTTGCCGCATAATTCATAATAGCATAATCTGTTTTTGGGTGAAGGACCAAAATAAATTAAAAGAAGTGCTAGTTTCTCGCCTGATGGTATCATATTTGTCCATAACAGTTCCAGAGCAGCTACTCAAAATTTATAAACTTTGCACGACCTTGCATAATACGCTCGCTACCCTATGCGATTCTGCCCCGCGTCACGCGACACCGACGCGACGACGACGAAGCTACGGTGAAAGTACAAAGCACGCGCAAGCGCGCGCAAAAAAAATCTTCTAGTCGCTTTATGTCATGCGAGAACGTGACAAGGCTATCCGTAAGCATACGTCTGTCTCCAAAAAGAGTTTGCATTCCTTTGTCGTGTTGCGTAAGCTAGGCCTGCAGGACGACGCAGAATTGCCAAATCTGCCAGGCGGAGATCCATAGTCCTACTTCCTACTAATATTATAAACGCGAAAGTTTATAAGAATGTATGTATGGATGGATGGATGGATGTTTGTTACTCATTCGCGCCAGAACAGCTTAACAGATCTGGATGAAATTTGGCACAGAGATAGATTATGGTCTAGAATAGCACATAGGATACTTTTTAACCGCGGTTGAAACTGCGGGGCGCAACTAGTTGTCAATATACCGCATCTGTATACAACAGAAACTAAGATTCCTGGGTGGTTAGGTATTTATAACGTTAAAAAACTCCGGCCTACGCACCATCGCGAACAGCAAGACGCGAGATATTAGCAAGAACTGTAGACCCTATTTTTTGTACGCTCGAGATTATTTCGGCCCTTTTCTGGTGACATTTTTAGTAAGAGAGTGAGAATCGGCCCCGTGGCCTTGACCCAGATAACATGATCTCGATCGATGACAGCATTAGATGGTGCCGCCGCGTCTCCAGAAACAGGAAAAGATTATATTTCCATCGGGAAAATGTTTTTCATTATTCGCTGGGAAGAAAATTATTTTTACAGAAGTTTTTTGGTCAAATTGCTTATGTCGGTTTATGTCAAGTCGATTAGTTTAGAACTTTTAAATTGACAATGATATGGCAACTGCCCTTTATTATTGTGGTTTTATCTCTTTTTATTAGTTGTTAGGAAAACAAATAATTTTATTGTAGTAGGCATGACGAGTAGGTATTATTTTGATATTTTTTTCGCGGAGCATTTTCAAACCCGGGGCCCTATTCGGAGTTTTGAAATTTTTATCTCACCTTTTTTCGTCCTTGTTACTCTCGTTTGAAACGATATAGGTGAGAGAGTGACCAAGATAAAATCTCATCTCATCTCACGAGTAAGAATAGCCCTTCAGTTCTTGGAGTACCCTGGGAATAACCCAGTAAGCGACAGGTAAACTCTGGTTAATTCGGTAAACTTTGGTTTTGTTCGTTTGCAGAAGGTTTAATTAAAAATGTAAAAATAAAATAACAAATAAAAACTTAATAAGTTTTGTGTAAAATTCCTACAATACATTTTATATTAAATTGTAGGTATTTAAATTGTAAATGTAAATTAAACTGTAATTGCATTACATACGAGCTAGAAATAAGTCATGAGTCCTCTTTTGTTGTCGATTAGCTATGTCCACACTGTGCCTTTTCATCTTCAATTTTCGTCTTCATCTTTCTATTCATCTTCCGTTTGGCGCTTTCAATAGTTGAATGCATAAACGAACGCAACGTCAATATGGTCATTTAGTTCAGTCGTAGTTTCTGTCAGCTTTAGGAAACATGTGTGATGAGAATATTTTACTTGGTGGAATAAGTGCGGCTTACTTGGTCATAAGAAATTCCAGAAATAAGAGAACCAAGAGAACTGTCATCGCGCATGCGTTAGGGGCATGCCTCACGTGCGCTGTTGACTGTGCTATGACGCATGCCCTTAATGAACAAAAAAAGGCACAGTGTGGACATAGCTATAGTGATCGATGCGCTATTTAAGTATGCCGACTCAAAAGCCGCCTATTATACCTATTTTTTTTATTTTTTATTTCAGGGTATTCCAAAGCCGTTCAAGCACGTGATGTATGCCAATATAGCGGATGCTCATGCGTTGGGACAAAAACCTATCACTTTTATTAGACAGGTTAGTACATTTATCTTTTTTATCTGAGTGACGAGATACGCTTGCCACGCTCGCTTGATTGACTAAAAAATTGAGTTATAGAGTATATCAGCCATTACACTTTTCAAATTGCAGTATTGCCTGCAGCAGGTTGCCTGGAAGAGATCGCTTTGAGCGATAAGGCCGCCCATTAAAAACTTAGTTAAGCCTTATTTAAGTACTATTGTAATTATTTTATGTTTTTAATAAAGAGTTGTTGTTGTTGTTGTTGTTATGCTTAGCTAAGCATACTGCTTAACTAGGCGGGCTTAGGTACGCTAAGTTTAGCGTCCTTAAGCCCGTACAATAGCAAAAAAAAATGGATTGCTAACTGTCTAATAGTCATTACACTATCCAATTTTCATTTTAAATAAGAACACTTTTAAATAAGGACACTTGAACACATGGTCGTCTGACCCCAAACCTATCAAAGCTTGTACTATGGCTGCCTGAAACTGATACATATGTATATATTTTGATATACATACTTAAATTGATATTAACACCCAGACATAGAACAAACACCAATGTTCATCATAGACAGTTTTGTCCTAGGTGGGAATCCAACCCACGCCCCCAAGCTCAGAAAGCAGGTTCACTCCCAACTGAGCCACCGAGGCAGTCTACTTGTTTTCCATTTTCAGGTATTATCAGCAGTTACAAATCCAATTTTATTGGAGTCTCCGTACCTTCCAAAAGACGTGAAAAGCCGAGCTCAAGAGCTGCTGGACGATTGCAAGTGAGTTATCTAATTTATGGTAAAAAAATCAACTAAAATTGATATTTTACGTTAGAAAAACTTTTTTCCAAAGTATGTATGATATCATGTAATGATTGTAAAGACTGTACTTAGATTAAAGTAAGTATACGAACTTTTAGAGAGTATTGTTCATTTCGGTTGTTCTTACTTAGTTTGAATCAAGCTAAGTAGTACAAGTGACTAAGCTTTTTAAGCTTATCCTAAACAAAAAGCGCGTTAGATACGAATCAATCACTTGGCGAAGCGACTGCGAATTGATTTAGTTCTGGTAATTAACCGAATGTCTTAAGCCCAGTTTCTTTAAGATTGTAATTACAAACGCATTAGGGTATTTTTTGGTGCCCAAGCGCTTATAAATAACCCAAAGGTCAGGTCAATAGAGAGAGCTGTTTTGAAACGAGCGTTCTTCGTAAAAGCTGAAGTAGGTAGACGAACTCGTTCTCGTCTACATGGCCTCCGGAGCCATTTCTTTCACATGTTTAGCTTGAGCGGAAATCTGTTTAGTTTCTGGGTTTTCTTCACTTTGCATGGTCGGTAACGTTACGTGATAGGCGTCACGTGACGTCAACCTATTACAAATTTGACTTGACACGAGGTCGTGCTAGAGAGCTTTCAGCTTATGGTTTAGCTAGCTTCTAACATGGAATCAACAAAGACTTGTTCGGCATTGTTTCAGACAGCAGTCAGTTGGTGCTTACTCTCCATTCGCTGGCCTCCAGTTAGTTCGGCGTCATATATCGGAATTTATCACGAAGCGGGACGGGGTGCCAGCCTCGCCTGATGATATCTACATGGGCTCTGGAGCTTCTGACATTATCAAGTCTGTCTTGACTCTTTTCGCGGAGGACGTCGACGGAAAACCTTCATGTGAGAAAATACTCTGTCTTCTATAGTAGACCAACGAATCTCATTCTGCCATCAACTCTCCCATTCCCCCATCAACGAATGTAGCATGTCTTTTAGCGGGTAGTTTAATGTATTCCAAATTCAGAATTTCGTTAAATCTTTAAGAACTGTTGTTTCATCTACACCTGAGGCAACGTTAATTGTCATTATATAATATTTTCAGCTGTAATGCTTCCCTGCCCGCAATATCCACTATTCTCCGCCACACTATCAGAGTTGGGGTTACGAGCCGCTTACTACCAACTTGACGAGAAAGACAACTGGGTTTTACGGATCCAGGAGCTAAAGAGATGCTTCGAGGAAGCCAACGCTCATAGCAGCGTCAGGGCACTTGTGATCATTAACCCTGGGAATCCCACTGGGCAGGTACTATCTGTACAGATTTTTATTTCTAATATGCTGTTATTTCAAAATACTAATACAATAATAATACAAACTATTCTTTGCATACTCTTTCCCACTAAAACGTATTATGTTTTAATGGCAAAATAAATGAATTTATATACAAACTCTTGACGTTGCTATGAAAAGACTGCTGCTATGAAAGAGTTAAAATATTTTTGCAAGCAATCGGTGCACTAAACCACGACATGTTCTTTTCAGATTTTGTCACGGCAAAACATTGAAGAAATAATAAAGTTTGCCTTCGAGCACAACGTGTTTATACTTGCGGATGAGGTGCATCAAAACAACGTCGTGACCAAACCTTTCTTGTCTTTCAAGAAGGTAAAATTTGTTATTTTTGAAATTTTAAAATTCAGCGATGATCATGACTTACTGCTACAAATAGATGCATTAGGATATACTTTCGACATAGACTGTTGACTGATGGACTTGAGACTGTTATTAACTAGGAATCTGCCCAAATGGATTTTGTTTACTAACATGATCACCTTGTGATGTTTTTCTTAAACGAAAGTTTCGAAGGTCACTGCTGGTAGTTGCGGCCATCGTATCTACAGATCTTCGTTATTTGAGCGACAAGCAATGGGAGATGATTCAATTCTTTCCAATTTAACAGGTGATGCACGAAATGGGTTCCCCGTACTCCGAGATGGAGCTCGCTAGTTTCTTCACAGCATCAAAAGGCTGGGCAGCTGAGTCTGGCTTACGGTCTGGGTATGCAGAACTAGTGCGTTTACATCCTCGTGTTCGCAACGCATTCCACACCATGTGCGGGGTCATGCAGTGCCCTAGTGTGCTGGGCCAGTGTGCTTTGGATTGTGTGGTGAGTGTACTGCTGACGATGATGACTTATATGAGAAACCTTTAAGAACCAATACTTATCATAAATCGATGAATTTATTTGTCTGTCTGCTGCTGGACGTCTTACCTAAAAGGCATGAAGCTCTGCTTATATTTTGTTTTACTTAAGAAAACGTCTCGTTTGACGCTGTTCCAGCTGGCTATAGGACTCTCTTAGGCTAGACTTTATTCTTATTCTTATGATTGCTGTTTCTGGACTCCAGCATCATTTAGTTATGTTCTTCAAACATTTTAAATTTCCAGGTCAACCCTCCAGCAGTTGGAGACGAGTCTTACGAGCAGTTTGCACGGGAAGTGAGGGCAATTCGCCGCCAGTTTTCTGAGCAGACTGCTGCAGCTAGCCGTGCCTTCAACTCCATACCTGGATATTCTTGCAATACCATTGACGTAATAGGGCCATTATGTTTCTTCATTAGGTTGCTCTTCTTGATTTTTGAATTTTTAGTCAAATTTTTAGGATTGTTTCTTGCTTTTTTATTGTGATTGCAATTTCATTAATTTTCACACATTGTTTCTGTTTGTTCCTCAAACGCGTTTGAGGCTACCTGCCGTCATGATAGTAGTTTATGTTTGTTTGTATTAGGGTGGGATAGTCGCGTATCCTCGGGTGAAGATCCCAGTGCGTGCTCGGGAGCGAGCAGCTGAACTCCGCATCACTCCTGACGAGTTCTACGTACTGAGGCTGCTGGAAGAGACAGGTATATATTCCATATACTAAACCCAATGTAGATCTTGGATTTTGGACAAATAGTAATCAAAATTCACCCTACTTAGTAGCGCTGTGCATTGTTCGTACCTCTATGAAAAAGCCTTCGAAAAAAGGCACCTCTATTATAGATTTTACCTGTGTATTATTACCTGCATTACCTGTATTACCGACTTTTTTTAATCAAGTGAAGTTTGCCCCAACGCAACGCGACCACGGTATGTTGACTCTTTTTAGTGAGACCGATGTACGTTTCCACATACCTTTGTTACGTTCTCGCATAACAAAGGGTGAAGCACTTTGTCGCGCGCGCATGCTGGACGTTGATGAACTCACGTTGCATGTCACGTTTTTTTTCCGTTCATTTATATATTCATTAAACCAATGTCCAATGCGGTATTTCCGATGTCAATGTCAGCTTATCAAAGCGTTAATTGTTTCCCGATATGCTAATTTGCTTTCCTTTTGTCGTCTATTGTCTTAACTTGAAAGCAAAACCTATAATTAACTCACACTTGATTAGTACCTGAGTTCGTATAGTCTAGAATAGTTATAAAGTGTTTTGCATACACGTTGTCAGGGGTACAGAAAAGGATCTAGGGTACTTTTTATCTGGAAAAATTAACGATTTTCGTTTGACCCCTGGTCTTAACCAGAGGCTTACTCGCGGCTTACCGCGAGTCGCAACTTAAAGAATAAAGAACAAATAAAGAATTTTGATGTAAAAGGAGGAGGCTTAAAAACTAGTAAAACTTCGTGCTATTTCAGGTATCTGCGTAGTTCCCGGCACTGGATTCGGTCAGCTCCCCGGAAGCTACCACCTCCGCGCCGCCATCCTTCATCCCCAGGACCAGTTCCAACACATGATGGAGAGCATCAGGCGGTTCCACGTCAACTTCCTCCAGAAATACTCTTAGGATAGATAAAAGTTTACTTTATGTAACGAGAGCGAAATCATGATATGAAAGAATGTATCTTTAAACGATGAACATATTCTAAGATATCATTATGACCAACTTTTAATACACGACCGACTCTGAAATCGGAAAAAAAACAGTGGTTTTATACAAAAAGTTTATTGATTGTCGAGAAAATGCGTGGAACAACTATTATTACTTTCTCGATTTCATGGTTGGCCCCTTAGCTAAATTATGTAATATTGATAGTTAATGATATTCTAGGATATGCCCGTCGTTTAAAAATACACGGTGTATGGGTAGAGAAAAAACATCTTAAGTAATTAGGGTTACAAAGAACAGTGGATAATAAATAGTATGTAAATAAATATTAGAGCGATCAACTTGCTTTTTTATATTTGAACCCAGTAAACTGTCCCCAACTAAGTAGAGTCCGCCTCGCATTCAAGGCGTAAAAAAATCTGTAAGAATTCAGTACTTAAATTTAGATACAAGTTAACATAAGTTTCCGTTTAAGTACATTTACTATTCGTTTCGTCACTTCAAACAAATTGTACTAGTGTTACGATTTTTTTACTTATTTAAATTGACCATTGTAAATTAGGAATTTTATACCTATACCTAAAATAAAAAGAAAATCCCAGACAAAGGCCTTGTCCCGTCACCAGATAATACAAAAGACTGGGTGGATGATGATGATAATATTTTTTCTTAAAACGGAGATAAGGCCATACAAAACTCTTAATCACCATGTAAAATATAAAATAAAACTAAACAATCAAACATAATGGCCGGTCTTATTGCTTGATAGCGATCTCTTCCAGACAACCTTAAGACTTCGATGGTCATAGAGAAATGCATCAAGAGAAATCCTATAAAAGGCGACGCCAAAGATCTACATGGCTTAGTCTCATCCAAGAGTCGATCAATAAAAGTCATTTCGATAGAAAAAACTCGTGAAAATGAAGTTAGAAAAAGTTTTAACGGCAGAAACTATGAATCAGCAAGTACGGGATATAAAATACGCAGTCAGAGGTCCCATCGTTGAGAGAGCTGCGCAGATTGAAAAAGAGTTGCAAAAGGTAAGCTAACCAGTAAATAATTTTGGAAAAGTAAATATTTTTGACAAATCTTTGTTTTAAAAAAAAAAAATTACTTAGTGTAGTGGTTAGATGATCTTTTTAACCGACTTCAAAAAAAGGAGGAGGTTATCAGTTTGATTGTATATTTTGAACGTTTTTTTCCCGCATAACTCTGTCATCAGTAAACCGATTTGGAAAATTAGTTTTTTTTTGTTTGAAATGGGGATCATAATTATTGGGATTGGTCTATTTTTATAAATCCAGCTCTGATGACAATAACTTGGTTTTACTTATTTTAAAAGATAACTCATATTACAGGGTGTCCCAAAACCGTTCGATCGCGTGTTGTATGCGAACATATCGGACGCCCACGCATTGGGACAGAAACCTATAACTTTCATAAGGCAGGTTAGTACGAGTATAATAAAGTCTTTGCCGAAAATCAGATTTTTCTTAGAGTTGCAGACTTTTAATTATTATTTCTAGGTATTGTCAGTGGCCGCGAATCGTGATTTGTTGGAGTCGCCAGATCTTCCAAAGGATGTTAAGAAAAGAGCTCAGGAGTTATTGAATGACTGCCAGTGGGTATACTAACTTTTTTCCAAAATTAAAGATTGCCCGGAATACTGTACCGGCTAGCTATAAGATAACGTCTAGCAAGTCCTACCTATCTTTTACTTCACTCGTACTTTTGATTTGAAAATCATTTAACCAGCATTTCAATTTACCATGGTTGACTTCCGCAACATAGGTTGCTGGCTTTGCAGAGAGCATACATAAATATTGTTCCTTCCAGGCAGCAGTCAGTAGGCGCCTACTCGCCTTCTACTGGCTTGCAAATAGTCCGAAACCACATCGCAGAGTTTATCACAAAGCGCGACGGCGTGGAGTCATCACCTGATGACATCTTTATAGGCTCTGGAGTCGCCGACATCATCAGATCTGTATTGACTCTCTTTGTGGAAGACGTCAACGGTAAACCTCCAGGTAAATTGTAATAAATTCTTTTCTAGCTGCAAATATGGAAAATACAACCTGATTACAATATGCTCTATCCAGAACGCTAAATTTCAGAATCTGGACTAGTTAGTCCTTGTCTAATCAGCAGCAAAAACAAAGACTGGTTTATTTTTAGCTACTTTAGATTTTGCAATTTAGCTTTCTGAATAGGGCCTAATATACTACAAAAATGTTACTTAATTTAAGGTATGTGTGATTTTAATTGAAAGATTGCTTTTTTCCAGCTGTAATGATACCAAGCCCGCAATATCCCCTATTTTCTGGTACTCTATCAGAGATGGGCCTTATCGCAGCCTATTACCAGATCGATGAGGAAGTCCAATGGACTTTACGGGTCCAGGAGTTAGAGAGATGCTTCGAGGAAGCCAGCGCTCACAGCAATGTCAGAGCAATCGTGATAGTCAACCCAGGGAACCCTACTGGACTGGTAACAGTTTTGAGTCAAAGTGCATGTCATTATTTTCTTTGATTTTTCAGATTGAATTTTCCCCAGTAAAGTCGTTTGTAAATTACTCAACTTATTTAAAGTTTTCCTGCTGACTAAGATGATCTGAAAAGATTAAAAAATCGGCTCACTCGTATTTCTACTGATGCCGGGGTCAAATTGAATTTTCTATATTAACAAATTTCAAAATAACATTTAATTTATGAAACTTATTTACGTTTACAAGTCTCTTGGCTTAAAAATGTGCTAGAATATTGGCAGCATTAATCCTTGGCGTATTTCTCACTAGGTTATAAGTAATTTACAGGGTGTTACAAAAACCCTGTTATATCCGCGAGGAACTCATCCAGTATCGACTGGAGGATGCAATTAGCTATTAGTTTAAATAAATATTTACTGTAAAACATTGCAAACACATCGCGCTCCGCTCTCCTTAAAGCGCGAAAGCAGCTACTAATCGCATCGTTTTTTTTGTTAACTATTTGTCATGTTAACTTTCAAATTAAAAGCTGCCAAAATATGATACAAATTTGTTAACATGTTTATAAAAAATATTTTTTTTTTTGCGTTCTTAAACCGATCCTAACTCTATGTGATTTTTTTTGGTATATTTGCATGAATACTTATAAATAAGTCTGTGTACATGCGCTTCAATTATAGTACGAGTATAACAGGGTTTTTATAACATGCTGTATAAAAGTATAAAAGTCAATTTAAAAATATGTATAAAAGTCAATGCCACCTTTATTTATCTAACTATAATTTTTCATCTACTAACGCTCTGCCCATTCCTATATACATTATTTACGTTTATTTATGTTCTTGTTTTGCAGGTGTTATCTCGCCAAACTATGCGAGAGTTAATTAAGTTTGCTTTCGAACGCAGCATTTTTATACTATCCGATGAAGTGTATCAAGAAAACGTTGCTGGTAAACCCTTTTTGTCATTAAAGAAGGTAAATAATATTATAGTATCCGATTTTAAAACCACATGAGTGAACATGTGACGTGTAACTATAGGAATTAAATTAAAGGGGATTTTAGTTTTTTTTTTTAAAGCTCAAGTTTATTGTGACTTTCGAACCAGATAATTTTTTGAAGCACTTTTAACTATGGAATTCTAGCAGATTCGACATACTCGTTCACATTTTAGCTATTTCAGAGGCCCGATATCAACAATTGACAAATCATAGAAATATATCAATGTCAATTGTTAAAATCAATTTAGGTATTATTATAAGTCACATTTATAAAAGAACTCTTGCACGCGTGAGGCACCCAACTCAAACCATGAATCGAAGTTAGCATACAGAATGGAATGATTATTTCCTTACAACTTGTCAGGTGATGCACGAGATGGGTTCCCCGTACTCCGAAATGGAGCTGGCCAGTTTCTACGCGGCTTCCAAAGGCTGGGCCGCAGAGTCTGGTTTGCGTTCTGGCTATTTGGAGCTGCTGCGTCTGAATCCGCACGTGCTGGCTGCGTTTCGAACGATGCGCAGCGTCATGCAGTGTCCTAGTGTGCTGGGGCAGTGCGCTCTGGACTGTGTGGTGAGTAATATTCCAATAAATAATGGAATGATGACAATAGTTGATTATTCATGACAATAGCAAAACTGTGTATGGTGACGAGTGCGCCGTTTAAAAAAGCAGGGTCTATCACGAACACAAAATACTTAGATACTTAGGTAGGTACTTAAAAAAATGTTGCCTCTCTCGACTAAATGTCAGCTCAGCGTATTCGTCCTTCACTTCCTCATTCCTCACGCCGAACAACGGCAAAATAGGAGAACATAATTTAAATAACTAGGACCATTGTAATACCCTATTATTAGTAAATAAATTTAATTTAATTTCCTTATTTCGAATTTAGGGAAATTAATTTACTCAAGTATGTTTTGCTACCAAATATATTCTTCTACAGCTTTTAGCGTGGTCTGATTATGTTCTTGTCGGTTATTTACTAGCTTTACGACTTGACCAAAAGTTGATTTCTAATGGTATAAATGAGATCAATGTGTGAATTGTCCAGGTGAAACCGCCAGCTCCAGGCGATGAGTCGTACGAGCGGTTCGAGCAGGAGACCTATGTGTCGCATCGCCGTCTGGTCGAGCGGTATGAAGCCGCGAGAAATGCATTTAACTCAATACCTGGGTACTCTTGCAATACAATTTACGTGAGTGATATTTAGGAAAATAACAATTTCTTTTTAAATTGATCATACACATCTATTTATACAAAAATCTTTATTTATTAGAAATCTTTGACGTTCATAAGTGTATCTTTGTTATCTAAATTGAATAAAAACATTTTGACTTTGACTTTGACTTGAATCGAGCGAGCGTTAGCGTGTGAAGCGTCTATGCTTCAGCTTCTACAAAATGCTTTCAATTCAATTCAATTTCACTGTCATCTTTGTCTTTCTCTACAAGTCGCATTTCATACCTTCTTACCTTACCTTTCTACCGATTTTTTTGAAATTTTGTGAGTAGGTTCAAAAATTATCTTACTAATATTATAAACGCGAAAGTTTGTAAGAATGGATGGACGGATGCATGTATGTTTGTTACTCTTTCACGCCAGAACGGCTAAACAGATCTGGATAAAATTTGGCTATCATAATCTATCAGAAATAGATTTTAGTCTAGAATAGCACATAGGATACTTTTTAACCGCCGGTGAAACCGCGGGGCGCAGCTAGTACAGAATATTTTTGTCGAGTCAGTTTTTGGATTTTCTTCAAATGTAAAGAAATTTTAACTTCAGCTCTTGGTGAAGTTTGTATCTTATAAAATGGATGACTGCACCTTGCGGTGTCTCCAGATTTCAGTAACTAACAACAGACCAAAATTCAACACATGTTGTCACGCCTTTCCTCTGAAGGGGCTGGCAGAGGTATACACCCACATCCACACTTCCACCACATCCACACAACACCCACACTTCGCCGGACAATATTCAGTCCCAAATGTGACAGGGGCGCGAGCCTGTCGCTAAACACTGGGCTCAAGTTATGCAGCAGATGACAAACAATACACATATATGTATGTTCACACAATGAATAAATTGGTGAGTGTCGTTGGATGGCTTTGAACCCGTTCCCTTTGACTTACGAGGCTTAATGCATATTTATATTGCTACTGCTAGACCGCTTTCTGTGGAATTTTACGTGCTGCGCGTCTGACCAACCAATGCAAAGAATATTTTTAATACTAAATAATGACGTTGTGTATTTTTGTACTAGGGTGGGATAGTGGCATATCCTCGTATAGAGATCCCGAAACGCGCTCAAAGGCTCGCGAAAGATCTTCACATGTCCCCAGATGAGTTCTACGTAATGAGGCTGCTTGAAGAGAAAGGTACCTTCCTACATCCATAAATAAGCTTGGGTTTGTGATAGCAAAATTATACCTAACGATTATGATCAAATTTTTAGGTGTCTGCGTTATCCCGGGCACTGGATTCGGGCAGCGTCCTGGAACCTTCCACTTACGCGCCACCATCCTCCATCCTCACGAGCAGTTCCAATACATGATGGAGAGCATCCGAGATTTCCATAACAGCTTCGTCGAAAAATACTCATAAATTAGAGTTATTATAATTAACAGAGGAATAAGCATTACCTTCACTAACCCAATTAACTAACCTATTCTTCTGAGGATGCCTGGAAGAAATCGCTTTGGGCGATAAGACCGCCCTTATACTGCCGAATGATAGTTGAGGCATTTTTATTTGTACTTTTTGGTGTAAGTTTTAAGTGCCATAAAGTTTTATTGTACTTTTTGTATTTAATTTTTAACCCTCGATGCGAAAACAACGGTGTGTTATAAGTTTGACGTGTCTGTGTGTGTGTCTGTAGTGAAAAAGACCACCTTACCAGTTGATCGAGCGAAAGTGAGGTCTCTGTGTCTACTGGGATAAATCGGGGTTTGTTTGTGCGACGGTAGCTTATGTACATACAGCTGTTCCGATCGTTATGTTTTTCAAATATCTATTTTTGAATTATACGGCAAGTATTTAATTTTATTAAAAATTTAAAAGTCAAATTTACATAATATCTGTAGCCTGTCACAGTCCGATGCGAACTACTTATTAATCTAATTGTGAAAAAGGTATTTTACCCAACCAGCGTATATGCAATATGTTTGATATTGTTTCAGTTCAATAAACGGAGTAGATGAAAAGACATAAAACTGAGTTTTTATTTAGCCCATAAAATATATCGAAGGTAGTTTGCGAAATGCAACGTATGTTTTTTTTTCTATATTTTATTTGGTAGAATAGGTATATGCTATTTTATTCGCGCCAAATGTATTAAGAAAAAAATATATTTATGATGCAATTCAAATATAATTTGTGCGTTAAGGTTTACAAATTTTGTCTCAATCCATTTAGCATGAGCTTAAGGCGCATAATATACAAACCGGATGTAAGGCGAAGATGCAGCGCGGACACGATTCAGGCATAAAAACTGTAAAGCGACGTGCCTGTGTGTAAACACTTCGCTTTAATACATTAAAATGTATTAAAACTTTAAAACTTGTTCATATAAAAATGAACAATAACTAAATATGAACATTGTTCATATAAATATGAACAAGTTAGTATGTGTAAATATGAGGAAGGCACTAAGCTCGAACCTATTTACGTCGTTATCTATATATATCTTTACCTTACATATGGCCTGTTAACAAGGCAGCGATGGGATGATCTTAACAATTTAAAAGCTCTCAAAGACACAGGGCTTAATTGTTTCCTCTTCTAACTAACTCGTTATAGCATAATTGGAACTTATCACAGAGTAATTCTAATTGACTCATCTTTATGTTTCTCAACTCTCTAAGCAAGTACTTGCTCATTTTTTGTCTGATTTTTCGGTTCCCATGATCTCCGATGGTCTTCAAATGCTCGTCTATGCATTTGGAAGCTGCTTGCTGGAAGTTTGTAAGAGAACTGTCGAGGAGGTCTATCCAAAGTTCTTTCAATTCTTTTTGGTTCTCGCAGGGGTCTTTTTGCCGTCCTGAACGGTCTACTCGTACTGCTGACGTGTTATAAAATGCACTGAAAGAAAAATTATCTGTCTAAGAAAACCAGAAGTTTAAGGGTAGAGAAACAGAGATATCTTTTTTCCATTTCTAGAGTTCCGTAGTATCACAAAATACTCCAACAGATCTATTGTTTCCGCCCGTCTCTGTCGTGTGTTCCAAAATTTAGTTAGGTCCAATGCAATACAATAGGGAGTATTCTCTGGTCCTATGTTATGACTAACTTCGTCCTTTGCGTATCTACTCCCTCTTGATGACTTATTTCAATCAGAGTTTGTTTATTTCCTATTTCCTGTATGTATTAGTATTTTCTATCCTACTAATATTATAAACGCGAAAGTTTGTAAGAATGGATGTATGGATGGATTGATGGATGGATGGATGGATGGATGGATGTTTGTTACTCTTTCACGCCAGAACGGCTGAACAGATCGGGATGAAATTTGGCACAGAGATAGATTTTAGTCTAGAATAGCATATAGGATACTTTTTAACTGCGGGTAAAACCGCGGGGTGCAGCTTGTTATTTATATTATTTTTGAACTTGTCGAAGGCTACCCATTAACTACTTACAGATACTGTTTTGTCATGTTGCCATAGATGTCTTCAAAGAAATCAGACTTTTTCTCAGAGACCACTCTGAACCTCGTTGAGCCTTTTCGTCGGAAGTCGTCATTCATAATTTCGTGAGCTCTTACAAACATCTGTAAATAATTTATGTAATTTTAAAATGCTGTCATTTATTGACTAAGGAAAACATTTAACTGCGTTTAAAGGAGAAACAAATTGCTTGAAATTAATCTGTCTCACTTACAAATTAATTTACTGCATTTTAAGTTAGCTACAAATTTGGCTACTACGCTTCTAGATACCTAGAGGCGAAGAGGGCTTTACTCTTTCTTCTTACCTTAGTTAGTTCATTCATCATATTACTCAAGAGAGCTTGCGCTTGTATTTTCTCTGGCATTACGTACATGCACTCCACCACCGGCCCCGCCGTTACCATAACATTTTTTGATCGTAGATTTTCTTCACTGACCGGCCTCGGTTCAATGCCTGCTAGTTTGGGAACATTCTTTTGTTTTTTGATGTGAGTTTTATATGTTGTAATACTGGGATCATCGAACAAGATGCTGATTACACCTTCGACTTGCACATTGTCATCGGCGTGGGCTTGAAATGTTAGCAAAATGACTAGGTAGCGTAATTTCATGTTTGCTGTGTTAGTGAATAAAAAAGTTTATAGCTAGTTGAAAATATGAATTGCGTGCGAACGGAATTTTGTAATATTAAGATTGTTAAAAAAAAAACCATGAAATTAAGTGCTATTTAAAAAAGCTTAAATTAGACATTAGCCAAGGCTTATAATCAACTTGATCAACATTGGCACTAAATTATTCCACCTTATTTCCTTTTTAGTGCTAGATAGAAACAAACCTCCTAACTCCCTCCTAACTCCTCCTAACTCACTACAAATCGAGTAAAACTATACATTCGTATCTAGCAAATTATAAACCCAAATAGCCAAACACATTTCGAGAAGTATTGAACATATAACTACGTGTACTCGTGAAAATAAACAAGATTAGACATACCAATAGAAGCCCGAACCCTAACCACTTCCCATGGGGTACCTACAAGCCCATCGCAGGCATCGCCACGGGAACCGGCAGTCCTTTAATAAAAACCGAAACATGCGCCATAAAGCCGGCGTATTAAGACCGCAGCTTCGATAACGGGTTTATTAGGAAATAAACATTTATTACACTCGTATGGGATTGTGTTAAATTTGAGTTTGTGAAACGCCCAACAGCCAGTGTTTTAGAGCGGTCGTTATTGTCACTGGGCCCATAACCTGTAAGGCGCTTTATGCCCTAATAAGTCTGGCATCCTTAGGGCTTTCTTCGAGACATTAGGATAATAGCGTAGTAAAATGATGCTACTAATTTATGAGGCAATTTCGAGATGGACGTTTTTATTTTGAGTAGGTTATGAAATTGAGCTTAAATGTTACAAAATGTGTGCCAGATAAGCAAGCATTTTTTATTCGTGTTTATGGTTTTCGCGTTTTTGTTCAAATGTGCGCAAGGGCTTTCTCTTGCATGTAGGTATACTCCATGATCACAAGAACAAAATTAAATTTTCAGTAGCACACACACTGGTGCGTACCTATTTATTTACTTTAGAATTTAGGTTTACTCGTACTCTAAGATTTTGTATTTCAAGTAAGAAAATGTCGTGGTATACGATTGAACTTATTGTACTCAGATTTGTGGTTCTTTGAATACTTTAAACAATCTTAAAATTTATATAAATTACATGTCACGTTGTTTGTCCGCTATAGACTCCTAAACTACTTAACCTATTTCAATCAAATTTGCACACTGTGGGCAGTTCGATCTAACTTAACAGATAGGATAGCTCACATATATGTATATATATATGTCGGGGAAACATAGAGAAATAGGAAGCCGAGCCTTCACATCTCACTCCTGATATCGGGGTAATGTAGGAAAGAGGAGCCACGCCGTCGCATCTGATCCCATTGATGTCGGAGAAACATAGGAAAGGCCGCCGTGCTGTAACCTTCCACTTTTGGTGACGGAGAAAATCTAGTAGGCCGAGGTGTTGTGTCTAATCCATGAACTCGCTATCACGGGCATCTATGGTTGGCGTCAAACTTCAGGAACGTTGAAATAAGGGGACAGCAACGTAGGCTTTTCACTATTTTAATTATACAGTCACTCAGACTACTTGGTTAATGAATGATCACAAAGATAATTGGCGATTTAGAGTAATGGGTTTACGAATGACCATTGCGTGCGACCGCTTTCAACCCAGTCCTGTCAACCACTGACTGACAGACATGACGTTCGCCCGAAATCCCAAACGCAACTCCATTCGGTGTTAACCGCTCTAAATTACCATAAACAAATCGATTAATCGTCATAAACCACAGATTAAAACTATCGATTAACAACTCTCAAACTGATTTTCTTTATCCAATGATATCTCGCGCCGTCACGGCCATCCTGCATTTTCACACGTCCTCGGGTGAATAATTCATCTCATCATCTGTGGACAATCATAAAAGTGCTCAAGTAACCACTTAACGCTCGGTCATTCTGACCGTCAAATCTAACTCCACAATTTCACAGAAAGCGAACACAGTTATGGGTTAGCACAAAACACAGTTAAACCCAATTCTACCAACCATAAACATCGTACCAGAGTATAATCGACTCTTCCAAGAGTAACTTCATATTCGTTACCTATCCCCATAAATTGTCATGATAATTGAAATAAGCAACTTGACTTTTAGTGAAATAAATTGTATTGGGACCAACCGAATAATCGAGGCTAAAACTAAATTATTAATCACACATCCAATGGTCCAAGAATTTAATCAAGCCACATTGAAAATCCAATGACGGTGCACATACGCGGTTTGGACTTATGAAAACTGCTGTGTCCAATTTCAGCCGAATAACATGCCATTAAAGTTGTCACTTAGACTTGCCACACAGGCTAGGTCCCTCAGGGTGATAACTACAACTTCCCAGGGTGAAACTTCCTAGATTGACAACTTCCGAAAACGACAACATCCCAAATCGTCATCTACCAAAATTGACAACCGCCAAAATTGAGATCTTCCTGAAACGACAACGCGTATTCTCGACCCTTTTTTTAAATAACTGCTGCAGACTGTACTTTCATTCGTTTTTGTCCTTTGTACCACTTTATTAGTGTGTAGTATATCAACAAACTAACAAACAATTCATACTCGAGTGTAGTGCACTTTACTTTTCTCGAAATGCTACTTTCTCAATAGCCTCATTGAAACTATGATAAAGGTGCTATTGCGTTCTTAAACTACTTGGTCTTACTGGCATATTTAAAGTATGTCATCTTGACAATCCTAAAATGCAAATAGTGTTGATTTCTTTCATTAAATAATAATGAATTTCATAAAATCACAAAAAGGGAAAGACTGTTTGATAAGTAATGGGTACAAATACAATTTCATGAAATTTAACAATAACAACACAACTGTATGGAGATGTGCTAATAGGGATTTGTGTAGTGCAACTATAACTTTAAATAGTACGAAAGTCAACATTTTACGAGTTTTTTTTTTAAATTTTACTCGTACTTTAATGTTACACCGGGCGGAGTTTACTACATAGGCTTACCACACAGGCTAAGTATCGTCACTCAGACTATAATGCAACAAAAGTAAGGTTATCAAAGACTTGCCACACAGACTTGCCACACAGGCTTGCCACACAGGCTTGCCACACAAGCTTGCCACACAGGCTGGAGCCACATAAGACAGTACCATGTAGATTAGTGCCACACAGGCTATTGCCACACAGGCGAGTGCCACACAGGCTATTGCCACACAGGCTATTGCCACACAGGCTATTGCCACACACGCTATTGCCACACAGGCGAGTGCCACACAGAGTATTGCCACACAGGCTATTGCCACACAGGCGAGTGCCACACAGGCTATTGCCACACAGGCTATTGCCACACAGGCTATTATTACACAGGCTACTGTCCTACCGGCTACTGCCCCTCAGGCTTAGTTTTATCAAAAGCATTGACACTAAATAAGTTATCTATTGACTGCATGACTCGTCTGTGTGTGCCGTAATCGGCACATTCTGACCAAACTGTTTGTGGGTATTTTCAAACTTTAAACAACTCCAATAGAAAATAACACTCTGACATACATCGTTTACGAATATCAAATAAAATGAAAACTTCTCACCGGATTCAATTGCTACTCGTAGGTGATCAATGGCTGCTTCATAGTGCAGGGGCCCAATTCGGAGATAGGAGATTTTCATCTCATCTAGATCTCGATTCACTACTACCCTATTCGGAGATTTGAGATTCTCATCTCACTTTTTTTCGTCCTTGTTGCTTTCGTTTGAAACGTCATAGGTGTGAGAGTGACCAAGATAAAATCTCATCTCATCTCACGCGCAGGAATAGCCCCCCTGAAAGTCTCGACTGCCTCCGACTACTCGAGACATCTCGCGCCCCAGCCATCGAGATTATCTCGATCTCGTTCGTATAGAATAAGGCATCTCGAATTTAGGCATTTTTTTCGAGCTAAGATGGTATCTCGAGTTGTAAGAATAGCCCTCCAGGCATTGACCGGATCTCGCACGTTGCTGCTGCTAATTTTGGTGCCCTTTTTCGATCAACGAGTGGCGATGTAACCTCGTTGCAGTAGTAACACGTAGGCGTTTTGTTCGGTACACTGCTATCCTTCGTCTCTCGTTGTTTGTTAGTTGCGTCACATAGCATAGACTAGGTGTAATCAAACGCCGTCGAGATAATGCAGACGTCTACTCGATGCTCACTCTCGCATTGCCGCCCTGCTGCCCTTCATGCACCACGAAGAAACAGTCCGCACACTCCACAATAATAGCACGTACACAGTTTTCTCAGTGTAGGGGCGACCCTATCAGCCATCTGTTGCTATGCCACTTCGCTTCCAGATCATTGTAGAATTGTAGCCAAAGACGGAGCCATATCTTGTTGCTGTGGACGTTATTCTTATCCCAATTCTGATGTCGGGGAAACATAGAGAAATAGGAAGCCGAGCCTTCACATCTCACTCCTGATATCGGGGTAATGTAGGAAAGAGGAGCCACGCCGTCGCATCTGATCCCATTGATGTCGGAGAAACATAGGAAAGGCCGCCGTGCTGTAACCTTCCACTTTTGGTGACGGAGAAAATCTAGTAGGCCGAGGTGTTGTGTCTAATCCATGAACTCGCTATCACGGGCATCTATGGTTGGCGTCAAACTTCAGGAACGTTGAAATAAGGGGACAGCAACGTAGGCTTTTCACTATTTTAATTATACAGTCACTCAGACTACTTGGTTAATGAATGATCACAAAGATAATTGGCGATTTAGAGTAATGGGTTTACGAATGACCATTGCGTGCGACCGCTTTCAACCCAGTCCTGTCAACCACTGACTGACAGACATGACGTTCGCCCGAAATCCCAAACGCAACTCCATTCGGTGTTAACCGCTCTAAATTACCATAAACAAATCGATTAATCGTCATAAACCACAGATTAAAACTATCGATTAACAACTCTCAAACTGATTTTCTTTATCCAATGATATCTCGCGCCGTCATATATATATAAATAATAAACGCGAACGAAGTCGCGGGGTGACAGCTAGTATAATATAGATATACTTAGGGTGCGTTATACTTTGTCGAAATATTTTTGTCATGTTTTCATTCCGCGGCCGACAAGCGTTAGAGAGCGACTGTCATAAAAAACACTACGTTAACACACAGATTGACAAAGACAGATACAGTGTTTTAATTGTATTTAAAATTTGATCAAAACATTAGTATGTATGGTGTATTTAATGTTGATTTATCGAAATAATAAAAGACAAAATAGATACTCCGCGATATGTCGTTCGCGGAGTATCTATTTTGTCTTTTTTTATTGAATAGTATTCTGAAGTTGTTATGAATTTTAAACTAAGTTGTACCTATTTCTTTTGATGGTTTTACCTCTGCTGATTATGTTAAACGTTGGTATTTCTGTTAGATATCGATATTTTGAATGTAAATATAGATCTATGTATCTATCTCAACCTTATGTTGTCAGTTATTATTTCTCTGTTCGTCGGAATACCTGCCGGCGTCCCACAGTGCTTTCGATTGATATTCCCCAGGAGCCACTTCCAGCCAATTCCAAGCGAGAGATGAAACGTGTATTGTTACCTTTTTTACATATTCGCCGGCTTATTTCCAAACCTGGAAATGAGTACTTTCGTTTGTTTACTTTGAGATTACTTTCGTTTTATTTTAATTTATTGTGTTCTTATGTAAACCCATGATCCAAAAATAAGGTTTATAATTCAGCAAACACATAATGACGTCATCGTCATCCGTCTCTTTCGAACTTGTTGTAAATGACTTATTTCGGTCTTGCTTAAGCATCGATTGACGTCACTAGGTATTGCTGCTATATCTAGCGGAGTATATTGTTATGCCATGGATATAAAACCCACCTAATTAAAGAACCTGGAAGTAGCCTTACTGTCAGATATCATCGCATTACTCAAAATTAACTTTGTAATGGAATTAAAAAAGAACACAATGACATACTTACAATTTAAAAAATAAATCTTAAATAAATTAATAAATAAATTTTAAAACCAGTTTAAAATTTTAAAGGTTTTAAAAAAGACCGTGTAAATCTCTATCATTACTACAGTGCAATTAACAATACATTAACATGATAAAAAAGAAAACATCAACACAGGAGAACGAAAGATCGTAGCGTTAAAAACAATTTCTTCCAGGCAACAAAATTATAAAAGATGCGTAAAATATCATTGTTCGAACTCAGTCGTCATTACCATCGTCTCCCATCGTACCCTAATGGTTCCCATTCAGTCATTCAATCCTTTTGCGAATACTGTCAAAAACAATTTAAAATCGATTCATCCTTTTTATATTTCCCGTCCCTACTTCTATTTCTGAAAATCTCGTGTAATCGACACCCGAGGCAAGGAGCGATGCGATTTGTCCGTCGCACGACGTCGACGTCACAAACACAATTCAGAATGAAGACAGACGAGCGTTCAGTTACGTAATTTACATTTTCGGTTTCGCGCAATAGTACTCCGCAATAGTATTTCGACAGCCTCGGAATATGTCAGTTTTCGCGTATTTTCCGGGTCTTATCTGGGTTAAAAACGTGGTTGAAATTACGCTCGTCTGTGCTCAGTTTTACTGACGACGACAAAGCCACGCGACAACGCGGAGTGTCGCTCGCTTTCCATTTAAGGAAACCTTGTTCGTTTTATTTCTTTTATTGTTTTTAGTTTCTAGTGAACACTGTGAATGTAAGAATAGAATCGATGTTTCGTAACACACTTCGTAGGCACACTTAGGCACTCACGTGGTCTATATTTTTCACTAAAGTTCCGTATTGAATAATAAATCAGAATGTTTGCCTAAAATGTGTATTTTTTGCCTTTTCGATCCATAACAACCAAGTAAAGAAAATATACATACAGCAAAAGTAAACATACCTACTTATACATAAATACATATACATATAGTACAGCCAAATATAAATAGCCTGTTTTTGGTTGTATCTACGTGTCGAATTTTATTACTATAGATTAGACTATATGTAGATATAGACCATGTTAGAGTGAGAACTCTTTGGGCTTTGCATACTGTAGATTTTGTTCTTTTGTTTTTCGAATTAAGTGTTTTGTGTCATGTCTGCCAGAACTGTTCAGATTATTTTAATATACCTACTTTCAAAACTGTGTTTATCGTATTATTCCAAGAGAAAGACCTCTTTAATAGACCATACCTTTAGGACTGTGTTACAATCGACCGATAGAGTTATCAATCAAATAGTTGAGGCGAGCAGACTTTGCTAAGTTCGCAGTTTACCTCTTACATTTCTGCCGCAAACGAAAACAACAACAGTTTAGATTTATTGCACAAATTCATATGTTTTACGAGCTGAGAACACAAGCATATCTGCACATACATTGTTAGTTTCACAAGCATAGCAACCATAGTGAGTAGAAGTTTGACTATTATGGATACTGTGGTATCAAGTTTCATTGAGACTGACTGAAGCCGAACGTTGTAACGTATCGAGTATCGTTTTGCCGTAACAGTTCGCCGCATCAATTCAACAAGTCGAGTCGATGCCGCGTGCACGCAAACCTGTCGACTTTTTCGTGAACACATTGAAGCGCGCTCGCTACGATCTTCGAGTCAAATTGCTGGCGGCGAGTCGCTCGCCGCGAACGTCGTATCGTCGTTGCGTATCAAGGCTTGCTGCAATTTCACATACACGATACGTTACGACGAAATGTTATCAGTCAGTCTCTGCCTTCAGGTTCCTAGGTTTACTCGATGTGAAAGTGGCCGCTGCCACCCAGTATTTACTCGGCTAAATGTGCTTCTAACGTTTGAATGTAACTTAGCCTATTCTGGATTATACTACACTAGAGTAAAGGTTACATTTTAGGCTCGTTTAGTGTCGGCCTAGGTCGAGTTTAATGCTTGTTCTCGTAAATAGGTGAATTTTGCATGATACAGCTAGGTTGGTTGATTTGGAATTCTAGGGAAGCTCAAATGTGGCTAATTTATAGAGGGTATTTACTAGACGCGAGCGAGGCGGCAGATGTTGGTGATTTAATAACAAATGGCTCTATGAGATTTAGACATCGCGGCCGCCTTTTTCAAAATGGCGGGGATTTGATAAAACTGATTCGGCAAAAAAAAAAAACACAATTATCGAACCTGCTCACAAAATTTCACGTAATTCGGTAGAGGAATGCGATCTGCAGATTCGAGGAAGACAAAGATCCGGACAGAATTCGGACATACGAAAGCATTTTTGTCGAAATTGAAGCAGAGCGTTTCGTGAAGAGGCGTTTCGTTCGCGGACGGTCGCTAGGTCGATAAGTACTGGGGAGTCCAAGAGCTCTCATTTTACTGGTTTTAACGATATCATTTCAATGTTTTATTTAAAGAACAGTTGGACTTTCGGTTTAAAGGAGTATTGCCTTCTTCATTTGTTGTAATTTTCAGAACGTAAAAGATATACAATAAAATTAGATGGTCCAGATCAGATGGATCGATGGATGGATGGATGTTTGTCTGTTAGCCTTTGGAGAACGGCTTTTTCAGATACGTTTGTTTCTGAATAAAATTTGGCACAGAGATTGATTACAAGTAGTCTGGAATAGCACATACATAGATACTACTTCTTTACCCCCGAAGCAATAACGACGGAGTGTTTACAAGTTTGACGTGTCTGCGTGTGTGTGTGTTTGTGTGTGTGTGTGTTTGTGTGTGTCTGTCTGTGGCATCGTAGTTCCTGAACGGATGAACCGACTTTAGTTTTGTTTTTTTTTTATTTGAAAGGTGAATTTTCGGGAGTGTTAGCTATGTTTGATGAAAATCGGTGTTGATGAAAATCCGTGTCGGAGATTTTCTAAAATTTAAACTTATACTTGTTAAAATTGCGAATAACACCGCAGGCCCAGCTGATATGCAATAAATAAGTATATTCTTATACATTTATATACATATTATGTATTTATGTAGATGTATAGGAAACGGAGTTAGGTAGAGTTTGAGGCAAACAGGACTGTTACGGCGAGTTATGATGGGAGTAATACGGTTACCTACTCGTACATTAGGAGGCATTGTTAGAGGGACGGAGGGGACACTCCGGAAATATTGACGATTACGGACGATTTACGAATAACTGTTATTCTGCAAGATTAGTTATGGGATGAAAAGGAAACTCATGAGATAAGCAAAGTGACGTACTATTGAATATGACGATTTGAATGTAACTATTGAAACATAACAATGATAGCGAATTAAAAGGCATCATTGGTAACCCAAGTAGGTAAATAAATGTATCCGAATCAAATAGCATTTTGTTGTGCACTATTCGGAGTTAAACAAAATGTAACCTATGCTTTGTAAAAGTTAAAAAAAGAACACATAACAAATAAAAAAATAGTTAATAAATAACTAGTTAAGCATAGTTGAGCATCGGATAGATCAGAGGTATTATCTACTGCTCAATTTGATATAGTTAAGCATTCTAAGTTGAGCAGGTATAAAAGGCAATGTAGTTAATCAATAATAGATACAAGTGTAAAAAAAAACCTCTTGATTAAAAACATCTTTAGTAAGTAAACCTGAATCTAAGAAGTAAACAAACCTTTCTCAGGCACGAAATACTCCCTCAAACCAGCGCATCCCTACGCTACCGGTTTCAGCGAGTCCATCGCTAACGTTAGCCTTTGTGATGCTAATACCTATAGATTACTTCCACTGCTATTTAGGAGAATACCTCCAGCCGACACCGGAGGAAAGCCGTCAATCTACTTTATATTCTGCGTTTGTTTGGATGATTCGGTTATGATTATGATTACGCATAAACTTGTGACGTAAGTAAGAGTATGAATACTTCACTAGTTACCTAATTATTTCTCAAAATTTGCTAAAATGCCTAATCAAAACTAAAATGTATCGATGAGTCAGTATTGGGAGTAAGCTTGACTTCTGAGCTTGGAGGCGTGGGTTTCCCACTTAAGCCAAACATGTGATGAACATTTTGACGTGTTTGTTCTATATTTGGGTGTTTTTAGCTATTTATAATATCTGTATGTAAGTATATTAGTCTCTGACAGCCATAGTATACAAACTTTGCTAATAAGCTTGCAGCCAGATGATCGTATGTGTATTTGTGCAAAAATGTCCCGAATTATTATTTTATTTATTTATATTTAGTAAGATCAAAACTAGTCTGCTTAGGTATATTTTAGTTATCGGGTAGTGGTATCATAGAGAAGCGATGACCAGGATGAAGTATAATTTTAAAGCTTAAAAAGGATGAGAAAACTCATAGGCAGTTCCACTTGAATTCAAAATCTCAAACCCATGTTCTTGAACGAAGACGGGACGAAGACGGGTCTGAGCAGTGGCGCACTTGTAGCGCCTCACTCAACTGCCGTCTTTGTACTTCTTCACTCTACAAAAGTCTTGAACTTTTGTAGAGTAGAGTGAGTAGAGCTAGAGTGAATAAGTATCTTATAGGTCGTCGTGCTCCATCTTAGACCACAACGTCGCTTAACATCAGGCGAGTTGGTGGTCAAACGCCGACCTATTCTACATATTAAAAAAAATAATTAAACTATAATATAAAAATATTTGTCCTTCTTTCTCTAAAAAAGTTATTTCCTTTTTATTTTCAAAGTTTATACATTTTTTAAAATAAAATAAAAAAAAACATCGCCCATATTTTGTACAATCTTAATATTAGATCTATTGCACTGAAAATAGCAGATTTTTTTTACAAACGCCGTAGTTTCAGATTTTTCTATTTTATCAGTAACATAGCCCCTTAAGGAAAAACCAGTCGACTGATGTCTGATTATTGGATTCTTTATGCTAAAAATTGCCTCTGCTGCATGTCCACATTTGCCGTCGCGTCGTGTCGCAGCGATAGTATGTAAAGTGAGTTGCCTTTGTCCTCCGGCCTTCCTTCAAATACTTCCCTCTATGGAGGGCTAGTTTGCATAATGGATTGGACGTACCTATCACAAAACGTTTTAAAAAAATGTACAGGAAATATGAAAAGAACATGAAGCTAGAATCTAAAGTCTATATAAATGTAGAGGTCGAGGCTAGCAGCAATAGTGCGGTTTTAGAAATCTGGTCAGAGAAAAGTCATCAGGATGGCTATTACTACGCGTGAGATGAGATTTTATCTTGGTCACTCTCACACATATGACGTTTCAAATTAGAGCAACAACGACGAAAAAACGTGAGATGAAAATCTCAAATCTCCGATTAGGGCCCTAGAACTCATCGTGAGTTGTAAAATCTTTAACTTAGCGAGAGTGTTACAAACGAAAGCTTTTTCTAAATAGCTTCATCGTTTTTGCTTTTATTCAAATAAAGTCAACAACCCTTTTACTACCCCTTTACTAATAAACGTTGTATTGTCTCGGAAGAGTTACAAGAGTTTTTCTATCTCTTACATTTTTAACGGCACGCACCAATTTGTTCATTGTGAACATATATATGCGTATTGTATATCATCTGCTACATGATTGGAGCCCGTTGTATGGCGACAGGCTCGCCCCCTGTCACATTTGGGACTGAATATCGTCCGGCGAAGTATGGGTGTTGTATTACACCTCTGCCAGCCCCTTTGGGGAAAGGCGTGACGTTAAGTTGTTATGTTACATTTCTAACTCAATCGAAAAAGACAATACACTGTATAACTATTCTGAGGCTATACAGTCTTTATTAGTAAGGCAATGTCACACTTTCTCTAGGCTGAAACTCTGAGTGAGACCAACATTAAATTAGTCTGAGAGCTAGGCACCAGATTACTAAGCCAACTTTACGTGCCAACGTAGTTTACAACCTCACTAAGAGAGGGCACTACCTGTCGTATAAACTACCTCTGTTTTACTACCTGCCTGGGGTATATTCATTGCGACTTGGTTCCATGTACATTACTTAAGCCATGTCCTACGTAAGCGATAAATGGAGACGCGATATAATGCGATATTTAGTTGCATTAGACTGTCCACATGTGACGTACGTTGTCATTCAAATTTAGATTTGTGATTAGACACGATGCAGTTAGAACTAGTGATCTAGTGGAGGTTGCGTTAATGCTTTCGTATGTCCGCCTGGCCGGTGTCTGTTCGGCTGTCTTTCAGTACATGTCGCATTCATTACCGATTCTCCGGAAATTGTATAAGCAGTTAAGTAAGTATGGTTTTTTTTTAATTCAGTTTTTGGATTTTTCCAAAATCCATCAACACTATCATTCCAAGAAGGTACTACTCTAAAAAAATCTACATAAAACTACGGGTACAAATACATTTTGTACTGGTAGTTATGTAGAGATGTTTTTTGTTGAAGCTGAATGTGATACGCTTCGTTAGCTAAAGCTCGGACGGTCAAAATAAAATCCTTACACAATAATAATATTAATAATAATATTAACCTAGTATTTTTTTTTAGGTAAGTATGTACTTTTTTATTCGTGTTAGTCAAGACACACGTTATATATGTCATACACGCTTATAGTGTGTTGTATTAAGAGGAAACACCAGGGCCGTTTTCCATACAAACATGGTCCCCTGTTTTCTCACTGGGTAATACCGGTAGAGTCATGTATTTTTTTCTGAGTCTCTATGGTACTATTAGCATGTTCCTATGATTTCTTTTTTTTTCATAAATTAATTATTAAAAAGATACAAACGTTCAAAAACTTAAAAAAAATGGCCAGTTTTTCAGCTGAATTCAAACACCCAGAAAACGAATTTGACTAAACTAAATCAAAAAATTAAAACATAGGACACAGTTCAAGCCCTATTTCAATTTTTAATAAAAAAAAGTACTTAAATCAGTTCAGTTTTGGAGAAGGAATCAGGGGACTACGAATCAATGATTTTTTCTGATTTTAATAGGTATTTTCAGTCCAAGCTGCAGTTGGCTCTACCGCACTTGTTCGGGCACTGCGCGCGACAGCAATATATTTTAGGAATACCAATTTTTCATTTCTCTACGCCTTGATCTTTCCTTTTAAGCGCTTCGCATCGCATCGTAACATATCGCTCGCCGTCGCTCATCCAGGACAATGGGTCAGTCTCAGAACAAGAGAAACTTACGTGTAGGCGAATCTGTTTCTAAGTAAATTAGACGCTAAGTCGAGGTGATTGTGATTCATTATTTGAATGCAGGATTAGTTACTTAGAGAGTGAGTTATTAAATGAGGATGGGTGGTGTAGGCTTTTACCTTAAGCTTAGTTTGGCTTGAAACTATATTAATAAATCAGGGATAAGTTTGGGATGGTGAAGTAAACAAGATAGACATAAAAAGGGTGGAATTAGACCTTGACAAATATTCGTTAATTCGAAAATAAAATCGGTTTGTGTATTTTGGTTTTGTATTTGGGTGTTATTTTTATGTAGCCGAAGACAGGGCAGTGTGCAAGGAGGCTTTTGCCCAGCAGAGGGACTAGAATTCAGGCTGAAAATAAATATAAAATAACTTTCATGACCCATCAGCCTCAGCCCCGGATATAGGACAATTCATAAACCCAGGCAAAACATGTCCTATGTGCATGTTGCTTCGAAATATAGCCTAAGAATCAGATTTTTATTAAAATGAAATCTAGGTTTTTCAGTTTTCTGACCTATAAGAAAACTTAGTTTTGCAATAAAATAAATAGGTAAATAGTTACGTATAACCTGTGAAAAGCAGTATATCCCGCTATATTATAAGCAGTGTACTGTGTACAACGAACAATATCTCTACTCTCTGCAATAAAGAGGCCTATCTACATAACTATACAGCCGTAACTTAAATTCTAGTGATAACCATAAGATGCAATTATAAGCGTTAATTCTAAGTAGGTACTCACAAGATGGACTTCTATATCAGCTGTAATTTGACATAGCTAAGTGTTCTTTTCTGCTCCCATGGCAAAAGTAAATTAAATTGAATATAACGGACGCTCGCGTTGTGAATGGTTCCTGTGATTGCAACGGTGGCGTTGCCTGGAAATTGGAAGCTGCTGCAAAAATCTATTTATTTTGTTATGCTGGCGCCATAGCTTCAAGTTTCAATCGAACTGTCAACCAGAATGGTTTATACGTTAGATTTCTGCGGGACTCTGTGGTAGAAAGATGAACGTTTTTTAGCCGTTTCAGATTTGTTCAGGTTTAAAGTGATTGATCGGCATCGAAGTCTGAAGACGATTTTTTTTAACTTGAATGGTGAAAAGATTTTTGTCAATGTACAATGTACACTCACTTTACTCTTCAGTATTCATTAAAAGCTAATGTACAACGTGTTGCTTTGCATCACCGCGGACTTTGTAGAGGCAGTTATATTCCATTAGTAGAATACAAATAGACTATGGAGCAACTTTGAAATCAAGAAAAAAAAACAGCCATTCCATATAAAAAATTCGTTGATCATTGACAAAATGTATGGAATGTTCTTTTTTTTGGATTTCAAGGTTGACCCATAGTTTTTTCGTGCTCTGCTAATGGAGCATAACTACCTCTACAAATTCCGTGGGAATGCAAAACAACACGCTGTATAGTGAGTCTTTCACTATAACTATGAATTATAACATTGATAAAAAAAATACAAACAAGAACTGTACTAGATCAAAATATCACAATCATCTTTATTAATCATCATCATCTTTAACCTGTAGCGCTCACAGCGCAGCTTGACTAAGTGTTCGTAGCCGATCACCGATGTTAAGCAACGGACGACACGGTCAGTCCTAGGATGGGTGACCGCGGGTGGTATTTACAACTGAGCGCTACCGTGGCTCGGATGACACGTTAAATTGTAGGCCCTGGTTGTTTGTTCTATGACAACAATCGTTAAGCCCTGTCAGAGGCCATCGGGCGGCTTAGAAACTCTGACATCGGAGCTAGACACTCGGCCTATACGAACTTGCTTGCTTTGTCTTTAACCTTACGGATAGTTACCAATGCAATAACCAATTACCAATGGTTTTTTTTTTTAATTTGTTAAACAAATTCCACAGCCGTTAGTTAAATACAATAATTCTTAAAAATATGACTTATGGCCAATTACGGATTAACATTATACATATAAAAAGTTTTTGGTGAAACAAACAGTCGCTCGTGCGAATAATAATAACATGGCATAATTATTTAAGTGTGTGTATGTTGTGTGTGCGTTTAGAATTTTTGGTTTAGAATTGTCTTCCTCCATCGAAAAATACGTAAGTAAGTAAGTAAGTAAGTAGGTACGTTGAAAGTATTAAAAGAACAGTTTCTATCGTCCCTATCTCTGAAATTCTCCACGAATTTTTCAATAAAATACCTACGTAGGCTACGAACTACTGATGCACTCACTGCCTCTCTCTTCTAAGCCACTGGTTCCGATCCTAAACCAATTTATGCATCACTAGCTGCGCCCGCGGTTTTACCCGAGGTCCCACATGAAGCGTAATTAATCGGGATTAAAGGATTTATTCACTTTTCATCTCCATAATAATAGGCAAAACAATAATGAAATGGAATGGATAATGGAAAATAATAAAAATGGGCCATGTCCTTTTTTGTACCCCTCTACGTGTACCTATGCAAAATTTAATTATCTGTTATGATCGGTGGCGTGAAAACGTAACAAACAAACTAACTCATTTTCGCTTTAATAATGCTAGTTAAGAAAGTTAGGTTTTGGATGTACTTAGGTAAGTACTCAATCAAAATTCTCCCAATCTAGATGATCAGTGTTGAATGTTGGTTCACTCGGCTCCAGCGCGAGTTGAGCACTTCTCATTCATCCGATGCTCTCTGAATAATTAAAACTTTTCCATCAGTCTTCCTTCAAGTTTCGATTGAAAAGTTATTTTTGGAATTATTGATTTGGCTTTAAATAGTTAATCACTGCTCATGATTGTCCGTACTAATATTATAATGTAGATAGATAGATAAACTCTTTATTGTTCACACCACAAATAATTAAAATGCTTTTCGCATTTGTTTAGTACTTCTATTCACTGATAACAATACGTAACAAAACAACAAGAGAAAAATTATAGTAAAACTTATTATAATAATATAGTGTAACAACTGGCGGCCTTATCACTTAATCTCTTCCAGGCAACCTTAGGATGGAAAGGATACGACAAATGAGTATGGGACAGGGTATGCAAAAATAACAAAAATAAACATAAGATAGATTAAAAAAAAACAAACAAAACATCGAGTGTTATACCTATACACCTACCTAAACTATTTAAATAATACTTACATAAACATACATGTCATACTAATATAATACATTCTAATACTTAAAATACCTATCAATATCGATATAATTATCGAAATTAACTGTGTCTGTCTGTCTGTAGGCTGTTCACGGCTAAATGGCTAAATGCATCTTGATGTAAATTGATAATTATTAACAGTTAGGTATTTTAAGAGGAAGGTTTATGTATGCTATTTTCTGAATGCAAACCACGGGTGCTGTACATACTCCATACTAACTAATTAATTAACCCTAACTAATATTATAATTTATTTGTAATTTATAAATTACAATTATAACATAATTGTAATTTATTATTGTTGTTTGTTATATATATTAGTATCTATTAGTATCTGTTTGTTATTTTGTTTTATTGCTTTTATTTGTCGTTATATTGTTAATTGTATGTATGGTTTCAAAATAAATTTCTTTCTTTCTTTATAAATGTGAAAGGGAGTTTGTTTGTTTGTAACGCTTTCACGTCTCAACTACTCAACCGATCGTCTTAAAATTTTGCATTTACGAGTACGTTGTCTGGGGTACAGAAAAGGACATAGGGTACTTATTATCCTGGAAAAATCAACAGTTCCTGTGGCACCACGGGTGAAACCGCGGGGCGCTGTTAGTAATACTATCAAATCAAAAGTTACTTTGTTTGTCTGTCTGTTCATAGGTTTTTCACGGCTAAACGGCTGAACGAATTCTTGATGATTAGTTTATATTTGAATAGCTGCGCCCCGCGGTTTCACCCGCGGTTAAAAAGTATCCTATGTGCTATTCTAGATTTTAATATATCTCTGTGCCAAATTTCATCCAGATCTGTTCAGCCGTTCTGGCGTGAAAGAGTAACAAACATCCATCCATCCATCCTTACAAACTTTTGCGTTTATAATATTAGTAGGAAGGATAATAGGATAATTAGTTACAGTGTATCACGAGGAAGGTTTTTGAATACTTATTTTTGAATAAACGCAAGCGAACTCGCGGGTAACAGCTAGTTATTTATATACCTATAATACGTCACTCAGCCCCACTGCTCTCTATACTCCTGTCTGAATCCAGGTCGTCCAGGCGTCTCCAGTGGTTCTCGAGCACTAACCCGTTTATATTGCTTTCATCTGGTTCTTGAGGAACGCCTCCCCAGGGCTGCCTCGCTGCAGCGATAAAACAACTCGTGTGTTTGACAACCCTGCGACATGCAGTTGGATTGTGTTTTACATTTGTTTTTCAGATTTGCTTTAGGTGGAGGTAGAATTAGATTTTGTGGGCTTTTTTGTACTGCGAAACTCTACAATGAATATTTGATAACTTCCACAACAAATATAGTACTTAAATTATTAAAATAATGAATTGTTACGATGAATTAACAAGTAAGGGTGTTTCTAGACGTGCCGTGGTTTTACTGCAATACTGGACCGGCGTTGGCAGCCTAGTTGGAGAAGGCCCGCCTTTCAAGTCAGAGGGAGCGAATTCGAACCCAGCCGATGGCGCGCACCAATTTGTTCATTGTGTGAGCATATGTGCGTATTGTATGTCATCTGCTACATGACTGGAGCCCGGTGTTTGGCGACAGGCTCGCCCCCTGTCACATTTGGGACTGAATATGGTCCGGCGAAGTGTGGGTGTTGTATTACGCCTCTGCCAGCCCCCTCGGGGGAAAGGCGTGACGATATGTTATGTTATGTTGTATGTTGTCAGTAATTCTCGAAAGACGAAGTCTCGGTCTTTCCATCTAAATACAATCCGGGGGTGTTTAAGAGTAAAGTGAATAGGTATCTCCAAGGCAAGCGTGTTACACCTTCGATCACGTCGACGCTTCCCATCAGGCGAGTCAGTGGTCAAACGCATGCCTAGTTTTATTATAAAAAAAAAAACGCAATTGACCCAGTTGACCTAGGTTGAAAAATGGCAAAAATCAAATCGCATTAGCAAACTCTAGGTTCCAGATTCCAACTATTTTTCCTTTGGCACGCGTCATCATGCCAACGACCGCTGGAACCTGCAAATATGTTCGAAAGCGCTGAAAACTCTCTGAAAATTACCGCCTCTCCCGTAGCAATGACATTTGTTTTTTGTTCGACTGAATTATTTATGTTCCCGCTCGTTCGCTATGCTTTTTTGGCCGACACATGACATTTGTAGCTCGAGTACGTTGTAAAATTTTCATGACAACGGCCGTATGACTCGCGAAAGTGCTTTATGTATTCAGAGTAAGAATTTATACTATTTTGAGCTCTCTCTTAGGGGTTTTTTGTGAGCATCGTGTTTGGAGTTGTCAGTTACAGCTGTATCAGAGATAGGCACTTGTTTGTCAATAAAATTGTTGTGGTAGTAGGGAAATATACAGTGTGATTATTTTATATAATGACTAGCTGTCACCCCGCGACTTCGTTCGCGTTTTTTATTTATATTTAAATATTTATATGAGCTATCCTATCTGTCCAGTTAGATCGAACTGTACACGGTGTGCAAATTCGATTGAAATCGGTTAAGTAGTTTAGGAGTCTATAGCAGACAAACAACGTGACACGTAATTTATATATATTAAGAAGAAAGATAGTTATTTTATTAATAATAGTAGGCATGCAATTTATTTAGTTGACATTAATTATTTATTTCATTTGACATACGTAATTACTGTTTTGACATTTACAAACTCTTGTATTTTTGACATTTGTTGAACTCCAATAGTAACTATTGGAGTTATCAATAAATTCTGATTTCTGATTTATACAATCTCGTCCTAGTTATGAACAATTTTCACTACGTGAAAAAAATCTACAAATAGAAAAAATATATGTTGCTATTTACTGCGTGTTAACTTTATAGGGATAGTCTTTTCTAATGTTTTAAAGTTTATAATCATTTACATAATAAAATCCCCTGGTTCTTAACTATTTAAGAATCACACAGTAGTTTTTACACTAACTTATAAGTTTATGTTTGTCAATAGGCCTAATTCTGAAGACTGGCTTATCTAATCTTGCTACAATTATTTCCGTCCTGATATAAAAGATAGCAATAACCAAAGACAGCGTTATTTTAGTATCTTTATATATATCTGAATTGTACTGTACAATACGGTAGTAATGTGCTTAATTTCCGGTAAAATCAGATATAAATTATTACCATTTCAAAATTTTACGGTTTGCGTATTTCGTAAAATCGAGGCCATGTTTTAACCGTCAATTTACGGATGATTGGTTCGGCTCTACAAATCCAATTCCCTGCATGATCAGTATATTCATTCGCGAGGCTTGAAACCAATAGCATGTCAATTATAGGACTTCGTTTAATGTGTTTTTTTTTTTTTTTTTTTAAGTAGGTCGGCGTTTGACCACCAACTCGCCTGATGTTAAGCGACGTTGTGGTCTAAGATGAAGCACGACGACCTATGGTACTTATTCACTCTAGCCTTGAAGCTTTGTACGGTGAAGAAGTACAAAGACGGCAGTTGAGTGAGGCGCTACAAGTGCGCTACTGCTCAGACCCGTCTTCGGAACGGTTACACCGGACTACATCCCAAAACACGACTAGGTCATTTCACGGCATGGCTTGGTCCGGTGTGTGGTAACTAGCCACGGCCAAAGCCTCCCACCAGAGTTTGCTACCCGGTCAGCACTACCCGGGGACCACGTGTAGGGAATCAGAATAGAGTACACTCCTACGGACGTGGGTAGCTAAGCCCCCGAACCTTTAACCTATTTTAACGTATTTCCAACCGTGGAATAAGCTAGAAGGAATTTTACCGAGCAAAGTACTTCTATTGAAACTATTGAAAGGACTGCGCACACCTCCGTCGAGAAACCGTAGAAGCGAAAACACTACTTGTTTTAATGTGCAACTTAATATTTCGTGTAAAGTACAAGCGAACAATACAAGCGAAGTGAACAGTAGAAGCGATGACAGCCTAGTTGGAGACGGCCCGCCTCTCAAGCCAGAGGGAGCGGGTTCAAACCCAGCCGACGGCACGCATCAATTTGTTCATTGTGTGAGCGTATTGTATGTCATCTGCTATACATGATAGGAGCCCGGTGTATGGCGACAGGCTCGCCCCCTGTCACATTTGGGACTGAATATCGTCCGGCGAAGTGTGGGTGTTGTATTACACCTCTACTAGGTCCCTCGGGGGAAAGGCGTGCCGATGTGACGTGATGGCGTGACCTTAACTACATTTCGTTAAATTTCAGAAAAAACTTACCTTCTTATAAAAACAACTTTTCTAGAGCAAACAACCAAATGAAAAGCAACCTTAACTTTAAACAGAATAAGGTATTGAGTAAAGCTACACCCATTTTCGTAAATGAATCAGTAATTAACTATCAAATTGTATTAATGAACGAGCGCGTCACGAATTGAACAGCATTTCCTCGACCTGTGGGAATTGCATTTACAATGGAGAACCGATCGGTAAATATCGCGCAAGTCACGCCCGGGGAATAACGAGAACGGATTTACACATTTCCAGGATTAAAAAATTATATTCAGTTTTAATTACTAGTACTACAATTGTGAACGTTTGCAAGTACGTGTGTTAATCCGAGAAACGAACCGCAATTCTGATAGCCATGATATGTTAAGAGTCCCGCGACGCTCTGAAATTTCCATACAAACACGCTTCTTAAATTTCTTGAGAACCATTTGCCAAGTTATGATGAAATTTAGCATGTACAATTAAATTAGGAATATCTCCGCCCCTATGTTCTTCTAGTGACATTCTTAGTTATTTAAGAATGATTAGAGAAGTGCAAAAGAAAAAAAAAAAAAATAACACTGTGGTACTCTGTAGGTAACTTTAATGGCTTGTCAGTGTCTTTGGGGGAATAAAAATTTTTGTTAATTTTTTGTTACTTTCAACCCGAAACTTATTACCTACTAATAATTAAGCTACTTAAATAGCAAGTAGTCAACGTTGTCGATCCAAGTCATTTTGCCTAGCCGTTGGATTGACTGACTCAATATCATTTGAAAGCTATAGTTGAACGGCGCGGTAGTAAAAAGGCTAGTCTGTTAATTTAAGAGGGCCGCGACATTCTGAAATTTCCAAACAAACGCGCTACTCAAATTTCTTGAAAACAGTTTGTCAGATTATGATGAAATTTAGCAAGTACAATTAAATTAACAATATCTTCGTCCCTTTGTTTTTGATTTTTTTTAAAACGTCCTCAAGCGAAAATAGAGCTATGAAAAATATCGGCATTTTAAGGGGTCACTTTTGACTTATTTATTCAATAGGTAGACAAAGCAAATCAAAAATTCCATTACATAGGGAGGTTGTCTACATCATTAGCTGTTAAATGAATCAATAATACAAGGGAATTTCTTAGTCACTTAAGAATGATTACAGTAGTGCAAAAGTAATAAAAAAAAAATTGAAATTGTACTTTGTCACTCTGTAGGTAAGTTTAGAGGCTCGTCAGTATCATTACTCGCTCTCTTCACTCGTATTCTTCTTCTAGACGAAATGGCGATAGAATACCTTAAGCCTATGCGAAGTTAGTCTAGGTCGCCTAGGTCGAAATTAGTTAGGTCGCCGGACTCTTAATGGTTAATTAAACGACATTATCCAAGGCCCGTATGGTAAAACCACTATTAAATCGAGATTCATGACTGAACGCGTTTTAGCATACGGGCCTTAGTGATTGAGAAATCACATACGTTCTCTATGCTTTTAATTTCGTTTGGATAAAATTAAGTCCTTAAAAACGACTTACTTTTCAATTAAAACATCTTGCACTACAATATTTTGTGGTATTGAAATCGGTAGTTCTATTTTCAATTTTCAATTAAATACGTGACTTTGAAAACAACGTTTGAAAGAGTATTGGACTGACTGGTAAGTATGGGATAGATAGATAGATAGATAGATAAACTCTTTATTGTTCACACCACAGATAACAAAAATAACAAGAGAAAAAATATGATAAAACTTATTAAATAGTGTAACAACTGGCGGCCTTATCACTAAAAGCGATCTCTTCTCATCTAAAATCAAAATCTAAAATCTAAAATCTCATATAAAAGCGATCTTGGGCCCGAAGTTTAAAGTGTAATATATCGCTAAAGATGTTTAGTATGAAAAGCTTCACAAATCTCTTCAAAACAGGGCTTCAGTTCCTTTTCTTTAGATTACCTACGGAGAAATTTCCGGAAAGGCAATATTGGTTTTAGTCTTCTAAGAAAGCAATAATTAATTATGAAGGAAAGTACTGACGACAACGCAACCGGCCGACATCAATATTACTGTTCTCGGAAACCTAGCTACCTACAAAGTTTAAAGCGAAACTCCATTATTTAATTTGACAGGGAATTTGATTTGACGAGTTAAACTACACAATTTCCGCTTCTATAGGTTTTGTAGGGCTTAAATCATATTTCAGTTTACTTAAAATGTTTGTTGAACATAATTTAGGTGGTATTTTTTGTTAATTAATCTCGCTGTTTTTGAAAGTAATGAAGGAAGTACTTAAAGCCTAGTAGTAAGTGGGGATTGATGTTATATTATTTGTGCCTTAGTTTTGCATTGGCTCATATTTTAAGCTGTCAATATCATCATCGTCATCCACTGCCTAGTTTACTTATTATAACATAGATAAAATAATATTAGATTTACGTAATATAAGTAATATCGATTTACAGTCTGTTTGAGTTCGAGTTCTACATTTGAACAGCATATAAAACATTCCATTTCATCCACTAATCTCCCCCATATCAAGGCTCCCAGCCCCTCATTTTGAAATGGCCGCCATTTTTATTTTAAGCATCTTTTTTCTGCCACGTCAGTAATAAAAAGCTGTCACTTATTATGTAGAAGCTCTACAAACATGGAAAACTAATCAATCGAAGGGTAATAGTATTGTCTATTAATAAAAAATAAGAATCAGCCATAGACATAGAGTAAAGACCCCTAATCGGTCAAAAATAATGATTCCAAAAAAAGTAAACCAAACCATTGAAAGTCAACCAATTCACTAGTCAGTCTTCGATGTCATCCAGTAGCGGTTACGTCTCCCCACTAACCAATAAGTATGGTGAACTGTGTAGTCCACTCATGCCGAAATTTCAGAATATCCAAAACAGTAAAAAAAGGCAACGTCACATATCACCCGTAAGTCTTAAATATATTGTTAAGTGCTTTATAAAGCTAATAATTGTAATTAATTCTTAATGTCAACAGAGCGAAAAGTTGCTGAAAAAAGTGTTGCCACAAGGTATTTTTATATTTTCCCTATAAATTATCTTTAGGTTTCTTAAGGATCCAGTTTTAGCCGATCAGTGGACAAAAATAATTCGCCTAAGTAAAAATGACAATTAGTGGAAACCTCATCGCCTTTTAACAATTTGCTCTGCGCACTTAGTAATTTTATTGCCGAAAAATAGCTTATATGTGTGATGTAAAATTAATAATGTGTAAATACATTGTGTAAATAAGATTAAAGGGATTACTACTGATTTTAACTCAAATTCGTACCTATTACCTACTCTGATTTTACTTAAGATTTACATACAACATTATTATTTTGATTTTTGATTTACAAGTTTGTAGTACAGTTTCATGAATAGATCTGAGTATGACTTTGTGTGTAGTTTAACTCTGGCCTAAGCTGGCCTAATACTTTGTTTCCGGTTTTGTTATTTCTTTGAAATAACTCTGATCGTTGTATAATTTACCCAACTAAATCGGGTAACCACTTTTTAATGGCAAGTTCGTCATGTATAGAAAAAAAGGTTCTATTAAGGTACCAAAATAAATTTGACATGTTTCAAAATCGTGTTTTGTATGAAGACTATCCTTCTGGACCTATGTAATAGGGCGTATTCTGTGGAATCAGCCATAGACATAGAGTAATAGGGGGTATTCTGTGGAATCAGCATTAAGTTTGGACCTAAAGACGTCAAAAAATTATCAAACATAAATTAAACCAAAACAAAAAACCATAAATTATTTACTTTATTCAATTTATAGCAAAAAGCTGCTTAATGTACATTTTTCATATTTTTTATTAAAAGTACTTTAAATTATCATCATGTTTGTAGAGCTTCTACATAATAAGTGACAGCTTTTTACTACTGACGTGCAAAAAAAAATACTAAAAATAAAAATGGCGGCCATTTCAAAATGGGGGGCCATTTCAAAACCCTGATATGGGGGTGATTTGTCGATGAAATGGACTGTTCACATGCCGATTAAT
The DNA here is from genome assembly GCA_911728515.1 of Peribatodes rhomboidaria. Classification (NCBI taxonomy): domain Eukaryota; kingdom Metazoa; phylum Arthropoda; class Insecta; order Lepidoptera; family Geometridae; genus Peribatodes; species Peribatodes rhomboidaria. The sequence continues at coordinate 12,939,701 of OU452179.1, read as the reverse complement.
ATATATGCCGTTCAAATATCGCTAGTTCGAACTCAAACAGACTGTTTAGGTATAGACTTTTCTCTTACTGTGCTATCTGCCTCGGTCCAGCGTCAATCTGGTCCATTCGATCAGCGACTTTAAACTATAGTGTCTTTGTGAGCTGAAGACCTCGCGGCCGGCGTCTGTCCTGCTATTCTCCTCTACAAGTCGTCTTTCTCAACCTTTTCTCGTGAAATTTTGTGAGCAAGTTCGATAATTATACAGATTATTTTGTAAATAGAGCTTATGGAATTTTTTCAAAATGGCGGAGTTATAGGTTGAGAAATGCGACCTGAAGAAGAGGAAGAGGCAGACAGCCAGACAGACGGACAGGCAAACGCAGGACTGCTTTCGTATGAAAGCATTTTTGACGCAGCTGCAGCATAATCGCTAAAACGACAAAAACCGTGTAAGTGCTTTTCTAATATTTTATAGACTTCATTTTTGCTGATATTTTCAATCTTCCCAAAACGCTGCCAGTAAGCTTGCACTGGCCGCCTCACCGTCGCCGAGAATACACATTTTATGTGTTGTTTATTTTGTCTCGTTTATGACGACGCTATTAAGGAACGTATCGTAGCTTTATAGTGCGAGTTATGCCGCCATTATGGGGCCAGGGCCTTAATGTCCTATTTCAGCCAAATAATTTAGGGTTAATATGGCGTCGATTTCCCTTCATGTTAACCCTAAGGTATGCCTGTAATGAAATAGGCCCAAATGTTGGGGTGTAATTGAAGGTTTGACCTAAAGGTTTGTACCTGTTGAATTTAAAAGGATAAATTCGTAGAATGTATGGATAATAAGGTCTGTATGGATTTGTGATGGTGTGGATGTTTAAGACCTTTGGATGTTTACTAATTATTTACCTTCCTAAGGTACTAGATCCTCTACTCACGTTTCGTACTCTATGGTACTTAGTATTTGTAGAAATTACTATTAGAGAAGGTTTTATCACAGTGTGTGTGTCAATCACAAGTGTGTGTCAAACGTATATGTTTTTATAGTGCGTTCTAAATTAGTATTTATTTATTGTTATTATTATTTAGGGCAACTAACGTTAGGCCAAATAAACTTAGGTGTTGTAGCTTAAAGGCATTTAAACCATTCGGAATTTTGAATTTCGATGTTTCGTCCTGTTGCAAAAATCGGACATTGGAACTTCGGCCTTCCGATATGTAACTGACGTTTACATGTACGAGTACTTATGTTGTAGGTTTTTGTCATATAGGGCTCTTACAATGTCACGGCTAAGTGTAATAAGCTAAGTGTAATCGGATCTTGAGATTTCTGGTGGCTTTCTTCAGCACTTGTACTTACAGGGTTTAGTGATCAATGGGGTTTTCCACTCGAGCCCGCGGTCACCCATCCTAGGACTGGCCGTGTCGTCTGTTGCGTGAAGGAAGTCACACACCAGTCGCCGGCCCGCCGACGCAGCCCGCTGACACGACGTGTGCGGCTTGACATTTTTTTCTAATACATCCTTACTAATTATAAAATCGAAAGTAAGTTTGTTTGTCTGTCTGTTTATAGGCTTTTCACCGCTAAACGGCTGAACGAGTCTTGATGCAATTTGATAAATAATTACAGTATGTCACAAGGAAGGTTTTTAGATCCTTTTTTCTAAATAAATCTTTTTGTCATGAAATTCTGTAAATTAATAAAAAAATAACGCGCCGCTTACCAAATGCGTCAAACAACATCACATAATAGTATCTAGTTGGTACTAAAATAACAACTGAAAACTAAAATTAAAACTCCGCTCAAAACCAGCAACTATTTTTTGTTATGTTTGACTCTGATCTCTTTGGTTACGGCTTATTATTTATAATTTGATAATTAGTTACAGTATATTACGAGGAGGGTTCATGGATACTATTTTCTGAATAAACGCGAACGAAGTTGCCGGCAACACGTAGTATAAGATAAGATAAGATTTATTATTGATTACAAAAAATGCACAATACAATCAATTTACAATATTATCAATTAATGTGGCGGTAGCAAGTTATCTTCCCAGGAACAATTTTATGTCAATTAATAACAATCATTTCATCAATTATATTTATTTATAGATAGGTACTATATTCAATTACATAACTTTAATGTAATTAATGAACATGGCCGCTGATATAAAGTAAAAAGACGCACAAGTAATGTCGATGGCTGTCGCATGCTTGGCTATCTAGACTCCTTTACGAACACGTTTCCGAGCTACACTGCGAATGATTATGGACAAATTTTACTCATAAACATATCGACACGCTTTTCCCCCCGAAAGGGCTGGCAGCGATGTACTACACACCCACTTCATATTCAGTCCCAAATATGAAAAGGGGTGAGCCTGTCGCCACGCACCGAGCTCCAGTTATGTAGCAGATGACATTAAATTTTCCTACATGGATATTCATCTAAAATCCTGAAAACTAAGCAATTTTATTGCAATTCCGCAAACTTACTTCATATTCATGCATTTATGGTCCATTTTGATCGTACAAAATTTTTATTGCAGAAAAGTGCTATTTCCAAATGCATTTTATGCATGAAAAGAGTTTTTATACTTATCTCAAACTATTTATTACCGCACAACTAGGATCTAAAATATATGAGGATAAGTCTAATACTGTGCGTTTGACCATAAAACTGTAGAATAACGATGATATACTTCACTTAGACTTATACATTTTTTTGGGATAAAAAATGCAGTACAAATCTTTAATCCACGCTCATGTTGGACACTGGACGTAGGGTCAACTGGAGCAAATGAGTCTGTGGGGTCATTGCGTCTTTCGAGCATCACAAATTAGGCGCCATGCACCTACATCTTTTTTCTATCTTTCGTTGCAATAATCTGTACAAGATGACGTTAGCTGCCTAATTTGTGAAGGGTTTGTCAGTAACTCTCGAAAGACGCAATTGCCCTACAGACGCATTTCTCCAGTTGACCCTAATTATACGTTGGACGCTTTATCAAACTGGACGTTCTAGAACATTGGACGTTGTCAGCCTGAATGTATGTTACGTGTTAAGATGCTTATCCCTTTTTATTCGATCTAAAGAGGGTTTTGATTTGAGAAATTTGTAAGTAGGTATATTCGGTTGTATGAATTCAATATGTTTCTATGTGACTCTTACTCTTCTAAAAGTTTGACCGTATTGCGTGCTGTCGCGTCATTTGTCTTCATATTAGAAGTTTTATTGTATTCTACAGTCGAGATCTTTTTTTCTTTTGAAAATTGTTATAATAAGTTGACATCGCTTTCATTTATTTCGTCGTTAAATCATACATAGGCACTACTTGAAAGATAATAATTAATAATGAAAAGTTTACTTTCACTTTTGAACTTTTTTCCAAGTGAATACTACGGACAAAGTATGTAACGATGTGCAGAATTCGTTACGATTAAACTGCCCAACCGATCGTCAAGAAATTTTGTATATACATTGTCAAGGTTAGGTATACAGAGAAAAGGACATGGAACCTACCTTACATCCCGAAAAATGAACGGGTTCTGTGGGATCGTGGATGAAACCGCGTAGCATAAAATAAATAAAGCTAATAAATAATAAGCTTTTTTTTCTTTCTCTGTGTTTGTTAAATCCGTACTTACTAGTGTATAACTAGTAAGTTTGTACGGATTTAACAAACATCAACTAACAAACAACAACAATCGACTAACATCTTAGTTCGAGCATTGGGATACTCTAAAAACCAGCTCTGCGTAGGCTGGCCAGCCTCCGCAGTACATTGCTGAGAGTATCCCAATTGCCAAACTAAAATTGTTGCTTGTTATTTATTTTTGTTTAATGATTTGACTTTTTTATTTTTTTAGTTTTGGCAATTAATACCTTTTTATATTTATTTATTTTTTAAAATAGAGCATAAGTCTAATAAATACATAAATGATGTGTGTGTGCCTAAATATGCAACTGGTTAGGACCCATCAATAGATCCTATCTTACTAATATTATGAATGCGAAAGTTTGTAAGAATGGATTGATGGATGGATGTATGTTTGTTACTCTTTCACGCCAGAATGGCTGAAACGATCTGGATGAAATTTGGCACAGCGATAGATTATAGTCTAGAATTGCACATAGGCTACTTTTTAACCTCGGGTGAAACCGCGGGGCGCAACTAGTACTAAATAAACAAAGATCTCACTTTCTTCCTTAAGGAATCAGCTAGATATTTTTTAATGATTTTTTTTCTTTGTTTGTTTTATTGTATTTTTGGTGTGCAATAAAGTTGTAATGTATTGTATTGTATTGTAGATAGCTTCATAGTTTCTGTGAGTTACATTTTTAAGTAAATTAGTCAGCAGCTCGTTCAGTTGGCAGTAAAAGGATTGACCCGGTTTCCACCGCCGCCGGCCGTGGCTATATTAAATGAATTAATCGATTACCAATTTAGTTCGTTCCCAGGCCGATACATAAAACAAATAATAGTTACCGCAAGCGGGTCTAATTACATGCAAACACTAATTAGTGCTAGTTGTTCCTCATTACCCGTCGGCGCCTCACTCCACACACGAGTTGCATTAGTAGAGTTGCGAACTACGTGTGACTACAGACCTGAAGTTGCTCCAGAGTTGATGATTTAAGGCCAGGGGCCCACTGTCAGCAGATACTAGACTACTGAGTCTGACTTAGCGACCTATCAACCTACCGACGTTGATAGGTAGCTATTGACATCGGAACATTCACTTTACACTGGATTTTTTTTCTATAATTAATTGGTGTCCTATACCAATTAATTGTAAACAAACTCCAATGTGAAGTGAATCCAATAAAAAATCCACTTAGTACACCCAGGTGATATCACGCAGTTGAACAAGGACTGGTTGTAGAGGCTTAAGTCACATTAATTGATAATTTTAGTAACCCGCAACCGACGAGCGTGTATTCTTTTCATAAATGAAAAGACTCATGAAAGTGGAAGAAGCGAAAGATGTAGGTATGCCAGGAGCGTAGCAAGTGTAGAGAAGTGGTCTCTGCATACCCCTTTGGGAAAGAGTCGTGATTATATGTATGTTTGTACTTAGGTACGTGCAAATTTGGCTGAGAAGTTGTACTAGCTGTTCTAAAGACACAGGGATCACTGCAGGTAGTACGAGTAAGTACATTATTTAAAAACTATAAATTTAGCAGTACGAAACTAATTAAAACAATGTAACGGAGTGGAACGATGCTGGCAAAACATTCCATACAAATGAAGTTAACAAACCTTCAAATTTGCTCCACCATGGAAGCTGGTATAAAACAAAAAAAAAAAACGTTAATAAAAACTTAGCAACGCGGTAAGTATTCTCTTGGGGCCAATGCCAAAAACATCGCTAAATTTTTAAAGGGCAGGCTTTTTTAAGCTCCTATCGTGCCTCCAACAAGGGACGTCCTTACGGTCAAATGAATTTATCGGTAAAATATAATGAGATTTTCGTCTATTTCGTCACCCACAGTGAGACCCTGGTCTTAGAGTTGTGTCTACGCTACTAATGGAAACCTAGTTTTGTCGACAATTCAATCACCGCTCGCAGCGAACTGCAAAGCATTGAATAAACCCTGCTTGAGGCGTACAGTACGATACTCTACAGGGTGACTTAGGAAGCCTAATGAATACTTAATGTTGTGGACTTTGTTGTAATAGAAATTCATGCTTATTTATAGTACATTTTATAAACTATGTCTTAAGGCCTAAAAGCGCAAAAAAAACAAATACAAAAACCGGCAAAGTGCGAGTCGGACCAATGGTTCCGAACAAACCTGTAGGTAAATAAGTAAAACTAAAAATGTATGCTTTTCGCAATTTTTCCTTTATTTGTAATTTACGACGTTGCTTCGTACCAAATTTCAAGATTCTGAGTTCACGGGAATTTTGTTGGTTTTGATTTTCTTGCGAGTGTCGAAAATTTGCAGCATAAACGGCTGTATCTTTTGATTGCGTTGGCTTAGAAGTTTGATTTTTCACAGCTCCAAGGGACAGTAAACTTGAGTATTTGATATGAATTCCAGTTTGATACCTCCACGCGTTCCTGAAAAAAAAGGGGTTTGACAGACAGACAGATGAATAACAAAGTTAATAAAAACCTTTAAGGGTTCCTTTTTTCCTTTTGAGGTACGAAACCCTAAAAAACAAAATCACATTCGCATTTAGGATATTAAAAGTTAAATACTATAAAGAAAAAACTAAATGCACTGCCAATGCTGTAGATGACATGAGTTCCACAAGGCATCAAAGGCACATTTACACACATAAAAGCTCCTAAACGTATTCTATCTACTAGGAATATTCCATTCTATTTTCCACAGCTGCTATAGAAATAAAACCAGCACAAGCTTTACAATGCGACTCGACTGCGCGTGGAATAGCCGAGCGGGGATTTACACAATCCGAATTGGCGTTAACAAAAACAGCCGGGAAAAATGACGTCAAAAGAATTGTGGGGAAACTGACGTTAACAAAAACTGTGGGAGAAATGTCGCCAGAAAACGGCAACAAACATTGTTTTGGCCACGCGACGGGAATAAACCGATGGAGCGCTCGCAAAAAATGTTTAATGGTTTTGATGCCAGTGACTTGTGTGTGAAGTCTGGTACGTACATGTACATAAGATAGCAGAATAAAGAATTATTATTTACTAGCTGCGCCCCGCGGTTTCGCCCGCGGTTAAAAAGTATCCTATGTACTGTTCTAGACTATAATCTATCTATGTGCCAAATTTCATCCAGATCTGTTCAGCCGTTCTGGCGTGAAAGAGTAACAAACATCCATCCATACATCCATTCTTCCAAACTTTCGCGTTTATAATATTAGTAGGAGTAGGATTAAGGATAGGAAATTAAGGATATAGGATTAAGGATAGATAGGAAAGAATATTGGAAACCATGTTTTTACCCGACTGAGCAAGAAGAAGGGGTATGTTTTTAGAGTGTTTGTATGTATTGTATATGTGGTTTCTTTGGCACGCCCTGCAGCCTAAACAGCTTGATGGATTTCGACATGTGAGATGTCATTTGAATCGTCTTTATGATGGAAGTGACAGGATACAATATTTATCAGCCGGGTTTTTTTGATTTTCTTTTTCTATAATAATTGTTTTCTTTAATAATTTGTTAATTGTTATTTTTATGTCTTTTACTTCTAATGTTCGTATGTAGGCACAGGTAGGTCTGTAAAAAGATTTCCGTACGAAAATTTGCAAACAATTTTTCAACCAATAAAACAACCAAGAGTACGAAAAAGCGGCATCGTTTTATGGTTGACATACCTACAACACGCACGAAACGCTTTGGTTCCTCATTTCTCATACGGACCGCTAGAGTGTGGAATACTCTGCCAGACTGTGTGTTCCCTGACACTTATAATCTGAGTGTCTTCAAGTCTCGAGTGAATCGGTTTCTTCTAGGCAAGCGTGCTCCATCGTAGGCCGCATCACTGCTTATCATCAGGCATGTTGGCGGCCAAACACAAGCCTAATATATAGTAAAAAAAAAAAAAAAAACAATAGTCTGATTAAGTCGGAATTTGTAAATTCAGTAACAATGCAATATTGTGGTACGTCAAGCTGGTCTTATAATTTGTAAGTATAACATATCGTCACACCTTTCCCCCGAGGGGGCTGGCAGAGGTGTAATACAACACCCACACTACGCCGGACGATATTCAGTCCCAAATGGGACAGGAGCGAGCCTTACTTGAAAGAGGCGGGCCTTCTCCAGCTAGGAGGCTATCATCGCCTTTTTTAATTAGTAAGCCCGTTTTTTAATAACCCTTCTTCATTTAAAACTTAGGCCCGCATGCTAAAACGACGCTGAGTCATGCATCTCGAGTTATAGCTGTTTATACGTATGGTAAAAACAGTTTTAAATCGAGATTCATGACTGAGCTCCTTTTAGCATGCAGGCCTTATTCTGTTCTTTCACAATTTTCTGCAAAGAAAAAAATGTAATACGACGTTATTGAAAATGATGTACCTACCTACCTACCAAGTAGGGAATAAAACCTATTTACAAGCTATTTATATTAGTATCAAAGACCTCGACTCGGCCTTCACTGACCTCTACGTCCCGAACAGCCTATGAACAACACAATGAATAAAATATCAGCCTAAAAGATGCCGTAAATTTTGTAAAAGAGAGCCTCGGATCCAAGATATTTCCTTTTGAAAGGGCCCCTTATCCAAATCAGAAGTATGTCATAAGGCTTATCCGGTATTTTTTATTTTAAAAATATGTACTTAAGTACTTTCCTTTCCTTTTACCCTCGTTTTCCATGAAGGTCTGTTTAGAGTTAGGTGTATTGGGTATGTTTTAAAAAAAGTTGAAATGGATTATCGTACAAAAATAATAAGCTGTATTTAAAACGCGATTTGTTAAAGCGAGTTTCCATTGCAACGACTTTTATTACAAAAGCGCGTTTTCATTACAAAGTCGGTAAGTCGTAAAGCAATACCTACGTTTACGACATTTCCGTGCATTGCATATTAAATTCGTTTACAAGTTGCGAATTTAGTCAGAGCCCGTCCCGGTCATATCCCGGTCTCGTCCTGCGCTGTCCCGGGAGGATGTTCGGGAAAACCTCACGAATAACCTCCGCTCATTGAGTGCTTTTGCATTTGCATCGTGGGATTGCGACTCTGCTACTTTTGCTTGAGTTTTGTTTGAGTCCCCTATGTAGTGGGTTTTACATAGTCCACCTTGTGAAATACCTCTTTGCCAGTTATGTAAGCCGTCAAGAAGTAGTGTGTGTAGAAATTTGAAATATATAAAACATTGTATCTACTTTATTCGAAGAGAGGGTTTACTTTACAATCAATTAAGTAATGAGGTTGAGGCTCAACAGGCATATTATAAATCGAACCTATTTTGGTAAATGGTCAATACAGTTCAGTCTTCAGATCCAATTTCAAGGTAGCTATTATTGGAAAATAACATTGTTCTGGCTACTTGGATGGCTGGTTTTTCTTTATTCGTATTTTAGTTCAACATTTGCAGACAAATGCACTCAAGGCGCGTCTAGCTTTGCCATTTTGCCATTTGGCACATAGCAACATTTACTAAAGCTACCTCATAAAGCTTCAAAAATGTCTCACAATGCAGCACAGAATATAAAAGGTGTCTCGAGCTTCTTAAATAAATATCGCCACTTAAGATCCAAGCCTCATCTCGTCGCTCCGATCCGCGCGATAGAGGCCCTACATTATGTATGAGACGTTCGTTACAAGCCTGAACCTCTACAAACTTTGAACAAACCTAAAACAAACTCTAGCCGACAGAACTTAGAGGTGAGTTCAGAAGTCTTTTGTTGAAGCCGGTGCGCGGAGCCCGGAATGAATGATCGTTGCGTATTTATGAGGATCGATCGAGTTGCAATTCATTTGGAGCTGTAAAGGTCGACCCGCGCGACTGAACGGCCATTCACACACTGCTAGCTCGCATATGGCTTGCTTGTCATGTAAGCTAGCTAGGGACTGGCCTATCCGTGTAAAGGCTTTGTAAGACTGAAAACATGACTGAATAGGAATAGCGCAAATATGACAGCATTTAAGTGATGCACACAGCAGCGTCATGAAAGCTTGACTGGGTTTATTGGAGGCTAGTGTGGGTTTTGCCGAAGTTGAGACTGTACCCAACTGCTGTAAAGAAAACTGTTTGGAAAATAAATTAAAATGTATATTATACATAAATGCTATTATAAATTAGAAGAATATCTCAAAGATAAAAACTTAGACTTAGAGATATTTATATTTTAACTTTTAAGATCTTATGAACTTATGTAACAATCACCATAACGCGCAATAAATACCTACTTTGACTTTGGCTTATTACGTGACATTTCATACTTACATACTTACGTATTAACATACTTAACATACTTATATTAATCTTTACGGTTGGGTTTCGACATTTCGTGTACAAATAGAAAAACTGCTACAGAACCTTAAGTTCACCAAATTTGAAAATGCAATTTTTTTGCAGGGGCTCTACAATTTTGTATAGATGTCATATTGACGACTCTTGCACTATTTTCCATAGAAAACTTGGTCAGTAGAAAAGTACTTCAATGTTCAATTAGATGATACTGCAAGTGTAACAATAATTGCACCTACCATTTACTTCGGAGCGCCACAAATGCTTTTTACAACCGTCCATTACAGAGTAATATTAATTTGGAAATATTGCTACGAAAAACACGATTTAATTTCGTGAAAATGGTTTAATGGTTACGACGGGACCACCGCATGAAAAATGAAATTTTGTTAATAAATACTGTGAAGTGTTTTAAGAATTGGAAAATGTTTTGTATAATTTAACTCCTGGGGCATTTTTGTTTTATGTAAAGCTGTAAGCTGTATGTAAAGTTTTTTATGCATTTTTACCCATACATTTAATTCATCTTCATGATAGTTTAGTTAGCTTTTTACTAAACTATACCTGTAGATCTGTCCAAACCATAATACTCAATACCTTCATGCTAGAAACAAGATTTTATGAGTTTTAACTGTGACAAAGACAATATTTTCGTCAAGGATAACGTGAGGAATTCCTGACACCATTGCTCTGTCCATCTTTACTATGTCGCGACCGCTTACCATCAGGCGGTTCGAGGTACTGACTGGTACATCTGCTATATGACTGGAGCCCGGTGTATGGTAAATTTGGTAGGGGGCGACAGGCTCGCCCCTTTTCAAATTTAGGACTGAATATCGTCCGGCGAAGTGTGGGTATTGCATTACACCTCTGCCAGCCTCTGCACTCTACGCCTCAGCCTCTTCGAGGGAAAGGCGTAACGATATGTTATGTTATGGTTTAGAAATGCAGACATACGAAAAGCTTTTGCTGAATCAGAGACGATTCGCGCTTTGCGCTCACTCGTTCAATACACCTACTCATCTACCATGACAAAAATATGATTATTTATTAGACATTATTATTCCATAAAGATACCCACCCACTTTATCAGAAAGATACCTATCCACACTCTTCCAAAGTTATAATGAGACTCGCAATCAACACGAAAAGAACTTGTAATTATTTCACGGGGGGAGCACTCCAGCCTACAGGGTGTTATGATTGAGTGCCGTTTTAATTACAAACCAAAATTAATTAGGAGCTCTGATACAGTATGATAAAAAGCGTGTTTTGTCACGAAGAATGACCACCAAGTATGGTAGAGTACTTCGGACCTGGATTTTGTACCTGCTCTGCGTTACACGGTAAATTAATTGGGGATCATTAATTAAAAGTAAATTATGGTATTTACATCAAAATTATGTTATGCGTATTAAAATTTCTCCGTCATTGAGATATATGTACTATGTACTAGAGAAGTTGTTCCAAACAAAAAACGTTACGCAACTTGATGACAGCGGTGCCTGCCCACGCGGAGTGACTAAAGGAGGGCTATTCATTCGGAGTGAGATTAAATCTCACAATATTTCGTCCTTGTTGTTCTCGATTAAATAGTCATAGGTGTGAGAGTGACCACGATAAAATGTTTTCTCTTCTCACGCGTAGCAATTGCCCCCCAGGTTTGATGCATCGCTAAAACATTTATTATGTCGTCCAACCAAATTATTAAAACAAGCAGAGCTAGAGAGCAGTTTTCTACACTCACTGACACGGCGTGCGTGTCGAAGCCACACTGATGTAAGGATTGCAGTACAGTGCAGTAGACGAAAGTCAATGTTCGGATGATGCAATCTAGTTCGTAGAACATTAATATTTCGATGGTCTCCATCAATTACATTGTTTGTTTACTATGTTTACGGAACTGAAGCAAATAGACAGCTAGTTGTTAATGTATGTAAATTCTTAGTTTTAATAATACACCTATATTTTTTCTAATGCTAATGGCTACAGACCGGAATAAGTGGAGGATACTGACAAATCGCTGGGTGAAGCAAAATGGTGATCGCGATCGTCAGCCATGAAGGATTGACCAGAGCGAGAGAGATATTTTTTCTAATCGATACTTCTATACTACTATTTTGGAATCGAAAGTAGCTCTGTCTGTTTGTTTGTAGGCTTTTCACGTCTAAACGGCTGAACGGATCTTGATAAAATTTGATAAATAGTTGCAGTAAATCACGAGGAAGATTTCTGGATACTATTATTTGAACAAACGCAAACGAAGTCGCGGGTAACAGTTCTTTAGTGCGCACCTAATATTATAATCCTAGATTAATCGAATAATTTTGGTATGGAAATAGGAATGTCGAAAATCAGCACTCTGGATTTCACACACCACCATTTTATAGATATTACCTAGTTTTATTTATTCTTTAAAAAAAATGCCTCTTAGTTTCTTGCCTGTTCTTTTTGAGTAGAGGCTCTTTATCCGAACAAGGTAGTCGAGCCTATTTAAAAAAAACTTTGAGGTTCATAAGTGTATCTTTGATACCTAAATTGAATAAAAACATTTTTTTTTTATTGTAGAATAGGTCGGCGTTTGACCACCAACTCGCCTGATGTTAAGCGACGTTGTGGTCTAAGATGGAGCACGACGACCTATAAGGTCGTTCACTCTAGCCTTGAAGTTTTGTAGAGTGAACAAGTACAAAGACGGCAGCTGAGTGAGGCGCTACAAGTGCGCTACTGCTCAGACCCGTCTTCGGAACGGTTACACCAAACTACATCCCGAAACACGACTAGGTCATTTCACGGCATGGCTTGGTCCGGTGGGTGGTAACTAGCCACGGCCGAAGCCTCCCACCAGAGTTTGCTACCCGGTTAGCACTACCCGGGGACCACGTGTAGGGAATCTAATGGAGTACACTCCTACGGACGTGGGATTTTGTCTTTGACTTTGACTTTGACCTACTAAAGACTACCGTTATTTTATTTCGAGATAAAAATTAGCCTATATGTTAATCCAAATCATAAACTATCTGTGTTCCAAATGCCATCTAACTTCGTTATGCCATTTTTGTGTGGTTGAGTAACAAATATCCAAACACACAAAACACCTACTTTGATAAATTATGTAGGAAGATAGTAACATAACATCGTCACGCCTATCCCCTGGAAGGGCTGGCAGAGGTATAATACAACACCCACACTTCACTGGACGATATTCAGTTCCAAATGTGAGAGGGGGCGAGCCTGTCGCCATACACCGGGCTCCAGTCATGAAGCACATGACATACACCTAGATAGCGTCTCAAAATAATCAAGTTAAAACACAACTTCTTTATAATCGTCTCGTAAGCACGTAGCTTCAAGTTATGACTTACACGTTCGTTATTAATTAGTTCTGTAAACCTCAAAGAATATAAAGTTTACCTCAGGAGGAGATAAGACACGATCTAATTTCAAGAATTCGAGAGCCTAGCGTGTAAGGGCTGAATACTGAAGATTGGGGATTTTTTTATACACGAGTAAAAAGCCACTCATCGATCCCGTGAATTAATGAAAAACAATCAAGTTAAGCTATCTTATGTTTTAAGTAATTGTTTTGGAGGGCAATCAGCTAACAATAGCCGATGCTAAACTGAACTGCTGGCGTTGCATTACCCTTAAAAAACCAGCCAAGTGCGAGTCAGACTCGCGCACTAAGGGTTCTGTACCATTATCTATAAAAACGGCAAAACAATGATGTCTGTTATATGAGATCCCCTTAAATATTTATTTTATTCTGTTTTTTTAGTATTTGTTGTTAAAGCGGCAACAGAAATACATCATCTGGGAAAATTTCAACTGTCTAACTATCACGGATCATAAGCTGGTGATAGACGGACAGACAGACAGACGGACAGCGGAGTCTAAGTATTAGGGTCCCGTTTTACCCTTGGGTACGGAACCCTAAAAACGAAAGGGGAACGGCTATCACTACAGTTTAATAAACTTATCACCGGTGACCCAGCTGGCACGTTTGTGAGACATAAGTACCTAGTACTGAGCCGTACCTCACCATTTTTTTTAAATGTTATGCTTTTTTTTCTATGGCTAGCTGAATTACCCTCCTCTTCAGTTGTAAAATGCCCTTGAATTAATTTGATTACAATTGTTTTTACCTAACTGGTCATAAAAAAAGAATTATGCTTTTCTTAAATTGACGTAAGTATTTAAGTACTGGTCAGCTTTTGCTGACCCGATAGATGTTGTTCTGCCCCAAAAATATTTTTTCCTAATAATAAAATTTCTATCCAATAATAATTCTCACTGTAGCTGTGAACCATCTGGATATAATATCTGAATGATAGTGAAAACCGCATCAAAATTTGTGTGCGTTGCGTGGTTTTAGAGGAATTAGCGGATATACAGACAAAGCGGAAGCGACTTTGTTGTCCTAACTTTTTCCTACATAATATTATAATATAATAATATTCGGGACACTTGCACACACGGTCGTCTGACCCCAAACTAAGCAAAGCTTGTACTATGGCGGCCAGAGACTAATAAACATACATATATAATTTTAATTAAAACACCCAGACATAGAACAAACACAAATGTTCATCACATGAATGTTTGTCCTAGGTAGGAATCGAACCCACGCCCCCTAGCTCAGAAGGCAGGTTCACGACCGACTGAGCCACCGAGGCAGTAGTAGTATAAATACGAAGTGAGTTTGTTCGTTTGTTTGTTTCGCTTTTGCGCCTCAACTACTCAACCGAACATCATGAAATTTTGCATGCACATTGTCGAGAGTATACTGATATAAAAGTAACATAGGGTTACCTTTCTTCCCGAAAAAAATAACGTTTCCAATGGGACCGCGGGTAAAACCGCGGGGCGCAGCTAGTTATACTATACAGGGTGCTACAAAAACTCTGTTACATCCGCGACGTGCGCATCCAGTATCGACTGGAGGAAGCAATTATGCTACTTTGAATTAAATATTGACCAAACATTTTAAACACACATCGCGCTCCGCCCTCCTAAAAGCGTGAACGCAGCCACTAATCGCGTCGGTTTTATTTGTGAACTATTCGCGTCGTGCCGCTACTTTCTTAGAATAAAAGACGCGAACATATGATTTAGATTTGATAACATTTTTGTAAAATTTTCCTTTCTTTCTTGCGTTCTTAAACTGGTCTTGACTCCTACTATTTTAACGTGCATTTTTTTGGTATCTTGCATGAATACTTATAAATGTGTGTACATGCCCTTCAAAGATGCAACAAGGTTTTTTAACATGCTGTTTAGAGTTAGATATAGAAAAGATATTTAAATCTTGGCGACAATTAGCCATTGGCAGAACTAGACTCTCTTTGACTACATGCCTCTGCTTCACCTATGCCCAAATTTAAAGGCTCTCTTATCAAAAGGCTCTTTTAACCGCGACAATAATGTAAGTACTATAGGTCTTGAAAGCACTCAAGAATTTCACATATTTCACAGAGAAGTCATTAAAAAAACATATATGAAAGCAAGTATGTGGAACGTGGAGCGCACTTCGCGTCGCTAAAAAGGTTTCGAATGAATTTAAATAATCCAAGTCACGTTAATTACCGTCACAACCTTCTTTCTACCCTCTACTGGGTTATTTGGAAAGCGTATGCTAAGTTTAAGAGACTCATGTAGCAGACACAATTAAGTATAAGTAACTACACACGGAAAAAAAAAATTAGCTGCTGTTACTAAATTATAGTTGTAGTAGCAAAAATCCTTTCAAACTATAGGGACAGCTAAGTTTTTTGTTAGCGTAACAAATTGTTTTTAGCTGAACGAATTTAGCTGTTGCAGCTAACAATCTTAACAATACTTTGCAGTAGTTGCTAACAATCTTAACAATAATTAGCAGTAGAAGCAAATATTATTTGCTAATATTTGCTATATCAGCTAACGATCTTATCTATTTTTAGCTGTGGTCGCTAACAATATTAGTGAGAACTACTAACAAGACTTTGCTGCAGCTGACAAGTAATTTAGTTGTGACTGTGAATTGTGTTTGTTACCTGTGCTAAGGGTTTTAGTTGCGAGACCTAATAATTTTATCTGGGGCAGCTAATAAACTTTGAAGCATGAACTATTAGTATTAGTAGTAGCAGCTAAGTTAATTTGCTATTCCATCACACCACCGTAGCTACAGCTGACAAGTAGTTTAGTTGTGACTGTGAATTGTGTTTGTTACCTGTGCTAAGGGTTTTAGTTGCGAGACTTAATATTTTTATCTGGGGCAGCTAATAAACTTTGAAGCATGAACTATTAGTATTAGTAGTAGCAGCTAAGTTAATTTGCTATTCCATCACACCACCGTAGCTACAGCTGACAAGTAGTTTAGTTGTGACTGTGAATTGTGTTTGTTACCTGTGCTAAGGGTTTTAGTTGCGAGACCTAATATTTTTATCTGGGGCAGCTAATATACTTTGAAGCCTGAACTATTAGTATTAGTAGTAGCAGCTAAGTTTATTTGCTATTTCATTACACCACCGTAGCTGCAGTTGATAAGTAGTTTAGCTATGGCTGTGAGTAGTTTGCGGCTCATGCTAATGATTTTAGTGGCATGTTATTAAGGCTTCTGTCTACATAACGAATGTGACGCGAAGTGGCAGCAGATAAGGCGTGAGACTGTGCAAGTTTTAATATGTACAAGGAAATGTATAAAGCATACGCATGGCACATTTCCTTAAATGTGAGTGGTTGACCAAAAAGGGACCTGAAGGGAAAATAATTGATTTCGAGTAAATCGCGTTTGAAATTTCGTGTAGAAACAAGTTTCGACTCGTGCGCGGGCGGGGGGCGCGGTATGTTTTATGTCAGTATGCGACTTCGTTAGTGAGTGTCAACACGTGTTTGCGGTTACTACGTTATTGGCGACTTATTTAGTGTCAGTTTCTTGTCTTTCGTCACTTTCTGACAAGTACGAGCGTCTTTTTAGACCTGCACAAGATAAAGAGACTTCGTTGTACTAGAGATAACCTTAAAAGTACAATTCTTCTTAGTCGTGCACTCTTGGCAGAGTGGTCGTGGTTGTGCAGATGGTACAAGGCTCCTCGCTGTCTTCTTCCTTCCCCAAGGCTGCCGCTCTTCTCGCAATTCCTCTCCATAACCGGCGGTTGCCTGCATTGCGAGTACACTACACCATGGTGGTCTGCGTGGCCTTTTTAATGAAGTCGGTCCAACGAGTTGGTGACCGACCAGGGCTTCGCTTGCCTTTTACTAGGCCCTGTACTACCAGCCTTTCAATTGTATTCACGCTTCTGGAGATATGCCCAAAGAACTTCAGTATTCGCATCTGCACAATCGACGATAGTCTATCTTTTATTTGAAGCTCTTTGAGGATAGAGTTGTTGGTGCGGAAAGCTGTCCACGGAATTTTTAACAGCCGCCTCCAGCACCACATCTCCAGTGCATCGATTTTTCGGCGATCCTGCAGCTTCAGAGACCAAGTTTCGGCCCCGTAGAGAAAGATTGGAAAAACGAGACATTTCATTAGACGAACCTTTGTTTTCTTGGTTATACGTCTGTCCTTCCAAATCTTTCCCAGTCGTTCTACTGCCGACCTCGTGATAGCACAACGTCGTCTGATCTCGTCTTCGCATCCTCCAGAGTTGGAAATGATAGTACCGAGGTAGATGTAGCTCTGTACTACTTCACAGTTTGCTACACTTATTACAGTGTTGTGTCCTGCTCGATTTACTATCATAACTTTCGTCTTTTCTCTATTAAGGGCAAGTCCGAATTGGAGGCTAGTGGTTTCCAGACGAGTCAGAAGTTCTTCCAAATCTTCTTTTGTTTCGGCAAGAAGCGTGGTATCATCAGCGTATCGCAAGTTATTAATAACGCGTCCACCCACCGCGATACCCTTATTCCATTCATCCAAGACAATCCGCATTACGTACTCTGTGTAGGTGTTGAAGAGCTGCGGCGAAAGTATACAACCCTGTCGAACACCGGACTCAGTCTTGAATTTGCCTGAGAGAACATCATCCACTCTTACCGCTGCTGTGCCATCCTCGTAAAGTCGTTTGAGAAGGAATACTATAGTCTGTCCAACGAAACGAGCTAATAGGGAAATCAAGCGCGGAACATCATTGGTTGGAGATAAGGAACTTAGGGCGCGTTTACATTGCGACCAAATATCAGTCCGATTCTGTATCTCGTGCGGTGCGGACGTCTTGTTTGGTGCTCTTCTCAGTAGTGTTCGGTTTTACGTTGACCCTGCTTGTTTACTGGACTGATTCCTACTTATCTGTTGACTTGGCGTGTTTTTGGACTGATTATTTCATACAATGGCCTCTACACAAACCAGTCCAGCTGTTGTTAAAAGGTAGCGGCGCCCTTTTTCATCCACCGAAAAAACGATGATATCGAACATGTTCATGTTCATTCAACATCATTTTTAGATGATAGAATTGCCTAGCAGTGGGACAATTAAGGTTACATAAAAAAAAAAAAAAAAAAAATAGTGAACGATTTAGTTAGATTTAGTAGACGGCAATGTAAACGCAGCCTTACATTTTTAAGAATTAGTCACGCCCACTGACCAATCCTGGCAATTTAAGTCGATGCTGCGTCCTTATCACTTTCATACGATTGTGCAAGGGAGAGGGCGCCATATTAGCTCGTTTCGTTGGACAGAGTATAGATGATGTGGTACCCCCATTTCCAATAAGACTATCCAGAGGCGTTCCCAAATAACAGTATCAAACGCCTTACGGAAGTCGACAAAGCAAATAAAAACAGGCGTGTTGAATTCCCTGGCTAAAACAAAAGTACAATAAAACAATAAAACTGATTGTATCCACTTACCTGACATCACAAAAACTAGCGTGCGTTGTGTGTAAGGTGTAATTTTTCCAAAACTGCCTCGGCTCACAAAAAAAATCATAAAAAAAAACTACGGCACCTAAAAATATACAGGTTAGACCAAAACAAAGCTAAAAGACCACAGATTAAAAAATTCAAAAAAAAAAATAACGGTTTCCAATCACTCCAGGTCCCTTTTTGGTCAACCACTCACAAATTACGCACTCAATCTGTCGCCGCGTCGCATCAACGTTCAATGTGCAGAATTGCAGCTTTTAGATCACGCAACTAAATCACTTAGCACAAGTAACAAACAATTCACAGCCACAGCTATACAAACTACTTGACAAATGCAATTTGTGGTGTTTTAGAATAGCTAATTAACAGAGCTGTTACTACTTACTACTAATACTTAACAATCATGCTTCAAGTATATATATGTACCTATACACATCGCATATTTGGTGAATAGAAGCTCTAACAAAAAAAAAAAAAAAAAACAATTGTTTATGAAGTTTAATAAATGCTTCTCAAAAATAATTGACAAACAAGTCTGTTGTTAAGTCTGTTGTTGTTAAACAAGTAAACAAGTTATTAAACAAGTTGACTGCATTCAGTACAAATATTAATATCCTTGCTCTAATTGATTTTAACTAATAATAAGAACACCACTTCCATTATATACTTAAATTTTTACTTAAGCCTTCAAGGCATGAAATGATTTATAAAAAATGTCAAAGGCTGTAATGTTATTAAATATCAGAAAGCACTCAGAGATTTTGTCTTCATCCGGAGAAACGGCAAACAGCTGGGGCCCAACATTCAGCCCTCGAAATTTTTCTTTTTTAGGTAATGCGACTGGATTTCGGCGGCAGACTGAAAAAAAAAAACATATTAAATACATGTACCCAAGAAGTTTGGTTTTATATGGTTTTGACAGCTAAGGTAACAATAAAGCTAACGTTAAAATTTTTCATTATTCCTGAAATGATAATCAACACAGTTTCAAATATTTATAGAATTGTAGCTATAATATAATATAATATACTTACTTTTAAAAATTGCATCAGCCTTTGTGTCCAAACCGGGACGGTCTCCATTGCCGTTTCTTCTTCATGACTATAGCTTTTATAGGAAATAGTGTTGTCATTGCTCTAAACATTTTCACTTTTTTTCCATCTGTAAATAAAAAAAACATAGGTGGGTACTTAATAAATAAATCATCAAAACCATAAAACATTGTTGGCTTTAAATAAAAATAACATAAAACCTTAACGAGATGTGGTTGTGTGCTAACCACACACGGTTTGCCCATTTATGGATTGCCACTCATCTCATATCTTCCGAACGAAAGAAGGTATGACTATGCATAGCTCAAATTTTAAAGCATAATTGCTGCCATTGGCAGCAAAATTTTTAAGTCTCTGGGTCATATACCTTCCGAGCTATAGCACATAGGTATTAGCTTATAAGCTAATACCTATGTGTAAGCTGAAGTTACGTCACAGCAGCTGACACATGTTGAATCGACGAAACTATCAAACGTAGAGTTTTCATTTAAAGGGCCTAAATTAAAGCATGATTGCTGACATAGGCAGCAAAATTTTCAGATTCCTAGACCTCGTAGTTTCCACGTAATAATCAAAAGCAGTTTTCGCGCCCAAAAATTCAAATTTTTGCTTAAAAGCAGCGTTGCCGTTCCGTGCGGTACATTATTGCAATTCAATTTGATCTTAGCGCGTATGCTACTCGACCGTGAACCTTATTGGGCAGCGATATGACTCACAGGCGCTCAGCGTCGGCAACAAAACGTAACCAAAACCATCATGGTAGACCCCCTGTACTTTGCGCGCTGATTAACTACCAGCCGATACCAGCTGATTACCGAAAGCCGTGTAACAGATTACCAAATAGTTAGTACACGCGGCGGGCGGCACGGTGCGAAACTCACTTTACGCTATTATTACTTGTTCTATGCTTTACGGTCGTAGGTCTTTTTGGTTCACAGCGTCTAATGATTCAAAAGAATAGGCTATTACAACAATAGGTATTGACAATTTCTGACGAAGTGATTTATCTCTTACGTAGAAACTTAGTAAGTAATCCGTGGTAGGTACTACTCGGCGTACTGACATAAAAATATAATGTTTTAAAATAAACGATGTTCATCAGTAAAACTCTGATCGCGAGTACGAAAAAAAAACAGGGAGTAGGTATAACACGGCACTTAGCTCATTATCAAAAATATATAAGTAATAGGTATATACTCGTACCTATTTACATACGCTTGGACTTGTAAACCTCCTCCGTTTCGTCAGTTTCCGTTCAACCGTTTTGGCCTTTGAAACGCTACAAATAGAATAGAGATAGAAGTTAGGTACCTACTATTGTTTTTAATACTTTTTAGGTTTAGGTACCCTTGCCATTGCATACCTTGCATACCTACAATTAGAGATATCCTCTACGCTCATACGTAGGTAAGTAGGTATAGGTATTTCGCTTTTGATGACTGTCTGTATAGCGGCGCGTATACGTTATTTATACGTGTTGCGTTACCGTCAGACAGCAAATATAGTTGACCGAGCGAGCGTTAGCGAGCGAAGCGTCTGTGCTTCTTATGTTCGGATCTGTCTTTTATACAGCTCGCATTTTTTTGAAAAATAAAATCATATTACCTACCTAGATCTCCGCCATTTTGAAAAAAACCGAAACCTGACAGCTAAAAAATTCTGAATCATTATAGAACCTGTTCACAAAATTTCACGAGATTCGGTTGAGAAATGTAGGTAACCAGTAGAAGGACAGACGCCGGCCGGCTCTTCACACTAGGCTGCGTATCATGCACATACGCAACAGAGACGGCAATATCTAGGTACATTTTTCCAGTCGCCTCGAATCGGAGTTGCTAGTTCACTCCGCCGCCGCCGCCACCACTTCGCACCTTACATTATAATGCATATTTATAATGACCAAAACAGAATCAATTAACACATACAGAATCGTTTAAATCACAAATATACTTACTGTATTGTAGTCCTGTTTGATGCATTAAGTTTGTTGCAAAATAGAGTGATACCAGCCGATGGTAGGTACGCACCAATGACTGGAGCCGATATATAGTAACAGGATTGCCCCCTGTCAAATTTGGAACTGAATATCGTCCGGTGAAGTATGGGTGTTGTACTACACTGTACACACTTCACACTTGTTGCGCCCAACAATTTTTCTTTCTTTCTAGGAATTACCTGTAAACAGCATATATGTTAGGACTCGACAATTATTAGTGATTTAAAATGCTGAACATCAATTAGAAGTACTTATTGCAATAAGTTATAGTTACTTTCTGCATGTTTTTAAAGTGACAAATATAGTTCGCTGTCCTATTTTCGGCAACAGTTTTTCCAAAAATACTCGGTCAATAGAGGTAGGTGATGAGCTTCTATATTTTCATCTGTAAAAATAAAGCTTACGTTATTTTTTTGCAACACATGTGTTATATAGGTACCTAAGTACTTGTGTTTCGGCCAGGGGTGCTAAGTTCACGCCAGGTTCTCTTTCGGCTCTACAGACGATTACGAAAGCCTACTACTCACCTTTGACACTCCACGCCACACGACCCGGTGTACACCATGCACTGATAAAAGCACTATTAGTTCAATATAAACAATTTAAACTTTTTTAATGCGAAGTTAAAGTTTGCCGAAATTTTACGTGCGAGCGGACGCGAAAGCGCGGGTCAGTCCTTCACCGACAACTGACTGATTTAGCGCGTGCGATGCTCGCACGCCGAAAGGCCGGGAGTTTACGTCTCCCTCCCCCCTCACAGGTATCTCGCGGCTTTGTGGATGCCGCCGGCTTTCGTAGGTATCGTTTTCTATCTATAATGCCTACAGATATCTGGCGTAAACAACTTGCAATATAAAGGCATCAAACTTTTGGCTAATTTACAAGCTTGAATATGGGCAAAATCGGTACAACTCTATACATCAATTGCGAGATGTCAGTGCGATGCAAACCTGTACAGCCGGCTAGGTTTTTGCAGCATGCCACTTTTCTAACGGAAAATCTTATCAGTAGATAGATTACTGTATCTGGACACGCAAGCACTCATAGTAGGTAGGTATAAAAGCTCATAATAAAATGATGCAATGCAAAGTAGGTACTTACTTACTTTTGAATTTATCTTTGGGCGGCATTGTAGCCCTAGAATTCACTTCTTCTGATTTCCTTTCCACAAATGAAAAATCCTTTTTTAACACTATAATCACTTTTTCTTCCAATTTTAACGCCGTAACGCAACCAAATTCACGTGAACACACACGTTACGATACGATACGAATTACGAAATGAAATGAAACTTTTTGTAAGTGAATATGTATATATTCATGTATTTTTAGTATTTCAAAATCGCTAAAAAACTTATCTCCACCATTTTGAAAAAAAATTAAAACTGGCTCGACAAATGAATCTATAAATATTTATAAACCTATTTATGTTTTTATCATAACAAAACATAACATATCGTCACGCCTTTCCCTTGAAGGGGCTGGCAGAGGTATAATACAACATCCACACTTCGCTGGACGACAGTCAGTCCCAAGTGTGACAGGGGGCGATCCTTTCGCCATAAACCGGGCTCCAGTCATGTCATGTACCTATGTAGCAGATGACATACAATCCGCACATTGGTGTGAGGTAGGCTTTCTCAAACTAGGTTATCATAGCTTAACATTTTTTTACAAGTATACAATATACCTACCTAGGTAAAGTACCTAATAAGCGTGTGTAGCAAAATCTTAGACACGGATCAGAAGTAGGTACCTATCTAACAATCTATCAAAACCGCGGTAGGTACAGAAAAACGTATTCTGTTCTAGTTAGGTAGGTAAACAAATTGTGTGCGTCTATGCGTACTTGTGCCTACGTAGGTAGGTATATGTATGGTACAGTTCCGGCACCTACCAATTATGAATTATTTAGTATTACTAACTTCACAGGTAGGTACATCTAAATGTTGTGTGTCGCACAACTATAGCGATGATGGATATAGGTACTCATTATGTAGGTCCCGAATTAGATAACTACATAAGTCACTTGTCAGGTAGGCACTAATAATGCTCCGAAGTTTACACCATGCATGGCAGACATGAGGCCAGTAATGCTAACAGAATAACATTTCAGAATTTATAAATTCTAAGCCTCGAAGTTTAACGCCTAAGTAGTCTAATTACCTATACCTACCTGTATACCTACTTACTTACCCATGCATAGATATTTTTGTAAGAAAACCAATAAAACCAAAAACAACCGACTGCCTTGGCGGCTCAGTTGGTAGTGAACCTGCCTTTTGAGCTTGTTGGCGTGGGTTCGATTCCCACCTAGGGCAAACATTTATGTAACATTTGTGTCTGTCCTATGTCTGGGAGTTAAAATATATTTAATTATGTATTGAAAAATATCTAAGTAGGTATGTAGGTATACTATGGTAAGACACTAGTAACAACTAGTGGCTCTGTGAGCTGTAGACCTCGCGGCCGACATCTGTTTTCCTCTACAGGTTGCATTCCTGAACCGATTCACGTGAAATTTTGTGAGCAGGTTCGATGATTAGACAGATTTTTTTTTAAATCTATCTAAGTAGTGAGTCTATTAACAAAATTTTAGGAAATTCCGTTTGTATCGGCCTGTGGAGAAAGGCATTTTTTTTAAGCTGAAGCATAGACGCTTTGCTCAAATGCTCGCTTGGTCGATTAAGTAAGGAACAAAAGTAATAAGTACAAGCTCAAAGAAAACAATCAACTTACGTACGCATAAATGCATCTACGTAGGTATGAAATATTCTTGTCTTCATCAATAAAATAATGCTTAATGGTTAGTACCTACCTAAGTTAGGTTATTGTACCTACCTACCTAACAATAATAATGAGCGCAGAGATGACGCGGTGACGCGGACTGCCCTCCCGTCGTTTGTGCCCTTGCAACGCGGAAGAAATAAGTACCTACCTACGAAAAGCTCACATCGCGAAGACTTATGAAGATGTACTTAACTAATTTCTCACACTTCTCTCACTACTAGCACACTACTCACACACTAGCCCAGACAGGCTAACATGAGTCGTAGTAGAGCGAGCGAGAGCTTATTTTGCTCTGCTTTCTGTTTTTCTTACGCATTTTCGCTAGTTGGATTTTAGCCGAGTTGCAGAAGGCTTGCTTCTAAACTCAGAAGGAGCCGGTTCGATTTCAGCCAAAAGAGCGCACCGATTTGTTCATTGTGTGAAAATATGTGCGTAGGTATTTAATGTCATCTGCTATATTGTATAACTAGAGCCCGGTGTACAGGCGACAGGCGACAGGCGTGGCGATGTGTATTTACTATTTAAGATAACCTAGGTACAATCTGAGCTACAATTTCATTTCTTCCAATGGTTACCTACGTGTTTAGGGAGTACGAGTACTTAAATATAATGTGGGAAACAGGCTTAAAATGTTTATAAGTAAGTAAACACTACCAGGGAGGTGTCACTCCGAAGTTTAGGTACGTTTCGCCAGCGCACTTACTGGTTCTTATCAATATAATTAATATTCAATATCTGGATAAAATTTGGCACAGATATAGCTTACGTCCTGGACATAGGCTACTTTTTCAAGGCTGAGGAGCTCAAACTCCTGCTGCGGGAGCTGCGGGAACGCTTAGATATAACGCTATAGACGACCACGGCCCCCTGAGCGCTAGCCCCTTTGGGCACCTCCCCGAGCCTATGCTCTTCCTCGCCTGTGTCGAACACCAGACAAATCGTCATCATCATCTACCTTGCTCGACCGGTGAGCGCCAGACATCCTAACTAATATTATAAATGCGAAAGTGAGTTTGTTTGTTTGTAACGCTTTCACGTCTCAACTACTCAATCAATCGTTTTGACATTTTGCATACATGTTGTCTGGGGTACTGAAAAGGACATAGGGTACTTCTCGAAAAAATAAACAGTTCCTGTGGGACCGCGGATGAAACCGCGGGGCGCAGCTAGTATCTCATAAAATTTATTTTGGTCGAATAATTAAAGTCTTAGTAGCAGTTACAAATTCAATTACTACTTACTTATTTTTAAAGTAAAACAATTGATGCGTTCGGTTACATATAAACGTGGGATAGCTATTTAACTTAGTTGCTACTACTAACTTCTATGCCACTAATTAAATTGCTGCCTTACAAAAAGGAAATTAATCACGCAACTAAGTAGTTTTGTTACAGTATGAAACCAAATTTATAACCACAGTTAAAACTCTTATGAGGTGCAGCTAAATATTAATTCACTAAGACAGCTATCATACTTTGCTACAACAACATACCTACTAAAACATATCTTCATCATCTTTACATAATGATATGTCTCACACAATGCTATTAGATCACAACATTAGGAACAGCACAAAATATCCCGCTTGCCGTCTAAAATTTCACATACGACATGGAAATAACTGTAATAGAAAATACTGGTTAATGTAGATAATGTCAATTAGCAATAGCAGGTAAATAATTTATCTTAAAGTAGTTAAAATATTTTGCTCTGATAGCTAATTGAAACATTCGAATTTGTTTTGTTTATATAGATAACAAATTTAGTAAACTCAGTTAAGTAATTTGTAGTAACTGCAACTTGAGTGTGATTCTCCTAGCAAAATTTTATTTTGAATAGTAGCTAAGCAGTCTTTGTCGTAGTCAACAAAACTTTGCCAGTGTTTCGAAGATATTCGGTGCAGCAGCTAAGACATAGGCAGCAAAACAGATTTAGTTGCCACAACTAAACCATTTTTTTCCGTGCAATTATGAACAACTTTTACAGATGTACAATAGAACCAACCAAGCTAAAGCAAACACAAAGAACATTTCAAAATATATCTTCTTTTATGAAACAACATACTTTAAAAGATTAGGTTATGATTTATCAGTAATATCAGTAAGATATATGTTCATAATGATGAATGGTACAACGAATCCCTTTCAACTTAAAATACCCTTTTAGGAAAACCCTGTATAATTCATCCCCTCGTATCCATAAGTAAGCGATGAATAAAGTCCAAGGAATTTACTTTCAAATGGTTTTAGTAATTTCCTGAAATGGTTAAACTTTAACTAGGTTAATTCATCGTAATTACAGCGTATACTTAGTCTGGTTTTTAACACGCCTATTTTTAGCTACACTTGTAACTAACAAACAATGTAATAAAATCATTTCAATCATTTTTTTTTGTTTTATCGAAATGAAACTTTGTATGTACACCTGCACGTCGCCGGACGATATTCAGTCCCAAATGTGACATGTGACAGGGGGCGAGTCTGTCGACACCGGGCTCCAGTTGTATAGCACATGCACATTTTAGCCGTGTCTCGAGATGTAGTGCTGTGTAGCCGTTCCGAAGACGGGTCTGAGCAGTAGCGCCTCACTCAACTGCCGTCTTTGTACTTCTTCACTCTACAAAACTTCAAGGCTAGAGTGAATAAGTACCTTATAGGTCGTCATGCTCCATCTTAGACCACAACGTCACTTAACGTCAGGCGAGTTGGTGGTCAAACGCCAACCTATTGTACATAAAAAAAACATGACATTAAACATTGATATTCCTTAGAATGCAAACTAAAAAAACTCTACAGTAGTCTCTAGTTTTGTAAACTTATAAACTTTACCATTCTATAAAACATTCGTATTGATAAATATAACATCATAAATAATATTTTTACAATATATAACATTCTATGTAATATTCTATGTGAAACCGATGGCAGCCTAGTTGGGAGAAGGCCCGCTTCTCAAGCCAGAGAGAGTGGGTTCGAACCCAGCCGACGGCACGCACCAATTTGTTCATTGTGTGAGCATATGCGTGTATTGTATGTCATCTGCTACATGAGTGGAGCCCAGTGTATGGCGACAGGCTCGCTCCCTGTCATATTGTTCATATGTATAATATTCTATAAAACATGCGTATAGAAGTAAAGTAAAGACCTAAATTTTTAGGTCTTAAATAATAACAATCGACATCAATGAATGATAACTACCGAGCCATTGTTAAGAGTCCCGCGAGGGAGCAAATAATAAAATGAATGAAACTGTTTCATTAAATGACGACCTAAAGTTAACCGAAGCCGCGAGAGCCATAACGACCTGTAATAACGGCCAATGGCTGCCGTTATAACGGAGCCTTTCAAATATGGCAGGTTTTATCATGAACGCATTAATTTGAATCATAAGTGTGATGGCTGAATAATTTGAGACTCGCATCATTTTAGGTCAAGCACACTGAAATTATTTATGAACTAGTTGCGCGCCATGGTCCACTCATCGACATCTTCTCTTGTAGTGAAAAGTATGGATTAAGGTTTTAGCTCTGGATTGGCCGAGGGGGCTGGCAGAGGTGTAATACAACACCCATACGTCGCCAGACGATAATCAGTCCCAAATGTGACAGGGGGCGAACCTGTCGCCATACACCGGGCTCCAGTCATGTAGCAGATGACATACAATGCGCACATATGTTCACACAATGAACAAATTGATGCGTACCGTCGGCTGGGATCGAACCCGCTCCCTCTGGCTTGAGAGGAGGGCCTTCTCCAACTAGGCTATCATCGCTTGTCATAATAAAATCATAAATCATAATTTAACTATCAAAGTGTCTTATTTTAAAATAAGATTCAAGGTCATAAAACAGATTATCTTGTAACCAAGCTCTGAGCTTGGTTTTGAAGCACGCAGTAGAAGGTGCATCCCGAATGGTAGCCGGTACACGGTTACAGATTGCGGGCCCTAAAATATATACTGACCTCTCCGACTTGAGATGTCTATATTAAATCTAGTAGAAATATTATAGGTAGGTATATTGCTATCAAATGCAACCCATTTCACATCGAACACAATCGAAGCGCGTTCAATAAAAACAACAATATCGACGTCACATAAACAACCCCGTAGCTGACCCTCTAAAACCGACTCTTAACCACCCTCTCGCAGTAAACGGCGCCACATTTCCTTCAGAATAGAATTAAATATTAACCGTGGCTTATTGCGACAGGGTAGTAAAGCGGTGAAATATGTATGCGGCAGCGAGCAGGTGGTGTGCGGTTCGAAGGGACGTAATAAAAACGTATTTGGACGCGTCTTTCCGTATCGTATGGGCTGTGACATTGGGCGAAAATGGGGCGTAGCGCTAGTTAAGAATTGTTAAAAAGGTGAAAAGAAGGGACTATGAAATGGAAAGTGCGATTTGGTAGGCGGCTTAAGTATTGATTTCGTTTAACACGAGCAAAGGTGAAGAGTATTTTTTTTAAATATTTTCGACGTTTGACCACCAACTCGCCTGATGTTAAGCGACGTTATGGTCTAAGATGGAGCACGACGACCTAGAAGATCACTCACTTTAGCCTTGAAGATACACAGGTTGTAGTTAGTCGGGAAAACAGACGATGGCAAGGTGTTCCATTCCCTAGCAGTTCGTATCAGAAAGGTGTAGGCAAACCGTTTAGTACGAGTTGGTGGAATGTTGACTAAGTAGGGATACACGGTAAATAGCCAAACACGCCACTTTACGTCGATGTTCAAGGTTCAGAAGTCTCGTAGCGACTAGCTTTTCATCGCATATAAGCCTCCTAGCCCGCCGCTCAACAGACTCTAGAGCCTCAAGCTGATAATTAGCCGATCCGCCGAAAGAGTGAAAAGAGAAGTCTATCTGGCGCAAAGAAAAAACTATACTTACAGTCACACACGGTCGTCTGACCCCAACCTAAGCAAAGCTTGCACTATGTCTGCCAGACACTGATTTACCTAAATAAATATTTTTAAATACATACTTAGACATAGAACAAACAGAAATGTTCATAACATGAATATTTGCCCTAGGTGGAAATCGAACCACGCCCCCACGCTCAGAAGGCAGGTTCATTACCAACTGAGCTACCGAGGCAGTCATACGAGATAATGATTTAATATTTTAGTAATATTTAAAGTGCCATAATTTTCCAATGTATTTAGACTTTCTGCGGTCTAGCCGTTTTATTTCTTGTCCACCCAATATCAATGAAATAGTGCATTTCGTTGGTACGTCGAGAAAATGTAAGGATATTTTTATCTCAGACAAACTATGAAACTTTAGGAAAGGCAGGAGTAAAAGATGTATAAACTGTGGCTTCTTAAATAATTTCAAATATTTACTCATATAGCCTAGTCGGAGAAGGCTCTCCTCTCAAGCCAGAGGGAGCGAGTTCGGACCCAGCCGGCGGCATGCACTAATTTGTTCATTGTGTAACCATATGTGCGTATTGTATGGTATCTGCTACATAACTGGAGCCAGGTGTAAGGCAACAGGCTCATCCCCTTTCACATTTAGGACTGAACAACGTCCGACGAAGCGCGGGTGTTGTACACCTCTGCCAGCCCCTTCGGGAGAAGGCGTGACGATATGTTATGTAAAATAAAATCAAAAGAATTGAAATATTCATTATTACAATTATTATTAACTGGCTGCACCCGGCGGTTTCATCCACGGTTCTACACGAACCGTTAACTTTTTCGAAATTAAAGATACCTTTGTCCTTTTCTGTACCCCTGACATCGTGTACACAAAGTTTCACGATGATCGGTTGAGTAGTTTAGCCGTGAAAGCGTAACAAACAAACAAACTAACAAACTTACTTTCGCATTAATAATATTAGTTAGGATTAAGATGTCTTTATCAATTTAATAGCAAATTCCACATCCATAACAAAATACCAACAACCCCGTTACTCAGTTTAAGTGAAGTAAACATGCAAAAATTCAAATTTACACCCAAATTCATACATTAAGTTATAAATAAACATGACCCCGCGCTGCCTTTGACCCGACCGGAAAGGTAGAGGTAGAGGCCTCGTAAGGGCGTATACAAGTAGAAAGCGGTCTCCCCGCGCTAGTATACCCACGCTTAAGACCCTTTTCCGTTCAAGCGGATTTCTGGCCGTGCGCGGATCTGGTCCGCATACTGGCTGCCCGCATCCTATCATTACCCGGCTGAGCAAGACAGAGGGTTATGTTTTTCGAGTGTGTTGCAGCACGCGCGTGGAACGCGGATTCACCGCGGGCGCTCAGTCCGCGTGCGTGCTAACCAGATGCGGGCGGCGTTCTTTTGCCTTCAGTGTTGTTTTTACTGTGACGCTTGTCGTACGCATGGTCATTAGTACATCCGACCAGCGCCGAGAAGTTCCGACCAGTGGCCCTATTCGGAGATTTGAGATTTTCATCTCAACTTTTTTCGTCCTTGTTGCTCTCGTTTGAAACGTCGTAGGTGTGAGAGTGACCAAAATAAAATCTCATCTCATCTCACGCGCAGGAATAGCCCCCCTTCACCGTACAGTGCTAGTGGGCTGCCACGCCATTTACTACTTTATTTTAAAGGGAACAAGGCGCAGCCCCTGGTTATGTTCGCTTGCTTTGTGTAGCAGTTACCTGCGCCGATGAGCGCGGGCAGACCAGCGCGGGTAATGTTTTCTACTTCAATACGCTCTAAAGCTAGGCATATCATATATAGGTAGATTAATCTTGTAATAAAGAGTTTACGAGAATTCTTTTGAGCGATGTTACACTCTGATGAAATGTTGAGCTGATTTTCTTACATTCTATATTTATGATCTAATAGGTACAAACACTAAACCATACACATTACATTTTATCTAGCTTAAACGTGAAATTACTTATAACTTAATAATAATACCTAATTATAATCTATCTCTGTACTTACAAAATAATAGTACTTGTAAAATAATAGTAGTAGCCTTACTATGAAGAAAGGTTTACTAGAGTGCAATGATATTAAGTAAATAACGAAAATTAGGCACTTAATAATTTATTGGATGTAATAAGGAGCTAATAAAAACCAGCAACGAAAATAGGCCCATCTCGTGCAAGCCACTCGACCGTAAGCTGCTACGATGTGAACGAGGCTTAAATACCAAAGGGCGAGTGTAGGCGAGCAAGGTAGCACTTTGAAAAGTAAGTGCAATTTATATTTTTGCCGACGAA
Source organism: Peribatodes rhomboidaria (assembly GCA_911728515.1). Classification (NCBI taxonomy): domain Eukaryota; kingdom Metazoa; phylum Arthropoda; class Insecta; order Lepidoptera; family Geometridae; genus Peribatodes; species Peribatodes rhomboidaria. The sequence goes on along the minus strand of OU452179.1, from coordinate 12,907,944 downwards.
AAACAAAAGACAGAGAAAGTTTACTTCAAGAAGCTTTAGATGTACTTTTTTGGTTTTGAGTTATTGAGCCTAGGAAAAATCACATCACACTAATCACACAATCACATTAATATTATAAAGGCGAAGGTTTGTGAGTGTGTATGTTTGTTACTTCTTCACGCTCAAACGGATGGACGGATTTTGATAAAATTTGGTATGTAGGTAGCTTATACCTACCCTGAATTGATACATAGGCTACTTTTTAACCGCGGGTAAAACCGCACTGCTAGTAATAAATATAGGCGATTTTTATAACACCAGGTAAGAGGTATTTTACTGTGAGTTTTAGCAAATGTTTAAGATGGACGAGAGATGTACGAGTAAGTATATTATCGATCGAACGAGCTTTGGCGAGCGAAACGTTTGTGTTTCAGTTTCAGCAAAAATGTTTTTGTATGGCTATCTTCCACTAGTCTCATTTCGTAACCTCTCTTAGAAGATTCCTCTCTTATTTCTCAGGAGGACAACAGCAGGGCTATTCAGAACCATTCTAAAAAGTTTACGTTCGAATATTAAAAAAATTTAAGCCTAAATTTTTCTATCGGTCTATATTCATTAGTTTTTCAACGTGATTAATTCTTCCAATCAGATTTATACTTGATTCCCTATTCCAAAATGTTTAACAGTAGACTGAGATTCGAACAATTTGAGTTTGAAATTTCTGGGATCCGATCGGAAACGTTTGCGAATGATTGTGAATAGCACCGCTGGACAGACGCCGACCGCAAGGTCTTCAGCTCACAGACTCATTAGTATTATAATACTAATGAGTAACGTATACTAATACGTACTCTATAGAGTACGTATTAGTATTGGCGCGTCTGCCATTCAAAGTCAAGCAGCCATTACACTATCCAATTTGCAGTGTGCTAACTTAGCGTGGCTACGCCCGTGCAATAGGAAACAACATATCGTCACGCCTTTCCCCCGAGGGGGCTGGCAGAGGTGTAATACAACACCCACACTTCGCCCGATATTCAGTCCCAAATGTGACAGGAGGCGAGCCTGTCGCCATACACCGGTCATGTAGCAGATGACACACAATACGCACATATGTTCACACAACGAACAAATTGGTGCGTGCCGTCGGCTGGGTTCGAACCCGCTCCCTCTGGCTTGCGAGGCAGGCCTTCTCCCAACTAGGCTGCCATCGCATGAAAACAAATGGGTTGCTAACTTTCTAACAGCCATTACACTATCAAATTTTAGCACGGAACCTTAACTAGCATACTGCAAGTTGGAGTTGTTGTTCACACCAATAATCCAAGCACTCCCATAAAAATCGGAGACCAAAATCGACTCCAGACCCGGCAGATGAGAACTTTCTTCTTTATCCGTCTTTAGAATGTTCTAATTTAAAGCATACCTAAACTTGAAATCAGACTCGAACGCCTGTAAAAGTGTCGATACGCCGTCCCTATTGGTCAAAAAGCTTTTCACAACCAATGTTCAAAACCAACTTCCTCTGGCGTTCGCAGCAATAGTCTGGCTGCGGTTTAACACAGGTAATCTTAGCTATAAATATAGAGCGCTTTATAAATGCTCAAGTGCTACAATACGCTGCAGCTTGCCTGCAATGAGCGCCAACCTTTAATCCCCAATTATCGAATGGAGGCTCCTGCTGGCCGGTAATGCGCTCAGGATTTGCTAGTAATGGATATTGTTGCTTTGATCCCGCCTGAGAAGGCTGTAACACTACGCGACAGAACACTTTGATCTCAAAGTGGAGGAAATTATTTACGAAGACAATGCGAATTTTAGACTTTTCTTATATGTAAGTAGGAGTAGACGAGTTGGAGGAATTAAGCTGGTGTAGTAGGTCAGACTAGGTGTAAAGTGTGGCGCTGCTAATTTTATTTTTTGGGTAGGTTTAATCAACGTCAGGTCAGAGGAAAAAATGGCCCGTTAACAAAATATTATAACCGTCAAACTGCGTCATTAGGTAAATAAGTTTTTCAGAGATCTTTTTACTGAAACAAATTTTACACCTTGAATATGAGTCATATCTTCTTAATATATATAAATTACGTGTCACGTTGTTTGTCCGCTATAGACTCCTAAACTACTTAACCGATTTCAATCAAATTTGCACACCGTGTGCAGTTCGATCTAACTTAACAGATAGGATAGCTCAAAACGCGAACGAAGTCGCGGGGTGACAACTAGTCAAATATAAATACTGAATACCAGCTGGCGGATACCAGCTGTCACAAAATCGAAATTATGACCCATCTCCAATATCAGTTGAGCAGACTTCCCAAAGCGACGTGATGCAACGCGACGCGACGTGACGCGGGCCGCGGGCCCCAAGCCTGGAATCTGGATTACTGATCGCGATCTGCCAACTCAAGCGCTCACGCTGCTCAAGCGGAATGCTAAATATCCAGGAAAAATTCGAAATACAAACCAACTTACCTGTAAACTTGAGGGAGCCACTACCGCATTTTCGGAACAAAAGAGAAGATCTTGCTTAGAAAAGTTTAGTTCGCACATTTAGCCAACTTTCAGAAACGGTGTACTTAACGTGTAATAAGTCTACGATAATAAACTCGCGTTCTTCTAGAAGACTGAGTACATAGCTTTATATTTACTGTAACTGCGTATTAGTATCATATTATTTTTAGAACAGTTGGTATACGAAATTAGACTTAGAAATATTTATTACGGATTGTCATGCGATCCTTTCCTATCTGTTTTCAATCGCAGTCGATTTACCTTCACTTATCGTCTTAAAAATTTTTACTAGTCTCTTTAAGTATACTTTTATATGTCGAAAAAAAACCGATTTTACACCAAAACAGGGCCTTGATTCTACTTTGCTAAGCAATTGTTTTAAAATTGTTAATGAACATTCAATTCAGACAATTCATTAGCAATTTAAAAATAATTGGTTAAATAATTGGGGGGCAGTTTTTTCTTCATCAAACGCATGATCAAAAAAAAAAAAACAAAGTCTAGCATTCAGCAAACACGTAATGACGTCATCGTCATCCGTCTCTTTCGAACTTGTTGTAAATGACTAATTTCGGTCTTGCTTAAGCATCGATTGACGTCACTACGTGTTGCTAAATGCTATTTCTGGCGTAGTATTTTATTATACCAAGATCAAACGAATCCGTCTGATTTCAAAATTGTAGAAACGCTGCAGAATCCGATAATTTAATCAATTTAGGAACATCAGTACTGAATGTTTTGTCGTTTACCTGCCTTTTCGTTTCTTCTACTTCTCTTCCATTAATCGTTACTCCAAGTCTCAGCGCAACTCTACATCTCGTACAAAAGCAAATTTAGAACTCGAAGTAATTGACCCAAGTTTCAGGGTCCCAGTTCTGTGACAGATTGTCCGCTCCTGTAATACTTCGACCTATATATCGTACCTTGGCCGGAAGCGGAAACTAGAGCGTCCCTAAGCTCCAAGTTCTCGGCACTTTATCACCGCGCGCCCGATCGCAGCCCGTCTAGTCACGTCTTACTCATTACGCTTCCGCTCCCGGTTGCGCTTGAGTTATTACCGAAAAGTAGCACCGTAAACCGAGCTCTAGAATGACAAGGATAAGGTTGCTTCTTATTTGTGGCGGATAAGATGCGAGTGCCAAAAAGTAGGGGATTTAGACCGCTGGCAGCAAGCGGGAAGATTTCGATCGTTCGGTTGTTTGTAGCGATACATCACGGCTGTTATGCGATGTTCGCATGTTCTACATCATGCGAGATGGGAGATAAACATTGTGAGTTGAGGAAAACGCGAGATTGATGTAACGCGAGATTCGAGAGCACTTCGGAAGGAATTTGAGTGTGGGTAATTACTTTTTCATTTCTGCTTGTTCGTAATTTGCTTGTTGACAATGCGAGGCTGATCAAAGAGGCATTGTTTGATGAGCGGTATGTCGTTCGACAAAAATGTAACTGGCTCACTGTTTCAGTGATGAAATAGAATTAAGTGCTGTATTCAGTAAGAAAAATTGTGTATTTACACTGCCAGAAACAAAGTCAATGTTTCTGAAACCAATCATTTAGTTTCTATTCGGTAAGCGATCGACATTTATGTGCTGGGGTTTTTGTGCTGAGACATTTCTTTGCCAACCTGCGATGGGGAGCACAGAACAGCTATTCAGCTAATAATAATAATAACAAGTTTAAATTAAATAATCAAAGCAACAGTCACATTATTATCACCGTAAATTGTATTACATTCATAATTAATAGAATGATAGATATAAATTGTGAATTAATATACTAGAATGGACGAAATCAGAATGTCAGTAAGAACAAAAATAAAATTGTTTCTGGGAACATCTACGCGATGTTTTAGAAACAGTAAATCTGAAACATTGTTTCTCAGAATATAAATACATGTATTTACCTGCAGTTAAAAATATTCTATGTACTATTCCAGACTATAATAATAATAACAATCTTTATTGCATATAATTATGTAAACCAATATAACATAAGAAAAATGAAAGTTACTTAAGTTTTATTAATAATTATACTCTTAAATAAGGCAGCTTACGGTACACAAGTACAGTAAAGCTTCAAAAGCTTTTATTCGGCAGGTATATTACCTAAGTATAATCTATCTCTGTGCCAAATTTCATCCAGACCCGTTAAGTCGTTCTGGCGTGATTCAGTATCCATCCATTCATAGATCCATACATTCCTTATATAAATCTAAATGTTCGCGTTTATGATTAAAAATCCTAAATAAGAAAAACTACGGAAAATTGAAACACCACAAACCAAACCAAGAAACGGAGCTATTGAAAATAAATTACTTAAGAACGAATCACTGCACTTTAGACCAAGCATACCTGACCGTAATACCTCAAATAGCTGCAGCTCGAAGCACCTGGTGCAGCGGCAGTGGCAGCGGCATCAGCATTAAATCAGTGGCAATGCCGCTAAGGCCGGCATTACAAGGGAGAAGAGAGGCACGTGCGGGGTGATGTACGAGGCACGGCTGGTCGTACAAAGTAGCCTAACGACGGTACAAGTGGAAAAGAAAGATGGAAATAAAGTATCGTTTCATCGAACAAGTGAGTCTGATAAAACTAGTAAATGTTTTTTTTTTCTATTTAGAATAGGTCGGCGTTTGACCACCAACTCGTCTGATGTTAAGCGACGTTGTGGTCTAAGATGGAGCACGACGACCTATAAGGTACTTATTCACTCTAGCCTTGAAGATTTGTAGAGTGAAGAAGTAAAAAAACGGCAGTTGAGTGTGGCTCTACAAGTGCGTTACTGCTCAGACCCGTCTTCGGAACGGTTACACCGGACTACATCCCGAAACACGACTAGGTCATTTTCACGGCATGACTTGGTCTGGTGGGTGGTAACTAGCCACGGCCGAAGCCTCCCACCAGAGTTTGCTACCCGGTTAGCACTACCCGGGGACCACGTGTAGGGAATCAGAATAGAGTACACTCCTACGGACGTGGGTAGCTCAGCCCCCAAAGAGCTCTGTAGCTGAAGACAACGTAGCTGCAGTCTGTTCTCCTCTACAGATCGCATTCCTTAACCGATTCTCGTGAAATGTTTTGGGCAGGTTCGATAATTATACAGATTTTTGTTGTCAAGTCCTTTTTTTGGAAATTGTTCCTTTTTGCGGAGATATTGATGATTTTTCAAAAACTGGCTTGAAAAAAAATCTACTAATAAAATTAAAAGAGAATCAGTTAAGCAATACGACCTGTGGATGAAGACATAACATAACATATCGTCACGCCTTTCCCCCGAGGGGGCTGGCAGAGGTGTAATACAACACCCACACTTCGCCGGACGATATTTAGTCCAGAAAGTACAGATAAGTACATGGATTTTTAAGGCGTATAAAACAACTAGATGCGCCCCGCGGTTTCACCCGCAGTTAAAAAGTATCCTATGTGCTATTCTAGACTATAATCTATCTCTGTGCCAAATTTCATCCAGATCTATTCAGCCGTTCTGGCGTGAAATAGTAACAAACATCCATCCATCCATCCTTACAAACTTTTGCGTTTATAATATTAGTAGGATACCCAAACTGGGAAGATACGAGGTAATAAAGTTACACAAACACATTTACATTATATAAGATGCATGATACGCAAGATACATGAGAAAAACGTAACCATTCCTTGGCAGTCGGGTAAAAAGATGTATAAAAGTGATTTTACCATACCTCTAAGTATTTTATGTTGAGTAAAATATTTTTCCAATTTACATATTTCCGTTCTTCAGCTTGATTTGTGATTAATCACTTTTCAAGTATAAACATCATTATGTGTCAGTCATCATTATCAGTTTACATAGATGCTGGTTTCAGTTTTTAGCATACGCTATCATTAAAATTAATCGTACATCACAAACAGAGCTTTGAATGTAAAATTGCAAAAAAATTGGTGTCTCTTCATAAAATAAACAGACAAACAATACATCAATTTTATTGTCTCTCGAAGCAAACCAATTAAGTTCGCAGTTGTGTTATTGCGATAGTAATGATTTGTTGATAGTTTAATTATTGGTAGCTCGAAATAGCAGTTTTAATCTATTATCTATCAACAGCACCTATTATAAAGCAAAGATAGCCTAGTTGGAAAACCAGCCTATCTTGATAGGCTGGCTTTCCAACTAGGCTCTGGCTTGCCAGAGGGAGCGGGTTCAAACCCAGCCGACGACACGCACCAATTTATTCATTGTGTGAACATAATATGTGCGTATTGTATGTCATCTGCTATATGACTGGAGCCCGGTGTATTTGACTGCCTCGGTGGCTCAGTTGATAGTGAACCTGCCTTCTGAGCTTGGGGGCGTGGGTTCGATTCCCACCTAGGGCAAACATTTATGTGATGAACATTTGTGTTTGTTCTATGTCTGGGTGTTAATATGTATTTAAGTATTTATTTAAAAATATCTAAGTATGTATATCAGTCCCTGGCAGCTATAGTACAAGCTTTGCTTAGTTTGGGATCAGGCGACCGTGTGTGGAAGTGTCCCGAATTTATTTACGAGTATTATTTTTATTATTATGTATGGCGAAAGGCTCGCCCCCTATCACATTTGAAACTGAATATCGCCCGGCGAAGTGTGGGTGTTGTATTACCTTTGCCAGCCCCCTCGGGGGGAAAAGCGTGACGATATGTATGATATGATATGATAAAACTGTCGATGAAATACGACCCATAAGTTTCGAGACCATGTAGGAATGTCTATCTGTTTGTTAGTATCGATAGTATTAAACTTGACACTATCGAGTATTGATAGTATGGAAACTAGCAAGAAGTGCCTTGAAAGATGCAAAAGCAGTAACGTACTCAGGCTTCGTCTGCTAATGGTTTCCGACTCGGCAGTTGGTTATCGGCGCGCTTTCTCAGCACTTCTACGCCATTTCTAGTGATAATAGCAGTGCATGTTATAAATTCCACAGTCCAATTTAAACTTTGTGCTTTCAACTTGAAAGTTCATTTTGCCTCAGTTTTGTGAATGCTGTAGAATTGTAATCGCTTCTAATACGAGAGATAGGTGGCCCTCGGGAGTTGGAAGTGGATGAAAATTTTTCTTGATTATTTTCGCTCGCGATGCTGTCGGATCTTTAAGCGTCTTACTTCATCAGATAAGACGGGACACGCGCATCTTAACCATCAATTTTCGAAGCATGGTATAACATAGTTTGTTGCATGATGGCTTGTTGGCAAATTCATCGTATAGGGAAACGACTGCTTCAAGTGGTCGCTCAAGAACTTTAGATGACTTTTACTGACGTATAGGTACGAGTATACAGAAAATAGCGTTCGAAATGGGTAATACGATAAGGCCATCCTTTTTTTTCTCTTTTTTCCCAATTATAGAACCCAAGCATGCAATATGAGCGCATAGCTTAATGTGCTTGTGCTTAGATAACAATATATCGTTACGCCTTTCCCCCAAGAGGGCTGGCTGAGGTGTACTATAACATACACGCTTGGCCATAGGGGAGCCTGCTGCCATACACCGAGATCTAGTTACGTAGCAAATGACATACAATACGCACATATGTTCACACAATGAACAAAGTGGTGCGTGCCGTAATATAATACGGTGGGTAATAAGTGCATATATGACACAGAAAACACGTTAAATAATGTTGAACAAATAGCTGCGCCCCCCGGTTTCACTTGCGTTTAAAAGTATTCCAGACTATAATCGAACCCTGTGCCAAATTTTATTCATATCCGTTCAGTCGTTTTGGCGTGATTGAGTAACAAACATCCGTACATCTATCTGTTCAGACATCCAGCCAAACTATCACATCCTACTAATATTATAAACGCGAAAGTTTGTAATGGATGGATGGATGTTTGTTACTCTTTCACGCCAGAACGGTTAAACAGATCTGGTTGAAATTTGGCACAGAGATAGATTATAGTCTAGAATAGCACATAAGATACTTTTTAACCGCGGGTGAAACCGCGGGGCGCAGCTTGTTTATAATATTAGTGATAAGTGAGATGAGATGATATTACATTATGATTTATGAAACGGGAATTACTCACGTACGATTTAGTTGATTATTCCGACTATACATACATAGTTTCAAACGCATTCGGCGGTCTTTATCAAAGCGAGTGCGCGCGCGCGGCTGCGTCTCGTATAGCACGCGAGCCTTGCCTCGCGAATTGTACGTGAGTAATTCCCGTTTCATAAATCATAATGTGTGAAAACCACGTCAGTTTCCATAATAAGCTATTACATTGATGAAAGAAATGCTGGGGTAATTCTTTGTCAATTTTAATTACTACATTTTTATATGAAAATTCTCTCTCTCGTCTCGAAAATCGTTAGCAAAGCCATGTATTTCTCAGCTCTAACTCGGAAAATTAAATCAGATATGCATTGGTGATTGTCAGATAAGAATTAGCATAGATATATCACGCCGAGAACACGAGAATTCTCGAGTATTCTTGCGTATTCAAGGATACGCGGGAATACGTCAAGATACGTGAATGTTTAACTGCGGTGACGAGTTTTCGTATTCGGGAGACAACGTACGGAGAGACAGAACGAAAGGATGTGAAGATTGGGAGGGGAGAGCAGGGGAAAGCTAACATGAACTGATAAGTTGACAGCCTCGGTGGCTCAGTCGGTAGCGATCCTGCCTTCTGAGCTAGAGAGCGTGGGTTCCATTCCCACCTAGGACAAACATTCGTGTGATGAACATTTGTGTTTCTTCTATGTCTGGGTGTTAATTATCTATTTATGTATGTATTTAAAAATATACCTAAATGTATGTATGTATATCAGTCGCTGGCCACTATATTACAAACTTTGCTTAGTTTGGGGTCAGACGACCGTGTGTGCAAGTCTCCCAAATATTATCATTATTATTAAGTATGCATTTCGATTTCGAAGTGACTTTCTCATCAAAAAATATACTTCTGGTACATCTGTGATACAAGAGTCTCCTAGTGCAGGGCTACAAGCAACCTTGTAACCGAAATTTCTACATAGAATTGTTGATAAAAAGTATCTTTTTTGTGCTACTTTTTTGGGTAAAAAAAGAGATACCAAAGTAGGTACTTATGAAAAAAAAAACTTAATATTAGAACATTTCAGTGGATTGAAATCTGCTTGTTTTACTTGCTTTTTTTACAGTAGTCCTACTTTCTACTTCCTTCCTACTTTCCTACTTCCTACTTATATTATAAATGCGAAAGTTTGTAAGAATGGATGGATGGATGGGTGGATGTTTGTTACTTTTTCACATCAGATCGGCTGAACAGATCTGGATGTAATTTGGCACAGAGATAGATTATAGTCTAGAATAGCACATATGATACTTTTTAACCGTGGATGAAACCGCGGGACGCAGCTAGTTTATCATAAAATAGTTTTTGGCTAACTGCTGTAAAAAAAAATAGTTTATCATCAAATACTTTATGATAAACTTTAGTAAAAAAATATGGAAAGCAAGCAAAACAAGCAGATTTCGAGCTAATGAAATTTCGTCCTGGTCACCGTCAAGTCCAATAAACGTAACCTAACAAATTGAAAACTAAAACTTGAAAGAAAAAAAAAATACACTGTACTCATCCTCGGCTAGTTTCCTCAACGGTATGTTTAATATTCATGCCGACTTAGATATGAAGTAGTCACAATGCAAACAATGTGCAATACGCTTTCATATTAAGCCGGGACGAGACTAGTGCCGAACGACGAACGCTCGCGAAAGCGCCAATACGCCGTTATCCTCTTGTTGGAAAAGTTTTTTGACAACTAATAGAAACACTTTCGCAGGCGTTCGCGGTTCGTGGCAATAGCCTGATTCCGGCTTTAGAGGAAAGTACGAGTATACGTCTCGTGCGCATTCTTTTTTTTTATGTAGAATAGGTCGGCGTTTGACCACCAACTCGCCTGTTGTGATGTTAAGCGACGTTGTGGTCTAAGATGGAGCACGATGACCTACAAGGTACATATTCACTCTAGCCTTGAAGTTTACTAGAGTGAAGAAGTACAAAGACGGCAGTTCAGTGAGGCGCTACAAGTGCGCTACTGCTCAGACCCGTCCTCGGAACGGTTAACAACCTCTCTTTAACTGTCACTACAGTCTAAGTTTATTTTTATTTTTATTATTACTTGGCTTGCGTTTGGCCGCCAACACGCCTGATGATAAGCAGTGATGCAGCCTACGATGGAGCACGCTTGCCTAGAAGAAACCGATTCACTCGAGACTTGAAGACACCCAGATTATAAGTGTCAACGAGGAACCGTGTTGTAGGTATGTCGACCTGAATGCTTTTTTTGTACTCTTGGTTGTTTCATAGAAGAACGGGCTTTTTCTGTTGTTTGTTTTGTTATTACTGGTGCGAACAATAAAGTGTTTATCTATCTATCTATCTCTTTCTTGACTGCCCGAAATAAGGATTATGTATTCAGATTTTTTAAATACAGTCACCTCACGGTTCACTCCCGTTTCGAAATAAATGATTTTTCGGAATGAAAGGTACCCTGTGTCCTTTTCTGGATTCCTGACAACTTGTATGCAAGTAGACATAAATCTCTGCCTACCCCTATGGGAAAGGGCGCGATTGGATGTGTATGTATGTATGGGTGTATGTACATACAAATACATACTTTATGTATGGATGTATAAATGTACTTTCAGACTGGAGTCGAGTTTGGGGCCCTCAGCGTATACAACTTGCCTATGTACTATTCGCTTAATAAAGAAATTTGACTTGAAATGTTGATGTAACTTACCTACCTACCTACACATACTGAATGTATGTATCAAAGTCAAAGTCAAAATGTTTTTATTCAATTTAGGTATCAAAGATACACTTATGAACGTCAAAGTTATTTAAATTGACTCGACCGCCTTGTTCGGACAAAAAGCCTCTACTCAGAAGAAAAGGCAAGAAACTGAGGGGCATATGGATATATGTATGTATGTATGTGTAGCTGACTACCAGGTGAACTGCAAGCAACTTTCTGATCTCATCACTTAGTTTTATAGAATCAAAAATACCTATCGAGTTTCTTGGCAAGAGCACTGTACTCTTCTAGTATTTGTTTCGCCAGCCATTGCTCTACCTTGGCTATAAGGTATGGATGGCGCGCTACTCTACTATTCACGACACTGGTAGTCGCTATTCAGGCCTCTCTCGCTCTCAGTGTTTGTTTGCAGTTTTTATCGGCTCTACCGTAGGGATGAGCTGCTGGGATATTTTTTCCGATTTTACTATGTATTCGATATTTAATTACCGATTAAGTACCTACTGTAATTTTTCTATTATAGACAGATAACTACATCATATTAGACTACATAATACTGCCTACAAGAAATAATGTGAATTGACACTTGTGAGCTCTGTGAGCGGGAGATCTCGCGGCCGAAGTCTGTCCTCGTCTACAGGTCCCATTTCTTAACCGATTCTCGCGAAATTTTGTGGATAGGTTCCACAGTTATAAGGTTTTTAGAAATGTTTCAAAATGGCAGAGATTAGATTTTTTTTGGAAAAAAATCGTATCTCAAGAGAATCTGTTAAGAAATGCAACCTGTAGAAGAAGACAGAGATCCGGACAGAATTCGGACATGCGAAAGCGCAGCTTTTTTTTGTCGAAGCTGACTTTTAGACGATTTGCCTGTTAACGCTCGCTCGGTCGACCAAAATGTAGACATTTTTATTCTCTTAAAGACCCATCGTCCATTATCGACAATAAAACTGTCGATAAAATATTATCGATCCACTACAACTTTCCCGACTCTAGCCATTCACGTTGGGTGTAGCAATCACACTGTTACCTTGGAATCGGGTCACGCTGTTTGTAAATTTAAAACCTGCAGCTATTTTTGTAGAGCAAATTTAAGACACAAACAAAACCACGAGTTCGGAACGTGGGAGACAAACGAATTTATTCGTTTCTGAATAACTATACGGTCGCCGTACTGCGACTATTACAATATAGTCAGCGATGACCATTGGTCAAACATTATTATGGTGCTACATTAGCGGCCTTTAACGATAATTCAGGCTATCGCGACAAGTTTAGCCGGTTAGTTCGTCACTCGGTGATGTATCGGGTGAACTTTCGCCCACGTCGGTTCCGCAGAAAGACGCCGAGTTGACCGCTAATGTAGACAAGAACATCGCAGATAACCGATAACGATAATTTTAGCGCGACACGAATTATCGCGCGCTGTTGTAGCTATTTGAGAGGTTTACTATCTGGTGTAAAAATACTAGCACAATCAAACCAAAACAAAACATTTGTGAAGTGGTAACTCTAGAAATGTTAATGACTGACTACCTCGGTCGCTCACTTGGTTGTGTACCTGCCTTTTGCTCAGGGGCCTGGGTTCGATTCCCACTTAGGGAAAAAAAAACATGTTATGAACATTTGAGTTCGTTCTATGTCTGGGTCTTTTAACATACATTTTGGAATATATTCGTGCTTCTGTAAATTAGACTCCGGCCCCTATGTTTGCAATTATGCCCCGTATACTTACAAATTTATAAAGACAACTTTAAACCGCTTACGAAACCGCTAGTTTACATTTGATTATGGGCCAAAAATGAAATTCGACATGTTTATTAAAAGAATTAGTGCAGACAAATTTATTCTGTATGTTAACGTAAATTTATTCTGTATGTTAACGTCCTTAAAAATATCCTTTATCATACGCGTCAGGCTCAGACAGGACCTAATCTCTAGTGGATGAGTGAAGTCTGACTGCTCCTCAGCAGACAGACTTTACCTACTTGCCTTGAGTGTTATTATTCAGAGTGAGGACTCTGAGTAGTGATACTCACAGCTTACAATTCATGATCTTGTGCCACAGCTGGAGTGGATTCTTTCTCCGCTCTAATTTAAGTCTATACTTGAATCAGAGTGGAGAGGGAATTTACTCCATGTTTATCCACATCCATTATTATACATTTAAAAGTTAGACCTATCATAATTTGTCGTATATTTGTAGTCTCCTATATCGTATTTTATACGTCATCATGTATTAAATTGTATCATATTATTTTATATTGTAATTCAATAATGTATGTACCTAAGTACTTAAAGTGTGTTATGTTAACTTAAGACTTTACTGAACCTATATTGCACACATGTTTTGATTTACAATCCAGATCTTATCTGTGTTTCTGGCGATCCATTAGGATCTATTACTAAGTTCTCAAATGAACTTGTTTTGTGTGTTAAATAAATAAAAAAAAATAAAAAAAGACAGTAACTTGTAGCGTTCAATAAAAATAGCAGCAAAGCCCTAAAAACTCGATTCAAGTCTAGCAATTCAGTATTCATAACAGGGCTTGATATTCTCGCAAGACCGGTCCCGCTCACCGCTAGTTTCACGCGTCGCCTGGAATACACTGCGCGTGAACTGTGACGTCATCGTGCAAACTACACGAGTAAGACGTCACCCTAGACCTACCATACATATACAGCACTACTCACATCTTTACAGTCGAACTGGGGCACCACAACCGTATTTCCTGAACAAAACTGGAAGGTATCCGTAAAAAAGTGTTAGTTACATAATTTGGCCACCTTCACAGATATGTTGGTGGATCTGTGACGTGCATGTATTAAACTACGCGAGTGAGTCTGCCAGACGTGTAAGTGATGAGTGGCAGTTTAAAGCGTCAAACACACAGAGGCGGCCTGGCGCGGCGGCTGACAGAGCGGCCAGTTGTATTTCATTGAAATGTATGGGAGTCTTCACACAGGCGCGGCCACCACGCGGCTTGCAGGCGGCTGGCCGCGCGTCGGAAACATTTTTGGGGTTCCGAACCCTAACGTTGTAAACGGAACCATATTATTAAGCTTACGCCCTCTGTCCGTCCCTTCGTCTGATTGCCTGTCCTTCAAAGACAGACATATGAGTGAGAGACATGAGGTGATGGTCAGTTATCTTTGTTTGAAATAAAAAAACGAGACATTTTTGCACACACAGTCATCTGACCCCAAACTAAGCAAAGCTCATAATTTGGCTGCCAGAGACTGAAATACGTACATAATATTTATTTTTTTAAAAGTACTAAAATATATATCAAGTTACGTTTGTGGAAAGATAACTGTAAAAGTTTAGGTAATTACTAATTGCGCAAGACTCTAGAATTGTCTAATTTTCGATACCAACCTTGTACTTTTGTATTTTATTTGGTATGCTGGAACGGAACCCTTAGTGCGCGAGCCCGGCTTGCACTTGACCACTTATTACAACAAGCTACGTCAGCCGCGGATACCGCGTAGAAATGGGATTAAACGTTAAAAAAATAAACTGATAACTGTTTAAAAACATTTTGAATAAAATGTTTAAAATAATTATCATGTTGTTTAAAATTGCTTGGTCGATAAATCAACGTTTCTTTATATATTTATATTTAGGCATAATATGGCATACTTAAGTTAATTAGGGGTGATAACTGTTTGTCCTAGACAAACCGCATTGGTTTTAAGGGCATATTTAGTTTAAATTGTAGTTAAATTTATGTTAATAATAAAATAAAACAAATAATAATAATAATTATAACAACAA
The DNA here is from genome assembly GCA_911728515.1 of Peribatodes rhomboidaria. Classification (NCBI taxonomy): domain Eukaryota; kingdom Metazoa; phylum Arthropoda; class Insecta; order Lepidoptera; family Geometridae; genus Peribatodes; species Peribatodes rhomboidaria. The sequence continues at coordinate 12,892,901 of OU452179.1, read as the reverse complement.
TTCGAAGACTTTTGTGGCCCAATCAATGAATGATGTACCAATATTCTCATAGATGACGTTAAATTCTAAGAAATGCAAACCGGAAATTGGATTTATCGATTAACGTTTTGAAGAATATTTTTTAACGATGTTAATGTTATATTTTTTCAACGCGTTAATTTAACTGAATAAAATTATTCATTGCTCACCTCTAGTACCGCGTTGACAAATGGTAAATGACATTTAATGTTGCCACTTTAGCACTTTTCGGGCTAGATCTAGCATTTTTAATGTTGTGTTTTTGTAATAATTTATAAGTTGTCAAAAAAAGCAGATGTCAATCAGCCATCAACTTGCTCTACTTCAGCCAGTAGATATTATTTTAAGAAGATTTTGATTAAGATTCCGACTTTTAACAATTTAATAATAACTTAGTTTTTCGACCGAGCGAGCGTTAGTAAGCGAAGCATCTATGCTTCGACAAAAGTACTTTCGTATGTCCAAATTCCGCACCTTAGTCTTTGTCTACAGGTCGCATTTCTTAACCGATTCTTTTGAAACTTTGTGAGTAGGTTCGATGATTTTTTCGAATCATATCTTCGCTATATTGAAAATTTCAAGAACTGTCTCGACGCAAATAAAATCGGCATAATTATCAAACCTGCTCACAAAATTTTATGAGAATCGGTTGAAAAATGCAACTTGCAGCCGAGACAGACGTTAGCCTCGAGCTCTACAGCTTACAGAGCCACTAGCATTAGTTTGTTACATTTTCTGAAACTACTTATTTTAATAAATAAAAAAATACTTGGAAAAAGTACTGGTCCTTAAAATAAATATTCAAAACATGCCAACAAACATCAAAACTGAAGTCATGATATCATGCCTCCTACCTTGTTTAACCTATGCATGTCAAACTTGGAAATTTACGTGCAAATTAACCTGCCAACGCGGATTGGAACGAAGTACGCTCAATATTAAAAAGATGCAAAAAATTCGTCACACAAGAATTAGAGAAACCACTTTTTTTCTTATCTTTTTTTTCCCTCTTTCTATAAACTTTGTGTGCATCTTAGTTTTTGCATGGATTAAAAGGCTTTTTATTATTTACCTAGGAAATAAAATAATTACCTACTTTCAGAGATCAGATCGATTCACAAGACATACTGGAAGTTGGTGAGATTTCTGTAATCCGGCAAGACGAACACCATGCCCAGCCTCGTCCGACCGAAATATAACGTGTTCGATTGGGGGATGGTAGTTACGTATCGGTTTGTGGTTTGTCTTCTTGATTTCGTCATTTGTTGTCAATGACAATACATCTTAACTTTGGCAACTTTAGTAACTTAGCCACAGAAATATTGTATAATTTTTTTTACTGAAAATTTATGTAAGTACCTACTTACCTACATAAAATAACAAAACAACTATATTTATTCGATATGATTAATTTGCGCCGGGGCTGGGTTAATTTTGTATGGATCGTGATCATTCTTCGAAAATAAATTTGTAATGTATTTGTAATGGCCCGAAATATACCTATATAAATGCGAACACAAAATGCAGATTTTCCCCCGTTAAAAGTGTTTATTTTTTAGTCTCTTTTTTCAAGCACCACTTTTGATGCTAAAATTTGGTATATCTAGCCCGTTCTACCTTGTCCAACTAGGCCTTTTCAAAACCCAATGTGGCAACACTGCTGACGCTTCCGGCCGCCTCTGTCAATGGCCGCGGCAGTGTGTTGTCGCCGCGGCTGGAGCTGCGGCTGACAGTCAGTGACAGTAGGCCGCCTTGTCAGGCCGCCTCTGTCTGTTTGACGCTTTACGCGTCATCTCCTAGACGAAGGATTGGTATCTATCATTTTGGTGACGTCATTGTCACGATTTGTGGCTTAGGACATTGTTAGATCTTGAATGGCTCTCTAATGGTAGATATATTTTTAGGAAACGTGTAAAGTCGAAAAAGTAGCTGATTTTGTGATGTTAGTAAGAATGATAAAAACGATAGCTTTCAATGGAAAAGTGACTACGAATATAAATAACAAAGCAACGATCTACTTATTTTATTTTATTCTACAAAAATTGGGTATCTCACAGCCGCGTGATAGTATCCATACTTCCATACTAATATTATACTAAAAAATCGAAAGGATCTCTGTCTGTCTATTTGTAGGCTTTTCACGCCTAAACGGCTGAACGGATCTTGATGAAATTTGAAAATTAGTTGCAGTATTTCACGAGGAAGGTTTTTGGATACTATTTTCTGAACAATGCGAACGAAGTCGTGGGTAACAGCTAGTAAATAAATATAAATGTAAATAAGCCCAATGAAAAAAACACATCTTTTAATTTTTTTTCTAAAAATAATTAAAAAACTCATAAATTAAAACAGTAACCATGTACTTATAAAATCCCCGTTGCATGAATAATGTAATAAATAAGTCAATGCCATGTCGAGTAGTCACGTGTATGTGTGTGTGTGGGCCTCAAAACACAACTTTAACCACATATTCACATGTTTTTCGCTTTAACATATTTTACTTCTCAATTTAAAGTGTTTACGTATCATCGTCATTTATTTCAAGAGCTCAATATCAGAAAAATACGGAAGAGCAAAATGATCAGTATGCACAGACATAAGTAAAATAGATGGACGAAACCTCTCCAGTTTTCGCCTCCCTCCCGTCGCATCTCGAAGCGCCATCTATCATGTGTCAGAGGATGACGGATGCGCCATCTTGCATTTGTGTGACGTCACCGACACATTATCGCTTTACATTACCGGTATTGCTTGTGTGGAGTGTAAGCACGCCATTATCGCTTACGAACGATGAATCAATCAGGATATTATGTTTCTTGGTACTTACTCGTATCAGTGAACACAAAATAAAAACGTTTATAATTGTAGTATTTTTTTCCGGACTGCGCAAGGAGGGTTATGTTTCTCGAGTGTATGTATGAATGTATGTATTATGTATGAGGTTTCCTTGGCACGCCATACAGCCTAACAGCTTGATGGATATCCACATGTGAGGTGTCATTTGAATCATCTTGATTTTGAAAGTGACATAGGGTACAACATTTTGCAGCCGGGTTTTTGTTTTTCTTTAATAATGTTTAAATAATGTTTAGGTACTTATTAAGTAGGTATCTGGTGCCTACTGTACTGTCTCTAATTCTACAAACCAATTGTTTTTAGATTGTTAATGAGTTGCCTCAAATTGACACTTTTTCTATGCTGGAAGTGTCAAAAATAGACAAGTCAATAAATACTCTGAAACAATTAAAATAAAATAGTCGAATCGAAGCAGTGTTGGACTGTGTTGAGCAGTAGTACTGTGTTACCCAGTTGCTAGTACACACTTTCACGGTTGATTTCTTGCCATCAAATTTAATGGACTTAAATCAAGAAGTTATTGTTCCTAGAAAATCTGATTTTTTTTCTCTTAAACAATCTTAGTAATATTTGCCTATTACGCCAAATTTTACAAGTTATTTGGCGGAGTCTGTATTTGAGATTGACTATTTTTAAATAAGGTTTTACCGCCTAAACAGGCCGTTTCTTGGATAGTAAGCGCTACTGGTTACAACTTCTTTACATCTGCAAACCTAGAACATCTTTAGTATATTAAGGCGCGGCTACACAGATGATAAATGACGGTCGAAAAGGCTAGTTCCTCACGTATGTTGATAAATATGCCGGTTTCCCAACGAAGCGGTAGTATTTTTTATACGCTTACCTCGGAATATGCTTTATTTTGCTTATCTCACATTTTGGTTATTTTCTGTGCTATCCAATTCACTTCGGTAATCCATCACTCACATAGTTACAGAAACAAACGTTGCGCTGTGTAGAATTGGGTGTTGGCTCTTAACTTGCGCCGTTAGGGATCCGTGGGTGCATTAAAAAGGTCCGCGGAGGTCAATACTGTTAATATGCACACAAATAAAAGAAGTGCGATAGCGTAGAACACGATTTAGTGGATCTAATACTACGTACCACTTCGGAACCCTTGTACTTTACGGTCTATTTCATTCAAAAAATGTCAAGTACGAGTAGGTTAAGAACCGCTAAATTTTAGTGCCTTAATTATCAGACAGACTATCCTTCTAAACTTTGATTGGCTTGAAAAATAAAATCTGTACACTGTTAGCTTTATGATGTACTTACCCGCGTCCCTGAGGAGAGGCGCGGAACGGGGAGCGGCGCCGACGGAGGGAACATGTGTGTGGAATGGAGATAGTTTTTATCGCGCAATATAATGCTGTCCGAATATATAAATTGTGGAACGGGGAAGGATGGATGTGGATTTTGTGGATACGGCGGCGGAGAGCGATTTTGTGGTGTGCCTCGCGTAGATGAGCTACGGCGTAGAGCAGCGCTACGATACGTTAGTGGTGCTACGGCGTAGCTACGTTAAATTACACTACGGATTCGGTGTATGTCATATAATATCGAGGTCACGAATGAAAACATTTTTGATCTTCTCGTCATTTTCGCATTACGATGTAATTTTATGTATCTTACTTTATACTTATGTTTTTTACCTTCAAACAAACTTTCGTTTTTACAATATTAGTGTTATAGTGTGATTTGGTGTATTGTATTGTAGTAAATAAGTAATTTTGTACAGTAGTTGTCGATGCAGAGTATTGTACGGGGCTGTGGCGGCGAGCTGCGGTCACGTCTCTCTAACTTCCACGGAAGGAGGGGGAGGAAAACAGAGGGGAGGGGCGGCAGGAACTAAGGCAGTGTTTCCAAGGGAAAATTTACTAGAGAAGGAAACACTTAGGAATCAATATAAAAAGAAAAGACATTAAGAGTATCACAAGATCACAAGCCTTATTTTGGTGCGTGCGATATTATCTATCGGTATCTTTTACTCTTATATACGAGTTTTCTAATCACATCACAATAATCAAAACCGAAAGTTTGTGAGTGTGTAAGTGTGTATGGTTGTTACTTCTTCACGCTCAAATGGATGGACGGATTTGGTACGAACAAACTTGGTATTGAGGTAGCTTATACATTGGATTAACACATAGGCTACTTTTTAACCGTGAGTAATACAGCGGGTAGCAGCTAGTTAGAAATACAGTGATGGATGTAACATCGCAGGTATAGTAGAACAGGGCTAGTACATATGTTTTGCTACGCTAGGGCTAGTGTTTTGCTAAGTCTGCGGCGAAATCAAAAATCTACTCTTTAACTCCTACTCAGAACTTTTTTGTTATTTCCAAAATATCACAATTCTTTTAGTTTAGATCTATTTTAGATATATTTCTTTAAAAAAACCTCTATCCACCAAGTTAATGTCAAACATTACCATTCTTTACCAGCATCAAAACACCAGCATCAGCTCCACAGGTGCACTACGAAAACGGAGAATCAGGTGTGCCCGTTTCATTCCATTTATCTTCTCCTATCACCGGACCTCGCGTCTCAAATTATCAAAATCTCGCTATCCCGCTGGTCCTTTGAATCGCATAACGTAACTACTTCGCTTAGGGTTTATTCGCTTTTGGCGAAATCTGTAACGCACTTTTAAATTATGGATGCAGTGACAACGATATTCTCACAAATAAGTTGTCGCCGCGCCAATTGTGACTGGTCGCATGATCAAATAAAGTAGTTATTTATACCCATCATCGACTCAAAGTGAAGTTTTGACACACCTATTTTGTTTTTACCCGACTGCGCAAGAAGGTTATGTTTTTCGAGTGTATGTATGTATGTATGAGGTTTCTTTGGCATGCCCTAAAGCCTAAACGGCTTCATAAATTTCGTCATGTGAGGTGTCACTTAAATTGTCTTGATAGAGAAAGTGACATGGCGTACAACATTTTGCAGCTGGGCTTTTTGTTTTTCTTTTAATTATGTTAATTGTTTATCTTTGTTTTTATTTATTACCAACCAGCAGCTCTTTAAAAATCGCTTGAAGCGCTGGCTTGTCGATCAGACGTTCTACAGTTTCAAAGATTTCCTTGAATTGTAAATAACAGGGATAGTGTACAAATGTACAATTACTAACTAGATTATTATAATTACCATACTATTTAATGTTTACCTAATAGTACTAATATTACTATACATAATATTATAATACCTTGACATGTAAATAATACTTACGAAATAAATGAATATGAATATGAATATTGGATTTATGATTTTGGTTGTATTGTTTTTTGTGTGTTTTTTTTTGTTTGTTATAAGATCTGGTTTTCGAAATAAACCTTTTTTCGATTGTTAAAATAACAAATGACCATACTTCACGGCCCTCTTAAGGCGAAGGAACGATAATCTGAAGTGCTGCTAATTGGACGGCGCTACCACCCTACGAGGCAGGCGGGGACAAACACGGTTACAGAGCGACCAACTTATCTATACAGTTGGAAAAATGTTAGAACTTAGCTAAAACTGTTATACTCGTAATACTCAGTTGCACTTTCCATACATTGACAATGTTATTTTCGCATACCGATAGGTTAAGACATGGCTCAGCTACTTCAAATATTTATTTTTTAAAATTTGTAAAATTTACCCATGTTTTGCGTAATAAATGATTTGATTTGATTTGACTGTTATTTTTGTTTATGCAAATGGTCAAATTGGCCAACTCCAGGCTCTAACTGGAGCTCTTTACATTTAGTGTTTTCGCTTTTGTATATATTTTTTTAATTACTAATAGTAATGTACGTAGTGCATTCTCTAAGAGCCAATATAGGTCTACATGCGCTCCGCGGTTTTGCCTGCGGTTAAAAAGCTAATTATGTGCTATTCCAGATTATGATCTATCTCTGAGCATTCAGATCTGTTCAGCCGTTTGACCGTGATTGAGTAACAAACATCCAAACTTTCACATTAAAAATATTAGTTAGATTTTTTTATTACTAATAGTAATGGACGTAAAGCTTCCTTAAGAGCCAATATAGGTAACTAGCTGCGCTCTGCGGTTTTGCCTGCGGTTATAAAGCTACATATTTGCTATTCCAGATTATGATGTATCATTTTAGCCTTTGATTTATTATGATTATCCTTATGACATTCATATCTGTTTAGGCGTTTGAGCGTGATTGAGTAACAAACATCCATACATCCATGCAAATTTTCTCTATTTATAATATTAGTTAGTTTTAGCTAGACCATAATATTATTTGGACAACAATTAAAACACAATATCATATCAAACCTAAATCAATATTTAAAAACATGATTGCAGCGCCCTCCCCCAACCGCAAAGATAAGTTTGTGAAGTGTTCTGTGTGATTGGATCGGCAGCGGTTGATTTTGGAGGGTTACGGCCTGTAAGCTGGTTAGGGCGGTAATGATGGGACGTCGAAGAGAGGGTTGGTAAATATGGACAAATTACCAATTTCTGCAGCTTAATTGGCAGGGACAGGGTTCAGTTACAACGGGGAAATTGTTAACTAAGGTGACAATGGAGCAGAGGTCATTGCTAAAGAAGACGTTACGAGACTAAACCGGTAGTACTCGTATGATTAAATACAAGCTAATATTAGCTTGTAATAGCAGTGTTGGACAATCCTAACTTATGACAATTATTGTAAACTAGCTACACCCCGCGGTTTCTCACGTGGTGCCACAGAAACCGTTAAATTTTTCGGGTTTAAAAGTATCTTATGTCCTTTTCCGAACCCCCGACAATGTGCATGCAAAGTTTCAAGTTGATCGGTTGAGCAGTTGAGACGTAAAAGCGTTACAAACAAACAAATTCACTTTCGCATTTTTTTTTTGTGCAATAGGTCGGCGTTTGACCACCAACTCGCCTGATGTTAAGCGACGTTGTGGTCTAAGATGGAGCACGACGACCTATAAGGTACTTATTCACTCCAGCCTTGAAGTTTTGTAGAGTGAAGAAGTACAAAGACGGCAGTTGAGTGAGGCGCTACAAGTGCGCTACTGCTCAGACGCGTCTTCGCAACGGTTACACCGGACTACATCCCGAAACACGACTAGGTCATTTCACGGCATGGCTTGGTCCGGTGGGTGGTAACTAGCCACGGCCGAAGCCTCCCACCAGAGTTTGCTACCCGGTTAGCACTACCCGGGGACCACGTGTAGGGAATCAGAATAGAGTACACTCCTACGGACGTGGGTAGCTCAGCCCCCAAAATTTATAATATTAGTTGCAAAAAATAAAATGCAAATGTGATTTTATTTTATTGCTACGCTTTCACGTCTCAAAAGTACTAATTACCGATCGTCACGATTTGCAAGCACGTTGTCAGATGTACAGAAAAGGATGTACCGCTCATCCTGAAAAAATAACAGTTCCTGTGGGACTGCGGGTGAAAGATAAGTAAAAGTAGTAAAAGAAAAGTCAATACTAATAGTCATAGTCATTTATTAATAACAAAATGTTACATGTCAAAATGTCAATAATTTACAATTCGTAATCATTCATTTAAATTAATGCAGTAAATAAATAAACAAGCTGCGCCCCGCTGTTTCACAAACTTATATCCATCCATCCATCCATACTTACAAACTTTCGCGTTTATAATATTAGTAGGATCATCAACAACAGGTAAAACAAAATTGAAACTTGAAATAACAAAAATGAATTTGATTTTAATCAATTTAAATCATCTCCGCTCAGCAACTAAACAGGAGATTTATTAAAATCTTCCAATTTAATTACTGTTGTCGAACAAATATTTATTGAAGCCTGTCGTGCCCTGATCAACAAATGCCCGGATGAGAGTAGGACCCATGTTCTGGCGCGTTCGACAATATCTCTGTCACTTTCATTCTTTTTACTTTTCTACCGTGAGAGACAAGGGCCGATATAATACCGTAGGTGCTGGAATAGGGCCCTAGCCGTGGAATTATGTCTACAACTGACAGATTTATTTACAACTTGTATTTATAACAAAGGCAGGATTTATGTCTGAATGAATATTCATGCTCCTTTATGAAGTGTAATCGGCATTCGTTTGAAGGTTCTTTGGTGCTGTTTTGATACAACTTGGCTTATGCTGCGGCTACATTAGCGCGCGATAATTTATGTCGCGTTGTCGCGCTAAAATCATCCGGTCATTGGCCATATTCTCGTCTACAATAGCGGTCAACTCGTCGCCTTTCTGCGGAGTTGACGTGGGCGATGATTCGCCCGATACATCGCTGAGCGACGAAATGACCAGCTACACTTGTCGCGATAGCCCGAATCTATGCCGAAGGTCGCTAATGTAGCTATAGCATTACGAGAACTCTAAAGGACTCTAAACTAACATACTAAAGATGGCCCGCCAGAACAGCCCGCAAACATGACGTGTTCGGCTTGATTTCTTTTAAAAAAATGGCCGCTGACATCATGTCTATCGACTATCGGCAAATTTGTCGTGTTGACTCCCTTAGAGGTCCACTTGCACGAGCTCGGGTTATCTTTGTAACTCGAAGTTAGCTGAAATAATAAAAACAATAGAGTGGAAGCTGTGTGAACATAATGAAATAGAAAATGTATCAACAACAAAAATTACAACAAAATTTACTATGTATTTATTATTTGTAATAACAACAGCTTCAAGGCATTTCGTTTGTCTTCATCATCATTACAGTCTTCTACATAGGGCAGCAGGGACACTGACCTATACTCTACATTGAAGGCGATTGAGCCGTTATCCAGCCACTGCCTCAGTACGGATTGGATTTCGTTTGTGCACTGCTTGTAAGGTAACGAAATCAACTGCAAAATAAAGCGCAACGAAAACCACAATCGCAGCGAAATCGCTAGCGGTTGCAGCGGTATGCCGGGAGCGTAAATCGCGTCGGAAGTGAACCGCAGCGTTCACGACATACAATAACTAAACGCAATAACCACGGTCCCGGCGAGCGCCTTTGCGGTGCACCATTTACAGCATAATGTCGCGTCCACACGTTGGTCATGTTTGCACCAATCTTGGTCTTGCGGCCAAGACACCTATGTTTTTCAGTCTTTGGATACAAAGTTAATATGTAACCTAATGTGTCACGCAGTAATAAGGTTTGGCTATATCAAATTGTTTCAATTTTAGCCAAACCTTACATCCAAAGCCTGGGGCCAAATTATTCCAATGTGAGCTCCATTAGGCTGCGTATCCATAGGAGATGTGCGAAAAAAATATTAGGTCCTTACGTATGAAATTGGCGTTTTGTACGGGAGGAATAAAAAGTCGATTTTTTTTTGTAAAATATATTTAATTAATCAAAGTATGCACCGTTGTTATCTGTGCACTTTTGCCATCTTATGGGTAGTTCATTGATCCCTTTACTATAAAAACCATGGGGGCGAGAATCAATAAACTCTTTGAAGGCGGTTTGGACTGCTGCATCGGAGTGGAATTTTTTTCCTTGTAAGAAGTTGTCCAAATTCCGGAAGAAATGGTAATCTGTTGGAGCAAGGTCCGGGGAGTACGGTGGATGTCGCAGACATTCCAATTGTAGCTCTTGCGTTATATAGTTGTCTTGCGTTGTCGTGAAGCAGCAGTGGCCTAGAGCGATTGACCAATCTCGGTTGTTTGACAGCTAGTTCTTCCTTCATGGTTTGCAGTTGCTGACAATAGATATCTGCCGTAATCGTTTGGCCAGATTTAAGAAAGCTGTAGTGAACGACACCGGCGCTAGTCCACCAAACACTTACAAGTAACTTTTTCTGAGTCAATTTTCGTTTAGGGCAGGATTTGGCTGGGTCTCCAGGGTTCAGCCATTGCGATGAGCACTTTCGATTATCGTTCAATATCCACTTTTCATCACAAGTAATGATTCTATTTAAAATCCCTTCATTATTGTGTCGGTTGAGCAAAGTAACACAGCAGGCGACCCGTGTTTGCAAGTTCGATTCACTCAATTCATGAGGTACCCATCGTTCGAGTTTTTTTACTTTCCCGATTTGCTTCAAGTGGATTAATACAGTTTTGTCACTTACCCCGAAGCCTGCTGCTATCTCTGAAGTGCTTTGTGATGGATCCGCTTCCACAATAGCCTTTAATTCTTCGTTTTTCACTTTGATCTCCGGCCGTCCACGGGGTTGGTTCTTAAGGTCGAAATTTCCAGAACGAAAACGTTGAAACCAAAAACGTACCATGCTGTCTTTAGCGACACCAGCGCCGTACACATAATTAATTCTTCGAGCTGTTTCTGCAGCACTGGTGCCACGGTAGAACTCGTACTCGTAAATATACCGATATTTCATGTTTTCCATTGCGCGGTAATAAGCGACGCCAAAGAAAAAATAATGAGGAAAATAACAAATGAATGACTGTATTCCAAAGAAAAAAAAACCAGCTAAATGAATTTATTAATTTGAATTTCGAATTCTTAACCAAAGAGGAGATATTTTCGATCAAATTGATCAGTACGACAAAACGCTAATTTCATACGTAAGTACCTAATATTAAATTGTGCGCAGGGAAAAAATCCACCAATAGGCATCACTTCGCTGTGTAATGAAATGATCCTATTGGTATTTTTTCACGTAAGCTATAAACGCGGCGATGCAATGCGATACAAAACTATACAAATGTAACATTTTCAAAATGTTTTGTAGTCTTTATTTTACTTAGTTACTGTAGTCTGTCTACTTTGTTTTTTATGTAAAGTTTATTTGATTGCTTAAAATTAGTTTAAATTAAAAATATCATAATCGGAAATATAAAAAGTATTGTGTCCATTAATTGGTGTTTTTTTTTAAAAGTTTTTCTGCTGTATATATTACACTAGCTATGGCCCGTGGTTTCGCTTGATGTCGCACAGTATTTTACGTTTACATACGACTTACATAATAACTCGCATCGCAAAGGACTCGCTTTCAATAGCTAATCTAGGACAATAGGTAACCCTCTTCCCTCGGTGTACCGCTAGTACCCCTCTTCTCCAAGTGGTAGAACTTCACTGAACTACCGTGTACAGTTGGGACATTGAATAGGAATTGTTCGTTCTAGATGTAGTTAATTTGCGAGTTTGTGCATTGTTTGGGGATTATTTGACTGCAACTTGTGGATACGGAGTGCCAATTTGGAATTTCACTTTGACAAACCAAGTTTTGGGTGGAATGAATTGGGATTGGTTGTTGGGTAGTTTTTGACCAGCAGCCTTGAGGCAATTTATGAATTAAGATAGTTCATCTAGTTCATGTTCCAAAAATATAAGATCTAGTACTCAGCAAACACGTAATGACGTCATTGTCATCAGTCTCTTTCGAACTTGTTATAAATGACTTACTTCGGTCTTGCTTAAGCATCGATTGACGTCACTACGTGTTGCTGAATGCTATAACTGGCGGAGTATTAATCATTATACTATGATCTAGTGTATAACTATTACGAGGCTATTGAATGTTATTTGTAAAGCCGTTTATTTGTATAAGGTCATCTTCGGAATTACGTGTCCCATTCTGGACGCATAAGATGTCTGATCACTTTCACTCCTATGACTTTTCAAACGACAAAGATCAGAAAATATCTCGAATTGTAGCGAATAGCCTTCCTGGTCCGATATAAAAATGCTTGCACTCGTAAAAAGGTACAAAATCAGCAAGGTTTTTTATCCTAATTAAATGAATAGTGAGTTTTTTTTATTTGTTTACTAGCTGGGCCACGCGGTTTTACCCGCGGTTAAAAAGTATCCTATGTGCTATTCTAGACTATACCCTATCTCTTTGCCAAATTTCATCCAGATCTGTTCAGCCGTTCTGGCGTGAAAGAGTAACAAACATCCTTCACTTCTTACAAACTTTCCATTGTTTAATATTAGTAGGATTGTTTGTTACGCTTCCATGACCTAACTTTTCAATCTCAACCGATCATCATGAAACGTTGCATATACGTTGTCAGGAGTGTAGAAAAATACACCATTCATCCCGAATTAAATGCCAGGAGTCAACACCTTATGACGTCACTCGTCAGAATCATCGTCAAAGTCAAAGTCAAAAGTCAAAAGTCAAAATGTTTTTATTCAATTTGGGTATCAAAGATACACTTATGAACGTCAAAGTTATTTATATAGACTCGACCGCCTTGTTCGGACGAAAGGCCTCTACTCAGAAGAACAGGCAAGAAACTGAGGGGCATAATTTTTTCAAATAATAAATAAATTACAGTCTCACAAATTTTGGCTTACAACTAGGTAATATCTATAAATACTAGTGGCTACTTGACGGAAGTGTCGTCTTGACGAAGTAGTCGTCTCCTTCGAACTACATATTTGTAAATACTTAAATACTGCGCGTTGCCCACGTGACTATTTTTGACTCCGAACGCTATCTATACCTGGGTTATATCGTTTATTCCATGGTGTAACAATATACTCGACCAAGTATAGCATTCCGGTTAGGTGGGCAACAAGTAGTATCTAGCGTAAATCGATACTTAAGAGGGCCGCGACGCTCTGAAATTTCCATACAAACGCGCTACTCAAATTTCTTGAAAACTATTTGTCAGATTATGATGAAATTTAGCATGTACAATTAAATTAACAATATGATGACGATGACGAGTGACGTAATTACGTGTTGGCTCTCGTTTTTTTTAGATCATGATTCATTCTAAGTGTACTAGTAGTAGCACTACCCACATTCTACTAGGATGTGAGTGTGTGCATTGAACCGTAAGCTCGCGTTCGCCAGCTAGAAACTAGTCGGATCACGGGAGCGCGCGGCTGCATTAGCAACTCTTCTGCACATTGCACAGAGCTATGCACTCTATTTATTCAATGAGTACTGTTATGGGGTACAGTCCATGCAGTACAATTAGAGAATTTAGTGTTGCTATTCAACGCGGTACCGTTGCGTCTTTTGGGTAATTTAGATACGGAAACTGACTTGAGCTCTACTTTTCCCTTGACGTAAAAACGACGGGGTGCTATAAGTTTGATGTGTCTTTGTGTGCGTGTGTGTGTATTTGTGTGTATGTTTGTGTCATCGTAGCTCCCAAACAGACGAATCGATTTTGATTTTTTTTTTTTATAGGGGAATTTGGAGAGAATGTTCTGAGGTTATCGGAGTTTTATTAATTTTAAATATATCTTGTTTATCTGTAATAGTATTTTTTATATTTGTGATTGTAGGCTTATGTTGTCGTAAAAAAGGAATTTGTTTAATGAAGAACATACAGCACGCATAACATGTCATGATGTGAATTTTGTAATATGCCGTGTAGTTGAAATGAAGGAACATAAAATAAAAATAATAAGAATTTGATTGGCATTTAAATTTTATACTGTAAATTTTACACTCAGATTTGCTCTAAGTTTGCCTCAGAAAATAATAAAACCAATAATGATGTTTATAATAGTTTCATATTTCATAGTTATTAACAAATACAAATATACATCATTAGTAATACTCCGCTGCTTTAACGAAAAGCCAGCGCTGACTTTGAGGCCACTTCAACCTACATTCCGAACAAATCTTCCCCGAGGTCCTCGAGCGGTCTACTCGAAGCTTACGAAGTAAACAATGAGAATCAACCTCAAAGTCTACTAAACTCTACACAGCCGGTTGTAGAGACTATACCCGGTACTAAAGGTCTGCCTTTTTACCCGAAAGCGCAAGAAGGAGGGTTATGTATAAGGATTTATTAGGATTATAAATAAGCCATTTATTCCTTGCTTTTACAAAAATGTAGGTGCATTCTGATCTATTTAAGTTAGATTTAGATTTTTTGTCAGCAAGCAAGAAACCCTTGATTGAGTAAAGGCCTCCTCCGATGCCCATGCATCTCTATCTTGTGCTACGTCTCTCCAGTTTGGGCCAGCTGTCCGTCTGAGGTCATCTTCCCATCTGGTTAGTGGTCTCCCTCGGCTTCTCTTTCCCGTTGGGCCGCTCCACGATGTTGCTCTCGTAGTCCATCTCTGGTCTGTACATCTCACGACGTGACCAGCCCACCTCAATTTTTCTTTTAACGCATACGTTATAGCGTTGGTCGCTTTGGTTGTTTTTCTTAAATTAGTATGTCTTATTTTGTCTATCTTCTTTACGTTGAGGGTTATGTTATTTGAGTGTATTTACGTAAGTATGTATGCATGTATGTGGGTGCGTTTATATACATACCGATGATGGCATTTACAACTGAGCGCTACCGTGGCTCGAATGACACGTTAAATTGTAGGCCCCAGTTGTTTGGTCTATGACAACAATCGTCAAGCCACGTCAGAGGCCATCGGGCGGCCTAGAAACTCTGACATTAGGGCTAGCCACTCGGCCTATACGAACTTGCTTGCATGCTTAGGTACGAGGTTTCTTTGGCACGGCCAACTATAACAACTGAATAACAACAAATAACAACAAATGAACAGCTTGATGGATTTGGACATGTGAGGTGTCATTTGAATCGTCTTGGTAGTGGAAGAGACATGGGGTACAACATTTTGCAGCCAGGTATTTTGATTTTCTTTTAATTATGTTATTTAGTTTTATTATGGGGGCTGAGCTACCCACGTCCGTAGGAGTGTACTCTATTCTGATTCCCTACACGTGGTCCCCGGGTAGTGCTAACCGGGTAGCAAACTCTGGTGGGAGGCTTCGGCCGTGGCTAGTTACCACCCACCGGACCAAGCCATGCCGTGAAATGACCTAGTCGTGTTTCGGGATGTAGTCCGGTGTAACCGTTCCGAAGACGGGTCTGAGCAGTAGCGCACTTGTAGCGCCTCACTCAACTGCCGTCTTTGTACTTATTCACAAGTTTATTGCTAGAGTGAATAAGTACCTTATAGGTCGTCGTGCTCCATCTTCGACCACAACGTCGCTTAACATCAGGCGAGTTGGTGGTCAACCGCCGACCTATTCTACATAAAAAAATTGTTGATTATCTTACAAACTCGTGCTTAGCTTCTTCGTTTCTTTCTTAGGGCACTTGCAGAAGCTCGGGTTATCTTTTGAACTCAGAGTTAACTGCTCATCAGTGAGTAAATAAAAAAAAGCTCAGCCTCATCATCTCAACTCATCTTATCAAAATCTGTAAGTAAGTAAGCTTAAAGCTAACGTAAAATCTGTAAGTAAGTAAGCTTAAAGCTAACGTAAAATCTGTAAGTAAGTAAGCTTAAAGCTAACGTAAAATCTGTAAGTAAGTAAGCTTAAGGCTAACGTAAAATCTGTAAGTAAGTAAGCTTAAAGCTAACGTAAAATCTGTAAGTAAGTAAGCTTAAAGCTAACGTAAAATCTGTAAGTAAGTAAGCTTAAAGCTAACGTAAAATCTGTAAGTAAGTAAGCTTAAAGCTAACGTAAAATCTGTAAGTAAGTAAGCTTAAAGCTAACGTAAGCCATTTAAGTAGGCTGTAAATTTTGTTGATAGTCCTTATTTTCTATCTTTAACTAAGGCAGGAATGTTGTGTAGAGAAAAAAATATCTAAAAACATTATTGAATATGCTTGACTTTATACTTACGGTACCTATTAATCTCGTGGTAAAGCTAGGCAGTAATTAGACATTGATTGATAGGACATGTTTAGAATTTATATACCCCTTCCTGGCCAGAAAGTTGAAATCTCAAAACATTATCCTAAAATACCTACTTCGGTTTTGCTCACACTTTTGCAAAAAATGTAGGTCTGTGATTTTGCCTTAGGTCTTTTTATTTTCCGAATACGATGAAGTCAAAAGCAGCGTTATGTTTTGACCGGTATGCATCCTTGTTCTTGGCCAGCAAATGATTTTTACCTCCCACTCAAACATTGGAAGTAAGTGTCCATTGGCGCCGTATCGGAAGAACTACATTGCAAAGTATTTTGTAGAACACACAAGAGCAAAACGCCGTTCATTTGGCAAAATAGATGTTTGCACACACAGAACTTCTCCTTGACGCAGCCGGGCAAACACCGCTGGAAGTTTTCAGCTCAAGTATCTGTTCCACAGACGTTTATCTAGTTAGACGCCGCGAGTGCATCTGCTTAGCGTGTCAAAAGCAGATCATAAATTTGATTTTAACATCAACTGTTTTGATAAATACCCTACTGACATCTAATGAGAGGCCGTCACAAGCGATGAAGATACTAGAGCGCCGCTTAATTCGTTGCTGTCGTGACGTCATAAATACGACTCCTTATTGTTCACACGATAAGAGGACCAATACACCATCACACTACTAGGAGAGCCCAAGAAGGGATAACGGATTTTTTTCGAGCGGGTTGCATTATGTAACCCGCTCGAAAAACTCAGCCCGTTCTCAACAAGATGCAATGTTGGGTAGCTTGCATCCTCCACCACATAATATGAGCTTGCTCTTAAAACGTGTTCCATACACAAAAACCGTCTATCGTCGACAAAATTTACGGATTAGCTGCTTTTTTCTCGATTTCAAGGTTGTTTCACAGTCTTTCCGTGTTCTGCTAGTGAAGTTTAACTACAATGCAGAACAACACGTTTTATGTAATGCCGTACATCTAAAACAGGCGATCAAAGTATCCATGAAGCTCGAGTTAATCCCAATTTATTAACGTGGGCTCCCTTAGCAATAAACGAATATCGTTCAAAACTACAGTTTAACAACGTGGTCTTATCCGTCCGTAATACGTATTCAAAATTTGTCACGCTCGCTTTTTAAACTATTTGACCCGCTTGAATTGTCTAACGAGATGAAAGTCTGTGATCTTTCCCGTGCTCAGTAGGCGCAAGCCAACTTGTTAGTTTTCATTTACACTTTTCATTAGCACTGCTTTAAACTTTGCATTAGAGCCTTGTACCTTGCAAACAACGATGAAAGAACCGACGGACACGAATGCTGTTCATAAAATGTTAGCATCCTACAAAACGTAAATGAACTCCCTGATTTTTGGGAGATGTCAATCTTACCTTTTACGAGGTTTGGAGAAAAGGGGTTATTTCTTTAAGCCTCGTAAAACGTAAGTAGTAGCTCCGTTCACTTTTTTAAGGTAGTCGTTGGCTGAGTTTATTATCAATTCATTACATATCGTCACGCCTTTTCCTCGCTTTCGCCATACAGCTGTTACGTAGCAGATGACATTAAATACGCACATATTATGTTCACACAATGAACAAATTTGTGCGTGCCTTTGGCTAGGTCATAAACCGCTCTTCTGATTTGAGAGAGCTATCATCTATTTATTTATTTTCGTTTCACACTATACATTCAACTTCCATAAAAAACAATTGAAGAACTTGTGACCGCTTTAAAAAGCATTCCGGGAACAAACACATAATGACGTCATCGTCATCCGTTTCTTTCGAACTATTTTGTAAATGACTTTATTCGGTCTCGCTTAAGCATCGATTGACGTCACTACGTGTTGCCCACGTGACCGGAATGCTACACCTGGCGGAGTATATTATTACACCAAGTGTTATAGTAAGTAGTTCACAACGTAGTTTGCATACTTGACTCAGCAGTTTATTAAAGTTAAAATATAAACTCTGCGTGGAAAGAAATATTAATACATGTAGTAACGAATCTGACATGTCTCATGGTTTTCTCGTCCGAGGTTAGCACATAGTCTCAGAGAAGTAGTAGGTACATATTAGTACTATAGACACATGAGCTGAGAAGGCAGAGGCAGAAGTGAGGAGCGAGAGGAAGGGATGTGACGCAGGTGTAACAATGGTTGTTTGTACACGAAGATACATCAACCAACCAACAACGATTCAGTGTTTTTTTTTTGTTTTTTATATTTAGTTAATTTCATGTAAAAATAAAGTTTTCATTAAGAAATGGCAAAGACTAACTAAACCTACGACACATGTAGAAGGCATTAGCTAGTACTTAGTACAGAAACAACTGAAAAATGTGTAGTAATTACGTAGAATAACTGCCCTCTGAGATACAGTTTTTACTAGTTCCGAGGGCAGGGTTAATATATTAGTGTACATACTTTTATTAATATTCAGTTTTAAGTTGCTAATTAAATAAATGTAAGTAGGTACTTTTAAAATTGTAATTTTTAGCTCTAATTTTTTGAAAAAAATAAAGTTATTTGTATTTGTAGGAAATATGAGATAACGCCCATTGAATCCAAGGGTAAACAAACATTAGTTAGTTTAGTCAACATTAGTATTAACATTAGTTTTTTTATAATTTTATACTGTCGAATATGTACTTTACTTTTTAACCCCCGACGCAAAAACAAAGGGGTGTTATAAGTTTGTCGTGTCTGTGTGTGTGTGTGTGTGTGTGTGTGTGTGTGTGTGTGTGTGTGTGTGTGGCATCGTAGCTACCAAACGGATGAACCGATTTTGATATTGTTTGTTTTTGTTTGAAAGGTGAATTAGTCGGGAGATAGTGAAAGGTGAATTATTAGCTATGCTTGATGAAAATCGGTATCGAGGTTTTTTTAATTCTATATACTTGTTTCGATAATATTTGTGTAAAGACAAAATAACATCAGGTGACGATTGTGGAGAATAATATAAAATACAAAAAAAAACTACGGATGACGGTGATCGATAGAGACCAAAGTCACAGGTCGTGACCGTGTGTTAAAAGCCGCGACTCACGGCTTGCCAGACTGAACACACAAATTTCGAATGCCCATATTGATATATGTCGGTTTAGTGTACGAACCGCGTCAGTACCTATATTTCACATGTAACTTTTGCCCGCGGTTGTTTTGGCGCCGGAAATCGACTCTGTAGAAAGGTCACTCGAGAAAATTTCGAGTATAAAAACATAATATATCGTCACGCCTTTCCCCCGAGGGGGCTGGTAGAGGTGTAATACAACACTCACATTTCGCCGGACGATATTCAGTCACAAATTTGACAGGGGGCGAGCCTGTCGCCATACACCGGGCTCCAGTCATGTAGCAGATGACATCAATACGCACATATGTTTACACAATGAACAAATTGGTGCGTGCCATCGGCTGGGTTCGAACCCACTCCCTCTGGCTTGAGGGGCGGACCGTTTCCTAACTAGGCTGCCATCGCTCGTATAGTATAAAAAATAAGAGCTTAAAAAAAGCTTAAAATAAAAACATGTTCAAAACCTTATGTACCTTGTAGAATAGAAATTACTAAACAGTTAAGTCAAGTTAAGTAAACAATAACTTTTATTGTCTATCAGCAACGTTCTCGACCTGGCTCAGCGGGAGACCGAAACAAACGCAATATGGCTCGCCGAGAGCCAACAGAGATTAACCTCAAACGCCAGATTAAAACTCAGTCTCTATCGCTTATTGTTTTACTTTTCTGAGCAACAATAACATCTTTTTGAGTTAAAAGGGTGAGCTTGAGTTATTTTATGAGTTTTCCTAAAGAAATAACCGCAATTGTCGCCCATCTGTCACTGCATAGTGAGAAAGTTTTTATGCGCGCTCGGAATTCTGGCGTTCATTGTGTTAGCTGTAGGAAGACACAGAGGAAAAGCGATAGTAGCTTATGTAGTAAGTGTTCATTAGAACGTTGGTCGTTTGTCGTCGAGCGTCGTCGGTCGTCGGTCAGACTGTGTACGTAAGTAGTCGGTCCGACTGTGGCAATCCTTGGTCATCGATTAGATGTCTTCAGTTGTCTGGGTCTAGTCTCAGAAATTAGGCATTGGTTGATCGGGCTGCGTCGGTCAGTGGTCAAGCTACATCGTTTGTTAATTGTCGCATGTCGGTTCTCGTTTATTATTTGCAGTATCGGGTATCGGGCGTCGGATCCTGCGGTCGTATTGTCTAAGTAAATTAAGGCAAACAAACTTAAGTCTATTTATTAATAATAACAAAAGAAAAATATTGGGGACACTTGCACACACGGTCGTCTGACCCCAAACTAAGCAAAGCTTGTACTATGGCGGCCAGAGACTGATATACATACGTATGTATTTTTAAATACATACTTAAATAGATAATTAGCACCCAGACATAGAATAAACACATGAATGTTTGCTCTAGGTGGGAATCGAACCCACACCCCCTAGCTCAGAAGGCAGGTTCACTACCAACTGAGCCACCGAGGCATTTGAAATAACAGTCAGCAAGACCACTTATGACAGCTGGTTTGATTGTCTTTTTCTGTTGAGTAGGTACTGTCATAGGTTGACCATGTCTCACGTCGATCGATGGTCGTCGTTGTCAGTCGCTGATCGTCGGTCGCTGGTCGGCGTCGGTCGGCAATCGTCAACCAACAGAGCTCGGCGGGTGACTGCGGGAGGCGACGATTCGCTAAACAAGGGTGCGGCGAGTTTGGACGAGATGGCATGAAGTTTGTTGAAACTCGAGTCACGGTGGGAACTGAAGGCGGGACTCGAACTAGAATTAAATTAAAGTTTCCAAAGTGTCAAAGAGTAAAGTTTAAGCAGTTGTTTTAAGTGTAAGGAAATTTTACATGTCTAAGGCGAAGGAGCGGAAATTATGACATGAAAAAGTAATTCATTGCCTGTTAAGACTTGGCCTAATTGGTTAAGTCTTTTAGGTTTTGATTACAAATCAGCACTAATAAATCTTTCGAATCTCCAACAATGAAGACCCATTGAATGTATTTTCAATCTGAAGTAACAGTTTCAAAGTACGAAGACAAATGCACACCGCCCGTGGCCAATCTCAATCTCATAGGTTTGCGTCGCCGCAGAATGCAATCCCGCCGATTGAGTTGTAGAACGACGGAAATCAGGCCACCCCCCCCCCCCCTCTACCCCACACCACCCCCTCTCACCCCCCCCCCCCCCCGCGACGCGCCACCAAACAGAATTCACGGAAACGTCAAATCTCAAGCATCTCATCCGTAAGACGAGCATATCACTTCCCACGTTTACATCGAAGACTTGACACTTAATACTGTGAAGACGTACTAAACAAAGCGGCAATGGTTGCCGTTTTCGTCAAGTTAACTCAACTTTGTAAAATAAAATTTTAAGATCACAGCAGAAATGTAAAAGGGTACATTTAAATTCTAAAGCAAAAGTTGTGAATTCGTTTTATTGCGCAGCCGGAGCTTCTGCCTTTTATTGATACTTGGCGGAGTTATTCGGATGATGCCGTTCGTGATTTGTAGTTTCGTTTGTATTTCATTAACATCTGGTAGATTTTCTTCGGGAACCGACGTTAAGGCGATGTTTTGTTGAGCTGAATTCTTACTTTTGTGTGGAGAGTGTACTTACGTAGGTGTGGAGAGTCTCCTACTATACTTCAGACATGTGATTATGCACAAAAACGTACTCACAGTAGCATATTAAGTACTTATGCAAAGTACGCACACCGCCTGGTCTATCTATCCATTCTAAGTTTTTTTTTTTTTGTAAACACATAAGTTGATTTACGAAGTACGTACATACATACGTACGTAGACTTGAATTGGCATTTGATTTTATGATTTTTTTAGCTTGTAATTTGAGTTGTATAAGTATTTAATAAATAAAAATAAATAGGCTAATATTAAAAATGTAAAAGTTAGTAAGCTTGTTTGTTACTCAATCATGCAAAAACGGCTAAACAGATTGGGATGAAATTTGATATGGAGGTAACTTATTTCCTGAATTAACACATATACTTCATTTATCTTTAAAAAAATACAATTCTTGTAGGATAGTGGCTAAAACTGCAGGACTCAGCTAATACCTTACTTATATTATAAAGGTGAAAGTCAAGATTGTGTGTGTGTATCTGTTCGTTTGTTACTTTCGCGAAGGTAAAACCTGTATGTGCCTGTTATGTAACACAGGCTACTTTTTAAAGGCGGATATCACCGCCGGCCGTAGCTAGTATAAAATATTTTAAGTAGACGTAGAAAGTAGATACTACGAAAGTCTTGTTCCTAGTGAAGTACAATGTAAATGTGATAGTTATTACGGGTAGAGTTCCAGCTTGAATCTCAAGTGGGTAGAGCACACGTAGACTTGTAGAGTCTGTCTCTACCGTGGAGGTGCTATTCTGACTGCAACTGCAAGTTGCAGACTGCAGTTGCAGCTGCACATGGGAACAACTACAAGCGGCAGTGGCGCTGCGTTTGGAATCGGTTTAAAGAAAGAAAGATACATTTATTTTGAAACAAAAGACACTACAAAGACAGTAACAATACATAAGATTACTACACAGATGAAATACAGGTACACAGCTATCACTGTAGTTTCCAGTTCGTCAAAATAGGTCAGTTAAAATAGCTTAACAGTAATTAATAAGTAGCTTAGTAATCTAATACAATTGTAATACTAAGTAATAATACTAAATATAATACTAAGTAATCGTAATATTAGTATCACTGCAGTCAACCTCTGCTGGTGGTAGCACAACCGCCCGCGGGCACGTTCTGCGGTCGGCTTCGGAAAAGCCTTTTTATTCGTACTAAATAAAATATTAAAATATAAGGAAGAAAGGGAGTCTAGTTCCCCATTGGCTTATCTCCGGTGATGTACAGACTGTATAGCCTGCATGAAATATAATCATAAATAAATAAATTCGAGACACTTTTCACACACGGTCACCTGACCCCAAACAAAGCAAAGCTTGTACTGTGGTTGCTATTTACATACATGTATATTTTTAAAAACATACTTAAATATATATTTTAGACTTAAATATACATATTTACATTCAACGCTATTTTGAATCCTAGTTAAAGTTAGTTAAATTACCTAGTTGTAAGCTAAAATTTGTGGGACTTTATTTATTCTTTGAAAAAATAATGCCCCTCAGTTTCTTGTCTGTTCTTCTGAGTAGAGGCTCTTTATCCGAACAAGGCGGTCTATTTGAAAAAAAAAAACTTCGACGTTCATAAGTGAATCTATGATACCCAAATTGAGTAAAAACATTTTGACTTTGACTTTGAAATCCTGCAGCGTCTCATCTGCAGTTTGCGGTCTCCAGGCGCCAGAATAGCACCAGGTTCGTCCCGCGGCGCATCGGGTGCATGCATTTAGATTGCACTGTTTAAATGAACGGCGGAGAGCGCCCACTAGTCTGTACTAGCACGTAGAGTACCAGGAAATACACATGTAGAGCGTAAATATGTAGGGAAATGTGCACGCTTTGATGTTAATTTAAAATTCTATTTCGAAATATCAATAGAGAACATCCAAGTACAAATATTCGATACTCGATATTTTTATTATGTTTATTATTGAAAGTATGTTGTTATTGATTTAGATATTATTGATATTTAATGTAGGAGTCATTATCTACACTTATACTCTATATGTTGTAGCATGATGTGGATGACAGCCATGTTTATTTATTTTATTGTTATAATGATTCCGTACATAAATGTAGTGATATGCTGCTGCTGCTGAAGTTTTAGTGCTACTTTAAGTCATTATTTGTTAATCGTTGCAACTTTTAAGGGTCAAAAGGAACAAATTGTCCAATGTTACCCGCACCATACTACAATGAAAATAGTATCACACTATCACATAATACATATAAAGTGTAGTATATAATGATAAAAGTGAAAGTTTCGATGGATGGATGTCTGTTATTTACTCAAACACATCAAAATGGCTGACCGGATCTGGATGATATTTGGCACAGAGATAGTTTATGTCTGCACCTAAACTACCTCCTTTTAACTTCTCGTTCGCATTTATTCAGAAAATAGTCTCCAAGTCCGGACCAAGCCATGCCGTAAAATGACCTAGTCGTGTTTCGGGATGTAGTCCGGTGTAACCGTTCCGAAGACGGGTCTGAGCAGTAGCGCACTTTTAGCGTCTCACTCAACTGCAGTCTTTGTACTTCTTCACTTCGAGTGATAAAGTACCTTACAGGTCGTCGTGCTCCATCTTAGACCACGTTGCTTAACATCAGGCGAGTTGGTGGTCAAACGACGACCTATTCTACATAAAAAAAACCTTCCTCGTAATATACTGTAACTATTTAATAAATTTCATTAAGATCTGTTCAGCAGTCTAGCCGTCAAAAGTCTACGAACAGACCGACAGTGTTACTTACGATTTTATAATATTAGGATAGATAGATTTCACTTATACAAAAAGCTATACAATCACTGATTGCTGTCAGCACACTACGCAACGTAAGCGGAGCAGCTGACAGATTAGCTATAGTAATATAAAGAATATCTTCTTAATATATATAAATCTCGTGTCACAATGTTTGTCCTCAATGAACTCCTAAACCACTTAACCGATTATAATAAAATTCGCACACCATGTGCAGTTCGATCCAACTTGAGAGATAGGATAGCTCAAAACGCGAACGAAGTCGCGGGGTGACAGCTAGTTCTCATATAAATTTAATGCTATTATATTATGTACTAGCTGACCCCGCGAACTTCGTACCGCCTAACAACAGGCAACATTTAAAAATTTTCTCTACGGAACCATCCTCGTACTTCAAGGAATATTCTAAAAAAGAATTAGCGAAATCGGTTCTGCTGTTCTCGAGATTTGCGCTCAGCAACACATTCAGCGATTCATTTTTATATTATTATAAAAGATAAAGGTAAAGATACATTTATTTGCTTTAAGCACGAGTAATAAATATTGTTGTTACAGTAAATTAGAGACGAGCTTCATGTTATGCCTAAAGAGGCGTGCAAAATTTGGAGAGAAGAAAAAAAAAATTAAATTGTCAAGGCTAATTGAATTAAAATGAATCTATACTACAAATTAAATGTCAATATTAAAGTTGAAATGTCAGCGTTTGAATATAATAGTTTACCTAAATATAATGTCAGATGAAAGAGAACCGCAAAGTCATATTTCATTTGATAGTTAAGTGTGAATAGAATGTATGTCAATATTTATTAAAATGTATCCCGGTAAATATAATAAATCAAGTTCTAACCAACGATCATAAACTGTACAGTCTCGTTTCTAAGTATAAGTGCATATTTACACAGTGCAAGTACCTCGTATATTCAAGAGCAATAATAGAACGCAATAGATTACACGCAATACTTTACCATCAGGAATTATATTGTCAAAAACTATTGCAGCATAGCGCTGCAAGTAATTTGTTGGATTAATACTTTTGTGGGCAAGACAAGAAACATGCAACATGTACCTAAATCAGCGTTAGGTGTGTGTAACTCAATGCGGCTATTTCAGTTTATGTGAAGCTTGTGGTCTGCGTGTAAGTAGACAGCGGTGTGGTTAGTTAGCGTTTAGAGCGCCGTATCAATTAGCGCCGGGTAACGTCGAGTGGCGCCGTATAGCGCCAGTAGAACCAGTAGCACCACAGCGCCGGAATTTGAGTGTTTGAACACCTTAATGACATACATACATTACCAATTAAACGTACACGATGTCAGAATCGGTTTAAGTTTTCGTTATATAAATCAGGGATTTGTCACACACGTGGACTCTCGGTTTTCGATTAATCCTCTCTATCATAATGTTGCCTGGAAGAGTTAGTTCTTAGCAATAAGGTCATCATTGTTGCACTCGTTTTGAGCGTAATTTTTTTACCTTTTGGAAAATAAAATAAATAAATAAATATTCGGGACACTTGAACACACAAGCCTGTACTATGGCGGCCAGAGACTGATATACATACGTACATAAATACTTCTAAATACATATTAAAATAGATTTTAACACCCAGACATAGAACAAACACAAATGTTCATCACATGAGTGTTTGCCCTAGGTAGGAATCGAACCCACGCCCCCTAGCTCAGAAGGCAGGTTCACTACCGACTGAGCCACCGAGGCAGTCAGTATAGTCAGTCAGTCAGTTTGTTTTGTGATTTCTGGTGTGAACAATAAAGAGCTCATCTACATGTCGACGTGCTACAGGAAGTGCTAAATTAGTAAAAATACGCAAACGAAAACAACAAGAAGCCTTAAGAGGGCCGCGACGTTCTGAAATTTCCATACAAACGCGCTACTCAAATTTCTTAAAAACCGTTTGTCAGATCATGATAAAATTTAGCATGTACAATTACATTAACAATATCTTCGCCCCTATGTTTTTGGTTTTTTTTAAAAAACGTTCTCAAGCGAAAATAGAGCTATGAAAAATATCCGCATTTTTAAGGGGTCACTTTTGACTGATTTATTCAATAGGTAGACAAAGCAAATCAAAAATTCCATAACATATGGAGGTTGTCTACATCATTAGCTGTTAAATGAATCCATAATACAAGGGAAATTCTTAGTTACTTAAGAATGATTACAGTAGTGCAAAAGTCATTAAAAAAATTGAAATTGCACTTTGTCACTCTGTAGGTAACTTTAGAGGCTCGTCAGTATCATTACTCGCTCTCTTCACTCGTCTTCTTCTTCTAGACGAAATGGCGATAGAATACCTTATGCCAATGCGAAGTTATTCTAGGTCACCCAGGTCGAAATTAGTTAGGTCGCCGGACTTTTGACATTGCTAGTCTGATTCTCACCCAAAATTGTTTTTTTGGTGCATATTCCTAAAAACCTCCACCCCTACCACGGTATTCCCTTTTTTACTTATTTGTTACCTAACACTGTCCTTGTCCTAACACTGGCAATTAGTTGTCCCGTAGGTATGTACCCATCCCACTGAAGAACTAACTGTCTCCCAAAGCACATGATTTAAGAGTTGATGAGTATGAGTTTGGGAGTCAGGAACTCTCATGCAATGGTATAACTATTTTTGAACAGGCTGTTCAATAACCCTGTTGTTTCCGCAAGGTTCGTGTATCATATGTTTCTTTTTTCACTTTCATTGACCATTATTTTATTTTATTTTAACTTATTGCTTATATTGGACTTTTGATTTTATTTTATTTTTATTTTTTATTTTTAATGTGATGATTTATACTTATGGACTATGTCTGAAATAAATGATATTTGATTTGATTATCCAGTAATCCAGTATCGACTGGAGGATGCAATTATGCTACTTTAAATTAATTATTGATTAAAAAAAAATTAAAACACATCGCGCTCCGCCCACCTAAAAGCGCGAACGCAGACACTGATCGCGTCGGTTTCATTTGTAAACTATTCGCGTCGTGCCGCTACTCTCTTAGAATAAAAGCTGCCAACATATATATAATCCAGATTTATTAGCAGTTCTGTAAAATTTCCTTTTTTTGTTGCATTCTTAAACCGGTCATAACTCTTGCTTCTTTCCACGTGCCTTTTTTGGTGTTTTTGCATGAATACTTCTAAGTGTGTGTATCAATTATCAAACAGGGTTTTTGTAACTCCCTGTAAAAGCAAATAAATTATTATTAATAATGTTAAGAGCGATTTATTCCTACACGTAGTTGCACAAGTCGATCTCTTAATTTAAAAAAAAGCCTCAAATCTATCTAAGGACACCTATATACGGGTATATAGATATATACGACCTATAGGCCGGTTTGTGGCAAAAAGCCAAGTTTCCACCTTTTTTTAGTTAAGTTTTTGTCTGTATTCTGTGTGTTTTTTGCCATAAATAAATTATTGTCTATTGTCTATTGTCTATATAGGTTTTTATAACTAATTTAACTATTGCTTAGCTGTCAAAATCCATCCATCCATTTGGAAGATAAACAAGTAACATAATAAATTTACATACACACAAGATACGCGCGAAAATCACAACCCTTCCTAGCAGTCGGGTGAATATTGAGCGCTTGGCGACACGTCCCACCGAGATCTTGTTAGGTTAGGCCCATATTCGTGGACGTAATAACGTCCATTGCTCGCTCGACCGGAGATTAGTATTAGTAGAGGCCATTGGGTCCGGCGATGGAGCGGCAACCATTGACACGATACATTTACTCTTGCATGGTGCTCTCATGGCGGGTAAGCCAAAACCATATCTTAAGCATAAGCAACTTACCGTGTCAGAAGAAACAAGTTCTGTTACGGACTGGTTATTTCCACAACTAAAACAATATGATACAATAATATACTATAGGTATCTTCATTGTAGGTCATATAAAAATACAAATTATAAAACACATTTTTTCAAAATTATTATCACACTAGCTGTGACCCGCGGTGTCACCCGCGGTTAAAAAGTTGTATCCTATGGCTATTCTAGACTATAATCTATCTCTGTGCCAAATTTCATCCAGATCTGTTTAGCCGTTCTGGCGTGAATTGGCAGAGGTGTACACACCCACACTTCGCCGGACGATATTCAGTCCCAAATGTGACAGGGGGCGAGCCTGTCGTCATACACCGGGCTCCAGTTACGTAGTAAATTTAAAAACATTAAACATTAAAAATTATTATCAAAAATATGAATTACCAGATGTTATCAAAACCATAAAGGAAATATTTAACCAAATTTGCTATCCTTGGTGTTATCTCTATAATAGTAGCCCAGTGCAATACGCTAAAGATAACATAGATTTTACTTACCTCGTTTAACATTTTTTTTTAGCCCTCGAAGCAAAACGGGTGTTTGACGTATCTGTGTGAGTGTGTGTGTGTGTGTGGCTGTCTGTCTGTGGCATCGTAGCTCCCGAGCGGAAGAACCGATTTTAATTTAGTTTTTTTTTGTTTGAAAGGTGAATTAGTCGGGAGTGTACTTTAGCCATGTTTGATGAAAATCGGTGTTGATGAAAATTGGTGTCGGGGTATTTCTTTAAATTTCATGTAAATATACTAGTAGCTACCCGCGGAAAAGTAGCCTATGTGTGAATCCAGAGCATAAGCTTCCTCCATACTAAATTTCATTAAAATCCGTCCACCCGTTTGAGCGTGAAGAAGTAACGAACAAACAAACACACACACACATATACAGGGTTGGGCAGTATTTGAAATAAAAATACCAAATACGTATTTTGTATATTCCAATTAAAATACTGTATTTTATATTTCGAATATCTTACTTATAGATTTTTGTATTTCGTATTTTAATTACTTGTGATAGGTACAGTACTTTTTAATTTGCATTTCAGTTCAAGCAAAATATCTATTTTGCCCAGCAAGCACATACACATACAAACTTTCCCTTCCACAATATAAGTAGAATAGGATAAACGTTCTACCTAGCGCCTAATTTTACACAGAAAACGGCGAGGCACGAGGATTTTGTTATTTTTATTTAACAATATAAACAATAACATGAACCACGTTACCGCGCACGCTTTCAGCGAGCCTCTTTTATTTATCCAAATAACAATAACAAACTCACAATAGAGTGGGATGATTTCAGGTGCTCCGTACGAACGTGTGTTCAAAATACAATGGGCGCGAGTAGGCAGCGGATCAATGTCATGTGAAAACATAATCTCTTTGTAAATACGGCTCAGGAGATGAGCTGGAGATATCCGGAACACGCGCTGCGTTGCTGAGAGAGTTTAGCAATTGTTTTGGCAGCCGGAATAGCTTATGTGCGTCTACCTTCTGTAACGGAGGTGACGGGTTCGATTCTCGATAGGGAAGTTATTTTTTTATCGTAATTTTTTAAAAGAAAATCATTAATTTAAAATTTAAAAACCCCCAACATCAATTTACGATGACATCGAAGATGATGCCATTAGCCGGTTTTTACGGCGAGCATCGGCTGCGTCACCGAAGACCATCAAGGAATATAACCTGCAGATGGCCATCAGAGATAGGAACGCGGTGGTGATGGAGGCTCTGAGCTGGGAGGAGGCCATGATGTTAATAAAAATTGTAATAATTTCGCGTTTTATAGAAATTGTGGGTCCATCTCGAGCATTCATGCTCACTATCAGAGGCACCTTCTTGCGGCGGCGTCGTGTGTCGGGTCGTTCTCTTCCCTCAAATATGGCTGAGGAGAGCGATGGCTGGCACATGCGTCATACTCGTGATCGGGTGCTGCTTGCGGGTCGCTGGTCTGCTCGTGGTGTACTCACAATGCAATAAGTAAATCTGAAAACCTTTATCCTAACCTTAGATTAAGACTTAATAACTAACCCCCCTCTACCTGTATTCCCCTTACATAATAATTAAAGAATTATGTTAACAAAAGTAACGGTCCCCGGAGTCGGTGGAGTGTAATTTTTAAATAATTAAAAAAAACATCTATTTTCATCAACACCGATTTTCATCAAACATAGCTAAGAACGCTGCCGACTAATTCACCTTTCAAACAAAAAAACAAAATCAAAATAAAAAAACGGTTCATCCATTCAGGAGCCATGATGCCATAAAAAGACATACTCACACAGTCTCCCTTACAACACCCCGATGTTTTTTGCGTCTGGGGTTAAAAAATTGCGTAGCGCTATGCCTGGTTAGTTAAAAAAAAACGAAAAACTAATATTTAAACTACAAAACATAATAAGTATTAAAAACCAAGCATTGTAAAGTTTTTTTTGGTACAGATAACTGGTAAAAAATAAGTAATGTTTTTTATATAAGTATATTATTATCAGTGATACCTAGGCGTCTTTCACACGTCAACCCACATCCTACACCCCGTGGGTGGTGCGGCCACAACTACCCACTGAACCGAAGGGTTTATACAGGGTTACTTTAAAAATATTTGTATTTGCGTACGTGAAGGCAGCAAAGCTTAGAAGGCAAATCTTTATGAGGAGGTACTTCGTAGGAGGAAGTTCTTAGAAAATACAAACTAAACTATTTTGAGATTGAACAAGATGATATGAAAATGCTTTTAACACTTACTTAAAGATATAGAATTTTTAAATAAGACATATCAAAAAACTTAAGATTTTAGTAATTTAATACGCCTACTTTTGAAGGATTTCGTTTACTCCTAATACTGACTAAAATACCTATAAAGCTAGCTGTCTTTATTATTTTCAATAAAATTTAATTAACGATTTCAGTAAAATATAAGCCGAAAAAGCTTCTGGGCTTACCTACTATTAGTGTAAAAAATAATATTTTAAAATCACTCTGTATAACCCTACATCTAAGCCGCTCGATCCCAGAGCTATACTCAGTATAGTTACTAACATATTCACATACAAATACATGGATACGATAGTCTCAAACGCCACTAGTGGCGCCTCCCAAGTCGCCAGCGGTGGCTAATGTAACTGTTTACGAGCTCAAGCATTCGTCCGTAATTTACCGCGAACCTATCTGCGACTCCATCGTTATTTACGACTCTTCTCGGTTTTGGAAACAAACAAGTTTGTTGTTTTTTAGAATACAAGAGACGCCGGTTGTCTCTACGAGTGAAAGCCTTATTTTGCCGCGTACGATATTGTCCCCGTCACTTTCACTCTTACGCCTTATTGAACAAGATAGACAGTGACCCAGAAAATATTTCATGAGCCAGAACAGGATTCAGTTGTCTTTAATTAAATAATGAGACGAGCCCAAACTCGGAGAGCCAAGTGACATTGCAGAGTGGCGTTTGATTTAACTTTGTTCGCCATTTCGGGTCTATTTTTAGTTATTTAGCGCAAACAAGGAAAACTCGGTACTTGTCTTTTAGTTAATGAATTAGTGAAGACTTGTGAAATAACAGCTCGTTTCTGTGGTAAGGTTGGTTCAAATTAAACTGAGCCGATATAATCTGACAATTGGAATGTTGTGCCTAACCGTGTCATGGAAAACCATTTTTTTTAAAAGGTTGAAAATTGCTAAATAACAATTGCTGTTCGTCATAGTAGCTGTAGTTTTTTTGTTGAAAAAAAAATTATACTGTCAGTGACATAGGATTCAATTGAATGTCTGGAATCCATTTGATTGAATGGCTGAATAATGTATCGTCAGGAAGAAGAAACGGCGCCGTTTATTAAAAAAACTAGGCTGTTAATTGAACAGCCTAGTTGTTAAGAAATTTGGCTGTGACATACATAAGAACTGAGATATAACATCACATACCACAAAGTGTACTGGCATCAAAGTTACAACAAATATTAATCATCCTTTATTTAAGTAAGTATGTCATCAGCTCCATACTCGTAACTGGAGTCAGGTGTATGGCGACAGGTTCGCCCCCTGTCACATCTGGGACTAAATATCGTCCGGAGAAGTGTGGGTGCTGTACAGCTCCAGCTTTCTTTTTTTTTTCTTTCTTTCTTTCTCCTCCTAAAAAGCGATGATAGCCTAGTCGGAGAAGGCCCGCCTCTCAAGCCAGAAGAAGCGGGTTCGGACCCAGCCGACGGCACGCACCAATTTGTTCATTGTGTGAACATATGTGCGTATTGTATGTCATCTGCTACATGATTGAACCCGGTGTATGGCGACAGGCTCGCCCCCTGTCACATTTGGGACTGAATATCGTCCGGCGAAGTGTGGGTGTTGTACACCTTTGCCAGCCCCCTCGGGGGAAAGGCGTGACGATATGTTATGTTATGATATGTCTTTCTCCTCCTTTCTCTAGCTCCTTCTGGTGAAACACGTGACGATATGTATGTATTTAAGTACGAGTAAGTACTTTCAAAGCTCGTAGAAATGAAACCTATTACGCTATTTAGATCGTTGTAGGTTTCATCAATTCTCATAACAATTTAAAGGTGTTCAAGCGGTAAATCCATTGTGGAAATGGTCGTCGGTATTGATCGATGTGTTCATCGGTCGTCGATAATCCGTCTATTGGCAGTGCTCGAGACGAGGGTCGGGTGGCGCTGGCGCGGAATGACCACCGCTCGGCCGCGCGTGTCAACCCTAGGACGGCAGCGGGACTTAGGTGTTGACGACCACAAAAATGGAAAATCTTCAAACAAGGAGTAAGGTTTTATTTTTGTCTGTAGGTAGATTAAAATTTCTGCGTCATTCGATATTTTTAGTACTAGATGGAATCCTATTTTCCTACTAATAATATAAAAAAGAAAGTTTGAAGAATGGATGGATGGATGTTTGTTACTCTTTCACGCCAGAACGGCTCAACCGATCTGGATGAAATTTGGCACAGAGATAGATTATAGTCTAGAGTAGTACATAGGATACTTTTTAACCGCCGGTGAAACCGCGGGGCACAGCTAGTTTTTAATAAGGATATTACTACATGGCAATTTACTCGTAAAAATTGAAGCCTAAAAACCGACTTCCCGTCAGCCCGTCATCCAAGTAAACGAGTTTTAGATTTTGTTGATATTTTAAAAACTGCTTGGCTGTTTTCGATAAAATTTATATGGGACTTCCTCTAAAGTATGCATACTTACTAAACAAAAAAAGTTCATTAAAATCGACTCACAATTGGCGGAGTTATCGCGTAAAATAGATACAAAAAAAATACAGCCGAATTTATTACCTCATTCTTTTTGGAAGTCGGTTAAAAAATTTGGTAGCACATGGAGACGTTTATGGATTTTAGAGATGCTCACAAAATATTTAAAAGAATACCTCAAAGAGCACTTCAACACTAGATATTTATAACGATATTTCTTAAGCTATTAAAAAACAGTTTTTAAATCTTTGACAGCTCTAGCGATATATCAGATTTGTGATGGGTGTATACCGCACACATATACCAATAATAGAGTCTGTTCTTCAGTCTCCTTGCCGCCGTGCCAGCCCTGATTCAGTACGACACGACAAGGGGACAGCTCTGACAGCTCCTCCGAAGATAAACGGACGGTTTATTGGCCGCTCTGATATGTAGACAGCTTTAGTGGGTTACTAGGTAGCTCATCATCATCTTCATCACAGTCGGAAGATGTGCAATGATGAACAAAGGACTTCCCAATGATCAATGGGGCATCGTGGAGATCTGCACGATGACCGGGCGTGCGTTCCTCGTATCTGGGATTTTCTGGCGACCCTCGCCAAAACGTCAGTCGCAATTGTACACTCGTCTTTCTGTATTCTGTGGCTCACCTTCTCAGTGAACTGTGGCCCTATTCGGAGATCTGCGATTTTCATTTCACCTTTTTTCGTCCTTGTTGCTCTTGTTTGAAACGTCATAGGTGTGAGAGTGACCAAGATAAAATCTCATCTCATCTCACGCGCAGGAATAGCCCCCCAGGTTCGGTGCGCTTGTAGTCGATATTCATGATAAAAAAGAAGGTCATAGAATTCCGGGAGCAAACACGTAATGACTTCACTCATTGTCATCGTCTTTTTCGAACTAATTGTAAATGACATATTTCGGTCGTGCTTATGCATCGATTGACGTCACTACGTGTTGCTCACGTGACCGGAATGTTATACCTGGAGAAGTATATTATTATTTACTGCGTAGACACTAACCTCTCAGCCGTCCCCTAGTTGGCTCTACGAGATTTGTGCAGCGGCTACCATTTCCGTTTGCATATATAGTTAGGTAGGGCTATATAGGGGTTGACTGCCTCGGTGGCTCAGTTGGTAGTGAACATGCCTTCTGAGCTTGGGGGCGTGGGTTCGATTCCCATCTAGGGCAAACATTTATGTGACGAACATTTGTGTTTGTTCTATGTTTGGGTGTTAATATCTATTTAAGTATGTATTTAAGAATAAGTATGTACATCAGTCTCTGGCAGCCATATTACAAGCGTTGCTTAGTTTGGGGTCAGGCGACCTTGTGTGGAAGTATCCCGAATTTATTTATTTATTTATACACTTCGGGCTGGGTAATTGATCCAATATGCCGCGGCTACCATTTCGGTTTGCATATAGGTAGGGCTACATACACTCGGGGCTGGGTAATTAATCTAATATATACTAACTTATTAACTGTTTTATTACATCGTATTGCTTAAACCGCACTTGGCTGTCCAGCAGGCTCCTAGACTCCATGGCAGCCTATTCCGCACTATACGACGAGAGGACAGCCCTGACAGCTAACTGACTGACCGGATAACCCTGAGTAACCGGATGACCTATGGGCCAATTTGGTTATTTGCAGATTCGAGCTGATCCATATCTAGCGAGCGATACAACTATCAGACTACTACTGTTGTTACTACTAGCTACGCTTTGAAATGTTATAAGACGGTGGAGGTTAGTGTTTTTTTTTCACTCTATCCATTTGCAGATGATAGAACATAGCCTTTTCCTTTATTATATAAGGGTAATGATATTGGCCATCGCGTGTTATCTCGCTCGCGGAAGCTACTTGCGTTATATCGTACGAGTGAGCAAAAGAACACACGATGACCATTGCCATTGCGTTTACAAAATAAGGTGGCCTGTCTGAACCGTTAATTGTAATCCCGAAAAAACACCTTGCTTATATGACTTTAAGTTAGAATATTGGTGTAGAAACGCCCCGGTAACCAATGCCACCTCAGTATTGAGATTGAGACCTTGAACGGACAAATTAACGTTCAGTGACCAACGCTCGCCTGAATACGGATACCTACCATTTTTTTGTAAGTGTTTCATAAAGTTAAAGGTAATCTGGATGTTTTTAAGTTTTGTGTAAATCGGTTTTTTTTTCTAGCAAGCGTAGGCTACCTCATTGTTTAACATCAGACAAGATGGCGGCTAAACGCAAGCAGTAGCATTATTAAAAGAAAACAAACAACCCGGCTGCAAAATGTTGTACCCTATGTCACTTCACTATGAAGACTATCAAGACGACACTATCAAGACGATTCAATTCAAATGACACCTCACATGTTGAAATCCATTCAACTATATACGCTGTAGAGCGTGCCAAAGAAACCTTACACATACATACATATATACCCACATACATACATACACACTCGAAAACTCCACTATCCACTATCAAGACGATTCAAATGACACCTCACGTGTCGAATTCCATCAAGCTGTTTAGGTTGTAGGCCGTGCCAAATAAACTTCAACGCAAACATACATACATACATACATACATACATACATACATACATACATACATACATACATACATACATACATACATACATAAATACATACATACATACATACATACATACATAACCCTCCTTGCACAGTCGTGTAAAAAGACTTAATGTATTGTTCCTTGGGAATACTTAAGGGCGATAAGAGTTGGCTTCTATTCCAGATTTTATGTTCGAGAAAATCTTTAAAAACCTAACACCAGTGGAAACTTAGTTTCGCTTCGGGAAAGGGCCGTCAATCTGCCCAACTCCCAGATGTTTATTTACGTAGGCCGTATTCAAATGCAATACTATAAATTCAATAAGCGAAGTTCCGATTCTCGGCATACATTATCCCACGTATGGACCCATTCCGTGTCGGGTCGATCGCGCCCGCTTACAGTGGCTGGTTTATTAGATAAAAAGTGCGACTACCGCAGCGACAGTCGCGGTCAAACTCAAAATAGTACTGGAGTAACCGTAAATTTGACGTTACTGAAAAATAGTGCTAGAATAATCATCAAATTTGACGTAACTGATCGCAGTTGAGTTACTATCGAATGGAAATTAAGAGGCCCGCGCCGCTCTGAAATTTCCATACAAACGCGCTTCTCAAATTTCTTGAAAACCATTTGTCAGATTATGATGAAATTTAGCATGTACAATAAAAATAACAATATCTCCGCCCCTTAGTTCTTGGTTTTTTCAAAAAACGTTCTCAAGCGAAAATAGAGCTATGAAAAATATCCACATTTGTAAGGGGCCACTTTTGACTGATTTATTCAATAGATAGACAAAGCAAATCAAAAATCCCTTTACATAGGGAGGTTGTCTACATCATTAGCTTTTAAATGAATCCATAATATAAGGGACATTCTTAGTTGTTTAAGAATTATTAGAGAAGTGAAAATGTCATTAAAAAAATTGAATTGCACTTTGCCACTCTGTAGGTAACTTTAAAGGCTCGTTAGTATCTTTACTTGCTCTTTTCGCTCGTTATCTTCTTCTAGACGATGGCTATGGAAAACCTTAAGCCAATGCGAAGTTAGTCTAAAGTGGTCGCTGGACTCTTAAGGCTTTGAAGCAAATCCCACAGTTGAGTAGCTCAAAATCAAATAGTCGACTCTATAGCTCGTATTAAACAAGCCACCGTTTAGGTCATAATAAATATTCGGGGCACTCGTAAACACGGTCGTCTGACCCCAAACTAAGCAAAGCTAGCAATATGGCAACTAGAGACTGATATACATATTTTACACAAGCTGCGCCCCGCGATTTCACCCGCAGTTAAAAAGTATTCTATGTGCTATTCTGGACTATAATCTATCTTTGTGCCAAATTTAACAAACATCCATCAAAGAGCTAAATCATCATCCAGCTCATCCAGCCAAAGAGTAACAAACATCCATCCATCCATCCATCTATCCATACATACAAACTTTCGCGTTTATAATTTTAGTAGGATATCCTAACTAACATTAGAAATGCTCAAGTGAGTTTGTTTTTTCTTTGTAACGCTTTCGCGTCTCAACTACTCAACCAATCGTCTTGAAATTTTGTATACATGTTGTCTGGGGTACAAAAAAGGCCATAGGGTACTTTTAAACGGTTCTTGTGGGATTGCGGCTGAAACCGATGGACGCAGCTAGTATTTTTTTAATATAATTTAACACCCAGACATAGAACAAACGCAAACGTTCATCATATGAATGTTTCTCTTAAATCGAACCTACGCCCCAAGCTCAGAGGGTAGGTTCACTACCAACTGAGCCACCGAGGCAGTCAACAACAACCACTATCGCTGCGATCTTCACTTTCCCTATAGTTTCGTAATAAGCCTGCAAACCAACAAGGCCGACAGCGGCCCGACGGCCTATTTGCCCATTCTTCGTATGCGTAGAGAAAATATTTGGCTACTCTATTCTAAAATATAATACAATAAGGCCACATTTAGTAAAAAACTATTTATGGTAGTTGTTTCTACCTTTTTTATATTGAACACATAACATATCGTCACACCTCTGCCAGCTCCCCCGAGGGAGCTGGCAGAGGTGTAATACAACACCTACACTTCGCCGGACGATATTCAGTCCAAAATGTGACAGGGGGTGAGCCTGTCGCCATACACCGGGCTCCAGTCGTGTAGCAGATGACATACAATACGCACATATGTCCACAATAAACAAATTGGTGCGTGCCGTCGGATGCGTGCGAACCCGCTCCCTCTGGCTTGAGAGGCGGGTGTTCACCAACTAGGCGATCATCTCTTTTTTTTAGTTTTATGAAACGATGAACAAAATGAATCATATGTGATAAAAGTACATTCAGCGAATCAATCTACATTCTTACTTTAAGTCATAATCTTGATCATAACGTTTATGATAGATAGATAAATCAGTAAACTCTATCTTTATCGTTTACAGGTATCAATTAGAAAACTTAATAAAATTAATTACGCCCTAAGGGCTGGTGCTTACGTTGGTCAAGAATTAGCATTGCTCTTCAACGAGGTAACATTTCCTGTCTTTTGGGTACTTTACCCGCGGATACTGACTTGAGCTCTGTTTATTATTTGTCAATTATCATAAATAAGAAAATGAAAATATCGCTTAAAACTAGGATAACAATAATAATTGGCAGTTCTGTCTCTCAGAGCAATCTCTCACAAGCAAAGATGATCGTACTCTTCTGAAATTTGTGAAACATGCCTTAGTGTGTTTTGATCTCAAGCATCCGTGTTTCCGCAGCAGCTGCTCCGCGGTCGACAAAAACACCCTGTTTAGGACGCGAACCCTTTTTATGCGCCGCGCTCGTAAACATGGAAGTGGATATGTATTCCAGTGAAAGAGATTTACTTAATTGATTCAAAGGAACGCAGTGCTTGTATATTGTGACGCAAAATAAATCCCAGATGGAAAGGGCCGAGTTGGGTGCGGAAAACGTACGGAATTTAGTAATAAATGAATTGAAAACTAAACAAACACTATTATAGATAGATTCTACACAGAATTTAATTAACATTATAAATAGGTGTATCATATAATACTTAACGTGTGCGACATAGCAAACATTTGGAAAATGTTGGATAAGTATCATGGTTATTTTTCTCTCAACGCGTTATTAACTGACAACCTGCACCCCTTATACAATCATTCGGAAACGTTTGACGTTCATAAGTGTCTCTTTGATACCCAAATTGAATTAAAATATTTTGACTTTGACTTTGTTTCCGATGGGACAACTGAAATTGTTCGAATATCAGTCTATTTTTATTAATCTTGGAACAGGAAATCGAGTATAAATCCGATCAGAAGAAAGAACTACATTTAAAAACTTACGAATGCGGACTGAGACTCGAAGAATTTATGTTAATTTTTTTTGGGATCCGAATGCAAAACGTGACCGAATGATTGTGTATATGGGTGCTGGTACAGCTATTATCTTAGGTGAATATCACACTGTTTCCGCATCCAGCTGCTGTATGCGGAAAGACCGTAATCCGCATGGCTCTTCTCCGTACGGAGACGCGGTGTCAGTGTGTTATACCGTGCGGATTTTTGGTTGCAAATCGGGATTTTGCAGTCAAAATTAAAATCCACTTCACCACAACACCAGAGCGGGGTCCGGTGCAGTCTGTTTTGCGCCTTACCTACCAAAAATTACCTATCTAAATCCATACAGTCGTTGCGGAATTTATTTGTTCCAAATGTTTGTAATTGCTTTAATATAGGTCTCAGTGACCTGAAATAAATAAATTGTAATTATTATTAATAAAATTATCTTACCATGATAATACAGTAATTTCTAATGACTAATCATGCTTGTTACCCGACTGCACAAGAAGGAGAGTTATGTTTTTCGAGTGTGTGTGTGTGTATGTATGTATGAGATTTCTTTGGCCCTACAGCCTAAACAGCTTGATGGATTTCGACATGTGAGGTGTCATTTGAATCGTCTTGATAGTGGAAGAGACATTAAGTAACTTCAACATTTTGCAGCCGGGTTTTTTGTTTTTCTTTCATTAATGTTACTTATTGTTGATGTTCTTGTCTTAGCGATACTTACAATGACAGTTATACCTATTGTTGTAAATTTAGATTTATGAAAAATGTACCTATTAAAATAATTATTTTCGTGTAATTAAGATATGACATTATGGAGCCTACGAAGAGCCAAAACAAGTAGAGCTAGCGGCCGATGAACCGCGGCATCTCGTTACAGATGTGACGGATGGTAGTGTGGTGCCCGTCGTAATCGAGTTGGCTGATTTGTTGATGTTGAGGTAGTTTGGGGCGGATGTTACTTGGATGTGTCCGGGTAGTGCGAACAAATACGCGGGGGATGATCGGGGAAGGGCGGAGGGGGGGCTGGTTCATCGATTTCAGCTCACAGAAAATATATGGCAGTAGGTACTAGGAATGTTCATAATCGAGCCTTAAATAATCACCAATATTTTGAATGCGAAAGTTTGTGACTTATGTGTTTGTTTGTATTTTTCATAGGGTCCTTTCCCTCGGGGGAAAGGCGTGACGATATGTTATGTTGTTTTAAGTCAATCAACAATATTTCCAATCCTGAGGACAGCATCCAAATTATTAGACCACAGCCTATACGAATTCCGTCATTCTCCTTTAAAACATAACCTTCGGTGAAAAGGTGACCGAGTGTAAACCCGGAAGTATCAACGATGTTATAAAGTATTTAAAAAAATCGAATCGAAAATATGGTCAACGGGTACAAATGCGTCTGTGAGACAATTGCGTCTTTCGGAATTACTGTCAAACCGTTCACAAATTAGGTCATTAACGCCATCTAGTACAGATTATTATAAATAAAGTAAAAAAAAAAGATTTAGTTGGCGCTTAATTTGGTAAAGGCTTGTCAGTGATTCTCGAAAGACTCAATTGCCCCACAGACGAATTTGTACCAGTTGACCCTACCTATAGACATACTATGACATCGATATACCGGAATCGATACTAGAGGCTGATGTTAATTCATTAGTTTAATGAATCAATGAGCGATAGCGTCGCTTGTTACATCCCCTAATTAGACGTAAGCGACAATTAGCTTATATACATTGCATGTACCTATTAGTCATATAATTAAACTATTCAGCGTTATTGTTGTGCTTACAACTTTAGTTTTGTTTCATTTTGATTATTTTGTATTTTATTAATACTTTCATATGTATTCAATAAATTAAGTTAGTTATTATGCTAGTTACTTCATTTCAGTTTGTAAAAAAAAGATAGTGTGTAATAAAGACACATTTAAATGATATGAAAATATCAAAAACTTACTTTTAATATTTTTTTTTAAGATATGCTCGCTGACTTCATATAAACCAATTTTAAAAACCGTGTGCAAATCAATTCAGTACGTATTTTTTGAGGATATTCCAGACAGATAGACAGCAAACATTGTATAATTTTAGATAATATTATTTATTTTTCAATTAATCTCAAAAGAAAAAAATTTGGGTTAAACAAAATTTTTTTATCATTTGAATCTATCAGCACAAAAAAAAACTAGTTTTCTTAATCTTCTAATTTAACAAATACTTTACAATACAATACAATACAATACATCTTTATTGCACACCAAAAATACACAGTAAAACAAACATAAAGAAAAAATTAAACAATAAAATATCATTCGGCAGTACAAGGGCGGCCTTATCGCCTAAAGCGATTTCTGCCAGGCAACCTACTTTGTGGTAATTATTCGAGGCCTTTGCTAAGTTTTGTTAGTAAAACACTTGGATTTTGTTAAGTTAGATTTTATAAGAATAAGGCGTCTCCCAGACAGACGTGGCCTGCGGTGGCGGCCGCTAAAGCAAAAGTCCAT
Organism: Peribatodes rhomboidaria; assembly: GCA_911728515.1. Taxonomy (NCBI): domain Eukaryota; kingdom Metazoa; phylum Arthropoda; class Insecta; order Lepidoptera; family Geometridae; genus Peribatodes; species Peribatodes rhomboidaria. The sequence continues at coordinate 12,850,645 of OU452179.1, read as the reverse complement.
AGGCCGTGATCGCAAGCCGCGTCTGTGTGGGTGACGCCTTAACCCCTTACAAATAAACGTTATACTACAGTGTATTGTCTTGGAGTAGTTATACAGCAAGTTCCTAACCAATCGTTATTAGACTCGGGTATGTAGGTAAGTAGGTCATTTTTAAAAGAAAAGCTTACTGATTGAGGCGATTCGTAGACATGACCAACTTAAAATAGAACAGAGTTCAATGAGGGAACCACCATCCTAATGTCTTTACAAAACTCACAGCTGTCCATACACATTTTTAGTTCCATAATTTCGCCACGTCCACAGATAAATTTGTCGGTCCGTACATAATGAAGATGCGGTTTTTGCTCCTCGCCATTCCGCCATATTGCCGGCCCCGACCGAGGAGTTTAATATTTTATTGCCCAGTATTTATGGGCACTTTTTCATTGCCTTTTGTGCTATGGTAATTTCGGGAAGTTTCTCTTCAGAAATAATGCGCAATTGTATTGTGGTTCGAAATTTTATAATAAGGCAATTTTGGACGAACGAGCCAAATGTACATTATGGTGCTGGTATAACGAGTTTTTGCTGGCTAAAAGACAGGGACATGGAAGTATTCCATGATAGGGGGAGGAGTTTTTTGGTTCACCCCCGATCTTCCGCCCCGGCTTAGTAGGTACCAGGTTGCAAAAATTGGAGGGACAGATTTTATAATAATAATAATAATAATAATTTTTATTTCAGGCAAAAAAACCCATACATTAAATATCTAATCATAATTTATAATAGTACAAAAGAAAAGTTGTGTAAACAATACTAAAATAAATTTGTGCTACGAGTATATTAAATATAAATCACAGTCCTATTTCCGGTTCGCGCTCTGGTGGACTGTCATCCATGATTTAAAAATCGGGCTACCGAGGTAGTCCCCCAGGCATTGCAGTATGCCGTTCTTCGAACATCTCAACCCAGCCCACTCTAGATCTGATGACGGCAAAGAAATCCGGAACCCGTGCATCGGCGAACATGCTCGACGCGCTGCAATAACGCGGTTTCTTCATGAGAATGCGAAAAGCATCATTGTATTGCACCCTTATGGTATGATACGTTTTGCGTGTGTACTTGGTCCATAGCTGACAGGTGTATAAGCACAGACAGTACGCCTTAAAAAGTGTTATTTTTACGTCTGTGTTGCAGCTGGAAAAACGGCGCGCGAGCATGTTACACCGTATGGACAGGCTCCTTCTTTCGCGTTCCATTTTAGGGGGCATTTGGCCTTGTCTACTGTCCCTGCAAAAAGTTTCCACAATTTATTGCTAAAAACTTTTGTACTTAGAGTACCACCGAGCAATTAACCTGAAGAGGTGTCATGACACGTTGGGATGTTTGAAATCGATTTTAACAATTTCCGAAAAGAGAAAACGTCCACGTCCGTAGGAATGTACTCTATTCTGATTCCCTACACGTGGTCCCCGGATAGTGCTAACTGGGTAGCAAACTCTGGTGGGAGGCTTCAGCCGTGGCTAGTTACCACCCACCGGACCAAGCCATGCCGTGAAATGACCTAGTCGTGTTTCGGGATGTACTCGTAGTCCGGTGTAACCGTTCCGAAGACGGGTCTGAGCAGTGGCGCACTTGTAGCGCCTCACTCAACTGCCGTCTTTGTACTTCTTCGCTCTACAAAACTTCAAGGCGAGAGTAAATAAGTACCTTATAGGTCGTCGTGCTCCATCTTAGACCACAACGCTTTAATTAGTCGCTCATTGGTTAGTACTCAATTGAAAGTCTGAAATCCAACTACACGAGTGATACTCTTCGCTTCTTTATCTACTGATGAGTCATGACAAGTAAAAGCTCTGTTTTCGTTAAAAGCATTCATTGCAGTAAGATAAAGCTCTGAAAACAACAAAGCTTTTAGTTGAGTCAACAAACACGCTGGCTGTTGTGTTTGTTTGTCAACCAGTTTGATATAAGTTTACTTTGCACGATGCTCTCATCTCTATGTTAAAGTTAATTTAATTATGCTCCTAGTGCTTTTTTTGCTTTAACATAACATATATCATAATTATAGGTATTCATAATTTCGTCAAGCGATGATAGCCTAGTGGGAGAAGGTCCACCTCTCAAGCCCGAGGGAGCGCGTTCAACCCCAGCCGACGATACGCACCAATTTGTTCATTGTGTGAACATATGTGCGTATTGTATGTTATCTGCTATACATGACTGGAGCCTGATGGATGGTGACAGACTCGCCCCCGTCACTTTTGAGACCGAATATCGTCCGGCGAAGTGTGGGTGTTGTATTACAAAGGCGTGAAGATGATGATTTCATCACGCATTTTCCCCAAAGGAGCTGGAAGAGGTAAATTCCAGACACACACTTTGTCGGACGATATTCCGTCCCAAATATGAAAGGGTGAACTAGCCGCCATTAGCCAGGCTCCCGCTCCAGTTATGTAACAGACGACATTTTATTATAAATAAATAATAAATAAAAAATAATTTATTGCCTAAAATTAATAAAACAAATTACAAATTAATACTGGGTACACACACATCAAGCCAACGAACGCCAACGCACTTATAATATTTTGCTCTAACAAGTAAAGGAAAAATAATCCCAGCCACATGACATGCACGCTACATAAGACGCTCGCAATATCGAGATATGGCGCCATAACCCCAACCATAGAGAAACCACAACGCAATACGTGGCATGTAACATTGCGAAATGACTTCAAAAGTCAGACCGTACAGAACATTTCTCTTGCCTGAAACATTTTTCCAAATGAAACGCGCCACTACTCTCTAATCTGCCTGCAAAAAGTAAAGAAGTTTGTTTGTAACAACAGAACCATATTTTAGTTCATTCAGTGAAATTATAAATGTACATTATACTCCCACTGTGCGCTCTTTTGTCCGCGACAGCTGTAGTTTAATAAACACAGGATACGCGACCATTGTGCACCTTCACCGTGCGAGACCGACAACCGACGGCCGACATACAATGCACTTGACAAACACCGTAACTTAATGCCATAAGGATCATAATGCAACTTCACAGGTTCTCGAATACAAATCATGAACAAAGTTACGGCTGCCTTTACAATGGACCGTATTTAGTCGGAATATGGTGGTTATTTGAACGGTAAAGCGCTGGAAATAATGTTTATCGTGGGAATAGCAGGACAAGTCGGCACAAGTTTTAATTAATCCGCGCGAAGCGAGCGTGACGAGTGATTCGCGCGAGTGCGTCGATCCCGCCCGCCCAGCGCCACCGCCGCCCTACGCCGCCCGAGCGCAAAGAGGTCATCTATTGTTCAAACTAATGCTCAGATTGTTATCTTATGATAATTTTGAGTGATTCTGCTCGAATGATTAATGGCTGGTCACACTTATTTCATAAATGAGAAAGTTGTATATTACGCGCTCAGATCAACTAGAATATCAGATGGCGCACGGCGTATGATGTAGGTGAAGCCACTTCTTGTTACATGTGTGCTGTGGAAGTGTTGCCATGAAAAAAAAAATTACCCTGAGTATTGTAGTTTTCCAACGTATGTATCCGCATTCCACTGAATTCATGTAATAGTTCCCAGGTTAATTAATCAAATGTTTGCCAAATATCAATTGCCAAATAATCATCATCATACCTTAATCATAATACCTAAACTGGACGACAGTTTTGAAATAAAGATTTTTTTAAATTACTCAACGGAAGGCAATTTAGTAGACTTAGTATTAGGGTTCTGGTAGCACCCCTTGAGTATGGAACCATAATACGTAATCAGAAAAAAAAAAAATTATAAGTACGCGTTGAATTGAAAACCACTTTTCGTTGGTAAAAAATTAAAACTTACCCTGATGGGATACGCAGTCCTTTTCAGACGGCGAAGGCCAAGCTTGGTCAGGTAAAAGTCACTTTCATTAAAATGATCTGAACAGACAACATCTCTTTTTGATGGTTGCCATTTTTTATCATTTCGACTTTTTTGTATGGCAACCACCCATTCTTTTAATGTCGCTTTTTCAATCTTAATTGGGAACCTAAAAAAGTCTTAGGATTTAAAATAATATTTTGGAGAAAAAAAATGCGATTATGACAACACTGCATGACATTTCACAAATTCATGTAATGTCATTGTCAAGTCCTAAAATGGCATTATGGACTTTGTATCTAGTTGCCAATAAAATAAAATAAAAAGCATTATGTAAATATAGGTATCCGAAATTATAACCTAAAACAATGCTGTTTACTATATAATGAGATGTTATTAACAATTCTTTTTCACTTTCGTGTAGTTAGTGCAGAGTTTCACAGCACATGACGGCATCGTTCCAGAATTTTTTTGTATGTTCTCAGCGTGACGTCCAGGTTAGTACTGACGAAGCGAGTAGCGTAGTTTTTTTGCGTCAATGTGTGAGTGTTGTGTACATATACGAGAGTAGCGTAGTTTTTGGATGGTTCTTGGCTTCACCTAAATCAAACGCCGTGCGCCATCTGATATTCTAGTTGATCTGAGATTACGCGAATGTATGAGTAAGTAACTATGAAACTGCTACACTATATACCTAATAAGTTTTATTATAATTTTGCTCTTGTTGTTTTGTTATTTGTGGTGTGAACAATAAAGAGTTTATCTAACTATCTACTCGTATCTATCTATCTATCTGCTACACAGGTTTGAATGAAATGTATAGGTTTAAAATAAAAACATCTACTCCTTTCCTAAATTAATATCAAATTAAAATATGTATCTCTTTTTTTTACCCGACTTCAAAAAAGAAGGAGGTTCTCAATTTGACTGTATGTTTTGTATGACTGTTTAAATTTTTTGTACGATCATTCCGCCGATTTTAAATTGTTTTTTTTGTTTGGTACGTTATACGAGTACGTCATATATTACACATACATATTATTTATTTATTATTTACATACCTATCTACCTTAAACATTTTAGCAAAATCGATCAAACGGTTTTTAAAATATCAACTGAATTAAAAAAAAAATTACGAAATCCTTTTCGAAGGACGGGTAGAGTCTGTTGTTTCAGCTTTGCTTTTAATATTATTATCATATAAGGCTTCTTTAACATAGCAAAACATATTGATCCCATGAAATAAGTCCCAAGTAAGTGTATACAAAATACAGGAAAGCTATTTCAATTGAATAAATATTTCCACAAAAACGATTGTCTGACAAAAATTCGTACACAAATCGTTGAGCAAACAAGCCTCAAATTGTGCGAGCAGAATGCTACAGCCGTTCGTTAGGTATCGACAGGGGCGTACTTTCCTCCACCCCTATAAAGTCCACTTCTACAGGGCAACCTGCAAACTGAGTATCATGAAAGCTGACGTGGTTTCGTAATGAGTGATTACGATTTTTGTAAATCGGGAACTACTCACGCATACGATTTGAGTCGGTTGCTCTGACCTTAGTTTTCACTGCATTCGGTGGTCTTTATCATGGAGAGATGTTTTTTAATGTTTGTTTTTTTTTTAACTATGGTTAGAGAATCGACTCAAACCGTACGTGAGTAGGTAATAACCGTTTTCAAAAAATCAAAATCTGATTATTTTCAAGGCCAGGATGAGTAAGTACATTCTAGGTCTTCATGCTCCATTTTATATCATAACGTCGCTATACATCAGGCCTCTAACCAAGTCACATTCATTTGCAAGCGATTCTATTTTCACAATCCCTAAAGCTCGAACGACAGCTGCTGATTGGACGAAATACGAACTACACAAATGTCACGTGATCTTATTTTCAACTTGTCCAATCAGCTGTTAACGGTAGAGCATGCAATTTTAGAAATAGAATCGCTCGGAAGCGATTGTAACTTATCTGGGGCCCCAGGGCTTCCAGGTGAGTTAATCAAATCAAATTCGTCCGATCTGTCAATCAAAACCGTTCCGAAGACGGGTCTGACCAGTATCGCACTTGTAGCGCCTCACGCAACTGCCGTCTTTGTACTTCTTTACTTCACAAAACTTCAAGGCTAGAGTGAATAAGTACCTTATAGGTCGTTGTGCTCCATCTTAGACCACAACGTCGCTTAACATCAGGCGAGTTGGTGGTCAAACGCCGACATATTGTACATAAAAAATATTTAAAAAAGAAACAAATTTGTTCATGAAAATGCTGACAATTTCAGGTACACACTTACATTTATGTATACTTTAGGTAAATATAGGGGTAACATAATTATGTTACAATAAGATCATAAATATTCTTGTGCTGCAGGTGACTACATTCCTTCATATTTCACAAAGTGTAGGCGTATGTGATGGTCAAACGTAAACCTTTTCAATATATGTATAAAAACACAGTCCTCCTTTTTTGTTTACCGTAGTCGGGTAAAAATACCAACTCAATAAGGCCCGATTTCTCACACATTCATTTTGTAATATAACCACATATTTAGTAATGATAACTAACTGTATTTGATACCGGTTTGATAAACAAATTGTGTAACGTTGATCTCATTACATGTTTTTAATTATTTAATCATCGCTATTATTTTAGGTTTTTATAAATGTAAAATTCGTACTGTGTTTTTGGCGACAAAAAATAAACTGTTATTTAATTGACACACTTGTTATGGATCTTTGTTTTCTTATCTATGACTAGCTGCGGCCCGCGGTGTCACCCGCTGTTAAAAAGTATCCTATGTGCTACTAGACTATAATCTATCTCTGTGCTTTGTTTCATCCAGATCTATTCAGCCCTTCTGGCGTGAAAGAGTAACAAACATCCATCCATCCATTCTTACAAACTTTCGCGTTTATAATATTATAGTAGGATTTAGGATTTTTTCTTTTGCCATCGTGGGGACAGTCGCCGTCAAGTGTCCAGGGCCCCTGGTCCTCTAGATCCAGCCCTGTCTATCGACGAGCGATGGCGGTAGCTCGCAACGAGTTTTATCGGTTAATTTGTTCAGTACACACACCGCCCGCGCCGTGCCGACTCTAATTTGCACGAATATTTGTGTAGCGTAATTACGTTATTAACGTTGCTATTTGAATTACAGTTACTTTGAAATAATAAATAAAGTATTAACACTTTCATTGCGCAGGTATTTGCATTTGTAGTTCAAGTCTGCAGTCGCCTTCCTACCCTAGTATGTGCACTACGATAATCTTCTCGTCTGGTTAGTCTTGAAAGAAAGTGACAAAGGACAGCTCTATAAAAAGAGTCAAGAAAATTTTGTCGCGGCGTGCATGCGATCTGCTGTCTGTGCTGCTGCTGTGTGATGCATGCTGTCTAGTGCCGATCGAAACGTATTCGAACCACCGTCATTTTGTAAAAACCGTTTATTGTCGAATTGTAAGAAAAATTTACAAGAGTCTGTCGACGGCCTAAAAATAGGTAACAATAAAATACATCAACTAAAAAAATATATTAAAAAAAGCTTGTTAAGAATGTACCAGATTAGCGACACTAAAATACACTTTTCCCCATCCGCAATTTAAAAAACGTCGACACAATTTTTTTGTCATTTACTCAAATATACTAATACTAGCTGCGCCCCGCGGTTTCACCCGCGGTTAAAAAGTATCCTATGTGTTAGACTATAATCTATCTCTGTGCCAAATTTCATCCAGATCTGTTCAGCCGTTCTGGCGTGAAAGAGTAACAAACATCAATCTATCCATACATACAAACTTTCGCGTTTAAAATATTAGTAGGAAGTAGGATAGGATTTATTGTTAACATATCGTTACGGAAACTGTAAATATTATAGATAACTAGCTGACCCGGCAAACGTTGTTTTGCCATATAATATATTTCTTACATCACTGAGGGCTATGAAAAATAGATAGTAGCCGATTCTCAAACGTACTCGTACTGAATATGCATACAAAATTTCTTAATCTGTCAAGCCGTTTCGATGGAGTATGGTAACTAACATTGTGACACGAGATTTTTATATAAATAGAGAAGATGTAAATATTATAGATATTCAAGTGGTACGCAGTGAAAGTGTTAAACGGTATAACGGTCGTTTATCGGCGGTGGCGAGCGTCAAATTCTGCGGTGTGCCGCACAATGCGCTCGTTACGTCCGCGGCGTTCGGACGTTTTACAAATTTCGCTCCTTTTCACTATCCAATAACTATAATAATAATAATAATAAATTCGGGACACTTCCACACACGGTCGCCTGACCCCAAACTAAGCAAAGCTTGTACTATGGCTGCCAGGAACTGATATGCATACTTAGATATTTTTAAATACATACTTAAATACATATTAACACCCAGACATCGAACCAACTAGGTAGTTTAATTTCCATATTTTCATCATTATCATCGTCGACTGCCTCGGTGGCTCAGTTGGTAGTGAACCTGCCTTCTGAGTTTGGGGACATGGGTTGGATTCCCACCTAGGGCATACATGTGATGAACATTAGTGTTTGTTCTATGTCTGGGTGTTGTTATCTATTTATGTTTGTATTTAAAAATATCTTAGTATGTATATCAGTCTCTGGCAGCCAGCTACAAGCTTTGCTTAGTTTGGAGTCAGGCGACCGTGTGTGCAAGTGTCCCAAATTTATTATTTAATGATAATTCTTGAAAATTCTTATATTATTATCGTCGTAGCGTCACGTCTTTCCCCCGAAGTGGCTGGCAGAGGTGAACAACACCCACACTTCGCCGGACGATATGCTGTTCCAAATGTGACAGGGGCGAGCCTATCGCCAATATTTTCATCGCTCAAAGAAAAAAAAGTTGCTTTTGATACGACTACTCACATTGCACATACATTTTCAGATTATGTCTGAATGGCGTCTATGGAATAATTATGTGTACTTTTGCACCTGCACTTATGGTTTTGGGTATTTCATAAATTTTGTGGTTTAGTTTATTTGCAAGCAAAAAAGAAATCTACCTGTTAATTTAGAGTTTGAACTATCTCTACTCCAAATTTCACTCAAATCTTTTTAGTCGTTTTACCATGAAAAGTGGGATAAGTACATACATACTCACTCATTCCCACATTCACTCACAAGTTTTCGCGCTTACGATAGGTGCTAGTATGAAAGTATCATAAGAGTTTTCTTATGAGGCACTTATTAATATTTGAGGTAGCGTTTTCGGTACGCGGTAACTACTTGAGTTTATAACAAGGGGGAAATCCGTAAGAAATACCACCGACGAACATAAGTGCCCTCGAAGACGGCGAGCGCAGTCAGAGGTGAACCAGACAATTATCTTCGCAAACATCCCCCTTTAGCCCCCTAGACCCCACCCCTCGGTCGTTTCACTAATTTATAATTCACTTCTCTAGGGGAGGGGGAGGGGCGACATTCAGTGTGTTTGTAGCAAATGATGACGTAGTTTGACCGGCTTGCTGAGATTAGTTACTATAGTTGATTGAATGATTGTTTGCTCTTACAGAAGATAATTTGTAAAGGACTGCGCTCCGCAGTGTTAGACGCGGCTAAAAAGTACCTTAAAACCTTTTTTGTATCCCTGACGAGTCGATGACAGCCTAGTTGGAGAAGGCCTGCCTCTCAAGCCAGAGGGAGCGGGTTCGGACCCAGCCGACGGCACGCACCAATTTGTTCATTGTGTGAACATACGTGCGTATTATAAGTCATCTGCTACATACCTGGAGCCCGGTGTATGGCGACAGGCTCGCCCCCTGTCACATTTTTTTTTTTTTTTTTTTTTATAAATTCGGGACATTTCCACACACGGTCAGCTGACCCCAAACTAAGCAAAGCTTGTACTATGGCTGCCAGAGACTGATATACAAACATATATAATTTTAAATACATACTTAAATAGATATTTAACATCCAGACATAGAACAAACACAAATGTTCACCGCATAAATGTTTGCCCTAGGTGGGAATCGAACCCACGCCCCCAAGCTCAGAAGGTAGGTTCACTACCAACTGAGCCACCGAGGCAGTCTGGGACTGCCTCGGGGGAATTTGGGACTGAATATCGTCTGGCGAAGTGTGGGTGTTGTACCTCTGCCAGCCCGCTCGGGGTAAAGCGTGACGATATGTTATGTTATGACAACGTGCATGCAAAATTTTATGACGATCGGTTGAGTAGTGAAGGCATGAAGACGTAACAAACACACGAACAAACAGGCACTTCTGCATTTTGTAATGTTATAGTTAGGAAGTTAGGATTTTAGGTTAGAAAAGAATGTCTCTAACATTTATAGACTACTTCAAATATAAGGTAAACCAATAATAACGTCGCCCTTGTACTGCCGAATTTTTCTATGTTTGTTTATTTTGTATTTTAGTATGCAATAAAGATGTATACGTATTGTAATAATTTAGAACAACTTTACCATCATTTTCAATACGCCATCACCCACTGCTGAGAATAGGTATGATTTCAACCTACTTCAAAAAAAGAGTAGGTTCTCAATTCGTCTGTTTTTTTTGATTGTTATGTTATTTTTTTTGTGTGGATCTTTCATTATAGGTGATCCCATATCATAGTTGGTTTTTTAGGCTTTGCTTTTTATCATGGTACATCACTCTGTAGACCGCTCGGCATTTCTTACGCATCACTATTCAGGACACTCGGCATTTCCGATACATATATTATATATACATATATATATATAGCAACCTTTTTAGCAATCTATGTACTTAGCCTGCAAGAGCTTCGAACTAAATTAGACATTATTGTGGCAGCATAGAATACAAATTAGCAAAGTTTCGTGCTAAACTTAATTTCCATCCGTTCTAATTTCTTTGAACCGTTCAAACTAATTAGCTCTTTTATCTACGTAGGTTTCAAGCAAAGAGTTGAGGCTCAACTTAAAATGGTTGTCTTTATAGGACAAAGACATCGCGTAAAATATGGGTTTCATATAGCCTCGTCGCATCCAGAGTACGTGAAATGAAACCAATAAATATTCGTTATGTTATTTTAACGTGAAACCCGTACTATCGTCGCTACGGGGCGATATTTCGCAGAATTTATAGGGAAGCATTCGTCAATTTGTCCCATAAAATCTAGTTTTGTTGAGTTTTGTTTGATTGTCGATTATCTGACGTCCAGGACAAATCGGCGATCGTTAAATTCGACTAGTGGACTGTGAACTAAACGGAGAGTATTCTCGAGTTCTCAAATAGTTAAAACACATATAACAGCTGTGCCCCGCGGTTGCACCCGCAGTTAAAAAGTATCTTATAAGTTATTCTAGAGTATAATGTATCTCTGAGCCAAGTTTCATCTAGATCTGTTCAGCCGTTCTGCCCTGATTGAGTAACAAACATCTATCCATCTATCCATCCAAACTTTTTCGCATTTATAACATTAGTTGCTCTATAGCTCGCGACCGACGCTTGTCTTTCTGTACAGGTCGCTTTCCTCAACCGATTCTCGTAAAATTTTGTGAGTTGGTTCGAAAACTAACTATATACGGATTTTTTTTGCCGAGTCCATTTTAAAAATTTTAATAAAGTGGTAACAACAAACAAACAAATATAAAAGAAAAACTCCGCCATTTTGATCAAATTCCAAAAACTGCCTCGCAAAAAATTTTATACAATTATCGCACCTACTCACGAAATTTCAAGAGAATCGGTTGAGAAATGCGACCTGTAAAGGAAGCCAAACATCCGGAAGAGATCCGGAAAGAAATCGGACATACGAAAGCATTTTTATAGAAGCTGAAGCAGAGACGCTTCGCTTGCTAATGCTCGCTCGGTCGATTAGTGTGATAGTGTTATCTATACTAATATTATAAAGAGGAAAGATTTGTATGTAAGTAAGTAGTTTTTCAAAAACTACTAGTTTCAAAAATTCTATTTAAAAAATTCTTTCACAATTAGGAAGCGACATTATTCCTGATTGACATAGGCGTCAATCAGGAAAACGTGAGCGGAGCCGCAGGCAAAACTGCTGGTATGTGATAAATAATAGATCAGTAGATGTGCGTAAGGACATACTTTTTTATTACAGGCTACTAGGTATGTCTAGGAAATGCGTAATAAGGTATGCTATACACGTTGTTTGTTCTCATATTTCTGTCGTCATTATCATACATACCTGTATTTAAAGTTATCGAAATAAATCGTTTAACATAATACGAGATTGAAACATAAAAACAGATGTGTTTTTTACGTTTTTAAATATGTGGGACTACGAGCTTATTATTAAATCGTATAATCCAGACTAAGACAAAATAGAAAGCGATTAGAGGACTTTATCCTCTTCATTTCTTCTTCTATTGCACATTTTTATAGATTCATCAGAGCACTTTATCCCTTTTACCTGACTGCGCAAGGAGGAGGGTTTTGTTTTTCGAGTGTTAAGTATTTATATATGTATGTATGCATGTATATGGGTAGTATGTATGAGGTTTTTTTCCAGGAGCAAACACGTATGACGTCACTCATTATCGTCAAACGCACTCATCAATCGCACTATGTTTAATGACTTTTTTCGGTCCTACTTAAGCATCGATTGACGTAACTGTGTATTACCCACGTGACCGAAATGCTATACCTGGTGGAGTATATTATGCATGCTAAAGCCTAAACAGCTTCATGGATTTTGACATGTGAGGAGTCATTTGAATCGTCTTGATAGTGTAAGTGACAAAGGGTACAATATTTTGCAGCCGGGTATTTTTTTTTTTTAATAATGTTACTCGTTTCTTTTTTGTTATTAGACATTTTTATAGATACAGAAAGTTACGAGTAAATCCTAGTATTGTCAAGCGCTATTTTAAATATCCTTTAACCAAGAATAAGGTCCTAGACAGATAGCTGTCGTAAAATCCGATCCGCCGGTCCATTCAATTTATATTTCGGATAATGAGGAGAGGCGTACAATGTTGACAATAGTTCTGATAAACATTGTGATCCGGCTATATTGGAGATTACTGTAGTTAATTGGAAACGAAACGTCGGTCGCTTGTATACATTTTGAATCAGAGACGTTATAGAAAATGTTCAAGCTAGACATTTTAGATAGATTAGCGCTAGATGAAAGCGCTGGCATATGTTCAATTGTTCACTGTTGGCGTGTCATAAATAAATTTAAGAAAAAAATTCGTTGTTTATTTCAGTTTGAAATGTTTAGCCATGAAAACCTAGTTGGAGAAGGCCCGCCTCTCAAGCCAGAGTGAGCGGGGTCGATCTCAGTCGACGGCACGCATAAATTTATTCATTGTGTGAACATATGTGCGTATTGTATATCATTTGCTACATTACTGGAGCCCCGTGTATGGCGACAGGCTCGCCCCCTGTCACATTTGGGACTGAATATCGTCCGGCAAAATGTGGATGTTCCATAACACCTCTGCCAACCCCCTCGGGGGAAAGACGTGGCGATATGTTATGTTAAAATGTTTAGCATAACTGCAAATCTATGATCGGTGATGTCACCTGAAGTTTAGGAATTAGATAATTTCTCATTCCAAATTCAATTCTATAGATCCTAACCATAGAATTAAATTTGGACTAAGAAATTATCTAATTCCAAAACTTACTAATTTATTAATTTATTTTTGTTTTCGTTGAATGGAAACTGCGACTTTATTGAAAGTTTTGTTTTACCTTTGGATTTCATTAAATAATATTGGTTGCACTAGAATCAGCTGACAGAACGTTTGGGGTAAGCTGACGTCACTTTGTAAGTACAGGGCGATCATTTATCTGCAAAGTTGACTAAATGATAGAACTAAAATGTTTGTGAGAGGCTAGCAGTTTTGTTTAGGAAATACGATGATGGCTCCCCCATTCAACTCTATAGAAAAGTTGGTAGCACTATAAGTAACCGCCGCGATCCGGTTGCGGGTAATCCGGGTATAATCGGATACGACCGGCTTCAACCGGTACCGTTCGGCTTAGAACCGGGCTCAATGCTGCCGGCTCCCGTTTACTGTTTTGCATTTTTGCAAAACGACTCTAGTACAAAGGTTCAATGGATCTCAATTGCAATTTTCAAACTCTTTCAAAGTTTGCCTCTAAGGCAACGGTGCTGTATTTCTTTCGCTATCAGATGTTTTTGTTATTTTTTGCTGTGATGTTTTGAGTGAATCGGTTTCTTATAGGCAATTGTTGCTCGTAGTTGTTTTGCATTAAGCGAGGTGGCCAAGAACAAGCCTATAATCATGGTAAAATAATATACTCCGCCAGGTATAGCATTCAGCAACACGTAGTGACGTCAATTTAAGCTCAAGACCGAAATAGGTATATTACAACCACAGACATCCAATACAGTAGGTAACAACAAGTTCGAAAGAGACGGATGACGATGACGTCACTACGTGTTCGCTGCAGCACCACGTAGTGACGTCAATCTAAAGTCAAAGTCAAAGTCAAAATATTTTTATTCAATTTAGGTATCAAAGATACACTTATGAACGTCAAAGTTATTTAAATAGACTCGACCGCCTTGTTCGGACAAAAAGCCTCTACTCAGAAGAACAGGCAGGAAACTGAGGGGCATTATTTTTTCAAATAATAAATAAATTACAGTCTCACAAATCTCACTAAGCTTAAGCAAGACCGAAATAGGTATATTACAATCACAGACATCCAATACAGTAGGTATAGGTACTATATTGGATGTCTGTGATTACAACAAGTTCGAAAGAGACGGATGACGTCATTACGTGTTTGCTGCAGCAACACGTAGTGACGTCAATCGATGCTAAAGCTAGACCGAAATAGGTCTATTACAACAAGTTCGAAAGAGACGGATGAGGATGACATCACTACGTGTTTGCTGTATGCTAGACCTTGTTTTTTTGGATCACGCCTATACCTCTCAATTTTTTTTTGCGAAAACTGAAACTTATTTTCAGTTTTTCTTTAGTATAATGGCTACATTTGTCTAGATTAACTTTATCGAAACTTAGATATTTACCAATCATTCTTAAATGGATAGCTCTATTATCTGCGCAGTCACGTGAAAACCCAAACTTAGATAAATTGGCGCATCAAAAACCAAATCAATTAGGCAAGATGATTTGGAACCAATTGGCTGCAGGTCGGAGCCATCGCGGCCTGCTGGAGGGCGGGCGGACGCTCAGGGCAGACGTTCACTGCTCCCGAACTAGATGTGCCGCGGTAAAGGCTTTTGCACCGCTCAAAGAAAGTAGAAAACAGTACGGATTGTTGAGCTGACAAAAAAAAACTACCATCCTTAAAATAATTACTAAAAACATTCAATTAAAAATGTGTTGTGGAAACTGACGTGGCTCTCACACACACATTATGATTTTATGGAACGAGAATTACTCAGATACGATTAGTCGAATATTCCGACTTAGTTCCAACCGCATTCGGCGGTCTTTATCAAGGCGCATGAGCTGCTGCGTCTCACATAGTACTGACTGAAATAAATATTTTCTTAATTTTATTCTTATCATAGCGATGGCAGCCTAGTTGGGAGAAGGTCCGCCTCTCAAGCCAGAGGGAGCGGGTTCGAACCCAGCCGACGGCGCGCACCAATTTGTTCATTGTGTGAACATACATACGAGTATGTGCGTATTGTATGTCATCTGCTACATGACTGGAGCCCGGTGTATGGCAACAGGCTCGACCCTTGTCACATTTGGTACTGAATATAGGCCGGCGAAGTTTGGGTGTTGTATTACACCTATTCCCCTCGGGGAATGTTTCGATTTGTTTTGTTATATTTTTACAAAACATAAGATGTAAAACCAAGTAATCATTCTAATTATCACACACACTTCATGACATTGATACTAATAATGTAAAAATACTTATTTGAATATGTCTGTGTTCACTGCCGCTTCGCCCGCGTAGTAAGAGCTATGTTTACAAGCGCTAAACAAGAAGATTGTGCTTTTTAGCTAATTTTTACCCCGAAACATTAAAGAAAACCAAATAAATCTAAGACAAAACACAAACAGAGTGCCGATAATCTTAATATATATAAATTACGTGTCACGTTGTTTGTCCGCTATAGACTTCTAAACTACTTAACCGATTTCAATCAAATTTGCACACCGTGTGCAGTTCGATCTAACTTAACAGATAGGATAGCTCACATATATATATATTTATATAAATAATAAACGCGAACGAAGTCGCGGGGTGACAGCTAGTAGTGCATAAAAGACTACATGCATCCATAGGTACTAGTTATTGACTATAACTATATAAATTACCAACCGCTACACCAGGACCAATGACCAGTGACCAGGACCTATGCTTTCTGAAATTTCTTTTACAAAAAAAAAAGGGTTGTCTGTAAAGTCGGTCTACGGACGATAGTTTAACGTGACAACGTCATAATAAAACATTGATGGAATCTTCTCCTCGGACGCATAGGCCTATCGAGTGGATGAGATAGATGCGGCGCCAGCCGAACGCTCAAACCGATCATGCCTTTCGCTCGCTCGTGCAGCGCTCTCGCTCCGATCGACCGAGCGCAACGGGACAATGAGTCATCCTTTTTCCTGCTTGCAGCCGACGTTCATCGATTCATTAGACGTTGTCACGTCAAAAGCGAAGAGTTTGCCCAAAGTAATTATTTTTCCATGATTTCTCTTACTGTCTTACTGAGCGCGATAAATCAAAGTACACAAAGTCTAGTCTAGATTCTGGGCGTGATTACGCAGCGTATTACCTTCACAAGTTTTCTACGTGAGAGGAGGAGAGTACTGTAAGGGAGGGAGGGGGTACTACACTAGCTTATCCAGGGAGCTAGGGGGCTCAAGCCCCCACCCCTAAAAGTATCATATGCACACTCACAAGCAAACACAAATAGTCACACATGTCTATTTTTAGGGTTCCATACCCAAAGGGTAAAACAGGACCCTTTTACTTAGACTCCGCTGTCCGTACGTCTGTCTGTCTGTCCGTCTGTCACCAGACTGTATCTCATGAACCTTAATAGTTAGACAGTTGAAATTTTCACAGATGATGTATTTCTGTTGACGCTATATCAACAAATACTGAAAAACATAATGAAATAAATATTTGAGGGGCCCATTCCCCAAACGAATTTTGTTTTGCCGTTTTTATTGATAACTAGCTGCGCCCCGCGGTTTCACCCGCGGTTAAAAAGTATCCTATGTGCTACTCTAGACTAAAAGCTATCTCTGTGCCAAATTTCATCCAGATCTGTTCAGCCGTTCTGGCGTGAAAGAGTAACAAACATCCATCCATCCATCCATCCATCCATACATACAAACTTTCGCGTTTAAAATATTAGTAGGAAGTAGGATGGTACGGAACTCTTCGGGCGCGAGTCCGACTCGCACTTGGCCGGTTTTTTAGTGCTTTGGTGTCCACCTACCTTGGTGAGGGTGAACCTCAGCTAAGTCAAGGCCCCTAAACTAAAATTTCACCTACTTTATTTTAAACTAGCTGCGCCTCCCGTTTTCACCCCCGGTTATAAAGTATCATATGTGCTATTCTAGACTATAATCTATCTCTGTGCCAAATTTCATCCAGATCTGTTCATCCGTTCTGGCGTGAAAGAGTAACAAACATCCATCCATCCATACATACAAACTTTCGCCTTTAAAATATTAGTAGGAAGGATTACTTTCACCTAAGCCAAGGCCCCTCTAAGCTAACGTACTGGATCCGCCCCTGGGGTACTGTAAGGGTGAAAGGTCATGTCCTTGCTTATAAGAAAGTTTGATTTATGCGCTGACTTTACTGTTTATTTTTACTTCATTTTCGACATAGACATAGACATAGACATAGACAGACATTTATTTGTGGCAAAAAACACACGGAATTTAATATATACACAGAATATAGATTAAACAAAAAATAAAAATAAACTAAGTAAACAGGTAAAAACAGTAGTTTGGCTTTTTGCCACAAACCAGCCGCAACTCAGCATGGTGCTGGTTGTGTCCAACCAGCGCTGGTCTTCCGTTGCGACCGGCGGTGACGTCACACACGAGCAGGAGCTACTAAGACTAAACTAAAACTAGAACTAAAATGTAACAACATAAACAAAAATTTTACAAAGAAAATTACACAGAAAGATAAATAATGAGGTAAGTAAGAGGTAAATAAGAGGTTCGACGGTGATCGAGGTCGCTCTTGCAAGGGGAGAAGAGTTTTCGGTACAGATGTGGAAACTCAGCTATAGTTGCACCTCGCTGTTATACATATCGTCACGCCTTTCCCCCAGAGGGGCTGGCAGAGGTGTAGTACAACACCCACACTTCGCCGGACGATACCCAGTCCCAAATGTGACAGGGGGCAAGCCTGTCATCATACACTGGGCTCCAGTCATGTAGCAGATGATATACAATACGCATATTTGTTCACACAATGAACAAAATGGTGCGTGCCGTCGGCTGGGTTTGAACCCGCTCCCTCTGGCTTAAGGGGCGGACCTTCTCCAACTAGGCTATCATCGCTTGTTATACGCGCTGTTTTAAACAGGAATTTTTAACTTTAACAGGATAAAAAGCAGTCAATATGTCAACTCATGGAATAAAAGCTAAGTAGCATATATTTTGCGCTCTACGGTGTTACCCGGTTAAAAAGTTGCTTGATGTACATCCAGGGTGTAATCTACTTCCATACCAAATTTCATCAAAATCCGGCCATCCGTTTGAGTGTGAAGAAGTAACAAATAAACAAACAAACAAACCATACACACACTCTCTCACTCACTTACGCACTCACACACGCACACAAGCAAACATACACACACACACGCACACACTCACACAGACGCAAACTTTTGCCTTAAAAGTTTTAATAAATAGCAATTTTTTTTATTATATAAGTCAGTTTAAGTTGGATTAGTGTGATGTAACTTTATGGGTTCAATGGAACTTTCAACGTGTACTTTGGCATACTTAATTGTTTTTAGACAAACAATTAAGCAACTTAATTGTTTTTAGACACTAAAAACAATTAAGTAAGCCAAAGTTCATCAAAAGTATTTTTTAAGAGACTGTTTCTGACAGCTCGTTAATACGTTCAATCTCACCAATGGGCTGTTAAATAAATAATCGCCCAATCAAAGTTCGGTGGATATGGGCCTAAGTGTCTAAATTCAATCAAAGAAAGATTTTCTTTCTAAAAGTTTTTCAAGTGTAATAAACTGTCCAGAGTAAAGTTTTCTGAATCTTTGTCTACAATCTTTCATCAATATTGAATTTGTAAAAAAAATAGTTCAAAGTTTAAGCTTTGTAATTAAAAACTTGAGCCACTTTGAAGCGAAAACTAATTTACTTTGAATAATGAAGAAAGAGTTAGAACGGGGCGTATCAATTTGCCTCAGAAATCGTTATTATTTTGCTAGCAAAACGTGGCGGGTTTACCTGGTTTTTTACTGAAACTTATTATCTTAAAATCTCAGATCAACCTATAGAGGAAAAGATGGAACACTGTGTTATATCTCGCTGAAGCCACTTCTTTTTAAACTTGTGTGCGTGGTAATGTTGCTATGAAAACATTTACAATTGCACGAAAACTAATATTAATTCCCAAACTCTACGTTAATATCCGTTACACCATTCCAATATACAACCTTAGTAGATTTAATATTTTAAAACTGCACATATTTGTAAGAGTTTAATGTTACAGCTTTTTCAAAATTGACTTGTACAAAAACTTCAGTTTTTAAAAAGAACCTCAAAGTGTAGTCCTAGCCACACTTTTACAATGCTCTATGTATATTTATGTACACGAAATTATACCATAAACCAATGAAAACAATGTCGAGGTAAGAATGACCAAGCGAGTAGCGTAGTTTTTGCGTCAATGTGAGCGTGTTGCGTACAAATACGATAGTAGCGTAGTTTTTGGATGGTTTTTGGCTTCACCCAAATCATACGCCGTGCGCCATCTGATCCTCTATATTCAAATTCAAATTCAAATTATCTTTATTTCAGGCCTTTTACCCATAAACATTGTAATATGGAATATATGTAATTAAATTGAATAAATTGAAAAAAAATTAAAACAAAAATGAGGTATTAACAATTAAATTAAAATGAACATGAAATTAAAAATGTCAAAAATTAATACTTAAAAAAAAAATGACAATAAAATAATAATAGTGCAATGTCACAACACAAAATGTCACAACACAACATCACATTAGTAGCCTCTCACCGGCACGGGCACGGAGGCACGTCTCTCGCAACAATGCCGGAGAAAAGGGCAGTCAAGCCTGGACGCGATCATCTTTAGGATGATATTGGAGCTGGCCCGCACTCTGTGCACCAAGGACGCGGCTCGTGATCGTATCGTATATTGATCTGAGCTTAAAATAAAAAGTTTCGCCCGGAAAATAAAACTAAGTATTTAATCCTATGAGTACAAGCTAAAACCTTACGTTATTCTGTCCACAGTATGACTAGCAGCTCTGTCTGTAAACTTCGTGGCCAACGTTTGTCTCTATTAAAAAAAACGTAATATCTCCGCAATTTTGAAAGATTTCCAAAAACAAACTTGGCAAAACAATCACACTTCACACTAGTATTATAAAGGCGAAAGTTTGTGAGTAGTTCTTCACGTTCAAACGGCTAGACCAATTTAAATGAAATTTGGTATGGAGATAGCTCACACCCTGGATTAACACATAGGCTACTTTTTACCCCATACAAAATGTAATTATTTATTTTGTTTATTTTATTTTATTATTTATTAAAAAGTTTAGTAAAAGTATATATAAGTTTAAATATATATTAGTAGGAAGTAGGATAAACTAGCTGCAGCCCGTGGTTTTACCCGCGGACCCACAGGCACCGTTTTTTTTTTTACATAAAAAGTATCTTTTATCCTTTTCTGCACTCAGACAACGTGTATCCAAATTTTCATGGTGATTGATTGAGTAGTTAAGGCGTCAAACCGTAACAAACAAACTAACAAATTCACTTTCTCATTTATTATATTAGTTAGGATTGATATTTTTGCTTAGACCGTTGATTAGAAGGTCTAAGTATTTTGTGATTGAAGCTTCGCCAGCGACAAGATATTTTACCCGTAGTTCGTAAGTTTTAATAGCAATTAAGATATTGTTAATTCTTGTGTATTAGTTGCGAAATGTCAAAGTTTATTTAATCTCGTGGGCTTTGAAGTTTTATGATTAAAGTTAGCTGTCAACAAGATCTATTTAACTAGAAATATAACAAGAACTATAACTAGTTATATAAGCTGCCTGCGGCTTCGTTCGCGTTTATTTAGAAAATAGTACTTTTCCAAAAACTTTCCTCGTGATATAGTGTAACTAATTATTAAATTTTATCAAAATCTGTTCTGTCGTTTAGCCGTGAAAAGACTAAAAACAGACAGACAGACAGAGTCACTTTATTTTATATAATATTAGTATGAATTAGTAGAGAGCCGATGTTAATCAATCTCGTATAGTCAAGAGGTCCTGAATGATCCTATTAGTAAACGTTTTCCTCGTGTACCGTTTATTTCCCTCGCAAATCTCCAGTGTATCCGCAGCCTTAAACGTCCAACAGAGTAGCTATATTTGTTTTTTTGTTTAGAAGAAAAATCATATAAGGCCCCGTATTACACGAAATCAACAAGAACAAGTTTTTTTTTGTTAAGTAGTTTTATATGAAGAATTATGATGATACAAAAAAATAGAGCTCTTTTCACTGTCACAAAAAAAAATTAAATGTCACAAAAAGTATCTTATCGTTGCATGCTAGTACTTCATTGTTTTTTTTTTGTTTTGACTTGTGTTTATGTTTGATTATTCTTTTTTGGCTAATTTTATTTTCAATTTTTTTGTAATTTTTTTTTCTCTCTCTACCCTCGAACATAAAGCTGTGTTGAATTTTCGTCGCATATTTAATAATTGCTAAAAATTGTTAACAATTCATTAAATAATCTCTAAACGTGTTATACTCCTTAATTATTGTATAAAAAAAGTGTATTAACATTGGAAATCGTTAAAATTCGAGTCAGTGAAGTGAAAAATCAGTGTAAAAGTTGTAACGACTTTTCTCGTTGTCTTTCGAATTTTTTCGATAAAAAACCACGGAAAATGAAGTGCTTCGAGTGCGAAAACGACTTTAATGATGATAGTCTAGTGCAGTGTGATGGTTGCAAGAGATATGTTTGCTTGCAGTGCAGTAAATTGACTAGTAGTGAGGCGCGGGTAATGGGGTTGAAAGGGAAACGCACGCTACTTTACCTGTGCGCCCCGTGCAGAGAAGCCCTATTTCAAGTACCCAAGCTAATTAAATCTTATGATGCCATGCGGGAAGAATTGGACGAAGTAAAGAGTCTGATTTCGCAGTCACGAAATGCCACCGTCTCATGCGCGTCATCTGCAGCGGCACCAGTCGCGGCGGTGACCTCTCCAGACTTAAATACGAATGCTATTATGCAGGAAATAATAGAGCGCGAGCGCAGGGCGAACAATGTGGTGTTGGTAGGCATCGAGGAGAGTGGCTCTGATAATGGCAACGTCAGGAAATCGCACGATGAATCAAGCGTCAGCAAAGTCTTTCTAGACATCAACAATGGCAGTGATTACTCAGACAAAGTGGTGTCAGTGCAACGTTTGGGCCGACGGGAGCCAGGGAAGCAACGTCCAATCAAGGTTGTGCTCAAATCTCGCACGGATGCCATCTGGATACTGAAAAACAAGAGTAAGGCCAAAAAAGAGGTAAGAATATACGATGATAAAACGCCTAAGCAAAGGGAAGAGCTGGTACAGTTGCGTGAAGTACTCCAAGCTAGAACAGAGAAGGGGGAAACCAACCTTACTATAAGATATGTCAAAGGCACTCCTAAAATAGTGCAAAAAAACTAGTGTCCAACTATAGTAGTCCGTATATTGACTTTACCTTTATGTATACCAATCTATTTTCAATATCTCCGAAATTCGATCTTTTTCAACTTCATGTGAGCACTAACAGCCCCTCAATAGTGATTGTCACAGAGACTTGGATGAACAGCAAAGACCGCAGTAGTTCCTTTTACATACCAGGCTATACTCTGTACAGATTGGACCGCAAACATAAGAAAAAGAAGTCCGAAGGAAAAACAAGAGGTGGGGGTGTAGCTGTCTATGTGAGAGACCACGTTAATGGAGTGCCAATCATAGTGAGACGAAACCAGAGATACATGGTGAAGAAGTTGAAGCTCTCTACCTTGATGTTCAGTATGGCACACACCATTTTCTACTAGTTGGAGTATATAGACCAGACGATAAGGATGATTCTGTGTGGAAAACCCGTGATGCCAAGCTCATGGAAAATCTCTTAGCAGCTTCAGAAAGCAACACGGTGGTAATTGCTGGAGACTTCAATTACAAATCACTGGAGTGGCCTATTCCTGCTGAACAGCTACAAGTCAGGCACCAGACTACTAAACCAGAAGATCTTTTTGTTAATATGTATGTCAATAGTAATCTGTACCAAGTAGTTGAGAACCCCACACGATTTCAACAAAATCAAACACCGTCACTACTTGACTTAATTTTAGTAAATGATGAGACCTTAATCAAAGATGTAATCCATAAACCACCCATTGGAAGAAGTGACCACTGTGTTTTAGAGTTCAGCATGCAGTGTCTAATACAAAAGAAAAATGCTATACCAAAGTTTAAGCGGAACTATCAAGTCATTGACTATGACAGTTACAACTCTGAGCTTCATACTACTTTACAATTGGTTGACATGTCTAATGACTCTGAACAGTTGTGGTCTGGTATTTTGAACGCAATTAACACTACCACTGAGAATCATGCCCCACTTAGGAGAGTTAAAAGTAATAAAATCATAAATAAACCATGGATTACTAAGGATATACTAAAATTAACATCTGAGAAGAGAATTTTATGGGATAAATACAAGAAATCCAAGACTGAAAATGACTATAAGATGTTTCGTGAAATGAACAACAAATGTGTGGCTCTGTCTAGAAAACTAAGAAGCTTATATGAGAGAAGGATTCTTGAATATGGGGACAAAGCATTCTACTCTCACATACGTAGGTGCATTTCAACGAAAGTAAGCATTCCACCCGCAGTTAGAAACCTCAATGGAGACCTTGTAACAGAACCTTGTGACATTGCTGATGCCTTTGCTGATGTATTTGAAAAAGCTTACTCCAAGGAACCAATGATCACTCAGAACACCACAGTTTCTACAGTAGCCCGTGTAGAAGAAAGTCTATGTGATATCACATTCTCTACAACAGAAGTTGAAAAGATAATTTTGAGTCTCAACACACAGTCCTCTCCTGGCCCAGACCTACTGCCAGGCAGTATACTAAAAAACTGTGTTAAGGTTCTCACTCCTGCCCTAACAGAAATGATGAATGCTTCCTTTGAAAATGGGTGTCTACCAAAAGACTGGAAACATGCTATAGTGACTCCAATATTTAAGAAGGGCGATAAAACAAAACCAGAAAACTTTCGACCAATCAGTCTTACAAGCATAGCAGTGAAAATCATGGAGAAAGTCATAAGCAGTCAGTTAACTCGTTTTCTTAACAGAGAGTGCATCATATCTGTCAAACAGCATGGCTTTGTTGAGAAAAGGTCGACCATAACTAATTTGTTGAAATGCATTCATTCTTGGAGTAAGGAAGTTGACAACAGGAGCCCAGTAGATGTTGTCTACCTAGATTTTGAACGTGCATTTGACAAAGTTCCACATCAACGCCTACTAATGAAGTTGGATCACTTTGGTATACGTGGTAAATTGCTTAAGTGGATTGAGAACTACTTGGTGGGCAGAACATTTCAAGTCCGTGTTGGTAGCTCCTTATCACAACCAAGACAAGTGTTCAGTGGTGTTCCCCAAGGATCAGTTCTGGCTCCTCACCTGTTTGGGCTCTTCATAACAGACCTGGTAGAGCTGATACAATGCCAGTCGGCCTTCTTTGCGGATGACGGGAAGTTCTTTGCTAACCCTTTAATACAATCTGGGCAGCTGCAAGAGGATATTAATCGCATTCACAACTGGACCAAAGATTGGATTATCAGGCTAAATATTGAAAAATGTAGTGTTCTACACCTCGGAGCAACAAACCCGCAGGCAACATATAGTCTAGATGGCAATGCTATAGCGTCAGTCAGCCAGCAACGGGACCTTGGTGTTATCATTACCTCAAACCTAAAATGGGAAGAACACATAAGTGTGATGGTTAAGAAAGCTAACTCTTTTATGTATGTGATACGAAGATCTTTCCAGACTCTGTCATTGGAAGTCTTTCTGAAGATTTACAAGACTTATATAAGACCAATGTTGGAGTATGGCTTCCAAGTCTGGAGTCCTTACTTTCGGAAAGATATTGACCTGGTCGAAAGTGTTCAGCGAAGAGCTACGAAAATGCCACCATTCCTACGTCGCAAGCCTTATGAAGAGAGACTTAAAATTTTGCGCCTCACTACTCTTGAGGAAAGAAGGCTGAGGGGTGACTTAATTGAAACCTTTAAAGTCCTTAATGGGTTTTATAATCTGCCAGATCTGCATGATTGCTTTGTAAAAAAGTCCTACACAAACACAATGACTGTCAGAGGCCATAGCTTGAAGATCAAGCGTGTATCAGCCAACACAAATACTGCTCGCCACATTCTCAGCAACAGAGTTGTTTATACATGGAATAGGTTGCCTGAGGATGTGGTCACTGCTAAATCCATCAACGCATTTAAGAACCGGCTTGATGGCTGGTTGCACCAAAAGCAAATGTCTCTGACAGACATTTAAATGTGGATAAAACAATATTTGTGCAAACTATTAGTGAATTTGGACAATTTTAATTCAACACAGTGTGATGTAGGCACATCAGCCCTAGGCTGCTCGCCTATAATTAAATAATTAAATAAAATTAAAAATAATTAAATAATTTTATAAATTTGATTTGAAATTTGTAATGTGTAATATGTAATCCTAATCCTAATCCTAACTAATATTATAAATGTGAAAGTGAGTTTGTTTGTTTGTAACGCTTTCACGTCTAAACTACTCAACCAATCGTCTTGAAATTTTACATACATGTTGTCTAGGGTACAGAAAATAACACTTTACTTTAGGAGTACTTTTTATCCCGAAAAAATAAACGGTTTTGTGGGACCGCGGGTGCAACCGCGGGGCGCAGCTAGTTAATTAATATAATTGGCATGTGCCGTTTCAAATAATAAATAAATAAATAAACATGGTTAATACGCAAAGTACGTAAGACGCCGCGAGGCGCAGAACGGCGAACTCCTCAAGGGCACGGAAACCGAATTACAACCTTTAATTACGACGAAATCACGTGACGTGTGTGCGATATCGCGTGACGTATCGCGCGCGGCACGGTGGTACGCACGGGTGATACTCATGGCATCACAGTTTAGACTATCTTTCAGAGAAACCACTCTCTAATTAATATGAGTGCCATTTCTTTAAAAGATGTCGAGAGGGGACTACACCTTGAAACCAGAACTTAAAACCAGAAGGTGTAAGGCAAATAAAATTTTCAAGACACAGCAAACCAAGAAGTGTTGATTTTTAACCTCCGACGCAAAAACGACGGAGTGTTATAAGTTTAACTTGTCTGTTTGTGTGTGTCTTCCTGTGGCATCGTAGCTCACGAACGGATAAAACGATTTTTTTTTTTTTTGTGTTTGAAATGTGCATTAGTCGGGAGTATTCTTAGCTATATTTGATGAAGATCGGTGTTGATGAAAATCTTATTTTCTCTCGTTTATTTTTTCATTTTTAATGTTTACCTGTTTAATGACCGTTTTCATGCGGCACCTTTGTCATTATGTTCAAGTGGGTGTTAAGTATTAAAAGATGATAAATAAGACTTAATGTTCTGTGGCTCGCATCAAAGGACCTGCATTACTACACCGGTATTCTAAATCCTTTGGAAACGTTTCCGATCGGTATCAACAAATTTTAAGCTTAAATTGTTCGAATCTGAATCTACTTTCATGAGTTTTATAAAAAAAATTGAGTATAAATCTGATCTAAAGAATAAAATTAAGCTTAATAACTTACACACAGATTCTATAAAAATAATTTTAAAATTTTTGAAATCCGAACGCTATCGTTCCCGAATGAATTAGAATAACGGTGCTGATCTCCTGTTTTTCCCACGGATAGAGCTGTATTTCTGTAAGTTTTCTTACTCTGTGTCAGTACGCCCGCGGCTGCTGATCTGGGTACGCGTGTTGCCAGTTGGGGATAATTAAGAGATGATGAACAGGAGTAAATCGTGCGGGATGTCTGCTACTCATACATTATTCAGGGCTGATAGTGTAACACCGCTTTCATACGTTACATGATTTTAATTACAGGAATTAGTCGTTTCCTGATATTTGGTTATTATAGGGGTAGACGGATCCTAGAGCGGAGATTGCGAATTGGCAAGTGTAGAGGGGCGTAATCAGAATTTAGAATCCTGCTAATATTATAAACGCGAAAGTTTGTAAGAATGGATGGATGGATGGATGGATGTTTCATACTTTTTCACGCCAGAACAGCTGAACAGATCTGGATGAAATTTGGCACAGAAATAGACTATAGTCTAGAATATAATAAATAATAATTTCGGGACACTTCCACACACGGTCGCCTGACCCCAAACTAAGCAAAGCTTGTACTATGGCTGCCAGAGACTGATATACATACTTAGATATTTTTAAATACATACTTAAATAGATATTTACACCCAGACATAGAACAAACACAAATGTTCATCACATAAATATTTGTCCTAGGTGGGGATCGAACCCACGCCCCCAAGCTCAGAAGGCAGGTTCACTACCAACTGAGCCACCGAGGCAGTCAGAATAGCACATAGTATACTTTTTAACCGCTGGTGAAACCGCGGGGTGCAGCTAGTTTGTTAATAGTTCCTGTAGTTACACGTCAGCTGGTGATCTGTGGCGAAGGTGGACACTCGCGTGGAGAGACGTTAGGAGAGTAAGCTGACTAAGGATCGTATTCCAAAACGACGCTCAGTCATAAATCTTGATTTAAAACTGTTTTTATATGTGATCAAACTAGTTATAAATCGAAATTCAAGAGGGGTCGTTGTAGCATGCGGGTCTTAGTATTTATAGAAATTGATGACGTAACAAACATGAATCTTTATTAATCTTAATTTCAATATTTTCTAACATAAACAGGTACGTACTGTTTAGGAACAAGCAAAATATTATCGTTAACCACGATCTAAAATTTGATATAACATGACATGACACGACATAACATATCGCCACGCCTTTCCCAGAAGGGGCTGGCAGAGGTGTACAACGCCCACGCTTAGTCCGACGATATTAAATCCCAAATGTGACACGGGGCGAGCCTGTCGCCATACACCGGGCTCCAGTTACGTAGCAGATGACATTAAATTCACATTTTTTTATTTAAGTAGTACTTATTTAACAAGTCAAGTTTCACATAAGAGACCAAACAATGAATACAATACAAAGTAACTATAAGCAGGTAAGTAAGCCCTTTTCGTTTAGAAATGCATTGTATGTCTTGTTAGTTGTTGTTGTCAGGTTGCCTGGAAGAAATCGCTTTGAGCGATAGGGCCGCCCATTTAAGAAATAATTTAGCCTTATTTACGTAAAATTGTAATTATTTTATGTTATTAATAAAGAGTTATTGTATTGTATTGTATGTCTACAAGCGCAAATAGATGTCGGATAGTGAATATAACATTTTACGGTGAAAGTAAAACCGTCAATTGCAAAGTTTTCTGGAAACATCGAAAAGAGAAAATCAAATTTTCTCAATTTTGTAACATTTTAGTTTCTGTATTCACGGCCTGAGAGAACTAATGAATAAATGAATACTCAAAATGTACTTACAAAAGCTTTTAAGGATATTTTGTTTGCGCTACGCTGCTACGGTTCCGCTACGGTGGTGCTACGTGGCTACGAGCTGCGGAGCTACGATGCAGTCTCGAGTCGCTGCATCGATGTAACGACCGACCGTCGTTATTACGGCGCGCTTCTTTGAGCGTGGTTTGCTTTAACGCAATTAAAATTTCGTTATAAATTTGAAAGCGGCGTTGAGAAAACGGCGTTTACGGCATAAAGAAAATTTGAGCTAAATAAATTCTAAGAAATTGTTTTACAAGCAATTAATTTTATTAATTAAAGAAAACAAAAGTGAGCTTACTAAACGACACTCCGGATATTTGTAACAGCAATTTACAAATCTAACCATACATCGCAACTTACGAGTATAATCAGTAATGCTCTTTAAGCGGTAAAAAGCTAGATAACAGGCAAACATAAATATTTGCAAAAAAACTCTAGAGGGCAAACAACATACAAATACATACATGTAAAGCTGCAACTTTGATTCCAGACGCTCTCAAGCTAGTCAGAAACTGTGTGCTACTCGTAGGAGTCAGATAAAAATAGCCAACCTCAAGTTGGCAGGGTACCTAGAATGCGTTAACGGCATTGTGTTACAATTCTTATAGATAGATGAACAAATAGATAGATACATACATATATACATAGATAGATTCAGCCTTTATTCACTGTCCATTAGTGTCATAACTTAATTTAGCTAGCTAGGAATCATTTTTAGAAAATATCATTTTATTCGTGTTTTATCGATAATCAATCTCAACTGAAAAATATGACTCTTCCTGACATCTATTGGCGAATAATAATACTACTATTTTTTGTGAGCAACTAATTGCTTTAACGACACAACAGCAGATGGCGTTGTTAAGTAACACGAAGTCAATGAGTGTTTGCTTTGAGGTTAGACTAAAATCAATTGTTTATTATCCAAAAAACACAATTAAAAAATAAAAAAAAATACCGAGCAAAGCTCGGCCATCCAGGTACTTTATATTTATCTATCGGACCTGAAATATAACGATGATGTTCCGAACAGCTAAGGATATTTGTGAAGCTGAGTGGTACTTTATACGGACAAAAGATTACGTCTATTATGAGAGGTAAAGAAAAGTTTCGAGGCAAGTGGTTGAGATGAACGTTGTCGTTGTCCTAGGAGAAGGGAAGATAATGCGATACTATAAGATGTGGGTTGTGCACGGACCTATGTAGGCCATAAATGATCGAGCGAGAGCGAAGCGTCTCCGTTTCGGCTTGGGTGCAAATGCTTTTGTGTATTGGGATGTCCGACTGTTCTTATCGACAGAGGTCGCATTTCTTAACTGATACTCGTGAATTTTTGTGAGCAGGTTCGTTAAATGTAACGTTTTTGTCGATGCAGTTTTTCGTAACTAATGAAAATTGCAGAGTTATGGGGTTTAAAAATTTATCATGAGGTCTTCAGTTCACAGAACCACTGGTATTGGTTGCTGCTTGTTGGTTGGTACAAGCCAGTTCAAATAGGCTGAGTGGCTACAAAGCCCATATAGAAGCGGCCTACGTAGGGTGTGGGTCTGCGGCCTCTGCGGCCGAAGTGGCAGGCGGCGGGGCCACTCATCTGACCCGTCGCATGGGGACCATGGGCGCCTAGGCACGGGTGCTGTCTGGCGCCCACGGGCAAATTGGTCCCCGAAGAAATGGATGATGACGATATGTCTGGTGTTCATCATCATACATCGTCATCGAGGGGAAGAGAGCGTAAGCTTGGGGAGGTTCCCGAAAGGGCTAGCGCTGTCGGGGCCGCGGAAGAGTACGAGCGTCCCCTTAGCCCCGACAGCCGAGGTGAAACACCCTTGGGTTTTTAGTGGGTATCCATAAAGGATTTTCCCAAGGTAAAAAAAAAAGGCCGAGTGGCTAGCCCTGATGTCCGAGTTCCTAGGCTGGCTGAGGGCCTACGATTTTACCAGTAGAATAGAATAGAATATTTTTTATTGTGAAACTGTGTAGGTTCAAAGTGGTATGTGTTAAGATTAGTAACAACAGTTTTGTTCATATCAAACATACAATAATTTAACTAGTGAGATCTTTTTTAATCTAACTTAACTTAATGAGCTTATAAACACTTAAGAACAACAACGTAAGGACAAATAAAGCTATTTATTATCTAAACAAGACTTTTGACAATTATCTAAACAAACAAAATCTTGATATAGTTGATTGAATCAGGCGTTACTTTGCGGAAGTTCATCTTCAAACTTGTTATTTGGACAATATCTAGTGTAATTCCGCTTTAACGTCGCATTAAGTACATCGAAGAACATGAATTTATTATTCTAATTCTGAAAAAATTGAAATTTAAAAGAATTAAACAAACCTGAAAAAATAATAATAATGAATGTACCTGAAAAAAATAAATTTTAAAAAGAATTAAATAAACCTGAAAAAATAAAAAATTAATGAATGTACCTGAAAAAATTAAATTAAATTAAAAAAAAAATTAAAAAGAATTTAAACAAATCTGAAAAAATGAAATAATAATAAAAAATTATGAATGTATCTGAAAACTTTAAAATTTAAAAAACAATAAAAATCCCTGTTCTTCGAGCACTTCGTCGACACGTGTTTCGCCTCTCCACGAGGCATCCTCAGGACGTGTTGACTCTCCGAGCGCGTGGCCGAGAATGAGTCCGCTCCACTGCCACGGGCGCTTATATAGCCACTCGTGTGCGTCATCTCGGGGTGGGGGGACGCGCACCAAAGCATCGTATCAATGGCGATGTAACAGTAGTTTGGTCGTTCAGCAGTGAATAATCCATTCCCTCTTCTTTAAATATTTCTAACTGTTCCAGAACACTCATACGGAACCCTTTTTCACACACATGTAGGACCTTGAATGTGTTGTTATCTTGTAATACGTGACCGGTTTCTAATAGATGTTTTGCGAAATGCGACTTCTCTGGATGGTCATTTCTGTACGCGG
This sequence comes from Peribatodes rhomboidaria, assembly GCA_911728515.1. Classification (NCBI taxonomy): domain Eukaryota; kingdom Metazoa; phylum Arthropoda; class Insecta; order Lepidoptera; family Geometridae; genus Peribatodes; species Peribatodes rhomboidaria. The sequence continues at coordinate 12,818,956 of OU452179.1, read as the reverse complement.
AAATATGTTCTTTGTAGCGGGTTTGAAAGTTTCTCCCTGTTTGTCCAACGTAAACACCATTACACTCATCGCAGGTCAACTTGTAAACTCCTAACTTCCACTCTTTGTTGATGGTGTCTTTACCGTTACATAGTCTTCGCATATTATGGCTGGTCCGGAAAGCAACTTGTGCGTTGTTCTTCTTTAGAATTTTTGCGACTTTTTCTGACGTTTTTATTTTTTCAGGTTTATTTAATTCTTTTTAAAATTTAATTTTTTCAGGTACATTCATTATTATTATTTTTTCAGGTTTGTTTAATTCTTTTAAATTTCAATTTTTTCAGAATTAGAATAATAAATTCATGTTCTTCGATGTACTTAATGCGACGTTAAAGCGGAATTACACTAGATATTGTCCAAATAACAAGTTTAAACAAAATCTTAACATTAACTCGTCAAAATATTCTTTTATACAGTAGTAGTGATATATTTCAGTTGTCATACAAATTCCTATTATATCAGAGTACATTAATTGGCTGTACTATACTCTCTTTTGAGTAGAAGGTTCTGAGTTTATATCAGAGCAAACGCACGTTGATCTGTTGCAATCCAAGTAAAGCCAACACACTTTTGCATTTACGATACTTCCAGGATTTTCTGTGTTGTGTCGCGTCGCGTCGCGTCTGTTGCTTACGTAGCACAAAAACACGGCTGGGTGTTGATGAAGCGAGGTAGCTCACTACATCTCCTCAGTCTTCGTTCTTTGTTCGTCCACCCTCACGCGATCTGTAGATTAGTACGTGAGTTTTTATGTACTTTTAGAGAAAAAACTAAGACATAAACATAACATGGAGGGGGTTTATTAATGGATTTTTGATTATATGACAAACTAGCTGGACCATGCGATGTTACCCGCGATTAAAAAGTAGCAAATAAGCTATTTCGGACTATAATCTATCTCTGTGCCAAACTTCATCCAAATCCATTAAGTCGTTCTGGCATAATTGAGTAACAAAGATTCATCCATACTTTCACATGTACAATATTAGCGTGATGTGTTTAATACATTTTTTTTATGATTAGCTAATGCCTGTGACTTTAATCGTGTAATAGGGAGTGAGACTCTTTCTCTGGCCTCGAAGGTATAGAATAGTACTTAGGATTGAAAAGCTCAGGGTTCGGCTAAGCAGTAAATATTTGTCACTTTTAATAGTATTAACATCCTAAGAGTTAGCTGGTAGCCGACAATATATACATGCTATACCAACCAACAACGTAAATTGCAATTAATTAAAATAAATGCTTTCATTCAGCTTTTTACGGTGTAATTGCAGCCGTCTAGGATTTCATGGTTAAAGTTCACCAAAACCGAAATAAACTATTAAAAATGTACAGGGCTGTTTTGACGGTCTGAAGCCTTTCACTTCCGCCAAGTAGCCACTAATATGTATAGATATTACCTAGTTGTAAGCCAAAATTTGTGAGACAGTAATTTATTTATTCTTTGGAAAAATAATGCCCCTCAGATTCTTGCATGTTCTTCTGAGTAGAGGATCTTTATCATATCAGGCGGTCGAGTCTATTTGAAAAAAAAAATGACATTCATAAGTGTATCTTTGATACCCAAATTTAATAAAAACATTTTGACTTTGACTTTGCTTTCCATTAACTTAAATATTAGGGACAGTTAAATAAATTATCATCTAGTTAAAGTTTGGTGAACATGGGCATTAACATATCTCGGGTGTAGGCAGAGTCGGCTTCTTAACCTATACCAAGCTCAGGTACGGTCGTGTTTGGAGTACTGCTGCCACCTTTTCGACGGTTCGGCTAATTATCAGCTTGAGGCTCTACAGTCTGTTGAGCGGCGGGCTAGGAGGCTCATATGCGACGAAAAGCTAGTCTGTAGAGACTTCTGAGCCTTGAACATCGGCCTAAAGTGGCGTGTTTGGCTATTTTTTACAGGCTGCATTTCGGCGAGTGTGCGTTGGAACTGCAAGACCTAATCCCTTCTTCCCCTTTTTACAACAGAACAAGTCGGAAAACGCATACGTACCATCCCTACTTAGTCGACATTCCACCAACTCGTACTAAACGGTTTGCCTCCACCTTCCTAATACGAACCGCTAGGGTGTGGAACACCTTGCCATCGTCTGTATTCCCGACTAACTATAACCTGGGTATCTTCAAGGCTAGAGTGAATAAGTACCTTCTAGGTCGTCGTGCTCCATCTTAGACCACAATGTCGCTTAACATCAGGCGAGTTGGTGGTCAAACGTCGACCTATACTAGATAAAAAAAAAAAAAAAGTCAGCACAAAAAAACACATACGAAAGAACAAATAAACTAACATAACATAAAGCACGTCCATAGTCCTACGAACAACCATCCAAGGAGCAGGCAAGGAACTCGCCAAAATTAATTTAAAAAGTTTCCCTCAACCTCTCACACAAATGAAAAGAATACGGAACAAGGTTAAGCCCAAATCATATCGTCGAGTTATGAACCGGGAAAGATAATATTCGGTAAATCTGCAAATCCCGGGCGGGATTAAAATATCCCGAGAATTCCCGGATATTTAGCCGCTGCTGGACCTTTACAAATCATCCTTATGTTTTGATTTAAAGGGATTCGCTCTGAAATATTAGACGTGATTCCGTGATTCCGTGATGCTACATTGTAAAAACACTCCGCAGAACTCACATTCTTAAGTCATTATCTACGGAGCTGTGGAAAAATCATGTCAACAAGTAAGATTAAAAGTATAACAAAAAATCCAGCTGCAAAATATTGTACCCTATGTCACTTTCACTATCAAGACAATTCAAATGACACCTCACATGTCGGAATCCGTCATGCTGTTTAGGGCGTGCCTGAGAAACCTCAGACATACATAATATACATACATACCCACATACATATATAGATACATACACACATACAGGTGGCTCAGTTGATGACTGCCTCGGTGGCTCAGTTGGTAGTGAACCTGCCTTCTAAACTTGGGTGATGAAGATTTGTGTTTGTTCTATGCCTGGGAGTTAAAATGTATTAAAGTATGTATAATATTTAAAAATATTTGAGTATGTTTATCAGTCCCTGGCAGCCATAGTACCAGCTTTGCTTAGTTTGGGTCAGGCGACCGTGTGTGGAAGTGTCCCGAATATATTTATTTATTTATACATACACTCGAAAAACTTAACCCTCCTTTTTGCGCAGTCGGGTAAAAAACTAATTTAATCCGATGACGTCATATTTCGTAAAAACCCCTTCCACGTACACTATCAGACTAACCACACTTCACAATTAATATTACGAGTATAAATGCGAAAAAAAGTTTAGAGGGATGGATGGATGGATGTTTCTCAATCACGCCAGAACGGCTAAACGGATCTGGATGAAATTTGACACAAAATAGATTACGAGTATAGTCTGAAATCGCACATTAGAATACTTTTTCACCGCAGGCGAAACCGCAGGGTGCAGCTAGTTGTGCTACTTAAAAACATCGCAAAAAATTAAAACCGATCAAATTTCTCAAATGATCTTTCTAAAACTTCCCACGACTGTTACACGTGCTTGCTACGTGTTCTAGATCTTACTAAGATTAATTGCAACCAAAAAAATCGACTTATGCCAGTACCTACTATTGCCAAGTGCTAATAATCTTCATTATTGGAATGATCTATGTGATTCAAAAAAAATGTTAAGGAGGACTACCTAGATGTCTTATTGCCATGATGGTTTAGATTTTATGCTGACGCTGCGCGACCGCGAGTCTTATCGCCGTGTCATAAGGTCCATGACCGCACAGCGTCGAAAACGAAACTTTCATGGCAGGCCCCCAGGGACCCTATTCGGAGATTTGAGATTCTCATCTCACCTTTTTTCGTCCTTGTTGCTCTAGTTTGAAACGTCATAGGTGTGAGAGTGACCAAGATCAAATCTCATCTCATCTCACGCGCAGGAATAGCCCCCCAGGTTGTAAGCGTGCTTAGTTATTTACATGCGTTCATCTAACCATCGTCACCAGCCTGCAAATAGAATAAAGAAAAAATATAATTTAGATTTTCCTTTCCCTTCTTTCTAGATTGTCCCCGTATCTAGTATCTATTTCAAACACACTCGCATTGATATTGTAACGAGTTTTATCCACACAAACATTATTACGTCAGTGTCGAGTTTTCTACCTCTAGCGGGAAAACATCCATTGTACGTGAAGATGAATGTACGAGTACAGTGCCAACTTATCTAGGGAGTTCGATGAGGGCGCCACCATTGTGTTTTATGACCATTACAGAAAGCTTTCCATATAATTTTGTTATTCCATGATTTGAGCGCGAGTATGGATAAGTTGGTGGGTTAGTGCTAGGCTCGGCCCGCGGTGCGGCGTGTCCGCAGCTCATCCTACACACAAAGGCGCTTCTCGCAGAGATGCTATCTGGTAACAAATGGCTGGCCATCTCCCGACGCGGCTGAGCTACTTGCCCATACAAACGTACACTCAAACTACTAAGATCGACCGAGTAGCTGAACTTACGCCATTAAATGTGAAATTCGTATGATAAATTAGATGTTACCTACCAGTAAGAACTAATTGGCATACATTTCTCAAATAGCTCTCCAACTATGGTTTTGTTTGAACTATCCTTACCTATTAGCACTCGCGACCCTGCTTATTATACCTATATAACCGCCAACCCTCCTAAATGCGACCCTATGCCGCACTATATAGTGTTGTAACAAACAGTGCTTAGAAATAGGAATTAGCTTACAACCTAGCACGCTTAGTGCAAAGTGCGAGTTCTGTGCTTAGTTCAAAGCACGCTTAGTGTAAAGTAGGAATTCTGCGTTCCAGTGTTCAGCATGACACGCGTTCGGGTGTACCGTGTGCCGCAGTGTGCTTTGGTTTCTTTGGTATGATTATACTGCCACCTGCAGGCAGAGAGAGCGCAGAGCACCTGAGTACCTGCTCTGGACCTGTAGGGGTGTGGGCGGATGCAGACGCGTGTAATAGATGATGCTATCGACAGTGCCATCATTTATGTTTTGCGCTGCTCGAGAGCCTTGGGTGAGGATGTTATTACGTGGATATAGTTATACTTATGTATGTAGCTATGTTTGTGACATTATTCGAGATTTGACTGTTAAGAGTCCGGCGACCGAACTAATTTCGACCTAGGCGACCTAGACTAACTTCGCATTGGTTTAAGGTATTCTATAGCCATTTCGTCTAGAAGAAGAAGACGAGTGAAGAGAGCGAGTAATGATACTGACGAGCCTCTAAAGTTACCTACAGAGTGACAAAGTGCAATATCAATTTTTTTTATGACTTTTGCACTACTGTAATCATTCTTAAGTAACTAAGAATTTCCCTTGTATTATTGATTCATTTAACAGCTAATGATGTAGACAAATCAAAAATTTCATTACATAGGGAGGTTTCCCTATGTAATGGAATTTTTGATTTGCTTTGTCTACCTATTGAATACATCAGTCAAAAGTGACCCTTAAAAATGCGGATATATTTTATAGCTCTATTTTCGCTTGAGAACGTTTTTTAAAAAAAACCAAGAACATAGGGGCGGAGATATTGTTTTCAAGAAATTTGAGTAGTGCGTTTGTATGTAAATTTCAGAACGTTGCGGCCCTCTTAGGGGTTGGTTTATCGACGTAGGTGGAAGCAATTGGACGCTACGCAATATTCATGTCATTATTGGTAAGGTGTAGACTGGTTTAATCGAGTTTTATAATATTAGGTCCTTACGTATGAAATTAGCGTTTTGTCGTACTGATCAATTTGATCTGAAATATCTCCTCTTTGGTTAAGAATTCGAAATTCAAATTAATAAATTCATTTAGCTGGTTTTTTTTTCTTTGGAATACAGTCATTCATTTGTTATTTTCCTCATTATTTTTTCTTTGGCGTCGCTTATTACCGCGCAATGGAAAACATGAAATATCGGTATATTTACGAGTACGAGTTCTACCGTGGCACCAGTGCTGCAGAAACAGCTCGAAGAATTAATGATGTGTACGGCGCTGGTGTCGCTAAAGACAGCATGGTACGTTTTTGGTTTCAACGTTTTCGTTCTGGAAATTTCGACCTTAAGAACCAACCCCGTGGACGGCCGGAGATCAAAGTGAAAAACGAAGAATTAAAGGCTATTGTGGAAGCGGATCCATCACAAAGCACTTCAGAGATAGCAGCAGGCTTCGGGGTAAGTGACAAAACTGTATTAATCCACTTGAAGCAAATCGGGAAAGTAAAAAAACTCGAACGATGGGTACCTCATGAATTGAGTGAATCGAACTTGCAAACACGGGTCGACTGCTGTGTTACTTTGCTCAACCGACACAATAATGAAGGGATTTTAAATCGAATCATTACTTGTGATGAAAAGTGGATATTGTACGATAATCGAAAGCGCTCATCGCAATGGCTGAACCCTGGAGACCCAGCGAAAAGGATTTCGCTGGGCAGGAGCCCTAAACGAAAATTGACTCAGAAAAAGTTACTTGTAAGTGTTTGGTGGACTAGCGCCGGTGTCGTTCACTACAGCTTTCTTAAATCTGGCCAAACGATTACGGCAGATATCTATTGTCAGCAACTGCAAACCATGAAGGAAGAACTAGCTGTTAAACAACCGAGATTGGTCAATCGCTCTAGGCCACTGCTGCTTCACGACAACGCAAGACCACACACTGCACAACAAACAACCACTAAGTAAGCTGAGCTACAATTGGAATGTCTGCGACATCCACCGTACTCCCCGTACCTTGCTCCAACAGATTACCATTTCTTCCGGAATTTGGACAACTTCTTACAAGGAAAAAAATTCCACTCCGATGCAGTAGTCCAAACCGCCTTCAAAGAGTTTATTGATTCTCGCCCCCATGGTTTTTATAGTAAAGGGATCAATGAACTACCCATAAGATGGCAAAAGTGCATAGATAACAACGGTGCATACTTTGATTAATTAAATATATTTTACAAAAAAAAAACGACTTTTTATTCCTCCCGTACAAAACGCCAATTTCATACGTAAGGACCTAGCTGCGCCCCGCGGTTATATCTGCGGTTAAAAAGTATCCAATGTGCTATTGTAGACTGCACTCTATCTCTGTGCCAAATTTCATCCAGATCTTTTCTGCCATTAAGGCGTAAAAGAATAACAAACATCCATCCATCCATCCATTCTTACAAACTTTCGCGTTTTTAATATTAGTAGGATGTCATAGTACCACTAACTAGTACAAAGCTGAGTGAAGGAGTCACGATAGCATTTTCTATGAAAGCCTTAAAAAAATCACGTATGTACCACAGACCTAAGATTTTTTTTGATTCGCAAAAGACCAACGAAGCGTGGGACAGAGAAGTCTCCATCGAAATGAAAGAGAGAAAGAGGTCGCCTACAAATAAATTGTTAGTAAATTTTTCTTTTGTATGACAATGACAGCGAGCACCTTGGAACACGCGGAAATTCCTATGATTTATATTTTTACTAAAATAATTATAAATAGACTCAAAAGAGAGCAATTTTAATTACTTAAATGCAGTTATGTCATCTTGTGAGTTTAGCGATTGTGATGTGAATCAAAGATGTAACCCACAAAATTTGTCGTTTCATGGGTAAAAATGATATTTCCATTGTGATGTTTTTGTCTAAATTTTGTCTAAAACATAACATAAATTGTTTCCAAAAACCGATTTACCAGCGGTATGTTGTTGTCGTTTCTTCGTATTAACTATATTTCCTAGATGAAAGTAGAATTGATGATGAAATTCAGCATCCAAATGCCAGGCGAGTTGGTGGTCAAACGCCGACCTATTATACATAGATTAAAAAAAAAAAAAAATTTAAAAAAAAAATGTTAGTTAGTTTACGCTCGATTTTCACTAGAGATGGATAAAATCATGACGTCATTATTATCGATAGTTGTTTTAGCAAAGTTCAATAGGAGTGCAATACATATGTACATAAACAAAACAAACATTTTTGATTGTCAGATGCCAATCAAAAATAATTAAAAAAATACTGTTAAAAAAATTAAAATTACTGTTTAAAAAATGATAATTTACTGTTAATACAGTAAATTCAGTAAATATGAAAATAATAATAAGTCCCTTCAATTTCTGGTCATAATTTTTAATTAAATTTACAAATTTTGGGTGTCTTACATCCAACTCTTAATAATTTAAATAAATATGTATGTAAATTATAAGGCAAAAATAAATAAATTATAAATAAATGTACAAAAACAATGAAATAAGTATCATTACTTACCCTAATCCAAATACGAGTAAAATTGGTCGAGGGTCACAATTCGAAGCGAATTACTAGTTTTATATTGATCTTATTACTTACTTTTCTTATGTTAATTTCGATACATGGTGACACTGATAATATGATATTTTTTCTAGCTCAGTAGCAGTGTTACTTGGAACAAAAAACAACTCAGTTTGTATGCGAAAGATTACATTTATCGACAAGCACCCGGAGGACCATTTTTGATCAATCGATAAAATAATGAGTACTTTTCACTGCACTAATTTACTCACGCATGCGTAAATGATTTTTTGTATCACTATCGAATTGTCATAGTCGATCTTTTACATCACAGATCTGTGGTAGGTACATACAACATGTTATTTTGTATTCTTGCAGAATTTGTAAGGGTGTGTATACTTCACTAGCAGAGCACGAATAAAGTATGGATGAGCTGTTTTTTCCCTTGATTTCAAGGTTGCCTTGAAATCAAGGGAAAAAACAGCTCATCCATACAAAAAGTTTGTGGATTGTCGACAAAATATATGGAACAGCTGCTTTTTTTCCCAATTTCAAGGTTGTCTCATATTTTATTCGTGCTCTGCTTGTGGAGCTTACCTACCTCTACAAATTCTGCGGGAATGCAAAGTAACATAACATAACATATGGTCAATCCTTTCCCCGAAAGGGCTGGCAGAGGTGTAATACAACACTCACACTTCGCCGGACGATATTCAGTCCCAAATGTGATAGGGGGTGAGCCTGTCGCCATACACCGGGCTCCAGTCATGTAGCAGATGACATACAATACGCACATATGTTCACACAATGAACAAATTGGTGGGTGCCGTCGGCTGGGTTCGAACCCGCTCCCTCTGGCTTGAGAGGCGCATGCAAAGTAACACGTATTAATTGGCCGGTCTGAAAGTGAGCAAGAAAGATAAAGTCTCTTTCGTGGTCGTTTTTCTGTCAAACTACTTTTTGCTACCACCACGACTTTTAAGCATTAAATTAAAATAAGAGATACAATAAAACATTAGATTTAAACGTTTCATTTTTGCAGGAAGTGGCGAATGGCGGCGCCGCGCCTCGAACGAGTTAACACTTGCGTCACCGCCCGAGGCGTGAACCAATTTGAATAGAACCGTTTGCATTTTGATATTCTAGTACATTCTTTATAATTATTTTAACGTTTTTAGCCGACTTCAAAAAGGAGGAGGTTATCAATCCGGTTGTGTGTTTTAAAATAAGTATATAACATACCGTCACGCCTTTGCCCCGAGGGGCTGGCAGAGGTGTAATACAACACCCGCACTTCGACGGACAATATTCAGTCCCAAATGTGACAGGGGGCGAGCCTGTCGCCATACACCACGCTCCAGTCATACATGTCATACAATATGCACATATGTTCCCGCAAACATTTGAACAAATTGGTGCGTGCCATCGTGTGGATATGAACTCGCTCCCTCAGGCTTGAGCCGCGGGCATTCTCGAACTAGGCTATCATCGAAAGGATAATAACTCTTAAAAGAAAGTACGACAACTGACAGACGCATTCTACAACATATTACACGAGTATATCACACACCCCAAGTAGTGAAATCCCGTTATCGAAAGAACCGGGATTTCCCGGTTCCCGGGATTATTCATAATATATATATTATTTTTAAGTTTTGTTATAACCGCATAACTCATAAATTTATAAACCGATTAGGAACATGAAATTCAAAGCATATCTGCCTATACCTAAAAATAAGACAAACTAGACAAGATTGTCCTTCATTTATTAAGAAGATCTCAATCTGAAGGTAACCATTCATCATCCTGCCTTGCAATCCGCCATGCAGGACTATCACATCATGCAGGATGTTGAATGCAATCATTCAGCGCAGCAACCCACGACTTAGAAACTGTAGTCGTGTACCGCATGCGCAGCGTGCATGGCGTTGAGATACGTGGGTGGCTTATTCGGGCAAGCTACGCGTGTAGCAATGACATCATGAATCTCATAGTCATGCGTAGCGTGTCCGTGGGTTGTGGTGGATACAATGACATACATTTTCTTGCAAAGCGAAGCTAGACACACGTACGTAGCCTCTCCGTGCGCCGCAGTAAGCCAGCGCCTTAAGACTGACTGTATAACTATTCCCAGGCTATACGACGTTTATTGCTAAGGGAGGAGTTTTTATTTTAATTACCGAACCTGCTCACAAAATTTCTAGAGAATCGGTCAAGAAATGCGCCCCGTAGAGGAAGATAGAGATCCGGACAGAATCCAGACATAATAAAGCATTTTTGTCGAAGCTGAAGGAGACGCTTTGCTCTTGGTATGAGGGTAGTTTATGCGCTGGATTTACATTTGGCAACTTTATCCGCGGGTAACACCGCGGACGCAGCTAGTTTCTCTATATCTACATTTATTCGACCCTGGTATAATAATATACTCCGCCAGGTATAGCACACCAGTCACGTGTGCAACACGTAGTGACGTCAATCGATGCTTAAGCAAGACCGAAGTAACTCATGTACAAATAGTTCGAAAGAGACATGACGATGACGAGTGACGTCATTACGTGTTTGCTCCAGGAATGCTAGACCTTGTTTTTTTGGATCATGTAATCGACGATTTGTGTACCGTTGAACGCGTTTTCACGAAATGTTTTTTTTTTTTTTATGATTGAATGGGCCCACGTTTGACCGCAACACACCTGATGGAAAGTGAGGATGCGGTTTAAGATGGAGCACGCTTGCCCATGAGGTGCCTATTCACTCTTGTCTTGAAGAGACCCAGGTTGTATCCATTGCTGGGGAACACCGAGACAGGAAGCGCGTTCCACTCCTTGGCAGTTCTGATTAGGAAGGAGTTTTGAAAGCGCTTCGTGCGGGCTTTATTAAAGCTGACGACATATCGATGGAATGTCTGCCTCGATGACCTATGGCGGAAGTCGGATGACGGAATCAGCTCGTATAGTTCCTGTGCACACTCTCCAAAATGGAGGTGGTAAAAAATTGACAAACTAGCTACACGCCGCCTGTGTTGGAGACTGTGCGCCATCTTCCTCTTTACCAGCGCCTGGTCATTAATTAATTTAATGGTGCGTCGCTCAATTGAGTCCAATGCTAGCAGCTGGTATTTTGCAGAGCCGTCCCACAAGTGGCTGCAGTATTCCAAGCAGGACAGCACCTGCGCTTGGTAGAGGTTGATAGAGGTAGAGTTGTCGTAGTTTGTGCAAGGACAACTTGTTTTGAAGATGACCAAAATTGAAAATCCTACATTTTACAGTCAGGTTAGTTGTGGATCAATTACTACTGAGTAAGTCAGAGGAATACTCGTACTAGTGGAGTAGTCAAGCAATATCTACTAAATACATAAGCAGAACTAAGATTAAATATATCAGCCGAGTCGCATAAAATATTCCACAGCCCGCACTTTGCTAACATTCTATATTCTTACAACTAAACGAATAGTGTAGGGCCTCGGGCTGTTTAAATAAGAAACCTGAGCAAATGTACATTTGGCTATGTCTACGAAAACTAAAGAGGAAATTCAATAAATCGTAGAGCGCCGCGCGTAGACTTCGTATGCGTGTGTGTGTGTAAAAGTATGTAAGAACTAGGGGGGTGTCACTCCGTAGTTTGGGTATACGTTTGGCTTCCGCACCTCCCGGGTAGGAGCATGTCAGGAGATTGTCGCTCGGCGCTCCGAACGGTAACTCCGGCGAACCGGTAACTGTAAGTTTCGTATGCTTGGAGTTTTATAATAATATAATCCTAATATAATATTAGGAACAGACAGGCATGTTTTGCTAATACGAGAATCGGTAAAATTTAGATAATTAGGTTATCATGTCTGGTCAAGTGTTTTTGCTTACTAAACTTACTTATTTAGTAAAGATAGATTATTGAAGTAAAACTGTACAACTTCCAACAAGGTTGCGTTAAATGTTTAACGCTCCTGGGGAGGGGAAATAGAAAGAGACAGAGCGAGAGAGTTGCGTGGCACTCGAACGCATGCGCGTAGTATACTTGTTACAGGCCAGCGCGAGCGTTAGCAACGAGTAGCGTCCAATATTCCAACGCAAGAGGGAGAGAGAAAGAAATATACTCAGAAGTTTCTTTTCTTCCGCGCGGAGGGACTCCACGCACTATGTTTAGAATTAATACACACTGTTATCTTTGTAGATTCATATTTTCATATTTACCTACATATCGGCAAGTATGAGCCCTGTGCTCTTACCGTCAAACCGGTTTCGAGACAGTGGTGCCAAACGGATTATGAAAGCTCGTGTCACACGATAAGTTTCAATTTCGCGTTACAGTCAAAAGAGTAGGTGAATTTTTATACCTAAACTGGACTTTTGTACCAGAGTGAACCTTCTGTACGTAGTACTATTATTTATTTTGAGTAGGGACTTTCGATAGTAGATTCGGTAGTCCGTGTTCTCTGTCCAATTTGCAGTGTGCTAAACTTAGCGTGGCAGTCCCCGACTTGCCCGTGCGATAGAAATAAATTAGATTGCTAACTGTCTAACCGCCTAAGTGCACAATGCAAATTTAGCACGCTAGTTCACCTAGCGTACTGCAAATTGGATAATGTAATGACATCATCGTATCTTTCGAGCTTACTCTAAATTACTTATCCCAGTCCATGGTACGAGTATACTCGTAATAATATACTCCGCCAGCATTCCGGTCACGTGGGCAACACGTAGTGACGTCATCGATGTATAAGCAAGACCGAAATAAGTCACTTACAAATAGTTCGAAAAAGACGGAAGACGATGACGAGTGACGTCATTACGTGTTTGCTTCCGGAATACTAGACCTTACTTTTTTGGATCATGTCCCAGTCTTACTTACATACTCAGATCAACCTAGAGGAAAAGATGGAACAATGCGTTATACCTCGCTGAAGCCACTTCTTTTTGAACGTGTGCGCGTGGTAATGTTGCCATGAAAAACATTTACAATTACACGAAAACTAATTTTAATTTCCAAACTCTACGTTAGCCATTTCCGCTCCAATATACAACCTTAGTAGATTTAATATTCTAAAACTGCACATATGTATTTATAAGAGTTCAATGTTACGGCTTTTTCAAAATTGACTTGTAAAAAAACTGCACAGTTTAAAAAGAACCTCAAAATGTAGTCCTGGCCACACTTTTATAATGCACTATGTATATTTATGTACACGAAATTATACCAAAAAATCAATGCACATAATGTCGAGGTAAGAATGACCAAGCGAGTAGCGTAGTTTTTTGCGTCAATGTGTGCGTGTTGAGTACATATACGATAGTACCGTAGTTTTTGGATGGATTTTGACTTCCCCTAAATCACACGCCGTGCGCCATCTTACTCTCTAGATTGATCTGAGCTAACATATCGATTGACGCAAGTTCGTGTCACTCACGCAACCTTTTTGTCTCGGAAAGCTATACCTGGCGGATTATTTTACTATACTAAGGGCTTTCTCTAGTGTCAAAGTTTCCGAACTAACAGAATAGAAAGGCTTAGAAATGTGTTGTTGTATGAAAACTGAAATCTGTGATTAAAGCTGTGCCCTGGACTTCAGTCATTTTCATTTAAAACGTATTATTTAACGTTGGGTTCTAATTTTGCATGTCCAATGTTTTATTAAGTTTTGAATTGTTTTTTTTTACTTTGCACTGACGTTGTATCGTTTTTTTGATGTTTTGTTGTCTGTTGACATTTTATGAACACTTTTTAGGAAATAAATATTATTAATAAGTAACGAAATACTTAAGTTAAGAAAGTAACTACAAATTTATTCTGGTCTAAGGAAAACCATTCATAACTATCTTTACTACTATCTATTTAAACTATCGTTAGTTTAAACAAAAATATGAATAGATACGTCGAGTTAACATATCGAGTGCAAACATCAAAAATATAATAATTAAGTATTAAAGTAAAATACATATCGTCACGCCTTTCCCCCGAGGGCTGGCAGAGGTGTGATGTAACACTCACACTTCGCCGGACGATATTCAGTCCTAAATGTGACAGGGGTCGAGCCTGTCGCCATGCACCGGGCTCTAGTCATGTAGCAGATGACATACAATACGCACATGTTACACAATGAACAAATTGGTGCGTGCTGTCGGCTGGATTTGAACCCGCTCCTTCTGGCTTGAGAGGTGGGGCCTTCTCCAACTAGGCTATCATCGGAAGTATAATTATTGCAAATTAACAACTCTAAAACATAATTAGGTACTTTTGGTTGTGTAACCCAAAATAACCCAAACTAAACTAAAATAAAAATTAAGATATTGGCATTAATTAATTCTGAACATGAAATATTTTGTTCTAATCAAGGTAATCTAATTTCACGGACCCTTATGTATATTATTCGACGTAATTGTATTTAGTTGTTTGGCCGACGCCCGGGCTTGAATATTAAAATATTAACTATCTGTGGGCACAGATTACATCATAGTCTGTAGACGCACAGAGATTTTTGAACAAGTTGTAAAGCGAGGCCGCCACTATCGTATTCCTGAAGAAAACTGATCGCCATTTGTAAAAGATGCTTGGTTCCATCATTTGGTCACCTCTGTAGTTGAGATGGTTGGTCTGAATGCCGACCTCAATTTGTAGAGGGCGCTCGAGGTGTGCCAATTTCATTATTAACTACCCTCAAAACGGGAAAAGTTGTAAATCTCGGGTCACTTTATTACATGTTTATGCTAATGACACAACATCATCGGTTATGAGGACAGAAGATTATTCTGACTTAGCTAAGGCTGGTGACCGAACATGTGCGAAAAATATGAGCCGTGTGCAAGGGAAAAAATCCAATAATGAGTGAATGAAGTGATTCTGTTGGTCGAATTTTTCACCGCGCACCGTTCATTTTCTCGCACTTCTCTGGTGAATACAGTTCATTTTTGGATAAAGTTCCGTTGGTTGGAAGAACCTTCAGGGCTCGTACCATGATATCTCATTTACATAATGGTTACGTTTTGTTTCCGACGCTGCGTAACCGCGAATGGTATCGCCGCGGAACAAGGTTCATGGTCGCTCAGCGTCCGAAACGAAAATGCCATCATGGCAATCAGACGTCATGGTACGGGTCCAGCAGGGCTATTCACAACCATTCGGAAACGTTTAAGTTCGGATTTAAAAAAAATTAAACCTAAAATTTCGAATCTCAGTCTATATTCAAATTGTTCTACTTTTCCAAACTGGCTCATTATAAGTAGACTCGTTTCCTTTTTAATATTTGTCATATTATTCAATGTATGTATTTATTAATATATTTATTGATGTAGGTACTTGTGTATGTTTATGACTGGGTAGTTTATTTGTATACCTATTTCGTAATTATTTATGTAGGTATTAGTAGGTAGTTTATTATATTTCTTAAATTAGTAAGTTTATTTAATATTTATTTAACCTTAATTGTCATTATTTTTCTTTAGCACACACCACCGTCCATGCTAAATCATAATGTTTTTATTCCATCCAAAGGTTGTCTGGAAGAGATCGCTCTTAAGCGATAAGACCGCCCATTGCGCCTTTATTTTTGAGTGTTTAGTTTAGATTTATTTGTATTTGGTGTCAATAAAGAGTTTTTGTATTGTATTGTATATTCATAAGTTTTTAAACGTGATGAATTCTTCTGATCGGATTTATACTTGATTCCCTATTCCAAAATGTATAAAAATAGACTAAGTTTCGAACGATTTGAGTTTTAAATTTCTGGGATCCGATCGGAAACGTTTTCGAATGATTGTGAATAGCACCGCACGTCGTCGGTTTGACGATATTGTAAATTTCTTACGTCGCAACTGGACGAGATTGGATAACCGGCGTTTTAAAAGATAGACCTCTTTTTTAAAACGCCGGTTATCCAATCTCGTCCAATCTCGTCAGCTGTCAGCGATTATGAGCTGACGATTATAATGAAGCTAATTTTGGGACTGACAGTATTAATGGCAATTTTACTTGATAGACATGAGTGACTAGAGCAGATTAAAAGTCGATTGCGCTAAAATCAGCCCCCGCTAAAAACATTCCTGAACTCGTTCAGTTAAGAATTGGAAAGAAAATTCGAAAGCCATATTAAAAATGCGCATTTCTTTTAACGCTTTATAAATTTCTTGTGGTTTCAGTCACTTTTCTTCGCAAAATAAAAACAATTTCAATGGTTTTTTGGCTCGAAAGCGGAAGAAAAAATCTCGTTTAATGCAAAAGAAATTCTACTTATTCGCCGTTCTAAATGAGCCGACGGGGCTCTTAAAACATGGTTTTTCCTGAGATATTCTTTTAAGGCCACGCTTTCGGACTTGAGCTACGTAAAAAACTCAATGGAAAAAAAAGAAAAAAACAATTGAGCAATTTTTTTTTCTCCTTTGCCAAAATGTATAAGTAAACACTTGATTATTATTATAATTAGCCTGCGCTGTCTCACTGCAGGACAAAGGCCTCTCTTTTCTCCTTCCATTCCTCTCTATTTTGTACAACCCGGGTCTAATCCTTCAAATAGGAGTCGAGTTCGTCTCTCCATCTCCATCTGGGTCCAGCGAAACGTTTGCCGTCTCTTGGGTACCACTGTACCAAGTACATAATATCTTTTCTATTTGTCAATGTCACAAATATCGTGAAATTTGCTATAAAACATTTGTAATCGTAATTTTCAAAGAGATTGTTTGATGATTTAAATTCTTACTAAGTGATATTCTTCGACAAAAAAATGTCAAAGATTTATTATACCTGTAATCAGAAACGTGGCCTTAAAACATTATTTTGTTCTGAGATTATTCTTTTAAAGCGCTGAAAGTTTCCTCTATTTATTTTGCGAGCATTTGTTCTGGCACAATAAAGTCATGGAACGAAACCGCTCTAAAATACATGAATAATGCACAACGCGCCTCTCGAAAGGTTAAAATTAATTAAACTTGCAAATTAAATTATAACGCGTGGGCCTCGCACGAATACCCCATACATCCATCCAAAAATTGTACCCAAAATTGTTGGAACCTTCAAACCATTACCGCCCTTAGCTACTGCTTTAGCGGTAGAGTACAAAATCGCGTATGATAGGAATACAGTTTTTATCAGAAGCTGTGTTCAGAGGTGTTCGTGGAGGAATACGGCAGGATTATTGTTTCGTCGACGACACACAAATTTGATTTACATCTGATAGTTAATTGGATGTCGGGGGACGTTTTTGGTTGATTGTCGCGTGTCCTCTGCTGAGCACTGACTTCACCTAAATAGGTTTTATTTGGAAACTTTTTGGAGTGAATTTGATAAACGTCTCGCTTAGGTAAGGGAGTTGTGTGATTCGAGTTTGTTAGCAGAACATTAAAGAAATTGCGTTTTAAATTCCAAGCCTTACCAAACTGATCAGGAGATGTGTGTTCTGTGGTGTTCGGCTTCTTATGCTGGGGCTACATTAGCGCGCGATAAGTCACGTTGTCGCGCAAAAATCATCGTTATCGGTTGTCGGCAATGTTCTTGCCACGTTAGCGGTTAACTCGTCGCCTTTCTGCGGAGTTCTGTGGGCGATAATTCGCCCGATTCGCCCGAACCGGCTAGACTTGTCGCGACAGCCCCAATTATCGCAGAAGGCTGCTAATGTAGCCGTAGCATTACTGTCGCCTTTGTTATCTGTGGCGATTTGTAAGCTATGACAGATGAAGGATTACGCGCGCTTTAAGACTGTCACGAACGATGAAGATGCTATAATATTTTATCTGAAGATAACAGTGTCGGATTCACATTTGGCATAATAACATAAACTTAACATAAATCTTAAGGGTTCCGCGACGCTCTGAATTTTCCATTTTCCATACAAACGCGCTTGTCAAATTTCTTGGAAGCTATTCGTCAGATTGTAATGAAATTTGGCATGTACAGTTAAATGAACTATATCTCCGCCTCTATGATCTTGTTTTTTTAAAAAAAAACGTCCTCAAGGTAAAATACAGCTATGAAAAATATCTGTAGTGTAAAAATACTTGTAGTGGGGTCACTATTGACTGATTTATTTAATAGATAAACAAAGCAAATCAAAAATCCTTTTACATAGAAAGATTGTCTATATCATCAGCTTTTAAATTAATCCATAATACAAGGAAAATTATTAGTTATTTAAGAATGATTAGAGAAGTGCGAATGTCATAAAAATGATTTAAATTGCAATTTGTCACTCTGTAGAGAACTTTAGAGGCTTATCAGTATCTTTGCTTGCTCTCTCCGCTCGTCGTCTAAAAGATCAAATGGTTACCAATTAGCCTTCGCCGTAAATCTCACTTCCTTTCCTTCCTCTTTGAAATCTTGTTTTTTCCAACTATCTTTCTGTATCTCAAGGAGCGCTTTGAATTTATTTAAGGCCACACTTCGGTTCTTTGAGACCTTCTCGTGACCTTAAACTTAAGCTCCACACATCATCCCACATCAATATATCCTATAGTAAAGGTTTTACTGTCCAGCTGTGGAATGAGCTGCCTTTGGCATCAGACAGATCCAATAACTGCTAATTTAAAAAAATCTCGTTTTTAAGGATTATTACGCTCTTTGCTAATTTGGTACGTTTAATAAATTATGTTTGTATTGATATGTTTATTTCAAATATATTATGTAGGTATATATATATATATTTTGGTTTTTTATTTAAGAACTTTTTTTTTTTTTTTATGTACACCAACTACCCTTTTTGTATTTCTTTAAGTTCCTGTCCATTCAAAGGTTGTCTGGAAGAAATCGCTTTAGGCGATAAGCTTGCCCTTGTACTGCCGAAAAATCTATTTTAGTTTTTAAGATTTTCATGTAATCTTCTGGTGTGCAATAAAGTTGTATTGTATTGTAAGATGAGAGCACTCTTAAGATATTTGTTCTGTTCGTCGTGTGTTGCTTCACTGGAAATCAAATGTATGACTAGTGATATGGAGAGATATAGTCTAAGAAAACATATTACACATTTATAACATCTTCATCGTATGTGACGGCCTTAATTTTGCACACCTACAAAAATAGCTTTCGTGCTTCGAGCTACGAATTGCTACGACGGCTACGATACTCGCTACGGTGCTACGAGCTACAGCTGATCCTTTGACTTTTTCAGTTGAGTTACTATTATATTAAGCATTTAATTTAATTTAAGTAGTAAATTACTCTGACATTTTCATAACAATAAATAATTAATATGCGCGCCTAATGTAAGGTTATTCAAACTTAAATTAAAATCTTTGTTACCCATTACCGAGCAAATTAAGAATTAAATAAGTTAAGAAGTTTCTTAAAGGGAGCATAATTAATAATTACTTATGCTCATCAAATGTAAAGTTTATCAAACTTAATTTAAGAACTTTGCCACCAAATACTTAGCAAATTAAGAATTGTATTAAATAAAATTATGATATAAATGTGTGTCTGTGTTGATGTCATGTCAGTCATGTAGCAGATGACATACTATACTCACATATGCGGAGCTCAGTGTGTTTGTAGCTAACGATGACGGAGTTTGACCGGGTTGCTGAGATTAGTTACTATTTAGTTGATTGGGAAATTATTGTTTGTTTTGTTTGTTTGCAGTGTTAGACGCGGCTAAAAAGTACCATAAAACCTTTTTTGTATCCCTGACAATCAAGTCGATGACAGCCTAGTTGGAGAAGGCCGGCCTCTCAAGCCAGAGGGAGCGGGTTCGAACCCAGCCGACGGCACGCACCAATTTGTTCATTGTTTGAACATACGTGCGTATTGTATGTCATCTGCTACATAACTGGAGCCCGGTGTATGGCGACAGGCTCGCCCCCTGTCACATTTAGGACTGAATGTCGTCCGGCGAAGTGTGGGTGTTGTATTACACCTCTCCGCCAGCCCCTTCGTGGGAAGGCGTGACGATATGTTATGTTATGTTATGTCATGTCTGAGTGGATGATGTGATGATTCCATCACACAAAAGCGGCTATACAGTTTTGGATGAGATTTAGAATAGAATTAGCTTACACCCTTGACCTAAAATAACATAGGCTACGCAAAAAATGCTTGCAAAAATCATCTAAAAATTGTTGTTTCTTAAAGGCCACATTAAAGCCATGTAATCTCCGTTTTAAAGCTAAATATTGCTAAAATAATCCTTCAAGCGCTTGCTT
Organism: Peribatodes rhomboidaria; assembly: GCA_911728515.1. NCBI lineage: Eukaryota > Metazoa > Arthropoda > Insecta > Lepidoptera > Geometridae > Peribatodes > Peribatodes rhomboidaria. The sequence goes on along the minus strand of OU452179.1, from coordinate 12,798,576 downwards.
CCAGTCTACTGAGCTCAACCCAGATGCCGAGCGATAGCTAAATAACTTCACACGGCCGGATCAAAGTAATACATTATTATACCAGGTTTTTCAGACTACCTACGTTCCGTGATCTTACTTACAACTCAATGAAACCTATATTTTTTCTATGGACACGGAAAAACACGGAGTGTGGACAGGTAGGTTACCTGTCCACACTCCGTGTTTTTCCGTGTCTTTGTGTTGTCTATGTTACCCTGACAAAGGGAACTTTGGGAGCTGAAAGCCGGAATCCGGCTGAAGCCGGAATGAGTGTGTGTGTGTGATAACGTATTTATTCATTTATCTCACCACTTTAAGTTGGCTTGGAAAATAAATAACGCAAAAACTAAAAGTTGAACTCAGTTTATTCTAATAGAAAAGATCTACGTTTGACCACCAACTCGGCTGATGTGAAATGACATTGACATCAACAGTTTTAGTAACTTAAAAAAAATGAGTTATTGGTCAGTTATAAAGTATAAGATAAGTAATTAAAAAGGACTAAGAAGTCGGTATTAAATGCAATTAATCTATAACTTCAAGGCTCTATCTTAAACACTTCGACTCCAGGGCTGACCACTCAACCTATACGAACGTCCTTACTTCTTCGTCTGAGCTACTTCCGGGTTCCGTGCGGCCGGACGTACGAGTAAGAATCGCTGCATCAGCTGATGAGAACCGATTGGAGATATATCTGTTTAGGCGAGACTCTAATAATAAGCTAAGCGATGAAATAACTTTTTCTTTTGTTTTTTATTAGTAATACCTCAGTCGGTAGTGAACCTGCCTTTTGACCTAGGGAGCGTGGGTTCGATTCCCACTTAGGGCAAACATTTATGTGATGAACATTCGTGTTTGCTTATGTCTGGGTGTTAATTATCTATTTAAGTATGTGTTTAAAAATATAAATGTATGTATGTTTATCAGTCTCTGGCCGCCATAGTACAAGCTTTGCTTAGTTTTGGGTCAGACGACCGTGTGTGCAAGCGTCCCGAATGTAATTTTTGTTAACAGTAATCGAAGTATAGGGCGTATTTTGCTATAGGCTAATGGTGGTTAACTATATTATTTAAGCTTTTTTATTTAATACTAGAAAAGGAGAGCAATAATGCACGATCAAAACAATCTATGCTCGTGTTGTAGGTAGAGCCAATAATTTGGGTACATGATTTCCTGGTATCAGACTGTCAAAAATTAGTCGCGTAATTTGCTGGTAGTAAATTATTCGGTTGCGTATTGACTTTACAGCAACTTTTAAAGAGTACTTTATCGATATGCTACATATTCAATGTTTGCTTTTAGCAGTTCAATAGTTCACTGTTACCCCACAACACAATGTCCCATGAGGGACGTCAGGTCGTGACGTATCGCCCCATTTCAAGTAAAAATAAGAATAAAAGCTTAGTGTTGAGATTTGAACCTATTACGCCAGCGGTGTGAAACCAAAACAAGCCAACCACAAAAAATCTTAGTGTGGCTTTGACCTGGTTTTATCTTTATTCAGATTATTATTATTATGAGCCTGTGCTGTCCCAATGTTGGGCAAAGGCCTCCCTACCCTCTTTCCACTTATCTTTATCTTGAGTCAGCCAGTAAATGGCCAGTCCCTCCGATGCATGTCAAGGTCGTCTCGCCATCGCTTCCTGGGTCTGCCGCAAGTTCGACTTCGATCTGGCATTCAATGAGTCGTTTTTTTGGCCCAAAAATCGTCAGACATACGACAGACGTGCCCAGCCCAATCCCACTTCAAATTGGAAAACTTTTGGGTCACATCAGCTATTTTTATTTTAGAACCGCAGTATGGTGTTTCTTTTGCGGTCTGTAAGTTTCACACCAAGAATACTGCGTTCCGCAGCCCGCTGGCAGACCGCGAGGTCGAACCTCTGAGCTTCAGTCAAAGACCAAGTTTGCGCTCCGTATGTGAGAATGGGGAGAATGCATACATCCATGAGCCTGCGATTAAGGGATAGTGGCAGGTTTATATGATAATTCATTAGATCTTTCATAAGATCTTTCATGGACCAATAGCTCTTCCAAGAGTTTTCAGTGCGACGTGCAATTTCTGCTTCTTGTCTCGCCTGGAAGAAGACTAATTGGCCCAAGTATCATACTCATGGACATACTCAATCCCCACACTCTCCACACATTCAGATCATAGTTACCTCAAACGATAATTAGACTTAAAACGTTTGTGGCTTTCGCAAACGTTCTAATAAGCAGGTTTAATTTGTAGTTAAGGCTTTTAAGCGGCTAGTGGAAAACTGCCTTTATCTTCGCAAGGAAGTATCCCCCTTCCCCCTCCCACCTCGCGTTCAGTGCCAAGAATTGGAAAGGAATGGCAGGAGCCGCGGTGGCTGAGCGTGTAAACCGCCGCCATAACGTGCCTCTGAATAAGTGATACTTAGCTCAAAAATACTGGCTAAAGGAACCTGGAAACTAAGAACAAGAGACGCAAGGTTTGAAGTTTAATGAGTTCGTTAAGTTACGTACTTACCTAAACCTCCGTCCCCTTGACAGTTATAAGAACAACAAACTAACTTTAATTAAGGACTACACACAATTCTAGAAACCAATCGTTTTTAAATTGTTAATGAATTGGCTCAAATTTACCCTTTTTGTGAGTTAGAAGTGTCAAGAACAGAACAATTGTCAAATTCATTAACAATAAAACAATTACATAGAATCGAGGGATTTCATAGATTTTAAAGAACGTGTCGTCTAATCTATAAAATAAATAAATAATAATAAATAAAATAATACAGCTTCTTAGTAGACATGAAACCACATCAATGATTTCGTTTTAAGGGTGTTATACGTTTGACGTGCGTGTGTGTTTTTCTGTGGGATCGTAGCTCCCGAACGGATGAACCGAATGTGATTTCGTTTTTTTTTTGTTTGAAAGGTGAATTAGGCGAATGTGTTCTTAGCTATCTTTGATGAAAATCGGTGTCGGGGGTTTTATAAACTTTTAATTTTCACTTGTTGATTATTATTATAGAATAGATAGGTACCAACTCGCCTGATATAAAGCCACAATGCGGCCTAAAACGAAGCAAGAGACGTGAGACGCAAGAGTAGAGTGATCGCTCTGAAGCGATAAGACCGTCCATTGCGCCTATATTTTTGAATGTTTAGTTTAGATTTATTTTGTATTTGGTGTCAATAAAGAGTTTTTGTATTGTATTGTATTGTAGACTTAGAAAAACCAGATAAGTGAAAGAGATACAAATGATAGCATTTCTCGTGTATTTATTGCAAATTTAGTGATTTAGTCATTGGCTGAACACTGGTACTTGTCAAATAGCTAGGTAATAATCTTAATGAATAGATTAACATCCCTAGTCATCACATATGGCGCTCCATCAGACACCTCGTGAGATCGTAATCACTCTCGGTATGCAAGTCGTATCTACGAGTTAGTACCTCTTACTCAAGTTCAAGATGAATCCCGGTAAGTAGAAATGTAGAACTAGTAACGTCTTGGGGTTTCACCTGCAATCCTGTCAGAACCAATGATTTTACGGGATAAAAAGTAGCATATTTATTAATCCAGGGCATAAGCCAATCTCCGTTCCGAATTTCATTCAAGTCCGTCGATACGATTAACGGGAAGAAGCAACAAACTCACAAACCTTTGTATCTACAGTTTTAGAGTACCGGACCAAGCCATGCCGTGTAATGACCTAGTCGTGTTTCGGGATGTAGTCCGGTGTAACCGTTTCGAAGACGGGTCTGAGCAGTAGCGCAATTGTAGCGCCTCACTCAACTGCCGTCTTTGTACTTGTTCACTCTACAAAACTTCAAGGCTAGAGTGAATGAGTACTTTATAGATCGTCGTGCTCCATCTTAGACCACAACGTCGCTTAACATCAGGCGAGTTCGTGGTCAAACACCGACCTATTCTACATAAAAAAAATAGTACGAGTAAGTGGTGGCACACATTGAGTGAAATGCGTCTGCGGCAGCTCGACGACTAAACGCAACGACAGGCTGCGGCAGATAATTGTCATACGAGTTGTTCAAAGCTCTACATGCCTCCTAATGGGCCTGCTACACGATCAACAACCGCGTCCCGACAGAGGTGACTTTGGTGGCTTACTACCGTAAGAAAGACGGTTCACAACAAAATTCGATACATCTCCATCTGTCGTCGACCAAGGTCACCTCTGTCAGGGACGTGGTTGTCGATCGAATAGTTTCGATCATCGATCGAGAATTCGGAGATTTGAGATTTCCATCTCACCTTTTTTCGTCCTTGTTGCTCTCGTTTGAAACGTCATATGTGTGAGAGTGACCAAGATAAAATCTCATCTCACCTCACGCGTAGGAATAGCTCTCCAGACTTGATCTTCGAGTTGCGACTGCAATTCGCGGTCGCAAGGCTCTGTTCTTAATTGACGTTCGAATTGACGTTCAACTGCGAGCTGTCGCAGATCCATATCGGACAATACGCGCGTATACTGTGATATGCAAGTACCAAATATACGCTAATAGGTACCGAGTCAAGTCTCGAGTACAGTAATTCACGTCCGTTGGTCGCATTTCATACTCGCACCAGCTGCCGCTGCACGTCACGACAATTACTTTACATCTTGATAAACGTCATCCAGACCGCTGTGGGTGAAGGAAATACGATGTGGCGGTACCGAGTATTCTAATTATATGGATCTGGTTTAACAAATGTAGTACGGCTGTTATAAGTTTGCGAGCTACCATCAAGACTTGCAATTAGTAAAAAAAACAGCGTCGTCTTAAATAATGATTGGGAAGAATTAAGGGGATTGTACACAACCTTTATGTGTTAAACTGTCAATCTGTCAAACAGCGAAATTAATGGCAAGGTGCTTGCACACTCGTATGTAATAATGAGTGATGTAATTAGTAATGGTATGAACAAGCAATAATATCGGTAAATAGGGCGTGACATCAGAACGGGACGTGACATCCGTGGGACAATGGCACGTGACGTTTCCCTCCCGTGCCGCCCGCTTGCCGCTCCGTGCCCGTGCGGCCCGCGTCTATTCAAGTAGCTCGCGCGTTCTCATTCCCAAAGCTTTCACGCTGATCATCAGGCATTACAAATGCAAGCCTGGTAGCTGGCCAACAAACAAAGAAAATAAGAGAACGCTGCAAACATTTTGTTGTTTGTCGATCAATTATCGTAAAAGTCCCTTGTACGACCCGAAAAAATAATAGGAAACTTCCCATGGGCCGAATATGTCACTTAATCTGCGTACGTATCTACAAAAGCTGTAGTTTATGTTAATAACCTGTCCAATAACTCTGTTCGACGTGATTTTTTGCGGAGGATCGTATCGAGTGCGCAATGGTCTCGCAACAAAGCCGTAGCTACGAGCCTACTCTATTACCCTTGTTGGGTGAAGTTTGAACAAGTGGAGTGGTCGTGGAGGGTACTTTTATGTTGTTTTACCGATTGGTTTGTTCAGTCCCGCCGGTGGTCGCGTCACATTAGGGGACGAAACTTTGGACGTCGATGTTACTTTTCGATTTTAATTGGAGAAAGGTCAAGTCTCTGTTCTCTCACAACGGGAACTTACAAAAACAAACTTTTCTTGGTTTACATTCTACTTTATACAATTGTAATTATTCGGTAGGTACTTATAAGTTGTTAATTCACTTATTCAATTGGTAGGTATCAAGAGGTGTACCTTTGATGCTGGTAGCTAAGGTCTCACTTACACTTGCAAGAAGACTTCCGCGAGAAATGTCCGAAAGAAGCTTGCAAGCGTTAACTCCGTAGCGAGTGTTGTCGCGACAGCACTTGTTGCAGTCCAGCAGACTGTCGGACATTTCTCGCGAGAGTTTACTTGCATTTGAAAGCAGCCTAAGAATTTTTAAGCGCATGCAGTTAGGTTTGTACTTGGTGCTAATACAATACTGCTATTACAGCGTAACTCTATAAACAGTAGCTACGTATTTTGATCGTTTCAGTTATCAAATGTTCGGTATTTAGATCAGAGATAATAAAAACCATTTTAGATGGACAGTTAAAAGGCAAATTGATACAATAAAGCGAATTCAAATCCCGGCTTTCCATTGGTTAATATTTTGATTTCATTCGAACGAACTATTTCTGTTTTAAAACTAGAGCGTATTGGATCAATATTTGAGGCTGACTAAGTGACTATACAGGGTTTTAAGCTTGGGGCTTACTTAGCCAAAAATATAGGTACTTTTAATTTTTGTGTTCAAGCCCAGCCGACGGCACGCACTTATTTGTGTAAACATATGTGCGTATTGTATGTGGACTGCTACATGATTGGAGCCCGGTGTATGACGACAGGCTCGCCTACTATCACATTTGGGACTGAATATCGTCCGGCGAAGTGTGGGTGTTGTATTACACCTCTGCCAGCACCCTACGGGAAAGGCGTGACGATATGTATGTGTAATTTTTCATAATTCCAAACAACTTTTATTACGTGACCAAGTTGACCAAACACATGAAAAAAATTTGCAGTTCATTAATGATTTGAATTGACTTAATTATTTATAAATTGTATGTGTAATGTGACTAATTGTAATTTTAATCGTATGGACTTATTTTGTTACCAATATGAATTTGATATTTGAAATAAATGAATTTGAATTAATCCGTTCCGTCTGTTCCATACCTACATAATGTTCAGTGTCAATTATACATATTTTTGCCATGAAGCAACTGTTTTTGTTGGTTGTTGGTCACTTAGTAAAAGTTGTTTGTAATTATGAGTCCAACGACAAGAGCGGGAACGCGACACGACGCAGTTCGACGCGACGCAAAAATACCAAGGACTAAGTTGTTCTACGGGAGGCTACAAATACGTAACAAGATTAATAACTAACCCCCCTTTACCTGTATTCCCCTTATACAGGGTTATAGATAACTCGCCAGAAACCTCTTAAGGGTTCATTGTACTCATCAATATGAAAATATTTTATAATGAAGCCAATCCTGTTATCGCGAGAAAAAAAAACAGCTCTTCCATACAAAAAGTTCAATCACCTGAAACAAAATGTATGGAACAGCTGATTTTTTTCTCGCGATTACAGAGTCGCCCAATAATACAAGTTGTTCATATTGATAAGTACATTGAACCCTCAAGAGGTCTTTGGTGAGATACCTATAACCCTGTATAACAATTAAAGTCCGTGGAGAAAAAAAACGTAACAAGTATAAATTATTATTTTTTTAAATCCCTGAAACTGGTTATCATCAAATCAACACCGATTTTCATCAAACATAGATAACAACACTCACGACAAAAAATAAATAAAATCAAAATCGGTTCATCCGTTTGGAAGCTACGATGTCACAGACAGATACTCACACACACCCACACACACACACACACAGTCACGTCAACCTTTGCACGTTTTTGCGTCGGGAGTTAAAAATACTATTTAATATTTTCGTGTTGCTTCGTGTCACTTCGCGTTGCCGCGTTTCTCGTTTGTTTGATAACGGTTACATTTAGTGCGTATGAGTAATACGTGTTTCAGCTCAGTACATCACAAACTTTAACCCCGTATAGTGAACACGTGAGTTAGTTAGACACAGTTTGTTACGGCGCCGTTCAGTTAATGCGGCCATACTGCGGTTGGACTGAGTCGCGTCGCCAGTAAGCACGGGTGAACGTAATACTACCCCATGATCCAAAAAACAAGGTCATTCAGGGAGCAAACACGTAATGACGTCACTTGTCATCGTTAACCGTCTCTTTCGAACTATTTGTAAATGACTTATTTAGGTCTCGTTTATGCATCGATTGACGTCACTACGTGTTGGCCACGTGACTGGAATGCTATACATGGTTGTATATTATTGTACCATGGTCTACCCCATGTTCTCAAAAATACGAACAAGTGACTTAGTACTTTTTGGAAGTTATATCGATTTTCTTAGAAACGACTTTTCATTACAATTTCATTGCAACTTTTGTTCTAATTCTACGAGATTACTCATTTGGGAGTCAAATACTGCGACGACAGTTTTGATCAAATTCGGTTATCCTGTTTTTACCAACTTCCAAAAAAGAAAGCATTTTGTTTGTCTCTACTTTTTTTTAAATTTTATCACACTAAAATCGTAAATGCGAAAGTTTGGATGGATGGATAGATGTTTGTTACTCAATCACGCCACAACGGCTGAAGGGATCTAGATAAAATTTAGCACATAAATAGAAAATAGTCTGGAATAGCACATAGGTTATTTTAGGCACTTAAATAACCGCTCTCCCTATCCTCTGCGGCCGAAGTGGCAGGCGGCGGGGCCACTCATCTGACCCGTCGCATGGGGACCATGGGCGCCTAGACACGTGTGCTGTCTGGCGCCCACGGGCAAATTGGTCCCCGAGGAGATGATGACGATGTGTCTGGTGTTCGATACATCGTCATCGAAGGGAAGAGAGCGTAAGCTCGAGGAGGTGCCCGAAAGGGCTAGCGCTGTCGGGGCCGCGGAAGAGTACGATAGTCCCCTTAGCCCCGACAATATGCGCCGAGATGGAACACCCTTGGGTTTTTAGTGGGTATAGGCCGTCAGTGGCGGGATTCCCACATAACCACTCTGTGCCCGCACCCGGGTGTTGGTGGTATCCATAAAGGATTTTCCCAAGGTAAAAAAAAAAAAAAAAAGGCACTTAACTGCGGAGCGCGGCAAGTTGAATATAATTACGACTTTACGACGACCACAGACCAATTTTTTTTGCCCATTTTTATATAAAAATAAAAGTAATCTACGAGTAAGTATGCATTTTAAAATACGTGTAGTATATAGTATGTATATCAGTCTCTGGCCGCTGTAGTACAAGCTTTGCTTAGTTTGGGGTCAGACCACAGTGTGTGCAAGTGTCCCGAATATTCATTTATTTAAAACTATTGAGTTTTATCAAAATAAGTCAATTCTATCTCATAACAAACACTTTCTACTCACTGCTCCATACCATACCATTTATAGGTATTTTCTTTAGCGGGTTATCTTTTCAAATTATATTAGTTACGTAAAAGTTAGTTTGAAAATGATCCAAGTTCTAACCCCTCTTAACTTTTTTTTTCTTATTTGTTTATTTAATTATACATTTGACAATTCAATTAAAGTTAAATAAATAAAATAAAAATAGCCTTTATTCTACTGCATTGTTTTACAAATAGTTTGTCTTTTTTTTTTACATTTTTTTATATGCAGAAGTCGCCTCTGCGGCGTAGGCCTCCCCTAATGCTCTCCACTCTTCTCTCTCTCTAGCTGCGGTCATCCAATTTGGTCCACATTTCTCCGAGAATATGTCCCTCCATCTTTTTCTGTCTTCCCTGGCTCCTTTTCCCGTCCCTTGGAGTTCATTCTGTGACTTTTTTTGTCCATCTGGAATTTTCGAGCCTGCAGATATGTAAAGTTAAATAGGTTGTCTTTAAACCTATATTAGGTTTATCTAGACAACTAGTTCTCGATTAAAATACTTGCAAATAAAATAATCTTACAAAATACAACAATAACAAATACCTACATTACGCAAAAATGATGCGCCCGTCGCACAACACTGCTGTCGCTTGAACAAAAAAAACCCAGCTCTATGTAATAATCTACTCGTCCAGCAGTCGCAGCGATGGCGCACCGTGCCTACAAACATACTTGCTTGCCAACTTGCTTCAGCTACTTGGTTGCATAGTACTGTCCCACCTATAGCCAACGCTGTATAGCATATCGTCACGCCTTTCCCCCAAGGGGGCTGGCATAGATGTAATACAACACCCACACTTCGCCAACACCCACATTCAGTCCCCAATGTGACAGGGGGCGAGCCTGTCGCCATACACCGGGCTCCAGTCATGTAGCAGATGACATACAATACGCACATATGTTCGCACAATGAACAAATTGGTGCGTGCCGTCGGCTGGGTTTGAACACGCTACCTCTGGCTTGAGAGGCGGGCCTTCTCCAACTAGGCTATCATCACTCCGTGTTTAGGCCCGTACATAACTTATGAGCCAGTATATCTTACGTACATATCCCCGTCGCTGAATGCAGGTGGAGGCTTTCAACCTTCCTGATTAAAGCGCGAGCGCCACCGCGGGCGTGTACGACGTACGTACTGTGTACGTACGTCGGCTTTGAGCATAAACTATGACGTGGGATTGGACGCTCGCTGCTCTTATGTTCTGTATAGACGATATTCATTTTGCACTTGTCTTGTGGTGATTTAAATACCGAAAATGCTTATTCTATGCTACTACAAATATTAACTACTTACTAAGCATTATAAATTAAAAAATTGAAAAACCACCGACACCGATTCTGATCAACACCGATTTTCATAAAACACAGTTAAGAGTCCGGCGACCGGTTTAGACTAACTTCGCATTGGCTTTAGGTTTTCCATAGCCATTTTGCCTAGAAGAAGATGACGAGGGAAGAGAGCAAGTAAAGATACTGATGAGCCTTTGAAGTTACATAAAGAGTGAATAAGTGAAAATTAATTATTTTTTATGACTTTTGCGCTTCTCTAATCATTCAAATACAACTCAAATAACTAAGAATGTCTCTTGTATTATGGATTCATTTAAAAGCTAATGATGTAGACAACCTCCCTATGTAAACGGATTTTTGATTTGCTTTGTCTATCTATTGAATAAATCAGTCAAAAGTGACCCCATACAAATGTGGATATTTTTCATAGCTCTATTTTCGCTTGAAAACGTTTTAAGAAAACCAAGAACATAGAGGCGGAGATATTGTTCATTTAATTGTACATGCTAAATTTCATCATAATCTGACAAATGGTTTTCAAGAAATTTGAGAAGCGCGTTTGTATGGAAATTTCAGAGCGTCGCGGGACTCTTAAGAACACTCTTGACTAATTCACCTGTCAAACAAAAAAAAAACAACAAAATCAAAATCGGTTCATCCGTTAGAAAGCTACGATTCCACAAACAGAAACACACACACACACAGACACGCCAACCTTATAACAACCTGTCGTTTTTGGGTCGGAGGATAAAAAATCAAACATAAAAATTAAATTTTCAGATTTAAAATTAGGTACTTGCCTAAAAATGTTCATCCAATCCGGATTGACGATACTCAAGAAATCGTCGAACAAACAAATGCTGAGATGACCTAGTAATGCCCAGTAGGCTCTACTATTTATGCTGATTTGTCCCAGTAGACTCCAAGACCTTCGCTTCGTTCGGTCATTAAGTAATTACTTAGGTAACAAAAAAGTATTCGCATAAAGTGTGAAGCGTATTGTAATCCTTCCCAGAGTAGTAATGGTATTAGCATTGATTTCTCATTAAGGGGCAGATCTCCATCGCGCTCCCGTAGATTTCCGCAGATAAAACCTTATGAGAGTTTGTTTGGATTAAGTAATCTGTGGCGAATATTCCAGAAGCCGAGCATTTCATCGTAACTTAATATTATAAATTTAATGCGAAAATGAATTTGTTATTTGTCTATTTGTTAAACTTTCACGCCTTAACCACTCAGCCGATCATAAACTTTGGCATACGCGTTGTCAGGTGTACAGAAAAGGACATAGGAAGCTTTTTAAAACGGTTTCTGTAGGACCGCAGATGAAACCCCGGGCACAGTTTTCTTCTTCTATATACAGGATGTTACAAAAACCTTGTTATATCCGCTAGGTGCGCGTCCAGTATTAACTAGAGGATGCAATTATGCTAGTTTAAATTAAATATTGACTATTAAAAAATTGCAAACACATCGCGCTCCGTCCTCCTAAAAACGCGAACGCAGACACTAATCACGTCGGTTTTATTTGAAAACTATTCGCCTCGTGTCACTATTTTTCTTAGAATAAAAGCCACCAAATTATGATACAGATTAGTTAATATTTTTGTAAAATTTCCTTATTTTATTGCGTTCTTAAACCGGTCATAACTCTTGCTATTTTTAAAGTGCATTTTTATGGTATTTTTGCATTGTGACTTCCCGAGGGGGGTCCAAAGAATTTTAAATAAATTCTCTCTAAAATAAACTTAAATACTTTTCGAATAAATGTGTGATTAATTTGGCCATCTTATTATGTTAATCTGTGATCGTCTAGGTTTAACTTATTGTTGGTTTTAACAAATGTTTTTATGAATAATTAAATAACATTCGGTTGTAATTAATAAATCACTCTGAAAGGTTATCACATTTAAGGTCATTTTAATTGAAGTTTGGTAGTTCGGAGTCAGAGTAGCAGAGGCACCGATAAGGAAACATGCAACTCACCCGGTCGACTGGGTTGGGAACTCACTAACTCTCTCAGCTCGGAGTCCTGTTGAAAAGTATAATACAATGCTACCGGTTCTATAATTCGAAATCCCCTTCCTTAACATAAATAAAAAATGCAATGATTTATTCAAATAAATCTATGTAGTCCTTTTAGGTCATTACAGAAGTAATAGTCAAGTAGTACACGGAAATCTTTTATCGCCTGGTTACTCCTTTTGTCTAGACAAAAGTCTACGCTGTTTGCACCCTTATGACATAAACAATTCTTAATGCCTAATGAAGCAAATTTATGTTAGTTTTGCAAGCATTTACGCCTTAAACATTATGCATGACAAGTTTCACATAATTTTCATTAATATTAGCAACAAAATCCCCACCCAGCGCAGGTTAGAACACGGATAGGATAAAACACAAAAATAAATAAAAAAAAATAAATCCGCTATCCAGTGGGAAGAAACCCAAAAATAAATAAAAAAAAATACTTCCGCCACTATTGGTGTATCTAACTGCAAAACAGACATAATCTGCTCCCTAAACACACTCCCCTCTCATCAACTGGAATCGTTTGTGTTCTTTCAGCTTTTCTTTTCCATGAATTGCAACTTTGCATAGTTTTCGTTTCGAGTATATAACTCGTACTTGGATAACATTATTTTAGTCAACTCAGGACCAGCGTTGCATTCCTCGATGAGTTATCAAATTAAGCATTATTGCTAGGTAATAATAAAAATTACATAAAACCTTCTCATGCGTTATTTGTTAACACCATAAAAGATTTCCACCATAAAATGTCCCGAAAAATATCCTTTATCAGCAAAAAGTAAACGTGGTAATTCTTCGATTATTCTGGATAAAATTTAATTAATGAGTAAATTTACTCCTCGAAGTTATGTTCTGCTCGTGAACTTTTCATAACTCAATCATTTAATTGCATGAAAACATGGGGAACTTCTTTTATAAAACTCAGCACCAAGCATAAATACTTAGCTTTAATCTCAGCTTGTAGACTCGCTCTTAACCACTCACTGATTTTGATGTCACAATAAATATCATATTTAATATTATACAATTTAATCACACACCCACACACTTTAAGACTTAATTATTCTTACTTCAAGTCTTCGGAGCTTGAATATTAATTTGCGCGCGCGCCGCGTACGGAACTGACCGATACAAGCTTTCAAGTTCAGGACTAATCCTTCCACCCCCAACCCCCGTTGCAAAGCCAAACTCCACGCCCAACGTGTTTCGGGTTTTGCTATTGGTCTATTTTGCTTGGTTTGCTTTCTTCAGGCGTTTCTCCTTTTTTTTCCTATTTGTTTTTTATCACTTCATAATTGTTCTTAGAACGGACAGTTTTGGTTCCCACGAATATGAAACACTTTAGAAAATCTCAAGCCTTTTGTATTTTGTACGCACATGTTGTAGGACCCTTTAGGAAGAAAAAATAATGACCCCGACTGTCCAGCGCCCGAGTGTAATAAATTAACCAAATTTATTGGTTTCAAATCCGGGAAAACCGCTCAGTTATGTTGACATGTGCATCCATCGATTTATATACATTATTAGATACAAAGCTCTTGAGTTGAAAGTGTAGGTAATTGCTCCGTAAAGTAAATTATTTTACATAAATTTTTCGGCCAGGGTATAGGGCAGTTACAGTCCCCTCTCTGGATGTGATCGTTAATGGTTCTCAACATTTACGGGCACATACATGTACATGATAGCTCCTCTCCACAATAAGTAAATTAGTTAGCCATTTCATTTTACGTTAATATATATCCGCTACTCCTCTCTCTTTTCTTAGATCGTAATATCCAAATCTCGACAGTTATGTCGGCTTCACAACTATTAAGGATAGTCCCCCCTCTCACACCTTTGGTTGGGTCCCGATTTTCTTATTGGTTTCTCAGTTGTTGCATCGGTAGTCTTCTTTCTCAAGAAATTAATTTAGTACTTTAACTCTTTCTATTCAATCAAAACCCAAAATCATTGGGAAATGGTTTTATTTTTTTTTTCGTTTTCGCCTTCTTAACTATTAAAGTTAGGTTCCCCCTCTCACACATGTGGTAGGACCCTGGGGTTTTTTTTTTTTTCCTCTCTCCCAGTTGTTCCACTAATAAGGTCTGATTCCTCGAAAGATCAGTTTAGAGCTCCAAAATCATTGCCTTTGAGAATTTCTTCATGACTGAGCTTGGGATATTTAGAACAACTCCACTAGTCCATAGAGTCACCAAACACATGTTATCCATCTCTTCGCTTTTCTCACCTCCTGTTCTTTGTATTTAAATAGATTTGAATATTGCAGAAATAGGTATGTCGTTCAGTTCCCCAGTTTGTTTCAATATAATTACCCTTGTAAAAGTATTCCAGATGCACTTTATTTGACTACCCCAATCAATTACCGTTTCACAGTTACATTGCTTATAACAATATCTACTTCCGGTAGTACAAGTAACGGTGTCGGTGACTGTTCTTCTTTATACTCTACTTTATCGCGATTTACAGACAAAACATGCTTGTACTGCATTGTTTAACAGCATCCTTTGTATTCTTATACTACTCCAGAGCAAAAAAAATTTATTGAACCTCTCTTTCTATTAATTAATTTTATTATGCACTAGCTGTTACCCGCGACTTCGTTTCGTTTTTAATCAGAACACAATATCCAAAACCCTTTCTTGTTGTATACTGTAACTAACTATCAAATTACATCAAGATCCATTCAGGCGATTAGCCGTGAAAAGCCTACAAACAAACAGACGAACAGAGTTACTTTCGATTTTATAATATTAGCGTGATTTGATACCACGGAGCTCATCTGATGATGAATCACGAAGCTTGTGTTGGTACGGCTACTCTGGTTTTATTAATAAACAAAATTCCTGTTTCTTTCCTTTCCACCATAAAGACAACCTATTGGTGAAGTAACTAGCTCATAAGTACGTGAGTACTGCTTCTTGTTTTATAAAACCGCTAGTTGCGCTCCGCGGTTTCACCTGCGGTTTTAAAATGCTTTTCCATCCAGACTATAATAAATCTTTGTGTCCATTCAAATGATCACGTCAAATTTCATACAGATCCGTTCAGTTGTTCTGTGTGATTGAGTAACAAACATCCATCCAAACTTAAGCATTTTTTTTTTTTTTTTTTTTAATTAAGTAAGTGTTTTAGTGTGATAGAAAATGGTAACCTCAATAATGATACAGATACTAACAATAAATAGAGTGGTAAAACAAAGAGATCAATGTCACGACGAGATTGTAAGAGTATTGTTTTAAACCTTTTACATTGAAGCTTATTTCTCGCTAATTTTCTACTAGCTGTGCCTTGCGATGTTACATACATACATATATGTGTACATACATATATAATCACGCCTCTTTCCCATAGGGGTTAGGCAAAGATCACTTCTCTTCTCCACTTGCTACGATCCTGGCATACATCTTTCGCTTCTTCCACTTTCTTGAGTCTTTTCATACACTCTCGTCGGTTACGGGTAGTCTTGATCTGGCCTTTCTTTAGGACGTCTTCAAGTTACCCGCGTTTAATAATAACTTGTGTTAATCCAGGGTATAAACTTCCTCCACTCAAATTTCTTCCAAACTGTCTATTTGTTTGAGCCTAAAGAAATAAGAAACGAACAAACACATACACATCACACACCCTCTCAGATACACACACAAAACTTTCGCCTTTGTAATATTTAAAGGAAACTAAGCAGAATTTAGTAAATCAATACGTTGACATTTTCTCTAGTCTTGTTAGATTCTCACGTTAGTACCTAATAAGAAATTTACCTCTGCAAGTATCGGATGTCTACGTCCAGTGCTATTCAGCCCCAAGCCCCGAGCTGCTCTCCTACCCATTATTGGCATACTTAATGATTACAATATGCTATAATTATGCTATGCATTATTACTTGATCACAAAGGCCTATTATTATAATAATCAACCAGAATTAGGTTTCCTGATTCGCTAACGCATTATTTTGGCTCGTTTGGTTGTCTTGTTGTCGTGATTCCCATTACACACGAGTGTTTTTTTTTTCTGCTTGTATAACAACTCCACTTTTGACATTTTCAAAGTCGACTCTACTCCTCATGCAACTCCATAACCAATTCCATGATAAACACGTTTGAGGATTTAATTGTATCAACTGATATTCAATCCATAC
Organism: Peribatodes rhomboidaria; assembly: GCA_911728515.1. NCBI lineage: Eukaryota > Metazoa > Arthropoda > Insecta > Lepidoptera > Geometridae > Peribatodes > Peribatodes rhomboidaria. The sequence continues at coordinate 12,782,148 of OU452179.1, read as the reverse complement.
TTGATTCACTTTCTTATCGTCTTCGGATTTCATCGTCGTCGTCTTACATTTGAAACTGTACTAGTTAGTACTTGAACCATTATTTATTTTATCTTGTTTTTACATTTTCTCGTTCAGGTTTGTTTCCGAATAGGTCAGAGATTCAGTTTCTGTATCGGTGCTCTCCAAATGAGTCAAAGATATTAACATCCCAGTTTTTTTTCGATTCGTAGATGAATTATTATGTTTGTTCTTTCTCTTGGATCTATTTAAGAAATTGTGTTCTCCAAGCCAAACCAAACCATTCTCTCAAGTTTAAGTTACATCCAACAGCTCTCAAAATTATCTTAGAAATATTTATAACCTTAAACATATTTTAAATCGTCCCACTATTTGAGTAGAGTAGAGTTTATTTCTTTTTTGTGTGATATTATTATTTATTTATTTTTAAGCAACAGCTATAATAACTTATGATTAATTAATTACATACATCTAAAAGCTAATTACAGATTCTTGTGATTAGCAAAGCCCTAAGAAATTCTAAACATTAAAATTTACAAGATAGCACGGCAACACAAAGTCCTACGAGTGATAACAACAACGATACCAACAAACATACAATACATAAACATTTTTTTTCATACATCCATATTCAAACTCAGGTGTTAATCATCCAATCTACCACAACGTCTTATTATAAATAAATAAAAAATCAAATCAGTGGCTTTTTAAACTTACACCAACAGTACAGTAGACTATTATACAACATTTTAATCAGTTTCCTAAATGTGAGTCCAGTAAACCACATGTTTCCACAATGCCTCCTCCCTAAAACTCCGAACCATTTCAAAAAATGACCGTGTAATATAAAAGGCTTCGATCAACAATGGAATAAAAGGCGTAAAAAGTGTCATAAACTATTGCAAACTATTTAGAGATAGCCTCTTCCGACAACTGCATATGGCCCGACTATTGTCTTAGATTTACTTTGTTCACGGATATTCTAATGCTTTGTGCACTGTGCACATGTTTTATGTTTTTATCTTACAAATAAAACATCTGAACTTTAGAAAATATTTTTATGGAGAAGTTAAAAGATTTTATGGTTGTAATTGTTATATTTTTCTGACTCTCTCAAATTGGCTCCAAGTTAAAGATAACAATGCACGCACATGTTCCCGAAAGCGCGCTAACTAACCAGCACAAAAGATATATCTAAATGACCTGAATTGTAAAATCATAAAACCCAATGTTGTGTTTTTACTTTATGATTTTTGTACTCGTTTCTTCACTAACTAATTATTTAATTTAAATACCCTTACGTTGTGTATGATTTGTAGTAATCCAAGTTCTTTTATTTCGTTGTAATAATAAATTATTACATTTAATGACGAAATCCTGGTCATCGAGCAACAGATGTGACTTCCCGAGGGGGGTCCAAAGAATTTTAAATAAATTCTCTCTAAAATAAACTTAAATACTTTTCGAATAAATGTGTGATTAATTTGGCCATCTTATTATGTTAATCTGTGATCGTCTAGGTTTAACTTATTGTTGGTTTTAACAAATGTTTTTATGAATAATTAAATAACATTCGGTTGTAATTAATAAATCACTCTGAAAGGTTATCACATTTAAGGTCATTTTAATTGAAGTTTGGTAGTTCGGAGTCAGAGTAGCAGAGGCACCGATAAGGAAACATGCAACTCACCCGGTCGACTGGGTTGGGAACTCACTAACTCTCTCAGCTCGGAGTCCTGTTGAAAAGTATAATACAATGCTACCGGTTCTATAATTCGAAATCCCCTTCCTTAACATAAATAAAAAATGCAATGATTTATTCAAATAAATCTATGTAGTCCTTTTAGGTCATTACAGAAGTAATAGTCAAGTAGTACACGGAAATCTTTTATCGCCTGGTTACTCCTTTTGTCTAGACAAAAGTCTACGCTGTTTGCACCCTTATGACATAAACAATTCTTAATGCCTAATGAAGCAAATTTATGTTAGTTTTGCAAGCATTTACGCCTTAAACATTATGCATGACAAGTTTCACATAATTTTCATTAATATTAGCAACAAAATCCCCACCCAGCGCAGGTTAGAACACGGATAGGATAAAACACAAAAATAAATAAAAAAAAATAAATCCGCTATCCAGTGGGAAGAAACCCAAAAATAAATAAAAAAAAATACTTCCGCCACTATTGGTGTATCTAACTGCAAAACAGACATAATCTGCTCCCTAAACACACTCCCCTCTCATCAACTGGAATCGTTTGTGTTCTTTCAGCTTTTCTTTTCCATGAATTGCAACTTTGCATAGTTTTCGTTTCGAGTATATAACTCGTACTTGGATAACATTATTTTAGTCAACTCAGGACCAGCGTTGCATTCCTCGATGAGTTATCAAATTAAGCATTATTGCTAGGTAATAATAAAAATTACATAAAACCTTCTCATGCGTTATTTGTTAACACCATAAAAGATTTCCACCATAAAATGTCCCGAAAAATATCCTTTATCAGCAAAAAGTAAACGTGGTAATTCTTCGATTATTCTGGATAAAATTTAATTAATGAGTAAATTTACTCCTCGAAGTTATGTTCTGCTCGTGAACTTTTCATAACTCAATCATTTAATTGCATGAAAACATGGGGAACTTCTTTTATAAAACTCAGCACCAAGCATAAATACTTAGCTTTAATCTCAGCTTGTAGACTCGCTCTTAACCACTCACTGATTTTGATGTCACAATAAATATCATATTTAATATTATACAATTTAATCACACACCCACACACTTTAAGACTTAATTATTCTTACTTCAAGTCTTCGGAGCTTGAATATTAATTTGCGCGCGCGCCGCGTACGGAACTGACCGATACAAGCTTTCAAGTTCAGGACTAATCCTTCCACCCCCAACCCCCGTTGCAAAGCCAAACTCCACGCCCAACGTGTTTCGGGTTTTGCTATTGGTCTATTTTGCTTGGTTTGCTTTCTTCAGGCGTTTCTCCTTTTTTTTCCTATTTGTTTTTTATCACTTCATAATTGTTCTTAGAACGGACAGTTTTGGTTCCCACGAATATGAAACACTTTAGAAAATCTCAAGCCTTTTGTATTTTGTACGCACATGTTGTAGGACCCTTTAGGAAGAAAAAATAATGACCCCGACTGTCCAGCGCCCGAGTGTAATAAATTAACCAAATTTATTGGTTTCAAATCCGGGAAAACCGCTCAGTTATGTTGACATGTGCATCCATCGATTTATATACATTATTAGATACAAAGCTCTTGAGTTGAAAGTGTAGGTAATTGCTCCGTAAAGTAAATTATTTTACATAAATTTTTCGGCCAGGGTATAGGGCAGTTACAGCATGAATACTTTTAAGTGTGTGTAGGTACATGCCCTTCAATTATACAACAGGGTTTTTGTAACATACTGTATATATTTATATAAGATTCAAAGTTCTGATCGACTGACTGATATAATAACGCACGAAAATTCTCTTTCGTTTCCTGTTTGCTACGCGGACGAAACCGCGAGCAGAATCTAGTTTAGGTATAAGTTTGAAGGAGTTTGTTTATTTTAAACCAAAAGCTTAAATAGATACCTAGGTAGGTAGGTATAAACGCTGTCAGAACAGAAAGCCTATTAAGCCACGGTCGTCTCAAAACCAAGTCTCCGAAATTTAAATAAACCCAGGTGTTGAAACCTTTAAAAATAAAACTGCTTGTAAATTTTAATCGGTCCGTATTTCTATATTAGCATAAACTAAACAATGAACGTCCCTTTCTCGTTTCGGACAGTAAACATTTCGGGTATGGTTACCTAAATGGACATTACGAAATGAGCAATTAACATTCTGACATGTCCCGACTATACCAATCATAGTCCCGGGGGGAGACACTGTCCTACGTGAGCGATGGAAACTGACAAGTCGCAAGCGATGTATTGATCCGCTGCCATAAAACTTATTTCACTTATCTCTGTATTGTAACCGTTGTATCTATTGTAACCGTAGAAGTAGCCTAAATCAATTCTTTATTTAACTAAATAGAAAAAAGGGAGGCATGTATTGTAGTGAGCCAATCTTGATTTCTCAAAGAGGAATAAACCGATGCAACTCATCTTTCAGAACAAATTTTATCATGATCATTTCAGCCAGAAGACGTCCACTGGTGGATAAAGGGCTCCCCCAATGATCTCCATAACGACCGGTCTTGCGCTGCCCGCATCCAATGGCTTCCAGCGACCCTCACTTGATCGTCAGTCTTCCTTGTGGGCCTTCCCACGCTGCGTTTTCCGGTTCGTGGTCTGGTCTCTGGTCCAGTGTGTCTCTCACGTAGGACAATGTGTGACCTGCGCTGCACTGCGGGGGAGCAGACAGAGAGGGGCAGCGGGGACGGTGGCCCCGGGGGGGTGATCGCATCGGACAGGGGCTCGCGGACTAATTACTAACCGGACCGGAATGCGGGCACCGACCGTTACCTACGGTACATGTGGGGTTACGTATGAGTACGTATGATTGTAACCAGAGAATACAACGCGTATACCTGGAACACCTATTATGTGGAATGACAAAATATAATGTGATGCTCAACTCTTCTAACAATATTTTACTTAGTTAATTTACGAGTATTGGCTATCATATTTCGGAATACATACGACAAGTAGACTGTTGGTAACGGTTAATACTTCTACAAAAATAATTACTCGTTAGATACGTCCGGCCGTGGAGTGTAGGTAGACGAATAAAAAAAATATGTTTTATAAAATGTTTTATTTTACCTAAGTATACAATTTTTGTTTGCGTGTTTGTAGTTTGACCAATAATAAGTCTAACTATACATCTATCTATATTCCTATCTACCAAAAGGCATTTAGCCACGAGTTCCTACCACACGAAGACAACACATAAACGCCATTTTACCCTTCCAGCTAATTGCGATATTCCACGCATGGGGTCGCATTATAGAGAGGTGTCACGTCGCGGAGGGACGCTGCTATATTAATAAACTCGGCGCTATAAAGGGCTTTACGACTTTCTAAACTTCGCCCTTTAAGATGGACCACATGCTGATGAGTTTTCATGAACAAGTAACATTATTAAAAGAAGAACAAAAAACCCGGCTGCAAAATGTTGTACTCTATGTCACTTCCACTATCAAGACGATTCAAATGACACCTTACATGTCGAAATCAATCAAGTTTAGATTCAGGGCGTGCCAAAGAAACCTCATACATACATACATATACAAGGTGCTGGTTTTGGGTGTAGTAATACTTAAGAGGGTCGCGACGCTCTGAAATTTCCATATAAACGCGCTACTTGTTTTTTATGTAGAGTAGGTCGGCGTTTGACCACCAACTCGCCTGATGTTAAGCGACGTTGTGGTCTAAGATGGAGCACGACGACCTACTACTACTACTTTAGCTACTTTTTCACTCTAGCCTTGAAGTTTTGTAGAGTGAAGAAGTACAAAGACGGCAGTTGAGTGAGGCGCTACAAGTGCGCTACTACTCAGACTCGTCTTCGGAACGTTTACTCAAATTTCTTGAAAACAATTTAAAAAAATTTAAAACGTTCTCAAGAGAAAATAGAGCTATGAAAAATATTTAAGGGCATTTTTAAGGGATCACTTGTGACTGATTTATTCAATAGGTAGATAAAGCAAATCAAAAATTCCTTAACATAGGGAGGTTGTCTACATTATTAGCTGTTAAATGAATCCATAATACAAGGGAAATTCTTAGTTATTTAAGAATGATTACAGAAGTGCAAAAGTCATAAAAAAATGAAATTGCACTTTGTCACTCTGTAGGTAACTTTAAAGGCTCGTCAGTATCTTTACTCACTATCTTTGCTCGTCATCTTCTTCTAGACGAAATGGTTTTGGAAAACCTTAAGCCAATGCGAAGTTAGTCTAAAGTGGTCGCCGGACTTAAGCATCGATTGACGCCACTACGTGTTTCTTATTGCTGTACCTGGTGGTACATTACTAAACCATGGATACTTTTAAGTACGTTGGAACAGCTCAACGGATATGTATGGGATTTTGAATGGAGGTAGCTTGTACACTGGATTAACACAGGGTATTTTTTATCCTAGCAATAGTATCAGTTCTTTTAGAATAACGGATGACCGCGGGGAGCAGCTATTCGTTTGTGAGTACTTTCACAGGCTATTTTGTGCTAATGTTCTTACTGAACACTCGCCCATTTCCAATGCTTTTCAGACACTATAATCACACTTACCGCTTCGACGCTTCACCGCCTCGCCGCTTCACTGTCTACTGTCTCAGCATCGGCCCGAGAGACGCTCAGAATCGGTAATAAGTGCTAATTACGCGCGCCTAAACCCGCACACGTGGCTCGAATACTTATCTACTCTACGAACTCCTCACTACAAGTCTACAATCTTACAAAAGGCGGACTTTTAATGTAAATGGTTCTTTGAAAGTGTATGCTGAGACAAATGGATCTGATTTACTCAAAATGATCGCTACTAAACCACTTTCAATTTAAAAGCAACAATCTGCATTTTTAGCACATTTCTATACTTATAGGGTAAATAGGAACGACCTCTTTTTTTGTAACAGCTCATTTTTTTAGCTGTTGCCTAAAACGGAACGCGGAAAAATTATAGTAAAAATCCTGCTAATATTTCCTATTCCTACTTAATATTTGAACGCGAAAGTTTGTAAGAATGGATGGATGGATGTTTGTTACTCTTTCACGCCAGAACGACTGAACAGATCTAGATGAAATTTGGCATAGAGTTAAATTAAAGTCTAGAATAGCACATAGGATACTTTTTAACCGCGGGTGAAACCACGGGGCGCAGCTAGTAATAGTATAAAAATAACAATACGGACCCATTGAATTACCTACTCCTATAACAAAAGTTGATCACAATTATGGGTTCTATGACCCTCTTTTAGCTACATAAAAAGTATACTTTCCAAATATCTCAATAGCCAAGTTGTACAATGTATGTACATTGGTCGTAAGAAATAATAAGATATGGGACTTGACTAAACAATTCGTACGAAAATATCATGATGAAAGTACTCCAGACGAAAAACTAGCCAAGTTTCGTATTCATGTCCAAAAAGGTTAGTTATTGTATTTTATTAGGCTCATGCCCGCAAGATTATTTATCCCGATTCAAGAGGTTCTTGTGATACTTCAGTCTAAGTACATAATTATAGCAAGACATTTCAATAGGAGAAAAAACGGACACAGTTGTAGTAAGTAATTTATTTTTCTTAGATTTCTACATCTCTTATATTACAAAGGGGATAGATTTGTATTTCTATATGTTTGTAAAGAATTAACTCAAAAACTACTGGTCCGATTTCAAAAAATATTTCACCATTAGAAAGCTACATTATTCCTGAGTGAAACAGGTTTCAATGCGAGCAATGCCGCCGGCAAAATTGCTAGTTTCTTATATTTTGACATAAGTGCTCCAGATACTTAAATTGCCAGGATTAGAATATGAAAACGTATGTGTTATTAAAATAAATAATTTGCCTGTGTCTAGAACTCTAGAACACACCACTACAATACTTCAGATCAACAGACAGTGAACTATGAATTAATAATTACACCAAGAAGTAATCTCTAGAAGTAGAAGAAGAAGTAATCTCGCACACTAAACTATTGTTTGCAAGTTCGTTTTGTAATTGTAATTACAAAAAAATGCATTAGCTCATTAGTATAAAATAATATGACTGCCTCAGTGGGTCAGTTGGTAGTGAACCTGCCTTCTGAGCTTGGGGACGTGGGTTCGGTTCCCACCTAAAGCAATATTATTCATGTGATAAACATTTGTGTTTGTTCTATTTCTAGGTGTTAATATCTATTTAAGTATGTATTTTAAAATATAAATGTATGTACATCAGTCTAGCAGCCATTGCAAGCTAGCTCTGGCAAGCTTTGGGCTTTGGTTAGTTTGGGATCAGGCTACTGTGTGTTAAAGTGTCCCGAATTTATTTATTTAATTTAAATGAAAGATCATTAAATTGTTCATGAATATTCAGCAGAAAAATGGTAATTATGTACCCAGATTAATAAAAAAAATATTTTGCGATTGACATTTGTGTGATTCACAATTATTGAACTTTGTCAGAAATTTAATTTACATACATATACCCGAACATAGAATACTTGTAAGATGTCCCCTAGCGTCGGCGTCGGTAGAACAGGCTACGGTGGAGTATTATTCCGAGCATGTCCGGCTCCGCGCGCCGTCACAAGCGTGGCCTAATTTGTGTAGATTCTTGCTAAGTACGTGAATGCGACAGACTTGGGCCGCACCTTCATCGCCACCATGCCATAATAATATACTCCACCAGCGAGCCAGGTGCGTGGAGAAATAGTCTCTCTACCGTTTTTATCCGGCTAGAATATGGATATGTTTGTCTCAGTCTCGCGGGATAAAAACGGTGAAAAGACAATTTGTCTCTGGCCCGTGCTACTCCTGCAGGTGAAGCGTTCCGAGACAAAAAGTCACGTGCATGGGCGACACACACGTTATTTACAACAAGTCCGAGAGAGACGACGAGTGACGTAGTTGGGTGTCAACTCCCGTAACCTTGTTTTTTTTATTAAGATTGTAACTAATGGTACAGCTACGTTAGCGCGCTATAATTCGATAATTTGTGTAACGTTGTCGCGTTAAAATTATAGTTATCGGTTATCAGCGATGTTCTTGTCTACATTAGCGGCCAACTTGTTGCTTTTCTGCGAAGTTGACGTGAACGGTAATTCGCTATCTACACCACCGAGTGACGAACTAACCGGCTACACTTGTTGCGATAGCCCGAATTATCGCCAAAGGCCGCTAATGTAGCCGTACCATAATGAATAATACACTTTTACGTATTTTACATTATTATGACATCTTAAAAGCTTTCACAATAAAAATACTAAATAAAAGAAAGTTGACTTGTTTATTGATATATATATTGACTGAATAGAAAGCGCAGTCGCTTTTTGGGGGCTGAGCTACCCACGTCCGTAGGAGTGTACTCTATTCTGATTCCCTACACGTGGTCCCCGGGTAGTGCTAACCGGGTAGCAGACTCTGGTGGGAGGCTTCGGCCGGGGCTAGTTACCACCCACTGGACCAATCCATGCCGTGAAATGACCTAGTCGTGTTTTGGGATGTGGTCCGGTGTAACCGTTCCGAAGACGGGTCTGAGCAGTAGCGCACTTGTAGCGCCTCACTCAACTGCCGTCTTTGTACTTCTTCACTCTACAAAACTTCAAGGCTAGAGTGAATAAGTACCTTATAGGTCGTCGTGCTCCATCTTAGACCACAACGTCGCTTAACATAAGGCGAGTTGGTGGTCAAACGCCGACATATTCTACCTAAAATAATAATAATAATAATGAAAATAATGTAGGGCTGACGTCAAGCCACTGGTCCACCGCGGCGCACGTAGAGGCTACGGATGTGAAGCTTCGCTTGGGAAGAAAAAATATGAACCTGAAAACAAACACAACCCTCAAACACGCTACGCATAAATAGGAGAATAATGACGTCAATGCCTCGAGTATACGCGTGGCTTGCTCGAATATGGCACCCACGCAGCTTAACGCTGTCAACGCCATGCACGCAGTATAGGAAAGTGCGCGTCTGTTCCATAAGGCGTATGATTCAAAAGTGTGCTTCGCTACACTTGCTTGCTTGTTCATAGTCTTTGGTTAACATTCATGTCTAGTGTATGCTGCAGTCGAAAAGTAGACCCATGTTGTCAAATAAGCGAAACTACGCCGCGTGTCCGTGTCTAACGTGCGCCGCGGTGGGCCAGCAGCTTTACGCGATAAAACATCCTCTATTGTAAGATTGTACCGCAGTATGAAACTATGAAAAGTATTTTATTGTGAGACTGTACCGTACTGTGAAACGTACGTTATTGTGAGAATTGCGAGACTGTACCATAGTATGAAACGTACTCTATTGTTAGACTATACTAGAGAGTATACATAAAGTTTACGAGCGACGCGAGATAACGCTCGCTTTATGACTCGATGTGGGCGAACTTAAAAGAGCTCGTTTAACTTCACCCACGGTACGCTACAACGTACTGGGTGTACGTAGACGTGCTTTGATAATGTAAGTAACGTACTCTAATTACAAATGTATCTAAACTTTGGTAAAGTAACATGTTATTATATTTTAGGAGTTTTGTCGGGTCTGCGTTACTGAAATTATTAAAAGGCTCTCAAAGATACAATACTGGAGAAACGCTATTTCTCTTTTCTCTAGGTTAGCTTGTTTTTGCCTTCTGAAACCTCTCTAATTTTTAATTTCATCAAATACTTTCGAGTTATAAAGTTAGAGCTGACTTCATTGCCATACTTAAAAAGGAATATTAAGAGTTCCACGACACTCTGAATTTTCCATACAAACGCGCTTGTCAAATTTTTTGGAAACCATTTGTCCGATTATGGCGTAATTTGGCATGTACAACTATGTATATTATGAACTATATCTCCGCCCCTATGTTCTTGGTTTTTTTAATATCCTTATGAGAAATTACAGCTATGTAAACTATCCGCATTTTGAAGGGGTCACTTTTGACGAATTTATTTAGTACATAGACAAAGCAAATTACATAGATACTTTACATAGGGAGGTTGTCTACTTCGGCTATAAAATTAATTTATTATACAAGGGAAATTATTAGTTATTTAAGAATGATAAGAGAAGTGCAAAAGTCTTAAAAATTATTAAAATTTCACTTTATCACTCTGTACGCAACTTTAAAGACTCATCAGTATCTATACTTCCTCTCTTCGCTCGTCGTCTTCTTTTAGACGAAATGGCAATAGAAAACTTTTAGCCAATCCGAAGTTAGTCTAAAGTGGTCGCTGGACCCTTAAATAGAATTAACTCAGTAGTTTAAATAATTAGTAAACACGTATGCATCGTCTAGCAGCTTATTTAAATGCAAATGCGGTGAAGTTTACACTAATGGAACCTTATAGAGGGTGTTGTTTTTAGCACGCATTCAAGAGCGGGTAACGACGTGTCGCGCGCACTCGCCGCTCAGCGCAGCTAGTGTTGTCTAGACTGGTCTTGCTGTGCTAGTCTTGGACTATTAGTCTTGTATTTACAAGACATACGGAAAATGTATCAGGAGAGGTTCCATAGTTTTTAGTTATAGTTTTAACTTACAGACTTAATTAATACGTATGGAATAAAAGTTTTCAGTGTGTTTTGTTTTTGTCTCAATAAAGTGAATTCAAATTAATGTAATTCAAGCTTTTTTTTTTTTCAAAAAAGAAGGTTATATTATACTGAGTCGTACTGAATTTGCATCAATTTCAATTTATTTTAGTTGATTAGCATACGGAATACAAGAATAGGTGTAGAAGAATACTAGGTGTGCAATGTAAAATCTTACGCAACAAACATGAGTTACAAGTGTACTGATGAAGTGACAAGACAAGAAGCAGCTATGTTCGTACAAGGCGAGTCTTGGTATTACAGTTTAAACAAGCCACATACGTACTCCTACGACATTAGCCTGGTTCTCCATTGACGGATACGTCAAGAAGAACGGTACAGACCAGAACCAAGTACAGAAATGCAAGACCTGGTATAATGAAACAAGACCAAGCCTGCGCTAGTCTCGTTTTGCCTTGCATGTAAACAACACTACTTTCCGCCGTCCGCACAGCCGTCCTACGCCGCCCGGCCACACTCGATGCTAAGCAATTACCATTTTAATTAGAGCATCGACACTTTACATGCTCCCTGTTTACACTTTACATACACTCGTGTAATTTTATCACTCGACTCGTGCTGTATTTGCATCCGTATTGGAATAGCGCGGCGGGACTGACATTAGCATGGCTGTACAATGGAATTTCAAATTTGGATCTTTAAATCATAGTTACTGCTCGTATATTCTGTGCCTGAATGAAAGAATTAATGTCTGGATAAAACTGATCCAATTTAAGACTGTTCAGTAGACTGTAGCAAGCAGGAGGCTAATTTTTAACCGATGAAACGGAGGAGGTTTACAAGTCGACGCCTATATATTTTTTTATGAACGCCTATATTTTTTTTATACGCTTATCTTTTTACAGTTGTTCGATTTTGATAATTCTTTTTTTTATTGTGCTTTGTTTACTTAGATTACTATACAAAACCTCTGTAAGTATGGGCGTACCCACGGTGGGGCATCTGGCCCACCCTGGTACCTAACTAGAAGCCTTAAATTTTGTGTATTGGTAAAATTCAAATTTGGCTGTTATTTTTACCCGTGCAATGTTTTTTCAGACTATCTGGATATTTCATTTATCAAAGCACATATATAGGCACATAGATACTTTACAACCACGGGTAACATCGCGGAGCACAGCTAGTAGGTATAAAATAAAGAAAATCTAAATTTTAACTAGATTTAAAGTTTTGGCCAGAACCCGCGCAGGTTATTGTTGAAAAAAGTACTTAACGAGCTTATTTTTTTTGTCTGTAGGTATGAGAGGTAGGTATTGAGAATGGATAAAAGTAGATTGACGAAACAGATCTACAAGGCGAGGGTGAACGGCCAAGTTGGTATGAGCCGACCTAGGCGAACGTATCTTGACCAAGTCACCGGACCAAGCCATGCCGTGAAATGACCTAGTCGTGTTTCGGGATGTAGTCCGATGTAACCGTTCCGAAGACGGGTCTGAGCAGTAGCGCACTTGTAGCGCCTCACTCAACTGCCGTCTTTGTACTTCTTCACTCTACAAAACTTCATGGCTAGAATGAATAAGTACCTTATAGGTCGTCGTGCTCCATCTTAGACCACAACGTCGCTTAACATCAGGCGAGTTGGTGGTCAAACGCCGACCTATCCTACATTAAAAAAAAGTCGAAGACGTTTTAAAGAAAGGCCAGGTCAGGAGTACCCGTAACTGACGAGCGTGTATGAATAGACTCATGGATGTGGAAGAAGCGAAAGATGTATGCCAGGATCGTACCAAGTGGAGAGAAGTGGTCTCTGCCTACCCCTATGGAAAACAGGCGTGACTACATGTATGTATGTGTGTATGCTGTAGGTATATGTAAAATGTAAAATTTCTGTTTGCGAACGATTTTATCTTTTACGAACTTTTTTATATACTTGATTCAGTAAACATTTTGCCTGTCGTAATTATCCCTAATTAATATTAATTAGATCCGATATATTAATTTATTTCGTCCTCGGCCGCGGGATAACACACGCGTAGTTAAACAACACAGTTATTTCACTAATGAAATATCAATAAAGCATTGAAATTGCGGTCACTTTGACCGCGGACCAGTAAGGGCAAATGATGTTGTTTCTGTCCTCATATGTCTATCCCAATAAGAGTGACAGAAATAGAAATAGAAGATAATTTCATCTCAAAATGGTGTTACACGTCAAGCTCTTAGAACAACACGATCATAACATTTATTAGACAAGTAGACAATAGACAATAGACAATAATTTATTTGTGGCAAAAAACACACAACACAGACACATACAGACTAAAACTTAACTAAAAAAAGGTGGAAACTTGGCTTTTTACCACAAACCAGCCGCAACTCAGCATGGTGCTGGTTGTGTCCAACCAGCGCTGGTCTTCCGTTGCGACCGGCAGGTGACGTCACGCACGAGCAAGAGCTACATGGACTACGACTACGAGCAACAACGATAACAACAAAAACATAGCGTAGTACTGAACATAATAATATAATTGAATTGAACAAATATCTTAAAATATATAAATCTCGTGTCACAATGTTTGTCCTCAATGAACTCCTAAACCACTTAACCGATTATAATAAAATTCGCACACCATGTGCAGTTCGATCCAACTTGAGAGATAGATAGATAGATAGTTTAAATATTTATATATATATATATAAATATAAATAATAAACGCGAACGAAGTCGCGGGGTGACAGCTAGTATATGTATATAAAATTACACAGAAGGACAAATAATGAGAAATTCTGAAATGCAGGTGATTATTATAGTAAACTTAGGTATTAAGAAACGATTTCTTTTTTGTAGTCATCATAGTATTACTAGTGATTCTGTGACCTCGCGGTCTGCGTCTGTTCTCCTCTACAGGTGGCATTCCTCAAGAGAATCGGTTAAGAAATTTGACCTGTGAAGGAAGAGATAGATCCGGACAAAAATCCAGACAGGATTCGGACATACGAAAACATTTTTGTCAAAGCTGAAGCATAGAAGCTTTGCTCGCCAACGCTTGCTCGGTCGATTAAGCCGAAGCGTTTGGGTTGCTGAATGGCTGAACGGTCTAGGATGAGCTTTGGCGTAGAAATAGTTCATAAATTTTGACTTGTACTATTTATTATGACATTCACAGTATTATTATTTTCATGTTGATGTCATTTGTTTTAATTATTTAATTCTTTATTTAATTTTTATTTAATTCTCTTTTTATTACCATGACATGTTTTTATTTTTATTTGATAATTTAACATTAGAGATTAATTTAATTTGTTGTTTATTGAATTTATTGTAATTAATTATTATCATTAGCGTAAGTCGGGTAACCGGTGCTACTTGAATAAATAAATCACGTATATATTAAAATATTAAAATATTATTTATTGCATCAAATTACATTTTTTTAACAATTACTACTACACTAACTTATTACGATAATGGTGACGTTAATACATAAGTAGAATATTTACGCTCAGGTGCCTGCGCTAGGTTAGGGAAAAACCTGTGTTACAGCGCTTCCTTTCTTAGGGACTTGATTAAATGTCATGGTATTTTAAAATAATATTATCAAAATTGTAAAAATATGACTGAAAAATTGAAAATTAAATTATAAAATGATTAAAGTTGTTTAGCTAGATTACATTAGATTAGTTATAAATTCAGTATGATTTCAGGATAAATAAATATCCGGTTCCTACAGGATGCTGGCTGGCATTCAAAATGCAATACTAGCTGCGGCCCTCAGTATTAGCCATGGTCAAATAATCTATGTCCTTTTCCAGGGTCTAAGCTTCCTGCTTACCGAATTTTATCAAAATCTGTCCATCCGTTTCAGCGTGAAGTAACATACACACACATTTACACAGTCATAAACATTCGCCTTTATCGACCGAGGGAGCGATGCCAAGCGAAGCGTCTATGCTTTAGCTTCGACAAAAGTGGTTTTGTATGTCCGATTTCTGTCCGGATCTTTGTCTTCGTCTACAGGTCGCATTTCTTAAGAGAGCCGCGACCCTCTGAAATTTTCATACAAACGCGCTACTCAAATTTCTTGAAAACCATTTGTCAGTTTATGATGAAATTCAGCATGTACAATTAAATTAACAATATCTCCGCCCCTATGTTCTTGGTTTTTTTAAAACGTTCTCAAGCGAAAATAGAGGTATGAAAAAATCCGCATTTTTAAGGGGTCACTTTTGACTGATTTTTTCAATAGATAGACAAAACAAATCATAAATTCCATTACATAGGGAGGTTGTCTACATCATTAGCTGTTAAATAAATCCATAATACAAGGGAAATTCTTAGTTGAATTCTCTTGAAATTTTGTGTGAAGTATGAAGGGAATTAGTTTTAGTGTGATTAGTGTGATGCAATTGCGTTGCATCACCGAAATAGATCTAATTCCTTTACGAGTCGATGCAGCATTGATTATCGAAGACGATTAGCGAACTATTAAGCTAATGAGGGCAAGCTTGCCAGTCGGGCGGGCATTACCCTTTATAAATACGGAGGCGGCATCGCTGCGAGCCGTGACCCAGTTCCCGGCTCTAGGTGCTGCCACCGCGCCGCTCCCGCCTTATAACCGAGCAGATGAAGCACAGAGTAAATTTAATACGAGGCTGATAACTCAGCATTCGAAAAGGCCCTGCGCCACCTGCTCTTGCGTAGGGCCCGGTACGCTGTAGAGGCCTCAATAGCCAACAGCATTAGTAATTGAAAAAAAACAGCAGTCGGCTTCATTAGACCTCATTAAGAGCTTTAGATTCAAATGCATGTTCAAAGTTTAGGTATCGTTTAAATAGATAAACCTAGGAGTATGGTCGTGAGGTACTTTCAAGAACTCACTTTAGTAAGTATTTAGGCACCACGCACCGTGCGTGAAAACGAAAATCTGTTACCTGCAATTGAAAATGTATGTCAGAAACGTAAAGTTTATTTCCCTTTCCTGCTAAGCTCTCAGACCTCTAGGGCGCAAAACTCTAGCTTTTTGACTACTTGCAAAACGATTATACAAGTTTTCTACCCTATTTATAAGTACGTTTGAGCCAGTACCAAACCGAAACTGAAACCATCGAGAAACGTGCGAAGAAGCTCATTGGCAACGACTCCCTTGTCCAGACCAAACTTCAAAGTTTGGATCATCGGCGCAAGGTTGCTAGTCTATCGGTGTTTTATGGGATACATTTCTGGGAGTGTGCATCTGGTTTGCATGATCTTATTCTCCCTAGCCCGTTCTTCTATAAAACAACCAAGAGTACAAAAAAGCGGCATCGTTTTATGGTCGACATATCTACAACACGCACGAAACGCTTTGGTTCCTCATTTCTCATACGGATCGCTAGAGTGTGGAATACTCTGCCAGAGTGTGTGTTCCCTGACACTTATAACCTGGGTGTCTTCAAGTCTCGAGTGAATCGGTTTCTTCTAGGCAAGCGTGCTCCATCGTAGGCCGCATCACTGCTTATCATCAGGCATGTTGGTGGCCAAACGCAAGCCTATTAAGTAATAAAAAAAAAACCATCATCTATATACTTCCATTTACTAATATTTTAAAATCGAAAGTAACTCTGTCTGTTTGTAGGCTTTTCACGGCTAAACGGTGGAAGGGATCATGATGAAATGTGATCATTCGTTACAGCATATCACGAGGAAGATTTTTGAATACTATTTTCTCAATAAACGCTAACGAAGTCGCGGGTAACACCTAGTATAAACTCGGCGTAGATAAATGAAAAATTGGTATTTCTAAAATCTATTGCTGTCGCGCAGTGCCCGAACAAGTGCGATAGAGCCAACTGCAGCTTGGACTGAAAATACCTATTAAAATTACAAAAAACCATTGATTCGTAGTCCCCTGATTCCTTCTCCAAAACTTAACCGCGTTAAATACTTTTTTTATTAAAAATTAAAATAGGGCTTGAACTGTGTCCCTATGTTTTGATTTTTTGATTTAGTTTAATCAAATTTGTTTTCTGGGTGTTTGAATTGAGCGGGAAAACCGGCCATTTTTTTAAGTTTTTGTATGTTTGTATCTTTTTTAATAATCAATTTGTGAAATAAAGGAAATCATAGGAACATGCTAATAGTAACCATAGATACTCAGAAAAAAGTACATGACTCTACCGGTATTATCCAGTGACAAAACAGGGGACTATGTTTGTATGGAAAAACGGCCCTTGTGTTTCCTCTTAACATTTTCTACTCGGCGTTCAGACCGCGCCGCGTGGCTCAGGAGTGCAATATTGAAGGCGACCCGTTGATTGCACTCATATATTACACTAACAGGCGCGAAGCGTGGGAGGGAAGTCGAGAGTGGAAGAGGGAGAGAGCAGGTGCGTAATCACTCGAGATCGACACGAACAACAATAGCTTTTCGACTTTCGATGTGCAGGCTTAATTTTTTATTAATTTATTATTTTAATTCGCTTACAATTTAGAAGAAGCAAATTACAGTACTTCGGATATAGTAATTTCAGAGTTAAAGTGTCAAGCCTCGGTGGCTCAGTTGGTAGTGAACCTGCCTTCTGAGCTTAGGGGCGTGGGTTCGATTCCCACCTAGGGCAAACATTCATATGATGAACATTTGTGTGTGTTTTTGAAAATATCTAAGTATGTATATCAGTCTCTGGCAGCCATAGTACAACCTTTGCTTTGTTTGG
This sequence comes from Peribatodes rhomboidaria, assembly GCA_911728515.1. Taxonomy (NCBI): domain Eukaryota; kingdom Metazoa; phylum Arthropoda; class Insecta; order Lepidoptera; family Geometridae; genus Peribatodes; species Peribatodes rhomboidaria. The sequence continues at coordinate 12,764,269 of OU452179.1, read as the reverse complement.
GGTCAGGCGACAGTGTGTGGAAGTGTCCCTAAATTATTTATCTATTTATTAAAACAGTAAGTCGTATAGGCCGAGTGGCTAGCCCTGGTGTTAATTTTCAGGTGGCCAAAACCTCTACGACCTCTGTTGCAGCTTGGCGATTGTTTTTATATGACAAAATCTACCGAGACCTACATTCTAACATGTCATTCGAAGCACGGTATAGCTCAGTTTTGAAAGCCACTAATGGTCATCCATCCAAAGACTGATCGTGTCGTCCGTTGCTTAACATCGTGGTTCAAAGTAGATGAGGTTGCGTGATTATAGAAACCAATCGATACGAAACAGCACTAATGGTGTCCTCTCACTCGTATTAGCAATATTATGTAACTGAGCGAGTGAGATGGCATGAATAGATCTGCTTCTTTGGATTCGTTTCTTTAATGGACCAAGTTACACATAAAACTGTAAAGGCTTTGGTCATTTACTATGAGTAAAGCCACAGTGCCAGTTGGGAGAGAAGAGGGAATTTATTCTGTTTGTCTAAGCACTGAAATGCGCTTTGAATTTATTCTACGCGAGTTTACTTTGAGTAACGTTGGAGTATACTGTTAATTTGTTTTACATGCACTAATCACAGTTTTTCTGCTAACAATCTTATTTATCCTATCCTCATGTTATAAAAAAGCGAAAGTTACTGTATGTACATATATTTGTTTGTTACTTCTTCACCCTTAAACGGATGGTAGGATTTTGACGAAAACACGATAAAAAACTTGATATGGAGGAAGATTCATGAGGGAAGAGGATTAGACAAAATAACCCAACACGCTTGTCTAATCGAGTTAGTTAAACGGTTGTTAGGCTGATCCAGAAAAAGATGGAAAGACGAGCTTGACACCCACGAAAAGGGTTGGCCTACCAAAGCCAAAAACAGGGACAACTGGAAAGAGAGAAGAGAGGCCTTTGCCCAACAATAGCACATACCGGGCTGATCTATCTTTCTATCTATCTATCTATCTATCTATCTATCTATCTATATATCTATCTATCTATCTATCTATCTATCTATCTATCTATCTATCTAAATATCTATCTATCTATCTATCTATCTATCTAAATATCTATCTATCTATCTATATATCTATCTATGGAGGTAGATTGTACTCTAATTATCATGTGTGCTACTTTTTAATTGCGGGTAAATCCGCGCTGCGCACCTAGTGAAACAGATTTCTGTATTATTTTAATGAACTTATTATTATTACCTACTATTCAAATTTCGTTCAGATCCGTTCAGCCGTTCAGACGTGAATGAGTAACAAACATCCATCCATCCTTTCAAACTTTCGCATTCTACTAATATTATAAGCGCGAAAGTTTGTAAGAATGGATGGATGGATGGATGGATGTTTGTAACTCTTTCATGCCAGAACGGCTGAATAGATCTGGATGAAATTTGGCACAGAGATAGAATATAGTCTAGAATAGCACATAGGACACTTTTTAACCGCGGGGCGCAGCTAGTATGTAATATTAGTGTGATAAAATGCTTGCTTCTCCTGCTTAGTTAATTAGCACTTTGTGATTGTTTGACTTTCTTTTAGGCGTTTATTTTTTAATCGGACCAATACAAACATAAAAACTCTACCTCCTTAGACATTTGTACAGAGGTACAGACAAAAATGTCTAGTATAGTCCTTACTGAAAACCTCGACAACACTATTATAATAGCATAGAATACGGAATATATGTACGGTATAGTAAGTAGCTCGGCCTTCTGTGCCTGACTCAGGTCGTACACAATTTTTAATCTACCTGCTTTCATCAAAACATGCTCGAACTTATCGTTTTGGAGAACGTTGAAAGCACAGTCTGTATTCAAGCTGTCCGCAGAGGTATACCACAATAAAAGCAATTTATGTCGCTGCTTGTACTTGGTGCGCCCTGTGGATTTATTTACTGCTATCCTGCAGGGGTCGCCGGTCGTAGAGTTTTAGGGATGAGACATGCCTTTGTGCTAATTTACTACTAGCTGCGCCCCGCGGTATGACCTGCGGTTAAAAAGTGGCTATAGGCTACCTTCAATGTCATCTGCTACAAAACTGGAGCCCGGTGTATGGCGATAGGCTCGCCACCTGTCACATTTGGGACTGAATTTCGTCCGGCGAAGTGTAGGTGTGGGGGGTTAAGGCGTGACGATATGTTGTTTTAAGCTAGCTTCGTTCCGAATGCGTTAGTTCGTTCAAAGTAACAAATGAACAAACTTTCAGAATTATAAATATGTGGAGGATTAACCTGTAGGGTCAACACGCCTTAATGTAAAGGTTTAAAACTGTACTGTGTAAAGAGCGCTTTTTTGGTGAAAACCTTAAAACCCAAAGTGTTATGTTTATGACACATCCTACGAGTATACGGATAAATATCTTGGAAAAGGTAGAGTAAATCGAGTACATTTATTCATCTTTAGCTACGATATTGTTTGGCCTCCAAAGGCCCTGCGCCCTCCGCGCTTGCCTTACATCTGATACGCCGTAGAGGCCTCAGTGTCTAACAGCTTTAATCAATCCAAAAAAAAAGGTATTGGTTGGCACCGCAGATAAGTTACGAAACATAGATACGGCTAATGAAAAAGTTCATAATCCGTTTACGTAATGTCGATTTCAGGAAATTCCTGTCCAATTCTATTTTGTCAAATACCCTACGCACAGCCAGACAAACTTTTGAATGTATGATATCTGTGTGGCCTTCGAACCAATTATCTCCCGGCTCGAATATTCCAGCTCAAAGCCAAAGTTAAGCTGAGCTCAGCTCTTCAATGTACACATTCAATGCGATTTTTGGAGCAATGTACTGACCCAACTGGTTTACTGAGATCCGGCTGGCCCGGTTACTGTATCTGTTTGTGATGAATAAAAAATCTTCGACTTTTATTCGTTCAGTTTTACAAGCTTTTATTTATCTTGCCACGTTAGTTAGTATACAGGGTTACTGATAATCAATTAGCATCCTTTTAAGAGCATATTCTGTTAATCAAAACAAACAACTTTTGTTCTACAGCTTTTCCCAAAAGACAACGAATATCCCAAGTTTTTTATTTTATTTTTGTGTTTCTCTCGAACACTGCATGATCACTCTTTATAAGTTTATAGCATCCGAGCCACCGCCCGCTTGTCGGCTTGTCAGCACGCGCCTCAAAGTGCGAGCGCGCTTCTTACATAGATTTAATTATGTTAAAACCTGTTAAATTTTTTTTTTTTATTTTGTATGGAAGAAAATTCATAAGAATAAGAAGTCGCAGAAAAAAAGGTATTTATTTTGATGTACAGAATATGCCTTTAAAAGGATGCTAGTTGATTACCAGTACCCCTGTATAGTATGAGTAAATCTTGGAAGCTAAATTAGAAACGACATTTTGGCGTGTCATTGGACTCAAATTTAGTGTGCTTGCATATCTTAGGTGTATTATGGAGCTGGTCTCATGATGGAGTCAGGAGGTGGCCGTAGAAACTCCTCGCCCCTTAATAGTAGACTGCCATGTTTCGGCTCATTTTGATCAGCTCTAGGAACTGCTACTAACTCCACCATCATCATCAACATGATTGTCATTAGTCAAATAAACACTTCTGTAGAAATATTTTTTCAGCAAAAATACTTATTTAACATTTCATTTACAAGTTCAAAAAAGTCATATTCATTGGAACGTTTAATACTATCATTATTTTTCAATTTTAATTATCATTTTCAGCCTGCATCAATCCGCTGCCAGGTTACTGATATGACTGACAGCCACGTAATGTTGTATGAATGTAACATTTTTAGTGCTGCATCGTTTTTTACAGGGGGGCTACCAAGACCATACCATTGTCATACGTTTTAAATCGACGCGATCCGACAGCGAATCCTATTGCCGCGCAATAAGGTCCACATTCGCGCAACTGTAAACATAACAATACATAGCAATAAGGTCACATAATTCGTTAGATTTACTTCAGTGCACAAACAGTTCCTTTCTTTCTAAAAGAAATGCCAGAAACTTGGTTCTCTTCAATAAATAAATCTACATTTATATAGATTTAGTTTTATTTCAATCACATTTGAATAAGCCTTGCAATAGAAGTTTAAAGTTATTTATATCGCTGCAAGCGCTTCCTAATAACTTGTAAAACTTGCGTTCAGTTGAAGATAAAAGTTTTAGAACTTTTGCTTAACATTTTAAGTGTGGAGTGCTTTTAGTTAAATGCAATGCAAACGTTTGGAAGTGAGAATAAAAGATTTTTCGGAGTACAGTTACTTGCTCTGAAAGGGTATGCTAAGCTAAAAGAAGCTCATTGTGACGACTAATGTTTGTGATTTTTTTACAAAGCTTTTAGTTAACTTGTCGTGTTAGTTAGTGCGTGTATGTGTGTTTGGGTCAAATCTTGTAAGCTAAATGTGTCTGGGTGTTATTATCTATATATGTATGTATTTAAAAATATCTAAGTATGTATATCAGTCTCTGGCAGCCAAAGTACAAGCTTTGCTTAGTTTGGGGTCAGGCGACCGTTTGTGGAAGTGTCCTGAATTTATTTATTTTATTATTCCTATTAAATTAGAATCTTTTCTGACGTTTGATTGGACTTAAATTTGGTAAACTTGCTTACCAAATATGATAATAATAACAGTATAATATGTATATTTTTGAGTGTTAAGTTTAGATTTATTTTATATTTGGTGACAATAAAGAGCTTTGGTATTGTATTGTATTGTAATATGGAGCTAGTCTGATGATGAAATCGGAAGGTGGCCATAGGTACTCCTCGATAACTAAGAGTAGACTGGCCGTGTTTGTGCAGAACTACAGAAGTGCTAACGATGATCAGCTCACGATTCTGCTGTAGCCGTAGCGTCTAATACGGACATCCTCTTCCTTGGGATGAATAGCTATAGCCACCAAATAACAACAATTCCCTAGCCATAGGCTCTCGGGCGGCATAAAAAAACTTAATTATTCATGTTTTCGAATGTAGAAATTCTAGAATGAAATTTAAACTTAAAACAACTTATCATATTATGTGACATTTAAGTGAATATTTTAGTTTGTACGTTTGGTCTAGATTCTAGAATGTTCTGGCATAGTTTGGAGTAGAAATCAGTATTTGTGAATGATTCGTGATTGCTGTAATGTATGCGCATTGCGCACACACGGTGGCAAGTGCGTCCGCGTGCGGTAGCGAGGCGCGAGCTGTATGTCTCTACATAATTGAAGGTATACATATTTGTGGAATGTGTTATAAGTTTGGCGTGTTGGTGTGTATACACACACACTGTGTCTGTCTGTGCATCGTGGCTCCCAAATGGATGAACCGATTTTGATTTTGTTTTTTTTTGTTATTTGAAAGGCGAATTACTCGGGAGAGTTCTTAGCTATGTTTGATGAAAATCGGTGTTGATGAAAATCGGTGTCGGGGGTTTTCTAATTATATTTTTAAGTAGATCGAATAGTATATGAGGCCGCTACTTAGAGCGTGAAAGCGCAGCAAATGAACAAACGAACTCACTTTATAATAGAAAAACCAAATAAAATTATTTACTTACCTACTAAAAATATACAAACTTGATTAAATCAGAAAATAAATTGCTTACACTCTTGAAACCCGAGACGTTTTACTCGAAAATCTAAAGGAACACCCTACAACTCTCAGCTCTCAGTGTTGATGTAATTCCATACTCTTGTCCCGGGTATCCCTCGCACCGATGCTTCACGTAATAATATATTTCTTAGGACCACATTTGGCAAGAAAAAACATTTCTTTATCGCATCGCCGTCGCGCCGAGAAGAGTAGAGGACTCTCGAACGCAACTCGTCGACTTGTTCCTTGACACCGACAAACTTATCATTATAAACTCGGCCAAATAACGAAACTAATAACCTTCCACGGATGACTATCAATCTCGCTAAGGAAACGCGATAGTAGCTCCGTTTGTCAAGGCTACAGATAAGTTGGTCCGCGGTAGATATGAGCGGAAATAAAAGGCATTGTTCGGCAACCACACTACCCCGCAATATAACAACGTTGAACTTATTCTGTTATCTTATCTCGACGTTTCCTTGCTTAATCTCGCCGCGAGGGGGCGCGAGGGAGGGAGGGGGAAGGGCGGGGGGAGTCGGCTTGAAACGAACACTCGGAGATATGGAAAATGTGTGGATAAATTGGATTCTATCCATAGCTTGATAGCGTTTTGATTATTTGATGAAGTACGAGTAACTATCGATATACCTCCTTACTGATGCACGTTGGATGCCTTGGATTAGTTATGCAGTGTTGTCGTTTTAATTCTTAAATTAATCTAAACTATCGAAAAAGTTCGAGCACTTTATGGCTATTCCGAGGCTATACACTGTTTATTAATAAGAAGGACAATATATACTATGCCTTAGTATGATGCGTTGTCAGTATTATTTGGCTAGTTCAAAAACACGACTGAGTAATTCTTCAATTATACGTAGCATAACATATCGTCACGCCTTTCCCCCCAAGGGACGGCAGAGCTGTATTTAAATACATCGTCGTGTCGTCCGACAAAGTGTGGGTATTAATACCCACATTTTTCCGGACGATATTCAGTCCCAAATGTGAAAGGGGCGAGCCTGTCACCTTACACCGGGCTTCAGTTATGTAGCAGATGACATTATATAAGCACATATTATGTTCACACAACGAACAAAGTGGTGCGTGCCTTCGGCTGGCATCGAACCCGCTCCCTCTGGCTTGAGAAGCGAGCCTTCTCCGACTAGGCTATCATCGCTTCAATTATACAAGTAAAGATATAACGATTGGAAGGCTATAGACCGACATACATGAACTGTCACACCTACTTCGGTGGCTTTGACTGGTTTATGTCTGTGTTATAAATGTAATAGATTGTTTTTTTTTAATGCTAAATTAGGCACTATTCAGAACGCTAAATTTCTGAATCTAAACACACTAAAAATATACCTGTCTTTGTCATTGCAGCGTATAAGACAAGGACATCAATTCTTTTAGAGAATTTAGATATAGAAATTTAGCGTTCTAGTAGATAAAGTCAAAGTCGAAGTCAAAATGTTTTTATTCAATTGGATATCAAACATACACTTATGAACGTCAAAGTTTTATAATAGACTCGACCGCCTTGTTCGGAAAAAGAGCCAATACTCAGAAGAACAGACAAGAAACTGAGAAACTAATATATGTTTTTGTTAATATACAAACATAATTGCAGTTTACTACATCATCATCAAATTTCTAGGTTTTTTTTTTTTTTTATGTAGAATAGATCGGCGTTTGACCACCAACTCGCCTGATGTTAAGCGACGTTGTGGTCTAAGATGGAGCACGACGACCTATAAGGTACTTATTCACTCTAGCCTTGAAGTTTTGTAGAGTGAAGAAGTACAAAGACGGCAGTTCAGTGAGGCGCTACAAGTGCGCTACTGCTCAGACCCGTCTCCGGAACGGTTACACCGGACTACACCCCGAAACACGACTAGGTAATTTCACGGCATGGCTTGGTCCGGTGGGTGGTAACTAGCCACGGTCTAAGTCTCCCACCAGAGTTTGCTACCCGGTTAGCACTACCCGGGGAGCACGTGTAGGGAATCGAAATAGAGTTCACTCCTACGGACGTGGGTAGCTCAGCCCCCAAATATTTTAAATATTCTCTTATTGTATCTTGCGAGTGTAACCGGCTGCGAGAGCCAGTCTCTTGATAACACATGAGTTGCGATTTCTGCGCGGGCTAAGATTGATGTGTTTCAGATTAAAAGTTTATATTACGTAACGTCACTCCTTATCATTTATGACAGCGACTGCTTATACAGGGTGTCACAAAATATTCTATCTGATTTGTGAGAGTGTATTAAGATGTATAAATGACTGAATGTCAATGCTAATTACATTCATCCAGCTGCAACTAGCAGTTTTACCCGTGCTTAAAAAGTAGCCGTTGTGTTAATCCATGATATGAGCTATTTTCTTACTAAATTTCTTTCAAATCTGTCTATCCGTTGAATCGCGAGGAAGTAACACACAAATGCAGACACAATACTTCGCCTTTATCAAATAAAAAAGTACGAAGTAGGATAAATATTACTTTGTATATTTTTTGATAAGTACGTCTAGCATAGTTTTTTTTAAATTAATAATTACAATTGAGAAATATTAATTAACTAGAGGAACTGAAACAGTAAAACGGTTTGCAAGTACTTTTGTCGTTAAGTAATTCACTTAAAGCACGTCGTTGATGAAATCACGATTATACATTTTTATACAAGCACCAAAAAAGCTGTCTAGCTTTCCAAAAACAAAATATTACTAGAAATGTAATGCTCATTTGAGCGCAGACAGAATTTGCATTACACACTGTATATTCCGAGCGAAGAAACACGAGTACTAAGTCTTCCAAGAATGATATCTGAGAGACAGTCTGACAGCTTACAAGAGTTAACATCAGGCGGTGAGATGAACATACATACACAAAAAGATACACAAACGTTTAACTACGAGATTACTGAAGCGGTTTCAACGCAATTATACAAACAAATAATATTTTACAATTTTCCACTCAAAAACCGTAAGTGTAATTAAAGCAAATACACAAATTCGAATTCTCTCTAACTACACACACACACACTAACTAGTTGTTTGCACAGACTGACATAAATTCAGTTTCCACGCACACAAGTAGCTACTCGTAAACCGAACGTAATGTTTGCGGATTTTTAACGGCGGTGTCTACAAATCGAGGGGGTGAATTATTCAGGCAGTGGTGCTACGAACGAGGCTACGAGCGCTACGGAACTACAAACACTAAATTGCTGGTACCAGTAAGGGGTTACGATTTTTGCGTAGCTAACAAGAATTTTAGTTTTACAAAATTCTTGTTAGCTACGCAATAATCATGCCGATACTTTCGTATAAAGTAAAGGCTCACGGATAGGAGTGATGACTCCCGCTCCAGGAGGGCTATTCCTGCGCGTGAGATGAGATGAGATTTTATCTTGGTCACTCTCACATCTATGACGTTTCAAACGAGAGCAACAAGGACGAAAAAAGGTGAGCTGAAAATCTCAAGTCTCCGAAAAGGCCCCCAGGTAGTTACTGGTGCAGAGGATAGCCATCGCAGTCCAGTGTGGTAATCTAGTCAAGTCAAGTCAATATGTTTTATTCAATTGGGTATCAAGAATATTTAAAAAGATATTTGAGCATATACATATAAAGAACGTATACATACAAAGATGCACTTATGAACGTCAAAGTTTTATAATAGACTCGACCGCCTTGATCGGAAAAAGAGCCACTACTCAGAAGAACAGGCAAGAAACTGAGCGGCATTATGCAATGCCGCGGGGGTGATGGGCACTTTCGCACCGAGAGCGATTAGAAGTGGGTTATTTAGTAATTAAGTTTTTAACATTATATATAATGCTTATAATTAGATAGTAAAATAAAGAAAAAAACTATACATTTCCTCAGTGTGCTGATCAAAGTGGCTACGGAGCTACGGCTATGCTACGTGGCTACGAGTTGCTACGCGGCTACGTAGCTACAGCGAAAAATCAAATATTGAAGAGGTTCAGGAGAACATAACTCTTGAGTAACGGCTTCTTGTTGTGTTCTAAGAGCAATAAAGGTTCGTTTGCTGACGTAAGGTCACGGTGCTGTGACGTCATACTCAGAAAACCAGCATTATTCGAGAAAGATGCAGCATTTGTTTCTTCAAGATTTAACGGTGCTGTGACGTCATACTCAGAAAACCAGCATTATTCGAGAATAATGCGGCATTTGTTTCTTCAACATTTAGTAGATATCGTATCTAGGGGGTTGTAGAACGACTGAAATAAAAACAATCCAAATGAAATTAGTAAAAAGTCAACTAGTAGTGGTACGAGTATGATTTTATACAAATATATCGCCACGCCTTTCCCCCGAGGGGGCTGGCAGAGGTGTAATACAACACCCACACTTCGCTAGACGATATTCAGTGCTAAAATGTGACAGGGCGCAAGCCTGTCGCCATACACCGGGCTCCAGTCATTTAGCAGATGACATGCAATACGCACAAATGCTCACACAATGAACAAATTGGTGCGTGCCGTCTGCTGGGTTCGAACCCGCTCTCTCTGGCTTGAGAGGCGGGCCTTCTCCCAACTAGGCTGCCATCACGTTTATATGAGATAAAAACTCAAATAAATAAAAGATAGATGTGCATTATAATTATTAATTAAATATATTCAAACCATTAAACCGATCAAATAGATAAAATAATATTATTTTATGCTACCAGCTAAAATAAATAGGTACTGCTTAAAATAAATAAGAGTAATTAAATGTTGTTCGTTATGGTTTATTTATTTTACGTAATTATAGTATGAACTGAGTCAATTCATTCCATTGCATCAGCTGAAAAAATATTTTATTAATTTGTTTATTTACTAGCTGCGCCCCACGGTTTTACCCGCGGTTCCACAGGAACCGTTTATTTTTACGGGATAAAAAGTACCTTATGTCCTTTTCTGTATCTCGACAACGTGTAGCGTGTGTGCAAAATTTCATGATGATCTTTTTTTTTTATGTAGAATAGGTCGGCGTTTGACCACCAACTCGCCTGATGTTGACGCCAAGCGACGTTGTGGTCTAGGATGGAGCACGACGACCTATAAGGTACTTATTCACTCTAGCCTTGAAGTTGAGTGTAGCGCTACAAGTGCGCTACTGCTCAGACCCCTCTTCGGAACGGTTACACCGGACTACGTCCCGAAACACGACTAGGTCATTTCACGGCATGGCTTGGTCTGGTGGGTGGTAACCAGCCACGGCCGAAGCCTCCCATCAGAGTTTGCTACCCGGTTAGCATTACCCGGGGACCACGTGTAGGGAATCAAAAAGAGTATACTCCTACGGACGTGGGTAGCTCAGCCCCCAATCGGTCGGTGATCGGTTGATTAGTTAGGGCGTGAAACCGTTGAACAAACAAACGAACAAACTCACTTTCGCATTTATAATATTAGTTAGGATTTCTAGGAAAATAGCTGTAACAGCTAAACGTACCGTAACGTAACGTAAAACGTAAACAGCTGCTGTTCAACAGTAAAACTAGTTGCTCTGCGAGCTGAAGACCTCGCGTCCAGCGTCTGTCCGGCTGTCCTTCTCTACATGACGCATTTCTCAACCGATTGTCATGAAATTTTATAAGCAGTGTTTTTGTCGTGCGATTTGATTTTTTAACGTAAACAAAATCGAATCTCCGCTATTTTAAAACATAAGATAACATTTCGTCACGCCATTTCGCCCAAGGGGCTTGCAGAGGTGTACAACACCCACACTTCGCCGGACGATATTCAGTCCCAAATATGACAGGGGGAGAACCTGTTGCCATACACCGGGCTCCAGTCATGTAGCAGATGACATTAAATACGCACAATTCTGTTTACACATTGAACAAATAGGTGCGTGCCTTAGGCTGGGTCCGAACCCGCTCCCTCTGGCTTAAGAGGCAAGCCTTTTCTCCAACTAGGCTATCATTTTTTTAAACAAATGAAACCATATTTGCCGAATCTAAAGCATAGACGGTTTGCTCGCTAATGCTCCCTCGGTCGGCAAATGCATTAAAATAAAAACAAGTAAGCAGTTAATTTCCAGTAAAAGAAACATTTTTACAATTAATTCATCAGTTCCATAATTATAAGCTGCACCCCGCGGTATCACCCGCGGTTATAAAGTATTCTATTTGCTATTCTAGACTATAATCTATCTCTGTGCCAAATTTCATCCAGACCTGTTTAGCTATTCTGGCGTGAAAGAGTAACAAACATCCATCCATCCATCCAATATTAGTAGGATTATTTATAGTTCACGTTTGTTTATGTCCTCTGAAATTATAATTAATTTATCGTCAACAGCACTCTGGACTAAACTTAGTCTAGATACAAAGTTTTGAGTCTGTGCGGAATTGGATCTGATATTGACTTAGTCTAGAACTCATCGTCGGAGCTGAGCTCTCGAACTTGTGACGTGTAAATTTGTTGCTTCGAGCATGCAGGGTGCAAGTTCTGTTGCAATTAGTAATATCAGAATCCTGCTCGTCTAATCTCTAATGCTACATTAGCACGCGATAATTCGTGGCGCGTTGTCGCGCTAAAATCATCTTTATCGGTTATCGGTTGTTCTTGTCTGCATTAGCGGTCATATCGTCGTCTTTTGCGGAGTTGACGTGGGCGATAATTCGCCCGATACATCGCCGAGTGACGAACTAGCCGGCCACACTTGTCGCAATAGGCCGAATTATCGCTGAAGGCTGCGTGTGCGTAACTACAGCTTCCTAAGTAACATACTTCGGATACTACTGCAGTGTTATTTCAGTTGTTCCATGATGAATGGGAGCCCCCAGTCTAGTTCTCTCGTCGTCTAAGTTCATCGGAATCTACTTAAAATTACATATAAAGGTACCTAGTTCCATTTATTTCAGCGGCTCTCAGTCTAAACAAAACTAAAATAATTTTGAGCGCAAGTTAAAATGACTTCTAAAACTATGCAGACAAGATCAAATTGAATTGCAATAATCTACCGCACGGAACGGCAACGCCGCTTTTAACAAACATTTTGTTATTTTTTGCGCGAAAGCTGTTATTTGATTATTACGTGCAAACTACGAGATCTACGAACCTGAAAATTTTGCTGCCTATGGCAGCAATTATTCAAATTCAAATTCATTTATTTCAAATATCATATTCATATTGGTAACAAAATAAGTCCATACAATTAAAATTACAATTAGTCACATTACACATACAATTTATAAATTAAGTCAAATCAAATTAATTTATTATTATTACAATTAATTAATCAAATTATGGTTTAATTTTTTCCTTTTATACGAAAACTCTACGTTTGATAGTTTCGTTAATTCAACATGTGTCAGCTGGGTTGACATTACTTCAGCTTACACAAAAGTATTATCTTATAACTAGGAAAGTATACAACCAAGAGACTTGAAAATTTTGCTGCCAATGGCAGCAATTATTATGCTGTAAAATTTGAGCTATAATGCGTAGTCATACCTTCTTTCGTTTGAAAGATATGAGATGAGTTGCTGAAATGACATCACTCCAGCTTACACACAGTTTTTGATTGAGCTTCCACATTTTTTAAGTAGCATCGTTCAGAATTTTCCTGCCTTGTGAAGCTATTATGCTTTTGTTCTAGCTATTGCCCAAAACCCTAACCTCACTGGTTTGCCTGTACTGGATGAGCGAGCTGAGGTTATGTCACTCCAGCTGACACCTAGTAAATGGCTTATAATAACGAAGTTCTTGTGGCAGCTAAACTAAGACTGCGATATTTGATTGCAGCTATTATGCCTTAAATATTGGCATAGGTAGAATTATTCTATCGTCAATGAGGAAGCTGTAGTTACGCACACGAAGGCCGCTAATGTAGCCTACATTAGCGGTATTAGCCTTAGCTGTGTAAGGCTAAGGCTAGACGTTCTTTATATATTGTGATGATAATCTGCGGCTATTTATTTAATATCGTGATATTTACTAATCGTGTAGGCTGAAGTATTGACGGATCACACCTCAGTCCCCTTCAGACCTCAGTGTAGATGGTGATATAGATCACGTTGATTAGTTTATGTGTAGCCTAACGCGTAATAGGTTCAGTAATAGGATATTTCCTACACATCTTTGATAAGAGAATGTAAAACTATTAACTATTTATTAGACAAAACACTGTATAACTATTAACTATTTATAAGACAAAACACTATTTAACTATTAGCTATTCCGACGCTATAAAATATTTATTAGTAAATGGGTTTAAGTCTAGAGTTTAAATAAAACCATTAACTTTCGGAATTCATCACAACTGACTATCACAGCTCTACAAAAACACTTTTTTATTTGATGTTATGGATATTTCTGTGTGTTTTTAAGCGGCCAATTTTCGAATATATTCATGAAAGTACTGGTTTGGCCCAATTAAATATATACTACTGCTCTCTGTGTCTCTCTCTCTGCATTGGAACATTGTACAATTATCGTAATGCAATTTAAATAAACATATACTACTGCTCTCTCTTTCTCTCTACATTGAATTAAATTGTTAAGAAAACATTGTACTATTATCATAATGCTATGTCAAAAATGAAGAGTTTGAAAAAACTAGAGCTAATATTCCAAAAAAACAATATTTTCTTAAATTGTTGACGTGGAAGTATTCGAAACCACTCTTACATCAAGGGCAACCAAAGCACTGTTGACCAGTGTTATGATAATGTTATATTTTCACGGGAATTCAGCAAAAATAATGTAATTTAATGTTCATTATAATGTAACGCCCCATCAACATGTGCACAAAAAAGGCCGCTATACGTGACGAATGGCGACGAATTGTGAAGCGAGCCACCACCCTGACCGATGACCACGACCACTCTGACAAGAGTGCTAACGACTAAGAAGAAGAAAATGTAACGTATGTTGGTCTGTAAGGTATTTATAGCATGAACCTGTGTTTCTATTTTATGAGAACCAGTGTCTGAAATAAACGATCATTATTATTGTAATTATAATTTCATGTCATTTTTTTTTTAAGAGTTTAGAAGTAGTTGAAAAGTTTGCCGCAAGTTTCAACAAAATACAAATGATCAAGTTCATAAATAAAGCCATTTAAAAATACATTGCACACTTTTGAAAGTAATTTTCATGTTGAAATATTCTAATTTGGCGGAGAAAGGAAATGTTTTTATCGAGTTTTTTTCCTTATAGCTTATATTACTTAGCATAATTAGTTAATTTTCTGGATTTCACAGAGGCAAATATTTATCCCAAACAAATAGCAACTCCTTTAGAATAGCGAGTGAAATCGGGCGAAACTAGTATGGTTTCAAAACATCAGAATTATTTTAAACTGAATTTTTACCCGACTGCGCAAGGGGGGGTTATGTTTTTCGTGTGTATGTATATATGTATGAGGTCCCACCGGACCAAGCCATGCCGTGAAATGACCTAGTCGTGTTTCGGGATGTAGTCCGGTGTAACCGTTCCGAAGACGGGTCTGAGCAGTAGCGCACTTGTAGCGCCTCACTCAACTGCCGTCTTTGTACTTGTTCACTCTACAAAACTTCAAGGCTAGAGTGAAAAAGTACCTTATAGGTCGTCGTGCTCCATCTTAGACCACAACGTCGCTTAACATCAGGCGAGTTGGTGGTCAAACGCCGACCTATTCTACATAAAAAAAAGGTTTCATTGGCAGTCCCTATAGCCTAAACAGCTTGATGGATTTCGACATTGTGAGGTGTCATTTGAATCGTCTTGATATCAGAATTGACATAGGGTCACAGGCGAGGTTACAATATTTTGCAGCCGGGCATTTTGTTTTTCTAGCAATAATGTTACTTATTACAGATAAGTTATGGTGGTGGCTTTACCAAGAAATCACTGATAAAAATTCTCCATAATGTCCACTCGGCAATGGATCGCAGCCAACTCGCCGGCGCCGTCTCATACTTCATACATTTACTAAATCACTACAAACTTATTTGTGCAGCTGGTCAAATTAGAGAACTAAACATTTTCAACTGCTTACAGTCAGCTTTGTTCAGAAAATACGAAAGTGGCTACTCATTTAAGACTTCAAAGAAATTAGTCACAGTTGCTCGTTCCCGGTAACATTTCTGGCGTGTGCGATACGTAGTACGCCATTCATTGGCATTTTATATCCATTACTGCTTACTAATGTACTCATATTAGCCTACTTTTTGAAAGTACTTACATTGCCAATGTGTATGGTGCCAAGTAAATTAGTTCTCTAGCCGTGAGAGCACCATTGTCAAAGGTAGCATTGTCTCTCTTTGATAACCCATTTTCTTTTCAATTGTGTACGTTTATCTTTCGTCTAATATCATTTTCGAACGCAAAGTATAGAGGTCGGACCTAGGGCGACAATGAGGCTCAAACACGATTAAGACGTGCAAACTGTGAAGTGGCGTGCCTGCGTCCCATAGCTTGTGTATAATTTATACACGTCACTTTCATAAATTGTATATGAACAAGTTTTGAAGCGGCACCTTGCATACACCGCAACTGACAGACAGTCCGGCCTATTATTAGTAGTTATTAGTATTATTCTAGGCCTAAGAAATATATAACGGCCTAGAACCGACTGCTGCGAGAACTTAAGGATTCACCTTCTAAGGATTGTTGTAAACACAAGGTGAAGAATTGATTAATCGAGCAGGCATCTTATAATTTCAGTGATTTCAAGGTTATTCAATATTTTGTTATCCTAATTAAATTCATTATTTTTTATTGTATTTGAAAATTTATTTAGATTTTTTATTCATATAATAGCATTGAATTATTGACATATTGACATGTAACATTTTGTTATCAATAAATGACTACATGACTATGACTATAAAAGTTAGGCAAAGGCAATGCAAGGCAAGATAGGTCGATTATATTGTTAGAATCGAATCCTGGACCCCATAAGCGCAGGACCGAGGCAGATGGCATTCCAAGAGAGAGGCGTTTACACCCAGCAGTGGGTTACAGAAAAAAATCTAACGAATATTATGAATGCGGAAGTTTGGATGGAAATCTGGATGGATGGATGTATGGATGTTTATTACCCAATCACGCCTGAACGGACGAACGGATCTGGATGAAGTTTTGCACAAAGATAGATTATAGTCTAAGATAGACATAGAATAATTTTTAACCACAGGTGAAACCACGGGGCGCAGCGAGTGATGTTTAAACAATATTTTTTTCCCAACCAATAAGTTTCATTTAAAAGTCAGTGACTAGCAATGAGGTTAGATATATCAGCTGCTACTGACCCACCCTCTAAGATGCACCTGTATAATTTTTCCGATTCAACACATGCATGTTTTATTTATAGCTTCGAAGAACGCGGCGGCCTGTGGGTGTGTGAAATGAAGTGTCCCATCGTTCCCCCGCGCCCCACCCTCGGCCACCCTCACAGCGGGACACAAATATTGGATTGTCCTTCGTCACTCGTTACCTGTGACAACACGCAGATTGACTGCGCGAACACAAATATGAACAGCCCTCGTCTAGAGATGAGAATATTCTGTTAGCCATTCGAAGAGCGAGCGAGAATGAAATAGTGTCCCGTTTTAGGGGCACTAAAGCCCGGTTTCCACCGCGAGCGGAACGGACCCATTAATGACTTCGTTAAACTCGCAAACGCAAACTGCATACTTGTATTTCCACCAACAAATAGTCGAACGGAAAGAGCCGAGCGTGTAGAAAGAGTAGAAATGAGCTCGCTCAGTTCTAGGGAGCGGAGCGGAGTACTTACGGACTCCGTTCGACTCGCAATTACAATTTACATAGTAGCGTTTCCACACAGAAAGTGGTGAGCGGGGCGGATTGAGCGAGTAAAAAGAAATTGAAAAGAGTCCTCTGCGCAAGGCCTGCACCGACTAGTTCAGAACGGACTCGCTCGCTGTCTGCCCCCCGCGCTTCTCGCCTCCCGCAGCTAGGCGCCGGCTGGCGCTCGTATCACCGCATTGTTGTTTGTTATGGCAGTCGAGTAAAACTAAACTAAACTCGTTCTCTGTGGAAATTATCTTATTCGTTTTTCATTTCTCATTTTCCGTTCAGCTCAGTCCGCTCATTTCTCTATCTCAGTTTCGTTTTGCAGTGGAAATCAAATGACCAACTCTTCGTTGGTGGAAACGCAAACCTCTTTTATTAAAAAGGAGTCCGTTCCGCCTAACCATTTTCCGCACATTACCCTTTCGCAGTGGAAACCGGGCTTTAGACATGCCTGCGACTTCATTTCTTGAAAACCTGACAAAAGAGCTCGAATTTGTAAAGTTTTATCACGATCAAAAAAACAACATCTAGTGTTTCTGGAGCCAACACCTGATGACGTCATCATCGTCATCGTCTCTTTCGGACTTTTAAATGACATAAACCGTCTTGCAAAAGCATCGATTGACG
This sequence comes from Peribatodes rhomboidaria, assembly GCA_911728515.1. Taxonomy (NCBI): domain Eukaryota; kingdom Metazoa; phylum Arthropoda; class Insecta; order Lepidoptera; family Geometridae; genus Peribatodes; species Peribatodes rhomboidaria. The sequence goes on along the minus strand of OU452179.1, from coordinate 12,746,295 downwards.
TCATTGCGTGTTGCACACGTGACCATTTTTGACTCGGAAGGCGTACTATACTTACCACGAGCTTTATAACATTTTTATTTCTTTGCTTTTAGGGTTTCATAATTAAATAAAATAATAAATAAATATATTCGGGACACTTCCACACACGGTCGCCTGACCCAAAACTAAGCAAAACTTATACTACGGCTGCCAGAGACTGATATACATACTTATATATTTTTAAATACATACTTAAATAGATATTAACACCCATACATAGAACAAACACAAATGTTCATCACATAAATGTTTGCCCTAGATGGGAATCGAACCCACCCAATTCTTAAATTGACAGAATTTATTAAGTATGGATCCCGGTACTTCTATATCCCGGTAGAATTAATCTAGAAAAAAAAATTAAACATGTCTTAGAGATGCCTTGTTAAGTCAAAAAACAACTAAAGGTATCGTTTCAAAAACATAATAAATTACAGAATTGCGTCAAAACAATCAATTCAACCAAAAAACCAAACAGCTATTTCATCACCTTTAAATTCTCATAATAACACTTATCACAATGACATAGCTGTCACATTCTAAATCGAAAATGTTTTTAATTTTTCTTTTAATCTACTGCCCTCCAATTATATGTATGGACGTATTCGACAAGTTTGTTCCGCTGAAACGCGTGCACAAAATGACAAATTCTCACTTTTAAATTATACCTTTCCCTCTTTTTCCGTAATTATAACTTCCTCCCACCTGCCTCGCCTTCAGTGGTTTGGTTCACGATAAAATACACGCTTCCACATTAAAATGAAAGCAATAAGCTCCCGTGCAAATGTATAAATGAATAACGGTAGAAAATTGACCGCAATTCATCCGGCAGCTCCGGTATGTAGCCATGCATAATTACAATTGCATTTTTTAATGAGAATTTAAATTATTACGACAAGTATTTGCATAAATAAGTCGTGTAATTGTTACGTTAATTTAATCTCAGACAATGAGTAGATTAACCCCCTTAGGAATAAACGTTGTATCGCGTCGGAATAGTCAAATAGTGTGAAGTATTTTTCGATCGAGTACATAACTCTACATAACATATCGTCCGCCTTACCGAGGGGGAAAGGCGTGACGATATGTTATGTTATGTAGATTTATGTACTCGATCGAAAAATACTGGTGGAGGAAAATACTGGAAAAATAAATGGTGGCAGAGGTACAACACCCACACTTCGCCGTACGATATTCACAAAACAATAGTCAAACAAAAGACGGTAGTCCCAAATGTGTGGGGCGAGCCTGTCGTCATACACCGGGCTCCAATCATGAAGCAGATGACATACAATACGCACAAATGTTCCCACAATGAACTAATTGGTGCGTGCTTTCGGTTGAGTTTGAACCCGCTTTCTTTGGCTTGAGAGGCGGGCCGCTTCTCCAACTAGGCTATCGTCGTATATATATGACAGAACAAACAGAACAGTAGACAGAACAAGTAACATTATTAAAAGGTAAACAAAGAAACCCGACTGCAAAATGTAGTCTGACACTACTGATAAATAATTATAACTAAAATGCTTTACCCTAAGTCACTTCCACTATCAAGACGATTCAAATGACACCTCACATATCGGAATACATCAAGCTGTTTAGACTATAGGGCGTGCCAAAGAAACCTCATACATACATACATATGCGTAGCTATATACTCGTAGCTACATACATACGTCCATACACTCGAAAAACATAACCCTCCTACTTGCGCAGTCGGTAAAAAGAACATAACGCTGTATAACTATTCAGAGACTACACAACGTTTATTGCTAAGAGGGTAAATCAACAAATAAATAACAGAAAGATAATATGAAATGTAATATGACCACAGCTTCTTCAACGAAACCCCATCAATCAAAACAGCTTCTTTAATGTTACCCCGAGTCAACAAAACACAATTATTTTCCTCCAACTCTTCAAAATAAGGTGAAATTCAAAGCCAACCGATGAGTCCATCCAATAAACGTCATCAGTGCTCGTTCCGCGTCCAAACGTCTAAATTTACAATTTCCGCAAAACAAGTCATCCAGAGCTCCAAGTGGACTGTAATAGCCGCGTCCCGCGGCTCCGCCCGCCGGCACATTTACCTAAATAATACGGCGTCACGGCGACGAGACTCTTCAAAATTTCATAACTACCTGCATATTTAATTATTCATCTTCCATGGCATGTTCGTCCGTGGGATAAGGTTCAGAATCGGCCGTTCGGGCTGTGAGGGATGCTGCCCGCTGCAGCGGCGCAGCGCCCGTGAGCTGGAATAAAGCAGGAATTAATTATGTATTGTCGGAGCAAAAACAGGGCCTACACAAGTTTTAATTTTATGGAGTGTAGGGTGCCGGCTCACGGCTGCCAGATGTGTCGCGATCGCTTTAGACACTTTAGAGGTCTTTGATGCCGCTGGTATTCTGATACCGATTCAAGGCAGGATTTCTTGGTTCAAAGCAAATCTTTTTAGGTTTCGCTTGCTCGCGTCTCCATAGTAGGTTTATTTGACGTCCAAGTCAATGGGACTTACGTTGTAATGGGAGGAGTAGGTACGTTTGTAAGTGTTCAGTTACATCCAGGGTGAAACACCATACTACAGAAGGTTTTTGTATCGATAATAGTATACTTATATTTCGTTCACCTTTCTTGAAAGCGCGCGCCTTTGAACGCTTCTCATTACTGCGCCTCAGGTGGGATCAGGTCAAAGCGCCCGCTGCTAATCAAAATAAAACTAAGAAACCCGAGTTCCCTGCATCCCTTAGATAATCAAAAAGAAGCTCTATCCCGTCAAATAAGAGCAGGTTTTTAAGCAGCAGCATTTTGCTTGACCAGGTAGCTGTATTTTAGAAGTCAATAGATAGCTGGAGCAGCGCTAGGTAGCCGGTAGCGGAGGCTTATTGGCCAAATGTAATTTTTCAATACAAGTCCGATTGGAAAATAAACTAGATTAGAGATCTTGTGGCGGAGAGGAGAAGGCGAAGGTAGAGGAAATTAGGTTACTCGCTCTATTAATTTAGTGAATCGAATGGCGAGTCTTGGGAACTGAATTTACGGGGTTTTCAGTGAATTTAAGAGTAACATTACGTCATGCACGTAAGCTCAGGCTATGGGAAAGAGTATTCCTAATTCAATGCACGTAAATTAGATTCAATCGAGAAAAAAAAAAGAAATCGAGGAAACAAAAAGGGTTGTTCTTAAGTCCTACCTTTTGTCTATCCGATACCTAAATAATACTGTACTGACTAAATAATACCTTCAATCTTATTTAAAAGTTTTGTTACACAATTTGGAGAGTGTACAAAAATGAGTTCTTAACTGATTTCAATTCTTATTAACTTATCACCTAAAAAAAAAGATAAAGATAAAGAATATTTGCAAAGAATCATGCATGGATAAAATTTGTTGGAATATTCAAACAAAAAGGCGCTCAAGCATGTTACAATACAATACAATACAAAAACTCTTTATTGACACCAAATACAAATAAATCTAAACTAAACATTCAAAAATAAAGTCGCAATGTTGTGCCTGATAGGCGTACAAATGTCAGAGTGAAAACACTATGCTCGTCAAAACAATAAAATATGTAAATATTTAATAATGTATTTATTTATAACATGTCGTCACGCCTATGAAAATTAAATCAAGTGAAGTTAATAAAGGCGTGTCAAAAATCTTCTCAAGTCCAATAATGGATTTGATTATCAATTATCGGGCGAACGCCACGCGAGCCTTCACCAGCAGTCGGCTATCAATAAACCCATCTTTTTTCATAACATAACAATTCGTCACGCCTTTCCCCCGAGGGGGCTGGCAGAGGTGTAATATAACACCCACCCTTCACCGAACGATATTCAGTTCAAGATGTGACAGGGGGCGACCCTGTCGCCATACACCGGGCTCCAGTCATGTACCAGAACATTCAATACGCACATATGTTCACACAATGAACAAATTGGTGCGTGCCGTCGGCTGGGTTCGAACCCGTTCCCTCTGGCTTGAGAGGCGGGCTTTCTCCCCACTAGGCTGCCATCGCCATTTTTTTTCATGGCGATGATTATCGCCCTGATCACACGCGGCACCACTCGCCTAGGCTCTGACCCGGATTCAACCCGGCCCGGACGCGACCCGGCCGCAACCAATCAACCAGTGTAATACTAGTGAAATAGAAAGCGTGAGCTGACGTAGTATTATCTCGAAAATACTTTCTACGCTACTTCTTTTTGTGTTAAAAAAACATATCTCCGCTATTTTCAAAAAACTGACTCAAGTAAAATACTGTATAACAACTGTGTGACTCGTTATCACGAAAATCGGTTGAAAAATGCGACTTATAGAGGAAGATCTGTACAGACGCCGGTCGGACGGACATTTGATATCTTTTTTGTTAAAGCTGAAGCAGAGACGCTTCGCTCGCTAACGCTCACTCTGTCTAAAATGGATTTACTCATAAACGTTCAATAGCTCAATTATTATAGCACTACGGTTATAGCTAAAAAGAGCTTGACATTTAAAAATTATTTGTTCCGTACAAATTGTTACCATAACAAAAAAGGTCAATCCATGTTACTTACTTACCTTAAAAATATATGTTTAGCAAGACCTGATTGACAACGTAGTTAAGAGTAATAAATATTGTAAAGTCATGAGCAATAAATATTTGAGTAAATATTTAGCTTCGACTCGTTTTAGCGTAAAGCACATCTCGTTAGCGAAAGTTGATAGAGCATACAAATATTTTCACGTCAGTGACGTAGAGCTGTTGAACATCCCAATTATTACTTTTAACTACTGCTCAGGAGCGTATCACGGGGGGGGGGGGTCAAGGTGGGGCATGGGGCATCTATTCTAGACTATAATCTATCTCAGTGCTCATCCATCCATCCATCCATCCATTCTTACAAACTTTTGCGTTTATAATATTAGTAGGATTAACTTTTTGATACGGAACAATGACAGAAAACTGACTTGTCGGCTAGTATGACAAGTGTGCATAGGAAGAGGGTTCTGGCAGTACAAAATAAATTAAAAACTAAATTTTAGCTAGATAAGAATCTGTCGCTTCTTATTGAAAATAAAGATTAGTACGTGAATAAATTCCCCCAAATTCTGAGTACGACCATGCTACTGTTAGCGGTAATCATCGTTTTTCTAAAAATTACTAATATCTAAGTAGGTAGAAATATAGGTATTGCCAAATCCACTAAAAAAAATTTGGCCTAGCACCTTCTGTACTAAATTCACATTTCATTTCGATGGAAACTCAGCTAATGTTTCTCATCGCTCCTCCAAAGTTACAGTCTTAATGACCGCCTTTGAATATTTAGAAGGCCCCTGCGAGAGGTAGACAATCGCGATGATTGGCCCCGCAGAGGATTGGTTCTATCGCATAAATATGCATACATTGCGGGCCTGGCTCGCTTTTTTATGCCGGTGACAAGAATGCTTGCAGTATGCCTTGATAAAAGGTAGCTTACTGTCGTCGCCTGCTTTTTATTAGGAGATATAATTGTAATACTTACGCATAACACATTAATAAAAAAATGTACATACTTACCGCAAACATCACTACGTACGATACGTGGAAAGCTTTATTAACACGCCTTTTGAAAAACACCATAAATCATCTGTGAAAATACCACAGAGAAGCTCATCCGTATTTTGCAGCAGTAGCAAAAAGGACAGGATTCGCAGCAGTACTAAAACTGCCACGTATAACACACCGCCTGGTCCTTCCGCATAAAACGGTATACACTGCCGACATAATGCGTAGCTTTTACCTCCTGTTCGGCACTAAATCTGCCATGTATCGCGTACACTGTAAACGATCGTCGAATTTTACTCGTGTTTCTCTGTCGTTTCAATACAGTACAGGATGCTCGGATTTATGTCACTGTGTTAATGATTTTGTTAACTGATACTGATACTCTTAATGTAAACGAAATCACTTTTGTTTACGGCCAATCAGGCGTCTGCTTCGTTCCGCTTGAGATCTCAGAGGCTTATTAATTGTTTGGTAAATTACTGTAGTCAAGTTAAGGTGCTATTCAAAGATCGGCGGCTGGCGGTAGACCGCAGTGACAAAGGCTCTGATATCATGGATATTGACTTTACTCGCATTTACTTACTTTTGTAATTTATTTTTGTCAGACAATTACTGGGAAACAGACAAACTGAATAATAAAGGATTTGTTGAAAAAATAATTTAGAGAATTTATTTAATTGAGCTCAACTTATTTACCCACTGTGAAACTATCCGTACTCAACACTCCACCTTTTAACCCCTGTCGCGAAAACGAAGGCGTGTTATAAGTTTGACGTGAAAGATAGATATCTTTTAGAACATTTTCATTTAAGTTTTTCCTAGATTTGTTATCTAATGACTAGTGTTGCCTAGTTATTGTATTGTAGGTGCTATAACAGAGACTATTATATTAAAGCTTTGGTCAAAGGGATCATGTTATAATATTTTACTCCGCCAAGTATAGCATCTAGAAACACGTAGTGACGTCAATCGATGCTTAAGCAAGACCGAAATAAGTCATTTACAACAAGTTCGAAAGAGACGGATGACAATGACATCATTAAGTGTTTGCAGAATGCTAAACCTTGTTTTACTAGAGGAGACCACACGTGATTATAACCATTGGTATACAATAATCGGCTTTTCAGTTAGTTAATACTAATTTATATAAATGTATGGATATTTTATTATATTTATTTTTAATATTTATAATTATTCATATATATTATTTTTATTTTTGATTATATAATTAAGTAGGTACGTATTATTAATATTACTTATTATTATCTTTTAAATTTTAATTTAGTTTTATGTACACCACCTACCCTTTTCGTATTTCTGTAAGTTCCTGTCCATCCAAAGGTTACCTGGAAGAAATCGCTTTAGGCGATAAGGTTGCCCTTGTACTGCCGAAAAATGTATTTTAGTTTTTAAGATTTTCATGTAGTTTTTGGTGTGCAATAAAGATATATTGTATTGTACGTCGGCAAAAAAAGCTGTACCCGATCTGAAACCGACAACACTATTGTAGAGACCGGCTTTCTCCCTGTTTTTCCTTTTATTGCGCTGTCAGTCTGATATTTATGTAAGAGGAAAATTATTTTTATTTAGTCATCTAAACCCGTTTAATAATGATTGTTAATTCATTGACATTATTGATTGATTTAGTTGCTTCCATAGTGCTAACAACAACTCTGTAGTGAAAAAATAGATAGATAGATAAACTCTTTATTGTTCACACCACAAATAACAAAACAACAAGAGAAAAATTATAATAAAACTTATTATATAGTGTAACAACTGGCGGCTTTATCACTAAAAGCGATCTCTTCCAGGCAACCTTAGGAGGGAGAGGATACGACAAAAAATAATTAATCTCACACGCCTCTACGCCGAGTGAAGTAGGTAGATACCAGTACAAAACTCCCATTAACGCTAAAGTTAAGTATATTGTTAATTTGTTTACGTGATGGAGTATTTTGAGTAATCAACTTTGTTTATCTGAAGGCTTTGAGTAGTCCTTCATATTGATACTATAGCATGTCATTGACTGACTGCGATAGACTTAGCGGCAAGCTAGACAGAAAAGACGTAAGACGACGTCGAGACACGGATGGGATGCAGACGCAGCGTCTTTTCAATGTATTTTCATACAAAATGTGTAGAAAGACGCTTCATTCGACTCAAGACAAAACCTAGAAGATCAGGCGCTGACGGAGCGCAGACGCGATGCTTGTCGTTTTGTTACAAGCTTTTATTTAACTTGCAATTTATGTATGTAACTATGTTTATTCGGGTGGAATCTTGCAACTCAATTTTGAAGCAGATATCTTCAATTGATGTTTTAAGCAAGCTGAAATTTTGTATGCACGCTTAGTTTGGATGACAATGCATGGTTAGTTGTGTGACGTCATTTAAATCCAACATGGCGGAACACCCACAATGGCGGACAAGTTATTTTAAATGCACTCCTATAATCAAATGAAAGGGCTTGCTGAGAGAAGCTCGAAATAGAAAAAAAAAGTCTTAGGTATATGTAGGTGACATCTCCCCGCTCCGTCCTTATCACGTCCTTGTCCTACGTCTTGCCGATCTGGCCAGCACCTAATAAGCCCAGGTTAAAAAGCGATAATAACCGGAAACCCCACTCTTTTTACGAAGTGCCAAGTAAAAAGCCGTTTACTGTAAATTTCTCGATAGACGCTGCCGGGAGAATGCGGACGACATCCGGAAATTACAATTGCTAATAATCCGCCTTTCTTCTTTCATCCGCACGCACACATGCGCATGACACACACACATTAGATATAGTACGAGTACACATTACCGCAGTACGCGTGTTTCTCAAATTCCTTTGATCAGTGCGACGTTGATATCGCGCGTTTCGCTGAGTATATTGACAGGAATCGACAGCCGAGATGTATTGCTAATTAGTGGAGTGTACTAACGTGGAATTACTTTGAAACTACCTAAATAGATGCTGAGAAATTGGTCAAACCAGCTGCCAACCTTGAAATCGCGAAAATAGTTAACTCTTTATCAAAGACTTTAAAATTATGGACTATCTCATCTGCCCGATTTTTTGCTTGCGTTTCATAGTTTTTTATTTTGATTGTTTGACCTTTCTATTGACGAAATTTGAAAATTCGGGCTAGTAGTTTCTAAAATTACTCCATACATCCAAACTTCCAAACTCATCAAAAATGTTACCCAAATAATGGAAATAGTTGGTGTTTAATTTGGTGTCAATGAGGAGTTTTTTATTGTATTGTTTTGTTAGTAGTGTTACTTATAACAGGGCTCACTGAGGGAAAATTCAAATCACATGTAAAAACTACATTAATGAAAAGAGGGTATTATAAGGTTAAGAATTATTTAGAAGATAAAGATGTCTGGAGCCTTCCACTTCCGTCAAGTAGCCACTAGTATTTATAGATATTACCTAGTTGTAAGCCAAAATTTGTGAGACTAATTTATTTATTATTTGAAAAAATAATGCCCCTCAGTTTCTTGCCTGTTCTTCTGAGTAGAGGCTCTTTATCCGAACAAGGCGGTCGAGTCTAATTAAATAACTTTGACGTTCATAAGTGTATCTTTGATACCTAAATTGAATAAAAACATTTTGGATTTGACTTGTCTTTGACTATAGAACAAGTAAGATTCAAATGGCACCTCACTTTTCGAAATCCATCAAGCTGTTTAGGCTGTAGGCCGTGCTAAAGAAACCCCAAACATACGTACATACATACAGGCCCCACATAAATACTTACATACATCCATCAAGACCCACATACATACATACACTCCAAAAACATAACCCTCCTTCTTGCGCAGTCGGGTAATAATTAATAGGCACAGGAAGTAATACCTATAGTCTAGGTTTCTTATTGGCGCCTTTACCTAGGCATAGGTACTAACTTATTAAACAATTCTTAATGTGCTGAAACAGTCCGCGTGCAGCGACTAGTCAACGTACTTCGTTCCGGAGCAAGTACTCATATTCCTTCATAACACAGAATCCTCGCTCCGTGATTTCATTTCACGGGTGGAGTCGTCGAGTGCCCTCCAATTGAATTCCCTAATGAAATCAGTATTTTTCTCTGTGTCCACAAACTCAATTAATTCCTCTCGATAGTATCCTTTGAGAATATTTTCTGGAAAGAATACGGCGGAATTAAATTTTAAAATTGCTTAATCTGCGGGGTCAATCGTCTGCAGCGGGTTTGCATAAACAATTGTCCTATATCGAGTTGGATTGAGTTGAGATGCTGCTTCACAAAGCCTATTGTATAATGAGCTAGGACTGTTAAATGCTGTAAAGCGATTTTATACTACTCTGCGTTTCAATGTACAATTGTAAAGAAAACACGTGTGGCTCCACACACTGACTACCTGCACCTTTCCTTAGAGATTTTGCTAGCCGTCGTATGGTGTGGAGCATTTTGAGAACTGGCTGTAGGTACAATAAAAGACATATCCGACTATGGGAGGATAGGCGTGCGAGTTGTTCCTCGCTTGTCCTCTCATACGTTGAGGTTGCGGTGGTACAAGTAGAAATGAAAAACAAGTGTTTTTAGAATAACTGCGTCTCAATGAGATAAACTCCTTGTTGCTTCCAAGTCGCGAGCGCGCGAAGTAAAAGTTATAGTCAAGAGCGTTGACATGCCCGATGGTGTTGCCATAGACAACAACATGTGTCGCTCGGAAACGAACGCCACACGACTATAGTTTTGACGGTGTGCGGCGGCGTCTCGCATAGCATGCGAGCACTGAGTGCTATGTGAGTCACTCGCCTTGATAAAGACCGCCAAATGCGGTTGAAACTATAGTCGTAATAATTGACTAAATCATACGTGAATAATTCCCGTTTCATAAAATCATAATTTTGATTATGTTTTTAAAATATCGTGGATTATTGAAAGTATATTTAATTTTGAACTAAATTATTTGAAGAGCTGAATGCTCAATGCTTCTTGTTTGTGCAAAGAGGGCCTATTTCTAAATAAATCTATATGTACTCGTAGGTGCATTATTAAATCCTGAACTCGATATTGATATCTTTTTCTTAAGTATATCTACTATTAGGAAGCGATTAAGCGACATTTTTTTCGATAAATTTAATCTGTGATACAAATAAATTTCTTGTATTTTCTTTTTGTTAGTGAGTACTGATACTATGCTTTATCTATCTATCTATCTTTGTATAAAATTTTTTTTTTTTAGATCATTCTTTTTTCAAAATCTATTATTTTACGTTGTTTATTATTTAATTTTTTTGTTACGTCTACTTCAATTCTCATTCTATTTGTGCGTCAATTCCTTTTTTTCTACTATATTTCTTAGAAGTGTCTCCCTTTAAATGACTTTTTTAGTAAATATATTAAATTTACTATTCTGTTATTGTAAGGTCGTTGGTTGACCTGAAATGTAAAAATAAAATAAAATTATAATATACCTACGAGTATGAAAACAATTCTAATATCTTAATTTGTTTGACATTGTTAGCCCATCTAGAGCCAACCCAATGCTCTGTTGGGTGTTAGAAACATGAATCGTTTAACGTGTTACGAGCTACACAATATAGTTGTATGATATTTGTGCATTTGCATGACGCGACACCAACAGCCAGGCCAGCGTTGCCACCCGTGAAATGACTGGCGTCCCAACCCACTCGCATAAACGAATTATAGTGACGCCTCGCTAACTATGGGTGCAAGCTGCATTCCACCTACGATTAAAACTAAGTACTTCGCCTCAAACTGTAAATGAACGAGCCTTAAGTATTTTTTTTAATCCATTAGCTAATTTTTGATCTTTTAACATTGAAATGAACTATGTACTTGCCTACAAAGTTTCTTAAAGATCGTATCTAAGTATCGTAAGATGTGTTTGTATTACTATAACTTGAGTACCCTTTACTCAAGTTATAGTAATACGTTTGTATTACTATAACTACATAAGTGCTGATTCAAACACATGCTTTTTAACCCACGACGCAAACACGGTGGGGTGTTATAAGTTTGACGTGTATCTGTGTGTGTGTGTCTGTTGCATAGTAGCTCCCGAACAGATATACCGATTTTGTTTTATTTGTTTGAAAGGTGAATTAGTCGGGAGTGTCCTTAGCTATGATTGATGAAAAATGGTGTTGATGAAGATCGGTGTCGGGTTTTTTTTTTATTTAATATTTTTACTTGTGTCTCTGTAGACTCTGAGACCTTGCTTCACTCAGTTAACTACAAGATACTGCGAGTATATTCACTATCTTTTTAACTGAAAAGCGACTGTTCGCGACTGTTCGGCCGGGTATCGATCGGTGCGGTTCACAAGCATCGTAAACATTAGAACTTGTAAGATCGGTTCGCAATAAATCGTCGAACAAGTTCTCGTCTTCACACATTAGCGGTGCGTGCTCGATATTGTTAGGGTTACCAGACGCGAAACTAAAAAGTTCTGACATTTGAAGCATGATGCCAAAAAATCTTGAAAGGATGTAGATTTTTTTTAACAATGAACTCCGACACTTATAAAATCAGGCTGGAATCTTGCTGAGTCATTTCAATCCCTGACATGTGAAGACAAATCCTGACACCTGATAACCCTAAACTCTAACGACTTTGGGACGCCATTTCGGGCCGCACCGGGCTGAAAGACTCAAGACACGTGCACCACTAGGCCACGTGCTAACTTCAAATTATAGTTTGAGAAGTGAGCGCTAATGACACGAAACTTACATCTCGATCGAAAATTAACGACGTATTTAAGTTCTTGGGGATAACTCTGCAGGAGATGAATCCGGAGCCAAATTGGAAAAGTTTTATTGTCAACGGCCATCTTAAGGAGCGATGGTACGGCAGCTTTGGGCGCGGCCAAAAGTAATGAGGTTCCGGCAAGCTATGCGATGCGTCATGCTGAGAATAAGGGGAGGCTGTCCGTCACTAGGGACATGTCGCGAGGAGAGTTCACAGTTCATAAAGAATTCATAGTGCAAAAATATTATAAGGTTTTTTTGGAAGAATTTTTTAGGAAGATCGTTTTCCTTGACGTGTATGTCAATAGCAAAGGCTAGTGTCAGTTAATTAGGGGCACTATTTTGTAAAGGCTCCAAACTAGGCTGTCAAGCCAGAGGGAGCGGATTCAAACCCAGCCGACGGCACGCACCACTTTGTTCATTGTGTGAACATATGTGCGTATTGTATGTCATCTGCTACATGACTGGAGCCCGGTGTATGGCGACAGGCTTGAACTCCGTCACATTTGGGACTGAATATCGGCGAAGTGTGGGTGTTATATTATACCTCTGCCAGCCCCCTCGGGGGAAAGGCGTGAAGATATGTCATGTATGTTATTTTACTATTTTGTACTTACTTTCCCGCTCTCGTCATACGAGTGAGTGTGATAAGAGGGTAGGTACGCGATGACATTTGCCTCTACATTTACAAAAAGAAGGGACAAGATGAATATGGCTAATAAATTCAAATTCGGTCATAAAAGATTGTATCGAGAATGAAGTAGAAATACCTAATAGTACGTGAGCGACTCCGTCACGTTTAAGCAAGCCGACCTAGCACTTGACCGATTAATTTATATTTATTACAGAATTAAAATTAGATAGACGTTTTCCAAAAATGTTAAATCGTTACGTAAATGCGTTCGCATGGGCTAGCCCTGCTAATTGCTATGCAAGTTTTTAGGCCACCGGAAGTCCTATTACAAAGCATCAAGCAAAGGTCAAGCTTTGTATTGATATTGAATTATAAGCATTGATAAAAAGTGGTAGTACTATGTAGCAGCGTCAAATATCGAAGTGAACTACACATTTGTGAATCTCATCGTCCCGGGGCGACTGCTCGCCAACTATCGATGCCAAATTATTTTGGCATGTCCCCGCGACGAGCTCAGCGCAAATGTCTGGAACGATCGTTTTCCGTACAAAAAAAAGGGTGTATTTATTAAATACTCCCTATTTATATTTATTTATTTATTGAACATCACATCGCCAAAAAGGGAGTTTTTTTTTTTTTTAATGTACAATATGTCGGCGTTTGACCACCAACTCGCCTGATGTTAAGCGACGTATTTTTAAAAGAGGCGTAACGAAACGTAATAATTATTAATCTTAACTTCCTAACTAATATTATAAACTAGCTGCGCCCCGCGGTTTCACTCGCGGTAAAAAGCATCCTATGTGCTATTCTAGACTATAATCTATCTCTGTGCCAAATTTCATCCAGATCTGTTCAGCCGTTCTGGCGTGAAAGAGTAACAAACATCCATCCATCCATCCATCCATCCATTCTTACAAACTTTCGCGTTTATAATATTAGTAGGATAGGATTTGAAAGTGTGTTTGTTTGTTTGCTCGTTTGTTTGATACGCCTGTACTCCTTACCTACTCAACCGATCATCGTGAAATTTTGCGTAGATGCTGTTGGGACTACAGAAAAGGACTACATATACTATAGACTACATATTTCATCCAAAAAAAATATTGTTTCCAGAGGAACCGCGGGTGAAACCGCGAGCGCAGATAGAAATAAAATAACAAAAACTTGTATGTATTACTCGTATATCAGTCTTATAGTCTATTTTAAATTTCTGTTTACTATTATTGGTTCCATGTTCATTAAATCAGCAAAGAAATTATTCCACTCAATTAATAGAACACCACAAAGTGGGGAATCCCATTGTAAGTGTTCTTTCCACAATTTTTGCAATACAGAGTGTTTGTGTGAACATATAATGTGCGTATTGTATGTCATCTGCTACATGACTGGAGCCCGGTGTATGGCGGCAGGCTCGCCCCCTGTCACATTTGGGACTGAACATCGTCCGGCGAAGTGTGAGTGTTGTATTACACCTCTGCCAGCCCTTGCAGAGGCTGGCAGAGGTGAATACAACATTCACCTCTGCCAGCCCCCTCGGGGGAAAGGCGTGACGATATGTTTTGATATGTAATTTTTGTGAAGGTACGAAGTCGGTGCCGTTACTACGAGTACCTACTTGTGTATTATCATTTGTAAATGTAAATGTAAATGTGGTGTAATGTAAAGATAAGGCGCTATCTATTGATTCGTATTTGAAGTTGGGTAATGTAGCGGAACAGATCGCGCTGCAAAGCCCATTGATCGCCGACGAATCGGCGGACCATTGAAAACGAAGAGCTACATCACTACATCTGCTAAGTTACAACTTAGGCTAGGATCACACGGCATTGTATTGTATGGTTTTATTGAGGTTTTACTAGGACCTTATTATTAAGACTTCGCTGCCCGTCCGTCTGTCTGTCTGTCCGACTGTTGCATGGTTTTTTATTAGGGTTTTAAAGAGTCCTCTATTACTAAGACTACGCTGTCTATCCGTCTGTCAACAGGCTGTATATTATGAACCGTGATAGTTAGACCGTTGAAATTTTCACAGATGATGGATTTCTGTTGCTGCTATAACAACATATACTTACTAAAAAAACAGAATAAAATAAATGTTTATGAGGGCTGTTTTTATAGTCGCTGTTAATGGTACGGAACCCTTCGTGCGCGAGTCCGACTCACACTTGGCCGGTTTTTTTTATTTTTATTTACTTATTCAATTTCAGGGAAATTATAGGCTTATTTTTTTTTATTTTTTTTTTTTTTTTTTATGTAGAATAGGTCGGCATTTGATCACAAACTCGCCTGATGTTAAGCGACGTTGTGGTCTAAGATGGAGCACGACGACCTATAAGGCACTTATTCACTCTAGCCTTGAAGTTTTGCAGAGCGAAGAAGTACAAAGACGGCAGATGAGTGAAGCGCTACAAGTGCGCTACTGCTCAGACCCGTCTTCGGAACGGTTACACCGGACTACATCCCGAAACACGACTAAGTCATTTCACGGCATGGCTTGGTCCGGTGGGTGGTAACTAGCCACGGCCGAAGCCTCCCACCAGAGTTTGCTACCCGGTTAGCACTACCCGGAGACCACGTGTAGGGAATCACAATAGAGTACACTCCTACGGACGTGGGTAGCTCAGCCCCCAAAATTATTAAGTATTATTAAGTTAGAAAAAGAAAATAAATAATAGAAGAAGTCTTTAAAAAAATCCACTCGAAGCAACAATATAAGCAGGCAAGTAAGAACAAATACTAAGACGTAATTAACATAAGTAAATCTTATATCTTTAAATGAGCAATTCTTGTTTATATATATATTTATATATTTATATAATTGGAATCTCGGAATCGGCTCCAACGATTTTCATACAATTTAGTATATAGGGGGTTTCGGGGGCGATAAATCGATCTAGCTAGGAATAATTTTTAGAAAATGTCATTTTATTCGTGTTTTATCGATAATCAACTTAAACATAAACTTGGAAGAAAAATAACAAAAAGGAGGCGTTTGAGTAGTCTCAACTGAAAAATATGACTCTTCCTGACATCTATTGGCGAATAATAATACTATTTTTTGTGAGCAACTAATTGCTTTAACGACACAACAGCAGATGGCGTTGTTAAGTAACACGAAGTCAATGAGTGTTTGCTTTGAGGTTAGACTAAAATCAAAGGTACTACATATAATATGAAAAAGTGAGTCTTTGTTCATTTTCTTTGTTTCTTTGTAACGCTTTCACGTCTGAACTAATCAACCGATCGTCTTAAAATTTTGCATACATGTTGTTTAGGGTACAGAAAAGGACATAGGGTACTTTTTATCCCGGAAAAATCAATGGTTCCTGTGGGACCGTGGGTGAAACCACGGGTCGCAGCTAGTTAGGTATTATAGAAATACGTAAACTGAAAAAAAAAACTCAGCAATGTTCACCACTTATTCGATAAGATTCGTCTTATCGACAAGCATACATTAAAAAAACCTTCGAACCGATTTTCAACAAACACACTCGTAGCTGAGAGCACTCCCGACTATTTCACCTTTCAAACAAAAAAAAAATACAAAATCAAAATCGGTTCATTCGTTCGGGAGCTACAATAACACAGACACACACACACACACACACAGACACGTCAAATTTATAACACCCCGTCATTTGCGTTGGGGATTTAAAAAGCAGCACGCATTGTACTCGTACATAGACCTGTTCACACGTCCTTTGTACTACAAAACACCAGTGTACGTTTTTACACTGGTGTTTTGCTCTGACCGGACTTTCAGTAAAATGCCGTGTAAACGCAGCTTTACTTTGCTTGTGAAACGACGCGTCTTATTACGGAGATTCTCACACTGTGCGTTATTAGTGTTGATTACCATTCTAGAATCAACCAAAATGTTACTGTTTGTAAATTCTGGAATTTGAATAGAAAATAGCAGATTACGAATTCTAATTTGGGGATCTTCTTGGTTTTTAGTTAATTTATTGAGTTACAGATTATATTTTACTTTGTATTTTGTTTTAGAAGATCTATTTATGTTTTTGTTGGTACTATTTGTTAACTGTTGTTGAGTCTCAAACTGTTTCCATCTTTCCACTTGACCAACTGAAATAACCAGAAACGCCGATAATTAAACGATGCTATATTCAAATCAAATCAAATCAAATTTCTTTATTTAGCGAATTGTACAAAGGCAAGTTGTTTACGCTGAGGGCCCTAAACTCGGCGCAGCCGGTATCTTGGGGTCCGATCAAAGCATTACCAAAGTAGAGAGGTCGCGCGCTTACTAATATTAAAATAGCTACTACTCAGTTCTTTTAGTTTAAGTTCAACAGAATCTGCACCAATAAAATATGCACCAAAACGCACTAAGCGTTTCAAGTCAACTTTTCTTGTAAGAACTGCAGAGGTGTGGAACTCGTTGCCTGCGTCTGTCTTTCCACCTAAATACAATCCGGGGGTGTTTAAGAGTAAAGTGAATAGGTATCTCCTAGGCAAGCGTGTCACACCTTCAATCACGTCAACGCTTCCCATCAGGCGAGTCAGTGGACAAACGCATGCATAGTTTGTTATAAAAAAAAAATGTTGAATAGATAATCGACCGAGCAAGCATCTCTGCTTCAGCTTCGACAAAAATGCTTTCGTATGTCTGAATTCTGTGTGGACCTCGTTCCGGATCTTTGTCTTCCTCTACAGGTCGCATTTCATAATTGATTCTCTTGAAATTTTGTAAAAAGGTTTGATAATCATACAGTTTTTTTTTTTTGTCGAGTTGGTTTTTGGAAATTTTTCAAAACGAGAATCGGTTGAGGAATGCGACTTGTTGAAGAGGACAGAACATCGGCCGCGAAATCTACAGCTAACAGAGCTACTAGGATGGTTATGACGTCATCATCAGTAGCTCCGAACGCGTAAATTCCGAGTACTACAATTCTCGTAGCGTAGCTACGGCTACGCCGCGCGACGTAGCGTTTGGCACGGTGCCGTAGACCGTAGCAAGTCTACGAAATATTGCGTAGTTTAGTCTACAAGCCTGGATGCTTGTTGATAAAGAATTACCACAAAAGAGTTCTTAGTTTTTAAAACCGATTTAACTAAACATTGTGTAATCTTGATGAATGATGATGAAATGACTTAAAAATAAGAATAATCACAATTTAACCCGCTCTCGAATTGCACAAAAACCAATCCATCTGTTTTAAAAAAAATATAAGCAAAACAAAAACGAAAGAAAAGTGTTAAAGATAGATACGAGTACATTTTAATTCCGTGTCGTGTAAAATATTGCCATCCGCTTTGTCGTGTTAAAGCTCAGACCTTCTAACCAAAGGTCTAAGGATAAAAGTCAGTTAAAACAAGGGTAAAAAACAAGGTTTCTGTTTTCACTGATACAAGTAGGTATATTTTAGTTTTTATAGACTAGTGTAGCGGATAGAGTGGTCAATAAAGTGGTCGTGTGTCGGCGGGCCGGCGCTCGATCTTGGTTCGCGGCTCATTGAGCTCGCCGCTCTGCTTAGAGGCAGTCGTGAATCTTTGGATCTCTTTTGACAAATCACCTTTGCTGTACTAAAAAAATATTTAATAAATTTTCTAAAAAATATCGCATGTTTTTTATATTTAGGAGGGTTATGTTTTTCGAGTGTATGTTTGTGGGTTTGTATGAGGTTTCTTTGGGACGCTCTGCAGCCTAAGCAGCTTAATGCATTTCGACATGTGTGGTGCTATTTGAATTGTCTTGATAGTGGAAATGATCCCTCCCTCCACTTGGATCCACAGCTCAGCTCCACATGGATCCACGGATACCTTTATCTCCTCTTAAATCCACCAGTAGATCCATGGATACTTCTTTTTCCTCTTGAATTCGCCGGTGGATATATGAACATAGGGTACAATATTTTGCTGCCGGGATTTTCGTTTTCTTTCAATAATGTTACTTGATAAGATTATTTTATTTTTATAGACTTTGACCTGTAACTATTGGTGTTAACAATAAACGATTTATATTATTTAAATAATGTAAGACTATGAGGTTAAGGTGTATTAAAGACCAGTATTTAATAAACTCAAAATCATTAAGTGACTGACATAAGACTGACCTTATTAATTTACTTTTCCCCAGACCCCATCAGAATTTATCATAACTCTAAAAATTGAAAAGCGATGGCAGCCTAGTTGGGAGAAGGCCCGCCTCGCAAGCCAGAGGGAGCGGGTTCGAACCCAGCCGAAGGCACGCACCAATTTGTTCATTGTGTGAGCGAATGTGCGTATTGTATGTCATCTGCTACATGATTGAAGCCCGGTGTATGGCGACAAGCTCGCCCCCTGTCACATTTGGGGCTAAATATCGTCCGGCGAAGTGTGGGTGTTGTATTACACCTCTGCCAGCTCCTTCGGGGGAAAGGCGTGACGATATGTTATGTTAAGAATTAAAAAAAAGAGCTGGAATAGTTAATAGTATAAAATGTGCTTGTTATCAGAAACGGTAGAGTAACTTCTTAAAAACTAAACAACCAAATAATCTAACAAGCTCTCCGATAAATCGGAACAAAGATTAAACCACTTCATACAATAATGTCAGCTGCAGTCCCAGCTATCTAAGATATGTGAACAAGGAAAAGAACAAAAGCATGTAAGAACACGAGTCTGTGAACAAACACTGGCTTGAGGCGCGGCGCTAACTAGCTCCGACGACACGCGACACACGTGTCCCGACTACACTACACCACATGCCATGCCACGCCACGCCACATGCCTCGTTTGTCGCGAGATGCTTTAATGTTATTACTTTAACTACCTAACAGCATTACGTCTGGCCACTGCTCGTTTTATCTCAAAAATGAAAGCTTTATTTCATAGTTTTATGGGGATGTTATTCAATTTAACTGACTTTTCAACATAGGTGTGTTTAATATATGTACATAGAGAAAATTATAATCGTCAAACTGATAATTGTCTTTACAATTTTTCTTCAATTTTGCCATAAAATCGATACTTTTCTATGATAAAATGTAGTGACATTTAATACTTCAAAATGTAAGTAAGTAAAACAATTTTATGTTTTTTTTTAATATTTTAATTTTTTTAATTTTATCTTGGACTTGAATAAGCAAACGTATCGTAAAACCACAGAATACGCCCTATATTACATACATAAGTATATATTCTATTTTAATATTTATATATTTTATATAAATTTTAATATTTATATATTTTATATAACAAACACAGAATATGCTCTATTACATAGATAACAAATAACATATACCTAACATTAAAGTTATACTATAACAAATAACATTATACGAAGAAAAACAAAAACCCGGGTGCATGTTAAATGTCACTATGTCACCCTATGTCACCTTATGTCACGTCAAGACGATTCAAATGACACCTCACTATCGAATTCCATCAATCAAGCTGTTTAGCTGCTTTTTTTGGGCGTGCCAATAAAACCTCATACATTTATCCATACATATACTGGCGGTAGTGGTAGAGGTGGTGGTAGTAATGGCGATGGCGGTGGCGGTGGCAGTAGCGACGGCGGTGGCGGTAGCGGTAGTGGTGGTGGTAGCGGTAGTGGTGGCGGTAGCGGTGGCGGTAGCGGTGGCGGAAGCGGTGGCGGAAGCGGTGGCGGTGGCGGTTGTGATGGCTGTAGTGGTGGCGGCAGCGGTGGTGGTGACGGTGGCGGTAGCGGCGGCGGTAGTGGTGGCGGCAGCGGTGGTGGTAGCGGTGGCGGTAGCGATGGCGGTAGTGGTGGCGGCAGCGGTGGTGGTAGCGGTGGCGGTAGCGATAGCGGTAGTGGTGGCGGCAGCGGTGGTGGTAGCGGTGGCGGTAGCGGTGGCGGTGGCGGTAGCGATGGCGGTAGTGGTGGCGGCAGCGGTGGTGGTAGCGGTGGCGGTGGCGGTAGCGATGGCGGTAGTGGTGGCGGCAGCGGTGGTGGTAGCGGTGGCGGTAGCGGTGGCGGTAGTGGTGGCGGTAGCTGTGGCGGTAGCGGTGGCAATGAATAAGAATAAAAATAAGTTATGGACAAACAACAAAATTAAATTATACACAATTGATTACAGAATATATTGAACAGATGAAAGTGTTTGGCAATTATTATTAAAGGAGTAAGCTCAGCGTTGTACTGTGCAAGCTTACAGCTTACTCCATTGCTCGAGCTCAGGTGTTGGTCGAGCGGAAAAATGAGTATATGGCCGTATTCTGAGCTCTAAATTGGTAAATTTAAAACTAGCTAAAAATGTATCTGTCTTTTTGCTATTGCTGTGTGTAAGACATAATAATGAAATTAGTTTATTTGATTCAAAATTATGAAATACAGTACATACTTCTAGGGACTCTTTTTAAGTTATTAAAGCTTGTGCTAAGACCTCTCGCTCTTTCTTATTATAGTACGTCATTTTGTTTCAGGACGGGAATGCGTGAGTGTGTATGTGTGTGTGTGTGTGTGTGTGTATGTGAGAGAGAGAAAGCTAGTTTTATCCAACTTCATAAAAGGACTATGTCCTATAAAAAAAAAAACTTTTTTTTAACATCATAACATATACATACGAGTATGTAGCTAGTTTAGATTTAGCATTCTGAATCATTTAAAAAATAATGATAATGGAAAACGGCATCTTAAAATAATTTAAACAAGGTCCAGAACCAATAAATAATAAATAATTTTTATTTGCGTATTCTTACTTAAGAAATGTCTTAGTTTATTTGGCCAATTTTGATGTTTGTTTTTTTTTCTTTTTTGTAAAAAACCATTATGTATTCCAATGCTGGCCCAGGATAGATAAAAACTGCCAAAAATTGGGATAGATCCTGCAGTAGGACAGATAATGTGGAATAAAAACAGGGATTGTACTAATACTACACAGAATACGCCCTATATTACATAGGCGTGGAACATCCTGCTACAAGAAATAGTGGCGATCTATGAAAGGAGTTGGTAATGACTGGAAGCAAGAAGCTAGAAAAAAAAGATCGGCCTGAGAGGCGTGCTTTGGTGAGATATTGTGACATTTTAAGACCGTGACATTTTGAGAACGTGACATCTTGCGAATGTGACATTTTGAGACGTTGTGACATTATGAGAACGTGACATTGTGCGCTGACAGGCTGTGGAAGAACACCACGCCAAGCAGTAGTGTTATACTTTGGCGATGATTATGGACGCTTTCTACCCTATTTCAGCTTTACAAAGTTGCAATTGCTCTCAAGCGATTCTATTTCTACATGGCTTACACTTGCAAGTTAGCTGGGGGGCTATTCCTGCGTGTGAGATGAGATGAGATTTTATCTTGGTCACTCTCACACCTATGACGTTTCGAACGAGAGCAACAAGGACGAAAAATGGTGAGATAAAGATAAAGATAAAGATATGAAAATCTCAAATCTCCGAATAGGGTCCCTGCTGATTGGATGAAATACGAGCTATATAGTCGTAGATAGTAGTAGATAAATAGTCAGTTAATCTTATTCTCGGAGTTTTTGGTCGTAATTTTGTATTATTTTTTAAATCTGGGATTCTTCGAGTGTAATAACGGTGTATTATTAACCGTTGTCGGTTCGTCAACGTGCACGAGTGTGGGCAAATGATACAAACATTGCGAAACGTGAATTTTCGTGTTCTCTACAAAACTTGACTTGAAGTTTCAGTGAAATGAGAAAAGGGGAGGGATTCATCATCGTCATCGTCACCTTATCATTATCACTTCATCATTTTTAACTATCTATATTAACCTAACAGTGAATGCACAAGACGTGAGACGCCAAATTCCCCTGGATGTGGAAGCAAAGACAAACTTATGCTCAACTTGTCCAATCAGCAGCCTACGTTCGAACATTAACGATTGTAAAAATTTAATCGTTTGGTAACGATTGCAACGTGTCTAGAGCGATCGTTTAGAGCCAATGACCTTCTATACATTGGTACATACATAGGTATACATACATAGGTCATTGTTTAGACCCATCATTAGAAGGTCATTGTGTAGACCCATCATTGGATTTGCATAACCTAAAGCCACTAGTAGGTATATGCCACTTGTTTCTGTGCGGCGTCACATAACACTCGGTGCACTCCGCCGCTGCTGTAGTGTCGCATTGTGTTGTTGAGAGCTCCACTACGCAACAAAACATTCCACGCTATAGAACGGTAAGTACGGGCGTTACAGCAATGCGAATCATTGAGCTGATAGCCTAGCGCTTAAAATACTACTGAGAAATGTAAATGGAAAATCAGTCGCTTTTGAGGAATTGAATGAGAGAATAAAAGGTTTATTTTTTATATTTTATTTATTATTAATTTTAAATGTTATTACAGTTTAAACTAAACATGCCCTTAAAACCAATGCGGTTTGTCTAGGACAAACCGCAAGGAAAGTTAGAAGGAAGGTTGAGTGAAAGAAACTATGGGTAAGCTTAGATTAAGGGTCCGGCGACCACTTTACACTAACTTCGCATTGGCTAAAGGTTTCCTATTGCCGTTTCGACAAGCGAAGAGAGCAAGCCTCTGAAGTTACTCGCATCTACAGAGTGACAAATTGCAATTTTAATATTTTTTTTGACACATTTCTAATTATTGTTAAATAACTAAGAATTTCCCTTTTATCGTAGATTAATTTAAAAGCTTATTTGCGTACTAAGGGATTTTTTATTTGCTTCGTCTATCAATTAAGTAAATCATTCAAAAGTGACCCTTTGCAAATATATATTTTTCATAGAGCTTTTCTCTTGAGGACGTTTTCAAAATCAACAACAACATGGGGAAGAAGAAATAGTTAATTTAATTGTACATGCCAAATTTCATCACAATGCGACGAATAGTTTCTAAGGAATTCGATAAGCGTGTTTGTATGGAAAACTCATAGCGTCGCGGAACCCTTATTATATTATAATAAATTTTAAAACTTGTATATTGAACCAATTTGTTCATGTGAACATATGTGTGTTTTGTATGTCATCTGTTACATGACTGGAGCCCGGTGTATGGCGACAGGCTCGCCCCCTGTCACATTTGGGACTGAATATCGTTCGGCGAAGTGTGGATGTTGTATTACACCTCTGCCAGCCCCCTCGGGGGAAAGGCGTGACGATATCACATTTCTTTTTTTAGGTTTGTGGTTTATAAAAAGCATACAAACATAAAAAGCATACAAACTAGGTCGTACGTCACTGAAACAGTGGTGCTTGATACTGTGATCTGACCTACCTTTGATACCTATTGTACCCCAACGCCAAGACACCGTATCGGTATTTTACGCTCAAATGTCAAAGGAACTGGTTCAAGCTATGGTTTAACGAGTGTGTATGAGTATGTACGAGTGTGTAACGAGTATGTTCTTATCACTAAGAACTTCGGTCACAAGTATAAATTAAAAATTTGAAAACCCCCGAAACCGATTTTCATTAAAAAAAAAAACATTTCATCCATCCGGGGGCGACGATGCCACAGGTAGACACATAAACACACACACACACACACACGCACACGTCAAACTCATAACACCCCGTCGTTTTTGCGTTGGCGGTTAAAAGCAGTGACAGACCCGAGAATGTACAGTAAAGTAAAGTCAACTACCAATATAAAGCCGGATACTCACTAGCAAACTGTAACTGTAACTAGGAAGATACAGAACGAGGTTCTAGTGTGTACGTCTGAAACAGTGTTCACGCACAACGAACAACCAACGGTATCGCTAAGCGTACTCGTTTGGCGAGCTGTAACCGTAACCGAACAGCTTACTTTGATTCGCGAAAAAAAAGACAGTCGTGGGATCGCTGCGAGCCGTTTTTGTATCGCTCGCGGTATAGACTTGCGAACCACAGAGAGATTAAGTTTTCCGGTTAAGTAACATGCAACGGTTACAGTTACAAAAATAGTGCAGAAAATCGCTGCACAACAGCACAACGCTCGCCTCTCATGGTAGGCTTGCAAACCACGTATACACTATGTTTCCTCGTTACAGTAACGTGCAACAGTTACAATTACAGCTCGCTAGTAAGCACCCGGCTCAAAAGGAGGACTAGGGGTGAGGGGGATAAGGTCACCTGCAGTTAATGCCTGTCATTAATTAGTCCCACGCGGCGCCTGAGGCGCGCATCACTGTAATACGAGCGAACTGGGCCCGTAATCTACCTGTCGCTTATTGACTTGCCACGTAATGGCGGCCATTTAACTCGGGGCAACGGGTTTAAGTTCGAGCATAACGGCGTTAAGCTATAAGCGCATGAGCTTGTTTAAGCTACGGACGTAAATTCAGCATATAGCGTTTAATACCATAGCAATAGAACATGTATTGGAACGTGAAAACGCGATCAAAGCTGAAACTATAGACCTAAAATGTTCTTGCTACAAATACAAGTGTGCGCTTGCCGATCTACGCAAACCGGGCGTCAATTTTTAACAAACAGGTTTTCATTTTTCAAACCGGTCGTTTGCAGGCGAGATTTGACAAGGCTAACATTATTATGCGCCTTGCACGTTATACTATAAAGATGGCACCATTTTTGGTGCAGTCAAATTTAGTTTAGCCATCTAAGCGTTCATGTTGATGTTGTATTTCATGCCGATTTTTACCATGTCATAACAATATTAGATTTTGTTGTACATCCAACGGTAAGAAAAAGTGCTCCTAGACGAGTAAAATTTTTACTGCGAGTCATATTTTTTCTGGCCTGACAATATTAAAAAAAACTTCGAGTGTGGCCTGGTCATAGTGGCCACATAGTCATACATTTCTAGCTGATGATGGCCGAGCTACAGTCAGCAATAGTGCCAGCATTACCGGACCAGTATTTTAGTAAAAATATGGCCTGTTTAAGAGCTTCCTAAGTACCTTCAACAAAATTAACATCAATGCCCTATAAACTACTCGCTGCAATAGAGATTTTTCACCCAAGTGACAAAGCAGTGTCTTACGTCGTGTGAAGCTTATTAAACCGAGCTTTACGAGGGACTCTAGAGTTAGCTCCCGAGCGCAGTGAGGGAGTTATTTGGAATCCTGAGTGAAGCGAGGGGTTCAAGTCGCCTAAGAAAATGACATTGCTTTATCACAAAGGTACTTTTCACACATTCGGCGAGGCAATAAAAAGTAACTATGAAAATATGTTATATTCGGGACATTTTTGTACACACGATCGTCTGACCCCAAAAAAAACAACTTCAACTATGGCTGCCAGAGACTTGACATACGTACATATTTATGTATTTTTAAATACATATTTACACCCAGACATAGAGTGAATACAAATGTTCATACATTAATGTTTGCCCTTGGTAGGAATCGAACCTGCGCCCCAAGCTCAAAAGGCAGGATCACTACCAACTCAGTCACCGCGGGAGTCAAATCTTGCAAGATTTGTACTAAACATACAACATACAAATGTAAAGTAAAATAAAATACCAATGATGACGCATAATAAGAAAAATACATAGTGAAATATCAATTTGTATATGACATGACATGACTTACAAATGTTTACGCAATGAACGACGCACATATATGTTCACGAAATGGTGCGTGCCGTCAGCTGGGATCGAACCCGCTCCCTCTAGCTTGAGAGGCAAGCCTTCACCAACTAGACTATTCTCGCTATAATTACAACAATTAAATTAACAATTTAATTATTAACTAAACCCCCTCTACCTGTATTCCCCTTAAATAATAATTAAAGATTTATGTTGAAAAAGGTCACGGTCCCCGGAGTCCGTGGAGTGTAATTTTTAAATTTAAAAAAAAATTAAATTAAATTTTTAATCTTGAGACAAAAACATATTTCAGTACTTCTATTCCTACTTGTTTCGTACAGATCTCTACCTTTGTAGATCCGGCAGAGCTGTAAAACTCTTGGTAGAGCGTAGTGGAGCTCCCGCTAACTGGATTACTCCGGAGGGCAAGCCTCCGATAAATGGATTACTAAAGATTTATTTACTCAGGAACGCTTATTTGAGAAGTGTCGTTACTTTAGCTTTACTCTAATGCCAATTTATAAGTTAAATCCACCTTATAAATACGATTATGGAGGTACGCTCGAAGATTCGTAGATCATTAAATTATTTCTTTAACTGTCAGAAAGCGGAGGATATATTTTTAATATTGGTACTTTGATTTAATTAATTAGTTTGTTTCATAGCTTTTAGTAATGCTTTGATGTCAGTCAGCGTCATTATCATTCCACAGCCTTCTCCATACCAATGTACGAGTATGTTATATTTTAGTCTAACTATCGACCTCAGTCCCCCTATTCTGACGCGTGTGTGTGATGTTATGTTGGTCACTCCTAAACCTTTCCAAACGAGAGAGAGATGAAGACCAGAAATATCTCTCACGTATAGGGCCCCTGGTTCGACTTGCGCAATCTGAACAAGATCGTCGACTTACTTGGTCTCGACCACCGCTGTGTCATCACTCTGCTTAGCCGCGTGTCCTGGAGAGCTATTCTTACGGAGTCAGATTCAATCTCACCATGTTTCGTCCTTGTTACTCTCGTTTGAATAGTCGTAGGTGTGAGAGTGACCAAAATAAAATCTAATCTCATCTCATCTCACGCGTAGGAATAGCCCTCCTGCTCATTGCCATCTTTGACTGAGATTCGTTGCTGCATTTCCGATGCTTCAAACTCTGTTTTTTCGTCTTGATTTCATTCACTTCAGTTTGAATACGATCCAGAACCACCCAATATGGGCTCTATAAATAATGTATAATATGTTTATGTAGGTTTACTGGCATAAAAGAAGTTAAGAAAAGACGTAGGTGAGTGCTGATTGCCTTTTTCTAAAGATGTTTTGTAAAAAAAAACCGGGCAAGTGGGAGTCGGACTCGCGCACGAAGGGTTCCGTAATTCCCAATAAAAACGGCAAAAATCATGTCTTATGTATGTAAGTCTGTATGTCTGTTGTATGGGAGGCCCCTTAAATATTGAATTTATTGTTTTTTGGTATTTGTTGTTATAGTTGCAAATACATTTGAAAATTTGTCTGTGAAAATTTCAACTGTCTAACTATCACGGTTCATAAGATACAGCCTGTTGACAGACGGACAGACAGACAGACGGACGGACAGCGGATCTTAGTAATAGGGCCCCGTTTTACCTTCTAGGTACGGGATCCTAAAAAGCATTCATCCCGCTTTCTCGACTTTCATACCTTTCCTGCGACCCACTTATAAATTAATCAGCGACGCTTTGACTTTTGTCGCGTCGTGTCGCGAATTGTCGTGTCGTAGCGGCCGCGCGTCGCCGACCGCTCACAATTACGTCGAATTCATTATTCATTCGCTCAATTAGTCTAATAAGGTCCTCAAAGCTCGCCACCTGCCGCTTGAAAAACGGTTTAATTCGCTCTCTTCTCTAATCACTACTCCTTGTTTCCTTCTCAGTTTTTATGAAGCGAGATGTGCTTTTGACGAAATTTGTCATTTGAAATGGGGCCTAAAATTGAATGCTTGACTTTTATTAGATGTTAAGTTTATAAAGGTGTAAGGTAACAGCGACTCCGAAATTAAAAATGTAGGAAATGCCTAACATCCTACGCACAAACCTGAATTTTAATACTCACTTCGGTAAGGCTCTACAAAAAAGATTGATGACATAATTTCTAATTTTGCGTGATGAATCTTGGGGTTTAATCCTCGTTCTTATAAAATGGTTTTTGTAACTTTTCAATGTTTTATGGGCATATTGTAGAAATCACTACACATTTAGAGATTCAGAAGTAATGAACCTGAGTTCCTACTTACATCACTTCCCGTTGCAGCGAGCTGTTGATGGCAGCAGATGGGGGTAGTAAGAGGAGGGGGGTAGTACGGGGAGGGGGGAGGGGGGACGTTCCAATCCACTCAGGATCAATTTCCGACGGTTAAATGATCCGACGTATGGCGAGACTACGTGATTCGCCCGGCGCCGCTCGGGATTTACATAATGTTTACTCGTTTTTGAGGGATCAATGGGGAATTCATTAACTGCGAGCTCCATGCTACATGCTATTAAATATTCAATGATTGCTATATTATGTACCTACTCGTGCTCCTGCGGGCGTACTACGGGTGTAAGCTGTGTCGAACATAATTATTACACCTCAGTTCACATCCTCAGGTAAATTAAGTACGGAAGTAACTTTGTCTCTTTCTTTTTCGGTTTTCCTCTGCACGACTTATCAAACAGACTAATTGCATACCAAACAAGTAATTAATTTAAATTACGAGTAGCATAACATATCGTCACGCCTTCCCCCTAGAGGTGTAATACAACACCCACATTTCGCCGGACGATATTCAGTCCCAAATGTGACAGGGGGCGAGCCTGTCGTCATACACCGGGCTCCAGTCATGTAGCATATCACATACAATACAATACAATTTATTACGAGTAGCATGGTATAATAATATACATACATTATATGTATATACTCCGCCAGGTATAGCGTTCCAAGACAAAATGGTTACTTACGTGGGTGAACCAACTACGTCATTACGTCAATCGAAGCTTATGCAAGACCGCAATAAGTTATTTACCTACGAGTTGAAGACGACGATAAACTTAGAGTGGTACAGTTGGGTGTCAAATCCCGTAACACTGTGCTCATGACGAGTATGAACAAGATCAGTCAAGGACACTGAGGTACCTAATTCAACATTTTGAAAAAATATTCATGTAGTCGTCATGCAGAAAGTTGATTGAATCAAGCGTTACTTGGCGGAAGTTCATCTTCAAAACAATGACGACGAACAATGAACGACAAAGTACTCGAAGAATGAAGGTTTTTTATTGTTTAATTTTTTCACTGTTTTTAATTTTTAATCAAATTTTGTTGTAAATTTCATTAAATTAGTTCTAATAAATTCTTCATTAAATAAGTTTCAAATACCAAACTGTAAATGGTGTTCTACTAAATTTCATTAAATTAGTTTAAAATATTCCAAATAAAAAATAAAATTATAATTACTCAGGTTAGCTTAATAGTTATTGATACCCGTATTCCTTGGCGTACTGAATGCGATGTTAGAGCCGAAATACTTGAGATTGGTTTAAGTAACAGTTTTGTCATGTAGATAGTCGTGTAGTCATCTAGGCTTACATTAGTACTTACTACCTAAAGTAAGTATGACAGATTGCATCCTTTTTTTTATGAAGAATAGGCCGGCGTTTGACCACCAACTCGCCTGATGTTAAGCGACGTTGCGGTCTAAGATGGAGCACGACGACCTATAAGGTACTTATTCACTCTAGCCTTGAAGTTGTGTAGAGTCCTTATTTTGTACATCGATGCGTTCAGCTGAGAAATGACTCAATCATACATAACACCATCCCCACGTTAGCCATCGTAAATTACCCGAAAAAAATCCATATCAGAGCATTTGAAGTCGCTGACCTCGTTTCTCACTGTTATCAATGACAAGCACCGCGAGCCTGCGATTTGGCTCCGCTGTTTGTGCACAATGCCTACCTAAATCAGTTAGACCATATTTCACATCTCTTATCAAGACCGACCCCGCTTAGACGGATCGTTTCGATCCCTCAAAAACAAAATTGACGACAGTCAAATGAATGTTCTAGAAAAGTTCAGAAACGTTTGGGATTTTCTGAAGCGTGAAACGTTTGGAGTTTTCAGTATTGACGGAAATGGCGAACAGTGACCAATTTATCTGCAGAGTTGTAGCAGAGTTGAATAGACATTTGCTAATAAATTCAAATGAGAACTCAAAATGTCTTTATTTAACATTTAAAATTTTAACATCGACACCGATTGTCAACACAGATTTTCAAAATACATATTTTTACATATTTAATATATATTTAAGACATTTTTTTTTCACACACGGTCGTCTGACCCCAAACTAAGCAAAGCTTGTATACTATGGGTGCCAGATATGTGACATACATTTATATTTTGAAATACATACTTTTAAAGATATTAACACTTGTCATAGAACAAACACAAATGTTCATCACATGAATGTTTGTCCTAGGTGGGAATCGAACTCACGCCCCAGGTTCATAAGGCAGGTTCACTACCAACTGAGCCTCCTAGGCAGTCAAACAAACAACAAACATAGCTAACAAATGAAAAATTTACAACAAATATAACATCAAACATAGGTAAGAACGCGCCCGACTAATAATTCATCTTTAAAACAAAAAACAAAACGAAAATCGGTTTATCCGTTCGGGAGCTACGATGCCACATATAGACACACACACACACAGAGACACGTCAAACTTATAACACCCCGTCCTTTTTGTCTCGGGGGTTAAAAATTACCCGTCTCAGGCACTACCTCCAAGATTACGCCAAGTAGGTAAGTAAAGTTAGTATCATTACAGATCAAAGACCTTACGTGTGAGACATTGTCTGGTCAGTGTCTCTCTCGTTTAAAAAGTCATAAGAGTAAGTGTTACCAAGAAAACATCTAACGCGTCAGAATAGGCTACAACCGTATTATCTACCTACCAAACGTTGAAAATTAAATTAGTAGCTGATTTCATCCAAGCAACGGCATTTCCACGTGGGATTATTTCAGAATCACATCAGCCTGCGGCCGACGAAACCGAAACACACCTAATCCACACACCAGCAGAGTTGACTTACGTACATATCATACGTCAAAGAACGCCCTAAATTGCACATCAAACGAAG
Source organism: Peribatodes rhomboidaria (assembly GCA_911728515.1). Lineage (NCBI taxonomy): Eukaryota > Metazoa > Arthropoda > Insecta > Lepidoptera > Geometridae > Peribatodes > Peribatodes rhomboidaria. Next base: position 12,714,749 of record OU452179.1, on the reverse strand, counting down.
CAGGAGCTCCCTTAACCTGCCTAATTTAAAACTTAATTACAACAGCGAGTAAAAAGGTTGTTTTAAATTAAATCTTGATCCTTTCATATCGGGCGGCGTTCCAGACTCAAGTAATTGGACGCCGTAATCAGCGCGACGCGACGCTGCTCCGTGTAGCCCCGGGCTGCTCGCAGTCTTGCTCAGGCAACCTCGAATCTTGTGGAACGAGTGTTAGATTCTATATCGAAAATTATATATTTAAAGACGTAATTTCAGGTACCTACTTATCTTTCTTGGGTTCTTCAGAAAATAATTAAATACCTAATCGGGACATTTTGCACACACGGTCGTCTGATTCCAAACTAAGCAAAGCTTGTACTAAGGCTGTCCATATTGTAGTGATACCTACTATTATACATAGTAAGTAAGTATAAGAAGTTAATATTAGGTGATACCTCAACCAGATATAGGTGCTCCACTCAGTAAAGTAAAATATATGTTATCCTTTGATAATCTAATATCAGAAAATTCATTTTAAGTACTTACATACTACTTACTAGCTACATATAAAAATTCAAAAATTCAAATTCAAAATTTATTTATTACTTAAACTAGTAAATTACAGGGGTTGGTCTCTCCTGTTAAGTTTGGAAAACCTGTGTTAGGAGAGACCGCTCTTTCGTTGTTTATAAAAGAATGGTATTTCATTTACCTAAAACAATTTTTCAAAATCTTTTTGTATTACGTACTAATTAAAATCTATTTCATTTATTTTTACATTTTCTGTTTCACTTTAAATGTCATTTACTTTATATTTAAATTCCTAGGTAGTATGCCTTTACATAACATTTTTACATAATACCTACAAAATTCTTTAAGTTTACATATTTTAGTTTACATATAAATATATTTTAGTGTTTACAATATGTTCAGAGATCAGTTTTAGGTTGAAAGCTAGTCTTTTAGTGGCTAGTAAAAATTTCTAGGTTAAGTTAAGGTGGGTAGTGTAAGTACATATAAGTATCTATTTCATGAGTCATTATACGCTTCGTTAGTTCATGATCAAGTTTCTTTAGCCAGTTTAGAATACATGTCTTACATTGGTGAAGTGACATTTTGTAAATATGTTTTAGGCGATTAATTAAAAGAAAAAAAGAAACATTTTGCGTTAATCTATCTACTAATCTACCATATGCATCTACCACTAGTACTGTATAGCAAAGCGCGTAGAAGCAACATGCTCCGTTACATTCAGTACCCGCATGCCAGAATGAGTTTGACTAAATGTCCACGGGTACTAGCTACTATTGTTTGAGATGTGCGGCTGACACACACTGATGTTTAGATTGCGAGGGCACTTCAAAGGGCAGCTGTACGGCCTATGCCGGGACAGGACGGATTTACCCCTAAGCTCATAAGCCTGGGTCCAGGGCCCCAGACGCAGAAGCTCTTGTTGCTCAGTAAAAAGTGCGCCGTGTAATACCGACCTGTGTAATACCGATGGACCAATCCTGGCAGGTGAGAAGGACGGTGAAAAGATATGGGAAAAGGATTTTCTGTCATTGGAATGTAGCAGGCTAAAAAAAAGGGCTTATTCCCAGCAAGTACCACCAAAACGGCCAGTGGTGGTGGCTAGGACAAAGTTTTAGTTTTTGTTCCAATTGCTGCCAGTGGGGGTCTTTGGGACTCAGGTATACACTACAGAAACTATAAATTAGACAAATAAAATCTTTTAAATTGTATTGTTCTTAAAACCACAACAGTGAGGGCTGGGGCCCTTACAGTCATAAGTCTAAAGGTCCTGCGGTCCAAATCCAGGCCTGGCCAGCGGTAGGGTAGTGCCCTCATGTGGCGAAGGACAGTCGGCCCGCGATTAACTAAATCATTTCCTATGTGATGAGCTCTGTTTATCTTTGAACACGAGACGGCAGCTCGCGCTCTGGGATTACTTTATACGGTTACTTATATATGAGTATATATATTCATGAACTCATTACGAATTGAAAAAATCCGGCAATCATACGCGTGGATAAAATCGCCTCATTTTAACGGGATAAAAAGGCTCGTGCTAGAGTGGTCGGTGACGGTCTAAATCTTTCGTCAGTTATCCTTGTTTTGTGCCATTTTTAACTGAGCATACCCCAATTATATTCTCAGATTTTGTCATTGGCTTCAGTTTTCTCTTGCTCTATTTACAGTAGAGAAAGCGAGAGGAAACTGAAAGTTTTCTAAAGTTGGATATCATTGCTGTAGTGTTTCTCTAAAGTTGGATATTATTGCGTTCATGGTGCCTATACAATCATTGCTATTGTCTCTGTAGCCGCGAATCCTTCCGGCCGATATACTCCCTGCTCCCTAGGGGTGGGGGTGCGGGGTGCCGTTACTCATGCCCTGCATTTTAATTTATATTTTGTTCGATAACAAAGCGCGTTCAACAGCTGAATAAACGGATATTCGGTCGATGGTTTATTTATGGCTTCTCGCAATTGCGTGCTATCGAAAAAATACTTTTGATCTAATTTACTGGGTGGAATGTGTCGTTTTAGAGATGCATAGGTAGTAATGGGTCGTATCATAATCAGCTACAATGATTATGGTGGAATTTTGAATACCTATATTATTATGCTTTGGCAATTCAATGACTGCCTCGGTGGCTCAGTTGGTAGTGAACCTGCCTTCTGAGCTTGGGGGCGTGGGTTCGATTCCTACCTAGGGCAAACATTTATGTGATGAACATTTGTGTTTGTTCTATGTCTGGGTGTTAATACGAGTATGTATTTAAGTATGTATTTAAAAATATTTAAGTATGTATATCAGTCCCTGGCAGCCATAGTACAAGCTTAGTTTGGGGTCAGGCGACCATGTGTGGAAGTGTCCCGAATTTATTTATTTATTATTTATTTATTTAATGTTTTTATGCGTAGATTGTTTTACTTACCAATTGAACACGCAAATGGACTGTTAAACAACTTGAAGCTACTCGTATGTTACTCTATGACTTGTGTCATAACAGATATGACTGTATACCTATAAAAAATAAAATATGTTATAGAATACCTACTGGAACGCATTGCCGCAGGCCATGCCAAGTATTCGCAACTTCACGTTGCCGTACTAACGCCGGTAAACGCTCTCCGCTGTATCGGATGGTTCATTCATTTAATAAACATTTCAACTCGCTGGATATAGCGGCAACACGACCTAGTAAGTTTAAAAATAACATGGTTGAACTATTGTCTTATTAAGTTTTTTTTTTTTATTTTATGTAGAATAGGTCGGCGTTTGACCACCAACTCGCCTGATGTTAAGCGACGTTGTGGTCTAAGATGGAGCACGACAACCTATAAGGTATTTATTCACTCTAGCCTTGAAGTTTTGCAGAGTGAACAAGTACAAAGACTGCAGTTGAGTGAGGCGCTACAAGTGCGCTACTGCTCAGACCCGTCTTCGGAACAGTTACATCGGACTACATCCCGAAACACGACTATACTAGTATTATTTGTTGTATTTAGTATCATGTGAAATGTACCTATGTATTTATTGTAAACGTTGTAAACTTGAGTGAAAATAAATAAATTTGTAATTTGTAACTTTTGGCAACAGCGTGGCCAATACGTTACTTATGACCACCTTAAACCATGTCATTAATTCTTTGGCTAAAACTATTACTAACTGTCTAAGATCGATATGCTTTTGAAACTGATTATTTCTTCTATCGCAAACTTTGGGCCTACCAAGCGTTAGTTTCAAAGTCAAAGTCAAAATGTTTTTATTCAATTCGGGTATCAAAGAAACACTTATGAACGTCAAAGATACACTTATGAACGTCAAAGATACACTTATGAACGTCAAGTTTAACAAACGAGCTTTTTATTAACATTACCTTTTTCACTGGAGCATCAGTGTCAGTACCAGCGGCCCAGAATCCCACTCCGTTATGTTATAAGGCTGGGCTGGACTCAGGTAGATTCGACGTTGGCGGGAAATGCATAGTACTCCCCATGCGGGACATATGAACAGGACTTATTGCTCCATATCGAATAAGAATGAACGAGCCTTCTGCTATACTTATAGGTAAGGATGGCAGGAAGTCGTAAAATTCCCGGACCCGGTATTTCCATTTAGTGCTTTGAACCGTATTACGTTTCGCCATCAGTTGCTCTCACTGATCGACTGTTGTTCGTAAATTATCATGAATAATACAATGTTTGAATCGAAATTGCGGAAAGTTTACCTTTTGTTCGGGGTCGAGTAATTTTCGTTGTAATTCAGGCGGGCGTGAGAAACTCGCCCGCTTCCGAATATTCGCCTACTTTTATCGGGCCGTTCGATAACCAGCATAGGGTTTGCTTGCTCGATTTTCAGCTTTATCTCTCAAATGCTTAGGTGCAAGTTAGATTAAGGCGCGTGGTGCCTCTACATTATGCAGAGTCGATCCGGTGTTTCGGTTTGCGTCTGAAATCGTAATGCCTTCATTACGCTCGAATTCATTCTACAAACATCGACGCACCTCCGAGAATACTTCGCGAGTTTTATTCGCGCGACGCTCTTGAGACCCGGACCTTTCACTTCGCCCGTGTTTTAGCAAAGAATTAATTTGATCTTAGTAAACTTAGGAATGGTTTTTTAAACTTTAGGTTGCCTATGACCTATATAAATACACTAAGGCGCAAACAGGCCGAACGTCAGGCGAGGATGTCGCGCGGACACGGTTCAGGCGTGAAAACTGTAAAGCGGAATGTCTGCGCCGTAACACTTGTGTAAAGTCGCTTTCATACATTTTACATGTGAACAAGTTTTAAAACGGCACCGCGCCTGAGCCCTGTCCGCGCCGTATTCTCGCCTTAAGTCTGGCTTGTATAATTTGCGCCTTAAAGTTACTCGAGACATTTTTAAACTTCAGGTTTCCTAAGATGTACTTACTTACAGTTCAGGTTAGGTTAGCCAAACCATTTTTACACTTTAGGTTTCATAAGATCGTATTACACTTCAGGTAACCTGGGACCTTTTTACATTCTAGGTTTCTAAGCCTCTAAATTGGAAATAAAACGAAAGTGTCAGGTTATCCAGCTCGTTTCGAGCCGCATTTATTTAGTGATGAACTTAGGTGAAGAGGGACGGGATAGTTCGTCAACGATATTTATAAATACAATGAAATTTACAATAGATACAGAAGTGAGCTCTCGAACGCATAATGCACTCACACTACTCTCGAGTAATTTAATCTCTAATTAAAGTAATATCTACACGGAACATCACATCGTAAGTTCAGTACAAAATATTAAAACGACGTTTTGAGCACTTTTAAATTTGAAAATAGTCTTAGACGTGAGCGGCGTCGCCCTCGACCGACGTAAACGAGGAACGAGCACCGCTTCACAGCTACTCTACCTCGTGAATATGTTACAGTGTGTGATACTCTTATCTACAAACGTTCAATTAGCAGAATCAGGCTAAACGTACTACTTAGACTTATATAAAAGACGTTATCTGGCTAACAAATCTAAGGGCTGCCTGCGCCCCAATTTTTCGCCTCAGAAATTTCGCTTCGATTACTCACGTAGGTACTAAAACCGACACTGTATAAATTATGAAACCTACTCTTGCTTAAACAAATCTCTAGTAAAAAACACTACTGATTTTCACTTATTAAATCACCATCAGCAAATTGCATTGATTACTCTAAAATTATAAAATTGAAAATGTAATCTGTCAATTAATTAATGTAATTGAAATTAAATTGTTCCCAGGAAGATTACTAGCTACCGCCACTCAAGGTATCCTACCGCGGTGGCTAGTGACCCTAATTAAAATTCCTTTTAATTTGTAAAAATTTAAAATGATCGTATTGTGAATACAGGGTTATAGATAACTCACCAAAAACCTCTTAAGGGTTCATTGTACTCATCAATATGAAGCCATCCTTAAATCGCAAAAAAAAAACAGCTGTTTCATACAAACAGTTCATTGGCCTGAGCCAAAATGTATGGAACAGCTGATTTTTTTTCGTGATTACAGAGTTCGCCCAATAGTAAAAGTTGTTCATATTGATGAGTATGAAGTTTTTGGTGAGTTACCTATAACCCTGTATAATGTAGCCAGTAATAAATTTATCTTAACTTATCTTACTAGAGATTTGTTGAAGTAAAATTGGTGAAGATGAACGCCTGATTCACTCGACTAACATATCATAGTTCGCCCCAACAGAGTCCCGGCAGCCAGCCGCGCCTTGAACGTTTGCGACAAGAGCGTAGTATAAGTGCACCATAAAGTAGAGTGAGCGCGCTCCGTCAGACCGTGGTCTCGCGGTCCACGTGGATGTACTCGACGGAGCGCTCGCGGCGTCAGGAGGAGGCGGCGCTGGACGCCCGCGACGCGTCGTACAGCAGCTCTTCCGTGAGCCGCCGCCCCGAGCCCAGCGCGCCTGGCATTACAAGACCACCGGGTAATACATTAACAATTACAAACAAAAGTGGATATTGACACATTTGTGAACTGAATTTTGTGTCAAGAAGTGTGAATGTTATAATCCTCCTCGGCCAGTTCCTTCGGGGGAAGGCGTGACTATATACTTACACAAAAATAAGAAAATACATTGAGAATAATCGTTGTATGTATTTAATGATAGTTCGATAAATTTATTTACACAAAAATAAGAAAATGTATTGAAAATAATTTTTAGTAGTATGTTATGTACTTAATGAATTCGCAAAATTTTCTTTTCCAAAAAAAGAAATAAGTACCTTCCCTTACCTACCCCTACTTTGATAATTTAACTATTTAGAAAAAGTTTTTTTTTTTGCAAATAATACGTACAAAACATTGTTCCATAATCTTTGGCAAAAAAGACGCTTCTATAACTCTTTTTTTAAAGAAAGAAAGAAATAAATTTATTTTGAAACACACATACAATCAATAATATAAACGATAAATAAATCCATTAAAAAACACATTTTAGTCCGACGCGTACCTAGTAGGCGCTTGTCGGCTCGCGAGCGCCGGCGGCGCAGGATCCCGGCGGCCAGCAGCGCCAGCAGCGCCGCGACGGAGCCGGCGGCGACGGCCGAGGCGGCGCCGCGCCCGCCCAGCGCCGCCAGCAGGCGCGCGCCGGCGCCGCACGCGCCCGCCTCGTCCGCGCCGCCCGGGCAGTCGGCGCCGCCGTCGCACCACAGCGCGCCCGCCATGCACGCGCCCAGCGCGCCGCACGCGTGCGCGCAGCCCGCCGTCGCGTTGTGCGCGCCCGCCCCCGCCGCCCCCGCCGCCGCGCGCCACACCTGCGTGCAACGCACAGGGGCTGGCCTCAGCTTTTGCACTGGTCGATCTTCAAAGCCAGCTGGCTCACAGTTTCGGTCCGTATAACCGAAAGGTTGGAAGGACCATGGGAGGTGGTGGAAGTGGTCGTTCTTCAGAATTCAGAAAGCTAGTTTGCTGGCGTGAGCTTTTAGACTGGTCGTTCTTCAGAATTCAGAAAGCTAGTTTGCTGGCGTGAGCTTTTATACTGGTCGTGCTCCAGAATTCAGGAAGCTAGTTTGCTGGCGTGAGCTTTTAGACTGGTCGTTCTTCAGAATTCAGAAAGCTAGTTTGCTGGCGTGAGCTTTTATAGTGGTCGTTCTCCAGAAATCAGAAAGCTAGTTTGCTGGCGTGAGCTTTTAGACTGGTCGTTCTTCAGAATTCAGAAAGCTAGTTTGCTGGCGTGAGCTTTTAGACTGGTCGTTCTCCAGAATTCAGAAAGCTAGTTTGCTGGCGTGAGCTTTTAGACTGGTCGTTCTCCAGAATTCAGAAAGCTAGTTTGCTGGCGTGAGCTTTTATACTGGTCGTTCTCCAGAATTCAGAAAGCTAGTTTGCTGTCGTGAGCTTTTAGACTGTTCGTAGACTTTCAGATTACGGTGTTGGCAAAATGATGAATCCTTTCTAAAAGTAATAAATAAATACCTACAGGGTGTTACAAAAACCCTTTTGAATCCGCAAGGTGCTCATCTAGTATGGACTGGAAGATGCAATTATGCTAGTTTAAATTAAATATTGACTCTAAAAACGTTGAACACATATCGCACTCTGCCTTCTCAAAAGTGTGCAGCTTTTAATCGGTTTTATTTGTAAAGTATTCGCGTCGTGTCGCTACTTTCTCAGAATAAAAGCCGCCAACATATGATACAGATTTGTTAACATTTTTGTAGAATTTCCTTCTTTTCTTGCGTTCTTAAACTGGTCATAACTTTTGCTATTTTTATCTTGTATTTTTTTTTATTATTGCATGAATACTTGTAACGATGTATATATGCCCTTCAATTATACAACAGGATTGTTGTAACATGCTGTATAAAGTGTTTTATTGACACAGGCCGAAGTGTGGGAAATCACGAGACCAAAGCTTTGTGAGCGCGCCTACCTCCATCCAAGCGAAGCGCGCGGAGCCCGGCTCGCGCGCCGCCCACACCAGCAGCAGCGCGCCGCCGCCGCGCGCGCCGCGCCCCCACCACTCGTCCGTGAACACCTGCACCGCGCCGCCCGCGCCCGGGCACACGGCGCGCACCAGGCGCCCCGACTGCGCCGAGTATACCAACACGCGGTTGGCGGTGGCGCATGCAGGGACCTCGCCCCCCGCACCCGCCGGTATCTCCTCGCCCCACACGCGTAGGTACACCGATCGGTTCCCGCGTGCCGCTAACAGGAACGGCGTCTCGCCGCATTCTGATATCAGGTTGTCACTAAAAATATTCACAGGACTAGTAGGGTATTTACAACAAGACACGAAAACGTTTCTCGCATTCTAGCAGCTAAGAATCGTCACGGATGAAAGCACGTAATATCGGAAGCATCATGATTGTGAACATTAAATGAACAAGATTGAGTTGTTGAATTGCACATACTCGTACCTGTAAGGGTAGGTGAGAAAAAACCGTCCACCGGGCGGCGGCAGGCGGCGGCGCGCGGCGCAAGGTGGCGCGGGCGTGCGGCTCCACGAGCCTTGGAAGTGTACGTGCCGGTGGTCTTCGTGCGGCGCCAGCGCGCGCGCTACCAGCTCCAGCTCCAGCGCGCCGCCCCACGCCTCCAGCCGCAGCGGAGCGCTCGCGTTGTCGCATATGCACGCTACCGGTACCTGCACGTATCACATTTATAGGGAATCATCGCACGCTGTCGACAGTCAATCCACCCCCTGCACGACATACTCACCCTGTAACCGGGCCACGGAGACTCGAAGATCTTGAGATGTGGCACGCGGAGTGGTTCGTCTTCATCATCGAAGTCTGCCGGCGTATCATCTTCCGCATCTGCCTCAGGCGCACGCTCGACTGGCTCAGACACGCACGCGAGCCGTCCTGTGGTGAGGTCCGCTCGCGTCGTACACCGTGGTGACCGGCCGAATGACGCCGCCGCCAGCTCCAGTGCAACGCGTGTCCCTTCTGAGTGTACGCGGTATACACAGCGGAGCCGACGCGCGCCGCCGCGGCCGAACCACAGTGCGTTGCGTGGCGATGAAAACAACCCCGGTACGGTGAGGTCACGCGCGCATGCAATGGGCACGGCTCGCGTTGCTCGCTCACCCACCAGTGGCGTGCCCTCCAGTCGCGCATCTACGAACTCGTAATGCAGCGCAAAAGCGAGCGGATGAGTGGCGGTGCCGTGCGTGGATGTTGCCGCGAGAGCCAGCAGCGGCGCACCCGATACATACCCGTCGGGTGGAGCGCAAGGCCGGGGCGATCGCGTGGCATTTGCGAGTGCAGCACGCGCGCACAGCGCTGGAGCGACGTCACAGTACCGACCGAGTGGTGCCGCACCCGGCTCGCCCGCACCTCCACCGTCCCAGATTCGCAACTCAACCGCACAAGCCCCACCAGGTGAATCAACTCGCGCAGCTGGTGGTGGCGAGACTGTTGTGATTTCGGTGTCAGCTTCGCCACTCTCCGTCCGCCGCGGCTCCACTAACGAGTAATGCGTGAAGCTCGAAAAGTAGATCCAAACGAGATCACCTAAACAGAAATATGAAGTCTCAGCCAGAATTCGAGTGTGGAACGGTCGTTCTCGGCACGACAAAAACTCACCGGGGCGGCCGTGAAAGGTCCACGTGCAGGTGGTGTTGGGTGGCAGCGTATGTGCGGGAGCGCGCAATTTCCCGCGCCGTCCCCGCCCCGCACCCACCGCCGTGCCGTTGGTCTCTTCTTCGGCGGAGGATGCTTTTACGTGAAATTCGCAGCGACGTGCCTCCCTGTGGCGCCAAACAGATGGTCAACTTTGAGGGATCTATCCAACGATAATTTAAATTGGAAGGAGTGTCTCACCTGGCGTAATCGAGCGAGTCGGAGTCAGCAAATACAACATCCACGTCGAGCTCAAAGCCACGGAGTGGCGCAGCAGGTGCTGCGGGTCTCGGCGGTGCGCTGTACGGTGACGAGTGAAAAGCGACCAGCATTTCGGGGCCCCGCGAGGTTACGCGTGGCAGCCAATCGCCACCACAATACTCCACTAGCACTGGGTCATCCGTGGATGCTCCATCGTAGAAGATGAGCCGGTCGCGCTCGCCGGTGCACTCGCGCCACGCGCGCACCGCTCGGCCCGTCTTGTTCAGGCTACGGCAGAAAATGCAAACGATACACGACTGACCTAAAACGCCGAGGAAAGCACAATTTACTGTCTACACACCTGGCCATCGAGATTGAACGCTTGATCTGCATTTTATGTGAGTACTCTTGTCGCACCGAGATCATGGCATGCTTGCACGTGGGGATGTCTTTTTGCCGGAGACTCCAGTAGCACGTCACGTTCCTGCCGAGAAGTATGGAGTCAGGGAGCGGTCGACGAGGACGAAAAAATAAAAAAAAAACATAGAGATTATGACAGATACCTTGGATACATGCCAGGGTAGTTGGGACTCTGCAGGCGGCATGGTTTACGATGGCATTCTTCGTAAGTACGTGTGCAGTAGGTGCCTGGTGATACTGAACCACGCTCTAGTGGTGCTTCCACCGCACCGAACCTGCAACATGTGCTCGTCAGCAGGCGCCAGAGCGACAAAAAAATAGAGAGAAGATCACTCGCACTCACCTGACTACCGCGTCGCGTTGTGCCAAGAACTTGTAGCGCAGCTTAAAGCCAAAGGGCTCACCGAGGCGCGTGCGGAATAGCTTTACGGAGACGGTGACCGTATTGGTCTCGCTGTAGTAAAGCGCTGTTCCCGCTGCCTCGCCGCACCACGAGCCGCCGGTGAACGGGCGGCCGAGCTCAGACACCTGCATGTAGCCATCGGGGCAACCGTCGAGAGCACCCGGCTCGTAGCGCCCCACGCGGAACTCGTCGAAGGCGAGTTGCACTAGGTCACCGTGCGTGCCGCCGCCCGCCGTGAACGTGAGATGGCACAGGAAGGGAGCGCGTGGAGCTTGTTGCACGCCTAGTGCGTAAGCCTCGCCGGCGCGTCCGTAGTACGTGCGGTTGCAGGGCGTGCAGCCGACCGGCTCGTCGCTGCCGTCAGCGCACTGCGCTACGCGGTCGCAGTACGCGTCCAGGCGCACACACTCGCCACTGCGGCAGGCAAGCTCCGCTACTCCGCAGCCGCCGGCGGCGCCGCGCGCACACAGGGCTACCACCAGCGCGAACGCAAGCGCGAACACGGCCCCACGCGGGGCCCAGCACCACAGGCGCATGTCGCCGCGTCACTCACGTGCGCCCTCCCCCGTCCGAATTAATGTCCGTCCTCATGCCGGCGCCAATTGCGCGAATCCGAGCGTCCGCGAACCGTTTGAGGTAATCACTTGTACTACGTTCACATTCATGATTGGAGTCTTGTTTGTAATTTGTTGAGTAATTTAATCACTTTCTTGGTTTCATTGTTATTTTTGAGCTAGGAAAGAAACTAAGGGCTATTAATTTATTATTTATTTATTACTTTAGTATTTAGGTATTTGTTATAAAACACATATGTACATAACACCTGTATGTTTGAGTAAGACTGTAAGAAACTTTTCAGATGTCTGTGATTTTATTATCACCTGATATTGTTATCTTATTTAATTTCATCTTATTTTATTATCTTATTTTGTTCCTAATTGCTACGAAAAGGCGGAGACTGGCTTAATCCTTTCGTCATAACGTATCATGTTCATATATCGAGTTTGCATTTCGTCCTTGTGTATTAAATACACGGAGCCGTCACGCAAGCCTATCGGGTTGTTTCTCAACCCTTAGTAGCGAGTAGCGACACATTATTGCACCTGCATTGTATTTCGCTGATCAATCGCGCACTTTGAATTGAGGCTAGAATAGCTTCTAGCCTCAAGTCAAAGTGCTCGCAACAAACCGTTCGCTGCGAGTGGCGTATCGTCGAAACGAGTCAAGTCTCGCTGCGCTTCGTGTGCTTCTAAGGCGGATACTGATTGGAGCCGAGCCTCGTAACATATCGAGTTGGCGTATCGGCTTGCCGAGCCGTTCGCCGTAGCAATTCTACGAGCCGGGCAGCTCGCAGCAAGCACACAAAACTGTCGGCACCTACACTCGAGGCTGGCAGCGTCCAAGAGAGTGACACAGCCTCGCGTCCTCGCGGCGAACGGTTCGGCTCGTTGAATTGATATGGCGAACGGTTCGATAAGCAAGCTCGATACGTACGGTGCTTGGCTCCAGTCAGTCTCCGTATTCCTTCACATATGCCTATATCATAGTAGCCTAAACTTACGTTCCGCAAACACGATAAGTTACGACGAAACGTTATTAGTCAGTCTAGCGTTAACGTTATTAGTTATTGGGCTGACTAATAACGTTAACGCTAGATACGAACTAGAACGCTTCTAATTTACAAATTTAAAAGTTTCATGACCATGTTGTGTTTAGATATAATTGTATCACGATATCTGACAGGATCACCGTCCGTTTAAATTTTGGTACAGTTTGCATCTTCCTGAGGCATTGGGCTGGCTGTTATTTCGGCCGGCACTATACGCGTGGAAACGTTGAACCAATAAAAAAGGTTATATATAGATATATTATATTGATAAAAAATTGAAACAGGTAAATATCTGTTTCAACTTCTTCATGGGTTAGTGAACCGATGACCTTTTAACTTTTAAAAGTTAATCGTCCATCTTACTCGACCTAATGCAGCAGGGACACCGCGACCTACCCTCTATCTAAAATTTATATATCTATTTATAAGTCAGCGGATACTACAATAATTACATGAATAAGTAGTTTTTAATTTAATTAACTTACATGGTTTTGACTAATTACGAGAAAATTTGGCTAGAACATTGTATCAGATACCACACATCAAGCACCGTCCGTGGTGCATCGTGCGCTGGTTGACGTGCACCGTGTATGAGCTGTAAATAATTAGTGATCAGTACCCGCCAGTCACCTGTCACTTAAGCACTTTTTCGCATCCCTCGATCTCTATTACACGTGACATTGTTATCTTAACTCACATGTTTATTTTAATTGTGTTATGTACGTACCTACTCATATTTGGGTAGGTTTATTTCAAAGGTATTCCTGCACTGAAATTCACAACTGACCGTTTAAACTTCTAGGTGGGCACCTTGACCACGACCACGTATCACTACAAATAAGATTAAATTTAATGTACCTAGACCGTAAGTATCACTTAATATACGTTCACTCCCGATAGCCAAGCACACTGGCACCACAAATAGGGATGCGACACGGTCCGCGGCGATGGCAACGGTGCACCCGCGCTCACGTCAGTGTCGGGTGGCGCGGACGACACGCGCGTGACGTAACGCCGCGGCACACTGCAGCGAGAGCGGCCGGCGAGAGCGCTTGCCCCGCGCGCCGCGCCGCGCCCCGCCCGGCCCCGCGCGGCGCGCAAGCGCGCGCTCCTCACCCCGGCCCGCGACGCTCGCTGCCGCCGCGCTGTCGCCAGCTCCACGCCCGCTGGCCGTGCGCTCCAGCCGAGAGAATAGGGCCCACCACAGACGAAGAACTTCTATAGTGGTACCGCTAATTAAACGAGTCCTTGCCTACGTGGTATAGCAGCGTTGAGGCGGCGTCAAAGGCGATCGAGGTAGAGCGCACGGCAGGTTTTTACTACGCGCTGCTACCTGGCTCTTTCCCATTTAAGCTCCAATTTCAAAGGCCACTGCGTAAACCGTTCAAGTGTGGCCACCCAATTCATGACATTCATTTTAACGCATTTATTAGCGGAATTGTTCACACGTAAATAGGCATTGACGTTTCCCGTTAGTGTGGTCGTAACATCAGAATATTACTACGTTTTTGTGGATTAAACGTCTGTTGTCTGTAAAGTAGTGGTATTTTGCTCACGAAAAACTAAAAAGTGAAATAAGGTTCAACTTGTCGCTTGGCTTTTTAGTTGGTACGTCGAGTGCCAACATAGAAATAGAAAAGTACCCATATACGTTTTGCCTAAAATGGTCTCTAAAACTGAAATTTACCGAATGCCGTCGCGCGACGTGACAACGACGCTATGACGAACACATTTTTATTGATACATCTAGAATTTCATCCCCCGTCATCCAAAAAAAAAACCAGCTAAAAACCCTAAATAAAACAGTAAACAGTGTTTAGCTTAGCTAAAAGTCACGTGTAAGTATGTTCTTAATTCTCGTTTACTTTTCTGTTGAGGTAGTTCTGTAGACAGAGCTACTGGGTTTTTTCTCACTCATGAATTCTCTAACAAGAGAAACTGACCGAGATAATATCGCATACACGATACGCAAATAAGATTCAGCTAGCAAAGAAAACTGATAAAAATTACTTAGGTTATTCTATCTGAGTTAATTTTCCTTTCTTATACTACCTTTCTCGACTCAAAATTAGAAAATTTAAATTAAATAATTATTTTTATTTATTTTTTGGTCATTTATCCAAGGGAATTTGGCGTCGCACATCAGTCACGTTTTGCAATGTTTGTATCATTTGCCCACACTCGTGCATGTTAACGAACCGATAAAAGTTAATAATACACCATTACTACGCTTTGGCACTCGAAGAATCACAAGATTTAGAAAATGATACAAAATTACGTCAACACATTTTCGGTTCCCGCCAAAAACTCCATTTTATAAATTCAAAAAAGCGCATACCATTTGCTTTTTTTTCCATAGTTCCCGCCATTTTCTCTTTAGAATGTATAGGTATTTAATTTTCTTTCTATTTCTCTAATCTAAGTTTTTGATTTAAGTTAACAGTACACAGTACATCGTTTACAATATTTTGGCATAATTTATGAGCAATAATAGCATTATTAAAAGTTTGGAAGCATTTTTACACCTGTACTCTGGCTAAATACAAAAGATATGTGAAGCCAAAACATAAAAAAGTAGTTTGTGATTTTCGTTCATTCTTTTCAATGTCAAAAAGCTGGTTCGGATACACATTATTTGTTTTATTTTAATTTGATTACTTTTTACAATCAACTAAGCACATAACAGAATTTAACAAGCTACATTAATCTAATAAATCGCTGCCAGCTGTAGGCAATGTACCCAAAATGCTGGCCGCATTGCCCCGTTGGATTGCGATACTGATCCTTTGGGCAAAGTACCGGCCAGCATTTTGGTCACGAGTTGCTTCGACCAGACGCAAAGATATATCTTTATAAATTGTTCTTGCACCTGGTCCCCACGGTCCTAAAGTTTCGACCCCAAAAGGCTCAAAAATGTACCCACTGTCCAGGGTACTATATTTGCGCCTTTTGAGGCCTTCCGCAGATTCAGCCGCAGCGCCAGCCTTATTTTGCGTTCCGGGAAGATGTGACGGCGCGAGGGTGTCCACGCATGTAGCGTCCCATACGAGCGGCCGCCCCAACTTCCACGGAATCAGTGTCATACCGTCCGGTCTTCTACCATCGTCACGTACGAGGCCGCTCGGTTCAAGAACAGCCGCGCAGTTGGCGGTGGTAAAAGCTCGGCGGATGACGTCATTGAGGCTGGCATGCCGGGGAATTCTGCCTGCACTTCTTACACAGGATAAGCCGTGGTGACCAAGTTGGTCGACAGCAGCACCACACTGGCAGCGATGTGGGGCATAGCACGATGCGCCCAAACGGAGGGAAGCTGAAATTCTAAAAGATGATGAATCTAAAAGAGTACCAGTGTTGGCCGAGGGGAGGGCCTGTAGCCATAGACCAGATTCCCATTCAGCGACAGCCAAAAGACGGGCACGATCTGAAGAGCTCAAGCACGTGTGTAAAAGTTGCTTCCGCACTTGCTCACAAATCGGTCCGTCCCAGAGTCGCTGCGATGATGGAGTTGAAGGGAAATCGGTATTTGGGCACGCTAAATTCCACGCGTTCTTGGCCTCGGCTAAAAAAAGAACATCGACATTTTTTGATAATATTTTACTAATAAGTTTTTGATTAGAATGAACCGAGGACAAGAATGCGGGAAGAGCAACCCCAGAAATGGAGCGGATGCCAAGACCCCCCCAACGCACTGGTAGAGAAGCTTGAGACCAATCTCGATCTTTTAAATTTATATTCAAAACTGTTGCCAAAGTGTTTCTTATGATGTTGTCTAATCTCTGAAGTAGATCAGGATGTTTCCAAAGTTGACAACATCGAACAAGGTATGTAAATTTAGGTACAAAAAGACAGAAACGAATAATTGTAAAAGCCATGTGCATATTGATTTTGCTTAAACGGTCCGAACATTGCAAGAAATTTTGAATTTTTTCTTCAATGAAAGACGGAAACGATTCATCAAATATAGGAGAGCCCAACAAACGCAGAGTACTATTGCTAACTATTTTAATATTAGGGGCCAGGATATTAAATTTTTGTATAACCGAATCTTTTGCTGGGTGCCGTTCTGGAATAAATAGTTCACATTTTGAAAAATTTAGCTCCAAACCGATCGTACGAAATCTTGATATTAAAAGGTTTAAATCATCATATAGAGTGTTTGCGTCGCCACCCAAAGTTCCATCATCCAAATACCAGACGTTTAGTTTTGATTGTAGGCTTTGGATGATAGGATGAATGGCAAGGCTAAACACTGCGGGTCCAAGAGGGTCACCTTGCTGGCAGCCAACAGCGGAAATAATTTCGTTGCCATGGTAGGTCAATTTTGAAGCCGATCCATAACATTGCCAAAGAAAACCGTATAAATTTGGAATTTTATCTTTCACTTGCGATAGTAGGGTACCCCTATCTACAGAATTAAAAGCATTTTTCACGTCCACCTTCAGGAGCAGATCCCCACAATTTTCACTCAAAAAAGTTCTGACGGAATGAACGGCCGCCTCACAACCTCCTCGTGAGCCAAAACCTAGCTGCAAGGGCTGAAAAAGGTTTGCCAAAACAGGCGCTACCTTTTTGCAGCATATTTTGGCGGCGAGACGCCGGTAGGTTGTCCCGACTGCGATGGGCCTAATACCACCGTCCTTCTTTTTCAGAGCGCACAAATTAGCACCGTAGAGTAATTCTGTGATATCACCATTGACACGGCCTGACAACATAAGATTAGTAAGGGCCGTCAAATCCCTCAAAAGAGCTTCTCCGACTTCTCCGCAAGCTCCGGACAAGAGGTCTTTTAAGTGTTGTGGACTCAAGCCATCAAGACCTCCAGCTGACCCGCTTTGAAATGAGATGACGGCCCCACCAACGTCTAAAGCTGTTACCTCAACGGTGATATCGCTCTCTACTGGTGCATCAGGTAGGGGTAAAGCTGCGTCTGGATGTGGATGTTTCCCTTCCAAGATCGAGAGCGTCTCAGAATTTGGAGGTGCAACTGTGTCGGTGGAAAAAAGGATACGAGCTGCACCTTTGATATCGCCGTCGCCGAGTTTGCTTTCCACTAATTTGCAGTTAGCAAACGCAGCGGATGGTCTTACTGAAAATTTTGGATTTTGAAACTTAGAGTCCGAATTAAAGCCCGAAGAGAAAATATTGCTAAGGTTCCCTTGTGTACTGTATTTCACGCAGTTTTCTTTAATAAGAGAAGTCAAAGATTTTTTAGCGTTCTTTGATTCAGTACTGACGTGAAGTACGGCATATGGGAAGGATAGTAAGTGTTCCCAGGATTCGACGGAGTTTTGTAATACCACAGCTTTAATGGCATGAGACAAAGCTGTGGCGACAGAGAGGCGAGCACCTCTAGGAATGCGTTTTACAACAGGGTTGTTATTTTTGTTAAAGGCCAAAAACTTCCAGAATGGTTGAGTTGCCGAAGGTATATTTAGGTCTATGTCTTGGTTTGAATTTGGAGCCGAAAGAATGATTGGCTTGTGGCATTTTCCTTGGTGAATTTTTAAGCCTCTCGGTCCTTTAAAAAACCTATCCAGGGAACAATCAGGGCATCTTACCAGAGTTTCCTGTGACACAGATGTGCCACCAAAATCATTGGCTGTTTGGGCGCACAGTGGCATAGCACGACTTTTCTTTAACTTATAAGTTACGTATAAAAAAAACACAATTAGAAAAAGGGTCCAAATAAACATGCAAAAATGACAGCTTTTCACTGGTGGCAGGATGGCACGTCCCTCACGTCAGCTAATCATGACAGATGCGCAGTCGGAAAATCCCTTTGAGCCCCACGACTTGGCGCCATGGTTGCCAAGACGATGGCGGCCCTAACAGCCGCAACGTCAAAACGACGGAATGTATGTCAAAACAGCCTTCTGTTAAACAAATAACCACAAAACTTTATTTGCGCAAAAACTGTGAGCTGAGATTATTATACAAGCTCCAGCACCTCCTCAAGTAGGCAATATAAAGTAAAGGACGACCAAAGAAAGCTTCGGACCAGTTTTAAAAAATTAAAATCAAATCAACCTGTTGACAACACGCTGTCAATTTTTTTTTTTTTAGATTACTTGTTTATATATTGATTAAATAAATAACTAAATATTCTGTGAATATTTCAAGCCACTACATTTTGCCGTTATTAATATCGAGCAAAAAAAAAACACGTTTGTTGTATGGGAGCCCCTTAGATATTTGTTTTATTCTGTTTTTTAGTATTTGTTGTTAAAGCAGCAACAGAAATACGTCATCTGTGAAAATTTCAACTGGTTAAATATCACGGCTTATGAAACTCAGCCTGGTGTTAGACGGGCTGACAAACAGGTAGACGGACGGACAGCGGAGTATTAGTAGTAATTAGCAATAAATAAATAAGTAAAAGGGTACCATTTTACCCTTTGGGTACGGAACACTTAAAACGTCGGTGTCTATGGTTAAAATGGTAGAATTTTAATCTGTATTTGGTAGAATTTTTTATCTGTAATTCAATTCAATTTTAAAAATATATCAGTCATGGCGGAATCAAAACTAGGGAAGGACGTGCCCAAAGTTATTGAAGGAGATACAGTTTCGAAAGATCATGTTTATCTTGAAGAAACGTTTTATATTCTCTCTAAAAAGAATTCAGTGTTTCGTGTTAGGTTAACGTCCAAAGGCTTATCACTTACTAAAGAAACAGAAAGCAGTTCCAAAGAGCAGACCATCTCACTGCGCGATATAATCGGCAGTAAATGCATGAGAAGCAAGAGACGGCGCCCAGGAGCCAGCTCTTGCGTGTGCAGCTCGCTCGTACCGCAGCAGCAGCTTAAAGTGGTTGAGGAAAATAGCGGAGATCTCGATGAGAATGATATCAGCGCTTATCTTTATATTTACGCTTACATACTGAAACGTAGCCGCCGCACCTTGAAAAGAGAGAGGACGACAATAACACTGCGTTTCAGGTCTTTCGACAAGTACGAAGACAATAACAAAGAAGCGCAGAAGTGGCGGGCGACGATCAAGTGCATAATCGCCGGTCAGCCGATCGCGCCACAGCCGCCGTTGAACGATAAGAAGCTGTTGATACTTCTCAACCCTAAATCCGGGCCGGGGAAAGCGCGGGAACTGTTCCAGACGAAGGTAGCGCCATTGTTGCAAGAAGCGGAGGTTCCTTACGACTTGCATGTGACGAAGTATGCTCAGTACGCTCGGGAATTCGTCCGCACTCGCAATGTGTACAGCTGGCGCGGTATTGTGGCGGTGGGCGGTGATGGTGTCCTCTTTGAGATCCTTAATGGCATGTTCGAACGGCTGGACTGGCAGCAAGCCCTGGCCGAAGTACCGCTGGCCATCATGCCTTGTGGATCAGGCAATGGATTGGCTAGAACACTTTCTCACCTCTTCAGGTAAGCTACTAATTACCTATTTCTAATTCAATTTAGAAGTTTTCACACCAGTACCATCTGTATTGGGAAATGCAATGATTTAATAACACCACCCAGTATCTTCAAGAAAATGGAACTGTTTGCTTCAATAAAGTAAATGTTATAACTTTTAAGTATTAAAAAAATTAACTGTTGGCGGCATCATTAATTATCATTATGAAGGATTTTATAGTATAATAAATAATAATATGGTGGCAAATAATAAAATTTCTAGGTATTGTTCTACTCTAGAGAATTCTAAATGTACACTACATGTACATTATTCATAATTAATTGGTAAATCCAATGAATACTAAATCTAATGCTATAGGTACACAACATACATAATGTACACAGTTTTTATACAATTCACGATCATATGTCACTATAAGAGCTTTGTCATACTTTGTCGTCATCTACCTACACTAATCCACACTAATATTATAAAATCGAAAGGAACTCTGTCTATCTGTAGGTTTCTACGGCTAAACAGCTGAATGGATCTTGATGAAATATGATCATTAGTTACAGTATTTCATGAGGACGATTTTTGGATATTATTTTTTCAATAAACGTGAATGAGGTTGCGAAGTAGCAGCTAGGATAATATAACACATATCTATGCTTCAACTTCAACAAAAAATACTTTTGTATATCCGAATTCTGTCCAGACCTCTGTCTTCCTACAGGTCCAAAAAAATCTCATCTTTGCCATTTTGAAAACTTTTGCAAAAATTAAAAAGACATGTAAAATAAATAAGTTGCCAGTGACTGTGATAAATGCTCCCTCAGTTAACTGCTTCAAAAACAGACTTGACAATTACTTTTAAAAAAAACACACTAATGTAGTGAAGTGAAGTGCACTGAAATAAGACACTCATCAGCTTTAAGCTGCCAGTGTCAACAAATAATAATAATAATAATAAAATGAACTCAAAAACTACTGGTCTGATTTCAAAAACTCTTTCACCAATAGAAAGCTACATTATTCCTGAGTGACAAAGGCTAAAAAATGGGAGTGAAGCCATGGGCAAAACAGCCAGTTTTAAATATTTTAGTGTAGAAAAAAATATGGTGGTGGTTTCTATATTTTTCCTGTTAGATTCTAGTAGGACAACCGACCTGGATAATTATAACAGAAACCTTTAAAGACCTGACATTTTCTTGGACTGAAATTAGTTTATGGTTTACTTCATCTTTAACTGAGCCAAGTCAGTCAAGTAGTTTATCTTGCCAGAAAGATAAGTTCTTGATTATTGCACCTGCATTCAGTGACATTTTTGAATTAAAAAAAGATCAAGTTCATTTTACCTGTTCTAGACCAAGACTAACCAGGCTTAAAGCAAAGAGTTGAAATATGTACACAGATTTTGCAAGTCATACAGTACATTTTGATGTTGGTCATATGAAAATCTATTCTACAATAATTAGATGGTTGGAAACCAATCTCAACTTTTATCCATTATTGTCTAGTAAGTAAGTGACCATCTTAATTTAGCCATTAAAAAACGAGATTTTTAACCCTTTCAGTGCAGACCCCGTAATTTTTTTATGAGTACCGTGGCAAACCCCCTCAATTTTTTTTTAAAAAAATCGCCGTGTGCTACTAAAATCAAGATTTCTCTTAAGTTTTGTATGAAACCTACATATGAAACTTATATCATTGGAATCGTCTTGAAAAAAAGCTATCCGACTATAAAATACATAATAACGTTTTTTTGCCTTATGTACTGACAGTTTCAGCTCCAAAGTAGAGGAACCGGTTTTTTCTCCCGCCTTGCACATAACTCAGAAAAAAAGGAAAAAAACACTATTTTTCAATAACATTATTGCTTTAAATATATAATGAATACACAAATATACATTATTATTACAAAATACCAGATCTCTCCATAAATTTTTTTTTCACACAATAACAATAACAAAGCATGACTCATAAAGCCGCGCGAGCGTCGAACACATGTTTACTAGGTACTCAATTCTGAGAAATCTCCAAAGCCAAGTGCCTCTTGTTTTACATCTAACAAAGAGCTCGGTTCATTGACTTATCCCGTACAAAGATTCAGATAAGAGAAGTGTTTAGTTTAATGTTTATGAATCGTAATATGAGTCACTCGAAAACGAGTACTTACATACCTACTTTGTTTACATTCCAAGCTTGCATTATCACATTTCACACAAATATCAAACAAATCTATGAAATAACGGTCACAAACTGTTTATAACTTAACTGTTCATGTTTCAAATGACAAACTCACACAAATATTATTAGATTACTGTTAGATAATGGAAAAAAACCGGTCGTTTCCGACCCACTTGAAACACGCAATGGCCGCCGGCTCACGCGTGCGAAACGTGACTGACTTGACGGCAAAATTTCGATACAATTTGTTCGAAAGTGGACTTTATACTCCGAGTATATTTCTATCCTTGTTATTTTTATGAACTGTCTAAGAAGTTAGAAAAGGATAACAACATGTTTAGCACTAAATAGCAAGGTATCAAAAATACTCTTGACGATCGACCACCAGGTGGTCGATTGCCAGTTGCGGTATTATTTTTTTCTGTCAAAATATGGTCGATTGCCACTTGAAGGGTTAATAAACTAACTGATTCCAACAATTAAAAGTGGTCTATGCGGGAATCCAAGATATAAGCTACTTCCATACCAAATTTCATCAAAATCCATCCATCTGTTAAGTCTGAAGAAGTAAGAACTACACACACAAACTTTTGCCTTTTTTTTACAATAAAAGTTAGATTATTAGACTTGACAAACAGTTTTTGAGATGATCTACATTCATTGAAATTCATGTACTGGCAGATGAGTGAGAATCCATAAATAATTATATAAATAGAAAATCATTAATAAGTCAAAAGAAAAGTGTCATTGTATTACTATACAATGATCTCTGACGCAAACATTCTAAAACCAATAGTGTGTTCTCACTTACCTACTTACAACACTTACAAATACAACAATTTATACTTCCTACTAATATTAGTAGGAAGTATAAATTACACAATTATTGTCACATTTATAATATCATAAATGTGAAAGTTTGTAAGAATGGATGGATGTTTGTTACTCTTTCACTCCAAAACGGCTACAGATCTGAATGTAATTTGGCACAGAGATAGATTATAGTCTAGAATATCACATAGGATGCTTTTAAACCGCGAGTGAAACCGCGTGGCGCAGCTAGTATACTCATATATGTACATGTTTTATTTAGTCTTTAAATATACTTGCTTATTTAAAAGTACTGTGAGAAAAACGATTTATTTCTTTTTGAAGTACTAAACATACCTATTCACCTAGTTTCTTTAATCGTTTAATCCTTTTGACAGACATGCAGTAAAAACTATGATAATTCTACAAATGCAAGGTAGATAACAAGTTTGTAAAAAGCAAACATATTTACCTACATAATTACAAATTGCAAATAAACAAAACCTGCTACATGCAGTAAACTGGTTTCTTGAGTTTTCTTGGTCAATTACCTGCCTGACAAGGTAGCCAGTAAAGACAAGATTAAATAAATAGTAGGTACAAGTGCATGTTAATATACCTATAGTATCTTTCAATAATGCGATGGCAGCCTAGTTGCGAGAAGGCCCGCCTCTCAAGCCAGAGGGAGCGAGTTTGAACCCAGCCGACGGCACGCACCAATTTGTTCATAGTGTGTTCATCTGCTACATGATTGGAGCCCGGTGTATGGCGACAGGCTCGCCCCCTGTCACATTTGGGACTGAATATCGTCCGGCGAAGTGTGGGTGTTGTATTACACCTCTGCCAGCCCCCTCGGGGGAAAGGCGTGACGATATGTTATGTTATCTTTCAATACTGTTTAAAATTATTAGTAGGTACTTTGCTCACTGAATTTAGATTAGTATGCTGTCAATTACTCGATTGTCATGTAAACTGGGTAATTTCAAAGTCCCCCCCTCCTGGGTTCCCGCCTTGTCGTGGCGAGGGGGAGCTTGGTAGCCGTGATCTGAGCAACCACGGTGAAGCTAAAAAGGAATTCCGGAACGGAGCCGCTCCACAAGGCTTTGGAGAGAAGCCCACGGTGGTGCCGCCAAACGTAAATTAAGCCCCCGCAGGCTAGGCAGCACTGCAACTTAGGCTGCGGTGTTTTTTTTTTTATTTATTTGTGTAATCGATCAAACGTGTGTTGTTTCGTGTTGTCGTTCAAACGACACCGCAGGCTAAAGGACGGTGGCCGCGGCGGGAGAGAAGTGCCGGTATTACGGTGCAACGCTCTCTTTACCATCAGCGGCCTTAGCGGGGTCACCACCGTTTGATGGCTAAAGGCTAGTCTACTATTAACTATGGAACATCTTCTTATGACCACCTACCGACTCCATTATCAGACCAGCTCCATGGTACCATATAAGTAAATTGGCATCAAAAATAATGGAGTATACCAAATTTTAGTCCAATCGAACTTCAGAAAATGGTTCTAATTCAATCTATACAAAGCACAAACATACATGCAAACAAAATATATTAGCCAGGCAGGTCAAATGAAAACTAGCAGTAAGTATGCCGAACAAAAACTCGTCAGTTGATGCATTTAAGGGCCGCGACGCTCTGAAATTTCCATACAAACGCGCTACTCAAATTTCTTGAAAACCGTTTGTCAGATTATTATGAAATTTAGCATGTGCAATTAAATTAACAATATCTCCGCCCCTATGTTCTTGTTTTTTTTAGAAAACATTCTCAAGCTAAAATAGAGCTATAAAAAATATCCGCATTTTTAAGGGGTCACTTTTGACTGATTTATTCAGTAGATAAAGCAAATCAAAAATTCCATTACATAGGGAGGTTGTCTACATCATTAGCTGTTAAATGAATCCATAATACAAGGGAAATTCTTAGTTACTTAAGAATGATTACAGAAGTGCAAAAGTCATAAAAAAAATTGAAATTGCACTTTGTCACTCTGTAGGTAACTTTAGAGAGTCGTCAGTATCATTATTCGCTCTCTTCGCTCGTCTTCTTCTAGACGAAATGGCTATAGAATACCTTAAGCCAATGCGAAGTTAGTCTAGGTCGCCTAGGTCGAAGTTAGTTAGGTCGCCGGACTCTGAAATAGGCGATTGAAGCTTCTGCGTGGCTCCTCCGTTGCCATCTTCAGGATATCAGCTGACGATCTTTCCACCGCAGTACAGCTAGCTAGACTTTTTTTTTTAACATTGGGTAAGGCTTATCATGACACTATTTTTCATCGGGAGGAAACGCGGGAGGCTACTGCTGCTAAACTCACCAAAGGATCCGCAGCTGACGATCACTAGGCTTCAGGATAAATCTATCTTAACCATTGTACAAGTTTTCGTCCTTAAGGAAATAATTGACCAAATTTGTTCCTGGCTAGGGGGCTACTGGGCGTGTTGGTCCTCGAGGTGGATGATGATGCGTCTAGTATCCCGACATCTCGTCATCGGGGGCTAGAGCTCAGGCTCGAGCTGGAGCCCGAAAGGGGCTCCGGAATCATGCGAAAGCGTCCCCGTAGCCCTGACATTTAGCGCCGAGGTTGGGCATCCTACGGTTTTTAGTGGGTAGGTCACCAGTGGCGGAACTCTCACATAACCCACCCTGCAGTAAAATCCATAAAGGATTTTCCCTAGGTAAAAAAAAACGTTACAAAAGGCTAACGAATGTGCAGTCCAGTTTCTTTCAGTGTAATGAGAAGAGATGCAGCACATCATTGCCTTTCTTTTGCTGTAATATATTAGTATCCTTCCTGTGATTGTGTCTTTACCCAGCTCCGATCGGCGCAATGGGTTATTCCCGTAAACACCACCAAGTTCGCTTTACCGGCTCGCGTTGGGAATGGTGGGAAAAACAAGAAAGTAGTATTTTCCTATTTGATTATTATTTCCAATAAAAAATAATTAATGACTGGTAATTAAGGCAAATTAAACTGATAATTTAGTTATAAGACATAAATTTGAGTAAATCAATAAGTGTATCTTCTCTATATCTCGTCTGTCCCTATGCCAACTATTCCACTTTATTCAAATAAATTATCCTTAATTCGCTTAATTATTTGGGTTGCTCGACTTGACCTGGTTTACATATCATAACCTAATTAGTTCCTTCGCAATGTGGTTTACGGTCTTCTAACAAATAGGCATGTTTCGTCGGCCAATGCAAACTAACAAATAGGTAAGTATTAAGTATCAAATTAGTTTAGTATGCCAGTGTGAAGTACTTTTGTAAAAGTTTTTATGGCTCTCGAGAACGGGCGGTGCCTAATAGGGAGATAGTAAGTAGTTGTTTATTTAGTAGCCACTAGCCATACCTTAAAATACTCTAATAGCCCATAAAAATATTTTTACAATAGTATAAAAAATAAAACTTCGACTGTATATTTATACTAATCTGGCAAATCGGGTACTACCATCAGGTTTGTCAGAGTTAGTTCAGCGAACGCTTCACAATGATTCTGGAATTTTGGACACATTTTTATTTTTATTTTTTTTTTTATTTTTTGTGTTATATTTGCAATCAGTCGTTGAGACTATAAGCAGATGAGGTGAGTGAGTTTGGTCGTTCAGAGCGCTGCTCCCATCGGAACTAGCCCTTTCTTTTCATTAGACGGATTTCATATCCTCTAATCGTCGAAAATATCTCGCCGCTTTTTAAGCCGACGTATGGTCTCTGGGATAGTGAGCTGTCCCGCTAGCTCATTTGGATGCTTTGATAGTCTCAACTTATAGTTGACTCCATGAGCTTCTATTTCCTCCTTTATCATAAGCATGTTTAAATTTTCATGGACCTCCGTTGTTTTTAAGAACCAGGGTGCATTCGATATTTGCTTTAGGATGTAGTTTTGTACTCTTTGTATGATCATTATTTTGGAGGCGCTAGCAGAACCCCACAACTGTATTCCATATGTCCAGATAGGTTTCAGGATCGACTTGTATATGAGCAGTTTATTGTCCATAGGTAGTTTTGAGTTACGTCCCAGCAACCAATAGAGACCTTTGTATTTTAAGTTGATTTCGTCTCGTTTTGTTTGGATATGTTTTCTCCAAGTAAGTCTACGGTCCAGATGCATGCCCAGATATCTTACTGTATGTTGGTGGGGTAGTTGTATGCCGTTTAAGCTGACTGGGAAACAATTTTCTTTTCTGAGAGTGAATGTTATGTGCACAGATTTTGACACGCTGACGGCGATCCTCCATTTGGCTAGCCATTTCTCGATATCATTCAGGCTGTTTTGTAGGACCATAGATGCTTTGATAGGACATTTGTGCGAGGTGAGTAGGGCTGTGTCATCAGCGAATGTTGCAACGGTTACTCCTGGAGTTTGCGGTAGGTCATATGTGTACAGTGTGTATAGGACAGGTCCCAGCACAGATCCCTGTGGTACTCCTGCGAGTATTTGATAGAAGTTGGATGTACAGTCATTCTCTCTCACTTGGAAAATTCTATCAGATAGATAAGATTTCAGGATTTCATAGAATGTGTGTGGTAGTACTGATTTTATTTTGTGCAGAAGACCTTTGTGCCAGACTCTGTCGAAGGCTTGTTGAATGTCGAGGAAAACTGATGAACAGTATTCTTTTTTTTCTAATGACTTCCTTATTTCTCTACACACTCTATGTACTTGTTCAACTGTCGCATGTTCTCTCCTAAAACCAAATTGGTGTTCTGGGATGATTGATTTTTCATTAATGACTTTTAACATTCTGTGTAGTAACGACTTTTCAAGTAGCTTTGACATTATCGGCAGAAGGCTGATTGGCCTGTATGATGTGACTTCGTGAATAGGCTTTCCCGGTTTGTGAATCATTACTATGTTTGAAACTTTCCATAGGTCTGGGAAGTATCCAATTCTGATTATTGCGTTAAATACCATTGTCAGGTAAACAGCTACTTTACGAGGCGATTCTTCAAGCACCTTTTTGTCAATAAGGTCATACCCCGGTGCTTTATGGTTTTTAAGTGACTTGAGATTTCTGATTATTTCTCTCGGAGTCACTAATTTTAGGGGTATATCTAGTTGAAAGTCTTGGTCTAGAGTTGAGTCAATGTTAATTTCATCCGCATTCAGTGTCAAGTCATTTGGAGTGAAAACATGACTGAGATGCTTTGCAAAGGCTTGGGCTTTGTCATGAGCAGTTCTAATCCACTGACCACCCTGTGTACGTAGAGGTGGTTTTTGAAATGATGGTCTATCAAAGTTTTTACAGGCTTTCCATAGTGAGTAACTGGTTGATTTTGTGGCCGTTAAACCTTCCAGGTAGGTATCTAGGGCAGCGCTGTTTGCTTCTTTAATTAAGGTTTTCAGCTCTTGAATGGCTTTGTTCAGATCTCTTTTGTCATCTGGATGTCTACTGACGTGCCTAACTCTACGTAGCCTTCTTTTTTCAAGTATTTTCTGTCTTATGTGGTCAGAATACGTTTTACTCTGAGGTGGCCGAGCGTCGAATTCCGGAGTAGACATCCAACAACTTTCTTGAATTACTGATGTTAATTTGCATACGGCGTTGTCAACGTCAGACTCAGTTTTTAGGTCTACTTTCAAATCCAACCTCTCGTGAACCAATTCCCGAAAAGAGTTCCAGTCGGTGCGCTTGTTGTGGAGTTTTGTGTTACGTTCCATGTTCAGAACTGTAGTGCCAATAGTCAGGATTACCGGAACGTGATTAGTGTGCGAGTCCAAGCAAGTTTGTATTTGGTGAGAGAGTCTCGATAGACCTTTAACGATAAAAAAGTCTATGACGTCAGGAAGCCGGTTAGGGTCCGTCGGCCAATTCGTCGGTTCAGGTGTTGAGATTGTGACCAGGTTGTTCTTGGTTATCGATTTCTTGAGCTCTCTTCCTCTCGTACTTGTGAGTCTAGAGGCCCAGTGTACATGTTTTGCATTCCAATCACCTCCCACAATAAAGCGTAGTCCAAGTGTGTTAAAAAGCTCATCATATTGCTCTGCTTTTATACTATGTTTAGGGGGGCAATATATGGCGCATACATTAAATGTTCCATTTCGATCATCTACATTAACAGTTGCTGCTTGTATGTGTGGTTTTCTAAATTGTGGTTGTTCATGGTGTTTAATATTTGACTTTATAATCAGAGCCGCTCCCGCATGTGCAGTCCCATCGGGATGGTTTGTGGTGTAAGTATTATAATTACGTATATGAATACTATTATTATCAGTTAGGTGAGATTCTGATACCAGTAGGATGTCAATGTTGTGTGAGTGTAAGAGGACTTCTACCTCGTCCACATTAGGAGATAGCCCATCTAGGTTCCACGTTGCTATCTTAAGGGAAGCCATTACGACATTTTAGTTACCATTGTTGTTATGAGATTAATTAGAGTGCTCATTTGTTGTAAGATAAGGTCAAACTTTTCTGCTTGTTTGAGAAGCATTTCTTCTATTTTATTTGGTGTGGTTGTATCCGCATTTAATGTGTTTATGTTGGTTCTCAATGTATCAGCATAACTTGCTCTCATTTTGGTGTTTAGTTTTGTTTTTCCTATATTGCTGTCTATTTGTTGAGGTTGTGTTGAGGTATGGGTGTTAGTGTTGGATTCGAGTGTAGGATTTGCTGGTATCTGCTGATTAACTAAATTTTCAACTTTAGTTGTCTTGTCTCTAACTCTTATGTGTGCTTGTTTATTAGATTTTCTCGCTAGTATTTCCTTATACACTTCGCATCCCTTGTAGTTCGCTGGATGTGCACCAAAGCATAAAGCGCATTTTGCTGGAGTATTTCGATCGGCCTTAGGACAGTCTGCTGTTCTGTGTCCTTGAGCACATTTCACGCAGCGGAAAGGTCGCATACAATAGTTTTTAGAGTGACCATATTGCTGACATCTTTGACATTGAATTATTGCGGTTCGTTTTCGTGGTTCTTCAATGACGACTGCCTGATGGTGGATACGTTTAATATCTTTTACAATTTTGTTGTTTGGGCTGTGTTTTAGGGTTACGAAAAATGTGGAGGTAGGCTTTTTCTCAGGTCCGTAATGTGCATTTATTATCTCTCCGATAACTTTACTGTATTTCCTGTCTCTTCTAGAGTTTCTTTTATTCTTCCAATAGGTGTGGAGTGATGGAGATTCTTAATTACAACTCTAAAAGGTCTTTTATCTTTTCTGTTAAATGTGTGTCCAATAAGTCCTTTGTCTCGGATAACTTTTATAATAGCTTTATAAGCCTCTACATTAGCACTATTGATGCGGAGTTGGTTTTGATTAATTATTTTGTATATGAATTCGGTTTTGTTGGCAACACTTTCTAAGAGTTCAGTAAGCTTTGTGAGGTCTTCGATTCCATAGAGAATTATAGGAGGCGGCTTTGAGGTCTTTTTAGGGGCTTCCCTATCGTAGTTTTCCTCTTGGTCAACAGGAAGATTGCTGAATTGGTTGGTTTGTCACTGCAATTCTCTCTGGAGATGGCGAAGAAACCTTTTTTATTTTGGCATTGCGTAACAGTGGTACTTTCTGCCACGTGGGGGGATTTGGAATTTCGGGTTCAGTATCCATATTGCTCGGGGTTTCAGTCTGGCTTCGAATGTTAGCATCTGTTATAGTGCTTAAGGACGCGCTTCTAGGTCTGGCCAGGAACAGACTAGGATGGAACACTTGCTGTGTTAACTTCTTGTTACTTTCTTTAAGACCAGTAGTAGTCACTGGTAAGGGGGCCTGGGTACCCACCCTCTTACAGTCTTCGGTAACCAATTTCTCACTTGCAGGCCCGGGTACCTGCAAGCGCCGGGTGCTAGCCGGTTCGCAAGGCTAAACATTCTCATCATTAGTACTCATTTCATTACGATAGTTGGGAGAATAGTGCAGCGCTTTCCCAAGGTACTACACATCACATTATCGGGGCGACTCCCTAGCCTTTGATGAACCAACATCTTTCCACAAGGCAGTGGTTACTTTAATTTCGGAGTTTGTATCTCCTAGACCCATTGCCGCTCCAGGGCTCACGAAGTGGATCTCCCCGGGTCCGAGCTTTGATTTAAGTGGCGGCTCATATTCGCCACTGTCATCCTCCGTCATTGGGTTTCGTGCCTTTTTATAGAGAAATCTCCGCCATGAGTATCTCTCAGCACCCCTCAAGATGGACCGCCCAGCTGTCCGCGACTGCTAAAAGCAGGTAGCCTCCATATCTGGAGGCCGTTTCGCTATCCGCAACCTGCGACGCGGTAGGTGGCATAGGGCATAGGACACATTTTTATAACTATCTTTTTTGACGTGACTAATAAATCGATGAACGTTGACTGGACGCACAAAAAAGGATGACTCATTGTCCCGTTACGCTCGGTCGATCGGAGCGAGAGCGCTACACGAACGAGCAAAAGGCACGATCGGCTTGCGCCGCATCTATCTCTCTTCCACTGGATTGGACTATGCGTCCGAGGAGAAGATTTCATCATTGTTTTGTTATGACGTTGTCACGTTAAACAATCGTCCGTTTTTTTTAATTAATTAATTTAAAGAAATTCATCTGACTTTTAACTTACAAAAGAAAGTTGGAAAAAAAGGGATATTTAGGCTGTCTCGCGCTTCACATGTGATATTTTAACCATGAAGCGGAACATTTCACCAAAAACGAAACATCAGGCAACCTAAAACTCACTAATCTGATAAATTTTTAAAAGCATACATTTCAGGATGTACAGATTTGGACATCGCACTCTCAGCTTTGGAAAATATATCCTTTATTAAATCCTGAAGATATGCCGTATAATTAATTACTGATTGTAGGATTACACGACAAACATGATAACGATAAGACTAAATGCTTACACCAAGTTATTATCCTAAAGCGGAAATCTACAAATACGTAGACTATAATAGCTATTCACTTTGTTTACAACATGATCTCGTCTAATTTGAAGTAATATTAAATTAAAGCTCTTTTAAAACAGGGAAATAAACTCTTTTTTTATGGTATTTGCCTTGTTTTTTGTGAGCGTGCGGTGCGTATGCGTAGGCCGTTTTTGTATTAAAACGTGTCATATCAAAACTATGAGTTTGATAAAGAAGATACCAAATACGAGTAAATATTATAATAAATCAATAATAACTATTTAGATAACAGGAAAATTGGGACTGCATTCGTTGTGGTTAAAGTGGCCTCATAATTTCATTGGCCATTAAGAAGTAATAGGTAGTGAATTAGATAAAATGTGTAATAAGACATATCTACGAGTATATCTAGTTATGTTCGTGATTGAATGTAGGTGCCAGGTACTTGAGGCTATTCGCAGACGATTTGGTCAAAGATCAAGAGGCAATAAGACCTGTGGCCCTATTCGGAGATTTGAGATTCTTATCTCACCTTTTTTATCCATGTTGCTCTCCTTTGAAACGTCATAGGTGTGAGAGTGACCAAGATAAAATCTCATCTCATCTCACGCGCAGGAATAGCCCCACAGGTTTTAACTAGTGAAAAGTAGGCGTTCGTTATGTTGATGTTGTATGAAAATGAATCAGTTATGCGCAAGTACATAGGTATTTTACTACTGTTAATTAAGTAACTAATTTTCGTTGAGCGAGCGAAAAAGAAAATTGGCGTTTAGAAATATATTCTTTTTTTTATGTGGAATAGGTCGGCGTTTGACCACCAATTTGCCTGATGTTAAGCAACGTTGTGGTCTAAGATGGAGCACGACGACCTATAAGGTACTTATTCACTCTAGCCTTGAAGTTTTGTAGAGTGAAGAAGTACAAAGACGGAAGTTGAGTGACGTGCTACAAGTGCGCTACTGCTCAGACCCGTCTTCGAAACGGTTACACCGGACTACATCCCGAAACACGACTAGGTCATTTCACGGCATGGCTTGGTCCGGTGGGTGGTAACTAGCCACGGCCGAAGCCTTCCACCAGAGTTTGCTACCCGGTTAGCACTACCCGGGGACCACGTGTAGGGAATCAAAATAGAGTACACTCCTACGGACGTAGCTCAGCCCCCAAAGCTCTTTTGTATGTTTGTATATGAAGAATGATGTACCTGAGAATTCCCCTAATCCTGACGAGTATGTCAACAAACATTTTGCTTGTCACTTTTTAATTATACCTATTTAGATAATGCAATTTAAACGAGGCATGCGCGACCAATGCATCACCTGGCTACTTAAAATAATGCACGTGTTTCGTTTTTATTTAATTCTACATTGTTAGTTTATGTACATTGTACGGAGATAAGCATTCAAAAGTCAGAGAGAGTAAGAAGTATATGCTGGTGGTATTATCCTCCTACTTGACATCACCAAGCGGTTCCAACGGAAGACCAGCGCCGGTTAACAGCCGGCATTATGCTGAGTTGGGGCCGTTTTGTGACCTTGTATATTGTAAAATTCCCTTAATGATTTTAATTTCAATAGGTCACAAATAAACTTTTTTTCTTTCTTTCTTTCTTTTCTACTTCCTCCTACTTTACTAATATTATAAACGCGAAAGTTTGTAAGAATGGATGGATGGATGTTTGTTACTCTTTCACGCCAGAAGGGCTGAACAGATCTGGATGAAATTTGGCACAGAGATAGATTATAGTCTAGAATAACACACAGAATACTTTTTAGCCGCGGGGCGCAGCTAGTGAATGAAATAAATGTGTTTACCATTGTTGTTCTAGTACTTTAATCACATCGCATTTCCAGTGAAACTTAAGTTCCTCGCTATTTTTAACCCCAGACGCAAAAACAACAGGGTGTTATAAGTTTGACGTGTCTGTGTGTGTGTGTCTATGTCATCGTAGCTCCCGAACGGATGAACCGATATTGATTTGAGTTGTTTTGTTTGAAAGGTGAATTCATCGAGAGTGTTAGCTATGTTTTATAGCTTTTTTTTAGCTATTTTGTTAGCTATTCATTTAGCTATGTTTGATGAAAATCGGTGACGGGAGTTTTTTTAAATTATACTTGTCTTTAAAAGTATTATGTAAAGCTTGACGAATGCGCGTTATGTATGCCTCCGCTTCGCCTCAGTCCACTTGTTTCACGATCGTAAATCAAATATTTTTTCCTTGCCGCGTGTTTATAAAACGACAAAATGTAGCGTCCTATAACAATGGAATATTATCTTTTTTAATTTCACGACTTCATTCTGCGATAATTAAAATCGCCTTTGTTTAAGCATTCATCTGATGATCTATTTATCATAATACTTAGTATTATATTAAACGAAGTTGTATGTAAATGCGTCATGCGCGCTACAATTGGGTATTACATTATTATCTCTCCAAATATCGACGCATATCAAACCATTTAGACAAAATTGATATCCTTTACGAAATCCAAACACCTGCGTTCAACGATAATGTCTTTCATCATACTCATATTTCAATCTTTGTTCTATAATAACTAGCTGATAGCTAAACAATTATAATCTCAGTTGGGTAACATTGTTGATATGGATAAAAAAACTCAGTGAAATAAACGTATGAAATATTTCGTAGCTTATAGCTAAACAATTATAATCTCAGTTGGGTAACATTGTTGATATGGATAAAAAAACTCAGTGAAATAAACGTATGAAATATTTCGTAGCTTATAGCTGAACAATTATAATCTCAGTTGGGTAACATTGTTGATATGGATAAAAAAACTCAGTGAAATAAGCATATGCAATATTTCAAACACAGTATTGAACCTAGTTTAAATACCTATTCCGATAAGAGCACAATATTGTTGCATTTAGTAACATTCGTCGTAGCAGGTAACGGTTATGCAGGTCAACGTCAAAGTCAAAATGTTTCTATTCAATTTAGGTATCAGAGATACACTTTAAAAAAAACTTTGACGTTCATCGTCAAAGTTTTTTTAAATAGACTCGACCGCCTTGTTCGGATAAAGAGCCTCTACTCAGAAGAACAGGTAAGAAACTGAGGGGCATTATTTTTTCAAATAATAAATAAATTACAGACTCACAAATTTTGGCTTACAACTAGGTAATATCTATAAATACTAGTGGCTACTTGGCGGAAGTGGAAGGCTCCAGACAGCTTTGGCTTCTAAATAATTCTTAACCTTCCTCCTGATCTAGGTCCTGATCGACATGGTCGATAACGAGTTACTAAAAAGTACAACTACGGTTATCGCTTTATTTTTTACTTGATTACTTATAATCAGGAACCAGGGTATTGTCGAAAGTATGTGTGCGTGGTTCCTAATTTCTATATGACCAATCGCCTAAACGGACTTTGGATTTCATCATGTCGTTAGATCCGTTTTTATATTCGGAGTGTCATTTTTGTTTTTCTTTTATTAACATATCTTTGCGATAAGCGATGATAGCTCAGTCGGAGAAGACACGCCTCTCAAGCCAAAGGGAGCGGGTTCGGACCCAGCTGAAAGCACGCATCAAATTGTTCATTGTGTGAGCATACATATGTGCGTATTTAATGTCATCTGCTACGGTAACAGGAGCCAGGTGTATGGTGACAGACTCGCCTACTATCACATTTGGGACTGAGTATCGTCCGGCGAAGTTGTTTTTGACCTCTGTCCCTTCGGGGGAAAGACGTGACGATGTTATGTTATGTAATAAATCTTTAGTGTTAGTAACCAATAAATGCAGTACATAATATTAGCATCCTTCAGCTTCTTCATTCATATTCATTTTATAAGCTATGTCGCACTGTACTTTGGCCTGGATTTAAATACTTTATACTTTGGCACTGCTGATACGCCACCTGGGAGTTGTTAGTAAACAATTACGCTATGAATATTAACGTTGGCTAACTCTGAATAAATTCACACGCACATGCTATAAAATACCTACCGGAAAATTCGAAACGGACTCTACAATCTAGAACAGGTTAAGCATAACCTTGAGGAAGAAAGAAATAAATTATTTATCACACTAAACACTACAACAAAAAAAAACAATTTACACAATGTACAGTAAATACAGTAACAAACAATCATTTAAACAGATCGCATATAAAAATTTCGTTTTTCTATGAAGGTAACAATCCTTAAAGCTACCTGAAATGCCTGTAATAATTTATATAAACTTTGACTTTCTGAGGTAAAAGAACCCGTCGCCTGCTTCCTGCATTTTATTACTACAGTAACACTTGTGACATTAAATAATGCGGCTGCCGTGCTCGTTTCAGATTTGTCTAGCTAGGTTTATGCAATGACCTGCGCAATACTGTTAATAATCTCTTTGGTCTCGCAATGTAAAACTTTAAGGTCATTCTGCAATCTGCTGCTTCATTCTGCATCAATGTTAATGATTTAAACTGCATTGAAACTATAGTCAATCATATTAAAACCAGCTATATCTTTAGGCCATATTTGAACAGTTAAAGTATACTGAAAACTTCAAATTGTTGTTTCTTTCTTTTCCAGCGAACCATACATTCCGCAGAACTTGACTGGATTCACAATGGCTTTGGCACGAAACAAGTCTGCACCCATGGACGTAGTCAGAATAGAAACTAAGTCAAAAGTGAGTACCTATCTAATTATGAAATACCAGCTGTTTTGCCTGCGGCTTCGCTCACGTTCTATAGCTTATGGCACTCAGAATTAAAGTTGCTTTCTAACTAAGAAAGAATTTTTGAAATCGGACCTGTAGTTTTTGAGTTAATTCGTTACAAACATACAAAAATTGAAAAATACAAGTCTTTCCTTTTTATAATATTAGTGGAGATGTAGAAAAACGTCAGTTATGCATATGATCATGCCTACAATGGACTGCAAAAAAGCTTACAATACGCTTGTTATGCATTGCGTACAATATTCTCTTCCTACTTACTCGTAACAGTCTGACGGTGCAGTTATACAATTTTAAACATTCATTAATATGTAATTACATAACTGTCCACTAATCCAAAAGACTTCGCACTACTCACCAGATTATTTATCTCAAAATACACATAAATTGTTTTTTTCTATTTTATATTCTATTTCGATGATATTTTAATTTCCGGACACGATTTATATGTACATGTAAAGTTTTCACGCAAATCTATCTTGCTATCGCACACATGGATCAGTTACACGTTCAGTTACGTCGTATTCAATTGGTTATGTCCGTCACAATAAACAGTAGGCAGTCGCGGATGCAATTAGCCCGCTCGCGGTTCTGATACCGCCATACGATATCTGCACTATTTATCGTGTAACGCGGCTATAAGAAACTTCATTCAATTGTGCTCGTTAACAGCGCCTCGCTTTTTCATATTTTAAAGATTATCTACAGATAAACAGAAATTATATCTATTCAACATTATCTTGCATAATGTTGAATAGATATAATTTCTGTTTTAACTACCCCCAAAGGCGGGTAGTGTTTTAGGGTGTGTTATAACTATGTAACTCCCTATAGTCTGACTGATTTTGAAATGTACGGTGTATTAGATTCATTTTGATTTCCGGAGTTTCGCTGGATAGGTAAATTTCAATGGTACCTAATAATATAGAAATACATCGCAAAAGAAAAAAGAACTCGAATTTAAGATAACCTCTGAAAAACACGAGCGCTAATTGTAATATATCCGAGCGCTTCTTTAACTGGTTAGAAATTTGGATGCAGTTTGGCTTATATAATACTTAACTATTTGTTTTACAGATAATGTTCTCCTTTTTGTCCGTCGGATGGGGTCTGCTTGCTGACATAGACATCGAAAGCGAAAGACTCAGAGCAATAGGAGGACAGAGATTCGCCCTCTGGGCAGTCGCTAGGCTCCTCGGGCTTAGAAAGTACAAGGGAGTAGTCAGCTATGCTAAAATAAAGGATGTCGGTAATTTACCTCAACCGAAACTACCGCTCACCCTCAGTCACAGCGTCAGTCAGGATGGTGCGCTCGATTCCCCCGATGCGGAAGCGTTCATTGACTGCGATAACAGCTCGGAGGTATTTTCGAACGCGGTGAATGGTAAACAACATCAGAGAGTTGATTCGTGGTACTCTGTGAATTCGAGGCGAAGCGCATTTTACAGTACACGCGGCTCGGAGTATCACAGCGTGACTAGCGATGGCTCTGAGATGCGATCCCCAGTACACGCGTGTATGCACGGTCCGGGTTCGCGGTTGCCGTCACTACTTTCCCAATTGCCGTCACACTGGGTTCACGAAGAGGGAGAATTCGTTATGGTCCACGTTTCATATCAATCCTACATCGGCGAAGACTTCTTGTTCGCACCGCGTTCGCAGCTATCCGATGGCGTCATGTGGATGTTGATTATAAAAGCTGGCATTTCTAGATCTCAACTTTTGACGTTCCTGTTAGGAATTAGTGAGGGAACGCACACCACGATGGAGAGTGAATACCTTAAAATGGTCCCTGTCAGTGCTTTCCGGATAGTGCCGGAAGGTACGAGCGGTTACCTAACAGTTGATGGTGAAGTCGTCGAGTACGGACCGATCCAAGCCGAAATATACCCAGACATTGTAAATCTTTTCGTGCCAGACACAAAGTAACGTGTAATTTGCCAAATTGTGTAAAAAAAAACGACTGATATACATTAACCACAAAACCGAGCCGATGCACAAGCAATTCGCATACATTTTAAGAGAATACCGTATATACCTATAGTAGAGTAAATTATTCGATCAACCATAATAGTTGATAGAAGCGTAAGTACATTAATAATAATTTATGGTTGTGGCTGAATATCTAAATTTTATTTAATTTTGTCATTCCATGTTGTGGCTATTTGTGATCTATTTTAATTTGGTTGTTAAACATAACTTTCGTTTATTTAAGATTAAAAATGTGATAAAAATAAACATTTAAGTTGAAAAAGTAATACTTTAATGTTGGATAAGTGCAATAAGAAAATGCTGACTAGCAAAGCCAGCAGTTTCCAAAGGAACGAATTAGTGCCAAAAATATTTTTCTTGCACTCTAAAAATTACCATTTTGTTACTTATTTATTTATTTTTCAGTTATTTATTCAGTAAATGTAATTGCTAATAGTTTTTGCTCAAATATAAAAGATCAAAATATTCTTATGGTTTAAAAAAATAAAATTATTAACTATAAGCATAACGTATTAACGATATAATATGTAACAAAAGCGACGCCTAATAGCTCAAAGCCAATATTGTTTTGTGTATAAATAAATAATAATGTGGTTTACTTATCTCAATATTTTTTTTGAATATTTATTAAAATAAAAATAGGAATTACAAACCTTAAGATCCGTTTCGTAAGTTTTATCATTACTAAATAGTCATAGATAAATAATTGATGTTTTCGATTTACGTTATCATAATCTTCTGATATCAACATACCTATCGGCATAGCATGAGTATGTATAAAAGTATCCACCAATCAACAAGGCCTTTAGGTGAATTTTTTTTACATTCCTTATTTAAAATTGTATAACGGCACTTTCCAAATAATTCTATGCATGAGTAAACTTAGGAAACGATGATGTTTAGTTGAAGCTCTCAATGTTTGATTGTATAGTTATCTATTTAAAGATTTTTAAAAACATAGGTACATATTTTAATGTTATTGCATATACCTATTTTAAAAAACAACTATTAGTTTAAGTTAAAGGCTGTACCATATTTTTTAATAATTGCTAGTTAAATATTATTAATTATTAAGTATAATAATTATTTTTATGTGCAATGTAAATGCGTTTCTTTAAATAACTCTTATTACAAACTTGCCTAATACACACTTACTTAAATTATTTAATATGGTAATATTAAGGTCTTGGGAAATTAAATAATATTTGCGATAAGAAAATATTATACTTAATTTTGGAGTGGGCTAGTTAATACATTTTTAATGTTTAGAAACAGTATTAAAATAAAATGTTAGATATATTTTCAAGTTCTGTGATAGATAAAAGATTTAATATTCCGCTCCGGCAATATTTTATTTATAAATAACTAAAAATTTAATAGTATATTTTTTTTGTTAAATCATAAATTTGATTCAATTTATATTTCTTTTTATGTATACTTCTGTTATACATGTAATATATTCGGTCTAAGATACTGATATTATACAGGATGTTACAAAAACTCTGTTATATCCACGAAGTGAGCATCCAGTATAGACTGTAGGATGCAATTATGCTAGTTTAAATAAAGTATTGATTCCAAGAATTTTGCACACACATTGCGCTCTGTCCTCATAAAAGCGTGAACGCAGCCACTAATTGCGTCGGTTTTATTTGTTAACTATTCGCGTTGTGCCGCTACTTTCTAAGAATAAAAGCTGCCAACATATGATACAGATTTGTTAAAATTTCTGTAAATTTTCTCTTTTTCTTGCGTTCTTATTATCTTGCTATTTTCAACGTGATATTTTTTGGCAGTTTTGCATGAATACTAAGTGTGTGTAGAGGCCCTTCAATTATAAAACAGGGGTTTTGTAACACGCTGTATGTACACATGTACCAATATTAGTTACCAATAGCCAGAATTCCTTTTGTGTTATTATTGTTTATTATCTGACCCTGCTGCCATAATAATTTAACTGGAAAAATACTTACATTCCAATACTTACTGTTTATTCAGGTAAACATAACATTAAAAATTATTGTTCATTTATAAATGTTGTAGTAGAATAATAATTAGAAAATATGCAAGGATTATTGGAAAATATTAGTTGCGGAATTTTCAATTTTACGAAACTGTTAATAAATAACTATATTATCAAAATGTGATTTTATTTCTTATAGATAAAGTTAGTTAAACATTTGAGAATAAATCTAAAATGGGGCCTGAAATCCCTGCCACGATTACCCACCAGTGGGGACAAGGAAACAAATAGTATGATAGTTACCATTTTCTCCGCCATGAAATATTTGCATAGTGAAATATTTCAATGTAAAAATTATTTTTAACAACGTCAAAAATAACGACAAGGATTATTCACATTGTCCTATGGATTACCCTTAAAATCTTTATGGAAATAATGACAATGACCCCCTTTTTCTATTTGGAGTACCACTATAGAGTATTTGACACAATATAATATTATGGAACTGTGACTAAGGAACCATTTATTTGCACAACTTAAAAAACATAAGAATAAATAAATTTTAAATGATTTACTAAAACTTAAAATAACTAAATAAAACCTAAAAAAATCTAAAACATTAAATATAATATATTTTGCTAACAAAGGTGATACAACAAAATGAAACAGGGACTTTCTCAAGTAGGACTTTTTGCTCAAGTGTTTCCCAAGTGGCACATAAAGAGAACAATAATTAATTTCAGCCATACATATCTAAGTAAAAAAAGGAATAAAAATATCCACAGATCCACCTGGTGGATCAAAGAAGGATCCATGAATCTACCTGTGGATTTGGGCGGAAAAAGTAGCCATGGATCCACCGGTAGATTTAAGAGGAGATAAAAGTATCCGTGGATCCACATGTGAAGCAGAGCTGTGGATCCAAGTGGAGGGAGGGATTAAGATTAAAATACAACTGTCATAAAATAAAAATATAAAACAAAAATCGAATAAAACGACTAACATGGAGTAAAATTTAATAAAATAAATTCAACTTTAATGGAGTTAAACAGATTTTTTTTTTATTAAAAAATTAAAGCCTGAACTGAGTGCATCACACGCTCCTTGAAATTATCAGTAAAACTAAAAGTATTCATAATAAATTGCTTTATTTTAAATCCACTCAATTTTACAAACATTGTTATCGTTATCAAAATGATTCCTGACAATATTATCAAATAAAGTCACAAGGCAGTTAATCATAACATCTGCATATAATATTTGCATTAATTGTTAAATTTTGATTTAAAGATGGGTCAACTACCAACATAAGTGCATTTAAAATACAGTAGGAGCTTGTACTGATCATTAAGGCTTCCCACCACTGGTGCCTAACAACTAGTGTGATTTTAAAATATTATTATAGTTCATGGACAGT
Organism: Peribatodes rhomboidaria; assembly: GCA_911728515.1. Classification (NCBI taxonomy): domain Eukaryota; kingdom Metazoa; phylum Arthropoda; class Insecta; order Lepidoptera; family Geometridae; genus Peribatodes; species Peribatodes rhomboidaria. The sequence goes on along the minus strand of OU452179.1, from coordinate 12,672,803 downwards.
AAAGCATCTACTTGTACATATCTTTGATTAATGTTTTAGATACAACTATAATTATAGTAGTTACCTAGGCATAACATTGATTTTTGTCACCTGAAAAAGTTAACCCACTACTAAAACTGTAGTAGTGACAACGGCAGGTCACAGTGACTGGTTGGAAACTTGACAAATATTGTTATTTTAGAAGATATATAATGTAAGGACCCAAATTCATTCTAATTGTATTTGGAACACTGTACAAAAAATTGTTGTAGAAGGCTACTTCAGTTAACTGTAACACTATTATATTTTCACACTTTTCACTATAGGTGTGAAGGCTTTCCTAATTTAAAAATAATAATCATAATGTTGATTCTGTTGTATCATATTCTAAACTAAGCTAAATAGCTGTAATATAACAAAGACCTAGGAATAGGGAGAGTTCTGTGTTCTCCAATTGTTACCATCCTACTAATTAGAGAAAACAAAAATTATATACATGCACACATTCTCTTTTTATCTCAATATAATATACAATTTTATTCCAAATATAAAGGGAACCCTATGGTTTACATAAGTGTAAACATATGTTTTACCCAAGTGTGTTCATATTTTAATTGTTACATTTATAATTATGTATTAACATTCAGATCAGAGAAAGAATCGTTTTATATTCTGCTATGCTATGGAGCACTAATATTACTGTGAAGGGATCATCTGTACCATAAAGAGCTCTTAAAGTATCCAAAATTTTAGTATCACCTAACTAATACTTATGCTTATAAATTGTGAGTTTCTTACTATAACTACAGGCAGTTGTAATTTAGACAGTCTCCAAACATATTAAATAAGTAATGTGATTTATCTTAGTTTCAATGAGTCAAGGCTGTCAAGCAAGTTTTTAACCTCATAATCAACCTCTTCACGGGTGCTAATCTGCTCAAGTCTCTCTCGAACAGACTCCAATTCCCCAGCATCTGTTTTCTGCGTCTTCAAATATTTCAGCATCATTTTCACCACCATACAGATCTCTCCAATGAGCCACTTGGTGCCTCCCAAGTGCCCTTCACTACTGGGACGCATTTGAATTAGCTTCAGTTTACTCTGAGCAAGTTGTATTGGATTATGACCATTTTTATCATTGGAGCTCACATCAGTCCCAGCATCAAGCAACTCAATTACTACAGGGATGTGGTTTGTGCACGCTGCGAGATGAAGAGGCGTGTTTCCTAGAGTATCTTTGATGTTGGGATTGGCACCGTGTCTCAAGAGTAGCTTGACAACTTCAACATACCCACGACAAGCTGCCAAATGCAATGGACTTCTTTGATGTTCATCAGACGAGTTAGGATCGGCCCCACTCGCTAGCAGCTTTTCAACGAGTTCAGTGTTGTTTGTAGAGGCAGCAAAACGCAATTTCTGATTTCTAGATGAGCAAATCATGCCTCCATATCTATACTTGAGTCGACAGTGTCTCGCCTTAGTCGAACACTTGATTTTGCCAATTTGATCGTGCTGCTCTCCAAAAAATTCCACGGGCATTGGCTGCCCAGCCGTATTTATTGGTATCGCAGGTGGGTTGAATTCCAGTTTGCATTGAGAATGGTCGAAAATCGGATTATCACTACTTTCATTGCTTGTGTCTACACCTGAGTCTGCCATGGCAATGAGAAAATATTTGTTGCAATTATTAATAGTTAAAAAGTGACATTCCAGGAAAACATTTACAAAGATCAAAGAATGAAATTGTTTTCTCTTCAAATTACAATTTTCTTGTTTGCTTGCAAACTCGTTTGACTTTCATTTCACAAACTTCAAAGTTCTATTTGACTTGACATTTTTTTTTTTTTGGTTTAATGTAACCCATTGCCCTGGCTTCAGCTCACGGGGCATCTACCCCGCGGTCACGTTAGCCACAATCATGTGTGGCTGTTCATGTACCTATCTCTTTTTCTGTTTCCGAGTTTCTTCGCTACGTGGTACGATTTCTCGTGGAAGAGGACGCATTTGTGGAGTGTCGGGTGGACGTGTGTGATATGGCGCGATGATGTGCAGGTGGCGGTGTGGCCCGTTGTCAGCCTTGTCGTACATGCGACACGCGACCGACTCGCATCGGTGGGGAAGTTCGTCATCCTCTTGATGACAAACTTCCCCATCGATTCCATGCGAGTGTCGCAAGAAATCACGTCGTTAGGAACGTATCCGCCCGCTCCTGTGCACATTCTCAAAGCGACGTTCTGCAATCTTTGCTTGTTTGTCACGGAGCAAAGGGCGTACCATGCGGCCGCTGCATATGTTAACCGTCAACGGATGTACTCGTAAGTGTTATACACGCCCAATTTTGTTCTTAATGGCAACCTACAAGTAAGAATTGGTCGGAGGATAGGCTTTCACTTGGTGAATGGCGTGGTCCACCTGGGGGCACATCCTCAGTGATCTATCAATCTGAATGCCCAGGGACCCTATTCGGAGATTTGAGATTGTCATCTCATCTTTTTCCGTCCTTGTTACTCTCGCTTGAAACGGCATAGGTGTGAGAGTGACCAAGATAAAATCTTATCTCATCTCACGTGCAGGAATAGCCCCCCAGATGCTTGACTGTTGATTGGCATTCAACAGTTTGACCTCTGAGTCGAAGTTGCGGGGCAATTTACGTTGGGCACTGACAAGCAGCGCAATCATTAACATGGCATTAATGGCCATCCGCCACCTATCTAGCCACTCTGGGATCTAGCACTCGTTGCACCCTGCGAACTGCATCGTTGGAATTTGAAGAGGCAATGTATGCGCTATCGTCCGCATACAGTGAAAGCATAACACCCTACTCTCCCTGTTTGAGGTGCTCCTCATCCAAGGTTGTTAAGTCGTTTGTCGAAGTTTACTCGTACGCGAGTTGGAAAAGTGTTGTGTCAAGGGATGGGATAAATTCCTTGCTTGATTCGCATTCGACTTAGATTTAGAGACGATTATGCATAGGTAAAATATAAGGTGCGTTCACAAACGTCCACAGCAGTTGCACAGTTAACAATCCATTTTTTTTATTGCACAGGAATAGCTAGGGACGCTAAGTTAGCAATACTGCAAATTGAATAGAGTAAGGGCCGCTTTAGATTATCCAATTTTAACACGCTAGCTCACCTAGCGTACTACAAATTGGATATTACAATGACCAATGTAATGACCAAACGCGGCATTTCGCATTCTCTACAAAACTTGACATAAAGCATGGTAGAATAATGTACTCCGCCAGGTATAGCATTCCGACTCAAAAATGGTCACGTGGGCCACGTAGTGACGTCAATCGATGCATAAGCAAAACCGAAGTAAGGCATTTACAACAAGCTCGAAAGATACGATGAAGATGACGGATGACGTCTTTACGTGTTGGCTCCCGGTACGCTAGACCTTGTTTTTTTAATAAAGCGTCCATGGTTTTACTGAAATAGGGAAAGGTAGGGATTCTTTTCATTTATCATCATCCTCTCCCTCATCCTCGTCGTAAAAAAGAAATGTCCCGCGCCGGCCGGGACGTGGTAAACATCGTCCACTAGTTATGATTACGACTGAAGGGCATGATATCCATGGACCATGGTCATGAAATTATTATTTAAAAAAAAAAGCAAGTGAAGTGAGTGACAGTGTATTCGGCCTCGAAAGAAATAATTTCGTACGTTTATTTTTATCAATATTACGGCGCAAAACTGTAATAAAACATGCAGCAATTAACAGTGTTTATGGTGAGTAATCATAATTATTTAGATCGCATCTTGTGTCTGTCGGGGTCATAACCTCCAAGTTATTTTCCATAGGATATCGAGAGTTCCCGGTCTTATATTGACGAGGTTTACTCGCCGGAGACCAGAAAAGTATTGGAGGCACTGGTGACTCTGAAAAACTCCGTGATAGGCAGTAATCGGCAGAAGAGCTCCGTTATAGAACAAGGAGTGGTACCCCGGTTGCTTCAGCTCATGTCCGACGAAACTCTGGACCCTAATATTCGGCTTGACGCCACCATCACAATAGGTAAAAATAAAGTACATAACTAAAATCGAAAGAAATACACCATTTACCATCACCCACCAACCTATTTACTTTAAATAATACTTATGTGTCTTCAGGTTCATTGGCAAAAGGTACGCCAGCGAACGTGACGTCGTTGGTAGATCAGGGCACAACAGCAGTTCTTGTCGAAGTTCTGAACACTGCTCCATTAGACTCCAAACTTGTGGAGGCAGCATTATGCGCATTAAGAAGTATTTTCTTACATCCTCCTGCACCTATAGCTGCTTTACCAACTGACATGAGGCTTTTATCACGATTGACACGTAAGTATTATAAACGACTAGCAACCCACTCTGGCTTCTCATAGTACTCAAATACCTTCCGTGAAAAATTATCTGACTGGACTATGGTGACAGCCTCAAAATCCATAGCATGGTTTAGGAGGAGTTAGCAGATATTCAAACAGACAGGAAAAGAGAGAAAGATACTTTATTTACATGATCAAGGGATAGAGAAGAAAAGAAAAGAAAATATTAAATTATAGGTCTTGGGGGGAAAAGGTGTGACAATTTGTTATATTCATTAAATAGACTATCAACACATCTCAGTCATGTATTAGTATTTAAGTTGCCTTTATTCATAAGTTTAGCAACAGATAAAAGTAAATTTTTGCTTTTTGTTTTTAAATAGTTATTAATTTTATTATTTCATGACATAATTTGTTTGATGAAATAGTTTTTTGATGAAGAGATGATAGTTGGAGAAGGCCCACCTCTCAAGCCAGAGGGAGCGGGTTAAAACCTAGCCGACTGCAAACACCAATTTGTTTATTATAATGTATGTCATCTGCTACAGAACTGGAGTCCAGTGTATTGCTACAGGCTCGCCCCCTGCCACATTTAGGACTGAATATCGTACTGCGAAGTGTGGGTGTTGTCTGCTAGCCTCCTTGGAGTAAGATGTGACAATATGTTACGTTTGATGAAATAGTAGATAATTGACTGCATTGTATTTTTTACTATCTACCAACCTTCACTGAGCCAGTGTGGTGGATAAAAGCCCAACCCACCCTCCACGAAGGGTAGTTCAGTGTTTCTGCAGAAGTTAAAGAGATGATGATGATGATGATATTTTATTAGAACTGGCTTCATTGAATTTTTTTTTTCAAAACTTCAGGCAATTGGTTTTATTTAACAAAACCAACAGTTACTAAAGAACTAAAGACTAATTTTCCTATAAATTATTAGGAATAAATTATGGGTACTTCTATCCATTCATCCAGCAAAATGAGGGTGTTGTACACCTCTGCCAGGCAAGATTAATTAAAAATATTATTATTAATCAGACTTGTGATCTACTTATCGAATACACCTTACGGAAACTTTAGTGAAGTGATTATCACACCTACACTATAACATCTACCTACACTCTACACTAATTTATAAAGAGGAAAAATTACATTTTTGGATTTTTGTATTTCTGTTTGTTTGTAATGAATAAGCTAGAAAACAACTGGTCCGATTTATAAAACTCTTTCACCATTAAAACGCTACATTATTCCTGAATGACATATGCTATGAAATGCGAGCAGAGCCGCGGGAAAAAGAGCTACTGTATGGATATAAAAATATTTGTTTGTATGCATGTTTCTTACTTCATCACACTTAATCGGATGGATTTGAACAAATTTGGAATGCAGCCAGGTTAAACCCCTGGATTCTAAAAAGAAGATTAATACATAGGCTACTTTTTAACCTCAGACGCAAAAACGTTGGGGTGTTAAATGGGGTGATAAGTTTGACGTATCTGTGTGTGAGTGTGTGTCTGTGGCATTGTTGCTCCCGGACGGATGAACCGATTTTGATTGTCTTTTTTTGTTTGATAGACTTCTTAGCTATGTTTGATGGAAATTGGTCTTGGTGAAAATCGGTGTCGGGCTTTTTTTAAAAATTTTTAACACATGACAATAATGCAAGGTGCAGCTAGTTATCATCGTTACTGTCTGCTACATCCCACTGCAAGGACCAACCTACTTACATAAAGGGTGATTGAGGCGTTATCCACCACGTCGCGCGTCGGCTTAGTGCGGGTTGGTGGAGCTAATTATAGATAAACCTTAAACCACTAGCTAACTAGCTAGCTTACTACTCAGTTAAACTTGCAAAATCTTTCCAGAGATAGCCCGAGAAGGGTCACCAAACGCGCGAGTGTGCGTCGTCCGCATCCTCTCAGTGTGGTGCTGTGGCCCAGCCGAGCAAGAAGCCCTGTGCGTCGCTGGAGCCACACTAGCGGCGGCGGCTCTACTACCGACAACGAAGTGCACACTACCGATACCACTCAAAATACTGCCGGCGCTGGACTTAATAGCTGCCATGTGCTTTGAGAACCCTACTGTGGCACAAGTGGCGTTAAATACCAGGTAAATGTAGCTGAGCAGCTGAGTCTTCTGGTTTTTCTCTGGGTCCAGCTGAGCTAGAACCACTATGGATCGCTGGAGTCACACTCTGTGGCAGCCCTACTATCAACAACAAAGTGCAACTGGTACCACTCACAATCCTGCCAGCACTAGACTTGATAGCCTCTGTGTTCGAGAACCCTGATGTGGAACAAGTATTTCATTTTTTTTTCTTAGTGGTTATCTACGTTTTATAAGGGACTCATCAGCTAAGACTGTGCGTCTGGCAGTCATTAGATTATTTATATTAGACTAGCTGCTCCCGCGGTTTCACGCGCGCTTAAAAACTATTCTATGTCCTAGTCTAGACTATAATCTCTGTAACATATTTCATGTAATCTAATGCCTGGGGCAGGAAGTACTATGTATATTTCATGTTGGTTATACAAATGCAGAACTGACTTTGTAAACTAATGGACTTTGGATTGGAACAGACTGACTTTTAAGGTGCTCACGTCGGTTCTGAGAAACTTCTTCCATTGGAACTGTGCTGAGTGAAGCGAAAGTCTCAACTTCTTTCATTTTCTCGAAATTCATAGCAAGTAGATACTTTGCAGATTGCTCTGGCTCAATCAATAAAAAAGATATTCAATCTATATCTTCTAAATCGTCTTCTACATCCCACTGCAGGGACACCGATTAACCCTACATCAAGGGTGATTGGGCCGTTATCAACCACCCGGGCTCAGTGCGGGTTGGTGGATGTCGGATGTCTTCGAATTATTAGTTTTAGGACATTTCGGTTTCGGTTCAAAGAAAAGTTCATGGGTGCACGGTCAGGAGGGCTGTTCTTACGGAGTGAGATTTAATCTCACAATGAATATTCATAGGTGTCATCATCTCACGCGTAAGAATAGCCCCCCTGGATCGAACTCACGTTCTCCTGATCGGAAGGCCAACACGGCTTTCAATCTAAATAAGATATATACTCGTAATTAAATACTCGTAGTATTAAGAAAATTCACCACTATGAAGCATGGGGACTCCAAGGAAATAAGTAAACTCATAACATTGCCCATAACTCTGGCAGGCATGAAGACAAGACGCTACCAGAGTTGCTGATGTACCTGGTGTCCCGGGACAAGCCGCTGGCGGTAGCGATGGGAGCCGCGCGCTGTCTCACCTTCATACACCGCGCCGGGGCCATACCCGCTGAGGACCCCAAGTAAGGAACATTGCAGCACGTTTTACAAGCCGATTCAAACTTAATGGCGGTGTGAAGTTAGGCGCGAAACGCTGCGTCAGAGAGGCTAGACGGCGCAAAGTCTCGCTTGCGGAGCACTTCACAGCCGTCACTAAGTTTGAATCAGTCTATACCAATGCAGATGTTGTGGCAGAAGTATAAACCGAACAGTAAATGAGCTTGCATTTGAGTTTGTAAACAAATGTGTGTATTTAATGTCATCTGCTACATAACTGGAGCCCAGTGTATGGCGATAGATTTGCCTCCTGTCACATTTAGGACTGAATATCGTCCGTCGAAGTGTGGGTGTTGTTATATTAAGTTATTTAATATTGGTGCGTTTCAGGGTAGTTTTCGGCGCAATGCCGTGTCTCGCCAGACTCTGTACTAAAGAAATTCCGGAGGAGATCAGAGCGACGTCTGCCGAAACACTCGCGTACTTAGCTGAGGTAAGTTACACACTTAAGATTGAACGATTCCATACGAATGTATTTTACCATTCATGAGCGAAGAGAGTATTATTTGACATCTTTGCACTGACGTCTTTGTACTTCTTCACTCTACCAAACTTCAAGGCTAGAGTGAATTAGTAACTTAAAGGTCGTCGTGCTCCATCTTAGACCACAACGTCGCTTAACATCAGGCGAGTTGGTGGTCAAACGCCGACCTATACTACATAAAAAAAAAAAAAAAAACATTGTAATGACTTAAGTTGGCTTTTATATGGGTCTTTATTTATTTGCGGTAAATTATATTTCATTAGTAGCAAAAAATTACATTGAAATTTTAGTACATTTTTGTCAATGATTCACGCACACGTGAACACAGGTAGTGTCCTACGGCTACATTTAGTTATGTTGGTAGCGGCACAGAATTCGTAATAGTGTTTTTACGGCGACGACGCGCGACGTTGCCAGCTCGTGGCATACGCAGGTCAAGCGCTGTTGCCGCTCTTCTCTCTGTTATTATTTCGCTCTTATCGTTCGGGTCAATAATCAAATATTGAAGGATTTTACAAACGTATTGCCAGTATTTGAATTTATAGGAAGCCACTAAGAGTGAAACTTAGATCTAAACAGTACACAATTATAATCCCATCATTAGGGTGTCCCTTGAAATTCAACTTCAATATATTTTTACGCATACCTTCTAAAAAGTTTCGTATGGACCTAATATAGTCTAGAAATAAATATTAGCCCGATTAATGAACGATAACCCGTGCCGACTTGAGTTTTTAACTTGTCCATACAAGTTGCGCGGGAGCAGCGCGGCGACCTGTTACTGCGAGTTTCAATTGTCATTTCATAAGTGATTTCTAACATTTTTAGTGCGTTGTTGTTTATTTTGTGAAAATGTCTGTGGAATTACGACGTGATAAACAAAATATTTTCCTTATCGGACTGCCAAGCCACCAGATAAATGGTGCAAAATTACCATCTCATCGACAAGTTCTCACCGTTTTATTTTACAATATTCGTGAAGTCAAGCTGACTGTTAGTGAAAGTGCGAATCTTGTTATAAGAGAGTGCATTATATTTTGGGAAAAAGCCAGAATTCCTACGAAGGCAATCCCTAACTGCGTGAAGAAACTTGTTGATTTATATCATGTTTGGAGGGAGCTGCAAAAAAACTGTAAGAAAACTCAGTTGACTTTCAAGAATCGTGAAAATAATTTTGTAAAAGACCTTGATAACTTATTTGATATTGCACATGCAGATGCCTTTGACAGAATGAAGATAGAGGAAGACAAAGATTTCTTAAGGAAACAGAGAGAGCCAGGTCGACCGGGATGCTTAGGTGGAATCGACAAAAAATTGGCGGAGAAAGAAGAACGAGTTAGGCAAAGACGATTGGAAGAAGAGGAAAGAAAGGTAAAACAAAAAGAGTTATTGGCTGTTGCATCTACTTCTTCGATAGATAACTTGGAATGTCTTGAGAATTCGGATGAGGAACAGATTTCGAACTCTGAACTTAGTACTCAGATTCCTTGCCCTGAAAAAAGTTTTAAAAGAGGCACGAAAAGTTTAATAACTCCTAAACTGGTAGCAGCTTTAGATCGATGCCAATTAAGCATAAGGGACTCAGTTTACATTCTCCATGCGGTTGTAGAAGCGCTTGGTCTGAACAGCGATGATTTCCCTATAAACAAATCCTCGATTCAGCGAGTTCGTACTCAAGCGAGAAAATCCAGGGCAGAAGCAATAAAAACTGACTTCCAGAATAATTTGCCTGACGTAGTCACAGTTCATTGGGATGGAAAACTATTACCTGGATTGGATGTACGAAGTTCAAAAGAAGAACGCTTGCCAATTATTGCTTCATTTGACGATAGAGAACAGCTTCTTGCAGTACCGAAATTAGAGAGTTCTTCTGGAAAACATCAAGCTAAAGCCATTTCAACTGCTCTCTTTGACTGGACCCTCCATGACAAAGTACAGATAATGTGCTGCGATACAACAGCTTCCAATACTGGCCGTTTCAATGGAGCTTGTGCTATTTTGGAGCAGACTTTAGAAAGGGAATTGCTGCTTTTTGCTTGTCGTCATCATGTTTATGAGTTGGTCCTTAAAGCTGTTTTTGAAACCAAGGTAAAACATATTACAAGTAGCCCAGATATTCCAATTTTCAAAAAGTTAAGAGATAATTGGAAAAATATTAACACTGATAACATTGAGTCACCTCTAAATTTCGTTAAAGCACATATTGCTAAGACAAACATTACATCTTTGTTAACTTTTTATAAGACTGAACTGGAAAAATCTTTTGTTAGAGACGATTACCGCGAATTGGTTGAACTATGCGTTGTGTTCTTAGGAGGAGACACAGAGAATAAACTAAAACTCAGGCCCCCCGGAGCTTTGCATCAAGCGCGATGGATGGCGAGAGCAATCTATTCTATAAAAATATGTTTGCTTCAATCGCAACTTAAAATTACTGCAAAGGACAAAAATGCTCTACAAGATGTTTGTTTATTTATCGTCACCTTGTATACCAAACCTTGGCTCGAATGTACAATGGCAGTTAAAGCACCTAACCAAGACTTGTCCTTTTTGAAAGCTTTAAAAGAATATGAAAAAGTAGACGCGACAAGTTCCAAGGCATCCATAAGCAAGTTTATTCATCATTTATGGTATTTGTGTGAAGAAACAGTCATGTTATCACTCTTTGATGAAGAAGTTGATACCAAAACCAAGACAAAAATGATTAATAATTTAAACAGAGACGAAAGTTCAGATTCCTCTAAACGCTATGTCCCATCGAAGGAAGAAATTACGCAAAATTTGTTTGGTAAGTACTTAATATTTTCTTGTTTCTTTTTCAAAGTTTTGTGGTTTAGTTTTTGCTTATTTTAATGGTTTTTTCTTCATTTCAGATATGACGCTGGATGATTTTGTGACTCAAAGAAGCAAACGATTTCTATCTCGACTACAGATCGACGACAGTTTTCTTCGGGAAGACGTATCTTCGTGGGGTGACAATCCTGCTTTTTTGGAAGCTAGAAAACGATTAAGTCGTTTGAAGGTCGTAAATGACACTGCTGAAAGAGCTGTTAAATTAATGCAAGATTTTAATGGTCTTATCACGGCTGAAGAAGAGCAAAAACAGTTTTTGTTGCGTTGTGTTCAGGAACATAGAAATCTGTATCCAGACTGTAAAAAAACTACACTAAAGAGAAGTTACCCTAATTCATTATTATCATAATTTGTATTTGAATAAATGTTTGTATTGATATTTTTTTAGTTTTACTCATATTTACTTCATTTGTTGCATTTTAATTAGTTTTGGATCAAACCAAAATGTCTGACCAAAACACCATTTTTTATTAAACTTTAGAGCTCGGTCGGCACGGGTTGCAATCATGCTACAGATATGAAATTTCATATTTAAGTACATTTTAGCATTTATAAAAAAATTGGAGGGTATGCGTTTCGAAATTCTAAAAAAAATTTTTTTTTGCCATATAAGGGACACCCTACCCATCATGTATAGAATAGAATAGAATAGAATATTTTTATTGCATAAACTGTGTAGGTACATAAAGTGTTCTTAATTTAAGGTTCAGAGTTTCAACAGTTTGCCCCTCGCGGGCGTGCAATATGAGGCTATACCTAACTATGTTTATTTTATTTATTTACACTAAGGTTTACATTTCAAATTTAACCAGCTTAATCTTAATTAAAGAGAGCTTTCTTAAAATTTTCTACTTACATTTCTAACTTTATGATAAATTATCATGTATCATGTATCATCATTAAAATATTCTTTTAGGTTATAATACACCTTTGAAGCTAACCAAATTTTTAATTAAATTTTAAATTGTGATGTATTTAAAGATTTGAAGATAATAGGTAAGTGGTTGTATGTTTTTATGGCAGTATAAAATGAACTGTTATAGAACATGGCATTGTTGACTTGACGAATAGAAATATTGTAGTTATGTTTAGAATATTATTATTATTGTAAATATTATGAATAGGTATATAGCTTCGAAATACACGTAGTCACTATTTCCTAAATACAATTTACATACATTCAATCAAAAATGTTCGTTGGTAAGCTCATCATATAGGAACGGTTCAACCTGGTTGATTTGGATTTTTTTTGTTGTAATGCTAGTCATAGGTTGAATAAGGTTTTTATGAAATGTAAAATTGGAAATAAATATCAGAAAAACGGAATGTAAAGTGATTTGCTAGTAAATAATAAATACCTGCGAAGAGTGTGTCAGTGTCAGGGAACACACACTCTGGCAGAGTATTCCATACTCTAGCGGAATTCTCTCATTTTGTTCGTTATGTGAACATATGTGCGTATTGTATGTCATCTGCTACACGACTGGAGCCCGGTGTATGGCGACAGGCACGCCCCCTGTCCCATTGGGGACTGAATATCGTCCGGCAAAGTGTGGGTGTTGTATTACATCTCTGCTAACCTCCGCGGGGGAAAGACGTGACGATATGTTAATAAATTAGGTTTAAATTCTGTCTCAGAAATAAACAATCATGATTGAATTAGTGAAATCTAACATCCTATCTAAAAGATCGTCTGATCCCAATAAAATGACCATCCCAAGTTTCGTTCCAGGTAGACACAGCGCTACAGAGGCTAGCGGCTATATCCAACCACCTCATGACGTCTCTCTCCGACATAGTGTCGTGTCCCTCTCCCGCGGCCAAGCAAGGAGCCTTCAAGTGTTTCGCGTCACTCGGAGCCAACGACGAGGATATACGGAAGAAGATCATAGAGACGCACGGGATCATGGTGCATGTTGTTAGCGGGATGACCAACCCGGAGCCCTCGGTTAGTATTTACATCACACTAATATTATAAATGATGATAGCCTAGTCGGAGAACAATGAGCGATGATAGCCTAGTCGGAGAAGGCTAGCCTCAAGTCAGAGGGAGCAGATTCGGACCTAGCCGAAGGCACGCACCAATTTATTCATTGTGTGAACATATGTGCGTATTTAATGTCATCTGCTTTATAACTGGAGCCCGGTGTATGGCGACAAGCTGGCACCCTGTCACATTTAGGACTGAATATCATCCGCCAAAGTGTGGGTGTTGTATGACACCTCTGCCAGCCCTTTCGGGGGAAAGGCGTGACGGTATGTTATGTAATATTATAAATGCGAAAGTTTGGATAGATGGATGTATGGGTGTGTGTTATGCAATCACGCCAGAACGGCTGAACAGATCTGGATGAAATTTGGCACAGATATAGAATTATAGTCTGGTATAACACATACATACATACATTCATACCTCTTTCAGTAGGCAGGGATCACTTCTCTCCACCTGCTACTATCCTGGCACACATCGTTCGCTATCTTCTATGAGTATCTACTTCTATGAGTCTCTTCATACACGGTTTTCGGTTATTGGGTACCTAAACATACCTGGCCTTATATAATAGTACCTGGATGGCCGAGCTTTGCTCGGTATTTTTTTTTAATTTTTTAATTGTGTTTTTTGGATAATAAACAATTGATTTTAGTCTAACCTCAAAGCAAACACTCATTGACTTCGTGTTACTTAACAACGCCATCTGCTGTTGTGTCGTTAAAGCAATTAGTTGCTCACAAAAAATAGTAGTATTATTATTCGCCAATAGATGTCAGGAAGAGTCATATTTTTCAGTTGAGATTGATTATCGATAAAACACGAATAAAATGATATTTTCTAAAAATGATTCCTAGCTAGATCGATTTATCGCCCCCGAAACCCCCTATATACTAATTTGTATGAAAATCGTTGGAGCCGATTCCGAGATTCCAATTATATATATATATATATATATATACACAAGAATTGCTCATTTAAAGGTATAAGATTACTATAAATAAGTAGTAGTTTATCAGGCCAACAATGAGGATATACGGAAGAAGATCATGGAGATGCACAGAATCATGGTGCATGTTGTTAGTGGTGTAGTTAGTCCAATGCGGAGCCTTCAATACTTTCAACACTTACAACTAGTAGCAGTAGTACAGCTAAGAGTACCCATAACCAACGAGCATGTATAAATGAACTTATGGAAGTAGACGAAGCGAAATATACTCATATGTGCCAGGATCGTAGCAAGTGCAGAGAAGTGGTCTCTGCCTACCCCTACGGAAAAAGTCGTGACTATATGAATGTATGTATGCATGGGCGTACCCAGCTTCTGGCGTAGGAGGGGGCAAGTCAGATTTTTTAGGTCGGATCGTCCGTTGACGGCTGTTGACAAAACAGCACACAAACACACCTACATGAGTCATTAGATATATGTAGTGTAGTGTGTAGGGCAAAGGCAAAAATTTCTAGGGCTGTTTTCACTTTCGGATAAAAACATTCTGTTTGTTGGATTAATTCCGTTATCTCCAAATCTTCGAAGTCCTCCTACTAGTAATTAGGCGAGTTTAATTAGTAATTAGGCGAGTTCATACATGTTCTGCGAGATTTTCAAGGGGGGGCAGCTGCCCTCCCCTGCCCCCCCCTGGGTACGCCCATGTATGTATGTATGTATGTATGTATGTATGTATGTATGTATGTATGTATGTATGTATGTACAACTGGTAGTTTGCTTCGAACTAAAACCTCACGACCTGACGACCTCCATATCTCCACATACTCTGGATCTTAAAACTTAAAGTAAACTAACTACCCGTTGAGTGCCACATGTGTGCTTAAGGAGCGACATGTGAATAGCAACTCTATTCTGCATATGTCGCAGCCAACTTGCTTAATCAGTCGTTCAATTTACAGCCTAGCCATTTCACTAAATGGCGCCGTTCAACTAGCTTTCAGAATTATATTCAGCCGTAGCGTCTAATACAACATTTAATAAACTGGCTGGCTGATGCTCAGGCCATTCATATAATAGGGTGATTATTTGCCAAAATTACTTTTTTTTTGTGAAGAAATGTGATTTTATTCAATTACGAAAAAAATTAAATCAGTAAAACGAACAACTAATCTGATAGACATGACATTATAATAACCTAAAATCTCTTCTGTCTGACTCCTTTGTCAGGGCAATTTTTTATAACAACTTCCCTACTTAAATGACTTGGTTAGGCAAGTAGTCAACATTGTCGATTCAAGCCATTTTGCCTAGCCGATTGACTAAATGACTGAATATCATCAGGAAGCTAGTTGAACGGCGCCGTTTAGTGACGAGGGTAGGCTGTTAATTATACGTCTGGTTAAGCTTATTGGCTGCGACACATACATAGAGTCGATCTTTTTTGATTCTTGAAATTCAAGGTCATTTTCCGGACATGCTATAAGCAACTCTACATTGCGCAAGCAACGGTCGTTTTTCGGTAATTGAACTTTCGCGGACCACGCGCTATCTTCTTAATCTTAATATATATAAATCTCGTGTCACAATGTTTGTCCTCAATGAACTCCTAAACCACTTAACCGATTATAATAAAATTCGCACACCATGTGCAGTTCGATCCAACTTGAGAGATAGGATAGCTCACAAATGTTATCTTCTTAATATATATAAATTACGTGTCACGTTGTTTGTCCGCTATAGACTCTTAAACTACTTAACCCATTTCAATCAAATTTGCACACCGTGTGCAGTTCGATCTAACTTAACAGATAGGATAGCTCACATATATATATAAATAATAAACGCGAAGGAAGTCGCGGGGTGACAGCTAGTATAATTATATGGTGCCGCTCGACGCGTTAAATTAACTAACTTAAATTATCGTTTTTGCAGTAATATTGTTCTGTATAGAAATTTCAATTGCAGGTTAGATTAGCAGCAGTAAGATGTCTACACTCATTGTCGAGATCTGTGCAACAGCTGAGGACGACGTTTCAGGTAGTTAGACATTTTGCAATTAAGATAAGATTGATTACTGACTACAATAAATGCACAATACAATCAATTTGAAACTTTAACAATTAAATGAAATTTTAATGAGGGTCACTAGGTATCGCGGTAGGATAACCTGAGTGGCTGTAGCTAGTAGTTTTCTTAGGAACAATTTTGTGTCAATTATTCAATCAATACATACATCAATATATCAATTATATTCATTTACAGATATGATATGTATTCAGGTATATAATTTTATTGTAATTAATTTAAATTTACTGAAAATTTAATTGCAATATTTATTGTTATTGTACCCGAACATTGCACCAGATCTAAATCTCGGAAACGTGGAATGACTCTACCCATGTAGTCTGTCTTAATAGATAAATTTTTATCTAATTTGATGAACAGATCCATGGAGTTTATCGGATGTTAATTCGATCTCTAATCATGACAGAAACTGTCAATAAGAAAAACAGCTAATTACCGCCACTGGACTAAAACTCGATCACACTTCGAAATTAGCACACTTTTTTGTACACAGTTGTGACAATAAGAAAGTGTACAATACTGTACCGACTCCACTTAAGTGGGATAAGGGAGAACGATCGTTATGATTTTATGAGACGGGAATTGTTCTTACTCTTCGGTAATTATTCTTACTCTTCGGGAATTACTTTTACTCTCTTATTCTTCTACGGGAATCAGCACTGAAACTGCTATGCTGGGCACTGAGATTGCTATGCTGAGTGCTATGCGAGACGCAGCCGCGCGCGCGTACTCGCCTTCATAAAGACCGCCGAATGCGGTTGAAACTATTGTCGGAATAATCGACTAAATCGTACGTGAGTAATTCCCGTCTCACAAAATCAAAATGTGTGAAAACCTCGTCAGTTTCCATCATAAAAAAGAGGACGATCCTAATTAGTGACAGAAACGTTTATTTCAGGACCACGCAGTATGGCGTCCGCTGATGCAGCTTCTAACGGACTCTCCTGACACGGAACTGCTGACGGTGGGCTCGTCTACTCTCTGCAACTTGCTGCTCGAGTTCTCGCCCGCCAAAGAGCCAATGTTAGATCAAGGTTTGACACCCGCTGTCATACTACTCTTGACAGATCTCCGACAAACTAGATAAACAGAACTAGACATTGCCTAAGTCCTTGCTTAACTAGTTTAATCTACTCCTAGCTAGCTCCTACTTTTTTTTACACGATACTTAAGGCATTCCTTTGGATAATCTTAACTCTTGACTGCCTCGGGGGCTTAGTTGGTAGTGAACCTGCCTTCTGAACTATAGGGCGTGGCTTCGATTCTCACCTAGGGAAAACATTAATGAGATGAGCATTTGTGTTTGTTCTATGTCTGGGTGTTAATATCTATTTAAGTGTGTATTTAAAATAAATGTACTTATGTATATCAGTCTCTGGCTACAAGCTTTGCTAAGTTTGGGTCAGGCGACCATGTGCAATAATGTCACGAATATTTCTTTATTTATTTATGTGCCTGGCAAGCGAATATGTCGCTAGTAGTTTAAAACTAGTTAAGCAATGACTTGGCAATTCTTTTATTCAGTGCAAGTCATATGTCTTCAAAACAAATCAAATATCTTAATCCAATTAAGAATAAGAATATACACTTGTGAACGTCATAGTTATAAAATGACTGTACTACCTTGTTTGGAAGAAGAGCTACTACCCTGACGAACAGGCAGGAAACTAAGAGGCAATTGATTGACTGCCTCGGCTCAGCTCGGCCTGTGGTTCGGTCAGTTGGTAGTGAACCTGCCTTCTAAGCTTGGGGGTGTGGGTTCGATTCCCACCTAGGGCAATCATTTATGTTATGAACATTTGTGTTTGTTCTCTCTGGGTGTTAATATCTATTTATGTCTGTATAAAAAAATATATGTGTATGTGTATCAGTCTCTGGCAGCCATAGTACAAGCTTTGCTTGGTTTGGGGTCAGGCGACTCCGGCGACTCAGGCGAGAGGTGTGTGAGTCCCGGTTTTTTTATTTTTTCAAAAATATTTAGCTTTGAACTAGTAACATCATAAATGTGACAGGGGGAGGAAGACGGTCCTCATCATCATCTTTAGGACTCATCCTTTTAACTGTGGGCGCTGGTGGGTAGTGTCGGATGAAGGAAACACGCTCGCATACTTAGCAAACTATTTTTCATACAGAAAACTTTAAATAAAAATATTCACACAAACTTAACGTTCACCAAGCAAAAAAATGTTGTTGACCACTGTACTCGGCGAGCTAGCTACCTCGTCATACCCAGGCATCGAACAAAATACGGCAAAACAACGCTTACTAATGAAGGAGCGCGGCTTTTTAAAAAACTACCCTCTCATATGTAAAAGAAACGTCAACTCATTTCACACATTCAGGAAACAATTAGCTCGACATATTATCGAAGACAGATAAGATCCCTATTTTGAATAAGGAAATGCGTGAAATGAGTCTAGAATTTTAAGAATTGTTAAATATTTATTTTTATACTAATATAATATACAAAAAACTGCCTTTAATATTATTCCGTTTTTTAGTATTTGTTGTTATAGCGGCAACAGAAATACACCATCAGCAAAAATTTAAACTGTCTAATTATCACGGTTAGTGAGATCCAGCCTGGTGGCAGACGGACAGACAGACGGACGGACAGACAGCGGAGTCTTAGTAATAGGCTCCTGTTTTATCCTTTGGGTACGGAACCCTAAAAACCAACTTTCCGTCATCCGAATCAGATGTTGTAAAGAAACCGCTCGACAGATTTCGATACAAGCTCGTGTCACGCGATAAGTTTCAATTTCGCGTAACGGTCGTAAACTTGAGTTTTGTTTTAGAGTGAATTATCTGTTCGTAGTACTATTACTTATTCTGTGATACTATACTTTCAGGTGCTGTAGAAATGCTGTGTAATCTGACCAAGAGGCCTGAAGCGGCGTTGAGGCTGAACGGCATCTGGGCACTAATGAACATGGCTTTCCAGGTAAATGCGCAGAACTGTGTGTGTGTCTGTGACAACTAGCTGTGTGCGTGTGTGTGTTATAACGTTAGGGTAGTAATGGAGGGTACCTAGGTAGTAAATAGGGTACAAGCTGTCTCTGTTCCTAATGTTATCCAGATCTATTAATTGTTTGAGCTTGAAGAAGTAGCAAACGAACACTCAAACTTACAAACTTTTACATGTACCTATAGTATTAGTAGTAAATTCCATTTTTAATTTTGAGCCACTGAGATTTAACAAGCTGTCTCTGTTCCGAATGTTATCCAAATCTAATAATCGTTTGAGCTTGAAGAAGTAGCAAACGAACACTTAAATTCACAAACTTTTACATGTATAGTATTAGTAGTACAGTCCATTTTTAATTTTGAGCCATTGAGATATAACAAGCTGTCTCTGTTCCGAATGTTATCCAAATCTAATAATCGTTTGAGCTTGAAGAAGTAGCAAACGAACACTTAAATTCACAAACTTTTACATGTATAGTATTAGTAGTACAGTCCATTTTTAATTTTGAGCCACTGAGATTTAACAAGCTGTCTCTGTTCCGAATGTTATCCAAATCTAATAATCGTTTGAGCTTGAAGAAGTAGCAAACGAACACTTAAATTCACAAACTTTTACATGTATAGTATTAGTAGTACAGTCCATTTTTAATTTTGAGCCATTGAGATATAACAAGCTGTCTCTGTTCCGAATGTTATCCAAATCTAATAATCGTTTGAGCTTGAAGAAGTAGCAAACGAACACTTAAACTCACAAACTTTTACATGTATAGTATTAGTAGTACAGTCCATTTTTAATTTTGAGCCATTGAGATATAACAAGCTGTCTCTGTTCCGAATGTTATCCAAATCTAATAATCGTTTGAGCTTGAAGAAGTAGCAAACGAACACTTAAATTTACAAACTTTTACATGTATAGTATTAGTAGTACAGTCCATTTTAATTTTGAGGCATTGAGATATAAGTAGGTACTTATTACGTACTAGAGCAGCTGTTCCAAACAAAAACCGTCACACAACTCGATACCCGCGTGGTTTGACTCACGTCAAATTGTGCTGCAGCGCTAAAATATTCGTAATGTCGTCTAACTCATGATCCAAAAAAACAATTTCTAGCATTCCAGGAACAAACACGTAATGACGTCAATCGTCATCCGTCTCTTTCGAACTATTTGTAAATGACTTCTTTCGGTCTCGCTTAAGCATCGATTGACGTCACTACGTGTTGCCCACGAGACATGAATGCTATACCTAGCGGAGTATGTTATTATATCATGGTCTAACTCAACTATTAAAACATGCAGCGCTAGATCCATATAGATATTGATATTTTTTGAGCTTTAATGTTTTAGACTTAAGGTTGATATTGTATAGGTTGTCACAAAACTAACCACCGACATCATATATATAGACGGAGCAGAAAGTGAAACAGCGCATCCTATGCTGCCTCGGCACAGAGCAAATGTTCCGTCTACTCGGCGACAGCGATACGAGAGTCATCATGAAGACGCTGGGGTTACTGCGGAATTTACTCTCCACGACGCATCATATCGACGCTATTATGAGCGAGTATTCGTCGCAAGTTATGCAGGTTAGTTAAAAAAAAAAAATTATGACTGCGAAGTACCTTCTAACTTAATTTTTTTGTGAAATTTACGTTTTTATCGGTATGAATGTAAGGGTCAAAATAGCATGTTTTAGTGAAATCAAATTAGGACGACGTTAGGTAATGGAACATTATCATAAGATAAAGTAGTATAATGCAACATCATTAAATTAATGACATCATAAGCGTTAATGGTTTATTACGTAATGGGGTACTAATGTTTGCCTTTGTGCGACTGACTGAGAACTATTAAGAGGGCCGCGACGTTCTGAAATTTCCATACAAACGCGCTACTCAATTTTCTTGAAAACCGTTTGTCAGATTATGATGAAATTTAGCATGTACAATTAAATTAACAATATCTCCGCCCCTATGTTCTTGGTTTTTTTAAAAACGTTCTCAAGCTAAAATAGAGCTATGAAAAATATCCGCATTTTTAAGGGGTCACTTTTGACTGATTTATTCAATAGGTAGACAAAGCAAATCAAAAATTCCATTACATAGGGAGGTTGTCTACATTATTAGCTGTTAAATGAATCCATAATACAAGGGAAATTCTTAGTTACTTACGAATGATTACAGAAGTGTAAAAGTCATTAAAAAAAAATTAAATTGCACTTTGTCACTCTGTAGGTAAGTTTAGAGGCTCGTCAGTATCGTTACTCGCTCTCTTCGCTCGTCTTCTTCTTCTAGACGAAATGGCTATAGAATACCTTAAGCCAATGCGAAGTTAGTCTAGGTCGCCTAGGTCGAAATTAGTTAGGTCGCCGGACTCTGTTTCGCTTAAGGCGCGAAATTAAAATTTTTAAGTTTTTTGTTTTTGTAGCTAGACCGGGTAACTAAATCCTAATCCTTACTAATATTATAAATGCGAAAATGAGTTTGTTAGTTTGTTACGCTGAAACTACTAAACCAATTACCATGAAATATTGCATTAAGTATGTTCGAACCATTTAGTTAGTTCACCACAAATCCGTTAGATGGCGGTGCATCGTTAACACGCGCAAGCGTTTGTCGCATGAATTACTTACGCCTTATTCGAACCATTTAGTTAGTTAGCACACTGGCGGCGGCCGACTCACCCGCGCGGATACAACCCGCGATAACATACATACTACATACAAACATACACTGTGGCGGCGACCGGCTCGCTCGCGCCCGCGCGCTGCATGTGGGCCACACGGATACAACCCGCGGTAACATACATACATATATACTACATACAAACACTCTGTGGCGGCGGCCGACTCACCCGCGCGCGGCAAGTGGACCGCGCGGATACAACCCGCGATAACATACATACATACTACATACAAACATACTCTGTGGCGGCAGCCGTCACATCCGCGCGCGGCAAGTGGGCCGCGCGGATACAACTCGCGGTAACATACATACATACTACATACAAACATACACTGTGGCGGCGGCCGACTCTGCGCGTGGCAAGTGGGCCGCGCGGATACAGTCCGCAATAACATACATACATACATACTACATACAAACATACACTCTGTGGCGGCGGCCGACTCACCCGCGCGCGGCACGTGGGCCGTGCGGATACAACGGTAACATACAGACATACTACATACAAACATACTGTGGCGGCAGCCGTCACATCCGCGCGCGGATACAACCCGCGGTAACATACATACATACATACATACAAACAAACAAACACTCTGTGGCGGCGCCCGACTCGCCCGAGCGCTGCATTTGGGCCGCGCGGATACAACCCGCGGTAACATACATACATACATACTACATACAAACATACACTCTGGCGGCGACTGACTCGCCCGCGCGTGGCAAGTGGGCCGCGCGGATACAACCCGCGATAACATACATACATACATACTACATACAAGCACACTGGCGGCGGCCGACTCACCCGCGCGGATACAACTCGCGATAACATACATACTACATACAAACATACACTCTGTGGCGGCGACCGGCTCGCTCGCGCCCGCGCGCTGTATGTGGGCCGCGCGGATACAACCCGCGGTAACATACATACATACATACATACATACATACATACATACATACATACATACATACATACTACATACAAACATACACTCTGTGGCGGCGACCGACTCGCCCACGCCCGCGCGGGGCAAGTGGGCCGCGCGGATACAACCCGCGATAACAAACATACATACATACTACAAACAAACACACTGTGGCGGCGGCCGACTCACCCGCGCGGATACAACCCGCGATAACATACATACATACTACATACAAACACACTGTGGCGGCGGCCGACTCACCCGCGCGCGGCAAGTGGGCCGCGCGGATACAACCCGCGATAACATACATACATACAACATACATACATACAAACACTGACTGCGGCCGGCTCGCCAGCGCCCGCGCGCGGCAAATGGGCCGCGCGGATACAACCCGCGGTAACATACATACATACATACAACATACATACATACATACATACAACATACATACATACATACAAACACTGACTGCGGCCGGCTCGCCAGCGCCCGCGCGCGGCAAATGGGCCGCGCGGATACAACCCGCGATAACATACATACATACATACACTCTGTGGCGGCGCCCGACTCGCCCGCGCGCGGCAAGTGGGCCGCGCGGATACAACCCGCGGTAAAATACATACATACTACATACAAACATACACTCTGTGGCGGCGGCCGACTCACCCGCGCGCGGCAAGCGGGCCACGCGGATACAACCCGCGGTAACATACATACATACATGCATACATACATACAAACACTGTGACTGCGGCCGGCTCGCCAGCGCCCGCGCGCGGCAAGTGGGCCGCGCGGATACAACCCGCGATAACATACATAGATACATACTACATACATACATACACTCTGTGGCGGTGCCCGACTCGCCCGCGCCCGCGCGCGGCAAGTGGGCCGCGCGAATACAACCCGCGATAACATACATACATACATACATACTACATAAAAACATACACTCTGTGGCGGCGCCCGACGCGCCCGCGCGCGGCAAGTGGGCCGCGCGGATACAACCCGCGGTAACATAAATACATACATACAAACAAACACTCTGTGGCGGCAGCCGACTCACCCGCGCGCGGCAAGTGGGCCGTGCGGATACAACGGTAACATACATACATACATACTACATACAAACATACTCTGTGGCGGCAGCCTTCACATCCGCGCGCGGCAAGTGGGCCGCGCGGATATAACCCGCGGTAACATACATACATACATACATACAAACAAACAAACACTCTGTGGCGGCGCCCGACTCGCCCGCGCCCGCGCGCTGCTTGTGGGCCGCGCGGATACAACCCGCGGTAACATACATACATACTACATACAAGCACACTGGCGGCGGCCGACTCACCCGCGCGGATACAACCCGCGATAACATACATACTACATACAAACATACACTCTGTGGCGGCGACCGGCTCGCTCGCGCCCGCGCGCTGCATGTGGGCCGCGCGGATACAACCCGCGGTAACATACATACATATATACATACAAACTACATACAAACATACACTCTGTGGCGGCGACCGAGTCGCCCACGCCCGCGCGGGGCAAGTGGGCCGCGCGGATACAACCCGCGATAACATACATACATACATACTACAAACAAACGCACTGTGGCGGCGGCCGACTCACCCGCGCGGATACAACCCTTGGTAACATACATACATACTACATACAAACACACTGTGGCGGCGGCCGACTCGCCAGCGCCCGCGCGCGGCAAGTGGTCCCCGCGCGGATACAACCCGCGGTAACATACATACATATATACTACATACAAACACTCTGTGGCGGCGGCCGACTCACCCGCGCGCGGCAAGTGGAACGCGCGGATACAACCCGCCGGTAACATACATACATACATGCTACATACATACATACATATACTGTAGCGGCGACTGACTCGCCTGCGCCCGCGCGCGGCAAGTAGGCCGCGCGGATACAACGGTAACATACATACATACATATTACTTACATGCATACACTCTGTGGCGGCTGCCGACTCGCCCGCGCGCGGCAAATGGGCCGTACGGATACAACCCGCCGGTAAATAAATACTAAATACTACATACACACATTTGATTTGTATTTTTGTAGTTTTGTATGTTTGTAACGAATTAATTCTAAAACTACTGGTCAGATTTCTAAAATTATTCTACCAATAGAAAGCTACATTATTCCTGAGTGACATAAGCTATAAAACGCGGGCGAAGCCACGAGCAAAACAGCTAGTTATGTATATGTCGGAACGGACGAACGTAGCACCGACATCAGATGCCAGGTCATGGCAGATTAGTATTAGATAGGGTTCTACTATACCGTGGCGTAAGTTTATCGGGCGACGAGAATGACACAGGGCACGACCATTAAACGTCACGTCGTTTAGTCGGTCACATGACATTACACTTAGGTATTACAATCGTTATTAAATTCGGTTCAAAGCAACTGGAATCTGGATAACTCAAAAACTAGGTATGGCTCTTTGTCAGCGTGTGCACCGGGCGAGCGCCGTCGAGCGAAAGGCTTGAGCTGCTGCAAGCGACGCCTCTTAATAGGCGCTGGGGTGGGGAGCGAGTGGCGTGTTCGCTGACGAGTCACCTGTTGCCAGTGTTGCCAATCTGTGGGAATTCTCCAACCTGTGGGGGAAAACGTGGGGAATCCTCATTCGACCCGTATCGAGCTTGTCAACATTTGGAAGGCAACCCGTTCCAGGTCGATGGTTTAGTTCCGGAGAATTTTAAAAAGTACTGCTTAAAAGAGTGAACCTATTTTCCTAGCTAAATCGTTCAGTAGAAAAAGACAACCATGTTGCCATACCATTGCATAGTAATTTATTATTTTTTACTATACTTTGTAACAAACTACCTACATTATACTTACTTTACAAGTATTGCGTGCAGTGCAGACAACATAAAATAATCGAGTGCACTCTAGTGCCGACTGTTATTGTGCAAATAACAAACCTACCCGAATGTTTGTTGTTTATTTCGTCTACTAAAGTAATAATAACAATCAAGATTTAGAGCAAATATAGACAAGTGGTTGTTAAAATGTAAAGAAAAAGCTCAAGA
Source organism: Peribatodes rhomboidaria (assembly GCA_911728515.1). Taxonomy (NCBI): domain Eukaryota; kingdom Metazoa; phylum Arthropoda; class Insecta; order Lepidoptera; family Geometridae; genus Peribatodes; species Peribatodes rhomboidaria. The sequence goes on along the minus strand of OU452179.1, from coordinate 12,647,152 downwards.
TAAAAAAGACGACGATAATTCTTATGTACGTTATAAAACCATAAATGCTCGTTTAATCTTTTTCAAATGCAAATGTAGAAAGAAAATTTAGAGTCCTGAAGAATTTAAAACAGAGAACCGAAATTGCCTACACACCGACACTGTAGTGACGCTTATGGCCACTAGAGAAGGTATTAAGAAGAAAGGAGGGAGCATAAAATTTAACCTTTCAAATGATATGTTGACCAAAAAAGTTTGGCGTACTAAAGAGCTGCAAAAGATAGATAATAATCATATAAATTAGTAGATACGATGTAGTAGATTAAAATCGTGTGTTAATTTAATTTTAATTATTAAACTTTAATATTATTATTAAAAATGTTGTAAAAAATAAGTTTAATGAAAACGAACACGACTTTTTTTATATTAGAAATTGTGGGGAATATTAATTTTATTTTCCCCAAAGTTGGGGATTTTCAGCCCGATGTTTGGGTAATCCAGAACATGGACATTGTAAGTTGTGTATATAAGTTTAAAGAGATTCCTTTTAATGTATTTAATTAACTTTTTGTCTGTTGTGACTGTACCTTACCCAAATGAAACAAAATAAAATACATATATTAATTTATACCATTTTGAGGCGGTCAAACGAATATGAAAGGGTCCAATGGAAATAACAACACATCTAGAATTTTCAATTTCAAAAAAATTGAGTATATTTAATTAACATTTCAATACATTTACTTAAATCTAGGACTTTCCGTGTTAGAACCTTTGGATCACATAAGCAAACTTGACCCTAAACACCCTCCCATGCTGTACACCTTACTCAGTTGTGAGCCCAAGTACCTCCGGCCTCAGATTTCTTCTGAATTGAATTTTTATAAGGCTGACTTTGAAGCTATTACATCGGAACTTAATAATACTGACTGGAATACGATGCTCAATGAGTGTTCGTCAGTAAATGAAATGTCTTCAACTTTCTACAGCATTCTCAGGAGTTTAATTGATAAGCATGTTCCAAAACACAAGTTTAACAAAAAACGGTTTCCTCCTTGGTTTAACAATAAGTTAGTAAAACTTCTTGCTGAGAAAAATAAGCTAAGGTTGAAATACCGTAAGTATAAAAATCCCCGTGATCTTTTCGAATTTAATATTTTGAGGGAGCGTGGACATACATTATCTAACACCTTATATACCGAATACATGAAGAAAACTGAGGACGGTATAGCGAAAAATTCTAAGGACTTCTGGAGGTATGTTAACAACAAACGCAAGGAACGCTCTTCTTATCCCGCTGAGATGCATCTCTACGAGAAAACAGCTAACACCGGTCTGAGTATAGCCAATCTTTTTGCAGAAAACATCTCTAAGGTTTTTTCCTCGGATATGCATGCTCAGGGCCGTAATGAGACCACTTTAGCTAACTTTCATAATTGCATAGGCATTGTTAAATATACTGAGCGCGAAATTTTGAAAAAAATTAAGCAATTGGATATTTCGAAAGGTCCAGGTCCCGACGGCATCCCACCACTACTAGTTAAACATTGTGGATCTGCCATGGCTCTACCACTCACTTTAATTTTTAATAAATCTTTACATGTTGGAGAATTCAATGGAAAAAGGCCAAAATTATACCTTTACATAAAAAAGGGAATCTGGATGATGTTAAAAATTACAGACCAATTTCTATTTTGTCGTGTTTTTCTAAATTATTTGAGGCCATACTTTGTCCCATACTTTCTCGTCATCTCAGTCACCTTCTGTCTGACCATCAACATGGTTTTAGGATTGGACGTTCCGTTGAGACCAATTTAGCTGCCTTTGTATCTGAGATATCTCAAGAAGTTGATAGGGGACGTCAGGTAGATGCTGTGTATACCGACTTTAGCAGCGCTTTTGACAAAGTTAGTCATTCAGTATTATTAATGAAGTTAGAGCGAGCTGGCATCCACGGGTCTTTTTTAAAATGGTTTCGGTCTTATCTCTGTCAAAGACAGCAAGTAGTTTTCATTAATGGTTTCGAGTCTGACGCGTTTATTGCTGAATCTGGAGTGCCACAGGGATCGCATCTGGGTCCCATACTCTTCTCATTGTTTATTAACGATATGTCCACTCATATAAAACACTGTAATTTTAAAATGTTTGCCGATGACCTTAAAATCTATAGAGTAATTGATACTACGACGGACGGCAATCTTATACAAAGTGATATTGATAGTATTAAATTATGGTGCGACGAAAACAGGATGCATCTCAATGCTCAAAAATGTTTCTACATTAAATACACCCGCAAGAAAAAACCTATCGATATTAAATACACGTTGAACGGAAATGTTTTGCAGGAGGTGAGTGAAATGCGAGACTTAGGAGTAATTATTGATAGCCAGCTGTCCTTCAAGTCGCATATTGACGCAATCGTGAAAAAAGGAGCACAGTTACTAGGCTTTATAAGACGTAACAGTAAGAGCTTTAGATTTCCTTTAACAAAAATTATTTTGTATAATGCATTGGTACGAAGCTGTTTAGAGTATGCAAGCGTGGTCTGGAATCCCTTTTATTCATTGCACTCTCAGCGAATCGAAGGCATTCAACGGGCTTTTACACGATCATTGGCCTTCTCAAGCCAGGGTATTTCTCACAGAAGTCCTTACGATAATCGTCTTATTATCGATAAGTTTTTTCAAAATGCGTACCCTGCGCGACCGGCGAAAGATCCGTGATCTAACATTTCTTCATAAAGTGATCCATGGTTTCTCTGACTGTCCATCTATCTTGAACGAAATTTGTTTGCATGTTCCTTGCCGCTATCCTAGACACAGAATTTCTCGGATTTTAGGTTGGCGCCAAATCGCTAGAACTAATTTGGCACTTAACTCTCCCACGCGAAGGTTATGTCGCACTTATAATGAAGTCAACCTCTCCGTGGACGATCTAGATATTTTCAACGATTCTATAACTGTTTTTAAAACCAAACTTATCAAGTCCCTTTAGATCCTTATTCATAATGTCGAATTTGTTTTGTTTAACTTTCTTTTACATTTGTTTCTATGTATTAAGTATTTCTATTTTTAATCTTTAAATAATTGTTTTTTACCACTGTTTAATGCAAATGCTGTATACGCCTATAAAGGGTGTTCATATCAGCTCCATGTGTTTAGCAATTTAATTTTGAAAGTGTAATATGATCACTGTTGGCGTATCTTTATAAATAAATAAATCTATAATTACAATAAAATGTCTTCTAACTGAGATTACAAGCAATAAGTATTCTTAATCATAATTTAAAAAAAAACATCAAGTGCTTTAAAAAACTTAACTAAAGCCAATTCATTGTACAGAGCGTTCAACTTATGCGTACAATTAAGTTGTGGCGCCACTATCGCATTTTCGGGACAAATCTCCAACCTTTCTGTCTTATATTTTTAGTTCATCATTGGCTCACCTCAACTAGTCCACTGGGGCAATTGCGTCTTTCGAGAATTACTGACAAACCCTTCACAAACTAGGCAACTAACGCCATCTTGTACAGATTCTTGTAACTACAGATAGGAAAAAGATGGCGGTGCCTAATTTGTGAAGGGTTTGTCAGTAACTCTTGAAAGACGCAATTGCCCCACGGACGCATTTGCCCCAGTTGACCCTACATATGGTTTTATTACTAGTAGATCGCCTCGAATGGAGACCTTCGGTGCTATTCACAATCATTCGCAAACGTTTCCGATCGGATCCCAGAAATTTCAAACTCAAATTGTTCGAATCTCAGTCTACTTATAAATCTCTCAATGATTCGCGGGGACCCATTCTGTAGATATCACGGACCGCTCGCTTTTGCAAAATAAAATTGGCCTTTACATCAGCAGCGGAACCCCACAGCAAAATGCCATATGACATTACGCTGTGAAGTAAGCAAAGTAAACCATCCGAGCTGTAGCTATATCCGTCAGTTGCCTCATCTTACGAACCACATAAGCAGCTGAACTAAGTCTTGTATTGTGTTATTGCAGGCTGTGATAGTAGTTCTAGAAGGTTCGTACCCCGCGGAGGTGAAAGAGCAAGCGCTCTGCATACTTGGGAACATCGGGGACGGGGAACAGGCCAAGGACTTCATCATGGCCAACGAGGACGTGCTGAGGAAACTCGTTGACTACCTAGTAAGTTGGACCTGTACAAAAAGGAGGAGATTCTTAATTCGACTGTTTTTTTTAGCTCACTCTCAATTACCACCACCAAAACGGCCACCAGTGGTGTTAGGTCAATCAATTTTTGTCCCAACTGTCGCCAGTAAGGCTTGTTGGGACACAAAATTATTTATTGTGCCATCACCACCAAACTGCCACCATTGGTGAAAACTACAGTCAAACCGATAGAACTCTAACATGGAAAGCCATTTGATAATTTTTGACACAGGAACACAGCTTAACCGTATAATTACTTTAAAATGACAAAACGCTAAAAATAATAAGCATTGTTTATGACCAACGAGCCCCACTGGCGGCAGTTGGGACAAAAATTAAAATTTTGTACTAACGACCACCACTGGTGGATATTTTGGTGGTGATCATTGGGAGCAAGGCTTTTTTTGTAATGCAGAATGTAGATAAAGAATTTGGTGTGTTCTAATGTGTACTGTAATGTCTGTAAGGCCTGCATGCTAAAACGACGCTCAGTCATGAATCTATATTGAAAACTGGTTTTACCATACATAAAAATAGGCTTACCCCCTGTCACATTTGGGACCGAATATCGTCCGGCGAAGTGTGGGTGTTGTACACCCCCTCTGCCAGTTCCTTCGGAGGAAAGGCGTGACGATGTTAACACGATATGACAGTTACAATAAAACAGCTAGTTATCACAGCTTGAAATCGAGACTCATGACTGAGTGTCGTTTCAGCATGCGGGCCTTAGAGTGTACGGTACAACTGGAGCGGGCGTCCGCGCTAGACCTAAATTGAAAAATAGTATAAGCGCAGCGCTAAATGGTTTTCGCATAGATGACGGGTCTTTACACGCGCGATGGAAAGCAGACGCACAGTGCAAACGCACGCAAACGCCTTGTAGCTTATCATGATAAGTGCTACGATCGAACACGTTTGCCCGGAGGAACAGATTTCAGGCCGATTCAAAATTAATGACTATGAAGTTAGGCGCGAGACGCTGCGCAGTAGCGAACACGAAGGCATGCGCAGGCGTCAGAGAGGCAAGACGCCGCAGTCTCGCTTGCGGCGCACTTCACAGCCGCCATTAAGTTTGAATCAGAAATTCAGAACTAGATTTGTTTGTTAGTTTACTGTATGTACAAATATTGTATGTGTGCAGGCGCACCCAGAGAGCAAGCTCCAAGAGGCGGCGCTATTCGTAGCGGGGAACTTGGTGTGGAACGGTCACGCGGGCGCGGCGGAGCGGCGCGCGAGGCTCCGCGAGCTCGGCGTGCTGCGCGCGCTCACGCTGCTGCGCCTGCGACCCGACGCCACGCACCTGCAGGACAAGTAAACTATACACACACACACACACACACACATAAACACGCGCGCACACGCGCACGCACATACACGTGCGTGTACACATACACATTCGCGCACACACACAAACACAGTCGCGCACACACACAAACACCCACGCACACACCCACAAACACCCACCCTCACAAACACACACACACACACACTCACAAACACACACACACACTCACAAACACCCACACACTCACAAACACACACAAACACACACACACACGTACACACACTAACCCCCTTACTAACATGGGCTCTGTGAGCTGAAGAGCTCGCGAAAATTCTTTCGTATGTCCTTCTGGCCGGAGTCTACCCTCTACAGCATAGGTATTCACAATCATTCGGAAACTTTTCCGTTCGGGTCACAAAAAAAAATAACTGAAATTATTCTAATCTCGTATTCATAAGTGTTTAAACGTGATTGATTCTTTCGATTATTATTATTATATTTTATTATTATTTCTTATATCTCATTATTATTATTTATACTTGATTCCCTGTTCCTAACTGAATAAAAGAAGATTGGGATTCGAACAATTTGAGTTTGAAATTTGTGGTATCCGATCGGAAACGTTTCCGAATGATTGTGAATAGCGCCGCTGGTCGCATTTCACGAGAATCGGTTGAGAAATGCGAATTGTAAAGTAGAAGCTGGACAGAGGCCAGACGGACACACGAAAGCATTTATATCGAAGCTGAAGCAGAAATGTTTCGCTCGCTGACGCTCGTTCAGTCGATAAACGTTGTATAGCCTCAGAATAGTTATTCAGTGTTTTGTCTTTTTCAGTCAAGTTAAAACATTTAAAAGAAAGAAAAAGACTAAACACTGTATTCCGAGGCTATATGACGTTTGTTAGTAAAGGGAAGAAATAGAATAGAATTATTTATTGACGGAGAGAAAACGAGGTCTCATAGTCTAATAGTAAATTTGTCTACTGTGAATACAACTGGGTATAGGGGTTGTAGAGATATGAGGGTAGCGCAGTCTTAAAATTCTACTTTACTTTATTTCAGTTTACTTCACTTTACTTCACTTTACTTTACTTCACTTTACTTCAAGCCAAAATTTCGACTCAATAATTTCACACAATTTTTCATGTTTCCAGAATAAAGAGCGCCCTGGCCGAGTTCAATGACACCACATAATATCACAAGAGCCGCAAACGCAGGCGTTCGCGTACAGAGTGATCATTGCGTTAGTAGAACGCAGGTGTTGACGCAGAGTGGGCGTTGCGTTTGAACGCAACGGCTTACGGAGAGTGGTCATTGCGTTTGAACACAGACGCATGCGTTTTTGTCGAGTGATGTTGTGCGTTTTGATGGTGGTGGTTAAAGCACACTGTTACAGAAATATTGGCTGTACGATGCTTGATCAATATCGACTAAAAATTAGTGAGAAACAAAATGAATTTGAAATGACATATATGCAGAGTAATTTTATATGCAGTGCCCAAATTTTAAGTACATACACATAGATGAGTAAAAATAAAATAACCGTAGTCTATAGTTTGATACACTTGGTACAAAAATAAAAGTCAAAGTCAAAGTCAAAATGTTTTTATTCAATTTAGGTATCAAAGAAACACATATGAACGTCAAAGTTTTTTTTTAAATAGACTCGATATCGAAATAACTTGACCTGAAATAAAAGCATAGTCATTAAACTGTATTATACGAGTATGCATGACATTATCACACGGGACGTTTATTCCTAAATTTTGGGATAGATTAATATAAAAGAAAATGGTTGTTTTTTTTTTGTTTTACTTTATTTTTTTCGTTTATCATGATTAGATATCATGATAAAAATATGGGCACTCCAAAAAAATTACCTGTATAATTATGAGATTTGTAAAGTATTTGTTTAATTGCTTGAATAAATGGAATATAACTAACAAATACTAAAATAAATAACAAAAACTATAGCATCAACTTAGCAATACTGATTTTTAAAAACTGTCATCGTCGTATACGAGATTTTGTGACAGTGTGCGTTAGCCGAAGTGATGGACAAACGAACGAATAATCGTGAACTTGCTTAGTGTTTAGTGAGGCTTGTGATTGTAACTACAGTGAGCTATCGAGTCATAACGATAAGGGCTTTTCTTGTATTACGTAAGATAATAATTGAGTACTAGTTTTTTTTTGTGTGAGCGGGTTTCATCCTAGCTGAAGGCACGCACCAATTTGTTCATTGTGTGTTCATATGTGCGTATTTCATGTCATCTGCTACATAACTGGAGCCCGGTGTATGGCGACAAACTCGCCCCTTGTCATTTGGGACTGAATATCGTCCGGCGAAGTGAAAGTGTTGTAATTCACCTCTGCCAGCACCTTCGGGGGAAAGGCGTGACGATATGTTACGTTATGTTCGTTTTTTTAATGAGCGGGTTCCATCGCAGCCGAAGGCACTCACCAATTTGTTCATTGTGTGATCATACATACTAAATGTCATTTGCTACATAACCGGAGCCAGGTATATGGAGACAGGCTTGCCATGTCACATTTGGGACTGAATATCGTCCGGCGAACTGAGGGCGTTGTATTTGACCTCTGCCAGCACCTTCGGGGGAAAGGCGTGACGATGTGTTGTTTTACACAATCCTGTATAATAATTGGCCAATAAAAAAAATCTAGCATTTGGCGATTTTAGGGCGCATTTATTGTTGAAGATGGAAAAGCGCCATCTAGTTTAAATTGCTTCAAAGTAAAACAGCTAGTAATTTCTCACCAACCAGTATAACGGGGTGGCAGGTTGGACACTAAAACCCCTTACTAATAAACGTTGTAAAGCATCGGAATAGTTATATACATATATATATATATATATATATATTATTATTATTTTGATTGAGTAAACACATTTTAAAGAAAGCAATAAAAACATTAAAACTTTACAACATTTATTAATAATATGGGGCATGATAATTCATGATCACGTGTAAAGTATTCAAAAATAAGATCATTAACATACCAATGATCCACTTCTTCAAAATTGTCTCACGTAATAAAAGAAAAGACCCTTTTACAAAGTGAATACAAGTTCATTACTTATGACAACTGGGGCCCTGTTCGGAGATTTGAGATTTTCATCTCACCTTGTTGCTCTCGTTTGAATAGTCATAGGTGTGAGAGTGACCAAAATAAAATCTCATCTCATCTCCGCTTAAGATAGCTTCCGAGCACTGTAACTCGATGTTAACGAGTCTTCTGTAGACCTCAACATTTTCAGAATACACTTCAGATGTTTGCTATCCGACAGTCCGATCCGATAGTCTGATCCGGCTATCGGAAGGCGTTTGTGTCATTAATAACACTCAATCGGATTGGACGTCCGATTATAGCATCGGACTCAACTTACTGCTAAGGTTGAGGTTGGGCGGCTCGAAGGGACTCATAAATCGCGTGCAAGCCTGACATAATTTGATTAAAAACTAAGAAAATCTATGATTTTCATTACAACACAAATCACAATCATATTTTTGTATTATGTAGGTAATTGACATTCTGTAGATTCATTTGCATGCAAACAAGACAACTAGCTGAAGTGAGCGGGGAGTATTCCACGCTGATTGGTCCGTTCAAGATCATGAACATCGTTACTAGCGTGTGATTGGTAGTCGGATTTACATAAGCGCTATTTAGCTAATTAATTGTCTAATTGTGTCTACAGGGTGATTCGTTATTCTTTGTACGTGATGAACTTGTACAATCACTAAATAGAATAGAAGCTAAGTAATTTATTGTAAATATTGCAATTTGTTGTTATTTCGTCGTGGAGTGTTATTTATTATTGTATCATGTTGAAAATTCTCATAATCATTCATTTGTAACTCTATACTCGTTAAGGGTTGGTTCAGACCGAACGGGAAAAAGGCTCGAGCAATTATTAGCGTCATTGACAAATAAACCATGTATTACTATAGCCTACAATACAAAATCGCATAATATCGAGGTGACACTGATTTCCTTGTCGATTACGATTTTGTATTTTAAGCTATGGTGATATGGTTAATTTCTCAATGACGTCAAAAAGTTTTCAAGCATTTTTCCGTTCGGTCTCAACCGACCCTAACAATCTACTGTAATGAATTTTCTGAAAGATATTACAAAACTATGTATGGAACGTTTGTGTACATTTTGTATGTTTGTATCAAAGAGGTGAATTTCGAAATTGCTTCAAATGTAAGCCAGCGCAAAGTCATCAGGAAATCGATTATATTTGTATGTTTGTAAAATGATTTTCCGTATTTAGATAATATTTCACTATAAGCTACGGACAAAACTGCTCGTAGGCAATGCTGGCAGCTGGAGCGTTAATAAAGCAAATTTTTTTTTGAAAAAACGATATTTGTCTTTAATATGATTGCGTAAATGTGGAAAGTGCTATAAGAAGTTAAGGCCTGGTATTCGCCTGGTTCGCCTGGTTGATATGAAGAATTGTGATGATCAGGTGAAAAAAAATACAACTGGTAGAAAAACAGCCAAAATCAGTTTAATCGAAGCAGAATTTTGAAAATCATTCTCATTTTGAGAAAAAAAAAAAAATCACAAAAAGTATCTTTAAAACGGTTTGAGCGTAGTTCTCTAAATTTTCAGCGATTACAACACAAACTTTTTCGATGATTAAATAGCCAGATTAGTTCTCTAAAGTTTAACCTAGGAACTTATTCTTATTTGTGTTCTATTTACGATTAATACCAATAAAAATAGCAAAATAAATTAAGCGCCGTTCTCATTTTACCATCAAATATGAAATACGATTTTCAACTTAAAATGCGCTTCATTTTGAGTTGAAAATCGTTAATCCTTAATTAACGAAGGTCATCGTATGACCGAGATGACAGCATCCGCAGCTTTACGACGCTCCTACCCGCATTGTGACGCGCAGGTTTGACTGTAGCTTTATGGTTTATTATATGGTGTTAGATGGTGAATTTGAACTTGCAACCTTCCGGATACTCTCGTTGCTTTACCAAATAAATTACGGTCGCTTCCAAACAGTCTTCGAATTTTTCTTAAACTGCCTATTGCAGCCCTATTATACATTATAACATTGTAAAATGAGAAGCGTATTCGGAAGGTTGCAGGTTCAAATCTCCCAGGGCAATGAATTTTTTAAACTTTTCACCAGCATTTTGTAAGCAAACCAAAAATCTATTTTATCCATTTATTTCTTTTAAGAATCTGGTTAATCATTTTATAAATCGAGTGAAAACATGCAGGGCTGATTGATTTATCTTTTGTTTGACCATTCGCAGTGCTACGTTGTAAAGTTATATTGGATGTGGACGACGGCGCGATGTTACTGCGTTTGTCTCTTTTCAACACTAAAAAGAGAATAAGAGACAGCATGTAGTTCCGCTATCGGCCGCATTCATTATATTTAAAGAAGGTTCGAATGTAAATAGGTAACCAACGATGGAGGTGCTACTCTCTCAAACTTGTTTTTGTGACGCCAGCGGGCTGTAGTGAAACTACACTTAGGTGTAATTTAGATAGTTATTTGGCTATTAAAAATTATTTATGTATTTACCTCCGAGCTTCAATTTGGAAGGGGAGGGTTTTGCTATGAAGGTAGAGCGCTATTTTTTTCGTCCGTGGAAAGATCATCCTCCTTATTAATAAACTTTGTATAGCTCCGGTTTAGTTATACAGTGTTTAGTCTTTTTTTGAAGTGAAATTTCTAATGCGACTTCCAACAAGGTTGCGTTAAACGTTTAACGCTCCTGGGGAGAGGGAATAGAAAGAGACAGAGCGAGAGTGAATGCGTGGCACTCGAACGCATGCACGTAGTAAGAAAGATACACAGAAGTTTCACTTCTTCCGCTCGGAGGGACTTCACGCACTATTTTCTTTTATATATTTTTTTTAACTCGATCAAAAAAGAAAACTATAACTAGTGTGTATGTATGCAACGTGTATTAATAAGGAGGTATATGTTTTGCTAGTATTTGTAAGTAGATTATAATATTTTTTTGGACGCTAATTAAATCGGCTAAAAAGACAGTTTTCATGAATTAGGTAATTTTTGTCGGATAATATGAAATGGAACAGAAAGGTCTGATCGGTAGCTTTTGATAACGCACTACTAGAAATTCGAAATTTAAAAACTATCTTTTTTAGCGGGATAACACACGCACCGGTATTAATAAATAATGGACGAGAATAGGCAATACGCTCCGGGCGTATTATTTAGACTGTTTTTTTTAAATAGTGATTTTATGACCATGGAAACAAAGTCATAAATTCCTTACCTCCCTATAGTATGTGTGATAACATTCGACTCAGAATCCCGGACGGAATTTTAATGTCATGTGTCGTATCGCCGAGAATCTACTATCGTAGGGCGTTTGTGCACTACAAGTAATTTTACTGTCCGGCAGTTCGATTTTTACAGTCCGAGGTGGCATAAAAAAAACGGATTGGCTTGTGCACTGCAAGGAATTTTACCGTTTGGCGGTCCGATAATTTTATTTGGATGAAATGAGCGAGGCGTACGTAGTGGGCGCAAGAGGTGGGACGTGAGGGAGGGGAGCCCCGCGCACGCCTGCTCATGAAAATCGCGGACGCAGTGTGCAAGCTTAGACGCGTTTTTCATTGCTGTCATCTCGGACCGGAAAAAAACGGTCCGGAATGGGTCGGACGGTAAAATTACGTGTAGTGCACAAGCTAGTATATAAATTCACGGCGTGCCATATCGGACCGTAAAAAAACGGAATGCCGGACAGTAAAATTACTTGTAGTGCACAAACGCCTACAGTGTTCGGGCGCCGGACGGAAAAATGGCAGATGACAGCCGGCGCGTGTGATTCCAATGGTGTTAATTTCTTCCGTGTCCGAACGGAATCGCTTTGCGTGTGTCAACGCTCATAAAACTTAAACGAATCACAACCGCCCGGAATACTCCAGCCGAAATTTCCGATGCGTGTGTCATTGCGTTTAGGTAATTGCAGAAGTACGAAATAAACCCATACTTTTTTTTTGTTTCTTAAAATGTTGTTTTGTAAAAATATTTAATGAGTATCCGTAAATCATACATAGCATAGTAATCGCTTTGAAGCTTTACCATGAGCCAAGGGTTAATAAATCTTCCATTTTAATATTTCTACATAGTTACATAATATTATTTTTGTAAAACCACTAGTAGTAAACTTACTGTATATACCTTGTATTTATATCAGTTAGACTGATGTAAATGCATAAATAGATACCCACGGAAATTAACTTTTGTAGCTAAACAATAAACAAATATTTATTTTAAAAACCGTATAATACACACGCAATAATGTAGGTAGGTACGCAGATTTATTTCCAGTAAAAAAAAAACTCTAGGAACTGTATGAAAAGCTGAACTCTATTAAAAGCTTTTCTTTAGAAAAAGTTCGTTTGCAGCACAAAACGTACCTAAAGAAAAATATAACACTGGATATTAAGGTCAGGGATGATATAGCTTATAGGTAACTCTCCAAAAACATCTTAAGGGTTCATTGTACTCATCAATATAAACAACTTTTATAATGAAGCCAATCCCGAAATCACGAAAAAAAATCAGCTGTTCCATACAAAAAGTTCATAAGCCCGAGACTAAATGTATGGAAAGCTGATGTTTTTTCGTGATTTAGATTTTGTCCCCTAGTAAAAGTTGTTCATATAGATGAGTACAATAAGAGGTTTTTGCTGAGTTACCTATAAGCCTGTATATCTGTACTAACGTAAAGCTAAAACCATAGGAACTATTTAATAATCGTGATTGAAAGTTCTGCAAGTTAAAATGTATTGCTGTTACGTTAAAGAGTTAAAATTAGTTTGTCGGCGCTTCTAAAATGTTTCCAAATTGGTATCAGTCTTACCATAAATTTTGATAGGAAGAAATCTTTTTTCGTTTTCGTTTATCTCCAAACATTTTGAGCCCAAAACGGGTCTGAGCAGTGGCGCACTTGTAGCGCCTCACTCAACTGCCGTCTTTGTACTTCTTCACTCTACAAAACTTCAAGGCTAGAGTGAATAAGTACCTTATAGGTCGTCGTGCTCCATCTTAGACCACAACGTTGCTTAACATCAGGCGAGCTGGTGGTCAAACGCCGACCTATTTTACATTAAAAAAAAATTATAATAATAAAGCGCCCCTGGCGGAAACTTTATGGAACTAGGCTAATTGTATGGAGCCAAACGAAAACGAAAAAAGGTTTCGTTGACTAACAAAACTCGAGATAAGCTCCAGCTAAACTCAGGACATTTTTTTGTCTTCAATTTTGTATTAGACCCAATATGAATTGTTTTAAATATCTGTACCAAAATGCGTTCGTTAGTAAAATTGCACCGTAGAGTAATTTAGAATAAACTATGAAATAAATTGTGATTATTTGAGTGTAAACAATAAGGTTGCGGCGCTTTGAGAATTATTTTTCAATTCATTTCGTTTTTTTTTTGTTCAAACTTGAAAAATAAACAACAACTTGGTCAATCAAACATACGCATATCCGCTTAAGGCGTCTCCCAGACAGACGCGGCTTGCGGTCACGGCCAATGGGCCGCCAACAACCACCAATGTGTATTTCCACTGGCCGCCACCGCAAGCCGCGTCTGTCTGGGAGACCCCCTTAGTCGGAACCGTCTTGCCGCTAACGCCAGTGTGTTCCTATTGATTGTTTAAAGGTTTCGAACAATAGCTACGGCATATCGCTGCTTTCGCTTCAATAGTCTAGTTCCGGCATAAAATATTGAACATGTCCCCCCCTAAGTAATAAACGATGGCAGCCTAGTTGGGAGAACGCCCGCCTCTCAAGCCAGAGGGAGCGGGTTCGAACCCAGCCGACGGCACGCACCAATTTGTTCATTGTGTGAACATATGTGCGTTTTGTATGCCATCTGCTACATGACTGGAGCCCGGTGTATGGCGACATGCTCGCACATTTGGGACTGAATATCGTCCGTCGAAGTGTGGGTGTTGTATTTCATCTCTGCCAGCCCCCTCGGGGGAAAGGCGTGACGATATGTTATGTTAGTAATAAATGTTGTGCCTCGGAGTAGTCTTGTTTTCTATCGAATTAAAATATTAAAAGAAAAAAACAGACAAAACACTGTCAAATAATTCCGAGGCTATATACAATATATATACAACGTTAATTACTATGGGGAGTCTTGTGTAGGTGTATTTACCAAATTGTATGTCAACAGGAATCAATTGACGTGCTAAATGGTGCTAAGTACGCTATTTTGTACCTAATTCCTGCGCCGTAGTGTATTTAATGCGCCCGCAGCCTTTTTTTGTACTTACAATAAAATATATTAATTATGAATGTTACCATTTATGTGTAAAATATATTATGATTATATTCTACAGGTTGATTAACATAAGGTCACACTACCATTTTGGTTTTGTAGTGTCCATAAAAACATAAGTACTAAACAGCTAGAAAGTGCACTGTCAAAATGGTGATAAGGGACAACAATTTCAATGACGTAGACACACACACACACACACACACACATACATACATACATACATATAAACACACACACACACACACGCAGGACAGGTTCTTCTGAAAATTCTATGGACAAGCTTATACTAGAGAGAGACGAGATGATGCGCTAAATAAGCATTATTTCTAGCACGCAATTTTGTCACCAGTGCATTTTCTAGTTGTGTATAGTACTAAGATTTCTATGATAATACCACGAAAATGCCGCTGTCAGGCGCACTTCAAGAAAAGTGTCATGTTGAATACGCTTTCATTGATGAGCAGGATAAAAATATTTCTATTTAAATAATGATTTCTACTGGGAATAGGTTACCTATTCCTTCCAAAGATTTTAATAATTATGTTTCCTGTATAATACACATGACGTAAATACACACGCATGCTTGTGTGTGTAAACAAAGGAACCTCCTTTAGTGTCCATTTACACAATGCAAGCTGAGTGCTTAGTGTGAGTATTTCTTACTTTTCGATCGCGTAAAAGTAACTCCAATTTGTATGAAAATTAAAAAGCGCCACCTAGTGGGAGTAATGAGAAACCGCAATCGTGAGTGCGAGTTTTTTGTTTACTGCCAACATTGACATGAAAAATTTACTTTTTCACGGTGAATTTACGCAAATCGAGTGACAAGCTCGATTGGCACTCACACTCGCTCGTTTTCGATTGTCGATCCGTGTGACGTAAACTCGTTTACGCTGTAGTAAAGTTATTCGATTTACTTTGAGCAACTCACACTAAGCACTCTGGTAGTACTTTCAAGAGCAAAAATGTTATGCAATAGATTACACGCAATAATTTACATTTAGGAATTGTCAGCAATTAATGTTTAGACGATGTTATTTGTTGATTCAATATTTTTGTATGCAACAGGCAAGAAACTTGCAGCGTGTAAATCTCTTTAGTTTTCAACTTGCGTGCAACCATGATCTAAAAAACAAGGTAGCATTCCGGGAGCCAACGTGTTATGACGTCACTCGTAATCGTATCTTTCGAACTGTTTGTAAATTACACATTTCGGGCATCGATTGACGTCACTATGTGTTGCCCACGTGACCATTTTTGACTCGGAATCAGGGATGTTGCGGATGCCGATTATTTCACATCTGCGGATGTGAACGCGGATGCGGATTTTGAAGGCTCACATGCGCGGATGCGGATGCGGATGTTTAAGATCTTATATAAATATACGATATTAATGAAGAATTAAAACAATCATAAAGTATTACAATAACACTCAAAATATCTGTCTATACGATAAGTAATCCACAGCGCAAACAAATACGTAGGTAATTATTTATTCACAAGGAACAAAATTAAATAATGCACCACAACAAACGCGTCGGATCTTGTCACCAATTTTTTTTCGGCACGTGCCATTCGCCGGCCCTGCCCATTTTCTTTGTTGTCACAACTTTAATTACATTCGCATCTGCATGAACATCCGCATTGATTACTGCGGATGCGGATGCAGATGTCCAAATGTATGCGGAAGATCCGCATACATTTGGAAGATCCGCATTTGCGGATGCGGATGCGAATATTCGCAACATCCCTGCTCGGAATGCTATACCTAACGGAGTATATTAATATAGCATGCGTGCAACCTTGTTGTAAATACGACAATACGTTTATACGATCTATGTAGATGTAAAATGTAGGTAGATTGCGTAAAAATGCTCGAAATATGTTCAAACGGAATTTTGATCTGATTCGTCATCACTTATCACTTACAGATATTTATTCAGATTCTATACTTACAATTATATATGTATATGCAATAGTTGATATTTATATTCATATACGTGCTATGTAATATAACCTTATTTGTATATTTGAATGGACTGATAGTATAAAATGTACAGAGTTAGTACAAGTTGCGACAAAAAGCTTTGCGAGTTTTTGTCGAGTCTAGGCTTCAGATATTTTAATCCATTAAATGCCTCACCTTTTCCCTAATTGTTTACAATGCAAGTATAGACTTCCTTACTAATAAACGTCATCTAGTCTCGGGAAAGTTATTAACCCCCTTAGCAATAAACGCGGCAAAGCCTCTGAATCGTTTAACAGAGTTTTGTCTTTTTCTTTCTTTTACATTTTTGAACTCGATCGAAAAAGACAAAACACTATGACTATTCCGAGATTATACAATGTTTATTGCTAACGGGGTAAGTGTATTGTCTTTTTTCTTAAATTTTTAACTTGATCGAAATAGACAAAACACTAATTATCTCGGGGCTATACAACGTTTATTAATAAGGAGGATAGTGTTCTGGTGGTGAATAGTCAGTTTATGTCCTATGCATAAGCTCCCGATAATTTAAATCCATGCTTTAGAAATCAGACGGTAAATACAGTACGCGCCACGTAACTAGAACCTGCGCAGTAATCCATTTTAGGTCTCATTAGAGGTAAGGGGCGCGCGGGGCGGCGCATGTTCCCGCGCACTACTTTGTCTGCCCTCTCAGTACGTTTTACGTACGCGAATATGCGCATGTATGCGCAGTCGGCGCCATATTGGTTCTAGTTATGTGGCGCTTACCGTATTTACTGTTAAAAAGTGTCACAAATTATTTATTTTTTAAATAACATTAGATTATCGATTTTTTATGCATAGGAGCTTAGGGATTAGTATGTAAATATAGAACGAATACTTGTAGAACATTGCACACTTGCGCTGTACAGCGATTAGGGGAAATGTGGAGTCCGGATTAAATCTATCTACCTTTAACTAAGTACTAGTTTTTTTTTAAATGTAATTGCATGTTTTTTTTGATCTAATGATACCTATTTATAATTTATTAATCAAATATTGCTCATAATTGTTTATTCTCTCTTGACATTTGTGTACATACTTGTACCTAATTCATGCCTAATGCGTTATTGATGGAAGTTAAGTTTTTCAAGTTAATAATGAAGATATACACAATATTGTTGTTTTATTATTATATGATACCTACCCATAAGATATTCCTTTTAGGGCTGAATTATACTGAAGCGACGTAAGGCGAAGGGACGAATCAAATCAATCCGCTTTAAAAGTCTATCGAAAGTCTAAAAACGAATTTCGAAAAGTATCGAAGTCGTATGGATACGACGGACGTGTCGTGCATTGTACCTTTGCTCTACGTCGCTTCTGTAAGAAGGCAGGTCATCTACCAACTTGGCAACCTACGCGTGTACGTACACTTGCAGTATCGTCTCGTCCACGTCCGCTGTGATAATCGCCCATTATTTACAACTGAGCGCTACTATGGTTCGGGTGACACTACAATTTTTAGACCCCGGCGGTGCTATTCACAATCATTCAAAAACGTTTTCGATCGGATCCCACAAATTTCAAACTCAAATTGTTCAAATCTCATTCTACTTTTATAGATTTTGAAATAGTGAATCGAGTAAAAATCCGATTGTTAGAATGAATCACATAAAAAAACTTTGGAATGCGGTCGGAGACTCGCATAATTTGAGTATCAAAATTTTCGAATCCGGACGGAAACGTTTCCGAATGATTGTGTGAATACAAATGCTGTTGTCCTTTAACAACAACAACCGCCACATCATCTAAAGACAACTTGTGGCCTAAAAAGACCGGCTTAGCATGCACGACATGCACGTCGCGACTACATTTTTTGTAGACTCCTTTTATCGAGGCAGACGTATAGGTATAGGTAATACACGTACCTACCCATGTCACGTTTTCATACGACAAAAATAGAGATGTTGTCGCGGGGCGCACGCTAGGCCTGCAGCTCACTCTGTAGGTACTCTGCTATAGTCCAGTCGGGATAGACATTTAAATAGAAAAAAATAGGGGAAGAGATTTTTTTTTAAACGTCGGGTGTGGTGGTTAAGTCTACATTTCTATTTTCGGGGCAATCCCGCCATTGGATTCGCCGCCATCTTGATTTAAAGTTTTTTTTTCGTTTTTCTGAAATAACTCGTTATTTGCAACTTTAGAGC
Organism: Peribatodes rhomboidaria; assembly: GCA_911728515.1. Taxonomy (NCBI): domain Eukaryota; kingdom Metazoa; phylum Arthropoda; class Insecta; order Lepidoptera; family Geometridae; genus Peribatodes; species Peribatodes rhomboidaria. Next base: position 12,628,214 of record OU452179.1, on the reverse strand, counting down.
AAAAATGGTAGCATCAAAAGTTGTTGAAAATTTAATTTCCCACAAGTTTGGTCATGATATTTTTTAACGCTAGGATCAATATTTGCAGAGTTATATTTATATTATCAAGTTTATCAAAAAAATCGTATTTTGTGGAATTTTATTTTCTTCAGCATACTAATCACGCATCAAACCTATTATACAAATTTGTTTAAAAATGAATTGTTAACCTGTCAAACTCAGTCCACCTTGGGGTTGCGTTGGTGAGATACCTATTTGTAGCGACGTTGACAGGTTACTATGATCCTCAAAAATCGAGTTCAGGGGCCTACCATAACATCTAATTGCCATGATGGTTATGTTTTGTTCTCGACGCTATGCCATCATGGACGTTATTGCGCGGCGATACGATTCGCGGTCGTGTAGCGTCGAAAACAAAACGTAACTACCTATCTTGGCCTCAGATCAACCTAGAGGAAAAGATGGAACACTGCGTTATAACTCGCTGAAGCCACTTTAATAAACTTGTGTGGTACGTAGTAATATTGCCATGAAAAACATTTACAATTGCACGAAAACTAATATTACACTGAGAGAAATTAATTGTTGGGTCAACAAAACTCTAACAAATATTACATGTCGAAATAGGGATAACTGAGAATTTTGTTATAGCGACAGACTTCAATTTGTTATTGCATCATGTAAAAATTGTTACAGCATCAAATAAATTGATGAAATAAACAGTTTTATCGTTGTAATCACAATTTTTTTTGCGGAGAACAACAAATTCAGATTAGTTCCGATGACCTATTCTTATTTTGTAGAAATGGCTTTGGTTACTGTAACAAAATCATATCTTGTTATATTAAATGTTTCCTATTTGTTTTATTTTACAATGAATAATCGGTTAAATACTAGGAAAGCTGTTTGTTATAACCATTATTGTGTGTTGAAGTAGTAACGCTAAAGTTAAGGTGTACTAATAATGTATGTTGGATTTATTACGGATTTCTGTTAAAACCACTCATAAATCGGTTAAACTACTCGTTAGAAATACTAAGAAAGTTGTTTGTAATTACTATTTTTGTATGTTGAAGTAGCAACGCTAAAGGTGATGTTTACTAGTAATATTTGTTGGATTTATGACGGGGTTTCTGTTAAAACCACTCATAAATCGGTTAAATTACTGGTTAGAAGTACCAGGAAAGCTGTTTGTTATTACTATTATTGTATGTTGAAGTATCAACGCTAAAGGTTAGGTCTACTAATAATATTTGTTGGAATTATTACGGGGTTTCTGTTAAAACCACTCATAAATCGGTTAAATTGCTGGTTAGAAATACTAAGAAAGCTGTTTGTTGTTACTATTATTGTATGTAGAAGTAGCAACGCTAAAGGTAAGGTGTACTAATAATATTTGTTGGATTTATTATGACGTTTCTGTTGAAATAACTCATAAATCGGTTATATTACTGGTTAGAAATACTAGGAAAGATATTTATTACAACCACTATTGTATGTTGAAGTAACAACGCTAAAAGTAAGTTGTACTTGTAATATTTGTTGTATTTATGAGGGGGTTTCTGTTAATACCACTCATAAATCAGTTAAGTTTCTGGTTAGAAATACTAGGAAAGCTGTTTGTTGTTACTATTATTGTATGTAGAAGTAGCAACGCTAAAGGTAAGGTGTACTAATAATATTTGTTGGATTTATTATGACGTTTCTGTTGAAATAACTCATAAATCGGTTATATTACTGGTTAGAAATACTAGGAAAGATATTTATTACAACCACTATTGTATGTTGAAGTAACAACGCTAAAAGTTAGGTGTACTTGTAATATTTGTTGGATTTTTGACGAGATTTCTGTTAAAACCACTTGTGAAACGGTTAAATTACTGGTTAAAAAATACTAAGGAAACTGTTTATTATAATCAGTATTTTCTGTTGATACTTCAACAGAAAATACTGATACTGAACAGTTTTCCTTACTAGGAAAACTGTTCAGTATCAGTATTTTCTTAAAATTACTGCTTAAGAATACTTTCTTAAGCAGTAATTTAACCGTCTTACAAGTGGTTTTAACAGAAACCCCGTCATAAACCGAACGCATATCTCCAGCACAACACGTCTAAAGCGTTGTCACTTCAATAGACAATATTAGTTAGGCAAAATAGTTTCCACAAAAACTAGGTAGGTACGAAAACATAACAAAAAAGAACTTATTGTTAAATATTTCCATTTAACTATTTATGTTGATAATACAATGATCTCTGTTTTAAAAGTGACAATAGTAACGTTAATAAATGATAATAGTTAATAAATCCAACAAATATCGTTATATGACTACCTAGTAAGCTGATTTTACCAATAAACGAACAAATAAAAACCAATTTATTATTATTAATCATGTATAGTTGTGGTATCAGGAGACTAGGTAGTCTTTTGACTATTTTAAAATTATTGAGTATAAAATGATAGAATGATTTCACAAATAAGTAATTTTATTTTCTAAAAAAAAACTAAATAGGTATTAATGAAAATCACTTAATTATACAAATCATATTTAGTGAACCCTATTTATTTATATCTAGCCTAAATCATAATGTATGGAATTCTAAGAAAGACGTCACTTTCGTGCACCTTTTGCAGAACTTCATACATTTCAACTGCATAGGGTGTATTTTTGAACGACGGACGTATTCTAGGCTACCATCATTCTTTCGGGTACGCAACATTCAAAACCATAAAACATTTAAAGCAAATGTCAATTACTTTTGTTGATGAAGTACTTCATGTCGACTACCATATGGATTGCTTCAAGCTCTGTAAGTGTACCAACACTTAAACTCATAGGCTGGCAAGTCAATCCTTTTTTGTTGTACGACTTATGTCTATTCTTCAATTATTATTCTTCTTCTATGTCAGCATAATTCTAAAACAAAATAAAACTTTAATTAATAATAATACCAATAAATAAATATTTGAGACATTATAACACACACGGTCGCGGTCGTCAGACCCCAAACTAAGCAAAGCTTGTATTATGGCTGCTAGAGACTAATGAACATACATTACATACATTATTCTTCATATATTTTGGGAAACATACTTAAACAGATACCTAACAACCAGATATAAAACAAACAAAAATGTTTATCACATGAATGTTTGTCCTAGGGGGAATCGGTTCCACACTCCTTAGCGCAAAAGACAGGTTTACCACCAACTGAGCTATCGAGACAGTCATAGTTCAATATCAATATTACAGTTTTAACCAATATTACAAGAATTTCAGACCAATAAACTACATAATTGAATGCCTATATTACATACAACAAGTATATAAATACTCAAATATCAACTTACTTCGACATGTGTTATAAAAGCTTGTCTAGACGGCAATAGGCACCTTATTGTATTTTTTCTCGTCAGCAGTCAATATTTGTGATGTCCATTTTGCATGCTAAAGTACTGCAAACATCAAAGTCTCGAATATCTGCAACAAATTACAAACAATATTATAAATGATTGGTACAGGACCAGGATGAGTGGCATACGAGATAAGAGGTCTATACTCAGCAGTAGGCGATTACGGGCTGATGATGACGATGATTATAAAACGATATTGCGCTTTTGGTTATATTTCTCTTGCTGTTGTAACGCCTTCAAATAGACTGCAAGGGCTCACTAAAAATAGTACAATAGAAGGACATCAAACTTTTTTTCTACTTATTTAAGTTTAATAAAATAATAAATGTGAAATTAGCAGAGGTATCGGTTGAAGTTAGGTTGTCAACCTTCAATATATAAATTGCCCACTAGTTAACAATAGAATTTTATATTTTCATTTCATGGTTAGTTAAGTAGGTACAGACATTCGGACCATATCACATTTTCAATTAGCCTTATGCGAAAAATGTTCTTAGTTCAAATGAGTACTTACTCTCACTATGTTATTTGAACTGCAACTCAAAATTGTCTTCATTTGTAGTCCCATCATCCAGCATCTCACTTTTCAAACAACTTCAAATTTTTGTCTTCATTTATATTACAAAAGTCAATTTCAATCTGGAAGTAAAAAAAACATTAAAAGAGGCTATTACTTGCATCACAGTTTTGTATTATTTAAAGTTACAACACAATTTTAGTAAACTAAACCTAAAGTATTTGTTACGATAACAAAATGTTATAATTTCAAACAACAATCGTTTTGGTTACCAATCATCATCATTATAGTCTTTTACGCCCACTGCAGGGACATTGCAGGGCTATCCACCACGCTATAGTTCATGCGAATACAATTTTAAGTGCGAATATGTGCCATGGAAAAATATCAAATTTTAATTTTTATAATTTTTTTATAAACTTCTCAACCGATTTTGATAAAATTTTATTGGAACCTGAACTTTGAACTTTGAAATAAAAAAAGAATTTTCTAAATCGGTTCAAGCATCTTTGAGGAATCGGAACATACCTACAAAAAAAGATAACGACGAATTGAGAACTTCCTCCTCTTATGAAGTCTGTTAAAAAAAGGTTATTACTAATTAGGTACTTACAGAATGCATCGTCTTTATTTCTTCGATGTTATTTTTTATGTCCTAATTTTAATTTTATTCGGCCCCTCAGATTTTAAGTACTACATCACTCAGGCCGTCCAGCCACGATGTTATTGTAGTGTTTTCTGAAAAATTTGAAGATTAATGAATTTAAAATCATACAAGAAACCAACTGACGCTCAGCCAAAACGGACAACGAAGTCTCACTTTAGGTCACAATCTCAGCTTACCACTATCAACTTTGGGAAAACTTTCTACTATTGATAAATGGTATATAGGTGCAATTATGTAAGTTTTGAATTATTTTAAAGTAACCTATTAATAAACTGCTACTAAAAAAACTCAATTCAAAACTACTTACCGCAGAATATTTTTAATGCGTCTTTCTACGCCCAGGTTTGTAGATCTTCAATTTTTTGACTTTATTAACGGCTGTTATAGTACTTCACTTAAAACATACTAAATCATATGAAATCGAAGTGTGGACGCGATCGTTGCCTCTAATAGCACTTTTTTACTTCACTTCACGTACAAAATAGTTCAATTTAATACAAACTTTAATATTCGAAATATAAGTGCGGACACGTTGTTGCCTCAGTGCGGTTTTTCACGAAATGAGGAAGCGGGCGGATGTGGATGGCAATCGGTAAACCAAACGACCGCAGCGCACGCGACGATAGTAGCTGAACCAGTGTTACCAGCAGTACTCAAAGAAGATAAAGTCCGAAACTAAATCAGAAATTACAAGAAATTACCTGAGCGAATAAAACTATTTTTAAGTTAACTAATATAAGTAAATTATAAATTAATATAAAAAAAGAAAACTGGATATCAAAGCAGCTTGAACTATTTTTACCTTTTTTTTTACCTTTTTTTTATTTTTACCTTTTAGATAAAAAAAAAAAACGCTAAAACGCTTAACTTCTAGTTTTGATTAGTAAATTAGATCTTGTAACATTAACCTTGTATTTTCATATTTTTTTAGCCAATATGCAGTATTCTGATGTTAGTATTCTAATTAATTTTAATACATTAGTTATGTATTAAACCAGTTAGAGCCTACACCCAACAACACCGATTATTGAACGAAGGAAGCAACGGTCCACGATCCCACTGGGACAAATCGGCGTTGTGTGTGTGTTTGTATGTTTGTTCGAATACCGTTGACCAGATCAGCATGAAATTTTGTAGTCAATTAGTTCACGCCAGTTGGTCAACTAAGTTACCAACCTACTTACTTGTTTAACTAATCGAAAGCTCAACGGTTCAACCTGAAATTTAAATTTAAAAAAGGAAAGACGATGTCGAGGTCGTTTAAAAACTTTGCCTTTCCGCGTAACGTGCACAATTTAGCACACACATAATTATAACGATACCATGGCTCGACATTTTTCTTTCTTTTCCACTTGCGCCACTACTTTTCATCGACAGATCGATACCGTACGTTATAAATTTATTTAAATTGGTAACGTCACATTTGTTATTTTGGTTTAATTTGAATTATTATGGCTGCACCGGCCCACGCACCCATGCTTAACGGCTTCACTCCACTGTTCGCAGAGCTCTGTGGTTACTCTTTTTTGGTCTGAGGGTGCAACATACAAAATCACTGTTTTATCGTGATTTACCAACAATTTTACAATCGAGAAATTAAGTTTTCAAACCTTAGTAAATTTACCCGACGTTTTAAGCAACACTATGAAATTGGCAACACCGGCACATAAGCGAGCAACTGACTAAACAAAACTCTCGGCGCGTGACGGCCGCGGCATAAACAGGTTTCAACCTGTCCACAGCGTACAAAATTATTTTGTTATTTTAACAAAATTTCCTTAGTAGTTAACCAACATAATTGTATTATGCGTAAGATGCGTACCTATTTATTTTGGATGTGAATGTAATTTGTAATGTTATTATTATTTTGGAGTAACATAGCATAGCATAGCAATACTATAATAATATACCTACATATTATTATGGTATTTCTTAGTAGGGTAAAACACTATGATCAGACCTGCACCAGTACTAAGCCTTCAAATATTTTATTTCCTTCTAAATACTTAGTGATAAAATGCACTAACGTCAACGAATACTTTTAATAAATTTTGTAAACGTGGGTGTAGGTATACCTATTTAAATTTTTTTTACGCGCGGTCGCCTAACTCTGAACTAAGCAAAGCTTGTACTATGGCTTCTAGAGACTGATATACATGCATTTATATATTTAAATAAATATTAACACCCAGACATGGAACAAACACAAATGTTTGTCACATTAATGTTTGCCCTAAATGGGAATCGAACCCATGCCCCTAAGCTCAGAAGGCAAGTTGAGCCAACAGAGCCACCGAGGTAGTCGAAAGCCGAAATATAATAAAAATTACAAGTCACGCGTATTGACTTGTATAAATATTTTTGATATACTTCTTACCTACTTACCTGAGTAATGAACATAATTTTAATGATATTTTTTTACTTGTAGGCAACTCAATATAGCTTTAAATTTTTTACCTCATTTAAAAGATTTTTGTTTGTAGGGAAGTAGTTATCGTTTCTTATTATGTTTGAATTAAAAGTAATTCGTGAAAAGTAAATTATTATTTTAATTTAAATATTTCAAATTTGTGATATTCGTTTACCTATACGTATAACTATAGTGATCGACTGAAAAACTTTGTATCCACTAGCTGCGCCCCGCGGTGCTACCTGCGGTCAAAAAAGTAGCCAATGTGCTATTCCAGAGTAAAATCTACCTTTGTGACAAATTTCATTCAGATCCGTTCAGCCGTTTTGGCTTGAGTAATAAAATGTTAGGTTCAGTTTAATAAAGTTGTATTGTTGTTTTCATCAAAGTGATTTCTTAACTTTGACTATACTCTATAGTTGATCTAAACGATTTGTTTGGTTTTTCTTACCAAGTTTGAATGATTATTTGAACTTAAGTGTCTTTGTGATTTTAAAGAAGTTTAAAGAAGTTTGATACTGTTGAATTTAGTCTGAATCCGGCAAATTTAACCGATATATTGGCAACCAAAAGAAGTGTTCTTTCAAACTGTAACGTTTCGTTCCGTATAACAAATATGTTAGGTTCAGTTTAATAAAGTTGTATTGTAGGTTTCATCAAAAAGATTTCTTGATTTTGATTATATTCTATGGTTGATCTAAACGATGTTTTTGGTTCTTTATTTCTTAGTTTACCTGTACAATTAAACTAAAATGTTATTTTATAGAAGAAGAAAAAATTGAATTTAGCCGGCATCTGGTAAATTCAATCTACATCTAGATCTAGACCCAAAAATATTATTCTTTCAAACTGTAACGTTTTGTTCCTTCTAGTAAATATGTTAGGTTCAGTTTAATAAAGTTGTACAGTTGAATTCATCAAAACGATTTCTGAATTTCGATTATATTCTAAGGTTGAATTAAACGATGCTCTTTGTTCCTTTTCCTAAATTTATATATTTGATTGAACTAATAAGTCTTTGTTATTTTAAAGAAGAAAAAAATATTGAATTTAGCCTGTATTCGGTAAATTTAAGCTAGATATTAGTAACCAGAAATATTGTTGTTTTAAACTGTAACGTTTGGTTCCTTCTAGCAAATGTGTTCGCTTCGGTTTATTACATGTGTATTGTTGATTTTATCAAAGTGATTTCTTAACTTCGACTATACTCTATAGTTGATCTAAACAATTTGTTTAGTTTCTTTTACTTAGTTTGTATGTTTAATTGAACCAAAGTTTCTTTGTTATTTTAATAAGAAATAACTGTTGAATTTAGTCTCTACTTGGCAAATTTAACAAGGATATTGGCAAACAAAATTAGTGTTGTTTCAAACTGTGACGTTTTGTTCCTGCTAACAAATATGTTAGGTTCAGTTTAATAAAGTTGTATAGTTGATTTCACCACAAATATTTCTTAATTTTGAGTAAATTCTATGGTTGATCTAAACAGTGTTTTTTGTTTCTTTTACTAAGGTTACATGTTTAATGGAACTAAAAAGTTTTTGTTACTTTAATGAAGGAAAAAATGTTGAATTCAGCTTATATCCGATAAATTTAACCTAGATATTAGTAACCAAAAACATTGTTGTTTCAAACTGTAACGTTTTGTTACTACTAACAAATATGTTCGCTTCGGTTTATGAAAGTTATATAGTTGATTTTTTCAAAATTATTTCTTAGTTTTGACTGTACTCTATAGTTACTCTAACTATGTTTTTAGTTATTTTAACTAAATCTATTTGTTTGGTTAAACTAAAAAGAATTTTGATAATTTTTACTAAGAAAAATAGTTTTATTAACAAAAGAAAAATTAAACAATTTAGTTTTGTTACTTCAACATATAATTTTTTTCATTGTAACCACTAAGGAATAGTAAGAATAACAAAATGAGATTTGTTAGTTTGAACACGTATGTTTTAGTAAGCTTTTGTTAAATGAACAATTTCCTTGTAAATTTAAACGAAAAAAATTCAACCGAAATAATTTTGGTAAAATTAACCGATCTGTTTTTTCAGTGTAAGTCCCAAACTCTACGTTAGCCATTTCCGTTGCAATACACAACCTTAGTAGATTTAATATTCCAAAACTGCACGTATTTGTAAGATTTAAAGTTACGGCTTTTTCTAAATTGACTTGTGAAAAAACTGCACAGTTTTTTAAAAGAACCTCAAAATGTAATCCTGGCCACACTTTTATAACACACTATGTATATTGTCGTATATGTACATATATATGTGTATTTGTTTACGAAATTAAACCATGAACCAATGCACATAATGTCGAGGTAAGAATGACCAAGCGAGTAGCGTAGTTTTTTGCGTCAATGTGTGCGTGTTGTGTACATATACGACAGTAGCGTAGTTTTTGGATGGTTTTTGGCTTCACCTACATCATACGCCGTGCGCCATGTTATTCTCTAGTTGATCTGATATCTTGGCAATAAGATTTCATGGTAGGCCCCCAGAGCGTATTTTTACGAGTAAGAAACTGCCTACAGTATTTTAGAGTTACCTACTTAATTTTATCTGACAGCACATGCGTTGCTCTATGCATGTCTGTAGGTAGGTATACGAGGATACAGGCTATCTCTCGGGACGCCTTTGCCCCCGACTGACCCCACGTAACTTTTACCTACTTACCTAGAGACGTGGCCGACGTGGGTGCATTTATATACCTCTAATAGACCGTATGTCCAGGTAATAAGGATCACCAGTGGTCAGGGACTGACTGTTTCAGTAGCTTTATTCGATTGTGATCGTATACGGAGCGTGAGCTGAAAATGGTGCGAAAGGAACAGTTGACCTAAAAACGAACCTTTCGTATAGGTAGGCGTGTAGTTGTAGGTAGGTAAGTAATACGAAGAGGGTAGGTATTTTAGACTGCAGAAAGATAAAAATATATTATGTAGGTTCCTTAGTAGGTAGGTATAACTAATATTCTCAAAAACAAGTAAGTACGTACCAGCCTACCTGTAAGTTTGTGTAGAGTGATTTCTATGAGCTACGAGTAGGATCATAGGGTCGGTAGGTACCTACTTATTGTGATTCATTTATTCTATGAACCTATGGTAGGACTAGCTGCACCCGAGTTGTTATTCCAGACTATAATCTATCTCTCAGCCAAATTTAATCCAGATCCGTTCAGCCATTCTGGCGTGACTGAGTTATACAGGGTGATTGGAAGTCGGGTGCAAAGCTTTAACGTGACGCTAGCATAGACCATTAAGAACCTTTTGAACCATGATTGTCTTAGACGAAGTGCAACTATTTTTTTTTAACCATTATTTAATGGCTTTTGGCGAAAATCCCGAAAATTTACCGTTAATAATCAATTTTGGCCAGTTTGATAAATAAGTTAATTCTTTTTCATTTTATTTCATTAAAGTAACGTGTAAGCAATCTAATAAAATATGCATTAAGCATGTGTATCATCAGACTTTTTTTTACTATCACTTGAAGTACCCAAATTTTTCAAAAATGAAATAAAACTGTTTTTTGACAGCTTTAAAAATAAATAACAAAAAATGCTTTTTTTGTTCATACCTTTTTGAAAATATGCTTGGTTATTGCTCTGTATTTTGATGTATCATTTACGCCAATATCTCAAAAATTACTAAAATTAAGACCTTAGAAACCAAATTGAGGAAGAAAATTTAAATTTTTAGGCAGACTAATTAAAACAACATTTTTGCTCAAAAACAATATTTTGAATGCGAAATGACGACTGGGTTCAATTCTAAGAATAAAACGCACGTGCAATAACTATAGGGACCAAACAAACAAAGGACTCTCCAAACAAAAGACACCGCGCGTGGTGTGACGCGCCGGCAATAAAATTTACCTTTTCAGGTAGCGCACCCAGTAAAAGAATAGGCCATACAGCAAAATCGGCTTAATTACTAAGGCAACAAAGTCGTGTTTCCTTATTGAGGATAAAGAACTATTTTGAGGGATCAAGGGACTCATCACATCTTATCTTAGTTTAGTCGAGTAACAACTGCCCCTGTGTCTAGACATAATTTTCATCGCGTTTATTCACAATTCACCGTGTCCAGTTGTAGCCCTAAGCGCTCCCGCACGTGTTGATTTTGGACTAGTGATTTTTTGAGTTGACATTTAGTGCGCTCCTACGTCATTTTTTAAATTGTGAAGTGACCATGGCCACTTTTTCTAATGAAGAATATGCAGATATCGTCTTTATGTATGGTAGAGCAGACGGCAATGGATCGTTGGCACGGCGGATGTACCAAGAGCGCTATCCGAATCGCAGGGTTCCGAATGTCAGAGTGTTTTACAACACATTTCGTCGGCTAGCTGAAGTTGGGATACACCGTGTGGAACCAGGAGTCAATCCAGGTAGACACAATCCTGACGCCGAGGAAGCCATTATAGCAGCATTTGAAACAGATCCTCATACCAGCACCAGAGCAGTAGCTCGAAATCTAAATATTTCACAATGGAAGGTGTGGAGTACGATGCACCACAATGACAAATATCCGTTCCACGGCAGGGGTGTGCAAGGTCTGGAAGAGCAAGATCCCCTCAGAAGGATTCAATTTTGCCGTTTCCTTCTCAACAGAGACATTGAAGATGCGTGGTTCTTGAAGTCAATCTTGTGGACAGACGAAAGCAAATTTTCTAAGGAGGGCATAACTAACTTTCACAATCTCCATCAATGGGTCGACAAGAGTAACAATCCACACTGGAAAAAGCAGGTGTCGTTCCAGAAGAAATTTTCTGTAAATGTGTGGGCCGGAGTAATTGGCAAAACGTTGATTGGGCCCCACTTCTTGCCAGATACCTTGAATGGTGATAATTATTTAGAATTTCTGATAGACGATCTTCCTTTGCTTGTAGAGGAATCCGGTGCCCCGATATTAGAATCAGAGCGACAAATAATTTTCCAGCAAGACGGCTGCCCAGCGCATTGGACATTAAATGTAAGGGAATATTTAGATAATTGCTTCCCTGACAGCTGGATTGGCCGAGGTGGACCGATCCCTTGGCCCGCTCGTTCACCAGATCTGACCCCGCTGGACTTTTACGTGTGGGGTCGTGCTAAGGCGCTAGTGTATACGAGTGTAGAAATTAACACCAAAGAAGAATTGATAGAAAGAATAAATTCCGCCTTTGAAACAATGAAGCTCGAGATGATGATGAAAACTACTACAACAGAAGTGAGAAGAAGGGCCCGTGCTTGTGTTAGAAATCGCGGTAGTCATTTCGAACACGAAAAATAAATGATTTCAAATGAAATGTTGTTTTAAATAGTCTGCCTAAAAATTAATTTTTTCCCCCTTAATTTGGTTTTTAGGTCTTAATTTTGGTAATTTTTAAGATATTCACGTAAATGCTACATCAAAAGAAAGAACAATAACCAAGGCTGTTTAAAAAAAGGTTTGAACAAAAAAAGACATTTTTGTTATTTTTTTATACTCCGCCAAAAAACAGTTTTCTTAAATTTGTAATAATTGTCGTGAACTTCAAGTGACTGTGAAGAAAATATCTGATGACACTCGTGCTTAGTTCATGTTTTGTTAGATTGCTTAAACATTACTTTAATTAAATAAAATAAAAAAACTATTTACTTACTATTCAAACTGGAAATTATAAGTAATTAACGATAAATTTTCGGAGTTTTTCGCAAAAAACACAAAATAATAATAATACTAATAATAGTCACACTTCATCTTAGATAACCATGGCTCAAAAGGGTCAAAATGGTCTATGCTAGCCTCACGTTAAAGCTTTGCACCCGACTTCCAATCACCCTGTATATCTATAACTATTCATCCAGACTTTTTTCGCATTTATAATATTAGTGTGACTGTCTATAGGTAGGCGTAAGGGTTCCTGTCTATATTTTCATAACTTATTGTGGAGTAAAATACAATGTCTGCGTCAGGATGTGATCAATGTTATGTAAAGAACAGTAAATAATAAAAACAAAAGTACATAAACAAAGTAAAAAATAGTGAAGATCGAAATTGATTTTGAAATTGGTTCTAAAGAGCTGTTTTCTTCTTTTTACGATAAATAAGGTTTATCAAAACTTGATAACAGGGCGATTACACCACATGTCTATTTACTCGTAAAGCAACGCGAGGAATAAAACTGCCGTAGCTGAAATAAAGCTTCCAAAACAAATCCACTACAACGTAAAACACTTGAAGTAGTCTGTAGATGTCCTAATTTGAATCAAGCTCAGGTACGAAAGCTTCCCAGAAATAATAATTTCGGAGTTGACCAAACCGCAAAAAGTTTAATTAGAGACCACCTCACCCGGGAAGAGCTGCTGGTTTTTGCTCCAAAGGTTATTAATGAACCCACCCGGGTACCGGCAAAAATATGGTTAGTATTCATTTTATTTATTGGTGGTCAGTAAAGTTTATAAGTGGGTATGTTATGTAAACACTTGCCTACCTAATCATAGAAAGAAAGAAGGTTAAGAAAGTAAGGAAATCAGGCAGTAAACTGACACTTGTTGTAACACACTATTGTAGAGTAAAGTAAGATAGGTATACCTACATAATAGCAAACATTCTACCTACTACCCATGATCCAAAAAAACAACGTCTAGCATTCAGCAAATACGTAAGACATCATCGTCATCCGTCTCTTTCGAACTTGTTGTAAATGACTTATTTCGGTCTTGCTTAAGCATCGATTGACGTCACAACGTGTCGCTGAATGCTAGGTATACCTGGCGGAGTGTATTTTTATACAATGCTACTACCTACCTGTAATTAAATAGGTATACTTGAGCACATAATTCTAAACAAATAGCTAAAAGTATACTTACTTACCTACCTACTTAGATACCTATATTATATATCTATATTATAGCTACCTATATTATATTTATCAGCTGCTGCACGTAATTAACGAAAAGCGTCTATTCTTATAAAACAAAACTCTTATGTAGGTAAGTTGGTAGCTAAAGTGCTAGCCTATAGAAAAACCATGCCAAGGCCAAGGTCCAGCCTCTGCATTGCATCACGTCGAGGGCACTTCCGATGCATCGGAAGCATCGAGTGCCCTACTAGACTACTAGAGTTCCACTGTTGTTCTAAAAATCTTTAGCTCAAAATCGAAACATAAAAGAAGAAATATTTCTAAGCGGATTTTGACACTTAGACTTGAAAATGTAGGTAACTAAGTACTAAACTTTTGTTGTTTGTTTATAGCAGCGGCAGCGGCTAGCACGCCGCACGTGCAGTGGAAATCGGTGTTGATGTGAGGAAACAGATCGTAGATGAAATAAGATTCAATATCATATTTTATGGATGTATTGTGTTCAACGAAACCTTTTAGTACACTTTGTATTACAATAAACATAGATGCAAAACGATTTTAATAATTATTAAGTTGCACAGACACTTGACGCGGGAGGCCATGAAAAACGAGAGAGAGAGAGAGATATACAGTGTGACAGAGCAAAAACACACAGAGTACACCACAGACCTATAATATTGGGGATACCATTTTATAAATAAATAATATTCCCAATAGCATTACTTAACACTTCCCCTCATGCGTAACATGAATAGAACACTTCAACAATGTAGACCAACAATACTGACATGATACATAATTAACAACTCAGGTTAACTTAACAATATCTACATCGTTTCAACTTCATGTCTAGCATGCCTTCAATATGACAACCAGTTTTAAATTGAGAATTACTTTATCTCTGTCACTTACATCAATGACTATGTTACAAACATTCATGGCTCAGCGTTTGAAACATCTTGATTATTGGAACTTCTACATATTCACATTTCTCAAACCTAAGTCAGTAACAAAACAATCATGCTTACAGCTAGTTAAAGGTTTTGTAAACAGATCAGCCACCATTCGTTCAGTAGGCAAATAATTTATAATTACATTCTTTTCCTTAACAATATCTTTTACGAAATGGTAGCGTAGGTCAATATGTTTAGTCTTTTTGTGGCAATATTCTTTAGTTTCAAGCAACTTAAGGGCGCTTTGATTATCACTATAGATTCTACAATTAAAATGTTTCTCAAAAATTTCATACAAAAAATTTCTAACAAAACATATTTCTTTACAAGAATCTGCTAAAGCTAGATATTCCGCCTGTGTCGTTGAAAGCGCGACACACCGTTGCTTACGTGACTCCCAACACACAGTAGAGTCACCAATCTTTACAATGAAGCCACTATATGACCTTCTATCAGCGACATTATTGGCAAAATCAGCATCAGCATAAACTGACATGTCAAAATTACCGGATTTTGTAAATACAAGTCTCTTATCAATTGTACCACTCAAGTACCTCAAAATCCGCTTAGCAGCCAGCCAATGATGTCGCGTAAACGCTGTATTAAATTGACTTAGATGACTAAGAGCATACATAATGTCTGGTCTAGAACAAACGGCCAAATACATCAAACATCCTATCAATTCTCTATAAGGATATGTATTACTTGACAACATGTCTTTATCTGTGGCCTTGTTTAACTTATTTACCACCATAGGAGTAGAAACACTTTTGCAATTAGTCATACCAAACCGTTCCAATAATCTTCTTATGTATTCAGATTGTTCAAACATTAAGGTACCTTGGGCTCTGTCTCTATGTATTCTAATGCCCAAACAATTCTTTAATGTACCTAAACTTTTACAACTAAATTCTGACTGTAATACTTTCAACAATTTCTCTTTCTCTAACATACAATCAGAGAACACATAAAAGTCATCGACATACAATGCTACAAATGTCAACTTATTGTCATATTTCTTAAAATAAACACATGGTTCACACATACTTTGTAAATAACCATTGTTAGTCAATAAAACATGGACACTATTGTTCCACAGCCTGCTTGCTTGCTTCAGACCATACAAACTTTTATTTAGCAAACAAACTTTTGTCTTATCATTTAAACTTAAACCAACAGGCTGTTCCATATAAATACGCTCATCAAGTCTAGAATGTAAAAAAGCTGTATTTATATCTATATGTTCTATGTCCATATTTAACTCATTAGCAATACAAAATAAAATCCTAAGTGAAGAATGTCTTACAACAGGTGAGAAGGTATCTGAGTAATCTATACCGGGCTTTTGACTGAAACCTCTTGCCACTAGACGGGCTTTATATATTGTACAATTACCTGAAGCATCTGACTTCAACTTAAAGACCCATTTACAACTAACAACATTGCAATTACTTGGTCTATCTACTATTTGCCAAACATCATTTTTCATAAGAGAATTAAATTCTTCTTGCATGGCAGCTAACCACTTGTCTTTTTCAGGGCTGGCCATTGCCTCCTCATAAGTTTGAGGTTCACTATGAAAACCATTAACCAAAAATGATATGTCAGATGAGTCAGATAGGTCATAGTCTACATACCTGACTGGTTTATTATTTCTAGTAGAACGAACAGGTCGCTCGCTAACACTACTAGGAACCTGCTGTGACGACAAACCTTCCCCTCGAACGACTGTTTCGTTCATGGAAGAAGAGCCACACTGCTCTCCACCATCTTCATTGTCAGTCCCGCTGTTCTCCTCTGCACTTTGGAAGGAAGATTCTTCTGAAACGGGAGACAAGTATAAGTCATTATTCAAACTTTCACAATTGTTCATCTCATTGGATTTACTATCATTATTATCATTACTAATATCACAGTTAACTTTGTCAATTACATTGTCAGAACTATTTAAAACCTTGCTTTGCATTTGCACCTGACAATTTATATCACCGTCTTGAATGTTGCTTTGCATGCCATTCAAGCATTCTTGGAATTGGTGGCTTTGCATACCAATACCATCATAAGTAAAATTATTACATACATTTTGTGTCTCAATATTGCTCTCTGCACAGTGGTTCACAAACTGGTTCTCAAAGAATGACACAGTTCTAGAAATAATGATCTGCTTGGGCCTAGAAGGATCTATCAACCTATAACCTTTACTGTGCTCACTATAGCCAACAAAAATACAACGCTTTGATTTAGAATCAAGCTTGTCACGTTTCATACCAGGAATGAGAGTCATAGCCATGCAGCCAAAAACGCGTAGATGGCTAACATCCACCTTGTGACCGGACCAAACTTCTTCAGGAATCTTACCAACTAAAGCAGCTGTAGGGCTTCGGTTTTTTAGATAAATCGCAGTTGATACTGCCTCTCCCCAATACTCTTTAGGAAGACGAGCTTCACAAAGCATACAACGAGCTTTCTCAAAAAGTGTTCGGTTCAGTCTTTCAGATACTCCATTCTGGGAAGGGCTATAAGGGCAACTGGTTTGGTGTAAAATACCCTCACCTTCAAAATATCTGGAGAATTCAGCACTACAATATTCTCCACCCCCATCAGTTCGCAGACATTTTATAAAACAACCAGTTTGTTTCTCGACAGTTGCCTTAAAGCTCTTAAATTTGGACAAAACTTCAGATTTACGTGTGATAAAATAGCCAAATGTTTTTCTAGAAAAATCATCGGTGAATGTAAGTAGATACCTGGCCTCACCCAGACTACTGACGGACATGGGACCAGCTAAATCAGAGTGGATAAGCTCCAAAAGTCGATTAGCACGTTTAGCTTCACCCCTAGGAAACTTTTTGACTGCAAGCTTCCCCTCAACGCATGACACACATTTTCGAATGGTTGCCTCATGCTGAGTAAAGTGATCCAAACCGGTAACAAGCTTACGGAGAACACTTACCCCTTTATAACTCAAATGTCCCAGCCGCCTATGCCACAATTCCTCCGATGCACAAATGGGAGCTTCAGTGTCGAGCGAACTTTGTGGCTGTGACACAGCTTCCATGTCAACATTCATGGCAACATCTGACTGCACCTGCGAATCAGTCAGTAAAACACACACATCGTCCAATATATAAATCCCCCCATGTCTAGTGGCAGTAACAATCACAGAATCACCCTTCGAAACATGACACTTATTTCGAGAAAAATTAACAGATAAACCCTTCTCACTTAATTTACTAACACTTATTAAATTAGTTGAGAGGCTTGGTATTAATAAAACATCTGTTACAGTCTGTGACCTATTTCCTAAAGGAATGTTTACATCGCCAACACCTAGATACTTCATGGAATTTCCATCAGCAACGCAAACTGTCTTATCACATTTCTTTAAATTAATAAACCACTGAGCACTCTTACACATATGTGTACTCGCACCGCTGTCAAGGAGCCAGTCTGAGGCCTTAAAAGTTCCGCCAGTCGCTCCTGCCAGCAAAGCTGTCTCATTTTTCTTATTTTCTAAATGCTTTTTAAATCTGAAGCATTTTGCTTTGATATGACCAGCTTTTGAGCAAAAGTGACAAGTTATCTTCCTGTTGCTATTTTGTTTCGTCAAGAGAGCGAGTTCACCACTAAGGTCTCGTTTTCTACGATGCTCCTCCTGCAAAAGACGCATTCTAACTTGTTCACTGCTGACATTTCCAGATGTCGCAACTGCTTCCAGGCTTGAAACCACCACATCATAGTCCTGGGGTAGACCACTCAGTATCAGCTCAGCAACTTCTGCATCTTCCATTATACGTCCTATATCTGTGAGCTGCTGGACCAGGGTCATTATATGTTCTATAAACATCTCCATGTTGTTGAAGTCGGTGTAACATGCACGGTGTAACTTTCTCAGAAGCGTCACTCGCCGACAGAAACCTCTGTCCTCAAAAGTCGAGCTAAGTCTGGTCCACGCCTCTTGTGCTGTCTTAGCATTACGCACATATTGGATACAAGTCGGCTTTACAGACAGACAAATCCGCGCTAGTGCACGCAAATCTTTATTTATATCAACTGAATTGGGATCGACAGATTCGACGCACGACCATAAATCGTCAAGTATAAGGGCCATTTTCATGTTAAATTTCCAAATATGAAAATTACTCACGCCATCTAGCTTTTCAAAAGCATAAAATTGTCGTCCACTTTGTTCACTTGCACCACTTCCAGGAGATATCTCAGGTGTACGGCTGCCACCGGATGTACGAACCGCATTTGAACCCGTCGCCATCTCGTCGCAATTCTTGAAGAAGCCACCGCCTACGCTCGTCGGCAATATATCATAGGTTATGCAAACGTGACGCGTTGACTTTGTAAACACGCCGGCACACAATAGCGTTAACCAACACGCTATCAGCCAAACGGAGCAGTAGCGGCAAAGCGACTGCGTTGTCCCCAACAGTCTCATCAAACAAGTCTTCGTTTTCTCTGTTCTGTTCCTCACACAGTTCCTGGGGCCAAAACCTGTTGTTTGTTTATAGCAGCGGCAGCGGCTAGCACGCCGCACGTGCAGTGGAAATCGGTGTTGATGTGAGGAAACAGATCGTAGATGAAATAAGATTCAATATCATATTTTATGGATGTATTGTGTTCAACGAAACCTTTTAGTACACTTTGTATTACAATAAACATAGATGCAAAACGATTTTAATAATTATTAAGTTGCACAGACACTTGACGCGGGAGGCCATGAAAAACGAGAGAGAGAGAGAGATATACAGTGTGACAGAGCAAAAACACACAGAGTACACCACAGACCTATAATATTGGGGATACCATTTTATAAATAAATAATATTCCCAATAGCATTACTTAACAACTTTGACTTGAAACTAAAATGCTACGTCAGGCATTTTTGAGAATTTTTCGACCCCTCTCCCGCCTTGGTGAGATATCATAAGATTTTCCTCGACTCAGCCCCCCCCCCCCCCCCCCCCAAATCTCACGCGAGAATCTTCAAAATTTCTATTTGGGGAAGTTCGGACGAATACAAAAAATACTAGTCTCTGATTTGGCCATATTTTATTCTAAAAATATTTTTCACGCAATTTTACACCGTTTTCCGCGAGAAAAATTAACGACGTGATATTTGCCAAGACCCCCCGTCCCTCTAAGTGAGATTTGGAAAGATTTAGCTTAATCCGCCCCTAGAACACCTCACGTAATTAATGGACGCCCCCTTACCTATAAGTATGTAGTATCTAAACAACAAAGCCACATAAACTGTACAGTAATTCCAGTACACAGTGCTCATCCGAAGACGGGTCTGAGCAGTAGCGCACTTGTAGCGCCTCACTCAACTGCCGTCTTTGTACTTCTTCACTCTACAAAACTTCAAGGCTAGACTGAATAAGTACCTTATAGGTCGTCGTGCTCCATCTTAGACCACGACGTCGCTTAACATCAGGCGAGTTGGTGGTCAAACGCCGACCTATTCTAGGTACTTTTATAAAAAATAATAATAACGGCATGGCTTGGTCCGGTGGGTGGTAACTAGCCACGGCCGAAGCCTCCCACCAGAGTTTGCTACCCGGGGACCACGTGTAGAGAATCGGACGTGGGTAGCTCAGCCCTCAAAATGTACCAATAAACCATACAATTATGTAAAAGGAGGCATCTACTACTCTCTACTACTTTACATTTTGAAAAATTGCACATATTACTTTTTAACCGCGGGTGAAACCCCGGGGCGCAGCTAGTATTGTTATATATTTTCAATAAATAGTTTAGATAAACAACTAGTTTTATTTTCCTTATATTCGAAATAAAAAGTAGAGTGTTTAACACGGGTAAAATAATCAATTCCTACTCGGACTATAGTCTAAATACCTCGGGAATTGATTCTTTCAACCCTCGGTTAACAATCTAGTATTCTTACCAGCTGCAAAAATAATCGTACTTACCAACTTACTACACTTAAGTATAGATACTTACCTATCTATATTACAAAAGTGTTTGTAAAACTCTGTCAACAACCAAAGCAATAAAAACCATTTCCAGTTCATCTGAAATCCAACCCCAAACGAAGTGCAGTCTAAAGCACCGCCAGCAGACACTGCTCAAACATTTCCTCGTAAATTCGCAGTAAAGCAGTAGACTTGCAAAAAACGCTTGTGTACTCACTCACTCACTCACCAGGTAGAGTAAACAGTGGGAACTCAGAGTAAAGGGAAATGCAATTTTAAATGTGATTAGGTTAAAGTAAAGTAAAGTAAAGGTAGTTAAGGCTGGACCACACCAAATCCGGTTACAGTACGCGTCAGTTTGTGAGGTCCAGTTTAAGTGTGAAGTTCTATGAAAGACGTCACACCGTATGCATTTCGTTTGCAGTCCGTCTGCAGTGCGTTAGAGAATAAATAATAAATAAATATAAAATTTATATTATTTATATATTATAATTATAAGTATTATATATTATTTGACAAGAAAAAAAATGTCCCTAGCTACCACGGTAGGATACCCTGTCTTGTGGTAGCTAGTACTCTTTCAGTTGATTACTTTATATTTGCAATTCTACATAATTTGGACACTATACTAAACATAATCTAATTAACACATAAATTATTAAATTACTACTATATTATTTTGAAATTTTTTTAACGTTAGGAGTTAGGTGGGTAAGAAAGTGTAATGCGTTAGAACCAGTGTGAGTATGTATGTATGTATGTATAATGGTATATATGTATGTATATATACATGCGAGCTAACATACATATATGTATGTTAGCTCGCTGTTCTTGAAGAACGTGCACTGCACCGGGCTCAACCGCGCTGAGGACTGAGCAAGTGAGGAACTTTGGTGTACTCCAGCCTTTATCCTTTGCACCCTTTAATGCTAGTTAATTATTTATTTTCGTCTATAGTATCAATACATAGGCATAATACTAAGATGCGTACGGTACGTATACACCTCGGGTAAGTCCAGATTATGATCTAGAAAAACAAGGTCTAGGATTCCAGGAGTCAAGACGTAATGACGTCACTCGACATTGACATCGTCTCTTGTAAAGTATTTGTTAATAACATTTCGGTCTTGTCTAAACATCGATTTACGTGTTGCCCACGTGACCATTTTTTAATTGGAGTGCTGTAGGTAGGTACCTGGCGGTATATAGGTACAGATACAATATCTAATTTCATTTCTAAGTTGGTATTATAAACAATCTAATCTTAATATATATAAATCTCGTGTCACAATGTTTGTCCTCAATGAACTCCTAAACCACTTAACCGATTATAATAAAATTCGCACACCATGTGCAGTTCGATCCAACTTGAGAGATAGGATACTTTTTAACCGCGTGTGAAACCGCGGAGCACAGCTAGTTTATTATATAAATGTATTTCTAATTCACACTAAGTATCTACGTATACCTACCTACAAATACTTAATAAACTTAATCATTTTAACCTTATATGTTTAAGACTATTTCACCATTTAATTTGTGGTTTACCTTCTTACTTATGGGACATTAGAGCTCAATCACGTCCCATTTCGATACAGCCCAAAATTTGTATTCTAATCATTTGTCACCAACTATTATTTAATCCATGTTTAAATGGAAAAAACTTGTTTTTTAAACAAGATGCTGTATAATTATTATAATTGCAGCGCCCATATTGCGTCGGCTCGCTGCCCAGCCGGTAGGCTCGTGAGTGACGAAACTCAAATTTTGACCAAATTTAAATTTTATGCTTAGTTATTTATCGTGTGAGATGGCACAATGTCGCATCTCTGTCGATATTTTGAATAAATTTACGGCAACAAGATCGAGGTGTCGTAACCACGCCTATTTTGCAAATCTCAGTCGTGGCCTCAGCTATGATGCTATAAATGCAACAAGTTTTTCGAAAAAAGCATCAGAGGCCTGCAGCCCATCTAGTCATCAGCACTACTCATTTAACAAACAAAACAAAATGAAAGCTTTCGTGAGTATTAGTGTTCTTTGACTTTCACTAAAAACTTTTCTAGTTTCTTCATTTCGATTTACATAAATATGAAGAGCTTCATCTTGCATTTGAATATTTCTGAGACTAATTATAAAAAATTGTGCTGATTTATATTTGAATTAAAATAAGTGGATTTAAATGGAGTCATTTAGCTTACTTTAACTCGCTTTTATTTACTAAACCCCTCAGCAGTGCCTATTAAAATCTTCTTGTCAGTTCCGCTGACCGTAAAGATTTACCTAATTTAACCAACAGCTTCCTATTTCTGTCTTGCTTTTATTCTTAGATTGTTTTCGTGCTGCAGGTACTAAATGTTAGTATTTGTGTAGGTGTGCTGTCTCCTCTTCGCCGCCGCACTGGCTGCGCCCAAAGAAGGTGACCGCGACAAGCGAGGCCTCCTGCCCGCCGCCGGCATCATCAGCCCTTACGGCTTGGGACTGGGCTACGGACCCAGCGCCCTCTACGGCGGTCTCGGCTACGGCAGCCTCGGCTTGGGATACGGTGGTCTTGGATACGGCGGCCTTGGCTACGGAGGCCTCGGCTACGGAGGTCTAGGCCACCACCTGCCCGTGCCCGTACTCGCTGTTGCCGTTTCCAAGAAGGGTGAAGAGTCTAACCACAAGGTAATTAATTAAAGTTGATAAAACTTTTAGCCCCAAATAGAAATTTGAAATAGACTCAAATTTTAAGTTACTAACCAGTCAGTATTGAATAATACGATTGCCATCTCATCAGCCACCAATATATGAGTAGGTAAAAGTGCAACAAGGAACGTAATCAAAAGAAATTCAGCTCCCGTCATATCCTGCTATTTCTGCTGGATAGTAGGGTGATAAATATAGTACCTAAAGAGCTTCCGAGCGGCACGTACCTACCGTCGCACTGTGATGTCGTTGCCTAAGATTAATAATTGCTGTCCTCTTCCCAACTTCCTCCTAAGATTTTCCCCCTAGACTTTAAATAGGCACTTAATGTTAAAATATCCAAATGCACTGAATATATTTAATTACTCCAGCCTTTATACACTATCAACAAGAGCAACGCTATTACAAAATACTTAATCAATAAGTTAATGCTGTACCTGCATTTGCAGGCTGGCGGCGAGAAGAGAGTCATAGCTGTTCCCGAACTGCACGCCGTGCACGCCTACCCCGCTCTGCCCATCCCCGCTCCCCTCGGACTCCACGGCCTCCCTCTCGGCGTGCCGGCTCTCCCCGCGCACGGTCTCTGGTGAGCCACGCGACTCCATCGACTCCCTCCCGGCGTGCTGGCTCGCCCAACGCACGAGCCAGGCGCGCCATGAGTCTACCTACCAAATACTTCTTTTGTTATAAAGTATTATTATATTTTTGTTAGTTACTTAAGCATGTGTTTTTATACGCTTCCTAGAACTCCTCAATCTCTCATCTCATTATCTTGTGACCCATCTATTTAAATAAATGTCTCACTGCATAGCAAAGGCCTTCCTGTCCTCCCTCTATTTTTCCGATCCCTCACCCATTTCCACCCAAAAATCCCTTATAAATTTCTATCCTTCCGTATAACTTCTTAAAGTTGGGATTTATAAATGTTTTCTAATTCTTAGCTCTACCTCTTTACAATACCCCTGGGTATAAATTCGAAAAGGCACCTTACGTAAATGGCCAAGGCTAAGCTAGCCGAGTGGGCGTTAATGGAGTGTTCCAGAGTTGACTGTA
Organism: Peribatodes rhomboidaria; assembly: GCA_911728515.1. Taxonomy (NCBI): domain Eukaryota; kingdom Metazoa; phylum Arthropoda; class Insecta; order Lepidoptera; family Geometridae; genus Peribatodes; species Peribatodes rhomboidaria. The sequence goes on along the minus strand of OU452179.1, from coordinate 12,603,734 downwards.
AGCTGCTCAGGAAATAGAAAAACTAATCCGCTTGTAAACCCTTGCTGAAATGTTGCTGAATAAACCAACAGTTGCGTTGTGACGTCGAAAAACATTAAGGTTGGGCTACCTATATACCTGGGTCGATACTAACTTACGAAGGGAAATTATAAGTTATTAAGTATTATTAGATTTCATAAAAAAAAACCCCGACACACAGAACTGAAGAGGTGTGGAACTCGTTGTCTGCTCTATCTTTCCACCTAAATACAATCCGGCAAGCGTGTTACACCGATTACGTCGACGCTTCCCACCAGGCGAGTCAGTGGTCAAACGCTTCCCTAATTTGTTGTAAAAAAAAAAAAACAGATTTTCATCAACACCGATTTTCATCAAACAAGACTAAAAGCACTCCCTACACCTATAAAAAGACAAAATCAAAATCGGTTCATCCGTTCGGGAGCTACGATGCCACAGACAGGCAGACACACACAAACATACACGTCAAACTTATAACACCCAGTCGTTTTTGCGTCGGGGGTTCAAAGTCAAAGTCAAAATGTTTTTATTCAATTTAGGTATCAAGGATACACTTATGAACGTCAAAGTTTTTTTTTAAATAGACTCGACCGCCTTGTTCGGATAAAGAGCCTCTACTCAGAAGAACAGGCAAGTTAAAAACACTGTTTCAAAGTCTAAGAAATATAATTACAATCCGTTTACCAGTAGATATGAAATTACGTATGCACGCGTTACTGCACAGCCCACTATTAAATGCCTACGATATTGCACAATAGAAGATGATAGGTGGTTGCACAATCAATGGAACAGAATGCAGACTCATAAAAACCACCAGACCCACCTACCTTGGACTAACAAATAAACAGATTACGACTATTATTAACTCAAATAAAACAGCTACGACTTTTCCCAATTGGATTTTAAAATCCATAACGCGCTAAAAGCTTTATTCCTAGGTAATTCCATTTTTGCTTACAAAGAGGGAAGATGATGCGAGATTTAAAGCATCAAAGAAATTCAATGGGTAGCCACACGAACGGCATAACGACTCGAGGGTCGTATCAATAGGAAAGTATTTGGTAATCAGATATTGTATTGGCATAGGATTGTACATTGATGTTTCATTTATAACTAAAAATAGAATTAATACTTACTTATTCGATTAGTTGATTTGATACGTCATGGTCATCCTAAGGCAATTAAGACAACGGTTACAGTCATAAACTGTAAAAAATACTATTACAAATATATGTGTGTTTATGTTGTACGTGCGGAAACCGAGGAAACAGCTATCCTAATCGTATTCTCATTTAATATTATAAAAACGAAAGTGATTTTTTTTTTGTAACGCTTTAATGCCTTAATTACGATACTGAACCGACCATCATGAAATTTTGCACACAAATTGTCAGAGGTAAAGGGTACTTTTTATCCTGAGATCGCGGGCGGAAACAGTAAGGTGCAGCTAGTTCTGAAATAATTCCAACGATCTCCCATTAATAATATCATATCTATACAATCTGCACCTAATCGAGGGATGCCCCACGAAGGCCCAAAAACTCTTCTATACTTAAGTAACTATGTCAAAATTTGCGATCAAGATCATGATAAGTATTAGAGATGAATATCTCGAGCACCGGTCTATCAATACGGGCCCCAGCATATTTTTAACGAGCTTAATGTATAAACTTGGTAAATGCTTTGAACTTCGCTAATGCTTGTTTTCTCTCCGCCCGGTTTTCTTTATCAGATTGCAGAAGTTTTTGCGGCTAATTTGTACAACTTCTTGCTGTGGTTTGATCGCAAACATCAATGAGGAAATTATCTAAGCACCTCGTAAAAGATGCTTTGTTAAGCAATTTCAGGAAAAAAAAATCTCACACGGTGCCGGATTAGCCACGTAGCAGAAGGCAGCGAATGCTACGGGCCCCGCGCTTAAAGGGTAATGAAAACTAAAAAAAAACCCTACATATAATAGCAATTCTAAAGTATACATGCGGCGCCTTTTTATAAGTGGAAAAAAAAACGCTGACCATATTTGACAACAGAATATTTTTAGGGGAAATGGGCAGCTTGGGAGACCAACAACTCAATGGCCCCTGTTCATATTTCCTACGGGCCCCGCGGTTGCTTAATCACTGATATCACAGATCGTTGGGAGAATCATTGCGAGTCTGCACTATGATTGAGTCCTTACTTGTAGTTCCAGTTATAAGTAGGTACAAAGGTACAATATCGGTACATGCCTAATTATAGGCCTACAAAATTATAATCTAGCAAGATATGTATGTAAATCAGTCTTCAAAGCATAACCCTAAAAAAGAAATACATACTTAGAAGAATAATGGCGCCGTTGACAGTTTCCAAACTATGGTGGTACTTCGACAAAATAACTTATTGAGAAAACCATTGTGAAAACATCTGAATTACAAAAAAAAGTACATCACCTCTGAGATTGAGTAAGTTAAGGAAAACTCTCTAAATAAATCTACTTTTTAGTTTTGAGTTGATTTTGTAGCTGAAATTGAATCCATCAACTCAGCCGGAGGACGTCTACCTACTGTTGTTTATTATGTTCCTAAATTTAGGTTTTCACAGACAGAAATCTCCCAAGAGTCACACCTATATGTCCATTTATTCATCCTTACCCAGATACACAACTCATGAATGTCAGAACACCAGTTTTCCGCCGCGGTACATTTATAGTGGCGATAAATCTCAACTTTGAGCCATAAATATGACGGGATAAGGCTCCCAAATAGCGCTGCTGAGAAATCTTTTTTATTTATTCAGGCACGTAGGCAATGTTTAGCGTATCCTCACTTTAGGCTGGGAAGGTAAGTACACAGTTTATAAAATGTAGGCAGCGTATATATTCATCTTGATATACAGGTGATCTAAAAATTTTAAGCAGATTGACGCGCATCACTTTTTTCCTGATTGCTTCTAGACGATCGAGCTTCGCGTCAATATTTCACTTTTGAAAGCGTGTACACCTAAGTTCAGGACAAGATTTTCGCAGGCAACCAAATATCAACGTGTTCGCAATGAAATTATCTTTAATTTGATAGAACATGTATTGAGTGAACAAGTGGGCCCAATTACTCTCACAGTCTGGGCTATTTATGCCTGGTAACCTGAAAATGTGACAGGATAAGGATAGGTAACCAAGCATTTTCAGAATCTATAGGCTGCATACTTTCTATTGGAACTTAATAATTTTCTAAGGCAACCTACTCCTAAAAGTTATTTAACATCCTAAGTTTTACATAAAACACATCTCAAGTAAACACTTGGTGGTTGATTGTTCTTCTACGTATCTTACACTATTTTGCATGTCCGGCGTCTGTCTGTCCGTCCGTCCAGCTACCTCTACAGGCATTCTCAAATCAACTCAACCGATTATCGTGAACTTTTGTTAGCAGATTCGATAATTATAGGTAAGTTCTAAATTTTTTTTCTATTTTTTTGTCAATTTATTTTATGGCTTTTTTTCGGAATGAGGATAATTTATTAATACCTACATATTTATTTATATATTTTTTAACGTTACAAAATCATTCACGTAAAAAAAATTGAAAAAACGAGTAGGATAAGAGGAGCATAAGAGGAGGCAAGCCGGGCAGACGCCAGCCTCGAGGTCTCCATCTCACAGAGCCTCTATTGTATAATAATTATAATAACTACACTATGTCGGTGATTATTCCGAACATGGCTCATGCATATGCGTCACAACACAGCACAGCACCGCGCCTGCATGTCTGGGCATAACGACACCTGGGGACCTACTACTACATATTTAATTATACATTCGTTACTTCACGTAGCATATCAGCGTTCGTAATAACACAGATGCGATAATAGCTCTTGTCAATGATATAATTTCTAAGTTGCTGATCTTCTGCCGTTTTTACTTCAGGATATGCAAGGTGCTGGTTTTGGATGTACTTCAGGGTGTTGTTCTACGAGTGATTAACTTTTGGAGCCTAACTTTGCAATATTCGAAAGAAAAATCAATGTGTCCAATTCTTCTAACAAATTGATCACGTGAATAAACGTTATCTATTTTGTATGAAGATTTGATTTTTTTGTCTTTCGAGTTTTGTGATCTTGTGTTCTAAAAGTTGTTCAATTTGACAGTTAGAGTAACACCATTAAGTATTAAGTACACTTAACACCAGCACCTTGGATATTATTTATTTTCTTATTCCAATATTAGGTGGGCACTATACATTTTCTGTCGATCTCGAGATACTTACTGTACACAGAAATGTATGAATTTTAAAATTCTACTGATCATTTGCGCTTCTTTTGACGTGACAATGTCCAATAAATCGATGAACGCCGGCGGCTGCACGCACGAAAAAGGATGACTAATTGTCCCGTTGCGCTCATTGTCACGTTACGTTCGGAGCGAGAGCGCTACACGAGCGATTTATTCATAAAAGTATGCAATCATTTCATCAAAGTTTTGTTATGACGTTGTCACGTTAAACTATCGTCCGTTAACCGACTTTACAGACAACCAATTTTGTAATCTTTCTCTGATCAATCTTCTTTAATAAAATACTTATTAGTTTTTCTGACCCTCAGATTATTATATATTGAGATTAGAGAAAGCCAAGTAGAGCGAAAAAAGTGAAAGTGGTAGACCCCTTGTGGTTACACGCATGCCATTGCATACTGTCACCTCTCTCAAAGCTCACGTGAGAAAATAATGCATTGCTACTGGCCGGCGTGAGATACCGGCATCTGTGCTAATAATGTTACTAAATATGAGCAACGTAACCATTGGCAAAGACATTTAATTAACGATACGATTTATACATTTTCGGCCCAGTTTGAGCATTCGTGCATTAGTCATGCAAAAGGTTATTTGTTTACAAACAAACATTTTTTTTAAAATTGGACGTCTGAATTGATGGTAAAATTATTATTTGACATATTTACTTACACTATAGAAAAAGCATATTCTAAACTTACTTACTTAATTAATTAATTACTTACTTACTTATTGGTTCTCTCTATATCTCTTTGCTCTATTTCTCATTGTACATTGCCATTGTACAAGTTAAAAGTAGGTAGTATGCTTACCTAGGCTAGACTCCCGACTATAATAATAAAAATTTAGAATTAAAAAAAAAAAAAAAATTGAAATAGGTAATAATTATCTTTAGCAAGCGGAACTTGTTATCTTTATATCAAACTAGCTGTCACCCCGCGACTTCATTCGCGTTTATTATTTATATGTATATAATTATATATGTGAGCTATCCTATCTGTTAAATTAGGTCAAACTGCACACGGTGTGCAAATTTGATTGAAATCGGTTAAGTAGTTTAGGAGTCTATAGCGGACAAACAACGTGACACGTAATTTATATATATTAAGAAGATAACATGTAAGAAAACGTCCAGATTCTCGATTGTCAGTGTTAGGTAGGCCTACATATTTCGCTTGTTCCATGTTTTTGTCTGTTTTACCAACTTACCTTTTACGACTCACTACCTAGCACACCTCACCATAGTTTCATCTATATTTTCTGTTTTATGCCTGCCGTAAACATTTCAGCTAGGCACATAATACATTTCTTCTGCACACGTAATCTTGGCAAACCGCCAGCTTCAATCCTCCAGTTAAGCTCCACTTTCAGCTTTCATTATCCACAAACTGATTCTATTACTCCCCACAATCAGTCAAAAGCACGTCGCGTCATTTTTCTCGTTTTTTCTCGTTTTTCCCCTCGTGTCAGAGAGCATCCGCGACTGCAATAAGTTAGGTGGAACAAAAACAAGCGCTGCCTCCGTAATGGACCATCAAGGAGATATAGCAGCGCGCTGGCAATGTAGGGCAGTGATGCAGGTTGGCCGCGTGAAACTAGAGCGAGTTGCTTTGACACACTTCCTATTACAACGCTAAGAATAGACATGTCGTAACGCCTTTCCCCCAAGGGGGCTGGCAGAGGTGTAATACAACACCCACACTTCGCCGGACGATACTCAGTCCCAAATGTGATAAGGGGCGAGCCTGCTTAACAACAACAACAACTCTTTATTAAAAACATAAAATAATTACAATTGTACTTAAATAAGGCTTAACTAAGTTTTTAATGGGCGGCCTTATCGCTCAAAGCGATCTCTTCCAGGCAATCTGTATGGCCAGGAACATTCATATAAATAGAGGCCTTGAATGTCATACAACATTGTGCAAGACGTAAAAAATAATTTAGTTTAGTTATATGAATGTGAAAGAATTTATGAAAGTTTGTAATTCCTTATTCTTTAATATAAAGTTATCATATAATAATAAACTAATAAAGTTAAAAACAAACATTTGCACGAATTGCACATTTGCATGAAGACGAAATACAGGTGACTACCACACCTACTAATTTTAAGACCTTTTTGTAATTATTATGATGTTTGCCAGCAAATAAAGATTTGATCTGATTTGATTTGAATAGACGGAATACAAAATTAAACCTAAATACTTACTAGTTATTCCCAGTGGTTAAATATTTTAGTTTTGAGAATTATAGTTCTTAGCTCTTTTGCTTATTTAAAGTGTATCAGTCCGAGTAAATCTTTTGGTTTGTTTATATGCTTACTCTTAGAAATTCTCTCCAAAGTCTTAGCAGTTTGTAGAGCTGATACTTTATAACACTCGACTAGCTGCCAGCTTGTTGTTGAAAATAAGCAGCTTTGCCTTCGAACAGTGCCTAAAAGTTTTGGCAGTCTATTTGAAAACCAGCTATTTTGTAATCCAGACTAAATGAGCAAGCCAGTTTTGCCTTTCCCCCAATGAGGCTAGCAAAGGTGTAATACAACATCCACACTTCGCCAGACGATGTTTGGTCCCAATTGTGACAGGAGGCGAGCCTGTCGCCATACACCGGGCCAGTCATGTAGCAAATGACATACCAGTGTCTTCCATCATTGGAAACTCTGTCCATCCGGGTGAGTCATGAGTTGTGTTCAAACGTCTAGCCCGACAACCAGAATATTTAAATCTAATTTGTTTTGTTTAGGACTTACCTCTTCTTAACAGCAGTCACTGTTTTCCAGGAAGGACAGAGGCCGCCCGTCGCATCTCCGGCGACGAGCCCTTGGATAAATTGTCGCAGACAATGTCAAAGCCGCCTCGAGCTTGCTATGCCGAGCCTTTGAACGAAATTGTAGTGATTTCGCGCAAATTCCCCTCGAATGTGTACCACAAACGATACGGAGCTTTGTTTCTGGGCAGATAACTGTCTGTGTCTAGCTGCGTAGGTGTTGGTTTTGTCGATATTTTCTCGTCACTCCTTGTTTGTCGAACCACTACAGAAAAGAACGTTCTAATATTTGTTATATTTTTTCTAAAAGCTGTTTAAGAGAGTAATCGAAAAAGATAATGTGATTAGTTTTGTCTAGAGGCATTCGTAATTTTTTTATGACGCAAAAAAACCACGGAGTGTTATATGTTTGACGTGTATGTGTGTGTGTGTGTGTGCGTGTGTATGTGTCTGTGGCATTGTAGCTCCCGAACTAATGAACCGATTTTGATTTTGTTTTCTTTTTTGTTTGAAAGGTGAATTAGTCGGGAGTGTTCTTAACTATGTTTGGACAAAATCGGTATCGGGAGTTTTATAAATTATAAATTTATGTTTTTATTCTAGTCTTTTAACTTTTAAGGTAACCTCGCTTTTATGCCAGCTTACCAATACAGAAATTTGTGTTAGATATTTTGCTTCTCATCTAATCTAATCAGGCATGGGATATGGGTATTGGGTACTAGAAGGGTTCCTGGCATGTACGGGAACCTCGCATACCTAGGTATAGGTATGTCCACTTTACCTACTCTTGGAACTAGGTCACATACTCAGACATTGTGTAGCATTGCTAGAGAATTACGATACAATTTTGTCCTCACATTAAAAGTAGGACTTTATCCGATTGTTAGACATTACCTACCTACCACCTTACTAATAAACGTTGAATAGCATCGGAATAGTTATATATTGCTATATCTTTCCATCAAGTTAAATATTAGAAAAAAGACAAAACACAAACCACTGAAGCTATAGTTACAATGTTTAAGAGGGATAGTATTCTGAGGAGTACCCAGGCAGGATAAAAAAGGGACCAGATTTTTTCAAAAGGCTCGGATAAAAGCAATAATTTGACGTATTTATCTACATCCCTAATGCAGTCCTTAACATCATTACCTTTAGCCAAATTTTCGAAAAACAAATGTAAAAATGCGATATTTGATGTTTATTTATTCTGCTTTAAAAAGCGTAACCTTTTTATCAGGCCCGCGAATACAACCCGTGTAAATAACATTACTCTTTGACTTTGTAAAACAATATTTTTCTGTTTGCATTGGCGAGAGTGGCTTTAACTTTTTTACAGTTTTTAATTCCGTATTTTTCCCTCAGATCAACTTAGAGAAAAATATGGAACACTGCGTTATATCTCGCTGAAGCCACTTCCTTTTAAACGTGTGCGCGTGGTAATGTTGCCATGAAAAACATTTACAATTGCACGAAAACTAATATTAATTCCCAAACCCTATGTTAGCTATTTCCGTTACTAATATTAATTCCCAAACCCTATGTTAGGCATTTCTGTTCCAATATACAACCTTAGTAGATTTAATATTCTAAAACCTCACATATTTGTAAGAGTTTAGGTAATGTTACGGCTTTTTCAAAATTGACTTGTAAAAAAACTGCACAGTTTTTAAAAAGAACCTAAAAATGTAGTCCTGGCCACACTTTTATAATGCACTATGGATATTTATGTACACGAAATTATACCATAAACCAATGCATATAATGTAGAGGTAAGAATGACCAAGCGAGTAGCGTAGTTTTTTTGCGTCAATGTGTGCGTGTTGGGTACATATACGACAGTAGCGTAATTTTTCGATGGTTTTTGACTTCACCTAAATCATACGCCGTGCGCCATCTTATTCTCTATGTTGATCTGAGATTTATCATAGTTATTATTTTAAAAATATATAATCCTAATTTGTTCAATACTGATTTGTTTCCTAAACACAAGTTTGTAACCGATATTTTTAAAGCTATACTTAAGTAGAAATATTCAAACGGACAGATTAAGTACTTTCGACTAAGAAATCTTGCCTTGACCAAAAAATACTGTATTCCACTTAGTGTGTTGATGGAAATAGTAAAGATCTCGTAACTTAGAGGTCTCAAGTTATAATAATTCAAGGGTTTGTTTCCGGTTAGTAACAGATGCTTCGCAATAACATGATCCTAATTCGAACTTGGGAACAACTTTGCAAGCCTGAACCTTCTCTCCGTTTCTCCGAAGGAATTCATCCGTGCTTGAGAACTTAGGACCTTCAACACGAGCTTTCATGTACGGAATGTCTTTGAAGTACTTAAACATAGATTTCGAAGGACAAATCTGGAGATTCTTAGGTCGTCTTTAAGTAAAATCGAAATAGATAGGATTTCGGAGTTGATATTGATGATCGTTAAGCTTTCTTTTAGCATTTTTTTGTAAGAATCGTAACATTTTTAATTTGAATTTGAAATGGTGACGATGTTATTTATAACATTTAAGAGGGCCGCGACGCTCTGAAATTTCCATACAAACGCGCTACTCAAATTTCTTGAAAACCATTTGTCAGATTATGATGAAATTTAGCATGTACAATTAAATTAACAATATCTCCGCCCCTATGTTCTTGGTTTTTTTTTAAAACGTTCTCAAGCGAAAATAGAGCTATGAAAAATATCCGCATTTTTAAGGGGTCACTTTTGGTCGCAATGTAAACGCGCCCTAAGTTCCTTATCTCCAACCAATGATGTTCCGCGCTTGATTTCCCTATTAGCTCGTTTCGTTGGACAGAGTATAGGTCGAAGTTAGTTAGGTCGCCGGACTCTTAATATTTCTGATGACATTTAATATTTCTGCCAATAATTTAATTTAATTAAACTAAATATAGGTAAACACAAATATAGGTAAGAATACTTGGACTCAAATTATGAAAGTCTCACTATATTCAGCCTCTAAACACGGAGCGTGCATAAATTAATTAATTCGCGATTAATGGAAGAGTAGAAATCGTAAGTAAGTAGGTACTTAATGAAATCTAATAAAATCAAAATTTCATTGGCTCAACGTCAGCTGGAAGACGACACTACTGGACAAAGGCCTCTTCCAATGATCCCCACAAACTCTTGCACTGCCTGCGTCTACCCGCGACCCTCACCAAATCGTCGCGTCGGTCTACTTACTAGTACTTCGGAACCGATCGGACCATTTAGACCTATCTAATTTATACCAAAAAATAATACTAAATAAACATATCTTTACTGCAATAGTTCTTTGATTGATATTCTTCTTGTTTGTAGATTGTTCTTGCTTTGTCTTTCGATCAACTAAACTGTAAGCATCTGTAGGTAGGGGTAGGAACCCCTACCTTCGTACTAGTTATTAAATTACGCGGCTCGTGCAGAAGATATGCGCAGGAAGAAGCATTAATATAAAAGCGGGACTGCTGTGGTCCCTTTGAATATTTCATGACGATTTGTTAACATCCCGTCCGGGCTCCGCCGGCCATCGCCGGAGCCCTGGGATCCTACGAATGTAAAACGGATTATGGTTTTATTGCTCAGACGTGTGTTGAGATGTTTTGTTTCAGTGTAAAGTTGGAAGGTTTTCCTTGTTTTTGTTTGGCTCAGTTTTATTGTGAGTTAACTGTCCTTTGATACAGTCAATTTTTAAGGTTGTGTTGTACCTTTATATAACATTACATATCGTCACGCTTTCCTCCGAAGGGGCTGGCAGAAGTGTAATATAACACCCACACTTCGCCGGACGATATTCGGTCCCAAATGTGACAGGGGGCAAGCCTGTCGCCATACACCGGGCTCCAGTCATGTAGCAGATGACACAATACGCACATATGCTCACAATCAACAAATTGGTGCGTGCCGTCGCGTCGGTCGGCTGGGCTCGAACCCGCTCCATCTGGCTTGAGAGGAGGCCTTCTCCCAACTAGGCTGCCATCGCTTATATAGCTTTAATTATTAATGCGAAATAAGTACTTTTAGTTAAAATGTAGTTTCTATTGCTAGTTAAGTAAATGTGCTTACTAAAATTAGAGCAGCATTTCAACAAAGACCTAAGTATTTGAGTTTTACAAATTTCGCAGCCTAAGGTAGGTAAATACATGCAGGTTACCTCGGATATGATATTTTTATGTCTCGGAAAATATGGAAAAAGTCAATTATACAAATATTAGAGGTTAAACAACGCAGTGCAGCCAATAATAATACAATATATAGGTAAACCTAGATATATTATACAGTTGACTGCAAGCCGGTATTTGTAATGCATTTGGTTCCGTAATTCCGTCCAACGTTTCATGGAATCCTCTCGACCACTCGCTGGCTATCGCTGGAATCTATAAGCTGTACTGGAGGTGTAGTCTTGATACTTTCAATTATGACCAAGTATTAACTTGGCGACAAGATAATAATAATAATAAATTCGGAACATTTTCACACACGGTCGCCTGACCCCAAACTAAGCAAAGCTTGTACTATGGCTGCCAGCGACTGATATACATCTTAATATATATAAATCTCGTGTCACAATGTTTGTCCTCAATGAACTCCTAAACCACTTAACCGATTATAATAAAATTCGCACACCATGTGCAGTTCGATCCAACTTGAGAGATAGGATAGTTTAAATATATATATAAATATAAATAATAAACGCGAACGAAGTCGCGGGGTGACAGCTAGTACATATATATATTTTTAAATACATACTTAAATAGATATTAACACCCAGACATAGAACAATCACCAATTTTCATCACATGAATGTTTGCTCTAGATGGGAATCGAACCCCCAAGCTCAGAAGGCAGGTTCACTACTAACTGAGCCACCGAGGCAGTCAACGATAAAGATACCTATCAAGATACCTGTCAAGACTGTACATCGAGCGTGGAAGAACGTGGTTATTATACGTGTGATGTCGTTGATTTCAACAAGTGTCTCTATTTTTATTTGGAAGGGTGAAGCAAGCTTTAAAATCCAAAGCGATAATGCCTGCTTAGGTATCGGTCTCGACAAAGATTTTTTTGATCTAACTTTTAAAGTCAAATTAACATTAATATTCATGATTAATCTTATTTATTTTGATTTTAAATTGTTAAAACTACATTAATGAAAAGAGGATATTGTAAAGTTAACAATTATTTAGAAGACAAAGATGTCTGGAGCCTTCCACTTCCGCCAAGTAGCCACTATAGTACATAGATGTTACCTAGTTGTTAGCAATAATTTGTGAGACAGTATTTTTTTTAAATAATGTCTTTGTTTATTGCCTGTTCTTCTCAGTAGTGGCTCTTTTTCCGAACAAGGCAGTCGAGTCTATTAAAAAACTTTGACGTTCACAGGTGTATCTTTGATGCCCAAATAGAATAAAAACATTTTGATTTTGACTTTGAATCTTCATGTTGATGTTGATGGACAAAATAAATGGGGCCGCATTTATTTAGCATTTAATTTGAATGCATCAACGATTAAGTAATATTGTAATTCGAGTATCAAAACGTCTCGTTTGTACTAGAACGAAGTGTACTTATGTCTGTTTGATGGCACATCACTGGAATCTCGATTGAATATCGGTACCCGACTACTCTGCTCTCATGATGTTTGTCGTATTGGTAGATTTAAAAGCCAAGGCCTTGGGCAAGCTAAAAGCTAATGTAAATGTAAATAAATAAAGCTAATGTGCATCTGGTTTGCATGACCTTATTCTATCCAGCCCGTTCTTCTATAAAACAACCAAGAGTACAAAAAAGCGGCATCGTTTTATGGTCGACATACATACAACACGCACGAAACGCTTTGTTTCCTCGTTTCTCATACGGACCGCTAGAGTGTGGAATACTCTGCCAGAGTGTGTGTTTGACACTTATTAATCTGATGGGTGTCTTCAAGTCTCGAGTGAATCGGTTTCTTCTAGGCAAGCGTGCTCCATCGTAGGCCACATCACTGCTTATCATCAGGCATGTTGGCGGCCAAACGCAAGGCTATTAAGTAATTAAAAAAAAAACTGAACTCAGTATTTATTCTACTACTATAGCTGCGCCCTGCGGTATCACCCGCGGCCCCAAAGGAACCGTTAATTTACCCTATATTAAAACCTTATATCCTTTTCGATGCTAGCCCAGCTATGATAGCCTAGTTGCAGAAGGCCCGCCTCTTAAGCCCGAGGGAGCGGGTTCGAACCCAGCCCGGCACGCACCAATTTATTCATCGTGTGAACATATGTCAACTATTTTTTTTACGTAGTTTACCACCAACTTGCCTGATGTTAAGCGATGTTGTGGTCTAAGATAGAGCACGACGACCTAGAAGGTACTTTTTCACTCTAGCCTTGAAGATACCCAGGTTGTAGTTAGTCGGGAAATCTGCTACATGACTGGAGCCCGCCCTCGGGCCCGCCCCTGTCACATTTAGGACTGAATATCGTCTGGCGAAGTGTAGATGTTGTATTACACCTCTGCCAGTCCCCTCGGGGGAAAGTCGTGACAATATGTATGTCCTTTTCTGTACCCCTGGCAATGTTTATGTAAAATTTCATGACGATCGGTTGAGTAGTTAAGGCGTGAAAGTGTAATAAACAAATAAAGAAACAAACTCACTTTTGCATTTAAAATATTAGTCAGGAAGGATTTGTAGGTAGGTACTCGACATTGCGTATCACATTTATTTTATCCAAAGGTTAGCTCCGTTTGTTTCCCCTGTCTGCCGCCATTGTTCCGCGGACAAAACCAACGCGCCGCGAATTCTAGCGACACGCGAAATCATTTTTATTATTATTTAACACAATGCGGTCGTTGGCGAGAGTGACGAAGCTTTAGGTAAACAGATAGGTGTAATATTTAATTCCAATTCGTTTCTTTTCATTAAACTCTATATCGCAACGTAAACTAAGTATATAGGTAGGGTCAACTGGGGCAAATGCGTCTGTGGGGCAATTGCGTCTTTCGATAATTACTGACAAACTCTTCACAAATAAGGCGCCATCTACATCTTTTTTATATTTAGTTTATAGTTGCAATAATCTGTACTAGATGGCGTTAGTTGCCTAATTTGTGAAGGGTTTGTCAGTAATTCTCGAAAGACGCAATTGCCCCACAGACACATTTGCCCCAGTTGACCCTGCATCGTAACGGTCCGGAGCCCTATTCCTACCAGTCAAGATATTTTTTGGACATTGGCTCTCTCGTTTGAAAAGTTAAGGAGTGAGCGTGACCATGAAACATCTCGAGCGTCAAGAACCTCTCGGCGCTGAATGTCACGTCAGAATAGGGGGCCGGGTCTCGAAACAAATAATTATGGACTTTGTGTACATCTATGTGGGTATCAAAACCTTTTATTTTAAATTACTTGCTAATTTCGAAACTTTAAGTTAAGACGCTCTACAAACTTTAACTCGATTGTACCTACTTTTTGTAGGGCGAAATGGTTTTCCCTCTCTTGTGAGATCTAACGTGTTTAATATTCCCCAAAAAAATTTGGATCTTCGGTACTGCGAAGTGTGGTAGGTATACTTCCTGTGCAATACGCGAGCGAGCCTGAATTCACATTTTTGCTACAAAAATACGTGGGATAGGGCAAAGTGCCGAGCTCAGTAAAGAGTTTGTTTATGTATCATCATAACTTTAACCCATTGCTTTTACCTTTTACCAAAGGAATTGTGTCAGCTTACGATAGCAATGTCCTAATTGAATTCCTCTCTAACTAATAAACGCTATATAGCATCGGAATAGTTGTTTAGTGTTTTGTTCTTTATCTTCTCTGTATATCTTTGAAAATATTATGTACGCAAAAATCTTCATAAATGTTATTATGGAAACTGACGTGGTTTTCACACATTATGATTTAAAACACGGGAATTACTCACGTACGATTCAGTCGATTATTCCGACTATAGTTTCAACCGCATTCGGCGGTCTTCATCAGGGCGAGTGCGCGCGCGCGGCTGCGTCTCGCATAGCACTCAATCGACTAATCGACTGAATCGTACGTGAGTAATTCCCGTGTTTTAAATCATAATCTTCATAAATTATTAAATTGAAATAATATTGTCAAACACTTTTACTGTTTAATATATTCTGTAATTAACTGTGTATAATTTAATTCTGTTTTTTGTCAATAAACTATTTTTATTCTTATTCTTTTTTTAACTGTTACTATCACAATAATAACACTGGAAATAAGGATAGGATAGCTGTACCGAGATTTAGACAAATCGAAAAGTCAAATAAGTCATTTTTAGGCAACTGCGTTCGTTTTTACAATAAGATCCCGAAAAATATAACAGGGCTCACTGAGGGAAAATTCAATTCACATATAAAAACTATATTAATGAAAAGAGCGTATTATAAGGTTAAGAATTATTTAGAAGACAAAGATGTCTGTAGCCTTCCACTTCCGCCAAGTAGCCACTACTATGTATAGATACTTATTACCTACTCGTAGTTGTAAGCCAAAATTTGTGAGACTGTAAATTTATTTATTCTTTGAAAAAATAATGCCCCTCAGTTTCTTGCCTGTTCTTCTGAGTAGAGGCTCTTTATTCTAACCAGGCGGTCGAGTCTATGTAAAAAAAAATACCTTCATAAGTGTATCTTTGATACCCAAATTGAATAAAAACATTTTTGACAACAAACAGACTTTTTTTTACTTTTGTCTCTCACAATCGAGTTAAAAATGAAACGTCAATAGGGATAGAAATGTGCAACGCGTCCTAACATGTTATCGATGATCCACTACCTGCATTCGACCCTCATTAGCGCTCGCTTATGGCTAGTTTCTTTTATTCTTATCGATATGCACCTATAACCATCTTACGCACATTACTATGCGGCTCCATAAGACCCACATGTGCGAGCGAGATAAACTTGGTTGACTGCCTCGGTGGCTCAGTTGGTAGTGAACCTGCCTTCTGAGCTTGGGGGCGTGGGTTCGATTTCTACCTAGGGCAAACATTTAAGTGCATGAGCATTTGTGTTTGTTCTATGTCTGGGTGTTATTATCTATTTAAGTATGTATTTAAAAATATAAGTATATATATCAGTCTCTAGCAGTCATAGTACAAGCTTTGCTTGGTTTGGGGTCAGGCGACCGTGTGTGGAAGTGTCCATAATTTATTTAACAACAAAACATTTGAAATTATTTATGACCGCCCGACTCAGTTGGTAACGCGGCGACTATATTGGAAACGTGTTAACCTTGCAAACTATGTACATACACTATACCAAAGTTCCGCTGAACTTGTACTATTTTTTTAGACCGAACTATTGGTCAATGTCTCACCTACAAAGCAACGAATAAAGTTTTATTGGAAGCTCTACATAGATACAAGAAGCATTGCGATCGAGAACTCCAACTTGTTTAACTACTTCGGACAAACTTCGCGTTCCACGGATCCTGTAGTTATAGATACACTAGACACTCGCCCTGGTTTCGCACGGTTTCTATAAGCCTTTCATGAAAAATTATTTAAGTAACTGATGGTGAAAACAGTATCAAAATCCATGGCGTGGTTCAGGAGGAGTTAGTGGACATACAGAGAGACAGTAAGTGGACATGACGAGAGTTTTTTATACAGAGGTTTGTTTTATAATTCATATTCATATCGTCACGCCTTTCCCGCGAAGGGGCTGGCAGAGGTGTAGTACAACACCCACACTCCGCCGGACGATATTCAGTCGCAAATGTGACAGGGGCGAGCCTGTCGAAATACACCGGCCTCCAATCATGTAGCAGATGACATACAATACGCACATTTGCTTACACAATGAAAAAATTTTCAAATTTTTAAGAAAAAAAAACATTGTTTATACAAAATAACGAATTTGAGGTGTTTTTTTTTCTCGTGGAATTCAATTGAATAGTTACCGAATTGTTAATTATATTGTATTCAACATTATGTTCGGTTAACGTCATTAATATAAAAACGTTTTTGTTATAAAAAGCAAAACATAACAAAACATATCGTCAGGCCTTTCCCCCGAAGGTGCTGGCGGAGGTGTACTACACCCACACTTCGGCGGACGATATTCAGCCCCAAATGTGACAGGGGGCGAGCCTGTCGCCATACACAGGGCACATAATTATGTTTGCACAATGAACAAATTAGATAAAAAATTACGATAAACTTGCTGGTAAATGTCCTTAATTATAACAACAAAAATGAAATTTGGTAAATCAGAATACGTAGTGCAAAGCCAGTTAATATAATATTTAAGTAGCCTAAAACTTGAAACATGTAAAATAGTAAAAAACTTAAATGGAATTAAAATTAAACCTAGCCAAAAATTCAAGGCCGACTATTATGACATTTTTAGTATTTTATTCTTTTTCGGGTTCATTTTCTTGTTCTGGTTCTTTGTCAGCTGCTTTGGGTTGTTTTTTGACCTTATTTTTCTTTGCTTCTGCCTTTTCTTTCTTCTTCTGTATTGCTGCTAACTTCTGTTCTCTCTTAAATTGTTTTAGGGCCATCTTCTCAGCCTTTATTGCGGCATCTTTTATCTTCTTAAGAGCCTTCTTCAACTGTAATGTTATAATTATTTTATTTATAAGTACGTAATATAACTTTATTCGTGATCCCTTATTGTGCGTACCGACTGATACTATTGGTGTTCTAAGATACTCTTATTCCTGAATACCAAAAAGCAAAACTATGTTCTATAGGTAAAATTCATAACAAATAATGTACAAAGCTTTTTAAAATAATTAAAAACCTTTCTCAGGCAGCTTATCTGCGTCGTAATTAATTAATTTTTATTCCATGGGCGTTCCCAAAATGAAATATAATAAGCGTACCAAAAAATAAATCTCAATTATATACACTACATACATACATACGTACACACATACACACATACATACACACATACATACATACATACATACAATACATCACTTTTGAGGCTGGTATATATGGTGCGGCTACATTAACGGCTTTTGGCGATAATTTGGGCTATCGCGACAAGTGTAGCCGGTCAGTTCGTCACTCGACATCGTATCGGGTGAATTTTCGCTCACACATCGCCGATAACCGCATAACGATGATTTTAGCGCGACAACGCGAAACGAATTATCGCGCGCTAATGTAGCTGCACCAGTAGAGTAAAAACGTGGTACATAGTGAGATATTATAGAAGTATGGCATTTGGCATTTAAAGTCATGATATCTAAGATCTAACTGAATGTCTAGCTGTATCGGCTCTGGGCCCATACCCAGTTAGTTAGTATGTTAGTTGTCTATGGGCGGGTGTCTCGTCTCTGTGCATTCCTAACACAGGACAATCTTAAGTGGGATGTAGGAGTGTGGAGCATTATTCATTTTAAAATATTATTAATCCTCAGCGCTACGCAGGATTTAAATCTACTGTTTTTTTCGTACCTTCTTCTTCTCCTTCCTATTGGCCAGTACGTCTCTCCAGCATGTCTGGAGAATTCTCGCAGCGTGTTCCTTGCGGAACTGGTCCATCTTGTTCGTCATTTCCTGGGCGTACTCCTCCTCTCTTTCTGCCATCAACTTATAGAACTTTTTGTCTTGCTCTGCCAATCGTTCCTGAATTCAGATGTTTAACAAAACAGTGAAAACTAAGGGTTTAGTGTTAAAATGAACGTACCTATTTGTTAGACTGGCTTTTGTCTTATTGTGACATCCCATGACCCTCGCTTTGTATTCGCGATTGAATAGCCCCAGACATCCAACGAAGTTGTGTGGATGTAAGCTTGATTAAGGCATTATTGAAGACTGCCTCGGTGGCTCAGTTGGTAGTGAACCTGCCTTCTGAGCTTGGGGGCGTGTGTTCGATTCCCACCTAGGGCAAACATTTATGTGAAGAACATTTGTGTTTGTTTTATGTCTGTGTGTTAATATGAATTTAAGTATGTATTTAAAAATATCTAAGTATGTATATCAGTCCCTGCCAGCCATAGTACAAGCTTTGCTTAGTTTGGGGTCAGGCGACCGAGTGTGGAAGTGTCCCAAATTTATTTATTTTTCTGTGAAATTGTTAGGTAAACATTGCGTTGTTTGTGTTTTATTTGATTATTCCTTGGGAAACACAGACATTTCATTTTTAACTCAGAGCCTAGCTACCTAATTCCACACAACTCTAGGAGGCTCCAGAAACGACTCTTTTTTTAAATACCAAGGACCGGCACACCTCAATATTTTAATTTCAAAACTCAATATACAGGTTGTTACAAAAATCCTGTTATATCCTCGAGGTGCCAATCCAATGTCAGCTGGAGGATGCAATTATGCTATTTGCTAGTATAAATTAAATATTGTCTCTAAAAAATTTGAACACTCATCGCGCTCCGCCCTCCTAAAAGCGTGAACGCAGCCACTAATCGCGTCAGTTTTATTTGTAAACTATTCGTGTCGTGCCGCTACTCTCTTACAATAAAAGTCGTCGGTATAATTATGATACAGATTTGTTAACATTTTTGTAAAATTTCCTTTTTTTTATTACTTCTTATACCGGTCATAACTCTTGCTATTTTTAACGTGCATTTTTTATATTAGTATTTTTGTATGAATACTTATAATTGTGTACATCCATGCTTTTCAATTATACAGCAAGGCTTTTGTAACATGCTGTATATTGGCTGCTGTGAAAGTCTCTATAAGATAAGTGTCGCATTTTAGACGCACTCTTTGGTGAACAAATCACAGTTTTAGATTGGATTTAAACGCAGTTATAGTAAACTCAGACCTCTAAAATCTCAACTCTCTGTTCCTCCTGGTCATACTTCTCTGTGAAGTCGTCCAGCTCTACAGTGTTCTCCATCATATCGTTGTCGTATTTTTGTATCCACGATAGCAGCTGCGTCTCTACTTTGAACCTGAAATGTATTAAAAACGATAGGCTCATTTGGTTCTCTTAAGCTTGCCAATGGCACATAATATTTGCTTGCACACATTTTTGCTCACATTAATGATTAAAGAATCTCCTTTCTTAGGGTTCCGTACCTAAACGGTAAAACGGGAGTCTATTGCTAAGACTCCACTGTCCGTCCGTCTGGCTGTCTATCTGTCTCTCACTAAGCTATATCTCACGAACCGAGATAGTTAGACAGTTGACATTTTCACAGATGATGTATTTCTGTTGCCGCTACATTTATTTTACTGCTACTGATTTTACACGGGTTTCTCGTTGTGACTATGTACCTGTTAACTATACTAAATCTTTTAAATTAAATAAAAACAGACTTCTCATCAGATCTGGATTTTGATAATGGGACAAATCTGTAAGTAAGTTTTAAAAAACCGGTCGATAGAATTCGATAAACTACCGGAAAGTTAACCTTCGAAAAAAAAAAAAGAATTTACCAAGTCGGTTTAGGCGTCTTCGAGTCTTCGAGATGAGCATACAAAAAAATTAAGATTCCGACGAATTGAGAACCTCCTTCTTTTTTGAAGTCAGTTAAAAGTGTTCACCCACCGTCGTGCTCTGAGAGTCTTCTCATCCTTCATGTGTTCCCTGAGGACGTTGTCGTACATATCCCGGGTGGCCTCATCTTCTTCCTTGAGGAGCTCGTCCGTCACCACGTGAGCTCGCGTCATCAGCACCATCTGCCGCTCCGAGTCCAGACTAAGTCATATTAATTTATTGGTATAAAATGAGACTGTTTTTAGTCATGTTTAAAGCTAGTAGCGATGATATAGCCTAGTTGGAGAAGACCCTCCTCTCAAGCCATAGGAAGCGGGTACAAACCCAGCCGACTCGACGCAGCCGCCCGGCTGCGTCTCGTTTAGCACTGTGGGCCGCCGCGTGACCTGCCTATGATGACAGCTACTCGGGTACGGGTCCAATAACCGACTTAATCGTACGTGTGTAGTTACACAATTCCTTAATGATTGTAACCTATTGCCTTATTAATGTGGATTCAATAAATTTTCAAATTACATTTAAATGCATTCATCCAATTGAAATGGTCAAACCCAATGCAAATTGATGGACGGAATATTAATTACAAAACCAAACATTGCCAAACTAAAATATCGCCGAGACGACCCAAAACTTTATGCAATGTCAAATATAAAAAAAAGCAACCAACTTAGCAGTAGATTCGGCTAAATGGCGGAACTAAAACTTTCCGCTTGAACCTCTCAGTTTCATTCAGATAACACTACAGTGGCTCTTTCTTGCAACTCTACTGATTAAGTTGGTTTTAAATAGATGTTATGTAAATGTGTAATCTAACATATTTTTATGCAACTTCGCAGCAGCCTCGAAGTTTTTCATTTGCAGATCGTGCTCCAGGTTCGCGATGATTTGTGCTCGCATTTCCAGGGTTTTTTCAAAATCTTCCTTCTCCTTTATTATCGTAGCACTAAGTTCTGAATAAAGAAAGAAGAAAATAATAGAAGTTAACATTAAATTATTAGTACTTCCTACTTCCCACTAATTTTATAAACGCGGAAGTTTGTAAGAATGGATGGATGGATGGATGGATGTTTGTTACTCTTTCACGCCAGAACAGCTGAACAGATCTGGATGAAATTTAGCACAGAGATAGATTATAGTCTAGAATAGCTCATTTGATACTTTTTAACCGCGGGTGTAACCGCGTGGCGTAGCTAGTATATTTTATAACCGGGACAGTCAGTACTATACAAATCGCGGGACAGCCTATACACATAATTTATTGTCTATCAAGAAAGTATTAAAAAATAATGTCATTAACACATTTTATCCATTTACTATTTAATTTATTAAAAATTTAGTTACTCATTACGATTTTCAATAATGCAGTAAAACCCAACAATAAACATACCCAAAAATGTGGCCGAATTTGTCGCTCCCGTAATTTAGCAACCAATCAGACGCTATCAAATTAATAATAATAATAAATATCTGGGACATTTTGGCACATGTCCGTCTGACCCCAAACTAAACAAAGCTATGGCTGCCAGAGATTGATAAACATAGATATATATTTAAAATGACACATAAATAGATATTAACGCCCAGAAATAGAACAAACTGAAATGACCATCACTTGAATGTTTGCCCTAAGTGGGAATCGAACCCACGCCCCCTAGCTCAGAAGACAGGTTCACTGAGCCACCGAGGCAGTCTATCTAAAATATAGGTGTTAACTATAATTACTGTTTTCAATCACACTAATATTATCATTATTAGTGCTGCAAATAAAATCTTTAAGGTACCTGCATTTCTAATTTTTAGTTTTTCGTTTGATATCTCAAGTTTCTTTGTGTGTATCTTCGCTTGCCAGACCTCAGCTGCGGTCCACCGGAGCTGTCTGATCACGAGCTCCCGAAATTGTTCAAACACCAAGAGATATTCGATAAGAGACTGGGTTGTCTCAGACTATTAACAAATATTAAACTAAGTAGGTACCATTATTTATTACTAGACAAAATATTTATCAAAGGAACGATACAATAATAGAAACTTACGTCTGACGAAGACATGTGATCTATTTTCATCTGGAATAAAAGGAATGAGATCGAAATGTAATACTACAAAATAAAAGTATGAACACAGACGAACATCAAATACAGGCACAAAGGGCGATCTAATTCGGATGACAGGTAAGAAGAAAGTTATAGCACAGCGAGCAGATAAGTTGATGCAATTTAAAAGTTTATCTTCAAAGCTGACAAACACAACTAGACAAAGTAAATTGAAACGTGATGGAATAAATTGTCAATGTGATAAAAAATTTAGAGGTAACAAACCTTTAAATTTTTTTATAGGTATATGTATATGTAACGTACTGAAGAGTCAGTACGTTACATATACGAGTACATATAATCGCCATGTTAAATTTTGGTGAACATATTGTTACGAGCGGGGTTGGATAAAAGGAATGAAACGTCGATGTATCCGAAGATTCACTTTATTCACCAAGTACACACACACAAACACTGTTATACTACACTAGACACTTGCACTAAAACACTCTGAACACTTCTCGTACAATCACTTCGATGTTAACACTTTGAACGCGCAATCAAAACTGACTCCCGAGTCGTCGGTCGTCCGCGTATTTATACAATTTAAGATATCCAGAACATCCGATTTAACAATAGCGCAAACACACAAAAAGTTGTTTATCACGCGGAGCCACGCGTTCAATCTAGAACATTCGGATTCAAATAAACACCCCATTATTAAATAGATAAAAACATCATAAAAACGATGCACAATAATTGCTTTCCAGAAAGATTTCTTTTGTTCCGGATTTAACAATGGAACGCGCGGCTCGAGCGGCTACTATTGTCTAAACTGCGTTACCTATCGGTAGCTGTAAACAACATTGCCACAGATTAGCGTATAGTTTCCACGACTGGCGTAGCACTATTTATAAATGCGTAAGAATGCTGGATGAGGTCAGCGCAAGATCGTTGTGGAGATCATTGGGGTAAGAGTGGTACGATCCTTGTCTTCCAGGCTGACATGATGATAATGATGATCCAAAAAATCAAGTTCTAGCATTCCGGGAGTAATTTCGACTCGTCATCGTCATCTATCTCTTTCGAACTATTTGTAAATGACTTATTTCGGTCTCGCTTAAGCATCGATTGACGTCACTACGTGTTGCCCACGTGACCGGCATGCTATACCTGGCGGAGTATATTTTAAATCATGATGATTATGATGATGAGGCCTAAGAACTAAAATGGCTTACGTTAAACTCACCTGATAAATCATTTCGTTAACAATCGACCTGAGGTTAGGGCAGCTGTTGAGGACACTGATCAAATGTCCCTGCTCAGGACTCAGGCGATTTTGCATAGACGTGTCACCCTGAAAATTAAAAAAAACATCAAGAAGTCAATAACACGCAAATTGATAACTTTAGAATACATACATACCTACATTTAGTATTATAATAGAATATAAAAACACGATAAGCAATATGAGTTTAAAAAGCCCCTGTTTCTTCATCCACGTACATTATGGGATAGTACTTACCTATTAAGTTGTTCCACATCTATTTTCTGTTTGACAAAAGCACAACATAAAGCTGTTGTGATTATAAACCTCTTTAAATTATTAATCAGTCAATACCCATTGGTTTCCAAATCCATTCTACTCGCAAGATATCTACGAACAAGACAGACGAGCACTAGATTGACGATCACGAATCAGGAAACGCGGCATCTCACTTACAGCTTTAATATCCTCAACAGCAGACATATTCAGTAGACTCATTGAGAACGCCTGATCGTCGTACTGCTCATAGATGCACATTACTTCTTCGTAGCTCTGCATGGTGAGCTCGCCCTCCAGCGTCCCGTCCCGTATGAGTCGGGGCAAGCATATGGCTATCTTTATCTTGTAGTGAGCTTCGTCCAAGATCTTGGTAATGCGATCCTCCTGGATCGTGCATTCTAAATCGACTGGCGATGCGGCTGAAATGAAGCTTACAGGTTACATGTTAGAAGTTGGAATTCTAAACCATAATTACCATTGGGTAATTATGGTATTGGTAAAACTGGACGACCAAGGCTTTGGTTACATTGGTAACTAAAGCCTTGGTCGTCCAGTTTCATCCAGGTCGTCAAACTTAGATAGATGGTTTAGGAAGAAAATCAGCAATAGCAGAGCATTAGAGCAATCTCTTCGGATGGCCTCCTGGCCTAATCAGTCAAAAGGGTCAAATTACCTTAAAAATGTCGGCTTTTTATTTTGAACTATCCATGGCGATGATTGAAGGTGCTTTCAATGTAGGAACTCACAATTGTCCTTCGTAAAATCTTCGTCTCGTTCAGTTTGGCTGATGACAGAAACACCGCTGCTGGCACTACCGGCGCTGCCAGCTGACTTCGGCGATGAGAATTCTGACGGTGATTGTGTAGTGTCCGAGGGTGAGTAATCATCGGAGACTGCTTTGGACATTGTGCGGGCTTATTGCTGGCAAAAATAAAAACACTTCATATAATTATCTAACAAAAGTCGATATTATTCTGTACGTGGGTACAATCGCAGGATTCTGAGGTCAGGAGTACTTTCGTGGAAATAATAGTCAGTGTTTAGGCTAGAAAATTACTTAAACATCCTAAAACCCACAAGCATAAAGATAAATTTGTGAGATTATTTTTGTGACTCCCTAAAATTCAAACGACGAATGAACCGAAATCAATTAATTTTTTAAGTTTCCACTCTCATGCTCCCAGGTAAAGAAGGCATGAATTTCAAATTAAAAGATGAATTTTGACATTACATTGATCTCTTTCGAGGCTTTGACGTTATTGACAGTAATGAAAGTTGGTTTGTGATGTGGGAAATGCAAACTAAAAAAGTCTAACCTACGTTTAGCCTACGTAAAGAAGTATATGCCTTGATTAAAAAAAAGGTCTAGTATTCCAGGACAAAGTTCCAGGAGCAAACACGTATGACTTCACTCGTCATCCGTCTCTTTCGCACTATTTGTAAATGACTTATTTCGGTCTTGCTTACGCATCGGTTGACGTCATTACGTGTTACCCACGTGACCGGAATGCTATATCTGGCGTAGTTTATTATTATTTCACGGTATACCTACCTATGCGTTGTAGTAACTTTAGACACCAATCTAAATTGGAAACAACATATATACAAAATAAACACTAAAATCGCTCAATACTGCTATGCTTTATCCATAATTAAAAATGCAACATGCAAAGCCATAGCTACAAATGCCTACTATGGTAATGTTTATCCTCATTTAAGCTACGGGGTTATCTTTTGGGGGAACTCTGTGGACGTAGAGTCGACCTTTCTGTTACAGAAGAAATGTCTTCGTATTATATTTAATCTAAATAGTACGGATACTCTGCGTTGTATATTTAGAGAAAACGGCTTCCTAACCCTAACTGGAATATTTATTTTAGAAATGTGTTTATTTATTAGAAATAACGAAAGTTACTTTTTTAATGTAAGCTCAAGTCGAGCGGAAATCTTACGCTCTAAACATAAGTACAATATTTCTATTCGTCAAGTCAACAATGCCATGTTCTATAACAGTTCATTTTATACTGCCATAAAAACATACAACCACTTACCTATTGTCTTCAAATCTTTAAACACATCACAATTTAAAATTCAATTAAAAATTTGGTTAGCTTCAAAGGTGTATTATAACCTAAAAGAATATTTTAATGATGATACATGATAAATAATTTATCATAAAGTTAGAAATGTAAGTAGAAAATTTTAAGAAAGCTCTCTTTAATTAAGATTAAGATTAGGCTGGTTAAATTTGAAATGTAAACCTTAGTGTAAATAAATAAAATAAACATAGTTAGGTATAGCCTCATATTGCACGCCCGCGATGGGCAAACTGTTGAAACTCTGAACCTTAAATTAAGAACACTTTATGTACCTACACAGTTTATGCAATAAAAATATTCTATTCTATTCTATTCTATTGTCACAGACTTGCAATACAGTATTAATGGAAGTCTGTGGTGTTTGTATGTTGTGCCTGTACGGATTCCGTAGTCCGTACCATCCTTTCATCCACCATCATTTTCTTTGAAGTCACTATATTCTAGGACATATTTCTAGGTAGCGATGATAACCTAGTTGGAGAAGGCCTCCCTCTCAAGCCAGAGGGAGCGGGTTCGAACCCAGCCGAAGGCACGCACCAATTTGTTCATTGAGTGAACATAATATGAGCGTATTGTATGTCATCTGCTACATGATGGAGCCCGGTGTATGGCGACAGGCTCGCCCCCTGACACATTTGGGACTGATTATCGTCCAGCGAAGTGTGGATGTTGTATTACACTACTCAACAAATTTTCAACTTTTGATTTTATCTGAGGTCGGATTATGTGATTACTATTTCTTGCCACTAAAGTAATAAAAATATGCAAATATACACACATCATCACATCTCAATGTCCAGATAAACATCCATGTCCGAAATAACGAATTTTCCATAATTTTATTCTAATTTTAATTGAAATGGCGTAGTTTTTTTGGAGTGGCTGGCTTTTCTCTTGTACTCAGTAGCAGGGGTCTCTCTAATAAGGCTCCAACAGTAATCCGCGAGCATAGCAGGCTCCCATCTGCCTTGAAATCGCTTTTCAAATGCAACAACATCTTGGTGAAAGCGTTCGCCATGTTCGTCACTGACTGATCCCATATTTAAAATATTATTAGGGAAAAAGTCCAAATGCGAGTGAAGAAAATGCAACTTAAGTGACATATTGCATCCCATTTTATAGTAGCAGTCCAATAAAACTTTTATTTTTTCGCGAAAATCTTTAGATTTCTTGTTACCAAGGAAATTGTTAGTGACATCGACAAAAGCGTTCCATGCTTGTTTTTCAATATTATTGAGAGCAGATATAAAAGATGGATCTTGAATCAGCTTTTTTATGTCTGGACCTACGAAAACACCCTCTTTAATTTTCGCGTCACTAAGCTTGGGAAACTTTTGCTTGAGAAACTGGAAAGCCGCACCTTCTTTGTTTATTTTTTTCACAAAATTTTTTATGAGCCCCAGTTTGATGTGCAATGCCGGCAAAATAATTTTATCTTGCTCAACCAATGGTTCAAATTTTACGTTTTTCTGGCCCACTACTAGAGAGTGACGTAATGGCCAATCTTTTTTAATAAAATGTTGAGCTCGAGCTCGGCTATCCCACTCGCAAAGAAAACAACAATATTTTGTATAGCCTGACTGCAAGCCTGTTAACAAAGCAACCACTTTAAGATCTGCACAAACTGGCCATTTATGATCTCTGTATTTAATTTTTTCTAATAAAAGTTTCATAACGTCATAAGTTTCTTTCAAATTAGCACTATAAGCGAGGGGCAAAGACGGTAACTCATTTCCATTATGCAACAATACTGCTTTCAAGCTACTTTTTGAGGAATCAATAAATAAACGCCATTCAGCAGCTACATGATTTTGCCCAAGCTGTGCCATTAATCCATTTACATCATTGCAAAAAACTAAGCCATCTTCTTTAGAATAGTACGGAACCAGTGAGCTATGTCGTTTACGATAAAAAGATACCTTCACATGTTAGCAACACATACAAAAGAATGCAGTCTATGGTTTTGCGAACGAACTGTCAAAGGAATGTAGCAAGTGAATGAATGAATGTAGCGTAAGGAATGAAGGAGCAGCGCCTGAGTCGCCCGCCCCGTCCAACCGGCACTTCTCGCTGGAGCACGGAAGAGGACGGACCTCGTAGTGTTTTTCTTGGGTGTTTTTCTGTAGTATTGATCTTGGTGTCCATTAGATTCATATTGGAATTACCTACATATTGTACATGGTTTGGATTATTAGAAGTATTAGTTGTTTACATTTACATTAAGGTAATTTTGAATACCGTCTCTTCAGAAATAGTTTACATCAGAAGTGGGATGTAGTTTTCTCGCGCCATAAAAGAAATAGAAATACATCAATAAAGGTATCAAGGCAAAAGATACCGGAATTATTTTTAGCAAATCGTGTAATGTTATTATGTCTGGCAACCAACTAACTTCATTAGATTGGCAGTACTAGATGAAACGACGAGCGTGTATGAAAAGATTCATGAAAGTAGAAGAAGCGAAAGATGTATGCCAGGATCGTAGCAAGTGGAGAGAAGTGGTATCTGCCTACCCCTATGGGAAACAGTCGTGACTATATATATGCAGATGACCTGAAAGACGGCTATAGGCACTCACCAGAATAGAAGTAGTGAGTTGAAGCAGTGACTTCCTAAGACTAAAGGAATGATCTGGACCAGGCACTACTTCGGATTAAGGGAGTGAGCTAAAATAGCAGTCGTATAGGGAATTTCTAAGCCTAAATATATCAGCTTTGGTTTAGATGGTCAGTACTATTATAAAAAAAAGATACATTGCAGAACTATTGAGAAACCTAAAAGACCTTTTTTTCGGTGTTATGATTGATGATGAAGTGAATGAATGAGATAACTAGTTACAAAGTGGTAGAAATTCCCATGTCTAAAGGATTTAAATTATGAAAAGGTTGCAACTGAAGTTCTATCTATTTAGGACATCATGAGTCATGATAGGCCGAGCTCAAAGATTTTAACAGCTTTTAAAATCATGTGTGTGTTGACAGATACGTAATTCATGTGCAAAGTTGGAACCAATATAAGAAGCGTGCCTGAGGGCATGCACGGCGCAGGAGGGCCGTGTAAGCAACACATACAAAAGAATGCAGTCTATGGTCTGCTGTGTGACGTTTTGCGAACGAACTGTCAAAGGAATGTAGCAAGTGAATGAATGAATGTAGCGTAAGGAATGAAGGAGCAGCGCCTGAGTCGCCCGCCCCGTCCAACCGGCACTTCTCGCTGGAGCACGGAAGAGGACGGACCTCGTAGTGTTTTTCTTGGGTGTCTTTCTGTAGTATTGATCTTGGTGTCCATTAGATTCATATTGGAATTACCTACATATTGTACATGGTTTGGATTATTAGAACTATTAGTTGTTTACATTTACATTAAGGTAATTTTGAATACCGTCTCTTCAGAAATAGTTTACACACATCTGATTCACATAGATTCCATTGCTGTAATCTGGATGTCAATAATTCTGCCTTATCAATGGGTAAATTTAATTCTCTTATTAAGTCATTAAGCCTACTTTGATTCAATAAAAGTGGCTCAGATGCACATTTTGGGACATATTGGGGGTCCTCGCTATTTTCACTATCCGTCGAACTCGAGTCGACTTCAACTGTCTGAATTAAATTCACTGGGCACTCAGGAACAGGTAACTCGTCAGAATGTGGCTGAGGTTTTATGACCGATGGCACGTTGGCATACTTAATACTTCGTTTTGATTTTTCAGAAAACCCCTTTAATTGCGTTAAACAAAAATAACAATCGACGGCATGATTCGTTGGCTCCATCCACACCATTGGCGTACCAAATGGCATTTTTTTAGTTGTTCTCTTACACCAACCATTGAGATATGTATAACATCTTAAGCAGCACACTTTAGGAACCCATGACTTGTCTTGATTCCTTACGACACGGTTAAAATAAGCTTGATAGCACTGCTTAATTAAGTCAGAAAGTGGTTTTTTTTTCGATTTCGGCGTAAACTCGCCACAAATATAGCAAAATAAATCAGGACTGTTAACACACACTCGCGACATTTTAGAAGTCAGTTAATATACTAACAAATGCACTATGTTCCATTTGCAAAAGTAATAAGTTTCCGGACTACCCGCATTTTAACTTTTGTAGGTAGGTAAAAAAATAAAAAAATATTTATCCCTATAACCAGATGTGATATCGAAATAAAATGCATACAGTATTTTTATATTGGTCAAGCTTATTATGAAATAATATGAATTGGGTCAGATATTTTTTAAGTGTTGAGTAGTGTTACACCTCTGCCAGCCCCTTGGGGGGAAAGGCGTGACGATATGTTATTTCTGGGTATACCTGCTTACTGTTTATCCACCGAGAACTTGATCAAAGCACTCCCTTCGTGATCTAGTCATGAAGCGCAAATATGTTGTACCTAGTTGTGGGCTGTACACGGTTTCTCAGTCTCTGGACTCAGACCAGTGAGAGACTCAGTCCGGAGTCTCTCGGACTGTTTCTCAGTCACGAGAGCAACGGGCCGCAAGCAAGACAGTCGTACGACTGTACAGTGGTTCCGACAAATTTATGCGTGCACGTGCTGTTTTATTGTCAGGGCCATCACGCGAGATTGTTATTTTTAACCGACTTAAAAAGAGT
Source organism: Peribatodes rhomboidaria (assembly GCA_911728515.1). Classification (NCBI taxonomy): domain Eukaryota; kingdom Metazoa; phylum Arthropoda; class Insecta; order Lepidoptera; family Geometridae; genus Peribatodes; species Peribatodes rhomboidaria. The sequence continues at coordinate 12,572,978 of OU452179.1, read as the reverse complement.
AAGAGTTTGAGGTTTTTTTTTTTGGATGTGTGTTACGTGATCTTTCCGCCAATTATGAATCGATTTTGATGATTCTTTTTTTTGTTTGGTAGACAATTCTTTACAGTTCCTTAGAAATTTTATCAAAATCGGTTTAGCGGTTTTAAAATATCAACAAAAGTCTAAAATTTGTTTAAAAAACCCTATTTGGATGAAGAGAAATCGGTTTTTACCCGACTGCGCAAGAAGGAGGATAACGTTTTTTGAGTGTTTGTATGGGAGTAGCCAGGTTTTTTTGATTTTCTTTGATAATGTTACTTGTTTAAGCTTTGTTATTTTTTATATTCAGTATCTTCTATTCCATGAAATTTAAAATTATTTTATTTTAAACTTACTCTACATACGTGGTTATACTCAAATATGAGTTTTTTTGATCTATCTATATTTGTGCCATTGCTAATCCAAAATAGGGCCAAATGATCTATCAGCTTACAGCCTGACTTTCTAGGATGGAATAATAAACATTTATGTCTCTATGACAACTACATAAAAAAGAAGGTTGTAAGATGTCATATTTTGGCCGCACTAACAATGTTAGTCAACCGAGCGAGCATAGTGTCTCTCCTTCAGCTTCGACAAAAATGCTTTCGTACTTATATCCGATTTCTGTCCGAATCTTTGTCTTTTGTGTTGTTCTTCTCTAAAGATCGCATTTCTTAACCGATTCTCTTAACCTTAACCTTTTTAACCGATACCTACAGGTATGACTACAACGCACACGTATTTTCTCAAAAATTACTCAATAGTGACAGCCCTATATTTGCGTTACATCCCGGACACAGGTAACAATGCGAGACAACAGCTGGCGCATGAATAAGCCAGCGGCGGTCGCACTGAATATTTCACCGCGGGCCGCGCTGCGGCGTCCCTGCAATTCTACGTCTTGCTCCTTTTGCACTACAAGACCATAATGAATAACGTAGGTTACACTTACTTATGAATGAAGGTTGGGCTTTTTCATTACACTTCGTGAGACGTAAGTATGGGACGTAACGTAAGAGTGAATTGGTCATTGAACATCTGGTTGATTGCTGAAACTCCGTTGAAGAGAGCTTTGTAGGTTGTGCGGGACGGGAAAGGGAAGGGAAGAGAATGAGTGTAGTTTTCTGTCCATTCTGTCCATTGTCCATTCTCCATTCGGTTGTATCAAGCTTTTAGCGTATTAAAAGTTTTAAACCTTTTACCAAACTATAAGTCGCTAGTTCGAAGTACGAAATCTCGAAGTATGCTATATAGTCCGAGTGCCTACCTACGCTAGAACGAAGTTCGCTTCCGCATTCAATCCTTTCTCATAAACATTACAATTACCTAAGTAGAAATTATGAAATAATGCAACACTACAAAGAAGTTCTGCTACAATGTTTTAGCTTTTTTTTTTTTTTTTTAAAACCAATCTGGACATATGGAATCCAACTGTGGTCAACAGCCAATAAATCCAACACCTTGTGCCTCCAGAGAGCCCAAAACAATATCCTAAGGGTACTATCATCAGCACCCTGGTATGCTCGCAACTCGGAAATCCATGAGTACCTGGAAATCCCTACTATCTCGGACGAAATCACGCGATACTCAGCCAACTACAAGGACCGCTTGACAACACACCCAAACCCATTATCCAGTATGCTCCTGCAGCCAAATCCAATTAGAAGACTTAAGAGACCGGACGTGCTGTCCCTCTAAGGGGAGTTAGAGCAGTGGCTCTTCCTCTCTAAACGCTAACCACTTGCAACCCACCTGATTATAGTCTGGATGACTGATCGCAGGTCAAGAAATGGAAAAAAAAAAAAAATTTAAAAAATTACACTCCACGGACTCCGGGGACCGTGACTTTTTTTAACGTAAATCTTAAATTATTATATTATTTAAGGGAAATACAGGTAGAGGGGGGTTAGTTATAAAGTCTTAATCTAAGGTTAGGTTAAAGGTTTTCAGATTTACTTAATGCATTGTGAGTACACCACGAGCAGACCAGCGACCCGCAAGCAGCACCCGATCACGAGTATGGCGCATGTGCCAGCCATCGCTCTCCTCAACCATATTTGAGGGAAGAGAACGACCCGACACACGACGCCGCCGCAAGAAGGTGCCTTCGATAGTGAGCATGAATGCTCGAGATGGACCCACAATGCATCAAGTAAATCTGAAAACCTTTTTAGCTTTATAACCACAACACAACATTATTTGGACTTTAAAATGTTATAACAAACACCCATCCATTCATGCAAACTTTCGCATTTACAATAATCCGTGATCCAAAAAAAACGAGGTCTAGCATTCCGGGAGCAAACACGTAATGACGTCACTCGTCATCGTCATCCGTCTCTTTCGAACCATTTGTATATGACTTATTTCGGTCTTGCTTATGCATCGATTGACGTCACTACGTGTTGCTCAGATGACCGGAATGGCGGACCTGACGGAGATTATTATTAAACCATGCAATAATCATTATGAGTGTAATTGAAAGCTTTACAATAAAGAAAGTAATTGTTTTATTACGTAGTCGCAACCAGTTTCAATTTCCGAAACATACCTACTTAAATCTCAGATCAACCTAGAGAATAAAATGGCGCACGGCGTATGATTTAAAGGAAGCCAAAAACCATCCAAAACCTACGCTACTGACGTATATTATAGACAACACGCACACATTGACGCAAAAAAAACTACGCTACTCGCTTGGTCATTCTTACCTCGACATTATGTGCATTGGTTTATGGTATAACTTCGTGTACATAAATATACATAGTGCATTATAAAAGTGTGGCCAGCACTACATTTTGAGGTTTTTTTAAAAACGGTGCAGTTTTTTTACAAGTAAATTTTGAAAAAGCCGTAACATTAAATTCTTACAAAAATACATATGTGCTCTAGGTTGATCTGAGACTTATTTAGGTATAATGCAGTAAAATAAAGACCAAGAACGTTCTTAATCAAATCTAACACAAACAAGACTCGCCCAGACGTCAACAAACGCATAAAACGCTTTCACTATTAAAAGACTTGCTTATAGCCCGGTGAAGTCCAAATAAAAGTCACTCGAGCGTGTGGCGGGTCGCAGGGTTCAGTGTCATAGAGCAATCTGAGGAGAATACTAAGTGACTTAATACTTTGTGAGTGTTTGCTAATCAAAGTCCCATAACTAGCTCTGCTCTTTATTTCGTAATTATCAATACAAAATATGTGTGGTAGTTCTTAGACCACGATTTATAAAATAAAAGATTTCCATAGAAAACATTACAAGAAAATTCTAGTTTATTATCTTTTATGGATAGGTATAATCTGAATTTAAATATCTGGACAGGGCCTCCTGGAGAGTGACCATGATTAAAAAAAAACAATGAGTAGGTACATCTTTATTGTACAATGTACACCAATAAAAATACAAATAACATATTGTCATGTCTTCCCCGTGAAGGGGCTGGCAGAGGTGTACAACCCCCATATTTCGCCCGATGATATTCAGTCCCAAATGTGACAGGGGGCGAGCCTGTCGCCATACACCGGGCTCCAATTATGTAGCAGATGGAATTAAATACGCACAAACGTTCACACAATGAATTGGAACGTGCCTTCGGCTGGGTCCGAACCCGCTCCCTCTGGCTTTAGAGACGATTTTTCTCCGACTACGCTATCATCGTTTTATACGAATAAAAGGGCTTAAAAATAGATCATTCGTTGGTATAGGGATGGTCTATCTTCTATGGTACCTACCTTCCGTAGTGTAGTGTTGTCAGCAACGTTTATAGGCTGACGATGAAGACTACCTACTTATCAAATTCTACTACTCCAGAGTCCCGGACAAATCGCCACGATTTCCAAGGGATTGCTTATGAGATTCTGCTAAGGACCGGCCTCATTATGGGAGATAACTCAGCCGTGGTAACGGGCCTTATTTATCTGGAGCGGATAAACGTCACCTTGTTGATGTATCAGGCTTTGAAGCCATGCTTAGTCAGCTGTAATCTATGGAGACTTTTCTTCTTTCGTAAGAAAAAATATAGGTTACTCACAAATATTACCAAGTAAGTGCCTGTCTTTGTGCATCTCAGAACAATCTAGACGTAAAGATGGAACACTGCGTTACATCTCGCTGAAGCCACTTCTTTTTAACCGTATGCGCGTGGTAATGTTGCCATGAAAACATTTACAATAGCACGAAAACTAATATTAATTCCCAAACTCTACGTTAGATATTTTCGTTCCTATATACAACCTTAGTAGATTTAATATTCTAAAAATGCTCATATTAGTAAGAGTTTAATGTTACGGATTTTTTAAAATTAACTTGTAAAAAAACTGCACAGTTTTTAAAAAGAACCTCAAAATGTACCTAGTCCCGGCCACACTTTTATAATGCACTATGGATATTTATGTACACAAAATTATACCATAAATCAATGCACATAATGTCGAGGTTAGAATGGCCAACCGAGTAGCGTAGTTTTTTTGCGTCAATGTGTGCGTGTATACGACAGTAGCGGAGTTTTACGATGTTTTTTGGCTTCACCTATATCAAAAAACGGGCGCCATCTTACTCTCTAGGTTGATCTGAGTTTGGCATATATGCCTTTGCAAGAATCTTATATCTTTAAATGAGCAATTCTTGTATATCTTATATCTTTAAATGAGCAATTCTTGTATATATATATATATATAATTGGAATCTCGGAATCGGCTCCAACGATTTTCATACAATTTAGTATATAGGAGGTTTCGGGGGCGATAAATCGATCTAGCTAGGAATCATTTTTAGAAAATGTCATTTTATTCGTGTTTTATCGATAATCAACTTAAACATAAACTTGGAAGAAAAATAACAAAAAGGAGGCGTTTGAGTAGTCTCAACTGAAAAATATGACGCTTCCTGACATCTATTAGCGAATAATAATACTATTTTTTGTGAGCAACTAATTGCTTTAACGACACAACAGCAGATGGCGTTGTTAAGTAACACGAAGTCAATGAGTGTTTGCTTTGAGGTTAGACTAAAATCAATTGTTTATTTTCCAAAAAATACATTAAAAAAAAAAAAAACCGAGCAAAGCTCGGTCATCCAGGTACTAAATAAATAATAAATAAATAAATTCGGGACACTTTCACACACGGTCGTCTGACCCCAAACTAAGCAAAGCTTGTACTATGGCTGCCATAGACTGATATACATACTTAGATATTTTTAAATAAGTACATACTTAAATCTATATATTTACACCCAGACATAGAATAAACACTAATGTTCATCACATTAATGTTTGCCCTAGGTGGGAATCGAACCTACGCTCAGAAGGCAGGTTCACTACCAACTGAGTCACCGAGGCAGAATTGTAGCATCACCCCTTCGATATCAACAGACAACAGAGTTTCGAGTTACAGTTCTTAGGGGTAGCTTGGCTTAGTTATGCAGTGATTAGAGATCACACGGTGTAAGGCTAGAGTTAGTGGGTAAAGTGTTCTTTAGGGATTGGGTTAATCGGGATTTCATGTTTAGGCGCTGCTTATCGAAGTCCTATTTTAAACAGTATTTCGAGCAAACCATTTGCTAAAATGATAATTTAACCAATCATTTTACTCAATTTATATATCTAGACAGATATTAAACGAATAGGTTTGGTCAAAGCCAGTATTTGCTGTTAGACGATAGCAACTGATCTCGGCTCTCCAGTGAGTTTTATTGGTCCGTCGTCAATCTAACTTGAATCGTAGCGTTTATCAGTTTGCTGAAGGAAGCAATAAACTTGGTTTAATTATCCGGGAGGCCCTTGACAGCCCGAGCTTGCCGGGAAACTGTAACGTGATGCCGCCTAGACGAACCCGTAAGACTATTATGACATTTAGTTTGTGACCAACGACGTTAGAGTTCTTTGTTTGCGACTTGCGATTATTATCGCTGTCCAAATAGAGATAGGTAAGACTTTGCAATGGTCTGTGACATTTGCCCAACTATTGATGTTGCATCATCATCATCAAGAACTCTTCCTTTTCCCTTACAGGGGAAGGTTGATGTGCCTTTACTCTTGTTATAATAATTGAAAAAATATTGAGTTGCTATCGCGAAAACATTTTGTCGAGCGGCTATAATTCACGTACGAGCACGAGGCAGTGAATAATTTCGTGTTTTTTTTTTTCAAAAATCGAATTTTACTTGTGAAAAGTGACTCCGTCTTTTAATTTTCCTTTTGTTTTCGATGACGCAATATTTAATAATGTGTGAGTGATAGTGTGCTGGCTAGCATCCTCGTGGTGTATGTGTGCATCCTTGTCTACTATGGCAGTTCGAGATGTCAAGTCTAAACTACTAAAGCCGTTCATGATACCTATATTGAGGTGGTATAACGTTTTCGCTTCTTGTCTCTATTCAATATGTAATGTATGCATGCAATGTTGCGGCTAGCTATTAAGCTGCAGATCGTAAGGACGTCCCGTCGCATTACTTTAGCTAATAAGACATTCGGGAGGCGGTACCTCCAGTAACGTGACACGTGGGTAAATATCGGAGTGTGGACTGTGGACTCTACAGGGCATGTTGTGTGAGTAGAGGCATAGATAATATACATAATAACAAATCGTAATTACGCCTTTCCCCCGAAGGCTGGCAGAGGTGTAATACAACACCCACACTTCGCCAGACGATATTCAGTCCCAAATATGACAGGGGGCGAGCCTGTCGCCATCCACCGAGCTCCAGTCATACAGGCCGGTGCTGCAGCCGCTCAAGCCGATAACCTCAAACAGCGTAAATATGCACACCTTGACCGGGTGTAGGTACATGTTTGCTCCGTTTGAGGTAGAGACGATGGGTCCGTGGGGGCCGGTCGCTTTGGAGCTCTATCCTAACTTGGTCAGGCGATCGGTGGAGGCGTCGGGTGTCCAGAATACTGGCTTTTACTTCGCACAGCATTTGAGCAATGCCATTCAACGTAGTAATGCAGCTAGCTTTCTAGATTCCTTATTTTCTGTCCTTTTTAATTTTTCTGTTTTTTTTTTTTAATTATTTAAACTTACGAGTATAACGTGCCAATAAACTGTGAAATTATTATACGACTCGAATAGGACGAATCATACGTAATTGTATTATAATTAGATAGATAGATATACAATTTATATACACTTTATTGTTCACATCATTTATTGTTATTTAGGTGTGTGTTAAAAATCTACTTAAAATACGTAATGAAATTTTAAGGCCTATAATAATTTTTGATATCAAAGCAAAATTTTGCACAATAAATTGATCGATAACGTCAATTAATTTTACCACTCCAATATCAATTTGTATTTCACGCACCCATTTCCGCAAGCGCTTCGTGTTATGACGAATGGTTCGAAATTAATTAATTAATTAATTAATGGAAGTCGTAATATGATTCCGAAAAGCTTATTTCATTTAAATTTGGTATGTGCAATACTGCTTACATTTAAAAAAAATGTGTTTGTGCTGTTAGTGTGGATTACTTTGTATTTTATCTAATTAAATGCGAAATTTAAAAACTGTGGAGTGGAATGGACTAGAGTGAAACTGAAGTGGAACTGGAATAGACTTGAGTGGAACTGGAGTGAACTGGAGTGGAATGGATTGTGGTGAGCGGAATTCAGAGAATTTGCCCCGACTCATTTTAAATTGGAGATTCAAATTACTTAGTAACTTTTTTAACCCGTTTATCTAAACGGGCTATATTTCAGCTCGTAGATTTAGTAGGTAGGTACTCGTAGGTATATAGTTGTCTACATACATAATTATGTATCTAGATATTATCGAATCTTATCGAAAACTTTTAAGTCGGTTTGCATTCGCGCTAAAGCTTTGTTTATAAAAGATAAAATTCAAAAATCCGATAATAAAATAAAAGCTGTCTGGAAGACCATCAACACAGAGACGGGAAAAAGTAAGTCGAGGGATTCAGAATTTACGCTGGTAGTTGAGAATCAGCCGGTTTCTGATGCAAAATCGGTAGCCAACTCTTTTGAACATTTCTTCTCTAGCATACCCTTTGATGCCACCAAAACGCTTAACTCGTCTCCAGATGATGCAGGTGCTTTTCTAAAAGAACACTTCTCGCGGGATATACCAGACTTTCGGTTCAGATACACTTCCATCTCTGAAATTATCAAAACTTTCAAAAGCTTAAGAGTTAAATCTAGTGAAGATTTATGGGGATTATCAGTAAAAGTGTTAGAGTCTTTAATAGAAACTATTGCACCACACCTCATGGTCATATTTAACATGTGTATTGACAGAGGCACATTTCCCGATTTAATGAAAAACAGCAAAATTACCCCTATCTTCAAATCGGGTAGTAAGTCAGATCCCTCGAATTACAGACCCATCTCTGTGCTTCCGGCTTTGAGTAAAATATTTGAAAAGATTATACTTAATCAACTGTTGTGTCACTTTAACATACACAGTATATTAAACGAAAATCAGTTCGGTTTCACGAAAAGTAGATCAACAACAGATGCGGGAGTTCGATTAGTTACGCATGTGATGGAAGCTTGGGAGAGTTCACAGGATGCCATCGGTGTCTTTTGTGATCTTTCCAAAGCGTTTGATTGTGTAGAACACCGCACCTTGATCCGTAAATTACACCACTACGGAATTCGTGGAATCGCTCTAGATCTTGTCGAGTCATATTTAACTGATAGACAACAAAAAGTGGGAATTAATGGCGTCACATCTTCCGGATCTTTAGTTACAATGGGAGTACCACAAGGTTCTATCTTAGGCCCGTTCTTATTTTTGGCGTATATAAATGATTTGCCGTATATGGTTAAGGACCTTACAGACATAGTTCTATTTGCTGATGATACATCTCTTATTTTTAGAACAGATAGGAAAGATAGTGAACTTGTGCATGTGAACAACGTACTGACTATTATTTCGAGATGGTTCGCTGCGAACAATTTGTTACTAAATGCAAAAAAAACTAAGTGTTTAAAGTTTTCCATGCCTAATGTTAGATATATAGAACCAAACGTAATGCTTGAGGGCGATAAACTTAACATAGACAAGGCGACGGTGTTCCTGGGTATAAGCATTGATTCCAAACTGCAATGGGGTCCACATATTAGTGCTCTGTCTGGGAGACTTAGTTCTGCTGCTTATGCGGTTCGCAAGATTAGGCAACTGACGGATATAGCTACAGCTCGGATGGTTTACTTTGCTTACTTCCACAGCATAATGTCATATGGCATTTTGCTGTGGGGATCAGCTGCTGAAGTGGAGGCCATTTTTATTTTGCAAAAGCGAGCGGTCCGCGCTATCTACGGAATGGGTCCCCGTGAATCATTGAGAGATTTATTTAAAGAAATAAATATTTTAACTTTACCTTCTTTATATATCTTTGAAAATATTATGCACGTTCGCAAAAATCTACATAAATTTAAATTGAACAGTGACTATCATAATTATAACACTAGAAATAAGGATAGGATAGCTGTACAGAGATTTAGACTGACTAAGTCAAGAAAGTCATTTTTAGGCAACTGCGTTAGTTTTTACAATAAAATCCCGAAAAATATAACAGGGCTCACCGAGGGAAAATTCAAATCACATGTAAAAACTACATTAATGAAAAGAGGATATTATAAGGTTAAGAATTATTTAGAAGATAAAGATGTCTGGAGCCTTCCACTTCCGCCAAGTAGCCACTAATATTTATAGATATTACCTAGTTGTAAGCCAAAATTTGTGAGACTAATTTATTTATTATTTGAAAAAAATAATGCCCCTCAGTTTCTTGCCTGTTCTTCTGAGTAGAGGCTTTTTATCCGAACAAGGCGGTCGAGTCTATTTAAATAACTTTGACGTTCATAAGTGTATCTTTGATACCTAAATTGAATAAAAACATTTTGACTTTGACTTTGACTTTGACTTTGATTAAGTAGTAGCTTTATCTAGAAGCTAGCTTAATCATAATTATATTAATTATAATTAATTAATTATCTTATAATTAAGCTATCTTTAGAGTAACATAAAACATACCTACATACTGACTTATTGAGTTATGTACATACTAGCATGCCTGGCACCCGAGTGAAAATGTAATGAAATCTTTTGACATTTATTTTAAAAGCACCAAGGCTTAAAAGGTGTTGCGTGGTGCCCCGCAGTTCCCGTTTCAATGAAATTAAATTAAAAACTGGCAACAATTTTTCATAAGCATTTCGTGCATCTACATAATTTGTTCCTCTTTTCCCGTAATATTTCAATGTAGTCCGACACAACGAGATAAAAGTTTCTACGCTAAGTACTTACCTATTATTATTTTGTCTCTACATTTTGCTTTAAATTGTTTAAACAAATACATATGTAGGTATCTACTTTGTTGAATGCAATAAATAAAAATAAAACCGAACTACATGGACTAGCTAATCAATTTAAGTGATAACATACAAATCGTCACGCCTTTCCCTCCAAGAGGCTGGCAGAGGTATAATACAACATCCACACTTCACCGGACGATATTCAGTACACCGCCATACACCGGGGTCCATTCATGTAGTAGATGACATACATTACGCATATAATATTCACACAATAAACAAATTGGTGCGTGCCGTCGGTTGGGTTCGAACCTACTCCCTACCCCCTACCTGGCTTGAGAGGCGGGCCTTCTTCCAACTAAGCTATCATCGCTCAAAATTGATAACAAGTAGGCATAAATAAGAAAAACATAAACCAATCAATCATAGCTACGAATACTCTAGATCAAGTCATCTTCAAACAAAAAAACACTAAATCAAATCAGTTCATCCGTTTGAGAGCTACAATACCACAGATAGAGTACATTCCACACAGACTCAGACAGACCTTTGTTTGAGTAGCCATTCATAACTGATACATCGCCTAAAAAACTCCGCCCTGAAAAACGCCCCAAACTAAGCAAAGCTTGTACTATGACTGCCAGAGACTGATAAACATACTGTAACAGTTCGTTACTCTTTTTATTTAAAAACACTCACTGCGTAAACGCAACCGGTACTTAAGGCCGCGCGGCTTAGCCAATGAGCGAGCGTCGTAAGGACGACGCGGGGCGGAGGGTTGACTGACCCGCGTCGACCTCTGACTGAGGCAGAGCGACAAAAGCAATACGGTGAATCGCATGTCACGCTCGGCCGCGATCCGCACCTTACTTTTTGCATTATAATTATTTTAACTATTTTTCTAATTAACTAAGTGTTGTGTTACCCCGAATTGGGTGAGTGGTTTAACTAAACTATCATGTAGTGCATTGTAGCTTGCGAGCATGACGTGAGTACATTTAAATAGAATTTAGCATTATCTAACGGTTACTATCTTAATAGATTGGTACACGGCTCCTTTTAGAAACAAAATTTAATGATTCGTGATTTTTACTACTGCCTTTTAACTACCTACTTGTGATGGTGAAGCTTGGTGGTAAAGTTTAAATTACTACTAAGTACCTAGTCAGTCTAACGGTTTTTATGTTGCCACCAGAATCGTTGAATGCTCGAATTCTATTTGAATGTACCTAAATAGTTTTAATCGTTCTTTTATTTCATCTTACCTATTGTTGTATAATTATATAAGACATATTTATATATGTACATATAAATCAGATTCTCTGGTCACGCATATATCATTATTTCTTTGCATTATCATTTTTACAGCTTGTTTGTGCACCAATATCTGATCTTCTGGTCACTTAAATAACAAAAGCATTTTGTGTTTGTTATGTATCGTATACGATACTACTTGTTATGTTTCGTATATAATCGCTTATAAGTTTGACTGCCGCATCTTAGATCCTATTCATCGCTTTAGACATCACTGCTTAGTTTCTCACTTCGCGCAAAATCATCAAGTGTGGCAGTCAAACATAAAAATCGGACTTTTTCTAAAACGCCCGGATATGCGGAATTCCAGGGTTCCTCCACCTGACTTCCCGGCTGTTACGGACTGACCTGCTCGGACCTGCTGTCCTGCCGCTGAAGTCTCCAGTGCAGAGCCGCACTTGCTACCTGTGGCACTACCTACTACCTACGGCACACCGTGGACTCCGTGCGCTGAAAACTCGAGGCCAGTGTGTCGTCATAGTCGTGTAGCGTGATTCGACTCAAGACATTAACCTTACCCCGACCCTATTCTATATTACTCTTCTATTTACGACTACCCTCATTTTTCTGTATTAAATATAACTTTGTTTAACTACCTAGTTGTTCTTATTGCTACCTACTACACCTAAATAGGTAGGACAACTAGGAACGTTACATTGGCGCCCAACTTCTTGTTACTGTCTTGACCGAATTGCGCTGCACTTCTTGTACTTGCTATCAATAGTGTCTTGGGTGTTGGCTACATTATTAGTCTGTAAGATTTATTTTGTTACTATATCGACTAGTGTGTGGCATTATTACCACGGTCTGCTTGTTGTTTTTAAAATTATTATTATTGTGGCACTTGGGTTCCTTGGGATGCAAAATACCACACATTGGTCGATAGCTGTTTTTAAATTTCATATCTGTATTTAGTTTTATGTCATTAATTTGATTGTCATTTCTTTTATCTATTGTTGGAACACTCACCCAAACTTCGTCATGGCTTACGATATCAAGTTCCTTTCTCTTCAAAAAGCGGAATTAGAGTATGAAGTTGAACTCCGTGGTGGTACTGGAGAATCGGTACAAGAGCTTAGGAAACAGATTATTAAACTGTCTCAATTACTGCCATCGGAAGATATCTTAGAATCGTATCTAGATCCTTCCGATGATTTGAAGGGCGTAAAGGAATCCTTGATAAAGTCACAGGGTAATCTCGCTACTCTAAAAACAAAATTTGATAAAAACTTGTTCGCCCGATCTGAAAATTTACTGAACCACGTTCACCATCGGCTTGCTAGGATAGATGTAGTCCCAGAGATTGCTGATGTGCATAAGGTATGCATCTCGAACTTTCACTCGCAATATAAAGAACTAACTTCTTTAAGACCTCAAACTCCTCAATCTCAGCAAAGAACGTCAACCACTATTAACACGCCTGTTCCTGAGACCACTGCTATAGCCGTTACTTGTGAGCGCAGCCTAACTGCTGATATTAGTAAATTAAAGTACTCGGGTAAGTCATGTGTACGCTCATTTATACAGAAAGTGGATGAATTTGTTCAAGCTAGGGGAATTTCCTACGAAAAAATCTTGTCATTAGGTTACGAAATTTTTGTAGACGACGCTTTACATTGGTACAGGTGTAATAGGGATGCGGTTCACTCTTGGCAAGAATTATGCAGATTGCTCAAGGAAGATTTCAGCAGTAGCGATTACGACTACAGACTTTCTGCTGAAATCCGTTTACGTACACAAGGGGATGGTGAAAACATCACCATTTACCTGTCAATAATGCATGGTATGTTCGCTCGCCTTAGCAAGCCCTTTTCCGAAGAGGAAAAACTAGAAATTCTACTCCACAACATTCGTCCTTGTTACGCTAACTCATTGGCTGCCTCACCCGAAATTAGAAGTATCGATGCCTTAAAATCACTGTGTCGAAACTACGAGAACATACGGTCACGTTTTGCTCATTTCCAAGAACCGCCCAAAGTAACTAATTCTACACTAGCTCCTGATTTTGCTTACAAACAATCGGTGCTTGCATCAGGTACTTCTACCAATAAGTTCCGACAATACAACTACGTTAATAGCAATAGAAACAATATGTACTCTAATTCTAACCAAACATCACTTACTAAAACCAACCCAAATATTAATTGCTTAAATGAGAATAACGAATCATTCCTAAACCAGAACCCCGAGGTAGCGGTTTTGACTCCTGGTTCGTCTAACCAGTCTAGACCAATGCCGTACTGCCCTAGGTGCAGAACAGATGGTCACTCACTCAAGGCCTGTAAGGAGGAGCGTTTCCTCATTTGCTTTAGATGCGGTAAGAAGGGGGTTCGTTCTTTGGAATGCAATTGCAACCCTTCAGGTGACAATAATCCAAAAAACGAATAAGCCAGGATTGCGGAGACAGTATAATAAAGCCAACTGACCTAAATAAAACTAGCTTAACTGAGTGGAAGGCATGGTTGAGTTTCGTTTCGAAATTCTCAACTCTGAATACTGTCTCGTCAATCCGTGATAACAGTAATAACAATTGCAAGTCCAGACTATACGTCTCTATTAACGTAAAACATGAACTTATAACCGGACTCCTAGACACAGGTTCATCTGCAACCATATTAGGTAATGGGAGTCATGAAAATCTACTCAAAGCAGGATTTGAACTAGAAAACAGCGGCTTCAATCGGTTCGTTGCCGCAGGAGGCGAAAAACTTGATTGCATTGGAATAATTCACCTCCCGGTAACCTTTCAAAGTCAGACACATATCCTCGACGCCTACGTAGTCCCTAATGTGCAACATGGTCTTATACTAGGAATAGATTTTTGGCGGTTGTTCGGGCTACTTCCTAAAAACTTGGACAGCATCGCTTTCTATAAGGAATCGGAAGTATCTTTGACTGAGGTGGTAGACAGTAAATCTACCCTACTGTGCTCATATGACCACCTTTCTGAAGATCAAAGGTCTGTTGCTGATGACATTATATCACAGTTCCACGATATTTCCTACGAAAAGCGGGGACTGGGTCGTACCTCCTTGACTACTCATACCATAGACACTGGGGAAGCTGCGCCCATCCGTCAAAGGTACTACAGAATGTCGCCTGAAAAACAGCGTCTTCTCGTGGAACAATTAGATGAGATGCTCAAAGAAGATATTGTTGAACCTTGTGAAAGCCCGTGGTCTTCTCCAGTCCTTCTGACACCGAAAAAAAACGGAGAGCTTAGATTTTGTCTGGATAGTAGATAGTTGAATGCAATTACTAAAAAAGATGCGTACAGTTTGCCTTACATGTCAGAAATTCTTGACAATTTACGCGATTCTAAGTACCTATCGAGCGTAGACCTTTCCAAAAGTTTTTGGCAGATCTTAATACAACCAGAGGACCGCCAGAAGACCGCTTTCTATATTCCTACACGCGGCACCTTCCAATTTAAGTCTATGCCCTTTGGACTCACTAACGCACCTGCTACCCAACAAAGGCTGGTAGATACCTTGTTCTACGGACCTGAGTTTGAACATCGGGTCTTCGTGTTTATCGATGACGTCATTATTGTATCTGAAAGCTACGAACAACACATTTCGCTACTAAGGCGTGTCTTAAAAAAATTGAAAATGGCCAATCTTACGATAAATTACGAGAAAAGCCAATTTTTCCGGTCGCAACTTAAGTACCTCGGGTATATTGTAGATTCTGATGGCCTACACGCTGACCCTGAAAAAATTGAGTCTATAACTAACTACCCCACTCCTTCCAATCGCAAAGAAGTTAGACGATTTCTAGGAACCGCGTCGTGGTATCGCAGGTTCATCCCTAACTTTAGCAATTTGTCTTCTCCTTTGAACAAACTGACGTCTCAAGGCAAGAATGCTCCACCCTTTGTTTGGTCCCCTGAAGCTGATCAGGCATTCAAGGAACTTAAAAAGTGCCTTGTCTCTGCACCTATACTTTCTTGCCCAGATTACTCCAAACCCTTTCAAGTGCACACCGATGCCAGCGACTATGGGATCGGAGCAGTGCTTACACAGACAATTGATGGGCAGGAAAAAGTCATAGCGTACATGAGCAAATCCTTGTCCCACCCAGAGCGTAACTACAGTGCCACTGAACGCGAGGCGTTAGCCGTGCTCATAGCTATCGAGCACTGGCGTTGCTACCTAGAAAACGGCCTCAAATTCACTATCTACACTGATCATTCGTCTCTTAAGTGGTTTCTAAACCTAAATAATCCAACGGGAAGACTTGCGCGATGGGGTGTGCGACTATCTGCATACAACTTTGAGATTAAGCACAGGAAAGGTACCGAAAATGTTGTACCAGATAGCTTAAGTCGCGCAGTCCCGGTTGCTGCAATCAACATTACACCGGTTATGCCTGCACATAAGACCAACGATTCGTGGTACTCAAACATTTATGACGGATGTCAAAATTCCCCTACATCTTTCGTAAACTATCGTGTTGCCCATGGAAAGCTATTCCGTTACATGAAATCCTTGAATCCGTTAACGAGGGAATTCGAGTGGAAGGAGGTGATTCCAGTGGAGTACCGAAAAGAAATAATTGCTCAAAACCATTCGCAACCTACATCTGGACACTTTGGCATTTTCAAAACACATAAGCGTCTGAGTTTAAAGTACTTCTGGCCTAATCTACACAAAGATGTCATAGATTTCGTTACTAGTTGCGAAACTTGTCTCTCCTACAAGTACCCTAACCACACAACTCTAGGAACAATGGGAAGGCCTAAGGATTGCTGCCGCCCATTTCAAATGTTAAGCGCTGATTTGGTTGGTCCCATGCCGGCGACTAGAAAACAAAATACATTCTTGCTAGTGTAAACTATTTCTGAAGGGACGGTATTCAAAACCACCTTAATGTAAATGTAATCAACTAATACTTCTAATAATCCAAACCATGTACAATATGTAGGTAATTCCAATATGAATCTAATGGACACCAAGATCAATACTTCAGAAAGACACCCAAGAAAAACACTACGAGGTCCGACCTCTTCCGTGCTCCAGCGAGAAGTGCCGGTTGGACGGGGCGGGCGACTCAGGCGCTACTCCTTCATTCCTTACGCTACATTCATTCATTCATTCATTCAATACATTCCTTTGACAGTTCGCTCGCAAAACGTCACACAGCAGACCATAGACTGCATTCTTTTGTATGTGTTGCTAACACGGCCCTCCTGCGCCGTGCATGCCCTCAGGCACGCTTCTTATATTGGTTCCAACTCTGCACATGAATTACGTATCTGTCAACACACACATGATTTCAAAGGCTGTTAAAATCTTTAAGCTCGGCCTATCATGACTCATGATGTCCTAAATAGATAGAACTTCTGTTGCAACCTTTTCATCATTTGATTCCTTTAGACTTGGAAATTTCTACCACTTTGTAACTAGTTATCTCATTCATTAACTTCATCATCAATCATAACACCGAAAAAAAGGTCTGTAGGTTTCTCAATAGTTCTGCAATGTATCTTTTTTTTATAATAGTACTGACCATCTAAACCAAAGCTGATATATTTAGGCTTAGAAATTCCCTATACGACTGCTATTTTAGCTCACTCCCTTAATCCGAAGTAGTGCCTGGTCCAGATCATTCCTTTAGTCTTAGGAAGTCACTGCTTCAGCTCACTACCACTATTCTGGCGAGTGCCTATAGCAACCTTTCAGGTCATCTATCAGCTACTAATTCACTTACTGTTCAGTTATTTTAGTTCACTCCCTTAATCCGAAGTAGTGCCTGGTCCAGATCATTCCTTTAGTCTTAGGAAGTCACTGCTTCAACTCACTACTTCTATTCTGGTGAGTGCCTATAGCCGTCTTTCAGGTCATCTACATACATATAGTCACGCCTGTTTCCCATATGGATAGGCAGATACCACTTCTCTCCACTTGCTACGATCCTGGCATACATCTTTCGCTTCTTCTACTTCCATGAGGCTTTTCATACACGCTTGTCGTTTCATCTAGTACTGCTAATCTAATGAAGTTAGTTGCCAGACATAATAACATTACACGATTTGCTAAAAATAATTCCGGTATCTTTTGCCTTGGTACCTTTATCGATGTATTTCTATTTCTTTTATGGCGCGAGAAAACTACATCTCACTTCTGATGTAAACTATTTCTGAAGGGACGGTATTCAAAACCACCTTAATGTAAATGTAATCAACTAATACTTCTAATAATCCAAACCATGTACAATATGTAGGTAATTCCAATATGAATCTAATGGACACCAAGATCAATACTTCAGAAAGACACCCAAGAAAAACACTACGAGGTCCGACCTCTTCCGTGCTCCAGCGAGAAGTGCCGGTTGGACGGGGCGGGCGACTCAGGCGCTACTCCTTCATTCCTTACGCTACATTCATTCATTCATTCATTCAATACATTCCTTTGACAGTTCGCTCGCAAAACGTCACACAGCAGACCATAGACTGCATTCTTTTGTATGTGTTGCTAACACTAGTGATAACCTGTTGCTTCTCAAAATACTGTTTGCTCTTCCCTATCAGACGTGCCACATCGGACATTATATGCCGAATTTTGGAGGAAAATGTTTTCCTTGTTCATGGAATCCCCAGCACAATTATCATGGATAATGGCAAGCAGTTTACAAGTAACATGATGCGTGATTTACTTGCTCATTACAGCATTCCCAACGTCTACTACACTCCACTATATACACCCCAGATTAATACAGTAGAACGCTACAATAGGACTATTATGACCGCTGTGTCTACCTTCGTTGAGAACGACCATAGATCCTGGGACACTAATATTCCCAAGATACAGTTCGCTTTAAACAGTGCAGTCAATGAAGTAACTGGCTACACTCCATCATTTCTTGTATTCGGGCGCGAACTACCAAGTGACGGTTCTCATTATACGGATCCTGACTTGGGGGACCACATGGTATTTAGCCCACGGGACAGTTACGCCGAAAATTTAGGAGCGCTCCAGAAAATCTTTGACAGAGTGCAACTTTCGCTCATTAAGGCACACTCCCGTAATGCCACAAATTATGATTTGCGACGTAAAAACGTTGATTTTAACGTAGGTGATATTGTTTGGAAACGAACTTTCTACCAAAGTGACAAGGACAGTAGATTTAGTAAAAAATTAGCTCCTAAATTTATAAAGTGTCGCATAACAGCTAAAAAGTCGAAACTAGTTTACGATCTCGAAGACATGACAGGTCGTAACCTAGGGACCTGGCATGTCAAAGACTTCAAGCTCACCTAGCTATTCTACTGGATTTTTCTTAGGAAAAACCCCAACCTAAAAAAGGGGGTATGTAACAGTTCGTTACTCTTTTTATTTAAAAACACTCACTGCGTAAACGCAACCGGTACTTAAGGCCGCGCGGCTTAGCCAATGAGCGAGCGTCGTAAGGACGACGCGGGGCGGAGGGTTGACTGACCCGCGTCGACCTCTGACTGAGGCAGAGCGACAAAAGCAATACGGTGAATCGCATGTCACGCTCGGCCGCGATCCGCACCTTACTTTTTGCATTATAATTATTTTAACTATTTTTCTAATTAACTAAGTGTTGTGTTACCCCGAATTGGGTGAGTGGTTTAACTAAACTATCATGTAGTGCATTGTAGCTTGCGAGCATGACGTGAGTACATTTAAATAGAATTTAGCATTATCTAACGGTTACTATCTTAATAGATTGGTACACGGCTCCTTTTAGAAACAAAATTTAATGATTCGTGATTTTTACTACTGCCTTTTAACTACCTACTTGTGATGGTGAAGCTTGGTGGTAAAGTTTAAATTACTACTAAGTACCTAGTCAGTCTAACGGTTTTTATGTTGCCACCAGAATCGTTGAATGCTCGAATTCTATTTGAATGGACCTAAATAGTTTTAATCGTTCTTTTATTTCATCTTACCTATTGTTGTATAATTATATAAGACATATTTATATATGTACATATAAATCAGATTCTCTGGTCACGCATATATCATTATTTCTTTGCATTATCATTTTTACAGCTTGTTTGTGCACCAATATCTGATCTTCTGGTCACTTAAATAACAAAAGCATTTTGTGTTTGTTATGTATCGTATACGATACTACTTGTTATGTTTCGTATATAATCGCTTATAAGTTTGACTGCCGCATCTTAGATCCTATTCATCGCTTTAGACATCACTGCTTAGTTTCTCACTTCGCGCAAAATCATCAAGTGTGGCAGTCAAACATAAAAATCGGACTTTTTCTAAAACGCCCGGATATGCGGAATTCCAGGGTTCCTCCACCTGACTTCCCGGCTGTTACGGACTGACCTGCTCGGACCTGCTGTCCTGCCGCTGAAGTCTCCAGTGCAGAGCCGCACCTGCTACCTGTGGCACTACCTACTACCTACGGCACACCGTGGACTCCGTGCGCTGAAAACTCGAGGCCAGTGTGTCGTCATAGTCGTGTAGCGTGATTCGACTCAAGACATTAACCTTACCCCGACCCTATTCTATATTACTCTTCTATTTACGACTACCCTCATTTTTCTGTATTAAATATAACTTTGTATAACTACCTAGTTGTTCTTATTGCTACCTACTACACCTAAATAGGTAGGACAACTAGGAACGTTACAATACATACATATAAATATTTAAATAATTACTTAGATAGATATTTAACACCTAGACATAGAACAACACAAATTTTCATCACATAAATGTTTGCCCTAATGAAGTTAGTAGCAGAAGCTAGTGAGTATGGCATGAATATGTCATATGGCATTTTGCTGTGGGGATCAGCTGCTGAAGTGGAGGCCATTTTTATTTTGCAAAAGCGAGTCCGCGCTATCTACGGAATGAGTCACCGTGAATCATTGAGAGATTTATTTAAAGAAATAAATATATTAACTTTACCTTCTTTGTATATCTTTGAAAATATTATGCACGTTCGCAAAAATCTACATAAATTTAAATTGAACAGTGACTATCACAATTATAACACTAGAAATAAGGATAGGATAGCTGTACAGAGATTTAGACTGACTAAGTCAAGAAAGTCATTTTTAGGCAACTGCGTTCGTTTTTACAATAAAATCCCGAAAAATATAACAGGGCTCACCAAGGGAAAATTCAAATCACATGTAAAAACTACATTAATGAAAAGAGGATATTATAAGGTTAAGAATTATTTAGAAGATAAAGATGTCTGGAGCCTTCCACTTCCGCCAAGTAGCCACTAGTATTTATAGATATTACCTAGTTGTAAGCCAAAATTTGTGAGACTGTAATTTATTTATTATTTGAAAAAATTATGCCCCTCAGTTTCTTGCCTGTTCTTCTGAGTAGAGGCTTTTTGTCCGAACAAGGCGGTCGAGTCTATTTAAATAACTTTGACGTTCATAAGTGTATCTTTGATACCTAAATTGAATAAAAACATTTTGACTTTGACTTTGACTTTGAAGTAGTTGTAGTGAGCTGATCTAAATGAGCCCAACATGGCCAGTCTATTATTAACTTGCGTGGAGTTCCTACAGCCACCTTCCGACTACAGCATCAGACCAGTTCCATGATACCATATTAATGAATTGTCACGGAAGATACAAAAATATGCCAAATTTGAGTCCAATCGAACTTCAGGAAGTGGTTCAACACGGCCAGTTAAAGCTTGTAGCAACAAGTAACATTATTTAAAGAAAAACGAAAACCCGGCTGCAAAATGTTGTACCCTATGTCATTTCCACTAACAGGACGATTCAAATGACACCTCACATGTGTGACGATTTAAATGACACCTCACATCCATCAAGCTGTTTAGCCTGTAGGGCATGTCAAAGAAACTTTATACATACATACATACACACGTAAATACATACGAGTACATACATACATACATACTTACATACGTACATACTTACAACATGCACTCGAAAAACATAACCCTCCTTCTTGCGCAGTCGGGTAAATAGAAGTTCTAACACTTCTCTTGACGTCGCTTGCGTCGGGAGATAAAAAGAAAAATAAAAACCATTAAATGAATGTACTACTTCTGGTACAGCCATGTCTCCCATCTCGCAGCACCATTTTTCACTGTACATATATACCTAGATAACATACCTAGATAACAATAGACACTTCAGTGTAGGTAGTATAGTCGTACATACCGTTGTATGCGCTATCAGCGTCTTGGCAACGTGTCGGCTGGTAATGAACGTTGCAACACAACCCCGCTCGGAACAAACCACATTAATTTAATTAATTATCTTCCGCTCGCCGCTGTAAACCATAAGCTTGCAATTTAAGCTTTCTCAATGAAGATGAGCCAGTCAGCTTCCTTCTCAGAGCACATTCTTCAGAATGTGCTCGGTGTGAGGTGTCAAAAGAAAATGATGTAAGTATTATTTTAACCTACAAAATAGAACAAACCTAATTTTAACTTCCCATAAAGCACAATAAGAGTGTAATTACCCGACTGCGGAAGAAGGAGGGTTGTTTTTCGAGTTTTTGTATGTATGTGAGTATGTACGTATGTATGTAGGTACTCGTGTGTATGAGGTTTCTTTGGCACAGCCTAAGCAGTTTGATGTATTTCGACATGTGAGGTGTCATTTAAATCATCTTGATAGTGGAAGTGACATTTTGCAGCCGGTTTTTTTTTTAATGTTAGTTGTTTATAAAGGCTAGCCTGAAACGATTTCATGAAAACAAGGCGTGTCTGGGCCTTCACTATCTCGAAAAGCTATAGATACCTTTTTTAGTCTACTAGGTTGATGTAATGAGCTTTTGAATACCTAGTTATTATTTACTAGCTGCGCCCCGCGGTTTCACCCGCGGTTAAAAAGTATCCTATTTTATTTTATTTATTTTTTGTTTATTTATTATGGCTTCTCAATAATAACTACTAATTCTTTTATAATATAAACTTACGAACTATTTTAACTTAATGTGCTATCTTTTAAATGTACTATTCTGGACTATAATTTATTTATGTCTGTGCCAAATTTCACCCAGATCTGTCCAGCCGTTCTGGCGTGAAAGAGAAACAAACATCCATCCATCCATTCTTACAAACTTTCGCGTTTGTAATATTAGTAGGATCTGTGGTATAAACTTGATGTGAAATGATTATGTAGTCCAGTCGGGAAGCACACCTAGCCTGGAACAGGACCTGGCTCTCTAATGGCCATATTTCTCACTAGAAAGATAGTCGCCTGCAATAACATTACTTCGTTCTAAAGCGCCCCTTACAGTGTACACCACGTTCTCAATCACAGGATTGCTTGCGGTCGATCGCTTTATTTGTTTGCTACTGGCTATATTTCTACCACAAACCAGGATCCGGGCAGCCAATACAGTATTGGCAACACTGATACTTTGTAACAGTATTGCGTTTAGATTATTACATGTATAAAATCGGAGTATTCTATGTTGTTACATTACAATTGGGATTGTCTAAACGTGTCTTAAATTTTCAAAAAGTTTCCAATGTTTTATTAGTAAGAAAACACCAATGTTGATGTGATTATTATTTGATACGTTACAAAAAACAGTCTGCCTTTATCTGACCGCCTAAGAAGAAAAGTAATATTTTCAAGAAGCGATGATAGCCTAGTCGTAGAAGGCTCGCCTCTCGAGCCAGAGGGAGCGGGTTTGGACCCAGTCGAAGGCACGCACCAATTTGTTCATAATGTGAACATATCTGCGTATTTAATGTTATCCTACTAATATTATAAACGCGAAAGTTTGTAAGCATGGATGGATGGATGGATGGATGTTTGTTACTCTTTCACGCTAGAACGGCTGAACAGATCTGGATGAAATTTGGCACAGAGATAGATTATAGTCTAGAATAGCACATAGGATACCGGATTTTTAACCGCAAGTAAAACCGCGAGGTGCAGCTAGTCTGCTATATAACAGGAGCCCAGTGTATACAGGCTCGCCCCCTGTCACATTTGGGACTGAATATCGTCCAGCGAAGCATGGGTGTAGTACACCTGTACCCCTTCAAGGAAAAGGCGTGACGATATGTTATGTTATATTATATATTCAATAGTGTATCTATAGGTAGGTAGGTAAGTATACATGTTTATATCTTATTGAGGCCAAATTGCCTACAAAAGTAATAGCAGGCTCACACAGAATTAAAAAAACAACTAAGCCAGTGGTCATCAACTTTTACTACAGTCTAGTATAGCTATCGTTGGGCAAGCACTTTTCCATTTGCAAGTTACAGTTTAATTCAATTTGACTCTGCCGTTCGAATTAAGCTGCCTAGGTCCAACTTCAATGAACAGGGCTCGGCGGGTTTTAGCGGAAGCCAAATGAAAACAGATAAATTATTCGATTCTTTCGCGTATTCGAGTGCAAATGAGCAGTGCAGTTCTTCGATTGAAATTTTAAGAATACTCTTTTAAATTAAGATTAAGCTAGTTAAATTTAAAATGTAAACCTTAATGTAAGTAAATACTTTGAACATAGTTTTTACTCATGGCTTAAGGGTCTAAATTATGACGATGTTGAGAAAATGCTGTCTGAGAAATGTTTTGTATAAAACACTACAACATTAAGCATACACATTACATCTCCCTTAAACCATGACTCAATGAGGAGATGTTTGGGTAATGAGTTGCTTTATTATAATAATAATAAAAAACAATAAAATAAGTACACTATATTGGGAGAGGTCTCTGGTTTCCGTAGCACAGTTTTTTACTAGTTCAGAAACCAGTGGCTTCAATATTTTTTTTGTTGTTACATTTGTTTTTATGTCAAATAAATAAATTATTGATTTATTGATTGAATGTACCTACTCACAATGCAATAAGTAAATCTGAAAACCTTTAACCTAACCTTAGATTAAGACATTAACTAACCCCCCTCTACCTGTATTCCTCTTAAATAATTATTAAAGATTTATGTTAACAAAAGTCACGGTCCCCGGAGTCTGTGGAGTGTAATTAAAAAAAAAAAACATAGTTTTTAAGAACTTCATATTGCACGCCCGCGATGGGCAAACTGTTGAAACTCTGAACCACTAAATTAAGAACACTTTCTGTACACAGTTTACGCAATAAAAATACTCTATTCTATTCTATTCTATTGCATAAACTTAACGCCAAGCGCATTACGTCTCACATATACTTACAATGAATTACTTGTCTTAGCCATCTGTTATCATTAAGTTTAACCAATAACAAGTGTGAAAAGATGTATTTACTTAGTAATAATTAATGACCTAAGTAAGTTTCTGTAGCTCTTTAAAGAAAATATGCTTGTTATTCGATTGTGTTCAAATACATTTCTAATTCGTTTGGCAAAACTAAAATGTTTCGTGTTCTTTTTTTAATTCTCTATTTTACTTTTTTTTTTATAATTAATTGTTTTAGAATTTATCCCATCTCTAGCGTTTGCGTAGTGGTCGGTAAAATGGAGCGAATGGTTTTAGGAATTAGGAATTAATTTTGTGATTTACTTATGGCATAAAATTGCAGTTTCGTTTTAGAAACAACGAATGTTGCGTTTGCATAACTGTAGAGCGAGCTGATTCTATACAATAATAAATAATAAATTCGGGACACTTTCACACACAGTCGCCTGACCCTAAGCTTGAAACTGACGCCTGAAACTAAGCAAAGCTTGTGCTATGGCTGCCAGAGACTGATATACATACTTAGATATTCTTAAATACATACTTAAATACATATTAACATCCAGACATAGAACAAACACTAATGTTCATCACATGAATGTTTGCCCTAAGTGGGAATCGAACCCACGCCCCCACGCTCAGAAGGCAGGTTCACTACCAACTATCAATTGATATTGTTTCTCTCTTTGTTCCACGTCCAACTCATAGATCAAAATTATATGTAACGCCTGAGAATATGGTTCCTATTTTATAGAACAGTTATTTAAAGTCGACATTGCAACACTTCTGGGCCAATATTCTGACGCGCAAGATATTATCTTGGTCATTGTCCCTCTCGTTAATACTGTCATGAGAGTGATAGTGACCAAGATAATATCTCACAACAATATTCTGGTCATCATAAATATATCTTGGTCATTGTCTCTCTCGCTTATGAAGTCATGAGCGTGATAGTGACCAAGATTATATTTCACAACAAAGTTCCTGTGGGACATTATTCTGGTCATCATAAATATATCTTGGTCATTGTCTCTCTCATTTATGAAGTCATGAGAGTGAGAGTAACAAAGATAATATGTCACACGTCAGACTCTTCTCTTAAATGAGAACTCTCTCTCAAGTGATCTTTAGCAACAACCGACCCTGTCTCAATTTTCGATCTTCAATTAAAATTCTAAGTACAGAAACAATGTCTCCCCTGGCTGTAATGTGAATAAATTACAGGCCATCGAGTCCGAAGCAGCGTCATTAACAGAAGGCACGTACGAGCTGGCGGAGCCGGCGGCAGCGGCTAGCGGAGAAACTTATCTCAACAACATTAACGGTACAAAGATGTATCCAGTACCGAATCTAAGGACAAAAAACGCGAAAACCATTCGGTATGACTTAAGTTCTGGAGTCTTATTGTGTAATGGCAATAGACATCGCCCACCGACTTACCTACCTTACGAGAAGACCGACAAGGTGAATCGACGAACAAGTAAGAGTCGCAGAAAGCCGTTGGATGCTGGCAGTGCATGACCACTCGTTATAGAGGTCATTGGGGGAGGCCTTTATCCAGCAGTGGCCGTCTTCCGGCATAAATGATGATGATGACGTACCCTCGTCATACGAATGATGATTGCCCACACGATTACCTACAATCGCCACAATGCTTATAAAGACATACCTGTATATTAAAGTCATAAATTCAATTATTATTTAGTATACCATGCACCTACTTAGCACAAAAAAGTAGCGCGTAGTAAGCAAGTGAGAATAGCTCCTATACTGTCTGTCTCTTTTGGTCCTGTGACCAAACAATGCTCTCGTTAAACGTAATTTCACGCCATTTTGAACTTAACGGCTTTCCAATAAGCTTTATAATAGATATTATCGTTATCGAAGGAAGTGAAATGAACGTGGTTTGAGCTTAATGTCCTTATAGAACGTCTAGACCAAGATTCGAAAAAAATAATTAAGCAGATTTAGTCCTCATTGTAAGGGCGTAGACAATTATTTGATTCCCTTTTGCTGCAGTGAAACTAAAAAGGGCAAAAAGTAAAAAACCAAAATTTACTTTTCTCACACTACGATTTAAAGAACAACCCAGGAAACATGTATTTAAGTTTGTCTGGAAGATATTTGACTTTAGTGTAAAGACAGCTTTTTGTGCCTATCTTCCGGTGCTTACTTATGGGTTTTCTCTATAGATTTCTATCGATGTTGCTTTCCATAGATGTCTACGAAGCTACGGTGTAGAGGCTTGTAGAGGGCTCGTAGAAGCTACTTACGTGAATAATGCAAAATGAAGTTAATTTACCGAGTGAAGCGAGAATCTAGTAGAACAAATTGGCGCTTGTATAAATATGACTAGCTCTTTTTCCCTCGGCTTCGCTCGCGTTTTATGGTAAATCAAAAATCAAATCAAATTTATTCATGAAAATGCTGACAATATCACTTCCAGATAAACCTTAGGTAAATATAGGGGTAATATTTGTTAATTTGTCTTGTAGCATCTACACTATGAACATAACATGTCACTCAGGGATAATGTACTCGTAGCTTTCTAATGGTGAAATAATTTTTACCTGCGGACCAATATTTTTCAATTTTGAGTTTATTCGTTACAATCATCCAAAAACACAAATTTTTACTTTTTTAATTATACTAGTATAAGTATGAGCATTTGCACAGAATATGCTCTATTACATAGGTCCAGAAGGATAGTCTTCATACAAAACACGATTTCGAAACGTGTCAAATTTATTTTGGTACCATATTAAAACCTTTTTTTCTATACGTGATGAACTTGCCATTAAAAGAGGTTACCCGATTTAGTTGGGTAAATAATATAACGATCAGAGTTTAAAGAAATCACAAGACCGGAAACAAAGTATTAGGCCAGCTTAGGCCAGAGCTAAACTACACACAAAGCCTTACCCAGATCCATTCATGACACTATTCTACAAACTAATATTATAGATTGTATGTAAACCTTAACTAAAATCAGAGTAGGTAAAAGGTAAGAATGTAAGTAAAAATCAAGAGTAGGTACGAATTTGCGTTAAAATCAATAGTAAAGGGATTACTATTGATTTTAACTATTGATTTTATCTTATTTACACATAAATTTACACACTATCATTATTTACATCATACATTTAAGTTATTTTTTCGGCAATAAAATAACATTACATTTACATAAAAATAAAACTGACGCCTGCTTGTCAGGATATTTCACTGTTACGTATATTTCTTTCTTGCGAAGGTGCACAGAGCAAATTGTTATAGGGGCGACGAAGTTTTCACTAATTTTCATTTTTACTTTGTCGAATTATTTTTGTCCACTGATCGGCTAAACTGGATCCTTAAGAAACCTAAAGTTTAAAGGGAAAATATAAAAATACCTTGTGGCAACACTTTTTCAGCAACTTTTCGCTCTGTTGACATTAAGAATTAATTACAATTATTAGCTTTTTAAAGCACATAAAAATATATTTAAGACTTACGGATGATATGTGACGTTGCCTTTTTTTACTGTTTTGGATATTCTGAAATTTCGGCATGAGTGGACTACACAGTTCACCATAAGTATTTATTGGTTAGTGGGGAGACGTAACCGCTACTGGATGACATCGAAGACTGACTAGTGAATTGGTTGACTTTTAATGGTTTGGTTTACTTTTTTTGGAATCATTATTTTTGACCGATTAGGGGTCTTTACTCTATGTCTATGGAGCATTTGTTTGTTAATAGATAAGTTAGGTATGGTTCATTTTGATATTACGAAATTTTGTAAAGCTGCTAAATCATACACATAACATGTTTGTATAAAATATAGGCCTACACACATTGTATATTACAAAATAATACACGACATTAAATCGAGGTTTTAAATCCGAACTTTCATCCGGATTTTCATTTCTTTATACCAATTACTCACCCGGAATAATCCGGACCGCCCCAGGCCGGAACCCGGATGTGTGTGGTCCGGGTTCGGTCGGATCTTTGTTCATCTATCTATACATAAATCAATCGCTATCGTGTAAATTACACGAATTCATAAATTCAACTGTATTTAATATTTAAAAGGTTTAAATTGTTTTTGGTTGTTATTGGTTGTAGAAAAATTTAAAATAGGTAATGAATAAAGTTGACTTTTTTTCTTTGGCACAGCACGTCGTGTGCATTAAATTGACATTAAATTAAACGAGAAAATCTTTACGAAGCAATGGTCATGTAAGGCTCGGTGCATACTGAAGACAAGAGATGAGAGGCACAATCGTCTCGTTGCGTACATATGTGTTACGTCAGACTACAATTACGCAAACACAGTAGCGTAGGCGTACCGCGCCTAATTGGATATCTTTTTCGCCCTAAAGCGGCGAAAGCTATTATTCTCATAGCAATTACAACCACACTGTTTATTTATTACTCAAGGCTGTAAAAAAAAACAGTACTATTTATTTGTATAAAGCAAATAAATTGCCGTACTTGCCACATATCGTATATACGCCTAACTAAATTTATTAATGTGTCATAAATGCAACCTACACCTGTCTGGCTTCGACCTAATTCTATATTGAGATCATCGTTATCTCAAACGATAACTAGCTTTAATATGTCCTGATAAGGTGTAATTTGGTAGTTAAGGTGCTATAAGGGAAGTTTGGCACGGTGAAGTCCCCAGAGATAAGCGCAGTCATCATATTTCGCTGTTTTGACGCTCGAGGCCCGTATTAAAGATTTTGGGAGGCATTAGGATATTACTTACAAGCATTAGGATATTGTTTTGTTCCAGTGTTGCGTAAGAAATCATAATTACGAAGAATTTGTTTATTTTGGCTGGTTGGGAGAAGGTCCGCCTCTCAAGCCAGAGGGAGCGGGTTCGAACCCAGCCGACGGCACGCACCAATTTGTTCATTGTGTGAACGTATGTGCGTATTGTATGTCATCTGCTCCATGATAGCTGTAGCCCGGTGTATGGCGACAGGCTCGCCCCTGTCACATTTGGGACTGAATATCGTCCGACGAAATGTGGGTGTTGTATTAAACCTCTGCCAGCCCCCTCGTTGTAAAGGCGCGACGATACGTTGGATATTCCAGCAAGCTACTTCGTGCAGATTACGAATATCTCGGATATTTCAGCAAGCTAGTTCGTGCAGGATTACTGTTCGCTGGTGGAGGTAACGCTAAACTATTATTACGCCAGTCGCAGCCTATGCAGAATCTATATGCTAATCTTTGGAGATGTTTATAACTACCGATAGGCAACGCAGATTAGGCAGTAGTAGCCGCTCGAGTCGCACGTCCCATTGTTAAAATCCGGCACAAAAGAGATCTATCTGGAAATCAATTTTTGTGCTACCGTTTTTATGATGTTTTTATCTATTGAATACTAGAATGTTTATTTGAATCTTTTGTACTGCCCGAATATACTAGATTGAACGCGTGGCTCCGCGAGATAAACAACTTTTTGTGTCTTAGCACTATTGTCTTATCGAATGTTCTGAAAATCTTAAAATTGTAAAAATACGCGGACGACTGACAATTCGGAAGTCAGTTTTGGTTACGCGTTCGAAGTCCTAACATCAAATTAATTGTACGAGTAGTGTTCAGTGTGTTATAGTACAAGTGTCTACTGTAGTGTAACAGTTTTTGTGTACTTAGTGAATAAAATGAATCTTCGTAAAAATCGACGTTTCATTCCTTTTATCCCTACCCAGTTTGTAACATTATTTATTAAGGAAATCTTAAGTTGAACCTTAAAGTTCATATTCAAAGGAGGTATACACAAAAGAAAAGCATTTTAAACTGGAGAGCTTAACACTGGCTTAAAGTATCAAGTCACATTTATTATGTCCAAAGTAAACGTGGCTTAGAAATTGCCGCGGAACCAAACAACTTCAGCAAGGCTTTACTTATAAAGAGAGGGAAACTCCAAGTGCTTTGCTTTACAATGGTTCTAGACTTGGTCACTGAATAAAATTATAGTACTGATGGTTTCTGATGGTGACCAGCGGTGGCAGAGCCACCACCCTGACTGGTTCTAGACTTGGTCACTGAATAAAATTATAGTAGTGATGGTTACTGATGGTGACCAGCGGCGGTAGAGCCACCACCCTGACTGGTTCTAGACTTGGTCACTGAATAAAATTATAGTACTGATGGTTACTGATGGTGACCAGCGGTGGTAGAGCCACTACCCTGACTGTAAAACTGGCTAAATCACGACTACTTTGCCGAGAGTGCCAACAACTTAGGAGAAGACAAGCAAGCATCATCATCATCTGTATACACTTGCAGCAATGGCCTCATTTATGGCCCAAGAGCCCACGACGGCCAGACCTTCGTTACTTTATAAAATTGTTTCTGTGTATGTCTTTTACAGGTAAGAACGACCCGCGACTATGAAGTTTCGATTGTGGTTACTTGGGCAGGTAGCAAGGTAAAGGTGTATCAAATAGTACCTTAATTTGCTTAAAGTATAAAGTTCAAATTTCTTTAGAATTTTCTTCAGAATATCTTTAGAAATCACGTTATCCGTTGCCGGACATTTAATTGTTCCTGTATCGTACCTTTGTTGGAGATTTACACTGAGAAACTTTCAGCTTTTATAGAATAACGAAGGTCTGACCGTCGTGGGCTCTTGCTCTATTATGCCACTGCTGGGAATAGGCATGGTATTATAATATACTAGCTTCTGCCCGCGGCTTCGCCCGCGTGGCTTACAGGAAATGAATGACGTTTTTATCTTCAGAAATAATTGTTATAAATAAGCGGTCACACTCGCTCTCAATTGAATACACTAACTGACAATATCCCAAACAGAGCAATAAGGACGAAGTTATTTAGTTAACTAAACTATCTCTGGAATGAGAGTAATAGTAGTAGTAGTATGGTATCAACAGAACTTAAAGCTTGTGTGAAAAGATAAAATTAGGAGACAACCAAAAGTAGATAATTGATAATCAATATTGTTTACAGCGCAAATCTACTTCAGTATTTTTTTGTAAAACCATATTTTTCTTTTTTAGAAACACCAGGCTGCTCCGTGAGCTTACTCTAGAGCAGGCCACGTATAACTAACCGTGTGAAAAACATTTCAGTAAATTATGAGTTTGGCTTCAGATTTATTAATGGTGTTGGCAAAGCAGACTTTGAGGGGAAACTGCACTCTTTTTAACTCGAAGGAGTAGTTCGGTGATGCTATAGATATTAGAGGAATCCTCAGCACAAACACAGAATCATTCGGAAACCACACTAGTCAGTATGGTGGCAGACCTGTGGTTAAGACCTTTGAAGAAAAGGCAACCCGTATTGTAGGTTTTGTCTTTTTAATACTAAATCAGCTTCTTCTATTGACTTCGTCTAATTTTACTAATATATACTTATTCTAAGACCAGAAAGACACTAATTATAAATTTTATATCTTGGTTATTTGATCTCTATTGACATATATATCATTTCTAAGATAATCAGCTCACAGACATACAGACAGACATACTCCTTACACCATTTTAGTACGGAACCCTAAGAATAATAACAGCGTCGTTACTCGTTTGTAGTGGGTTAAAAACTTTCTCAGCAAAGTTTTCAGAGTTAAAAGAAGCGCTATTAGACTCTGTCGGTGGATGATGATGATGATAATTTTGGAAAAACTGTGATACACGAGTCTCATGATTTTAATTGAAGAGTATTTGTACCAATTTTTGAGTCAATCGATCCAGAGAATAAAAAGTTTCATACAAATTTGAACCCCCTATTTCCCCCCTTTAGGGGTGGAATTTCGAAAAACCCTTTCTTAGTGGATGCCTACTCTATACAAAGAACACACTCTCCAAATTTCATATTCCTAGGACCAGCGGTTTAGGCTGTGCGTTGATATATCAGTCAGTCAGTCAGTCAGTCAGGACTTTGAATTTTATATATATAGATTCCGCCAGGTATAGCATTTAGCAACACGTAGTGACGTCAATCGACGGGTCAATGGACGGAGGGCGATGACGTCATCACGTGTATGCTAGATGCAGCATACACGTTATTACGTCATCGCCATCCGTCCATTGATCCGTTGACCTTGTTTTTTGGATTATGGAAATATGCCTTTCCTTTGCATCGGTTCTGTGTTAATCAGATCCAGGTTCGAAAGATTCTTATTTCTGTGCTTATACTGGCTTATTTTATTCGAGGGTAAAAGTAGCTTATTGGTTAAATTGTCTAAATGACTGCCTCGGCGGCTCAGTTGGTATACTGAGCCAGTTGGAACCTGCCTTCTGAGCTTGGGGGCGTGGGTTCGATTCCCACCTAGGGCAAAACATTTATATGATGAACATTTGTATTTGTTCTATGCCTGGGTGTTAATATGTATTTAAGTATGTATTTAAAAATATCTAAGTATGTATATCAGTCCCTGGCAACCATAGTACAAGCTTTGCTTAGTTTGGGGTCAGACGGCCGTGTGTGGAAGTGTAAAAAAAATCAGGGTATCAATTTGGCTACAATGCCAAATTACAGCAATATTCGTCCATCCGTTTGTGACAAGTAGAGTAACGAAAGAAAATAACAAACAAATCGACACACACACACACAAACTAATGCTTTTATAATATAAGTTGTATTCAATTTGAAATACGCATAGGGTGGTCAAACGTGGACTTGTTCGTAATAAAAAAACGGACGAAAAGCGTTTCCGAAATTCATGACGAAATTCTGAAATACTTCTAAATGACGAAATGAGAAATTCTAGGCATCAGTCAACCAATAAGCCTTTTATCCTGAACTTTTAATTTCTAGAGGAACCGTTAAGTTTCACAATGTCTCTCAGTTCAGTGTGCCTCTTGGCGTTGGCTTCCTCTAACATCTTCCACGGCTTTCTATCCCTAGCCACTCTTCTCTAGTTGGAACTTGCTGTTATTTTTATCTCATCCTCCTATCTCTTCCCCTGCCTTCACTGCTAGGCATACCTATTTATAAATATCCTTGTCCTACTTACCTAGAAATCAATAAATTATTCACAGAAAGTTTCCATCCGCGCCCCTTACACACAAACCCAGAAAAGTGGGCTCCCGTTGACTTTATTTGTGTAACAAGTTTTTTATAGAGAACGCACTTTGAATACAAATGGAGTCACAAAGGGACGGACTCGTAAAATTATTATTTTCCATTCAGCGGGCCATGTGGCGAGCTTACACCTCGCATCTCCGCGCACTAGGAACTCTTTGATATAAAAACTCAGCTACTTTTGTACTTGAGCTTTTTAGATACCTAGCAGTGTCAGATTTTTTATCAAAAATAAATGTTTCTTATTGGGATAAAAGTCACTAAAGTTGATCGCAGCATCGATGCGGGTGACATCCTACTAATATTATAAACGTGAAAGTTTGTAAGGATGGATGGATGGATGTTTGTTACTCTTTTACGCCAGAAGGGCTGAACAGATCTGGATGAAACTTGGCACAGAGATAGATTATAGTCTGGAATAGCAAATAGGCACGTTTTAACTGCGGGTGAAACCGCGGGACTCAGCTAGTACAAAATAAAAGTGTTAACTATTTTATACCCCTAATATGGATGACGATGATTAAACTCCGGGAAACCTTAAGCTAAACTTAAGAAGCCAAACAAGAATATATCCTATATTGTTGTTAAGCTTCCGCAAGATTTATGAGAAGTACATTTACGGGCAATGAGATAGTTTCAAATACAGCAATAACACTATTACAGTCACAATACTATGTTGTAGCAACAGCTGCTAACTCGCAGTTCTAAAATGTTAGTCCACGTTTTAAAGCGTGCATCCAGAATGTGGAATTACCTTCCTCCGAAGATCTATCCGCTAAGGTGCGAGATGGACCGTTTTAAAAAGATGTATAGTAGTTTCTCTCCGGTTTGTCAGGGTATCATCAGTCAACAGGGTGTCGGTTTATCATCAGGCGGACTGTCTGTCTGTTTGCCACTCTTCCTATAAAAAAGTTGCAATAGAAAAACACCGACCGAAATAGTTCCGAGTGCGTGCAGAACCTTAGGCCGGCGGCCCGCGCCCGCCCAAAAACGGAAACTTTATGAAACGTACAAAAATAAAAGTAACGGTATTACCTCGTAAAATTCCGCGAATATCTCTTACGACGCTTTAAAAGAGTTGCACCCGACTTCTTAATGCTGGAAATGGAGACGTAATCGTAATATTGAAATGGCTTTAATTTCGTTACTTTATAAAGGTACTTTTTAATATACCTACTATGCTAATATATTATACTCGTAAGTTTCAAAAGGCTTGTCGTTTTAATTTCTCCTCATCAAGCTTCAAGCATCATTTTTAGCATCATTTCTGAGTTTTCATCAAGTTTTGATACAATAGAATAGAATAACTTTTATTGTCATTAAGTAACAGTTCCCTAACAATTTTAACAAAAAAATTAATTAAGGATGCTCCTATAATGGACTCGTCAAAAAGATAATTACAAAAATTACAAAAGCATTTGGTAATATTATTAAAGTCTTGTGTCTCCTTCAAAAAACAACAACGACAATATTGCGCGGGTATCCAGACTAGGTATTGTATCTATGTTCAAACTGTAAAATAAATTCAAAAAAATCTAATTCTAAGTCAGCTGTATAGGGGCTTCGTCAAAAATTGTACTTTATACTAAAATTGTATAGGTATGGACTTCAACTTTTAGAAATATATTTTGATAGATAGATTAAATAGTTTATAGATTAGATAGTTATGAAACCTGTGGTCAGTTGCGCTTACAATAATTTCTAGTATTATATCTGATGCAGGTAAGACTATTCTTGTCTCAAATACATCTTTCCAAAGTGCTTATTGTATTTTGTGTGCTTCTTGCTTCGTTTTCAATAAAGTTAGGTAAATAAATATTCAATAGTATTTCAGAGCCTGCGATATTTATCCGTACCATGAATAGTTCCTTTGAAAGAAGAAGGCATGCAAGCCCAAGTATTCACACAATTCCAGAATAGCCCCAGGATCTTTTTTCATTACACTGACTGTGCATTCCGAGGGCCCCGTAATTTGTGCTGAGGGGGTGTTACTATTTGTTTGAGAAGTTTGTTTCGATTTCACATTTTTGTATTGAATTATACTTAGGCACTCATAATAAGTTTAATTTGTGATGTCTAG
This sequence comes from Peribatodes rhomboidaria, assembly GCA_911728515.1. Classification (NCBI taxonomy): domain Eukaryota; kingdom Metazoa; phylum Arthropoda; class Insecta; order Lepidoptera; family Geometridae; genus Peribatodes; species Peribatodes rhomboidaria. The sequence goes on along the minus strand of OU452179.1, from coordinate 12,537,100 downwards.
GTATTAGTAGAAATAGTGACACTACGCAACATTAAATATACACTGCCCCGCTAACTAATAAGATAGATAGATAGATAAACTCTTTATTGTTCACACCACAGATAACAAAACAACAACAGAAAAATAATGATAATACTTATTTTAATAAGTATTATCACAGTAAGTGAGTATTAGTGTCACAACTGGCGGCCTTATCACTAAAAGCGATCTCTTCCAGGCAATTCTAATAAACGTTCTAATATAATCTAACATAATAATATTGTATAGACTAGTTGCATTTTCTTTTGTGTGACATTTTTTTTATGTGACGTGTATGTAACTATCAATAAATTCATATCAATGTGTATCAATAAATTCTGATTTCTGATTTTGTTTTTTTTTGGTTTTGAAACATAATATTATGTTCATTTATTCTATACTTACTTAAATTTTAATTTTACTTCATTACTTTTATAAATTGTATAATTGCCGTTTAGCACTCTATGATATATGTATTATTTTTTGTAACGAACTAAGATTTATGTAAACGAACGACTGCCCTCTGAGATACAGTTTTTACTAGTTCCGAGGGCAGGGTTAATAATATTAGTGGACTTACTTGTATTAATATTCAGTTTTAAGTTGTAAACCAAATAAATGTAAGTAGGTACTTTTAATATTGTACTCGTAATATTTAGCTCTAATTATTCGACCAATAAAGTTATTTATTATTTATTTTGTATTCTATAGCCTCGGAATAGTTATACAGTGTTTTGTCGACCGAGTTAAAAAGAGAGAAAAAAAAGACAAAATGCTGCAAGCTATTCCGTGGCCATACAACGTTTATTTGTAAGAGGGATTGTGTGAAGCTATTATACTTTCGGTTGAAATTTCTGATGTCAAAAATAAAGACTATCTTTTTTCCTAGCATCTTCCAATAAGATCATATTTTTCACGTACGACGTATCGAATGAACACACTGCCTAATAACTATGACCTTGTATTATTACTAACGAAAGTAACAAATACTACGACGGTTAACTACTTAAAACGTTCTTAATAAAATTACAGTCGGTAAGTGGGTCAGTTCTTTCTTAGGATATCGTGATAAACTGGAAGGGAGCTGCTTATTTTTCAACTTAACTTATTTTTTCAAGCATAACTTTGCTTATTTTTTCAAGCATAACTTTTAGAGCGCTTGAAGGCCTAATGACATTTTTTAGTGTTTAAATTCAATTCAGCAAAATGTTTTGTATCCGTTAGTAGGCCCCTTCCGGCCAGACTATTGCATTCGACCGAGCCGCCCGCGTCAATCATTCCAATCAGTTTCCAATCATTTACAGGCCCTTCACTCGTCACACCCTGTACAAAGCGACCAACTTTACACATGCAATCGACCAAACAACGGAACTAAAATTTCCCTAGATAAACTGATGATTTGACTTAGAAAATAAGACGGTGGCTCCTTCATTCAACTGGAAAGATGAATTGGTCGCTGTAATATGCTTTGACGCATTTTTCAACTCGTTTTTAACACTCGAACGGATTCGAGACGAAGTGTGATTGCTATTCATTATGTTGTGTCTGCTTCGCAACTGGATTGAAAAAGTCAGATGAAAGACATTTCGGACGGTCGGGATTAAATTAAAGTAGAAAAAAGGTTATTGTTGCGTGCCGTCGGCTGGGTCCGAACCCGCTCCCTCTGGCTTGAGAGGCAGGCCTTCTCCGGCTAGGCTTTCATCGCTATTTATGTTTTGTATTATTATTTTATGTATTATAACAAGTAATATTTATTACTTGACTATAAAAACTGATATGACTTCAGCTCCACTCTTAGAACAGTACTTATTCTGAAGCTCCAGTATATTATGGAGTGTACGTAAAGACTTAATTAATATTACCTACCACATCTAGAGTAGTCGTAAAGTAAGTTCAAAATCATTAAAAAGCATTAATAAGCCTTTCATTACCTGAAATTTAGATTCGGTAATCATTTTTAAGTGTTACTGCTTGACGCACGTTTGATTTCGCATTTCCTTTCCTTGTTTGAGGCAAGAGAAGAGAGGTCAGTGGTGATATTCACAATCATTCGGAAGCGTTTCCGATCGGATCCCAGAAATTTCAAACTCAAATTGTTCAAATCTCAGTCTACTTTTATACATTTTGGAATAGGGAATCAAGTATAAATCCGATCGGAAGAATTAATCGCGTTTAATAACTTATGAATATAGATTGAGATTCGAATAATTTAGGTTTAAAATTATTGAAATCCGAACGGAAATGTTTCCGAATGGTAGTGAATAGCCCTGCAGAAAGCGCTGGAGGGCTATTCCTATGCGCGAGATGAGATGAGATTTTATCTTGGTCACTCTCACACCTATGACGTTTCAAACGAGAGCAACAAGGACGAAAAAAGATGAGATGAAAATCTCAAATCTCCGAATAGGGCCACTGGTCACGCTCTATTTCTAACTATATTTATCTAGCAAAATTAGGGTCCATTCACACTGAGCAGTTAACACGTGTCGTGTCGTATGTCAACTGGCGCGCTGTGGCTAATTAAGCGAGCATACGAAAGCGGGCGGCGCGGACGGCCATACGTCAATGTCAAGTCGAGATTGTGGCGCAGGAAAATTGAATAACGTGTGAAGTGCCCTTATGCGGAGGTCGGTTAGCGTCAAAGCGACAGGGAAAAATTGCCTGAGTTACAAAATTAAACTCAACTGGCTGGTTTCACCTCGTGGTTTCGCTCGCGGTCGCACAGGAACAGTTAATTTTTCGGGATAAAAAGTATCGTATGTCCTTTTCTAGATCCCAGAGAACGTGTATGCAAAATTTCATGATGATCGATCGAGTAGTTAGGGCGTGAAAGCGTTACAAACAAACAAACAAACTCAGTTTCGCATTTATAATGTTAGGTATGAATAGGATGTTTTGAATAAGTATTAGGTTCCCAGACAATCGATCAAGAAATCTCACGAAAGGCAAACGAATGGCATACGAATGTAAGATACGTTAGTGAAAATATCATTATTTAAATTATCACTCAGTACCTATTAGCAGAAATTGATTAGAATATTTATTTATTTAATTTTTGTTATTGTTGACTCGCCACACGCCTTGGCGTTGCTGTTAGTGTGGTAAGTTTGTGCATAAATGAAATAAAAAGTACCTACGTATTTGTCATATAACTTTGACCAATTAGAACTAGTAAAGTTTTTTACCGTCTTGTTACTAGCCTAGTAACAAGCACACTTTACTAACTTTGTACCAAAAAAAAAAAACTTTTTTTAAGTGGATTTAAGTGGATGTTTTATAAGATTGTCATTTAATCAAAATCCTGTATAAAAATAAAAGATTTAGGCCATGCGCAAACGACACTTGGACACTTTTTGTTACCGACACGGAACATCATCACAGGAAACTGTGGTTTCTGTGCCCGGTAACGGCAATCAGACACAGTCGCGAGTGGCTACTCCTAGTCACTAGTAACCGTAAAATCCAGTACAGGTTCTGTACAATTGTGAGGAATTGTTAATTTTGTTTGTATCTTTTTAGTTATCAGTTACCGACAACGAACACTTTTTGATCGGCGACAAGTATGTGTCCAGTGAAAGCAACTGGACATAAAAAATATTTACATCTACGCAAGATGTTGTTGATTTAATACTGGCTATATAGAAATCAAAAATACATTCAAAACTGTTACTTTAACCAATCTCTAGTGTATTTCCGCTCTAACAAATTAAACTAGAGCGGTTATAGCCCCCTTCTACCTGTATTCCTCTTAAATAATAATAATTAGGAGACTAGTTAACAAAAGTGTCGGTGCCCGGAGTCCGTGGACTGTTTTTTTTAAATAAAAAAAAAAAGATGAACTTCCGCAAAGTAACGCCTGATTCAATCAACTACCAAATATACATTGGTAGCTTAATTGTATCCGACAGAAGACATAAAAACAGAACAGACAGAAGACAGAAAACGTCAAAGTCTGGACCTAAACCTGTGCTAACGCATACAAACACTTAGCTCACACTCACTTGCAAACGTACTTATACTGAAATTCTCACATTCACACACAAACACACACCACATACACGCACACACCACATACACGCACACACCCCATACACGCAAATACACACAACGCAAATCTTGAAATGTATTATAAATAAAAATTGTTCAATTTGATAATTTAGATGTTTAAAAATAGGCACCTGCAACTATGTTGATGTAGAAAACCCGCTATAGCCACATGTTCACCACGCTTGACAAACATCTTAGCTCAAGCAATGGGGTAGGCTGAAAACCAGCTCTGCGTGGACCTCGTCTACTCAGAACAGTGCTGAGCCTACTCCAATTGCCAAAACAATTTATAATTTTTTTTAAATTATACTTAGTGTAGGTGTAATGATATACTCGTAAGTACTTTTCTTTAATGTCTTTTTAACTCATAGGTTTTGGCAATAAATACATTTTTTATTTTTATTTTTTTATTTTTTAAGACACAAAAGTGTCCACGTTTGCGCAGCGCCTTAAATAGAACTGTGGGTTCACTCGTACACTTCTTTTCTCCGTCATTCCCGTCGAATTTATTGGAAACATTTTGATTCAATAAGTGCTCCGGATATTACAGAGGAGATTAAATTGAGACATTTGAGATGAGACATGAGAGAGTTTATTAGATTTTTCTGATTTATTTTTGGTATATATATAGAGTCATATTAGTTATGACTATTATTTACAAGCTGTACGTACCTACCTACATATATTGCGGTTTTACCTGATATCCTAAAAAAACTTTTTTTAAACTTAGTAGTTTATGTGTGTGTGTGTAATCATCACGCTAAGCACACATCACATAAAATTTATATAATATTATAAATGCGAAAGTTTGGATGAACCGACAGATGTTTATTTTTCAACCACGTTAGTAATAGCTGAATGAATCTGGATGCCAAAGAACAGATATAGATATATTTATAGTCTGAAATAGCACATAGGCTACTTCTTAACTGCGGGTAACACCACGGGATGTAGCTAATCTAGAATAACTAACTAACATACACCCTCACTCGCTAACTCACAAATTTGCATTTATAAATTTGTGCAATTAGTTTACGAGAGCCTGTTTCTTAAGCTATCTCTTTCACACATTTTGAGCGTTTTTGTTCATAATAAACGCTGTCAGGTTGGCTCAATCGCAAAGCGTCCAATCCCAAGAGATATGCAGGTTGGCGGTTCGTTTATTGCAATAATTTGTTCAGGGATTTAGATAGCACTGCCGCTGATGTTTGGTTGACTATTATACTTGTAATATTGTTAAATAAATAGAAATTTTTAATGCAGGCATAAAACAGGGCATGAAAACCTTATTCGAAGAAGGCTCACCTCTCGCTAGAGGGTGCGAGATCGACCCCAGCCGAAGGCACGGACCATTGTGTTTATTTGTGAACATAATATGCGCGTATTTAATGTCATCTGCTAAACAACTGGAGCCCGCGTGCATGGCGACAGGCTCGCCCCCGGTGACATTTGAGACTGAGTGTCGCCCGGCGAAGTGTGGATTTTGTAATACACCTCTACCAGCCCCTTTGAGGGAAAGGCGTGCTGAACAAAGGCCTCTTTTTTTGTACTCCTCGCATTTCGGTCGTTTGGTAATCCCTACTCTGTTTTTTCACGGGTTTCCATTTCAAAATACTTCAAAATACATTTCAAGTCACTATGTCAAGATTGGATGGCATTGATGTCTCTACCTCTTCAAACCACCACCATTTTGATCCTAGTAATTGCATTCGTTTTCAAATTTCCATCAATTGCCATAACCTTTTTAAACATTACGAAGCTCCATGTCGAAGCTAGTTCCAATCAGAATCAATACACTGTAAGCCCTATCACGGTAAACGGGAAACCAAACGCGAGCTGACGTATGCTCGCCTGTCAGGGGCAGGGGTGATACGGCTTGACACTCGTTTATCGAAACGCCTAAAATTACTATTTGGCAACGCGTTTAAAAATATTTTTCAGTCTAGTCTGAGAGAGGTCATCGAAGAAGGTTTCTGAGAATAATGAAAAAAAAGGAATAGAATAGAATATTTTATTGCTAGGAGAAAAGTAAGGAAGGCTGCTTCCAGCTCTATGTGGTATTTATACGTATAGTCGGGAAAGAGCGAGAGGATATCATCATTCTAATGATTCTAGTTACCAGAAAATGTGCGATCTGATAATGGTGTCGAGTTAAATTTTAGACTTGTCATCGAAGGATAATTTTGCAAGGTCACTCGCGCGAGTAACCTAATCAGGAAATGATTACGTATAAGTACATCCCCTGATTTGAATAGCGTTCTTAGATTATATTTTTAGAAAATTTGCATACAGATTAGAATACTTTTCTCATCATATTGTAACCCCTACGTATTGGTGCGGCTCAACCCAACGTGACACATGCCAATCTTTGCCAGTCACTTCAATCAGGGGTGTCTCGTCTCGCTTGTCACTTGTCAGGCTCTGGGGACCTGGCAGCCCTGAACGCCTGAGTAATTGGCTTATTTGATTACCTTTCTGCGAGGCAGGTGAACCCGGAGGTATGTGTACCTATTGATTCTAGTTAGCGTATCTAGCAGTGTCAGTTGACATTTGAGAGGTGTACTCAGCTGAGGTAAGGTGAGGTGATGTAATTTAAGGTAAACAAAGGTAAAGTAGTGTTTAGCTTAGATGTTTATGAAAGCAAAAATATTACAATACGTTTTTCTGACAACTGTTTTACATTTCTAATAGTATTGGTAGTAAATAAGTGGAGCGCAATTTACAAAATAAATTTGTATTCGCGTCGCGTTCCACTTCTCAAAAATAAAGGTAAATCCACAATAACTCTGTCCCAGTTGCAAATAAAGATTTCTGGATTTATTTTTCGTGTTTACTTCAAACCAGAGCTCCCAATTGACTTCTTTTCCGGTTTGCATTCTGATGAAGCTTACTTTGATGTCGAAAGTTAAGTTCAAAGGGATCAGAGGCTAGTTTTCAAGTATTTGGATAATTCCTCTGGGAAGTTGCAAAAGAGTTGACAGGGTGAAATGTGGGGTTGTTTTAACCGTAAAATTTGTTGAGTTATTCCATATTTATGCATCTGAGTAAGTACCTACTTGTTTTAAAAACCATGGCTTTTGCAAGTGACTAGGATAATTGTTGCGTAGAGCCTAAAGTAATGCCTATGTCTATGTCGCTCAGGTCACTTTCGTTCATTGCTAAAGAAATTGTAATTTGATTTATTTCTATGACCAAATAAATTATGAAGGAATACATCTTCCAACATCTCTCCAGCAAGTTTATTTCCTAAGATAATGGGTACGATGTACTATCACAATACAAACAACACTTACTGAACACAATGTGTTGAGTAAGTGTGATTTGTGTGTAAAATAAAGTTTCTATTTTCTTCATCATGGGATGTGATGATAGCTAGGATAGATAGGAGAAGGCCCGCCTCTCAAGCCAGAGGGAACGGGTTCGGACCCAGCCGAAGGCACGCACCAATTTGTTCATTGTGTGAACATATAAGTGCGTATTGTATGTCATCTGCTACATAACTGGAGCCCGGTGTATGGCGACAGGCTCGCCCCCTGTCACATTTGGGACTGAATATCGTTCGGCGAAGTGTGGGTGTTGTATTACACCTCTGCCAGCCCCTCAGGGGAAAGGCGTGACGATATGTTTGAAATGTACCTATGTGATGGCTTTGCATGTATATATAAATATATAATTCTAGTCCAGACCTGAAATATGAAAAAGGTTTTCCAAATATTAACAACCATAAACTTCAATAAAATCTACTCCTAAAAAGTATAAAAATAACTCGTTATAAAGGTCAACGTCACGCGAAAAGGTCTGGCTGGCAACCCTTGATCTTGGGGCGAGGCAAGTTGGAGCGCGCTGGTCGTGAAGAGGCACTAATCGACCTTTCGCGGATAGGTGGAGTTGTTGAGAGCTTATTAGTTCTCTTGATGGTAGGGATGCGGGTGTAGTTTGCATGTGAGAGTTAACATGCTTTTTGCTATATTGAATCTAGGGCCTTATTGTGTGAGCATGGTAGTAATGGTAATCGAGTTACTGCTCGTTCGATCTTACGACGTAAGTAAGTAGGCGCGAGCGTGATGGCATGACCATTGCTGAAACGTTTTCATAATAAGGATTCTAGTACTTGTTTGGTGATTGATTAATGCTGTTGGTCACTGAGGCCTCTACATAGCGTACAGGATGTAGGACAAGCGCTGGTGGCTCAAGGCCCCTAGTAAGCAATTTTTTTTTGTAGTAGAGCTCTTAAAGAATCGTAATTTTGCCACCACGAATGAAATGATCTTTAAATAATAATACAAGCAACAATATTAAAAGGAAAACAAAAACCCGGCTACAAAATGTTGTACCCCATGTCACTTCCACTATCAAGACGATTCAAATGACACCTCACACGTCGAATCCATCCAGCTGTTTAAGGTACAGGGCGTGCCAAAGAAACCTCATACATACATACCCACATACATACACACATATATACATACATACACACATACATATATACACTCGAAAAACATAACCCTCCTTCTTGCGCAGTCGGATAAAAAGGCCAGAATTAGACCAATGTTTAAAATAGTCAATGAAAAAAACAAGTACGCACTTCTTTGTAGCGCTATGTAATAAAAACTTTACGATTGTAATTCGCGAAATAATTTGTGAAGAAAAGTTAAAAATTTAATTAACGAAACAAACGGGTCCACTCGGCGTAGCGTGGGCGATCTGAAATGAGAAATAAAACGTTTTTAATATCGGCGCCGGATGATTTCATAATAGCCGATAAAGACTGTACGATGCCGTTAGCGTTTCTTCTCTTTAGAGAACAATTTTAAGGAACTTGGACGAGTGCGGAAGACGTGAATTGAACCCTTATGAGAGTAAATTACGTAAAACCATTTTCAAGTACACACATCAAGTAGTTTCACATCAAGTTCCAAGGAAAAAAATAGTGCGTGGAGTCCCTCCGCGTGGAAGAAGTGACACTTCTGTGTATCTTTCTTTCTCTCTCCCTCTTGCATTGGAATATTGGACGTTACTCGTTGCTAACGCTCGCGCTGGCCTGTAACAGGTACACTTCGCGCATGCGTTTGAGTGCCTCGCATTCACTCTCGCTCTGTCTCTGTCTATAGGCATGGCTCTCTTGCATGACACCCATCATAATAGCACACATTGTTTAAACTATATTCAATTACATACAAATTGTTGGTAATGCATAAAATTAAAAATGGGGATTTCTTATTAAAAACAAATAAATAATTATGAATAATAATAAAAATGATTAATTTACATTAAATTTGTTTTGTTTTTTATAAGTATTACATTTGTGTTTATCGTTATCGGAATATGTAAAAACGATTTGACATTGCATAACCTTAATTTTTTTAATTAACAAATTCTTCGAACGATCCAAATAGAAATGGATCACGTTCTATCTCCGGTTATTGCGAGGATTCCTTTTAAAGTTTACTATTGACAAAACCCTAAAAATACGCTAGAGAAAACGAATTATTATTTTTCCGTATTTGAAACGAAAGTTTCTTAGTAACCCGTTCGAAATATCTCGGTAAATACCTTCAATAAATCATTGTCCAGATGATCTGAAAAAACATTGCACGCGTCGAAAAAAATAACAGCCAACTATTAGGTTCTAAATGAACAAAATGTGTGCCACCATCCTAGTTAAACACGTACCTGTCACGCACACTAGTATAAAAAAGGTTGGGCTGTTTCTTTTCGTTCATAAACAGTACGAAACTCTCTCTAGGCATAAAAGTACCCATAGGTGCTCACTTAAGCATGGACAAATAGATATTTAGCAAGAGTAGGGTCCAAAATGTGCACAAGATTCGGGAAATGTGCATTTCTCAGCTACTGTCCTATTCCCTAATTTGCTTTTTCTTCTTTTTTGTGATACATCTCTATCTCTTCTCTTTTATATTTAAACAAAATTCTTGTGTCACAATGTTAGTTACCATACTCCTGCGAAACGGCTTAACAGATTTTTATGACATTTTACATCCTCAGTCAGTAGGGCTGAGAATCGGCTACTATCTTTCTAGGTACTATCGGTTTCTTTTGGACCACGGGTGCAACCGCGAGGCGCAGCTAGTAAACTATAAAAAATGCCCAATTTAAAGGGCAAAAGAAACAGAACCCACTGTTTTTTAAATATTTACGCACGTTAAATCAAAGCCATTCAGACATATTCATAAATGCCTTTTAATTTTTCCTTTTTTATGCATCCGTGCACGAGCCAGAGTCAGGTCTCCGTTAAAAATATTATTTTTAGCAGCATTAAAAAGCGTTTATTCGGGAAAGCAAAGCGCTTCAAGAATTTACCCGATTGAGATAAGGGTGCGAAGTGGCTCTCTGGGCGGAGGGTGGCTTAATAAATTTCCTCTAATATATCTACTGGAAATGGAAGATATTACGTTACATAATGCTTATCTATAAATAAGTACGAAATTTCTGCTTCTTTAAGCTTTAACTATGGTTTTTGTACCACATTTTTGGTACTATTTCATTAAGTCGTTTGTACTTATTTAGTTTTTTTTTCAATGTACTTGTGCGAGTTTTAAGTTATTTCTTGATAAAAATATGAAAACGAGTCGTCTCAACTTGAAGCTTTATAGAAGACGCAAGTTTTCCGCACGTTTGCAAACTATATTCTTCATTCCTTACCAAGAATTTAATATTAACAATGCGCTACGAAGTCCTACACGTGCTACAAAATACGAAGAAGTGCTACGAAGAGCTACGCAGGACTGCGGAGCGCTACGAAGCTACGAGGGAAAAGTATGGGTGTCAAGCGTTCATCCCTAGGGGAAACAAGACGTGGGTCCGGAACCCGGATTTTGTGAAAAGCGGAAAATTATAGTCTACTATGATAATGGAATTGGTTTACAATGTAAATAAAGTTAGGTTGGAGTTGTTCGAGGGTCGGGCAAAATATTACGTGAACGTGGGAAAGGTTTATCAATTCTGTACCTTAATTAAGGTACAAATTAATTAATTTAAATACTTTTTTGTATGGATGGTACAGAAGATAATTATTAGCTCTTGTTTACAAAATTATCTTTGAGAATGCGAATGCCGACGGCCTGGTTTTCCAATATTTTTATTCGTTAGAAGCTTTCCACTACAAAATTATCAGTATTGACGTTTTGCGTATTTTGCGATGTTATTAAATAAATATTAAAAATGTTAAAATTGATATTATTTATTTGCTACGAAAATTTGTACATTGTATTTGACAGTCCCTATAGCTAGCTGGTAGCTAGCTATCACCAGCTACCAGCTACCACGGTAGGATACCCTGTGTTGTGGTAGCTAGTTATCTTCTAGCTAGTTACCCACATAATATTTGCAATTCTACTTAATTTAGATACTATACTACACATAATATAATAAACGCATTAATTATTAGATTATTATGTTTTATATTATTATTAAAAATATTTAATAATTACATCAATCTAAAATTTTAACAATCAGAAATCGAACCTAAGAACCTCAGAAGGCCGACGCACACTGTTGCAACCAGCTTAGCCTGGTACACTACGCGTCTACATAGTAGGTACTTCACACAAAGTTCGTTCGTATTCTAGCACTTAATCCTAAGCAGTTCGTGAGCTGTAAGTGCGCCCGGGCCATTAGCGCGGCTCTGAACCGTGTCAGAGTGACCTAGACATTACGCCGCTTAGAATTCTAATGTCACTCGGCCGGGTCAAAAGCCTGCTGTATGCATGTGTGGCAAGTCCTAGTTCTTAGTAGAGTAGAGTTTTGTCTTTTGGTTGTTTGGTGCCTCAATACAGCAAGTTTTTTTTCTTTTAACTTGAGTCTTGTGAACCAACTTACCTTTGCGGTTATAATTGGGATTTTTCTATAGGTAAGGCTACCAAACCCATTTTGTTGTAGGTCATAATTTTGATTTCACGTCAGCTACAGCCACCACACACATCTACTAGATAGTAAAAAAACCTTTTTAACAATTTATATGACAGAGATTTGTAAGCTTAGATACTTTTAACATTGACATTGTAATCTAGTCAAAAACGTCAACGAAACTTTTTAAAAGTAAGTAACAATTTCTCAAATGAACTATCTACATCCGATGTAAATCATGATCTAAAAAAACAAGGTTAGCTAGCATTCCGGGAGCAAACACGTAATGGCTATGACGTCACTCGTCATCGTCATCCATCTCTTTCTAACTTTTTGTGATTGACATTATTCGGTCTTGCTTGTGCATCGATTGACGTCACTACGCGTTGCCTGCTTGACCGTAATGCTATACCTGGCGGAGTATAATATTACTATATGATATGAATGAGTCAATTCATTTAAAGTGAGCTCTTTTATGACCCGTCAAGTTAATTGAAAATTCGAATCACTATATAGGTACTAAAAAGCGATGGCAGCCTAGTTGGGAGAAGGTCCGCCTCTCAAGCCAGAGGGAGCGGGTTACAACCCAGCCGACAGCACGCACCAATTTGTTTATTGCATTTGTTATGTGCGTATTGTATGTCATCTGCTACATGACTGGAGCCCGGTGTATGGCGACAGGCTCGACCCTGTCACATTTGGGACTGAATATCGTTCGACGAAATGTGGGTGTTGTATTACACCTCTGCCAGCCCCCTCGGGGGAAAGGCGTGACGATATGTTATGTTATGTTATAATTATAGGTACAATACAATACAATACAAAACATCTTTATTGCACACCAAAAATACAAAGTAAACAAACAAATATCATTCGGCAGTACAAGGGACTATATGTCACTACATATTTACTATAGCTCTGCAAGCTCGCAGAGAGCTAATTTCACTCCACCGTCAATCAAGAGATACCTAAGCCAATTATTCTAGCGTATGATTTACATTGCAGTGTACAGGACAGGGCTGAACAGTCTGCTACACATGGATAGCGGACAGGTAATACGGTTAGCGAGCGAGATTAGATCGAATTCGGCCGCATTACGTTTACATCCTGTCCCTGCATGTTGATGAAACGTACAGGTATATATTAATACCAACTCTATATTTCCTCTACTTCAGTCTACTCTATGTTTACTCTACAATTCCTAAGATCTCCAGGTATTAAGTTTAGAGTTTCAGAATTTATTTAAAGTTAATTAACTTTCACTTAGCGTTTCAAATCCACTTTACTTATAAGAGCTGCAGAGTTGTGGAACTCCTTGCCGGCGTCTATTTTTGCACCCAATTACAATCCTGATGAAATTGTAATAATTAGATGAAAAATTTGTGAACGTGGACAATAATTAGTTAAAGTATTAGAAAAATAATGTTGTAAATATGTACCTATAATAGGATTTCATTTCAGCACTCTGTTATTTAGTAAGTGTTTTCTTTTTTAATGTCCAAGTATAAACTGTTGGTACTTCTACCTAAAATAAATAAATCCTGGGATGTTCAAGAGAAAAGTGAATTGGTATCTCCTAGGCAAAACTTTTTCACCTTCGTTCACGTCGACGCTTCCCATCAGGCGAGTCTGTGGTCAAACGTATGCCTAGTCTGATGTAAAAAAAAACTTTCTACAGTTATTAAATATATTTATTTCTTCTTGATGGAATTTCGGATCTTAATTCGATTATTGCACGAAATGTACATTTCAAGTAGTCATTTTATTTTTGGTGCTAGACCGGGTTACTAAATTATGTAATGATGGAACTTGCCACCATCATACATTATTTTTTATGTGATTTTGAACGGTACCAGATTTATCTAATACACAAATGAATCGATACACTGACGATTTAAGTTTTTATTGACCTATTTGAGTAATCAGTTGCATATTCATAAATATATCTAACGAAAAATAATGTAATTCCAAGATCATGTAATATAGTTACCCGGTCCAAAAACAAAATAATTTAAATCGACAAAAATTGATTGAAACAAAGTACATTAATAAACCCTAGAAACCTAACCCCTGCATGTAGTCCTTTAAATTAAACTATTCGTCTACTCTAGAGTTAATTTCTAGAAGTTTCTAGAACTAATTTGATTCGTATTAATTTGTAATGTGAAAGTTTGAGTGTATGTATTTATTTAAACTTGTAAAATGTAAAAGATAGAAAACTTGTAAAATGGAAAAATAAATGTAGAAGATTTAGTTGATAAATGTTAAATTATCTGTTACAAAGTCTCTCAACTTTGTAACAGATAATTTGGTTTTGATGTGGCCTGTGGGTGATTTTATGTAAACTAAGCTTATTTCTGTGACACGAATTACTCCCTATTAAAATTAATTAATAGAGGGGAATTATTACTATTCACCCCCTTCAAATGTAACCTATACTTGTTAGGATATTCGATGAATTGAAGACTTTACATATCTATGTTCAAAAAAACCAATTGATACTTGAACCAACGATAATTGGTTAATGCAGTATCTAAAAGGGTACACGATTTCAAATTGAAACTTCAGTACCCAATCAGCGATACGGGCCTAATCTAATATGGCTCTACTTATGTAGCCGTACAGCTCGGCTCCGCCATCCATCAACCAGATGTGGTATTGTTACTTAGCAGCTAATTGATGAACATTGATTGAAGCCTACCGGTTCTATGCCATCCGATACTCGTGCACACAAATTAGCGGACATAACGTACTTTATACTTAGGTATAAAGTGCACTTGCGTATGTACATATGATGTCAAATCCTACTCTCTACTTCTACCTACTATACTAAAGTCAAAACGTTTTTATTCAATTGAGTATCAAAGATACACTTATGAACGTCAAAGTTTTATAATAGACTCGACCGCCTTGTTCGGAAAAAGACCTACTACTTGGAAGAACAGGCAAGAAACTGAGGGGCGTTTTTATTTTTTTCAAAAAATAAATACTTATCTCACAAATTTTGCCTTACAACTAGATGAATCATATTATATCTATGTACTAGTGGACTTGGAGACTGATAATCTTAATATATATAAATCTCGTGTCACAATGTTTGTCCTCAATGAACTCCTAAACCACTTAACCGATTATAATAAAATTCGCACACCCTGTGCAGTTCGATCCAACTTGAGAGATAGGATAGCTCAAAACGTGAACGAAGTCGCGGGGTGACAGCTAGTAGACATATATATTTTTAAATACATACTAAAATAGATAATTAACACCCAGACATAGAGCAAACACAAATGTGCATGACATTAATGTTTGCCCTAGGTGAGAACCGAACCCACGACCCTAAGCTCAGAAGGCAGGTTCACTACCGACTGACCCACCAAGGCAGTCAGTACATAATACTCAGTCGATGCTTTGCTGTTTGTTCATAAGTGACTTTGTGCATGGTGCTTGACAGTGTGGCCCAATCCTAACCACACCAAGTATTGTCAGAGTTTAGATAGCTTTGACAGCTTTGTGTCTGATATGTACTGAACAAAAAATTCAGGCCCATTTGTTTTTACCCGACTGCGCAAGAAGGAGGGTTATGATGTATGTATGAGGTTTCTTTGGCACGCCCTACAGCCTAAACAGCTTGATGGATTTCGACATGTGAGGTGTCATTTGAATAGTCTTGATAGTAGAAGTGACATAGGGTACAAAATTTTGCAGTCGGGTTTATGTTTTTCTTTTAATAATTTTACTTGTAACAGTTTTAGCCTAGTTGAAAAAGGCCCGCCTCTCAAGTCAGAGGGAGCGGGATCAAACCCATCCGACGGCACGCACCAGTTTCATTGTTTGGAACATACATTATGTGCGTATTGTATGTCATCTGCTACATGACTGGAGCCCGGTGTAAGACGACAGGCTCGCCCCCCGTCACATTTTGGACTAAATATCGTCCGGCGAAGTGTAGGTGTTGTATTACACCTCTGTCAGCCCCCTCGGGGAAAAGCGTAGGCGTGACGATATGTTTTCTGATGTATGTATGATATGACAGCTGCAGTTTAACATATAACTTAACAATATTAACCCATTTTTTTATGTAGGTACAGTAGGTAAGTACTTAAGTTGTAACATGCTAAAATTGTCATTTCCTGACGAATTTTAATTTCATCGATTCGAACTAACAAAGCGTGTTCCGCACCTCCACTCCCGTGCATAAAAAAATAAGTGACCAAGATTGCTTTGGAACGAACTCGCGAAAGGAGGCTGAGGTCAATTTGAAAAAGGAACGAAAATTACCAGCCAAGTGCTTCGTAAATGTTGGCCGAGCCACGTTGGGAACCTCGGCGGGGATTTAAACTTTTTTTATTTTACTTTTTTACAAGTCGAGTGGTGGAGATAGATAGGAAAGCCAACATTGGCCGAAATAATGTTTGATATTTCATTTTGCGCTCTTAATTGATCTTTTCCTTTTCTTTGGTAAAATGTGATTAAAAAGCTAAAACAGGGGTAGACTGACGTCTGTGTCTAGCTTTTGAATATTTTTAGACGTAAAATGGAAAGTCACGGTGAAATGTTTTGGAGGATCCATTTCTAATATTATTAAATCAACCTCAGATCAATCTAGAGGAAAAGACGGAACACTGCGTTATATCCCGCTGAAGCCACTTCTTTTTAAATGTGTGTGCGTGGTAATGTTGCCATGAAAAACATTTACAATTGCACGATAACTAATATTAATTCCCAAACTCTACGTTAGCCATTTCCGTTCCAATATACAACCTTAGGAGATTTAACATTTTAAAACTGCACATATTTGTAAGAGTTTAATGTTACGGCTTTTTCAAAACTGACTTGTGAAAAAACTGCACAGTTTTTAAAAAGAACCTCAAAATGCCACACTTTTATGACGCACTATGCAATGGACATAATGTCAAGGTAAGGATGACCAAGCGAGTAGCGTAGTTTTTTTGCGTCAATGTGTGAGTGCTGTGTACCTATACAACAGTAGCGTGGCTTCACTTAGATCATACCCCGTGCGCCATCTTATTCTCTAGGTTGATCTGAGTAAATCAACAAAGTAACTGTACTAGTTGTAGGCTTTTCACGGCTAAACAGATGAATGGATCTTGATGAAATTTGATAATTAGTTACAGTGTATCACGAGAAAGGTTTTTGGATACTATTTTCTAGAATAGAATAGAATATACTTTATTTGCAACAGGAAACAAAGAAACACATAACAAAAAATAAAGAAAATAACAGGTTTCCTGCCACAAACCGGCTCCAACTCAGCATAATGCTGGCTAATGGTGGTTAACCAGCGCTGATCTTACGTTGGAACCGGCAAGGACCGTCGCCAGGTCGCCAGGACCGTCTCCAGGTCGCCTAGGTCGAAATTAGTTAGGTCGCCGGACTCTTAAATCTCCCAAAATTTCTGAAGAATTGATTCGGAAATGCGACCTGTAAACGAAGACAGAGATCCGGCTATACTAAATCATTTTTGTCGAAGCTAAAGCATGATAGTTTCGCTCATTCGGTCGATAACCTTAATTAAATAAATACATTCGGGACACTTCCACACACGGTCGCCTAACCCCAAATTAAGCAAAATTTGGGGTTAGGCGACCGTGTGTCGAAGTGTCCCGAATTTATTTATTTTGAGAATTAAATCTAAATTATATTTTACCTATTTGTAATTTTGAGAATTGGGAACTCTTAAACCCCAAAAATAATGTCGACAAAGCTTCAAAAGTCACCGTTAACAAAAGTAACAATCAATTAACAACGATCAAGCCCAAGACCAAACACTCTTCTGACTTTCAGATCTTAAAGGAAAACCGTCTTTAACATTGTCATGTCAAAGTTAAAAATTGCAAAGCGAGTTAAAACAATATTGGGGCTGTTATTCATTCTTTGTGCGGTTTACAGTTGAACCCATTTGTCGCGTTCCTTGTGGCATTAGGGTGTTTGGAATTTTACAATAGATGAGTTGCGAAGATACTACGGCTTAGAATAATTAATAGGATGTACAAAAGACATAAATATAAAATATAACAGGGCTCACTGAGAGAAAATTGAAATCACATGTAATAACTACATCAATAAAAAGAGGGTATTTTAAGGTTAATAATTATTTAGAAGACAAAGATGTCTGGAGCCTTCCACTTCCGCCAAGTAGCCACTAGTATGTATAGATACTTATTACCTAGTTGTAAGCCAAAAATTGTGAGACTGTAATTTATTTATTCTTTGAAAAAATAATGCCCCTCAGTTTCTTGCATGTTCTTCTGAGTAGAGGCTCTTTATCCGAACAAGGTGGTCGAGTCTATTTAAAATAAGCTTTGACGTTCATAAGTGTATCTTTGATACCCAAATTAAATAAAAACATTTTTAACTTTAACTTTGACATAACATTAAAATAATTTGATTGAACTATAAAAAATTATACTATGTTCTTTAACGTTGATTGTAGAGATGTTTCTCAACTCAAAAAAATATTTATCTCTATACAAACATAATACAAAAAGAAAAGCAAAAAAAAAAACTGACTGCCCATCCTATAATTCGTTTTCCATGTAATTTTTTTTAATTTAGTTTATTTTTTAGAAACTGCTAGACTGATTTCGATAAAATTTATAGGAGACCACCTTTAAAATATAATCTACCAAACAAAAAACTAATCATTAAAATCGATTCACAATTGGATACAGTTAAGCATAGTGAGTCCAAGCGCCAAATTCCATTTTTTGATTTTTTTGCAATTTTGTAATCCTTAGGGCATAATTTAGCCATAGAAAAAGCACTCTTGTAGCAGTTGAACTCTTAAGTGGTATTTTTTGATACCCCGTCCAAGCGCCTTCTATAGCAAATGGTATATTTCGATACGCAACACAAGTCCAATAACCAATTTAAAAATAACAACCAAATTGTATAATAAGAAAACACATTTCCATTTATACATTACAAGCCCAAACGACGTAGTGTTATGCATAAGTAGTCCACGCGACAATTGTTTGTTACTTGGACTAGTTTTGCAGAACTAGAAACGTGAGTTTGATTCCAAACGCAACCCAATAATTCAAGCATTTGTCGCATAGGCTTGTGATGCATAAAAATAGTTGAAGTTAACTACTCACTTCCTTCTCTCCCTGCCGCCACAATTAGAAATGACAGCAGCGGCAAAGGTATATTTGATTACTATCTACGCCACTGGAGAAACTATGCCAGCGCCCCAGAGCTTCACTTCGGTATTTTAAGGAGTTGGGTAGGCTCGGGTAAGTGCTGGCAGAGTGAAATGCACAAAACACCCCAAGTGGGACTGCGATCAGTGCAGGTGAGGGCGTTAACGCCCTCACCTCGAATAATAATAAGAATAAGCTGAGATGATACTCACAGGAGCCCCCTGGAAGTCATCAGGAAATACTACGACGAGAATAGCTAACGACCAAATCCGTCCAAGATCCAGTCCATGCGCCTTTCATCTCCGAAACCGTCAAGCCGGACGCTCACTCTACATATCCTGGCGAGACATCGCTATAAAGCACTGTTACAACCCAACCAACCTAGGAGTAAAACATGACAGGCCACTGACTTACAAACAGCACTGTATTAAAAACAAAATTAAAAGTTACCAGGAACAATTTACTCTCCCGCCTCATTTCCACCTCATGAGGCACCTCACCTCAAGTACTGCGCACATCCGGGCTAGCACTCTATTTCTCAGCTGGGAAATACGCGTGTCCGGTGTGACACCGTTCCACCCATGCTAAGGAAGTAGATGTTGCACTCAATGAAACATGCAGAAAATAACTGGCTGCTTGAAACCCACCCCCTGAAATCTTTTTACCCTCTTGCCGGCATTGTTCCCCTAAAATTCCGCAGAGCTGTCGATTGCTCTACTAAAAAAATAAGCAAGAACAAAAGTTCTTGCTTATTTTACCCAAGACACCCACTCTACAGTTTTTTACCCCCCGGTCAACAGCCTCAAGAGTCGCAAAGGTTTTCTCAGTTCCACAAAGGCGTTACCCACCCATCCCCGAGAGTCCTGCTACAAACTGTGGCTGGAAAGGTGCGCACCACCACAAGAGTTCGTAAAACTGGCAGAGGAATTCCCCCCAGGCAACGACTTAACGTAGCCCACGTGGAACTCGCTAAACAGACTTCGCTGCAAGTTCAACATGAGCAAGTGGGGGGTTCTCTGACACGGGTTCTCACGAGTGTGGCGACGCAACACAAACCATGGGACATCCAATGTCCTGCCCTCAGTGCCACAAAAGCTGCTCACTAAGTGACCTGATGGAGGCCTAAAAAAAGATCATGCATTAAAAATAAATGTCGAGACAAGTGAAGTGAAGAGGAAGAAAGCGTAGAAATTGATGTAGAGAGAAAAAAGGTAGAAGAGGACACAAATGTTTTAAATAAATGGTAACGCTTTGGGCTACTGGAAAGTCTGTTTCAGAAAAAAATTGGAAGATTTAAAAATCACCGTTCCCCTATATTCCAAACGACACTATGTCATTTTATAAAAAAAATGATTTCAGGACGACACGATTGATGATTATATTGAAGGTTTTAATGGTCATTTAGATTTTGATCCAGATCATGTCTAGAGTAGATTTAGTATCTACCTACTCTATCTTATTTGATATGTTCTCATCAAACATCTGTCTTATCATCAAACATCTGTCCGTCTAAGTTAATATTATCCTGTCTGTAATATGCCATTGCAGACATGCCATTTTCATAGCTTTTCATTTATTTTTCTCAGTCCTGATTATCATCTACCAATTTATGAGGCTAAGCAAGTATGGAAAAATATATATTTTTTATTTAATCGATAGGAAATGGACATTAATATCCTTTGGACTCGTTTTGCAAAATGAGAACAGCATATTATTGCTAGTCCACGTGCATTTTTAGCTATTTATGGCCCTTGGACTCGTTTTGCAAAATGAGAACATCATATTTATTGAGAGTCCAAGTGCATTTTAGCTATATCTTCCAAAATAAATACTCATTTTGTGTTTTTTTCTTGTAATATGTTAAATTACAAATAGAAGCTTTGATATAAATAGATTTACTTTCAGACGAAACAAATACAAACCTCCTGCCAATAAAAACGCGTTTATGTAATTTCCCAAAAAAACGAAAATGGCGCTTGGACTAACTATGCTTAACTGTATCCAATTGGCGGAATGATCGCGCAACATACGAAAAAAAACATGCAGTCTAATTGAGAACCTCCTCCTTTTTGGAAATCTGTTAAAAATTATCATAATTAGATTGGTAGCTTAGGTAAATTGTAATGAGCTGTTTAAATAATAAAAATTGTATACTAAATTATATTTATTAACAAAGTTTATAGTAGTATGCCAAGGTAAGCATTTTTTTCTGACGAAAGTACAAGTGAGTTTGGCGAAGTTGTTTTTTTTAGTATAAGTAATAATTGTAGCTGTATTTCATTTTAGGGTTTGATACACAGAAAGAGACGATATAGTCAGATAGTCAGTCACACCAGTCAAAAGTTAGGAGTTGAAAGTTATCTTCGCTGCAACTTATTTTAGCCAAAGTTCCTAAGTGACATTTGCATCGCAAAGCGTTGACTAGGAGACACCCCAGGCGATACTCGAGCGCTACATATCTTTTGCATTAACAATAACATCAAGTACAGTCAACATAAAATGTCGAATACAAAAGGAGTGTAATATATTGCAACGTCAATGCGTTCTGCTTACTGACATTCAGAATTTCTCATTCAAGTTGTCTATAAGAGGTTTTTAACGATATTTTTTTATTACTGTCATTTTGTAGGCATCCTTTTGTAGTTACAGTTTCGTGTTAAAAGTACTCGTAATAAACTAAATCATTTTTTCTAACCGTATAAATTTCATATTATTTAGTAGACCTTACTTAATCATATTAGTATAGGCGCCACCTTCATCTTATTTCTATCTTTAGTGGCAAAAATCTGTACAATAAGGCGTTACTTGCCTAATTTGTGAAGGGTTTGTCAGTAATTCTCAAAGGCGCAATTGCCTCTCCGACGCATTTGCCCCAGTATATAAAATAGAAAATAATTTTACTACAACCGAACACAGTAATATACCTACATCAAAGTTAGTACCTAGTGTAAGTGGCTGTTTTCATTGCCATTATTAACGTAATTGCTGCAGGTATAGGTTATAGCAGCATAGTGCAATGTGCAGAATAAAATACTATCTCGCTGCTTCGGCTTTAGTACCGTGTGTGCAACTTCGTCCTCTAGATCAGGGATTCTCAACACTTGGTCGACGAACCTCTGATGCTCCGTAGAGGTTAACTGTGGACTTAAAAAAATATTTTCAAAGATATTGAAAATGTGTCATATTGTCTGCAGCTTAAGCCTTGAATATTCGCCAAATGCGTCTATTCAACTCGTAATAGTGAAGAAGCTACGGACCCTACCGATATGAAAAAAATATCACCATTATGATCATTCTGTTACCTATTAATTAGTCTAATTAAAATATTATATTACTTACTAGATTGCGAGTAAAAAAATATGAAATGAACGTTGTTTTCGTTCTCATGGCGTGCAATACCGTGCTTACGGAGATTACGTTACTATATATTTTTACACCTTCGGATAGGAAATTAAAAATATGATTGATCGTTCTTTTACCATATTTTTAGAGCTAAAATTGAGTTAGTTTAGTAATATTTTGTGTTATTTTGAAGTATTTCGTCAGATCACGTGACCACTGACACCCGCGAGCTCCTTTGCGGGGGACGGGCCAGTCGGCGCCAGCGCCTCACGAAGGAAGGACGTACTCGCCTTGCCGAAAAATATTTTCGCATTTTTTTTCTATTTGTACGTAAATCATCAATTAAACAGTGCTTAATTATCCAGAGCCAATCAAAAAAAGTAGTTTTTCAAGACATTTGATAAGTTTTTAGTGACTTTACTACTAGTGAAAATATTTGGACAATAATTGATCGCGTTGTGAGTAGAGGGTACAGAAGGTTGATCCGATGAAAATGGGAGATGTCACCAAGGCAGCTAGGCGTAACAAAAAAATTGGACTCCAACTAGGTAGCTAAGTGGTAAGTACCTACCTACCTATTAATATTTAATTACCACATAAATATTTTTACCCGTTTGTTCTTATTGTGTAGACTGAAGTGACTAACCCTAGTGTCTGAGTTTTTAGTGGCATATGATTCGGTCTGACGTTTGTTTTCCTGATAAAAATACTTAATAGAAAACTACAGACGTGTCCTCCGACCTATGTTAACTCTCAGGGCTTCACCGTCCATTACACCTTATTGCGATGATTGTTGGATTTACCCGCCGACGCTGTGCGACCGTGAACCTTATTTTGCTGTGATACGAGCCGCGGTCGCGCAGCGTCGTGCTGTACTACAATCATCACGCCACGGCACGGGCCCCATTGTACATGTTGCTCATGATAATTATCCAAGTGCAAGACTTGTCAGAACTGTGTTTTTTTTCTTGTTATGTACAAATGTACCTATATGTGTCATATTAGTACATTGCACAGGGTTATCGGTATAGGGTGTACTAAGCCAAACGGGGGTCATTGTACTCTTCATTATAAACAACGATTACATTTTAAACTTTTTTATTTGTAAATTAAATCGGGGAAAAAAGCTTCTGCTTACATTTTGTCGACGATCGATGAGCTTTTTGTATGAAACAGCTGTTTTTTTTCTCGTGATTTCATTTGATTCAATTATTCACAAAAATTATACTAAGGTCAATATACCTAAGCCATTTCAAATTGAAGCTGTGGCATACTTGCTGGATGCCCCAACACCTAGTTAATAACATAGAAATGGGGAGTATTCTATAGTTAATAATAATAAATAATCCTTCTTGAACAATCGGGTAAAAATAAAATAATGATAATTATTATGTGTACTTACGATGTCAATATCAGAAAGCGGTCGTTGCGTGCGAACGGTGTAAATGACTAATACTATTTTTTGTTTTTGGTATAGCACATTTCCTAAACTAACCTACCTAAACTAGAAACAATCACATTTTTATGTTATAGCTGACCAACCACGGTCCGCAATACATTATTATTTTTAGCAGTGTAGTGAGCATATTTTTCTAACTTATCCTGGTTTGTTAACCGACTTCAAAAATTAGGACGCACTCAATTATTACATTGTATAAATTTTACTAAATGTTTGTTGCAGCATAACTTCGTCATTTATTTTTTATTTGAAAAATATGCTTACTAACACTCTGATCAGTCACTTTGAATAAAGTATTTTTTTGTAAAAAATAGTATTTAATACAAAAATTCAAGCATTTGCATTCAGAAAGTAGTGTTCCGAGTTATGGCCATTGAATTCGAAAGAAAAGTTATTACATTTTCTTACAACAATAACCGAGCGAGAGATCGTTAGCGAGCGAAGCGTCTATGCTTCAGATTCGACGAAAATGCTTTCGTATTTTCGAATTCCGTCTGGATTTCTGTCCGGATCTTTGCCCAGACCTGTCTTAATCTACAGGTCGCATTTCTTAACCTATTCTCTTGAAACTTTGTGAGTAAGTCCGATATTTAAAAAGAATTTTCTTGTCTAGGCGGTTATTGGAAATTTTTCAATATGGCAGAGATGTGATTTAAAAAAGGATATATCTGCATAATTGGAAAATTTCCAAAAAACTTTTTGATCCGAGTCAAAACAAAAATTTATATAATTGTCAAACCTGCTCACAAAATTTCACGAGAATCGGTTGAGGAGTGTGACCTGTAGAGGAGGACAAATACAAATACAAATAATTTATTTGGGTATAAAATACATGTGACAATTTCAAATCGGACAGACATCGGTCACGAGATCTCCAGCTCACAGAGTCACTATTGTATGTATTGTTATTTATTTATATTTATTAAATACAACAATTTCTTTGGTAACTGATACCAACCTGCATCTAGTCTTAATAGTTATTTTAATCTAGTCTCTATTGCATGAAGACTAGAATAGTAATATATTTTAAACTGGGATTATAAATTGGTAATTGTTTTATATTTTATGGTATCATGGAAAGAGACAAACGAGACGCTTTGAGTAATATGAATATTGTGTAATTAATATCTTTAAATTGCTCTATTTCATTTTTTCAGAAACAGAGATCAACGAAATTATCAAAGTTTAAACACAAGCGTTCAGCCAACAAAAAATGCGAGTACTGAACTAAGGTGAGTTAAAAGACATTTAACATCTTATATTATTAGGGTGACAAGCATAGTGCATAGTCAGAGCTATGCCAAGTGGAAATGCTATTGCTAAAGTTATCGTATGTCCGGCGTCCAGCGTCTGATTGCACGGATGTCCGATTGTTTTCCTCTACAGATCGCATTTCTCAACCGATATTTGTGAAATTTTGTAAATTTAGGTTTTATTTAAAATAGCGGAGATATGTAATTTGTGAGACGTTGCTCATAGAGCCACTACTTATAATCAGAGTGGCGCTGAACTGCTATGGGCATGCGTGACATTCACTTAGCGAGCGCGAAGCGCGAGTGAAGAACTTCCGTGTCAGTACTAAAAACTTATCCTATATTTTTATCTACAGATGCCTAGTTCAAAATCATCCGAAGGTTATCAGAGCATCCGAGGAACAGGGACTTTTTCACCTTCGAATAAACTGGTAATCATTTTTTTTTTGTGTACACAATGTACATAAATAAATTATTGATACGAGCGTTGGGACTTAGTATGGTTGCAAATTAATTATTATTTAATATTGTTTTTAGGAACAACAATATCAGTCTTCATTGCCGAATCTCATCGTCGAAGAAGAAGCAGAACAAGAACAGAAAGACAAAAGTTATTGGCGTATTATAACATTAGCTTCTTCTTCGTAAAATTTAAGGAAATATCAAGACACAATGGATTTGGTTGCGCCAAACAATCGATAGACTTGATTGGAGAAAAGCAAACAGGTCTTGCTTCTAAATTCACCTTTTTGTGAATAAAGAGTAACAATAGTAAATTATGTACCGAGGGCACAAAGCAGTGCCTTACGTCGCGGGCGGCTTATTGTACCTTGAGCGTAACGAGGGAATCTAGAGTTAACTCCCGATCGCAGCAAGGGAAGATGAGTCCTGAGGGCAGCGAGGGGTTCAAGCCGCCCAAGACAAAAACACTGCTTTATCCTAGAAGCGAATCCTCTTCTAAAAATACTGTCTAATATTATACTCTCTCATAACTAATAAAAAGGTACTAGTAAGGTACAGTCTTTTATTTTAAATTTCGTGCAGCTCGTGGAGCACGTGCTCGTATTTTTTTCTTGGTAGCTAGTTCAATTTTCAAATAAACTCTTCTTACAGTGCTTATTTTGAGTTTTCATTCAATGTTAATCTCTTTGCTTGGACACTCCCAACTGCAAGCTTCGCTCGAATTTATGTTTCATCTATAAAACCAACATTTGATTTTCATGTGTTAGATTAAGGATGTGTTAATCTGAGCGATTACTGCCTTCAAAGCATTTGATTTATTGATATTTTTTGATTCTCGGTTTATTTTGATTATTTTTTTGGTGTTTGCTAAAATCTAAGCACTATACATGTATTTCAGCTACAAAAGGTTTTTCAATATCCAATCTAAGACCCCTTTAGTCCAGCTAGAGAGGATTTTTTTACTATATTAACTACTAGCTGTTGCTCACGATTTCGTACGCGTAGATAAAAAAAAGCTCGTTCCGTTAGTTTCTTGTATTTGTCATTCACAGGTCCCACTTCGAACCTGCACCCTTCTCTCTACCATCATCATATTGCCAGACCATGGTACGGGCAACAGTTATCTAGTTGGCATTGGCAATTGTCTTTATACTGGGTTTGGCTGGCACTGTCCGATTAAAACGTCACGCTCAGACAGGTGTCTATGGCAAGGGTAGCGGGTAGGTAAGCCGTTAACTCGGCCTCCAAGCTAAATCTAATAGGTAGCCAAGTCTAATATGGAGTAGCTAGTTACAATTTGATTCAGATTCAGATTCAGATTATTTATTGCCATAAGCCGTACAGTACACATGATGTTTCAAAATACAATATTGCATTAGGTACATAGTTCAACGGACCCCGTCGGGCACAGCAACTTAGAAGAGAGGAGGATGGTTATTACATTTTGAAATTTTATTATTATCATCGTCGTAGTCGGAATATATTTATGTTAAGAATATTAATTTTGTCAAAAGTCATATTAGTCTATTTATTACTAAAATTAAATTGTATGGTTTTCATTTAAATATTCGTCAATAGTATAGTAAGCAGTATAAGTAAGTAATTATATTTGTGTAGTAAGTAGGTTATATACTTGTTGGTAATAGGTAGAAGTACTAGGAGTTACTCGTACTATGCCAAATATTTCAGTCTGAATGTTTAGTAGGAATTACCTACTACTCGGAACCAGCCAAGCCAAGTAGGTAGTATATAGATACTATGTATATGTAGTAATTAGGTAGATACTTGTAAGTAGTATCCTTCTTCTTCTACCTATAAGACTTGGCTGGCACCGACTTCAAATAGATGGGTAGCGCTTATAATAATTATATTAATTAATATTAGTGCTTATTTGTGGTTTGGAAGTCGCTTTAATTTTGTTACAATGATCACTTAAAACATCTTCTAACTTTACTTTTATTGAAAATCAGTTTACTAAAAAAATTAAGTAAACAAAATTAAGTCAAAGTGTAGTTTTTTATATCGTAAATTATGACACTTTTGTGCTAAGATCATTACACTCGAGGCGGTATTATAGCGCGAGCCGTATGCGAGCACACTAATGGAGCCTATAGTGTAATTATTAACGCACACGCGTTTCATGTGACGTTTTTCATCACAAATGCGAGGGGAAAAAACATAGACTTGCATTAGTCAATACATTTTTCTGAAAATGTATGCGCATTTTGCTGCTTTTCCACTTATCAAAATTTTACTAGGCATAATAATAAAGCGAGTACTTTGTTTAAATTATCATAACTAATTAATTGTCAATATTTTGATAAAAAAAATAATGTTTATTTACTGTTATTACGTAGTTATGATACTTTAAATCAAGAATTTAAGAAAAGTAAAAAAAAACTCTTGTTGATTTATTTAAAAAAAAGTCTAGTTTAGTTACTAGTGCGATAATGGTAAAGTAACAGCACACGTGCTTAATAGCTCGGATTATGAGCTAAAACTGATGTAATAAAGTCCTTTTTACGAGTGAGAGTGATGAAAAAGATATTAAACACAAACGCGTTTTTAACTTCGAGTAGGAACATAATTATCAGCAAAATCAGGCAAGAAACTATCGAGATAATAATGAGGTTGTAAGTTCTAGGTCCACTATGTTTTGAATCATTTTAGTCATTTTTATACTACCTGCTGATTATGTAAAACAGATTAGTACTACCAACTCGTAGAATACATTTTTTAAGCGGGCCGTCGATTGAACAGCTCTGCTAGTCCTAGTGAATATGTTTTTTGTTATGAGATTTTTGAAATGTTGTAAGCATTGGTTTAGGATAGGTTGAGTAATTTATCCCTGGTACCGGAGTTCTTAGGATGCCCATCAGGAGCCCTATTCTTACGAAATATATTTTCTGATCAATGTCTCTCTCGTTTTAAAAATCATAGTGAGAGTGACCAAGAAACATCTCACGCGTCAAGAATAGCCCTCCAGGGCCATTCTTACGATATTATATTATTTCCCCTATTCCTACGCACGAGATATTTTTTGGTCAATGTCTCTCTCGTTTGAAAAATCATAAAAGTGAGAGGGACCAAGATAATATCTCACACTTCAGAGAGTCCGTGGTCTACGATTGTTTTTTTTAGATTTTACACGCACGACCAAAGGGAATCAAAACCTTTAGATGCGGGATATTTGTGAGTACATACTTAATCTACCTATACTTATAAACAAACTACCGCGCTCATGCTGCTTATAAGGCTCAACTTTAAAACGCCGTTGGCTTCAAATAATTTAGTAAAAAAACATTACAATAAAGCATAACATCACAGAGGGCTTTCATTTTTAGGCAAAAATATTTTTTTCACGGTGTTTCGTCTGAATTTGTTTGTCTTTGAGAAATGCTAGCTCAATGTTCAAAAGCTTCGAGCGTTGATCACTAGAGGCGCTAAAACCAGCTGAGCGCCGAATGCCAAATGTCTTTGGCACATCTTAACCCCTTAAGAAAAGATTCCCGGAGCTATTGAAATCACTGACAATCCTATCATAATATTATAAACGCGAAAGTTTGTAAGAATGGATGCATGAAACGATTGAAGGACATTTGTTATTCTTTCACGGCAGAACGGATGAACAGATCTGGATGAAATTTGGTACTGAGATAGATTATAGTCTATAATGGCACATAGAATACTTTTTAACCGCGGGTGAATCCGCGGGGCGCAGCTAGTACATCATAAAAATAATTTGCCAGTAGACACGTCAAGGGCTATATGTACCGGCATAAATACATTTTCTATTATTATGTCAAACAATTTAATCGGGTAATCAGCACTCGAGCTTCAAGACACAGGCCTCGCGCTTAGTTTGAGAATCGCCGAGAAATCTATTTAGCCTGAAAGTACCTATAAGTTTTGCATAATTCTTCATGTAAGCTAATGAAAATGTATTCTTCTTTTAGTAATTAACAAATTCTCATATTCTTATATTTATGTACCTTCATTTATTACAGCTAGGCGGATCGAACTAAATTTTGGTACATTGTCCACCATAGTAAAAATGTTTAGAGCCACTGTTCTCACTGCTCTAGATAATGGTCGTCTTTACAACCTATAGTATTAGTAACTACAAGGTGGTGTGGTAGTAGCCAGTAGGTGGTAGTTTCTCGCTTCCGGCCATGGTGAAGCAATTTGCTTTATATTTCTGAACAGAATGGACTATTTCGCCAGAATTTTCTTTCTCTTAGTCTTGGAAAAGAACTCAATAATGCGTCTGCTTTAAACTCAAAAGTATCTTCACGGGCGTCATAGCCGCGGCGTTTTTACTTAACATATCGTAACGCCTTTTCCCCGAAGGAGCTGACAGAGATGTAATACAACACCTATACTTCGCCGGACGATATCCAGTCCCAAATATGACAGAGGGTGAGCCTGTCACCATACACCGGGCTCCAGTCATTTAGCAGATGACATACACCTGCTACATGACTGGCAGCAGATAATTTGTCCGCTATAATGTGTACTTACCTACACACATTATAGCGGACAAGCAACCAATGGTAATCACAATGCACGAAATCAAGATCACTGGTCAAAAAACTGGTTTAGTTACAGTTGAACATTAAAAAATAGAACAAATATAGACTTTCCTCAATCCGCCCACTGCGAGGTAAGGTTTTCCGGTTCAAGTATTTTAAGAATAGTCTGTGGGCTGCGGGCTACATCCAATAATGCGCCCAAATGGTTATTGTTATCGCCAAGACCCCGTGACTCGACTCCCACACAGAAATTTAATTTAATGTGCCTTTGTTTTGTCTATCTTTTAGTGGATTCTAATAACATCAAAGCGTTTTGTTTTCAATAGAATTTTGCTTTTACAACTGAAGTAAAATTCAATTTTTACTTTTTCTAAGCTTTCTAACGAATGCGAATATTTTGTTTCTGGAGCAGAGTATTTCTGATTTTGCTACAGAATAGTTTATTCTATCTTTGAATAGATGTTTCATAAATGTTTAATCTTTTCGAATAATTTTTTTAAAAGGACAATTGATGCATAAAATTTGAAATGTGAGCAGCTTCTTTAAATCTCGAAACATTTCAGGATAAATGAGACTCACTTTTCCGGAAATGTTTCGTATAATGCTCGTTTCTCATACTGCTATTCAGCGTATTATAGTAGTATATACTGCTAGTATAGTTAGGATAGTATAGTACTGCTATTTATAGCAGTATGTGGGTCCATTATCAAACAACGAAACTTGCAAAAACGCACACACCACATGCTAGGAAACCATGAACAACATCGCTAGGATTTCCTCAAAAAACAACTAATTAACTAACATTCTGTAATAGCCTGTGTCGTGCAATGGCGTTGTAAAGCTAAAGAGTATAGACGTAGAGTTGTTAATAAACCGGCCACATGTTACAATTTGTCGACACGAGCCCCGGTAGAATATTGATGAGGCTGTGACGCAAGGTCCTACGTGAGACAAATACGACAGTGCGACACGATGCAACGTAACGCAACTAAAGGCAGGCGAAAACGCTCCAACGCGATGTCACGCGAACATTTTAAAAATAGGAAAAAACTGTACCCTTCTCTTTGTTGTCCGTCTATCTGTCTGTCAAGACCTTTTTTCGCAGGAACGCGTGGAGATATCAAGCTGAAATTCATATCAAATACTCAGGTCTACTGTCAATTGGAGCTGTGAAAAAATCAAACTTCTAAGCCAACGCAATCAAAAGATATAGCCGTGTACGCTGGAAATTTTCGACACTCGCAAGGGAATCAAAACCTACAAGGGTATCAGAATATTGAAATTTGGTACGAAGCAACGTCTTATAGCATAGATAAAGGAAACATTTGGAAAAGAATCAATTTTAGTTATCATCATTATTAAATAATAATAATTATTACACATCATTTAATAGAAATATTTTTATAATTTTAAACTTACTACCCATGTTCTCATGAAAGCGTGGAGGTATTAAATTGAAATTCATACCAAATATTCAGGACTCTAATACCTTTAAGCTGTAAACCCTTAACCTTTTGTGCGCGAGTCCAAATAGCACTTGGCCGGTTTTGTTTTGTTATCTGTAAGCACTTTAGTTGGGTTCTTCAAGTGACAAAACCAGCTACTCAATAGTACGTATCCAAACATGGTCCACGTTGTCGCGTAGCTCAGTTTACAACACGCGACACGAGCAATAGTCTGGTTGGAGAATGCCCGCTTCTCAAGCCAGAGGGAGCGGGTTCAAACCCAGCCGACGGCACGCACCAATTGTTCATTGCGTGAACATATTGTGCGTATTATATGTCATATGCTACATGACTGTAGCCCGGTGTATGGTGACAGGCTAGCCCCCTGTCACAGTTGTGACAGGGGGCTAAATAATGTTCGGCGAAGTATGGGTGTTGTATTATAACACTACTAACCCCCTTGGGGAAAAGGACTATACGATACGAGGTTTCTTCAGGTCCAAAAACTATGCAACAAAGAAATTTGTGCATCACATCACATCGCTCTCCGCCTGTCACTTTGGCCAAAGGGACAGGATAACGCTTGTTGTAAACGTGGCGTGATATTAAAGAAAAACAGACGTTTTATTTTCACTAAAAAGTAGTTGCTACTTAAAATGTTCAAAATTACACTTTATTTAAATATACCTCCTTAGCAATAAACGTTGTATAGCCTCGGAATAGTGACCTACATACACACTTCGTCAATATCATTTAAAAGGTTATATTTTATTATTATTATGATTTAGAAATATACACATTTTATAATATTACTAGCTGTCACCCCGCGACTTCGTTTGCGTTTATTATTTATATAAATATATGTGAGCTATCCTATCTGTTAAGTTAGATCGAACTGCACACGGTGTGCAAATTTCATTGAAATCGTTAGGAGTCTATAGCGGACAAACAACGTGACACGTAATTTATATTTATTAAGATTTCCATGGTTACACAGTGTTGTCTTGTTGGATCGAGTATATTTTAAAAGAAAGAAAAGGAAAAAACACTGTAAGTATAACTTTACTATTCCGAGGGTTTACAACGTTTATTGCTAAACGGGCCTGTCTCTATTGTCATATCTTTGCATGAATATAGAGGTCAACGTTACCCAGAGACTTATTTTGCAGGTAACTGTAGCTTATTTTAACAGTACACCACAAATATATATGCTATGCTCTGGCCATGCACTACAGTGCAAATTAGCGAAATACTCGCACCGTAATAGTAGTCATATCGTAAAGTTGTATAGCCTTGAAATAGTTATACCATGTTTTGTCTTTTTCTTTCTTTGACATTTATGAACTCGGTCGAATAAGACAAAACATTGTATGACTATTCTGACTGAGGCTATATGATCAAAGTCAAAGTCAAAATGTTTTTATTCAATTTAGGCATCAAAGATACACTTATGAATGTCAAAGTTTTTTAAAATAGACTCGACCGCATTGTTCGGATAAAGGGCCTCTACTCAGAAGAACAAGCAAGAAACTGAGGGGCATTATTTTTTCAAAGAATAAATATTGTCTCACAAATTTCGGCTTACAACTTAGGTAATATCTATACATACTAGTGGCTACTTGGCGGAAGTGGAAGGCTCCAGACATCTTTGTCTTCTAAATAATTCTTAACCTTATAATACCCTCTTTTCATTATTACAATGTTTATTGCTAAGGGGGAAAATATCTAAAGTCCTTACTCGTAGCTACGGTTGCTTCCTGCACAAGCTAACCACAGACATTGTAATAGAGCAGAGTTTCTTAAAGTGGGGTCCACAGACCCCTTAGGGGACCGTAGCATGTGCATCAGAGGTCCGCAGTTGGTCAGTCTGTAAACATATTTATTAGGAAATCGTAAACTTGACAAGACGCATTGTCGTTTAAGGTGGTGAGTTCAATAGTATTCAATACGTAATCATTTCGCGCAGGTTTAATATCGGACACTGGGCTCGGCTAGGCTTCCAAAAATATTTAGACTGGGGTTCGTGGAATTGTTTGAATTGTGAAAGTGGTCCGTGACTACAAAAACTTTAGGAACCCTGCAATAGAGGGCTAGATCAAAAGGCGTTCTTTATAATTGTACCAGGCGCACCAGTAAGAGACACCTTCTTATGGTGGAAATTCCGCCAAATCGCAGTAAGCGTTTCAAGTCAACTTTTTTTGTAAGAACTGCAGAGGTGTGGAACTCGTTGCCTGCGTCTTTCTTTCCACCTAAATACAATCCGGGGTTGTTTAAGAGTAAAGTGAATAGGCATATCCTAGGCAATCGTGTTACATCTTCGATCGAGTCGACGCTTCCCATCAGGCGAGTCAGTGGTCAAACGCATGCCTAGTCTGTCGTAAAAAAAACAACCGCCAGCCCGTCAACGATTCTTTGGTATTATGACCCAGTGTACAACAGCAATCTACAAATTTCAAAAACAAAGTACACAAAACTCACGTTCATCTAAGCAAAATTCCGATTCTTTCCAAAAACTCTCTCTCATTCTCATGCCAAAAATAAAAAGTTAAGAAACATTTTTAATATCCAACTAATTCGTAAACACGTACCAAGAATCTCATCAGAAACTTTCCGTTTTTGTTTGAAACCGCGAACTTTGGAGAATACGTCGAGATTCCAAAAAGGTCGTTTAGAATGTATTTGGACCAAGCGATTATGAGAAATATGAAATACTGTAGTATTTCATGTCTTTTTCTGTACCCCCGACAATCTGTATGCAAAATATTTATTATGATTGGTTCAGTATTCAAGGCGTGAATGCGTAACAAACAAGCGATCTAACAAATAAATAAACACAAACTCACTTTCGCATTTTTGTATTACTAGCTGTATCCCGCGGTTTCATCCGCGGTCCCACAGGAACCGTTCATTTTTGACTCCAAAAAGTTTATTTTTTCAAAAAGTGCCCGTATTTAAATATGTACTTATTTTTTATTGTACTTTTTTTTTTTTATTGTGTCGTTTTCGTAACGTTCCCTTGATAACGTGCATGCAAAATTTTATGAAGCTCAGTTGATTTGTTAGGACGTGAAAGCGTTACAAACAAAAGAACAAACTCAGTTTTGCATTTATCGACCGAGCGAGCGTTAGCTGGCGAAGCGTCTCTGCTTCAGCTTTGACAAAAATGCTTTCGTATGTCCGGATCTCTGTCAAAGCCGATTGATCTCTTGAAATTGTGTAAGTGGGTTTTCTCCCTATAACCCTAACTAACCTAACTGCTCTCCCTAAGTCCCTTCCAATTTGTGAACTTAGGGTGACTTTTTCACACTACGTAACACAGAACACAGACTAGAATTAAGTACTATTATGAATACTTTTATACGGAAATAAGAATAGGTACCGTTAGCTAGCTATACCCGAGGTGTGAATTGTGCTTTATTCGGACCGAACGAATGCGGAAACCGGCTCTAATACGACGCCATGAATATTACAATCACGTGCGCATTTAATGAAACTCTTGAAACTCTCCTAGTTTTTTCGTTTGTGAACGTATGCTAAAATCGAATTAAATGGAACAAAAAAGACAGCTTTAAGTTTTTAAATTTCAGTACAAAGCCAGCTTGTACTGAAATTTAAATACTTTTACAATTACAAATTTAGACAGTATGTATTAGTATATTTTTAGTAGGATTTGAGCAAGTCGTTTGCATTTACTCGTAATACACAATTGGTGCGCTTCACAATATTTGCTACGCCGCCTGCTACGGTGAGTCTACGGCTACGACCGCTTGCAATGCCGTAGCAACGTAGCAATGCACCTATACGTAGGAGCACATTTTTTACCCGACTGCGCAGAAGGAGGGTTATGTTTTTCGAGTGTTTATATGTATGTATGAGGTTTCTTTGGCACGCCCTACATCCTAAACAGCTTAATGGATTTCGATGTGTGTCGTGTCTTTGGAATCATCATGATAGTGGAAGAAACATAGGGTACAACATTTTCGTTATCCGGGGGTTCAGACTAAGATAAGATAAAGATACATTTATTTGCTTTAAACACGAGTAATAAATAATATTGTTATTATAGTAAATTAGAGACGAGCTTTATGTTTTGCCTAAAGAGGCGTGTAAAATTTTAAGAGAGATGGCTAATTAAAGAAAAAAAATACCGACTACATTTTGTAGTCGGGCTTTTTTTTCGATTTTTGAATCTTACATTTTCAGTGTAGAGCACATTGTTTGGTTACATTTTTCTCTTACAAAACACAATGAACATAATGATTGTCGATTTAAATTTAACTCAAAACATATTTGGTCGTCGTTTGCAATATCTTTTTTTTGGTTTTGCTTAATTTTTATTAATTAATCAAGTAAATCTTTCTTATCACTATTCAAATACTTGGTCCTTCCGACACGACAAAGAATAAACCGTATTGACTAGTAAATCAATAAACATTAACAAGACACAACTAATATTAATGCAATTAACTTTGATAATAAATGAATAAATAAATATGAATGCGTGAAAAGTCTCATCTACCAATTAATACCTACCATTATAAAACCACAAAAGTGACACCACGCGGTATACTCATATTAGCATAGCTGCCGAAGAGTTTTGATATGCAAATTCCTGAAGCATTAAATTCAGCAGTGAGCAGCCAAACGTAATAAAACGCTATAAACACGATTTACTGCATTTTTCCACCCTTTCGAACACTCGTGTGGCACCCCGCGGTTCTTGATTATTGTCCTCGTAATTTATCCCCTTCCTTGTCTACGGGCTTAGGTATTTTTATGACGTCATTTTGTATCCGTAAATGCACCGTTCAAAAAGTTTCGCGGTTTCGGTACTTGGTCTTTGATAAATTGAAGAAAGGGGATGACAGGATCTCGTTCATAAATATGATTTTATCGCTCATGTCGCCTTTTTTGTGCATTATTTCTAAGGATATAAGAAAAGTTTTGAATTATGAGGCCGGTGACGACATCATGAAGAAAAAGATATGTCTGTACATGGTCTGTACCAACCGACTAAGTTTTTATTACTTACTAGCTGCGCCCTGCGGTTTCACCCGCGGTTAAAAAGTATCCTATATGATATTCTAGACTATAATCTATCTCTGTGCCAAATTTCATTTAGATCTGTTCAGCCGTTCTGGCGTGAAAGAGTAACAAACATCCATCCATCCGTCCATCCATATATACAAACTTTCGCGTTTATAATATTAGTAGTACTAGCTGTGCCCCGCGGTTTCACCCGCGTCCCACAGGAACCGCGTTAAGGAACCGTTAGTTTTTTCGGGATAATATCTCAATTTTTTCTTTCACAAGATCCTTGTCCTGGCAATAATAAACACAACAAAAACAGCGAAAATGTTCCATCTGTTCACGCGTGATGCAATGACCAAGGGAAATAGTGATTCATTTTTATATATAGAGAGATAGCAGGTTTTTAAGGCTGTGTTTCCCCTACAGATATGCTAGGATGCGTAGCGAGGGATGTATTTATTGATAACTAATTGAATCGCTACATCTGAGCGAGGCTAAAGAAAACTGCCAAGCATTAATTAGGTCGTAATATTTAAAGGAGACAGCAAAATATGAGGCAAGGCATTTTAGTTTGGACGTGCCGAGCTATTAAGCATAAAATATATTGAAATAGTTTCAACTGCGCTGAATATAAAGGATGCTGCAAATATCGCGCCCACTTGAAAATAATGACGCAAAAATGGAATTTCGTGCACCGCCTGCACCTCGACGAGGACTGCGAGGAAATATGAGAAATTGACTGCAGTCTGCAGAGACTTGTCCCAGTAGAACAGCTTGTTTATGAATAAAATATATGTAAGTTAAACTAAATAAATAAGTTAAAAAAACCAAATATTAATTCCTAACTAATAACATATCGTCACGCCTTTCGCTTGAAGGGGCTGGCAGAAATGTAATAACAACATCCACAATTCGCCGGACGATATTTAGTTCTAAATTTGACAGAGGGCGAGTCTGTCGCTTTACACCGGGCTCCAATCATGTAGCAGATGACATACAATACGCACATATGTTCACACAATTAACAAATTGCGTGCCGTCGGCTGGGTTTGAATCTGCTACCTCTGGCTTGAGAGGCGAGCCTTCTCCAACTAGGCTATCATCGCTAACTAGGTAATATTATGAGTTGGTATAAATGCGAAAGTGAGTTGGTTCGTTTGTTTGTTTGTTACGCTTTCACGCCCTAATCAATCAATCGATCATCATGAAATTTTGCGTACACGTCGTTAGAGATACAGAAAAAGATACAGGGTACTTTTTATCCTGAAAAAAATAACAGTTGTTGTGGGACCTTTTTTGATGATTTGGGAGAATTTTTACCTTCCTAGGCATTCTCTACTGCATCCATATCTCCGCTCCAGAATTTCGTACATAAATTGCAGTGTACGCCTGCAGAAGTGCAGGAAAGCATCGCTTCAGTCCTCTTCGCCTAGTCCGCGATATTTCACATAAATCGTCGAAATCCTATCAAAGCCTCGATTGAATTCATAGCGATTTGATTGAGTCTCGGATTATGCGAGGATATTTTGGGATGTGGACATTTTGGTCCTGAAATATACCAATTTAATGCCTCACTCACTGATCGAGCTAGAATAGGTATTGATCTATTATCTTCAATAGTCTTTTGACTGCCTCGGTGGCTCAGTTGGTAGTGAACTTGCTTCTGAGCTTGGGGGCGTGGGTTCGATTCCAACCTAGGGCAACCATTCATGTGATGAACATTTGTGTTTGTTCTATGTCTTGATGTTAATTTCTATTTAAGTATGTTTTTAAACTATATTTGTAAATATATCAGTCTCTGGCAGCCATGTTATGCTTGGTTTGGGGTCAGGCGACCGAGTGTGAAAATGTCCCAGATTCAGAAACATTTATTGAATAACTGACACATACAATATATCTATGCTAGTTCTTCTTGCAGAAATCGTCATAATCAGTTTACCTACATTATTAGTACTACAAACAGTTTTAGCACATGTCGAAATAAGTATTATGTAAATTTATAATAATAAACAATTTTAATTACATTAATCTTTTTTTTATTTCTAGTCTACTAAGTATCTAGAATGTGATTTGCATTAGATGAACTAGGCTGCCACATAACTTAAATTTTTAACCGACTTCAAGAAAGAGACTTTAAAAAAGACATGCAACCTAATAATTCGAACCGCTTATATCAAAATCTGATGACGAAGAGTCGTTTTTACAAGCTTTTATTTTTAACTTGTAATAAAGATATTTGTACGTAAATATAAATATCTTTATTTAATAGAGTTTATTAACTTGGTACTACTTTATGACAGCTTTCCAATTAATCTACTAATCTATACTTCGCCCTTAATTGTGTTTCATTAATTTGTTCGCTAAAATGCCTTGCATGAAACTCAAAATTTAAAATTTAACATTAATAGAAAAACTTTAATTTATTTTGATAGAGCAATTAATATTCTCTCGTTGATGGTAACAATAATTTGTTCGAAACTCAATTATGCGATGCCATCAAACTTTTAGTATGCGGCATCAACATTTTAATCAGCTAACTGCATCAGTTGCTCTAAAGTTGGACACGATCAAAAACTGGGAAACTGCAACGTGGCTTCCAAAATTCACTCCCAACTTATGTAAAACATTGTTGCATGTTTATTTTCTAGTTTAAAACAAATTGCATGAACTCTTCGGCAGTGGATTTAGCAGCAGGCTGGAGCCTAGGGCGGCAGATTCTAGGGTTGATTCGGCTTTGGGGACAAAATCATAAAATCACTAACAAGAAGAAGGACTACTCTTACAGCCACTATACAGGGTTATCGGTACCTATAGGGCGTACTAAGCCAAAAGGGAATTGTTGTTCTCATCATTAATCATCATTATGAACAACTTTTACTATGGAGACAATCAAAAGTCTCTAAAAAATCAACTGTTCATTGATCGTCAACAAAATGTATGGAACAGCTGTTACTTTTTTTTCTCAATTTTAGGGTTAACTCCATAGTAATAGATGTTCATAATGATGAGTACAATGACTCCATTTCGTCCCTTTCCTGATAACCCTGTATTACTCAATTAATCAAGGATGCCTATGGGGGTGCAAAAGGATGGATGTAGTCTTGCAATGGTTTTGCAAAATGGCGGCAAATGTGTATCAAAGCAGCCACTGCTCGGTGATCTCATTATAATAATTTCTCAGATATCAATCTAATACAATCTTATCTTCGTGCAAAAGCATGAGAGCTATGCTAATAATGACTAGGGTGCATTATACAAGTTTATGCGAGATTTAGAAAGATGTTCACGATTTTCAGGTAAACTTCTGTATCCATGACACTCAAATATAGTATGTAGGCAAGTAAATCAGCCCCATGAAATGATAAAATAATAAAGATATCAAGAAAACTTTGCAGTCCTAAAAAAGGCGAGTTGAAATATATTGTTTGGTGATCTGACAGGAACTAGGGACTCTGTATTGGTTAAGCTTACTTAACCTCAGACCCCTCTCTCCCAGTGGACACTTTGGGCAAGTGCCCAGGGTCCCGCAATCGATAGGGCCCCCCCTCAGATCAAATACAGAGTCCCTAGTTCTTGTCAGATCACCAAACAATATATTACCAAAAAACTTAAATAATTCGAAGAAATCAAACCTAAATTACTGACTACAATACCAACTTACTAGCTTTTACATGTGCAAAGCTATTCTACTTTCGCCCAAAAATTTGGCTTTCCGACTTCAGCAAGCATGATTATCTACTTTCTTTGTCTATTCTAACAAAATAGTGTTTTGTCAAAGTCAGAGGGGCCCCATTATCCTAATATGACCAGGGCCTACTAATAGATTAAAGACGGCCCTGCTTCGATTTCGTACCTAAAGACGAAAATAAGTTACGACTATGTCTTATTGAGAGAATTACAGTACTCTGTCATTCATACAACAGCCTACGCAATTCTGTGAGTTTAACCTGCCTACTCAAGAGGAAGAGTGAACATTGTGATTTCTTAATGAAACTATCGAAGCGTGAAAACCAGTTTGAAGATTTAATTTATCGTCAACTCGCTCCTGTAGGTACGTCTACGTCATAATTCGATTTGTCTGGTGAATCGATCAGCGCCAGGAAGTGTTCGCTTCCTAGACGCCGCCTCACAAATTTCATCACTTCTCAGCGCGAATGGGTATAAATACGACAAGAAAATATCGCCGCTGTGCACTGAGGAGAAACTTGGGAGATAATTTACAATCCAACAAAATAT
This sequence comes from Peribatodes rhomboidaria, assembly GCA_911728515.1. Classification (NCBI taxonomy): domain Eukaryota; kingdom Metazoa; phylum Arthropoda; class Insecta; order Lepidoptera; family Geometridae; genus Peribatodes; species Peribatodes rhomboidaria. Next base: position 12,496,243 of record OU452179.1, on the reverse strand, counting down.
TGGCTGCGTCTCGCAATTTTGAGTGAGTCTCTCCAATTCTATACAAACTACATTTTAGGCCAAGAGCACGAATGTTTTCGCCAAAATAGTATCTTTGAATTGTTATTCTTTGGATACAAGGTTATAACTTTAGGGTGTACTCAGCCAAAACCACATATTCGTAATTCTGAACCTTTGTTACGTCACGCCTCTTCCTAGGGGCTGGCAGAGGGGCTGAATTACAACACCCACACTTTGCCAGACGATATTCAGTCCCAAATATGACAGAGGGCGGGTCTGTTGCCATACACCGAGCTTCAGTTATGTAGCAGATGATACGTGCCTTCGTCTGGGATCGAACCCGCTCTCTCTGGCTTGAGGCAAACTTCAAAATTTAAAATTTCACCTTACTTACCGTAATTATTTATTAACGCATTACCAGCAAGTAGACCAGGAGAAGCGTTTTGTTTCGGAAGCTGCGCAACCGCAAATCGTATCACCACGCAATAAGGTTCATGGTCGTGCAGTGTCGAAAACAAAACTTAACTATCATGGCAATAGATATCATGGTAAGCCCCATGTCCTTATTTTTAAAACTATTTAGGTACTGCAGATTTAATTTAATCATGATTTCATAAAACTTGATCCTACACAACACTATCAAGTCTCTAGAGCTTTATTTTTCTTCCTTTACTAAACGACCTTCTTACAAAGCAACTAGAAAGTATGAAACGCATTTCTTTCATGTAACAATAGCAGCCATCAAGCACTGTAACGGTCGGTTTTCGCCCGAGGGCCCTGAGCAGTCGTTGAAGGCCTCCGGGCCAAACTGGGTCACGCCTCACGCCTCTAATCCAGGGAAAATATAGCAGGCTGCTGTACTCGTGTATGAGAATTTAAAGGACGTCTTTGTTTTACGTATTGTTTACGTGGATAGAGAAGATTATGTAAAGATATTTTTTGGAAAAAAAAATTACGCAAGGCGTTTTGATGATACCTACCAATAATTGTGCGTGGTAAAGAGGATACCTATAGGTACTACTAAAAAATTAAATGCTTGGTAAACATGCAGGCGCGTCTAACTGTGACTTGCTCGTCAAACTTTTGCTAGGCGCAAGGACTGACTCAAATTATGCTCAAATAAGATAAATAAAAAATAAGATTATGCACCGTGGGGACAAAATAGTAATAGAGTTAATAAGAATTAATAAGCTATTTAGAGTCCTTTGTTTTCAATTTCGTGGAGCTCATGGGCCAGTTGTGTTCTTTTTTTTAGTTGCCAGTTAAATTTTCGAATAAACTCTTCTTGCAGCGCCCGTATGCTGAGTTTTTATTCAATTTTAAACTCTTTGCTTAAAAACTCTCTTGGGATTCACATACAAAATTTTCTGCCTAGGGAGGCAATGGCTTGCTTTACGTTGAGAATACGTGTTATGTAATTGGTCATTGTCGAGCAGATGGTGTGAAAAATTACTTACCTACTTTGCGGTGTTAGGAATGGGTAGAAAGAAAGAAGATATTTTTGTTTCAAAATGTTTAATCAACTAATGGCATCCTTTCAAATTTAATTGTTGTTTAAAAGTGTTCTAAACAATAATAACCAGCAAAACAATGGGCCTATGCAGATCAATCAAATTAATTCAATCTGGCGCCCTCACTGGTCGTATCGACTGACAGCCACTCCCATGATGAGTGGCCGAGGATACATTAGGCTGCGTTTACACCGGATGTTGATGGCCGAGAGATGGGACAAGGAAATGAGCTGTGTGCGGGGAAAAATCCACCAATAGAGTTTCACCAATAACGCATTCTCTCTCTGCACAGCTTTGGTGGAAACGGTTTCTTGGAGCGAAACGACGCATTTGTATCTTCAGATATATTTTATTAATGAAACATAATATTTTGAAATAAAGGAACTGACTTCCCGTCATTAAAAAAACAAGATCTATCCTTTCAAATTAAAAAAAAAAACAAAATCAAAATCGGTTCATAGCTAAGAGTTATGTGGTAACAAACTTAATAAAACTCTAATTTAAAACCTTCTTCTTTTTGAAGGCGGTTTAAAAGAGCGAGAAATGTGTGCAAAAGACCCCAGCGAGGGATTCAAGCGAGGAATGTGTGCAGTTTAAATATTTTTTTTTTTTTTGTTAAATTTGTTTATTTATTGAGATAAAAACGACAATCCTATCAGTTACATCTATCTCAGTGTGACAATGTATGTGTGTGTAGTGTCTACTGACAGCTGGAAAGTGTCCGCTAGGCGATATGTGTCACATCATTCACACGTAAAAGTAAAGGTTCACATAATTTCACATCTACGCTCTACATCCTCGCACCGCTCATTTTTTTAAATATAACGCACCCTTACTGGGCTCGTCAATCTGCGGCTTATTGCAGCTGATTACTGAGTACCTATTGCTTATGGTTCTCGATTGAACCGGTCCTGATTGCTTTCCAATGTACATCCTGGTTACGATTTGTTTAGCGATTTTACCGGCCTTAATTGCTATTTGATAAATCAATCTCTCTGTGTACAATTTGTTTCGTTATTTAAGTATTTTATTAAACAAACAAGAATTAATAAAGAATACGACTTATTGGAGTGCTGTGTGAACTTTCTTTAAGACGAGTTGAAGGTTCCCAAAACAATGATTAACGCCGTTTTGAGATAGCAATGACTAACGCAGTCATTGCTATTTAAAAATCCTTTTACTTTAAGTTTATTGTAAAAATCAATAAAGTAGAACACAGCCGCAAACACACACATCCAGTCCGCACAAACACACATAAAGTCTGCACTTCCAACACCTAATCCAATAAATAAACAAAGTAACGTAAATACTGCACACTCCAGAAAAATCTCTTACCTAACTCTACAATCTGCGAGTAAAGGTCGCTACACACGTGACGGGATAATATCGGACCTACGGACGGGACGGGGACGGAACGTGATAGTGTGAATGCCCCGACGGTATTGTAACGTATACGCACCGAGAGAATTCCGTAAAGCCAACGTAAGCACGGAGCTCACTTCACTACACCACTCTCCGGAGCGAACGGGGGCCCGCGCCGGCCAGGACGTGGTAAACATCGTCCACGACGATGTTTTCGTTCGCACGCTCCGTCCGGCGCGGGCCTCGTCCCGTCCGAGATCCCGTCGCATATATTTTACTACTGTACTTTTGTATGTAATGATGTTAAAAAATTGCTCCGTCCCGTCCCGGCTGAGTAAAATCCCGCCATGTATGCAGCGACCTTTACTGTAAACAAAAGCGACGGGAGAACATCGCGGAAACCATTATGTTAAAAGCAAGTGAATAAATACTCCATTTCCGTACCACGGGTCTCACATTACGGCCCGGAGACTGACATCGTCATATTTCAATATTCATCTCAGACCCGGCATGAGTAACTGTCCGCTTAGTTTCTATCGCGACGGAATACCAAATGTATGGAGATGTTTTTGGGCGTTTTGCAAGGGCGCGCTTGAAGTAAAGTTGTCGCTTTCCTGTAAGATCTTTCATGGCTTAAAGTTGGTTGCTAAATGACGCGGCTGAGACGAGACTTTGAATTTTATGGACTGAAGTACGGCTCTATTGCTAACACCCTAGAAATAAGGTGAAAAATTGTGGAGAAGATACAAAAGCTCATTAAGTAATTAGTAGATCGCTTAGGCATTGTGGCAGCCTTTGAATAGAACAAGCCTAACTTAAGTTCGGTGCAAGCGAGTGTGCCTGAGTTCTAGGACATATCCAAGAGTTAATAGTAAAGTAAGTACATTTACATACGTATAGCCAAACTCATAAAATCCTACTCCTACTATAATATTATAAACGCAAAAGTTTGTAAGAATGGATGGACGGATGGATGTTTGTTACTCTTTCACGCCAGAACGGCTGAACAGATCTGGATAAAATTTGGAACAGAGATACATTACAGTCTAGAATGGCACATATGATACTTTTTAACTGCGGGTGAAACCGCGGGGCGCAGCTAGTATAAAATAATGCGAAATTATTTCTTTGCCATTGGATCTTGCCAAAAAGCACTGCGGAGGAGTTGGCCTAGACATATTTAAATACTAGAAGTCGTTGTGCCCGGCGTTTTCACCCTTCATTTTTTAATACTTACTCGCTTCTTCTTGTTTATATTCAAATATCCTATGGCTGTCTCCACAAAGCGACACAATCGATGGCAGCCTAGTTGGGAGAAGCCCGCCTCACAAACCAGAGGAAGCGGGTTCGAACCCAGCGGACGGCACGCACCAATTTGTTCATTGTGTGAGCATATGTGCGTATTGTATGTCATCTGCTACATGACTGGAGTCCGGTGTGTGGCGACAGGCTCGCCCCCTGTCACATTTTGGGACTGAATAACGTCCGGCGAAGTGTTGTATTACACCCCTGCCAACCCCCTCGGGGGGAAAGGCGTGACGATATGATTGTATGTATGTACATATGTCTCCACAAACTGCCCGATATTTTTACTTTTGCGATACTGTTAGGTAAGTACAAAGTAGTACGTACTTAGCCTAATAAATGCGCAAGTCTTGTTGCTACTAAATTTCGCAACGACCTTTAGTGAAATTTGGTTTTGGAGTAGCGCTATTCCTAGGACACCACATCACATGCTACTTTTTATCTAGTTAATTTGAATAGGTAGCTCCAGTGAGGTGTGATTAAAATCAATACAATACAATACAATACATCTTTATTGCACACCAAAAATACAAAGTAAAACAAACATAAAGAAAATATTAAACAATAAAATATCATTCGGCAGTACAAGGGCGGCCTTATCGCCTAAAGCGATTTCTTCCAGGCAACCTTTGGATGGATAGGATAGAACGAAATATAACAAACGGTCGGTGGCATACGAGTACATCATAAAATCATGAGGAGATTTTAGTTGAGAGAGCGAGCGTTAGCGAAGCGTCTCTGCTTCAGTTTCGATAAAAATGCTTTGTATTTCCGATTTCTGTCCGGATCTTTGCCTTCTTCTTCAGGTTGCATTTCTTAATCGATTTTCACGAGGATCGGTTGAGGAATGCGACCTGTGGAGGAGGACATACGTCGGCCGCGAGGTCAGAGCTACTAGTTTATAATCTCAGATGCGATACCAAAAAACCTTTTTCTAAATTAAAAAAAAAATTCTAAAAATAAAAATCCGTGACTTATGAAGTGTATTGTAGGTAGTTATTACAGCTTATTCAGGATCGCGCGGCAGGTGGGTCGCTTCCGGTGCTTCCTGCGTCTGGCACTTTGATGGCTCTATAGAGCAGTGAGATTGCACTAATGTCTGACAGGGTTTTACGACTTTGTGTTGCGGAAGTTTATTTTACAAGAATCATTTTTAGCAGTGTGAAGGAGACTTAATAAACGAAGGTTTCGAGAAATGTTTGAGGCGTGACTTATTAGAAAGACCGTTCAGCAGTGCTATTCACAATCGTTTGGAAACGTTTCCGATCAGGGGGGCTATTCCTGCGCGTGAGATGAGATGAGATTTTATCTTGGTCACTCTCACGTCTATGACGTTTCAAACGGGAGCAACAAGGACGAAAAAAGGTGAGATGAAAATCTCAGATCTCCGAATAGGGCCACTGAGCCCACAAATTTCAAACTCAAATTGTTCGAATCTTAATCTACTTTTGTAAATTTTGGATTAAGGAATCGAGTATAAATCCGATCGGAAGAATGAATCACGTTTAAAAACTTATGGATACAGACTGAGATTTGAAAAATGTAAGTTTAACATTTTTGAAATCCGAACGGAAACGTTTCCAAATGATTGTTATGCTTGATGAATGAATGAATACTTGATTACAATGAATACTTATGCTGCTAACTTTTTATCAGTAAGTACCAAAAAGTAGGTAAACAAGCTTAAACCTTTACATTAACTTTACCTTTAGCTACTGACTTACTTACCTAACAAAGAAACGTATCTAAATTATTAAGCACTTACAACCCTCGACCTTGGCGCATCCTGCTTACACCCCCGAGAAATCTTATGTCTTGTTTTCATCTTCATTATTATTTCACTAATATTTAGCAGTGTGTAAGTGTTCCAACCAATTTTTTTGTTTGAAATCTAGGAGACGACTTCCAATTGCTGCATCTGCCTGGCCTTGTTGCCTGAAAAACTAGGTAGGTTTAGTTTCTTGCTATTTCTGTTTTGCTATTGACAATCATTCGGAAGCGTTTCCGATCGGATCCCACAAATTTCAAACTAAAATTATTTAAATCTCAGTCTAGCTAATAAATTCGAGTAATAATCCGATCGGAAGAATTGATCACGTTTAAAAACTTATGAAAGCGGTCTGAGATTCGAATAATTTGAGTTAAAAAAACGAATCCGAACGGAAACGTTTCCGAATTATTGTGAATACGTTTGCTGGTGTGTTGTTTATCCTAACTAATATTATAGATGCGAAAGTGAGTTTGTGCGTTTGTTTGTTTGTTTGTTTGTGTGTAACGATTTCACGCTCTAATTAATCGACTGATCATCATGAAGTTTTGCATACACGTTGTCTTGGGTACAGAAAAGAACATAAGGTACTTTTTATCCCGAAAAAATAAACGGTTCCTGTGTAGTCTATCTATAACTCATGATTAGGTATTTTCATATGATCAAAATTTTCTTCTAACAACCTCTCACATAGGTATATTATACCTATAATCAGGTAGGTAAGTACCTAAGCAGATAGCCACTTGGCATTTATAAGCGAGACAGTGCGTGCTTCAAAGCAATATCGGTGCGGGACAAGCGTATTATGTAAGTAGTTTTCGGGACGACCCAACACCCTCTTTATTAGTTTCTGTCGACATTATATTTTCATTATAACAAGTGTCGGTAATTGCCGGCGAGGACAAAGGGCGAATGTTTGCGTGCTTCTTAGCCATGAGATATTTCATCAACCCTTTAGCAATAGTTGGTACCGTCCTTTATTGTTGGTATTTAATTAAAAATAGTAAGTAGTATAGTTGGGTGGACGAAATATAAATAATTATTGTGTTTTAGTTAGTGGAAGTTCGAAGATTGGAGCTTAAATCTGTTTATTTTATTGCTCTATCACTGAGAAAATATAGCTAGAATATTTATAGGTTATTTATATCTCATAGAATCTGTAAATAAAGATAATTTACATAAAATTGTTCCTGGGAAGATTACTACATACATATCGTCACGCCTTTCCCCCGAGGGGGCTGGCAGAGGTGTACAACACCCACACTTCGCCGGGCGATATAATATTCAGTCCCAAATGTGACAGGGAGCGAGCCTGTCGCCATACACCGGGCTCCAGTTGCGTAGCAGACGACATACAATACGCACATATGTTCACACAATGAACAAATTGGTGTGTGCCGTCGGCTGGATCCGAACCCGCTCCCTCTTGCTTGACAGGCGGGCCTTCTCCGACTAGGCTATCATCGCTTCGAAGATTACTAGCTACCGCCACTTTAGAATTTTATTTTAATTTGTTAAAATTGTAAATAAAATAAAACAAGAAACAGCTTTATTTTTAGGATTCCGTCAGCAATCTACTGTGCTGGTCTTAGGGCGATCGTAGACGGCCCTTATTTTTATTGTGATACTGCCGAGTAACTGCAGCCCGGCCATCATTAGTCATGCAAGAAATGTATACGATAGGGCCAGGCCGAAAGTATTCCGAAAAAACCATGAACATAGGGGCGGAGATATTGTTAATTTAATTGTACATGCTAAATTTCATCATAATCTGACAAATGGTTTTCAAGAAATTTGAGTAGCGCGTTTGTATGGAAATTTCAGAGCGTCGCGGCCCTCTTAAGAATTATTTAGAAGACAAAGATGTCAGGAGCCTTCCATTTCCGCCAAGTAGCCACTAGTACCTATTTATAGATATTACCTAGTTGTTAGCCAACATTTGTGAGACTGTAATTTATTTACTCTTTGAAAAACTAATGCCCCTCAGTTTCTTGCCTGTTCTTCTGAGTAGAGGCTCTTTATCCGACAAGGCGGTCGAGTCTATTTAAAAAAACTTTGACGTTCATAAGTGTATCTTTGATACCTAAATTGAATAAAAACATTTGACTTTGACTTTGATAGGTAATCTTTAAAATTTATTTAGATAATAGGTAAACAACCAAGTACCTGAACCTTTAACACTGTCTGTAAACTTCTAAAGCTCCCTTAGAGCTTAATAATCCCTATTATTATCATGAGCCCTTGCCAAAGAAACAACAGGCTAACTGCGAACCACTTAGATACCCAGAGACTAGAAGTTGGAAAGTAAACTTAGTTATGCCGCGATGGAAGTTATACTTGGTTTACTTAAGTTAAATTTAAATTTGATTGGCTGCTGGACTCGGGTATGGTCCTTTGTCTTAGTTGTTCCTTTGGCGTTGTGATTTTAACTTCTATTTTTAACCCCTGACGAAAAACAACGGGGTGGTATACGTTTGACGTGTCTCTCTCTCTATCTCTCTCTCTTTCTCTCTCTCTATTTCTCTCTCTCTCTCGTCGTAGCTCTCAAAGAGATGAACCTATATTTGATGTATGGTAAATTAATCGTGAATGTTTTTAGATATGTTTGATCGGTGTCGGGAGTTTTGTACATTTTTAATTCATATCTAAATTACTAGAGTAAGTAGGTACTTCAACAAATATAAATTATAATTAAAAAAAACTCAAAAACCGATTTTCATCAACACCAATTTTCATCAAACATAGATAAGAACACTCGCGACGAATTCACCTTTCAAACAAAAAAAAAAGAAATCAAAATCGGTTCATCCGTTCGGGAGCTACGATGCCACACACACACACACACACACACAGAGAGAGAGACAAGTCAAACTTACAACCCCGTCGTCATTGCGTTGGGGGTTAAAAATAGCAAACCTTTTTTTTTTTTTTTGAGGGGGGGGGGGCAAGGAGGTTATGTGGGGGTCTCCGCCCTAGTGGCGGCATACCCACTAAAAACCCTGGGTGGGTATCTTCCCGGCGCTCTTGTGCCGGGGGCTGTGGGAACGCTCTTGCACTCGACCTCGGCCCCGGTAGCACTGGTCCCCTAGGACCCTACACTTTGCGTGAAGCAAAATAGCAAACCTAGGTTTAGGTTTTCAACATTTAATTGTTATTTTTCGAGTCGTAATTAATACACCAACCGTACAACCAGTATTTGTGCTTTTAGCATATTTTGTGATAAATACTGATCCCGAAGTTCCTTACAAAACACAAATACGTAAGTATGTAAGTAATTATGTAGGTAACTTTAACCAAGCAGATTAATTACCATTTCAAAACAAAACAAACGAAATCGATTTTAATGAAGTAGGTACCTACTTACCTAATTAAACTTTCCATAAGTAAATGGTGAGGATACAAGTAATATTATTAAAGAAAAACAAAAAACCCGACTGGAAAATGTAGTACCCTATGTCGAAATTCATCAAGCTGATTAGGCTGTAGCATGGTTTAATAATATACTCCGCCAGGTATACTCGTAGCATTCCGGTCACGTGAGCAACACATAGTGACGTCAATCAATGCTTAAGAGGGCCGCGACGTTCTGAAATTTCCATACAAACGCGCTACTCAAATTTCTTGAAAACCGTTTGTCAGATTATGATGAAATTTAGCATGTACAATTAAATTAACAATATCTTCGCCCCTATGTTCTTGGATTTTTTTAAAAACGTTCTCCAGCGAAAATAGAGCTATGAAAAATATCCACATTTTAAGGGGTCACTTTTGACTGATTTATTCAATAGGTAGACAAAGCAAATCAAAAATTCCATTACACAGGGAGGTTGTCTACATCATTAGCTGTTAAATGAATCAATAATACAAGGGAAATTCTTAGTAACTTAAGAATGATTACAGTAGTGCAAAAGTCATTAAAAAAATTAAAATTGCACTTTGTCACTCTGTAGGTAAGTGTAGAGGCTCATCAGTATCATTACTCGCTCTCTTCACTCGTCTTCTTCTTGTAGACGAAATGGCTATAGAATACCTTAAGCCAAAGCGAAGTTAGTCTAGGTCGCCTAGGTCGAAATTAGTTAGGTCGCCGGACTCTTAAGCAAGACCGAAAGTGCAAAACAGACGGATAACGATGACGTCATTTGTGTTTGCTTCTGGAATGCTAGACCTTGTTTTTTGGATCATGGGCTGTAAGAGGTGCCAAAGAAATCTCATACATACTTCCATACAAAAATACAAATACAAAAATATTTAAAACACACAATTTTAAATTAGGACCCTGTCTGCTGCCGTAGCGTGAGCTGTGTTGCAGCAGCCAGTGCCTTCCCAAAACTAGGTACACATTACAATTATTTAAAGGTACTTTTTCTATGATTGAATAGGTGCGTAACAAAGAGTTTTACAAATAGTAGATACATACATACATAAATATATATATGTTTACAATTATTGATGTGTTCAGTTATTTAGGGTGTAGTTTAAGTGTGGTGTGAGTAAGGTTGTAAGTGTGTGAAGATTTATGAGTACATGTAGTGGCAGCGTGTGTTGGATGACGATGAAATTGTATGATAAATGTGTGTACGTGAGTTTGGTTATTCGAGTGAGTTATTCATACATGAATCCATGGTTGACTTTAGTTCACTTTCATTAGTATGGTTTCTAAAGATTTGTAATCAAACCGTTGAAGCCATTCGTAGATACCTAGTTGCTTTTAGTTTGTGTGAATGAAAATTGTTCATTTTTTAAATTGTGACCTAAGCAAGTTATAGAGGATAAGGGCCATATGGTTATAGTGTCTCCATGAAAGAGCAGACTTGTATCTGGGTACTGGGTATTTGTCACGTCTTTTGTTGCTGACGGTAGGCGTTGTATCTCTATGATACGTTCGCATACATTAGTATGCGAATATTTTTCTAACAGAAGCTATGTACTTTGCAAATGTTACATACACTCGAAAAACATAACCCTCCTTGCGCGGTCGGGTAAAAAACAGATCAATTTAATTTTTCTATTTACAAAAAAGTTAGCTAAGCTGGTAAATCACGAGGTATTCAATATAGATAGTAAATAAAGCTCAGTATATTTCCTAAGCCATAACTCCCCTGTTGAATATTACGCGGGGGTGACAATTAGGGTGGAATATCGTTTAGCCGAGTTGTGATTGATGCCAATTTCACCCTCAACTGTCTTGAATTATGCAAGCTCTTCATTAACTTTCATAAATTACTTTAGAATTTGGGGCAATGTAACTTACCTCAGAGCCCGGAGTAACGCGGGAAATATACGGTAATCTTCGTGTCTTAGTAGAAGGACGATTTTCTGAGATTTCTGTGGATTTCTGTGTGGTTTGGAGATGAGTTCGTAAGGTGCATTCACAGTTCACACCACAGTAACTTTATGTCAAGCAAAGTTTTCCTTTTGTCAGAAATCAGAAATCAGAAATCAGAATTTATTGATAACTCCTATAGTTACACGTCACAGTTGAATATTTATAATTCAAAACGAATGTCAGAATAATAATAATTGATAATTATGTCAAATAAAAAAATAATTCATTAATGTCATTATACAGATAAGTATAGTAAAAATAGTTTAATATTATGTATAGCTATTATTATACAAAATAATAATAGTTCAAAAATCTCTTATTTTAAAATAAGCTTCAATGTCATAAAACATTATTATCTAGTAACCAAGCTCTCATCTTGGTTTTAAAGCACGCGGTAGAAGGCGCATCCCGAACGGAATTTGGTATACGGTTATAGACCGCCGGCCCTAAACTATACACTGACCTCTTTGACTTGACGAGACGATATGAGGGGACGATGTGACATATACTCGTACCTCCTTACTAATAAACGTTGTATAACTTTGGAATAGTTATGCAGTGTTTTTACATTTGATCGAATAAGACAAAACACTAGGTACTCGTAAAACATTCCGAAGCCATACATTTACCTATTATTAAGTAGTAGTATTGAGTAGGTACATTATTATACCTACCTACTCCTTATTTAATGTTGAAAAACCATGTTAGAGGTCTTCGGGTGGCCTAAAAATTTGACGGTAGAGCTTTTTTAGAGTACGTAATTTAACCAACTTATTTTCCTGACTCTTTATTTAATGTTGAAAAACCATGTTAGAGGTCTTCGGGCGGCCTAAAAATTTGACGGTAGAGCTTACTTAGAGTACGTAGAGTAATTTAACCAACTTATTTACTTGACTCTCTTTAATGTTAAAAAAACCATGTTAGAGGTCTTCGGGCGGCCTATAAATTTGACAGTAGACTTACTTAGAGTACATAGACTTACCTACTTACTTACTTGCTGCTGTAACAGCGTGGTCCAAATAAAAGACGATCTTAAATAATAGATCGTACTGTCACTCGAAGTTGGAGATTGCTGCTTTGAAGTATTCTTCTGCGTACATAACTACTTAAAGGGTGATCACAACAATTTCTACAAGTACTTTTGAAAAGTTACGCAAGGTAAGTAACTTACATCGGGTTCGGTCCTAACAGCTGTAAAACAACTCCTCATCAACCTTTACAAATATTTGCAATTAAATCAACTCCATCTGGATACAACCCTTGCATATCTACCAAAAGGTAAGTGACCCAATTTCAAAGGTCTTCGTAATCAACGCTTATCGTGCTTCTTTGATGAAATAGAAGGAACAGGAAGGTCTAAGGGTTTACGGAAACTTTTTGTTTGTACGGAAACTTGTACTCGTAGGAAAAAAATCGACTTACGTAACTCTTTAGAAAACTTTTCGCCTTTGTCAACTCTTCGCAATTAGCTTTTAAACAGAAAATGTAAACGCAACGCCATTCATCATCTTATGTAAGGGCTGTATTTTGTCAACATTTATTTTTCAAATTCATTTTATTGCTCTTTCATACATTTCTGAGCTCAGTGACACAGTTTCCTAGAGAGGAATTTTTCGTTTAAATGCGTTAAATACGTTTCATTTCGTTTAGGAGATACGAGTAACTTTGCTGAAAGATGCAACCCTTGGCGTAATTCAGAATTATTTTATACTGGCTGTTACCCGCGACAATGGTCGCGTGTATTGAGAAAATAGTATCCAAAAACCTTCCTCGTTATTTACTGCAACTTATCATCAAATACTTATCATCAAAATCTGTTCAGCCGTTTAGCCGTGAAAAGCCAAAAAACAGACAGAGAGACAGAGTTACTTTCGAGTTAAAATATTACTAGCTGCGCCCCGCGGTTTCAACCGCGGTTAAAAAGTATTCTAGACTATGATCTATCTCTGTGCCAAATTTCATCCAGATATGTTCAGCCGTTCTGGCGTGAAAGAGTAACAAACATCCATCCATCCATCCATCCATTCTTACATACTTTTGCTTTTATAATATTAGTAGGATAGTATGGATTTAGGTACCTACTATGATAGAGCAAGTTGTATCATATTAGGTTTTTGATTTTATTTTATTTTTTTCTTTTGAGTTGTTTATGTTTGACAATTATAATTATGTGACGAAATGGAATTTGAATTTGTAATTATTGTTGTTATTATTATTTTTTGTCATTATTTACTTAATGTTAAATTTGAAATTTGTAATGTGAAAATGAATAATGTAGATACATATAATTTGTAATTAATTAATATAATTGGCATGTGCCGTTTTAATAAATAAATAAATAAATAGGTAGGTACTTACTTTTACTTAATATCGTCACGCCTTCTCCCCGAAGAGGCTGGCAGAGGTGTATTACAACACCCTCCCTTCGACAGGCGATATTCAGTCCCTAACGAGATAGGGGGCGCGCCAGTCGCCGTGTAGTAGGTGATCAAGCTTACAGCTTTTACTAAGCTAAGCCATAATACGAAAAAACAAGGTTTAGCACTCTGGGAGCAAACACGTAATGACGTCATCATCATCACCAGCCGTCTCTTTCGAACTATTTGCAAACGACTTATTTCGGTCTTGCTTGCATCGATTGACGTCACTACGTGTTGCCCACGTGACCGGAATGCTAAACCTGGCGGAATATTTTAATATACCATGACTAAAACTATGCTATAGAAGTTAAACAAGTCCTCTACCCACGCAGGTCTGCAAACGTCTTACTCACCGACTGAATCACGTCACATCTTAATGATACAATAAATAAAGCGAATTTAAACTACATTTTAGTCGAGTGACCCAGTTCCGAGCCATCTCGTTATCACGCTTATCATATTTCAGGGGCTTAGAGCGCTTAGAGGAAAGATTGGCGCGCGGCCAACTGCGCTGCGGAGGGTACGATCCGACCAACTTATCTTAAGACTTAAACGAGGGAGCTACCATCGTATTTTGTGAACAAAATTACCAGCCAGCCGTAGAACGTTTTTAGTTCTATCGTTTGGCCAACGGCCGGTCTGTAATCGCGAGCGCGTCGGGCGAATTTCACGCCTTGCTTCATCCTTCGGTAGACTACCCGCACATTGCAATTTTCATTTTGCTACTTAATTTTTTATTCATGAAGTCGTATCATTATCCTTGTTCTGGACATTTATCTGTGGTTGTAATTTTTAACAATGTATGAAAACAATTTACCATTTTAAGAATACGGTTTCTCTCTAAATTACGATTGTCTATGTGTGACTGCACAAGATGGATGGTTATGTTTTTCAAGTGTATGTATGTATGTGGGTATGTATGAGGTTTCTTTGGCACGCCTAACAGCCTAAACAGCTTGATGGATTTCGACATGTGAGATGTCATTTGAATCGTCTTGATAGTGGAACTTGGAAGTGACATAGGGTACAATATTTTGCAGCCGGATTTTTTTTTCTTCTTTTAATAAATGTTACTTGTTTACTCTATGGCCTTGGGCTTGGTGCCAACTAAACAGCCTACCGCTTAATATAATTGAGTATAGGAGTTACGGTCAAGTTTTTCGAAACACAATAGCTTCCCGTAGAAATAATTATATAAATATAAATAAATAAATTCGGGATACTTCTACACACATTCGCCTGACCCCAAACTAAGCAAAGCTTGTACTATGGCTGCCAGAGACTGATATACATACTTATATATTTTTAAATACATACTTAAATACATATTAACACACAGACATAGAACAAACACAAATGTTCATCACATAAATGTTTGCTCTAGGTGGGAATCGAACGCCCCCACGCTCAGATTCTTCAGATCAAATAGATTTTTATCTTTCCCTCATCTCGTCTACTTCTACAGATAAGTTGTTAAGGCGCCGTCATAGCACGATATTTCACCCACACACACGTTTACTTAAGCCGCTTCGTATAGAGTTGAAAATCGCATATCATATTTGATGGTAAAATGAGATCGGCGCGTAAAATTACATTTGTTTTTGCCATATTAATGGTATTAATCGTAACAACGACACAAATGAAAATAAGTTGCTCGGTTGAACTTTAGAGAACTAATCTGGCTATTTACTAATCGAAAAAAAATGTGGTGTAATCGCTGAAAATGTATAAAACGTTCCGATAGTTTTTTTTTAAATAATCTTTTTGTTTTTTTTTTCCAAAATGACAATTATTTTCTAAATTGTTCTTCGGTTAAACTTGAGCTGGTTGTTTCTTCTACCAGCTGTATTTTTTCTACCTGATCATCATAATTCTTCATATCAAACTAGGCGCAAACAAAATTCTTGTTTTAGGTGATTTCGTAATACGGGGCCTTAAGGGCGCCCTGACAGGCCACTGCCTTTATATCCGTTAAGCTCTTAAAATATTTACCTATTCCTAGTCCTCCAGCCTTACAACTAACATCATCATACAGGGTAAAAGAAAAGATGGTATTCATTAAGAAATAAAAACTTTTATTATTATCAGTTCAAATATCGTATTTACATTTTTTAAACGAGTAAAAGCACATTGTTTATACATTGTCTAAAATAAAAATGGATAAATCTGTAGCGGGACAATTTCATGATACGTAAAATTATAAAATGTAATTGTAATTACTTAATTAAAATAATTATTCTATAGTACTGTGTAAAATTATGAAATAAATCTCATAAGGGTGGTCCGTGTAGCGCGGAACTTATAAAGGCAATGGCAACTTGTATAAGACTGCAGTACTGAAGACTCGGTCACTTACAGCTAAGGAGACGTTTCAAAGTTAAGACGGTATCATGCTAAAATCCACCCTAAATCCCTGTCATTACGGTAGGAATCAGATATACTTAGACGCAAGACGTCGCGGTTCGACCCACAACACGCGGTTATGCTGTACTACGCGCAAGAATCGAATGCTACCTTACATACAAGTGATTAAAGTGGATATTAGCATGTGGGCAAATAGCACGACTGCGATTGTACAAATTCGCTCGTCTACATGAGATTAAGCTACCTCAGACTTGTGAAAATCAACCATATCTGGATTTTTACAAAACGACGTCATTTCAGCCAATAAGCAATCGAGTCCAAAGAAAAAAAAACAACTAACTTAAATCGTCATCTATGTACAGTTTTCGTTCCATCGTAACGCGAACGACCTAACATCAGTTCTTCATTATACAAATGCAAGTTGTATACAATAGAATTTCGACTATTCTCTCGAAATATAAATGCTCCTTTTGCTTACATTTTATATGTTACATGGGCGGTCCGCCCTAGTGCCTCACTCAACGGGTGAAATTGAAATATTAACCTCGCATCCCACACTGGGGTCGCGAATTTTGCATCAAATAAGCGAAATAAAAGCGGTAAAAACGGATCCAATCAACCTCCGAGTTCGAGTAGCTTGTCAGTAAGTACCGAAACTATTTCGATTCGATTCAAACCCGCGACCCCGACACAAACATAAAACTTAACAAATCTATACATTGAAAATATTGCGTTTCACAATCTATACAATTTACGTACTATTTTGGTGTTCGGAACCGAATTTTATTAACTACTCGTAAGTTCAGAGGGTGGCGCTCATTTGTGACTTCTTATCAATCTTTTTTGTGCTCGAGTAATTGTTTTTTTTTTCTTTTTGTTCAAGCCCACCCTCTGACCTTATAACGTTTCTAAAGCTCGTATTTAGGTATTACACTAAGTTGATCTACGCTCACTAGTCGATGACCCGAGCCACGAGTATGACAATACTGGACAGAAAAAAGCTGTTAAAAAAGTGACTACATATTTATGCCGTACAAGTTTGCGTCTTGATTTACTGTTTTAGAAATTTAGGTGAGATAAACCAATCCGCTAGCTTTTGCTAATCGACGCTCACGCGTCTCTGTGACGTCGCTCTGCTGTCAGAGAGAACAGAGGTTCAAAATACGTCAGAAGTCATGCTACTATTAAAAAACTACTAAAACGTTTAGTTTCAACTGCACCACTTTTAGTATACTAAGTTTAATTCGAGTTGTCAAGCCAGTTTTCCTTCCAGTACAGTCCCAAGTGGCCCAGATCACACCCGCACACCGACAACGACTTACAAACTTACATTACCGATTCTCTGATAGTGGCAGTGATACGACGGTCACGTCGTTTTTTTTTATCTAATAAGGCTCCACTGTGTAAACTCGCCTATTTTTTAAGCTGAAAGCAGACTATTGCCGCGATTGCCCGCGAAAGTGGTCTTATTGGTTGTTACACTTTGACTGCTCAAAACACATCCGTTGTTTTTCTAGCGTTACTGCGCCAGTAAGCTGAAAACCCCCGACGCCAATACGACGGGGTGTTATAAGTTTTAAGTGTGTGTGTGTGTCTCTCTCTCTCTCTCTCTCTCTCTCTCTCTGTGTGTGTGTGTGTGTGTATGTGTGTGTGTGTAAGTGTGTGTCTGTCTGTGGCATC
The DNA here is from genome assembly GCA_911728515.1 of Peribatodes rhomboidaria. Lineage (NCBI taxonomy): Eukaryota > Metazoa > Arthropoda > Insecta > Lepidoptera > Geometridae > Peribatodes > Peribatodes rhomboidaria. The sequence goes on along the minus strand of OU452179.1, from coordinate 12,478,507 downwards.
GTATCTCCCGAACGAATTCAAAATTCAAACTTCAAAATCATTTATTGTCAGCTGTGTAGTTACAGGTCACATGGATGAACTGATTTTGTTTTTTTTTTTTATTTGAAAGGTAAATTAGTCGGGAGTGTTCTTAGATAGGTATGTTTGATGAAAATCAGTGTTGATAAAAATAGGTTTTGACTTTTTTTTTAATTTTTATTTTTTTCTTGTTGATCAATAATAACGGCGTATCGGCGCTTTGGGCTATCGCGGCAACAGTCTGGTTCCAGCTTAAGATTCAATTGAGATAAATTTAGTTCATGATTGTACAGCGACCGGCAACAAAAATGACACGAGTATGAGATGACAACTAAATTTTTGCTTAAGTTTTATTTCGATGTGAGTCGTTAATAGAATCGTGTTGTAATTGTAACTTTGAATTATGAGATACATTTTTTCGTCGTATTATTCGATTTTTTTTTTAAGAATCTTGTAGTACCTAAGTTATAAATTCTCCTGTAACAAATCCAAAGTTTTTCGAGTTTCGTTCACAATGTGCCATATTTTTTGACGGACGCTGTACCATCTATTTATCAAAGATCGGATTCTTGTAAATCTATAAAATTACTATTTAGGAACACTAGGACTTTCTGCAAATACATACAGAATAGTTGAATGTTGATATCGTCTTGTATAGAATAGTTATTTGTCTATGGAAGTTGAAATCGATAACAAATTAAACATTTTCTAATAAGTTACCTACAATTGTAAATTGAATATCTCGTTTTATGATAGAAAAAATAACTCAAAAAATACGTGGTAATTACATTGTTGTTAATTAAATTGTTATGAGATTAAATTTGATTCTGTAAATTACTTAAACAGTTTAATGAGGAGTCATCACCATATTCTCGAACAAAATTGATAATCCTCCGTAAAAAAGTTTAATTTCAAGTTTAATATTCTCGAACAAAATTGATAATCTTCCGTAAAAAAGTTTAATTTCCTTCTTTTGCCAACTCTACAAATAAGCTGGTAGGTTTTTAAAGTGAAGTCTATAATCGAAATCGAATTCCATAGACATTATACTCAAAGCCTACTCTGATGTGTGAGATAGTATCCAATTCCCTCTCACTCTCACGAATTTCTTTAAGAGAGAGATAGAGACAGATAATATAGCACGCGCCAGAATAGCGCCTCTGTTAACATTATTGAAGCAATTACTTTAACTGTTGGCACAAATTGGTGTTTAATTTCTGCTACAATCTATTCTGAAATCACAGATACAAAGTCTAAGTTAGACAAGACGATATAGTAAGTTACTTTACATTATTTAGAATTTTAGAACGTAGTTGCCAATGTGCCGGTTTTACTAATCGCAGTGTGGGGAATAGTATGGATGGAACACGGATGATAGCGATGCTGAGCGACCGTGAATCGTATCGCCGCGCAATAAGGTTCGTGGTCGCGCAGCGTCGAAAGCAAACCGTAACCGTCATGGCAATGAAATGCCATGGTAGGCCCCTAATATCAATTTTTAATACACTTAATTCACTGATCTATAAAGATTCTCGAATTTGAGCTTTTTGGATCAGGGAATAAATTGCTTTTTTCCATTTAAAAAAGATTAACATTTAGGCCTTTACTGGAATTTAAAAATTACCAAACACGATTTTAAGGTTGGGTTTATATTTAAGAACACGCGAGTTGAACTCATAACTGTTTTATAGAATTTTAGTACCTACTTAGTAGTATTTTTTAAAGAATTAACTGAAAATTGCTTGTTTCTATAAATGTTCTGTCCATACTTTTCCCGCGCTGCCCCATAACCTCTAAGTTCCTAAGTTTCCTTACAGTGAGGGACCTAATTTTCGCTTACTGGTTAATTGAACTAGTCTTCTCTAGACGGGTCTACCTTCTATCTACGCTCCCTAACCGGATCGAAGAGACTTACAACTAATATTTTGTTATAAATCGTCGAATTTTCCTATCAAGTTACAATTTACAATAGGACGGTCCCACACTTTACTTGAGATCTGTCTATATGTATAAAGTGTAATATGCCATCCCCCTTACACTAATAAACATTGCATAGCCTCAGGAAAGGTAGGTATACAGTGTTTTGTCTCTTTCGAACAAGTTGAAAAATTATAAAGAAAGAAAAAGACAAAAAAACTATTCCGAGCCTATTCAATGCTTAATAGTAAGGGAGCATGTCTTTAAATTAAATCAAATGATCAAAATTAATTCACTCTTATTAGCATTCTTCGTTCATTCAAATTTTCAACCACTATCACCCTATACATTTTTCGTTCTGGTTTTTTTAACTTTTTATTCTTGGTTGAGATCGAATGATTTGATTTAAAGATAGTCATCTTACACGCTACAATTTTGGTGTAATTTTCAATTCACATAGTATCACTGGATCGCTCGCAACCAAAGATGTGTGCGTGAGAAGCTAACGCAAGCGTGCAATACATAGGTACATCCACACTACTCTAACACAGTACAACAAACAGAGATAAAGGATATAATTTACGCTCACAGCGGGAAATTATTTACCCTTTTGAATTTTTCATACATGTGGTCTGTGAACCTCGCAATGAGGTATGAGATGACGTCATATCTATTTGCATCTCTTTCGCATAGCTATTGAGAGCAAACGAGAGGCGTCGACATTTGACGTCATTCTTGATCACATCCGACGACGCGAGTCGTGAAAAAAGGGCTTTTCAATTATTTTAACGTGTATTTTATACATTTCATAGTACGTTTCCATTTATTCCTGTTTGGTGCATTGTGTATCGTTACCGCCACACTAACTTTGCTATTTGAGCACCGTGGAAGGAATGCGTGCATAAGACTGTTACAACGTAGTAACAGAGTATCAGATGCTTCGAGCTCTAAACTTTGTATTTCCCTGCTAGCTTCGTCCCGTAATACCCCTCACTATACGACAGTGTTAATTCAAGTTCAAAATTAGCCTGTATGTTAATCCAGGTAAGGTCCATTCCAAATCCGGTGAGTCGTTTCAGAGTTAAGTAAAAACATACACACACACATTCACAAGCTTGCGCATTTCCTATATTAGTGTGATGTGATGTGATGTGATAAGCGCAGAGATGTGTGCGTGATCCGCTTACTCTCTCAAAGCACTCATATGTGTACGGCTGGACGCAGGGCCGGATTTGAAGGTGTGAAGGCCTCTAGTAATAATTACACGAATAAAATATAAAAAAACAGTCAAAATGTTTTGCAATTGTATTTATTGCAAGAAACAAATTAAATTTGTTTAACAATTTATATTTTTTAAAGTAGGAAGTAAATTTCTTCTTTTTAATCTCTATTGTGGGGGCGCTCTCTTCTGGAGGCCCCGGGGCTATAGCCCCGCCTGCCCTCCCCTAAATCCGGCCGACTATACGAATACGCGGTACACGGAAACATTACACATGAAGTTAGGTGAAATACCTAGTTTTGAGCTCTTAGCGTATACTATGTGCTTTTGCCCCAACAGATGCGATTACAGTTTCGCCTTTCAGAGCATTCTGTTCGTGTGAAAAATGAGAAAAGTCAATCGGAGGGGCTCTACACATCGTATAGTTATCATAAGACTGAATTAGAGTTAACATCATCGACATTTATCCCTTAGTAAATATAAATAAACATCTTCAAAACTTTTACCAAATTATGAGCATATATTTCCAGAATAAAAATCTTTTTTTAAAATAATAAGTCATACTCTTCTCGATTATAGATATACATGGCACACTGCTCCGTTTATATACTTTTAAGATATATAATACACTCGTTACCTATCAGTTTTACCTTGTCGCCATAGAATAATTGAATTATATGGATGGATATTCCGTTGGAAGCTTAAAAGCGCTAGATACGAAACGATAATGTCGAAGCGATCGACGGATGGACAAAACAATGGGGTGGCGAAATACGCCTTCACACTCACGACACGACGGACCCGCTCCGGACTGAAGGCGACCGGACGTCGACGCAATTAAAACTATAGGAATTGAAACGTACTAACTAACGCACGTCGCCGGTCGGTCGTCGGTCGGCGGTCGGTCGGCGGTCGGTCGGCGGTCGGTCGGCGGTCGGTCGCCGACGGTGGCTGGCTCGCGCGGCTCACTTGATGGTGGCGTGCCGCGTCTCCGAGTGTATGCACACGCCTTCTATTGTGAAAATCGACACCTCTGTAACAATACACAACACTTTGTTATTACTCGAAAAGTTTGGGTTTCGTTTCATTTTAGAAATGCAATATTAAAGGACGAAATTAAGGCGCCGTCATAGCACGATTTTTCACGCACCCACACGTTTACTTAAAAAGCTTCATTTAGTGTTGAAAATCGTATGTTATCGTAATTCCTTCACGTACTCGTATGCAATGCCACTCATCACGGTCCTTAGTATTGCACCCGATCTCGTATGCCATACCAGTATGCCAGTGAGCAAACGAGTACGTATGCTTTGTGCTGAAGTTGCATAGATGGAGTAGGAAGTCAGCAGCGTTCGTAGCATTCGAGCTGCTCGGTCACAGCAAGCTGACTCGTCCTCACGAATGCAACTATGTTATATTCTGCACCAAATTACCAATACTGTAGCAGGGTACTGTACTGATCGTCATGCAGATCGCGCAGTCTCTGGCTGCAGCAGCGCCGCCGCCAGCCTGTGTACATCTCGTCCCGCGTCACGGAGCACGTACAACTATGATATTTATGTACCAATAGACTAGCAGTGCACTGACCGTCATAGAACAGTCTCGGCGAGAGGTCAGCCAACTACGGCACCAGCAACGCTCTCGGGGCGGACCCGCGGCGCATGGGATCAGACTGTAGCAACACCGCCGCCAGTCTTAGAGCATCTCGTCCCGCGGCACGGAGCACGTATAACTATGATATGCTCTTGTCTGTACTGACCGTCGTGCAGGTCATGCAGAAGTAGGCGAAGTAAGACGCCAGCAGAGACCTCGGGACGGGGGCGCGTCGCGCAGGATCCGGCTGTAACAGCGCCGCCGCCAGCCTCTCGGCGTCTCGTCCCGCGTCACGGGCGCGAGAGTACATACAGCTATGATATTCCGTGTCTGTACTAACCGTCATGCAGGTCACGCAGTCTCGGCGAGAGGTCGGCGAAGTACGGCGCCAGCAACGTTCTCGGGCACGCTGCAGCAACGCCGCCGTTAGTCTCTCAGCGTCTCGTCCCGCGTCACAGACGTGAGAATATATTTGACAATGATTTACTCTGTATGTACTAACCGTCATGCAGGTCACGCAGTCTCGGCGAGAGGTCGGCGAAGTACGGCGCCAGCAGAGCCCACGGGCGGAGGCGCGGCGCGCGGGATCAGGTTGCAGGAGCGCCGCCGCCAGCCTCTCGGCGCCTCGTCCCGCATCACGGAGTACGTACAACTATGATATAATCCTATGCTAAACTACATGTCTGTACTAACCGTCATGCAGGTCGCGCAGTCTCGGCGAGAGGTCGGCGAAGTAGGGCGCCAGCAGAGCCCTGGGCGCGGAGGCGCGGCGCGCGGGGTCCGGCTGCAGCAGCGCCGCCGCCAGCCTCTCGGCGTCCCGGCCCGCGTCCCGCAGGCGCGGGAAGGCGGCGCCGAGAGCGCGCGCCGGCCACGAGCCCCAGCGCGCCACGTGCGAGCGCAGCGTGCTGAGCCGGGACACGCCCAGCCAGCTCTCTTCGGTCGGCGTGCCTACCACCTGATAGGGAGGGGGGAATTACAAGCTGGATGTAGGCGGGGGGAGATAGAGCTCGATTTACGATTTTTTTAAAGCAAGCAAATTCGTGTAGGCCGAGTGGATAGGCTAGCCCTGATGTCAGAGTTTCTAGGCCGCCCGAAGGCCTCTGGCATGGCTTGTAAGTTTTTTCTTTTAAACTTCTTTACTTCAACCAAAAGGTTCGATCTCTTCTTTTTCATTTGCATTTTCATTTGTTTTTATGCTTTGACACTAAATTTTTTTTTCTTGAAAAACGGTCTTTGGGTGGGTGACGGATTTTACAATTGAACACTACCGTCGGAGGACAATGACACAACGACAAGGACAGCAAGGATGGAGGACACTGATTGTTCCTACATCAACAAAAACCACAATTAAGGCGGCCTGAAACTCTGAAACCAGGAAGGCTATTCTTACAAGTCGAGATACTTCTTTTGTCTTTGTCGCTCTCGTTTCAAACGTCATAGGAGTGAAAATAGCGAAGAAACATCTCGAGCATCAAAAACAGGCTAGCGACTCGACCCATACGGACTTACTTGTTTTTTAAGCTCTTTGACAGACTCCTTCAAGCCCTAGTTCAAGCCTACCTTAAATATCTTGTCGAGCTGATCGTGCGTGTCCCTCACGCCGGGGAAGGTGGGCACGCCGCAGAGCATCTCCACGAATATGCAGCCCACACCCCACATGTCGAGCGACGTCGAGTACTCCGTACTGCCCAGCAGCACGTCTGCATGACAAAACAATGTATGTCAATAACATGACTGGCAGAGGTGTACAACAAATCTACAAATGTAAAAATTAAACTAGTATAAAAATTTGAAAACCTTCCTTAATTATGGTAATAACAGTCTCTCAATGTCATCTTTAACATAAAAAAAATCACAATCGGTCTACCCAATTGGGAGTTAAGATGCCATAAATTCTTTCTTTTTCTTTTTTTGATTTACAGCCCAAACACACACACGTCAAACTAACTCATAACAACCCTCTTTTGAGTCGGAGGTTAATCATGTTTTCCACTCATTTTTTTTTTCTTTATCAAGTTTTCTTGTGTCGAGAATGTCATGAAACACACACAGACAGCTAGCACCCAGACCCAGAACAGATACCCTATTACTACGAACTTTATCACAGTCCGTTCTTTAGCTCTTTGCAACAGGGAGTTAGTAAATGGAGTAGAGGTGGTTTGTCGCCACAAGCCGTTGCAGACGTACACAGCGCCAGCCAGGAGGTGGAAAGGCCGACGCCGCGCGCCTGGGAATCTGTGCTCGGGGCGTTACTCTAGCCTCATTGTAATCACGCCGCTACAATCATGTAACGCGTGACGTCCTACCAACTGAGGCATTCTGTGCTTTAATGGGCCGAATGCCATTCATCTCTTTCGTATTCATTTGATGACTGCTACGGTAAATGAGAAGATGACAAAATGGCTTATCTATTATTGGCATATTTACTGTAAGCAAGTATACATTTGAAATTTAAAAAGCCCCCGACTTCGATTTCCATCAAACATAGTATAAAAAAAAACAAAATCAAAATCGGGTTTCGGGACCTACGATGCCACAGACACGCGCGCGCGCGCGCGCACACACACACACACACACACACACACACACACACACACACACACACACACACACACACACACATGTCAAACAAATAACACCCCTTCGTTTTTGCGTCGAGGGTTAAACATTAGGAACATCAGAAATGTGAGGACGCATCACGGTAACCACCCAACAATGACAGATCGCCGTTGCCAAAATAGGCATGAAATGCATCATCATGGTATGTAATAGTAGAGAGAAGGACAGCGGTATACTTCATTTGTAAGCACTTGCTGTAGTTTCATGTGTGTAATTACCTGGAGGCCTGTACCACAGCGTGACGACTTCGTGCGAGTAGGTGTGGCTCGGTACGGACTTGGCGCGCGCCAGACCGAAGTCGGCCAGCTTCAACTCTCCGTGGGAGCTTATTAATAAATTCTGAGGCTTCACGTCCCTGCAAGCAAACAAACACTCATGAGGACAAAAGTTATTACCTATTGAAACTAGTTGCTCTGTGAGGTGAAAACCTCGCGAGTTTGTAAATCCCCTGTAAATCCGTAAAATATTGAATTTTATTATGGAAACTGACGTGGCCGACAAAAAAAAAATTGGTTGTCTGTAAAGTCGGTTTACTGACGATAGTTGAACGTGACAACGTGCTCACTCAAGTAGGAGAGAGACGGATGTCGAACGCTGCCGAACGCAAAGGCCGATTGTGCTTCTTTGTTGCTCGTTCCGCGCTCTCGCTTGCACTTCAAGCCTTACATGGAATGCCTCAGAGCGAGGTAACGCCGCATGAGTCATGTTTTTTCGTAAGTGCAGCCGGCTCTATCGAATTATAAGACGTTGTCACGTTAAAAACTATTTAATTATCGAACCTGCTCACAAAATTACACGAGAATCTTTTGAGAAATGCAAGTGTAGAAATTTTAATGTAAAATGAATTGAATTAATTTGCCGAATCTGGAGTAGAGATGCATCGCTCACTAACGCTTGCTCGATCAAAAATAATTAAAGTATGAGGTTAATACCGATCCACGCCGATGCGATATAAAGTAAATGTAATTAATTAAGCTGTCACTCGTCTGTCTGTTTATTAAATTTTCAAGGCAATTAGGAGTCTAAATTGATCATTATCAGTCGAGAATGTAATGAGTATTCAAAATAAATCAATCAGGAACTTTTTATAACGAACTAATGCGAAAAGAACTAGAAAATTGCAGATTAGGAGCACGGGTCGCGCAAGGTAAACAACATTTTACAAAAACCGGCCAAGTGCGAATCAGACGCGCGCACGAAGGGTTCCATACCATTTTCTATAGAAACAGCAAAAAAAAAAATACGTCTGTTGTATGAATGTCTTAGATTATTTTACTGTTTTTTAGTATTTGTTGTTATAGCGGCAACAGAAATACATCATCTGTTAAAATTTAAACTGTCTAACTTTCACCGTTCATGAGATACAGGCTGGTGACAGACGGACGGACAGACAGACGACGGACAGCGGAGTCTTAGTAATGGGATCCCGTTTTACTTTTGGGTATGGAACCCTAAAAAGTAAAGTTGCTAAACTTATACTACATTACTACACCATACTTCAGTACCAGGGGCTACCATAACATCTTAAAGCCATGATGGTTACGTTTACTTTTCGACGCTGCGCGACCGCAAATCGTATCGCCACGCAATAAGGTCTATGGTTGATATCATGGTAGGCCACCAGTTACCTTCACCCTGGAGCCTGGGTTTTAGAATACGGCTTCGGTATCCTCTGCCCGTCGTAAGAGCCGACTAAAGGGGACCTTTGGGCTCGTAGGTGGGCAGATTTGGGAATCCGACCACCCTACCAAACGAACGAGCCCGGGGAAGACAACGGTGTGGCGTGGCCTGCATCGTTATGGTGAGAGACAAGAGACCAATCTCTGGGAAAGGTGCTGTTACAGGCAACGAGCTAGGGAGGCACCGGTGCGGTCTTATGGAGATCCCGGTGCCCTCTTGCCATGCACAGAGGATGGCTACCGAGGGGGTTTTAGTGGGTCAATCCCCACATAACCCGGATGCACCCGGGCATCTTTATGAAGATTTCCCCCCCGTCAACAAAAAAAAAAAAAAAGGCCACCAGTTACCTACTTTACATTACAGTTACCTTATTTTGAACATCTTAATCTTAAAACAACTCGCGATCACAACTTTAGTATAAGTCACGGAATAAATAGGAGAGTACGAAAGTATACTTGTCAAAATAAGACGTCGTCAAGAAAATTTGGGCGGATTATTACTTTCGAAAGCATAAGGTCGCTGGAGACGACACCACAACAACTTTTATTAGCTTTCGTTATATCGCCGTTAAACTTTTCAGAAAGAAACCGGAATTAGTTTTGACGTAACCTATTATATTCTGGAAGCAAGAAGTTTTAGCGGAGAGAATGTTATATCCTTTTTGGAAGCTTGTGTTTTATTTCAGTTGTTTGTTCTTAGTCAAAGATTGGTGTCGCCGATTTATTTCTTGAAAAATAAGTAATACATGGCAGAGGTGTAATACAACACCCACACTTCGCCGGACGATATTCAGTCCCAAATGTGACAGGGGGCGAGCCTGTATTGAGAAGTTCCAGTCATGTAGCAGATGACATACAATACCCACATATGTTCACACAATAAACAAATTGGTGCGTATCGTCGGCTGGGTTTGAACCCGATCCCTCTGGTTTGAGAGGCGGGCCTTCTCCAACTCATCTTACAATACATACAAAAGTGATCCCGGTCGAGATCAGCGAAAAAGTTGCTTGCTCATTTTCGGTTTATTTATTTTTCATTGTTCAATATAATCTTCAACGAACAAAGCGGACAGTGAATAGATGATAGCGAAGACAAGAGATGAATTAATTGTGGCGCAGTGGCTGCAATTGAACGAGACATCGCTATATAGTGTGGTGTCTTAGCTAATGTCGGTTTCGTGCAGAAATACCCACGAGTTTTAATTAATTAATTATATTACAGAACACGTAATATATAATAGACTTGGGCAGGATAGAGTTTTAAATGTTTCCTATATTTTAAAGAAAAAAAAAACATGTGGAATCCCTCAATTAAAAATATTGTACATTTGTCAAAATCATAAGACAAAGGCCGTTACTATCATATAATAGTAACATTTTGTGGCGCTGCGGCGCAGCAGGCTCCACTCGCCATTGTCGCTGCGGTTCGTGTTTAAAAACACGCCTATATAAAAATGCATGGGTGACCCCAGCGGCAGTGTTACCCACATATGTATTAATCTTAACAAATAAACGGTGGTAGTAGTTACCTCACGCCCGCACGTTACCGCACGCCGAACCAATCTATCGATTCTGAAAGAATTCGGAATAACCATAAGGCTGTCCGCTATCTGCTCTCAGCGAAAACTGAAATATTTCGGATCATCGCTCGTCGAAATCCTGACAGCCTGGAAAAACTGATGGTAGTTGTTCAAGTCGACGGGAAAAGACCACGCGGGCGCTCACCTACCCGTTGGTCAGACCTAATAAGGACGCTCACGGGCCTGGCAATACCTGAAGCGATTAAAACCGCCGAAGACAGAAACACGTAGAAGACTCAGATCAACCTAGAGTCAGATGGTGCACGGCGTATGATTTAGGTGAAGCCAAAAACCATCCAAAAACTGCGCTACTGTCGTATAGGTACACAACACTCACACATTGATGCAAAAAAACTACGCTACTCGCTTGGTCATTCTTACCTCGACATTATGTGCATTGGTTTATGGTAACATTTCGTATACATAAATATATATAGTGCATTATAAAAGTGTGACCAGGACTACATTTTGAGGTTCTTTTTAAAAACTGTGCAGTTTTTACGAGACAATTTTGAAAAAGCCGTAACATTAAACTCTTACAAATATGTGCAGTTTTAGAATATTAAATCTACTAAGGTTGTTTATTGGAACGGAAATTGCTAACGTAGAGTTTGGGAATTAATATTAGTTTTCGTGCAATTGTAAATGTTTTTAATGGCAACATTATCACGCGCAAACGTTTAAAAAGAAGTGGCTTCAGCGAGATATAACGCAGTGTTCCATCTTTTCCTCTAGGTTGATCTGAGGTGGAAGAGCATAGTGCATCGTGTGCACTCAATCATACTAGGCACGACCTTTAGCAATGAAGATGCCGACTAAGAAGAGTAGTTAAATAAATAAATAAAATTAAAATAAAAAAAGCCTTATTTTTCTTGTTAATAAATAAAACACATCTTTAACAAAAAAAAGTGTTTTCTTAATTTTTAACTTACTAGCTATATGTAAAATCTTAACTAATTGAACAAGAACCCTTCGTTAGTCGAAGGTGAAGGCCTCCTCTAGAGATTTCCAGCTGTCTCGATTTTTTGCTGTAGTCATCCACTGGTCGCCAGCAACTTGAACTAAGAACAACTTGGAACGGCCCACCGGGTACAAGAAAGAAAGGCAGACCAATTGCCCGGTGGGCAGACGAAGAGTAGTTACCTGTGTAAAACTCTTCTCCGGTGGCAGTATGAGAGCCCCCGCAGAAGCTGGAACATGAACAGTTTCACGTTGTGATGATTGAGTCCGCCCGGGTGCCTCTCCATGTATTGTGACAGATCTGTATCCTGCGAACCAAAGAATGCGGTTAACAATTTTATTGGAGCTCAAATGGATTGTTAAGAATAATGTGGCTATTATTTCGAGCAATAATAATCGTATCATAATCAAAATTTTTATCTAAGTAGTATGCCGAAAAAGGAGCGTGTTTTGGCTCCTTTAAGTCAATAGACAATAGACAATAATTTATTTATGGCAAAAAACACACAGAATACAGACAAAAACTTAACTAAAAAAAGGTGGAAACTTGGCTTTTTGCCACAAACCGGCCGCAACTCAGCATAGTGCTGGTTGTGTCCAACCAGCGCTGGTCTTCCGTTGCGACCGGCAGGTGACGTCACGCACGAGCAAGAGCTACATGGACTACGACTACGAGCAACAACGATAACAACATAAACATAGCGTAAGTACTGAACATAATATAGGTATAATTGAATTGAATAAATAAATATATAAAATTACACAGAAGGACAAATAATGAAAAATTCTGAAATGTAGGTGATTATTATAGTGAGTGTGAGTGGAAGAGATTGTGGAAGAGATTGCTCTTACTGAAAAGCTACTTGTTACTACTTTTTAGTATTCTAGGTAATTTGTTCTACAAACTCCGAAAAGAAATAAATTAAAAAAAACATATCTATGTAGCATGTCATCATCACCATCATCAACCATTTCCCACCCACTGCTGAGTATAAGTCTCCTGGACGGCTGTTCGTACACTTCGAGATATTTTCTGGTCTCTGTCTCTCTCGCTTGAAAAGTCATAGGAGTGAAAGTGATCAGATCTCATGTCAAGGGACAAAGAATAGGGGTACACCGGTACACCTGCACCGGTATTCTAATTCATTCGGAAACGTTTCCGTTCGGATTCCATAAATTTTAAACTATTTTTTTTCGAATCTGTTGCCGCATTCGCAAATTTTTAAACATGATTTATTCCCACGATCAGATTTATACTCGATTTTCTGTTCCGAAATGTATAAAGAGACTGAGGTTCGAACAATTAGAGTTCAAAATTTGTACATTCCGATCGGAAACATTTCCGAATGATTTAGAATACCGGTGCAGGGTAGGTATTCACAATCATTCGGAAACGTTTCCGCTCGAATTCCAAAAATTTTAAACTCAAATTATTCGAATCTCGGTCCGTTTACAAAATTATTTAAACGTGATTCATTCTTCCGATCGGATCTAGACATGATTCCCTAATCTAAAATCTATTAAGTATACTAAGATTCGAACAATTTGAGTTTGAATGTTGTGAGATCCGAACGGAAACGTTTCCGAATGATTGTAAATAGCACCGCTGATCTCCTCTTAAGCGCGCCATTATTTCCGGTCCTGTGTTATGCAGTATGTACTAACCACGAATTCAAAGACAAAGGTGAGCGTCTCGCGCGTATGCACGATATCGTGTAAGGTGACTATGTTGGCGTGTTTCAGCTCCTTCAGCAGCGACGCCTCGCGTATCGCCGTGAACGGGGCGCCCTCCTCCTCCTGCAGGCGGATCTCTTTCAACGCGACCACTTGTTGCGTTAAACTGTGTGATGGAAACAAATCTTTATTAATAAAAGAACACACCGATTCTACAAATTGTTTTTAAATTGTTATTGAATTGCCTCAAGTTGAAACTTTTTGTAGTGACATAAGAAAACAATTCATTAACAATATAAATAATGGGGTAGGCTGAAAACCAGCTCTGCGTGGACCTCGTCTACTCAGAACAGTGCTGAGCCTACTCCAATTGACAAAACAATTTATTTAAATTTTTAAATTATACTTAGTTTAGGTGTAATGATATAAGTACTTTTCTTTAATGTGTTATTAACTCATAGGTTTTGGGAAATAAATACATTTTTTTTTATTATAATAACAATTGCTTAGTACAATCGAGACCCCCGAAAAGGTTGACAGAGGTATATTATAAAGAACTACACTTCGCTGGACGATATTCAGTCCCAAATGTGATAGGGGGTGATCCTGTCACCATACACCGAACTCAAGTTATATGGCTGGCTTACATATTTAACAGCTGGGTGATGTCACCAGGTTGCACTGAGTGGAATTTATAGTCGAATCATTTCACCTTGGAATCTGTGCACCTGGTTGATGTCACCCAGGTGCAATGATTCGACATGTTTAGTGTACTTTGCGCACCTTGGAATTATATCACCCAGGTAAACAAAGGCGCCTTTTTTCATCTTTTTAGTGAACTTTGATTACCCACATACAACATGCTTAGAACTTCCAAATCAAAGGCTTTTATTTCGTTTTTAATATTAAATTATATCTTAAAGTATACCATCTCAAGCAGCGGCGCGCAGACAGATCGCTCGATCTTTTTTCAATGCCTACTCCATTTATGTAGACGTTCACTTAAGGAGTTGGTAAATATAAATTGTTATGTGCACAGAAAGTTTCAATTATCCTCCTCCTGTCGAATCGGTAGGCTGAAGCACGGTACTTACTTACTTAGCACTAATAGGGATAGAGTTTAAACACGCGAAAGCTTATAGTCAGGTATCGTGTGCTTTTTATTAGTGAAAGATTTTATTTTAAACCGTACCAGTACCGGACCTTTTTTTAATAATGTTATTACATACATATAGGTTACAGTGTATAATAAAATTGCACAATGATAAAACGAGTATTCGTTTATGTATATCTCTCCTTGGTTATAATGCGAAGAATGTCACTTTAGGGTCACTGCCAACCAACCACCATCTAGTTAAGTGAGGGCAGATGCCTCTCTACCGCGACGAAGAATGTAAAATATGGCATAATCGCCCCAATAAAAAGGGACTATACAATTATGCTGTCTTTTAAACACGTCGCAGTCTTGTCGTAGTAGATAATATCCCCATGTCTACGAACGAACCTCTTCATGGAATCGCTTTAGATTTAATTAATGTACACTAAGCTAATTTCCGGAGACGATCAACTTCCAATATTATCAGAAGATCAATCTCACCTCAAAGCAAACATGGTTTCTGTAGCATAACGAATACATAATCATGTACCGAGATTATACCCCGAGCTTCATAACGAATGTATCCGGATCCGAGATTATATTAAGGCTGCCTTTCCATTTATAGATGAGCGGCGCGAGGATGTGTAGCAAGGACAAACTCAGCCAATAAGATCATTTCATTTTACAGCGAAGTGGTGTTATCAGTGGAGTCTTTCTTTACTGGTGGACTTTAGCTACACCACTCGCGCTTCTCCTCTTATGGTGGAAAGGCCACATAACCGTGAAGATACATAGATACGACAGCCTGATACATGTATCTATAGCGATTACCATAAACGTTTATAGCTTCCGGATAACTTGAACACTGATATTTCATCGCAATATTAGAAACAAATTCCTATCAGCAATGAATATATGTTAACTATAAAGTTAATCACTTAACTCTACTACTAAGCATGCTAAGTGCCACTTACAGTAGCTCGCGTTATCTTTTTAACTCTGAGTTAACTGTTAACTGGGTTAACTGATCATCAGCGGTTAAACTGATAAATCGTCTTGAGCCACCAAGAGTTAGAAGCTAACCTTGAGTTAACACAAAATTGTATGGATTTTTGTAACATAACTGAGTTAATTAACCTTGCGTTAAAAAAATTAACTCCGTATCTTATGCAAGTGGGCCTAAGCATGTTAAAGTCGTTTAAAATAAATCACTGACTAACCCTCCCAAAATAAAAATACTTCATTCAAGCAACGTAATTAAATTCCAAGCAACAGGATTGTTTGGCTAAATAGCGACCAGTATGTTAAAAACGTTTACAGAAATAAAACATTCCGTCAAAGGATAGTAATTAAATTACCAGCAGTAGCGTGAGAAAAAGGATGTTGAACATCTCGTCGTCACTTGAGACATACTTAAATAAATAGAGCTGGTAATTACATCTGTAAAATTAAGTAAACAAGCTGCCAGCTTCTGTAGCCAGCCTCTGACTTTTGGAATTAGTTTAGTAGAAATTTACTAAATTGCCGAAGTGCTTCCAACTAATTTAGTTTCAGGACTGTACAGTTTAGGTTTAGGGGATGCTGTGCATACCGATAGCGAGGAGGTCTTAGTTTGGAGTCAGATGTTTATTGTGTGTATTTGTGTACGTGGTTCAAGCACTGCTGCATCTCCGGTATATTTTATAAGTGCTGCAGTGTACGACGGCAGTTCTGCGTGTATGCGGGTAATAACATAACATATAACGTCACGCCTTTCCCCCGAAGGGGCTGGCAAAGGTGTAATACAACACCCACCTTCGCCAGACGATATTCAGTCCCAAATACACCGTACCATACACCGGGCTTCAGTCATGTAGCAGATGACATACATCTATGGGTAACTAATGGACTAAAATAGTGTATAATGTATGTAGTGTGTAATGGGTTAAAGTAGTGTAGTGTAAACTTTACTATGCGAACTCTAATTATTCAGAAGATATAAAATATGTATGTCCATAAAATTAATACTGCTTTTTCCAAGATGCCCGGATGTTTTAACATTTCAACAGAGATAAGTTTAACCTACAAATTGTAATGCACGCAACCGTAGTCTCACTCACTAGTTAGTAGTTGCTTATTTGATATATCAAACACGAAAGTTATATCGCGCGGTACAATTACGGTATGTCGTGGAAAGTTCTCGAAGTTATGAATACGACAATTTGGCGGCTAGAACACGGTTTACCGCGCCGTAAGGGTTGGCGGAGGTGGTTCATTCAGTATTCACGAGCAATGAACACTGCAAGTTCCGTTTGAGTTTACCACTCCACTTAACGGAGGAATAGTGAGGAATCAATTACACTGTTTAGTCTTTGTGGGTTGTGTTTTAGCTGTCTTCAATCAGACTAGCCAACTTTTGATAGTCAGTCTTTTCTGACTTTTCACTTTTTTTATTGCTTTGGTCTTTGTTTATTTTGTCGTTTGACTTCTTCAATGCACATTTACCAGCAGAAAATACATAGTTCGATGCAAAAAGATGCAATATAAAGCGAGTAGAGTTAACCCCTTACTAACTTAGATTAAGTGACTTCAAAGGCAGATCTCCTGAGGAAACACAAAGGACAAAGTTCTGACAACTTTACCATTGAAAGACAGAACAAAACACTCAAAATCGAGCTTACAGAAGTAGTTATTGTGTTGGAAGAGATTACATTTCAAACATATTAATTCTGAGCTTTATAATCAAAGGGATTATCTAAGGAAGGGCTGAAATATCTCGTTCCAAAATAGCGTTGCCAGTAATTGATAAGGAAAACGTACAAAGATCGCTGAGTCACAGGTAGGGTGAATGGGGTCAATCACGCGGGTAGGCCGATAAAAATATCCCAAATTTTGCCGTGTTTAATAAACCGGAGTCCAAGAGGATTTAATTTAAATTTAAAATTATACCATTTCATGTGGGTGGCCAGTTCTACTGTCCGTAGGTGGTTAAGGCTGCCGGAAAATCTCCTAAATAGCGTAACGGATATTGTTACAAGACAAACAATTGTACCTAACGGATGTTGTTACCAGACAATTAATTAACGCTATGCTTAATTAACAGTACGATAAAACATTCTAAAGCAAAATCAATTAAGAAAATACACAAGAATAACAAATAAACCGAAATGTGGTGAACCGTGTTTAATGTCAGAATTCTAAGTCAAATTACGCTTTCGTTTAGCGACAAATTTCAATTTAACTATGGATCTTTCAATGAAATATAACATCGTTCTGAAGGCTTGTAATTTTAGAGAACAATTAATAAAGCTTAGGCAATTATAATGTCGTCAAGAGACACCAGGCTTCGCTGTGGGCGACTTATTCATTTCAGTTTGTATTACACAGTAATAGCGCCCTCTGGTTATGACAGGACATAACAATTAACAATAGATACCTAGAAACAATACTGGGAAAGAGACGAGAGGAGACACTCATCATTGTATTCCTGAAAGTTACAAATTGGTTACAATAAACAAGCCTAGGAACTCGAGCTAATCCGTACTCTATATTTGCACGAATAAATGTTAAATTCATTTAGACGACAAATTAGAAAATGTTGACAACATTCTCGTACTGTACGAGTTTTACGATTCACCGAACTGCAGTTTACGGTGAAAATTCCCTGCATCGTAGACTAGTTCACTGAAGAATTCTGTAGTCACATTTTATACGCTTGGAAAGTGTTTTCAGCTACATTTTACTCTCGTATTTCTCAGAATTTATTTCGAGACATTTCAGCATCTTTGTAGATAGAAACCACGTTTGTAGAAAAGTACTATTGTGACGAGAAGAACTATTTACTTTTAAAGGCTGCAGAATGGTAAGAAAAATAAAAATATCACATCCAACATTACATACCTAATAAAACTCAGATACATTTTTTTTCTACTCAAATCTTTCTCTATATATAAAAATGAATCACTATTTCCCTTGGTCATCGCATCACGCATGGACGGATGGCCCAATTTCGCAATTTTTTTCTTTGTTGTGTTATTATTGTCAAGAGAAGGTTAAAATTAAGAAAGTTAAGCCAAACATTAGTAAATTAAAAAAATGCTTAATAACGGTAACGGGAGCGATAATGGGACTCATAATGAATTGACAAGTTGATTGCTGGTGAAATGAAGTTTAATATAAAAATATGAACTATCCTATACTATGTTTGCCACTAGTCCTACTAATGTTATAAACGCGAAAGTTTGTATGTATTGTATGGATGGATGTTTGTTACTCTTTCACGCCAGAACGGCTTAACCGATCTGGATGAAATTTGGCACAGAGATAGATTATAGTCTAGAATAGCACATAGCACTTTTTAACCGCGGGTGAAACCGCGGGGCGCAGCTAGTAGAATATAAAAAAGCAAAGCTTATTTTTAAAAAACCGACTTCCTATACTGTGATTCGTCATCCATGTAAACAATTTTTGAATTTTTGTTTATAGGTATTTTAAAAACAACTTGATCTGACTGAAGTTTGATCTCCCAAAAAAAAAAATCAATAAAATCGATTCACAATTGGCGGAGTGATCACGTAACATACATTCAACAAAAAAAAACAGAGTCGAATTGAAGAACCTCCTCCTTTTTGGAAGTCGGTTAAAAATTAATCTATTATACTTGAAATATTATCTTGAGCACATTTGCTCAAGGCTTATACTTCGCTTAATAAATATTCAATAGACCAAAATACAACAATGTATAATTCAATGCACTAATTCAGCGGTCGGCAACCTTTTGGCAGGCAAGGGCCGCACAGTGCCAAAATAAGTAAGTGACGGGCCGCTCTTGTTCAAAAATTTTACTATAGGTTTCTATTTAAACATATTTTATCATAGGGATCTGTTTATTTATGTAGGTATTATCCGATCTCTAAAAATCAATGTTTATCTGTCTCTGGCAGCTATAGTAAAAGCCTTGCTTAGTTTGGGGCCAAACTAAAATTTTATTTACAAAACCCTCGCGGGCCGCAAAGAGGGGGCCGAGGGCGGCATGTGGCCCGCGGGCCGCGGGTTGCCGACCGCTGCACTAATTGATTTTCATAGGTGCAACCTTGCACTTTGCACACTTCAATGACGACTTATAAATTGGTTTAGAATCAATAAAGTTTGACAGAGATTTCCTTGTAAGTTAATTATAGAGCAATTAATGAATTGCAAATTGCTCTGACTTCCTCCTTAGAGCAATATTATGCAGTTTGTAACATGAGCATAATGTTTATTTTTAGTTGTAAAAATAACGGTAAATCGTTTTATTTTATGCTTATCTGCGTAAGTGGAACATAACAGCTAGCAGCTAATAGTTAATCATTAAACCATTTTAGAGGTGAAATCTAACTTCTAAAACAGTCTGATATATTTATAAGCCTTTTGTTCCTATCTCTAAAGCTTTTAGCTGGAGCTCTGTTATGGCGGTAGGCTCGCTCCTGTCACGTTTGGGACTGAATATCGTCCCGCGAAGTGTGTGTGTACCTCTACCAGCCCCCTCGGGGGAAAGGGCTGTTTATAGTATCTTTTTTGTAGCGTCAATAAACTGTTATTATATTGTGACTTAATGACCGAGATAACATTTTTACTGCAGGCTATCAATTTTATTCCGATTATACGACAGTGTTACCCCATTCAACTCTTACAGAATAGTTCGTATTATATAAGTAAAATATATGAGTATATGTCGTATGACGTATTGTATGTCATCTGCTACATGACTGGAGCCCGGTGTATGGCGACAGGCTCGCCCCCTGTCACATTTGAGGCTGAATATCGTCCGGCGAAGGGTGGGTGTTGTTTTACACCTCTGCCAGTCCCTTCGGGGGAAATGCGTGACGATATACAAGTATATGTATTTATCAGTTTCTGGCAGCCATAGTACAAGCTTTGCTTAGTTTGGGGTCAGGCGATCGCGTGTGACAATGTCCTGAATTTATTATTTATTTATTATTGAAATTCAAAGACAATGAGACTATTCAAAAAAACACATTTATTCATTACCGTACATTGTATTACTAATTAAGTGCTCTAACCACCAAACTAGATGATCTTAAAATACAACTAGGTACTAAATACAAACTGAAATGAACTACTGGCACTGTAAGATGTAGACCTTGCGGCCGACGTTTGTCTTCCTATACAAGTCGCACTCCTCAACCGATTCTGGCGAAATTTTGTGAACAGGTTCAATAATTACAGTTTATTTTTTGTGGAGGCAGTTTTTAGAAATTTTTCAAAATAGCGGATATGTTTTTTTATACTTGACTGGCTTGACAAAAAACCATATAATTATCAATGCTACTCACAAAATTACAAGCAAATCGGTTTAGAAATGCGACCTGAAGAGGAAGACAAAGATCCAGACAGAATTCGGACAACCGAAAGCATTTTTGTCGAAGCTAAAGCAGGGACGCTTCGCTCGCTAACGCTCACTCGGTCAATTAGAAGACATAAAACGTAGAGCCCATTTATCTAGAAACACTGCTGCGATAGTCAGTAACGGGTTCTACCATCACTTATGCAAATTGAAAGCACTAAGTATTATGACTCAAAGAGATAACTCGAACGGGAATCGTCGTCTGACTCAAGAAGGATGTTAAAGATTGTGTACAATTAGAAAGTGTTAAGTCATTGCGCTGCTAGATCCTTCATTGTCTGTGGAATGGACTAACGTGTCATAATTTGGAGATTTAAGATGTTAAATATTTTTATGATGTTTTGTAATACTTCTTATAGATGAGACAAAGGTCGGTTTAGCTAAAACAGATTTGGAGCACTGAATACTCCCTATTTCGAGCTAGATTTGAAGTTTCATTCAGTACTCGATGGTAGTTTTTATCCAGACCTCGACAGCATCAGGTGGACTGGCCAATAGCAGCTCAAGATGAAGACGAATGGAAAGCGAGAAGGCAGGCTTTTGCCTAGCATTGAGCCATGGCAGACTAATAAAAATAATTAATAATTCAGTACCGTCCAAATCTTTGATCATGTCATGTACCGAGGCTTTTGCCTAGCATTGGGCCATGGCAGACTAAAAAAATCCTACTAATATTATAAACGCGAAAGTTTGTAAGAATGGATGGATGGATGGATGTTTGTTACTCTTTCACGCCAGAACGGCTGAATAGATCTGGATGAAAATTGGCACAGAGATAGATTATAGTCTAGAATAGCACATAGGATACTTTTTAACCGCGAGTGAAACCGCGGGGCGCAGCTTGTAATTAATAATTCAGTAACGTCCAAATCTTTGATAAAGTCATGTACCTATTTGTAGTCTCTAAGCACGCATGCATCATAGGCAGTTACGGCCAACGTACAAAGTCTCATAATTCACAAAGTTCAACCCCCCATTTCCCCACATACATGTAAAAACAAAAAATAAATAAAAATAGATCACAATCAATTGAAATAGTAAAAGAAAAGTACTCACTTGCTGTATCCTTTATAAACTGTGGCGTAGGAACCCTCACCGAGTTGCTCGAGTTTTATGTAAGCTTCGGATTTCCCGAACGGAGAGTCGCCCTGTTGACGAAAACAAAGCGTTCATTCATCACTTCATAACAGAGACTACGGCCCTTACCACCGGAGTTACTTGTACTCGTATCAACTACTAGAAGTAGCTCGCGACTTTCAAAATTTCACTTCAACAGATACTGGATGTTACCAGCGACTTTATAAGCGTTTATTCAGAAAATAGTATCCAGAAACCTTCCTCGTGATGTACTGTAACTAACTTATTAATTTCATTACGATTCGTTCAGCCGTTTAGCCGTAAAAACCCTACAAACAGACAGACTAACAGAGTTACTTTCGTTTTTATAATCCTACTAATTTTATAAACGCGAATGTTTGTAAGAATGGATGGATGGATAGATGGATGTTTGTTACTCTTTCACGTCAGAACGGCTGAACAGATCTGGATGAAATTCGGCACAGAGATAGATTATATATGGTCTAGAATAACACATAGGATAATTTTTAACCTCGGGGCGCAGCTAGTACATAATATAGTACGAAATTATGGATAATATTTTAAATTAAAATACTGACTTCCCATCAGAACTAGATTGCAACAATGGGACTAATCTGTAAATATTGAAAAACGGCTTGACGGATTTGACCTCGAAAATATAGCCTTTAAAACTAAAAAATAATTTTCCGAATCGGTTCAGGCATCTTCGAGTAATCGGGGAATATATATAAAAAAAAAACAGACTTAAGAACCACCACCTGAAGACGGTTAAAAAGATTTCCGTTCTCCACCCTCACAAGGCGGACACGTACTACTAATACATATACCATCTTCCAAAGCAATCGGTTCCGTGGTTTAGTCATAAAAAGGTAACAAAGAAACAAGCAAAGAACTACTTTCATATTTCTAATAGGACATTATTTCGAAAGCTGATGGCCAAAGGCGAGGACATTGAATTATTTGACGCATCGAAATTAAACCTCACTTTCTGTTTTTTAGAGCTGCGTGGATGGAAAAGGATCTTTCGTATGCACCTTATTTTAGCTTGGACGTTATTAATTGGCTTTTTATAATACTAAATAAACATATATAGCATGTTTTAATATATCCATGGCAGTTTATACTATATTTATATAGACTGTGCGAACATTTTCGTTTGATGTGTTGGTCATAACTTTTGACGTTAGTAGTGTATCAGCTGAAATCACATTCAATAGAGCAAGGCATGCCGCTCAAACTACGTCTGATGGAAGCTTTTAAAGTAACTTGAAGTAGAAAAACTTAATTGGCATAGCGGATTCAAAATACATATGGTTGTCATGTAGATGGGTGGAATGTTATGTCTAAAATACATATGTTTTGTACAGGATTGTATCAGTTGGCCTGTCAACTTTTTTTGTCCAGAGCAAGATAGGCATGAGATCCACACAGTACCTACTAGACGACAGGCAGATATACGAGTAGCAATAGATACTGTAGATAGGCTGACATGACGAATTATTTAATTTTGAATTGGTAAAGAAAGACATGTTCAACCGAGACCACGTTTTCATCAACTTGATATCTGTTTTTACAAATTTTACATTTATTAAAAGTGCAACTCCATAACAAAGCACGACAAGTTTTTCTAGCATCCAATTGTTTATTCAAACTAATGGTAGGGGCGAGAGCTCGGCAGACTGTAATCCCAGCAATTTACGAGGGCCCGCGCCGTGCACGTTGAAAATGCTGATTTCAGAGCCGTCACAGGCGCTGTATTACAGAATAAATAATGAATAAACTTCAATAGAACGATGAGTTTCCATTCCATTCATCATAAGAGATGCCTTTGGTAAGTAAATCGTGAAGGTACGTTAACGATATTTGCGACGTGACATTTATATAGAGTTATTCTCGAGCAATTCGGCACTACCACCATCAGATCACTCGCGCTAATAAACTCGAAATTTGTGGCGTCGAGGAGACGCTGAAATTGCAGCCCCGTTTCCGCTTGAGAGACAGACGTATCTACATTTTAGACAACTCAAAAGCTCGCTGTAGTGTTACTGTGAATAGGTACGATACAAAAAGCTACACAATATAAGGTAATTGCTTCTGGCGGTTGAATAATGTATCCGGAGCGAGAATAACGCTTAACCTTCGAAAATGTGGAGCTGTTATTAACCGTTATAGTCGGTTATTAACATAAATGCCCAGATAGGTCTGGATTAGCACGTCAATTATGTCATTAAAATTAGCAACTGTGCTTAGTCGATCAAGTTCGAAGCAATTAGTCTTTAGTAATTTTGACAAGACATGCGACTTGAGTATCTTAGGTGTTAATTCAAATCAAAACTGATGTTCAACTAACACAAAAAATACTCCAAAATCTACTCAATTTTGGCAAAATATTTGAGTGAATAGTGGCACATGTCAGCAAAAATAAAAAAAAAAACACATCAAATTTCTTAGCTCTCTACATACTAATCCTGTGTCATGATCACTGGTCACTCACGCACAGGGCAATTAAAAACGAGAACGAGTGCAGACACAACTGACTCTAAGATCGAGAACTAACATTACACGCTTGGCTATTAAACATCCCGAAGCACAGAGCAAGTATTAAAGATAGTCAAGAGCATTGGATCATTAAATGTAATGAAAAAACATCTCCGGCCGGCTGAAAGTGAGTTCTGAACTTGAGGTTTATCGCCGGCCTCGAGCTAAGTTAGAGAACGACCCGACGTTATTTATAACGATTAGTTTATATTGTGAGGTATCGCTGCTGAAGAAACCGTCCAACGATACATTAAAGATTACCCACAGGGTCCGATACGGTTTGAGAACACGCAATCATTATGACCAGAATTATTACTATCACGCATAGATACATACATCGGTGTCTTATGTTGTACCCAAGTGAATACGTAAACGTCAGACTCAAAGCTATGAAACGACAAAGCTGCCTTCACCCAGTCAATATACGTTGTGAAGAATTTGTTGAATTGGATGGCTTGTGGCAAATATAATAGGAATCCGTAGTTAAGGCAGCCAAGAGTGCTCGCGTTTCAATTTCAAATCACAATAGAGATCTGATGCAGTGCAGCCCTGTAAGTAGGCACAGCATTTTCTTCGCGTGCGCTAATGTTGCCTGTCTAAATATTTGAGTTAGCTAATGCGTTCTTCGAGTGCATGCGGGCTGCATCGCGGTGTTGCCAGCTGTCTGCAGCTTCCAAACGTCTTAGTTTTAGTGGTTATTTTTCAAGACAAGAGAGTTTGAGTTAAGTTTGAGAAACTGTTTATTTGAATCAAGTCTGTTGGTTCATAAGATTCTTGCAAGACGGTGGTACTTAAGCAGATTATTCTCGAGAAATGTTGAGTTCTGCAATCTTTCTAGACATGAAATCTCCGCACGCCAACTTCTTTAATCTTCAAAGCAATTCAAAAGTTCGTTCCCTTTTAAACTGCATTATTTACTCATACTGCAGTACGTTCATTTTTCAACGTCGCACTTGGCAACATTCTCCTATGAACGATTGTACGGGAAACTCAGCAGTCGATTAGGTGAATAAATAGATAGGCGCACAAATATACGTCAGACCAGTGTTTACAGAATGCACTTAGTTGATTAGACGAATCAGGGAGTGCCGATGGAAATGGCCTCGTCTGTGTTAGTGTTAAAAATCAATGCTCCTGTCGATGTCTCTCTATCTACATATTTCAAGAGCAAATGCTTTCAGTTTTTCAATTGTGTGGTTATTTTCGTATTTAGTCTACAGAAATTGATATTTGCAAGATTTTACATTTAAGATTTTTTCATTGATTCATTCAGTGAAAAAGAACGAATAGATCACTGAGAATATTGAGTAGTAACTTCCTCGAAGAATTCGCGATATCTCGCAGATTTCCTGTAACGGCCGCAAAACGCGTTCTGTATCTCGATCGCACAATACATCAACGTCGAGTTCTTATGTAAGAGATTTGTATTCACTACATAAACACTTTAGTACCATGTCGCAACCAAAAATACGTGGAACATATTAAATGTGTAGTGAGAAAAAAGCCTTCTCTAACTGCGACAAGGTGATAAAACGATATGACATCAGCAGCTGACTTTATTAAACGCGTCTCACACTAACTCCAAGCTCGAATGCGCTTAGTACCTTATCGCTGTAAGTGTATTTTGAATATTGCTTACATCGTCTAAATAGCGTAAAACTTTCTTGCAGCGACAAGGCACTTAGAGCTAAGATATTTATGTAGCCGCCGCGCCACGCACAGCCGCTTTGGATCATTTATCACTATTCCCACTTTTATATTTATTTACTTACATACGACACGGGGTTCTGCGAAATGGCCCATATTGAGGCAATAGAGCCTTAAAAGGCGGCATTTATCACGGATTAATGTACGTATTAGAGTAAGCCATGTTTGTGGCCGTGTCAGCAAAAGATATGAGGCAATTTTATCGTGTTCGGATAATCCAATCAATAAATAAGAGACATATAAGGGCTTACCCCGAAGGCACTAAATCGCTTGGTGCGTCTATTTGAGTGGTCGTGAGGCCCGAGGAAGGCCTCGGACTTGGGCCTGGGTGGCCTTTTAGGCCTCAACACCACCCTCGCGTCTTCTCTCGCACTCTCGTCCAGAAGTTTCGAGTCTGACGACACTGACAACTGTCTTCTTACTCGGTACTCGCCGTTGCCGCCTCCGCTCCATTCTGAGAACAACAAACAACAACATAAAATAAATGTGTAGTGTAGTTAGTAAATAAACATGAAGCACTGGGCGCGTTTTTTTTCAATCAATTTCCATTATATACAATTTACTAGCTGCGGCCCGAAGTATTACTCGCGCTTAAAAACTAGTCTATGCGTTTGTCCAGATAATAATCTATCTCTGCGTTAAATTTCATTCATTTACGTTCAGCCGTTCTGGCGTGATTTAGTATCAAGCTTCCATCCATCCAAACTTTCGCATTTATAAATTTAGTGATCACTTCGATTCTAATAAAGATTAGTATATACATGGGAGATATTTTTTTTCTGATGCGTCGTACCTACTTACAATCCAGTGCTAAGCAAAACAAAATTTCTCAAATTAAAATTTTTAAACGACCAGTGTTAAAAAGTTGTACATGTCATGTGGTGCAACGCGATACGATAGTGTGAACTCCGAACTTTTGTGAAATGACAGGAGTTGGAAAAGTGGGAAATTTCAGCGCAAAATATATGAAACATCCGGCAAGCGAGTTTCTACGTAGACAGACAAACAAACAATTTCTATTGTGTTTTAACGAAAGATAGAGGTGTAGCTTGCTAGTGTTTTTTTGACGCTAAAATAGTAAAATAAAGCTGAATTGATTTAAGTGAAATTGGAAGTGGGGATATCGTATACAATTACCGTATGAAATTTCAAACCGAAAATTAAAAAAAATCGCAACGATTCTTGTAGGATAAAGAGTAAAACCTGGAAAACGGCTAGTACGCCAATAAACTAAAAAAAAAAAAATATTAGAAAGAATACAACGTAGAAACATAAATTCCGAAAGATATAAGAAAAATTCTCCAATAAAAATTTACGATGACAAGAAACAATAAGAGCCCAAAACAAAAAGCCTCCATTTTCCGGGAATTTTGCAAAGATACAGTTATTGTCACTTTCGTTCAATTTCGGTTTTCCCCTCTTATCGAAGTCCATATTTGACGTAGCAATCTACCTTCCCTCGCATCCACTCCCGACACAACCATCCACTGCTCCGCAACACAAACATTACCAATGAAAGCCCGCCAATTGACAGAATGAAAATCCCGTCTGAATTTCCCCCGCAAGCACTTAGCGAGCAAATTAATTCACGAGAAAATATAAAATGCGGCGTCGAAACGACGATGTTGTTTGAAAGATTGAAAGAAGCTATTTTTCTCGCGTGCCGCCGATATTACGGTATCGAGCGAGAATCGGAGAGCTCTCAGGCAACGCGTTAACGTGACAAAGAGCCGGTGTTGATGCGAAGTGAACGCGAATCGAATAAATCATTCGCAGACAACGAAATCGTTTGTAGTGAGCGAATCGATCGTGAGCACAATCGATCATGGTGTTTAAATTTTTTTTTTATGTTTATAAGGTCGGCGTTTGACCACCAACTCGCCTGATGTTAAGCGACGTTGTGGTCTAAGATGGAGCACGACGACCTATAAGGTAGCTCTATTCACTCTAGCCTTGAAGTTTTGTACAGTGAAGAAGTACAAAGACGGCAGTTGAGTGAGGCGCTACAAGTCTGCGCCCGTCTGCGGAATGGTTAAACCGGACTACATCCCGAAACACGACTAGGTCATTTCACGGCATGGCTTGGTCCGGTGGGCTAGCCACGGCCGAAGCCTCCCACCAGAGTTTGCTACCCGGTTAGCACTACCCGGGGACCACGTGTAGGGAATCAGAATGGTGTTTAAAATTAAAACCAACGCGGAATAAACGAGGCTCTCGCTGCTGTTTGGCATACTCACATTATAATAGGATTTTTGTTGTCTTCGCTGGGATGTTTACGACTCAATAAGGAAGCGCCGTTTCCTCTTACATAATTTAAAGTGTTTTTTATTCCCAGTGGTGTTTCGCGAACACGGAAACGACCGAGGAAGAAAATTGATATATGTCTTATGTATGATAAATATATAATTCAGCAGCTTGCGTCTTGCATGCCAATGTTTCCTCCGCATTGAAAGTTAAGGGGTGTAAAAATCGAATTACACGCAATCCGATGATGGGGACGCGAATTTAGCGGTGCCCCTGTCCCGGATGGCGTAAGTGGGTCACGCGGGTAGGTCACCCTCCGACGTCACCGCGGATGCAGAAACTTTATGATAATTTTATTGGCTTCGTCTGGTCTTTTTCCTTCACCGTTGAAATTCAAACAAAATTTGTTTAAACAATAAAAACTTGAACATTATAGTCGTAGATCCTACTGACAGTTAGTTATCTTTAAATATAGAAGCTTTTCACAACGAAAACAAATCAGTAAAGTTTTATTGCGCCTTTGAAATATCGGAGGCTGTAGAAGTGAACAGAGCACGTGTATCGGGTGATCGAACGCGGAAGTCCAATTAAAACTTTTGTATGTTTTCAGTAACTGGTATTTTAACGACGAGAAAATGTAATTTGAGCTGATAGCAATTTATATTTATTTACGTACTAAGTTCTACGTTCTATTAAGGACTGAAGTAGATGGTAGAGTAAGAGAGGCGTATCACTTACAGTGGGATATGAAAGGCTGTATGGAGGACGATGAACAATTTGCAATAATGTTAAGATTTCATTTCAATAATGAATTATTAATTAGTTCATAACATATCGTCACGCCTTTTCCCCGAAGAGGCTAGCAGAGGTGTAATACAACACCCACACTTCGCCGGACGATGTTCAGTCCCAGATGTGACAGGGGGCGAGCCTGTCGCCATACACCGGGCTCCAGTCATGTAGCAGATGACATACAATACGCACATATGTATATTTACATTATGAACAAATTGGAGCGTGGCGTTAGCTGGGTTTGAACCCGCTCTCTCTGGCTTGAGAGGCGGACCTTCTCCAACTAGTCTATCATCGCTTCTTAATTCGTTTATAGCTAGCAAATCACGGAAAACACAACAAAACCAAAATCGGTCAGAACTATGTCATAAACTATACAAGCATAGCCACCTACTGCCTCTATTTCAAAATCAAATCTTCTTCAAAGGCAGTCAAAAGGGACGCGCATGTTATCTGAGGATCGCAATAATAATCTGTTTCTGCTTCGCGGTCATTCCACCTACCACCCCGTCTGCGAGCATCGCATTATCATTAAAACCAGTGATATGCGGCCGTTTTAGGGGATGTAATTCGTACGCACACTTCAAATGGGCTTTTTACTGCTATGTTTTGATGTCATGCTCCACGCCTTACTTTTCAATCCATTTCAGCTCTAAACACATTGACATAAAGTCCAATTTATGGGACAAGTAAAAGGCTTTACGATGGCTTTACGCGATACATTCGACATAACGCACTTCCAACGACTTACCTACGCTATTTACATCATTTTCATATCTCGATATGGTCCAGCAATATTATTTGGACCGGCATTTTGAAAAGGATCTGAAATTTTATGTACATCAACGTAACAGTGTAAGTAACAGTATGTATGATACACTCGCGTAAAATTCGGTCGAAATAAATGTGTCCTACGACGTGGAAATTACTTTCGACAGGGCAATACTCGTAATATGTGTGTAATTTTTCATAGCGCGGCATAAAAATGTTAGTCGACCTCTATTCTAATTGCGACCGCTCCTACTTTGAAATAAGCATTTGCCTAATGAAAATGGACAGGCGTCTTTTTAACTAAGTGACAGGTGTTGTGCCTGACAAAGTACACGCAATTCGGTTAAT
This sequence comes from Peribatodes rhomboidaria, assembly GCA_911728515.1. NCBI lineage: Eukaryota > Metazoa > Arthropoda > Insecta > Lepidoptera > Geometridae > Peribatodes > Peribatodes rhomboidaria. The sequence goes on along the minus strand of OU452179.1, from coordinate 12,448,269 downwards.
TGTTTAAGGTTTTAATGTTTAACGCATTTTGGAGTCAACTGAACGAAATAGAATGTTGCCGAGCTCGAATGTAGAGACCAGCTGATGGTTTCAGCACTACAAAGGCAATTAAAATTATAATATCGGACATTTACAGTAGGTAAAACTTATTAAAATGTTTGCTGATTACAGATGCTGGTTATGAACATAATTATGAGGCAATTATAATTTTGAGATTACATAAATACACAGAATACAAAACATTTAATTGTATTCGATGAAAGGTAACGAACAAATTAACTCTACAACTACTGGCCTGATTTCAAAAAATCTTTAAGCTACATTATCCCTGAGTGACATGGGCTATGAAACGCGGGCTTGGCGCAGTCAAAAGAGCTATTCGGAATAAAGAGTAACTTCAAAAAGCAATTTAAAATATTGGGACGAAGTAGGTACGAGTATATTTACAATTGTGGAAATTACTAAAACCGAAACGAGATCCTCCCTGAAAGTTCGGTCATATCACGAGCGACAGTTACTTATCATGGCAATACTTTCCCCATATATCCTGTTTGACAAAATTTCATGACACATGACCGAGTGACGTGACCCAATTAGAAAACTTTTCGAATTATCCCGAAACATCCCGCTACGTAATTAAATTAATTGTTTCGGAGGATGTATTGTGGATTTAGCCGTGCTTGTGGGGAGCCTCTTCTCTGCTGTCGGCAACCTCTTTTCCGTTAGACGTAGAGGTCTTCTCTATTGTGGACAGCGACATAGATTTGTATAGAAATCTATTTAATCAAATTGTCGAAAGAAATTTAGCTGAATCATGACCCTTATACATCGTGCGCAGTAATTACAACTCCAAGCAAGTATGTACAATACATAAGAGTGCGATACGTCACATACAAGTGTCTACAGCTCCCTTAAAAGCCTTAAACCCATAGTGTTCAGTCTAACCGCCGACCCCTAGTAAAGTCTAATGTCTTAAATACCTGACTCAAGACTAATCTGACCAAACCCACGCCCATTATATTTACGTTGTGACCTTTACACGAATGAATGGAAGTAGTCAACTCATCTCCTGATTAAATAGATTTTAGAACAGTCCAAAAAAACTTCTAAGCTGTTTTCGCAGTAATTAGTTTCATGATTTATTTTGTGATAAAACAATAAGAGCTTAACGATGATAGATTAGCTTAGGTTTTTAATTGTATTTGAACAGCTAATTAAAGAAATGATAAGGAAAGTACAGGACTGAGGATGATGGTATAGGAGAGGTGAGCTTTCTTAACAGCAGTAAGATTAAGGCAATTGATAAAAAAAATTAATAATAATGAAATAAGTGAGTTTAAGAAATAAATTCGGGATATTTTTCACACTAGGTCGTCTGACCCCTAACTAAGCAAAGCTTGGACTATGGCTGCCAGAGACTGATATAAATACATTGTATTTTTAAATGCATACTTAAATAGATATTAACACCCTGACATAGAACAAATACAAATGCTCATCACATGAATGTTTGCCTTAGTTGTGAATCGAACCTACGCCCCCAAGCTCAAAAGGCAGGTTTACTACCAACTGAGCCACTGAGGCAGTCAAAGGTGAGGTGATGGTTAGTTATAACTCACTTGACGTTAGTCAACGCGACAGTGTGGTCGAAAATGGTAATTATACAGCTAGCCTGGAATACGAACAGGCTCAGATAGATCATTTACAAGCAACATGCTAGCTCGACTTGAATCGTATGTATATGTACACAACGACTATTATTTATCAAGCATTAATTACAGTTACAAAGCGCCTTTCAATCAGTGAAATTATAATTAGAAATGCGAGTCAATTATCACCAAGTGCGAAATGAGCGAGGCGTACGTGATTGTTCCATGATTACAGTGAGTATGCCAATTTCATTAGGGGAGTGTCAATTGAACTGGTAATTGTTACGGGTTTTAGCGAGGGTGTAGCAGTAGGTGTTGCTTAAATAATATTCAGCTTATTATAATAATCTTAATATCTTAATATATATAAATCTCGTGTCACAATGTTTGTCCTCAATGAACTCCTAAACCACTTAACCGATTATAATAAAATCCGCACACCATGTGCAGTTCGAACCAACTTGAGAGATAGGATAGTTTAAACATATATATATATATATATAAATAATAAACGTGAACGAAGTCGCGGGGTGACAGCTAGTACATATATTTATAAATTACGTGTCACGTTGTTTGTCCGCTATAGACTTCCTAAACTACTTAACCGATTTCAATCAAATTTGCACACCGTGTGCAGTTCGATCTAACTTAACAGATAGGATAGCTCACAGATATATATATAAATAATAAACACGAACGAAGTCGCGGGGTGACAGCTAATAGTGTAAATATATAGTTTCGGAAATGTTAAAGTTCACAGAACTGAAATTGCTCGTTTTGATATTAAATTTCCAAATAGAAAGGTATGTATACTGCTGAAACTTTGTCATCCAGATAAGTAAGTAGAAATGTTAATAGAAAACGTAAGAAGTATCATTATTAAAAGGTAAACAAAAAAAACCGACTGAAAAATGTAGTCTGACACTCCGGATAGTTATAATTAAAAGGCTGTACCCGTCGTAATAATACAGGGTGTTTGGTAGAGGGTCCGACAAATATTTATCACACACAGGGTTTTTTTTTTGCGAACTTGTATTCTCCAAATGGATCCCTGATCACGCCCATTTCGTTTGTCAGACCCTCTACTTAACACCCGGTATATGATCGAACTCTCTCTTAACACCCGGTATATGGTTGTACTCGTACCCTATGTCACTTCCACTATCAAGAAGATTCAAATGGCACCTCACATGTCGAAATCGATCAAGCTCTTTAGGCTGTAAGTTGTGCCAAAGAAACCTCATACATCCATACATACACTCGAAAAACATAACCCTCCTTCTTGTGCAGTCGTAAAAAAATAAAATGCCATGCAATAAGCAGCAAGGAACAAAAACAAGCATTGTAAACAGCGCCACCCTTCCAAATTGACTGAATCTTTGTCTTGTTAATTTTAAACATGCTCCCTAGACCTCTTCAGATTACGGATAGAACCACGAAACAGTTCTTAGAATATGTTATGCTATAACAAACACAGTGCCCTTATTAGTGTGTTTAATTATTCAAGACGGTTTAAGAATGTCCCTCGCAATAACCAACCATAATCATTTGTTTACCACTACAGCATAAAGGGCATTTTATACTCTCTCTCTCTCTTTGGTTTAGAGGGTTTTCGCTGTATGTCGTAATTATAGATTACTGAACGGAAACACACTCGTAGGGCCGCATTCTAAAAGGAAGCTCAGTCATGAATCTCGATCTAGTATTTCACAAAGGTTTTACTATTTAAGCTATGTAGTTTAAATCGAGATTAACGACTAAGCGTTATAGAAGCGGCCCGTAATGGATAAAAAAATGGGATATCGATATTAAACGTGCTAGGTTTAAAACAACGGAGGGAAGGAAGGAAGGAAGGAAAGGAGGAAAACAAATCGCTTTACTGCCTCGGTGGCTCAGTTAGTAGTGACCCTGCTTTCTGAGCGTGGGTGGGCGTGGGTTCGATTCCCACCTAGGGCAAGCATTTATGTGATGAACATTTGTGTTTGCTCTATGTCTGGGTGTTAATTGTCTAAGTATGTATTTAAAAATATATATGTATGTATATCAGTCTCTGGCAGCCATATTACAAGCTTTGCTAGTTTGGGGTCAGATGACCGTGTGTGCAAAATGTCCCAGATTTATTTATTTAACTCTATCATTATCACTAACATAAAATTTGTAACTAGCTCAAACTATATGGCCCGTGGAGGAAAACCATTTAGTAACCTCTCAATACTCGTAGATACTGAAGTTCACCTTTCAACAGTTTTATCACCAAACATTAAACCTGAATCCGTAATAAACAAAGTCCGCGTGGCAAAAGCTCGTTTACGAACAAATTGGATATTATCAACCCGCTCACTTAGATTACCGTCATGACTAAACACAAAGTAGAACTGACTTAACAATTTAATAACTTGCAATAAGACTTCAGCACTAAAGTTGGCGAATTTAATAAAACGAGCTAAAGCGATATTTCGTTAAAATAAACGCGTTTGTTTCCTCTTCTAAGTATAACTTTCCAACGAGTTTGTATAACACGCTTGAGAGGCTATTGGTTTGATATTACTTTGTAATGAAACAAATAGCTATTAGCCAATATTAGACATAGTGTTTTATTGGCCGATACTAAAGTCAATACTGTTAAAACAACGGCTGTGATGTTACAACATAACGATTGTGAAACTAGACGATGTAATAAGCCATTTTGGCTTGAAGGATTTTCTAGAGTTTTATCATGAAATGCGATAGCCATGGCTTTACCTATTTGTTAACACGTTTTTAACATATCAGTTAATATCATGTCTGTCAAATATCAACGTGTTCCGTGTTCCGAGTTGGCAAATATTTGCCACGTAACTCATGTGTCAGTCCTCGTCAACCCGGCAACCATACAGCACGTATGTCCACAGAACTTACTACGTTTTGCTTCATAATATCACGTGTTTCGACAGTCGAGTCTACGTTGGTGTGGCCGTCAAATTTACAATGGAAATTCACGGATATATTATCACAAGTTCACAAGTCAAAGTTTACAGAAGTTAACCTTTACTTTGCGATCTAGCAAACAATAGAAGCTCTACACTTTCTAGAACTACAAGCCCAGGATAATGCTAACTGCTGTTTATGCAATCATAAAACCAGCAGTTCATCATCTACGAGTATTAGTCACATACGTTTGACTGCCTCGGTGGCTCAGGTGGTAGTGAACCTGCCTTCTGAGCTTGGGGGCGTGGGTTCGATTCCCACCTAGGGCAAACATTTATGTGATGAACATTTGTGTTTGTACTATGTCTGGGTGTTAATATGTATTTAAGTATGTATTTAAAAATATCTAAGTATGTATATCAGTCTCTGGCAGCCATAGTACAAGCTTGGCTTAGTTTGGGGTCAGGCGAACGTGTGTGGAAGTGTCCAAAAAAAAAAAACATATATCCAGTAGGTGTTGAACTAAAAGCTGTAGTTCCCTCAGTCCCTCACGCACGCACCTTATGCTTCCGCTCCAATTGGCACATTTACGGCAACATCCACATCAAAAGTCGCTGGCAGCCGCGAAAACCCCTTTTATACGTTTGTTTACAAATCCCCACAACAATGTGGGGAAACCGGAGCCAGGGCCCAGGATTGTTCCGCGATTATTTCGCCAACCGCGAAAATATCATTCGGAACGGGAACTTACGGAGCGATTTCCTTATCGGTACAAAAATACGCTTTGATCGTGAAGGAGCTTTGTGTAAATATCTCTAGTCTTTTCAACGTTTTGTACTTTTCCATTGTTCTTTCTGTTAAATAAATACGTCTCTTCAGTGTACATTATTGGAAAACGTAATTTATCTCTTTGTAATTTGCATGTCTCAAAGGATTGTGCTTTTCTTATTGTTTGTTGAATGTTTTACGAGGAAGGTTTAGTGCATGAATCACTATGGTACGGTAAAAGGGAGCGGGGTTGTAACAGTTTTAGTGGCGGTAAAGACTAGTCTACATAAAACCGGGATTACACGGTATCTCAGTAAAAGCTAGTTCTTTTCATAGAGGAAACTTTTAGAACAGTTTATACGAGCACGAAAGAGGGTGAAATGAGTTTCCTCAGCCAGATATGATAATCTTGAGTTAAGCAGCGCCGCCTTTGTTAGCGGATAAATTACGGGATAACATGAGGAAGACAAACAACATTTCACAAGAGAGTAGAGTCAGTAGAGAAGATACTATTTCTTTGTCATTTGCAAATGTTCATGGCAATGTTTTTGTTTTTTTTTTCAATTGTTTTATAATGTTTTTGTTTTTTTTTTTTGGATTATTTTATTCTAATTGATGTATATGAACTTAGATTCTTAATTAAATAAATTGAATTGAACTAGCCTATTTATGATTTCGGTGAAAAATATGTTACGTAACTTTTACACATACCTATAGACTAGACAGAAACAGTGCAATCAAAACCAGTTTAGTATTTACTAAGCTTAAAAAAAGCCGCTTCGCTCACCAATAACGATTTGTTGACCAACAACCCCGACGCGCAGTCTCTAATTAGAATGTAGTACACGATCGTTTAATTACGCTCCCATCGCATATTTTATTCAAACGCAATAATAACATACGCGAACACGATGCAAATTCTGTGTAAATGTTTAGCATTCGCATCTGGTGGCTTGGTGGACTTCACAATACAGTAAGAGTCAGTATATAGGAGCTCTACTAACGAATGATTTCACACATACTACAGCACGCACTTATGCAAAGCATCGTGTGAAGTTACTATATTTACATCGTTAAAAGTTACTCAAGTCGGTAGTCATTTCAGACAACATTACTTAGACTTTGGCAAAAATACGATTTATTCTTTATAGTAAAGTTTACTAGCCGCGTTTAGCGCTTTTATCGTCGTTGTCCAACTTTTGGACATACAAAGAAAATTGTATAGCTATACAATATACGCATTACGCGTACTGTTCCGTGTGATGCGAAGGTTCTCATGCCTCATTTACTTTTTGCTTCGTGTAACATTTAATTAAATATAGAGAAAACGAGGTACTGCAGACGAAATGTATTGTGCCGATAGCGCCACGCTGTCCATGTGACGCGAAGCAATTAGTGGTGTTAACTCACGCGTCGTGTCAACGTACTTTTTGCAGCGACGTTCCGAAGCGGGTCATTGAAATCTGTTCTTGAAATGAACATAGACTGACTTCCTCGTACCTATTTATCCAAACAAACTATATACTGCGGTCTTGATAAGGTCATCCGTCCACCTTATGGGTGGACGTCCTACGCTGCGCTTGCCGGTACGTGGTCTCCACTTGAGAACCTTTCGACCCCATCGGTCATCAGTCCTTCGTGCTATGTGCCCTGCCCACTGCCATTTCAACTTGCCAATCCGGTTATTTACAGGTTATTTCATTCATTTCCAAAAAAAAAATATTATATCATCCCCTTTATAATAAAAACAAACTATTTCATTGCTGAATTTTGACATAGTCAATTTGTTTAGTCGTTGAAAACTTATTAGTAACCAGGAGGGATAGAGGAACAGAACTATTCTAGGATTTATATTGTTGTGGAGAGTCTCATCTGATATTAAGGGAAAAATAAATTCTACATACATAGAAATGGAAAACTTTGTAGCATGTCAAAATATGCGATGTATCGGCCTCGGATGAGATATAAGTATTGGCTTATAGATTACGGCCTTCATATTTCAATTTCGATGTGGGTCAACCCGCCAAGCGTGACGGGACGCCGTTACCCAAATGCAGTACGAGTTTCCGTATGGGAAGGAATATGTATTGGGTATTTTTAAGTATTCATAAAATTTTGATATTTATTGGGTTTTCTTCATAGCATGGCAGTGAAATGTTGGTACTTGGCAACATGACAGCCGCAATGCGACAGTGTCACAAGCACTCTCAGCAGAGCAAACAACGCATTGACATTTGTCACGGACCACGGTACAAGTAGGCATAGAACTTCGGAGAGGCCAAGTGCACTCAGCTAAGTACACTTGCTGTACCTACAAGGACATAAGTCTGAATTCATGTTTCAGTACGACGCAATTGGGGTCTTGCTACAAATACTTCTTCAGTTGTTGTAAAACTGTGGTTAGTGGTTCTACTTTTGATTTGAATTGTTAAATCATAAAACAGATGAAAACAGGTGGTGTACGCATAGATGGACCGATGGGACAACCGACTTACCTCACATACAAAACCAGACTTAACGTGTAACCTCCTGTAAGGCCGTCTTCAAAGACTAAAGCTGGGCTGACTACGCCAGTCCTAACAACCTTGATTTGCTATTCCGTTTCAGTCAGCAGTTCACAGGTACTGACCATAATCCACTCAAGCCGCTGCTAAAGTGCCTGACCGGGGGGTAACCTCACCGCACCTCGACCTTGTTTAGGCATTCTGTTTAAGTCGTTCAATTTGCAACAGTTTCCCAGTTAGTTATGGTTTGTCTGTGTGTGGTTTTCTGGTTGTGTTCTCCTGAGGTTGCCATCTCTATTTAATACTAGCGACTGGAAGACCAGCAAGTATTATCTCGTTACATAGCAAGAGTCAAACTAAGATAGGTTGCGTTTTCAGATGGTAAAACTTCACATGGATATTACGTTCTCAAGAATGAGAGAGTGTAAGGCTAAGTCTGAAAAATAAGTGCGGTGCGAAATGCCCTCGCATTCTTTTGAACTGGTAAAACAAAGCATAGATGCCCGTTTCTCGCGACTTTACTGCCCACCCGCCACAAGCGCAGTCTCAATCGATCCTAGTCTATAGTGGTAATATAATTTGAATATGAATACTGACCATAATGACTGTCTTTGTCGTGAGGTATGTTCCCGTTGGGCTCGAGCCGGTCCAAGCATTCCTCCGAGTAGCCGTTGTAAGGCAGCTTCCCCCGACCACCGCCGTTCTGTTGTCGCCCGCGACACTCGCCGTTATCACTGTCAGGCTCGTCTTTTGTTGCTGCAACAAGAGTAAAACACTTATAACATACCTACTAAATACACAATGATTCACTTTGCTAACTTAAAATATGTGTTAACAGCTGGTAATTGTATAAAGTCGTATTGAATCTAGCCAGTTTCCATAACAATGCATAATGAGACTTTAACTCTCAACGTCTATCAGGACGACGTTATTCAAATCTTATCTCCGTTGGACTACAATGAATCTGAAGCTTTAACGACAAAATAAATCGCGTTAATGGATATTCATGTCTATTCAACTCGTAATTGTATTTCTAAAGCGTCATTGATCCGAAGTTTCCTCTTTATTGAGCCGTTAATGAAAAAGTCCAAAGTTAAAAAAAGGTTTTCCGGCGAACAATATCCAAGCGGCCTTTGTTCGGACTCCAATTTCCTGGCCCTAAATTGATATATCATTGTTTCGGAGGGTGGAACGACTCGTTAATTAATTTATATTACGGAAATAAAGACGATATAAGAACTATAGTTGCATGGTAGCTTATTTGTCGAAAGCAGAATCACCAAGGGTTCACAAAAGACTGGGAGCATTCAAGGGAACTTTAAGGACTCCATTGAGACCGCTATGCGCATGAATTTAATTGCGACTATACCAAATTTAACAAAAGACCTCACAAAGCGCACGTTAAAGCAATTAAATGCAGAGAAACCGCAATACACTGGTCTTAAATATAACTCATTCGGAAATTCATACATTCATGTAGGCAACAGAGAGGCTTTCACGATATTTATTTAATTGCTCTACCGTGCTCTACACAGCCTTCAAATGTCTAGCGTTCCATATCGTTGACTCTATCAAAAAATAGTCTCAAAGGAAACAAAGTATGAACTAGAAAGAAAAATGTTTGACCTAAAAGCCTGTAGTTATAGTCCCGGGCGATTAAACCCTGAACAACCTAAAGTAAGAAATTAAAATACTTTATGAAAGGAAAACTCGACCGCTATTCATTCTTTTATAAACTTTGATGTTCCGTCAGCGTTTTTCATTTTAATTATACTAGTAGACGCTTAGCGAGGCATATTGTTAGTGTGTTGCACGGAGGTTGTGTGCAAAATTAATGATATTGTACATTATTGCAGAATTATGAGGGCTTTGGCTAATAACATGTGTTCGCTCTTGCGTAGAAAGGCAGGGCTGTCATGCTATCTTTTTAACCCGGGCTCTAGCTATCCAACTTTTATGGACAAAGTTTAATATTTTTTGAAGACATTTTACATGAACTACATATAGTTATTTGAAAGCCCTCACAGAACTTTTCAAACTTTGACAACCATTACAAAAGGAGAAAAGAGAATGAAGGTTTTAATTCAAACATAGTCTTTATCGGAAAATACGAGTACAACGTTTTGAATAAGAAATGAGTCCACAAGATTGTTTCGGGTTTTTTTTCCCTTATCTCCGAACTCAAGCTGTCAACCCTAATAGGAAAACAGGCCATAAATAAATTACTCATAATCAAGTGCCAAATTTCCCGATGAGTGAACTCAATTGTCGTGTCAAGAGCGGTATTTGTTGAGGCAGAGCGATTTATTGGGCGGTTTTGGACCGCGCGGTGCGGCCTCAAATATTTACTATGGAAATTATGACTCTTCTCATTTTACTTTCCACTGGCTACTGTTTGCGGTCATATGCTTGTTTGTGCTAATCTTTAGTATACAACACGGTCACGCTGGCTGTAACTATTTCTAGCCGAATCGCACATTAGGATACTTTAAGTAAACCAAACAGACTTTTAACTTTGTATGTTCAAAAAAGTAGAACCTGCTTTTTAGCACATCTATCGTCACTAGGGCATCTAAAAGCCATTAACAGATTTTAAACCAACATTACATCAGAACAGATACGCGTCAGATACATACAGCAAACACACATCATCGTTGTTGATAGTGAATCAAGAACGATAACATCTTATCAAATCTTTCTAAAATCATTGTATTACACTTGCTTTCTAAGATAAATATTTGACATACTTGATGTATGTCAAATATTAGGATTTGCTTCTTTATGTTTGTACTAAAATACCACAAGTTTCAACTATGCATCTATAATTGTATGTATTATCTCAGTTCCACCACACAGCTACACACCAATGAGGATTATTGGGAGCTAAGGGTCCGTGTACGGTAAGACAATCACAAAACTAAAGTTGAGGTTAACAAGAAACGGTTGCTGGCTCGCCCCCGACACATAATATTTGGGGCTGAATATTGTCCGGCAAAGTGTGGGTGTTGCAATACACCTCTGCCAGTCTCTTTGGGGGAAAGGTGTGACGGTATGTACGGTTGTTAGGCAAAGGGACGGTATATGGATGAAAGCGTTTATTTATGGTGTAAGCAACGTGAGACCAAAGCATCAGCAACTACCAACCAAGTATCAACCATTAAGTAGCTAAAATTAATTTGCAGGAGAAAAAAGTAAATGCAACCCTCAACAGCCAGTAATCTGCATAACACAAAGCAGTGTGCAACCCGGTTCCCTCAACAGGATATGATGCGACAACTGGCGCAAAGGGACAGACAACTTTAATTGGGTCTGTCGTGTCGGCGCTAAGAGGAAATTGCACGTTGCAAATTAAATGGCTCAGATGAAGATAAAGGCTCTACATGTATGTATGACTCGAAGCGCTTTGGAGTTAAAATTAACTTTCCATACAAGTCCACGAGTCACGCCTCTTTTCTGCTGTAGTTAAAACTCATTTGCTATAGTTATAGTTGAAAAATTAGCAAGTCTAACTGCCCAGTAATTTCAATTTAAAAGGATCACAAGTGAACGACAGTACGAGTATAGCAATAAAATGTAACAGAACTCTTTCAGTATTATATTCACTTTATACTTTCACTTTTACTATATACTTTCAGTATATAATTTAAATTTTTTCAATTTATTCAATTTAATTCCATATATTCTATATTATAATGTTTATGGGTAAAAGGCCTGAAATAAAGAAAATTTGAATTTGAAATTGAATTTGAATTATTAAGGGCTCGTTCTTGTAATACGGAGTCTTAAAGAGAGCATTGCGATTTAACTTTCCCAAAATTACTCACTGTTCATTGAGTCTCTAAATTGCCAATGGCCCGATTGCTCGTCGAGCTCCATACAGTTCGGGAAACACAGCGTTAAAACTTTTAATGAGGTTATTAATCAAAAGATCGCGTTTTTTGTCAAATTATGCGGACAATTACGTCATAATGCGGTTGCAAATTACCGAATTAAACTTACACCCGGTGCGAATTAATTATGCATTCTGTGCATTCTTTTGCTTCGTGCATCTCCAAATCGAGAAGCCATCTGTCGGTAAAAGGAGCGGGACTACTTTCTTGACCAAATACATATTTTACGTCCACTCAGCCAAATTTGTAAAAATATGTAAATTGGTTTTGAAGCTTTAGTGAAATAATTTTATCTTATACCTTTAAATGAGCAATTCTTGTATATATATATATATATATATATAATTGGAATCTCGGAATCGGCTCTAACGATTTTCATACAAATTAGTATATAGGGGGTTTCGGGGGCGATAAATCGATCTAGCTAGGAATCATTTTTAGAAAATATCATTTTATTCGTGTTTTATCGATAATCAATCTCAACTGAAAAATATGACTCTTCCTGACATCTATTGGCGAATAATAATACTACTATTTTTTGTGAGCAACTAATTGCTTTAACGACACAACAGCAGATGGCGTTGTTAAGTAACACGAAGTCAATGAGTGTTTGCTTTGAGGTTAGACTAAAATCAATTGTTTATTATCCAAAAAACACAATTAAAAAATAAAAAAAAATACCGAGCAAAGCTCGGCCATCCAGGTACTTTTATGTTAAAGTGCTAAAAGGATCTTTTGGCACTTGAGTTAGGGCGCCGGTGTCATTTGAGCAGTTTAGATATTAGGTTTTTGGAAATATTATAGGATAGGTACAGTTGATGTCGATATCATAGGATACACCCAAATGCATACTTAATTTCATTGGTTACTTCTGATTTAGGCCACGTTCCAAAAGATCCTTGTTAGGGATATAACTCGTTTTTTTTAGTTTGCGTCTGACACATTCGGCAAAATTCTCTTTACTAAATTTACCATTTCAAGTCCTATATTTTAAGAACGAACTACACAGCATCAATTTGCATTTAAATTAAGGCGCAGAAGCTCGCCACAGCACCTGAAACACAGAGCTTTGTATTTTCTCTCATAATATAAACTTTGAAAGGCGAGATTGCGAACGCAATCCGGAATAAACTACAAGCCCTAACTTTTGTCTCAAACATTCACATGCAGCTGTTGCGGTGCCGAGAGAGAATTTCTATAGCTCGTTGTAGAGACGGGCAAAGAGAGGCGAAAACCGGTGCCTCGGGCGTGTGGGGCGGCGTTTTAATTGAGACGCGGTTGAGCATTCCGCACGCGAGCGTTAAAGCAATTTTTACACACATTTATTCTGCTACACCAGTTCTGTCACATACCGTGCATTGCGAGGACTAGACTGGAGCAGGGAAGAGCACTCGACCGCTCCTAACGGGCACTGGCGCGCAATAACTCACGATTATCAGATTACATTATTGAAATAGTAGCAAGTGTTCACGCGGACGATAATTCGTGCAAACATCCCATGAATGCAGCACCAATATCTTGACAAAACAATGGTTATCGGTTTTTTTCCGGGTCGGATTATCGTGGGATTAGAGCAAAGTCGGTGCTGAGCACGCGCGGGTTGCCGCTACGATAACTTCAGTTCGTACTTTACGAATACAGTGTGGATCGGTTTATGGGAGGCGTTGCAATCTGACCTTACGTGCCTCATAAATAAGGTGTGCTAAATTTTGCACTGAACGGATTGTAGCGAGTGCGAGCGCAGTATGTCGGTAGTATGTAACGTGTAGCCGAGAACAATGAAGGCACCATGCACGTTCGCGTGCCGATACGGACTTCGTTTGTTTCCTTCAGATGCAATTAGATATGGGATCGTTTCCTTGTTTTCACCTTTCCCAGTTTCCGGCAGTGAAACTCTTTATCGCTACCGACGATCGATCACTATTTCCCCACGCCTCGCATTCAGTGATTTGTCAAACGGGATTGCAATTTCGTGAGGGGAAAATCTTAGCAAAGTAAATTAATGCGAAGCAATTGGCAATCTGCGACACTTAGAGATATAGCTAGGGGTCGTGACTATGTGGCTCGCCCTTTTACTCGCTTGCATTAGGCTTGTCATCGTGATCGTTGCTTGCTCTAACTTATGGAGCTGTTAGCATTAGCGACGGCAGTTTACTTAGTCATGTTCTCCCCAACAAAATGAGGAAACCAGCGGGGGCGAACAGCTTTACAGTTCAGCAGACAAATAATATGTTGCTTTCGTTTATGAACTGACGCCTTTGTCTCGCTAGTTTAATGACTTAAAGTCAACTTCAGTTGCAGTTGTTAACAGTCGCAGCGTCAACGTGACTCATAAGGTAACACCACAATCACGAACGCGACTCGGAAACTATTCGCCTTGAGGTCATAACACATAACTTAGGTGTTTTATTGCAGCTCGAAACAAGGTAGTTATTTATTGCTATAACCCTAACAGTAAGGAAGCTTGGTACAAACATATAGCTTGAAAGAATATATATAGTGATGCTACCTTTTTATCAAAATTCCATCAAACAGAAAGCAGAAATATTGCATAAGAAAATCGACATAAGCAACAGACTTGGGTTTATCATATGAATTACATATAGGAATGATTACATACGAGCTGCGCCCCGCGGTTTCACCCGCGGTTAAAAATCTATATGGTATCCTATATGCTATTCTAGACTATAATCTATCTCTGTGCCAAATTTCATCCAGATCTGTTCAGCCGTTCTGGCGTGAAAGAGTAACAAACATCCATCCATCCATCCATTCTTACAAACTTTCGAGTTTATAATATTAGTAGGATAGGATCTAAGATTTTCTATATCAAAAGCCTGAATTATTGTCATGTAATAGGAAACCATTCTTATTTCTTTTCACGACCATACTTTTTTAATTCTTACAGCACCATGAACCAACAGCAGAGCCAAGTAGCAATATAATAGCTTTCGTTGCTAATATCCTTACTATTTACATAGGTACCTTACTATTAGTCAAAGGTATTGTTTTTAGAGCGCTAAATAAACGCAAGTTCTGCCTCTGGCTTAGTTTGTATTAAACCTCGGCGGAGTGTGGAAATATTAGCATAGCCGTACCTGGTCTACCCCACTGTTATTAGAGCATACATCGTGAATGAGCAGGTGAGATTATAAGCACAGGCTGTACAGAGAGATTTTATTATGCTACAATAAACCCTAGAGTGTGCAAACTAGCTAAAAGATTATTCAATTTCTATAGAGCAGAAAGGTTTTATATCAACTGATGAAAATAGTAACGTTAAAGGCAAAACAAAAACCAAAATAATGTACCCTATGTCACTTCCACTATCAAGACGATTCAAATGACACCTCACATGTCGAAATCCATCAAGCTGTTTAGGCTGTAGGGCGTGGCAAAGAAACCTCATACATTCATTCATACAACAACAACAACAACAACTCTTTATTAAAAACATAAAATAATTACAATAGTACTTAAATAAGGCTTAACTAAGTTTTTAATGGGCGGCCTTATCGCTCAAAGCGATCTCTTCCAGGCAACCTGAATGGACAGGAACATTTATATAAGTTGAGGCCTTGAAAATTCTAATACTAATACAATAGTAATAATCTAATACATAATTTTACAAGACGTAAAAAATAATAAGATAAAAATAATAAAAATACACAAAATAAATACTAATAAGTAGACGAAATAAATATAATATAAATACTTTAAAAATGTTTAAAAATAAATGTCACTAATATATAAATAAATACATAGTGCGACTCATATGTATGTACATACATACATACATACATACATACGTACACTCGAAAAACAAAACCCTCCTACTTAAATATATAAATAAATACATAGTGCGACTCATATGTATGTACATACATACATACATACATACATACGTACACTCGAAAAACAAAACCCTCCTACTTACGCAGTCGGGTAATTAAATACATCGTTATCGGGTGTACTAAGCCAAAAAGGAAGAAGTCTAAAGTTTTTTTTTGCGACTTTAGTAAAAGTTTTTCACCATAATTAGTACAATGATCTATTTGCATTTACTACAGACTTTCCCGGTAACCCTATACAAGTTTACGATCAGACAAAGTACACAAATCATCACCAACAGTTAGTCATAAAAACCAGACACAACAAGAAAAAAATCTATTTCCTCAAGGTCAGGTAATAAGTTAACCACAAACACGGATAGTGTTGCATCTTATATGGTAGCGGCGGTGTTGGGTGGCGGAAGCGAATCGCATGACCGACGGCCTTGCCGGCTTGCTCGCCAGCCTTATATCAACCGAAATATTTACGATATAAACATGTCTTCGACGGGAAATATGAATATTGGAAAATTCTCAAGAGAGCGACCGACGCGACGGACTAAAATAAGTGCTCTTGAATCCCGCTCTAATAACTATATTACTTACTAGCTGTTACCCCCGACTTCGTTCGCGTTTATTCAGAAAATAGTATCCAAAAACCTTTCTCGTAAATACTGTAACTAGTTGACTGCCTCGGTGGCCCAGTTGGTAGTGCCTTCTGAGCTTGGGGGCGTGGGTTCGATTCCCACCTAGGGCAAACATTTATGTGGTGAACATTTGTGTTTGTTCTATGTCTGGGTGTTAATATGCATTTAAGTATGTATTTAAAAATATCTAAGACATAGTACAAGCCATAGTACAAGCTTTGCTTAGTTTGGGGTCAGGCGACCGTGTGTGACAATGTCCCGCATTTATTTATTATTATTTATTAGTTTTCACTACATAGTATAAAACAAAGTCGCTTTCTCTATCCCTATGTCCCTTTGTTTGCTTAAATCTTTTAAACTACGCAACGGATTTTGATGCGGTTTTTTTAATAGATAGAGTGATTCGAGAGGAAGGTTTATATGTATAATAACATCCATTAAATAGTGGAGAAATACTGTTATTTTTGAGGTTTCCAATGTGATGTTAGTAGGCTATTATACCCGTGCGAAGCCAGAGCGGGCCGCTATGTTTTTATATACAACGTTCACAGTTTTTCTGTAGTGTATTTAGTATCAGCATTGCACCCGTGCGAAGCCGGGGCGGGTCGCTAGTCAAAAATAAAAGTAAAAGCTTACAAACAGGCAGACAAGCAGAATTACTTTCGATTAATAATATTAGTACTTATATAATTAAATAATTACTTATATGATTAGTATTGTTACGAGCGGGGTTGGATAAAAGGAATGAAACGTCGATGTATCCGAAGATTCACTTTATTCACCAGTTACACAAACACTGTTACACTACACTAGACACTTGCACTATAACACTCTGAACACTACTTGTACAATTACTTCGATGTTAACACTTTGAACTCACAAAGAAAACTGACTCCGAGTCGTCGGTCGTCCGCGTATTTATACAATTTAAGATATCCAGAACATCCGATTAAACAATAGCGCAAACACACAAAAAGTTGTTTATCACGCGGAGCCACGCGTTCAATCCAGAACATTCGGATTGAAATAAACACCCCATTATGAAATAGATAAAAACATCATAAAAACGGTGCACAATAATTGCTTTCCAGAAAGATTTCTTTTGTTCCGGATTTAACAATGGAACGCGCAGCTCGAGCGGCTACTATTGTCTAATCTGCGTTACCTATCGGTAGTTGTAAACAACATCGCCACAGATTAGCGCATAGTTTCCGCGACTGGCGTAACACTACCCCCTCCTAAGACATGCTCGTCCCGAGCATCGTTAGTCCCGTGATATCGCGCCAGTCGATCAACGTGGACAATCTTAGGTGCGCCTCGCTGACCCTTCTGTATGCGATATGTGACGTCGTTGATTTTGGTCACCACACGGTATGGTCCATCCCATTTGGGTTGCAGCTTTGGAGATTTCCCTTTCTTGCGTACAGGATTATGAAGCCATACTAGCGATCCTTCATCAAACCCAGGGTCGTTGAACTTCCTGTCATATCGAGTCTTCATCTTTTCCGATGCTTGTTGGCCAGAATTTCTAACAAGTTCGTAGATGTCGTTCATCTTATTCCGTAGATCCCTGGCGTACTCGTTTATTGGTTGTGGCGAGTCTGGTGGAATACCGGTTATTAAATCTGCAGGCAACCGCAACTCTCTTCCAAAGTTTGCAAAGGCAGGTGTGACGTTTGTGCTCTCGTGAACAGCACTACGGTACGACAGTAGAAATGGCTGGATGTGCTTGTCCCAATCTCGCTGATTGTTTTCGACCACTTTTGCTAGATGGGTCACAAGAGTGCGGTTGTACCGTTCCACCATTCCGTCGGACTGTGGGTGGTATGACGTAGTCCTTGTTTTGTGAGCACCCATCACTTGACATACCTCCTTAAACAGTTGAGATTCAAAATTCCTTCCCTGATCACTGTGAATTTCCAGTGGTACTCCAAAACGGCAGAACACCTCATGCACTAATTTGTCGGCTATTGTAGGAGCTTCTTGATTTGAAATTGCAAAGACTTCTGGCCACTTGGTAAAATAATCCATAACAACCACGAAGTACTTGTTGCCATTATCAGTGACAGGAAATGGGCCCGCCACGTCTAACGCTATTCGTTCCCATGGTGCTCCGACATTACACAGCTTCAATGCACCTCTGCTACGGGTGTGTGGGCCTTTCACTGCAGCACAGCTTGTACATTTTCGCACCCAGTCTTCTACGTCGTCTCTGCAATTGATCCAGTAAAATCGTTCTCGTATCTTTAGCAGCGTCCGTTTTACTCCCAGATGTCCTCCTGAATATCCATGGTACAGATGCAATACGTCAGGTACCTTAGCTTTAGGCACAATCATTTGTAGATGACAGCGATTGCCTCGTGTATTTTCCCATTTGCGGCACAATACTCCTTCATGGATAAGAAGACTGTCCCATTGCGCCCAATAACTCTTCGTCGTTATACTCATGCCAGCCACATCACTCCAATTTGGTTTACAGGCACCAGACTCTATCCACTCGAAAATTGGCTTTATGTCTGTGTCGTCTTGTTGTGCTATCTGGAGGGTTTGCTTCCATTCATCACTAAGATCTGTTTTGAGCATCCTGACGGGTACAGTTTCCTTAGACTCTTGCTTTAGACAATGCTTACAGTCTTCCGGGCAAGGCCTTCTAGACAATGCGTCCGCGTTACCATGTGCCCTGCCACTGCGATGCTCCGCTTTAAAATCAAACTCCTGCAGCTGCTCAATCCATCTTGCTACTTGTCCTTCAGGGTCCTTGAATTGCAGCAACCAAGTTAATGCAGCGTGATCGGTCCTCAGGCGGAATTTTCTTCCCAGTAGGTATTTGCTAAAATGTCGCAGTCTTCACTACTGCCAGCAGTTCTCTCCTTGTCACGCAGTAATTCCTTTCTGGTTTGGATAAGGATTTGCTGTAGTAAGCTATCACAACCTCTTGATCTCCTTTTCGTTGTGATAGTACGCCGCCTATACCAATATTACTGGCATCGGTGTCAACGATGAATTCATTCTCGGTGTCTGGGAATCCAAGGATTGGTGTTTCACACAGATGCTTCTTCAGTTCTCGGAAAGCTGTGTCGCAGTCTTCATCCCAGTGGAAGATTCGTTTTTCTTCAGTTAGTCTATGCAACGGTTTTGCTATATCAGAGAAGCCTTTCACAAATCGTCGGTAGTAGGAGCATAGACCCAAAAATGACCTGATTTCCTTCTTGTCTTTTGGAACCGGCCAATCTTTAACCGCGCTGATTTTCTCTGGATCTGTCCGCACACCATCTTCAGAAACTACATGGCCTAAAAAGTTCACTTGTCGTTTGAAAAATGAGCATTTCTTCGGGCTCAACTTGAGGTTGGCTGCACGGATTTTCGTCAACACTAGTTCCAGGTTTCTGAGGTGGTCTTCAAAGGTTTTTCCCACAATTATGATGTCATCCAAATAGACCAGGCAAGCGTCACCAATCAACCCTGCAAGCACTAGCTCCATTAAGTAATCTTTCAAAAGTTGCAGGGGCATTGCACAATCCGAATGGCATCACGTTAAATTGCCAAAGCCCTTTTCCTGTAGAAAATGCGGTTTTCTCTTTGTCTTTAGGGTCAATTTCCACTTGCCAATAACCACTTTTCAAGTCCAAAGTTGTGAACCACTTCATTCCCGTCAACGTATCCAATGTGTCATCAATTCTGGGCAGAGGGTAACTGTCTTTCTTAGTTACATCATTAAGTCGTCGGTAGTCCACACAAAACCGCATACTGCCATCTTTCTTCTTTACTAGCACCACAGGAGAACACCATGGACTGGATGAGGGCTCGATGATCTCGTTCTTCGCCATATCTTCAATCATGGTCTCCACTTCCTTTTCCTTGGCAACTGGTATTCTTCGTGGCCGCTGGCGTATCGGTTGCTGGTCGCCTGTATTTATCGTGTGCTTAACTAGGCCGGTTTTCCCATTGTCCGCATCGGTCGAAGCAAATATATCGGCGTAATTTTGTAACATATTCCTTGCCATTAAACGCTCCTTCCCAGTAAGATTTATACAATCTTCTAAAAGTGTAGACACGTCGTAATTCTCACGAGGTATATTTTTGCTCGGTAGTTCTTGACATCCGCGCATCCAATCTACTTCCTCGCAAGTGCCCATTACGGTTCCACCTTTTATGAGATGCTCCTCATTACTGGGATTCAATACACGCACTACGCCAGTATTAGTTGTCTTCACTAGAGTCCGTGCCACTATCCATGGATGATTATTTTCCAATTGTTCAATTAGCACACATCGTCGTTGGTGTCTTAGCTTTGGTGGTAGTCTCACTACCACAATGGTTTCCGACTTCGGTGGAAGGATAGTCCTCCTCAGACAGTAAACTTTTCCTGCTGTAGCCCCTTCCATAAAGATCTCTTCTGATCTACACTTTAAGATTCCTTGATTGACATCGATCTCACAATGATGTTCCCGCATAAAGTCGAGTCCCAGAATGCAATCATCGACTATATCAGCCACAATCACTTTGTGTTGGAAAGTCTCCTCACCCAGCGTCAATGCCACTGATTCTTCGCCTCGGACGGGTATGTGCTGACCGGTCGCTGTCAGGAGTTGAACTTTGTTGCAGCCCCGAAAATCCTGAAGGTAACGCTTAGCGAATCGGGAACTGATCACTGTTCGAGATGCTCCAGTATCCAAAGTCAGCTTGCAGGGTGTTCCGTTAATTTCACCTTTGATGATCAGGCTATTTCCATCGTGAATTTGTGAGATCGAAATCTTCGGGGCCTTAAAAGAATCAGCCAGGACCCGCCCCTTGGTCCTGGCGTCTATTCGTTTTTCTTGCTGCTGTGTTACATCGCTTTCCACTCGTTCCTCAACTTGATGATGGTCTCTCCTTTGCCGTGGCTTCGAAAAGTTGCGCGATGGATGACCTTTTTCGTCGCAGTTGTAGCATCTAGGGTTAAACCGGGAACGATTTTGGGTTATTTTGCTCACTTCTCTGATGCGTTGGGTTTCTCCCGTTGGATTTCTTACAGCTTCCACTTCTAAAGCGTGAGCTAAAGCGTCCTTTAGAGATTTGTGATGTCGAAGCTGTACTGCAACCCTTACTTCACTGTCACGTATTCCATCGGCGAATGCTTCGACCAGCTGCTCATCGTTGGGTACAGGTGAAGACTTGTGAGCCTTTCTAAATAGTTTTTCTATCTCGAGAGCCCACTCTTGCAAATTTTCTCGGCGGCCTTGAACTCTGTTCTTCATTTGTGCTCGAAACACATGCTCTAGGTGTTCGTCTCCGTAACGACTTTCCAAAGTTTCTAGAAGCTTCTCATAAGTGACGTCCTTGCCCAGTGCTTCAAGCACAGTCAAAGCCTGGTCGCGGAGGCTTACTGTGAGAGCAGTCATGGCTTGCTTCTTATTCCATCCATTGGCCTCGACTATGGCATCAAATTGGATTTTGTAGGCTGACCACGAGGAACTTCCGTCGAAAGGTGTCACCTTGAATCCATGTGTTACAGGTGCAGAAAACACAGGAGCTGCTATTCCATTTCCAGACTTGAGAACATTTAAACATTTTCTTACATCGTCGATCCGTGTCTCAGCCTCTAAGATGCGGGTTGCGTGGTTCTTTATAGCGATGTCATGTTCCTTTACAGTAGTCTCATGCTGATCAACTTTACTTTTTAACTCTTGAAATTCCATTCCAAAAGCCGTTCGCAGGCTAGTCATCTCTTCTTTTCCTTCCTTCAGCTGGCGAGTAATTTCTTCATCCCGACGACGAGCATTTTCTTCCAGGCGACGGGCATTTTCCTCCTGACGACGAGCATATTCCTCTTGACGACGAGCATTTTCTTCCATGTTCTTCCTAAGCATTGCCATCAAGGCCGTCATGTCCAATGGTGTTGGTGCTGCAGCTGCTACTGAAGCTGCTCCCAAATTCTCTGATGGATCGCCGGTCGCTGGTTCATTCACATCAACCAATAACGAGTCGTTTCCAAACCGTCTCTGGTCAACGTCTTCTTGTCGCCGTGTCTGTTCCTCTAACCGGCGTGCCTCCTCTTGTCGGCGTTGGCTCCTGGTGCGAAGCGAATCGTCGTCGTGCGGAGTTATCGGCATTTTCCTTTTATCCCACTTCTGACACCAAATGTTACGAGCGGGGTTGGATAAAAGGAATGAAACGTCGATGTATCCGAAGATTCACTTTATTCACCAGTTACACAAACACAAACACTGTTACACTACACTAGACACTTGCACTATAACACTCTGAACACTACTCGTACAATTACTTCGATGTTAACACTTTGAACTCACAAAGAAAACTGACTCCGAGTCGTCGGTCGTCCGCGTATTTATACAATTTAAGATATCCAGAACATCCGATTAAACAATAGCGCAAACACACAAAAAGTTGTTTATCACGCGGAGCCACGCGTTCAATCCAGAACATTCGGATTGAAATAAACACCCCATTATGAAATAGATAAAAACATCATAAAAACGGTGCACAATAATTGCTTTCCAGAAAGATTTCTTTTGTTCCGGATTTAACAATGGAACGCGCAGCTCGAGCGGCTACTATTGTCTAATCTGCGTTACCTATCGGTAGTTGTAAACAACATCGCCACAGATTAGCGCATAGTTTCCGCGACTGGCGTAACAGTATGGATTCTAACTTTTATGTCATTTTTTGCGAAAAATAGAAAGAGTCAGAGATATGAATTGATCAGATAATTAACTTTAGCCGTAAAAGCCTACAAACAGGCAGACAGGCAGAATGACTTTCGATTTTATAATATTAGTTTATAATTATAGATTAGTATGGATTCTAACTTATATTTTATTTTTTGCGAAAAATAGAAAGATTAGTGAAGTGATTTTGATTTGACAGAGATATGATTTGATCAAATAACTTTAAATTAATAACTTTAATTAAATTTAAATTAGAACAACCGCAACACGCCAGGGCCTCGATTCTACAAAGCAATTTTTAAAATTAAAAAAAATATTGTCAATTTTTGACACTACTGGCATACAAAACATGTCAATTTGAGGCAATTTATTCACAATTTAAAAACAAACAGAAATAGGGGGCAGCTAGCTCAGATAAAACTTAAGATAACTCGAAATGTCAAAGAGACTACATAATTAATTCGTGCAGTTTACGTGAAAGAAAAGTAAAATTCGCTAAGACTTTGCGACTTGAAAAAAGTTGGATTCATTAGCAACTTTATTCAAAGCGAAGAAACAGTTTTAAGTCAAAGGAATATTAATAAGTCCAGATCATTAGCAGTAGCGAATTTAAGAGACGTGATACAAGAAATCAAAAAAAAATATATAAGTAAGTTTTAACTAGTGGCACAGTGAGTTGGAGACCTTGAGATCAGCGTCTGTCCTCCCTACAGGCCGCATTCCTCAACCGATTCAATTTTGTATGCACATTCGATATTTTTTTACAAAAAAAAAAATACCGAGTCATTTTTTGGAAATGTTTCAAAAACTGCTCTGACAAAAAAAACTACGAGTATATAATTATCGAACCTACTCACAAAGTTTCAAGAGAACCGTTAAGAAATGCGACCTGTAAACAAAAACAGATCTGGACATACGAAAGCATTTTTGTCGGAGCTGAAGAGCAGCAGAAGCAGCTGAAGAGAGCTAAGTAATAGCGTTCAGAAATAGGTATACAAGTACATAAACCTCTTACTTATAAACGTTAAATATTTTTTTAGTGTTTTTTTTTTCGATGGAGTTCAAAAAAAAAATCAAAAGAGAAAGACAAAACACTGTATAACTATTTCGACGCTATATAATGTTCATTTAACGGGACTAAGAGGGCTTATATCTTGAAAAAAAGCACAGAACATTATTGCAATGCTCTTACAGAAATTAAAGAAAACTGAACGACTGAGTTAAAACTTTTGAACCGTATTGTGTAACACTCAATCTGTCAGACAAATCGTCTTTGTTACTTTTAAGACATTAAACCGAATATTCACAGAACGAGCAGTAAAACTGTGACGAAGCCATAAAACTGACATTAGAAAACTTTAAAATTAGTCGATAACGAAATAAGGACAACTTCGATCACCGTTCGGTTCGGTTTCACGCATATAGCTCGTAACCAAAACTAATACAATACCGAACTTTGCAACGTCGATGTTGCAGACTTTAACTTCGTAGTTGTTTAACTCATGGCTATTTTGTATTTACACGATCTCGATATTACCAGTGATTTTCGTGAGATGTCGAACAGAGAGCGCCTTTTAGATGAAAACCTAAATCGGCTTACCACGACTTCTTGTAGCACCTTTATTCCAATGTCACTTTCAACTTTATCTAGTTCTCCGTATAATTTTTAAACCGAAAGCATTGTAAAGAATAAAAAAAGGATGCTCAAGGTGCGTCCACATATTATGTTCTTTTGCCCGACCCGATCTCCGAGCTGATCCTCGTGACGATCCAAAAACGCCTAGTTTGGTTGGCACGGAACGGAGATCGTCTCGAGACGCCTCGTATCTCCGTTCCGCTTTGAATAAGTGTGGACGCAGCATTAGGTCCGTCCCCTGATACTACAAAGACAAACGCGATGCTTACGTTACTGCATAGATAAAAAGCAAACCACAAAAGTCGCCAAGTCGTCAACCAAGGGTCACACAAAAGACTTGTCATCAATATTCATCCCGGAGCCAGCCAAGTGAGAAGTGAAGAGGGTGAGACATACGTCAGGCGAGGATAGTGGATCCAGGCGGATCTCATTAGGTATGGAGATATTAGTATGCATGAAAAATGTTGAGGTGTTGTTAGGGGATGTAAAAAGTTCTCAGCTTTGAATGAAAGGGTTCGTAGTTTTTGTTAATACAATTTTTGTTCTAGAAGGTCAAATGGAATTAAGACGTAGTTGTTAATATTTTCAGTTTGTTGAAGCCCTTTGTTGGGCGAAGGTTTCCTCCCTACTTTCAGAAAGTTGGCAGTTCCATGTCAAATTAATTATTTAGATTGAAAATCAGTTACTTTCTGTTGATTGTTTAATTTCGGGTTTAACAGGTTACCTTACTCTAACACTACATTAATGATTTGAAGTGCTTAACATCGCTCGTCCGATGTCTTTCACAGAAGTGCGTGGTTTATTTATAGCCTATTCAAGAGCGAGCCCCTTGGTTTCAATTCGCAGGCCAACATTAGTTCCATTACGGAGTCCAACTCTTGTGTCAAAGTTGACGAGGGTCGGTCGGTGCGGTCAGCGCTGCTTTCAGCGGGAGCGGCTTATCGGCCGCTGGTATCGGAACTACCTTCGCGGACGCTCGTACACAAGGCGACGTAGTATTGTCTATCCTGCGATTTGAGCAGCATAGCGATGATCGCAGTGTAATAAATGGATCTGACGTCCATAAAATATCGACATCATGTAAACTTTACCAGAGTTTCCTGAACCAACGCCTTATGTACGAAAGGCTCTACTAGCCAACAGGAGCTACCTGCGGCGGAAACTTGCAAGATTGCGGCTTACTTCAAGTGGTTTTGTTAGTTTAGGAAGTTAAGGTAGGTATTGTTTTCGTTCGATAAGATTTCTTTACAGAGAATTGATTTTGTAAAAAAAAGTCTCAATTCACGATCCTACTCTCGAGACTGAAAAAAAAAAGCTTTTTATAAATCAATTTAGATTACAGACAACTGTTATTATCTTTATGCTTTGAGGCAAACGAAACTTAAAAATACTTTGCAGGGTTATGTTACTTTCAAATACACAAGGACCTTGATGTGCATCTAACCCTGTAAGAGCCTTGAGCTAGCATTATTTAGATTTAGCCCATCACGGGTCAGAGCGCTGCGGAAAATGTTAACGAAATTAACCTAGCTTTTACCGGCTTTGCGGCACACAATTGGGCGAGCTAAAAGGCTGGCGAGGCGTCATTTCGCGATACTTTCCCCGTCGTCGGCGATATAGGTCACCCTGTACACTGCGCCCGCCATTAAACCTGCTCCGTATATCTGGAGTGTGGCGGCATTGAGCTAAATCTCGCTGTAAGATGTGCTCCTTACTCATACGAAGGGTTAACTTTTGTTCGTCTTTTTTATGGAGATCGTACACGGCTGGTTTGAGGGTTGTTTTTGAATTAGACGAAGTTAATTTACAAAGAAACTGGAAAAAATTAAATAAAGAAAAGGTTTAACTTTTGTGCGTCTTTTTTTATGGAGATCGTACACGGCTCGATTATTGGTTTGAGGGTTGTTTTCAAAGTCAAAGTCAAAATGTTTTTATTCCATTTAGGTATCAAAGATACACTTAAGAACGTCAAAGTTATTTAAATAGACTCGACCGCCTTGTTCGGACAAAGAGCCTCTACTCAGAAGAACAGGCAAGAAACTGAGGGGCATTATTTTTTCAAATAATAAATAAATTACAGTCTCACAAGTTTTTGAATTAGACGAATTTAAATATATTTACCAGTATGAAAATTTGAAATAAAGGTACAGATTCAGGTTGAAAGATACGTAGCTTTTCAATCTAACTACAACCAAAGATAAATCAATTTGTCGGTGTGGAATTTCGCAAACTTTAGAGACGGAGCCTTCAACTTTAACAACTCAACTCGTACTTGTTGTACGAACTGTAAGACGGTGGCGTCTTACAGTTCGTACAACAATACCGAGAAAGTAACAATTTAATAGTTGTTGTTAGTTTTTGCTCGGTAGAGTCAGGTGAGGCGAGTCGACCCGACATTTGTAGCGGGAAAGTGATTTGTCGTTTGAAAGCGGATGAGTTATTTCGGTTCATGTTGCTCATTCGAAATGAATGAAAACTAAAACTAGTTAAAATATCTCCATCATTAATAACGGCTGTCGTACAAGTAAAAGTTGTACCTAATGGAAGCCGATTTGTTCAGTGTAGTTGATTAACAAAAGGCATTATTTACCTCTCGAGCGCCTTTTTCGGTGCCCGCGAAAATACTCCCTTCGCAATACAATGAAACCCTAAAGAGACCCTTCTAGGATATTGTGCACTCGATAAGATCGAGCTCGTTCTGTGAATGAGCGTCGTCTACAAACAACAATAATGCGATAAAGCAAATATTGGCCTATAAAGCCGCCTCTCGGGAGTCGTAGGCAGCTCTCGAACTAAGATTTTTGTATTCCCTAAGTAACCAGAGTGGAAGAGGCATGTTTTACTTTAGCATTAGCCGTATATTGGCCCGTCTGGCAGTGTTTATCCAAGGCCGAACTAATTTTAACAGGGTTAGTTCGCAAATTACAGTTACGAGTAACTAAGCGGTCAATTTACATTGGGTCCGATAAAATTTGAGGCAACTACATAACCGTACATAACAATGAACATCCCTATGCCCCGGGGCAATGGCGGAGCACGTCACGTCACGTAATGTGACCGACCTATATTCCGAAGCGGGGTGGGGTGAAACCGGAAGGTTGAACTTCACATCGTCGCCTCAGCAGGCCGTAAAAGACCACCAAGTGAGGGCTTATCTTGGAAATTGCGCGTGCCAGGGGAACGAATTTATAAGCCTACAGGGATGTTCGTGGGAACCTTACATTACAAGTAACTTGGATTGAGTATAGCTTAAGATTGAGTTGATGAGTAATGTTGTAATCGAATTAACCAGATCAAAGTAATCAAAGTGATCTTAACAATCAGTGATTTTACATTTTTTTTTTTTAGATTTGCATTTAACGAATATTGGAAGCAAGATGTTGACTTTGTGAACACTCGATCAGATGTCACAATAACCGTCATATTCATTGACTTATTACTGTGAAAGTGTAGATAACATTTTCGATTTTTTGGTCATCGATTGATAGGTAAAAAATAGCGTTTAAAAAAATCTGTAACAAATCAAGTAATCAATAAACGCACGAAGCGTGCTCTAAAAATTAATTTGTTAGTTATTTGCTTTGGTATCGCGTCCAAACATGCGATAAGATACGAGTATCTAGCTCACGCGCACCAAAATATGTATATTTTAGGAAGCGGTAAAATTGCGTCTAACTAGATCCAGTATAATGAACCTAGTAACTTTGCTTTACAACTTTGCTCAGAAACTTATGTAAGACCTGTACTCGGGTTGATATCGATTCGTTTAAAGGTCAGACAGTCATGGCTTACTATAAAAGCACTAGCGCTATGTTCGTTCTTAGGGACATAGGCTAATTTACATTTGATGAAGTGTTAGGTACATAATTTTGGTTTAGTACTTGATATTTTTACGCTTTTCATTGCCTTTTCAAGCAAAGATTTCAAACGAACGTCCTTTACAAGCCCAGGTCTTTTCCGAGGGATTTTTAATTTAAAAAAAAAGGTGTCATCGATTCATACTTTTAATAATTTTATTTATTTATCGAAAGCTTGCTATAGTTCGTTGAAAATTTTACAGTTTGACAGCCTCGGTGGCTCAGTTGTTAGTAAACCTGCCTTCTGAGCTTGGGGGCGTGGGTTCGATTCCCACCTAGGGCAAACATTTGTATGCGATGAATTTAAGTATGTTTAAAAAAAAATCTAGTATGTATATCAGCCTCTGGCAGCCATAGTACAAGCTTTGCTTAGTTTGGGGTCAGGCGACCGTGTATGGAAGTGTCCCAAATTTATTTATTGTTTATTTAGTTAACTTTCTACTATGAACTATATCTTGCTGGTGAGCTATTGAGGTTTCCACACCCTTTGATACAACATATCCTTTGTTTGCAGCGTCCAACATTACATAGACTTCACGCTCCATTGACTTGGAAACGACTCTCCTACTACTCTACAATAACTATAGCTTCTGATATACTATTAATACGTACAAAAAGACGAACAAGATATTATTAATACTCCTTTTGTAGCCTTTACATTGTCAAAAAGATAAATAGACTTACAATTCCACAGCTGCATTCCTTCAACACTTGTGTCAATAAATAGTCATGTTATTCCATATCTTCCAGTTAAAAGGAACTCGGGCATGCGTCCATGTTTTAATAAGATCGTAACAGTCGAAGAACTTAAAATAATATACGATCCAATAGAGACATTTGATGAAAGAGAAGAATCGTAGCGACAAGACTTTTACAAAATAAATGATGTCAACAAACTTATAAACTTTCTCAAAGATGAGGCGGGCGAAGAGTCAGGGACAGTCGTTAACCCCGGTGTTAACAATTCAGGCCAAACAATCGGTACGACGATAGAGGGGGGCAATTTAAGCAAACAAACTGACGGCGCGATCGCAGACATGTATGAATCATGATATTAAAAAGGAAACTGTGCTACTTGTGATCTCGTTGCAAATTTCAAATTAGCAACTCTTTGGGAGAACCACACTGACATACCTTACTATCTAAATCGAGTGTCAAAACTTAATTTTAGAATGTAAAGTTATTATTAGTAATGCCAAATTTAATTCAAATTCGAGACTAAATCCGGACAATCTTGATAATGTGCCAAGCGAGGCGGTCGTATCTAAAACAATAAACACGTTCGATGAACTCGATAAATTGAAATTAATGTCATTTGAGTACTGTGTAGCTGAGACGATACAAAGGACATTAGTAGTAAATTATAAAATAAACCGTAAATCAAGAATCGATAAATCCAAGAGCAGGCAAGTTATGAACGCAGTAAATTCCAATGGCTTGGGGCTACCACACTGCAATGGGTGCTTTGTAGAGCAGAAGTTATAGCACAGTTAAGACTACGAGCTGTTAATTAGTTCATTAATTTAGTTAATTAGAAAATTAAGTTTTGATACATTGTTGAGCCAATCCAGTGTAAAGGCATAACAAGCATACATCCACAATTGCCTTACAATTTAAACAATTTTGATCAATGTTTTAAAAAAAATTCTGGTTAAATTTAACATCTTACTAAAAGAAATACATACAAATCAAAGTAAGAAACTATCACAGATATTAAATAAACTTACAACCACCCACATGATGCGGTCATCAAAATGATGTCAGTAAGTACATCGAACCCTACACAAGATATTACCAGGAGCTTACGTAACTGACCGACAGTTGAGCAACAGACAATTGAAGGCAATAAAGAAGAAAACATTCTCAAGTGGGCTGGAATCACTATTAATGTAACATTAGGCCACAACTGCTGTGCAACAATTGTTATAATTTGAACACGTCAAAACGCATTGTGACTACGGAGAAGGGAAATTAACAAACCGAGTTTAGCCGTCATGAAATTTAAAAAAGATAGAAAAAGCCACCGACGCCTTTACAAAAGTATTTGAATAGGCTGAAGACAATGGAGCGGGTCGACAAAAGGCAGTTCGTCCAGGCTCCGCGCGGTCGTGTTGCAGGCTTCGATCAATTATACCCTAGATTCCGCGTAAGCGCGCAAAAAGTAACTAAAGTAAACAGTGCTTATATTCATAGTAAGCACAGTTTTGCCGTCAGTGTCGCGCCGACCGTCAAGTGGAACGAAGCCGAAGTGTTCTGTGAAAAGTTGTAAAAATAACACGCTTACAAAGAGAAAATAACATGGGATTTCGTATTTTCGGTAAGTATTTATACTTTTTCAAATACTTACAGTGATTTACATTCGAAATAATCTAGTTTTAATCTCCAAACTAATATTTCAAGAAATTAAATCCTATTATTTTAGCTTCGCAGTTGTCTCTTTCGCACGCACAATAGAGTTTACATGCAAGACAAGAACAAATTAGGCCTGATTCAGAACAAGTGTAATGGAGTCGTCGTATTTTTTTATTTTTCTCAGACTTTAAAATGGTATTGGTTTAATTTTTTTTCAGATTTCCTCAAAATGAGATACAAAGAGAAAAGTGGCAGTTGGTAATAAAAGAAGAAAGAGATGACGACTATTTCAAACCTAATGACTCAAGTGTGGTTTGTTCAGACGATTTTGCCGAAACCGACATGTATAATACACAAAAAGGATTTCGGAGAGTAAATAAATATATACATTCTTGTGTTGTAAATTATAGTAATAAAAGTAATAATTTAATATTATATTTTTTGCCCTTACATCCCTTTGCAATCTCCCGTCTTCCACATGTACTAGCCCCTATTGCAGACATTAATTCAGTGAAATTTTAAACTTCATATAAATTTGTTAAGCCGTTGTTGCCGTGTGAAAGAGAACAAACATACACACTTGCACACAACTCTCGGATTTATTCCGCAGGAAGGGGAGAGATGTACATAGAGGGTACCTACTCTACTTCTACTCCTCAGAAGGACAAAGCCTTACTACAAAAAACGTCCACTCGCACGGAGCCAGGGCGAGTAAGTTCATTTCATCAAGTTCAACAGTTTCAACAAGTAAGCGACTCCATTAGATTCCATGTTCTATCTTAGTTTTTACAGTTAGGATAATAAAAACGTCCTAAAGTCGTACATGACAAAAGTAATTTTGAGCGTTAAACCTTTGAAAATAATGTTTATTTTCACCAAACGCCACCGCGGACGGCAATAAAATTTTATGAGTTTTCGTCAATGCCGCGGAGCAAAAACGCCATAAGGTCGTCATGTAATTGTTAAAAATAAACCTCAGTCCACTGCAATAAGGTTGAATACTATTAAAATATTTAAACGGCTTTGTGATCTTTTTAGTATTATCCCTAATATGCAGTATTTCTCGATTGGCAGGAAGATTTAGTAAACTCAAGCCGTTTTTGTGCATTGTGTCAATATGGAAAGTTGTATCTAGGGTATAATTGATCGAAGGTTGCAGGGAAACAATATCACGTCCCTGTGTGGTCGAGTAGCTCGACATACCCGTATATTGTGATCTAGTAAACGTGCTACAATAATTAGACAACTCTTATACTTTATTAACCTTTCTATGTTGTTTTACATTTGCACCAACTACACTAAAATTTTACTAGTACGGTTTAAAGTATCGTAGAGTTTAATATAGTCTAGAAGAGCTAGGAATAAAACGGAGTCAAAGAACCAATAAAGGAGTCTGGCTACCGCGCATGCAGAGCACGTCACAGGGCAACTAGGGCAGATAACCATTGTCACTGGCTGGCGAGGAAGACGGCTATCAATCAACCAGCAGATAATAGAGATGTTGAACCCCGTGAAACTCCGGAAGCAATTGTTTCAAACACAATAAGTAGGCATATTGACAGGCCCTCATTACGTTTAGGGTTACAAAGTAATGGTGTTGTTCCTGCTTGATAAAATACATTATAAAAATGAGTCACATTCATAACGCGCCCCAGGAAATTAATTAAGCCATGTGTCATAATTCGCTATAAATATATCGAACAAAACATTCAGCATAAGCAATGACTGCACAACACATGGGAGAAAAATAAAAAAGAGCATTAAGAGCGTTGATCGAGATAGGCCAACGGAGAGGCTGACACAAAAAATGTACAAACAAGGACAGCTTCTTAATTACCCGTACAAGATAAACAGTGGACAACTTCTAGGCGATGTGGTATCGATAGT
This sequence comes from Peribatodes rhomboidaria, assembly GCA_911728515.1. Taxonomy (NCBI): domain Eukaryota; kingdom Metazoa; phylum Arthropoda; class Insecta; order Lepidoptera; family Geometridae; genus Peribatodes; species Peribatodes rhomboidaria. The sequence continues at coordinate 12,415,674 of OU452179.1, read as the reverse complement.
GGACGCCATGTAAGGCCCGAGACAAGTATTATAGAGCTCGTACCAACTGATTCATGCATCGAAGGTCGCGATACACCCACGACTCGGTACTTCCTTTGTGATTAACCGTCTAAGATTATTGTCATTAGCACAGATGACACGTTAATTTATTGTTGTATTGTATTATTGGTTTATCAGATGCAGCTGACTCTCAAGCAATTAACAGCAAGTTAATTGAAGATGTAATATGAATATTATTTTAATAATTAGTTTTTGTATAAGTACATAACGTGTACATAAAAACAATCGTTATTTATCTGCTAATAAGTAGTATTCTTAGATAAACAAGTAATAACGAGTCTTCTTGGTTATAATATATTTCTGATGAATGTACTTCAAACCTTGTTTTGATAACTCGTATCATTTAATATTCAAAATCAATTGCTACTGCATTCATAATTACAATCTCGATTGAATGAATTATTTGTTTCTAAGACACCTTCCAAAAATGGTACGTTTTGATGCTTTAGTTATATTCCATTTCCATTGTAATGTAATATAATGGTACAATCAATTGAGCTCCATAACAATAATATGTATCTGGTTATAGAGGTCATGACGTTATCACTCCTTATATTACATAACAAAGGGTGATTCATGTGAGGGATGTGCTTGTTATATAATGTACATACAGTTGGATCTAAATTAAGATACATAACAATATCGATGGTTTGGATTGGGATTATGAATACTTAGTTTAACTACCCTCGAAGATATAGATAGTTAAGGAATTAAAGAATATAATACTTTCAACCTAATCTCATTTGGAAGAAAGAAAAAGAAAAGAACATTTATTTTGACACACAAGACACTAACGGTCACAATATAAATAAATAAATTCGGAAATTCATTTTCACACACGGTTGCCTGACCCCAAACTAAGCAAAGCTTGTACTATGGCTGCCAGAGACTGATATACATACATACGTATATATATATTTTTTAATACATACATAAATAGATATTAACACCCAGACAGAACAAACAAATGTTCATAACATGGATGTTTGCCCTACTTACATGGAAGCGCGTGGCTTCCATTCCCTCCTAAGACAAGGCTGAAGGCAGACTATTAATATAAGAATTGACATTTAGATTATTGATTCAAAGTGATACTAGGACTTTTTTCGAAACTAATGATATTTTCAAGTACTCGATAATATAGGTACAAGCGTAACTCTACGCATTCAAATATCACAGTGGTTACGATGCGGCCATTTGGGATGGAAATGTGACTTATCTCTCGACCTTCGGCGAATTAAAATAGATTATGTTTACAGAATGGCACGTCCAGTATCATACACAAAGCCTTGGATAAGTGTTACATTACATTATATATGTACCCCTTTAGCAATAAACGTTGTATAGACTCAGAATAGCTACTGTCTTTTGTCTTCTTCGATCACGTTCAAAAATGTAAAAGGAAGAAAAAGACAAAACACTGTAAAACTATTCCGAGGCTGTACAATGTTTATTGCTGAAGGGGGTACAGTTTTAGTCAAAGTTAACTTTTTTGCAGCAACAGCCCAATTGTTGATTATCTTTTATTATTTAATTTCTACATGGATTCTTTTTAAACACTACTACACCTATATGTAAAAAAGTGTGTGTATAAAAAAAACTGTTAAAGTTAAATTAACGGCTTAGTCCAAACTGACATGATCATAAACAAGCGACATTAAAACGTTAACAGAGAGAGATAGCTTAGTAAATAACATTAACGGTCAATTCATAACCACTTTATAATGACATGTAAACAATAACAAAACCCGAACGACTGCAAACGTTTTCGAAACCACACTAACACGTAATCACGGCGTGGTAGTTATACCGGCAAACAATCATGATTTTTACAAGCACGCAACGTGTAGGTAATGTATGATACCGTAAAAATAACAATGTTAGTAAATAAACTAACAAAATTTAGTATAAAGTTAATTTGTTTACTTACTGTAAACAAAATAAATTAAAAATAATTACTATTAGCTTTAACTAACTTCCAGCGAAGTAAAATAATGAAATAAACCAAAAAAAGTGTTAGAGAAAAGTTACGCAGTCACTTCGAATTTAGTTTCAACGCAACATTTTATTAGCCTTCTATAAATACATTATGACAATGAGATTGTAGAAAACAGAACTCAAAAGTAACAATCGGTTTGGGATTCTATTTGGCGTAATAAAAACCGTAACCTTAGATGTCTCGGATGAAAAGAAACAACGCAACGCTCTCTAAAAGAGCTATCAAATCAGAGCGAACACTGCGAGAGCCCCTTCAACATTCTCGAGTGTTCTTTGATCTCCGCATTAGCCAAGTACCTGCATATTTAGGGGCGATGCGAGTACGCACGTTGAAGCGGATGTGTTTAGGGGACCGATGAACGCATTCGGTATAAACAAATTCGTACTTGAATAGTTTGAAACGAATAGTCGACTTCCTGCGGTGGCGTCATGAGCGATCAACTGAAACGGTATACGCTGATAACGAACGGGCGGGGCTGACTACTGCCGCTACGTTGTATCTAGGAACTATTTGATAGTTTTTCGATAACAATTATGTAACATCTATATTACTGCCATAAAGACTAACAAAAAAATTTAGAGTAATAAAATCGTAGCAGAATTATAGGTTAACATTACAAATAAAGTTACATGCTAAGCTAAAGGAAAGAGTAAAAGGAATTCCAACGTTAATCGAGCATAATCACAATAAATCAGTTTTAGGGAAATACTGACATAACACAAAGTGTGTTGTAACAACAGATTCAACATAATCTCGTCAGTAAAGCTCGTTAATCCAATAAATCTGTAAATTCCGTTGCTAGTCGGCTTTAAGACCTCACTTATCATAAGGCAAACAAACACGTACGGCTGATGTAGTGGTGTTGCTTTAACGTTCATTAACTTGGCGTTTTTATTTATTTTTCGATGCTATTTTAGCGCCATTCGCTGGGCTGAAGAAAAAACTTATTTTTCTGAATCGGAAGACAGCTCTAAATAATGAATGCTCCAAAGGGAACCATAAATCATGAAATTTCTAGTCCTTTTCCTGTAGTTCGAAATCGGCCACAATTTGTAGAATCTATCGTGATATTTGTTTCTGATTACGCAAAAACGAAGTCGAAACATAAAAGTCATCATAACTAATTTTAGATTGAAAAACTGTGCAATAAATGACGCAGAAGTGAAACAATATTCTGTAGAAGTTGTTTAGATGTTTCGTAAAATATTCTAAAATTATACCAAATAACTACAAAGAGAATCTACCTTTTTGAAGTCCATTAGGGAAAGCACGAAAGGGAACTAACTTGTAGAGCGAAAATAGCGGAGATTCCTAAAAGGCGTTCGACATAGCCAATGTTTACGTTGTTAAAATCTCTTGGGGTAAATGGACCTTTAAGGAAAACAGCTTAATCGATTCATGCTCTTGGGTCGAAGGGATAAACTTATACCGATAGATTACGAATAAATGACACTAAGGATGAAGATAATGTTACCAACGTTAGGCTTTTAAGAATTGCAAGCAGTAAAAGACTAAAGCAACAGGAATACAGACAAAAGAATTGCAACGAAGGTGCAACAGCAACAAAACGTTAAACATATGACAGCAATTAGACTGTGTTGAACTATAAGGTGCATTAAACCGAAGTGCACTAACGCAGAACTCTAAAAATACGAACCTCGGCCGTTTCGTAACAGTAATAACAAGGCACAAAAGTATCTATAACAATATACGCTAACATGTAACGATGCGAAGCGAAACATATTTGTCTGACCAGAAAGTTAAGCAATAGAACTAGACCATTCCTAGTGTCTCAAGGTGAGACGGGCATAATGCAATTCTATTGATGATGCAGATCATTGCGAATTCAGGTTGTTTTGCAGCTCGATTGTTAGGTCAATCCAGTAGATTAGAATTTTATTACCAAGTTGACCGTTCTTGGTTGCAGACCAATGTACTCAGCTCAATAAGCGAATTTACTACATGTTTTTGCTATCATTGTATGGCAAAGCCATAAAGAGTTCCTTACTCCATCGATTTGCACAGATAAAGATCACAAGACTCATCGACTTTGCTAAAAGTAACATGAAAACAAACAACACTTGTAGGGGCTCCTTCTTGATTAGAGTTTCTCGACGCTTCGCACTGGATGGCTTAACTTTTTTAATCAAATTAGATTCCTCCGCTAATTTGGGTCCTAGGTATCTTTTCCACAATATCTCTAAGTTCAATTAGACTCCTGCAGTTGAAATGATAATACGAACATAAATCTTCAAAATTTGATTTCCAAAACTACCTATCGTAGGAGAGATATGAAAGATCTTTTATTTGAGAATATAATAACATAATAAACTATCCCGAAATAAAACGTTTAAGATAGCAACATTGTTCCCACTTTATATATCTTAAAACAACGTAGGTGTAGTAGAGTCCACCTAGTTTATGTAGCCTGTTATTATGATCGCATGTTGTTAGGATCCAACAATTTCGCCCACACCTATTAGGTTCTCTTGAGAACGTCCTCATAACAGAAATACCAACATGAAAACATTTGCTGCTTACATTAAATTATACGTTTTCCAAACAAAAATTCACGTTAAGTGATATATTTTGGTCAGTTATTTTTGTGATTCTTGATCATCTTTTTTAATACTTGAGCCGTAGCGTATAAAGAGTGACCGTTTATTTAACAGCGTTTAACGGGGGTTATAACTTTCTTGCTTACACAATTCAGCTTTTCTTAAGAATATAAAATGATTGGATGGGCAATTTAAAATCGTTACAGGATAACTATACACTTTACAGCTAATAATCTCAGATCAACCTAGAGGAAAAGATGGAACACTGCGTTATATCTCGCTGAAGCCACTTCTTTTTCAATGGGTGTGCGTGGTAATGTTGCCATGAAAAACATTTACAATTGCACGAAAACTAATTTTAATTCCCAAACTCTACGTTAGCCATTTCCGCTCCAATATACAACCTTAGGCCACACTTTTATAATGCACTGTGTATATTTATGTACACGAAATTATACCATAAACCAATGCACATAATGTCGAGGTAAGAATGACCAAGCGAGTAGCGTAGTTTTTTTGCGTCAACGTGTGCGTGTTGTGTATGTATACAACAGTAGCGTAGTTTTTGGATGGTTTTTGGCTTCACCTAAATCATACGCATTGCGCTATCTTATTCTCTAGGTTGATCTGGGTTAACTTTCTCTTACACTGAGAAAAAGATCATCAGATTTTTTTTTAACCTTGATGAATCGATTTTTTTTTATTATTAAAAACGCTGAATTGTGTGAGCGAGAAAGCAATAACGCCCGTTCAACGCTCTAAACAACAAACAAAAGTCATGTGAGTAAAAACATGTCTCGTCAAGATGCCTTTTTAATTTGATCTTAATTTAGTGCAAACAAACGTCACCCCAGTGATAGTAGGATAAAAATAGTGAGCACAGCGATCACGATAGGTGTTTCAGTGTTTATTCATGTGATTATACCTAATTGTGGTATATTTTTACAGTCCCCGAAAATAACTCTAATAATTGAAGCATGAGTTAACCTCATCAAACATCACGAAAATACCTTTATTAGCAACGCATGTTAAATATAGCTAAATTAGAAAACGTCATGACGGTGTGGATCACTGTGCTGTTTACAGTGTTACTCTGACGAGTTCTCACAGTTTATAATACAATAGATAACGACATCACACCATTATATATATATATATATATATATATAAATATATGTTATTTATATATACATATTTACAAACTATATATTAATTTATGTATTATATGTACCTAAAGGTATATGTGTAGATATGTTTTACTATATTTTATTTGTTTACTATTGTATTTATGTATGCCACCGACCGTTTGTCATATTTCGTTCTGTCCTGTCCATCCAAAGGTTGCCTGGAAGAAATCGCTTTAGGCGATAAGGCCGCCCTTGTACTGCCGAATGATATTTTATTGTTTAATATTTTCTTTATGTTTGTTTTACTTTGTATTTTTGGTGTGCAATAAAGATGTATTGTATTGTAATGTATTGTAAGAGATGGAAATATTACAAAATTAATGTATAGCTCAATAAATAGCTTAATTAGCCATATTTGTCTAGAAAAAAGGTTATCTAACATCGCTACACATGACAAAGTAAAACTTCAAGGAGTACTTACACAACCGGCCGAAGCTGAGAGAGAGGCGCTTTCTGAGCTTTTGCATTTTGCTCATAGCGCCGCCCCTCTTCTCCCTCATTGTCACGCCTGAGAACAAACAAACGCAAATATTAATTTACATAAACATAACATATCATCACGCCTTTCTCCCGAAGGGGCTGGCAGAGGTATAATACAACACTCACATACTCAGTCTCGTCACCAGAAGACACTCAGTCCCAAATGTGACAGGGGGCGAGCCTGTCGCCATACACCAGGCTCCAGTCATATAGCAGATGACATACAATACGGACATATGTTCACACAATGAACAAATTGGTGCGTTCCGTCGGCTGGGTTCGAACCTGCTTCCTCTGGCTTGAGAGGCGGGCCTTCTCCAACTAGGCTATCATCGCTTATTAATTTACAATACGAGTGCAAACATAATAATTATAATACATTTTTTTTTTAATCAAAAATATTACAACAAATGTTATTTAATTTTAGTTTCATGCATGCAAAATACAATTTAAAAAAATAATATAAATATGTAATAAGTTCCTACTAATTTCTTGCGCTAGATTATATTAATTATAACAGTTCACAATATTATTATATTAAAAATTAAACATCAAAATAAAATAACATTGTTGGATGCCCTAGCTCCCACAGTAGGATACCCTGAGTTTGCGGGAGCTAGTTCACTTCTTGGGTATCTATGTGAGGATGCACGTGCATGTCGTGCATGCGGTGTCCTTTTTATGTGACAAGGGTAAAAATGACATAAATGAACAACTAAAACTAACCAACAACAATTAAGCAACTGAGGCTAAATAGAAGATAGATAATGGAGAAGAACATTTTGTTCCATTTAGGAAATTCCTATGTAGTATGCAAAGAACAATTATAATATACTAGCTGCGCCCCGCGGTTTCACTCGCGGTTAAAGAGTATCCTATGTGCTATTCTAGACTATGATCTATCTCTGTGCCAAATTTCATCCAGATCTATTTAGCCGTTCTGGCGTGAAAGAGTAACAAACATCCATCCATCCATTCTTACAAACTTTCGCGTTTATAATATTAGTGGAATGTATATTACTCGTAGTAGTCTCATAAAATAATGGTGTGGTTTGCAGTGACAAGCCGTTGTACAATAAATGCAATACGATTAAGAGTCCGGCGACCTAACTAATTTCGACCTAGGCGACCTAGACTAACTTCGCATTGGCTTAAGGTATATTCTATCGCCATTTCGTCTAGAAGAAGAAGACGAGTGAAGAGAGCGAGTAATGATACTGACGAGCCTCTAAACTTACCTACAGAGTGACAAAGTGCAATTTCAATTTTTTTTTATGACTTTTGCACTACTGTAATCATTCTTAAGTGACTAAGAATTTCCTTTGTATTATTGATGCATTTAAGAGCTAATGATGTAGACAACCTCCCTATGTAATGGAATTTTTGATTTGCTTTGTCTACCCATTGAATAAATCAGTCAAAAGTGACCCCTTAAAATGCGGATATTTTTCATAGCTCTATTTTCGCTTGAGAACGTTTTTAAAAAAACCAAAAACATAGGGGCGGAGATACTCGTATTGTTAATTTAATTGTACATGCTAAATTTCATCATAATCTGACAAACGGTTTTCAAGAAATTTGAGTAGCGCGTTTGTATGGAAATTTCAGAACGTCGCGGCCCTCTAAAGCACAGCACTATTATGTTGACAATTTCATTATCTGTTGCAAAGTTACCGATTAGAAATCAAAATACGAAGATCATCCTTGTAACAGTTATATTTTAGTAACGATGTAATTATCGATAACCGAGTTACAATTAACTTGAAGATACCGTTTGATTAGCCGTTGTATTGGATGTATACAACGATATGCAATTATATTGCACACGTTAACTTTAGACACGCTAACTTCTCCATGTACCCAAACAAACTGTAAAAAACTTCACTCGATAATTCAAAAACATGTTCATGTTTATATCTCTGACGTGCGAAACATGTTTTCAAGTTTTTTTGTGAAATATGTGTTTAATTTTTCTCAATTTAATGAAGCCAGTAATTAATTACACGCTTCAGATGGATGATTAATTTTTTGTATGGATTCTATTTTAGCGTGCTGAACAAAGAATTTCCATCTATCTGAACTTACTTCTTCTCCTATATATTCTGGCGATGATAGCCTAGTTGGAGAAGGCCTGCCTCTCAAGCCAGAGGAAGCGGGTTGGAACCCAGCCGACGGCACGCACCAATTTGTTCATTGTGGTAACATATGTGCGTATTGTATGTCACCTGCTACATGACTGGAGCCTGGTATATGGCGACAGGCTCTCCCCCTGTCACATTTGGGACTAAATATAGTCCGGCGAAGTGTGGGTGTTGTATTACACCTCTGCCAGCGCCCTCGGGGAAAAGGCGTGACGATATGACGACTATATCTCTACATAGTATCAAACAAAGTAGCTTTCCGCGTCTGTCTGTCTCTCTGTTTGTAAATCCGCTAACTTCTGTCTGCCTAACGTCTGTCTGTAAATCCGACTGACTCGGTGGCTCAGTTGTAAGTGAACCTGCCTTCTGAGCTTGGGGGCGTGGGTTCGATTCCCACCTAGGGCAAACATTTATGCGATGAACATTTGTGTTTGTTCTATGTCTGGGTGTTAATATGTATTTAAGTATGTATTTAAAAATATCTAAGTATGTATATCAGTCTCTGGCAGCCATTTTACAAGCTTTGCTTAGTTTGGGGTCAGGCGACCGTGTGTGAAAGTGTCCCGAATTTATTATTTTTATATATATTTTTTCTCCTAAACAACGCAACGGATTTTGGTGCGGTTTTCACCTTCAGTTAGATAACTTTTCATGAAAGTTTTATAGGTACCGTGTTAAGTCGGGGCTGGTCGCTAGTAGGCTAAAATATGGAAACGAGCGAGTAATCAGAAACTATTACAACGTGACGAGCATACTTTAGGGTGAAATGTGAACATTTCTGCATCGCGTGACTGCTAATATGCCAAGTACTAATTAGTCAAAGTGGGCTTAGGAAAAGTTCTCTCTGCGGTGCTAAGGCGCTGTATTTAAAGCGTTCAATGGAAACGTAAACTTTATGAGCACAGTTGGGTGAACCGATATAAGAGCGATAAAGTTTCCAATTGGCTGTTCTTATAACTTCATCGATAGAGCAATTGCTGTAAGTTGCGTTTATAAACGGAAAATACGAATAAGATTTGAGAGTTCTACTTTTGATAAACATAATCAATTTTTAACCCTTTCGTCTAGATGGATTTATCCGACTAAAATTGTCGCCGCCTACCTGGGACGACGATATTGTTTGTCCTAGGCTCTATGGTCCTAGGAATCGGCTCGGAAATCTTTGTCTGATCCGACTAGGACCGGATCCGTCCGACTGCGTCCGACTAAGGGCTGTATAACAATATATACTAGCTGCGCCTTTTGGTTTCACCCACAGTCCAACAGGAACCTTTATTTTTTTCGAGATTAAAGGTATCCTTGTCCGTTTCTAAATCGCTGAATATGTGTATGCAAAAATTAATGGGGATCGCTGGAGTAATTAAGACGGGAAAGCGCAACAAACAAACAAATAAATAAATAAAATATTCGGGACACTTTTAGCACACACGGTCATCTGACCCCAAACTAGGCAAAGCTTGTACGATGGCTGCCAGAGACTGATAAACAACTGATGAAATGACTGATAAAATGATGGGCTGACGGGAATTAATGCAAGGTTACGCCCTCTTTGACTAACCCGACTGGGATAAAAGGACAATTGCCGATTTGAATGTTTCATTTGTGCTAGGTACAAAGTCATTGCGATTTAAATTCAAAAATTTTTTTTCACAATTATTACTCACGACACTGATTACATCAGAACATTGAAATATATGCATTTCCAACAATCGTATCAATTTATCGTTAAAATACTTGTATCGAATCTTGTTTTAGATAAAGAAAATCACGTAGACATGCATGAGCTGGAGGCAGTCTTTGGTTTATTTTTCGAACGTGTATTTAAGGAAACATAGAGCTATATCTTGCCAAGACTCGGTTTGAGATTGTAAAGTCAATTAGAAATGTCTTGAGCAAAGATTTGATACACTTTCATGGTAACTTTGAAAGGTTTTGCTAACAAGTTCAGCTGTATTGAGCTTTACCTTTCCAATTACTTGTGAGTCAAATTGTGTGTCACATTTTTTCCTGTAGCAAGTACGAGTATATGTATCATCGTACATGATTCAAAATTATCTAGAGATTCTTATTTCCACAGAATTATGTTTTCAACGCAAAACATCATTCGTAAATGTCGTTTTTAGTAACAATTATCAAAAATTGGTACAAAATTGGTATAATTCTGTAATTGGACAATAATGCTAAATATTAGGTATAAACACGGTATACAAAATATTTTAATGATGCAAGTACTGATCACGATTCTCCAATTATCACCAGCTATTATTTTCATAGATGATTTGATTTCAAATTCCTACATGTAATAAATATAAAATTAAAAAAAAAACCCGACACCGATTTTCATCAAATATAGCTAAGAACACTCCCGACTAACTTTTCAAACAAAAAAAAAAACAAAATCAAAATCAGTTCATCCGTTCGGGAGCTACGTGCCACAGACAGACAGACACTTCAAACTTATAACACCCCGTCGTTAGTGCGTCGGGGGTTAAAAAGAATCAATAGAAAACAAGATACATAGAAACATGTTTAACAATACATCAATACTCCGCAATCAACCAGGCCAGGATGACGGGAATGAAACGCGTTGACGATGCGTTGGAACCGTTGAAATACAAATGGTCCAGCAAATGAATGGTCGCGATCCACTTGCTCGGAATCGGAATCAATTCCATTTATTCTGCGACACGACAATAGAATAAACGGAACTAGAACAATAATGTTGATTGGAACGTTTTAGTCACTAAACGGACAAAAAACTATGGCGTGGCTATTGAAATTATACGAAGATAAACCAGGTGAGTCAACTTAACAACTTTGATCTTTTTTTAAATAATTAGTAGATCTAGTTTCGACCTCGATCGATTTATTTAACTACTAGCATAACTAAAGTACGAGCCTCATAAAATGGGAAAGTTTCCTAAGTTTGATATATACGAGGACATTTAGATGGTAATGAGTGGACGAATCTTCATTGACGGCTTGCCAAGAGACAGCGCGTCGTTCCGACGCCAGGTTGTAGTATTCGATTACAGCCTATAGGTACTAAAACCTTTCTTCTTCGACTTTCCCTAATAAACAGACACGAAGTACTTATTCATTTAGTAGCCGGCAAGAATATAAACAATAGAGCTAAAATAACAATTAGAAGGAAGGCTAATGATTACGATAATAGATATTCATATTAACTTACTTTTTTCTTTAATTCTTTTGTCTTTAAAACGTTTGAAGAATAGTTGTAAATCTGAATACTCATTCAGATTTACAACTATTCTTACAAACGTGCATATTCGTCAAATTAAAACGTAAAGTTTACGTTCAGGAATTTCTGTCTGGTTTGCTTCCAGTTACTTGGCTCTTGGCCCGATGCAAGAGATGCAGTCGTTCCGCTTTATCAAAACGAGAGTACATCCCACAGTGGCCCAGAAACCGCAATCACTGTAGCTACTCACTCACAAAGTGCTAAAATAATATGGCTAATCGAATTTTATTACCCACCCAATGGAAAATTTTATAGAGCCACTCCGATTTCCAATTTATTGGATTTACCGGCACGTATACTCGTTTATCTGTGAAAACAGATTTTATAGCGTTCGTAAATGCATCCGAGAATATTATACCGTGTAGTGTGTACCTATACGGTTTATCTAGGAAACATTTTGGGCGTATGAATATTTGCTTTCGTGTTTGAGCAACACGGGGCATGTTTTACCTGACGAGAAATACACGATAGTCGCCGAATCGCTGGTCTGTTGGGCAAATATGATGTATTGATTTATGTCGTGTTGTCAAAGGATAAGGTTGAATATTCATTGAGGGCATTATGGGTGAAATTGGGCGCCACCGGCGCTGGCAAACAGGCTGCGCAAACACCATGGACAAACATTCCCGCCTGTCACCGCTATCTAATCTGGCGAGCGACACCGACAATATTGTAATGGATGAAGTGTCTACGCACGTTACGTAAAAAGTGGACCCAAAGTTCCGCTACTATTTCAGCCTAATTACAATACAGTTATTAATCAAAACAGTGGTGCTACTTTCGGTCCGCTTGCAGCACCTACGCGTACTTGCTTCAGTTACTACGTGCAATCGTGTTTACCTGCTCGCAAAGATCGCGTAATCGAATCGAGTACCGGCAATTATCGTATCGATAATAGTAATCGGTTGCGTCACTCTTTTGTAATTTCAATTGAAACATGCACCCTGTGAGCACGTGCGACTCAAGTCCACGCAACGGTGCGATCTTGTCACCGATCGCATTATCTGCAGGTTATCTCTGGTATCCACTATTCAGTCAACGGTAGCGATTTCGCTGCCAATTGAGGGCCATTACCCGATATTAATGATGGAAAAGCTCGCATAACGCTTCAGCGAGGGCCGTTTATGAATTTTACGACTCATAAATCAGTCGCTGTGTGAGTGCCCCGACAAAACTTCTTGGGCGTAGGGAAAAGGATTTTCACCATCGCTTGTGACCAAAGAGAAATCAGAAAGAAGATAAATTCACAGGATCTTACTAAAAATTACAATTGCTCAAGTTGAAATACATTCACACACGAAGAAGGAATCAAATGTGTTCTGTTCTGCAGATGTCAGAGTCCATCGACACGATGCACGCGGATGTGACGGACGACGACGGGACGACCAAAGCGGGATCGTGCGAATTTTACATTTTGTGATAAATATGATATGTCACGCGAACCCACCCTGTGGAAGGTTTCAATCTACTTGCCATACCTAAACGCTTCTGCATATCTATGGGTTTCCCTCATCATGCGGAGCGCTTTCACTGTGGATAAATGTTTCAGCAACGATAAAACATTTACAGTCTTTCGGTAGTTCGAGGGCTGCACGTAAGGATGTGAGTGTTTATTTAGGACAGCCGAAAGGTTTCTCCGACGAAGGTACACATAAACTGATATCTAAGTGATGGACCGCTTCCGAGAAGTTTATATTTGGAAATGTCGTATGGAAAAGGAAATTGTTTCTATCGTAAACAACTCGTTTTCTACATTATTGTAGGGGTCTTGTAGGGGCCAAACCAAAGTCAGTGTCGCTTATCAATTATTGGTGTAATTACTAATACAAATAAATGACACATCATAAGGAAGTAGGTACTAGATCAAGAATAAACAAAAGTACATACATATGCAAACGAGGCAAAATTGAGTATCCATCAGGAAAACCACTCGATTACGAAAATAACTGTAACATTGACCCACAAAACCACAATTGACAATTTTAGTTTTTTAACTAAACAATCAATTATATTATCAATTATAAATTAATCAATTATCCCTGTCTGAAAAAGCAAAAATAATAAAAGTCACTCTGGAAAAAGATGTCCCCAAACAAAATGTTTGTTAAAAAATACTGTTTCATAAAATCCTTTTATAATTAAACGAAGATCTGGTTTGGCATACAATAATATGGCTGACATATCCTCGGATAAAGACGACAGTGACGCGGTGGATGGAAACGATGCAAAATAACATTTCCGCATGCCGGGACTGTCCAATGAACTCGTTCCTGCCGCCCACGCCCTCGATAGGACGCCAGTAGGGGTGACAACTTTCAGGAATCATAATAAAGAAATTAGAACGTTGACTAAAACATGTGTTTCGGAAACTAGCAGGTTGTGAGTGAGATTGAAAGAAAAAAAGAATTACAAAAGTCAACGCATCGGTATTACAATAACATTGTTTTTATTGTTGTTGAAGAAGGACTGAAGGATAAGTACTAAAATAATATCAGACTTTCTAACCAGCCATAACAGATTGACAATATAAGGAAAACTGTGCCGATAAAAATTAGGGCAGCGAATCCTCACACGAACGATGCCACAAAAGAAAAGGATGATATTATTTCGTCTCAACCATTGACCCAAATTATAGCAAAACACAATAAATTACGCCGCGCTCGGCTACCCTATTCCACACCCAGCCCGCATTTACAAGCGACAAATATCCGAGCAACCCGTAGATAATAGACCGAGAACGATACGTACAGAACCGGGAGTCGATCAAATAAACGGCCTATCGCTTTGATTAATTATCCTAACCATACAATATATTTCACTCACAAAAATGATAAAGGTGCACGGTAGGCCGACCATAATGGCGTAATATAAATAACTCCCAAATTAATTTTATCAAGCCTGACCCAAAACAGTAGTTGTTTCAAAACAAGGACGCTGGTAGATTAGAGACAACGAGAATTCAACTTTTGACACAGCAGCAGACAAAACACGTGGGTGACGAGATAAACCGCCTACAGATAGACCGTGAAGAATCAAGTTTTATTGTACTGGTGTTTCAACAGAACGTAGGCTTATAGAAACATCATCATGTCACATTTGGACATGCCGTAGAAAATGCACATATTGATGCTAGCTGACATACATTTTATAAGCCAGAATACTTGGATCGATTGCATAGATTTTATCGAAATTGGGTAAGTACAGAAACAGATGAATATAATCTTTTTTATTGTTTCAAATACAAACATTACGCCTGTGGGATAAAAGTATGAAGAAAAAATAAATTTAACTTATCTGGCTCACAACCGACAAAACAAATATGGATAACTTGATTGGCAAGAATAACTTCGTAACAGAAAACTTACAAGTCCGGGGCTAACCACTGCAAAATCCATCCAATTTAACTTGACTCCAATTTCGATCACAGCTATGCGATTGCAGAGCCCGACTGAGCAAACTAGAAACAACAACTGTGACAAAACCTGATCGTTGTTGGAACGTGCGAAAGTCGTTCGTCGACCTTGCCGTGAGCGTCGTCGCAGTGCGCCCGCGCCTGCCGCGGCCGCGTGCCATTCCGCCTACTGCACATGCACCAAAGCACTGTTATCGAAGATGCTAGAGTATTGGTGGGACATGGTTATGAACACAGAGAAACAAGAGCAAGCGAGATTTAAAAAAAGTAAACTACGAAACCATGATGTGTTCGAACAAATCATGGTTCTTACTCTGACTCTGGAACTCCAGTCTAACAAGAACGAGATGTTTATAAAATACTTTGATTTTCTTGATGGTTTAGTTCTACTTCATTCACTTCCCAAAAAAAAATGACTTAGCAATAAAATACATATAAGATAGTAAGTAGTGAAGCAAAATGCCGTAACTACAACTAATTACACTTCTTTAAGACTCGATTTAGACTAGTCAGAACAAGTAACTCTAGAGTTTTTACAACTTGACTAACAAGCTTAACGATTGCAGAAGACCTTGAACCCTGAGTAGGAACAACAAGCGATACAAAAAAATATTTTGGTATGCCAACGATGAATGACAAACGAAGCAAAAGCGGCGAGTAATATATTATGACAGCAGTAGCGCCACTCGCCTTACTCCGTTGAGAATGTTGAAATAGCATCGATAATTTGAACCCGGGCCAAGAGTTCAGCTTTACATACACGCAACACTAATCGAGCGTGCAACAATATCCCCTGATTATATGAACTTGTCTAACATTTACAATAATATTTGCATCGTTTGTTTTGGCGTGCTCAATTGGTATGCTGTCGTGAATGAACAACAATAAATATCAACACCTGATGTAATTAATATTCAAGAAGCTATTCTAATTATGTTAATGCATAAAGTGTTTACAAAGGAAAAATATTAAAGCTTACATAATGAAGATGCTAAACATGCTATAAACAAGACAACGGTACGTGAAACACTGACTCAGCGATACACACCACTTCCTCAAAATGATGATTGCTGTTCTTAGCATATTAAATGGGTCTCGTAACATTTGCTTACATTAATGAGATCTAATTGATGACTCAAAACGAATAGTAGGCACTTAAAGACGCTGCTTGATGAATCATAATAAAAAACATCAACTATACGAACATTCTCGTGAATGACATAGTGCATTCAGATCTATTAGCATAACAAATTACTTAACATTTTATAGTCTGCAAAATCGGCATTTAGTTACCAGACATAATGCTACAGGAAGTATCAAATGCTAGAAGGGCAGTCGAGTTACATAAACATTGCTTCGTGAGAATACCCATTAGATTCGAAACTTTATCTACATCTAGATCTATTTATATTCATTTATGTGATTTCACCCATTCGAAACTTGTTATAAACAGCATGCACTGAGCAATTCATTCGTACTAGAAGAAATCTCATAACTACTTACTACGTTAGCAAACATCGTAATTATTACGAAACCAAGACTTAAAATAGTTTACATTGACAAAGCAGATTTAGAAGAGAATGTAAGCATCTCATTTTCGGAATTTCCTGTGGTATTCCCTAGACTGTAATCAAAATTGAAAGGTTTTACCGACAATTTACAAATTACTGTGTTTGTTTTAGCTGAAATTTCTTGTCTAAATTAAACTGAGATTATACACGGTACGAGAAGCAAAGGTAATTAGCGGCGACATTTTAACAATGGATGTTCGTGGACTCGTGTAACTCACTATTAGGGGCAAGGCAAGATGTTTCACCTCAAATTTGTTGATGTCTACAACAGCATTAGCCGATAGCGTCGTAAGAAGTAACATAGAATAAACAGCAGTTACAAGCAGTTCACAAATAAAAAGCAGTGGTTTAACATAATGAACTAAGAAGAGCACAAATCGAATACGCAGGGATTTAATAGAGCTGAATTCGTAATCATTCGTTCTTTATGAATTCGACTCTCTCTCATAAGCGACGTAGGAATATTAATTGGTATCGATTTTAATTTCCAATCGCCCAGCAGGTGCTCTGGGGGCCTCTACCTCTCATTACATTTGAATCGGCTGCCTACAACAATCGACGCCTGATACGAATAACAAAAATAGAATGCTAATGCTCAAAAATCGGGAGTTATTCATGCCATGCCTTCGTGGTCAATGAACGTCTGCTTATTTTTATCAATTCGAGTAATGAAGATAATGATCGCTATAATAGAGAAATCAACTACATACGTTATAAGAATGATTTATTTAATTCGGTAGTTGTGTTTCTACATCACGAAATGGAACGGTTTTTTTTTAAATAAGGGCTTGATTTTTTTATTCTTTTCGTAAACGATATTAACTTAGAAGGTATTCAAATTAGAATGAAAAGTGTTAGAAGCAAACGCAAGCCGGTCGTGACCTCGAACCTGTGACCCTGCATACAATGCAGGCAATTGTAATGTAAATGCGGATTTAACCCGTTGTGCCACCACGGCTGTGGTACCGATTGCTGAAACCTGACGTAACGGAGTTGTTTACTTACAATGACGCTGAAATAATTTTACTTCAGATGCTTTACAGATCATCAAAGATGAGATTCAAGAGCCGTACAATGTTACAAGTTACCTAACGTTTATTGTTGCTCCTAAAAAAGTTAGCTATACATATATACAATCAAAATCATAAATTTCGTGACGTTACATGACTTCACATAGAAGTTTAACCAATTAAATCTGTATTATGAGAAAAAGAATGACGTCAGATCAGAGAAAACTGCAAAAATAACGAAAGCCATGGCAGACACTAACAAAGAAAAGCAAGACCAAGTAGGTATGTACACAACTCGACAGTTATAAAATTTTATAAACCTAATTAATATAGTGATTCAGTCGTTCTTATGAAGTTACCATTAAGGTCGAACTTTGTGAGTAATTAACGAACTCATATTACAGATTAGATACGTCTGAAAAGTTTGTTCATAATTAGTTATCTGTGGAAAACATGTTTTATCGAGAGTAGATACTACATATTTTATTTGACTAACCTGAAAGTGTCATGTAATCTAAAAAAATAAGAGTACATGAACTATAAGAATCTACCCAACCAAATTTATCATTACTACAACACTTGAGAATTATAAAAAAAAACTAAAAGCATCTAAAAAATAACATTAGCGATCACTGTTTTCAGCTTTGAATATAATGCGTGAGAAAAGTATGAGATAGAATTTATCCTTATTATCCAACCATGTATTTGCTAATCACGATCTTGTCCGTGTTGATTTACAATACAATTGGAATCTTGTCTCCTCAAGCGAAGCGTGCTGACAGTTTCGTGACTACCCCAGATGTAGAGTATATCAAGCCCTGTCATAATAAAATGTAAGTTCGTACTTTTTGTTTATACAAAATGGCTGTTAAATTGTCTAATACCGAAGTAAGGGCGAGATTCTCAGACCGTACTCCGACTTTTTTTATGGAATGTTCATGAATCTCACCCGGAAAGTTAAATTTTCCATTAAAGTCGAGGTGCGGTCTGTGAATCTCGCCCTAACCTTAATACCGATATAAATGCCACACACGTCTGCAGTAAGAATATGTGTAATTTTAAGAGTTGTTAAGTCGAAGTTAGAGACTCGTGAAACAGGATGCAATAGTTTTCATTGTTAGAAACAGACATCATCAAGGTGCAGTTAGGTGCGAGTCACTCTGCTCACTCTATCTGCTATGTTAATAATGTACGCAGAATATTAACTTAAAAAGTTTCAATTTTAATAGATGCGTAAGTATCACAGCGAACCCAGCAATTGCTTCATTTTAAAACGTAGTCTCGTCGAGTTTGAACAAGCCAGGCAGATTTTTAAGCTATTTATGAATTTAAGAGCTTCAAGAGTCAAATTCTTCACTGACAATCTCACTGAGATCAGAATTTACATAATAATTTCAAGCAGAGCCAGATTTTATTTCGTACTAGCTGCGCTTCGCCCGCAGTTTTACCCGCGGTCCTAAAGCAACCGTTTATTATTTTGGGATAAAAAGTACCCTAAATATTCCCCCTGTCCTTTTCTGTGCCCCTGACATGTTTGCAAAATTTTATAATGATCGATTTAGTACTTAAAGTGTGAAAGTGTAACAAACAAACAAACGAATAAAGTCACATTCGAATTTATAATATTAGTCAGGATTATAGGAGTCAAGCTGAGCCAAAACAATAATAGCTATATGTGGTCGTTAGCCGCCGACAAGTCGAGCCCGTCGGAGCGTGGCTTGAGCGCGCGGAGCCGAAGCTTGCCCAGCGAAGCGTCATCTACTCTCCCTCTGGACTTCGCTATTATACGATTAATGATTTTAATATCAAACTTTATCTTCATAGCAGTTATAATTTCATTTAGCTTTACGCTGTAAACGACTGAGCCTAACTGTATTTTAATGATGAAAGCTTTCTTTATAATTATGTACTTGCGAACTACAATAAAGGAAAATATTTTTAAAGTAATTGAGCGACTATAGAATATGGAGATAGTATCCATATCTATATTATATACAGAATAGTAAGCGACGGCAGCCTAGTTGGGAGAAGGTCCGCCTCTCAAGCCAGAGGGAGCGGGTTGAACCCAGCCGACGGCACGCACCAATTTGTTCATTGTATGAACATATGTGCGTATTGTATGTCATCTGCTACATGACTGGAGCCCGGTGTGTGGCGACAGGCTCGCCCCCTATCATATTTGGAACTGAATATCGTCCGGCGAAATGTGGGTGTAGTATTACACCTATGCCAGCCCCCTCGGGGGAAAGGCGTGATGATATGTAGAATATAGACAAATGGAAAATATCTCGTTTTAGTTAATAATGTATAAACTCAATTTTATCTCATACAATTTCATAGACCAATCAAATACAGGAAATTGAATAAAACAAAATGGAAGTCGAGGTCCAAATCACAACCCTACTTAACATAAACCTTCTAAAACTGGCTTCATAATACCAAAATAGATACGAAACACTCGACAAGTGTATTATTACATTCAATGCAAACAAAAATAAAACCCTCAATGATGAAGACATACGGTATCAGGTAGAAAAATCAGCGCATCCCATCATCAATGACCGAGCACTTGAAGGTTAACTGTAAATGAAGATAAAACGCCTGCCAACGCTAGTTTTTGCCGTCATGAAAATTACCTATAATTGCAAAGAACAACTTCCTAGTGCCGGACGTAAACACGGGCTGTAAGTTAACTATGAGAGGAGAGCACGTGAGGGTAACCAATAACCATTATGCTGTTTAATACGCCGCGAGCTCGCAAGGTCTAGCGTAATTGTATAGCTTTTGTTTCATTTGATATTGATGCTGGGACACGATCGCTCACAGATCGTTAGTGCATAAACAAAACATCTTTGAACAATAATAATTCATCAGAGAACAAAGGTAGTTTCATGAATGCTCTTCTAAAGACGTGGTCACAAAGCGCGATTCGTCACGAAACAACAAAAAGCGGACTATTATCAGTTCCAAAAGTAAACAAGGTTACAAATAAGAAGCGACTCGACAGAGAACCAGTTGCCAATGGCGACTGCAACAATGCAACTCGTATGCAATTTCTTGCTAACTATCGGAATCGTCAAGATAAAAACAAGACTAGTCGAGCGGGCATCGCAAGGTAGAGGCCATTAGCAACGAACGGCACTTGAGAATTTCTAGAAACAGTAACTATTATTGAAGAGTCTTTACACACGCACTTATACGAAGCATTCGTAGACGAAAATGAAATACAAGCGAAACTAATGAAACAATTTGTTGAATATATGACTCACGCTAAATTATGAAGCACTGAAGCGTTGTTTTCTTGGCGAGACTGGCCAGATGCAATGTACAGTTCCATGTACATACATAATCCTGATTGATTTAACAGGTAAAGGAAATTAATCGTTTTGTGGTGGCGGTCGGCGACCCTTGGCGCCGGGCGCACCTGCGCTTGCGACGAGTCGGGGCGGAGGCGGATGCCTTCAAGGCCGCGAGCTTTAGGCTTTGACTCATTCGCTCTCGCAAACCGTCCCACTGTCTCTGTGCCACCATTAATATCCTTCAAAAAGGACCAGTGAATAACAGGCGGCCAGCTGCCGCGCGTTTCCTGGAACTACATAAGCCAAGCCATTTCCTCATCTGTTAAGTATACATTTCTTCGAACATTAAATTGGACGGTTTTGCTGCATTCGGTAATGAAACTAAGAAAGCGTTTAGAGCGGTCTGTTTTGACAGGCGACTTGCTAATGAATGCACGCCGTTTGCAGAAAAAGAAAGCTACTTAAGTATACCTACTTTCACGGACACATCTGGGTGAGCAATATCATTTGTAAGCAAAGGATTGATGAGTAATTAGCACGTTTTCCGGAGTGACACACTACTTATAAGGAGTAGGTACAACTACAGCTATAGCAGGTTGGTAGCTACGAACCATGAAAGTCCAGCTTTAGCCTGAGTAAAAACAAACTAGGAAACACTAATAGCTAAAAGCTCTTTGTTGAAAAACCATACGAGCATTAACCTTTGGAGCTGGATTTAGCCGTTAGGAACAAAAACATAAAACATTTAACCTTTGTAGAAACAGGTAACAAGATTTCAGTTGCGATCACGCAAAACCATTCAAAATCCAGCTGCTTTATAAATGAATCATCGACGAATTCGATTTTACGTAATACTGGTTTTGTGACCCCGATTTGAAATGAAAGATTTTGATAAGAATTAATTCATAATAACACCAAATTTAAACGGATTTGCAAAACTGGTAAGCTTGTGAAACTAAATAATAATAAATGCACTTACATGATACGTAGGTAAGTAATACCCCGTAATAGGATAAGCACGAGTCGTGTTTTGAATCACAGTAAGTGCAGCACTCTTATTACATGGAAAGCTTTGTAAATCTGGAGTACTTACTATACGGCATGAGAACTACGTTAGTATCATAGAGTTTATTGATAGAAAACTGTTTTCAAGCAACGCCGCTAATCACATCATTGTTATGATTTTGATTGACATGGCTATTGTATCAATCATAGGTACAGTCGCAAGATTCAATATCAATGCGATCTATTGTTGTGACAATATCGGTGTAATAATAACTATACCTAGCACTACGACTCGGATTACCTTCAGATATCGTGGGCAGGACGTTGACAACGCTGACAATCCCGACGCCTGTTAGCTGACTCATTCACCAAAACTTGCAGCGATACTTCCAAGAAACCTCTACCTAACGGAATAGTAGAGAACTAGCAAAAACCGAAACAATACGGTTACACAGTAAACACTTTATCACGTAGCCCACATAGATAAATTTACTTCAAAATTTAATTCGCACTCATAAATTCTGCAGTCACGTCTGTTTAATAAAGTCGGATTAGAAATTGCTCGACTAAGTGGTCAGTGCGCACACTTTTTCCATAACGCGAGAGAAATGGTTAGCTATCACATGAGAGCGGCCTAGTTTTTTTTCGTCGTCGCTTCGCGTGCGCGTGCGCCGTGATGTCGGTGCAAAGCGCGGGAGACAACTGACTGGCGCTGGCCAGGCCAGACAGACGAGCGAAGGCAACGCCCGTTCACCAGTTCACCTACTCTTTATCTTACGATGACGGTGTACGGACTTGCTTTGCTTATTCGACTCCGCGCTCACTTGACCGGTTTCTCGCATTGCACCGACCGTACCTTTGGGAAGGTATTATTGCGTATAGGATTGCACATGTAAGAAAAAGGAACGGCTTATTATTAACTTTATTATTCATCGTACGATAAAAAATTTAGGAATTTCTTAATGTAGATAAAGAGTTTGATTAATGTGATGGCGATGTATACGTTTTACAACATAAACAATTCTGGTCATTTTTCTATTTAAAAAAATGTGAAAGTGCAGTAGAGATATTGAAAGTATTTAGATTCAATTTAGGCGTAAAAAGGATGCAAACAAATAGCAAAATATAGACGCATATTTCCAGAAACAGCTGATAAAATAAAACATAACAAAGTACACAATAACTACTAGTCACATTTTTTCGTGCTAGTAAAAATGTTGTAAGCAGAATAATCGATTATGATTACCGGGTCACATTTTCCTCGTAATGAAAACAATCGCGATGATAACACTATCTATGTCGGACATATTTATTTACAAGCCCGATTATACTTAGTGAATGATCTGGTAAACAAAGAAATCGGCATACCAAAGATCCAGAAAGAAAATCTAGAGAAGTGGAGATCCCAGAATCGTGTACTAACTTTACTTCTGCCACACTTATGGACTTAGGAGTCATTCAAATGCCATTCAAATATATTATATATATAGTCTTTAGTATGCCCATAATCATTTAGACCAGATAGATAGTCACGCTTGCGTTCTAGTCCAACATTATTTATTTACACGTACTACTCTTGATATATGTACTAACAATCAATCACGAAAGGTCAGGGAGCGAGCACAGCGCACACATCAATTTACAATTATACATGTGTGTGTTTACGATGAATTGATAAAGCGCTGCTTGCGCATCGTAATGTTGCTCTAGATATTTTAATATGGTCCTTACGGAAAAGGCTCCGGTCAGACAGAAAAAACGTAAGACGAGGACGAGACACGGAAGGAGCGGAGATCTTGGCATCTTCATTCAAAATGAAAAGCGTTGCGTCCGCGCCCCGATTTGTCCATATGACGTGTGTCGTCGCGTCTCTTCTATCTATTTTGTACGAAAGTGCATCAAAATGACGCCATCTGCGTTACGTCCCGTATCTTGTTCTCGTCTTACGCCTTTTCAGTCTGGTTTTCCGGTAAGTCAGTCGATGTCCAATAGTCATAATAATTAGTCATAACATTGCTCCAAATAAAAGAAACGGAACGATAAGTGTGAGTAAGGTTGATAAGGGTGTAAGCGTTGTGGTAATAACATTTTGTGTAGTTGAGTAAGTAGACGTATATTATACATAGATATCGTTGTAAAATCAATCAAATAATTTAGTAACCGAATTATGTATGACAAAGTCCATGATAATTTACCACGACCCAGTTACATGACTTGCTATTGATTTAACTTGCCGAAGGTTTTGTATAATGACTATACATACTTTCAAGAAAATCCTCTAATCGAATGCATAGTAGAGTTAGAAGTACAATACAGAGACAATGATGATATTCATCAAATTATATAAAAGCCAAAACATGGATAATATGTTCAAATGAAGATCTGGTATTCTAGATGACAAGATGTGACAAGTCCACTTAGGTACAAGGCAAGGTTTTTTTTATCAATTTGCTACGGAATCCAAAAAATTGCAGAGAACTGTACAATAGCGTTAAATAGTAATAGTTTATCGACTTAGTGTGAAGTTGTAGTGAATAAATAAAATTAAATAGTGAAACATACATGGACACCAGGTTTTTAATGTACTAAAACTTTATGATATCTATGATCTAAGCCATCTTTGAATAAGTAACTTTCCCATCAAACTTCTAAGTTTACTGAAGTAGATCTTAACAAATTTCAGTTAAAATAATTTTAGAACGTTATAAGAGATAAAGTACTCACTCCTCTTAGATGTGTCGAAATCATCTTCGAGGCCGTTACACGTCCTGTCTCCATCATACTCGTAAACTTTGAAACTGTCGAAGGAATACAGCTTGACGGCTTTCCTTCCCCGACCTGATAAAACTGGCTAGAGGTATATCTAGCCACAAACGTCCCAAACTCTACCTCACCAAGAATCGATGATCACTTTCAGTTCACAAAGTACCGATTACAAAAGTTTCAGCGGAGATCAAACACAAATCGTCACTTCTAAGGTATCAGTTCCACGAACAAGTGTCGATAAAATGTCAAAGTTTCGTCACCAGAGAACAATGTTTACAATCACCGGCACAAACTACGAAGATGGAAGCGGTCTTACGCACATCGCTATTGTTGTCGGAACAATGCTGAATGTCGAAGAATCCGAAACTGGAGAGAGCGGGCAAGTGAAGTTGCGAGTCGCGATCGAGAGCGGTGCGCGTGACGGCAGGTACGGGAGCGCTCGGGAGAGCGGGCGCGTGTCGTCTGGCCGGGATCGGCGGCTGCAGTGCCCGTCGCGCCGGCGCCTGGATCTGTGTCAGCAGACGCGGCGCCCGGAGCACCCCGGACACCCCGGCCTCTAATGGGTACACCCTACCTACACCTCGCTTTAGCGTTAGACGCATCGATACTCCACGTATGCATACCGATTGCTCTATGAATTTTTAATCAATAGTGCACATGGCACTTTCCTTGATGACAGCGAAAACTGTGATAGTTAGAGCGTGTGTAAAATCGAATGCACTGGCTAAAAGTTTCCAATCGATTTTTAACGGTCTCTGTAATTATAAACACGATAATTGCTCGCTGCAAAAATAGCATACATAAAAGATTAAAAAGGGTCAGCGCAAACTTAACAAGTGATTTCGAACTATGGACATATCTGGGCTAACACACCGCCGTAATTTCTGTACATTACGTTAACACGCTATAAACTGCAGCGGAGCATAATTACCCGTAGCAGCATGGCGAGGTTGCGACGTCAGGCCTTAATGAGGTTCTTAATCACTATACAGACGAGCCTGCACAGAGCATTCATGCTGAAAACTTCGACCATTTATTGGAGCACTCAGTTATTGAGAGTGCGTATTATGAAATTAAGAGTAGAAGATTACCTATGCATTAAATTGGACCATAAAAAACAACTGCGCGGGTAATGTTCGAAGCCGGTGAATTTCAACGTCTTTCAACGAGACCTCTATAAAAACAGGCAACTGCAGCTCGACTACTTTTGCGGGCGTTTACGAACTTTACGATAGCTTGCGTGGGATGAGAGGAGTTGCTTGGCTCTACTTTCTATCTTTCAAGTAATGTGTCGTCAATTTGATTTTATATATTAAAGCAAAATAGAGCGGAAAAAATATAACCCAATCTTCTTCTGTATTCGACATGTCTTCAGAGGTCCTAAAGATAAACGTATGGAATTCATTTTGTCTATATTTATCTTTTAGATTTAGAGATGAAAGAAACACCAACTATGTAGGTACCTAAATCTCTCAACAATTTCAATTACGTAACAAATCATACTAGCTTATCTAATACCAAGAAAGCTCGTAGAAGCTAGGTACGTAGTATATCCCAGTACTTCCGTTATCTCGTACTTTCGACCCTTGGCATTTGAAGGCGAGCACGGCGGGCGGCCACCAACCTGGGAAATGATATTTCTAACTGGGCCGACTTAGTGGTTGCTCTAGACGTCTGATAGTAGCGCCGATTCTGATAACCGCCTATTCATTTAAAACTGATCTTAATCTAAACTTATAAATTTGTTTGCGTGTCCTTAAACTAAGCTATTGCCATCCGGCTTTGCACGTGAACCTTCAGTGAAAAACTATCTAACTGATGGTGACAAGCGCATCAACATGCGTTGACAGACAGACAGACGCTGAAAGCGACTTCGTTTTATGCTATGTAAAGCTAAAGATAAAGAAGAAGAGATGTAATTATGTGAGAGAGGGATGGCAAAAATTGTAGAGCTGTCAAGTTTATTTTAATAAATAATTGGATAGAACGCATGGTACAGTACCTAGAATCGACGTCAGTGTCAAAGTCAAAATGTTTTTATTCAATTGGGTATCAAAGATACATTTATGAACGTCAATGTTTTTTAATAGACTCGACCTTCTTGTTCGTAAAAAGAGCCACTACTTAAAAGAACAGGCAAGACATTGAGAGGCATGGCAAGAAACTGAGGGGCATAAGCAATGACTATGAAACATATTACACACTATTACACATCTGTGGGCATAAGTGTCTTCGGAAAGGATATTAATATCGATTTCTAGAAGACCGGTGTTAACGAACTTTTAGCTCCAAGTTAGCCCTAATACAGTAGGATGGATTGACGTTCTAATTTACAAGGCAAAGTCAAACAAAATAACTCTTTCCTGTTTTAATTAGCTTTTACGAAACAACCCAAAAATGAGCCTATGATAGATGAAGAAATACGAAAGTATGATTTCTCCTTATATCTTAAAACCTCGCAAGAAAGTAAATAAAGCCTTTTCTTCACTCAATTTTCAGTTCGATTTAGATCAGAATTTCATCTGAAATTGTTTTCCGGCTGTTGTCGTTTTCAATTTAGCAGTGAGCAGGAATACGGTGTTCAAAGCAAGCGCTCGAGGGCGAAGCTATATCTAGTAAGTACAGCACTCTACTAAGTATTGATTTTCTGATAAATACGAAGTTTTACTTCCTGGTTAAGCTTCTAAGCTTCAAAGGGATGAGATTAAAGATATGTGCTACATATCAAATCTACATACGAGTACCGAATATACCGAATGTACGAGTATGTAATGTACCGTATGAAATCGCGAATGTTTCTTAGGTATAGATGACTTACTATTTAGGCCAAAGTTGGTGAACTTTGGCCTAAAAAACTTTAACAAACGATTAATTTTATAACCGACCGTTTTGACAGCCTATCAATAAAGCGGTCATAACATTATCTAATTTGCAGCACGCTAGATGAGTGGGGCTATTCCTACATGTGCATGTGGGATGAGATGAAATTTTATCTTGGTCACTCTCACCAACTTCACGACGTTTCAAACGAGAGCAACAAGGACTAAAAAAGGTGAGATGAGAATCTCAAATCTCCGAATAGGGCCAGAGGTAGCTTGCTAAAATTGGATAATGTAATGGCTGTTAAACCAATCTAGTTAAACCAATTAGCAATCTATTTGTTTCTTTTGCACGGGCATTGCCACGCTAAGCTAGCATACTGCAAATTGGATGGTGTGGCCGCTTCAGTTAAACAAATAGATCAGTTCAGTTAAGTTATGTCAACAATAGACAGTTACATAAATAATCGTCCAATCAAAGTTCTGTGAACATATGGGCCTAATCGCAGAGGATTATCCTTGAAAATCACATAATAAATAAATAATAAAGTTTATTTTATTCCAAGTTTCAAAATACAGATAGGTACATACTTCTGGGGACTCTTTTTAAGCTAATAAAGCTTGTGCTAAGAGCCCCCGCTCTTTCTTATTATAGTACATCATTTATTTACAGGGCGTGAATGCGTGAGTATGTGTGTGTGTGTGTGTGTGAGAGAGAGAGAGAGAAAGCGAATTTATAATAGATTTTATAACATATTTATACATATTACATATTTATAAATGCGAACGTAAGCAGGTACCTCTGGCCGTTTCTTTTACCCTTGCGGCCATAACATTGTAATGACCGCTTAGCAAACTAACAGCTAACTGGTCTTGAAATTCGACCGTTCACATGTGTCTTAACATAGAACAGGAGGTCTTGTTCCGGAAAATACGAGAATAACGGCAACCCACGGATGAAACCGCTGAGTGGAACAAGCTCGATAATCTCTAGATTAGAAAACCTTCTACTTTGCGGACAAGTTTTCTTCGATCCCCAAAAATACAGGAAAATGTCAGTAACAGCGAAATGTCAAGGTCTATAAGCTTTAGCTAGTTTCCGTAGTAGGTATGTAGTTCGTGTGAAGCAATTCAAGAAAATGTAGGACGAATTTCAATTAAATTTTGTAGACAGTCATAGGTGAGGTCATAACGCTACGATGACCTTATGTTATACGTCAATCAAATTAAAAGTTTCAAAGGTCGTGCCTCTAGCGACTGCCGATATGAAGAACGAACTAGATCGATAGGTATATCAAGAGCCCCACAGTCACGCGACTTGAGGACAGCACCGGTGACAACCTTGACCTGTCTGATCTAGCAGGACCGACAGAGGTTAAATGTCACGGCACACGGTAAACTTTGCGAAAATTTACATTTTGCGTTCAAATTATACGCCATTATTTTACTAGGCTTGTCGAATTGTGTGTCGTGACGAGTGGCGTGCAAGCGTCACGTCTGTTCATAGCGGTTGCATGCCACCTTGTACTGCTATGCCAAGTAGTAAGATATTAATACGGCATTGAGGAACCTCCTTTGTCCCAATACTTCTGCGGTGCTATTCAAAATCATTCGGAAACGTTTCCGATCGGATCCCAGAAATTTCAAACTCAAATTGTTCGAATCCCAGTCTACTTTTATACATTTTGGAATAGGGAATCAAGTATAAATGCGATCGTAAGAATTAATCGCGTTTAATAACTCATGAATATAGACTGAGATTCGAATAATTTAGGTTTAAAATTATTGAAATCCGAAACGGAATCGTTTCCGAATGGTTGTGAATAGCCCTGCTGGTTCAGTAGTATGCATGCTGCGATGAAATATCTCAACATCTTCTTTGAGTATATTTACACATGTCATTACACATTTACACATGCCTTGTCACGACAAAAATTGATGAGCTATCGACTCTCTTGAACTGATGTTGGGAGCACACATGCTAGGCCTGGTAGACAAATTAAAACACTAACCCGCACCCCAAACAACTTTTTTACTTGACATTTTGAGTTGAGTTTGAGGTTTTTTGTTTGAAGAAACCATGAAATGAAAACAAGTGACATTATTAAAAGAAATAATGTCACTTGTTTTCATTTCATGGTTGGTCAAAGAATATTTTAAATACAAGAAAAATAAACCTGTGTGAAAATGTAATATGTAATATTTTGTACATTTAGCCAAGTTGTAGGTGGTTTAGTGAAGTTCTAGGTTCTAGGTTAACAAGTGTATATGTAACAAAAAATAAAAAAAGTCACATAATTTACACTATGATTACTTTATAGTTATATCCTATTGTTACTGAAGTTATTAATAACTATGTATGCAATAAATTGTAAGATTTAAGTATGTTTGTAAATGTATTTTTTTTACTAAATAGGAAGCTTTAAAAGTTTTTAGCTCAATTATTTTTTTTGTGCAAATTTTGCTGAGATCTTAAATGATTAAGCAAGGTAATAGTTAACCTTAACAAGTATCATAATTAAAATGTGAACAAAGAACCCAACTGCAAAATGTAGTCTGACACTCTGGATAATTAAAAAATGTACCCTATGTCACTTTCACTATGAAGACAATTCAAATGACACCTCACATGTCAAAATCGATCAAGCTGTTTAGGCTCTAGAGTGTGCCAAATAAAAACTTCAAACATACATACATACACTCGTAAAACATAATCCTCCTTGTACAGTCGGGTAAAAAGTAATCTTATCATAAATCCCAAACTGGGATGGAGAGAGACCCAACAGTGTGTCACTCCATTATTTACTACAGACTAGAGCTTTTCCAAATGGTTAAAAAGTAGCCTATGTACTATCCCAGATTACACCTATCTCTCTGCCCAATTTCACCCAGACCAGTTCAGCCCTTTTGGGGTATTGAGTAAGAAGTATCCTTCCATCCAAATGTTTGCATTTATAACATAAGTGTGATGAGATGCTGAAAGCATGTTTTTGTAGTGGTGAAAACCTATAAGAGCTGAAACAACAGCACTGTAAAAGTGACTTAATTGGTCTGCTCATCCTCAATGCCATATAGACTAGCAGATATAACAATGTTGAATAGCAAATCAGAATGTGATCAACAACTTAACAAAGAATTACATGTTAATAACACATAACATTGGAACCTGGAAGAGATCGCTTTTAGTGATAAGGCCGCCAGTTGTTACACTATATAATAAGTTTTATCATTATTTTTCTCTTGTTGTTTTGTTATCTGTGGTGTGAACAATAAAGAGTTTATCTATCTAACATTCAAAATTGGAAACAACTAAGATGAATACAGAAACTTGCCAGGTAATAGTTTGGAATATGCCTGTAAATGTTCTTTCACTACAACTTCAACTCGTCTAAAGGCATGTGTGTACATGTGGTCATTTCCTATCTACACATCATTCCCCTTATTAATAAATGTCTAACCACAGGATAGAAGTAACAGTGTACTGTCTTTTTCAATTGAGTCAAAAACTTAAAAGAAAGAAAAAGTCAAAACACTGTGTAACTGTAGCGAGGCTAAAATGTTTATTAGCAAGAGGGTAATGTATAATATTGTTTAAAATGCTCCAGGAACTCAAATAGAGAGCTATCAAGAGCAACATTGACATGGCATTTGTGTAAGTTATGATGCTTTCCTACTTTCCACAGATTTTATAACTTGTTCGCCAAAAGGATGGTTTGAGTCCTAATTGCCATTTAGATCTGAGTGGTACTTTCAGTTTAATGCTATTACTTCGTGAAGGCAATGTACAGGGCGCAAAAATTAGCAATAAGAATGCATGAACTTCAAAACTATTTTAAAACTTTTCAAGCTATGAAAACCCAATGTAAGTTTGTTGCAATCCAAACAGGATATAACTAAGGGTACAAAACCATCATGAGCCATTGAAAATGCATTTGTTCAACAGAAATATTCATAAAAATAAGAAATGACAGTAGACTTACCATCTTTGACATTCCTCGAAGACTGTGACGAAGACACTTCGGGAAGGGGAATAGTTTTATTGTCACTAGCACAATACATTATAATAATATCCTCAAGAGGGTCTAATTAGTCTCTCTCATCTAACAAAATTGTACATAATTTCATTACATTGAATAGAAAATACGATACAATCGCGAACGCGAAACACGGCAGCCATTCCACATTCCGGTTGTAAATATCCATAGACAATTTTAGTGCAGAGGGGTACAGATAAAAATATCATTGCTATAGAATAGGGTGACCGAAGTACATTAACATATATCTTCGGGAATGTAGGGGGTGAATTGGGACGCTTCAGGATTTGGTCTGAAAACTAAATCCTAATCCTAATTCTAATTTTCTGTCATAATTCTAATTTCCGATCCTAATTTTAACGTCGTATCTAAATTATTCTAACCGAAATGAATATTATACATAAGCGAACGTAAGTTTATTTGCTCGTTTGTTTGTTCCAAATCTAAACCATCTATTCGACTGATCATCATGAATGTTTGCTTAAAGTTACATCTTGACAAATCTTCCTCTCATCCCTTGAAGGATGAAGGCCTCATGGGTATATCTTTCACCCACGCGTTGCGCCCGCCCGCAAGGGCTCGTAAGGACAAAACTATTTTCAAGGTCAACGCTGACAACGTCCGCATTGACCTTGAAAATATCTGTGTCTCTGTCTGTCAATCGGCATTATTTGCTGCCAGAGCGAGAGTCAATACTGGGTTTGTTTATAGTATAGTTGTAAAATTCTGTGAAATTTAAAAACAAGAAAGCAAACGAAGCGAAACATTTAAAATAAGAATAGTTAAAATCTCTGTCGTACCTATAATAAAACTGAAGCTATTTTAAAAATTGTAAAGTAAATTTAAATTAAATGTAAAACGAATGGTTGTAAAGTTGTAGTAAAATAATGAGTTGTCAAGCAAATACCTATAATAGTTTATACGGACTGATACTTGTATTTTTTTTATTATAGTCATTTTCTTAAAAGGCGAAAAAGTAATGTGTTAAACAGGACTACGCGTTGTCTCAATATACACTTGCCTCGTGAGGCAACCAGAAAACAAAGATATGATATGAATTTATAGATATTGTTACAATAAATATTTTCATTTTAATTTTCAAACTGTTGTGTACACAGCGTACACAGAAATGCGGATGCGGTCTGCGCGCACCTTAAGTTGCCATCGCTTCTCTCTTTCGTGTAGGGCGAGCTTTAGTTTGTCTATGGAGACTATTCAATTTTTGCAAGGCAGTCACTGTCAAAAATTAGCTGTCACTTTACTGTCACTGTCGTTGTCAATCAATTGGCAATATTTTTCTGAAATCCGCAGTTTCAGCTTCAGTTTCGATAATCACAATTTTGTAATTCCTTGATTTTTTCATAATTTTGTGGTAAAACGTGGCAGAGTTTAAACTAACTAATATAAATATGATGCAGCACCAGTATTGGGTAACAAAAAAGACTGTGTTGAAAAAGTTGGGAACCAAAGAAGATGAGTGTATCGTCGCTTCCGACGCCGAATTAGACGCGAAATTAGAGTTATTTCGATCGATATCCGACAGCTGTTTGCAGCTACAGCGAGTATTGGACCAATATCAGGAACGGTTGTGTATTTTGGCGCAAGAAGAGAATACATTGGGGAAGTTTTTGCGCGATGCTGGAAAGAACTCCGATGGTTCGGGGAAACACATGGTGTCGGCCGGTAAGGCCATATCTTATTCGGGACAGCAGCGCTTATCAGTGAGGGGGCCGCTGTTAAGGCTTTATCATGAAGTGGAGACGTTTCGAGGCCGTGCAGTAAGCGATATGCGGGCGACTGTATCCGCAATGGAAAAAGCCCGTATTGAGTACCGCGCGGCGCTTAGTTGGATGAAATCTACGAGCGCTCAGCTAGATCCCGACACGGGACGTGGTCTCGACAACTTCAGGAAAGCGCAGCGACAAGTGCGCGAGAGTAAGAAAGGTTTTGATAAGTTGACATTGGATGTCTTGCAAAAGGTAAGCTGATAATTTAATTCTTTGCTGAAGGAATAAGAAACTACACATTAAAAAATTAAATTAAAATTTATTTTAATTTAAATTCTTGAGCTACCTGTCACAAAATCTTTTTTGCTGTGGTAATCAACTCAACTTTGTAATAAAAAAGCAACATTAACTTTCAGATTGACCTTCTAGCTGCAGCAAGATGCAACATGTTCTCTCATGTCCTATCCAACTACCAATCTTCATTCCTGACCTTCGTGGCCAAAGTAAGGCAAACCCTCGAAGCTACTTCGGAAACCATGAAGGCAGCACCTCAATATGAGTTTTGTGTTCTGAAAGAATTGTCACAGAGTTTGGGGGATGGAGTGGAAGGAGCCAGCGAGGCAAAGAACTTGGTCCCTCAGGATAAAGATCAGATGCTGTTCTTCCAAGTAAATTTGTTTTTATCTACAGTAGACTATAGATGCATAGGTCATTTAGTAGTAGACCTAATGTATTTGTTTAACTCAAATTAGTCAAGCCCTCTCAATTTCAAGTCATTACACATTTAACAATTAATTTACTATGGCTATTAACAATAGTGTAAATTTACAATGTAGTACATATGTTACAAAAACTATTCTTACATTAATTAGTACCAAACAATTTCCATTCTTAAGCCAACCACCACAACTTTGTTTTTGTAAACCTAAAATCACATTTTATTTTATCTAATCTAACCCAAACATTTTTCAGGATGAATACAAAGATGAAAAGAATGACCCTAAATCCTCATCGGATCAAGCTCAACCAGACCAACCGTCCAATGATAAAGAAGAAACAACCACTACTGTAAACCTCATTGACACTTTTAGCATGGACACTGGAGCCTCTTTGGAAAACTCTGAAATGAGTGGAGACTTGGCCGGGATACGGCTTGACTGTGGGGACATGCCGGCACACTTTGGCTCTTTCATGCCATCTCAGTTGTTGCAGGTGAGTGAAGTTAGGTATTGTTACTTCCAAATTATGAAAATATTTTAAATTATGGCCATTTTTATCTCGAACTACCTGCGCCCGCGGATACGCCCGATACAGGTATTGTTAATTTTTTCGAGATTAAATTTTACGATTTTCGACCTTTTGTCCTTTTCTGTGTTCTTGACAAAATGTTTGCAAACAAGATTGGTTGAGTAGCTAAGGTGTGAAACCAAAACAAACAAACGAATTTGCTTTAGCATTTGTAATCTTAATAGTTAGGAGAGGATTGCTACTGTTTCAATCATGAGCACAGGGTGATATGAACTTGGAATAGAATATATTTTATGGTTATACCTATGTACTGTGGTGTAATATACATTCATTCATTCATCATCATCACTGATATTGAATCTAATTAAACCAATCACAGATAAGAGATGCAATAAGCCTTGCAATCAATAACAATTTACACTGAACTTGCCCAACTGAAACATAATAATTATTTTTCCAGAACAATATTATGTCTTCACCAAGCCTACTGCAAGGTACACAGTCGTCTGCAACCAAATCACCAGAAACTCCACAAAAGCCCATCAAACCTTTTCCAAAGAAAGAAGACAAGGCAGCCTGGTTCAAGCTGTTCGCTGAACTGGATCCTCTCGCCAACCCAGATAGTATTCCCGGATCCAGCAACACACAAAGTCATGCTGCATAAACTTTCTCAAAAGATAAGAAGAAATAAGTTTCAAAAATCATGTTTAATCATCTTGCAGGGTATGGAAAGTAAAATCGAATGCTTTTAAATCGGATAAATATGCACAGAGCTTTGCTTGAAAATAGGTAAATTAAAACATCAAAATGACGGCAGTTAAAGCTTTGTCAATGAGTGAAGTGTCAAATAATGTGGATGTTCTTGCTATGCTGTGATTGGCTGTAAGTCTAGTGTGAGTTGCCCCTGCATACTTTTGGGTGCCTCATTTTGCGTCACAGACATCCAATACAGTAGTACTACTGACAGTACACAGACATCCAATACAGTAGTACTACTGTATTGGATGTCTGTGTTTTGCGTTTTCTTTTTGCTCATATTTTGCTTTTTCCACAGTGTGCTGCTTTGTATGGTCTGACATTTCTCATTTCAATTGACTCTGTTGATTTGGATCCCTAATTCTCACTTAGCTGACTACTAGATGCTGAGTTGCTTACTAAGTTCTAAGAACTTCTGACTTGAATCAGCTAGTCATAGTGGTTTATCCAAAAGCTATGCTAACCCTTAGCATTTATGCATCCTGAGTATGGAGTGTTTTTAGTTATTTTAATGTAAATAATTTTATAGCTTTTAAAATGTCAAGATTTTAATTAAAAAAAATTCACACTCGAAAATTATGTACTTACATGGATCCATCGGATGCCATTTTTTTAAACCAGCAAATTGGTGCAAAAAAGTTAAAAAAGAAATTTATAAGTATGCCCGCAGGGTCGGAACATGGCGGATTCGGTAGATTATTTTTGTGCATTAAAAAAAAAGTACTTACAACACCGGTAAAATTCAACATAAAGAAACCGATATAATTTTTTTTCAAGAAAGGTATTTTTTTTTAATGAGAAATGTTAAGAAAAAGCTCCATGGACGCGACGTCACGAATCACGGTGACGTTACCTGCATGGTAGGAAACTTACAAGCACCGAGAGGAGCACGCCTTCTTCTTTTGTCGCGTGGTTGAGCGTGTCGAACATTGTAGGATTAACATTACAATGCAAAATACCTTTATCCAAAACTGTGGGTTCTATCTCAGCGAGATTTATTATGCGAAAACCTTACTTAACTACAAATTGCCTATAGTGTCAATCCTGCGGGCGTTTGGACCAACTTCCATGTCATTTTGCCCATTGTCTTTTATTCCAGACAATAATATAAAAATTTGAAATATAAATTCATGGCTAAATTAAATTGTATCTATGATTTTTAATTTTAAAGATTTCGACTGTATTAAATAGGTATCTAAATGCTTATGCCTACTTTTACAGAATGCTCTGTGTAGATCTGTTACCTACTTCTTCTTGTGGTGCTATTCACAATAATTCGGAAATATTTCCGATCGGATCCCACAAATTACAGACTCAAAATGTTCGCATCTCAGTCTACTTTAATAAATTTTGTAACAGGGAATCGAGTATTCATCCGATCTAAAGAATAATCACGCTTAAAAACTCATGAATAAGGTTAACTGTGATTCGAATAATTTGAGTTTAACATTTTTGGAAACCGAACGGAAACGTTTCCGAATGGTTGTGAATACCTATGCTGATCTCTTTATTTGCTCTATTAGTTAGTTGTAATAAAAGTACTTACGTAATGAGTAAGTCAAAATATTTTCAAAATATTTCATGTAACAACGATACCTACATAGGAAGCTAAGTTAGTTACACGATTATAATGTACTTAAGTAAATAATAAGTACTTATTTTAATGTGATTATTAAATAATATTATTTATTGCATTACCGCTTGTACTATGTACGTCATTGAATAGTGCTACTCTGATGGTACGTACGTACCTTCCGTACGGACCGTCCGTTGTCCGGAGCTAAAGCCCCTACGACTGAAGCTGCGCTTGCGAAAGTGTTCGCCGTTCCTATTGGTCAAAAAGCCATTATCAACCAATATTAATGGCGAATCAGCTCCGGATGACGGATGTCCGTAAAGCACTAAATCCCGGGTAAGGCTGTGTTTACAGTCACGCCGAGCGCAACGTAACGTCAAGACGCGCGTAACGCTGACTCGTAGTGGGCGCGGCTGATAGTTGACAATACGATAGTATAATAATATACTTACTGTGACTGTAAATTCAGCTTAACTGAAACCGTACAGGGCGATCAATTTACGATGACCTCCTTCATTTCTGCAAAATACTAAAGAAGATTTAGCATGGCGCGTGCCCTCGTAATTTGTCTGGATTATTCGATCTGGGCATTAGGCGTGCGCCATGTCTAAGCTTACAGAAGTAAACATGTTTTATTTATGCGTTACTTTAAAACTTTTATTTAATAGTCCTAATGCCAAAGATTATTCTAAAAAATGTGTGATTTAAAAAAAATAATGTACTTATTATCATACCAAAGCTATTGATTGTCGTTTAAAAAAAAAAATTGTTCATTTTTTCTAGTCATAATAATTATCAAAATGATCTGATTTTTCGTCTTGCCTTTTCTTTTGTATAATATCGCTGTAATTATTTACTTAGTTAAGTTAACTTTTGTATGGCATTTTATTAGAAAATTTTAATCTATTAAAGTTAGTATTTTTTGGAAATTTTAACCTTTTGTTTTATATGAAGATGACATGTTTAATATACATTAAAACTGCTTCTAAAATTCAGTAAATATGTACAAAAATGTTATTAGAACATTCCATTATACCTAGCTTGTATTTCACTGTGTTACTTATTTTATTAAAATAAAAATATAAACATGTCTTATTTATTTCATTTACCTGTGGACATGTAGCAAAGATTATGTTTAAAGTGGAATTGTGGCTCATCCCAATGTACCTAATACTTTCCTTGCTCAAGTAAAAAATATTAGAAAGAGTTGTATTATACCATTACACCAAGAGTTGTATTACACCTATTTTACACCAGTTACTACCAGCAATTTCGCTTTTATTTAGAAAAAAATAGTATCCCAAAACCTTCCTCGTGAAATGCTGTATCTCGTCAAAATCTGTTTAGCCGTTTGTCTCCCTGGATTCTGGGATCAGCGGTGCTATTCACAACAATTCGGAAACGTTTCCCATCGGATCCCAGAAATTTCAAACTCAAATTGTTCAAATCTCAGTCTATTTTAATGCATTTTGGAATAGGTAATCAAGTATAAATCCGATCAGAAGAATTAATCACGTTTAAAAACTTATGAATATAGACTGCGAATCGAATAATTTAGGTTTAAAATTATAGAAATCCGAACGGAAACTATTCCGAATGGTTGTGAATAGCCCTGCAGCATAGGTGATACGGAAACGTTTTCGTTCGGATTCCAAAAATTTTAATCTCAAATTATTCGAATCTCGGTCCAATCAAAAGTTTTTAAACGTGATTCATTCTTCCGAACGGATTTATACTCGATTCTTTCTTTTTTTTTTGTTTATCTTAAGATTCCTATTATTATTATTTTTTATGTAGAATAGGTCGGCGTTTTACCACCAACTTGCCTGATGTTAAGCGACGTTGTGGTCTAAGATGGAGCACGACGACCTTTAA
Organism: Peribatodes rhomboidaria; assembly: GCA_911728515.1. NCBI lineage: Eukaryota > Metazoa > Arthropoda > Insecta > Lepidoptera > Geometridae > Peribatodes > Peribatodes rhomboidaria. The sequence continues at coordinate 12,376,889 of OU452179.1, read as the reverse complement.
GGTACTTATTCACTCTAGCCTTGAAGTTTTGTAGAGTGAACAAGTACAAAGACGGCAGTTGAATGAGGCGCTACAAGTGCGCTACTGCTCACCGTCTTCGGAACGGTTACACCGGGCTACATCCCGAAACACGACTAGGTCATTTCACGGCATGGCTTGGTCCGTTGGGTGGTAATTAGCCATGGCCGAAGCCTCCCACCAGAGTTTGCTACCCGGTTAGCACTACCCGGAGACCACGTGTCTCCGGGTGTCTGATCAGAATAGAGTAGGTACAGAGTAGGAGTACAGAGAGAAGTAGTATTCTCGACAGTTAAAGTTTCAGTAAAGTTTTATCACTTTACTGAAATGGAGGAACAGGAGGGATTCACCATCGTCATCATCACCTTATTTTCATCACTCCATCATAAAAATAACTATAATCCTTAACATGAAACTGGCAAATTCACAAGGCGTGCGAAGCCAAATTGTACAGGATGGGGAAACAAAATTGTTTTTTTTGTATTTAGCGCCAGTGGCCGTTTTCGGAGATTTGAGACTTTCATCTCATCTGTTTCCGTCCTTGTTGCTCTAGCTTCAAACATTGTTGGTTTCAAACGAGAGCAACAAGGACGAAAAAAGCTCCGGCCACAGGGCACAAAGGGCCACAGCTCAGGGAGACTATTCGGAGATGTGAGATTTTCGTCTCACTTTTTTTCGTCCTTATTATTTTTTAAAACTTGTGATTCTTCGAGTGTTGAAGTGGAATAATTGTGGATTATTAACCTCTGCAGGTTCGTTAACGTGCACGAGTGTAGGGAAATGATATAAACATTAAGAAATTCTACTTTTCGTAGTCTCTACAAAACTTGACATAAAGTTAAAGTAAAGTAAGTACGGCTTTGTAAAAGGGGAGGGATCCATGATAGAGTGTATCATCATTATCTTAGATTAATATCTCATGTACGAAAAAATCATACGGATGACTAGGTGGTATGGTCATGTTGGCATTAGCTGGTCCTGAGAGCAAAAAAAATAAGTACAAGCTGTCATTGTCAATGCCAACAACTAAAAAAAGAAAAAACTCAATAAAATCAATCAAAGTCAAAGTATTAAAAAAATCAATAGTGGAAATTGTGGAATTGTGTTGGAAAATAGTTAAATTTTATTTGATTCATTAAATTCACCGAATGAGCGGCCTTGTATTGAAATACTTTAAATAAAACACCAAAAGAAATAATTAGAGGAACCAAATATTGCAAATAAGTGGTCAGTTTTCTTAGCGTGAAAAATGTTTAATTCATGTAAGTTTCTATTATCAATTTATTTTCTAATAATTTTAAATCACTAAGCTCAAAACTAAACAATAATTTTATTTCCCCAGTCTTACGATTTCTTGGCTCCGAAGAGCCGCCGACGAGAGTATTAGAAGTGCGTTCAGATAGCTATGTATCAAGGCCGATTCACTACAGGGAAGAATCGATTTTGCTCTATGGACCTAAAACCCCAAACGATGGCAAGAATCCCAAAGATAAATATTACGAAATCGTGCTACACAAGCCATTCACAGAAATCTTATACAGGTCAGTATAATAAGATAATTATCACAGTCGTAATATCATTATGTATGTGACTCACAACATTGGCTCATAATTATTTGTTTTAAATATTCCAAATTAGTGCAGTCCTGTTCTGACATAAAAATAATATTAAAAGTCTTCTGAACAATAGAACATAAAAGTTTAGTTATGGTATCCTTTATAGGATAACAATAAATGTATGATTGGATTTTTTTTATTGTTCAGCAAAAATGGTTGCGGAGAGCCAATTCAAAATAATAAGAAGCAGTATAATTGCATCATAGAATTCTTATCACTAATGACTTCATAAGAATTTAAAAAAGTAGGTACAATAATACCTATATATAGTAAATATTTCTAAAATGTTATCTAGAAATTTTGCTAAGTATACTTTAGAAAAGAGACTACAAAAGTAGAAAATTATAAATCAACTTTCATCAAACTAGATTTACTACATACTTACTTGAAAATAATTAATCTATTCTGTATTCATTATTTGCAACAAAAGATTTAAAAAAAAAAAATTCCTTATTTTACATGGTAATACCATAAACTAACTTTAAACAGCTGTCCTTCCTGTTCTTTGTATCCATAAATTTATCCTCTTGATGTCCTAGTTAGCTTGAATGAATCATTCTCAACTATGTAAAAAGATAATATAATGGCTCAAAGGTCATGGAAAATTAACAAACTGTCCACTAATTTATCTTTATTACTAGCTGTGCCCAATGGTTTCGACTGCTGCCATCCAGGGGCCCTATTCGGAGATTTGAGATTTTCATCTCACTTTTGCTCGTCCTTGTTGCTCTCGTTTGAAACGTCATAGGTGTGAGAGTGTCCAAGATAAAATCTCATCTCATCTCACGTGTAGGAATAGCCCCCCAGGAACCCTTAACCTGTTGAGGTGCACCATAATGCACGGTCTGCGAAAATCAATGTTCCAAAAAACTACCATCGCTTGCGCAATGCAGCGTTGCTATTCATGTCCAGAATCATCAAATTACCTTGAATTTCAAAAAGCAAAAAATATCAATCTTATGTTTGCAGCATAGTGTTGCTTTTCGCATGTCGTTCCTCAAGTACATAATATGCTGTGCATACACTTGGCGAGTTAATCTTTTCAGGATAAAAGGTAGCCCATATGTTAATCAAAGATATAAGCTACCTCCCTTATCCAAATCCATCCATACATTAAAGTGTATGAAGCAATGAACCTACACAAACAAACTTACAATCTTTCCCATTTATAAAAATTTGTAACTTAATTTAGAGGACTATGAAGGGGCACCAAAAATGTTTCAAAGGAGAAGGGGTAAAAATAAATGGATGTTGGTCCAAATGCCCGCAGGGTTGACACTATTGCCAATTTGTAGGTAAGGTTTATAAGTTTTCGCATAAAAAATCTTGCTGAATTTGAACCTGCAGTGTTGGAGATATTTTGTATTGTGGTTATGATTCAATAAACCTTGTGAAAGGAACTCTTTAGTAATTCAATACATATTTTATTTTCAAAGTTAAAGTTATACGCAAATCATGAAAAAAATTAAAGGCCACATATTCACCCACCCATCACGTCAGTGATTGGTCACGTCATCGTGATTTGCGAGTCACCATGGAAGCTTTGCTTAACATTTCTGAAAATATATTCAAATTTTACCATTCTTAAAAATAACACATCTATTTCTGTAGGTTGAATTTTACCGGTGTCATACTTTTTTTTAATGCATAAAAATAATCTACTGAATGCTCTATGTGCCTACCCTGCGGTCAAACTTGAAAGTTTCTTGGACGAATTTGCCCATTGTCCTTTACTTCTAACCTCCGATGCAATAAGAGGGATGCTGTAAGTTTAATTTCTAATTCTCTGTATGGCTGTACAACATTATTATGATGCTAACCTAACCACAATTTTTTTTTTCAGTTTATTTAGAGCTGACAGTATAGATACGGCCGAAGAAAAGTTTATAGTTTACAAAGAAAGAATACCAATATACATTAAAATTACTAAAGAGGTAAGTTACTTACCTATAGTTACTACTGTAGTAAATTATATTGGAGTATTAGATAGATAAATAGTTAATAACAAACATGCCAAAGGTTACAGATAAACATTCATAGATTAACACACACAAGTTAGCTGTAATAAGTTATCTACTTGTTATCTACAGGGTCATAATTTTGAGGTGTTCTAAGCCTAAAATACTGACTTATAAGTGTGTTTTTGCCTTTTCGAGCAATGTTAACTGCGACACAGTTCAATGAGTCGGTTAAAATTAGCTGTCACATACAATTTGTTGAGTGACAATGATATAATAATAACAATAATTTGGGAGATTTTTCACACACGGTTGCCTCACCTCAAACTAAACAAAGTTTGTAACCAGTCTGTCAGTTTGTCTGCCAGAGACTTTACATATATATTTTTAGTGCATACATAAATAGATATTTACACCCAGACATAGAACAAACACAAATTTTAATGTTCACCACATAAATGTTTGCCCTAGGTGGGAATCGAACCCACGCCCCCAAGCTCAGCAGGCAGGTTCACTACTATCTGAGCCACCGAGAACGATATTTCTCGGGAACAGCTGCTTTTTTAATTTTAATTATTTCTGTGATAGTGGTACCCTTCCGTGAGCATGTCAGTCATGATACTAAACAAGTAGATTTTTAAAGGTATTCCTAGATGGGCCATATTTTTACTGCAATGTGTGGCTGCAATACTGTTGCTGGCAATACTGCGACAATATTTTGATTGTGTCCTGGCCACATAGTCAAACATTTGATGGCCGGGCTACAGTCGGCAATATTGCAGCAATACATAGCAGTAAATAAAATAGGAGCACTTTCAATGCTCAGTGGCTGCCCCTAGTAATTCTCTACTGATCACCTTATTTCTTTCAGTGCTCAATAACGAGTCTGCAGAAGCTATGCGACACACTATCAGAGCACCAATCATGGTCGATAGCCCACCTCGCGGCTCACTTTGGTATCTACGAGCTATTCAATACAGAAGACGTACAAAAACACTTAGATGAAGTTGATCCTGTCACTGGAGCTACACCACTTATGGTAAATCAGACAATTCTTAAATTGCCTTACATGATATTTTCTTTCATAAGATTTTCGCCTCCAAAGTCGAAAAATGTCATCGTCTAGGCGAAATCAGGTTGAATTATTTTCGAATCTTGGATAAATCGACTCAATCATTTAAAGGGTTGATAGAAACTACAAGTAGGTCATTCTTATTAGCCATTCATATAGGCAATTTAAAAATACTGACCAAGCTTCTCTGAGTGATTTTCGATAATTTTAATTAAATTTTAATGAAAATTATCAATGTCAGGGCCATGAAACCAGTCTATAATTATGCAGCAATAGCACAGTATAATTATCTGACCTATAATTATTTAATTAAAGCATCAGCTGGCAGCAATTGGGTATTTTCTTTTAACATTAATAATCATCAGAATTATATGGTGACGAAGCATTTCTAAAATTTGTTATTGTGTGATGATGTAGCCAACGACTGGTATGTTTGACTACGTCTTGGCAATTGTGTCTTACAAAACATGGCTTACTGCCAGATTGTGTATAAAAATCGATGACCCAAACCTACCCATTCCACTACATGCCTTCCCTACCCTTCTTCCATTCAGTAGCGTTTTCAAGTGAGCAGCTGATATAGCATACTATTAAATACCTACTGATATCCTACTTAATATTATAAACGCGAAAGTTTGTATGTATAGATGGATGGATGGATGTGTGTTACTCTTTCACGCCAGAACGGCTGAACAGATCTGGATGAAATTTGGCACAGAGATAGATTATAGTCTAGAATAGCACAAATGATACTTTTTAACCGCGGGTGAAACCGCAGAGCGCAGCTAGTAAAGCATAAGTCTCTTTGATCTTTGTACGATTGAACGGTATATAGCAGTCTTAGGGTGTTTCCATTTAAGCGGAGCTGAGCGGAGCGCAGCTCAGCGGAGCATTAATTGACCAATCACAATGGTTCCTCTGAAGTGTAGTGGAGATGTCGAGCATTGTGACTGGTCAATCAAGTGCCGTTAAACTCCGCTCCGCTTCAGTGGAAACACGCTCGTAATGAAATATGGTAAAGAAATAGTAATGAGAATTTTATTCAAGAAAAATGAGGCAAAACTGGAAATTCACCGTTAAAACCGCACGGCAGCCAGAAAATTCAATCAAATATTGTACGATCGGAGTCAGTGACGTACATTGTGGCTAAATGCCAGTTAGCAAGAAAAGTCGATGACTAATTCCGAAAACATCGTTTAGTTAGTCATCAATAAAACAATGCATTGTAGATGCCCTCTATTGTTTGAAACCACAGTTGCCGACCTATATGAAAATTAGCTAATGCGCCTTTTCCTACCTCAGGGCGTATTAGCATCACCGATGTAAGTGTGAGTCGGTGAAATTTAGCCCTTTGTGTTTTCTAGGGCCTAATCTTGATGCTATTTGCCATGAAAAAAATATATCATTAGATGTGCCCCGGGGTTTCATCCACGGTTCACAGGAACTTGTTTTTGGATAAAAAGTACCCTATGTCCTTTTTTGTATTGAAAACGTGTATGCAAAATTTCATGAAGATTGGTTGAGTAGTTGAGACGTGACAGCGTAATAAACAAACAAACTCACTTTTGCCTTTATAATGTACGTTTGAAAGGTAGGATTAAATATTGACTTAAAATCCTGGCGTTTATTTCGCGATTAAAATCTGAATTTTTATTTAATAAAAAAAAACAACCTCCATTACGTACTTTATCTCTACTTTCGTGTTTTGTCCAACAGGTGGCGGTCCAATCGTGCAACTCTCGAATGGTACAAAGCCTGGTCTCTCTCAACTGTGCTCTGGATACAATTGACGCGGAAGGAAACTCTGTCTTCCATTATGCTGCAGCTAGCAATAAAGATATTATCACTGTAAGTTTAATATCAATTTGGGTTCGTATCCACTAAAGCGGAGCTGAGCGGAGCGGAGCTTATTGGTTAATGAATTGACCAATCACAATGCTCCAATCTTGGTCTTACTTCAGTGGAAGCATTGTGATTGGTCAATCCATACACCACTGAGCTTCGCTCCGCTCGTCCCGCTTCAGTGAAAACGCACCTTTAGCGCGCTTCTAGGTGCCGTATTTTGACTGCAATACTGGTCCGACAATACTGGCAATATTGCTGACTGTAGTCCGGCCATCAACAGCCATACTAGAAACGTATGAATAAATTCAAATTCAAAAATGTCTGGGTCACCTTCACACCATCATCACATATTGTCGCAATATTGCACGGGCCAGAATTGTATTAAAACTATGGCCCGTCTAGAAGCCCCCTGACACAAGGATAGTAATACGATTTTTAAAGAGGTCTCCTCCTCAACAGCCTCTATAGACACTTTTATCTTCGTTGGCGCCCTAGCTGTAAATAAAGTTTTTTTCATATACGAAACTGTAAAGTTTTTTTCATATACGAAACTGGTTAGAGAGAATTTGCTATTCAGCGATATGTTTTAGTTCGAAGCGAATGGAACTAGATGGCGCTGTTCATAATTCCCAATTGTCAAGGCCTAATAGGCCACATGTGGTTCACGTTCTCACACAAAATAATTACTAGTAATCAAAATATAGTAGTATAATAATTATAGTTATTTTAGCTATATTATGTACATAGCTTTTTGCATGTAACAATAAAACTGATTCAAAATATTCACCTTCATAGTTTGTGAAGGTAAATCGTATTTTTAAGGGAGATCGTCCACGACCATTTTTTGTAGCGACGCAGACGCAAAACAAATGAATAACAGCCGTTAAACCAACGCGAAACTGTCAAAAAAGAAAAAAGTAGCGATGCAGACGAGCGTTCGCAAAACGCGCTTCTAAAAGGGCGATCTCTATAAGCATTTTTTGTGTGTTTATTTAGACTCTAGCAGCAAAGAGCGTGGCAGCACTAAACGTGTACAATAAGCAAGGCTACACGCCCCTACACTTGGGTTGCCTCGCTAACGCACCCGACTGCGTCCGCGCGCTGATGCTGGCGGGAGCTGACGTCAACTTGACGGCTACGAAGCGGACGGGCTCACTGCCAGGTAAATAATATGATCCACTAGCTGCGGTCTGTATATTTTTTAAATAAGCCTATGTACTTCTCTGTAAGTACCCCTGACAACGTGTATGCAAAATTCATGTTTACAGTTAAAAATAAAATGTTAGGATTAAGATTGCCAATGTGGGCAACCTATATGACCTACATGTAATGTTAGGGTAAAGTAATATCGATACCCCCTGCACGTCAGAGGGCTCCGGGTGGCCCTTATTATAGTGCGGTGCACTAGCACCTGGTTTTCGATTTGAATTGCGCGCCTATGCTATTCCAGAGATCATATTATAACCAGTTGACAGCATATACATTTCCCTCTCTCATGTCACTTATTTATTTATTTACTTTCTTAGAACATTATTATTTTTGGTTTTATTTATTTATTTATTTATTCATAACACACATTACAGAAATTAATAAAATAGTACAAAATTTAGTGAACTTAAAATAGATCTGTATTAATTTCCAATATTATGTATGTCTAGGAGCATTTTAATAACAAATTAAATAATCACTAGCAAGCATAAAACAACAGAATAAAATTAAGTAATGAGTTCAAATTTAAACATTTTGATTTTACATTGATTGCTAAATTATTATAGATTAATATTCAGTAAGTAATTAAATGAAATATGAGAAACAAAAAAATAAACATAAAACAGTAGTTAAAAGTTAAAGCCTAAAATACTCTTTATTTGTCTTTGGAACTGATACAATTTTAGATAAAAAATATCAATTTGTCTGTTGGAGACGAGGATTTCGTTGTATCGGCTCATTCGGACAATAGGGTTATAATAAGACGTGTTATTAGAGAAAACTTGTAAACTAAATATGTTGAAATTGAGGTTCCGAGATCTGAAACGGGTATTATTGATTATTTCCATAATCATGTCATTACACAGTGGCGAAGTATGAAGAACAATAGCTAAAAGACTTAACAGCTGGAAGTAAATATAGTTCTAAATTCTGACCATAAGACTCTATTTGAAAACCATTTTTTAAAACCGTTGGTGTCACAAACTAAGCAGTGCGTCCAAGTCTCGATCGGTGTGGTCGCATCTACGTTTAAAATAAATAAATAAAATAAAAAAGTATTTATTGCCTAAAATTAAAAAAACAAGTTACAAATTAATGCTGGGTACAATATTTTTTAGTTAGGCAATTGGGATATTCTCAGCTATGTACTGAGTAAGCTGAAGCCTACGCAGAGCTGGTTTTCAGAATATCCCAATGCTCGAACTGAGATGACACGTTTCAACTAATCCATATTGTCACTATATACCGGTTGACGTTTTTTAACGCCGTGAAAAAAAATAGGGTAGGTATAATAAGTGAACGAAGTAGCAGCCTATGGTATTAGAAATTTAGTTAAAAAAAATGTAAAAAAAATATATCGAAATTTAAATTATACGCACCCTAAACTACTAAATAGGCGGCATTTTCAATAAATTCGTAGTGTGATCCTATCCTTTGAAGCCGGGCGATAGGTGGACACGTGCCGTCGGCTTCTTTGATATCCTTTCGCAGATGCAGGAGCCACTCTCGCAACCTCGCCTGCCCGCGCACCACGCTCGCAACTAAGAAAATATTCCCGTGTATGACTTCTGTTCCACTTAAACAACACATCAAATTATACTCAAGACGGTAAAAATAGTCAACCGGTATAGTCATTTAGTGACCCACACACAACCTGTACTAAACAATACTTAGATAGTTAATAAATCAAAGGCGAGATTTGTCTGCTTACAACTTACCATACCACGCGCTCTCCTGACACATAGCTCTAAATTATTAATCAAATTAGGCTGCAAACTCCCCGTTGGTTGAGAAAGTCAAGGGCAGACGTCTCTTTCAATAGAATCAATACAATATATAATGACAAGTGATTATATCGATCGTAACCACCGACTTTATATTCGTGGAAGGTACATAACATAAATTCCAAACACCATTCAGACAGCTAACGTGCGCGAAAGCTGCACATTGAATACTGATTGATTTGTTCATAATTAAATAAATAATAAATAAATTCGGGACATTTCCACACACGGTCGCCTGACCCCAAACTAAGCAAAGCTTGTACTATGGCTGCCAGGGACTGATATCCATACATATTTATTTACAAATACATACTTAGATAGATATTTAACACCCAGACATAGAACAAACACAAATGTTCATCTTATAAATGTTTGCCCTAAGTGGGAATCAAACCCACGCCCCCAAGCTCAGAAGGCAGGTTCACTACCAACTAAGCCACCGGGGCAGCCTAAGCTAATTGTCATAACAAGCAATCTTTCGTGTCAAAATTAACCATACCCTACCAATCTCGGCAGTAATGTCGCGAAGTTCGACATCTGAAAACCCCTATTAAAATTTGGCATCAGTTTGGTGTGACATTAGTAGTTGAGAATAAAGGTGGTGCTATGCTAATGTGTTGTCTGTAAGCTTTCAAGCCATAGTAGTCTCATCTCTACGCGGTGGGCAGTCGTTGGTCGTAACGTTCAGTAGTCGGTTATCCTATTATAAGAAAGGATCATAGTGTGATTGTGAATCCTTCGCGGCGGTTGTGTGACTAAAATCGTAAACATGAATTGCGAAGAAAAAATCTCAGAGAAGATAATGGAAATGAATGCAGTGTTTGAAAGTATGCAGTTTTGTTTAATTATTTATGGGTTTTTTAAACTCCTGACGATGTCGAAAAAAGTGTGCTTAATAACTTAGACATATTTGTCTCGTACGCTTGTATGTCTGTGTCTTTGAAGCTTCTAAACTGAAGAACAGATTTTAAAAAGAACATTAAAAAAAAAAAAACATTTTTAACCGAGATGGTGCTCAGTTATATGAGGCGTATCTTATAAAAATTCAGCTGTTTAAAAAATTATGATTCTAATTTTGTTTCCATTCGCCGCTGTACACAGGTCTATTAAGAAATAGTGTCCGAAGCCGAAAGATATTCATCACAACATTATGAACAGCTGTTTCTATGAACCCAACTCTGAAATTGAGAAAAAAAAACCGCTGTTCCATACATTGTGTCCACAATCAATGAACTAAGGGACAGCTAATTTTTTATTTAAAAAGAAATGATAAATCCGCTATTTTTAAAAATTGACAAAAATGTACTCCGCAAAAAATTCTGTATTATTATCGAATCTGCTCACAAAATTTCACGAGAATCGGTTCAGGAATGCGACCTGTAGGGGAAGACAAACGTCAGCCGCGAGGCCACAGTTCACAGAGTCACTATAGAAGTAAAAATTGTGCATGTCCTAAATTTATTATATTTTTTCTTACTTTTAATTACATTCTACGTATGTATTTTTAACCCCCTATAAAAACGAAGGGGTGTTATAAGCTTTTAGTGTCTGTGTGTGTGAGTCTGTCTGTGGCATCGTATCTCCCGAACGGATGGACCGATTTTGATTTGTTTTTGTTTGAAAGGTGAATTAGTTGGGAGTGTTCCTAGCTATGTTTGATGAAAAACGGTGTCGGAGGTTTTTTTAAATTTTAAATTTATACTTGTTCCAGGCCTAGTGGGCGACATTTTACAAGACAACCAACCGAAACTGTTTCAACAAGACATGAAGCACGGCGGTACTCCCATCCACTGGGCAGTTTCCAGGGAGGTGGTCGACGCGTTGGCTGACAAGAACTGTGATATCAACGCGCTGAACTTCGACGGACGGACGGCGCTGCACGTTATGGTGCTGAGGGGACGGTTGGAGTGTGCCATTGCACTGTTGTCTAGAGGTTAGGACTGTAGTTGGTGGTTTGTGACGTTACCAGCTGTGCTACTGAAATGGGGAAAGGGGAGGGATTCATCTCATAATTCATCTCATCTGGCAGCTTAGTTGGGAGAAAGCCCGCCTCTCAAGCCAGAGGGAGCGGGTTCGAACCCAGCCGACGGCACGCACCAATTTGTTCATTGTGTGAACATATGTGCGTATTGTATGTCATCTGCTACATGACTGGAGCCCGGTGTATGGCGACAGGCTCGCCCCCGTCACATTTGGGACTGAATATTGTCCGGCGAAATGTGTCGTATTACACCTCTGCCAGCCTTTTCGGGGGAACGGCGTGACGATATGTATGTATATGTATGCATTCATCTCATCACCCTCTCCTCCATCATCTTCATCATAGGTTTAACGACTAAGGTACGTCAAACATACGGATGACTAGGCGGTATGGCCATGTTGGCTCTAGCCTGCCCTACGATCCAAAAGGAAAAAAAATACCGGCTGTGTCTCGCGTTTTTACAGGAAACCTTCGTTTTTCGGGATAAAAAGTAACCTACATTTTACACCTGCGGTCCTAAAGGAACCGTAATTTTTTGAGTAGAAAGATATCCCGTATCCGTTTTGTACCATGTACACAATATTTCATGATGAGTAGTTGTGGCGTGAAAGCGTAACAAACAAAGAAAAGATAGTAGCATTCAATTTTGATATGGCAGAATACACACTAGACATCTTTAACCAACTTAAAAAAAGGAGATAGTTCTCAATTCGCCGTAATCTTTTTTTTATGTATGTTCAACGATTACTCGAAGACGCCTGAACCGAATTAGAACATTATTTTTTTGTGTTTCAAAGGGTCTCCTTTCCAGGTGGCCCCATTTACATTTTATTAAAATTGCTAGATCGTTTTTTTTAATACTTACAGATTGATCCCATTGTCAAAATCCAATTCTAATGAGAAGTAATTTTTTTTAATTCAAGATTATTAAACGTGAAATATTTTGTAGGTGCGGAACATTCGATAGGCGACAAGGAAGGCAACACACCCCTTCATTTAGCAGTGAAGCAGACGAACGTGACCATGGTTCAAGCTCTCGTCGTTTTCGGCGCCGATCTGGAAGCTAAGAACAAGCTGGGCTACACGGCGAGACACTGCGTGCCGAGCGAGATGTCCAACAGTAGTTATGACAAGATACTGTATGTACTGCACGCGGTCGGGGCTAAGAGGTGAATTTATGTTTATGACGAAAATACGACCTTCGTATCTTGGGGACTTCGAACTTTGCGCAGAAGACCGGTTTTAGGGACCAAGTGGTGATAGTACGCAAGTTCGCTGAGCCTATGTTCTGACTTGCCAAGATACGTTGGCACTATTAACCTAAGCTGGATTTAAGGCCTTAATTTTTTTCCATGATCTCATATTCATAATTTGTTTTAACTACAACCTTTGACACGTTTGATCACAGCTCATTTGTTTTCGAGTGTTTTTTTTAACGTGACAACGTATAATAAATATGACGAACGCACAATAAATCGATGAACGCCGGCTGCACGCACGAAAAAAGATGATTAATTTGTCCCGTTACGATCAGAGCGAGAGCGCTACACGAGCGAGCGAAAAGCACGATCGGCGTAAGCGTTCGGCTTACGCCGCACCTGTCTCTTTCACTTGATTGGCCTATGCGTCCGTAATTTTATTCAGAAAAGTATGCAATCATTTCATCAATGTTTTGTTATGACGTTGTCACGCTATACTACCGGTCCGTAAACCGACTTAACAGACAACAATTTTTTGCTCGAATTGTACACACCATTATTAGATACTCGTACTAACAGCCGACAATTCGGACGCCATAATTGCAATGAGGCGTCGGAACGCTCCAAATATTAATCTATAACAGCTTCGTCACATATTATATTGTTAATCATGTATCCGCAGATGCCCCATGTCGTGGACGTCATGTCCCGCGAGCTGTAACCCCCGCGGTGACTACAATGGCGTCCCTCCTCCGGCTTTTGCCAAGGGCGCCACTAGAGAACTCGTCAGCCAGATGCTGGCCGTGGCTGCCATGGAACGAGCTGCATATCTCGGGGACAGCCAGAAGAAGGGACGGTGAGCATTATTTAAATAACGTTGCACACTCACAACGACAAGAGTGATGGCAGCCTAGTTGGGAGAAGGTCCGCCTCTCAAGCCAGAGGGAGTGGGTTCAAACCCAGCCGACGGCACGCACCGATTTGTTCATTGTGTGAACATATGTGCGTATTGTATGTCATCTGCTACATGACTGGAGCCCGGTGTATGGCGACAGGCTCGCCCCCTGTCACATTTGGGACTGAATATCGTCCGGCGAAATGTGGGTGTTGTATTACACCTCTGCCAGCCCCGTCGGGAGAAAGGCGTGACGGTTTGTTGTTTGTTTGTTGTTGCGCACTCACAGCTCCTATCTAAGTACCTGCACACACAGCTAAGTTAACATGCCTTCAAAGAAGTTAGATAAGTACAAAGTAACCCCTGTGAAGAATACAATGGCGTTCCTCCTCCGGCTATTGCCAAGGGCGCCACTAGAAAGCTCGTCAGCCAGATGCTGCCATGGAACGCGCCATTGTCTAGGATAATGACGAAATAAATGACGTTAGCACTTACAGCTCGACTGGTCTATGCTATGCGTTCAAACAAGGAGTCAAATAAGAACCAAGTAAATCCCGGAAAAGATTAATGGCAACCCTTTTTTTTTTTTTTTAATGGCGACCCTCTTCCAGCCTACGCTGAGGTTACTTGTTGCACTAATTTTAAGCGCTATTATCCGATTATTATGTTTTGAAAATAATCTTCTTGGCCTGACATAATTATCTCAACAAATTGACTTGTACCCATATTCACAATCATTCGGAAACGTTTCCGTTCGGAGTCCAAAAATTTTAAACACAAATCATTCGAATCTCAGTACGCACTTATAAGTTTCTATAATCGTGATTCATTATTTCGTTTTGATTTGTACTCGATTTCCTATTCCAAAATTTATAAAAGTATACTATGATACAAACAATTTCAGTTTAAAAATTTTGGAATCTTAGTGGAAATGATTCCGAATTATTGGGAATATGGGAGCAAGTCAATTTGTTTCGATAATTATATCAGGCCAAAGGTTTTGTGTTGGTCTCCAAATCTCAATAAATTAATCAACCAAATCTCCACTCACCAACAGATGGCGCTATTCTCAATTATCTCAATTGCAAATTTTCTCAATATTTTTAACTGTTTTTTTTCAGCTTGCTCTGCCTCGACGGCGGCGGCATCCGAGGTTTAGTGTTAGTGCAGACGCTTCTCAGTTTAGAAGAAGCAGTTGGTCGGCCCATAGTGGATTGTTTTGACTGGGTGGCTGGTACCAGCACGGGAGGGATATTAGCGCTAGCCATGGCTAGTGGGAAATCGCTGCGGGAGTGTCAGAGGCTCTACTTCAGAATGAAGGAGTTTGCCTTCGTCGGCATGAGGCCTTATCCTTCGGAGGCTTTGGAGAATATACTGAAGGATTGTTTGGGTGAGTGTTTTTTGTAATGTGGCAAGCAGCTGTTAAGCTTTTCGGTCTACCTGTTCAGGCCAGTTTGCATACAATGGATGTCTAGTTTAAATCTTTCTGAATTTTAATGGCATGGTGATAAGTTCCAGTTTTTGAGTCTAGATATTAATTTTAGCTTTCAACTATAAAAATGACAAAAAGACAGTAGAATATCTTAGATCAATGTTGCAGGCTAGTTTAATAGTTGATTGAATGTATAGCGTGGAATAATTTATTATATATAATACATTAAAATTAATAACTTAACACTAATTAATTGATTGATTATTGTTAAGTAGTGGATTAGGTGATAATTATCTCTTCTTATATTTTGTTATTGCTAGCGTGTCCATTTATTTTAGAGTTGTTGATAAATATCAAGTGAAATTCAAAATTTAGTTAATGTCAATTTGGACAGCAATTTATTTTAAAAAGTTTCAATTTTATTAACTTTTTTAATTTATTATTTTATTAACAACCTATTAATTTATCAACAGGAACTGAAACAGTAATGGCGGACATCCAAAAGCCAAAGCTGCTCATCTTGGCCGTGCTAGCTGATCGCAAGCCGGTCGATCTTCACATATTCAGGAACTACAAGTCAGCGGAAGAAATACTCAACGATCATAACGGAACTAGCAGTAAGTACCATACTGTAAGAAATCGGATTCCTTAGTAGTACATTTAAAAGCACCCTTAGGCACGCATAAAATGACATATATCCGTCACGCCTTTCCCCCGAGGGCCTGGCCGGTGTATGGCGACAGGCTCGCCCCCTGTCACATTTGGGACTGAATATCGTCCGGCGAAGTGTGGGTTGTATTACACTTCTGCCAGCCTCTTCGGGGAAAAGGCGTGACGATATGTATGTATGTATGTAGATATATAAATATGTATGTATGTATATCAGTCTCTAGGTTTAAAGACATTTATTCTCATTAAAGATTATTACATCACTTACATGAGAATACATCGTATAAGTAAATTAGGTAGTTCGTCGTCACACAAAATATAGGTAAAATATAGGTAAAAACAATTTAGTAAACAAAACAACACAATACTATTCTTAACAATAACAATAACAGTGTATGATCACCAAACTAGCATCACTTATAGTTTAATAAACGAAAAACTAGGAAATACGCTTTTGACTTCCTGGCTACCATCATCAAGTCAGCTCCTTAATATGAACTACATAATAACATAATAATATTCATTAAACAAACACACAAAGTTTCATTTCGACACGACAATTAAAAGTAGGTTAGAAATTACTTGTAAAAATTATTATTGTAGGTATACTAAATACTGTACGATACATTATTAAATTTGTTAATTGGACATTTACTTAAAAGTCAGTCTCTGGCCGCCATAGTACAAGCTTTGCTTAGTTTGGGGTTAGACGATCGCGTGTGCAAGTGTCCCGAATGTTATCATTATAGTTAGCAACGTCGTACTTCCCCGCAGGCCCTCGCGCGGACGCGGGCGACAACTCGGCGGTGGTGTCGCTGCCGGCGCCGCCGCCGCCGGAGGAGCAGCTCGTGTGGCAGGCCGCGCGGGCCACGGGCGCTGCGCCCTCCTACTTTAGGGCTTCGGGCAGGTAAACATCACATCCTTCATAAAAAAAATCGTATAAAAGGCTTCGGGCAGGTATGCATCAAATTCTTCATTGAAAAAAATCGTATAAAATCCACATAAATTTTGCCCAACCATCCAAAATTATAAAACTTTACAGTAATGTTCTCTACACCCAAGTTTTTGCTACATTGTTGTTCAAAATTGTTCTTTTTCATCAATTACAGGGAATACAGCCATCAGCTTATTAATGCTAATGACTGCAGCATTATTAGGCCGCAAAAGGAGAATCGCGTTTTCCGATCCGGAGTCGTAGATTCGAGTCTGGCTGCACCAATGAACTTTTCTCTTCTGCAAAAGGCTATGTGCATTTAAATTTAAAACGTGCCCTTACGGTCAAGGAATCTTAATCTTCAATTTAGCGATAGGTTAGTGACGTAAAATATTCTGATCATGATGAATCGCCAAAATTAAAATTGTAACTAAAAGCAAATTATGCACATTCCAACTCTTAAGTTTGACCAATTCATTTAAATTCAAAATCATTTATTTGCAGAAATATAGGTACATACAGGATAGTTGGTGATAAATAAGAGTCTCGCTATATTCAACCCCTAAGGAGCGTGCAAAAATTAGGATATAGTAGGAGGATAATTAAATTTGAATGGTCATAAAATATCATGTAATGTTACAATGTCAATCTTTGAAAACAATAATTTAAATTCAATACAATGTTATGTCACATTAAAACGTTTTCGTACGTCACTGGAGCAATTATGCCAGCGCCCCAGAGTCTCACTCTAGTATTTTAAGAAGTTGGGTTGGCTCGGATAGGTGCTGGTACGGGAAAATGCACAATACATCAGATGTGTAGGACATATCGCCCCCATCTCGAATAATAATAAGGACGTCCCCGTACGCCACTGGAGCAATTATGCCAGCGCCCCAGAGCCTTACTCCAATATTTTAAGAAGTTGGGTTGGCGCGGGTAGGTGCTGGCAGGAGAAAATGTACAATGCACTCCAAGCGAGACTTCAGTGCAGGACAAATCTTCCCCATCTCGAATAAGAACGTCCCCGTACGCCACTGGAGCAATTATGCCAGCGCCCCAGAGCCTCACTCCAGTATTCCAAAGAGTTGGGTTGGCTCGGATAGGTGCTGGCAGGAGGAAATGTACAATACAGTCCAAGCGGGACTTCAGTGCAGGACATACGAGTATCTTCCCCATCTCGAATAAGAACGTCCCCATACGTTTCAGATACCTGGACGGCGGTCTGATGGGCAACAACCCGACGCTGGACGTGCTGACCGAGCTGTCGGAGCTGCGGCTCGCATACCGCGCCACGGGGCAGCGCGACGAGGCCGAGCTCTGCAACTTGAAGCTCGTCGTCTCCTGTGGGACAGGTGTGTATCTACAACCCGACGCTGGACGAGCTGACCGAGCTGTTTGATGCCAGTGGTTTTGTGAGCTGAAGACCTTGAGGCCGGCGACTGACCGACTATTCTCCTGTAAAGGACGCGTTGCTCAACCGATTCTCGTGTAATATAAATAAATATCGAGGCACTTGCACACACGGTCGTCTGACCCCAAACTAAGCAAAGCTTGTACTATGGCTGCCTGATACTGATATATACATACATATATATTTTTATATACATGCTTAATTAGATATTAACACCCAGACATAGAACAAACACAAATCTTCATCGCATAAATGTGGTGTGTGTAAGTAAACCTAAGTGGGAATCGAACCCACGCCCCCGAGCTCAGAAGGCAGGTTCACTACCAACTGAGCCACCGAGGCAGTTGTGAATAGGTTTGATAATTTTATGAGGACAGTACGTGCCACGTAACTGGAACCCGCGTAGTGATACATTTTAGGTCTCATTGAAGGTAAGAAGGGGACGGCGCAAGTTCCCGCGCACTACTTCGTCTGCCCGTCTCGCTCGCACCCTTTACGTGCGCGAGTATACATGCGCTGTCGTCGCCATCTTGGTTGTCTGCGGCGCGTACCGTACTTACTTGGTTTTTTACCGAGTCTGTTTTTGCAAACATTTTCAAAATGTCGATGTTATTATTTTTTTTATGTAGAATAGGTCGGCGGTTGACCACCAACTCGCCTGATGTTAAGCGACGTTGTGGTCTAAGATGGAGCACGGCGACCTATAAGGTACTTATTACTCTAGCCTTGAAGTTTTGTAGAGTGAAGAAGTACAAAGACGGCAGTTGAGTGAGGCGCTACAAGTGCGCTACTGCTCAGACCCGTCTTCGGAACGGTTACACCGGACTACATCCCGAAACACGACTAGGTCATTCCACGGCATGGCTTGGTCCGTTATAATATGACAGTCGGATAGACGCCGGACAGATGGCGGGGACATATAAAAGCGTTTTCTCTGAAGCTGATACATAGACGCTTCGCTTGCTAACGCTAGCTTGGTCGATAAATAAACATTTGAGGCACACATGATTGTCTGACCCGCAGAGCTTGTACTGTAGCTTCCAGAGACTAAAATGACATAATGACCTTAAAATACCTGAATTGCACTTTTTATTATCTAGAACACACAATAAACCACCACTGACTACTAGATAAGATGACAAGCGCAACCGGTAGAGTACTTGTAAGGTAAATTGATTCAGTCTAAGGTCACGACATGGTTAGTGTATTTGTGGGCATTTTTGTACTAATGTGGCAAAAACCTTCAAGAATTTCTAGTCACTTTTTGGCAATGCTAAAATTAGTTTAGACAACTAGCTGAGATGTGCTGGAGTAGAATACTGAATGCTGCTGATAGTATGTCCGCTCACGCGTCGCGACATTTACATATTGGTGTAAGTAATATCAGTGTGCTGAAGGAAAACATTTTCTAAACACTTTTCTGCTAATGTGTTGAATGTTGACAGAAAATTCCCTTTGCATTCCAGCGGTCAATAATCATCTATTAGATATCTCCTATGAAATTGTTGAGCGCTAAATTTCGAGCAAATACTTTGAGGAGTTAATAACTTAAGTTTGGAGTAGATTTAGTCTTTAAATGTTTTTAAACATCATATTTTGTTCAGGTAACAACCCAGTGATGAGAATAAAGGACTACGACGTGTTCAAGCCGGAGAGTCTATGGGACACAGCGCGGCTGGCGTGGGGTCTTACCGCTATAGGAAATTTGCTCGTCGATCAGGTACACACATGTTTTAATCTAGTCTAGAATGTCACTCGCGGTCACTCCTAGAACTTTTCAGCCAAAATTTGTGAGATAGTAATTTATTTAGTCTTTGAAAAATAATGCCCCTCAGATTCTTGCCTGTTCTTCTAAGTAGAGGCTCTTTATCCGAACAAGCGGTCGAGTCTATTTAAAAAAAACTTTGACGTTCATAAGTGTATCTTTCACACCCAAATTGAATAAAAACATTTTGACTTTGACTTTTGACTTTATGTAAATATTAATGCTGTTCCAGGCGACGCAAGCGGACGGTAGAGTGGTGGAGCGCGCGCGCGCCTGGTGCTGCACTCTGGGCGTGCCCTACTACAGGTTCTCGCCCACCATGTCCAGGGACATCGCCATGGACGAGAGGAACGACGAGAAACTGGTCACCATGCTGTGGGAGGCGCAGGCCTACATGAGGGAGCATCGGGACAGAGTCGCTGAGGTGGCGGCGCTGCTCGTCGACGGTAAGGGCTGTTTATTTAGGAACTGGTCACCATGCTGTGGGAGGCGCACCTCAGCGACTGTCTCGATGCTCCCTCAAGTAGGCCTACTTGAGGGAGCATCGAGACAGTCGCTGAGGTGGCGGCGCTGCTCGTTGACGGTGAGGGCTGTTTGTTTAGGAAATAGCTGTTACAGGCCGATACAAATGTGCCAGCCATAATGCCAGCTGTGAAGTTAGGCGCGAAACGCTGCGCTGTAGCGAAAACAAAGGTTTGCGCGGGCGTCAGAGAAGCAAGACTCCGCAAAGTCTCGCTTGCGGTGCATTTCACATTTTATTATCAATTTTTTAAATTTTTGTTACCGCAAAGGTTTTGCCATTTTTAAACCGATTAGATTATTTGATAGGATAATACTTATTCATCCAATTTTTTCCAAAATCCTGTTCGAATGACGTTATTTTTTTTAAATTATGATTCGATTACACGAGAATTATACTGACTCAAGTTTTAAGTGCATTCACATGCGAGCCTATACGCTGGATTTTTCGTTCCGCGGTCAAATCTGCGTGTCAATGTCAACGAACCAAAACACGAACCATAACACATAGAAACACACGTAGATTAGTCACGACAAATCCCGGTGATACGCTCGCATGTGAATGGTGGGCTTTATACAAGGTGTAACAAAAACCCTGTTGTATGCAATTATGCTAGTTTAAATTAATTATTGACTCTAAAAATTTTGAACACTCATCGCGCTCCGCCCTCCTAAAAGCGTGAATGCAGTCATTAATCGCGTCGGTTTTATTTGTAAACTATTCGCATCGTAGCGCTACTTTCTTGGAATAAAAGCTTATGATATAGATTTGTTTACATTATGTAAAAATTCCTTTTTTTCTTTTTTCTTAAACCGGTCATAACTCTTGCTATTTTTATCGTTCATTTTTTTGGTAATTTTGCATGAATACTTATAAGTGTGTCTCCATGCCCTTCAATTATACAACAGGGTAATAATTTAATTAGGGTTAATTTTTAATATGCTGTATAGTCGGATAATCCGACCACTTCTTTACATTCTTCTTCTCATGTTACAGAATTGAACGTCTCGAAGTTGAACGTCGCAGCGAACTAAACGCACAAATAATATATTACATTAGTATCTACTGTTATAATAACGCTAAATGCCTTTAAAGCTACACTGCCGTATGTCCATTAAAATATATTGCAAATTTGCAACTAAAATTCAAGCAGTATTAATATATTTCAATGTTAACATAGCTTTGAAATTTATTGTTGACAAAACTTTAAAGCTGTTAAAGATTATAAATTTAAAACGAAATTATTAAAATCAAAGAAGGGTACGGCAGTTTTTTTGGCGGAGACTGACTGAAGCCGAACCGTACGCGTATCGTTTTCCGTAACAGTTCGCTGTATCAATTCAACGAGCCGAGCCGCTCGCAATCGGTGTATCGTCGTTGCGTATCAAGGCTTGCCGCGACTGTCGAAATGTTACGCAAACACGACACACGAACACGAGACGTTACTACGAAATGTTACAAGTCAGTCTCCGCCTTTTGATATCACAGTCGAGTTTATGGGATAATTGTATAACAAAAATGTTTTAAGACTAATCACGAGGAGTTTAATTAGGTACTGTATCAGTTAAAAATTGAGATTAAAGGTACATTCCTTTTTAGGTATCATGAATTTATGAAATTACCTTTTTTTGCTTTGTGAGTTTTAAATCATTGTGCAATTTTAATTTAATTTATTTTATTTTTTTATGTGTTTGTTACAAGCGGTCAGTCGGTGATTATGTTAATTCTAAGTCGCAATTGTGATATTTTGATTGACTAACGCGAGCGAAATTGTGAAAGCAGGATAGCGCTATTGAGACAACTGACAGTTAACTGAATCTTGCTGCAATAGACTAGGATAGCACATAATGTAAGGGGCAGTTCATTAATTAGTTGAGGCGATTTTGGTTATTTTTGTCCCTAATTTTATAAGGATTTCTTGAGACGTGACTCGACTCCAAACGCCTCACGTAACTGACAACCCTATAAGGGCATAGAGAATTTTATGAAATGTTGCAACACTGTTGACTATTTAAAGATTTTATTAATGTTTATTTATTAATGATATTTATTTATGGATGTCACACAATTAATTAACCAAGTAATGGACAATATAATTACAGAATGCAACGGGATGTTGCAATGAAATATAAATAAACCATTGCAGTTTATCGTATTTGTACGACCAATTAGAAAAAAATAACTTGCTTCGACTTGACTATGTCAATCATGGACATTATCCTACTTAGAAATAATCGTTGTATGTAATAATTATACAGTGTTTTGTCTCTTTCTTTAGTTTAAGTTTTAGAACTCAATCGAAAGAGACAAAGATTGTGCAGCTGTTCCTAGCCTATACAACGTTTATTGCTAAAGGGGTATGTTGTTAATACGTAAAATCAATTTACTGTCATATATGTGCTATTGGAGGTTTTTTTTTAATTAAGAAAAACCAACTATTATCATGAAATAGCTTAATGTTAAATAGTATTAATAATAAGAAGGCAGGTGAATTTGCCGGTTAATTTTCGTTTGAAAAGTGTAAAATATTTTTGTTTTAAGAATTTTTACAGTAAGTACAAATGTACTAGTGTTGTTTTTATTTTTTACAGTGTAGTAAATTGCTTGCCGTGACTGTATTTAAAATAATGTTTTATACACAAATGTAAAGTTTTGCACTAAAAGTAAAATGGTGGCGACTTCTCGAGAGGATTTACTACAGAAGGCTTTCATCAGATATACATAGATGTCAAGTCTTAATAAAAAAAATGGCAGCTTAAAAACTGGGCTTAGATCAAGTGTAAGCCTTGTTTCGCTGTCAGTCGCTCTGTGACCGTGGCGGTGTCACGACGCCTAAATGTGCTAAAACACTTTAGTTTCAACGTTATTGCTGAATTATAAGGGTTAGATTCGAATGAAGTTATATGTTTTTGATTATTTTGAATAAAACGCTAAGCGTCGATGGGAGGATTGCTACTATAGAGGCCTGATCTTCAATGAGACACGACATCTATGTATATCTGATCGAAGACAGAAGGCTTAGTAGGTATTTATTTTGATAATTTGACTGCCTCGGTGGCTCAGATGGTAGTGAACCTGCCTTCTGAGCTTGGGGCGTGGGTTCGATTCCCACCTAGGGCAAACATTTATGTGGTGAACATTTGTGTTTGTTTTATGTCTGGGTGTTAAATATCTATTTAAGTATGTATTTAAAAATATATATGTATGTATATCAGTCTCTGACAGCCTTTGCTTAGTTTGGGGTCAGGCTACCGTGTGTAGAAAAGTCCCGAATTTATTTTTTAGTTACGTAAACTTTTTCTTTTTCGTTTGGCTTCAGACATTTTAATAAAGCGCCCCTGGCGGAAACGTTGAGGAACTAAATTAAAAGTATGGAACCTAAAAATATAAGAAAAAAGTTAAAGCTAACTGTCAAATCTCATATTAAGCCTACAGAGTACAGAAGTAAAAGCTGTAGTAAATTCTCTGGAAGTGTTTCGAAAAAACATCAAAAAATATTCACATTTTGTTAAGAAAAGTTTATCACTTGCCACACAAGTACTTAAAATAAGTAATTCATCTTTATATAAAATACATTTTGGAATATAATAAAAACGGTAGTGTCAAAATTATTTTTTTATTGACGTTTCATGTACGCCTCCATAGGCGCGAGCGGGATGTCACGGAAAAAAAATTCGTAACATCCTGCTCACACAAATTCGGCAAAAATTATAGAATTTGCTCCCGAATTTGTGTGAGCGGGATGTTACGTTAATTTCGTTTTTATGGCTACAAATTAATATTTACCTTATTTTGAGGAAATAAAAGATATATTTGGGTGGCAGATAAATTAGTCGCGAAAGTTCGGTCTGTCGCCGATTGCATTGAGATTGAAGGAAATAGAGAAATAATTGTCCAGCAGAGCTAGCATAAACCGTGGATAAATTATCTTTCCACAGTTTAAATCCCCCGAGAAAGAGACAAACATATGTGTTATCGTTG
Source organism: Peribatodes rhomboidaria (assembly GCA_911728515.1). Classification (NCBI taxonomy): domain Eukaryota; kingdom Metazoa; phylum Arthropoda; class Insecta; order Lepidoptera; family Geometridae; genus Peribatodes; species Peribatodes rhomboidaria. Next base: position 12,352,600 of record OU452179.1, on the reverse strand, counting down.
TTACATCCATGATCCAAAAAAATAGGTTTAGCGTTCAGCATAACACGTAATGACGTCATCATCATCAGTCTCTTTCCAATTTGTTGTAAATGACTTATTTCGGTCTTGCTTAAGCATCGATTGACGTCACTACGTGTTGCTGAATGCTATACCTGGCGATGTATATTATTATACCATACCATGGTCACGTCTAAGCGCAGATAAAATCGGTGAGAAGACAATTTGTCTCCCACGTGTGGTAGTCCTACTGGTTTGTTGAATAGAATTGAGTAAACCTACTTTTACTCACAAGCAAGTAAACTGACTTTTATTTAGTTTGCACGGTAGTATACTACGCAGAATCTTTTTAGTTGAATTATGTAGGTGATTTGAATAATATAGTAATTGGACAAGAAATTTGGTGCCTGGTGATGTAAATGCGATTTAAAATATTATTCGATGCAGTTTACTCTAAGGCTGTTCTCACACTGCCCCGCGTCACGTGAAGGAGCGTGGGTCCGCGTTTATAACATATCAAAGTTTCTGAAGGTATGAAAACACTAGCGGTATATCACTGACAAGGCCATTCCGAGCGCGAGATTTGGCTCGTGCGTCGTCGTACTGTCGAGTCGTCTGGCGGGGAGCAGTGTGACAATCGCCTTAGAACAAATAGGCCGTCAAAGTGCAAGACAGACAGAAAGGACGTCAGACGTAGACGAGACACGGACGGGATGCAGACGCAGCGTCCCTTCAATATGTATACTTTTATACAAAATGTATGAGAGACGTGACGCAGGACACACAGAGAAGACGAGGCGCGGACGCGACGCTTCTCGTTTTGTATGACGTCTCCGCCCTGTCCGGCTCGCCCGCGTCCTGCGTTCTTAGTCTGACAAGCGCCTAAGAATTTGTCCTGTAATTTTGTAATGGGTATCAACTTTTTTTGCCAGTAAATGATGTACCTACTTGACATTGTGATATTATAATTCAGTACATTTTCTACTGTACGCAGTTTAAATGAATAAATGAAATAAATGTGGGAATATTAATTCGAGGTTTTATTTCAAACACGACTACACTCAACTGCTGTCTTTGTATTTCTTCACTCTATAAAACTTCAAGGTTAGAGTGAATACGACCTTATAGGTCGTCGTGTTCCATCTTAGACCACAACGTCGCTTAACATCAGGCGAGTTGGTGGTCAAACGCAGACTTATTCTACATTAAAAAAAAAATCGATCGTCATTTCAAAAGCTCTTTATTGGTTTTATATTAAAACTTATAATATAATCACTAATGGAGGCTTATACAAAGACTCAATAATATCACATTTCTGATGTGGATATTATTAATCCACGGACTAAGCTAATATTAAAACTAAATTAGTGCCGATTCTGTTGCACCATTCAACGTAGCAAAATGTACCAACCATCTCTAAAATTATTGCCATTATCTCATTTAGACAAAATATGCTGACAGTTTAGTCGTACATATTTAGGTAAGTTTTGGCGATTGTGTAACAGAATCGATACCATTATCTACGCTCTAAGTACCGCCAATTTAAGCCAAATAAATAAAGAATTTAGGAAAATGTGGCGCATTTTAAAACAAATTAGTCTCTAAAGGTTAGGACACATTCATAGGCGTAAGCGAGCGCGATTAAGACATCTACGCAGTTGCCTTGCACACAATGGTATTGAGTAGCATACGTTTGTTTTCACCGCACTGTGTTTTGTCTCGTTTTAGTACTTTACACTTTTTATTGGCGAGAAGTTGACAAAACATTAAGCATATTAGCCTAACGAATGATTTTAAATAGGAAAATCAGTTTTTGCTGTATGTATGTAGCTTTCATTGCTCTAAATTTAGTATATTTTGTGTTCCAGAATTAAAATAACGACAAATTTTAATTACTGTAGGTACTCGTAGTATAAAGAGTTTTTTTTTAAATAAAATGAGTACATGCTTTGCTTGCTACTAAATACCATGAGTGATAACGTAACCTAATCTTACTTTAATTTTAATGTTTTTCCACATGTTTGCGAAATACGCAGTTTCGTTTACGAAAAAAATTTGGAATAAAATAAGTACAGTTTAAGTACTTGTGAGATTCTACTGATGAAGTTAAACAATCGAAAGTACAGTCAACGCCATACTTAAATGTTTTTTTTTACATTTAGTTGTGTTCTTCATGGAGGTACTTTTAAATAGGTTTAATTAGAAATTATAGGAACGTAATTTCCTTAGCGCTAAAAACCATTTTCCCTTGGCTTTTTCAATTGAGGCACCACATTTGTTGTTGAAATTAGAATTAAATCAGCTGAATTTGAATGAATTAGGTCATTTTGAGATAAGAATCATAATTGAAAGATTTTCAAACAAATAAAATAAAAAAGTTAATTAGTCAAAAATAATCAAATTGATTTAGTTAAAAATCAAAAAAATTGGTCACTGATATTAAAATAAACATCAATTGAAATTAAAGTCATGTTAGAACAACACAAAAAATATATTATTATTATAAAATGTAGGTAAAGTTTGTAACGTCAATTATTCAAAATAAATGGACCTTCAGCTGATTTAATTTTAATTACAAAAAATTAAAAAAAAAACAAACAAAAAATTTATGAAAAACAACATCGCTCCACACTTACATACAGAACATACAAATAACTATTGTTTTTGACAATGGACCAAAACTCGAATCCCAGATTAGGTTTCAGAGTTGCCATAATAATTATATGAAAATTCATACATTATAATTATAGCTGTTTGATAAAAATATTATCCTCAGTTTTGCTCACTCATTACAAAATGTTATAAATAGTTAACAAGTCTTTTCCGAAAGTGTTACATTATGGAAGAACACAAATAATAATGTGAACACATGATTATGAACAATAGTTATGTGAACACATCATTAAATATGTTCTTTGTTAACAATTAACTATAATTTGTTAACAGAAATGAAATGATCTAAAATTATTATGATTGAACACAAAAACGGAATAGACATTTTTAACAAAATAGGAAATGATTTCAAATACATAGTTTAAAACATTTCTCTATTTTACATTTAAATATTTTTGGATATTTTATACAAGTATTTTGGTAACGTTCATCAAATACAACTAAAATGTACACTTTGGTACTTACATAATTTATAAATGCTCTATTCATTTATATATTTTTCGCTATGAACATATTAAATTAGCTGTCAAATGAACAAATTTGGCACGGATCAAAATTTAAATATGTATTAACGAAAAATAACATAAATCTACTTTAAATTTAGAAGCAAGCTAAAATTAACATGATTTGGTACAGACCTACTACATTATTTTAAAGATTTAAATTTGTCTAACTATTGCATTAAATTTATCGTCCAGTGATTCTGTTATAAAGGCACGTAGTGAATGATGTTTCAACCAAAAATGAAAACGAGAAAAACAAAATGTAGTTATGTAAATATGTAACCAGAGCATGCGAATTTTAGCGCGGATTCCCCAGGTTTACGTACCGAATATGCTTTTCCAAGCCCACAATAAAATAAACAAGTTGCATTCAGATTTTATCAATCACACAGCCTTTGTCGCCATTATCTATCTCAGAGTTGATTCAAATTACACGGGGCCCGGTTCGAGCCTGAATGGACTCTGACACTGAAATACAGAACCTTAGGGCGCTCCTTGACGGGCCATTTTGTTACTGCAATATCGACCCGGCAATATTGCCGACTGTAGCCCGGCCATGATCAGCCATGCTAGTAATGTATGACTATATGGCTGGGCCACACTCAAAATATTGCCGGGCCAGCCTTGCAGTGAAAGTATAGCTCGTCTAGGAGCACCCTTACATTATGTTTCATGGAAAAAAATCTACCGAGGTACGTCTACGTTGGTCTAAATATCGCGAAGAGTATTTCATCATCCATCCATCCATCCATCAGCCATAGGACGTCCACTGCTGGACATAGGCCTCCCTCATAGATCTCCAATAAGACCGGTTGGTAGCGGCCTGCATCCAGCGCGATCCTGCGGTCTTGACAAGGTCATCTGTCCACCTTGTGGGTGGACGTCCTACGCTGCGCTTGCCGGAACGTGAAGAGTATTTAAAGCTGCTCTTTTTAATACAGAGTGCTTAGTGTGAGTTTTTCTTACTTTTCGATCGCGTAAAAGTAACTCCAATTTGTATGAAAATTAAAAAGCGCCACCTAGTGGGAGTAATGAGAAACCGCAATCGTGAGTGCGAGTTTTTTGTTCACTGCCAACATTGACATGAAAAATTTACTTTTTCACGGTGAATTTACGCGAATCGAGTGACAAGCTCGATTGGCACTCACACTCGCTCGTTTTCGATTGTCGATCCGTGTGACGTAAACTCGTTTCAGGACATGAAAAGGGTTTCAAATTTTTCCCTCTAAAAACCCTGATACAAAAATATATGTATGTAGTCATACTTGATAGTTGATGACTTAGGTAGGTAAATCTATTTTGCACTGAGGCTGAAGTTTCGTCCATTGTGTATGTGTCAAATTTGCTGAGTCCAGCCCACAATGGCCCAGCCATGGCCCAGTGTAATTTTGAATCTATTTTAAAATGGCGGTCATTCCTTATTCAAATATCACAATATGTAAACCTTCAGCACAATATGCAAAGGAACAAGGGTTTTCATAAACATTTTGCTAAAAATAAGTACAAGTAATTAGCACCACCCTTCTAATAAAACTAATAAGTAAAAATTTTCTAAGTACAAAGTAAGTAAAACATCAGTTATTGCCACCCTTTTGGTTCACTTAGTTGGTTGGTTTTAGCTTCACTTAGGAGACTGCGAAATTTTCTTCCTATCACTACCAAAACTGCGCTAGTAAAATCTCTGCTCCTCCCGATATTGGACTACGCCGACGCCTGCTACCTGGATTTAACCGAAGAGCAACTTGACAAACTTGAACGTCTTCAAAATTACTGCATTCGTTTCATTTTCGGTTTAAGGAAATATGATCATGTTTCTGAATTCCGCCAAAAGCTCAAATGGTTACCTATCCGACTTCGCCGTAATACTCACATCCTTTCCTTTCTTTTTAAAATTTTGTTTGTTCCCTCTACTCCACACTATCTTAAGGAGCGTTTTGAATTTGCTCAAGGTCACTCCGGTTCACTCAGAACCTCGCGTGCCCGTAAGTTACAACTCCATACCTGCTCTCACATCAATTTAGCATACAGTAAGGGTTTCACTGTGCAAGCTGTCCGGCTGTGGAATGAGTTGCCTGTTGCCATCAGACAGGTTGAATCTTTGCCCATTTTCAAAAATCTTATTTTTAAACATTATCTTTCTCTTTGTTAATTGGTACATACATATGTATATATTTATTATTTATATTTGTGTACAATTTAATTAATTTATATATTATGTGTCTAAAGGTATTTGTGTAGATATGATATGTTTTATTTGTTTACTATTATTTATGCTTATTTATGCTATTATTTATACTTATATATTATTTAGTATTTATGTATGCCACCGACCGTTTGTCATATTTCGTTCTGTCCTGTCCATCCAAAGGTTGCCTGGAAGAAATCGCTTTAGGCGATAAGGCCGCCCTTGTACTGCCGAATGATATTTTATTTTTAATATTCTCTTTATGTTTGTTTTACTTTGTATTTTTGGTGTGCAATAAAGATGTATTGTATTGTATTGTATTGTATTGGTTGCTAGTGTATTGCAAGAACCGATTTTTAAAAATAAAATATATGAAACCTTGTTCCTTATCCCACATTGAGCACTAGGAAAAGTTCGCCAAATAATCAATTAGGTAGTTATTGTACCTACAGCTGCAGAGGCGGATTTAGCGGAGGGCAAATTGCCCCACTTAAAAATATGTAACATGAGACAGGGCTGACACGATAAAGGAACTTCTCAGGCAAAATATTTGCGTGTAAAAACAATAATTAATAACATTTTACTTACAACATCATGGTCTCGGTTTTGATAAAAATCATTTTCAAAGCCAAACTTACAATCGATTTTTAATGGATATACGAGAGATCGTTCATTTACTCGTTATCTTAACCGTTGCTCAATTTGATAACTTACCTACAAGCATACACAGCTGTCTAATTTTGTTTAGATTCAAAATTGTGTTAGACACCGAGTTTTTAAAATTCGATATCAACAACTTTTCTTTAATCGTGCCGTCTCAATAGCGGTGCAGGGCAATATTTCAGTCGTGTTCTAAGGCCGCCTCTGGTTCTAATCGTATTCAATGACCGTTTAGTATTCGTCTGGATACTCCATGTTGGCGATCAGGTTCTTCTTTTCTTCTTTGCCTGGTTTTGCATCGAGGAGCGTTGGTCGTATGGTCGATCTGGGTTCGAAGCATGGCTGAAACAAAAGGTTTTGTTAAAATTTCTTGAGGCTTTTAAAGTGGCTTCAAAATACTACGTGAAAGGAAATGTTAATCATTTAGCTGTTATGGACTTTTATTGAATCCTTAAAAGTGCAAGGATACTGTATAACATCTCTAAAAGTGATTGAGTTGCTTATCATGAACTGATCACACTTTCTGCGACAGTTCATAATTATTAGCGTTTTCAGGACTTTTATTTTCTCGATCACACTTTCAGCGATAGTTCTTTACATATTAGCATTTTCAGGATTTAAAGTTATATTTTAGCTCTTCTTTTTTAACATTTTCTTTCAACTTCTTTGAACACATTTTTTATTATTAGTCAAATCTAGACTATGTTTGTTTACCAAACGATTGGGTAAGTAGGTATTAAAGGTAGGTAGGTGGCTACATGATATCTAATACTAATGAGAATGTAGTTTGACAAGTATAATTAAGTATCTACTACCTATATTATTCCATACCATAACTTTACTAAGTTTTCTACGGTGCTGTATTAATTGAACCTTCTAACTAAACCATTTTTCCTTGTCCCATGTAGGATATCGATAATTATTTTTATTTTAATAATACGTTTAATATGAGTTACTACCTACATACGAATGTCGGCGGAAATGCATATGAGTGGATTTACCCCAGTTACCCCTAGTTATAAAATAATTATTAGTTAGGTACCTATCGTTTTAGTAAGTTAGTCATATCACTCGACAAACATCTGAAATTAGTTTCAATGTTACGAGTAAATATTTCACAACATTTTAGAAAAATTATGCAAAAGCACAAGGCATACCCGTAAAGCTTTACATATCGTCACGCTTTTTCCCCGAGGGGGCTGGCAGAGGTGTAATACAACACCCACACTTCGCCGGACGATATTTAGTCCCAAATGTGACAAGGGGCGAGCCTGTCGCCATACACCGGGCTTCAGTCATGTGGCAGATGCAAAGCAAAGCAGGTAAAAGCTTCAGAAGTTTGACGCTTAGGTAGTTATTGGTTTTGTAATAAATTTTGTAAAAATTTAAACTTAATATATGTAGGTAGAACTTTTAAAAATCTTCGCTTAGTTGTACAGGAGTACAATTTACAATTTTAAAATTTAGAAGGGTTATATTTTACTGCAATTTTGGCCCGGCAGTATTGCGACAATATTTTGAGCGTTGCCGGACAACAGTCGGCAATATTACCATCAGTATTGCCGGGCAATTGTTTCAGTAAAAGTATGGTATATTTAGTCTATCTAGGAGCTCCTTAGAGATAGACCAGATTGTAGATTTCATATTATAGCGTAAAACATCTTAATTTTAACAAATGGCATTCAGTAGTAGATAGGTACAAACAAAACCATTTCAAATTAATTTAATCAAAACAAAAACATGCTTTAATTTTAAAAACCAAAAACATAATTATGTAGGTAAGTAAGTATGGACTTACACAATATTTTGTAAGCTAATAATTCTGTTCTCGATTCTGTACCATTCTTCGAATTAAACCAAACTGTTGTTGGTAAAAACTTTACTTCAAATAAGTGTGTACTTATTTAAATAATTTCAAGTAAGTACCAACCTAATTTGCTGTAGTTTGTGAATATAAATATAGATATATATTTTTGTGTTATGCATAGTTTAGTTTAGTTAAACGAATGGAGTCAGAATCGTCACTATAATGTTAGTAGAGCTGGTGCGACCCTCAACATGCTGGGTAGGCGAATTGAAAAAATCTGAACCTTTGTGTACTCAGGGCTAATCAGCTTTCAGTGGTCAAGCTATCAACCTGCGTGCAAAACAATGTTATGGACTACGTTAATTCCGATTTTTCGGAACCTTTGGGGGGGAAAGGAAAAAGGAAAAATCTTTCTGAGTCAAAAACAACGGTAAGAACTTTAAAAAAAATCTGAAAAAAAATCAGCAAAAGACACATTTATCTATGGTTTGAATAGAATGTGTATTATTCCCACTGGTCATTGATTTTGTCAATCGGAGCTTCTTAGCTCCGATTGACAAAATCAATAAAACACAACGACATATTTATACGAAGTAGTACTCTCTTGAGTACTACTTCGTATAAATATGTTGTAAGTCCGAATCATTTCCATTAATATTTGTTTAATAAACAACCATGCAATCACTGGCAACGTGCTGACAGCACAAGTACAGATGCATTCTTGGACATTAACACACACATTCAGGTTTTTTTTATAATAAAATCTAGCTACTAAATACTGATGTTTTTTTATACAGATGTGCTTAGAAACCTAGGATATTTTTTTAGTCAATCCGCTAAGATACGCGCCACCCTTTCTCAACTCGATTAAAATTCTTTAACCAAAGTGCAAAATGTTTTTTCTTGTTCGTGTCACTCAGAAAACCTCCAGTTGCAACGTAAGTATGCCGCATGTAAAGCTTTGGAAAAATAATAAAGAAATCTGAAAAAGTAATTTTTTTTCAACTGACGAGACTATACTGATGTTAAATGTTTTATCGAATATCGTATTTTGATTAGCAAAACCTCAAAACTGTACGTAAGGTTTCATAGTAAAATTAGGTACATAAGTAATCTGTAATCTGTGTAATTATCGAACCTGTGGCCCTATTCGGAGATTTAAGATTTTCATCTCACTTTTTTTGTCCTTGTTGCTCTCGTTTGAAACGTCATAGGTGTGAGAGTGACCAAGTCAAAGTCAAAATGTTTTTATTCAATTTAGGTATCAAAGATACACTTATGAACGTCAATGTTATTTAAATAGACTCGACCGCCTTGTTCGGACAAAAAGCCTCTACTCAGAAGAACAGGCAAGAAACTGAGGGGCATTATTTTTTCAAATAATAAATAAATTAGTCTTACAAATTTTGGCTTACAACTAGGTAATATCTATAAATACTAGTGGCTACTTGGCGGAAGTGGAAGGCTCCAGACATCTTTATCTTCTAAATAATTCTTAACCTTATAATATCCTCTTTTCATTAATGTAGTTTTTACATGTGATTTGAATTTTCCCTCGGTGAGCCCTGTTATATTTTTCGGGATTTTATTGTAAAAACTAACGCAGTTGCCTAAAAATGACTTTTTTGACTTAGTCAGTCTAAAATCTCTCAACTGACTAGACTCTCTGACAAGATAAATTCTCATCTCATCTCACGCGCAGGAATAGCCCCCCTGCTCACAAAATTTCACGAGAATCGGTTGAGAAACGCAACCTGTAGAGGAAGACAGCCGGATAGAAATCCGGACATAGGAAAGCATTATTGCCGAACTTGATGCTTCGCTCGCTCGGCCGAAAAAGGGTGTGGCGTAATTTCATGAATTGAAAAATTACGTGGTTTAGTTTTAAGCGTAAATTAACCAGTTTTAACTGTACTTATACATTAGGTGAGTAAATCCACTGTCTACGTCTCTACGTACATTAACTCGACGACTATAATTATCATAAAATAAATTAAGAAATGTCTTTATTCAAATTATTCAATTTGAAACGAGACGACGACGTCACAGTGTAAGCAATGCGGTAAGCCAACCCGCAAAGAAAGACAATGATTATTGTTAGTCGGTCGAACGAATGTAGACATTTTAAAGTTACTTAAATCTCAGTATTTTTTTAATAATCCTGCTAAATTAGTGAACCTTCGGCGTCGAAATTGTTGTACCATTTTAAACTAAATTTGACAGTTGCTACTTTCTCTTTAGAGATATAAGTATATTGGAATGGAAATAGTTGCAGATACGGGCTATCGTTCCTTTAACACATTTTTAAATGAAAGGACTTGGAGACAATTTTAAAGCTGTCTTATTAGTTTATTTTGATAAAAGGGGCCAGCAAATTCGACGCCAACTTAGTAAAAAGGTTGATAAAAATAAATTTGTCTACTTACAGTTTCACAGATGTTCATGTTGCAACAGTTCTCGATGGTTATCTCGCATTGGTCCGGTCGCGCTGTCATTGGCGTGACGTTCTTGTTTACGATAATACGCTTCTTGATTCTGTAATCGACAAGTAATCTCGTATTATAATACAGAATGACGCAGTTGCGATCAGTTAGGCGCAAATGTAGATTTACAAAATATGTTTATTATTAATAATAATAATAATCACTATCATTTATTTCCGACCATGTCCATATTAAGAGTTCATTTAATGAAACGATTTGATAGTAAAAAGTTGAACTCTGTCTTTGATAAGATAAGAAGTAGAGAGTTTAATTTATGGGTTGCTGAATATGTAAACGTGCCTACTCTTAATTATTATTTTGGTTGAAAACAACAGCATTATTCTAAGACTTAATTTCTCAACTAATTATTAACATTATTTTACTCTCAGGTAGGTATGCTAGTTTAAAGACAGTTGTCAGATTTAGCTACTCTCTTTTTTTACTTGACGACTAAATTGCTCGAGAAAACAACATTGACGTCAAAGAATACATTCGAATAGATATAAATAACTGCAAAGTAGGCTCATTTTTATTCAGATTAAAAAAATCTTTTTAAGCGTTCCAATTACATTGCCAGACAATAATGCACGTAGGTACAGACAACGGAAACTATGATAAGCGATTGGTGCATAAAGTCTTTAGTAAAAACATAAATTTTCAGATTATCACAATCAGTAAATTGTTTTTGCGAACCAAGCAGAATGAGCTCACAATACCTAAGGTCTGTAACAAACTTTACTCTAAATTATTGAATAACTTTCTGGCATTATATACTTATTAGTATCTTTATGTGCTTGAGTCTTGCACACTGTTTACCATTAATTTTAGTTTTTTGCTCAATTACTTATGTCACTTTATTTTTTAAGCTTGGTTAACTTTTTTGGTTACTACATTTTGGACAAAACCTATTGTAATTGGCCATTAGAGTATTGTATCTCCGAATAATTTAATGATGTAGAAGAATTATGAAGTGTCTAAAAAGTAAAAAATGGTACCTTGGACGTTTTTTCAACTGTAAGATTTTAGTGATGAGCACAGCGCACGCCAGGCACAGCAGTCCACATAGAATTCCTAACATCATGATGATGGGATCTCTAACGGGGTCCCAGCCATCGTTACAACTGGATGGCATTACAAATTCTCCATCAACGGGGCTAGGACTGAGATGTTCCGATGAATACATCAAAGACTTCGTAGAGTTCTGCGTGCAGCTGAAAAGTGAAGATAATTTCATGAGTTTGTCAAACTTATTATGATTTAAATCTGAATATTTTTTATTATTCGCAACTTTTGAAACAACAATAAATGGCAAAACAAAAACTTATGATGAAATTTGTAATTATTTTAATAGCATCACTCACTTGCAAGGCTCGGCAGTGACGATATCCGCAGGTGTGACGTAAACTTTCTTGGTCTCACATCTGGATCCTTCAAAATCTGTCACACAGCTGCAAATTGGTTTGTGTTCACGATCTAATGAACATGCTCCATCATTTAAGCAGAAGTCGTTGCACACGTTTATTTCGCATCTTTCGCCTGTGAAGCCATCTTGACATCTGTAAAGGTGATAATGGTGGTTTTAGTAATCTATTAACAACTATCCACAGTCCAAACTGCTGTAATAGTCAATATTGTTTATCGATGTTGTATTACCTGCAGGTTGGCTGCCCATCACTAGTGATGCTACAGTCGCCTTGGAAACAGTAGTTTTGGCAAACAGATTTGTCACATCTATCTCCAATGTAACCAGGTGAGCATTTGCATTCTAATTTCCCGTTGACTTTGACTCCGTGAACGCAAAACAGGCCCATGTCCGGGGGAACACTGAAGGAATCGTTAATGGCAGACGAGTTTAGGGAAAGACTCTTTAAATTCTCACATTCGTTCACACCTTCAGTCTGATCTTGAATTTGGTAGTTAGCGACAATGCCAAAAGGCGCTTCATTTTCAAAGACTATAAATTGTTCAGGGTAGTCTTTGCTAATATCCTTTGGTAGTTTCCACACCTTCTTGAAACCCCAATCGATCCAGTAGATTGAATCCTTCGAAACCGTTAACGCGTTTGGTTGGTGTTGTGTTCCTCTTAGCATTGTGTAACGGTTCTTTCCTTCTAAGTCTGAACTTTCGATCGAATAGTGAATGCCCTCTTTATCGTCTACCCAATACAGCTTCTTGGTTTGTTGGTCGATGGCAATGCTCACCGGCATGTAGATGTCAGTCTCAACGATAACTTTTCTGTCGGATCCGTCGAAACGTGCTCTTTCTATAGTAGGCTTTCTGATATTGGTATTGGTCCAGTAAACGTACCTAAGCAAAAAACGTTTTTATAAACTCTAAATTGTATATTACCTCTCTAGTATTACCTACTACTCTAAGTGTAACTTACCCTCTGCAGCTGTCAACAGCAATAGCCCTTGGGACCTCGTCATCCATTTTGATTAAAAGGTTTCCATAAGCACCATTCTTGGAGCCTGGTTTCAGTGAGATCCAGTGGATGCTTCTCTCACTAGAGTCAGTCCAGAAAAGCATACTGGTGACAGGGTCAAAGGCGAGACCCTGGATATTTTCAAAGGATTTTCTTCTGACTAAGGATTGGTATTTCTTTGTTGCTATGTGATAGCTGAATATAGACGCGTTGTCGTTCTGTTTATCAACGAACAACAACATATTATGCACAGCGTCATAGGCCAAAGCGGTGAGCTCTCGGAACTGCGTGCCGACATTGTTGGTTTTGGTTTTGTTTGTGTAGAATTCTAGTTGGTCCCCAGTGGTTATCGCTAGATCTGAAACAAGAAAAAACTTAAATTAGCACCCAGTTATTGGAAATGAAATAAATAAATTTCAACCGTCTAACTATCACGGTTCATGAGAGACAACCTGGTGACAGACAGACGGACGGACAGCGGAGTCTTAGTAATAGGGTCCCGTTTTACCCTTTGGGCATGGAACCTTAAAAAGTTAACTATCATTTCTAAATTAATTTAACGTAATCACATTAAGCGATGGCGACCTTATTGTAAAGTAAATATCAAACCACAAACATCTCCATTAACGAATTCAAGGTGTGAAACATTTCCTCTGTTATCGCTAATGCTAACTTTAATCGAGTGCATTATATAACAATGCAAGTGCCAGAACAGTTTCCGATACATTTGGCAGCTAGTTTGTCGGGATGCCGTCCCGTGACCGTCGCGACGATTGGAGGTTAGTCACATTGCCGCTGTGTCGTTTACGTAACCCTATCTTCGCCTACTGTTTGCATGCGCTGTGACGTCATGATTTAGGAGTACCGATCGGAATGTAACTAATTGTTGCCGAGAGTTCTTGCTGGCGTTTGTAAACATTGGACAATATCGATATCAATAAAGAGCAAAATAAATATCAACATTAATGTAATGTGTAGTGCCTGACGTTTTAATCAGAATGCGAAAAGCTAGACTTGAATTACTTTTCTATAAACTTCCATTGTAAAAAATCTTGAAGACGCACTGACGCTGTGTGCAATGCTGTGTGCGTCTGCAGGATTTTTTTGGAAATTGATATGAGCAAGCTCTAAGAGTTTAAAAGTAAATAGAAATACCTAGTTGCGCACCTACTGATAAGACGTGGTAACAAATATTTAATTGTGGTAGGTATGGCTAAAAGAGTTGCAAAAAATTTGGCAAGCCACTTGCTCAGTGGGCGGTCAGACACAAGATAGTATTTGAGGACCGTACATTTCAATATTTTTAGTTTTTGCTCATGTAAACACTGTTCAAGATATTTTTTTTTTTAATAAAACCAAAATAAGACCTACCTACCTACTTGAAATTTACTGCCTTGCTGAATCCTGTCTCCTATTTTATTATTAAACTAAAGTTTTTCGTTTGAAAGTTTGAATTATTTTATACACTCTTATTATTTCTTTAGTGTAGATTTTTTTACTATGTTGTGGCCGACTAATAGTTATTTTTTTAACTCCACAAAACTCTATGTAACTAACTAAAGGTAAAAGTTGTAAACGTACATTAAGTAATCTAAAAATATGTAAGTGAGTAAGAACTTAACTTTAAATGTACTCGTTTAACAAACAGACAAAGGTTATCAATCAATGGGTTAAAAAGATACGCAAAATTAATGCTATCAAAAGCAGTTCAATTACGTGTTAACCGCTTTGAACTTCACCATATCTACCATAAGAGTTTACACAATATTGTTTATGGTAGGTATTTATGTATATAGATATCACCATACTAAAACATGAGATAGTCTATAGCTTATCAAAGGTTATGGAAAACAAAATAGAAAGAACATGGTTATCAGTGTTTATGTGAATTTTATCAGTCAGCATGATTGCTGTTTTCCATAATCAATTTTATTGAAGTGTAAACAAAAGTGTGTACGTGACTGCTCTAGAAAAATCTGGATAAATTACGTATTATACTACGTAGGTTAATTAAATATTTACATATTTAAGTTACTTTTACACTTGAAAAAACAATAGATAGCAAAAAATTCGTAATTAGGTAATTCGGTTAGTAAAATTATTATGATTATGAATTTTGATTTACAAAAACTAGCTGTACTATTTCCAGTAGGTATCGTTAATTGAAAATTAAACAAAGAGTGATGAATTGCTGCCAAGATTGTTCTTACTAATTGGCAAGAAATAAAATCAGAAATAATAAAATTGCTTGGATCAATTAATTGAATCTCTACACCTCATCGCCATTTCTAAATTTTTAACGATACAAGACCCCCATGCCAAAACGACCGTTCCGAAGACGGGTCTGAGCAGTAGCGCACTTGTAGCGCCTCGCTCAGCTGCCGTCTTTGTACTTCTTCACTCTAGTAAACTTCAAGGCTAGAGTGAATGAGTGCCTTATGGGTCGTCGTGCTTCATCTTGGACCACAACGTCGCTTAACATCAGGCGAGTTGGTGGTCAAACGCCGACTTATTCTACATAAAAAAAAAAAAAAAAAAAAATGGATCCATGGATTCCATGGATAAAAAACAGTTTTAAATCGAGATTCTTAGGTAACTTCATGACATACCTATACTTTTGCATGTAACAGGAAACAATAGTTATGTACTAAGTAGATACCTACAACATCAATCCTTGTTGCTATGACATCAAGTTATACACCTACATCATTTGTAAATTATAGTTGGAAGAACATTTATACTTTAGTGTTAGTTATCTAAGTGATAAGTCATTTATACATTGTAGCATAGATTGTAGTCTTGCGTGCATAAGAAAATGTACTAGCTTGTATTCACATCATGGAAGTATTAATATATACTTACATACTTTCTATGCCTACTTAACAGTTAATGCTAGTAACGTGTTATTTTAGTCTCAGATAAGTTTTTGTTGAAAGTTGGATAGTCGCCGTCGTCGCCGGTCAAATGTCAATTTCGGATAAAGAGTTACTTTCATTCGTTGTGAATTGCGATTGCCGCTACTTGTGACAGCAAAGAAAAAAGGGTTTTGGGGACGAGACACTTGTGACTATTAATGTGCTACTCGTGAGCACTAGATGGCTGTTTATTTAAAATACAGTTCCAAGTATAAATATACAAGTACAATGTACAAGTAAACATATGACAACTTCACTCTTGCCTCAATGCATTGAGTTGGATATTTGAAAATGGGGATGATGGAGTTGGATTTGATAGATAATTTTAAATTTTTATAGTGTACATTTAGTACACTCTAAAAATTCAAATATCTATTCAAAATGTACCTAATTAGTATGCAGGTGTCCTAAAACTCAACATCATTTACCTACTATAGTTTCAAATTTAATTTAAAATTCAAAATCCATGGAAATTCACATCACATTCTCTTTTCTGTTTCACGTTTATCCTAAGTATAATTTTGAAGTGTTTTTTTTTTTAGTGAGTTTTAGAAATGAATTCATGTTAATAAACTTAGGTAATCGTGGATATTTGTCCCTGAGTATTTTCCTAGTATTTTTTCCTTATCCTAATACATAATTACGGCACATGTGACGATAGTAAAATTTTAACAGGATAGGGAAACTAAAATGTCCCAGGTAAGAATTTTATCTCAGACTGCGTCATTGGAAACTACGGCCAGGCATTTCGTTTGAAAACTCACAAATTACTTACTTGTCAAACTGGTTTTGTCGTATGTCAAATATACATAATACATAGTTTTATCTTAATATATATAAATCTCGTGTCACAATGTTTGTCCTCAATGAACTCCTAAACCACTTAACCGATTCTAATAAAATTCGCACACCATGTGCAGTTCGATCCAACTTGAGAGATAGGATAGTTTAAATATATATATATATATATATATAAATAATAAACGCGAACGAAGTCGCGGGGTGACAGCTAGTATCATATAGATTTATGTCAAACATATAAATTTATATCATGTGCTCTATAGGTTAGTTTACGCTAAATTTTAAAGGAAACTTACTTATATATAAAGTAGAGTTTCTAACATTGCAATTTACATGAATAAATTAAGTTAATTTGATAGGAATGTTCGGTTAATTTGTGGAGTACCTACGCTTATTTATTTTCTTTTAAAAGTAAAGCGATGATAGCCTAGTTGGAGAAGGCCCCGCCTCTCAAGCCAGAGGAAGCTGGTTCAAACCCAGCCGACGACACGCACCAATTTGTTCATTGTGTCACATATGTGCGTATTGTATGTCATCTGCTACATGATTGGAGCTCGGTGCATGGCGACAGGCTCGCCCCCTGTCACATTTGGGACTGAATATCGTCCGGCGAAGTGTGGGTGTTGCATTACACCTCTGCCAGCCCCCTCGGGGGAAAGGCGTGACGATATATATATATATGCTAACATTGAGTTCATCTAAATTCCCAGATAGATCTGACATTCTTTTACATACAAGTACTTATCTAAATATCATAATGAATCTACTCATTATGTGCTATTAAAATGTGGGTTAGGTACCAAGGTATCCATTGCTTATGTGAAAAGTAATTTATAACTGACTAGCTGCGCCCCGCGGTTTCACCCGTGGTTAAAAAGTCCTATGTGCTATTCTAAACTATAATTTATCTCTGTGCCAAATTTTATCCAGATCTGTTTAGCCGTTCTGGCGTAACAAACATCCATCCATCCATCCATCCATTCTTACAAACTTTCGCGTTTATAAAATTAGTAGGAAGTAGGATAGACTGGCATAGGTATGCTCCAACTATATGTTTAGGTAGTTATATATAGGTAATAGGTTTGAATTCCGTTTAAAATACTAGGTATGATAAATAATTCAATGACTTCAAAGTACACGGAACCAGTGCAGTACTTGTCAGCTGAACGGATCGATGTAGGATATAAATAGATTTATTTCATCGATAAGTTTTACAACCGGACATGTTATATGGGAAGTGAAATAACGTAAAGGCCGGTTGTTCACCAGGTTTTAATAGACGTCATACGAAGCTAAGTGGTAACTATCAAATCCTTACATATTATAAAATCGAAAATAAGTTTGTCTGTCTGTCTGTTTGTAGGGTTTTCACGACTAAACGGCTGATCGGATCTCGATTAAATATGATAATTAGTCAGTTTATCACGAGGAAGGATTTTGGATACTATGTTATAAATTTTTTTTTTTTTTTACATTTCAGGTCAACCAACGACTTTACAATAACAGAATAGTAAATTTAATATATTTACTGAAAAGTCGTTTACAGGGAGACACTTCTAAGACATACGAGTAAGTATAATAGAAAAAAGGAATTGACGCACAAATAGAATGATTAAATAAATAGAATTTAAGTAGACATAACAAAAAAAAAAAAAAAAAAACAATGCAAAATATCAGAATTTGAAATAAGAATGAACTAAAAAAAATTATATATAAATAAAAAGATAGATAAACCATAGTATTAGTACTCACTAACAAAAAGAGAATACAAGATTTTTTTTTGTATCACAGATGAAATTTATCAAAAAACATGTCGCTTAATCGCTTCCTAATAGTAGAAATATACTTAAGAAAAAGATATCAATAAATAAAGCAATGATAGCCTAGTTGGAGAAGGCCCGCCTCTCAAACCAGAGAGAACGGGTTCAAAACCCAGCCGACGGCACGCACCAATTTTATTTGTTCATTGTGTGAACATATGTGCGTATTGTATGTCATCTGCTATATGACTGGAGCCCGGTGTATGGCGACAGGCTCGCTCTGTCATTTTACACATTAAATGTGTAAAATTTAAATATTTTATTAAACAATAATTAATTACACTTCCTACTAATATTATAAACGCGAAAGTTTGTAAGAATGGATGGATGGATGAATGGATGTTTGTTACTCTTTCACGCCAGAACGGCTGAACAGATCTGGATGAAATTTAGCTCAGAGATAGATTAGAGTCTAGAATAGCACATATGATACTTTTTAACCACGGGTGAAACCGCGGGGCGCAGTAAGTGAATTGTAAATGCTAAAAAGTTTGGATATTTGTAGAGATGGGTGGTTGATTATTACTCAATCACGCCAGAACGGCTAAACGGATCTGGATGAAGTTTGGCACAGGAATAGAAAATAGTCCCGAATAGCACATAATATGATGCTATATAACCATGAGGTGTAGCTAGTATTAAATAAACGTGAATAAAAAGACTCTACATAACTATGAGAGAAAAAAAAAATTGTGAGTGTCAAAGCTATGAGTAATATGTTCAGTATTTATTTGAAAACAATTGAAGCCTGTTTATTCGTATTAATTAAACTTCAATATTAAACAGACACAGCTAATTAACAAGCTGTAACCAAAAAACTCCATTGGCATCAGCCGCTGTCAAAACTTTGCATACAATCTATAGTCACCTAAATAAAGACCATTGACAGAGTATCTCATACATAAAAACATATTATTTATTTCAATAAATCGATTCAGCTGAAATCGAATACATAATTATTATAAACATTATCGGGTCAAACATTTCACGGTCGGTCACAGCATTTTAATTTTTTTGTCAATAATATCTAAAGATTTTATTATACGAGATGATTTTTATTATTTTTATTTTATTATAATAAAGTAATTGTACTCGTATATTTTTTTTACTAGTGTATTTGTGAGCTATAGACCTCGCGACCGACGTCTGCCCTCTTACACAGTTCGCATTCCTCAACCGGAGATATGATTTTTTTGAAAAAAAAACGCATATTTACCCAATAAAAATCATATCATATTATTATCTTCGCCATTTTTAAAAAATTCCAAAATTGGCAAACAAACGTGGCAAAAAAAAACTATATAAAAACTAGCTGTCACCCCGCGACTTCGTTCGCGTTTATTATTTATATAAATAAATATATATATATGTGAGCTATCCTATCTGTTAAGTTAGATCGAACTGCACACGGTGTGCAAATTTGATTGAAATCTGTTAAGTAGTTTAGGAGTCTATAGCGGACAAACAACGTGACACGTAATTTATATATATTAAGAAGATAATTTTAAAACCTGCCCACAAAATTTTAAGAGAATCAGTTAAGAAATGCGACCTGTAAAGAAAACAGAGATCCAAACAGAGATCTAGACAAAATTCGGAAATACAATAAAGCATTATTGCCGAAGCAATAGCATAGACGCTTCTCTCGCTAAAGCTTGCTCGGTTGAGGTATCTAGCATCTATCTAGGTATGTATGTCAATTAAAAATCTGCATCATCATACTAAAGTTGCCAAATACAACATATACTTAGATCTACTTATATTATATTTATATCTGCTGCATCATGTCAAAATTGCTGAATCCAACAAATACAAAGGTATTTAGAATTTCGTAAAAAATTAAGAAAATCAAACAGTAAATAAATGACGAACTGCTGATAAAAATTAGGTACGAGTATGTCGTTACATTGAATACTGTAGGTATCTATTTTAATTCAATGATTATATAAAATAATCACTTTACGTGACAATTTTATCAAAATGTGTTATCGGCTATTTTTAAAGGAGTGGTCCATATTTGCTCGTATGTGACAATATATTTTTATTGCACACTGCGTAATCCACGACAAATGCATTTTTATAGCTATTTCTGGTGTTATATTACTGCTGAAATCTGTTTAAAATTATAAGCCATAAAACCAAAGCATTTTTAAAGGCAATCACATATTATGATTTAAAAAACTGAATAATACCTACTAAATTTATAAAAAAGGTAAAAAAAATAATGCAGTTTTTTTTTCAAAGTCAAAGTCAAAATATTTTTATTCAATTTAGGTATCAAAGATACACTTATGAACGTCAAAGTTATTTAAATAGACTCGACCGCCTTGTTCGGACAAAAAGCCTCTACTCAGAAGAACAGGCAAGAAACTGAGGGGCATTATTTTTTCAAATAATAAATAAATTACAGTCTCACAAATTTTGGCTTACAACTAGGTAATATCTATAAATACTAGTGGCTACTTGACGGAAGTGGAAGGCTCCAGACATCTTTATCTTCTAAATAATTCTTAACCTTATAATATCCTCTTTTCATTAATGTAATTAATTAATTGTTGTGACTGTTTGAGTTCCTATAATAAAAAAAATATATAATCATTAACGTCTCTTGCAATCAAATACTGAAACTACATAATAATATTGGTTATTGGTATTTATGGACTCGATTAATCCTTCAATCCATAAAACCATCGATAAGAAAATTCATCCGGAAATCTAAACTCTAATTGAAAATTACGTAAGATTACATTTCAAAATCAATATCACGGCCAGAGGTGCCTTGGAACACGAATTTAATATTTATGACGGTTATAGTCTACCCAGTTTAATAAATTTTAACATACATTTCGTCACACCTTTCCCCCGAGGGGGTTGGCAGAGGTGTAATGCAACACCCACACTTCGCCGGACGATATTCAGTCCCAAATGTGAGAGGGGGCGAGCCTGTCGCTATACACCGGGCTCCAGTCATGTAGCAGATGACATACAAAACGCACATATGCTCACACAATGAACAAATTGATGCGTGCCGTCGGCTGGGTTCGAACCCGCTCCCTCTAACTTGAGAGACGGGCCTTCTCCCAACTAGGCTGCCATCGCTGCAGAATTTAATTACAGTAATATAATTTTTATTTAAAAAAATAATTAAATATAATAAAAATAATATTTTCTTTTTTTAGATTTAAATTTTAAATATGACAAAAATTAAAACGATAATATTATTTCACCATGTTGAGTAAACAGTTTATATGTCACTGACGACAAAAACGATGAAGGCGAGATTCAAAAACTAGTTTCGAATCTTTTTTGAATTTTAATAAATTAAATGTAGATGCGGCTTAATTATTAAAAGTACCTCTTAGTCCCGCCTTGACTTTATATTTTGATGGTCAATTTTTAGTTTTTTAAAGCATTAATCTCTGTCTACTTAACGCATTTAATAAATGAGCTATCAAAACATAAAGCACGTAGTAACTTTAATTAATTTTTGTTAACGTAAATTCAAATTAAACAGCTCTATAAAATTTTATTTACCATTTTATTTCCGTGTCATGTTCATAAATTCCCTAAATGCATTTATGGAACCTATTATAATTAAAATAAATAGTTTATTTAAAAATTGTTAATTATTTGTTATTTTTGTGAATTGTGATTTGAGTTCATGTTTATTATTTGTTGGAATAATAAATACACGAAATTAAATAAATAAAAGTACAAACATTATTATTTCTATCTCTAATAAAAAATCTATGGTGTAAAACTTTATTAAAAACTTTGCCTACAATACATTATTATTAGCCTGCACTGTCCCAGTACTGCAGGGCAAAGGTCTCTTTTCCCTCCTTCCATTTCCATTCCTCTCTATTTTGTGCAACCCAGGTCCAATACTCTAATAAGAGTCGAGTTCGTCCCTACATCTTCTTGGTAATCCAGGGAGTCGTTTACCATCTCCTAGGTACCAGTGTGTCGTGATTTTGGCTTACAATACATCTTTTGCCAATTTTTTCTGAAGAGATTTCTCTTTAACTGTGCGGATAGCGCTACGGCAATAGCTAAATTCGGCAATGTTCTGCGGCTTTCAGGGCCTACGTCGCGGCCTACGGCTACAAATCCATGGCTAAGCCCGTAGCAAATCCAACGGCTTTAGCAAATTTTACGGTACATTAAAAGGCTACCTTTTGTCGACCTTTGATTTCTTTCAATATGGGAAAACATTACTTTCTTCTGAAGGTACGTGTAACTCGGCTAGCTAAATAATATAAAAAGACAACCGACTTCCCGTAATCCATGTAAACAATTTTAGACTTTAGTTGGTATTTTAAAAACTGCTTGACCGATTTCGATAAAATTTATATGAGACTACCTCTAAAGTAGGATCTACTAAACAAAAAAGAATAATTTAAATCGATTTACATAACTGGCGGAGTTATCGCGAATAAGAAACGTTAAAAAAACAGTACGTAAGTTAAAAACCTCCTCCTTTTTGGAAGTCGATCAAAAAATCATTAAATTTAACGTATCATTCGATCTACAGCTCTAGATCATTCTATTCATCTATCTACAGATCTAGCGCTCAGCTGTAAATGCCACTCGCGGTCATATCTGAGGCATGACGTGTGCGTTGCTTAAAATTAGTGATCGATCGGCTACGAACACGAACACTACGAGCACTGTATCTAACTATGTATGTTATGTACTAAATCATGTACCTAGCTGTAGGTAGGTAAAGGTATACCGTAACGCTTAAAACATGCCTACACCATGATATTAGTACACATGTAAACAGGAATACAGTATCAGTGTTGACTTACCCCCATTGTTCTCCATTCCTATCGACCCCTGGGCCTACGTGACTTAAAGCACGTCCGTACTCAGAATCATCTTTCAATTTTTTGCCGGCTGGCGGCTTCAATTACTATAGGTAGTAGGTACAAATCGTAAAAGCACTCGCTTGTTGCCATACTATCTGTGGCAGTTGTTTATGTAAGACGAACGTTTCAGGTTTCTTTCCTTTTTGCAATGCTTTGTAAGCACTGATTTATTGCAGTTATAAAACGTATATTACCTTCATTTATATCAGGTAGGTATCTAATTAAATATTACAGGTTACATTATTCTTCATAGGTAACATTTTCCTTAGTTATTTCTAGTTAAGCAATTCTTAGAATAAGTATGGATAGGATTATAAAATACTAGCAACTTGGCTTCGCACGATACTTACATGAAGACATTATCTGACAAAATATCTAGTTTAAAAAGATAAAAATAGCGATTATTTATTGTTATTTTGATAGTGTTGTTATTTCATATTGTTTAACTACATTTATAAGTATCTATGTAGGTACATCACATTGCACACCCGACTTGGGTCTACTGTTGAGACTATATTTAAATTAAGACATTCGTACACAGTTCTGCAAAAAAATATGCTTATTCTAACTGATGGCGGAAACCGCGTCAAAATCCTTTGCGTGTTAGGGAGAGTTAGCGGATATATAGACAGGGAGACAGACAGACGTGGAAAGTATGTATATAGTTTTATATGTAGAGAATAGAGATAATGAAGAGATGTGAAGAGATAGACATAATATTGTGACTGAAAAGCGATTTATTATTGTTTGAAAAAAGAAATGTCCCTCAGTTTCTTGCCCGTTCTTCTGAATAGTGGCTCTTTTTCCGAGCAAGGCGGTCGAGTCTATTATAAAACTTTGACGTTCATAAGTGTATCTCCGATAACCAATTGACTAAAAACATTTTGATAGATTTTTATTTATTACATTTTGTAAGCAAGCTATTTTAATTTATATATATGTATTTTAATAGAGGTACATATGTATAAGTTGGCTTAGCAAGTTTTATAAATTAGTCAGATATCTTCAAAACTATAATTTGTATTATATAATAATACGATTGACATGTATATGTGTGTACGTTTGTTTCTAATGCAATTCTAGTACTTACATCTACACAAATATTAAAAAGAGGAAAGATTTGTATCTTTGTATGTTTGTAAGGAATAACCTTAAAAACTACTAATACCGATTTCAAAAAAAATTCGCCATTGGAAAGCCACGGGCAAAATAACTAGTGAGTAATGAAATAAATATTTAGGTAATTTTGTGTTTGTGTAGATAATAATGTACATACAGGCTTTGCTTAGTGCAGGAATCGTCGTTATTATCAATTTGACTTATACATCTATAAACATTATCCTTAAGTACTTGTGTGTTTCTGGTATCCCTGTTTTATGTGTAGATGATTGTTTATGCTAAATAAATATTTTTTCGTTCTCATTTTTTCATAGGTATACGTTATAATTTTATTAATCCTACTAAGACTTCTACTATTTCTTGATATAATCCTAAACAAGTGCGTTATTTGATACCTACCTACATATTTCGAATGATTAATTTTAATTATCTTATCTTAGTTATTAACAACAGCGGTGATCCTTATTGGAATACAACAAAACTGTTGTGGAAGTCTGAACTGTCATTAATTTTATTATAAACTTCTTTTAATACAGAGTTACTCGTACATTGAATTAACTAAGCCATAAGGAGCTTATTGTCTTATTGGAGCTTTATCTCTAGAAAATTAATTACCTTGAACCCGGCTTTATTTTAATCTGTTCTTCTTCTGTAGTGTAGGATTAGCAAAGTCGCGACAAAAAGTCGGTACCTATATTTGGTTAAATATGAGTATTTTTTTAAATTAATAAGTGATACTTATCCGGACTGGTATTATTAATTTCCTGTCTTCGTAATTACCTTAATGAGCTATGAAAAAAATGACTTGTATACTTAATATGTTTTTTTTTGCGTGCAGTATTTTATTACAAAAAATATGCTAAAAATATAAACGATTATCTGGACTAGTACTTTAAATTTCCTGTAGGGATGTAGGTACGTGATGGTAATGAGTTGTCATGTGAGAAAAAAAATTGCGACGTAAATGTATTTTTTTACATTCATATTAATTAATATTTCGACTAATAGTGTAAATATGTGTATTTGATATTTTTTATGACCCCTATTTATAGTCGTATTTACCGGTTATAAAAAACGCAGCGTCGAAGAATCTGCATTATTTTATACTTTTATTAAGTACTTAAGTACTTTTATTTTTGTAAATTATGACAAATATTTTTTATCAAAACATTTGTCATTATTTGTCTTGATAATGAGATAAAAAATATGATGAAATGTGATTCAAATCACCAAAAAATTGGTATTATTTATGTAAAGTTCCAGTGATAAGATAGCATCGCACAAAATAGATATGAGACTAAAGTGTACGTATCACGTTTACTATAAGTAGCAGCGCCAAGTCAACTTTTAGTCATCGACTAAAAGTCATAAATCTCATTAGACTTTTGACTTTTAATCGATGACTTATGCGTTGTACAATCTAATACGGAATCATTATTCCGTATTTGATAAGATTTTTTATTATTATTTAGATCATACAATTTTATTATGGAAACTGATGTTTTCACAGTTGGTGGTTTCGTGGTGGATCATACAATTTAATAGAAAGAGAAAACCCTAGAAATATGTATATATTTTATTTAAGGACCTTTAAATATATCAATTTATTTTGGAACCAGTCGTGCGTGGGTATTATTACAAAATTAAATGAAATTAATTAAAACCATGTTAAATAATTACTTCAAACCATGTCTTGTCTGTTAATTTTTAAATTAGTTGTAAAATGTTACAAACGTATAACACGTTTGTAACATTTTTACGGTATTTTTGGGATAAAAAATGAAACAAAATACCTACTTAAAATAATAGAGCTGATATTACTTTTTAAATTTTGATGAATCGAATTTATATTAAACTAGCTGCGCCCCGCGGTTTCACCCGTGTTCCCACAGGAACAGTTAATTTTTTCGGGATAATAAGTACCATATATCCTTTTCTGTAACCCAGACAACGTGTATGCAAAATTTCGTGACGATCGATTGAGTAGTTAGGGCGTGAAAGCTTTACAAACAAACGAATTCACTTTCGCATTCATAATATTAGTATTAATTAGTATTAATAAATAAATAATGCTGCTTCTTACTACCTACAGTTTAGGGAGTACAATGTGGTAGTAGTAACCTAGAAAATTAGAATACAATAACCTTTATGAATATTTATTAACCATTAAACCCATCAGCGATTCCATTGATTCAAGAAATCAATTCATTGAGCTGCTTCTTAGAAATAACAGTCGTTTTCATTCAGTACTATTCGTGATAACGATCGAAGGTGATAACAGTTATTTAACACGGGTAAGATTTTGACATTGGCTAGTAATTAGTTAACCACAACTAAGGCGATTTTCAAACTGCTCCGCGTCATGTGACGGTGCACGGGACCCCGTTTTGAAAGCATCTCAGTTTGTAAAACACGCGGTAAGACACTGACAAGCACCTGTCAGCAAAGAGCTTGTCAAAAAAGTTTATAAAAAGTAGGAAAGCTTTGTCCCACGCCTCGTCGTTGTAGCGGTCGCGTCGCGTCGATGCGGAGCAGTGTGAAAATGGCCTAAGAGATGATAATGGATTTGTTTTAAAAAATATTTTATTTATTGAATGTAAAAATGTTTAATGTTTAATGGTTTATGCATGTAAAAATGTTTTTAAGATTTTATATTGAACTTAATTCAGAAGCTTTATTTTCCCCTATTTATTAGACAGGCCTTTATTAGTTTCATTGTCTTACTTTTCTTAGTAAACAACGATTTTTTAAGTACTCGGTGAACCGGTAACCTTTGGTACGCATTATTGTTGGCATTACATTGTACATTTCAAATACAATGGCGCAAATCGGGGCACGGTCAGTACTAATTTTTGTACAATATTCTGAAGATAATTACTTACATTTATGTACTTGAGCTCATTTTTTGCAAGCATTGAAGGATGCTGAGGCCTACTTTGACATTTTGAGTGGGGACTTGGGAGTCAACTTGACCCATTTGTGTTGAACATTTGTGTTTGTTCTATGTCTGGGTGTTAATATGTATTTAAAATATCTAAGTAATGTATATCAGTCTCTGGCAGCCATAGTACAAGCTTTGCTTAGTTTGGGGTCAGGCGACCGTGTGTGGAAGTGTCCCGAATTTATTATTATTATTATTTATTTATTATTTAGGTATGTACCAAGATTACAGCTACGAAAAACCTTCGAGTGTGGTAATTTGGCCTCACTGAAATTTCATCAATTTTGAAATACATCGTTAGGTAAAACCATTCATTTTACCTATGGGTTCCAGGAGCTCTGAATTTTCCTTACAAAGACGCTTGTCGAATTACTTGGAAACTATTCGTAAAAATTTGGTATGTGCAATTTAACGGGCTATTTCTCATTCCCTCTGGTCTCGTTTTTTTAAAAACATTCATTTCGGCAACCATTTTAAACGCCCCAAATAAATCTTACACAATCTTTCCGGAATATTAGTATTTTTCCGCCAAAAGTGGGTCCAGTTAATCGATTTGCCTAAATACCTAAATAGCAGCGTTTTACCTGAAATAAAACGCATATTAAAATACTTACCTAACTGGAAGCTATATATATGAGAGTGCATTTCCGTTTCCGTCGAAAGTACCAGCGTTTTCGTACTTTTAATGCCTTCTAACCGGAAGTCCTAGGTGGCGCCACCTCTGCATTCGCGCTTTGTGAAAATATCGCGCGCCATTTTTTATCATTGGCTTAATTTTCCGAATTTCCACCAGGCAGAAATTAAAGTGATAGCTTCCAGTTAGGTAAGTATTTTAATATGCGTTTTATTTCAGGTAAAACGCTGCTATTAAATAACTTGACCGTAACTGGAAGCTATATATATGAGAGCCTGTTTGGTATTGCCTGGTGGTGCCACCTATAGTAGGGCTATTAAAACTTATTGTTAAAAGAAACGCCAATGTGAGCTGTAAATAATATTAAAAATTATTTCAAATCTTCAAAAATGTTGTTGGAAAAACAACTTAAATAAAAGGGTTTACATAATAATAATGAAACCGGAAACAAGGCATTATGTTTTCTCTCTATTGGTCTGAAACAATTACGTATATTACCATTAAATAGTACATTTTCCATCTGTAAAATGTATGTCACCAGCATCTGTATAATGCCGTATTGTATAGAATACTTTGGGAATACGTTCCATAGAATGTCTGACACGTTCAGGCAATGTATAAATAATTATTTATGTCATACTTTCCCTTTGCATTAAGTTTGTATACAGAACCATACATAATATGTTGGTGGTTAAAATTGTTTTAAAAATCAACAACAGGTCGTTGATCCAAAAGATTTTGTAGTCTACTATCGCAGGTGACCAATAACAAACAACTTCTTGGACAAGCAGTGATACCATTTTTTCTGTAGATAGTGTTTAAATAGTCAACCATAACTAAGTGGTGTGACAATTTAAGTGACAGGTTAATGTCCAGATCGATAGAAATATTTTTCAACCAGACCGACTCTGGTAATCGGCAATTGTTTTAAAATGG
The DNA here is from genome assembly GCA_911728515.1 of Peribatodes rhomboidaria. Taxonomy (NCBI): domain Eukaryota; kingdom Metazoa; phylum Arthropoda; class Insecta; order Lepidoptera; family Geometridae; genus Peribatodes; species Peribatodes rhomboidaria. The sequence continues at coordinate 12,323,830 of OU452179.1, read as the reverse complement.
CAACAACAACAATCGTAAATCATGTGAGTTAAAAGATGAATCCGTAAAGCCAGTTCAATATATGTATTTCAACAGTTCAGTAAATTTAACGAAAACCAAGAATATTTATAATTCTAAAAACTTTACTGACTTGACAAATCAGTTACACGTGGGAGACAGCTAATATTAAATAATATACTAAAAATCAATTACATCAAGTTTTAGGCAGCTTATGCCAATATTAATGTTTATAGCGAAAATTAGGTTTACTTTCACATCTCTTAACTTCAATAGGCATGTACTGAATTTTTGATAGTGAGTTTCCAAGTCAATGCATTAATCATCAGTGTTTGTGATGATTTTGTAAAATATATGTAAAACATGAAAATCACGCTAGACTTTCAAAGATAACGTAATTTTATCATGAGCGTAGTCTCATAAATAATCTATCACTTTAATAACACTATTTCGTTTATTATATAATTACCGTTATCAAATGCAATATAGGAAGGATTTCGGCTCCGATACCTATTGCCCTAAGAAAATTGTTGGTAGTTTAGTTAAGCAACTTACGATAAGCCAGTAATCAGGATTTATTTATAACTAACAGTTACACGTCACAGTTCGCAGTGCAAGTCTTTACATTGTAAGATAAGATAAGAAACACCTTTGGAAGAAGGTAGGTAATTAAAAGGAATGGGCGATGGTAGTTGCGAGCTACTATCTTAACTTACTGCAAACACATTATATCTTATAGCGGTAGGTAGCTTTTATGGCAATTTGAAACATACAATTTTCTAATGATTAAGTCACAGTCGTGCGAAAAATAATTGATATAAGCACCCACGCCCTACTATTTTTTCTCTCAGAGTCGTAAAAATATTTAACTAATTTCATATTTTAAATTATAATTGTGTAATTCAAATCGTTCATTGTGAACGAGAGGTTGCTAGTGTCAATGCGATAGCGCACTGAGTATGACAGACAATAGGCCACACATTCAGGTATTACGAGGCTGTTCCAAACAAAATTATTTAAGTAATTAAAAAATAAATAAATATATAAGTATATAATTATGTACTTATATTCATATGAAAAAGGGGACACGCGTGTGACCTTACTTTGCCTCGAGTTAAATGAGAAAATGAAATTTAAACATAATTAGTACAACATTCGTTCTCGTCACATTATCCGTAACATAATGTCGTTTTAAAAACGACCTAAATTGCAAGAATCGACAAGATAAGACATCGTTTTAAACCAAATAGCAGGTATCTCCGTTGTGATTGGAGTCGCAGGAAATACTGCACGAACTCTTAAGGTTATTGTGCTCATCGAGCACTTTTGTTCAATAAATAATCAAGTAAGGGGTAAGACTCACTTCGAAATTTTGAAAGAACATGTTTCACTTTGCAGTTGATTCAATACTATGCAACCCACCTCGAGGTGGTGACTTACTTCTAATTAAATTAACGTTACACAGGGAACATAATAAGTTCATATCGAAAACTTCTTGATCAGACTGCAACAAACTGGCCTGAAGCCTCGCTTCGAGCGTTTAATTTATCAGTTTCTAAAAACTTAAAAGATTGAATCTGCATTCAGCAGTAGTAGTAAAAACTACGTTTAAGACTGTCTAGCTGTAACATAGAATATTTTCACGGTCTGTTAATTTATTGATTTGGAACCTGTTTCATTACAATTTTATTCTTATAAGACATTCCCGAGTAAAAGGGTAGTTTTTGCAAAGGTATATTTTTATTTTACCTTGAAAAGGTAGTTTATTACAAGCAAGCTATAGTTTCATGAAGAATAAAAGACAGATTAGGCATTACAACAACAATAAAATACGTTTGAAATATTTGATCCAGCATAAAACTAGGTTTTGTTATGAACATACAACATTATTAAGATCAAAAAATCACCCTGTTAGGATGGTTTGTAATAAGCCTACGATACTTACTTGATACAATGAAATATTGTATTTTTCAAAGAGATGCTCATCGGGTGAAGATGGTTTGTTACAACCAAACAAGTTTGTACTATGTTTATCATGAAATTGATATTTTGCAAATACATTTGCACAACTATAGAGTTTTGCTTTATTTATTACAAGCATACATTGTCTGTTGTATTAACTGCTTAATACTATGAAATATGATATTTGCAAAAAAGGTACTCACCTGCAATGGTGGTTTATTATAACCATAAAAAATATTAAAATACGTTCTGTTAAACGCTTATAGCAATGTAATATCTGTCAAGAGATTCACCCTGCGAGGGCGTATCGTTACAAGCGTACTAAAGAATAGTGTATGTATGGATCGCTTGATTCAATTGCAAATAGGTAGCCTCCCTGCGAGGGTGGCTTTTGCAAAGATTACCTACCCTGCGAGGGTGGTTTATTACAAGCATACAATGATGTATGATGTATTGATTGCTTAAAGCAATGATTCAATTGCAAATAGGTAGCCTCCCTGCGAGGGTGGCTTTTGCAAAAGATTACCTACCCTGCGAGGGTGGTTTATTACAAGCATACAATGATGTATGATGTATTGATTGCTTAAGGCAATGTAATATGATATTTGTAAAGAGATTCACCCTGCGAGGGCGTATCGTTTCAAGCATTTCAGAGTATTTTGTATTGATTGCATAATTCAATGTAAGGAGGTACAAAAACGGTACTCCTGTATCTTCCTATTATAACCATGCGAATGCACGTTGAACTGATTGTTTGCATAACAATATAGTAAATAGGAATAAATTCAAAATGAAATACTTGTTCCTCTAAACTTAAACGCAATGTCAAAAGATCAAGTGACATTTTGAGTAATATATCCACAAAAGAAAATTAATTTAGAAATAATTTCAAAAAAAAAAAAAAAAAAAAGGTTAAGAAAGCCTTTATATGCATTTATTTAATGAAAAGTTTTCAGCATACGGCTAGGTGACGTAAGATATTTTCTCCCCCACTATTGTTTGTTCCTAGGTCTGTGATACCTAGATTATGATTATTTCTTACGTCCAAAATAATAGGCATTACCTAGCCTCTAAAATACATGTGTTCAAATAATTTGCCATGATGTATCAAAAATTTATAGTAACTAAAGCTATAAAGTGAACGAACTGATAGATCGCTAGATATGGTCGAGTCGTTTGTATGACTCGTAGTTAAGCAATTGATACACTGTTGCAACATTTGAAAACCATTATTTTTATAAAAAGGATTTTTTCACTCACCAACTTTCTTCAATTATCGGCCAGCACGTCAACCAATACCGATGAATTAGTAGAATCGTAAAAGCACGCTGTTACGCACCTTTCACTGAACCACCGCCACGGCCCGTGCTCTGTAGCTTGGGCGTTTGGGCGGCAAACATTTATACGTTTCTGGAAGCAAAACTATGTTAAAAACTGGTGATAATCTTAAAGGCGATGACAGCCTAGTTGGAGAAGGCCTGCCTCTCAAGCCAGAGGGAGCGGGGTCGAACCCAGCCGACGGCACGCACCAATTTGTTCGTTGTGTGAACATATGTGCGTATTGTATGTCATCTGCTACATGACTGGAGCCCGGTGTATGGTGACAAGCTCATTTGGGACCGAATATCGTCCGGCGATGTGGGTGTTGGATAACACGTCTGCCAGCCCCCTCGGGGGAAAAGCGTGACGATATGATGAATAATCTTAAATATTACCTAAAAACACTTCAATAATGACAAAACACTGGTATGAGGCATCGTTTGACCCCCATATTGTAAGCCACATAAATGGTTAAAAACATTTAGGCACACAAAACATTTTAAATATCAAATTAATCGAACGGTAAAACCGTTAAAACAAATTCTACTCACTCATTTTGAACAAATGAAATGAAGAAATGAAATATAATGTGGGTAGGTACTTACTGCGTAAAATGTATACTTAACACCGAGTTATTTTAGGAAAATAACTACATTTCAGTATTTTACCACATAATTATTAACAAATTATCACTTTGTATTAACTAATTATGCAACACGACGCAAGCTGCTAGGGCTGCGGCGATGTTACTTCGACGAAACTTAAAACGCCAATGATAAAAAATGGCGCGCGATATTTTCACAAAGCGCGAATGCAGAGGTGGCGCCACCTAGGACTTCCGGTTAGAAGGCATTAAAAGTACGAAAACGCTGGTACTTTCGACGGAAACGGAAATGCACTCTCATATATATAGCTTCCAGTTACGGTCAAGTTATTTAATATTCGTCTATTGAATGAAATAGTCTTAATCGTTTGTTTATTGAATAGCCCTGTTTCAACTCGACGGCGAGTTCAATGACTCCGTGGAAGGCCGATTTTACACCTAGTCGGAGAATATACGATGATATCTAGTTAGTAGTTACTAAATAGTGATGTACTCGGTCTAATCGATCACACCACTCACCACATAGACAAGTCGTCCCACCCAGATACATCGTGGAAAAATTTAAAAAGAGCGTCTGCAAAGGCTAAATTTTAAATTTAGCTTAAAATTTAGCTTTAATTTTAGCTTTAGCTTTTAAATTTATTTTAATTTTAATTTTAAGGTAAATTTTCTACGTCAACCCCTGTTACAGTTGACATCACCACTTCAATGTAAGTAATCTAATAGTGATTTATAGAAGTGGCGATGTCAATAGAGAGAGAATGCCCGGATCTCTATCTCTCTATCATCTACAGGGGGGCTATTCCTGGCGGGCTATTCCTGCGCGTGAGATGAGATGAGATTTTATCTTGGTCACTCTCACACCTAAGACGTTTCAAACGAGAGCAACAAGGACGGAAAAAAGTGAGATGCAAATCTCAAATCTCCGAATAGGGTCCCTGCGGGTGAGATGAGATTTTATCTTGGTCACTCTCACACCTAAGACGTTTCAAACGAGAGCAACAAGGACGAAAAAAGGTGAGATGAAAATCTTAAATCTCCGAATAGCGCCACTCACTGGTCGCATTTCTGAACCGATCCGATCTGATCGAAATTGTATCCAGATCCGTTCAGCCGTTCTGGCGTGATTGAGTAACTAACATCCATACATCCATCCACTTTTAAACTCCACTCCACTCATAGTTAAATTTATTATTAGTGGGATATATGTAAAAGTTCGCAGATGCTTAAAGATTAAATCGCAAAATTGCGTGCCCAATACTTATGCTACGGAGTGTGGTGCCGCAGATTAAATATTAGTAATTAAGACGCAAATAAGCTAAATTGCTGCGTAAAATAATACGTTTAATTAATATTTGCCTTCATTAATACCCTAATTATTTGACTGATAAACAACGTGAATAATTGAAATTTACTAAGTTTTATCTAATTTAAAAATACCTTTTCGCGTAATACGTATACCTACAGTTGCATAGTAAGGCAATGTTAGTATGCGTTATTACTTATTTGACATATGCCTAATAAAATAAATTGGTAAAATGTTGACAAACCACTATTATTTGGCAACAGTGTAATAAATAGCCTTGTAGCTGTAACTCATTGCATGTGTAATTATTGAAAATCTACTAAATACAGAATTAGGTAGAACTTGTCAATGTCTAAACTAGCTGCTCACCGCGGTGCTACCCGCTAGGCAAAAGTTGCCTATGTAGTATTCTGGACTGTAATCTATCTCAGTGCCAAATGTTATCCAGATCAGTTGAGCCATTCTGGCGTGATTGAGTGACAAACATCCATCCATCCATACATCCATGTAAACTTTCGCATTTAAAATATTAGTATGACAATTTGATCAACTTTCTCTACTTGTATGATAAAATAAAATTTTAGGTAACTAAACATTTTTAAAATTACTACCTAGATAGATATAATTAAGTATAAGAAAGTACTTACCAACAAATAAAATATCCTTTATTAAAATAACTTATTTTTACTTTATATTATAATAAATTTAGTCAAATATTTATATTTGACTAAAATTATATTGAAAACATTATCTTTGACTTTGACATAGCAAAGTCTAAGTCAAAGAAGTGTATCCTTGAATGCCGGCGCAAGGTTTGCGGTTACTAGGTAGTACTCGTTGCAAATAGCTTCTGTCACGATTTTGTTAAAGACAATTTGTTGCACTTGCAGCTGTAGTGTTACAGTACTGAACGGCAGTTATTTCTTTATAAAGAAGCTATAACAATATGACTTCTTTAATGACATGACAATATGATTCATTTATATTTCATGTTGTTGACATTTTATTTTGTAACACTGACATTGTAATTTTTTTTTATTATTTATGACATTTAGGTAACCAGTAATAATTTTGTAAAAAATGCAACCGTAAAGTTGCCATCTTTAAAATTTGCACGCCTCTTCAGGCATAACATTGAAGGATATATTTTAAATTGAATACCACCAAACGCATGCTTTACCATCTTGATTGCAAATAAAAAAATATATTTATCTCTTTATCTTTAAATTACTAGCTGCGCCCCGCGGTGATACCCGCGGCCTAACTCTTAAGCTGTTAGAAGCAATTTACTTTGACAATCAAATAAAAACTGATTACGAGTAGTTAAAAAAACAACAGTTGGGGCAATACATATTGCCATTCCCAGTAAAAGTGTTAATGTACATATTTTAGCAAAATGTGGTATGGAGTTCATCCGTTTGAGCCTAAATAAGTAACAAACACAAGCACACAAATACAAACTTTCGCCTTTATAATAAAGTGGGATAGCAACAGTAAATGAATTCATAACTTTTAAAATAGTGTACGTGCTAATTAAGTAAGTAAAGAACAAGAAAACAAATTCTTCTAAACTTTAAGCAAAATGAAATACAATATACCTAGATATTTACACCTACATATTACAATAAAAAAAACGAGTCAAATTATAAAAAAAACATAAATAATTACCTACTGGTAGCAGTTAATTAATAAATAATTAACTGCTACCAGTTAGTCATTGTGCCGGTGCCCCATTTAGTCAAAAGATATAAGGTAATAAATAAGTTTATTGATTTCAATTTTAAAAATGCCACTCACTAATGATCGTGATAAAGGTAAATTTTACCATGCTCTAAAATTTGATAAATTTGAAGTTAAATATTTTTTCGACTGAATGACTGAAATGTAGCACATGTTACGTGTCACATTATTTGGACATTGCAATATATTGCGGTGTTAAATACGCAGCATAGCTTGATTCACGAAATTCATAAATGCTTTTGATGAATTAAACCACTCTAAAGTGCTTATTGTACAAACAAACGTCATTATAACCTTAAAACAATAATGATTTAAGTGTTAAACTCTTCAACAGCTAATTATCATCTAAGTACGTAATAAGCTACTTCACTTTACTTAAATTGAAAATGACTAGGTAAGTACATAAATATACTTATTTACCTACTAGAGTAGGTGATAGGTTTATAAAGCTATTTACTAAGGAAGTAACATTCACACAAGTATCTAGGTACTTACATTTATTTTGTCGATACTTACTATTATTTTTAAGTTACATTGGTAACCGCAAAGGTAAGTGATTAAAATCTGTCGAAAGTTAATTTTTTAACGCATGTCATCAATGTTCATATGGTTGATTGTAAGCGACAAAGCGAAGCTGGCAAATTTTAACATAGGATAAAAAATAAATAGATAGTTAAATATGTAGGTAATAAGTATTACATACATTATTTAATCACGTAAGTATATATAGGTATCTCTTTAAGGTTATGTCAATGTAATCAAAGTCACGCGAATTTACAAATTTAATCATGCGTTTATAAATCAATCCAATCAAATTAATTAAGTAGGTACTTAATAATTAAATAATACCACATATTAAATTTTTATTATTAAAATAAAGCGTCAAATAGATCGCATTCTACGAACAATTGGCGCGTTTTGCAACACAACATAGCGAAGTTTTCTCACGCTTTTCCAGATTTCTGGAAGATTACTCGACTAAAAATGTGAGTCGCGTGACGCTCTCGCTTTCCCAACCGAAGCGCGCTCCTGAAACCGGCCGGGTGTCCGCAGTGGCCTACGTGACGAGCGGCCCCCTAGCAATGGCGTCGTGGCGCCAAACGAATTACCACCTTATCGACCCTACTCAAAAACCACCGCACTCTCGGCCCCATATTACAAACCATCCAGACAACGATTCCTCTCATTAAAACTGAACAAACTATCCACAGTTATATAACAGCAAAAAATAGCACGTGTCATAGATCAGCTGATTTTTAAATACTCACCCCACGAGTGGACTAGGCCTATCGACAGCGCGATTAAGGCGAGCGAGCACTGCGTTCTGCACATTTTATTTCATAAATTTTGTCCAATGTTAACCTTAAATGCACATTTAGTTTGCGTGTAACGTGCGAGTTTCAGACCAATGACGTTTGGAGGGCGCGGGACACGACCGCGCCGATGGCGTGCCAAACCGAAACTAAATAAAAGCTAACTAAACTAAAGCCGGCTTGCCGCGCGATGCCGAATTCTAAATAGGTTCATTGAAAAGTATTTCGCGCATGCGGTCCGTCGTCTTATCGTCTTATCACATCACTACGGCTGGCCTTCGGGATACCTCGCGCTTCTTTCCGTAGTGGCGCCCTTACCTACTAATTACTCAGGTATCTGATAACGATAGCGCTCAAGTAGGTAGATAAGTATACTCAATCTATGTAGATTATGACAGGACCTACTTCAGCTGATCAATTTAGAAACAGCTACTTGTTAATCTTAGCGTAGTGTGACCCTGTGGAGTGGATGGTACACTTTCTTTCTCGCCATTGCAAGATTATATTCGTACAGAGCAAGCAGCAAGATAGTCATTGCTTGTATTTTTTATGATGACGGGCCAATTTTGAGCGTCTAAGGAATAAAAGAAATCACACTACCACCATAAATGCGAAAGTTCGTTAGTAAATACGTGAGTCAATGAGAGAGGGCGTGTGAATTTTTGTTACTTATTAACCGACTTCAAGAAAGGAGGAAGTTCTCAATTCGTCTGTACGTGTTTTTTGTTTGTGTATTTTATCACAATCCGCCAATTGTGAATCGATTTTGGTAATTTTTTGTTTTGTAGATCATACTTTAGAGATGGTCCTATATCAATTTTATCGAAATCGGTCATGCAGTTTTTAAAAATATTTAAACAAAAGTCTAAAAATAGTTTACAAAATCCAATTCGTATAACGGGAAGTTTTTTTTAGGCTTTGCATTTAATATTATTATTCACGTTAAAACAACTCAATGAAATAAAGTTTTGGGAAAAGACAATAGCTTAAACTAAGTACACTGGGTTATCCATAGACTACTTCTTATCTCGGAAAAATAAATAGTTCCTGTAAAATAGCAGGTGAAAATGTGAGGAGCAGTTAGCAATAAAAAAAATAAATAAAGACCTACTATCTTGACCCACATTTTAAAGTGGTTACTCGGCCTGCTTGGACTCGTACTTGTACTCCAAAAGCTAAACAATTAGGGTCAACTGCGGCAAATGCGTCTGTATTACAATTGCGTCTTCCAAACCCTTCACAAATTAGGCGCCACCCACATCTTTTTCTATCTTTAGTTGCAATAATCTGTACAAGATGGCGTTAGTTGCCTAAATTGTGCCCATAGACGCATATGCCCCGGTTGACCCTACATAATTAAAATACAGTGAAACTTGGTTAAGTGGGACCTGGATAAGTGAGAAACCTCCATAACTGGAACTCATGCTGAGGTCCAAACACTTTGGCACTGAATTACCTCTGTTAGTGGGACGAGGTAAGCCTCTATATCTGGGATTTGTTCTTTCGATTTATCATCATAGTTACCTCTATAACTGAAACAGCGAGTAAATTTTATATGCTTATACCTCTGTAACTGAGATTTTATTTTTATTAAAACTCATTTACATACATAACACGTTATTTTATTTAATGATCGCACCTGTATAACTGAAATAACCTGTATTCTCACCTCTATTAATGGAACCCTTTGTAAATGAGACAGATATTTATTTATACCTGTATATCTGAGACACTGGGTAAGTGGAATACCTCTATAAGTGAAACAACATTGCAGGTCCCTTGATGTCTCACTTAACCAGGTTTCACTGTATAAACACCACATGGCCATATATTAAACGTAAAAATATACCCTTGAAAGTAAAAAAAATAGCTCTTTAATTTAGTAAATTCAAAGTCTAACAAAAGAGTTAAACGCGCAATTTAATTTGGGTCTATTTAGTTTTTATAAAATCCGCTATATTCGTTATAAAGAAAAACTAGGCCAATAACAAGTATGTTTTCAAAGATTCACTGTGCAATGTGCATGTAATTACTAACGGATACAATTATTTAAACAATCGCCAAGAGAGTGTCAGTTATTAATGAATCAGGGTTCAGTACACAGACGACTTACTTAATTTTTACTTCCGCTGCTCTCTTATATTGCTTGGTGGTATTTACAGCATTTATATCTTTTAAGGCTTTTACTCTTTCTTACTGTATTAGTTTTTTTCGACCGAGCGAGAGATAGCGAGCGAAGCGTCGATGCTTCAGTATCGACAAAAATGCTTTCGTATGTCCGATTTCTGTATAATCTTTGTCTTCATCTACAGATCGTATTTCATAGTCGAATCTCTTGAAATTTTGCGAGTACATTCGATAATTATTTTGTTTTTTTTTGTCTACGCAGTTTTTGGGATTTTTTCAATATGGCTTGGCTATGATTTTTGAAAAAAATCCGAAAACTGACTCGGTAAAAAATTCGGTATAATTATCGACCCTGCTCACGAAATTTCATGACAATTGGGTGAGGGATGCAACCTGTAGGGGGAGTCAAACGTCGGCTGCAAGGTCTACAGCTCAGAGTCACTAGTTAATCTCAATACTAACTGAAAGATAAGAGAAGGGCCGAGGTAAATTTTTCAGATAGTAAATCAAACTGGGAATCAACCTTGTCAAATGAAATTCTTGTTTTAGTAAATTAATTTTATTTTTGGATACATACAAATTTTTACTCCTTTCCCCAAAGGGGCTAAAGAGGGATGTACTAGAACACCCACACTTTGCCGGATGATTTTCAGTCTCATATGGGACTTATACCAGGCTCCGGTTGAGTAGCAGTTGACGTGCAATTTGCACTTTATGTTCACACAATGAACAAATTGGTGCTTGCCGAGCTGGAATCGACCTGCTCCCTCTGGCTTGAGAGGCTTTTTCCAACTAGGTTATCATCGTTTTATTTTTAAACTAACATAATACTTAGTTATTATGTTCATTTCTGAATAAAAATTGGAACGTAAATCTTTTATTTGGCTACACACATTTCAATAAAATTAATTAATTGATTTATTAATTAATTCATAAAGGTATATGTGTAGATATTTTTTAATATATTTTATTTATTTACTGTTGTATTTATGTATGCCGTTTGTCATATTTCGTTCTGTCCTGTCCATCTAAAGGTTGCCTGGAAGAAATCGCTTTAGGCGATAAGGCCGCTCTTGTACTGCCGAATGATATTTTATCCTACTATAATATTTAACGGAGCGCCGACCTCATTCGAATTTTTAGAAACCGTGACGTCAGCTCTGCTGACGTCACCATCTCCATCACTAGGCTCACTCATCGCAAATAACGAAACACTCAATATTTCTATGCACTTTTTATTAGATTAACACAAACTAACTTATTATTAACTAATCTATTAACTAACACAATCTAACTTATTACAGCAAGTAGTTAAACTAAATAATTTAAACTTATAATCGGTACTCACAAGATAAACACCAAACACCAGTTGTCTTCACCAAATTCTCTGTGCGAATGTGTCTTCGTAACGGCACGCCCCGCCATTTTTAAAATCCAAGATGGCGTGCTCGTTGCGAAGTCATTACACTTTAATTTTTCACAGATTGCAATAATGTTGATTAAAGTAACCAACTACGATTTGGTAATTCATTGTACTATTTTTAACGCTCGGTTTTAACATTAAATTAATTATTTACCGCAAAACATTTTAAAACATTTCAACATTTAAAACGCGCGCCATGCTCTCCAAGATGGCGTGCTCGTTGGGAAGTCATGAACACTTATTTATTACAAACTGCTAGTAATGTCGATTGAAGTAGCAAATTATGGTTTGGTAATTCGTTTTACTATTTTTAGCATACAGTTTTAACTTTGAATTAATTATTTATCGCAAAACATTCAAACATTTAAAATGCGCACCGTGCTTACCGCCCGGTCCACAGATAACTCAATTTAAGGTTTCTTTAAACAAATTTTTACTAAAAATCATTTTGAACTAATTCTTATCTCTTAAAACTCAAGAAATGAATTTAACTTAAACTTAAAGTTATTATTTTTAATTATAATTAGGCTTGCGTCGACATATTATAAACGCGAAAGTTTGTAAGAATGGATGGATGGATGGATGTTTGTTACTCTTTCACGCCAGAACGGCTGAACGGATCTGGATGAAATTTGGCACAGAGATAGATTATTGTCTAGAATAGCACATAGGATACTTTTTAACCGCGGGTGAAACCGCGGGGCGCAGCTTGTTTTTAATATTTTCTTTATGTTTGTTTTACTTTGTATTTTTTGTGTGCAATAAAGATGTATTGTATTGTAAAGCGCCCCTGGCGGAAACGTATGGAGTCAAACGAAACTGAAAAAGTTTACGTCAACTATCAAAACTCACACTAGGCCTACAGGTACGGAACCCTTTAAACTGAAGGCCACATTTAACCAAGCCTAGAGAAACTCTGTAATCAATATAGCTACCTAAATTATGATGAATGGTGATAAACGATTTGAAATTATCTACGCCAGAGTACGCAGCCAATTAGCAACCACGTGACTGTATTTCAAAATCGTATAGGTGAGGTAGTAACACAGATCTAGGATGTAAAAGATCGACAGTGACGATTCGATAGTGATACAAAAAAACATTTGCGCATGCGTGAGTAAATTAGTGTTGTGAAAAGTACTCATTAATTTATCGATTGACCAAAAATGGTCGTCCGGGTGCTTGTCGATAAATATAATCTTTCGCATACCAATTGAGTTGTTTTTTGTTCCAAGTATAACACCGCTGCTGAGCTAAAATGAATATTAATCACTAAACGAGTGTTAAGCTAGGCGGAAGAGTTAGATATCAGTGCCACCATGTATCTAAATTAACATAAGAAAAGTAAATAATAAGATCATCATAATACTATCCTAGTAATTCGCTTCGAATTGTGACCCTTGACCAAATTTACTCGTATAAGTAATAATACTTATCTCATTGGTTTTGTACATTTATTTATAATTTACATATATATTATTTAATTTAATTAAATATAATTAAATTAGACTTGGATGTCAGACACCCAAAATGTGTAAATTGAATTAAAAATGATGATCAGAAATTGAAGGTACATACTTATATTTAATACAAAAATGTTTTACGCCTCATCATTCAGTACAAACTCGGAAGAATGTCAATTTACTTTTGATGGCATTGATTCAAAAATGTATGCTTTGTTTATGTATTGCACCCATCGCCTACCTAATGAACTTTGATAAAAACTATCGATAATAATGACGTCATCTTTTTATCCATCTCTAGTGAAAATCGAGCGTAAACTAACTAATATTTTAATGCTGAATTTCATCACCAATTCTGCTTTCATCTAGGAAATATAGATGTTACGAAGAAACGACAACAACATACCGCTGGTAAATCGGTTTTTGGAACCAATTTATGTTATGTTTTAGACAAAATTTAGACAAAAACATCACAATGGAATTTTCATATTTACCCATGAAACGACAAATTTTGTGGGTTACATCTTGGATTCACATCACAATTGCTAAACTTACAAGATGACATAACTGCATTTAGTTACAATTGCTCTCTTTTGAGTCTATTTATAATTATTTTAGTAAAAATATAAATCATAGGAATTTTCGCGTGTTCCCAGGTGGCGCGCTGTCATTAATGACAAAAGAAAAATTGACTAACATTTTATTTGTAGGCGACCTCTTTCTCTCTTGTGGAGTTTACATTTCCATGGAGACTTCTCTGTCCCACGCTTTGTCGGTCTTTTGCGAAGCAAAAAAAAATCTTAGGTCTGTGGGTAGTAATTACTTACGAGTAGCTAATGTTTAGAATTGAAAAGTAGCGATGGCCTGGAAGAGTTTTATCTTAACGGTAAGGCTGCCAGTTGTTGCACAAGTTTCAAGCGTTGTTATACTTCTTAGCCGACTTTCAGAGAGAGGTTCTTAATTCGTCGGAATATTTTTTCATGTATTAGTAATCACTCGAAGATGCCCAGATGTCTGACTGAACCGATTTGAAAAATTCATTTTTAGTTTCATAGGGTTTATTTTCTAGGTGGTTCTGTTTAAATTAAATCGAAACCAGTCAACCGATTTTTAAAAAATCAACAAAATTCGAAATTAATTGCAAAATTTGCCAAAGCCTCGACAAAAATCCTATCCTACTATTATTATAAACGCGAAGGTTTTTAAGAATGGATGGATGGATGGATGGATGGATGTTACTCTTTCACGCCAGAACGGCTGAACAGATCTAGATGAAATTTGGCACAGAGATAGATTATAGTCTAGAATAGCACATAGAATACTTTTTAACCGCGGGTGAAACCACGGGGCGCAGCTTGTATTCTATATAATTATCGAACCTACTTACAAAGTTTCAAGAGCATCGGAAAAAAAATGCGACCTGTACACGAAGACAGAGACCAGACCAGAGAGTTCAGACATACGAAAGCATTTTTCTCGAAGCTGAAGCACAGACGCTTCGCTTGCTAACGCTCGCCTGGTCTGTTAATAGTAAGTACAGCATCATTAATTTACGAGTATTTTTAAATAGTTTTCGGTGTAACCGTTCCGAAGACGGGTCTGAGCAGTAGCCCACTTGTACCGCCTCACTTAACTGGCGTCTTTGTACTGGTTCACTCTACAAAACTTCAAGGCTAGAGTGAATAAGTACCTTATAGGTCGTCGTGATCCATCTTAGACCACAACGTTGCTTAACATCAGGCAAGTTGATGGTCAAACGCCGACCTATTCTACATAAAAAAAAAGTTTAAGGTGACGTGTACAAGTAGCTAGTTTCATTAAATCCAATATACGAATGCTAAGACAATGTTAGGAATATTTATAAAATTAGGAATTTTTAATATATATTTTTTAAACAGAAAGAAGAGATCCAACAAAACAATCATGATAACAGTTTTGTAGCACTTGCTACGGGCTCAATAAATTGCTACGAGCTGGATAAATCGGGATCGGCTACGAGCGCTCCAGCGCGTAGCACTTGTAGCACGCTTAATGTGTATCACAAAATATTAGAGGGATTGTGTAACATTCTTGATTATGTAACGTATGAAATAATATTTTTTTCAGAAGAATTATTCAAAGCGCCTGCGTTAGAAAAAATATATTTTGTTTTTATTTGTTTTGTTTTTAAGGTATTCACTGATACTGTGAAGGTTAGGTTTCAAAGTCAAAGTCAAAGTCAAAATGTTTTTATTCAATTGGTTATCAAAGATACACTTATGAACGTCAAAGTTTTGTAATAGACTCGACCGTCTTGTTCGGAAAAAAAAGCCACTACTCAGAAGAACAGGCAAGATACTGGTTGTAAATATTACAAAACAACATATCGTCACGCCTTTCCCCCGAGGGGGCTAGCAGATGTGTAATACAACACCCACACTTCGCCGAACGATATTCAGTCCCAAATTTGACAGGGGGCGAGCCTGTCGCCATACACCGGGCTCCAGTCATGTAGCAGATGACATATAATACGCATTTAATTCTGAGACTATACATAACGTGACCATTTATTTTTTTATCAAAGCGGGACACCAACGGTAATTTACAGTAATTTTATTTTATAGTTTGAAATTAGTTAGAATTTTATTTAATTAGAATATGTGAGAATGCAATGATTATTTTAAGTTAAGTTTTTGCCGTATTATCCGCCTGACAAACAGGACTACCTAGTTCAGGCAAAAAACTTTTATTTTTCCTAAAAAAAGTTTGTATCTGATAGTTTTTATTTTTAGCATGTAGTTTTTGAAATAAAAAAAAATTATTAGTATTATTTATTAGTAAAAACTAAATATTTTTTTGGTATTTTGCTAGTGTTAATTAGAAAATCGGTAACACTAAATAATATTTGTCTTAACTTTGACTTTATATTGACTGCCTCGGTTGCTCAGTTGGTAGTGGACCTGCCTTCTGAGCTTGGGGGCGTGGGTTCGATTCCTACCTAGGGCGAACATTTATGCGATGAACATTTGTGTTTGTTCTATGTCTGGGTGTTAATATGTATTTATGTATGTATTTATAATTTCTAAGTATGTACGAGTATATCAGTCCCTGGCAGCTATAGTACAAGCTTTGCTTAGTTTGGAGTCAGGCAACCGTGTGTGGAAGTGTCAAAAAAAAAAAAGTATTTTTTTTATAAAAGAATGTAATTTTTATTTGAGTTAGCCTTAGTCGCTGCGGGCGTCTCGCAGGCGCTTCCGCTACGAGTTGCGAGTGCAGAAATAATAGGTAAACTATTTATCTTGCTGTTTGCAAAAGCGGGACATTTTTCCTCAGGCTTTAGGGACAGCGGGACAGAGAGCCTGAAAGCGGGACTGTCCCGCCCAAAGCGGGACGTATGGTCTCGTTAGCTATAGAACGTTTAATAGTATCAAGTAGGTATCAAGTTTAGTTTTCAGTTAAACGGTTATTATATCTACTTCAATAATTCTTTGTCTCACACATCTAGATTTCATGTCGGCATGTCACTTCCGGTCACGGCTTTTTACTTCTTGTTTCACTTCCCGATTGGCTATTTCCGAGTTGTGCTATATTAGTGGTCCCATTATACAAGATCTGTAAAAGATTAAAACCTATTATTTTAAAAAATATGTATTTAGCTATGATAAAGATAGAAAAAATAATAGGTGGAACTAACAAGACAGCAGGCATTTTATTAGCGTTAGTGGATGAACGGAAGATTGCCTAGTTGGAGAAGGCCCGCCTCTCAAGCTAGAGGGAGCGGGTTCGAACCCAGCCGACGGCACGCACCAATTTGTTCATTGTGTGAACATTGCGTATTGGATGTCATCTGCTACATGACTGGAGTCCAGTGTATGGCGACAGGCTTGCCCCATGACACATTTGGGACTGAATTACGTCCGGCGAAGTGTGGGTATGGTATTACACCTCTGCCAGCCCCCTCGGGGGAAGCACGCGATGATATGTCAATGTTTATGATATGTTATAGATGGATTTGAAGAATACATTAATAGAAAAAAGTGGATTCTGAAAAGACGAATAATAATGACGAATGGTGTATACGCACATACTATACAGTCTCCGCTAGAGTGCGTTAAGGGAAGCAAGATGATAATATTTATAGATTTGGGATTTTAAAAATAAATTGAATGTAATAATCATAAAATAATACAAGATGGTCAGGAAAATGTGTAAGGTAAAAGGGGGTTATAGTGTTCCTCATTATGGTATGAACAACGTTTACTATGAAGCCAATCCTGATATTGCGAAAAAACAGCTGTTCCCTTTAAAAGTTTATTGATCATCGACAAAATGTCGCAATTACTGTTTACAACTGTTTTTTTTGTAATAGCAGGGTTGGCTCTATAATTAAAAGTTGGTTGGGTATAATGATGGGTCCCTTTTCAAGATACCGGCTGTGCCGAGTTTGGGGTTCACAGATCTCACTGAATGTTTTTATAAATTTATTAGCCTAAATAAACATTTTGATTTGACTTGATTTGATTGTTGGTTTAGTACACCCTGTCCTGATAACCTTGTAAGTATTTATTGTTTTGATAAAATGTAGCCAAAATCTTGTATCAGTACCTACTCATCATTCTGTACAACTTTTACTCTGGAACTAACCTTAAAATCGTTAAAAAAACAGCTGTTTGATACATTCTGTATGTGTCAATGACATTTTACTACTTTAAGAACAGCGATCAAAGTGTTGTCCCATTATTTATCTTCTAAGATTAATCCTTGAGCGCATATTCATACGTAATTTAGGCTTGAGACACCCTTAGCTTAATTATAACCCTGTATAGACGAATAGGAATACACACATAAAAAAAATCTTACCTCTAATTATGTAAGTTGCTACTCGCTGGTTACTGTGATTTAACATAGTGATTAGTATTCAAATTTAAATTCATACTTCCTGTTACGGTGAGTTACATAGGCATTATTTGCTTCAGTACATTGTAATTAATAGCGTAAACCAGTTACTTTGTTTCCTATAGCGAGTGCAGATTTCGCAAATCTCGAGGTCGATGTGGTCGGCGCGAGTCGATGAACTTGTAAATGTAATGTACTTAACTATAACTATCTACTTCCAGTTCAACCTTCGGAAAAAACCTTCAAGTGGAAGTTCGAATCATTGAGAGCGGTTTCTGAAAATGTTTCCAACTTAGGCCCGAACTCCACCAAAGCGGAGATTTGCGGTGATGTCCGGAGCGGAGAGGAGAAGAGACGTTTTTCAGCTAGGGAGTCCATCGAAGCTAGCCCCCTAATTCTTGACGCGTGCGATTAGATCTGGTCTCTTTCAGTCCTATGACTTTTCAAATGAGAGAGACAAAGACCAGAAAATATCCGGATTTGTAGGAACAGGGGCCCCTGTGCGTGCTGCGTACTGCCTAGACTGGAGCGGAGATGTGCACCCAGTTTTTGGGTTTTATTACGCATACGTTTACAAAGACGACGAGTATATGTATGAAAATACTCATGGAAGTAGAAGCGAAAGATGTATGCCATGATCGTAGCAAGTGGAGAGAAGTGGTCTCTGCCTACCCCTATGGGAAACAGGCGTGACTATATGTTTGTATGTATGTACGTTTATATAGGGACCGTTAATAATTTTATGTTTGGCTTTTCTTATATGAAATTAAATACTTTATTTTACTTCATTTGCAATACTAGAAGAATCCTGTATCGCAATTACTACCTACAACTACAATAATAATTACAATTAATTAGGTATTGTATTATAATTTCATTGTCAGTTCATCATCACCATCATGTCAGCCCGGGAGACGTCCACTGCTGGACAACGGACTCCCCCAATGATCTCCACAACGACCGGTTCTGCGCTGCCCGCATCCTGTGTCTTCCCGCGACCATCACCAGATCGTTAGTCCACTTTTCAGGACCTTCCCACGCTGCGTCTTCCGGTCATTGTTAGTTATTTACTAGAATTTATTATGTATTATAATAATTATAATCTAATGGAGTGTTAGATCTTATCTGAGTCGTGTGATTATTTTATACTTACCTACCATTTTCTCCTAGCATTTTACAGTAATATATAGCAAGGTTAGAAGCAATTTATTTAGGAGACTTAAAATGATAAGGCAGCGCTAAACGCGTACGGTATTTTTGTAAAGGTTAAATAATTTCTAGCTTGTTTTATGATGTTGTTACTAATACATAGTGCGCCATCTATCGTACGTATTTGGCAGCCGATATCTGTAGAGAACCTTCGAACATCAACGAAGTCTTAGTTGCTATCAGTGTGAAAATTAAACAGAACTGAAGTGAGCAGGTGTTGCGATTGTCAACAACTAGATGGCGCCACCTGTCTTTTACACGACTGTTTGCCAGGGAACGTGATTTTGCGTAGAAACTGTTATCAATTAATTAAGGTACAATCGGGATAATCTTGCTAGTAAAAACCTCCTTTATTTTAAAGCCATATTAAATACTATGATATTACAATCATGCCTAATTTATTTACTTAAAGAGAGAAAATTTCGCAGCGTTCCCAGCTACCCCTCTACTCCCCGGGGTAGGATCCATCAATCCTAGGATTATGCCATTACCGGCACTTGTCTGGCCCCTACACACGGCTGGGGGACATTATCCATTGTAAAAAGTCTTTTCATTTGCCACGGCCAGATGGTCGACTCTTGGGAGCTTATTAAAGTAGGTACTTCAAACTTACTGATGATTGGTATATTTTATTTCGTTTATGAGTATTCGATCAAAGTGCTTCTTTTTCAAAAAGTTTTTTGTAAATAAATAATTCACCGAAGTGGAGCACTTTAATTGATTTACAACTATTTATACGTACTTAGTGCAATTATTTTACTTTTTTTTTATATGCCAACTTAGTCATTAAGGGTCCCGCGACGCTCTGAAATTTCCATACAAATGTACTTGTCAAATTTCTTGGAAACCATTCGTCAGATTATGATGAAATTTAGCATGTATAATTAAATGAACTATATCTCCGCCCCTACATATACATGTTCTTGGTATTTTTTTAAAAACGCCCTCAAGAGAAGATATAGCTATGAAAAATATTCGCATTTGTAAGGAGTCACTTTTGACTGATTTATTCAATAGATAGACAAAGTAAATCAAAAATCCCTTTACATAGGGAGGTTGTCTGCATCATTAGCTTTTGAATGAATCCATAATACAAGAGAAATTCTTAGTTTTTTAAGAATGATTAGAGAAGTGCAAAAGTCATAAAAAAAATGGAATTGCACTTTGATAGATAGATAGATAGATAGATAGATAAACACATTATTGTTCACACCAGAAATAACAAAAACAAAATAACAGAAAAATCTTAAACTGTAGTGTAACAACTGGCGGCCTTATCACTAAGAGCGATCTCTTCCAGGCAACCTTAGGATGGAGAGGATACTTATGAAAGAGTATGGGACACGGGTTTGCAAAAATTAACAAAAATAAGAGTGTTGATACACCTACTTTAACTATTTGAACTTTGTCACTTTGTAGATAACTTTAGAGCCTCGTCAGTATCATTATTTACTCCTTTTGCTCGTAGCCTTCTTCTAGACGAAATGGCTATAGAAAACCTTAAGCTAATGCGAAGTTATTCTAAAGTGGTCGCCGGACTCTGAAATTGCGGAGTAATCAAGTATAAATATAACTAGATTTTTTATAAAATTTGAAAATTGAATCAAATTTGAAAATTTGAATATTACGTTGATTCATTATGTCATGTAATAGGTGTAGATAAGGTAGGTTATTTAACAAAATAAAGATTTTTTTTACTGAAAAGAAATATGCCTAAAAACAATAAAAGGACTTCTCAGCAACACGCTGAATTTGGCTCAAATTCTTTTTTTTTTCCTACATACATTTTTCAATTAAGGTCAACTGGGGCAAAAGCGTCAGTGGAGCAATTGCGTCTTTCGAGAATTACTGACGAACCCTTCACAAATTCGCGACGTCCATGGGTATACCATATTCATTCTATACGAATTGGTCCCACCAAATCCGACACAGATAAATCGAATACGTATGGCTATTAACTAGAAGCGTTATTTTTCAACAACAACCTTAGCGTAGTTACCTACTTATTTTATAATAAAATGGCTGTAAGAAAGATTTACCTGTTTCTTTTTATCCGGTAACGACAGAGACGGCTGTTCAATTTATTCCGGCTTAAATTAATGACAGCTCCGTAATTTATTTGACGAAGAAAGTGCTGGTAATTTGGGACTTGAAGCTGAAAGTTAAGTTTCTAGAATATACTTATACCTCGTCACGAAAAATACTCATTTTAACTTTGGTTTCGGGAAAATGGTGGAATAAAGCCAATGATCACCGAGCGATTAGGCGATTATTATTTATATAACAGCTGTCCATTGTTGACATTAAACTTATTGAAGAGCTGTCAACTAACCCCCCTTCTACTTGTATTCCCCTTAAAGAATAATTTAGATTTTAGTTAACCAAGGTCACGGTCCCCGGAGTCTATGGAAAGTAATAAAAAAAAACCTGTCAAAAACAGTCAGTTAAATTTTTAATCGTTTGTTGAACTTTGGCCTTCAGTGGTTGCAAGAATCTTTCGGTACATTTTATGTAATTTCTTCAAATTAAGTATATCTCATGTCATTCAAGTTTTTTTTTAAATACATTATTATTTACTCAATAATTATCTTTATATATAAAATTGAAAGTCCTGGCTGACTGATATTTCAACGTACAGCCTAAACCACTGGTCTTTGAGACATACAATTAGGAGGACGTGTTCTTTGTAAAGTGTAGGTATCCACTAAGAAACTTTTCGAAATTCTACACGAGGGTGAAGTTTGTCCATGTTTTCTGTAGTTAACGCGAGCGAAGCCGCCGGCAGAAGCTAGTTTTCTTACATAGCAATTTTCTGTTATTTCTTTCGATCGGTTATATTGTCGATATTAAATTACCATTATAAACTAGTCCCTACACAATAATGGCTTAGTTAGTAGATATTCGGTTCAAGTTTCAATTCGTCCAACCACATAACTATTAAAAAAACGTAGTTTTCCCAAATTGTGTTTCTACGACTCTCATTTCGGGCCTTAAAGACTGTTTTTGCAACATCAACACTTTCTGAAAACCTTTTAAAAACCTCATCGTTTTCTCTATCCAATCTTAAATTCTAATTCAGATTCCAATTTCGTTGTCTATCGCGTAATGAATAAAAATCATCGTTTTAAAACGGAAATGCCACTTTGATCACCATTTACCCCAGTTTAGGTATTCAGCTCGCGCAAGCCAATAACTTATGAAAATCATGGCATAGGTAACCAATCAAAAACTTATTATACTCGGTTCCCTTTTACTATTTCAATAGAGAGGTATAGTTTATTGTATGACCAGGGTAAGATGAGCTCCGGACTTCCTTAGTCCTTGGGAATCCCAAATAATTCTTGGTTTGTTTGTTATGCTTTTACGCCACCGTTCATTATGAAAATTTGCAAAAGCTTTGTACGGAGTACAGAAAAGGATGTAGAGTACTTTTTGTCCCTAGAAAATTAATCGCGGGAGATACCGCAGGGCACATCTTGTGTTCAATCTAGTGTTAAATACAATACAATACAATATATCTTTATTGCACACCAAAAACTACATGAAAATCTTAAAAACTAAAATAAATTTTTCGGCAGTACAAGGGCGACCTTATCGCCTAAAGCGATTTCTTCCAGGTAACCTTTGGATGGACAAATAAATAAAGGTAGGTTCCGATAATATTTTTTCGATTTCGATTCGATTTGAGCGATGATAGCCTAGTTGGGCTTTTTGTTATTTTTGCACATCCTGTCTCATACTCATTTGTTGTATCCTCTCCATCCTAAGGTTGCCTGGTAGAGATCGCTTTTAGTGATAAGGCCGCCAGTTGTTACACTATTTAATA
The DNA here is from genome assembly GCA_911728515.1 of Peribatodes rhomboidaria. Classification (NCBI taxonomy): domain Eukaryota; kingdom Metazoa; phylum Arthropoda; class Insecta; order Lepidoptera; family Geometridae; genus Peribatodes; species Peribatodes rhomboidaria. Next base: position 12,300,665 of record OU452179.1, on the reverse strand, counting down.
AGTTTTATTATAATTTTTCTCTTGTTGTTTTGTTATTTGTGGTGTGAACAATAAAGAGTTTATCTATCTATCTATCTATCTATCAAGCCAGAGGGAGCGGGTTCAAACCCAGCCACCAACAGCACGCACCAATTTGTTCATTGTGTGAACATATGTGCGTATTGAATCTCATTCTGCTACATTGACTGGAGCCCGGTGTATGGCGACAGGCTCGCCCCCTGTCGCATTTGGGACTGAATATCGTCCGGCGAAGTGTGGGTGTTGTATTCCAGGGGTTCCGAAACTTTTAAATAACGGAACACCCACGAAATACCTTATATGTATTATATGGAACCTTATTTCAAACGATGTATACAAATAGAAGACACTAATTTTAATACGAACAAATTTTTACCTATACCTACTAATCGTACCTACATAATTACATCACAGTAAAGTGTTCTTCCCATCACATGTTTTGCTTTACTTAATAAAAATATTTGTACTTGACTGTGGTATTATTTAACAGTAGAAAATAAAATAATTTTGCGAAACCCTGATAACTTTTCTACGGAACCCCAAGGTTCCGCGCAACTCATTTTAGAAATTGCTTCTCTTGAATTTTGTTATAAATTTTGTTGTAAATTTCTAAACATCACAAAGATCTGCAAAATATTTTAGGTTAGAAAGTACAAGTAGAACTCAAGATCTTATAGGTAATTGAACCCGTAAGTATATTATTTATTGTATTATTGTTATTGTTTTCTTTGATATGTATAATTGCTTAAATGCGTTCATATTATTAAATAAATAAATAAATAAATTGTGTAATTAAACTAAAATTTGCGATAAAAACTCTGTTGTGTACTTTTTCTACTTAGGCACAAAACGGTTTTTGAAAACAATAATAATCGATTAGTTATTGATTATTCAAGTACAACTACCTCAATTAGGAAGGCTTTTCCAATTTGAGATATTATTAGGTCTTTGTCTCTCTCGTTTGACAAGTCATAGGAGTGAAAGTGACCAATCTCATCTCACGCGCCAAGAATAAGGGTCAGGACAGGACCAACTTTATTAGGCTTTTAAAAGTATCCCTACGTTTGGGTATCTGTGTGTATTTTACAAGTTTATTGAATCAGGAAATAAAGTAAGTAGGTAAAACATTGTGTGTTTTTTTTTTGTTCTACAGAGCCAGTTACCGTAGAGCTTATTCCAAAATATGTCCTATTACTACGGAAGTACGTCCTATAGTAAAATAGCCATACTAGCAGGTGTCTCACTGCTCTGGCCAAGGTGTCATAACTAACCCGCGCCTACGGAATTCAAACGAGCAATGTTCGAGAATATTCGATTGAATTTCGTTTCTGTCCCTGGGAAATATGGATTGTATTTACATTTGTGTCAGCTTTTTCCTCCTTTGTATGGGTAATTTTGTCATAGCGTACATAAGTATTGCTTTATTAAGCTTGAATAAAGTACTCTCAGATGAAGTTTAATGTAGAAAACTTTTTTTTTTTTTTTTTTTTTTATGTAACTATTATATTTTTGCCAAATGTTTTTGTAGAGTCGGAGGATTTTTTTAGGTTTAGGTCGTTTTAAATGATATGTAACTTAACAGGATATTATAAACTAGCTCCGCCCGCGGTGTTACCTGTGGTTGAAAAGTAGCCTTTGTGCTATTCTAGACTATGATCTATCCCTGGAGGGCTTATCTTACGCGTGAGATGAGATGAGATTTTATCTTGGTCACTCTCACGCCTATGACGATTCAAAAGAGAGCCACAAGGCCGAAAAAGGTGAGATGAAAATCGCAAATCTCCGAATAGGGACCCTGTGTCAAATGTCATCCAGATGCGTTTAGCTGTTCTGTCGTGATTGAGTAACAAACATTTATCCATCCATCCAAATTTTCGCATTTATAATAAACTAGGTGCGCCCTGCGGTTTTACCCGCGGTTAAAAGGTAGCCTATGTGTTAAATCCAGGGTATAAGCTACATCGATGTCAAATATTATCAAAATCTGTCTATCCGTTTGAGCGTGAAGAAGTAACAAACTCTTACACACTCACAAACTTTCACCTTTATAATATAAGTGTGGCTAGCTACGCTCCGCGGTGTCACCCACGGTTAAAAAGTTTTCTGTGTGCTATTCCTGACTATAATCTATCTCTATGCCAACTTTCATTCAGATTCGTTTAGACGTTCAGGCGTGATTGAGTAACAAACATCCATAAATTCATCCAAACTTTCGCATTTATAATATTAGCGAGAAACTAGCATTGACCAGCGACTTCGTTCGCGTTTATTCAGAAAATAGCATTCAAGAACCTTCCTCGTGATATATTGCAACTAATCAAATTTCATCAAGTTTCGTGCAATCGTTTAGTCGTGAGCCTACAAACAGACAAATTGATAGATAGAGTTACTTCGATTTAAAATATTAGTATGGATATATTAGTGTGAAACGCTTTGGTTCCTCGTTTCTAATACGGACCGCTAGAGTGTGGAATACTCTGCCAGAGTGTGTGTTCCCTGACACTTATAATCAGGGTGTCTTCAAGTCTTGAGTGAATCGGTTTCTTCCAGGCAAGCGTGCTCCATCGTAGGCCGCATCACTGCTTATCATCAGGCATGTTGGCGACCAAACGTAAGCCTAGTAAGTTATAATAAAAAAAAAGTTGTGTGATGTGAAAGTAGCTCTGGAGGAACGATCGAGTACCAGGGGGGCTATTCCTGCGCTTGAGATGTGATGAGATTTTATCATGGTCACTCTCACCCCTATGACGCTTCAAACGAAAGCAACAAGGACAAAAAAAGGTGAGATGAGAATCTCAAATCTCCGAATAGGGTCACAGGAGACTGGTGCAAGGCTTATCACACAGCTTTACTTAATAAAAGACACGCATCAAAAAGTTTTACTGTCTTTGTCTGTTTGTAACCTTTGCATGCGATTGAACTGTTGAACAAATGTTTTTAAATATTGTCAAAGCTTTCGCGAAACTCTTTCATTGAAGATTTTCAATTTTCCTTATCAACTGACAAGGAAAACTCCCTTTCGTACCGAATTTACCTAATATACTAAAATAACCAAGCGTGTTCTGAATACATGAACTGAAATCCTGAAATCAGAAATCATTTACAGTTTTCTCTATTCTGCTGGTACTGCTAGATATAGGCCTCTGAATCGATATGCCATCCTAAATACACTAAACCCAATTATAAAGGAAATAGTCGAGAGATCTCTAAGCACTGACGAGTAAATGAGCTTCTTCTCCTTGGAAGTCGGTTAAAAATACCTTGCTTTGTCATTACTGACTATTAAACAAGGACGTTAATAATTTTACCAAGTTTAAAAAAAAATCCTTTCCTTACCATTATCAAATTGAAAGTAACTCTGTCTGTCTGTCTGTTTGTAGGCTTTTCACGGCTAAACGGCTAAACGAATCTTGATAAAATTTGATAAATAGTTGCAGTATGTCACAAGGAAGGTTTTTGGATACTTTTTTCTAAATAAATAAATCTTTTTGTCATGAAATTCTGTAAATTAATAAACAATAATGCGCCGCTTACCAAATGCGCCAGACAACATTACAGAATAGTACGTAGTTGCTACTAAAATAACAATTGACAACTAAAATAAAAACTTCGCTCGAAACCAGCCAGTATTTTTTTTCATTTTCGACTCTGATCTCTTTGGTAACGGATAATTCAAAATTTGAAGTTGCAATATATCACGAGGAGGGTTTATGAAACATATTTTCTGAATAAACGTGAACGAAGTTGCCGGCAACAGCTAGTATAAATATAAAGTCTTCAGAATGAGTCTAATATCTGAATAATTAATCTTTTATAAATAAAAAACAATTCAGCCAAATTTGAGACTTTTTTGTAGCCTAATTAAACACACTGACACAAACTCTAGGTGGGTGTTGTACAATTAGTGGTACGAGTATATCACGTTTCTTTCCCGTAGAGGTAGACAGAGACCACTTCTCACCACTTTATAAGATCCTTAAACATCTTTAGCTTAGTCTACTTTCATGTGAACTGCGATGAATAGATGCTTACTCGTGTAGATATAGAAATAAATAAATTACTACCTAATAATTAGTTTACTTAAGGTCAATAATTTATAGATGGTAGTAGTTGTAAGGTTAGGAAGTTTTTTATGGTAGTTTATTTTGCATTAAGAATTGTAGCGTATAGCGATAAGGGTATTGATACAAACTGTTAAGTTTTTCAATACTTTGTGTTTTAATATGTATATATTTTACGAAATAAGTAAATTATAAAAAAAATGTGTCTTTTCATACAGGCCGCTCGGTTATTGGTTCTCTAGACTTGGTCTTTTTTCAAGACGTCTGCGTTTTGTCATCTGTTACTTTACTGGAGTCCAGTGTATGACGACAGACGCGCCCCCTGACACATTTGGGACTAAATATCATCCGGCGAAGTATGGGTGTTGTAATATACCTCTACCAGCCCCTTCGGGGGAAAGGCGTAACGGTGTGATATGTTAATAAAGTTATGTCTTCGATTTTATCGTGGTACGTTCGCCTAGATCCGACCCTTAACCGACTTGACCATTCACTTTTCCTCGTAATTATACCAAGTTACGGGAATAGGTACAGGTGTTCTAATAATCCGTTTTAGAACACCTGCACCTATTCCCGTCGCGGTAACCTGTATTCCACGTGGTCGGACGGCGGCCCTGAGGACGTTGAAATATTTACGCAGTGTTCAAACGATCATAGGCACCGCGGTTATTTCGACTCTAGCAGTGTGGCCTTGCTTTTTGGTACTGTGTATTTTTGTTGAAAATCAGGATTTTGATTTTGTAAAAAAATAGGATTGTATTAGGGTTTATCTTTCTGAATAAAAAATCGGTTAAGTGCGAGTCGGACTAGCCCACGAAGGGTTTCGTACCATCCTAAATCCTAACTAATGTTATAATGCGAAAGTGAGTTTGTTCGTTCGTTCGTTCGTTTGTTTGTTTGTAACGCTTTCACGCCCTGACTACTGAACTGACAATCTTGAAATTTTGCAAACACGATGCCGGAATTACGGAAAAAGACTTAGGGCACTTTTTATCGCGAAAAAATCAACGATTCATGTTGGACCGCAGGTGAAACCGCGGGGCGCTGCTAGTTTTCTATAAAAACGGCAAAAAATCACGTTTGTAGTATGGGAGCCCCCTTAAACATTTATTTTATTCTGTTTTTTTAAATATTTGTTGTTATAGCGACAACAGAAATACAACATCTGTGAAAATTTCAACTGTCTAACTATCACGGTTCATGAGATACAGCCTGGTGACAGACACATCGACGGACGGAAAGCGGAGTCTTAGTAATAGGGTCCTGTTTGACCCTTAGGGTACGGAACCCTAAAAGTAGGTATACAGACCGAGTGGCTGAAAACTTACAGGCTGCCTAAAGTCCTCGAAAATGTCATCATTCAGAATCATTAAAACAAACTTATATGCACTTATTTTCATTGCAACGGTGTAATAAAATAAGAAATTTCGTAGAAAAACAAAATGAGGAAAAGAGCTCTTAAATACATATAATTTACTAGCTGCCCCCGCGGTTTCACCCGCGGTTTAAAAGTATCCTATGTGCTCTAGACTATAATCTATCTCTGTGCCAAATTTCATCCAGATCTGTTCAGTCGTTCTGACGTGAAAGAGTAACAAACATCCATCCATCCACCCATCCATTCTTACAAACTTTCGCGTTTATAATATTAGTTGGATAGGATTCTCATTGCAACGGTATAATAAAACAAGTAATTTCGCAGAAAAACAAAAAGAGGAAAACAGTTACAGCTCTTATACATTTTAGTAATAAGTACCTAATTAAGTTTAAGATAAGGTCCAATAAAACACACTTTTACAAGCTCAAACCTCTCTACTCGATTCTAAAAGCTGCTTTCTTCGTAGAGCTCAGATCAAAATGTTTCTGAAAGCCTTCTAATTTGTACGCCGTTTTCTCCATGAATTACAAACAAGAAATTTTCATTACCGCAAGCAAAAAACGTTTCCGTAATTCTAAATATACAACCGAGGAAATTAAGGCTATTAAACGGCGAACGTAAATCTCATTTGAGATTTTATTCTACCGCGCGGATCTTTCAAAACAATTGAACTTCGTAAAGGGGGTTATCCACTACATAATATATCGTCACACCTTTTCCCTGAGGAGACTGGCAGAGGTGTAATACAACACCCACACTTCTCCGGACGATATTCAGTCCCAAATGTGACAGGGGGCGAGCCTGTCGCCATACACCGGGCTCCAGTCATGTAGCAGATGACATACAATACGCGCATTTGCTCACACAATGAACAAATTGGTGCGTGCCGTCGACTGGGTTCGAACCCGCTCCCTCTAGCTTGAGAGGCGGGCCTTCTCCAACTAGGCAATCATCGCTTCTGTTCATCCACTAACGCTAATAAAATGTCTGCTGTCTTGTTAGTTCCAAACGAAAAGAGCGGCAGTAATTAGTTGCTGAGATGGTTCTGATAAATACCTAGTTCGATCTGGACGGAATTTATGGTTTGACTAGCTAATCTCTTCTTCTCTCCTCTTCCCTCGTTATTTAATCCCTCTAGGAGTGCAGGGAGTGCATTTTTTTGAAAACCTTATTTTAAACACTTACGTTCTACGTTTGTTCCGGTACGTACGTATGTCCGGTAGGTATGTACGTTCCGGTGTAAATCGACAGGCTCGCCCCCCATTTGAGACTGAATATCGTCGGCGAAGTGTGGGTGTTGTATTTCACCTCTGCCAGCCCCCTCGTGGCAAAGGCGTGATGATATGTACGTTCTACGTTGCTTCTAGACTAACAACACTCAAAAGAAAATGAAGAATAGTGGAAAATTAAGGATAGAGAGTCTTAGACAACTAAGATTGTGTAAAGCAAAGAAATTGGAAAATAAATAGTTTAGAAAATTATGAATTTGGATCTCGTAGCTGGCACCAAAACACAGTGGAGTTTCAAGCCCCGATTAACTAACCCGTGATCAGCTCACTTCAAGAGTTGAACTATGTCATTTTTGGGATGCATGTGCAACGAAATGCAGTTGGATGAGGCGTGTGTTTTATATTCGTCTCTGTTTGGCGTATGAATTCAGAACGAGTGTGAACGAGTAGGGGTTATCAGGTAGATTTGGTGCGCGTAGTGGACGAGCCAGTGAGTGAGCCAGTCAAGTGATGCAGTATCGTTTAGACGGCTGAAGGCAGCGAACGTGTTGTCCGTTTCCTTTCCCACTTACGTATTTACAAACTTTGTCGTGTTTTGTTTTGGTTGTGACAGTTTCCGCGTCGGACATTATGAGAACGTAGCGTATACTGAATTAGTGACTAACCGATTAGTTTTTGTTACGCGTAAAACAATTGTTTTAATTTGAGTGTTAGCGGGTGTTAACCTTGTGTTGTTGATTGACGTGTGGTTTCGTCGGAGTTAATTTCGGCGCGTATGATGTAAGCGGAGGAGGTCCCGGGTTCGATTCCCGTGCCGTAACATGCATACTTCTATGATGATGGTGAGTATTGTTAATTAAGCTGTATTCTATAAACTCCATTGTTGTGTAGAAATTCCTCTAGTTTAGTCCCTTAGTGTCATTTTAGTATTATCTTAGGAATAGTAAACTTCAAGTATGTAGCTAGCCACTTATGTACAAATATCACCACAACTATCTATAAGTGGAGTTCGTGGCGTACTCTACAAAAGTACAAAGTGATGTTAAGCAACGGCCGGCACAGCCAGTTTTCGGATGGGTGACCACGCAGGAGACGTCGTAAGACTGAATGTCCCGCGAGTTGTCTTTATCTGTGGTTTTTAAAAGGTCTTCTAAAACTTTGTGAGTAGGTCTGACCAGCTAATACGAACTTTTATTAATAAGCAGTACATATACAAAGTAAATTCCTGAATTGTAAGTCCCTGATTATTGATTATCTATGAAATCTACTTACTATTACTAACTTGGTGGTTGCTCATCTTTTAGAACAAGAATTGATGATATATTCGACTCTACTAACACTATTTCTATAACAATAAATTATCGTTATTGTATATTGTTCTCAATTCCAAAACTAAAATAAAAAAATAACCAACGTCACTTTACATATCTTAATCATTAATTTCGTTGGCGTCCCACTTCTTTTGAATTGCAAATTGCAAGATATACCTACTGACTCTTTCCTAGGCACAGTTATGTTAAATGTTTCCTCTAATTATAGTGTCTTATGACATCTAAGAAATGCATCAGAATGTCAAGGAGTTATTCTACTTACTTTAACTATGCTACGATATTTTTTCTAGAAGGTAAACTAGCTTAAGTAGCTTTTAATTAAAAACTGACCTTTGTTTTTTGTAGAGATTTAGTTTTTTATTGAAAATGTACCTAATAGATAGACGGAATTAGTTTTAAATTTAATGACGCACTATTATTTAATGTCTATATTAATGTTCCCTTCTATCATCCATCATTCTTCTCCCCTTCTATTGTAAAGCTAACATTAATTAAATTAAAAGTAACAGAAATGTTTATCCTTACGTTTTTGTGTAACTCAAAACTTAGGTTACATAGCTTAACTTTTTTTTAAATGTAGGGCGTGTCAGATTCTTTTTGGTATCCTATCTTAGTAAGTATATGTAGATATTTAGTATAATCAGTGTTAATTTTAGTTACAAAAGGATATTAAAGTGAAAAATCCACTTCATTTTGATATGACCCAGTAGGTATATTGTATTGCAAATTGAGTTATCATAACCATGAGTCTCCACTAGTAGGGAGATCATTTTAGAGCTTTTTAAATTCCAAAATGGACATAATTAACAAAAATAAACTTGATTAAACTACCTCGATGAGTGGCTATTAATGAGGTCTAAAATAGCCATAGTACATAAGACATCAACGCGTGACCTTAGCTAACAAATAGAACGTTTAATCAATACGAAGAATCTAAGAACAAAATTCCATTTTGTTAACTACTACTGTTCGTTAACAATGCGGAATGGCATTGTTTATTTTAAACCGCCGTTCGTGAAATAGCACCACATGTCGCCCTACCGGCAACAAAGTGACGTAAGTTTTGAAAACACGAAAATACTCTTTTTACGCCGCATGTGATAAAATCAATTAAACGAAAGGCGTAAGACGCTTGTAAACTACTATGAGTTACGTCATTTTTACTCTAGAACAGTTTAATACGAGCTCTTACAACAATAGAGTATTTTGTGCGTAGAAACAATTCATACAGAATCCTGCAGGCTTATATGCGCACCGCCACAAAATCTCTCATAAATTTTTGTCGTGTGAGAGCGTGACAAAGCTACGTGTAAAGCTACGTCTGTCTCAAAATGAGAGTCGACAAATTTTGTCGCAAGGTGTATGCTAAGCCTGCTTAGTGCGAGTGCAAATCGAGATCGCTCACACACAAAGGTTTGTTCTAGGGTCGGTTTATTATTAAACCTTTTAAAATGCTTAAGCATAATTAGCAAGCTTAAGAAGGGCTACAATTGGCAAAGTTTGTTGAAACTTGACAAAGCGGTTAATTTTTCAACTAACTCTGAACAACTGAACCCTTTACAATAAGTTGGCTAGATAGCGATTTTTATGACAAAATTGACTGTTCATTCATCTCTTCTTAGTGAAAATAAAACGCTGTTCGTTCAATGGTGAGCGAATTTCTTGAGAACGACTAGGTCTATGTGGCGATTTAATTTGATTGGCTATGCGAGGCCGGACTCAGACTTGCGTGGTTAGACCCTAGCCTCTGAGGTTGAAAGCTGAGCAGCAGATTGTTTTACACTTCATGACGTTCAAGCAGATTGACGAATTTGGATGAAATTTGCAATAGAGATAAACTAGCTTATATCCTAAATTAACACATAGGCTAGCTTTACTTCTACAGCTATACTATTTAAACGCGGGTAACACCGCAGGGTGCAGTTACTTTGAAATAAAATAATAATTAATAGAATGTAGCTAAGATTGTAGTCTGGTGTAACCGTTCCGAAGACGGGTCTGAGCAGTAGCGCACTTGTAACGCCTCACTCAACTGCCGTCTTTGTACTTCAACACTCTACAAAACTCCAAGGCTAGAGTGAATAAGTACCTTATAGGTAGTCGTGCTCCATCTTAGACCATAACGTCGCTTAACATCAGGCGAGTTGGTGGTCAAACGCCTAACTATTTTACATAAAAAAAAGACTTATCTTTTTTTAATGTCGATCATAAATAAATTAAAATTCACACTGTTATTGTATATTATATAGAAATGTTTTATTACTCGCACTGAATAATTAATTATGAATTGATAACTTATTGGGTTATTGGAACAGCAGTCTGTCATTAAGTAAGAGGGCACCGGGGACCAAATTAATTATTTATGCACTGATAGTCGATTGTAAATTTATCTGGTTGTAAATATTCATAGCTACATCTAGGTTTGAATTTGGATGAGCTATGGCATGAGACGTTATGAGTCAGACTTTTGTGATTCTGGGTCACTCTGCTTTAGATACAAATAAATTTAAATTGTTTACGTTTTGTTATTTTTGATTGTGTTAATTTATGTTACGGGTGTGGTTATGTATTTATTGTTGGTGGAAGATTTTGTTTCGTCATGATGAAAATTCACGGTCACAATAATTATTTCTATTTTTAGTCGAATATGGTGAAGGTAATCTTCATGCCAACTTGTGTCAGATATTAATTTTTATGTTCGAATTCATTTTACGTGTTGTCTTCTGGATGAAAATCTTCTTTATAATCTACACGTGAAAAGTTCGGTCGGTATATAACTATACAAGCTGCGCCCCGCGGTTAAAAAATAGCTTCCGCATTAATCCAGGCCATAATTTGTCTCCGTTCAGAATTTTATTTGAAAACGTTTATCAGTTGATTTGATCCGTTTCAGCGTGAAGAAGTAACAAACAAATTCACATACAAACAAATTATTGTCTAAAATGATTATAAATCAAGTAGGATTGAACATGTTGTTAAAAATTTGATAGATACATCACTTTATAAACCGCATACAAATCTACTTTGTAAACTTTGCTTTGTCTTAGGGCGGCCCAAGATGGGCCACATTTTTGCTGAAATTCTGGCCCGGCAATAATTTTAATTGTGTCCCGGCCATGGCGTCATATGTTCCTAGGGTGGCTAATAATGGCCGGGCTACAGTCGGCTATGATGTCAGTTTTGCATGTTAGACATAGATATAGACATTAGATTAATGTCATCTCATTGCCAACTAAAAGCTCGAAACTCTTCTAACATTCTAGCCTCATTGCGGCAAACTGCAGTTTACGTTTCCGGGAATTACGAACGAGTAGTTTATCTTTATTTATAGGTCTAGACCGAGCTGCTGAATACGTGGTAGTTACTACATAAAGCGAGTTTGGGGGCGGGCCTACTACAGTAACAAAAAATAATTAGAGTAACATAATACACTAAATATAAGTTAATACTTAAGTTCTTATATAATAATCTGGAAGAAATCGCTTTAGGCGATAAGGCCGCCCTTATACTGCCGAAGGATATTTTATTGTTTAATTTTTTTCTTTACGTTTGTTCTACTTTGTATTTTTGGTGTGCAATAATGATGATATTATATTGTATTGTATAATACTTTTATTGTAAACTTAAATTCCATTCAGTCTCTCTTCTATTTTTGAACTAAGAATATGTTTATGTGTACTTAAAAAAGACAATACAGAATAAAACTTAACTTTTAATAAAAGTAAAACAAACTTTGAAGTATATATATTTACAAACTTCCGAAATTTTGCGCCACTTGGTAGAGGGAGAGTTAGCCAGCTCGATTTGACCAAACTAAGACTTTTTTAATCAAAATAAACGCCAGCACCGCGGAGATTGCATGGTTTCCGCGACGCTCCGAATTTTCCATGCAAACGCGCTTGTCAAATTTCTTGGAATCTATTCTTCAGATTGTCATGTAATTTGGCATGAACAATTCAAGAGTAACTAGAGCTATGAAAAATAATGCGCATTTGTAAAGGCATTTGTAAGTCTTTTAACTGATTTATTTAATATGTAGACAAAACAAATCAAAAATCCTTTTACATAGAGATGTTTTCTAAATCGTTAGCTTTTAAATTAACCCCTAAAACAACGAAAATTCTTAGTCATTTAAGAATGATTAGAGAAGTGCGAAAGACTTAAAATGATTTAAATTGCAATTTGTCACTCTGTAGATAACTTTAGAAGCTCATCAGTATCTTTCCTTGCATGTTCTCTCCACGAAACGGCAATAGAAAACCTTTAGCCATTGCAAAGTTAGTCTTGAATCTAAGATTAAAATCCAAATGCTTTTAAATGAAAGATATTGTAGTAGACCTCCAAGTGGTATCTGTTGGCAGCACTATTCGTTTTAATTTAGCCACAGTTTGGGGTGGTTTACCGACGAATAAGGACGTATGAAGAAGATCGTTTCTCTTGATTATGGGTCTATTTATAACTATTTTACTCATACTTAGTGCAATCGAGTCTGTCTTTATTAGCTTTTTTGCGTGCTACAAAGCAATGATAATATTTAATTAATTGGTTTACTCACATGATTACAATACAAGTAAATAATAATCATGGTTTTAAAACCAAAACCCAACAATATGTAAACCACATATCGAGTCTTATAACATGACATACAGATGGACAGACAGACAGACAGTCAGACTAATAGATGGGGAGACAGACAGACAGACGGATATAGCAAAACTATAAGAAATACTTGGTTTACTACAGAGCCCTAAAAAATATCTACAGTAACTGATGTAGGTCAACGCTTTTTTACCTAAATTATTCAGGAAAACTAAAATATTCGGTCAAACCTGCAAAATTCAGCTGACAAGCTAAATTTAGACAGAGACAACATGAATTACTTCATCAGTTACATACTTCCATATCAGGTTACAGCATCATTACCTTGTTGAATACCGTAATTAACACTTTATTGAGGTGCAAGGTTAGCAGCGGACACAAACTAGGTAATATCTCTACCGTTGATTTAGGAGTAGGTATGATGTATGCAAATTAGGTTAGTCCTACGCTACGTATAATTTATCTCAATGATCTCAACTAGTACCTTTTTTGTTGCCAGTAAGTCACACTATCGACCAAGGGAGCGAAGCGTCTATGCTTCAGCTTCGACGAAAATGCTTTCGTATGTCCGATTTCTGTCCGGATCTCCGTCCGGATACGAGTATCTGTCCAGATCTCTGTCCGGATATTCCTCTACAGGTCGCGTTTCTTAACCAATTATGCGATTAACATTTGTGTTTGTTCTATGTCTGGGTGTTAGTATCTATTTAAGTATGTATTTAAAAAATATTTAAGTATGTAAATCAGTCTCTGGCAGCCATAGTACAAGCTTTGCTTAGTTTGGGGTCAGGCGACCGTGTGTGGGAAAAAAAAATCTCTTGAAATTTTGTAAGTAGGTTCGATTTTTATATAGAATTTTTGAATTTTATAATTACCGAACCTGCTCATAAAATTTCATGAAAATTGGTTCAGGAATGCCACCTGTAGAGGAAGGCAAATGTCAGTCGCGAGGTCAACAGTTCACAAAGCCTCTAGTATTATTAAATTCGAAAGTTTGAATGGATGGATGTTTGGATGGATGTTTGTTACTCAATCACGACAGAACGGTTGAACGGATCTGGATGAAATTTGCAACATAGATAATAGTCTGGTTTAGGACATAGGTACATTTTGAACCAACGTAACACCATGAGGCGCAACTAGTAGGCCATATGTCAGAGGCCTGCAGGTGGTTTAAAAATCAGAGGCTAGGCCTATAAGGCCACTAGGGTAATAGTTTTCAGTTGAAAACTATTACCTAAATTAAATTAAATTAACATTACAAACTAAGTAAATTTCGCTTATCAACAGGCGATAGACATTTAATGCAGACTTGTTTTCAGTTGAAAAGTAAACTTTTCAACAAAAGTAAACTTTTCAACTGAAAACAAGTCTGCATTAAATGTCTATCGCCTGTTGATAAGCGACATTTACTTAGTTTGTAATCTCGATGTTAATTTCATTTTATATTAAATTTGGGTATAGCGTAGCGTACAAGCGCATTTTTTTTCCCAACTTTCTTCAATGAATTATGTAAATATTATATCATTTAAATATTTTAAATATTTATGATGTAATATTGACATATATTTTATCATGAGTATCATAAATTAATGTAGGCTTAGTTTTGAATTACCTTGTGTCTCACTGAGTGGCAATATAAAGATAACATAAAATCTAATGACTAACTAACTAAGTAACGAGTTGATCGACTCAGCGCAAACCTTGCTTACATGACCTTTGTAAATAGAAAGTACATACCCTGTACGCCTTGATGTAGTAACTAGAGATTAGATTTTCAAATCCATATTTACCTAAACTTCATTTGGTAGGTTGGTAGAGTAGTAAGGAAAACACTTTTAAACCGACTTCTAAAAAGTAGGAGGTTCTATGTTCGTCTGTATATATTTTTTCATCGAAGAATTCAGCGTTTCCGGTATCGATCGGATCGATCCGGAATCATATGCTACCTTTAAATTCGGATAAACCATAAGTTATTAAAATGTTTAGTCAAAATAAATCTGGAGAATTTCAAAACCACGTCCATGTATCTTGGCTGTTGTTAGGAAAAAGTGAATTCTAGGTAAATGTGTATTTGAATATACGATATGGTCCCTTTTCTAACGCGTAAGATGTTATCTGGTCATTGTCTCTCTCGTTCAAGAAGCCATAAGAGTGAAAGTGACCAAGATAATATCTCACGTGTCAGAATAGAGTCCCAGCAGGGAATAGAGGCAATTTGTCTTTCCACCGTTATTATCGCGCGAGAAAGAGACAAACATATCCGTATTCTAGCTTTGTCACTTCTAAGCGCGAATGAAAACGGTACAAAGACAATTTGTACCTAGTCCGTGCAAGCCCAGCTGTAGTAGAAACAGATGTCTATTCAGACTCTGCTAATTTAGCATTACAGTTATTTACAATGAATGCCATGATGTGGCCAACGGGCCACATCGGATGAGGGTGCTGAGAGGCCGCCGGCGCGAGCTAGGCTGGAACTCGCACCCTCCTCACTGCCCTGGGGCCAATGTTCCCCCATCGTCCAGCCTCGGCAAAGAGGGTATCCCTCGAGGCCGATCCCTAACTCCCCCCAAAAGGGAGGAAGAAGAACCACCTATCGTACAGTGATTCATTTGTCATAACATAACATATCGTCACGCCTTCCCCCGAGGGGGCTGGCAAAGGTCTAACACAACACCCACACTTCGCCGGACGACATTCAGTCCCAAATGTGACAGAGGGCGAGCCTGTCGCCATACACCGGGCTCCAGTCATGTAGCAGATGACATACAATAAGCACATAATTATGATCACACAATGAACAAATTGGTGCTTTCCGTCGGCTGGGTTTGAACCCGCTCCCTCTAGCTTGAGAGGTGGACCTGCTCCCAACTAGGCTGCCATCGCTATTATTACTTATCAATCGCTCGTAAATGTCTGATAAGTAGTTGCCCGGATAAAGTCGTTGAAAACAAAGGCAAAGTCAGTTTGATTCTATGCTTTATTTGTTTTGAAATCACGTGATCGGTAATTGATAACAGAGTTGGTAATGTAAGTGAATGCAAGATTGCGATATTGTAGTATTTGTAGTTGAGTGCAGCGCGAAACAGAACTCTATCGTCTGTGAGGAAAGCTGATTACGAGCTACCGTCGGTTGAATGACCTTCTATAGATAAACCCCAGTGTAGAGCAAAGTAAAATCACACTAATATTAAAAGGAAGACGATAAGTCGTTTGTGTGTTGAGAGTTACCCCCTGACTAATAAACGCTGTATTAGAAATGGGTTGACGTCACTAGCTGCGCCCTGCGGTTTCACCCGCGGTCAAAAAGTATCCTATGTGCTATTCTAGACTATAATCTATCTCTGTGCCAAATTTCATCCAGATCTGTTCAGCCGTTCTGGCGTGAAAGAGTAACAAACATCCATCCATCCATCCATCCATACATACATACTTTCGCGTTTATAATATTAGTAGGATAGGATGAGTAAGGGACAATCCGTATATTTAGCCTCGTAATGGTTTTACAGCGTTTTGTCTTTTTAAATATGATCGAGTCGAATCAATCGAACAAAGACACTGTATAACTATTCATACTAATACAACATTTATTAGTAAGATTAGTGTGTGTATATTTAAAAAAAAATGGCTGAAAAATGGCTTACAGAAACTGGATGAAATTTGAAATAGGAATAGGTTATATCCTAGATTAACACTTAAGATACTAAGGCCTGCATTCTAAAACAACGCTCAGTCTTGGATCTCGATTTCAAACTGTTTTTATGTATGGTAGCGTCGTTTTTTATCCCTACTTTGACCCATAAAAATCCTAGCATATCGGCTGACAGCGGAGTAAGAAAGCGCGGTATTTAAAAAAAACCTTTTTTTAGTTGGCTTGGAATTTTATAATCGTTGTGTATGTACGAGTACATGAGTGAGAGAATAAGGTAAAGAGTTATCGCAACCAATCAACTTTCGATTTCCACCAACAAAACACATTCTTATCAAGCTTATCAATTTACACGTAACAGCTCGTAAGACAAAATGTCTTGTAACACTTCACACGGTCGAATTCTCCTTTTACTACGGTTCCCGTGTTTACATAACATTCATGGCGGTGATTGGATCTAATTGCCGCGAAACAACCGCGACTTTACAAATATACAGACATCTTACATAATTACCTTAGTCCCAGCTATAATAGCTAGTAATGGATTAATTAGCGAATTAACAGTAATTACGAATCCTTGTGAATGCTAAAATTCACTCTTGCGAGTCGTTCCATATTATAAGATCTACAGAATCTGAGTCTCTATTGTTAAAATTATGTACAAGAACTGTTCATAACATTAGACAACTTTATGTTTGAAAGTATTTACTGTGCGGAAGCAGAAGAGACAACTTTACACTTAACTTAGATAAGTACCTGGATGACCGAGCTTTGCTCGGTATTTTTTTTTTAATTGTGTTTTTTGGAAAATAAACAATTGATTTTAGTCTAACCTCAAAGCAAACACTCATTGACTTCGTGTTACTTAACAACGCCATCTGCTGTTGTGTCGTTAAAGCAATTAGTTGCTCACAAAAAATAGTATTATTATTCGCCAATAGATGTCAGGAAGAGTCATATTTTTCAGTCATTTCTTCCAAGTTGATTTATCGATAAAACACGAATAAAATGACATTTTCTAAAAATGATTCCTAGCTAGATCGATTTATCACCCCCGAAACCCTCTATATACTAAATTGTTTGAAAATCGTTGGAGCCGATTCCGAGATTCCAATTATATATATAATAATATATATATATATATAATATAGAATTATAATATATTATATATAGAATTATATAAATATATATAATATATATATATAATTCTTGTATATATATATATATATATACATATATATATATATATATACAAGAATTGCTCATTTAAAGATATAAGATATTAGCAAATCAGAATGTAACAAGCTACAAATCTTAATGTAAAAATCTTAATCTAATAAATCGCTGCCAGCTGTAGGCAATGTACCCAAAATGCTGGCCGCATTGCCCCGTTGGATTGCGAGACTGATCCTTTGGGCAAAGTACCGGCCAGCATTTTGGTCACGAGTTGCTTCGACCAGACGCAATGATAGATCTTTAAAGATAGTTTTTGCACCTGGTCCCCACGGTCCTAAAGTTTCGACTTAGATAACATTTAAATTGTGAGCAACTCAGTTTTTTGATGAATGCAGAAATGAGCATTCGTTAAAATCTGCGTATTTTCTTGAGATATTACACTATCATCAGTCAATCTAATGAATTAGACTAAACAACTACGAGACTATGACAGGATGTGAATCTAAATCCATCCAATGCACTGCGCTCCGTCTGTGTTCGTTTTTTGTGCGTTTTATTCACGTACAAATATTTCAAGGCAGCGGCGATTAGATCTAAGATATTATTGTATTAAAACGCTAGCAGACGTGATTTGGGAGTGAATAACCTTCCGGATGTTTTGAGATGAATGTTGAACATCTGGGTACCTGTGTGTAGTAAAGATATTTGCGTAAAACGTTTAATAAACACTGAAATTGTTATCAACAGACTTAGTGTATCGACGTGATGTTATGAACGATATTGATCAATATAAAATGAAAACAAAAGACAATCAAGTGTTTGCTATGAAATTGTTGTGGAAGTACTACATAGAGAGCGACTCGAATAAAGTTATGAACGATTTTCTTTTATTTTAAGACCCAGCGCTATTTTAATGAAAGCTAAGTTATTCGTCAATCAATTCATCACTCTTCTTCGATTGCTTTGAATAACTTTCTCATTTATTCAAGGTACTAAATAACCAGCTTCATTTTTTCTTCTTTTCATCAAATATACGTACACAAAAAACATGAAAGCTTGTTAAACATACAGTAGGCAGCCCTTTGGCCGCTCGCCCATATTTCACGGGGGGATATACAAAAGCATGCGTCCCTATGGTACGCTTAATCCATACACAATAAAATATTCTACTTACTACAGATGGTGAAATGGACCACTTTTCCCACAGAACCGACTGTTCATGATTTCTAAAGAAATATCTTTTGAATGGGAATCAAATTAGTTCATTCTACATAACATAGCACACTTAATCAAATGTGCTAAATGTTGTTAATTAAATGTTGTAATAATTGATGAGATAGTGTGAATGATTTGTTTATTTATAAAGAAATACGTAAAAATGGTTAAAGACATTTATTAAGACAAATTAATAAACAAAAATTAAAATTCAACGATGTTTAAAAAATCAAATTAGTATCTAGACGTCGTCCTTAACTGTAACCACTGGTAGCTGTTAACTGCGACTTATTCCTAAGTAGGTGTTTATTCAAAAAATAGTATCCAGAAACCTCCTCCTCGTCATATAATGTAACTGATTATCAAATTTCACAAACAGAATAAAATATTAGGTAATTAAAATAAATATAATCCAATTTGTAGTTTTTAGTTAATAGTTTAAGTTTTCTTTAATTTTCTGTTATTATTTTAAGTTGTGTACAAATAAAGTTTATCCAATTTGTGTGGATTATACATATTGTATTTACCTAATATTTTATAACATTTGTAAGATATTATAAAATAACTCTATCTGTCTGTCTATTTGTTTGTAAGCTTTTTACGACTTTACGACTAAACGTATGTATCTTAGTGAAATTTGACAATCAGTTACATAATACCACGAGGAAGGTTTCTGGATAGTATTTAGAATAATCTTCATTGTTCAAAGTAGATATTAAATAATCTAAAAAATATTCTAAAGTATGGAACACACACACACACTTAGGTACAACTCTTCTTACCTTACTTTAAATATTATGACGTGAACAAAGCAGATAGGGATTGAAAGACACAAATTGTAAACCGTCGCCAGTTGGCAATTGAATGCAAATTCTTTCGGTCTTGCTTCAGTGCGCGGCGACAAAGATAGTCAGTTAGTATCTTTAGTTATGTTAAATTCACCGAGTTAAAAGGACTTACTGAGAAATGATAAAAAAGAATAATGCAAGTGAATGCCGGCTTGAGTGGTTTGTCGTCAGCCTACCAATTTTTAGACACGTTTTCTGTTTGACATTATTTGCTCTACTCTGACTACTTTATGCTAAGTTAAAACTAGTTGGGACTAACCTATGTATCAACGCAGCATAAACTATCTCCGTTTTGAACTCTATTCTAAATCTACTCAAAATCCATCGATCCGTTTTAGTGTGAAGAACTTACAAGCTTTCGCATTTATAAAATAAAAATAAGATGGGTACATTTCAAAGATTGTATGTTTCAACGTTTTGTTCGATTTTTGGTTACTCAATGACGCAAAAAGGGCTGAACGGATTTGAATGGAATTTGGAACTGAGGTAGTTTATACACCATGAGTTATCAAATACCTTACTTTTATACCAAAAAAACGAATGGTTTTTTAATGATAGCGAGTGAAATCGCAGGGCACAGCTATACACACTATAATATTGTAAAATTCGAAAGTCACTCTGCATGTCTGTCTGCTTGTCGTCTTTTCACGGCTAAACGGCTGAACGAACCTTGATAAAATTTGAAAATTGGTTACAGAAGATCACGAGGATTTTTGGATACTATTTTCTGAATAAATGCGAACGACGTCGCGGGTAACAGCTAATGGTTACATTTAGCTATGTGTGTATTGTAGTAGGAGGTACAGGGAGGGCTTCGCCTAGAATTGAGAGCAAGTAGGCTAACAATGATTATAAATTCACTCGTTTCATTTAATGCCCCTCAGGAAATGTTTGATTGAGTCGAAGCTTTACGCTGTTATTTATTACTAGCTGCGCCCGCGGTTTCACCTGCGGTTACAAAGTATCCTATGTGCTATTGCTGACTATAATCTATATATGTGCCAAATTTAATCCAGATCGGTTCAGCCGTTCTGGCGTGATAGAGTAACAAACATCCATCCATCCATTCCTACAAACTTTCGCGTATATAATATCAGTAGGATGTAGTAGTGTAGCGAAGTTACCTTATTTAGGTACCCGTATTAGTTTATGGCAATTTCATATCCTATACGCAATCTACTATGGAAATATTTAACTGCTAGATAAAACACATAACTCTATGTATTTATTAATCAAATACTTGACTAGTATTTGATGATAATTATCTTTTTCTGGTAAATCCTATATGGCTGATGCTTTTGACTTGTGACCACTATTTTCCATCATCCAGCGGTTTCTCAGACTCGTCCATTGCACTTCTGCAAACGTAGCAATAGGTCAGAGCACGAGAAAGAGACATAGATAGAGATAGAGAGGGGAGAGAGAGGGGGGAGAGAGAGAGGGGGGAGAGAGCACTAGAGAGCAAGAGAGAGCAAGAGGAATAAATGTAGGAGTCTGACAAACCGCTGAGTGATGATAATTTACTGAATAAGTAAGTAAAAGTATGACTTGCTTATTACTTAGGTAAGTGAAAAACTAGTCGCACAGTGAGTTGGACACTTCGCGGTCGACCTCTACAGATCGCATTTCTCAACCGATTCTCGTGAAGTTTTGTAGGCAGGTTCGATATTAGGTATTTTATTTCGATTAAGAAATTCGACCAGTAGAGAGAGACAGAGATCCGGACATACAAAAGCATTTTGTCGTCGAAGCTGAAGTAGAAACGCTTTGCTTACGTTCACTCGGTCGAAAAGTAAATATTTTTCTTAATTAATAACACGTTAGATAGATAGATAGATAGATAAACTCTTTATTGTTCACACCACAGATAACAAAATAACAAGAGAAAAATTATGATAAAACTTATTAAATAGCAATACAACTGGCGGCCAAATAGCAATACTACAATAAAACTTATTAATACAACTGGCGGCCTTATCACTAAAAGCGATCTCTTCCAGGCAACCTTAGGATGGAGAGGATACGACAAAACGATGAGATGTTTGAATCAAATAGTTAAGTTCAGCTAATCTTGTCACACAACATTGACACCACTTTCTCCATTACAACTCTACCTAACTGGAGCTTGGTAACTAACTCAAATCAAAAATTCATTTCCAATAGGAGTGGTAACTACAGATCTCAACGGGGGTACTTCGAGTCCCTCATGAAATATGTAAATGCATTTATAATTCAGACTCAAGAGGAGATTCCGGAGGTAATCTCGAGTTAAGATTGACTCGAGTGCCTTGAATATAAACGTTATTAACTTTCTCTGAGTATAGGAATGTTATTGATCTAAATGAAATAGCTATAGCCGATTTTTATTTGAAATTGGCTTACTTGCCATTTTGTGATTGATGTTAGACCAGCAAAAAAGTTTAGTTTAATGCAAATATGCCAATTTTACCCGACTGCACAAGAAGGAGGGTTATGTTTTCTGAGTGTATGTATGTAAGTGTGTAAATACTTAATATATGTATAAGGTTACGTTGGCACGCCCTACAGCCTAAACAGCTTGATGGATTTCGACATGTGAGGTGTCATTTGAATCGTCTTGATAGTGGAAATGATATAGGGTACAAAATTTTGCAGCCGGTTTTCAAAAAAACCTTATATTATACCGTAAAGTTACTTTTAACTTTTTAAATTTAGATTAAGTCTTAATTTTGATAAGTAGTTCAAGTTGACTAAAAACTAGCTAGGTAACAAATTTTGTTGGCGCAGCGAAGCCACCCAAACCATGACCTGGTTTCTGATATTGTAAGGCCTATGTTCACCGAAATTTAACATGGCAATGATTTGTTTAACCGTCCGTTGTGGACATGTAACTTAATGAGTGGCTGTCAAAAACAGACGGTTAAATTTCAATCACCTTACAAAGTTCCGGTACACTTTGGTCTAGGCAGCTAAATTATACTAAACCCCTTTGCGCCACTCTGCATGAAGGTCGATTTTTGGAAATTCGATATTCAATGACCGCTGTCTATAATATCGAGTCGCCCCACGGGATAAACTGGAACAAAATCACTTTTTACCCAACTGCGCAAGAAGGAGGGTCATGTTTTTCGAGTGTATAGAAAGAAAGAAAGAAAGAAAGAAATTTATTTTGAAACCATACATACAATTAACAATATAGGTAAACGACAAATAAAAGCAATAAAACAAAGTAGATACTAAAATAAATAACAAACAACAATAATAAATTACAATTATGTATGTGTTTCAAAAAAGGCTCCACCATGTATGTAATATATATGTGTGTGGTATATGGTAATGTGTGTATGAGGTTTCTTTGGAACGCCCTGCAGCCTAAATAGCTTGATGGATTTCGACATGTGAGGTGTCATTTGAATCGTCTTGATAGTAGGAGTGACGTAGGGTACGACATTTTGCAGCTATGTTTATTTGTTTTTTCTTTAATGGTGATACTTGTTAAATAGCATTTGTCCCCAAAAATGCTGTAACATTCAATA
This sequence comes from Peribatodes rhomboidaria, assembly GCA_911728515.1. Taxonomy (NCBI): domain Eukaryota; kingdom Metazoa; phylum Arthropoda; class Insecta; order Lepidoptera; family Geometridae; genus Peribatodes; species Peribatodes rhomboidaria. Next base: position 12,277,646 of record OU452179.1, on the reverse strand, counting down.
TTTTAGATGGTCCATACATTTCTGATTTTTTATTACGACTACCCATAAGTTTCATTTCCATAAATCAATGACTTAAGTATAATATTTGTTAAAACAGGTAAGCAGGTAAACATGATGCACCAAGATGATGTAACGCAAGATAAAGTTTTATCGAAATTCGATAAGTACTTTCGAGTATTTTGGGCCGGACCGATAAGGAGTCTACAAGGACTTGCCGATAATGTGCTTCTTAGATAACTTTGTTTGCAGTTGTGTATTGGAAAAATATTTGTTTAGCTTGCTAATGGGTTTGGAAGTGCATTCCTAAAGTGTATTCAGGACATTTGAATGTTTTTTATTTATAAAAAGAGTGAGACACGTCAAGTACTTTAGTCACTTCGAAGGCTTTGATTTGAAAACGTTAGCGACCTTTGGGCTAAAAATATAATGATAATAAATTCGGGACAATTTTCACACACGGTCGCCTGACCCTAAACTAAGCAAAGCTTGTACTATGGCTGCCAGAGACTTTTATACATACATAAATAAAAATATGTTAAATATCTTCTTAAATATGACAATAGCAGGGGTAACCAGTGAGAACTACCTACTAATATCAAACTACCTAATATCTATCTGTTAGGTAGCAACCGATCATCATGAGTTTTGCATTCACGTTATAAAAGGATATTTCATTCAAAAAAAAAATCCGGCTGCAAAAAATTGTACCCAATGTCACATCCACTATCAAGATGATTCAAATGAGACCTCACACGTCGAAATCCGTCAAGCTGTTTAGGCTGTAGGGCGTGCCAAAGAAACCTCATACATACACAACCACATACATAATACATGCATTCAAGAAACATAACTCTCCGTCTTGCGCAGTCGGGTAAAAAGACTTCTAGAGCGGTCATCGCAAGCTCCATTTTCAAAAGTAGAACTAAATTCAAAAAGTCCTTGTGACAGGAAACATATTCCATTTCCGTCCTTGTATCGGCTCAGCTGTGAATCAAGCAGCCACGGCAAGCGGATGCGCGCGCGCATCTCTGCCTATAATTAACATCTCACGTGGAAAAAGCAAAACTAGTAACGTAAACAAGCCACGTTTCGGTAAACTTCGGCGTCATAGATGTTTCACGCATGTGTAAAAAGACTGGAACTGTGGTACAAACTGGTATATATAGGTTATATATAGTCTGTGTCGTTGCTTGAGGTTAATAACGCGTGCGCATGGTTACTGTGTAAAAGTGTTCGAAAATTTGAGGTAAAGGATGGTTCACATTACACAGGGCCCTGCGTTTTGAATCCTAACGCATGCTGGTAATCAACCCTATGATCACTATATAACAATTTAGAACGCATGTCGCATGTGTGTTGTTTGTTATTTAATTTAGTGGACATTTTGCTTTAGGATATACTAGCTCTTTTGCCCGCGGCTTCACTCGCGTTTCTTAGCCGATGCCACTCAGGGATAATGTAGATTTCAAATGGTAAATATTTTTTTAAATCGGTCTATTAGTTTATGAGTTTATTCGTTACAATCATGCAAAAATAGAAATCTTTCATCTTTACAATAAAACAACTCAGTCCTTTGTCTCACCCGCAGTCCCACAGGAACCGTTCATTTTTTGGGGATTAAAAAGTACCTTATTTCCTTTTTTGTATCTCAGACAACGTGTATGCAAAATTTCATGCTGATCGATTAAGTAGTTAGGGCGTGAAAGCGTTGCAAACAAACAAACAAACTCATTTTAGCATTTATAATATTAGTTAGGATAGTTAGGATAATAGTGTAGAAGTATATATATATATTATCCTATTGCTCAAATTCAGAATATACCCTTGCTATTTCAGAAGAAATCTGTAATGTGAATGAAGCTTTATGAAGTTAAATTTAAAAAACCAGTTAGATTGTGAAACAATTGTGGATTAAATTAATGCTTATCATATTTCACCTGCCAGGCTGTCAGTAGGTACGTGCGCTTATCAAGGTGCGTGACTATACGTGGGTTATCGCTCTTCTACATACTATTGCTTGCTACTAACTTGGTGTTGCTTGATACAATTAGGAATGTAGTGTCGATTTATAATCTAGAGTATTAATATTATACTCATGGATAATGAAATAGTCGCTACTTCCCCACTGCTCAACTAGATTGCTCAACTAGTTGAGCAGGTGAGCAGTAGGACATAGTTTGTATTGATGAACATTTTAATGTTCTACAGCTCAACTATTTTTTGCTCATTTCAGTTGAGCAGTGGGTCATTTTTTTTTAGAATAGGTCGGCGTTTGACCACCAACTCGCCTGATGTTAAGCGACGTTGTGGTCTAAGATGGAGCACGACGACCTATAAGGTACTTATTCACTCTAGCCTTGAAGTTTTGTAGAGTGAAGAAGTACAAAGACGGCAGTTGAGTGAGGCGCTACAAGTGCCTTATTGCTCAGACCCGTCTTCGGAACGGTTACACCGGACTACATCCCGAAACACGACTAGGTCATTTCACGGCATGGCTTGGTCATTAAATCCGCTTTTTCCCCACTGCTCAACTAGTTGAGCAGTGGGTAATATTGTGTACTCTATCCATATTAGTATTTGAAGCATCGTTGATTTGAATAATGACTAGTGATGTTTATTTTATGTCACAATAAATGACTATGTACTCTACTTTTGACTGCAGACCAAATGTGGCGATTGTATTATATTTCTATTTAAATGTATTAATACTTATATTATCGACAGAGCAAGCGAAGCGTCTATGCTTCAGCTTCGACAAAAATGCTTTCGTATGTTCGTTTTCCGTCCGGATCTTCGTATTCCGCTACAGGTTTAAAAAAAACATCTCTGCGCCATTTTGAAAAAAATCCTAAAACTGACTTGGCAAAAAAAACCCTGCATAATTATCGAACCTACTCACAAAATTTTACGAGAATCGATTGAGGAATGCGACTTGTAGAGGAAGACAAACGTCGGCAGCGAGGTCTACAGCTCACTAGTATCAAAGGAAGAAAAGTATTTCTTTGCAAAACATTGAATAGGTACATTCAGCGCAAGCACAATGCTCTGGTCTAAGATTGAGCCTTCAAGGAATTTCTTCATGAAGCCAAAATATTTTCCCTGATAAAAATAAATAAAAATCATCGTCTCTTAACGCAGACACCTACAAGCTGCGTTTTATAGAATAGCTGCGTCATATTTGATTCTCGTCTGCGGTGATTTGTACGGCCGGGAATAACCAGCACGACGACGATGACAAAGACTGGTAATGACAAAGAATGGTGTTGCACTAACAGCATAAATGGAACATCCCCTGTTTTAATCAGTTTATCGTTGAACTGTAGTTACATACAGCGAATGATACACTGCTAGATGCTCACTGCTTTACGAATCGGGCGCGTGTCAGCAGGACAGAACTTCCAACCCAATTTTTTTTTAAATACGTAGGTATCTCTATCTACTAATAATATCTACTAATAATATCTACTAATATCTACTATTTTGATAAAAAAATGTTAAATGCAGTTTTCTACACTTATTAATATTTATCTTGTTAATTCTCTATTTGTGAATGTATAAATGTATGTATAAAATTATATATGTGTGTATATCAGTCTCTGGCCGCCATAGTACAAGCGTTGCTTAGTTTGGGGTCAGACAACTGTGTATGCAAGTGTCCCGAATATTACGCTCGATAAAATGGACATTGTTCCATTTTCATACCAAATACGGATCACATATTTTTAATAGTAGGTGCATGATAGAAGTTATACTAGACCTACCAATTAAATCCCGATTTCAATGAGAGCAGTAACAAGTTTAGTGACAAAATAATATCTTTATTCTAAGAAGTCTGCTAATATCTCTTCGGCTTAGGTACCTAAATATCCTATTATACATTTTAACGTTTTCTGTGGCCTGTAACTCTCGCACTTCCTACGTGCTATGAGCTCATCCTTGATTCCCGTTTGCGTGTTTACGATGCCTATGTAGGACTGCTCTAATTAGGAAATGGTGTACTTTAAATCAGAAGTGATTAATATTTGCTGGGTGGAGTTGTCACTGTCTAATCTTTCTATGTACTGGTTAGGGAGTAATGGAAATTATAATTATTGTCCTACCAATATTATAAACGCGGAAGTTTGTTAGAAGATATGGGTGGCTGGATGGATATTTGTAACTCTTTCATGCCAGAACGGCTGAACAGATCTGGATGAAATTTGGAACAGAGATAGATTATAGTCGAGAATAGAACATAATTATGATACTTTTTAACTGCGGGTGAATCCGCGGAGCGCAGCTAGTCTTTAGTATTTTTGGCTAGCAAGATTCTCAATAACAGCTCATCAGCTGTTTATCTCGTCATGATCAAAGACGTTATTTAGCTGAAATGTAAAACTGGCTTAAGATCTTTAAACAGGCTTAAGTCTTTGCTCCAGAACTCGCTATTTGCAGCATATTTGACCACTAAAATGGCCTTCACGACAATCAAGCAACCACATAAGTTGCTAAACTGACAAGCAAGCAACGCGAACTATCCACTAAAGTTGCTATCACAACAAGTAAGCGAGCAAATGACCACAAAAGTTGCCTCCACGACTAACTAGCAAGCAACCAACTCAAAATTTCCAAAGTACCATCAAGACATCAAGAATTACCGTCGAGCGTAAAATCTGCGCGTCATCTCGACACACTGTTGTTTAAATTAACATACTTTAAGGGCACAATTTACTTCTCATACTCCATATAGGGCGTTGTTATATCATGTTGCTTATGAGGTTTTGAAGCGTACGTAGCGTGGAATGAGATCATGTGATCCTTTATAAACTTGACCTACATTTAATGTTAACTGCGATAGTAAACGGTTTATTATAAAGTCATGTGTTGGTTTCAAGCTCAGTAGTGGTTTGGTTATTATTGTTATAACATCATGTTATGCTACAATATGCTTCATAATTATTTAGTTAGATATAAACCCCTTTACTGATAAACGTTGTCTAGCCTCAGAATAGTTATACAGTGTTTTGTCTTTAACGATCGAGTCAAAAAATGTAAAAGAAAGAAAAGGACCACAATACAATACAAAAAAAAAACAAATTCGAAACAGAAATCATAGCGAAATGATGTATCTTATCTATGCAGATATTAGGTATTCTCTCAAATGTGTGGTTTGGCGAGCGTTCAATCGGAATATCTGGCTAGCGTTTGCTCATTGCATTTCAGTTTTTATGTTCACCGTTTTTATTAGTCTCGGTTTCCGCAGTCGGTATATTGCATTTTTCACTGTGTATGGAAATTGGAGCGAACCGCAATCCGTATTCGTTCGTTCCCAAAAACTTGTTAAAAATAGTCTTTATTAGATTTGAAATTCTAGCAATACAATAGACTCTATTCACGCTAAATTGCTAAAATTAAAATAGCTAAAAGTATTAACGTCCTCGTCTCATACGCAGTAATAACAAAGACAGGTATATTTTCAGTTGGTTTAGATTTAGCGATTTACCTATTGGAATAGAGCCTAATTTCCTATATTGTATTTATGCTTTTTACTTTATTTGTCTCCAATTTAGTCTTCCCACAGAATTCACGCTCACTTCATGACTATAAAGATAATTTAAGAACGCAATTATTGGTTTCCGCTCAACTCTATGTAATCTACTCTCCACTGTCTATCACAAAGAACTTCAAAAATCAAAACTTGTAAACTCAAATGAGGTGTAAACAATCACGACTTTCAAATAGTCCAGATGCTCATTACCAAAGCAAGAGCGATTGCTTTGATTTGGCACGCGACTGCATACTACACTAAACATTCTGCGTGGCTCTCTGTAGATATTTGAGAAGCTGCTGCGTCTATTTTAGAGCATTGCGACACTAGGGACAAACAAACAGACATTTTTTATGACGTGAGTTTATGACTCAGCGACCTTCCCAGCGCGGCCCTTGTTGGATTCTGTTTTGTAAGCAATAATTCATGAGGGGACATGAACCATGGGATTTGAGAGAGAAATATGTTGGTCTGGGATATTCGTGGATATTTTTTACACCAATCGTTATCCAGGAGATAAATTACCAAATTTTAAACTAGCAAAAAAAAGTAGATCTCTATTAAACTGAGTTTCATAATATAGCTTCATCATCATCAACATTATGTCAGCCGGACTGCCTCGGTGGCTCAGTTGGTAGTGAACCTGCCTTTTGAGCTTGGGGGCGTGGGTTCGATTCCCACCTAGAGCAAACATTTATGTGATGAACAATTGTGTTTGTTCTATTTCCGGGTGTTAATATTTATGTATGTATGGATGTCTTTAAAAATATATATGTAAGTATAACAGTCTCTGGCAGCCATAGTACAGGCTTTGCTTAGTTTGGGGTCAGGCGATCGTGAGTGAAAAATCCCGAATATATTTATTTATTTAGCTACGGCTAGACAAAAACCTTCCCCAATGATCTCCACAATTATCGGTCTTTGCTGCCTGAATCCCCTGGCTTCTCGCGACCCTCATCAGATCGTCGGTCTACCGTGACTAAACTGCCTAATCTTGGACCAACCACAAATTTGGCAAATTCTACACTTACCGCTTGTCACAAGTACCGTCATTTTCCAAGTCGTCATTACCAGCTCATTACCAGTACACGTCGGTCACGGTACGCTCAACTCATTTCACTCGGTCGATTTCGATTTCACTGCTCTCGCGCGTGCGCGTGCGGCCGAGAAAAAACGCAGTTTACTTTTAAATTAATGTGTGAAGAGGCACGCTTGGTTGAGAGAATCGCTGTTTGATGATAGATGGATTGCAGTATCGTTTTCAAGTTTTTCTTACCGGCTGAATTGCATTTGAAATACCTATACAAAAGTTCGGTAACCGAATTTGTTGGGCTTTGTTTCCTACTGAACAAGTCAAAGTCAAAGTCAAAATGTTTTTATTCAATTTAGGTATCAAAGATACACTTATGAACATCAAAGTTTTTTTAAATAGACTCGACCGCCTTGTTCGGATAAAGAGCCTCTACTCAGAAGAACAGGCAAGAAACTTAGGGTCATTATTTTTTCGAAGAAGGGAATTATTTAAATTAGCTAATCCTGTCACTAATACTTAGATCTTTACTGAGCTAGCTAAGCTAAAGTAGCTTTCTATCTAGCTGTATTCGCTTTCGCAAGCCATTGTAAGCAAATGACTCCTTATCTCGTATCATTTGACAGAATCGAATAGCTATTATGACTTCACTTACCGGTTTGTCAACCGCACTGTGGCTTATGGTTGCCTCACTAACTTTCATCGGTACATACTCCATCTATCTTAGTATGGACAAGATTACTTCTTATTCTTAACGTAATTTTATGTTGAAATATTTTTTTCCAAGTGGCATGAACCAATAGTTCTTCGTTTTTTTATATCTTAACTAGTTGCGCCCCGCGGTTTCACCCGCGGTTAAAAAGTATCTCTGTGCCAAATTTCATCCAGATCTGTTCAGCCGTTCTGGCGTGAAAGAGTAACAAACATCCATCCATCCATCCATACATACAAACTTTCGCGTTTATAATATTAGTAGGATGTCTGGCGCATGCGCAATACAAAGTTGCTAGCAACTTCATATTATTACATTTTTATCTATATTATACCTTTCTGTTTAAAGTTTTTTTTTGTGCTATTGTGAATATTGCTGGTCAAACCTGAATGATATCGGCACAGAATTGTTGCATGTGATTACCATTTAAATTTTATTTTTACTTATTCTCACAGTCGAGATATTGGTTGGTTATTGTCTCTATCGTTTGAAACTACTGGACTAGAATATACCCGACATAATCGCATAATATTTAAATATAATAATATGTTATTTACACCAGGCTTCTTATGTCCATAGTTAAATTAAGCTAAAATAATGACACCTCATAGGTCTAACAAAATATGCCTCTGCTTAAAAATGGGTGATAACGGGTTAATAATAACAACATTGTGTCATTCTTTTTTTATTTATTTATATCGTCTTTTGTGGCAGCCCTACTTGTCACGCTAAATAACAGTAACTCATCTGTGTCTCGATTCGAAAGCGGAATTACTACTCCTTACTTCCGATATGTGGCTTTCAATTAACTCGTTCTAGAGCGATAAATATAGACATTAGCAAACATCATTAGATGTTCTAATGTTCGAGACTTACGTTTATTAGAGTTTGACTATTGACTCTCAAATTCAATTCAAGAGAAATCAGTTCAAATAACTACGTATTAATAGCGGTATCAGTGTATGTAATTGAATTTGCTTGTAAATAGGTTTTAATCATACTTACGCACACAGTTTATAAACGCGTAAGACTAGGTGATAGCCTAGTTGGAGAAGGCTCGCCTCTCAAGCCAGAGGGAGCGGGAGGCGGCCAGGCACGCATCAATTTGTTCATTGTATGAACATATGTGCGTATTGTAGCCATCTGCTACATAACTGGAGCCCGGTGTATTGTGACAGGCTCGCCCCTGTCACATTTGGGACTCTAGCGTCCGGCGAAGTGTGGGTATTGTATTATACCTCTGCCAGCTCCTTAAAGGCGTGACGATATGTAGGTCCAGGTGCGTACTTAGTATTTATATCCAACTCCGTAACCACCGAATGGAAAGAGATGAGAATAAAGAGTGAGGGCATACCTGGTATGGTTTTTCTGAACAAAGTAAAGAGTGAGGGCATACCTAGTATGGTTTTTCTGAACGAAGTAAAGAGTGAGGGCATACCTAGTATGGTTTTTCTGAACGAAGTAAAGAGTGAGGGCATACCTGGTATGGTTTTTCTGAACGAAGTAAAGAGTGAGGGCATATCTAGTATGGTTTTTCTGAACAAAGTAAAGAGTGAGGGCATACCTGGTAAGTAGCTTTGTTTGGTAACCATAAAACAACATAATTTGATAGACTAGTTTCTATGTAGGCTTGTAGGCTAAACATCTTCGACCACACTGTTATTTAAAATCACACGAACAGTAGCCAATCGTATGGGTACGTTAAGGAATTTTGTACATAACATAAACCGTCACGACTTTTCCCCCGAAGGGGCTGGCAGAGGTGTACAACACTCACATTTCACTGGACGATAATCAGTCCCAAATGTGACATACAACGAGCCTGTCACCGGGATCCAGATATGAAGCAAACGGCAATAACTCTGCAAATATGTTCACACATGTACAAATTAGTGCATGCCTTCTGCTGCGATCGAACCAGCGCCCTCTAGCTTGAGAGGCGAGCCTTATACATACTCTATCCTTTGCTCTACAAATGTTCCTTACTTATGCAGGCCATCCAACCACCCGTCAGCCACTTAACCATAATGAGCAGTGAACGACAGGAACCTCATATTCACCGTTGGTCTGTTGCAAACCCGATACCATGCGGTCACATCGCTAAATAGAACAGAGATACAGCTCACCGTGAATACAGACAGGATCACATCACATCACACTAATGTTATAAAGGAGCAAGTTTGTGAGTGTTGGGTCTGTAAGTTGGTTACTTCTTTACGCTCGAACTGATGGACGGATTTTGGTGAAATTTGATATGAAGGTAGCCCATATCCTGGACTAACACATAGGCTACTTTTTAACTACGGGTAAAACCGCAAGGCGCAGCTAGTAATATATAAATTACTCTTTGTTCAATTTTTCTTCCTAAAATTACAAAACAAAAGGGTAATAGTTAAAACTAGTGAAACAACCGGCGTTCTTATTGCTAAGAGTGCATGATCACTTTCAGGCAGCTTTCGAAAACAAGAAACTCGTAGTAATCTAATGTTCGATAAAGGATCGATTATGACGCGCGGCGAAGAGTTTCAAATCTTTAGGAGCATATTTAAAATTTACTAGAGAGGTTACGCAGGCACACACAAAGTATGAAGTGCCTGTAAAGCTTTGCTCTATCTCTGTTAAGAGTATCTCTGCAGCTTTTCTACTCTGTGCTCTCATTATCCACTTCTGTCTGCCGGCATTAATTAGTGCAACGCTGTTAGGACTGCGAATATGACCAGTTATGACCTGAGTATGGCGTGGTTGGAGTCTGTAATAAGGGTTGGCTGGTCTCCAATAGTACTTAGTAAAATATAGAGTAGTTAATTTTATTACAGTTCAACGTTCATGATTGCCTCATTTGACTTGGATTGGTGAATTTAGCTTTTATAGCTTTATGTTAGGTATAAATATTATCTACCCAAATGAGATCAATGTTGAGGAATAGGGCTCTTCGAAGGCTTGTTAGCACTTAGCTAGATTTAGATTTTTTAAGGATTTATACTTCCAGCAGTTTCAGCCTCTGCTACTAGCCACTGCTTTACGTATATGGTATAAATAGCTCCATGGAATTTTTGACGGGAACCGAAAGGGTGTGTTTTTATATTTTCTAAATCTTGTGAATTTTCTAGTATTAAAATGTAATAATGGTGGATTATTAAACTTTATCGGTTCGTTAACGTGCACGAGTGTGGGCATATGATACAAACAATACGAAACGTAACTTTCCGTGTTCTCTACAAAACTCCACTTAAAGTTTCAGTAAAGTATCCATCATGGGGAAAGGAGAGAGATTCATAACCATCATAACCGTCTTATCATCATCACTCCATCGTCTGTAAAAAAACATATTTACTTGACACTGGCACAAGACGTCGCACAAGACGTGCGACGCCAAATTCCCCTGTGGGAGTCCCCCCATTCGGAGATTTAAGATTTTCATCTTACTTTTTTTCGTCCTTGTTGCTCTCGTTTGAAACGTCATAGGTGTGAGAGTGACCAAGATAAAATCTCATCTCATCTCACGCGCAGGAATAGCCCCCCTGGACGTGGAAGCAAAAAAAGTAGCTCCATTTTCTTAAGGTACTAGGAGATTATGAATTCTTGTAGCTAGTTGGACAAGCCATCAAGCCCGTCATTTTAATCTGTTGGATCTCCAAACAAAGGTAAAATGTCATTGACACAAACTAGCCGTAACATTGACCTTTTGAGCCCAAAGATTTACGTAGCCTTGTCCTTTATAAATTGAGTATACGTAATCAGAAACAGAATTCTTCAGCAGGTATTTATTGAGAAGTACCTACTTTGTTTTGGCAGGTATTTTTTTGTATAATGAAAGATAACTTCGAAGATGTTTTCCAAACATCATTGTCAAAAGCATATCATCTACTTACACTAATGTTATGAAGTAGAATCTTGATATTTTTGTGTGTTTGTAACTTATTAACTCAAGAAATACTGATCCCATTTCAAAAATTATTTCACCATTATAAAGCTACATTATTCCTGAGTAGCTATAAAACGCGAAACCGCGGGCAAAATAGCTAGTATACAGAGTGACTGGTTGAACACTTTAGATATTCTAGGTTATCATAGTACTCATCATTATGAACAACTTTTATTATGGGACTAACCCAGAATTCGCGAAAAAAAAACTGCTGTTCCATAGAAAAATGTCAGTGACACTCGACAAAATGTATGGAACAGCTGATTTTTTTTTTGCGAATTCTGGGTTAGTCCCATAATAAAAGTTGTTCATAATGATGAGTACTATGATAACCTAGAATATCTAAAGTGTTCAACCAGTCACTCTGTATTATATTCCTATACACTTATACAATCTTGAAACCATAAAGCAAACATCCTTCCCGTCAAAAGTGTGTTTATTAGTTGATTTCTTTATTTCTCTTTCACAATAAATCAACAAAAAGACGTAAATATTTGCATAAAAATAGTTAGGAGGTCGTAAAGTGACATGTGATATTTTTATCCCGGAGAATATGATGTGCCTGTGGGATTCTCCACATGAGTGAATCTCGCGGCGCATCTAGTTAATTAATAAATATAGAGGTATAACTGAATTAAACTAGATTGCGCTTTTTATTTTACTAGGTGCGTCCCGCGGTTTCACCCGCGGTCCTACAGGAAACGTTATTTTTTTCAGGATAAAAAGTGCCCTATGTCCTTTCTGCTTTCTAACGATGAATGCAAAATTTCATGACGTTCGGTGGAGTAGTTAGGGCGTGAAAGCGTTCCAAACAAACACACCGCATTTATAATATCAGTTAGGATTAGGATCAGGATTAGGCGCGGCACGGGCCGCTTGCGACTTGCGCAGTGATCCCGATTTAGCGACTTTGTCAGTAGAGCGGATTTTTAAAGTCTTCAGCGACCTCTTCTTCATTTGGACCCCAGAAAACAAATCTACCGACATCTAGCGACTATTTCAATTAACCAAATAGTTACTTGGTCTTCAATCAACCTTGGATAATTACCAAATACCAAAAGCGTTCCGTCTCTCTTTATCATTAGACATCAACTATAATTTCAATTCAATAAATAGCTCAAAAAGCCGAAAATATTTCATAAATCTAGAGACTTTGCCAGTTTAGCGTCTCTTTTATTGCTTGAGCGGCTTCGCTTGGTAAATTAATCGTTTTTTTAATTATACAATCTTGAAAAAATATTTAGCGACATCTAGCTAGATATTTCATAAATCTGGCGACTTTTTGATACCAATTTAGCAAGATCTTTTTTTCCTAAACGGCAACTTGTTTGCGCCCCACTAAAAAGTGTTGTTCATTACATTTCTGAACGCATGTCTCCTACGGGTCGGCATCAGATCTCATTTCTGTCTCTAATATCTTACCCATATTAAGACACCAAAGCTTAGGTCTTCTTTATGAGGCAATTTTGCCTCGATTCCAGGACCTTCGTGCAATTTGTCGCTATTACATCCACATCTACACCCACACCCACACTGACGAGGTGTGGAAACGTGTAATTTACCTATTTTGGTCTTCCGTTGGTTGTCATTTGGTTAAGCAATAATTACTACATAAACTGTGGTATAGATGTGTGGTGGTGTGGTTCGTACGGAGCAGTGAGCATACCTGATTTTCAACATTCCCTTGCACAATTTCAAACTCAGTCACGAGCGCACGCACGCACACACACACACACACACACACGCGTATGCACGCATACACACACTTACTAGGAAAATTGTACTTATAACTTAAATTGCTAATACTTAAATTCAATTTTGACAACTGTAGATATTCGCTAGGACACCTCTTTAATGTAATAAATTTTCGTCCTCTTGGTTTCCACGTTACGGGCCTTGAGCCTAGTGTGGGACCGCAGGTATATCTGGGAATTGTCTTTAATTTTCAGGGATTTTTAAATCTTTGTATAAACTTGTATTTAATATTTGTATAAACTTGTGTTAAAATGTAATAATTCGTATTTTTGGAAACAAATTATCTTATCTTATCTTATCTAGATTCAACCAGTAACGATGACAAATGATAAAAAACATTTCGGTGGTAAAAAATCGTAATTAACAAGTAACATCATTAAAGTATTATAATAAAAAACCCGGCTGCAAAATGTTGTACCCTATGTCATTTATACTTTCGAGACGATTCACATGTCACCCTTAATGTTGAAATCCATCAAGCTGTTTAGGCTGTAGGGCGTGCCAAAGAAACCTCATACATACATGCACCTCCTTGCAATCGGATAAAATAGGTTCAACTAAAGTTTTTTTCAGTTAGTCTACGCTGGTCTCCCCCAGTAGACTGCAGACTTTCTATCGTCCGATAGTACGGTCGGCTTCAGGAGTATTCAAGTGCGCTCAAAACAGCGATTTACTGTCGGTCGCAATTGCCTCGCATTGCACTAGGAGCCCAACCCTACCAAACTATCGCGCAATAAAAAGTATGCAGTCTGAAAATACTCTTAATTTTATCATTTCGTGATTGAGAATATTTCATGTATACCTTCATGGAACAATGAGCCACGCCATGCCTCCGAGCCACAGAATACGCCCTCTATGTCTATGCTCCGAGCATGATCCAAAAAAACAAGGTCTAACACTCCAGGATCAAACACGTATGATGTCACTCGTCATCGTCATCCGTCTCTTTCGCACTACTAGTAAATGACTTATTTCGGTCTTGCTTAAGTATCGATTGACGTAACTACGTGTTGCCCACGTGACCGGAATGCTACACCTGGCGCAGTATATTATTATACCATGCCTACTTAGCCTGCCTACTGCCAAGTAGGCAGTAGGCAGGTACTTAGTATGTCACTTAGCATAATAAAATATAATTGTTGTAGCACAATTTTCAGAATTTCTTCTGTGGCTCTAAAGACTGAAAAAGATTGTACGTTTTTGTAATACTCGTACTATACATATTTAAACTAAACCCTCGTCAGCTAAGATCTATTTCTAACAAATCTGAGCTGTCAAAAATATTTAGGCTTTGTTTTTTTTATTGACAGCGAATTGATGAACAAAGCTTTTAGTCTAGTAATGCTTGCGTCATATCCTCGTTCGTTAGTTTGGTTTCTGTACAATACATGGATCTATTGAAAATGCTAAAATTTATTTCTTAAAGTTTTATGTTTATGTTGTCCTGGTAGCATTTTTTTCTGAATTTTAAGCTTATTAAAAAACGCTATACAGCTTCGGAGCAGTTCTACAGTGTTTTGTCTTTTTATTTCTTTTAAATTGTAACTCCTTCTAGAAGACAAAACACTGTATAATCCTACTAATATTATAAACGCGAAAGTTTGTAAGAATGGATGGATGGATGTTTGTTACTCTTTCACGCGAGAACGGCTGAACAGATCTAGATTAAATTTGGTACAGAGATAGATTATAGTCTAGAATAGCACATACATAGGCTACTTTTTAACCGCGATGAAACCGCGGGGCGCAGTTACTTCTTTATAATACCACCATTATAATATTATAGACTAGCTGCTTCCTATGTGTTATTCTAGACTAAAATCTATTTCTGTGCCAAATTTCATCCAGATCTGTTCAGCCGTTCTGGCGTGAAAGTGTAAGAAACATCCATCCATCCATCCATTCATACAAACTTTCGCGTTTATAATATATAAGTAGGAAGTAGGATAGAGTAAGAGTAAGAAAAAACGTATCCTGTGCTCCTCCGCACACTTTTTACCTTCATCCATTATCCTTCCAAATAGAGCACAAGTGCAGACAAACGCCCGATAAGGCCTATGCACACTGTAAACACGGCCATTACAGATAATGGCCCATAACCGCAGGTTAAGAAACAGTTCGTCGCCGTGCAAGGGTAATGGGGCCGCTACCGTGTGTGCCCGCTTTATGAGAGGTTGTTGATGGCTCAGGATCAGTTCAACTGGCAATGAGAAAGGATGCAGAATATGTTTTTGTTGCTTTGCCTTACTTTCCGACGTCGGAAGATGTGGCTCTTCAGTGGCTCTGTTCGGAGATTTGATTTTCATCTCACCTTTTTTCGTCCTTGTTGCTCTCGTTTGAAACGTCGTAAGTGTAAGAGTGACCAAGATAAAATCTAGCCCTCCAGATATAAGCTCGAGATCGTAACAAAGTCAAAAGTCAAAGTCAAAATGTTTTAATTCAATTTAGGTATCAAAGATACACTTATGAACGTCAAAGTTATTTAAATAGACTCGACTGCCTTGTTCGGATAAAAAGCCTCTACTCAGAAGAACAGGCAAGAAACTGAAGGGCATTATTTTTTCAAATAATAAATAAATTACTGTCTCACAAATTTTGGCTTACAACTAGGTAATATCTATAAATACTAGTGGCTACTTGGCGGAAGTGGAAGGCTCCAGACATATATATTACCTAGGTAGGGTCAACGGGGGCAAATGCGTCTGTGGGGTAATTGCGTTTTTCGAGAATTACGGATAAACCCTTCACAAATTAGGCATCTAACGCCATCTTGTACAGATCATTGTAACTAAAGATAGAAAAAAGATGTAGGTGGCGCCTAATTTGTGAAGGGTTTGTCAATAATTTCCGAAAGATGCAATTGCCCCACAGACACATTTGCCCCAGTTGACCCTAAATGAAATAGTTATTTGTAATGCAAGGCAGCAGATTGACGCATTGATATGAAACAAGCCCAAACCTTTTTTAACAAGTTTTAATACAATTTCAGTCGACTGGCGAGATAGACAATTATTAAATGAAAAAGTTCGAATTTTAAAAATAAAATCCATAATAAAATATCCGGATAAAATGCACTTTTGCACTCAGATTTGTAAAGAGAAACAGAATCTTTCTGAGCTTGTTTGGTGAAAAAATAAACTAACTTATACTTGTGAAGATACCTAATTGTTTTTTCTACGTGTTTAATTAAATCGTTAAATCGTTTTGGATTTGGCTCATAACTATAAAGAGATGAGCTGGATAAACGTTTTATGTTCCAACTTATCTATTACTTACTCAGATCAACCTAGACAATAAGATGGCGCACGGCGTATGATTTAGGTGAAGCCAAAAACCATCCAAAGACTACGATACTGTCGTATACAACACACACACATTGACGCAAAAAAACTACGCTTCTCGCTTTGTCATTCTTACCTCGACATTATGTGCATTAGTTTATGGTATAATTTCGTAAACATAAATTTACATAGTGCATTATTAAAGTGTGGCCAGGAATACATTTTGAGGTTCTTTTTAAAAACTGTACAGTTTTTTTTCAAATCAATTTTGAAAAAGCCGTAACATTATATTCTTACAAATATGTGCAGTTTTGGAATATTAAACATATTAAGGTTGTATTTTGGAAAGGAAATGGCTAACGTAGAGTTTGGGAATTAATATTAGTTTACGTGCAATTGTAAATGTTTTTCATGGCAACATTACCACGCACACAAGTTTGATGAAGAAGTGGCTTCAGTGAGATAAAACGCAGTGTCCCATCTTTTCCTCTAGGTTGATCTGAGATTATCAATTATTAAATATTAATTCAAAGGAAAACTAAAACTACGCTTAGGGTCCAAATAACCACTGTAAAGTACTAATTTATCTACTTGATAACAAACACAGTAAGCAATAACCGCTTCTAAATTACAGAATCTGCATAATTGACTAAACAGCAAACGGCAAACAGTGTATGGTAACATAAACATTTACATAAAGGTCAAATAGCACTAGGAATGGGGACTTGCGACAAAACTATTTATTTCTTTGTAATGTCACGGCAAGCTGATGTTGCATCACAGTATCTTATCGGTTGAGATGGATCACATATTATTTTAATGATATTTTAAATTCGTTTTTCAGTATTTCTATAGTGTATCAATAGTAGACTTCTGATACTTTTCTGTTAATTTTTCACTAGGCTTTTGTTGGGTGTTTTTTTTTTATTTCGTGAATAAGTCCTCGTTTGATCTCCAACTCGCCTGTTGGTAAGTGACTTGCGTGTCCTATTTTTCGATGTAATAGAATTCCCACGTTATGATGCCAAAATTCAGTTATAATTGAAACTGATAGTGCTGTTTTACACATCGATTAAGGGCGACATAAAAAACGCTCCAAAAATATTTGCCTATTTTGTCGCACGTCAAACGTCGTGTCGCATCATCTCGTGTGTCATAGTGCAGCTCAATCCTAATGTGTTTGGGATAAACAGAGATTAGCATACGAAGCATTTTGTTTGCTTTGGAAAGCGCCACGTGGGACTGTGTGATGCTGAAGGGAAAATGCTGAAAACAATGTGCTGAAAAGAAACGAAAGCAAGGACAAAGACGAAGAAATTATATTTACATAAACAGGTACTAACAACCATAGAAACCACTTTATTCTCATGACAAACGTGTTACAGTCATTCTTACAAGTAGGTAAAGATAAAATCCGGAAATAATTTAGAGTTTGGAGTTTTTTTTGACGTTTTTAACCCTCGTTTTTATAAGTTTGACGTGTCTGTATATGTGTGTGTGTTTCTGTGTGTCTGTTTGTCTGTCTGTCTGTGGCATTGTAGCTCCCGAACGGATGAATCGATTTTGATTTTGCTTGAGGTTTTTACTTTATCACCATGAAATTTTTTTTTTTTATAATATTTTTAATTATATACCATATAATATGTCCTATAAACATATACCATATAAAAACAATGCAATAAATTTATAAATTGATTTTACTAGCAGAAAATATTTTTTCATGGAGAAGTGTAAGTACGAGTAATATAAACTCTAGGAAATAGGAAATAAGCATCCTTTCTTCGATCGTCTTTGGTCTGTTGAAATATCTTGTGTAGCTTATTAAAAAAAAAAAACATAAACCTAGTAAGATGAGAGAATCACTTGCCTAATAGTAAGCCCTAGTATCACTTCAAAACCACCTAGATTTTGAAATTCAAAATGTTTTTGAACTTCAAATTGTGCACTTGTATTATTTTTTTATTACTTGTTTACTTGATTTGCATTCTAAGATATTTATTATCAGTTCGTAATCGTCCACTGCTGAGTTGCTGAGCATAAACCTTTCTTCTCGTACGCCAGTCGTCCCGGTCCTGACCATCTAATCTATATACGAGTGACATGTTTTTGGTCACTCTCACTCTTATGACGTTTGAAGCCAGAGAGACAATGACAAAAAAATATCTTGACTTGTAAGAATAGCCTTCCTGTGCCAATCTTTTTCGGTACCTCTAGCATCCTTCTAGCAAAATTCTTCCTGTCACTTTTTGTCGTGCGAGAACGTGACAAGGTTATATGTTTACATACATCTGTCTCGATAAAAAGAGTCGACATACCTATGTCGCGTTGCGTATGCTACTTTTGTCGCTTGTTCGACCCGCGACATTTACAACATCGTCAACCCAACGTTCTGAGATATTGGCTGCTCTCTTTATGGCCTAATTTCCATAAATACGAATGGTCAGATAAAGATGAAGCTCGCCGATTATTACTCATTGAATAGATAACGTAATAATGTTATGAGTGATTTAGTAACGTGAATTAACGAGTTCGTTGACCTCTCAACCTTAATAATTTGTTTTTAATCGATCATCAAGAGAGCCAAATGAATTTTCTAGCTATAATTACCGAAAATGCTGGTAGTTTTGGTTTCTCATTTAACAGCTCTCAACTCTTTGTCTCAACTTTTACTAAAGTATCAGGCCTCTATTTTATGAATGTTTGATCACAACCTTACTGTTACCTTTTTGATAGGAGACTTCATCTATTTTCTATCTTACCTATTGATATTTATGTAATAACTAACTGCGCCCCGCGGTTTCACCCGCGTTCCTACAGGAACCGTTGATTCTTCCGGGATAAAAAGTACCCTATGTCCTTTTCTGTACCCCATTAAACATGCATGCAAAATTTCATGATGATCGGTTGATTAGTTAGGGCGTGAAAGCGTTACAAACAAACAAACAAACTCACTTTCACATATTATAATATTAGTTAGGATTCAAAGATTTCAGAAGTGACCGTCCAAGTATTAAAAGGTAAAAAAGATCTCGCATCTCTTTTGATATTCCATCACAACCAGTGCCTGAAATAAATGATAAGTTAATTTGATTTCATGCAGTTAAACCAGCCCTGGAGATGGTCAAGAAGAACTGATCCAACCACAAATCATACAAATAATTTTATTTTGGGTTTAATAAGGTTAAAAGATTTAAAATTAAAGTTCAGCCATTAATGACACTAGTCGTGCAAAATTTTACATACTTAATTATGATTCCAGTAGTTATACAAATAATAATAAATAATTCCAATAATAATGTCAATTCAGCATCAAATTATTCATTATAGTTTTAGTCATTTGCAAGCCCAATTATATAAATGTAATAATTCATCGGTTTTATAGAAACACTCCTTCACTAACCACTTCTTCAGCTGTGAACAGAATCGTCTATCAGTGTACAACTCCTTACTTCTGTTTTTTTTTTGTTATTATGCCCGATACGCTGTCGAGGCCTCATTCTTTTTTTATGTTTTTCCTGAAAATATAATAACGCTATTATTACGCTTCTCAATACAACATCATTATTAGGTACAAGCTATGGAGCAGACGCATGAAGTTACTCTTGCGTGCCATCTGATATTCAGCAATCAATGAAGACCCTAATAACTGTTACATAATCTTTGCCAACCAATCATTAGGAAACCAATGCTCACTCAAATCCGACTCATTACTGTTTAATTTATCACCGTCAAAAAAGTCTTACTACTATAAGAATAGAGTTTAAAATTATGAGTTTGAATTGCAAATATCTAAGTCGAGGTGATATTGAGGACGTAGACTTCCTGCGCTAGACCTGCGTTAGTCATTATCTGCAGTTTATTACTTATTGTGTTCTAAGATCGCATTGCTTGTGTGAAGTTGTACCGTTTCCTGTTGAGAAATTGAGTGTCATTATTTTGGTTTAGTAGGTAAGTTTAGTTCTAGGAGTTAGAAATTGTTGCATAAAAGTTATCTAGAACTAGAATCTAGCAGGATAACATACATACATACAAAGAATCACGCCTCTTTCCCATAGGGGTAGGCAGAGACCACTTCTCTCCACTTGCTACGGTCCTGGCATACATCTTTCGCTTCTTCCACTTTCATGAGTCTTTTCATACACGCTCGCCAGTTACGGGTAAAGGATAACAACCTAGAAATAATTATATGTCATTCTCTCGTAGTTTGGTTCTATTTATTATACGCAACAATATAACGGAGTCTCACATCAAAGTTGCGACACCCGCCGACATTACGGTGGCGGCTGTTTCTTGACGTCGGCGACTTACATTAGAATTAAAAAGCACATGTCACGTCGGCGGGCTGTGTTGACTTTGGTGTCTAGACCAAAAAACCTTAAAATCCAAAAAACATTTTAGATGTCAATCTCTACATCTCTCAACTAGACTTTCAAAATGGTCGAGGGTCCTGTCATCAATTTTTGTGAAAAGTACCTGTATGATAAGTAAAAGTGCATGATATTTTGCTACTTTTGTCTGTCATTTTAAATAAGGAAATAAAATCCGAAAGATTACTTTCGCGATTTGTACAAAACATTAGCACAGTGATAGCAATACGAATGTGGGTCAGAAGGCGCGCCGTCAACGCCCTCTGTAATCTAGTCAATTTTTGTACAGATATAATCTGTCTTGTTTCTAGCTCCTTGGTTTGTTTTACAAGATAAGAGTTAAGTAATATGAAATTGGTTCAAAAACTATAGTTTTTGAAAAATCTATCTAGGCTGTCCTTGTTTTAAATTTAGGTACTTAGGTACAGATTTCCGATTAGGTGATTTAGTAGATTTACATGGCCTTTGAGAAAAAATAATTAGGCAATTAAATATCTCACAAGTCTCACAAGCTCTATCAATCAATATGAATCAATTTGTCATCATCGGCATTAGACAACTCCTCGCCTAATAGGTACTTAGATCTACAGAGATCTACACAGAGCTACTTAGCTTTTTATTTTGATCTACCTTCCAAGATATAAGTAACAATACAACTAGGTACATTTAGTACTAGCACGCGAGGGTGCCGGTGCATGGCTGTGGCTGCCATTCCCGGGACGGTCCTCTGAGAACGATGCCAGAGGGGTACCGGGCGATCCGTATGGAGACCCCTTGACATGCATCGAGGCTGGCCACTTGGTGGTTTTTAGTGGGTCGCCAAAAGGCAACCCCACTCTGCCCGCCCAAACGCGATTGATGGTCGCGTTTGGGCGTCTGCTTCCAGATTTTCCACCTCCCAAAAAGAAATAAAAGTATATTTAGTACAAACGAGGTATTTTATTTTATTCATAATTTATTCATAATGGTAATGTAATAGCTATTATCAACCTTAATATACAAATATGTTACAAATTCAATTAACTTAGTAAGTACTTCTGAATACATATTTCACATAAACAAGGGCTAGTCAATAAATTGACTTAATTAAGGAAAATCGTGCAAATAAATGTATATTTCGTTGAAACAATGTATTCCGGTTACCTCTGGGGCCTTATTAATGTCAGGTGAAATGACCTAGGTCGGGATAGCACATTCGTTGGCCCACTTCATGCCCTGGACGGATCTACATCGTAAATAAAACCTTTCTGCTTGAAATATTCAATAACTACGTAGGGTTGCCACTTGCCATATTCAGTACACGTTTTGAAAAAGCATAAAGTTTTGTGAACAAAAAGAAAACTTCAAAATGAATGAAGACCAGCATTCATTTTCACAATAATTCTGAAACGTATCTGATCGGAATTTTAAACTCAAATTTTTCGAATCTCAGTCTGCTTTATAACATTTTGAAATAGGAAATCGAGTATATATCCATTCGGAAGAATGAATCACGTATAAAAACGTATGAATGCGGACTGAGATGCGATGACAGATTTTTTTTAACCCGAACATAAACGTTCGCTGCTTCAGTTTTCTTTTTTAGTGTTTTCCATTAGTTGCGATTCTCTGCTTTGGCTATTCGACCTTCGTGCCACATAGCCTGGACGGACCATCACCAATCGATACGATCAATCATCCAGTGACAGTTTTCAGATTTCACCCATGGGTCAAACCTGAATACTAACCATAATTTCTGTTATCTACGAGTACTCTAATATTATTAAGTAGAAAAGATTTGTATGTTTTTTAAATGTTTGTAACGCATTAACTCAAAAACTACTGGTCCGATTTCAAAAATTATTTCACCATTAAAAAGCTACATTATTCCCAAGTGACATAGTCTATAAAACGCGAGCGAAGCCGCGGGCTAAATAGCTAGTCCCATAAGTAATGTCAATAGGCAGATTCAACCATACCGCCGAAAAGGTGAACTGTCGATTTATTTCTACGTATATAAAAACAATTTGTTAATCAAATATTGTTAGAACCATTTGCCGGCTCTAGCCCTACAATCTGTTGGTACGTTACCTACTTACATTTCACTTTTTATTTATTTACTTACTCGAAGTAGCATATAATTATATAGGAACGTGAAACTTTTGGCTCAGAACTGCTAGTACAAGTTTGCCTTTTCAGAGCAGAATAACTTCGATTGATTTTTATAAGCTCCAGACCCTACTCAAACTTCTATATTGTGTAAAAATGAAACAGACGTATTGATGTTATCGTATTTCGCTTCGTCACTTTTTTGTGTGTTTTGTAACGTTTTGTGAGCTTCTGAGAAAGAAATACAAGTATTTTATACATGTGTTTTTTGATACGCAGTCATCTTTTTGTTATGCAAAGTTTATTTTAGTTTGTTGCCAAGGAAATTGACAAGTTAGAGTGTACTTAGTTATAGAGAACCATTATTTAGTAGTACATAGGTAGGTATCTCTTATACAATGTTACTCTACCTGGCCACTCTACCTAATAGGAATTTTGATTAGGCTAATGTACTGTGGTAGTGGTACAGAAGGTATAATATAGGAAGGACTATTATAATTTATACGAAACCTAAATTCCTAGTAGGGAACTTTAGTGTGAGGGTTTAATAGTAACTTTACAACTTCCATACTATTTATTTGCAAACTGTGGTAAATATTTTTAAACAACAGGGAACTGCTAAAACAAAATATACATCAGATAGACTTACACTCGAAAGACCATTCTCATAGTAGTTGTTGGCCTCGAACGAAGGCCTCGCATATCTTAATAGCTTTGCTCAAATTCGAACTTAAAATTATCACTACATGAACTAGGTACTAGCTACTAGCCTGCAAAATTCTGCGAAGATAGGATCAACGATACTAAAATTATCCTCGAACAAAAATGCCGAGAGTTCCCAGTAGATTCTGAGACCTCGGTCAAAAGTAATTTCAATACATTGCCCTTTACATAATACGCGATACAGCACTAACCCAATGTAAACCCAGCTTAACATTTACTCAAACAGATAAAAACGTAAAAGGCTCCTATCCCTAAAGAATTCGTAAACATGATTACCGTAACATGTTGAGCCCATAAGAACCACGACATAATCCTAGCCCGAATCGATAATCCTATGGCCCATGGCGTCCCAAACTACCCCCAGAAGGAATGAAACATTCAAAATAGATCGACGTAAAAAGGAGCATTCAGGCACTGTGGGAGATACCAGATGCCATTATGTTGGAAGGACAAACAAATAAGGGTCAGATATACCCTGGGGCGTGGGGCGGACTTAGGAGGAAATTTTTGGGGCAATTAAAGAAAAAGTGAAGGTTAGTTAGAATACATGGTCCTGCCGAAACAATAATTACTAACATTTTCTTTGATACTTCGCTGTGAATTTCTGATAGTGAAAATAAATATGTCGTAATCCCTTGCTCTATAAGTTACAAAGCAACCGACTTAGCCGTTGCTTTGAGTAAACAAACTAGAATGTATAACTGATTGTAATATTTTTCTTCACGGATGACTGTCAGAAAATAAGAAGCTTCCAGATTACCACTCTACAGATAATTTTGTCGGCTTATTTAATATTTCATAGTGTTTTTTATACCCATTACTCTTACTCTACTCTTTTTTGCGATTAAAGCGCATTTATAGACGAGTTTTGGATTACTCTACGTTAGCAAACAATGATCTCCTGTAGATATTTTAGTAGCGTTGCCCACGGGCAGCCCTGAGACCGTCTCTGGCGAGACAGACCCGCAGGGCGGAATTTACACGGTCTGCCGCCTTCATGGTGTGATTCCATTAACATTTCATTCGTACCAGACGCCTGAGCTAAAACACTTTTGAATTTGTAATGTGCAAAAAACACCCTGTTTTCGTAGAGGAAGGTGAATCTATAATTTAACTATTGGATTTGAAATTTAGATAATGTTGATTTGTATTTACCAAGAAATAAAAATACAGTAGTGTCTTTTAAGATTAACTTTTCTTAAAAAAATTATCTAGGGTACACAAATAATGTATTTAGGTATAGATGAAGTTTTAAATGTACAGTTGTACATTGTTAAAGTTTTAGGCCTCTTTTTATGTTTCAGTAGCTGCATAACACAGTGTTACCCACATTTAAAAATTTCTAAGCCAATGTGCCATTGCAGAATTTAAACTCTCTGTTCCAAATTTCATTCAGCTGTTCTGGCGTGAATGAGTAACAAACATCTATCCATCTATCCAAACTTTCGCATTTATGAAATAAGTGTGACTCTTCGATAATAATGCCGCGTCATAATAAAGCAGGACATTAGCGTAAGTGCTCAATAGGCAAAAAGAGCGCGTTAATTCTTCCTAATAAAACTAACGCACGCTATCAGCTTCCAATCAATACGGCCTTGCGTCCAACAATCAATCACAATTTATGTGGACCCTTCTGCCCTCTATTGACCGATTTAAACCGACCGCCACACACTGACCCATGGCTATAACAAGCTAGTTTTCTAAAACAGGCCTCGATATGCTGGTGATGCAATCAGCATTTTGATAGCACGAATTTTGTCGGAATGCGGTTTTTGGTCCTTTAAGTTATCTAAGAGGGTTAATAGCATTGATGTCTTGCTTTATGTAACACTTAAGTATAAGTTATGCGTCGTCGGCTGGCGATATCTGTGCGGTTGCTTTGTAATTGAGTGGTCTGGCTTTGTGTGCACGCATCGGTATTTGAAAATTGTAAACAAACTGCATCAATTATTTGGAATCAATTTAAATTGTATTTGAATTGATAATCGTCGTGTTAATTCTTTTGACAGCATTTTTACCTTTTTGTATGACATTACGTTTACGTTTTTTCTTTATGTGATCAGCAGGGCTAGAACGGGCCTGAGACATATTGTCTTTCCACCGTTTTCATTATTTATTATATATTTATTTAATTAAACATATAACAATTCAATTAAGGTTAAATTGTTGTCTTAAAACCTATATCAGGTTTAACTAGACAACTAGTTCTCGAATAAAATACTTAAGTACACATAAAAGAATCTTACAAAATACAACAATAACAAATACCTACATTACACTAAAACGATGCGCCCATCGCACAAAACTGCTGTCGCTAGAACATAAAAACCAGTTCTAGTTCATCTTCGCTTAGATGTGACAAAGCTAGAACACAGATATGTTTGTCTCTTTCTTGGGGGAATAAAACTGTGGAAAGACAATTCGTCTCTGGCCCGTGCTAGCCCTTCAGCAGAGCTAGCACTGGCCTGATAGAAATTGTCTTTCAAGAGTGTTTATTTTCGCTTAGATGTGACAAAGCTAGAACATAGATATGTTTGTCTCTTTCTCGAGGGAAAAAAACTGTGGAAAGACCATTTTTTCACGGCTCATGATAGTCCTGCGGTTAGTCAAGTCTCTCTTAATTATCTATAAACTTGTTTCCTCTTTTCCTTATTTTTAAAAAGTGTTTTAACAACTGATTTGACTTTATTTTTTTTCTCTGACTGTGCTAATAGCCTAGTTGGAGAAGGCCCACCTCTCAAGCCAGAGGGAGCGGGTTCAAATCCAGCCGAAGGCAAGCATCAATTTGTTCTTTGTGTGAACATACATATGTGCATATTGTATGTCATATTAGCATTACTGGAGCCCGGTGTATGGCGAAAGGCTCCCCGTCACGTTTGGGGCTGAATATCGTCCGGCGAAATGTTGGTGTTGTAGTACACCTCTGCCAGCCCCCCGGGGACGTGGTGAGACGATATGTTATGTTAGGTTTTTTCTCTGATTCGCTGTCAGTTATCCACTAAGTGACCGAAGATCTAGCCTTATTCATTCATTATTATAAAACTCGTAATAGCCCAGCCACAATACAGTGAAAGCAACAGTCCTCACATAAATCTTAGCAAGTGCCGTCTTAGCCTACCTGTACACCAGACAAGGCATCAAAGAGTTTTGAGCTGTTTGATCGGATAACAATGTTATGTTGAATAATCCATTGATCTTTTTCTGACAAATTCAATAGCCCTATCAAGATTCTGCTAGGCCTTCCGTCAGAATTTCGAGCATTATGGCGAAATTATATGCCAAATGTGAAAATGTGTTTCAGACGGAAGCTCCTAGTTTCTCTTGGTCTTTGACTGCCTCGGTGGCTCAGTTGGTACTATACCTGCCTTCTGAGATCGGGGGCCTGTGTTCGATTCCCTCCTAGGGCAAACATTTATGTGATAAACATTTGTGTTTGTTCTATGCATGGGTGTTAATATCTATTTAGGTATGTATTTAAAAATATATATGTATTATATATCAGTCTCTGGCAGCCATAGTACGAGTTTTGCTTAGTTTGGGGTCAGACGACCGTGTGTGAAAATGTCACGAATTTATTTATTTTAGGAATAGGTTTAAAAACGATCCACTCCTTCTAAGATGCACTTGTCTAGGAAAATTTAGAGAGTTCAGTGCCAATTTTATCTCCAATGGAAAGGTGGCTTTACAGAAGTGTCGGTCCGTAGACTGCGTATTAAATTTTTATGCTTCCCATTTGGCTGTAGTGGCGAAGGCACGAAGTGCTGAATAAACTAGCAGGTAGGGCTAAATGGTACGACTTCCTTGGTATTTCTTTTTCTTCGAAAAATTCGAGAGTTTCCTTTCGTTGTTAACTTTCTTAGATTAGAGTGCTGCATATAAATTCGGTAGAGCATCATTGACATATCATCATCGTTAACCAAAGGTAGTATCTATTTTCGGGTGTATTAAAAGGATGTTTGGATCAATTTGTTCATTTGTGCGTGTTGTATGTCATCTGCTACACGACTGGAGCCCGGTGTATGGCGACAGGCTCGCCCTTTGTCACATTTGGGACTGAATATCGTCCGGCAAGTGTGGGTGTTGTATTACACCTCTGCCAGCCCCCTCGGGGGAAAGGCGTGACGATATTTTGTTTTGTTATGTTAAAAGGATGTATTTCTGTTTCTATGCTATAAGGTCAATTGGGACAAATGCGTCTGTCGTCGCGCGTCTTGCGTCAAATGGGGCATTTGCGTCTTAAAAGACGCAAATGCCCCATTTGCGTCTTTCAAGAATTACTGACAAACCCTCCACAAATTAGGCAACTAGCGCCACCTTGTACAGATTATTATAACTAAAAAAATATGTAAGTGGCGCCTAATTTGTCAGTAATTTTCGAAAGGCACCATTGCCTTACAGACGCATTTAACCCAGTTGACCCTACGTTTTGAGTAGTTTAGTAATTTATGGTTTTAGTTTTAGTTCATTTAATATTGTTTAGGACCTTTGAAATAGGTTGCTTATGTGTACAAATATAAACCTAGAGTTAGCTTTTGAGTATGAAATGAAGTTTTGTACCTAATCAGCAATGTTGTTATTGTTTCAGGTAAGAACATTTCGTCGTAAAAAACAAACGATGCCTAATTATGGGATTACGAGTAAGTACGTATTAAATATCGTCCTCCTTGACGTATCAGTCGATGGGGAACCTGGATATGTTGGTTATGTTATCCTACTAATATTATAAACGCGAAAGTTTGTAAGAATGGATGTATGGATGTTTGTTACTCTTTCACGCCAGAACGGCTGAATGGATCTGGATGAAATTTGGCACAGAGATAGATTATAGTCTAGAATAGCACACAGGATACTTTTTAACAGCGGGTGAAACCGCGGGGCGCAGCTAGTGTTATATATATATCGTAAAACCAAATTTTGTTTTAAATGTCCGGTTGTCGGGCGCGCAGTATAAAATGACCGTCGACATTTGTATTGGTAGAGGAAGATAATGGTTGGGTTTTGATGTTAATAAGGCACTTGCATAAGTAGCTACATATTTACGGTAGTACCTTCATCCCTGTCATTTATTCTTTTAAAAAAATCTTATTTACGTAATGTAATACACACCAAGGCAAGAAGTATATTCTATTTTATAATTATACTAGCTGTCACCCCGCGACTTCCTTCGCGTTTATTATTTATATATATATGTGAGCTATCCTATCTGTTAAGTTAGATCGAACTGCACACGGTGTGCAAATTTGATTGAAATCAGTTTAGTAGTTTAGGAGTCTATAGCGGACAAACAACGTGACACGTAATTTATATATATTAAGAAGAAGAAGATAAGTAGGAATTTACTTATTTATATTGGAGTGATGATAGCCTAGTTGGAGAAAGCCCACCTCTCAAGCCAGGGAGAGCGGGTTCGAACTTAGCTGACGGCACGCACAAATTTGTTCATTGTGTGAACATATGTGCGCATTGTATGTCATCTGCTACATGAATGGAGCCCGGTGTATGGCGACAGGCTCACCCCTTGTCACATTTGGGACTGAATATCGTTCGGCGAAGTGTGGGTGTTGTATTACACCTCTGCCAGCCCCCTCGGGGGAAAGGCGTGACGATATATAAGTATAAAAATACATTCCAAAATGAACAAGAAAAATAAATTCTTCGATAAAAACGTAAGTAGTTACTTAACACCCCAAAGACCTGAAAACGATTAAACTTCTTTTTCACCTGATATTAGAGCCCTAACGCGCTCCAAGATTGATAGGACCCTAATTCGCATCTATTTTATGATCCCCAAATTACTTTTACAGAAAGAACTCCTCGCTTTCTTGTAAATCCACAATCCAATATAGGGTCTCGCGGTAGGCAATTTCCCTGACCCCACATTATCATTGTAATTTCCTAATTTACACTCCGTAATGGCAACCCTACTCGCTGTATTGGGCTGTGCGGTATTACCAGTATTGGATGAGGAGCAGAAATAGAGCAGATTTTATTGTAATACGAACTGCGACCAAAGACTCTCTTTCTCTGGTGGGAGGCTTCGGCCGCGGCTAGTTACCACCCACCGGACCAAGCCATGCCGTGAAATGACCTAGTCGTGTTTCGGGATGTAGTCCGGTGTAACCGTTCCGAAGACGGGTCTGAGCAGTGGCGCACTTGTAGCGCCTCACTCAACTGCCGTCTTTGTACTTCTTCACTCTACAATACTTCAAGGCTAGAGTGAATAAGTACCTTATAGGTCGTCGTGCTCCATCTTAGACCACAACGTCGCTTACCATCAGGTGAGTTGGTGGTCAAACGCCGACCTATTCTACATAAAAAAAAAAAAAAAAAAAAAAAAAAAAGACAATGTCTGCTGTTTTAAGATTGTCATTCTGTTTTCTACTTGCTGTTACCCGCGACTTCGTTCGCGTTTAATCAGAAAATAGTATTCAAAAACCTGTAAGTAATTAGTATTCTCCCTAGCCCGTTCTTCTACAAAACAACCAAGAGTACAAAAAAGCATCATCGTTTTGTGGTCGACATACCTACAACACGCACGAAAAGCTTTGGCTCCTCATTTCTCATACGGACCGCTAGAGTGTGGAATACTCTGCCAGAGAGTGTTTCCTGACACTTATAATCTGGGTGTCTTCAAGTCTCGAGTGTATCGGTTTCTTCTAGGCAAGCGTGCTCCATCGTAGGCCGCATCACTGCTTATCATCAGGCATGTTGGCGGCCAAACGCAAGCCTATTAAGTATTAAAAAAAAAAGGTATCAAATTTCATCAAGATCCACTTAGCCATTTAGACGTAAAAAGCCTACAAACTACAAACAGAGTTACCTTTTTTATTTTTGTATTATTACTATGGATGGACTTCCATTCCTATTTGAGTAGTTTGAAACTAATTTGGTTGCCTGGTTTCCCAAAATCTGAAAACATTTGAACGACCGATCAACTGAGCTGCGATTCTTATTTTGGTTTCTTTCCAAAAAAGGTGACATAAACCATCATAGAATAAACCATCATTAAAAAAAACGATGAAAGCCTAGTTGGAGAAAACCCGCTTCTCAAGCCAGAGGGAGCAGGTTCAAACTCAGCCGACGGCACGCATCAATTTGTTCATTGTGCATTATGCGTATTATATGTCATCTGCTACATGACTGGAGCTCGGTGTATGGCGTCGCCCTCTGTCACATTTGGGACTGAATATCGTCCGGCGAAGTGTGGGTGTTGTATTACACCAGTGCCAACCCCCTCGGGGGCAAGGCGTGACGGTATGTATGTAGAATTTCACCTATTTTCATCTCACTATTTGCCCTGATTGAATAGCAAGCATCTGAAGCAGAAAGCTGGTACCTACATCCGATACCAAGGGTATCGTAGTACCACCCAAGACGCTAACTTATTCAGGGTTGTTTCACGCAGAACCCTGCGTTATGTAGATTACTTCCCACCCTGAGACCTGCCGAGTATTCCACTGAATAATATCTACCTTACCTAGACAAATACCTGCCTTCGCTCAGTCAGCTGAAAGAAACATTTGTAAACAAGAGTAAAAGCAGAGAAAGTCGGGAAAACATCATCTTTTCGGCTTGTGCTCAAAACTTTCTTTGCTTTATGATCATACTTAGTACAAAGTATTAATAGGCCAAAGACACTCATGGAAGTAACAAATGAACCAATAAAATCTAAGCTTCTTCCTTGTTAATTTAATTCGAGTGATTTAATTCGAGTCGTAAAATACCTAAAATCAGATTAGACTGTCTGTAGACGTGTGTATGCTTGTGCATTGCAACTCTGTGTATTACATATGAAGTATTATTAAATGTTATGTGCCTAGAGTCTGCAACGAAAATTCCTTTCGGTGTGATGCAATTAATATTAAACAATACCTATAGTTACTTAATAAATATGATTGTAAACCTGCAACGTTATGCGAACCCACAATTCACAACATATAACTTCATCGAATGAGCTTTTTAAGTAGCCAACATTAATTTTACATGATTTTAAATCCGCCTTTATGTGATCGTAAATTATTTTGCTTTTAAATGTCTTAAGCGAAACAATTATGGAAGCGAAAGTGAGAAGCTCGATCCTCGTCAAACCGGTAAGTACAGTGCGACAGACCTTTAAATACGAGTAAATAAAATTCTTCTTTTTTTCTTTGAAATAACCAAAGCAGTTGTCTCATTTTTACCCGACTGCGCAAGAAGGAGGGTTATGTTTTTCGAGTGGATGTATGTATGTATGAGGTTTCCTTGGCACGCCTTAAAGCATAAATAGGTAGCTTGATGGATTTCGACATGTGAGATGTCATTTGAATCGTCTTGATAGTGGAAATGACATAGAGCACAACATTTTGCAGACGGGTTTTTTTTTTAAATTTTTAATCATGTTACTTGTCTCTTTGGTGTTTAAATGTTACAAACGTATTAACAGCTCTCTTTTTCACATGTATTATTACCGCGACGCTCTGAAATTTCCATACAAACGCGCTACTCAAATTTCTTGAAAACCATTTGTCAGATTATGATGAAATTTAGCAGGTACAATTAAATTAACAATATGTCCGCCCCTATATTCTTGGTTTTTTTTAAAACGTTCTCAAGCGAAAATAGAGGTATGAAAAATATCCGCATTTTTAAACAGTCACTTTTGACTGATTTATTCAATAGATAGACAAAGCAAATCATAAATTCCATTACATAGGGAAGTTGTCTACATCATTAGCTGTATAATGAATCCATAATACAAGGGAAATTCTTAGTTACTTAAGAATGATTACAGAAGCGCAAAAGTCATAAAAAAAATTGAAATTGCCTTTTGTCACTCTGTAGGTAACTTGAGAGACTCGTCAGTATCATCACTCGCTCTCTTCGCTCGTCTTCTTCTCCTAGACGAAATGGCTATAGAATACCTTAAGCCAATGCGAAGTTAGTCTAGGTCGCCTAGGTCGAAATTAGTTAGGTCGCCGGACTCTTAAGTATCCTTGTCCCGCACTGTCGAATATTCCTTGAAACTTTTAAAAGCTTGTCGCATTAACCACTTGTTGAAAAATGGTCCTTCATTATCATAAATACAGTTTTATATTCTGCACGGTGGACAGTGACAGCTCGACAGAGACATATGGCGATGTCTATAACTCAAATTATCGATTTTTCATCGATAAAAGTTTAATGTCGGTTGCACAACCGCGATTGCGATTTTCACGACTTTTCGAACGATGCAGCTTGGAGTGATTTGATTTTTGCTGTGGCTTTTTATACTTTGCTCTTGCAATACAATATCTGATGTATTGTGACTGAAATAAAGTACAAATTTCGGGTTTATTAAATAATGAAAAATCTACAAAAGTAGACTTCCAGAGAAGAAAATTGACGATGACGGAGCGAAAGCAAAAACTAGAAACGGTATTGTTTACCTAAATTGTGATTGGGATCGTTTTGCTTTTCTGTCAGCGATAGACCTTTTCTTTTGAAGCTTGGACCTTATATAAAGATTCGTATATCCCAAACGCGCACTGAAAAAAAAGGTTGAATTGCAAATTGCAAACTTGAAACAATTTATGTAACACTAGCTGCGCCCCGCGGTTTCACTCACGGTTAAAAAGTATCTTAGTGCTATTCTAGACTATAATCTATCTCTGTGCCAAATTTCATCCAGATCTGTTCAGCCGTTCTGGCGTGAAAGAGTAACAAACATCCATCACTGGATGTTAAATCCATTCTTACAAACTTTGTCTTCAAACAAAGTCAAAGTCAAAGTTCAGATGTTTTTATTCAATTAGGGTATCAAAGATACACTTATGAACGTCAAAGTTATTTAAATAGACTCGATCGCCTTGTTCGGATAAAGAGCCTCTACTCAGAAGAACAGGCAAGAAACTGAGAGATGAGATTTAACGTTGTTAATTCTTTTCCATTCCTTCATCCATCCATCCATCTTTCTTACAAACTTTCGCATTTATAATACCAGTAAGACTAGGCAGAATAGTTTATCTTTACATTATCAAACTTATAATGATCTACTTGCCTACCCTCATTCCACTTAAATGGGGTCTGTACAGTAAAGTAAGTTCTCCAATTATCTCTACCTCTTGTCATGAAACATCCCATCACACACATCATCATCAAACTATCAAAACATTAACAAAATATCAAAACAATATGAAACTATCTTTCCTAATAAATATGCGAACTTTACACATTCATTACGATTTGATGAAACAAGTTAAGAAGCTACCGAAACAAATAATACCTATCAAACCGTATCCCAAACACAAAGCAACCATTCAATACATTTAACACTTCATTGCCGCCTGGGATGAGTCGACCCGAAACAGCGGAGTAAAAACTCGTCCCGTTCACCCCGACTCGACCCGATACAGATAATTTAAATTAGAATTTATTTTATCGCCTCTCGCGAAACTTTTTTGATTTATTAACGGGGGTTCGAATGTCACGGTGCGTTTAGTGCTGCTTCGGAATTGGATCGCAGCTTTTATCGTTGTTACTGTAAGTTTATCTGCGCTTCGTAAAACGATCGTGGAGAAGGTTTGTTAATTAATGATGCGTGAAAACATTGTACCAAAATTAGGTGCAATGTTTTTCATGGATGTGAGTTTTTATGTTTTTCTTTATGCATATTGCAACACACATTGGCTTTACACTTTGTCGATACTTGTAAATGAAACGCATTAACGTAACGTTATAACGTAATATTACTTGATATTTAAATAAATAAATAAATTCGGGACACTTCCACACACGGTCGCCTGACCCCAAACTAAGCAAAGCTTGTACTATGGCTGCCAGAGACTGATATACATACTTAGATATTTTTAAATACATATTAACACCCAGACATAGAACAAACACAAATGTTCATCACATCAATGTTTGCCCTAGGTGGGAATCGAACCCACGCCCCCAAGCTCAGAAGGCAGGTTCACTACCAACTGAGCCACCGAGGCAGTCAAATTTGTACCTTACTATAAGTTGAATATGTCGTATGTCTTCCACTTCCGTCAAGTAACCACTAGTATGTATAGATATTACCTAGTTGTAAACCAAAATTTGTGAGGCTGCTGTAATTTATTTATTTTTAGAAAAAATAATGTACCGCAGTTTATTGCCTGTTCTTCTGAGTAGAGGCTCTTTATCCGAACAAGGCGGTCGAGTCTATTCAAAAAACTTTGACGTTCATAAGTATATCTTTGATACCCAAATTGAATAAAAAAATTGACTTTGACTTTGAATACAATGTCAATAAAGTTTTTTTAAATGAATTTTATGTGTATTAAAGTCCTCTATCTTTATCCTATTTTCTTATTTCTAGAACTGAACGGCCAATACTTTATAAAATTATAACTGACTAAATAAAATACTCGAAATTTATTGAGTGGAAATTATATGATAACTAGCTGTCACCCCGCGACTTCGTTCGTGTTTATTATTTATATATATATCTGTGAGCTATCCTATCTGTTAAGTTAGATCGAACTGCACACGGTGTGCAAATTTGATTGAAATCGGTTAAGTAGTTTAGGAGTCTATAGCGGACAAACAACGTGACACGTAATTTACTATATAAACTAGCTGTCACCCCGCGACTTCGTTCGCGTTTTGAGCTATCCTATCTCTCAAGTTGGATCGATCTACACATGGTGTGCGAATTTTATTATACCTAATCGGTTAAGTGGTTTAGGAGTTCATTGAGGACAAACATTGTGACACGAGATTTATATATAGTACCTGGATGGCCGAGCTTTGCTCGGTATTTTTTTTTATTTTTTAATTGTGTTTTTTGGATAATAAACAATTGATTTTAGTCTAACCTCAAAGCAAACACTCATTGACTTCGTGTTACTTAACAACGCCATCTGCTGTTGTGTCGTTAAAGCAATTAGTTGCTCACAAAAAATAGTAGTATTATTATTCGCCAATAGATGTCAGGAAGAGTCATATTTTTCAGTTGAGATTGATTAATTATCGATAAAACACGAATAAAATGATATTTTCTAAAAATGATTCCTAGCTAGATCGATTTATCGCCCCCGAAACCCCCTATATACTAATTTGTATGAAAATCGTTGGAGCCGATTGCGAGATTCCAATTATATATATATATATATACAAGAATTGCTCATTTAAAGGTATAAGATTAAGATTAAGAAGAAGATAAGATTACTGATACAATTATTGATGACCGTTCTGAACTATCACTTATTAAGGTAAATCTGTATAAAGCTAAAGAACTGAAATCCCAATCGCTACGAAACCATTCAATCGAGACCCTATTCCTGAACATCTAATATCTTAAGTGAAACTAATCCATCGGAGGAATCTCGCTGCGATTTCGCTGTCGACAGCTATAATCTTGGCTTATGAGTCGAACTGGCTAATGTTTATCATCAGATAGCTTCAGAACATCACTATTCACCTCAAATTTCAGCCCTATGACCAAGACACACAGTTGAGTATGTCGTGGCAATTTTGTCCCAAGAAAGAGATTTCCGTCTAGCTTTCACGACCGCGTCAGGGGATATGTTTAATTTAAATCCCTGTAACTTACCAGTTATGTAATAATAACTAAGATAAGCGTAAGTACGTGTTTAAATATCAATTAAGCGGTTCAAATTGTTTTTGAAGGTAGTTAGAAGCAATCAAAGCTCCCATGTGGGATGAGATTAAACGTGTTAATTCTTAATGATATAATTACAGAGAATAAATTGCTATGTTAAAGGTTAAAAGTTTTGTCGATGATTTTTGAAGATTTAGGGTCAACTGGGGCAAATGCGTCTGTAGGGCAATTGTGTCTTTCGAGAATTACTGACAAACCCTTCACAAATTAGGCAAGTAACGCCATCTTGTACAGATTATCGCAACTTAAGATCTAGAAAAAAGATTTGTGAAGGGTTTGCCCGTAATTCTCGAAAGATGCAATTGCCCCACATACGCATTTGCCCCAGTTGACCCTAGTTATTATGGTGGTATAGTAGAGATACCTCTATTCACCAATATTGGTTTGAAATTCATACTTGAGAACTTG
The DNA here is from genome assembly GCA_911728515.1 of Peribatodes rhomboidaria. Classification (NCBI taxonomy): domain Eukaryota; kingdom Metazoa; phylum Arthropoda; class Insecta; order Lepidoptera; family Geometridae; genus Peribatodes; species Peribatodes rhomboidaria. The sequence goes on along the minus strand of OU452179.1, from coordinate 12,241,205 downwards.
GTGGCGTTCTAGGCCATCCCGCGCTTGAAATAAATACTGCGACTTTGTCGAGCACATTTTGCAAACCGATTAAGCTAATTTCGCGGTGCGATCTTTTTGTGCAAGTGAGGCTGCAATAAAGTCTTGTCAAAAAATAGTTAGCTAAAACTCAAAAATAAAAGAAACCGGGAAAATTAAAAGATTTCAAATCTTTCCACCACCAGCGGGTGCGCTGGCTCTTGATTATTTGTTGCGTTTGAAGCGATGATAGAGCGAACTATCGCTCTATCTCTATCTCTATCATCGTCTATCATCTATCGCTCTAACCCGCTCCCTCTAGGGAGTGGGTTTTAAACCGAGCCAACGGCACTCACCAATTTGTTCATTGTGTGAACATTTGTGCGAATTGTATGTCATCTGCTACATGACTGGAGCCCGATGTGTGGCGACAGGCTCGCCCTCTGTCACATGTGGGACTAAAGATCATCCGGCGAAGGGTGGTTGTTGTATTACACCTCTGACGGCTACTTCGGGGAAAGGCGTGACGATGTTACCATTTGGTTTTTTTGGTGCAACACCTAAATATTTTTTGTACGAAAATTTTAAGAGACAATAAAAAAAAAAAAGTGTTATGTTGATAAGTGATGCGTAATTTACGGGAGCAGGGTGAATGACAATCCAGAGAACATTGAAGACCAGGCTCTTGGACTTTTATGGGAAATATGATAGATTGACTGTAGGTTTATTCCAATCCAGCGTCTCAAAGCCCTCGTAAAACTTACGAGCTGGTCAGCACCGGCTAATGGCTGCACGTGCGATGAGCACGTGGGATCTCCCAGAACAGTTCACAGGCACTATACCGACACGGGATAACACTCAAAAAAGGTTCCTCTAGCTGTCCTTAAGATCATTTAATAGTTTTTAGGTGGATTCGCGACGTAGTTTCAAGTTTAAATTGTTTAGATGAAAGTGGATTTGTAGTCCATGCAGGGTTAACGACAGAACTGCGATTGATGGTGGCTAATTCCTCAAGTTCGCCGTAAGTTGGCGACACGTCAGATCGTCCAGAGTCCGGACGTATGTTTTGATCTATCATAGACACAAAAGAACGACCTATCAACAAGGTTTTAAATACTAATGCTACATAAACAAGTAGGTGAATACATATTTAAAATACAGGCTGAGATAAATACGAGTCCGCTATGAATAATGCAGCGTAATGAACTTACAGAGGCTGCAATTTGTAATGAAGGCGCCTGACCGGCGCGGAGCGGCATGCAAGCTGCCAGATACAGGGTTTAAAAGAATAGATGCTGACGCAGCGGGTATTAATTTACATAAAAAAGGATTAATTGTGTCTGAAAAATGTTGACGCAATTTTTTTACTATTATTTTTTGGTTTAAGATCGTGGCTTGGTAAATTGCGTTGGTTATTTTGTGTCCAGCTGTAGACTCCATGACATACTTTTGATACTTTACTTATTATGTGAATTTAGGTATAAGTACGGGTTTAAAGTCTTAGAATCCGACTTTAGACCCGTGTTTCATAGGTTACTGCCAAGTAAATAGAGCAAACTGGAGGTGATGGATTGAAAAAGGATTTGTGTGAGACACAGCTGTCTTACATAACATATACAAATGTAACGAAAGAGTCCCGACATGATTTTTCCCATACACAGACACCAAATCGAGCGTGAATGAAAAATGTGCCACCTTTCAAATGTTAAACGAGTGTCAATCAAATGTTTATCTTCTATAAAACATCGCGTCATTACGAAAAGTCATTCATGGACCATGCATCCATGAGTTGTATAAACACATTTGTGTCTCTGATTTTGCGCTCGGAACTTTTCCTTAATTTTGGGCCCGGAATTGACTGACCTACATCATGGGTGCAAACAAGTATCCATAACAAACTCAGTCGTTTTGTCCTAATATGTATCATGATTTTTGTATGGCTCTCGCTACGGCCTCTACCGACATTGTCTCATAACCATGTAGATATGGTGTCGGTTCACATTTGCGCCACATCGCTGTGTCAAAGTCCAAGTTTGTTTAACCGTCTCATCGCCGCCGTTGGTCCCTCATTTCCCTTCGTCAGCGTATAAAAATAGCGCGTCAAAAATGCAAGCTCGAACGTAAACAAACAACACTGTTTGTTAGACGAAGTGTTGCCAGGGCAATACATTTGCTTTACATTGGTTGAATTTCTTAAAATAAGTAGGAATTTTAATGTAAAATAAGGAATGCGAAAACATAACGTGCGCTCGGTTTAGCTCTACCTTTGCGTTGACGTGCTTATAATTCATTTGATATTTTGTCTGGTATTTTGATTAAGATGATTTATGTGTAAGTGTTTGCATAAATCCATTTGGAATATTTGAAAGCCCCCAGAAATAAGAAACTCGTATTACTCTGGCAACACTGATTCTGATTTCATTCGGCAACGGTCGCACCATACGCAAAAGCGACGTCACTTGCGTTGACTATAAAATGTGAGCGAAATGGCGGGAAAACGGCAACTTTAGCCATTCATGAAGCTTGGCAATGAATGAGTTAGGAGCAGGGGCGAGGCGAGGCCAACAGGCGATCAACGTAAAGGAAGCTACACACGAACCTGTTTGGGCATACATACATTTAGCGAACGTCAAACACCTTGGTCCCGAATATTAAACGGCCGACAGGCCAGACAGGCCAAGACAGGCAAGCGATGATTCATGATAGCCTACTTGGAGAAGGCCCGCCTCTCAAGCCAGAGGGAGCGGGTTCGAGCCCAGCCGACGGCACACACCAATTTGTTTATTGTGTGAACATAATATGTGCGTATTGTATGTCATCTGCTACGTGACTGGAGCCTGGTGTATGGCGACAGGCTCGCCCCCTGTCACATTTGGGACTGAATATCTACTGGCGAATATCGGTGGGTGTTGTATTACACCTCTGCCAGCTCCTTCGGGTGAAAGGCGTGACGACAGGCCAGTCTAGAAAGAGGTGAGAGACGAGCTCGATGCTTATGAGAGCCAAACATGCTAAAAAAAGAGAGTTATGGAAAGTAAAGATATTTTTGTTCAACAGTGGAACGAAACGAGCTAATGTCATAACATTTGGCATTCCTCATAAACTACGCGCAGGCTTTGCGTAGCTTTTGATGGCAAATTGTGATATCTAGAGCAGATTTAAATTGTAGATGATTGTGTTGGAAAAAAGTCATGTTTCTTCAGCTTTATTCACGGAACAGCCATCTAGATGACATTTTTGTAACTATAAAAATGTCTAAATGACATTTGATGTATGACAAGTATGTCATCTTGATGGCTCTCCCGTGAATCAAGCTATGTTAAACGAACTACAGGTTTGTTCAGTTTTCGCTGAACTAACCTAATCTAAAGATTAGACACAATTATATGCTGTTCTATGTATACTAGTTCGTTGTTAGAGACTGTGGTTATACAATCTAGAAATACAGTCAGATCGGACGGAACCGACTATGTGAAAGCCTCATAACATTACAAAGGAGAATGCAAATCAAGCCCACCCGAATATGATGTGAAATATGAAGCTTGGGATAAAACCGGGCTAAAGCTACGTATTCACATTGTACGAATGTTAACGATGTCCAATATTTTTTTAGAATTTCGCGTGTGGAATACAGGTGAACAAAATAACTTATAAATGAGTATAAATGATTTGACTTTTTGACTAAAAATCCTTCCTACTAATATTATAAACGCGAAAGTTTGTAAGAATGGATGGATGGATGGATGGATGTTTGTTTACTTTTAATTTTACTTTGTTTTAGTCTGCCATTAATTTTGTGTTAAGACGTTCAAGTGGACGCCCGCGATACTGGGTTTTCCAAGTGCGGGGTCCACAGTGTTTGTAAATTGTGCAAATGGTTTGATAATAAATATATTTGTATTTGTATATTTGTATTTGTTACTCTTTCACGCAAGAACGGCTGAACAGATCTGGATGAAATTTGGCACATAGATAGATTATAGTCTAGAACAGCACATAAGATACTTTTTAACCGCGGGTGAAACCGCGGGGCGACGCTAGTATAAACATAAGTAGAAAAAAATACTTTAGCATCTAACTATTTAGATAAGCACTAGTGGCTGTGAGCTCAAGACCTCAGAAAGAAAAGAGATTTCCAAAACATTCTAAGCAAATTAAAAAAAAGGCAAAGGTTGATTGTTATGTCGTACAAAGAGGTAAAAATCGCAATTTAGAACAGTCATAAATCTCCACTATGACAAAAGCAATGCTTTTATATACTAATCCTTACTCACGACAAAATCTAAAGAAACTCTGTCTGTTTGTCTGTTTGTGGGCTTTCACGGCTAAACAGCTGAACGTATCTTGATAAAATTTGATAAATAGTTGCAGTATGTCACAAGGAAGATTTTTGGATACTTGTTTCTGAATAAATAAATCTTTTAGTCATGAAATTCTGTAAATGAATAAAACACAACGCGCCGCTTGCCCAATGCGTCAGACAACATCACAGAATAGTACGTAGTTGGTATTAAAATAACAACTGACAACTAAAATTAAACCTCCGCTTAAAACCAGCCAGTATTTTTTTTTAATGTTGACTCTGATCTCTTTTGTAACGGATTATTATTCTTAATTTGATAAATAGTTACAGTATTTCACGAGGAGGGTTTATTGATACTATTTTCTGAATAAACGCGAACGAAGTTGCAGGCAACAGCTAGGCATTGATAATGATCTTACTACGTTCTATTGCAAACTCCTTCAATATTTTTAGACACGTCTTAGATTCGTGCCACCTGACACGATCGTCAAAGAGCAACTCGACAATACCCATCGCAGATCGGCCCTGGCATACAGTACAAAATAACCAACTTACTTGTGCAGTTGATCGAAGGAGTTACCCTCGTATTTCCTGAGCAAAGCTGATAGGCTACTGTGGAAAAGTTAGGTTTCCTGATTTGGTCGACTGAATGGATAAGTTGGTCGGGTTGTAACTCGATCCCCCGAGAATGCAGGAATGTGTCTACCGATTTCGAAATGTTACGTGCTTTCGGTATCAGAACTACAGAAGTGTGATCTTTTTTGTTCTTCCAAAAAAGATCACACTTCAGATTTTTAAAAGTTCAAATGTAAAAAATAACTAAGAAATTAACGACAAGTTTCAATAAAATTAGCTCTAAGAAGTATAAATAGACTAGCTGCGCCTCGCGGTGTTACCCGCTGTTAAGAAGTAACCTACGCGCTATTTCAGACTACAATCTATCTCCGTGTCAAATATCATCCACATCCGTTCAGCCATTCTAGCGTGATTGAGTAACAAATATCCATCCAAACTTTCGCATTCGATGAGAAAATAGAATAATTTTTATTGTCATTAAGTAACAGTTCCTTAACAATTTTAGCTAAAAATGAATTAAGGATGCTTCTATAATGGACTCGTCAAAAGATAATTACAAAAAATTATAAAAGCTTTTGGTAATATTATTAAAGTCTAGTGTGATTAAATAGGTATTGTTTAACTAAATAGGATTTCTATTAACTTTGATATCAGATTTGGGCTTTTTCTTTTTATCTCATTGTACTATTTTACGTGAATCACATTAAATTAAAATCCAACAACTGTCGAGCAAGTAAATCACGTCTCCGTATTCGCACGTAACCTGACTCCTGTTCTACTTTACATACCACCTTCAAAATCACGACCCCATCCTCCATTCACCATACATCGCTGCACTTATAATATATCACCCCTTTACATACTACTCCAGCAAAAACTTTCAACGGAGACGCTACTGAACAAAATCTCCGCTTGCAATGTGAATATAATGATGTTGTGTAAGAATTGCGAGACCGTATGAAGAATGAACTCAATGAAACTGTAGCAAGTGTAGTCTCTTTACGGCTTTAATGGTTATCACAGATTAAGATCGATGGTGATAATTACTGAGTGTGAATGTATTTCGACAGCTGTTTCTGTGACCATGAACTGTCTGAGAATTCTATTTTTACAGCCAACGGCGGATGTATCGTCTTCGAAGATGATTCCATCAACATTTTCATGTGTTGTCTTCTATAATTTTCATGGAGATACTCTTAAGCCACAGTTTTTTTACCAACCTTATATTGTAAAAGTATTGAAGTGGTGAGCGGAAGGCCAAACTTTGGCAGCCGACGTAACTCCAAAAAACACTGCGATAGAAATCATTTTCTTTAAGAGTCATCGTAAAATACTAGGAAAGGCGTGGAATTGGGGTGGTAAAAACGAAATAGCAAACTTAGAATAAATAGTTTCGCCGTGTCTGTCTTTCCGGCATTTTACGGTTATGTTCTTCCAAACAGAATTTGCAAAGCTGCTAATAGAAATAAAACTCCGATGCTTTAAGAGTCAAAATTAAAAAGCAACAAACGCCCTTGTCTCTATTTGCTATCAATAAACAAATCCGAAAAACCAACCTCGACTTGATCACATCCAGTCGATATCCCAGAATTGCTTTCCACCGAAGCGTAGCATCGCCGCGTCCGATTTATTCAGGTGTGTAACAGCCCCTTGGGGTGCGCTGGATATAACCAGATATAACCGGCGTACACGAGAAATAACCGGAAACATCCGGAGTGTATTGGAATAGTTGGATGGATTGAGACGCTTGCCGTTTGACACGTGGATGGAACAGGAAAAGGGCATGTTTCTGGGTGAAGGGAGCCGGTTTTTAAAATTGAAAGGATTTTGTAAGGTTGACACGGAAAGTAACTACTTTCTTTTCTGGCTTGAGTTTGTAAAAAAAGAAAAACATATGGGATCTTAAAACTTGTGACTCTGTGAGCTTTAGACCTCGCGGCTGGAGTCTGTCCTCCTCTAACAGTCGCATTCCTCAACCGATTCTGTGTGCAGGTTCGCTAATTATATAGATTTTTTTGTCAAGTCAGTTTTTGGATTTTTTTCAAAATGGCGGAGAAGTGATTTTCTTTTTGAAAAAAAAAGTTATATCTTCGCCTACAACCTACTTACAAAATTTCAAAAGAATTGGTTAAGAGGGCCGAGACGCTCTGAAATTTCAATACAAACGTGCTACTCAAATTTCTTGAAAACCATTTGTCAGATTATGATGAAATTTAGCATGTACAATTAAATTAACAATATCTCCGCCCCTATGTTCTTGGTTTTTTTTTAAATGTTCTCACGCGAAAATAGAGCCATGAAAAATATCCGCCTTTTTAAGGGGTCACTTTTGACTGATTTATTCAAACAAAGCAAATCAAAAATTCCAAGTCAAACCAAAAAATTCGAGGTTGTCTACATCATTAGCTGTTAAATGAATCCATAATACAAGGGAAATTCTTAGTTATTTAAGAATGATTACAGAAGTGCAAAAATCATTAAAAAAAATTAAAATTGCACTTTGTCACTCGGTAGGTGACTTTAGAGGCTCGTCAGTATCATTACTCGCTCTCTTCGCTCGTCTTCTTCTTCTAGAATTGCTACAGAATACCTTAAGCCAATGCGAAGTTAGTCTAAAGTGGTCGCCGGACTCTTAAGAAATGCGACCTGTAGAGGAAGACAAAGACCCGGGGGGCTATTCCTGCGCGTGAGACGAGATGAGATTTTATCTTGGTCACTCTCACACCTATGACGTTTCATACGAGAGCAACAAGGACAAAAAAAAGTGAGATGAAAATCTCAAATCTCCGAATAGGGCCACCGGACAGAGGTCCAGATAGAATTCAGACATACGAAAGCATTTTTGTCGAAGCTGAAGCATAGAAGCTTCTCTCGCTAATTCTCGATCGGTCGATAAATCTGTAAGTTTCTAACTAACATATGTACTAAGAACACTTTATGATGTTAATGATAGAAAGCGAGGGAAACTCAAATGAACTTCATCATCATTAGGACAGAAACTGTTTGCATTCAGCGTAATGTTCATATTTCTTGTACCTATCTGTTAAGCTATAAGTTACAAAGTATGGAAGTACGGTTTTGAATAGCTGTGCGAAAATTTCACCTGAGCCCAAAAGGAAAGCATAAGCTCCCAACGACAGGAAATAGATTCTCAAAACCGATATTTCGAGAGAATATACTGAGAGAAAAATTTGCTGATATAAATTACTTATTTTTCATCGCTTGTCACCTCTCATGATTCACAACAGACTCATTTTTTAAGTCCCCCATACCTGTTAGTGGTACGTTAATAAATCTTACCATTTTTGGCACTCCACGTGATGCGAATATCATTTCCTTTGAGAAAGCGCTTCTCGCTTCGCCGTCTGAAAAGTACAAGATTTAAAAAGCTTGTATGAAATACGGTGAACGTTTTACAAATATTAGTACAGTAAATGAGGACGGTAAATGTTGAAGGAATAAAAATTCAATAAAACGTGTACTTACTCAAATTTCAGCTCAGATTCGGTGTTCGGTGAATTTTTAAGGCAATGCTTAACGTTATGTGACTATTATTTTATACTGTGACGATTCGATTCGAAGAAGTCGCATAATAAATAAAAATGTTTCTTGATACAATTTGCTTTCTTTAATTCTCTAAAGCTATATTGAAATTGTTGCTTTTGAGTAATTAAATAGAGCCTTATCTATAAAGATTTAAGTACGAGTGGCATATTTAGAAATTTCCCAGAATATCCCAATCTGCCAACTTATTAGCAAACCAGACAGACAGACAACCTTTCATGTTCGTAACGAAACGGGATCTCCCTTGTAGAGAAGACCGGTCCAGTGAGAAAGGGAGAGGTTTACTTTCCCACATGATTCAATGGTTTTTGCATGCTTGCGTTGAATGGAGCGGCCTTGGATCCGCTTGGATTGCGCTAGAAGGGTGCCGTGGCTCTTAGGAAATCTTGTTTATACTTATAGGTACTCGTGATAGGTGTAAGGTGAAGTATGAGAATAGGTGAACAATGCGTGTTGGCCAAACTTACGAAAAGCGATTGGAACTACAAAGAAAGGTAGAATAGCTTTACTTTCCAGTGGTCATACAATATTTCTCTGACATCAGGGCAAGCTAGTAATTTTTTAAGTGAACTTATTTTTAATTTTTTGAATTAAAAAATTTACAGCATGTTACAGAAACCCTGTTATATAATTGAAGGTACACTGTAGGTAACACTTAAAGTATTCATGCAAAAATACCAAAAAATACCGGTATAAGAAACAAGAAAAAAAGAAAATTTACAATAATGTTAACAAATCTGGGTTATATGTTGGCGGCTTTTATTCTAAGGAAGTAGGGGCACGATGCACATAGTTTACAAATAAAACCGACGCGATTAGTGGCTGCGTTCACGCTTTTAGGAGGGTGGAGCGCGTTGTGTGTGCAATTTTTTATAGTCAATATTTATTTTAATCTAGCATAATTGCATCCTTCAGCCGATACTAGAAAACATCATTATTAACTACAAAAAACTCCACTGCAAAAGGTAAGTAAGTTAGGTGTAGAAATAATAATATAATCATGTTTGATACTTCAAACTGCAGCAAATGCACTTCAGTCCGACGTTGTAACGAAACTAACGACAATTCGCACTTTGCTATTTATCTAATATACTCGTATGTACAACAATTAACTTTAGGAACAGCTAAACCAACATTAACTACTGAATCATTACTTTCCTTCTGAGGAAGTCGGTAGTAAAAATCTACTAAGAAAACTGAAAAACTTTCCAGCTTTACTGTTAGCAGCAAACTCTACTGGGCTTAAACTAGTACACATTTGAATAGCTCCATAAATTATGAGCTTTTCCAGCTATTTTTGACTAATAGAATGTTCCGAGGGTAGCTGCTAATCCGAGGCTGTTTGCTAATGGGAACGGACAGACGGACACACCTTTGTTATGACGGGGGAGCCGCGAGTTATTGTTTCTACTGCTTTTAAAGGAGGGTAAAGACCATCGTATAAAAAGGGGCCTTGCTGTAAAATAACTTGCAATTTTCCTGCGAAAAATTAGTAGGTAGTAGTAGTAGTAGGTGAATGATTTTAGAAATGATTTTTCTCAGTCAGGTTTTTAGAGATACATGTGAAATGTTTGATGTTGGAAGAAAAACTAATATTTGTAATAATACTAACATTACTAATATAATACTAATATTAATAAAACTAATATTTCTGTTTAAAAAATTGGTCAAGTGCGAGTCGGACTCGCGCACGAAGGGTTCCGCACCATTATCTACGAAAACGGCAAAAATCATGGGGGCCCCCTTAAATATTTATTTATTGTTTTTTAGTATTTTTTGTTATAGCGGCTGAAATACATTATCTGTGGAAATTGTAATTGTCTAACTATCACGGTTCATGAGATACAGCCTGGTGACAGACAGACGGACGTACAGCGGAGTCTTGGTAATAGGGTCCCGTTTTTACTCTTTGGGTACGGAACCCTAAAAATTATATTAAGTTTACAAATAATCGATACATAGCTGATCTATGTCAAAAACGTGCTCTGACAATTTGCTGACGAAAAGTGTTACATGAAAAAACATATTTGATCCATAACACACAGAATACTCCCTATTATGTATGCAATAACAGTACTAAACTAACTGCGTTCGCGGTTTAACCGCAGTAACATATTAAAACTGTTAAATTTTTAAATTATAAAAAAAAAACTTTTTTGGATGAAAAGTTGCCTATATTAATCTAGTTAGAGTATTGGCTGACTTCATACAAAATTGCATCCAAATCCTTTGAAATAAAATGAATAAGTAAGTATCTCCTAGGCAGGCGTGTTACACCTGCGATCACGTCAACTCTTCCCATGAGGCGAGTCAGTGGTCAAACAGATGCCTAGTTTGTTGTAAAAAAAAAACAGCATGAAAAAGAGCAAATTTGGATACGTACCCATACTTAGTTATTAACATCAGTATTGATCTACATACTCGACTATAGCATGTACTGTAGACAATATTCAACAGTAACTAAGCCAAATACAATGTAAAATTTATTAGGTAGGTACACGTACTTTCGTAAGGTGCTCCATTAGCGGCAGGTACTAAGTTATTGCTGGTTTCAAGACCTAGGTCTGAAGATTTAGGAGGCGTCTGGCAGCTCTAGGAGTTATGGAGTGTGCTTACCTTAAAGACCTCGGTCTAGATTTTTAATGAAAGGGAAAAATTAATATTCATCGCTTTCTCTCGACATTAAGCTCGTTTAGTCAGAAAACCTAAAGAAAACCTAAGCCAATTAAGTTTCAATCATTTTTCATTTAACTAACTACTTATGTACTCTTAGACTAACATATAGGTACGGTGAAAGCTATAATAAGCAATATGCAATATATTTTAATCTGAATGCAAAATATTGTATGTCAACTGCTACATGACTGGAGCCCGGTGTATAGCGACAGGCTTGCCCTTTGTCATATTTAGGACTGAATATCGTCCGGCGAAGTGTGGGTGTTGTACGCCACCGCCAGCCCCTTCGAGAGAATGTCGTGACGATAGTAATAAGAAATCTGAAAAGGCTTCTACCATTTTTTACGCCAGTGATTGACACTAAAGCACAAAAATTAGACCCTCTTATTTCGCAGTTCATTTCAAAACTACATCAAAATAAACTAGTTTAGAGTAATAAACATACCATTCAAATACATAGAATAACCATTTAGTGAGTTAGTAAGAAAGATTACTTAGTAAAATTCAATTTAACAAAGTACTCCACTGAGCCCTATTCATTACATCAGACGTGTAATCTCAATCTATTGACCTCGGTTTTTTCTCGATAAGTCGTGATCTCATTCCAACGAGTTCATATCGAGAAGGTAATAGGAATAGTTACATTAACAATTTGATATGGCTTTACAATATACTGGCAAGTACGCACTGTCACGTACATTGTGAGTTTGACCCTTGGAAAAAATTGATAGATATGTTTGGTTCAATGAAAAATTGCATAAAGGAATTCGATTTTTCTTCTTTGCACGTTGACATAGTCAACAGGTTTAGTGTTAGTGGTTCGTGTTTACAAATATGTTGTAACTTGACTTTTTTGTGTAAGAAGAGTTGCGAACGAGCATACGGCCCGCCTGATGGTAAACAGTAACCACCAATGGACACCTGCAACACCAGCGGTGCTGTTGTTCCGCTGCCAAACCGGAAAGAAATATGAAGACACCCTTTTCAAACTTTCATTTTCAGATGAACCTGTCAAAAAGACTTAACCATAGTTTTTGGGTCATCTAACGTACTTTTGCAACCTTTTTTCAGGACAATACGATACTCTGCCAGAGTGTGTTCCCTGACACTTATAATCTGGGTGTCTTCAAGTCTCGAGTGAATCGGTTTCTTCTAGGCAAGCGTGCTCCATCGTAGGCCGCATCACTGCTTATCATCAGGCATGTTGGCGGCCAAACGCAAGCCTATTCTGTAAATAAAAAAAGTCCTTCAATTGAAGCTTAATTAAAGCGGTACTTTAATTGAAATCGTGTTCGTTCAATTTCGATTCGAACAAGTGTTCAAACAAAATAACGAGAAGTCTCAGATTCGTCACAGCAATGTTTCAACGCCACGAGCCATACGTTCAGACTGAACAATGAAGATACAGCTGTGAAAATAGATAGCTTGAATATTTTGTGCAAATTTAACTTGACGGCGTCAAAAAATACATATTGCAAGTTTGTTTACTCGTAGCTATGTAAATGTTGTTGCTATGTAAGATTTTTCCGAGTCAGTGTCTACTAGATACGGCTAAATAGGTGCAAATCACACCAATATCTTATACGTTTTTTGCTTCTCTCACTGATTTGGATGAGCTTTGATGTGGAAGCTTCTACTCTACAATACAATACAATACATCTTTATTGCACACCAAAAATACAAAGTAAAACAAACATAAAGAGAATATTAAAAATAAAACATCATTCGGCAGTACAAGGGCGGCCTTATCGCCTAAAGCGATTTCTTCCAGGCAACCTTTGGATGGACAGGACAGAACGAAATATGACAAACGGTCGGTGGCATACATAAATACTAAATAATATATAAGTATGTATAATAGTATAAATAAGCATAAATAATAGTAAACAAATAAAACATATCATTTGTACACAAATATAAATAATAAATATATACATATGTATGTACCAATTAACAAAGAGAAAGATAATGTTTAAAAATAAGATTTTTGAAAATGGGCAATGATTCAGCCTGTCTGATGGCAACAGGCAACTCTTGATGAATTCTTTTAATCGAAATAATAATGCTTCCAGTAGATAAACAAAACCTATACTGCCATTTAACTACCATAAACATAAAAGTAACATGAACTAACCAGTCCCTTTTTCAGTCTTGCGCAAACCTTCTCCTCTAAAACATCGACGCTCTACGTTCTCTGACTAACGTGACCAGCCTGATTTAGATGTATAGGTATAAGTTATTATATCCACACTCCAATAGAACAGTTACACTAAGTACGTCTGTTCGTGTCGAACTAATCTCAGAGCAATTGTTGTTAACACATACCTATCGATATAATACCTATCTATGGTGGGGTGAACGAACCGCGGGCCTCGCCTTTCCTATGAGGTGTGGTTGCTTATAAAAAGTTATTCATGTTCTGCTAAAAGGATAATTATGGCTTGCGTTTTTTATACATAATTGCAAATAATTCATCATAGATGGACGTACAAAATCTGCCTCAAAAATATATAACGTAGTCAAGTTTTTAATAAATTGAGAGAGGGTCACTAACTCGTTTAATAAAAACAAATCTTGAAGAAGCACACAAAAGTCAACAATGTTAATAAAAATGGTTAGACTCTATTAAAAGTTTATGAAATCTTGAAAGTTGTGATATGAAGTAAATAAAATTGATTATTTGACAGACTTTTTTCGCCTAGCGATGATTTAGCGACCTTTAAGCGATGATAGCCTAGTTGGAGAAGGTCCGCCTCTCAAGGGCGCGGGAGCTGATTTCAGTCCAGAGGGAGCGGGATCAAACCCAGCCGACGGCATGCACCAATTTGTTCATTGTGTGAACATATGTGCGTATTGTATGTCATCTGCTACATGACTGGAGCTCGGTGTATGGCGACAGGCTGGCCCCCTGTCACATTTGGGACTGAATATCGTTCGGCGAAGTGTGGGTGTTGTATTACACCTCTGCCAGCCTTTTGGGGGAAAGGCGTGACGATATGTTATGTTATTCTAGTAGGTGTATTTTTTTTACATAAATGAGTTGATTATTGCATTGATTTGCTTACGTACATGAACAAAAGTTTTAAACTTTAAAGGTCGTTAGATGAAGAGAGAGAGAGAGAGAGAGAGAAAGTGAATTTAATGTATCAGTTGTATTATTTTCTAAAGTGATGATAATGACGTTATATGGCAATTAAGGATTATCATTGTCGGGACGTTATCTCTAATCGTTCATTCAGTTCAATTGCATCCTGATAACGCGGAGTATAATCGATAGAATCCTAATAATAACGATAGATAAAAACTTAGATAAGCGTAAAAAATACAGACAGAGCTATTCTACAATTTTAGAATATGTTTACTTCAAAAGTTTTGACACTAACTCCATTAGCAATAAAGGTTGTAGAGTCTCGAAATACCTACAGTGTTTTGTCTGAAAGAAGTGTACTACAACACCCACACGTCGCCGGACGATATTCAGTCCCAAATGTGACAGGGGGCGAGCCTGTCGCCATAGACCGGGCTCCAGTTATGTAGCAGATGACATACAATAAAAAATATTGTATATGCCTTTTTATAGTATTATTGTTACCAAACTAAAATAAAAATAAATCTTTTAGGACCAGATTCACGTACAAAAAAAACCCATCCCCTTTAAATTGCTTTCGCTTTCCACTAATATAAACGTATAAGTCCTAGTCTCATTCCAGAGGTAACTATAACAATTCCAGCTGGAATGGCCTGGCTGTTAGTTTAGCATCGCTAACACTAGCGGATCCAGGGCGGCTAAGGGGCTAAAATCCCCCCAAAGTATCTTACAATTAGTCGAAATGTCTTTAGTGGTTTTGTGTTGACATATGTATATTGATAAAGGTAACCTTATAACCTTGTAACCTTGTAACTTTGATAAAGGTCACCCTCAGCTAAATCAAGCCCCCAAATTAAAATCTTATCTAACTTGATAAAGCTTCATCATGTCAGTCCCAGGCTGAAGAGTCTTTGTCCAGAAGTCAGTGTGACAGAGTCGTTGTGAGAGGTCTTTGTCCAGAAACCCACAGCTGGACAAAGACCTCCCCCAATGATCTCCACAACGACCGGGAAGCCGCCAGATTTTCGGTCGGCCATCCCATGCTGCGTCTTTCCCTGCCCCCCCCCCCCCCCCCCCTCAAATCAAAGTCCTGGGTCTGCCACTGATGGTTTATCCTCCTGTCGTTTAGTTTTAGTGTTATTGGTAGGTTTTTGCAGGCTTGTTAGCTGAGTTGGTTCACAATTGGTAAAACTGGCTTTGAATGCTAATGAGTGGGTTCTTGTCTTCATGATTGCTTGAAATTAGTTTTTAATACGTTTCTAAGCGATCCTTTGAGATGTGGGAGAACTTATAAGCTACCCGCTGACTCGTTACCGATCCGATCTGTGTGGACTGTAGAGACTAGAATGCTCTCCCTATGCGATGAGAAACGAGTTCAGTTAACCTCATTCGTTCCAGTGTATTGTTATAATGATTCCCGCAGCGCGTTTATAATTTGAGGATCATTGGCTGATATAGACGAGGGTTCATAATCTATCAGGAAAAAAATGACGAGACGTTTGTATTTAACCTGCGTATTGTGTACCTATCGATTGTTTTTGCACATTTGTTAATCCGAATACCTATGTACCAAATCTCGAATTTAGATCTGAGTGAAAAGTACCTCCGTACTACTTCGTACTATAGTAGTGTAAGTCCGGCGAAGTGTGGACGTTGTATTACACCTCTGCCAGCCTCCTCGGGGGAAAGGCGTGACGATATGCTATGTAATGTACCTTAATATTATTACAATCACACTATTTCCACAATTATAACACTTCGCACTAATATTATAAATGCGCAAGTTTGGATGGGATGGAAGATACTTAAGAGTCTCGCGACGATCTGAAATTTCCATACAAACACGCTTGTCAAATTTCTTGGAAACTATATGTCAGATAATTATGAAATTTAGCATGTACAATAAAATGAACTATATCTCCGCCACTATGTTCTTGTTTTTTTAAAAAAAAGCCCTCAAGAGAAAATAGAGCTATGAAAAACATCCGCTTTTGTAAGAGGTCAATTTTGACTGATTTATTCAATAGATAGACAAAGCAAATCAAAAATCCCTTTACATAGAGAGGTTGTCCACATCATTAGCTTTTAAATGAGTCCATAATACAACGAAAATTCTTAGTATTTAAGAATAATTACAGAAGTGCAAAATACATTAAAAAATATTTAATTGCACTATTTCACTCTGTAGGTAACTTTAGAGGCTCGTCAGTATCATTACTAGCTCTCTTCGCTCGTAGCCTTCTTCTAGACGAAATGGCAATAGAAAACCTTAAGCCAATGCGAAGTTAGTCTAAAGTGGTCGCCGGACTCTTAATCACGTCGGAACGACTGTACGGAAATTTGGCACAGAAATAGATTAAAATCTGGAATAGCTTAGACCTTAGAGGCTATTTTGTAAACGCGGGTAGTACAACGAGGCGCATCTAGTTTCTCTAAGTGGATGAAACTTACAACAGCTGCTTGATAGTCCACGACACACAGTGGGCCGATTGTTTGTAGTTACGGTCATATCGGTCAATGTGACTTCGATTTCATAGCTCTTCGATCCAATGTCAATGTCAATTAGGCACACTTACATGCATAAAAGTAGAATAGGTACAAGCGTAGATATCGTTTTCAATTTGGCACAGTCTTTGTTATTGTCAGGAGGTATTTCAGTAACGTCGATGTTTTTACTCGACTCCCCCAAAAGGAATTGTGATTACCTACGTGGTGATTACATGTTTCCTCTTGGAGATGGGGTAGTGTTTTTCTTTTGCATGTTGGTATGGTTGTCTGTTTCTTTAACAAGTTTATAACTACTGGTAGAATTAACGGCTTAATAGATTTTGGAGAGCGAGAAATGGACAGTTTTTTAAATACCTTGCCCGTAGCGTTTCTTTTCAGGAAAGCTTTTTTTCTTTTGCTAATATTCTTTGCATACTTAGATATTCGAGCGATGGCAGCCTAGTTGGGAGAAGGTCCGCTTCTCAAGCCAGAGGGAGCGGGTTCGAACCCAGCCGACGGCACGCACCAATTTGTTCATTGTGTGAACGTATGTACGTATTGTATGTCATCTGCTACATGAGCAGATGCTGGAGCCCGGTGTATGGCGACAGGCTCGCCCCTGTCACATTTGAGACTGAATATCGTCCGGCGAAATGTGGGTGTTGTATTACACCTCTGCCAGCCCCCTCGGGGGAAAGACGTGACAATATGTTACTTAGCTAATCCATTAAAGCGAATACAAAACGTTTACTCGTTCCTCTTTCTCTCAATTCCCAGAGTGATCTCTACCTATTCACGATCAAACAATTCCGATAATGTAGGTAATAAATAATTCAATTGCTTCGCATTACATTACATTATTCTACAATTAGCATTGTTTACCGCTCATCAGCTTGCTAATTGCATTGATCGTTTGAATCAATCACGTTTATCCGACGCACATTCGTGTTCGTTATTGGAAACTCTGCAAATAACAAAGGTAGCTGAAATAGTTTCCAATTGATTTGTTTAGACAGCTATGCTTTGTTGAAACTTGTAAACACTTTTGATTTGTTATTTGAAGAGTAGTGCGAATGCTTTTATTAATAGAAAAAGATACTGAGTTACAGAAAGTATTTGGTTTTTCCGATTGTTAGCGACGTACATTCGCGATGGGCGACATTTTGGTTTGGAACTAGGTAAGTAAATAAAAAAGGGTGATTCTCTCAGCACTCATAAGAACAGCCAAGGAGTGGAATGCACTTCTTCCCTCGGTGTTCCCCAGCATTTATACAACCTGGGTCTCTTCAAGACAAGAGTGAATAGGCACCTCATGGGCAAGCGTGCTCCATCTTAGACCGCATCGTCATTTTCCATCAGGTGTGCTGTGGTCAAACGCTCAGATTAAGATTTAGATAAATAGTATTTCCGTAAATTGCATTATGTTTCAAATAACACAATATTGTATGAGTGCACACTCTAGAGTGAGTCATTTATGTTTTCTGAAAATCGGTATCGGGGTGTTTTAAAAAATAATTTATTCTGTTCTGTAGAAACTACTCGTATCTTGACAAAATTTTAATAGCTATTTCTGGGATGTATGTTTAATTCTTTATTAGAAGTTGTCCATAAGAATTTGTGCTATTACCTTTCGGGTTTTTACTAAATAATAATAACAATAATAATAAGCCTTTTTATTTCCCGTCCCCTTAAGTGTTACATGTACTTTTTAAATATGTTATCTTATTCTTGGATAGGAACCCCTATTTGGGTATAGGCCTCCTCCAGATTGTTCCAATTTTCCCTGTCTTTAGCTTGTCTAATCCACTAATTTCCGGCTGTAGTTATGATGTCGTCGCTCCATCGTTTAATAGGTCGCCCTTTGCGTCTTTTTCCACTAGGTCCTTTCCATCTTATCGTTTCTATTGTCCATCGAATGTCCCTATATCGAGCAACATGGCCAGCCCAACGCCATTTTTGCTTTAGACTGTAGTGCAGGGCATCAATTATGTTTGTTTTCCTTCGTATGAGTTCACTTCTTACTTTGTGTAATTTTCTTGTTTTTACTAAATATTCATCATAATTTACAAAATGACTTTCTAATTTTTTTTTTATTGTTTATTTTTTTTTGAACTTACTGACATTTTGATTTCGTCCATTCTATTTTATTAATTCACAATGTATTTCTATTATTCTGTTAATTATTAATGTGGTGCAATTTATGATGATAATAATGTGACTGTTACTCTGATTATTTAATTTAAACTTGTATGAGTCTATGATACTTGATGAATAAATGATTTATTATTATTTATTATAAACAGAGTCCGCCCGACCTGCTCGATGTCTGGCCAAAGAAATTCATTCGAGCGCAGCATTCACTCAGTTGGTTAATTTTTCACTGGAGATTCCCATCGTGACAGTTTCCTCCGAGCTACTTTGCGGAAATGTACACCAACTCGCAAAGTAAGTGCGGTGGTGAGTTTTTCTCACCCACTTTGCAACGTGGTTAAGAAAAACACGGCTTCCCTTTCAAACCAACTGCGTTACTCTCCTGTAAAAAAATGTTTGCGTAAATAAAGGTTTTTTGCCTAGATGGAAAGAGTGCTCAAATTGGTGAAGCGGGAGTTGAATAGAATAATTAAAAGTAATAGTTCACGTTATCTCTATTGCTCAGTAAGATGAGAACTGCCTTCTTGTTTTGGTAGGTGAAAAATACTGACTTTTCTACCTTCTATTAACCGACTGCCTCGGTAGCTCAGTTGGGTTCGATTCCCACCTAGGGCAAACATTTATGTAATGAACATTTGTGTTTGTTCTATGTCATGTATTTATGTCTGTATTTAAAAATATCTAAGTATGTATATCAGTCTCTAGCAGCCATAGTACAAGCTTTGCTTAGTTTGGGGTCAGGCGACCGTGTGTGGAAGTGTCCCGAATTTATTTATTTATTCTTATCCGAAAACGTATAATAGCTTTATTCAAACCGAAAATTGATGCCGCTTCAAAAACAATCAAAATGAATTCAAGTAGTTCCATCCACTTTCTAACACTCGTACCCAAACATTTTTACGCATCCATACAAATCCATAATATACTTACACGAACGTAATTTGCTCCTTGAATTATTCATGAGCCGAAAGGAGTTAAATCCACGTGTGTTGCCATATCTACTTTTCAATATTCCCCTCAGTCGCCGGAATATGGGAGAGTGGGTCGGCTTGTATGGCGAGGAGTTGGCATGCATTGCTTGTAGGGACATTTTTAAGGTTTAAGGTGTCAGTGAGTTCATTGCGATAGTAACGGGATAGGTAAATGCTGTTGGAAATTGGAACCGACTAAATTGCTGGACGTGTTTGTAAACTCATCGCTGCATGAAATTGGAGTATTTACTCGTACCTACTTGTTTTTTCGCGTTTATGACAGAGTTGAGTCTAGTTTGAAATGCCATAACTATTGTTTTCTGTAGTTTTTTTATTGTACCTGCGTATTGTCCTTATTGTATTGTAATTTGTTCCTGGAAGTTAAAACTGAACATACGCGTGTAGGTTTAAATGAGTTTTTGTTAAATTTGTACGTCGAAGTTCACAAATGTGTTTACAGACTTACTATATGAATGTATAGCCATAGTATTTGTGCCCACACAAGTGGTGAATCGAAGTAAATATCACACAAGCTAGTCACGTGCAAAACACGGACATTAAGAACTGTCAACTGCAGGAGGCAGATGCGGGTGGCAAGCTGGGATTTAGCACGACTCTTCGGCGGGAAATAAGAGGTAAAAATACAGCTGGAAGTTTATTTATTAGTCGTAGCTTCCATTTAAGTTTAAAACGAAACTTTAAGTTGTGTGTGGTACAGTGTGCTGCTGTGTAAGAAGTCTCAAGGTTGTAGAAGTGTTGTTCCAGCTCGTTTTAGCATAGTCATATACCCAGATGCGAAATAAGCGATGGCAGCCTAGTTGGGAGAAGGCCCGCCTCTCAAGCCAGAGGGAGCGGGTTCGAACCCAGCCGACGGCACGCACTAATTTGTTCATTGTGTGAACATATATGCGCATTGTATGTCATCTGCTACACGACTGGAGCCCGATGTATGGCGACAGCCTCGCCCTCTGTCACATTTGGGACTTAATATCGTCCGGCGAATTGTGGGTGTTGTATTACACCTCGGCCAGCCCCTTCGGGGGAAAGGCGTGACGACGATATATACCTATATGGAACAAAGGATCTAATTCCATTTTCTAATTGATGTCGTGGAAATTGCCGCAGGGGTGACCTAATTTTCCCTGTAACATAGCATGAATACTGAAACATAGGCCCAGAAAGAAGATTTGATTTTTTACAGGGCCTGAGTAAGCTGGCATCTGTTTTTCGAAGCACTAGAGCAGTTAATGTTAAAAACAATCGAATAGATATCCAAAGAAATTTAAACCATAAGAAAACTATAGACAGACCAAACTTAACCGTCAAGTTCTTTTCCTGCGTCAATTAGATTATCTACCGAAGGTTCTTTGACCAAACAATACAACTTCCTGTAAACAAACACCATACGTCCGAGGGGACAACAAAACAAGAAACAGGTAACCTGAGCAAACAGGTGGGCCGCGGGATGCATACTAACATTTGTAGCGCTGTTTTGATAGAAGTTACATTTGACGTTTGGATTTTTTGGGCTTACATTTGATGTCTATATTTTTGGGTGCTTAACTATTACGTATTCATGATATGAAGTTGTTTTATAAGGTTAAAACAAGCTTTATATTATCATGGTTAAAGAAAAAACTGATGGGAACGAGCGAGCTGTTTTTCAGCCAACATTTTAAGTAGGAGGAAATCGAAGAGCTGCAATGCCGAACGGTAGTGTAATAAGGCTGGGCTGAACTTAAATTAAGCAGAATATTTATCTTTCGATTTATAAAATGAGAATGAAAACCTACCGACTAATTTTCTGGAGTCTTGGCTGGTAATACGTTTTTAGAGACTATTAGGGATATTGAACAGATGATTTTAAAGGGATAAAATTTCTGATCTTAGGACGTAAATCAGCTAGGACAAAATGTTTTCAAAAGTTCAATGAAAGTTTTTACCTGGAATTGGTGAAGAAAATCCAGAAATTGTAACTTTTTTAGGTTTTTTGTCATCTTATTACTTGTACAGATTTAGAAAGATACAGGTACTTAATGTACTATACTTTGAGAACATTAAAAAAAAAAGGATATTGTCTCATGTCTAAATAACTCCCACATGAACTTGTCAAAAAAAAAAGAAACAAAATAAAACAAAGAAAGATACTTTACTAGCCAATAACTTCCCAAGTTCGGCTTTGACAAGACAACAGTTGCATGCAAACTTGGCGTGGGGCTGATCCCTTGAATCAAAAGAAAAAGATTGTTCCCACGCAGAGCATGTAGTTCCTATAAAGAACTGTACCCGGTATGTAAATTCGTAACCCAGTACCCTCATGCCAGCCGAGGTCATCCAGTAAGACCAGACGTGTCGCGGATGCAAAACACCCTGTACGTGACTAGTTCATTTTTTGCTCCTCATACTTCCTTACTCTTCTTTTTTATTGGTATGCAGCTTTTGACATGAATAATAACAATCGTTTGTAGTTTAAAAAATCTTAAAGCTACTCTTTCTAGCTCCTTGCTCTATCATTTTTTGAAATTTTAAGAAAACTCTTTTAAATTACGATAAAGCTAGTTAAATTTAAAATGTAAACTCTTGTAATGTAATGTAATGTAATGTAATGTAATGTAATGTAATGTAATGTAATGTAATGTAATGTAATGTAATGTAATGTAAGTAAATAAAATAAACATAGTTTTTAAAAACCTCATATTGCCCGCCCGCAATGAGCAAACTGTTGAAACTCTGAACCACTACATTAAGAACAATTTTTGTGCACAGTTTATGCAATAAAAATATTCTATTCTATTCTATTCTATCATCAGATCGCGGTGCTATTCACAATCATTCGGAAACGTTTCCTATCGGATTGCAAAAATTTGAAACTCTAATTATTCGAATTTCTGTCCGTATTCATAAGTTTTAAACATTATTCATTGTTCCGATCGGATTTATACTCGATTTCCTATTCCAAAATTTATAAAAGTAGACTGAGATTCGAACAATTTGAGTTTGAAATTTGTGGGATCCGATCGGAAACGTTTCCGAATGCTTGTGAATAGCACAGCAGCTTGGAAATACCATATAGTTTTGTCATTTAAGTTTTGAACTTTACTCACAGTTTTTAGTTTTGATAGATAGATAGATAGATAAACTCTTTATTGTTCACACCACAGATAACAAAACAACAAGATAAAACGAATGATAAAACTTATTAAATAGTTTAACAACTGGCGGCCTTATCACTAAAAGCGATCTCTTCCAGGCAACCTTAGAACCTTTGATCTTTACTCATAGGCACATAAAGTTTCAATTCGATACGACAGTTAGAAATACCTAAGTATATTTATTGCATTGTTTTAAATAGTTTATTTATGTCAATAACCTAAGTATTGAAGCTAGTATTGCAAACAAGCTTTTTGTGAACTAAGTAAAAAATACAATGTTCCTAAAAATAAATGTCGGAAAATTGTACACAGCCTTTTTCTTTAGTTTTATTATGTACCTATTCGGTTTATAAAATTGTACCCCAATCCTGCGGTAATTTCAGATTTTTATACTTTTAAACTCTATAATAATGCAATAATCTCTTTACTTGTAGGCTCTGCGAAGCACTCTAAATTGCTAAATATAAACTAGCTTATTAAAAGTATTAGTGTCTTTATCTAGCACACCAACGATATGCATATTTTTAGCTTGTTTAAATTTAGCAATTTACCGTTCTAAATGGGGCCTAATAAGTTTATAATTTACTAGCTACGCCCTCCCACAGGAACCGTTTATTTTTTCGGGATGAAAAGTAACCAACGTCCTTTTCTGTACCGCAGACAACATTCATGCAAAATTTCAAGACGATTGGTTGAGTAGTTAAGACGTGAAAGCGTTAAAATTTTTTCGGGATAAAAAGTAGCCTATGTCCTTTTCTGTATCCCAGACAACATGTATGCAAAATTTCAAGACGATTGGTTGAGTAGTTGAGACGTGAAAGCGTTACAAACAAACAAACGAACGAACAAACTCACTTTCGCATTTATAACATTAGTTAGGATTAGGATATAAGTACGCAATTTTGGTACTTAGGTACTGTTTTGCTTAAATTTTCCTTTTGGAAAAAAAAATTAAGCTATCTTTCAATTACTAATACGCACTCTTTATCAAACTTCATTTTATCACGTACGACTTTCTGTCAAACAGAATAAATAAACGAATATATGAACATGCCGGCCATCGCGGCTATGCCTAAAGAATTGATAGAAAAGAGAACGTACCACGACGGGCGATATACGTGAAACTACGTTATTAGCTTCTTTAATAGGGTTGCTACCTTCGATCAGATATAGGTACATATTAATAACGTAAAATTACACCTTGAAAACTAGGCTTTGATCAAGTGTGAGCCTTGTTTCCCCATGTACCGTATACACCATTGACTGTTTTACTGTCAATCTGCTGCTCTGTGATTTCATCGCACGACGCCTAAATGAGCTAAAGGCACTTTAAGCGTATGTCATTAAGGAGGATTGATAACGCTTAGATTTAAATGAAGTTATATGTATTTTATTATTTTTATTAGAACGTTAAGTGCCGATACGGTGCTACTACTCGTATAAAGGCTTGATTTTTATGAGACTTGACATCTGATATTTGATCGAAGGCTGCTACTGAATTTTTGTCATCATTTAGTAAGACCTAACATACGTTTTATTAAGCTATTTTTTTTTACAACAGACTAGGCTACGCTTCCCATTAGGCGAGTCAGTGGTCGAACGCATGACCACTGACTCGCCTGATGGGAAGCGTCGACGTGATCGAAGGTGTAACACGCTTGCCTAGGAGATACCTATTCACTTTACTCTTAAACACCCCTGGATTGTATTTAGGTAGAAAGACAGACGCAGACAACGAGTTCCACACCTCTGCAGTTCTTACAAGAAAAGTACAATAAATTTATAAAATAAATTAAATGTACAATAGCTGCTTACTTGTATAGACGTTTCTAATAACCTTGCAGCAGTGTTGGCCGAGTGAGATGGTACGCACCTTCAGGTCCAGTTTATGTGCATCCAAATACACGTGCTCTTATTATGAAGGAAATCATCGTGATGAAACCGATAAGTCCTATAATTAACTATTCGAAATACATGTGACATCCACCAACCCACACTGAGCCAGTGTGGTGGATAACGGCTCAACCCTCGATGTAGGGTAGGTCGGTGTCCCTGCAATAGGACGTGAAAGACTATAATAATCAATTACCTTAATTTTTTTTTGGTAAGGAAAAGTAACTAAGTAACGCTAACAATCGAAAACACTAAATTTTCTAAGTAAAGTAACTCTAGATTTTCTAGTTTTTTGTTCGTTTAAATCTTCAGTTCTTGTTTTAAAAAAAAAAAGGTAGCTGAGAGGTTCGCCATAAGATAAACGTCATTATTTTTTGTAAGTTTTGATTTTGCACTTCGAATACTTATCTAGAATTTAAGCTTTAAATTTTAACCTGAAAATGGCTCAGAAACTTGTGATGACAACCCTGTTTCCATACATCATTTTATTACTTTTCGATGCGGCTTTCTGACGCCTCTATCTTCCAGTTTATTGTTTGCTCATATTGCCATTATTGAAGAGAGAAATTAGTTTTATGATGATGTAAGTAATACAATTGCAATCATGATTGCCTTTTAAACCGATGAAAAAACGGAGGAGGTTTACAATTCGACACGTATTCATATATATTTTTTGAAACACATACCTAACTGTTATTAATGTATATTATTGTTATTTATCGTTAATTGTATGTGTTTCAAAATAAATTTCTTTCTTTCTTTCTATTTTATGCATGACGCTTAACTTTTTACAGAGTAGTCAGATTTTTTAATACAGTTTAGATTTGTGTTGGATCTTTCTTCTCTAGTCGCCTTCTTCATTCTTCATATCTGAGTGTCGTGACCACCGCCTCCACTTACTCTCTCTTTGTTGATATCTCTCTAAAGTTCTCTATCCTCAGCAATACAAAGCATTTCGCACATATCTAGCTTCAATCTATCTATTCTAGATGTTTATAACAATGTACTCGTATGTGTGTGTGTATATATGTTCCCTATAGATTCCGAAACTGTTGGAGCAATTTTTATGCCATTTCCAGGCGATCTTCAGTATAGCCTAGCGGGTGATCCTGTGTTAAGTTTGGTGGCGCTCAGATACACCTAATTACTCTTTCTCTCTCTCTCTCTCTGATGGATCGGCCAGATTCATCCACCCAGCGATTTGTCAGTATCCTCTACTTGTTCCGGTCTGTAGCCATTCGCACTCGCACCACTTCCTCAAACCTGGACGAGCTAATTTGTTTGAGCTGTTCTGACCACCTCATAGGGGATTTACCGTGTGACCTCCACGTTTGTACAGATGATCAGCTTCTCCAAATTCTCGTCCTGACGTATTTTATTGTGGCCGAAATAGCTGAGGATACGTCGTTGGCATATCGTGGAAAGACTGTCTGTACTCGGCAAGTTATTGGAGTATAGACGCATTAGTGAGGAACACCTACTCACAAGTACAGAATATTGCAACTAATTAGGTATGTATACAAAACAAACAAGTGAATACGACCTACCTCTATTGTGTTCTCAAAACGGGTCCAGTAGTATTTTAGCCCAAACGGTGTCGTCGCATGTTTATTCATTCACTTCACCTTCACCTAGATATTGAATTTTGGCCTCGATCGAGTCAATGTCTCGTGTTTTCAAACAGGTTTGCCTACTTAGATTTACTTCTCAACCTGCCTCATTGGGTTTAAGGAATTTCAAAAGAATTTTGTAGGAGAAAGATTTTATGATGAGAATTTCGATGTTACTCAAATAACTACTCAAAACTTTTTGTTCCGGCGATGAATATTCCGTAAAATTAATTTAAATTTCACTTTTTATATTGTAAGCGCAGAAAGTAACTCAAACTCTAGAACATAATATGTCGATATTGCACACGATACATAAAAGCTTGAGTAGTTGCACTGTTGTTAAAAATGCATTTGCTACCAGCTATATACAAGTATCTCGTCCAATTTTATGAAACAAATTTTAAAAGCATGGCAATGATTATAATTGATCAATATGCAAATATTTCTAGTGCATGTTTACAGTAGATATTATTTAAAAACACACTATACACAGGTATACAGTACATTATATAGGTATTATCTGTCTTACTAGTCCAGCAATAGGGAAGAAATACGACCGCAGACGCCATAAAATTCGCATAAAAATACCACGTCCGGAATAATTTATTATGTAAAGTGATTTTCCTGAGGACCTGTCCACTTAAATTTGTCGTTAAATCGATGATCCGTCACTGAAGGCAAAAAGATTTTATATACTTTCACTTATGATGTCCATTTACTTGGTAGTCCATGGTTAAGAGGAAGCAAACGCTAATTGTTTTCGCTAGAATCACATAATCTATACATAATATTATAATTTGAGAAGCGATGATGGCCTAGTTGGAGAAGGCCCGCCTCTCAAGCCAGAGGGAGCGGGTTCAAACACAGCCGACGGCATGGTATTGACGTGCATATTGTGTGTTATCTGCTACATGATTGGAGCCCGGTGTATGGTGACAGGCTCGCCCCCTGTCTCATTTGGGACTGAATATCGTCGAAGTGTGGGTGTTATATTACACCTCTGCCAGCTTCCAATGGGAAAGGCGTCACTATATGTACATTTGTATGTACAATATTAAAATTTTAGAAAATCGAAAGTAACTCTGTCTGTCTGTCTGTTTGTAGACTTTCACGGCTAAACGACAGAACGAATCGTGATGAAATTTGATAATTGGTTACAGTATATCATGAGGAAGGTTTTGGGTAACTATTTTTCGAATAAACGCGAATGAAGTCGCGGGTAATTAGTATTTAAATAATTCATTTAGTAAATCTATCCCTATATGTATATCCTACTATTATTATAAACGCGAAAGTTTGTTAGAATGGACGGATGGATGGATGGATGTTTCTTACTCTTTCACGCCAGAACAGCTGAACAGATCTGGATGAAATTTGGCACAGAGATAGATTATAGTCTAGAATAGCACATAGGATACTTTTTAACCGCGGGTGAAACCGCGGGGCGCAGCTAGTTTGTAATATTTATGAGTGAAAATATTGAATGTTCTCGAACCTAAAAAGTAACAAACAGAAAATAAAGAAATTGGGAGTTGTTCGTAAGAAAAAAAGAATGAAAAAGAGTGGAAAAGAGATGAATAATTTTACGAGACGGATTTTATTTTAAAAATAAATGACTTATGTAAAATATGACCAAGTGAGTACAATGAGATGAAAAATGTTCCCATCCAAGAACGTCGTAGGAGATTATTGAAAAATCCGTCAATTTTCTCTGAATTAAGGGACTCTCTGACATTTTTTATAATAAGCCGTAAACTCGACTGAAGATGACATTAATTATTGTCGAGAAAATTTCATAAAGAAAATTAGCGATAATTTGACCAGATGTCGCATCAGTCACTTTTTTATATTAGTACTGGTTTTTTATCATCCTAGAAGAAAATAAAATTGTATTTACTGGTTGTTAAAAAAAAAAAACTATGTGATTCGATTCCATCATTTTACTCATATTATAGCTCTTATCCACGGAATGATCCTTAGGTCGCCTGGCAGCGATTGCTCTTAGCGGTAAGACCGCCAGTTGTTACACTGTTTTTTTCCCCTCACTACACTATCCTTTGTCTGTATGAAGGATAGGCCCGTGTGAAGAATAAAGAGTTTATTCATCTTTGTTCATTTTACTGATTTGGATCACATCTACGAGTATGTTGAACTCACGCATTACGAATTATTAATCACATATTACGAATGGAGGAAACTCACATACATAATATTATATGGACTGTACCGAACAGACCTGGACTAAATAAGTAGGATGAGGGTAGGAAAATGATGATGATTATCCTAAGCCATATCGTCGATATACAGCAATCTAAAGCTATCTATAGCTGTATCTTCTTCAATTTTCTTTATGATTGATTGCCTGTGAAAATCCCTGAAATAAAGGGTTGTGAATAATTAGGTTACCTACTAAACCAGACCTAATTCTGAAGACTGAATAATTGTCTTACCTAAACTTGCTAAAATTATTGACGTAGCAGTCTAATACGTAGCAGTAACAAAGACAGCTATATTTAGATCAGTGTAACCCAGTAACTCGAACAGCTCGTCCGTAACATTTTTTGTCAAGTTAAAAATTATTTATAATGTCGATCATCTAGCCATGAAAAGTACGACAAAAACTTGCCAATGGACAGCTTTTTGTAGTTATTTTTTGTTTAAGATTGTTTTGTATGTCTTTGCCCTTGAGGCTCATCTGGGTGTGTAGGGTATACCATACATGGAACGATTTGAATCATACACGCTATTTGTTCTTACAGATAATATTTTAAAGGGGAATACTCACATTTTAATATTCTTACAGCCTCGTTGGCTGAATTGGTAGTGATTGTGAACATGCCTTCTGAGCCTGGGGCCTTGGGTTCGATTCCCACCCAGGCCAAATATTTATGTGATGAAAATTTGTGTTTGTTTATTTTTTATAATAAACTAGGCATGCGTTTGACCGCTGAATCGCCTGATGGGAAGCGTTGCTGTGATCGAAGGTGTAATACGCTTGCCTAGGAGATACCTATTCACTTTACTCTTAAACACCCCCGGATGTATTTAGGTGGAAAGACAGACGCAGGCAACGAGTTCCACACCTCTGCAGTTCTTACAAGAAAAGTTGACTTGAAACGCTTAGTGCGTTTTGGCGGAATTTCCACCATAAGAGGGTGTCTCTTACTGGTGCGCCTGGTACAATTACAAAAGAACGGTATGGCTAGATCAGGTCGTGCAGTTCTTGTGCACACTTGCCGTTGTGTATTCTGTAGAATACCGACTGACTGGCCGGTGTGACAAACAAAGTAATTAAAAAGTAGCAAGAACATAGACAATTATTTTATTCAGTGCAAGTGGAAATATTATTCCTAATATACTGACAAATATGAGTTATCAAATTCTATTGAAATGGATCATGTGATGACTGGAGACAGACTGTAGGTACACACAAAACAATTGAATCAGTGCTCCTTTCAATTCGCAATATTATGACGCCACTAAGTTTTATGAATCGTTTTCTCAGAAGAATTTTTAAAAATATACCTTTCGAAGTCGCATTGCAATGTTAATATTATAGGTGAGTACCTACACACGTTACACCTGTACCTCACCTTACACTGCACACCTGCACCAGCTTGTATTTTTACCTTACGTACTATTACATTGTGTATTATTGCATACGTAGGTACAGTTGTGCCAATCAAAAAGGAAACAAGTAACATTATTAAAAGAAAAACAAAAACCCGACTGCAATTTATTATACCCAATTTTACTTCCACTATCAAGACGATTCAAATCACCTCACATGTCGAAATCCATCGAGCTGTTTAGGTTGTAGGGTGTGCCAAAGAAATCTCATACATACATACCCACACATACATACACACTCGAAAAACATAACCCTCTTTCTTGAGCAGTCGGGTAAAAAGATAATGACGCATGTGAACTCTTTTGACTGCCTTGATGGCTCAGTTGGTGGTGACCCTGCCTTTCGAGCTTGGGGATGTGGGATCATGTCTGGGTGATAAATATCTATTTATGTGTGTATTTAAACATATGTATGTAATAATATATGTATATCAGTCTCTGGCAGCCATAGTACAAGCTTTGCTTAGTTTGGGGTCAGACCGTGTGTGGAAATGTCCTGAAATGTATTTATTATTCATTTTATTCGCATTAAATAAAAGTGTTTTTTTCTACAACTTTCTCTTTTTTCATTCTTTCTTGCTTGCAAGATAATCCAGTGAGCACCAAGCTTAAAAGATAATATCATTCTGAATAGTATTCGTATTCGATTAGCACGTCATCTGGGCGGCCCACGTACAGTAGAGATTAGTCATTAGCATTAATTACAATTTTGGTGTTCCCTCTCAATGCCATGATAGGTACCTAATTTGATACAGGTGGGAAAAAAACGATGGCAGCCTAGTTGGGAGAAGGTCCGCCTCTCAAGCCAGAGGGAGCGGGTTCGCACCCAGCCGACGGCACGCACCAATTTGTTCATTGTGTGAACATATGTGCGTATTGTATGTTTTCTGCTACATGATGTATGGCGACAGGCTCGCCCCCTGTCACATTTGAGACTGAATATCGTCCGGCGAAATGTGGGTGTTGTATTACACCTTTGCCAGCCCCCTCAGGGAAAGAGGCGTGTCGATATGTTAGGTTATGTTATGGGAAAATGCAAAGAAAATGAATCCTCACACTTGTATATTGACAAGCCGTGTGAGCTTTATTTGCTCTTTAGTTCTCTGCATCAGGTTCCAAAAATTTCCATTTAGCAAACACGTAATGACGTCAGCGTCATCCGTCTCTTTCGCACTTGTTGTAAATGACATATTTCGGTCTTGCTTAATTGTATTGTATTGTATATATTTATTTCAGATCAAAAATCCATAATAATTAATCTAAATCGTAATCGTAAATTAATAATTAATACAAATGATAAAATAAAATTGAAATTAAAATAAAAATAAAATAAAATAAAATAAAAATTAATAAAATATTATAAAAATTAACTTAAGCTACTAAAATATCCATTGAAAATAAAATAACCTAATAATTAATAAATTGAAAGAACGAAAGAACCACATTTATAGTTATTTAAGGCAGCGTCGCCACGGCAGCACATGCGTCTTCAAGAAGTGTTTAAGGAACGGTCCATCATTCCTATCTGCCATAAGACACAGGTAGCTGTTGCCACTGCCGCGCACCCGCCGCATCCGAGAAGCCACACGTTTCCGTAATATGGCTGAAAAACCATCTACGTGTGCCTCTGCGAACATCCCTGATGCGCTGCAGAAGCGCGGCAGTCCCAACAGCATCCTGAAAGCATTGTTATACTGAACCCGTAGGGCGCTCACAGCCTTCTGAGTACAGTTAATCCATAGGCTGCATGTGTAAAAAGTTTGACAATATGCTCTAAACAGAGTCAGCTTCACATCCTTTGAGCACTTTGCAAACCTACGGATCAACATATTACTCCGGACTGCGAGCGCTCTACGCTCCCTCTCAATGTCCATATCGTCCTTTAGCAAGTCGGTAACCCAGTGCCCCAGGTATTTGAAATGCGATACCATTTTGAGCGGCGTACCGGCCAACATTACGTCTGGTACACAAGGATAATATTTTGTACCCGCTTTGAACTCCATCAACTCACTTTTACTAGCATTATACCTGAGACCATGGGCTTCCGCGTAACGCTCACAAATGCCTACCAATGTTCTCAATCCACTGATTGAGGGACTCAGTAACACCATATCATCGGCATAGCTGATATTATTAATAAACTTTCCATCTATGGAGCAGCCTACCCTGGAGTTACTGAGCTCCTCAATTAATTGATCTACATACAAGTTGAAAAGCTTGGGTGAGGTTAACCCCCCCTGCCTCACCCCACATTCCAACCTATACGGAACTGATAGTGCACTTGCCCATCTGACCATGTTACTCTGATGGCCGTACCAATATTTAAACAATTCTATAAGTTCAACGGGAAGTTCAGTGTTTTGATACAGCTTCTTCCATAGCACATTGTAAGATACTAAATCAAATGCCTTTGACAAATCTAGAAGGCACGCAAATACCGGAGTCTTTCTGTCTGTATAGTAACGGACAGTATGCTTGAGGCAAAGAACTGCAGTCTCGGTGGAAAGTCCGGCTTTAAAACCGAACTGGGCATCTTGCAAAGTTAGATATTTCTCAAGTTGCTGGTCAAGCATACTATCCAAAACTTTAGCCACAACGGTTGCCAAAGAAATAGGCCTGTAGTTCCTACTATCCGCTGGATCTCCCGTCTTATTTTTAACTAAGGGTACTACCAGTGTCTTTGTCATATCACTTGGCAGATAAGAATGACTAACACAAAAATTGAACAGCAGAGCGAGTACCCGCGGCAGATGAGCCCCCGCATGCCGCAGGTGTTCAATGCTAAGAGAATCATAGCCAGGAGATTTTCCCCTGTTCATGGATCGCAATACAGCAGCAATCTCCTTCGCAGTGAACAGATGCAGCACCCCAGAAGGCTCCCTACTCTTGAGTACCTCATTCTGCGAATCCAGTAGCGGTTTAACTCTAAACTGGTTTTTAAAAAGCTCAAAAGCTTAAGCATCGATTGACGTCACTACAATACAATACAATATTACTTTATTGCACACCAAAAACTACATGAAAATCTTAAAAACAAAGAAACACTTTTTTGGGCAGTACAAGGGCGACCTTATCGCCTAAAGCGATTTCTTCCAGGTAACCTTTGGATGGACAGTAACTTATGGAAATACGAAAAGGGTAGGTGGTGTACATAAAACTGCGTGTTTGTGAATGCTATACCTGGCGGAGTATATTATTACAACATACTTTGCATTATTTCTTTGACGACACAAAATAAACTTTGAAGCAATTTTTGAGAACACTTTATTAGATTGGTTTAGTTCTGATAAACGTAGTAGAGAAACAGACTGTGTCACTTTTACTTACTATGTACTTACTAACTCTATGTGATATTTTACAAATATCTTAACCACTATGCTACAGGACTTTCAACCTATACACTCCCAGAGATTAAAGTCTTTTATTATTTAGTACTCATACTTACTTATTCAGTGGGAGGTTGACTTGCTACTAAATAGAATACTTATCAAATTCGCCTTTTTAGTCCAAACTTTAGCATTTAATTACACGCACTTTTCTTTTATATAATAGACAAGCCCTTGTATACAACTTTAAGAGTCCGGCGACCTAACTAATTTCGACCTAGGCGACCTAGACTAACTTCGCATTGGCTTAAGGTATTCTATCGCCATTTCGTCTAGAAGAAGGAGACGAGTGAAGAGAGCGAGTAATGATACCTGACGAGCCTCTAAACTTACCTACAGAGTGACAAAGTGCAATTTCAATTTTTTTTCTGACTTTTGCACTACCGTAATCATTCTTAAGTAACTAAGAATTTCCCTTGTATTATTGATTCATTTAACAGCTAATGATGTAGACAACCTCCCTATGTAATGGAATTTTAGATTTGCTTTGTCTACCTATTGAATAAATCAGTCAAAAGTGACCCCTTAAAATGCGGATATTTTTCATAGCTTTTCATTTTAGCTTGAGAACGTTTTAAAAAAAAAAACCAAGAACATAGGGGCGAAGATATTGTTAATTTAATTGTACATGCTAAATTTCATCATAATCTGACAAACGGGTTTCAAGAAATTTCAGTAGTGCGTTTGTATGGAAATTTCAGAACGTCGCGGCCCTCTTAAGACGAAACTGTCAAGCCTAAAAGTAATTACCAACTAAGAAGAAAGGTGGATTCACTAAGTTACCGACTGATCTTTTTAACAAATGAGAAATGGAACTTCCGAACTTCTAAGACTCTGTAATTCCTATCTCGATGTAAAGGTAAAGATGTGTAAAGCCTTGGAATTTGGAAGTTTTCTACATAAAGACTTGTTTAATAAAGTAAGTTTTAAGTATACGTGTGTGGTTTTGATACTTTGGCACAAGACAATGTGCACTTTGTCACTTTGGCAATGTGACTCAGTCCCGTATTCACAAACATTACTCAAGTAAGTGTCTAAATGTTATGTACGACCGTTCTCAGCACATTGACATGACAGCAGCCATACATTTTTACCCGACTGCTCAAGAAGGAGGGTGAGGTTTTTCGAGTATATGTATATATGTATGTATGTATGTATGAGGTTTCTTTAGCACAGCCTACAGCCTAAACAGCTTGATGGATTTCGGCATGTGAGGTGTCATTTGAATCATCTTGATAGCGGAAGTGACATAGAATAGAATAGAATATTTTTATTGCATAGCATTACATAGGGTACAACATTTATCAGGCGGGTTTTTGTTTTTCTTTTTTTTTTTTTACAACAGACTAGGCATGCGTTTGACCACTGACTCGCCTGATGGGAAGCGTCGACGTGATCGAAGGTGTAACACGCTTGCCTAGGAGATACCTATTCACTTTACTCTTAAACACCCCCGGATTGTATTTACGTGGAAAGACACACAGGCTACGAGTTCCACACCTCTGCAGTTCTTACAAGAAAAGTTGACTTGAAACGCTTAGTGCGTTTTAGCGGAATTTCCACCATAAGAGGGTGTCTTTCTTTTAATAATGTTACTTGTCTGCACTCTGCTCTCAGTCTTGGCCCTCGGTCTTCGACATTATGAAACGACATACCGATGTCGTCTCATTGACATTTTTCTTAAAAATCAGAATAGGTATATCAAGAAAAATTTCAATAGTTTCACAATAAATTATTCTTTTCATAGAAATTTCGCTCGGTAGATATTGTTGTACTTCCATTTTCAATATTTCTTCAATATCAATTTGATCGAGTGGATACAAAAACATGTAATGTAAGGAAATGTACTTAAGTAAACATTGCTTTCCTCTTACCTGATGTTTTGAATTCTATTTCATCTGATCTCTCTCTGTAATAATATTTTGTTGTATTCATGTCTATTAAGGGATCCGTTGTAATAATAATAATAATAAATAAATTCGGGACATTGTCACACACGGCCGTCTGACCCCAAACTAAGCAAAGCTTGTACTATGGCTGCCAGAGACTGATATACATACTTAGATATTTTTAAATACATACTTAAATAGATAATAACACCCAGACATAGAACAAACACAAATGTTCACCACATAAATGTTTGCCCTAGGTGGGAATCGAACCCACGCCCCCAAGCTCAGAAGGCAGGTTCACTACCAACTGAGCCACCGAGGCAGTCAAATCCTCTGTTAGGAATACGTTTCGTGCCATTATTCATCGAGGCAGTTTATTAAACGCCAGAAAAACGTGCGAATTTTGCGTGGATTAGCTTTTGTATTGTTATGACGTATGCGGAGTACTGCCGGAGTTAATAAACACAGTTTGTGTGTGTGCATGATCCAAAAAAAACAAGGTCTAGGTTTCCGAGAGCAAACTCGTAATGATGTCACTCGTCATCGTCATCTGTCTCTTTCGAACTATTTGTAAATTACTTATTTCGGTCCTGCTTATGCATCGATTGACGTCACTACGTGACATTGTGATATTATACCATGGCCGCAATGTCTCGTCTCGATGATTGCTTGATACGTATTATGATCTCAATCAAAGCTCCGTCAACCTGCTGATCAAACTAATCAACCGTGTTATGATTTAAAACACGGGAATTACTCACGTACGATTCAGTCGATTATTCCGACTATAGTTTCAACCGCATTCGGCGGTCTTCGTCAGTGCGTGCTATGCGAGACGCAGCCGCGCGCGCGCACTCGCTCTGACGAAGACCGCCGAATGCGGTTGAAACTATAGTCGGAATAATCGACTGAATCGTACGTGAGTAATTCCCGTGTTTTAAATCATAATGTGTGAAAACCACGTCAGTTTATATAATGATCAACCGTGCTTGAAGATTTTGTTTTTTTTCTGCGAATACTAGCTGCGCCCCGCGGTTTCACCCGCGGTTAAAAAGTACCCTATGTTTAGCCGTTCTGGCGTGAAAGAGTAACAAACCATCCATCCATTCCTACAAGCTTTCGCGTTTATAATATTAGTAGGATGATTCTTATTGTACAAATTAATGATGTAGAGTGTACTGTAGGTAGAGCATAATTTGTCATGAAGCTCTAAAGAGAATAACAAAAAACATTGTCAATTAAAATTTAAAAAAAAAACCCCGACACCGATTTACATCAAACATAGCTAAGAACACTAATAATACACCTACACCTAGACTAATACACCTTTCTAACAAAAAAAAAACGAAGTCAAAATCGGTTCATCACACACACACACACACACATACAAATACACGTCAAACTTATAACACCCTGTCGTTTTGGCGTCAGGGATTAAAAACTTTATTTAACTAATTTACCTACAGTGGCCCTATTCGGAGATTTGAGATTTTCATCTCAGCTTTTTTGTCCTTGTTCCTCTCGTTTGAAACGTTATAGGTGTTAGAGTGACCAAGATAAAATCTCATCTCATCTTACGCACAGGAATAGCCCTCCTGGGCTGATAATAATTATAAAGTAGAACCTGTAAGTAGGTAAATCATTAGTTGTAGGGACCGCTTGTAAATGTTCAGATCTCATATTATTTTGTTACATCCAGTACTTATTTATTGCAACTCGTAATTCGCTGAACGGTTCCTATGAAACAGTGAAAACGGCTGAGATATTTCTTGTTACGTAAATTTAATACTTTCGAGAACCGCTTTACTCAATTATTGGCAAAGATTGCATCAATCCTGCCCTTTGGGTCTGGCCGGGTATGTCACAAACGTATTTTATATCAATTTCGTTCGATTTCTTAATTGATTTTACGAACACAATTACTTTTTGGCCCAATTTTGTCCTCGTAAAATTGATGTTGAAATAGATTGAATTAAGACAGATCAGAAATCATTTTGAAAACGTTTTTCGAAACTTTTAAAAGATTTAATTAGGATACTAAGTAGGTACTTTTAACACAAAGAAAACCAAACTAGAATATTTTGGTACAAACGACTTTACAGATCCAAAAATACTTTACCGGAAAAGCTAGTCCGAAAGGTCGTAAAGACGAATCAGAATGAGCCGAATGTTCATAGTGCTGGATCACTTTACTACGAAAGTAGGATGAAAAAACTCCGAATTTCTTGAGCTTAATTTAGTTTTAATAAGTACATGCTTATTTAAGTTTTATATAATCTCTCTCATACCTACTGTATTCCTCATATACAATATAAAATACAAAAACGCTTTATTGACACCTAATCCTAACTAATATAAATATAAAAACATAAAAATATATATAAATATATATATACATAAAAAACAATAAAAACTATATAAATGCGAAAGTGACTTTGTTTGTTTGTTTGTAACGCTTTCACGTCTCAACTACTCAACCGACAGTGTTCAAATTTTGCATACCCTATTTCCTTTTCTGTACCCCAGACAACTTTGTCTGGGGTACAGAAAAGGAAATAGGGTACAGAAAAGGATTTTATCTCGAAAGAAATAACGGTTCCTGTGGGACCGCAGGTGAAACCGCAGGGCGCAGGTAGTACATTCTAAAACCAAACTAAACACTCAAAAATATAGGTACAATGGGCGTTCTTACTGCTAAAGAGCGATCTCTTCCAGACAACTTTTGGATGACACTCTTAGATTCATAATGTTAAAATGTATTGTAATTTAGTCTATTATTGAGTCCATTATTAGATCTCGCCAGCTGTGCAACAACGCATTTAATTAATAGTGACGTGCTCGAATTATATTCGATTCTGTTTGATTGGATTGGAGAGCGCAATCGATCATAATCGATTAACAGTTCACTAACGAGCTGTAATTGCGTACTGGCTGAATAAATAGAGGCTGGCTGCAAAAATTTATTCATTATGGGTTTTGATTCTATCTGAATTTGTACTGGTATAACCAAGTGCTGAAATCTATTTATTTATTTATCTATGAAGCGGCATGTTTTTTTACCTGACTGTGCAAGAAGGAGGGTTATGT
This sequence comes from Peribatodes rhomboidaria, assembly GCA_911728515.1. Taxonomy (NCBI): domain Eukaryota; kingdom Metazoa; phylum Arthropoda; class Insecta; order Lepidoptera; family Geometridae; genus Peribatodes; species Peribatodes rhomboidaria. Next base: position 12,202,742 of record OU452179.1, on the reverse strand, counting down.
TTTTCGAGTGTTATGTATTTATGTACATATTTATGAGGTTTCTTTGGCACGCCCTAACAGGTTGATGGATTTCGACATGTGAGAAGCAATTTGAATCTTCTTGATAGTGGAATTGACATACTTAAGGTGCAACATTTTGCAGCCGGATGTTTTGTTTTTCTTTTAATAATTTTAATTGTTCTTCAATATCCTTAGTAATTAGGTAGGTACATTCTTTGTGTCTTAATTTTTTCTTTACTTGCAAGTCAAATTGGCAGTTGTCTGACCGAGTAGCGAGTAAATAAATGTATGTATGTAGAGCCGGATTTAAGGGAGGGCTGGCGGGGCTATAACCCCGCATAGCCCTCAATAAGAGGGCACAATAAGAGGGGGGGGGGGAGCACAATAGGGATTCGTAAGAAGAAAAATCACATATTGGGATGGACCGCCAACTTTTCTGTTTATTTTTCTTCTATTCTTACCTTTAAAATCATAGCATAAGAAGTGAACATTAACTGTTTATTTTATTCAGAAAATAACTAAGGGCATCTATTTCTTCGTTGCCCTAAAGCCTCCAGACCTCTGAATCCGGCCCTGTGTGTAAAACACTCGCTCGGCGATTCTCGCTAACTCACCGAGCGATTGTTTTACATACATTTATGTATCGCTCATCGCTGGCGGTCGGACAACTGCCTTAAGACAGTCAGTAAACATTATTTCTTTGTTTTTCCTAATTCAACTGCGATTTCAAATTTTAATCAGCTTTTTCTCAATGTTTTTCTTCTGAGTTACCGATTTAGATTGCTGGGGAAAACGTTGCAAAGTCAAAATGTATTCTAAAAATGCTTGCATAAAGTTCAATTTTCTAGAGTCTAAGGTAGTGTGAGTGTATCAGGAATAACTAGCCGTGATAAATACCTAAATAAGTTTAATGTCTAGACGGCGAAGTTTAGTCACCGTCTGGGCCGTCACAAGCTATTTCACACTTGTGTGTGCACAGTGGTGGGCCGTTATAATGAATAATAGAGTAAACAGATCGATGGTTTTGCTCTATAGGTTAAAACGTTCGTTTTTGGCGGTCGTGTTTGTTTGACATAGCATATCGTCACGCCTTTCCCCCGAGGGAGCAGGCAGAGGTGTAGGTGTAATACAACACCCACACTTTGCCGGACGATATTCAGTCCCGAATGTGACAGGCTTGCCGCCTGTCGCCTTACACCGGGCTTCAGTCATATAGCAGATGACATACAATACGCACATGTGTTCACACAATGAACTAATTGGTGCGTGCCGTTGTCTGGGTTTGAATCCGGCTCCCTCTGGCTTGAGAGGCGGGCCTTCTCCAACTAGGCTATCATAGCTTCATTTTGTTTTTGTTTGAATCGAAAAAAAAATGGTATCTAACTTCAGCGCTTTGAAGATGTCGCTAATACCCACGTAAATACATGATAGTTCAACTTAGCGCGTTGTTAATATTCAACTCAGCTTTGTATCCGACAGATATAGATGATAATAACATTATTATAATCCTAAATTTTGATAAAATTTTCGAATTGAAGTTTAATTTAGTAATCCAGTAAGTTTTTTTTATTTACAACCGTTAATAACTATTATAGCTAATTAACTATGGTTTTAAAGCTGATTATGCTTTTAAATTGCTGAATTTGCTACCAAAAAAATTAACAAACCTGAGCCCGACTTTCCGACATTTTTTAAGTTTATTTAGTATTAGCGGCGCTCCGCGGTTTCACTCGCGGTTAAAAGTATCCTATGTGCTATTCTAGACTATAATCTATCTCTGTGCCAAATTTCATCCAGATCTGTTCAGCCCTTCTGGCGCGAAAGAGTAACTAACATCCATCCATCCATCCATTCTTACAAACTTTCGCGTTTATAATATTAGTAGGATCTAAACCTTTTTAATCAAACGTTTTAACAAGTACCTAGGTAATTTTACTAATAACTAGTGAATCTGTGAGTTGAAGACCTTGCGGCTGACGCTTGTCCTCCCTACAGGTCGCATTCCTCAACAGATTCTCGTGAAGCTTAGCGAAAAAATTAAGTAATGCGACCTGCAGGCCTAGCAACGCGACAACGGTATGTCGACTCTTTTTATCGAGACAGACGTATGTTTACACATAGCCTTGTCACGTTCTCACACGACAAAAAGTGACGATAAGAATTTTGTTGCGCTCGCATGCTAGGTCTGCTGTAGAGAAAGACAAAGATGCGGACAGAATTCGGACATACTAAAGCATTTCTGTTAAAGCTGAAGCAGAGACGCTTCGCTCACTAACGCTTATTTGATAATGAGTCAATACGCCACGATATATTTTAGCAGTTGGAAAGTTGTACAGATACACCGAAGCCGTTGGTTCCACGAAGCGCGGTGTCACTTGACTATTATAATCACTTGCAGGAATGTCGGAGACGATGTTGATCGTTCAGCAAGTATCGGGAGTCAGATATCTGATAGCTTGGAATGGTGGTGGTGTGGGGCCTTGAGTTGCTCGAAAAGCCTTAGGTTAAACATTAGCACTATTAACAATAACCTGGGGGCGTTCAATCGAATTCATGTGATGAACATTTGTGTTTGTTCGATGTCTGGGTGTTAATATGTATTTAAGTACGTATTTAAAAACATAATATAATTGTGTAAGTATGTATTTCAGTCTCTAACCGCCATTGCACAAGCTTTGCTTAGTTTGGGGTCAGACGACAGTGTTTGCTAGTGTTCCGAATATTTATTTAATAATGCGACAGGAACATTTAAATAGTGGTTAGATATGCTCTCTCATAAAAGCACTCACATTTAGATAACAAGTAATATTATTAAAAGAAAAAAAAAACGGCTGCAAAATATTGTACCCTACGTCACTTCCACTATCAAGATGATTCAAATGACACCTCACATGTCGAAATCCATCAAGCTGTTTAAGCTGTAGGGCGTGCCAAAGAAACCTCATACGTACATACATACCCATTTACATACACTCGAAAAACAAGCTAAACAGAGCTAAGCTAAGCTAAAGCAAAAAACAGAGCCGCTAGTGTTTTACCTAATGTCTTATTCCCATAATTAACGTTTGACTACATCAAAAAAATCAACAAAAAAGTAAGCAACAAAAAATATTATTCAACATCGCAAACCAAACACTGCTCAACTGAGCAGTGTTTGGTTTGCGATGTTGAATAATTGTAATTAATAATGTAATGTAATTTAACATATTTAACTAAATATGTTAAATTACATTTCCAAAATTCATTAATATAAAAAGGTCCCATTTCCCTCCTAATTGGAAAGTCCAGAGCAACTTTAAATTAATACGGAACTACACGGAAACTATTCAGCGAAACGACTCGCTGCAGGCAAACTAATTATGCGAACCACTAAATTAAACTAACGAGATAGCACGTGGCAATAAAATGCCTACCGGAAGTATAAACTTGGGTATTGTAAGTTAGCTGGCTGCAGAGGCTTTGACGTCACTTTCTTCATTCTGGGTTTGGTCTAGTAATTTCTAGCCATTCTAGAATTTTTTATTATTAGATCTGTTTTCTTAAAAGTAAGTTTCAGTGCATAGTTAGTTCATAAGCTTTTTAGGGTTTTGTACCCTAAAAAAAACAAAAAAGGGTAAAACGGAAGTTTCACCTTTTTTTGGTTTATTTTAGTCGGAGTAATTTTAGTTCGGATTTTAGTAAGAGAGTCGGATTTTTCTCGTAAAGGCGGAGTCTTAATAGGATTTTAGTAAGAGAGTTAAAAGGTAATACGGTATTTTAGTAATAAAGTCGGATTTTTCTCGTAATGACGGAGTCTTAATAGGGTAAAACCGTTTTACCCTATTACTAAGACTCCGCTGTCTGTCCGCGGCGGTCTGTCTGTTCGACTGTCACCTGCGACTCTCATGAACCGTGATAGTTAGACAGTTAAATTTTTTTACACATGATGTATTTATGTTGCCGTTGAGTTACAGAAATACTGAAAAACAGAATTTAATAAATGTTAAAACGGGCTCTTATACAACAAACGTGATTTTTTTGACGTTTTTATAGATAATGGCACGGAACCCTTCGTGCGCGAGACTAACTCGTACTTGGCCAGTTTTTTTTTAATCCAAAGTAAGCACTCTTTTCAGGAACGCTCCCATCCCATCACATATTGCACCCGCGTGTGGTCGAATACAAAAAAATGCTGAAAAACTTTTTGATTTAGTACACACAGATCAGTCTCAAAGAGACCTTTCCATTTGATTACTTTCTCTATGATAACTGTTCATACTACTCTATGTAACTATGTTCATACGAAAACTATCTCAGAACACTTGTCATGAATAAAATATGTAGTTTTCTAGGGAGAGCACAGCCTACAGGCATCGTTTACCTGAACAAAGGGGACTGAAAGAAGGAGAAGACAAAGTACCTAGGGTCACTGGGGCAAATGCGTCCGTGGGGCAATTGCGTCTTTCGAGAATTACAGACAAATCCTTCACATATTAGGCGCCACCTACATCTTCATTCTATTTTTAGTTGCAATAATCTGTACAAGATAGCGTTAGTTGCCTAATTTGTGAAGGGTTTGTCAGTAATTCTCGAAAGACGCAATTGCCCTAGTTGACCCTACTTACTAACGATGTTACCATTTCAATCTGTAAAAATAGGAGTTTAGGAACAACTGAGCGATTTAGTTTTAGTAATTATCCTTTTCTTGTTACAGGTAATTCACTTTTCTTTCTACACATCGCCCTGCAGGAAAACCGTAAGACAAGAATACATTAAACATTAAATAACCGCCTTGTAAGGGTTTTCCCTCCCAGAGAGGGTTAGGTAGTCCTTTGCTAAGTTCAAATAAAACAATGAGTGAAATTTACTACTACACAAAGTTTATTGCTATTTTACAATAACTACTTAAGAACTTAAAGATTTATATTCTAATGTATAGATTTTTTTTAGAAATATAATTTAAGACGGTGGTGTCACTTGGTCGAGTTCTTTGTTTAATTAAGTAAAGTAATGTTATAGTAAATTCCATACGAGCTATAATACTCGGACACCAATTTTCATCAAACATAGCTAAGAACACTCCCGACTAATGCACCTAAAAACAAAAATAATAACAAAATTTTAAATTAAATTTAAAACATTTTACTTTATATTTTATTTCATATTTCTCTTATGTTTTTTATTTTAGTATTTAAAAATGTGTTTATTAACTATTATAGTTTATTCTATAATTATTTAACTTTTGTCTGCCACTAACTATGTATTTTCACAAGTTTTGGAGTACGGTCCGGCTCTGTTTTTTTTTTCTTCTATTTACCACTTTGTATTTGACTGTACTCTGTTTTGTGTTTAAATAAATAAAATAAAATAAAAATAACAAAATCAAGATCTGTTTAGGAGCTACGATGGCCCAGACAGACACACACACACACACACAGAGACACTTAAACTTATAACACCCCGTCGTTTTTTCGTCAGGGTAAAAAACTAAGCGAAAACAGTTTTGACAAAAATAAACTATAAGCCACCTTTTAGCAACGAACAACTAGGTGTATGAACCGAAGCTATCTTAAGCTATCAAAGATCACTGTGGTTTGATAGGTTTAGATATTGTCATCTCGTGTTAAAATCTTTTTACTTGCACTTAATATAAGAAATGCCTAAGTCTATTTTAAATTACTCTTATCCAAGCACAGATTCACTGTTTCACTAAAAAAACACGGGTTAAAACTAATAGTACATTTTCTGACTATTATGTACTTCAAGTTTTTTTTCCTATAAAATTATAAAGAGTACCTATCCCAAATTAGATTACGAATAAAAATAAATCACAGACAAATTTTAAAAAAAGAAGACTTAGAGATGAAGTCTAGAATTAATTAATTCTAGACTTCTTCTCTAAGTCTAGAATATAATAGTTATTAAGTCTAGAATTAATTAATTCTAGACTTCTTCTCTATTCTCGCTAAAGTAATCAATGAGGCGACGGGCGTCTTTCTAAAAATTAAATTAATTTCAGATACTAAATTCCCTACAATTAACGAACGTCATTTCAGAGAAGTACGTCTCATCATCAGACGAAATCATAGAAAACTTGCTCTACTTCAAAGATTGTCAAAAGGATAAAAACGATAGATCGTCCAGTTAAACTAAACTAAACGATTTTAAACTACTCCTAGTTCTTCTAGCGAACCTTTCGCTATTTGAACGAATTCGCTAAATTCTATTCGAATTCGCTGAATTCGTGCTAAATATTTAGGTATGAGCTAGAGCTAGAGGTAGTAAACTAGTTAAGGAAGCAAGGCAATTCTTGTAATTAGTGCAAGTAGGCATCAGTGTGTTAGCAGGGGTAAAACCAGCAATGCGGTCAGGCATACTAATATATTTTTCTGGGCATAAGTAAGAGTAAGTAAACAAAATTAGCTATGTAGTCAACCTACCTACAAAATTTTAGCCACTGGGTGATTCGCCCCCACCAAAATGGAGTAGTCAACTCTACTATAGCTAATATTTGTTGTGGGTGAGTTGCTTCCCCAAGCCGGAACTTAGCGGTATCACCGCCTTATCATTCTCTAATACTCATTCTTAGGTAATTTTGTTCAACGACCGGGTATAAATCGTGGGTAATTCAATTTGCTTAGGGGCCGCAATGCGTTAGTAATGAGATGGGAAGATTACCTCCCTGTTCCGCAAAGTATTTGTTTATTTTCCGTACCTTGGGTGCAAAGTTACCATTACTGGTTTGTTAAATGAGTTTGTAAGGAATAAGTTTAAATATTAGACTTATTTTACTTTTATATGGTGTACCGGAAGTGCTGTGACATTTTTCTTGGATTTTATTTTTTTATTTATTTTAACTCCAAACTTTTAAAGCGTAGATGGTGAGGTTTGATTAAAAGCTTTTTTATTCTTAATGTTGTAATAGCGGCCCACTACCAATTTATAATTACGTAATTGTAATTTCTGGAAAAAAACAATATATAAATTATTCTCGTTTAAACAAGCAGACGTTTTTGCTTTACAATATTAAATTTATATGACAGAGTATGTGATTCCACGAACTCACAAGACGTAAATAGTCCTTTGAAACGACGTCCAGATCCGGACTAATCCGGTTAAATCAGTAGTTAATTATTTCACTAGTCACTTTACCTGCGACGCCTTCATTTACCCTCCTTAGATCGAGCCAGTTCTAATTGGTTCTAGGAAAATCAAGACTTTAAATATATACCGAGTTGGATAGGTAGTACAGAAACAGAATAAGCTAAAGTAGTTAGTAGAGGTGGATGCCCGAGCGAGTATAAATTAGGAAATATTAAGGGGCCCAGACATGCATTCGCTTTCAAGCGATTCTAACGATCTAATAGCTGCTGACAGGACAAAATACGAGCTTTAAAATTGTCATGTGACCTTATTGTCACTTCTTCCAATCCGCAGCTAACATTCAAGCGATAGTAATGTAGAAATGGAATCGCTTGGAAGCAATTGCAGCAAGGGCTCGTTCAGGGACACACAGGGCGATACACGACGCGTGCAGCGTCGCGTCGAGCGGGCAAAGCAAAAGTACCCCACCTTTCACTTGGATCCATAGCTCGGCTCCACATGTGAATACACCGATACCTTTTTCTAAACATAAGAATGAACTAATAATTACAATTTTAAAATGTTAAACCTTGTGTAGGTTTACCAATGTCCTTATGTAATAAAATGACGAGTTCATGAGAGAAGTATTCCTTAAACATTGTAACGAATTACTATGAGTGTGACTATATTATTATCTCAATAAACTATTCTAGTTTTTCATAATTATGCCATAATGTATGAAATACAAACAGAAAGCATGTTTAAGCGCGTTCGATTTGTTTCTGTTTTTTTTTTACGAGTTTTTCGAGCGTCGCGTCGCGTGGACGCTCCACGCCCAGCTCTCCGCTCCGCGTCTCCCTAAAAAATGCCTCAGTTTTCTACCCGTAAAACAACAGCGAGTGGCACCGTGAAACGTAGTCATTAACAAAATAAACCATCCCTGTCCACACGAAATTAACAAACGATCTCCCGGCTGAATTAGTACCTATATATTCTTGTACCTTTATTCCAGCATATGGCCACCCAGAATTAAGACTAATTGATAGATATATAGCCGTCGTTGGACCTTTATTTATGGACTCCGACAATTTGGTGTGATTGCTAGTGATGTGCAGTCTTGGAGACGTGTCCTGAATTTGTGGGACGTCCCGTTTGACAGAATTAAGGCTCGAGTAAAAGGTAATAGAGAAAAGATTTAGTTTTGTTTCACATGTCATAAAATCTATGGACTTAGGTATTATTTTTAGTTTTTGGAATTTAAACCTAAAACACAGAGTTATTCTTTCACAAAACTACATTATTTATTACAGCTAACAAGCACAACATAGACAAAAATAATACAAAAAATTGTTTGTATATTCAACTGAAACACGAATAGATCATAGAGTGATCTCATTAAAGTGATCATAAAATAATAATAAATGTAAACTACTTATACAAATATTACAAGCTACATAATAAATTGAATTCGTCCACGTCCCAATTTTTGACGTAGATCCAGATTATTACTTTGATCACGGGACTTTTAGTACAACACTAGTCGCGTCGTGATTTTCCGACCGTCAGTTAACCTTTGAATGGAACTAATTCCTGCTAATAAATATACTCGACCATACTAGTGAAGAGGAAGATAGATTGACGTGGTGATAGGCAGGGAAAAAGGGCCTCTTGCCTTTGACAGGTTCGGTATGAGCTCGGTCAGATTGATCATTTTGAGTGAACTTGGGCACCACTACTTTTACTCCATAAAAATGTAACTACATTATTATGCAGGGTTATTGTACTAATATGCTATATCCGAAACTGAAAGGGGACGCAATTTTAAATATGTAAACTAACGGGATATGATATTATAATTGTGAATAATCCTGTGTACTTAATTAGATAAAAAAAATATTGTTTTGGGATAAGCTACAAAGTCCAAATTTCAAAATAAAAACTCGGTTGTTAGGTACACTATGCTGTTACTTAAGTACACCCTAGTAACCGTAAGTAACCTAACCGACTTCTAAAAAGGAGAAGGTTTACAATTCGACTGTATGTTTTTTTGACGTGCCAACGCCTTATAAATCGATGAAAGCCGGCTACACGCACGAAACAGGATGGCTCTTTGTCCCGTTACGCTCATCGTACGATCGGAGCGAGAGGCTTGAGCGTTCGGCTTGCATAGCATCTATCTCTCTTCCAATCGATTTGCCTATGTGTTCGAGAAAAAGATTTCATCAATGTTTTTTATGACGTTATCATGTTAAACTATCGTCCGTAAACCGACTTTACAGATAACCATTTTTTTGTATCGTGTGACCCATATTTTTCTCTGTACTTTTCCGCTGTTTTTTTTCAAAACACGAAGCCTAAAATAAAAGGCTTAGTAATATCCGAAGCACTGCCGAATCCCTTCCAGACTCCACTGATGAGGATATCGCCTCTCAGCGCAGCAAGTATGAAATAAAATTGAAAATATCATACCTAACCCGAAAGCCCTCGACTCTGAGAAAGCCAGGGGGCCTACCATGACTTCTTATTGCTATGATGGTACGTTTCTTTTTTTTTATGTATTTTTTGTTTTGACTCATCGTGACTATGGACCTTATTGCGCGGCGATACGATTCGCAGTCGCGCAGCCTCGACAACAAAACGTAACCCCATCATGGCAATGAGGTGTCATGGTAGGCTCCCTGGTCATAAAGACGGCGATTCCATTTGATTGGAACTGAGGGTCCTGTGATATGGCTTTGACACCGTGAGCTGTTCGGAAGTCATATTCCATACTTGGTATTTGATGAAATTGGAGTAGGGATCTTTTATGAAGCATTGCTTTCTAAGCGTCGAAGGTATTTTGTTGGATTTCAAAACAATTGTTTTAGTTATTTTTCATACTGGATAATTAAATTAATTAAGTAGATGATTATTCAAGGAAGACAGAGATGTCGATTTTTAGGCACTATAATTTGTAGAACGTAAACTAACTAAAAATAACGTTGTTTCTTTCCCTTCCGTCTTCTAGACGAGGACAGCAACACTATTCAGTCAAAAGCCCACATGCAGAAGATACGGAGTTAAATTCTTACCTGTTTATTCTTAACTGTGCTAAAATAACACACACCGAAATGAACAAACAAACTGAACAACAACAATAATTAAATATTTACACCAAAATCGTGAAAGATTTTCGACGACATGCTTAAAAGTAGCGATGTATTTGCCGTTCCGAGTAATTTTTAAATCCTACAGTAAAACTTTATATTTCGACTACCACTCCCATTACCTTATCATGAGTCTCTAAAAATTTACCACCATTTCCTGGCAGCCTTACAAAAAGGTCTACACTAGAACGATCAACCAGATATTGAGATAGGTAAAAAGGTAAGTAAACAAAGGCCACGTGGCGTCGTTGTAGGGCGGAAGCGCTTCCGCCCGCCCTAGCTTATCTTCGCCATTCTACGTTCCAATATAACCTTAGAGCAATGGCTTTTTACCGCATAGACTCCTGGCTTTAGGCGAGAAATTTCAATCAAGATATTAGCACAAGCGTGCTTATAAAAATACTCTACCACTACAATACAATTGTGCCAGCTCGAAAATGTGACGTTGTAAGGGCCAATCAAACGTTCAGCTTCAACAGTTATAAACCCGTGAGAACCTCGTCTACTTTTATAATTATTGTGACACGACTTACATTTTATTAACTACATTGTTAGTTTTAGGCTAGTTCAAATTATGAAAATCACGACTTGTTGTTGAATTGTTAACTCGATTGTGTTTTATATGTAATGTCTATGAGATTTAAAGTCGTTGCCGTAAAGCCTTCGATAGCCGTCTTCCGCTAAAGGGTTGGGTTAAGGGGTAATGAGCCTTTATAACTTGTGCGAAAAAATCTTGAGGTACAAAAGATAATGGGGTTAAGGGTAAGCCTAGATATTTTTGTAGATAACCAATATAGCCGACCTTGGTTATATTTGAGGCGGCGGGCGTGGCGGCGGTCCTTGTATACTCGACATATCTGCCGTTGCGATCCAAAAGTTCTGAAATATTTTTTGGGAATTTGAATTTGAATTGGATATTTGTGTAGTATTTTTAGAATTAAGTAATGTTAGACCTATGCTTTGATATTTAAATTGACTTGTTTTTTTAAAGCGCTTTGAATTATGGCTACTAAAAGTTTGTACTTCAAAGTTTTTGGAACCTCCATATTATGGTTTATCTTCAAATCAACGTTCAAATTCTAAATTTGACCGTTAGCAACTCTAATATAGACTTGGAATATAATTATTTCATTTGCTTATAAATGTTATCAAATTTTTACAAATAAATTACCTACATAAGGATATCTATTTTTCACATTAGCAAAAATACACTTATACGAGTTATGATCCTGCGACCAAAATTGCCAGAAGCTAATAATGTTATGACGAAAGCTCGGTCTCACACAATTTCCCTCGACATCTTTATTGGGGTTGAGATAACGTCTTATTTACTGTGTAGAAAATATATTGCAGAACCGATTTCGTGAAGATATTTTTTGGTGGAACGTACTGATTAGTTTTTGTATGTTTTTACTGCATGGAGCGATGGCCCTTTCTTGAAGTGGCTGTCGCCGACTTTTGGCCGGGACACGTTTAAATTATCAAATAAAATAGCATACAAAAATAAAAGAAGATAAAAACAACGACACGCAAAATAGAAGAAGACTGAACGAGTTTTTTACCCTATCCTACAAGAGGAAGGGGATGATAATATCCAATTTGATGATGATGATAATCAATGGTCAGATATCACATTTATCTTTACCTACCGGGATTTTCTAGAACATTATATTTCTAGAACCTATAAAAATCACGAAAGTAGATAGATAGATAAACATTTTAATTGTTCACACCACAAATAAAAAACAACGAGAGAAAAACTATAATAAAACTTATTATATAGTGTAACAACTGGCGGCCTTTGCACTAAAAGCGATCTTTAAAAGCACTATCTCTTCCAGGCAAGTATACAATATAAGTACTAAATGCTTTTTTTTATTTGACACGTAAATATTACTTACGAAATAAATAAATAAATAAAATAAATATGAAATAATATGAATAATTGCTTGATAATTTAATGAACAAAATGAAAATATCATTTTTTTTGTCTTATCTAACCAAACTGGTAAACCAAACAAAAATGGTATTCCACTTTAGTCTTTCTTTAGTCAAAGGAAATGTCACGCCTCACTAACGCCTAATCATACACCAAGCCTTAACAGCAAGGAAGCGGTTGTCTTTCACAACGTCCATATTACTATGAAGAATACTAAACGACACAGTACACAGGAATCCCATTACAACACGTGTCCTACTTCCGATCTAGGGCTCTGTGACCTTAGCAAGACCTGGAGGTACAGTCGAGGAAACAATACGTATTGGTTTTGCATCAAGCAAATGCAGACTGTGCCATCTATTCGTTATCTATTTACTATCAAGTTAGATTTCTTAGAACGGTTGTTGTTTCTTGGAACAGTTGTATTTGCATGGCACTAGTATTTGTTCTGTGGATATATTTCAAATTGGAAACTATTTAGGTTATGCTGTGTTCAGAAATTTCTTTGTTCTCATCTCTCTTCACGGCAGTCCTGCCCTAGATTTGAGTTAATCTGTCCCAAAATACATCGTATAGTATCGATAGAGTTGTAATCTGTAGTATATATTTTATCAAGTATCACACCAATATTTTTAAATCAGAAATCAGAATTTATTGATACTCCAGTAGTTACACGTCACAGTTCAATAAATGCGAAACAATACAAGAGATTATAAATGTCAAAACAGTAATTACATATGTCAAATAAGAAATAAATAATAAATGTCAACAAAATTAATTGCACACTTATTAATAATATAACTGTCATATAATAATATAATATTTAAATAATAAATTAATATAAAATTTAATGTTATATAATATTTAAAAGTCTCTTAGTTTTAAAATAAGATTCAAGGTCTTAAAACAGATTATCTAGTAACCAAGCTCTGAGCTTGGTTTTGAAGCACGCGGTAGAGGGTGCATCCCGAACGGTGGCTGGTATACGGTTATAGATAGCGGGCCCTAAAACAGATACTGACCCAATCCTAAATCAATGGCTTTCGTAATTGTTAAATAATTCGATGTGACATACATACAATAGACAGACAAACATGATGAAGTCTCACCTTAAGTGCTTTTTGACTTTTATTGAAGCCTGTTAACAACTATTCTCACGGTGACTGTACTTGACAATAGAAATGACTCCACGTCATCGAGACATCTGTTTGTAGAGCCGCCACATTGTATGCAAATAATCGAATAAAACAATTCGCGAGAGAATCGATTTTAATGACGTTCTAATAGGTTGCGAGTGTTGTGACGTGAGGCGATTTTTAATTCTTAACGGTTGCATGTTGCACCAAGTTCCTTGTCCTCGTATTAATTATTTATAAATAATAACCATCTGTAAAAATAGTTGACAGTAAAATTGGTTTTCAACTTCTTAAGATGTTATATCCTAATTTCTTACGCGTCCACCAACAACGTATTTACTTAAACTAACTATATGTAAGTTAAAATTATCAGCTAGGTAACTATTTTAAATATGTATTAATTGACGTTATAACTCTGTTTAGTTTGTTATAACTAGTAAAAATTACATTTTATAAACAGAAATTTTTAAAAGTATGTCGTCGGAGAGTAACTTGTACTAAAACCGCAATACATTTACTTGATGCAAAACCAATACGTATTGTTTCCTCGACTGTACCTCTAGGTCTTGTTAAGGTAACATTACATAATTAAATGACATAATTTTTTAAAGAAGTAAGTTTCAAAATTAGAATTCGCTTAACATTGAATGAGTTTTACCAAATACCCCGAGGACTCGAATAAAGGAGCTGTTGTGATAAACGGAAGACGGAAATGAAAATTTGAAAGCTCATTACGATTTTGCTCTCTAAAACTTTTTGGGCGTCTCAGAAGAGGCTGATAGATAATTCGATAATTGCTTCAAATTAGGGAATTAAGAGGTAGAAAGCGACCAAGTTCCTATAGGTCGAGTGGCTAGCTCTAATTTCGGAGTTTCTAGGCCACCCGGAGGCCTTTGAGATTTATGTTATAGAAGTTTGACGATTTATCTTATAGAACAAAAAAAACCGAATTAATAACCTACAATTCATCGTGTCATTCGGGCCACGGTAGCGCTCAGTTGGAAATGCTACCGCGGTCACCCATCTGAGGAGCGACTGTATCGTCTTCGGATACAAAATATAACTCTGAGAGAAAAATACATTGAATTTGCATTGTTTTACTAAACGGTATAAAAATCGGTGAATCGGTGTTATTATAATCGAATTATACGACTATTATCTTTTTCTGGGAGATTTTTATTCAATACTCATACAAGGTAATATAAATAAGCTCACACTCGTAAGTATAGGTAATTATATTAAATGTCCTCTGGTGAAATTGAAAAAAAAACTTTATCAAGACTGACAAAAGTTTTCTTTTGCATTAAATAATTTCTTGTATAAAACTTAGATATTGTATAAATAGCAGGTACCACTGTTTTTACAAATAGAAACGTCTGTCCAATAAAAATAAAATAAAAATGCGACGAGAAACAAAGAAAACGCGTAAAATTTTACTTTCCATGTTCGCAAATGCTTTCTTCTATTGTGAAAAGAATTTTGTCATAAGAATAATATTAGGAGAATGTAAGGTTTTATGAGAATGGTTGTTTGCGTGGCCCTAAAGTCGCTAAACTGTATTAAAAGGTTCTTTGTTTGTACATTATTGACTTTTGTCTTGGATTTTTGTTGTTGAAAACAAGTCTACTAGTCCTACTAATATTATAAACGCGAAAGTTTGTTAGAATGGATGGATGTTTGTCACTCTTTCACGCCAGAACGACTGAACAGATCTGGATGAAATTTGGCACAGAGATAGATTATGGTCTGGAATAGCACATTGGATACTTTTTAACCGCGGTTGAAACCGCGGGGCGCAGCTAGTTTTTCAAAATTTTCGAATTACAATTACTGTTTTCAACCGACTTCCAAAAAGGAGGAGGTTCTATGTTCGCTTGAATGTTTTTTTGGATGTTCGTCGATATTTTTGCCAATTGTGAACCGTTTTAATTTTCTTTATTTATTTCGAAAGAGGTGGTCTCAGATAACTTTTATCGAAATCATTCAAGCAGTTTGTAAAATGTTAACAAAAGTCTAAAAATTGTTTACATGGATGACGGGAAGTCGGTTTTTAAGCTTTCCTTTTTATTAATTTATTTCACACAAAAGATCTAAGTTTTTTAACCAATATAACATATCGTCACGCCTTTCCCCCGAGGGGGCTGGCAGATGTGTGCAACACCCACAGTTCGCCGGACGATATTAAGTGCCAAATGTGATAGGGGCGAGCCTGTCGCCATACACCGGGCTCTAGTCATGTAGCAGATGACATAATAAAACGCACATTTGTTGACAAAATGAACAAATTTCAAATCTCGTCATTTTAAGGCTTTAAGTCTCGAGTGAATCGGTTTCTTCTAGGCAAGCGTGTTCCATCGTAGGCCGCATCACTGCTTTTCATCAGGTATGTTGGCGGCCAAACGCAAGCCTATTAAGTTATAAAAAAGTCTTTATCTTTATCTGAAGCCTTAGATAAGTTGCATTCGGCTTCAACCGATTCTACTTCTACAATCGGTAACGCTCGATCATTTGCTGCTGATTGGTTGGACGAAATACGAGCTGTATAAATGTCATATCATCTTATTGTCAAGTCGTATAAAGCGCAGCTAGTGTTTGAACGTTAGGCGTTCCCTATAAAATCACTTGGAAGCGATTGCAAATTGTCCCCTTGACCTGGGCCTCTGGTCTGTTCGTTTGGATTCGCCTGCTTCCTTCTTTCCCTCTACATTTCTTTCTTAGACGTAACAAAAATAAACCTCAAAATATTTTGACCATATAGTATAATATTTTACTTATTTCCCGTTTTTTCCCGGATATATTTTACTATAGTGAATATCAAATGCCCCAATAAATCTTGAGGGTGCACTTGTAATAAAGTTTTTGGTACGCACACATGTGTCGGTGGCCCGCAAACTTTCCGCAAACGCAAATCCACGTTGTACTTACAAGCAGTAAGGATTACTACGGATTGAGCGCTATACTAAGTCCAAAGTTTACCAAATCTTAAATAAACTATGACGTTTTTACTGACCGATTGCCCCTCTTGCCTGTTCTTCTGAGGTGAGGTTCCCTTTCCGAACAAGGCGGTCGAGTCATTGTTAATAATAATTAATTTTGTTTTTAACCTTAACTTCAACCGTCCCCGTGAGGGCCCTAGAGCAAGCCCCTTCTGGGCTGCCAGGGCAATTCGACGCCCCTCCCTTGGCGACAGCCCAAGCCGAGCCTCAGACCGACCTCAGACCGCCTCAGAGGTGCCCTTGCGCTCGTCGCCCATAGTTTGTGAGCATTTTTGAGGCCCTGCGCCATCGGCGCTTGCCTAATGCCCGGTACGCTGTCGAGACCTCAGTGGCCAACAGCATAGAGACGTCAAAAAAAAAAGAAGGATTGATTGACCAACTGTTTTCGACAGCTCTTCAATAAGTCATGTTAACAATGGACAGTTCAACAAATAATTTCCTATTTAAAGCTCGGTTTTAAAGATCGACTAAAAAAATGTAGGTACTTGATACAAATCGAACGATATCTCGCAATCTGGAATCATAGAAACATAGCAATATAGCATAGAAAGAAACATATAAATAAGAAACCCACACAACACTATAAATTACACTACAGTTTAACAGCCTTAGAAATAAAGTTTTAAAACATGTGTACACACATTGTGTAACACAAAAGCTGAAAAATAAAAATATTTTTGACTTAAACGTTGTGTACAATTCGTGTACAGATGTAACAAAATCAAAGGAAAATAAACATTCGTTACAGGGCCGGGTACCCTTGTTTAGCGCGTGTGTACGGGATCAAGATGGCGGATTTCACTATAACAGCTGATCTAGACTCAGTAACTATCTTATAATCTGTGTAATGTTTCTATAATGTCAAAATAAAAACGTTTGTAATTGGTAGTGTGACATTAGACACATTGTAGTGTTGACATTGATTGTTCCGTTCAGAAAATTGTTGTTAGTCTCCCACTTTAACCAAAAGAAAATATTTTCCTCTAAAATAGTATCGACGAATTTTGGACAAGAAATTCAAAAAACAACATAGTTTATTAATATTCCATTCCTAAAACGTAAATTGTACGTGCAATATTAAAAATTAGGGAGCTTTCTTAAAAAAATAATTACTAAAAAACTATTTGGACGAAAAAGTTTCTAAACGAATTTACCAAAAGTTGCCAGACGAAAAAGAAAAAAGTGTTAAGCATGTGTGTAAATACCCAATGCCGATTCACACTTTATTGCTCAAACAATAGTTACACGTTTGTGTAGCGCTATTTACTGACTACTCAATGTCTAACTGAACATTGGTTTAGCAGATGTTTATGCATTTTTTTATTTCTAAGGCTGTATGTTTACAGTTGTTAGACTAAAGTTTAAGTTTTTCTGTTCTGTTGATTTGTTATTTCTGGTGTGAACAATAAAGTGTTTATTTATATATCTATCTATCTATTTAAATTACACACATTATGAACAGACAAACACAAAAACATTTTTAAAACATTCATTTTTATTTCATTAATTCCTTAATGTTGCGGCTACATAAGCGCGCGACAATTCGTGTCGCGATGTCGCGTTAAAATCATCGTTATCGGTTATTGGCGATGTTCTTGTCTACATTAGCGGTCAACTCGTCGACTTTCTGCGGAATTGAGGTGGACGATAATTAAATAAATAATAAATAAATAAATAAATTCGGGACACTTCCACACACGGTCGCCTGACCCCAAACTAAGCAAAGCTTGTACTATGGCGGCCAGAGACTATATACATACTTAGATATTTTTTAATACATACTTAAATACATATTAACACCCAGACTTAGAACAAACACAAATGTTCATCACATAAATGTTTGCCCTAGGTGGGAATCGAACCCACGCCCCCCAGCTCAGAAGGCAGGTTCACTACCAAGTCTACCAACTGAGCCACCGAGGAAGTCAATTCGCCCGATACATCACCGAGTGACGAACTAACCAACTACACTGGTCGCGATAGCCCGAATTATCGCCGAAGGCCGCTAATGTAGCCGCACCTTAACAGAAAACTCATTTACTGTCAATTTTACAAAAGAATTTAGAAAAATAAAATTAAGGTTGGCCTAATGGTTAAAGATGTCCTACTGCTTTCACTGTGTCAACTTACAGATGCCCATAGGCATTCATAACATTTTTATTTCCTTTATGTGATCCCATAACCTACTGAAATGTAACAATGTGTCTACAATATCAATGTTTAATAGCTTTTGGAGCTTTAACCTCTCTCTATAAAGTGTTTGGACTATTTAAGGCAATAAAAATAAAACTTGTTCACACATTGTCATTGTCACAATTTTATTAGCTTCTCTTGTGACTAACAAACAATTCAGTAAAATCTTAGAAGAAAATTTAACCTACTTTTGATTATTGTCGTGAAACTGCGTGAAAATTAAACTCTGTATGGTTAATGTATTATGTACGTAGCTCGGATAACATATGTATAATTTGGTTTTTCGAGCTGGATCTGATGATAAAGCCAGGAGGTGGAAAGGGTTTTTTTTTAATACATTTATCTGCCCTGAAGGTCCTTCTCTTCTCCTCAATACTTCACTACTTTTCATCTTTCTATCCTGTCCATCGAAAGGTTGCCTGGAAGTAATCGCTTTAGATCATAAGGCCGTCATTGTACTACCGAATGATATTTTTATAGTTTATATTGACATTATTTATTTGTGAACAATGGAATACTTACTTAATTTAATGTAAATCGTATCTGTAATAACTTTAGTAATCTACTTTTTTATTGTTTTGGTAGTACCTAATGCAATGTTGACTACTCTATTTGTATTAGGTTAATCCTGTTAGAATAGATGTAATGAGAAATAAATAAATATTTGTTCTATTTTGTATTTTGTAATAATGTGTTGTAACATATCGTCACGCCTTTCCCCCGAGGAGGCTGGCAGAGGTGTAATACAACACCCACATTTCGCCGAACGATATTCAGTCCCAAATGTGACAGGGGTCGAGCCTGTCGCCAAACACCGGGCTCCAGTCATGTAGCAGATGACATACAATACGCACATATGTTCACACAGTGAACAAATTCGTGCGTGCCATCGCGTCGGCTGGGTTCGAACCCGCTCCCTCTGGCTTGAAAGGCGGACCTTCTCACAACTAGGCTGACATCGCTTTGTTGTGTGTTGTGTTGTAATGTTATGATTATAACAAGGAAATTACTCACGTGTGATTTAGTCGATTATTCCGACTATAGTTTCAACCGCATTCGACGGTCTTAAAAAATTCAGCCATTTCAAAGACAACAAACAAATAAAACAAAATTCAGAATTACGTATTTTTACTTTTACGTGCAATCAAAAACATGTTACTAAACGAAGCTTTACGTAATATCCCGGAAAGCTTTCAAAAGCTTGCAGCACACTCTACCTAATTGTTTAAAGCTACATTGTACGTACTGCTATGCAGTTTGGATGTATTTACTTCCACGTTCAAATAACCGAAACGTTTCGTTACAACAAACATCTTTGTTCTATAGTTATTCAAGACAAAGTAGTCACAATAACAATTAATTTTATGTTGATAATGGAAAGATGACGCGCGAGTTAATATAACCACAAAATAGATAAGAAACAGAGGGAGCATTCAAAGTTCTCATTGTTGTCATATGCTAACAGGGTCGTACTATGTACTTTCAAATATTATACATGTCTTAGAAGACCTGCATGATGACATCCTATGAGCAATATATATTTGTCTATTAAGTATTGAAAGGACGAAAAGAGATGAAACTAATGATGAAACCAAAGAATAGGTACTCCCTAATACCTATTACTATCCATAGAATGAAACATGTATGCTTCTGCCAGCCCTTTCAGAGGAAAAGCGTGACCTATGTATGTGTGAAATTAAAAATCATAAATTATAAATGAATAAAAAAAATATGAATTAACAATATAAATTTAAAATGAAAAAAATATAAATGAATCTGCACCTATTTTTGTTTAACTATTTTACTCTAGTTTCCTATGTTAGAAAGGCTGTGACTTACACTGAAACAGCGTTCCAATCAAATTCTAGAATCCAGTTACATTTCATCCGTTTTACACCAAACACATTTCGGTGTTGTGTTCACACAAAGCGGCCTTTTTGTCAAATGACTGGTAATCGGAATCGGCTTTGTTTTGATACTTGAAGGTGACTTGAGAGTTATTAACGTACCACTGGAAGGACACCGACCAACCCCACACCGGGGCTGATTGAGCCGTTATCCACCACGCTGGAGCTCAGTGCGGGTTGATGGATGTCTCCAGTCTTTCCAATTTCTTATTTATTATAGGACATATCATTTTCCTCACGATGTTCTTCGCCGTAAGAGCACGTGTTATATTTAAATTCGCAACTTTTCTACGAAAGAAAATTTCATTGGTGCACGGCCAGGATCGAACTCACGACCTCCGGATCGAAAGGCGCGTTTCATCCTACTCGGCTACCACGGCAGGCAAGTAAAGCCAAATCCGACGAAACAATAAAAAATAAGGCTGCAATACAGTATTCCAGCACTGCATACAAATAAAGCAGCCACCTAAATTATTGGTCCAATCGGCACTGGATTTTATAGTTGGATTGAAACTGTATGAATGTAAATCAACCTTTATGATAGCTACGATCGGTGGGAAAACAATGACAATGATGTTATTATGAGAATAACAATACAATGGGGCTATTTATGTTTATTATTTTATATACTGTTCAGGAGGTGTCATAAAATCTACCTGCTACCTGATCACTTACAGGCTTGTACGCCTCTCAAGGCCTACAAGCGAAGCCTATGCTAAGTGGACGATTGAGAATAAAGATAATGATTATGGGTTCTGAGATTTTTCAACAATTCTCTTTCAGAAAATGAGAAGCTTATCTTTATTTGACGACGTTGAGTATAGTTTGTTCAAAAACATGATTAATATTTATTTAGAAAAAAAAATAGCTTACCTATCTGTACTTTGTTAACTATTTTGATATGGAATATGGATGGATGTTGGAGTTATTTTGTAAAAATAAATTGTTGTTTTCCTCAAGAGGCTGTTATTTTGTGATTTACATCTTCAAAGTTTCGTATTTAAATTAGGAACTTACTTAAATATAAATGTTTACTTTATGTTTTATTATATTTTATGGTTTTGTTACCTAAATGATTAATGAAGTTGCACGTTAGGTTGACGATTTTGTAAATAAAGAGGTTTGAATCAGAGGGCCTAACAAAAGACTTAGAGAGAATTAAAGAGATTAAAGAGATTAGTATTATCTAGGTCCAGAATAACTGGCGTAAGAGAAGAGAGACTCAGAGAGAGACCTATGCTTAACAATGGATGATTACGAGTTGATCATAAAAATAATAAGATGTAAAAAAAAAAGAAACTCACACAGATGACATACAATACGCACATATGTATGTACACACAATAAAGAAATTGGTGCGTGCCGTCGGCTGGGTTTGAACCCGGCCTTAGGCTATCATCGTATCTATTATTTAAGACCATATTAAACTTGGTTCATATAAAAATAACCGTAATTCAACTTTAAAACAGCATCTGCCACATAAAGAAAAAGGGTAGCAGAGGTTTGTCCAACTCTAATTACTGTAATTACTAATTAGCCCGCGACGTCTACAAGGCAGGAAAGCCAAAGGAATTTCTGAAAAACCGGACTAGAAAATGTTATGAAGAAAAATGATAGGGATTCAAGTTTTGCGGTAATGAACGAAAGGGTGAAATTAGGTATAGCCTGTTCTATGTGTTTATATAGGTATAGGAGGTATACAGGGTTATCTGGATAGAATGTAAAGCCAAAATAAGGTCATTGTACTCATCGTTATGACAAATATTACTATGGAGCCAAACCAAAACCGCGAAAAAAGTCAACTGTTCCACTTTTTTTTCTTATTTTTTAATTTGTAGCCTTCTTTTCCCTGAATAGAGTTCTGTTACACATTGAATTAGGAATGTGTCATATAAAAAGTTAGTTGATCATCGACTATATGTCGTCGATTGTATGGAACAGCTGCTCTTTCTCTCGATTTCAGGGTTAGCCCCATGGTAAAAATTGTTCACAGAGATGAATAAAATGACCCCTTTTCAGCTTAGTACACCCTTTCCCGATAACCCTGTCTATGTAAGTACTTTAGATACTGTGAGCGAAGCATTTATGACAATATTACTTAAAATAGAGCAAATTCTAACTGATAAGGAAATCTAACTGATAACGTTAGAAATGGAACATTACGTTAATATTCCATTTACATAGTACGTTAGGATATTATAGTAGTTTAGTACGTTCTATATAGTAACCTGTCAGCGCACACTGGCGGACGGCAAGGAATGGAATTTTCAACTTATCAATAAATATTAATATACCTTGTGTTATCAAAAAAAATATCACAACGATCCTTTGAGGTCGGTTTAAAATTTAAGGTCTCAAGCATTAAGAAACAAGCAATACAATTATTTTGTTTAAAATAAAATATTTATTTGGTAAACTAGCTGCGAACAAACAAACAAACGAACAAACTCACTTTCACATTTATAATATTAGTTAGGATTAGGATTTAAAATCCCCCCTCCCGTCTGCCAATATGCGCTGACCCTAAACGTTGTTAGTAAAGAAATGAAGTTAGGAAAGACATTTCTTAAGTTAAAACACAATAATATCATGACTGAGATCTCATTTTTTACCACCGAACTAAGTTAAGGTCCATTAAGGCGTCGTAGGCGGCGCAAGCTCACGTTACAACGATTATCTTGCTCAAATTGTGCTATTACAGTAATTTATGTCTCCCAGCGACAATATTGCAAGAGAAAAGTAAATTTCCAGTGATTAAATTGATAAATATTTAACGTTGACGTAAACATTAGGGCTCTCGAAAGTATTGGCATGGTTTTCTGAGTTTATAAAGAAAACGCGTAAAAACTGGCCGTAAGGCTAAAACTGAAGAAAAGTTGAAGGAAATTTAAATGTTCTCGACCGGGGGAGCGTTAGCGAGCGAAGCGTCTCTGCTTCAGCTTCGACAAAAATGCTTTCGTTTGTCCGGATTTTTGTCTGAATTCCGTGTCCGGATCTGTGTTTTCGCCCACAGGTCGCATTTCTTAACCGATTCTCTTGAAAGTTTGTGAGTAGATTTAATTTTAATCATTAAATAGTTTTTTTTTGTCAAGGCAGTTACTAGAACATTATCAAAAAGGCGGATTTTTAATTTTTTTAGAAGAAAATTATATCTTCGCAATTTTGAAAAAAATCCGAAAAACTGACTCGGCAATCTTATCTTAAAAAATCTTAAGAATCGATTGAGGAATGCGACCTTCATAGGAGAACAGATCCCAATCGCGAGGTCTCTAGCTCACTAAACCACTAGTCATAGTAATTGTTGGTCTCAATAACGTCTTGCCTCGTGAGGGAACCAAAAAACAATGTTATGTAAGAAATACATATATTAATTTTTAAAATTAAAACTGACAAGTACGAGTAGGTAACAAAAGATGCACGTACAAAGTATTATAAGAACACTTACCTACTTAACTCCTTCCTAAACTTCATAAAGACTCGCTTCGCCGACAAAAGGTACAAACAGAAGATTTGACCGAGTCAAACATAGAGCAACTTTACCATTTACAACGTTAGTGCGATTGTTCGCGCGAACTTTGCCCTGGAAATAACATTAAACCAATCAACGCCCTTCCCTCCACCTGTCCCGGCACATTCAAGACGAGCCCTTTCCCCCATTAGGGAACCCATAAAAAACAATAGTCTTCTTGAGTGCAGCTCGGCGACAGGGCATTAGTGTTAATGGGCTTATGATGTCCCTTCCGGCCGCCGACCGGCGCACCCGCCTGCAGCTATCGGCTAGTCGTTTAGCCAACTTGTGACTATTATACATATACATGTACATAAATATTAAGTAACTAGTTGACTCGGCAAACTTAGTACGGCCATATTTTCTATTTTTACTATTTTTTTAGAAATATTTTTATATGAAGCTAGATGGAAAATAAATTGGCATAGGATAAGCGCGGCCAGTCCTTGTATCAAAGATTTCAGGACTTCCAAAAGCCTCCGACATGGGTTGGGGTGAAATAACAGTTGAGTTTTATCGGTTACAGATTCGGCTTTGACATACGAATACACAGTTAGCCATCGAAGCCTCATCATAAGGACTTCGTTTTGCTACTTCAGTACTAAAGTTACGGAACCCTAAAATGGCAGATAAAATCACACTAATATTATAAATGCGAAAGTTATTTGGATGGAGTATGATTATAGTCTGAAATAGTACATATAGGCTACTTTTTAACTTATTTTTGGAACACCTCGAAGCGCAGCTAGTGTCTAACAAGGTAACAAACAAAGCAATGTTTAACCATCGACCTCTTTAGGGAAGAATTGTTGTTATTTGTTATCGAAAGGATTGTAAGCCTAGAACAGTAAAAGTTTGAGGCACTTACCAGTCAGGATCTATTGTTTCTAACAGTAAGAGAACTTCCTTCGTACTTGTTAATTAGGGACCGTGTCTTAACAGGGACTGCTTTCAAGTGCCACATATAAAATTAAAGACAGCAAAGTGCATACGAAGACTGAGCTTTTAGGCGCTGGCTAGACAGAAAAGACGTAAAATGAAGACACAGTCAAGAATGAGACACAGTCGGAACCGAAGACAAACATAATATATCGTCACGCTTTTCCCCCGAGGGGCTGACAGAGGTGTAATACAAAACCCACACTTCGCTGGACGATATTCAGTCCCAAATGTGACAGGGGGCGAGCCTATCGCCATACACCGGGCTCCAGTCATGTAGCAGATGACATACAATACGCACATATGCTCACACAACGAAGAAATTGGTGCGTGCCGTCGGCTGGGTTCGAACCCGTTCCCTCTGGCTTGAGAGGCGGGCCTTTTCCCAAGTGGGCTGCCATTGCCAATCAGACCATTGACAAACAGAAGAAAGTAATATTGCACGCCCGCGATGGGCAAACTGTTGTTAGTTTGAACCACTATAATAAGAACACCTTTTATGCACACAGTTTAAGCGATAAAAGTATTAAATTCTATTCTATACCGAGACATGACACCTTCATACAAACGTGAAGCGTTGCATCCGTGACTTGTCTGCGTCTCCTTTTCTCTTAATGTGTTGCGTTGCGTCTCTACTATGCATTTTGTATGAAAGTACATAATGGTATGTACCTTTGTATGTTGGTGGTCAAACGCCGATTAATTGTACATAAAAATAAAATAAAATAAATACGTTAAAGCGTCGCTACGTCATGCCATCCGTGTCTCGTCCTCGTCTTACGTCTTTTCTGTCTGGCTAGCCGCTTAGTAAAGTAAGGCAAAGTCTTTAATGGGTTTAAAATAATTGTGTAGTCTCGTGATAGAATATTTCGGGTTCCAATTTTTGATAATAGACCTGATGCAAATGGAAAAGTAGGTATATATTTTGTGTCGAACAGTTTTGTAAATACTGCCAGTAGAAACGCAAATGGAAACTTCTATCAATTAATAAGACAAGACAGTGCATTGATTTGAGATCGTACTCGTAATCTTCAGTCAAATTCACGAATGTGGCACGAATGTGCCTAAAACGTACAGCTTTTTTTTGTAGAAATAGAAAATCAATGCAAATACAAAAGAAACTCGATAAAATACTTATCCATGATAAAATAAGGTCATAATTAATTATTCGACAAAAGAAACAAAAAAGTCGCTGTTGTAGTTAAGGTTACAAGTATGACCTATCCAATATTGCTAACTAAAAACTTTTCGATTTCACGTATAGAGTCAAAAGACAGAAACGAGGATAAAACTAATGACAGTTTTATTATCAAATTGCTGAACAAAATTAAGTCTTGCGCAGATTCCTAAAAGTCCCTTAGAGCTCAGCCAAAAGTTCGTGCAAGCATTTTTTTCAACGCCCTCCAATTCCGAGTTCAGCAATTCTATAGTTACCTAATTAAGAATTCCGTTCAATTTTGAAGTTAAAGCGCTTAACGATATCAGGCGACCCTTCTGCAGAGAGGCATTAAAAATTAATACCTATTATTCGACATCCTTGGAATTTTAATCCTGTAAAAAAGGGTCAGAAGCTTTTACAGGGTTTGCCTGCCCTCTATGGATAACGTAAAATAATAAATATGATCATGTTTTTGAGAAAGCTTATTTCAAGTTATTTACGGAATTCATCTGTAGCGAAAGTGGAAAAGGACATATATTTTTATTCAGGATGTTTGTTTAAGAACAATATAATATAAGCTCATATAATTTAAGAAATTTTTGAGATGAAAAAGAGCCTTTAAAAAAAAGAAGACGATTAAAAGATCTTGATGATGGTCATCATCATCATCATGTCAGCCCGGAAGACGTCCACTGCTGAACAAAGGTCTCCAATGATCTCCACAACGACCGGTCCTGCGCTGCCCGCATCCAGCAGCTTCCCGTGACCCTCACGAGATCGTCGGTCCACCTTGTGTCGGTCTTCCCACGCTGCGTCTTCCGGTTCTATGTGTGATATTTGGTCGTTTGGTTCAAGCTAAATACAGTGAAACCTGGTTAAGTGAGACATCAAGGAACCTGCAATGTCATTTCACTTATAGAGGTATTCCACCTACCCAGTGTCTCAGATATACAGGTATAAATAAATATCTGTCTCATTTACAGAGGGTTCCATTAATAGAGGTGAGAATACAGGTTATTTCAGGAATTTGTGGATAGAATAAGAATGAGTAAACAAACAATGTTATCTCAGTTACAGAGGTTTATGCATATAAAATTTACTCGCTGTCTCAGTTATAGAGGTAACTATGATGATAAATCGAAAAAACAAATCCCAGATATAGAGGCTTACCTCGTCCCACTAACAGAGGTAATTCAGTGCCAAAGTGTTGGGACCTCAGCATGAGTTCCAGTTATGGAGGTTTCTCACTTATCCAGGTCCCACTTAACCAAGTTTCACTGTATTAAGAATTGCTTCAACACTCAATAAGTAGGTACACTGGTACTTTCATTTAATTTGTTAATTCTTGCAGCACAATCAAAACATAACAACCTAACCGCAAAAGTACAACAATATACTGCAACGTGGAGATAAATTTGAAGCAATTTTGATTGAATTTTATCGTTGTTTCGCTCCAAGCATTTTAGTTTGAAAACGAAATCCAATTGCAGTGTTTTTGTTTGTGATTGCATTTTTGATGCTATCGGTTGTTTGAAATACGGTCAGTTAGTCGAATAGACTAAAAATATTTTAGTTGTGGCGCAGATAATAAAATATACCAGCGATGTGGTAATGTAGGTAACAAATAACAATAGCTAAAAGCCTGCGGGTGGTGTAATGTACTGTAAAAATATGGAACTGCGTACCAGTGTGTACTGTGTACTATCGTTTATGATGTGACGTGCGTGGAGTTTGAACGTTTGTATATTTTTTCAGATTTTCCAAAATAAAGCATGATTTTGAAAAATCAGAAAAAATTAAAGTAAACCTCATTGAAGTCTAATTTAAAGCAATCAGTTACCGATAATCTACCTATCTATTAAATTGTCTATAAGAATTTAGGAGAATTTATAAAATAAGTAAGAGAGATAATAAAGAAAGTTATGCACTAGCACTCGAAAAATATAGGAATGTAAAACTAAAAAAATCGTGCATATCGTGCATCGCGGCACTATTGAGTGAGTATTTTTTTAGTGTGCCATACCGAGACTAGTGCATAGCGTATTTAAAAATCTCTTAATTACTCGACTGCGCAAGAAGGAAGGTTATGTTTTCCGAGTGTATGTATGTATGAGGTTCTTTTGGCACGCCCTACAGCCTAAACAGCTTGATGGATTTCGACATGTGCGGTGTCATTTGAATCATCTTGATAATGGAAGGGTACAACATTTTGCAGCCGGGTTTTTGTTTTTCTTACCTATATTAATGTTACTTGTGATTTTCGTAGTTCAGAAGGTTCACGAAGTTTCATGCATAACGTACTATTTACGATAAGTTTGGAACTCCGACATGCCTCAAAGATAATCAAACCAAACTCTAGGCTCTTGCCCTCTGCCTAATATTAGGTGCCTCCTGTCTACAAAGCTAACATCCACCCGCTATGTAAGCACCTAATAAATTTGATTAGCCCATGTTATTACAGGTCGAGTGCCTTAGTAGATTAA
Organism: Peribatodes rhomboidaria; assembly: GCA_911728515.1. Lineage (NCBI taxonomy): Eukaryota > Metazoa > Arthropoda > Insecta > Lepidoptera > Geometridae > Peribatodes > Peribatodes rhomboidaria. The sequence continues at coordinate 12,174,274 of OU452179.1, read as the reverse complement.
GTTGCTCTTGAACATGAAATTAAGCATGCACTGTTTTGTTTCAGGTAAGATATTTGGTTTCATCGAAGTACTACGCGACGAGCTAACAAGAGGGCTGTTGAAGAAATAGATTAGCTGTAAGATAATATCGGTAAGATAGTTATGAAGCAACGAGGTTAATGGTCATGGTAGATTGATATCAAATAAAGTTCGAAGATAGGTTAGGTACCTTGCTTACCAAGCTTAAGCGGTAACTCTAAAAATTAAATAGTTTTAAGGGTTTCTATACTTACTACAAATGATGAAACGAGCACGATTCTCTCCTGGTGATAGGCAACCATAGCTTTAGTTAGTACCTGTAGTAGTTTAGAGCAGCCAAAAACGAAATATCTTAAAATATTTTTTTTTAATGTTATACGGTTCTTCTTAATCTCCTTAATATATATAAATCTCGTGTCACAATGTTTGTCCTCAATGAACTCCTAAACCACTTAACCGATTATAATAAAATGGCACACCATGTGCAGTTCGATCCAACTTGAGAGATAGGATAGTTTAAATATATATCTTAATATATATAAATCTCGTGTCACAATGTTTGTCCTCAATGAACTCCTAAACCACTTAACCGATTATAATAAAATTCGCACACCATGTGCAGTTCGATCCAACTTGAGAGATAGGATAGTTTAAATATATATATATATATATATATATATAAATAATAAACGCGAACGAAGTCGCGGGGTGACAGCTAGTAATCTTATAAAGTTCTATTGTCACGAGAACTAAATGTTTGAGCAAAGTCTCATAAGAATTGGTTCCATAGAAGTAACATAGTGACATAAATAGATAAGTAAACATAACTAGTAACATAGTGAAGCTAAATATAAAACCTTTAGTTTGTTGGATTCTAAATATGTACCTAAGATTGTCAGATACTGATTCTCACGTCAAATTAAGTAAACGCACCTAAACAAAGCAGCAAAGACAACATACCGAAATATAATTTAAAATAATATTAAACATAATTTTTAAAAATCTCGTTTTTAACCATTATTTTGCTCTTTGCTAATTCGGTACTAACTAAATATTTATATTTATTTATAATATTTATAATTATTCATACATATCACATTTATTTTTGGTTATTTATTTAAGTACATAGTTTTAATATTATTATTTTTCTAAAATTTTAATTTAGTTTTCTGTACACCACCTACCCTTTTCGTATTTCTATAAGTTCCTGTCCATCCAAAGCTTACCTGGAAGAAATCACTTTAGGCGATAAGGTCGCCCTTGTACTGCCGAAAAATGTATTTTAGTTTTTAAGATTTTCATGTATTTTTTGGTGTGCAATAAAGTAATATTGTATTGTATTGTATTGTATTGTATATATCAACCAAAATGAACCAAATCTTTCTCCGAACAGAAAAATGTGCACCGTACACGAAATATTTAAAGCACGTCGTAAACGTTTTACTTGCTTAAGAAATATACCATTTCTTGCAGGAAGCGTGCACTTTATGATATTGCATTGCATTTCGCTGAACTAACAGCTGGTTCTGAAGATTTATACACCTTGTATTAAATCTGGTTCTTTGGCATGAAGTTTGGATAAGAATGTGAAATGTTTCGCCAAAAGAGATTGTTAGAAAGTGAGGGTTGCAAATAGCTTGGTGATCTTAGCTCGAGTGCAAGAATGTACCAACTAACAAAGTAGTAGGTTTAAGACAGCGTATAGATGCTACAAAGAAGTGCTTAGTTGTAGCTTGGAACGTGAAAATCTTAGGTTTCACATTTTGGTTTTTCCACAACAAAATACTTCCCTTTTTACTTTTAGGTATAAACAGTAAATAAATCTAAATTAAAGGTCCCAATTTAAAGGATACATAGACGTTTTCACACCTCCTAATAAATATAATGGTGTTCCTGAGTCATGAATCAAAATAATCCGACAGTATTGTCGGGAGGTAAAAATAAATTCTCCGTGTCGTTTTAACGCGATGTCGAAGCAAGTGTGGTGCCAATGAGCGAGGGAAGCGAATATTCTCGTTTTTTTTCAACCCCCAAAGCAAAAAGGGGATGTTGTAAGTTTAATGTGTGTCTGTATTTCTGTGTCTGCGTCTATGGCATCATAGCTCCCGAACGAATGAGCCGTTTTCGATGTGGTTTTTATTTATCCTACTTAAAAAAAGAGGAGGTAGAGAATAAACAGCAGGCTTTACTAATATCGCGAGTGAATCTTTTCTTCCTAGCTAAACATGCACAACCTGTAACTGTTTCAGTAGCTGTAAATTTTTCTTAGAGAATTAAAGAAAGAAATAAATAAACTAACCGCAGAACACATGGTATAATCACAAATAAAGTGAAATACGATTATACGCAACCCTTTATGTATTTGCTGAATTGACAGTAACAGCCTACAATAATCTAGTCATCGATATTTTCTTAGCATTCGTAAAGACAAATTATCCAGACGATCCAAGCGTCTAATTAAAACGATTCTATCTCTAACAAGAGCAGTTTGTTCACGCTTCACTGACTCCCAGTAATAACAGCATTTAATCTAGTGAGAGTGGTGGCTTGAATTGTTGGATACGAAGAAAGTGATAGTTTCACTTGTTTTGTTACCTATTTTTATTTTGAAGAATACGGCGAGTCTAGTTTTTAGTTCAGATGGCGGTGGTCTAGATTTCTGGTAGTTTTTTTTTAGATCAGTAGTTAGTTTAGTTACGCCGCTTTTTTATAAGTTGTTAACATGACAACTTGACATTGTTGGTTGCTAACATGACTAAATTTTTTTATAGCGAAATTGCTACACCGGCAAAGAATATGTTTCAAACATTCATATTTTCTTTAGACTTTAGGTTGATTAACTAATTTATAGTGCATGCAAACGCTAAAAGTCTTGATTACACTTTTAGCGTTTGCATGCTAATAACTGGAGCACGTTGTATGGCGACAGGCTCGCCCCGTCTCACATTTGGAACTGGATATCGTTCGGCGAAGTGTTATTTGTAATACACCTCTACCAGCCCCTTCGGGGGAAAGGCGTGCCGGTTTACGTAAAAAAACTGAAAATGCTTGCCTAGAATAGAAACAAGTGGATGGAATGAAACAATCAAACAACAAAGATCTTTGTCCGGCAGTGAAATACGCCGCTGACTATTGGTCTAGCAGTAAAATACGTCGCTAACTTTCGCACCACACCCCAACGTCCGCGCCTGACCCGCCCGGGTCAGCGTGCGTGCAGCCGCGCCCGTTGTAGGGTTTCTTTATCAGCTCGCTTATCGCCATTACTCACACCGCCGACGTTGTGGCCATGCTGTAAGTAGGTCCAGGTTAGACTGGCCTTGACTTTAAAGTTATCATTAATTTTAACTTATAGAAAATACATAGATAAATTATTTAGACATAAATTATATATTGATATTTAAATCGAATTCGACTTGAAACTTGTTTTTGTTTTAATTAGTGGCAAAATGCAACACGACAATTCAATTGTTGCTTACATTGTTCCTTACTAATGTTATTTCGCCGCGCGTTGACCATAAAGCGTCAAACAGACAGAGGCGGCCTGACAAGGCGGCCTACTGTCACTGACTGCCAGCCGCAGCTCCAGCCGCGGCGACAACACACTGCCGCGGCCATTGACAGAGGCGACCGGAAGCGTCAGCAGTGTTGCCACATTGGGTTTTGAAAAGGCCTAGTTGGACAAGGTAGAACGGGCTAGATATACCAAATTTTAGCATCAAAAGTGGTGCTAGAAAAAAGAGACTAAAAAATAAACACTTTTAACGGGGAAAATCTGCATTTTGTGTTCGCATTTACATAGGTATATTTCGGGCAATTACAAATACATTACTTACAAATTGATTTTCGAAGAATGATCACGATCCATACAAAATTAACCCAGCCCCGGCGCAAATTAATCATATCGAATAAATATAGTTGTTTTGTTATTTTATGTAGGTAAGTAGGTACTTACATACATTTTCAGTAAAAAAAAATTATACAATATTTCTGTGGCTAAGTTACTGAAGTTGCCAAAGTTAAGATGTATTGTCGTTGACAACAAATGACGAAGTCAAGAAGACAAACCACAAACCGATACGTAACGACCATCCCCCAATCGAACACGTTATATTTCGGTCGTATGAGGTTGGGCATGGTGTTCGTCTTGCCGGATTATGGAAATCTCACCAACTTCCACTATGTCTGGTGAGTCGGGTCTGATCTCTGAAAGTAGGTAATTTTTTTTTTACTAGGTATATAATAAAAAGCCTTTTAATCCATGCAAAAACTAAGATGCACACAAAGCTTAAAGAAAGAGAAAAAAAAGATAAGAAAAAAAAATGTTATTTACACGTATTTCACTTATTTTTGAAAAAAAAAAACAATTAATTCTAGCCCTTTCGGACCGGCGCTTAAACTGCAAATAAATTTGTAATTCAGAACTTGAATCTTAGGTAATTTGGGGCCGCAGATTCCGAATCTGCTTTAATTTTCCAGATTTTCCGCTGCCATCTTGGAAAACTCATGTACAAACAATTGTATCAAACTGGGCCCTTCATTAATTACGTACGATAGTGAGGGTCACAATTGTATCATACTGGACCCTTCATTTCCTACGTAAAATCGTGAATGTCACAGTTGTATCAAATTGGGCCTAACAACTCCTTTTTTTACGTTTTTTCTGAAAAGAGACCTTGAATGAAACAACCATTATAGATACAAAAATATTTATTAGAAATCACAAACAGAACTTTGTACTAGTTTTACATTAATAATAATCAACAAATGCTTTAAATAAGATCAATATTGTCACGAAATGAGATCAATTTTCTCAGTTTAATAATAAATATTAGTTAAAATCAGTCTTCGTTGTGAAAATTGAAAAAACAATTTCGGTCTTTGGTAAGGCACAAGTAAATGTCACACTTTGAGCAACGACAACGGCTACGACTAGTGTAGCCAGGAGCACGACAGCAACTAGGTTGTTTTAGGGTGTCGAAGACTGGCCAATGGTTAAATCCGTCATACTGTCGGTCTGCTGTAGGAAGAGACTTTACTCTGTATTTGGAAGAGGTAGGCATATCAGCGAAATCCAGATCTTCCCTTCCTTCTGGGAGTGTATTGGCCAAGCGTAGTATGACAGCAGCACCAACTCCGAAATTCTCTGAATCAGGTAACTTTGTAGTAGAGCCTTGACAAATTTCGAAGTCCAGAACTTGTCCTGTCATCGCCCTCTTCCCCAGAGTCATTGAGTATCGCTATGATAGCAGTGTCGTTTAGAACCGGAAACAGGGCGCGGAAACTGTGAAAAATTAATAATCATTGGAAACTTAAAATATGCATGAGGTAAATGTATGGCCCACGTCGATACAATTGTGACAGTAAAGTTCGTTGGGCCGTTACGCCGAAGCGTTTGCGTGCCAATAGTCACTGTTATCACAAAAACATCATATGTTTAACTATTTTTCTAATCAATTACTCGTATATTACTACACTTAGAAAATAAAACAATTATAGGCACTTACTTTGGCCAACTCGGGGAGCGCAATCAGTCACAAACTGTACAGGTTGAAACTTGCTCGTCGACTGCGCGTCGGACAAAATTTGCGCGAGAGGTGAAAGTTCACATCCCGCACAATCGCACGATATAGGCCCGTCCATTGCCAACGTAAAACTAATGAGCTATACTCAACTTTGAGACCCGCACAATTGTATTGGAACGTTCCGAAAGGGCTAGATAATAATATTGAAGTTTGTTTGCCTGAACCCCTCCTCCAGTAAAGGTGAAGGCCACCTCTAAAGAATACCATGTGTCTCTGTCTTGAGCTATTTGCGGCCAGCAGGTACCAGCTATTAGTACCTGGATGACCGAGCTTTGCTCGGTATTTTTTTTTAAATTGTGTTTTTTGGAAAATAAACAATTGATTTTAGTCTAACCTCAAAGCAAACACTCATTGACTTCGTGTTACTTAACAACGCCATCTGCTGTTGTATCGTTAAAGCAATTAGTTGCTCACAAAAAATAGTATTATTATTCGCCAATAGATGTCAGCAAGAGTCATATTTTTCAGTTGAGACTACTCAAACGCCTCCTTTTTGTTATTTTTCTTCCAAGTTTATGTTTAAGTTGATTATCGAAAAAACACGAATAAAATGACATTTTCTAAAAATTATTCCTAGCTAGATCGATTTATCGCCCCCGAAACCCCCTATATACTAAATTGTATGAAAATCGTTGGAGCCGATTCCGAGATTCCAATTATATATATATATACAAGAATTGCTCATTTAAAGATATAAGATTATCAGTCTAGTCTCGTACTCATCTGCCCATCTCATGTGGGTCTGCCTTTGAGACGTTTGCCGATTGGACCCTTCCACGTTGTTAGCCTGTTGGTCAATCTCTAGTCCTTTAGCCTCGCTACGTGCCCAGCCCGCTTCCATTTTAGTTCGTCACTTTGGTGGTTTCTCTAATTTTTGTGCGACGAATTTTTTGCATCTTTTTAATATTGAGCATACGCTATCTATCTATTCTACGCTATCTATTCCGCGTTGGCAGGTTAAGTTGGACGTAAATTTCCAAGTTTGACATGCATAGGTTAAACAAGGTAGGAGGCATGATATCATGACTTCAGTTTTGATGTTTGTTGGCATGTTTTGAATATTTATTTTAAGGACGATTACTTTTTCCAAGTATTTATTTATTTATTAAAATAAGTAGTTTCAGATAATGTAACAAACTAATGCTAGTGGCTCTGTAAGCTGTAGAGCTCGAGGCTAAGTCTGTCTCGGCTGCAAGTTGCATTTTTCAACCGATTCTCATAAAATTTTGTGAGCAGGTCTGATAATTATGCCGATTTTATTTGCGTCGAGACAGTTCTTGGAATTTTCAAAATAGCGAAGATATGATTCGAAAAAATCATCGAACCTACTCACAAAGTTTCAAAAGAATAGGTTAAGAAATGCGACCTGTAGACAAATACTAAGGTGCGGAATTTGGACATACGAAAGTACTTTTGTCGAAGCATAGACGCTTCGCTTACTAACGCTCGCTCGGTCGAAAAACTAAGTTATTATTAAGTTGTTAAAAGTCGGAATCTTCAGCAAAATCTTCTTAAAATAATATCTACTGGCTGAAGTAGAGCAAGTTGATGGCTGATTGACATCTGCTTTTTTTGACCACTTATAAATTATTACAAAAACACAACATTAAAAATGCTAGATCTAGCCCGAAAAGTGCTAAAGTGGCAACATTAAACGTCATTCACCATTTGTCAACGCGGTACTAGAGATGAGCAATGAATAATTTTATTCAGTTAAATTAACGCGTTGAAAAAAAATAACATTAACATCGTTAAAAAGTATTCTTCAAAACGTTAATCGATAAATCCAATTTCCGGTTTGCATTTCTTAGAATTTAACGTCATCTATGAGAATATTGGTACATCATTCATTGATTGGGCCACAAAAGTCTTCGAATTGTTGTTATAATTATTATTATTATTTGTCTTATTTTATTATTAACATAAATTTAAACTTAATATGCCCTTAAAACCAATGCGGTTTGTCTAGGCCAAACAGTTCTCACCCTTAATTAACTTAAGTATGCCATATTATGCCTAAATATAAATATTTAAAGAAACGTTGATATATCGACCAAGCAATTTTAAACAACATGATAATTATTTTAAACATTTTATTCAAAATGTTTTTAACAGTTATCAGTTTATTTTTTTTAACGTTAAATCCCATTTCTACGCGGTATCCGCGGCTGACGTAGCTTGTTGTAATAAGTGGTCAAGTGCAAGCCGGGCTCGCGCACTAAGGGTTCCGTTCCAGCATACCAAATAAAATACAAAAGTACAAGGTTGGTATCGAAAATTAGACAATACTAGAGTCTTGCGCAATTAGTAATTACCTAAACTTTTACAGTTATCTTTCCACAAACGTAACTTGAAATATATTATAGTACTTTTAAAAAAAAAAAATATTATGTACGTATTTCAGTCTCTGGCAGCCAAATTACGAGCTTTGCTTAGTTTGGGGTCAGATGACTGTGTGTGCAAAAATGTCTCGTTTTTTTATTTCAAACAAAGATAACTGACCATCACCTCATGTCTCTCACTCATCCGTCTGTCTTTGAAGGACAGGCAATCAGACGAAGGGACGGACAGAGGGCGTAAGCTTATTAATATGGTTCCGTTTACAACGTTAGGGTACGGAACCCCAAAAATGTTTCCGACGCGCGGCCAGCCGCCTGCAAGCCGCGTGGTGGCCGCGCCTGTGTGAAGACTCCCATACATTTCAATGAAATACAACTGGCCGCTCTGTCAGCCGCCACGCCAGGCCGCCTCTGTGTGTTTGACGCTTATAAAGCTTATCTGACTACAAAGCTTTTTAGCACGCTTGTGTTTCTTAGTTTAAAACGGGAATTAAGTAAATTCTCAAGTACCTACGGCTGCTAGAATACCTGACCTTTTTCCAATTTCTTACCAAAACTATCCACGTTACTTCGAATATGAAAACACGCACTCTAATAATGAAACAGATCCTGTTTCGCACCTAAAAAGAAATACGAAAATCCTATCAACCCCTCCGAGCAATATCATTCGCTGTTCTTACGTGATACAATTCCGAATATCACTCATAATTACCTAATTATCCGTAATACATCTGATCATTCTCCCACGATAGAACAATACCAGCCAGTAGACGGGCAGCAGAACTAATAACACCTGTCTGTAATCCGCGGTGAGCCCGCAACCTATTGTTTTCTTGCCTTCGGTTGACATACTTGTAATACGTTTCTTGGTAATGATTGGTGGCGAAATTATGTTGTTGTGTTGGTAGGAACGAGAATTATTTTGTAATCAGTTCATACACACTTGCTTATATTATTGGGACACTGCGACAAGTATACTTAATACCTAAATCGTCGTGAAATAAACTTCAAATTTACTTATGAAGAAATTAATATTACTGATAAAATATACCTCGTCCTATTTAGACAGAGTGGATATCTTTTTTTTATGCCAACATTTCAGCGATCACCTTTGCCTATGGATCCCTGTAATATCAGGGGCATCACAGATAAAACAATAAAAAACTATCAAAAATAAATATATAGGGTCAACTGGGGTAAATGAGTCTGAGACTGAAAACATTTTGACTTTGACTTTGGACAATTGTGTCTTTCGAGAATTACTGACAACCCCTTCACAAATTAGGCGCCACCTAAATACGAATAAAATTATTTTTCTATCGATATCGATAGAAAAAAGATTTTTCTATCTTTAGTTGCAATTATCTGTACAAAATGGCATTCGTTGCCTAATTTGTGAAGGGTTTGTCAGTAACTCTCGAAAGACGCAATTGCCCTACGGACGCATTTGCCCCAGTTGACCCTATAAGTGTTTTTAACCCTATAAGTGGATTTAAAATGACTACGCATCATGGAAAACCAAATCTAAACCTTTGCTAAAATTTCCATTTGTTTGTAATCTCATTTAGGAAAAGAGCTGTACTAAAGATTTGAATAGACTAAGTACTTACTCGTACCAGGTTAATTTCGCAAGCAAAAATGTCAAAGCTTAAAACGCTTCATCTCATTTCTTGTAAATACATATTTATATATCCACGAGGAATCGCCGCCGCCCAGTGACCATTACTTACCATGACCGTGACTTAAATCGCTTTATAAACTGTAATGAATTTATTTATTTTTTCCATTCACAAACGTAAAACTATATTTTCATCTAAAAAGCCGTTGGCAGAGGGAAAGGTGCCCAGAATGCCAGCAGCCTTGCCACGCTGGATGGCAATGCTCAATTTTTAGCCTAAATACTCGTAAATGCCAGCATTATGAACACCTGACGCCTCCACCAACCGCGTTTAGCCAGGTTATCCTGTAATTCAATTTTCGCTTTCAGCCACAGATTATGTACCTACAATCCTACGCTAAATTAAGCCATTATTGTATTTTCAATGCCCGCAACAAAAGCATTATTATCGCTCAATCGAAATTCAAATAACAGGCTCTACACTTTCCCGCTCCCGGCAAAGCGGTTTCACTCATTTTCCTTGCGTGTCACCGCTCATTGACATTATAATGTAGTAGAAGAGTACGTACAACTGTTAGCAGTAAGTTAAATTCACACAAAACAAAGCAAGGCTGGGGACCTTCGAGTCAGGGGGCGGCACACACTTTTTGGTTATTTGTTTTTGTACATAAGCCGTTTTTCGTAGTAGTACGCAGTAGTCTTATAGAAAGACTTTACTCTTACGTTTGGGGTCAGGCGACCATGTGTAAAAAATGAGCCGTTTTTTTTTTTTTGCATTATACATAAATACATGTTGTTACGCCTTTACCCCGAGGTGGCTTATAGAGGTGTAATGCAACACCTACATTTTGTCGGACGATATTCAGACCCAAATGTGACAGGGGCGAGCCTGTCGCCATACACCGGGCTCCAGTCATCTAGCAGATGACATACAATACGCACATATGTTCACACAATGAACAAATTGGTGCGTGTTGTCGGCTGGGTTTGAACCCGCTCCCTCTGGCTTGAGAGGTGGGCCTTCTCGAACTAGGCTTTCATCGCTTAATAAATATTAGATAAATATAAAGGAAAAAAAAACAAACTTTATAAAACTTAAAAACTAGGGTGCCGCTGCAGCGGGACGAGGCGCAAGCTACCGGTGGTTAGAGGTGCAGAGTGAGGAACCTCCTGACAATACGGCACGTGTCTAGGATCACTGCCTTTCGTATCTGGCCCTTGACCCAACCGTCTAACGAGAGCCTCTTCAGGTGTTGGTCGAGGCTCTTGTTACGAGACCGTTTACCGTGACGACTATCGGGACAATGGTCGTCGAGTGAACATCCTACATGGCAATTACCTCGTGAACCAATAGTCAAGGTACTTGCTGAGTTTGTCCTTCTCGGCCTTCACGAGGTTCTCGTCGTGTGGGATGGTGACGTCGACGAGCATTGGGAACAGAATTTAGCGAATTCGTTCGCTCGAACGGTTCGAATATTCGCTAGAAGAACTAGGAGTAGTTTTAAAATCGTTTAGATTAACTTTAGATTATCTTTGAAATAGAGCAAGTTTTCTATTCTTTCCTCTGATGATGAGACGTACTTCTTTGAAAAGACGTTTGGAATGGGGAGTGTGCATCTGGTTTGCATGACCTTATTCTCCCTAGCCCGTTCTTCTATAAAACAACCAAGAGTACAAAAAAGCGGCATCGTTTTATGGTCGACATACCTACAACACGCACGAAACGCTTTGGTTCATCATTTCTCATACGGACCGCTAGAGTGTGGAATACTCTGCCAGAGTGTGTGTTCCCTGACACTTATAATCTGGGTGTCTACAAGTCTCGAGTGAATATGTTTCTTCTAGGCAAGCGTGCTCCATCGTAGGCTGCATCAAATAAAATAAAAATAAATAGAGTTCAAGTGAAGTTGAGCAACTGTCAATGTTTATAGAACTCAAAGCACATGTTTGAGTATAAGTTGACAATAATGAGGTGGAATCACGAGAGGTTTGCGAAAATTACTTAGCAAAATTACTAGAATATTATGACCCGCCTTTCGTAACGCAGGCCGGCACTCCTATCCCGTGTCTAGCCAATTTAGGCAGTAATTATGTGAAAACCAGTAATGATAACTAATTCTAGGAAGCTATTTCAGACACCTACGACTAGAAAAGAGTAAAATGCGGAAATTTTAAACGATAAGTGTAGGTGTTGCGTGACAGTTCGATACTTGGGGCCGCATTCTAAAACGACGCTCAGTCATGAATCTCGATTTCAAACTAGTTGTCCCATACTTAAAACCAGTTTTAAATCGAGATTCATGTATGAGCGTCGTTTTTGAAAGCGGCCCTTTTTTACGACCTACGTTAGCCTAACTTCTTCACTGATACAGTGAAACCTGGTTAAGTGAGACATCAAGGGACCTGTAATGTCGTTTCACTTATAGAGGTATTCCACTTACCCAGTGTCTCAGATATACAGGTATAAATAAATATCTGTCTCATTTACAGAGGGTTCCATTAATAGAGGTGAGAATACAGGTTATTTCAGTTATACAGGTGCGATCATTAAATAAAATAACATGTTATGTATGTAAATGAGTTTTAATAAAAAAAAATAGTACTTAAAGGTAATGTAATCAACAAAAATATATAACTATATATATAATAAACAAACAATGTTATCTCAGTTACAGAGGTTTATGCATATGAAATTTACTCGCTGTCTCAGTTATAGAGGTAACTATGATGATAAATCGAAAGAACAAATCCCAGATATAGAGGCTTACCTCGTCCCACTAACAGAGGTAATTCAGTGCCAAAGTGTTGGGACCTCAGCATGAGTTCCAGTTATGGAGGTTTCTCACTTATCCAGGAGTTTCACTGTATTATAAAAGCGAAAGTGAGTTTGTTAGTTTGCTTATTCATTTGTTTGTTTGTTATGCATTCACGTCCTAACTACTCAACCGATAATCATAAAATTTTGCACAATTATATACTCATGCAAAATTTTATGACAACGACAACGTGAAACGACAAAAAAATGGACAAAAGGGTACAAAAAGAACCTTTCATCCAGAAAAAACTAACAGTTCTTGTGGGGCAGCGGGTGAAACCGCAGGGCGTAGCTAGTGATTAATAAAAAAAACATCATTTGATTTAATTTAATTTACCTATATGTTATTTAGTGAGAAAAGCAGCTAGGCTAAGAGTAACCGCAAACTGCAAGCCAATTAACAATAAGACTGGTTTGCGTGTGTGCCAAACTATACCACAGAATATAAAATACATAGGCCCGCATGCTAAAACGACGCTTAGCCATGTCATTAGAAATTATAGACGTTCAGAAAAAAGTATCCGAAAGCCTTCCTTGTGACATACTGCAACTATTTATAAAATTACATCAAGATCCGTGCCGTTTAGCCGTGAAAAGCCTACAAACAGACAGACAGACAGAGTTATTTTCGATTTTATAATTAGTCAGGATAAAGATAGTAATGTTTATGTTCATTAGCTTCTGGTCCAAAAAGTCACCTTGACCAATTACAATTTTAGCTTTAAAAATAGAACAACTCGGCCATTGTCCCAATAAAGCCCAGCGCTGGGCATTGTTACGCCCACACTTGGCATCAGCTTGCGAGTGCTGGGACTCAAGATCGACAACACAACCGACCAATTAATTTTAAAATTTGACGAGAGAGCCACTATCGATGTTTCTAAACAAAACTAGCAGTCGTCTGTAAAGCATTTTTAGTTCCATCGTTTCACCAACTCTATAGTATGTGAGAGGTATTAAACAAATTCTTCGGTCGTTGACACCGCTCTGGGCTTTAAACTTTGTTGGGAAATTAAAAATACTCAACGCTTGTTTACTCTTTTTAGAATTTAGTATGAGTTTTAGTTTCTAGTCATATTCAAGTCTTATAAACTACAAATGACCTAGCACAGTAAGGCCCGCATGCTAAAACAACGCTCAGTCATAAATCTCGATTTGATACTGGTTCTACCATACATAAAATATACCATCTGTTTTCCAGGTAACTACAACCTAGGTATCTTCAAAGCCAGAGTGAATAAGTACCTACTAGGTCTTCGTGCTCCATCATAGGCCAATGTTAGGCCACAAATTGAAGTAACCCAAAAATAAATATAAACCGAATTAATTAAGTATTTACCTACCCACTTAGATTTTTTTGTCGATGCAGCTTATAAAAACTTTTCGGGATAAGATATTTTGCTAAGATTTGATTTGATTTTTTGTTTTCGCAAGGTTTGCAGCTCACAGAGCCAAAAGAAAGGACCAATAATATAAACCAAAAAGAGAGTCAATAATAAATTTACTAAGAAGTGTAAAAAAATAACTGGAGACTAAAAAGAAATCTCGCAAAAAAGTGACTTGGGAAAGATAAACAGTTTACGTACATACTCGTATATTATAACTAGACTTGACGGGTAAATACAAGAAACGGCAGGTAAATCCTTAGTAATATTATAAATGCAAAAGTGAGCTTGCTCGTTCGATAGATAGATAGATGAACTCTTTATTATTTACTCCACAAATAACAAATAAAAAAACAAGAGAACAATTATAATATTCCTTATTCTATAGTAACAACTGGCGGCCTTATCACTAAAAGCGATCTCTTCCAGTTTGATTGTTTGTTACGCTTTCAGGTTTCAGCTACTCAGCCGATCATCATAAAGTTTTGCTTACACGTTGTCAGGGGTACAGAAAATAGTATATGGTTCTTTTCATCCCGATGAAAATAGCGGTTTCTGTAGCTAGTGGGAAACAAAAATAGTAGCTGAACAATCTGGTTGTCTGTACCACAAATACCTGCCTTTTTATCTAGGTTACCTAAGGTCAGCTGAAATGACCGAATTCAGGAATGGTGTAATGAGATGGACATTTCAGGGCGTTCGTTCATGAGGCGAGCAAAATACATCGTGTTATCGGAGTCTCGTTTCATACTGGCCACACGAGCAGCTTCATTCACAAATCGACGAAATGTTAGCGGAAATATATGAGAGTCCCATCGAGCATAACCCATCGGATCACGCGAAATTGACTGGTCGGATCGCGTGATCCAATTGGACTTTCCAAATGTTTGAACCATGTTCACTATAAAAAAAACTTAAGTTTTCTTAACATTCTTAATAGCACATTTTAACATTGCTAATGTTTTAGATATTTCTTTATGTTAAGGTGTACTCGTACTTCACTTTTTATTACTAAGGCAGCTAGCGGGTGAAGCGTAAGCGTTAGTCAGATACAACGCGATCGCGTGCCAATTCGAATCGCTGTCAAAATCGCTGCCTTGAGATGCCTCATGTACGAACAGCCTAACCGTAGTTGGTGCCTCCGTGAGGTCATTCAGGAAATATTCGAGGTATCTTGGATATTAGTCGAGGTATCTCAGATATTAGTCGGGATATTCGGGACTTTTAGTATATTTGCGACGTGGTGAGAATTTTTGTTTAGCATTCCCAATGGAGAGGTGATATTATTTGGTTATATGACATTGATGGAGTAGGGTAGGAACATGTCGATATTAATTTGTCGATGGATCATCGAGGGATCAAATTTAATTTGCGGGAACAGAATTTTGTGTATGTTTAGGCTTATGGTAAGATAATATTTGTAAGTGCCTACAGGTATGAATACTAAATGCATACTTACGTAAGATAGTTGTATTTGTGTTTTATTTAACTCTCTTAGTTTTTATGTGGTAACAAAACGTTAATAAAAAGTTAATAGCAGCAAAACTGCCAAAATAACTGAAATAATAAGCAATGCCATCAACACCACATTTAAACAGTATACTCGTATTAAAGAGACAAGTAATAATTATTAAAAGAAAAACAAAAACTCGGCTACAAAATATCGTAACCTATGTCACTTCCACTATCAAGACGACTCAAATGACACCTCACATGTCGAAATCCTTCAAGCTGTTTAGGCTGTAGGGCGCGCCAAAGAAACCTCGTTACATATATATCCACATACATACATACATCCTCCGTATTGCGCATTCTAGTATAAAACACACACACTGACAGATACATAACGTACCACCAACAACGCTTTGTCGTCGCCACGTTCGCTCCACTCTCCATAAACTGTGCATATCCATCTTTTCATTAGGTTAGTCAACCCCATTAGTATAATACATTTAACTAAGTCTAACAAAATCGCATTACTTGACCCCTCATTCTTGATGTTCAAGATGTTTCTTGGTCACTCTTATTCCTATGACTTTTGAGAAATTACTTAGGAAATGAGGGAGAGACAAAAAATATCTCGACTTGGAAGAATTGCCCACCTGAAATTGTACCTATATACGAATACATACCCATTACCATAAGTATAAAACACACAAATGTAATAATACGATTTCCATGTGCTAGTTTTTATTTCTTCTTCTTCTTTAATCGTTCCCTCATTACAGAGGATCGTGGTCACTGGACCTCTTTAAGCGGACAATCTGCCTCCATCGATTTCGGTCCAAAGTTGCCATCACCACCTGCTGGCCAGTTTTTATTTAAACGGCATAATTTGAAGATACGAGTAAAAATTAAAAATTGTAGAAACCCTCGACACCGATTTTCATCAACACTGATTTTAATCAAACATAGCTAAAAACACTCCCGACTAATTCACCTTTCAAACAAAAGAAACTAAATCATAATCGGTTCATCCGTTCGGGAGCTACGATGCTACAGACACACACACACACACACACACACAAACACACAGACACGTCAAACTTATAACACCCCGTCGGCGTCGTTTTTAAATACAAAGTGGCTAAAGTAAGTAAAAGTAAAAATAAAAATACAAAGGCTGCAAAGATTGTGGTAGCTGCCTTGACCACCTTACGTAAATTGCCTTAAATCTAACATAGGGCAACAAATGACAGAGCTGCAAGGGTTGCAGCGATTGCCAAGAGATTTCTGTTTTATTATTCACTAGCTGCGCCCCGCGGTTTCACCCGCGGTTAAAAAGTATCCTATATGCTATTCTAGACTGTAATCTATCTCTGTGCCAAATTTCATCCAGATCTGTTCAGCCGTTCTTGCGTGAAAGAGTAACAAACATCCATTCTTACAAACTTTCGCCTTTATAATATTAGTAGGATTTATTAACCCTTGATAAAATTACTAGAAAAAATAACAAGAAGCGCTCAAATATGAATTTAACTTATTCAATATACTTTTTTTCTTACCAAACCATGTCTTAAAAATAAATAAAGAAACACAGAAACAAAAGCTTTTACCAAACACTTTCTAGAACTTTAGTGAATCTTAAACAGTTTCAACTTTAATAAACTTAAGTGCGGCTGAAAACACCCTGGAATCACAGACTTATATCAGGTATATTGAAGGACCGGACAAAAGGATTTTTACTGCTCATATCAACAACGCTGCTACGAAAGCCTGTGTATCACCAGAGTGAATCCAGTGCCAACGTCCGGTACGCTGTTGAGGCTTCAGAGGCCAACAGCATTGGTCATTTCCAAGAAAATTTTGAATTCAGTTTCAACTCGCACACCGATTTTGTTATTAAGCGGTCGGCGACGTAGTTTTCAATCAGTGTATATCTGATCGAAGAACGTAGTGGTCAAAGAATGATGAAATTTATTTAGCATTTCAAACATATGGCTTTAATTTTTAGGCTTGCTTCCAACGATCACCACCAAAACAGCCAGCAGTGGTGGCCGTTAGAAAAAATTTTTAATTCTTGTACCAACTGCCGCCAGTGGGGCTCGTTGGGAAATACAAAGTAATTATTTTTAGCGTTTTGTCATTATAATGTAATTAAATAGTTAAGCTGTGTTGCAGTGTAAAAAATATCAAAAATTGGTTTTCCATGCTAAAGTTATATCGGTTTGACTGTAGTTTTCACCAGTAGTGGTGGTCGTTGGCATCAGAAAAATCTTTATATCCCAACGAGCTCTACTGGAGATAGTTGATAGAAAAATAAAAATATTGTTTTAACGACCACCACTGGTGGACGATTTAGTGGTGGTCATTAGGAGTAAGCCAATTTTCAGGAGTTTCTAGTAGGTACTAAGCATGAACATATGTGCGTATTGTATGTCATCTGCTACATGACTGGAGCCCGGTGTATGGCAACAGGCTCGCCCCCTTTCACATTTGGGACTGAATATAGTCCGGCAAAATGTGGGTGTTGTGTTACACCTCTGCCAGCTCCCTCGGGGGAAAGGCGTGACGATATGTAAGGCGTGACGATACTAAGCATACTGAGATGCATGCTTCGATGCATGCTGATGTTCGGGTAGGCATATCCTTATATTTGAGATCTTTGCTAGAAACAGTTTCCTAATCTACTCAAAGTAAAAGTGTTCATAAAATCAACCCACTGCTGGGAGTAAGATCGTGAATGGTCAACGAATCGTTGGTTTTAGTGTTGTTACTGTTTACACTCACTATTTAATTTGTAAATGCAAGGAAGTAGGTGAAAATTACTGGGGAAGTTTTGGGAAAGCTCGAGTGTTAGTGCTACGCTGTTTTGTTTCGTTTTTTATCTTAGTTTAAGCTTATTTTCAAGGAGCCAGCTTGAATTTAAGATGTTGAGCTTTTTCTGTAGTTGGAGCCGTTAACGATAAGAGGGTGTAATATTTTTACCGAATCTTCTTTTTTTTTAAGTTTCGCTTTGTTTTCGTGTAAAAAATAAGTGCATGTTGACCATGGTATAAATATATACCATGGCCCGCCACTGAAGTCAGAGGGAGCGGGTTCAAACCCAGCCGACGACGGCACGCACCAATTTGTTCATTGTGTGAACATATGTGCGTATTGTATTTCATCTGCTAAATGACTGGAGCCCGATGTATGGCGACAGGCTCGTACCCTGTCACATTTGGGTCTGAATATTAGTGCGTGGTGTATTATACTTACCTCTGCCAGCCCCCTCGGGAGAAAGGCAATGTTTTATGTTATGTTATTGACCAAGGTTATAATGGGGCGTCAATCAACCATATGTTTTTTATGTTTTACTCTTGCTTACTAATGTAACCTGATTGTCCTACTGCCGGGCAAAGATCTCCCACAATTTTCTCTAGTTACCCTTATCCTGGGCCAGCACCGTCTAGTTTTTTTTAAAACCCCGGGTTCGTCACTTCTTTATATTGACTCAATGCGCTTAAAAATTAAAATTAAAATATCATCAATGTCGACTGCAATTTAATAGGGAAGTAAGTACCTATAAGTAATGTTATGTGTAAATACTTACCTAACTACGCAGATACGAGTACAACATTTTACTACCAGACAGTCTAATTTGTCTACATTATGCAATAGTAGTCGGTACAAGTGAAAGGCTTCTTTTGTCTTGTTATCAGTCGTCCCACGCTGAGTAGTCATCTCTACGAACGATTTTCACTAAAGATTTTTATCATCGACGACATTTACCGAACCCTACATAAATCGTTACTCGTATAGGCAAATATATCGTTCTCTTTTTGTCTGGGACAATTTTATCTTTCTAGCTCTCGAAGCAAAAAAGACGGAGTGTTATAAGTTTGACGTGTGTGTGTGTGTGCGTGTCTGTGGCATCGTAGCTCCTGAACGGATGAACCGATTTTGATTTTTTTTTGTTTGAAAGATCATACTTTAGATGTGGTCCCATATACATTTTATCGATATCATTCAAGCAGTTTTTTAAATATCAACAATAGTCTAAAATTAGGTCGAATTTTAAGTTATTTTTTTATAAAGTTTCTTTTGTTTCCGTGTACTTACAAAAAAGTTTGTAGTGCATGTTGATAACCTATATTTTTGTAAAAATTTTTTTATAGTTTGTCGATTAATTTATTTAGCGAGTCGATTATTTAGTTAGTAAAATTAATTAGTCGAGAGTGTTCTTATGTGTTTGATGAATCTGAAGCGAGTTTTTTTTTTTTGAATCTCTTACGTGTGATTTGTACGGGTGAAGCACACGGGTAAAACTGCGGCCCATAGCCAGCTCAAAAATAAACACGTAAAAGTACTTTGAAACTTACTTTCTTAATAGGTATTTGTAAAATGTATGGTCTTCGTAGAGTACGTAGTTAGGTACGTAATTTGCATTCTACTGAATCACTTCTTTCTTATTATATATGTACCAGACATAAAAGGAAACGTGTTGAAAAATAATGCAAATAATTCTTGGAAACGGTTTTATTTGCAGGTGCATTTATTTGACAAGCACAATGACGCGAATGTTTGTGAAATACGAGTAAATAAGAAATATGAATCAGAAGAAGACATTCACATTCAGTCCCGTATTAATACTCAGGCTTTGTTTTTAATGACACTTTGCTGTTGGCCGCTGAGGCCTCAACAGGGTACCGGGCATTAGGCAAGCACAGAGGGCGCAGGGCCTTAAATAATGTTTACGACTATGGGCGACGAGCGCAAGGGCACCTCTAGGGTACGGCCTCGGCTTGGGCTGTCACCGAGGGAGGAGCGTCGAATTGCCCTGGCAGCCCAGAAGGGGCTTGCTCTAGGGCCCTAATTGGGACGGTTGAAATTACGGTAAAAATAAAATAAAATTATTATTAACGATGACTTGACCGCCTTGTTTGGAAAGGAAGCCTCACCTCAGAAAAAACAGGCAAGAAACTGAGCTGAGTACTCAGGCTGTGACTTTGTCCATTCTTTTAACACGCGAACAACAGACAGAATCCGCGTTTTAGCTTTCTCACGTTTACGTATGTGACGATAAAAATATGATTTGAATTTGTCCCGGCGCGGCAGTTATAGAAATGTTGGCTATCGTACTCATTAATGCACGCTGTATAGCCTCGGAAAAGTTATGTAGGTACGTACCTACAATGTTTTTTTTTTCTTTTAAATTTATAACTCGATCGTAAAATACAAACTGAGGCAATACAACGTTTATTAGTGAGGGAAAAAGTCTTAGTAAATTGCACTCACAATATCTCATTATCATCCTTAGCCCACACTATCCACAAGACTCTCCCAAAGCTTGCTACTCAATCTGATCTTTCTCTCTCTGGCTCTTTGTTTCCTATAAATGTCAGCCAGGTCCTACACATATCAACCTTACTACGTGTTACAATAATTATGTATGTATGTAGCCAGAGCTACACAGTTGAAATCAATTATTTTGAAACTACCGTTTCCAGACGTTTTTGACAATTTTTTTAATAAAAAAGCTTGAGAAGATTGAGAATTATAAAACACAGTAAATCATTCTCAAACCAGCTTTGTCTAGAGCAAAGTAAATTAGTAGCTAGGTACTTAATTCTCAGATTTACAAAGTTGCTTAATCAGTCTTCAAGTCAATGACCTTACTCCACAACTTAGAAAAACCGACTTCTTATTCTTACTAGGATAGTGGCTACGTTGAACAATGTTTCTTTTACATTCTAATTAAAGCTTGCATGCTAGCACGTGTGCATGGCGCGGGATATGACGCAGTTTCCCATGCGTGCATGTCGTTAGCATGCATGTGTAAGCGGCATGGAGTAATAAATATTATTAGCAGTGTATGGAAAGATGGAGTAAGCGGCGGTCTAGTTCTCAAATAGATTTGATAGTATGGGGTAAAGATTTGCTACTCAGTAAGTTAAGTGGAGTTAACTCGAGTGGCATCTGACATGGCTTGGCGATTGTTGTCATAGAACAAACAACCGGGGCCTACAATTTTAAAGTCATCCGAGCCACGGTAGCGCTCAGTTCTAAATGCCACCCGCGGTCACCCATCCTAGGACTGTCCGTTGCATAACATCGGTGATCGGCTACGAACACCTAGTCAAGCTGCGCTGTGAGCGCTATTCGAACTTGCTTTTACTTAAGTATCTACGTTTTTAGTCCTAAATACAAACTACAGTGTCAATAGAATAAAGCATAGAAATAGTAAAAGTACCTAGTTACCTAGTAGTAAATACATTTACTTACTAACATTAATAAAATAGCAGTTTTATAAAAAGTAGGTGAAAAGTCGCGTAAAAATCTCACACTCAGTCCCGCACTAGAAAGTTTCTCTCCTGATGTTATAACATATTTAATTTGAATCAAAGCTAAATAGGGCAGCTCACCAGCTCACCTGATTTACAGCTGTACTAATGGAATGTTTTCATTCGCTAGGAAGTCTAGCGACTGGGTCGAGTGCTCGCCCCAGTTCTGTACTAAAATAACCCGGGGATGAATGGCCAGCGTGTGCTTTCCAATTTGTACATAGTTTGCTCTAGATAGTTAAATCATATTATCTTACTTACTAGCTGCGATCTACGGTGCTTCCCATAGTTAAATAGTAGCCTATGTGCTGTTCCAGACTATAATCTATCTCTGTGCCAAATTTCATTCAGATCCGTTCAGTCGTTCTGACATAACGAACAGACATCCATCCAAACTTTCGCATTTTTAACAGTAGAAATTAGTGAGGTGAAATTACAAATTAAAATATTAGTTATTTTTTTAAATTGCTATTTTTCGTAAAATCACATCAGAAAACCCTTAGGTAATAATCCATTTACAAAAGCTGAGATAGATAGCTTTCGTCAGCCTTCTAAGGGTCAATTGACTGCCTCGGTGGCTTAGTGGTGGTAAACCTGCCTTCTGAGCTTGGGGGCGTGGGTTCGATTCCCACATAGGGCAAACATTTATGTGGTGAACATTTGTGTTTGTTCTATGTCTGGGTGTTAATTATCTATTTAAGTATGTATTTAAAAATATATATTTATGTATATCAGTCTATCAGGCAGCCATAGTACAAGCTTTGCTTAGTTTGGGGTCAGGCGACCGTGTGTAGAAATGTCCCGGAATTTATTATTATTATTATTAATTGGAGAAGCTTGGACTATTTTTTCAACTCGGAGGTACTTCAGAGGTTAAACTGATAAATCGCCTTACGCCACCAAGAGTTAGAAGCTAACCTTGAGATAGTACAATATTAGAGTGACATTTAATAAAGACAACTGGAAGTTAAACCCAGCGTTTAAGATTTTAACTTCGTGTCTTCTGCAATTGGGGTGGGCCTAATCTAAGTACAAGCTTTTTTTTCATTTTGATTTGCAGATAAAGTAATTATTTCTTGAAGATTTGAAACATTTTGTTGGGTACGTTGTCAGTTTTTTTGATCTATTACATGACAAGTATTTATTAAAAATTTGAAAAACCCCCGATACTGATTTTCATCAAATCAGTCACACATACACATGCACCCCCCCCCCCCCCCCCCCACACACACACATAGACACGTCAGGGTTGCATTGTAAATGTATTTAAGTGGAACAGATTATAATTTAATTATGTTCGAGGTAAAATGGGGGTAAAAATAATAATCCTATGCTTAAAATACGACTTCACTCAAATTAGAACGATCATAGAGCAAGGTTTCTCTCTCTGTTACTAGTAATATGGCTCTCTCATTGCGCGAGATTACCTAACTGCGTTCATTAAAAAATAGGTGAACCTTTTTAACTCCTTTTAGAAACAGTTCCTAATTGATCCCGTGATCAACAATCGGGCCGTCAATTTGGCTCAAAATCAAATCAGTTCAGTAGTTTTATTGTGCAACCCACTAACCGACGGAAGCGAGCTTTCATAGCTTTATTAACGCGTCTAAAATATCCAAGAAAATAATAAATAACCCAGGTTTGTGTACCGGAAACGCGTATTTGTGCGTGACAGCTCGACAGGGACATCTTAAAAAGCTTTTGTTCGTGATGAGTAGCTTTTATCCGCATTTTTTTCACTCTCACAATGTTTTAAGTTATTTAAGAGGCTGTGACAACTTAATGGGATGTTGTGATCTGTGTAATTTTCGTTGTAGATCTCAGTGATATTTTTGTCAGTGCCTACTGATGTCACGAGCCTCGTGCGCTGATGATGACGGTACTTACTATCAACTCCACTCTTTTGCTGGTATCTTGATGTATTCTAATATTACTCCAACAACCGATTTTTGCTGTGAAATATTCGAATATATAGATGCTTAGTTTTTGAGCTTTTATTCTTTGTCTCTAGATCTTTCCATCACTTACAATTTCCTTCTAACATAACATAGTGATAGTGTTATCTGTAATGCGTATTTTTTCCCTAGAGAATGATACCTACAGATAAGTAATAGGTACATAATAATCTGAAGCGGAAGGCATCCTATTCCTCCTGACAGATGTCAGTCCGTGTTGTCAAAAGCATCTGTCAAGCGGCACATGTGACATTTGGGCTAATATTCAGCAGGATTGATCGTGGAAATGCTGAGCGGTGACAAGCCACGGGAGCATGTGGGTAATGATTATGTTAATAATGAGCTACAAATCATGTGGAAGGATGATGTGAAAGAAAATATAAGTTATAGGGTGGATTTATGCAAAGACATTACTAGTGTGATGTAACTTGGGGAAATGGTTTAGGTAAGAACGTTGTAGCTTCGACTTTTGAGATAGCAAAAATAAGTTTAAGAATAGGGTTAACTGGGGCAAATGTGTCGGTGGGGCAATCAATTGCGCCTTTAGAGAATTACTGACAAACCCTTTACACAGGCACCTAACGCCATCTTGTACAGCTTATTGCAACTAAAGATAGAAAAATTAGGTGGCGCCTAATTTGTGAAGGGTTTTTTAGGAATTCTCGAAAGACGCAATTGCCCCTAAGACGCATTTGCCCTAATTTACCCTGTTACAAATAACCTACAAGCTCAATTTTGCGGCGTTGAAAAAGAGTTTGCAATGGACGATTAAAAAAATATGATCTGGGGCTAATCTGAGGCAAAATAACGCGTACCTATTGGCTTTTGAGATTCGTTACTTTTCTTGTAAGTGTTATTAATAATATTTACGGAATTACTACGTCAGTTTACATCGTCACGCCTTTCCTCCTAAGGGGCTGGCAGGGGTGTATAACAGCCACACTTCGCCGGACGAAATTCAGTCCCGAATGTGATAGGGGTTGATCCTGTCGCCATACATCGGATAAACCGGGTTCCGCAGTTATGTACTAGCACTTTAATATACGAATACCTGACCATGTTTGGAAAAAAGTTAACCTACTTAATGATAAATTAGCTTATAAATAACGACGACATTGCTCAAATTAATTTTGTTAACATTGCCAACTCATTTGACGACAACATTATGAAAATAAACAAGAGAACTCATAAACAGGACTTGCCTAAAGGAATTTGACTTCATTATATTTTACCTTCGTTAATTCAAGTCGCATTTCGGTAACAAAGATTTATGACGCGACACAATCACAAGAAAATCCCTCTCTAGGAGGGTTGGAACCACCAGACTTGGGCGACATCATTACGTCTTTAGATTTGGGATACACTTCTATTACAGTCTAAGTATGCTCTAAGTGGATTTATGAATCTAAGTTTTATGCTATAGCAGTAAGTGTAAAACTATATGCCTACTCTATGCGTTAGTTCCATTCACTGTAGCATGGTGTGGCTGACAGTCATAATAATTTCGTTTATTACCTAATTTATTAAACACAGATGTTGATGATCCGTATTTTAGTGTAGTGATCGGATAATAGGAAAAGAGGTCGTGATATTTAGGGTGCTGCGGAAGTTTAAGCGCTGTTTTGAGTCATAATTTGTACATTGCGACAATTATTAAGGGTTATAAGAAACGATTTGTTTAATGTCACCCGCACCATCCTACAATGAAAATAGTATTTTGATCAAGTTTAATCCAATTTTGCGTGTTCGACCACGACTGTTGACAGATTTTTGACTGAGTTTTCTTTTTTGATTGTTTATCTGAAATCTGTTTGTATTTATGTTGAAATACAAAAATTCCTATACTTCTATAACTAATTAGTTACTACTAAGTGATTTTGGCTTCAAATGATTTCCCATTAAACATTCTCAGGGGGAAGTTTTCATTATTTTTTTGATTGCTGATCTAAATTATAATTATTATTCTACAGTATTCTACAGTAATGACTGACAGTGCTGTCTGTCAGTCATTAAAGTTTATTTTTATTTTTGATTGTTAAGAGTACAAAAATAATTACCAAATTATACTTTTATACGTAAATAAAATAATTAGGTAAAAAAAAACATTAGGTATTTATTTGATTTGATTTAATATACACAACTTAAAATAAAAACAGATAATTAAAGAAAACTTAAACTACTAACTAAAAACTAACACTTAAAATAACTAAATAAATCACAAAAATATAAACTAAAAGACTATAGCGGAAGGAAAGGTCCCCAGAATGCTGGCGGCATTGCCACGTTGAATGGCAATGCTCAGCTTCTGTGCGAAGTATAAGCCAGCATTCTGGACACCCGACGCCTCCACCAATCGCCTAGCCAAGTCACAGAAAAGCCCCAAAGTGGCCGGCTCCCACGGACCCAACGCAGCAAACATGTACAGTGTACACCCGGTCAAGATGTGCATACTTGCGCCGTTTGAGGTTTTCGGCTTGAGCGGCGGCAGCTCCGGCCTGAACCGATGTTCCTGGAAGGTGAGACGGCGCCATTGTGTCTACACATGTTGCATCCCACACCAATGGCTGACCCACTTTCCAAGGTATTAGGGTCATCCCGTCGGGTCTTTTGCCGTCGTCAAGTATCAGTCCATTGGGTTCTAAGACCGACGGGACGCCGGCACTGACGAAAGCCCGGCGTATGACGTCATTCAGGCTGGCGTGCCGCGGTATACGCCCAGCACTCTTTAGACACGACAAGCCGTGGTGGTCGAGGCGATCTACATTATCACCGCAATTGCAGCGGTGGGGCACCTGGCACCATTAAAAAAAAACCTAAAAACATTATTAATTTGCTAATCCAAACATTGTACACAGCGTTGTTAAGATAACTCATATTTTATATCTCTACCCTTTCAGGAAAATCAGAACACCTAAGTCTATACCTTATCAAACACCACCCCAGTGAGGCACCACCCTTGCTCCGCTATAAAATTGTAGTAACACAAACAAACAGTACTTATTAGTATTATTACACGGTATACACAGTCGTAAACATCTCAATGGTTTCGGATATAAACTGCGTAGGTGTATAAATAGACGAAATTAACTCTCGAACTCAGACTTCTTTTCGATGAGGTGTATCGGCCGGGCAAATGTGAAGCTGGTTTTTGAGATGATTAACAACATTTATAGTGTTGCTCTTATGATCATTTCCAAGGCGACCTAAAATTGAATATGTTACCAAATTTAAATTCTTCAGGATTGGGAAAAATGGGTTACAAGAGACCAAGAAGAGAACACTATCCTCACCATTGTGTGATTACGGAATTAATTACTTAGATGATGATGTTAATGACTATGACGTTTTTAGAGAAACATTGAATTTCTAAAGTATTCTAAGAAAAGTGTTGCTGTTATTATGTCTAACCGCAGATATACCTACTTATTTAAAGTTAATTAAAGTCTATTGGAATGGAGAAAGCACGTTAATTTGTTTATACTGACACGAGTCACGGCAGCGGTCTTGTAGCGCGGGAGTAGGTGATTTTTTAAATTACGAATGGTAATATTAAATACTTTTCCTAATTAATTAAGCACATGCCATATTTATTATGTGCAAAAAGAAGAGGACCTGGCCTTTTTTCTTAGTATCTATGGGCCGTATCTTGAAACGACGCTCAGTCATGAATCTCGATTTAAAACTGGTTTTAATGTACATAAAAACAGTTTTAAACCGAAATTCATGACTGTGCGTCGCCTTAGCATGAGGGCCTAAATACATATTTGTAATACAATATTTGAGTTATCAGAACATGATTAAGTATAACTTAAACCATTCGTTGTCAATGTATCGCAATTGATTTATAATGTATAACTAGTAATAGGATGGAACGCGTATCTGTAGACAAAATAAAAATAATAAATTCTTATCGTTTTGTTTTGTTAAACAAGTTAAAATTTATGAAAAAATAGTTGTTTTCATTAGTAATTAAAAACAGCATAATCTTTTATTCTACTCGAAGAGAGTGTTCCTAATATACTGTGTATGGGGAGAGGAAATAATTAATTCGGGATAAAGGATCTTTTTCTAAACGAAACTGATGTGTGCTTTAATTTATTTTTTAATTGAATAAGATTGAGGTTCACTATAGCATTGTTTAGAGCGTTTTATCGCTGCAGCGGATGTTTGGAATAATTTTAGAAGTTCTTATTATGGGCTTAGTTTTAAAAAGTAGTGATTTAATTGATCAGCGTACTTTTGTTTCTCTGTTGGACCTACTGGCCATAAAAAAAATTTGACCTATTCGTACTGTTTTCGCGGAGCCAAACGACATCAACCTTAACTCATAATGGGTTGAAAGCTTGGTCATTATTCTTGTAAATTGGTCACTGTTTGGGGAACAGTTAGATGTATACCGTAAGCTCTTCTGTTCCCCTAAACATATATAATAAAAACATTACAAAAAAAAAAATGATCACTGTCCAGAGTAGAAATTTAAAACTGGCATGAGTGGTAAGTGCTTACATTTTTGATACAGAACTGCGATTGGTAAACGATTTCTGAGTGCAGACAGAAAGGTTTATTGATCGCAAAGCAGCAAACTTGAAATAGAAACGTGTTATTTATGCAGTGGAGATAGACAAGGTGCCTATTTACAGAATTTAGCAGCATCCGTGCACTTGACTCACACACACACCTACATACATAGTCGAATACATAGACATGTACAAACATCTGTTCGTTTATATTTAGAGCTCCCTTCGATCTACACTTCATTAGCCAGAGAAACTAGCGAGAGTAACGGATTAAGCACTTTGATTTTGATGGTATACATATGTCTACCTAAATATGAGGTATTTGACTGGCTCGCTGGCTCAGTTGGTACTGAACATGTCTTCTGAGCCTGGGGATTCGATTTCTACAAGGGCTAACATATTGTTGAAAATTTGCGTTTGTTTTATGTCTGAGTATTAATATCAAAGTATGTGTTTAAAATAATGTGTGTAGGTATATCAGTCTCTAGCCTCCATAGTATAAGCTTTGCTTAGTATGTGGTTAGGCGACCGTTGTGGAAAAGTCCCAAATTTATTTATTTATTTTGATATATTTTGTTATAAAAAAATAGTGACTAAGCAGGAGCCGATAATCTTGTAGGTACTTATGTTCGCGGGAAGCCGCTGAATTCGGTTAGCACAATACTGGTTGTCGTGGAGATCGTTGAGAAAAGCCTTCGCCTTCTTCTGGCTGATATTATGAAGAAAACCCATAAAAGCGTGGATGTGCTGTTAGATTTATCAAAATTTCGTAAGCTTTTCTGATGACCCAATAATCAAAACACAAAACAAAAAAAAACAGTTTAGATCGTCATGTAAGTACGTCAACATTGGGCTTCGGGCACCAAAAAGACAGCTCAAATTGCATAAATAATTTTAGTCTGCTAGATTAAGTTGTGATTGATTGATCGATATTCGATATTTATTACTTACATGCTGATGAAATTGTATTTGAAGTAATTTCCGCTGCGGTTTTTTACCATCAAAAATATTCTGTCGCTATAGCTAGTAATCATAGGGTTAAACAGGAATGCTATGCTAAGCGAAAGGAGTTTTTAAAAACTCCTTTCGCTTATAAATTTCGCTTATTTATTTAAATACATAGTTATCATTTTTTAATTCATAACAAAATGTTGTGATGTACTTACTAAAAAAATGAAATCGTCACGCTTTGGCCTTGAAAGGGTTGGCGTAGCTATTTTATTACAGGACTAATGGGATACTTGGCAGGGACTATGTAATCTACAAAAGTGGGTTTTCCATTGTAGAGTTGTGAATTGTGTGCCATGTGTTTCATGAATTTTGTAAACACAGACCGAATATTTAATTCCGTATCTTTTTTTCAAAGTAACAAGCTTCTTAACAAAAGTGGTTCGTAGACTTCGTAGCGATGAGTAATGGCTCCCTTTGGGCTTAGCGTAGCAGTTCTATCTAACCCTGTATTTACCTGCAAAGATAAGGGACCGACCATGATCTTATTGCCACGATGAGGGCCACGATTTTTGGGGACTGAGCTACCCACGTCCGTAGGAGTGTACTCTATTCTGATTCCCTACACGTGGTCCCCGGGTAGTGCTAACCGGGTAGCAAACTCTGGTGGGAGACTTCGGCCGTGGCTAGTTACCACCCACCAGACCAAGCCATGCCGTGAAATGACCTAGCCGTGTGTCGGGATGTAGACCGGTGTAACCGTTCCGAAGACGGGTCTCAGCAGTAGCGCACTTGTAGCGTCTTACTCAACTGCCGTCTTTGTACTACTTCACTCTACAAAACTTCAAGGCTAGAGTGAAAAAGTACCTTATAGGTCGTCGTGCTCCGTCTTAGACCACAATGTCGCTTAACACCAGGCGAGTTGGAGGTCAAGCGCCGACCTATTGTACATAAAAAAAAAAAAAAACTGGTCTCGTTTTGTTTTCGACCCTGCGCGATCATGAACCTTATCATGCAGCGATACGATACGCGTTCGCGCAGCGTCGAAAACGAAATGTAACCATCATGGCAATGAGATATCATAGTAGACCCCCAGATATTCCTTTCTTAAAATGTTTGGGATGGTGGATCTACTCATTTACTTTTTACACCTTTCTAAACACAATACAAACTGCCAACCGAAAACGTACTAAAAGCTTTCGCACATTCAAAGGACACAACTTCTAATTTTCTTTTAAAACGCTTCCTTACTCAAATGATAAAACAAATAATAAAGAAATAATGCACTCTAAAGCTCTTCAAGCTTTTTCCTTTCTTGAAATTTCAGCTGCATTTTCGTCTGAAAGCTACTCAGAGCAATTTTTTACTAAAGTTTAAAGCTATGTCCATGAGAGGGGAGTTTTATTCAACACGCCAATTTGGGAGTTATACAGAAACTTTTATATTTTTGTGTAAATGTCATCTTATTTTTAGTTTCGTTTATTTCAACTTTGTATACAAAAAAAAATTAAGATTATTTAAGAGCGTGGTTCACGTCTCAAGCTCATGAGAGAGACAAAAGGAGAGAAAGATAATTAAAAATTGAAACTGATTAAGCGAGAGACACGACAGCAAAGACATTTTACGACTTCCCCCAACGGCCAATATCAAAACAGCCACTAGTGGCGGTCATTAGGAAGAAGTTTTAATTTTTGTCCCAACTGCCGCCAGTGGGGCTCGTTGGGTCATATAAAATAATTATTATTTGTAGTGTTTTGTCATCATAATGTATTTATATAGTTAGGCTGTGTTACAGTGTAAAAAATATCAAAAATTGGTGTTCCATGTTAGAGTTCTATCGGTTCGACTGTAGTTTTCACCAGTGGTGGCAATTTGGTGGTGGTCGTTGGCACAAAAAATAATGATAGGTCCCAACAAGCCCCACTGGCGACAGTTAGGACAAAAATTAAAATACTGGTCTACCACCACTGGTGGCCGTTGGGAGTAAGCCCATTTTACAGATAACCAGGAGACACGCTCATGGTCTATTTCCGCTATCATATTTTCACTATGTTAATTGTCATTAAAGTCCATGTTCATTGTCATGACACAAAAAAAAATTCTTCTGATAACCCAAGACTCATTTTATGCAAAGTTGTAAGCACAAAAAAACCGGCTAACTACAAAACCCTAAAAAAATTGTAAGAAGAATGTTTGCATTCTATACTATTTTAGCGATGTTCTGGCTCCCGCCAAATGTCTTATTACAACAAAACAATACAAGTGGCGGAGATTCCACAATCCAATGTTAGAATTGCACCCAAATAAAAATAAAAATGGTATGTTCTGCGCGTATAAATAACTAGATTTGTGGAACAGCGGGAACGCCGACCGTTTTATTATAGAGAAGATTGGATGAGACTCGCTGTTGACCGCTACTCTACCCATCTCTATATTATATTAAAAAAATTAAACCCTTTCCCATAAACATCACTTTGGAACAATTTTATCGATCTCGCCATCTTTTTTTAGTTTTCTAACACCTACTTTGTACAATGTTCTTACGAAAAATGTACTGAAAACTTCACGGTTCCTGTGGGACCGCGTGGGAAACCACTGCTAGTTTCAAGACCAAATTCAATGAGTAATTTTTAACAAAACATAGGGTAGAGAAATATTAGAAACTACAACATGAGTCCTTAGAAATACAAGCAATATCTTTCATAGTAAACTCTGTTTCAATAACCAGCTTTTTATGTGAGTGGGTTAAGGGTAAATACTAACACATGCTTTCGTATCAAATGGGTCATACTAACCAATGATGTAACTAGTTAACTATACATCTACAAAACACCTTAAATATAAAATAACCCATTAGTGGGACGTTCCATTGCCTACAACTATCTAATTACTTAAGTTCACTCTAATTGTCTGCTCTACATAACTTTTGTACATAACTAGCTGACAGAATTTTTGATATTCATATTAGACGTTAAAAATCTTAACGTATTCTTAATTCTTAAATGTCATTAATTGGCATGATCGTAGTTTATTGTTCAAGTCAATAGCACAGTTTAGCTTTTAAGCATTAAGCGCAGTTGATATTCTGATACACCAAAAAGCACACATTTTGTAAATCCTTTCTAAGCCAGTTATAATCTTGGCAACTGACAAACAAACACACGTGCTTCTTGTATATTATGATCAGTAGCCTGAGATATGGCCAAGATTAAACTTACTCTTGAGTATGAGATGCGCGCGTCGACGCGGACAGACGTGCGCCCGCGCAGGCCTTGAATAATCCGATATTTTGTACAAAAATACCTTTAAGCTTTACGGAAAATAGTCTAATTTATTGATAAACTAACGTGTCGTGCATATTTTGTGGCTTTATAAGCTTAAGTAAAATACAGTGTGTTATTATTTTCAGTTACAGTTTTGTAAATTCTTCAGATTTTAATGATGCGTGAAATTCAGACCAACTAAATTAGAGTGTTTGTTTAGTGTGCTACGTAGTTATGGAGACTAGATCATTAAATTCTTAAAATAATAGTAACATCAAAATACTCTTAATGTTTGTTTTTTTGTCATTTGGCCTTGTAAGAATATGACCTTATAAATCTCTTTAAATTGTCGTAAATATGCTGGCCAATTATTGTAATAATATAGGCTACCGATAATTATAGAGATAAAAAATAACAAGAGTACCAACATAACAAAACTTGTGGTTATATATTGAAAAGTTCTTGTGCCAGAACGTCGTTTAGTGGGTGTTAAAAATATTGGCGTGTAATATTAATAAACTTTTCATAAAATATTTTTATGTTGTGATAAAAATGGTGGCGGTGGTCAGTGAGAGAAGTAATAATGACTATTTCAGATCATTTCTACCTGTAAGTTATAAAATTCTACGTTATTTTATCTCATCCTAATTAGTATGTCATCTGCTACATGACTGGAGTTCGGTGTATGGCGACAGACTCGCCTCCTGTCACATTTGGGACTGAATATCGCCCGGAGAAGTGCGGGTGTTGTATTACACCTCTGCCAGCCCCCTCGGAGGAAAGGCGTGACGATCCTAATATAATAATATTATGAATGTGAAAGTTTGGATGGATGGATGTTTGTTACTCAATCAAGCCAGAACGGCTAAACGAATCGAGATGAAATTTGGCACTTGAAGTACTTTTGAACCGCGAGTTAGTATTAAAACATAAATACCGTTTTCTTAGGTATACTAGTACTATTTAACTAGGTAGAGTTATTTAATTTATGTAGAAACAAATGAGAAACAAGCAATATCCAACCTGTGGGATTACCTCTTAAAATTGTATTATCATACAAAATATTTCTAGTGATAACTGACTAACTAACTTCCACTACCTACTCAGCTCAGCTAGGTGTAAATTAGGTGAAGTTAAGTTGACTCAGGCGCCTACCTAAATACTAAGCTCTGATGTAGGTCGTTCAAAGTTTGCATCGGTTTGTAGGCGAGCATGTAAATATCTGCCGGGTCAGGTGTATTGCCATCTACGATTATATTGTAGTTTTATTTAACATCAGGTAATTAGGTAAGCAAGCGCTCGAAACTTTTTAAAGTCTCACTTAAAAAAAACGAGTAAAACAAATGAAGATGAATAAATGAAGTCTTATTTTATGTACGTGTGTAGTTATGTACACTAATAAGAAAATCGCACTAAAGTCCTACATTCATATTCACAACAATCCACTAAAAACTATTGAGAGAACTATTTTTTTTTATGCTTCTCTGTTGAAGGGAAATACTTTTATGCCTATATTTTATTCTTACGTAACGTTACGTACACAATCGATGTTGCAATGCTTATCGTCGAAAAATCAAAACAAAAATACAATTAGCATTGACCCCTTCATGATAAAACATACAACATTTTAATTTATTGTGAAAAAAATATAATAAATCCAATTTGTAAATACAATACCTATTTCCTGTTTGATTTTTGTTTTCGAGACTTCTCTGAATCAGACAAAATAATGAAATAATACCTCTTTTACGCTTTTTGCAACTCGTAAACTTTTTTAAACTTTGACAAGCGGCCAAGAGCTTGTCCTTGAATAGAATTCGTAACCAGACAGCAAGGCGAGATATTCTTCGGTTAGGTATATTTATGAATTTGTACTAAAATAAATAGCGTGCTCTATCATTTTTCTTAATATTTATATGTACGTATACTTACATATTATTAATTAGGCACGTATGACAAAAACAAAATCTTCTTGAACTCTAACTCTTTCATATTTCTGTTAGTTTATTTTTAATAGGTCCTAATTTATATGTTTCTTAATTCCAGGCAGTCAACTCTCCACCGGTGCCTCATCGGGATGTATCGGCCTCGGCGGCGTCCTACCGACCCTACAACGAAGAATACGCCTCCGTCCAGCGACGAGTCGACCGACCAGCACCACCAGAACCCGATCCAGAACGCAAAAAGGACAAGAAATGGTCCATCGGCAAACTCTTCAGAAGAAAAAAGAAAGAAGAAGAAAGCTCCTCCTCAGAAAGCGATGAAGGAGTCAGCACAAAATCTCCATCGAAAAGAAAATCGAAAAAGAAGAAGAAAACGCCAGCCGTTAACAACTTTGATCACATTGTGATCAGGGATTCAAGACGAGCGCAAAGCTTAGCAAAGTCAAAAGTTCGTGATGCTTCTGATGACGGTGTCCTGTCGGACCCATCTGCTGGTTTCATCAATTACAGAGCTAAGACTCAAGAACTGTACGGCGCCTCAAAAGAATCGCTTAGTCTCAGAGATGACAGCACAAGTCGGTCAGGAAAATCTCTGCTAGAAACACCATCTAGAAAAACTAGAAAAGGTCGATTGAAAGCTAGAGTGGAAGCTTTAAGAAACAGTATGAAAGGAGAGTCGAGCAGTGAAGAGGAATCATCACTTAAATCATCAAACTCTTCTTCTATGATAAGATTTAGAAGTGAAGACTCGTTAATGAGATCGCGCGATAGTTCCTTAAATAAAAGGTCAAGAAGCGCCAGAAATGAAAGATACATTAAGAGATTATCGCGAGACGATGAAAACCAGTTGAATAAAGAAGCTGAATTATTGCAACAAGGTTATTCGAAAGCCGAAGTAGAATTGTTGACAAGAACTCCCACAAGCCAGAGTAGCGGATACGGTACCTGCAAGCGTGACCAAACAAACAAAGTGAAACAAGAACAATTATACGCCAATGAAGCGAACCGCCGTCCCATGAAATCCGAATCAATTTCATCATTCCCATCGACTACTCAGAGTTACCCATCATCCATTAACTTTAACGCAAAAGTTAACAACGAGCACATTAACTATTCCATCCAGTACCCGAGCAATAACCCGAATCGCGAAAAAGAAACGCTTTATCCTAATAACATCAGAGAAAGGAGCGTCAGTAACCATTACGAAAGTCCAGAAAAAGTTATGTGTGTAAAATTTCCTCTTGGAAACGTTACTAACGTAAAAAGAGAGGAGAAAGCGCCCCCAGTACCTCCACCTAGAGATATGCAAAGAAAAGTCACTACACCCTTGTCCATGTATTATGAAAATAATCCTATCATAATGGATAGAATAAACCATAGTAATAATAAAGTTGTGCACGGTGTGCCCAACAATGATTTTGAACGAATTATGCGACGAAGTCAAGAAAGATCAACACATAATGGTTTTAATGGTCTGAGACGACCAATCTCAAACTCTGAAGATCACATAGCCATGCAAAACAATGAATACATACAAAGTTTTCAGTATAAATCGGAACAACCACGAAGGCCAGCGTCAGTGTCAGCAGAACCCAACCATTACGGGATATACGTTAATTCATCACCATGGCGAAAACCAAATGCTGTAAATAATATTGTGAAACCAGAGCCTGTGCAAGTAAAAAACGATTTCTTGTATTATGCTGATGAAAGCCCCCGATCTCGAAGACCAATCAGCATCAAAAATAGTCAGAACGGTCTTGACAATCAATATTTAAGTGACTCTCAGGCATCTTTGAATGTTGCTGAAAACGTGTACAGAAAGCCGCGAAATGCTTCAGATTTTTGGAGAAAAATCGATGACGCTGAGAGACAAAGACGAAATCAAAATATTTATGCAAATTCTCGAAGCAGTAGTGATTTTACAAACACACCACTTTCAAGGACACCATCCTATATTGAAACGAACAAACAAAGACAAGATAAAAATGATATTTTGAATAAGAATAAGCCTAGTTTCCGTAGTGCATCAATTGACACAACAGATGATGCCAAAATGTGGAAAGCAACAACTGAATACAAAAGATCCATCACAGTTGAACCTCCGAAGACAATTACTTCACCAACCACAAAAACTCACGTGCGACATAAATCTGATACATTCATTCCTAGTACATACCAAATGACATCTGATGATGAGAAAAGTTCTGAAAGACGAAAGTCTACCAATCTTGATGACGCTCTCAACGAATTAGAAGCCATTTATAATAGCTTAGGCTTAGGTGATGAAGATTTGTTGGATAGAGCGGAACGTCGAGAATTGATGACTCCGAAATACAACGACCATTTCAATGACTGGAATGGAAACGATGACGAAGTACAGCTACGTAGTCAACCGACCACACCATTGAGACGTGTACCTCGAAGGTCAACTCTTCCTGACAAGTTACAAGACGATATGGCATTCCGAAGAATGAATTCGTTCAACAAAGACAAACCCAATAATTACAAAGAGGCTCAATCACAAATAAGTTACATGTTGGCCTCTCCAGTATTCGTCCCATATGCTTCAGATGACGACAGGCAATCAGAGCGTAATGAACCTGACATAGTTTACGATGATGTTGTTTACAGAAATATTAAACAAACGAATAGCAGACTGAAAACTTTAGATCCTCAGCCACCTTTTGGTATACCAATAGGACCAGTATCTCCAGCTCCACAAAGTGATTATCTACACGCTGTTCCCGAAACTAAGGGTAGATCAAGATTTGTGCCAAGAAGGTCACCTGATATAGTTTCAGATGACTTAGCATATAGAAGTTTAAGGAAAGATCACAGACATTCTTTGGTTTTTAATGGCGAAGATTACAGTGGTCATTTAAATAACAATCACAACAGCTACAACGAAATACCAACAAACAAAGACTCTGCTGCAACTCTTAAAAAGAAACGTGCTGTAAGATCTCTTTCAGCCAATATTTTCACCATGATACAAAAGGAGATAGATGAAGCTCTGAACTTGAGTAAAGTGGCTACTATTCAAAAGACTCAAAGTAACAGTGACGTCATGAAAAGACTTCGCGGTACTTTCGAAAATAATGACATCGAAAAGGAACACTATCCCCGTAACAAGGTAAAGCAAAGGCACAATACTGTCAATCTATTTGTCAATAACATTCACGCACCTTCTCATAATTTCGCAAAAGATGATTCATTCATTCACAATGATGATAAACACCTTGCTAAGCCTCCATCATGTGATAAGTCCAAAAGCTCATCACCATCAAACAGATCTCCTCAGGCATCTAAGCGTTCATCAAAAGATGAGTTTCAGCATGTACTCAGTTTACTTGCTCAAGAAGCAATGGACACAAGTAATAAATTAGGTGTAGCTTTAGCAGAATTAGATAAAAATCGTAATGCTACTGAAAAGAAATTAGATGTTCAATCAAGGATATCTGAAAGCCGATTAAGTTTTCTCAATGGACTAACTGAAAAATCCGACGATCCTCAGCCTGAAGTGAAAATAGTGAACGTGCGATCTGAAATAGTATATGGACCAAAGGAAGACCAAAAAGTTATAAAAGGAAACAAAGATTCTAAAGCTCAAAAAACTGAAGACAGTTTACTTGCTATATCGGATCAACTACATAGAGTAGAAGATCAGTTAAAACACAGTTTTGAAAAAGAACTGAATGTTGAAGACGAGAGCTTGAAACTCTCCTATTACATATCAAACAATGAACCAAAAGGACAAGAAAAGGCGCAAGAAACTACAGTACTCTTACCAGAAAATAAGTTAGTACCTGATGTTATTCCATTAACCGTTCAAAATGACTCTTCAAAAATAGAAAATCGTAATGATATAAAAAATAATGTGGACCTAAAATCAAAAACACCAGAGATGAAATCCACAAATCCTTTCTTAAACATGGATGACAAAATAAAAGAAATCAACGAAATCAATGCTTTCAAAGAATTGAAAGATGGAATTTCCGATTTGATTGCTGGAATAACACAGGTAAACGAAAAACTATTTCTCTCTAAAGGAAATAAAGCTGAAAACAACAACCCGATCCAAGAAAAAGTGTCTGGCATCACAGAAGCCAGTGAAAAATTAAACCAAGCGACACAAAATGTCGTAAAACAAGAAGTTCCTAATAGGGCTTCCGTTAATCTATCAATATATGAAGATGACTTAGAAATAAAGAGGGATGCGGCTGATTCGACGGAATATAATTCCTCAGAGGAATTAGCCACGATATTCAAGCTAGACAGTAGTAAGAAATCACGGGCCGCTGCAAATGAAAATAATAATGAAGACGAAAAAGAGATTCGAGAGGAACTAAGTTCCCCAAAGCTGGTACAGACGATGAATCAACAGCTAAGACGGCTCTCTGTCGATAACACAGATGATTGTGCTCCTAGTCAAAGCAACTCACTGCCAAATAACGCTGTGCCGTGGAGGGCTAAAAGGCAAAACCATAATTCCCAAAAAGAAACTCGAGGTACGTGGCCCACGATCATGCATGGTGTACGGTTTTCATTTTAACCATTTTGCATCCGGCTTTTGTCGTTTTCATTTTCACTTTTGTGTTTATTATTGAACTTTGTAGAGTATGCTGTAGTTGACGATTTAAGGAGTTGTTTTGTTCTGAACAGTACATGCCTGCGACAATGACAGATAATGACAACCACGCATAGGAAAATAATTAATTCTCACTTTTAATTTGATTACATTATTAATCACATTGCACCGGATTTTAATATTAACATAGACAAAATCGTAATCACATTGCCCCATCCGAGCTCGGAAGAACTTTGCAAAACTTTCAACGAGTATTCAAAAGTTGTAACAAAAATTATACCTTACTAATAATTATGTCTGATAGAGCTATAACTTGAACGACAAAATTAATCCGCTTTTTTTGGGACACGGTGTGATTTTTTCTTTCTTTCAATTATTGTAAGCGTGAGTCGCAAAAGTCCAGTTGCACGTGTTTTTTTTCTATCATAAACGTCTGTCGCGAATTGCAGCCGCCTGTCGCACAGAACAAAACCGCTCTAAAATCAAGAGTTGTATGTCACAGTTTGCATTGTTTGTCACAGGCAGTAGGTCGCAGTCGAAGCGCGATTGGCGCGACTCTGGCACGTTGATGCTAGCTTGTACGTACACCGTGATGCTCTCGCAACAGCTGGCAGACCTGGACTGGTTGACGATGCTCGGCTTGCTGCTCGCTATTGTCACAATAATAGCTATGCTGATTATTTAACATGAGGCTTGAGTCAAGATGCTTCTTTTGTCTGAGCAAAATGTGTGCTCACAGTTTTATTAGGTCAAATTTTAATATAATAGGACAGTATATTGCACAAAAGTACCTACTTCTTGCACATGTAGGTAACTACTGTAATTATTAAGTTTACTTTGGTGAGAAAATATTTTGCTTACTAGACATACATAGACAGGGTTACATTGAAAATGACAAGTCTAGCAGCTGCCTATAGCGCAATTAAAATCATAAAGCAAAAGTTGTTAGACGTCATTCCCAACTGCATGTATTTAGTTGTTAAGGTTTTCAAAGTACCCAGTAGAAGTAAACCTATTGAAAATTGAGTGATCTAAACAATTTTAGTTGATCACTTACCCTTCCCACTAATACCACAATTAAATACCACTATCCTTTTACCAGAGATATTTCTTATGGATTAGATGTCAGATAATCGCAAAAATTACTGTACAGTTAACTTAGTTCTGGTAATCATCCAACGGGCTTTGCAAATAAACTCAGTAGAGATTTTTATTTTTATTGGAAAGAAGGGTTTTTAAAGTATGATATTGCGAAATAGAAGATGCATCTTGGCTTGGTCGCCTGCCGTACTGATTTGATGTTGAGAATTATTTTAGTTTTAGTGGAGATTTATCAGCAGGAGCTTAAGTTTTGTCTTAAATAGTAAAGTATAGAAATTATAGATTTATAGAGTAGAAGCTATTATTTTATAATATACTTACATAGGTACCTACTTGTAAATAAGCATATTACACAGAAATGGGTTCTAAATTATAATGCACTGGTTGCAACAGTTTTCATAAATTTTTTGTGAGTAGTTTTTTTGCTAGTAGCACAGAATAAATAATAGTACTATGTAGTAGGCTTCAACGTTAAATTATAGAACCAGTTTAGAAAGGTGGCCTTTTTTAGTTTCAGCAGGGCTGTTCACAACCATTCGGAAAGTTTCCGTTCGGATTTCAAAAATTTTAAGCCTAAATTATTTGAATCTCAGTCTATGTTCATAAGTTTTTAAACGTGATTAATTCTTCCGATCGGATTTATACTTGATTCCCTATAGCAAAATGTATAAAAGTAGACTGAGATTCGAACAATTTGAGTTTGAAATTTCTGGGATCCGATCGGAAACGTTTCCGAATGATTGTGAATAGCGCTGCTGGAATAGGCCCAGAAAGCATGTGGCCCTGTTCGGAGATTTGAGATTTTCATCTCACCTTTTTTCGTCCTTGTTGCTCTCGTTTGAAACGTCATAGGTGTGAGAGTGACCAAGATAAAATCTCATCTCATCTCACGCGCAGGAATAGCCCCCCTGTGGCCCTATTCGGAGATTTGAGATTTTCATCTCATCTTTTTCCGCCCTCTTTGCTCTCGTTTGAAACGTCATAGGTGTGAGAGTGACCAAGATAAAATCATCTCATCTCACGCGCAGGAATAGCCCCCCTGGTCCTTCTCCAAAAAGGCTATAGGTACATTAGTATATATACCTACTTACTTTTGTAGTTACCAATTAAATTTTATACTTTATCCCTGTACAGTCTAGCTTATAACTTTGGCCATTTGCAAAAATACTAAAAAATTGTAAGTTTACGTATGAATTTTACATGCCGCTGAATGTATCCGTTTATAAACCCAATACCTATTTGCCTACTTACCAACTTTTTTCAAAGATAAGGATTATTTAAATTTAGTTACTCAGGATAATTAAATAAAATGTTACACATTCTTTTTAAACTAACTTAGTACCTAGGTAGATGGTTAAGCAATTATTCGTTTTAAAAATAATTAGGCCATTAAAATGATTAAATTACCTACTTTGTTTATTTTACGTAGGCATTAAATGACGTTAACTTAAGTCCATAAATTAACTATGTATTACATTTAATTTAGCTGTGATTATATTTTTACTTACTTTTATTTAACAAAAATAATTATGAAATCTATTTACGTCTTTTGTGCCAAAATTAATCTAATTTTTCAACAAATTATGCGATCAAAATTATTAATTATACCTACTGGACTACATAGAGGTTAAGTTTTGATTAAAAATGTTCATAGTTATAATTTTACCCATCATTATAATTATTAGGTACGTAGGTATTACTAGCATGCTATTTTAGTGATTATAATTTTGTTATTTTGTATTTACCTACTTACTTGTGTGTTTAAAAATTGTATTGTATGTCTGCATGTTTTATTTTCTTAACTATATAATCACATACATAGATCATAATTTTGTGAATAATATCTATTAAAATGATTGCGAAGACAGTTGCTTGCAAGATTAGTAAGACTAAGTTTAAATGATAAAATATTAGATTTATCATTGAAATTACTCAAATAAAGTGCTTAAAACACAGTTTGCTTTAGTAGGTATGCGTTTAATTCATGTGTACCTAGAGTGCGCATTTTCTATACAAAACCTACAGTCCTATTAATTTTTTTATGTAGTTTCTCAATAAAAATCGGTCATCAGAATATGGCTGAAGGCATAGTATTTTGGTGTTTTCGTGGACACCATTTTTAATTATTTTTTTTACTTATGATGCTCCTAGACTTTTAATTTTTTTACTTTTTTTTTTTATAACAAACTAGGTATGCGTTTGACCACTGACTCGCCTGATGGGAAGCGTTGCCGTGATCGAAGTTGTAACACGTTTGCTTAAGAGATATCTATTCACTTTACTCTTAAACACCTCCGGATTGTATTTAGGTGGAAAGACAGACGCAGGCAACGAGTTCCACACCTCTGCAGTTCTTGCAAGAAAAGTTGACTTACTTAAATACTTGTTACTGTAATAATGGCCTAGCAATACTGGCAATATTGCTGACTGTAGCTCGGTCATCAACAGCCTGCTAGAAATGTATGACTAATGACTATTTGGCCGGGCCACACCATTAATATTTTCGAACCTGTATAATAAATAATATTGCAGTCAAAATGTGACTCGTCTAGGAGCACCCTTACTCAGTTCAAATGCATTTGCTACGATCGTGTAAACTGTAAAAAATAGAGACTGAACACTGAACACACTTTAATTGTGTATCTTCTTACTTATTTATCAATTAAAAACCAACCTGCAGATTTTTAAACCTATTTACTAAAAAGTAGCAGATATCAAATCACTAGCCGGTAGATAGACACGATAAAGACTACTTTTCATGAAAAGCGTTTATTTTGAAACAATTTATTAGAAAAATCCTAATAAAACAACACTAATGTAATTTTTTTTCTAGGTGAAAATTAATTGCCACCAGTCTTCAGCTGCCAGCGTTTAGATAAGCTACTGTTATAATTATAATTAAGTTTAAGCTACTTTTCTGTATTCTATACCTACCTACTTATTATTAAACTTTACTATGTTTACGTAGAGGCTTCCAGTTACATGTAAAAGAGCGTTATTTAAAATGAGAAAAGTTATAATTTAAAATAAAATGTTTCAGTTTTATTTTGTGATTTTATTGTTAGTGTAAGTTCTTACCTATACCTACCTAAGAAATAGCTAGTTAAAAAAACAGCTAAAATAAACAGTAAACTTAGAACCAGTGACTCTAGTAGCTATAGACCTCGCGGCCGACATCTGTCTCCTCTGCAGGTCGCATTCTTTTTTTATGTAGAATAGGTCGACGTTTGACCACCAACTCGCCTGATGTTAAGCGACGTTGTGGTCTAAGATGGAGCACGACGACCTATAAGGTACTTACAGGCTGAGCTACCCACGTCCGTAGGAGTGTACTCTATTTTGATTCCCTACAGGTGGTCCCCGGGTAGTGCTAACCGGGTAGCAAACTCTGGTGGGAGGCTTCGGCCGTGGCTAGTTACCACCCACCGGACCAAGCCATGTCGTGAAATGACCTAGTCATGTTTCGGGATGTAGTCCGATGTAACCGTTCCAAAGATGGGTCTGAGCAGTAGCGCACTTGTAGCGCCTCACTCAACTGCTGTCTTTGTACTTCTTCACTCTACAAAACTCCAAGGCTAGAGTGAATAAGTTTGAGTACCTTATAGGTCGTCGTGCTCCATCTTAGACCACAACGTCGCTTAGCATCAGGCGAGTTGGTGGTCAAACGCCGAAATATTCTACATAAAAAAAACCGAACAAAACGTTTCCGAATGATTGTGAATAGATACCTAGGTATGCTGTAGACCAAATCAGAGATCCAATCCTGGGGCCCTATTTGGAGATTTAAGATTTTCATCTCACCTTTTTTCGTCCTTGTTGCTCTCGTTTGAAGCGTCATGGGTGTGAGAGTGACCAAGATAACATCCCATCTCATCTCATGTGTAGGAATAGCCCTCCTGAACAGAATTCGGACATAGGTACGAAAGCAATTTTATTGAAGCTGAAACATAGACGCTAATGCTCGCTTGATCGATAATGTAAAAGCGGTTCAAATATTATCTACATTTATGGCGATTTTTTTCCTATCTTTTATTGAAGGGTCCGGCAACCACTTTAAACCAATTTCTCATTGGCTTAAGGTATTCTATAGCCATGACGTCTAGAAGAAAAGTTAACTACAGAGTGACAAAGTACAATTTCGTTTTTTTTTAAATGACTTTTGCACTTCTGTAATCAATCTTAAATATCTAAGAATTTCCCATATATTAGGTCCTTACGTATGAAATCAGCGTTTTGTCGTACTGATCAATTTGATCTGAAATATCTCCTCTTTGGTTAAGAATTCGAAATTCAAATTAATAAATTCATTTAGCTGGTTTTTTTTTCTTTGGAATACAGTCATTCATTTGTTATTTTCCTCATTATTTTTTCTTTGGCGTCGCTTATTACCGCGCAATGGAAAACATGAAATATCGGTATATTTACGAGTACGAGTTCTACCGTGGCACCAGTGCTGCAGAAACAGCTCGAAGAATTAATGATGTGTACGGCGCTGGTGTCGCTAAAGACAGCATGGTACGTTTTTGGTTTCAACGTTTTCGTTCTGGAAATTTCGACCTTAAGAACCAACCCCGTGGACGGCCGGAGATCAAAGTGAAAAACGAAGAATTAAAGACTATTGTGGAAGCGGATCCATCACAAAGCACTTCAGAGATAGCAGCAGTCTTCGGGGTAAGTGACAAAACTGTATTAATCCACTTGAAGCAAATCGGGAAAGTAAAAAAACTCGAACGATGGGTACCTCATGAATTGAGTGAATCGAACTTGCAAACACGGGTCGCCTGCTGTGTTACTTTGCTCAACCGACACAATAATGAAGGGATTTTAAATCGAATCATTACTTGTGATGAAAAGTGGATATTGTACGATAATCGAA
Source organism: Peribatodes rhomboidaria (assembly GCA_911728515.1). NCBI lineage: Eukaryota > Metazoa > Arthropoda > Insecta > Lepidoptera > Geometridae > Peribatodes > Peribatodes rhomboidaria. The sequence goes on along the minus strand of OU452179.1, from coordinate 12,129,557 downwards.
AGCGCTCATCGCAATGGCTGAACCCTGGAGACCCAGCCAAATCCTGCCCTAAACGAAAATTGACTCAGAAAAAGTTACTTGTAAGTGTTTGTTGGACTAGCGCCGGTGTCGTTCACTACAGCTTTCTTAAATCTGGCCAAACGATTACGGCAGATATCTATTGTCAGCAACTGCAAACCATGAAGGAAGAACTAGCTGTTAAACAACCGAGATTGGTCAATCGCTCTAGGCCACTGCTGCTTCACGACAACGCAAGACCACACACTGCACAACAAACAACCACTAAGTTAGCTGAGCTACAATTGGAATGTCTGCGACATCCACCGTACTCCCCGGACCTTGCTCCAACAGATTACCATTTCTTCCGGAATTTGGACAACTTCTTACAAGGAAAAAAATTCCACTCCGATGCAGCAGTCCAAACCGCCTTCAAAGAGTTTGTTGATTCTCGCCTCCATGGTTTTTATAGTAAAGGGATCAATGAACTACCCATAAGATGGCAAAAGTGCATAGATAACAACGGTGCATACTTTGATTAATTAAATATATTTTACAAAAAAAAATCGACTTTTTATTCCTCCCGTAGAAAACGCCAATTTCATACGTAAGGACCTAATACTTATTATGGATTCATTTAAAAGCTAATGATATAAACAACCTCCATACCTATGTAAAGACATTTTTGATTTGCTTTGTCTATTTATTGAATAAATCAGTCAAAAGTGACCCCTTAAAAATGCGGATATTTTTATAGCTCTATTTTCTCTTAAGGATGTTTTTTAATAAAACCAAGAACATAGGGGCGGAGATTTACCTAGTTAATTTAATTGTACATGCTACATTTCATCATAATCTGACAAATGATTATGGTTTCCAAGAAATTTGACAAGCGCGTTTGTATGGAAATTTCAGAGCGTCGCGGGACCCTTATTAAACAATCTAAGTGAAACTCCATCTATCGACAGTTCGTAGTAACATTCGCAAAAATAATCACAAACGCAGTTAGAACTACTGTACAGTCTGTGGTGAATAAGTTTTAGAGCGCCATCTATGTAGTAATAGTTGTACTACAAAAACACGTTTAAAGAAACTTAAAGCGCCATCTATTTTATTGGCTTTGCACCACTGACAAAACTAGTTCCCTATTTAGTCCTATATTACGACAGCAGATGGCAGAATTTACCATCAAACGAGTGAGAAAACAGTGGCCCTATTCGGAGATTTCAGATTTTCATCTCACTTTTCTTCGTCCTTGTTGCTCTCGTTTGAAAAGTCATAGGTGTGAGAGTGACCAAGATAAAATCTTATCTCATCTCACGCTCAGGAATAGGCCCCCAGTATGAGTGATGAGTTCTGAATGAATTATTTTTTACAACAAATTTAGGTAAATATTGTTATAGGTTGGCAAATACATAATTATTCTCTAGAGAGAAAAGTAAATAATTTGATTCCACTGATTCCAAAAAACATTTGACAGCGAATTTGAAGCATTTGACATTTAAAAGATTTCAACTGTCAATTATGTCTGTCACTGTCAATCAAGTCAACTGTTTGTTGTCAGAAATTTCGCAAAGGACGTCTGCCCGTGTTGTGATTTTAATTTTTAAAAATAGCTAGTTTTACCCCTATTTTTGATCGACATTAATGTAAATATTGTTTGTGATAACTAGTTACTGTGGAATTTTTATATTTAATGTTAGAGAAGGTTTTTTATATCAGTGCATAAGAATATTTTGCTAGAATCTGGCCACAACCTACTTTGTTCCTGTTGACCTGCCTCGAACTCTTGACTGTTTTTAAAAGGTAACGGTTTTATTTATTTAAATAAATACGTATGTCCTTACATAAGTTTTAGAATTATAACAACACTAGATGATTAACTGAATCTCCTATAATTTCAGGAAAATATCAAACCTATATTACTCCTCATTCTTATAATGCACTAATTCCTTCATTAAATTTGGTTGTCGTTAGGCTTTAAAAACTTTTAGTAATTTTTCAGGTCAATCACATGTTCAAATATTTAATTTTTTTGGAGTACCTACCAACTTTAAAGTTTTAATGATTAAACTCTCTGAACCCAACCATTATACAAGTTACTATAAATGAAAAACAAAATAAAACACAGTAGCATTAGTGAACAAATAAGTCATTAAGTATTTTACAAAGACATTCTTTAAAGAAAATTGAGAACCATATCTCTCATTTCAATTTTAATTGAAATGAGAGATATGGTCTATTTAAGTTACAATAATTACACTGTAATATTCATATCATAATACACTCATATTTGTGTCCATTTTTGGAAACTGTCAATTAACATCAGCTAAGTCGGTGGCTAAACCGAGGCCAACCAAGTCATTCTATTTCCAGTAAAAAGACAACCAAAAATGCACACTTCTAAAGCAGGTAGTAAAAAAACACCATATTCTTAACTCACAGTTCTTTTGGAGAAGCAATCAAAATATAGGAATATTTTTTAAGTATTTGCTTACTATTTTCAGCGGAATAATGATATCGGTTTTAAAAGTATTCAGATTGAAGAAAACTTTTATAGCCAACATCATCATTCCACAAACACTAACAACAACTACCAAGTTTACAAATTTCAGTTGTTATTTAATAACAAGGAAGGTGCTAACTGCTAACAGATCAGTAGATAAACACAACTATTAAACAATTGAATATAATCACTCTTGGAAGTGGTAAATCCCAATCGCCATTCTGTCCATCTCTAGGACCCTATGTCTAAATTTAGAATGAACAATGGCTTTCGGTCTATATTTATCCAGCAGGGAGCCAGAGGCCAGTCCGTTTATTGACCTAGTTAAAAGTGGTTTAAACTGGTTATTTTTATGTCTACTGCCCTAAAAAGGAGTGTTGATTTTGGGTAAATGTATGTAGGTCCCATAAAGCCTAAGACAAGGCAGTCTGAAAAAAGAGTTTATGTCCAGCAGCGGGTCACTTGAAACTAAAAAAAAATATACAAAAATTATCTATCTGAGTTTCTGAATTTCACTTTGAACTGACTATGGCTCTTTGACTATATGAATGCGTGGATCGATTTGGATGTGAGTGATATTGTCAGAATCCTTGTAAAATCTTGAAAGCCATACCATGTTGATATATTATTTTGCTATCGGCCTTTTAATCAATTTGTGTTACTAGCAGTTAATTTTAATAATTTACTGAACATTAGGATAAGATATTGTTTAGTTTGATTAGAGTGACGAAAAGTTTATTAAGTAATTGAACAGACCACTGCATCCCTAGTAATAATGTTAGAGTTTTAGCAATTACACAAACATCTGAACCATTGATAGCTCAGATTGCTCAGGCTTAATACAACGGCAACAGTTTCTTCAAATATGCACCTATTTGTCAAATTCCTTGCTGCTGATGATCCCTCTTAACTACAACAATACCATATTAGACCATACTATCTCAATATGCTTGCACAAGAAAATGCAAGGTCCTCATATCTAATCAACATGTTTTTCAGATATTCTTCACATTCATTGTACATATATAGCAAACACCAACCTATCTCTATACTAGGTGATAAGATCAAGTGGTCATAATGTATGTCATTGAAGGTCACACTGTTGTCAGTCATTTTCAGACAACTTTGTCTCTAATGTCAATGATTTTCTATACTACAAAGTAAGGACATTTTTCTTCTCTCTCTTTTTTGCACTTTCAATGGCGAGAGTGCTGCTTACCTTGCACTGTACTGAAATCAGATATGAAAAAACTTTATCTTTTCCTTATTTTGTTATGTAATTTCAATAATAAACTAGTGTAACAACTGGCAGGCTTATCATAGAAGTAAGTAATAATAATAAAAGTAAAAAAATTACACATTATAAAAACATTAAACACATAAATACACAGTAAAAATAAAGAAAGTGATCTCTTCCAGGCAAACCTTAGCATGGAGAGTAGATTATCCTGTGTTAGGTACTATGTTGGAAAGACAAGGCAACAATTTTAGAGAGCAATCAAAATTAAATAGCACAAATCAATCAGCGCAATCATCTTCAAGGTCACCTCACTACCTACTGAAGTTTTAGAAATTACAGAAAACGCAAAAACAAACGGAAGGAGTGATTATTGCGGGTACTTATATGGATGTGCACGTGGTCACAGTCCGACGAACATTGCGATCGTTGCACTGGCCGTTACAAGCTATGACAGCTAGGGTTGCCTCTTAAAGTTTTATGTGCCTAGCAGTTACGCCCCGTAATCTTACCCAGTAAAAAGTAGTAGTTTGGGTTTATGTGTTAATCAATACTATAAGCTACCTCGATGCCAAATTTCATCAAAATCCGTCCATCCATTTGAGCGTGAAGGAGTAACAAACAAACAAAAACTTTCGCATTTATAGTAATTTAAAATAGGATTGGTCAAAGTACATTACGTTATCTGCACTCCGCGGTTAAAAAGTAGCTTATGTGCTATTTCAAAATATAATCTATCTCTGTGCCAAATTTCGATCAGATCTGTTCAGCCATTCTGGCGTGATTGAGTAACAAACATCTATCCAGGGACCCTATTCGGAGATTTGAGATTTTCATCTCACTATTTTTCGTCCTTGTTGCTCTCGTATGAAACGTCGTAAGTGTGAGAGTGACCAAGATAAAATCTCATCTCATCTCACGCGCAGAGATAGCCCCCATAGTATTACTCTATGCATCTATCCATCGAATGCACGATTGTGATTGTGTGATGTATCATGTATTCCATAATTCATAGGTATTTTATAGAAACTATAGCATTTAAGACTGGCAACCCTTGTATTAGAACCATATTATCCTAAGACTCATTAGACGATGATGGCGTATCATCAAACCAACCCCGTGATCTACTAATGATACAGACTATACTATACAGTCATGGGGTCCAATTCTGGCTTGTGCGATATGATCTCGATTACCTGTATCACTTGTTAGAAAATACATGATTGAGAGTGATCGTAATTATATCGCTCTTCGTGCCAAAATATCGCCCGTTGCCTGTAATCTTTATCTGAAAAGTAATTTATACTTATCGCATTTCCTGAATAAGACTGATGGTCGCCAATAGTTTTTTTTTTTTAATTTACTTACACTTTTAAAATTGGAGTCAAAATACAAATAAATGTTTTTTTTTACAAATCAGAATGTAACAACCCTAGAAGCTTTTAATTATTTTACACCTAATTAACTACATATTCATTTCAAATATGTACCTACTTTGTAAAAATGCTTCAGTTATTAATAAACTATACCTATGTGTGATATTTTTCTTGAAATCACTATTTTTTTAAGACTTTCCAGATAAGACCTTGTTTTTATTATTGTTCGTGTTCAAGTCTTTCCACCTCAGCCTCACATTAATAATGACTGATGTAGACCTAAAAACCGCAAAGTTGGTCATAATGACGAAGAAAATAAACCGTTTTCTACATTCTCACCTGCGATCAATCACTCAAGTCGTTCAACCACAACTGGTAAAATTCCAATCTAGCATAAAAAGTTATGACAGTATGCCCGATTGCGCTATTAAATAAAATACTAATATAATGAGATTCGATTCGATACTAAGCTACTCCGTTAGAATAAGGAGAGAAAATTGGTAGCTTAATAATACTATCAATGTAAAATCTAAATACTAAACAACTTCTTTAATTTTGTCATCACATCATACATACGAGTATATCTACTACAATATCTGTATATAAAAATTAGTCGGGTTTTCCTTCCTGACGCTAAAACTCCAGAACGCACGAACCGATTTCCACGGTTTTGCGCATTCGTTGGAAAGGTCTCGGGCTCCGTGAGGTTTATAGCAAAGAAAATTATTAAAAAAAAAAAAAATACGGCGCAGCTAGTATCATATACAAGTGTATATACATTGGCTTTTTATTCCAATGGTGTGTATCTTTTTTTTTTGGGCATCTGCCTCGGCTTCGTGCTAACTGAATGAATTAGGAATTGCGTCGTGAATTTATCATCGACCTATTTTACTGCTGAACGAAAAATGCTTCGCCACTACTCCGTCATTGCCATACTGCTTTTATAATCATTTCTTCTAACCGCATGTCTTATCCAGATCTACTATAAGTAAGGCCTTTTTGCTGTGGTTCCAACGACGACGTCGCGAACGCAAAAATCTTGGTCATTCCACGATTCCACCTACACATAGGAACATATCTTATATCTTTAAATGAGCAATTCTTGTATATATATATATATAATTGGAATCTCGGAATCGGCTCCAACGATTTTCATACAATTTAGTATATAGGGGGTTTCGGGGGCGATAAATCGATCTAGCTAGAAATCAATTTTAGAAAATGTCATTTTATTCGTGTTTTATCGATAATCAATCTCAACTGAAAAATATGACTCTTCCTGACATCTATTGGCGAATAATAATACTATTTTTTGTGAGCAACTAATTGCTTTAACGACACAACAGCAGTTGGCGTTGTTAAGTGACACGAAGTCAATGAGTGTTTGCTTTGAGGTTAGACTAAAATCAATTGTTTATTATCCAAAAACACAATAAAAAAATAAAAAAAAATACCGAGCAAAGCTCGGCCATCCAGGTACTGTACGTTTACTTGAGCCGCTTCATTAAGAGTTGAGAATCGTAAATCATATTTGATGGTAAAATGACATCGGCGCCTAGGAATACATTTTTTTGCCGTTTTTATTGGTATTACTAGCTGCGCTCCGCGGTTTCACCCGCGGTTAAAAACTATCCTATGTGCTATTCTAGACTACAATCTATCTTTGTGCCAAATTTCACCAAGATCTGTTCAGCCATTCTGGCGTGAAAGAGTAACAAACATCTATCCATCCATCCATTCTTACAAACTTTCGCGTTTATTATATTAGTAGGATTCGTTATAGGTAACGAATTCTACTAATATAATCTCATCTATAATCTCGTTTGTTATAACAAACGAGAATAAGTAGCTTGTTTAAACTTTAGAGAAATAACCTGGCTATTTAATAATCGAATAAAATGAAAATTTGGAGAACTACGTTCAAATTGTTTTTTAAGAAGATACTTTTTGTGTTTTTTTTTCCGAAATCAAGAATATTTTTTTGATAATTCTACTTCGGTTAAACTGATTTTGGTTGTTTTTTCTACCAGCTGTATTTTTTTGCACGTGATCATCATAATTCTTCATATCAAACTAAGTGCAAACAAAATACTTGTTTCGTTGATTTCGTGTACCACCGGGCCTTAAGTATTTCATAATTCGATTTCGGCATCAACCACACGCGTCTTTGTAAGGTTCTCATTGCAACTCTTCTGTAACTAACTTTGTTAGCGCAGTGACCCAAAATGTGTCTTCGATAGTCTTGACCTTTGACACTAGAAAGGTCCATCTTTGTCTACCTTCTTCGAGTTTCTTACTTCTTGTTAATTAATTGGACGATAGATTAGTCTTTGACCTTGTTTTCTATAACCAGTCAATAAAATTCGGCACATCGATGCTTGCAGTGTTCGCCCGAAACAGGCTTCCATGATCCGTGGCGATTCGACACGCCATCCGTAAGACACGTATTTACAGTATGATAATCACAGTAAAACAAATTGATACCATTCTGTTTTTAATTGGTTAGGTATCAATTAATGCTGACCGTGTTTTTTTTTTCTTTTAAAGTTGCTAATTATGATTGATTGTTATAAATTAATTAATGAGTACATGTCCCAAAATATTAACTGAAAACACGAACACATACGAACTAAATCGAACTGAACTGTTAGCAAAATCACAATGGTTTCAGGCTTTGTGGGTGTAAACGAATTGCCTTTCTCCGCCCATACTGCTCATAGGTTTACCATTTTGATTACTTTCCGCTTCACCAAATACTGAACTATATTCCATCAACGATAAAGCATCAATTTCTGTGTTTATTTTTTTCTTTCTCTACGACAAAAACTGTGTAGTTTTCTGTAATTGCCTGGTTCCAATGAAAGTGGGGTATAAGGTCATCGCTATTTGTGTCGTAGGAGAAAAATAAAGGAAGCCTGAACACGAGTAACGCTTGGGGAGATCGGATGCGGTACGACCGTATTTTTCTTAACACGGGTAAAGTACTAGTAACTGCTATTTATTCTGTGCCACGGGTGGCGATGAGTCAACCAATTCCATCCCGTGATGTTCCTGATTCCACGAAAGGGCGAAGCTTATTGGTCACGTAATTGGACTGAGCCGAGATTGTAGCTGATTGCGAACATCATTACCGTTGTGATTGGAAAACGTAATTGTTGAAATACATACAAGGAGGTTGATGTCAGGATTTTGTGTGATCACTTACTCGCTAACTATTCTGTAAGCCTTCCACTGACATAGGTTCTTACATAATAGGTATTAGATTAGTAGGTACATAACTAAATTTAAAATACTCGTATTTGCTTTTCCTATATGTATACCTTTTTTTGTAAGTTTGTGGCTAGCCCAAGTCCTTACATCTTCAAGCCGCCTGAAAGTGTCTGATAGGGGTTTTTATGACAACTATAAATGGATGTATCTTTGAACGACGGACATATTCTCATCATTATGATCAACTATACGTACTATACAGCCAACCATTAAAACTCGAAAAATTGTAACGTACTAAAAGTTTCGTCTACAAAATGTAATTTATTTAAAATTTATACATAAAACGATACTATGATAGTTTAAGCAGTGATAGCTAACTAAGCGATAGTGCCTTGTTGTGACTACTAAATTTTTGCTAACCATGAATCAAAAGTGAGATCTTGAAAGACTTATCAAAACAAAACGATCGATTTGATTCAAAACTAGTTAAAGAAATCATAATTCTACTCTAAGTATAGATATCTGATGGTGACATGACACAAATAAAATCCAACACAATATTTGAAGATGCAATCATGCATGCGTTATCTAAACAAAACTTCGCCATCCTTAGTATCAGCATCTTTATCAAGGCCTAGTATGTAACTAGGTCGTCTAGAAATCCAGATATTAAAACCACTTAAGGCGAAACTATTAACGGTGGCAATATCAAAAGCAATTTGGAGAATAGCTTATAGTCTATCGAGAGCACCACTTTTACTTTCTGCTTGCTATAAGAACATAAGTTTATATGAACAGTATACTGTTACAGCATATTCCGGTGGGACGTTCCGTTAGTTTCACAATGGGTATGTACTCAGGTACAAAGGGAAGAGAAATAGCTCTTAGGACAAGTAAATGGGGTAGTCTAGACGCTCGAAACGTAGAGCATTACATTTATTGGACATGTTTTGTATCGAACTCTTTCAGATTTTTCTATTATTTTCAGTGATTCTTAGAAGTTGATACATTGTAGTTTATTCAATGTTTGTGTTAGAGAGTTTTCCAATGATGTTTATATTTACATATCGATGTAGATAAGAAGCGTACCTACATCGAAAATCTGAATTCCGTCATCGACAACGGACCATTAGGTCTGCGAAAAGTTGGGTTTTAAAGTTTGTTTCATATAATTTCTCCAAAATTAAATTAGTGGACAAAATGAGACGTTTTTTTTTTCTATAAGATTTGAACTGTAAAAATGATAGATATCTTGGCTATAAGAAAATCGTCTCTATTCTAAAGCATCAGGCTTTTAAGCTGATGACACAATTTCCTTGCAATAAAACCTACGTACATTATAATTGTTTCAGTCCTAATTTCGTTGTTTTCTTCTGCCCACCCACACTAAAACACAAGTAACTTTATGTTAATCAACCTAACTTATAAGTTGTAGGATGCTTAGTTTATGCCAGATGTTAGATTAAGAACTTTCTCCATAATTTAGTTCTCGTGAGACAAATCGATGCCGTCTCGTGAATTAATTATATAAGTCCTAATTCTCGGTAAAATTTTCACTTTTAACTTCACGGTTTGTAAGTTAATCTTTTGCTTTAGCTCAATATTTAAATATTTAACTACGGAGAATTTATAGACTTGCAAATTATGTTTTCGAATGGTAATTCACTGACATCATGTTCTGCATTATACGTATGTCCCATGGTTGTAACTTACTTGGTTTATTTTAAAACACACATCGTCAAGTGCACACTTAATCGGGGTTTACATTGTGGATTGCCATGGCTTCCGACAACAATGTTAATTTTATTCAATACTGTATTGGCATCATATTACTATACCAATACAGCATATACGCTTAAATATTAATGTGATTATTATTTTTGATTTCCAATTTCAAGTCTTGATTTGATTATGATAATGCATGTTTTTCCACATATGCATGTCTTCATCTTCATAATGTACCCTAAAAGCGTCATTATGAACTGCGTTTTTGCGTCCTCGTTCCGCAAATGCATGTTTATCGCGATTTTCTTCGAAGACACCACTGTCCGGATCAGAACCGGCTTCCGCGTGACGTGTTCTGAGTGCGACTAATGGGCCGAGTCGTGCCAGTAACGCAGCTCGCGTCGCGCCAACAGGTGCTATCGGTACCTCCACCGCCGATCTGCCACCCTGGTACGACGACTCAATCATAACACAAATACGGACTCTGTGATTTGGTGTTTTGTGTGTGCTAGTTTTCTGTTTTGATCAACTCTGACTCTTAAAAGCGATAAGCTAAAGGTAATTATTTTGCAAAATATGTAACAGTTTAATACCTAAATATCCTTATGTAACAAACACCGTATTGACCTAACCTCGGTCCATCCGATCTAGAGAAAGTTACTTCCAAGACAGTTCTTTTACTCCTTCAAACAATTTTATTCGTATTTCGCGAGTTTCAACGGTTTCCGTTTTAAGATTGCTTTTCCTTGTTGTCAGAAGTTCGAAGCTTTGAAATACTTTTGTGAGATTTCGTATGTTTCATGCAAATAAATACATTATATTAGCTGACTTTCTTTAGAAGTTTAGGTAAATATTACGACCTCATTGCTTGGAGGTTTTTTGTCTGTTAGTTTAAAGGATGTTTTTATTGAATCGAAAAGTTTAAAATTACATTGGTATAGATAGCCTGTCTATATCTAGAAGCGGCCTTAAAGGTTGCAAATAAAATAAATACGACAGCGCCGCCGGGTTTGCACTTAAATAGCCGAGTCATTGAACTTCATGGTGACTTGATGAATGTATTAACACAGTAATGTCCGCAGTAGTTTAAAATTACAAATCTACGTAAATTAGGTGTTTTTGGAGTTCTTTAACATACTTCTAGTTTATTCATATCACTTCAACGATTATGTATGTCATATTTTCATGCACAACAGGTATTTCGCATAAATCATGATCCGCGTTTGTAACTATTTGTATTTAGACATTAAATAAGATATTTCTTGTAACTATTTTGAATGAGCTCTTTTCTAAACAACATTTCCCTCAACCCCAAGGAACCAAATTGGTTCCAATATAACTGAAATTCACTTCAATAAGTAATCCGAAATTGGATCGACATTGAGAAACGATTGTAACACCTTCCTAAGTGGGTATTAAGATTTTATCTACATGGCGACAGAAGTGTGTCGTGAACTTTAATCTGATGAAATAAAAAGCTTTCTGATCGGAATCAACACCATGTTAATGAGCGTTTAAGGAAAACGATGCAGAAACGGTAAAGGTTGTGTTTAAGCTTCTGGAAGCCAAATCGAGCTGCCAGATACTTGCATAACATATCAAAATAATAAGAAATACAAAAGGTTCCTTCTCATATATTTATTTAACATTTGAACAGAAAATGTTAGCTAAAAACATTTGGCGCAGAGTTATTAATATGCTTCCATCAAAAGTTTTCACACGTTGCGAACAGCAGTTCTTTGTGATATTTGATCTTTTGACAAATGCGCTAAATGGTACATGTTTCGCAAAATAGTATTCGACTGTATGACCTGGCTAGCAAATTTGAGCTACAAAATAATTGTCGACGGTACATATCTAAAAATACGAATGACTAGAACATTTGAATCACATGGATTTGAACAATTTAAACGAAATAGCTAGTGTTTGAGTATAGTGGAAACTGACGTCGCTATTACCTGAATATTGAAATATATGTAAAACATGGCATTGGACGTTTGTTAATCACTTGCAAATTAACAATGCGCCCAGACATCGCTTTTCGACAGACAAGATGTGAAATGATACATCACGATTCGGCATAAGATTTGTGCAGAAGATATTTGTGATTATGCATTGTATATTTTGAAATTATCTTTGACGTTTTTGTGTCACCTTTCGAGAATACAAAAACTGTGAAATGTATGCAACACAACATATCTGTTTTTTCTGTAAAAATAATGCTTATTTTGCATTTGAAATTTACGCAATAGCCACCAAAGACACCGGTTCTTTCGAAATGCAGTGTTCTGTTTTATAATTGCCACTAGAATCGATACTTCGATGCCTAATAAAGCCAACGGTGCTCAATGTCGTCGTGTGCCAAAAAAGTCCGGTCCAACTCCGAGGTTCGAGTTGCCGTATAAAAATCGTGATTCTCCAAGGCGAGGCTTTCGATAAACACGCTTCGCCGTATTATTTTTATTTGTCTGGGGATCTGATGTAAGACGCAATGCGCCTCGTTACTGGCAAACAGGAATATTGGTAACACCCGGTTCAGGTAATTGAAGAGAAGGAAAACATCGTACGAGTATAAATTCATAAAAGCATTGATTCTTGGAAATCGTTTTATTATCAAAATCTCAATATCATCTAGATATGTAGTTTGAAGGCTGTTTTTTTGAGACAGTCGTGTTTTCGTTGTTAGTCGTATATAGAAACGTGTTTGATGAGTTTCATCTAATCTCTCACGTTTTTATCTGTGTTGCCATTTGAATCATGAACATTTATAGTTCGATTCTTGGTTTTTAGTCAGCGAACATTTCGCGTCACTTTTGTTTGTCATGTTTAATCTAGTGCACATGGCTGTGGAAACAAAGTCTCTCAAATACTCGAGTGTCTGAAGTGAACCCATCTCCAGTTTTCTCTCAGCAAAAACCCGAGCAACAAGTCCTGACTCATTCGCGTCTTGCTCTAACCTCGATTTCAACTACGTGATCTCACTATCTTTGGAATATGAATTTACATTTTGTTTTGTATTTCACAAAATAAACATAATTTGGCGAAATGTTCCTATTTTGCTGTCACCGACGTCCCACTCTACGACACTGAAATTCTCTTGGGAAATATTCCATATCATAAGCAAACATGAGAACAATGTATTCTGTAATATTTAATCTCAACTCAATCCTTGAGTAAAGAAAGTATAGCTCTTACGTAAACTTATAACACTGAAAATAACTAGTAATGTCCATACTCTGGACGTTGCCATCATTTTATGAAAAGTGCTAATGTTGACAAGGAGAATTACGAGTATATTCGTCGTCTGATAGGTCATATTATATCACTTTCAAATTGGACTTACATAAATGCATTGTATAGATAACAGGCGACGTGGATAGACGGCTAGTTACGTAAAAGGTGAATCGATTATGGTAACAGTGCCTTCAAATGCCGTCCAATGACAAAATTCATGAATACGACTTATGTTCCACGCAAAACTAGATAGTTACGATTTCCTAAATCACACACATTTACCTGTCGGTGTTATGCTTTGTCTACGTTTCCAATTTGACTCTAAGTAACAATAGATAAAAGTGTTGGTACTATTTCAAATCTTTATAGTTTTCTCTAAAATTTAAGGCCAAAAACCCAATTTTAATACTCATCAATTGTGTTATTGTGTCGTTTACTCAAAACGTCTAGTCGAACTCAAATGAAAATAGATTTTCCATCAATCTACATCCATCAATATTGTTCAATAAATAATCGTCATGTCATGTGGTTTCATTTATCTTTCCTCTCAATAAGTGTAACGTTCAGTGTACAATCATTTTCACTCTTCTCTCTGAATGCCATATTAAGGTCCAGCAAGGTGATTTGTTTTTTTTTTCGAGGCCCATATTGATGCCATTTTTCGAGAGCGCTGTGAAGAGAACAAGCGATTTGTTTTATTAACCGATTTGTTTCCGCTTCGAAGATCTTTTCGTATTGGATTTAATTACAATTTGTCTGCAAAATGTTTCGAATTAGTTTGGTTTGATCGGGCGGAAAGATTTCACCAAATTAAAAGTTGAGACATTGTTTGGGAGAGTTCATTTTCAATGTTTATTTTCGAAGAAGCGATGACAGTATAAATAATAAATAACAAAAAAAATTGTGCGCTGAGTCCCTCCGTGCGGAAGAAGTTAAACTTCTGTGTATCTTTCTCACTACGCTCATGCGTTCGAGTACCACGCATTCAATCTCGCTCTGTCTCTTTCTATTAGAAAGAAGAAGCGTTAAACGTTTAACGCAACCTTGTTGGAAGTTGCATTAGAAGTTTCACTTCAATAATACATCGTTTGGTACTTGCCACTCTTACTCATAAGTTCACGACGAAATAAGCCGCCTGGCGTTTTGTTTAATAATGTTAAAATCCAAAATGTGTTAATTTTTTCTTGAGCTTCATCAGCATTCTTTGCCATCGAAAGTTCCAAAGCTTTCATGTTCGTTCTGCCATGTTTATCATGGTTGCTATGCGGATCCGGTGCATCGACACGAGCGATCGCTATAATCGGGACCCGCACGCGCGTGTGAATCAGACTGAGAGACGCACGCGATTCAGTTGTCCCATTTGCGGCTCCGTTGAATGTGATATGTTATTAGGGGTATGCGGTTCATCTAGTTGCAAGGGTTTTGTCATGCTTTTGAAAATGTTTGCTTGGATTTTACCGTACATTGATCTTAGAGTCTTCTGATTCTAATCATATCACTGCATTGATATAGAGATTAAACTTCCTGTAATGCTCAACTAGCACTTGATTGATTGATGAATCAGGTTTTTATCCTCGACTTCAGCCTATAAAAATTTACTATTAGGTATAGGCATCACCAGCAAATTTAAAATGTCATATGTTTCAACCAAGACAAGGCGCTTAGTCCGATTCGCGAAATCACCAAATACCCCTACTCGTACCTACCTACTGTTGTATGCCACTTAGGTTTTTGATAGTAATTGGCCGTTATCGTTCGGTGTTCCATCTCCTGAAAGTTATAAACTTTTATTATCTCCACGAAGACTTTTAAACGTTGACAGTCGATATGTTATCACCTACTTTCTTTTCTCTTTAATCTTTTCCGGGAACGTTAAAGTTGGAATGTAAGTTAGCAGACTCAACGATTGCGGTGACCCATTTTACCAAGATGTGATAAGGACCTGCAAAAATGGAAGATAAAATTCTGTCTGGTGACGTTATCTTGACATAACTGAGTGACAACGAACCGACAACGGCACTGGCGGAAAGGTTGGCTTGAAATATAGAATGAGACATTCCTTAATACGGCCGGCTTCTTGAAATACGGTTGACGGTGAATAATAGTCAATAACCTTCTGTTTGTACGACATTGGTAGGTTTTGCCTGCCTTGTTTATTAGCAATTGTGGTTAACCGCAAATCCCTGTCTAGCAAGAATATTTTTTTTATAAAACCTTATTAGCAATCATAACTTTCGCAGCCGGCTCACTGTCTTCATAATCCATCCAATCTTTTTTACGTCACAAATATTGTAAGGAACAGATGTCACATTGTCCCCGCATAGCGTTCCAGAAGCTGTCCAAAGTTATGATATCGTTACACGTCAGAGTTTAAAAGCCATTTCGGTTGGGATTACAGAGCAGTAACTTCGAATGGATGCCGCAGACAATTTTAAAGCTGTCTAGACTCGTGGATTTGCGCGAACGTTGCTTATTTAACTTCGGAAATGCATGCCAAAATAATAGCTGAGAGACGTGTATTGCTTGGTTACTCACTGAACTAGCTCTGATAATAACTGGATCACTGGATAATTTTGTTGCGCAGATACTTCTGGCGCACTAACTTGCCAACCTAATTCCCTAAGCAAATCTGTAGCGTTACCCTTTCCAGTCGTAACTCTCACGCCGTTACGGCTTCTATGCGTACTTATCACAAATGTGTCTTCTCAATTATTCTTAAAATAACCCCCCTCTGGAGCGCCATCGCACGAGTACGACAGTGTAGCTTATTGTAGACACATAAACTTTAAGTACAATGTCAATGCCAATTACAGTATACTGTAGACACCGTCTCTAAGCCTGGCGAGGTCGTGACTGGTAAGCGGTTCTCGCTTCAAAGGTTCCACCTGGTTTTACCTTTCACATACCAATAGCAACTTTAGTTCTCTATCATAAAAGCTATTTTTAGACAGCATACCGTGTTATTGTAACTATGTAAATATGATTCATGGTTTGGAAGTTAACATAGGAAGATCAAATACCTCATGCTAGAGTTGTTTCTCGTTGTAGTACAACTTTCATTGTACAACTTTGGGTGGATTTTGTCCTATAATAAGCTGGCGTTTCGTGTACACTTTTTTGACAGTTAAATTATTAATAGTGACCTTGCTGCCGACGTTTGTTCTCCTCTACAGGTCATTCAACAACCGATTCTCGTGAAATTTTGTAAGCAAGTTTGATAATTTTACTGATTTTTCCCTGTCGAGTCAGTTTTTAATTTTTTTTCAACATTGCGTTGATATGTGTTTTTTTTTGGAAACAAACTGACGCACAAAATTTCACGAAAATCGGTTAAGAAATGCGACATGTAGAGGAACACGAAGATCCGGACAGAGATTCAGACGGAATCCGGACATACGAAAGCATTCTTGTCGAAGCAGAAGCCCAGACGCTTCGCTTGCCAACGCTCACTCGGTCGAAAACTTTGAAATCTGTGTGAAAATTTGGATCTATTGTATTGTTTCAGCGTACAATGTGGAGCCCATAAGTTACACAAATCTAATTATAGATAAAACATAACATCATTTAGCCAGAATATAACCGGAATAACACGCGAATTCTGTAACTGATCATTTTGAAACAAATATCACACCTAACATACTAAAAATATTTGAACATAATCGTCGAGTCATCCAATGACTTTGAGATATAAATATCAATCTTACTTTGTACTCGTTTTCACTTGAGACACTTATTTTTCAAGATGTAAAAAACCGATTTAATTAGCTAAATTGACCTCTCTGAATAATGTGGAACATTGCGGTTAAAAGATATGAAGATCGCGGAAAATACCTATTGTTAGACGTAAGTGGCCAACTGGAAACTTACAAGCGGGCAATTATCGCATTATTTGTTTTTATAAGTAAACAAACTGATGCTCCGATTACGCTATACTAAAAACTAGTAGTGTTATCTTTATTTGTTGGTATAGTACTCACTGCTTTTCTAAAAATCGTTTGTAAAGTAAAGTAAAGTAAAGTAAAAAATTATTTAACACTAGCGACCCGCCCCGGCTTCGCACGGGTGCAATGCTGATACAAAATACTCTACAGAAATTTGAGATTTAAACTATCCTATCTCTCAAGTTGGATCGAACTGCACATGGTGTGCGAATTTTATTATGATCGGTTAAATGGTTTAGGAGTTCATTGAGGACAAACATTGTGACACGAGATTTATATATATTAAGATTGGACTAGTTTACATCAGATTAACAAGAAGAATAAAAGACAAAAAGACGCTTAGATGTAGTATGCACCTGAGTATTTGTGTAGCGAGCCCCAAACTCGGCTGGGCCTGTCTCTTGGGGCCCAAATTCTAGTGTTACCAAAAACCATTTTGCTGCGCGCGCTTATTAGTTAGGATTGTACTGTACTAATTCATGACCAATGTTACTGACGCTTGATAGATCTCTACCTAGAGCGTTTTTATCAACATCTAAGATTTCGTTCAAAGTTACAAAGACCTCGCCAAGTAAGGTTTTTAAACGGGGACCCAACTTAACATCATTAATACAGTTTGACATGTATGATTACAACTGCCATATCAATTAAACGTGAATACACTCGATTTATAAAATCGAAGGCTAGTTGCTCAACCGTTGCTCTATTGATGTACCTAATTAACGAGAGTTGTTAGCGAGTCTGGTTACCACTAAGATAGATAATCGACTTTGTTATTGCTCTGTCTTCGTAACAGATGCGTTCACCGCTCATTTGATGTCATTGCGTGATACTCGTAATGAGATGAAAGGGTATTTTATCATCGGCATCGTTTAGATCACTGATTTTGGCGAAAGTATATCTTATACAAAATTCTAGGTCAATGTGAGGTATGATTCTCTCCGTTATTCTGTCTGTAGTTAGGAAGTCTTCAAAAGTGTGTTTTTTCAGTACTTATTTGCTATTGATTCCTTACAAGATCCCATTGCTCAGTTAGTGCCTCACTATTTGGGAAAAAAGAGAGGATAGCTTGTGCTGCAGATATCCCATTATTTTATCTATGTTACACTAAGCTGCATATTATAATCTTCGTAGAATCTCCTAGAATCTTCTAAGTTTGCAGGTAGTGTAGTGATAAAGTGACATTGAATGTAGCTTCATTCGATGAAACTTAATAACCTGCTCTACATATTTTGTTAGCTACCACAGCAATGTATGTAGCATGGCTTGTATTCATGTTTCGTTGAAGATTATATTAGAACGCTCGATCTTCATTGCAGGGCCTCATATATAACTACCTAACAGACATAAAAAGACGTAAATGGTATCAAACGCAATGCAATTGCGGTTCGTTGGGAAACAGTAAATGACGCGTTCACCACATTAGAGCTGTTTTGAAATAGGTACTCCTAAATCGTGTCATTATTATCATTTAGCTTCATATCATTATGATAGTCTAGTGGAGATCTAATCCTGTGTTATAACATCTGCAATGTTTTTCAACATTGCGTATATGTACACATCTACGCTCTGTATCGATATTTAATGTTTGTCATGAGAACGATCGATGTCATCATATTGTAGCAAGATGGTAAGCAAGGTTAGGTACAACTTTGTTTTGGAATTGTAATAAACATTTTGGTTTGGAAAAAAACAGGGATAGACGTGAGGGATAGACGATGACGAAATGTGACTGACTCACCGCTAGTTGTGGATGTGGCGCTGGCTCTGGGTTGAATCAGTCGGTGTTTTCCAACCATTCAAGTTAGCTGCGGTGATGGGATGCTCCCAAGGATCCGCAGACGGGGATGATATGGCGAAAACGTGACGCGATCGCGGCGGGTCGACCCTCGAACACGCACGGGCGAGGTGGTTGCCGGCGAGCACACGTTTTTAAAAACAGTTTGATTAATGACGGTCTTGCGGCGAAATATGCAGCCAAGGAGGCGGTGCACGTAGATCGGCAAGGTTCTTGTTCTTTTTCACAATGGCGAGAGCACACAACCGACGCGTCGTCCGGTGGTCGTGGCAATACGTCAGTCACAAGCGGTTTGACGTAGGATAGGGAAAAAATGGAGGGTAGGAGAAAATTCAAGTTAGGTCAACCCTCAGTTGGTATGTAAAAAAATAAGTTGAGCATGAAGTGCCTTTTAGATTTATCATACCGCCTCCCAAAGAGCTACTTAGCTCTTTACAAAAAATGAGATAAATGTAAAGTAGAGTATGATGTCTATGGTAAAGTTCGATTTGTGATTTGAAAAAAGTTGATTATCCCTAAAAATACAATAAAACTAAGAAAAATTGGTTGTTATACTAAATTGTTGGCAGATAATCTTATTGGTCGATACATGGCATTAGAGGACAAAGTTTCACCGTTGGCCTAAGAAGAATACCAGTAGAAGTTTTGAGTTCAACAACTCTCACAGTGCCGTCTGTCCCGGGACAGATTCGAATGACGCGAGCCTTTCGCCACTGAAGGGGTGGCAAATTGGGTTCTTTTATAAGAACAAGATCGCCTACCTTTAGGTTCTGAACTCTTTGCACCCATTTGGGACGCTGTTGGAGTGTATGAAGATATTCGGTCTGCCAACGTCTCCAGAAGTGTTGAGTAATTTGGCGAGTCAATTTCCATCGCTTCAGCGGGCCTATGCTCTCGTGGCATAAATCCTGTTCGGGCAGGGCGAGAAGAGGTTGACCGATAATGAAATGGCCGGGCGTAAGGCTCTCGAGGTCGTTGGGATCATTGCTGATAGGACACAGCGGCCGAGAGTTTAACGCGGCTTCGACTTTTGAGAAAATCGTGGTGAGCTCTTCGTAAACGAGCAAGCGTTCACCGATTATTCTGTTAAGGATGAGTTTCGCGGAGCGCACTGCCGATTCCCACAAGCCACCCATGTGTGGGCTGGCGGGAGCGTTGCAGTGCCATGATAGTTGATGTCTGGTCAATGATTTTTGTATGTCGGACTGGGAGTCAGCCAGAAATTTTGTGATTTCCTTCAAATAGTTGCGCGCACCAATGAAATTCGTTCCGCAATCACTGTAGACGTCACTAGGGAAGCCTCTGCGGGAGACAAATCGGTCGAAGCAAGCTAGGAAGGCGTCTGTCGAGAGTTCGGAGACTAATTCCAGGTGGCAGCACTTGGTGCTAAAGCATACAAAAATACACAAATAGGCCTTGACGCCTTTTGCGTTGCGCATACGGGACGTCTTGAGCATGAATGGCCCAGCAAAATCTACGCCGACTTTTTGAAATGGTCGGCAAGAATTGACGCGGTTGGCCGGAAGGTCAGCCATGAAGGGCTCAATATGTTTTGGCCGCATACGATAGCAGCGCTGACATTGGAAAATACGGCTTCGTATCACCCTTCGAGCAGAAAGGATCCAAAATTTGCGTTGGAGCAAATTTAGAAGTGTGTTCAAACCAGGGTGTAAGAACGATCGATGATAGTGATCCACTATCAGATTCGTGACATGATGAGACTTGGGAAGTAGCAAGGGATGCTTGCAGTTGAAGTCCAGATCAGACTTGGCTAGCCTTCCTCCTACTCTCACGAGGCCTTCAGAATCGACGAAGGGATTCAAACGCATCAGTTGACCTTTAACTACTTTGTTAGCACGCAACAGCTTTAAAGTTTCAGCAAATTCCGAAGACTGGACGAGCTTAACGATGGTGCGAATACTATCGTTGAATTCGACAACCGAAAGCGGTCCAGTTCGTTTTTGAGTTGGGTTGCGTGCGTTGTGTATGAAGCGTTTGCACCAAGCTACAGTAGTGTGTAACTTGGGAAACGTGCTAAACTTGGTCAGCAGATCGTCTGTGCCTTGGACCGTGTTTGAGGCTTCTTCTGTAACTGAGGACAGTTGAACAGTGTGAGAGGAGGAACTTGGAGATGTTGTTTTAAGTCCCGGTAGCTCAGCGTCACTTACGGTTTCATACACACCAGGCCATGACGAAGAATCGTCTTCGAGCCATGCTGGTGACCACCATAGTTCGTGGTTGACCAGTTCCGATGGCAATAAGCCACGGCTTGCGCAGTCGCAAGGATTTAGCGTTGAAGTCACGTGTCGCCAAGAGACAGTTGGAATCAAGGCTTGAATTTGGGACACGCGATTACCCTCATAAGTTTGTAGTTTATGGGGTGAAGTTTTGAGCCATGATAGCACGATGGTGGAATCGGACCACGCCATCGTAGAATCAAGTGAAAGCTTCCCTTTCAGTATGTTGAGGACGTGTTCCAACAAGTTGGCTAAAAGTAGCGCACCGTTTAACTCGAGCTTGGGAACCGTCAGCTTTTGCTTGAGCGGCGCCACGCGTGATTTAGCCAAAAGGAGTCTGACTAAAACGCGGCCGCAAGCACTTTGAACGCGCAGGTATACGCACGCAGCGTAACCCCGTTCTGAGGCATCGCTGAAACCGTGCACTTGCGTGGACACCGGTTGATCAGTGATTGCACGTCTAGGAATTGAAATTTTGTTCAAACTGTGGAAGTCAGACAAAAATTCGACCCAGGCTGTATGGATATCCGCAGGGAGCGGATCATCCCATCCTGATTCGATTGACCAAAGTCGTTGCATAAAAAGTTTCGCGAAGAACGTCACCGGAGACAGGAAACCGCACGGATCATACAAACGAGCAATGTTAGAGAGCACGCCGCGCTTGGTGTAAACTTTTCCCATCTCCGAGACATGGTAGACGAAGGAGTCGTGATTGGAGTTCCACTCGATGCCTAAAACCTTGAATATGTTGTCTCCATCTTCCACGAAACGATAAGGAGACTCGCGGTGATCGACAGGAAACCCTTCTAAAAACTCTTGAGAGTTACTGGACCACTTGCGCAAAAGTAAACCTCCTTGGGCAAGGATGTCAGCTATGGTTTGTGCGAGGTTTGCAGCAGAATGGAGATCGATGGCGCCACTGACGACGTCATCGACAAAGGTATTTTCTAGCAAAGCCTTAGAAGCAGCAGGATACTTGTCTGCGTTGAGGTGAGCTAACTCATGAACAACGCGAACCGCCTGGAACGCCGAACTCGAAACACCATAAGTCACTGTGGCTAGTTCAAAATGCTTGAGCTGATCGTCAGGAGACGCGCGCCATAGTATGGTTTGATATTTGCAGTCGTTATCACACATGCGTACCTGCCTATACATTTGTTTTATGTCGCAAGTGAAGACTACGCCATGCAACCTGAAACGCAAGATAATATCTTCGATGTTTTGTTGGAGTTTGGGTCCCGACATGAGCATTTGGTTGAGCGAGACACCGGATGAGCTGGGCGTTGAAGCATCGAAAACGGCCCGTAGCTTTGTGCTCGTGCTATGCTCCTTCAGAATACCGTGATGTGGTATGTAGTACCGCTCATAAGGAGCCGGCTTCGGTACTTCACGCATGTGACCGGCTTCGAAGTAGTCACTCATGAAGTCGATATAAAGCTCACGCAGTTTGGGCTCCCTTACCAACTTGCGTTCCAAATTATGAAACCGCTTTAATGCAGTGTGATAAGTATCACCTAATGGCTTATGGTTGACCTTGAAAGGCAAAGAGACCACAAACCGGCCATCATTATCTCGGGTGTGAGTTTCTGTAAAGTGTTTTTCACATTGGACATCCTCGGGATCCGGGATAGGAGATTTAGGTGGCTCTTCAGCCTCCCAAAACCTGTTGAGCGCTTGACCCAGGTCATCAGCGCAGGCCATTGAAACAGCAATGTGAGAATGCTGCAATGCTGCAGGTGCTTTTCCCATGATTATCCAACCGAAAATGGATGAGTAGGCAGTAGGCATGTTGTCACCTAGACTGAACTTGTTCCCATCTAAAATTTGATCGTAAAACTCTACACCTAAAAGTAAGTCGATTGGTCCAGGAACTGTGAAGTTAGCATCGGCTAAAATCAGATTTTTGGTAAGTTCTAACACTTTCTTATTGACTGGAATAGAAGGCAAGTGGCCCGTTATTCGCTTAAGAACAATGAAGTTTGAACAAAACCCATGTTGATTTTCAAGAGTTGATTGCACGTTGCAACAGACTGTACCTCGAGTATCTTGCACTGACGAAGCACCCAGTCCGCATAATCCACCTGACTTACTGCGAGGTAGTCGCAACCGTTGGGCTAAGTCTTCACTCATAATGGAGACTTGAGAGCCGCTATCAATTAAAGCGCGTGCTTTGTGAAGATGACCATCTACATCCTGCACACTAACAAGAGCCGTCCCTAAAATCATTGTAGATGTAGCATTGACACCATACAATGTTTGTGCCTGGACTGCGGAGCTAAGTGTCGACACAGCAGACTCAGAAGGCTTTGTCGCAGGAGTAGGGTCTGAATGTTGATTTTCTATTGTTAGGTTTGAAATGTGTAGTTTAGTATGGTGCCGACCACGACATACTTGACATACACTTGTTGATGTACACTTAGAAACGTTATGCGAACGCAAGCAGTTGTAGCACAGCTTTTGTTGCATAACAAAGTTTTTGCGTTGCACGGGAGTCATGTTTTCAAACTTTGCGCACCGATATATATAATGACTCTGCGTGCAGCATGGGCATGTCATAACAAAACTCGCTTTTTGTTGTGACTTGTCGCTCTCTGTGACATTTAATGTGGTGTTGGCAGCTTGAGGCTTAAAATTTGAACCATAAACATTCTCTAAAACTCTGTGCTGTCTTTCTAAAAATTGTACCACTTGGGTGAAGGTGGGAATACAAAACGTGTCAGTAGATGATTCAAATTTAGTCCGCAATTCAGGTGGAAATTTCCTTAGAACTATGTGAAGTAAAAGAAACCCCCAGGCTTGGACATCAAATTTCAGAGCCTGCAACGCTTGTGTATTCTCCTTGATGGTATTAAGAAATCTGCTTAAATTTTTGACATTTACTTCCTTGATGCTAGGTAGATTTAAAATAGCCTCAACATGCCTATCGGCAATGATCCGTTTGTTCTCATACCGGTCAGTCAATAGCCGATATGCTATTTCATAATTTTCACTTGAAATAGGCAAATGTTTAATTAAAGACAAGGGTTCTTTGTCTAAAACACTTAATAGATAATGCATTTTTTCTACAGAGCTAAGATTTCCATTTTCGTGTATTAAACTATTAAAAATGCTAATGAAATTTGTCCACTCGACGTGAACACCGGAGAAACGAGTTAATGACAACTTGGGTAAATGAAAATCTTGACTCGCACTAGGTTTAGCTTTAAACTCGACTTTGGCTTCAGCAAATAAACCTTCCAACGATTTGATGGAATATACCATCTCTGAACATCGATTAAACTTTGCTTCTGCTTCGGCACGGTGGCGGTCTTTGTCGTCTAAATTTGCCATAATTACAGCGAACGCACCTTCCATCCTATGCCAATGCCTATCGATGTCGTTGAAACGTGCCAAGAAGGATTTTTTCTCATTTTGCGAAATACTTTGCTGAGATGTTAAGTTTGTAGCAAGCTTGTATAAATCACTGATGAATCTTGCACAATACTCGAATGTTACGTTGCTAACTTTTGGTTCACTCATTTTAGCTATATTCAAAGCACTTTTTCACTGTACTAAGACTTTATTGTAGAAACTTTGCAAGTTGAAAAAGCCGAAACGTACAAACTTTCAAAACAACGAAATGTAAACAACTTTGACGTTCAGACTAACTGAGTTGCCATTCGAAATAAAAAATAATGGTTGCTTCACACTTATTCGATGAAATAAGATCCGCTGCAAACTAATAAATAATTTCTCGATTTTAACGATTCAAATTCTACCATAGACAACTTGAATTAAATTGAATGGGAATGAACGTTTGAACCAAGTTTGAACTTTGAACGTAAAAAATATGGCGGATGATTATGACAACGAAAAAAACAAAAATGATGAAATTTTGAAAAAATAACAACTTGAGTAGATTGAAATAGCTAATTATAGGGATTAGATTTTAAAGGATGATTATCCGGCTCGAAGGACCAGCAAATGGTTTGGAAAAAAACAGGGATAGACGTGAGGGATAGACGATGACGAAATGTGACTGACTCACCGCTAGTTGTGGATGTGGCGCTGGCTCTGGGTTGAATCAGTCGGTGTTTTCCAACCATTCAAGTTAGCTGCGGTGATGGGATGCTCCCAAGGATCCGCAGACGGGGATGATATGGCGAAAACGTGACGCGATCGCGGCGGGTCGACCCTCGAACACGCACGGGCGAGGTGGTTGCCGGCGAGCACACGTTTTTAAAAACAGTTTGATTAATGACGGTCTTGCGGCGAAATATGCAGCCAAGGAGGCGGTGCACGTAGATCGGCAAGGTTCTTGTTCTTTTTCACAATGGCGAGAGCACACAACCGACGCGTCGTCCGGTGGTCGTGGCAATACGTCAGTCACAAGCGGTTTGACGTAGGATAGGGAAAAAATGGAGGGTAGGAGAAAATTCAAGTTAGGTCAACCCTCAGTTGGTATGTAAAAAAATAAGTTGAGCATGAAGTGCCTTTTAGATTTATCACATTTGTTTGCTTATTTGTTTGCTCTTCGACCCTCTCAAGCTTTGTACATAAACGTTACTCATCACCAGTGTGGAACAGTATTTTTATTAACATGCAACTCTTATGGAACCTTGAAGTTCTTGAGAATTTTTATTAGGTCAGGATTAATTCAGGACAGTTGATGTGCGTGACAATAGAACAAAGAGTGATGTGAAAACGTCACCGTTTTGCAATAACGTAAACATCATTGTACGGTTTCCGAGAGTCGCTCCTTCGACCTTAGCTGTTATTGTATTATTACCTAAGTATGCTTAGAGATACTTAAGTGTAACTTTCATCATCACCATTAACCCTAAATCGGCTGCTAGGATTAAATCCTTTAAAGGGTCATTAGAGAAAAACTGATTGAAGGCATTGGTCATGGTCACGACACTCAGATACGGCAGTAAGAGTATCAATACTTGTCAAGTAACTGAAACACTTCCAAGCCGCTAAAAACTCTGACTCCAGGACTAAGTCTACGAACTCATTCACTTACTAAAACAGCAACAGTTTCCACACTTATCTGTTTGATAACGGTATTCAATGCTCTCGTATTCGTCACACTGACGCACGATGGCCTGCGTTTACTCGCAGCTGACACGTTTTGCCCTTTGCCCGTAGTGTCATGTTTCAATCTGAAACGTGTCGGCGGTTACTAAATCGCTGCAATTTGAGCTAAGCCTGATAAATTGGTCGGATATCGGGAAAATCTACGATGAATTAGTTACGATTTGGTGCCAAGCATAACCTTGCAAACACTTGCAATTTTTGAAATAATTTACCTCTAAAATTGCAGTGGTGAGAGGATGTAATGTTTTAGTGGTAAGCAAAAAGTAAAAAATAAACTAGTAAAAGTAAATTTTAATTATTTCCGTTTCCTTCTTCCAGGTTCCACGCCAAGTCAGCCTTAGTCTGTGTTCGTCACTGCCAACCAATCCGCCCTGAAGCGTGCTGATGCCGCCATGCTAGACCATATCCACGTTAATTGTAAGCCTAGACTGAACAGAGGGTGCAGAAGGACGTGACGTCATGAGTTCCCAGGACGAGGCCCGTGCGGCCAGGATACAGAAATACAAGGAGGAGAGGAGGAAACAGCTGACGGCCAAGACTGCTACGCTGTTCTCTGCTAACGTCACTGAACGGTGGGTACTTTACAAAACCAGAGTAGTAGGCTAGTAAATATTTTTTTTCAAGAAGGAAGGTGTGGCTGAGTATTGAGCCAGTTGCGTACAGCGATGATAAACCTATCGATGAATTGGTAGCGAGTAAGGCACTAAACAATAACAAACAGAAAATATGAAAAAACACAAACAATTATCGATAGTGGCCGAACTTTGAATTCATCATAACGAAGCGTAAATTTAATGAAACGGAGTAAACTCGAACCCTGCTTATTTAAAAGTTACTTCATAATTTCTAACTAATATTATAAATGCGAAAGTGAGTTTGTTTGTTTATTTTTTGTTCATTTGTTCGTTACGTTTTTAAACCTTAACTACTACTATCATCATGCAATTTTGCATACATGTTGTTAGGGGTACAGAAACTAGCACAGGGTACTTTTTATCCCGATAAAAACTAAAACCCTGTTCCTATTAAACCGGGTGAACCGCGGGGCGCAGCTAGTAAAAATAAATGTTAGTCCTTAAAATGAAATAAGTAGGTTATGAATGACTCTTATTAAATATAAACATATTTTCAATTCCAGGCGCCCGAAAAGAGCCGAGCTTCCACCTTCAGAAGAGACTGCGGAACACCTCAAGTCTTCCTCGGAGCTCAACCTTACGACATCTTCCACTTCAGTGCCTATCAGAACCACGCGCGCCTCCCGCCTCAGAGCCGCCGCAGCAGTTCCCGACACATCCTCTTCCACAAGAAAATCCAACAGAAGCTCTTCAGCCCAATCCCTACTAGATGACTCGAAAACAAAGACTAAATCAAAAATAATAGACAGAGACAAACGACCCAACAGACGACAGAGCCACGAGAAAGAAAACGTGAAAAGCGCAACGACTTACGATATTGGTGCTACTAAAACGAAATCGAAACATTCCATTAGTAAAAATATATTAGAGAAAGACAAAAGTAATTTTATAGTGACTAGTCCTAAAAGCAAGAATGATGAGAAACTTAGTTCTAAATCGAGGAATTCCATTTTTCAAGACAAGAAAGCGAATGAAGACATACATTTACACGTGAACGGTGCGGAGGTTTTTGACGATATCGTCGGTGATAATAGTTTAGAGAAGGAGAAGATTGATGATTTGTTTAACGACCTTGTTGTTAACGGCGTAGAGTTGAAAATTGATGAAGGTAAAGATGCAGGACTCGTTGAAGTAAATCCTTCAGACTGCGCCAATGAAGCAATAGATGATAGTAGTATTGTGAATGTAGAAGATAGTGTAGTGCCAAAAGTTGAAGATGTTGGTGGGTTGTTGGGTGCAGTATGTGTGCGTAAAGTGGAAAGATTCAGTGAACTGCTGAGTAATTTATGTTCCCCGTGTGAGGCTGATTTGCTTTTTGAGGACATTTTGGTGGAGAACGGAATCAACGGCGAAAGTACTTCGGTAAGTTTACAAGTTTGTTGGCACTTTTTGATTTGACTTTAAAGCTTGGTGATCATAATTCCAAGCTCTGTTTTTTTTTTAATAACTTAATAGGTTTGCTTTTGGCCGCTGATGCCTGATGATAAGCAGTGATGCGGCCTACGATGGAGCACGCTTGCCTAGAAGAAACTGATTCACTCGAGCCTTGAAGACACCCAGATTAAAAGTGCCAGGGAACATACACTCTGGCAGAGTATTCCACACTCTAGCGGTCCGTATAAGAAATGTGAAATAAAAGACTGGAAAGAAAAAAAAAATCATGAACCAAACTTTTATGTAGGTACTTATCGTGGGATCGTGAGATGCTTTCTGGGCCTTGTCTCTCTCGTTTAAAAAGTCACAGGAGTGAGAGTGACCAAGATAACATCTCACGCGTTAGAATAGGGGACCGGTAGTGACTATCTGTCTATCTCTTATTACACTACGCTACCTAGTTAGATCGTATTCGACAGATCGCATGGTGTAATGGCCCCTTTAATATGATGTAGTTAAGGGGATTATTGCTTCGCCATAGGAGACAATTTAAGGGTAATGGTAATGGAATTAAGGCTGGTTGTTATTTTTGGTTAATAAATGACAGTAAACGTTCAATGATCGTTCCAATAAACCTATTAAGGTTCTAACGCAAAATCTATCTATCTAAATTATTCTAAATCATGTTAGCAACACATACAAAAGAATGCAGTCTATGGTCTGCTGTGTGACGTTTTGCGAGCGAACTGTCAAAGGAATGTATTGAATGAATGAATGAATGAATGTAGCGTAAGGAATGAAGGAGTAGCGCCTGAGTCGCCCGCCCCGTCCAACCGGCACTTCTCGCTGGAGCACGGAAGAGGTCGGACCTCGTAGTGTTTTTCTTGGGTGTCTTTCTGAAGTATTGATCTTGGTGTCCATTAGATTCATATTGGAATTACCTACATATTGTACATGGTTTGGATGGTTTGGATTATTAGAAGTATTAGTTGATTACATTTACATTAAGGTGGTTTTGAATACCGTCCCTTCAGAAATAGTTTACAATCAATAAAAATGAATCGCCGTAATGTATGTACGCGCATAACTTGTTTAATATTACTATATTACGAATTATACAATTCAGTGCATAAATTCGATAACTTCTATAGTAGGTATATTATATGCCATACTAAGTATATAGTATAATATATCGCATACTTCTATAGACGAAATTCAGTCCCAAATGTGCCAGGAAGCTAACTTGTCGCCACACACCGGTCTCCAGTCATGTAGCAGATGACATACATACAATACGCCAAATGTTCACACAATAAACGAATTGATGCGCGCCGTCGGCTGGGATCAAACCCGCTCCCTCTGGCTTGTGAGGCGAGCCTTCTCCCAACTAGGCTATCATGGCTATAATCGACTCGCGAATAGTACCAACCGTATAGTCCAAGTATTTTAAAAACATGGTCCGGACCTTGTTCTGTAGTCCAGACCATGACCGGACATTTTACAAAAGCGCGTGTCTTACTAAATATGGATGTAGCTCGCGCCTTCGTAAATTATCCGATCTCGGGCTATCTCTCAGTGACACACCTGACGGAAGACAAAGACAGATAGTTAATTTCTTGAGCGCATGTTCTGCAATTTAAAAATATTACAATTGAAGCAGCTTTTTCTACTGATAGTCTAGTCTGAAGTCTAGACACTCTTAATTATCTGGGAGCTAGGAATAACTTAAAATGCGACGAAGTTAATGTGTTAGGTTAATGCATTAAAGATGTTGACTTCTATGCATTGTGCCGAACAAATTTACTCTAAAACAAAATTAAAATTACGGATCTAAAAAGATAAGTATAAATTTGTATTTATATTTACCAGTACAGTTATGAATATTCGCAAAAACTTACTCTTAGGAAGTTTCAGAACTGAATCGCTGACTGTTAGAAATGAAAAAGAAGACAACTTTTTAGCAAGCACAAGTTATAAAGACTTAAGTAGCCAAATTTTTTCTTTTCACAAAACGCCCGCGCCGTGGCTACGTGACCCTAATTTTTTAGTGTAAAGATACGATCTTATTACTCGGAGGCCAAGGCTTAACGTAATTGTCTCTTTTCCAGAAGCAAATATGATTGCCTTAATGCTAACGCAAAATTGTTTAGCTTTTTGCTTGTTTCTCAAAGAAAACTGCCTTTGAAATCTGTTCTTCTCCAAATCATTTAACCTTCACTTCAATACTGAAGTGCTAAATACCAAATAACGCAATTCAATAGCATAGCATATTTTCATTCTATTTATATGCTACGTCATTATCATCACCGTCATTGATAGCTCAGGCGAGTACAGGGCTTCAAGCTTACTCCTTTTTTTTCAACAGCTTAAATAATATAATAGCTGATTTTTATTTAGCTGCATTACCAATATCATCATTTACTCAATCACCAACTTGTTTAATCTCTTCAAATAATTTAATTTTAAATTTTACTCCGGTAAAGTGAAATCAGAGTATACTAGAAAGTTCCAAAATTGTAACAAATATTGCATCTCGCCTAGAAAGGCACGAGTCGATGACAGCCAAACGGTTATCAAGGAAAATGGGTTAGGGGAAAAATTGCCACTGTGATTTAGCCGTTTGGACAACTTGACAACTTGAGATATTGCGTCAAATCAGTTTTCGTTCATTTCTACTATTGGTCATTTTACGCTCCTTTGTTATTTAGGGTTGATTTCGCTTTTGGTTCTATGAATTCTAACTTTACCAGGTATTTTAGGAACTGAAAAACCCAAATCTCAAAAGGAGAAACACAACTCTAATTACCATAATAACTAGATGTAAATATCAACTTATCTTTGGGGCTAATCGCCAAACGTTTCCATTTAATGCAACCAGGTCAAGACCCCATCCGCATATGGGCACGTAAAATGGGATGTAAATTATCGACCGCGTTAGCACCTACTATGGACACGACGAGGTCTGCATGATAAAGGCTCGTGACGAGAGGATAGTTTATTTGAAACGATCGTATTCCGTAGGCGATCGAGCAGTCTAGCCTATTCGAAATTACTTTAGGAAACTCGGCAAACTAATATTACTTGGTACTTATTGCTACGTAAAGGCATATAGCAATGTACGTACGTAGTATGAAAGGAAGCAACCATTTTGGATTGTGGTCAATACAAGTAAACACCTCCTTTTAATTTTAATATTTCGAGATATCTATCCTAGACTCGCTATTCCCAGGTAATGTGTCGATATTATTCTGACCCTCATCATTGGGATTGACGAAGGATCGACGTAGAAATATACAAGATAGCTTTAGAATTCTAGATTATTTTCGAGCTATTACCCATTACTAGTCTACATATCAAATTTGACGACAGTCGCCGACATATAGTTGTTTGTAAGATGCATTGATGTCGGCGGAGAAATCAAAGCGCAAACAGGTCTAGTGTCTAGTATGCGGCTTGATTTCTTTTAAACCCCTCAGATTATTAATGAGGTTCCATTACACACACATTAACAGGACCTAGTTCAACATTTGCATAAAAGTTAAACCTTATCTACATCTCGTACAGTACGTGCCAACACAGTGTCCAGTATCATACTACATTGCCTACTATCTACTATAATAAAGCATACGATTCATCAACTAATCATCGCGGAATCGAATTATGCAGATAATTAGACAAAAGACTTTCCTCCAATTATAAAAGCATACAGCAGCTGTTTTAAATCAACTCCAGTTATATTGCCTACTGTCTTCTACTTGATTCACGGCTGTGATCATCTCACGCCCAAAAATAGCAACTTGAGAAAACCACTCAATATTATTTAAACTTTACGACATTGACACCATAACCAATAAGCTTGACAGGCTTGAAACCACATTACTCATCCATACCACTTACGAGTTTTTGTTCTTCAGACTCGAAAATAAACAATTATGAAGAGTACTATGCTAATGAGCTTTACATCACGGTGTATGTAATAACAATCGCGTCGTTTCATTATTATGTGAACAAATTACATCGCATTAAAGGCCTCCTTTGTAGGAACGACCGCCGGATCGCAAACCTTCAAAATTATCATTTTCTTGGGGAAAAAACAACGACTTCATATTCTCTCAACTCCGGGTTTACGATCGCTCAACCGTATATATTTGGAAATGGAAACAGAAGGCGTATCTCATTTCGGTTCGTGTAGAAAAAATACACCTATGACCTCTTAAAGCATCTTGACGCGACCAGAGTAAGATAGTCTCTTCATGGGAAACAATTGATTTATCGAATTGGAAAATAATTGTAGTTTTGGACTGGTGGTAGGCATGCGAAGGTGTCCGATTGTACTGGTCAAGTACAACGCCAATTTTGGTAGTGACTTCCAGTAATCGATTACTGGTATGCTATTGTATTGGTTTTGCTTGACCTCGCAACCCTATGGCGAGACTTATTTGGTTTCTCTGACTACTGTATGCAAATGACCAATTTATAAGTTCATGGCTTTATTTTTGCTTGCTTTTAACTTCATTTTAAGCTAAAGAATGTTTAATATAGCTTTTAATATTCAATACCTATTACCGAAATAAACTGAAGACCAAATATTGTTACCCTCACTACGAGTAATAAATGTGGAGCCTCAGAATTGTTATTCCGTGTTCGTCATTTTCTTTCTTCTAAATTTTTAACACGATCGTAAAACACAACACAGAATACCAATATCGAGACTATTCTGAGTTTATTAGGGGACTAAAGTTTAATTGTTCAAATAGGTCTATCTGTTGTTTATTGCACTCATCACCAACTTCGTGTAGCGTGTTTGTTTTGCACTTAATTATCGCAGTTGTCTATTAAAATATTTTAATCAATGCCGCATTACAAAATAGCGAGTTATGGTCGGGTGCTCAAATTGGTGCTGCGTTCTGCCATATTTCTGTATTGGGTAAAGGTATATTTATACACGCATGATTTGTATCATGTTCATGACGATAATGCTTTATTCCTACGTCTCTACTTGGCAAACGCTAATGTAATTGAACGCTAATTTTACAAAACTAACAACGTATAGAAATTCAACGCGGAGTTATCATATGAATGCTAATTTAGAAATTAACTCGAAAGTCAATCCTAAATCAACAAGCATTTCGCACACACCGTTCTTATATATATTTCCTGTTCCATATCTTTCATAGTCTACTTATAATGATATCCTAACTAATATTATAGATGCGAAAGTGAGTTTGTTTGCTTGTTTGTAACGCTTTCACGTCCTAATTACTCAACCGATCAAAATTAAGTTTTGCAAACACGTTGTCTGAGACACAGAAAAGGACGTAGGGTAGGTTTTATCCCGAAAAAATAACGGTTCCTGTGGGAAAGCGGTTGAAACCGCGGAGCGCAGGCTAGTTAATCATAGATACTAGATAGGTATTGGTTCTTCTTGACCTAATTCAGTTTTATGAAGTTATTGAACCAATGAAGTAAACAATGCTCATTTACGTTCACTTTTAGACACACCTGCTGTTTTTCATAGCCCCATGATTT
The DNA here is from genome assembly GCA_911728515.1 of Peribatodes rhomboidaria. Classification (NCBI taxonomy): domain Eukaryota; kingdom Metazoa; phylum Arthropoda; class Insecta; order Lepidoptera; family Geometridae; genus Peribatodes; species Peribatodes rhomboidaria. The sequence goes on along the minus strand of OU452179.1, from coordinate 12,095,679 downwards.
ATTTAGATGAACTAAACACATAGTTATCGCAATCCACCTGATTGATGGCTATAATAGTCGGCTATAATGAATAATCGCTTCCAGATATTATATTGGAAAATGTATACCGATACATTATGCATTATCTCTGACTATGATATTGCGAAAATGATACACATGATGGATCTTTGTTGGTAGTAATTTCGTTTGAAATGCGATTCTGGTATTCGTAAATGATATCTTAACGGGAGTTTAAGGATGTAACATCATCTTCTTATTTGTTATCTGTGGACCTACTACACTGATAGTGCCACAGGATTGTTTCCCCATGACCCTGTTTAATTTTAATTGGTTCCGCATGTAAGTAATTTAATTAGTAGTACCACTGAAAAACTATATTTCCCCTGCCTGTGCCAGTAGGAGTACGTGGTAGAAACACGAGCAATAAATGCCATCTTCTTATAAATCAATAAATATTTGGGACACTTGCACGAACTGTCGTCTGACCCTAAACTAAGCAAAGGTTGTACTATGGCTGCCAGAGATTGATATACATGACATAAATATTTTGAAATACAAACTTAAATAAATATTAACACCTAGAAAATAGAACAAACACAAATATTCATCACACAAACGTTTGCCCTAGATGGGAATCGAACCCACGCTCTCAAGCTCAGAAGGCAGGTTCACTACCAACTGAGTCACCGAGGCAGACAGGTCAAGTCAGATCTACTCTACTACTTTACTATAAACAGTCGTCATCTCGGCTATTTCGTCCTCTACGGATGTAAGTAGTACTTTCATTACCTCTGCACCTACACCTGCAGGCCTCCGGCCCGAGCTCGGGCCGGAGACAAATTTTCTTTCTACCGTTTTAACACCGCGAGAAAGACACAAACATATCCGTATTCCGGCTTTGTCATATCTAAGCGTGGATAAAAACAGTGAAAAGACAATTTATCTTTGGTCCATGCTAGCCATGCTGAAGTGGCTGAAGTTCTGTTTCAAATTGTAATGTAACAATGAAATTATTAAATTGAAATTTTATCGTGGCGAATTCATATCTGAGATACTTTAAATTTAAATATTACCCTTAATAAAATATCACTCATTTGTTACCTCATACAGAATTCGTGAATGAGTTTCATGCGTCGTTGAGTCTGATGGATTAGGTAAGTCTACGTAAATCTAGTTTAATCCGAATAGGTATTTGGATTTAAGCTGTCGGGAGAGAATGATTGCTTTTTCTATTCATTGACGTTAATTCTCTAAATTAATCCGTGCCTTTTTCTTTAATTATGTGCGAAACGGAGATGGTTACCATTTGTTGTGTTTAGCTTTTAACTCAAAAACAAAGGTAATTTTTAGTAAATTCAAGATTATTTAATTTCATTCATTCACTAGAAAGTCGTAAAAACTCAATGAAAACCTTTAACCATGAAACAATTAAATTCCGATAAAATTCGAAACTCCACAACAAATTCGTAATTCACGAAGACGATCTCAATTTGCATATCAAATTGACTTTATTTTAATTCATGTTACTAAAGGCGATAGTAAGACTGTCATTAATAGACTTACCATGAATGAAAACGTGCCTTTACGAGATATCGTGCTGAAACCAACAAAAGTGAAAGAGGTGCGCGAGCACACGACAAATCGCTATTGCTGGTAGTCTGGTAGTATGTTGCGCGCCCGCTTGCAGCACGGATCTTTACCGTGCGACGCGAATTCTACCGAGTATAACGTCTGTATTATTGTGAATATTATAACATCTTTTCGCCTATTTCGTAGTGTTCCCCTGTGAAACTTATCGTGCCATCAAATAGTTGGGATTCTTAGTTGAAAGCAGTGTTTTCGTGAACATATGGAAGTTCTATCTCGATACCGGCTTTTAGAACGTTTACTGTCAGAATGTGTTTATTTATGCTTATTTGAATGTGGGATTGTGTTATATGATGAATGTGACGTGATGAGTCAAAATGTTTTGTGTGAAGCAGTAATCTAATGGAGTGAATGGCTGAGTGTTAGAGGATTTGTGATGTAATCTTGTTGAGATTTCCTATTATACTTGTGTAACGCACACAAGAATAATAGAAAACGAAGTGTTTATAGCTAACTTAGGATTAGCTAGAGTTTAGTTATACTCAAATACGGCAGTCACTTTGAACAAACCTAAATCCAGCCTAACATAAAACCTCAACATTTTTGAGCCTTTATATTCTAGGCCTTATTTTTTAACAAATGCGTTAGTTGAACAAGTCTATACAGAATCTAAATCTTTCCACAATCGCCCCTTACAATCTAACAACCTTCAAAAATCCATTACTCTTCTATATAGATGCATAAATTGCATGAAGCTGCTTTATCTTGTTAAGAAACACTGTCTTAACTGCTATTATATTCTTTATCACCCCACAACACCACATTACGTTTTATTATGGTAATTCTCATGACACAGCATTAATTTTGTCATTGTTAAACACACCCTTGAAACCTCGTTCCGCTGCTATATTTACCTATGGCATTGACTCCCATCATCTAAATACGGGCTGTAGTCGGAAGTAATGATCATTAGCCTCGTATGGTATCAGAACCTTCTCAGGGCAATATTGCCTTGTTCTGCTGATATTTAATCACGATTCAGTCCATCGATGTCGTCAATAAATGATATAATGTCTGCAGAATCTTTCAAAGGTCATGGTCTTGTAACTGGCAAGCTAGAGCCAATAGAATTAATTTAAATAATGTTTTGCTAGCAAACCACGCGTTTATTATATCTTCATTGCGATAAGTTAAGAAGTTGCAGGGTTTACTCCTAAAACATTTTCTTTCATTACCTTGAACAGTCTCGATGTTCTGGAGTTTTCAATTCATCCTTCACTCATTGAATAACATTTTTGATCCATTAACTACGAACACCGAAGTTATTATTGTAGGCTTTAACATAATATAACTTTTCGACAGCTGTTTAATTTTGCAACACCCAAGTTTGTAACACTTCACAACTTCAGAAGGGTATCTATTCCATCATAATTAAATCGGGGATTAAGAATTATTCACCTTTGAAACCTTTAAATGTTAGCAACTGAAATCGAATACCACCAACTTGCCAAGGTTACAAACTTTGCACCACAACACTTTCGGAGTGATCGAAACTTCTAGATGTTATTTGGTAGTGATGATCGAATTTACAGACAAGTAATTTTCTATAGACATTTTTGACAAACTTTTTTTCGTTACAAATGAATTCTGTCAAATCAATCAAGTCTAATTCATTCATCATGCTAGATGAAGTTGCAAAATGTGTTAAGGTTAACATTGTTCTTTTAAATGTCAAGACGAATAATAAACTGCTAGCGTAATACAGCTGTAACTGAAGAACTGCATAGTGCTATATAAGTACTAAAGAGCTGATGCTGTATTTGATAGTAATATATTTCAAGTCTAATGAAGCAGTCCTTTCTTATCAATCCCTTCGCTAATGAGATGGAACAGATCGCACCTTTCAACAAGATAAATCCATTATCGTTCCCATTTTCAATTACGTATTGACAACCACTTTTTAAGCGTGCTAAACGATTTATGGCACATTTATTTTTTATGTGTAAACAGTCTGCTGAGCTATTTCTTCACTCATTAGTAGAATATCATATTCACCAAGTGTTACACATGTGTTACATCAATTAGAATTATGCTATTTGCGTTTCCATTTCACCATCTGAAACGAATTGTTCAAACATAAATCCTTCGACCGATTTCGATAACGAATCATAACTATCGGTTTGAAATTCGATGCGTAGGTATCGATTTATGTTCCATAGATCAGTCTGCTCTAGTTTATTGATAGAGGCTCTAAGCAGTGATTTAACGGTTAGACGAATTTGCATTGCGTGGGGTACCTAGGCTGCCTAGATTGTATCAGGTTACTTAGACCGGACATTCTATCTGCTGGTGAAGGCTGTACGACTGCCTGTGACCTAAAATGTGGGTTTCGAAATAAGTAGACCGACTTGACTTAGCTGCAAGTACAGAATCTCAAGTATCTCTAAGTACACTTTCGCACTTGTTTTGGGTGCGTTAATGCAATTGCATAAAGTTAGATTTAGCTTGAGTGACAAAGTATTTTAATTACTTCCTGAGGCCAATGTTTCTTCACTGAATGTCCATGCCGACAACTTATTTCCACCTTTCTAATTAATTATCGGCTCTGTTGAAGTCTGCAGCGTTCACCCTCGTTTACAGCGTAATTACTTACGTAATTAGGTACCTATTTTTTAAAGGTTTTCTCTTGTTTTGAGATTGGCAAGATTAATCTGTAGAAACGGTTTGCGAAAGGGTCAAGTCAAGACTCGAGAGTTATCTTCCTTTGAACATTTATTTCTTATCCTTTAAATTGGAGTGCCAATCGGGGTTTTACGGTTTGAAACGTTCTGTAACGTTCTCAAAGTATATTTTCTACCAGTAGGTTCTTGAGGGTGGTTCGCTTGCCAAGTAAGTAATACGTTGCTTACGTAACTGCATACGTGGCTTGAAACGACGGGGGGACGACGCACGAGCGCGTTAGAGAGCAGTCGTGTATCTGTTCGCTCCGTATTTAAAAATCAAGAAAGTGTTGAAAAAGTTAATTGTTTAATTTAAAACTTATAGCAATAACTAGTATAAAATCAACAGTACAAAGTGACGCAATAATAACCCAAGAAAAGTGCAGTTTTAACATAAATCAATTGATAAATTAACCTGCAAATAATCGTTAAAGTAAAAATTTAAAGTGAGCCAGTGTAGTGCAGAGGTCATTGAATGGTCATTGAACCTAAGCAAAGAGCTCATTTCTCACTGCGCGCTCTTACTATGCTCTAATTTCGCCACCTTTAAGTAGAGCATAGTAGCCTAGTTGTGGAAGCGTTCGAGTCGTAACCTTGACGCACCAGGTTCAAATCCGCGCCAACCAAATCATTTTGCTGTGCAATTTTTGCAATCACGATGGATCGCAACTGCTTTAAATGTAAAAGACTGATATCGGACAGAAACTTTTTACGCTGCGCATTTTGCGAGAACTTTTACCACGTACCATGTTCAAACAGATCGGAAAAGCAATTTTATTTGATGGAAGCAAAAAAGAAAGACGATTGGAAGTGTGCTGAATGTTTGCGCAACAAGCGCAAAAAAAAACCGAAGGTCCAGAAAACTTTAGAACGATCGCCAGGGAAATCGCCACAAAAATCGCCAGATATAGTACCACCAAAATCGCTAGAGAAATTACCTCAAAAATCTCAACAGAAAAATATGACCACACGTAAACAATTCAAACCGAATATACCTACCGAAAACTCTTTTGAAGAATTAGCTGAGTTTGATGAAGAAGTTGAGGATTTGTCTCCAATTTCAATCAATGGCTCTAAATTAAACAGAAGCTGCCCTAATTTACAACCAGATCATCTGGAAAAAATTGAAAAATTGCAAAAGCAATTATCTGAGTTAACTGAAAAATTGGAAATTGCCGATAATGAGATTTCTAATCTCCTTTCCGAAAATAGCTGTCTTAAAAAACAAATAGCTACTTATGATACACAGGTTAGCCAACTAAAGGATATTTGTAAATATACTCCAAAAAAAGCGCATTTAAGATCCAATAGAAACAGCATAAACAAAACAAAATTAGATTTTTCTATTGAACAGTGTACTCCGAAGACGCCGAAGATACAATTTTTAAACGATGAAGTCAAAGATGCAACGACTAATAATAATATTAATAATAAAAACATCCCGGAAAAAAACCCACTTAGTGATGTGAAGAAGAAAAATAGAATTTTAAATAAAATAGACGATAAGCTTCAGGGCAAGAAGCATATATTCATAGTTGGAGACGAACAAGTTAGGGGATTAGCGGCCAAGTTGATTAGGAAAAAATCAGGGAAAGGGAATAACACATATAGTATACAGGGACTAGTTAAACCTAATGCGCCTTCCAATGAAGTGTTAGATAATATTAGTAATGTAGTCAGCACGGCGTCTAAGAATGATATTGTTATATTGTCTGTTGGGAACAATGATAGTGACCCTTTTAAGCTGTTAATAAATGTTCGCAATGCATTAAATAAGCTAAAAAAATGCCAAGTGCTACTGCTAAATGTATGTAAAAGTCAATTTTTAAATGTTAACGAGATAAATTATGAACTTAAAATGATAAGTAATCATCATGACAACTGTAAGTTTGTCAAAATCAAGGACTTTTTCCAGAATTATAATCAGAAAATCCCTCAGATAGAATTAATAACAACAAGATTAAACTTTGAAATTGAGTATTTTGAATATGATATAAATATTAGATATGATCAATGTAATAATAATAATACAGAACAATCAAGTAATGTTAAAAGTAACTTGTCTCAAGATCTTCAAAAGCAAAATATGTTTTTTCGTTCCTAGAGACGACAAGGCTTGTAAAAATACGAGAGAAGAAAAAGTATGTTTAAATATAGAGGGTTTAACCATTTTGCACCAAAACATAGCTGGACTTTGTAATAAACTCGATTATGTAGAGATATCATTAGATGAACTAAAAGCAAATGGCAATGAGGTGGATATACTTTGTTTTAGTGAAACGTATGTGAAACAGGGATCGGAAACCAATATAAAACTAAACAATTTTAAATTAGTGGCCACGTTTTGTCGTGAGAAGTGCAGAGGGGGTACTTGTATCCTAATTAAAAAGTCGCTTCATACTAAACCCATATTAATACCATCCAATCTTGCCGTAAAATTTTACTTCGAGAGTTGTGGTATTGAAGTGATCGGACTTAATCTTGTCATATTTTGCATTTATAGAACACCGGAACAAAAAAAATCACATATTGGTATATTTCTTCACAAACTTGATAGCTTACTTAATTTTTTGACTGATCATTTTAAGCGTAAGAAAATTGTAATTTGTGGAGATTGGAATATAGACATATTGAAGGAGGGCGCAGCGGCCAAGGATCTTTTGAGCCAACTACACAATTACAATTTTCAAACCCATATTAACTGCCCTACACGATTAAACTCCTGCCTAGATCAATTTGCAAGTAATATTAAGAACGTCCGCTCAAATATCTATACGCTAGGGCTCTCAGATCACGAAACCGCACAAACATTAACTATTAAAGCAAACAAACGAAAAGCATTTACTACATGGTTTGAACACAGACGTGACTTTAGTGAAGATAACATGAAGAAATTCTGTGAAGCTTTATCTTCCTTTTCATTTACGGAGATTTTTGAATCAAACACTTGTTCAGTCGCTTTCGAACATTTTTATGATACATTTTGTTTATTGTACAATATGTGTTTTCCTACTATTACTGTTAAAATGAACAACAAACCGGCAAACCTTAACTGGCTTACTAAAGGGATTAAGAAATCTAGTAGAACGAAACGTAAGTTATACTTGTCATACATTAAAACTAACATAAATAAAAAGGAACACAAAACTAAATTAAATACGTTTAGTAAAATATTGAAAAAAACAGTGTTACATTCACAAAGAATTGTTAATGAAAGACGTATAAAACATAATAAAAATAAAAGCAAAGCTATTTGGAATGCTATTGCATCCTCAACCACTAATAAACTAATAACAAATGACATTAAAACAATAAAATTTAACAACTTGACATATACGAATGCAAATGACATCGCTAATTTATTCAATAATTATTTCATAAATTTGACATCTAAGAATTCTAAAAATACAAATGAATTGCAATTAAATAAAATTAAAACGAATACAAACACGATCTTTTTAACTCCTGTAGATTCAAGCGAAGTCTATAAATTAATTATGAGCTTAAACAACAGCAAAACAAGTGGATACGACGACATTACAACCAAATCTCTTAAAAGTACTGCCGCATGGATTTGCCACCCACTTGCTCATATTATAAATTTATCATTTTTAGAAGGAGTATTCCCTGAACAATTGAAAATGGCAATTGTCAAGCCTTTGTTCAAGAAGGGTGATGTAACCGACCCAAATAACTATCGTCCCATAACGATAGTTCCAGTCCTCTCGAAAATCCTAGAAAAAGCGATGCTTATTAGGCTAAATAGTTTTATTACAAGATTTACGATTCTACAAGAAGAACAATTTGGATTCCGGAAAGGATTATCTACGTCACTAGCATGTTTTAATCTAATAAGATTTGTTACAGAAAATATTAATGACGGTACACCAATAATTTCATTATTCTTAGATATGACTAAAGCATTCGACTTTGTAAATCACTCAATTCTTTTAGATAAATTGGAACGCTATGGCATTCGGGGTCCAGCATATAATTGGATAGCTAGTTATTTGAACAATAGAAAGCAGTATACAGAATTATCAAGAATTGTCGACAATACTCAAAATAAGCTTACAAAACAAAAATTTACATCAGAGTCATTAATAAATAATAGTGGAGTGCCGCAAGGAAGTATTTTGGCGGCAGTGCTTTTCTTGCTTTATATTAACGACCTTCCTCAATCCACTCCTCATAAGAGTGTACTTTTTGCAGATGATACTACAATAGTAATCAAATGTACTAATCAAGACCAGGCGCAACAAACCGTAACTAACGCTCTATCAGACGTAATCCATTGGATGGAAGCAAATAATTTAAAGATCAATGTAAACAAAACTAAACTAATTCACTTCAATTCATATAATTCTAATCAATTAAACCTTGACATTAATTATAACAATGAAATAGTTGATAATGTAGACAATTATACATTTTTAGGAATGACTCTTGACAAACATCTAAATTGGAAAATGCATATTGATATACTCTGTAAAAAACTTGATCGCTATGTTTTCGCTCTAAAAAAGATAAGACATACTGTGTCTATGGAGGCTGCATTGACGGCATATCATGGCCATGTGTCGTCGTTACTGAACTATGGCCTGATAATGTGGGGAAACTCCGTCAACGTAGACAGAGTGTTCAAAATTCAAAAACGATGTGTTAGGATTATAAATAAAGCATGGTTTTTGGACAGCTGTAAACCACTTTTTAGGGCAAATAAGATACTTCCTCTGCCTTGCATGTACATCAAAGCTATTTGCTTATTCGCGAAAGAACATCCCGACTATTTTAAGAACCGCAGCCAAGTTTTGACTCGTCAAAAAAGACTAAAGTTCGCTAACTTATTATATCAACCGCCTCTCAAAAAAGATATTTACAAACGCAATGTGTATAATATGTGCATTTCAATTTATAACAATATTCCAAATAATTTAAAAATGATAAATGGACTCGATTTCAAAAAGTCACTGACTGAGTGGCTTCACCATAACTGTTTTTATAGCATTAAGGAATTTTTAAATTTTAGCGGTAAAATAAAATTATAAGAAGAAATAGTTTAAAACATTAAATATTTGCACGTCTGCATGCAGACATAATACACTATACCTAAGACAATAACTTTAAGACCTTTATACCTATGTGACTGTATTAAGCAAATAAACGATTTGATTTGATTTGATTTGATTTGAAAAATTCAGTGATACATCATATTTGGGCTGAGAGCTATTTTTGAATTAAAGTTTTCTCTTTCCCCATAAACAAGGTGCTAACAAGAACTTCAAATATGTATGTGTATTGTGTATAAACACGTCAAACTGAAATTACAATTGAATAAGAAAGTAAGCACATTATATTATCGCTCAACTTTTTTTTCTATTGTACACCACTTTTCATCGTATACATACGATACAAAAAAATTGTAAACAAGAGAAAAAAGTTTAGTTGAACAAAAATAATGGACTTATTTAATGGTAATTTTACTTTGAGGTGTTTTTGTATGGCAGGTTCTTGCTCAAAAGACTACTTAAATATGAACTAAACATCTTTTGGTCCACGTTCTGATAGCAAGAACTTCGTGTGTTCTATCACGTCATAATATCCTGACGAAAGTGTTGTGAGTGAGACAGTGTTCGGTGAATGCTCTTGATTCTTATGTGAAGCCATAACATTCATGAGAGTTGCCGATCAATATGCGGATCTATTTCAAAGACCATAAGGCTAAAGTGGTAAGTTGAGAACTAAGACCGAGCTAGGGTTATAATAACTGACTGCCCCGGTGGCTTAGTTGGTAGTGAACCTGCCTTCTGAGCTTGGGGGCGTGGGTTCGATTCCCACTTAGGCCAACATTTATGTGATGAACATTTGTGTTTGTCCTATGTCTGGGTGTTATATCTATCTAAGTATGTATTCAAAAATATCCAAGTATGTATATATCAGTCTCTGGCAGCCATAGTACAAGCTTTGCTTAGTTTGGGGTCAGGCGACCGTGTGTGGAAATGTCCTGAATTTATTTATTTTATTTAATACTAGCTGCGTACTGCGGTTTTAATCCGCGGTCCCACAGGAAACGTATTTTTTTTCGGGAAAAAAGTACCCTATATCCTTTTTTATATATATTATATACTAGCTGCGCCCCGCGGTTTCACCCGCGGTTAAAAAGTATTCTATGTGCTATTCTAGACTATAATCTATCTCTGTGCCAAATTTCATCTAGATCTGTTCAGCCGTTCTGGCGTGAAAGAGTAACAAACATCCATCCATCCATCCATTCTTACAAACTTTCGCGTTTATAATATTAGTAGGATTATTTATATTCGGTACCACTGACAACTTAAGTACGCAAAATTTCATAAAGGTTTGTTAAGTAGTTAAGGCGTGAAAGCGTACAGTAACATAAACCGTAAACGGACTCTATAGAAACATAAAATTAATTAGAAGGCTTCATGAAACGAAGGGCAGCCTTTCCTCTAATCACTTTATAAATTCAGATAAATTTGTAAAGTTTTAGTTCTAACTAAAACGATTCGTTTTCATTTTAGCTCGAATAAAATGAACGAATCACGAGCACCCTTGTAACAGCGATTAGGATAAGAGATCTTGTGTTTCTTCGTTAATTAAGCTATCTGCAGGCCTCTTGTCACTCGGAGACATCAGACAGGCTCTGCGCCCTTTCTCAATTTTATGTTTCAAGCAATGTTAACCCTTATTTTAGCGCTCTATCACACTAGCAATTTCAAAGCGAGGCGATTGTTCCTCCGCGATTTTATTTGAAGCTGCAATGTAGTAACTGTTTAGCACACTGGTGCGCGTTATCGCCACGCTCCCGTTGCGAGCTTGCTGCGATCACGCCGCGCAATCACCACACATTGAAATCGCTCGCAAATCGCTGGTGTGATACGAGCTCAGGCCCAGACTTTGATGCGCCATTATCTCCTTCACACATCTCAACATTTTTGAAGGTATAAAATCACTATAGATAATTACTAACTGCGCCCCGCGGTTAAAAAGCGTCATATTCTAGATTATAATCTATTTCTCTGCCAAATTTCATCCAGATCCGTTCAGCAGTTCTGGCTTGAATAAGTAACAAACATCCATCCATATACATCCAAACTTCTGAAATTTTAACCCCCGACGCAAAAGCGACGGGGTGTTATATATAAGTTTGACTTGCCTGTGGGTGTGTGCGTGTCTGTCGGTGGAATCGTAGCTCCCGAACGGATGAACAGTTTTCGATTTCGTTTTTTTTTTTGTTTGTTTCTTGGGAGTGTTCTTATCGATGTTTGATGAAAATCGTTGTTGATGAAAATTGATGCCGGTTTTTTTTAAATTTTAAGTGTATACTTGTATAATATTAGTGTGATGAAAATTGCAGTCTGCGCGTCGGTTTGGATCAAGATGATATTTTGCTGAAGACTTGTAGTGTATTGTTTGGAAATTTACCAAAAGCGATTCTTTTTAATACTTAACTTATCTTCAGTGATTCTTTTATACCTGCAAAAATATTGAAATGCAGTACCGAGATAGCGCGTATCGCCGTCTCAAAGTCTGAGCTATAAGCCTTATCTTAAAGATCCCCTGTGTACCTAACTCGTCTGTCAAACCTTGTCTGAGACTAATTACTCTTAGGATTTATCTGCGTGTCTGACAAGCGTACCCTTGTTCTGGCTTTTTACGTTTTACTTCCTAAAGGCTTTGTCTTTGGCCAAGTGCCTTTAATTCAGAGGGTGTATTTGACGTTCGTATTCCTCCTTGTGATTTTTACTTGAAATTAGAGCTTTGAGCTTAAGAGTCTTGTAAAGTTTATTTAAATTTGCTAAAATGGTCAATTAAATACATAACATATATATTATCACGCCTTTCCCCCGAGGGAGCTGGCAGAGGTGTAATACAGCACCCACACTTCGCCGGACGATATTCAGTCCCAATGTGACAGGGGGCGAGCCTGTCGCCATACACCGGGCTCCAGTCTTATAGCAGATGACATACAATACGTACATATGTTCACATAATGAACAAATTGCGTGCCATCGGCTTGGTTGAACCCGCTCTCTCTGGCTTGAGAGGCGGGCCTTCTCCAACTAGGCTAGCATCGCTTCTGACAATTAGATATATTAACGTTAATGCAGCTTTATAGTCTTACGTGACAATAGCTAATGATATGATCATGCCATACGATTGTTTTGTTTTTGAAAGTGAAATTAATCTGGATAGTTCCGAATCATAAATTTTGTCACGGAATACTGTATGAGTGACATAGTTCATTCACAAGATAACATTTTTTTGATTTATATACTGCTTGAATAAATTGATAAAATGTATTATTCTTCACGAAACGTCTGTTCCACTGCGTGCATCTTTCTAAACGCCTTTTCGATTCACCGCTGCACTGCACAGAATAGATACTTGCAGTCAGAAAAAGGTTTTGCAGTTCGTTTTCTATTTGAAATATCGTTTAGTACCTAGTTGAAGTAAATAGCCGGGTCTCCACTGGCCGAGCATGCCTCGTGAGGCAAGCTTCTATCTCAGTCTGGAGCGTGGTAAGCTTATCAGCCAGAGCGAGATGTAAGCGTGCCTCGCGAGGCATGCTCGGATACCCGGCTTATTACATTCTTCAGCGATTAAGACTTGCTAGAGTGTACACTATTTTACAACCAGTTCACTACCCAAATTACTAATTAACCATTTCCACTGCTTTAACGAACTAAACGAAACATAATTACAAAAACAATTATGTGATTATGTTTCGTTCGATTGAGTTGCCTACATTTGCAAGGCTTTAGAAGGATTCTATAAGAATAACTTACAAGACCGAAAATTAAAAATTTAATACTATTTACTCATATTTATGTCCTCCTAGTGAAGATAGAAAGTTAGGCTGGCCATCTGCACCAAGACAAACTATCTGGTTTTTTGGTGCAACACCTAAATATAATCATTTAAAAAAAATTGAGGAACAATAAAAAAAAATCTGACCATAAGTCGATTCTTGTCGAGTGTATGCCATATAGCTACAACTATAGGTAGGTACTGTATACATTTATTTATTATACTATATACTTTACACCTAGGCTACGATTGGCGTAACTTTGAAGAATCGGGGGGCACGGCAGTGCCCCCGCCAAGTCGAGCGCGAAGCAAACACTGCCGTATTTAGTTGACAGATCTTTACTTAATAAATGTAGCCTCTTCTTCGTCTTTGTTGTTGTTATTGCTATAAGACAAGGACAACAATAATTTCTTTAAAATTTGGCCTAATGCAACGTTTGGTTTTATTGTTTCAGCGCACGGCACCGGAATGCACTCCGCCGTGCCGCCGCGCGCAGCCTGCGCCGCGGACGACCGCCAGCACCCCGAAACGTGCGCCCGCGCAGACGAACGCTGTCGCTACCAACGACGCTATAGGTATGTACTAATATGACTGAAATGCTTGATGTTACTTTTCTATTTACTAAGAAAATTTGGTCATTAGGAATACTTACATTTATCGTAAAAAACTTCTGATGAGTGGAGGAAATTAAGAGTGACTACCTAAGCGGTTTCTCTGGATTAAATAAGTCTTACCAATACTATCAACCCAGTTCTCATCATATAGGTTTTGACTTCTGAGTAAACGTGACTTCTACATCATTCGAAGCTTAAAACGAAATTCGTCTATTGCTCCAATTGCAAGTCGTACAAAATAAAGCTAGGTTCTATTTAAGATTCCCTCAAGCATTTTAATCCAAATGTTGAGGATTATGCTGACCTTAAGCTAGTAAGAGAATTTTAATCTAATGCAAATACTGGCACTGTAGCGCTAGATTAAAAGTAAGCGAGGGATAAAACTAGTGCAGTTAATGGGTTATTCTCACCATTTGTTTCAATGAATGACTGAACTGCATTTGCAATTTAATTCTTACTCACGTTCTATATTCTTTTTTGTTGCAACTTCTCATTTAAAATTCTACTTGGAAGCTCGGACAAAAACGTTGAAAAGATTATTTTGCTAAGGTTATTAACAAAGATGGCTTACATTTACTGTAAACAAATACAACGTGCTCGTTCTGGGTGTTGTATTACATAAGGGTGTTGTTCTGTACCCATCAAAGTGAACAACTCTTAGAACGCAAGTTTTCAAAATTCAAAAGAAAAATAATCGATTCTCCATACAAAATAATTAGTCACATGACCAATTTCGTATGGAAAATAAAACTTTTTTTATTCGAATTTGTCAACTTGTGTTCTAACAGTTGTTCACTTTGGCGAGTAGAATAACACCTTTATGTATTACTACACACAAAACCAGCATCATGTATAAATTAAAGTTAAAAAACAAAATCACAACATAAACAATTTCCTCCAAAGACAAGAATTACTTACATAACAAAATAACTATTTACGAACAAAAAAGCGAATACAAACGCAAACGACAAAGGAAAACACAGTTTTGATAAAAATAACAGAACGATGCATATTTCAAGAAACTTACAGTGTAAAGTTGAATCTCTGCTGCGGAAATAGGTACTCGTAGTTGTCCGGATTTTGCTTTGCAAATGTTTCACTTGTGTGAAGTATGTTTTCAATAAAGATACTTCCAGCTTTCAATACGGATTCCAGCCGTAATGTTGGAACAGTTTATTCAAACTTTGCTAGATAAGCTAGCTTGCTCGTGAAGTTAGTTGGTGCAGTAGATATTAATTTATTTCATAGCAGAACTTTCATCATTTACAAAATCTCTGAATAAAGCCAAAGAGAATTTTGAATAAGTTGAAATTTACTACCAGCAAGATACTACTTAGGCGAAACTTGAAATTTTGTACTTTAGAAATGATTAAATGCATGTAACGTCTTGTTATATTTCTACTTGCATTCGAGCATATTGTGTTCTTACAATTTTGTTTAAGAACATTTTACATTTCTGTGGCTTTGATTTATATCTTAGTGCCTAATAGACTAGAAATTTTACTTCTTAGCAGCACCTCGCGAGGTTTAAAAAGGATGTCTACAATTTAGCGATGATGGCCTAGTTGGAGAAGGCCCGCCTCTCAAGAAAGAGGGAGCGGGTTGAAACCCAGCCGAGGGCACGCACCAATTTGTTCATTGTGTAAACATATGTGCATGCGTATCGTATGTCATCTGCTACATGACTGGAGCCCGGTGTATGTCGACAGGCTCGCCCCCTGTAACATTTGGGACTGAATATCGTCCGGCGAAGTGTGGGTGTTGTATTAAACCTCTGCCAGCCCCCTCGGGGGAAAGGCGTGACGATATGTTATGACGATATGTCTACAATTTTCTTTCCGTGTAGGCATCACATCATCAGCATCGCTGGTGTTGCAGGTGTCCATAGGCAGCGGTTACCGTTTACCACCAGGCGTGCTGCCTGCTTGTTGGCCCCTGTTCTTATCAAAGAAAACACACACAAACTTTAGCCTTTATAATATAAGTAGTTCTATGGTTTTCTGATCTTTCGCTGTAGACCAAATCAGATTTGACAACTATTAATAGCATTCGTCAAATCTGACCGTGACAGCTAGATAATTTAGCTTAGTCTTGCGCAAGACCTCAGGTGTTATAGACGTTATTGGCAGCGGTTTCTCTATATAGCCTTGTGCCTCTTACAATTAGATCTAACAAGGGTATTCCCAACTGGGACTAACGATATACGTCTTGTATCTCACGTAAGAGAATAAATTGTTTTAGTACTCCTTTTGCTACTTTTAGTATTGCTGGTAAATGTGTTCCCTGGGAGCCTTTCCGAACGATAGGTTTGGGAGCTAGAATCGTTAGAAGCCGAAATGTGCGTTTCCATTCGGTGGTTTTTTTTTTGAAGTTCCTCGTAAAAAACTGTCAAGGAAATAAGAAAAGATTTATCATAAAAATATTCTACGGATGTGAACGTCTTTTGGCTTGTCGCAATTATTTATATAATCATAACGAATTTCTTGGAATAGGAGTATTAAGGTTCCGGCGACCTAACTAATTTCGACCTAGGCGACCTAGACTAACTTCGCATTGGCTTAAGGTATTCTATAGCCATTTCGTCTAGAAGAAGAAGACGAGCGAAGAGAGCGAGTAATGATACGACGAGCCTCTAAAGTTACCCACAGAGTGACATAGTACAATTTTTTTTTAATGACTTTTGCTGTTCTGTAATCATTCTCAAGTAACTAAGAATTTCCCTTGTATTATGGATTCATTTAACAGCTAATGATGTAGACCACCTCCCTATGTAATGGAATTTATGATCTGCCTTGTCTATCTATTGAATAAACCAGTCAAAAGTGACCCCTGAAACATGCGGATATTTTTCATACCTCTATTTTCGCTTGAGAACGTTTTTAAAAAAAACCAAGAACATAGGGACGGAGATATTGTTAATTTTATTGTACATGCTAAATTTCATCATAATCTGACAAATGGTTTTCAAGATTTTCGAGTAGCGCATTTGTATGGAAATTTCAGAGCGTCGCGGCCCTCTTAATCAGTAGAATCTGTTGTTCGGATTAATTAGCCAACAACCGTCACTATAGTGATTACATCGATCTGTCTATCAGTCTATCGGATCGGAACACAAAGGCAAATGTCTAGTTTAATCTTACGAGAGTTTCGTCTTATTGTGACAAATGGATTACTACTAATGTCGCGTGTATTTATTTTGTAGAAATCTTTATCATAAAGATATTTCGTATTGAGTTTCTTCAACTTGCTACTGTTGCCAAAATTCACATCTAAATCTCGTTTGTAGCTTTGCTGAACTGTCGATGTTATTTCGAAATGTATATTTTTTTTTTCAAATCCATAGTGAAGTTTAATGCTTTCGTCATGTTATTTTGTAATAAAATAGATTTTTCTATGAAGTTTTAGTTTCTGACATATTTTATTCACAGTGCTGGAGTATTATTTTTTTACTGTCTGCCTTATTTTTACGATGAACGAGAGCTCTGTAAATTTACTATTAACCGTCATATCATTCAATCAATCGATATCTTAAAGGCCTACTAAAGTACTCGCAACTTCTATAAGTTTATCAGAATCGATTTGGCTATAGAGCCAAATCGATTCGCCAACTAAGTTGACTAAAGAGTCAACTTAGTAAAATGACATGTACATTTATTACATGTTGATTTGTGATGATGATTTAATTTTACATTTTTACCAAGGAAATTGACGGTTCCGAAATCAATCTTCACTCCTTAGTCTTTAGTCCCGAAATCAATTTTATCAGTCTTGTTTTTTCTCATTCTTTCTAAAGTTTTAATGCTAATGGGTGTTGGTAGATTAACAAAGCATGTGCACTTTTTCCTTGCATTCCGTTGGTCATGTTGGACTTTCTAGTTGTTTTGTTTTAAAACGTAAGAAATATAAACTGAAATTATTGCAAGTAACAAGACAAAAAACAGCTACAAAAAACCTCACAAGTTCAAACATCAAAACTCACACATCATCAATTGCACGTGGCTAACTAATGTAGCGTAATTAACTTTAGCAAATATCGTGTGTCAATCTATCGACGATGGTAAACATCGCGTAAGAACGATGATATAATTCGTTTCTCGGAATAGGCACAATTGTCTCATCCAGTCGTGAAAGAAAACACGCATTAAATGAGTAAAAAATGATTTCGGTGCGTGTCTACGAAAACGAATTTCGCTTCGTTTAACTTATCAATTAGAAGCATCGATGGCGAACGTGAAGCGATTTCTAGAATTCTTTATTAAAAGTGAAAAGTGAAAGCGAAACGTATTATGTAATTTTATACACCTATCACTTATGCTATTTACTATTGAGGATTTCATAAGGTAATTTTTCTAGTTTACTAAATTACCATCCTGAGCGCTTGCTAATAGATCGCGAAATTTAGCCATTTTTTTTTATTTCATTTCTATTTTTCTAATTAATTAACAGAGTTCAGCTTCAAATAATTATGCCTGGATCGTTAGTCAGTCATTTACTTTTAATTCAATATTAAAACAGCCCCAATTTACAGACCTAAAGTAGAATACCTAACTCAAAAGTACCAGGCGAGCAGATAGCTTTTGGAGTTCTAAAACTCACGTTGCCGTCGTGAATAATTTAGGGACTCCATGTAGTGGGTCTTGAAATATTGTGAACGTGGCCTCCACTTCAACAGGCTATACTGTAGTTGTAAATATATAGAGCAAGGTTGTGTACTTAGCTATGTAGTCGCGTACAGTAGTTGAAGTTTGCACTCTTGAGGTTGAGGTTGCTGCTTGCAGCTTGCTTCTAAATTATGTACAAGGACTACATGCTCGACTACGTCGCAAATATGTTCTGGGATTCATTTGTTGTGGTGAAATTGATATGCTTCAGTTTTGTTCGGTTTACAATTCACTGAGATAATGTGGTTTTGGTTTTGAACATTGTAAAGAGTTTCAAACGTTTGTTCATTATTTATTTAAATGCTCACAATTATACTTACTCGTAGTTATTTAATATTTACATCTGTGCTCGAAAATTGAGCTTACATAAAATTAGAATGTAATTACACCGAAAACAATCTGCCATCACACCATATGATACGTCTCTCTCGAGGTTTTAGTTCGCAGATTGTCAAAGTTATAAATAGTTAGGAAATTGTATAATAGTTTTCACACACATGGATAAATATGCGATTTGGTGAGAGCGTAATTTATGAGGCGAATAAATGGTGCTTGTGTAATAATTTAAACTATACTTAGTCATTAACGTAATAAAGCGGGAAAATTATGACTAAATAATAATAATTGTATATATTCTGGACACTTGCACACATGGTCGTCTGACCCCAAACTAAGTAAAGTATATCAGTAAAATATATATATATATGTATATAGTATAAATATCAGTCTCTGGCCGCTATAGCACAAGTGCTATAGCGGCCAGAGACTGATATACATACATATAGATATATGTATTTTTAAAAACATACTTAAACAGATAAATAACACCCAGAACTAGATCGTTTGTAGAAAATAATTTCTAGAATTGCAAAATCGATTCCGACAAAAATTGTAATTGTACTTAATAGAGAGCTGCATAATACTTGGATGGTAGACTACTCTTGGCGAAACCAAAGTTACCTACTAGTATTTTGTAAAACCATTCCAAGTTCATAACATAACGTCACGCCTTTCCTCCGAGGGGGCTGGCAGAGGTGTAATACAACACCCACACTTCGCCGGATGATATTCAGTCCCAAATGTGACGGGGGCGAGCCTGTCGCCGTACACCGGGCTCCAGTCATAGCAGCAGATGACATACAATACGCACATACGTTCACACAATGAACAAATTGGTGCGTGCCGTTGGCTGGGTTCGAACCCGCTCCCTCTCGCTTGGCAAGTTCATATAAAATAAAAATAAAAATGCCATGTGCGAGTCGGACTCGCGCACAAAGGTTTCCGTTCCATTAACTATTATTTAAACGGCGAAATTTTGTGAGTCTGTGTGTTTAAGTGTGTATGTTTGTTACTTCTTCACGCTCAAACAGCTGGACCAATTTTAATGACATTTGGTATGGAGGTAGCTGACACCTTGGATTAACACATAGGCTACTTTTTAACCGCGGGGCACGACTAGTTATCTATAAAAACGGCAAAAAAAAAACAATCTGTTCTGTTGTATGGGAGCCCCCTTAAACATTTATTTTTTTCTGTAATTTAGTATTTGTATTGTATAGCGGCAACAAAAATACATCATTTGTGAAAATTTCAACTGTCTAACTATCACGGTTCATGAGATACAGCCTGGTGACTGACGGACAGCGGAGTTTTACTAATAAATAAATAAATTCGGGACACTTCCACACACGGTCGTCTGACCCCAAACTAAGCAAAGCTTGTACTATGGCTGCCAGAGACTGATAAACATACTTAGATATTTTTAGATACATACTTAAATAGATATTAACACCCAGACATAGAACAAACACAAATGTTCATCACATTAATGTTTGCCCTAGGTGGGAATCGAACCCACGCCCCCACGCTCAGAAGGCAGGTTCACTACCAACTGGGCCACCGAGGCAGTCAAATAAGGATGGTAATAGGGTCCCGTTTTACCATTTGGGTACGGAAACCTAAAAATGAAAACCAAACTCATCGGTAAGCCCTTACCATCAGGCGGCCCGTTATCCAGTTTGCCTCCTATGGAAAAAAAAAAAATACTATTCGAAAATACATAGATTCTTTCAACGTAATTGAGAAAATGACATATTAGTCTTGTGGTCGTGCCATAATACCCGGCATCCAAAACATTATTAGCCACTGAAAGTTTAATTCCATTTCCCGTTCCGGACGACCCTTATCCGCGGTAATATAAAGTGCAATATTTTAGCTATAAAACAAGGTACCAGAGTCCTTTTACGACTAATTTTATAGCGGCAGTAATGCATACCTTCAGAGTTAACCAAGGTGAAGTCAACATCTGCGGAACAGGTGCGACACATTTTGATATGAAACATTTTAAGACCTCGAAAAAGTATCTTCAATCACTAGCGCATAAGATTAGCAATATCCAAACCGAATAGGTAAGCTTACTTTTTTCCATGGTATAATAATTTATTCCGCCATATTTATGTAGTATACAGAAACACGTAGTGACGTTAATCGACGCTTAAGCAAGACCGAAATAAGTCATTTACAACAAGTTCGAAAGAGACGGATGACTATGACATCGTTATGTGTTTGCTGAATGCTAGACCTTGTTTTTTGGATTGCTTTTTTAAATATAATATTGTTCTACTACACCTAATCTTGACAAAGTTTGGATGTTTAGATGTTTGTTATTAAATCACGCAAAAACGTATGATCGATATTTCGTTAAACTTTGTCATTGTGGTAGCTTATACCCTGACTTTAAACATATGCTATTATTAATCCCAAAAACATTCACGGTTCCTGTAGGTTAGCGGGTGAAACCAAGAGGAGCAGCTAGTATACTACAAAAACAATCTCAAATATTATTTTATACTAGCTGCGCCCCGCGGTTTCACCTGCGGTTAAAAAGTATCCTATGTGCTATTCTAGACTATAATCTATCTCTGTGCCAAATTTCATCCGTATCTGTTCAGCCGTTCTGCGGCGTGAAAGAGTAACAAACATCCAACCATCCATCCATCCATCCATCCATCCATCCATCCATCCATCCATCCATCCATCCATCCATCCATCCATCCATCCATCCATCCATTCTTAGAAACTTTCGCGTTTGTAATATTAGTAGGATAATAATGAGATTTCGCCAGGAAATGTTCCATCTCTCGAGCTGTCCAGGATCTATTCACTGCTGTAATTATCTAGCTGTAGGTCACCAAGCTAGGACCTTGAACTTCGACCTCCAGGCGGTGAGCCTGGGGTTAATACTCAGGGCTCGCACTGTAACGCAGAGCTTGAATATAACACTTAGATATCACACGAACACACATAAATGTGGACTTTATTGTAATATTCATAGAGGGTTTTTTTAAATTGTTGGTGGCTTTTACTTGGACTCAGCTTGTGCAAATTTGTCGATGGGGCAATTGCGTCTTTCGAGAATTACTGACAAACCCTTCACAACACAGACGCATTTGTACCAGTTGACCCTGTATGTAATACAATTATATTCACCCCCTATTCCCGTAGCGGTAAGGCACACATATTTCGCTTCTTCTCTTCTACTTCCATGTCTCTTTATTAGTAAACTACTAATTCAACAAGTAGGTAATATTATTATAAGAAAAAAAAAACCCGGCTGCAAAATGTTGTAGCCTATGTCACTTTCACTATCAAGACGATTCAAATGACACTACACATGTCGAAATCCATCAGGCTGCTTAGGTTGTAGGGCGTGCCAAAGAAACCTCATACAATTGAAATACACATACCCATAAACAAACATACATATTCGAAAAACATAACCTTCTTACGTAGGCTTTATCTTTGACAGTCTATCTACTTCCTAAAGACACTGTTAATTATGCTATGCACGGTTTTGTACCTGATAATGATTGTAGAATATCAGACGTCTCTTCATAAATGTCTGCACAGTCACATTTCACATGAATACTCAAATTCATTTTAGAATTTCTATGTACATGAAAATCAATGTGATCTTGAATACTGTCTTGTTATCGCCCTGCATAAAGGTCATTCTCAGACACCCAGCTAAATAGGACAAGGTCGGGACCTTTACCTGCCGAGTCCTTGGAAACAAGAACAATTGAACATGATCTCTCGAATCATATTGCGTTCAATATTTCTTTCAACTCAGTGAACAACATTTAAATGAAAATAAAATCACTTTATATTTATTCGAGCGTTAAAGTGTTCAAAAGGCACGGTTCTTTAAAATTGTTTCCATAAAAGCTTTCAAAGTTTCAACATTGTCAATTTGCTTTTATATTCTGTGATGAAAATGCTGCCGATCAATCAATTCCATTTCGGTGTGCAAAATTTTGTGCGTAAATAATGAACGATATTGCAACTTGAAAGGCTTCTGTAGTTTGGGTATGAGTTTTTAAACGTGCAGGCATTGAGATTCATATTTTTCGTCAAAATTTTGGAGATGAACCAAAAGTTCAGCTCAACCGCGGTTTCATATTCCCTCAGGGTTCCGTTAAATGTTTTATAACTTCTCCGTGATATGAAAAGGCACATAAATGTTTTTGTATATCCCATACCGTCTTTGAGGCCTAATTTTTTAATGATGTAAATGATATGAGATTTTTTTTTTATTATAAAGCCTATTCCTGCACAACACATCGCATATTAATTCCTAGTTATGAAGTATTTTGTATATCGCTTTTAATATCTTCCTAATGTGAAAATCAGGTTCTATATTAGATACCGAGACTTTTAGGCGTGAACTTTGAGTGACGTCTTTTCATTCCTAAAAATGAGCCTGTAAATTTGGCATGATTTTTCAATGCTTTCAAATATAAAAGATTCTTAAATAGCTTTGAATATTCTTTACTGGTTGCGCCCCGCAGTATTGCCTGTGGTTGAAAACTAGCCTACTTGTCAATCCAGGTTATAAGTATTTAGGTAAATCTGTTCCGAATTTCACCTAAATCAGTTTATCTGTTTGAGTAACAAACTAGCACACAAACTCACAGACTGCTGTTGCATGCAAATATCATATTAAATATAAACTAAAAGGTCGCACGTATACTATTAGTGTGACTAGATACAGGGCGTTTGTTTATGTACACTGAAAACGATATCGCTTTCACAATTGGCCGAATTCACGCACTAGGTTCAAAGGCGTAAAGGGTTGTTGACAGGTTGTGTAGTCACGTGTTGGGTTGAAACAGCCTGCACGTAATTTGAAACAGTACCTTGGTACAGTGCAGTGTTTATTTTATTTTATGTGATTTTTTGTTTTGTTTCATCACGGAGAAATTAGGACTACTTTGAGTAGGCCTAAGCACTACTAACAAATGAGCAATTAGATAAAATGTTATGAACAAGTAACATTATTAAAAGAAAAACAAAAAACCCGGCTGCAAATATTGTACCCTGTGTCAGTTCCACTATCAAGACGACTCAAATGACACCTCACACGTCGAAATCCATCAAGCTGCTTATGTTTAATCCTCATACATACACACATTTCATACATATATAAACTCGAAAAACAAAACCCTCCTTGCGCAGTCTGGTAAAATATAGGTACCTAACGTAAACAGATGTCATCATCATCACCAATTTTCACCGACTGCTGAGACTATGTCTTCTCTTTAGTACGCCATCCTTTCGCAGCGGTCCTGTCCTAGTCTCATCGATTGCCTGTGTACACAACACACACAGATATAGTTCAAAGAAATGTCTGTCTCAGTATTTGTGTGGGTTGATGTAAACCAAGCAATCTCAACAGCTGTTCCACAGCGTGTTTACGGGACAATAGCCGAGGCATTCTTTAGGTGACCCGTGTGTTAACATCAAAGGCGGTTGCTCTCTCGCCGGCTGCGTGAAACTATACCCCTCTCGGGTCGCTCCTCGGGGATTCTGTTGGCTTGAAAGCGTTGTATATGATAGTTATCGTATTCATTATTTACGAGTACTTAAATACATATTTCATGATCTTTTGGAAAGCGACTACAGATATCATTAATTAGGTACCTATCTTAATGGTGTACAAGTATGTATAGTAACTTACTTTCTCTAAGAGTTGATTAGTGTCATTCATTTGTACTATATTATTATACAGTTCTATTAATTGAGTCTGCTTTTCAACAGTCCGTACTATTTCGTAAGGTTCTGAAATATTTGTCACTTTACCATAATGTATCTTATCTGAAATTTTCATCTGAATCTGCTTATTTCCTCTACCTGTATATCATTCCACTCGATTTAACGCCGTCTAAGTGAATTTAAAAGGTCGATGGGCTCTTTCTGCTATTATGCATCTTATATATGATATATATCTTATATCTTATATTATGCATCTTAGACCAAAATGTCGCTTAACATCAGGCGAGTTGGTGGTCAAACGTCGACCTATTCTGGATAAAAAAAAAAAAAACTTTAGTATTATAATTATAATTGAATATAATTATATAATTTTAGTATTATAATTAAATATAATTGTGCTATATCATTTGCTCTCAAGCCTTGTCATCTTACTTCGTTAGTGATAGTGATTCGTTAGTGATTCGTCTACGAATCTAAATTTTGCTAAGATGCATATATATTATTATAATCGTTAATCTTTTTTAACTGACTTCAGGAGGTTCTTAATCTTCGGAATCTAATTCAAACTAATCTAATCAATTTACATATATATATATATATATATATATACCATCCATATATCATCAATAATATATATTTGCAATCTATTTATTTATGTATGTTCTCCCATTACTTGAATACGCCTGAACCGATTTTGAAAATTATTTTCAATCATTTACATTTTACGATTTACATTGTTTAGGTCGAGCGGTTTTTTTACAACATCGAATTCGGATGGCTGGAAGTTGTTTTCTTATAAGTACTAAAAGATTAGATCTATATCCTTTGTCATCTTGTTTTGTATTCTCATTAGAAAGGTCGTACTTAATCGTAAAAGGTGATGTATATTATATTATGCTCACATCTAAGAATTGCAGTTTTAGTTTCTATTTCTACATTATCCAAAAGGGAATTTTAACAATTTATTGATAAGTGAAATCAGTCCTAGAAATGTAGATCGTTTTGAAAACTTAGCATCACAAAGGAACATATTTAATAACATAATATGGTGTGGCATTGTTCATTTTTCAAATAAAAAAAAAATTAAACAAATCTACCGTCATATTCACTCTTGAAAAACGCAAGAGAGACTCAGTATGTCGTAAAGCTAAGTTAGCACATGATTTATGTCATGTACGATAAAGACGCGAGTTCACGGCAAGCGTCAATCTTTTCCCCAAAGACTGACGTGACATGTCACAAGACTTTACCTATCTATCTTCGGCTTTTTTTCAAAAGCATTTACGATGCTTCTGACATAACATAACATGGACTACATAGACATTTTCTAAACGTTCATCAATAGTAGAATCGGTTAAGACTCGTGCCACCCTTTATCCTTCAAAACTGTAGCAGCATTAGAGTAGTTATTTCGTGTTTTGTCTATTTCTCTCTTTGAACTCGATCAAAACATGGAAAACCGCTTTTAGAGTACTTCGTTTATTATTAAGGCAATGGTCTGATAGACTGTCAGTTTTCAATTCAAACGCAATTTTTTTTTATTTCTTAATGTGCACTTTCACACATTTTGTTTTATAGGGAAACGTGACACACTTGGACGGGAATAAAGGACGGGCTTATTTTTTTTTTAATGAGTCAAATTTGTTGTCATGTTTATTTTGTTCGAATATTTTCTACATTCATACCTACCAGCATCATTCCAGTCGGTTTGTTTACCCCGCATTCATCAAAACTAGATGATCTATGCTGTAGAAAACTTGTTGAATATTTGCCATTTAGAGCCGCTCGAAAATTCTAATTTGCATAGTTCGTTGACACGTCTGGGCTTTGATCTTGAAACAAGTGAGCGCTTATTTTTAATATTGTATTTTTTTCTCTATTTTTCAAATGCATTTCTCTCCATGGGAGGTAGATTTTATTTTTGTTATCAATGTGAGTGTATTGTGCGGCCGACAACTCGACATGTGTGTTGTAAAACCAGAAAGGCACGTGCGCCGGCGTGGCTCGGGTCAGTCGATACGGTTCGTTGAGGCGCGCGCTTATCCTCTCCTCTTATCGATTTTAAATCGATGTTCGAATACAATTACGGCACGATCGCGCGATTTAGTGATTCGGGATGTTTGGAAATTCGCAGAACGGAAAAATAAATATATCCGAATGTTTCCTCGATGTGAAAGCTCGGCCATTATTCACGCCGATTGCGATGTTTCCTAAACAAATGAGTAATTAAATCGTGTAATTTCGGTATGTTTGAATCCACTCCCGCGCGCGTGCCAAGCTTTCGGGCGCATTTCTTTGGTGTCGAACGATGACACCGGCCCGTCCGTCTACCCCGCACTGTTTTTATTCTCGTTTATTCCGCCTCCGGCAAACAATGAACATTTTCGTACTGCACAGTTCGACAGTTTACTCCTAATTCGTTAGTGAATAAAAAACTTTTGCGCCAATTCATCGCGTGATCTGTTCGCGTGTGCGTGAAGTTTGTGTTTGGGAACAGTATTGTGCGACAAAATGGAATATTTGTTAGTTCAAGACGGACCGATAGTGATCTCCTGGATTGTTTTTCTTGTACTGATCTGCCGGTGCTATTATCAAATTGCTTCGATTAGTGTAGCAGGTGAGTTGTGACAAACGTAATAACGCCTTTGGCTTTTAATTGTAGTTGAATTGTTACTTTGTTTCTTGCCTGATCAACACACGTCATTCTAAACTTAACAATAACGAAAACAACAAGCGAAATAAATAACAGTTTTACAGTGATAAAATGCTAAATGCTGCATTTCTTATCTTGTATTTCAAATGCAAAAGAAAACGTACAATAACGGCTAAAGTTTTTTCTCTGTCTTAAGGGTAGGTACCTATATCTGAGTACCTTATATCGAAACATTACATTTTACACGAATGTTTATGCAAATTGTGACAATGCTAAACTCCTAACTGACAATGTGAATGAAAAACAACCCTAGTATTCGTATGAAATTCAACAAATACCGCGCATCGATGCATACTGTCAGTCCCGTACAAAAACAACGCTTAGCTATTCAATAAAACTGTCATAGATTGAATAATACGTTTGTAAAATAAACATTTCGATGGCTACGCATCAATATCAAGCAATAAATCAAATCGCATATTTTGCTGTTTGCGTGTCGATTCTATCAAGCATCGCATAGGTAAACAAACACACTCGTATAAGTTACGTACCTGGTTGAGTACCAATTTTGTTGTCAGATGCTTATGATTTCTAATTTCATGTTGATAAGCTTTTCTTTGGTATGGCTCGTTTTTTTTGTAAATCGAGTTGTCCATGCTAATATTTTAGCTGTCCATCACCACTTAACCACTTGCACGATAACGTATTTCTTTTATTGTGTCTAGCCAATAAACAGAGAAATTAAATGTACCATGACGCTGTTTAAGATTAACATCAAGTGAACAATTAAGTAGGATAGCACGAGCTTAAAATGGTTTATTAAGAAATAACTTAGATATTTGGTAATTTACTTTTAAAAGGCAGATATTAGGGTGTCTAGCCATCTAGCGTATAAGCATGACCCCGATTAAGAAGGCTTAATTTTAGGCCCATTGACAACTTTGAAAAAATATCCTGGCACAGACTTATTGAGAAAGTGAACCCACCTACCATGGAAATAGGAAAAGAGAAAGAAGATTTAGTTACTACTAAAAAGTCAATCATAGCTAATACAAAGCCATTATCACAGCCAACAACAACAACTATGTTTCGAAGTGTCAGTTACAAAACTTACAAACGCATGCCCTGGGCTGGGTCCGTGTCAGTACAGAACATTATTGTTATGACCGTCCGTCGTTCGGACGTCAAATAGGTCGCCCATTAAAATAGATATGGCCACGTGCTGATCTAATTATTCAGATATGCGTATGCCCCGCATCTATACAGGGTGACTGTTTGTAGTAAAAAGTAATTTATCAATGATCGCTCCCTTATTGCATATTCGGCATCGAAAAAAATTATTTGCATTCAAAACGAGAGGAATAGATCAGAATTAAGATCACACAGTTTAATATTGCTGGAGCCAAAACTAAACACTGATTAAAATTTAATCAACGACTTCTCAACGACAGTACAGTGACTTTCCAGTCTAGTATAGGTTTGCTTTGTTCAACGACTAAACATTACACACCTACTAAAACTTTGCAAATTATCCACACTCGTTATAAATTCCATAGCATCGCAAATTCCTGACGTTGTTCTGTTGTAGTTGGGTTAACGTCGGTTTATTTAACGACGTCGTTTCTCTGACACCCTGTATAAACTCGGGTCATGTGAAACTTTACACTGTTTGTCGGGAAACTGTAAAATTTTACAAGCATTGCAAATAGAAATGACAGTATGAGGTATTAATTTATGGTTGTCAACGTTGCTTTTGACCGATAAATGTTTTCTTACAAATTTCGTGTTTGTATAACTTCTAAGAACAACTTGCGAACCGAAAGTTTGTTCCATTACGTTTGTTTTTCAATGGGTTTTGGAACTCGGTAGTTTCTACTATTATTTCAATGAGTAAGAATAAAGAAGTTCACAAAGCCACATCCATTCTTAAAGCGTGAATGTGTGCAATGTTTCATTCGTATGTGAGCTCTATTTTTACACAAGTACTATATTTACGCACACTACGATTAATGGCTAATCATGACCAGAACATTGTGGGTACATTTGCATTGTAACCAAAGTTGGGGCGAATCTTCACATACTTACTCGTATTATTATGTTATGTAATGTTTGTATAGCATTTTTTTAAACACTCGTGTGATTGCGGTCTGTGTACTTTTTCTTACTAGTCTTATCTTAAAACCTATGTATTCATATTATCCTAATTTATTTCCAGCTTCCTGTTTCCAAACACGAGCTAATCTCTACTATAATTAGATCAAAATGCTTGAAATCTAATAATCTGAGTGATTTAAACCCAAAACATTGTGGCCTACTATTTCCTTGCAATAACGCGGTTATTTATAACCTCTATAAAGATTGTTCCAAGCTTGAAGCAAACGTCTTTGTAGAACGCAAGATTCATATATCTTGGAAGCTTTAAAGTTATGGCACTGCAAAGTTTCTTTTCAATTTCAGAACATTTAAAAACTGAACTAGCATATGTGAATAGTAGTTGTGAGCATTGTTTTATTCAGGCTCACCTGTGCCTTAAGATTGCTTGGAAGACATCACTCTTAGTAATAAGGCCGCCTGTTGTTAAATTTTTAACGCTATTTTTTGTTCTTATTTCTACTATTTTCTTAGAATGAAAATCGTCAACACATGATACAGATTTGGTAACATTTTTGTAAAATTTCCTTTTTTTCTTGTGTTCATAAACCGGTCAAAAGTCTTGCTATTTTAACATGCATTTTTTGCTATTTTTGCATGAATACTCATAAGTGTGTGTACATACCCCTCAATTAAACAACAGGGTTTTTGTAACATGCTATAATATAAAAAAATATAAATGCACATTATACTCCAAGTTTAATACATTTTTATACTCTGCAAAAATGGCAACGTCCTAAAGTGCCCTCGCTTAAATCTCTCCCCGAATGCGCCAGACGTCTCGTCGCTCCACAGCACAGGGCCGCGAATATAGGTGACCCGCTTCGTACGTTGTAGCTGCAACCAATGTATTAAATTGTACACATATACAACGTACATTCTGTCCAGATTTTTAGTAAAATGCTCCTTTTTGAGATCAATTGAGACGAGGGGTTGCTCAAGGAGGTTCTTTCGGCTCCCTACTCTTTCTGTTTTCCCAACTGCGCAAGGAAGATTATGTTTTCGAGTGTATCTATGTTTGTATGTAGGTATGTATTCATGAGGTTTACTTGGCACGACCTACAGCCTAAATAGCTTGATGGATTACAACATAAGTGGTGTTATTTGAATCGTCTTGATAGTGGAAGTGACCGTGTACAACATTTTATTAATTAGGTATAAACAATTCTTTTCTCGAATTTTATTAATTCAAAAACAAATTTCATCCTGGTATTGTTTTCAGAACGTGCGTAGGTTATATGACTTCCTTTACGATACAAAATACTTCTGAAGTAAAATCAATAACATGTGAATCAATTAAAATTGTAACAAGCTATAAAGAAATGTGACAACTGCTGTTATGATAGCATTTATTTCATACGCGTTAAAGCTCAAACTTAGTCTTCTGCCATGATCTGCTTGTTTGCTAATTTATTTTCGTGAAATAGCTTACACGCATTTTGTATTCAATTGCATAAAGAATTCTCATATAAACAGACTCAAAATCCCAAAAACACTTACTTCCTACGTAGACACAATGAATTACGAAAACCGCGGAATAAACTACTCCTTATTAGACCAGCATCTTCCAGCTATCGGCAACATCAATAAGAGCCTTCTTGAGTCGGCTCCAATCTTTTCGAGTTGAATTCTATTTTTAATTCAAGATCGGATAAAAGAGAGGACTGCACTTTGAGAGGAGCGCGGCAAGCATCATCCGGGAAATGCTTAGGAAACTGACTTAGCTAAGAGCCGCCGGCAGCGTTTGCTTTCCGATCTACTTAATTGCATTCACATTGTGAAACTGCGCGACTGCAATCGACCAAGCGAGCGTTAGCGAACGAAGCGTCTGTGCTTCAGCTTCGACAAAATGCTTTCGTATGTCCGGATATTATCTGTCTTCCTCTACGAGATGTTTTTTTCTTCCAAAAAAATCATTTCTCTGCTCAAAAAACCAAACTGACTCGACACAAAAAATCTGCATAATTATTGAACCTACTTACAAAATTTCAAGAGCTTCGGTTAGGGAGTGTGACCTGTAGAGGAGGACAGACAGAATAATCAAATATATTATTATATTAGTCCTATATTAGTCGTATGTTAGTCCTAAAAACTGTAGTCTTAATTAGAGTCTAATTCGACGAGAACTGTTTGCTGAAATCCCAGATAGTAAACTGTTTACTAACCAGTTTGTGTAACTTACTAACTATACTAGTTAAATAAAACTATTTCAGACTCACTGGCCGGCTCCAGTATGCAACGCGTTGCAACTAACTACCGGTATCAAGTAGCCAAATGGGTTTCTATAAATATCTTCAGTTATTTTAACCGTAGTTTCAGGTGCAGTAGTATTGAATAGACTTGAACCGTCGATTGTATGTAAAGGAATGTTTACAACTAGTAAACTTTAAAATGTCTGAGCGCTACGGATTCATGGTTATGTAATATTAGAAAACCAGTACCTGGATGACCGAGCTTTGCTCGGTATTTTTTTTTTTTAATTGTGTTTTTTGGAAAATAAACAATTGATTTTAGTCTAACCTCAAAGCAAACACTCATTGACTTCGTGTTACTTAACAACGCCATCTGCTGTTGTGTCGTTAAAGCAATTAGTTGCTCACAATAAATAGTATTATTATTCGCCAATAGATGTCAGGAAGAGTCATATTTTTCAGTTGAGACTACTCAAACGCCTCCTTTTTGTTATTTTTCTTCCAAGTGATTATCGATAAAACACGAATAAAATGACATTTTCTAAAAATGATTCCTAGCTAGATCGATTTATCGCCCCCGAAACCCCCTATATACTAAATTGTATGAAAATCGTTGGAGCCGATTCCGAGATTCCAATTATATATATATATATATATATATACAAGAATTGCTCATTTAAAGATATAAGATATATTTGACTTTTGATTGTTCCATCTTTACGAATCACGGATCTATTCCTTTTCAATACCAAAAACAAATTCTAATGCCAATCACGACAATGTAAAAATACCATCGGTATTCGTTTTTGGCACACGCAATTACATACACACACACATACATACACAAACATCAACCCCGCCGTTTTTATCTAATAAGGGAGACTATCAATTCAGTTGAGAGAAAACGTAGGCTGCTTCCGCACTAACTTCTACGTATGTGTTAGTCGCTCAATGCTTTTCATTGAACATCCGCGATTTGTTTGGGCATGCAGTGACGTCACAGTCCACGGCCTTCGCGGTCGGTCGACGACCCTCCTCGCGACACGTACCGTTACAGCACATCGATACCGATTTTACCGATGTCACATACACGTGCTCGAATGCATGGTCCAAAAACAAGGTCTAGCATTCAGCAAACACATAATGACGTCATCGTCATCCGCCTCTTTCGAACTTGTTGTAAATGACTTATTTCGGTCTTGCTTAAGCATCGATTGACGTTACTACGTGTTTCTGAATGCTATACCTGGTGGAGTATATTATTACACTATGGTCGAATGATGATTTTAATTAATTGCTCGATGACTCAAAGTAATCTATCTATATTCAAAATCTAAGTCATAAAGTCTCTATTCAATTGGGTAACGAAGATACAATTATGAACGTCAAAATCATAAGTAATATTGTCAAAAGAAAGAACAAAAACCCGACTGCAAAGCATTGTACCTTATGTCACTTCCACTATCAAGACGATTCAAATGACACCTTACGTGACGAAATCCATCAATCTGTTGAGGCTGTAGGCCGTGTCAAAGAAACCTCATACAAATATACATACATGCATATGTACAAACACTCGAAAAACATAACCATCCTACTTGCTCAGTCGGGTAAAAATAACTACTGCCTTTTTCGGAAAAAGAGCCACTACTCAGAAGAACAGGCAAGAAACTGAGGGGCATATTTTTTCCCCGAAGATTTCTAGCCTTATCCTACTGAAGTAAAATCGGTTCATGACCAATGTTCGCTTTCTTCATTCGTCTATGGTATTCGTATATCTCATCTTCTCCATCTCAGAATTCAATCCCTTCTTATTCATGTCGCCTTTCACACGGTTTCAGTTTTCATTCATTTATTCGAAATTACTAACTAGCTCTCTGACGGGCTGCCTAAAATATAATAAACTAGCTGTCCCAGCATACTTCGTACCACCATTTTTTTTCATTTAAATTTGTATATTTTATTTCATAAGAACCTTCTCCTGACAATAATAAACATAACAAAGAAAGAATTAGCGAAAACGTTCCATTCTTTCTCACGTGATGCGAATTGATGCGATGACCAAGGGAAATAGAGATTAATTTTTTTCATAAATAAAGGTAAAAATGAATAAATATTAATAAATTCGGGACATTTCCACACACGTTCGCTAACACCAAACTAAGCAAAGCTTGTATTATGGCTGCCAGAGACTGTTTTACATACATATTATATATATTTTTAATACATACTTAAATAGATATTTAACACCAGACATAGAACAAACACAAAATGTTCGTCACATAAATGTTTGCCCTAGGTGGGAATCGAATGAAATATGTTCGTAACATTATGATTTATGAAACGGGAATTACTCACGTACGATTTAGTAGATTATTCCGACTATAGTTTCAACCGCATTCGGTGGTCTTTATCAAGGCGAGTGCGTGGGCGCGGCTGCGTCTCGCATAGCACTATACCAATGCTATACTAGACGCAGCGGAGACGCGTACGAGGTATGGCATAAATCGTACTTGAGTAATTCCCGTTTCATCCTATCCTACTAATATTATAAACGCGAAAGTTTGTAAGAATGGATGGATGGATGTTTGTTACTCTTTCACGCCAGAACGGCTGAACAGAACTGGATGAAATTTGGCACAGAGATAGATTATAGTCTAGAATAGCACATAGGCACCTTTTTAACCGCGAGTGAAACCGCGGGGCGCAGCTAGTAAATCATAATGTGTGAAAACCACGTCAGTTTCCATAATATAATATGTTCGTAACTTTTGCCTCGCTTAAAAACTTTTCAAATGGTTCATAATTGTATAGTATGCAAACAGACTATAACAACCCTTTTTAAGCTTGCGCAAAGAAGCACCTAAATAGCAGAGAAAATTACCATAATACTAGCTCGGAAGAAGATTTGCTCCGTTACAAATGAAAGCCTTTGGGGGATGCGGTGTTCCAGTATTTATGCATGAAATAAGCATTACAAAAAGCAGAGCTCTTTGACTATGTCCCTCAGGGCTTTGCAGGAAAATTCTGGGAAGCTGAATGAAAAATGAGATTCCACTATTACGCTGTGCAAGTATTTCTATTCTTTGGTTAGCTCAAGTTATTATAGCGTGTATTCTTCCGTTTTGGAAATAATGGGTATTATAAGGTTCAGTTGACAATAGCACGGTTCTATGGTAAATACAGTCTAAATACGTCTTTGGACTTATTCACTCTGCAAAACTTCAAGGCTAGAGTGAATAAGTACCTTCTAGGTCGTCGTGCTCCATCTTAGACCGCAACGTCGCTTAACATCAGGCGAGTTGGTGGTTCAAACGCCAACCCATTCTACATAAAAAAATAAATAAATACGTAATTGAGAAACGTAGCTTAGTTCAATTATTGTATGTAGTAAAATTGTACAGCTATATGCCTCTTCCATGATCACTACCAAAAAATACTAAAACCTACACTAACTTTACAAAAAGCATTCTAATCAATGTTGGCGTTACGACTATTGCACTCAATTCAGCAAACTTACAGAACTTTCCAGTTACGAATATATAAATGTGGTCCAAACAGACCCCCTAGCTATACTCCGACCGAGCAGCCCAGCAGGGTCGGCATAAATTATGAGATTATTCCCGTCACTGTTGCACAGTATGCGGCTGACACCGATATTTTGGTCTCCACATTCTGGGGCCCAATTCTGGCGAGTATAATGCTATCTCGGTCACTCTCATTCATGAGTTGTTAACGAGAAAGAGAGACTGTGTTTAATGTCACAATCAACAGAATAAAGCTTTCAGATGTTCGTTATGCCCTGAAATTTATATGAAGTTAATGCAGACACAACATCATACCTACCTCCAGCACTTGCAACTATATACTATATCGATATTTCAAACTTGTTCAGTTTTGAATAGCTTTGAAATGTTTGAATTATGTACATTCGGCCTGAACAATATGAACCTTATGAACATTATGAAATAACCAAAATTTTAATACCAAATTGCGATTGTACAAAGTCGCAATTTTATTACTAAATAGAACGCAAGATACGAGTTTTCATTTGATACGAGTATGTCTGGTAATATCCTAAGTGGAATTCACTCCGGATTCCAGTCCATTTAAGAAAGATGTTAAGGTTTAAGGTTTAAGGTTTAAAGACATTTATTCTCAATAAAGACATTACATATCACTCACTTGAGAACAATACTAAACATCAACAAAATTACAATGTTGTCGTGTCTAGCAAGGCTACCAACCCTCTCAACGTATTCATTTGCTTAGAAGACTGTGATCGGCTATCAGGTATTGAGCAAGTTGTTTTTTGAATACGTTGAAAGAATTCATGTTACTTTTATTTTAGTATTTACATATAAATTAGGCACTGCCGTAATTCAAAGTCTTACAGGAAAAATAAAGATTATACTGGGTTGTTCCCGGTGGTCATCCCTGAGCAATGAAACTCTAAAATCTTTATGTACATAACTAGCTGTTACCTGCGACTTCGTTCGCGTTTATTCAGAAAATAGTATCCAAAAACCTTTCTCGTGCTATACCTACTGTAGCTCGGTAAGTATCAAATATCATCAAGATCCGTTCAGCCGTGAAAAGTCTACAAACAGACAGACAGAGTTACTTTCGATTTAAAATATTAGTATGAATAAGTATGGATGATTCAATGATAATGGTTCTTATTTATCCCTGGCCGAGAGTCCATTCGCTCTTAATTCTAAAGTCAACGGTCGTTTTAACAAAGGTTTCGGTGCTTCTTATTTTAAGATAGCAAGAATGTTCAAGACAGACGGACACTAATGGGGATATATGCCTAAAGAACGCTAGCTCGTTATTTTGTACGGCGTATATTCTTCAGCATCTTACAGAGAAAAACATCTTACAAAGACGAAGTGTCTTATATTTTTATCCTTTACGGTCTTATTCACGTACAGTCGTACATACTTAAAATAATAATATATATAAATAAAAATAAAAAAGTCGTTAGAAACGTTCTCATAAATATCTATTGAAATAGGTTTCCCGGAACAAAATGTTCAACTAACGAACGGAACTTTTCTATTCGCATTAGTATGTTTTCATAGAATTTGGGAATATTATCGCAAAGTTACGGCGAATTCGACGAAGTTTTAGGTAAGTACGATATACGAGTAATATATGCTTTAATATTTATTTTCGTAAGCCGATTATAATTCTGATATGTATAAGGACCTATACTCGTACATACTTTACTTATAAATAGCTGCCCCACTAAATTTTACCTGATACTACTGGTAGTGCTCACAGTGTAGCTTGACTAGGTGTTCATAGCCGATCACCGATGCTAAGCAACAGACGAAACGGTCAGTCGTAGGATGGGTGAACGCGGGTGGCATTTACAACTGAGCGCTACCGTGGCTCGGATGACACGTTAAATTGTAGGCCCCGGTTGTTTGTTCCATGACAGCAATCGTCAAGCCATGTCAGAGTCAGAGGCCATCGGGCGGCCTAGTAACTCTGACATCAGGGTTAGCCCATACGAGCTCCCTTGTTTTTTTTTGCTGTGAATTATAGTTGCGTGAGTGAATCCAGGAAGTCTCGAGTCCCGACCAATAAAATGCACGGAATCCTTTATTCCGGGACAATTCGACGAGCTTGCCCTATTTAAATATTGCGCGATGCGCTTCTAAAAGCGTGCGCGGCCGCGATCGAACCGGGTAATTTATTCTGGTTAAGTCAAATTATTCCTGCCCTGTTTTTTAAAGTTACCCAGTTCAGTAGCCTTTGCAAAGTAGGTTACTTATTTCAGAAATTTTAATGTAAACTAGTCCTTGGGAAACATCAGCATAAAGACTGGCAACCAATCATTCTAACTAAGCTATATATTATAACTTGCTATGCTTATAGCCACTGTAGCGACTTTTATTTTTATTTCATTAGACGAAGTTCACAAAATTAATGCTTCGATAACGCCTATATCGTATTACGAGCAATGAGCATCTTGTAATTATAGAGCCATCGAACTCTCCGAAAGAACGAATTGACATAGTTTTCTTAACATCCTAACAATACTAATGTATAATTTACTAGCTGTTTTTCCCGCGGCTTCGTTCACGTTTTATAGTCTATGTCAATCAGGAATAATGTAGCTTTCTAATGGTGAAAGAAATTTTGAAATCGGACCAGTAGTTTTTGAGTTAATTCGTTACACACATACTTACATACAAATCTTTCCTCTTTATAAAATTAGCATAGAATATAGATGGGAACCTTAGGCGTATATCACACTACCGCCGCATCCCACTTCGATGTGCAGAGCGACGGATATTCGCATGCACTTCTCCGCACAGAGACGCGATCAGTCAAGTCAGTGTGTCATACCCTGCGGTTTTTTGTATACAATTTAAGATTTTACAGTCAAAGTTAAATTTCGCATCAACGTACACCGGAGCGGTTTCCGATACAGGGGTTTGCGCCTTAGTTTCATAAGATTTTTGTACTTAAATAAAATAATTAAAAAAAAAAAATGGAGGCTACAAAGGGGCTTTAATTCAAGGTGTACACGTGTACAGTGTTACACCTTTGCACATAATATCCTCTTATGAAAAAATTGTTTTCGCCGTCACTCAAATCAAAATGGGCACGTTATTGTTTTTCGGTGCCAATATTAAATTGACGAAAGGGCAACCGAAAAGGGAAACAACGTACTCGTAACATCGTTTATAGACCTATTGACTTGTAACGGGAAATGTCCTTAGAAGCTCTCCGCATAGAGGGTACTCAAGGATTGAAGTACGAACTTCTTTCAAGGAGTCCTAAAGGTTCCGAGCCATTGACTCGAAGACACAAGAGTTCGTTGTACGCCACTATTAAAACAACTTTGATATTTTCTCGTCTCTAGACCTTGTCTTTTCATATTTGTGGACTAATTAAAGGCAAACAATATCTAGAGTTATATTTGGATTCAATTTGGAAAGATGACGTGACGTGCCTTTGTGTTTCGGACTTAGATTAATGATAACGGAGTATATTCTGCTTGTCTTTCATGATAGCTCGCCTTCTACTTACTTAAGGTTTAATGAAACGTTTTTGTAAATAAATCGAACGAAAGGTTTACTTGAGCTTGCCTGAAACTTTGAAATTAAGTCGCTTGTCCGCGTTTTCCATATTTTACAGATCCTGGAAATGTTTGCGTAAATTCACATTAATGTCTCCGTCAGCAAAGTTTGGTGCCAAATGGTTTTACTAAGTTAAAAAACAATTCATATTTTCATCTGAAGAATGCTTCTCGATTCTTATAAATCATAGCTTTCGTTTCAAATTAAGATGCACACATCGAAGGTATTTAAGACCGCGTATTGCACATCTTAAAAGTCGGATTGTTCCTGATAACCACCAGATAACTTACCAGAGAATCTAGGGAATTGGCTTTTTATACATGCAATATTGCACTAATATCTATCTCATTATAATGGCCACTCTTCTCACAAAAAATGTCTGATTACAAAGATGGCTGGCACCCTATTCTTACACAATTCTAGATATTTTTTGTTCGTTGTCTATCTCGTTTGAAAAGTCATAATACATAGTCAAAAGTGAGAATGAACAAGATGAAATCTCACGCGTCAGAATATGGAGGGCCTGAAGGGCTATTCTTACGGAGTGAAATTCAATATCACCATTTTTAGTCCCTGTTGCTCTCGTTTGAAACGTCATAGGTGTGAGAGAGGCCAAGATAAAATCTCATGATGATCATGATGAGAGATGAGATTTTATCTTGGCCACTCTCACACCTATGACGCTATAAACGAGAGCAACAAAGCCGAAGAAAGATGAGATGAAAATCTCAAATCTCAGAATATCCCTGGAGTGTGATCGTGATGATTTCTAGGAACTTAGGGTACCCGGAACAAATGCTTCGAGGAGACCTTCCTCATTTCACCGATATTATACTATAATGGATCGATAAATTGCGTAGCATTTCCGTGCATCTAATGCACGTTCATCTCAGGCAGTGTATCTGTATACCTAAACTAGTTTAAATACGTCTACAGCGATTTGTCTCGCTCTGGGGGTATACCATGAAATCCTATTCAGATGATGGTTACGTTTTCTTTTCGATTTTGCGCGACCATGGACCTTATTCCACGGCGATACGATTCGCGGTCTCGCAGCGTCGGAAACAAAACACAACCATCATGGCTATACGATTTCATCGTAGGCCCCCTGCACATGTTGCGTGTGCCGCGAAGATAAGTTACGTAGACAGATCGCGGATCAATTAATCCGGTTTCAAGATTCATACTGGCTGGCACATGCGTCATACTCGTGATCGGGTGCTGCTTACGGGTCGCTGGTCTGCTCGTGGTGTACTCACAATGCAATAAGTAAATCTGAAAACCTTTAACCTAACCTTAGATTAAGACTTAATAACTAACCCCCCTCTACCTGTATTTCCCTTAAATAAAAATTAAAGATGTATGTTAACAAAAGTCACGGTCCCCGGAGTCCGTGGAGTGTAATTTTTAAATAATAAAAAAAAAAACAAACTAAACTCGGCTGAAATCAGAAATAGTATAACGTAACGCGTAGTATACTTTATGCACCTGAGTTTAAGAACCACGTGTAAACGCTTGTCTTACCACCTCTAAAAGTACTAAAAATTTCAAATAAACTTTACAAGATTGCACGCTTGACGGGGTGTTTCCAATCCACTGCCTATTCAAACCTCGAGAAATATGATAGTTAAATCATTTCTACTTCTGTTTGTAAACAAGTGTAAGTACTCGACTGTTAACTTGGTAAGCAGCTTTGAGAAAGTTCTCCACAAAGAAGCAATAAGTAAAACAATCTGCTTAAAAGTTTCCTTTTTAAATTTTTTCTTCAACTTATCTTAACAAAACATGTAGCAGCCGTAGATAGATAAATAAAAGGGTGTAGTAATAACATATCGTCAAGCCTTTCCCCCGAGGAGCTGACGGAGGTGTAACACAACACCCACACTTCGCCGGACGATATTCAGTCCCAAATGTTACAGGGGGCGAGCCTGTCGCCATATACCGGGCTCCGGTCATGTAGCAAATGACATACAATACGCACATATGTCCACACAATGAAGAAATTGGTGCGTTCCATAGGCTGGGTTCGAACCCGCTACCTCTGGCTTGAGAGGCGGGCCTTCTCCCAACTAGGCTGCCATCGTTAAAATGTATCACTCTATTAACAACTTCCATAATAGAAAGTTTGCTAAATTCGCGAAATAATACGAATCGCCATAGAACGAATAGACTGCTTAATTTGTTCTAAAACTTGTTCACTTTAACCAAGAGAGTACGACTACATAACTCCCTTACGTATACCTACACCCTGTAGAAATTAAAGTGGTGCGGTGCGGGATTTCCTCTCAGCTGTACAAGTTGTACTTGAACCCATCTGCTCTAATGCTAACGCGTTATTAAATGCAGTCTCGCCAACAATACAACAAGTTTTGCTGTTGGACGTGACCTAAATAATGTTTGCGGGCGGAATGTTCTATTGTTCTATCACGACACGCGCGAATTTTCGGGAAAATAAATAACAATATAACTAGCAGCTTACCTCGAACGAAGATCTCGCAAATCTTCGCTACCCCTCGTCTGATTTAGCTTATATACGAACTTAAAAGTTCTATTAAGAGTCCGGCGGCCTAACTAACTTCGCATTGGCTTAAGGTATTCTATAGCCATTTCGTCTAGAAGAAGAAGACGAGCGAAGAGAGTTAGTAATGATACTGACGAGCCTCTAAAGTTACCTACAGAGTGACAAAGTGCAATTTCAATTTTTTTTTATGACTTTTGCACTTCTTTAATCATTCTTAAGTATCTAAGAATTTCCCTTGTATTATGGATTCATTTAACAGCTAATGATGTAGACAACCTCCCTATGTAATGGAATTTATGATTTGTTTTGTCTCTCTATTGAATCAATCAGTCAAAAGTGACCCCTTAAAATGCGGATATTTTTCATAGCTCTATTTTCGCTTGAGAACGTTTTAAAAAAAAACCAAGAACAAAGGGGCGGAGATATTGTTAATTTAATTGTACATGCTAAATTTCATCATAATCTGACAAAAGGTTTTCAAGAAATTTGAGTAGCGCGTTTGTATGGAAATTTCAGAGCGTCGCGGCCCTCTTAAGATAAACTACATGTCTGCAAAATCACTTGAAGATTGCAGTTCAACGATACTAAAGTTATCGTCGGACAAACATTACGAATGCAGAGTTGTCCCAGTAGAATCGGAAACCTCGCTACGCTCGATTAGTCAGAAATGTTCAAGACGGGTGAAATATACGCGTTTGTCAACTTGAAGCTCAGTATCAGCGTCGTCAGTTGGTTCTAAAACAGTCTCAGAATAGAATAGATTATTTTTTATTGTCATTATGTAACAGATTCTTAACAATTTAATTTAAAAAAAAAAATGAAGGATGTAATGCATCGAAAACAGTATTACGAAGTATTCAGAATAATTTTCATGTTGATATTTATAATGAGTGCTCAGAGAAACGTAGACACGTAATTTCATTTACGTGGTTAAGTTTTTCTTAGTAAAAACTATTAATTTTAACATGAAAATTATTCTGAATACTTTGTAGTACGTTTTCAATGCATTGACAGGGGCAAATTTCAATAATACATTTTATAATTTCAAATCTAATAAATACATATAATACGATACGCGAGCAAGTGAGACAGCTGCCGTGTCTTACCATACACCTTAACAAGTAGACACATGTATGTAGGTGTTATAAAATTCTGCTTAATTCAGTGGTGGTATGTTTATGTATGATTTTTTCTTATAAAGAATAATTTTTGCGTGTCGGTTTCTGCCCTTATGTGGGTGTTTGAGTGGGTGGATTATAAAAAGGCTCAGCTCTTGCGTAATGTACTTAGTTTGATAAAATCTCCATTTCACTCAAAGTTGACCGATCACTCATTCTGTAAGTTTGGAAAACGGCTTTTGTTTTCAACCTTTTAAATATTAATAGAAAGCCTGATAGAGGTTGAAAGGTGAAACCTGAAAAGTCGAAGCTTAAATAAATCCCGTAATTTTGGTTAATCGATGTTTTGGAAAAGTTACTTCACCAGGTCGGGTTATGGTGGTTAAAGATTTGAAAAAAAAAATAGTGGAGTTGAGAATCTTCTCCTTTTTGAAAGTCGGGTAAAAAGTGGACGTGAATGTTCTTTGTTCTTTGCGCTTCTCTCCCCTTTGAAACCTTTTGGGGTTCTACGGATACTCACTATTACATTTGTACCCTCAATCGAGGAGTTTAAGGGAGTTGAAATTCTAATAAATAGTTCTCATAGTCTTATTGTCTCATCAAATCGTCACGCCTTTCCCCCGAGGGGGCTGGCAGAGGTGTAATACAACTCCCACACCTCGCCAGAAATATCGTCTTATTTCATCGGGATATTAAGTTTAAAGTTAGTAATAAATTAATTATACAACTAAAGATAACAGTGACAACAAAGCAGAAACAGTTTTATCTCACTCACGTGTTATTTTTAGCACCTGATAGTGAATCCCATAAATTTTCTTTCTCAGTGATAACGTGGCACCGGTTGAAGGCACATAAATATGACAGTGCAGGATTAAATCCTATTATTTTGACAAGTGTTTGCAGAGAACTCGTGTTATTACGAAATACTGGTCTGTCTGGTGATTCTGAAATGTGAAAATAGCAGTACTTACTTAGGTACTAATTGTTACAAAATAAATGTTAAAAAGTGAGGTGAGTGAGTGGAATGGATTCGAGTGAGTAAAATAATTGTGTAGGGGACGAATCCAAAATTTTGAAAATCTTTTTTTTTTTTAGGAAATCTTATACGTTGTGAAAATTATTGCGTACTAAAGTCGTTGAATTTATAAGAATAATATACATAAAAGCTTTATCAAAAAAAAATAATTTTCTATGAAACTAAGTTTTGGCCTTACTTTTTAAACACATTACCTCCCACGTATTTTGCTCGCACGTTTTTGTTTACGTATTTTTTGTCAGGATTAGGTTACCGGTATTAACCTATAGCCTAACACAATTGCTTAACCCACACACAATTTGTAAATGTTGTGGGAGAAATTAATCCTAAGAAAAGCAGTTAACAAAATCTTTCGCCTAAATGTTTGAACTCTCTCTAATCACTCTCGAACAGCACTAGGTACTTAAGTAACCTCAAGTATTTAACAATAAAAAAAATAATAATGCATGAAATTGTTCCATCAATTTCTTACCCAACTGCTTGTACATAAATGTACAAAAGATGACGGTAGATGGTACACACGACTCTTTGGCAGAGTTGGCCAGGAAGCTACGGTCCAGATAGGCAAAGGCCGGAAACTTGACTTGGAAAGAGGGAAAACTGTCCGCTAGATACAGGTAAAATTAATATATGACACGACGTACGCATACCTAACATACTTTTATAGAACACAATGTGAATTGGATACGAATGCTTACGATTTTTCCCTCCCTTTCAGTACTTATTTGAGTATCATGTCAACATTTGCATATTAGAAAAAGACTAACGTAGTAAGATGTCTTAAGTAAAACATGAAATTAAATAGTTTGCATCCAGCCCAATCAACTTTTACGTGAATTGTTGAAAAAACAGAGATGTTTGTTTAATGCCATTATTAGACAATTACTAACTTCAGGCCATTATAGTAAGCTATAATCCTTTATCGAACAATTAAAACAACATACCTAGATTGACATATAAAATTAAAAAAAAAAAAAAAAACATAGACACAGACATAGTCTTCTTATTAGAACTCTGTTTAATACCATTACTAGTGTTACAAAAAACACTCATTTACCGTTCAAAGTTGCTCTGAACCCCCCAACCACATTTCTGCAGCCAAAGTTAGAAGTTCTTTGAAGCGCATCACCGTAACGTTGACTATGCAGGTTTACGATACCAAGATCTCGCTCCTAACTGGAAATAAACACTCCTCAACTAAACGGGTGAAAATAAAAGAGTGCTAACTGGTTAGAGAGTATCCACTGTCGACCGCCAGTTCTATTACTGGCTACTACCGAACCGTGTATTTCTACATTGGACTCTATAACGTGAGGCAGCAGTGTGACTTTTTGACTTTATCTGAAATAGAATGTATTCTTAATTTCGTACAGATGATTCCCGAAATGCAATCTTATTCATAGACCTCGTTCCATCGTCTTTGTTTTGGAATAAAATGTCATTGATGACTTGCATATTATTGTTCTCCATATTCTGTAGTCTTTATATATATC
Source organism: Peribatodes rhomboidaria (assembly GCA_911728515.1). NCBI lineage: Eukaryota > Metazoa > Arthropoda > Insecta > Lepidoptera > Geometridae > Peribatodes > Peribatodes rhomboidaria. Next base: position 12,050,949 of record OU452179.1, on the reverse strand, counting down.
TTAATCAAATTGCTGAGAAAAGCATTGTTTCTTAACGCGTGAACATTTAACACTACATTTGCCAATCTCTCGAAAACATTTCCGGTAGCCACACCAACCAGCTCCAAAGAGCCATATCAATCTTCATTAATCTAACCCAATAGTCACAGACAAAAGCTTGAGGTAGTAAGTGATTGGTAACTTGGTTATTTAGTATATTTATTGTCTCGGCGAGCAAAACAGTCACCACATTTTGATGCCCGTTCCGCCCCTGGACAGTTGACATGAATATGCTAATATATCTGGTAACAACATCGGTAAACTAACTTTCATGAACATGCACTAAATTTAAAATGGCACTTAGACTTCCGGACTTGAAGATGATTTGATTTGTATCTCCAATTTTTATGACTCACCTGATAAAGTATGCATCATGTCCGTGTCTAATCAGTTTTGTCAGTTCACGTGATAGATTTGTTCTAAAGAGCGTTCTGAATCGTCCCGATAGTCATGTTCCCATCCCAGTAAATCTTCGAAGCAATAAAATGTAAAAGTGTTATCACTGAATAAGCCCGCGGCTGACATAGTTATAGCATCTGGCATCCGTACGTCGTTCACCTCGTTACGCGTTCACCACATTTCGATTTTATTGTTCGAGGCACTTGTCTCGTGCAAATTGGATCGTTGCAGTTGCGCCACGAGGACGTTCACAGAGCGGTCCTGTTACGTGGACATCAAGTTTTTATTCATTATGGTTGATGGAGATCGATTGATAAGGGTTCAGTGGTCTCGCGTCACTGATGCCTCATTAATTAGCCCGGCAGGCGAGTGGTCGTACCTCTTCGTCGCACCTGGTGGCTGGCTCGCACCGAGCTAACTCGCAGGCCTCGCAGCCAGTCTTCGGTCGGCCGCTGTCGGGGACGCACGCCCTTTGTCCTCCACGACACGACACCACACGCCGAACGCGACCCTTTTAAATCTTTAAATATTTTTAGTACACGGAAATCGCGTGTCAGTTTTGTACCAATAGAGGAGTGCACACAGGAAGTTTGTGCTACTTTGCTATCGAACGTTTTACGTCGATGTGATTGTTTACCGTATTGTCGTAAGGTGAGTTTGTTTATACCCCGATCAGCTGTGGAACAGAAGCTTATCCTATACTACGGAGATTGCACGAAACGTATTAAGTACTGAATCTAAACATCGTGTTTGTTTTGAATAATTTTACTAGTTTGGAGTATGTGAGGATTAAATTATGTAAACAATTCAATGTTGTTGAAAGAGTTATCTAACGAGCACATGTCTATAGCGTTACTGATGTTAAATAAATAATAGAAGACCGTTTGTAAGAATGTGTCTCGCGCAGTACCCAGTAATTACTGGAGTTGTGCAAGTGCTAATAGCACGTTCCATTAATTAACACAAAGTACGCGTACCAGTGCTTTTAAGTTATTAATTACACTTTACCAACCGTTGCAAGCATTACTTATGGGTAATAACTTAGCAATTTACTGAAGCAAGCCATGTACATTACAAAAGTAAGGCAATGCGCTGTTACTTTGACCAACTATTTAAAATATTGCCGGGTAGTAATCTTGCAATAAATCCTCATAATTTGTCTTAAAATGTTATATCCCGGATCTTGTAATTTAAATCAGAGCAGCGCCAAGAAGAAACCCTTTGAACATATTTTAAGATTGAAGAATTTATAATTCTTAGGTTTCATTAAGTACGTCATAACTCAGGCTGAAAATTCCTAAAACCGTTGTGCATCTTGTAAAGTATCCTTTAAATAACGTTTAAACTAACTTTAAAATGTTGGACTCGACCTGCTTTTGTCTTTATTATTAAATAGCCCTTTTGCCAGCGACTTTGCTCCCGTTTCATAGCCTATGTCAATCAGGAAAATGTAGCTTTATAATGGTCAAAGAATTTTTGTAATCGGATCAGTTATTTTTGAGTTTATTTGTTACAAACATACAAAAACTCATTTTTTTTTTTTGATAATATTAGTGTAGATGTTATCCCATCACTTACAAGATCACTTAGTTTCTCATCACATAAATAGTTGTAATATTATGTCCAATAAAATTTTTAGAGGTACATATGTAAGTTTGAAATTCAAACTGAATTGTACTCAGCTTAGCGGGCCATCCCTTGTAGTACTTCATATTAAATAAGCTTGGCTAGACTTTGCTTAATGTATGGAAACTTTAAGTTCTACACAATCGGTTAGACTCTCAAACCCGCGTCCAACTCAAGCAAAAGTAATCTTATCTATTTTGTGCTGAATTGCAATCATTCATCTGATCTTGACCATATCTTTGACTTATTGATATCATACTTCACGAGAAAATACCTTTACTTCAGTGACTGTTCCATTTTATTCTGATAAATACTTACCATGTTCTTAATCTGGGTTATTGTATAGCAAATCAGCTTGTAAGTTCAATTTGATTTTATGTGTCTTCATTTATATTACTCAGGTACTTTTTGTACTATGTATGTTTCATTAACTTTGATACGTTGTTGCTTAATGCCATGAACTCGTCATTAAACACGTAGGTATTTTCAATCAGATCAAATGTAAATGCGAAAACCTAGTATTGTATCTCCAATAACTCGCATACGCTCGAGCGTCTACTGATAATTATCTACATCTACACCAATGTTATCAATAGGTCATTCTGGTCTGATTAATTATAGCCAATTAATTTACTTGTTCAATTTAATTAATCTAAAGCTTCTATATTGAAATGTATTTGCTTGAATCTCTATAAATGGTTTAAATGCTTTCTATAGGTAGGTATTCATCATGAATTCATTAAAACCATTAAAGCTATTTTACTGCTTAAGATTTCATTACAATAATCTTAATTGTATCGTGGATGTGCTTGCTAATAAGTGTTTCTCTCGTAATTGCTTTTATAATATCTCTTGCATCTTGCTCTCTATAAGGAACTTGTTATCCCGCAAAATATATAATGTTCACACACCTCTCTATGTACATTGAGATCCTATCTTATGTACAAATGTATGTACCTATCTTAGTTCTACCTACGAGTATTATTAGAATCAGTAATATGTGTGGCTTTCAATGCAATACATATATTCATACCAAACTAAACTGTGTTGGTAGTTGGTGAAAAATAAAGCCAAGTTGAAGCTCTTTAACTTTTTTTAGTAATGAATGCGGTAACAAATTTAAAATCGCCGCAATTCCGCCGCCAAGTCTTGCGGCATTTTCTCGTTTACTCTTGGTGACTTATAATTGGCCGGTGATGGAGCTCCCTTTATAAGTAATTGAATTATTCAATTTCACTCACATTAAGTTTTTTTTAATGGCTAGATTAAAACCTTGGAAGAGACAGAAAAATCTTTTAAGATATCTTTTTCTTATTAATCTAGATTTCTAGATTACGTGTTCAAAACTAGGTCAAAGTCATTTGGTGAAGCAACAGCTAAAATTCAAAGTCATAGAAATACAGACAATAGAAATCGAAGTATTCTGCTGCATTGCATCTTCAATGTTCTTTTCTTTCCTTTATATTCAACCAAGTCCAGAATAAATTAGCAAAACTTTCTAACGCTTCTGAAATATGAAACTACCCAAGTCGACATTTATGTTTGTCTGCACGAGATTGAAGTGGAACAATATTATGTGGTGTTTTAACTGTTCTACGTGTTTCGAAGACTATTGATCGGTGTACTAAAATACACTGCTAACTACTCTAGTGGCACTATGACTTTGTAATTTAGTTACAAACTACGAGGTTGTTCTGAACCTTGTTCCAAGTGTTATTTAGACAACTTAATACCGTGTCAATAATGAAAATAAGTAAACGTAACCTCAAAATGATTTTAAGCCACATTGACGAGATTTAAGACTATGAAGTTTGACCCTATCCTTTTGTTATCATATTGATTTCAACATGATTATAACATTTTAAACTAGCGATTCGCTCCGGTTTCGCACGGTACCTATAAACCTCCGTGAAAAACTATCTAACGGATGGTGAAAACTGCATCAAAATCCATTCCGTGGTTTAAGTGGAATTAGCGGATATACAGACAGACAGAGGTACAGACGCGGAAAGCAACTTTTTTATACTATGTAGAGACATGTGGAGAAGTTGTAATATCATAAAACCTTAACGTAATCATTATGACTTATTCTAACTCGGTTATCGTCACTTCATATACAGTTTTATGTGATTCATCAGCATACGGTTGGTACTTATATTCGAAACGGTCTTTTCATATAATATTGCAGATAAAAAATGTCGCAGATGGTCCGATAAAATTCTTACGATTATCTCTTTCCTTTCAACCCGACAAGCTCCACCAAAACCATGTCAAGCTTAAATATAATCCGACAATGATTAAAAGAAGCAATCAAGAAGGAAATGATAATGTTTTATCATACCACATGCACTCGTGTGCCAAATGCAAAAGAATTGTCGGTATGCCAAGTTTTTGTTGTTATTTGTATACCAAACAGTAATGCGATGGATGATCGGTCAGCGGTCAGTCCAATCAGCGATCGCATTAAGAGGCATATTTTTAAAGTCTTCACTTTAATGTAAACAGTGATATCAATTACGTTGTATTCCTATAAGTATGTTGAGAATAGATATGGAGAACCTTTTTCCTTTGCCATCATTTCTTGACTATCTTCCTCATCCCATAACTCAAGTATCGCCTTTCTCAGAATTTCTATATCTTCATCATAAGAAAGTAGGTATATCGGCATATTGAACTTATCATTGAATCCTAAACATACAACAAAAATTGCTTTTGTACTACTTTCTTTTTATTATTAGTTTGATGTAAGTATACGTATAGACGTATAACTATAATCAATACTTACCAAACGCACACCTATATTATCAAGAAAATTCATGTTTTATATATTTTTTGCAAGTCAGTAAAAAAGAAAAACTTCGCACTTTTAATCAAAGAAACCTGAAGTAGTCATAGTACTCGATTTAGCTCTCTGGACTTTAAAATCTCGAAAACGGAAAACTCCAGCCATTGTATGAAGACTTGGAATGTTTTGCTCAGCATTGCGTCATCAAAGTTACATAAAATTATGCATATAGAAATATCATGACCACCGGACCGTCTTACTACAGATTTTAACAAGATTCTTCTGCTTGGTTTTGTTTTAATAGTTTCACGGTGCCCGCGTTTGCTCTGTGTGACTTTTTGTTCAAATGGTTTCTGTTTATCGTTTCTTATTTTATTTACAATGAGAATAATTTTACTTGGCTTGAAATGTTTAAGTCAACATCGCCATTTATTTTCCAAAATTAGTTTGAACCGCAAACAAGTTTATCTCGCTTTAGATTATTTGCAATTTGTTGTTAGAAAACATTAAATTGGCTCAATTTTCATGATTGTCTGCGCAGTTTACTTCAAAATGTTACAAGTTCTAGTGCAGTAGACTCATTTGACTTCTCAAAGACTCGTTCTGTGATGTCGTCTAAAGAAGTGACTCGTTAAAAGTTCACAAGTTCGAAACTATCTTAAGAATAGCATTTAGTAGCAATAACCGCTTCGTGTTTCTTACATTCATGATATATATTATATATGTACTGTATATTGAGCTATTGTATATTGTATATTGGCTAGGAGGCTCATATGCGACGAAAAGTTAGTCGCTACGAGACTTCTGAGCCTTGAACATCGGCGTAAAGTGGCGTGTTTGGCTATTTTTTACAGGCTGCATTTCGGTGAATGTGCGTTGGAACTGCATGACCTAATCCCTTCTTCCCCTTTTTACATCAGAACAAGTCGGAAAACGCATACGTACCATCCCTACTTAGTCGACATTCCACCAACTCGTACTAAACGGTTTGCCTCCACCTTCCTAATACGAACCGCTAGGGTGTGGAACACCTTGCCATCGTCTGTATTCCCGACTAACTATAACCTGGGTATCTTCAAGGCTAGAGTAAATAAGTACCTTCTAGGTCGTCGTGCTCCATCTTAGACCACAATGTCGCTTAACATCAGGCGAGTTGGTGGTCAAACGTCGACCTATTCTAGATAAAAAAAAAATATATAACTATACGACTCAGCACTCACGATTCATGCTGTATCTTAAATGTTGTAAGTATTAATCTATATCAGTATAATTTATTTCATAATTATAATTATGCAGTTTTACTGGTTCATTTTGTAGCTCATTTCCATAAGCTTTAATGCAAAGTTTATATGGGGCTCTTAGCTTCAACTTAAAATAGCCATTAGAGTCTAATGAATACTTCTAGCTTAGCCTGTTTTCTTTGCAGCAATCTGTAGATTTCATCAACTTATAAACTTGCTTCTACGCTTTTAGTAATGGACCCGTATGTATTTTTTTCCATAAACTGTCTTTGTTTTGAGAAAGATTATAATTCTTTTTTTAATCGTGCTGCTACATTTATAGATTACAAAATAACCCCTATAAATGCTCGTATTAATAGTTCTGCTATTAATACGATAAAGTAATAACAATATGGTATTTAACATATTATAGCATTGTTTACTTAGCGTATCTGCTGAGTAAACAACGATTTTATTCATCACCAATCGTCAAGCAAAAACCACATCCCTTAATTTACTGATATTCAAAACACACCTTTGTTTTCAATATCTTAACAAACACAAATTGTTAATAATCCATACTCAGTATTAATTATCCTTTTGTCAACGTTCCGTTCTGAGAAACCTTATCTGGATCTCGTCGGTAATTTTCGTTAGACCGTCTACGAGCTTAGTAGGTACCTTTATTCAGCTAAAGTTAAAGGTTTTCTACCTGTTCAAGGACTTCTTTTTGTGCGCAACACAATAACTCACGCCTTGGTTACCTTAAATTATATTAAATTGTATTTTCTTGGTATCAACACCTAGTATTCGTACCTAGTCATACCATTAATATATTGAGGTTCCATTTTATGTTGATAACGGTATAAGGGATAAAATGTAAGATTGTTTTTTGCAAAGGCTGAAAACTTTTATTAATGTTCCGTGTTTTTTGTACAGGCAGTAGGCATTATCTGAGATAGATCTCTATCCCTGATAGTGTCTATAGAGGAAACATCTTACGTGTTATTGCTTTTTTATCAGGTGAAAGTGTGACCCAACCTAAGCTTTCTGAATATTTATGGCACATATATTTCAGTGATACATTCCAACAAATGTATTTTCTGTATCATCTGATCGAGGTTCAAAAGCTAACATAAGGTTTCCTATTCATTAGCTTTTTCATGTTAAACGAGACAGAGATTATAAATACAGACGAGAGATCTAGAGCTTCTGTGTTTGGGACAAAAATGTTCTACTCTAATCAGACATCTTGAAGTTTGAAATCTAGATTTGGCCAATTATAAAATGTTTTATTGTATTATAAGATAAATGAAAGGTATCTCCTTTGAAGCCAATTTCTTTTGTGTTATGACAGGACCCTTTCTAATTTCCAAGATAAAGTCTGGCCTATAAAAACGTTATATTTTATGATAACATCGCTCACAGATTTATTCGTTGCGCTCATTATGAAAATTTGACTATCTGCAGTTTGTTTTATAGAAACCTGACCTCGGAATACTTGTACAGTGTTTTGTCTTTTTCCTTTATTTTCGACCCCCGACGCAAGAGGATGGGGAGCTATTTTTGACGTGCCTCTGGGTGTGTCTGTCTGTGGCATCCCAACGGATGAACAGATTTTGATGTTGTTTTTATTTGTTTGAAAGGTGAATTGGTCGGGGTGTTCTGAGCTATGTTCGATGAAAATCGATGTCCGGGTTTTTTTTTAATTTCTAGTATTTTTTAAACTCAGTTCAATAAGACAAAACACTGTATACTATTTCGAGGCTATACGACGTTTATTAGTAAAAGGGGGTATAATATAACTGCTGAAGTATTTTCCATCGAAGTTATGACCAGAAAATCGTAAACACGTTATTGCGAACCGTTACCGAGCACGTTTAAGACCACTATAAACCTTTGTATTCTTATAATCTCGGCAAATTTGATATTCCACGACCTTCTTTCTAATTCAAATGTTAATACGCTTTAATTAAAACTTTTGTTACTGTAATAACAAAATGGGTGTTGGTCTGCTGATCCTAAAATCAAAAATCAAATCAAATCATTAATTACGCAAAACATGGGTAAATTTTACAATTTAAAAAAAATATATTTTAAAAGTAGCTGAGCCATGTCTTAACCTATCGGTATGCGAAAATAACATTGTCAGTGTATAGAGTTATTACATTAAACATTACAGAGTGTATAGAATATCATATGGGCAATATCAATAATAGGTACCTATCGAGCCGCAATAATGACTATGTAAGTTTTATTATGGAAACTGACGTGGTTTTCACACATTATTCTACTAATATTATAAACGCGAAAGTTTGTAAGAATGGATGGATGTATGGATGTTTGTTACTCTTTCACGCCAGGCTTAACAGATCTGGATGAAATTTGGCACAGAGATAGATTGTAGTCTAGAATAGCACATAGGATACTTTTTAACCGCGGGTGAAACCGCGGGGCGCAGCTAGTGATTTATGAAACGGGAATTACTCATGTACGATTTAGTCGATTATTCCGAATAAAGAATAATCGACTTAAAATCGACTAAACCGTACGTGAGTAATTCCCGTTTCATCCTACTTATATATATAACATTATGAACGCGAAAGTTTGTAAGAATGGATGGATGGATGTTTGTTACTCTTTCACGCCAGAACGGCAGAACAGATCTGGATGCAATTTGGCACAGAGATAGACTTTAGTCTAGAATAGCACATAGGATACTTTTTAACCGCGGGTGAAACCACGGGGCGCAGCTAGTAAATCATAATACTATGTAAGTTTAAAAAAAAACCTATATTACACATTACATGATTGCTAACGGTACATAAGCTATGTTAAATTAACCTGGGATGTCACAATAGCTGCGCACGTCTGCTTTTACACGCAACATAATGTAATTTTTGCAAACATACGTCTGTGTTTACACAGCTCGCACGAGTGTTTTCCATTTTCGTATTTCTACTTTTATTACTGTGGTTGCCCGGACGCGACTTTACGTCGATCGTGGTAAGGGTGGTTTCGGCTTAACTCGGGTTGAATTTGCTGCGTAGTGAGTTTATCCATCAGTCTATTAGCTGGCTGTCCTTTGATACACAGATACATATGGAGATCTACCTGCGTATGATTACCATTTTAATTGTAACCAAGTGCGTCTCTTGGTTTAATTCGCTTCTCTGTAGGAACTGTTAATTTACAAGTAAAATTATTAAAAGTTACACCAAAAACCCGACTGCAAAATGTAGTCTGACATAGTAAAAATGTTGTACCTTATGTCGCTTCCACTATCAAAACGATTCAAATAACACCTTACATGGCGAAATCCGTGAAGCTGTTTTGTCTGTAGGGCGTACCAAAAAAACCTCTTTCACACATACCCATACAAACACATACCATACATATACCTATACACTCGAAAAACATAACCCTTCTTCTTGCGCAGTCAAATAAAATATTACAAATAGTTTGCTAATCTAGGCTATAATCTACTTCCATACAAAATTTCATCCAATATCGTTAAGTCAGTTCAGCGTGAAGAGTTAACTAACACACCCATATACACACACTTTACCTGTATTTCTTGTTTTTACAATATTAGTTTAATTGCCAGGTCCAAAACTATGGTTAACAAAGACAAATGTTGGTTGCTCTAAAAATGAACTAGAAATATTTTTTTTTTTAATAAATTGAACACAATATTTATCAGAAAAGGAAACGCTGTTAAAGTACGAACGATGTGATTTCATTTAGAGATCAAACAGGTTGTTTCACGCTAACCAAGATTAGATCCTCAGAGAATCAAACGGTTGCCGGTAGGTCAAACCCTAATCTTAACTAATGTTAAAAATGCGAAAGTGAGTTTGTTTGTTTGTAACGCTTTAACGTCTTAATTAGTCAACCGATCGTCTTGAAATTTTGCATACACGTTGTCTGGAGTACAGAAAAGGACATAGGGTACTTTTTATCCTGAAAAAAATAACCGTTCCTGTGGGACCGGGTGAGACCGCGGGGCGCAGCTAGTTATACATATTTTCTTAATGATTCCACAAAACAAAATAATATAATAATATTTTAGTTAAGACAAATATCTTGATGAATTTTGATGAGAAAAAAAAAGAAAATACTGGTTTGGTTTAAAGTACTATAAAGAAATTAAACGCAAAGTACAGATATTTCAGCTGTGAGAAGTTTTTACTGCCGCTTTCAAGGACACGAAAACTCCAAACGGAGCAAAGAGCACCAAAGCTATAAAACCGGGTCGAAACATCATTTCGGAAAATGTTGACTTGCACCAAGCCCTAATAAAACATCACGTACAAGACCCCGCGGAAGTAGGTATGCCACGTTGGTATATAAACTTTTGTACATAAACTTTGGTATGTAATAGATTAGGGTTGGCCAAGTGAAAAAAAAAGTATATCGATATTTATAGCAGATAAATTACAGATAATAAACGATTTAAACAGTATCGATAAAAGTCGAGTTAATAATAACGATTTACCAACAGTTTCCGCATGATTCTTTACAGGTATATCCCATATTACCAACGCATTAAAAATTCGTTAAATTGATTTTCATTTCATATAGATTGTGGCGGATTTTTTTCAAAGTTATATATACAATGCGCGAGGAGCATTCAAGGAGTATCTACTAACACTTTACTTCTGTAACCAATTTTGATTAAAAAATAGTTTGAGGTCTTCTGGTAACTTTAAAATGCTTGTGTTATTCGGATTACAGAAAGAATAACAATGAATAATAGTGGGGTAAAAAGAAACAATAGTCAAAAGTTCACGATCGCCCAAAAGCGAATTGTCAACTTCCACACCCGGAAGCCAGAGAGATAGAATCGCTCGATCCTACACCTTGACCCGCACTGTTCAAAGCAATAACTTTGCACCAACATTTTCCTTCTCAGAACAGCCAACGGGCTTCTTTATTAAACTTTTAACACTTATTGCCGCAAATATTTGCGCGCAGGGATTCCTAACTAGTAAATAAACCGTTCCTCTGTTTATTCGACCTGATCAATTATTTCTTGTTTGTATTGCTGGCTCTACTGGGAAATTGAGGTAATAAGTTCGATTTGTATAATCTGACCACTTCGGCTTTGCTGATTGCGGAGAAATAATAAAAGTGATCCCAATGCGAATGTATAGGTATATACTTGATAAATATTTCATTTAATTTATCTTGCGTGAAAAGCTTTGTTACGGTTCGATGCCAATTGTTTTGTAAATGTGTGAAGCTGGCACCTATGTAACTGACATCAAAAACACAATAGTGTTAGCAACACATACAAACAATGCAGTCTATGCTCTGCTGTGTGACGTTTTCCGAGCGAACTGTCAAAGGAATGTCAGTGGAGTAGCGCCTGAGTGGCCCGCCCCGCCCAACCGGCACTTTTCGCTGGAGCACGGAAGAGGACGGATCCTGTATTGTTTTTCTTTGGCGTCTTTCCGTAGTATTGATCTTGGTGTCCATTTGATTCATATTGAAATTACCCACATATTTGTGGGTAATTTCAATGGTTTGGATTATTAGAAGTATTAGTTGTTTACATTACATTAAGGTGGTTTTGAATACCGTCCCTTCAGAAATTGTTTACAAAAGTCATGCGGTATGTATGCCCAATAACTTGGGTCAACGTTTAAGCAGTATTCTGTATCAGTCAATCTTTTCTACAAACAAAATGTTTTGCACCATAATGTGATCCGACAGTCGGTAAGATAGATCAACTAGACTTACCTCAGTCACGCAAATCCTTAAAAGGGCTCAGGGGTAACAGTCTATTGATAAAGTCTTTGTCTCAAAGAGTCTTCAGGCTTATCATATTCTGAATCATTGAAATCAAAAGATGGGAAGTTTCGTTTTTGTGATCCTTTTCTTGAGATTGAGCTTCTTTCATTATTTGAGATTTCCAATCAGAAATCAGAATGAATTATCAAACAATAAATAATGTACGTAGTTGTAAATAATATACAAATACTCATTGTAAAGGACGTCAGTTCTAAAGTTTTTTACAAATAGTTTCACATTGTCTTATCATCCCTCGTCATAGTTAAATATTGGTAGAGCCGGATCTACTCGTATCACTTTAACACCGTTAACAGTTGAGGATTAACCTCATCAATATGTAAGGTTGGCTATTCAATGGTTCCAATTAACGGTTAGAAACCAATTATTAGTACATAAAGCTTATACATGTCATATTAATTACTCAAGTTTGACACTTAAGTAATTATTAGACACGTACATATTTTAACATCTTTTGTGACCATAAACGACGTGAGTAAATGTTATTTTTATGCCATAGGTGGCACACAAGCTAACAGGCCACCTGATAGTAAGGGATCAGCGATTATTTTACAGTTCTACGAGTAATAGGTTTTATTTTCTATCTAAAGCATATATGTATAATGGTTTTAAAATAAAGATACAAATCTCCACCGAAGCCACCACCTCTAAAAAGCTATGAAAATCCTGCTTATCCTACTTATTAACTTATCAGAAGGTATCATCAAATATCTTGTTCGTTTGTGCCAAAACTGATACCTGAACTTTGTTTCGATCTACAACCTATTATTAAAACATTCCATAAACTGGGAGCCACAATTTTGCAACTAAGTAATATAACTTTAAGGTAAATGCCCGTCTTGAAGGGTTGCGAACTCTTGACCCCCGAGCCGTCACTACGTTAGGATGAACCACCACGAAAAAGTCTCGGGATCTTTCGAGCTTGATGGATATTTCATTTAGAATCTGAAGGGTCTTGTTGGTTGTCATCGCAAAATGATAGACACATTATTACAAGCCGAGCTTTACATTTGATACAGAGGTCCTTCACTCCACTCTGGAGTAATTTATTTACTTACTCGAATGTTTTTCAGATTCCATTTATGGTAATTGTAATTGGTTTTCAAATAAAAAAGGATCGGGTTATGAAGATAAAGTTAAATTTCTTCTAATCCCTTTCGAGATATTTTACCCCAACTTGAACAAAAAAAGATATTTAGTTGTAAGAATACGGAACTCTAAAAAGGCCGACTGAAAAAAGGGTTCGTGACGATTGAAGAAGATTCGCAGGTTCGTTTGTGTGAGATTGGTGAACGAATGTGCAAAAACTACATCGCACATATTTTTTGGGTTGGCAATCAATCCTATGAATATCCTAGCACGAGAGCGTTGAACTGTTGAATATTTGCGACAGCGAATGTGATCCCGAGGTGCCACTTGATTTTTAATCAACGCAGGACCGAATATTTCTATACATATCTGAACTATCGAACCAAAATTAAAGTACCTAGATTTAAATTCTGAATAAGAGTCAGTGTCAAAGGTCTGAGACTTTATATACATCGAAAAGTTGATAAAACACCGCTCGACCAGATTTGAATATAAATAACTTAACCGTAACATGTCTCGACTCGGATAGCTGTGATGAAGAGAGCATAATATTTTGTCGAGTGCAACCTCTTGGCTGCACCTTGGAATCGCAGCGAAGCTTGCAATAAAATTGACGTAAAATGTAAATCGATTCGTAGCATTGCTTTACTGCCTCGCTCAGACTAATACTATTACTGTTGTTCAGATGACACAACGTAGTTAATAAGGAACATCAAGGTCTATGGAAAATCAAACTGTTTTATTTGACGAATATGAGTAAAATTGATAAATTAAAAACATAAAGTGCGATTTGCTTAGTTTATCTAGACTAAGAAAAAAACCAAAGGACAACAAAAAACTACTTAGTAATAATATTCTATTGATTTACCTAAAATCTAATTACTTAATCTAACTAATTACAAGCCATTAAGATCGTATCAGCATACGATTGTAAACAATATAATTAAATCGCATTTATTCCTTGTATTGGCCCAACAATCAGTACCGATTAACTGCATAGATTAACGATAACGCACGCTACCTTTGATGATATAATTTCTTTTAAAACTTTTCGAAACCAAACAATTATGATTATCTACAAGCATTTATATAAGCAATTCAACTACAAGCATTCTATAAGCATTTTTATTTATTTATAAAAATTAATAAACCACCAATTTTCATCAAACATAGCTAAGAACACTCCCGACTAATTCTAGTTAGACTAATTAATCCCGACAATCGACTGCCTCGGTGGCTCAGTTGGTAGTGAGCCTGCCTTCTGAGCTTGGGGGCGTGGGTTCGATTCCCACCTAGGACAAACATTCGTGTGATGAACATTTGTGTTTGTTCTATGTTTGGGTGTTAATATCTATTTAAGTATGTATTTAAAAATATGTTTTATTTTTTTTACTCTGGTGGGAGGCTTCGGCCGTGGCTAGTTACCACCCACCGGACCAAGCCATGCCGTGAAATGACCTAGTCGTGTTTCGGGATGTAGTCCGGTGTAACCGTTCCGAAGACGGGTCTGAGCAGTGGCGCACTTGTAGCGCCTCACTCAACTGCCGTCTTTGTACTTCTTCACTCTAGTACTTCAACTTCAAGGCTAGAGTGAATAAGTACCTTATAGGTCGTCGTGCTCCATCTTAGACCACAACGTCGCTTAACATCAGGCGAGTTGGTGGTCAAACGCCGACCTATTCTACATAAAAAAAAAAAAAAAATGTATGGATGTATATCAGTCTCTGGCAGCCATAGTACAAGCTTTGCTTAGTTTGGGGTCAGGCGACCGTGTGTGACAATGTTATTAAAAAAAAAAAAAAAACGTTTAAAACAAAAAATCCAAAATCAAAATTGGTTCAACCGTCCCGCTAAATATAAGACCCCGTCGTTTTGGCTTCGGAGGTTAAAAACAGAAACCCAAACTAACAAACGTTCTTCTATAAGCTTAAAGTAGCTAAAATATGCTTTGTTAATTTCTCGCTAAAAAGGATTGTTACAAAGCTTAAATACTTTAGCAAAAACCTATTGGAAGTTCTTGGAAATTACCATAATTATATTACATACTTAATTAGGCCTTTTATAATCCGTCATAAACTTGGGTGTTGTTCAAGAAAATATGCAAAAAAAGCTAATAGGTCTGGCTGTGACCTTAATCAACGTTTAGTGGGGATTTCTAGGAATGAGTACATTCAAAACACATACTAATCAAGACCAAGAGTAACTGGTATTTGTGTAGGCGATAACCTAGACTGGCTTGTTAGTATTGTGGAAGTTTATTCGACTGTTTTTACAAACAATTAGGTCTGTTAGCCTGTGTTCTTCGTTTAATTAAATAATGCCTTCTTTAAGAGCTCTAAATACTACTACGTCTCCTAAACTCAATGCTGTATTGTCATAGTCATATATCGTCTAGTTGTCGTCATTGCGGGCAAAAAGGAAACGTTCGAAATCAGATGAAGATGATCTTCCGCAAAGTAACGCCTGATTCAATCAACTATCAGTTCCGAGTGTCAAAACGAAACCGATGCCGATTCATATGGCCGCTAGATCTCATCACAAGACCGAGGCGATGGCATAACAAAAGAGAAATCTATAATATATATGTACCTACTATGCAATCTAATAAGAAGCTCAGGATGATAATGACAATGATTACACACTATCACAAATCTGGGTGGAAATGCTTTCCGATGCGCGAGGGAAATCAGCCAATCAATGTCATCCAATAATTGGATGTCATGACGCTAATAGACAACGCACCAGACCGGTCGGTAATCTCATATCCCGTTTATTGGTAACTAGAAGATGATAATAATAACTCGGTTCCGATTCCAATATCAGTAGCTGAATCGTTATCTGGACCAGTCTTTGCGGCATTACAACATAAACTAGGTATTGACAACCTTGTCATCTCAACCCTCGTATTCTATTTCGAGTCAACTTGAAATGGTCTCGATACTTGTTATTACTTCTTTATCCCATTCCCATGTCAATATTGAACTGTGACTTGTAAGTATTGGTATTATCAATACATTATTTGTATTACTAAATGTGCCTTGGGCCTTTACTGATCGGGTCTTGTTCAACCCGTGATTGTAACAAAATTAACGACTCATTTTGCAGCTTATGTCAATAGAAAGAAGTCGTGAGTTCTTAAAAATAGGCTTCATTGCTTACTTAAGTTCTTTTTTAGCAACAATTTTCAATAGAATTTGATTAAGAAATATGTGAATAGAACAGCGTTCGACTTTCGTAAATTCGCACACTAGTAGATTTGGAGCTGAAACGCGTTCGACGGGCTCAATCTCAATCAGCTGGCTCCCTTTGTTCATTTGATCTCGCCTCTCGGTTGAAAGGATGTGTCTATAATGCCATTAGTACAGGTTCACGATATATCTCTGCTGGATGCAATTGCAAGCTGGTTTGCCGTGAGAGACAGTAAGGTATGTCAGAACAGGATGGTATTTCTTGAACTTTATTCCTGAGTAGAGCTTTTCTTCTCAACCAGTGTAGAAATTAAATTCAATTTAATCGGGATATAAAACAAAGAGCCGTGTTGGCCGAGTAAGATGGACTACGCCATTCGATCCGGAGGTCGTGGGTTTGAGCCTGGTGCACACCAATTCATTTTTCTCTCGTAAAACGGTGAAGGAAAATCGTGACGAAACCGACATGTACTAAAATAATAATTGGAAAGATATGTGACATCCACCAACCCGTACTGAGCTAGCGTGGTGGATAAAGACTCAATCACCCTCAACGTAGGATGGTTGGTGTCCCTGCTGTGGGACACAAAAGACTGTAATGATGATGATAAATCGGGATATAAAACAGCAATCGAGTAATGAACTATTACAACAAATTTTTGATAATTGTTTTGATTCACTAATGCAGCTACGAGTATGATACCGTGAAGCTATGTCCAAATTGCAATTTATCATCATCCTGGGCAAACTCCAAGCTAGTGCGGGCACTATTTATTCGAGTTTGTTTGTAGAGTCCATACTCAACCAGCATCTTAACGAATCCTGCTCGTTTACCGACTGCTCTTAGCTTGAATCTGATACGAGCTTTCTGTTTTATAACCATTTTTTTTATTGTTCTCGGTTTTACTGTTAGGTCTCTTATACGTGAAGCTCGATCCGATTCAATGATGTAGTGTGTTGAGTTGAGTGTGTAGGCGGGAAGGTCCTTTGGGAGTTTGCTAAGGTTATTACTGTTATTAGATCTGGAGATTTGTTTCCCGTTATCCTCTTTTAATTAGTTGGTTATCCGTGACTTTTATGAGATTTATCTTATTACGGCTGTGCAAGTTTTGGCCTCGATTTACTAGTGTTTTAGCAATTTTTGTGGTGAAAGTATCTATGGCATGTAATCTTTGTGATCAACATTTTTTTTTTTAAATATTTGGTCTAGATTGATTCAAGCATATAGCAAGATTTAAAAGACAATGAAATACAAAGAGTGATTGATGTTAGGAAATAAAAGAAAAAAAGTTGCTGCAACCAAATTTATATTCTGCGTAGCTTCTCAAGTTATGCCGCTTCCTTTTTTCAGTACGGAATTAACATTTTCCTGGTTTGAATTGCTCGTCCCGTTCCTTAATTGCATAAAAAGCTTAATTAAATACTTCCCGGGCTTACTGCCAAATCTTATTTGAATCAATGAAACGTCCTGAAGTAACTGAATCTTTAGTAAGTATGTATTACATATGAAGTGGCTGGAAGTATCATTTACGTTTATCAAGTCTGTTTTTTTTATATAAACTATCCTGCCCCCAACATGTGTCAGGGCTCTATGCTATCTGTTTCTCATTCATGCCAGTTCTCACATTCGCTTCTTCTCGTACTTTCTTGCTTCATGCTGTATCTTTCTGATATCCATCACCATTCTCACTGAAGTTCGTGGGAGTTCAACACTATTACATTTATGTATTTTATCTTTAAGGGAGGCAGGGAGCGTTTAGGGACTTTATTTATTTTCTTAAGGCTAAGTAAGGACTTACTACTTATTATGTCTATATAGAGTTTATTTATCAAGTCTGTGGGCTGTGGTACCTAGTATAAACATTCTACGGACTGTACTTAGGGCGGTTTGTTTAAACTCCTCTTAACCTACGTGTAAACGGCAAAACAGGCGCTAACTACCGTCAAAACAGAAAAAGCGTTGTATAAAACGTACGTATAAAATAACGATTACGGTAACCGATGCTTTGCCCACCGATAAGCACCATTTCATTCTTAAACAAACTTGAAACAGTACTAAAACTTGGAACTAAAACCATTCAAATAACTTTGATAGCCGACTTTTTATGTGATGTAACAACGCTTTGTATTTATTGGACGTTAAACATCTAATAAGTACAAGCGATGTCAGCCTAGTTGGGAGAAGGCCCGACTCTCAAGCCAGAGGGAGCGGGTTCGAACCCAGCCGACGGCACGCACCAATTTGTTCATTGTGTGAACATATGTGCGTATTGTACTCGTATGTCATCTGCTACATGATTGGAGCCCGGTGTATGGTGACAGGCTCGCCCCCTGTCACATTTGGGACTGAATATCGTCCGGCGAGGGTGTAATACAACACCCACATTGTATTACACCTCTGCCAGCCCCCTCTGGGGAAAGGCGTGACGATATGTTATGTTATATGTTAAACATCCTACTAAATCTTTATTATTTAGTACGTACGAGTATGGTACGTTAACCAGTCGTCCCGTTTTGGACACAGGGTCCGAAATGGGACCAAGTCAAGTATCTGAACAACCCGCGTTTATTTTCACTAGCTTTACTTATCGCCCTGCCCTATTGAACTACTATGCCTTATCTTCTTCGATAGGCGTATTTAAAACCTTACCAATATCATCATTAAATTGAAGTAAATAGATGCGTTCATAATTGTTTCTAATTGGGAGTGGTATCAATCTTCAATGAATTGTTAATCATAAGGTATTAAATTACTATTATCAGTCAATAGTCGTAATTTACAGCGTTATAAATTATAACAGTGTGTATCAGGCGTGCTCAACTAAAATCCACACGGATCTGGTATATGGTTTTGGTACTTGTGCGGGTCGCATTTTGCAGTAGCAGAATGTTATAATTTTCTGAATAGGTGGCTTTAATTTTTCGTAAATAATGCTGGTTTTTTAAACGACTAATGTGAAAAAACGCGCTTTTCAATTCGGCTTGCTCATTTTAGTCATGTTGATATTTTTAACTCCGGACGCACGTGTGTGTGAATCGATTGATCCGATTTTAAAGGTGTATTATTCAAGATTCTTGTTAACTATGTTTGATGAAAAGCGGTGTTGATGAAAATCGGTTTTGGGGGTCTTTTAAATTTTCAATTTATACTTGTAAAAAATGTAAATGATGGCGATATTTTTTCAATAATACGTGTTGCATCGTAGCTAACATTTAAACAAAAATAAAATAAAAATTTAACGCAGTGTGTTTCACTAGAAGGACTTGTTGCAATTAATTCTTTAAAAAAATTAAAATGCGGGCCATAGAATCGCACTGAAATGCTATGCAGGCCGAAATGTTAAACACGGCTGATCTAATCGGCCACTTCCAGGTACTTGGAGCGAAGCCAAGAAAGTTCCCTACAAACATACAGCTATATTATACACATGTAATTTTATATTTATGTGTCCTAGTTCTCTTGTAATAGATTGGGAAAGCAATAGCAGGTATCGAAACTTTATTGACATGAATTTATGTGAACGCAACTGCCAGGGCTTAGTCTTACTTTATAACTATACTTATTGGTTAAGAGAGAGACGCTTTGAATTCTCCATACAAACGCGTTTGTCAAATTTGTTGGAAACCATTTGTCAGATTACGACGAAATTTGGCATGTATGTATATAACTAAATGAACTATAGCTCCGCTTCTATGTTCTTGTTTTTTTTTTAATATATCCTTCAGAGAAATTAGAGCTATGTAAAATATCCGCATTTTGAAGGGGTCGCTTTTGACTAATTTATTTAATAGATAGACAACGCAAATTAAAAATCTCTGTACATAGCGAGGTTGTCTACATCATTAGCTTTAAAATTACTTCATAATACAAGGGAAAATTATTAGTTATTAAAGAATGATTAGAGAAGTGCAAATGCCATAAAAAATGATTGAAATTGCACTGTACATAAGTTTAGAGGCTCATCAGTATCTTTACTTGCTCTCTTTGCTTGTCGTCTTCTTCTAGACGAAATGGCAATAGAAAACCTTTAGCCAATCCGAAGTTAGTCTAAAGTGGTCGCCGGACCATTATAAATCGACCGAGCGAGCGTCAACGACATGCTTCAGCTTCGACAAAAATGCTTTCGTTTGTCCGAATTCTGTCCGGATCTCTGTCTTCATCTATAGGTTGAAGCATTTCAAAAAAACTGACAAAAAAAATTGCTTGTCTGTAAAGTCGGTTTACTGACGATAGTTGAACGTGACAACGTGCTCACTCAAGTAGGAGAGAGACGGATGTCGAACGCTGCCGAACGCAAAGGCCGATTGTGCTTCTTTGTCGCTCGTTCCGCGCTCTCGCTTGCAGTTCAAGCCTTACATGGAACGCCTCAGAGCGAGGTAACGCCGCATGAGTCATGTTTTTTCGTGCGTGCAGCCGGCTCTATCGAATTATAAGACTTTGTCACGTCAAAAATTATGTATATCGAACCTGCCAACAAAAATTTTACGGGAATACTTTGAGAAATGCAAACTGTAGAGGAGAACAGACACCGGCCGCGAATTCTCAGAGCCATTAGTAATATGAAAGTAGCTCGTAACCTCTGACAGCTTGCTTATTACACCCAATCCAACGCCTATTAGTAGATTAGGTTATTCGTTTGTTACAAAATACTGCGTACCTTTCCGCTAGTTTGTGTCATACAATGTCAAGGGCGTTCAACAGCTAGGTGTATTGTTTAGAACTATTGACGCGTCGTATTGGGGACGTGACGCCCCAAACTATGGCGAATGTTTTGTTTGCACGAAACGTTTTAAACAAATTTAATAAAAACGAAGGAATTAAAATATTAAAGGTTACTAGGTTATTATAAAAAAAAAAACCAACTGCAAAATGTAGTTTGATACTTCAGTTATAATTAATATGTTGTACCCTGTCACTTTCATTATCGAAACGATTCTAATGACACCTCAGATGTAGAAATCCATCAATCTGTTTAGACTTTAGGGAGTGTCTAAACAAACCACATGGAACCGTACTTACACTCGAAAAACATAACCCTCCTTCTTCCGCAGTCGAGTAAAAAGGAAAGAATTAAAATAACAGAGCCTCGAGGTAACATATTTTCATAAGCAGCTTTTCAATCATCATACATCCTTGTCGTTTCCTACGCGTTAAGTCGTGGTACAAAAAATAATTTAGAATTTAATTATTTTTACATTAACCTCCTCGAAAGTACTGTTTAATTTTCTATCGTCATGTTTGAATATTTTTTTTTGGGAATATTTTTATCTTTGTAACTTCCTCGTAGAATTTTGATAAAATTTACAAGGTTAGTATATACATAGTTATAAACAGGAGAAATATAAAAAGTATAAGTGCAGTCGAATATAAACAATAATTAGGATAATTTATCAACTTTATTACACGAGATCATTAGTCAGATTTCATCTTTGAAATTTCCTTGACAATGTATTTTGTAATATAGAACCTTTAAACCCAGTTCCGATGATTCCTATTCGTTTTGATTTAGTTCCTTCATAACATTGCTTCGCATAATTTCACTTAAATATAGATAGTCGGGCCAGCAACTAGTTGAATGTTTGCCTCCATAATTGGCTTTACAAACAAGCAATCAGTTATGCGCATGGCATGATAGCTTTATTTACTTCTATAGAGTATCTTTCGTTGCAAATAAATCAATCAGCGCCACCAATAGCTGTCTCGTTTGAGTGCGGGTTGCTAGAATCCGGTTGGAAAGACTTGGTTATACTTTGGTAGCGCGAATTTGTAAGCGATGGCAGTCTAGTTGGGAGAAGGCCCGCCTCTCAAGCCAGAGGGAGCGGGTTCGAACCCAGCCGAAGGCACGCATCAATTTGTTCATTGTGTGAGCATATGTGCGTATTGTATGTCATCTGCTACATGACTGGGGCCCGGTGTATGGAGACAGGCTCGCCACCTGTCATATTTGGGACTGAATATTGTCCGTCGAAGTGTGGGTGTTGTATTACACGTCTGCCAGCCCCCTCGGGGGAATGGCGTGACGATATGTTATGTTATACTTTGGTGACCTACTGCTCAGAACAGCGTTAAACGGTTCAACTTTGAACTATGTGTTATTTTAAGCGAATGAAATCCGACGCGGTAATAACGCGACAAGGTTTATTTGGTACGACGTAGTTACCCGCCTCTTGGCCGTCTCTTTAACCAGATTCTATTGTATTATCCTTACTACGAAATTATACTGATGACGATGCATTTTATTGCTAACGGTCTCCTAAGGTTTAATTGTATTCATATTGGCTATATTGTATTCAGTTGTGTCTTCAAAACAACCTACGAATACGTTTCAGTAACGGAATCTCTAGGATAATATCTGACAACAATCGATACATCCTCCATTGTACAGGCTAATAGAGATGCCTATCATATCGATGTACAGTACACGTATTTACGTACGTGTACATTATACATGTGTGGTGTCTGTCGCCCAACCCCTATTGACTGGCCAATGTTCCGGCCAATGACATCGTGTCGATATTCCATGTTAAGGTATTCAGTTTGCTATACATTCATTTGCTATCCCTAGATTTGAATCGCAGTCAAAACTCGATTAATTAAACACAGATAGGTTTTCCTTTGTTCTAAGCAACCCCTGTATGAAGTTCGTGTTTTGCAATAGACATTACAAAAACAGACCAGTAGCATAAACTGTGCCTAAAACTTGTTTCAGAGAACTTCAGGCAGCTTCAAAACGGAAAAAAAAGAAACAAGGCTTTAAAGCCGCTATGAATTCAAATTGTAATTGTATTAACCATTGTAAAATGTAACGTTACCAAGTGCTTGATATATCCTATGATCCGAATAAATAAATAGAATTGAATTGACGCACGGCATATACGAATTTACTCGTACCTACTTACTTGTAGTAAGTACTAAATACTTATAACGTTGACTCGCAAAAATCATTTAATTTGCTTTGCTGATGTTTTCTTAGAATGTCCGAATATTCGTCCGCTGACCCCCGACTTTTAGATAAGCCTTTCTGTGGAATGAAAAAGTTGGAAAAGCTCATTAGGAAAAGTTTTGATAAAGGGTAAACGAATGCAAATCGAAGAACCGCTGGGGTTTTCGTCTCGGGAACACATAACGGTTACAAGCACGTGTTTGTAATTGAAATCTAAACGTAGATACATTTTCTTTTTTAACCTTTCAATTAATGAAGTTCGGAAAATGCTTAGTGGGGAAACAGAAGTATCCATGGATCCACCGGTGGATCAAAGAGGAGATAAAGGTATCCGTGGATCCACATGTGGAGCCAAGCTGTGGATCCAAGTGGAAGGAGCGGTATTTTGAATCATAAAGTGTGTAGCTATTTTATGTAAGCTGCTTGCATCTATTTTGCTTAAAGACATTAGTTTCAACTTACTCTTACATCTTTTACGTAACTGTAATCCCTCCATGTTTTCCTACTATTGGATGTAGATTCACCTAAATGACAAATTAAATATCTTGCAAACTTCAACTTCACCCCCCGGTCTCTACTCACTTTCGAATTTGTCTTCTCTAGCAATAGGTTCTACAGAAAATATGATCAGCTCACTGACGTTTGCTAATTTCTTTAGGCTTTGGCTATTTCATATTTATAAGACGGTTGTAATTTTCTCGATGTCGGTGTGATTCAAAGTGTTCTGTCTGCTCCACTGGGTGATGCGGCTAGAACACTTTTTAAATTAATGTGTAACATTATGAAGTAGGTGACAAAAGAATGTACACAATGGAGCTGACATAGTCGCATAGCGACATAAACACCAAAAAGTTAAGATAAAAAAAAAAAAAAAAAAAAATTATAGCGTCTGCTTCAGCTTCGACAAAAATGCTTTCGTATGTCCGGAACTCTGTCTTCGTCTACAGTTCGCATTTCTTAACAGATTCTCCTGAAACTTTGTGAAAATGGCGGAGATGTTTTTTTTTTTTTGTGAAAATGACTTGTAAAAGAGTCACTAGTGTATTCTACCTACATTTAGTTGCCCCTAATTATTTTAACGAGGCTCTACGTGTTAGTTGTAACAATACCCCGTGATTTAGCTGAATGGTAGTCGTGTGTTATTTCGTTGTTTTTCATTACATTAACAACTGGACGGCATAATTAAGAAGAATTTGTTGGATCTCGGACACGCAAGCGTGATGTTAGATATGACTAATATTTGCTATTCTATAGATTCAGATGTATTTACACATCGATGCATGGAAGTGTAACATCTTAACCAAGTCAAGCGTAGACAAGTGCTTAGTCGTTGTATGAACATAACTTGGTCTTAACTTAACAAATACTAATTTATCATGCGTCATCAACAGCAAAAAAGTTAAGCGTTCACAACACTTCTGGCTGCGAGCATTCTTGTTTAAACAAATGCTGTTGAGAATAGTTCGAAAACTTAGCCCAAGTGCGAAAACAATTGAAAAAATATGTAAGTAGTTCCATCATCCGTTTTTTCTGTTCGAAACTAACCTTAATTAGTTCTTCACCCCCAAACCTTTTAATGCCAAATGTGATGTTATTTTTTCATTTACACTGTGAGGGCTACAACCCTTCATTATAGACACGTGATATCCCACGCCCGTAAAATCCACACGGTTTATATTTCGCATTCTGTCAACGCCCTCTACTCCATCGTGAGCCTTTGACCTGCCAATACTTGCAATCTAATTATCTTTCAAAGCAGCACGAAATATACCAATATTTGCTAGCATTCAATCTAGAATTTTATTCGATTTACTGCTATTTAAATGTTAAGAAACAATTTCATAGATCAATGGTCTGTGTGACTTTGTAACCTTACTAAAATTCGAAATGTAATTTGTGATTGAAATTATTTTCTCTTTGACTCGAAATGAGAAAAGTCGATATAGTTATCGATGGAATCTAAATTTTAGTAAACGTTTTACGTTTGCTTGTACTTATTTGTTTTTAGTTATTAAATACTGATAGAGAGAGTTGAGTCTTATCAGCGCGCTCAAACAGCATTAGATAGAGCCCTTAGGTATCTCACAAAAAAAAAATGTCTCTAGAGCTTACTTACTAGAATATACACCAAGTCAGGTATAATCAGCATTTGCGATTATGTTTGTCCATGACCACCTGACACAGCACTTTTATATTTTCTAAATGCAGTTGCATTTTCTAGAGAACCCTCTAACTAACGTGCATGCTTACATTATTAAAGCTCTGAAATTCTCGTTTTCGTTTTATTACCGTAGTTTCAACATCTCGTTATTTTTTGTTGTTATGGTTAGAGCTTAATAAATTGAAAATCAACATGTTTTCTTTGTAATCCGTGTTGAAGTTAGACTAAATTGACTTTTTGATGTTCTTCCCTTGAAACTTTATTAATCACTGTTTTTCCTTACTGTAAATATTCGCTAGTTTTATTATAACTCTTGTGGCCTCGTTCCGTATTTCAGGTATGCTTTTAGGTAAATGAAACAAGATGTTTTAATTAATTTCGTGTTTAATGATGGCGCAGTTTTAATTACTTACTCGACTTTTCCTGGTAAAATTAGTATATAACACAAATGAACAGTGTTTTTACTTTTATCTAACAAAGAATTTTTTGTATCCCCAATTATACGACAGCTTAGATTTTTATACTCAGTGTACTTAACTACTTAAGTTTGAACTGTGTTTTTTTTAGTTATGCGTTATGCGCTCAGCTCAGGTTAAGTGCGCTGTGCACATTTTCTAGGATACGGACTAGGTGACGCCATCCAATGTCGTGTGTAGGTCGAAATTCGCGTGACCCGACCCGCAGGAAACGGTTAAACAACCATATTTATACCATGTTTAGTGCTAATTGGAATAATTGCCACAGTTGTCGGAATAGAACCTTTTTTACTGGTTGGTTGGTGAATTAGAAAGGTGTGGTAACAGATTATCTAAAAGACTTTTTCATTTATTCAGGTGAGCCTATGCTAAACCAGCTCGGATAAAGTTTTTAGGATTGCTCCCAATGATCACCACCAGAACAGCCACAAGTGGTGGTGGTTAGAACAACGTTTTAATTTTTGTCTCAACTGCTGCCCGTTTTGTCATTAATAAATAATTATTTTTAGTGTTTTGTCATTAAAATGTAATCATAAATAGTTAAGTTGTGTTACAGTGTACAAAAATGATCGAAAATTGGTTTGCAATGTTAGAGTTCTATCGGGTTGACTGTAGTTTTAACCAGAGGTGGCAGTTTGCTAGTGGTCGTTAGCACAAAAAATAATTTTAAATCCCATCGAGCCCCACTAGCAACAGTTGAGACAAAAATTAAAACATTGTTCTAACGACCACCACTGGTGTTTGTTTTGGTGGTGGTCGTTGGGAGTAAGCCGGTTTTTATAGCAATATCAGTTAGTAATATCAGTTGCGATCAACGTTAACTGACAGGTGTTAAAGCAACCGACAAAAGGCTGTAATCTAAGCTAACAAGGGCGAACGTCAAGTGTCATAATGCAAAAATAACCAGGTATCAGGTGTCTGCACTAATGGACCGAGATAATCTGAAATGCGTTCCATTTTACCTAGAAGTTGGAAGCTTCTAGGTAAAATGGAACGCATTACACAACAAATGCGGAGTGATAAAGCTCTAGATTGTAGAAAATCGAGTAGCTGGTGTAATTTAGGTAGTTTTTTTATATTTGCGCAAAAACCTGATGTGAGGGTTGAATAGGGCCCTATTATATCCCGTCATTAAGTTTTTACTGTGTGACCTTTTCAAATATATCATTAGGTATATTGCAAGCGCGGCTTATTCATGGAAATGCTAAAATTATCACCACTTTAAAGAAAAGTAGATGAAATGTCTCTTTCCCTTAAAATAAAATTCGTCTCAAATTTCAGAAGATATCTTCGCACGTATCTACGGTAGAAGGTCACTTATCCGAAGTATAGAAACTTCGGATGAGCGAGGACGTTCTTTTTTTTCAAAAGTATCCATTAACTTAATACCCTTGCTCTCAATAGTAAGAAAATTCCTTTCTTAATAGAAAATTACGTTTCATTAACCTACTTTTCGGTGTTGTGTCGAGGTAATTTGTCTTCGCCTCATTTGAGGGTCGAAGTTATCGTTCTTTGTATGTATTACAGCTTAAACAATGAAAGTAGTTAAAAAGTATTCCAATTCACGTAATTAATCGTCGAGTCGAACTTGTTGTTTGTTATAAAGAGTTGTGTCTAATAAGTTCGAAGACAATGATTGATACTTTGAGATTTTGTTTGTCTAGAGGACAAGACTGAATAGAGTTGTTCATGAAAGCTCTATGCTTTTGAATGACGGGTTATTCTCGTGTCTCGCAAATAAAACAACACCAAACCATCGCCTCGCATCGAAGTGCTCTCCTGAACCGCATCGACCACAGCTTGAGGTTTTACACGTGATTGCAGACGACCGTGATTGTGATTGCAGGGACTATTCCCTTATGTACCATCATTATACAGTTGATAGGTATAACATTCAGCAAAATACTGTTAAAAACTTTCACAGTGGTTGGCTACATTCAGATTAGTACTTAATCATGCTTTTTTCTAGATTTTAAGATTCATAAAACTAAAAACAACAACATAGTAATTATTCCGGTAGAACTAATTTAAATACACTATTCAGTAAGTCGTCAAAAGTTAATCTAGAATAACTGCTCGCTTCAGATTAAGCTAGCCCATGTGTGTACACACTTATCAAAGTTAAGGCAGCGGCGCAGACATAATGTGACTGTTATACCAACTCCCTTGAAGTGATTTATGAGGTATGTTCGTGACGTCCTCCATCGAGCAACCCATGAATCAAGAGGCTACTTATTGCAATCTGTGTCAGTCTTTGACACTATATCAAATTGAATCTGGGTTTTAGTGTCCATAAGCTTTATTATCTGACACTCTCATACCCCGATCCCAAAAAATAGGATTCTTTAATTACACATATGGGATTCATATTGAGGCTTTTAAAACGACGTTACTATTCTCAGTAACAGAAACAATGGCCAAAAACTCACGGAACAGTTTCTTAACCTTCACCGTTTTAGCATAGTTATGAGAAGCCATTGTCGGAGATGTCAAACAGTGTGAGAATGTGAATCTTATGCATTTCTTACGTACGTGACCGCCTTACAAATAGAACTATACAATAGTTTTGTGTTACTGCTCTTTTATTTCTCTAGATATTATAACGATTTATCGACTGAACGAGCGTAAGCGAGTGAAGCGTCTATGCTTGAGTTTCGGCAAAAATGCTTTCGTATGTCTGGCGTCTGTCCGGCTGTAATTATCTACAGGGGCCCTATTCGGAGATTTGAGATTTTCATCTCACATTTTTTCGTCCTTGTTGCTCTCGTTTGAAACGTCATAGGTGTGAAAGTGACCTAGATAAAATCTCATCTCACGCGTAGGAATAGACCCACAGGTCGCATTTATCAACCAACTAGCTGCGCCCCGCGGTTTCACCGCGGTTTAAAAGTATCCTATGTGCTATTCTAGACTATAATCTATCTCTGTGCCAAATTTCACCCAGATCTGTTCTGCCGTTCTGGCGTGAAAGAGTAACAAACATCCATCCATCCATCCATCCATCCATACATACAAACTTTCGCGTTTATAATATTAGTAGGATTCTCTTAAAACTTTGTGAGTAGGTTCGATAATTACAACGATTTGAAAAACAGAATCGACAACAAAATCTCTATAATTATCGAACCTGTTCGCCAAATTTCACGAGAATCCGTTGAGAAATGCGACCTGTAGAAGAAAACAACCGGACAGATGCCGACCGTGAGGTCTTCAGCTCACATATCCACTAGTCTTATTATACAGATAATAAAGAGTCTTAAATCTAATGGTGATTGCATAAAATTACAATTTTAACGACGACCTACTATTTCTACCAAATGCTTCTCTTGGGGAACAATGTGCGTGAGCATACGCCAGACCGCTGTGTACATTCCTTACTGATTTGTTATGTACCGGTATAATACAATGCGTCACCTACTAACGTTAACAATGGCGCTAGCCGCCATATCTCGCAAAATGTCACACGAGCCTGCGCCTGCGCAGTCACTGAACTCCGTTAGAACAATACCCACGTGCAGGTCAACAGTTTCCGACTTCCGCTCTAACAAATCCATTACAGCTATTTTTGCACAGTGTTTTTGATTAGGTTTGGATATTAAACTATTTTTCCATTTGTTACAGGAAACGCTGCGAAATCGAAAAGTCGTCGATCCCTCGAAGTTTCACACCCCAAGACTGAAAGCTCACTGCCGTCTTCCAAAATTTCTCCTAAATCTACTATAAACTTATCTTTCGGTATCAAAACTTCTCATCTTAAGACTTCTCCTTACGCTCCTGTTCAAAAAAATAACGAGAGACGACGAAGCACTGAAGCAGGTTCAAAACCAAGTTGCATTCCTCTGTCCAAGAAACCCTCTGAAAGAAATAATCGAATATCCACATCACCCGTTAAGCAGGACTTAACAAGTACAATCTCGAAACCTGATCCCAAAACAAAGCTGGAATCACCTAGAAGCAAACCCGGTCTAAAGAGTCCAGAGAAAGCAAAGAGCGACACTGAAACGAATCGAATCGAAAGAAGACATCGAGCTCAAAAGGATAGTGAAAGTCTTAGCGAAAAATATCATTATTCAAAGAAAAGACTGACTAGTTTAGAAAATAATTCTCCAAAAAACGTAAATGATACGAAAAAGGTTTCGCCTAAAAACGTTTTAAGAGATACCCAAGCTGAAAACAAACATAAAATAAACGCTTGTACTACAGAAACAGCTAAAGATACTATGAAAATGTCGACACTCCACGATGTGAGACCACATACGAGTAGCTCTAGACTTTCTCAGGAGATGGATAGCCTAGCCGCATTGACTAAACAGACATTAGATAGGGTTAACAAATTGTCAAATAACTTAAATAGTAATAAGCTAAATTTAGACACGCCTGAGCCACGGTTTGACTCTTTATTTACATCGAAACCCGAACAAAGGGTCAACAACCATGCCATTAATTACGGCCTTATAAACGACAGATCTTTTCATCACAGAGGAGTGACAGAGAGGCTCAGAGATATAGACACGGCAGCCCAGAGACTGATTGACTTTGAAAAACAGAGTGCAATGTTTTCTGATCTCAGTAATGATACGTCTAGTCAAAACCGCCGTCTTGATTCTTCGTCGACGTCCTGTAGTCTGACGCCAGTGTCTATTTTGAAGCGAAAATCTATTCACGAAGATAATGCTGCGTCTAGTTCTTCTAATAATGCTTCAATTGCTTCACCACCAGTTACATTTTCGCCAAGCGTTATTGAACCTCGCAACTGTCGCTCGGACAGACAACGTCAAGGTATACTCAAGAAACGTCGCAGCTTAGATGAATCGCAAGTCGCCAGAAGACGTTCGTGCAGTCCAGAGGTGTCATTTGCAGAAGACGGCTCTGTCGATACAAACAAGCCCATTTTGAAAAACAGGAGATCATCTTTAGAAGACGTAATTAGAAATCGATCACCCGATGGACAAATTCAGGGTATTTTAAAACGTAAGATGAGCAAAGAGGAAGAGTTACACAACGATGAGTTGTCTCATGGCTCCCCAGAACCCCATGGGATATTGAAACGAAAATCTAATTCGAGTTCGAGCAGTAGTACGACGTCGTCTCACGTTTCTATTGCTCAAGCAGTGTTGTTAGCCGCAGCGGGTGGTGCTGAATTAGTTGATGATGAAAAAGAAACTGTCAGACCAATACTGAAGAAAAAAAGTTTTTCTGAAGAGCGTCCATGTCCAGACATCGGGCCGTGTGACACACCGAAACCGATCCTGAAGAAAAAATCAATAGAGCACGATGAATATGATTTTGATCTACCGAAAAAACCGATCCTGAAAACATCGAAAAAATTGTCCGGCGACGAAGGACATGCTTCTAGTTTCGATTTGAGCGAAGACGACAGAAGCTGTCAGAGACAGAGTCTTCGCAGGTCGCGGACATCAGACCATTCGGGATCGGAGTGTGAGACAGCAATGAGACCTATTTTAAAGCAGAGAGGTTCGAGCTTGACCAGGGAACGCAGCCAATCACCGCGCCCACGACTCTCGTTTTGCGCGGACAACGATGCGAACATTAGTGTGACGAATTTCAGTGGCGACGCGGGCGAACTGTCGGCGGCTGGACCGCGACGCGTGCTGAATCTCGCGCCCGCGCCTGCACCCGCGCCCGACCCGGAAGGAAGCTACCCTAGCGCGGTGCTCCGCCGGAGAAACCTTCGACCTAAAACGAACGCGCGATCGAAAAGCCTCGCTTGTGACCTCAACGACGAGCTGCTCTCGATCCTAAACAACCGAAGACAGAAAGTTGACGAAAACTGCACGAGTGGCCGATACGAATGGCCGCGCGATCGACAATGCGACTCGGACTCCAATGAGAAGTCGTTTCCTTCCATCGCGTCAAGAATAAAGACGATGGAACAGGCCCTATCTCCTAGAGATCAGCCGTCTACTTCGAGATCCAAGACACGAGATAAGGAGCGCTACAAGACCCAACCTATCACTGTCGAGGAAATGAGGTCGATAACTTCCAGGTAAGCGTTGAACAGATGCTCTAACCTTAATTCTAATCCCATATTTTTACCCGCACGCTGTTCGTTTCGACATGTGAGATTTGTATTCATTGCATCTGCCGCCGGCGATTCTATTTCCTACACGAGACTGCACAAATACATACATTATTCATCTCTACGTCACAGTGAATAACATCGAGCGTTATTTTCATTGATATGGTTAGTTTTTTTTTTCTGCGGTCCTTTCTTTCCTTTAGGCTTATAACTTAGGGAATATGTGTTGTTTTTCACGCTCTACCGGTACTTAAATATGTTTTTGTGCAAAGGTGATTGTGCTGTACGCCGGCCTCCCCCCGTAACGTTCGGGAGCCGGGAGTTGGCTGTCCGCCATTATTTTGATGGGCGAGCGTGGTGCGTGGGCCGCAGCTCTAATGTTTTGTTCCAAACACTGTACTGTAGCTTTCCTGTTCATGTGCATTACTCATTAGAATTCCTAGTGGATTTTTTGTTGATCATTTCAAGTATAATACTCGTTTAATAGAGTTCGAAATTTATGTTGCTCGCATATTAACAGCTTCTAAAGTTTCGTATTAATAAATCCAGCATTTTGTAAAGATATAAAATATTGATCATTATTCCCGTCTGAGTACCTTGTTTGTCTCGTGAAAATTGTCCATCGATCCATCACTTTGTAGGTGAATGATATTGATTGCGTTTATTTCTGTAGCCAGTAACGA
Organism: Peribatodes rhomboidaria; assembly: GCA_911728515.1. NCBI lineage: Eukaryota > Metazoa > Arthropoda > Insecta > Lepidoptera > Geometridae > Peribatodes > Peribatodes rhomboidaria. Next base: position 12,018,485 of record OU452179.1, on the reverse strand, counting down.
AATTACCTATTTGAAAGGCTTTCCCAATTTTCGGCCTCATTTAAATTCAAATAATGTTTGTATTTTGTGTCTCTAGTTACCTTCCTATTCAAGGTCTGCTCCTTTCATTGAAAATTAGGATGTTTGTTAATTGAGTATAGCGCGATATTAGTACGCATCGTGTTAATTTCGTGTTTCGGCTATCTGACATCATCTGAGATCGCTTCAGTTTACAGTTTGAATCACGTTTCGGACAACAACGTAAGATATATTTTAGACTTGGAGAACAGCGAGTGCTCTACATCCTAAAATATTGTAGTTCTTTGTGCTAGTGTGATATGGATCCTTTCTATATGGAGTGCCCCATTTTTGGAACGTAAGTGCAAAATATTTGCGTCACAGAATTGTAAACAACACCATTGTTCTTATATGTAGATGAAATTTAAAGAGCGCATCGAAACGATTCGCCCTATTTTTTCATTAAAATCAAAATATGTTTATTTAATTTCGATTCGCAATTTGTTCGGCTCAATCATAAAAATATTTTTATGAAATGCTCCATTTTTGGTAAGACCAGTAACGTCCATCCATGCCAATAGTGTAGGTATATATCATCTAGGTCATAGTGTTCGCAACTATATTCAGTAGAAACGATTCAGGTCATTCCGCAGTAATTTAATATGCATTAGAAAAACTGCCGCTATTATATACAGGTGGGTCGCGATAGGGCATCTCGAGAATCTAGATTTGTCGTGTCGTTCGATCATTTTGATTTGTGCGAGCTATGCATGATCTTGCTAAAAGATTTATCAGTTTTGATGTTATTGTGGTAAACATACAGTTTTGTTTTTCTCGTTCCTTGGTGCGTAAATTGGACAGATACTCACAGATTTGTTATGTTCATGATCTTGCATAAATAAGCTTTGTTTTTGACTGAGTCCATTCTTGTGGTCGTGTTAATACAACATACATATTGATGGTTTTTACAGAGGTTTCTGTCGATTAATAATGTTTTCCATTAATCTAGCAATGCTTCATATATCTAAATATGAATCTAATTAGTACCCGACTGCGAAAGAAAGAGGGTTATATTTTTCATGTGTATGTATGTATGCACTTATGAGGTTTCTTTGGCTCGCCCTACAGCCTAAACAGCTTGATGGGTTTCTACATGTGAGGGCTCATCTGAATCGTCTTGATAGTGAAAGTGACGTAGGGTTCAATTTTTTGCAGCCGGGTTTTTTTTTTAAATTTATTTAATTTAATTACTTGTTTTTATTATGTGAAAGTATAATACGGTGCGATGCACAATTCTTAAATTTATCGTTAAGATATTGTTGGAATAATAGTAGTAAAATTATCAAGTCAATAAAGTTGTTGTAGATTTCATTAAAAAATATGACAAGTATTATTTAAATGTAATCTACATAAACTTTTCAAACCTTAGCTTGCTTGAATTACCCATTCATAAGTACTTAGCAAACATTTTTTTTAAATAATCCGACGTAACTCTCAAGACGAATGTGACGTCACACGTGATGGAACAAAATCATTTTACACAAGCATGCTAAAGTAGGATCATTAATATCGCGAGTTTCTCCGCTTAATAAAATTCCGTAGCTCATGAATAAACTCTGTATGTATAGGATGTCTTACCGTCTTTCACTTAAAGCTTGATGCCTGTTACACCGGGACCAATCCGGGCCCGAACGCAAAAGTCTGTTGTGAAGTGCACAATCTGTTCGGAAAGAAAACTATTGTGCCGAAAGCGGATACTAACGCCTCCAAACAAAGAATAAAAATTCTTGTCGAACAAAATAAAGGAGTAGGTAAGCACAGCGGCGTTCTCATGTCCAAAACAGTTCTCTTTCCGAACAGACTCTAGTCTCGTAAGTAGGCCAAAGTAGGCTTTCAATGCTAGGCTTCAAGGCATTTTTCATTTACACGGTCGTGCCACGTACATGACTGTCATTTGATGATAATTTGTAGGGCCACTTGCACCCGCCACGGTCAAGCATAAATCATCCTTGTTAGAATCGTCCTGGACCGGACGAGACTTATCAATCAAATCAAATGTCTTGACTTAATTGGGTATCGAAGAAATACGTATGAACATCAAAAGCACAGTGTAAAGTTAGAGTAAAGTGCACTTGTTTTTAACCCTCCACGCAAAAAAAGGGGTGTTATAAGTTTAACGTGTGTGCCTGTGTACTACGGGATAACTCTCCAGCAACTTACAACAGATATAGCGTGTTTAGGCTCCATAGATGATGATCGAGGCCCATGATGGAAAAATTACTTATAATATCGTAAGCTCTTTTTTTCTAGAGCTCATTACCGAAAGGTCAGTTGATCAAGAGTGTCCTTAGTTCTATGACTGTCGGAGTACCTATATGTTTATACTAGTATTTAGATGCAAATAATTTTCGTTTAGTAAAACGACCGAAATAAAATTAGTGAAGCTTGTTTTAGAGATTAAAATGCTTCCTCCCACACTAAAACAGTGTCCAAAAATGCTTCAAAGCATTTTAGCTTCAGTCACAGTCCGTATAACCTTCCACTGCAGCAACAGATTTATAAATAACAATACAAAATGACTAATGATCTAATCCGGCCCTTGTTATATAACGTTTGGCAACAACTGTCCTATTTCGGATGTGTTTATCTCTCTTATCTATGTTCTAAGCCAAGTTTCTGGAAATACTTATAATTGAGATTGACACATCATTTGGTAAAACCAAGCAAAGATAGACTAAAACAGGTCCACCATACACAGCACAAGATAGTAAATTAACAAGTATATAACTTAAACCTTAAACAATCCGACAATCGTAGTTAAAACCACTTGTCTTGATCAAGTCCGTTTTTTTGACAAAACAAATATTTCTAATTCGGTTTATCATTTATGAGGTACGATGTCATAGGCAGCCACACAGATACCTACACACATTAAACTTAGGAGCCTACTGTTTTGCATCGTTAGTAAGAAGTAAAGTAGGAAAGCATCGGGTTGTTCCTCATCGACTATTTTTGTTAACTAAAAAAAAAACTATATCAGTTTATTTTTTCTTTCAACGGAAGTCTTGTATTTCAATACTTGAATTTCCCATTTCAACAATGTTTATTTCAGCCAAATTCTACGTTTCATTGATGGATTTTCTCACTTTGTTGCAAACAGATCGTCTTTTGCCTTGAATTCAATGAGTGCATGTTTATTTGGATCTGAATTTCGAAGTGACGGCATTTTCCTGTTCCACTTAACGAATCTCTCTTTTTGTACCCCAGTACGGAATAAGTAGTAGTATTCACGAGCCTAAAGAAGCCATGCGTCAACCGAATCGTACTAATTCTAGTTCTATTTTCTGCAATTACATTAATCTATCATGATTACTGATTAACATCGATTCCGGCTGCAGTCGGTCGAGTGCCGATGCTGTCTTGATGACGGAAATAATCGCTCCAGCCGCTTAGTGGGTCAAGCACTATTTCTGGATCTGTTGTGCTCTAAAGCACGCTTGGGCGGTTTTATGAGCGAGCGATCTGGTGCGGACTGGGATGCCCTTAATGGCATCGATGCTGTTGCAACTGCCGGCTTCGAGATTGTACTGTCTTATAATTTGGATGTTGAACTCTCCTGCGTGAGTCACTGTATGGCGCATTTTAGGTAGAAGAGTGAGTGAGAGAACCTTGTGGATGTCATGGTTTCCTTCTCACGTGTCGAGAAATCGAGATAGGTTGTGGAAGCTTAAAGTGCTTAATAATATTTCGCTCATTTCATGCCCTATATTCGACGATAAATCGTTTAGGAATCGATTCAACTAATATGCGACTCCGGAAATGAAAACAGACGTTTATATTTAGATAATACTTCCAACGGTGTCAAACCACCCTAAAACGATCTATCGGCGACGCCAATCGAATCACTCACGCCGTAATTCATCGAAATTTATGAAGGCGTATCGAAACATCTACCGTCTCTGTCTTATGTACGGCAGTGGTCTACATTAACGCGTTTCTTTTCTCATTTCGCAGCTTGGAGCCGAGCCAAGCGAGTTTCCAACCGTTCAGCCAAGCGGGCTGTAGTTTTCCGAGCCGAGCCGTCGAGTCCGGTGTTGCTCTTGTCGCCGGGGTTTCGTTTCCCTCTCCAGGGGAGCCCGAAAGAGATCCTTTCGCTGACTTCGGGAAGACGTTGGATTCGCCGCCGTTCGGCGCGAGCTCATTCGCTGTGAAATCTCCGACTAACTGCTATTCAGACGGCGGAAGTGCGAAGGACGACAGATACGGCGAAGCGATCTTCCTGGACTTCGCAGCTGAAGCCAATAGAAAGCAGTCCACCTTAGACGAGATAGAACAAGAAGTGAACAAGGTCCGCGTTGCCCTTGACGAGGACAGCCGAGCTTTGGAGGAGGACGAGCGCCACCAAGCCGAAGCGGACAACTGGAGCCTGAACGTGTCATGCGACAGTGGGGTCTACAATCGAGCGTCGTCCAGAGACTCCGGACCGCACTCTGGTTAGTATCCCCCATCGAAACTTGCTAATCACTCTGGTTTATTAAACTCATAAACTTATTTTTAACGAACGGACGCGTGTTGTTCCATTGCTCGAAGCTTTTGGCTTATTTAGTGCGCCGCCCAGTGGCCAGTCACAACTGCTTCTGTCATAAAATAAACATGTGAAAACGATCAGTCGATCGGCTCGCATCGGCTTGCGGTTTGTTTACGTTGTGTTTGGTAAAATTAGATTTACCGAATGCGCCGCTAAACGTTTTAGGTCGGTTTTGAAAATAAACACGGCATAACCTTGTGGAATGTCTCTCCGACCCATTTATTTGGGTCAATGTGATGAACGTGCTTTGTCAAACACATTTACGCTGCAGGTGTATTGTGTAGGCACATTTTTAACGAGTCATTTCATTCAAACCATAAAACCCCCACGAACACTATGGCCGGGTGAATAGGTTATCGTGAAAATGACAGGTGATCCATTAAAAAAAAAAAACAAGCAATACTAACCTGTTGCTAACTTCTCATCGGTATTTTAGCAGATCGTTGAAATTGAATTTCTACTAAAAAAACATAGATGTCGCGTTCGGATTGACACAAATTAAAAAACAGGCTCTGTTTTTGTTTCCGAGCCTCTACCGTACTAAGTGAAGTGAACTCCAAAAAAAGCAATTCTATAACACTTCCTCATCTAATTCCAGGTGAAGAACTCGGCCTGATCGATAGCCAGGAGATCAGAGACAACCACGCGACCAACAGCAGTAGCAACGAATGGTCGTCTCCGTCCATCGAAAGGAACCTGATCACCATGGATCGCGCTAGGAAGTCAACTGAGAACGAAGCCTTGGGCAGCCCGGAGCACAGCGATGAAGAGGGCGGTGGCTTCGCGCTGGGGCTGGTCAAGAGCAACAGCGTGGTCGCTAGGGCTAGCATGTGGCAGCAGTTGCAGCAGCAGGCTAAAGGTATATACTCCATTCATGTTTTTTTAACCTTTTGAGCTGCTTATCAAAAAACACATTCAAGCCACAAAATCAAAACATTTTATTTGTGTTCGAATGGTTTGCAAGCAATTTGAGTATTTTACTGGGGTGCGTGTTTTGTCCATCATTTGAAGTTGTCGTTGGAGTATACTTTACCATGGCTCGCTAGCTCTTATCAAGTATTAGTTAGTGACTGACGCTCAAAAATGTAAAAACAAGCGGCAAAATTGACGATTCGATTAAGGTACGCTGTAGCCGCTTCGCTACGAAATATAATACTAATTGTCTGTGTATTGCCGTATGCTGCTTGTGAACACCTTTTTATGGGCTAACTTGTAGCTTGGTAGTCTAAAACTTATTACTTAAAACTAGTGCTTCAACTGACGGACGGCCTTGCGTCTGAATGCGAGCTATAACGTAACATCTCCATCAACATAAACTACTCTAAACTATGCTTAAAGGCTAGTTTATTCCCAGAAAAATATTACAAGCTCAAAAATCCAAGTACATAGAATGCTCTCGTAGCACCGTTGAGTATGGTTTCGATAGTGTCCCATAGGAAATTACATCATTTTATTGCCAGTGACGGGAAGTTGCATGACAACAAAGCATTTTATAGCATTCGATGAGATAAAAATAGATAATCAGTATAACAAGGTGTCAGTATATGCGTAAGTTTGATTACTCTGCCATCTCCTATGTCCTAGTCCTATGTCCTAGTGAGGACTACTTCGCAAGGCTTACTGTTTTTTGCTCTCATATTGGCTAACGTAATGATCATTTACCACGCTAGTTATAGTTTTACTGAAGTCGAATTTTTTGTAGCTTTTGTTTGTAATTACGTGTGTAAATAAAATAAATCTTGCATATTAATTTCATCTAGTCAATAAACGAATGATAAAGGAAAATTTCCTCGTCTCTGCAAAAAGAGCGACGCGAAACGGTGCCTTTGTCTTCAAACGTGATTAATTTCACAAGAAAGTTAATTTTTCCGATATACCTAAAAAAACTATCCTATGTCATTTTTTGATCTTTCGTCTTGTAACAGCTATGAGGCACCTCAAAAATTCACTCCAACCCGTTGTAGTAATTTTTGAGTGAGCTTTGGTGCTGCATAAAAGTAGGGCCGAAAAACCAACAAACTTTGTACATAGTAAAGATGGCCACGAAATAACCATGGAACGTTCTCAATTGCAGGAACCCCCAAGCCTCTACTCCGCCACAGCCGCTCCAAAGCCAAAGACAGTTCGATCACGGATCGCTTCAAGACTCAACCCATCCAGTTCCAACCAGAACCTGCCCCAGAGTCGCCGGACAAACCGTTCTCTCTCGCTCAGTCTAAGAGCACAGCTAACGTGCTAGACAGGGACGAAGATGGTGAGTGGTGATTGAAAGTGGTGGAAACTTGATCTGTGATTGACTTGGCTGGGTTTCGGTACATATTTATTTGTTAAAACGAGAGAAAAAGTGTTTAGACACTAGTTTTGTTTCGCTTCACCTTCGCGAGGTCTCGGGCAATTGACCCGAAAATGTACAGTCGCCATAAGATTTGACAAAACATCTGTTTCATAGTTGGCATTGACACGACCGTGCGTACAGATCAAAGGTACTGAGAATCCATTCAAGTCAATCTCCACCGAGGTCAATATTGTCCTGGTTTTTATATACAAGTAGGATATCTTTTGCCTCGCTGCTGGTGCCGTCGAACGTTTATTTCCATTGATTGACAGTAAATGTTTGTCAAAATTTTGTACTGTTACGTAGTTTGACATGCTAAAAGGCTTCAGAATAATACAACCGTTTCAACGTTGCGCAATCATAATTCAATGTCAACTAATCCAACAGCTAATATTTGTGTCTCTTTTAAATTCTATGTGCGAAAAAAAGAATTACAGCATTTTTAGAGCTGCGTTTTGGTTACCCAAAGCGTCAATTGGCATGTAAGAAAAAAATCTACTATGTTCAATTTTGAATTGGTATAGAATTTATTGATATTTGTTGTATTATTTTGAAGTCTTGGGTTGCGTTTTTTATCTTAGTGGGCATCAGGGCGACAGCAACAACGATGTCGAGCAGTAGTTCAATTTGTATGGAACTGAATGAATAAGAATAAACACACACAGCTCTTCTGCCCGCTGACAACTAAAACGCAACCCCTTATATAGAACGTTAAATTTTATTTTGCTCAAGCATTTTTCTTACAAAAAATATTCGAAATCCAAAGCATGTAAATTGCATTACGAAACCAGACTCCGCTTTCTGTCTTATGATCGACGGCTTTTTTTTTTTGCATGTCCTCGACTACTATGTGTATGTCCGGGCTATTCGCACAACCGCACAATATGTATGTAAATACGCACATTCACCGGTGGCAGCTAAGTTAGACGAAGATGATCCGGCGAAAATGTCTCTATCGGAGAAAATGAAGATGTTCAACTCGAAGTTGACGCACAAGCCGCCGATGGCCGGGCTGCCTCGCGGCCGTGAGGACCGCACGCGGACCTCGCGACTGAGGACCATGCCGGTCCTCGCCAGCCAAGTGCAAGAAGCCATGGAACAAAACGAGAGGCTAACCAAGTCGTTGACGCACGAGGACGTCCCGAGAAATCCAGATTTTGCCCTGAAAATGGAACTGTTCCGTTCTGCGAGCGCAAAGAACACGTCGCTTGAGTATCTGATGCGACAGAACTCAAAGTTTAGAAGCTTAGGTCTGAGTCCATTTTTCGTTTGGTTGGTTGTCGATTTTCGCTTGGACATTCGCTTGGATCGGTACTAATTTACTAATGAGGCATGCACTTTTGATCGCTCAGTTTGGCTGCTAGTTGAAGTGATTTCAACACTTTTCAACCTGAAAAGAAGAACTTTTTTGGATTGAAGTCACTTCGAAAGTAATATGAAGAGTTTTTTACAGTTGTTGTTATGCATTTTGGTTTTCACAGCGACGAGCACGGACGTTTGTATTTTATTTTGATTTTGAAGTGGATCGTGAACTCACTTTAGAGTTGATTTTTGCATGACACCGATACACGTTTGTAGACATTCGTAGCACGCATGATTCCTAATAAATTAATTTTAAGATAATCTAATACAGTAGACGACACCATGACGGATCGTATTCCCTTCCTTAATCATGTTGGTCACGTTCTTTCAACTTGAACCCTCAAAATAAACCCCCAGGAGGTTCAAGGGAGTTCAATTTGAATGAACATGTTGGTCATATATTTAATTGCTACAGTAAGGATGTTTCATAATTCTCAGAACTTCAGAGAAACAAGCTACGTATTAACGGTGACTTGAGTAATATGTATTTTGAGCTCCATTAACCAGTTAGTCATTTAACGTTTGGGCGGTGTTATTGTTAGTCATATTTTTATGCGCAATATTTATTTCTCGATGTAGTATTTTTGTTGCAAAGTTTTTGTTTTAGATTGATACAGGTCTTATGCAAAGGTTCTGATCGATCATCTTGACAAGATGGATGATGTCTCTACTTGTAATAGTAGTTTGTTTTTATAAGTAGAAAGAATTTATAAAAGTTTCCGAGCATTTCGAATTTAGTTATTGTAGAATTTCCGAGTAACCATTCATGGGGTTCTTCAAAAAGGTTGTCAATAAAGTCTGTGAAAGTCGGCAACTTATCTGTGATCTGTACTACAGGTTTACATAGGAAACGGTGACCGCTTATCTCATCAGCGGTGCTATTCACAATCATTCGGAAACGTTTCCGATCGGATCCCACAAATTTCAAAATCAAGTTGTTCGAATCTCAGTCTACTTTTATAAATTGTGGAATAGAGAAGCGAGTATTGATCCCATTGGAAGAATGAGTCAGGTTTAAAAACTTATGAAAACGAACTGAGATTCGAATAATTTGAGTTAAAAATTTGTGGAATCCGATCGGAAACGTTTCCGAGTTTTTTTTTTCGAGTGTGTGTATGTATGTGGGTATGTATGTATGCGGTTTCTTTGGCACGCCCAACAGCCTAAAACAGCTTGATGGATTTCGACATGTGAGGTGTCAATAGAATTGTCTTGATAGTGAAAGTGACGTAGGGTACAATATTTAACAGCCGGGTTTTTGTTTTTCTTTCAATTTAATGTTACTTGTTGTTGTTAGATGCAAACTTCTTAATCAGTCAAGTCACTGGCTATGGCTACACAATTTTTCATTGATTTGGTGAAACGATGTTATCGATTTGAAAAGTTTTGCGCTTATGATACATAATATATAGTTAACTATTTATATTATAGCAATAATGGACTAATATAAACCTATAGTACATAGTACACACTATTTCCCTTAGCAATAAACGTTGAATAGCTTCGGGATAGATACAAGGTTTCTTGTCTTTTCTTTCTATTAAATTCTTGAACTCGTTCGAAAAAAAACAAAAGACTGTGTAGCTACTCCAAGCCTATACAACGTTTATTGCTAAGAGGGTATGAATACAACAACGTACAAATTGTATTATTGCTTTACTCACACCGGTGTTATAAAGCTTTGGCCACATTGTCTTCTACACAAACGTTACAATAATTATCTTTTTCAGATCTCGATGACGATAATCCATCGGAGCGAGCGCAAAGAATGATAACTCCTGAAGTGAGGGGGATTTTGAAGTCGGGGTCCACTGTGGTGCCGAAACCCAAGACTCTGGCTAAGGGGGAAAGCTCTGAGGTTAGTAAGGTAAAATTTTAGTGATAATTTTTTTTTTGTTGTTCGTTTTGTGACGAGGTGAGCTGTTGTTTTGATGTTTAAATGTGGTGGAGTGTAAGTGTTGTAGGGACATGGTTTAGCTGGTAAAAGAACGGGATTGGAAGAGGACATTCTGGTAAAAAACATGTTGGGGGGGAGCTTTTCGGGAGCTTTTAAATTACATTTTGGAAAAGGGACATTTTGTAAGACGGATATTATGAACCTAAATAACACGATTCCAAGAAACAATTTTCGTCATTTTAAATGTCTTTGGATGACTCAAAATCTGTACATATCGTCACGACTTTCCCCCGAGGGGGCTGGCGGAGGTGTAATACAACAGCCACACTTCGCCGGGCGATATTCAGTTTCAAATGTGACAGGGGTAGAGCCTGTCGCCATACACCGGGCTTCAGTTATGTAGCAGGTGACATATAATAATATATGTTCACACAATGAACAAATTGGTGCGTGCCGCCGGCTGGGTTTGAAAACGCTCCCTTTGGCTTGAGAGGTGGACCTTGTCCAACTAGGCTATCATCGCTTAATGTTCATCTTTACAGAAGGTACACAAATACACAGTATGAAGGTAGAGATACGAAAGAATAATAGAAAATCTTCCCATATTGAAAGATTCAATTGACGTTTCCATTTCTTATTTGGCTACCAAATTTAGCTTACGCCTGTCATTCACGTTTATTATCTAGTTCTCTAATCAATGTCTTATTCTATATTCCTCAGCAAATGACACCGTAATGTATCCCTTATTCCCAGGGGCTGAAAGACGAAGGCATCGACAGCTCATCGGACGACGAATCCGTCTCCGCTTCCACCGTATCATCATCGGAAAAGAGCTGTTCATCCTCGGACAGTTCCGAAGAGCTACCCGACCCAAAGCCCCGTCGCTTCCAGAGGAAAAACAACAAACTCAAAGCCTCCAGAACAGAGTCCGACATACCTAGAGCTCAAGAACCTTTCCCTAGAAAGATAGGTCTGCAGTTGCCAGCGGCTAATGAGTTCAAAGAGAGGTTGGCCCAAGCTAAGAACCCCGATGTTAAGATACCTATGCTGGCAAAACTCGGTCGCAAGCCTTCCGAAGAAGTGAAGAAAGATGATGAAGCGAATAGATACAGGCGTTTTGTCAAAAAGGTACTTATTATGATTATATGAAACGGGAATAACTCATGTACGATTATTCCGACTGTAGTGTTAACCGCATTCGGGGGCCTTTATCAAGGCGAGTGCGCGCGCCGCTGCGTCTCGCTTAGCGTATTTATCTTTATTAAACACTAGCTGCGCTCGGTTTTACCCGTGGTTAAAAAGTAGCCTATGTGTTAATCCAGGGTAATCTACCTCTCCATATCAAATGCCATCACAATCCGTTAATCCGTTTGAGCGTGAAGTAGTAACCAACATTCATACTCACAAACTTTCGCCACTATAATAGTATACAACTAGCTGCGCCCCGCAGTTTCACCCACGTTTAAAAAGTATCCTATGTGCTATTCTAGACTATAATCTATCTCTGTGCCAAATTTCATCCAGATCTGTTCAGCCGTTTTGGCGTGAAAGAGTAACAAACATCAATCCATCCATTCTTACAAACTTTCGCGTTTATAATATTAGTAGGAAGGATACTATAACAGTATGTTGCTATAGCGTCAGTTGGAACGTATTTCGAAATATGTAAATATTGATACATTAAAGAAACGAATTTATAATATCAGAGCAGAGCTATTCATGTCATCTCGCTCGCACAATCGGCCAATATTGCTAATCCGAGTGAGAGGATACAACTCGCGCTGTTTTGTTACGATTCGTTTCTTCATTGGCGCAGCTTATACATACGTTCAACGTGGAGCTAATGCTGAGTCAATGATTGTGGTATCTTTTGCCACGAGATTGAAAAGAGTCACGTACCAAGTCAAGGTAGAAGCTTTAGGCGGCCTAAAAACTATAGCCTCAATAAATATAGCCTCGTGTAGGGTTGAGTGGCTAGCCCTGGTCTCAGAGTTTATGACTGCCTCGGTGGCTCAGTTGGTAGTGAACCTGCCTCTGAGCCAGGGGGCGTGAGTTTGATTCCCACCTAGGGCAAACATTTACGTGATGAACATTTGTGTTTGTTCTATGTCTGGGTGTTAATATGTACTTGTAAATCAGTCTGGCCGCCATAGTACAAGCTTTGCTTAGTTTGGGGTCGGACGACAGTGTGTGCAAGTGTCCCGAATATTTATATTTGTAAAATGTAAAATATATTTTTTTTTTCTTAACTTCATTTTTTTGTTGTACAGATAGAAGAGCCAATCCAACTGGGCAAGCTCAGGCGGGTTGAAAAACCCTCACCGGTTCCGGAACCCGCACCACCCGTTATGAAGATCTCGGCCCTCAACCAGGCTGCCAAGGCGAAGTTCTTCGGCATTGATCCTAAGAAGGAAAAGAGCATGGAGGAACTAGCCGCCAGTGTTAGGAAATATATCGCGCCGGTAAGGAAATGTTTTTTTTTTAAATAAAAGTGGATATAGTAGTTTGAGCTGTAGACCTCGCAGCCGACGTTTGTCTTCCTCTGCAGGTTGCATCCCTTAACCGATTCTCGTGACATTTTGTAAGCAGGTTCGATAATTAAACAGTTTTTTTGCCGATTCAAGTTCTGCTAATTATTTCAAAATCGCTCCTGCCGTTTCGGAGTCCACTCTGAACATACTTACACACATCGATTTTAATGGATGACTAGCTGTTACCCGCGACTTCGTTCGCGTTTATTCAGAAAATAGTGTCGTAAAACTTTCTTGTGATATACGAGTATACTATTACCATGTAATTATCAAATTTCTTCAAGATCCGTTCAGCCATTAAGCCGTGAAAAGCCTATAACAGTCGGACAGAGTTACTTCCGATTTTATAATTTTATTATGGATATGGATAGATAACATGTTAGCAAAAAAAGTTTGAAGCGAATGGAACTAGATGGCGCTGACTGTTGCTAAAACGTGCACGCCAAGCCATATCACGCGCGCACCAATTTGTTAATTGTGTGAACATATGCGCGTATTGTACGTCATCTGCTACATGACTGGAGCCCGGTGCATAGCGACAAGCTCGCCCCTGTCACATTTGAGACTGAATATCGTCCGGCAACGTGTGAAAATTGTATTACACCTCTGCAAGCCCCCTCGGGGGAAAGGCGTGACGATATGTTATGCCGAGCCATAATGTATCCAGACAGAATACCTAGAGCGCTTCTAGCCCGCGTCTCACGCAAAATACTAGTTTAATACATTGGATTATAATCAGTCAGTGATTACTAACATTTCTTTGTTATAGATGAGCAAATCGATATCTATCCACACGATGGAGGTCCCCGGGTCGGGCAGCGACGGAGAGAGCAGCGGCGGTCGAGAGGTGCGCCATATTAACAGCAGAGTACGCCACAGGTATGTTTTATTTTTCACACCACCTGCTCGACAATGACCGATTACATGTCAGGTAGTCTCAGCGTAAAGCAAGGTATTGTCTCCCAAGGGAAATAAAGTTATATGAAACGACCAGTCGCGTTTTCAAAACTCAAAACTCAACTTAGAGACGACATTCGAAAATCGAACTGACCACCACAAAAAAAAAAAATAGAATGAGCATGCATGAAATTTTAAAACAAAAACACTTTTTTTCCTCATATTTGGCGCTGCACGTCGTGTGCATTTGCCAGTGTCTAGTAAATTACGTATTACTTAGTTGTAATGATAAAGTGATTGCAACGATAAATCACTTACCTATCAAATGGAGTTTTGTAGGGAACACGAAAAATCGCGTTTCGCAATGTTTGTAACAATTGCCCACACTCGTGTACGTTAACGAACCGATAAAAGTTAATAATCCAACAATAGTGCACTTTCACACTCGAAGAAATACAAGATTTAGAAAATTATAGATACTCGTATCTACAAAGTCCTTCGAAAAAATAGACGAGCGTTTTATCTTCCCTCAGAGCGAAAATAAAACAGCATTTTTCGCTCTGGGGATTTTTTCTTCTTCGGTAGAATGCTCGTATTGCGTTACGACTATAGAATAAATGAAAAAAAGGCTTAGCGAAAGAAAATTGAAGTTTATTCTTATTACAAATTGAATTGGTGACCGTAATTTATTTTTAAAATTGGATTGGGTTATTTGTTTTTTTCGCAACCGTAGTGAAAAGTAGAGTGTAACACACGGGGTTAAAAACCCATTATAACTCGGTTTCTATTTACTCACTCGCTAAAGCTCGGGAGTAAAAGTACCTCGTATATAATGGGTCATTTTAGCCCATTGAATAACAATCTAGTATTGCAAAACATGGAATAATACAGATAGTGTCTGTATCTGTGGTCAAACACGTTTAATAATTTTGAACATATTTCAAACCAACTTAAAATTCGTCTTGCTTTGCGAAGTGGTAGGTACAAGATTAGTGTTAAAAATACAAAGAATGACATAACGATCATCTTTCAAACAAACAAAAACTAAACCAACAGACAAAAGTGAAAATCACAATAGAAAAACAGTTACGCAGTAAAAGAAAATGTCAGTTAGTCATTTAATGCACCGGTACACCCGATCTCTGCTCGCTCGGCGGGTAATTGTTGGCTTTCCTCTAACTTGCAATCAGTTCGCGTCGGTTTTTATTTCAGTTTTACTCAGTGAAAATTTACTATACAATGTGTGGAGTACCCGCAAGACGTCATGAACGCAACGAGTCAAATCATTGGCTGCCTCGGTGGCTCAGTTGGTAGTGAACCTGCCTTCTGTGCGTGGGGGCGTGGATTCGATTTCCTAGGGCAAACATTCATGTGATGAACATTAGTGTTTTTTTATGTCTGGGTGTTAATATCTATTTATGTTTCAAAATATCTTAGTATGTATATCAGTCTCTGGCAGCCTTAGTACAAGCTCTGCTTAGTTTGGGATCAGGCGAACGTGTGTAAAAGTGTCCC
Source organism: Peribatodes rhomboidaria (assembly GCA_911728515.1). NCBI lineage: Eukaryota > Metazoa > Arthropoda > Insecta > Lepidoptera > Geometridae > Peribatodes > Peribatodes rhomboidaria. The sequence goes on along the minus strand of OU452179.1, from coordinate 12,003,363 downwards.
GAATTAATTAATTAATTTATTATTTACTCGGTTTGACCCGCGTTTAAAAAATATCCTATGTGCTATTCTAAACTATAATCTATTTCTGTGCCAAATTTCATCCAGATCTGTTTAGCCGTTCTGGCGTGAAAGAGTAACAAACATCCATCCATCTATATCCATCCATACGTTCTTACAAACTTTCGCGTTTATAATATTAGTATTTACTAAATTCTAATTCAAGATAGATTACTTACTAATACATTACTTAATTATGTTATAAAAAAAATATTTGAAAGTTACCAAACTGCACGAAAATGTATCTGGTCCCGCTTAGAAGTGCGGCACATCCTGGCTACAGGACTGTTTATTGAAGGCACAGGTTTCCGAACTAGTAAAAAACTGTGCTACGGAAACCAGAGAAACCACAAAACGAATCTAACAACATCTATCCAAGACTACTCCTATCCAAAATAGGTCAACCCACTGCCGCGATAAGAGGTCACTGCTTCTAAGGACCTACTTGGGTAAAAACCGGTTAAAGCATTAATGTACTAGCTTACTAGGTTTGGGTAATTAACCACTCTTTCTCGGTACATATAAATTGCCTCGGCTACCGTATTTTTATTACTCCCGACCACGACACGTTCTTTCTTACCAAAAATGGTCATTTCTATCAACCTAAACACGCACAAGCAGAAACGACTCTTACGCCTACTAGTTAAAGTTGTATTTGAAAAATACAGGAAGCTAACCGGCCGACTAGCACAGTTACTTTGCGAAATGGGTAGGAAGCCGACATAGAACCATGTATGGTGAAATGTGTTGTACAAGTTAGGTAGTTGGCACTGTGAGGAAATGCAATGCAATTTTAACCTAGTATTTTTCTAGCTAGAACTGATACTAATGAGTTTTTTAATCGCCCACTATTTCTTTATCCGAATCCTAATTTCATAACTAATATTAAAAATGCTAAAGTTAGTTTGTTTGGAACGCTTTCACGTCTCAACTACTCAACCGATCGTCTTGAAATTAACCGGCAAAGATTGTGATGCTGTACAATGCCGACCTTGCAAGAGTTTCTGTCAAAATTCGATAGACAGTCATCATAGCTAAAGTTGTAAAATTTTACTAAGCTATTATAATTTCAGTTCTCGTATAATTTTCAATATCAAAAAAATTATACAAACTTATCGACGTATTAATATCTATTTAAGTATGTATTTAAAAATATCTACGTGTGTATATCAGTCTCTGGCAGCCATAGTACAAGCTTTGCTTAGTTTGGGGTCTGGCGACCGTGTGTGGAAGTGTCCCAAATTTATTTATGTTGTTAAAGTATTCCAGAAAAAACACATTTTTTAGTTTAAAATAAATAATAACGAACAAAAAGATAAAACAAGCTCTCTTATGAATAAGTACTAATTTTAATATTGTTGCAGTTTTTTTTTACAACACCTTTGTGTTTTCCTTTATTGGTGTAATTAAACCACTATTAATTCTTAATTAGTGCCAATTAGTACCTAGAAACGGAACTAAAACTCTTTGTGTAGGTTTTGTCCGTGTGCGGAATAGATACAATGCCTTCACCGTTATAGGTAGTGGTGGGTTTTCAATGTACAATCGATTATTTGTGAGAAATCATAAATCAACAATCAATTAACAGAGGTACAATCTGAGTGACGATTTGAGGGTTAACTCTTGCCATCAAAACCTCATAGATGGCTAGGCTGTTAAATGATCGACAGCGACATACATACCCACATACATACATACATATACACACACACACACACACTCGAAAAACATAACCCTCCTTCTTGCGCAGTCGGGTAAAAAGAGGGAAGGATACAGCTTTTAGTTTATCCTATCCTACTAATATTATAAACGCGAAAGTTTGTAAGAATGGATGGATGGATGTTTGTTACTCTTTCACGCCAGAACGGCTGAACAGATCTGGATGAAATTTGGCACAGAGATAGATTATAGGTAATCTAGAATAGCACATAGGATACTTTTTAACCGCGGGTGAAACCGCAGGGCGCAGCTAGTTTAACCATATGTTCTCTTCCTTACGTCATCTGTAATGCATTGTTTAATAAAGAAACAACTAATAAACTAATGCATTATCTCTAAAACAAAAGCTAATCACGTTGCTATCGAGTTCCAACACAGCTTTAGTAGGTCAAGTACAGACTGATGTTCTGACAATGAGCCTGAGCTAGGCACAATGTTATTCATCGGTTGCATAAAACTGGCTCAATTGTGTTCAGCAACTGATCGCTGCACAAGTTGTACAATAGACAACTTGTTGAGTTGAAGTACTGTTAAAGCAATTCACTTGCCAGTTAGTTGGTGTTGAGTGATTCTTTGAAGCCGTTTGCGTGTTTTAGGTAAATTGCGCAACTTATTACGTAGATACTTTGATGGTGATTAGTAACATAAAATCTCGCGACTCCTTGTCGTTTTGGGCAACAGTGGCTGTTCTGAATATAAGATCTATGGGTGCTTATATGGCTGATGTAGTAAATAAACAAATATACTCGTATGTATTACAAAGTCGCTTGTTATGATTTTATGAAACGGGAATTACTCACGTACGATTTAGCCGATTATTCCGACTAGAGTTTAAAGTAATTGCCGTTTCATAAAATCATGATGTGTTAATACCAGTCAGTTTCCATAATAAAGTCGCTAGTTATTTCATACAAAGTGGTGCGGTATATAAAATTGAAATATAGAGAGTCAAATAATCCTCAAAAATTTGGAATAATCATTAGCATTAACCTCTCTGTGACTTTTACTTACTTTATTTTCTTAGGAACAAACTAACTCGTACAAACAACTATAAAACTTAACTACTTATCAATAATGTCGTAAATTGTTAAGCTGTCTACTTACTTACATCGGACATCAGTAAACTTTCAAATCCATCAGTACGAACAGTGAACCCCATCGGCTTCGTCACTGTCCCATTATCACCACATTTCTACACCATTATAAATTCATGTCAATTTCTCCACACAAGCAGTAATTATCATCTCATTACAGTGATATTGTTAGAGAGTTCAGATATAGCTTTCTAGTTTCACTAAATGTCATAAACGATTAGGTGTTTATTACTCGATGGTTTAATGAAAATAATTTTGGAGATGACTGAGACGAATTCAACTCTTGACCGTTGTCACACCTCATAGATATATTGCTCGTCTCATTTTTAATTTGAGTGTCTAGACACGCGGTAGCGTCCGCGTGTCTAAGCCAAGTTCAGGCTAACAGCGAGCAGCACCGTGTTGAATATTATTATACGAGCCATTTGGAGCCACTTTTGATCCCCTCATAACTCAAAAACCATATCACGAAATTCACTTTAAGAAATTTACTTTACTCTTATTTAATATGGACTGATCTGTGATCAAACGTGAAGCCAGCCAACCATAAAAAATGGTGTGTTGCAAAAATTATGTAAGTTTTATTTTATTATTTAAATATAAACAATAAACATAACCCATTCGTCATCAGTATTATTGATGACTTTCGCAGGGAGGGGAGACAGCTTGGAGGCCAGGTTAAGACCTACTTTATGTGGTCGTTAACTTAACAAGTTTTTTGTATCAACGTTTCATTTAAATTTCATTGACCCAATAATGCGCATAAGCAAATCACGAATCACGACATTTCGTCAAAGCTATAAAGTTTACACGGTATCACGAACTGCGTGACCCCATAACCACAACTGCAACCAATTTAACTTGCTTCACAGCTAATCGTTTGAAACGCCGAATCAAATTACCAATTAGCTACTTTAATACTTCACTTAGTACTTAAGAACCCAATATCACTCCATCACCATTACAGCACTCCATATCTAACCCAAATCAGTTAATTACTTCATCATTCATTGTGGTCCCTGGTCATTGTCGGGCCATAGAATAACTGACAGTTCCTACCAGCCTAAATGAGGCCGAATTAACTGGAAAGTGACAGCTCAGCCAGGTGGATAACCTCGTGCATCAACCGAGATGTCTGACTCATAGGTCAGTTGTGCCATGCGGGAAATTCGACTCAAACGTCATGAGATTATGAGTCAACCTGTTGGGAGTAGAGCTAGGAACTTATTTTTGGCAAAATAAAAGACGAAGATTCTTCTACTCGCTGGTAAACGACACGCTTTTGCATAACATCGTTTTATGGTCGACATACCTACAACACGCACAAAACGCTTTGGTTCCTCATTTCTCATACGGACCGCTAGAGTGTGGAATACTCTGCCAGACTGTGTGTTCCCTCCCTGACACTTATAATCTGGGTGTCTTCAAGTCTCGAGTGAATCGGTTTCTTCTAGGCAAGCGTGCTCCATCGTAGGCCGCATCACTGCTTATCATCTGGCATGTTGGCGGCCGAACGCAAGCCTATTAAGTAATAATTATAATAACAGTTGCATTGCAACCCCAGACTGTTCAACTTCTGAAATCTACTTTACCGTGCCTCTATAAGATATTGTTTTACCCCATAATTAAACTAACAAGTTCTCTAGCAACAGGCGAAATGTTACCAGCGTAAGAACGGTTTTTTTTACTGCTAAGTGTAGCGTGTCGCTTGATATATTACTTACATGTAACTTAAGTTTTAATAATACAAAATTGAAGTGGAAGTTGTAAATTTTACAACTTCCACTTCAATTTTGTATTATTCCGGTCTTGTTCCAAATACAGCCTGTATACGTATCCTACTAATATATGACGGCGCGAGATATCATTGGATAAAGAAAATCAGTTTGAGAGTTGTTAATCGATAGTTTTAATCTGAGGTTTATGACGATTAATCGATTTGTTTATGGTAATTTAGAGCGGTTAACACCGAATGGAGTTGCGTTTGGGATTTCGGGCGAACGTCATGTCTGTCAGTCAGTGGTTGACAGGACTGGGTGGAAAGCGGTCGCACGCAATGGTCATTCGTAAACCCATTACTCTAAATCGCCAGTTATCTTTGTGATCATTCATTAACTAAGTAGTCTAAGTGACTGTATAATTAAAATAGTGAAAAGCCTACATTGCTGTCCCCTTATTTCAACGTTCCTGAAGTTTGACGCCGACCATAGATGCCCGTGATAGCGAGTTCACGGATCAGAAATCAGACACAAAACCTCGGCCTACTAGATTTTCCCCGTCATCAAAAGTGGAAGGTCACAGCGCGGCGGCCTTTCCTATGTTTCTCCGACATCAGTGGGATCAGATGCGACGGCGCGGCTTCCTTTCCTACATTTCCCCGACATCAGAATTGGGATAAGACTAATGCCCACAGTTAACAAGATGAGTGCTGAAGATGATGACGAGGACCACCGCTCTCTTTCCCCGATATCAAAATTGGGATAAGAATAACGTCCACAGCAACAAGATATGGCTCCGTCTTTGGCTACAATTGTGCAATGATCTGGAAGCGAAGTGGCATAGCAACAGATGGCTGATAGGGTCGCCCCTACGTGTTATTATTGTGGAGTGTGCGGACTGTTTCTTCGTGGTGCATGAAGGGCAGCAGAGCGGCAATGAGAGAGTGAGCATCGAGTAGACGTCTGCATTATCTCGACGGCGTTTGATTACACCTAGTCTATGCTATGTGACGCAACTAACAAACAACGAGAGACGAAGGATAGCAGTGTACCGAACAAAACGTCGACGCCTACGTGTTACTACTGCAACGAGGTTACATCGCCACTCATTGATCGAAAAAGGGCACCAAGATTAGCAGCGGCAACGTGCAAGATCCGGTCAATGCCTGGAGGGCTATTCTTACAACTCAAGATACCATCTTATCTCAAAAAAAAGAAACCTAAATTCGAGATGCCTTATTCAAGTTGCTCGAGATCGAGATAATCTCGATGGATGGGGCGCAAGATGTCTCGAGTAGTCGGAGGCAGTCGAGACTTCCAATGAGGCTATTCCTACGCGTGAGATGAGATGAGATTTTACCTGGGTCACTTTCACACCTATGACGTTTTAAACGAGGGCAATAAAGACGAAAAAAGCTGAGATGAAAATCTCAAATCTCCGAATAGGGCCAAAGGAATCGAGATCGAGATGAGATGAAAATCTCCTATCTCCGAATTGGGCCCCTGCACTATGAAGCAGCCATTGATCACCTACGAGTAGCAATTGAATCCGGTGAGAAGTTTTCATTTTGTTTGATATTCGTAAACGATGTATGTCAGAGTGCTATTTTCTATTAGAGTTGTTTAAAGTTTAGAAATACCCACAAACAGTTTAGTCAAACTGTCGCTTGCGGCACATGTGAGTCATGCAGTTAATAGATAACTTACTAAGTGTCAATGCTTTTGGTAAAACTAAGCCTGGAGGGCAGTAGCCGGTAGGACAGTAGCCTGTGTAGTAATAGCCTGTGTGGCAATAGCCTGTGTGGCACTAGCCTGTGTGGCACTAATCTGCAAGGTACTATCCTATGTGGCTCTAGCCTGTGTGGCAAGCCTGTATAGAAATAGCCCGTGTGGCAAGCCTGTGTGGCCAGCCTGTGTGGCAAGCATGTGTGGCAACCCTGTGTGGCAAGTCAGTGTGGCAAGTCTTTGTTACAACCTTACTTTTGTTGCATTATAGTCTGAGTGACGACCTAGCCTGTGTGGTCAGCCTATGTAGTAAACTCCTCCCGGTGTAACATTAAAGTACGAGTAAAATTAAGAATCTCGTAAAATGTTGACTTTCGTACTATTTAAAGTTATAGTTGCACTACACAAATCCCTATTAGCACATCTCCATACAGTTGTGTTGTTATTGTTAAATTTCATGAAATTGTATTTGTACTCATTACATAACGTACAGTCTTTCCCTTTTTGTGATTTTATGAAATTAATTATTATTTAATGAAAGAAATCAACACTATTTGCATTTTAGGATTGTCAAGCTGACATACTTTAAATATGCCAGTAAGACCAAAGAGTTTAAGAACGCAATAGCACCTTTATCATAGAGTTTCAATGAGGCAATTGAGAAAGTAGCATTTTGAGAAAAGTAAAGTGCACTACATGTGTGATGTGATATGAATTGTTTGTTAGTTTGTTGATATACTACACACTAATGAAGTGGTACAAAGGACAAAAACGAATGAAAGTACAGTCTGCAGCAGTTATTTAAAAAGGGTCGAGAAAAGTTGTTGTTTCAGGAAGATCTCAATTTTGGCGGTTGTCAATTTAGGTAGATGACGATTTAAGATGTTGTCACTTTCGAAAGTTGTCGTTTTCGGAAGTTGTCAATCTGGGAAGTTTCACCCTGGGAAGTTGTCGTTGTCACCCTGAGGGACCTAGCCTGTGTGGCAAGTCTAAGTGACAACTTTAATGGCATGTTATTAGTTTGAAATTGGACACAGCAGTTTTCATAAGTCCAAACCGCGTATGTGTACCGTCATTGGATTTTCAATTTGACTTGATTAAATTCTTGGAACATTGGATGTATGATTAATAAGTTAGTTTTAGCCTCGATTATTCGATTGGTCCCAATACAATTTATTTCACTAAAAGTCAAGTTGCTTATTTCAATTATCATGACAATTTATGGGGATAGGTAACGAATATGAAGTTACTGTTGGAAGAGTCGATTATACTCTGAGACGATGCTTATGGTTGGTAGAATTGGGTTTAACTGTGTTTTGAGTTATCCCATAACTGTGTTCGCTTTCTGTGAAATTGTGGAGGTAGATTTGAGACGGTCAGAATGACCGAGCGTTAAGTGGTTACTTGAGCACTTTTATGATTGTCCACAGATGATGAGATGAACATTCACCCGAGGACGTGTGAAAATGCAGGATGGCCGTGACGGCGCGAGATATCATTGGATAAAGAAAATCAGTTTGAGAGTTGTTAATCGATAGTTTTAATCTGAGGTTTATGACGATTAATCGATTTGTTTATGGTAATTTAGAGCGGTTAACACCGAATGGAGTTGCGTTTGGGATTTCGGGCGAACGTCATGTCTGTCAGTCAGTGGTTGACAGGACTGGGTGGAAAGCGGTCGCACGCAATGGTCATTCGTAAACCCATTACTCTAAATCGCCAGTTATCTTTGTGATCATTCATTAACTAAGTAGTCTAAGTGACTGTATAATTAAAATAGTGAAAAGCCTACATTGCTGTCCCCTTATTTCAACGTTCCTGAAGTTTGACGCCGACCATAGATGCCCGTGATAGCGAGTTCACGGATCAGAAATCAGACACAAAACCTCGGCCTACTAGATTTTCCCCGTCATCAAAAGTGGAAGGTCACAGCGCGGCGGCCTTTCCTATGTTTCTCCGACATCAGTGGGATCAGATGCGACGGCGCGGCTTCCTTTCCTACATTTCCCCGACATATATATTATAAACGCGAAAGTTTGTAAGAATGGATGGATGGATGTTTGTTACTCTTTCACGCCAGAACGGCTGAACAGATCTAGATGAAATTTAGCACAGAGATAGATTATAGTCTAGAATAACGCATAGGATTTTTTATCCGCGGGTGAAACCGCGAGGCGCAGCTAGTATTTAAATAAAAAAATAAATAAAGATCGGGACACTTCCACACACGGTTGCCTGACCCCAAACTAAGCAAAGCTTGTACTATGGCTGCTAGAGACTGATATACATACATACTTAGATATTTTTTGAAACATACTTAAATACATACGAGATTAACACCCAGACATAGAACAAACACAAAATGTTAATCGCATAAATGTTTGCCCTAGGTGGGAATCGAACCCACGCCCCCAAGCTCAGAAGGCAGGCTCACTACCAACTGAGCCACCGAGGCAGTCAAAAAATTTAAGTACTTGTTAGTTTATATATTTTCGTGCCAAGTTCAAGAGTGAGAACAACCGCTAAATTTGTCTGTGACCGCAACCGCCAAGGCTGTGTTTACTAATGTAACGGTCCGAAAATTATACTGAAATCCGTGCAGGTAATCTGTGGTCGTGAATGTGTGAAACATAAATCTTGGAAATTGTACTTGCTTGCTTCACTGAGCTTTTTCTTCACCATATCTGTTTATAATTGCCTTTTCTAACAGGCTAGACGTTTATCCTTTTCTCCTACTCGTATCTGCGTAATGTTGTCGGTAATAGTAATAATATAACGAGTAACATTATTATAACATAAATTCCGGCTGCAAAATATTGTACCCTATGTCACTTCTACTATCAAGACGATTCAAATGACACCTCACATTTCGAAATCCATCAAGTTGTTCAGGCTATAGGCCGCGCCAAAGAAACGTCATACAAACATACCCACATACGAGTACATACATACATACTCGAAAAACACAACCCTCCTTCTTGCGCAGTCTGGTAAAAAGAAAAGCTTGAAAACCGACTTACCGACTCCCATGTAAACAATTTTTAGGTTTTTGTTGATATTCTAAAAACTGCTTGACTGATTTCAATAAAATTTATAAAGGAGCACCTCTAAAATATGATCTTTCTTGTGACATTAATTCACACTTGGCGGAGTAATCACGTAACATACATACAAATACATTACTTCTAATTACCTCTTCCTTTTTGGAAGTCGATTAAAAAGCCTTGCTTAGAATAGGACCTAGGTTTCAAATAAAGCTGATGGAATACAGGTGAGATGCCTCGCCTAGAAGACTGCCTCGGAAGTTCCGTTGGTATTGAACCTGCCTTCTGAGGTTGGGGTCGTGGGTTCGATTTACACCTAGAGCAAACATTCATTTGATGAACATATGTGTTTGTCCTATGTCGAGGTGTTAATTTATATGCACCTATGTATTTAAATATAAAATATTTATTTAAGTCAGTCTCTAGCAGCTATAGTACAAGCTTTATTTAGTTTGGGGTCAGGTCACGTTCTGTGCAAAATATCTCGAATTTAATATTTTTTTGGTTTCAAAGATGCGTTACATGAAACTGGTACAAAGCCAGAAGAACACTACAAAGTGCTCTACTGCCTTGGTCTCCCTACGAATTTTTTTTGCTCAGCTCACTGTTGTAATTTGAACCTAAAACCAACGACGACGACGTAACTTAGGGAAACAAACGACGTAAGTACGTTTACGTCTTTTGTCTGTCCCTCCATCAACTCAAAGTGAAATCCATCAATATTAATTTACCACGGCACCCATGCACCGCCTCCAATCACGCACCGACTGTCTACTGCAATTACCTTCATTGCATAATGCTATACAATTCATATGTTACAATACAATAAGCCCGCGTGCCCCACAAAACCGCCATTGTCACAGACTATTTCGTAGTTACTAGGAAATTGATATTGGAGGTTGCTTAAAAATTACTGAGTGCTTACTGTCAACGTTTTAATTAGGAAATACGGAAATTTCGCGAGTTGATTGCCAATTACCAAATAACTAAGAAATTGATCAGTATCGTCCGTCGACGCTTTATGCAATGGATAAAATCAATACGTCACAGTATCTTATCGCAGCACGACAATAAGTATTTCCTTTTAATGCTGAAAACAGTCGCTTAAAAACTTGTTGTGACAGAGTACTATTGTCAATTTTTCAGTTGAATTAACTCGACACAGTTAAAATATCTGTGTCTTGCGCATTGTTTTGTCTTGTACGAGGTTACGCGATATGACATCAGTGTTTCAGATTTAACTGAATGCTGTAAATGCTGTAATCGTTATTCGTTGAAATTTTCTTTGTTTAATATTTTCGTTGTACTTAATTGGATATCGGGTTGTCGGGGAATATCAGTTGTATCTGATAGATATAATAGTAGATAAATCTTTATTGAAAATAACACATTGTAGACAAGCAACTATAATATATAAATGTATGCACATATTATAATAACATACATATCGTAACGCCTTTCGCCCGAAGGGGCTGGTAGAGGTATACAACGCCCATACATATGTATATTTACTCTTTTTACCCGACTGCGCAAGAATTAGGATTCTGTTTTTTTTTTTTATAAAGTGGCAGCAAGTGGTTCGTGTAATATTACACTAGGCGCTGGCTAGCCAGTTCTTTTGCTTGAACTTGGCTTGACACGCTGCCGCGTGTCTAGATACTTGTAACCTTAAATATTTACTGTCTGTCAAAATGTAGTTAACTAACTGTTTAATTTTTAAATAAAACTCACACAATGCACAACAAAGACTTGTAATTGAGCGGAATATATCATAAAGTGAATTGAAAGAAGCAATCTTAAACTTACTCACGTCTTTGATTAAGCTATATTGGCCCGACAATCGCTTTTGATCGACGGAAGTACCACTTACCATCTACGGTTGTTTATTGTGACACCCGCGCACGTCTGGCTGCAGAATAGGTAGCAGTTTGTAAGACAAACTAAGTACAGAATAACTAGCAGTTTGTAAGACGAACTTAGTACAGAATAACTAGCAGTTTGTAAGGCAAACTTAAGTACAGAATAACTAGCAGTGTATAAGAATATTTGAGCACAGTTTAAGTAGAAAATTGTAAGTGAACCTAGATTTGACATAGAATATTGTGATGGATTTTCTTATTACCCGACTGCGCAAGAAGGAGGGTTATGTTTTTCGAGTGTATGTATTTATGTAAGTATGGATGCATGTGGGTATGTATGTAAGATGTTTCTTTGGCACGCCCTACAGCCTAAACAGCTTGATGTATTTCGACATGTGAGGTGTCATTTGAATCGTCTTGATAGCAAAGTGACATAGGGTACAACATTTTGCAACCGGGGTTTTTTTTTAAATTTGTTGCTTGTTTAAATTGTTATTTCTATGAAGGTTCATATGAAGGTTTCTACACATAATTGAGAGTACACATAATAAACTCATGTCTCTGTAATTCGTACAACATGCATTCTTATTGTCGCGTAGTGCCTATTGCGTCAGCGATAAGAGAACTAATTAGGGATAATGTCCTGATAACTAAAATGGACAAATAACGAAGGGTGCCTGCTTATCTCTATTTTGTATTCAAACGCTGAATTGGAGAAGGCCCGCTTCTCAAGCTAGAGGGACTGAGTTCAAACCCAGCCGACGGCACGCACCAATTTGTTCATTGTGTGAACATATGTGCGTATTATATGTCATCTGCTACATGACTGGAGGAATTCTTGTGAAGCCGTACTGATAACTAAAATGAACAAATACCGATGGGTACCTGTAATCATTCACCACTTCTAGGCTTAACTTAATTACGTCTCATCTCCATTTTGTAATCAAACGCAAACTTTACATCAAATAATTCGATAAGAAGTCCCTCGCTACTTTTTGTGAAGCCGATATCTGGCTGTGGTAGTAGTTGCCGGACAATCCAACTCTAGCTAGATAACGGCAGAAGAATTAACACCGAACGTGACTCATAGCGGGTTTTCCATCTCTGTGAATTTTCACATTGATCTTCTAAGTATTTCTCAACAGCTTCTGTTGTCTGTTCTGTATGAAAAGCTGACCATTGTATCTGAACTGAGTCTATGTGCTAAGTGTTTGTGAATATTATATTTCAGAACTGAGATTTTAAGCTTAAGCTAAGGTCCTTAGTAAAATAACATAACATATTGTCACGCCATTCCCCCGTAGGGGCTGGACACTTCGCCGGACGATATTCAGTCCCAAATGTGCCCCTGTCACATTTGGGACTGAATATCGTCCGGCCGAGCCTGTCGCCATATACACCGGGCTCCAGTCATGTAGCAGATGACATTAAATACTTAGTAAAATAGCGTTGATGCATAAGAAAAGGAAAACTTAATTTCGTCACATTTTTGCAAAACGTCAAAAAGTAACGTCATTATGTTATTGAGAATTGTCATGTTCTATTAAACCAATAAAGCCAATGTTCAATACTGAACACACACGCAGTGGACATAGATTAACGAGACATGATTGCTTCCTTTATGACCATAATCTAACAGGAAATAATGTGGAATAATACTAGCTTCAGGATAGAGACATAAATTGCGTATTGAGTTGTTCCTATTTTCTATACTTAGTCTGACATAATTCTCATCTCAGAAAGTGCTTCAAATTACATGGGCAATGTATGTGAACGAATTTACACTCTTAAGCCAATTTATTGCGAAAACTTTAACAAGAATAATTGTATTGATTTAGTTCGTGTAAATGCGATGTAAATGTAAATATGCTTGGAGTTTTAACCTATAGTTCGGTTCAAAATTTTAATTTTAATGATAAAAAAATTACAAACCCTGATCGAAACGGTGGAAGGGGCAACGAACTTTTGTCTCCATCCGTAAATAGACTCCGAATTTGCCCGAATAAAGCGAAATGGGACAAAGGTCAATTAATTTCTCCCCCAATCAACATGAACTGAAATAGATATCTAAATTCAAAAAGTAGAAAGAACTTCAGCATCGCAAGCATTTACTTATAAAATACGTCAGGTTGCATTTGAAGTTGAAATTGTATTTCATGTACTAAAACAAAAACAGCCCAAACACAACAAGCCAGATGTTATTATACCCAATTATAAACACCTGCAAACACTCAGAGAATTCCAAATAAACATTTATACATTAACGTATTATTTATTTATGTATTAACTGCTGCACTCGGAACTTTATAACTGCAATGTACCAGACTTGCCTTGCACGCATGTTTTATGCTGAACATTACATAACTAAAAGATGTCAATGGTGTCTGCTTCAGTAATATGTAAGGATAGTCTATACACATGCTACTACTAAATGTATGTAGCTCACGAGTCACGATTCTTGTAAGGTATACCGTAGTTTTCTAAAAAGTACATAAGTATCTTGAAAGATAGATAACGGCTCAACCAACCTCGACGTAGGGTAAGTTGGTGTCCCAGCAAGGGGGCGTAAAATAATATAATGATGATGATGTAATATCTCTAAAACTGTGCCGCTCAAATTATTTCTCAGAACTTTATTGAACAGTAAAGGTTAAAATCTATGTCAATAGCCTTGTTCCTAATACAGAACGTCAGTGATAGGTTTTTAGCCCGACTAGCTTTTTTCCCTAAATCCTGTTTTATAGAGCTGCAAGCAAAATTAGAGGTTGAAAGTGAGGTTTTAACAACCTTCCCCAGACGATATTGATCCTCGGTAACCGTAAAACTCAAAATCACTCCCTAACCAAAATCGTCTAGACGCAGTCTAGACAAAGTTTATTAGAGCAAAATACAGCTTTGCCCAGGGTCGCCGGTCCTGGAACAAAGAGTCCTTGAACTTTAGTCCGAAAATCGCTTTTGGCAACCAGTTCCGTGTCTGAAGTACCTACTTGCAATAATTCAGTTACTCCTGCTAGTAATATTTGCATTTGAAGATGAAACTTGTGTGAATAGAATAAATTTATTCTGGCTAGACAGAATCCAGTCACGTTCGCTTACATACTTTAAGTTCTCTCAATTCCGACCCCATACGCTGTAGTCGGTTATTGTCTTCTATTTTAAATCTCAACTCTACAATTGCTGTCACAGTTGCCTGAGCATTTAAAAATGATCCATTTTCACTGAATAAAAGTACCGTGTCGACCTAAGTTTTTGCACATCCGTTGAAGAATCAACAAGCCGTAATATCATTCAACCAAACGTCATCTCAACAACAACAACATCAACGTTGCGTCTTCGGTAACTGCGGAAACTATGATCTTTATTTTCTTTATAGTAAGTGTCAAGTAGGTAGGTATCGTAATTAGAAATTTAACAACTTTCTGTTTCGACAGAACCGTGCAAAGCGTAAAACTTTGCGCCAGTTTCACACACTCGTACGCAATCGTTATGAGTTACGATTTCCATATAGGTTAATGTGTATTTATCAGATAGTGTTGATGGCTGAGCTTGTACTGACCAGATGCATTAGGCTTTATGTTTTGCTTTGTTATTTATTATCCCTTTAATCAATTTATGTGTTTTGTTACAGGTATGTATTCGGTTCACTGTTCAAATATGAAATACTCTGGCTTCAACGTAAGTACACAATAAGTCTGCACAATCGAATAATGCCCTTTTTGTTCAGCGTTTCAGTCGAGTTATTTTCTCGCGCATGTGATTGACATACCCGTGGGAATCCATAAGAAATATCTCACGTGGTTTTTACTTAAACTTTACAATATTGCTCTACCCTCTTCCTGTTCTTTATTACCTTTATAGGTTTGGGTCCCGATTAAACAGACTTGTACAAAAACTCGATCGTGTCGTCTGCCGCCTCTCGAGTCGTTCCTACGCATTTTTCCCACGTTTCCTCGTCCATAAGTCACGACCTTTTTACTTTGTAACACTAATTCGGAGAGATAACAGTTTTGTGTTTAACATTAACAGTTTATCGGCCCTTTCGATAGATCGGCATTCTAATTTATTCCCTTGTTTAACTTGTTTCTTTGCTACTCGAATCTTGACATCTGTGTGTTTATTGTGTTTTGATGACGGGAAGGGACTCACATCAGCATAATTAGTCCTATTTTGATAAAATTAACAAACAATTTTTTTTTCTAAACGCGCAAGCTTTAGCAAGCGAAGCGTCTCTGCTTCAGCTTTAGCAAAAATGCTTTCGTATGTCCGGCTGTCCTCCAGTCCCACAGGTTCCATTTTCAACTAATTCTCGTGAAATTTTGTGAGCAGGTTCGAAAATATAATAAAGATTTTAATGTCGATTCAGTTTTTGAAATTTTTCGAAAATGGTGGAGATATAATTTTTTTAACGTTTTCGCGACATCTTCAACGCACAGAGCCAATAGTATAGATGCTATAAAAAGCAGCATCTCCACCATTCCATTATAATTACTATTACAGCAAACTGTATGCCACTAAACCATTCTATTTACATGCTCCAGCCGTGTAAAGTTTGCGAGCCCACGTGTGCCGCCGACACGGTTGAGACGATGTCCAAAGGTCAGTCGGTGAATAGAGACGCTACGGCAGATGCTTCGAGCACAATAGCTCTCTTACGTAATAATAACTCGCGTATTTTACTTTATGATTCTGAATTCTGATCTTCTCATCCACTCTCATATCTTTTGTATCTAGTTCATCGATAGCTTCTTCAACTTTTGTTGTTCATTCATTGCTCTAAAATAAAAGAGCTATTGTTTTGACAGCTCAGTGTTATCGTACTTTCAGGATGTTGTTAAGATGCTTGTTGTTAAATACGACACATGGTGTTCGGTTTACTTCCTCTTATCTATGCCCTTAATGATTTCGGTCGTTATTATCTAACTGGTACTTTGATACTTTATGGCTTTTAACTTAAATGCAGTGGCGCAAGATGGTTATGTGACAACACAATTGCTTGTTGCTTCACGGTAACCCATGAGATTTGGGCATTGTTGCTATTGTGCCCTAGACCGGGTGATTTTGTCGCAATTTACTGCCCTCACTCGTCCGTTACATTGAGCTCATTGTTTTTTTTTTTTTTTTGCTTGGCAACTGTCTACTTTCTTTTTTGGTTTAACGATTGTTTGAAGCTGAACTGAATGAAATTTCGTTTTCTTGGAATTTATTGAAGAAGAACCACATGAAAAACCACATTATTTGTCCTTATTGTCCTGATTTGTTGTTAGGGTGTCAATAATGCTGAATTCATGGGTTACATATTCGTACATCCATTATATACCCCTAAATCACATAAGGAATAGCGATGTTAATAAAACGTTATTGAAAACAAAACAAAAAGACTGCAATGACGTCGAGATAAGCAAATCAACTACCAATTATTATAGTCAACAATTCGAAACTGAGCAGCACATGCGAAATGAAACACTTATATGTGCCGTTACATCTCGTACGAGTAAGATTAAGAGGCGTGTTGTTTGTTTACTTATCGTAGTACCATGTGTAGGTAACGGACTGTGGCTGCTGCGGCAACCAAGACACGCTGGAAGCGACAGCGAGTCACTACAGTCACTAGTCAAGTAGTCAGTCGAGCGCGGAACGCCCGTACGCCCGGACGCTCTGTGCCCGCACCCGCTACGTGACAGCTGATCGCGACTTTCCGTACCACATAAACAAACATCACATACAATACACACCAATAACAAATACGTTTATGAAAAAAATGTGGTAAACGTCGAGACACAAACACAGCTGATACTGCAGCGCGACGGGACTCAGATCGATATCCCGAAACGGTCCTGCCCCGGCTAAACAGCCTAGCAATATTTACGTGCAATATAGTAAAATCATTTGCAATATTTTACCGTGTGCTCAAAATAGTTTGTTAGACAAGTGCAGTGTACATAAACATGGATTTCCTTCATTAAAGTCTAAGTTTGGTGGTTTTCCTGCGCCTACAGCTGAATTGTTCGGACCGTGTAAGTACGCTTCAATATTGACTCTACTCTACGTCTCTACGAGCTTAATAGTACCGGTTACCGGTTTGTTTTGTTTACACAGTGATCTAACAAATACGACCTAGCGTGATTTTTTTGTGTATTATTGTAACTCCTTATCAATTTCTCGGTATGAGAGTTATAATCATTTTTACAATTTGATTTTCCGAAAGTTAAGTTCGATTCGCTTTGGAATTTCGGAGTTTATAATCGCAAATTGATAGTTTATTATCATCGCTATCTCGTTTCGAATTTACTAAATTACACAAATGGTAAAGATTGCCAGGAATTTGTTTGGGGATTTTGCGCAAATCAATTCTGTTCGTTTCTATTGTGTTGGGCTGGGATATTTTATATGTGTGTGTGCACACCCCTGGCGTCGCGACGTCCCGGGGGTTGGGCCGGGATGGCTGTGAACTTGAGGGGTGCGTTACCCTCCGCCTCGAGGGCGCTGCACTGCGGTCGAACGACCTGCGCATCATTAAAAACTTCTTCAAACTCCATTGTTTAAGGGTAGAGTTATCTGATGAGTGTTTTGACAAGGCTTGTTTTGTTTATTGCCTGTTTTACATCTAGACCCATATCTATACAAGAGTGCACTTCTTTCCACCTAGAATGTGATTTTTACTATTGGAAATTGATCATCATCAGCCAGTTCCGTTATCAGCTCAGACATCAACATTTTTATAAAGGCTCAGTACTATCCTATGTAAAATTATGTTTTCCTGAATCATATTAGACAATTCAATACGTGTATTTCTGTTGATTTAGGTTTGTTTTTGTGGTTTGTTTGTTTTAGTAGAAATCTCTCTCTCTCTATGAACAATCGAAATGGTCTACCTGCCTCTCTCGAGAATTGTTATAAAGGTTGTCTCACCATAAATTGCTTAATGCTATCATGGCTGTTACCTCTATTGTTTTTTAGCATTGCAAGTTCACAGATTCTTATCGTGTTGCAGTCGCGTGCGATGCAATGAATAACTGGAGTAATACTGACGTAATACATTTCACGCTCTGGTTCTATTTTGTATTGAATTTTGAAATAAGTCTGTTTGCTTCGTTTACTTATCGATTTATGTTAAAAGTATTTGAATGCAGTTGCTGATAGAATGTGCTTTTTGTACTTCCATTTGTTTCTAATTTGGCAGTTTGTTGAATAATTTAATTTGTTGTTCAATTTGTAAAATTACGAAATAGTAGCCCATATCTACTTTTTTAACCGACTTCATAAAGGAGGAAGTTGTCGATTCGGTGGTATGTGTTTTTAAAGGTCTATTATCACATAGCCCCGTTATCTAGGAACCGATTATGAAAATTCTTTTTGTGATTGAATGTGTGTACTTACAGATTGGTCCCATTTTTTTTTACAAGATCCAATTCCGATGACGGGAAGTCAGTTTGTTTTATTTGAAAAGATTATGGTATCTATATTTGTGTTTGCCTAAAAAGGAGTAGCTGTGTTTTCCATTTTCCTTGAATCGTTATACATATTTTAGTATCCAGTACACGTCCCATTGAGTCATAACTTTCACTATCATTTCGCTGACAGACACGTGAGTTTTCTCACTTATGTTCGCATTATTTCAACTGTTTTACAATTTATTTGATCATAAAATTAAATTCCATTTCATACTTAAAAGGGCAACATCTATTGTAATGCTACTTGTGATGTGGTGGGATATCTACTTTATTAGAATCATAATATCAATTATAATCAGGTGCTTTAAACATTACTTTCCTTAATATGGTTTACCATCTCACATTTATGTGAGATGTTTATTTGAAATTTAACTTCTGACTTATCAAAATATGTTCCTAATACCTTTAGCAATTATTTCCTTTCTCTCTATATCTTTTATAATTTCGGAGCCACTTATTTAAGGACCTGACAAAATTTGAAAGCTTTAAAACCAACGTATCTGTTCATAAATTATGTTAGTCACATCGTCTGGTGCCATCTGAACGACATGCGACCTCAGTGAGATTGACTACTTTCACTCTCTTGATTTATTGGGGCCCGGTATTGTTCAATATTTAAATGAAGCTTTTGCTTGAATGACAACTCATTTGGCTGTAGATCAATTGGTAAAGGTCACGTGCAAGGTTTGAATATTCATCGGTTTGCTTAAATTGAAATTATCTGTTTCAACGCCCTTAAAATATAGTGCACCTTGAGTCTTGACTTGACGTCTGTATTATTTCATGTGTAACCTCTACTTTTAACAGTGATGAGGCACAATTACAAAGATTAATGAGCTATCAAAGATCTGTGATTATTATACTACACTCATGCTCCTGATCTCGTGATCATTGAAAGCAATTTTACTGAAACTGCAAAATAAATCATAATAACACCTTGATGTTCATTTGTGCGTAAATAATTCTAATATTTTCAGGCTTAACTTAATGAGTACTCAAATATGACATTTTAGAAATTCTGAAGTTATTTGATACGTTTTCACTTGACATTATAGCCACCATTCAAGTACGTGATGGCAATATGTAGTGCAAACGGTCAGATCTTTCCAACTTATCAAGTTTCACCTTCTTTTGTATTCAAGGAAGTTCTCAAGACATGTAAGAAAGTGCATTTCCCGTAGATTAAGCATCTCCGAGCACACGTAATGCTAATCACTTTTCCGTATATTTCAACGTAAACTACATAATAACTCTCGTTGGTTTTTTCTGTAATATCAGCATTGTAATCTTCTACCACGTTTAGTTTATGGTTGCTGGTATCTGACGCATTCTGTGGTCGTGCGCTCTTAACCGTGACACCGCTTTTTTTTCTCTACTACTTGCGGCATACAATCTAAATTGAAATTTATAACCGAGCTTACAGAGTTTACAATTCATCTCCCCTTTGCTAGTTGCGTGGAATATAAAGTCTCCAATGGTATTCATTGACAACTATTAAGTCGCTAGTTATCGATAAATTATGTGAGTTTTTTAGTTGATTTTAAAGGGACCGAATGTTTGTGACATGTTTTGTTTTACCATAAGCCTTTATCGGTAATGTCATTAAAACTAGTATTGTAATTAGTTTAATAAGTTTGCTTTTTATGACATTCCTCACATAACCAAGAAGAATGAATAAGACAATCATTCCTTCTATGGACTAGACTCAATATATCAATTGGAATTCTTGTATGAAATTCAAGGCTACCGAGACGAGGATACGTTCCGCTCTGACAGTGTTTGATTAAGTTTTTTTTCTAACAGTAGAGTTGGTAACAGTGATATTTTGTGGTTGAATCATAGAGCCGCGAGAGTAATTCAACGCTGCAAGGTTGGTCACGTCTTGAGCGGGCTGAGCAGCGATTTGCCTGGTGATTGTATTTGTTAACCTTCGTGAGCTGTCGTTTTGTTTCTCTTGCTTAGTTCATATTTAGTAAATATATTTTCTTTGATACATCTTTGTTAATACGTGCAAATAGTAATCTTACCGACTATATTAATTTTATGGATTTTTGTCGTGGTTATAGCTCTGACTAAATCTTCATTTGATTTTGCTCTATACTACTGGTAAGGAAAATTTTACTACAACTATTACCGTTATAACAAATGTTATTACCAACTGTGAGCATGTTTCGTAGCCTATAGCAGTTAACATAAATCCTAGGCTAGTCACCGACCCGACCTATTACTCCACTGCTATCTCTTGACCTGTCAACTCTGACTTGGCCTTTGTCGACTTTACCTGTGACCTTCTCACGACTGTCAGTTTGCACACCATTATTAAATCAATATTATTTACTTGGTTGCTTATCCAAAATCCCTATTTATGTACTTTGGTAGATGTAACTTCTTTGATTACTCATTCATTGATTGTTTAAAGTATAGTTATCCTTTCAGTTTCTAAAATGGTTCTGACAATTTCAATTTCTAAATGGCTTAGATCGTAACTTCGTTATTTATAGAGCGTGTAACAAAACTTAACAATAAAATAAACTTATCTAACGTTAGCCACGACTTACGGTTTTATAATGCACTTACAATGCATAGACCTCAATTTATCCCAAAACCGGATCTTCAAGTGATTGCTCTTTAGTCCTCTCGAGTGTATTATCTTCAAGAACTTCGTTTCAAGTATCGTATTTCGAGAGACCATTAGTGGCTAGGTGCGTTCCTAAATTAGTATAATGAACTCCGGAATTGTCGTGGCGATTAACGTTGTCTGCTTCCGGGACGCGTTATTTCAGTACGGTGATTGATAGGTCCATGCAGTTTGAATGAGGGTAGCTGGGCTATATTCAGATACTTTAAAATAAGGCGTGTCGTGTAAAATTAAACGCATGTAGTTGACGAAAGGTCTATCTACTCACAACTAGAGTACTTCTAACGTTATGAACGCCATAAGTTGATTTGCCATGTTATGTTATATTTAAGGTAATAAATCCTAAAATGGTTCTGTTTTGAGAATGAACCACCATTGAAGCTAGTTTATTTTCGGATTCAACTATAAATAGTTTTATTTTTGGTAGAGGCTCTTGTTTCTAGTTATTTTATGTTATTTCTTAAAAAGGAAACATATTTTAAGCGTTGTTGCGACGTAATTAGTTATTCTTTGTTAGTAGTTTCTAAATACATCACATCAAAATTCGGATACTGATCTGATAATGTTTCAAGTCAGTACGGGCATATGGCAACTATAACTTTGCTCTCAAGTTATTTTAAATCATACTACAATTATTATTATCTACATTCTACACCAAATATTGCATTTCCTAAAAGTACAACTAACTACATGCGCCTGTTTTTTTAACGTAATTACTTCGATACTTTAATCGAATCGAGCCTGCCAATCTATGATCATCGCGTTTGTTTTTCTACGTATATCGTGAGTTACCATCAGTGTTATTATTAGACGTTAATAAAGTAATATGTATATCTAGAGAAATGTTATTATCGATAGCAAACCACGCCTCTTCGTGCGCGTATGCTCAGTTCTATCTAGATTAGGTTTGCGAATACAATAGCTCTGTATGAGTTATTTAATCGATATTGTTCTGTTTCAATACAATATACAAATAAAACGTACCTACGAGTATGATGCTTTTTTTTCTATTATATGTTATTTTAATTAATTTTCTCAATGGCTTCACAACTCTTCTATAATTACTTTGATGACATTCAATTAACTCTTGTTGCTTATGTTTTTATTATCGAGTTTCGATCGTTCTGAAGACGGGTCTGAGCAGTAGCGCGCTTGTAGCTCCTCACTCAACTGCCGTCTTTGTACTTCTTCACTTTACAAAACTTCAATGCTAGAGTGAATAAGTACCCTATAGGTCGTCGTGCTCCATCTTAGACCACAACGTCGCTTAACATCAGGCGAGTTGGTGGTCAAACGCCGACCTATTTTACATAAAAAAAAAAAAAAAAAAAAAAAGTTTTAAATTATTCGAATATTTTAAAACGCATCACTGATCGTAGTAAGAAGTACTTACCTGTTTTCAAGCTAGCCTTGGACGTCTAAATTGATAGTGAAGATCCCACCTTCAAATGTAATTAAAGGTTACAGCCTCATTTAATGAAAGGGTTGTCTTAAATTAACTTACCGTAATATGTTTTTGTACTTATTCTATTTCGCAAATGGTTGTTTTTTCAGTAAACTAAACTTGTAATAACGTCCTTTTAGTTGCTAAGTTAAGTATTTACAACAAAGTCTTTTGGTACACTTTCTGCAAAGTTTAATATTGAAACGAACGTGCCGTATCCTTTTGATTTCACACCACTTGTGCACATAATACGTCATTTGTGTACTCATATCGAAATAACGAAGCGAAACGTGTCTGATTATAATATTTAATCGGAAGTACCTGAATTATAATTTGCTTTATGTTTTGTGCTAAATTTTCATTATTACGTCATCAGTTTATGTACAAACAGAATACACATGTTCGCTTACGTCAGACCTAAAAACCTAAATCAAGTTGAAATACAATCTTTCGCGTCAAATTAGAATTCAAGTCAATTTGTTGTCGTGGTTTTAGCTAACCGCACTTGATTTCATCTAAAATTACAGCAGAACGTGACTCGGGGTGATAACAAACGTTTCGCTTGCACACACACAATGTTATCCAGATTCTGTGAATTGTTTGATTATGTTCGTTTTTATCGTTTTTGTTTATGTAATTGCACATGTTTTTATTACGTGCGTACAATTAAGGTACTTTTTACTGTTATCAAAATCTTTAAGAAAAAAAAAAAGAATTAAGTACTTATACAATTTTTGGCAGTCATTATTGTTTAAGTGAAGGTAGGTAGAGGTATCGTTTGGGTTCATTTTTAACATAAAATTCTTTCACAGACTATGTACTATTATTGTAGTCCATGTACGAGTATGTATGTTTTATGCTAATTTGAAATACTTTTGTTGTAAAACACTTACACTTTATCATTAGGGTTTTATCGTCATCAAACATTTCCACCCAATGCTGAGTTTGCTGTAAATGCTGTACACCCAATTAGATGCCTACACCCAATGCTGTAGGATAATTCGTTAGAAACATAATGCAACATTTTTGTCGCTTCTGCAATGCTAGCACCGTTCTTAGTCGATCGGTAAACTGAAGTTTCAAATTGACTTATTAAAAAAAATTCTTTGGATCATTGAAAGTTTTGTTCGTCAATTTGTAAATCCCTAATAAGAGTGATTGTTTTTTTGGAAACTAGTTTACCAATCGACTAAGAACGGTGCTAGAATTGCTGTGTTGTTAGTACTAAAGTCTATTTTACTGCCTACAGCTTCCAAAAGCTAGTTACTCACTCTGATATTTCATTAGCAGTGAGTCAGTGACGTACTCGTAGTTTTCCAGTTTTGTTTGTTGTTCGCAAACTAGATTATTAACATATCCGGTATTGTGCGACCTTGAATGAGCTTGTGTGTATATATTTAGACAATTTGAGTTTTAATTTGAAAGATGTAAGTCAAAAAATTCTCTACGGGTCGTTAATCTCCGGACGTAAGCTACGGTTCTGGTGTTTAATAATGCTCTTATAACATTTGATGAGAAACTTTTAATTGGTGTAATGTACTTTCTGTACTGTGTGTTGCCTACTTAGAACTATACATGGTTAAATGTAACTCAGCAGAAACCTCTTAACGGTTCATTGTACTCATCAATATGAACAACTTTACTATGGGGCAAACTCTGAAATCGCGAAAAAAAAATCAGGTGTTCCATACATTTTGTCTCAGGCCAATGAACTGTTTGTATGGAACAGCTGTTTTTTTTTTTCGTGATTTCAGGATTGGCTTCATAGTAAAAGTTGTTGATATTGATGAGCACAATGAACCCTTAAGAGGTTTTTGGTGAGTTACCTATAACCCTGTATTATTCCTAGCAGTGGATTATTTCTAGAAGACTTTTCTACTACTTGTTTTCATTTCTTATGTGTAAGTACATAAGTTACTTAGTCGATAATTTCCCTAAATAAATATTTTTTTTTCATATAATTAGAGAATCCTTCTAATACTTACTTGAATTTAATCAAATTCTGATTTAATTACATTTCGATATGATTGACTCTTGCGGAATCTTTACAAGTTAAAGCATCCTTCATATGTTTTCATATTCCACTGCTATTCATAAAATGTAATTAAGTCTGGAAGCTTGATCTGAATACTCAGTAGTAGGCAGCGGTTAAAATAATTAATTAACTTATGAAATTGAACCAATACCTACATTTGATTAATACTGTACTCAGACATCGTTGTATTGTTTTCCTGAACAGTGTTCCCACACATGCGTCATGTCCACACCTTTTTTCTCTCTTCAATTTTGCCTCCACACATTGTGCAGTTTGCCAGTTACAAGTTTTTGTAAAGGTGTGTCCACACTAAAGTTCCCTTTTGCTGAGAAACATTTTCTAACAAAAGTGTAAAACAATTATGAAATTTATAGGATTTTAATAGTGGTTTGATGATTCAGAGAAATGTTTACAAGAGTAAATTAAAAATTTAAAAAAAAAACCCTGTAATCGATTTTCATCAACACCAATCTTTATCAAACATAGCTAAGCACACTCCCAACTTTGTCACCTTTCAACAATAAAAAAATCGGTTCATCCGTTCGAGACCCACGATGCCACAGACAGATACACACACGCATACACACAAATACACACACACGCGCACACACAGACACGTCAAACTTATGACATCTCTTGGTTTTTGCTTCCGGGGTTAAAAAAAGGTTTTATTTGTAAAACAGTCCGTGTTCATCGTGTCCGTGCCAAAACCATAGTGTTAAATAGCAGTTGCGTTCAACAACTACATTCTGTTAACATACATTTTACTAACGTTACACTACACTATCGTTTAGGAGACCCTTGGGCGGACCAAAATCTCTGTCACAAGAGTAACTTACTAACACGTAGTACTTAGTACATAATTGATACACGTGGCTCCACAAAAAGCAACAGCGTGGATGCACCTTAGTAGGCATTTCAATTGAAGTAGGTACATTTGTATAGACTAGCAAATAGCCGAGGTCAGTGCGAATAAAAGAGTTCACCTTTTGTTTGCGCACTTCCGTCGTTAGAAAGTGGCTTTCTCTCGTAATGTGGTGCAGTTATGATGGGGTCAAAGGGTTCACATGCTGCCCTGATTTAGAAAGACACACATTAAACAGGTACCAACGGTACTGACATGCTGAAACAATTTTCGTGACCGCTAAATGAAGGCTACAGTCAAAATCGTGAATACATACAATATAATTATGTACCTGCTTACGTATATTTTTTTTGTGTTAAAACCGCGTTGTTTTTGTGGTGAAACCGCGGGGTGCAGCTAGTAGCTGCGCCCCGCGGTTTCACCCGCGGTCCCGTAGGAACCGTTCATTTTTCGGGATAAAAGTACCCTATGTCCTTTTCTGTATCCCAACGTGTATGCAAAATTTCATGATGATCGATTGAGTAGTTAGGGCGTGAAAGCGTTACAAACAAACAAACAAATAAACTCACTTTCGCATTTATAATATTAGTTAGGATTAGGATTGTACCATAGTTTTTATATTTCCATTATCTGTATTCGTTAGCTAAAGCTAAGCTCGTTGTAATAGTTTTTCATCTACTTTTACGTACATTTGACACATCTATGTTACTTTAGTTTTCCTCAACCCGTGCTAATTGATAGAGACCTTCCAAGATTTCCGCGCCTTTACAAATTTACACTCCATTCTATAATTAGTTGAGGGCGTACAGTTTTAGCTTAGCAAACCTCTAACATTGTTGTTCTCAAACATAGAGTCATATACTATACGACATTGTGGTAAAACAAAGTACAAGCAAGTAATATTATTAAAAAAGAAAAAGAAAGCCCGGCTGCAAAACATTGTACCTGCAAAACATTCTATGTCACTTCCACTATCAAGGCGATTCAAATGACATCTCACACGTCGAAATCCATCAAGCTGTTTAGGCTGTAGGGCGCGCTAAAGAAACCTCATACATACACTCTAAAAACATAACCCTCTTTCTTGCGCAGTCGGGAACAATTATACAAGTGTTAGATAACCTGAATCATTACTAAGAGGAAACCAAGGAGCAGTTAATCCGAAGAGGAGCGATGACACGTTGGTTTGTTCTAAACCGATTTTACCAATGTCCGTAAAATAAGCTGTAATTAGCTAAGCCACTGCCAGGTGTAGATTCTGCACGATGATAGATCGTTTTTTTTAATGTATCAATGCCCTAACATTGATGCATTATGCAAATAATTATCCATATCGATGGTATGTTACGTTATGATCAATAAACAGGTAATTAAAGTTTGACAAAGATTTTTTTGAGAGTGCAAGTAGTATGTGCAAAATCACTCGCTTGCTACGGAATCAGACGAACCATCACTTCCTCTCCCATTGTTAGTTGCTCGTTGGAAGAAATATGTATACTATTGTGAATTGTGTCATATGATAATCGCACCGAGGTGTTAGGTAAGCGTGAAGTACTCGACTACGAATTATGAATGATAATCATGTAGTGGGTGTTTTGCATGCGATTGCGACGCCTTGCTTACTGTTATGATATGATACGTATTGATGATATGTATTGTTATGATACGCTGATCTTTGCTGTTACCGTGAAGTAGGTTTTCTAATAATATACATACATACGTGACTCTTCACACATAGCGATCTGACTATGCTTGCATTTAGTTTGATTAACCAAGATCGTATCTCTATTAAACGCTGCATTCATTATATAGGTATACTTTACAATTAAAGTCTTGTATTGTGTATTATCATTCGATATTAGCTCAACACCGATGCAGATGTAAAAGCATGAGAGAAGCCTACATACAAATGCGATAAGGTTTTTAATGATAGCTATGAGAACAACATAATTATAATTTGATTCTGCATTATGTAGATTCTAGAGTCACACAATTTCCAAAAAAAAAAATTATAAAATTAAAATATTATTAAGTGGGTATTTGCATTAAGTTATGTTCTATTAACTTATCACATCAACGTTACAGCAACGTTTGACAAATACTTTGCAACACAGATGGTTAAGCATAAGAGAAGCTTACACTCTACATCAGGAAGGTTTGCAATGATTCTGCTTGATTGCTACTTGTCTATTTCATTTAACCTATCACATCTGTCTACGTTTTTGCAAGTTTGGCAAATACTTTGCATACCATTGTTTAAAAGACCCTTACTCTCCAAATTACTCTTCCAGCGTTGTTCTCTAAACAACGTACGACTCGTTTGGATCCAGCCAGTCATTCACTTTATGTTATTAATTACACGTTGGTACCGCGAGGTAATCTATCTTATCATTATCAACAAAGGTCCGATGTTCTAAATATCATTAAACGGTATTTGCAACTCATGCTTTGGTATGAGGATCAGTGACCCTTTTAGTGTTATTTGTCACATGTATTCATGTATGCATGTATGTATGTTTACTTTTATCATCTACCTACTGTGACTATGCTACTTTATATAGATGTGTTAAATATTTTTTCAAAATTTGTAATTTTAACATGATTTGTGAAGTCCTGATGTGATTGGTTCATTCATTTGAATGTTTTCTCATTCTATTGTTTACAACCATAATTTATTACTCTACATTTATGAAGTTTAAGCTTGTGTGGTTGTTCATGTTCATGCCTACTTGTTTTTTTTATGAAATCCCCTGTTTTCAAAGCTTCCATTTAAATATTTTAACACATGGTTTACTTACACCATATTTTACATTGTACATAAGAGCTTATTTTATCAAATAATTCTCAGAACTTATTGGCGCCTCATCAGAGTAAATTTTGTGGTTTTACTACTCATTATAAATCGATTAAATTTAGTTTATTTGTTTGCTTCGCTGCACGTTTCGGAACTATTTAACTTTATCACAGACAAGTTGCAATCGACAGCTATTTGTCCACACAGAGCAAGTGAACAGAACACTTGAACCGTTCAAGTAGGCAGGGTGTGGGAGGGCAACGGTGGTTTAAAAGGGAAGGCTTACTGCGTAGGTTATCTACTTATCTGTACCTTTACCTGTCGCCGCTGTTTCTGAAGGTTACGAACGTGTTAATATTGAAGAGATGGAAATTAGCTGTCAAGGTATTGCTAAAATAGGAATGATGGCGCAGAATGCTATACAGAGTAGAGTGCCCTAGAGTCTTTGTCGTTTCAATGTAAGAATTTAAATAAAACCACGATAAAAAAAAACATTTTATAGTGCTGGGACATAAAACCACAATATTTTTATGAAAAGTCAAAAATGAGGAAAGATGATGATCCATGAGGAAATAGAGAAGTGTACAAATCAAGACGGAATATTATTAAAAAATACTTAATAGTTCAACTTGTACAATGATCATAATACACCTGCTTAGTAGAAGGTTCAAAAGGGCAAAACACCCATGAACAATTTACAACATTCCCAGCCTTATCGACCTGTATTTGACACACCCTTATCAATATTTAAATTGCA
This sequence comes from Peribatodes rhomboidaria, assembly GCA_911728515.1. NCBI lineage: Eukaryota > Metazoa > Arthropoda > Insecta > Lepidoptera > Geometridae > Peribatodes > Peribatodes rhomboidaria. Next base: position 11,974,163 of record OU452179.1, on the reverse strand, counting down.
ACGCTCGCTTACTCATATACTAGTTAAATTTACATTCGGCGTTTTACATAACTTAAATGCAATACAAATTTTATTACACCACGATCGTAAAATAAAATAAACTCTATTAATAATGATCAAGACTGTAAATAAATAGTCAACGTTAGTTTTGTAATTACTTTCAATTTCTTTGGCGTTAAATTTTATCAGGTAAATGTTACATCACAACGGGGGCTCGGCTATCGAATGTAGTTAAGTTTTATTTCTCTGTATGTAAATGTTTTTGTTTATCGTAGTCTCCGGTTCAGTTAAAATATAACGTTGAACAGTTATGTAAAAATACGTTTTAATACTTAGTCATTCGTTATCTCAGTAAACGCTGTTTTATACCACAAAATTTACTTATCTCTATTTTTAAACGGCTTTATTTAGCTTCTGTCATATGTGGTTTTTTTAAATCTTAGGACAGATTGTTTGACTACTTCCGCTGAACTGGTTCATAGGAATCTTTGCACTCGCATTTAGTTTCCGTGACAAGAAACCATTATTAGATTAACAAGCCGATAACTCAAGTTTGTTTAAAATGATACTGATTAAAACATAATTGAAAGTTTCTACGTAAGTTATCTACTAAAAGCAATGCCATACAAGGATTGCATCAGAACATCAGCCAAACAGCTAATGCAAGTATCTTTTCATTAACAAGCCAATAAAATTACTTGCGAATCAAGCAAGTGATATTCAGATAAGAAATGATTAATGATAACTAACCCCTTAGTCATTAGAGTGAGTAATGTAGTATGTAACCGGTGTTGAGCACAGAGGACCTACTACAATCGCTTCTGGTTAAGACTTACTCTTACCGATAGAGTAACCTTCAGCTTTTCCGATCTTCTGGACATACTCGTATGATGATTGACTTTTTTATACGACATCAACCTAAAAACCATTTCTTATGTATGGAAGTGATATTTCAATCTTAAAATAGTATAATATCTCTTCTTCTCTTAAGTGTTCCTATGGCCAGAAAAAATCCAAATCAGACTATAACAAAGGTTACGTGCATAAGGTAGGCACCCAACAAATTGCGAATATTCTTCAAGGAAAATGGTATGAATGAAGCACAATACCTAATTACTTACGTGCGTGTCGGCTGGCAATTTTGATTCTCAGAAGATGTTAACTGCTCCCGTGAAACCTCTGTCTGGTTGAAATATTGAAAATTTTTGTCCAAATAACCAGTACTTTTGAGGGCCGCAAAAAATGTTTTGCATCAAGTGAAACATGTGCCTTTTGACATCAACTTACAGCTTCATAAAGTCTTGTTAAGTGATTCTATAGTTGCTTGCTCTTTTACCATTTTCTATTCACTGCTGAGCATGTGCTAAGTAATAGCGCTCTTCACCTGTTCCAGCAGATGAATAAAAGGATAGCAGGATTGTAAGTTCTAAAAGCTAGAAAAGGATACGAACAAAGACTATTTAACACATCCGTTGGTGATTATTGAGGTTGATCGAAGAGATAAAACCCCGATGCCAAAGGGTCAGGCCGCTTTGGCGAACAGACTGGACCCAATTGGAGGTCGTTGGCTTTGTTTGTTTACCAACAAATTGACTCATCCGATTTAGGTTACGTCAAGACACGATTTATTGGCAGATTAATTAGCAACATTGCGGTGATTTAGGCAATGGTTTGTTTTAGCAAGGCTATTTTTGAGTTGGTTGCGGAAATGCTCAACACAGTTTACAAGTTTCTACTCAATATCATCATCGTTATCATCAACCGTTTTCCACCCACTGCTGAGCGTAGGTCTTCTCTTTTTCGCGCCGTTCTGTCCGGTCTCATCCACTGGTCTCCTGCCACCTTTGCAATGTCGTCTGACCATGGAGCTGAAGATCTGCCCGGTGCTCGTTTTTCGTTCGTTTCGCGGCTACCATTCTGTGACAATATTGGATATTGTAGACAAAATTGAATATAGCTTAAATGGTGTGCAGTATTGCTAGACAGACAAATAAGAATATAGCATAGTATTCTTATCAATCAAATGAGGACAAATGGCCTTCATGAAATTAAAGAAATTAAACAAATCCCAAAAAGGAAGAGCTGATTGAAAACTGAAATACAATAACGATCAAATATAACTAAAACTAGTGATTTATTCATACATAATTTATAGAAGCTATTAATCATAACCTTTAAATGTGTATCGGAATGCGGCAGTGCCTTACGAAAGACGCACCAGTGCCACCACACGACTTACAGAGTCGCCTCACGTACCGGATTACAATATAATCCTCAGAGCATAAAAGGGTTCAGTTTCGTAATTTAAATCTCCCACGCGATGGTTTAGCAATCGATAACAGGTGCCTTTCGAATATTGCTAGTCTAGATAAACTAGAGAGACCTGTTTCTAAATTATTCCTACTGTATAAACTTTGATCCAAATTGTTCAAAATTGTATGCAATTATTAATTTAAGGCTCTCTGTTCTGCTAGTTACAGGATTATCAAATTACGGTTCTTTTTTTCTTGCAACTTAGTAGGCATGCTTTTGATCATGCCTGATTCTATTATTATTTAGGGTTAGGGTACATCTCGTCTCAAAATCTGGCCAATGATCGAAATGTATATTTCTGGAAATGGCTAAATTATACTTTTGTGCACTTAGAAAGACAAATTCGTTCTACTGGCTTTTCACCTTTGAACTGAAAGTGCTAAGGTTGTAAGATGATAATTTCTACTAAATAGTCGTAGTAAGTATATTTTCAATGACCAAATTAAAAGCAAAAAGCCAATAGTGGAATATTTTGCACTGTGCAGCTATACTAGTACTCCAGAATGCAACTCAGTGAAGCTGTCGGCATGTAGCAACAGTGAAACAGGCCCTAATTTAACATAAATTAGCAATTATGAAGCTGGTCGATATCCTAATAACTAGGCAAGCTTCTAACTGGCATTTCGTATTTTCAAATAGGTGTCCATTTACTGTCCTTAGTAAGTAAGTATCGACCAAAAATATGTCTGCACACAAAATATGTACTTACACACTGAAAATAAATTGTGTGTCAATCAATATCCAACAATAATAATTGTTGTCGCAATAACCTGGCTTTTTTACACGCCAATATTACAGAATAGAAACAACATTCCACACATACCCAGTATAGTATGTTTTTACGACCTTTAATCATGTAGCAATCTAAGTAACAAATCATTGCCCTCTACATAGCAATTTCTACACATCCTGATCATCCGTCTTCCTTCTAAGCCGTCTTGGCAGGTGGTAGGAATCCAACCGGCTTCGCCCTGAGATCATTCATCAAGGATGTTCGCGAAGCTAGCAATTATTTGAACTTAGGCGTACCATCATTCTACTGGCCATAGGTTCGTGTGCTGTCATAGGTTTTTCTGGGCGATGAGTATGATAGGCTCTCAGGTTGCGGCTTTTTATGATCTATGGTGTAAGTAGGTAATTTATTTCAGAAAAAATGCCTGTATATTAATTCAGATATAAAGTGCCAACAACCATCAAGCCATGTCAGAGGTTGACAAAACTCTGATACAAAAGCTAGCCACTCGGCTTTTCTTATAGGGGATAGGTTGTAAGGACTGTTCTACTGATCCTAACTAAAAAAATTGTCAGCGGTTGACTTTTTGCCGCCAGTTACCTACCATATATTATTTTAAATGCTGTATCCGGACAGCGCGTACTGTACGCAGTTTGCGGCGCAGTTTGCCGCTAACTGAACATTAAGTTTGCCCAATACGCGACTCATAGTCAGCCAGCGGACAGTCAGCCGCTCACAATTTGCTTAGACAGGCACACTCCCCCAACTTTTCCATAAATGACACTTTAATAAAGAATTTTATCTTATCAATGCAGACTTATACATTTATAATGCTAGTATTATTGTGATTAAAAATAAAAAATACTGCCATGGAATGTTATTATTTACTAGCTATTACCCGCGACTTTGTTTGCGTTTATTTAGAAAATAGTATCCAAAAACCTTGCTCGCGAAATACTGTAACTAATTATCAAATTTTATCAAGGTCCTTTCAGCTGTTTAGTCGTGAAAAGCCTACAAACAGGCAGACAGATAAGCGTTACTTTTGATTATACATGGTTATTTGTAACTTACTAGAAACCTCTTAAGGGTTCATTGTACTCATAAATATGAACAACTTTTACTATGGGGCGAACTCTGAAATCGCGAAAAAAAAAATCAGCTGTTCCATACATTTTGTCAAAGGTGATTGAACTATTTGTATGGAACAGCTGTTTTTTTTCGCGATTTCGGAGTTCGTCCCATAGTAAAAGTTGTTCGTACTGATGAGTACAATGAACCCTTAAGAGGTTTTTGATTAGGTACAAATAACCCTGTATAATACTACTAGTATGGATTATTTAAGACCCTTCTTCGTCGGCTTCATTGCGCTATAAAAGGAGAGTGAACACTACACTTTGAGTCAGTCTTATCAAGTTATCACTAACGTTCCTACTACACAAGTACTAAAGCGTAATACTAAAATACCATGTGCTTTATCTTAAACCATGCTTTAGCTCGTAAAAGGTTTATAGCTTCTTCATCATACGCTGTGACATCAAGGCCGTCTTACGTCGACGTTAAAGAAAATATGTGAGTATCTACTATTGACGTATCGACGCACTTAAAAAAAACTAATATTTTTGACCCGCTTACCATGAAGGATTGTTTTTGAGTGTATCTATATGTACCTATGTATGTATGTATGTGGGTATGTACTATGTATGTATGTATGAGGTTTCTTTGGCACGCCCTATACAGACTAAACAGCTTGGTGGATTTCGTCATGTAAGGTGTCATTTGAATCGTCTTGATAGTGGTAGTGACATAGGGTACAACATTTTGGCAGCCGGGTTTTTTTTTGTTGTTCTTCTAATGATGTTTTTCCTTTTTAATAGTTTAAATTCGATAGTACTAGTTGAAAATCAACCAGCAAACCAAAACTTAGCTAAGTACTGATAAGTACGAATTTACCTCGTATGCCAAACATAACTATGAGTGCTCGAACGCACAGGGTACAGAAAATGTATGGCATCTGTCATGTCAATGTACTGAGAAAGGTCGCACTTAGCATTTGCTGACTTAAGTAATGTTTGTGAGAACAAGGGTTACACTTACAAAACAACACCTACATAGGCATTTATTAATTACAACAACATTAATAACTCCAATAAAACAAAGCTTTATTCGTTTTAAAGTCAAAAGTGAATATTTTGTGTCGTTTAAAGTACGCTTCAAGGCCGCAAGTCGATTAATAATACTCCTTGCATCACTAGTTACTCAGTAGGTACTTACGCTAATGTGTTCTTAGGATTTATTCATAGATATATGCTTAGATAGAGGCAATGAAGTGAATAATGGTTAACCTCACATGTGCGCTATCCCACTGCGCTGATCAAGGTGAACATCGTTGTTTCGATTTTCATCTTGTGTATAATCAATGTTATGAAATATATTGAATACTAGCTGTTACCCGTGACTTTGTTCACATTGTTCAGAAAATAGTATCCAGCCGTGTAAAGCTTACAAACAGACAGACAGACTTACTTTCGATTTTGTATTCATAATTTATATAGGAAAGGATTGACTAAATGGCTGTTATTCTCATAGCAAATTATACAAAACATACTTACTACGTATAGTTGTGCACGTGAATGTTGTAGTGGTGTATTTTTTCTTACACATAAAACACTACCATGTCCAGAGGCACCAGCTAATTAAAGAGCGGCAGGGCGGCTGTTTTTAAACTGTGCGAAAAAGCAATCAACGCTCACGGATCGGTGCAAAAACAGCTAATATTTCTCGTTGAAATAACAAAGCAACTCAAATAACATTCAAACACATTTCGTTTCGAATGACCGATTAAAAATGCCGGAAATTGCATAGAATATCCAAATCGCGATTTCGAATTTCGCTGCAACCGCAGTAATGGCCAATCGGTGCCACGCTAATCCGATTTGCGGTGTGGCACGGTTGGTAGGACGTTGGGAAAATGACCGGAAAACGACCGGAATGGTCGGCGTCGGCTCGGTTCACCGCTATCCGAATTCGACTGAGCTGTTGATGTTAATGTTATGATTGATCCGAATGACAATTTGCATGTTTTTACTGTGTCATTAGCTTGTAAAGGGTTTGCACTTAGCTGAGTTACAGAGAAAGTTTTCTGTGATTACTCGGTTTCACTGACTAGTAAAGGAACTATTTATCTTTTACTTCATAGGTTCAATCATCTGTTTAAAATAGGATAAAAAAGTAACCAGTGTGGTATCCAGGATTTATGGCTATTAGGTATCTGAGATGTGAATGCTAGCGCGACTCCACCTCAGCAGAGAAATCACAGCAGCTCACGTGAGAGGACTTCAGTGGGTTCGATTTCCACATATCCTCTTCTGTCAGTCCTGTGGCGGAATTTGTGGCAAATTTACCTCTTCTTTATAAAAAAAGGGTATAAAGCTATCTCCACATGAAATATCTATCATCCAAATCCACTGAGACCTTTCAGCGTGATAAAGTTATAAAGACACTAACCTTCTCATACACGAATTTTTGCAATAAAATTATAAGATAAAACCAAATATAAACCTAAAACTATGAGTCAGAAATAAACAAGGCAATGCGGCTGTCACATCAAACTTATATCAGCAAAAGGTCTTCGGAAACTGACATTAATTAACTTATTTAATTAGAAGAGTCCTCCTTTATAGCTCGTTAAAGAAAAGCCATTAAAACTTCCAGACATTATTAATTTCGCTAATTACAAGTCGTTAGAAACCCTGACCTTTCAAATATAAGCCTTATTGGAAAGCAAAATAGGAGGCTAGTTTGATATTTGAAACGATAGGCTATTAAATATATCTAGATTTATTCCACCTAAACTAGATCTCATTTTGTTTGCTGTGTTTGTTTTTCTAAAATAGCTCGTAATGTGATTGCATTTGTATTGATGTTATTTCCAGTTTAGCATACTTAACATTGTATTGCAAAATGAGCTTAGTGCCATTCCATCTACGTGGCGTTAATTTTATTGTAATATTGGGACTCGAGGTTTTCCACGGGACCAAGAGAAAATCCTGGACTCCCAATGTCATCTTATTAATATATATTATAAATGCGAAATGGATGTAGATGTTTGTTAATTAATTACGCCAGAACGGCTGAACGGATCGGGATGAAATTTGGCACAGTCTAGAATAGGGCATAGACTACTTTTTAACCGTGGGTAAAGCCGCGGGGCGCAGGTAAGCTCTCTTAACTCTAACGTGTTTATGAAAGAAATAACACTTTCGTCATCTGAAAACTGCCTCCAAAGAGTGAAGGGAGTAAATATTGTTACCAAAAAGATATCTATACTTAGGAAATCCGCGTATACCTATGAAATCCGCTAAACTGGTCAACGTTTTGCCAAAATGTTCCAAGTGAGCAGCCAGACGAACAATTGCCCTCAAGATCCGGTATTCCAATTATTGGTGCATCGCATGTTATGTCACCGCTATTTGTTCCAAGGCGAGGGAACAATGCCGCGCGTGTGGAAACCGTAGTGTCTATTGTGTTCGCGCATCATTGCCGTACACTTGTCGATTGCAATGATGCCTGAGCGCTGCGAGCTTCGCTGCCTTCATATACGCAGTATGACCAAATAGAGCACTTCACGAGTTGAGATTCTTCATCATTATCATTGTCAGTCTGTATCGATCCTCTGCTGGTAATAAGCGTTCTTTACATTGTGCCCTTGAGCCCATTCTCTCGTACACATTTGATCTCATACACATGTGATGGATCTTAAAGAGTAACGAGGCATCGCACGAAGCAGCATTTTTCAGAGCTAGGAAATCGCACCGACAATTTAGGCAACGCTTAGAACATTGCGAGCGTACCGAAGATTAAGGATTCCAGCAAATCATCTAGCATTGTCAGACACTGGCTAATGTTTAATCGTCTTTTCATTGAACTAGAATTTTGTCGGGTTTGTATTCAAATCGGCCTTAGTCCTGTTTTGAACACATGATTTTCGGACACTTTTTCGCAATGGGATTTTGAGTTTTAATACTATTTCCACTCCCATTTCGGCCACTGAATGCAGTGCAAAAAATACTTTGCGCGACAATCGTGATTCACGGAAGATCGACTGCTATGCACTAGTCGATCTTCCGACACACAACACTCAAATCAAATCTTCGTATAGATTCGTATACTGCTTCTATTTTATATTGTGAGCCAATCTAGCCGTATTGTTCGACATTGTTCTGCAATAGTATTACGTTGAACGCTCTGTGTAGTCTTACAAAAGTGTTATCGTACATCTCCTTGCTGCGCATCTCAGCTCATTCTCACGTATTTAATCGTAATTGTTATGCTTCAGAAAGAACTATAAATATTGGAAACTGTTGTTATACTTCCATTCAGTAATGTTACGTAAAATTTACCTATTTTATATTTGAATTTATTACCTGTATCGTGTCTATCAAAATGATATCATCATAATTTATCAATGGAAGTTCACTGTGTCATTTTGTTGTTACTTGTAAATCGATTTTTTGTGAGCTTTGTGTAAAGTTCGTTCAACTCCAATAACGTCGATGATGTCGGTATGAATCTTACGGCTATTCAACTTTCTTGATTCGATCGAAGGAAGAAACGTAATACCTGTCGCTTCTCCTCCTACATCGTATCAATTCCTCGTCATTTCCCAGTATCGTAACCTGATACAGTGCGTACTAAGAATGTAGGCATAAAGGTATCCCAAGAGTGTATTTTTCACTACACATTAAGTGAGAAATAGATAAGGAACTTTGAAAAAACAGCGAGACCTGTACCTTCGTTTTGGACGGAACGTAGCGTCTCTATGCTTCGACAGTAAAAACTTTAATGATGCGCTAATGGTATTAGCGAACTTAGCTAAATCAGTACCTTCATAAATAGCTATAAAACAGGGATGATTAGCGAAACAGGAAGGAAGATTAATCACCTCAAGGGGCGAATTAAAGCTGCGTATTATAATGATTATATGCTTATTGATTCAGATATAATTAACACCGCTTTGCAGAACCCATCTACCTTGTAAATTTCATGCATCAGATTAATGATACAATCCGACCATGACTATACAGTGTAAAGTTTGCCAACTCTACAGCTACTTTCTCAAAAGTGCCCCTCTGGTATATCTTCAGTCTGTGTTCAAACTGTTCACCTTGCGCAGTGGAGTGCAAAGTGCAATCGGCTTCAGTGTCGCGAAGCCGGTGCAGTGCGCTTAGTTGCTGATGTTGCTGTCCAATTAATTTTATAAGGCTTGATGCGTTAATTATTATATGGTTCAACGGTCAAGTCGTTTACTTGGTGTGCTAAATTCTTCCTTCTAGGCTTTGTGGCCGGTGGTCTCACTTTCGTTACGAAAGTTGAGTAGGTATACTTGCAGCTGTAGCGCTAAGCCACTGCATCTATTTTGCAGTAAACTGTATTGTTCTTTTCTTCTATCTAGAATTGCTAACCATCAAGATTTATAGAGATGTAGAGCACACCTTGATTTTGATAAAGATGAGTGTTTATTGACGCTATACCAATCTATAGTATGTAATACTAATAGAGAGACGTAAATAATTCAATTGCAACCCTGGTAGTTTGAGAACTGTCTTTTTTATTCAATCATGCTAATTTTTAGGCTAGTCGTTTCAAATTACACACCCACTCACTGAAAGGGGTTTCAAGAAATCGATAACAAATTACTTAATCGATTTGTTCCCCACATAGAAAGCAGACGAGCTCATCTATCAATGTTTGGGCGTCTTTATGACATCCGTCCTAGTTTCCTTCTGTCCTAATTATGTTCCTTCTTTGTTTGACTGATGACTAATAAAAGTATTGTTTGTTACAGGTATGTATCTATTATCGATTAATTAAAATTCGATACGCTATCTGAGGATTAAAGTAAGTGCTGACTCGCCGCCACCGGTGCAGTGCGGTGTAGTTCAGTTGCGGTCGTAAACAAAGGTATTATAATTATAGGATTAATTAACAGGAAAACGTTTTATGCACGTAATTATTACTAAAATGTAAGTTTTTGAGATAATAATGTTTTGCTGTTGTTTGTAGACCACAGCAAATCTGACGGTTAGTTTGCTAGTACCGCTTAGGTTTAGTATGAGTTATACTTGTATTACGTCACAAATTGAGCTTCAGCTTTCTTTATGAATGTAACTAAGCCTTAGTTTTCTTAGCTATTGTAACTACATGTAACATAAAGAGAGATACGACTATTTAAATACCACGGTAGATACAACAAGTCAACTTTTCTTGTAAGAACTGCAGAGGTGTGGAACTCGTTGCCTGCATCTGTCTTTCCACCTAAATACAATCCGGGGTTGTTCGCTTAACATCAGGCGAGTTAGTGATCAGACCTATTGTACATAAAAAATAAAAAAAAAGAGTAAAGTCAATAGGTATCTCCTAGGCAAGCGTGTTACACCTTCGATCACGTCACCATCAGGCGAGTCAGTAGTCAAACGCATGCCTAGTCTGTTGTAAAATGGATTGGTTGTAAAATAGATACAAAATGGTGTTAGAGCCATATTGTAAACCATTACGTAGTGTTAGGAGATACGACTATTTAAATACCACGGTAGAAACAAAATGGTATTAGAGCTATAAACAATATGTAGTGTAAGAAGATACGATTATTTCAATACCATGGTAGATACAAAACATTATTAGCAAATTTAAGGGCTAGTTCCGATGGGAGCAGCGCTCTGAACGACCAAACTCACTCACCTCATCTGCTTATAGTCTCAACGACTGATTGCAAATAAAACACAAAAAAAAAAAAGCAAATTTAAGGACTCTTAACTCGTAGGAAGCTTCTGCAGCGGCTTGTTTACAAGACAGGTCGTGAACCCGAAACTTGTAATAGTTACGTCACGGTTACCAATTACCATACCTGACTATGTAAATGTACACAAAATAGAAAATGTAGAGCAGTGACTAAGCTTCACACCAATATGAATCATTTCATTCGGTAAGCTTGAAAAATATATCTACATATAATCATCTCTGTAAATACTTACTGATGTATTACATAAGAAGATAGTTTCAAAGACGTAGCTTTTATCACTGCATTTTGGGACGATCGAATGAGTTAGGATTTTTTTTGGTCCAAGAATTTTGAAGATAAGAGAGAAACGTACTTTTTATTGAAACTTTTCGGCGATGAATCGTAACAGCGCTATCATGCCCTCTGCAAAACGCATGTAACCTAACTACAACTTTACATTTCCCCAGTAAAGTATGCCTGTCATAATATTAATCGCTGTCTTTTCCATACATTGCGGTTTAGTTTCACAGTAGACAATTTATACGTGAGCATACCATGCACGACGTGACAGTTAATTCTATGAGCACTACGTGTAGAATGCCGCCCGTCACTTCACAGGTCGCACTAACAGGACAGGCAGATAGACTTTTTAATTTAATGAACTTGGTCTTGTGTCTTAGTCTTGTAGAAATGAGTCTTGTGGCCGTGAGTCGCTCGGTGCTTAGAAACCTCGCGGTTTCAACCGATTTCGTCCTACTCGATCTCGCTGGCGCCGAGCTTTAAGTCTGCCGTTGTGTTGCACCATTATACCTAAGTAGATTTATGGAATTAATAATATAATAAATATAATAATAAATTTGCGAATTCTCGCCCATGAAAAGTCTGTCATGTGCAATAGCCATTATGGTCTTCTGAAGGTGCGGCAGTTCTAATCGGTCCCTTGTCTAAGTGTCAGTATTGAGTGGTAATGTTACAAATTGAATAGTTTGAAGGTCGAATGAAATAGAGGGCTTCTATCAAATTCATTAAATTTATTCTAATTAGTAATGACAAATATCAACTAGCAAATACAGTGTAACTTGCTTTAGATAAGCAAGTTACACTTTCAGTGAGTTGTCATTGTCAGTTTCATCAGGGCAAATACAATTTAGTGCTCTATCTGCCACTAAATCAAATATTGCGGTTCGGGTAATTAATGGGGTGCACTCAAAACGAATGCGCTGCGGTCGCGTCCGGCATACCCGCCGTTTTATCTCACAACTTCCGGCCTGTTTACACTGCACATGTATACACAGGTACACAACCGCGTCGTGTGTACACTAATGGTTATGTGTATTGTATGGTGTGCTTTTCCGATTTCAGTGTTTGTTTGGATGTGTTTGCAGACATTGATCGATTCTGTTTTTCCGTCGTTGTGTTGGAATGAGAATGGATGTGTGTGAAGGGATGGTTGCAATTTCGGAGCAAGGAGACTTTAACTTCAAACGTAGCGAAGCTATGACTGATGTATTTCCTGTTAACATAACTTTTTACCCGACTGCGCAAGAAGGAAGGTTATGTTTTTTGAGTGTATGTATGTATGTATGAGGTTTCTTAGCAAGCCCTGTAGGGCTTGCTAAGAAACACAGAACTAAACAACACTAAACAGTTAAATGGATTTCGACATGTGAGGTGTCATTTGAATCGTTTTGATAATGGAAGTGACATAGGGTACAACATTTTGCAGCCGAGTTTTTTGTTTTTCTTTTAATTATGTTACTGGTTTTCCATATGTTCCTTAGCATGTAGGACAAGTGATGTTCAGCCTTTAACCTTTTACGTATGTACTGTAGGTATATCGTTGTCTTCTAAGTCTTACATTAGTTAGCTAAGGTTAGCTTAATTTTGGATCCCCAAATACCTACCCTTCTCTTTCGTCGGCTACCAAATCCAGGTACGAGCATAAGTTGATTCCCCTCCACCGGACCGGAAGTGCATACTTGGGTGCGCACTGCGGCTGCCAACACTTGCATTAATATTGCATGTGATAGTCCAGGTCTAGACGTTACGGTATAGCGTTATTATGTGTCGAATTAACCTGAGCTGTTCATTGGGTATTCTGGTGGAAAATGCAACCGCGTGTACTAAGTTAAGCTTATGAATTACCTACGCCTACGCGGTTGTGTACTGTTGCATTTACCTAGGTCTGAACTAGCGTTATTATGTGTCGAATTAACCTGAGCTGTTCATTGGGTATTCTGGTGGAAAATGCAACCGCGTGTACTAAGTTAAGCTTATGAATTACCTATGCCTACGCGGTTGTGTACTGTTGCATTTACCTAGGTCTGAACTAGTTACGAACTACCTTTAGTTAAAACTGAGTTTAACTATAAGTATGAGTAGTTCGTAACCAGTTAAGTAGACCAAACTATTTGCTTCTATCTTCAGGCATTTATAGTTTTTAAGTAAATGTCTGGAATAGTCTTAGTTTTATGAGTAATACGATAATAGTTAATTGGGAGAAGGTCCGCCTCTCAAGCCAGAGGGAGCGGGTTTGAACCCAGCCGGCACGCACCAATTTGTTCATCGTGTGCACATATGTGCGTATTGTATGTCATCTGCTACATGACTGGAGCCCGGTGTATGGCGACAGGCTCGCCCCCTGTCACATTTGGGACTGAATCGTCCGGCGAAATGTGGGTGTTGTATTACACCTCTGCCAGCACCCTCGGGGGGAAAGGCGTGACGATATGTAATGTTATAATAATAGTTTAAGTAGGTTCATGTAGGCTCAATAAAAACTAGTACCATAGTTGATTGAATCAGGTGTTACTATGCGGACGTTCATCGTTTTTTTTTCTTTATTAAATATGTAAAAAAAAAATCCAAATGAAAAAATAAAATATAAAAAATACTCAGGTTAGCTTAATAGTAATTGGAACCCATATTCCTTGGCGTACTTAAGTCGAAGTTAAATCGGAAATACACTAAATATTGGTCAAAGTAACAGTTTTGAACTCTAGTACCGACAGTTTTGAGTTAAAAGTACTTATTACCTGTTCAAAAATTCAATGTAAAAAATCAATATTCGATTCTTTAAATATTGTCTTTTGACAAGCATCTGCAGTTTCAGTCCAACAACACCACTACAATCAGTAGGGAACTATTAAGGCTCGTCTATCTTTAGCACTGAAATTTAATATTACCCCCACAAATGACTTACAAATAAGTAACTATACGTTTTCCAATTACTCAAACATGTTTCTCCGGCTAGGCACGTCTTAACAGACAACCCTTTCGTGGCTCGTCACGCGCCAGACGACTTGGCGTATTACTTTTTTAGGGTTACGTGTTTAAAACAAGATAAATTTAAAAGCCCCGACAAGCTAAGAAAACTCAAGAATAATTCACCTTTCAAACAAAAAAATAATTAAAATTGGTTTAGCCGTTCGGAAGCTACGATGCCACAGACAGACAGACAGACAGACAGACAGACAGACACACACACACACACACACACACACACACACACACAAACGCACGCACACGCACGCGCACATGTCAAACTTATAACACCTGTCCCCGTAGTTTTGCGTCAGGGGTTGAAAACAATTTTAGTAAAAAAAAAAGTTTAAAACAAACAAATTTCAAAAATATCTTATGAACGTTTAAGTAAGTAACGTAACAGTAATTAAGTCTTACTATACATTAATAAAATTTAATTTAAAATGTCGCAAAACTTCTAATAACACCAAAATCGATTTTAATATAATAAATGAAGAAACTCATTAGACGTTTTGCGCTGTTGGACGCTTTGCTACTTAGACCTTTTGATCAAGAAGGAAAAATTGCATTTGTATCTAACTGTATCTACTTATACAAGCGCAGAACCCTCCAAGAAAATCACGATTCGCACTTTCCCGACTTTAATTTTTAATCTCGACATTTTCTCGTTTTCAAGATGGCTGCCATCTTAATCAAAACCCTCGGGCGTCTGCACGCATTTGAAAACCACTCACGTGGCGTTTACGTCTTGCGTGATATAAAGAGGAAGGTTTTAAAGATGAAATTAAATACTGAAACCCATGCTTAAATGGGGTTGAGTGGTCTTTTGATGGTCTTTGAAAGAGTGATGAAAAAAATGGTGGGAGATTTTGAAAGGACAGCTTCCTGAGTGGTTATCCAGTCCAAGAAATAGCACAAAAGCCTCCCTTAATTAGATCTAAAACTATAATTTCTATTGGTACTAACTGCTCTCCATGGTGTTAAATGCCTGCGATTAAAAAGTACCCATGTGGGTAACTTTTTAACCGCAGGTCCAATCCAATCCATACCAAATTTAAACAAAAAACGTCCATCCGTTTCAGCGTGTGTACGTACACAATCACAAAATTTTGCTTTTTTTATATTATAACTAGCTGTGCCCCGCGGTTTCACCCGCGTTTAAAAAGTATCCTATGTGCTATTCTGGACTATAATCTATCTCTGTGCCAAATTTCATCCAGATCAGTTCAGCCGTTCTGGCGTGAAAGAGTAACAAACATCCATCCATCAATTCTTACAAACTTTCGCGTTTATAATATTAGCAAAGATATAAAGTAGGAAGTAGTAGGATTAGCGACGAAGCTTATTGGAAAATGTAGTATTTTTCGTGAGACTCTCACTGGAAAAACAGCAGGATAGATTTTATTATCACATTAGGACCGCTGGCGGCTTCCCAAACATTACAAGCACGACTTGTTCACTTTCTCGGCAAAAACTCCTGTTTTGCCTCTACATAATCACCCGTATTCCGTTGCTAATCTCACAACCGGTCTCACAGATCGCCGGAACAAAAAACTAGCAGGAAACTCACACGTCCAGATGGTTACCTCTAATTATGGCAATAACCAAGTTTCTAAGCGTCGACGCGTTCATGATAAAGACATACATGTTGCTGAATATGCAGGTACCTGATTGGTTTCCTGGCTTTCATTACACTGGTCAACAGTGATTTTGTATCTCATTATGTAAGAGTTGTTTCGAAATTCGAATACTTAAAGCCAACGATTTACGAGACTATGGATGGTATTTGGAAAATATGCTGTTAAATTTTCTAAATTTTCATTGAATACTAAAATAAGCAGAGGTTTGAGAAAGTCATAACAGTTGTTTAAATTTTAAAGATGCAGCCAATCCAGTATTTTCGAAAATATACGAAAATGTTAGACTTGAAAACATTGAAACCCGCTGATATCCAGGGCAATATTTATTTTTATTGGGCGTTGTTTTCGTTAAGAACTTGCACAGATTGCATGTACAATAAAAACCCATCTTATATACTACTGGTATATCAATATACCACTCTCTATATATCTATGTACTGGTATATTGTATTTATTGTACTGGTATTATATATCTATATACCAGTAGTATATAATATGGGTTTTTATTGTACATGCAAACATATAGAAAACCGTTGAGAATTACCAAACAACGGCTGTATTCGTAATATTTTTGCAAGTACGTTTTGAATTCGCAATATTTCCATTTCTTGCCCTTACGCAGTCACTGAAACGCGATTTCGCCTCACTCTCATCGGAGTAAAAGCATTTTCTACACAGCTAGAAACGGATTCCGCATTTCGGAAACACAACCTCGAGCAATCGCGCACGTTGATCGAAAATACGGGGAAAGATGAAAACGTTGGGAGGGAAAATGTGAAATCATCGATTGGAGTAGGAAACGAAATAACGTCACCTGGTATTGGTGGGTAAGGAACTAGTACCTATGCGGACACCTTAGGCCAAATAAACCCAATCATTACATTAATTACAGCTTATGTCTAACAATAAATAGAAATATACGAGTAAATATGCGCTAATAACACAGAAATTGAAATAAAATATCCTTGCAAAATAAAAACGAACAATAAAATTAAAGAAAAAAAATAAACTAAACGAAAAAACAAACTGACACAGTTAAACAATATAATAATCGTAAAAACATCGATTTGTAAACAAAGGCTAGTCCACATACGCCTGTCTAAGTATCATAGCAACAAGTATTTCCGTGCAACGTTCGACGGACCATAGACGTCAGGCATCCATTCCGCTTAGCACGTATTTCTGTCTATTAATGAGACGGTTTGCTTTTAAACGAAACTAATTGCGTTCCGTTGTGTTGCCCGCAGTCAAAAAGTTGCCTGTTTGCTATTCCAGACTAGATTCTGTATCTGCGCCAAATTTCATCCAGATCCGTTCAGCCGTTCTGGCGCAATTAAGTTACAAACATCCTAGATGGATGTTTGTTACTCAATTACGGTAGAACTTTTGCATTTAGAATAATACTAGCTGCGCCCCGCGGTTTCACCCGTAGTCTCACAGTAACAGTTTTTTTTTCGGGATAAAAAGTACCCTATGTCCTTTTCTGCAACCCAGACGACCTGTATGTAAAGTTTCTTGACGATCGGTTGAGTAGTTAGGGCGTGAAAGCGTTACAAACAAACAAACCCACTTTCGCATTCATAATATTAGTTAGGATTAGGATTAGCGTGATTCACTCTTCTCTTATTGTTAACTTTTTGCGAACATTCTTAAAACTTACAATTTTTGAGGATATAAAAGCTTTAAGAGCAAGGTGTGAAAAACTATAAAATATGATGAGATATAAGGACTTTATGTCTTATGACTTCCATCCATATGTTGCCAGCTTTAATAAAGCCCGCACGAAGCGCTTTCAAAACTCCTTCCTAATCAGAACTGCCAAGGAGTGGAACGCACTTCCTGCCTCGGTGTTCCCCAGCAATAGATACAACCTGGGCCTCTTCCAGACAAGAGTTACACTTTCCATTAGGTATGTTGTAGTCAAACGTGGGCCCATTCAATCATAAAAATAAAAATACCTTTTTTATTTTATTTCCCAATTACATATAACATCGAAATCGCGAAATCGATGTCGCAGTAAAAAATCATTTTGTTGTCTACTTTATTTGTTTGCACGATACCAACCATAGTCTTGGAACTCTTAATAAGAAACATGAAATATGATACTAGAATGTGCCTTCTTATAATAATCATCCAATTTCGCGTCTCAACTCAACTGTAGGTTTGGATCGCAACGTGTATTACTATCGTTGGTCTCATGAATTTCATATTTCTTTCATTTCGTACAAAGAACGCAGTCAGGAGCGTGCTGTTAAGATTTTTCTTTTTTCCCTTCGATTTGTGTACGACAGTGTCGAAGCTTTTTAACTTTGAAGTACACACTGCGGTCCAAACTTTTGTTAATGTTTGATTATCTGATAATTATAATATGCGTAGTGCCTTTTGAAAAAAACCAATATATTTTTCCTATACTTAAATCAACTTACCACACCACACCGTCTCGTTTGCCATCAAGCGAGTTAATGGCCAAATGTACCATATTCTACAAAAAAAACCCATAAGATTTGCTAAATTGGAGAATCAATTTCACCTCTAAACAACAGAACTACCAAAGTGCAAACTATATGTGATCTTCTAGTATCTTGTTACCAAAGTTAGAGTACTCCCTAGTTCAATGTACTGTCCGTATCCCTACTGTCTAGACGTGGGGAGGAAAGGGGAAAAGGCTTACGTTTTCGCTGAGTCTACATTATCGTAAACTCCTTGTTATATTCCCAAATAAAATGTTTTCTTTTAATTTCGTACGTTTTGTCGTGTTTTTGATCTCGGCGATAAACCTTTTTTTTTGTAAGCGCTTTAAAAAGTTAATAGCACATTATTTTAGCTTACGTAGATATTATTTGGTAGTAGTTTTCGAAGTATAAGTGAAAATATTAAATACCAGACAGAATAATACGAGCTTGATCAAGAGAAATTATCAATGAAATATAAAATAGAAATATAATTATAGAAAATCAAGAGAAACCTCGCACGGACCTAATTAACAATACAATACTATACAATACAAAAACTCTTTATTGACACTAAATACAAATAAATCTTAATAAAATACTCAAATATAAATGGGCGGTCTTATCGCCTAAGAGCGATCTCTTCCAGACAACCTTTGGACGTTAGATGAGACGTAACTTAACGTTAGATCTTTGTACAATTAACTTTGAAAGTGAAAAGCAAAAGCGTAATGAAACCTATTTATTGTAGCGTAACTCTGGGCTCTAAATGAATAAGCTCAATTCTTACAATTTGGTTTACTACCAAAGCTGTTTCTTGAACCAATGTCTAGTGTATTTCCGCTCTAACGTCGCATTAAGTACGTCAAAGAAAATTAATTTGTGAACTGAAATACACTAGAAATTGGTTCAAGAAACAGTTTTGAAGATGAACTGCCGCAAAGTAACGCCTGATTCAATCAACTATTACTAACAAAGTCTATGGTTATCCACAATAACTTCAACACTTGAGATTGCAGTTTTATTCTACTCATAAGGTCAATTTTACAGTGTGCAAAACAAAGAGATTCTTTCCATCCATCTAGCTTTCGTATCACTTACAATCTCAGCTCAGAATAGGAAAGTAAGGCCATAAAGCAAATGAGAAGCTTCCTTGTTACGTTTCAGGAGGGTGATGTCAGTAAAAGCGGAAGGTGATTAACACACGCGCCCTTATGGTAATGAAGGGATGAGATGTGAGGGCGAAAAATAGATGGTTCAGGAGAGCGATGTACTTACCACTCGGTGTGATTTATAACATGCGCTGAACTTGATAAAGGAAGGAGAAATATTACAGTCATTCAAGAGGAGTTCCTGATCTTTGAGATTGTATTTTGTATTTTCTGTACATAATATATACGAGTACAGTCGAAGCATCTTGTATGTCATCTGCTACATGACTGGAGCCCGGTGTATGGCGATAAGTTCGCCCCCTGAATATCGTCCGGCGAAGTGTGGGTGTTGTACACCTCTCCCAGCCCCCTCGGAGGAAAAGTGTGACGATATATGTTATTTACAGTCGAAGCTAGTTTTATCGCTAATGTTACCATAGCTGAAAAACAGTTCTCAAAAAAGTTTCGCAGCTTTTCAATCCGTTATCTATGTTTGCTAGTAGCTTTACTTAAAATGTGTCTAGCTTAACCTAAACAACTTTGTTTATTTAATTTATCCGTAGTCGTTTTTTTTTTTTTCTTGGTTGCTTTACCTAAATTGTGCCTTGATCATAAAAAAACAACCTTGCTTATTCAAATAATATGTTGTTTTCAAAACTCCTATCTCCAGAAACGGGCTCTCGTACTCGTATATCCTGTACCTCCTAGTTCCACGTATCCTCGTCAACGGCAAACAACGTTGGTACAGTTGCATTCAATCCCCATTCATTGCCAGAGATAACAAACGCTTTTCATTCCGACTGTACGCTTTTGAGCGAGGCTGTTCAAAGTCGGGCTTTCAACCTCTTCCTTTGCGACGGGAAATATCAACGTGCATTGACGCGGGAAGTGTCAAAGACTCGAAGTTGCCTTTAGTCTTTTGGTGTGTGAAGTTGGTGTGACAGCTGATGTTTGGGTTTATTTGGCTTCGAAATGTTTGGTGGCTATTGGTGGCTATTGCATCGTAATATCGTTGAATTCAGTGGAAGAGGTTTATTAGGTGTTTCTAAGGTCCGCATGCTAAAGCTACGCTCAGTCTTGAATCTCGATTTAAAACTGGTTTTACCAAACAAGCGTTTCAAGTCAACTTTTCTTGTAAAAACTGCAGAGGTGTGGAACTCGTTGCCTTCGTCTGTCTTTCCATTTAAATACAATCCGGGGGTGTTCAAGAGTAAAGTGAATAGATATCTCCTAGGCAAGCGTGTAACACCTTAGATCACGTCGACGCTTCCTATCAGGCGAGTCAGTGGTCAAACACATGCCTAGTCTGTTGTAAAAAAAAACAGTTTTAAATCGATATTAATGACTGAGAGCCGTTTCTGAATACGGCGCTTAGTGTCGGATCATTTGGCAGAATCTTATTACAAAAAATTAAGCCACTTTGATCGCATGTGTTTTAAATGTTACAAAGAAACAAACAATTAAATTACCTTAACATCACACAATATACCGTTTGTCATATTTCGTTCTATCCTGTCCATCCAAAGGTTGCCTGGAAGAAATCGCTTTAGGCGATAAGGCCGCCCTTGTACTGCCGAATGATATTTTATTGTTTAATATTTTCTTTATGTTTGTTTTACTTTGTATTTTTGGTGTGCAATAAAGATGTATTGTATTGTATTGTTTACCACCATATATCTACCACAAAATACTGCAAGTAAAAAGCCCGGTAAACATTATCTCGTTACGCGGAGTTTATTTTATGAAAATCAATAAATTTCAGTCATAAACTAGGCCTACCCCATCGTTTCACAATATCGTAATAGCTGTTATTTATAGCAGAGCCTATCCTTAGCTGTAGTCGATGACAGGGGACTATCTGTTGTTTCCAAGTGATATGACAGGCTTAAACTGTGTAATGTAAGGCAGCTTGCTTCACAGCGTAGGTAGTTATTAGGTTTGTAATTAGTAGGTAGGTAGTTAGTTGGTAGGTAGTTAGTAAATTGGTAGTTAGTAGGATGGTAGTACGAGTAGTTAGCTATAGACTGTTTCAAGGGAATATCCATGAGTTGAATCATGCCAGCTCCCCCTCGCTGTTTTCAGCTAAAATTGAAAAAGAAAGAAAGATGATGGAGTAGATTTGAAATGATAATATACAACAGCAACAACACAACTAGCAGTAACTAATAAAAGCTTAAGGCTACATCTGGGTACTGATGTTAGTCATCTGACATTGTCAAATGCAATTTTAAAATTGCATTTTACATATCTTGCATACAAGATTTTCTTGTTTTTAATTCCCTAATGGCACTTGTCATGCATACTACACGCGTTAGTAAGTAAATAAATACATTTAATGCTTACCCAAACTGACCGTGTTAAATCTCATTAAATGCTAAAATTAACTGATGAAAACAACTCACGGGCTTACATAATACATTTGTTAGTATATAATTTTCTTTAGATTTAGGAACTTACCTTGAAATAACGTATCAAACTGATAAATCTAATGTTAAAGTTGCATTTAAAACAAATTAAATTGATAAACCTCAATTTATCAGCGTGGCTACCCAGATAGATATTGTTTAGTATCTTACCTCCATTTCAGTTAACATAATCTTGATATCACGTCGTTGTACAGAACTAGTTTAACGAAAGTAATAATCAGGTGCGGTGTTGTACTCAGTGAATTTTAAACAATAATTTTACTTAAAACAGCTTTTAGTGTTTATGTTGACTTTTGCATGGTGGAAAGTCTAACTTGTTACAAACAATATGGTCTAGTTCGTTTGTTTGACGGTTTCTGCGTGCTCCCACTGTGTTCACTCACTCGTAATAGTGCTTAATTAATGTACATTATGCTCCTATCCTTTTAAAAAGATAACTGACAGATAACAAAGGTTCTAATGAAAAAAATCAACGCTCTAACGTTCCCCAAACATTTGTTGAGCATAGTACTTATAATTGTCTGTATAATATTGACGCTGACGTTGAACGAAGCTATCGCTAAGCCCATTAGTCTATCTCTAAATCAATAAACACTTCAACAAATAACTATTTACTCAATTTATGCAACCACTTGCCTAAAGACGACGGCGGTCCATTATGACCACAACTCAATTGTTATTAATGTCTCCTAATCACGGACAAACGTGCCCATGTGCATTATATCTGAATGATGTTATTTATCATTTTAACGACCAGTTTGTAAGAACCTTGTAGCTTTAAGCGGAGTAAGAGCTTATTGATCAAAAGTATACTGGTTTTTAAGACACAGTTTATAAGAAGTAAGTAAGTTTATAAGAAGAAATAAACACAAACATATGATAACTTATTTGTTTACTTTCAACGCGTATAAAAACTCTATCGTCTTCCGGCTCGTCTTTCATCATCATGTAGATGATGATGATTAAGAAAGGTCAAGCTTTTATTTTCACCCGACAGCGCAAATAGGGTTATGTTTTTCGAGTGTATGTATGATTATGTATATATGAGGTTTCTGTGGCACGCCCTACAGCCTAAACAGCTTCATGGATTTCGACATGTGAGGTGTCATTTGAATGGTCTTGATAGTGGAAGTGACATAGGGTACAAAATTTTGCAGCCGGGTTTTTTTAAAAATAATAATGTTACTTGTTTCTCGATAGTACCAATGTACCAAATTGTATTTGAATTGGAACTGCTGCTCATAAACAATTCCATTTCTCGTAATATCCGATACAATCACACGTATTTCAATATCGGCGCTTATAAAGAGAGATAGTAAATCAATACGGTAATCTGCTCTATCTGTATGCATTATTTTTAATCGGTTATCTGCATTTCTGTCAGCCACACCAATAGCAGCAGCTTTTAGTCGTGAATAAAACACGCGATGGAAACGTAACATTTCAAATCAGATACTTGCAATCAACAATGATAACAAGTGGACAAGCAAATTTAATTGATATTTACAACATACATATATGTCATATACAGATCGTCATGCATTTCCTCCGAAGGGGCTGGCTCCAGAGGTGTACAACACCCTCACTTCGCCGGACAAGAGTCAGTACCAAATGTGACAGGGGGCGAGCCTGTCGTCATACACCGGGCTCCAGATATTTAAACTATCTTTATATTCTGTATCAAGCCAGAGACAGTTTTCGAATTCTTCCTTCTTTCCAAACACCAGGAATTGTTTCGCACAAAAATCAAAGCGTCTTCAAAAGTCTCTTCCTTATTTTTCTCAACAATTTGCAAGGCGAGGTAGTCCGATTCTTGATAAAAAAAAATTAAACTCTTTGATCTTGAAACGATACATTTAAAGCTTATAGCAAGCATTTTTTCTGCGTAGTCGCAATAAACTATTTAATGAACATTTCCACGCTATCTGAATTCCATCTGGATTTTCCATCGACGCCAGACGGTCCGGCATTTATTCCGTAAAATTTCGTCGGACGGACGCATTCCGGGAATCTTGAAAATTCGCAATCAAAAGCCTGCAGTCAAATTCCGACGCGTCCACTACAGTTTAATCTACCTACTTACTAGCAACCTACACAAAAGGATGTAGAATCCTTTCGTGCATTGCATAATTGATTAAGTTGATCGATTGCTTTACTAACTGAGTACATGTACAGTTTCAGTTTATTTGTTAGCTTTTCTATTTTTACGGGTACTTATCCTGGAAAACTCTTATATTGAAAAGTAGAAAAATAGTTACGGGTATCGTTTCTTTTTATCTTTGGCCACAACGAAAAATTTACTGAAGTTTTAAATCACCTTTTAAAATGTGACTTTCCTAAAGCATAAAGAATATCACGGACCAGCCAGAAAAGCCGACATTTTGGCGGCCGTATTTCAACCACAAGTGGACGGCAGGCTCGGTCGTAATGGTGCTGCCATCAATTTTCATTTTTATAGGATAGTAGATTCCTTTTCTAATTCTAAAATATATATGTTGCAAGTCGCGTACAAAAATTAATCACGTACAACTTTTTGTCTATTAGTGAAGTCCGCGTCTACCTCGAACACTGGCCAAGTTATGGTAAACCCAAGATAATTATATAGTTTTTTTTGTGGTAGAGCCATATAACACAGTATCTCATTAAATTGGTAACTAAGGCGAAAATCAACACTCAAAGCCTTCGATCATATATAATAGAAACGGTACGCAAATCTAAGAATGAACGTGCTGCACACAATTTACCGTAGTCACAAACAAACGCAACCTGTCGCAACAGTGATAATTACTGTTGTCTCGTTCTCGCTAAAGTCTCTTGTACGTCTCTCTATCTTTGTTAAATAGTAACACATAACATAATTCTGTCAACGGAGCTGTGTAGTGTCCGTTTGCTTGTAACTGTAGCGCTGTTGGGTCCACGCGCTGTATACTCGAAATTAGACTTATACTCGTACCACTTCTTCCTTATATTATTTCGATGCTCAAAGCGGGAACCTTGCAAACGCATTACATATTGCATTAAACTGATGGTTACACTAACCTTGTTGGTGCAGCGGCCACCCCTAGACTTTATAATTTATGTCCAGAAACGGGCTAGCGTGATTGTGTGCGTGAAGCGTACAGCTATGGCACAGCAGATTTGTGCAGGCGCCGGAAAATTAATCTCCTGTGCATTGTGTATGTTGTCGCGGAAGTTTTAATTACGTAGGCTAATTTTACACCAGCCGTTTACTCAACTCCGTTGTCATTGTGTAGTTTTTTCTACAATTTAAGTTTTACTAGGTAAACCATCCGTTGACATAAAAGTTTCCAGGACACTAGCAAATAAATTCATAAAGCTGTCTCGATTTCTTTCGTAGTCATAAAGTCAATTTATTACGCTAAATGTTTTTCATTTAGATACACGTATTGTACTCATATGGAATAATGACCTTTTCGTCTGCGTTTATAAAAGCTATTTTCAAATTCTCTTAATAGCATGTCATTGAGAAAATTGATACACGGCAATACCTACTTCCTGGCAGCTTTCACGAGAAAATGATACGTCTGCGCGGGCCTTAAATGAAAACGTCGCTCGCTTCAGGCGGGCGATGTCCTATGCTTTGTGTGTGTTCGTGCTGTGTGAATGTGAGTGGAGTGTTCCATGTCCATGTTTATACATGTCGATAGGGGAAATTGATAGCTCACCTGGTGTGGAGCTGGGTGCATTATTAACGAAAGGGATATTGAATTCTTGGAATTAAAATCAAAAGGGTTATGCGTGCACAGGAAACACTGTCGTGTGGGGTTCTTTTTTGGATTCTTCTATGCTATTTTTTAAAGCTTTTTTTATATTTAATACTTATAATCGAACCTGGCTTAGGCTTTATACGTTATCCAAAATATACCTACATACACGAATAGTACAAAAAAATCTCTCATAGCTTGCTAATTGATGGAAACGAGTACAGTTTTTACCCAATGCAAGACTGTTGGTAATTTGTAGCAACCGCATCAAAATATTCTAATAAATTGAAATTTACTAACGCGTTGAGTACACATGTAAATTTTTAGTTCTAATTATAATGTTTTATCTGCAATATTAGCGATCGGATATTCGGGTACAAATTACCTAAACTTCTAAGAATGAGTGTTAGTATGGAGAGCACGTCTTTCGTTGAAAAATTCCGTGTTTCCGGAATCGATGTATGTAATATTTAGTATTAGTTTAGGATTTACTATGCTACCTTTGAAAAACGGATTTACCTTAAGTTAGTAAAATGTTTTAATAAAGAACCCAAAAAAGCCGTTTTCATATGTCTGGGTGTTAACATCTATGTATGTATTTAAAAGTATAAATGTATGTATATCAGTCTCTGACCGCCATAGTACAAGCTTTGCTTAGTTTGGGGTCAGACGGCCGTGTGTTCCAGTGTCCGAATATTTTTTATTTATTTATTATACTTTCTTAGCTTTAGTGCGGGAAAAAGTGTCAAAAGTGCGAAAAAGTAAATATCCAACAACGATAAGATTTCGCACATCGTAAGTATTTTTAAAGCCTTCCTCATTTTCTCAGTACTTGCTCGACAGTTCCCTGGTTAAACCAGCGTTGCGCATTAATGAGAAAAGAGCCTACAGCCTCCTCTCCATTGTTTGCCGTCACAATGCTGTCTGAGTGTACAGCCTCCGGCACAAGTTAGGATGTTCATCCTGTATTGTGTTTGCGCTAGTGTTCCACGCCGTATGCGGGACTGTATATTACAACTTTACAACCTGTAGCGAAAGTTCAGCGTTAATATCCTGAAACGTGTTTTAGTTTTGTCACTGATGAATGGAGGTTGGATAGTGTATAGTTTGTAAACAAAGTTAAGCATTGTTCTCGCCTCATTGTTTGTAATGGTGATACTTATTGAATGAGGGGTTGTAATAGTGTTAGAAGTGTTTGGATTTCTTGTTAAATAAAGCAAATACTTGAGCTTTACCTTTGTTTAATTATTTTTACTAAACCATTTAACTTAATATTTAGATACTTTTTATCTAAACTTTGTAAATACAATTACTTATAATTATGTGAAAAGTTGTTTCAAAACAATTTAAACCCGCTGTCGTATGAACTGGACGTTAGACCACGTATAATAAACAAGACATTTTTGAACACTAAGTATTAAATGCTCATATGCTAGTTTTAGCGTTACAAACTATTCCAACCATAAGACACTACTCTACCTAATAATATCGAATATTAAACCACTAGCAAAGTACAACATTAACCTCTGCTTATAACGTGAACAATGGGCCCAGGCAGCTAGCTACAATGCAGTTTGTGAGCTAGCTTTTGTCAAAACATGTTGAACGATGCAAAATTTCACC
Organism: Peribatodes rhomboidaria; assembly: GCA_911728515.1. Classification (NCBI taxonomy): domain Eukaryota; kingdom Metazoa; phylum Arthropoda; class Insecta; order Lepidoptera; family Geometridae; genus Peribatodes; species Peribatodes rhomboidaria. The sequence goes on along the minus strand of OU452179.1, from coordinate 11,947,058 downwards.
CCTACCACGGTAACTCGAATCGAAGATGGCCTAACGTCAAAGCTGTTAGGACGCTCGCAAGCCCCTAACATGCCTGAAGTCCTATTTACCATTTATGAAGTAAATTAACAAAAAACTTCTATTAAGGCTAAAACATACTCATAAATAAATTAATACACAAATTATAATGTGTTGTCTAAAGTGAAAACAAAAAGTAGAAGACAACGGCGCGCCGCCCGCCTAACGACAACAGCCGCCCGCCCTGGCAGTCGCGACTTGTTCCCCGCCTTGCGCGCGCGTGTAGCCTTCCGTTACCGTTACCGGAGGCACGGAACGTAACGACGAACTATTTCTGCTCCATTGAAAACGACTCGTTTATTTTAAAGGTACATTTTAATTTCTTGTTACGAGAGTTAAGTAAAGGTCAGTAAGTTCATTACGAAATTGGCAGAATTTTGGAAAAATTCTTTTAGTTAAACTGTAACTGAAATTCGGTCTGGTATTTCAATTGTAACTAGCAAACATTTTATTGTTCGAATTACCAAATGGTTACTAAAATATATTTGGTTTCGTTTAGTAACATGGCGTGATTAGTAATCACGAAGAATAACGAGGGCAAATAGTAATCAGTGATTAGTATTTGCCCTCGTTATTTTTCATTGTTGTCTAACATTTAATTTATTGTTATGTCTTTACCGAAACTCTTATCTCCTTAACCTAGAGCTTCTACCTGAACCCTTCCTGTTCCACTAATTATGCTAAACAATGCTATCTCTCCACCTTTTGAAACAAGGAAGTTAATCCTTTATCATTCATTGCTCTTTGTTACGAATAGAAAACTAGTTTAACGAACAATTGTTTTGGTAAGTTGATTTTGCAAAACTAGTTGAGTAAGTTTTGGAAGATGAAAGATTGATTTGATTGATTATCGATAATTGATAGTTTGAAGACTTGTGCGTGTTCAGTAAGTTCGATTCTCAAGTTTTACTCTTTGCTATAACGGAATTTAATATTTATTTACAACGTTACACTAAAACTTATTCAAAGACTAGCTAACTAAGACTACATCTTAACTTTTATTACCCAACAAAACCCAATCGTTCCTTAATGATTCTTTAAATTTTTGCTTTGTTTGTAGTTTGGTAGGTTTTGTATAAATCGAACTACATTCGATGGAAGGCCATTTGCACTGAATATAAGAATTGCCTGAGTCCTTTCTTTTTAGTTTAATCTACTCCTAGCGAAATATTTGCTTATCGAGCACAAACAATTAGGAGTCTTATAAGGAATGGCATAAGGTTCGTGCAAGAACATTTAGGTAATAGCTAGCTATTACCTAAATGTTCTTGTTAAATAACTCCTAGGAGTTATTGAAACTGTTAAGCAACGACATTTTATAAGGCATAAGAAATTTTTTTAGGCAAGGATATTTAGCGCAAATGGCCATGAATCTCTCAACACATGACTCTCCTAGCGTGAGATTCAGGGTTCATGTCTTATCTAGATTTTACTACAAATATTAATCAATTAGAATCAGTTACTAACTTTAATCTTAAAGCTCCATATCTTTGTTAAAAAAAAAAAAACAATGTTATTATCTTGAACTACGTATCATTTTTGGACGCGGGTTTAGGACGATGGTACTCTTGCTTACAGAAAAAATACAAAATGTGTTATTTAGCACGTTTGTGTGTGATATTGTTCGCGTGCTGTTTAGGTTGTAAACAATGTGTTATTTAATACGTTTGTGTGTAATTGTTCACGCGCTGTTTCTGTTGTAAACATTAATTTCGTACCTTAGACACAGCTTTTGAATTATTACCTCCGGACCATTTTATTATCTATCAAAGTGCCTATATTGAATTGTAGCTAGGATTCGAATGGATTATTCCAGCAGTCTTATCTTCTCTCTCATAGTCGTTTCCTTCCGTCACCATTGCAACCAAACAGTCCTGTTATCAACTTCAGTCTGAAACTGTTCACGCGCGGAACCAAACCGACGTCACTCTGTCAGTTATCTTTCAAAGTCGACACGCTACTGTCGTCTCTTTGTTTATTGATTTATGTACTAAGATTTTGTTATGTGGTCTTTACAAAGTTAGAATCGACATAGTCTGATTTAGTAGTGGTTCGATCTAAAATGCATTAGCTAAACAATAAAGTGATTTGAGTGGCTAGCTTTCTGAATGCGTAGTCCCAAAGGTCCTTCCGAAGTTTACTCCAGTTTGTGAACTTGATATAACGCCAAAATGTTATCGGTAAGGCCTTTGGACGAACGGCTGTTCAGCTTCAAAACTTTGAAGGAGAAGTTCGAGCAGACAAGGTAATTTTTGGGAAAGTTTTTACGGGTTAGCGTTTTTACTTGTTAGGAGGCTTTGTTGGTTATGTATTGTTATTTTGGAAGGGATCATTTGTTGATAAACATTACTTACAACTTTGTTGGGTGGAAATTAAATTAAACGTATTATTACTACTCTACTATTACTCTACCTACACCGTCTTTTTATAATTCTAAGGATTTACTCTGAACTAGATACTAGTAATTCTTTTAGTCAGTTTTACTTCTTGACTCTCTTATTTTATGTGCTGTAAAGAAAAGGAAAAAAGGGTTAGTTATTAAATTAAAATAGGAATGCTTATGGGATCGCTGTGGGCTACTCAGACAGTATTTTCTAGTTTATTGCTTTTTAGTAATGTATGATGTCTGCTTGCTTGCAGGCTCGGCGGCGGCGGCGTTCAGCGGAGCGCCACGAATGCCGACATGCCACACCGCGGAGGCACCATCGCCGAAAGGTAAATAACACTTTTTAACAATATAAAACCCATAAGACTCACAACGAGAATCCATAACTAATACAGGCAAGAACGTAGAAGTGGACGAAAAACTAAGAGTTCAAATTCACATTTCTTGGGTGTTCTCTGGGTTTCTTGACAATAGTCTAGGTCAGGCTCTAACCACACATTTTTGGGCAATTACCAGAAAAATATTTAGTCGATATACGAGTATTATTCTTCTCGACGCCAAATTAGGGGTGGTATATAACTTACCGCCACTTGCATTGTTAATTTATTCTTCAGTAACTTAAAGAACTATTTTCGTTCATCCTTATGATGTATACTAGATCATTATCACTACATTAAGATAAGTTTACCCGTTTAGTTGACAAACACAAACCGAAATACAAGCAATTCAATAGCAATATAATTAGTGAGTGGTATTTTTAACATCATTTCAAAGGAAAACAACAAGGATAAAATGACGAACTAGATACATGGTCAACTATACATATAATACAAATGGCATAATTAATTTAATCTCTTATTTCCTCTCTGAAACTGAACAGACGGTTCAAGTTGCGTTAAATTAACAATTTGTTAAAGGGACGTTGACTTTCGTTTCGTACTATGTCTTTAATTTATCTACTACACTTGTGTTCGCATTCGTTTGACCGCTCGAACAAATGTATCTGCATCAAGCAACACTCTGTTTAAACGCTGTTATATCAATAAGTAAGGGCTCTGTTATTCGTAAAGTTAGTTACGTACGTCAAAAAATAACAACTATGGAGGATATTTAACGTCAGTTAAATACAAAGTGTGTGCAAATTACATTAAAAAATCGTTAGTTAAAGGTAAAAATCAACGCTGTTTGACATTAAAAATTACGCTAACCAAAGCACCAAACTAAAGCACCACAATCGTTATTTTTCAGCGTACCCTAGGCAACATTTTGTGAAACAACGCTCTGCCGATAGTTAGCGTCATTTTTGATGTTTGCGCTTGCGTTAAATGGATGTGAAACAGCCGGCCCTAAGCCTACCTACGGGGGTGGTCTGTACCTAATACATCAATGCAAGTTATTGTCTGCAGCACGAAATATGTGACAGAACAATAAATATTTGACTGATTGTTAAGGGCAAGCAATGTTGACGATATCAATGTTTACCACTTGTTATCTATTAGTGTTTCAATCAATTCGATTATAATGTTAATTTATGAAGTTATCAGCTCTGATTGCTTTCTAGTTATCAAAATATTCCATATCTAGTATCTCAGGTTGACTAGAAATTGGTCGCGCTGGGTTTTGAACTGTAAAACCATAACATAACATAATTATCGTCACGCCTTTCCCCTTAAGGCGCTGGCAGACGTGTAATACAACATCTGCACTTCGCCGGACGATATTCAGTCTCAAATGTGACAGGGGGCGAGCCTACAATGAACAAATTGGTGCTCGCCGTCGCGTCGGTTGGGATCGAACCTGCTCCCTTTAGCTTGAGAGGCGGGCCTTTTCCAACTAGGCTATCATTTTTTTTTAAATCTATATGCCTATTTCGAAATTCATTATTGTCGTAGAGTTGATACCTTTGATCGGTCAATTATTGTATGTATATCAATTTGAACCGTGTAAATTCCAATTACATTACCGATGTTCGTATTACAGGATAAGCCTGGATTATTTCTAGGTATTCCGCATATTGTGTTCTGATTTACTGTAATTTAATAAATAGAATTGGTATAGGAATAGAACAGGGTAAGGCTGAGTTTTCACCTGCAAAAAAACTTCCGCGAGAAATGTCCAACAGCAGCAAGTGCAGTCGCCACAGGACATTCTACGCAGTTTATACTTGCAAGATTCAAGATTCAAGATTCAAGATATTTTATTTGCAACCATACAGTACAAGATGTTAAAAATATGAGTACATAGTCCAATGGACCCTGTCGGGCTCTGCAAGATTTGTAGTTGGTGTCGGACATTTCTTGCGGAAGTTTTATTGCAGGTGGAAACAAGGCGTTATTAAATGAACAATTTGTACAAATGAGATGGAAAATTTTGAATGTAGACTGTACAGTTGTAAATCTGGTTCTTGCCTGGCCTTATAATAATAATATTATATAAAAATATATTCGGGACACCTCCACATACGGTCACCTGACCCCAACTAAGCATAGCTTGTACTATGGCTGCCAGAGACTGATAAACGAGTACATACTTAGATATTTTTAAATACATACTTAAATACATATTAACACCCAGACATAGAACAAACACAAATGCTCATCACATAAATGTTTGTTCTAGGTGGGAATCGAACCCACGCCCCCAAGCTCGGGACGCAGGTTCACTACCAACTGAGCCACCGAGGCAGTCAATCGAAAATTTTGTAACCAATCAGTTTTCAGTCCATTTTAATACCCTGAACATGCTTTGGCTGTTAAATATGTTGCTTGTTTGCTATGTAATATTAGCCACCTGAAATTTAACTTTCTTCACTGTACTTTCTCTCAAAACCCCAAATTACCGTTTCGGAAAACCAAAACAGCAGGTAAAGGGCCGTAAACATCCTTCACCGAAAACAAACTATTTGATACGAAGTTATTTCAACCGCAACTCCTAACAACACCTCTATCTTGTACCTCTCTACCTTCTCTAAAGGTATGTTTCGATTTAGTAAGTTATTCAAACATTTCCTGTAAACATCTATTGGGTTGTTTATTAGTCTTTTTCTCATGTCGTAATTTTATGTCGATAGACGATATTGTATGAGAGATGTAAGTAAGTCAAATTTAGGATGATACCGTGGCTCGGATGATATGATGTACTAACTGCGCCCGCGAAATTGCTCGCGGTTAAAAAGTATTTTTAAACCGATTTTTTTTTAAAGTAGTTTCCTATATGATATTCCAAACTATAATATATCTCAGTGTCCAATTTCACCTAGAGCCGCTCAGCTGTTCTGTGGCGTGAATGAGTAACAAACATCCATCCATCTATCCATCCAAACTTTCGTATTAAAATATTACTGCGATTCTAATATTATGTTCATCAACGTACGTTCAATTTACGTAGTAATAAAAAGAAGGACCAACTAGTAACCCCCTCACATCGTCTCGTCAAGTCGAAGAGGTCAGTGTATATTTTAGGGCCGGCGGTCTATAACCGTATACCAAATTCCGTTCGGGATGCGCCTTCTACCGCGTGCTTTAAAACCAAGATGAGAGCTTGGTTACTAGATAATATGTTTTATGACATTGAAGCTTATTTTAAAATAAGAGATTTTTGAACTATTATTATTTTGTAAAATAATAGCTATACATAATATTAAACTATTTTTACTATACTTATCTGTATAAGGACATTAATGAATTATTTTTATATTTGACATAATTATCAATATTATTATTGTTCTGACATTCGTTTTTAATTATAAATATTCAACTGTGACGTGTAACTATAGGAGTTATCAATAAATTCTGATTTCTGATTTCTGATTTTATGAAATCTGCTTGTTTGTGCAGTTGCAACAACCACCAAGTCATGTTAGAAGCTTTTATGCGGCTTAAAACTCTTGACACCGGAGCCAGTCGGTCGGTCTATAGGAATTTGAATACTGAGTCGGAGCTGAACGGAGCGGAACTCAGCGGTACATGAATTGACCAATCACAATGCTTCCACTGAAGTGGAGTAGAGATTTCGAGCATTGTGATTGGTTAAACTAAGCTCCGCTCCGCACCGCTCAGCTCAGCAACCTTTGTCTGCGATGTTACATTTAAATTCGAGTTAAACTCTTTGACAATATTTACGTCAATTAATTACTAGCATGTCAATCGAGACTGTGAACGTGATTTATCAGCTCAATAAATTACGCATTGTGACTTGAAAAAAGAAAACGAGTAAAGAAATCGACGACATACTTACACATGTTTCCGTATTGTAATGGGATTATTCCAATAGTTAATCTTGTAGGTGCTCAAAAAAAAAGAGTTTTTCTACTAATCAGCCTATTTTTTACATCATTTTTGTAGTAGGTATAAGCTACATATATTTTGAGAAATGCTCGTCTTGGGAAGTGCTCCAACTGAAAAATGTTCATTTTGAACTTTGTGGAGCACTTTCAAAGTCTACATTTTGGACCTACCCAGAAAAAGACATTGAGAATATTTGAGAAGTACAAGAAAGATCTTTGATCGAGTGATTATTTCATTATATTCCCTACATAGTATAAAACAAAGTCGCTTTTCGCGTCTCTCTGTCTCTGTCTATATATTCGCTAACTCCTCCTAAAACACACGGCGGATTTTGATACGGTTTTAACCATCAGTTAGATAATATTTCACGGGAAGTTTATCGGTACCGTGCGAAGCCGGGTCGGGTCGCTAGTTTTAAATAAAAAAGTAATCAATATTTACTGAGAAATTTTGTGTATTGTTTCCAGGTTGGCAGCCCTGCAGGCGGCTGGCGCGAACGACTGGCGCGCGCGGGTCTGCCGGCTCAGCCCTGAGCGCGAGGACTCGAAAGCAATAGAGCGTGTCAAAAACCGGATCAATGTGAGTCATTATTTATATACCTACCCTACCTCTTAATCATAACAAACTAGTGGCTCAGTAAGCTCAGAACTTCCTGTTTTTTAACGTGAAAAATCTCCGCAATTTTGAAAAAAATCCATAAGTGAATCGACAAAAAAGTTCTATTATAAATCATTATTAAACCTGCTCACATATTTTACGAGAAATTTAAAAATGCAACCTGTAGTGTAAGACAGCCGGACAGACGGACGTACGAAAGCATTTCTGCCAAAACTGAAGCAGAAACGCTTTGCTCGCTAGCGTTCGCTAGGTCGATAAACTATTTAAATTTAAAAGAAAAAAAACACTCCTTCTAAAACTGAATGTAGCGGACATTTATGAATATATATTAGGACACTATCGACACGACCTTCGATTTGCGCTTCAAGATATGATCTGATTAATCCGATCCGATCCACGACTACGATCAGGTGATGATGAGATTTCTGGAGCAGTAGAGAGGTTTTTACTAAAACCTTTCTACTGCTCCAGAAATCGTACGAGGCGATCTACCAGTATACCTGTGATTACATCTTATTGGAGCAGTAGAGAGGTTTTTACTAAAACCTTTCTACTGCTCCAATAAGATGTAATCACAGGTATACTGGTAGATCGCCTCGTACGATTTATCTCATAAATGAATAAACTTAAAAAATCTATTGAAACGAACTACTTGCTTATAAGATCAAGATATGATCTGATTAATCCGATCCGATCCACGACTACGATCAGGTGATGATGAGATTTCTGGAGCAGTAGAGAGGTTTTTACTAAAACCTTTCTACTGCTCCAGAAATCGTACGAGGCGATCTACCAGTATACCTGTGATTACATCTTATTGAAGCAGTAGAGAGGTTTTTACTAAAACCTTTCTACTGCTCCAATAAGATGTAATCACAGGTATACTGGTAGATCGCCTCGTACGATTTATCTCATAAATGAATAAACTTAAAAAATCTATTGAAACGAACTACTTGCTTATACTCAAGTTATTGTCGAGCAAACAAATGCGTAATTATCCCAATAGACTCTGAGCCCTCGCTTCGCTAGGTTAATGATGCTATTCCACCATTTTTACTGAGTCGATAACTACTATTGTTTACGTCATGCCTGAAAATCTTAACAAATAGAACGAATAATGTTAAATAATTATGCTAATAATCCTTTCTAAAAAGAATAATTAATCGCTGAATGTGTTGCTAAGCACAAATGTCGAGAACAGCTTAACCGATTTCACTATTTTTTTTAAGAATATTCCTTGAAGTACAAAGATAGTTCTTACGCGGAGAAAAAACTAAAACTTGGCTGATTTTTTTTATTAAAGAATCGTCTGTTAGGCGCTACGAAGTTCGCAGGGTCAGCTAGTAAGTAAAATATTTAAATAATTAATTGAAATGATGGATAGCTGAACAAATAGAAATGTATGCCAGAACAAGGTTTCTAACCTTGTAAATTTCTCCAGCTTTACTGTCCTAAAGTTCAGACGGTAAAGCTTTATATGTAAAGCGTATACCTAGGTAAAAGCTTGTCGCAATTTTATCTGCAGTATAAAAGCCTCGAGTCAAGTAGCCAGTCTGGTGAGTGCATGTGACCTTGCATCGCTTCGACGCCCTACGCCCGAGGGTGGCTCGCGATGGGCCATTGTGAAACTGCTGAATACCTGTAAATCGTACCTTTTAACAACGTTAAAGTATGTTCTATAAATGTTCGAGTACGTTTACTTTGAATGATGTTTTTTGAATGTTTTATAGGATCGCTACATTTCTACGCTACGCTACAATTCTCGCTTTGAAATTTTCGCGATAAAATAAAATCATGATTAAAAATTGTGAAGAAAAATAAATGCGTTTATTTTTATAGCGTAGCGTATATATTTTATTTGTTTATTTCGTGCGTCCTACAAATCTTGGGACAAATTTTTAGACTACTTCCGCTAAACCGATTGTTATCTAACTTTGCACATATGCATAGTTCCCCTGAGAATACAATATTAAAATCTTTTTCTAAAAAAAATATCTTAGTTTTTTTTTTTTTTTTTTATGTACAATAGGTCGACGTTTGACCACCAACTCCCCTGATGATAAGCGATGTTGTGGTCTAAGATGGAGCACGACGACCTATAAGGTACTTCGTCACTCTGGCCTTGAAGTTTTGTAGAGTGTAGAAGTACAAAGACGGCAGTTGAGTGAGGCGCTACAAGTGCGCTACTGCTCAGACCCGTCTTCGGAACGGTTACACTGGACTACATCCCGATACACGACTAGGTCATTTCACGGCATGGCTTGGTCCGGTGGGTGGTAACTAGCCACGGCCGAAGCCTCCCACCAGAGTAGTTTTTTCAAGTGATGCTTGTTCATGGTATGTTTCAAAATTAATGCGGACAAAATTTTGCTTGGAATCATTCATTCAAAGTTCTACACTTATAGATTAGGAAAAATGTAGATAAATTAATTATATTTCCTTTTCCAATAATACTATGAATTATCCTATACTGATGTAAAATATTCTATGTCAGCAATATTGTTTCCTTCCTGGCTTTCAGCCAAACACCAAAACAACACGAAATGGAATAAAACTACTAATTTCACTATAGATGTAAAATCGATCAGTGATGGGTGTATTCAAGGCCACGGGACCTCTCGTGCCAAGCAGTGATATCTCCGACGTTTGATCGTCAGAACATTATACCTTATTTAGGACTGACAACTTGCTAAATTATAATATTGAGCTTTTTACCCGACTGCGCAAGAAGGAGGGTTATGTTTTACGAGTGTATGGATGAGATTTCTTTAGCACGGCCTATAGCCTTGATGTATTTCGAAATGTCTGGTGTTATTTGAATCGTCTTGATACTGGAAGTGACGTACAACATTTTGCAGCAAAGTTTTTGTTTTTCTTTTAATAATGTTACTTTTGTGATAATCATAGCCAAGGAAATTGAGCGGAGTATTTTAGGCAGAATATTGATAACAGCTGCAGGATCTTCTCTTCAGTAGCACTGTTTTAAGCTTTATATTAAAGCCTTAATACTAGCTTTGATTGCTAATTAAGCTGCGTTTACCGCCAAGTATTTGAAAAAAAAAAATTGTTGGTAGGTACTGTTTTGTCAAATTTCTTCAGGATAAATCACTGAAATAGTAAGCTGTTACAAAAATCACGTGACCGCTTCAGTTATGATTACCAAAAAGTACGAATAATGGATAAAAAACTGCATTCGCATTGGCCTATATTATTTACTAGCTCCGCCCCGCGGTTTCACCCGCGGTCCCACAGGAAGCGTTTATTTTTGGGGGCTGAGCTACCCACGTCCGTAGGAGTGTACTCTATTCTGATTCCCTACACGTGGTCCCCGGGTAGTGCTAACCGGGTAGCAAACTCTGGTGGGAGGCTTCGGCCGTGGCTAGTTACCACCCACCGGACCAAGCCATGCCGTAAATTGACCTAGTCGTGTTTCGGGATGTAGTCCGGTGTAACCGTTCCGAAGACGGGTCTGAGCAGTAGCGCACTGGTAGCGCCTCACTCAACTGCCGTCTTTGTACTTCTTCACTCTACAAAACTTTAAGGCTAGAGAGAATAAGTGCCTCATGGGTCGTCGTGCTCCATCTTAGACCACAACGTCGCTTAACATCAGGCGAGTTGGTGGTCAAACGCCGACCTATTCTACATTAAAAAAAAAAAAAAAGAAAAATTTTTTTCGGGATAAATGTCCTTTTCTGTGCCCCAGACAACGTGTATGCAAAATTTCATGATGAATGTTGATTAGTTAGTGCGTGAAAGCGTTGCAAACAAACAAACAAAAAAAGCGAACGAACAAACTCACTTTCGCAATTATATTATTAGTTAGGGACCAGTGGCTTTGTGAGCTAAACAACTTTTTAAAATGTTAAAAGAATCATATCTCTGCCGTTTTGAAAATTAAATATATAAAAGAATAAGAAAACTGAATCGAAAACAAAATCTATCTAAAATGTCGAACCTGCTTACAAAACTTCACTAGAATCGGTTTAGAAATGCAACCTGTAGAGAAGTAGAGAAGATACGTATAGAATGACCTAGTCGTGTTTCGGGATGTAGTCCGGTGTGACCGTTCCGAAGACGGGTCTGAGCAGTAGCGCATTTGTAGCGCCTCACTCAACTGCCGTCTTTGTATTCTTCACTCTACAAAACTTCAAGGCTAGAGTGAATGAGTACCTTATAGGTCGTCGTGCTCCATCTTAGACCACAACGTCGCTTAACATCAGGCGAGTTGGTGGTCAAACGCCGACCTATTCTACATAGAAAAAAAAAACGTAGAGGAAAACAGCCTGACATTCGGACATATGTAAAAGATTTTTGCCCAAGCTGAAACGGAAAAGCCAAGCTTGCGCTTCGCGATCGCTCGGTCGATCAGTGAAAACTTCACCAAAGTCTGCACGGACTATCACAGTTATACCTACAATATGAATTGTATGCGTGACCTACAAACGGTCATTACCATTATGCGTGCTAAAATCATACGAAAAAGTAAAATTATTCAAAACACGACATTTCCGCGCTCACTATTGGTGTAATTAAAAATTTAACAACCCTCATCAGCGGGCGTAAAGGGTGTGACTATTCGTGCGTGAAATGTTTTATATGCCTGACATATCCGGCTTCTGACTTTAGGAGTGTTAATGTTGAAATTTAAGCTGTTTATAGATTTTATTTCGTAATGTTTACGGTTACAAATTACGGTTTATTTCATTATTACTATCAACCATTAATCACCACCCATCACATATCAAATGTCATAAAGATGAAATGTTAAACACATCACATATCGTTGTCACGCCTTTCCTCCGAGGGGGCTGGCAGAGTGTAATGCAACACCCACACTTCGCCGAACGATATTCAGTCCCAAATGTGAAAGGGGAGACGCCATACACCGGGCTTCAGTTATGTAGCAGGTGACATATAATTCGCACATATGTTCACACAATCAACAAATTGGCGTGTGCCGTCAGCTGGGCATTAACCCGCTCCCTCTGCTCTGGTTCGAGAGGCGGGCCTTGTCGAACTAGGCTATTATCGCTTGAAATGTTGAAATAAGCCATAGGTATTTATACAGAATCCACCCACTGGGCCGAGACCTGGATATTAGCAACAACTTGCCAAACGAATCAGTTCCCTGCGAACCCCGAATGCGGTCCCTTCGACGAATCGTGGCAAAGGACAATGAGGAAGAATCGTCGGTTTGCTCCTGGGTAGATAATATTTTACCCGCGTCATCATTTCTATTCCTTAACAATCTATATTTGCGGTCTCTTATCAGATTTACATATTTCGCTTTGCCTAAAAATGCTCGTATTCAGAACATTCTATTGTTATCAGAGGCGAATCTAGGATTTTGGCAAAAGGTAGGTAATATTTTGGTTGTGGGTTGACTTAGCTGAGTTGATAGTGAACCTGTATTAAGGTAGCAAGATACAAAATTAAAAAGAAAACAGACATTTTTGATTAGACCTTGAATTAGATACTTTGGTGGGCTTTGAGGGGCTAGAGCCCCTTAGCCCCTTCCTTCGCCTTAAATCCGCTAGTGACCAATGATATCACGGATCATAAATTATCTATTTTAATACTTCCGCTTTCATTACTGGCAGAATCCCAAGGCATACCCATCAAAACTATCGGGGTAGCTGACCTAGCGTCGCCAAACGGCCAATGTCAAGTGTGCCATAAAGTTGAATCACTTTCACATACTATGGTGTTTTGGGATAGCCTAATAAATAACTTTTGTTACTTTATTTGAGCAAATAATTTAACTGAACAGTTAAATTTATGTTAACAGTTCTTTAGTTATGACTAGTGAGAACTGACTGACCCCACGTATATACGGTATTATGGAACCAAGATAAGATGATGTGACCTTCCAAGCAGCCGTTTTAAATTTCAATAGTCTTGCTGCATTAAATCTTTTTCAATTACATCCATCACTGTTCTGTTAGAGTTTTGGAATTTCCCATTATCTGTCAATATTTGACGTCAATTTTAATCAATCGTGAAACCTGTTGACATTGCTGTCGGTCGTTTCATTATGGCTCGTTCAACCCCACAGTCCCCTTTGTTTTACCACTAATCGATCACAGTAGGTACAGTTTGCCCTTTTTGTCCTGACTGCGACTGCGATTTCTAGGAATCGATTTCGGTTCTTCAAAAGTCAGCCTCGGTCACAGTTATTTTAAATGAGTTTTTAATGAGTTTAGTAGTACCTATATGTAGTAAAACTTTTCAATAATGGATAGGTATTTATTTTCGTAGAATTTTGCCAACCAAATATGAGCCCTAAGGCGTCTCCGAGACAGACGCTACCAGCGGTGACCGCTTTTGCATTGACGGGCACTGGCGGCCCAATGGCCGCCACCGCCTTACTCTACACCTTTGCAATCCAACAAACTAATTTAAAATATCACATTCGTACATCGAACACAGAAAAGTCGGTCACACTGTACTTAGCTTAATGTTGAATAAGATTTATGTCCATCCGATCGACTGTTAATAGCATTTTAACTGTAAAGTAAGAGCTCGCTTAATGCCACGCTAAGATTTTGGTGTTGCAAATTCGTGCACACAGATATATATAAAGACTAAAGATGTCCTAATTGTTATGGTACTTCATCCGTTTTGTGTACCAGCACAGTATAACGATCTATGCTTGTGAAAGTCACAAGTATTTTCACATTTTGAAGTTTTATGAAATATTGTGAAACAATAGTTGATTTGATCAGGCGTTTCTTTTCGAAAGTTCATCTTCAAAAACGACGTATGCACATACAACAAGTCATAGTTAAAGTACAAAATATTTGACCAACAAGTCCAAGTCATGTTCCTGTAAAATAGCGAAACTTTATTAACCTTTCTATGGAATTTTAAAATAATTTTTAATTTCATTTACTAGTGCTTCACATATAATTTAGGCTTACTCCCAACGACCACCACCAAAAAAGCTATACGTTAATTTTTGCCCAACTGTTGCAGTGGGGCTCCACTGGCCACCATCACAAACTGCCACTACTGGTAAAACTACAGTCAAACCGATAGAACTCTAACATGGAAAGCCGATTTTTAATACATTTTTACACTGTAACACAGCTAAACCATATATGTAATTACGTTATAATGACCAAACGCTAAAAGTAGTTTTTGGGGGCTGAGCTACCCACGTCTGTAGGAGTGTACTCTATTCTGATTCCCTGCACGTGGTCCCCGGGTAGTGCTAACCGGGTAGCAAACTCTGGTGGGAGGCTTCGGCCGTGGCTAGTTACCACCCACCGGACCAAGCCATGCCGTGAAATGACCTAGTCGTGTTTCGGGATGTTGTCCGGTGTAACCGTTCCGAAGACGGGTCTGAGCTGTAGCGCACTTGTAGTGCCTCGCTTAACTGCCGTCTTTGTGCTTCTTCACTCTGCAAAACTTCAAGGATAGAGTGAATAAGTAACTTATAGGTCGTCGTGCTCCATCTTAGACCACAACGTCGCTTAACATCAGGCGAGTTGGTGGTCAAACGCCGACCTATTCTACATAAAAAAAAAAGTAATAAAAAAAAAATATGACCTAATGAGCCCCACTGGCGGCAGTTGGGACAAAAGTTAAAACTATTTCCTAACGACCACCACTGGTGGCTGATTTGGTGGTGGTCGTTGAGACAAGTCATTATTTTAAATACATTCATTCCTTATGGTATACTCGGTGGCCTGACCTGCCTCGGTAGCTCAATTGGTAGTAAAGCTGCCTTCTGAACTTGGGGGTGTGGGTTCGATTCCCACCTATTGCAAACATTTATGTGACGAACATTTGTGATTGTTCTATGTCTGGGTGTTAAATATCTAAGTTTGTTTTTTTAAAATATACAATATGAAAAATAAGTATTTATAAATAAATAAATAAATATTCAAAAATTCAAAATTCAAAAAAAAAATTCAAAATTAATTTATTTCAGGCATGACACCCATAACAGCACACATTTTAAATTACATTCGATTTAATAAAAGTATAGGTAATGCGTAAGATTAAAAACTGAACTTATTTATAACAATTGAATAATTATGAATAACAATAAAAACAATCAATAATTATATAAACATGTCAATTAAAATTAAAAATTAAAAAAAACTAAAAAAAATTAAAATTAAAAATTAAAAAATATATAAAACATTTAAAAAACTAGTAAGAACCTATAAATAGTAAATGCATATTATCCCCTATAAGAATCACCACACCCACCCACAAGAATCACCCTCAGAATCATCACGACCTCGAAATTAGTAACCATGCTCTTAAAGTTCAACGTCTATTTTTACCAAAATGACATGGCTATTATTAAGGCAGCTCAAATACCGGCTTTTAACCTTTATGGCGGCTTTGTTTTAAGCTTATTGTAACTAAAGGTTAGTCCACTGCTCCCTTTTCGACGACGGATATAGGCCACGACGTTATTTTCCACATATTAACTGATGATGACATAAAAGCGATGGCAGCCTAGTTGGGAGAAGGTCCGCCTCTCAAGCCAGAGGGAACGGGTTCGAACCCAGCCGACGGCACGCACCAATTTGTTCATTGTGTGAGCATATGTGCGTATTATATGTCATCTGCTACATGAATGGAGCCCGGTGTATGGCGACAGGCTCGCCCCTGTCACATTTGGGACTGAATATCGTCCGGCGAAATGTGGTTGTTGTATTGCACCTCTGCGAGCCCCCTTGAGGGAAAGGCGTGACGATATGTGTTATATTATTAACTGATGACACCGTAAAATTGCCAAAGGCGGTAAAACAGCTCTTTATTTTCATGCTATTTTAGTGTACCGGAACATAAAAAGTGTGAGTTTGTAATAGTTTGTTACGAACTCACACACTCACACTTTAGTTATTCTACATGCCACTTGAAAATTAAAAAGGTTTCAGAAACATATTTTGTTTTTGTTTCTTTAATTATTTCGAGTTGGCGACATGTTCTCTTAGTTTGCTTGCTCTGTTAGAAATTGCTTTATAATTCTATTTAATTGTGTTTTATAAACAAATAAACAAATTGTATTTTGTTTACGTCAATTCCAATGTATTTCATCTATTCTTAATTTTCTATCGGAAAATCCATTACCTGCTCGTATTTTTTTGTTCAGAAGAATTTGTGCCGTATTTATTGAAGCGTCAAATTCAATTTGTCGTTTCCCGACTTTTCCAGGGCGCTGTTATTAGATCAACTTGCTAACGCCATCTATGTTTGAGGGCGGAAATTAAATGCGACGGTGCTGCCGCGGGCGGTTAAGTAAACGAGTTATGGTTTGCGGAAAACGTTGGAACGGATGTTCTGCTCGGCTTGAGAATACTTTTTGATTTGTATTTTGCCCTATATTTTTTAAGGATTCTGTGTAATAATTATACATATTCTGATATGGGTTAAACATTATGCTATTTCTTATTTTATTAAGAGTGTGGACAAAATACAGCTTATTTCACGCAATGGTAAAATCACTGATGATATTTTAATCGTTATTAGTTAGTAATTATGGTACTTTACGAGTATAATTTTCTTGCCTAACCTATCTTTCTAGCCTAATTGGAGGAGGCCCGCCTCTCAAGCCAGAGGGAGCGGGTTCGATCCCAGCCGACGGCAGCACCAATTTATTCATTGTGTGAACATATGTGTTTATTTTATGGCATCTGCTATATAACTGGAGCCCGGTGCGACAGCGACAGGCTCGTCTCATATTACATTTGGGACTTAATATCGTCCGGCGAAGTGTGGGTCTTGTATTACACCTCTGCCAGCCCCTTCGGGGGAAAGGCGTGACGTTATTTTATGTTAATTTTCTTTTCAAAAAAATTTGAACATAATAAAAAAAATTCCTTGGCTGTAAAATGCAGCCAAGTGAATATCCACGAACTACTAATTAATTAGCTTCTCTCAAATGACTTCCTTCAATTTGCCTTCCATATCCACATTCTAGGCCGCGACCGCATATAGAATGGTAGCATGCACGCCATTGCACGCGTCCTCAATGCCTTAAATGGCTGACTGGCTGCCGTGCAGTGAAACCCTTGCCTTATGCGGCTTTACATAGAGGTCGCTAGTAGTACTTGCACGGCAGTTGACGGGTTAATCCGCTTACACCAAAAGCTGATTTGTTTACTTACATTTGTTATTTATGTCCATACATTAAAGTTAACATTGCCTTTATTTTTGCTAAGCTTCCTGGCTATTGTAAGTCAATATAGATCGAGTATCTATTGACACAGCCATCACAAAAGTTGCCGTTCTCTTTTCTGTCTTTGCCGTTATTCTGTTCTCGCCTTCATTCTTTCTCTTTCATCGTCATCATTCATCATGTCATTATTTCTATTTCTCTGGATTAACCCATTTTGTTATTGAAATTCGAAATACATTTGTATTATCAACAAAGATCAAAGAAATCAAAGAGATAAAAAATTTTATACCATCTTCTGCGACGGATTCTAAATCTAGGACTTTGTACATTGCAGACACAAAAGCTACTACTTTAATAATATAAAATACTTTTAACAAGCACTCAAATAGTTCTGAATATAATAACAAGTGATTATTCAATGTAATTAATATGCCCGTGCATTAATCGTATCAGCCGCAACCTTTGCAATACGATATCGTACAGAGTGTATCAGGTGAACTTGTCGTTAGTTAATAAAGCGTAACTATACAGATACCAGACATTGTATCAAATGCATAGTTATTGACAAGAATATATATCGCAGCGTAAACTACAGTCAACGTCAGTAAAAATATCTTTAGCAACATATTTACATTATCGTCGTGGGTAATTGCTGTCATATTTTTTCCAGTAGGTAACTCGTATTAAGAAGTGCAGTTGGATACTCTATTTCTATTTAATTCGAATCAAATACTTGAATACCAAAATGAAGAGCAGGGTTGGCAAATTTATTGACACAGAACCGCAACAAATGGCATACACAAGGGTACATCCTAAGGTTGCCTGGAAGAGATCGCTTTTAGTGATAAGGCCGCCAGTTGTTCCACTATTTAATAAGTTTTATCATTATTTTTCTCTTGTTGTTTTGTTATCTGTGGTGTGAACAATAAAGAGTTTATCTATCTATCTATACACAAAATCAGAAGCCTACGCTCAGCAGTAAGTGATAACGGGCTAACAATAATGATAATGTTTATTCTCTGTAAAGACTGTGTTTCTGTTGAAATAATAAATCAATAATCCTGATTTCCATATCTTAACAAGAATCTATCAACAGCACAGATCTCCTTGAACAAAATAATGCTAGCCATAATAACTGTACTAACGAACACTGTAATTGATATCACCTTCGAATCTTAATGGTGATTAATGATTCCGATGCAAGGAATAGATAAAAGCTTGCTGGTTTGCAAGTAAAACATCTCAGATAAATGTGGTGATATGAAAACTATAACTGACTATTCATACAATCAGATATGTCCCATAAGATGCCACATCAGTTTCTTTGTCTGCAAGATGGATATTTTTCCATTGATACAATTAAACATGTATGTTTACGATATCTGATGAATATGAGTTTTCAAATGCCAGCAAACGAGAATCTAAGAACAAACTTAGGAAAAGAACCATGAAATGCGCTAGTAATTAAATAAATGAAACAGTTCTGGTTAGTTCCATAGAAAATTTCAAAAATGCCGCTCTAATTTATAGTGTTAAAAGATTGCAACGATCCTTATACACGTAAGTCCTGAGTCACTGTTGGTGGCTACTGTGTCATTTACTGAAACAGCAACATTCTAGGAAACTGACGTAGATGTCCGTATATGTCTATCGCTTTTTAGCTATAAATGTCGCCTGTAATGTCACTCTAAAGTTTCTTAAACTCTATAATGTCGGTTAAAACATTGATTCTATTTATTAAACTAATACATATCTGCAAGGGGCTAGTTTTTGGATGTAGTAACAGTTAAGGGCTCTACCCGTCAAAGTACACAACTTTTAGAAAATAAGTTTTTAAAATTCGAAAACCACCATTTTATTAAGGTTGTAAGAATACTTTGATCAATTTCTTTTCCAAACCAACTTCGACTGTATAAGCAATCAATCTATACTCACTTCTGCTAGCTGTGGTAGTTTGCACACTAGCTCGAAATCGCATATATTTAACTAAATTTGGAAGGTTTTATGCCTTTTTAAATTGGCCTTAAATTATTCCCAAAATAGAGACCGTTAAATCCTAAACGACTTTGGGATATTTATCAGTCAAACCGTGCCAAAACTATGCAGTGGTGGTATGAAAGTGTCCTACATATCTATATAATGATTTTGGCGATAGACATCTATGCTAAAAATATATTTTGGCCACTGCAGAGTTAGTGTAAACTCAATGTCTCTGGAACGAGTGATGATGCTATTTTAGTCTACTAGACGAAAATGGACCATCTCAAAGTCATAGAACTGATTCTTCTGTAATATAAAGAATAAATCAAATCAAATATTATTTATAACAACAGTTTACAAATTGAGTTTTACAAATTGATGATCAATGTAAAGAAACCTTATGTTACCAAATATTTTACAAGTAGGCTTCTTTTTTAAGTATTAAGGTTTGATAATGGGTGTGAATATTACGTCTACTGATTACATATCGACACGCTTATAAAAAATATAAACTTATATAAATAGGTTTATTGTAGGTAAAGTGCATTCTTTAGAATAATATAAAGGCAAATATTCACATTTGCAATAACAAATGACTAATCAATCGACCTCTCTCATGGAAAACAGGTACGACTGACAGTGCTTTTATTCGTTTTTCTATCTTGTTTCACTACTTTTAACGTTTAAGTTGTAAATACAAAATAACTTAAACCTACACAAAAATACGAAATTGTTTGCGGCACGAATGTCAAAGAACTAGGTAAAATTCTAAAATCCGTAAAAGGCGCTGTTGGCACGACAATAGAATACCGATTTTGGATTGTTTGGTAAAACAACTCTGTATTAATAATATTTAACTTTCATGTTTCACATAAATTTAGTATTCGCACGAAATTCAATCTCCGTATCGTTTTACATCGCATGCATACATCCGTAATCATGTCTGTTGGTTCGCAAATTAGTTTAATTACTTTTTTAATGAGCGTTACGTTCACATCTCAGGGGTCTTGCGGACGGAACCCACGGTTTCACGACCCTCAGTCTAACCATTATTGTTCAAAATCTCAGACTTTCTTACTTCCAATCATAAATCAGTATACCCATATGCATTTCCGGGAACGGATATAAAAAAAGGTTAAAGTTTCATGAGCAAAAAGTTGTTTTGCATTGCTTATACGAGTGTATACGTTCGACAATGACCCACCTGGTCAACGAGACGTACTGGCACCGTCAGTTGTTTTGGCGGGCTCGCACAGTGCGCGCGCGCATTTAAATCGACGCGATATTCCAAATTTGAAAATACGCTTTCACTTACAACGCATCGCTTGTACCCAAAACAGTGTTAGTTCGCTTAGTTTTAATTGTTCTCGTTAATTGGTGCTCTAGACTTTCGTACGCTTGTTTCTTTACGTGTGATTACCACCGGCGAAATCTTCACTTGCTAAAATTAATTATTCGTCGATATCAGTCTTTATACTTGATTCCGATAGCTCCGTGTACTCAAGTGTTTTGGTACTCGCATGTTCAATTGAGACTAACGACCGTTTACACAATTTGATTTCGAGGTGAACCCTATTATTCTGCTTAAACCATTCTTCGTTTTTCATTATCATTCGTTATCGCATTTATCTTCGCTATCTACGGTTTTGACCTTGATATCTACTATATTATGATATTATCTTTGTTTGCGGAAAACCATGCATATTTTCACAAATCTTAACATTTCAATTCGCAATCATATCGTTTCTAATTTTCTATGGTTTCAATTTCGACTTTCGCTCATAGACACGTGTCATTCGTTTTTGGCCCGCATATAATTACATTCTTTGTCTACGCGTTGCTTGTAAACATTTAGGTCCTTGATTGCGTATCGTTTGTATTCAATGGAAGCCTACGACTCCGTTGTGATGGTGTCATTTGTATGTCAAGTATCGTAATTGTGATGGATCCCTCCCATATCGTCCTATACCGTTCGTTCTATTGTCGTTTATTACTTGGTGATTGGATGATTCTTCAATCTTCATGTTGCTCTCTATTTAAATTAGCTTTGTAAACTATTGTGTTTATTAATAATCTTCGCGAGCCAATCTTCTCGAAATCGTGCCGTAAATGAGATTCAAGTTTTTGCTAGCTTCCAAATTAGGTGAAGACAGGTTACGTATTTGGCGTATCGCCGTCTGTCATCCGACGCTATTGCGTATTAACCATGTAGTCTCCTGCAACGAGGATAGCAACTAAATGGTTTTCCTGTCTATATTTCCATCAATATTTAAACTGTTATTTACCAATTATTTCCATTGTTTTAGTCGAATAATATAGGGAAAATTGTTTTGTTTGCTCGCTTAATTTATATAAATATAAAATCATGGTATTAAAAATACATATAGGAAACATCTATTTGCAACTTATATATATACAATAAATTCTTTAATAATCGTCTTAATGGAATTTTTGTCGAAAAAATCTTATGTATGTTTTTAAGTTGTTGAGACGAGACGATGGTCCAGTCAGGAGGTCTGGTTTAACCTTAGGTCAAGGCTGAATAAAACCTGTGGCACACCCATAACATTGTCAGTTTTTCACAACCTGAGATGCGTCATTATTGCTGCTACTGGTTGATAATGTTTACACACATTCTAGGGACCTGCGCGTGAGTCACTTTGTACCGTGTCCGCTGCCAGATGATAATGACGACGGATCTCTGTTTTAGTTCACAGTTGACCGCCGTCGCGCGAGCTTTGTTTTTACGTCGTTTTCCTACTTTTTCTTCAGTTTTTCTTTCAAATTCAGGGTGATCGCGATCATGATCTATTCATTAGCATAATTTGAAGTGCATTGGTTGCCCAATTAACATGTCGTTAGAAATGGAGCATGAAACCTTCAAAGACTGTTGACTTATAAAGTGTATCAATTCGAGCAAGTGTTGTGATTGGACTGCAGTTCAAAATGATTTACGAATCTATTATTGGACTTTGTGTGCTGTGCTATTTGCTATGGAAATTTTTGTTCTCGAATCGAGAGCAAATAAAATTAGAAGAGTGTAAAGATATCGATGATTTCGTAAATGAAAAATCAATCAAGGTAACCGAAGATTCGAAAGTCGTAAAACAAAATGTTACCAATAATAATACTGCGAGCTCTACAACAGAGGAAAAGAAACACTTTTCAAATTCTTCGGTTGAAAATACTCTAGAAAACACTATAAATTCTGTGAAACATTATGTAGAAACAGATCTTTCTGGCGATAAAAATAATCCTTCTACACCGAATAAATATATTTCTAAACTGCAAACCTGTGATGTTATCGTCGAAAGCTATGAAAGAAAAGAAACAACCGTTATTGAAAAAGTGTTGAAACGAGAAAGCCCGCCCAAGGAACGTTTCGCTGAATTCCTCGAGAAAACTTTCAGCGATGACAAAATACAATCGATTATTCAGAATCTATCATTAGATGCTGAATTTTTAAAAAATGATTCACATGCACCTGAGATCAAGGAAGAAAAACATTTGGACAAAGAATTGAAGCCTCTCATTATCGAGAGTAATAATACGATAAGCAAAAAAGCTGTCAAACTACAGCAATCAATAGATGAGATCGCTGATAAGATAAAGCTGCTGAGTAACGTAAACATTACTAAAGATAAAGAAGTAGAAAATCAATCAGATTCATCATCAGAAAATGTGTGTTCTATGGAAAATCTTTTACCGAGTGTCATCAAAGCTCGTGCTAAGCAAGCTGAAGAAGCGTTTGAAATAAAACCCATTGAAGATAAACCTTTCTTGAATCGTATTAAAAGACAATCCGGTCTGCCAACGGGACTGAACTTTGGATCAGTAATTGGGGAGCTGAAGAGTAAGACCAAAAACTCTAGCAATGGTCTAAAGCCGGTTTTCAAAAAGTTTGACATCAATACAGATACTGTGGATAACGCTCAGGTTAATGACTATTTAACTATTACATAACAGATTTCCTTTTTCGTCGTTAGACCATAAGCAAATTTTTGTGTGATAATATTGCTCTTCTGGATCAGGGGTCAGCGCCGCGCTCACTAATTAAATAAGGCGGTCCCTTCTATGTCTAACAGGAATGATAAAATAATAATTTGTAAACAAAACCTCAGTCAATATACTCGAAGGTCTTTATTAAGTTAAACGATTTAAGGCCATCGGAAACTAAAGCCTATAAATTTAACGTTTATATATCTTAATTGCAGTTAATTTCCTGGCGACCGTTGCTTATACCATTTTATATTCCTTTCGCAATATTGTAAGCTCATAAAATTAAGCTGTCGGATTAATAGCTAATGATACTTTAATAATCTACTTCTCGCCGTGACTTTGCGTGCTCAAGAATTTATTGGTTCGTAATAGAACTCGTTTTTTTTTTTTGTTTGTATTATATGAGCTTATGTTTTTTGTGTGAGATGAGTCATAAATATTATTAGAATGCTTATTGAACTTTAAATCAAGTATAGAAGTCATTTTTGAAAAATAGAAATCCTATTAAGTACATACATGAACGTAATTATCGATATTTTTTTGACATTTGAAATTAATAGTCTTTTTTTACTGTTTAAAAAATTCTACCACAAAACACCGGTTTGATTCGATCAAAAACACAAGATGACGATAAACTTGATTTTAAAAATTATAAAAGCTTTATTGTGTAAAAAAAAAACATTTAAAAAAATGAGCAATCAGTATACAAGTTACAAAAACATAATATATTATACAGCTTACGTGACATAAATTAATAAACAGTGCATGAATACTGTATTCTGTATATATGTAACGTTATATCTTGACTCGTAACAATAGATTTTATAATTATTATATACTAAGGAAGCTGAGTGTCTGGTTCTCATTATATACAAACGTATCTGATCGCTGTCAGTTTAAACATTGTGATTCCGCGCTGTAGAAACTAGGGTAGAGTCTACATCTAGATCGTAATTATAAAGCTGTAAGTACGTATCTTTCCATTGCGTGGTCCTGTTACTCTTTTCTTACATAAAAGCCTGTGAAAACTGATGTGGTTTTGACACTTTTTCTTTTCACGTTTAGCTATGCAAGTTTAATCGTGGTTCCCTGCATCACGCTCGTAATCACTCCTTGCGAAAGGTTACCAGATGTAATCTTAAATATAGGAAGGTAGTCGGCTCAGTAATAACTAAGGAATAATAAAATAACTAAAACAGAAATGTCTCTGTATTTACCAATATTTTGATATCCTAAAAAACACACTTCTGAATAAGCTCTGAATATAATTTACTAGCTGCGCCCCGCGGTTCCAGCCGTGGTCCCACAGGAACCGTTACTTTTTTCGGGATAAAAAGTACCCTATGTCCTTTTCTGTACCCCAGAAAACATGTACACAAAATTTCAAGACAATTGGTTGAGTAGTCGAGACGTGAAAGCGTTACGAACAAACAAACTCACTTTCGCATTTATAATATTAGTTAAGATTAGGATTATGTAGGCACCTACCATTAATATATATTTTTTATTGTAACTCGTACATGGCGTGAGAATTCAAAGCTTAAAAAGTTTAAAAGTTTCCGACCAGGGTTATTTATACTTATTAATATACCAAAATCATAGCTTTTAAATTAAAGTCCGATTTTATTAACATAGTAACGAATAATAAACAAGATACACGTTTTATCAGGCACTTCCGCTTTACACGAGCGTTATTATCGTGTTACGAGAGAGATTATGATATCCTCAATTTATTTTAAACACGTAATAATTGTAATGTTTGTGTTGTTTCAGGAATCTCTGAACAACGGCAATGGAGAAGACAAGAAGGTACACATCGAGGAAAACGAGCTCAGCCCAAACATTCTCGCCGATAGGCGGAACAAGCTCGAAACTGCTGCACAGGTATGGCAACACTGACTTATACAGCTACGAGTACTAGCTGCGCCCAGCGGTGCTACCCGCGTTTGAACAAAAGTCAAAAAGTCAAAATGTTTTTATTCAATTAAGGTATCAAAGATACACTTATGAACGTCAAAGTTATTTAAATAGACTCGACCGCCTTGTTCGGAAAAAAAGCCTCTACTTAGAAGAACAGGCAAGGCAAAAATAGTAACCTATGTACTATTCTAGACTATAATCTATCCCTTTGCCAAATTTCATTGCCCCTCAGTTTCTTGCCTGTTCTTCTGAGTAGAGGCTCTTTATTCGAACAAGGCGGTTGAGTCTATTTAAATAACTTTGACGTTCGTAAGTGTATCTTTGATACCTAATTTGAATAAAAACATTTTGACTTTGACTTTGACTTTTGTCTAGATCCGTCTGCCGTTCTGGCGTGGTCGAGTAACAAACATCCGTTCATCCATTCAAGCTTTCGCATTGATAATATTAGGGTGACTAAGGACTTTATCACGTTTCATAGGATGCGGTGCTTACACAGCTACTGTTTATCTTTTTAATAGCAAAATAATTTTTAAAATCGGTCCAGTAGTCTCTGAGATTACCCCAGCATCTAAACTTACAAACTTTACATCTATTTAAGTATGTATTCAAAAGTATATATGTATGTATATCAGTATCTGAAGGCCATAGTACAAGCTTTGCTTAGTTTGGGGTCAGACGACCGTGTGTTCAAGTGTCCCGAATATTTATTTATTTTTATTTACTTACTCGTATTTTCAAATAAATAAAACATAATAAAAAAAAAGCGATGATGGTCTAGTTGGAGAAGGCCCGCCTCTCAAGCCAGAAGGAGCGGGTTCTAACCCAGCCGACGGCACGCACCAATTTGTGCTTTATGTGAACATAAGTGCGTATTGTATGTCATCTGCTACATGACTGGAGCCCGGTGTATGGCGACAAGCTCGCCCCCTGTCACATTTGTGACTAAATATCGTCCAGCGAAGTGTGGGTGTTTTATTACACCTCTGCCAGCCCACTCGGGGGAAAGGCGTGACGATATGTTTACTATTAAATAATTTGACAAAAAAATACCAAAATCTGTCCTCCTCATGTCCTCAAGATCAGACAGTGCACATATCAATCGAGATTCTATAGAAAAAGGACAATTCTGTTGTAAAATTTACATATTGACTTCCCCATATGACGGAAAACTTTCAATAATTTTCCGCATTGGATGTGATTACATCACATCCAATGATACAAATAACTATGTAAATACTTGCATCGATAAGCAATAATTGCCGACCAGATAATAAAATTACTATTAACGTCCTTTTATTTCGCATTTTACGGCTACGTAAAACTCAATAACATAAATTTTATCGACAACTTACATTTTACGCAGGTATGCAAAAAGGATTACTTTGTTTTATTTATTTCTTATTGTATTGTATAAATCTCATTCTCTGAGCTTACAATTAAATGTCAGAGTGCACGCCTAGCACTTAGTATTCGCATACAAACAGTATCACGATTCACGATAATAAAAGTCTAAAAACAGTATGGGTACTTGATAGGTACATTGATCCAAAGTAACAGCGTACCAACAAAGTAATTCCGCAAAAACTGAACTGTGAAAATAAGACAATTCGGTATTGATACTGTTAATAGGTATTACTCGTATGTATATCCATACTAACCTACTTCCTACTAATATTATAAACGCGAAAGTTTGTAAGAATGGATGTTTGTTACTCTTTCACGCCAGAACGGCTGAACAGATCTGGATGAAATTTGGCACAGAGATAGATTATAGTCTAGAATAGCACATAGGACATTTAAACCGCGGGTGAAACCGCGGGGCGCAGCTAGTTAGGAATATTATTATGACATATATTTTGTTGGAGTGGCAAAAAAGGAGATCGAAAGAGAACGGACGTACTTAATGTTCTTGTTTTCGGAAAAAAGGTAAACTGGTAAATTGGCAGGGCATCTAGTATCGTATGTAGATATGACTACCTCTAATAAATACTATTAAAAAGACTTGTCAAGTTATGTCAACTTATCCCTGTAACAATTACCTTTTGCTTGTACATAATTGACCGTTCTATAAATAAAGTAAATCTTACTAATATTATAAACGCGAAAGTTTGTAAAAATGGATGGATGGATGGATGGATGGATGTTTGTTACTCTTCAGATCTGGATAAAATTTGGCACAAAGATAGATTATAGTCTAGAATAGCACATAGGATACTTTTCAACCGCGGGTGAAACCGCAGGGCGCAGCTTGTTTGTCATAAATTCCCATACTCGTTTCTCAAGTGTAGTGTCGTTGCGTAAACACACATTTTACGTCGCAACAGTGTACTCCGCCGAAACCAGTCATAATGTCAGTTAAGCATTAAACTCCAAGTTCACCCACAATTTAAACAGCAGTTCAACTGTCCCATTGGTTTACGACAAGGCGTGAGAAATTACTACTAAAGGCACAAGCATCGTTTACAAATCTCCTTTCATGGAATAGGTCAATACGTGTTTTACGGACTTACGTTTACGGACTCGTCCGGAGTTTTACTGCCTTTCATTTTGCCGCTTTTAAGTGGTTTCCACAGTTGTTTGAATCAATAGTGTACAATGTACATACATTCAACTACATCCCACTGCACCTATCAATGTATTCGTTGAAAGCGTTTAGACGCAGTCCGTCCAACATGCAATCCGTCCAATTCCTAAATCGTTGTCGCGATCCGTCCAAGACGCGAATCGTCCAATACGCAATCCGTCCAACATGCAATCCGTCCAAAACGCATTCCGTCTAACCCTCAATCCGTCCAGCACGCATTCCGTCAAACATGCAAACTGAGTGCTTAGTGTGAGTTGCTCAAAGTAAATCGAATAACTTTACTACAGCGTAAACGAGTTTACGTCACACGGATCGACAATCGAAAACGAACGAGTGTGAGTGCCAATCGAGCTTGTCACTCGATTCGCGTAAATTCACCGTGAAAAAGTAAATTTTTCATGTCAATGTTGGCAGTCAACAAAAAACTCGCACTCACGATTGCGGTTTCTCATTACTCCCACTAGGTGGCGCTTTTTAATTTTCATACAAATTGGAGTTACTTTTACGCGATCGAAAAGTAAGAAAAACTCACACTAAGCACTCTGTCCAGTAATACAAAATTTAATCGAGACGTATCGTCTGTCCCTATGTACCAGGTTGTCTAACTGTTACTAGAAATAAAAAGACTTGTTTTTGACCAAAGTTTATTAAACTAGTATCGTTAATACTCATAATTGCGTTAAGGGTTCCGCGACGCTCTGAAATTTCCATGCAAACGCGCTACTCAAATTTCTTGAAAACCATTTGTCAGATTATGATGAAATTTAGCATGTACAATTAAATTAACAACGTCTCCGCTCTTATGTCCTTGGTTTTTTTAAAAAACGTTCTCAAGCTATAATAGAGCTAGAAAAATATCCACCTTTTTATGGGGTCACTTTTGACTGATTTATTCAATAGGTATACAAAGCAAATAAAAAAATCCATTACATAGGGAGGTTGTCTACATCATTAGCTTTTAAATGAGTTCATAATACAAGGGAAATTCTTAGTTATTGAAGAATGATTACAGAAATGCCAAAGTCGTAAAAAAAATTAAAATTGCACTTTGTCACTCTGTAGGTAAGTTTAGAGACTCGTCAGTATCATTACTCGTTCTCGTCGCTCTTCTTCTTCTAGACGATATGGCTATAAAATACCTTAAGCCAATGCGAAGTTAGTCTAAAGTGGTCGCTGGACTCTTAACGGTAGGGCCTTATTGAATTTTCCATGACCTCGCCAATAATAAACAAAAACTTCGAGTGTACGCGTTAACTGGCATATCCTTAACTTTATGACTTTTGTTTAAATATCAAGGGTACTGATTTTCGGTACTTACAAGAATGCCAATTTGCAGTCAAGGCAGTTGTACGGAACCTCCAGCGTACATACTGTCCGAAATTTAATTGCAAATTTAATTTTAATTGTTAACTTTATGCTTCTGTAAGGTTATTAGCGTGAAATACTTTGTACTAATGATGCAAGTCATCTAAGCTTGAATGTTTACCCAAAATGCTGCAGTACTGGGTACAGTACATAGATGACTAAAAACTGTACTTATTCGAAGAAAATCAACAAAAATCCGTATTTAGGTACAAAACATGACCAAGCCTTTTCCCGAAGACGTGCCAAAGTACCTATCAAATTTGCATTGTGAGTAATTGAACACTTAGTATACCAGTAGTGATTCATTTACCGATGACCACAAAATGATTGCGCTGCCAGTGACATAACGCGGCTTTTGAACCTATATACCTACCTAGTCCTTTTCTCTATACCTAGTCATACATCATGGCCCTGGCGAGTGGGTTCGATCTCGATTATAGTGACACATAAGGCTCAATTCTGATGGATTTCGTTGGCAGATCTGTACTTACTAAAATATAGGCTTCTTTGTTAAAGCTGCATATTAGACAAGGACAGTAAAAAGCTTAGCGTCTACAAGCTCCCTATTCTTGACGCGTGAGATGAGTTGGTCACTTTCACTCCTATGACTTTTCAACGAGAGAGACAAAGACCAGACAATATCTTGAATTAGTAGAAACTAGGGCCCAGAATGAGTCTTACATCGGCACTTGCATAAGGACTTTGTCTATGCAGGTATCATCATACAAGTAAACGTTTGATGATAAACTTTCACCATCGCCTATGGATACCTGCAACACTAGAGCCTAATGAACTACATATTACCAGATACCTTATTAGAAAATTATTTTATTTGTTTTTTTCTCGTTTGCAGGGATGGCGCAAGCGCGTGCCTCAAACCGACGCGTCGCTGTTTACGGTCGCGGGGCGACTTGAGCGCGACAAGGTGGCGACGACGACGCCCCCGCTGACGCCGCCGCCGGCCACGCCCGCGTCCGCGCCCGTGCTAGCCTCGCCCGGTGTACCGCCGCCTAACAAGTTCAGGTAACAACATGAAGACTGAGTCGCTTCGCTGTTTACGGACACAATAACGGACTGCCTCGGTGGCTCAGTTGGTACAGAACCTTCCTTCGGAGCTTGTGGGCGTGGGTTCGATTCCCACCTAGGGCAAACATTCATGTAATGAACTTTTGTGTTTGTTCTATGTCTGGGTGTTAATATCTATTTAAGTATGTATTTAAAAAATATCTAAGTATATATATCAGTCTCTGGCAGCCATAGTACAAGCTTTGCTTAGTTTGGGGTCAAGCGACCGTGTGTGGAAGTGTCTCAAATATTTTTTTTTAATAGTAACTGGAAGCAATGCAAACACAATGGCACAGTTTTACACAGACAACCTCTTACTCCAAACACGTTTCCCTTGTCTGATCTATCGTAGGTTCAAAGTCTAGATCGACCTCAGAGACGTCCTTGTCAGCCTTTCGACAGGTCAATATTACCTCCTATAATCTGGAAGAAATCACTCTTGACTAAAATACCGGTTTTTATGCCTACACTTGAAAAGTAAAAATTAGTGTTCATTTTCGTAGCTTCAAACCCTATTCTAGCGAAGGTAAACAGACTAAAAAATGCGAACGAGGCTCCATATCAGCCTTAGAAAAAGGCTATGTCTATCCATGGCTAGTCTCGTGTTGCTTAATTGACACTTGCATTTTATGTATACCTTATTCAGCCATTTTTAAGCAACTCGACGTCCACAGATCTCGCAAGCAGCCCAACTCGCCCACGAACGGCTTCCCGTCGGGCCCGCTTCGGTCGGCGTCGTGCGCTGTCGTGAACGCAGCCGCCGTTGAGCTGAAGCCGAAGGATGCCCAGCGTCCTGATAGAGAGTCATTCAAACGAAGCCATTCCGTATCTGAGAGCATTAGCAGGGCTGATGAGAGTGAGTAACATTGTCCACCTTTTTTTTTAGCTTAGTTCATCTTTATTGGTGTTAAGGCACAGACTCTTGCCTATTACCTAAAAATAGGATTTTATGTTTCTAAATTTTTGTGCATGAAAACTTGTTTGGAATCAAATGATATTTTTGCCGATTCTTAAAAATAAACAAATAAATAAAATAAAATAGTACTATTTTTAGGAATATCACTGATTGTGATTTTACATAACCGTCTTCTATAATTTTATCTTAACATGTTGACATGTGCAAGATAACTGAGCACCAGACTCAAAGTCAAAGTCAAAATGTTTTTATTCAAGATCTCTTGTGAACGTAAAAGTTTTATATTAGACCAGTAGTTTTATATTCGACCAGAAGTTTTATATTAGAGTGCCTTGTTCGGAAAAAGAGCCACTACTCAGAAGAACAGGCTAGAAACTGAGGGGCATTTGACTGGACTGGATTTGGAGGGGCAGGGACTCTGTTCCTGAACAGCAATTTAACTATCTTAACCTATTATCTCTGTCATTTTAGAAGAAGACATATCTCCCGGCGCTGAAAAGTCAGGCTGTGCGGTGCGAGTACCGCGGGCGGACGACGAGACTTTCCACGCGTTCTTCGCTCCTCTCCAGCATCAGAACGAGCAGGAGCGGTCGCAGGAGAGTACCGACGGCGTGGATGTGGACCTGGATGCCATTGACAGCGGATCGAGGCAGCTGTGAGTATACTATTACTAGATGCCCCCGCAGTGATTCCCGCGGTTAGAAAGTATCAAGTGTGCTAGTCCAGACTATAATCGATATCTGGGCCAAATTTTATCCGGTTCCGTGCAACCGTTCAGTCGCGTTTGAGTAACAAACATCCATACATCCATCCAAACTTTCGCATTTATAATTTTAGTGAGATGGAGGATGAGACACGTGTTTTGTCATTCTTACTAATATTATAAAATCGAAAAACTAAAGTAACTCTGTCTATTTGTAGGCCTTTCACTGCTAAACTGATCATGGAAATTTGATCATTAGTTACAGTATGGGACGAGGATGGTTTTTGTATACAATTTTCTGAATAAACGCGAATAACGTCGCGGGTAACAGCTAGTATCTTAGTTAAGAAGATTAGTGTTTCGGTATATATGAGTCACTAAAAGGATCTTGTATTTAATTAAATACAAAAGACGGTAGAACTGCACCAAGGGATGACACTGACGGGATGGTGAAAACGCCATTACCATCAGGTGGTTGTTTCAATTTATTTTGTTACTCTTTTGATGAAACCTAAAAAATGAGTTTTGTCTACTGGCGCTAGAAAACTTCAAGGATCATTGTTTTTATGCTCCGAGGATTGGGAGTGTACTTGTCTGATACAATCAGAGCGAAATTTTCTACTATTTATTTAGGAAGAGAGTACAACACGCGCCTGTACCTATATGGGATGATATCTGCTTTGAATTAAATAATAGAATCTTTGAATTTAATTTAGTTATTCTAATCTAACATTGATTTCGTGTTTCACAGTTTGGCAAGCGAGTGGGCCCGTCGAGCGAAACGCGAGAGGCGGCACGCCGCGTCTCGGAACCCTCTCAAGGCTCTCGCGGCCAGGACGGACATACGAGAGGAGTACGTCGCGCCACCCTCCACTATACGAGATCAGCTGATTAAGGAGAAAGGTACTTAAAATCAATTGTTTAGGATCTAAGTTTGTTTGTGAAGACATAAACCAAAGAAGGTGGAATAAAAAAAGATGCTTCAAAAATTCATTTTGGAAATAAATAAATAAATAAATTCGGGACATTGTCACACACGGTCGCCTGACCCCAAACTAAGCAAAGCTTGTACTATGGCTGTCAGAGAATGATATACATACTTAGATATTTTTAAATACATGCTTAAATAGATAATAACACCCAGACATAGAACAAACACAAACAAAGACTGCTTTTTTTATGTGTTATAATTTAGCTTATTAATTAACACACTTGGGTGTGCGGCTATAGCGGTAAAAACCAACTGAAAAAATGGCAGATAAACTTCTTGAACTCTTGCATGACATAAATGAGAAGAGAGTGAATTCTGAGATGGAGTAGAAGGAAATATGTATATGTATATAAAGGGAGATGAATGAAAGAGATGCACATGCTGTACCGACCTTACATCAGTAGCATTAGGGGAAAGAAGACAATGACTGTAATTGAGCAACTTATTTACAAAAAAAGACATTGTCAAACCGCACAAGCATTACACATCCTAAAACTTTCCCATTACTCGAACAGCGACAGCAAACTGCGGGCTAGCGGCTGAAGCGCTGGCAGCTCTAGCGACCAAAGAAGACTTCTCCAACGTAGCGCTGAGGAGCGCGGCCGCCGCGCCGTCTGCCGTCAACGGGACCAAGTCTGTCATGCTGCTGCAGGTCAAGGGCAGGAGACGGGTCCAAGTGAGTATTATTATAGTTAGTGGTGTTATCTCCAACGTAGTGCTATGGAGCTGGTCGCCGCCCCGTCTGCCGTCAACGGAACCATCTGTCATGCTGCTGCAGGTCAAGGGCAGGAGACGGGTCCAAGTGAGTATTATTATAGTTAGTGGTGTTATCTCCAACGTAGTGCTATGGAGCTGGTCGCCGCCCCGTCTGCCGTCAACGGAACCATCTGTCATGCTGCTGCAGGTCAAGGGCAGGAGACGGGTCCAAGTGAGTATTATTATAGTTGGTGGTGTTATCTCCAACGTAGTGCTATGGAGCTGGTCGCCGCCCCGTCTGCCGTCAACGGAACCATCTGTCATGCTGCTGCAGGTCAAGGGCAGGAGACGGGTTCAAGTGAGTGTTACTGTAGCTAGTGGTGTTATCTCCAACGTAGTGCTGAGGACCTGGTCGCCGCGCCGTCTGCCGTCAACGGGACCAAGTCTCTCATGCTGCTGCAGGTCAAGGGCAGGAGACGGGTTCAAGTGAGTGTTACTGTAGTTAAGGGAACGTACCCATACTACGTGACTCATTTTGGGGTACGATTTTTTAATGTTTTGTTTGCAAAAAACGATTCAAAACTATGAATTACTACGTAAAACTAGAGTAGGAGGGAAGATGTCTTAGAATAGAGTAGTATAGAGTACAGATGTTGACCGACAGGGAGGGGAAGGGGGTTCAAAATTGTAAGAAATGGTCACGTAGTATGGGTACGTTCCCTAAGCTGCCTCTGCCAACTCTTTCCACCAGAAGATGAGCAATGCGAAGATGTGCAGTGAGAAAAAATCTACCAGTAGGGTCACTTCATTTGTCTATATTTGTTTATTTCATTGACTTCCCTTGCACTGTTCACATTTTGATGACTAAAGACTGGTGCTATTTTGATAATCGACGGAGCGAAAACGAGGTCTCAAAGGGAACTACGACAACCCAAATTTTTTGTCGGACAATAATATGCGTACCGTTGTACGTACCCCACGCACAATGGTCCAATCAAGTGGCTAAGTGCGGAAAACGCCCTGCCAAAACAAACAAACAAACAAAACCGTTGTTCCTATCGTCAAATGAAGAATGTGACTGAAGTTTTCTACAGCTTTGTAGCCAAAATCCTCGAATGTTTCCTCTTGTAAATGTATCTAATTTTAATATTGCTTATTTTCAGACTCGTCTAGTGGAGCCGGTGCATACGAACGTGAACCGCGGCGACTGTTTCCTGCTCGTCACTCCTGAACAGGTGTTCTTGTACATGGGCCAATACGCCAATGTTATTGAAAGGTACGTTGGTAGGATATAAGTTATCTGTGGAGAAAAAATCAATGAAATTAACGAGAAGTCTTTAAACTTTAGTTAAAGTGTATTTTTAGCCTTGTCACTCGTGTACATATCAAAAAGACAAAGATTTAAAATAACTTATTATATATTTAAAAAAAAAACCCCGAAATTGATTTTCATCAACATTGATTTTGATCAAACATAGCTAAGAACACTCGCGACTAATTAACCTTTCAAACAAAAAAATGTAAATCAAAAACTTCATCTGTTCTGGAGCTACGATGCCACAGACACACACACAGACACGTCAAACTTATAACACCCCGTCGTTTAAATATGAATTCTCAAAATGTACCTACAAAAACTGCTAGTAGCCTTGAAAAAAAAAATACTAAACACATACATTATTTTCTTCAGGAATCGCAGCACTGACATCGCTCTTCACATCAACAACACCAAAGACCTCGGCTGTAAAAGCACCACAGGCGTCATAAAAATTGACGAACAAACCAAAAACTACACCAACAAGCAGTGGAACCAGTTCTGGTCTCTTCTAGGAGTCACTGAGGGCATTGAAAACTATAAACCGGTAGAAACTGGACACGCGGATGAAGACGAAATCTTCGAGTCTTGCATCGTGCAAACTAACATGTGCTATGAAGTCGTGGATGACGAACTAGTACCTATAAAAGAATACTGGGGTCAGCTTCCGAAGATAGCCATGTTGAACCAATCTAAAGTGATCGTCTTCGATTTCGGATCCGAAATGTATATCTGGTATGGAAAGAATGTCCTACTAGAAAGCCGAAGACGCGCTGCCCAACTCGCTCAAGAGTTGTTCGATGAAGGTTACAATTACGAGGAATGCCATATCAACCCTCTGAACGCTGCAACGTATCAGGGAGCGAGAAGCGAAGTCACTTCACCGACCAAAGTCTCCAAATCCAGACCCGAATGGGCCATCCTATCCAAAATCACGCAACACATGGAAACTATACTCTTCAAAGAGAAGTTCATAGACTGGCCAGACTACAGTCGCGTGATAAAAGTCAAGCCGCAGGAAAATAAACCTAATTCCGTCGAGATAACGCCGTGCGACGCCGAGGAAATGTGGTCAAACGACTACCAGGACCCAGATCTCATACTAGAAGGGTCTCACATCGGTCGCGGGACGCATTACTACGACAAGGAAAACATGAGACACTACGACATCAAGACCAAATCCGTCTGCAAATGGGTCATTAGAGAGTACGACTTCCAAAAGGTCGAAAGTACTGCCGGCGTCGGAGAGTTCTTCTCCGGCGACAGCTATATTATACGCTGGGAGTATCAAATCACTATGACTGGAAGGGAACTGAACGGGAAACCTTCAAAGCACAACGTGACGGGTCGTGATCGATGCGCTTACTTCTGCTGGCAGGGGAAAGACGCATCTCCAAACGAAAAAGGAGCGGCCGCGTTACTAACAGTTGAACTGGACCGAGAAAAAGGTCCCCAACTTCGCGTAGCTCAAGGCAACGAGCCGCCCGCCTTCCTCAACCTCTTCCAAGGAAACCTAGTCATACACCAAGGAAAGAAAGACACGGACAAAAGTCGGTACAAGCTCTTCGTCACGCGCGGAAACATTTCCAACGAAGCGTACTTACTCCAAGTCCCTTGCTCGGTCCGTCAGTTACGGAGCCGAGGCTCGTTACTCCTAGTCGATACTGAAAAGGGCTGCCTATACATTTGGCACGGAGCGCGCAGTCTCAAACACACGAAGAGCATCGCCATAGAACTGGCGAACAAGCTGATCGCTCGGAAGTCTGCTTACTTGGGCGTCGAAGATGTTACGATAACCGAAGTGAAAGAGGGCGAAGAGCCAAAGGAAGTCTTGGAAGCCTTGGGTGTTGCGAATAAGCAGTATTATAACTCTGTTTTGAGCGGCGGGAAAGAGTGTAGTGATGTGACACCGCGGTTGTTCCACTTCACGGACTTGAGCGGTCAGTTTGAAGCGATCGAGGTGCTGTCGCCGCTGCGGCATGAAAATCTGGTGACACCCTTCCCTTTTGAACAAAAGGAGTTGTATTCGGCTTCGCAACCGGGTGAGTGCTTGTTTTTAAACGTTTTTATTTAGCTTTACTAATATTTGTTTTTTTGTTACTATCTTACTATCTTACTATCGTTTAAAAACTTACGAATACGGACTTAGATTCGAATACTTTGAGTTTTAGCTCTTTGGAATCCGAACGGAAACGTTCCCGAATGATTGTGAATACATAGGTATTCGTAAAATTCGGGTATATGCTGGTCATTATTTAGCACACATAGATGCTCTCAACAGTATTGTGATCGTTGTTTTTCGTTCTAGCTCTGTTCCTGGTGGACGACGGCACGTGCGTGTGGGTGTGGCAGGGCTGGTGGCCGCGGCAGGAGGACGGAGAGCTGGAGCCCGCGGAGAGGAATGCCGGTACGGAACATTTATTTGGTATCAGTTTGATACCAAATTTCATTTGGTATTGATTTCGCACTTTGTTCATTTGGGTGATATCACCTAGCTTAACAAAGTGTAAATGTATAATGTGCTCATTTCACCTTGGAATTGCATCTGGGTCACCTAACTTTATAACTTGGGGGTATAGAATCTTTATTATTATTTTTGCAACCAAGTGTTATCTGATACGACGCCAATATAATAATACATAGGCTGATGATGTATATGTGTGCAGTTAGCTGCAACGCAGCGACTTAGAGACAGCAATTTTCTAAGACAAATTCTGGAAAATAACTTATGCAATCTTTTTTAAAGTCCACAGAAATCAAAACCTTTTCGGTTAGTTCCATCATTCGTTAGTTCGGTCATTTTGCGCTGATTATTTTTCACTTAAATACTTTTAAGATTTCAAATGAAGAATGTTTTAAGATTCAATTGAGCGTGTCATCGTAACGTATCGAATTTGCGTAACAATCGCTGAGCCGCTCGCCGCGAGTACGTGAGCCTGTCGGCTTTCGCGAACCCGTTGAATCAATCGCGCTCGCTGTGACCCTTGAGCTAAGGAGCTCATGGCGAGTCATTCGCTTGTCTAGCAAACCGTACACGACCTCTCGATGCACAATATCATGTTTTCAAATGTCACATTAGCAGAACGTCACTTTTTTGAGATACGCAAACACGATAACGACGAAACGTTGCAAGTTGATGATGATTTTGTTTCTTCTACCATGCTATGCTCTTTACAGGCGTAGGCGCTTTCGCGGGCCGATGGCAAGCGATGCGTTTAGCCGCGCTGCGCACCGCCGAAGCGTTCTGGCGCGTGTCTCGCTCCACTCAGCCCAGCGTGCGGGTCGTGGCAGCGGGACTAGAGCCGACCGCGTTCACCGACCTCTTCGACACCTGGGCGGAGCATGACCATGCGGCTGAGGCCAATATTGCGGTAAGTTTAAGATGAAAAGGTGTTTTTAGACAGGTATGGGTGCACTGGTTTGGTTTAAGTCGGTGAAGGACAGAACGGGTGTTTGTTGGCGCGTATCGCGCTCTGTTTATCAATGTGGGTTAATTTAACCGAAGTCAGGGTAGTTTTAAAAAAAGATGAGACGTAGTGTAAGGGGCTAGAGCTGACCGCGTGCACTAACCTCTTTGATACCTGGGCGGAGCATGACCATGCGACTGAGGCCAATATTGCGGTAAGTTAAAGATGGATAGGTGTTTTTAGATAAGAATGGGTGCATGGGTGTGGTTTAGGTCATTTAAGGACAGAACAGGTGTTTGCTGGAGCGTATCGCGCTCTGTTTATCAATGTAGCTAAATTGAATAAAAAATTAGGGTAGTTTTTAAAAAAGATGAGACGTAGTGTAAAGGGCTAGCGCTGAACGCGTTTACCGACCTTTTTGATACCTGGGCAGAACATGACCACGCGGTTGAGGCTAATATTGTTAGATAAGGACGGAGGGTGCAGGTTTGGTGTAAGAAAATGGAATGTAGGAGATGTAAGATAGAGATAGACTCAGCTAAAACAAAATGAGAGTAGTTTGTCAAACAAAAATAAGACGAAGTGTAAGATAGGACTGGATATGGAGTTGTCGCGTGTTACGCTCCCCTCGGTCCAACGTGCGGCTTTCAGTCACATGATTAGACGCGGCTGAGAATGATATCGCGGGAAGTTAGGCAAGAATGATTGCCAAGCTATAAGGTAAGCTGTTGTAAAAATATAAACGTACATATAGTTAAATAGCTATATATACAGTTTAGAAATGCATTTGGTGGGTGATTGAGGCATGAATATTTTAGGTGCTAGATTTAAAAATAGTCATATGCCAAATTAAGGAACAACGTAGAGTTTTTAGGCCTATAAAAGTTCAAACTAAAAACGTGAAATTTTCCTAGCAACTTTTTATCATATCCATAATATTCTAAGACAAAATTAAAGTTTTAAAAACTGGTGTCGGTATTTTTTTAATCCCACAGACTACCCCAAACGCAGACCAACCTACCTCCTTGTAAAAAATACGCTATACAAATCGCTTGCACACTCGCTTATTCGCACTGTAAATTCCAGCACGGGTACAAGGCTGGCGAGGTACTGAGCGGCGCCTGCGAGCTCTCTCGCCTGAGCTGTCAGGACGCGGTGCTGCCGTTAGCGGCGCTGCAGCGGCGGCCGCTGCCCGACCACGTCGACCCGCACCACTTAGAGAGACACCTCTCTTCGCCTGACTTTCTTGTAAGTAGAGTTCTAGGTTGGCTGGTTTAGCGTCGACTTCTCCACTTAGAGAGACACCTCTCTTCGCCTGAATTTCTTGTAACTAGAGTTCTAAGTTGGTTGATTATAGCGTCGACTCTCACCACTTAGAGAGACATCCCTCTTCCCGTGATTTCCTTGTATGTAGAGTCCTAGGTTGGTTGGTTATAGCGTCGATGCTCCACTTAGGGAGACACCCCTCTTCGCCCGACTTCCTTGTAAGTAGAGTTCTAGATTTATTGGTTGTAGCGTCGACACTCACGACTTCGAGAGACGTCTCTTCACCTAACTCCCTTGTAGGTATAGCTCTAGGTTAGTTGGTCATAGCGTCAACGCTCCACTTAGAGAGACACCCCTCTTTGCCTGCTTCCTTGTAAGCAGAGCTCTAGTATAGTTGGTCATAGCGTAGAGTCAAAACCTTCCTTGTAAGTAGAGCTTCAGCTTAATTGGTCACCACGTCGACCAAGCCTCACCATTTAAAGAAACACCTCTCTTCCTCAGACTTTCTTGTAAATAAAACTCAAGGTTAATTAGTTATAGCGACTACTCCCCCCATTCTTGTGAGTAGAGCTCCAGCTCATTTAGTCATTGTCATCTGGAAATTCATAGCCATAGAAGAAACATTTTCTTAACGTGCAAAGTGAGATTTTTTCGTCTTAAGACAAAATTAATCGTTTCATCTGAAAGATGGCTTGAAGTATTGAGACGTTGTCATTGTTTTTGTAAAGTGACTCCCTATCACTTTGAAAGGAAGTAGTCTTACGATTGTTTACCTGATAATGTCACATCAAAATTTGTCTAGGCTTAAACATCCGGTAAATGCTGACATCTCAATCTCAATCAATGTTTGATAAATAATTTGTCCTATTTTTGAACGATTCCAACGTACTTTCTAGTTGTCAAGTATTGATGGATGACAACGAATCGGATTTATAAATAAATTATATTTGGGATACTTGCACACACGGTCGTCTGACCCAAACTAAGCAAAGCTTGTACTATGGCGGCCAGAGACTAATATACATCCATAAATATTTTTTTAAATACATACACTCAGACGCAGAACAAACACAAATGTTCATCACATGAATGTTTGTCCTAGGCGGGAATCGAACCCACGCTCTCTAGCTCAGAAGGCAGGTTCACTACCGACTGAGCTACCGAGGCAGTCAATTTCATTTCAGTTCTCACTCCACGATCCCTAAAACTGTTATGCAAATGTAAATCTTATCCCTAATATACTTAGCTCGCTCTTTTGTTTCACAGGAGGCTTTCGGAATGTCTAAAGAAGAGTTCACAGTTCTCCCGGCATGGAAGCAGACCAGCATGAAGAAAGAAGTCGGCCTGTTCTGATCGGCCGGCGCGACACGCTCGGTCAAGATACACGCGTCGCACGACACGCGCGGGCGAACGCATCAGTACCAGGTCTCTACTTACAATGGTACTCTATGGAAAGTTACAAGTTACCATTCAAACTAGACCCTAACGAAGATGCCTACGGATATATTTGACGTACTCACATAGATTAGATATTTTGTACAATCGGCGGCCGTTTCATACTTTTTTACTGAAAAATATAAAGGATTTGATACGATGTAACGTTAAGGAGCACGCTTTAAATTTTCTATAGTAATTACAGTTTTATAAAACTAACGTTATTGTAACTTAATATTCGCGCTGGTGATATTTTCATGTAACCGCCGTAGATGTAGTTTTACTTACGACCTTTTGATGGATTTGGAAGGAATTGTTGCGATGTTGGGAAGTGAAATGTCGTTTGTCGCATCCGAGACTGGTGCGTTCTGTATATACTTGTTTCTGGTTTATTTATTTCTTAACTACCGTTCCTTTAACTATCAATTTAACAGCGTACGTTTGTAAAATATTATGTTTAGCTTTAGTAATGTTGTAATGAATCTACGCTGTTTTGGATGTGACAAAGAGGCATGTTTCAATGGTGATATTTTTCGATGTAACGACCGTGTGCTATGGGGCGGTGGGTTGAGCCAAAGATTTGATGATTTTGATGTTGAATTCGTGTTTTAATAACCCCCGTCACATAGCGCGCGGTCGAGTAATTTTGTAGAGGAATATAAATGTATCTGGTCAGTGGTTATCTGTTACGCTAGAGAATATACAACACTATTATATTCGCTTTAGGATAGGCTTTAAACGTTGTGCAGCGGTGTAATAGATTACAAGACACGTTTGTGATATTTCGTATTCATTAGCTTTCCAACTTCGTGATGTATCTCACCGCTGCTGTGGCGAGTATTTTATATCTACACATCACATATCTACTCATTGCTAATCTTTTATACTGTGCGGTAGGTGGACCATAAACTTTTGATATAAGCGGGAAGCGGTGATCCGTAACTCTCTGCCGCTTACCTGCTTTGACCATACCGAATGACTATACTGACTTGACTTTCATTGCCAAATTTGACTCTAAATTTAGTTTTTTTTTTCCAATTCAGATACCACTATAATTTTGTAGGTGCTTCACGGTACTTCACCAATACGTACGGTACGGTACGTTCATCAATATCTTAATTATTCTTAATTGTGATGTATATGCTACTGTGTACTTATAGCTCAATTGTTTTTGCAATATTTAAAAGGTCGCTTAGGCCATCTTGTATTTAAAAGTTATTGGGATACTATTATACAATTTTAAATGGTTTTTTTTTTGTTGTCATAAAAATGTTGCCAGTATTTTAAAGTTTTTACTGCCAATGAGTAGAGTAATTAATTCTAACAATCAAGATTTTTTATGTACTTCTACACACAGAAATAACTTCAATTATTTATTTTGTACCCTAAGGATGCATTTATGGCACATCCTAGTTCGGGCCTACTGTAACAAGGTCGTGGACACACTCGGATAAAACAAATTGAATTCATCACCTCCAGCAACAAATATTACTGCAAATGTTGTGTTTTATCACAGTGTGACTCCGCCTTTAAAATGTACTTCTCAAATTCAATGTTTATTGTTTCGCTTTGGTTGTGTTACTATAACTATAATTATTAAATTGTATTTGAGATTTATTTTGTATGATAATTAATAAATTGCTAAATTTAAATTTGGTCTTTGAATTTTAAATTTGCCGCTTTCCTTTATTTATAAGTCCTTTAGTAATTTCTGTAGGAAACGCGAAACAAGATCAAGGTGAATTAGGAGCTATAAAATGCCTATTTACCTATTATATTTGTAAGTCTTAAGGTAATCACTCATTAGAGCCAGCCGGGAGTCGACACGCACTGCCTCGCCTAGTGCGGCTAGGTATTATATAGAGGGTTTAACTAACCAAAAACCTCTTAAGGGTTCATTGTACTCATCAATACGAACAACTTTTACTATGAAGCCAATCCTGTAAGCGCGAAAAAAAAAACAGCTGTTCCACACAAAAAGTTCAATCACCTGAGACGAAATGTATGGAGTTCGCCCCATCGTAAAAGTTGTTCATATTGATGAGTTCCTCCTCCTCCTCAAGTCGCATTCCTCATGTCTGAGGGTCGTGACCACCACCTCCAATTACTCTCTCTCTTACGATCTTCCGCCAAAGTTTTCTGTCTTCCGCAACATGTAGCGCTTCGTAGATTGAAGTGTCCAGAGCGTTGCGAATCTGGTCGGACCAACGTATCGGGCTGCGGCCTCGAGACCTCTTGACGTCGACTTTCCCTGTCACCGTCAACTTTTCCAGGTTGTCGCCTTGTTTTCTAGCAATGTGACCGAAGTACTCAAGAATCCGTCTAAGACATATGGTAGAGAGTCTAGTTGTGACCTTGAGTTGTTTCACTAAAGATACGTTAGTCCGATGTGCTGTCCAAGGTATTCGGAGCATTTTTCTCCAGCACCACATCTCAAAAGCATCGATGCGGCTACGATCTACGACATGTTGTATATATGACGATTCTATAGATATGCGCTCACTACATCAACTCCCGGGTCGCCTCGGAGTAAGCTGTCAACGCGCGGACGGCGAGTTGGCCGGGGACCACTCGCCACCCGCAAGTGCTTCACGCGAGGACTTTTGATAATCGCTGACAGAATGCTAGGAAATTTGTGGGCCGCGCGACGTTCACTGGTTGACCACGCGGCGTCCACCCGTGGACCAGTTGACCAACAGTCGAGGCGGTTCCGAGTAGATTCAATGAGTGAAAATCTTTAGAGCTATCAAAATTTCATTTGATCACCACCTATCAGCTAACTGTAAAATGCTACCCTAGCAAACACAAATGAAACGTACCTATGCTTAGTGTCATGTACCTACTAATGTTAACTATACGATATCAAATAACATCGCTTTTTAGTGTAAGTACAAAGGCGAATACTACAGGCCGTAAAGTTAGGGTTCTTTCGTTTATTAATGAGACTAAATTATATCGGTCAGTACCTGCCCTTGTCTGCCTACACAATTCACCTTACTTTACCAGGGGCATTTTTTTACCGTGGTTCAACTAAGAAAACCGGGTGTGCCAGCAAGGCTTGGGAGCCGTAGTATATTGTGATACAAGAGCGGACGTTTTTC
The DNA here is from genome assembly GCA_911728515.1 of Peribatodes rhomboidaria. Classification (NCBI taxonomy): domain Eukaryota; kingdom Metazoa; phylum Arthropoda; class Insecta; order Lepidoptera; family Geometridae; genus Peribatodes; species Peribatodes rhomboidaria. Next base: position 11,902,825 of record OU452179.1, on the reverse strand, counting down.
AATACATTTGCGAGGAAATAGGAAAATAATATAAAGTTAGACTGGAAATACAAATATTAAGCTACCTTAGGTACCTTACCTTAGGTACATAGCTACTTTAGGGACCTATTTCTCCCAAGATATCTACAAAGGCAATTTTGTGCAATCAGCGCCTCACTTTTTACACCCCGTTAAAGCCCGTATTCTGCTTTCGTGCCTCTACTTGTTTCAACTCATTTATAAGAGTAAATACAAATAACTAGTACCTATCCCAAAACCCAAGGGGGCAAAGCCAATAAAAAAAATATTACGTAAGAGTCGCCATGCAAGACTTTTAACTAAAATTTCCGCTCGCTTTTTACGTTGTTTTTCCGTTTTGTTGGTAGTTAGGTACAATAAATACTTATTTAGACATCAGAGTATTAATAAAGCACTCCGCCAGGTAACCATCATTCATCATTTCGGTCACGTGGGCAACACGTAGTGACGTCAATCAATGGTTACGCAAGGCCGAATTAACTAATTTACAAATAGGTAGTTCGAAAGAGATAGATGACAAGTGACGTCATTAAACGTTTGCTCCCAGAATGCTAGACCTTGTTTTTTTTGGACTATGCTAAACATATAGTCACGTCTTTTTCCCGTAGGGGTAGGCCTAGGAACAATATATTGTTCCTAGAGTTAGGTTAGGCAGAAATTACTTCTCTCCACTTGCAACGATCTACGTGTTACATGAATTTCTCGATACCAGATACCCCAGGATAGCAGAAACGATGGAGAGGTTTTCCCCCTCACGATCTATGATCACACTTTGCGAATGTAGAGTAAAATACCTCTTCATCGTTTCTTGTATCTGGTATTTGTTTTTGTTTTTCCTTTTTCTCGTACTGACAACCTCATCTTGGTGAAATCAATAAAACCATTTCATTTTTTCACGATATAGTTCTCATTCATACCAATAAATAATAATATTTACAAAATTGCACAAAATGATCCTATCTTTACTTAAAACAAACTAAAACTACCTAATTAAATAATAACTACTACATTCCTTGCTATTCAAGTCAGCCTTCCTTACGGAAGTGCTTTTGAATGATTCCAACTTCTAAGCGAAAAACCTAATGAGGCGTTTGTAGAAACTCTTTTTAGCCTTCTCTGCTTCTTCGTCGTTGTCTTCATCTTCGTCTTGTCTCACCAATTCTTCAAATTCTTCGGATTCTTCGGCTTGTCTTACTAACTCTTCTAATTCATCTTCGATTTCTTCTTGCCTGATTTCGTCCTCCGAGTCATTCTCGTCCTCCTGTTTGATACTTCTCTTGAATTTTCTCTGTTCTTCTTCCTCGGAATCGTCATCTTCTTCTTGCCTCGAAGGTGCATCTATATCATTATCTTCCTCGGACTCGTCATCTTCTTCTTGCCTCGGAGGTGCATCTATATCATCTTCAATTTCAACTTCTTCTTGCCTAGATGAATCTTCTACATCATTTTCTTCGTTTTCATCCTCTTCTTGCCTCGATGACTCTTCTACGTCATTTTCTTCACTATCGTCCTCTTTATGTCCATGATGCCCATGATGCCCATGATGATGGTTATGACCATTTCCATGGTTTCCAACGCGTCTGATTTCTCTCTTTGATCTCTTGACGAGGTTTCGTTCCTCTTCCTCTTCTTCTTCTACTAAATCATCATCTTGTCGTTTGAGCTCGTCTTTATCTTTGTCCTCTTCCTCGTCTTCTTCTTGTCTTTTACGTTCGTCTACCTCATTTTCTTCTTCATCGTCACCATCATCCTGCCGTTTACGGTTTTCTGCTTCTATTTCTTCATCATCTTCATCATCATCATCTTGTCTTTTACGTTCTTCTTCCTTCTCTTCTGTTTCCGTGTCCTCTTCTTCTTGTCGTTTAAGCTCTTCTTCATCTTTGTCCTCTTCCTCTTCTTGTCTTTTACGTTCGTCTACCTCGTTTTCTTCTTCATCATCACCATCATCCTGTCGTTTACGGTTTTCTGCTTCTATTTCTTCATCATCATCTTGTAATTTACGTTCTTCTTCGTTCTCCTCTGCGTCCTCTTCTTCGGCTTCATCTTGTCGCTTACCTTCTTCTTCGATTTCGTTATTTTCTTCCTCTTCTTGTCGCTTACCCTCTTCATCGATTTCATCTACTTCTTCCTCTTCTTGTCGCTTAACATCTTCTTGGACTGCGTCTTCTTCATCTTCTTCTTGTTTTAGTTTTCTTGCCTCTTGTTCTTCTTCTTCGGCCTCGATCTCCTCCTGTCTATGAGTTTGGTAAATTCTCTTTAAAGTTTCTTCTAACCACTCATCGCCTGAGCCTTCTTCGGTTTCCTCTGGTTCTGCTACAACTTCTGGTGCTGTGTCAGATTCTTCTTCTACTTCAGGTTCTGGTTCAGGTTCTGGCTCTGGTTCTGGCTCCGGCTCTGGTTCTGGCTCCGGCTCTGGTTCTGGCTCCGGCTCTGGTTCCGGTTCAGGTTCAGGTTCAGGCTCGGGTTGAATTTGACATCTTGCTGGTGGCGTTGATCGATCGCAAATCTGTAATGATATTAGAAGTTGTTAATCATTAAAATTATTTAAACCAGCCAGATTTTTTTAATCTGTAAACTAGCTGCATACGGCCCGTGGTTTCACCCGCGGTCTCACTGGTATTGTAGCTTTTTCAGAAATTCCTATTATTTTCTTTAAGTACCTTCTACAAAGTATTAGAAATTAAAGAAAAATTGATGAAATTGGCAAAGTCGTCCTCTAGTTATGGCGTGGTCATGAGAACTAGAGATTTTTTAAAGATGAAAGGCCAAAGGAGACCTTTTACGAGGTGACTACCGCCTTGCTTATTTAAAAGTTTATGACACGATATTTAATTATATAATTTATCGAACCTACTCACAAAATAACCCGGGCCCAACAGAAAACCAGCGCTGGTTGTGTACAATCAGCAACATGCTGAGTTGGGGCCGGTTCTGTGACAATGTGCTTGTATTTTGTGTACTTAATATTTGTCTTCTTCTTCTATGTATATCAGTCTCTGGCAGTCATAGTACAAGCTTTGCTTAGTTTGGGGTCAGGCGACCGTGTGTGGAAGTGTCCTGAATTTATTTATTTATATGTACATTGTCACAATAAAAGTATTCTGTATTCTGTATAAAATTTCAAGAAAATCGATTAAGAAATGCGACCTGTATAGGAAGATAAATAAAGATCCGGATAGAGATCTGGACAGAAATCCAGACAGAATTCGGACATACGAAAGCATTTTTGTCGAAGGTTTGTACAGTTTACACAGTGTTTTGTATTTTTTGATCTGGTTCAAAACTATAAAATAATAAAAAATAAAAAACTGTGTATAACTATTTCGAAGCTATGCAACGTTTATAAATAAGGGGGAGAGTGATTATTTATTAACCTTCAAAGTCAAAGTCAATGTCTAAGTATTTATTGCGCATTATGGTGATTGTTCGGCAGACATGTCCAGCCCAGTCCCACTTCAGCATGGCTGCTTTCTGCGTTACGTCGAAGATCTTAGTTTTAGAGCGCAGTACTGTGTTTCTGATGCGATCTGATAGTTTCACGCCAAGTATACTGCGCTCCTTTGCACGTTGGCAGGGCTGAACATGTCTGCCGAATGCCTGACGAATTATGGGCAAAAACCACCTCCGACTGGGTTCCAAAAGTTAAACGGTCGTTAGGCCGACCCAGAAAGAGATGGAAAGACGAGCTTGACGACCATGAAAAGGATTGGCCCACCAAAGCCAAAAACAGGGACAACTGGAAAGAAGGAAGAGAGGCCTTTGCCCAACAATGGGACATACCGGGCTGATCTATTATTATATATATTATGGTGATTGTTACATAAGTTCACAAGATCTTAAAAGTTATAATTTAAGTACCTCATAATCGACCCTATTAGGGTATTGCAATGTCATGTGGAGTGGGCTGGCTTATTCTTTAATAATAAAGTTTTTTTCTTTGAGATATTCTTCTAATTTATAATAGCATTTATGTATTAATAAACATTTTAATTTATTTTCGGAACAGTTTTCTTTATTTATTTCTTTTAATTTCTCTGGCAGTTTATTACATTTTTTATATAATTACAGCCAAAGAAAAAAAAAACAGGCTTCTTTTGTTTACTTTCTTAGCAATAAGCCTAAGAATAGATACTCATAGTTTACACAGTGTTTTGTTTTTTCTCTCTACTATTTATCTACCTACATAGTTTAGATTTTAAATACACAACATTGGAAAACGCGCGATAACGAATGTAACGACGTATTGAAAATATTAATTACTCGTAATTGTCCGTTTTAACAATAAGTTTAAATAGATTTTAATTTAAAGTTAGTTTTCTTATTATTATTGTTAAAACTGACGCCTACGAGCTTCGAACTATGTCTTACTTAAAAGTATCCTATGTGCTATTCTAGACTAAAATCTATCTCTGGGCCAAATTTCATTCAGATCTGTTCAGTCGTTCTGGCGTGAAAGAGTAACAAACACCCATCCATCCATTCTTACAAACTTTCGCATTTATAATATTAGTAGGATTCAGATAAAGATCGAAACTTACGAAAGATTAATATTTTCAATACGTCATTTAATTTAAGTTAGTTATCGTGCGCTACACTTATAACTATTCAGAAGCTAAACGTTAATTAGAAAGGAAAGCTAATTTGCGTGAAAAAACTAGAATTTTATGAATAACTGGACCTACCTGCTCTAGCTCGTTGAACCACATATCGTCAGGGCAGATCATGAGGTACGACCGTCCGGCGTAGCACTGGTAGTAGGAGAAGCAAGAGTCGACGTGTGCAATGCGGAGGAAGTTCAACTGGCCAGCGCATAGGGTCTCCGGGTCCTGTCTCACGTTGATGGAGAAGGCGGAGGCGCCCGCCAGGGCTGCCACGCAGCACAAGAGCCATAGGGCTGCTGCAAGGTCAGGATAATTTGAAACACTGCAAAAAGTCGCTCAACCCTTAACCAGGCTTTGAGGATTAAGCGTCAACCCACATAAAGTCAAAATCAAAGTCAAAATGTTTTTATTCAATTAAGGTATCACAGATACACTTATGAACGTAGATAGAACGTACATAGATTTATGAAGCTTATTACTTGGTTTAGCTAAAAAAAAATATGGTTAGACTCTGAATATAGAGATGATCCTAAAGGCTCGTCGCTATCCATCATCAGTCAAGTCAGTTTAGTTACATAGAACATAGTCAACTATACTTACAAACCTACAGACGAAAAAAAATAAAAAACAGGCTTCTTTTGAGCAATCGCGTAAAAATATATAACGCGTAATATTAGTCAAAAACGATATTATTGAGATCACAGAATACTCCCTATGGAAATTTTCTGAAATAGAACTTTTTGATTGCAGTCACAGCAGCTATTCGCAATTAAAAGTTGATGTTAGTGAACAAAATTCCCTAGCTGCGTAGGTACCTATATTTAGATGTATCCACACTAATATTATAAAACCGAAAGTAACTCTGTCTGTCTGTCTGTTTCTAGGCTTTTCATGGCTAAACGGCTAAACGGATCTTAATTAGTTGCAGTATATCACGAGTATGGTATTTGGATCTATTTTTTGAATAAACGCGAACGAAGTCACAGGTAGCAGCTAGTCATCAATAAAACCAAACTCCAAAAGCAATTGTAGGTATTCGTATAGCACATCAAAGGAAATGGTTCAACGATTGTAATCAATGGAAACTCACATTGCTCTGAGCGTATAGGCGTGATGCATTGAAAACTATTGCGAATTTTTGTTCCACATTTTATTTAGGTACGAGCGGAATCCAAAATAAATAGCGAACGAGGCTCGCAAACGATATTCAAATATCGAAATCCTTTCTAGAATTGATTCTATTTTCTGAGCACAAACATTCTAAAGACAAAGGCTCTACGCGTCGTAGCAGAAGTGGTTTGCGTCGTAGCACGTGATTTGTAGATAATTTACATTCAAATGATAAACATTATATTCAACTTAAGAAATAAAGAAGACTGCCGGAATGTATAGGGATCTAATACAAGCTAGACAGAGCTGCTAGGGTGCTGCCTAGGCCTTGGTAAGCTTTGTAAAGGTACAAAAGTTACTAGTACAGGTATTCACATTCATTCGAAAACGTTTCCATTCGGATTCTAAAAATTTTAAACACATTTTTAGAATCTCAGTAGTATTCATAAGTTTTTAAGAGTGATTCATTCTTCCGATCGGATTTATACTCGATTTCCTAATCCAAAATGTAGACAAGTAGACCGAGATTCGAATAATTCGAGCTTGAAATTTGTGGGATCCGATCGGAAACATTTCCGAATGATTGTGAATAGCACCGCTGGACCAAGTTTTGGGTCATGAATGGCATAGCAGTTATAGAAATTACGGTACTGCTAGATGTAGTAAATAGACTATTAAATCGTTTTCCATTCCCAACCAAGTTGCCGTTTACCACTAAACTAGTTCTATTAAAAACACAATTCTAACAAGCACGTGATTTTCAACATTAAATTTAGGCAATGTTAAGCATTACCTAAATGCCTTCTCTTCTTGTCCTTGACACTTTTGAAACAATATAAAGCGCAAAATTCAAATTAAAAACTCGAGAGTCTTGTAAACTTGAAAAAAAAAAACACTTTTCACAAAAAATAAAATTCATAAGATAACTTACTGTTCATTTTGACTGCACTGTGTCTAGTGCCACTGTCGCGATCCACGACAAAAGTAAGATACATAAACGAAAGCCTTCAATTTTATCCAGATCATGGTATCGTGGTTTTGATAAAAGCAAGTGGCTCCAGCTAGATATTTTCAAGATATTGTCGATCAACAGCTTATCTGCTTAAGCCGCGGTTCCGCTGCCGCGACTGAATAATCTTAGTTGTCGTGAGACGGGATTTTATTATTCAAACAGAATGCAGATGCTGACAATGCCTGCCTGTGTTCCAGCTTTATGGAAATCCATTTGATATTTAGCTGGAATTGAATATTTACGTTGAATTACAAATTTCGTAATTTGAGTCTGAATTTTAATTATTTCCCCAATTCAGAAATTGTGATTCTTATTTGTCTTAATCTATAGATTTCTTCTCAAATTGCTCGGGTTCGTCCGCTAAGTTCGTTTTACATTTACTGTGCCCGAATCCACAAAATGATCGACGCGTCTTCTTAACGAAACTATTGCTTTAATTCAGGTAAGCAATTTCTTCAATAAAGTTATCGTAAAACCTTGACTCTTGTCATGTGAGTGCACGCTAGATGCGTATGCGTGTTACTATATAGAGACTTGCACGACCAAATCAGCCGACGAGTTTGAACGGTTATTTGTTTGCACACTTTGCTTAGGCTAGTCATACACACTACGGTTTACAGGAGAGGTCTCCGTCTACCTATATGTCACTCAAAAATATGATTTTCGATTTTCTTCGGTCACTTAGAGGCCTACCATGACATATTAAAGCCATGATGGATCCATTTTGTTTCCGACGCTGCGCGACCATGGACCTTAATGCGCGGCGATACGATTCGCGGTTGTGCGAATCTGATGGTAAGATGTCACAGTAGGCCCCATGCGCTGATTTCAACTCAAACTTTTTCAACACCCGCCTCGATGTATTGCGTAGACACACTTGCTCAGGTAGACCTCTTCTCAATCGTAGTGTGTGTGATGAGATTTATGGTAGATAAGTAAATAATTACCCATATTACCGATCTGTAGTACCGTTCGAGCAATCTGATATCTTTTAGTGATCTTTTGGTGAGCATTTAGTGATCACGCCCATCGATTCTACATAGGTAGTTACAGCAAGTAGGTAGATAAAATTCTTGAAATCGCAATCAATATACGTCATTTGCATTGCTACAGCTGTGGATCAACTGCTCAAGATAACTTCTGGGAAACCAGCACTACTTATCACTGCAGTGCTGGACAAGTAGCATTCTTGGAACAATACAGTACGAATGTGGAATAACTCATCTAACCTTACTTTATAACTTGAGTTGCTTAAATAGATTCTATAAATTTTAACACAATATCTTGTTAAATTGAGATAGACAGGAATCTACTTTAAATACTCGTAGATGAGATAGCAGTTAAGACATTATTTCTGTACTTACATTTCCTATGAATAGCCAGTAGCCATAAACCAAGGAATCGCATTAAATTTTATAAAATAGGGAGAGTCGTGCATTCGGATGATGCTAAATTAATTAAGTACTTAGCTATCATCTTTAGATAGGTTATTTATTTATTTATTCTCATTGGTCATGTACCTATCTATCTACTTTGTAATACGAGTCTGTAATTCGTTTCTGAACACCTAAGTGTAAATGTAATACCTAAGTAATACCTTCTTTATATTTTTTAGCTTATAGCTCAGAACATCTAATAAGTATTAGAATAAGTACCTTAAAGGCATATTTAGGTGTACTAATATGGACAAATGCTTTTGAATTACCCGAATTATTTGATTAAATGGTCCGAAAAAACTCATAAATATTTGAAACGCAAGGAAAGCCAAAGCAAAAGATACGAAGACTAATTTTAACGCAAGGTTAATTGGCTCAGAATTTAAATCTTACATGTCCCTCTAATGTCATGTTACTTCAAGGTTAGCTTGTAACTCGTGGTGGCACAAGACGAGCACTAGCGCACTTGTAGCGCCTCACTCAACTACCGTCTTTGTACTTCTTCACTTTACAATACTTCAAGGCTAGAGTGAATAAGTACCTTATAGGTCGTCGTGCTCCATCTTAGACCACAACGTCGCTTAACATCAGGCGAGTTGGTGGTCAAACTCCGACCTATACTGCATAAAAAAAACGATTTATCACTTAACATCTGAAGAGCAGTTCACTCCGAGTTAAAAAGTTAACTTAAGCTTCTGTAAGTGGCCCATAAACTACAATGGACTAATAAAATCACCAAGATAGCAAACATTTTCATAAAAACCCCACGTTTCTAGGTTTTTCTCTGCAAATCATTAATGACAGTGGCAACGAACTTATCAGCTCTTATCATTGAACAGTGTATCAGAAGAACTTCTGTCAATTTGAGATATATGTATATGATAAGTAGATGTCACGTTTGAACAGATCTAAGGAAAATTTTTCGTTGTTGCATAAAATACGTTGCGTTTTTTAATGTATCAGCATAGCGTAGAAAAATGATTTTACTAAATATTAAATTTATCTTGGCCTAAAAATAAGTTTATCTGATATAAACACTATAGTACCTGGATGGCCGAGCTTTGCTCGGTATTTTTTTTTTTTTTTAATTGTGTTTTTTGGATAATAAACAATTGATTTTAGTCTAACCTCAAAGCAAACACTCATTGACTTCGTGTTACTTAACAACGCCATCTGCTGTTGTGTCGTTAAAGCAATTAGTTGCTCACATAAATAGTAGTATTATTATTCGCCAATAGATGTCAGGAAGAGTCATATTTTTCAGTTGAGATTGATTATCGATAAAACACGAATAAAATGATATTTTCTAAAAATGATTCCTAGCTAGATCGATTTATCGCCCCCGAAACCCCCTATATACTAATTTGTATGAAAATCGTTGGAGCCGATTCCGAGATTCCAATTATATATATATATATATACAAGAATTGCTCATTTAAAGGTATAAGATTCGCCTGTTTTGTCCCATTGTTGCTCAACAATGCCCAACAAAAGGACTCCTGTTCTTTGCTTCGATGGGCCAATCCATGATCTAAAAAAACAAGTTCTCGCATTCCGGGAGCAAACACGCAATGACGTCACTCGTCATAGTAATCGTCTTCTTCGAACTATTTAAGTCCAGTCATTATATACACTTGAAAATGCAAATGAACCGAGAAAGCCAAATTTGGAATAGGGGCCTACAAAACTTAACTTCAAATTGTCGACCAAAATAACTAAATAACCGTGCGATAAACCGTGCGAGCGGTTAAATCGAAACCGGGCACAGACTTACCGACTTTACGGTGCTCTCGGTGGTTACTCTAGAGCTCGTAATTTAGGTCGAAAAATAAAAAATAAGTAAGTTGTAGAGCGTTTTCAGATCTGAAAAGCTTCTACAACTTTGGTTCCATACATTTTTTTGATAAATTTCACGAGAAGAAAGAAAATAGCAAAAACCAATTTCACTCTTTAAATCTTCGTTTTTTCTCGATCGTCGATATCTCCGTCACGATGCACGATACGAGAAAAATGTACAGAATCATAATTGTACGAGTATGTATGTATAGATCGTGGAAAAATCAAGAAAACTCTTATTCCATAAAAATTTCGTATCTCAGCGACCCATAATTTAAAAAAAAAAAAACAAAATTTATCCAAAATTTGGCGTTTTTTAGTTTATTTGTATTTCTATTCTTTTTTCCCGACGTGAATAATTGGAATTTTTGTAAATTATCAAGTATCGTTAGTAACTTGCAAGTATCGATTGACGTAACTTCGTGTTGCGCACATGACCATTTTTGACCCGGAATGCTGTACCTGGCGGAGTATTTTATTATACCATTTTCGTGAGCGTCGAGCTCGACTTTACACTTCTCTTAGAGTCGGCCGAGTACTTTTACACTTAAAACTAGGCTAGTCAAGTCACTGGGATGCCGGATAATGACCTTTGACATGGACATAACTACATAAAAAGAATATGATACATAGTAAGTTAGGCACTACTGTAACTATAGTACGTTCATTTTCACCTTTTTAATAAGTAATTGATGCGACGCTAGGACCGCTAAGTATGTTTAATAAAGTATATGTAAGCTCTTAAGAAAGTATGATTTCATTAAGATTCTGTTTTTTCTCAAAGCTATACAAGCTGTATGTATGTATTGTATAGCTGTATACAGCCGTTAATATTACGCATCTACTTGCGTAGGAAAGGATACTCTTAAGTATTTTATGTGAAACTCAAATATTTATCTCGTTTGCAATCAGAAAAAATGTATTTCATATCTTTATTTTTCAAGTGTGTTTGTCGGTTTCCATTGTTTATATTGTTACATAATAGAATGTACTCTTTCTTATTGGTACAGTTTTGCCTTGTTACTCCTTATATATGAGTCATATAATCAAGTACATTTATACCAATGTATTCGATTCCATGATTCATTGAGTTTAAGAGTATCTAATAAAGGATGTTGTTATCTGACAAACTGAAAACCTACAATAAAATTGAATCCAGGACATCAGAATGTATAGTAGATAGATATTTTTATTAGATTTTGTGGTGAATGTTGCTCCGCTACAAGATACCTAGGATAAAGGTACTATCGTTGGCGCTTGAGTCTAGAAAGGTAATATAGTAGTAGGTACTTATAGTGCATATAGTGCATTTACTCATGTAATGCCTTCATACCTACAGCCCTTTTATAGATAGGTAGGTACCTAAATAGATATAGGTAATTTTATATGTTTGTGGCGTAAATTTGTTAATTTTATAATTCCATGATTCTTATAATATACTTATATAAGACAACTAAAATATACAAGTCGTAGATGCATAATTTGATGCTTTATTTTTATGTACCATAGGTTGGCGTTTGACCACCAACTCGCCTGATGTTAAGCGACGTTGTGGTCTAAGATGGAGCACGACGATCTATAGGTACTTATTCACTCTAGCCTTGAAGTTTTGTAGAGTGAAGGAGTACAAAGACGGCAGTTGAGTGAGGCGCTACAAGTGCGCTACTGCTCAGACCCGTCTTCGGAACGGTTACAGCGGATTACATCCCGAAACACGACTAAGTCATTTCACGGCATGGCTTGGTCCGGTGGGTGGTAACTAGCCACGGCCGAAGCCTCCCAGAGTTTGCTACCCGGTTAGCACTACCCGGGGACCACGTGTAGGGAATCAGAATAGAGTACACTCCTACGGACGTGGGTAGCTCAGTCCCCAAAAATGGTTTATTAAATTAATAAGGTTAGTTTGATTTCATACTTAATGTTCTTATTTACCTACGCTTTAGTTTCTGTGATCTGTGGTACTTACCTAAGTTCAACTAAATAAACTTCAATTAAAGTAATTTACTAATGAATCTTATTAATTACTCTTAAAAGTCCCGCGACGCTCTGCAATTTCCATACCATCGCGCCTGTCAAATTATAATGAAATTTAGCATGTACAATTAAATAAACTATATCTCCGCCGCGCCCCAATGTTCTTGGTTTTTTAAAAAAAACGTCCTCAAGAGAAAATAGAGCTATGGAAAATATCCGCATTTTTAAGGGGTCACTTTTGACCGATTTATTTAATAGACAGACATAGCAAATCAAAAATCCTTTTAAAAAAACCTTTTAAGGGAGCTTTTCTATATCATTAGCTTTTAAATGAATCCATAATACAAGGGAAATTATTAGTTATTTAAGAATGATTACAGAAGTGCAAATCATAAAAAAACTAAAATTGTACTTTGTCACTCAGTAGGTAACTTTAGAGGCTCGTCAGTATCATTACTTGCTCTCTTCGCTTGTAGTCTTCTTCTAGACGAAATGGCTATAGAATACCTTAAGCCAATGCGAAGTTAGTCTAAAGTGGTCACCGGACTCTTAAGTGTTAGTGTTAGCAATAGTTAAAATTGACTTAAGACTAATTAATATATTTGATACGTCTTTTAGTTCTAGTTATTTGGCGCGCTATACTTACAAAAGTTAGTTAGCAACAAGCTTACAACATCAAAGGTAAAAAAGTTTTTTAAATTAAAAATTGCAACCCCTACGATTCTGGAAGCTATTTCACAATAAAGTATTGCAGCCATCGATTAGTTAACACAGATATCTCTTAATTATTATGAAATTCTTATAGCCGGCGTGAAAAATATTCAAATTATTTATTGCTGTACTACGCCACCACTTACGGTTATGTTAAAATAATAATAATAAATTTGGGACACTTTCACACACGTTCGCCTGACCCTAAACTAAGCAAAGCTTGTACTATGGCTGCCAGAGACTGATATGCATACTTAGATATTTTAAAATACATACTTAAATAAATATTAACACCCAGACATAGAACAAACACAAATGTTCATTACAGAAATGTTTGCCTTAGGTGGGAACCGAACCCACGCCCCCAAGCTCAGAAGGCAGGTTCACTACCAGCTAAGCCACCGAGGTAGTAACTGTTGAAACTGTTGAATTGCTTTGTAAGTACAAGATTTAGTTGACAGATAACTTTGTAAACTTGCAAAATTTACGACTTGTAGGTTAAAGTACCTTTTACACTTTTGAGAGCTTTGAAATTTTAAAATCAGTCATTTGAGACGTCTAGTGGATAATCACTCTATGGCAGCGACCTATTCAGGTTTCACTACTAATTGAAAGTTCGTGTATTTTATTCCGAATTTATTTTAACCGTGTTTATTCTGAAATAACTCACAGAAATGGTAGAGTCAGGTAATTGATTATTTTACGCTCACCACGAAAGTTGGTAGAGTCTGTTGGGAAAAAGAACAAAGCAAGCACACTAAAAGCACTTTGAGACACATATCAGTTAGTAGCAATTGCTCTTCAATTGCATGTTTTCATGCTAGTAACGAGCATGTCTGGGAACCTTCTGTGTCTATCTGTGCTTACGGTTACCGATTATGCTTTCTCAGTATTTTAGGACATCCCTTAACGTCGTCCCCCGAGGGGGCTGGCAGAGGTGTAATACAACACCCACACTTCGCCGGACGATATTCAGTCCCAAATGTGACAGGAGGCGAGCCTGTCGTCATACACCGGGCTCCAGTCATGTAGCAGATGACATTTGTACAATACGCACATATGCTCAAACAATGAACAACGGCTGGGTTCGAACCCGCTCCCTCTGGCTTGAGAAGCGGGCTTTCTCCTAACTAGGCTGCCATCGCTTTCCATTAGGACATCCTGTTATTTCTAATCTGACAGTACTTACTATTATTAAGTGAATCGCTTTCTATTTAGGAAAGTGGGAAAAGGATGGCACTATTCAAACTTGTAGTAAGGCTGTATTTTGGGAAATTGTTAAAAAATTGTTCCATCTCTTTTAAATGTCACTGTTACACGAGTATAGGTACGTGTTTGAAAATGCTATCTCGGAATGTCAGTTCTAGTGATAATAAATATTAATTTCATTGAATATGGTGGAAATGTCGAGAGGCACAGTTAATATTCATGATAAGTCCTCTTAGATACTTAATTAAAGTTAATATAATATCTCATAATTTATGAAGGCTAGCTATCTATTCCCACCGGACCAAGACTTCCTTATCATTTTTTATTTGTTATAAGCTTTTTTAATAAATTAGCTGATGACATAGCGCAATAATAAATATGTTAACTTACTGCCGACGTTAGAAAACTATTAGTTAATTTAAAAATTAACTGAGTATTCCGTTACACAGTAAACGACTTGAAAACTTTAGTCAACGAGCATTATACAGTATGCTATGAAAACCCTGTTGCATAATTGGTACCTACACACACTTATAAGTATTCATGCAAAAACTAAAAAAAAAATGCATGTTAAAAATAGCAAGAGTTATGATCGGTTTAAGAATGCAAGAATAAAGGAAATTTCACAGAATGTTAACAAATCTGTATCATATATAACTATATATGTTGGAGACTTTTATTCTAAGAGAGTAGCGGCACGACGCGAATAGTTTACAAATAAAACCGACGCGATTAGTGTCTGCGCTTGCGGTCGGCGACCACTTTAGACTAACTTCGCATTGGCTTAAGGTTTTCTATAGTAATTTCGTCTAGAAGAAGACTACGACCGAGAGCGCAAGTAATGATACTGACGAGCCTCTAAAGTTACCTACAGAGTGACAAAGTGCAATTTCAATTTTTTTTTATGTGTTTGTAATTCTGTAATCATTCTTCAATAACTAAATATTTCCCTGGTACTATAGATTTATTTAAAAGCAAATTATGTAGACAACCTCCCTATGTAAAGGGATTTTTAATTTGCTTTGTCTATCTTTTGAATAAGTCAGTCAAAAGTAACCCCATACAAATGCGGATATTTTTCATAGCTCTACTTTCTCTTGAGAACGATTAAAAAAAACAAGAACAAATGGGTGGAGATATAGTTCATTTAATTGTACATGCTAAATTTCATCATAATCTGATTGGTTTCCAAGAAATTTGACAAGCGTGTTTGTATGGAAATTTCAAAGCGTCGTGGGACTCTTAGGGAGTGTGTTAAAATGTTTCATAGTCAATATTTAATTTTAAAATAGCACAATTTTATTGTATCCTGCAGTCGATACTGGATGCGCACTTCGCGGACATAACAGGGTTTTTGTAACATCCTGTATAAACATAGTTATGAACAAATTGAAAAACCCTTATTTTTTTAGAATCCCTCAATTTACTAAAATAATAAGTAAGTAATAACCTGTGGCTATATGAGCTAAAACCTTCGGACAGACACCAAACATATACGAAAGCATTTTTGCCAAAGCTGAAACGTACTTATATAGATGCTTCGCTTGCTCGGTCTATAAACTGGCTGACACCTATGAATAATTAACTAGGTCCTAATTAATTTAAATATTTTAATTTTATTCGGAGTTTCTCTGCGGGATCGAATCAGGAATGAGGAGATCCGTAGACGAACCACAGTTACCGACAGAGCCCAGCGGATTGGCAAGTTGACATGGCAGTGGGCAGGGCACATAGCACGAAGGACTGATGACCGATGAGGTCGGTTCTCGAGTGGAGACCACGTTCCGGCAAGCGCAGCGTAGGACGTCCACCCACAAGGTGGACGGATGACATTGTCAAGAGCGCAGGATCGCGCTGGATGCAGGCCGCTACCAACCCGTCTTATTGGAGATCTATGGGGGAGGCCTATGTCCAGCAGTCCTATGGCTGATGGACGAATTAATTTAAAAGGTTGACTGACACTGCCTCGGTGGCTCAGTTGGTAGTCAACTTGCCTTCTGAGCTTGGGGGCGTGGGTTCGATTTCCATCTAGGGCAAACATTCATATGATGAACATTTGTGTTTGTTCTATGTCTGAGAGTAATTATCTATTTATGTACGTATTTAAAAGTATCTAAGTATCTATATCAGTCTCTGGCAGCCATGGTCCAAACTTTGCTTAGTTTAGGGTCAGGCGACCGTGTGTGCAAGTGTCTCTAATTTATTTATTTATTAATTACACTTTGGCATGAGATAAATAAAGAAGTTTTTTTTTTAAATGTAGAATAGGTCGGCGTTTGACCACCAATTCGCCTGATGTTAAGCGACGTTGTGGTCTAAGATGGAGCACGACGACCTATAAGGTACTTATTCACTCTAGCCTTGAAGTTTTGCAAAGTGAAGAAGTACAAAGACGGCAGTTGAGTGAGGCGCTACAAGTGCGCCACTGCTCAGACCCGTCTTCGGAACGGTTACACCGGACTACATCCCGAAACACGACTAGGTCATTTCACGGCATGGCTTGGTCCGGTGGGTGGTAACTAGCCACGGCCGAAGCCTCCCACCAGAGTTTGCTACCCGGTTAGCACTACCCGGGGACCACGTGTAGGGAAGCAGAATAGAGTACACTCCTACGGACGGGGGTAGCTCAGCCCCCAAAAAGTACTTCCTATTTAAGTGAAAAGCAACGCTCGACTGCCCAACTCAAAACAGGAAGTTTAAATTCCATTAATTTTAAAGACGTTTCTTGTTTTGGGAGATATGTAACACACAGGTAAAGCTTGTTATTATTTTACGCGTAGGAAGTCATTGTGGTCCTCGCTTGGGGGAAATATAGAATAAGCAGCTTTTATTGTAAGATAGTACTTTATACTTTGCTAATATGATAATAGCACAAACTTTTTTTGACGATTTAATTACGCTACATAAAAAAAAAAAACAAATCGGGACACTTTCACACACGGTCGCCTGACCCCAAACTAAGCAAAGCTGCTATGGCTGCCAGAGACTGGTTTACTTAGATATTGTTAAATACATACTAAAATAGATATTAACACCAAGACATAGAACAAACACTAATGTTCATCACATTAATTGTCCTAGGTGGGAATCGAACCCACGCCCTCACGCACAGAAGGCAGGTTCACTACCAACTGAGCCACCGAGGGAGTCAAAGTCAAAGTCAAAATGTTTTTATTCAATTTAGGTATCAAAGATACACTTATGAACGTCAAAGTTATTTAAATAGGCTCGACCGCCTTGTTCGGACAAAAAGCCTCTACTCAGAAGAAAAGGCAAGAAACTGAAGTCAAAAACATTACACTGTGTAGTGTATATCCTAGCCACCTACATAATCCATCTTTTTTATTGTTGCCGGCTGTGCCATACAGTGCACCAACATACATAAAAAAGGAAATTCCCATAAGCCATGATCCAAAACCACAAGGTCTAGCGCTCCGAGAGTTGTCACCCAAGTACGTCACTCATAGTGTATAGTCATCGTCTTTCTGTACTTGACTTACCTGTGTATCTTATTGTTATATGTCGCAGCCAACTTGCGTAATCAGCCGTTCGACATAATTACGAGTATCAGTTTAAATTTAGCAACGATTTTAAAACTACAAAAAAAGTTTTGATTACAAAATGGTCCAACAGAGTTGACACCTAATCTACATGATCCTGCATTGGAAATAAAAACCGACGTACCTATTATTAAAACACCTTTTTTGAACCTAAATATCAAAAAATAAATAAATGACATATTAAGTACTTTAGTAAATGTCCATCCACCGAACTCAAGTTTTATTTTATTTTATTTTATTTTATTTTATTTTATTGTACAGGGAAAACAGACGGCTGCTAATTTTACACAGTAGTTAAACGATAAGTGTTAACACAAAAGCCAAAGTAGTTTTCACTTATAAACACTTAAACAGTTAGTTACAAGTAAAAAAAACCCTCTAAAAATACATAAATTAATTAAGTACCTCATACAAATACTTATATTTACAAAATTATTTTTTATTATTTAAACGTTTATTTGCCATTTTATTTTTTGTAGAACCATATTTCACTTTTGTTGAGTCAAAGAACTGTTTAGAAATGAAATTGTTAAAAGTAAACTTACTAAACCACCAACCAACATTGCACAATAATTCAGGACCTAATAGTTAAATAATTCAATATCAAACTATTTTCCATTGAAATCTTTTCATTGACTAAATAAAAAATTTATAAAGCACCTGCTTAGTTATAGTGTCGTTTGGTTTTATTGCTATCCACCGGGTCCAGGCATCGTTACATAAAATCACGTCACGTGACCCGCACATTGATGGGCGGAAGTGTGTTGCCAGTGGGAGAGAAATTTCCGTACTGATGGAGGAAACATGTTTAAGCTACTTATCAATTTTATCCCGTCCGTAGGACACATTCAGGGGCTGCCTGTTTCATTTGCGACAACTTTTCGTTTTTCGATTGAGGGAGGCCTTTAAGAGCTCCATTGTATAGATGTGGAAGGAGGGAGTCTAGATGACGGTATTCAAAAGCAGAGCTGACACTATCGACACCCTGAAAATTCGTCTCTTTATCAGTTCAGCAAACTGGCTGAAGTTCAAAATGGAAATCTGAATTACGACCGTAGCCATATGGCTACGGTCAGAACTGAAATTTCTCTATAAAGATTATCAGTCGGAAATTTGAAAGGTTAAAAAGTTTGATTGGTTCGCACCAATTTTTTAATTGTGTGAACATACGCGCGTATTCCAGTGTGCTACACTACATGAGTAGCACCCGGTGTATGGCGACAGACTCCCCCCTTGTCAAATTTGGGACTGAAAATTGTCCGGCGAAGTGTAGATGTTGTATTACACCTATGCCGGGAAAGAAGTGACGATATGTTATATGACGATAAGTTCGTTCGCTAAAAAAGGAAGGGAAAAGTTACATACTGGCAACCCCAGTTTAAAATCTATGTTTAAGATACGAACGACATCATTGTTTTAAATGGCATCCGGAGATTACTGATAAAATACACCTACAGTAAAAATTTAAAGTTCAGCGGCACGCGAGGGCGTCATGGTTGGTTTATGGTTTACTCTATCACGACGGCTGCAACCCCTTTAATAAATAAACGAACAATCTCCATAGCCAAATATCTTTTCGCGTCAAAAATTACCTTGGAAATACAATTGTGAAAAAAATCTCCATTCTTAAACAAAAATTAGGTAAGACCTACGTTAAAAATTTACTTGATGACTCCAGAAATTAGCGCATTTAACAATAAGTACATACCTATTGTTTATTAATCCTGCATATCCTAATACTAACTTCGTAATCCTTAATACTGAATAACGTTTTTCCTTTTTTTTTTTGTTTTTTTAAGATATTTTAAGATTTATTATATTTATTAAGACTTTCACGCCTCTACTACTCAACCGATCACTCATGAAAATTTGCAAACACGTCGTCGGTGGTACGGAAAAGGATCTAGGGTACTTTTAATCCCAAAAATAAATGACGGTTCCTGTGGGACCTCGGGTGAAACCGCAGTGCTCAGCTAGTAGGTATTATGAAGGCGAAAGTCTGTCAGCATGTATTTGTATAGTTTGTCAGTAGTTCACGCTCAAACAGATGGACCTATTTGAGTTAACGTAATCGTAACGAAGATAGCGCCCAGGAACATAGGCTAATTTATGTTCACGAATATTTAAGAGGGCTGCGACGCTCTGAAATTTCCATACAGACGCGCTACTCAAATTTCTTGAAAACCATTTGTCAGATTATGATGAAATTTAGCACGTACAATTAAATTAACAATATCTCCGCCCCTATATTATTGGTTTCTTTTAAAACGTTCTCAAACGAAATTAGAACTATGAAAAAATCCGCATTTTTAAGAGGTCGCTTTTGACTGATTTATTCAATAGGTAGACAAAGCAAATCATAAATTCAATTACATAGGGAGGTTGTCTACATCATTAGCTGTTAAATGAATCCATAATACAAGGGAAATTCTTAGTTACATAAGAATGATAACAGAAGTGCAAAATTTAAAAAAAAAATTGAAATTGCACTTTGTCACTCTGTAGGCAACTTTAGAGGCTCGTCAGTATCATCACTCGCTCTCTTCGCTCGTCTTCTTCTACTAGACGAAATGGCTATAGAATACCTTAAGCCAATGCGAAGTTAGTCGTAGGTCGCCTAGGTCGAAATTAGTTAGGTCGCCGGACTCTTAACTCCGGCGGGCGCAGCTATTAGGTTTTGTAAATTCCGAGTAACGTTGATAGCGCCCAAGAACTTAAGCTACTTTTGGACTGCGAATATCTAACTCCACCGGGCGCAGCTGGTAGGTTTTGTAAGTCCCTAATTTAGATAGAAGTATCCATTTAAATTTATTGACGACAGGTGTGGTCGATTATGAGGCATTATTGTGTAGACCTGCGTAGACAGAATAACAAAGCTTTCAAATACGTGCCTTGTAAAAATGCTGTTGCCACGTCTGGGCGAGACGATATTTTTCTCTTTTAAAATTACGATGTATCGTAAACTCACATTTTATTAAAAAGAGTGTTAAGACTATTCCGGATGTTGAGGTAATAGAACCTACATCAAATATCTACGTCATGAGCTAGTCTTATCAATTCACCTAATTATATAGGAGCATAGCATTTAATTTTGCTTTCGTTATTTCTATTCAATGTAAGTTTTGTTAATTTCTTTCTAATTAAAATCTTTACTATAATATTTTAAATGTGAAAGCGTGGATGTTTGTTATGCTTTCACGCAAAAACTACTTGACGAATCATTATGAAACTTTGTACACATATTCTGGGAGGTACTAGAAGTGACATAGGGTACTTTTTATTTAAAAAAATACTTTTTACAAAAATTAAAAAAAATGTTGTCAACAAATATCAACATTTTGCCACTTCAGCGCCATATTATATTTGCGAAAGAGAGTTTGTTTATTGGTAACGCTTTCACGCCCTAACTACTCAACCGGTCGTCATGAAATTTTACATTCACGTTATCTGAGTTACAGAAAAGGACAGGGTATTTTTTATCCCGAAAAAATTAACGGTTCCTGTGGAACCGCGGGTGAAACCGCGGGGCGCAGCTAGTTATATCATAAATGCGAAAATTTTGGATGGTTGGGTGAATGGATGGATGTTTGCTACTCAATCGCACTAGAACAGCTGAACGGGATTTGGATATAATTCAGCGAGTAATTATAGTTTGGAATAGCACATTTTAGATAGTTTACTTTTTTACCGCTGGGAACTCCTGAAAGCGCAGCTAGTAATTTCAATAAAACTACTTATAAATGTATGTCAGATATATGTTATTATTTATCTTATGTTATTTTTTCTGTCATTTTTATTTATGGTAAAATAAAATTGTGCAATACTTTTATTCCGTTCAAAATGTACATAACGTAGCCATTTTTATCAAATAAAAAACTAACGGCTACTTCAATAAAACTAAATAAAAACTTTGTTAAAATAATTAAAATTATAATTAAAAGTAAAGATAATTTTATTATTATTAAATACCTATGGTTCTACCTTATTTGTTTTATTGTTTTGTTTAACATGTTTGACTGACAAGCACCTAAAGTCCAGATGATGAAAAATCTCTGGTGACTACCCACACAGATGACAAGTGTAATGAAGGAAGACGCATATTCCGTTCAGTCCCTTTCAGTAAGGATATACGATCCCATCAGCTCTACATGGAACGGCACTCGACTACTAATAGTTCTGATTTTAAGAGCGGCCACTGCAAACTAGCAAACTGTTGTTTATGTCTCTTTTATGGCGTTTGACATCAGACCTTTCTCTCTGTAAAGAGTGTGTGTGCGTTTTCTAGACCCGGCTACACGCTCAATTGCAAAAAATCCAATTTACACAAACAAACACGTGCGCTAAGACGACAAAACAGTATGGTAGCATTGGCTTGCACAAAATACTCATTTGCACAAATCAATGCACAAATTGGTTGTGCCTGTAAGACGCTGCATGTAGCCGGGCTTTGCTCGTTACACTGTTTCTCGTAAGCAAATCGCTGTCGTGTGGACACCACACAAGTGTTTCATGTCATTTGCGCCAATATTTGCATAATTTTGAATTATTATTTTTTTGCATGAAAGTCGCTGCGTAACCGGGCCTTATATGAAAGGCTTGTGCTTGGAACAGAGCAGTTTTAGTGATAAGGCTGATAACTGTTGCACTAATTTCAAGCGCTGCCATTTTTTTGTGTGATTTATGGTGTGAACGATGAAGAGTTTCATCTATCTAAAGTACAATACAATACAATACAATACAATACAATACAATACAATACAATACAATACAATACAATACAATACAATACAATACAATACAATACAATACAATACAATACAATACAATACAATACAATACAATACAATACAATACAATACAATACAATACAATACAATACAATACAATACAATACAATACAATACAATACAATACAATACAATACAATACAATACAATACAATACAATACAATACAATACAATATATCTTTATTGCACACCAAAAACTACATGAAAATCTTAAAAACTAAAATACATTTTTCGGCAGTACAAGGGCGACCTTATCGCCTAAAGTATGTAGGTAATAGGTCCTTGCTCAGCCGGGTATATATAATTTGTCCAGATGCTACAGAGGAGGTCGTATACACACTGAGTCTGAGTGACTGAGTCACCGAGTCATAGTCACTGAGTATTTAAGCCACCTGAAGACCGCTAATGTGTCTTAGTGGTTGTTATACGACGAACAACCGAAGCCTATAGTCCACGTGTGTCATCCGCAACACGGTAGCGTTTATAGTATTAGACACTTGCAGAAGTCTGTCCAAAATAACAGGGTGAAATAATTGAAGTAGCAAAAGAATTAGGACTTAGCCTAAGTAGTTTTTGTTAGCAAAGTAAGTTTTTAGGGAATCTGATCTTGCTACAGTGGAATCTGAACTGCGTGTTTGTACGAGATGACGAAATAAAAAGACAGCACAGAAATATGCACACTTGTTTCTTTATTGAACTTTTTAAGTATTTGTCACATTGATAATGATTTTGACATTTTTGAAATATGAACTATGCAGAGATTAATTAGACCTTTTAGGTTACATCACGGCTAGACGGCTAGGAGGCAAATCAAAGGACTATAACTTGAGTGACATAAGAGCATAGACACTCTCTACCGGATACGGACGCAGTTCAGAAATTGCCATAAATCTGCGATTCTATTATATCTATGAAATGGGATACCAATATTATTGTCAACAATTTTTCGCGTCTAAGATACTTAAATTCACCCGAGTTTAATCACCTTTTTTGACGTACTGGACACCTCCAGTACGTCAAAAAAGGGCCCATTATATATTTCATTTGAAATATATAATGGGTGCTCAGATAAACCTATCACGTCTAATAGATTGCGGTTATATTTTTTGGTTGTATTTACTCAAAATTTTGTTCCATCCTCTAAGTAATTATTTTTGCGATGTCGCTCTCCGAAAATACTCCACTCAGAGATAAATTTTGATTCTCGCCAATATCTCAGATGCATTTCTATACACACATACATACACATTTCTACATACACATTTCTACATACACATTTCTATTATACTTAATGTACCCTTGATCACCTGGGTGATCCGGGTGAACAAAGTTTACTAAAAGTGCACTTAATGCACCCAGGTGATTAAACTCAGGTGAATTAAGTATACTACGCGCAATTTTTACGGAAGTTAGATAAGTAGATTTTATTTTGATCAAACTGCCCAAAAAGAGGAAAGTGTTTACGATTTTTCTAATTTCCGATCTTTATTATCACTTCATTATGTTTATTATTTCAATCTCAAATAAAGTTAATCCAGCAAGACCGGGTGTTCGCAGAAACAGTCTGGTTCCGGCTTTCCGTTGAGATCACAAAGACGTGTATTTATGCAAGGCGCCGAAGAAAGAATTACCCATGGCATAATTATGTACTTCACCAGGTAAAGCATTCAGAAACACGTAGTGACGTCCATCGATGCTTAAGCGGGACCGACATAAGTCATTTACAACAAGTTCGAACGATGACATTATGTATTTTCAGAATGCAAGACCTTGTTTTTTTGGATCATGGAATAACCAAATTTCAATAAAACAAGTTACACATTAGCTATTTACTTATATTTAGATATATGTGACCCACAATAAGTAAGTTTTACGTTAATAACAAAGGCATGATAATCCTGTCGCATAAAAATCCTAATTAACAGTTTGGCGAGTATGGTCGTTATTTCGCTATGAGATCGTAAAGGTCGAGTGTGATTACCCTATAATCTGGAGGTTCGCAATTTTCACGTTTTTTATTAAGCAATCAGATACGACGTGAGGTTAGTTCATTAGGTTTGACTTGTAGCGCTCTGCGGCTTTGCTTGGAAAATTAAAATATTTTTTTTTACTAAAAAATTAAAATAGCGATGATAGTCTAGTTGGAGAAGGCCCGCCTCTTAAGCCAGAGGGAGCGGGTTCGAACCCAGCCGACGGCACGCACCACTTTGTTCATTGTGTGAACATATTATGTGCGTATTGTAAATCATCTGCTACATAACTGGCGCCCGGTGTATGGCGACAGGCTCATCCCCTGTCACATTTGGGACTGAATATCGTCCGGCGAAGTGTGGGTGTTGTATTGCACTTGTGCCAGCCCCCTCGGGGAAAAGCGTGACGATATGTATGTATGTAAAAATGTCAGAAAAAGTCGGGTGTGTTTCTGTGTTTTCGTGATCGATAAATTTACATGGTACGGTAAATTGAACAATATTTAAAAACCGGCCAAGTGCGAGTCGGACTCGCGCATAATAGGTTCCTTACCATTATCTATAAAAACGACAAAAAAAAACATGTTTCTTGTAGGGGGCCCTTCAAATATTTATTTTATTCTGTCTTTTAGTATTTGTTGTTAGAGCAGAAATACATCATCTGAGAAAATTTCAACAGTCTAACAATCGCGGTTCATGATATACAGCCTGGTATCCGACGGCCAGATGGACGGACTGCAGAGTAATAGTAATAGGGCCCCGTTACCCTTTGGGGACGGAACCCTAAAAATGAAAGTCAGGTACGATAATATAAAAAGTATCAACTCAATTTATTAATTCTAACTATGAACCTAAATAGTTTTGCATTGAGACATAAACTATGCCTATGTAGCTTAGCTGTAAGTTTCTACTCTCATACTAAACTTCATAAGCTTAGCTGGCTGGTAGGACTTCGCAAAGTCCGTCTGAGGAATCATCTTTCTCAGTTATTCAACCGCTGAGCAGTAACTACATTACTGCATGTGTTCCGGATTGAAGAGCAATGTTTCAAGTGAAATCATAAGATTGTAAAGAAATGTAATGGTAAATTTTTCGAGGATATTAATTTGTAGCCTGAATGCAATTGAATTAAATGAGTATGACTGCCTCGGTGGCTCAGTTGGTAGTGAACCTGCCTTCTGAGCTTGGGGGCGTGGGTTCGATTCCCACCTAGAGCAAACATTTATGTGACGAACATTTGTGTTTGTTCTATGTCTGGGTGTTAATATCTATTTAAGTATGTATTTAAAAATATCTAAGTATGTATATCAGTCTCTGGCAGCCATAGTACAAGCTTTGCTTAGTTTGGGGTCAGGCGACCGTGTGTGGAATTGTCCCGAATTTATTTATTTATTTAATTATTATCGTCACTTTTTCTCGTGTGAAAAGGTGACAAGGCTATGTGTAAACATAATCAACAAAACAAGGCCTAGCATTAAGCAAACACGTAATGACGTCATCGTCATCCGTCTCTTTCGAACTTGTTGTAAATTACTTATTTCGGTCTTGCTTAAGCATCGATTGACGTCACTACGTTTTGCTGACCGCTATACTTGGTGAATTATGTTATCATAGCATGAGGTAAACATACGTCTGTCTCGAGACAGACGACATACGACATACCTTTGTCGCGTTGTGCATGCTAGACTTACTGGCTAGGTCCCTAGATGATGCTAACTATTATGCGAGTGAAATGCTAATATCCTCCATTGGTTATGTCACAAAAGAATTCGATGCGTAGAAAATAAGTAAATATTTTTTAAGGTATAGGAAGGTCTACCTACATACAGATACTTCAAATATTTGACATGTTATCAATCAGAAAAGTCTCAGTTACCTAGCGATACGCAAACATTGTAGCAGACAGACACTTACATTGATGAAACAGAAGCCAAGGGTGCTTCTACCCACGTTATCGTAACCGTGGGTAGGTATATATATATATTCTGTCTACACTTACTGATATTTTGAGAGCAACAACGTAGCCACCGCGACGCGGGCGACCTAGAACAGCCCGGCCGGTGTTCGTGTTGTGATGTTATTACTTAATTAAGATACCTACCTGAGTGCACGTTGCTTAGAACCTAATGTAGGCATTATAAGTAGGTAGGTAGAATCATAATAAACATGCTTTAAAACCACCTCCTAGTTTTATCAACAGATCCGCTCTGAAATACTAAATCATAGTTTTGTCATCCAAACTACATACAAATACTTACTTATACATATGTATAAAGTTTCATTCCGATACGACAATTAGAAGTAGGTTCAAATTGACTTCTACGATTTTATTAAATACCGACATTATTAGTTAATTACAAGTGAAGTTAATAATAGTATGTTACTATAATAAAAAAAAAACGCAAAATAATATCCGGAAAACTAATTTAAATTGGTATAAAATAAATTGCCAACCGAAAGTTGCCCAAAACCAAACTTCATCAAAACGGAAGGCGTATAGAAGGATCGCCGAACATGACACAACAAAATGTCGCCCTTGTGACAGGACAATGAACAAATCAACCTAATTTCCTGCCGCGCTCTATAAATAGTCTGTAATCAAAATAGAATTTGTTCATGAACCGTGGCTCGGAAGAAACGTTAAATTGTAGGCCCCAATTATTTGTTCTATTACAAGAACCACCAAGTCATGTTAGAAAGGCCTTCAGGCGGTCTAAAAACTCTATCATTAGGGATCAGAATCGACACCAACATCTAAATAATTAAATTCCTTCCCAAGATAGAAACAAGTGAAGGATAATCGAAGCCATAAAAATGATATACGCCTTTAATAAAGGCGCGATGCATCAAGATTTTACCGGTTTTTCTTCCTACTGAGAGGATTTGTTGGTTTTTTAACATGACACGTGCTTTATCGTAATTTTCACCACACGAATACTTATGTACAACACCTACCTACAACCTAAGTAAGTACGCATGTTGTAGGTAGGTAAGGCTGAACGTCACGAACGATGAAGATGCTTTAATAGTTAATACCTAATTAATAGTTAATACCTAATTTTAATTTTAATTTAATTATATTCTACAAAATTATTACAATGTTAATGGGTAAAAAAAAAGAGGCCTGAAATAAAGAAATTTGAATTTGAAAATTTGAATTTAAAATTTTATTTATGAAGAACATGGACATACACGATGAAAATACGAAAATGTACAAAATCTGTATTCAAAATCTATATTTAATTTAATTTTAATTTATACCTGCATTTGCTCAGTCGTGTGTGTTGCTTCATTCATATATATGACTGGCGATATTGTCAAATATTCAATTCAAAATTCAAAAATTCAAAAGTATTATTATATGAAAAATACATTATGTTATTTTTGGCGCTAACAACCAAACTGGGTGTGAGAAACCCGTGTTTTGGGAGTTAGTCCTTCCATAGAGTAAATGTTAAAAGATATGTACATTTGTGTTTGTCTTAGAAATGTAAAATTATACAGTTGGGTAAATTGATCAAAAACATTAAAATTATTTTAGTTTAAATAAAATTAAAATTGTAAGTTCATTTATTGCTATACATGTCAAAAACAGTTGGTTCAAATTGGTCACAGTTAAATTCAAAGTAAGTACATTAATATTTTTATATTTTTTTTATAAATTGATAAATATGGTCGAAGATACTATACATACGCATTATGGACTCTTCATCGTATGTAACTTGAGACGATTTTTTCTGACATTGCTTTTGCCGATACGAAACCTAACCGAATTTAAAACATTTGTAAGCGATGGCAGCCTAGTTGGGAGAAGGTCCGCCTCTCAAGCCAGATAGAGAGGGTTCGAACCCAGCCGACGGCACGAACCAATTTGTTCATTTTGTGAACATACTCGTATGTGCGTGTTGTATGTGATCTGCTACATGACTGGAGCCCGGTGTATGGCGACAGGCTGGCCCCCTGTCTCATTTGGGACTGAATATCATCCGGCGAAATGTGGGTGTTGTATCACACCTCAGCCAGCCCCCTCGGGGGAAAGGCGTGACGATATGTTATGACCGTATATGATGAAAGATGGTCGAAAGAAAATGAAATAGGTAACTGTTGTACTAACTCGATTTGATTGTTAAGTGTCATTTCATTACATAATAATACTCAACCAACAGGTGTCACAAGCTATATACTACATGCGGGTGTTTTGATTCTGTTTTCATTCTTATTTTTTCTTGAATTTTCCTACTGAACATTTTTACGTGACAGTAAGCCAAAATACATCACAGAAATGATAAATACCGTTAGAATGACGTCAAATGAAAGTAAAATACAGTAAGAAGTCGCTGTCTCCACTAGCGTTACTATCGCGACGAGTTTCCCACTGAAATGTCTCGATAGAACCTACTATCTTTCGTTCATCCTACAATCCAAATTTCAGCCAGATCCGTTCAGCCGTTCTGGCGCGACTGAGTAACAAAAATCCATACATCTATCTTAGTATCATATTAGTGTGATAGTGAGATTCTGTACTTGAGCTGGCTAACTAATGACCACTTACCTACCTACCTATCAATGTTTAATGCCACACAAAAATGTTACTCGGCGCGGAGACGTATTCTAAGCGTTTCTATAATTATTTCTAAAAAATACAGCTCTGTTATTGAAACGTTTCTTATCTCCTGTCAGTTGGTAGACAGTGATATTAAAAGGCATTGTGAACGGACAGACTGTTCCGCATTCATACAGTCGTCGAAGTAATGTAGGTCTGCGAGGAGTACCTAACTGGGGCACCAAGATGTTTATTTATAGATAAATGATTAGAGGAAGCGGGTTCGAACCCAGCCGACGGCACGCACCAATTTGTTCATTGTGTGAACATATGTGCGCATTGTATGTCATCTGCTACATAACTGAAGCATGGTGTATAGCGAGTGGCAACAGTCTCGCCCCCTGTCACATTTGGGACTGAATATCATCCGTCAAATTGTGGGTGTTATATGACACCTCTGCTGGCTTCTTCGAAGGAAAGGCGTGATGACATGTTATGTTATGTAAATTAACTATTTTTTGTAATGTAAATTAACTATTTACATAACATATCGAATCGATCGAAAAACTTATTTATTCACACCAGAATACAGGTATTTTAAATATTAGTGGAACAATAATCTCTTGATATCTTTTACTCGTAGGCACAGACTTCATTAAAACAACAAACTAGCTGTGTCCCGTGGTGCTACCTGTTGTTAAAAAGTGGCCTTTGTGTAAATCTAGGGTGTAAGTTACGAATAGGTATCTCCATACTAAATTTTAGAATGAGAAGGAACAAACACGCACACACACAAACAGTTGTCTTTAAAATAAAAGTATAGAGTAAGATTTAAATTGGAGGCCTTTTTTTTTTGACTTTTTGATGACTGCCTCGGTGGCTCAGCTGGTAGTGAGCCTTCTGAGCTTGGGGGCGTAGGTTCGATTCCCACCTAGGTCAAACATTTATGCGGTGAACATTTGTGTTTGTTCTATGTCTGGTTGTAAATAGCTATCCAAGTAAGTATTTAAAAATATGTATGTATTTATAGCAGCCTCTGGCAGCCATAGTACAAGCTTTGCTTAGTTTGGGGTCAGGCGACCGTGTGTAACAATGCCCCGGTCACTACCGTATAGCGTATACCACTGTATAGCGGGTAACGAGAGAGTGGACGAACTCGCAAAAGAGGCAGCCCTTAAGCTGGAGGCGGCCCCAGTCTATGACGCCTTCCCGAGACGCTCCACCAGGCAAGCTACTAGAGTAGAGTGGTTCACCAGATACGTCGACAGCACAACGGCGTCAACAACATAGATGTTCTTCCCTGATGCGTCAGCGGCGTATCGAATTCTAAATAAGATAGGTACTACTAACCTTAGAACACAAATCTTCACCGGGCATTGTGGTATTAAGTCCTATCTCTACAGGTTTAAATTAAGAGACGATCCGTTTTGTAGTTGCGACGACCAGTCTCCTGAGATAATTTTACACATATTGGCAGAGTGCCCTAAATACGATCTCGGGAGACTGGAGTGCGAATGGAAGATAGGCAAGATTATTGTAGAGCAGAACATTGCTGAAATAATCGACGATGACGACTGCCGGACACATTTTCTAGCTTTTGCTGAGGAAGCCATCCGGGCTGCTCAGAAAGCGAATGGGTCTACATCATTATACTATTGAACCAGCTAGCATATAAATCGAATAAATGTACTAAGATTAGTTATTAAGGCATAGACATTGTATTAAGGTTAATTATGATTAGTTATTAAGAAAAAAAAAAAGGGAAAAAGATAACGAAGAAAAAAAAAAGAAAAAAAAAGCATCATAACCCTGCATAATAAAAAGTAGGGATAACATTGTATAAAAAAACAATGTCCCGAATTTATTTATTTATTTATGGCCACTTGGCCTAAATGTAAGAATTGCCTAAGTCCTTGCTTAAGTTCTAAACTACTCCTAAGGATATATTCGCTGATCGAGCAAATAAAGTAAATTTAAAGATTCCTTTCCTTTAAGATTACAGATTAGATAAGTCCATTAAGATTCGTTTAAAAAAATTGGTAGGAGCTAGCTAGAAGAAGATTTAAATAGTTGAGCAAGGACTTAGGTTACAAAAATCCTGTTGTATTATTGAAGGGCATCTACACACACTAAGTATTCATGCAAAAATACCATAAAAAATACACGTTAAAAATAGCTAGAGTTATGACTGGTTTAAGAAAGCAAGAAAAAAAGGAAACTTTACAAAAATGTTAATGTCTGTTGTTTTTATTATCTTGTCTAAAAAATTTAAATCCGTAATTAGCTGTAAGTTTATCTATAAGTTTATTGTATTATTGAGAGCTGTGGATTTTGTGCAAATAAATAAATAAATATGTGCGCGACTTTTATTCAAAGAAAGTAGCGGCACGACGTGTATAGTTTTCAAAAAATCAATAGTTAATTTAAACTAGCATAATTGCATCCTCCGGTCGATACTGGATACGCACCTCGCGGAAATAACAGGGTTTTTCTAACACCCTGTTTTTCGTGCAAGTGGTTTTTGAACCTTAACTCCTTAACTTAAACCCTGGCTTCATAAAGAGGCTACTTATATAAGGATGTATCCATCCTTATATAAGTAGTTCCATCCATATTTCGACTTATTTCATAATAATTATCCTCAGCATCACTGGAAGAGTTTCCGTGTTATTTTTTATTATATTCTCGGGCGCGGTGTTTGTTTATTTTGTCCTTTCTAGTGGATTCACTAGATTATCTCAAAAGCTTTTACCAACTTTTCACTTAAGGTAGGTGTTACAAAAATGGGGCTTAAAAGCCACCCTCGCAATATTATATCATAAACAAAAATTTCTGATAATTTTTGTAAAAATTGAAATTACTTATAGATAGGTGGACTCATTCACAGACGTACATGAAAATATTTGCATAGATTTTAGCTAACAAACGTAACACTCGGATTTATGTACAAATCACAGAATACTCCCTATTTTACAATTTTGGATAATACTGAACAAATCGTTGCTCTTAGAAATTGCTGCGATTTCCAAATCATGACTTAAAACAGCACTAAAACTTCAGCAACGCACCCTAAATACTCAATCGTAATCATCAATAACTGTGGTAAATTAAATTCAAATTCAAATTCAAATTCAAATATCATTTATTTCAGACATAGTCCATAAGTATAAATTAATAATCACAATAAAAAGTCCGATATACGTAATAAGTCAAAATAAAATATTAAAATAATATAATTCAAATTCAAATTCAAATTATTTTATTTCGGATAACATAGACCCATTTTTGTTAGTACACACGAAAAATAGGCTTAAAAACTAATGTTAGTAACTTACAGAATATAATAAAACAAAAACTAGAATTTAATGCGTCATGTACTTACGAGGCATCTCGGGAGGAATCATTGTCCGCACGAGATGCCTCAGTACAGGCGCTTGCGGGTCATCAGCCACTACTTTCAGGATGCTGTTGTCACTCCCTCGAAGCCTCCTCACCAGTGACGCTACTTTCTTCCTTATGACGGCATGGAAGCCGTCAGTGTGGGTTTGTGCAAACATCAAGGAGGCACTGCAATATCGAGGGAGTTTCAACATCATCCTGAACACATTATTGTATTGGATGCGCAAGGAGTCTAGAGACCTTTGAGAATACCGGAACCACAGACCTCCCGTGTACATTCCTTGACAATATGCTTTAAAAAGCGTTATCTTGACCTGGTCAGTACACCGAGCAAATCTGCGGGCCAGCATGTTCCCGCGGACCGCCAGCGCCCTGCGCTCCCTCTCTATGTCGTTCTCGTCCTTAAGGTCGTCAGCAAGAATGTGCCCGAGGTATTTAAACCGAGACACTTGGTTTACGTTCATGCCATTTAGGGTAATTGATGGGAAAGTGTCTGGGGATTTACCAGCGGCCTTAAAAACCATGAACTCACTTTTCTTAGCATTATAAATCAGGCCATGCGATGCGGCGTATGTCTCACAGACCCTCAGCATTTCCCCGATGGACCTCGTAGTGGGGCCCAGCAGCACCATGTCGTCCGCGTAGCTGATGTTGTTGATACAAACACCCCCCACGCGGCATCCGACACGCATGCTGCTGAGCTCAACTATGAGGTCATTGACATACAGGTTGAACAACTTTGGAGACGACAACCCCCCCTGCCTTACACCGCACTCCAACCTGTACGACTCAGAGAAGCTGCTAGACCACTTAATATGATTGGTCTGATTAGCGTACCAATATTGAAATATTTTCAACAGTTCTGCCGGCATACCCCTATCCTCATGAATATGATGATAATGGTCATGAAAGTGAAAAAACATTTGTAGTTCAAATTAAAAAATTAAAATTAAATAAAACAAGGTAAACGATATAATTAATTAAGATTAAGATTAATTTATTAAGTTTAATTAAGCAATAAACAAATTAAAAACGACTGGCACACGCACCACGCTACAGTGAAATAGAGTACATCCACGATAATAGATAACAGATTAGTAGTAACATTTAGCTAGTCTATGGTAGTGTCATATCCGTGATCTTATTATTTTTTTACCTGCCTTCTGATTTGGCAGAGAAAATGACAGGTGCGTTCTCGCGCGACACCTATCAGATTACAACCAAACACATCTTAAGTACAGTAGTCACAGTAGAGTGAAACTGCGTAATTGGTCACGCGTAAATGGCGAAAAACAAAAAAACAAATTGTTGCTAACATGCGAAAGAAATCCAAAATAATGGAGAGACCAAGGTAATGGCTTCTATGCAGATTCAATCCCAGTAAACCACTGATAGTTAAGGCCTCGTATTACACGAAATCATCAAAAACAAGTATTTTGTTTGCGCCTAGATTGATATCAAGAATTATGATGATCAAGTACAAAAAAATACAGCTGCTAAGAAACAACCAACTCAAGTTTAACCGAAGAACAATTTTGAAAATCATTCTCATTTTTAAAAAAAAATCGCAAAAGTTATCTTCTTAAAAAAACTATTGGAACGTAGTTCTCTCAATTTTCAGCGATTACCTATTTTTTTTTTCTATTATTAAATAGCCAGAATAGTTCTCTAAAGTTTAACCGAGCATCTTATTTTTATTTTTGTCCTTGTTACGATTAATACCATTAAAACCGACAAAAAAATTTACGCGCCGATCTCATTTTACGATCAAATATGATATACGATTTTCAACTTTAAATGAAGCGGCTTAAGCAAACGTGTGGGGGTGATATATCGTGCTATGACGGCGACTTAAGAAGCATCTTTCACAAAAAGTTAAAAACCCTAAAGTATAGAGAAACATTAATTCATTACGCCGTATGTTAGAATGGATATTGTGAGTACCTATCGTTGGTATTATTCCACCGATTGCACTCGTATTGTATATTCTTAAAGACACACATTTCGCTGTCCCCGGAGAATAAAATGACAATTGCAAAAAGTCAACTTTTCAGGAAAAATAAAAAACAGAATTTTGTTATTGCTTCTGAATCACTGGACATTATTAGTAGTGAGATAGTTCAGATTAAAGTTAATTTTTTAAGTATTCTTTTCATTTTAGTAGATGATTAATGAGATTAGAAATTACATAGATACTAACAAAATAAGATAATACGCAAAAATTTATCAGCGTCAATAGTTTTATTGTCCCTTATCCTTTTATTCTTAGTTTGTCCAAGCGCGGAAAAATATTGTACATTACCTTATAACTTCTTCTATGATTATTAAGTTCTCAAGTAATGAAAATTATGGTAACTTATCATTATATTCTGGTAAATATTAAATATTGTTTGTATGATAATAAGACTTTATACTGCTATTCTTGCTTTCAAATTAAAACTTCTTGTTTAATAAACTAAATATGACAATTTAAAAATAAAAGATGTGTATCAACCAAACATAGTCGAATAGAACGAAGACATATTTTCGCGAATAAAATTACATTACAATACATTACGCTATTTTAAAGACTTCTTTGAACGGGAATATTATGGCAAATGATTTTACCATTTTGATAATTGTTGAGAAATGTTGACCACACAGTCTGGTAATTTTGTTCATGCAATTTTATGTGTGATAAAAACTTCGAATATTATTACATTGTTTTATAACTTCACAAGTAACCGCAAGAAAAATATTATAGAGATGTATTAAGCTTCACTAAAGTCAAATATGGCATAACATTAAAAATAAGACAATAGCGATTGTCATTTTGTTCTCCGGGGACAGCGATATAGTTAAATTCATGGCTTTGACAATTACTTCCTTTATTTTTAATTTGTTTATCTGCCATCTCTCAAAACTTCGCACGCCTCTTCAGGCATAACATGAAGCTCGTATTTTCTTGTATTTTAAATCAATTTGATATAAATACTCATGTTTACTGGAAATAAATGTGTCTTTATATTTCAGACACGAACAATACTCTTAAATTTTGAATAAATTAATGTGACAAAACACAGAAAACCTAACTAAATTAGCTCTAGGTAGCGGCCACTGAAGAAATAACTACTTACTTAAAGTAGATACTGACAGTGTCGGCTAAGTAGTCATCGCTATTCATTTTAGATCATTTTTAGCATAGAATTAGACTGGCTCGGTGGCTCAGTTGGTAGTGAAACTAGTGAACTTGCCTCTGAGCTTAGGGGAGTGGGTTCGATTACTATGTAGGGTAAACATTCATGTGATGAACATTTGTGTTTGTTTTATGTCTGGGTGTTAAGTACGAGTATGTCTTTAAAATATTTTATGTATTTATATATCAGTCTCTGGCACCCATAGTGCAAGCATTGCTTAGCTTGGTGTCACGCGACCACGTGTGTAAAAATGTCCCGATATTTTTTTTTAAAGTAAAAATTAATTATTAGGTTTACAATGGTCTATGAAGATGTCATAAACCTTTTCCTTAGACAAAGACCGAGGAGATTCTCTGTCCGAACTTCCGAACACTACTCCCCTTGCTCTGTTTATTGTAAAACCACAACCCAGTTTCTAAAAACAGCGCAACAAGTCTCCCAGGCATCATTTCACGATAATATCCACTAATGGACAATGGACATCTCCATTGTTTAGAACAATACGACAGTTTCTTTGTCCCAGTTTATGTACTGCATGAGACAGATATGTAGGTGCGAGTCTCTTTCAGAGGCATAACTAGGTATTACTAGGCTACATTAGCGGGTTGCGGCGAATATATTTTGGGGGCTGAGCTACTCACGTCCGTAAGAGTGTACTCGATTCTGATTTCCTACACGTGGTCCCCGGGTAGTGCTAACCGGGTAGCAAACTCTGGTGGGAGCTTTGGCCAAAAAAAGTCAAAAAGTCAAAATGTTTTTATTCAATTTAGGCATCAAAGATACACTTATGAACGTCAAAGTTATTTATATAGACTCGACCGCCTTGTTCGGACAAAAAGCCCTACTCAGAAGAACAGGCAAGAAACTGAGGGGCATTATTTTTTCAAATAATAAATTAATTACAGTCTCACAAATTTTGGCTTACAACTAGGTAATATCTATAAATACTAGTGGCTACTTGACGGAAGTGGAAGGCTCCAGACATCTTTATCTTCTAAATAATTCTTAACCTTATAATATTCTCTTTTCATTAATGTAGTTTTTACATGTGATTTGAATTTTCCCTCGGTGAGCCCTGTTATATTTTTCGGGATTCGGGATCGGCCGTGGCTAGTTACCACCCACCGGACCAAGCCACGCCGTGAAATGACTTAATCGTGTTTCGGGATGTAGTCCGGTGTAACCGTTCCGAAGACGGGTCTGAGCAGTAGTGCACTTGTAGCGCCTCACTCAACTGCCGTCTTTGTGCTTCTTCACTCTACAAAACTTCAAGCCTAGAGTGAATAAGTACCTTATAGATCGTCGTGCTCCATCTTAGACCACAACGTCGCTTAACATCAAGCGAGTTGGTGGTCAAACGCCGACCTATTCTATATAAAAATTAAAAAAAAAGATATCGCGACAAGTGTAGCCGAGTAGGCAGTTCGTCACTCGACGATGTATTCGAGCGAATATGAATGGTTATCGTGGCGCTGTCGACAAACTGGCTCGCATCAAAAGGTTTTGTTCAAGCTGACTACTTACTTATTCTATATACTAGCGGCCTGTCCCGGCTTTGCACGGGATGACAACAGTTCTAATATGATTTCTTCAACATTCATTTAGTTACGCCTTTTCCCCGTAGAGCTAGGCCTTGTCTCTCCACTTATTATCCATCCTGGCACACATTTGTCGCTTCTTCTACTTCCATTATAATAATTATAATAATATAATAAATTCGGGACATTGTCACACACGGTCGCCTGACCCCAAACTAAGCAAAGCTTGTACTATGGCTGCCAGAGACTGATAATAACACCCAGACATAGAACAAACACAAATGTACATAAATGTTTGCCCTAGGTGGGAATCGGACCCACGCCCCCAAGCTCAGAAGGCATTAGTCTTTCATACATACTTACGGGTTACGGGTACTCTTGATCTGGAGGTCTAAAACGGTTGCTTTGAGTGAAAAAATGTTCATGATACTATGAATTTCTAGCTGATTAATTCTGCAAGCTTTTGTAAAATGGTACATTTATTTGTTACTAGCAGCCCGTCCCGGCTTTGCACGGGTTGACAACAGTTCTAAGGTTTCTCCAACATTCATTCGGTTACGCATTTTCCTCGTAGAGCTAGCAAGATATCATTTATCTCCACTTACTAACGATCTGGCACACATTTGACTCTTCTTCTACTTCCATTGGTCTTTTCATACATACTCATCGGTTACAGGCTTACGGGTATTCTTGACCTGGAGGTCTAAAACGGCTGCTTTGAGTGATTCGTCTAAAAACTGTACTCATCGTAACTTCTAAACAAAAAGTCTAATGCGAATAATTTAAAGACGAATTTGCATGTAATCAATTACGATCGTGAAACAATTTATTTGGTTAAGGATTGATATCATCATTCAAATGTTTTCTTTCTGTTGTTTCCTTCTTTCGATTCCATCCTTGTTTTGATCGACTAATATTCACAAAAAGCAGTTATTGTGACTTAACTACGACAGTTAGACACATGGTCTCGTGGACTTTTACGTGGGTAATGATGACTACTATAAATGTGTAATACAATTTTTTTGTATGATTCATTGTTTTCGCAGCGCACACCAATTAGTGATTTTTATGGGTAAATTTTTGAAACCTTGGATTACATTATTGCATTTTTGTAAGAATCCCTATCTAAAAAAACAATTAAATTTAAGCATTTAAGGATAAAGTAGCTTTCTACTAGTGAAATAATTTTTAGAATCGGTTCTGTAGTTTTGGAGATTACCCTCTACAAACAAACTTACAAATGTTACCTCTTTATAATATAAGTTTAGTTATACCTAGACAAAAACATCGCCGATAATCAATGCTCGATGTGCTTGGTGCAATAATGTAGCCTAAGCATT
This sequence comes from Peribatodes rhomboidaria, assembly GCA_911728515.1. Classification (NCBI taxonomy): domain Eukaryota; kingdom Metazoa; phylum Arthropoda; class Insecta; order Lepidoptera; family Geometridae; genus Peribatodes; species Peribatodes rhomboidaria. Next base: position 11,864,604 of record OU452179.1, on the reverse strand, counting down.
AGGAATTCTATAGGTACATCAAAGTCGTCAACAGCCGCCGACATTTAGTTATATTTTGTATGATGCAGCTTTATTTCAAATTAAATCTAGCTGTACACCTAAACTAATTAACACAAAAACTAATTTAAAAAAAAAACTACAGTTTCACAGAAATTTCTGTAAAACTGTAATTTTTTTAAAATTACAGTTTCACTGAAATAAGAAGTTTTTTCAACACTTATTTCTGTGAAATTATTAATTTTTCAAAAAAAAAACCTCATTCTCATGTGTGTTACGATACTCTTATATTTACTTTTTCTGTTGTATAGAAAGGCCTTAAACCAGTTGAACCTAGTTATCTAACCTTTGTCTTTGAAATATATCCTATCCTACTAATATTATAAACGCGAAAGTTTGTATGTATGGATGTTTGTTACTCTTTCACGCCAGAACGGTTGAACAGATGTGGATGAAATTTGGCACAGAGATAGATTATAGTCTAGAATAGCACATAGGATACTTTTTGACCGCGGGTGAAACCGCAGGGTGCAGCTAGTCGGTCATATATTTTGGGTCAAAAGTCGTGATTCTCTGTGAAACTGACACTGCGTGGTCGAGAAATATAAATACGTACTTAATCCACTAAATATTGTTTGTGGTGAGTTAAAAACAGTCACCGCTATGTTTTTCGCGAATTTAGTAACAAATGTTCATGGTAGAAAATCATTAAGTAGAGCTTAATAAAAATCCTACTACTTATCTTATATCTTTAAATGAGCAATTCTTTTATATATATATAATTGGAATCTCGGAATCGGCTCCAACGATTTTCATACAATTTAGTATATAGGGGGTTTCGGGGGCGATAAATCGATCTAGCTAGGAATCATTTTTAGAAAATGACATTTTATTCGTGTTTTATCGATAATCAACTTAAACATAAACTTGGAAGAAAAATAACAAAAAGGAGGCGTTTGAGTAGTCTCAACTGAAAAATATGACTCTTCCTGACATCTATTGGCGAATAATAATAAAAAATTTTGTGAGCAACTAATTGCTTTAACGACACAACAGCAGATGGCGTTGTTAAGTAACACGAAGTCAATGAGTGTTTGCTTTGAGGTTAGACTAAAATCAATTTTTTTCCAAAAATACCGAGCAAAGCTCGGTCATCCAGGTACTAATAATATTATAAACGCGAAAGTTTGTAAGAATGGATGGATGGATGTTTGTTACTCTTTCACGCCAGAACGGTTAAACAGAACTGGATGAAATTTGTCACATTGATAGACCTTTTAGCCACGTGACTCTTTAGCCACGGGTGAAACCGCGGGGCGCAGCTAGTAGAATATAATAATGAGTAGAGTTTAATAAAATGAACTAAGTATTTAAAATGTTACGTTAAGAATACAAATTATTTATAGAAACACCCGCTCAACGCCACGTGTTCTACGTCGCGTAGAACATTGTGAGTATGCCTATACCTATATGTATGTACCTACATATGTCGATTAAAAATATTCTTTCGAAACATGAATCACGTTTATCGCGGTCTGAAACTTCTTGTAGGGAAACCTATAATATTGAAGTCGAGTTATTGAGCAACATTATTTCTTTCTAGGAGTTTCAGGTTGCAAACTTTTTGTAATTATTTTTGTAAGGTTTCTAAACAGTTTTTGCAGAAATTAGACGTCTGGTCAACAATCACTCAACTTACGCAATACTTCAATACATACAATAAATGTATACGTACTATGACTAGTAGTTCTGTGAGCTGTAGAACTCGCAGCCAATGCCAGTCATCTCTTACAAGTCGGATTTCTCAACCGACACTCATTAATTAAAAAAAAAAAACAAATCTCCGCCCATTTTAAAGTTTCCAAAACCTGACCAAATAAATCTGCCTATAATTATCGAACCTGCTCACAAAATTTCACCAGAATCGGTTGAAGAATACGTACCTCTACCTGTAGAGGAAGACAGAGATCCGGACAGAAATACAGACAGAATCCGGAAATACGAAAGCATTTTTGTCGAAGCTGAAGCGATTCTTTCGCTAACGCTCGCTCGGTCGACTATATACTGCCTGAAAGATAACGCTTTTAGTGATAAGGCCGCCAGTTGTTAAAATATAGTTCAAGTTATGCTGTTCTTTTCTTTTTTATCTTGTTGTTTCAGGTGTGAACAATATAGAGTTTATCCTATCTATCTCCTTACCCAAACAACTTAAAAAATAATAGTCAGAACCACAGATCTAGGATGTAAAAGATCGACAGTGACAATTCGATAGTGATACAAAAAAACATTTGCGCATGCGTGAGTAAATTAGTGTTGTGAAAAGTACTTATTAATTTATCGATTGACCAAAAATGGTCCTCCGGGTGCTTGTCGATAAAAATAATCTTTCGCATACCAATTGAGTTGTTTTTTGTTCCAAGTAATACCGCTACTGAGCTAAAATGAATATTAATCACTAAACGGGTGTTAAGCTAGGCGGAAGAGTTAGATATCAGTGTCACCATGTATCTAAATTAACATAAGAAAAGTAAATAATAAGATCAACATAATACTATCCTAGTAATTCGCTTCGAATTGTGACCCTTGACCAAATTTACTCGTATACGGATTAGGATAAGTAATATACTTATCTCATTGGTTTTGTACATTTATTTATAATTTACATATATAATTATTTAATAATTTAATTTAATATAATTAAATAAGACTTGCATGTAAGACACCCAAAATGTGTAAATTGAATTAAAAATAATGATCAGAAATTGAAGGTATACAAATACTTATATATAATACAAAAATGTTTTACGCCTCATCATTCAGTACAAACTCGGAAGAATGTCAATTTACTTTTGATGGCATTGATTCAAAAATGTATGCTTTGTTTATGTATTGCACCCATCGCCTACCTAATGAACTTTGATAAAAACTATCGATAATAATGACGTCATCTTTTTATCCATCTCTAGTGAAAATCGAGCGTAAACTAACTAATATTTTAATGCTGAATTTCATCACCAATTCTGCTTTCATCTAGGAAATATAGATGTTACGAAGAAACGACAACAACATACCGCTGGTAAATCGGTTTTTGGAACCAATTAATGTTATGTTTTAGACAAAATTTAGACAAAAACATCACAATGGAATTTTCATATTTACCCATGAAACGACAAATTTTGTGGGTTACATCTTGGATTCACATCACAATTGCTTTACTCACAAGATGACATAACTGCATTTAGTTACAAATGCTCTCTTATGAGTCTATTTATAATTATTTTAGTAAAAATATAAATCATAGGAATTTTCGCGTGTTCCCAGGTGGCGCGCTGTCATTAATGACAAAAGAAAAATTGACTAACATTTTATTTGTAGGCGACCTCTTTCTCTCTTGTGGAGTTTACATTTCGATGGAGACTTCTCTGTCCCACGCTTCGTTGGTCTTTTGCGAAGCAAACAAAATCTTAGGTCTGTGGTCAGAACATTATTTTTAGCTACCAGTTTTTCTTTACATTTGTTGTAGAAAATTGAATTCGTACATAACAAAAATTAGCGCATTAACTACTCGTAGTTGAAGGCGTCATGTAGATCGCAAAATTTTGTTTCTTTCAATTTGAGATTCAGTAACTTCTAGTTACTTTCTTTAAAATGTAGAACAACTTTTCAACGCCATTTTTATGCGTACCATTTAATATGCTAAACGTTTTCATATTTTAACATTCAACATTTTGAAATTTACATAAAAATTCAAAATGTGTAAACAAGCATTTGTTAGGACAAGATAAGGAAAATGTTTTAATCAACCACTTGATCTTGTAGTCGAGGAGCATATGACACTTTTAATTACTGGTTAGAGTTATTATTGTTTGTTGGGGGAGAATGACGGCCTTATATCCTCACTAGCTGTGCCCCGCGGTTTCATCCGCGGTCCTGAAACTATAAATTTTTCGGGATAAAAAGTACCCTATGTCCTTTTCCTTCTCTCCGACAGCCTGTATACAAAATTTTATGATGATTTGTTGAATAATTGAAGCGTGAAAGCGTTACAAACAAGCAAACAAACGAAAAAACTCACAATTGTTACTTGAACTAATATCTAGTGTAATTCCGCTTTAACATCGCATTAAGTACATCAAGGAATATGATTTTTTTATTCTATTCTTAATTTAGAATTTAAAAAAATATTTTAATGACATTTACTAGAAAACTTCATACAAATTGATATTTGAATCTAATTTAAACGTTATACAATTTGATATTTCAACTAACGAATTTAACAGACCTAATTTAATGAAATCTACTAAAAAACTTTTTACAATTTGATATATGAAGCTATATATATATATATAATTCAATAGGAAATTAACAGAAATAATGTTATGAAATTGACAACAAAATTTTATCGAAAAATTAATACAATTAAAAAATTATACAATAAAAAAGCAATTAAAAAATAAAACAAAAAATCCCTATTCTTCGAGCACTTCGCATTCATAATATTATTAGTTAGGATTACTTAATGCTTGTTGAAGCATTTTTATTTGACCTACTTTAAATTTGTTACTTTTTTTCCCCTTTTAATGATTTTGACTAATTTACTTATTGTTACGATTATTTCCACTTGTTTAAGAATGCTTTCGATAGCTAAGCTTATTTTGCAAACTGGAGCAGTAAACTACTTGTAGTACCAAGTTTAAATAACTTTACGCAAGTATGTTTTCATAGCAACTAGCAGTAAAGTTATAAGTATTCAGTAGTAAGCAGTGCTGAAGTTACAAGTTTCCTGTACCAGATTTAGGTCCGCATGCTAAAACCACGCTCAGTATTGAATCTCGCTTGTGTAATTTTTTTTTTTATCACACATAAAAATAGTTCTAAATCGTGATTCATGGCGAAGTGCCGTTTCTGAATATTTCTGAATACATTAATAATTACAATTTTAAAATATGATTATAGTAATTAAAATCGTTTCTGTATAATAATTATTAATGTTATAATAATTTGATTTATATTAATTGTTATTATTTGTATTAAGAGGCCGTATTCAGAAACGGCACTTGGCCATGCATCTCGATTTAGAACATTTTTTTTGTGTGATAAAAAGTTTTATTACACAAGCGAGATTCAATACTGAGCGTGGTTCTAGCATACGGGCCTAAATCCGGTTAATTATTATAATTAAAATTTTAAATTGTTATAATTAAAATATAATAATTATACAATAATTTGACAGTAGCTCCCACACTAATTCCGAAACAAATCTCTTCAACTTAAAAGTAAAAGTTTCAAGTCGTAAAGACGTTAAGTTATGCTTTGAATGAGGCGCGTGGCGTGATACAAATGTAAATTGTTAAATAAAGTTTCAAGAATTAAAAAAAATACGTTTGACCGGAGTTTCTGAAGAAACGCAATTTTCAAAGTTCATGAACTCGAGAGCGGAAGCGGAACTTGAAGATTGTCATTTGTTTATTTGGTCAGTGCTACATTTATCAAAATAACTCTACCATAAATAAAATACTTTTGACAAAATGCCTTTAGTTTTACGAAATAAAACCAATAATACATTAGCAATAATAAGTACATAAGAGACTTAAAAAATAATTATTAAATTTATCTACCTGTATTTTGTAATTGATTAGGTGTTATGAAAGATTTACAGGAAAGGTCTTAGACAACTCCTATTAGTTGCAACAGAACAATTTTTTTTTTGTAAGCTTTAATAATTTTAAAACGGCTCCATTGGCATTGCTTAGTTGTATGGCCTCAGACTGGTTTTACAGTGTTCTATCTTTTTCTATCGAGTCAAAAATGTATAAGATAGAAAAAGACAAATTACTGGTTTTAAATACAGAAATTTGTCTTCTTTTTTAATTTTTTTTTTTTGTATTATTTGTACATTCTTCTTTCAAATATTTTTTTAAAATTAAAAAAAATATTCCTAGGCTTAAAACCTTTATTATAGAGTAAGGGGGCTAAAGTTTGGCGCAAATATTTACGAAAGTTGTAAGTAAATCTTCTTCAAATCCACTCTCCATCGTCAGTCTACGAGTACTACTAAGCAGGATGTACTTAATTCCTTTAAATCCCTTTAGCCTTTGGAAGGTTAAAATGCTACACTAACTGGTAACTCTATTACACAGCTTTCAAAGCACAGCTTGATGTGATTATAATCTAGCTCCTGCCGGTACCTATAATCGGGTTAAAACCTCTACAATATCGACTGCGAAGACACTGATGAAATTTGTGCCAATATACTTACAAACATAGAATAGATCTGATATTTTGTCTAATTAAGTTGAGTTTGTTATAGTCAAAAGCAGGAATTAGGTAATTTAATAATAAATAGAGAAGACTTACGATATGTTAACAAACCTTCCTACGTAAATTGTAGAGTGTTTTATAATAAACTATTTTCCAAAAAAATATTTCTCCGCCTTTTTGAAAAAAATCCTGACTCGGTAAAAATATCTGGATAATTATTATCGAAGCTACTCACAAAATTTCAAGAGAATCGGTTAAGAAACGCGACCTGTAAAGGAAGACAGAGATCCAGACATACGAAAACATGTTGTCTAAGCCGCGAAGCATAGACGCTTCGGTTGCTAACTCACTCGCTCAATAAACATTGAATGCCCTAGGAATAGTATTTAAGTGTTTTGTCATTTTCAATCCGGTTAACCATTGAAGAGAGAAAAAAGATAAAACACTGTATGGTATTCAGAGCCTAGCACAACCTAGTTGTAAGCCTGTAAGCCAAAATTTGCGAGACTGTAATTTATTTATTATTTGAAAAAATAATGCCCGTCTTGCCTGTTCTTCTGAGGCTCTTTATCCGAACAAGGCGTTCGAGTCTTTTTAAAAAACTTTGACGTTCATAAGTGTATCTTTGATACCTAAATTGAATAAAAACATTTTGACTTGTTTATTAGGGATGTGTAACTTTTCCAAAGTCACACAAATAACCTCACCTTCTCTATCCATAAATATAGCTAAACCACGCTCACTATTAATAGTTTCAATTCGTCAGGAACTCCAATATGTCTGAATTCCAGAGTCTCAATATCATGTCCGTTCGATTGAAAATGTCATATCGAATTCCTGATACCTGTTACGTGAGCGAAAGGTTCCTGTTTAGCTATAGTTGAAGTCCATTCTCTCTTGTTTCAGACTGTTAAGGTCCGGTATTGCAAGATATCAACGAAAACAATTATTTTGTTTGCGCATAGTTTGATATGAATAATTATGAGGATTAGGTGCAAAAAATACAGCTGGTAGAAAAAACAACCACAATCAGTTTAACCGGAGTAGAATTTTGAAAATCATTCTCATTTTGGAACTAAATATCACAAAAAGTATCTTCATCAAAAAAACTGTTTGTTCTCTAAATTTTTAGGGATTACACCACGTTTTTTAAAAATTATTAAGGACCCAAAATAGCCCTAAAGTTTAACCGAGCAACTTATTCTTAAGTATTTATTATTATATTCTTATTTTTTGTGTTCTTGTTAAGATTAATACCAATCAGAACGGCAAAAAAAAATTCTAGGCGCCGATCTCATTTTAACATCAAATATGATTTACGATTTTTAACTCTAAATGAAGCAGCTTATTTAAACGTATGTGTGGGTAGATAATCGTGGTGTGACCGAGCCTTAATATAGTTTCAGCCAAGACTCCGGAAATACTTAGAACTCTGTCGCAATTGCGATTTGCGAGCGATTTCAAAGTGTGCTGATTGCGTGGCGTGATTACTACAAGCTGGCAACGGTACAGAAAATGTATGACTGCTGTCATGCTATTATAGTAATACTTTAAAAGTATATTTCCAAAAAATTGACAAAACATTATTATTATTTTCTAAGTTTCCTTAAAGCTATAAAAAATTATTTAGGGGATTATTAGGGGATGATCTCCATACTAGGATCTCCTATACTATGAAGATCATTGTCACTTCCAAATGTTAAATAACTGCAAGATGGTATAGTTGTCGGATTACTTAAAAGTTAAGAGAGCCGCGACGCTCTGAAATATCCATACAAACGCGCTTCTCAAATTTCTTGAAAACCAATTGTCAGATTATGATGAAATTTAGCATGTACAATTAAATTAACAATATATCCGCCCCTATGTTTTTGATTTTTTTAAAAAACGTCTCAAGCTAAAATAGAGCCATGAAAAATTTCCGCATTTGTAAGGGGTCATTTTTGAATGATTTATTCAATAGATAGAGAAAGCAAATCAAAAATCCCTTTACATATGGAGGTTGTCTACATTATTAGCTTTTAAATAAGTAAATCCACAATGCAAGGGACATTCTTAATTATTTAAGAATTATTAGAGAAGTGCAAAAGTCATAAAAATAAATAAATACCACTTTGTCACTCTGTAAGTAACTTTAAAGGCTCGTCAGCATCTTTACTTGCTCTCTTCGCTCGTCATCTTCTTCTAGACGAAATGGTTATGGAAAACCTTAAGCCAATGCGAAGTTAGTCTAAAGTGGTACCCGGACTTTTAAAGAATTTAAAAAAAAATTGGATGTCTGTAAAGTCGGTTTACGCACGATAGTTTTACATGACCACGTCATAACAAAACGTTGATGAAATCTTCTTCTCGGACGCATATGCCAATCGAGTGGAAGAGAGATAGATGCGGCACAAGTCGAACGCTCAAGCCGATCGTGCCTTTCGCTCGCTCGTGTAGCGCTCTCGCTTCGATCGACTGAGCATAACGGGACAATGAGCCATTTATTTTTCTACGTACAGCCAGCGTTAATCGATTTATTAGACGTTCACACGTCAAAAATTATACTGGGAAAAGTCGTACTTAGCATTGGCTCACTTAAGTAACGTTTGTGAAAGGGTTACTATCATCTATTTGTATCACACGTCACGAGTGGGATGCCTCTGACGTAAATAACGAAAACTTCCTTATACTATAACTCCTACACAGGTACTAAAATGCCTTCCAATATTCATTCTCAAAGCATTCTTTTAATTTTTTTTTATGTGCGTGAAATTTCTACTATGTTCCTTCCCGTATACAGGGAAGCCTGTGAAGTAACGCAATTTCCAATTTCATAAGATCTTGTGCGTGAAATATTAGAAATTTCAGTATGTTTTCGTGCTGCTTGCTGTAGGTATTTACTTGGTACTCTTTTATTACCGAGTTCGGGTTGGATGATGAAATAATAAAATATTATAGAGCTTACCATGTACATGCTAGACAGGTAGGTATACATAATTATACAGGGTTGGCAAGAAAGGGAGTACTAAACCGGAAAGGGGTCATTCACTTTGAGGTCAACCCTGAAATCGAGAAAAAAATAGCAGCTGCACAATACATTTTGTCGACGATCAGTTAACTTTTTGTGTGGATAAGCAGTTTTTTTTTTAGATTTTGGGTTGGCCCCATAGTAAAAGTTGTCCATAATAATGAGTACAATGATCCCCTTTTGGCTTAGTACATTCTATGCCGATAACCCTGTAGATGGATAGCGTTTATCAATTACTATACAATTATGGATAGTCAGACTTTACTTTGTTTAGTACTAGCCGCGCCCCACGGTTTCACTCGCGGTTAAAAAGTATCATATGTGCTGTTCTAGACTATAATCTATCTCTGTGCCAAATTTCATTCAGATCTCTTCAGCCGTTCTGGCGTGAAAGAGTAACAAACATCCATCCACCCATTCTTAAAAACTTTCGCGTTTCAAATATTACTAGGATTGGTTAGGTCGGATAAGGCTGGCTGGTTTTTGTTGCATTTTGCAAGATTTTTTTTTGTGTAATTAAGTATTTTTTAGAGATCTAGTTGTCTAGTTAAACCTAATATCGGTTTTAAGACAACTCTTTAACATTAATTGAATTGTAATATATATAATTAAATAAATAAAAAAAGGTGTAGTTTTCACAAAAAAAAAAGGTCCCGCGGCAGTTCAATGGAATTAATGACTTAACTAAATTTAACTGTTAATACGACTACAGCGCTGCCTCTAGGGGACTAATTTCGTGAAAAATTGTCTACTGCCGTATATCTAATGGTAATTATTGAGTGTCTAGAGGTAACGTTCGTTTATACTGGGTTTTCTCCGTAATTCCTATTCTGTTTTTAAAAAGTATTTGGTTAACCTATAATTAACCAAAGGCCCGTATGTTAAAACGCGCTCAGTCATAAATCTCGGTATAAAACTGGTTTTACCATACATACAAAAAGCCTTAAATCGAGATTCATGGTTGAGCATCGTTTTAGCATACGGGCCTTAGTGCATCGTACCGTTAACTATACAGTATTAATGTAGCGGACAAGACAACCAATACCAAATTAAATTCAGATTGGACATTTTAAAGAGAACAGATTACAGATTAATGTGTTGTTATACTACTACTAGCTGCACCCCACGGTTTTACCCGCGGTTAAAAAGTATCCCATGTGCTATTCTAGAAAATAATATAACTTTGTGCCAAATTTCATCCAGATCTGTTCTGCCGTTCTGGCGTGAAAGAGTAACAAACATCCATCCATCCATCCATCCATCCATCCATTCTTACAAACTTTTGGCGTTTATAATATTAGTAAGATATAACTCTAATATGGGTACACTCTCTTTAGTTATATCCATGTTCCAAAAAAACAAGGTCCAGCATTCAGCAAACACGTAATGATGTCATCCTCATTCGTCTCTTTCGAACTCGTTGTAAATGACATACCTCGATCATGCTTAAGCATCGATTGACGTCACTACGTGTTGCTGAATGCAACACCTTGTATCATTAAACCATCCTTATGTGACTGCCTCGGTGGTTCAGTTGGTAGTGAACCTGTTTTTTGAGCTTGGGGGCGTGGGTTCGATTCCCACCTAGGGCAAACATTCATGTGACGAACATTTGTGTTTGTTCTATGTCTGGGTGTTAATATATATTTAAGTACGTATTTAAAAATATCTAAGTATATAAATATCAGTCTCTGGCAGCCATAGTACAAGTTTTGCCTAGTTTGGGGTCAGGCGACCGTGAGTGCAAGTATCCCAAACTTATTTATTTATTTATCTTTTTAAAAAATCATGCTTGTTGGTAAGCGCACTTGGTTCGATTTACTTATTTGAAACTATAGGTAATATACGATATGGAAGACTGACCCTCAAACCTGTGAGAAAGACGAGCAGCATCGTACCGACTATGAAGTTCTAAGAATCAGCTAGTATTTAGTATAAAAAATTTAGAGTTATAGGTATAGTACAGTAGATTACGTCTAAGGATCTTAAATGAAACGGCAGTATCGATACCCGATTATATTTATTTCCATCCAAAACTTTTACATCTTGTAATTAACAACAAACTAAGTAGGTACATTGGGTATCCAACATTCATTTTTGAATGATTTAATTCCCTAATTTTTAAACATTAATTACATGTATGTATGTAGAGCGAGCATTAGAAAGTTTTGACTAATTTATATTTTTTTCAAATTGACACTTTTTACCCAGCCAGATAAGTATAGAATAAAAAGAAGGTGCTTTTCCCCTACAACCAGGGGCCACGGAAGTAGGACAGAAAGGGGGCAAAGGGTGACATGTGCCCCCGTAAAATCAAACCCTCCCCTCCTTTTCTACCTGGCTACTCAAGGACCAGAGATTAAAGAAAAGGGTGACCAAGAAGTCCCCCCGTCATGGAGTACTTCCACGGTCCCTGCCTACAACAGTATAGGTAGTATGAAATTTAGTAGTAAGTGGTAGTAATTAAAATGTACATAATAAATATAATTATTCGGTTAACTATCAATCGTTAAGAAAAAGTTTTCTAAGACTTGTCAAATTTGTACAGATTACGTCACGCAGGTTTACCAGCTTTGTCATCAGAGTAATATAAGCTAATACAAGATAAAGATAAAATATGAAAATGTAAGTCATATTTATGTTTCTAATACATATTACCTATTAAATTGATGAAGTAGGATGAGATACTTTCTATATTTTACTTCAAATTACAGTGCTATTTGTCTGCGGAGGTTTACTGCTTAGAAAAATCACCAAATCAAACAAGTAATATAATTTCAGGTTAGGACTCTTTCGTTTTTATTGTTGGATTTTAAAGTTTGCAGATATTACAATTTAACTTAAAATACCAGCTACCATTAAATTATTTAAGTCTTTTACCTCTTACATTAGTTTCAAATGCACGATTACAATCATGACGGACACAGATATCAATTTAGAAGATTTTTTTAAAGATTTTAAACAACAAGAATTTATTCTACCCTCATAACTCTATGGACAGAAAACTCTTACGCCATAAAGACAAATTTATCCGCAAACAGTCGCTGTCAGCATCCCGCTGCCGCGACAGCGCGCATTGTGCAGCGCTGACGTGGTAACGATCCCGTGAAACTGTCATTGTTTCATTTTTATTAGCCAAAACTGTATTTATATCTCACCACCACCGGAATAAAAATGGCATGGTTGGACGATTAGTGTAATTGAAATTGGTTTTTAAATGGAGATTCTCACTATGTACCAATAAAGTTAGTTTGAGAAACGTGTGTCAGAAAACGAGAGTGATCGCTCTGTCACTTTGCAATTTAGTTTGCATTCTTAGATACTTGTGATGTTTGAGATGATGTTGGCTGGCTTTGTCTATTTTCGCTTTCGCTGGAGTGCGAAAGCAAAGCGAAAATTTACCACCACGCCAACGCTGACGTAAGAGAAACATTTAGCTACAACGACTGTCTCCATACAAATTCGGCTTGAAATTTAAAACTATTTACAAGACGACTTTAATATTCGAACAACATTTTAATACTAAAGTAACACTTTTTTTGCGGGATAATTCATAACAAAAGCATATTTTTTGTGTTTCAATTTGCTCGTTAAATATTTCATATATCACAGTACGTTACATGACTGTAACTCAACAAATATAATATTTGGTAAAATAAATATGGTGGTTATATTGTAACAAGGTAAACTAAGGTTCATTAACTAAAAGTGTTGCTTAGGCCGTGTTCCTGAGTAGTTCGTCCAGTGACAGCATTCCGTCCTGTAACAAAGTTAATTGGGTTAAAAAACTGCTAAAAGCAATCTTATTTGGGCGTTTAAACAGTGTTTTTGTGTGTTTAGTACAAGTAGTTTATTTATTTTATGAATATGTACCTGCAGAATTGCTGCACGTGTTCAATCACCATTTTCAATCACTAAATGTAGTACCTATTAGTTAATTTAATATTTTTATTTTTATAATTATGTATATTGTGTATCTTTATTATTCATATTTTTATGTCATATTGTATCTATTGTATAAGTGTGTGTGGTGTAAGTCAAATAAATATTTTTCTTTCTTTCAAATCAAACGTGCATTGTGAAAATACTTCATAAAGCAGTCTCATTCTATCGTTTTTGATAGGCTTGTCTGGCTACGGCCTTAGATCTGTCCTCTCAATCTCGATTGGGAGACAGATTTAACTATATTCCTCTTCGTTCTCCAAAGAAGGCAGAGCAGAGGAATAGACCGCCAAAGTCCGTACTGTATACTCACTTGATTGGCATCAATGAACTTGCTGACGACAGACCGCGCGAACTCTGGGTGGTTCAGCATTTCCATCACGAACAGCTCCACGGGAATACTGATAAACAAAAACAGGATTAACAAAAACATACAATTCTTCCAAAAATAAGTTTTTTTATATTATAGAAGCTAGTGTGCATTTGTTTGATTTTGTTCGTTCGTTTGTTTGTTTGGTACGCTTTTACGCTCTAACTACTCAACTGATCATCATGAATTTTTGCATATACGTTGTTAAGGGTACAGAAAAGGAAATAGAGTATCGTTCAACGCAAAAATACGATGAAGTTGTGGAGCGTAGGTAGTATAATATCATTAAAATCTAGTAGCTCTGTAAGCTGAAGATCTCGCAAAATTGCTTTCGTATGTCCGGCCGTTCAGCGTCTGTTCTCGGACGGCCACCGGACATACGAAAACATTTTATCCGAAGCTAAAGCGCAGAAGCTTCGCTCTCTAACGCTCACTCGTTTAAAAATCAAGTGAAATAAAAATACTGTATTCAAGACATAAAGACTAATTTAACAATTACAGTGAAGTAAACAATCACCTCCAATAAATAGGCAAGGTTACAAAAGGTCACATACAATGATACATACAATCATACTTATGTACATTCGTTATCAAAGTCGGTAATATTTATTAAGTAGGTGTCTATGTAAAATCCTTCTGGGACAGTCAGATAAAAAAGAAGAATTTACACAGGGATATTAAAGGAGCATTTTGATAATATTTTGCTCATATGTTCCGTTCGTATCCCGTGAGACCATTAGACAGTTCCATTGATGGTACTGCGGCAAATGTTCGTCGTAATTTTCACCTCAATCATAATGCCGAAACGTACGAGGTGAGGAAGGGCATAAAAATGTAAAAATGCGTGCTATAAAATTCTCGTAGCTTTTTGCTACGGCATCTACGTCGTAACTTCGTAGCCGGACGACGTAGCAGTAACGCTACGAGTTCCAAATCTACCTTTGTTTAGCTTTTTTGGAATAATACGAATTTGAGTAAATGAAACTGGGTCCATTACTTTATATTGAAAGTAGATGTTTGGCAATGCATTTTACAGGGTTATTGGTAACTAACGCACAACTTCGATAAACCACAAAAAATATTTTCGTGAAATGTATGAAGTTTTTACCATTTAAGTAGTATGATAAAAGTTAGTTGTCTTGAGATCCATAAGCAGCCCTTAAGATTTTATGCGTAGGTTACCAATAACCCTGTATATTTCGGATTCAGTTTTTGACATGCTTAATAGAATTCAAATTTGTTCAAATTTGTCAAATTTGATTGTTATTTTAAAGTTGATTTATTTACAGCAACAGAGTTTTTTTTTTTTTGCAAAATTTGCTTTTATTGTATACTAGCTGCCCTCACAGTGATACGGTTAAAAAGTAGCCTATGCAATGACTATGAAACCTGTTGACTTATGACACAGTTTCCCCTCGTGCGAAAATGAATAGTTGAAATCCACTGTTTGCTACTGCGAGTACGTCAGTTTGGTTTTGGCTTTCGGCGGAGAAGTTGCGGAAGAAAACAAGCAAAAAAAAAATATCTAAAAATGAGTTACTGTGCAATCAAACTTTTTGGAAAGCATAGTAAGACACCCGGCTGTAGAAAGGAAGGCATATCGTTCCACAAGGAAGTTGTTTTCTTACAGTAATTAAAGAAAACTTAGTAAATTATTTTCGGAATTAAAAACGAACATTATAAAAAAAAACAAAAAGGAACGCGTTGATGTCTTTCGTTCCATCCTGTTCTGTCATGTGTTCTCTTGTATCACTCTGTCTCGTTTTACCCCTCCAGTTTATCGCTCGCGAGGAATTAGTGTTGTACCCTCAGACTATCGATATATATCGGTATAACTTATCGATATTCAATTTTGATTTCAAAAAATATTATGTATGTAAATGTATTATGGAAAATGCCGTGGTTTTCTCACATTATGATTTAATGATGATAAATGATATAATACGGGAATTACTTACGTACGTATTAAGTTAGTTATGCCGACTGTAGTTACACCGCATTCGGCGGTCTTTTTTAAGGCGAGTGCTAAGCGAGAGGTAGCCGCGCGCGCACTCTATAACTCTCACGTATATATTGTACCTGTTCTTTAAGAATATTTCATTTCTTAACAGATCAGACAAAGTAAATACTTAAATTGTATTGTCTAGGTTTTTCATCTTACTATTTGTTATTAATTTAATGTCGTAAATTACGAACACGAAAGGAGGTATTCAATTTTATCGATATATTATTTTGTTTGTTAGTCGTCGTGTCAATCACTATATTCATAGCTCAGATTGCGTCATCCAAACGATCGGCCAATCGCAAGTGTGCAGTGCTACCTCGCCCCCTGCCCACGCTGGTGAGTCGTGTTTTAGGAGCAATTTTGTTTATCATCCATCAACGGTTTATCTATGAGCCTATGTAATGCGTTAATCCGGGTATAAGTTACCTCTATACCGAATTTCATTGAAATCATTCCAGCCGTTTTAGTATGAAGTTGTAACAAACAACCACGCACAAACTTTCGCCTTTTCAATGTTAAAGTAGTACTCTTGAATACTTTTGCCATTTTTCGAGAAATCTTCATAATTATTATCTACCCACCCACCATCTCTACAGACTATAAGGTGGGCAGAGTATACCACGGAAATAGCCCAACAAATATTGTTCGTGTAGAAGTTATTTATACCTTTAATTCTTGCGTAATGATACTGAGCTTAACCAAAAGCTTTCGATCTTAACCACATGACCCGAAACTTCACAAACTTCGAAAATTAATCCCCAACCCAGTAATCGGTTTTAAATCCCGCCCTCAAATAACATCTCCGACTGAAGTATCAAAAAGCTATTTATAAGCATGAACTTTGTATAAAAGTTATCAAAATATACAGATTCGCACCTTGGTAATCCCTAGCTATGGGGTATAACAGTAAACTGGATTTCCCCGACAGCGAGGGTATCTGTTTGTCCCGACGACATCCCCAGCCCCACGGTTTTACCCCAACATACTCTACTTCGAGTTAAACCTTTCTGAGTATGAGCTATCACGATTCCGTATTAGTGCAAGTCAAACGTCTAGCTCTGAAATTGATTTTGTGTATTTTTTAGTCTGACTAAAAACACAGGTAACATTTTCAAATATTTTATGAATCGACGTCTAACTACAGATTTTCACAAACTTCGATATCTTAGTTTATTTTGTGAGAGGATGATTTTGTATCAAACTCAGGTGGGTGCAAATTCAACTATGTTAATATTCAAAGTTTCTTTACCTTGATCTTTATTCAGGGCTCTTTATACCTTTGTTAGCTTCAGATTTATAAGTACAAAAATGAGGGTGGATTTAATTTCCAAATTAATGTAGAGCGGAAGTTTTTTAATGAAACTAAGGCATTTGGGCTTATACTCGTAGTTCTATATATTGTTCCTAAAGTGTTTAGCTTGTAGCTCTCAATCCCGTAGAATGATGATAAAAAGTGCAGGTAGAAGAAAAGACATGTGATTATCATGTATGAATACAAAGACCCGTACACCAAAAGATACACCACCAGTTGGATAACTGGACAGAATAATTACAATTATTTTATTGGGCTTAAAAGTATATACTCCGACTATTTTATGAGGCTATGTGAGATTCTTTAAAATTTGAAATAAAGGCATACTAGGCAAATTTAAGTAGGTACGAGCCGAAAAAATAAGTATAGCGCGCTGAATGGCTGTTTCCTAAAATTTCTCATTTTCATTTAAAACTAGCTGACCCCGCGAACTTCGTACCTTCTAACAGTCGATTCTTTTTTTTTATTTTTCTTCAGTAAATTTTAATTTTTTCTGTTTTTTTTTCGGTTTAGCTCTTCTCGAGATTGCGCTTAGCAACACATTCAGCGATTCGTTTTTATATTGTAGAAGATTGTGAAAATAGCTCTGTTTGTTTGTTTCCTAAACGAAACATCAAGGACTTGTTCCATTTTTTTTAATCCCATAGAAAAAAAGTTTAAATTAAAACCGCGGTACACAGCCAGTTAACAACACATGTCACATCAGCACTAAACATTCAGAGCTCAAAATTAATACTGTGTCAAATTAGTACATGAATAATGGCATTCGTTAATTTTATACTCAGCAGCTATTAACTAATTAATAAATTAGAGTTGACATTTGGTACGATATGTTACATGCATAATACATTAGATACGAATGAAAATGTTACGCATCAAAAACCTAATTATCCAATTTTATGACTATCTATTTATTTGTCAAAATCACGTAACTTTTTTTTGACGACTGCTTGACGTTTTGTGACATTAGTTTTATCAGTTTTTTAAAATTTTCATTGGTTAATCGACTAATTCAAAAGATTAAGTTAATATCCCCGTAATCTGTAGGCTTCAGAATCCGAAACGTATTACGTTGAATAGAGATCTTTACCAAGTTTTAAATGTTGTATCGTTCATACATACGAGTACATTGTCAAATAGATATTTTACTTTGTGGCTCAGAGCAATGTGAATTATTTGAAAAGTAGATACCCATGATAATAATAGACTAGTCATTTCTGAGGTGCCGTCGATTGACGTGGTCCGTCTGAATAGTTGGATATTACACTACTGAAATGCCCAGCGAATTGAATGAAACCGTCATGTTAAGGTCCTGTGAACACCTAAAAGTAACTTCGGATTGGCTAAAAGTTTTCAATTGCCATTTCATCCAGAAGGAAACAGACAAGATACTAATGAGCCTTTAAAGGTATCTGTGGAGTGACAAATTGCAATTTCAACCGTCTTTTTTATAACTTTTCTACGTGTCTAATTATTTCCAAACAAATAAGAATTTCCCTTGTATTATAAATTAATTAAAAAGCTGATGTAGGAAACTTTTCTGCCGGTAAGTTTTTTTTTATTTGCTTGTCTATCTATTAAATGAATCAGTCAAAAGCCAAGTGACCCTCAAAAAAAGTGGAAATTTTTCATAGCTCTATTTTCTCTTGTAAGTGTTAAAAAAAATTGGCGGAAAATAAATGATCCAATTAATAGCACATGCAAAATTTAATCACTATCTAATTAATAGTTTCCACAAAATTTTATAAGGCGCGGTTGTATGGAAATTTCAGAATTCCAAACGGTCCTTGATCTATTCACTTATATTATAGTCTTGTTTAGAACTAATAGCAGTCAAGGATATATTAGATGAAGTTGTGGTCTCGCTTCAAAGTCATGGAAATGTGTAGATGCGAGTGGGAGGGTAATGGCATCAAGTTCGTCAAGTCTGCACCGACTGCCTGAGATTTGAACAAAGTAACAAGTCCTTTTATTTATAGACTCAGTGGGTAACTTTAGTGGCAACGTTTTCAGGCTGCCCGAAGGCTTCTTCGGGCTTATTTCCAAGAGACTTTACCGAAAGAGAAAGAGCTCATCTTCTTTTATGCTATTCTTATTCTAATCACTAACTAATAATACGACTCTGAAAATAAGTCTGTTTGTTTGCTGTTACGTTTTGAAGTCTTAACTACTCCAAGGCTACAGAAAAGGACATAGGGTAGATAGTAGGGTCAACTGGGGCAAATATGTCTGTGGGGCAATTGCGTCTTTCGAGAATTACTCAAAGTCAAAGTCAAAGTCAAAATGTTTTTATTCAATTTAGGTATCAAAGATACACTTATGAACGGCAAAGTTATTTAAATAGACTCGACCGCCTTGTTCGGACAAAAAGCCTCTACTCAGAAGAACAGGCAAGAAACTGAGGGGCATTATTTTTTCAAATAATAAATAAATTACAGTCTCACAAATTTTGGCTTACAACTAGGTAATATCTATAAATAGATATCTTTATCTTCTATATAATTCTTAACCTTATAATATCCTCTTTTCATTAATGTAGTTTTTACATGTGATTAGAATTTTCCCTCGGTGAGCCCTGTTATATTTTTCGGGATTTTATTGTAAAAACGAACGCAGTTGCCTAAAAATGACTTTTTTGACTTAGTCAGTCTAAATCTCGGTACAGCTTTCCTATCCTTATTTCTAGTGTTATAATTGTGATAGTCACAGTTCAATTTAAATTTATGTAGATTTTTGCGAACGTGCATAATATTTTCTAAGATATGCAAAGAAGGTAAAGTTAATATATTTATTTATTTAAATAAATCTCTCAATGATTCACGGGGACCCATTCCGTAGATAGCGCTGATATACTGACAAACCCTTCACAAATTAGGCGTCACCTTCTTTTTTTTTTATCTTTAGTTGTTTTATTTTATTAATTATTCGTGAAGATGGCGTTATTTGTCTAATTTGTGAAGGGTTTGTCAGTAATTCTCAAAAGACTAATTGCCCCACAGATGCATTTCCCCCAATTGACCCTATATCATAAGCTGGAAACTGCCATGTTACCTGTCGTAAGTCACGGAAGCCCTAAGTTTTGCTACAACCGGGCACCCATCCCAAGACTTGTGAAACGTAACAGACGATACCTAATTACTTAACTTAAGTTTGAGAGTCACGTGTCAAATTTGCTTAGTTTGGTTACAGGCTTTGGTCAAAAGGGTGAGCAGCAGGTGTGGGTTCACTAATTGGTCAACCTAGATATTAATTGGCAATCCTAATGGCGTCTGTTAACCAATTACAATCGATTTGTGTAATATTTAAGTGTAAAGTTTCAAGCAGAGACCCAGACACTGTTTTGATTTTTTTAAATTTGTGAGACTGTAATTTATTTATTCTTTGAAAAAATAATGCCCCTCAGTTTCTTGCCTGTTCTTCTGAGTAGAGGCTCTTTATTCGAACAAGGCGGTCGAGTCCATTTAAAAAACCTTTGCCTTCATAAGTCAATCTTTGATACCCAGATTGAATAAAAATATTTTGACTTTGACTTTAAACCAGCTGCAGCTGCGGAGTGTTTAGAGATTTTTCAGTTTTGCAATTATAATGTGTATTTAAACTTTATTAAGATTAGTTCAGACATCTAGATAAATCATAGCAAACAAACAGACAAAGAGAGCTCCTCAGGCAAAAGTACCCAGACAATTATATAAATATTTGTATTCAGAAATATTGTGTTGCATTGCATACCTGTCATTCTTTTCATCGTTGTTCTCCATGGTTTCCTTCTCAGGCGTAGATCCAAGGATTTCCAAAAAGTCATCAGCGTCCAGAACTAGAATACAAAACTCGATTAGCAAATAGTACAAAAAAAACAGAGTTCGTGAAAGACATTCCATACAAACATTTTTGTTGTGACAAAACTGTGTCAGTGCCACGACCGAAATGGTTGTATGAGATTCTCAATACAAACAGTCGTAAACTTCAGCATTTACTTGCAAATACCATTATGGCAAAGCAGAAAAACCTCTTCTCGTACAAAATTAAACTTAATCTAAAGACTCTTTGCCCGAAGTGTCTCACTTTGCAAAAAAGCGGCTCCAATTAACTTGGCATACACAGACGCATTCAAGAATCTTAATAAGCATTAGCCGAAAGCCCTCTTGACGCAGTGTACACAATGAAAGCTTTTACCAGCCACGAGAGACAAGATATTCTTTTTCATAAGGCACTAGAACAAACTGACAGGTATACCGATCCAAACAGTAGCGAGTAATGCTCCAATTTGATTCATACACACATAGGCAGGGAAACACACTTTGAAAGCTTGTAGTGAAGGTATGCGCTACAAAAAGTCAAATAGTTAACAATAAGTATATGTTTCATTTTAATTCGTGTTATGATGGTTGTAGAAGTATTTCTTGTGTGAGAGTGAAAACCGTGATGCAGTAAATTTTCTAATGACATAAAACTTGTTTTATTGATTAGACCGATAGAAAAAGACAAAGAAATATATGTACATCAAATAGTAGATGTGTAATATATGTAACAGATGTGTTATTAAAAAATATAGAATTTATAGAACACTACTTAATTGGATTTAACAAGTTTACACTATTGTGTTGGTATTTTTAGTACTTTTTCATTTTGACTGATTGTTTGCGCTGCTGCTTGAACTTATGTACTGCAACACTGAAATATATATTCCTCACATTACGTGTTTAGTTGAAATCACCTTCGTGTTTCCTCATTCTTTGAGGAAATGAGACTCTTAAGATGTTGATATCAGACTTTCACACGCGTCTCGGAAATACAGCATCAATCACGTAGCTCGTATATTTCGTAAAATAACTTCTATCTCATTTAGGTAAGACTTATTGTTCCTATCTTACTTTAATGAGTAAGAAAGTACTTGACAGGTACAATACGAGTAAGTTGTCTTACTTAAACATCTTTTTAAAATTGCTTTATTTCCAAAACACGCATTACAATGAAAAAAGATTGAGCATTATTTTTTTCACATACTACAAACTAAAATGATAGGCCAAGTCACAAATGATTTTTAGGTAAACGCGTCTGATTGTAAATCATCATTTAAAATGGTGGTCAACATTAAGCTTATTTGGATTTTTTTTTTAAAGTCAATTCGTTTAGAAAAAATGCTCTGTTCTTTTTTCCATGTTAAATTGCTTTCAAATAATACAAATACGTTACTTATATCGATGTTTCACATACACAAACGGGCAAGTAAGTATGTTTTGCCCTGTAACGGATCATACGGTTTCAGTTTTAATGCTTTTAGTTTTGTCATGTGTACAAGCGGGTATTGCATGT
Source organism: Peribatodes rhomboidaria (assembly GCA_911728515.1). Classification (NCBI taxonomy): domain Eukaryota; kingdom Metazoa; phylum Arthropoda; class Insecta; order Lepidoptera; family Geometridae; genus Peribatodes; species Peribatodes rhomboidaria. Next base: position 11,842,394 of record OU452179.1, on the reverse strand, counting down.
CTATGTCCCAATATGTCATGTCTGAGCAATCCCTGAGGCAATGGCACAGCTCGTCCAACTGTATTGTGGTTACCCATTGTCCTAGGTGAGTGATGGAAAGCGACAAGACGCGATGCGATGCATAGAAAAAATTGTGTCATGCTCACTGGTCTAATGGCTGATTTACACATCAACAAGTTCAGTAGCGAGTTTTCTTGCCGTGTGTCTAAAGGTGCGTAACAACCAAATGCAACCAAGTCAACTTGCTATTGAATTTATTAGAGTGTAAATCAGAGATAAGAGATGGCATAATTATGCCACACGCGGCAGCTGTCTTTTAATTTTTGAGCTGTTATCTCATTTATCGGTGCGGTATTGTTGTTCCCGGTATTTTTGTACAAATTCAGCACAGATTTTTACTAAGCCTCTATAATTTTATCATCATCAATAATCAGCTTCAACTGATGTTAGAAGCAGAAACGGGACGAAATGAAATTCAAGAGTAAAATAAATAACTACTACCACAGATAAGAACTGAATCCACACCTGTACCTAATTTTGGAAACAGCATAGCGCGTCGCATCGCATTTTGTCGCAAAATCGCATATAAAATTCACTTGGGACAATGGGTTAGAACGGTTTGCGGTATTTATTTCTTGTTTGTTTTATATCGATATTGTGGCGGTTAAAAGCCGTCTCGCATCACCTCACACCACACGACGACTTTTGTACTATTTTGATACCTCTGTCGGATCCCTCATTGCGCTTGCCATAACCCCTTGCGATCAGAATGTTTGAGTTGGGCCTGAAAGTCCCTCGGGTCACTCTAATTTCTTCTTCTGTCAAAATTTAAATCCAGCCTTAAATACTACAAAAGCAGAAGCTTATAAGTACAGTTTAGTTTTTAAGGGATCCAATTTTTGCGTTTAGTTCTATGGGCAGATTCTAGAGCAATCGATATTGTTTATATTTCTGCCACTCCTACGTTTTCTAACACAATATAGGTGTAACATAAATAGTATTGTATCTATTGCCTGAGAATAGCCCACGGTTTAAATATCATTTACACAATAAAGCGTCTGCTGAAATGTAGGATATGTTCTATTGAAAGCACTTCTTGAACTCCTAGAAGTCGCTGTTACCTTCATTCATATCTTCACTACCACTTCGCTTGCCAAAGTCATAGGCTACCATCAGACTGGTCTTAGGCTTGAACTTCTTTTTAAGTGCTGGTGCCTCAAAGTTGTAAGTTTCTGTTAATTTGTGTAAAGTGTTCTTAGGATTGTGTGTAATTTAACTGTAATGTATCTTATTAGCTATTTCCCATATTCATTAAGGGACAAACAAAAGCTTTTTAAATTGATACTTGGTTAGGTTGCAAAAAATTACCCCAGTCTTTGTCCCGTAATGAATATAGAATATCACAATTACAATAGACACATATAACACCATTCCCAGTCGAAAAGGGACACGACACGTTTCGTCATCTTGTTCAAAAGCATGATTAGATTACAAGTCTAGGATTGCCTTGGATTATCCAAAGAATTAGACTTAACTGAGTTAATCCAAATGTGTGAACATCGGTGTGGCATTGTTCGACCAAAAAAATTTCGTCTTAAAGAAAAGGTTGCGTTCGCTTTTAACATGCTAAACTGTTTAAAACCGCTGAATTTTCTATTCGACGCGACTGTCCAATAAACATTTCGACCAGCTTATCAGTAGAGTTCAATGAGGGAGCTACAAACGTATTTAAAAAAAAAATCTCAGTCGCCCGTTGAACATTTTTAGTTCTATTATTTGGTCAACTCGACAACATGTTCGGACTTGTGGGCGAATTCTTTTACAAAAGCCAGTGTATGCTTCACACGTTTGGACCCCCTCTGCGTTTAGCCGTAGAGTTCCCTCAATATTGTCATTCGCATTCACAGGATTCCCACTTTCGCAAACACCACGAAAGCGTTGCCTTTCAGTACCAGGCGTCGGTTCCAGCTCCAAAGGATTTCAGCTTTCACCGTTATAAATCCATTAACAAGCTCTGTGGCAGTATTATGGACAGTAAGGGAAGTTACGAAATGGCCAGATTTGGTGTACACCTCACTTTCTTATTCATGCAAGCTAGGCTGTATGCCTTGCTTGCTTATGGTGCATTTTCAAATAATCACCGTGTTTGTTTTGATAGAGGAATAACTAAAATATTATCACCGTTTTTATACAGCTAAAAAAATTTAAAGCTTCAAATATGAAACTTAGCAGACTATGAAAATAATGATCTCTAAATTTTAACTTTTAAACTTAGTCATACTGTACTCGTCTAGACAGTGACTTTTTAAAATTTAGCGTGATATTTTTAGGATATTGTCTTGTCCAGATCTTATGTACCCAGTGAATCGTGTAAAATCAAATCTGCCCATTTCTAAGCGGCGTCCTTACTGCCCTCACGCCACTGTTCTTTCTCAGCTGCATTCACATCACGTTGTATAAAGTTTTCTACCTTCATTGCCGTCGGAAGATCTTTTACCGAAATCCCTGGCAATACTAACGGTGGGACTCTTAAATGTAGGCGTGCTGCGACTCGCACGCTCTGATGCCGATTGGTGGTTTACATCTCCTTTGAAAGGGAAGGGATTGTCAGTGAATCATAAGAAGAATACGTGTCACATCCAGTGCTAGATTAATGATCCAATTTACTACGATTTCTGAAGTTCGATCATGGTCATTAAAAGCAAGCAAGTTCGTATAGGTCGAGTGACTAGTCCTGATGTCAGAGTTTCTAGGCCGCCCGATGGTCTCTGACATGGCTTGACGATTGAAATGGTCATAATGAACAGTATTATTTGACAAGTGTTTTTATAAAAAGCGATGGTAGCCTAGTTAGGAGAAGGCCCGCCTCTCAGAGGGAGCGAGTTCGAACCCAGCCGACGGCACGCACCAATTTGTTCATTGTATGAACATATGTGCGTATTGTATATCATCTGCTACATGACTGGAGCCAGGGCTTGCCCCCTGTCACATTTGGGACTGAATATCGTCCGGTGAAATGTGGGTGTTGTATTACACCTCTGTCAGCGCCCTCGGGGGAAAGGCGTGACGATATTTTATGTGTTTTAATAAGGAAAATCGCGATGAATAAAGTCAAAATACTGTAAAGTTGAAGCTTTACAAAGAAGTCAAAATGTATTTATTTATCTATTTTAATTTTTTACAGTTTTTTTTCTTTCTCATAAAAATAAGCAATAGAACGAAAATAATGAACTTTCTCTAGTTACTAATTAAAAGCTTTACTGTTTGTACACAAACAGTTCAAATAGCAGTACGCTATTCCCAAATAATTTCCGTAATATTTGAATTTGAGGAAAGTGAGGGAAACAAAAAGGTAAACACCGAGTATAATATTCATAGCAAATTATTTGGCCCATTAGCTCGGAGATGATTCTACAATGGGGAAACTTACGCAGCTGCTGAAGAAACCTTGAATGTTTAATGCTTCCTTGTTTATGAGTTAAATCTATTGCCGCTTACCTATCTATTAAAATCGTTTGGGAAAAAATCTACCTAAAAGACCTACATTTTTAAATGCCAAAAAAAACACTTCAAGTGTTTGGTAGAAGCAACAAATTACGAGTATTAATTCTTCTCGTCAAAATACGTAAAATACTTTCAAAGATTTTATAGATTGTAAAGTGTACAGGGTTACAGTCTACAATTGTTACTTTTTTATCTAAAAGAACATAATTAACTGTCGAGAATATTAAAGCACACTCAGACTTTTAATTGCGTCTTCAATTAAAAGTCTGCAAAAGAACATACTCCGCGAGAGAGAGACGTACGAGGTTCTTCTCGAGTTTTAATGAGAGAGAGAGAGAGAGACTAAAACCTAGTCTCTCTCATTGTCCTACTAATATTATAAACGCGAAAGTTTTTACGAATGGATGGATGGATGGATGTTTGTTACTCTTTCGCGCCAGAACGGCAGAACAGATCTGTTTGAAATTTGGCACAGAGATAGATTATAGTCTAGAATTGCACATAGGATACTTTTTAACCGCGGGGCGCAGCTAGTAAAGAATAAAAAGTCCTTTACCCGCATGCAAACTAAAGGAAATGTAGCTTATCAAGGACAGACGCCACCTCTCCGCCTACAACGTGTGGGTGAAGAGACTATTTAGTAATTAACATCGGCCAGTTAATTAAGCTCCAGACGGATGGACGATCCGGTGACGTATTTACCCGGGGTTCCTCTTTGTGACCGATGAAATCGTCTATTAAGCAAACGGAAACCGTGAGGTACTTACAATGTATGAATTGATGGTCGTAATGCTACATTTGGTATTAGGACGAATGGGGATGAAAATAAATACGTTCTCTATTATAGGTACTTATACATATATGTACAATGATGATTATTAACCAAAGAAGTAGACGCTGCTGTATAGTAACGATAAATTAGGATTAGCAAGACCTTGTTGAGTTTACTTTACAAGAGACGTTAAAACTACAAATTACGTTTTTAAAAATTGTGATTGTGAATTCAATAATAATTTGGTTGGAAAAAGTAGCTTGTGCAAATTTTCATTTAAACTTTGCTATTAATATATTTCTCAATTAGATTCGATTATTTTGTTTCTAATATAGTCACTGAATAATAATGGTACGAGTAACTTACTGCTTTCTTACTACATTTAGGCTAAGTTGCACTAAATAATTTTAACTGTAACCAAAGCTTAACTGCCCAAAAGTCTCTGGCTTAGCAGAGATTTTACGTCTCGTTATATTACTTTTACGCTTTTGGTTTTCACATAATACACTACCAAAGCGAAACCAGTTCTAAAATAACTTTTTGACCTGTAAAACTTTGGTTAAAGTTAAAGTTAATTGGTGCAACTCGGCCTTAGTAATGGGACTTATTTTCAGGTTAAAATTTGGCGCAATGATTTGAAAGTTGAAAGCATTGTAACACTATGAAAGACTTCCATAACATAACTCGGTTTTTTGCACAAGTCACTTTGAGCTGTCGAACCTTACTCCCGCCGCGGCCTTTGCGGATGGATGAGAGAATGACGGTGAATAAATTTGAAGGTGACAAATTTTTTTACAGGTATATAACCCTTAAGGCGCTAGGACGATTTCATCCGACAAAGATTTTTATCGCCTAGGAGAAACAGTATTGTCGTCCCGGCCAGAATCGGCTTGAAAATCCGATCTTAAAAAATCTTAGTTAGAAAAATCCGATTTAGACGACAAAAGGGCGATGAGAAAAGTAATTAAGACTTAGTATCAGTGGAGACCACCATAGTGTACATAGTCCATACTATACCAGCAGGGCTAGTATGGTATGGACTATGCAGGGCTACTAGCCCTGCTGGTATAGTATGGACTATGCAGCGACAGCGGGCCAAAGACAAATTGTCTTTCCACCGTTTTAATCCACGCTTACATTTAAGCGTGACAAGGCTAGAATATGGATATGTTTGTCTCTTTCTCGCGGGGGATAAAAGGTTGAAAGACAATTTGTCTCCGGTCGTACTATTCCGAGGGTGCACAGTCGGGAAGAGAAAGTAAAAGATGTCTAACAACAATTTTGGGGGCTGAGCTACCCACGTCCGTAGGAGTGTACTCTATTCTGATTCCCTACACGTGGTCCCCGGGTAGTGCTAACCGGGTAGCAAACTCTGGTGGGAGGCTTCGGTCGTGGCTAGTTTCCACCCACCAGACCAAGTCATGCCGTGAAATGACCTAGTCGTGTTTCGGGATGTAGTCCGGTGTAACCGTTCCGAAGACGGGTCTGAGCAGTAGCGCACTTGTAGCGCCTCACTCAACTGCCGTCTTTGTACTTCTTCACTCTACAAAACTTCAAGGTTAGAGTGAATAAGTACCTCATAGGTCGTCGTGCTCCATCTTAGACGTCGCTTAACATCAGGCGAGTTGGTGGTCAAACGCCGACCTATTCTACATTAAAAAAAATATATTTATAAATGTACAAAACATACGCTCAGCCCTGGTGTGAGGCCTGTCCCGCTTTCCGAAGCCCCTCGCCGTCATCATCTCGACGTTCTTGAAGCCCCTGGTCGGCCGCTGCTGCTTGGTCCTCACGAGGCGTCCGTCCGGGGCGCCGTCGGCTAGGCAGAGGCAAGCCGCTGCGACCACCACTGCTAGTTGCATCGAGATGTTCATGGCTACGGACAAGCAAAACAAGAGTTAGGTTAGGTCTGATAACAAAATCAAAAACCCGACTGCACATCTACGAGACACAATACAATACAATATTACTTTATTGCACACCAAAAACTATATGAAAATCTTAAAAACTAAAATACATTTTTCGGCAGTACAAGGGCGACCTTATTACTTGAGTTTTTAAGACGAATATTTACAATATATAAATTTACAAACAATCAAGTTAAGCGCGAAAAACATAACCCAGTCGATTAAAAAGTTTTTTAAAAATTGGGTTAGGTTAAAAAAATAGACAATTGTTGCTGTGAGGGAAAAAAAGAAATAAATTTATTAACTAGCCACGCTCCGTCGCTGCTCTACAGAAATCATAAAATGTTTCGGGATAAAAATAAGTTGTGCTTTAACATTAATCCAGGGTCAGCTACTATCACACTATACATAGATTCTATTCAAACCCGTTTATTTATTACTAGCTTCACCCAGCAGTGTTACCTGTACTGTAGTGTTGCTTTGTAATTACTTTGTACTTATGAACTATTGTAAGTAACTTTGTGCTTATTCGAAGCTTCTATCTCTGTGCCAAATTTCACCCCGTTCAGCCGGTCTGGCGTGAATAATTAACAAACATCCATCCATCCATCCATGCATCCAAACTTCCGCATTTATGGTATTGGTGATTAAATTAAAACAACTGTTCAAACTATTTTTTATTTATTTATTTACCTAGAATACAACTAATAAATTTCATTATTTATCTAACCGTATCAGATATCTTGTATTCCTTCAGTTTATTCTTTTCACATTTTGCCAATGACGGATAAAACATAGCTAGTTTACTCAGATTCAAGACAGAAAACCATTTTGAAAATGAAAAAAGTCTCAGGAACCATACATAAATTATTCATACATAACATACATATCGTCATGCCTTTCCCCTGAGGGGACTGGCAGAGGTGTAATACAACACCCACACTTCGCCGGACGATATCCAGTCACGAAATCTGACAGGGGGCGAGCCTGTCGCCATACACCGGGCTCCAGTCATGTAGCAGATGACATACCTACAATACGCACATATGTTCACACAATGAACAAATTGGTGCGTGCCGTCGGCTGGGTTCGAACCCGCTCCCTCTGGCTTGAGAGGCGGACCTTCTCCCAACTAGGCTGCCATCGCTTTTCATAAATTAATAACCGAAATAAAAAGCATCCTGTATGACTGTGAGTGCTTTGTTCCAAATGAATTTTCGATTCGAATTCTATGCCCCGTTCTGAACTAACACGCCCACACATTAACACTAATATTATAAGAGCCAAAACTAAACATTCACTCTCACGGTAGAATACTTAGGCATCTGTTTAGCCACAAGTATATCTTACAAGTTTAGTATCCGTAGAATGGCAGTAATAGACTTAACTGGAAAGTTTACGATCTCTGCCTGTGATGCTAGTACACTATCCTTAAAGATTCATAGACCTACGTTTTAGGAGTTCAAAGCTAAATTAGTTGATTTCTTCGCTCTGTTGAACTGCAAAGCCTAGCGAATTAAGCAGATTGTATTATCTAATTGTTAATGGCGTTAATTTACTAATTATGCGAAGTTATAATAGCTATGTTAACTCGGTGGCCTTGTTTTGAGTAATTTAGTAAAATTATGTTAAATAAGAAAATATTACGTAAAGATTTAAGTTTTTGATTAAGACTAGCAATTTTCAAGAGGTTTTAGCGAGAATAAACTTGAACACGAAAGTAGCACCGTTTTTAAACCTAACATTACGAGAGTGATGGTGACAGAGCGATTACTTTCCCATTCGCCAAAGTATGTTACCAGATGTTGAAAAAACTTTTAAAGAAATGCATCCCGGCCATATACTCGTACAAGGTAAACTTAAACTGAAGCGCAGTATTTATTGAAATAAAATTAAGTCACTTATGGCAAATAGGCTGAAAGAATAGGCTAAAAAGTCTAACGCTGGCATAATGCACGACAACCCTCTTGGTCTAAAACTACTCCGTATCATAACTTTCACGGAACAACGTAAGGAAAATTTTACACCCGCGAAGTGTCACACCTACTTTAGGGCACATTAGCTTCTTAGCCTTAGCTAAGTGTGAAGTGTCAGGGTTGCCACGTGCGGACAACTTACCTACTTACTAAAAGTATTGTTGTAAAAGCTTTTAGATACCTCAGAGTTACATGAAATAGTTTTACGTTATAATAAAATGTTTTACGTACCTTTTACTAAAGGGAATAAAAGTAAATGAGATGGACAATATTTTTACATTTAACTCATAATTTGTTTCAAAACTTTTGACGTGTTACGTCTTTTTACATTATTTTTTTTACCAAACTGGAAAAACTGCATTTTGGCGTGCCATCCGGCACGTGTTGACGCTCAATCCTCAAGTGAAAACCCTAAACTGTATTAGGAAACAAAGCATGTAACAAATTCAGTAGAAAAGTGATTAAACAAGTTTCATTGTCTCATTCGCTTTGTAATTAGGTTTACAGTCATTGCGCACAAGGAAATTAAAGAATTGAACGCATTTACATTTTCGTGTACAACATGTCTTGTGAACAACTCAGGCAACCCTAATTTTATACATCTCGAAGTTTGTGAGAGAGCTTGCTTGTTAAAATTAACTAAACTTTAATCTGATGTAATTTAACCAAAATCACAAAAAATGAATTGGATGTTGGGCTTAAATGTATTTTTTGTCACGTGAAAATATTTCATAGATCTTTCATAGAAAATTTAAATGCGAAATGCGTATTTATAAATAAAAGAAATTCGTACAACCTAGTACGAATTACTTAGCCTAGTATCACAGGCCTAAGATTTTAAGACCATCTGAAGACCTCTGCAATGGATTAAAGGTCCTCGTTAAAGCGATGATAGTCTAGTTGGAGAAGGCCCACCCCTCGTGCCAGAGGGACCGGGTTCAAACCCAGCCGACGGCACGCGTCAATTTGTTTTTTATGTGAACATACGTGCGTATTGTATCTCATCTGCTACATGACTGGAGCCCGGTGTATGGTGATAGGCTCGCCCCCTGTCAGATTTGGGACTAAATATCGTCCGGCGAAGTCTGGGTGTTGTGTTACACTTCTGCCAGCCCCCTCTGGGAAAAGCGTGACAATATTATAAGGTACATAAAATTTTGAAGGTAAAGCCATGCGAATATCTATTGTGAGATAAATTAAGCCCCAGCTACCTTATAGGTAATTATCCAAGAGTAAATCGATCCATCAAGTTAAAATCCCACCCACGTCTTCAAACATTTATAAAGACGAAGACAGCCTCTCAAATTGTCAAATGTTTAATTCATCATTGTAATTTCTACTTGTGGGTAGGTGTATCTACGAAATGTAATAGGTCAGAAGCCACGTCATTAGTTATATTAGACGTAAGTATACTTACGTAGGAATAGAGGTATAGAGTTTCGTAATGAAAAGCCAAAAGATTTTTTCTCTTACTGTTATTCAAAAAATGTGTTTTTTAATATTTTTAATAATTAGTCTAAAGTATCTATCTGCCAAGCTGTGACATGGTTTTAACTACACCATCATAAGCTTTTCTTTTTTTTCTCAAATCAAAGCTATAATGAAAAACGTATGAATCGTGGTGTCCAATTACGTACCTACACACATATATGTACCTATATACATATATATGTATATAGGTATACGTGATTGATATCTAAACTAAAATAATTTTAATTTTACGGTATAATACTTGTAAGATGCTCAAGGGTTTTTCATTAAACAGGTCTTTGTAAAATTCAATAGGTAAAAATTCACGTACATCCATTTAACGTAATTTGAAGAAAGGCTATGAAAAGGTTGTCGTTTTGGTTTCCTTCTGATCTTTTTTCTGGGCCATAAATTTTCTGATTGGCTTACCTCTAAATGTGGAACTCTAAATGTTCAACATTTTAAAGAATTCAAATCTGCTTAATGTATTTTATGTTTTTTTTAATGAGTAGGTTCTGTGCCACATTCTATTGGTATTTCCTAGTTAAGTAAATAGGTTACTTCATATATTTTGTGGTTTCTGTGATACGTTTTTGGAGAGCAGTTACATAAATATTTGTTTTATGTTTTTGAGTGGAGAGTAGGTCCTATTCATAACGCTAACTTGCTAAATATAAACTAGCCAAACGTATTGATGTCCTTGTCTAATATAGCAATAAAAAAAACTATTATTTTTTTAACAATTTAACGTTCTGAATAGGGGCTAGTGACGGTTTCGTACAAGTTGAAAATGTTACATGAAAACTAACCGTTTTGACGAAGAAATAAAAATATCCTCGAAATACAGAAATTTATCAAACATATGGAACTCGATTCAAAACTTTCTAGTAAACTAGCATACTACTTTTACTTCATAAAGTTGACGATCTAATAATATAATTCTGTGCGACTAGCTTCCTTCTAAATCCAAATAATAAAACTTTTCATTAGGAAACCGCGACGCGAAATTGTGACTTTTGTTCCGAAAAATATAGCCTAACTCAATTCAGAGGTAATTTTGTTGGTCTGCAGAACTTTTGAATGTAACACACCCGTGAATGTGTTAAATATACATATTTTAAAGCCCAAATGTGACGCAAATTATCGGGAGATAATTATTTGACTGTTGTCGTAGTTTTGGTTAATGCTTATTATAATGTAAAGAAAAACTTTAAAAAAGAGAATGTTGTTCGATTTTAACGTTATCGTGTGCAATATCATAGTTTGCTGTAAATTACATAATCATTTGGGTAGTAGGTACTTACCATTTACAAAAATACGGCCATCAATTAAATACGAGGATCTAGTATATAACAAACAAACAAATATAGGAAACAAAAATAGTTATGAAATAGTCGCAAAAGAAAAACAATTCCGAAATAAATTTTAATTGCACATCGAAAACTCACTCTCATGTGAGACGATTTAATGCGTTCTTTCATATTTCATAACATGGAGCAAACAGCAAACTCTTTCAACGAACGTCTACATTTCTTATTTCAAAATATCGATAAAAACGTCTACACGTCTATTTCCAGGGATAATTTCACGTGAACCGTGCGAGCGAGTACGCAGTAATGCGATTTGAACACGGATATAGATCGGATAGATTAGTCACGGCTTAGGGCTTCAGACTAGACAATCTATTCCGGTTTCTAGAGAAAATAGAATTAAGTTATATAACAAGAATAAGATATCGCTGTCTGTTGTCATTGTAGTTTATTAGATGAGGATAACAATACAAATGATTTCTTGTGCTGTCGAATGATTTTTCACATTTTTTTTTTGTGCAATATAGAAATATTGTATTATATGATTACGTAGAGTACGTAATGATTACGTACAGTCAGTGTAAATCTTTAAATCAATTTTCTGCATATAGGTACATATTTATTTCATAAACGAAAATGAAATGTCAATTTTTGTAGTTCCACAGCTGGGTATATAACGTTTCAGTATTTATCCTTTTATGGAATATCCGGCTAATAAGGTCTACGGTTTGCTACGAGTGCTACGAGAGGTGCTACGAACATCTCTATTAAGTCCAAAAATTTCGATAAGTGGATAAAGGACAGTCTTTTTTGAAAGCTTGCTTAGCTTTTATGACCAGGTGAGATGGGCAAATTTAGGTCACAATAAGTAAAATTTTATGTGAAAACCTCACAAATGTGAAGTTTAGTAAAATACATTCAAATAAAAAAATACAAATGTTTTTTAATTCACAAAATGTCAAAACGCCTTATTATAACCAAATAATCTGCATTGGTGCATGGCCAGGATCGGACTCATGACCTCAGGATTCGAAAGCGTCATACGCCCAATGCGTCCCTGCTGCGTTCCGCGGTGTTAACATCAAATTCGTCAATTCGTTACAGCGTGAAGAAGTAACATTTTAACAAACAAATTTTAACAAACATGAAAGTTAAAGAATGTGTAGTTGCAACATAACGCTTGATTTTGTTGTTGAGTGAGTCATTTTGTTAAGTGATTCTAATGAACAATTGTTGTTACTCATGTTTTTTAATTAATTTAATTAACTTCTCAAAGAACATTTATAAATCCAGATTTAATAAATATCTTGTGTAACTAGTAGCTGTAAACTTATTTAAAGTCCCATTGAGAGCTTGCCAAATTCAAATATTTTAAGGTAACGTTGACCGAGACGGAATTTAATCACTCGAGATCATTCAAGATTGTTTTCCTCAAACTGAGACGTCTTTGAATAAGTTCCGAAGACCATCATACATTGTACAAACAGTATCTCAATTTTGTATCAATATGGGCTTTTCCCCGCGATTTCATGTATAGGGCTACTAGCATGAACCAATTGTCTTTCTACAGTTTATATCCCGCGAGTAAGCGAGTAAGAAAAAGTAAGAGTTACAAAGCCAGCATACGGATATATCTACAATATCTACATGTATCCGTATGTTCCGTATTCCAGTTTCTTGCCTGTTCTTCTGAGTAGAGGCTCTTTATCCGAACAAGGCGGTCGAGTCTATTTAAATAACTTTTAACGTTCATAAGTGTATCTTTGATACCTAAATTGAATAAAAACATTTTGACTTTGACTTTGACTTTATGCTAGCTTTGTAACATCTAAGCGCGGATATAAACGGTAGAAAGACAATCTGACTCCAACCCGTGCTGCTATCCTTAAAGAAACACGTTGTTTTTTTTTTTGTCGAGATAAAAAGTAGTCTATTAATGTATTACAAGGGATGAGCTACCTCATGCTCTAAAACAATGAGGCCTAGCGTTCCAGGAGCTAGCACCTGGTGACGTCAACCGTCATTGTCATCATCTCTTTCGACTTCTTGTAAACATCGATTGACGTCACTACGTGTTACATACGCGACCATTTTTAACTCAAAACGGATGGAACTTAGAGGATGCTTCCTTGACCTGAAAAATAGACCTGGTGGAGCTTATTATTCCATGAGTCTACCTATTCTAGATTTCGGTCGAATCCGTAAAGCCATTTGAGTATACTAAACATGCAAAATCACACTCACTGACTCTCTCACAAAGTAAATTAAACAGCAAGTTCGCATAGGCCGAGTTGCTAACCCTGAGTCAAGAAATATCTACTAGGAAAACTTCATAAAAATTAAGAAAAACATATGCAGTAATTTGTACTGTTTTTTTTTATGATTGAATGGGCCCACGTTTGACCACAACACACCTGATGGAAAGTGACGATGCGGTCTAAGATGGAGCACGCTTGCCCATGAGGTGCCTATTCACTCTTGTCTTAAAGAGACCCAGGTTGTATTATTTATTGTATTATTCAAATTCAAATTTTTCAAAATTAATTTATTTCAGGCATGACACCCATAATAGCACACATTGTAAATTACATTCGATTTAATATTATTATGATCTCATCATTTTAATCTGTAGAATATTTTTGGTTAGAATTTGATACATATACTTTTGCCAAGATACCTAATTTTATCGAGCGAACGTTAGCAAGCGAAACGTCTCTGCTGCAGCTTCGACAAACATGCTTTCGTATGTTCGAATGTATCTACTAATTCTGTCTAGATCTCTGTCCTCCTCTTCAGGTCGCATTTCTAAACCGATTCTTTGCAAACCTGCTCAGGTTCAATTTTTTTTTTGTCAAGACTTTTTTTGGGTTTTTTTCACAACGAAAAATTTAAAATCATAACGAAACTGATCACAAAGTTTCACGAGAATCTGTTGAGGAATGCAACTTGTAGAGGAGCATAGACACCAGTCACGAGGTTTTTTTTTTATTACATAATAGGCTTGCGTTTGGCCGCCAACATGCCTGATGATAAGCAGTGATGCGGCCTACGATGGAGCACGCTTGCCTAGAAGAAACCGATTCACTCGAGACTTGAAGACACCCAGATTATAAGTGTCAGGGAACACACAGTCTAGCAGAGTATTCCACACTCTAGCGGTCAGTATGAGAAATGAGGAACTAAAGCTTTTCGTGCGTGTTGTTGGTATGTCGACCATAAAACGATGCCGCTTTTTTGTACTCTTGGTACTTTGGTCTTTAGCTCACAGAACCACTACAGTACAAATAAATCACTTTATAGTTCAAAAAATTAGAGCTAAAAATTACAGTAATAAAAGTACCTACTTACATTTATTTGGTTAGTAACTTAAAACTGAATATTAATACAAGTAAGGTACACTAATATTATTAACCCTGCCCTCGGAACAAATAAAAACTGTATCTCAGAGGGCAGTTGTTTGTTTACATAAATCTTAGTTCGTTACAAAAAGTAATACATATATCATAGAGTGCTAAACGGCAATTATACAATTTATAAAAGTAAAGAAGTAAAATTAAAATTTAAGTAAGTATAGAATAAATAAACATATTATGTATCAAAAACCAAAAAGAATAAAAGAAAATGTAACTAGTCATATAATATTATTATACCCCTTATTCGTGTCAGAGAAAGAAATATAGACAAGGGAAAAATTACGATACAACTGCCAACAATTTTTCAGTTTTATCATAATCTAGTGTTTTGAGTACATTACACTACCTTACCATACACAATATACATTACAACCACTACATTAATTTACAGTACATTTTGTTAAGTAATTATTTAGTTCAAGTAGAGTAGCTGTTGTCAACCATATTGTTGAAAGGGTCTCACCAATGGGGCAAATTGATTGCTATGTTCGAAAATAACTTAGTTTCATCAATTATACTAAAGGTAATTAATGGTTCTTTCGCTTTTAACGAAAGATCAATGAAACGTGAGCGCTCAGCGGTTTTGCAAACATCTTCAAAGGGACGCCTCGTCGATTCTTGTCCCCGCAGTTTTGAATGATGAATTTAAAAGGTCCCTAATTTTAGTACCATTTTGTAAATCGGATGTTGAATTAGGTGAGCTTGTTTCCAGGAATATTTTGTTGGAAGTTAAGAAATTAGGAAAAAAAAGTTGTTTGAAATTTTGTTTTATAAATATTTCTTAACTTTGCTACTAAAATGAAAAGAAATACTAGAATCATAAAAATAGATAATAATTTTAGTTTTTGTCGAATCCTAATTTCTTTTCATTGTCTTTATCTTTCATTTAATCAACTAATAAAACTTCAATTAAAAATATATGGAAACTAGCTGCACCCCGCGGTTTCACCCGCGGTCTCACAGGAACCGTTGATTTTTCATGATGAAAAGTATGTCCTTTTCTGTACCCCAGGGGCCCTATTCGGAGATTTGAGATTTTCATCTCACCTTTTTTCGTCCTTGTTGCTCTCGTTTGAAACGTCATAAGCGTGAGCGTGACCAAGATAAAATTTTATCTCATCTCACGCGTAGGAATAGCCCACCAGACAACATGTATGCTAAATTTCATCATGATCGGTTGATTAGTTAGGGCGTGAAAGCGTTACAAACAAACAAACGAACAAACTCACTTTCGCGTTTATAATATACTAGCTGTGCCCCGGGGTTTATTAAAAGTATCCTATGTACTATTCTAGACTATAATCTATATCTGTGCCAAATTTCATCCTGATCTGTTCAGTCGTTCTGGTGTGAAAGAGTAACAAACATCCATTCATCCATTCTTACAAACTTTCGCGTTTATAAAATTAGTAGGAAGGATAGGTTAGGATACAGTACAATGACGTCACACTATACCTACCTACGTACCAATCACTAACTTTTTCCAGTTTACACAGGGCCCCGCGATGTCCCTCGCTTCTATTTGTGTGCAAGTATCATGTGTTTGACATGATACACGTCCTAATATTGACACCGGACAGGCTGTCCAAACTACACCAAACTCACCAACATGTGACTGAAACTACCTGTTACATACACGGCTGATAGTTTTGTACGAAACTATTAATTAGGTCATTTTGTACTGTACTTTCATGTCGTTGTAGCCTCGGAATAGTTTTATGGTGTTTTGTCTTCTTCGATCGAGTTAAAAACTTAAAAGAAAGACAAAGACAAAACACTGTTAAAGTATTCCGAGGCCACAACGTTTATTTTTAAGTACGTGTATGCTGTATAAGTCTCTCTCATAACAAGGCTTCAGTAGCGTATTCAGAAGAAGAGCTAAAAAGCAATATATGAGCGATGATAGCCTAGTTAGAGAAGGCCCGCCTCTCAAGCCAGGGGGAGCGGGTTCGAACCCAGCCGACGGCACGTACCAATTTGTTCATTGTGTGGACATTTGTGCGCATTGTATGTCATCTGCTACATGACTGGAGCCCGGTGTATGGCGACAGGCTCGCCCCCTGTCACATTTGGAACTGAAAATTGTCCGGCGAAGTGTGGGTGTTGTATTACACCTCTGGCAACCCCCTCGGGGGAAAGGCGTGACGATTTGTTATGTATAATGTTAAAAAGCAAGAAGCGTGTTTACCTTGATAAAGCTTACCCTCAGCTGTGTTAAGCCCTTTCCAAAACAAAATCCTGAATACGCTATCATATAGCTTGACTATCCGTGGTCTTAATTAATCACCAGCGGACGATACGGTCAGTCTTTGGATGGGTGACCAAAGTCATTTTAACAAAAAGCCCTACAGCGGTTCACGTGGGACGTGAAGTTGCAGGTTCCTATTGTTTGATAAAGCATTGTATTCTTTTCAATATCCTAAAACATAAATCTGCTGGGGTTGAGCTGTTAAGACAAAATTAAAGAATAACAATCACAAGATGGTTTTAGTGATAACGAGAAAAAACTTCCTCATAAAGCCTTTAAGACTGACAACAAAAGTTCGGTAACAATAAGGCTGAAAAGGTGATTCTCTCAAATCCCCACAAAGACGGCGCTTACAAAAATTGTGTTTTAGCTAAATAGAACGCACTTCGTGGCATGACACTTCATAATTTGACCAAAAAATAAGTACGAGACAACAATGGTTTTTAAACAAGTTACTAAAGAGTAAGTTCACTTTAGGCGATAAGGTCGCCCTTGCGTACTGCCGAAAAATGTATTTTAGTTTTTAAGATTTTCATGTAGTTTTTGGTGTGCAATAAAGATATATTGTATTGTATTGTATTGTATTGTATTGTATTGTAAAGAGACTTTGCTTGTTTAATGGTGATTTTAATTTGCTTCACACAATTCACCACAGACTTTACAATCCAGAGTAACTGTGACCTTTAACCTTAGTTATTGCTCAATTTTATTATTATAGCCAATATTTTTTAATTCTGATTATTTTTATTCACGCCTTTCCCCCGAGAGGGCTGGCACAGGTGTAATACAAAACCCACACTTCGCCGGCCGATATTCAGTACCAAATGTGACAGGGGGTGAGCCTGTAGCCATATACCGGGCTCCAGTCATGTAGCAGATGGCAGATGATACCATACGCACATATGTTCACACAACGAACAAATTGGTGCATGCCTTCGGCTGGGTCTGAACCCGCTCCCTCTAGCTTGAGAGGCGGGCCGGCTAGGCCGGCTCTCCGGCTAGGCTATCATCGCTTTTTATTTTCAGCCACAAATTGTTTTGAATTGTACCGTCAAGAAATTAACAACGTATCTTACTTTAAATAATCAAGATATCTGTAAAGTTAGAGTGAATTGAGACGACTGATACGGCTCAGTAGTAACGCGTCTGTCTTGTCATCTGTAATTTCTCCTGGGTTTCATTCTTGACAATCAATAAAACGATATTAGGAAACTTGTGAAAATAATGTAAGACTGATAAAATGTGTTCAGGTCTTCGATAGAAACGGTACGAAAACCTAAAAATGGACCGCATAAATTAGGTGCTGCACACAATTTACTGTAGTGAAAAAAACACCAACACGCAACCAATTGCAACTGTGATAATTATTGTTATCTCGTTCGCGTCTCTTCGTTCGTTGTCTCTTGTACGTTTCTCTATCTTTGTTATTGATACGCGTAACATAATATTGTCAACGGAGCCGTGTAGTGTCTGTTTGCTTTAGTTCTGTTAGGTCAGCAGGTACACATCAGCGTTGTGTATTGGAAATAAGACACGTGCCGCTTCTCCCTTATATGATTTCGATGGTCCAGGTAGTATGAGCTAATTTCACACTCTAATACCTACAACTCTTTCCTAAGGTCGCAAAAAGAACTTTTTGTGGATGTATCTCTTTATCTAGACTAACAATGTGCCCCGCGAGAGCCACACAATCGCTTTGCCCCCGTCGACTATGATCACGACCTCTCAGGTGTGCGAAATTTTTCCCAGACAAAAACAAGCTTCTTACGTAAAAGAATGCTTAAACAACTTGGTAAAATTTGCAATCTCTTTCAAAGACAAGAATTTTCCTCAAGTTCAATCTCAAAACCAGACCCCTTAAAAGCAAGGAAATGGTCATTTTATTTTCGCTCCGTTATAAGAAATGAGCGCCATATTTTCGACAGATGGCTCTCATTGCTTTATTAATCACGTCGCATTGTTTTGTACATTGCCGCAACTCAACAATTATGAACGTCATCAACGCAGTTGGTTAGCACCTGGCAACTACACTTGGTGCCCTCGAAAAACATCTTTCTTGACCTGTATGAGTTCGTAGTATTCCATATTCCATAAACGAAAGTATTAGGAGATTACCTTCTATCGAATCTGACCATTCGCTGAGTGGAAAATTTAAACGAAGATTTTACGAGGCGGCCAATTCAATTCAATCATTGGGGATGACCGCTAGAATCCAGTTTAGCGGTTATAGGGACGCCAATGTTGCCATCAAATATTTGTAAAAGAATCAATGAAGCTGGGTATTATTTTATTTGTATTAAGCCCGAGCACTTTATCCTTATCGTTGTTTTTCTACTAACTCGGTAAAAAAAGTCACGTCGCGTTTTATAGCCATCGTGATGAAAATATTGTTTCATGACATGGTTTATTTTTTAACGTTTTTTCCCGTCTATTTCCGTAATAATTTCAGTTTGTTTATAATATTATTGCGGAAAATAAATCGAAGGCGGAAAAGATAAAAATAGAGTGGCTACACTGGCAACCCTACGTGAGTAAAGATACCCATGTCATATTACATACTAGCTGTCACCCTGCGACTTCGTTCGCGTATATTATTTACATATACATATATATGAGCTATCCTATCTGTTAAGATCGAACTGCACACGGTGTGCAAATTTGATTGAAATCGTTTAAGTAGTTTAAGAGTCTAAGTATAAGACAAACAACGTGACACGTAATTTATATATTTTAAGAAGATAAGATAATGTTTTAGGCCAGGTGAGTTGAATTTTCATTTTTAACAATTACTGTTATATTGGTGGCTCTGTTAGCTGTAGACCTCGCGGCCGACGTCTGTTCTCCTGTACAGGTCGCATTCCTCAACTGATTCTCGTGAAATTTTGTAAGCAGGTTCGATAATTGTATTTTTTTTTTGTCGTGTCAATCGCAAATTTTAAAAAATGGTGTAGATATGATTTTCTCAAAAAAAAATGTTTCCGCAACTTTGAAAATTGCGGGTCAGATTTGATCCGGGCAGAATTCGGACATACGAAAGCATTTTGTTAAAGCTGAAGCATAGACGCTTCGCTCCCTTTTGTTACTTGTGGTGTGAACAATAAAGAGTTTATCTATCTATCTATCTATCTATCTATCTATCTATCCCTAACGCTTGCTCGGTCGATCAACACTTCTGAAAATATTATTTCTTTATGATCACACCAGAAAATGCCTCTAATTTTGATAAACGTAAGGTAGTTTAAGAAACAAAACAAAATAACAGATATACACTCACTCACACTTACAAACATTCACATTTGTATTAAAAAAGGTAACTATTACTTAAATAATAATATTTTAACACAACGTTCTGCGAATATTTTTTTAGTAGTCTCCAAACAAGGAAGACAGAGTAATTACTCTAAGTGGTAGTTCACACACCATAAACTTGGGTTTTTACGCCTACTAATACTCTACGTAATTTTGGTACCTGTTTACCTGTACGCCAATGTTCCCCGAGGAAATATTGGTAATGAATATGACTATTAAAGTAGTCCTTCAAATATCATGCCGCGACGAAACTGACAACGCGTAAACTCTGTGTTTATGGACATTTGTCATGTTTTAGTAGGAAAAACGTTTTATAATTACAGAAAAAGTTCAAAATGTAGCTCCAACACGCAACCAATATTATTAGTTATTATTTACAACTGTAAATAATAATTTGATAAATAGTTAGTTACGTAAGTTACAACAACGCGTAAACTCTGTGTTTATGGACATTTGTCATGTTTTAGTAGGAAAAACGTTTTATAATTACAGAAAAAGTTCAAAATGTAGGTACTTAACTGTAGATAATAATGTGATAAACAGTTACAAGCACAAAGGTACAAGATAAATGCTTTGATGTTTAGAAATAAAATACGCTATATAATAAATACTATAAAATACTCAATTACAGGAAAACGTCCAAAACCGTTTAGGTGCGAAACAATTATAATTTACTGCCTTGGTGGCTCAGTTGGTAGTGAACCTGTCTTCCGAGCTTGGGGGCGTGGGTTCGATTCCCACCTAGGGCAAACATTTATGTGATGAACGTTTGTGTTTGTTCTATGTCTGGGTGTTAATATGTATTTAAGTATGTATTTAAAAATATCTAAGTATGTATATCGGTCTCTGGCAGCCATAGTACAAGATTTGCTTAGTTTGGGGTCAGACGACCGTGTGTGGAAGAGTGTATGTCCCGAATTTATTTATTTATTATTATTTACTCAAAATGTCAGTGCCTTTAATTCAAATAACTAAGTACTGGCAAAAACTTCAAAGACATAAGTTTAAATTACTAGTACTGTAGATGACTATTGTATATTATGTACAAAGAAAATAACACTGCTTTTTTAGAAGCAATACATACAAAAAAGTAATAGCCATTCTGGAAGAAGCATTTAGGTATAAATAGGAATTGGCAATTCAACGGACAAAATTACGGTACGCACCTGGGTAGTTTTATAAGTGTAGTATATTAACAAATAGTCGTACTAACAAATAATCATTACAGCTATTGGTCCAGGGCGTGAACTGGTCTATATATTACGATACAAACTGATCAAGTTGAATATACGCGTACCTCGTCGCTTGATCACAAAGGCGCTTCAACTCATTACAATCTGCAATGATTGCCGATCACGTGATTAACGCCGTGAACATAGCAAATGCACAGCCAGTGATCGGCCATTACAGACGAGTAAACCCTTCACACAATCGTTCTAGCGGGCCAAAGTCTATGATCGTCCATAATGAGGGGCCATAATATATCGTCAAAACAAGTATTTACATCTATCTCGCTGACTAAAGTGTCCACTTTAAATAGTCCATTTACGTGACTGTCAAAGGAAGTGGATCTAAGTTATACATATATTTGGACCGATGAATTCAGAACAGACTACCGTCGAGACGGTGCTTACCTGCTCTAAGAGAAAAACGGTCATGCTCTATAAACTGCAAGGTCTCTACGCCTGTACGATGTAACATAAAATTGAATGGTAATCGTTTGCCCCGAATCAACTAGTAAATCTATTTCTGATACGAAGATTTTTATAATCAAATAGGTAACACTTAATAGATTGTATTCCTATCTTGAACAAGGAAATGCGTAAAATGAATCTAGAATATTAAGTTTTTTTTTTTAAATTTTATCCTAATTTAATATGTAAATATTTTAATGAATGCGACTACGAACGCTAAGCAATACTAACTTAACCATGCTATCACATAACTTACAATTGTCTTAGTTGATAATAAAAGTCTTTAAACCTAAACCTGTAATATTGTAAGTAGGTAGATTTATGTAAGTTGTAATTTATTAAGAAATTAAAAAAAAATGAAAATATTCTAAAAAAAATAAACATACTTAAATTCAAAGTTCTAGTAAAGTTGTAGTTCTCAAAACATCAAAGGTATCGTTTCTTTTTAAAGTTCATGTTAGATTGTAAGGTTCATTTACTTTGGTATTAAACACCATAGAAACTTCAAACGAGCGGTGCTAGTTAAAAGTTGTGAAGGAAATAAGTTTCGTTAATTAAGATACTTAGTAAATACAAGCTCAGCGAGTGATACACGGTGTAGCATTAATAAGTGCTACGTCGTAGTAGTGCTACGCCAGAGTTAGTAATTTTGCTATGCACTTTTTAGAATATTAAAAGCAACTACCTTCTGCGCGCGGCTTCGTCCGCGTAGCCTACATGAAACGAATGAATTTTTTTTCTTCAGAAATAAACATTAGATCTCTTTTGAATATATAAGCTGACAATATCGCAAACAAAGCAATAAGAACGAAACTTAATCTTTGGAGTGAGAGTTTCTAAGTAGTAAATTAGGAGACCACCAAAAGTGAATGATAGATAATTAATATTGTTTATAACGAAAACCTATCGTAGTATTTCTTTGTAAACAATGATTTTTGTTTTTTCTTCAGGTGCTAGAATCACCATACTGCTCCGTGATCTCTGGAGCAGACCACGTAAAACTGACCGTGAGAAAACCAATTCTCCTTTACTTTTGCCAAATTTTGCCAAATTAGGATTTTTATCTCAAAATGTTTTATGGTCATGGCAAAGTGAATTTTTTTTTTTTTATGTAGAATAGGTGGCGTTTGACCACCAACTCGCCTGATGTTAAGCGACGTTGTGGTCTAAGATGGAGCACGACAACCTATAAGATACTTATTCACTCTAGCTGGAGTTTTGTAGAGTGAACAAGTACAAAGACGGCAGTTGAATAAGGCGCTACAAGTGCGCTACTGCTCAGACCCGTCTTCGGAACGGTTACACCGGACTACATCCCGAAACACGACTAGGTCATTTCACGGCATGGCTTGGTCCGGTGGGTGGTAACTAGCCACGGCCGAAGCCTTCCACCAGAGTTTGCTACCCGGTTAGCACTACCCGGGGACCACGTGTAGGGAATCAGAATAGAGTACACTCCTACGGACGTGGGTAGCTCAGCCCCCTAAAATTATTATTTTGCCCTTTTATTTTGAGGGAAACTGCACTCTTTTGAACTTAAAGGGGTAATCCGATGGTGTTAGACGAATCCTCGGAATAAACACATACTTATCCGGGAACAACCGATCAGTATGGTGGCAGGGTTTTAATTCAGACCTTTGTGGATGAGGCAACTAGTTTTGTAGGTTTTGTCTTTCAAATACTAATACTTCTTCAAGCTTCTTCTATATTATATATTTGTATGTATATATTCCCTCAAACATGGTTGAGGAGAGCGATGGCTGGCACATGCATCATACTCGTGATCGGATGCTGCTTGCGGGTCGCTGGTCTGCTCGTGGTGTACTCACAATGTAAAAAAGTAAATCTGATAACCTCTAACCTAACCTTAGATTAAGACTTAATAACTACTTCCCCCCTCTACCTGTATTCCCCTAAAATAATAATTAAGATTTATGTTAACAAAGATCACGGTCCGCGGAGTCCGTGGAGTTAAATAATAATAATAAAAAAGCTTCTTCTATTGTGACCAAACAATTATTATTACAAATACAGCCTCACGCTCCAGTGGAATTCATACTTGGTTCATCAATTAAGCATTAAGCTATCATTAGTTAAGACAAACTCTCATTAACATCATAGTCTCGGAATAGTAATTCAGTGTTTTGTCTCTTTTGATCGAGTTAAAAATATAAGAGAAAATAATTGTAAGACACTGTAAAACTATTCCGATTCTACACAACCTTTATTATAAATCATTATTAACAATTATTAGGGGCTCATGTTTTATTACATAACGTAATCCGACAGTTGAAGCATTCAAAAGTAAATTAAACTTCATATAGTATTTTATGAATGAACGCGAACAAAGTCGATGCTAACAGCTAGGTATTTGGGGTCAACTGGGGCAAATGTGTCTGTAGGGCAATTTCGTCTTTCGAGAATTACTGACAACCTCTTCACAAATTAGGCAACTAACGCCATCTTGCACAGATTATTGCAACTAAAGATAAAAAAAGATGTAGGTGGCGCCTAATTTGTGAAGTTTGTCAGTAATTCTCGAAAGCCGCAATTGCCCCACAGACGCATTTGCCCCAGTTGAACCTAAATACCTAGCTGTTAGCCTCGACTTCGTTCGCGTTTTTTCAGAAAATTGTATCCAACCTTCCTCCTGATTTACTGTAACTAATTAGCAAACTTCATCAAAACAAGCCTACGAACAGACAGACAGCAGATTTATTGCCCAAGTACGTATAAAAATTATGTACCTATGTGAAGAGTAACAAAAAAGTTTTCTGATTATACCCTACCTTAGAAAATTGCCTGGACTTTACTTTTTCTTTTTCAAAAAAACATACATTTCTGGTTAAAACAAAAGCGTAGGTGATTTGATTTAAATATTGGAAACGATAGAAAATTTGTGTTGGTTCATCTACATTCACGTAGGCGGGCATAGTGGGCAACGAGCATAGGATTCTCAGAAATCACTAGCAAACACTTTCGCCCAAATTGAATTTGTACCACTGGCATTCTTCAGCTAAGCACAGTTGTACTGTAACGGAATTTTAAAGAAAATTCCGTTAAAGACTATTTAAATTTTGACTCTAGAAAATATGCGAATAACAAAAAAGATTTAAAACAAAGCTTACAATACAATCATGGCTGTATTTATCAAATTTTTTGGTTAAACTTATACTTTTACTACCTGCTGCGGGCTACCTGTGGTTAAGAAATGGCCTATGAGCTAATCTAGGACATAATCTATTTACGTTCCGAATTTAATCAAACTCAGTCCATCCGTTTGAGCGTGAAGAAGTAACAAACATACACACTTACACGCATCCACAAACTTTGGCGTTTAAAATATTAGTGTGATTATTTTCTTTATTAGAGGACTATGTCACTTAG
Source organism: Peribatodes rhomboidaria (assembly GCA_911728515.1). NCBI lineage: Eukaryota > Metazoa > Arthropoda > Insecta > Lepidoptera > Geometridae > Peribatodes > Peribatodes rhomboidaria. The sequence goes on along the minus strand of OU452179.1, from coordinate 11,817,404 downwards.
TGAAAAATTTATCATTTATTCAAGTAAACTTTAAAGAACATACTTAGTTTGTGACTAGTTTAATTATTTACGCAGTTTCACCAGCAAATGAAGCTTACTGTCAACTGTACAGCAAAATTGAAATTCAAATCGATTCAATCATTGAATCGCTAGATACAGAGCTGTTGAAACAATCAGACCGGAGCCATGCTCTGATGGGAATTGAATCCGGCCAGACCGATGCGATGATCTTTATTTGATCTTTATAGTACTTGAACATCTATGTGAATTTTCTATAAAAAGAAAGGAAAGAAATGGCTTTCCGATGGCTTTTCGAAGAAAGCTTTTGTCATTACTTTCAGTTTCAAACAAATAAAATTAGATGGCGTGGCAGCCTAAGCAATGTAATTGTAGATAATGTTAATAGAATCTAATATAAGATATTGTTTCCAGAATCCCACAAAGTTATGGTTAAAAAAAACTGTAACGACATACAAGCCTAAAAAAGAAAAATGACACAACAATAATCCATAGTTGAAAGAAATATACGAAAAAAACATATTTAACAACGCTCTCGCTCTGATTCGCTTGTCAAACAAAAAACTGAACCAAAATCATTGCATACATTTTAAGAAACCACGATGCCACAAACTGGTACACAAACATACGTTTGAAACATAAAACCATCTGTTAGCGTCTGGGGCTAAAAACAAGTACTTAAGTCAAGGTACGTAAGTTGTAATCCTACTTTTATACTATTATAGCGATGGTAGCCTAGTCGGAGAAGGCCCGCCTCTCAAGCCAGAGGGAGCGGGTTCGGATCCAGCCGACGGCACGCACCAATTTGTTCATTGTGTGAACATATGTGCGTATTGTATGTATGTCATCTGCTACGCAACTGGAGCCCGGTGTATGGCGACAGGTTCGCCCCCTGTCACATTAGGGACTGAATATCGTCCGGCGAAGTGTGGGTGTTGTACATCTCTGCCAGCCTCCTCGGGCAAAAGTTTGTATGTGTTTCTTGTTAATTCTGCATGCTCAAACTGATTGACGGATTCTGATAGGTTTGGGGTAACTCATAGCCTGGACCAACACACAGGCTAATTTTTAACCGCGGGTAACATACATAAACATACAGCGGGTTCTTCTTATAAATCCCTAGGCACCTTTGATTTCAGTTGCTATTTTACATGTGACGCACTGAAACTGTCCGGATCGCAACGAGACATTGACCGTTAGCCACTCACTTAGCACACGTTAGCTCCTAGTCTAATTACGCTCCGCTCGCACTAGTCGGGTCAATAGCCAATTTGCAGTTTAGTGACCATCAGCATTCGATTAGTTGATTAAATGTCTCAATGCACCCAGAGTGCGCAAAAGATGAAGTCATCTTTTCATAAGGGTTCCCCTTAAGGAGTAGAGCTAGGCTCCTGAAAAGTCGTACCCGTTGCCCCGACATTTAGCGCCGAGGTGGAACACCCTTGGGTTTTTAGTGGGTAGGCCGTCAGTGGCGGGATTCCCACATAACCACTCTGTGCCCGCACCCGGGGCGGTTGGTGGTATCCATAAAGGATTTTCCCAAAGTAAAAAAAAAAAAAAAAGGCTCCTGAAAAGTGCTACCTTATTTTTTGAAAAGCAAAAGCGAAAAATGATTTCTGAATATTGTTGTTTGTTTTGTATTTTCTTTTAAAAGGATAGATAGATAGATAGATAAACTCTTTATTGTTCACACCACAAATAACAAAACAACAAGAGAAAAAATATAATAAAACTTATTAAATAGTGTAACAACTTGCAGCCTTATCACTAAAAGCGCAACCAGGCCATCTCTTCCAGGCAACCTTAGGATGGACAGGATACGACAAATGAGTGTGGACAAAGGATCACAATAGCCCAATCAAGTGGTTAAGTGCGGAAAATGCCTCGTCAAACAAACAAAGGATGTATTTTCCACAGCCTCTTTTAGCTAACCGACGTCGTCACTTACGACTTAAGCCATAATAGGTATAATAAAATAACGAAGAGGCAACTCATAAATTAATTAATTACCTTAATGCAAACAAATTTAATTCGTGGGCAATTCCAAATTTTCAGCAAATAAAGACGTATAGGCTAAATACGTAGTTTGCTATCGTGTCAGAGACTTTTGACATAACTAGTGATGATTGTTGTAACAAAGTAACATAACATATCGTCACGCCTTTTCACCGAGGGGGCTGGCAGAGGTGTAATACAACACCCACATTTCGCCAGACGATATTCAATCCCAAATGTGACAGGGGGCGAGCCTGTCGCCACACACCGGGCTCCAGCTATGTAGCAGATGACACACAATACGCAGATATGTTCACACAACGATAAAATTGGTGCGTGCCGTTGGCTGGGTTCGAACCCAAACAAGGTAGGTAAATAAATACATTAGAGCTCATAGCAAAAAAACTTTACGTTATCTTAAAACTGACCATGAGCTATATTTTACAAAAGACTTAAATGTACAAAGAAAGACGGATTCAAATAAAAAATGCACATTTATGCTAAGCTAATTCGTCTGCAATTAGTACTGAGAGCGCGCTAAGTCACCATTAAATAGAAAGTTAAACAGCCACTCTGTAGTTAGTAAGAGCTCTCTCCTCGGACTTGAACGAACTTATTGTGCCCTGACATAAAGTAAATAACTAACAGCTTCGGAACTATCTTAAACTTACAACGATTAAGTACCGGTTTCGAGATAAGAAAAGGTTTTTAAAAGCTGAAAATAAATAGCAGACAAGAAGAAAAATTGCTTAGAAAAAAATAAGTGCTAGCTGTTCGTTGAATTTAGCAAAAAAACACGCATATACATCTAGAATATATTATCTATGCACTAGCAGCTCCTAAACTTTTACTTGCCATCTTAGAAGAACGGTATTTTTTTAGCATAAAAAATAGCTTGCGTTTTAATTTAGGATGTTGGGTACATTCATGCAAACAGTTGAATCCGTTGAACAGTGTCAGCGTAAAGTAGGAGTAGTAGAAGTACGAGTAAGTAAAATGTACATTCTCATACACAACGACATATCCGAGTTTGTTAAATTAGTGATAATTATGTGTTGTGATTCGCGTTTGCAAAATTAAGGCTCGGACATACCATACTTATCTACACACACATACGTTTACTTAAGCCGCTCCATTTAGAGTTGAAAATCGTATTTCAAATTTGACGGTAAAATGAGATCGGCACCTAGAATTTTTTTTTGCCGTTTTTATTGGTATTCATCGTAATAAGAACACAAATAAGAATAAGTTGCTCGGTTTAACTTTAAAGAACAAATCTTGCTATTGAAAAATAGCAATAATTGAAAAAAATGTGATGTAATGCTGAAAATTTAGAGAACTACATTCAAACAGTTTTCTAAGAAGATAGTTTTTGTTTTTTTTTCCGAAATGAGAATGATTTTCAAAATTCTACTTCGGTTAAACTGATTTTGGTTGTTTTTTCTACCAGATGTATTTTTTTTTTTGCAACTGATCATCACAATTCATATCAAACTAGGTGCAAACAAAATACTTGTTTTCGTCGATTTCGTGTAATACCGGACCATAAGTAGATATAATTTCACATGTTGTTTTAAATATCTGGTGCGCTTCCTCGCGGTGTTTCTGGTTTCCTCAAGACACGGGGTTGGTAAAGATACTATCTGTTCTGAATATTTAACCATCTAATCGGGTTCCCTTTGACTAATTAAGATGTTCCTCCTACCAGTGGCTTTGAACTTGAGTTAACTTAATCATAAGATGATTGTGATGTAATTAGGTAAGTAAATACAATCTGGTTGAAGTAATCCGGTTTATGTTAAATACTTGGTCTTGTTTGTTAACAATATAGTTGGAGGTATTGTGCCGGCTCTCTCGTCAACGATTATAGTAGGTATTAGGGTGTTAGTGCACCGCTAAGTTTCTGTGCTAACTTTAACGTGGATTAGCGTGGGTATAGTGAGTTAGAGTGGGCTGGGTGGAGTAGAGTGGCCTGGAGTGAAATTCAATGGAGTGTAGTAATAGTTTCTTTTTTTATTGCAATTTGTGGCTTAACATTAATTTAGAATGGATAGCGATTAGTTTAAAAAACATACATATATCGTCACGCCTTTCCCCCGAGGGGGCTGACAGATTGTAATACAACACCCACATTTCGCCGGACGATATTCAGTCCCAAATGTGACAGGGGTCGAGCCTGTCGCCATACACCGGGCTCCAGTCATGTAGCAGATGACATACAATACGCACATATGTTCACAGTATGAACAAATTGGTGCGTGCCGTCGGCTGGGATCGAACCCGCTCCCTCTGGCTTGAAAGGCAGGCCTTCTCCAACTAGGCTATCATTGTTTTTTTTTTTAAATAAGTGGCACATTTATCTAATTTAATGTTTTAATATACATATACTAAATACCATTCATTTTGTTTAATTAAGGTATTGCCGTAAGCATCATTTTAATTTTCGATTACTTTATAGGTACAAATGAATAATGTTTACTTTTCTTCAAGTCCTGATGGATTAATAGCTATGGAAACAAGGATGTGTAGCCATAATCGTAGTTTGTAAATACTTCGTATGATCTGTTTACACAGTGGTATTACAGAATTATGATCACAATAGTAGAACGTAGATTATGTTGGGTGCCATTGAAGTAGAATCGTATAATGCCTTTGTAGGTGAACGACACAATAGCAAAACGACCTACTCGTAAAATCTCATAAGCTCATGTGAAAGTTTCAGAATTTCCGGCTTGCAGAACGTGTGACTTATACTTAACTAGTGACCCGGTGTCACGAGCGGTGTAATTTTGAAATAACATTTAGAACGAAGACATGCTCCTCAGAATGCGTAGAATTAATGTTCTCTATTGCTAATACTTGGTGATTATTTAAATACCCACTTTCTTTCAACTCTTTTTCTTAAACAAGTTACACACAAATACGAATTAATAAGTTGTAAATACGAATTTGCTTGATTGCCCACTCTCATTGGATTTTTGCTATCCATTATCTTGCAAGATTTTATCGGGCGATATTTACAAGGTCTCCAAACAGGGCTCACTGAGGGAAAATTCAAATCACATGTAAAAACTACATTAATGAAAAGAGGGTATTATAAGGTTAAGAATTATTTAGAAGATAAAGATGTCTGGAGCCTTCCACTTCCGCCAAGTAGCCACTAGTATTTATAGATATTACCTAGTTGTAAGCCAAAATTTGTGAGACTGTAATTTATTTGTTATTTGAATAAATAATACCCCTCTGTTTCTTGCCTGTTCTTCTGAGTAGAGGCTCTTTATCCGAACAAGGCGGTTGAGTCTATTTAAATAACTTTGACGTTCAAAAGTGTATCTTTGATACCTAAATTGAATAAAAACATTTTGACTTTGACTTTGACTAATAGTTTTTTTATTTACTGGCCTATGTAGCTGTTTGGGCTTAAACGTAAGCGCAATCCGTACTGAATCTTTCCTGTGTCCGACCGTTTTTAGTTAATCACTGATCTTTGTAATGACCCAGACAGGTTTTTCCAGTTAATCTGTCGCCATTATGTCAATCAATAGTGTAATTAATGGCGCCCCTGATCTTTGTGTTTTTGACACCTCTCTCAGCTCAAGATTTGCTCACTCAAGCTTCGCAATCCCTCTTACATCGTATGCTGTGGATTTTTTGTTATTTATTTTTTTATGAAATATTTTAAGCTTCTTACGTTTATAGAAGTGCATAGTTCCTTTATTTAAAAAGCTATGTATCTTCACAAGTTAACTAGGTAGGTACCTATATTATAACTGATTGAAACATTTGGCTTTTAATATTGCAACGGTCTCGACGTAGTTGTAAATAGTCTGTAGTACCTACAGTACAAGTACCTACATAGATGCAGCTATTGAGGTAAGTGTCGCTATTTGACGTGCATCAAATAGCTACATTTGCACTCGGTTATTACAAGAATATCACATTTAAAAATAACTTTATTTTACCGTGGTGCCATTAGAGATTATCATTGCTTGTTAGTACAACCAAAAACCAGTGTTAATATGTAAGTTATCGTAAACTACTGACCTTTAAAATATACACAGCTGCTGTAACCGCGTTACAAATGTTACAGATTAATCCGATGCTTAAAATATTCACGCTTGCCTTCCGGTCGGGCTTAAAGGATTAATACGATATTTCGCGCCCTTCCTCCTAAGCTATGGCATGCATAGAAGCCATATTTGTTCACCAATACTGCCCTTAATTGAGAAGTTTGACTCTGATCTGTGATTAATGTTTTAGTTTTCATCAACATCATCATCAGTCCGAAATTGCACACTGCTGAGCAATAGGCATCTCTTCTCGTACGCTGCTTATCTCCGTCCTGGGGAGCTATTCGGAAATTTCAGATTTTCATCTCACCTTTTTACGTCCTTGTTGCTCTCATTTAAAACGTCATAGGTGTGAAAGTGACCAAGATAAAATCTCATATCATTTCACGCGCAGGAATAGCCCCCCTGGGGCCCTATTCGGAGATTTGAAATCTTCATCTCACCTTATTTCGTCCTTATTGCCCTCGTTGGAGTCGTCTTAGGTGAAAGAGTGACCAAGATTAAATCTCATCTTATCTCAGGCGTAGGAATAGCCCTCCTGCCCCCCTTTCTTGACGCGTGACATGAGATCTGGTCACTTTCACTCTTATGGCTTTTCAAACGAGAGAGACAAAGACCAGAAAATATTTAGAATTATAGAAATAGTCTTCCTGAGTTACAATTTTAATTTTCAAGAATTAAAACAATGAATTTGTGTCATTAAGGTCGGAACCAACAGTCAATCCGACGACTCTGGCAAAATGTTTACCATATACGTAGTTTACTATACGCAAACGGTTCGACGAATTTGGTTGAAATTCGGAACAAAGATAGCTTCTGACCTGGGTTAACATAAAAAGTGCTGGTTTTGGGTGTAGTAATACTTAAGGGTGTTGGTCTATCTGTCAAAGCGAACAACTTTTAAATCACAAGTTTTCAAAATTAAAGAAAAGATACAAGCCTTCATACAAATTGACCATCATGTGACTATAATTTATTTTGAATGGAGATACAAATATTTTTCTTTCGAATTTAGCAAACTTATGTCCTAAAAGTTGTTCACTTTGACGACACTCAAAACGAGCACCTATCCAGGTTAATAGTATAATTTAAACAGCGAATAAAACCGGGTTCGGACCCAGCTGAAGTCACGCACCAATTTGTTAATTGCGTAAACAAATGTGCTTATTTAATTCATCTACTACAGAACGTTAGCCCTGTACGGCGACAGGCTCGCCCCTGGCATATTTGGAAATGAATATCGTCCGGAGAAGTGTGGGTGTTGTACACCTCTGCCAGCCCCTTCAAGGGAAAGGCGTGACGATATGTACGTATAAATAAAAGCACAGGGCGCTAGTAAGTAAATAAACAACAGACTCCATCCTCATTTCAACTACTTGTTTAAATAGTAGAAGATAAGCTTTTTTTTTGTACTAGCTGTTGCTCGCTACTTCGTTCGCGTTTATTCAGAAAATAGTACCCATATTATCCTCGTGATATACTGCAACTATTTATCAAATTCTGAATAATAAATCCGTTACCGTTTATATCCGTAAAGAGATCAGAGTCCAAAAAAAAAATATACTGGCTGGTTTTGAGCGGAACTTTAGTTTTAGTTATCATTTGTTGTTTGAGTACCAACTACGTACTATTCTGTGATGTTGTCTGATGCATTTGGTAAGCGGCGCGTTATTTTTTACTAATTTACTGAATTTAATGACAAAATGATTAATTTATTCAGAAAAAAAGTATCCAAAAATCTTCCTTATGACATACTGCAACTATTTATCAATTTTCATCACGATACGTGCAGCCGTTTAGCCGTAAATACCAACAGACAGACAGAGTTTCTTTCGATTTTATAATTAGTAAGGAAGCACGCTCTCTAGAGCCCATTATAAAGGAAGAATACTATTACATACTATTTTCTTTAAATAAAATTATCTCAGTGATGCAGGTTAACTAATAACTTTAACAGCAGCAAATAGAAAAGGCAGGAAACGACCTACTTTGGCGAAGTAATGTCGTAATGGTTTAGCGACAAAGGTAAAAGGACAAATAGAGGTAATAGGTATTCTTAGGAAGTTGAACAAATATATTTTTTTTATTGTTTTTAATACGTTAATGTAGGAAAATAAATTAAATAAAGGCCTAAATACATGTGAAACAGGGAAATGTAAGTGAACTATGGTTTTACTTAATTATCTTTAATCGTTTTTAATCTTCAACCGAGCGAGCGTTATTTGTGTATTAGCGAACGAAGCGTCTACGCTTCAGCTTTGACAATAATGCTTTCGTTTGTCTGAATTCTGTCTGGATTCTGTGCGGGACTCTGTCGGCTTCTACCTACAGGTCGCATGTCCTAATTATTTTTTTAAATCATTTAGTAAATTTCCAGATACTGACTCGGCTATAAAAAACAATAGAATTATCGAACCTGCTTACAAAATTTCAGAATCGGTTGAGGAATGCGACCTGGAGGACCTGGATGCGTGGAGGACAGACGTCGGCTGCCAGGCTCTACAGAATGTTATTCGTTTAACAAAATGTTGAATTAATAGAATGTTGAAATCCCAAAACGTTAAATATCGCAGAATGTTGATTTTTTTTTTTGTTTCGCTAAATGTTGTATTTTTCTACTACTATGAGATGTCACCACTCAATAGTACAGACTATAATTAAAGGTATTTAACACCCTGTCACAAATAAAATATAAATTCAAGATCTCACAATACAAAGATCGTAATCGAACACTAGAAGTATTTCAACGTCTTCTAGATCTTTGAAATGAAAATCCTCTCGGATATAGAAATAGCGGCGGCTCTCTTACCTGTAAACACAGACCACATAACCAGTTGACAGCTCGATCTTTCGAGATCTTTCGAGAACACTATGCCCAAATAGTCAATAGGATGATATTTGGCAGGCTCTTCGAACTGGTCAATTGCAGCCGCAGATTGCATGAAAGCATAATCGAAAAAAACAAGATCTAGCGTCCTGGGAGTTGACACCCAACTACGTAATACTTAGTGTATCGTTCGTTATTGTTCGTTCGTATCGTTCGTTCGTATCGTGTAATTACTTATTTCGCTCTTGCTTATGCATCGATTGATCGAGTGAGTGTCATCTACGTAACATTTTTGTCTTGGAACGCTATAACTTTTGGAGTATTTTATTATACCATGCATTAATAAATGTAGTGTAGACCCGCCCAATAATACGATTCAACTCATACAACTTCGTTCTGCGTCTATCGTCTTAACTTGTATTTTAGAGATTCTGCAAGTGCGATCAACTGGTTTTGTCATGTTTGCCTGTGAACCGCTGAATGCTACGTTCGTTAGTAGGTACATTGTTCATGTTACCGTCATTAATTACATTTTCAAGTAAACGCAGTCTCATTCTCTATTAATTGAAAGGTATTGAACGTAATGGACTAGAGGCTCTGATGTTGCGAATTTTGACGTCTCTTTTCGAGAGACATAAAAGTTATCGCTATTTATTTAGGTATAGAAATTAGCGCTCTCACCCTTTTTGGCTTTAAGTTTGTTAGAAAAGAAATCTTGTGCGTTTTAGCAGATTTTTTTTTAAATCTTATAGTTTTACTTTTTAACGTTCTATACTATTATTTTAGTTACATGTAGACATTAACTCTCGGAATCATTGACTATTTCGTATTTAATTAAAACTATTTTAACCCCCGACGCAAGCACTATTTGGTGTTATGAATTTGACGTGTGTGTGTAGCTCCCGAAAGGATGAACCGATTTTTGATTTTGTTTTTCTTTTGAAAGGTGAATTAGTCGGGAGTGTTCTTAGCTATGTTTGGTGAAAATCGGTGTTGATGAAAATCGGAGTCTGGCTTTTTAATTTATACTTGTCATATTAGATGCCATTTCTCTCCAAAACAGTTTTACTTCTATACCTATTTTTTACATACATACGAGTACATATTATCACGCCTGTTTCCCATAGAGGTAGGCAAAGACCACTTCTCTACACTTGCTACGATCCTGGCATACATTTTCCGCTTCTTCCACTTCCATGAGTCTTTTCATTCATTATCATTAACTTGTTAATAGACTAATAAATAAGATAAAGCTATCCTAGTTATTACTCTTCGTCTAGAATTAAGGTTCTAGTCACATTTAAAACAAGTGAACGTAACATCTTTCAACGTGTAAAAACACAATTTTCATCGGTTAGATCGGGTGTTCCTAACGCAAAACAATGGCAAGTCTGTGTTTTAGACACGTATTTTCACTAACTTTAAAAAGAAACCCGAGTTTAAACCTGTGGTTTCAACAAAGTTACTTACGGAAGTAAACTTGGCTTCATACGGTTTGGTTGGTTAACCTACTAAACTTTAAAAAACTTTTAGAACTGTGGTTTTACAATTTGTAAAAAACTTTGCGTAACCTTTTAACACATGTTTACGTTGCTACGTAAATATTATTGCTAACTTTGTTTTGATTGTGCAACTTACAATTTTAGTTATTTTTACTGCAGAGAAATATGTGAATATTGTTTGTTAAATGAAAGCCGCTATGTTTAAAAAAGACTTTATATAAAAGTCTTCTCTTAGGGCCGAATGTGTAAACGGTGCTCAGTCGTTAATCTTGAATTAAAACTGTTTTTATGTATGGTAAAATAATTTAAATAAAAAATAAAATTAAAATAAAAAGTATTTATTGCCTAAAATTAAAAAAAAAAAAAAACAAATTATAAATTAATGCTGGGTACACACACATCAAGCCAACGAACGCCAACGCACGGGCAGCGTCCCGTTTCGTTTTAATAAAATAAAACGAGACGCAGCACATCGCCGGCCCTCGCCGGCCTTTATAGTCTTTATGGTTTTTATGTATGGTCAAAGAGTGAGCGCCGTTTTAGCATACGGGCTTAAGTGGCAAGCCACACTGAAAAGACGTGTGACGAGGACGGAACACGGACGGGTCGCAAATGCAGCGTCTCTTCAGTGTACTTTCATACGAAGTGATATTACTAAAATCTTGTTACTTGGACAATATCTAGTGTAATTCCGCTTTAACGTCGCGTTAAGTACATCAAGGAATATGAATTTTTTATTCTATTTTAATTTTGAATTTTTTTTTTTTTTAACTAATAGTTAACGAATTTTACTAGAAAATTAGATTCAAATATCAATTTGTATAATTTTTCTAGGTAGTAAATTACATTATTAGTTTAAAAAAAAAATCAAAATTAAAATACAATCATTCTTCTTTATAATAAAACTGGAGCCCGGTCTATGGCGACAGGCTCGCCCTCTGTCACATTTGGGATTGAATATCGGCCGGCGAAGTGTGTGTGGTATTACACCTCTGCCAGCCCCTTCGAGGAAAGGCATGACGATATGTATAATAAATATTATAGCCCTATAATATAGAAGAGACGCAACGCAATACATACAGAGAAGACTGGACGCAGACGGGGCGCGGCAGCGTCGCTTCTCGTTTTGTATGAAGATGCCATGTTTCCGCTACGTCTGTGTCTCGTCTTCGTCTTAAGTCCTTTCTGTCTAACCAGTGCCTAACAATGCTGAACATATTCCAAATTCCTTTTTCTTTGAATCTAGAATTGCACTTGGCTTATTCCATGCTTATTCAATGTCATTTTTCCTCACAGAACCCGAGCAGCCGCCTTTGACACGAAAAATGTAGAAAACAATAGACAACAAGCCTCGAAAACGGACACTCAAAGCCTACTCCACTCCTACGCTATATTTTTCGTTTTAAACGCGACTTCCTTATTGATTTGTGAATTTAGGGAAAACCAGGAAAAAAACTAAATAAACTTGACATTTACCTAGTTGTATTTGTTAGAGCATGAAATATTCAAACGAGATCTCACTATGAAGGTTTTAACAAGGATATTTACTACCCAATTTCATTGAAAGTCTACGAATGGAGTAGAAGTATTCAGATACATTTTATTATGAAAACTGACGTGGTTTTCACACATTATGATTTATGACACGGGAATTACTCACGTACGTTTTAGTCTATTAATCCGATTATAGTTTCAACCGTATTCGGCGGTCTGTATCAAGGCGAGCTCGCGCATAACTAACTTAACTCGCCTTGATAAAGAACGCCGAATGCGGTTGAAACTATAGTCGGAATAATCGACTAAAACGTACGTGAGTAATTCTCGTGTCATAAATCATAATATTCATTTACATTTGCGTATGTAAAGAGAAGTTTATGCTAAACTATCTGTTTCGCAGCTTCGCTCGCTATACCGTTAATTGATTTTATCGTATTTAGCTGGCCCCACAGTTAAAAGCAGCCTATATGTATCCATGGTATAAACTCCCTCAATACCCAATTTCATTAATATACGTTCATCCGTTTGAACGTCCACACACAACAACACTGTTTTGTATAAGAAGAACACACACTTACTGTCGTATAAAGTATAAAAGTAGGATCTAATAAATTGAAGTAGAAACTTTTGTTAATTAATCTGTAGTAAAAAACTAGTCAATTGACAGAACAATTAAGACGCAATTTTATGTATCCTATATTACTTGTAGAGTATCTATTTATTAACATTTTAAGTAAATTCAACTGCTGACAGAGTTTCAATTTGAAGTGATAATAATATCTTCAAAGGTAATTTTGTTAAGCCAATAGAATTATCTTCTGTTGAGTAGTGTAAATAATCCTTTAGTTACGGCTAACTTTTGTAATCAAGATTTAGGTATGATCAAAACTTGATCGTATAAACTTCCGTTTGACAGTGAGGAAGTCCTTTAATTTTGAGTAAATAATGCAAATATGAATCAAAGTTCTTGAAACAACATTATTAAAGCTATAGGTTTTTAAAAACGCTGTAACTACAAAGCAGTTTAGGTAGTTTCGTCATATCCTTCTACCAGTATATTGCTGTAATAATTATGCATCGATATTAAATATACGAGTACTTGTACTACGTACTAGATGTCATCATCCGAACACTGGCTTTGATTGCACTGTATTGCAATCCGTACACCTTACATTAGCGTGGCTTCAACACGCATACAATATGGTTGTGTGAGGAGCGACAAAATTATCCTCGTTTAGCGATCTAGCGCTGCATGTTTTAATTATTTGATTTGACAACATAATGAATGCTATAGCGCTACAGGAAATTTGCAGTCAGTCCCGGTGTCATCAAGTTGGATGACGTGTTTCGTTAGGAACCGCTTCTCTAGTACGTAGTACAATTATATCTCCATGAATGTGAATATGAGATTAAATTTAGTTTCTTATATGTCTTATACGTCGTATTTAATACGTCATTCATAGAGATACTCAAGTAGAAAATAAGGGTAACAATGGCCGTCTATACACCTGATTGGGAGAGCTATTCTCGGCCACATTAGTTATATCGCGCAACTATGTCGATCTATCACTGTCATATTATACTCAATGTTTGAAACTTAGTTCGTAAGGGTAACGAAACCACATTATTTCTTAATAATACACGGTTATTATGAAAGGGTTATGTCAAGCCTAAAGTGGTCCATTGTTATGAATAACTTTTATTAAGTATGGGTATGACCCTGGAATTGTGAAAAAATGTCAACTGTTTTACATACCTATTTCAACGAGTGTATTTATAGTGTGTAGTAGATTTTTTTGGAATATCGAATTAGTATTCTTTTAGTTCCTAAAAATAGACTTATATTTTGTATAACCTAAAACATTGCTTTATATTGCACGGATAAGCTATTTAAAGATACTGTTCTAAGTTTAATAGTGTTAGTAAATTGCCTAAATAAAACGTTGTCCAAATGTATTAAATACTGATGGGCTTTATTCGGCTTATTAACCTAGTATTTATCTAATAATTCTTTAAAACAATCCTATATTACGAGCCCAGATTTTAATAAAAGTCAAGTCTAGATTTTATTTCTATTTCTTAGAATCAACTAAGAACTAAGTTTTCCGAAAATACAACACCTCGCCAAAAATAAAGTTACCTACATCGGATTCAAAGGTATTACAGCGACATCTAGCGAAGACTACTAACCTTCTTAGGAAATAAGTACTTCAAACAAAGCCGCCTCCACGTCGACAAGCCATTATCGTATCAAATTTAATATTTCAGAAAAGATTTTTAAGCATAAATCAGTTTTACGGAAAATAAATTTTCCTACAGTGTCGCGGTTTCACTTCTAATTTTATACGTCTTTATATTATTATAATGTTGACAAACTGGAGAATGTTCTGTAAAGCTCGATTCCCGCTTGCATACTCATTACATGTTCAAATTTTAGAAATTGTACAATCTGTGGCTTATGAGAAACTGTCTGAGAATCTACGCGAACATAATTATCATATTTTATATTACATATAAAAATTTGAAATGTTCGGTTTTATAATACTCAAATCATAACATAACATATCGTCACGCGTTTCCCCTCGAGGGAGCTGGCAAAGGTGTAATACAACACCACACTTCGCCGGACGATATTCAGTCCCAAATGTGACAGGGGGCGAGCCTGTTGCCATACACCGGGCTCCAGTCATGTAGCAGATGATTTACAATACGCACATATGCTCACACAATGAACAAATTGGTGCGTGCCGTCAGCTGAGTTCGAACCTGCTCCCTCTGGCTTGAGAGGCGGGCCTTCTCCTAACTATACAACAATAACCATATAACAACGAAATAACTGTTCGTGTTGTTTCTAGTTTTTATTAAATGTACTTATTAACTAGCTAGCCACATCGAAAAACGTTCGTGTCACTAAAAAAAGGATATAAAATCCAATTAAATTAAACTATGATCAATTTTAACTCAATTTTTCAACAAAATTGTATCGTTCGCAGGCGAGAATGAAAACCAGTACAGCGTTAAAAACAACTACAAACATAGTGTCCATTAATATGCAACAGAACACAAAGGACCACGCTCTCCGATTTTTTTTTCATTTTGCAGGTATCCGTTGTAAAGGTGACAGGAGCAAAGTGCTATGCATACTAATATTTCCCAATAGCGAAATACTGTGGACGAACGAGCTTGTAAAATCATATTATTGGTTGCTTTCAGTGTTTTGGAATATGCTTGTTACGGAACGCTTTCCAAGCTGATCAGAAATAACGACGCTGCAGAGAATTGAATATTTTTTTCTAAAATAGCTTGAGTGTGATATTTCAGAGTAGAGCTTTTTTTCTTTGACATTTATTTTGATATTCGTGAAGAATTTTATGAGTTTTTAACCGACTTCCAGAAAAGAGAAGTTTCTTAATTCGATTGAATGTTCTTTTCATTTTTTACGCATGAAAATATAAACATTTTAATATCTTGAATAAAAAATTTGGCTCTAATGATAATTGGTAAATAATCAAAATAAAATAAGCATTGCTAATATCTGCCAAACTCCAAGGTAAATTTTTGTTATTCAGAAATGACACTTAGTCATAAATTTCGAATTAAAACTGTTTTTACACGACTGCGCAAGGAGTTTTACGAGTGTATGTATGTATTCGTACCTATGTATGTATGAGGTTTCTTTGGCACGCCCTACAATCCGAACAGTATGATGGTTCTCGACATGTGAGGTATCATTTGAATCGTCTTGATAATTGAAGTGACATAGAGTACCTACAACACTTTGCAGCAGGGCTTTTTGTTTTTCTTTCAATAATGTTACGTGTTTTGTTTCGTAAAACCAGTTTTAAATCGAGATTCAAGACTGGACGTCAATTTTGCATGCGAGCTTCAGAACCTAAATGTAGGTATTATTTTTCACCAGCAACTAGAAGTCTTGTTCCTAGATATTAAGGTTCATTAATAGAATGAAGTGTCGAGTTTCGTTTCAAAGCAGAACTTGATAGTTCTGAGTGAACGAAGCCCAACTTCGGAACTATCGCTTTGATTTTCGATCCAGTTTCATTAGAACTAAACGACCGACTCTCGGCCAGTGGAGCGAATAATACGACAATACAGTGCAATTTGATTCTAGTACACTGAGTTTATTTATATTTTTTGTCATGACAAAAGTCTTTGTCATGATCAAAGGTGTCGACAAAGTTTGTCAAAGTATACTAATAAATAAAAATTTAAAAACCGATTAACATTACATTACACCGATTTTCATCAAACATAGCTAAATTCAAATTCATTTATTTCAAATATCAAATTCATATTGGTAACAAAATAAGTCCATACAATTAAAATTACAATTACACACAACAACAATTACAATTACAAATTACAATTACATTACACATACAGTCAAATCAAATTATAAGAACACTCCCGACTAATTCACCTTTCAAACAAAAAAAAAACAAAATCGGTTCATCCGTTCGGGAGCTACGATGCCACAGACACACACACACACACACACACACACACACGTCAACCTTAAAATACTCTGTCGTTTTTGCGTCGGGGGTTAAAACAATTAAAACACACAAGAGTATTACCCGACAGCGGCGAAACCAAAAAAAGAAGATTTTGTGTTTAACCTGTATCAATGTACATAAGACTCACTTGCCAAAGATACAGAGTAAATTTTTTGAACGCAGGGTTAATAACAGTATTAACTTATGAGTTTTAAATGTCACTATAGTATTGTGTTAGCTCATGCACTTGGTAGCGCAAGAGATTTATCAGTTTAACCTCTGATGAATGGTTAGATTAACTACGAGTTAAAAAGATAATCCGAGCTTCTGCAAGTACTGTACGTACTCTAGTAACAACTAAACAGCTGAATCAATTTTGAAAAAAACATTTCGTTGAATTCGCCTTTATTTCATATATTTCATAGGCTAGCCTAGCCTAGCCTCGTAGAGGGTTTATTTTGAATAATGATAATGTTTACTTGTTTTATCAGTACAAAAGTCACTGCCGAGCAAAGGTCACCCACCCCCATTATACATCAGACCATGCGATCAACCACCACAATCTATTAGATCTAGTTAATATTAAAATTGGCATTTAAAAAAATCACAATACATTTCCTTTTTTAATCTCAAAAACTTCAACTAAAATCAATATCATGATAATATAAGAAATGGATGCGAGTATTTGATGATGTAAAAATATTTCCCCGAAATAACCAAAGACCCCATCCTACAACAACAACGGCTTAATGAAAAAGAAATGTTTGTCCAAAAATATTGAAAAAAAAAACTCGGTACACAAACCATAGGATAAACTTGCAGCATTGGAATAGCATGGTGTATAATAATATACTTCGCGAGGTATAGCATTCAGCAACACAAAGTGACGTCAATCAATGCTTAAGCAAGACCGAAATAAGTCATTCACAACAAGTTCGAAAGAGACGGATGACGATGACGTCATTACGTGTTTGCTGAATCCTATGCTCTACACGGTACCTACTTTTAATGATTGGTCCTTTTTTAGGCGTAAAAAAATTAAAACAACTAACATAGAAAATAAACATACATACATTTCATGAACCCGAGCTATTTACTTAGAGGACTTTGAATTTATTTCCGTGTTACAGCAGAATAGTCAATAGTTGTATTTTTTTTAAATGAATTCTAAGTTCTCTAATTCTTTCGTTCTAAGTTGCATTGCAACAAAACACTCTGTAATGACCACCAGCTAGATTATTTTGACTTTAGTGGTCATTATTTAATAAATAAAATAAATTCGGGACACTTGCACACACGGTCGCCTGACCCCAAACTAAGCAAAGCTTGTACTATGGCTGCCAGGGACTGATATTCATACTTAGATATTTTTAAATACATACTTAAATAGATATTAACACCCAGACATAGAACAAACACAAATGTTCATCACATAAATGTTTGCCCTAGGTGGAAATCGAACCCACGCCCCCAAGCTCAGAAGGCAGGTTCACTACCAACTGAGCCACCGAGGCAGATTTTATCTATATACATCTTATTTTAGTGCGTGCATGACAAAAAGCGTTATAAACTACTTTAGCGTTTTATACTTTAAGTATAAAATTGTTGGTCGACCGAGCTGGCGTTAAGGAGCGAAGAGTCTGCAGCTTTGATAAAAATGCATTCGTATGCCCGATTTCTGTCCCAATCTCTGTCTTCCTCTACAGTTGTCTTAACCGATTCTCTTGAAATTTTTCAGAGAAGCAGGCACCACAAAGCCATGACGTGGCCACCGAGTCACGTCGAGTGAGGGTGCTGAGAGGCCACCAGCGCGAGCTGGGCTGGAACTCGCACCCTCCCCACTGCCCTGGTTGCAACGATCCCCCAGCGTCCAGCCTCGGCAAAGAGGGAATCCCTCGAGGCCGATCCCTTACTCCCCCCCAAAGGGAGGAAGAAGATCTATCGTTTGTTCGTTTTTGAAATTTTGTGAGTAGGTTCGAACCCGCTCATAAAATTTCACGAGAATCGGTTGAGGAATGCGACCTGTAGGGGAGTACGGACGTCGGCTGCGGGTAAAGACAAAAGAATTCTTTAGAATAATACAATCCCGCCAGGATCTAAATTAAAATGAGAGCGTAGTGACAATGACAGCAACGACATTGCAAAATAGACATTATGTCCATAAAAAACAAGGTCTGGCATTCAGCAAACACATAATGACGTCATCGTCACCCGTCTCTTTCGAACTTGTTGCAAAGGACTTATTTCGGTCTTGCTTAAGCAGCGATTGACGACACTACGTGTTGCTGAATGCTACATCTGCCGGAGCATATTATTATTTCATGGTGCAAGACATCTTAACGCGCCTTCCGTCTAATTCCTCGTTCACAAATCTAATTCGTTTAAATAACACATTCTTTGAACCAATTCATGTGCATGTCATTCAAATTAACATTTTATTAAATACCTACCCGATTGCCCATTTCCTTTCAAAAATTCGATTAAGTCGACTATTTCTTCAGACCTTTCACAAAAAGCTTTATTTTCCTTATATTTTTCCCGGATACGTAATATCATAAGATAACGATTTTGACTTCATTTCATTACGTTGAAATATCAGTAGTGATGTTACGAAATTGAATCTTAACTTTTTTTTTTTTTTTGTTAATTTATTCATGACCATGGATACTCGTCCTTCAGTCGGATTCTTAGTAATATTTTTTCCTTCAGTAACAGATGATGGGATGATGATGATGAGGTGATGATGAAGACGATGAATCCCTCCCCTTTTCCCATTCCAGTAAAGTTATGGATACTTTACTGAAACTTTAAGTGAAGTTTTGTAGAGAACACGAAAAATCGCGTTTCGCAATGTTTGTAGCATTTGCCCACACTCGTGCACGTTGACGAACCGGTAAACGTTAATAATCCACCATTATTACAATTTAACACTCGAAGAATCACAAGTTTTAGAAAATAATACAAAAACACGACACCATCTTTTCGGTTCCCGCCAAAACTCTTGAATCTTAACTATTTTTATTGTGTTACCAGCGTCTAAGTCAATATGTCATCTCAATGTTCGAAAATTAAATAGAATAAGTTTATAGCTTTTACCAATAGCATCCATTCCATTCTAGATCAAATAACCTAACTGTTAGCCTACACAATACATGTCATGTGAAATTACAGCAGCTGTATAAGCGGGTATAATATTATTTTACCACAAGTAAATAAAAAGATAAGTTTTTCAGGTGTATGTAAGCACATAAGTAAAATAATGTATGTCTGTGTGTTTCTATTTACATAGATAAACGCTTTATTGTCCACACCAGAAATAACAAAACAAAAGTACAGAAAAAACTTAAACTGTAGTGTAACAACTGGCGGCCTCATCACTAAGAGCGATCTCTTCCAGGTAACCTTAGGACGGGGAAGATAAGCATGAAAGTGGGACATGGGTGTGCAAAAATTAACAAAAATATAAAGTTATAATATTTATTTTATTATTATAATTTTATATTATTAACAAAAATAAGAGTGTTTTATACGCCAACGATTTGAATTATACTTACATAAACACACATGTCATTCTAATGTAATACGTACTAATCCTTAAAATATCTATAGTAAATAAAATATACTATTTATTCTATCCTACTAATATTATAAACGCCAAAGTTTGTAAGAATGGATGGATGGATGGATGGATGTTTGTTACTCTTTCACGCCAGAATGGCTGTACAGATCTGGATTAAATTTGGCACAGAGATCATAGTCTAGAATAGAACATAGGATACTTTTTAACCGCGGGTGAAACTGCGAGGCGCAGCTAGTTTTTACATACAGTATTTAGTTGTGTATGTACCTTTACAACTTGTCTTGTCTGTTTGTCTTTTGTAGTATAAACACATTGACTGATTTTGTAATGTCGAATGTCGTTCTTTTCTAAAATATACCATGAATAAACCCAAGCACATTGCCTTTAAGCAAGCCGTACAATAGTGCTACGACTACCTTCTATTTTCTATCAAGAAAAGCAAAACAAAGACGGTGCAAAGTTAAAATTTGTGTTTGAGCTACGGATACGCTTATGGCTACGGGATATTATTGAGAAACACCGAAGTTTCTATTCAAAAGAAGAAACTTTAGAAGCCAAAACTTTAGGTGTAGTATGGAATATTAAGAAGATAATAAAAATGGGCGCATGAGGATATTTCAATTAGAGGTTTCGTTTAGTATATAATCGATCGACCGAAGCGTCTCTGCTTTAGCTTTGACAAAAATGCTATCGTATGTCCGATTTCTGTTGTCTGTCTTTCTCTCCTTCCTTGTCGTTTTGAAAAATTTCCAAAAACGACTCGGCAAAAAAATCTGTACAATTATCGAACCTACTCACAAAATATCACGAGCATCTGCTGAGTGAAAATTGCACATTTTAAAAAAAAACCTCAAAATGTAGTCCTGGCCACACTTTTATAATGCACTATGTATAGGAGTTTTGGCGGGAACCGAAAAGATGGTGTCGTGTTTTTGTATTATTTTCTAAAACTTGTGATTCTTCGAGTGTTAAAGTGTAATAATGGTGGATTATTAACCTTTACCGGTTCGTCAACGTGCACGAGTGTGGGCGAATGATACAAACATCGCGAAACGCGATTTTTCGTGTTCTCTACAAAACTTCACATAGAGTTTCAGTAAAGTATCCATAACTTTACTGGAATGGGGAAAGGGGAGGGATTCATCGTCTTCATCATCACCTCATCATCATCATCCCATCATCTGTTACTGAAGGAAAAATAATTACTAAGAATCCGACTGAAGGACGAGTATCCATGGTCATGAATAATTAAAAAAAAAAAAAAAAAGCACTATGTATAGGAGTTTTGGCGGGAACCGAAAAGATGGTGTCGTGTTTTTGTATTATTTTCTAAAACTTGTGATTCTTCGAGTGTTAAAGTGTAATAATGGTGGATTATTAACGTTTACCGGTTCGTCAACGTGCACGAGTGTGGGCAAATGATACAAACATCGCGAAACGCGATTTTTCGTGTTCTCTACAAAACTTCACTTAAAGTTTCAGTAAAGTATCCATAACTTTACTGGAATGGGGAAAGGGGAGGGATTCATCGTCTTCATCATCACCTCATCATCATCATCATCCCATCATCTGTTACTGAAGGAAAAATTATTACTAAGAATCCGACTGAAGGACGAGTATCCATGGTCATGAATAATTTAATAAAAATAAAGCACTATGTATATTTATTTACACGAAATTATACCATAAACCAATGCAGATAATGTCGAGGTAAGAATGACCAAGCGAGTAGCGTAGTTTTTTTGCGTCAATGTGTGTGTGTTGTGTATACATACGACAACAGCGTAGTTTTTGGATGGTTTTTGACTTCACGAAAATCATAAGCCGTGCGCCATCTTATTTTCTAGGTTAACCTAGAAAATAAGATGGCGCACGTTATGGTGGCGTTACGTCTAAGTTGGTCATAAATTAATTATCTTCATTTCTTTCTTCTTATATATAAATACGTAGGTTCAGAATTAAAGTTCATTTCAAATATGTCCACTTACCTCCATATTTTCTCCATCTACTTGTACAACTTTTTCTCAGAATGTTCGGCATTTATAGCGATCAAGTGTGACGAATAGCATTCGATTTCTATATAAAAAACCAAGTTAGAAGGTAGAAGTACCTACTTTATTAAGTCGTATTGTAGCGATTTTCCTCGAGAGGAAAATAATATTTTTTACTTTTTGGTGTTACAAGTTTTTTACGACGTTGCTGTGTATTTTATGCGATGTGTTATTTAGCTATTTTACTTATTTTTATCGTTTTGCAAAGTTGCAAGTCACACTAATGTTATAAAGGTGAAACTTTATGAGCGTGTGTGTAAGTATGTAAGTTTGTTACTTATTCACGCTTAAACGGATGGAAAGTTTTTGATGAAACTTGATATGGAGGTAGCTTATACCCTTTTTAAGCTTTTTTTTTTAAGTTTATACCCTGGATTAACACATAGGCTACTTTTTAACCGCGGGAATACCACAAGGCGCCGCTTGTATATACCTACTATAAAAATAATTAAGTAAAAAAATTAATTAATATTGTTATGAATTGTGTATGTGTCTGTACTAGAAGTAATGTCGCCTCGAGTGAATAGTAACCCTACAAAAATAAGCATCTTCCCACATGAAAAGGGCAAACAACTAAAGTTTCAACCCCAATTACCTTGGTACTTATTTCAATTTGGTAATGTAATATGAAAATAAGTTGGTATCTTAATAAGTAATATTAATACGTACTCTGTTTTTAGGGTAGTTGCAACCAGCTAGTACTTTTTTTTAAGAATCCTTTGTCTTCTTTTTCCTACCCTTATCCCACTCTGGTGGGGTCGGTACAGTACGTACGTTACCAGTCAGTGTCATATTTTTTTCAATTTAGTTAACTCACTGGCATCATACTTACTTTACAAGATTTAGCTCTTTCTACCCTTATCCTACTCGGGCAGGATCGGTACAGAACGTACGTTACTAATCAGTGTCTTATTTTTTAAAATTTTGTTCATTCACTGGCATCATACTTTCTTTACAAGATTTAGCTACGGTTTTACGACTGGCCGCCTGCTTGACCCCAAATCCCTTTTTAAAATAGTGTTTTGTAGTGAAAAAAAAAACAAAAATCGGTATTTCTTGTCTTTAGATGGAAAAGGTTAGTTTTATTTAATCTAAGAACCAACAGTTTCAGACACTTTTAGATATGTTTCTGTCCTTTATAAAAATAATATTTTGAGGTGACAATCTCCCACGCTTTTAAAAAGCTCTTCATTTTTGAAAGTCCTTACCTACCATTTTTTTTAATTGTAAGTCCACGGGCCACGACAAAATTTGACGAAATAACTATTACATTGCCCTTTACAGAATTTCCTGCTCTGTGGTATTTATGCTACACAATTTCAATAGGTATTTTATTTAACCTTTACAAGAATCGAACATTATTGAAAGTCGAAATACGACATAAACCTTTTTATGCGATTCCATTTGCTATTGTTATGCCATTAGAGCATAATTTTCCTTTTCAATTGTTAATCGAAGCCAGAGCCGACAATAAGCAGGATTCCTGTCGGCCCCTTCCATTTTGTCTGATTTGCCTGACGTGTTTATTTTTACGGTTTTACGTAATATTTTACAGGCGTCTGGCCTTTCCGAAATTTTGTTAACTTATTTACGCGCTTGAATTTAACCAACTGTTGCTGGGTTGCTCGTCCTGCTACCTATCTATCTACTGAGTACACACAACACAAGTTTTCTCATTACCAGAAATAAACCAAAGCCACAGAGTCATTGCAGCATTTAAAAAGCTGTTTTATTAAGCATTTCGTGGTTTAGATCTGTTTAGATTAAGTATTTATAGTTAAACTAGTTGTCACCCCGCGACTTCGTTCGCGTTTATTATTTATATATATATATATATATATGTGTGAGCTATCCTATCTCTCAAGTTGGATCGAACTGCACATGGTGTGCGAATTTTATTATAATCGGTTTAGTGGTTTAGGAGTTCATTGAGGACAAACATTGTGACACGAGATTTATATATATTAAGATAAATAAAACGAACTACATCTATAGTAGAATTGAAAATTTGATTACTCTTATTTTTGCTTCGAGCCCTGCCGACGGCACGCACCAATTTGTTCATTGTGTGAACATATGTGCGTATTGTATGTCATCTGCTACATGACTGGAGCCCGGTGTATGGCGACAGGCTCGCCCCTTGTCACATTTGGGACTGCATATCGTCCGGCGAAATGTGGATGTTGTATTACACCTCTGCCAGCCCCCTCGGGGGAAAAGGCGTATTTGTTATTTTTATTTTACTTAGATACATAACTAGCTGCGCCCCACGGTTTTATCCACGGTCCTACAGGAACCGTTTATTTTTTCGGGATAAAAAGTCCTATGTCCTTTTCTGTATCCCAGACAACGTGTATGCAAAATTTCAAGATGATCGGTTGATTATTCAAGGCGTGAAAGCGTTACAAACAAACTCACTGTCACGTTCATAATATTAGTTTTGGATTGGTATACACTTCGCACAATGCAGAGTAATGCGTTTTAAATTTACTTTGGAATTTAATGAATGTTTAAAAGAACCCGAGAAAGGGCCTTTTTGAAAATCAAAAAATTACAGTGATAAAAGTATTCTGTGGAGCTAAACAGAATTATCTAATAACCGGGAAGGACCATCTTATAAAGCAAATTTGTTTCATTTTGTGAACAATTTTAAGGAATTAGCTACTACAAAATATAATGTAACGCCAGTGCAGACAATTAAAAAAAAAAACTTGAAAGTTATTTCCTTATTTCCATTCGACGTTATAAACAGAATTTAAATAAAACGCAATAAATACCTCTAAATCAGAGTTAACCATAGATCTTACTAAACAATATACTTACTATACATCAGTAAATCAGATTCGGCCATCAGTACGCCGTTACAGCTTTCTACGTGGAATTAATATTTTAGAAGTTAAAGTTAAGTAAGTATGAAAATTACTTGTTAGCCGCATTAAGTTATTAAATTAAGGGACCGGCTACCCACTACACCAACCCACTTCCTTGGAATCTACCTTAGAAACTTATTTTTCTATCTCTGAATCTGAAAGTGCTTTGAAAACTTTACAGTTTTGTTATGTCTATATTCGTTTCTATCGCTCCTTTAAAATACCTACCATTTAATAATAAACGTAGCTTTTCTGAAGCTATGCTATATTTTGTCTTTTTTATCAATTTTTTCTTAAAAAATATTTAAATGATAAACCTTAAACACTGTCTAACTAAGTAAGGGGGTAAGGGTTTAATTATTTTGTCTACATTCAAGTATATTGTCATCATCATCATTAATCTTCTCTAATATATCTAGCGTAAGAAATTAGTAGGAACTTATTATTATTTATATTATTTTTTTAAATTGTATTTTGCATGCATGAAACTAAAATTAAATAACATTTGTTGTAAAATTTTTGATTCAAATAAATAAATGTATTATTATTATTATTTATTTATTATCATTCTCAACCATTTTCCACCCACTACTGAGTATAAGATACGTCTTTAGATTAGCGCAATGATAAATATGGATTTCGGCGCGTTTAACATTGCCATTAAGAATTCTAGAAGATAGTGTAAAATGCCTTCTTGTAGTAGATATTATGTCAGTGTTATGAAAACTTTGAGGTAATAAAATTATCTAAAACGCAATATTTCTATTGAAAATTTTAACGTTAAGGATAATCTGAAAAAGTTCTGCGAGAGTCCTACCCAATAAATGCTTTCAATTGATATTTTCCTTGATTTAAGGGAGAAGTAAACCTGATTAAAAGTATAGTTTGATTAAAACTTTGATTAGTGTGAGAAGAAGTCGCCTACTAAACGCAAGAAGAAAATATATGAAATCGAACTCGCACTAATCAAAATGTAACAGGACCTTAACTAGTGTATAAAAACAATGTAAATTATCGAAGTGGCTAACGGAACCTTTTCCTTTCTACCCGTTTTCAGCTGCATTATAAAGTAAAAAGCATTTAACGCTTCACTGACAGTACATTTTTAATAAGACCACGGATGTTTGCAGACTCCGAAAATGCTTTTGAAACGTTAATAAACATGATTCGCCTCATCGCGAGCGCCCGTTTATATTACTGTTTGTTCTCGACAAAAGACGCGTGTGTGCGACGTTGTTAATAAAATGTACATACTCGTAAATGACATTACATATTGAGCTACAATTTTAAAACAGATTTACTTAACACACTAGCATTATAAATGCCAAGGTTAGTGAGTTTGTAAGCTAGTTTGTTACTTCTCTTGACAGCAGATGAAAGTGCAGGGCGTAACTAGTGTGTCTATTAAAGTTACACAAATGTATTTGAAAAATAGCACAACTACCATTAAAGACATTTGCAATTGTTTTGTTTAACTGTATGACGTTTAACTTAATATATATATCGAAAGTGCTTAATCATAATGTTTTTATTCCATATATTGTTATCTGGAAGGGATTGCTCTTAAGCGATAAGACCACCCATTGCGCCTTTATTTTTGAGTGTTTAGTTTAGATTTATTTGTATTTGGTGTCAATAAAGAGTTTTTGTATTGTATTGAAAGTTAACCGAAAGTTGATAGGATAGTAAAAAATTACACCAATTTTTTTACAAATATTTAGCCTCATTAACAACAAAACTTTAACATGGTAATTGTTTTTTAACTGTCTAGTTGTAGATATTAATATCAATGTTTTGAATAAGGGCATCGCTTATTCCCTATTACCTACGTAAATAAGAGCTTAGTGGTTAATTTTTTCACAGTTGGTTAAATTTAATCGCCTTTTCAAATTTCGGTGAACTGTTACCCAATTAGTTGAATGTCAACAAGAGACGGTTAAATAAATAATAGAAATGAAACATTTTGGTGAAGTTGGTCTTGTTATTTAGATATCGCGAAAATATCGTTAAACAAAAGGCTATTACCGTATGTAACGTACATTTAGAAGAAATTAAAAAAAAAATCATAGCAACCTTATTCAATAAGAACTTCAACGTTTTCAAACTTCATTTCAAACAATTTTACTGACTTTATTTATAGGGCAAAACAACGTTTGACGGGTCGACTAGTTTTATGTAAGACAGTCTAATTGAGATCCTTTAAAAAGTCTTGTACTGGCTTTGAAAATTATACTTCAAAAAAAAAATTAGGATGAATAACTTTGACCCTAAACGTCAAAAGTTAACGTTTTTTTTTTTACTGATGCTATTTTTTTTATTCTCTACCAGTACCTATCGATTCCAATGAAACGCTTAAACCTTTAAAAGGGTTTTTTACGAATCAATAAATTGATTACGATCCCTAAGCCATTTTCATAAATAAACGTGTTAATTCGGAAGAAAGGTCCGCTGATCTGATATTTTGTGAGTTTAATCTTCCGTTTAAAACTTTTTTCTTGTGCTTACTTTCGAATTAGGTCTTTATGTCTAACCTAAATAGATAAAATAGGCCGAGGCAAAAAAATATTTTAAATTTTATGTTAAAATCATTTTAACTTGATAAAAGAAAGGTGCAAGTACTTAATGAG
Organism: Peribatodes rhomboidaria; assembly: GCA_911728515.1. Taxonomy (NCBI): domain Eukaryota; kingdom Metazoa; phylum Arthropoda; class Insecta; order Lepidoptera; family Geometridae; genus Peribatodes; species Peribatodes rhomboidaria. The sequence goes on along the minus strand of OU452179.1, from coordinate 11,789,853 downwards.
AAAAAAAAAACCTACCTCGATCAATTTGAAAAACAGATTTTAACGTTTAAGGACTTGGACAGATTTAAATAGAATAGTTACGGCTTAAAATTCCGATTGAACTAACTGTTTTAAAAAAACGTAATAACGTCAGTACAGCCGTTTAAGAACTACAAATACAGACGGCTATAGGCATCTTCAAAGTCGTTACTTTTTGTTTGTTGACATTTCGAGGGTTAAGAAAAACAAGTATCATGTTTTGTTTTAAAATCCAACTGTAAAATGTAGCATACGAAATACGAATCTAATGACATAAGAATAATATTTCATTCATCAAAATTGGTTTAGCTATTCAATAGTTAGGTACTAGGGAACACAGAAATGGACATCCGTACATAGGCAGATAAAGGTCGAACATACATATAACCCCTCCTTTTTTGGCTTCCCTGTCGGGTACATAGACGCGGACGGTTTAATGAAAACTTAAAACTGCTGCTTAAACGTAAACCAACGTAAATCATTAACGGGTTAGACTTAACCTTCGGCTTATCAGTGTTTCGGCAAACGGTTAATTAATTAGCACCGTTTATTCAACTAATTGGTTACATAGCTTTCCTGTAATTTACAGAAACCTGATAAAATTAATGGAAGCAATTACTATTGTTAGAATTAAATTGCGGTTAATTTGGGTAATTTCTACTTTCCATTACGTGATGCTTAGACTACTAAGAACTTCCGCTGTACCATTTCTGGTAAATTATACAAATATAAAAGTAAAATAAATGTATAATTTTAATATAACTCCTCATACCGTTCATATTTTATAATATTTGTTTTCAAAAAAATAATGTTACTTTACGTTTTTGCGTTCGTACGCTTACGTGGGCAGCTGAAAAGAAAAACGTTCAAACAGTTTTTTTTTAAATTTAGTAATGTGTACATGTGTTATTTTTTTTATTTACCACACCTTTCTAAAAGTCTGTTTTATCTATACCCATTGACAAGTAAGTATTGACCTGACCTGAAGAGTGACCTGATTGACCGTGAGTATTAAAGTTACCTGAGTGACCGTGATAATCATTATATAATTATTTAGCGCGGAAAAATTAACTTATTAAATTTCTGTAAAATTACAGGTAAACCGCAGGACGCAGCTAGTTAAAAATATAATACGAGTATGGTGAAATCTAGGTAAATATTTTGAGAATCCCCGGAGTGGTGCGGTTTCCTGTTTCAACCTACATGTTGGCTGTCAAATTTATACATAGTCAATTTAAACTCTTGTTTGCAAATCCACGCAGAATTATAATAAAAGCTAACTTTTATCTCTAGAGACGCAAAACCAAGTATGGGTTTAAAAACATATTGTTTTCCTACTTTTCTCTGGGATTTATGTGCGAGTTTGTGATGTTATTTTTTTATTTCAGGATGATATCTACCATTTATTTTCACTAAAAATCTGAGGCTAAAATTACTCAGTAGTTACTCAGTTTTTCATTTATTGAACAAATTATACATCATGTATTAAAAGCTTTTCTATTGTAATCGATTTCCAATTTTAATAATTGCAAAAAAGCTGAAATCGATAAAATGAAGAATTGGTGGTACAACTATTAATAATACACATAAAACATGCGAGATTTTCCATGTGCAATACTTCCCAATGATCAACATTTATTTCTTAACCAATTTTTTTTTGTTTTATTGCTTAAAAGGTACATTAAAACCAACCACGTTATCAACTAACTCAAAAAACTAGCAATTTTCTTGGTAGGTATTAAATTAGCTCATTTAAGTAACTTTAGACAACTGGGTCACCCTTGTAATGCTGAATGCATTGCAAATGATTTTAAACATTTTTCTTGGTAGTTTTTTTTTAAGTGCAAAAAAGTGATAAAGCATTGTATTGTCAATTGTCATTTAAAATTACAAAATAAATCTCCAACATTGCCGTGAAACGGACCCTGTCCTGGTTTTGTTTTATATTTAGAATAAGAACTTTATTAGGTCAGTAGCCACCCTTGCGTTTGCAACCAGATAGCTTAGTACTAAAATAGTTCCTTTGTACCTCTGTTAGATAAGATATCAGATTTTAAAAGATGCAATACAATAGAAAACTCTTTAATGACACTAAATACAATATGTAACTAAACTAAACTAAACTAAACTAAACTAAACACTCAAAAATATAGGTGCAATGGGCGATTTTATCGCTTAAGAGCGATCTTTTCCAGACAACCTCTGGATGGAATAAAACATTATATTAAGAATGGACGGTGCCCGCCTCTCAAGCCAGAGAGAGCGGGTTCAAACCCAGCCGACGGCATGCACCAATTTCTTCATTGTGTGAACATATGTGCGTATTGTATGTCATCTACTACATGACTGGAGCCTAGTATATGGCGACAGGCACGCCAACTGTCACATTTGGGACTGAATATCGTCCGGGTATTGTATTAAACCTCTGCCAGCCCCCTCGGGGGAAAGGCGTAACGAAATGTGTGTGTGTTGTATGAAGCTGTGTTGTCTTGTATTAATATACCATAAGAGGTAGAAACGAAATTAATACACACCTTTTTCATTCAAAGGAAATTTTCTTACTACTATAAAATAAAAAGATGTGAAAACTAAGCTAGCCTGAAGTGCACTTAAAATAGTGTTGGGTGGTGAGATTATGCTAAAGTGGTGGCAAAGGTTGACTGGAAAAGAAAGTTTATAGCGTTAAGACCGCGTTTTGCACCTACTTTTAAAGTATTCTTTTAAAAATTGTGACTTCTTAGTAAATAAAGTGTGTTCTGCTGAAATTCTTTAAATCGTTAGTTTTATGGTTCATTTTATCTTTGAAATAAAATTAAGAAAAGTTTCAAATTAACTAAATCATGTTTTGCGTCAATAGTGTTTGAGGTACACGTCATAAATTCAATTTTAGTTTTAATTTTTATTTCACTAAAAAATTATAAAAAATGCGAAAGTTTGCATGGATGGATATTTGTTCCTCAATCACGCCAGAACGGCTGAACAAATCTAGATGAAATTTGGCACAAAGATAGAATGATGTAATCTGGAATAGCACATAGAAAACTTTTTAATCACGGGTGAAACTGCGGGATGCAGCTAGTAAATACAATATTTTATACTTAGCTACTAGCTAAGTATAAAATTTCCTAGCACTACGTAACGACACAATTATTTGATTTGCAACTAAGTATCCACTCTTACAAAACTTTTTACGTAAAATTTAAATGTAGTTGTAGTTAAATTTAGTAAGTTTATGTCACAACCTGCTATGCAATTTAAAGGAGTTGTCTCAGTGAGCATGTATAAATTTCATACTGTAGTAAGTAAGTAAAATTTAAATAAGGACAAAAAATAGAAATTCACAAACATTACGTGACATTAAATTACTCAACCTCACACATTTTGATGATAAATTTCATCATTATCTTTCATCTCGCATTTTTATTTACTTGAACTTAATTCACTCGGAAAAATTAGGTGTCCCGCTCCAAGTATTTACTTTTGTGAAGTTTTGAACGACTTAAATTGTATTGTTACAAAATTACCCACTTTCCTAATTGTAAACTTCCTTAATTTTAGGAAAGGATTTGTTACGCGCCTTTGGATAACTTTCGAAAGTTCTGAACCAGTTTACAGTTAAATAGTTTCTCATTATGATATTAACAGCACCCTTTTCTAGCATCGGAAATAATATAAGAATATTAAAATTATCAAAAAAAAAACGAACTAATTTTTTTAAATTGCAAATACAACCTTTTCTGTAAAAAAAAATCTAAAGTAAACTCACCTGTCAGTTGTATTGTCTCCGGTTAGTCACGTCACGTCACCGACTGCGCGAGCTCCGCGGGTTACGGTCAGCACACAAATGGCCACAGGGACCCGTAGCACCACGTTATATAGCAACGGGGTGGCACAGCCGAGCGCACGGTTGGCTCTACGGTGCTACGCCGCGCCCCGCGTAGGCGTGCGTAGGCCTGCTACGCTAACAATGGGGATGGGTTGTGCGTAACTTCAGTTTTAATTTTTGAATGTTATCCCTATTTTGGGAATTTGTTGGTTTAATATTTAGGACAAATAGTTGTTTATTATCACCCAGTATGATAGGTAGGTTGGTGATCGGTAGGTTGATATTTGAGCTTTTAAAAATTTGTGTTGCGAATTATTTTGTCTAGTTCTTTATTAAAAGTGGTTCTGCAAGGTGCAAATAGTAACGCATAAGAACTTGTCACGTAATAAACTAAAAATTGTATACTATAAAAATATAAAAATAAGAGTAATCAAATTTTCTTACAATAAAAAAAAAAGCTGGATTGCCATTGGCTTTAAAGGTGTCAGAAAAAAATGTATATTACTTTTTCTAGACTAATCAATTTCTTTTTTGTGTCTTTCAAGTAGGAATGTAAGTCAAACTGATGCTTGGACAGGACATCGTGAGGCGTGACAGCATTTGAAAAGGGTTGAAGAAGCTAGGCTCAACTCAAGATAGATTGGACAGATAGGTGTTCTAGAAAGATTCAAATCAAAGGACACCAAAACATTTTATTTTGAGACAGAAAAACCTTTAAAGGATTTTTTTGTTGACACAGCTTCAAATTTTTTATTTTTTCATAGACTTACTTTGTTTTATGTAATTGTGTATCCTCTTGCAAATAAAGTTTTTTTTTTGCTTGGCAAGTAAAAAGATATTTTCGTCCTATTCTGTAACAACCTTGTTTTATGACGTGCAAAATGATTATCTAACTTTTACAAATTTTTAATTTAAACTCTTTTTGTAGAGTTAAGGCTGTTAAAATTTATTTAACTGATGTTCAATGTTAAAATTTACGTTCACAATACTTCATTATTGAGATTTATTCAAAGATTTTACAATATTTTATTTTAGGATAGCTGTTACCCGCGACTTCGTTCGCGTCTATTCAGTAAATAGTACCCAAAACTCTTCCTCATGACATGCTGTAACTCTAATCAAATTTCATCAAGCTCAATTCAGCCATCTAGCCGCGAAAATCCTATAAACAAACAGACAGACAGAGGTACTCTCGATTTTATAATATTAGTGGACTTGTATTTACTTTTTTGACATTTCTTTTAATTTTTGTACTTTTTTTAAACTGACTTTAAAAAATTGAAAATTATTAGAGACTATTTTAGTTTGCTCTCACGAGTAAGTCTCAAGTTCTCTGTTTCCTCGTACTTCGGTACATTAGCTGCTTCCATCCCGGCAGTAACTTCGTTAACCGACAATCGATGGCCGCAACCGCGCTGGGTACGTAGGTACCCACAAATATTACCCACAGTAGCTAGTACCTGTTCCCCGCGGTTTTACCTACTATATTACAAGCAATATCGTAATTAGATTGAATTTAATTAAAAAGAAACAAGTAGATAGATAGATAGATAAACTCTTTATTGTTCACACCACAAATAACAAAACAACAAGAGAAAAATTATGATAAAATTTAAAGATTTTAAAGTAGCACTTTAAAATCTTTTATGTGAAACTGTTTTTGTATTCTTATAATTTTGATTGGGTTTGCAAAGTTTCAAAAAGGTGGAAAGTAAAAGTAGTTGAAAAAACTGTTACTAAATTAGAAACAAACACACATACGAATAAAGCTTTATAAAATCATCTAATAATGTTTTTTATGCATGGACGGAAGCGATGATAGCCTAGCCGGAGAACGCCCGCCTCTCAAGCCAGAGGGAGCGGGTTCAAGCCCAGCCGACGGCACGCACCAATTTGTTCATTGTGCGAACATATGTGCGTATTTTATGTCATCTGCTACATGACTGGAGCCCGATGTATGGCGACAGGCTCGCCCCCTTTCACATTAGGGACTGAATATCATCCGGCGAAGTGTGGGTGTAAATGGTATGTGTATCAGACACAAAAACAGTGTGCTTCACATACAAATTAGAAGTGCTTGAAATAGTTGAAATGATATGATGTTACGTAGTTTAAGCTAAAATTTGTAAGACAATCTTTTTATTTTCAGTTCCATGCCTGTACCTCATTGAATAAATTAATGTACTTTGAATTTGAAAAATCTTCTCTATTTCTTGAGTTAGATTTTCATACATACTTAACTATATTTTATTAAGGTGAGTGCTGGGTACTAACCAGAAAATGTGTGAATGAAGGTAATTAAAATACAAAGTGCAACTCCTAATCTCTACATATAAAATTCTCGTGTCTCGTGTTAGTTACCATACTCCTCCGAAACGGCTTGACATATTTTTATAAAAAAATTGTATGCATATTCAGTAGGTCTGAGTATCGGCTACTATCAATTTTTTATACCCCTAAGTGATTAGGGTAGTTACTTTTCAACCACGGGTGAAACCGCGGGGCGCAGCTAGTTTTATGTGTAAAAAAAAGTGAGTTATTTTATTTGTTCGTCGTTTTTTACGCTTTTACGACTTAGCTACTCGTCCGATCATCAATAAATTTTGCTTTGGTAGCAGTAGTGCGTTAATACACATTGATAGGGGTACAGATAATGACAAATAGTACTTTTTTAAACCGAAATCACAACGCAGGGCACATTTAATAGAAAATAACTTATACTTAAAAAGAAGAAGCCTGGAAGAGATCGCTTTAAGCGGCCCTGGAAGAGGCCGCCAGTAATAATAATAAAAAAATCGGGATACTTCCACACACGGTCGCCTGACCCCAAACTAAGCAAAGCTTGTACTATAATATTTAATATATTGTATATTTTTTTAAATATGTACTTACAGATGTTACAATACATATTAGGTTTTTTCTTTCTTCTTTCTTATATTTTGTTATTTCTGGTGTGAACAATAAAGTGTTTATCTATCTATAGGTATATATCTATCTTACTTGCCGTTACCCTGAGGTAACTATCTATGCTAAGACAACACCAATTCCTTAAGGACCGGTATATATATAAACCTATATACGAGTATACCTATTCAATGCGTATTATGCGTGCACCTCTACCTTATACCCCTAGGGTACCTTTAAATTGACTACATTTATAGTAAAGCCACGTTAAGCTAAACCTTGTTAGATTACAAGACAATTTTTCAACCGCACCGTAAACTTTCAATGTACATAATTATACAACGTGCTGATTTTGGGTGTAGTAATACTTCAGGATATTGTTGTACTAGTGAAAGTAAACCACTTTTAGGACATACGTTTATAAAATTCGAAAGAAAAATAATCGAGTAGTCGTACAAAATATATCAATTTTGTAGGAAAACTTTTTTTTTCTCGAATTTTGAAAACTGATGTTCTGAAAGTTGTTTACTCAGACGGGTAGAACAACGCCCTTAAGTATTACTACACCAGCACCCTGTATAGATTTATATATCAAATTATAAAGCTAAAAACTAATTAATGCTAAGAAAAGAAATGATAATCAAAAATTAACAAATAATCCATAGACGACGTAAATGCCTATGACCTCGTTCAGAGAGGTTCAGGGCTTTTGGCGCGTGCAGAGTCGCATAAAGAAAAAGCAAGAATGTGATTGTCATTCAAATTATTCTAATTTAAAATTAAATACTTTGGCAATTAAAAAATCATATTTAAAAACACAGTACCTACTGTTTAATGGTTTTAAGCACAAAAGTTAGAAGAAGTTTAAGTTTAAGTACCTACCAAAAATGTACTGAGCTATGGTTTGAGTGAGATAGTGTTTTATCTAGGTCACACTATATTTTCCATTGTTAACTTTGATTCCTCAAGGGTGCCCTGAGTATACACAGTAACATAAACTCAAGCGTTTACAAAACGAATTTAACAATTAATTGAAGGCATTTGTATAAACCGTGTATTAAGCAACTCAATTTGATAAGTTTAATTACCTAAATAAATTGCTCATTTTATTATGCGTAACTTATTTGACAGGATGTCTGTGGATCTTATACGAGTATAGTCTGTTGTAGGCAAGTAATTAAGTATTTTGTAGTTTATTGTGTAGAATTTGTATACAGAGGTTTTTAATGCAACGAAAACCTCTTTCACGCCACTTTCAAATAGGAAAGTTAAAAGTGTCAAACAAAATAAAGGTGTTAATAATATTATTTTTTTGAGTAAATTTTAAGTCAGTTAAGTCATAAGTCGAATCAAAAAGTGCTAATAAGTATGCTTTAGAATAGTTTTTTATTAATAACCAACAACATCTCGTATTTTATAAATATATTTTTGTATTTCAACTTTTAGTATTATTAAAAGGTACTTATTAAAATAAATAAATAATAACCCCCTCAGTAAAGAACGTTGTATAGCCTCGAAATAGTTAAACAGTGTTTTGGCGTTTTCGATGGAGTTCAAAAACGTAAAAGAAAGTAAAAGACAAAATTTGTTTAAAAAAAATAACTGTTTAAAAAAAAACTGTTTGTAAGACAAATATTCACACACGTTTTGTTTTACCCTTAACTTAGCTAGTACTATTGCGGCCTGAGATTGATATACAGGGTGTTACAAAAACCCTGTTGTATTCGCGAGGTGTGCATCCAGTATCGACTGGAAGATGCAATTATGCTACTTTAAATTAAAAATTGACTTTTAAAAAAATTAACACAAATCGCGCTTAGCCCTTCTCAAAGCGCGAACGCAGCCAGTAATCGCGTCAGTTTTATTTGTAAACTATTCGCCTCGTGCCGCTATTTTCCGCTAAAATAAACCATTTCATCAAACATTTCTGTAAAATGTTTGATCTTAAACCGGTAAAACTCTTGCAATTTTTAACGCGCATTTTACATGAATACTTAGTACCTGCCTATCAATTATCCTTCTTTAAATTAAGAATTATTTTGTAATTCCCTGTATACATACATAAATATATTTTTAATTCATACCTAAATAGATATAATAACACACAGACATATAACAAACACAAATGTTCATCACATGAATGTTTGCACTAGGTTGGAATCGAACCCACGCTCCTAAGCTCCGAAAGCAGATTCACTACCAACTGAGCCACTATTGCAGTCATTTTATCACTTTTCGGATATAACTAACTCACTTTACAGATAACATGATCATCATCATGTCAGCCCAGGAGACGTCCACTGCTGGTCAAAGGCCTCCTCTATGATCTCCACAACGACCAGTCCTGCGCTGCCCGCATCCAGCGGCTTCCCTCGACCTTCACCAGATCGTCAGTCCACCTTGTGGGAGGCCTTCCCACGGTACGTGATACAGATATTGTCAACAGGAATTAATTAGTTACACAGATATTATCGAACCTACTTGCCTACTTCCGCCAGCTCACACATAATACACTTTCATATTTAAAAGCGATGGCAGCCTAGTTGGGAGAAGGCCCGCTTCTCAAGAAAGAGAGAGCGGGTTCGAACCCAGCCGGACGCCACACACAAATTTGCTCATTGTTTGACCATATGTGCGTATTCTATGTCATCTGCTACATGATTGGAGCCCGGTGCATGGTGACAGGCTCGCTCCCTGTACCATTTAGGACTGAATATCGTCTGGCAAAGTGTGAGTGTTGTATTACACCTCTGCCAGCCCCTTCCGGGGAAAGACGTGGCGATATGTTATATTTATAAATTTTTGCATAATAATATTAAACATAAATTGTATTTAGCTAAGGATTATGTAGGATACCGGAGATCTTACAATGTTACATAATAGGTTTAATTTCATTTCCCCCTGCAATATGAATCCGGACGTAATATTAAGCATTTCAGAAACACCCTCGTATGAAATGTTCTAAAAATATATCTACATTATTACAGATGTATCAAAAAGGCTTAACAACATATCTACCTGAATTAAAAGCTTTTTTCCGCCAACGTCATGAAAGGGTTCCTGTAATATTAATAAATATTTAAAATATTTCTATAGCTCGTTTAGAATGATAATTTGACAAAATGATAAATAGCCAATATCAGTTCCCAAAATATCTTACAGAGTTTTTTTAACATCATACATTTAATTAGTTTTCCACTAAACATTCAAATTTGTTTAATCGACTTCGAAAGAGGAGTGTTATGTTCGTCTGTGTGTTGACAAAGTTCAATTAAAAAAATCTGGGCGTCAAAATATTGAAAACTCAATAATCAAATAAAAACAATAAGTATCTCAAAATTACTTACCTATTAGGCACTACCCCCTGTCACATTTGGGACTGAATATCGTCCGGCGAAGTGTGGGTGTTGTACACCTCTGTCCGCCCCTTCGGGAGAAAGGCTTGTCGACATGTTATGTTACTACTAATACTAATATTAGTAAATTTTTTTAGTTGATTCATTAGTTGATTCTTTGTTCCTTTTTTCATTTAACATTTCAACTGAAGAACGTGAAGACGCTTGCCGGAACGTGGTCTCCATTCGAGGACCTTTCGACCCCATCGGTCATCAGTCCTTCGTGCTATGTGCCCTGCCCACTGCCATTTCAACTTGCCAATCCTCTGGGCTATGTCGGTAACTTTGGTTCGTCTACGGATCTCCTCATTCCTGATTCGATCTCGCAGAGAGACTCCGAGCATAGCCCTCTCCATAGCTCGTTGGGCTACTAGAAGCACAATACATACATATAAAACCTAGCTCCTACTCTAATAGCAGTTGTTACCCTTTCATCATAATTAAAGCACAGTTTAACAGCCTGCGTTAGCATTAGGTCAGACTTGCTTATCGTCGTGGGACTGTAAAATGGAACATAAATAGAGTAATTCGATTAGCACTATCCGATGGATTCATCACATCTCAGCACTCTGTTTATTGTATTTGGAGATGCTTTGCCATTTTAAGATTTGACTACCTTTTTTTTACGCTTTTAGTTGAACTAATGGGTCCATTTAGGGTTTCGTGCTAAATTAGTTAAAAGGAACCACTATGAGACTCCGGTGTTTGCCTAATGTCACAGCCGATTATCTCAGGAACTATTAAAGATAGTGAGTTACAGAATCGATCCACACCAAACCTTGTTTTTTATGATATTATCTTTTTTCCTTGACTGTTATTTTCCCAAAACTGTTTTCAAAATCCATGGAGTATGTTCGCGACCGTTTCATGTAACTATTTTAGGCGGTTAAGGCAGCTGCATGGCATTATCCCGTGTAAAAAATAGGTTTCTACCCTTATTTCTCCTTTGCCGAGTTTGATTTTGACACCCCTTCATAAACGACTATTGGGGTATCCACAAGTATGGGTTGAAATATTTATTTTTGCTATTAGTCATAGACCACTTTCCCCCAAGCTCCTTTCATCCAACAAAATGTAGGTAGCTTACAGAAAAACATGTAAGTAATCAAGCGTATTCCACTCTCGGCATAATTATTTCGAATCCAATCGGTTAGCAATGTGTGATCGATCAAGTTGGCAGTGACGGAATTAAAACAGCTGCTAGATTGAGACCGGCCTCTAATCAAGTAATGCGAATCACCGTGACCCATCGCCGGGGAATACCTACGCGCAGGATGGATTTAGTAGAAAAAAAAGCGATTTCATTAAAGGTTTTTATGTAAATCGGTTTTCATGAAGAATATTTAGATAGGTACATTTGCAGAGAATTTCAGTTTTTAGTTTCCCAGCTCAGTTTTTTTTTCTTGCTACTTTTATTATTAAACTTTTGTCGAGGTTTAAGTATCTACCTACGCAAAGTTTGAGTTTGAAATATTGGTCGAAATCAGTATTAAATGTAGCATAATATTTATTCAAGCAGTCGTGGACGTCATGCAGCTACCATGCATTATTGATATTGGCAGTAATTGCTGTAAAAAAAAAGAAACAAAGAAAAAACAATTCACAGAAAGGTAAATTCTACGTCGTTCGTAGCTTATTCTACGCCTTTCGTAGCTTCTTCTACGCTTTTCGTAGCTTATTTAAAATTAGTCGTAGCTACACCTACGAGACATAAAATAATCCTCTACGGTCATTGTAGCCTATTGTATGCCTCTCGTGGCAGGCTCTACGGGCATCGCAGATTCATCAACTATAGTAAAGATTTAGCTAAAACCATATGCTAGCTAGCTTATTAGTTTTTACCCGAATTTGTAAAAGGTTCTAACAGCCTAAGTTTAAATGCTTTAAATAAACCTATACCCTTCCAACTAGTAATTGTTTATACGCATAAATATTTGTCTTACCAGAGTTCCTAAGCTAAGTAGGTACACCTTTTTCTATATTTAACGTAAAGACAATGATTGCTAACTAATTGCGAGTTGACTTTAAGTCAAGTAATTAAAGCTACTGAGACGTGGGAAGTAGATTTACGGGTGCTAAATCGACGTTTAATTGAAGCCTTCAGTGGGACAAAATGAGACCGTTTTATTTAAAAACCTCGTAGAGTAGGACGGCTTACCTAGAGAGGTATTTTAAGTGAGCGTACTCGTGGTCTAAATCTCTAATGCCCACTTCCATTTTATATGGGAATTGCCTAAGTTTGATATAAGAATTGCATTGCTTAACTAGTTTTAAACTACGCATAGCGAAATATTCACTTATGGGGCACATAAAGTTAAGATTCTCTTAGGAAATGGCTTAAGAATCGTGTTAAAAAATTGGGTAGGAGCTAGCTAGGAGTAGATTTAAGTAGAGCAAGGACTTAGGCATTTCTTTCATTTAGTGCAAGTGATCATACGTGGTGTAGACAGACCGCCGTGGTGACAGATTGTATCGTTATTTTCAACCGATTTCATTTACTGTACATAGTAATGTAAGTACTTACTAGGTGCTTGCATGGTGCTATGATGAATTAATTTTTGGTTACGTAGCGCTTGCAACGTAACTGGGACGGTCAGTCTTCGGTTGGGTGACCACGAATGGCACGTAAGCTGTAGGTTCCTGTTATTTGTCCTAACATACCCTACAGATAGCTTATAAGCCTGAAATCGGGCTAACCATAGATTAACATTATTGCATTATAGCGGATATTAAGGGCTATAGCTATTTGGTAATCAAACGTATACATAAACCGTTGGGTTCGTTTAAAATATGGATCCTTCAATAAGAAGCATAGCCTAGACTAGCTTCCAAAAATAAACCTCTTGTATAAAGTGTACTTACAAAAGATATGAAAAAGCAAGATACACTACTCAAACCATATCGAAAGCTATATTTGGCCTTAAGAACAAAATAGCTCAAGTCACAGTCGTTCTCTATTGAAAAATAACCTTCAACTTTAAAAGAATAAAGAAGAAAATGGACAGTGCAGATGGCAAAAATATATGCATTCGAGGAACTTTTATTGCCTATTTGGTATTAGGTACCTATACTTGTACGTTAGGAAACAAAGAAAACGAAACTGATTTCCATTCGCTAGTCTAGAGCACTCAATAATATCGGAGTATGGAAGCGAGGAAGAAAAATGTTTTATTGGTTTTTTCAAGCTGAAGTGAAACATTTAATTTTGTAGATATATTTAGAAAAGCATGACCCTGGAATCGCAATTCTGAAATATGACTTTGCTATTATTTGCTATTATTGTCCCCAAGAACAGCGTAGCCATGTGTGTACGCTGTATATATTTGTAAGTATGTGTTACTGCCTACGCCGTAGAACGTTTCAAAGATTCAACCTATTTTGTCAAGTACTTAGCTGATAGATCGCTAGAGGTTCAGAGATCACTATTGGATAGGTGACGTCATCGAAAATACATGCCCGATGACGTCACCTGACCATCTACAGCCCAGTAAAACGTAATTTTCTTTGAAGGACGTGCGGAGTGAGGGACATTATTGTGAAAGTAATAGTATAGTATAGTAATCGTATATGCCAACCCACTCGCTCATGGATCGAATAAGTTCCATTTGTCACTAATTTCAATTTTTAATTTGCCAATGTCACTCTGAGCTCTAGCTGGTATAATTTATGATAAGGTACATATTCGTATCTTTTAATTAAACAAGTGTAAACTATTTCTGAAAGGACGGTATTCAAAACATTCTTAATGTAAATGTAAGCAACTGATTGTAAACTATTTCTGACGGGACGGTATTCAAAACTACCTTAATGTAAATGTAAACAACTAATACTTCTAATAATCCAAACCATGTACAATATGTACGTAATTCCAATATGAATCTAATGGACACCAAGATCAATACTACAGAAAGACACCCAAGAAAAACACTACGAGGTCCGTCCTCTTCCGTGCTGCAGCGAGAAGTGCCGGTTGGACGGGGCGGGCGACTCAGGCGCTACTTCTTCATTCCTTACGCTACATTCATTCATTCATTCATTCATTCATTCAATACATTCCTCTGACAGTTCGCTCGCAAAACGTCACACAGCAGACCATAGACTGCATTCTTTTGTATGTGTTGCTAACACGGCCCTCCTGCGCCGTGCATGCCCTCAGGCACGCTTCTTATATTGTTTCCAACTCTGCACATGAATTACGTATCTGTCAACACACACATGATTTCAAAGGCTGTTAAAATCTTTAAGCTCGGCCTATCATGACTCATGATGTCCTAAATAGATAGAACTTCTGTTGCAACCTTTTCATCATTTGATTCCTTTAGACTTGGAAATTTCTACCACTTTGTAACTAGTTATCTCATTCATTAACTTCATCATCAATCATAACACCGAAAAAAAGGTCTGTAGGTTTCTCAATAGTTCTGCAATGTATCTTTTTTTTTATAATAGTACTGACCATCTAAACCAAAGCTGATATATTTAGGCTTAGAAATTCCCTATACGACTGCTATTTTAGCTCACTCCCTTAATCCGAAGTAGTGCCTGGTCCAGATCATTCCTTTAGTCTTAGGAAGTCACTGCTTCAGCTCACTACCACTATTCTGGCGAGTGCCTATAGCAACCTTTCAGGTCATCTATCAGCTACTAATTCACTTACTGTTCAGCTATTTTAGCTCACTCCCTTAATCCGAAGTAGTGCCTGGTCCAGATCATTCCTTTAGTCTTAGGAAGTCACTGCTTCAACTCACTACTTCTATTCTGGTGAGTGCCTATAGCCGTCTTTCAGGTCATCTACATACATATAGTCAAGCCTGTTTCCCATATGGGTAGGCAGATACCACTTCTCTCCACTTGCTACGATCCTGGCATACATCTTTCGCTTCTTCTACTTCCATGAGGCTTTTCATACACGCTTGTCGTTTCATCTAGTACTGCTAATCTAATGAAGTTAGTTGCCAGACATAATAACATTACACGATTTGCTAAAAATAATTCCGGTATCTTTTGCCTTGGTACCTTTATCGATGTATTTCTATTTCTTTTATGGCGCGAGAAAACTACATCTCACTTCTGATGTAAACTATTTCTGAAGGGACGGTATTCAAAACTACCTTAATGTAAATGTAAACAACTAATACTTCTAATAATCCAAACCATGTACAATATGTAGGTAATTCCAATATGAATTTAATGGACACCAAGATCAATACTACAGAAAGACACCCAAGAAAAACACTACGAGGTCCGTCCTCTTCCGTGCTGCAGCGAGAAGTGCCGGTTGGACGGGGCGGGCGACTCAGGCGCTACTTCTTCATTCCTTACGCTACATTCATTCATTCATTCATTCATTCATTCAATACATTCCTCTGACAGTTCGCTCGCAAAACGTCACACAGCAGACCATAGACTGCATTCTTTTGTATGTGTTGCTAACATGATACTTCTAATAATCCAAACCATGTACAATATGTGGGTAGTTTCTATATGAATCAAATGGACACCCAGATCAATGCTACAGAAAGACGCCAAAGAAAAACAATACGAGATCCGTCCTCTTCCGTGCTCCAGCGCAAAGTGCCGGTTGAGCGGGGCGGGCGACTCAGGCGCTACTCCACTGACATTCCTTTGACAGTTCGCTCGGAAAACGTCACACAGCAGAGCATATACTGCATTTTTTATATGTGTATCTAACACAAGTTATTGATATAAAAAATGTTTCTTACGTAAAGACCCGCGATCTCTACTTTTCAATCAGACTTCAGCGGCCATTACACTATCCAATTTGCAGTATGCTAACTTAGCATAACAATGCCCGTCAAAAGAAATAAATTGGATTGTTAACTGCATAACAGCCATTAAACTATCCAATTTTATCACGCTAGCTCACCTAGCGTACTGCAAATTGGATAATTTAATGACCGCTTTCCGTATAAGGGCGCTTCTGGACACTATTTCCTCAATAGAAAAATCTTGACCACAAAAATAGAAACGTCGCCGTCACGTAGCGGCAAAATTAGGCGTTCAAAGCAAATAATCCAATATTTGTTAAGATAAGGGGACAGCAAATAGGAATTTGTTCCGTGGGCAGGTAAAGCCGATCACGTTCCCTGAGGCAATCATGTGACACATCCATTGTGTCACGCTGTAATGATTTTATAGGTGAGTAAGTATTGGTATATAATAATTACCTATATTCTTCACTCTAGATCTCGGCGTTTTCGGATATAATAAACTGCTGAATTAATAAGTAGCCCCTTACTAATAACCGTTGTCTTGGAAAACAGTCCTTGGAATATTTATACAGTGTTTTTTTTTTTTTTTTTAATCGAATTAAAAAGTTCAACAGAAAAAAAAGACAAACACTGCAGATACTCACTTAGAAATGTTATGACTATTCCGAGTAACTATTTATTTGCCTAGCAATCTTAATTTATAGTTTTCTATCTTTAAAATGACTTATGCTTCGTTAGTCATGGAAATATATGATTAGATGTTGTTCTTAGAGTGCTCCTAGACGGGTCATTTTATGTTTACTGCAATACTGGCAATGTTGCGTACTGTAGCTCGGCCATAATTAGCCATGGTAGTAAAGTATGACTAAGTAAGCCTGGACCACACTTAAAATATTGCCGCAATAATGCCGGGCTAGTTTTGCAGTAAAAATATGGTCAGTCTAGGAGCTCTCTTGTTGGTCATAAGTTCGTTTGACTGTTGATTTTCCTTTTTGAATTGAACTCCTTGTTGAATTTTGTTGATTAAAAAATAAATCAGTAGGTAGGGTAAAATACCCTATGGTCAGCCCTGATCCAGTGCTCAGCATTTATAGACTTTATTTCTTAACTAATTACTTTACTTCTTAAAAGTAATGATAAAATGTAATAACACGTTGACGGGCACTTTAAATATAATTTGTATTTTCTGATTGATAGATACTTACTCACTTACTAGATACTTACTCACGTCCGAGCTATAATTATTTGTTTGCACTACCGTCAGCAAAAAGTCCGCGTCTGCGTCATTTTCTTTTAGTTGTGTAAAAAATGTGGTTGAGGTTTTAGCCAGTAATCCTTTTGATTCATCATAATTGCTATGGATGATTTTTTAGTGCTGTTATTATAGTTCATTTAGTAATTATGTTATCTTATAAACCATTTTTATTGGTAGGTATAATATGTTTTAATTTCGGTAGTTTTTGCGATTTTGTTATATTTGGTTGAAATTTAGCAACACAATTGCTATTTCACAATAGCTATTTCTCATTTGGCTTAATGCATTGCATGTTACTAGTATCACATCACAGTATCACTAGTACAATGCTCATGTTATTAGTAGTGGGCCGCTTTCAAAAGTACATCGTGGCCGACTAATGGAATCATTGAAAAAATCTTTAAATCCAGAAGTCAGCCGTAAGTTCTGTAGCAGAAAAATTGAACCGTAAAGCTCTTACTATTAGTGCTAGGTCTCATTTTTAGTTTATTTTTCTGTTATTCTTTCTTTTTTTAATTTAAAAATACATACTGGTTTGATAAATGTAAAAATAAAATATACCTACATTTAATAAATGTAGGTTTATGATACCATTTGGGTTTCACTTAATTTACTAAATCATTCTCAAAACTGTATTTAACACTTCCTACTAACATTATAAACGCGAAAGTTTGTAAAAATGGATGGATGGATGTTTGTTACTCTTTCACGCCAGAAAGAAAGAAAATAACAGATCTTGATGAAATTTGGAACAGAGATAGATTATAGTCTAGAATAGCACATAGGATACTTTTTAACTGCGGGTGAAACCGCGGTGCGCAACTTGTAATTTATATGTGAAAAAATGGTTGGAGAAGGCCAACCATTGGATTAATGAGGCTGACTACTGATAATAAGTGTAATTTTTTGTTTAATGCTATTTTTTTCTGATAATGAATAAGTGTTGTATTATTATAGTTTTTTTAGAAATAAAATTTAAAAAAATTATTTAATAATTAAGGTTTCTAATAGTAACACATAACATTTTTTTTGTGAATTAACATAAAATCTGTTCAAAGTTTCAATTTTCTCTAAAAGGCTGACCACTGACTGTGCTACCTAACCTTACAGTATATAGCGTGAGAAGGCCTTCCACAAGATGGACCGACGATCTGCAGGACTATTTACAATCATTCGGAAACGTTCCCGTTCGAATTCCAAAATTTTTAATAATAAATTATGCGAATCTCAGTCCATTTTCAAAAGTTTTTAAACGTGATTTATTCTCCCGAACAGTGGGGCTATTCCTACGCGGGAGATGAGATGAGATTTTATCTTGGTCACTCTCACACCTATCACGTTTCAAATGAGAGGAACAAGGACAAAAAAAGGTGAGATGAAAATCTCAAATCTCCGAATAGGGCCCCAGATTTTTATACTAGATTCTCCCAAAATGTAAAAAGATAGACTTTTTTTTTTTTGGGTGGGAAATCATCAGATGATTTCTCCCGCTCTGGGCTGAGCGGCATGTCAGACTTTTACTGACTAAAACCCATCCGTGTTCCTTCCATTGCCTGTGTGCCAGGGCCCCGATATCCCTTTCAAACAACTCGCAACCCTGGCAGGAACAACTCGCAATCCTGAATTTGAACCCTAAATTTGAGTTTGAAATTTGTTGAATCCGATCGGAAACGCTTTCGAATGATTGTGAATAGCATCGCTCTGTTGAGGGTAGCTGGAAACCGCTAGATGCGGGCAGCGTTATACCTACTAGTCATTGCGGAGATCATTGATCACCTTTGTCTAGCACCGAATATATTCCTGCTAAGATGATGATGATGAAGAAGGTACCTAACCTACAGACTTCTCTAATAATACCTGAATAATGTCTTCGCCAGGTATAGCATTCCGGTCACGTGGGCAACACGTAGTGACGTCAATCGATGCATAAGCTAGACCGAAATAAGTCATTTAGAACAAGTTCGAAAGAGAGGGATGACGATTACGAGTGACGTCATTACGTGTTTGCTCCCGAAATGCTAGATCTTGTTTATTTGGAAAATGATTGATTGACTTTCAATAGTTATTGATGTGGGCGGAGACGTGCCTATAAGAACCTAAGTAGGTTGGTATTTAAGTAAGTAGTAAAGAAAATAAAAGTATTTATTTTATGATTAACTTAGACGTAGATGAAGAAAGTTGTATAGCGTAGAATAAAATGGTTTTTAGTAAGTACCTACAAGTCCTTGGTCATTAAAAAAACATTTTTTGATGAGTAAAATCACCCCTGCTATACACATACCCTTTCCTGATAACCCTGTAAGTATGGCGTAATATCGGACGCTTTTTCAATTCCGAAATTGGGTTTCGATAGTATGTACTTATTTCATTCCGGAATTTCGGAATTCGAGCTTTTTTTTTATCTATTAGTGAGTGATACGTAAAGTTTAAATTGACTTTAAGTGTAAAAGATTTGCATTAATATCATATACCTACCTAATATTATTATAATTTAAATGTATGTTTTCTACCAAATACCATTGATTTTATGGAATTACTTTCTTGAGTAGGTGTTAGAAATATGATGAAATGAAACAAATAAAATTATTAAGTACCTAGGTACTTGAATTACATTTATAAAAATAAAATCCGAAATTATTCAACTTTGTAGTAATTATAGTTAATTAAATCGCATGAGAAGTTTTGCTTATAGTAAAATTTTAAGAACAAATTAAAGCACGTTTAAATTGTCATTGAATGAGCTTCGTACGCTTTTGTCGAGATTTTTCCATTTTATGTATTTGTGACTATTTCAGTAGAATCAGTATTTTCTTCCTCTTCTTCTGGGATTATTTCCTCCTTCTCTAATATTTTGAGTATTCTAATTATTTTTGTGAAGATTTCTTCACTCGTTGGTTTGCTGAAGGTCCCAAGGTCAAAGTTGTCTTCGTGGTAGTCTTCAGAGTCATGGAGATAATGGAACGGAAGTGAAGACGCGCCACGCCTCAAGCCGCGTAATATATATTTTTTATCAATATCGAAACTTCGATATTGATAAAAAATATGTATTACGCGGAAATCGCCAATTCCGGAATTGGAAACGATATTGGATTTTGTCAGAATTCCGGAATTAGCAATTAGAGCTCAAGCCCTAAACTCTAGTAAATCCCCAGTTTTCGTTTTCGAGAGGGGTTCGCTATCACCCGGCATATGTATGCCACCGACCGTTTGTCATGTCATATTTCGTTCTGTCCTGTTCATCCAAAGGTTGCCTGGAAGAAATCGCTGTGTGCGATAAGGCCGCCCTTGTAGTGCCGAATGATACTTTTTTTTCTTTACCTTGGTTTTTTAGTAAGCAATAAATATGGTATTGTATTGTAATTTCCATTCACTTGCATGCCATTGCTTTCTAAAGCGCCATGCACAATGTTAACCATTACCTATAATTCCTTCTCTGATAATGCCACTTGATCACCAGCGTTTAGACATTTGACGGTCAACTCATTCACACAAAATCCACAAGTTTTTAAGTTTTTATATTTTTTCATGTGTATTAGAATTGCGGTTCGTTTCACGGATTTTTAACTAATTGAATATACCTCACATATAATTATACTCGTACCTACATGCATGAACGTTGAAAAATGTACTACTACCACCTTTTTTCTACGTTTATGCCTACATGTTTATGTTGTGACGTCCACGTCCTGTTTGTCCCTTGTAGTTGGTTAAGAGTTGCCAAGAAGATTCATCATTCAACGGTGAAAGAAACTGAAAACTATATCATCATCAGCACCTCATAGACGCGCTGCACCAAAATACTACGTGCCATTATCAATCAGAGAGCACAGAAGTGCACACAAGACAAGGCAACACGGGGCAACAACACCACAGGAGCCTTAAAGAAAACTTGAAGGTGAGTTTTTGGCGGGAACCGAAAAGATGTTTTCGTAAATTTTTATTATTTTGTAAATCTTGTGGTTTTTCGAGTGTAAAACTGTAATAGTGGTGGATTAATAATAATAATCTACCTTTTACCGGTTAACGTGCACGAGTGTGAGCAAATGAAACAAACATTGCGAAATGTGACTTTTCGTGTTCTCTACAAAACTCCACTTAGTAAAACATCCATAATTTTACTAAAACGGGGAAAGGCCATCCCCTTTCCCCGTTCATCATCGTCATCATTACTCCATCATCTGAAAAAGAACTGTATGCTCTGTAAAAACTAGTACCTGGATGGCCGAGCTTTGCTCGGTATTTTTTTTTATTTTTTTATTGTGTTTTTTGGATAATAAACAATTGATTTTAGTCTAACCTCAAAGCAAACACTCATTGACTTCGTGTTACTTAACAACGCCATCTGCTGTTGTGTCGTTAAAGCAATTAGTTGCTCACAAAAAATAGTAGTATTATTATTCGCCAATAGATGTCAGGAAGAGTCATATTTTTCACTTGAGATTGATTATCGATAAAACACGAATAAAATGACATTTTCTAAAAATGATTCCTAGCTAGATCGATTTATCGCCCCCGAAACCCCCTATATACTAAATTGTATGAAAATCGTTGGAGCCGATTCCGAGATTCCAATTATATATATATCCGTGGCACGTAGGAATAACTGAACAACTCGACTTGCATGATTTTTTTTTTATTGGCTTAAACGCTTCCTTCGTATGTGCTTTACTATGTATAAAAAAATCAGCCCGAAATATACAATAGTTTTAGAGCAATCGCGTTTTGTACATCTCGACACCCTTGCATTTTATGGTGTTTTACTTGATAAAACGACTTATCAAGTGTGTGTTTGCTTACTAATATTGACATCTTGAATTATCAACATCAACACATGTTCAAAATATTGAAGATCTCGACTTATACACCTAAGCCTTTTCTGCAAAAATTAATTTTAACTTGACAAATTGAGATGTCAAGCATAAGTTTGTGTATGAATAATTGTCATCTTGATTTATCAACTTACACTCACATCCAAAATACTGGATATCTCGACTTATACACATAGCCTGTTTCTGTCTCCATTGACAAATCGAGATGTCAAGTTATGGCAAGTCAAATATTTTTGTTTAAAAAGTGACATTATCACATGTTCACTTTTACATTTGCCGTGGTGATTTAGTTTTCATCTGCAATAGCAAGATATCAAGTTGTTATCTACCCGAGCTGGATATTTTTTGTGTCCCTACTGGAGCCTAAACGCCAACAAACATGCCATGCAACAACGTGAAGTAAATATAAAAAATATATTATAATGCTGTACATTATTGGTGACTATTACTATCATTGGTGTACTATGTACCTACCTACATGCATTCTTACACAAAAGATTCAAATCAATACAGGGTTGATTGATAGCGGGGTGCAAAGCCGTAAAGAGACGCTAGCATAGATCATTTAGACCCTTTAGAGCCATGGTTGTCTAAGACGAAGTCTGACAATTTTTTAAATCTGTGTTTTAAGGTTTTTGGGGAAAAACACCAATGATGGCCAATCAGAATAAGAAGTTCCTTTTTTTTCACTTTATTTAATTATAATAATAGTCATAGCACCGCGAGAATCCAACTAGAAAAGAAAGGTAAACCATTTAGAGTAGGAAAGGGTGTCAGACATGGAGACCCTCTACCTCCAAAACTATTCTCAGCGGTTGTCTAAACAATCTTTAGGAGACTTAACTGGGAAAACCTCGGAATCACTGTCGACCGAGTCTCCCCAACACAATCGAGGTTCGCAGACGATATATTTATAATGTTATTTGCTGAAACACCTAAAAACATATAGCAAATGATACTTGAACTAGCGGATGAAATGAAAGTGAGAAGAAAGGTTTAAAGTTGAACCCAGAGAAAACAAAGGTAAGGACAAATGGGAAGAAAACCACCATACATCTAGGAAATAACCAAATTGATTACACTGATGAATATATCTACCTGAGACAGCTAATAACACAAGAGGTCCCTTTACGCAAAGAAGTTGACAGAAGAATAACAAATGGCTGAAAGAGATACTGGAGTCTGAGAGAAGCCATGGAAGATAAAACTCTTCACATTAATGTAAAGAAAAAACTTTTCAACACCTGCGTACTACCTGTTTTAATGTAAAATCAGAAGACTCAAATGGCAAGGCATATGATAAGAGGCCAAGAGAAATGGAGCAAAATTGTGACACGATGGTGCCCTAGGAAAAGGAAAAGGGGCAGACCACAGAAAAGGTGGGATGATGACATTAGACTGGTAGCAGGAATAACTTGGAATAGAGTGGCCCAAGATAGACAGGAATGAAAAAGGTTGGAGGAGATCTTTGCCGATTGGCAAACAGACCTACAAAAAATAATTAAGTATTAGAATAGATTAAGATTAGTTTAACTACCGAAATATACTTGTAAATCCACACTCATAGTTTTTAGTTCTTATTACTTTGTAAATAGATACTAAGTTGGTCTGAATAAAGGGTTTTATTATTATTTATTAGTATTATTATTGATCGAAGTAATGTGTAAGCAATCTAACAAAACATGTATTAAGCATGTGTGTCATCAGACATTTTTACAGATTTTTACAGCCACTTAAGATTACGAAAATTTTCAAAGATTTTTTAAAACGGTTTTTTGAAGTCGTTTAAAAATAATAATTAGAAAAGCTTTTTTAAATAAGACCTTTTTTAAGTAGGTGTTTATGTCTTGTAGTGTGTTTGATTAATATTTTCTTATTTGTAAAGCTCAACGATTGCCAACTGTTGATTTATCGGGATAATAAGTCTAGCCTATGTGTTAATTTAGTGTATACTCTAAATAATTCATTTTAATTAGAAACAAATGCCTTTCCATTGTGTTTTTCCCATATGTTTAAAAAATAATTTTAATAAGTTAGTGAAAATAGTTTTTAGATTATGTAAATAAGCGTATAATTCTAAAAAATATATATTTTAAATACTAAGACTTTTTTTACATTTTGCATTATATGCTGAAAAGTAAGATATATCTTGTAAAGTAGTAATAATTACTTTACAAACTATATCTGTTTGAAGTTGTCATTGGTTTACTAATGAGAAATAATGCTTTTTCCATTGAAATAACTAAGGTAACCGATAAAAATGAACCGTACTCAGATGGTGAATAACTGGATAAATGTCCTTAAGAGCCAAAACTTGGTCTACAAGTCGAGTTATCAACTTATTCAAGGCATTTCAGCTGTTTGACAAGTCTATTATTATGTAAACTATAAGTTGTTTCGTTAAATTCTTGAAACCATACGAAAGAGGGCCTCAAGTAACCCTCAAAATAACTTTGACATCATCGTTTAACTAACTTACCGACTAAACAGAAAATCTCAAACTTTAAAATGGCTGCCCTGAAAAATTGACGTTTTTGCGATGTTCAGTTATTCCTGCGTGCCACGGATATATATATACAAGAATTGCTCATTTAAAGATATAATAATAGCTTGACACTAGCAAATGCACGAGATACGCGACGATCTAAGGTGACGACGCCTTCGTAAAATGACAGTAGCCAAATTCCCCTGAAGAATAGGTGAGCAAAAATATTTTGACTTGTACAGATGGGGTGGTGGTGCGCGAACGGATAACTGACGTTTCAAATAGACATTTGTAAGGAAATTACCGATTTGGTCAATTTGAAACGTCCGTTTAAATGTCCGTGCTCACATCCTAGGGCCCTTTTTTGGCAACGCCATCTACATTCAATGTTATAAACTTCATTACAAAAGGTTTTGCTCAAACTTCTCAAAGGCCCCTAGATGTCGATAAAAATTGGCTCATATCGCACTTCCGTCAAGATATGACAACATTACAACACAAATTATTGTCTATTGCTCTACTCTATGCTACAAATTCTGAGTTCTAATTGGTGCAAATCATGTTGAAAAAGCAACATTGTAAATGGCGGTTGTTTTGTCACATCCTGTTGTGTTCGGGTGAATGCATGGCACGGCCTCAATGTCAATCCCGTTCTAAAATTTTATTTTCGCAACGCCGATACTGATTCTAAGTGATATTTAATGCATCAGAATTCGTGATGGTGCCCCCTAAAAGGCCATGGATTTGATGAAAACGGTAAGCGAAACATATTTTACGTAAATACTTACAACATTGTGTTTGGCTTTTGTTTCTTGTTTTGGTGATATTGAAACTGGCCATTACATTGGAAAAAATATCTCTTTCCAGAAATTGTGTGCACGTGGGAGGTAAGTGATTATAGTACAATAAATATACGGTGTCCAGTTTCGAGTTTACGCAATAAGTATCACCAATTACTCGATTTGTCAATAAATTGATGGCACCCGGCAACCGAGCGTTGTTACGCCATCTTATCCTCCCAAACGTTCCGCATATTTCGCAGCTTTGCGTTAATGCAAGAGAGAAATAATTAGAGGCTGAATATCATGCTTAATTCGCAAGCCATCCAATAGAAGTCGCTCACACATACATTGGTTCCTTCTAGGTATGTCACTTTTTACTATTGCATCGCATAATGACTTGACAAACCACATGTTCGATGGTGTTGTTGTTATTTAGCTAGTGCCGACATTATTGCATAATGTAATTTTGCACGGTGGATGGTTTATAGCTTGGATTGGATGTTTGACCTATGTTTGTAATACCACCCTAATTATCTCCTGGTAGGTCTTCAATATAACCTACAAATCTGAACCTATTTGGAAGTCCAACCTTCACTGAGAGTGCTTGTCTATTGGGAACCTATTTCGAAATTTCTTTTACACGGTTTCATGGGTTGTTGCAATGCACATACATGGGGTAGCAAACTAAACAGGTACTTCTTATATTTATTGTAAATTAGGTATGGCGACTAAAGTCCATATTTACCAAGCGACATTAAAATTGCAGTCTTTAACCATAATTATCTATTATGATTCAGAACACTGTTAAACTGATGACTTTGCACTGTACCACATTACCTTATTTTACCATTTATCACTTAAAAGGTATACTAACTTTGAGACAATCAAGCTCAGTATAATTATTACATATTTCTAACAATAAAAGTTTAAAAAAAAAAGTATTCTGAGGTACAGCTCAAAGGAGAATGATATGTTGGACATTTTTATTGCTGGTAATGGTCTGAATGATGGAACTGATTATGTATCCATAGATTGATGAACAATAGAATGTACAAATTATGATTGATGGTTACCTAGATCAAGGACTGCAACAAAGCCAGGTTAAATGTGTGACTTGGTGTATTGTATGGATGAATCTTATAGTAATAGGGTATGTCTTTAAACTACAAACATATTCTAGAATACCATTGTATTCATCATTAGAAACAATTTTTACTATGAGGGCAAACATTGAATCCCAAAAAAAACTTAACTGTTCCATACAAAAAGTTATTGATCGTTGACAAAATACATGGAACAGCTATTTTCATTTTATGGTTGGCCCCATAGTAAATGTTGGTCATAATGAGTACAATGACATCCTAGAACATGTCCATAGTTTACAGAAGCAAAGTGTAGAATATGTCTTTCTTTCTTGGTCCATATCTATATCTTTATCTTTTGGTGTTCATGTAAATTCTGTTTGTATTGGTTAGTGGTGAATTCTTATAGAGGTCTTGTAGTTTGGTTTCATCTGCCCAGCATCAATTAATGTGGTTTTTCAGCTGCATGTGTATTATAAAATTTATAAACTAGGATGTATTAGTTGTTTTCTGAAATGTCAAATTTCTTAATTGAAATAAGAAAATCAGTTATTTGAAATTGGTTTATTGTTTTGGTTAAAATAAACTTGAATCCTAAAAACAGGTTCAACTTTGGACTGAAGTAAAAGAAAATTTTAAAAACTTCCTGGTTACAAATTCGTCATTGCTTTTTCAATTTCAACTTTATTTCAATGTCAATTACGAATCCAATGTCAGCAGGCAGACATGCAATTTGGGACCTATTATGAAAACCAATTTTGCTTTGTGTATTCTTTAGCACAGATAACCTCTTGTAGATTCTATACACAATGAAAATAATTTAGGTGCACTACACAAGCTGTCAAAGAACACTTGCTTTGAAGTGTATTCACTTTCATTGGTCCAATATGTGGTGTGGCCTTGATACAGCCAATGATAATGCCTGTCACACTTGCAAACTGCACCTTTCTCCTGTTGCAGTGCATTTTTATCAGAACTAAAATATTCTACTGCAGTATCTATAGAAGGTTGTCTGTGTTCTCTGGTTACGGTTGACATTAGTCCATGGCATGTGTTTCATTGGTTATGAGGATATAACTAAACCTGTGTGGCGTGTTACAGGAATATGAGTTCCTAGACTTAACTGATGTGAAAGAAGCTGATCGGAGCAGCCTGCAGTGTGCCTTGTTCAAGACGCAGCCAGAGCCACAGAAGTCAGCCAAAATTGTCGCGGTTCAACCTGTAGGCAAGTATATTTATTGTATGTCTTAGTTATTAATTTGAGTTCATATCTTAAAAAACACAAAAAAAGTCTTTAGGATTCTCTATTAAAAAGGTTGAATATCCATCTGTCCTATCTTTAAATGGCTGTATCTTTTGAATGTGATTTATGGTTGCAAAGTGAAAGTAAAGCATAATAATGATTAAAGTTACTTTATAATGCAACATGCACCAATTTGCTCATTGTTTTAAGACTTTTTATACATGTTAAACAAGAATGAGAGGCATACTAGAAAATTATGATTTTATAATACGGAAATTACTCACGTATGATTAAGTCGGTTATTCCGACTATAGTTTCAGCCACATTCGGTGGTCTTTCTCAAGGCGAGTGCGCGAGCGCAGCTGCATCTAGCTTAGCACATTAGCATGTGAGTAATTCCCGTATTATAAAATCATAGTGTGTGAAAACCGCATCAGTTTCCATAATCAAATACTAAAAAAAATCTGTGTGTGGTACAGCAAGAGAGAGATACTTTCTGCTCACTTTATTTGGTCCACTTCAAGATTTACTGTAACAGCTCCAGTACATCGTAAAGGGTTAAAATATAGTCAACTTAAATATTTATCATATTTCACCTTGATTCCAATCTTTACCTCGAAACATCAATAGAAATTTTATTGATTGTCATTGTAAGTGATGGTGTGTGTGCGTGACGTAGATCAGTCGTCGTCAGCGGGCGGAGCTCGCGCGACCGTGTCTAGCAGCGTGGAGAGATCGGCGGGCGGCGAGTGCGAGATGGCGGCCCACTCGCCGGCGCGCGGCTCCGCGCCGCCCGCGCACCCGCCGCCGCCCTACGCGCAGCCGCCGCCCGCCTACCCGCCGCACCACCACCAGTGGCCCGTCGCCCCGCCCAACGTGTACGTGAGCCAGGTGACGGCCAACGTGAACGTGCACGGGTACATGGGCCAGTACTACCAGCCGCCCGGGCCGCAGTACCCGCCGGCCGCCGGTGAGCGGGCCGCGCGGCCGCACCGCCGCGACCGCCGCGCCAAGCGCGCGCCCTCGCCGCCGCACCACCCGCCCTACTACCAGCTGCAGTACCCGCAGTACTACCCGCAGCAGGCGCAGGGCGCGCCGCTCTACCACCTGCCCATGTACCAGCCGCTCGTCTACGGGCCCTACCCCTACCCGCCCTACTACCCCGAGTACCCCGTGCCCGTGGACGGCGAGGACAAGCCGCCCGACGAGTACGCGCCCGACGTGCTCATGGAGCAGGAGGCCGTGGACGCGTACTACGGCGGCCACTACCCGCCCTACGCGCCGCTCGACCCCGCGCTCGACTACCCGCCCGTCTACCTGCCGCCGCCCGGACCGCCCGCGCCCGCGCCGCACCACCACTACCCGCCGCACCAGCACCAGCAGCCGCACCAGTTCAACGTGCACGCCAAGAACTTCGTCGCGGGCCAGAGCAAGCCCTTCGTGCCGTACGACGTCAAGCCGCACGAGCCGCGCTCACCGCCCGTTGCGCCCTCCGTCTCCGCCGTCGCGCCCGACGTCGACTCGCTTCCCTTCCGCGAACTCAAGCTCGCCGCCAAGGGCCCCGCCAGCCCGAAGCGCGACGAGCGCGCGCCTGAAGTAGCGCAGAACAAAGCGGCCACACCCCCGGGCGACAAGCCCTCGAACGTACAGAAAATAGAACTTAACAAACCTTCATGGATTCCGGCCGAGAATAAGCCCGAAGTGAACGCCGTCCAACCGCAGGCCACCAAATCGTTCGTCCCGCCGGTGAACGCGGCGCAGGCCGCGGCCAACAAGCTGCCACCGACGGTCGGCAAGCCGAGTAAGGGCCCCGCGGCGCCGTTCTCGGGCGGTAAGCAGCCGGCCAAGCCGCTCGTGCCGCAGTCGATAGTCCCCGTCCAGCAGGCGGCCTCCGCGCCCAAACCGCCTTTCGGCAACAGACAAAAGCGCGACGGGCCAGCCAACCGGTCTCCGTCCGGCGAAGGGGACGGCACCGAACGCGTCATCGAGCACGTGAAGCGCGAGCCCCCGCTCCCTCCGAGCAAGGCGCCGATGCCGATTTCGATAACTCTTCCGTCCGGCGGGCAGCCGCTGATAGTCGCCAACAAGCCACCGTTCGGTCACTCGCGCAAGGCGGTGCTGCCGGAGCCTCCGCCGGCGCCGCAGCCCCCGCCGCCCGCGCCCACCGCCTCGGACTTCCCGCCGCCGCCGACGCCGCGCAACCGCGGTGAGCTGCCACCGCCGGCGCCGGTCACGGCGCAGCCGCAACCCGCGCCCGGCAAGTCGTGGGCGAGTCTCTTCTCCCGCACCCCCGCGGCGGTGGCGCCCGCGCCCGCCGCCGCGCCGGCCGAGGAGCCGGCGAGCCCGACGGCCGCGACGCCGCCCGCCGGCCTGCAGCGCCCGGTGGCGAAGGTGCAGCCGTTCGACGCGTCCCCGCTGCAGGCCGCGACGCCCGACAAGGGCTCGCCCACGCCCCGCCCGGCCCCCGCCCCTGCGCCGCTAGTCTCCACGCTGGCGCCCACTATCTCCTACTCTGAGAAGACATCAGTGAACGCGGTGAGCGCGGCGCCCCCGCCACCGGCCAAGCCGATCGCGGCCGCGCCCGCGCCCGCCGACGCGCCGCCCGCCATCAAAGACATCGTGGCGACGCCGCCCCTGCCGCTACCCTCGCCTTTCAGCGATGATCCCAACTCTTACAGGATGGGAGGTAAGCAATTTTTATTTGAAACACAATTTTAATACCTAGCTAATTGACTAGATAGTTAATATTATTATCGCATATTCTAGCTAGGTACTAGAAAATAATTTATTTAGTAGAATTGCGATTTTAACTTGTCCTCTTTTGAAACCCAAACAGAAAATGAAACAGTATCAAGTAGATTTAACTTGAGGCAATCTACAACAAATAACCTTACCCGATGCACTATTCCAGAGTTCCTGTCTAAATATCAGCTGGACAACCGCCCGGTGTCTCTGCTGCCCCGCGGCCTCACCAACCGTTCCAACTATTGCTACGTGAACTCGATCCTGCAGGCTCTAATCGCTTGCCCGCCTTTCTACAACATGCTGAAAGCGTTGCCTTATCAAACGCGACGCGGCAAGTCTTCCACGCCGGTCATTGATTCCATGTGAGTAGACTTACTAAGATAGCCATGATTGGTTTCGAGAATTCAGCTAATGGAATTGGCATTCAAAGAAAGACTACATACGCTGCTGAGAGGTGAAGGCCTCGCAGATCCTTAAAATGAAACACGTCCTAATTGCAATGTATAGTTCGCGTGGAAGAAAATCGACGGGGTGTGTTAGCGTATGGGTACTCGCGCACGAAAATGCTATGCCTATTGTTCCTTCCGCTCGCGGGCTTCATAAATTGGTTATACCACCTCAGTATAGGGTTACCTCATACCACCAAATCCTACTAATATTATAAACGCGAAAGTTTGTAAGAATGGATGGATGGATGGATCTTTGTTACTCTTTCACGCCAGAACAGCTGAACATATCTGGATGAAATTTGGCACAGAGATAGATTATAATCTAGAATAGCACTATAGGATAGCGTAGCTAGTAGATCGATAAATCGCCTAACGCGCAGCTTGACCGCCAGCGTTATTTTTACATGACGCGACCTATACCTGATTCCAGGGTGGAGCTGTGCTACGAGTTCAGTCCGCTGACGTCGGCCGGGCGGAACGGTCGCGGCGTGGCGGCGCCCGCGCCCGCCGTGCCCGCCGGCCCGCCGCTCGAGGGCGGCGCCGGCCTGCGCGTGCTGCGCGCGCTGCGCCCCTTCCCCGGCTCGCAGGAGGGCCGCCAGGAGGACGCCGAGGAGTTCCTCGGCTGCCTGCTCAACTCGCTCAACGACGAGATGCTCGAGGTAACACTCGCTCACGTCACGTGCAGGGCGGTGCGCTCTGTGACCCTACCCCGGCTCGCAGGAGTTCCTCGGCTGCCTGCTATACTTGTTCAACAAGATGCTCGAGGTAACACTCGCCACGTCACGTGCAGGGCGGTGTGCTCTGTGACCCTTCCCCGGCTCGCAGGAGTTCCTCGCTGCCTGCTCAACTCACTCAACGACGAGATGCTCGAGGTAACACTCGCCCACGTCACATGTCGGGTGGTGCGCCCTGTGACCCTTCCCCGGCTCGCAGGAGAAATTGGAGGAGTTCCTTCGGTTGTCTGCTCAACTGGCTTAACAATGAGTTGTTTTAGATAACACTGTTCATGAATATAACAATATCCCTGTTGTGCCCTTCCCACGGCGTCCCTGACATAGTAAAATCTAGTGATTAGTTGCGAATGTGAAGTGTTATTACTTACACACATATGTCTGTCTACATTGCACAATAATTTGCACTTGTGTCATGTGGAAAAATCGGTAATTTTTCCACTCTATTACTACTTGTTAAGCCAACATCAATAGTAATGCCATTATGCAATGAAGAACATTTTTTTTGTGATCAATCATAATTTGCATGACTTGGCCAAATGAAATCATCATGATGCAAATGACCCATTAATATCTGTTTCTTAACTTTTATGTAATCTAATCTCATAACCATGATTATATTAATTGTAACCATGTGAAATTTGATTTCAGCTAATAAAGCTGGTGGAGCCTGAAGAGCCTAAGGACGTGGCCAGCCCACCCAACGGTATCATCAGTCAGGAGCCCCTGGAGGAATTTGAAAACGACGACTCTGATGAGTGGAAGGTTAGTTAAGTCGTTAATCTTATGCATTTACTTATCTGAATGTCATTTATATCAAGGTTTATGTTTCTATGTGACTTCTCGTCGAACTTTTGTGTTCATGCTATAATTAATAGACGATTTGCGTTGCACTTGAAGCTTCAACGATGTCGCACCATCATCTTTGAGGTATTCCCCTGTCCTGAGTCTTGAAACCTGCAACTGCGATGCGATTCCTAAGTAGCTAATACCATCCAATACCGGCTAATATCAATAATTTCGCATTCCAGGT
The DNA here is from genome assembly GCA_911728515.1 of Peribatodes rhomboidaria. NCBI lineage: Eukaryota > Metazoa > Arthropoda > Insecta > Lepidoptera > Geometridae > Peribatodes > Peribatodes rhomboidaria. Next base: position 11,757,344 of record OU452179.1, on the reverse strand, counting down.
GATGGGTCCCCGCAACCGCGGCGCGGTGGAGCGGCGCTGGGCGGCGCGCCGCACGCCAGTCGCGGACATATTCCGCGGCAAGACGCGCGTGCGCCTGCACCGGGCCACGCACCACGACGTCACCGACGCGGTGCAACCGTTCTTCACTCTACAGCTCGACATCGAGGTGAGTGAGCCCTATAAAACCAACAAATCCAAAAGACACCGGCACGAAGAAGATTCAATCAACCTTCCTACCGACTAACCTTTATCATTCTTACTTTCTAGGGAAGGATGCATTGTTTTTTTTTCATTAATGAAACTGACGATAAACGGTTGTAAACTTTTGATCTTTTTATGCTGTATGTAAAACTTAGTTTAGGAGAAGTAGTTGAGTGAATAAAACCGTTTAAAAAAACAGACCCTCAACATAAAGATCAAATCGACCTTCCCACCAACTCTGAATCAGTTGCCTTGTAAATTTTTACACAATGATCACAATAGAAAAAACGCTCGTAACTCACAACACCTACGTAATTTTACTATGATGCTCTTATTATTTTTCGTCTCTGAAAAGTGTAAAACACTAAAATGTGGACAACTTTCACTGAGTTTCCTTCTGTAGTTACAAAACCATTCTAAAGACACTCTCCATACTAACTATAGCTTATTTCCACAGCGTGCGAGCAGTGTCAAAGACGCCTTGGAACTTCTAGCCGGCAAAGATACGCTTGAAGGCGTGAACGACGCGTGGCAGCAACTGTCTTTGGAACAGTTGCCTGTCGTGTTACTTTTGCACTTGAAGTGTTTCCAACTCGACGCTGAAGGACACACTGCCAAGATTGTGAAGAATATCGATTTCCCTATCGATTTGAAGATTGATCCTAGTAAGTTCTACTTTTTTTACATTTTAATTTTATCATAGATTAAAAATCTCCCGAATTCACCTATCTTATAACATCTGATATTTTAGTAAATAGAAAGAAGCTTTGGGCCACAAGAAGTGGAAAGAAGGAAGGCAACAACTATGGACTATGGAACTCGCAGTGATGTTTAATTTATTTTTCGTCTCTCAAAATTCATGACAAAATGAAATACGTGTGGACAATAACCTTCTGAGCAACCACAACTCAACCACCAGACCCTATTAAAATATTTACAAATATAACATTACTGGAATTTTATCTTACAGAGGTAATGTCGACCAAGTTGAAGTACACAACCAAGCAGAGAGTGTACAAATTGTTTGCAGTTGTATATCATGAAGGAGTTGAGGCTGTGAAGGGACATTACCTTACTGACACTTTCCATGGACAAGTTGGATGGATCAGGTAACTTTAGTGATTTTGTTGTATGCTGCTAAGTACAAAAGAGTTCTGCTGGCTTAGGCACATAAAGAATAGGACTACCATGCTGTATATCAAGTATTTAAAAATAAACCTAAAAAAAAACAAAAGTCCAGGCCTGAACACTTCAGAACACCAATTCTGGGTTGCTGAAAGAAAACTTGACCAAAAATATGTCATGCCCACAATGATGTCATCTATTTTTCGTCTCCAACAGTGCTAAGTCACAGCATGTGGACATACTTTACTGAGTAACCATCCCCACACAATATAAACCTACCTCCTTTCTTCCCCTCGTTTCTAACACCAACTCTATGTTCCAGGTACGACGATTCGACAGTGACGCAAGTGACTGACGCTCAAGTACTCAAGCCGAAGCCTCCCCGCATGCCGTATCTGCTCATGTACCGGCGACACGACACTCTGCCGCCGCACCGTACTTCCAAGCCCGAGTGAGAGGAAGCCAGACGCGCGCACCAGATGTTACAATACGCCTGGTACGCTCGCGCTGTCTACAACCTACACGTGCAAACGTATATGCAGTTTGGTTAAACTGAAAAACGATTACAAGTGTTCGTGTACATGCAGTGGCGGTGATAATGTGAAGTACTGACAAGTGCTGGTATGCAATACATGCAGTGAAATGTCTAATACTGTCCCGTGCTCGAACACTGCTAAATGTGTGACTTGTGTAAGTTATGTAGGTTATTCACTCTCACTGAGACAGGAGTCTTTTTCGATCGACTTGTTACTTTGCATTGTCCGGTGAGAGGTAAAGGTATGACTTAGGTTGCATCACAGGTTTAAGGTTAGAATCTAGTTCCAATCGGATTTAGTATGTCTTATCAACAGTGTGCACAATTCAACCAATCTATAGATGTATATTATATGCTGTGAAATCAAAGTATAGATTTGTTGATTGAATAATTGATAATACAATTTTCAACTGTGGAATTGAAAACGGCTCTTGTTATTTAGAATTACGGCCTATTATAACTTAATAGGATTTATGGATGCTTATTGTAAATAATTTGTGAAATGGGATTACTATTGAATATTTGGAGGTCACATTCATAAAGTAAAATTCTGATGATATCCCGAAAGCTAAATTTTGTCATGTGTTTTTGTGAATATTGACAAAATCGCATTTTTTTTATTGTTGGTGTCTGCATCCTAATTGTGTGTAAGCTTATAATAATTTAAATGTATGTGTATGTAGTTAGGCACAATCACATTTTTGAAATCTCTGGAGGATATTTACCAGCTGATTATTTTTTATGTAAATGTTTAATTTAGCAATATTCTTAAACTGGAACCATTTTGTATCATGACAGTCATACAGCTATATAATTAAATTAAAAACCCTCTAACCTCATAATTTTTTAATACTATACACTATATACCTAACATAACTAGAAACATTTGTATAGGTTTTTAAAAAGATTGGCAGTATTGTGCACACTGATAGAATTAAATTTAATGTTTAATTATTATGTCTTTCTATTAATGCTTGTTTATAGAAGTAAGACTTGCCTTATTTCTAAAATTGTATGTGTCAAATATGTATTAGTTTGTAAAATAACTTTTATATTTTAAACTAGATTTATGTACTTGTAAATGTTAAGAGTATTATGCTAACTTTGGTTTTCTGGAGTACAAAGCAAAATTTAACAACAGTAACTTATCTTTTCACATTACAATGAATGTAATATTAAGTTGATAACTCTTAGTAAGCCATATTGTTAAGATTGTAAAATATTCGAAATAATGTAAATATAGTTTTAAATTGGGGGATACTGTGTCGAATAAAATTTCGCGAAAATTCAACGACGGAAAAAATATTTTGATAGCGACTAAATAAACGTAAGGACTCGACAATATGAAATTGTGTTATAATAAATTTCAAAAATGTAAAAAAAAATGTGTAGGTTTAAATTACCAATCGAATTCACCATTCACGTTATTTCTAAATTGTTATGGCTGGTATTTATTAATTCTAAAAGTGTATTGGACTGATAGCATGTACAAAGTTACAATATTGTTGTGATATTAGTAGTCTGATAAAGATACCAGTGAAAAATCCCAGTGAATACATATAGTATTTTGGGATTGAGGTATTGAGACTGCGGGGAAGGAAATTTGTAACTTGATTTATTCACGCGTGCTAGACTTTGTGGGCTTGATTGAACGGATCACGAGACATTCAGAATGGATAGAATAAGCTGCTTCACACATGCATAATGAAGGCTTAGTATAGAGCGAAATAAAATAATTTGTCAAAAGATGGCAGTCAATATTTCATCCGCTCATCATTCTCTTGACCGTTGCGGTCTTCTGGTGGCTTCTTAGTGCTTGACCCCAGCTAGTGAGTCACCAAATGCAGCCGATACCGGCCTTAAAACGTTACCCTAGGCGGGTGAGGTAATAACAGCTCTTAAATGACGGATTATATTTGAAGATGTACTTTTTAAGAATCTCACTAGAGAAGGGTTGTTTGAAATTGAATGGAATCAATAATGCATTATGATTGAATTTCATGCATCTATTCAATGCAATCTAAAAATATTCTTTGGATTTTATAAATTATCATGATCATGATTGTGAAATGACTGGAAAATGCTTGCCAAGGTATTGTAAATCTAAGACATTTATTTACGCAACAACCTTATCCTGCAATGCAATTTATTATTAGTTTCCATTCTGTTTGTTGCTAAAATTAATATTTTTGTTGGGCATCTTGCCTTGCTTGGTAAAATGGACAATGGAGTTACCCAAATGTACTCGATAGAATGTTTGCATACTTTCTGAACCTGAAACGAAACTGCACTTGCATGTGGCTTGCTTAATACATTGACTGCTCCAATACATCCTTCGCCTCAACTCATTAAGTTGAATATCATTCTATGACTAAGTAGCAAGGCAACTGGGCTTTTAGCAAGCTACCTACCAGTGCAGTCTCGGCCTAAGTGTATGATGTGTTAAGTAAAGTGAAAAGGTGCTTGGTAGGACTGACTGCTGCAGAGAGTGATGTGCCCTTGGATACATGTGATATGGAAAGATTAAATGTTACGGATTGCTTAGTTTTAGAACTGTATAGATAAACTTGTTGTAATTATCGTAAGTGTTAAGATATAATTACCTATGTATCGTCTAGATGTTGGTGAATGTTTTTAATATTATTTAAATTCATTGAGGTTTATATTATGTTTTGAATCCTAAATATTCTAAATTTTTATTGATATTTCCCGAATCCACTAGGTTCGTATTTTGTACAGAGGCTGTGTATAATATCTTAAACTATGCCAGTTTGGTTTTACTGTAAATATTTTCTTTCACGATTGATGTATAGTTTGAGATATTGGGTATGCGGTCGTTTATGTTCGGGACTTCTTACGTAACTCCTTATAGATTAGGTGCATCAGCAATAAACGTAATGAAATGAGTGATTCGCAAATATGATTTGCACTGCCAAATATCAAAATTATCGTACATTTTCGGAATGTAATGTGTCTTGGTTTATGAATAAGCTAGTGTGTATTGAGCTGTGTAGATCAATTGATATAAAATTGAAAGTGAACTCTTGATCTCACCAATATTGTTGTTCAAAAATTATCACAGTAGTATACCTATGGATGTAAAATTTCCTCATCACTAAGGCAATATAATCATGCCTTATTAAAAAATATGTATTTGTGTGCTATTTATACAAAAATTGACCAAATATTGTTTGAAATTGCTTCTACTAGCTTTTCTACTTAAGGTGTTTAAAAAAATTTAAAAAAATATCAAGACACCATTAGAAAAAATATATATAATTAATGTGCACTTGGTTACTGTGTCCAGTTAATGTAAGTCTTAAAATTAGTCAACTTAATGTTACGAAACGAAATAGGTTTAGTTTTTTAGTTTGTCAGAGTTTACTAATAACATAAGTTGCTATGCTTTTTGTAATTGTAGTTAGGTATAACATGGTTGTTATTATTTGGATTGGGGGTAGGTATTAGAGTTTATAGTGATTTTACTGGCTTTTAAATCGTTGACACCTGAACACGAATAAAAAAAACTTGTCGAAAACAATGAAACAACTCGAATTTAATTTTTTATTGAACCCAGTATAACCCCGAGTCGATGTTGGCTTTATAAATTTTCCCTTTTTATATCATGTTGCAGTGTAACCCAACTTATCTAGTAGTATAGTACTGAAATAAAACGAGGGAAACAAGATTTTTCACTTAATCTGTTGTTCAGAAAATACAAAAGTGGCTCCATCCACTCAACTCTACAGGTTGGTTACACTATGATTTTTAATGGTCATGGATTATTCCTATGAAAACACCGAACAATGCACAAGAAAACATTGCCTTATGTTTAGATTTTTAATGTTCCTTTCGTGGTAGCAAATACATACATAAATAATTTAATCTGTGTGTCTGCGGTGAATGATTTGTATAAATATTTTTGCATGGATGTATTGCGTCGAATTATGACAATTACGAATTTGTGATCGGTATTTATGATCTTTTAGCGCTTTGGTCTCTTACGATGGGATTATCTTAATTTATGTTTTTCGTAGGCCTATTTGTTATAATATACCCAATATTGTAAAAAAAATAATCGTTTCTAAGTTTTAGTTTTTGTGAAGAACTAGGAAAGCAATAGGAAATCATCTACATCATTTCTCATATAAACCAAGAAAAATAATATTTCTAGTTTCATTGCTATGTGTTTGTCGTTAGAACCAGTAAATGTTGTAATTGCTTAAGCATGTACACTTTGAGAGGACTAATGACAATTGGTTTTGATTACTACTGATGCATCTTTTGAAATTGAGTCCACTACTAAAACAAAATTTTACGGTTATTTTAATTTAATCAGCATAATTTATGCTAATGTTCCTAACTATAGTTTTAATCTAACAGAACAAAACACGCGATTCTTGTGAATGATAGCTATGTTATTGCTAATTTCTAGGTTTAATAGGCCATAACGCGTTGTCTAATTAACCATCGTTTGCTCTCTTATAAACAGTAGCGATTACGGAACGCTGCAGGCGTTCTTAGTGTATGCCGATTTGCTAATACACGAGGGATTTTATGGGGAATCATTATGACGTACACGCAAGATGCGGGTTAAAAATTTGCTCTAGGCAACGTCATACATCACCCCTGCCCTTCGATCAGACATTAAATGTCGTGTCTCATTAAAAATCAGGCCTTTACAATGGCATCGCATCGTTTATTAAAAATAATCAACTACACATACAACTTCATACAAATCTAAGTCTTGTCATTCCGCAATAACGTTGATGAAATTTAACCAAGGCTTACACTTGAGGCACACACACAAGGCTTAGTCTTGTTTTCAAGATGCCATTTCTTTTTGACGAATTCGTAGGGTCCTGAAATTTTTGGTGCCAATCTGACCCACTTGCTTGAGCAAATTTGTTACTAAGAACGCTAGAGAACGTAGGTAGGTACAAACAAAATGGCAATTTACCGAGTTTTATATTTTTCTAAACGTTACAACGCCATATTGAGAACAAGTTTTTATTTTAAAATCTAGCAACTGGTCTAGTCTGCAATGATAGGAAAAAAAAGGTGCATTCATTTTTAATATATGAAGTAGTTTTAAAACGAATTGCAGTTGAAATATTAGCTCTGAAATATATTAATTCTGAACATGAACATAAAACATGCAATAGGTTAGGAATGTAATGAATCAACACATGGGGTAAATTATAACAATGTTTTGGCGGTCTATTTACTTAGATTTTAATGTATGCTTAACACTATTTTTATATGAGAAGTTCAATATTTAAGTTATATTTAATGTAGATTTAAGTTCCAAGGCTGTATTAAAAACGATGTGAGTGTTTTTTTCCTCGATATTAAGCTCAGTTTTTTTGTTTTAACCCATTTGCAAAAATGTATGTAATGTACTAAATTACTTGAAATAATAAGAGAGTTTTGATAAAGGAACAATTTTGTTCAGATACTTTTTAGACAAAAACAATGACGTCGATTTTGTTGTTTAATTTTCTAAACTTAACTAAATTTGAGAGCTTTAAAAAATGTTGCCATCCTTTTCTCACGTATTGGAAAGAAGAGATTACGATGTAGATAATTTTATTGCTGACAGATTTGTTAAGTTTAGAATATGATTCACAAAATCGACAACACCGTACTAACTCTGAATGATCGATTCATGTTAATGTTTACAAAGTTTTTTTACATGTGAAATGTGTAACTTAAAAATAATTCTCCAGCAGTAGCATGTAACGCGACAAAGGTATGTATGTTACCGAGACACGTATGTTTACACATAGCCTTGTCACGTTCTCGCACGACAAACAGTGACGAGAAGAACTTTGTCGCGCGCGCATGCTAGGGATGCAGGTGAATCCATAATACATAACATCCTGCAGAAAAAAGTGTTGTGTGCAACTTATTTATAAAATGACAGTTTTTCGTAAGCCAGTAAGTACACAACATTTGAAAATGGCATCGCGCCTCTTCGGATTAGTTACTCTGCGATTTCTACCAATATTTAGACCCGATGATCTGTTACAACGTAAAAATAATGCGCAGGGCGTCGTTGATTCATCACACTACTATATATCTACTAAATCTTGAAAATAACTAGTAATTATAATGGCTTATGAATACCACGAAAAGAAGCTGCATACAAAACTTTCAATGCAATTTTTTTTTATTATAAGTTATGTGGAAGTGTATAAACTAATAACGAAATAATCCTGTATTTTGGTATCAAATTGTGTTATGAGAACATTGAGAATAAATATGGTGTCATTATTTCTGAAAATCTGCTTTGATTTGCCCTACCAATGAAACTCCGATATACATAGTACGTTTTATTTTATGTTTAAAAAATATAGGCTGAACTGCTAACCACTAGGTAGTCATTTTTCGCTCTGCAAAATATTCTGAAAAAAAAAAATTCGTTACAAAATATTTTAACAAAAAATTAAACTACCGAAAACTGTGATAAGCAAAAAAATATTTTTTTAACCTTATTAATAACTATAAAGTTCAACTACTGTAAGTATAGGTACGTAATTTTGACGCGGTGTGACAGATAGGTAAGTTTAAAAACTCCACCAGCACAGGTATTCACATCGGAAAAGGTTTCCGTTCGGATCTGAAAAATTTTAAACTCTAATTTTTCGAATCTCAATCCGATTTCATAAGTTTTTAAACGTGATTCATTCTTCCAATTGGATTTTTACTCATTTCCTATTCCAAAATTTGTAAAAATTTGAAAGGCTGAGATTCGACCAATTTGAGTTTTGAAATTTGTGGGATTTTCAAGGATATTTTAATTGGTCGGAAGGCAGCTTCCGATTGGGAACAGCGTTAACTTATAAATGATTGTGAATAGCACCGCAGAAATCACAAAACAATTGGCGGTCTTCTCACTAAAAGCGATTTATTCCTTAAACCTTTTTACATACTTAGCAGGTATTGTATAAAATCCCATACCCTGACTCTGAATTTGAAGATCCAGTAGAAGGCCATGATGAGTGTGATGGGCAGCACGGCGACACCAACCAGCGCCCAGCCCACGCACGCCTCTCTGTCGGCCCACGAGTCCATGCCCACGAAGAACATGCCCTGGAAGAATGGCAATTACCTGACTCACTAAGTCTGTCATGTGGAGTTTACACGGGTGACTAAAGCCGCACAATTTTTGCCGCACAGCGAAAATCGACCGTCTAAATAGCAAGTTGGGGAGCACCCGACTTTGGCCGCTTGCGGGTGGTGAACAACGACCGTGTAAACTTGTAAACAATCAGTTGCAGGCGATCGCCCGCTGCATGAATGAGTGTTTCTGCTCAATAATTTCGAAGGAAATGACCAAACCGCATTCGATTTTAGTCACCTGTGTAAATGAACTAGCGATGCAAGACGAAAATTAACACGTAAACCACTCATCAAATAGATCGGTCGATGGTGATATCGCATTCCATACTTACAATATATAAATAGAAATCACACATGATGCGGGCTGCGTTAGTTCTCAAGTCTTGCTAAAGATTATAATAAACTACAGAAGTGCATGCGCCCTGAGATTAAAAGTACCTATCCTGTGTGCTATTCCAGACTATGAACTATGTGCCAAATTTCATCGAGATCCATTCAGCCGTGCTGTCGTGGTTGAGTATCAAACATCGATCCCATCCAAAACTTATAATATTAGTGAGATGACATAGATCTCAGGGTGTAAGGTGTAAGCGTAATGGAATGGTCATCGCTAACTTACGTCGTACCTACGAGCTTTAACCCAGCCTACAGCACGTACCAATTTGTTCATTGTGTCAATACCTATATGCGCATTGTATGTCATCTGCTACATGACTGGAGCCCGGTGTATGGCGACGGGCTCGCCCTCAGTCACATTGGGACTGAATGTCGTCCGGCGAAGTGTGGGTGTTTTATTACCCCTCTGCCAGCCCCCTCGAGAGAAAGGCGTGATGATATCTATGCTATGTTATGTAATTGGAACCCACATTCCTTGGCGTACCTATAATGCGACGCAAGGCGGAAATACACTAGAGGTTAGTGTTTACAAGAGTTTTTACAATGATTACCACAAGTAGGGGCGGCGACAGCGCCCAGCTGAGCCTCACGAGCACGCCGGGGTACTCGGCGGCGGTGAAGAACACGTGCTCGCAGAAGGCCGCCTGCCCGTACAGGCAGGTGACGGCGGCGCCCGCGGCCGCCGCCGCCGGCAGCCGCGGCCGCGACACCGCCCACGACAGGAGGAAGTCCAGGATGTACTGACCGCCCTGGAGTATCGAGGAACCCCCACTCACAATACCTAGTCTTACTTATGTCAAAATAAGCTTTAACTTATCCAAGTTTAAGCTTATTTTGACATAAGTGATAGTTTTGTTGCTATATATGAATTAATGTATTTTCTTTCTTTCTAATACTTTCGCTTTTCGTAATAAGCTTTAACTTACTTTAAATTAACCAAGTCAAAGCTTATTTTGACTGAGAAATCATTAAAAAGATTTACAGATCTTATTATTTTAGAGAATATTGAAATTATTATTATTATTAGGCAAGTATATAGAAATATTAGAAGATTAGCAGTCAAAATAACCTTTTACTTAACCAAGTTAAAGCTTATTTTGACTGCAAAATTATTAGAAAGAAAGAAAATACATTAATTCATAGCAACAAAACAGTTACAATAACTAATTATTACACGGGGTAAAAATCCTGTTAAATCCGCGAGAAAATTTGTAAACTTTTCGCGTCGTACCGCTACTTTCTTAGAATAAAAGCCATCAACATATATAATACAGATTTGTTAACATTTTTGAAAAATAAATCTTCTTTTCTGGCGTTCTTAAACGTCTTTAACTCTTGCTATTTTTGACTAGATTTTTTTTTTGGTATTTTCGCATGAATACTTATAAGTGTGTATACATGCCCTTCAATTATACAACACGTTACAGTACCGATTACAAAAATATTGAAATTAAATTCTTTGACCTCAGTCCGTATCTGATTCCTTCCAATATTCATAAAAGTAGACTGAGATTCGAACAATTTAAGTTTGAAATTTGTGGGATCCGATCGGAAACGTCTCTGAATGAATGTTTAGGAGCACCAACCCAAGTAAGACCAATTAATAGGGGATGCCTAGGCTGGGGCTCTGTCTCTCTCCCTTCCGAGATATACATCCACATATCTAGCATGAGTGTCTCTCACCTGAGTACACAGCGTGATAACTCCGATCAAACTGAACAGCAGACAGAGAAGTATCAGGAACGCCCATCTGATCTTCCTTATTGCGCGCCCGATAAACGTTGACATTATGGTTTGGACCAGAAGCGCCTGAAAATTACATCAGATGCCTTCCATCATTACATTCTTAGTTAGTAGGTCTATATCTGATTCATTACATTCTTTGTAGGTGTATCCATATTTAGATATAGTAGGTTATCTGTATCCAGTTCACATGTTATCTAGTAAATAGTTGTTATATTTTATCTAACGGCCCTCAAAATTACAAAATAAACGCACCGCAGTTGACAAAGAAAGAACGAAAAAAGTGAAAAAGACCAGCGCAGACCAAAACTGGCTGCCCGGTATCCGTGCAACGAAATCTGCCCACAATATCATCGCCGCTGAAGACCCTGCAACAAAAGTTTAAATAGATTTAAAAATTAAAAATTCGTTAATTTTAGTATTGCCTGAGTTACCTACTTCGTTATTATAATTAAAATGTGTCTCGTAAATATTTTTTCTTAGTGTGCCTTAGCATATCTTCAAGCATGCCTTAGGTATATCTTTTGAAAATCCTGGAATCATTTTAAATAGGTATATATACCTATCTGCAGGGCTATTCACGATCATTCGGAAACGTTTCCGATCGGATCCCAGAAATTTCAAGCTCAAATTGTTCGAATCTCAGTCCACTTTTATACATTTTGGAATAGGGAATCGTATAAATCCGATCGGAAAAATAAGGTAATCACGTTTAAAAAGTTATGAATATTATGAGATTCGAATAATTTAAGCTTAAAATTTTTGAAACCCGAACGAAAACGTTTCCGAATGGTAGTGAATAGCCCTGCTGATGCCCACTTGCACTGATTATAAGAATTGCATAAGTCTTCACTTAATTATTTTAAACTAGTCCTAGCGAAATATTTGCTTATCGGGCACATACCTAAAGTTAAAAGTCTACTTAAGAATAGCTAAAGGTTTGTGCAAGAAAATTTACCTACTTAGGAGCTAGCTAAGAGAAGCTTAAACTAGTTATGCAAGGACATAAACAATTCTTATATTTAGTGCAAATAGCCATTAGAAACTATGGTATTTAACTGTTACTAGCTGTACCCCGCGGTTTCACCCGCGTCCCACAGGAACCGTTATTTTTTTCGGGATTATATCTTAATTTTTTCTTTCTTAAGATCCTTCTCCTGGCAATAATAAACACAACAAAAAAAATAGCGAAAATGTTCCATCTGTTCACGCGTGATGCGATGACCAAAGGAAATGGTGATTCATTTTTAAAATAGAGATTATTACTACGTTTGCTTGCCCGTCATACCTGTTGAAATATTGTCCACGCCATCATAGTCTTTCACGAGCGCTGCGTGTGCGCCGCCCAGCACTAGCGCACTAGTGACGCACGTGACTTTACTCACGAGTAGCGCGCAAATGGCGGTGGAACCGAGCGCAGGCTTCGGTGGCGCGTGCGCACCTAACATGGCCAGCGTGCCTTGAGACACGGAAAGCTCTAGCAGAGAATATTCAATTGCTTGACGCCACATCTAAAACAATTTAATTAACAAAATGTTTATTTAAGTACATCCAAAAGCTTAATTGTGTAACGACTAGCTAGCTGCGCCCCACGGAGTTACCCGCGCTTAAAAAGTAGCCTATGTGTTAATCCCGAGTATAAGCTACCTCCATAACAAATTTCATCAAAATCCTTCCATCCGTTTGAGCGTGAAGAAGTAACAATCATACACACTCACAAACTTTCGCTTTTATAATATTAGTGTGATCCATCCCTGTGCCAAATTTCATCCAGATCTGTTTAGCCAATTTGGCGTGATTGAATAACAAACATCCATTCATTACACGGATTAGGTACACCCAGCCATCTATCTGCCCAAGCTGTCGCAGTTATGATATTAGTGTGATCAGGGCTGGATTTAGGGGACGGCAGGCGGGGCTAGAGCTACGGGGTCTCCCAAGAGAGGGATCCCCACAATAGAGATAAAAGAAAAGAAAAAACTTTAAAACAGATTTTTACTTTAAATACTGTTGTTAAATAATTAAATTTGTTTCTTGCAAAAAATTGCAATACGCATATACTCTAATACTTTTTGACTGTTTTTTTTTTCATTTTATTCGAGTAATAATTAGAGGCCTCCACTTTTCTGTTGCCCTAGGGCCTCCACACCTTTAAATCCGGCCCTGAGGGGCATTGAGACTTAATAAGATCACAACTTTTAGCCCATCCCAATCTAACTGCAACAAGTGCTCTCCCGCTCCAATACTTACTATCAGCGTGCCTGATAAAATAGTCTCAATAAGAAGTCAGCTTCTATTACAGGGTAGATAAGGTCAACTGGGGCAAATGCGTCTGCAGGGCAATTGCGTCTTCCGAATTCTCGAAACAAATTAGGCACCACCAACATCTTTTTTCTATCTTTAGTTGCAATAATCTGTACAAGATGGCGTTAGTTGCCTAATTTGTGAAGGGTATGTCAGTAATTCTCGAAAGGCGCAATTGCCTCCCAGACGCATTTGCCCCAGTTGACCCTATATAGGCGCTTAACAACAATAACCAAAACAATCATTAACCAAAGTAACCAAACAATAAGCGATATTAACCGTGAATCCTTCAAAGACCGTGCTCCAGTCGCTCATGTGGAAGACGTCGCTGGCCCCGTCGAGCCGCGACACGCCGACCGCGCACGAGACCAGCGTGAAATACGCTAGCACGTCTTTGAACAACACCAGCTACAAGTTCGAGTGGTTAAAATTAGGTGGATAAAAAAGTAGCAGTAAGAAAAAGCTGAAACACACCAAATCCGTGTGCAGTGCAGTTCGTGTGTAAACGAGCTGTCCATGTGTCACGAAGTTATACTGCACACACACACGCACTGGAAACGGACTGCTTTTGATGTGCGTTTTTCATTAAATTTTAATTACAAGTCCTCGCAAACCGGACGAACAATCGCCGGACGAACGCAAAACGATTGTTCGATTGCCTGCCTTAAAGCAAGCATGATCGTATAAGTCAAATGGCTAGTGGTGTCAGACTTTCTAGGCCGCCCGAGGGACTCTGATCAGGGGGGTTATTCCTGCGCGTGAGATGAGATGAGATTTTATCTTGGTTACTCTCACACCTATGACGTTTCAAACAAGAGCAACAAGGACGAAAAAAAGTGAGATGAAAATCTCAAATCTCCGAATAGGGCCAATGGCCTGACGAGAACAGAACTGACAACCGAGCGTTCGCTTAAATTCGCGCGGACATCCGCTAGCGTCTATTTGTCTTAAAAAAAATACGTTATTAAATTATACGTTATTTTATTAAATTTTACGTTACGTAAAAAACGATATCTTAGTGGTTAGTGCTGGAAACCAGCGCTGCTAAAAAATTAGCAGCACCATGCTGAGCACTGACCTTTTTTGTCGCATTGGACATTGCAGCGACAACTGAAACTTTAATTGTTTATATATTTGTTTCATGTCTTTATGTAAATATTTAATTTATTCTACTATTGTCTGTTACTGTTTTATTATGTATTCGGTTTTTGTTGTTGTAATGTTTTGTGCGATCAAATAAATTGTTTCTTTCTTTCTTTCTATCTAACGTAAATCGTACGGTCTACGCCCGTACGCGCGCCATTGGCGCTAAATGGCGCCAATAATTGCGCGCTACATAAGGCGGATTTTCGCACGCGTGACGTGTGTTGGAGCATGGCCCGAGATTTTCGGATGCTCTTAGAAAGAAAGTAGTACTTTAAGTAGTCTCACTTTAGAATATCCATAGATTCGTTTGACAGCGATGCAGTATATTAACACCCAGCAGATAATGTAGTAAATGGATAACTCCCACACCACATTGCCGAAGCCGCCCTTCAAGCCGTCTTCTTTTAGGTCTAGCACGAAGTTACTGGAATATTAATGTAGTGTGTGATTATACAATAGGCGCTACTTAAATACTTATGGCTCAGCGCTAATCTTAACCAATACCACGCAGATAAATTTTCTTTCGTGTTGAGTAACGAACTACGAAACGACGAAATTTTATTTTTTTATTACATAAGTAGGGTCAACTGAGGCAATTGCGTCTTTCGAGAATTACTGACAAACCTTTCACAAATATGGCAACCAACACCATCTTGTACATATATAAATACATACTTACAACTAAAGACTTAAAAAAACCTAGGCAGCGCCAATTTTGTAAAGGGTTTGTCAGTAATTCTCGAAAGACGCAATTGCCCCACAGACGCATTTGCCCCAGCTGACCCTATAACTAAAACTACTCCCCATAGTTGAAAAGGGTGCATCCAATTTGTTCTTCCTTACTTGACTTAATATTACTTAAACTTATCTCAATTTACTCCAATCGTTTTTTCCTTGTTTTTTTTTTCCATGTGCATTTTGAAGTACTCAAGGCAGCAAGACTTCAATGGTTGAAACTCACTTGTAGAAGGAATGCGGCGGCGTGAGCGCTCTTGGCGGGAGCGGGCGGTGGCGCGCGGAGCAGGGCGGGCGCGCCGCCGCAGCGCAGTGCAGCCACGGGAGGAACGAGTGCAGCGAGTGCACGAGCAAGGCCAGGCACCGCGCGCCCATCGCGCCCGCCGCCAGCGCGGTGAACATGCAGCACGCTAGCATCGTGAATCCTATTCCTATGAACAGCGGGCGTACCGTGACCTCTAATCTTACTGAGATGACATATTGTGTCATGGCGTGTGTTTACATAAATGTTCATGATTAGAGTTGCTAAGGCTGTCGCTAATCGTGAAAGTCTGTCATTAGCTCACTGATGCTATAACTCCTTTGACTGCCTCCGTGGCTCAGTTGGTAGTGAACCTGCCTTCTGCGCTAGGGGGCGTGGGTTCGATTCCCACCTAGGGCAAACATTCATGTGATGAACATTTGTGTTTGTTCTACATATATCTGGGTGTTAATTATCTATTTATGTATGTATTAAAAAAATATATGTTTAAATATCAATCTCTGGTCGCCATAGTACAAGCTTTCCTTGGTTTGGGTTCACACAACCGTGTATACAAGTGTCCCGAACATTATTATTATTATTATAAGTTAGTAATAAGCTGTTGATTTTCTTTAATATAAATAAATAAATGATTTTTAGGTTCAGCCGCAGACGCTGCGAGACCGCAAATAGTATTGCCGCGCAATATGGTTCAGTCATGCAGAGTTAGCGGCTGAACCTAAAAATCATCGCATTATATACTAATTCATCTCTAACTAAGGATAATGTAATGACTAGGTGGACATCTGTCCACTTTGAAGTACCTACTAGTCAAATCTTAAGCGGCAGCAGGACAAAAGTGACAGTATAATTACCGTAAATAATTCGACTGAATGAATAATAAATATTGTCGATATTTAATTTGTTGTTTGTTCTTAATTGTTTTGCCTATAGCCGCAATGCTATTGCAGACTGGCACATCGAAGTCTATTTAAGGTTTGTGGATTGCCGCAAAGCATCAAAAAATTATCTTAGGCCGTTTTGAATCTCAGCAAAAGATATTAAAAATTGTATTTACTTAACACGTTCCCTGTCCGAAGCAATATTGGGCTACTTTGTAATTACGTCCAAATTTTTTTTTATTTTTTTTTTATTTTACAAAGCGGGTAGTAAGTAGAAACATCATTCAGAGATAATTTCTAAATAAAAATATATATTTTTAATAAAAATAATGTTTGACTCCATAACGAGTCATGGACGCATCAACGAAATAATTATGGTCACTATTAGAGTCATGGACGTGTCAATATATAATTACGTAGTCATCAAAGACAATATCTTTATTAACTGTGCATTAAAAAAAAAAGTAATATTTGAGTTGCAACACTACCTCAACAAATTAAGTAAAAAAATGTCTATGGTTCGGAAAGTCCGTTATTTTTCTGACAAAATAGTTGAAATGAACCAATCCACAGGAAGGAACTCCACTATGAAACCCCAAATAGTTTTAGACTATAATAAAGGTAAAAAAGGCATAGATTTGTTTGACCAGCTTAGCAGTTACAACAGCCCAACTCGTAAAACCATGTTATGTTATAAAAAAATTGCAACAGATTTGATGTCTGTTGGGGTAGTCTCTTTATTGATTTTTAATGAGTTGCGTGGAGGGATTAGAAAGAAGCTGTCTGAACTGGGGGCGCATGAATCATTTATCAAAAGATTGCTGCCTATGGAAATAGAAACAACTCTGCCTCGTCCTCTCCCAGTAAATCAAGAAAAAATCCCGAAGAACGCTGGGCAAAAAACGTCTAAAAAACCGTTGGTTGTTATCGCCGCGAATGCGATGTGTTAGATAAAAATGCAAAAGATGCGGCAGCTGCAGCAGCAAAAGTAACAACTTGGTGTGCCAAGTGCAAAAATGCATTTTGTTTACCGTGTTTTAACGTATTCCACAATATTTTGTAATCATTTAGAAAATAAATTCAGTGAAATGTGATACCGATTTTCAAATTTTGTTCACCTCACATGGCAACCCAAAGTATCGATTGTCCGTGGTTTTTTACATTTTAGACATTGTTGTTAACACGTCCAAGCAATAATATCTTTTAAATCTGATACGTCCATAGAGAAAAAAGCCGGTAAGTTTGTAGGGGGACCGTGACTCCGATTAATACCCATGGACGTACGACTGATGAAATTTTATGACTCGTAATGGAGTCATAGACAGGGAACGTGTTAATTATTTCGTACAAAATATCCACAAACCTCTGGCAATTGGCGCTAGGTCCCAGCAACTAAGCACGCCTTTCTTCGATACCGCGGCCAAAGCTAACTCCAAGTAAAACATTGGATAAGCGATCAGTATGCTACAGACGTTGTTTAGCGCTAGGAATGGAACCAGACGCTTTAAGTCGTGTACATAGGGGTGGTAGCAGAACTGAAATATGCTGATGCTTGAAGAAACAACCAGTTGACGGTAAGTAATGTTGTTGCTCCATCTATCCTCTACCTGGAACATTTAAATATTTTTTAACAATAGGTCTCAGCTCATCAACCTAAAAGAAAAGATGGAACACTGCGTTATATCTCGCTGAAGCCGCTTCCTTTTAAACTTGTGCGCCTGGTAATATTGACATGAAAAACATTTACAATTGCACGAAAACTAATATTAATTCCCAAACTCTTCGTTAGTCATTTCCGTTCCAATATACAACTGATAGTTTAATAATAAGGCTTTTTCAAAATTGACTTGTAAAAAAACTGCACAGTTTTTAAAAAGAACCTCAAAATGTAATCCTGGCCACACTTGTATAATGCACTATGTATATTTATGTACACGAAATTATACCATAAACCAATGCACATAATGTCGAGGTAAGAATGACCAAGCGAGTAGCGTGGTTTTTTTGCGTCAATGTGTGCGTTTTGTGCGTTGTGTGCGTTCATTTACTACAGTAGCTTAGTTTTTGGATGGTTTTTGGCTTCACCTAAATCATACGCCGTGCGCCATCTTATTCTCTAGGTTGATCTGAGCAATAGGTACAATTATATTGTATTAAAACTACAAAAGAAGTCAACAAGTACATGTGCCGTGATTTTTAGAGGCACAACAGGTGGTCTTCGACCGATGGAATCGCTAATAAAAACGAATGTTTCAGTTTCTTTGTAAATTTAAAACATTACCAACTACGTCAAAACTTGATAGATATGAATGTTTATTGTGGAAGTTCTAAGAAAGTATACAATAAACGAATATACGTTTACCAGTGGAATAGCTGTAAAAGCAGATTCATCTGAATCCGAAACAGTTTTGGATCGGGAACTCTAAAAAAAACAACCAAAGTAAGTATACAAATGTTTTCCGATTATAAGTCTAAGCAATATGTATGTGATATCAACAGCTAGGTATTTACCGCACTATCACTCATTTATAACAAAGTAATTACTTTCTTCTATAAATTTCATAAAAACTTAATTTCTTTGACAAAAACTCTGAAATCAAAACAAAATTTGTTGAAAATCTATTAGATGTTGTCTATGCTCTACATTTCTATTACTGGAGGGCTCTTCTTACGGATTAAGGCTCAATCTCACCATTTTTCGTCGTTGTTGCTCTCATTTGAGACGTCATGGGTGTGAGAGTGACCAAGATAAAATCTCATCCTCATCTCACGTGTAGGAATAGCCCTCCTGTGCACACAATAAGCCAACGAACGCCAATATTTATATTCTCTTTGCATGACACGTTTTCCATAGAATAAAAGAAAAAAGTATGTACCTACCTACCTAAACTTATTTAGACTTGACTGTTGTAGTTTCATAATTATTAACTATGGTTTAGAAGTAGTCTAGGTTATCTATGATTCGTGTCCTTTCCCGCCATTCTATCCTGTGCTAGTGCCAACTTTCCAACTTATAGTTGAAACTTAGTTTCATTTTTCAAAATCCACGTACCCCCAAAACATTTACTTTTTGTTCTTATCCTTTGAGTATGTAGTCATCTAATTTATCAGAGTTATTTTACTGTTTTTCAGAGACATTTATCAAATCAATGTAGAGTCCAGTATTAAACTGTTTGGGCTAAAAAATACTACTAACTTAATCTTAAAATTATCATAATTAGAGATCGGATACAGAGATACAAATCTACCTAAGCTTCATGTACAGAATACTACATATATTACATACTTCATGGGTTACCTATGGGTATAGGTTTGGTATGAAAAAACCTGGGAAAATTTAAAGCCTCTTCCATACTTTCTCAGCTTTGGCAGGAAAACCTGAACCTTATATAAATGTTTATCCGATCTCTAGTTATAAGTTTCTAGTTATATTAAGTGATGATAGCCTAGTTGGAGAAGGCCCGCTTCTCAAGTCAGAGGGAGCGGGTTCGGACCCAGCCGACGGCACGCACCGATTTGTTCATTGTGTGAACTTATGTGCGTGTTGTATGTGTCATCTGCTACATGACAGGTGTCTGACGCCCGGTGCATGGCGACAGGCTCGCCCCCTGTCACATTTGGGACTGAATACTATTCGGTGAAGTGTGGGTGTTGTATTACACCTCTGCCAACCCCCTCGGTGGAAAGGCGTGACGATGATTGTGTGTGTAGTTATAATACACTAGACTAAAATCAAACAAAACTTTGTTAATATAACAAATGTTTATATTTCAATAAGAGATTATATATCTATCTAGCTAGGTACATAATACACCGTGGTTGCTTAACTCAATAGACGCACCAAATTTATTTTATCAGTAACATAATGTTGCAGTATTTGGTGTACTAACGTGATATTCAACAAATAATCAAGGAAAAATTGATACAGTTTGTTAATGTATAGTACATAAACTTTAGTGCCCGGTCCAATGACATCTCCAGGCAAACACTTTCAATCAACACATTAGCACAAAACAGCCTCTAAAAAGCTCTTACCAATGGCACGCCAGTGTGAAAGTCGTAACGTGAGTGGGCCAATCACAACTTGCTAAGTTCTTGCAAATCACAAGTTACATGTTTCATCTGCAGGCCTAACAAGCGCGTCGCGACAAAATCTGCTCTTAATTTTATGTCGTGTGAAAACGTGACAAGGCTACATATTAATATACGTCTGTCTCGATAAAAAGAGTCAACAAAATTTTGTCGCGGCGGGCATGCTAGGCCGGCCTAATGTAACTTGGTTGTTTGAATTGTTTGCTTTGTGATAAATTGTATAATGTCCATTCTATGGAATATGAAGTCGTTGGACGGGGCATTTAAGACCCAAGGCGAGGCACTGTCAATACAAATACTTCGTTCCAAAGCGAAAACTAACATCAATAAAGTCCTCTTCATACTACGCTATAACAATCGATATCATAGCGGAAAAGCTAGTTAGAAGCTTAGGCCTCGTTCAGAAACTCACGGAGCGTAAAGCGGCGCGAAAAACATGACAAAACAGAATGCGTGACAACACGCTTCACCCTGAACGCTCTCATACATTGGCATAATTATACTTTTATGTTTTCACCTCACAAGCTCGGAAAGGTTCTTTATGATTCGAAATCTGAGTGCAAAAGTGCGTTTTATCCGCTAGCGTGAAAGAGTTTTCAAAATTCTAATCTTAGAATAATCGTACTGGCCAGCACGAATGCATGAAAAAACAAACATTAATTTTCTCTAGTGAGGTGAAAAGTTGTGTTTCGCTCGGCAGCAAAGTTATCCAGCGTCTAGTGCTTTTGAAACCGTCGCTACGCTCAGGATTCTATATTTAAACGCTTCGATCGTGTTTCAATCCTAGAATCCTTCGCCTGCTCAGGTTTGAATACAAGTAATCGCGGCAATAAACAACTTTGTAGCCTAGCATAACAAATAACTATTATTTATTCCGTAACTTTCCGCGTCTTACTGAGCAAGACCTAAGTACTTACAGTTTTATTTAAGAAAAAAACGAATAAAATGTTTACAATATTTTTTCACCTAATATGTATTAGAATAAAGTATAATAACCGTTTAATCGTAAAATATTGGCAACAGTATCCCACTAACAGTAAAAGAAAACTTTAAAGGTACAGGACAGGATGTAAAGAAAACTTTAAAGATACAGGATGTCTAAATACTCCTAAATATATTTGTTGGTCACGCCACTATCAGGATAAATCCACTCAATTTCTTGTCGTCATTATTTATGGGGCAAGTAAGCTAAAAATGCAACAACATTTTGAACACAAACAATAAAAAAAAAGCAAAAAGTGTCAAAAAACAGAAGGACATTTTCACCATTATTATAGTTCAATTAGTCTATGGAGTCACTCGGAACTAAAACCACACCTCCGCTGACGCCTTACTGTAGACGATAGCGGTAGAGTGATGGGTATGGCGTAAGAACTGATAGCTCGATGAATCATTATAAAAATGTAATTATTGAAACTATAATTACAAACATTTGAAATCTATTTTGAGTCCTAAGAATTCAAACTTAAATTACCAAAATTGTAACTTAGAATCATAATGAGATAGAATGATAAACCTACAGAGTCACAAACGTGCAACAAAAACGAACCACGAACGGGAGAGGGTCAAGCTAAATCTTTCCAAAGCTCACTTAGGGGGGAGTGAATGTGGGGGAGTTATTATTTTTCTCGCAAAAAACAGTATAAAATTGCGTGAAAACTTATTTTTTGAATAAAATATGGCCAAATATGAGACAATAGTATTTGTTGTACTCGTCCGAACTTCCCCAAATAGAAGTTTTGAAAAATCTCGCGTGAGCTTAGGGGAGGGGGGAGGGAGTTGAGGAAAATCTCACCAAGGTTGGTCGAAAAATTCTCGAAAATGCCTCACGTGAACGCCCCCAGTAGTTAGCCAACCGCGATCCGATACAAAGCCACAAAGCAAGTGCTCGGTAACAAATTGTCCGAATAATACTAGCGACATAACGTCTGAGGTAAATGCGGTATTGTGATTACATCAATATTATAAATGATGTCTAGATTTTTGGCTGCTGTTAGGTTGCTGCTAGACGAGATATATTTTTACGGCAATACTAGCTCAGCAATATAACGACAATATTGCAGCAACGCATTGCACTAAAATTTGACCCGTCTAGCACCCTTACTTAGAGTCATACCTTATTGTTGGTCACTTAAACTGCTTTTGTTGCTTAAATAGTTCAAAGTACTCCTAGCTCCTACCTAATTTTTCTTGCACGAACCTTATGTCATTCCTAGAAGATTCTTAATTTTATGTCCCCGATAAGCGAATATTTCGCTAGGAGCAGACCTCAGTATCTCAGGACCTCAGTAATAATACATCTCAGCAGCCAAAGGGTTAAAAACTAGGTAAGCAAGGACTAAGACAATTATTATATTCAGTGCAAATGGCCATGTGACTCTGTAGATATTCTATTTCTAGAATACATCTAAATTGGAACTTAGTTAAGAAACTACAGGATCAATGTAACAATCCGCTTCCATAACTGTGAGTAAACTAGGTTTGTTTTTGTACCACACTGTAGCCAGGTCAAATCAGCTGTTTTTACATTATTTGTTAAAGTCGCTCTTAGACGGGCTATATTTTTACTGCAATACTGGCAATATTGCCTCCTGTAATTCGGCCATCATCAGCCAGAAATTTATGAATAAATGGCCGGGCCATTACTCAAAATATTGTCGCAATATTGCCAGGCCAGAATTGCAGGAAAAATATAGCTATATTTTTATTTCAATTCTGGCGACATTACCGACCTGTAGCTCCGCCATCGTTAGTCATGCTAGGCAGACATGTATGACTACCTATATGGCCGGACCACATTCAAAATGTTTTCGCAGTATTGCAGTAAAAAATATGGGCCGTCAAGGACCACCTTTGCGTTACAAATAAGTTTCTCTTATGATATAAATTTCGTTGACAACACTTTAAATAGGCACCATGTTACTTTTATTGCAAATATTAAATTAATAATTTCATTGTAGTTTTATAAATGACTATCTGTTACCCGTGACTTCGTTCGGTTTATTGAAGATATAGCATCCAAAAATCATCCTCGTGATACATTGTAATATTTATACTGTTGATATTTTTACTATATTTTTTATTGTATTTATGTATGCCACCGACCGTTTGTCATATTTCTTCTTGTCCTGTCCATCCAAAGGTTGCCTGGAAGAAATCGCTTGAGGCGATAAGGCCGCCCTTGTACTGCCGAGTGATATTTTATTTTAATATTTTCTTTGTTTGTTTAACTTTGTATTTTTGGTGTGCAATAAAGATGTATTGTATTGTAATTAATTATCTAGATCCGTTCAGCGCTTAGCCGTGAGAAACCTACAAACAGTCAAACAGACAGTTTCAACTTTCAATTTAAAACTTTCAATTTAAGACTTTCAGTTTAAGACTTTCAATTTAATAATATTAGTGTACATTTATTTTGTTGGTATGCACTTACTATGTAACATAATTATCACACTAATACAGACTACAGTGTGGTACAAATAAGGTAGGTACTTAGGAACAACGCTCGATATTAAGGGACAAGTATATTTACGACCGTGAAGTCCTACTTCTATTATAAACTAGCTGTGCCCCGCGGTTTCACCCGCGTCCCACAGGAACCGTTATTTGTTTCGGGATAACATCTTAATTTGTTCTTTCATAAGATCCTTCTCCTGGCCATAATAAATACAACAAAAAAAAAAGCGAAAATTTTCAATCTGTTCACGCGTAATGCGATGACCATAGGAAATAGTGATTCATTTTTTTAATTAGAGATGCGAAAGTTTGTGTGTGTGTTTGTTACTTCTTCACGCGATGAATTTTTTTATGGAGGTAGGTTATGCCCTGGATTAACACATAGGCAAATTTTTAAAAGCGAGAAACATCGCGGGGCGTGCCAGTTCACAATAAATTTGTAACAAGAATTCATTTCTGGCATTTTTTGTTCAACTCCACACATTCAGTTTTTATTTTTATTCCAAATGAAAATATACTTAACACTTTGACTGCTGAAAACACATACGATGTATTTTTCCTAGAGCAACGCCTATGCAGCTGCACGAGTTTTTGAAACCTGTTTTTGATTAAGTCTGTATAGTTTTATTACGTTAATTTTAATTACAGTTTTTTTACCACACTCGAAAAAACGCAGTCAATGTGTTGATTTTGATTTCATCCTTCTTCGAACTTGACAGTCGCAATAATACATCGACGCACCGGCAAATACGTCGGAACTTACACATATAGTGAGGTCACAACATCAGCAAAGTCTTCTATTTTGTTTTGTCGAATATATCGAGGATATTTACAGAAACATCGTGACAATACTATCCGAACATGTTATTGCTAAAAGAACTTATCTGTTATTTTGAGCTGCATCCACACCGAAGTTACTTCTTGAGGAGCAAAATACATAATTTTATTGATAGCGGACAAAAAATAAAATTTTTAATTTATAAAATGTGACTTAATATTTCTCGTGTTGCAAAATATTATAAGTATGGTCAAACTAAACGTTTGCTGCTTAGTCGACATAGGCGATGTCGTTGTTAGAGGCGATTTTTGCCCAGCTGACCTTTGGTGCAGTGACCCCGCGGAGACACACGCGTCAAAGGTCTGCTGGGCAAAAATCGCCTCTAACAACGACATCGCCTATGTAAACTCTTTGTGCGCAAAAAAATCGATGCAAAATGACTGTCGTCTAATTGCAAAGGCCGACAGACCCAAAAAAAAAATTGATTTTTACTCTGTTGTGTTGTCACACTTGAGCTCAAACTTTCCAAGGCAAAATTCATTAGCAAACTACGCAAGATTTCTAGACAATGGTTTTAGAAATCCGCAGTTACTTTCAAACCCTTTTTTTTGTAAACGACAAGTCAATTTCAACTGCCGCCACAAGATAACCGACCAATCAGAACAGAGATTTCGTTGTAAAACTGTCTTGGCCATTAGTTCACGACGTCACAACCATAAGTGTCATCCCAGATCTAGGATTTTTTGAACCGGGGCAAAAACCCCATCCGAGCATTTCAGAATAAATAGTCAAAGCAAACAAAAGGGATAAAACAATGTTTTTTTTTTTGTACACACTAATATGTAGATTATAGATGTTACATTATGATTTCGGCACCCCCGGAATCTGCCGCCCGGGGCAAGCGCCCCGGTTAGGGGCACTTTTGGGGCTGAGTAAACCTTAAATCCCCATTTGGGCTCCTTGCTAAGGTTGCGTTTCCACTGAGGCGGAGTTGAGCGGAATTAATCAATCATAATGTTAGAAATCTCCGTTCAACAGTGGAAGCATTGTGATTGGTCTATTATGCACCGCTCCGCTCAGCTCCGTCTCACTGGAAACACAGCCCAATACATACTGCAAAAACATAACCACTGGACTCACGCAGTTTGTTAAAAGCATCTTCGGTGTGGATGCACCGTGCACCTACATTGATAAAGGCATGGTTAATCGCGCAGTGTCCTTGCGCAATTGGATAAAAAGCTTCTTCGGTATGAATGCACCATGCATCTAACTTAAAAAAGGCATGGTTACACAGTTAGGCTACGTTTCCACTAAGGCGGAGCTGAGCGGAGGAGCATGATTGATTAATCGCAAAGCTCGAAACCTCCGCTCCACTACAGCGGAAGCATTGTGGTTGGTCATTAATGCGCCGCTCCGCTCAGCTCCGCCTTAGAGGAAACGCAGTCGTGATGCTTCGTTCACACTGACGCGAGTTCCGCGAGGCACGCGGGATGGGAAGAGTTGAGTCTCTATTCGTTGATACAAGACCAGAAGCAGGGTATTCGTGTAGCAAGCAATGTGGCAGATATTGTATTTAGAGAGGCTAGAATCTGTTCGCCATAACTAGTCCATGCGCCACATTCCCTCTCGCTCTAGCAGCGTGTGATGTCACCACACAGACAGAGACACTGATATTTTTTCAAGGGACAAGTTATAATGAATGGACTCAACATTACCCGCAACAGAAATATGACCAAGATGGCGTCAACTGCGCATATACAACGTGTTGTTTTGCATTACCGCAGAATTTGTAGAGGTAGCCACTAGCAGACTATGAATAAACTATGGTGCAAACTTTAATTCGAAAAAAACAGCTATTCCATACAAAAAGTTCGTTGATCGTCGACAAAATTTATGGAACAGCTGCTTTTTTTCTCTATCTCAGGTTGCCCGAATTTATTCGCGCTCTGCTAGTGGAATACACCTACCTCTACAAAAAAAAAACCTTATTTATTCGATTGAGTACCCAATTCTGCGGGAACGCAAACCAACACGTTGTCTACTCACATACATTAAACTTAGTGCAAAAAAACCCTAATTTATCCGATTGAGTAGGTACCCAATTCTGCTGGAATGCAAACCAACACATTGTACATCGCAAACATTAAACTTAGTGCAAAAAAAAACCTAATTTACTCGATTGAATACCAAATTTTGCGGGAATGCAAACCAACACATTGTACATCGCAAATGTGAAACTTAGTGCAAAAAAAAACCTAATTTATCCGATTGAATACCAAATTCTGCGGGAATGCAAACCAACACGTTATAAACTCACATAGGTAAATTAAACTTAGTGCAAAAAAATCTTAATTTATTAGATTGAGTAGGTACCCCGACAGAGACACAACTAGTGACGTGCCGATCACGTCAGCCGGCAAGTTTAAATGCTGAAGAGGTCCCCGGCGGAGGGCAGCGGCGCCAGCGCGCCCGTCACGTCGGGCAGGCGCGAGACGTCCGGCAGCCGCTCGATGTGCGACCGCACGCCCGCCTTCACCTCGTACAGCTTCTGCAGCTTCACGTTGTACTCCTAGGGAATGGACGAAGATAAAGATATCAAGTTACGTTATTAGAAGGAAAACATAAAACCCGAGAAAATAGTTAAAAACTACAAAATAGTTGATTGAATCAGGCGTTACTTTGCGGAAGTTCATTTTCAAAATTGTTACTTGATGAAATTTGAATTGAATTTAAATTTTAAAAATTAAATTTCACTTAATTCGTTTTAAAAAAGTCAAAATTAAAAATAGAATAAAGAATTCATATTTCTTGATGTACTTAATGCGACGTTAAAGCGGAAGTACACTAGATGTTAAGCTCAAGTAACAATACGGCTGCTAAATTTCAAATTTAAATTTTGCAGCCACATGGGTGTGGCTTAAAAACACACCCATAAACACACTTTGCCAAACCGTATTGTGATGGAATAAATTGCCAGAGACTGTGATAAATGCGCCCTCAGTTAACTGCTTCAAAAACAGACTTCACAATAACTTAAAAAACAATAAATAATAGTGCACTGAAAGAAGACATTTTCTGTTTCGTTATAAACCTAGGTATATTGCACATACTACCTAGTGCAAAAAATACGTCTTACAACGCCGTAATTATGTACAAGAGCGTTTTTTTTTCAAAAAAGATGCCGAGTTTTTCTTAAGGGAAATCCGCCACTGTGGCTGATGTTGGCCGGGCTGCAGTCGGCAATGTAACAGTAAAAATATGGTCCTTCTAGGAGCGCCTTAAAAACAAGCGCTCGGCTGTGGTTGGGTCGTCTAACTGTTAAACTAACTGTGAAGTTACTGTACCTCCAATCTAGCTTCAGCCTGCTTGGCCAGGTCTCTCTGCGCCTGAGCAAAGTCCCGCAACATGGAGGCCACCTTCCTTCTCTTCTCCAGCTCTTCAGACAGCCTCAGGTTATAATTCGCGAGCAGTTCCACTGCCGAGTTCACTACTTCACTCAGACTTAGCGCCGATTCCTTGTCTAGAAACAAAACGTTCATATATTTCAAGGTGTGATCTTGAATATGCGCCGCGAAACGCTGAGTTGTGCTATTTTTTGTGCGCGAAAGTGTGGGTGTTGTACACCTCTGCCAGCCCCCTCGGGGGAAAGGCGTGACGATATCTATGAAAGTACGCAGTGGTACGACAGTCTGCACTTCTGCAGTAGGATAACCCCGATTGTACGCTCTCCCCGAAATCGACCACGAGCGACTAGGTAGCTCGGTCGCGGTCACTCCGAAGAGAACAATATTAACTCTGGGGGGCTATTCTTACGCGTGAGATGATATGAGATTTTATCTTGATCACTCTCACACCTATGACTATCCAAATGAGAGCAACAAGGACGAATAATGGTGAGATTGAATCTCACTCCGTAAGAACAGCCCTCCTGGGAGCTGGAGACCTTGCGACGTTTGTCCTCCTCTACCGAGTAAAATTCAGTGAACAGGTTCGATGGTTACTTAAACAGATTTTTTTTGGAGAGCCAATTTTATTTTTCAAAATGCCGGAGAAATGTTTTTTTTTGTCAAAGCTGAAGCATAGACGCTTCGCTCGCGTGGTCGATAAAAAACCAAAAGTTCGTTCTTGACAGTCATAATAATATGATTGAGACTGAATATCTTCCGGCGAAGTAGGTATGCGTGTTGTAACACCTCTGCCAGCCCCTTCGAAGGAAAGGCATGATGATAATTATGTACCTATTAAGCATAGGCAAACTATTATGATAGTGATTACGTAAGTAGCTTGTTGACTAGTTTTTCCGCCAGGAGGCGTCTTTTTATTACTTACTAGATTTAATTTAACTTGCAATGTATGTGTGTTTAATTTCTAATGTATGTATGTTTGTTGGGGTGGAATCTTTGCAACTTAATTTTGAATTTAACATGGCAGAACAACCAAAATGCCGGAGGAGTCATTTTTAATGCACTTCTACAATATGGGTATCATTTGAAAGGGCTTGCTGAGAGTAACCTAAAAAATAAAGTGACGTCAATCTAAATCCAACATGGCGGAACATCCATGGCCGACTAGTTATTTTCAATCAAAGGTATCAAATAAAAGGGCTTGCTGAGAGTAGCTAAAAGAGTTGTAGTAAAAATAAAGTGACGTCAATCTAAATCCAACATGGCGGAACATCCATGGCGGACAAGTTATTTTTAACGCATTCCTACAATATGGGTATCAAATGAAAAGGCTTGCTGAGAGTAGCTAAAAGAGTTGTAGTAAAAATAAAGTGACGTCAATATAAATCTTACAAGGCGGAACACCCAAAATGGCGGACAAGTAATTTTTAATGCACTCCGACACTGTAGGTAGTTATCAAATGGAAGGGCTGGCTGAGAGTAGCTCGAAAAATAAATTGACGTCACTCTAAATCCAGCATGGCTGAACACCTAAAATGGCAGACAAAGTTTTTCAAGCCTTCATACAATTTGGGTGGCAAATTAAAGGACTTCCAGAGAATAAGAATGCGAGTTAAAATTCGAAATTAACCGCCAACCGACCTTGCACCAGTGATGCGTTGAATGCAAGAATGAGTTGAACAGACATAGAAATCTGTCAGCGATAACTAAAAAGTAAAAATAATTAGTAAATAACTTTTTTCAAAACAAGCTTTTATTGTGCTAAAAAGAATAAAATAAACGTTTCCCTATAAAACTTTTACTATTAACATATTACATCATTACACAATTATATTTTTATGATTTATAAGCTTGTCGCGAGATTTACCTATTAGATAAACGAGCGAACGAAATTAGATAAATTAGCGAGATTATGTAGATAAACAAGTACTTACATTAAAATTTTGTAAGTAAATACGAGTACTTAAATCTCGCGACTAGCTTTCTCATCTAAATTGTGTTATGACATTATAAGTTGATAGTAAAAGTTTTAAAGGAAAAGTTAATTATATTCTTTGTAGCGCAATAAAAGTTTGTTTGTAAAAAAGTGTTTTTACTTTTAATTTTTGTTCGCTGTCTTTTAGTGCCTTCTATAGATTTTTACTTAGATGGTCTGATTCATGGTATAATAATATACTCCGCAGTCTGATTCTTTTAAATAATTAATACAATGTGACAAATGTGACCTGTAAAGTAGGGGAGCGACCAACGAATGTTCCATTTAGGTAGGTTATATATTGATCTAGATGGCGCCACTTGGACGTCAAGTGGACATCGAAACTAAGGACCTATGGCCCTATTCGGAGATTTGAGATTTTCATCTCATCTTATTTTGTCCTTGTTGCTCGCGTTTGAAACGTCATAGGTGTGAGAGTGACCAAGATAAAATCTCATCTCATCTCACGCGCAGAAATAGCCCTCCTATACCTAGTAGTTAAGTATACAGGGGTACTGGTAACCTCCTCCTCCATCCTTTTAAGGGCATTTTCTGTATTTCAAAACCATCTTTAATACTATTTACGACTTTTAAAAATTCGTATTTATTTTCCTCCAAACAAAGTTTAAAAAATAATTTGACCAGCTAACATAATTAACTGTGTAAAAAACGCGCGCGCACTTTGAGGCGCGTGCCGCCAAGCGGGTGCTATAAAGAGTTGTGAAGTATTATTTTAAGGACTGTGTCACCCTCGTCCGTGGGAAGGCACCCTTATTATGAAACCCCACATGTGGTCCTTGGCTGGTGCAAATCAGGTGACAACCTACTGGTGGTAGGCTTCGGCTGCGGTTAGTGACCACCCTCTGGACAAAGTCGCGCCGCCAAGCGACTTTGTCGTGTTCCGGAGCGCTGTCCGGTGACACCATATTTACTAGGCCAACTAGCTCTTTCTTAGACAGCATCGTCGCTTTGCATCAGGGAACCAGTGGCGGACTAAGCCCATCAGAGGCCCGAGGCGGAAAAGCTGAATGAGGCCCCCCCAGCTTTAAAAAAGTAATAATAAGCTTAAAAAAAATTGAGTTCGTCGAGTTTTGGGAAAAGCTGTAGGTACTACAAAAGTTGTTTGTTTTGTTGAACAGAATATGCTCTTATTAAGATGCTAATTGATTACCAGTAACCCTGTATAATAAAGGTAGAGCTATTACTAGCTTTTACTTTACGTAGCTATTTTTATATCTCTAAAAACTAAATTTTCGTTCTTCTAATTACCAGACTGCGCAACTCCTTGTTACGCAGTCGGGTAATTAAACTTATGTTTTTCGAGTGCATGTAGGTATGTATGAAGTTTCTTTGGCAGCCTAAACAGTTTAATGGATTTCGACATGACTCACTTATGATTTGAACTCACGTCACCATTTGAATCGTCTTGATAGTGGAAGTGACATAGGGTACATGTTGCAGCCGGGTTTTTTGTTCCTCTTCTAATGTTACTTGTCTAATTATTTAAAGTTCAGATTTGCATTTGGTTACCTACTTTTCCTCCGCAGCACATTTTAAATAGAACTGAGTAAAGCCACTTTCCTTTGACAGCGCCATGCTTATCCATAGTAGTTGATTCAGCTCTTTCTATGGGCCAATTCCTAGATGTTGAACGACGCGCCGTTGCCGCCTCTCGACCGCGCTTGTCTGAATTGACCCTCACACTACCTACTTATTGCGTACCCACGTTGGGCAATCTGGGACATCTACCAGAACCTCGTACGTAATTTCAAGTTCAAAATTTAGGTTTTTGAAGTTAGTGGGTAAATTTACTTCTACCACCCCACCTCTAAAAAAGTATGGGTACGCCCAATTCTGACTCAAAAAGGATTCCTACCTACCTACCTATGTAAATACATAATGTCACTGCTTAGTACTGTGAAATTGTCGATTAACCCACTATGAAACCTACATAAATATAAGCACTATAAATTATATCGTAAATATCTTCAAACCCATGATGCCAGACCCGTAAGTTTGTACTAGCCATTATTAATATTATCCATACCTACCTAACTATGGGTGCTGCAAGGTTATAGCATAACCTAATCTACAAAAACTACACAAAACTGAACAGTGTTCATTTTTATCAAAACCACACAATTTGAATCCTACTATCTAAGAAATGTATCCCCCTATATGTTCTCTAACACCTGTCACTATCCATCTATCTATTTAAAAATCATATAAAACCAATGAAATCTGTATCTACATTTGTAATTCTGATTTGTATCAATTATTACATTCTTTAGATTAGACATAAATAATATATTTGGAATGTCATCAATTTATCCTAAGTAAAATCGAATGCTTCAAAAAGGTATAATTCAGGAATAGTACAGCTTATTCATATGACAAACTATGAAATGATTTTCCTACCTACCTACCTAATAATGATCAGTAAATTCATGGTATGTTTAGTGTGAAAAGCTGAGAGGAAGTATATGAAGTAGAAAGACAATAAAGTTTGGTAGTAAATACCTGTTTTTTTAAAAACGATTTTAGTCAGTGTCATCTACCTAGGTATGTATAATTCGTGAAGACTGGGGTCTCAGGTGAGATGAAACTAGGAACACTGGAGGTGACCTGTCCGAACATAGGCGTGTTTACCCCAAGATCGTTCTCGGGTATTTCTGTTTTGGACTTGCCCGACTGACTAAATCCTAGATTAACTTCAAAATTAAAAGAAAAGTACAAGAAATCGGCCGAAAGCGATCTTAGGGCAGACAGGACATGTGTGACGCCGGCATTAGGCCTAAATTACAGTTACATGATAGGAGACAAAGCAAGTTCCATGTAATGTTTTTTAATACTGAATGAAGAAAGTGATATTATTACTTAGTGAGTACTTAAATGAAGAGTGTTTCTTATGACAAACGATGTTCCTATAAGGGCCTAAACTGAATAAATAGATAGATGGATACACACAGGTCTTTATTTCAGTAAACTTAAACTAAACACATATTTCATGTACGTGACAAAAATGTAAAATTGTGGAACAATGGTTGATTAATACTTATTTTATCCATACGTGCATGTTAAGACGTTACATTTAAAAAGAGTCTTGGAACCAATGACTTCCCATTCCATAGAGATGCGAAGAAATGCTTTAAACTATCTACAGAATGAGAAGTCATTGTTTAACACACTTAAATGAATAACAATACGACACAAATAACATCTATATGACAAATATGTCATACCTATATAGTGATGTTTTCTAATGAACCTATCTCTATTTTAAACTTTAAATTTCTTGACAGGAAGCACGAATTCGGAAGTTAATGTACTATAGCTACAAGTTCTGAAGTGCTATAGCTTACAGTAGAGCCACTTTATTTTAGTAGAACATATTTGATACTTTATCAAAAATCAAACAAAGGTAAATTTGATTTATTTTTCAAAGTAAGAGCTGCAAAAACAAAAAAAAAAATTAAATAAAACAAAATCATGAGATGTTCCTGGCAACACTAGTGCCTGTCCATAACGCCATTGATATAGGGAATGGAGAGGGATTCCTCATTACTATGTTCAATAGAACTTAGATTCATAATAAATTTTTATTGCTTCGAGTGAAGAACTTTTAATTTATTCAATGTTTTAAGGCAGGTCATCTCACTATGAAACTAAGACTGACATACCTCAAATATGATCTATTAAATTGGCTCTACTTTAGTCAGAAATCTAAAGTTCTTTATCTTTATCTTATTTTAGTCAAAATGGTTAAATATTTTTGGAGTAATGTTATTTTAAGTAAATACTACTTTATCGATATTATTATTGAGATAAAATTATTTTAACATCTGACATGGATTTAGTGACATTAGCCTACGACTCTTCGCACATGATAATAGTAACTACATCTGAAACTGCGTGAATCAAAGCACGTGGCGTTCAAAGTTCGAAGCAGCTTCACGCGCTACCAAAGTCTTGCAAATTCTGGGTACAGAAACACCCGCCCGTTTCCAAAGACTTATCAGACTGAACTAAAAATCTACCATGTGCTTTGACCATAGCTGACAGCACTTGATACTTTGTAGGCAGTTGTACACAATATCACAATAAACCTATCTTATCGGTTACCTCAAAACAGAGGTACATTAATATCAAAAAAGAAACTTAATTAAACAGTCTTCAAATGTTGTAGCCACATTTAGAGAACCAGAGACATTTCAAACTAAAACTCTACGACCACTTTACATTTTTTTGGTAACAAAAGTTTAAACCAAATATTATAGTTTAGTTTACATAAACGAATTCAAAGTAGAGATCTATACGAAATCTATACATATCAAGACAACATTACGATTTGTGAAAGTCGAAGTTTTAAATTGCAATGTCTCTTTTGACATAAATTA
Source organism: Peribatodes rhomboidaria (assembly GCA_911728515.1). Taxonomy (NCBI): domain Eukaryota; kingdom Metazoa; phylum Arthropoda; class Insecta; order Lepidoptera; family Geometridae; genus Peribatodes; species Peribatodes rhomboidaria. Next base: position 11,722,789 of record OU452179.1, on the reverse strand, counting down.
AAAAAAAACATTTAACACATTTCATTAACCACATCTACACAATGTAAAGAAATTATATTTTCATTTGCTTAAGTACATAAAAAAATTGTTAAAAAATATAACTAATTAAATCAAGAAATTAAAACACAGCCAAGTTAAAAGTCGTTATTTTTTATGTATTTATGAATAAAAATATTGACAAGGTAAAAAAAATATTCGAATCCATATTAGCATTAGCTAAGAAATTAATTATGATTAGACCATTCAAATATGCGTTATTTTGTACGCGAAATATAAAAAAAAAATATGGCAAAAATATTATTTATCCAATCTCAATTGATTATGAACTAACTTAGTGTACAGCACAAACAAAAAATATTTACTAATTGCAATTAAAAAACTTGCTTTAAAAAAATATCTCTATCTTAAACACGAACAAACTGATGCAGTTTTTTTGTAAATAAAAGTAATACACGTTAGTTTCCATGAATTGAAACTAACACACAGCCATATATTGCTTTTAGTTCCAAAAGTCATCACTATATGTCTGTAAATATAATTATAATAAAACTATCATTAAAAAAAATACCCGTCTGCAAAATGAGGTCATTTCTGGAGATACATAGCTCTTCAAATATAATATATGAAGTGTCAAAACGTTGGTAGCCAAATTTTTTTTAGCAAAAATTTGCTGCTGCAAATAGGGTAACAAACAAACATACTTACACGTCTTACATACACTCAAAAATCACAAAACTCTTTTTTGGACAGTCAGTCAGTCACGTAAAGAAGACAATTTCTGCTTATAAACCTTGTCTCAATACTAAAGTAGAATTATGTTGGGTCATAAAAGTTTTAAACTAGCATAAAGATGAAGATTAAGTGTAATCAATATAACTCAATCACACTACTATAGTACGAACCCGTTTACATTTTAACGATATGTAAAACTTATTATTATTTATTGTGACATTGATACAAAATTCAATGAAATTTTACCCCCCTTATTAATAAACTGTTATCTTTTTTTTTCTTATAATTTTTTAACTCAAACGAAAAAAAAAACGGAATCTATTCCACATTTACTAGTAAGGAGGTAAAATATATTTTAATTAGCAGTTTTCCAAGTACATTTTATTAAGAATTAGTCCTTTCGCGCCTAAATCCTCTCGCTAGATGGCGTTGGCGACAATTTTGGTAACAGTAATGCGGTATTTTTAATTTTATTACGCCTGTTCCAGACGGCGCGGCGGTACGCGGTAGCGAAACGCGTTCCCTGACGAAAGAGCGACATATCAGCGAAATTGAAGCGGTTATTTTCACACCTACACATGGTACGAGAAACCACATCCGAAACCATGTCTCAGCGTTTCAATGACGGTACCGCGGCGTCAGTGTAAAAAGAGTAGCGCAAGTAACAGCGGTACTATTCAGACAGAGATGCAGCTATAGAAAATCATAAGACAGATAGAGCGAGATGAAACATACGCGATACTTTTTTCTTGGAATATGTCAGATTTACCGCAGGTTCGGTACCTCGTACCGCCACGTTGGTCTGGAAAAGGCATAACTTTCCATGAAGTGTCGTTTCAGACAAATTTCTGTCATTCGTTTTTTTATTACACGACTGAATGAATGTACGTAAATATTTCAAAATACGTAACTATCACAAAGATAAATAAAAATGAATCGCCGAAATGTATGGAAGCGTATATGTTGCGAACGACTACACTAAATTAGATAATTATTTTTTTCTTGCGTTCGTTATTGTCAGGTTTGTATAAAAGAAAATATAAAAATTTAAGAAAAAAAAAACATAATTGCAATACGAAGTTTGCCGCGTAAGCTAGTTGTTACATATTTTTACAGGTTTTTGTACTTTTTTAAACTATTAACGTTGACCGAACGAAATTGTCCACTGCCATGATAGTTTAAAAATTAAATCCTCACCAAAAGTAACGCGAGCGCCATCTCTTGACGATGTAAGAACTAAACTGACAATGCCTAATGGAAAACTGCTCATTGAAAGCATTGATGTCTCAAGTTCAATAATGCCAAGAGCCTCCTTGGAAATTAAAATATATAAACTACTAATAATATAAAATACCTACAAATTTAGTTGCAATATCTGTTGCCTAAATTATATTCAGTTATCTTGAAACTAAAACACAGCCTACGTATTACTTTCCCATACAACCATTTCCGTCGCTGTGTCGTAGCTGTTACGAAACGACACACAATTATGTCAACATAGCGACCAAACAGTTTATTGGGCTCAGTTGCAAAAGTAATCACTATACGTCTTTAGGATTATTTTTTTATAATCAGTTTCGCGTAATTCAAACAGGGTGTGTTCTTGTGAAGAAAGAACACTAACGTTGTATAGAACCTTATTTGAAAGAGATGTTTAAGGTTGATTCTGATCATGGCCTTGGCCCTTAGTCTGATCTTCATCATCGTTTGATGTGCGGCCAGAATCATGGCTCGTAGACGACGGGGCATGGTTATAATCGTGGCTTATTGGGTGGGCACAATCAGGGTTCGACGGTGGTTGGCCATGGTTATAATCATAGCTCGTCGACGGGCGTGCATGATTGTAATCTTGGCTTGGTGGGTGACCATAATTTTGGCTCGACAACGGGAAGGCATGATTATTGGCTTGGCTTGACTGGCTGACTTGGCCATGATCAACTTTTGTCGATAGATAATTATAATTGAAAGTGTTTTTTATATTATAATGGCCACAACCATAAAGTTGGCCAGGTGCGTGCTCTTGAGCGTTATGGCTTAAACCGGATGCCATAAATGTTGGATTTGGGCCCGCCATGAAGTTATTACCTTGGGGAATATTGACCTGACCATCTAAATGTTCACCTGAAGGACCCCAGTAATTTGCCAATAACCTGCGCATATGCATCTGACGATTCATGATTTTCAAAACCAAGTTGAAATGGAAGCTGGGGGGCATTTTACCTTCTAACTTATGCAATAGTGAGATTTCGGAGACTTCCGGAGGCAGAGACGCGATGCGCTCGCGTACAGCCTCGTCGCTCGACGCACTCGACTCCAACTCCAGAACCGCCTGTAAGTTGGGTGATGGTTCACAGGTGTCTTAGGGCTGGCGCAGGTTAAACGAAGCACAAACAAGTTTTTGCCGAACAAATATCGAAATGTAAAATTACGTTAAAGAATAAAATAAAACAGACTCAAAAGAAACAGATAAACTTTATTCTTTGATTTGTTTGACAATTTCCGTTGCGCTGCGTCTAACTTGGTTTCCCTTGACCTTAAGTGCCTAAGCACACTATGCGGAAAATTAGCGACCGAAGTTCTGCGACTGATTTTATGTTCCGACTGATTTTATGCTGATATGATTATGACATACCATAACCAAATTATGGGACAGAAATTCGGTTACGTATAATCGAACCGAACTTCCGTCACGTACCTATTTGTGTTGTTTTACAGAACACGTTGCCGCCGAATTTCAGCCCGACCACAATTCGATTGTACGCAACGTAATTTCAAGTATGTTGCTAGTAATTGAAATATAATTGCAGGCGGAATCACGCAGAAGTTCAGTCGCGTATCTTCCCCGTAGTGTGCCAAGGCACTTAGGTGTCATGACCGGCGAGAATTTTCTTGACCAATGAATAGAGATAGACAATGTTTGATCCTGCCAATATTTGTATTATCACTCGTTCAATTTTAACACAACTCTATCATTTCAGATGAAACCACCAGGTATCTCTGTGCTTTCTATAAATATTCATTGTTTACTAGAGATGCATGTCTCTGCTCCTCTTAGATATTTTCACTAGAACTGGCAATTAAGTTTTCGCGATTAATAAAACGAATAATCAATAGTAATCAGTAATAGTAATTAGTAATCAATATTAAATTCATTACAAAAAAAGCATCTAGGTGAGGATTATACCAGCACAGCATATGGAGGTGTAATGTATGGAATATAATATTAGTGTGATTAAGGATATTAGCGATGATAGCCTAGCTGGAGAAGACCCGCCTCTGAAGCCAGAGGGAGCAGGTTCAAACTCAGCTGACGGCACGCACCAATTTGTTCATTGTGTGAACATATGTGCGTATTGTACCTCATGGCGCCCGGTGTATGGCGACAGGCTCGCCCCCTGTCACATTTGGGACTAAATATCGTCCGGCGAAGTGTGGGTGTCGGATTACACCTCTGCCAGCCCTGACTAGGGAAAGGCGTGACAATATGTTATGTGATTAAGGGAAATGTCACATGTGTAATTTTTCATAATATTCCATACAACACTATGTCATCAGCTGTGCTGCACCGCATGCGGTTTGACCCACACTTTAATCACTTGATAAGGTTTTTACAAATAACAAAAATCCGTTAATTTTTCTTTTAATAGTTGAATATTTTAATTGAATTAAATGGTTAAAAATTAAGATGTATTTAATGGAAAGACTTATTTAAATGTATTTGTTTTCCCTAATTTTGCCGTGGCGCCATTACAAAATTAATACCTAGATGTTTTTGATTAAAACTAATCAAGATTTTTCTAATGAAAATCCTCAGTAAAAAATGTTTGATCTCTTATGATCTTCTACTGGCTTCACCAGTCGTGTAATTAGTCAAGAGGCAAAAATGTTACTTCGGAATCATTTCATTTTATCATATAATTTCAAATTAAAATCAATTACTTGCTGACACACTGGCACCAACCAGCTTTGGGTCATGTCTTATTTCAGTTATTTTTATAAATAATTGTTCCATAGAAAAACATTCAAATTCATCTATCTATAAGTCGCAGCCAACTAGCTTAATTAACCATTCAATTAACAGCCTAGCCATTTTACTAAACAGCCCTGTTCAATTAGCTTCCTGAATGATATCCAGTCTAGTACTACATTTAATAAACTGGCTGGCTGATGCTCAGGTCATTCATAAAATAGGGTAATTATTTGACAAAAATACTATTTTTGACCACAGAAATGTGTTTTGAATTATGTTTAAAATAAAATGCAAGCATCCATGAAACTAACCGCAATTCTGATACACATGATATTACATATAATAGCTCCTCCTCTCCTGCCCCACGCATTTTCAGGGCAAATCATACTTAAATTACTTAGCTAGGCAAGTAGTTAATGTTGTTGATCCAAGTCATTTTGCCTAGCTATTTGATCCTTTGATCTTTGTAGAATGATGACCAGATGCTTCCTTGTGAAGATATAGAAATAAATAAATTATTAACCTTTTTAACTTATTAACAAATTACTAGGTAGTTATTTAACAAATTACTTAGTGATTTTATATATATATAATATAACAATAACAGCAAGATATATATAATTTATAGATGTTAATAGTTGTAAGGATAGGAAGGTTTAAAGGTAGTTAGTTTCGTTTAAGTATTTTAAAGATTGCATAAAGAAATATGTCAGTGTGTGTTGCAATAAGAGTATTGGCAAAAACTGATTAGTTTTTCAATGCTTTCTCTTTTCAAATGTATATTTTTTATAAAACAAATCAAACAAAAAACATAATTGAATGCTTGGATATCATCAGGTTGAACGGCGCCATTTAGTAAAACGAGTAGGCTGTTAGTTGACCGGCGAAAGAAGCTAGTTGGTTGCAACAGATACACACTCAGTACAAAAGTTGTCAGCTATGATATTATGTTTACTTCTACTTATGAAGACAGTGTATTATCAAAAATCTGCAAAAGTCTACTGTGCAAAAGATAAATGTATATTAACTCAAACCACTTACCTTGACAAGTTCTTCAGGTTCTGGTGGGTCACCGGGAGGAGTCTTGGGGCTGAGAGTGGTGTGTGTCTCAATCTGGCCATCCACTTCCACCTTGGTCTCACTGCGGCGTCTCTCATGCTTCGGCTCACGGGCCTCCTTGGTCTCCCGGGCCTCTGTTTTAGGTTTTTTCTTGGGTTCCTCTGGCTCTGGAGTCGACACTTCTATGGCTACGGACTTGCGCTTGGTGGTGGCTGTTTTAGTTTCAGGCACTGCATCATTAGGGTCAACTGTGAAAAATAAGTTAAGAGTATGGTTAGTATTTTCATGGCAACATTTTATGAGTTAAATAGATTGCCTAATGATGTGGTTACTGCCATCAACTCTTTTAAGAACCGGCTTGATGGCTGGTTGCACTGAAGGTGAATGTCTCTGGTGAACATTTAAGAGTGTATATGAACAATTGTGTGTGAACATTTAGTGAATTTGAACAATTTCAATTTAACAGTGTGATTAGGCACATCAGCCCTAGGCTGATCACCTATTATTGAATAAATAAAAATGTATGTACATTTGTATGATACTCTTTGTTTCACATAGCAGTGTTATCAGCTCTGTAACTACATGTATTTTAGTTGTAATTATCATAAATTAGTCATTAGGAACATTCCATTATTATTGCTATAAAATCATACTTCATAATATTAAGATTAATACAGACTACTTGTTATCTGAAACCAATTACGGTCTTGCTGGTTAGCGGGTGAAAATGTAGGGTGCAGCTAGTAGCAAATTAAGGCTGAAAATCAAATTATGCCAGTTGTAGAAAGACTCACCAGCAACTTTGAATTCTTGTATTTTAGCAGCATCGTAAACTCCTCTCTCCTGCCAAATGTTTAGTATTCTATGTAGAGAGTGTTTGGTCTTTGTATTGATCCCAGTCTTGGCCATATGCTTGAATGACTCCACCAATACCTTGCCAAATTCTTGCCCATATTCAGGGCCTTTCTTTTTGCTGTTCTGTATTACATCATTGGCCAGGTACATGAATGTGAGCTGTCTGCCGTCTTTAACTGTAAACAAAGTCAGGTTTTATGTAGATCCGACCGAAGTAGATCGGATACATTTGTTGCTCGATGAGCAAGGTGTGATTATTTTGTCTACACTCACAAATAAATGGTTAAGTAAACAAGCTAGGTACATGGGTAGTTTGTTGAATAGACTTTTAGCGCCTGCTGTAATCAGTAACACGACGAAGAGGTTAACATGGCGCATGTCATTTTTTTTTTACTGAATTGTAAATTTAAATATTTTTACACGTAGGTTCAAACATAGATGGTTTCAATGAGCATTTCTTAGTAATTATACGTAAGTAAATCATAGAGAAGGTAAAATGAGCTATAGCAACTGGAATGATGAGCCTACAGCGGAACATTCCTACAGGTTTATGTCAGTGAATTACATTTAAAACAATAAAATTGACGACATTTATGCAGTGAATTATAAGATAACTTACCTTTGAGCAATTCTTTGAACCAAGTTTTTACAACGGCGCTGTGGTGTTTTCTATGGTGGATCAACCACAGAGATAGTGTCTGAATACTTTGTTGGCTCGAATTTAACTCTTGCAGTTTACGAACTAATGCATTTTCCGTAAATCCCGCCATGACTGACGAAAAATTAAACTAAAATACGTCGATGCTAACGTCGACAGCACTTCCCAGGATCACTTTACGATTTCCAAACTACAACGACGCCAACGCCATTTTGAAATAAGTCTGTCAGTTGACAGTTCGGAAAGAAAAGCCTAAGATTTTTTTTCATGTGGCAATAATTACAAGCAGAAACAGGAAATGCTGCCAACAAAACCAAAAAAGTGATTCTGGCTCCTTTTCCTACGTTCCTTTCCACACAATATCTTGGTTTTTTCAAGCGCGCTCTTAATAATGTTACGTCCATTGTGTTCAAATTATTATTTTCCTATTAAAAATTTTAATATTTGTTTCTTGTACGTTGGTTTTTTAATGAGAAAATAGCAGCACCATTCCAACCATCCTGTCTATCATGCCTGAGGCAAGCAAAGACAAGAAAATACAGGGTGAAGCTTGGCTTAAGCCACGTTTCCGCAATTGCAAAACAAATTGGTTTAAATTAAAATAATAATAATTATCCGATTTTTTATTGTTACGCTTCTAGCATTCCATTGCAAAATTTGATCCATTAGACATAAGACAAATTAGAGAATTTAGGTTAATAGCAGCGTTGGACGGTAAAGGGGCAGAAAGGAAGTTAGACGCGTGAGAAGAATTAAGAAGAGATGACACTTAGACGTTTGAGAAGCTTACAAATAAAAGATTAAACAGAGTGTGACTAGAGGGGTTTGTCATTAGGAGCGGCTTCCACAAAGTCACCCCATACAGTGTTATCGTGAGCTAAATGATCGTATTCAAAAGAGGGAGCAACAGAACCAATAGGATTGATTTTTTTACCTTTGTAGGCCACGTATGCTGGGAGGGAAAAGGAGAAGATGCCGGAGAAGAAGAAGTCACTTCTGCATATGACATTCTTGATAAGGGGTAATGTTTTGATGCCTCAGCAAAAGACAAGACATTTTGAATACTTTTTTTTAATAAAGAAATGGCGAGACATTACAGGGCAGATTTTATTTGTAGCAAAGTGACCACCTTGGCACCAGACACATTTGGCGCTCTCAGGCTCGACATTGCACCTATCTCCTGAATGGGCTAAACTGCATTTGAAGCAAACCGGCTTGGACCTGCATTGGATCTTAGTATGACCACACCTATGGCAGGAATAACACTGGATGGTAGGCAAAATATACTACTCAACTTGAAAAGAGTTAAAGCACATGAAGAATCTCGAGGAAAGAACTTGGCCATCAAAAGTCAACACAACGGATTGTGAAGGTTTCCATGAAACAGTTCCATTTACCACCAATATAAAGCTTATTCTCCGGACTTTAACTATCGGGCCGCATCTTAGGAAACCCGCATTTCTTTAACTCCCCTTCTTTAACCCTCATCTGACAACTCCACAGGGATGCCACGCACAAGCCCTAGGCGAGTTATGTTGAAAGTGCCTTTTACCCTTTATTGGCGAGGGAGCTGGAATCAATGAAAGAGTTCGCAGCCTTAGATGAGTGAAAACACAGAGAGATCCTGTTACGGCCCACGCTTTTAATGGCCTTCAAATTCTCTTGAGCGCTCAAAGAGGAAATGCCAAAAAGTGACAGAGTGTAACGAAGTGCCAGCAGAAGAAGACACCAGTTTTCTGGACATGAACGACAAACGGTCCACGATCATTTACGGCATAGCTCTGACGAGCTACCAGAGATGAAGCGACTTTTTGACCAGGGGCAAAGATGAGGAGGAGCTAGTGGAAGCAACGGGCTTCTGACCCAAGGGCAGAGACGCTGATTTGGAGGGAGGTACCGAGCTTGACAAGGGAGGGCACAGCCGAAAAAGAACTAGGAGAAGTGACCTGACCAGAATTCAGAACATCGTCTTCAGCAAATTAAAATTCATCTCTAGAATAACCAATGGGAGAGCACTCTCTTACTTCCCGTTTCAGGGCTCTACGCTAAGACTGGCTGTGGTTTTTATGGACAACCTCTGAGAAAGCACCAGGAGAGGGATGTTGTAATCGGGTGACCGTTGACCACCCCCTGGATCAGGAGGTTCTTCAACATCTAACATGATGGATAAAGGAACTACACAAAAAAATAATATATTTAACTACCTACAACGAAACTAATTCCTAGAAATGAAACTAAAAAAATACTAACAATTTACCACGAGAACTGGACAAATACTGGGCTAAATACGGAAATAAATTGAAACATTTAGCCAGATACTTTTTTTTCAATGGTGACACGGCATTGACTGTCGCTCAAAAAGAAGACAATCCAGGAATTCATTAAATATGGTATAACTACAATGTTATCAAGGTTATTTTGCAGAGATGCAAATTTATTTTTAAAGTATATTTGCAAAAAATTAACCTTCCTTCAAAGTTGACAAAATGGCAATCCCTGTTCAGACTTTTTTAATACCGGTAAATAGTATGTAACGGTAGATACGTGTTTGCCTGCATGCCGTTATTACCCTTGTTTCGTCTGGGAATTGAGAATCGAGGACATTCTGCGATTCTGGCGGGAACCTTGACGTAAAAGAAGGAATCATTTGATTTTTTATATAAAAGTAATAAAATACATACTTAAATACTTTCTAAAAACTCATAGCGTGTAAAACGAGAGCCTTAAAAAAAACCTTTACCACAGGAATTAGGGGTGTGATGATGATAGAGCATATAAATACCAAATAAAATAGCAGTGGTATTGAAGCAGTACAACACTGATAATAACTTTTTAATTTTACAGATTTCCTTGAACGGTATAATACGTAGGTAATTATGAAAGCGTATTATAGTATTATGAAAGCAGCTGCTCTAATTGAGAAGACAGGAATCATACGATTCGTGCCGGCGAATATTTCAAACAAAGATTTCAAATACTAAATTGTTTTATGGAGTTATCGTTATCACACGCTATGCCAAAAAAGTAGGACATTCCGACATGACAAAATTTTTACAAAATAAAATTAAAATAAATACTTACCTGTGTTACGAAAATCCCAGAAAAGGTTTTCTAGACTTATCGTAACACAACCGCTTTTCTTTTGCTTATCGTCTCATAATGTATTGTCACGCCTTTCCCCCGAAGGGGCTGGCAGAGGTGTAATACAACACCTACAATTCGCCATACGATATTCAGTCCCAGATGTGACAGGGGGCGAGCCAGTCACCTTACACCGGGCTCCAGTTAGATATGAACAGATGATCCGCACATTGTGTTCAATGAATACATTGCGTAGACGCCCTATGTATTCTATGCATTGCCTAGGTATTGTATAGAATACCTGAATTGTACAGATTGCCGGTAACATCTACAAATAATATACTTATGTAAGTATGTAAATAGAAATAGGTCTACCTTCATAACCTACCTATCTAACACTAGGTAGTAGCTTTGTGAACTGTAGTAGACCTCGCGACCAACGTTTGTTCTTCTCTACAGGGACCCTATACGGAGATTTGAGATTCTCATCTCACCTTTTTTCGTCCTTGTTGCTCTAGTTTGAAACGTCATAGGTGTGAGAGTGACCAAGATAAAATCTCATCTCATCTCACGCGCAGGAATAGCCCCCCAGGTCGCATTCCTCAACAATTGGACAGAGAGATCCAGACAAAATTCGGACATTCGAAAGGATTTTTGTCGGAGCTGAGACGCTTCGTTCGCTAACGCTCGCTCCGTCGATTAGTAACGTTTAATTAAGTACCTACCCAAGTATTGAGGAATCCCAATCAAGCACACGATTTATTGGGAAGTACGAGTACAAGCAAAAATAATAGGTAGGTTTTTATCTACTTACCTATTAAGCTAATTTTTTTACAGCAACTTTTTTTTAGCAATTTCAACATTGATCGAACAAATTGACGGTGTAAAACAAAAACACTTGTTACACCGTGAAGATGGCATCGTTTCCCGCCGAGATAATCTCGCGTCTTTCTTTTTTAGGCACCTGCGCGCGCGCAGCCGCAGTGTAGTTGTAGTACCAAAGGCTGCGGCGCACGCGTTTCAACGACCGCGCCCGACGACGCCGTGCGAAAATGATATCGAGCTTCTAAATTCGAACATTCAAATTACGAAGTTTAACTTTTCAATTCAATTTCTATTTGACAAGCTTTACGAACTCATACTCTTTTAGTTAATTTTTTAATTCATAATTTTTAAATTTGTGCGTTTTGTTCTTGCTTTGGAAAAAAGTTTTTAGTAAAAATGAAGTTGATTTTCAATAACGTATCAAGTGTGTTGCTGATTTTCCTAGTGGTGCTGGCGAACGCACAGCGAACATCTAACAGCCTCAGAGATGTTGGTAAGTAGTTACCGGTCTAGTCTAAGGCAGTTAAGTGATCATAATCCAATTAAAATTTGGCCAGAAACGGTTTATTTATTATTTATCTACCTATCAATAGAAACGTGCATGGTATTGATATTGTGATATCAATTTATTTTTAGACTATAAGGAATGATCTGACGGCTTATTTAATTAATATGCAATGTACACCACTTTGGTAAATAGGCACTTCCATCCAGATTCCCACTGTTTTTTAAGGGTCTACGTTAAAACATGACAGGTGTCCTACACAGGTGTTTGTACAAACACGGACTCAACTCTAGAGCTCGACTACCCCAGCGATTTTCGACAAAAAGTACATCGTTAGAAAACCTTAGACTTTAAAGTTAGACCTTAGACTCTTAAATATTTATGTCCGAACAGAATAACTGTTTCGAATTTTTGGTAAGCAAAGCATAACCGTGTTTTTGGGTTGTGTTCGAAAATAAATGGAAAGAAAACAAGAAGAAAATGTTTAAAATCTTCAACCAGATTGCAACATAATCTAAAGTAGGCAAGTAAAGTCTTTTAATAAATAAAGTATTATAAAGTAAGTCTTTTAATATAGAGTTGTCAATTGGGGTAAACAATAGTCATAGGAAAACTGAGATATCTAGAAAAACCTGCTCAAGCGTGATTACTAGATTGCCTTAGGATCGAACGATGACACCAAATACTTGGTAATATAGGTACCTACTAAATGTTAATTAATTCAGAACTAAGTATTGGTTTTATTTTTATTATAATATGTCTAAAATGCTAATACAATCTAATGTGTTTTACGTTCTTATCTAAAGGTAATATTTGGCGTATGAAATGATAGTTTCTTTTGTAGTTCGATATGTACTTTTCTACGTACTTATTTCTTTGTTTGCGATTCGATTAAATAAATTGAGCATCGATAATTTTGTTTTTCTTGTTATTTTAAAGGCGATGCCAACTCTATCGTTGTTGATTTGTTCGAGATGGAAGTCAATATTTAACAGTAGGTAAGTATGGAGGTAATGCTAGCTAAATGATGATGATTTTCCGCTACTTACCTACTTACCAAAAAAAGAAAACCCATTTAAAAAACGGTAAAAGGTGTTCCGCTCATGCTATGCTACGGACTTTGTGCCAGCGTTTGTTTTTTGTAAATGTCCCAAAGAGTACAGAGCCGCCTCTATTTCCTCTACCCTCCAGGTACCTACAAAACAGAGTTTTCTAGGAGCAAATAAAAATAATCACATCGCTTACACACATCTAGTGTTTATTATATAACATTGTTTCGGTAACCAAAAAAGCCTTCACGATCTGATCCTGCAAGTTTTGGATAGGCAACAAAAACGATTAGTTAAATATTATTTGCCAAACTGATGACTTGTCTCACTTTTTTTCGTGGCTTAGCTGCACTTTTTTCCTCAAAAATGAGCCGGTATTATCAGTCATCAAAAAGTTACATAAATGACAGGCATTACACCAAAGTGTAGGTATAAATAAAGAATTTCGGATGGCTCGCCTCAGCTCAGACCACTTTTACTTTCGACTTGTGGGTGAGATTTCTCCTGACTGTTGACTCTTTAAATCAATACGTTTTGAATACATGTTGGTAATGAATAATAACCCATTGTATTTTAATGGGGAGGTTGAACTACTGGTTGTATGTCTGTCTGACTGTACTGTACTGTCTGAGTCTAAAGGTGGCAGAAAAACAGTTTTTTAAAAAAACTGACCTGTTTTTCTGGTGCTCAAAGAATAGGTGATTTTAGTCGAACCTACCTTTTTTTTTTAGTTGTTCTTAGTAAGACCTTAAAAAACTGGGAAAATTAGAAGATGCTTCCATAGAGTACTTTCTTTGTTTTTGGCAGCAAAAATGTACTAAATAAGTAAGAGCAACAGTTTTGATAATGACTCGAAATATTTAAATACATTTACTAAAAAGTACATTTTTTTTTTCAAATTTTTGGTTGTCATAATAATAATTAAGTACTAAGTAAGTACCTATATTTACCTACCTATTGGCAAGCACGGCACATTTATCATTCATGCTTTAGTAAGTCAGGATCCTACTCACGGTTTACTGGAATTGAAAAATCTAAATTATGTAAGTATAACATAATGCGTGGGAAGAGGATTAGGCACACCAATAATTGTTTCACGTATGAATCGAATTAACGAAATATGACGAAAACGTACGCAAAGGAATGTTTATAAATCAGAGGTAGGCCCATTTTGTATGTGCGCTGAATTACAGATTTTTAATCAAAACAAGAGGAACACGAAAAGCTATTTATCCTAAAATAGCTTAGATTTTTTTTTTTACTTTTTGTAAGCTTAGTGCTTATATAAACTTATCCACTAGCTATCCTGTTAGCTGTTAATCCAGATCACAAGCGGTTTTCGTTCTAAATTTCATTTAAACCCATCGATCTGTTTTAGCGTAAAGAAGTAGCAAACAAACATGCAACAAACACACACAAAAACTTCTAGTGCATTTCCACAATGTGATGCACGATCAAATTGTAGAAAAAGCACTCATATTGAAAGTGTTCATACTCGCAAATATTTTGCAATAAACGTCCTCGTCCAGAAAAGAGAAACCTACTTAGTTAAAAATGAAATTGACGGAACAAAAAAAAAATTGTGGGCCACCCTATCCATTATTGGTAATTTTTCTGTCACTCATCGATTTTATCATCGACATAATTAATTGAAAAAGTTTCACAAGCAATGAAGACGTTACCTCAGCCTCGTCGGTGAATGATGAGCCGCACGTCCTCCATGTGCTTTATTTCATGACAATAATGCCATTGCAAGAAATCTGAACAATATGTTAATTGATGTACCTACTTTTGACTTTACGTTCGCTACGTCATCGCGTCTACTGAAAGGTCTAATATTTACAAATTCATAAGTAGAAAATTTAACCTTTACATCGTCATAAACTTTCGGAAAAAAATATTGGGGAAAAAGCAAAGATTTGTGATAAAAATGATAAAATGCTAAACTATATTAAAATACAAATAACTTTACGAAATATTTTGAACAGTGAATCTAGTGTGCCCCATGCACAAGTAAAGGCAACTGGCAAGTTCATAGATTCCGGGATTACGCTCTACCTTGAGTACTATAATATTATTATGGTTAAAATTACTGGCGAAGATAGTAATCGCTGAAAGTGGACTCTACAAGTTTAAAACAGAGTAACTCTCTAATTCAATGAAGTATCAAATGTTATGATTTCTCTCAGCTTCCTTGTGATTAAATACTAACTAAACTTTGTTTTATATTTTTTTATTCGGTAACAAACTTTTGGAAATACTAAAGTATAATTTACCTTATTATTTATAATAGGAAGAATCCTATAGATTTCAGAAACTCTCTTCAAAAGTCTAGGTACAAAGTGTTATGTTGCTCATGAGCCGTGAAAGTTGTTTAGACAGACGCATTTTTTTAAACATTCTTGAAGCTGTAGAGCTGGTTGATAGAATTGAGAGGTAGTCTAAAACAAGTGCTTACTTTTACCTGTTCAATACAGTCTTAGTATCGGTATAATCTGTAGGCATAAAAAGTGGAACCTGACTGCAATTTTGCATTGCAAATTTTGCCTTGATTAACATAAGAATGCATTTTATAAGTGATGATGAATTGAAGGACTCATCCTTAGCATAAAATAAGCTGTAGGTAGGTAGGCCTAGTGTGCAAAAAATTTTGAATATGCGTGTGAAATTATGAAAAAAAATATGAATTTATTACACGGCTGTTCATTTTACCGCTAAGATATCCGTGGTAGTGAGGGAGATAGCAGAAGCTAAGCAGATGGTAGGGCAAGAGAGAGGTGTTCATTTGCTAGGAGTAATATCCAACTATGATAGAGAAGACTGTAATAATGCTGATAATTAAGTTTAGTCTCAAAATACTGTGAAAAACTCCCAAAGTACAAAACACCACATCCCTAGATTAGTGACTGCATGGATTATATCAGAATTCGTAATGAATCTCTTTGTCATCTGCCCATAGAAAATTGTTAAACTTAGTTACAACTTCTGCACACCTAAAATTATACTATCGCAACAACTATAACTTAGTTATTAGTGTTAAATAACATTTTACATAACGTTACATTCGGCGCTCTGGCCGAGTTAAAATCGTTATTTTATTGCGAAAAACTCCGCTTTACATTCACGCCACGTTCGTTTTGGATAAAACATTTAAAACCTTATCAAATGCTTGCCTTTAAAGAATTCATAAGCCTCGTTTCGTTAAGCAAGTTCTTAATTGGGATATGGGATTTTAATAAGCCTACGGTACCTATGTAGCTTATTAGGCTAGCTTATTTTCTACTAGCTGCGACTTTCGGTTTTACCCACAGTCCCGGGAAATACGGTACTTTTTACCTTATTTCCTTTCCCCTGAAAATGTGTATGCAGCAAAATTTCATGATGATCAGTTGAGGTATATAAGAACGTACATTTTTAAATACATTAAAAAAAAATTATCATTATTTTTTCTTAAGCACACACCACCGTCCATGGTAAACCCTAATGTTTTTTTTGCATCTAAAGGTTATCTGGAAGAGATCGCTCTTAAGCGATAAGGCCACTCATTGCGCCTATTTTTTTAGATTTATTTTGTATTTGGTGTCAATAAAGAGTTTTTGTATTGTATTGTAAAAAACAAACAAACGAACGAACGTTAGGATGTGAGATACCAATATACTATATGTATATGTTTATACTATTCGCACTTGTCTAATTATTCTTGAATAACTTAGAAATATAATAGAATAGAATAGTTTATTGTCATAAAGTCACACTCATAATGTCTGTCTTGTACTCGTTATTTTACATACATTGGTTTTTATTTCTACATTTTACATATAACAAAATTTTAATTATTAGTCCATTCCTGTTTACACATATCTATACATGATAATATAGATGTTTGCATACATAGCCTTTATATAAAGTTCCATAATGATTACTTGGTCCTTCTCATGTTCCTTACACTCAAGGTGTTTTTGAAGTTGCACATCTTTACCTCCATTACTTTGGTTCTTTGGTAAACTATTGCAAGAATCATAATTGTCATGTATATGACGATTGTTAACCTTTTAAAGAGATGTGGTTAAAAATGATATCATCTTCGAATTTATAGTATTGCGATACCACAGTATCGTGAGCATGCAGTAGGATAACTTTATACGGTGAGATGTTTGTTCAACAGTAAAACCTTAAGTAAAGTTATTTAAAGTTAACCTATGTTTTAAAATATATATATCTAAGTTAAGTTAAGTTCACGATACATCAGTTTTTTTTCCACGATGTTTACCACTGACATTGATTGATATTGTTGATTGATGATGATTGTTGTTGTGATATTAACATTTTTTTTTAAACATACATAGATTCTAGTCCTCCGTCGGAATAAAAAAATATAAAAGTATTCAGTTCATTAAAAATCATACTGATTTGATAAGATTTTTGCATTGTCATTTAAATCGATAATTAAACGCTTAAATAATAAAATATTAATGTCAGTAAATGCTTATCTGTTTATTAAGTTTTAAAAACTACAGAACAAATAATAAGAAGGACAACCAAAAGTAGACGATAGTTGAGAGACGAAAAATAATAAGTTTTAAGAACTATAGAAAAATGCAATAAACCTCATTATTAGCTACTAGCTGTTACCCGCGACTATGTTCGCGTTTATTCAGAAAATATAGTATCCAAAAACCTTTTTCGAGAAATACTGTACCTTGTACCTTGTAATTATCAAATTTTATCATGTTCGTTCAGCCGCTTAGCCGTGAAAAGCCTTCAAACAGACAGACAGACAGAACTTACTTTCGATTTTATAATATTAGTATGGATTACCCAACAGGAGCTACGTTTGTTTGTTTGAAGTTGGGCTACTGACTCTGTTAATGTATCGCAAACTTTAACTTAAATGTAATTGGACTGAAGTCTTACTTTGTGCTTATTCTGGTATTTTTATGAGAGTTTCGTGATCATTATTCGCAGCTCAGAGCAGTTTTTGATTGAGAAATGATTGCGAAGACAGTTAAAATTTATTGTAATTATAAACTTATTTTAATTGTTGTAATCCGATTTCGAGTAATTTAATTGGCTCTTATATAAATTTCGAGTGATAATAATAAACCCAATTTGATATAGCAGGTTGCAGTTAGGTCTAATCTTAGTTTTTAGGCAGCACTAACTCTAGGTTCCGTATTAGTAGAGTAAGCTCTACACATCATGAAAAACAACTTTTACTAAGGGATCAATACTAAAATCGCAAAACAAAAATAATAATATACTTTTCCATACAAAAAAAAAAAAAAAAATTCAGTGTTGGTCTCATAGTAGAAGTTATTTGTTATCATAAGAATAGTCTTTAAAATTTGGAGGTAGTCATATTAAAATTAGGAGTGTAAAGGGGTTTGTCCACACCGACATAACTAGAGCCCGGAGTATGGCGACAGGCTCGCCCCTGTCACATTTGGGACTGAATATCGTTCGGAGAAGTGCGGGTGTTGTACACCTCTGCCAGCCCCCTCGGGGGCATTTTATTTTCGTTTTTGAAGTGCAACTTCTAATGCGACTTCCAAAAAGGTTGCGTTTAACGTTTAACGCTCCTGGGGAGGGGGGAAAGAGACAGAGCGAAACTGAATGCGTGGCACTCGAACGCATGCGCGTAGTATACCTGTCACAGGCCAGCGCGAGCGTTAGCAACGAGTAGCGTCCAATATTCCAACGCAAGAGGGAGAGAGAAAGAAAGATACACAGAAGTTTCACTTTTTCCGTGCACAGGGAATCGACGCTCTATTTTTTTACTTTACTTTTTACTAAATACTTATTATTGTTTCAGGTAAGTCAAACTACAAAATCCCCAAGCTCTAATATCATCGACAAAGGTTTGTTTTTATTGATAGACATACAGGCAGTCTTACCTAATGGCAGTAGTCAATACGTACGCACCGTACGCACAACAGAAGCACGTATTACTTCAATACGTAATACGTGCTTCTGTCCAGCAGTGAAAGCAGCTGATACAATGCTAAGACCAATGTTCATAGGAACATGACAAGGCGATTCAATTTTTAACCAACTGTTTTGACAACTATTCAATCGGTTAAATGCCAAGAATGGACGATTAAATCAACAATCGATGTGTTGAATTTTAGTGAACATGAGGAAAAGTCAGTAGAAAAATGATTTAAAGCTATTACCTAACTATGCAAGGTGCTGGTTTCGGGTGTAATAATACTTTTGGTTGATATTTCACCACCATTCGTCCTGTTTGAACACAAGTTTACAAATCTGTTTCTTGAACCAATTTCTAGTGGATTTCCACTCTAACATCGCATTAAGTACGTCAAAGAATATTAATTTGTGAAATGTATTTCTTCGAGTACTTTTTCGATACGTGTTTCGCCTCTCCACGAGGCATCCTCAGGACGTGTTGACTCTCCGCCGAGAATTATTCTACTACTTAATGCGACGTTAGAGCGGAAATACACTAGAAATTGGTTCAAGAAATAGTTTTGAAGATGAACTTCTGCAAAGTAACGCCTGATTCAATCAACTATCAGAAGTTTACAAAATTCTAAAAAAATCGAGTCTCCATACAAAGTTAATCACGTGACTAGTATTTATTAGGAGAATCTATTATTTTAAATCCGAATTTTGCAAAGTTGATGTTCTAAAAATTTTTCACTTTGAAATAAAGAACGACACCTTTAAGTATTGCTATACCCAAAAGCAGCACCTTGTAGGTATACCATAAATGTATCGATGCTAAGAGGTAAGTACGTACGTATTCATAAATTCTTTAATACTAGTAGTTCGTGACGAACTGAGATGACTCAAATTCAAACATAAAAATGTATTAATTGAAATGAACTACTTGCTTGCAAATT
The DNA here is from genome assembly GCA_911728515.1 of Peribatodes rhomboidaria. Classification (NCBI taxonomy): domain Eukaryota; kingdom Metazoa; phylum Arthropoda; class Insecta; order Lepidoptera; family Geometridae; genus Peribatodes; species Peribatodes rhomboidaria. The sequence continues at coordinate 11,703,192 of OU452179.1, read as the reverse complement.
TTTATGAAGATTAAATTGATGTTTTATAAAGATGTTATGAGGCATTGTACCGTACTCAAGTTATTAAAGGACCAATAAAATTAAGCATACTGAGATGTCTGTGAGAGACACTCTAAGACCTTTGCTGCGTTCGGGTAACTATTCTACGGGTCTAACTGCTTTCCCGCTTCGAGTATTCGCCATGATCTCAATATCTAGAGCAGTTACATAGCATAGGAGATTAATAGCTATGGTTAGTGCGTGACTGGTCCTAGGTTTTGATGCTGGTGCCGATTACTAGTGCTTACGTTATGGCTATTAGATAAGGTAGATTCTTAATATAGATACTTTTACACCTAGCAAACATTTTAAGCTGTCTATCTTTCTAGAGTATGGAAACATGAAACATGGTCTTGATTTTTAACTGACTTTCAAAAAGGAGGAGGTTCTGAATTCGACTGTTTTATTTTGTGTTGTTACGCGATTACTCCGTAAATTATGAATCGATTATGACGAATTACAGGATGGGAAGTCGGGTTTTCTAGCTTTGTATTTTATTTTTTATGTAAGTGCTTAAATTTTTATGACGCACAAAACTGTTTAACGAAATCTTATAAAGAACGGTTACGCCAGATACAAGAGCAGTCAATTTCGCATTTACAATTTTACAAGTAAAAGAGCTTTTCTTACCTTTTCGTCTAAGCTTTTTAACCGACTTCCAAAAAAGAGGAGGTTCTCAATTCGACTGTAAGTTTTTTTTACCGACTTCCAAAAGGGAGGAGGTCCTCAATTTGACTGTATGTTTTTTTAACCGACTTCCAAAAAGGAGGAGGTTCTCAATTCGACTATATTTTTTGTATATGTTACGCGATTACTCTGCCAATTGGGAATCGATTTTAATGACTCTTTTTTAGTTAGGTTATCTTTAAATCCCACATATCCCACATAAATTTTATCGAAATCGGTCAAGCATTTTTTAAAGCTTTTATTTTTATATTCTTGCTTCTAAGTGTTAGGCTCTAAATCATACTTCAGTGAGTAATTATCATACCTCGCAGTAAGCCTTTATCTAAAAACACGAGTAACTAGAATAAACTAGAAACCTTAGAACCCAATCCACATCCAAATCCCAAGAATCCACATAAACTATTTGGCCACATAAATAGTTCGAAATACACGTTGCAATTTCAACCGAGGTGCATACTAAGGTGCTCCATCTCATAGTATCCGATCCAATACAATTTGCAGTATCCTTTATGGAGCTCTGCAAAGAGATTCGTTCTAAGATAACGGTCTATCTAGACGTTAAATCTTAGCGAACGAGTGCTAGCACTAGAACGACTGCTACGCTATACTGAACCTAAAGTTTGAGAGAGCAATGCTCCTTCTTGAATGTCTTTAAATAATAAAAAGTAATTTGTTTTTAATTGACGGTCTTATGAATTCAATAAGCGAAGTAAATATTTGACTGATGCTTTTTTGGTAAAATTTGGGGACAAAAACCTGCATAACCGTTTTTAGAGTTCCGTAGCTTTAATGATGGAACTTTCGTTATTTACGAGACATTGTGTGTAAATTAACAGCAATTGCAGTGTACGACGTCTCGTGCATACATTGTCGGTGTATATTTCCATTTTAGCTTTGTTATGTTATGTACCAACTTACTGACTTAGCCATAATTTTGTAGTCGTGTTCGTTTTCAGACACATTTACAGTAAAATCAAATATATTTATCAAATTCTGTATCGAAGATACACTAATGTACGTCAAAGTTATAATAATGACTCTACTACATTGTTCGGGAAAAAAACAGTTACCCAGAAGAACAGGCAAGAAGCTGAGGGGCAAACACTGAAGTTATACTTAGAATGTTTTTTATTGATAGTAAATTCAAGCAAATTATTTTAATGGTATTTATCATAACGTCTAATGTTATAAGGTATAGTCATAAGGTACATGAAAGTGTTTCAGCGTCAACTGGAATCAGCGTGAAGAAGTAATAGTAGATTATGCACCGAGGGGACAAATCAGTGTCTTACGTCGCGGGCGGCTTATTGAATCCTGAGCGTAACGAGGGACTATAGAGTTAACTCCCGAACGCAGCGAGGGAGTTATTTAGAGTCTTGAGTGAAGCGAAGGGTTCAGAGCCGCGCAAGGTAAAGACACTACTTTATCCCAGAGATGAGTACTCTACTTTTCACACCTTCTGTGAGGCAATAAAAAGAAACTGAAATTATGTTACATCCAAACATCGTCTTTGTTTTAAATTTGTTTCTTAACTGATTTAATAGTTTAGTATACACAGAATAGCCTTAAATGAAGATACTTAATTACATTACTTTTTGACTCCAATGAAAATTACGGTTCCTGTAGGATACAGAGTTGAACCGCAGGATGCAACTGGTATAGAATAGATCTATTAAATCAAAAATATTGGTAAATAACTAATAGTAATTGCTTTTCAAAAACTTGAAATACAAAAGAGCTTGAGGTTTAGAAAGGCCCAGAGCTCAAAAACAATAACAACTGTCTTCTTTATCGCGACAGCCTACTCGCCCATTAAAATAACAGGCTATCATTAATTTAATAACAATGTGTAATACAAAAGAACAAGAAGACGATCATACATCATCATAATCTGTTAAATCTGCGCAACTTCTGACCGAGCAGCATTTACAGCCAACTTATCTGTAGTACGACCAAATGATGGAACTAAAAAAAATAGACGGAACCCCATTGAAAGTTGTTTGGTTTTTTATACAAACTTAATACTTATAGTCTGCTTATTTGAATGTTAGTAATTTTCAAAATTCTCGTACAATAAATAAATACTAAAAGTGTTAAAACCATCGACATGACTAAAATCTATATCTATTGATGGTGAAAACCCCATAGATAAATAATTAATAATAAATTCGGGACACTTCCACACACGGTCGCCTGACCCCAAACTAAGCAAAGCTTGTACTATGGCTGCCAGAGACTGATATACATACTTAGATATTTTTAAATACATACTTAAATAGATATTAACACCCAGACATAGAACAAACACAAATGTTCATCACATAAATGTTTGCCCTAGGTGGGAATCGAACCCACACCCCCAAGCTCAGAAGGCAGGTTCACTACCAACTGAGCCACCGAGGCAGTCTAGGCAGATAGGTATATATATAGGATTATCACACCATTTTTTTAAATCGCAAATATCCAATATTACTATTATAATGTATTTTATATTACTACAATAATATTAAAACCAATACTTTTAACAAATGTGAAAGTTCGGATGGATGGATGTTTGTTACTTAATCATGCCAGAATGGTTAAACAGATCTGGATGAAATTTGGCACAGGGATAGAATACAGTGTGGAATAGCACATAGAGTATTTTTAACCGTAGGTGAAACCTCGGGGCGCAGCTAGTAGATAGAGTGAGAGAGAATAGTAGTTGCTAGTCATTAAAAAATTAAAACAGCTTTATGCTTTTAGTTAGTCAGGTGTGTTCGCAAATACGACAGTGGCTCCCCCACTTAAATCGCTCCATTTATGTTGGTTGTTCTGAGGTCGAGCCGGTACATGGCCAGCTTTGCTCAACATTTCGTGCGGGATTCATTTAGGTTTTGAAGATTAGCTGGTTGGTACTAGCAGGTAGCTCATTATTTTTCATGTAAGTATTGTTTGTCATATTTATTTTTTGTTACAACAGTTTTGTTGGTTTACTATTGTTAAGCTGAGAGACTATTTTTGGTAGGGCGCAGGGTGTTTTGAAATTTGTATTGTCCACTACTACAGCTGCAGCTGCTAGCACCGCTCTTAGTCTATCGACATAATAATATACATATACTAACGTTTTAAATCTACAAAATAGTGGATTTTGTCTATGGTTCGAACAAATTGGCCAAAACGTTTTAAGCCTCTGATTTTCTACCTGAATTTCAAATTCAAAACTTCAAAAAGTTTGAAATTATGCGTAACATAATTATGCGCTTACATCATGTAGATGTGAATGAAATAGGATAGTGCAGCTACAGAGTATGTACTTAGAATCCTAACCATCATCGAATTAGCAATTTATCACCACCAATTCATTGCTTACTGTTACTATGAATATGACGAGATCGATCCCTCTACTATTGTACCTAGCTAGAATAGTAGATTTTAAGTGATTTGTCTAAACACAGTCTCCATAACAATAGGACGCGGTACATCTCTAGAAGAAGGTTTTGAAAGCTTTCATTTGTCAACAGCACGTAACAAAAAAGCGCATTTACACATAGCGTTCATATTTACAGGTTCTTTTAACGGATCCATCGTTACTGGATGTAATATAGAGCCCATTTTCACACGGCATTTACTGGATTGTTTTAATATATATTACGTCATACAGGGTACAGTACACGTCGAGTTGTGTGTTTACTAAATCCAGAACAATGTCCTGTGTTTACTCGCTCGTACGACTCTGTACGCCGAAAAGTTTAAAATGAACCTGTAAAACGGATCGCAGCGTTAACGTGCCGTTACTTGTTTATCTGTACGTCGCTGGTTCCAGTATTAGCTAACAATACTATTTCCTGTATTGATTAATCGAAAGCTCTACAGTTAGTTAACTAAATAAATAATTACTCCACAACGAAGTATCAAGGGATCGCGAATAAATTAACGATCGTTTACAACACTGTTACAGATTAGTTGTTGGTTTACAAATAGGTACAACGCTTTTAAAATCTGCATAATTAAGCATAGTGTTATTTAAAGATTTTATAATGCAGTTTCGTCGTCATGCTTGGTTTTTTTTCCAATGGTCTTTTTTAAATATCATTCAATGGTTTTAATCAGAGCTCTTCCAAATAAAGAAATATTGAAAATCTTTATCACATTCACATAACAAGATACGAGTACCTTTAGTCCACAAATGTGAATTATATTCACTTTTCAGGTTACTTCAACTCCATTCAGTTTGGATAGTCATTTTGTGTTCTATGATTCATGTTAACTGGGAGCCTACCAAGACATTGTTATGATGGTTACGTATTGTTTTTGACGCTGCGCGACTATGGACCTTATTGCGCCGCAATACGATTCGCGGTCGCTCACCGTCGAGAACAAAACGTAACTTTTATGGCAATAGGATTTAATGGTAGGCCCCCTGGTCTAAAAGTAACCATTCACCACCCTGCTTTGCAATCCGTTGTGCAGGACTGCGATGCAAGATGAAGCTCACAACATCATCCTGCCTGGCATCCTGCACGTACATCCTGCACATCGTTGCCGGACGCGATGCAGGCTGCGACAACATTCACCATCCTGCATGAAGCGGCAGCGGCAGTCCGCATGTGGCGGACTGCAAGGCAGGATAGTGAATGGTTACCTTAACTCGGGATCTGCACACAGTCGAAACAGATCACAGAGCTACGCTAGTGGGAATTGGAACATTAACCAGGAAGAGCTGAGCTTAGCTTGCGCAACTATAACTAGAGCACGGACCGAGCTATACATTGAGGACTGTAGAGGAAGTTGCATTCTCTTATTTAGAGGTTACTGTGTTTGTTACAAGCAAATTATCAATAATATAATGTACTTACGGCAATCTATTAAGTAAATATTCTACTTTAAGCATAATTCATAGGATAACAGGTCATGAACAGGCTCCGACGTTAATTAACATTAACTGTACCTAAGAATTTTCATAAACACATAAAAATAGCAGATCAGTGTGTAAAAAAATAATTTTTAGTTAAAAACAGAATGCTCAATAAGTTTGTACTCTATTTTACTATTTACTCAGATTATGCGAATCGTGACGTTTTTTTTTCATAGAAATGGAAATTCTGCTGGCTGGGTCCGTTTAGCTCGTAGCTGTTCTAATGTGAATCATCTATCATCTTTACTTCACTAATAAAATAAAATTAGCTAAGGGCCGATTTTTCAATCCTTACTTTATTCGCCTAATAACTACCGAGCCAATAACTTTATTAATCTGTTTATTCGACTCATAAACGGTGTTCGGTTTTTCAATACAATTTTAAATTGAGAATAACTATCTGACCATTTATTCAGTGTGTACAAAAGCTAACTTCAGACAGTTGAAACAAAACTATAAAATATCCACGCGTTAGAAAAGGACTTCGAATTATCACTTTTCGCCTATGTCACTGTCTTGTCCGTTTTAGTCTAAATGTCACTGTACTACTAATCTGTGCAAAAGTCGTCGGCTGGTTTGGCTATGGTAGTATAGCTCATGTAGTTTGTTCATGGTAGTTTTTTTTTTTATTAAAATTAATTTAGTTTCTGCGTGTCGGAAATATCAATCTTTTTTTACAGTGACAACCCATAAGACCATCATTTAGACAGTCTCAACAATTTATTCCATAGAATAAACTGTTATCTGGCCGTTCCACCGACAAATAAGGTTATACCTCAGATAGATGAGTTATTCGTCTAGTAAATGATACCTGACCATTGAAAAACAGAATAATTAGCTATCAGTTCAATAAACACTATTTGTTTGTTTATCTGACCATTGAAAAATCGGCCCTTAGTCGTTAAAATTAACTTTTAAAGTTGTGAAAAATGACTAAGAAAATGTCGTACTATTATCTAATCTGTGATTATACCTAATGCTTAAAACATTTTCGTGCCATTGTTTTCTAGGTGCGCAAGCGCAGCATATACAATTCAGTTTCATTATTGTGTCATTCAAGAATGTAGGTAGGTGTGTAGGAAATATCGACCGTAGTCTAGGTTTGTAAAGTGACTTAACTATTCACCAACAATTAGGTAACATTAAAACAAAACAAATCTAAAAATTTTTCATCAACGTTACGGCATAAAGGTAGGTACAAACTTAACTGCCATTAAATATGTAGGTATATCAAGATAGGGTTAAAGTTACGAAATTACAAATTCAAACAAAAATACTTTTAAGTGGTAATTTACTTTATTATATCAAATTTTTATTTTATTTATTTAGTGTAACCGTTCCGAAAACGGGACTGAGCAGTAGCGCACTTGTAGCGCCTCACTCAACTGCCGTCTTTGTGCTTCTTCACTCTACAAAACTTTAAGGCTAGAGTGAATAAGTACCTTATAGGTCGTTGTGCTCCATCTTAGACCACAACGTGGCTTAACGTCAAACGCCGAATTATTCGCCGAGTTAGGCGAGTTGGTTGTCAAACGCCGACCTATTCTACATAAAAAAAAAGTAATTATCATTTAGTTATTTCAGCATGACGAGACTAAAATTATGTATAGTTCAATTTCGCCATTAACTTATAACATAATATACACATCAACTCCTATGTCATTCTTCATAGTTATTTACTCTATACATTAAAATAATCTTCTGGTGTTAAGAGAACCATGTTCAATAACCCTTTATCTAAAAGAGCTTTCTAATGCTTTTCAGTCCGAAAATGCATTGCTTTGTGCTTCCACGCTTGCCTACAGATATTATGCTGTAAGCTACTAAGCTATCATCGCGATAGATTTACGAGTTGTCAATAAAGCAGATAGCGTGCCAGCAGCCCATCGATTGTAAACAAGTCATCGCAAACAGTTTAGTGATACTACAGTTGCTACTGAAATTTCAGTAACTTTTGCGGCGGGCTCAGATCAACCTAGAGGAAAAGATGGAACACTGCATTATATATCGCTGAAGACACTTCTTTTTAAACTTGTGTGCGTGGTAATGTTGTCATGAAAAACATTTACAATTGCACGAAAACTAATATTCATTCCCAAACTCTACGTTAGCCATTTCCGTTCTACTAGACAATCTTAGTAGATTTAATATTCTTAAAACTGCACATATTTGTAAGAGTTTAATGTTACAGCTTTTTCAATATTGACTTGTAAAAAAACTGCACAGTTTTTAAAAAGAACCTCAAAATGTAGCCCTGGCCTCACTTTTATAATGCACTATGTATGTATATTTATGTACACGATATTATACCTTAAACCAATGTCCATAATGTCGAGGTAAGAATGACCAAGCGAGTAGCGAATTTTTTTTGCGTCAATGAGTGCGTGTTGTGTACATATACGACAGTCGCGTAGTTTTTGGCTTCACCTAAATCATAAGCCGTGTGCCATCTTATCCTCTAGGTTGATCTGAGGCTGCGGGATGTTATGGTACAGATGTTGGTTGATGCAACTCTAGCAACTTTAAGTAAAATGTAACTCAACTCGCGACCAGCATCCAGAATATATTAACAATCATTCGGAAACGTTTCCGTTCGGATTCCAAAACTTTTAAACTCAAATTATTCGAACCTCAGTCCGCTTTTATAACATTTGAAGCGTGATTTATTCTTCGGATCGGATTTAAACCTATTCCAAAACGTACAAAAGTAGACTTAAATTTGAACAATTTGAGTTTAAAATTTGTGGGATCCGATAAGAAACGTTTCCGATTGATTACGAATAAGGTCTGGCTTCGCTCGGTACCTACACACCATTTGTAAACAATAATTGCACTTTTGGTGAAACCACATCAAAATCCGTTGCTTGGTTCAGGAAGTGTTAGCGGCTATACAGACAGACGCGGAAAGCGACTTTGTTTTATACTATTTGGAGATGCGATGATAGCCTAGTTGGAGAAAGGCCGCCTCACAAGCCAAAGGTAGCGGGTTCAAACCCAGCCGACGGCACGCACCAATTTGTTCATTGTGTGAACATAATGTGCGTATCGTATGTCACCTGCTACATGACTGGAGCCCGGTGTATGGCGACTGGCTCGCTTCCTGTCACATTTGGGACTGAATATCGTCCGGCGAAGTGTGGGTGTTGTATGTTGCTGAAAGGCGTGACGATATGTATGTATGTATGTATGTATTTGGAGATGTAACCAGTTTTTTGTTGAAACTTTATACATCGATAGTCGATACGTAAATATAGTTATGTAGCTATGCATAAATGTATAACTAGTGTTTCGCTCTGTGATGATAAAGTTTAGCGCTTTCGAAAAGCATTTGACAACTCAGAAACAGCGTGAGGCAATGATGGTGATGTAAAATGATGTCGATTTCTTTTACCATGGCCCATCTGTCAGTTTCATAATTCTTCTATGTGTGTGTGTAATATCATAGATAACGTTTTAGTAAGTAGGTGTGTTTAATTACTATCATTTGAATAAACTAATGAAGTAATCTAATGAATGGTGTAGAATAGTGATGGATGGTGATGTACAAGGTCAGAGCGGTGTCATACTGTCATAAGCGGGTTTTTAATCATAATAATATTATGTGCCTACCTATTTATCTATACATATAATTATATATATATATATACTATCCTATTTTCATGGTGTGATCCCGTTGTCATGAAAAAAGTTTTGGCTTACGTTCTTTTCATTGTACCAATAACTGTATTGTTGAAACAAATGTATAAAACGTAAATGTTGTCTGAATGTTTTTACTAAGCCATTTTATTTACCCTATTTCGAATCAGGTTTCTCGTCAAACAAAGGAAAATTAGAAAACTTCTCAAACAATTATGACCCGTAAGTATGTATGTACCAAGTAAGTAAATTGCTAGAGAAAGGCACTCTACTAAAAAAATTAACTCTACCAAAAGAAAATCACTCTACTAAAGGAAAGAAAACTACAATGAAAATTTCTTCACAACTTAAACTTATGTCACTATTTCCAAATTACCACCTCAAATTGCATAACAAGCAATTTATATTCATCATAATATTATAAAAAACAAAATTGAGATGCGTGACGTTGCCTGCTCTACTTATGCTCCTAAAATATTGTCATGCTCTGCTTTCCCCGGACAATGAGGTAGAGTCAAGATCCGCATAATTTTGACCCTATTACATACATTGCAGGTTTTAGCCCACTGTGCTGAGTGTTACGCAAAGGACAATGGCATTAGGTTGGATGAAAAAACATTGTGTGCTTCTCGACTCGTAGGAAGAAAAGTATGAGTTAAAGCATGTCTAGAGTGGCATTTATATTATCTTGGTCTACTTTGGTTTCCTTACGAAATCAGGTTAACAAGGATTGAGATTAACCTACATACTTTGATGCTTCCAACAGCAGTCGAATCGCATCTTTTTTTATTGTTCCAAAAAAAAAATTACATGCCAAAAATTACAAACCCAAATGGTTTTTCTTGGTGCTCACATCCACCACTCGCCTAAACTAAAAGAAAATTAAAATAAGAGTGTTACGCATTAGTTACTTTTACGCTACGCTGTATAAAAAGATAGATCTATTATCAACATGAACTATTTATTTAAGTAGGTACCTTACATAGTTATTCACAAAGTTCTTCCAAAGGATAACATAAGCTTATTAAGGCTCGGTGCGTCGCAATCAGATGCTGTTACATGTGTTCTTGTTGCAACATGGGCGTTTTTAAACATTGAAACTTTTATTGTTCTCAATGGGTTTGCGCCCATTTCTGGAGCATCAGATAATTTGACCATTTGTGGAAGGCTTACATTGTTGTCTATAAGGATATCTTAAGTCCTCACCGAATACGACCAGACTCAATCGGGCTTTATCTACTTGGGCTTGCATTGTAACCATAATACTCTAAGTACTTTACGTTGTGTCGTAACTTAAGTAACTTCTTTTCAAAAGCTAATTTACCAAACGTACTAACTACTGCTTGATACCAACTATTACATACATACATCGTCACGCCTTTCCTCCGATGGGGCTGGTATAATACAACATCTTCGCCACAAACACTTCGCCGGACGATATTCAGTCCCAAATGTGACAGGGGGCGAGCCTGTCGCCATACACCGGGCTCCAGTCATGTAGCAGATGACATACAATACGCACATATGCTTACACAATGAACAAATTGGTGCGTGCCGTCGGCTGAGTTCGAACCACTCACAAATTACAGTATTATCGCCACTAAGCATTATAAACATGTGAAAATACCAGGACAAATCAAGGGTACGAAGGTCGGTAAAAGTTGACACCAGTCTGGGGACCGGTTAAACTCAATTCTGACCCAAATTTTGTCTGAGGGTAGGAAAGGATTGCTGCACCGATTATGAAATAAATGCATATGAATGCAGTGAACGTTAAAAGTAGGTATTTTTAGCGAACCGTTCACGGTCATAGCCTAGTTCGGTCCTACGCACACTTGGTATTAATTTCGCAGTATGTCAATTTCTAGTAAAAACCAAATGTACCGAAAATACGTCTACACAGTTGGCTTCGGAATGTTAATTTATTTAGGAGTGCATTATGACAAACTTAAATGGTAAGTAAGTACCAAAAGTACTATTTTGTATTAAGGTCAGTCGTGCTTCGAAATAAGTTGTGTAGGTAAATGTGTTTAAAACTTGAAAATTTTGTATTTATTTTATTTTTTTAATTAAAGTACATAGTCACATTTTATACACTAAAGTACTTTAGGTTTAGTACGAGTTTTGATAGTTAACTTATTTTTTTTCGTTTTCATTTGGCGTCTTAAACCTATTTACCTTCATTCCTTAACGACTTCAACGTGCCCAAACGAAAACAAAAAAAGTTTGCGTAACTATCAGAACTCATACTAAACCCACTGGCAGGTACTTAGACACAAAAGATACGAGTGTGCGCTAAGCTTACTCTAGGTATTACATAGCTGTAGCCCCTGCCTATTCGTGCATGCCCGAGATATCGAATTCCTTAATAGTTTGTTTTACGGTTTAACTAAGTATTCAGTTTTAACTACCTGGATTCCTTAACTACAATGATGTAGTTAACTAGGAACAACATTGTTGGTTAAGTATGAAACTTTATTAAAAGGCGCATGGTACAGAAATAAATTTCAATACGTGGTACAAACACATAATTACCTATAGCTTATTTATAACGATTTCACTGGACAAGGTTTTAAAAATTTAAACTTTCCTAAAAATACAACCTATCTACCTACCTATACATTTTTTAAATTTAAATGGATATGCAAGATTCCAAGACAATGCGTTTCAAGCCTTTTTTCCTTTTTTAGAACCTAGAAGTCCTAGTCAGCTCATTCTACTAGGTTAGGTAATTTCCAAACCTTTACCCACTTCCATTTATCATCAAATCTAATCAAATGTAACTTTAGAAGAAATGGAAATCTTGAAAGTAGTACCACATTTAAATATTGTTTGCATACAAATCTGTTGACCGCTGGGTCACTGGTACGATGTCATGCATTAAATTATTCTACCTGCTACAAGAGTGACCTGGCGGAATTTAGATCATAATCGATTGATTCCGATTTTATCGATTATGGTCGAAATAATTTTAGGGTTAACACTTACCACTTACCTAGTAGATCAAATAGGTAGCTGTAGAATACAATACGTAGAGCACTACAATTAGTAACTGATGTTTGCCTTTTACAACATTATCATAATCATACTCATAGACGTGTACTCGTATGTGCTACCATTCAGTTATAATGTTCTAATAGAGGAAACACCGCTCTACATTTCGAGATTCCATTACACTTACACATAGGTAATAAGTAAATAATTATATCAAATATTTTACAACAAGTAAGTCATTTAACTTTTTTTTAATCATACGGAACCCTATCAGCATTTGAAACGTTTGTTTAATTTTATGGTATTTATGTTTCTAGTACAAAACCGCGTGTCAATGTTGTAACGTCTAGATAATTTTGGTAACACTTGTACTAGTATTTATTCTGTGGTAACCAGCGATGGTCAATCGAAATCGCCTTGGGCATCGGACAGCTTTCTCTGGACAAAACCGGATTGGAACGCACTACTTGCAGTGTATTTTACAGGCATTTATGGGCTTTAAGTCACTCGCCTAATAGCAAGTGTCAGGCTTGCCTATAGCAGTAGTTCCACGATTTTTTTGAAGTTCGATAGTTCAAAACTATGCGCGGTATTGCACTGCACTCGTCAACCTGGACAATTACTACATTTTACTGCATAATCCCAAAGTGTATTAATAACCTATTTTTTACCCATGGATATTTTTATATAGATTACTTACTCGTAACCTCCGAATTTTTAAACATATCTATAATCACGGCTTTTTCCCAGAGGTAGAATTTTCAACCCCTATGAAAGAAGCTAAAGCTTATGGTTTTTTAAAATCTATTTATCTATTCATTTGTTTAATTATCCAATACCGAACACTGACCGTTACATTTTAGTCAAATTGTAATAGTATAATCGATGGTTATGGAAGTACTAGAATCTGTTCCCATTCTCACACATTCCAGCCATCTACGGTTAGTACCTGCATTCCACTTTAATAAACAACACCTGCTATAATAGAACAGCCAACATCCGATAGCGTAATTACATTCTCCAAAAGAATATCTCCATAGTCATCGAGGTGCTAATTATTCTGTAAATAAGTTCCGGGCGCGGCGGCTTTCTCTTATTACTGTCATCGAGTGACGTCACCACACACACACGTGTTGGCTAAATAATTTTCATCACCCACTGCAAGCATATCGTAAATGCGAAAGTTGCTCCATTCTGTAACTGTTACCATTTCACGAATAAACGGCTGAAGCAATCTTAAAGTAATTTACAAGGACAAGGACGAAAATTGAGATGTGCGTGTGTGAGTGGTTCTCGGGAGCTGCGCGACGCGTGTAGTGAGTGCGCTAGAACTGGTTGTCCGCGACTAAGCTTAATGGTGTGCAATATCCTTGTGACCACCGTGGAAGTTGGTACCATTTTATATTATGCTCATTCGCCCGGTCGTTAAATAGATACATGTAATCGTGGAGAACTTTGAGAATGCCATGGAGCAGATTGAAACCAAAGCTGGAATTATTTACGGTCTGGTGAATACTTTTCTCCGGGCCCTAAATGATCCCAGCTCCACCAGTCTACCTAACTGGTTAATTTAAAAATAATTATAAATGTGATTATTAAATTAGTTTAGTATTTAAATAAATAAGGTTACGATGGGGCTGACGTAGACCTGTGGTCTAACTGTCCCTAAAAAATAAAGGAAAAAAAAAAGTAGCCAAAATTATCATTGTTTTGATGGTTTTTCTTGGATTATTTTGAAACCTCTTCTTGGAGTACTCTGAGAAAAACCCATAGTTACATGTCAACGAAGAAATTACTTTTTAAAAGAATGGTTTAAAGATAACTTTTTTGTTAGTACCTGATTACATGACCTAGGGTTAATTGATTTCACTTTCATATTGTGATTGACATGGTTCGAATTTTGACGCATAAACTTTTTATTAAAATATTACTTTTAACAAAAAACACCAGTTAATTTACAAAATTAGAGATTAGCGTTTTCCATTTTGAAAGCTTTAACCTGTTCCTGGTATAGGCGGTGCTTCTCTTCCAATGTTTTCAAAGCGCTTGAAGGACGCATTCCTCCCACGTTGACCATGAAGTTGATCTGGACTGGGGGGGCCTCGCGGCTCTTATCAGTGTTTATTCCTTTGTTTCTAGTACTCGATTTAGCTCTCCCTTGATATTGACCTTCAGATACTGGCATTCCTCTATCCTTCGACACTGGTTGGCTGTTGTTATTGCTTGGTCTATTATTATTAGTCATTTTATCTCTAGGTAGCAAAGGTTTCGGAATTGTAGATTTGCTCTTCCTAATATCAGCAGATTTCGAACAATACAGCTTGCTTAACATTTGTGGTTTTTGCTGCAAAGGTTTGTTCACTAGATAAGAGGCGTTAGGATCTTCTTTTTTACCTCGATGTTCTTTCTCTGTGCTTGAATTTCGAGTCCTTGGCAGTCTTTGTTCTTTGTCTCTTTTATCATTATCTACCTGCACCGTCTTTTTGTAAATTCTAACTCGATTTTCCATTCTTACTTTTTCTGAATACCTTTGAAGACTTCGAGCTCTGTCCAATCTAGGCTTGATCTTTTCCATGTCAGGGCCTAAGCCTCCGAGTTTCACGTTATCAAGAGGAGGATCTAGTGTGGCTCTCCTCGCGTGTCGTCGAGGCTGTGATACTTCAGAAATGCTTCTCAAGTTGTCTATCATCATATCATGAGAAGATTTGACAATGCCTTCAGCGTCTTCAGAACATGGTATTTCTTCATATGAGTTATCCATGTAATGGTCTTCTTGATCTTGAGTCATTAGTTTTTCGTAGTATATTTCGTTATATGACTCAGTGTTGTAGAATTCTGTTGAAGGATTGTTAGGTTCGTCATTGATACTTTCTCTTTCAGTGTCTCCGACTTCCGGTGATATGGAGCGTATCTCATGTTCAGTAGAAGTTCTCTTACACTTCTGATGAGGCGTTATCTGTTTGCGAAACATTTCTAAATAAGTCGTAGTGTGTCTATCTTTTTGTTTATTGATAAGGTAGGAGCTTCGCGCTTCAATCATTCGGTTGTTCGTCTTTCCTTGCCTGTGATCGCCTTTTTTATTTTTCTGTTCTTTTGGAACTTTCATTAGAACATCTTTTTCATAGAATGGCACCAGTATAGTATCGACGTTGTCCTCCGAACCATCTTTCATGGAAGTCTTTCTGTCAAATTCACCTTCTAAACTATCTGCAGATAAGTTACTACTGGAACTGGAATTATTATTTGGTTTGCTCATTTTTCGGGACGATATAGTTAATATTTTTCTTTTAATGTTATTTATATAATATGACGCATTCATTTCGGTTTCGTCAAAATTCGGGTCAAAATGACAGACACTTTTTTTTTACAATTGCTAAATAAGTAGGTAGCATTATTTACCTCAAAAAGTTTAATAAAGCTTTTTAATCTAAACATGTTTGTAAAGTCCTACTTATTCGTCGGCACTTCAAGAGGGTTATTCCAAATATAATATTTTTTAACGTGTCCAAAAAAGTATCTAAACAATAAGCAATAAGTTTCCGAACCCATTAAATTTTATTAATGTGGTTAATCCATCGAAGGGTTAATCTAATGCAATTTATCGTTTAGTTATCGATAAAAACTGGTCTGCGATAAAAATATAGGGTAGTCAAAAGTTATGGCACGTAGCACGCAGGGGGTAGGGTGTGCTGTGGTGACTAGCAGTAGTGACGTGAAAATGCACAATTCAATAACGGGACTGGCAGTTTTATTTATGCACTGAATTACATCTTATTGCTGTTTTATTGAAACTATATAGGAAGAATGGTATGATACGACGTACTGATACGGTTGCATACTGATACGAGTAAATCTAGTTAAGACGTTATTAGTAATTATTTTTGTAAAATGTCTAGATAGCAGAATGAATGTAGATGTGGGGTGTAAAGATGTCTGATCTACTCATGTCAGTGTAATCTCGATCTTATTTTTAACTTTTAGACTATCTATTTCAAATGCTATGAAAAATCATGTTTACAATACTTATTGATTAAAACAAATTAAACTAAAGTTCATAAAACTATGCCTATATAACAATGTCTGTAACATGTTGTGAAAATTCACTTTAGCAAATTGCTCCAAAACCAAAACATCCCAGTGAAAACCGGGACAGGACAACCAGGACAGCTACAAGCACTACTTGGCAGCTCGCCAAACGTCGAACGCGTAAATTGCTTTACACCACCGAGCGCGGAGTCGGGCGCAACGCTAGTGTTGGAAAGCTTAAAGAAAATTATTGCACGGAACACCACATATGAAAGCAATAAATATGACTCTTCGTAGGTAATATGTTATTATCTTATAAACTATATTCAAATATAGAAACTTTTTAAACTTTATATAAATGGGAGAAACTACGAAAACCCAAAAATGGATCGCATATTTTTTATTGTATGGTTGGTGCAGGGAGGAAACCGGGACTTATGGGATATGGTGGTGTGGCTGGCCACACCACCATTTGAGAGGTGTGAGTATCTACTGCCAGAGTGACTACAATTATAGAGTAGGGTAGGGTGATGAGTTGATTTGTAGTATGGATTGGGGTGAAGTGGAAGGATAAAGCTTATGAATGGAAATGGATGAGTGGGTTGTAAGTTTAAGTTTGTAAGAGGGAAGCATTGAACCTCGTTCTATTCATGGCAAGTCTGAGTGAGTGGGTTGGAGTTTTGTTTTGTTGGGGGTGTCCTGCCATGAAAGGGACAATGTCCAATGCCCTAGGAAGGAGTGAATTACAGAATATTCCTATTTTGCATAGGGCACACGGATCTTAATTACTATAATTCACAATTTGCACCATTGACTGTCTGAGTTAAAACACTTACTTATCTAATATTTTAGTAGACATTCGTCCACGATATACTGAGGTACAATCACAAAGAGTCAATGACAAAATAACACATAGCAATTTGTAAGCCTTTTATGGGGACAATCAGGCTGTCAAAAGAATATGGGATTTACCCTTGACCATAAATAATACGTGATGTGGAAAGTTTTCTGAGACTAATTACAGTTAGTTATGTAGGAAGTTATTAGAAGAAATATTTAGGCATCTATGTATCCTTCTCTTCTCTTTATATAACGAAAATTGAGATTTTAATACGAATACAGAATACCTACCCTATTACATAGGGCCACAATAAACAGAAAATAACAGCAGCCGGCTTTATTGCTAAAAATGTTTTTGAAAATTTATTTCGCAAGTGGATGTCAAAATAATGAATAAAGCGCGTCGATTCTGATTTAAAAACAATAACATAAGTTTCCAACGGTATCGGTTAAATAATAATCAACGAGAAACGTAGCCCAGCTCCAGACCACACAATAAAGTTTAAACAATTCACAACCGAAATTCCAAATGATAATAATTTAGTTCAGCACCCATAATTTTCTGCTAGTGCAGCGCATACTAAATACAACCCAAAATATAGTTGGAAAATGGAGACACCATCGTATTTCCTGAACAAAACTTACAGCCGTCGGTGTGAATTTTTAGTTCCATCATTTAGTCAACTGTAGATTTAAGTCGGTCGCTTTGTTACTCGGCTGGACTACTGGGCAACGCAAAAGATAGGGCGGATTCAGGACAAACTCACCCCCTCTCCCCCTAACGAGTCAGTGAACAGGCGTTTGGGTTGCAGTAGATAAACGGATTTCGTCGACCTCGTATGTCATACTTCAAAGACCTTGACCAAAGAATGTTTCTATATAATTTATCTAACACAGAACACATTTTGATGTGGGTTTGTTATGCCATTTCTATCGCAATTTTTGGCTGAGAGTATTTAAATCTGGACTTTACAACAGATTAAAAAAACGGCGTGGAGCTTATTACCTTTATAAAAAAATATTCGTACTGAAACCATTTTTACTATGGAGACAGCCCTGCTATCGAGAAAAACATCGATTGCTCCGTAAATGAAAGCCTATTTAAAAGTAGTATTAATAACTATAATCTCTTAAACTTCAGCAAAACTTACAAAAAGGACTTATTTTTCACAATAATTACTTAATTTAAGATTAGTGTAGCTTAACGAATCAATTTCAAAGATCAATAACCGGTATTAGCATTTAAATTAAATATTTTAAATAATGTCATAAAATCGATCATCGTTCTAAATGCAGCGGCGTCGTGTAGGTGTTAACGTTAAGTGATGTCTAGGTGTTAAGGCCGTCAGGGGCTATTGTTAGTAGTTAACATGTTGTAAGCTTATCAGATGACCGCTAAACGAATTGGTTTCATTCATAAATGCTATTGTTTACGGACGGTTTGTAACTTACCTACGTTACAATTACATACGGTTAAGAACAGGCCGTGAGATCATTAGAGGACTGCGAATCAAAGCCACTACATACTACTTTTGATCGATGACGTCACCACGGTACGTCATGACACTCATGACCGCAGAATTCCAGCAATACAGAATAAACCCAAATTCAAATGTCAAGAGTGCTGTGAAGTGGTTATTTTTAATTTTTTATCGCAGTCCATTTGAGTGGCGATGCGCACTCTACTAAGTATTATGGATAAGTAGCTGCGCCTAGCCTAACTGCTAATCCAGTTATGATAATAATATTAATACAGTTTATTTCATTCAAAGTTACAAAATACAGATATGTACATACTTCTGAGGACTCTTTTTAAGCTAATAGAGCTTGTGCTAAGAGCCCCCGCTCTTTCTTATTATAATACATCATTTTGTTACAGGGCGTGAATGCGTGAGTGTGTGTGTGTGTATGTGTGAGAGAGAAAGCGAATTTATAACCGACTTTATAAAAGGACTATGTATGTTTGTTACCACTTCATTAATATTTTAAAGCACAGTTAATAATTAAGTATAAAACGATTTAAAAAAATCCAATTTTTTATTTTGTTTTTATTACTTGAGTTATCTATCACTTTGCCAAATTTAAGCCAGATCTGTTCAGTAATCAGTCGTTATACAATAGCGTTTTTTGATTTTTCATTGAGCAACAAACATCCACACTTTCGCATGCTTGTTCAAGCTTTCGCATTTATGATATTAGTGTGAAGTGTGACTATAAACCCTAATATACCATCTGTGTTATAAAACTCCGGGAGATAAAATATGTTAAGAGTTTTAACATAACAAAAACATTGTACTGTATGAGCTTTCTAAAAGTCCGGTAGTAAGTTCTTATCTATAGGCCAAGTGGCTAGCCTTAGTGTCAGATTTTTAGGGCACCTGAAAGTTTACTGGTACAGGGCCCCGGAAATGGGAGACAGACTAGGGGGCCAATATCCCCTAAAACCAAACGGCCTCGCACTTGTACTACCTGCAGGGCTATTCACAACACTATTCGGAAACGTTTCCGTTCGGATTTCAAAACATTTTAAACCTAAATTATTTGAATCTCAGTATATATTCATAAGTTTTTAAACGTGATTAATTCGTCCGATCGGATTTATTTCGGATAACGACTTTTAATTTTTTGAATTTCGAACAGAAACGTTTCCGAATGGTTGGAATAGCCCTGCAAGTCCCCACTAAGGCCGGGTCCAGAGACTGAAAGAAGGGAGTGGCCAAAGAAGTTTACCTCCCCCCATCATGAGTAAGCTTGCCCCTGCACTGTTATATTAGATGTAGTGTTTGGCTAAGTCTGTAGCTATCTAGTCAAACAGGTTACATGTCAAGTTTTAAAAGTAGTTAGGTGAATACAAAACATTGAACTTAATCCGATCCAAGCCGTGCCAAAGACAGTTATCGCTGGTCATCGCTAGCCATCAGTGGCATTTGAAAGGAACCGGAAAGCTAATATGTAGCGATGTAGCACTGTGGGCTCAACATGGCGTAACTCTAAAGGTGAACTGGTGACGCAGTGACTTGGTGATCCCAGTTAGGAGTGCTCAAGGACGCTGGGCACTGCTTAGTGACATTCTTTAGCTTCTTAATCATCGCTGGCTTGAAATGGGAAATGGGGCTATCTAATTTGCCTCTAGAAATGACGTCAACAAAGATTTTTCATGACGATAATTGGTGTCAATTTTATTGTTCAAATTGGTTTATTGATTCATTTATAGCCAAAAGCTCGAAAATCGCCACCATTAGCTAAAAATGGAATACCTACTAAATTGAATTAACTTTGACAGGTCGAAAATTTACGTCTTCAGCCAGTTTGCATTCTGTGCGGTGTTTAGCGGCAATTATTTAATAATAGAAATAAATAAATATAAATATTCGGGACACTTGAACACACGGTCGTCTGACCCGAAACTGAGCAAAGTTTGTACTATGGTGGCTAGAGACTGATATACACACATATTTACTTTTAAATACTTTTTATGAAATAGATATAATCACCCAGACATAGAACAAACACAAATGTTCATCACATGAATGTTTGCCCTAGGTGGGAATAGAACTGACGCCCGCCCCCTAGCTCAGAAGGCAGGTTCACTACCGACTGAGCCACAGAGGCATTCAAATGTGAAACCAAATGCATTAATTTTGTATGCTTCTATGGGATACAAAGGATTTCATTGTAGAATTTTCATTGCTTTTCAGTTTTCTGTTTCCTATCAGATGACAGTGGTAGGTAAACAACAACAAAGTAATCGTCTGTTACAATATTTACTTTTTGCTATTTAATGATATTCTCAAATATTTTGATCACGTATTGATAATTTATCATTCGATTGGTATGAGCCCAATTAGATGTTCCACTGACGTCCATCCTGCTATAATTCACATGTTGCGTAGCTTACGCATGTAATGCCAATCCAATGCCAAAAGCTGTTGGCCTTCTAGAAATTAGATGAACCTGGTTGAATGTTAATTCCATATTAGAAGACATTAAGTTATGTTTAATGATGATTATGCATCATTTATATTTTTAGCAAATTTTTAGTCTGTCTCGGTGTTAGATGTACTGACAGACCTACAAAATACTAGCGTTAGTTTCCAGATGGTAATCACTTTCAAATTTATATTTATTGGTGAGATTAAGTTACTCCATCCCATCACCACCACTCAAAATAATTTGACGCCAAACAATTAATTGCGGTTATTTAATTTCGCTAACCAAGGTTTATGTAAATGTTTACGTAAATGTTAACTATTATTAGTTAATTTAAAAATAATAAATGTCTATTGCTAAATTGAAGATATTACTTAGTTAGGTTGTAGTTATGATACTTTTTATGGCGATGGTTTGACGTCATAATCGGTAAAGTTGAGAAATGACAATGAATGGCAGGCACAGCCGAAAATGACAATGAATCTTTAACAAATCATATACTTACCTCAAAGCTATGTCTAGTCACATTAAATCTATAACTAAATAGACTTTGTACCTAGAGCTTGCCTATAATTATGATTTATTCTCAAATAACATTTACATAGACATATTTTTAAAGCCAACCTTCCTTCTTTACATGTTTGACACCAACACAATTGTACATGGAGACCGATACAGCTAAACTGAAATTATTACTTATTGCATTCTTTTCAATGACTCAAAAATCATTTTTATTACTTATTGCATAGATAGATTTACAGTACACACATATCTCATAATAATATCGTCACGACTTTCCCCGAAGGGGCTGGCACGTCGCTGCCACATAGATATGTACATTTGCATGTCAAATTAAAACCAAATATAAAAATGCTTATCTACAATTGGCAACCAGACAAGCAAAAGTGGAACAAAGAAATAATCTACGAAAAATAAAGAAACATTGTCTTGTCCGAACTAAGGCTATAATAAAAAAAATAAATAAAAAAATACAATTATTTTGCTTTATTTTGATCCGTTTTATGTACTGTTTTGAGTGTCTGGGTATAGTGTAGTATAGTAAGAGCATAATAAAATCTAAAATATTAGAAATGCCTACAAGTAGGTAGGTATAGTAGTATACTTATGTATATGACGCTCTTGTCTAAAACATGTTTACTGACCTATGCCAACCAAAACAAACTATAAAATGTTCTGAACTGCATTATGTTGCATACAAAAGAACAAAATAATGTGCGCCAGAATGTCATGCTAGGTGAGGCTAGATTTTACGATTCTATCATAAAAGGCTATTTATATACACATGATTTGAATGATACACATGATAGGCTATTTTCAGATAATGTGCAACGTGATTACGTGTATACGATATCCGAATAAGTAATAAATGTCCTTATAATTAGTTTTGGAGCACTCGAGTAAATAAATATTTAAATAATTTTTACTACATCGAACTTTAATAAGCATCTGGAATATGCAATAATACAACAACTAAATCTACTATAAATGACTTAACAGCAGATTGGCAACTTAAAAGTCTTAAATGATCTGCACCAACAAGCTGCAGTAACTTACAACAAATATCTATATCTTCACTAGATATAAAAATAGTCAAACAATTTAACGAATCCGACCTCCAAGAAGACAGTCTTGCAAGTAGATTAGGTGCATTAAGAAAACGTTACGTGGACAGAAACTAACGGTACCCATTGTCGTCCTAATTGACACTATTTCATGGAACCTTGGCCCACATGGCAGTTTGACTGGACTATCCTAATTTGTGTCACCTTGCCGGACCCACTGAGTTATAAATAAAGTACATATGTGTAGGTAAGTATAAAGCAGATAATAACCATTGTGAAAGTCAGGTATCTACGCAATTAATTAGTAAGTAATTAAGAAACCCAAAAAAATAACAATTTTAATATTGTTTAAATTTCTTTGTAGGTACGTGCAAACGACATAAAAAACGTTAAAAAACATGAGTGTACAGCACATACATAGGTGACATAGGTATACTCACTTACGTAAAACATAATGTCGTAGACGAACGAAAGCTTAAGTCAAGTTTAGTTCCTCCGTAGAACTGTTGTGATTTAATTTCCAAATAGCCCAATGAGAAGCATACCAGTTACTAGTTTTAAGCAGATAGTTGTGACCGTGACGTTTTAGTTTATGATAATCTTCAGGGAAATCTTCAGTAGTAAAAATCAAATTAAGCAGATCACATACTCAATAATCAATCAACATAGTAAGAAAAACATTCAGGCTTATTAGCAACCTTATTCCTTGCTACTTACAAACCAAGATAAGTCGTTTACATCCATCAAAAGTTCAAGTTCGACTCAAAGATGTTTTTGATAGATTGCTATTTCGAAACAGTGTATAATCTTTGTGAACATTGTACAACACTGTAATTTAGTTATTTCTTTTGTAATTTGAACGTGAATAGAGACGATTTGAGTATAGGTACCAGGATTTAGACTCATAATGTTCGTGTGAAATAAAATGTAGGATCAAAATCGAACTTCTGCGACTCTACGTTTTTACTAATATACCTACGCTAGTACACTAGTGTACCTATACTAGTACATTACTCCTAGTACTATAAGTAAATATTTCCCAACTTTTATATTCTTCCTACCTACTTACCTTAGTTACGGTAGGTATAGATCAGCATTCCAAGATCAACATAGGTAATTAGTAAACAATGTATCTCACAATTGTTCGATAAGTATCTGTTAGGAAACTCTTCATTAGGTTGCGAATCTCGATCGCTGTTGTGAGATCTTCCATCTGATAGACGAATATTGGCAAACAAATAACGATACGATACCTATGTCTTATGGTTTTATCCGTACTTTACAAGTTTTCCTTCGCTTTCCAGAAAATGTTAACACACCGGATGTTAGTAATCTCGGTCACTGTTGCAAGATCTTGATGCTGCGGCTCACATTGGATTTAACTTAGGTCCAAGCTTTATGCTCAATTTGAAATGGACAATATTAAACCTTAATTCCTGCGTGACACGTTGGCTTCAAAATCAACTTTGTGTCCAAATATTCATCCACCCATTGGTGTTTTGAGTTCAAGAATTTGACTGGAGCAAGCATGACCAAAATGCAGGTAAAAATGTTTTAATTTCTTTATGTTACTCCAAGGTTTCTGGTTTTACCCGCTAATTTCAAGATTTTCTCAATTTCCGGGAAGCATAATATTATATGTTGAGCACTAGCAACATTATCAGTAGCTATATCAAATCAATGATGCAATTTGTCTGTACTTACTAAAGAGTTAAATGGTAAGTACATAGATAAACACAAGTTTTCGTATTTTCATGTATGATTAAAAAAAATTGAATACATACATCCAAAGATACAACAAACATTCAACATACATTTTTTCCCATAGGCGTAGGAAAATACCACTTCTCTCCACTTGCAACGATCCTGTCATAGGTACATCCTTCGCTTGTGCTACTTCTATGAGTCTTTACCGATTTGATCATTCACGTTCGCCTTGTAAATCTGTTTCGCCAATATCCTTTTACTCATTCTCATTATTTCCATTTCATATCCATTGGTTTAAATTAAATAATATAGTCACTTAGGTACAATGAATGTCCAATTATACAATGCAAAAACTAACATTGTGCAACTGATTACTAAATAACCCACCCCTAATCGCTCTCGGTGCGAATGTGCCCAAGAGTTGCGATCGAACCTCTGCACCAGGAACAAACTGAAGCGCGAGTCACCACCCCTACCCGTGAGCCTCTTCCCAATTTCCCTGATAAGGCTTCACTGCTCAACTGCCCATGGTCTCCACGGCAATGGAAACGAAGCGGTAAAGCAGACCCATGGTGGCGTACCTATGCGTCTTTTTTAAACTTAATTAGACTTGAAATATATGTATATTGAAATATAAACTGCCTCAGTGGCTCAGTTGGTAATGAACCTGCCTTCCGAGCTTGGGGGCGTGAGTTCGATTCCCACTTAGGGCAAGCATTTATGTGATGAATATTTGTGTTCGTTTTATGTCTGAGTGTTAATATCTATTTAAGTATGTATTTAAAAATATCTAAGTATGTTTATCAGTCTCTGGCTGCCATAGTAAGTACAAGCTTTGCTTATTTTGGGGTCAGGCGACCGAAAAAAAAACATTGAAAATCGAGTTCAGTTTAGTTAGAACATACCTCTAAAAGAAAATACTCAAAGATGAAAGCAATAACGAAGTACACCTAGCAACAATATAAGTAACAAATGTTCACCTCGCCACAAAACGACAAACTAATTGAAAGACCGATCAGTCGATTCGAAAGCTTGTTGTTAAACAATGCTCGATTAGCTAAGAGCCGAACTTGACCCACATCCGCTTCACGCTTTGTCGATAATGGCGATTATAGCACTGAATATCTTACTACTTTGTGTTAATCGCTCGGGATAAATTAAATGAATAGAACATTCAAGGGATTCGATTGAATAGATTGTGTTCAATAGTCGAAAATGTACCGTATGTACAGGCAGTTACAAAAACCCTGTTGGATCCTAAGTTATCCAGGTACACATACTTATAAGTATTCATGCAAAAATAGCAATAATGAGCACGTTAAAAATAGCAAGAGTTAAGTTTAACAGCCGGTTTAAGAACACAAGAAACTAAGAAAACCTTACAAAAATATTAACAAATCTGTATTATTTATTGGCGGCTTTTATACTAATAGAGTAGCGGAACGACGCGAATAGTTTACAAATAAAACCGACGCGATAAGTGTCTGCGTTCGCGCTTTCAGTAGAGCGGAGCGCGATGTGTGTTCAATTTTTTTATAGTCAATGTTTAATTTAAAATAGCAGAATTGCATCCTCCAGTCGATACTGTATGCACACCACGCGAATACAACAGGGTTTTTATAACACTCTGTATAACGTACATGATGAACACGCAAATTTATGTTCAATGTGAGTATTTGAATCGCTATACCTAATCTCGTACTTTATACACTAAGTTGTGGCTCTGTGACCTGAAGACTTCACAAAAATGCTTTCAAATGTCCGTCCGGCCGGCGTCTGTCCGTCTTTCTCGGTGGCTCAGTTGGTAGTGAACCTGCCTTCTAAACTTGGGGGCGTGGGTTCGATTCTCACCTAGGGCAAACATTTATGTGATTTATTTACAGGTCACATTTCTCAACCAATACTTAGATCTAAATTTGGTTATTCTAAGCAATTACGAATACCTAATACAATAACTACCTACTCGCTTTTTCAATGAAGATTTCCGAAGTAACTGAAAATAAAACAGCTGCAAATAAACAGTAAAAAGTAATAGAATCTATCAGTAAACTAGTCTACGATTAGAATCGACCTTCGCTATTAAAAGCCTTGTTCATCAACGTAACATCATACCAGAACAATGGTCAACGGATATTTCGTTCACTTTCACTCTCAAAGAAACACCAATTCCGATCTACTTCCAAAGCCGGAAGGGCGAAAATCGCGTGACAAGTTCACCAATACGCTGAAGCTTGTTTTACAGTTTGTACGATAAATAAATTGGGTGGCGAGTGAAAAACAGCCATAATACAAAGTGAGAGTGTTGGGACTATCAACGTAACGAAGTGGGTGCGACTATTACGCTTTAATGATCTCTAGACACGGATACTATTTTTAAAACGTAGGGTCGACTGGGGCAAATACGTCTGTGGGGCAATTGCGTCTTTCAAAAATTTCTTTTACATCTTTTTTTAATATTTAGTTGCCATAATTTGTACAAGATAGCGTTACTCGTAGACATCTTACATCTTTTTTTAAATATTTAGTTGCCATAATTTGTACAAGGTGGCGTTACTCGTAGAAATCTTACATCTTTTTTTAAATATTTAGTTGCAATAATCTGTACAAGATGGCGTTACTCGTAGAAATCTTACATCTTTTTTTAAATATTTAGTTGCAATAATCTGTACAAGATGGCGTTACTCGTAGAAATCTTACATCTTTTTTTAAATATTTAGTTGCAATAATCTGTACAAGATGGCTTTACTCGTAGAAATCTTACATCTTTTTTTTAAATATTTAGTTGCAATAATCTGTACAAGATGGCTTTACTCGTAGAAATCTTACATCTTTTTTTAAATATTTAGTTGCAAAAATCTGTACAAGATGGCGTTACTCGTAGACATCTTACATCTTTTTTTAATGTTTAGTTGCTATAATCTGTACAAGATGGCGTTACTCGTAGACATCTTACATCTTTTTTTAATATTTAGTTGCTATAATCTGTACAAGATGGCGTTACTTGTAGTTGCCTAATTCGTAGAGAGTTTGTCAGTAATTCTCAAAAGACGCAATTAACCCATTATTATGCCCCAGTTGACCCTATGTACCAATTTTACTTCGAATTCGAAGGGGCATTATGAACAATTTTTGTTCGTAATGCCCCTTAATAAAATACGTTGTTTAGTCTCGATATTGTTAGATATTTACCCTCTTAGCGATAAACGTTGTACGGCCTCGGAATACCTATAAAGTGTCTTCTTTTTCGTTCGAGTTTGAAAATCGAAAAAAAAAAAATGAAAACCAAAAAACACTGTATAACGTATAACTATTCCTAGGCCATACCACAGAATAAATATAAGCTATACATACATAGTTTATTAGTAAAGGGGAAGTTTCTATAACAATCAGTTAGTTAACACTTACGAGTAGAACTCAAAATCAATGGAAATCTGTCTAATACATAATATTTATTTTACAAGAAATCTGTTACGAAAAAAACTGTGTGAAACATATTTTTATACTTTAATATGTTGTGTAAATGGAGTGCTTTACTGAGACTTTCCCATTTAAAAAAATATATATGCCTTAAAATTGTATGAAAAAATAAATACTTACTCTTATTGGAATTTCCTTGATAATAAACTTGATCATGCGACAACAAGCCTCAAACGAAACATGCAGATCTTCACCATACTAAAAAGGAAATCCCGCAATTTTAAAATTGCCCATAAATATTGTAATTCACCAACTATTTTAAAACAACCTTCACAAATTAAAAGATTAATTTCAACTCATATGACAAAGGCTGTTTATATATTTATTATATACCAATTTCGTCGCCTTCGCAAATATCTTGAATGTTATGGTGAATCACAATGAAATCCAAAATTTACTGTATAAAATGCTTGTAGCGTAAGTTACTGCATGAAGTGTAAATTATCGAAATTTAAGGCCCCGTATTACACGAAATCACGAAAAACAAGTTCTTTTTTTGCGCCTAGTTTGATATGAAGAATTATGATGATAAGGTGCAAAAAATATAGCTGGTAAAAGAAACAATCAACTAAAGTTTAACCGAAGTACAATTTTGAAAATCATTCTAATTTTGGAAAAAAATAATCATAAAAAGAATCTTCTTTAAAAAACAAAGAGTTAAAAAAGTTCTCTAAATTTTCAGCGATTACCACCTTTTTTTTCGATTATTAAATAGCCAGATTAGTTCTCTAAAGTTTAACCGAGCAACAGACTTATTGTTATTTGTGTTCTTATTACGATGAATAGCAATAAAAAGGACAAAAAAAAAAAAAACTAGGCGCCGATCTCATTTTGCCATAAAAAATGATTTATGATTTTCAACTCTAAATAAAAGCGGGTTACATAAACGTATATGTCGGTAGATAATCGTGGATTGACCGAGCCTTAAGAATATTTGTTGTTTCCTCTTTTATATTTTCGCAGAGGCAAATTTTACCTATCATAATTAAATTGTAAAAAGCTGATTATCACGATTGTTTATTTTGGGTAAATAATAATTATTTTCCCTTTAATTAAGTACATAAAATATTTCAGTTTCTAGTGTCGAACAATTTCAATCCGCTAGTTGAGGTAAAATAAATATAAAAAGGTAATAAATATATTTTTATGTAAGTACTTATAAATAAGTACATTATTACATTATTTTAGTCCATTATTTTTTAACTTATGTTATTTATTCCAGTGTACCATATTATACTAGTACCTATGTGTTTTGTAAAATATTCGTAAGTATTTAGTTACACGTGTATTAAACATTTTGCTAGCCAATATTAGTTTTAATCACCCATCTCTTAAATATCAGTGACCTCTTAATTATTCTGACGGAACGGATCGGCGACAATTTTTAATGTAGTAAAAGTATAAATATAGTAGTTAATAACAAGGTTTCTATGGGTCCTTATTTTAATATCGGCTTGTTTTACTGGTTCAAAATTTTGTGATAAATAAGGTAAGTATTTTTTTGAAATTGATACATATTTATTAGGTTAAACTAACAGGTACTAAAAGTTGTCTAATATGTAAAATTAGCTATTTCCAGCATTTCGACTGTTTAATAATGAATAAAACATGAAATCATTTACGAGGATAGTGTAGCTGTAGCTCTTTAACATTAAAAGACATTTCTGTTTTTTAAATTCCAATTATATATTTTAAGAAAATAACACATTTAATAAAGTACTTATTATGTATGTTATGTATGTATAAAGTACGTATTTAACTAAACTATTGAGTTTTATGGTGTTATATATAACACCATAAAACTTAATATTATAAATACAAAAATCAGTTTGTTTGTTTCTTACGCTTTCACACCTTAACCGTTCAACTGATCACCATAAATTTTTGCAAACACGTTGTCAGGGGTATACAGAAATCAACATAATTATAGTCCCTGTCAGGGGTACAGGTACAGAAAAGAACAAATGGTACTCGTACCTACTTTTTAGCCGCTGGTAACAACGCGGGGCTCAGCTAGGAACTGAAACATAATATATTATGTATTAAATATATTTATTTTACAAAGTATTAGTTGGTTATTCATTACACACATCGCGCTCCGCCCTCCTAAAGCACCGACGCAGCTTCTAATCGCGTCGATTTCATTTGTAAGCTATTCGCGTTGTGCTACTTTCTTAGAATAAAGCCGCTAATATTAATGATACAGGTTTTTTTTAATATTTATAAATTTTGCTTTTTTTCTTGCGTACTTAATACGATCATAACTCTTGCTATTTTTAACGTGATTTAACGTGACCCTTTATCTCAGGAACGTGTTTAGGTATCAAGCTTAAATTCATATCAAATACTCAGGTCTACTGTCTTTTGAGCTAAAAAAAAACAAACTTCTAAGCCAACGCAATCGAAAGATAAAGCCGTTTATGCTGCAAATTTTCGACACTCGCAAGGGAATCGGTACTTCCCGTGAACTCAGAATCTTGAAATTTGGTACGAAACAACGTCTCATAGCATAGATAAAGGAAAAATTGCCAAAAGCATCCTTTTTGTGATTACATCATACAAACAATTATTTATAATAATTTTAAACTTACTACCCCTTTCCTAATGAATATCTACCTGTTTGTACGGAACCCTAGGTGCGCGTGTCCGACTCGCACTTGGCCGGTTTTTTTTGTATTTTTGCGTGAATACTTATAAAGGTGTGTTCATATAACGTATCCTTCAATTATACAACAGGGTTTTTGTAACATGCAGTAAATTTAGAATACTCGTATTCTTGTGGTAATAGCTACTTACTGTGGAATAGATAGGTATAGATAGTAATAAGTAGTAAGTTGTAAGCCACTTTCGTAACTGGTTTGGCTCGGAAGCTGTTTTCGTTTTCTATCATTGTTATACACGTATTTGTTCCGCGTTTTTGCTCGGGCACGTTTGATAAAAAGTTTTTGTGCTTTTTCGTTGTATAACTGCGCCCCGTGGTTTCGCCCGCTGTTCTTCAAAAAAATTTAAGCTATTTGCATTTTTATTTTTACTCAAATTCGTTAAGCTGTTAAGTATAAAGAAGTAACGAGCAGCATATAAGTAGGTATAGTCATATATGTATACTATGCACACTAATTCAGAAATGTTCGCCAAATGATTTACCAGATAACTCTTGTTATATTTTGACAATTTGTATATCTTATTGTAGATACTTACTATTATTTATATTGTGCCTTACATCACATTACTATTTTTTCTACATAAATTAAGGTTTTAGATTAAAATACCAAAAAGCCGTAAAATCAACGAACTCATAACTCAAATATAACCGTATATTTTTTACAAAATCACTAGCCGCAAATCATTGAACTTGCTAGTAATAAATTTTGTTTTTATAGGTTTTTTTAGGTAGGTTCGTCGACCATTTCGTTTGGCTCTCACGGATAGTGTCAAGTCAATGATCTTATCAAATACTAGATATTGTTGATAAACTTTTTTACTAAAATGTAAATAAGTACAACATTACAAAATCAATGCAAGGTTCTATTATTCGTCATCAATCATCATTACAGTCTTTTACGTGCCAGTGCAGGGACACCGACCTTACTCTACCTCGAAGGGTTTATAGTCGTTATCCACCGCGCTGCCGCACTGCGGGTTGGTGGATGCTACATGTCTTTCAAATTATTCTTCTAGGACATGTCGGTTTCCTCACGATATTTTCTTTCACTGTAAGAGCACGTGTCAAATATAAACATTTCTACGAAAGAAAATTTCAATGGTGCACGGCCAGGATCGAACCCACGATCTCAGCATCGGAAGGCGTGGTCGACATACCAACAACACGCACGAAACGCTTTGGTTCCTCATTTCTTATACGGACCGCTAGAGTGTGGAATACTCTGCCAGTGTGTTCCCTGACACTTATAACCTGGGTGTCTCCAAGTCTCGAGTGAATCGGTTTCTTCTAGGCAAGCGTGCTCCATCGTAGGCCGCATCACTGCTTATCAGCAGGTATGTTAGCGGCCAAACGTAAGCCTATTAAGTTACAAAAAAAAATCGATCTACTCATACGTAAACTCATTTTTAAAAGTGCCTTAATACTTCCGACAAAAAAAACAATGTAGTTAAATTGGTGGATACATTGTACCTTGATCACTTCCTTTTTTAAACAATTCAAGGCCCTTCTACTAAAGTACCCTGATACTTCATGCCCTGCAATTATACCTACAATTATACAAAACAGCAACTATCTCATTTCCGTACATTCTATTTTATAGCCGTGTATGAGTATGTAGTATCCCTACCAGGATCTATTGTGTTCAGAGAATGGTTTGCAAACAAAGATCTGGATTTATGCAACAAATGCCCTTCTCATATTGTCAAGATCGTTAGGAACTACTGTTTGTTTGATGGCCAAAACATGAACATAATTGACGAAGGCTGCGATCAAGTGTAAGGGAGAGATGGTACGAAAGCCTAAAAATGGACCGCATAAATTAGGTACTGCACACAATTCATCGTAGTCACAAACATACGCAACCAGTCGCAATAGTGATAATTAATATTGTTGTCTCGTTCTCGCTATAGTCACTTGTACGTCTCTCTATCTTTGTTATTGATAAACGTAACATACACGTAACACTGTCAACGCAGTTGGTATAGTGTCCGTTTGGCTTGTAGTTGTATTGGAATCACACGCTGTGTACCAGAAATTAGACTGGTGCCGTTTCTTTCTTTTATTATTTCGAGGACAAAGGTAACATTTTTGTTCAGCTGCAATCTTTGAGTAGTATAACAATAAAAATAAGCATAAACAAGTTAGAGAGTAAGATTTATGATTTATAAAACAATAATAAACTTTGTAAATGCTATTTGATTAAACGTGAAGTATTATGTTATCTAATATGTAAGTTTATAATAATATTCTAATTCGTATTCCTATAAACTTAGAAGACACTGACATCGACTTGAATAACTTTAATAGGTATAAGGCGATGACCTGCATGTTGTTCAAAATCATTGACCTGTAAAAAAAACATTGATAAATTAATAACAAGTAGCCGTGATGTTATTTTAATGATACCCATTTACGAAATGCCAAAATATTCTAATGGCCATAAAATACAAAATAGTTTTAAGAATTTCACTCCTCACCATCAATTTATTATTTCTATCAAATTAGTGTTAACATAAATTGTTATATTATATTGGAACTACAGGTTTGAACTGACTTTTTTGTAATCACAGAAGCGAGAAGCAATAATTTATGTTTATTTCTTTATACTGGACGATTGACTTAAGAACATTTTGTTTAGTCCTAATTTTCTTCCCCGAGAACGAGGAAACCAGATAAAAATGACTTCTATCCTTTCCATTACCTTATTTCTATTCATACATTCCCCAACTCTTCAAATACTGATTGGTACAGTCATTTTTATCTGTTTCCCTTTCTCCACAGACTTCCAAGAGCTGGCGAGGCAGAACAAGATCACGAAGCAGATCCTCGAAGCGTACATCCAGAAAAAGTTAGGTCTCCGAAATGGATCAGTGAGAGCGCCTTCCATATCTGAAATACTACCAATGAAGACGTTCAATGAAAGCAAGAAGAAGGAGGAAAAGGAGCCTGAAGAAGATTATCAGCAGGATGAAGAACAGACGGAGGAGGGCCAGGAAGGGCAGCAGGAGTATTCGGAAGATGATAGCTTGCAGAGCGTGGAGAGTGAGCAGATTGACTCCATCTACAATGAAGGTATGAACACGGTTACTTGACAGGGTTTTGATAAAATAAACTACTTAGTATCTCTGGATGAATGTAGGTAAAGACTCTGAAAAGTAATATTATATTATTGCTATCCAATTTAGAGATAACTTTAAAATTCAAATCCAATATATTTAGATTTTTAGACATAAAAGATATGTACCTACACACATGTGTAAGTACAGCTAATATAACGAATTTAAACATCGTCGCGATATCAAATGAGAACGACGTGATACGAGTAAGTAGATAAATAGCAAAATTCCGACACGCAAAAACAACCCCAAAGATGACTCTAATATATTTAAGGTAATTTAGCAAAAAACTCGTTAAAGGCAGTACCACCAAAATATTGTAATTTTCGTAACTACTAAATTGAACTTTGCGTGACCAGTATTTAGGTGGTATAGTGTAGAGCACGCTAGTTATTATGGTAGAGCTGTGTAGCCATCCGAAACATTGAGGCGCCGTTTACTAGAACGCAAATTAAGGCCAACACACTAAAGTACCCTTCATTTTGCCCTTTAGTTAACCTAAAACCACGAATAAAATTAAGTGCTAAACGGAATCTGTATAAACCTTAACAGCTATGATACTAAATGCATAGTTTTTTTTTAATCTGACAACCTTTTTTCTGTAGTTTGAGAATACTGCGCCAAGCAGTTTCACTCGTTTTTTAAAAGTATTCTACATAATTATATGCTATTATTTGACTATAATCTGTCTCTATGCCAAATTTTATACAGATCCGTGCAGTTTTTCTGTCGTGATTGAGTAACAAACATACAACTATCCACCAATTCTTACATCCATCCAAACTTCCCATATTTTTAAAATTATTAGTGTGATAGGATGTCCTAATTCCTGATGGTATAATTTTCTAACATTTTATAGTATTTACTCATGTAATTTCCTTAAGGAAAACTATTGTGTATTTGTTAAATTGCTTTTGTCGCCTTTCCTGTTCCACTTTTCCTAATTCACTCCTTCACGTCTTCATTCACACTTCGAGTGACAACTTGTGAAGGGCATAATTATCTAGTGTGTATTTCGCTAAGTTATACAAATACAAATAAATACAAATAACTTTATTTTTCAAAAACTTAGAGCTAAAAATTACAATATTAAAAGTACCTACTTACATTTATTTGATTAGCAACTTAAAAATGAAAATTAATACAAGTAAGTACACTAATATATTATATTAACCCTGCCCTCGGAACTAGTAAAAACTGTATCTCAGAGGGCAGTTGTTCGTTTACATAAATAGTTCGTTACAAAAAAATAATAAATAATATATCATAGAGTGAATATAAAAAGTGTAGAAAAAATGAACATATTAAATATCAAAAACAAAAAGAACAAAAGAAAGTGCAACTAGTCATATACAATAATACAATGCAGTGTCAGAGAAAGAAATATAGACAAAGGGAAAAATTACGATACAACTGCCAACAATTTTTCAGTTTTTTCATAATCTAGTGTTTTGAGATATCCAAATACTGCTTTTTTGAACTTAAAATTAGATAGTTTTGGAAGTTGTGCGATCATTTTAACTAATTTATTATAAATAAGTGGACCTAAAAAAATACTACATCTTCTAGCGAATGAGGTTCTACAATGTGGAATTTCAAAAATTTTATCTTTACGTCGCTTATTATCAACATTTAGCTTGGAGAGTTTATGTTGATCTAGCAACATGGACATAATAAATAATTGTCTGACAGTAAGGACAGCAGAGTCTTTATATAACTGATTTGTTGGGAATAAGTAGGGCTTGAAAGATAAAACTTTAAGTATAGCACGTTGTGCTCTTTCCAGAAATAATAAAATATATTTAGAAGAACCACCCCAACAGGTGATACAATATGATAGTATTGATTGACAGAGAGCAAAATACGCATTCATAATTTGTTTACTATCACAAATGTGGCGAATAGTTTTAAATACATAAATTAATTTACGGACTCGATTTGCAATAGCAGTAACATGATTTTTAAAGTTTAAGTTAGAGTCTATGACTATACCGAGGTACTTTATGGCAGTCGTTGGAGCAACTGTAGGGCAGTTACAAGATACACAAAGGATATTATTATTGCAATTATGTGCTTTAATTTTTAGTAAATCGGGTGGTGGTTGACCATTTGTTTTTAAGCTGAAGGCTATATATTTCGTCTTATCAAGATTAAGAGTTAGTAAATTATTATCTAGCCATTTCGTAACTATACTTAAACCATTATTCGCGTTAATATTCACTTCCTCCCACGTCCTACCTTTAAAAAAGTTGGCCAATACTATATTGTATTGAGACATGTTAGACGCGTAATTAAAGAAAGACATTTGTTTGAATAAGCACTAGATTTGTAAATCACAGTTTCCCAATCCGCACCAACCGCGATGTTTAATTACCATCCCAAATATTTGAGCCAGTGCGCAATCTGAAGTAGGTAAAACCACAAGCGACCTAAATCATTAGTGGTCATGTAGCGCAAACAGTGACCAAACATTTCATGGTTTGATCAAACATTTGTTAGACCATGACCAGAGAGTCACGACCATGTGGCAAGTGCAACAACACTCTTACCGAAAAATGATAAAACCAGTTGATGGCACATGCAGAAAATTCTCTTTGCAATTTAGCTTACTGCGCTGGGCGCCAGATGAGGTAACAAATCACGCTTGCGGTTGAGCTTTTCAAATTTGGAAACGCGTGTTTGCTTTTTTGCGGTTCGTATTTTCGTAAGGAGAGAATAGGTCAATTGGTTATTTTGTCCGTACTGTTACCTAAGATAAGGAAAATATGTACCGGCTCGTCTATGACGCGTGTAAGCTAGTGTAGACATTACAGTAAGTATATAGAAATTATGTAACTTATTTAATCATTGTTTTACGAGCTTACACTAAACTGTTAGTAAGAGATATCTACGATGTAACGTGGTTTACTTGCACTTGATCCTCCTTCTTAATAAACGTTGTCAAGCTCGGAATAGTTGTATCGTAAATCATTGTCTTGGAACAGTTGTACAGTATTTTGTCTGTTTCGATCGATTTAAAATACACTGTATAGCTATTCCGAGGCTGTACGGTTATTAGTTAGACAGTGTTTTTAAAACTAAATCAATCTATATTTTTAGCTGGACACATTCATAGATCCATAGAATACAAACTATATCATGCATATTTCTGGTTGTAGTTTAATCTAAGCATTTTGAACATTTTAACATTGACAGCTATATAAAATTACAGGCATTTTAAATGACTCTACGATGGCTCTACGTGTTTTTTTTTTGCAGAGAAAAGAAATTATCACACAGCGTACAGGATCCCTTGTCTCCTGTAATAGATATTCATCTATCTAGTTCATACTTTTAAATTGCTGATGAAAAAAAGAAAGCCCTACAAAGCGCATATTTTTGTACTCGTCGTCAGGTATTTAATTTCAAGAAGCCCGTCTTTCTACAAACCACAAGATCGGTAAAGCATACACCCACCACAGAAGCCCCACCGACTCCCAACTCGAATGCCATGCTCCAAAATCACTTCCACCCACTTTATAATATCAGCCTATTTACAGTTAGAACACGTTGGCTAGCCAGTGGCGTTTCTATTTCTTGGGACTGTCGTCGTCATATTTATACAGGGTTACAGATTTTAAGGGCAGCTGTAAACTGTTGTAAAACCATAAGAATCACTAAATAATCTACAAAAGCAAACGTACTTGAAAAACTAGAGAGAAATACAGAAAAATAACAAAATCGTCACGCCATCATCCCAAAGGGGCTGGTAGAGGTGTACAACACCCACACTTCGCTGGACGATATTTAGTCCCAAATGTGACAGGGGGCGAGCCTGTCGCCATACACCGGGCTCCAGTTAAATGGAGATGGCATTAAATACGCACAAATATTCACACAATAAACAAATTGGTGCGTGCCTTAGGCTGGGTCCGAACCCGCTCCCTCTGGCTTAAGAAGCTAGTCTTCTCCGACTAGAAATAAAGAAATAGCAATATACAGAGTTACGGGTTTTAAGGGCACTAAGCCGAAAATGGTTGCAAGTACCCATCATTTTGAATAACTTTTACCATGGGACCAACCTTGAAATCTTGAAAAAAAAACAGTTATTCCATAGATGAGTGTCAAAATGTCATTGACACTCATCAAAATTTGAGGAGCATCTGATTTTTTTTTTTGAATATTTCATGGTTGCTCCCATGACAAAGGTTATCCGGATGGGTACTACTTCCATCTGTTTTCGGGTTAGTACCCTTAAAACCCGTAACCCTGTATTTCAGTATTACTTTCTATCTTTCTCTCTAGGTTTTCAAGTATCTACGTTTGCTTTTGTATATCGCTAAGGTCGCCATCGTTCCATAGCACTTATAAAGTATTATATTTATTATAAACTTGCGAACGTACTCGTATAGCAACATTGTTGATTTATTGTTTTTTGTGAATTTCAGTTCATCAGATGCATGAAATAGTCTCTACAAAAACTGGTTTTAGATTGTTATTCGTTTTGGAAAATTCTAATTGTTTTTAAATAAAGTTGTTTCTAGGTATTGAGTACGTCGTAAAATAATTAATGATAACTATACTTAGACGAAACAGTTATTTTCGTTTCTCATTGCATTATATTACGTATAGATCGATATTTACCTTGTTATTTATCCAAGACGAATAACAAGGTAAGTTTCATTTTGTCCTATTCTATTTTTATTTGTTTTGACAAGTGATCAAAGTCTGGTCATAGCGCCAAAGAAAGGCACCCTTCACAAGCAGTTGTACTGTACAAAAGTGAAACGTCTCGTCGCTTCTCAATCGATCTCACATCTGACATTTGGAGTCACCTTGACAAGTTCAATGCTACGACCGCTGGGCTAAAGCATACTATAGCGTTTTCAGTAGCACGATTAGTATTCTACAGGGTTATTATTATAAGCTTGGGGTGTACTTAGCCGTAAACACGTATAAAGTAAGTACTCGTAATTCTGAAGAACTTTTAAATGGTGCCAACCCTGAACTCGCGAAGAAAACGGCTTTTTCATTCATTTAGTTTACATTGGTTTCAGTACAAAAAAAAAAGCGATGATAGCCTAGTCGGAGTAGGCCAGCCTCTCAAGCCAGCGGGTTGGGACCCAGCCGAAGGCACGCACCAATTTGTTCATTGTGTGAACATAAGTGCGTATTTAATGTCATCTGCTACATACCTAGTGCCCGGTGTATGGCGACAGGCTCGGCCCTTGTCTCATTTAGGACTGAATATCGTCCGGCAAAGTGTGGGTGTTGTACACCGCCAGACCCTTTGGGGGAAAAGCGTGACGATATGTAGTGTCAATACAGAATACTCCCTATTATATTGGTGTGGCTACATTAGCGGCCTTCAGTGATCGACAAGTGTAGCTGGTTAGTTTGTGTCTCGGCGATGTATCGGGCTAATTATTGCCCACGTCTATTCCGCAGAAAGAGGACGAAATGACCGTTAATATAGATTAAAATATCGCTGATCACCGATAACGATGATTTTAGCACGACAACGTAACACAAATTATATCGCGATAATGTGGCCGCACCATATCTATAGAACATCTAAAGACATTTTCTAAGGTATTTTGTTGTTTTCTTTTTTTTAAGAAAAAAAATGTAGTGCTGCTTGATTAGCATACAAGTTTCTTGGTACACAGAGCTTTGCTATTAACTTCTATGACTATTCATTACTTTATTAGGTTAAAGACCAACACTGTTTCACATTAAATTAATTATGGGATCTCTGCTCAAAACGGGTCTCAAATAAGCGTGTAATAACTAAAATCAACAAGATTCTATAATTATCATAAAATATTTACGTAAAGGTCAAGAAATCATCACCTAAACCTGTATCAGTAATCTTCCATGAATTTGTAAGCTTGGAATTTATGAAAAAACGCTTACTTGATTTATCACGGACGAGTAGCTGTTCACTTATTACATCATCATCATCATCCATAGCCTTCTGTTTCCCATTATATTGTTTACTTAAATCATTACGTATAGTCAGATTATTTTTTAAAAGTGTAAATAGTAGAGTAATCCTACTTATTTTACATTTCTAATCACACTAATATTATAACATATCGTCACGCCTTTCCCCCAAGGGGGCTGGCAGAGGTGTAATACAACACGCACATTTCGCCGGACGATATTCAGTCCCAAATGTGACAGGGGGCGAGCCTGTCGCAATACACCGGGTTCCAATCATGTAGCAGATGACATACAATACGCACATATGTTCACACAATGAACAAACTGGTGCGTGCCGTCGGCGTCGGCTGGGTTTGAACCCGCTCCCTCTGGCCTGAGAGGCGGGCCTTCTCCCAACTAGGCTGCCATCGCTTAAATCGCTAATATTATAATGGCGAAATTTTGTGAGTGTGTGTATTAGTGTGTAATTTTTACCTTGAAAAACACTTGGGCTACTTCAAACTACGGGTAACACCTCGGGGAACAGCTAGTTTTCTAAAAGCGAAAAAAGTCTGTCTGTTTGTTTGTTACCTCCTCTCGCTCAAACGGATTGACAGATTTGGACGAAATTCTGAAATAAGATAGCTTATACCACAAATTACATAGGCTAATTTTTAAACGTGAATGAAACCACAGGACGCATCAAGTAGATACCTAATAAGTACATTTTTTCTAGTAACTCAGAAAACGTGAAAAAGAAACTGTGCCTTATACAGATACTAGCTGTTGCCAGCGAGTTCGCGTTTGTTCAGAAAATAGTGTCCAAAAACCTGCCTCTAATTATCAAATTTCATCAAGATCCTGTGAAAAGCCTACAGACAGACAGAGTTACTTTTGATTTTTTAAATATATTAATAGTGTGGATAGTCTCCTCAATTTCTTGCCTGTTCTTCTGAGTAGAGGCTCTTTCTCCGAACAAGGCGGTCGAGTCTATTTAAATAACTTTGACGTTCATAAGTGTATCTTTGATACCTAAATTGAATAAAAACATTTTGACTTTGACTTTGACTTTGATAAAGACGGAATCAGTAACCATAACCATAACTCACACACTTACTCAGTCTAACAATAACAAACCATTCTAGTCAGCTGTTCAATAAAAAAAGGTTATTCACTTTTGACAAAATGTTTGGAACAACTAATATACTTCGCGAATTTATTAATTGATGATTACCAACTTAGTCATTAAGTAGGTAGGTTCAACTGGAGCAAATGCGTCTTTCGAGAATTACCGACAAACCCTTTGCAAATTAGGCAACTAACGCCATCTTGTACAGATTATTGCAACTAAAGATAGACAAACGATGTAGGTGACGTCTATTTGTGGAGAGTTTGTCAGTAATTTTAAGTTTTGTCAGGTTGCCTGGAACAGATCACTTTGAGCGATAAGGCCGCCCATTAAAAACTTAGTTAAGCCTTATTAAGTTATTTTTTATGTTTTTAATAAAGAGTTGTCGTTGTTGTTGTAATTCTCGAAAGACGCAATTGCCCCAGTCGACCCTTTTTAAAATTCTTATTTCAAAGTAACCCTGCAAAAATACTAGAGAAGTAGAATTTAATGCTTAAATAAAATCCAATAAGGCGGTATCGCAAAAATGACATCGCAAAAATGACATTTCGCTGCATTTCAGGGAAGCGCTAGACCGGAAATCTCATTCGCCGCAATTTCCCCTGCGAACGCTCTCCATTCTTATTCGCATGCATGGAAATAGGAATAATCAAAGAAGGGTACCTATTTTTGGAGAATTGAAAACTTCAAAATTCGGGCTGTAAATAATTCATAGATTTTAAACGCCCAACCAAGGCGCTATTTTGTACTTCAACGGCTTTACTTGTAAAAACTACACATAAATGTGATA
The DNA here is from genome assembly GCA_911728515.1 of Peribatodes rhomboidaria. Taxonomy (NCBI): domain Eukaryota; kingdom Metazoa; phylum Arthropoda; class Insecta; order Lepidoptera; family Geometridae; genus Peribatodes; species Peribatodes rhomboidaria. Next base: position 11,661,775 of record OU452179.1, on the reverse strand, counting down.
TTAATTATATCGTTATTGTGCACTTCATTTTTGTATTGCGTAAAAGTTTAATGAATAGATATTTTTCAATTCAAGCAACAATTTTATTATGAGTGACGCCGTAAATATTCTAGCTCCTGGTCAAACAAGTAACATCAATAAAAGAAAAAAAAAAACCTGGCTGAAAAATGTTGTACCCTATGTCACTTCCACTATCAAGACGATTCAAATGACACCTCAAATGTCGAAATCCATCAAGCCGTTTAGGCTGTAGGATATGCCAAAGAAACCTCATACATACATACTCACATACATACACTTGTACTTATTTACATATATAGATATAAACACTCAAAAAACATGACCGTCCTTCTTGCGCAGTCGGGTAAAAAGATTGATCTTATGTACAAAGCTAATTTTGACGCGAGTTGATTTCTATTTGGGTTTCTTTGACGGAAGCAACCGGTTCTCCTTGCAGAGGTCGATGCAACCGCATCCTTGTTTACTAGAGAAGGTTTGACCAGTCACAATAGATACTTTTCAACAAAATATCAATTCAGAATCACGTCACGTGCACGCTCTTTGTATGTTTCCTAATGTTTTCTTTACATCAATTTACCTACATTTTATTGGACTAGTTGTATTATGTTGCTATTTATTTTATAGCAGGCTCCTTACTTATCTTTTTTGGGAATTTAAAGTAAAACGATGACGTAAAACTTTCCTTTTCTCGCCGCTCCAGTTAGTCAGACCGAGATGGAACAGATTGGTGCCTTCTCGACGGAAACCAGCTTTGATTCACGTCGCGTGCTGGTATTATCTAGGTTCCCGCCAATCTCGGCTTTACCACATCCATGGAGGTACAAAAGCGAGTTTAAAACGATTTCACAAAGCATGCAAGTTGAGTGCAGAGCTTTTAAAGTCCGTTCAGGCCTTTCGTTCCGATTAAAGGATTGTTGTGTTAAGGCAAGCTACTAAGAAAAAGTTAAACATGTCATGTCACCTGATTCTTTATAGTGCTCAGGAATTTCTACACGCGATTACACGAACACTTATTTTTTGTTTTTAAATTATTTACGGCACCCGTCTGTAATGCGAATTATACAAATCGCAAACAAACTTAAATCTAAGGTCAAACGCGGGATTTTGAATCCTAATAATAAAATAGACAAAACTGCACTTGTTGCAGCTCGATGAACGTCTTGTCGCTTCTAGTCATTTAAATACAATTGCTTCTTAGCACAAAATCACTATAAAACAAGTATCTGTAGAGAGGATAATTGATTTTCATCATCAATTCATGTTTTACATGCAAATGTGCAACTTAATGCATTTATGTAACTCCAACAAGGGAAACATTACATGCTTCAAAGCTTCGTAATCGTTACTTTTGTGGTTTGATCTGTTTGTAACGGTCATAACTGGTAATATACAAGTCACGTTTGTCAATACAGTTAGGGATGTAAAATTGAAAAGCACAACTAAGTATACAGTTTTTTTTTTTAAATTTGCAGCGGCATACATACTCGTATTTCTATTTATTGGTAGGTTTTACAGTAAAGATGGGGAAAGACTAACCAAGCTTGAAAATAGCTGGTATGGTGTTTTGCAGACGTTAACGACTTGGCAGGAGCAACATCCTAATTTTTATTTCTGTGTCATTCTGACCCAGATCTATTTTCTCAATCTCAACTTATTTAAAGAAAACCTAATCGTAAAAGATAAACCTATTTATATAAATCTTCTATCATTGCGTCTGGTCGAAGCAACTCGTGATCAAAATGCTGGCCGGTACTTTGCCCAAAGGATCAGTATCGCAATCCAACGGGGCAATGCGGCCAGCATTTTGGGTATACATTGCCTACAGCTGGCAGCAATTTATTAGATTAAGATTTTTACATTAAGATTATTAAAGTAATTATTATCACTTATTTGTGTACTAATATTATCGTAAAATAATTCTTGTTTGCCTTTAAGTCAAAACTTTAAGTCAATCCAAATGGATTGAGTTAAAGTTTTTGAGTTTCAATATTACTGCCGTATCGAAGTTTCTTCACTCCTAACAAGTCGTCTCCTAAAAAGTGCAAAAGGAGCGTCGTCAGAATGCGCTGACCCATTTCCGCTATCCTAAAGATCCGTTCACACCCGCCGGCGCCGAGCCAAAGGAAACGGTTAGGAAAATCTACGAGACTTCAAAGAAAACTTGACATTTAAATTGGAGACCATTTTTAAGCCACAGGTGGTGATTGCGACATTGTGAGAAGGAATTTTGCAGAAGGAGGAAAATTCTTTTGTAAATAATTTGTGAATTGTCCTGACTGAAATTTCTTAGAATCTTATGTAAGTTTTTCCAGATTTCTGCACATTTTTAAGCTTATTTTGAGCCCAAGTAACTTAAAGCTCTACATTGAAACTGATAATATAAGTAAGTACTTACTTATAAACAAAACCAGAGCTATTTTAGAGTTAAAATCGTTTAAAAAAATGTATAGGTACTAATAAAAATACATAATAGTTCATGTAAATTAGGCAGTTACTCCTAACTTAACTGACCTATAGCAGATAGAGTCTACCTACCATGCTACCTACACTACCTAGAGCCCCAATATACATGGTGGCCACCAGACTCTTGAGATGTCCGGTTTAATTTGCCAGCGGTAATGGAAACGGAAATATCATTAGGATGATTACTAAATCTGTCCGGGACCGGGACGATCCGGGGACGAAATTGATTCAACTTCCGAGTTAGGACGAGTTCAAATACGATGGCAACGGCTGGGAATTTTTAAGAAACCTTGTCACGTTTAGGTGGATTAATTTATTTCATTGTGCGAGTAAAAATGTTAAAAACCGAAGAGAAAAGTTCTTACAGAATAAATTTGATCAGATATCGGCATGCAGAACCTTTATTTTACTGAGTTTGATAAGAGTCAATCAGTGGGTGGTTTCTATAGCAATCGATAAGGTTTTTTACAACCTGTCTAGGTGATTTTCTCCCTGCTACTATCAAAGTGCACTTTTTATCTCAATAAAATAATATGAGTTTGCCCATAAACCAAAAAAACAAGGTTTAGCATTCCGGGAGCAAACACGTATGACGTCACTTGTCATTGTCATCCTTCTCTTTCGAACTGTTTGTAATTTACTTATTTCGGTCCTGCTTAAACATCGATTGACGTCACTACGTGTTGCTCACGTGACCAGAATGCTATACCTGGCGGAGTATAGTCTTATACCATGAGCTTGTCAATAACATTTATTGCTTCAGCAATTGCAGAATTTGAGGTTGGACCTTGCGCTCTCATTCTACGAGCAAGTCGATTGTTGGCGACTTGCAAGCAATCGTACTTCGAATTCAATCATCGGTACTTCGAAAACTTTAGCTAAATTATTGTAATTGTAAGAACACCTATAATCAATTTAATCTTCAGACTTCACCACTACCCAAACAAGAAACATTTAGATATTCTAAAAACATATCTGACAGAAATGAAATATGCAAAGTACAGTAATTGCGACATTTAGGGCTTTAATGTTGTTCCACTGTGTACCTCGAAAGCTTTTCTGTGTAAAAAGGAGCATCACGGCGCTCTGTGAGTTCTGCGACCCATTTCCGTAATGTCCCGTACTTGTGAACACAGGGTCCTGTGATTCGACGCTATCAAACAGCTTACAAGTCTTCCACATAAAATAACACAAAACATATAACAGAAATGTTTTGTTTGTGTACAAGTTATATTATGAGTAAATTAATTTTAACTAATATTATATCGTCACACCTTTCCCGCGAAGGGGCTGGCAGAGCTGTGTTACAACACCCACACTTGGCTGGAAGATATGTGACAGGGGGTGATGCTTGTCACCATACACCGGACTGATGACATTAAAATACTCACAAATGTTCACACATCGAAGAAATTGGTGCGTGCCTTCAGCTGGGATCGAATTCGCTCAATTTGGTTTGAGAGACGAGCCTTCTCGAACGAGGCTATCATCTATTTTTTCCTTTAAATTATACTAATACAAAAACAGTAATACCTCCCATTTGTTTGATCGCTTACAGTGCGTGTGTGTATCTAATGACGTGATCGTGACTAGCGAATTTATCCTGTGAATGTAATGGGTAATTAGTGAGTAACGAAAAGCTAACACGCTATAAAACAATCACCTGGCAAAAATTCAACACACCTGCCTTTCATCCTACCGCTGAGATCTTTGCGTTTAATGTCATTAGATCGATTGCGCAGGTGGACTTGCAGGGATAAGATTTGGCAACTAGAGGCAATTAATATGAAAAATATATGTAAAGTGCGTGTCGTAAAATGTAATACGTTTGCTTTTTATTATTTTCGTACTTTACTTTGGTAATCATCACTAACCGACGTTCGAAATTGCATCTTAAACCTTCTCATCTGTAAACTCTCTTCTGCATATTTCATCCATTGTTCTTATCTTTCTCTTCTTTCTTTTTCTATCTCTTCTCTTTTCTACACATACTTTCCGCGTCTATCTATCCCTCTGTCTGTATATCTGCTAACTCCTCCTAAAACACGCAACGGATATTGGTGTGGTTTTGCACCAACGGTTAGGTAATTTTTCATGGAAGGTATCGTGCGAAGCCGGAGCGGTCGCTTATTGACACTAATATTATAAAGAGGAAAGATTTTTATTTATCAATATGTATGCCATATAACACATTTATGTTTATAAAAAAAAAAACTTAAAATATTAACTAAAAAGAAAGATTTGTATTTTTGTATGTTTCTAACGGATTAACTCAAAAACTACTGGTCCGATTTCAAAAATACTGTCACCATTAAAAAGCTATATTATTCCGGAGCGATATAGGCTATAAAAATCGAGCAAAGGCGCGGGCAAAACAGCTAGTTATTAGTAAAAGCTGTTTGTAAAAATCGAAATTTAGTTATCGTTAAACCGGCCCTCAGTCTGTTTACACGGCGTCACAAGAGGCTAGAGCAGCGACCGCGGGGCTATTACGGAAAAAATCCGCCCTCATTTGCTACCGGTATTAAAACTAGGTACCAGTATTTTGCTTTACCTCTATATATACCTGTGTAAGTAAATCTACGGGTATTAGTGAGAGCAAGTAATTAAACTTGAGCCCATTCAGAGGAAATGCTGGATGGAAATAAAAGGAAACGATGAATACGTTTCTATTCCCGAGAAACACTGAAAAAGTCCTGAAAGAATCCTAACGAAATGAATACATATACTCTCTTTCTTAAAATAATATTTATATCTATAGTTGTAGCCTTATCCTAATCCTAACTAACCTTTAACTAAACTTTTAACTAAACTTTCGCGCCGTTCTCAACTGGTCATCATGAAATTTTGCACGCACGTTGCCAGGAGTAGAGAAAAGGACAAAATATATCTTCGTATATTGTTTTTGGGTAGAAAATAGACACAGGGAACGAAGGAACCACGCCGCTGCAGTACTTATAAGAAAAGTGGATTTGAAACGCTTAGTGCGCTTAGACGGAATTTGCACCATGAAAATGAGAGATTATGTATATTTTCTAAATAGGTACTACTACTATAGGTACGTAGTAATGTGTGATTTGTAATTATTTGTGTAAGTCTTTGAAACTTCAGGGATATCAATGATAAGATTTGATTAAGGAAAAAAAGCAGTGGGGTAAGAAGATAATAACTATATGATAAACAAGCTGCGCCCCGCGGTTGCACCCGCGGTTAAAAAGTATCCTATGTGCTATTCTAGACTAAAATCTATCTCTGTGCCAAATTTCATCCAGATCTATTCAGTCGTTCTGGCGTGAAAGAGTAACAAACATCCATCCATCCATTCTTACAAACTTTCGCGTTTATAATATTAGTAGGATGTATGCTGAAAACCTAAAGTTTTTTATTTATTTGAGAGATTCGTTTCGATTGTTGCAGGCCGAAAGAAATACCTGAGCCCGCAGTTCGAGAATGAGTTGGAACCCAATAGCTATCGTAAGCACCTCTCTTTACTACCACTTGCCTTGCACTTGGCTCTTTTGTAATAATTTCACCTAAATTACTTCAGTCTGCGATCTTTTTATGTTCCTGGTGGTTTTTATGTCATGACTTCTTTACTCTATTTTCTGTATTTTATTAAATTCAGTTTTTCAGTCCTAGTAGCAAGCCTTCTTAGTAGCAAGCCTGCTTACTGAAATGCGATTAATGAATTTCAGTACTTCAGTTCGCAGTTCGCAAGCATATCGACACGAGGGCTAGTGGCCACTCGACCTTTACAAACTAACTTTTTTATTTCCTCAAAACTCAACATCTAATTGCTACCATCCGCTTTAATGTTGGGTGCCAAACCCATAATCTTTAAAACAGAAAAAATAGCACAAGAATGTCAATATTATCTTGCAAATGTCGCATCTCAAACCAGTTTGTTGCAAACCTGTTCACTGTTAAACTAGCAACTATTTTCATAAATCAATGAATCTCCATTTTCAAATTCCGTCTGCAATGTTTTACTAAATATTCTGTTTCAAAAATTTAGATATCACAAACGATATGATTTTAACCCACTTTGACTTTAAAACTATGTAAGAATATTGTGGAGATCCCTGGAAGAATACTAGAAAATAGACAGGGGTAACGCAGGGCAGTTCAAATGCGAAACGCAGCGTCTACCTTTCGTAGAACTTGAATCGACCACAACTTAAAAGCGCTGCCTAACTAAGAACTTTATTTTTAAAAACAAATTCTTTTGATAGGTCTAAAACCATTATGCACCCAAGCCTGTATTTGAACCACCGGCGTAGAATCAAGGTCTTCCTTTGCAAGGCTTCACTGGCTACACCGATCAAGTTACTGGCTGCAGCGACTCGAGGGCCGTCTTTATGCCTCACGCATATTGGGTGGTAGTTTACATAACGTCAATTTATTTAATTGAATCTTTGAATGCAGCCTCACAATTATCACTAGCGTAGTAAACGAATAAATTAAAGAACATGCCACTTTTGCAACCGAACACGCAAAACAAATATTACACGTTGCTTGAGAGTGGGGACAATATAACCCATTGATTTTCACTTCTACGTACTTGTTTGCTTATGTAAAACAGTAACATCATTTAATATTCATCTACACTTCTACAGCTATTTTTATATCGTTCCTAGGTATGGGCTTCTCTTTTGGGTCTTTGTGGGTCAAAGTCAAAGTCAAAATGCTTTTATTCAATTCGGTATCAAAGATACACTTATGAACGTCAAAATTTTTCAATGGAATCGACCGTCTTGGGCCCTGTCCTAATCAGATGCTGGTGTGATTTGAACATCAATTCTCATCACATCACCGAAGACGCAGTCACACGATAAGCGTCGCGGTCAGCTGCTTGCAACATCTTGCGTGCTAATTATAGTAGTTGGATAAAAGTCAAGGGCAAGATGCGATCCTCGGTCCATTCTCGACACGGCTCTGCAGACGTTTGGTACAGTTGCTGGAACGAACGCTGCCATTCACTACGCTAATGGACACTCACCAACAAAAGTAGCCTATTTCTATCAACAGAACTCCACATTCTGTGTCGAGTTTCTTTTTGACGAGTGGCTCTGTGAGCTGTAGACCTCACGGTTGTCATTTGTCTTCCTCTACAGGTTGCATTCCTGAACCGATTCTCTTAAAATTTTGTGAGCAGGTTCGATAATTATACCGATTTTGCCGAGTCAGTTTTCGGTTTTTTTTTTAAAGTTGTATCATTTTTTTTTTCATCACGAGAATCAGTTAATAATGCGATCTGTAAAGGAAGACACAGATCCGGACTGAGATCTGGACAAAGATCCGGACGGAGATTCGTACAGACATTGGATATACGAAAGCATTTTTGTCGAAGTTGAAGCATAGACGCTTCGGTCACTATCCCTCGCTCGGCCGATTATTAAATGAACGCCCGCTCTCTTCCGCGTACCGGGATCCTCGGCTAATTCAATCTGATCACGGGATCGGTGGAGACAAACCCCAAATGTCGGATATGCGGACGTATCTATCTTGTCGTTACATCGAAAACCCGGGTTTTGCGAGAATGATTGAAAGTTTTTTTTTTTTTTAATTTATCAAAATAGAAATGCTCTATAATATCTCTTATGAATTCTGATTGTGACTGTACCAATATGTAATGCCGAATACGTGCTTGATCTATACTTTGAATGCCTTTTTGTTTCATATTAGCGTGTTAGTATTTTTGTTTCTCGTGTACAAGTGAATGCGTAAAGGTTAAAATGTCACAATTTATTTGCTCTCTGTCATACCACAAGTTCACAAGTAGCTGCTGGATGTGTAACATACTACTCAATGTACCTATTAGATAAATACCACTTGTGAGTGATTCTATTGGTATTTGCGAGGAGTATTTTTCTTTCACAGAACTGTGATCACTTTTAGTATAAGTAAAATATCATGAACGCAAAAGTAACTTTATCGTTCTGTCGCTTTATCTGTGTGCTAGTTACCTTTTTAAAGCAAATCCAAGCTTGCTGTTATTCAACAGGAGAATTGGGTTCATTATAAGACCGAAGTATATTTTTCCCGGAAGCATGAAACAGTGCGCCGCAGGGCTTTTCTAGTAAGAAAATATTTTTTTTACTGATTTTTTTCTTGTTTTTATTTAATCAAAAGATTGCCGCTGGCCAGACTAAGATTAATCCAGTAAAATGTAATTATCCTAGAAGATGTTTATCTTTAAATTGAGATTGGGAATAGTACGGTAATTAGCAATGAGGTTGTTCATAAAAATAAAATTGTACATACAAAATGTAAGTCAACTCAAATACCACCGACGTGCCAGCTAAATACCTTGCAATGAACCCAAGTAGCAGGTAGATTGCTATCCAACTAAAAACTGGATCGATCTAAAAAGAAATAGCAAAAGTGTTTTCTATAGCCCAGAAGACCTTGGACTTTACAGTTCAGTGCCTTCAGCGGAATGGATGCTAGTTATCTCCTGACATTTAGTTTAATGAATTCTTCATGGTTACAGCCTATGAATCAAGTTAATTGTAGCGCAAGGAACACCCTTTATGATTATAATGATCTCACTATGATCAATGATCGACCTTTGAAAAGGTGTTGCCATAAAACAACACTATTTAATAAAGGTGATCTTAAAAGCTTTTACGGAGTCTGTGATGGACAGTAGTACGCAAGAAACATGTAGCAGTATTGAAAAGCTAAATAAAAGTAAACTTATTTTCGTTTAGATTGTTTTTTTCTGTAATTATAGAATGCTGTGTTCGTGTAGAAATAAATAAAACCACCAACATCAAACATCATACAGATAACAAAATTTCGGCTGCTGTCGCCGACTTAAGGTTGTAAACTCTTGATTACGTATATTTATTTATATATTTAAATTTATATAAGTAAATTACGTGTCACGTTGTTTGTCCGCTATAGACTCCTAAACTACTTAACCGATTTCAATCAAATTTGCACACTGTGTGCAGTTCGATCTAACTTAACAGGTAGGGTAGTTCACATATATACATATATATAAATAATAAACGCGAACGAAGTCGCGGGGTGACAGCTAGTATATTTAAAAATTACTTTCCACGGACTCCGGGGACCATGACCTTTGTAACATAAATCTTAATTATTATTTAAGGGAAATACTCGTACAGGTAGAGGGGGGTTAGTTATTAAAAACGTATATCTATGTGAACCAAAATAGCAACTTTAGCATCTATGACTAACTACATGTCGTAGTTTTGTTTTTATAAATGTAGGATTGTAAAAATAAAACCGATAAATAGACAAGACAAAAAACCAGACTGCGAATTGTAGCCTAGGTACAAAGACACGAATCTATAGATATCTCGTAAATCAAAACAGGTCACAGCCGTCGCAATGGTGACATGTAAACAAACAAACATACAACTGAAAAATGTTACCCTTTTTTGAATTCAGGTAATACTGAAACGCTAGAAAAGCTAGAGAGCTTTAATTTAAGTAGAAAAACTATAAAGTAAAGCAATCGAAATGCATAATAAAATTTTATTGATGTCAAGTCAATGTCGAGTGATTCAAATAAGTGCATTCCAAAATATTCCAATAGGTATGCGATGTGAAGATATATTAGATTTGTATTATGTCTAGTGTCCGTTGACAATCTTGGCTGCATCGTCTATCATATTCTCGCATGGTGAAGAAATTCTCGAATAAGCTTGGGTTTTAAGCCAAGTGTTAGTAGGTCAATCGAAATTAAAGCCCGCTGGTATGTGTTTTGCGCCATCTTCATAGAAGATTGACCACAAAAATGCGCCTTTCCGAAGGTTGCATAAAGCCCGCTCGTTTTATCATTGTTGCGCGTTAGTAGAACCGGCTCCTTCGCGTAGAGAACGCGCACGCTGCGCCCGCGCACTTTCCGACCGTTCCGAATTTAAATCATAACTTTTTATCACTTTATGGTAATTTTTGGCCTGAATTAATTTCTCTAATGAGGTGACCGTGCGTGACCCATGGAAACGTGATTTTATTTAAATACTCATCGATCTTATTAATTTACCTGTTTTAGAGAAAAAAATTAAGCTTATTGGAAATTGAATACTGTTTCTTTTTTATGTGACCTTGACATTAAAGTTTAGCAATGTGGTGTCATCTAAAGTGTGAAAAGCCGGTTTTGATTCGATTTATGAAAAATAAAAATTAATGATACTTGTGAGCTACTTGGCTACATTTTGAACTTTTAAGTGCTAAATCAAGACAAAACTTAACTGTATCCGTATTTTTTTTATTCAAACATAGCTTCTCAATTTTTGTTATAAATTTTTAAGACATTTTAATCAATTAAACAAAATATTTTGATTTACGTAGCCATTCCCGCGCGTTGATGTCTTTTGTATTGCGTAAACGCAGAACATTATCGCTTAAATATTATTTCAAAAGTCCTTGATATTTTAACATTTCCTTTTGAATAAAAAATGCTTTAGTGTTAATAATAACTTATAATTAGTGTTTGACTTGTTTTGAAGATTTTTTCGTACCTTTAAATCACCAAACGGAAAGTGTGAGTGGGTATTTGCTTAAGTAGAAACCCATACTCATTGCGGATATACAAATACCTGTATACTTTCTCTTTCATATTAAAAGTGTTACTCATATATGATTAACCAGTGAGTTTAATCATGATGCAAATTTCTAATGAAATTATTAAAACATCTTTTGGATCGTAGGATAAGCCAGTCTCACATAGACCAGTGCGTTATACATTAAAATTAAGATTATACTGAGAATCTTGTTAGGAATCTAATCAGAACCTGTACAGACATTATGGGTAAGCTTACACAAACGTAACCATAATTTGTGAGAAAATCTGCTCAACTATGAGGAAACGTGTTCGTGGTTGTACCTTGTCGAAATAAAAAAAACCTTGATTTTGTCTGCAAGTGCAGTTTATAAAACGTCAACTATTTTTAAAAGGAATGAGATTGTATTATTTTTATTCACTCCTAACATAATAGTAGCTTAACATAGTATAAATGAAAGAATTAAATTTGATATAAAACAATTCTCTATAATAAAACACATTCGCCGATTGGCTAGCTAATGTCTAAGTTTTAGGTCACCTTAAAGCCATCATCACATCATCATCACGTAATAGCTTAGCGGTTGTTGTTATACAAATAAACAACCAGTTTTCACATTTTACTGTAGATATTAATATTATAAAGTTATTCCATAGTATCTAACATGACGTGAAGTACTATGATAAAATATATAGCAGTGGAAATTCTAATAGCCAGAGAAAACCGGCCGGAGTCGGATGGGGACTGGCCATCGCCTTAGTTGAATGCTCTGTAAATTTATAGAGTTATTTTAAATATATGGGAAACAAGCATCTCGGCGATTAAGTTGACAAACACACCACCCAATTAGCATAAGAGGGAACACCAAATTTTAAAAAGCATGTGTACCCAATTTTTCTTTTTGGGATAGTTTCAAATAATTAAATTAAATATCTTAAAATATAAATATCATAAATATATAACTTAAATTATATATTTCATAAAAGTTCTTATTTTGATTATAAAAATGTTTAAACAATAACTTATTTACCAAAATCGTAAAAGTAGATCATGACCGTTGAAGATGCTGATTAGGGATGTGGGTGGCAACCCTAATCGTAACAAACGCCTTGGAAACTACGATGAAGGAAATTTCACAAGCTCGTAATGCATTTGGAGGCTCAACTTTTGCAATCTCACGGAATCAATATGTATGAGTAATCTTGGATTCCTGATTATGAAAGTTTGAATGCAACATATAATTATAACAGACGGATACAGTATGTGGAATTGTAAATTTTATTAAACGGTTTCATATAATTTATTGTCATAAAAATGATTGCAAACTGAGTATTAAACAATCATGGTTACAAAAAATGTACAACGGATTTTTTATACGTTTTAATTGTACACATACCTTTTATAATTATAAAACTACGACCCGCGGCATTACCTGCGGTAAAAAGTAGTCTATGAGTTAATCCAGGGTATAACCTATCTCCAAACCTCCATACCAAACCTCGCCGTCTACTCGTTTGAGAGTGAAAAAGTAACAAACAAACACACACACACAAATATTCACTTTAATAATATAATTAGGAAGTAGGATTTAAACGTAGTTATTTACATTTTTAGAAAAGTAATCTTAGTAAATAATCAGGCACGGCAAGATCAGCTCACTTAAATATTCAGAACATTTCAACAATGCGTGTGAAATATCTAAATAAGCTGCACAATAATGCACTAAATGGAACCCATATTATAATGTGTCATATTTCAGATGGTCAAACGAGGGTCAAACGTCAAACCCAAAATCATCATAGACCTTATTGTCCGAGACAAAACAGTCAATTGAATGTCAAAGAGATTCTGTTTCTCAATGCATTTGGAAAGGACAATGAAAGGTGACATTTGCAACGCTTTTTACCTTTGCAAGAGAGGTCAATGCTTTTACATATTGCACGGCTGATATCAAACTTGATCGGGCAGCATTGAACCCTACTGAGTCTTTATAAGGTTTGGATTTAAATGATAAAACTGTAACTATACAGATAGTCTAGAATCTAGATTGTCGACCAGTTGATTAGTAAGCAGTAGGATAATGAAAGGATCCTTGTAACTAATGTTGAATTAACTTGACAATAATCATGATGCAATTCTAAGACTCTATTGATCTACATAATGAAATAACAATATTTGTGGGTTCGCGCACCGTATGCAGTCCTAGAGCTTTCTGAATGTAGATATTTATGAAAAGCGCCATCTAGTTTCATTCGTTTCAAACTGGTTAATAATTTTTCACAAACCAGTAATATACCTGTGTAGTAATAAATATTTGTGAGCATTATTGAAATCCAATTTTTTAAATTGCCATTACGAGCGCACTGAGGTACATCAATAAATACTTACATGTCTACAAAAGCTTAACTGCTAATTCCATAGCCATGAAACTAATTTTAATAACTATGTACAAAACATACAACATAACTTAGATTAAAACAGGTCCCGGATGAGCTTAGTTTGTTGCTGATTCAACAAGTTTACAGCCGAGGGGCATCTGACATTTAATATGACTCATTTTATTTAGGTTCTTCGCATATTATTAAATTTAAAATATTTGAAGGCACCTGATATTCTATTTGCTAATTTTGCGTAAATGTGAGCTGAAATGGTCTTTAAATTAAATAGTTTTACGGTAATAAATGCAACTTTAATAAAGACAGCTTGATCATCCTTATCATCAGTCAATTGCTGCTTGAGGGAGGCTTGTACTATGACATTCTATTTAGTCCTATCATCGAATTTCCTCTTTCAGTTTATTAACTCCGTTCCATCTAATACAATAATTTAACGTTCTACGATGAATGGTCTCTACTTCAATGGACACGTCATCTCAACAGTCTTCGATTCTTCATCACCAATATTAAGTTTTCGGAAAAATAAATTCTGCACATATAATAATACATAATAATCAAACCTTCACAAAAGTTTTGCAATGAGAATCCAAGTTAATAAACCATGCTTCTAACGTACGCATTGCAGCTTTTTGACAGACGTGAAATTAAATCCTACTAATATTATAAACGCGAAAGTTTGTAAGAATGGATGGATGTTTGTTACTCTTTCACGCCAGAACGGCTGAAAAGATCTAGATGAAATTTGGCACAGAGATAGATTATAGTCTAGAATAGCACATATGATACTTTTTAACCGCGGGTGAAACCGCGGAGTGCAGCTAGTTAAAACATAAACCTACCACGAACATAATATTGAATGTTATGGTGAGGTTAAAGTTTAACGCAGACGTTGTAGATTATGTAAATTTAATTTAATATTCAACTTAACATATTTATTATTTTTCGTCTGCATTACTCACCTACAAAATAAAAATATGCTAAATCGTTTTAGGTGTCAATTTGCTGTAATAGTCTGCCTTGCACAAGTGAGGTAAACTTGATAAGAATAACAAGTGACATTATTTAAAGAAAACAAAAAACCCGGCTGCAAAATGTACCCTATGTCATTTCCACTGTCAAGACGATTCAAATGACACCTCACATGTCGAAATCCATCAAGATGTTTAGGCTCTTGGGCGTGCCAAACAAACCTCATACATACACACATAGATACATACATACATACACTCGAAAATCATAACCCTCCTCGCGTATTGGTAAATATTCAAATACGCATTTTAATCACTTGTCTTTTATCAACTGCATGGTACCCTCCTTCTTTCGCAGTCGGGTAAAAATCCTACTTCCTACTAATATTATAAACGCGAAAGTTTGTGTGTATGGATGGATGGATGTTTGTTACTCTTTCACGCCAGAACGGCTGAACAGATCTGCATGAAATTTGGGACAGAGATAGATTATAGTCCAGAATAGCACATAGGATACTTTTTAACCGCGGGTGAAACCGTAGGGCGCAGCTAGTAGATAAATATTCAAATACGTATTATAATCATTTGTCTTTTATCTACTGTACGATTGTGTTGTACGGAACCAGCTGTACCCCGCAGCTTTATCAGCCACCCGTTTAATTTGACTCCGTTGCAAAATCCATTCTTAACCGACGTCTCCTAACTTTCAGCTTCAGTTACAGTAGTATTCGAGATTTCGTGTTTAGTGAGTGAGTTAATGAGTGACCTTTCGCTTCTATATTTTTCACTTCTCTTCTCTTCAAAGCAAAGTTGCTTTCCGCGCCTTTGTGTCTGTCTATCTGTATATCGGCTTACTCCTCCTAAACCACACAACGGGTTTTGATGCAGTTTTTACCATCATCTAAATATTTTGTTCATGGAAGGTTTATAGGTACTGTGCGAAGCCGAGACTAGTCTCTAGTTTTCTTTTTAATTTGGCTACTACCCTTTTGGGACTATTAATGTTTTTTTTTTTTTAAGAAATTTAAGAAATTGTATTAGACAGCGATGTTAGCCTAGTTGGAAAGGCCCGCCTCTCAAGCCAGAGGGAGCGGGTCAAACCCAGCCGACGGCACGCACCAATTTGTGTGAACACATGTGCGTATTGTATGTCATCTGCTACAGGACTAGAGCCCGGAGTACGGCGACAGGCTGGCCCACTGTCACATTTGATTGAAAAGAGGATATATTATATAGGTTAAGAATTATTTAGAAGACAAAGATGTCTGGAGCCTTCCACTTCCGCCAAGTAGCCACTAGTATGTATAGTTATTATCTAGTTGTAAGCTAAAATTTGAGAGCCTGTAATTTATTTATTCATTGAAAAAATAGTGCCCCTTAGTTTCTTGCCTGTTCTTCTGAGTAGCGGCTCTTTATCCGAACAAGGCGGTCGAGTCTATTTAAAAAACTTCGACGTTCATAAGTGTATCTTTGATACCTAAATTGAATAAAAACATTTTGACTTTGACTTTGGCACTGAATATCGTCCGGCGAAGTGTTGGTGTTGTATTAAATTCCTGCCAGCCCCCTCGGGGAAAAGGCGTGACGAAATTGTATATATAATTTCTCTGTGTATAATTTATATATTTACATATAGATTATTTATTGTGTCAGAGCACCGCGTCCGAAGTCGCAGGCATCAGCTAGTAGTAGCTAATTGTCTAGTCTTCTCAGGCCATCTAACGAGGCTACCAAGCAATCATAATCAGCAGAAGTTTTTGTTAGCATTGTATAACAGTCTCGATTTGTTATCTTTTGCGCAACATCACGACCGGATTGGCTATTCACGGCTTGTAAATAAAGAGTACGCGGAACCGGATGTCTTGATAATTAATTTGAAAACATTACTAAGTATGTCAAGGTAGAGCTAAATGGGGTTACGTTGTTTTTGGTTTCTCATCACGATTTTTTAGATGCAACAGGTAATTAAGGCTGACTGTCTGCAGTAAGTATTGCAGATGGTTTGGTCGCAAAATCTCCAAAGAGCAAAATTACAAACGGTCACAAATGGTCCAACTAGCAAAATGTCCCAAGAGTATGACGGATGTACTCGTATTACAGTGATATCTGAAAATACCAAAATTTTCTACCAAACTAACTTCGACAGCCATAAATTATCCTTTACGAACTTACTGAAATAAAAAGAGAGACAGATAAGTTTAGTTTTGTCAGATTAGTTTTAACAACACAGAAGTGCAAACAAAATCGACACCTATAATGCCAAATTTAAAAGTACTTAACTTTTACTGCGTAGGTATATATTGCTTTGAAATAGGCTTATTATCAGTGAAATATAATATTTAATACAGACATTGAGCGTTATTTTCTGAACTCTAACACAATGTAAATAGCTTTTGAACATTTGGTTCAAGTTTTTAAACATTTAGTATTTTTTTTTTTTTTGAAAACTTATCATAACATATCGTCACGCCTTTCCCCCGAGGGGGCTGGCAAAGGTGTAATACAACACCCACATTTCGCCAGACGATATTCAGTCCCAAATGTGACAGGGGGCGAGCCTGTCGCCATACACCGGGCTCCAGTCATGTAGCAGATGACATACAATACGCACATATGTTAACACAATGAACAAATTGGTGCGTGCCGTCGGCTGGGTCCGCCTGCTCCCTCTGGCTTGAGAGGCGGACCTTCTCCCAACTAGGCTGCCATCGTTTCGCTTCGCAAAACTTACCCCATACCATTATAACAAACATTACTGACATATTTAACGATGTCAATTAAATTACACTTTTAATTTCACGTTACGTGCCAGTATTGTACATTAAACGATGCTATTGTCAACTAAATGATTTGTACAACTAAAAAGATATTAAGTATAATTAAATAACAAATCTAATTGAAATTAGCTTCATAATTGGATACACTTCATTTTCGGTAGTAATAATATTATATCGTGATACCACAATCGATGTTTCATAATTATTCATCAAAATGAAAAAAAAAATAATAATCATACCTTGAATTGCTTTTTTAATTTGTCTGTTTTATCATTTCTAATGATGATAGTTCTAATTGTTACTTGGACTAATATCTAGTGTAATTCCGCTTTAACGTCGCATTAAGTACATCAAGGATTATGAATTTTCTATTCTATTCTTAATTTAGAATTAAAAAAAATAATTTAATGACATTTACTAGAAAACTTCATACAAATTGATATTTGAATCTAATTTAAACGTTATACAATTTGATATTTAAACTAACGAATTTAATAGACCTAATTTAATGAAATCTACTAGAAAACTTTTTACAATTTGATAGTTCTAATTACAAATTAATTTATTGTCAAAATTACCGGTCTGAGTGCGATTCTACTGCACCAGTAAATATCATTACCTTTAACAGTGATTGATTGCGAGAAATTCTGAAACATCAATCACATAGTGTTAGATTAATATCAAGTTAAAATAATACTGTTATGTATTCTGTGATGAGATGTTTTTCGAGAATTTTCGTTAAATTTCGAGAAGAATTTACGAGAAATGCTTCGTTCGGACCCTCAGATCAACCTAGAGAATGAGATGGCGCACGGCGCATGATCTAAGTGAAGCCAAAAACCATCAAAAAACTACGCTACTGTCGTATATGTACACAACACGCATACATTGACGCAAAAAACTACGCTTCTCGCTTGGTCATTCTTACCTCGACCTTACGAGCATTGGTTTATGGTTTAAGAATATACATAGTGCAATAAAAAAGCAGGACTACATTTTGATGTTCTTTTTAAAGTGCATTTTATTAAAGTGATTTTTTTGTGCAGTTTTTTAATTTTGAAAAAACCGTATCATTAAACTCTTACGTTTAACTTAAAATATGTGCAGTTTAAAAATATTAAATCTCCTAAGGTTGTATATTGGAACGGAAATAGCTAACGTAGAGTTTGGGAATGAAGATTAGTTTTCGTGCAATTGTAAATGTTTTTCATGGCAACATTACCACGCACACACATTGAAAAAGAAGTGGCTTCAGCGAGATATAACGCAGTGTTCCATCTTTTCCTCTAGATTGATCTGAGTTCGGACCACGTTTCAACAGTACTCGGCCCGCATCAGAGCATCAGAAAGTCTGCTTTTGGCCTACATTTTATGACGGAATCGGCTCTAAAACATTTCCAATAATTGACTGATATTATTTTCTTCTTTTGTCCTTTTTGTTATCGGTTAATCCCAACATTTCCTCAAAAGTTAAGTACATTTTCTGTTTTGCTCTGCGTGTGCAACAAGTAATTTCTAAAGTTAGATTTAGGTTTTTTTTTTTTCATATCGGTACTCAAAAAGGAACCGTACTCAATTAGTATACTTGTAATCATGAGGCAATCGTCGAGTTATTTACTGAATCGAGTTCACGCTTCCTCATTAAGGGGCTGCCTGTCACCGCATTAGAAAAACCAGACTTTGCCAATTTGATACACACTTAACATAACTTAAGTTACATGTTTTTGATGTTAGACTAAACAGATTAATATGCAACACTTATTTTGCTAAATTATTTTAATAACTTTTTCTTTGATATTTGAAATGGTAGAGTTTTCTTTGATATTTTAAATGGAGAGAGTAGTAGAGTACAAAATTACATTTCATGTTTCTCTAAGGCTTCAGATGAATAACGCCTACTACACCAACTACCTTTTTCTTACTTTCATTTTTTTAACTCGTTCGAAAAAGACAAATCATTGTATAACTAGTCCGAGGCTATACAACGTTTAGAGTGGTATATATATTTAAATTTATTAAAGACAGCTCATTTTTAACTGTTGGGCGCACAATGGGATATCTTTACAATTATATTGAGTTTAAAAAAAACTTAAACACAAAAGAAAAATCTAAGTGAAACATCACTAAGTAAGCAATCTTGTAGTAATTTCAGCTTAAAATACTTTCATGAAAGTGCTACTTAATATAAACTAAACATATTCGCTCCCAGATGTGCTAGCATCAACAATTTACTCAACCCAATATACTTTTTCCATAAAAAAAGTGTATAAAAAGTAAAGTAGTGACAAAAAAAGTGCTAAGATGTGGCAAAGGAACCTTTTGTGCTGCGTGCTGATGTTGAGCTGGATCGGAGACACGAAGACGGTCTCATACCAGCAGCAGCTGAACAATCTCGGGAAATCAGGTATTAACAAAGGTATCTCTCCTTCTGCAGGTTTTTTACTTAGTTATAAGTACTTACTCTCACTTGCTTAGTAACAGAAGTACTTATTTGCTTAGTGGTAAGTACTAACTTGCTTAGTTATAAGCACTTACATACATTTGTCATTGCTTTAATCATAAATACTTATATCATCATCAGCCGATGTAGTGTTTGTCGACTGCTGGCCGTAGATATCTCACGTCTCCAAGAGAATGACATATATAAAGAATGTACACGATCTTCTGCTTTGCAGTAGAACCGCTATTAACTTTAAGAGCATTTTATTTTCTAATTAAATTTACCGTTTATTTTTCCGGGATAATAAGTATCCTATGTAATTTTCTGTACCCCAGACAACATGAAAGCAAAATTTCAAAACGATCGGTTGAGTAGTTGAGACTTGAAAGCGTTACAAACAAACAATTGAAAAACTTTCGCATTTATAATATTAGTTAGGATTAGGACGAGTTATTTACTAAATACTTCCAAAAATACCTTGTGAAACTATGTACCTAGTTAAATTTAGGGAGCACTAAAATACGTTTTTAAAAACGAATAAAGAAGTGTTGCCAATTTCGAGGCAAGGAATATAATGAATTAAAATTTAAATTTAGAGCCCAAAGGCAAACTTAATACTAGGCCGGTGGTCCGGCTGCGAGAATGCTGACTCGGTGCTGATAATGGCTCCCAGCGGCGCGGTCGCGTCCAGCTAGACGCTGAGTAATGCATTTCCGACTTTTAATCTAAACAAGTAGGGGCAGGGGGATGCATAACTACCTACTTACCTGGCTTTTTCGACGTGTATTACAAGGCCTAGACCTTATTATTTACCTGGCTAGCTTTAGCTATCGTTTTCATATAGTTGCAGTGGATCGTTTCAAATGTAATTAAGTACTTCTTTTAGTTGAGGTTACACTTTCAGTGAGATAAATGAGTCATACTGGTAGCAATTGATAAAAACAGTAAGATGAAGCGAATTAAGTATATTGGCATTGCAGTTATAGTGACCTTTATAACAATTTTATTATCACGTCAACACAATGCAAATACAAGCGCGCAAAATAATGTAAACAAATGAATGCAATAAATAAATTAACACCAGAACATAGCATAGCGAAGTACTGTGTCAAATTCACAAAAAACTTGATGCTTTCACTATCTACGAAGCACTGCCTAATGTTTGGACTGTGACATGGTACTAAATCTTGAAGTAATTTCGTAGCATGTTCTTGAAAGTGATAAATATATGTATAATTTCAAGAACAATGCTACACTGTATGAATTTAATGAAACAGCAATGGGACCGTGTTTACTGTCATATAAATCGATGAGTACATGTGACGGATTTAAATATCGAAATTTAACAGTGTTAAACTTCGATTTCTTTTAAAGCAAGCGTGCTCTATCGTAAGCGTCACTGTTTATTAACAGGCGTGATGGCTGCAATGCAAGCCGATATACAGCAACGACATGCTATATTTTTGTTGAAACTGTACACACATAACATATCGTCACGCCTTTCCCCCGAAGGGGCTGGCAGAGGTGTAATACAAAACCCACACTTCGCCGGACGATAATCAGTCCCAAATGTGACAGGGACCGAGCCTGTCGCCATACACCGGGTTTCAATCATGTAGCAGATGACAATACGCACATATACTCACACAATGAACAATTTGGTGCGTGCCGTCCGGCTGGGTTCGAACCCGCTCGCTCTGGCTTGAGAGGCGGACCTTCTCCCAACTAGGCTGCCATCGCTTAAACTGTACAGGCTGCAATAAGTATCACAGTGAAGATCGTCTATCCTTTGTCACGAGCTTTGAAGCTCTTCATATTTAAACACGGCTGTGCAAAACAAACACTACATGGGTGAACTGATCAAGCGTAACGATTTGATACGACACAATCAAAAACTTGTCAAATATGTTTTTTAGTCATGTCATTCGACACCATCTTTACCTTTCAATTCATGAGAGACCTCAGATTCGATTCATTGTAATGTATTCAAATTTAATACAAAATAACTTCACGTAGATCCATAAAACAAAACCAATGATCGATTGTGTTTGTGGACATGAGTATTCCCATATTTAATGTCCATTATCGATGTGGAAATTCCGGCTTTAACCAAGACAAGATTACTGGGTGCATACAACTTCGTTCCACTAAAAAAGGAGTAGGGTGAAAGCCGTTTGCTACCATGTGATCATGGTTGCCTGACGTTCGCTGTGGTTGTCATGGTGGCCATCAAATAAGGTATTTTTGAGCCCGGTAGTAACCGCAAGTGCTCCCTTATTAAAGGGACCAGGTTTGAGTGCTATGATCGAAAATGGATATCAAACGAACCGCTACAGATTTGCTAAAATAAGATGAAAAAAATTTTGTGTGACACCTATTTCTGATTCAAGGTTCGGATAGCATTTTTCCAAAGCTAAAAATTCATCTGCTATCCTCTTTTTATAACGCAATAACGCAAGGTCTATTAATTTTACACATTCGATTCGGTGCATTATTGTCATTGAGAAGCTGTCAAAAAATCTTTGGCTTTGCACAATCAAACCACATACTTTGATAAATGTTACACACTGATATTTCACATGGTACTTGTGTAAAAACGTTGACAATAGCTTTTACCAACATAATTACACTTAACCATAAGTTGTATTCATCTTCGGTAACTACTTATAACAAGGTGTTTGTTAGATATCGTCTATTCTATGGCATACTCATAAGGCTCTATTTTGTAATGGTCAAAACATTTTGTAATTCAATTTTGAATTTGCATCGCTGACCTTTAGATCAATGAAATCAAACCACAAACCGATGTATGACCAATTGCGGTTGCAACATGCCCTGAAAGATGAGTTTTGTCATGTAATAATAAAATAATTGCCTACTTACCTGTCCGTACCTATGGCATAACCTCTGTCGAAAATTATGTAGGGGAAATTAGACAGGAAAACTTGTAAAAAAACATTTACATATGACAGTACGCGGATCTAAAATGCAATTTTTATCTACGCCCTTTTTTGGAATGCCATCCCATTTTACATACATTAAATGTTGTCTAATACTCGTAACTAAGTATACTATATACAACTATATTTTTACTATACACATTTCTTGCTCGTAAAATTATATTCTAGGGATTTTATCATAGATCTATTTGTTCTTCCCATACAACCGAAAAATTGTAAAAAAAACAGGCTCTATAACTACCGAAATAATTTAAGGAAAAAGCGATTAGAGGCTAATTTCTAGGACATGACACGAAGACCAAATACAAGAAAATAGATACTACACAACTCCATTGACAGTATTATGTTACATGGATCAATAACAAAGATAGAGAGACGTACAAGAGACTTTAGCGAGAACGAGACAATAGTAATTACCACTGTTGCGACTTGTTGCGTTTGTTCGTGACTACGGTGAATTGTGTGCATGCATCTAATTTATGCGGTTAGGTTTTCGTACCGTATCACCCTTATATTTGACCGAAGTCTTTAACAGTATTGTAACGTTATGTTTGTTTTGTTGCAGAATGCTCGAGCTGTCAGGACGATGAGCTCGGCATCACGCGGTGGACGATGCCGCTACTCAAGACTGGGGAGAAGAGATATTATTTAGGAATATTCTTTAAGGTAAGCTCTACAAAAACAAAATTTTCATAACCCTCCTAGTTTAGTTGGTGGCGAGACAGCTTTATGAGTAGAAAAGACCCAGATTCGATTCCTGGCCGGGCAGATAATTAAATGATGAATTTATATATCTTGGTGTGTTCAATGGCATCCTCGGTACAACCTACCACGAGACAACCTAGTGGGGAGCGACGAGTATGAAACGGTGTTTATTTATTTTTACTTGTGGAAATGGTGGAAAACGCTACGGCGCGATCAAACTTCACATCGACATTAAATAATAATTATCAGGTTCATAATTTATTAACTAGACCTAAAGCCGCAATTATATGAGTGATTCAGCACCAATAAAGCCGGAATACATTACTTACATAATTAATTTTACACTGATGGACTTAACTACACTAATTACACGTAATACGTAACCTTGGATTACACGATTACTAAAAACCAAAATATTAAATCCTACTAATAATATAAACGCGAAAGTTTGTAAGAATGGATGGATAGATGGATGGATGTTTGTTACTCTTTTACGCCAGAACGGATGAACAGATCTGGATGAAAGTTGGCAGAGATACGAGTAGATTATACTCGTAGTCATAGCACATAGGAAACTTTTTACCGCAGGTGAAACCGCGGGACGCAGCTAGTCCTTAATAAATTCACAAGTTGCAATGATTCCTGTGAGGTCAGATCATGATCGTAATTTATAACGAATTATACTTATAGAGACCAGCAATTATGACTGAAGTCCTTGCACGATCGACTTAAATTATATTTGAGAAGTAAAGAAGACGTAATTAACCTTGAACTTTTCATAATTATGACAACATAAATTATAATGAATATCTAATACTTGGTAGACTTCAAGTGGGGTAGTCCGAAGTGGGTAATTTTTTGTTCTACGAGTTCCTACTTATATGAAGAATTATGGTTTCGAATTTATTTGTTATCTCATTCGTTTCAACGAATTGCTTAGACCTAACTTAAGAGGAAAGATCAATCTGCGACCACAGTCAGGTATTCACATCTGTATAACATCATCAGGTGCAAATAACAAATTCAAATCCCTTTTGAAATCGATTACGTCTATTCATGTCGATGTATACATTATGTCGCCGTGAAAAGGCCCCGGTATGACGCGACAAGTACTACACCACGGAGGACCATTTTATCAAAGTTCCACTAATTCTAATAGCTTTGACAACGAAAGTTTATTCACCTGTTTATAAGTGTTATATAGCCTCGGAGTAGGTATACAGTGTTTTGTCTCTTTCTTTCTTTTACATCTTTAGCTCAATCGAAAAAGACAAAACAATGTAATACTAATGCTCAAGCTATACAGGGTTTAAAACTACGACACAATTACGTTATAATTACGTTTATGACTTTTACTCGTTTCTTTGAACCAGTTTATCCAAACAAACTTTTTCCGATAATTTTGAAAACACATGGGTACCTAATTACTATGACCCTGTGAGTGCATTATGGTTTTAGTAACCGATGTCCACCAACCAATTCCTCAAAAATATAATATTTACTTATATTTTAGTAAAATCGATATCTACATTCAAAGGTGACAACAAAAACTTTATGCACATTTTTGTTTTATTAGAAAAAAATACCTACAATGATCTTTTGAAACGTGGCTAAAATCGGAACTAGCAACCGAGATTTAGAATTTGGATGGCAAATACCTAATACCTATAACTCCGTCAAGTAAAATCCATATCTGATAGATACGTTCTTTTCCCCCGTTAATAAAATTAAGAAGCTTATCCTACCAAAACGACACCGGAGTCTCACTCAAGTGCCAAAAAGTACTTAAAGCACTGTATGTAACTTTGCAAAAAAGCGATGATAGCTTATATAGCCCGAGAAGGCCCGCCTCTCAAGCCAGAGGGAGCGAGTCCGGACTCAGCCGAAGGCACGCACCAATTTGTTCATTGTGTGAACATATGTGCGTACTTTAAGTCATCTGCTACATGACTGGAGCCCGGTGTATGGCGACAGGCTCGCCCCTTGTCACATTTGGGACTGAATATCGTCCGGCGAAGTGTGGGTGTTGTAAACCTCTGCCAGGCCTCTCGGGGGAAAGGCGTGACGATATGTTATTTATGTGATATGTTATTAATGTGATATGTAATATTAACTTTGTGTGACAATTACAACTGTCACAAGACTTGTGTTTCCTCACGTCATCTTCAAAAGCCGGCCCGCCAGATGGCATGCCGTTGATTGATACAACCGCTTTCTCTTTCGTTCGTCACGTGGTACCAAGTTCAGCCTCTTGCAGCCGGCGTTTAAAATTGTTTCACTTTCATTCACTGTCGTGTAAAGGTGTGGCAATTAGCTTGAGTATAATTCTATCTATTTATCAACGAACAAAAACATAATTTCAAATCTATTTTCTTTTGGTTGTTGCATTATTTCATAAACAATAGAAACGCTGAACGAATTGTTTTATTTTTAAATAGGCATCGCTAAGTAATAGACATGGATTTTGATTAATAAACCTATTACTATTAAGCTATTTATGCCTATGCCCTTAAAATATTGTGTCTACGATTTTTAGCTTCGGTTCACCAGTTTTAGAGATGTCTTAAATTTATTTATTAAAATTAGTATCTACTTAACAAAACGAATGACAGGATAAACTATGACTAATAACTACAAAATCACAGCAAATCTCGAACGAGATTCCTACAAATAAATTACAAACCCACAAACAAATCATTAAAAGATATCGTATCTATTGTATTGTAAAAAGTCTCTATCTAAAAAGTATCTATACGTTTTGTAACAAGTATTAAAAGTAGTACGAATGGTTCCTACAATGATTCCGTTGTACGCAGAAATAGTAACTGAAATTGAAATATCCCCTCAAATAGTCAAACAGGGCAAGTAGGCATCATCAACTCATACCGAGATACACAAGTTTGTAAATCTTTAAAGCTTAGTTCCGCGAAGTTTGCTCCAAAGACCGTGAAACCACGTTTATTGAGTGGCATCTAATTGAGCATGGCATTGTAAGCATTATGCTGAATTCTTTATGGGAAAAGTTTACAAGTAACCCTTTTGTGTGAGTTTCTAGCTATTTGGTACGGATAAGTTTCCTATTCAAACTAGTTGAGCGTTAAATGGTCGTGAAGTTATGGTACTTACTATGTTATGAGGAAAGAGCGTTGACATAATATACGAGTAAACGTAATATACATTCTCCTTTGTAAGGACAGGGACCCTATTCGGAGATTTGAGATTTTCATCTCACCTTTTTTCGTCCTTGTTACTCTCATTTATACGTCATAGGTGTGAGAGTGACCAAGATAAAATATGATCTCATCTCACGCGCAGGAATAGCCCCCCAGGAAGAACAGATATTTCAAATGGTGCTAACTCCATCGTGCATACTAGAACAATACGCGCCATTGTGATCTCAGTGACGAACGACCCGTGCTAGCACAGCTTACACGTAGAGGTAGTCCTTCGACACAGGAGACATTGTAACTTATACCACCAATCTACTAGTGTCAAACTTGAAATGGGACACTAACTTACACTAGCTACTATGCAAAAACCAATATAATTAAACAAACGACCGATGATAAACTAGAGATAGCCCAAATGCTCTGACCTCACAGTCTAGCCTACTACGAATTTAACAGGTAGCGTAGGTAACCAGCACGCGGGCCGCATCGCTACGACAAACGTCAATGATATGATTTTTCTATTGGAATGGCATGCTCATTGAAACCAGTCTAACAATCGCCACCGCTACATTTGCTAACGAGCGAAAGCCTCAAAACACCGAGTCATTACGTGAAAAAAAGAAAAAGAAATCTGACCCACCATATCATAAGTTTTGTAATAGACATCATACTTACTCGTAATCTAATAATAATGACAACGTAACTTGCACAAAGAAATTCTCATTTTAGGATGCAAGCTGCTGGACAATTCTATTGCTCGTCCATTGGCACGTTAACTAAAGTGCAGTTTGTAAAATGCAATCTTGCAGTCGTTAAACTGGAGTTTAATGATCTACTCTACGTTTCAAATACTAGTCGCTCTGAGCACAGAATAAATAATAGTAAGTACTCTGGGGCTATAAAGATGCCATTTAAACATTGCTTCTTATCTCTAAGTATCTGCGAGTACTTGAAGTTTTAATACGGCATCTTAATAATAAACCTAGAACCTAGAAACATACAAAATGTATGCCTTGATGCCACAAGTTTTACACTTTAAAGCCTTCACTGATGCTATTGATTCACTATGCTCAAGTTTGAACAATTAAAATATTTTATTTACTTGCCTGACTTATAAAAAAATCGTACAGAACAGATCAATAGTAAACAATTAATAGTCAAACAAGCCTTAATACACCAACGTTTTGGGCCGAAAAAGTCTTAGACATGTCGTCGCTTAGCCAGTTAAAAAAAAAACATGTCTGAAAGATGGATCAATTCTTTATAGTTCGCATCAGAAAAAAAAATAACAATGGTAAAATGTGCACTAATTTTTGTTACACGGCTGCGCAAGAAGACGGGTTATGTTTTTCAAGTGTATGTATGTGGGAAATGGGAATGTACTCGTATGTATCATGAATGTAGAACTTTTTTTCTACGTTCATGGTATGTATGAGGTTTCTTTGGCACGCCCTACAGTCTAAACAGCTTGACGGATTTCGACATGTGAGGTGTCATTTGAATCGTCTTGACCTCAGAATAATAACTAAAGCTTATAACTAATAACTAATAATAATTAATAACTAATTGCTTTAGTTATTATTCTGAGGTCCTGACAGTGGAAGTGACATACTCGTAGAGTACAATAATTTGCAGCCTGGTTTTTGTTGTTCCTGGTTCTTGTTTTCTTTTCTTGTTAATGTTATTTGTAATTGAATTAAGTTCATGTACCATTATTATAAAAAACTAGAGCAGGCAATCAAAACAATAACACGAACAATTTGTAAAACATAACACAAAGTTATATAACTGAAGCAGCCAGCAATTCTTGTGCGGATTCTCACATAGCATGATAAAGCCCATTGTTCCAAATTGCGGCATTTATCAAAATGACTAGCGTTTTGTGTAACATAATATTATTGTTTTTCTCACATTCCACTTAGATCGTTATTACGTTTTTAGTTGCATCGTGGATTACTTTTTCTGGGTTGGCTAATTATTGAGAGATGCCTCAGTGGACTAATCACCTAGATCACCTTGTAGTGAACCTAGTGAACCGTGCAGATATAGTCTAAGATACTCAATAGACACTTACATGAAAAGTTGAATCTACTAACAAATTAAAATAACTTTACTAGACATAATTATAGATTAACGACTTATTCCTTTTTTATAACATAACAAATCGTCACGCCTTTTCCCCCGATGGGGCTGGCAGAGGTGTAAAACAACACCCACACTTTGCCGGACGGTATTCAGTCCCAAATGTGACAGGGGGCGAGCCTGTCGCCATACACCGGGCTCGAGTAATGTAGCAGATGACATACAATAGGCACATAGGTTCACACAATGAACAAATCGGTTGAGTTCGAACCCGCTTTCTCTGGCTTGAGAGGCAGGCCTTCTCCAACTAGGCTATCATCGCTTATCGAATATTCCTTTTTTACCAATATGAAACCCTGAAGTAAGTACATAAATTAGCTTCGTTAGCATAGAGCCTTCGTCCATTAAGTACCACCAAATACCTCTATATACTATATAAGATACAGAAGATAAAGTTCTTTAGTGAGAACAAACGACCAAAGGGCTGGTGCTTACCTCGGTCAGCGATAATTCACTGACCGAGGTAAGCACCAGCATTCAGCGAGGTAACATTGCCAGCCTTTTGGGTACTCTACCCGCGGATACTGACTTGAGCTCTGTTTATTATTTGTATTTTTTTATTAATGCTAGGTTTATTTCAGGCTGATATTGTTATTATTGATAAATAAAATTATTTAATAAAATGTATTTAAGTCAAATTAAAGTTCTGTATGAAATATACAAAAACATATTGCAATTAACAAATCACAGTGACAGCTGCAAAACATTACCAGCTAGCTACGTGCTGGCAGTCGGTTAACCGCGGTGCCTTTACACCGCTAACCTAGATTCACCTTCCGTAGCACACATGCACAGATTGGGTTAGTTAGAGGAAATAACAAGCCCGTTGGTAAAGCGTTTACCATCCTCGTCAGACGCCGGTCGGACCAGATACCATTCAGGCCTTTAATCCTTTTCTAAGTAATTGGAACGGGCGATGGGGTCATGAGACTTATTTTTACCCGACTGCTTGAGAAGAATAGTTATGTTTTTCGAGTGTATGTGTGTATGCATGTGAGTATTTATGTATGTATATTTGTATGAAGTTTCTTTGGCACGCCCTACAGCCCAAACAGCTTGATGGATTTCTACATGTGAGGTGTCGTTTGAATCGTCTTGATAGAGGAAGTGACATAGGGTACAACATTTTGCAGTAAGATTTTTTTTTCATAATATTTCTTGTCACACTAATGTTACAAGCATTAAGCAAATATAGAATGCTGTACTAGGGTGCGTAAGGTCAAGTTACAAAAACACAAGTTAAGTACATTCAATGAACATTGAATTTGACTATCTGGACGGACCCTTTGAAAATCACACTGCATGATTCCAATTTTTTTCGTTAATGTTTCAATATTGGCTAATGCATTTGTTATTTTCATAATGAGTTTTAGTTTCTCATCGTATTCTTAATCTGTATTCAATACTTAAAATCTTTAGTTAATTCTTTTCAAACTGCAAAAGTATTGATCGTAGTTCTTGAGATATTGAAATGTGCAAACAACTAGCCTTGTTATTAGTTAATTGCCACACCCTCAGCAGGTTATAAAGCCTAGGTATGCGCTTTCAAGATCAATGCCCAGGCCGGAGTGACCTCGATGCGGCTACTTGCTGTCCCGACTAGTTTTCAGTTTGCTACTTGTGTTTTGGTACTCTGCCTCCTATTAACATAATCGAGCCTTCAAATTTCTAAAAGAAATTTAAAAAAAATAGACAATAGACAAATATTTATTTGCAGCAAACACATACAAAATAAAATAAAATAAAAATTACACGATTTAAAAAAACATATTTCTTGCCACAAACCGGTCCCAACTCAGCATAATGCCGGCTGCTGTAGACAACCGGCGCTGGTCTTCCGTTGGAACCGGCAGGTGACGTCACATACGGACGTCGAGCAATATGAACGCTCGGCAAAAATAATCAACAAATTAATTAAAAAATACATACAGACGAACAAAGAAGCTCCTTTATTTGGAGTCGATTAAAAATATTAATATTGCTTATCTATCCATCCATTTCCATTCTTCCATACCAATATTAAAAAATCGAAAGTGACTCTGTCTGTCTGTCTGTTTGTAGGTTTTTCCCGACTGAATGGATCTTAATGAAATATGATAATTAGTTACAGTATTTCACGAGGAAGGTTTTTGAATACTATTTTACGATTAAACGTGAACGAAGTCGCGGGTAACAGCTAGTAATTCAATAGTTTAGAAAAATATATACGGCTTAGAAACTCAATCGGCCACCTGTATTTCAACAAGCGTAATGTAGAGTCAACTGGGGCGAATTCGTCTGTGGGGCAATTGCGTCTTTCGAGAATTACTGGCAACTAACGCAATCTTGTACAGATTATTGCAACTAAAGATAGAAAAAAGATGTGGGTGGCGCCTAATTTGCGAAGGGTTTATCACATATGGGACTGAATATCTTCCGGAGAAGAGTGTGGGTGTTGTCCACCTCTGCCAGCCCCCTCGGGGGAAAGGCGTGACGATATATATATTGTCAGTAATTCTCGAAAGACGCAATTGCCCCAGTGACGCATTTGCCTCAGTTGACCCTACTATTTAATTGCAAAGTGCACGTGTAGAGCTCTCGGTTTGTACGACACGGACCAGGTGTTTTCACGGTGTAATGAACTTATGAAACACGCTTGATAAATCACCGCAAGGGTCTTAATTAAGCTGTTAGGAACATTACAGTTGACGTGACTACTTAGCTTATTTTATTTTATTTATTTTTATTTATTTAAACAAAATCCACAGCTCACAATAATGACATGAAATAAACTTACAGACAAACATGCAGCTAATCACGGATTTACATTTTATCTACAAAATAATTAATAAATAATAAATAACCCGTTCCGAAGACGGGTCTGAGCAGTAGCGCACTTGTAGCGCCTCACTCAACTGCCGTCTTTGTACTTCTTCACTCTACAAAACTTCAAGGCTAGAGTGAATAAGTACTCGTACAAGTAGACAATCAAGTTTTGTTCTTACATTTACTACTTATTAGACTCCACAAGATGTCATTGTGGCCAACCAACGTACGGTATTGTATAATGCCACACCACAAACATAGAAAGTAGGACTCATTACACCTTGTGGTGTATTTAATTTTGCAATTGAATAAAGTAAGCTCAGTTTGCTAAGCAAGTTGTAAAGGTAGATTAGGTATTAAGATATTTATCGTTGTGTAGCACCAGAGGTAAGGTCTTTAGAGTTTTTTTGGTTTTTTTTTAATGTAGAATAGGTCGGCGTTTGACCACCAAGTTGTGGTCTAAGATGGAGCACGACGACCTTTAAGGTACTTATTCACTCTAGCCTTGAAGTTTTGTAGAGTGAAGAAGTACAAAGGCGGCAGTTGAGAGAGGCGCTACAAGTGCGCTACTGCTCACACCCGTCTTCGGAACGGTTACACCGGACTACATCCCGAAACACGACTAGGTCATATCACGGCATGGCTTGGTCCGGTGGGTGGTAACTAGCCACGGGCGAAGCCTCCCACCAGAGTTTGCTACCCGGTTAGCACTACCCGGGGACCACGTGTAGGGAATCAGAATAGAGTACACTCCTACGGACGTGGGTAGCTCAGTCCAATGTAACAAAGAACAACAACAAGAATGTAATGACCCCTGGTAATGACCGTAACCTAAACATATCCTCAACGAAAATGGCTATAAATAAGGTCCAAATAATAATCCATCCTAAGGTTGCCTGGAAGAGATCGCTCTTAGTGATAAGGCCGCCAGTTGCTACACTACAGTTTAAGTTTTTTCTGTTCTGTTGTTTTTTTTATTTCTGGTGTGAACAATAAAGTATTTATCTATCTATCTATCTATCTAAAAATGAATCTCAAAGAGTTAAAATATCTAGAAGTACTTAACTATCTCGTAGGAAATTCTTCTCGGCTTGACATTTTGTCGACAAGATAAAAGAAAGGAAAATTTTTCAAGGATAGTTTTAGATCTAGCCAAAACTTTTAGGAACGTGGAACGGTGAAATTAAACTTCTGTTGTGGTTTATTTCCAGGCAAACTGGTTTAAGGCGCAGCAGTACTGCCGTTTCCACGGGATGCATCTCGCCTCCATCTCCTCGCAGCTGGAGAACGACAAGTTGGAGCAATACGCCAAAGACTCAGGTAAACTCTAACACTATGCCCTTTTTTACGTTTTGTACTTGTTGTCTATTTTGTCGAAGTTATAGTAATAAAAAGTATAGTAGTAAGTTATAGTAGTAGAAGTTATAGTAGTAGACTGCCTCGGTGGCTCAGTTGGTAGTGAACCTGCCTTCTGAGCTTGGGGGCGTGGGATCGATTCCCACCTAGGACAAACATTTATGCGATGAACATTTGTGTTTGTTCTATGTCTGGGTGTTAATAATTATGTATTTTAGTATGTTTTTAAAAATATCTAAGTATGTATATCAGTCTCTGGCAGCCATAGTACAAGCTTTGCTTAGTTTGGGGTCAGGCGACCGTGTGTGGAAGTGTCCAAAAAAAAAAAAAAGTTTTACTTCTTGTACTGGCTATTTGGAATTTCACCCTATTAAACTTTAACTATTATTATT
The DNA here is from genome assembly GCA_911728515.1 of Peribatodes rhomboidaria. Lineage (NCBI taxonomy): Eukaryota > Metazoa > Arthropoda > Insecta > Lepidoptera > Geometridae > Peribatodes > Peribatodes rhomboidaria. Next base: position 11,628,640 of record OU452179.1, on the reverse strand, counting down.
TTAAAGACCCTTGACATTAAGGTAAAAATTTAAATTATTGGTAAGGGGTTCCTTACCAATAAACGTGAAATATTCTCGGGGTAGTTATTCCGTGTTTTTGTCATTTTCTTTCTTTTAAGTTTTCTATCGAAAAAGACAATACAGTAAATAACTACTCCTAGGCTATTCAACGTTTATTAGAAAGGGAATAAGTCAGTAATATTTAGTAAGGACTAGCTGTGCCCGGTGGTTTCACCCGCGATCCCACTGGAACAGTAAATTTTTTCTTGATAAATAGAACCATAGGTCATTTTCAGTACTACAGACTACGTGCATGCAAAATTTCGTGATAATCGGTTGAGTAGTTAGGGCGTGAAACCGGTACAAATAAACAAACGAAGTCACTTTCGTATTTACAATATTAGTTAGGATTTATTCTTTCTTAAACTTCATTAGCATCCATTAATGAAGTTATTAAGGCTCTATTTAATAGGCTTCGATGGATACCTTTGATTATAGTTGTAACACTGAGTACCTGCGTGTTTCATGCTTGGTGAACCACATAGAATATGTCCTATTATGTAAAGTGACCTTAAGTACCTTATTTGACAGCCAAGCATTACAGAACTCGGTGGTAAGCCTTTGCATGGTTTGGCTCTACGTAGCAAAGAAGCTAACGAATTTTTTTCAATGAATTTGAACGAGAGAGAACCAAAACTACTCTATCCTTCCGAAGTATTGTGTAAACCTAATAAAAATTAGCTTTAAATAACAATACAATACAAAAACTCTTTATTGACACCAAATACAAAATAAATTTAAACTGAACACTCAAAAATTTAGGCTTAATGGGCGGTCTTATCGCTTAAGAGCGATCTCTTGCAGACAACCTTTGGATGGAATAAAAACATTATGATTAAGCATGGACGGTGGTGTGTGCTAAAGAAAAAAAAACTGAATGTACTTACAAATTTGAGAATTATAATAAACTTACATACTATATAAATTATTATGAAATGTACTTACAAATCTGAGAATTATTATTGTATAATTTTTTTTACATTAGGTATATAACGAATTTTATCTAAAACTTTCCTTCTTGCTAAAAGTTTTCAACCCGCCTTTTCCAGGGTACGGTCGCGAGCACTTCTGGACGTCTGGCACTGACTTAGCAGAAGAAGGCTCCTTCTTCTGGATGGCCAACGGCAGGCCACTGACCTTCGTCAACTGGAACGCTGGCGAACCCAACAACTTCCGCTACGAGAACGGAGAGGAAGAGAACTGTCTAGAACTCTGGAACAGAGACGACAAAGGACTCAAGTGGAACGACTCTCCATGCTCCTTCGAAACGTACTTCATCTGTGAGGTCCGGAGTGATTGATGATAGCTTAGTTCTAATAAGTAGTTACCGCCACTTTAGTTAGATCGCGTGATATGAATTTGTAGTCGTTAAATGCATGGTGTAATAATATACTCCGGTGTAGCGTTCCGAGACGGAAAAGGTCGCGTGAATGACACGCAGTGACGTCAATCGATGCATAAGCAAGACCGGAATAAGTAATTAACAACAAGTTCGAGAGAGACGTTGACGATGATGAAGTCTTGTGTCAACTATCGGAACGCTAAATCTCGTTTTTTTGGATCATGTTTAAATGTAAACTGCAAGCATACAATATCTCGATAAAGAGATCCTTAATTTGACTCAAGAACAAGGTTATGTCTAATCCTAATTAAAAGCACATTTGACGTAAACTTTGCCGATTGTCAAATAATAAAGTATCATGGTACCAGCATTAAGCCATTATAGTTGAACACAGACATTGTACACGATCCAAAAGTGGGGTTGCGTGCAATCGTTTACAACCCTTCTTACTTAGATATACGATAGACTTGTAGTTTTACTGATTTTTCCACGTCTTTTCAAAAGAAACTTTATATCACGCGACAAACTTGCAAAATGAATTTTAAACCAAGAATATTTTAATACCTGTCTTTAAATATAACACGAATCTGGCCTTAGAATCTTGACTTAATAATTATGTAGACAAGACGGTCAGGTTTAGGAATTTGTATATGACTGTGTTTTAGTGTCTAAATTGGTCCTTAATGTGAATCTTTTTCGAGTCACGTTGAAGTGTTTAAGAACAAAGTATGTTATTGAAAGGTACGCGGTCAGTATAAGGATAGATAGTAACAGTAAGTTAATTTTGGTTATTTATTTTCTGATTCCGACCTCGGTTGTGAAGTTGATAGGCTGAGAGTGGACGCACTAAGGACTGGTTTTCGCTGATTTTGTTAAGGTTAATAATTTTAAAAATATTTTTCGGTAAAAATAAGAATGAATACATTATACTTCACTATAAGTTTAATGTACCTATTCATTTTTTTATATAGTCTTACTATATCTACTGAAATTGAAATATTGAGTTCAGTACCAAACTCTTCCTTGTGCTTTTACTCCCAGCCTTAAGAATTAAAAAAAAAAGGATTCTGTTGTAATACGTAAACGATCACTGCCTTTAATTATATGATCTAATAAATGAACCTCGAGCCTAAAGCTCAAGGACCTCTGGGTCCATAGTCAAATAGTGTTAAAACGATAGTTACCTTAGAAATAAATGTAAAAATAGATAAGGAACGACATTAAACCTTGTAAACACATTTTGTATTTTGTTTCTTGTAAACCCTTCACACTAATATTATAAAACACAACACTATCTAAAGGTAAGCACAGTTAAGGAATCGCAGAAACCGCCAAAACCTATAGATATCGCCTACTTCGACACCCCAATAGCCTAGCTGCTAAACTGTCGGAGCAGAGATACAATACAATACAAAAACTCATTTGATACCAAATACAAAATAAATCTTAAAATAAGCTTAAGATCTCTTCCAGACAACCTTTGGATGGTGATTAAGCATGGACGGTGGTGTGTGCTAAAGAAAATAATAATAATTTAAGGTTAAAAAATTAGATACAAGCCCAGGGTGAAATGGAAGCGCGCCATTCCCAGCGACTAACCATGAAGAATACCTATAGGAGATGACCTCACTGGAGAGCACACATTACACAACATTCCCAAGACACCTGCTTATAATCAATGTATAAACTGATCGCAGATAATATCAGAACAAAAAAAATATAAATGTGAAAGTCTGCAAAGGATGTATGCAGGATGTTCAATCCCGCCAGAACGGCAGAACGGATCTGGATAAAAATTGGCACAGAGATAGATAATAGTCTGAAATAGCATAATAGGCTACTTTTCAACCGCGAGTAACACCGCAGGGCACAGCTAGTATTGTTTAAACCCAATCTATTATGAATACGAAAGTAATTATTTATCAAACAATTACTGGATTAAACAATTACAATTATTAACTTTTCTGGCTTAAAAAGGCAAGACCAATCTTGATGACACGTTCACGACGACAAACATAAAAAAACTTTTTGCCCTATAAATATGGACAAATGTAAGTATGATCGCAAGAGTACTCGTAGCTAGTGTATTTAAACACGCTGTTAATTTTCTACTAAGTAGCATTTTAGCCACAAAACTATTTTTAATCAACGATAAAACGTCGGCTAAGACCATATTATTAGGAGTAGGTACCTACTAAAAATTAAGATCTTTGTCACAGTAAAAAGTTTGTAGTAGCAACAAACAACTTTCCCATTTAAGTTGATCGTGATGAACTAGTTATGAGCATGCTTTGTTTACTTCGGAAAAGACCTAAGCAGCCCAATTTATTTAGAACGGAAGTTGAACAGTTTCAGGAAAGGTAAACGAACTCTGTTACAGTCACGATCGTGAAAACACGATATTTTTGGAAGCAAGCCATTTCGGTGATAAAATTTTAAATTTAAATGTTATTCTTGCACCCGCGGTTCCACGAAATGTATTATGAATAATAAAGAATGGGTTCCACGGTAACACCCGCTTTCCTACAGGAACCGTAAACTTTTTCGGAATAAAACGGGTAGCCTATGTGTTAATCCGATGACGGTGAAGCTCCATACCAAATGTCATGTGGTCGACATACCAACAACACGCACAAAACGCTTTGGTTCCTCTTTTCTTATACGGACCACTAGAGTGTGAAATACTATGCCAGAGTGTGTGTTCCCTGACACTTATAATCTGGGTGTCTTCAAGTCTCGAGTGAATTCTTCTAGGCAAGCGTGCTCCATCGTAGGCCGCATCACTGCTTATCATCAGACATATTGACGGCCAAACGCAAGCCTATTAAGTTATTAAAAAAATAAAAGTAAGTCAAACTTGATGAACTGTAACGTTCAGTTTCATACACACACATATAGTCACGTCTGTTTCCCATAGGGGTAGGCAGAGACCACTTCTCTCCACTTGCTACCATCCTGGCATACATCTTTCGCTTCTTCTACTTCCATGAATCTTTTCATACAAGTTTAGTTCAGTGTGATTAATAATTAAACATGCACACAGACTCACAAATTAGCGCAAATCGCAAAAATGTTAAATATATGTATGTCGTCACGTCTTTCCCCCGAGGGGGCTGGCAGAGGTGTAATACAACACCCACACTTCGCCGGACGATATTCAGTCCCAAATGTGACTGTCGCCATAAACCTGGCTCCAGTTACGTAGCAGGTAACATTAAATACGCACATCATATATGTTAACACGATGAACAAATTGGTGCGTGCCTTCAACTGGGTCTGAACCTGCTTCCTCTGACTTGTAAGGCAAGTCTTCTTCGACTAAAGCTATATCTATCATCAACCTGTAAAATATAACATAACATAACATATCGTCACGCCTTTCCCCCGAGGGGGCTGGCAGAGGTGTAATACAACACCCACATTTCGTCGGACGATATTCAGTCCCAAATGTGACAGGGGGCGAGCCTGTCGCCATACACCGGGCTCCAGTCATGTAGCAGATGACATACAATACGCACATATGTTCACACAATGAACAAATTGATGCGTGCCGTCGGCTGGGTTCGAACCCGCTCCCTCTGGCTTGAGAGGCGGACCTTCTTCCAACTAGGCTGCCATCGCTCTTTGTAAAATATAAGTGTGATAAAAACGCACTTTCTTCTATAAAAAATTAGATAACAAAATACAGAGCTGCTGGAGTACTCGCATTCCATGCTTAAAACTACTCCTGTTAGAATAATAATACGAGAATTCAGCTTTCAAATTGCAATACACAAGCTGAAGCTCCGGTTTATTTCAAAGTAGCTTTCGGGACAATAACATAATGCAGGAAGCTAGCTCAACAGTTCATAGAAACTGAGCTGTGTGTTCACTGCACTGAAAACAGGCTTTACATAACTTCCGCACGGCATTTCCTGAAAATTTCATGCGTCCGCAGGCTCGCCGGTATATGTAAATGGAACAAGAGTACAGGGTTGAAATTAGGGTATGGGCTTTCAGGGCGTCAACTTTTTGTAACATGTCAATGTTACAAAAAACAATATTTTATTTTACAATAAAAGCTGATTATTCTCTGTCTCTTATTTTAGAATAAAGATCAGGCTGGCGTTTCTTGTAGTAGGCTATGTCAAGTAAGAATGGCAATGGACTGTTGTAGGCTGATGATAATGGTGATAGCAATTATTTGGCAGTGCGGCGGTGCACTACATTGACAAATTCTAAAATTTTCAAATTCTAAACAAATTGTAGTTAAAAATACCTACTTAAATCAACATTATCATCATTACACTACGTCCCACGTCTCTGACGTCCTACTGCAAGGACATCGACCTAATACGTCAAAGGTGATAGAGCCGTTATCCACCACGGTAGCTCAGTGTAGGTTGGTGGATGTCACATGTCTTATGAGCTTTACCTACCTAACTACTTAAATATATTTGACTGCCCCGGTGGCTCAGTTGGTAGTGAACCTGCATTCTGAGCTTGGGGGCGTGTGTTCGATTCCCACCTAGGGCAAACATTTATGTGGTGAACATTTGTGTTTGTTCTATGTCTGGGTGTTATTATCTATTTAAGTATGTATTTAAAAATATCTAAGTATGTATATCAGTCTCTGGCAGCCATAGTACAAGCTTTGCTTAGTTTGGGGTCAGGCGACCGTGTGTGACAATGTCCCGAATTTATTTATTATTATTTATTATACTTCATATTCTTCTGTGACAATCTCTGACTAACTTTTCTCACTTCCCCCCTTCTCCATTCTAAAGCAGTGCCTGTCCTAAACTTAGCAACGGCTCGCACGTGGTGCAAGTTATTAATACCCAGGTCACGTGCTCGCCCTTCGGGGGCTTGTCGCCCCGCTGCTGAGGAAGTATTGTAATGTGCTGATACAACGAGAAGGGGCAGAAGAATTTCTCCGGTTTCCTTCATTGTGTTGCGTTCTATTGTGCCAGGGCCGGGAGAGTTCGAGCGCGGGGTTTTAGCCTAATTTGGTTGAAGGAAATTTGGAAAGTTTAGATTAAAGTACTTTAACCAAAGCAATGTACACGTAACAGCCAATAATTTACATGAATATTTTAACTGAATAAATGACGCAAGTTTTCAGAGACTACCTAAATGAATCGGTATTTTGTTTTATACATATAAATATATCAGTATGGGTATTTTAAATATCTATTTTAATGTGGATATATTTGTTCGACGATGGCTTGCGTTTCGTTATCCATTTTTTTTAAAGTTTGAGACCTAGCTAAATTGTATTGTTTTGGATGTAATTCTCAGTTTTTTAATTGGAATCGTAGCAAACTTGGTTTCTTGACCATTTTCTGTGCTATTTATTCATTTACAACTTATACAAAGCTATAAAAGAAAATCATAAAATCTCAGTTCATAGTGTGCTACTAGTTACTTTTATAAATTTAAATACAAATATACCCACCTAACTTAATCCAATAAGCAAATGCACAAATCGGATAAGGCTTACACCGGAAACGTGCGGGCGGCGGCCGACGAAGCCGCCCAAGCTCATCCGCCCAGAGCTAACGATTCGCTGCAGCTGTAAATATTAAACTATCTCTCGCACTTCGAGATTAAATGGCAGTTTGAGACGGGACTCGATTACACATTTATGATATTGCCACCAGTTTTGCTGGGACTTGAAAGTAAGAAAAAGTGTTGATGTTAGTTTTAATCGTTTTACTTGTGCAATTTTGGAACCTGACAGTACTAAAAATACCTGCATTTTATAAATTCCATAAAGAGAAAAAAACTTGTAAGGGTTGCGTGCAGCCGCTAGATGTGGGCACAAGACCGTTTTTGTCATGGTAATCCTTGGGCGTGCTCTTTATTGAGCAGTAGGGGTCTTACGGATTGGATAATGAAGTAAGAAAAAAAAAAATTAAGTACTAATTTAGCACATTACATTTAGTTAAATTTGATCTATCTATGTAGTGGTGGTCTGAACTTTAAAGTACAATATGCTACGTTCGAATAAAAATACTCAGGGTAATATTTCTTCTACAATCCTGTGGAATCATGACCTCCATATCATCACCCCCTTAGCAATAAACGTTGTATAGCAACGGAATAAATAAAAGAGTTACGTCTTTTTCATTCTTTTAAAAATTTAGAATTGATCGATAAAGACAAAACACTGTAGGTATAACTATTCCAAGGCTATATACAAACTTTATTGCTAAAGGGGACGATGTATGTTTGCGTAAGCTCCCTACAGATCTACACGAAAATAAACTCGTGTAATTTTGCAGCTTATCGCCTTGATCCATGCCCTCTGTGCTATCTATAGGTATACTTCTACACATTTTCTATGTTCATTTATTCCCCTCTATCAGTAGCCACAGTTAATAGGTAAACAGAAAGTTTAACAAGTCTAAAAACTTCCAAAAAGTACTATGTAAAAGAAAATACTTGCAACGAGTTATACTACCAGTGACTTGAAAAATACTAGATTTTTCACATATTTTTGTTATAAAATAAAACAGTAAATAAAAAAAGTGTTAGGTCAATGGTGATTAACATAATATGGGGGAAGTATGTATGGTGATATGTACTTACAGTATGTTTTTTCAGTGATGTTCCTAGTTACAAACCCTATTTATATTATACAACAAGTAACCTCTTACTAATAAACGTTGTGAAGCCTCGGAATAGTTATAGTGTTTTGTCTTTGTCGATTGAGTTAAATATTTAGAAGTAAGAAAATGACATAACACTTTATAATCATTCCAAGGCGTTTAACCAATACAACGTTTATAAGTAAGGAGGTTAGTTGTTGCATTACCGACCGTATAAGCGTTAGCGAGCGAAGCGTCCATGCTTCAGCTTCGACAAAAATGCTTTCGTATGTCCGAATTACGGATTTTTGTCTTCTTCGACAGATCTCATTTCTCTTCATCTTAACCGATTCTCTAGTGGGTTCGATAATTATAGAGATTTTTTTGCAGAGTAAATTTTTGGAATTATTTTTAAATGGCGGAGATATTTAAAAATAATTATGTGTTGAACATTTGTGTTTGTTCTATGTCTGGGTGTTAATATGTATTTAAGTATGTATTTAAAAATATCTAAGTATGTATATCAGTCCCTGGCAGCCATACTACAAGCTTTGCTTGTACAAGTACAAGTACCTAGTTTGGGGTCAGGCGACTGTGTGTGGAAGTGTCCCGAATTTATTTATTTATTTTTTTATACCGAATGTCGACACCCCCTACTGGCATGTGATGATACTACGTTTTCTCTTGGTGAGGATTGGCTCGCCTGCTCATTTCCTGAGCTTCGGCAATCTGCCTGTAAGCCTCCGTATTGCCGAACACGAGGCGCACTTGATCGAAATCCGATAGCCAAGCCGATCCAGACCCTATTGCACTACCAATGAATTTTTCAACAAATTGACCAATTTTGATGCTAAATTGGTGTTTGAATTGAATTATGGAGGAAGTAAATTAAAATGATGAAGAACATAGTGAGTGATAAGGCATATTTCTGTATAGAGATTTACGAGTAGGTATTATAGATAAATTTATTTTTTTATAATAATAAATTCTTTATTTGCCAAAAGGTTACAAGCATCTTTCTTGTAACCCCTGCACTAGGAGAATCCTGTATCGCCGGGCCACGTCTGGTACGAGTTACAAAGTGTTTAGATACGGTGCGGTGATTATTTTAAAATTTTATAAAAATAAAACAAAATACAATACAAACTGAAAAAAGAAACCTCACTTTTAGCAAAAATTTTACAAGAGCGCGCGTGTGTGTGTGTGTGTGTGTGAGAGAGAGTGTGTGAGTGTTTGTGTGTGTGTATGTGTAGGGAATGAGTGTAAATGAGTAGTGGAAAGAGATAACATGTAGAGTTTTTCGAATTAAAAAAAATGTGTAGTATTAAAGTTATACTAGCTGCACCTTGCGGTGTGACCCGCGATTAAAAAGTGGCAAATGTGCTATTCCAGACTATAATCTATCTCTGCGCCAAATTTCATTTAGATCCGTTCTGGCGTTGAGTAACAAACATCCATACATCGATCCATCCGAATTTTCGCATTTAAGTATTATATTAGTTTGATACCTATAACTTTTATGATCGTCTTTGTTCTCAGCCATTAATAATAATAATAAAATAATAATAAAAATCATTTATTCAGGAAATTAAACCCGCATACATAATTAAAAAGTCACAAAATTAAGTTACGATTATAGAATTAATAATTCAATTTGTCATGTCATTAGTCAAGTCACAATAATCAAATTCCAATTAGTAATACAATAATATTAATAAAATACAAATAATCCAAATGAAATCACAATAATAATAATTAATGACGCGAGGCAATTTTGGTGATTTTTTTACCCTTTCCGCTTTTTTCCTCCCTTCCTTGATGAGATGTCGTGAGATTTGACTCAATCCCCTCCCCCTCCTTAAGCTCACTATACATTATTCAAAATGCGTGTTTTACATCAAACTGTGCATGATTGCGGTAACATTGTTAATTTGTGCTAATTGCTGTTTAGTGCAAAAGCAATTAGTTTCGGGAAAAAAATATGTGGTCTTTGGTCTTTCTCATAAACGCCTCAGGTAGTTAAAGGACAACCACTTATAAAAAATATTTAAATTTTAAAATAAAATAGATTTAAAAAATAATTATTTATTAAATCAATTTTAAGATTAATTATCTGTAGCTTCTTATTTAATTTTAATCAACTCCTTTGGTAGTCATCTAACGGGCTAATTCTAGTCAACCGCCACTGATTCTGACGATATCAATATCCATTTGACTGCCTCGGTGGCTCAGTTGGTAGTGAACCTGCCTTCTGAGCTTGGGGGCGTGGATTCGATTCCCACCTAGGGCAAACATTCATGTGTTGAACATTTGTGTTTGTTCTATGTCTGGGTGTTAATAAGTATGTGTTTAAAATATCTAAGTATGTATGTATATCAGTCTCTGGCAGCCATAGTACAAGCTTTGCTTAGTTTGGGGTCAGGCGACCGTGTGTGGAAGTGTCCCGAATTTATTTATTTCAAATAGTTACACAAAATTCTAATCTAATTATGTCAACCTACCCAAGTGAATCAAGATGTTCTCTTATTTTTTTTTTAATTTCCGCATTTTCTAAAGTAACTCTACTCGAAACACTTTCAAGGAACAAAATGGCTAAATTTATTCCGTTCGGCCGTCGTTGCCAAAAGTGAAATGTCCCGCAAACCACCTGGCACTAATGAGATGTTTTCCGGCACTCCGTCCCCTTTCCGCCGGTTAAATATCTCACCAGAGATTCGCTTAATTTCTTGCTCACTCGAGTCTTGATGTCGCCACATAAAATGTTCCATAAAGATATCTTCTTAAGCCCATATATCTAGCTATCTACACGATATCGTACCACTACGTCGTATACGTATGTATATCTACCTACCGTTATCCTTTACGGTCGTGGTATTAATGTTGTTATTGCCTCTTCAAATGAAGTTTTCCCGATCTTCCGCACATATCCGGGATTAAAAACGTTTTACGTTTATACCTACTAAGTTTATTTATCAATTTTAAACTTAACAATAGCTCAGAGATCGGTAGGTTTCACAAAGTAGAGTACAGTGCTGCAAACTCTTTTCCCCAATGGATTTTTTTCCAGGAACCCTGAGTGGTGTCCTCCTTTTGGAAGTCTAATCACACAGACAGTTTTAATAACGCCAAAAACTGAAGAGAGAGTAATTAGACAGAAAACTCGTTCTATGCAATGCCTGTGACCAAACCTTGACAGACTCTAATTGCAATTTCACTGCAAATCCAAAGCTCCAGCTTTCAACCGAGAACAAGGCGCAGACTGACTGACTGACTCCTAATTATAATCTTCCATGCGACCTCGTTCGCGCTCGTTAGCTATTCCTGTGCTTACAGCAATTTCGCTTGAAATCTCCTGTTAATTTTCACCGTTTTTGCACTAAATGCAGAATTTTAGAAGCTCCATTATGTAACAATGAATTGGAATGGAATGTTTCAAACTTTTTTTGTGATAATCAAAACTTATTTCTTGCACGCACCCGGACTTTAGTACTCGCTAAAACAGTGCGCAGAAGACGTGTCGTCAGACGCGTGTTTACACCATGTCGCGAGTTTTCCCTGTCTAATGTCATGTCGTCGTCGTCGTGGGTTCTTCTTCCTCCCGTTTGGGGGGAGTAAGGAATCGGCCTCGAGGGATTCCCTCTTTGCCGAGGCTGGACGCTGGGGGATCATTGCCCCCAGGGCAGTTGGGAGGTTGCGAGTTCCAGCCCAGCTCGCGCCGGCGGCCTCTCAGCACCCTCACTCGACGTGACTCGGCGGCCACGTCTTGGCATTGTGGTGCCTTCTTCACTGTCTATTTGACGTCTTCTACGTCCTCTGTTGGGCCTCATCTTCTGTGTTGCCGCCTGTTGTTCCCTCTTCGTCCAGGCCAGCCAGGAGGAGATCTCTAGGGAGGGCACGCCAGGTACGTACGTCGGGGGGACGTGCGTGGTGCGGCGCAATGTTCTGGAGGTGGGGGTGTGGTCCGTTGTCCGCTCGAGCTAACATGTTGCGAGCTAAACGAACCACGAACTCCCCCACCGTCTCGACTTTCAAGTCCCGGGCGATGACGTCATTGCGTACGTACCGGCCGGCTCCCGAGATCATCCTCAGGGTGACATTCTGCACCACCTGGAGTCGTTTCTTCTGGCTGGCCGAGCATAGAGCAATCCATGCCGGAGCAGCGTAAGTGAGTCTCGTTCTAATGTAGGTCTTGTAGACCCCCACTTTGGTTCTCAATGGCAACTTAGAGCTCAAGACCGGTCTGAGCAGCGCTCTAGCAGATTTCGCCTGGTGGACAGCGTGTGTGATCTGCGAGCGCATGCTGAGGTCCGAGTCTATGAGGACGCCCAGGTACTTGACGGTTCTTTCCCACTTGACGTCCTGTCCTCTAAGTTGCAGTGGGGGTGGTCTTCTCTTACGCTGCTGGCTGGTCAGTAGCGCGGCCGTTTTCCCCACGTTGACAGCCATCCGCCATTTGTCCAGCCAATCGGGTAGGATGTTTAGGACCCTCTGGATCCTATCCGCGGCTATGGTTGCTCTGCGAGACGACGCGATGTAGGCGCTGTCGTCTGCGAAGAGGGAGAGGATGACTCCCCTCTCACCTGGAAGTCTGTCTGCTTCTTCCAGTACTGGTATGTCATCTGTGTAGGCGGCGTATAGAGCTGGTGATGCGCAGCTTCCCTGGGGTACACCCGCGCCGACTTGCCTGCGACCGGAGTTGGTGTCCTCGACGGTCACGTAGAACTGGCGGTCGGCGAGGAACGATGCCGTGAGTCGCACTAGTGCCGCCGGCATCGTTGTGCGCATCAGCTTGTAGATGAGGCCCTCGTGCCACACCCTGTCGAAGGCCTTCTCGATGTCCAGGAACACGGCGACGGAGCGCCGCCCCATGTTCATCTCGGAGCTCAGATGGTGAATCACCCGCGTCAGCTGGAGCGTGGTAGAGTGCTGCGTGCGGAACCCGAATTGCTCGTCCCTGGGTGACAGGTGGGGACGCATTCTCCGCAGCAGCAGTCGCTCAAACAGCTTCGCTAGGTGAGACAGTAGTGTGATGGGGCGGTAGCTGGCCGGATGTCGTCTGTCCTTGCCGGGTTTGTGTAAGACGATCACCTTGCCAGTTTTCCATGTCGCGGGGAAATGTCCGGTCCGGAGTACTCCATTGAAGAGGCGCGCTAGGCAGACTAGACCTCGCGCCGGCATCCATTTGAGGGCGGCGCTGAGTATCTCGTCTTGCCCTGGCGCCTTCTTCACCTTCAGACTGCGCACGGCTCGGACTACCTCCGTTGGGGAAATGAAGTCCTCCCCTCCCAACGGTGGAGCCGGGGTCTGAAGGTATTCGGACACTTCCCTGATGACCCGCTGATGGTGTTCCAAGACTTCGTTGGAGGCCTGAGGTGGGACAGGGTGTGGCTGGAACTGACCTTCCAAATGGTCAGCTAATAGCTCTGCCCTCTCTAAGGCTGAGTAACGCCGTTGCCCTGTGCCGTCTATAAGTGGGCAAACGGACGCTTTAGCCTGGGTCAGGTGGCGGTTGAGGTTGAGGTTGAGGTTGAGGTTGTACAGATTGGTCTTGTTCTCTTCTAATGTCATGAGAGGTCAAATGAGTTCAGGTACTTAGAGAACCGTAGGGTGCTCTATTTGGCTGGGTATAACCCAAACTTTTCTCAATTTTCGACTACTCTACCGATTAGACATCAGTGTAAAGTTTCAGATGACAGACTTGCAGACTGTATGAAAGACTGAAGCTCACTAGGCAAGTATTATAATGGTCAAGTCGGTAAGGATCGACCTAGACGAACGTATCTTGACGAAATCGAAGACGTATTAAAGAAAGGCCAGGTCAAGTGTATCAGTAACCGACAACCATGAAAGTAGAAGAAGTGATCGTAGCAAGTGGATAGAAGTGGTCTCTGCCTACTTCTATGGGAGAGGCGTGAATATGTTTGTATGAAGAGTCCAGGATTTAAATAGGTGCATGTACATATACCTACTCAAAGAAAGACTCAGCATGTACTTGCTCTAAATCGATCCAACAGTAAGAAGTAGTTCTTCAATTCCTTTACTAGTTGAAAACTTCGCAAAAGCACCCACCCGTATTGTGAAGTACAAAATGGAACTGTAAAACCGAGGTGTTGTACTGTTCCACAAACTATAGCAGACCTATTCCAGAACACAGTTTCAATAGTGAATATCTGAAAAGTTTGTAGATAAATGTCCCATATGGTATGTTCTTCCCCAAAATAAATGTGAGGTCGATTATCTTAATATTTTCACACTCATTAGCTTGATTAAAACTAGATAGATCATTTATTGCATGATCGATCAAACGCTTCGCATAAACTCATGTAAGAGGTTGAACATCAAACTGATACAATTGTGTCACTTTTAACAATCAAGATAAGATTTTACTCTCAATTCTCAACGCCAGAATACGGCCCCGCTCCGTTTCCATTCATTTGTTCGGCGTACTACATTTCCTCGCACCCTCTACGCCGCACCCTGTGATGTCGATTGGAAAGAACACCATGTACACACGTATCTACATAGGTCCCGTACGTACTGGTGTGATGGCGTTGACCTAAACTTTTGTTTGGATTTTCCGTTGGCTGGTTCTTGTTGGAATTGGTGTGGGGATTTTCCGAAGCAATGTTTTCTTTTCTTTGTTTTGTTAGGATTCACGTGTACGTTTACTTCACAACATGAAAAAAGCTAAATTGTACCCATTTAAAATCTAAAATTTATTGTAAGTAATTACTGAAGCATCTATTCGGTAGTTTAATTTCATTGAATTAATTTATTTGACTGAAACTTTCAGTCCAACAATATAATCGAGTTTAATGATTTTGTTATCTCAGTAAGCACAGGGTGCTTACCTCTAGTTTTAGATAGTTTACGAAAACTTTTTTCGTTTTCGTTTGGCTACATTTAACCTAGGATTTCAGCCAAATGCAAAGCGCATTAGAAATATAAGAGCAAAATGAAATCGAAAAAGTATTTAAAACTATCAAAACTAAGACATTTCACACATGACATTTAAGAGTTAAGGCCAGTTACACATAAACTTTACAAAAGTTATATAAAACCTTTCCCTATCACAGCATCGTATAATCATGTAAGCGTAGCCTAGACATCATGATCAGCTAAAGTGGAATAACTTCAGCCAGTTTTACGTATAAGTATTTTTACGACATGAGAATTTATTTACTACAACCCCGTTTCAGAGCGACCCGTTCTTGCAGTCTCAGTATATCCACACTCGTTTCAGTTTTAGGTATCCACTATCTCTATATTCTTGTTTGCGGGCTTCTGTGGAAGTGCTCGCTGGGTTAGGACTGCGTTTGTATTTATGGCTTTATCGTTTTATTGTCAACTAGCTGCGAACCGCGGTTTCACCCGCGGTTATAAAGTATCCTATGTGCTATTCTAGACTATAATCTATCTCCGTGCCAAATTTCATCCAGATCTGTTCAGCCGCTCTGGCGTGAAAGAGTAACAAACATCCATCCATCCATCCATTTTTACTAACTTTCGCGTTTATAATAATAGTAGGATACGTCTAAACAAGTGATTTACTTTTTAATCGACTGCATAAGAATTAGGGTTATGTTTTGCGAGTGTTTGTATGCATGTAAGTGGGTATGTATGTATGAGGTTACTTTACAACACCAGCGGTAAACAACATGATGGATTTCGACATGTGAGGTGTCATTTAAATCGTCTTGATAGTGGAAGTGACATAAGGTACAACCATGGAATAATAATATACTCCGCCAGGTATAGCATTCCGGTCACGTGGGCAACACGTAGTGACGTCAATCGATGTATAAGGAAGACCGAAATATGTCATTTAAAAATAATTCGAAAGAGACGATGACAATGATGAGTGACGTAATT
The DNA here is from genome assembly GCA_911728515.1 of Peribatodes rhomboidaria. NCBI lineage: Eukaryota > Metazoa > Arthropoda > Insecta > Lepidoptera > Geometridae > Peribatodes > Peribatodes rhomboidaria. Next base: position 11,612,794 of record OU452179.1, on the reverse strand, counting down.
ACGTGTTTGCTCCAGAATGCTAGACCTTTTTTTTGGATCTAAGGTACAACGTTTTGCAGTCGGGTTTTTGTTTTTCTTCTAATAATGTTTTTTGTATACAGAGTGTTTGGTAAGACGATGGGCATAAATAGTTTTAGGTACTTTATCATGACGTGTCGCTTTGGGCAGCTTGACGAGGCTTGCGTGTGGCCGCCATTTCGCCAGATGTTTTACTTTTAATTTATTAATTAAGCTTAGCTGTCACACACAACTTACACCGACTGCAATTTTGATTAATCAGTAAAACTATAAATTTTTTATCCTTTGCAAATGTCCGTCGTCGTCTCTTTAAACACCTTGTATAGAGGTAAACTTAATATACCTACTTCACTAATACTACACTAATACTACACTACTTAATAATTTCTCTCTATATCTCTATAATCTCTATAAATAAAAAAAATCACTATTTTCCTTAGTCATCGAATCATGCGTGAGAAACATTAAAGCAATTTTTTTTGTTGTGTTTATTAATGCCAGGAGAAGGATCTTATGAAAGAAAAAATTAAAATATTACCCTGAAAAAAATAATGGTTCCTGTGGGATGCGGATAAAACCGTGGGACACAGCTGGTTAGATATAAAAATAAAGTCAGTCACAAGTCAATATAAATACAAGTATCATTATTTAAATGAAACAAAAGACACCCGACTGCAAGATGTAGTCCAACCCTCCGAACAGTTATAATTCAAATGTTGTAATGTATCTTATATCTTATATCTTTAAATGAGCAATTCTTGTATATATATATATATATATAATTGGAATCTCGGAATCGGCTCCAACGATTTTCATACAATTTAGTATATAGGGGGTTCCGGGGGCGATAAATCGATCTAGCTAGGAATCATTTTTATAAAATGTCATTTTATTCGTGTTTTATCGATAATCAACTTAAACATAAACTTGGAAGAAAAATAACAAAAAGGAGGCGTTTGAGTAGTCTCAACTGAAAAATATGGCTCTTGCTGACATCTATTGGCGAATAATAATACTATTTTTTGTGAGCAACTAATTGCTTTAACTACACAACAGCAGATGGCGTTGTTAAGTAACACGAAGTCAATGAGTGTTTGCTTTGAGGTTAGACTAAAATCAATTGTTTATTTATGTTATTTGTGTCTTCTTAATGCACGTGTTCACTTAAAAATGCCTAAACGAAAAAAACGCTTATAACTCATGATTTTTTTCTTTAAATAACCAGTTCATATTTTTATTATTATTTTATCGGTAAGATCGAAAAATATTATTCATATTTCATCATTTTATTAGTAATTCGTACTTAAATATAATTTCCAAAAACACAATTAAAAAAATAATACCGAGCAAAGCTCGGTCATCCAGGTACTATACCTTAAGTCACTTCCACTATGAAGACGATTCAAATGACACCTCACATGTCGAATTCCGTCAAGCTGTTTAGGCTGTAGAGCGTCCCAAAGAAACCTCATACATACATACGTACATACATACACTCGAAAAACATAACCGTCATTTTTGCGCAGTTGGGTAAAATATGAGCAACGTTCATGTCAAAAACTTAACTTACAAGGTAAAAGACAAAATTTATTTGTAAGGTAAAATAAAGGGTCGTAGCATAAAATTCTTCTAGAAAAAGTTCGATACATGACCCATATATTATGTAAGCACGCCGTAACGTATAGTTTATTTATTTATTTATGCGGGCCCAAGACGTCCACGGAGGACAATAAATCTAGATAAAGCAACACATGGCGACGAAGCCGTAAACGAACCTAACGCTTTATGGAAGTCGCTGGGTAGTGGAGTGTCTATCGATAGTTCTATGGTTGAAAAAAGGTATGAATGTTTTTTTCTTTTGTTTTTTTTTTCTGCTTCATAGCTGGAGCCCGGGGTATGGCGACAGGTTTACTATGTTATATGACACACACATGAAAACCTCATTCTGCTTTTAAGCAGTCAGTTAAAGAGTATCTAACTGTAATATTTACACGTAAAGGTTAAAAATTAAAAAACCCCCGACACCGATTTTAATCAGCACCGATTTTCATCAAACATAGCTAAGAACACTCCGAATAATAAACCTTTCAAACAAAAAAAAACTAAAATAAAATTCATCCGTTCATCGAGCTACAATTCCACACACACGCACACACACATACACACACACAGAGAAAGACAGAGAGAGAGAGAGAGACGTCAAACTCAAAACACCTCGATTTCACTAATCACACCACCTTGAAACACCTTGATCGACATTTTAATATACTTACTAATATTTAGATTAGTACCTGGATGCCCGAGCTTTGCTCGGTATTTTTTTTTTAATTGTGTTTTTTGGAAAATAAACAATTGATTTTAATCTAACCTCAAAGCAAACACTCATTGACTTCGTGTTACTTAACAACGCCATCTGCTGTTGTGTCGTTAAAGCAATTAGTTGCTCGCAAAAAATAGTATTATTATTCGCCAATAGATGTCAGGAAGAGTCATATTTTTCAGTTGAGACTACTCAAACGCCTCCTTTTTGTTATTTTTCTTCCAAGTTTATGTTTAAGTTGATTATCGATAAAACACGAATAAAATGACATTTTTTAAAAATGATTCCTAGCTAGATCGATTTATCGCCCTCGAAACCCCCTATATACTAAATTGTATGAAAATCGTTGGAGCCGATTCCGAGATTCCAATTTAAATAAATATAATAATAATTTAATTTGCTCATTTAAAGATATAAGATAATTACATTAATTGAAACATATTCACATGTCAGGTTATCTGACAAATAGGCAGAACTAAATTTTATATTGAAGAACTGTATGTACTTGCTTGCCCTATTTCAGTGAATAAATATTTTGACTTTGACCTCGTCGTTTTTACGTCGGGGTTTAAAAAGTTATTTCGCAAGCCTATCATATTCTACCGTAGATGTAGAGTCGGCGCCCGTAAAATACAAAATGCTTGTTCTTTTGCAACCGCCGACCAATATGCTGAGTGGTTATGCCTTAGGCATTGTGTTCTGGCTCTATACGTATAAAGGGGCTTAGCTTTCTTGGCTGAGAATAAATAGCTTGTAAAGCTGGTAGAGATCACTCTTAGCGATTAGACCGCCTTTTGTGACTTCTAATGTAAGTACTATAAGTACTACTACCTACTACTTTTAAAACTAGTACTTTTGATATGTTTTTCTTGTGATGGTGTGCTTATGGTAATGATCGATTCCATTGTACTTTTCTCGAACTTACATTAAAATTTGCTACGTTTCTTTTCATTTTTTGAGAAATAATAATAGGTATAATATAATAAGTTTATTTTCGTATTTTATTATCAGTGCTTTTATTGATAACAAAAAATATCACATTTTATATACAATTTCGTATTTGTATTTCAATTACTACCTTAAAATGTAATTTGTAATTAGTTTACCTTAAATAACTAATCTAACATTCAAATAAGTATATTTAAACTTCATTTAGCGATTGTGAGTGTGAGTGAGAGGCGAGAGTGTAATGATGGGTGAAGTTAGAGTTGGCAACACTGTACCTTTATGTATACTGCACGACAAAATTGGTAGGACTTTAGAATAGTGCCAATCGATTTAAGGGGGGAGGTGGGGGGAGAGGGTAGGGGGGGGTAGACCCTTCTCCTAAAGGGGGGAGTTGCGGAAACCCCCCCTTCCAGAGATATGAGCATTTTTGTGTTGCAACATAACCTCACTTTTTTTCGATTTTCGATGTTTATTTTAGGTCTAGTTTAGGTCTGTATAATATTATTTAACAGAATATTTCAGAGCACTTCGCCGGCCGCTGCCGCGGCACGCTCGCTACGCTCGCTCGGCTCGTGCGTTGTTTTTCATGTACTAACATAACCTAACCAAACCAATTTTTTTCTAAATGCAATGTCGATGGCAAATGATGTTTTGGCATATGATAATTACGCCTCACAATGATGATAACAAAACACCTAACCTAACGTTACATGACATGACAGCACAGAAAGTGGCGTCTATTACGTTCCTTTTTTACAAGTTTGTTAAGTCATAATAAAAAAAATTAATTAAAAACTTGGTTATTTTAAATAAAAATGAGGGTTTTTGATAAAGAAAACGTTATTTATAATGAATAATACGATAAACCATATAAATAAATTAAAAATAGCCGTGTTTCTAATTTTTATGTAGTGCGACATGTTTTTCAACTTTCGTAGAACGTTTAACGGACCGCTCAGTTTCGAAACAAATGTCATAAACTGTGAATTTAAGGTTAATTTTTCGATTTTCAATAATTAATATCTCGAAAAGTATAAGTTTCCGCAAGTTAGCACTTTACAGGAAGCCTTCTTATAATAAGACCTATCTGTAAAAAAAAACATGAACCGTGAAATCGATTGGCACTATTCTAAAGTCAAGCCACAAAATTAGCCACAACACAAAAAAAAATGTCAAAAAAAGTCTTGTTTGCTCTACTTTTCAGCGCGTGCTGGTCTAGATTACTTATTTTGTATGTATTTTGTAATTTGTATTTCGTATTTCATTTTAAAATAGCTAAAATATATTATTTTTAATTTAGTATTTCAAAAACTTTACCTAAAAGTATTTTGTATTTCGTATTTTAATTACTTGCGATACAGTATTTTTTAATCTGTATTTCGATGTATGAAAAGCATATATTTTGCCCAGCCCTACCTGTACTACACCTGAGGGGCTATTCCTGTGCGTGAGATGAGATGAGATTTTATCTTGGTCACTCTCACACATATGACGTTTCAAACGAGAGCAACAAGGACGAGAAAAAGTGAGATGAAAATCTCAAATCTCCGAATAGGGGCCCTGTACAGGCTGTATAGATACTATGTGTGATAGAATATTTACTTACATATCTATTTTATTCGAATGTACTCTACACTTTTGCACTTAGCAGCAATATGCCAGTTTATCCTTAACTACAAAAAAATCTACGCACCAATTCCAACAGCTTTATTACGAGAATCTCAAAAAGGGTCCCCCAGCGAATAAAGACGCAATCAAAGTTATCGACGAATACCTCACAAAGAATACCTTTCAAATACCTCCCTGAGGACACCTCCTACGAAATACCGGCCAAGACTTGTAAGCTGCAAATTCTATCCAGCAAGTTAACTTCTGCAAGTTGTAACCGCGTTAGCTCCTGATGCAAATGTTTCTTCGTGCAATAAATTGAGACGTCCATGTTAGTCTGAAAACTTGCTTGCAAGCGTCTGAGCCCGGACTATTGACTACCCTAACTTGAACTGTGACCTTTTAACCCTAAAATGTCGGTTCATTTTCTATTCGAGCGGCGACCAATTTATTACATTTTCAAAATTTTATTGTTGTACAAATTGGTTCAGAGCTCAATAGGAGCTTTCTATGGCTGTAATATTTATACAGCTTCCTAATTACTTTATTTATTACCAAATTCAACGTAGTGTGTAATAATAAAAATGTCTTTGTGTGACTTTCTTCAATAACGTTAATCCATGCATTCTAATTAAATTAGATACCTACTACTCGTATACGAACCTTGATAAGATACATATCTATTATTAGATGATACCAAATACTCAAGCTCAACGCATCAACTAGGTATACGTTACCATACACATAAACGATTAATGATTCATCATAATCATCATGTCAAGATAAAAAACACGTAAAATACTATTTTGAGTCTCTAAAGATTTACTTATTTTATACGTCGACAATATAGTCATCAGAGATCTTTGTAATAAATATACGAGTAGGTACGTCTGTGAGCAATAATTTCAATTGAACATGTTTTGTATGTCGTTATAAAATGAGCAGTTGTGAGTAAAGTTAAATATATCTGAGCACGTGGACCGGCTCCCGAAATAATCTCGGCCTGTTTCATTCCGCGGTGCGAGCTCGGCCGCGGTGACACCGGCCTATCTGCGCCCTATAAAACATCAAATCTCGCGTCGAAAGGTCGCCCCTAATATCACCCCTGCAGGTACTCATAAAATGGCGTCATCGACATGAGTTATAGAGGCATGCGATCGGCATGAGAAAGATCGCCGCCGGCGGCAGCGGCGATAGCGTCGGCGGCGGCGGCGGCGGCGGCGGTGTCCCCCTCCCCCTGACCTTTGAGTCCCGCGGGAGCGCGTAATCGCGCCGCATTACCACGCGGCGACATATATCCCTGAAACGGTCTCATAACATCGACACGCCGCTCTCGAGTGCGGATTAGCGCTTTATTGCGAGCGCACCTGTCTAGGTGGGCGAGGCGGAGCGCGCACTGCTGCAGGTCGGCGGCGCGGCGGCGCGGCCGCCCGGCGCGCATGCGCGCCGCCACCCGCTCAAAAATGAATTCCTGGTTCTGGCACTGTGAGCCGCTCGTCCGCCGCCGCCGCCGCGTCGCTCTCGTTATATTCGGTGCCGGTGAGACGGAGACGGGCGAGCCCGACACGACCGCGCGCGCGGAGTGCGGGTGTGGCCGCGTGCGGTGCGGTGCGTGCAGCGTGCAGCGAGGTGCCGGAGCGCGGTGAGCGCGCGATGCGGCCGGCGGGCTGGTAGCGGCCGCGGCATGGCGCGCCGCCCGCCCGCGCCCGCGCCTCCTTCACAACATGACCGACCTGCAGGCCACCTTCGAGTTCTCCGTCGAACTGTACAAGTTCTACAATGTCGACCTCTTTCAGAGAGGGTGAGATTCCACATTTGTTCGTAGCACTCTTCCAACTCCCCGACTGTACAAACTTAAGCCGTGTCTATGATAACGCGATAACACGTTGATAGCCCTGACATTGAATAGAAAAGTACTTACACCTACACAGTAAGTTAGTAGCTCAATAACGAATGGAAACCTTATTTGATAAACTCTATTTTTTCTACTGTTTTTACGACATATGTTTTTTATATGTTTACTAGATAACTTGATTTTTCCCTCAATACGCTGATCTCTATCTGCCTGTGAATCCATCTAATTTAGCAAACTCCGCTGCCTATTCAGTAAAAACAATATTGATCAATCAGCCCCCAGACGCCGAGCCGACACGCACGAGACATTCCCCGCAGTTAACCGATAGTTAAGATTCAACGCTATACGTACTCGTAGATATAACATAGTTGATCTTGTATCACAGCTCAAGCTATTTGTTACATAATGAAGCACAACAATAGGAGCGGAGGTGTCGGCTCGTCGGCTAACTTTCGGCGATATTGTGTTATAGCATCAAACTGTCACGAGTAGTTATCAAGAACTTGCTCCGTGTGGGACTGAACACGTAGGGTATTATTGTTATCTACTTACGTACGTGAAGGGACGCACGCTATGAAACCTAGATTCACCCGTGGTTCCGCCTGTTACTAGCACAGCATTTTACTTACTCTGTATGTCATCTGCTACATAACTGGAGCCCGGTGTAAGGCGACAGGCTCGCCCCCTGTCACTTTTGGGACTTAAAATCGTCCAGCGAAGTGTGGGTGTTGTATTACACCTCTGCCAGCCCCCTCGGGGGAAAGGCGTGACGATATGTTGCTGCACTAACAGTCATCGCTGACAGTCTGTAATGTCTGTCCGGTGCTGGACGTGAGCCTCTAATAAAAACTGCCACTGACACAACCTTCTTGCTTACAGTGTGCTGTTTAAACTCTCCCTATCGAAATCCCCGCAAAAATCTGCTCATCGATACAGTTATAAAATGAAATCAAAAAACTGGTCAAGTTCGTCTCTTTCCTATAGATTTTTTTAAGACTTTTCGTTAACTATTTACTAAAAATTCGAAGCAGGCTTTGCTAAAGTGAAAAGCTCAGGCAAAATTTAAAGTAGAAAATAATGAGAAAAGCAATCGAAAAAGCTTACTGACTAATGCAATAGCCGTCAGAAGTTGTTCGTAGTTCGGGCACAAAACTCGATCGTTCGCTGCAACTACCAACAAACTACTATTAATATTAGAGCCCAATTTATTATAAAGTTTCCTGGAGAAAGCTCTTTATACAACGTACATTTAATGAAACACGAATTCGATGACGAACATTTTTTTAAATTCTTTTCATTCTTTACAAGGTTACTAATTAGTTAATAAATTAATAATTAACAACTTTAGGTAGGCTTAATGCACGACTAATAATTGTTTACCTGTTTTATTCTATCTAAACATGAATCTGGGCTCGAACGAACGAGGACGTGACGTTGGACCCCGAAAAAGCTGACAGGGTCTGCCTCGGTGGCTCAGATGGTAGTTTACCTGCCTTCTGAGGTTGGGGGCGTGGGTTCGATTCCCACCTAGAGCAAACATTTATGTGATGAACGTTTGTGTTTGCTCTATGTCTGGGTGTTAATATCTATTTAAATTTGTATTTAAAAATATCTACGTATGTATTTCAGTCTCTGGCAGCCATAGTACAAGCTTTGCTTACTTTGGTCAGGCGACCGTGTGTGGAAATGTCCCGAATTTATTTATTTATCTGCAAAAGTAAATAATCTTAGAAACTTATATAAATGTATGTATGAAGTATGAGAGAAATGTATGAGTGAAAAAACAAAAGTTAAACATGTTATAAACATGAAACATTTAGAAACAGGAGCTCAGTTACCAATAACCCTGTAATGTAGTGAGGAATGTCTTTCACTATGTGCTTGCCTTTTGAAAAACCAATAGTTTTGAAAGATTTTCTACTTTCGGCTGTCACGGAAACATAATTTTCATAATAATCTTATGACTAAGTAACTAAGCTGCGGTGGAAACTTGCAAGGCAACCAGGACGTCTGAGTCATGATCGCGTTTAAAAATATGTGCGGCGCTATTTTACATGGAAATTTGGAAATTGTATGCAGCACGTGACATGACATTAAGGCACGTTTGAGTCCGGAGCGGAGGGGAATGTTGTAATATGTATCAATCATCCTTTAGAAATAAGGATAGGATAGCTGTACCGAGATTTAGACTGACTAAGTCAAATAAGTCATTTTAGGCCTTTTTTTTTTTTTTATTTTAGAATACTGTGTTCGTTTTTACAAAAAAATCCCGAAAAATATAACAGGGCTCACCGAGGGAATATTCAAATCACACGTAAAAACTACATTAATGAAAAGAGGGTATTATAAGGTTAAGAATTATTTGGAAGATAAAGATGTCTGGAGCCTTCCACTTTCGCCAAGTAGCCACTAGTATTTATAGATATTACCTAGTTGTAAGCCAAAATTTGTGAGACTGTAATTTATTTATTACTAGCTGCGCCCTGCGGTTTCACCCGCGGTCAAAAAGTATCCTGTGCTATTCTAGACTATAATCTATCTCTGTGCCAAATTTCATCCACATCTGTTTAGCCGTTCTGGCGTGAAAGAGTAACAAACATCCATCCATCCATCCATACATACAAACTTTCGCGTTTATAATATTAAAGTAGGATTTGAAAAAATAATGCCCCTCAGTTTCTTGCCTGTTCCTCTGAGTAGAGGCTCTTTATCCGAACAAGGCGGTCGAGTCTATTTAACTAACTTTGACGTTCATTAGTGTATTTTTGATACCTAAATTGAATAATAACATTTTGACTTTGACTTTGACTCGTTTCTCCTTTACAAATCAGTGCATTGATTATAATATGATGGATGTTCAGCCGATGAGCACCTACATAGGTTGTTTGTTTCCCAAACAAACGGGTAATGTATGCGCTTCGAAGCTCCCGCAGCAAGGTCGCGGTTGTGTTGTGTTCGGCTATATTTATCCTAATACCATCAACCTTTACTAAATTAACAGCGGGTTTCACAGCTGATGCCGTCCGTATTGAGTATTTATGTACCCTAGCGCTGTTGCGGTTTCGCCTTTCAAGGGCCATTAATTTTCTGGGTTTAAAAGCATCACCTTATGCTTTTATTGAAATCCGTTAAGACGCTGTCAGCTAAATGAGAATAACATTTACACGCGTAGGTACGTGCTATTATTAGTGTAGTTAATTTATCTTTTTTTTTTTTTCTTTTTTTTAAGTAGTCTATGTGTTAACCTACGGTATAAGCTACCTACACGAGGTGGCCTGCGTTATTGCAGGCTCCCTCCCGTGGGACCTGGAGGCCGGGGTCCTGGCCGATGTATACTGGCGCCGGGCACGGGCACGCGAGGAGGACCTACGGCCTGCCCCACGAGAGGTGGAGCAGTGGAAGCGGGACTCCAGGGATGCCGCTCTGGAGTCCTGGAGCAGGCGGCTCGCGTTGGACCGGCGGAGGGGAGCAGGGGCCGTCCGATTTCTGGAGGCGGTCCGGCCAGTTCTTAAAGAGTGGGTCCATCGCGAGCATGGGGGCCTCTCCTTCCGGCTAACGCAGGTACTCTCGGGGCATGGTTGCTTCGGGAGATACCTGTGCAACGTGGCACGGAGGGAGGAGACCCCGGTGTGCCACCAGTGCGGCTGCGCGGAGGAGACGGCGCAGCACGTGCTGGAGGTGTGTCCGGGAGCGGCGGAGCCGCGGCTTGTACTAGCCGCGGTGGTGGGGGCGGACCTCTCGCTGGCAACCATCCTACCTAGGATAGTCGCCGACGAGAGGTCCTGGGGGGCGATGGTCTCTTTCTGCGAGGAGGTGATGTCGCAGAGAGAGGCCGAGGAGCGGGAGAGAGAAAGGGATCCTCTTTCTCTCCCGCTCCGAAGGGCGCGGACACGGAGGCGAGCCAACCGGGCTCGCACTCCGTCTCCGCTGGGAGGCCCAGGGGCGCCGGACACGGGGGTGTCTGGTGCTCCCAATTAAGGAGGGTCTTCTGAGGAGTCGATGCCTTGGTGTCCAGGGCATCGCTTCGGAGCTGGGGAGGGGGACGAGCCCCCTCCTGAGGTGGGTCCGGCTGCGGACAGCGGCTTGGTGGGGTTACGGAGATTCTGAGAGAGGCCCCGTGACCCCGCCATTGCCGACGAGGATGGACACCGTGGGGGTTTAGTCGGTAGGGGTGCCCTTCTGGCATCGAGTCCGACATACCCCGCTCCGCCTCCCCCGGGGCGTAGTGGGGATGTGTAAGTGCATGGCCCCACGAAAAAAAAAAAAAAAAAAAAATGGTATAAGCTACTCCTTAACAAATTTTATCAAAATCTGTCTGTCCGTTTGTGCGTGGAAGAGTACCAAACAAACACATACACAAACTTTCGCCTTCTATAATATAATAAAGTAGGATTAGATTGCGTTTTGTTTGGCATCAAATCCTAAGGCTTTATCCTAACTTAAGTGTACTGTGAGCGGTAGACTGTTTCCCTCCAGTAGGGCTATTCCTACGCGTGAGATGAGATGAGATTTTATCTTGGTCATCTTCACACCTATAACGTTTCAAACGAAAGCAACAAGGACGAAAAAAAGTGAGATGAAAATCTCAAATCTCCGAATAGGGTCCCAGGCCATGACATCATATTGCCATGATGGTTACGTTTTGTTTTCGGCGCTGCACGATAATAAACCTTATTGCGCGGCGATACGATTCGCGGTCGCGTAGCGTCATGTTAGGCCCCCAGTTAGCCACCCAATAAGTAGGTACATATTTGTGGAGTTTTGTGAACGCCGTTTGCGACGTATCGCTTGCTGGCTCATTCAGTGATTGCATTTCGTCGCTTCCTCAACATTAACTTTGCCCAATACACGACTCAGACTCAGTGCAGCGGACAGTCACAGCCGCACACAGTTCGCTTAGTCAGGACGAAGCCTTATTGTGATAAAGAAATTAGTTTGAATTTTAGTTTCCAAATACATAAATAAATGAAATATGAATTCACCGGGCAAGTAATCAAAAAAAATCTAGTCAAGCTTAGGGTCGGGCCATAAATTTACTGCAACACTAGCCCGGCAATATTGCGACAATATTTGAGTGTGACCCGGCTATACAGTCATACATTTTATCGTGGCTAAAGATGGCCGGGCTACAATCGGCAATATGGACAGTATTACCCGGCCAGTATTGCAATAAAAATATAGTAAGTAGTGGCCCGTCTAGGAGCACCCTTAGAAGAACGCAAATAGACATTTTTAGAAGTGGACATAATGAGAAAAGGAGATTTTAAGAACGTGTCACTTATTTTCGTTGATCTAGATAAACAAAAAAACAAAATACCACTGTCACAACAAAAAAACAAAACGACTGCCTCAGTGGCTCAGTTGGTAGTGAACCTGCCTTCTGAGCTTGGGGGCGTGGGTTCGATTCCCACCTAGGGCGTTTGCCCTAAATGTTTATTTATGCGATGAACATTTGTGTTTGTTCTATGTCTGGGTGTTAATAAGTATTTAAGTATGTATTTAAAAATATCTAAGTATGTATCAGTCTCTGGCAGCCATAGTACAAGCTTTGCTTAGTTTGGGGTCAGGAGACCGTGTGTGGAATTATTAAATAGGAAAAGCGCGCGTCTAATAACTAGCTACTAATCTCACGCAACCAAATGGCAGACTCCTACGCACAGCATGTTGTGACCCAGTTGTAAACATCGCTTGTCACTCCGATATAAAAGCAATAACAACTGGACTGAGCTTTCTGAATATTAAATAACACTTCTAATCGTGCCAACATATGTCTTGCTGAAGATAATCATAATTTTTCAGTAAAGAAATATGATTTTAAATACCTACTCATAGGCGATCTTATTCATAAATTATTTAGCAGGGCAACTTTTATATTCATAGCATTTTTAATTTACTAAGTTAGGCATTAAGGACTTTGTATCCAGTTGCCAATAAATAAAAAAAATTAGCATTTTTAACCGCCAATTGTGAATCGATTGTAGTGATTCTTTTTTTTGTTTGGTAGATCACACTTTATAGATGGTCACATATACATTTTATCGAAATTTTAGTTTAGCAGTATTTAACAAAATTTATTATATTTAGTTAATTTATATTTAGTTTGTCAACAAAAGTCTAAAAATTGTTTACATGGATGACGAATTACAGAATGGGCAGTCGGTTTTTAACCAACTTCCAAAAAGAAAGGGCTCCTCAATGCGACTGTTTGTTTTTAGCTTTGTTTTTTTATTTGTTATGTTTTGACCATGGACGTAGAAAAAAAGTCGGACGGAACTTCAGATAAGACAGAACTGAATTCTGTCATGGCGGTGACTTTCTAAATGTGAGTGAATTTCGGGTGGCCATGTTAACCAAATTTACCCATTTTTTATGGTTTTATTTTTGAGCAATGATAACCTAATGGGAGAAGAATCGGCTATCAAGCAGAGGGAGCGGATCCGATCCCAGCCAAAGGCACGCACCAATTTGTTCATTTGTAAACATTTCTATGCATATTTAATTTCATCTGTTAATATTTCTCTGGAGCACGGTCTATGGCAACAGGCTCGCCTCCTGGCATATTTGGAACTGAATATGATCCGGCGAAGTGTGGGTATTGTATTACATCTCTACCAGCTCCTTCGGGGGAAAGGCGTGACGACATGGTCATGTAATGTTAGTATGTTTATAAATAAATATGTAAATATGTTTGTTTATAATAATGTTTTTAAATATTTACATGTGTTCACAGTTCTCACAATTAGCAGATTGATTCGTGCCTTAAGCGGGATCGAACCCGCTCCATCTGGCTCGAGAGGAGAGCCTAGTCTAACTAGGCTATTATCGTTTCAAAAAGTTTTAGTGAGCTAAATTTTAGATGTGGAAAAGTTTCAAAGTTGCAAAATTTACTTTTCGAGGGACTGCATATGTATTATGTAACAACACGCCGTATCCTCCTTTAGTTGTATATAAGTCATTAGCTTTAAAATGTATACTGCAAATGACACTGTATTGGTTTGGGATCCAACTATTTTGATCGTTCCATCGTCTAATTATTTGAATCCAGTCTTTTCTCCATGATTCGGTTTTTTAGGAAATCTTGTAAAAAGAAAATACTTTGTAATTTTAATAAATTGAGTTTCGTAAAAAAACATTTTACCGTGTTTAGGGAAATTTCCATATGTGAACATTGGTAACACTGGTCTTGACACTGGCCTGTCTGCCAGGTGTAGAGCGTTCCAAAACAAAAATGGTCACCTAGGTTACGTCAATCAATGCATAAGAGCAAGACCGAAATAAGTCATTCACGACAAGGCCGAAAGAGACGATGAGAAGTGATGTAGCGAGTGTCAACTCCCGGAACGCTCTAATGATTTAATGAATTATTATTTTCTGGTGAATAAAAATGTATAAAATTCGGGAATAAGTCATTGAATAATTGATTTACCTATGAAACGTGATTCCATGATTTTTATTCTTGCGATCACTACGGTTTTTACACCATTCTACCGCACAAGACACGCTGCTTTGTAAAATTGTTTTCCCCGCATAGACGTGTTGTCAGTGTAGACGTTACGCTCAAATGACTAAAGATATCTGTGAATGTGTGCGACGGCCTGTAAGTACAAGGAGCTGGCTGACTTTGGGTAGCACAGTTTTGACAAAGATGAAGCTCCGTCCGACTTTTTTTCTACGTCCATGGTTTTGACATGTAAATTTTTATTATTAGATTATCGATGTCGGTATAATTGGGTCATAGTTCTAAGTTCCGTTCAGTTACGTATAGAACTGTGGGATCCAAATTAATTTAGCTCGTAGTGTTCCAACATGGCATGAAGTTAATTAATACCGTTGAACGTAGTAGGCTGGCAACAGCTGATCTGTTGAGTTAGCCAAATGATGAGACTAGCAGTACTGCTCAGATATTTTTCAGCGTAGACCCGAAATCAATAGATTTTATATCAATGTTTTAAACTGAAAGGATCGCTTGAATAATATCGCTCTTACTATAATCCTACCAGTTGTAAGTAGATACTAGTTTGAAGCGTTTTATCACATTTTTAAATTTCTGAAGTAAACAATTAAGGTATTGTCTATTTATCTATCTAGCTATTTTATCTGATTTAACAAAGTTATAAACTTTGCTCTACCCACAGATCTAATTTTTTTTTGCTTACGTCCTAGATGGCATTACCAGAACTGGTAGCAAATAGTATAATAGTTATTATTGATAGAGCTTGTAACTCGTTGGCAATTCTATTTTCCACTCTATTTTATACGAAAAAAGTAAACACGTACGCTGATACTATAGAGCATGTTACAAAAACTCTGTTGTATAAATAATACACACTTAAAGGGATTCATGCAAAAATAACAAAAAAAATGCACGTTAAAATTAGCAAGAGTTATTTATGACCGGTTTAAGAACGCAAGAAAAAAAGGAAATTTTACAAAAATGTTAACTAATGTGTATCATATATTCTCGGATTTTATTCAAAGAAAGTAGCGGCAAAACGCGAATAGTTTACAAACAAAATCGACGCAATTAGTGTGTGCGTTCGCACTTTTAGGATTGCGGAGCGCTATGTGTGTTCAAGTTTTTTAGAGTCAATATTTAATTTAAAATAGCATAATCGCATTCTCCAGTCGATACTGGATACAACAGGGATATACAGGTATACATAACCTCGCGGATACAACAGGGGTTTTGTAACACCCTGTATAGGTACATGGACTATGTACATGGTGCTCCAATTAGGTACAGTCGGATACGCACAGCAATTCGACCAAACGTGACACTACGGGGAAGTATCAATGCAATCCACGCGTTCATAGCTCAGCTCGGCTTGTTGTAGGTACTATTATTTATTCCGTGGCACAGGTCGCACCAAATTGATTTGGGGTTCGCCGGTCCCGATACCTCCCAATATACAGGTGCCAATGAATTCGGCTGTGAACAGATTTGTCACCCGATACCTGCGCTGTGGGTACTTTTATGAATGTGGGAGGCCGAACGAAGCCATTCGCGCTTTTTATACGGAAAACGTACCTATAGATACGGTGTAATGGGAAAAACAATAGATGTTGGCAGCGTTGGCGGAGTATTTCGACGTTTAGTCGGTGGCAGTGGAAAAATAGGAGGTTGATAATATCTTACACAGTAATGTAAAAATAGCAATGTCATCCAATCACTGTTAACTTTGTATGGGTAATCCGATCAACTCTCTTTACTTTTACGACTAACTTACTTACATTATTTCAATATACCTATCACTTGAGAGATTGAATCCTCGTAGCTTACGCTTACTTGACACGGAAACATGATTAAATGCATCATTCAACAATATCTGCCGGGCGGAAATCGAGTTAAAGAACCTGTGTGTGCCAGGTCCCAAATAAGCCTAGAGTCGGTTCGGAAAAAGAATTACCGTGTGAGAAATAGGAACTCAACCCTAGGAACAGTAAATAAGTAGGTACATTGTTTCTCGTCTCAAACAAAACAAAACATAACCCTCCTATTTGATTTGCCGTAGTCGGGTACAAACAAATTTTGATCGAGTAAAATATAGGATTAGACAGCGGCGTCATTCCCACGACAGTCTCGTTCTGAACAGACTCTACCAGCTTACCGATCATCAAATTTAAAATTCTGTCACAGAGTCCCATTCAGAATTGCTCAAAATTAACTAGTCACTAGTTGTCACTGTCTTTCTCGTAAGAAATGTCATGAGAGTGAGAGTGCCACAGATAATCCCGGGAAAGTAAGAGATAATCTCCTGCGCGCCAGTATAGGAGCTCCGAACTGAAACTAATATTCGGTTATCCAGGTTATACCAAGTGCGCGTCGGTCTGCGTGTGTCGCCGAAGGTGCCGGTCCACATCGAGGCATCCGTGTCCAGCACCAACAGCGCTACCAGGTCTGGAAGGCAAGGCACCAACGCCTCGCTCATCTCCGGGCTGGCAGCCTCGCGGCCGTTCCAGATCATGTACAGGAATGAAGAGGTCACGCTCAGGGATATCGTACATTTTAGAGCTCACCTTTTAGGTAAGAGTTAGTTACTTTAACAGTTTTAATCTTCTTATTCACACTTTGAATGATCAAATCAGTAGGTAGATTGGATTCAAACTCATTAAAGAAATAAACAATTTTGAATCAGTTGACAGTCGAAACCTGAAAGAATCGCTGGAGCGAGCAGAATGGAGTCTCGGCGTGGAGCTGTGGTGCAGCGAGGGTGCTCAGACCAGCACCCTCGCGCCAGTCTCCTGCCGGGTCCTCAAGCTGCACTTCCAGCCGTCACAGGGCCTGCACTACCACCTGCCTGTGCTCTTCGACTACTTCCACCTGTCGTCAGTTTCTATAACAATCCACGCAAGCTTGGTTGCTTTACATCAGCCATACATCAAGTAAGTTCTGAAAGAATCTAACCTTACCAACCTTATGTTACCTGCTGTATAAATAACATTTTGTTATGTTAATTAAAAAACGAATAGCTATAACGCCAACAACTTTTTGTATCTATTAGGCATAGTCATATAGAGTTAATTACAGATACGTACATACAGAGTTCATATACGTAAGGCGTACATTTTGTAAAATGTACACAGTACACGACAGCTTACATTAAAGCAGCCTGAAAATCCTACTAAAACACTCTTTAAAACTAAAGCTCAACATGCACCATAAAACTCCGTGCTCACAAAAGGACCGCCCTACTTTTCGTCATTATTTGAGTCATGGTCTGAAAAATACAGGAGGCTACTCAGCCATTCCCCCATGGCTTATGGTAATGAGTTGTTTTTCATTCCTTTGATTAATGTGGTTATTTTTTTCATGCTATCCCCAAAGGAAAAGCATTATGCATTACGTGCAAAGTTGGTGAGTGGATATGTAGTGATCGCTCCACCTGCGTCTAATTTTACGAGACAGTGATCGTATTTTATCCCTTTATTGGCTATAAAAGATTAGGTGGGATACCAAACACGAAGTCTCATTGATGCAGGTGGAGTAAGTCGTAAAACAGCTATTTTCTTACTTTATTGCTCGTGTCTCACACCAATTCTTTTAGGAAAATAGGTGTCTTGAAAGATAGATGAGAATAGACTTGTTTTCTAGCACTCCGCGATCGAGCAAACAATGGGGCAAGTTGATGAAAAGTGCTGGCAACTTCAATACTTCGGGCAGTTTCGAAAACGTGCTTTTTGGCTCTACTGGTAAATGTTCGGGGTCTAACTCTAGCAAAATAGCTCATGCCAGGTATGTTATATTACAAACTCATTTCCGTATTATCGTACCTACTATTATTATATACCATTATATATTATTATTATTATTATTATATACGATTTAAATCGACTAAATCGGTAATTTTAGAACAAATTTGTCGATTTTGTCGATTTGAATTGTCAGTTTACCGATCGGTGCTAGCACTCCATACCATATAAAATTAAAATATACATCTCGATGGGAAGGTTACCCACCAAAAATGCAGGCATTTCTACGCCTAGTGATGTCTAGTCTATGGCTAGGCTATGGCTGCACAAATTTTTCTTTTTTATTATTATTTAATGTAATTATTTTGACTAAAAAAAAAAATTATCATTGTCCTGACTTTTTGCTGTGGTTTTAGGCAAGTTCACGCTGAAGTATGCGGAATTCTTCTTGGATCATTGGAAGGTCTGCAGAGTGCGCTAGCAGTATGCGGTTCCACGGGTGTTCTGCTGACTCCAGAAGAATCTACTTCAAATTCCGTTGTAGGAGAAGTTGCACAGAAGCTCAAGGACCTTAGCGATTTCGGAAAGGTTAAGATAACCTTAAAAAGTTATTGTTTTGTCGCGTGCCCTTAGCGGATCCGACTCTCTGTCATAAATGTGCCTCTTGTCACGCTCTGCTTATTTCACGTCGCACGCATCGGCAAATATGAGTCAGGGTTGGTACCTATATATCTGGGAACGAGTGGCATGACACACGCAAGGTTTACCTTTGTGAATTGTTGCGAATTTTTATAAGCAGAATGTTGTCACCCGAACAGTTTTAGCAAAAGTAGACCATGTGACTTAAAACTTAATTACTCAATATTTACTACGTAATACCTATTAACCTATACCAACTCATTATGTTAATCCAGAAATCAGTAAATGTAATAGATCCATTGAACATGAAATATAAACCCGGCTAGCACTCCTCCTACGCTCGTTACGGAAACTTTGGTGAAGAGATCCATTGAGAATCCATTGAAATTAATTGACAGACAATTTGCATACTCTAGAACGTGCAGAAAAGCACATGTGGCGAGGAAGAGGAGTGGGCGATGAGCGCGGCCCACGACATAGCCCGGCTGTGCGCCGAGGTGACGCTGCGGTGGCGCGCCTTCCTGCACCACACGGCCGACCGGCCGCACGTGCACCACGCGCTCGCTGCCAGGCATCACGCTTTACGGTAAAACTAGGCATAAGCCTTGCATAGAATAGTTTTCCATGCAAATCCCCCCAGCAATAAAATAATAATCTCAATTTTCGAAACTTAACATTTTTCTACTTTGCTAAGATGAAAGTGACAATACCTAGACGCCATTGATCTTATTAACAGCTGACTCTAGCAACATGTTCATTATCATCACATGTCATGTTCAGGCTCAGGCCCAGGCTCACCCCATGTCACATTTGAGATTGAATTTCGTCCGGTAAAGTGTGGGTGCCTCTGCTAGCTCCTTCGAGGGAAAGACGTGACGATATGTATATGTATGTGTCATGACTTACAGTATCAAGCGCTTTGCCGAATGCTTCTTCGTACTGGACAACCCCAGACACTCGCTGGCCGGTTGCTACGACAGCAACTACCAGTCGTACCAGAGTGTTGGGGAAGTGGCGCGACGATCCAGATACTTGGCTCTGCTGCCGCCCTTACCCGTCCACTGCATCGCTCTGGATGGCGACCCACACATCATGCCCATTATATTTGAAGATAGGTACGAGTACCCACAAGAAGTTTGTCTTTAAAAGTGTGACAGCTTTATTAGCGTGCAATTTATATGGTTTTCAGATATCAGGATACAGCAGAATTTGCAAGACGTCGCTCATTCTTAAACTCCAGTGGAAGTAAATCTGGTAGTGGTGAGTGTTATTAAAACCTTAAAAAGTCAAATGCATTTCAGTCTTCAAAATCCTTAAAAATATACTTATAGGTAATTGAAATCTTTTTCAGATCCATTTTTATGTTCGGAGCCCGTTGGTGATGACTGTGCATGTAGTATCAGTTCGCTCATGGATTCTAGAAGACCATCCTCAGAAGCTTCGAGAGTCACCCTCACTCTACCCAAAACTATCATGGACGTACTCGAGCCCCAATTCAATGCTCCTAAAGCTAACAACAATGTCGTTCAAGCAACCCTGACTTTAGCTCCTCAAAAATCCGCTCGTGGATCTCCTAAAAGAACCTTAGTAAAACAAAGCGTTGAACTAACTAAGCCACACAATAAACAACTGGAATTGACAAGTCGAAATAGATATATTGTACAAAACAATCAAATTAGTGAAATCCAACTCCCAGCTAATAATGCATTTGCGTCGTGCTCTATACAACAGGGCCAGCAGATGTCCAGATACTCAGCCTCAACTTTACTAGACATCAATGGCTCTAAAAGCAGTACTAACGTTTCACGACTGGTGAAAGACAAATCAGATCCTAATGAAGTGTTTCGTCAGAAACATGAGATCACTAGTGGTGTCAGCACTTTACCTGCGAGACATAGCAAGTCTTTAGATCAATTGAGAGTGTCCCAGATGACTCCACTAAATACTGCTCAAACCCTTTCCAAGCCGCCTAGAAATGGCTCTAATACATCAGTTAATTACCCAAAGCCTTACTTACCCCCACAACAAATGAAGCCAACAACTCTGCCAAGAAGCGTTACGACAACTGCATACCCCACAAACACAACCATAAGATGCGGTAAAGGAGATGATTACCGAAGAAATATAAGTGAATTTAGAGAAAAATACAAAAATCCGTGCAACTTGAGTATAAACCCACACTCTATAAATAATGAAGTGTTTCATAATGTAGGATATAAGTATGACGGCGTGATGAACACTAATCCTAACCAAGTCTACGGCTACACATACGGTAACCAGGGTACTATGCAAGGGAATAATGTAATTCGTAATCCGTTAGAGTTTCAAAGAGGCTACAGTGTAAATTTACCCCGTCCTATGTTGCCTCCACGTAATTCTTACCCACCGGTTAGTGGTAAATCTCAAGTGACTGATCAAAATAACTTAGTTTCTAATAAACACGTTCATAGATCAAATTCAACTCACGTGTTTCATCAGGATAATGGCGAGAATGCGATCGATATCGAAGCCGCTCGCAATCAGCTTAGACACGAATTAAATTATTATCTGCAAAAAGGTGATTGGAGCTACGATTTTAATACAGGTAGTCTAATACAGAATTACCACCAGAAGAAATCTAGTAAAAGTAGTGACGACAGCGGATTTGTGATGACCTTAGATAGAAGCAGCGATGGCACATCTAAATCTACGTATTCGAAAACCCCGCCGTCTACTCCACATTCCACAATGCCCTCAGTGAGGCATAAAAAAAGTAGATCCAAAGAATCAAAACTTAACAGCAGTGCAAAAGAGAACTCCAAAGTGAATTCTAGCCGAGATTCACTAAGCAGTCACCATTCTATCAAATCAAAAGACAGTAAGTCCGATCGGCATACTTCTAAGTCAGACCGAAGTACACCAAAATCTGAAAGAGGGACACCAAGATCCGGTAAAGCGACGCCTAAATCAGGGGTTGTAACTCCGCGCTCAGGCTTAACTACTCCTAAGTCTGGAAGAGCTACTCCCAAATCCGGCCTAGCAACTCCAAAAAGTGGAAGATCCAGCGGTAAACCAGAAAAACGCTCAAAACATAAGCCATCAGAAAAGATGACTCAACTTATGTCGGAAGCTGCATCTTCCTCTAGTAACGATAGCATTCCCTTTGAGTTAAGGCGGTTAGAGTCTTCAATCAGTGTACCATACAGTCTGGACCATGGTCCAGAGCTTTTACGCCACTGCCGAAGCGCCGCATCCGTGTTGGATGAGCCGAATCTGAATAACACTTTTGGTTCTGAATCGTTGCCAAACTTGGCACCACCGCCAGCTTTCGAATCACCTCCTCTCGATATAGCTGATAAAGATTTTAAAATACTGCCTCCGGAGAATTTCTCTAATAAAGAAGACAAACGCAGTAGAAGCAATTCGACGTCCAGTTTGAGCGAACAAAGTGGTTGGGTATCGAGTGCTCGAAGCTCGGTGCCGTCCTCCCCAGATAACGCCAGCAGTCAATTAAACCAAAATTTCACTCCTGCCAATCCCGTCACTGCAAAGCCTTCTAGTAAAAAATATGAAGAGCCAAGTGAACCGCAAAAACCTGAAGGTGAAACAATAAGCGATTTTAAAAGAACTGTTCTTAATGGGGAACAGTTGAGAGAACGACTTCTAAAATTAGCCGTGAAAGTAGCTCAGACTAACTCGGAGGAGAAAATAGAATGCTGCGATAAAGAGGTATGCGAAGAGTGCACTATATGTAGCGACTCTATTTGTACGGACAGTCAATGTGAGTATAACAAGCTGATGCATAGTAATGGAGTAGACCAGGGATGTAATTCAGATACTTGCACGGCAAGCTGCTATCAGCAACTAGCTGAAGCCAACGCCGGGAAAATGTCTCAAAGGCACAACTCTTTCAGTGCCGTCCAAGGAAAATCTTATAGCTCTTTATCTAAACCGTCAACTGAAGGAACGGTAAAGAAATCACAAACCATAAGCGATAACCTACATCCTTATATTCGCAAAGAGATCGCACCAAAACCAATTCCGAGCAAACCAGACCCGAAATTGAAGCTGAAGGATAAGATTCAATACACTGAAAAACTAATTGCGGCTGAAATAAGAAGTTTGACGGTGGACCGATCGTGTAAAAGCCACGTTCCCTCCAAAAAGCCGGGGGGGCCTGCGGCGGCGGTACAGAAGTACCATAACAAGGCGAAGTCAGAAGTGGACTTGGCACATTTTATTGGAGACAATGATTACGAGCATTTGCCTCCTCCACAGCAATTTAGAGATGCGCCACCTCCTCCTGATGAGTTTAAGGTGAAACATTGCTATTTAACAAAAACTTTGAATATCTGTTTATTTTTTTTATCTATGTTACCATTATATCATTCAATAATAATTTAATGGTAAACATTTACAGGATCCTCCATCAAAATCACCAAAGCTTAGCAGACAGAGCAGTAAAGCCTCCACGCCTTCGAAAACTCCACGGAAACAACCTTTGCTCTCAACTCTGCAACTTGACAACCCGCTATACCACGTTTGTGAAGGTACTCTTACTTGAACTACTCCACTAGAGTGTGATTTATTCATTTTCAATATTCTAACAAAGAGCATTATTTATTCAATCTTCTGGAACCGTGAAAGTGGCTTTGCGTTAACCATACTAACATTTAGCTTGGCTTTGAACTAGGAATCATGGAGAGGCGTAAGCTGAGACCACATCAGTCGATGAACTCGAGCTCGGCGACAAATATGGGTACATTAAATAAGAGCCAGAGCACTGGAGAACTTGCCAACCGAAGTGACAATGGTAAGAAAACTTACATAGATAATTTCTAGAAAATATCGCACCTTAGAAAGTCTGACAACATTCTAAAAGGGATTTCTTAAAAGTATATAACACATGTGAGTATTAAGTATTTTCTACTTATAATAAAGACAACATGGTAATTATTGTTACCCGGCTGCCCAAGAAACAGTTTTTTCAGAACAGAAGAATTTTTGGACGGCTTGTACACATAAGTTGAAGTCTGTTTCTATGATCTGCTGTATAGTCGCGGCATATTTTTGGACTGCGAGACGTCGATAGATTCGTATTTATTCGTAGTAGTGCTCCCGCCTCTTTTTGTAGTAGGTGGATCCGTCAAGTAACGACCGTGTCATCATATTTCAGAGCAACGAGAGAGTAATCTCGTCAGCATCTTTGGCCTGGCAGAATCGGAGAGGCTGTTCGTGAAATGCCGTGAGGAGTTCAGGCAGAGTGTCAAGTACCCCGGGGCGATTTACTCTGACTTCCCGCCTGTGGAGAATTCCTTGCCGTACTTTCATATTAGTGACGAGTATCGGATGTTCAATCCAGAAGGTAAGCGCAACAAAGGATGCTATAACGATTTCTCACTTTTCTACGGTTTTTTCAAGACGATTCTTCACTGACAGCACTAGCTTAGCGCAAGAAATATGATCCTACACTTGCCCCAACATCCAAACGCATCAACATGATTTCTTTAAAATAAAAATTAATTTTAAATCAAGCAAATCTTGTAGTAGAAAAAGCAACAATAGTAGATTATGCACAAAAGGAGTTAAGCAATGTCTAACGTCACGGGCGGCTTATTGAACCCTGAGCGTAACGAAGGACTCTAGTTATTAGTTAAAACTAGCTGCGCCCCGCGGTTTCACCCGCGGTTGAAAAGTAACCTTATGTGCTATTCTAGACTATAATCTATCTCTGTGCCAAATTTCATCCAGATCTGTTCAGCCGTTCTGGCGTGAAAGAGTAACAAACATCCATCCATCCATCCAACCATCCATCTATTCATTTGAGGAGAGAAAAAAACAGCGTTTTTGTTTTAAAATTTTATGCATTTGCGTTCTTTTTTTTTGTTGTTCGATTTTCGAATAAGTCGTCTCTTTGCTGAGTTTTTATTCAGTTTAAACCTTTTTTGCTCGAAAACTTCCTTAGGAGTTTCATACAACTTTATCTCCCTCGGGAGACAATGGCTTGCTTTACTTTGAGACTACGTGATATGTAATTGGTCATTGACACGTAGGTGGTGTGAAAAATTATTTTATTAAAACCCTTGTTTTTATCTAACCTTATTGTCTGTCATCATATTTTCCAGGGTTGCATCTAATAATCTGCGTTCATGGCTTGGACGGCAATTCGGCGGACCTTCGTCTCGTGAAGACGTATCTAGAACTGGGTCTGCCGGGAGCGAGGCTGGACTTCCTCATGTCGGAGAGGAACCAGGGTGACACCTTCTCCGACTTCGATACTATGACAGACAGGTCAGAGAAAGTTTGACTTATAACCTTACACACATAATTAGGTATCAAAAAAAGTTTACTTATCATCATTCTATTTGTTTTAATGTTGTAGAAGAAATTTAAAATTTTCCGCTAGCTGTTCTACATAATAGTTATGATGACATAAATTAACTAGTTAAGTTAATTTCAACACTTAGATATACAAAATTACCGGAATTTTAAATGATTAAATAAACCGGAAAACTCTTTAAAGTTATTTTCACAAAAAAATGTGAACTTATTAGACCTAAAAAGAAGAAATCTACTTTATTTAGCTACCTCTGAATCCCTACACATTTTTGGATATTTATGATCCCAATTCAATTTCAAAGTTTGTTTCTTGTATTTAACTCTCAGACTCGTCCAAGAGATCGTTACTCACATACAAAACTCGAGTGAGCCATCACGCATCAGCTTCGTGGGGCACTCTCTGGGCACGATCATCATCCGGTCTGCGCTGGCGCGGCCGCAGATGAAGCCGTTTTTGGGAAAACTGCACACGTTTCTGTCGCTCAGCGGACCACATTTGGGGACGTTGTATAACTCGAGCGGACTGGTGAACGCTGGTAAGACTTTATTAACTACTTTGTACATTTGAATTTCCCGCCGAGTATAAAACTTTTTTAATTATTCAATCAAAAACTGTACTTGCTATACTTACTTACTCTGTTCACTATTTACTGTAGCATGGTGTGGGTGACTGCCGTATTTATTTAGTCTATTGCACTTATAGTTATTGATACATTCATTCATTCATTCGGGACACTTCCACACACGTTCACCTGACCCCAAACTAAGCAGAGCTTGTACTATGGCTGCCAGAGACTGATATTGATGATTTTGTATTTTAGTGCATTAGTATTTTAGGGTGCTGCTGAAGTTATAGTGCGGTTTTTAGTTATTAATTTATAAATTGCAGCAACTTCAAAGGAGCGATTTTGTCTAAAGTCATTTGCACCATCGTACAATGAAGATAGTATACATAATTGATTGATTGCATTCGTTGTTCCACGAGTCATCGAAAGATAACCGACAAGTACCTATCTCTACCAGCTTACAAGCCTATTTCTTAAACATTCCAGGCATGTGGTTCATGCAGAAGTGGAAGAAGTCCGGCTCCCTCCTCCAGCTGTCTCTGCGCGACGCGGCCGACCCGCGCCGCTCGTTCCTCTACCGCCTCAGCGAGAGGAGCCAGCTGCACCAGTTCAAGCACATCCTGCTGTGCGGCTCTGGCCAGGACCGATACGTGCCGCTGCACTCGGCGAGGCTGGAGCTCTGTAAGGCAGCTGCCAAGGACACGTCTCTGCTGGGGCAGGCGTATAGAGAAATGGTTTGTTCTATTTTAACTTAATATTTACACTACTGAAGTCCTGGGAGGATGCTAATGTACCTAAATCTTAAATTTAGGGGCTGGAATGCGTACGCATCTTCATGCAGAACTTGGTATTTTCTATGGACTTGACTGAACACACCGATTCGCCGAAAGAAAAACAAAAAGTGGTTTAACATGTCTGGGTAAACTGAGATTGTGATTGGTCCTCCACTAATTCAGGACACTTTTACACACGATGGCGTGACCCCAAACTAAGCAAAGCTTGTACTATGGTATACATACTAGAGACTGATACGAGTATGTGTACATACTTAGATATTTTTAAATACATATTAAATAGATATTAACACCCAGACATAGAACAAACACCAATGTCCAATTGTCCATCACATGAATGTTTGCACTAGGTGGGAATCGAATCCACGCCCCCACGCTCAGGACCCCTATTCGGAGATTTGAGATTCTCATCTCACCTTTCGTCCTTGTTGCTCTTATTTAAAACGTCATAGGTGTGAGAGTGACCAAGATAAAATCTCATCTCATCTCACGCGCAGGAATAGCCCTGAAGGCAGGTTTACTACCAACTGAGCCACGGAGGCAGTCGATTATCAACAACAACAACAACAACAACTCTTTATTCAAAACATAAAATAATTACAATAGTACTTAAATAAGGCTTAACTAAGTTTTTAATGGGCGGCCTTATCGCTCAAAGCGATCTCTTCCAGGCAACCTGAATGGACAGGAACATTTATATAATCTCTGTGATTATCTCTGTGGTTCCATTTGCAGGTGCACAACATGGTGTCTCCGCTGGCCGCGCGCGCGTCCTCCGTGTCGGTGGTGCGGTACGACGTGCAGCACGCGCTGCCGCACACGGCCAGTGCGCTCGTCGGCCGCGCGGCGCACATCGCGGCGTTGGACTCCGACTTGTTCATCGAGAAGTTTCTACTCGTCTCAGCTCTCAAATACTTCAGATAGGAACTTCCTGGTGGTGGTAGGATACTGGTGGAACTGTAGCGCTCACGGCGTAGCTCGACCTCAGATCAACCTAGAGAATAAGATGGTGTACGGCGTATGATTTAGGTAAGGCCAAAAACTACGCTACTGTCGTATTTGTACACAACACGCACACATCGACGCAAAAAAACTACGCTACTCGCTTGGTCATTCTTACCTCGACTTTATGTGTATTGGTTTATGGTATAATTTCGTGTACATGAATATACATAGTACATTATAAAAGTGTGGCCATGACTACATTTTGAGGTTCTTTTTAAATACTGCAGTTTTTTTACAAGTCAATTTTGAAAAAGCCGTAACATTAAACTCTTACAAATTTGTGCAGTTTTAGAATATTAAATCTACTAAGGTTGTACATTGGTACAGAAATGGTTAACGTAGAGTTTGGGAATTATTATTAGTTTTCGTGAAATTGCAAATGTTTTTCATGGCAAGATTACCACGCACACAAGTTTAAAAAGAAATGGCTTCAGCGAGATATAACGCAGTGTTCCATCTTTTCCTCTAAGTTGATCTGAGAGCTCGACTAAGTGTTCGTAATTGATCATCGATGTTAAGCAACAGACGACACGGTCAATCTTCGGATGTGTGACCGCAGGTGGCTCATCCAACCAAGCGCTACCGTGGCTCGTATGACACGTAGGGTTGTCTAGAAACTCTGACATCAGGTTTAGCCACTCGGCCTATATAAACTTGCTTGCTTTTTAATGGCACAATGACCGAAAGTGGATCTTGATCATAATCCTGATACTGCACTGTCTCTCGCCGCTCGGTGACTTGGAATTACTCATCTAGATCTCAATCTACGCTCCCTTCATTCACTATCTCTCACTTCAGTACTTCAAATACCTACTTTCAGTATAAACTCTACTTCAGGTTCTTTGTAAAAGGAATATAATATTTCTCTGTAAAGAAAATTTACATTCATATGATTTACATAACTAGTAACCTTCTTTCTGAAGCATTTTCCGAAAGGGTTTTTTTTTTAATTTCAATACCAATCTAATTAATTTTAATTCTTATGTTTTGCTGACTTTTGGGCGTATACTACACTTGCAATAATTAGGCAGCATTTGAATAGGAACAGTTCTTCGGCATTTAAGTTACAAAAGTACTGTCATACCTACGTAAACGGTCCAACGCCGTTTCTTCATTTGTTGATGTGGATCCACAGCAAAATTGTATCTTTAAAAACGCAATTTTGCAATTCTATGCTTTTATGGCGTCTACGGCGCCTTTGTCGTAGATCTCGTAGCAGCGCTACGAAGCATTCGAAGTGCTACGGCAATATTCGTTTTTTAAAATAAAAATTGTTTGTTTAACGAACACGTCTGACGTCTGAAACCTTGAAACTTCAAACGAACGACTGAACTGAAACGTCAAAACCTTGAGAAAATACTTTAATTTTCCATCGGAACAAGGAATTTTCCTATTGCTTGCACCAGTCCCGAAATCACTGAAACTTGGTAGACACCGCACTAGTAGAGTTTATTTACTAATTCATAAATGAAGTGACTTTTGAAACGTAGTGATAAGGCGGATCTTTACACCAAATTAACTAAGACTACAACTTAGAAAATGTAAGTAGATACAAGTATGTAAGTGTAGGTAGATGGTAATTAATTTTTGTGTTCTTTATTGTCGTGTACAGTCAGTCTCCACAATGTACCTTTGTCCACATTGTCACTACTCTTCTACTGGGTTAGATGCCGTTAATGACCGAAGACTTTAGTAATTATTTACTTTTCTTAAGCCTATTGAAGTCAAGACTACGGGCCTAGTATCCATTAGCAACGTGGCATGTGACCGATAAATTTTCAGATACTTAAATATCTTATTAGATCAAAAATTTAGGTATTTCTGTTGGGAAAAAGGCCTCTGCCCCGTGACCCCTGTTGGGTCACCCTACCCTATGAATGTTGGTTCACACTATGTCTATGAACACATAAAGCAGAATATCCATGAGAAACACTTTAATGCAATATTATTAGATATTACATTACAAACAAACACAATAATCACTAAAACTCTTAGAAAAACATTCTAATAAAAATTTTCACTTCTTGACAAGTATGCTGCTAATTGTCAACAAACAAATTTTTCACAATTCCAAAATCAGTTGTCTTTTTGAATCCTCATTCAAAAAACCAACCAGCCTGTGTTACTGACATGAGGTTACATATTGTGCAGTAGCAACTCTTTGCTTCAACACTCCTCCTTAACCTAATGTCCATTCAAACATCTTGCATGCTTCTCAAACACACATACCCATACTCCTCACACACCACACAAACTTCCCCCTTGGAAGTGGTTTTGTTAAAACATCTGCAACCATGCATGCTGTCTCCTTGTACTTCAGTATCACAAAATTATTCACAATTGCCTCACGCACAAAGTGGTATCTAACGTCTACATGTTTGGTACGTTGGTGGTGTACTGGGTTCTTTGCCATAGCGATGGCAGACTGACTGTCAGAGTAGATGGTTATGGCTTCATCCAACTTATAGACCCGTCGATCTGATACTTCTGCTAAAAATCTTCGCAGAAATATTGCTTCTCTTACAGCTTCTGATACCGATACATATTCAGCCTCTGCTGTGCTAAGAGCAATAGTTCGTTGTTTAGTGCTCTGCCACGAAACAGCTCCTCCCTGAATAAGGAACACTGAACCAGAATATGAATGACGGTCACTATCTCCTGCATAGTCAGCATCAGCGAAAGCCTCCATCACTTCTTGCGGTTTTCTTCCCGTGTAATATCTCAACCCATGACTTATTGTCCCTTTGAGATATCTCAACACACGTTTGGCGGCAACCCAGTGTTGTTCCTCGTAACACTCATTGAATTGACTCAAGTAGTTAACTACATGAGCTATGTCTGGCCTTGTACAGACTGCTAAGTACATAAGAGACCCCATCAATGCTCTATATGGAATCCTTCCATCTGGTTTTCTGTCATGTGAAGGCTTCTCTAGCCTTTGACCTGGCACTGCAGGTGTGACTACCGGTTTGCAGTCTTCCATATTGTACGCCTTTAAAATCTTATCTACATATTTCCCCTGATGTAGCTTAATCCCAGTAGCGTCTTGCACAATATGAATTCCTAACATTAATTCAGCTTTCCCGAGGTCTTTCATGTCGAAACTGGACATCAATTCACTCTTGACCTTAAGCATCTCTTGCTTGTTATTCCAGAAGATTAAAATGTCATCTACGTACACAGCAATGATGATTATTTTGCCATCATGTGTGCGCATGTAGACACATGGCTCATTTTCTGATCTTTTAAACTTTAGCCTTGTGAGCTGAGAATGCAGTTTTGCATTCCATGCTCGCGGAGCTTGCTTCAGTCCATACAGTGCTTTATGTAAAAGACAGACGTGATCTTCTTTACCTTTTACTTCCAAACCCTCTGGTTGTTTCATGTACACGACTTCATGTAAATCACCATTTAAGAATGCCGTTTTTACGTCCATTTGGTCAATTTTTAGTTCTTCTCTGGCTGCTAAAGCTATCAGTGCTCTTAAAGAACCATGTCTGATCACTGGTGCAAACGTCTCGAGGTAATCAATGCCTCTACGTTGGCTAAAACCTCTTGCGACCAATCGAGCCTTGTAGCGCGTTATTCCCCCCGCCTCTTCTTTGATTCGAAATACCCATTTCGAATCAACGATATTGCTCGATTTCGGTGGCTTCACCAGCGTCCAAGTTTCATTCTTTCTCAGCGCATTCATCTCCTCCTCAATCGCGATTCTCCACTTCTCTTTATCACTACTTGATAGAGCTTCACTGACAGTTAAGGGCACATCACTTTGAAGTGCTTGATATGTGACGTGATCCGGAAATTCTCTAGGTTTTCTTTCACGCAATGGGTATCGTCTTTCTCTTTGCTGTTCTGGTTCTGGTAACAGTTGTTCGACCTCTTCGGTTGATTCCGACTGCATATCCTCTATTTCCTCTTCATCTCTTCCATCAACAGACTCCCATTCATCATTACTTTCTACTTGATTGTGGTTTGAATCTTCTGCAGCTATTTCTCTTACTGTCTCGTTATGTTCTTCGTCAATTTCCAACTCACGTTGATGTTCGAATCCAGTAACATCTCGCGTATTTTCTATGTCACTATTTGTTAATCTTTCATTTTCTAAAATAAGAAGAGTCTCATCTCTTCTTGAATCAAAGCCTTTCTCTGCTAAGAGAAATTGGCTTTCGAAGAAGACTACATCTCTTCCTTTGTGAACCATCTTGGTTTCTGGGTCAAATAATCGGTAGGCTTTGGATTCTTCACAGTATCCTATATGTACGAACTCTTTGCTTTTAGGATCCCATTTAGTTCGTTTCTGAATCGGTATATGCTTAAACGCTCGACACCCGAAAACTCTGATACTCTTCAGATTTTGTTTCTTACCAGTCCATGCTTCTTCAGGAGTTTTATTTCTAACTGCTATCGTTGGAGACCTGTTTTTCAAATATACAGCAGTCTTCACCGCTTCTGCCCAAAGCTTATTGCTTAATCCAGCTTCTTGGATCATGCTCCTTGCTTTTTCAACGATTGTTCTGTTTGCTCTTTCTGCTACACCATTCTGCTCTGGTGTGTACTCGACAGTCAACTGATGCTTAATTCCATACTTCTGCATAAAACCCTTCATCCGAGAGTTTACGTATTCTGTGCCGTTGTCAGACCGTATTGCCTTTAACTTCTTTCCAGTCTGCAACTCTGCAAACTTCTTGAACTCTTCAAGTTTATCAAATACTTCACTTTTACATTTCAGAAAATAAACGAAGGTTTTTCGGGTAGAATCGTCAATAAACGTAACGAAGTATTTTAATCCGCTGAATGACTCTACATTCATTGGCCCACAAACATCTGTATGCACCAACTCAAGTACATTGTCAGCTCTGCTAGTTGTAGTACTTTTCTTAAAAGGCTGTCTGGTTTGTTTTCCCTTCAAGCAGGCTACACACTCTAGTGTAAAAGAACTGTTAGAAAAACTTACCCCTGTCGCCATACGATCACGTAATAGTTTTAAGTTACGTACGCCTAGGTGACCCATCCTTTTATGCCATAACTCCATCTCACTACCGACAGAAGTCGCCAGCGCTGTGTGCTCCAAACTTTGTTTCAATTTGTACACACCGTTTTCCTCTACACCTGTAAGTAAAGGTTTAGCAAGTATTTTACAATTTCCACTCTTTACTACGTTAAAACCGCCTTTGAAAAACACAACATTAAGATCTTTCTTTGTAATAGCACTCACGCTTAGCAGATTTGATGCTAGTCCTGGAACATACATAGCATTAATCGTAACATTAGGTTTTCCACTTACCACTGTACCACTACCGACCCCTTTCAGCCTTTCACCATTTGCACACGCTACTAACACTTCCCTGTCAAACTTCTTCACATCATGCAACCATTCACGCTTTGATGTCATATGGTTTGAAGCTCCTGAATCTACTATCCAATCAGCTTCTGAGCTTGATGTTGCCAACGCGAATGCAACCGAGGCTTCATCTGTCTGGATCTGTCTGCTTCTGTTCTCTGGACAGTCTATTGCTTTATGAGGTCCCTTGCAGATGAAGCATTCCAACTGTTTCTTCTGTTTCAGTGCATTATTATAATTATTTCTCTTGGAAATAAGAGCTTGATTGTTAGTAGTCTTAGCTGAATGTGTCTCCTCCATTTGATACAGTTTTGTTTTAACATAGTCTGTTGTCAGCTCAATATTTGAATTTTCAATCGCCAATCGCATAGCTTGAAAATTTTCCGTTAATCCTTGTAACATTAGGGCAGCCAATAATTCGTCGTCCATCTCCTTTCCAAGATCACTCAGTTTTTGCGATGTTGTTATCAATGCCGAAATATACTCTCTTATGGTCTGGAACTGCTCCAGTTTCAGACTTACTAGCTTTGATAATAATCTGCAACGATTATTTAGCCCTTTGTCTTCATAGGCTTTTTCTAAAGCATGCCAAGCTTCTCGCGCTGTTTTTGCTTGACGCACATGAATAAGGCACTCTGGTTTTACCATCAAGCAAATCTTAGCTCTCGCTTTTTGGTCTCTTTTCTTGCCTGTTCCATCTTCGGGCGTAGTCTGCGTACACTCCCATAGATCTTCATGCGTTAAATACAACTCCATTAAGAATTTCCATGAGTTGTAGTTTGTTACGCCATCCAGTTTTTCAAATGACATCAAACTCATGTTGTCATTTTTATTAGTCACAGTTTCTCCCAAGTGATTAAACTCTCCCGTGTTTATTTGTGCGTGGTGATCCATAACCTTTGTTGGGAAAAAGGCCTCTGCCCCGTGACCCCTGTTGGGTCACCCTACCCTATGAATGTTGGTTCACACTATGTCTATGAACACATAAAGCAGAATATCCATGAGAAACACTTTAATGCAATATTATTAGATATTACATTACAAACAAACACAATAATCACTAAAACTCTTAGAAAAACATTCTAATAAAAATTTTCACTTCTTGACAAGTATGCTGCTAATTGTCAACAAACAAATTTTTCACAATTCCAAAATCAGTTGTCTTTTTGAATCCTCATTCAAAAAACCAACCAGCCTGTGTTACTGACATGAGGTTACATATTGTGCAGTAGCAACTCTTTGCTTCAACAATTTCACTTCGGTCCACGAATCTAACACCTCCACTGGTACTACGCCCAATGCCCAATTCTTGATACATTAAAATTTTCTTATCTTTAAAATTAAATAAGGCCCCACACTGATCCAAGTAAGGCCTAGGTAGAAATCTTAAAATAATCTTATGAATGCTGGAGTATGGTGAGAATCGTAAGCAATTAAAATTGTAATGCACAAATGGAATCAAAAGGGGATGTGAATGTTAGATTTTTGTATTTAAAAGCATTTTATTAAGTACTTTGTATTACTTACCTAATATTTAGATAATTTAATTTGTAATGATCGTCATTGAAACTCTTGATAAAAGCCTTTTAAACAAGGCTTTAAAATAAGCCTTACTTATTGAAATGAACGTTAGAAAAGTTGTAAATTTTTATCGAATGTTAGACTGATCTTAAAAAATATTATACGATCGATAACTTTACTACTTCGTAAGTTGCGTGAAATATCTTTTATTATTAGTGTAATAATGGTTATTATTACAGTAGCGTAATGTTTTATTTTAATAATAGGTTATTGTCTTGCTCTGTCCACTTCTTTCTATTAATCAGTAACCTTAGCACAAAAACAATAAAATACGTAGGGAAGTACTTACGAGTATTACATATTCTATAAAAATGTATAGAGAAATAGTTTCCGTTTAGCTACGCTAACTTTTTTCTCATACACTTTCTATTCACGCTCGAAAACGCTACGTCGTATTTTTCGATAGTTTTTGTACTAAGGTTAAAATAAGGTTTAAGGCACCTAGTTAAAATTTTATACAGGGGCTTAAAATTCTTATTCTTTAATCTAATGCGATAAAATGTGTACTTATTGATTATCTTAAATAGCACTAGTTATACCACTTTATTGCTCAGGGACTGGCTTTGGGAGGGTGAACGGATTTGATACTTTGTTTACTTCATGAATAATATTTCTCGACATAATAATATACTGTCTCAGTATGTCAACTCTTTTTTATCGAGACAGATGTATGTTTGTTTACAGATGGCCTCGTCACATTCTCGTCTCCAACGACAAAAAGTGACAAAAAGAATTTGGTCGCGCCACAGACATCCAATACTGTATTACTACTGTATTGGAATTCTGTGGGTCGCGCGCGCATGCTATTACAGGAATAGCGTTCCAATACAAAAATATGACGTGATTGACACGCAATTACGTAAGTTGATGCCTAAACAAGACCGAAATAAGAAATTTACGACAAGTTCGAGAGAGACGATGACGATACACCGAGAATGACGTAGTTGGGTGTCATGTACCTACTACGTAGATACGAGTATCATCATCTAAACATTGACTTTCTTCCACTGCACTAAACTGCAAACCTTACACCTTATATTAGTAAAGTGGCTTTACGTACGCAGTGCGGTTATATGTTTACAAAGAGAGAAAACTGTGAACTAGCGCTGAATGTTTTATAGTTTGGTTATACGACTATACGAATGATTTGGCTGCAGCAAATATAACAACGCAACAATATAACGCTGTCATCAAGTTGCGAAACGTTTTTTGTTTTAGCTTCTAATAGTACGTAGTGCTTATATCTCAATGCCTGCAAGGATCTTTTGACACGTGACCAAAATTTAAATTATGAATTGGACGTAATTACGGATATATTCATTGAGATATAAATATAGTACGTACTAGAGAAGCTGTTACAAACATAAAACGTTACGCAACTTGATGACAATGGGGACAACCCGCGTGAATTCACCACAGTTTAGCAGCAGCGCTTAAACATTCGTTACGTCGTCCAACCAAACTATTAAAACATGCAGCTGTAGACCGCAGTTTTCTCGTTCCGTAGACAACCACACGGCGTGCGTGTAAAGCCACATTAATGTAAGGTGTAAGGATTGCAGTACAGTGCAGTAGACGAAACTCAATGTTCGTGTAATTAAATCTAGTACATAGTACATATATAAATCGATGGATATATCCTGTAATATTGACATCAGCTATATTCTAAAAATAATATTTGACATACCTAATGCCTAAGTATACCTTTAAATCCTATTCCTATAATATATACTTTTGTTATGTAAAACGATACCGGTGCTCTCACTCAATAAGAACTAAAAGATCCTTGTAGCACTCTAATCACAGAGATGACAGGTTGGTAGGTTTTTTAATCTGTTCGATATTTTAACTGCCTCTATTTATAAAGCCATTATATTTTGCGTTCGAAAATGTTTACCAATAGTTACTTAATTCAAGAGCTTATCTTAAATTCACCCTCCAAAGGAAAAGTGTGGAAAATATCTTTGGCGTGAATCAAACGATGGAAAGAATTTTGTAAATAGGTAATTAGTTACATAACATAGAAATGAAATTTTATTTGTAAATCGTATGTGTAATGGCAATGTGTCGATGTTATACACTTATAAATAGGTGATAAATAAATAAATGATGGCCTGGATTATTTTATTTTGTAATTTATAGCTCACTTCTAAAATAGGTAGGTAGTAGTTCATATAAAAGTTAGTATTATGATCATTGTTTGAATTGAAGGAGGCAAGCAGCCTCGCTACTTTCGCGAAATTAAAAATATACCTTCCTTGACACTTTAATTTCCAGTGTTATTGGGAGTTATTTTACAACGAATCCAGCGGAAGTTCTGCGGGATTTAATTTTTAATGACGCACGGGAGATCGAGATTCAAATCAATACAGTTACAGCCCAGGGACCCTATTCGGAGATTTGAGATTCTCATCTCACCTTTTTTCGTCCTTGTTGTTCTCATTTAAAATCTCATAGGTGTGAGAGTGACCAAGATAAAATCTCATCTCATCTCACGCGCAGCTGTGGCCCTATTTGGAGATTTGAGATTTTCATCTCACCCTTTTTCGTCCTTGTTGCTCTCGTTTGAAACGTCACAGGTGTGAGAGTGACCAAGATAAAATCTCATCTCATCTCACGCGCAGGAATAGCCCCCCAGGAATAGCACCCCAGTGGAGCTATTCCTACGCGTGAGATGAGATGAGATTTTATCTTGGTCACTCTCACACCTATGACTATTCAAACGAGAGCAACAAGGACGAAGCATGGTGAGATTGAATGTCACTCCGTAAGAATAGCCCTCCAGCCAGTAGAAAGGCTAATCTAACCGCTTCCATATAAATAAATAGTACCTGGATGACCGAGCTTTGCTCGGTATTTTTTTTTTTTTTTAATTGTGTTTTTTGGAAAATAAAAAATTGATTTTATTCTAACCTCAAAGCAAACACTCATTGACTTCGTGTTACTTAACAACGCCATCTGCTGTTGTGTCGTTAAAGCAATTAGTTGCTCACAAAAATAGTATTATTATTCGCCAATAGATGTCAGGAAGAGTCATATTTTTCAGTTGAGACTACTCAAACGTCTCCTTTTTGTTATTTTTCTTCCAAGTTTATGTTTAAGTTGATTATCGATAAAACACGAATAAAATGACATTTTCTAAAAATGATTCCTAGCTAGATCGATTTATCGCCCCCGAAACCCCCTATTTACTAAATTGTATGAAAATCGTTGGAGCCGATTCCGAGATTCCAATTATATAATTTTATATCATTTATAGATATAAGACGTAGATAAAACAAGGCAATTTGGCTTTAAAGACTCTAGCCCGCCCAATAGCTCAATTAAAAATTATGTTTCGAGGTGACAGTGGCATTCACAAAATTTGACAATGAGAGCTACTATCGAATTAGAGTAGGGATTCCGGTAAAAAAAACCATACAGAATGTTTTTTTACTGATTTTTCGATTTAGACTTGTTTGTGGTATTACCCCAGAACATAAAATAATAATAACAGTGCGAGTAAAGCATAACGTATGATAACTTAATTAAACTTCACGCCCTTTTCCCGAAAGAGTGGGCATTTGATTATTCCTGAATTTAGTCCCAACCATGGATAGAGGACTATAAACGGGGTTCCAGATAAATAGCAGATGATGATAGTCATCGCTGATTGTGAATCGGTGGCCTTATAAAACAAATAAACGTATTTTAAAATAACGCTCCATTAACGCCTTCAATGGTTTGATTCGATACCTAA
Source organism: Peribatodes rhomboidaria (assembly GCA_911728515.1). NCBI lineage: Eukaryota > Metazoa > Arthropoda > Insecta > Lepidoptera > Geometridae > Peribatodes > Peribatodes rhomboidaria. The sequence goes on along the minus strand of OU452179.1, from coordinate 11,574,869 downwards.
TTGCTTCGAGTCCGAGTCTGAGTTTGGTTGTTCGACTTAAATGAACATCCCTATTTTTCCTTTTCATATTAATTTGACATTTCGCAACACAAGTGTCAATTTTTTGACAGTTTGCCGTCGCATTCGGTGGGTGTAGGTTGAGTGAGTTAGAAGTTCTATAAAAATCGTTTTCTAATATAATACCTTTATTCTTTCTTTATTTTATAAGTTAAGATAGAATTGATTTCTTCACAATATTATTCACAACAAGTTTCAACAGTGTCGAAACATCCATTCGATTATCCAATCAGGACAAAATTTTGTGGGCAATGCAGCGCTCGCTACAAATTATTTAGATTTCCTTCCCATTTAATTACTTCTGATTGTTGTTAGGTTTTATAAAATGGGGAAATTGTTGAGTCTTTTGTCGCGCGATGACTCCAATTGTTGTTCTTCGCCGCGGTACGATATATTTTTGGATTTCGAAAACGCCGCGCCCACGGACACCGAGCGCAATGTGTACGAAGATGTTCAGAGGGTTTTGTTAGACTCTGAGAAGATACTAGAAGAGATACAGTGTTACAAAGGAGCTGGGAAAGAGATCCGGGAGGCTATAGCAGACCCGTCTCGAATATCACAGGAGCGAGCGTGGCGCGCCGTCAAGCCCCTCGTTGATAAGCTGTTGCGATGCTACAACCACTCCCTGCAGCTTCAGCGGGTGAGTCTAACTGTACAATATTTTATTTTAAAATTAAATTTGAAAGTCTATATTTTACGCATTTTTGAACAATAGATAATTCCACACTGAAAGGGAGACGTATATCTCTAGCAGCTGGCAATCCAGGGCTGATGATAATGATTGAATTTAAATTTTAGGGGGTAGACTTTATTAATTTTTTTATAATATTAAATAAATCCTTTCTACTTTTGGTTTTTTATTATCTTTATCACCTACTTACATTAAAAATAACTATCCTCAATTCCTAACATTGATTCACTTAATATCTGTAACACTGGTCATAGTCTTATCTTATGTTTTAAGAATTCCATACACAACAGCATAGTTATCTATGCTATCAATGTAACCTACCTTTATCTAAAACTGTCCACCTAAAACACTTCAATGATTTCAATACTTAAATGTAGAATACCAAAGTACCAATAATTTAATAGATACCTAAAATGACAGAACTAGGTAGTACCCGAAGCGCATAACTACCCGGTAAAAGTGATGGTCTCTGTTTAATAGACTACAATGAAGGATCTTTCAAGTCAATTAAGTCATGTCTGAGGCTTTTGGAGCTGAACTTTATGTTTTTGAGACATCTTCTACACATCACACCACACCACATACGCCCGTGGTCATCTCCGCAAGCCCAACTCTCTCGAGGATGGTGCTATGTGGAGCTGTCTCACGTACACACATAAACGCACACACACACTCACACACCATCACATGTATATATACGTGCACAAACACTAACACTTTCACACAAACACACACACTCAACACCCATTCACTTAGAAATTAATAAAAAAAAAAAAAAAAAAATATATAGAACTAAGAAATACTACAACACAAATACTCTTCCAGTTTGTGTTTCATTGTTTTGCCTATGTTTATCTAAAATAGTTAAGTTATTTAAGTATTTTATATTTTTAAATAAATTATAGATTAGTTTGCATACTTATTATTGTTATATAAAGTGGCCAGAGGGCCAAAAGGAACTGTACTCTGCAATACAGGCTCTGACGAGACCTAGTGCAGGGCACAGCGACTCATATGGTACCCATATTAACACACTGTTAAGAAAAGAAAATAATGTTACCAACACCTCTGTACAGATTTTGAATAAACTTATTATTATTATTATTATTATTAATGGTAATAATAATAATTTCAATCAATAAAAAAAAAAAAAAAAATCTTACACCATAGGCAATTTGCGAGTTTATATTGATTCTAAGGCCTTTGCTTTGGTAGTTGATCTAAAAGAACTAAAAACCCTCAAGTCATTCAGCATAAACATACAAACCTTTTTAGTAAAATAAGTACCTCCTTTCACCATGTAAACATTGATAAAATTCTATGAACATGTTTACGCAGGCCGCTCCACATTCATCATGTGAACGTGCATCCGTTTGATACAGCCACCCGTCTTGTGATAAGCCAAACTGATAAGATTATGTGATGTCACATTGATAATTTCTCACAAAGATAACAACACAATTGGTTTTTGTTTGTAAAAGTTTTTCCACTCGAAAACTGTTAAAACCACACACAATTGATAAAATTGTTAAATAAACTTTACTATTATTAATTTAGATAAACAAGGAATGAAAACAATTTTAATTAGAATTTTATAGAATGCTAGTACAGGCTGAATAATTTATCAGAGAATTGGTTGAATTATAGAATTAATATTTTCCACTGAAGCTGCAAAGGCTAACTATAATTAATCACTCTTGTTCAGAAAACACAATGTTAGGTAGTGGCTCCGGCTATCTTTCTCACTCTATTCCATTTCAGATAAGTTTGTTGCACCTATCTCGCATCTCACTATCAAAATTACTTTAAAAAATCACAAAACTATAGATATGTCTTCAAAAGGCACAACTCTTCCTTCATTAACCCTAACCACTGCCATAAGTATGCGGTACTCTGCATAAAATATGCCATATATTATGCCTAAATAATTATTCCTTCATAATTAAACTTATAGCCACTTGCACTAAATATAAGAATTGCATAAGTCCTTGCTTAACTAGTTTTTAACTACTCCTAGCGAGATATTCACTCATCGGGCACATAAAGTTAAGATTCTCCTAACAAATGGCTTATGTTCATGGCATAATGTCAAAAATTAGGTAGGAGCTAGGAGTAGATTAAACTAGTTAAGCAAGGACTTAGGCAATTCTTAAATTTAGTGCAAACGGCCATTAATGTTTTCATAACAAAATAACATGTCAGTGGATAATGGTGAAAGCACAAAAACAATGAGTTAAAAAGCCAAAAATAACTTGAGAGTTAATTGCTAGGGTTGCAAGGTTACCCTTTCCCGTGTCCATCCAAGTGAGGTGGTATTTTATTTCTATTTATAGGAAAGGTGAGCCAACACACAGCCATAATAGATCAATAAAGGGAAGGGTGGTCAAACCTCCGTGATAAAATGACACTGAGCAAGGTTGCAAAGGTTGTGTGTAAATTTGCATAACCTTTGATCTTTTTTGTGCAGTTTTTATTATGCAGAAATTTATATTTTTCTACTTTTATTTTCATTAGTTGCCTCAAAATGTAGGTGCCTATGTACTGACTTTAAAGTAGATAGGTAGGTACTTACTATAATTTATTCTATCAGTAGCACCATTCATAATTATCTTATTTTTCAAAATGGTCCTAGGAAATAATTTTTGTATTATGTACTTAGTTACAAAAGCTGGGTAAGTAATGTTAGTACTGGTGTCATAAAACAAAATCATTAAAACAAAATTACTGCCGCTCATGGTGTTTTAGTTTTGTTGAATTAAAAAATAGTGCTACAGCATGCTCCATGATAGCATAAACAACATCTCGTTAAATAAACCTTGAAGGAAATACATTTGACATCAATTAACGCGTCTAATAAACTGTAAGGAAGGCCCACCATAGCGATGCGCGTCAGAGTAAATAACCAGAGCGGAAACAGTACGGGACCGACACGGTTATAAAGACAAAACGACTGTCTCGATAGTATAGCTGTAGGCCTAACACACTCAACTAAGGTGATTTACACCTAATAATGGACTGGGGTCAAAATTGTATAATAAATCGGACAAGTTAAATAAAGGGGAGCTCTCCGATGCGCGCTCCGATGGCGCTCCTATGCAAATAAACGTTTGTATGAATGAAATTTAAATAAAACGAATCCTAAGATCATTAAAATAAAACGGATTCAACCAACCATTCGCAGCGCAGCGGTCAGTCGGCAGCCAGTCAGCCCCTAAAGTTCAAAAACTTTGGCATTCATGCAAAGTTACTGTTATTATGAGAGATCAATTAAAAAATCCCCAATTCATTATTTATTTGGGCAGTACGATCCCAACTGAAAGGACCCGAAACAACTTTCAAAGTATCTACGAGTATAACCTTTACCACCAATCAACTGGCAAGTCCTCACAAAAACAGACAAAGACATGGCTCCCGGAAACAGCGAGCAGTCAGCAGTTGATGTTGATACGTCAACATTACGGCACTAGAGACTGGCCGGTTTATATCTTTTCGTCGGCAATGGTGTACGTGTTTCCGGTGCTCTGTGCTACGACTAGTGCTAGCGCAAGCACCCTTGTGTATGTACAAAACTACGGCTCAGTCTTACTTGGGTTTTCTTTCGCTCTGTCTCAGTATAGAGCAAAAGAAAATTCAGCTTTACACTTAAACATTTTTAGCTGGTTAGCATTTTTAATGAACTAAAACCTTTAAAACCCTCATGCTTTCCAACCACTAACATTGTCAAAAACACAATTTCCCCTTCGAGGCCGTAGAAGTCCGTTATGACTACTCAAGTTCGAGATGATAATGGAAAACGTGGTCATAAAGTGTTTACCAATACTTTACTGACAATATGTACATACCCACTGTGACTAGTATGACTACGACACACTATAGAGATCAATTAACTATTTGCCAAGTGTAAACAAACATCTATTCTTATCCCGAGAACTGAATCATTAGAGCAATACATTACCATTGAAGAATTCAGTTTCTCTATTGGATTAAATCTGTACCTACTTAAAATATAATTAGTTCAGTATAAATAGAGCTCAGAATTAGAAACTGAGACTAACCCTTATGTGTGAGGCGGCGCGTAAAGTAATCCACCCGAAGGCTTCTGACATGGTTTACAAAGACCAATAAAGAATGCTGTATTTAAAATCCTACATTGCTGGTCGCAAAGAAACCTCGGAAGTCAGAGAGTTGATTTACCCAGCTCGGTTTAGCTTTAGAGTGTTTCTGGGTAAAGCAAGTTACGAAATGTTCAATGGAGTCATAAGTCCTTAAATATGCAATACAAGCAAGTTCGGTTTTGCATCACAAATCGCTATTGCGCCTATTTAGGGCACAACAATGATACAAGCGTGAATCATGTTTGAGTTTGTACGTCTCCCGTCTCTATAACAGTCATGCGGTTAGACGAAGACAGAGTGACTATTCGTATCATATATCGGGACCTTGCTCGTTCGTTGTTTTCTTACCACAACAATTATTAATACGTACCTTACATACCTACCTACTTTGTACAACTTTATACTTAATTACCCTTGACATAAAGACCGTTGATTTTCAAGTAAAAGAGGGCATTGCGGCATCCGTATTGCGGTGCTCTGCAACGTTATCTATTTTCCATATAAATAATAAATACATTCGTTATCTACCTAGTACCACGGAATAAATAATAGTACCTAGAAATGTACTTACAGCTATATTACAAGTGCCCACACATTAACACAAACTAAACTTGTTCACAAATCGCAAACTGTTATACAGGGAGTTACGAAAACCCTGTTGGATAATTGATGGGCAGGTTACTACAAAATACTTTAAAAAACACATTAAAAATAGCAAGAGTAATGACCAGTTTAAGAACGCAAGAATAAAGGAAATTTTAGAGACGTGATAGTAAATATGTATCATATGTTGGTGGCTTATATTCTAAGAAAGTAGCGGCACGACGCGAATAGTTTACAAATAGAACCGACGCGATTAGTGTCTGCGTTCGCGATTTTAGAAGGGCGGAGCGCAATGCGTATACATTTTTTTTTTTTGGTCAATTTTGAATTTAAAGTAGCATAATTGCGTCCTCCAGTGGATACTGGATGCACACCGCGCAAATACAACAGGGTTATTGTAACACCATGTACCTATACGTAAGTAAACAAAATCATAGCGCACGTTTTCGTGGCCTCAATTGAAGCAAAGTCAGGGCGCAAAAAAACTCTTTCATTAACTATTTGAAAGTTTACATACTTATATACTTACCTAAATATCACTGGCATACAAATATTGAGTTAAAGTTTCAAAGATCGTGACTTAATAACATCAACAGCATCTGTTGTACTTGGCAGCTGCCCAGCACCTGCGCTTTTCGCAAAACCTCCGAGTCATAATACCAAAGAGTACTGGAACCGACAGGTGTAATCCACAAATAACGCTAAACACACATAATTGACCATACAGCAGTAAAAACTTTTTGCTATCATATCACCGGCATACATATCTGAATAAGATGGTCGGCATCCGGCGAATGCCATCACACACCTGCTGCGTTTATAGACCCCATAAAGGCTTCTTGTTAGCCTTGACGGTCCTCCCTGTAAAAACCATTTGCGAAAGTAGACTAAGATCCTTTTATCATAAAGAGCTTTTGTTCGAGAGTGGGTCACAAGTCACAAGTCGGCTGCGGCTGGCGTCGAGTAAAACGACTTTTCAACTTCAAATCCCACAAAGGATCTCGGGAAGACTCGCGAGATAAAATCCTTTCTGATCTTGTATTGTGAGAGCTCTGTTTTAAAACGAAGTTCTAATTTGAGTCGTTTTAAAATATGACGTGCGGAGGCCGGTCATGATTGCGCATAAATTGTAATAAAAGGGCCTTTTCGCGGCGACGTAGCGTGAATTTGAGATGTTTCTTGTAAAACTTCAGCAAATTGCTGACGGTGATCGAGGTAGGGTTGGTTCCACTGGTCGCTATCCAATGGAAAATTTGGTTTTTATTACGTAAAATACGAGCTTAAGTTTGAAAAAACATCTCGTTAAAGTGGCCATTACACTACCCAATTTTAGCACGCTAGCTCAGTAAATTGGGGAATGTAATTGGGGAATGTATGGTTTTACTTAAAAACCCTCAAAACCATGTTCTAGCTAAACTTATGCGAATGACGTTTCTTGTTGACGAAGAGTTGACTAAACACTAAATTGGATACTTTTAATAGAGGAGCTTAGCTTACGCTGTAATTACTGTTCGTTTTTTGTGTAATGTAGGTATTTGTAATTGTTATATTTTGTAGGATTCTTTTATGTGTAAGTAGTTTATTAGAGAACTAGTTGTCTAGTTAAACTTATATAGGTTTTAAGACAACTATTTAACTATAATTCAATTGTTATATATGTATCATTAAATAAATAAATAAAATAAATACTCTTTCATAAAAGTATTAATTAAAAACTTAAAAAAACACTCGGCACCGATTTTCAACAAGAATAGTTAAGAACACTCCCGACTCATTCACCTTTCAAACAAACAAAAAATCGAAATCACACACACACATATACACACACAGAGAGAGAGAGAGAGACACGTCAAACTTAAAACACCCCGTCGTTTTTGCGTCGAGGGTTAAAAAGGTAATCAGTAAATAGAGCATTGAGCTCCAGTCATTTTTCCTCGACAACATGCCCCCTGTATATCAAAGCTTATTTTAAAAACCCTTGAAAGCTTCAACGGCTAAGAGTACAGTGTGAATAATTTATGCAACACCGTTCGCAACAACATGCTGTCTAAGTTGTTCCCGGCACGCCAGGGTTTCCGCCTCGTAACCGGCGCCGAAGACAGGGCTGCCTCACTGCCAATTCCTTCTAGTGCTCAATATGAACCTAGTTTACTTAGTTTGAACACTTTGAACTAGTCAGCTAGTTCTCTAGCTCGGATATTACTGCAACGTTATGTTTTAGTGAAGCGTGTAACTATCGTGCTAACGTCTAACTTAGCACTTCTCTAGGAATGAAGGCGTGGTGTAAGTTTCTAATATTTGGTTGATCTATAGCTGATAGAGTTATAGGTAGTTACTGAAACAAATGCCAGTAGTTAAGAAAGAAAGAAATAAGAAAGAATAAAGATACATTTATTTTGACACACAAGACACTACAAAGACGGTGACAATACTTAATACCAATACACAAATTAAAGAAAACAGAGCTATCATTGTAGTGTCCAGTGCGTCAAAAAAGGTCGATGCTCAGCTATAATGCTAAAAATGTCTTCAGGTAATAGATAGGTAGGTACTTTATCAAAATTAGGGGCGAACAGAAAGTGTGACCAATTGATGACAACGTCGTGATCGTTTGGGAACTTCCCATACTGAGCTAGCTACAGTTCATACATTGCTGTTAAGAATGTTTTATACTAAAATTCAGCTCGCCAGTACCGCATTAGAGTTTTGCAGCTGAGGATCTTAAGTTCTCTGCAAACGAGTATCGGCACGTAAGGCGCTGGGCTTGTTTAATGTTGTATTGTTTGACGAGTCGTGGGTGCAACCCGATGCCTTTATGTGTAAATCGGTGGGCGTAACAGCTTGCCTCTATATGCATGTAATATCTAAGAATTTCATTAATTTAGCTAAGTTATGTGGATGCGGCGTTCCGTGGGATGCTCTTGATGTAACGCTACGTTATTATAAAGTTGCCGTAACAGTACTGTTTGCACGGCTTTACTAATAATGCTCCTTATAAATATCTAATTAAGTCGTAAAATTACTTTGTAGTCAGTCTCCATATTAGTCAAACCTCAACTCATTTCCTGAAATCATAAAGCTTCCTTGTTGCGTGTACAAATAAGCCAAGCATCAATCTGTCCCAGGTTTGATTAAGCTTCATTAGGCGTTTTAGCTGTTAATACTGTTGATTAAACCTGAAACCAGAGCGTTAGCGGAGCCCTGGCTTAGCGAGTAATCCCAGCAACGATTCGAGCTCCACAAAACGAGCCCGAGAAATAGGACAGCCGCGTCGGAATGCCGGATGTGAAAAGCCTGTTGCAGAAAGTGCTAAAATAGGTACCTACGTCGAATTTTGTTCCTTACATGAGAGGGAACATTTTAGATCTCTCCCGAATATACTTTTACAAAACAGAGCAAGTACTAAATAGGTTAAGTAACAGTTAACATGACAGAGAGGCAACTACACGGGACGAGGAATACTAACGTGTTCTAATTAAACGATGCTAATTGGTCATCAGCATCGTCAAAAAGCGCCGTGGACTTTAATTGAACATTTCAATGAAGTCTAGCGCTGTCTACGTTGATAGCGACGATCGGCCTCGGCTGATGTGGAACCAAAAGTTAATGGTGCATGCAGTACGTTGCTCTCGAAAACTAGATCGCCTCATCCACTTTCTTGCAAGAAAAATGCACATAATAACAATAACGTACTAATAGAATAAATAAGCTAGATTATAATGATAGCATACCGTGTAATTTGAACGACGAAAGCAAAGAAAACGTAATGATGTTCGTTAAGATGTAAAATACGACACAATTTGATATGAAATATTATGTTGGGAGAGAAGCGCGTTTCGTCACGCATCTCGTAGTTTAAACAGATCTCGTGTGGGTCGGGAATGATGCACGAAATCGTGTAGGTGTTTTATTTTGTCAAATAATAACGTTACTAGTTAGTTTGGGGCTCGCCGGCAATAATGTAAATGCAATGATTTTTCCACAAATAAACATATTACCTATTATTATTATTATTATTATTACTGCTTTATGAATTAGTAGCTGTTTTGCCCGCGGCTTCGCTCACGTTTTATAGCCTATTTCAATCAGGAATAATGTAGCTTCTAATGGTGAAAGAATTTTTGAAATCGGACCAGTAGTTTTTGAGTTAATTCGTTACAAACATACTTACATACAAATCTTTCCTCTTTATAAAATTAGTATAGATCTAAATAGCAAATACTAAGCCTGACTGAAGGAAACAGGAAAACCAAACTGAATGACGTCTATTGCACTTTCTTTATATTTTGCACTATTGATAGGGAAATATTTGGTTTTGTGAAGACAGGCTGTGTTGTGATTGTGCAATCTAAACTTGGCACACACAGATAGATAAGATAGCAACTTCAAAAATCTGTTAAAATGATTTTTTTTTTTATTGTTACTTGAACTAATATCTAGTGTAATTTCGCTTTAACGTCGCATTAAGTACATCAAGGAATATGGATTTTTTATTCTATAATTCGCAACGCGTGTCGACGAAGTGCTCGAAGAATAGGGATTTTTTATCGTATAATTTTTTAATTGTATTCATTTTTCGATAAAATTTTGTTCTAAATTTCATGTCATTATTTCTGTTAAATTCCTTATTGAATTAGCTTCATATATCAAATTGTATAACGTTTAAATTAGATTCAAATATCAGTTTGTATAAAGTTTTCTAGTAAATTTCATTAAATTAAATATTTTTTTCAAAATTAAAAATAGAATAAAAAAACTCATATTCCTTGAAGTACGGTACTTAATGCGACGTTAAAGCGGAATTACACTAGACATTAGTTCAAGTAACAATTTTGAAGATGAACTTCCGCAAAGTAACGCCTGATTCAATCAACTATCTCAAGACATTTTTTTAGATAAAATAGAATATTTTGGTCATTTCTCGTTCACAAACAGTTCTCTCTGCAACCGTTGCTTGAATGAAGATTTATCACAGAACTATAAAAGTATTACAAACTACTATAAATAATCCATTGACACCCGCGCTCGTGTTTGCCGTTACACTCGCCTACGTACAAACTTAACATCTGGCTGAATTTATTGCTCAAATCTCGCAATTGGTCCCTAAGTGGCGTTAATTTAATTACCCCCACTGCTGATCAAGTCCGAGCTCTTAATTATTACTGAGACCGTTTTAACTTGAACCCTCTTTGCGCTACAATCCATTACGTACTGTTGCAGTTTCTTAGAATTCTGAGGTGTCTTAAAATCTTGGTAGTTTTGAAAACCTCGGGTTCAATTTAAATTGACGGATTTTAACTGCTAACTAGTGTTTTCTCTATTATAGAAGTGCAGCTAAGTATGCTATTAGGCCGTATTCGCCACTAAAAATGATTTTAAGTACCTAGTTAACAAGCTTTAGCTAGTTTTAACGCTCAATGCAAATGGTTACGTATGGACTATGGATACTTTATCATACAGCCCAATACTTATTTTACATAACATAACAATACATATCGTCACGCCTTTCCCCCGAAGGGGCCAGCAGAGGTGTAATACAACACCCACACTTCGCCGGACGATATTCAGTCCCAAATGTTAAAGGGAGCAAGCCTGTCGCCATACACCGAGCTCCAGTCATGGAGCAGATGACATACAATACACACATATGTTCACACAATGAACAAATTGGTGCGTGCCGTCGCGTCGGCTGAGTTTGAATCCGCTCCCTCTGACTTGAGAGGCTGGCCTTCTCCAACTATGCTATCATCGCTTACTCATTTTACTATAGAGTGAATACGGCGAATTTTACAGAACAGTTAATTTATGCATTAGCCATGCGTTTAACGCGTTCACGGCCCGGCTGTGCCATGCATGGCTAATGAAGAGTTGATTGAGCTAGAGAGGAAACCGCAGTGATCTAAGCGGAGATTCAATCACTTATCTAAGTAGAGATTTGTTGTGCTTAATTATGAATGAAGTGATTTTTTTTGGTTTGCTTTCGGGTATCGGCCTTGGATTCGAGCTTGTGATACATAGACTCGTGTTTTAAACATCAATTTATAAGTTGACTTGAAGCTTACGTTACTTATACGTTAATTTCAGCCTAAATGTTGCTCAGTATATCCAAAGGTTTTTTTCGTGCAATAAACAGGTATAGACCGTATATTTACATTATTGACAGTAGATTTGTATAATGTATTTAAAATAGTTGAGCTGATTCGTTCAACCCCAATCAGACAATACTGTCTCATAGTCTTTGCACAAAAATTACTATTGACAATGTCTGTAATATTATTATTCTGAAAATTTAATCTAATCCATAACAGGGCATACCAACCTTGAATGCGTTGATAGACCAAACGTAAACTACACGCTAAAAAACTTTAACGACGCTCCCGTTGCTCAAGAAACAGATGTTTGTGATCCACATTTATAGCTGCGATCCATATAAAACTGTGACCATTTATGGCATTACATCATCCACGTCCCGAATGGCCCTACTGCGGATGGTGCAGCGAGGACACAGTTCAATGGAAGTTAATACTCAGCTAAAGGACGAGAACGTATTTGTGAAATAGCACTTATGAACTAACTCACTCGTATACTCGTAATTTTACACTCAAACCTTTTTTCTTTTTCTTGTTTTAAAAAAAATGCATTTAGAACTGATTATTTGAAACTTGCGCTTCTTGTCTTCTTAGTAGTTCATGTAAGAAGCGTATTTGCCTCTCTTATGGACTATTGAAAAGAAATTCCACAGCTTAACTGTTCCACTTGAAATCTTGCTCTATGTTAATTATGCTAATTAAAGTCATATACAAGATTTCTAACTTTACGCGAAAATTCATTATCTATGGGCAATTAAGTCGATGGTTCTGTTAGTATGACGGCTGCGTTAAAAAATACATCGTCTCGGTTAGATGCGACATGTGAATCACCTCGCCCTAATATACATGTGTGAATCACCACAATTAATATAAGCATTCTGTGAAACTGCTGAGGGAAGAACATTTTAGCTTTAAAACCTGTTTTGAGTTAGAAACAGGTTGGGTGCGAAACAGGGTCAAACTCAGAGGACCGTAAAGGATTGCGTGCTGGGAAGAAATGCTTGCGTCACGCGAACCACAGATAGAATTTGAACATAAAGTTATTGCAAGAGCCAGCATAGGTCGTGTATTTTTATGTCATTGCGTAACGCCTGAATCGCAAAAGCTTCTCAGTAAGTTGAGTAACTCAAAAAGATACGAAGAGTATTATAAATAACCACTTCTTATGAATTCTCAAAGTTTGTGAATCAGAAGTTGAAGAAATCCTTGGGGAGCTTTTTCATGAAACTTGAAAAATCTCAGAAGAATATGTTTTAAAAACTTTGCTAACGTTACGACATTATTTCTGACAAAGCGGTCTTTGCCCTACCCGCCCCGATGATTGGAATAGGAAGAGAGTATGTAGAGCGAATGAAAATAATTGGCCCGGCCTTCCCTTACCAATAGAACCGATGCAAACTAATCGACTGAATTACAATCGTTTCCTGACATTGTTTAAAATCGAATCTCACAACATGCCTAATTTAGTCATGTTGTTAAACAACGGTATCACCTAATTGAAAACCTATCACTCATTGTGTGATGATCAAATAATGTCGTACGGATGACTTAATAATAATAAAATCACTGTTGCTATTAAAATATTGTTTTTAATTTATAAATAGACGCAACAGGAAACTTTTGTGTTTCCATATGTATAGTACCACCGTCGTATATAATATAAATGTGACAATTTCAAACAAGATTACTTTGTTATGGGCCTGTTTATGAATTTAAATACTAAACGTCGATAATTACATAATTCTAACCAGTAGGTCCCCTTAGTTTTTCAGAGCTGTAACTAGAACTGAAGCTGATACGTTCAGCTGAAAAGCAATTGTTACTTGGTTGTGGATTTGTAGTAAAGTGTCAAAAATTCAAATGCCACAGCAATCCCAACTCTATCCCAAATAAGCAAGGTTTACGTTGATCCTACTCTCCAGGCTAGGTCGGTGTAGTCCCTGCAGTGGAACATAACATATGTAATTGTAATGTGCCACTGCACACAACGGTCTAGCGTTCCGGGAGCTGACACCCGACTACGTGACTCGTCACTTTCATCGTCTCTCTCGAACTTGTTGTCAGTTACTTATTGCGGTCTTGCTTATGCATCGATTGACATCACTGCGAGTCACCCATGAGACCATTTTTGTCTTTGAACGCTATACCTGGCGGAGTATTCTTAATTCAATGGTTTCTTTGTTTCAGGTGGTGCCACATTTGCTGGGCTCGTTGGTGGGCGGCGGCATGAGCCCCACGCAGCATCTGGAGCAGCAGCAGGCGCTCGTGAAGCAGTTCGCTGAGATCCTGGAGTTCGTGCTCAAATTCGACGAATATAAAGTAAGTTCAACATAAATGTATAGCGTGGATCTCTGAACGACGCGACGGGAATATTCTGAGGTATCATTGTACCGTATACTTACGTATAGTATACTTTACTATGCATACAATACATCGTATAGTTTTTGCAGCTTATTAGTAAGCAAGTACTTAAGCAGCAGTCGTGTTGACTAAAATCGTCACATGACTTAAGTATGACTATATACTTAAGTCATGTGACGATTTTAGTCAACATTTATTTTTATTTTTACCAACTATACTCCATACTCTACCTGACGGTAGAGTATGGAGTATAGTTGGTAAAAATAATAATAAAGGAGCGCTCAGTTTTTAACAGACTTCAAAAAAGGAGGATTTTAATTCGGTTGTATTTTTATCTTCCATGCTCGTACCTATAAGTTCATCGTTTATATAAATGTAAATATACAGATTTGGAAGGTTATTTTTTATCTGGAAAAAAATTATAACAGATTGGTCGCATTTTTTTCATAATCTAATTCTGAAAACAGGAAGTCGGTGTTTTTACTTAAAAAGATTAAAGCATAAACATTCTCTATGAAGTAACTGCACCGTTCTATATGATATTATGTATGCAGTGCATGTTTCCTCTCTCGATATTAATGTCAATTGTGTATATTGAATGATACCTCGGATGGGATGAACGGAATAAAAATATCTCACCCACACGGTCGTATCTGACCCCACGCTCGGTTTTCTCACGATTTTATTGATACTTCCTCTTAACAGTCACGAAATATACCAAAAATAATATTTTCTCTCGCAACAAAGGAATACTGTTCAACTCGAATGTACCTACTTGTGGTTTTCCTGGTAATTAACTTGGCTTTATACCAACAAACAGCCGTATTATTGTACAAGTAAGGTCATAATTAATGCAAGCCGGCTAGAAAACAATCAGACTTTTGCATTAATCTTTTTAATATCAATGTACAAGCATACATACTTAACTTATAATTTACAATACTCGTATGTGCCTACGAACTCAAACCCGAGCTCACATTCAAGCTCCTTAAATCAAGTAACCAATTCTGATGACCCGAATATCAAAACCAAAAGTAATGAGCCAGACAAATCGTTCTCGAATATTTCAGAAGAATCGCTCTTGTTTGCATTGTCCAAGTGATCAATGACAGTCGTAAATAAAGCGAGAACGATATAAATTAGGCTCATAACTCGATGAGCTATTGCTTGGAGCTTGGAGCCTTTTGACCTCAACCTTGCGGAGTCGTTGCTCTCAGCACGAGAGTGATTATCAGAGCTGTGGTCGCGCCTACGACACTTCTACGCAGATTTGTTTTACGCTAATGTGACGTTGTTTACGAGCTTTTTGCAATAACAACAGCCCGTTTGTCTTTCTTTTATATAGGAGTTAGCGAAAATGGCGATTCGAGTTTGTTTTTTATGTGACTTGGTAATAAAATTTGATGGAAGAGGTTTTTAATGGCTCACTGGACAGGCGTTTAACCACAAATCATTTAATGTGAAGTGACGACGTGCGTGAGTGTCTTTAGCGTGCTCGACCAGGCCAAGGAAAGGTGACTTTAAGTAAGGCTGTCAGGAGAACTATTCTGAAAAGTCGAGATGGTTTTTTGTCATTGTCTCTCTCGCTTCAAAAGTCGGATTAGTGAGAGTGACCAAAAAATATCTTATATGTCAAAATTAGGGGGCCACATCACAAATGCTTGGCAACAGCTTTTAACATGAAAGGAGCATCAGCCAGCCTCGCATTAGACCTACTAGAAAGTCATATCATATTTTTTTTATCAGGTTTTCTTTACGGTCTTTTTAATTTAGCAGCAGGGGAAGCTCAATCTAATTTGTAAGATTTTAACTGGCAGTACAATAGTAGTGCTGATCAAAGCTACAATACATTTTGAACACCTCAACCGCAAAGAATACACACAAATCGTTCTTTATAGAATCTAAAGATCAAAGATTCAATGGAATACGAGATCAAAGTGAAAATAGGTAACGTGGTAGTAACATTCGCGCGAAATACGAGAAAAACTTATCGTTGCCGCGAGAAAATAGACAGACGGGACAGAACTCCTAAAACAGTTATTTTAACGACAAATAGAAATCCATTTCTAAAGCGTTTTGTCAGCTGTTCAAACTTTTCTCACTTTTGAAATTCTATCAGACTACTTTTTAGCCGATTTTCGGGTGAGCGACTTTAAATGATGGCGTGTGCAAAGTAATAAAACATAACTTTTCGTAGACAACTATTTTCGCAAAGTTTTTAACCCCCGACGTAAAAACGACGGGGTGTTATAAGTTTGACGTGTCTGTGTCTGTGTGTATGTCACAGACATTCAATACAGTAGCAGACTACACATAAATTGCTAGTTATTATTATACATATAGATGATCAGTTTGTCCTTTTTATTCGTCAGTAACAATTCAGTAATGGTATCTCTTTCATTTACCTGTTGCAACAAGGTCTCACACATAGACAAAAGACCATCTGTAGCCATGCCGCCATGTATAGCTAAGGATGGTTGTCATGACGACAGCACGTGAAGTTTGGTTGGTTTGATAACATTTATTTTAGTAACAAAATATAGCTTTTTTTTTATGATTTTATTGTAAGAAAATCGGTGAACATGGTAGAGTGCAGTGCATACCGATGTGAAAGTGCTTCATACAGCAAATCATCCATTGGATTTTCTTTTTATCGGTGAGTTTGATGGTTACATTTTTGCTCTTAGAATTCCATTCGTTTTCTTCAAGGAATTTACATAAATGTTCAAAGCAAACGGTTTCTTTCGCGGATAATCTATCTTAGATGCTATTTGTTAGTGTTTTTATATTTGAATTAGAGTAATCAGAGCGTAATAAGTAAAATTTATCGGGGTGGGGCAAAATTTGACAGCTCAAGTACCTTTTACAAAACAGGGAGCGGATTGTGAATCTGAAAAAGTTGATAACATAGACGAATAATGTTATGTACAGGATTCATTGCTTAACTATTCCTCTGTCCATTGGTCAGTGTCAGAAAACTCTGACATTTAGGGCTTGCCACTAGGGCTATACGAACTTGCTTGCTTAGTGTCAAACCTTTACCTTGGATAAAGTAAATATAGGTTGACTGCCTCGGTGGCTCAGTTGGTAGTGAACCTTCCTTCTAAGCCTGGGGGTGTGGGTTCGATTCCCACCTAGGGCAAACATTTATGTGATGAACATTTGTGTTTGTTCTATGTCTGGGTGTTAATATCTGTTTAAGTATGTATTTAAAAATATCTCTTAAATGTATGTCTGGCAGCCACAGTACAAGCTTTGCTTAGTTTGATATCCGGCGCCCGTGTGTGGAAGCGTCCCGAATTTATTTATCTATATATATAAAATTCAAAGTCCTGACTGACTGACTGACTGACTGACTGATATATCAACGCACAGCCTAAACCGCTGGTCCTAGAAACATGAAATTTGGAGGGTGTATTCTTTGTACAGTGTAGGCATCTACTAAGAAAGGGTTTTTCGAAATTCCACCCCTAGAGGGGGGAAAAGGGGGGTTCAAATTTGTATGAAACTTTTTATTCTCTGGGTCGATTGACTCAAAAATTGGTACAAATGTTCTTCATTTAAAATCATGAGACACGTGAATCACAGTTTTTCCAAAATCATCATCATCATCATCCACCAACAGAGTCTAATAGGGCTTATTTTTAATCTGAAAACTTTGCTGAGAGAGTTATTAACCCACTATAAACGACGCTGTTATCATTTTAGGGGTTCCGTACTAAAATGGTGAAAGGATACTTATCATGAAACTCCGATGTCTGTCTGTCTGTGAGCTGATTATTTTAGAAACAAAAAAGCTAGCGACTTAAAAATTGGAACAGATCTAGAAAACGGCAGACATAGATATAAATAGATATAGTCAACGTTTAATAGGAAAAATGTGTATAAAAAATAAAAAATGTATTTAGGTAGTTGGGGTCTGAAAGAGGGATTACAAAAAGAAACACGTGCAATATAGTTATGTGGGGTATCATTTGAAAGGTCTTAACTTAAGCATTTAAAAACGTTTGTCCGCAATGTTTGGTATGTTTGTAAATGGGTTTTTTTTTTTAATTTAGCGTTCTAAAATTTTTTTGGTCTACTTTTTTCATTTAAAGAATACGCTTTAGATAGAGTATAGTATCTGTTCACAGTTCACCCGAATAATACCGAGTGTTAGGTACCATCTTTTCTCACTTCGGCACAAGATTAGGGGTCTATCATCCTACGACGATTTCTCTGTCAACGACGTATTTCATCCAAACTTTCAACTTTAGCTTTTATGACACATGGCTTGCTGGTGGACGTCAAATATTGGAATTCTATCTTATAGGAAGCAGCCTTTTGTGAATAACATAACATAACATATCGTCACGCCTTTCCCTCAAAGAGGTGTATTGCAAACACCCTCACTAAGCCGGACGATATTTAGTCCAAAATGTAATAAGTGGAGAGTCTGTTGCTGTACACGGGGTCCAGTCATGTAGCAGATGACATTAAATACAAACATAATTATTATGTTCACTCAATTACTAAATTGGTGGTGCTTTCGGCTGGGATTGAACCCGGTTCTTCTGCCCTGAGAAACGAGCGTTCTTCAACTAGGCTATCATTGCTTTTTCCATATGAATCTCCATGTAAAATGTGTGAACTAAATTGCTGACATTCTATCAGATTTCAAACCTACTTCATCAGTAAGGGAAAAAAACAAGAATTAAATCTAAGCCTGTGTGGCAAGTGGAGAGATTTTCTGTCAATAGAGATCAAGTAGCTAAGAGATAAAATGTATAATTATGTGTCTGTTTGGTCATAGACGAAGTATTTAGTAAAAATAGACGAAGTCAAATAGAAGAAGCTGCTTTAGTATTAGGAAGACAAAACCTACAATACGGGTTGCCTTTGCTTCGAAGGCCTTAACTAAAGGTCTGCCAACATGGTCTGACTGGTGTGGTATCCAAATGAGTGTGTTTATGCTGAGGATTCCTCTTATATCTCTAACACCACCGAAAACCCCCCCTCGAGTTAAAAACAGTGCAGTTTCCCCTCAAAGTCTGCTTTTACATGACCATAAATAAATATCAAGCGAAACTCATAATTTACTGCAATGCTTTTCACACGGTTAGTTATACGTGGCTTGCTCCAGTGTAAGCTCACGCAGCAGCCTGGTGTTTCTAAAAAACAAAAAATATGGTTTACAAAGCAATACTGAGGTAGGTTTTCGTTGTAAACAATATTTACTATCAATTATCTAATTTTGGTTGTCTCCTAATTTTATCTTTTCACACAAGCTTTAAGTTCTGTTGATACCATACTGCTACTACTACTACTACTCTCATTCCAGAGATAGTTTAGTTAACTAAAGAACTTGGTCCTTATTGCTCTGTTTGGGATATTGTCAG
Source organism: Peribatodes rhomboidaria (assembly GCA_911728515.1). Classification (NCBI taxonomy): domain Eukaryota; kingdom Metazoa; phylum Arthropoda; class Insecta; order Lepidoptera; family Geometridae; genus Peribatodes; species Peribatodes rhomboidaria. The sequence goes on along the minus strand of OU452179.1, from coordinate 11,555,575 downwards.
TTTGTGTATTTAATTGAGAGCGAGCGTGACCGCTTATAATATTCATTCATAATCGTCATTCCTGTAAGCCACGCGGGCGAAGCCGCGGGCAGAAGCTAGTTTATTATATTATTATTAAAGATACCTAGTTGAAAGATATTTACTGATTCACAAATAACCTTTATTCCAGATATTCAACTAATAAAAGTAGTAGAAATGCCTGGATAAAAAAAAAACCATTAAGATCCAGGATTGGCAACCCACTTTGGCTAGTGTGCTGTACTCAAAACACTGGCTTGATTTCAGTGCTTTTTCTACAAGATTTCGTCCTGGAACAATTCCTACTTTATTTGAGCTGCAGAAGGAAGTAAGTAACTAATATACAAAAGTATGTAGTCACTCCTATTTTGTAACAGTTTAGTGGCCAGCACTGGTGTCCGACATGGCCTAGTTATGTCCTGATAATACAATTGTATTATTCCAAAACAAATAAACGAGTGTTGTACGTAGCTGTTGATTTCATTTCTACGTTTCCTATAACTTGATAGGTGTTTTTTAACCCTTTAATAGCCTGAAAACCAGTGGGCAAGTAAACCTATGCTCACTTAGTGGAAATAAAATCTTCACAGATAACGAGTCATATAATCTCGATTATAAGGAACAACGAACATCCTTATTGCGGCCCCTACTAAGCTACATGTCTATGTGTGTTTTCATACCACGCTGATAAATACGTATGTTTGTGTCTGTCATGTCTGTGGCATTGTAGCCTCCGGAACGGATAAACCGATTTTGATTTTGTATTTTTTTTTGTTTGAAATATGAATTAGTCGGTAGTGTTCTTAGCTATGTTTAATGAAAATCGGTAGCGAGGGTATTTTAATTTTTAATTCGTATAAAACATATTTAATTATTCAGTTTGGAGACTATTTCCCAATACATAATGCTTTTGTAGCATTTCGCTTACACGTACTGTTAGGTTAAGTTTCAAAATCATAACAGCGGTATCGGGACCCCTATTGGTTGAAAATGTTGAAATATTGAAACTACATCACTGCCATAATTTGTAATCTTGAGACAACTATTTTGTATCAATTTATTCCTTATTACCTAAATATATTAATCCTTGCTTGGAGTGGTTTGTTTTCGTAAAGAAACCTCTCAAGCAAACGGAACATAACTGAAAAGCCTGAGTCATTTAATTCCCTATCGTAATTACTTGTAGGTCCCTGTTTAATATCTACCTACTGATGCCTACTCAAGATCCTATTGTTCACGAGCAATATTCTGCTCCCAATCTTCAACCCTTTCCTTCTATTGTGTACACTGCTTTTAGTAATAATAAGATGTGTGTCCATCTGTCCATACTTTTAGAAAACATTAATTGAGAAATTAATGAAAGTAATAATTGATAACGTTTGTATAAAGTGGCCTTCGACTTACCCTAGCCTTGAACTCGAATCAAGGTAGTAAAAGTTTAATTAGTCAAGAGCACCGATCCGTTAGTTAATTTGTGCACGTTATCTATTTGATTAAGAAAAAGCGTTAATAACCAAGTTGGAGAAGACTCGCCTCTCGAGCCATTGGGCGAGATTCACAAACCGCACTTCGACTTCAGCTTTACTTTGAAGGATAGTTCAAGAATTTTGCTCGGAAAGTTAATATTTCCATCAAATCAGAGTCGAAGTCCGGTCTGTGTATCTTGCACATAGAGAGCTGGTTCGATCCCAACCGAAAGCTGCCAAAGGCACGCACCAATTTCTTCATTATGTGTACATATATTATGTGCGTGCAATGCTGCATGATTGGAGCCCGGCGTATGGCGACAGGCTCGCCCCTTTGTCACATTTGGGGCTAAATATCGTTCGGCGAAGTGTGGGTGATACATACACCTCTGCCTGCTCCTTCGGGGCAAGGTGTGACTGGTGACAATATGTATGTCTGCATCTATTTGATACCAATGATATGATAGACTAAGATTGCCAATTCTTATTCAAGGCACGTTTGCCATCGTAGACCACCTATATTGGCCATCTGGTGAATGCTTAGCCTATTCTATCAAAATAAGTGAAGGTGTCCCTATAAAACTAATATTGCTTAACTATACAACTGAAAATAAAAACAATAAAATCAAGCTCAACCTTAAGCCAAAAGCTGTCTTCCGATACCCATGCTTACTAAAGTTGCAGACACACTCTTCTTTCAAAGGTAGGTACTCCTACACAAAGCACCACCAACAGTTAGTCACCGAGACAAATAAGGGCGCGTTCCGATCAGCGAATTGTGAACATATTGGCTTGCCATTGTCATAGAAAGCGGTGTTGACCTCGAGCCAACTGACTCACGGACTTCGCGTTCCGTATCTCGGTGAATCTGATATCAAACTGATTGGGCCACTTCGATCATTTGCATACGGTCGTATCGTAGAGGACGTACTGAGCTGATGCAGTTTATATTTTATTTATGTCATGTTAAGGTTTTCTGCAACGGATTTTTACATACTTACATAAGACGTTGTTTTACTTACAGCACTTATTTAGTCATTACTGAAATCATGTCGAAGCTTAGGCAGTATACCGATAGGTACTAATAGTTAATCTGTTAAATCTTTACGTGGAAAATATAGCGGTCCCCATTGTTATTTGATTGAGTTTGCGAAATTCTTAATTTTGGATTCACAGCTGCATCACAATGGACCTATATTGTAATAGATTATTATCTTTTATGAAGTCAGATAATTAGCATATACGATAGGTGTTGCAAACATGATTCTATTATGTTTTGTGACAGAACTGAGTCACGTTTTTATGCGTATCTGGTGTTATTTACTGGCATGTGATATCAAGCTAGTATGATAATGTTTTTGATTAGGTAACGTTTAGAGTATTTATATAACCGTGCAAGTTTTTGTATCAATATAATGAGTCATGATCATTATTACCGATATATGCGTTATTACATTCATAATTATTTGTTTATTGACTGATGAATGGCAACGATATCCTAACTAATCGGACGAGCGAGCGTTGGAGGATATGGTCCAGCTTCAACAAAAATGATTTCGTGGGTATGTCCGAATTCTGTTCGGATCTGTCAATGTTTTTTTTTAATCATAACTTACACCATTTTGAAAAATTTCCCAAACCTGACTCGAAAAAGGAATGCAACCTGTAGAGGTGGAAAGACGCCGGTCGCGAGGTCTATGTCACAGAGCCACTAGGATTATAAATGCTTAAGTGAGTTTATTCGTTTCTTTGTTACGCTTTCACGTCTTAACTACTCAGCCGACCACCGTGCAATTTTTCATTCCCATTTTCAGGGGTACAGAAAACTACAACGAAAGAATGCACAGTTCCTGGTGGACCGTGAGTGACGCCGCAGGGCGTAGCTAGTAAAAATTAAAATTTTATTCTATTTATGGGTACGGTATTACACTTCCAGAGGCATAAGAGTCTAGGCCATTGGTATGATGTGAATTGGACTAATATGATTCAAATCTTCTTCATAGAAAGTTCCATTAACTGGTAAAACCATAAGCAAATTCACCTGGAGAATTTGCTACTGCCCGTCGTCCTAAATCATGGGCGTATCCACGATGGGGCATCCGCCCCAACCTGGTCCCTAACTCGAAGGTCAAAACTTAGATTTTTCACGTAAAAAGTAGGTACTTCTGCCCTACCCCCAAAAAATCTTTACTTCTGGACCCACCCCTAACAAAAGTCTGGGTAGGGGTCATTCCAGAATTGTACTACGGACAACATACGAAATAAAATACCCACATTGACAGACCAAATCTAGTTCTAAGCATAAATCAGATAACTACACTAAAGCGGTCACTAGGTCTGCAGAGATTTTCCAATTGAGTCAGCAGGCATTGTGCCCGCACGTACTAGCTGAACCTAGTTCGCTCTGGAGTATTGCATTCTGTGGATTTTAGGCTGAGGCCGCACGGATGTAATTTTAAAAGCGTAAATTCGGTCGCGTATTCTACGCTTGGCAGAAATTCAGTTGAGCGGCCAAACGAGCGTTATTTATCTGCGGTGAGTCGCGTACTGAGTCGGCGGACAACTCATTTTGGGCTGCCGTGTGGCACCAACAGGACTTTTGTATGAAACTGAATGCAACTCAAAATATGCGACCGAAATTACGCTTTTAAAATGACGTCTGTGTGGCCTCAGCCTTATTGGTACTGGCGTTTGCATAATACCTAGGTAGGATCATAGGATACACGTCTCGTTATAAAATATCGTTTGGTATTTGGATACATTACCTATTTATGAAAATATACATATATTGGGTTTAAACAAAGTAACTGTTATTGATTGCAATCAATAGGTTACTTTGTTTTTTTGCTAACGGATTACGTAGATATGCAGACATCTTGTCAATCTGCTAGATTCGGTTATGTAATGCATGTTTCAGTCAATCTGCAAATTGACTAATAGCATTCGATAACATTATTTGCTATTTTCCTCTTCCGATCACACTAATATTATAAATGCTGATAAAGTTTAGATGGATGTTTGTTACTCAGTCACGCCAGAACGGCTGAGCGGATCTGGATTAAATTTGGCACAGAGATAGATTACAGTCTGGAATAGCACATAATCATACTTTTAATCCGCCAGACGCAGCTATTTATGTCATATTCCACTCAACCCTTAGTTTAAATATTAGATAGATATCGATAGATCGATGGTTACATCAGTAAAATTTTTGGTCTGGAATTTGTTCGATCTATGTGCCTTTTACATTCTCATAAAACTTCTCTTCTCTTCTAGATGAAGACGCCAGCGATACAAAATGACTTCAGCTACTACAGACGCAGCGTGTCGCGAGGGGGTCTGATCAACGCCGAGCTGCCTCCCGGCGAGGAGCCTCACATAACAGCAGAGGTCGCGAACAGGATGTCCCTCTTCTACGCTCAAGCCACGCCTATGCTCAAAGTGCTGTCGGAAGCCACCAGCCAGTTCGTTAACGACAACCAGCAGGACCTGGAGAACACGACGGAGACCCTCAGCACGATGGCCAAAGTCTGCTTAAGGATGTTGGAGAACCCGTAAGTAATTAATAGATATATGACGGCCCATGACATCAATAAATAATGAAAATCGGTTTGAGAGTTGTTAAACGATAGTATTATTCTGTTGTTTTTGATGATTTATGGTAATTTAGAGCGGTTAACACCGAATGGAGTTACGTTTGGGATGGCGAGCGAACGCCTTGTCTGTCATGCATTCACTCACTTGACTTGATTGAGGGCGGTCGCATAGTCATTCGCAAACCCGTTACTCTAATCGCCAATTATCGTTGAGATCATTCACTAATTAAGTACTCTAAGTGACTGTATGATTAAAATAGTGAAAAGTCAACACTACTGTCCCCTTATTTCAACGTTCCTGAAGTTTAACGCCCACCATAGATACCCGTGATGACGAGGCTCAGAAATCAGACACGACACCTCGGCCTACCCGTCTTTCTCCTTCATATACATATAACACTAGCTGTTACCCGCGACTTTGTTACCGTTTATTCAGGAGTAGTATCCAAAAACCTTCCTCGTGATAAAGTGTAACTAATTATCGAATTTCATCAAGATTCGTTTAGACGTTTAGCCGTGACAAGCCTACAAACAGGCAGACTGACAGTTACTTTCGATCTTATAATATTAGTAAGTATGGATTATAGTAAAAATATATGGAAAATATATGAAAAGCGATGGCAGCCTAGTTGGGAGAAGGGCCGCCTCTCAAGCCAGAGGGAGCGGGTTTGAACCGACCGACGGCACGCACCAATTTGTTCATTGTGTGAACATATGTGCTTATGGTATGTCATCTGCTACATGACTGGAGCCCGTAGTATGGCGACAGGCTCGCCCCCGTATGACGTCACTCGTCATCGTCATCCGACTCTTTCACACGATTTGTAAATGACTTATTTCGGTCTTGCTTAAGCATCGATTGACGTCACTACGTGTTGCCCACGTGACAATTAAGAAAGGTTAGGTATACCTAACCTTTCATACTTGGGATTTTCTATCTTCTTCAGATAAAAGCTAAGTGAAACGTTACCAAAGGAGATCCCAATAGACAACATTCATGACTCACACTGTAAAACTCCTGACACTTCTGAAAACCATAAAATAGCCGTAACACGCAGTCGGATGAGACGGTGAAAGCTAGTTTACATAAGGGCTTAGGTATAGGTACTCGGTGACTCATCCCTTCTGAGAATATTCGTTGTACCAACATTGGGGAGATTAATGTAGACAGCGTATAAACATCGAAGAGCTTTCTATTTTCATATTTCCTTAAAATGTACCAATTTAATGTAAAATCGAAGTTTAGGTCCGGTTAGATATACAAGGTGTTGTTTTGCATTTCATCAAATTCGCATGATCGTTACGGAAGGGCTGAATTAAAATTGAGTCGCAAGCACGTGTGTGGCTTTTATGCAATTTTTTTTTAAATTTGTTTTTTTGTTGGTGCTTATTTTTTTTAATGAATCGTGCTCTGCTAGTGAAGTATACCTATCCCTACAAATTCTGCAGGAATGCAAAACAACACGTTGTAAAATTATTACCATCAGTGAAATTTTAAAACTGTTTTTAGTAAACGTAATGGGGTTCGATTCCCACCTAGGGCAAACATTCATGTGATGAATATTTGTGTTTGTTCTATGTCTGGGTGTTAATATATATTTAAGTATGTATTTAAAAGTAAATAAGTATGTATATCTGTCTCTGGCCGCCATAGTACAAGCTTTGCTTAGTTTGGGGTCAGACGACCGTGTGTTCAAGTGTCCCGAATATTTATTATTTATTTATTTACTAGCTGCGCCCTGCGGTTTCACCCGCGGTTAAAAAATATCATATGTGCTATTCTAGACTATAATCTATCTCTGTGCCAAATTTCGTTCAGATCTGTTCAGCCGTTCTGGCGTGAAAGAGTAACAAACATCCATCCATCCATCCATCCATCCATACATACAAACTTTCGTGTTTATGATATTAGTAGGATTAAAATTAAACAACTTTGAATCTAAAAAGTATTATATAGGAACTTTACTATATCTGGCCCTTCAACATGACAGGCACAGATAGTCTAATTCTAGTCGTGAGTCAGTCACCCTAGAACCAATCGATCGCATTGTTCCGTGACATTTGCCTATTACGTCCTAATAGCGGCATTTGAAAGCTCTTTGACTAAATTATTTATTCCGGGTAGCCAAAGCCAGGCTACGTCAATCCGACGCTAAAATGATAACGTTCCAACAAACAATTACATATGAGGTAAAAAAATTAGGTCCATTCCGGGAGCCAACACGTAATGACGTCACTCGTCATCGTCTCTTTCGAACTATTTGTAATGACATATTTCGGTCCTACTTAGGCATCGATTGACGTCACTACGTGTTGCTCACGTGACCATATTTGACTCGAGAGGCTATACCTGGCGGAGTATATTTTTTTATACTATGCAATTATAGTGTTTTCAAGCTGTTAAATCCATAATCTCTCTCTCTCTGGTCGATCCTTCATGGCTGAAGATAACGACCACCATTTTCGTTCACCCAGCGATCCATATCAAATCCATAATACAGAATACTAATTGTTGAACAATCTATAATCTGTAACGTTCTGTTTCTGTTTTTTTTTTAATTCTATTTAGTCCTATTCTAGGACTCCGATTTACACTTCAGTATCGTTAGAGTCAATCTGGATAAATCACTGCCTCTATCAATGCATAAAGCAATGAACTATTCAAGCCCTACTTTCCATCAGAATAGAGTCCTAAATAAATAATCCTACTAATATTATAAACGCGAAAGTTTGTAAGAATGGATGGATGGACGTTTGTTACTCTTTCACACCAGAACGGCTGAACAGATCTGGATGAAATTTGGCGCAGAGATAGATTATAGTCTAGAATAGCACACAGGATACTTTCTAACCTACGCGCACCTATAGTAATAGATAAATTAGAGACATTTTTCATACACGATCGTCTGACCCTAAACTTAGCAAAGCTTGTGCTATGGCTGCCAGAGACTGATATATATATTTTAAATACATACTTAAATATATATTAACACCCTGACATAGAGCCAACACAAATGTACAACCTCTTCAAATGGTTCCAATCCACTGAGTCCGAGTCGCTTATTAAGTTATTGCCACGCAACTGAAAACGATATCAAATCCAATTTACTTCCTGCGCCAAACAGCCCATTCTCAACTATCCAGTAGAGCAGAGCAATAACTCCTAGAAACCAGTTTTTTTTTTTTTTTATGTAGAATAGGTCGGCGTTTGACCACCAACTCGCCTGATGTTAAGCGACGTTGTGGTCTAAGATGGAGCACGACGACCTATGAGGTACTTATTCACTCTAGCCTTGAAGTTTTGTAGAGTGAAGAAGTACAAAGACGGCAGTTGAGTGAAGCGCTACAAGTGCGCCACTGCTCAGACCCGTCTTCGGAACGGTTACAGGTTAGTCAAGTCTGAACTTTATGTTCGTGCGCTATAAGTCTGGAATTACCTAGGTAACCGGATTTCCAAACATGCACTCTGTGTGCTGCTAAATTTAGGGACGCTATGCTATTTTAGCAAAGTGATGCCACATTCTTAGCACTGAAATAGAGTTGGTGTGTTTTTACTTTTGCAAGATTCTATTACAACGTTGATTTACTTACAGGGGATTGATCGTTACGACTATTTTGTATTTCAATTTCAAACAGACATGTTATGGTATCTTTCAAGATTTAAGAAGAATCCCGTATATGTATAAACTCAAAAGTGTGTACCGTTATGAACGTCCAAGTTTTTTTTTAAAAAGACTCGTCCGCCTTGTTCGGATAAAGAGCCTCTACTCAGAAGAACAGGCAAGAAAATGAGAGGCATTATTTTTTCAAAGAATAAATAAATTATTGTCTCACAAATTTTGCTTACAACTAGGTATATAAATCTACACATACTAGTGGCTACTTGGCGGAAGTGGAATGCTCCAGACATCTTCTTTTCTAAATAAGTCTTATTACCCTCTTTTTATTAATGTAGTTTTTACATGTGATTTGAATTTTCCTTTAGTGAGCCCTGTTATAATTTTCGGGATTTTATTGTAAAAACGCCATTGTAAAATGCCTAAAAGTTACATAAACTATGTACATTTCTCTTTAAACACACAAAGACTGCCCTGCATGTTCGTTGCTTAATTTCATTGACCTGTTAAAATAACCTAACCAAGCAATCACTATATCAGTTGATGAGTCAAACCAGAATATTATTATAGAAACAAAAGCAAAGAAGAAAATGATTCGCTGATCTTATAATGCTTAAAACAATTTGAAATCTAAAAAGCAGATTCACAAATAGCTTAGCAACCCTATCCTGCCTTGAACTGGCCGGTCTGCTCTGCTTTATCCTTGTAATAACAAAGGTATGTATTACAGTATCGTATGACACCCGATACATTCATCGTAGGCACCGATACAACATACATACCTACTAGACGAGTGTTGATAAATCAATATACCTACATCAGACAAACAATTGAGTCTTTCCGAATAAATGAAAGGAAAATTCTGTTCAAGATATATGTTGTATTCTGTTGACTGCCTCGGTGGCTCAGTTGGTTGTGACCCTGACTTCTGAGCTTGGAGGCGTGGGTTCGATTCCCACCTAGAACAAACATTTGTGTTTGTTCTGTCTGGGTGTTAATATATATTTAAGTATGTATTTTAAAAAATATACATACTATCGTATGTATGTATATCAGTCTCTGGCCGCCATAGTACCAGCTTTGCTTAGTTTGGGGTCAGGCGACCGTGTGTGGAAATGTCCCGAATTTATTTATTTATTCTTCTCTTCTTAGTCGGCATCTTCATTGCTGAAGGTCGTGCCTAGTTTGATTGAGTGCACACGATGCACTATGCTCTTCCACGTGTTTCTGTTTTCGGCGGTTTTAATCGCTTCGGGTATTGCCAGGCCCGTGAGCGTCCTTATTAGGTCTGACCAACGGGTAGGTGAGCGCCCGCCTGGTCTTTTCCCGTCGACTTGACCAACTACCATTAGCTTTTTCAGGCTGCCATTTATTTATTAAGACGATTATAGTTATTTTGTAGATAGATAGTTAGTAGGCACAAATTGGTCCAGACAACCCTTTCTGTTAATCACTTAACCGCCTTAGATTGATTGTCAAACACACAAAGTTGCTTGCTTTAATCATCATCCTATACCGAGATATTAACGGATCGTTTATAGGATTATCCATAATTTCTGTACCTAAGTACCTATGCATATTAAAATGGCAATTCCAAATTTATTATTTCTAAATTCTGAATAAAGGTTACCAACTTTCATTTACTTTACCTTGATTTGGGCTTTCATAAACATTTGCCACTAAAACAAATTTCGTTGGAGCCCAGTCTAAACAGAATTTGTTATTCTTTCGCCGAGTATAGAATAAACAGTTAATTTACACAACCTTGAAAATGTTGTAACGATTGAATGATTTAGGGAACATCGTTGAAATTAATTTAGATTTGTAGATGACGTTTATTGTGGATCGTGGTTAGTACATATTATTCTTCTTCTAGTAACATCTTATTGAATTATTAAAACCATGATTCAAAAAAACCAAGGTCTAGCATTCTGGGAGCAAACACGTAATAACGTCACTCGTCATCCGTCTCTTTCGAACTATGTATTTGTAAATGACTTAAGGGTTCCGCGACGATTTGAATTTTCCATACAAACGCGCTTGTAAAATTTCTTGGAAACCATTTCTCAGATTAAGATGAAATTTTGCATGTACTTAAATAAATTATATCAACGCTCCTATGTTCTTGTTTTTTTTTTAAAAAAAACGTCCTCAAGAGCAGAGAGCTATGAAAAATAACGGCATTTGAAAGGGGGAGTCACTTTTGACAGATTTATTTAATAGATAGACAAAGCAAATCGAAAATTGTTTTACATAGGGAGATTGCATACTACATCACTAGTTTTTAAATAAATGCATAATACAAGGGAAATTTGTAATTATTTCATGAGTGCAAAAATCATAAAAAATTAATGAAATTGCACTATGTCACTCTGTAGATAACTTTAGAGGCTCGTCAGTACCTTTACTTGGTCTCTTCGCTCGTCGTCTTCTTCTAGACAAAATGGCAATAGAAAACCTTAAGCCAATGCGAAGTTAGTCTAATGCGGTCGCCGGACTCTTAATTCGGTTTTGTTTTTGCATCGATTGACGTCACTACGTGTTTCCCACGTGATCGGAATGCTATACCTGGCGGAGTATATTATTATACCATGATTAAAACTACTCAGACATCGAACTAATTCTGTGTGCTTAGTGTGAGTTGCTCAAAGTAAATCGAATAACTTTACTACAGCGTAAACGAGTTTACGTCACACGGATCGACAATCGAAAACGAGCGAGTGTGAGTGCCAATCGAGCTTGTCACTCGATTCGCGTAAATTCACCGTGAAAAAGTAAATTTTTCATGTCAATGTTGGCAGTAAACAAAAAACTCGCACTCACGATTGCGGTTTCTCATTACTCCCACTAGGTGGCGCTTTTTAATTTTCATACAAATTGGAGTTACTTTTACGCGATCGAAAAGTAAGAAAAACTCACACTAAGCACTCTGAATGCTTTAACAGAACGCTACATAAAAAATCTAGTCCAACAAAAGATACTCCCAAAATGAAACGAGTGCAGGAAACAGTTTAATTAGTTGATAAGAGCCCGGCGCTTGCCCCCTTATCAGAGTAACCAGCCTATTCGCGAAGATTTTAATTACTATGTGCTCTATGTGTTACGAATAAACTTAGTGATAAATACAGTCAATACTTAAGACGCGGTCATGGAACGATTTTCTACCTACACACACGTTTACTTAAGAATGACGTAATAAAAAATTAAATTGTCAACAAACTGCTTTACAATACATAGTATTAAGGTTTTAAACTCTTGCAGTCAATTCAATCTTAACATGTTAAAGTTATTATTATTATTATTTTTAATTTATTGGTTTTTGACAAACTCATTCGTATGTAACCTCATGATGCTTCGTTGTAACCACAATATAATGTAATTATGAATTATATTTCTGCCTACAAACTGCTACGCAGTTTGGCAGAGTTGTATTTTAATACATATGTATGACTAAATTAATTTAAATAATTATCTAATAACTTAGATAAATAAATAAATAAAATAAAATAAAATAAAGCCGCTTCGTTTAGAGTTGAAAATCGTAAATCATATTTGATGGTAAAATGAAAAGGGCGCGCGCCTAGATTTTTTTTTTGCCGTTTTCATTAGTATTAATCGTAATAAGAACACAAATAATAATAAGGTACTCGGTTAAACTTTAAAGAACTAATCTAGCTATTTAATAATCGAAAAAAAATTATTGTAATCGCTGAAATTTTAGAGAATTACTGTCAAACAGTTTTTTTTTAAAAGATACTTTTTGTGATATTTTTTATCCAAAGTGAGAAAGATTTTCAAAATTCTATTGCGGTTAAACTGGTTTTGGTTGTTTTTTCTACCAGCTGTATTTTTTGCATCTGATCATCACAATTCATGATATTACACTACCTATGTGCAAACAAAATACTTGTTTTCGATGATTTCGTGTAATACCGGACCTTAAATACCTACGGGTAGTGAATCAATTTATTAATCTCGACAGAAATATTAGCTTTTCTATTTAAAGTCCCTTGCAATTTCTTCACACAGATCCAACCTTATCGAAGTTTAAACTTCAGTGGCAATTTCCACGAACCAAATACCCGGCTTGCATGAGAGCATCGTTAACTGTGACGTCAGTATTTCAGACCACAGTTAGGTACTGTAGTGGGGTCCATTATATAAACCTGTGCGCGTGACAACCGTTGAACGTCAATGGAAATCGTCAAGTGGCCACTTCCTTGCAACGTACGACATTAGGTACAAAATATGTTATACATTGTGCGAGGTGTTATCAATCCGGAATTCTTTATTGATTTGTACAACGATGTAGTGTAATGTATTCTATTGTTCTAATTGTGAATCAAGCTACGGGCGTTCCGGATCTAGGAATAATGATACATTTAATGGCAGTTATCACCCGCATACCGCACCTCATTGCAGCCAAAACAATCAGTTTGAAAACATTATTGTTGTACATGAATAAAAAAAAGCAACGGAATAAACGCAATCGGATTCCTGCAAATTCACAAGAATCGCAAAATCAATACAGCATAGTCATCAATTAATATTTCGTTGTCGCGTAATTTTATACCGGCACTCGAGCAGGGAAGTGCCATCGAAAGTGACAATGGGGTGCCATGATGTGAATAATAAATACCGACGCTGTTTCGGTGACTTTAATGACTGGAGCCGAATTAGGTGGCCACGAGGATAGGTACTTGTCGCCTGTTATGGGCTATAGGAGGATACGGCTACGGGCGATGTACTTATTATGTCCCACTTCTGATTTGATCACCTGCATATTGTCTGCATCATGAACTAAACCCTCTCGGCGCACAGTGTCATGTTCTCATGTCACGATGTATTAAAATGTAAACCAGTGAGACATATAAGGTTTCTAGAGCTAATATTTTGCCTGTCTATTGTCTATGTCAACTTTATCTATTGTTAATTTCTAGATACCTTTCTGGTACCTACTTATCTTTTCTAAATCTGAAGGTTAATGAAACATGTCCATTAACCAATCCTATAAACACAATGCCATCCCAGTTTTGCTCCTGTCCTATTGGACAGGAACATTCTGCATATCTGCCCATTCTATTTTAATTTTTTCCATTCCATTCAACAGTATACTTGAAATACTATTGAATTGAATACGGCTGAAATAAACAAAAGCGCCAAAGGTTGACGTTGAAGGTAACAGCGCGTAGTCCAGGAAATGGAAAAGCTGGTAAACACAAGCCAAGTTAAACTAGAGTCTTTTGCATCATATGCTTAACATAACATATCGTCACGCCTTGGGGCTTGCAGAGGTGTACAACACCCACACTTCGCCGGACGATATTCAGTCCCAAATTTGACAGGGGGCGAGCCTGTCGCCATACACCGGGCTCCAGTTACGTTAAAGATGACATTGAATACGTACATTTGTTCACACAATAAACAAATTGGGGCATGCCATCGGCTGGGTCCGAACCCGCTCCCTCTAGAACTCTAGAGCCTAGGCTTGAGAGGCGACTCTTCTCCGACTAAGCTCTCATTGCTTATGTTGCTTTTGCTTTTATCTTAAAAATCTGTCAGTGCCATATATGTACGTTTTAGAAAGTAATATTTTCAATGGTATATTTCCAACCGAATGGATCTATAGTGTAGTCAAAGCTTCTTTACAAAAAAATATGTCGTCCCATTGTTTTCTAGAGATAACGCTTCTTTTTTGCTCGCCCTGGTTTCCGATACGCCTTTCAAGTCCCCGGAGAATTGCGACTAATATTTAGATATCGGACTATCGTATCGCAAATAGGTGCTTTTTACTACGAAAAAGCTTTGAAAATACATACTGAAAAAGAGAAAATACAAGCATTACCGCGAAATGTTATATTCCTAACAATAGTCGCCCTTTAACATTGTGAAGCGGCACTCAAACCAAATCCACTGAAATAACGATGTCAGGAAACAAACAATTTCCTCTGTACAAATAGAGGTATACAAATGCGCTGCAATTTTCAGTGATTTACTCCTAGATAGCGTGTTTAGTCGTAGACAGACGTTTTTTCTAAGCGTTGTTTTAGAAATCTGGACAACGGCAGCATTCCTTTACAACTAAGTTTCCGACGCACATTATCCGTATTTCTGTAATCATCGTGACCTCATTCTCGTGACCTAATAATTTTTAACTTTATGTAGGTTGCGCGAATAACAAATTACTAAAATGAGATGAATCCTACTAATATTATAAACGCGAAAGTTTGTAAGAATGGATGGATGGATGTTTGTTACTCTTTCACTCCTGAACAGCTGAACAGATCTAGATGAAATTTGGCACAGAGATAGATTATAGTCTATAGAATAGCACATAGGATACTTTTTAACCGCGGGTGAAACCGCGGGGCGCAGCTAGTAGTAATATAAAAGCAAAGCTTAAAACCGTCTTCCCGTCATCCATGTAAACAATTTTTAGACTTTAGTTGATATTAAAAAAAACTGCTTGATGGGTTTCGATAAAATTTAATGGGACTACTAAAGTATGATCTAAAAAACAAAAAAAGAATCATTGAAATCGATTAACAGTTGGCGGAGCAATCTCGCTACATACATAAAACAAACAATACAGTCGAATTGATAACCTCCTCCTGTTTAGAAAAAAAGACGTTTCAGATGATTTTGTGCGATAAACAAAATACTGCAATAAGATAGACAAAATAAAATAATCGGATTATGTGCCATAAGACGGGGTAAAACCGCGCGACGCTCCTAATCTTAAGCCTTGAATATTCGCCAAATGCGTCTATTCAACTCGTAATAGTGAAGAAGCTACGGACCCTACCGATATGAAAAAAATATCACCAATAAGATCATTCTGTTACCTATTAATTAGCCTGATTAAAATATTATATTACTTACTAGATTGCGAGTAAAAATATATTAAATGAACGTTGTTTTCGTTCTCATGGCGTGCAATACCGTGCTTACGGAGATTACGTTACTATATATTTTTACACCTTCGGATAGGAAATTTAAAAATATGATTGATCGTCCTTTTACCATATTTTTAGAGTTAAAATTGAGTTAGTTTAGTAATATTTTGTGTTATTTTGAAGTATTTCGTCAGATCACGTGACCACTGACACCCGCGAGCTCCTTTGCGGGGGACGGGCCAGTCGGCGCCAGCGCCTCACGAAGGAGGGACGTACTCGCCTTGCCGAAAAATATTTTCGCATTTTTTTTCTATTTGTCCGTAAATTATCAATTAAACAGTGCTTAATTATCCAGAGACAATCAAAAAAAGTAGTTTTTCAAGACATTTGATAAGTTTTTAGTGACTTTACTACTAGTGAAAATATTTGGACAATAATTGATCGCGTTGTGAGTAGAGGGTACAGAAGGTTGATCCGATGAAAATGGGAGATGTCACCAAGGCAGCTAGGCGTAAGAAAAAAAGTGGTAAGTACCTACCTACCTATTAATATTTAATTACCACATAAATATTTTTACCCGTTTCTTCTTCTTGTGACTGAAGTGACTAACCCTAGTGTCTGAGTTTTTAGTGGCATGTGATTCGGTCTGACGATTGTTTTCCTGATAAAAATAATAGAAAACTACAGTTTAACGTGTCCTCCGACCTATGTTAACTCTCAGGGCCTCACCGTCCATTACACCTTATTGCGATGATTGTTGGATTTCCCCGCCGACGCTGTGCGACCATGAACCTTATTTTGCGGTGAAACGAGCCGCGGTCGCGCAGCGTCGTGCTGTACTACAATCATCACGCCACGGCACGGGCCCCATTGTACATGTTGCTCATGATAATTATCCAAGTGCAAGACTTGTCAGAACTGTGTTTTTTTTCTTGTTATGTACAAATGTACCTTTATGTGTCATATTTGTACATTGCACAGGGTTATCGGTATAGGGTGTACTAAGCCAAACGGGGGTCATTGTACTCTTCATTATAAACAACGATTACTTTTTAAACTTTTTTATTTGTAAATTAAATCGGAGAAAAAAGCATCTGCTTACATTTTGTCGACGATCGATGAGCTTTTTGTATGAAACAGCTGTTTTTTTTCTCGTGATTTCGTTTGATTCAATTATTCACAAAAATGATACTAAGGTCAATATACCTAAGCCATTTCAAATTGAAGCTGTGGCATACTTGCTGATGCCCCAACACCTAGTTAATAACATAGAAATAGGGAGTATTCTATAGTTAATAATAATAAATAATCCTTCTTGAACAATCGGGTAAAAATAAAATAATGATAATTATTATGTGTACTTACGATGTCAATATCGGAAAGCGGTCGTTGCGTGCGAACGGTGTAAATGACAAATACTAATTTTTGTTTTTGGTATAGCAAATTTCCTAAACTAACCTACCTAAACTAGAAACAATCACATTTTTATGTTATAGCTGACCAACCACGGTCCGCAATACATTATTATTTTTAGCAGTGTAGTGAGTGAGCATATTTTTCTAACTTATCCTGGTTTGTTAACCGACTTCAAAAATTAGGACGCACTCAATTACATTGTATAAATTTTACTAAATGTTTGTGCAGCATAAATTCGTCATTTATTCATTTATTTTTTATTTGAAAGAATATGCTTACTAACACTCTGATCAGTCACTTTGATCAAAATAAAGTATTTTTTAGTAAAAATAGTATTTAATACAAAAAGTCAACCATTTGCATTCAGAAAGTAGTGTTCCGAGTTATAGCCATTGAATTCGAAAGAAAAGTTATTACATTTTCTTACAACAATAACCGAGCGAGAGATCGTTAGCGAGCGAAGCGTCTATGCTTCAGATTCGACAAAAATGCTTTCGTATGTCCGAATTCTGTCTGGATTTCTGTCCGGATCTCTGTCCAGATCTGTCTTAATCTACAGGTCGCATTTCTTAACCTATTCTCTTTTGTGAGTAAGTCCGATATTTAAAAAGAATTTTCTTGTCTAGGCGGTTATTGGAAATTTTTCAATATGGCAGAGATGTGATTTAAAAAAAGACATATCTCCGCATAATTGGAAAATTTCCAAATAACTTTTTGTTCCGAGTCAAAACAAAAATTTATATAATTGTCAAACCTGCTCACAAAATATTTGATCATAGAGCCACTACTTATAATCAGAGTGGCGCTGAACTGCTATGGGCATGCGTGACGCCAGTACAACCATTCACTTAGCGAGCGCAAAGCGCGAGTGAAGAACTTCCGTTTCAGTTAATAAAAATACTAAAAACTTATCCTATATTTTTATCTACAGATGCCTAGTTCAAAATCAGCCGAAGGCTATCAGAGCATCCGAGGAACAGGGACTTTGCACCTTCGAATAAACTGGTAATCATTTTTTTTTTGTGTACACAATGTACATAAATAAATTATTGATACGAGCGTTGGGACTTAGTATGGTTGCAAATTAATTATCATTTAATATTGTTTTTAGGAACAACAATATCAGTCTTCATTGCCGAATCTCATCGTTGAAGAAGAAGCAGAACAAGAACAGAAAGACAAAAGTGATTGGCGTATTATAACATTAGCTTCTTCTTCGTAAAATTGAAGGAAATATCAAGACACAATGGATTTGGTTGCGCCAAACAATCGATAGACTTGATTGGAGAAAAGCAAACAGGTCTTGCTTCTAAATTCACCTTTTTGTGAATAAAGAGTAACAATAGTAAATTATGTACCGAGGGCACAAAGCAGTGCCTTACGTCGCGGGCGGCTTGTTGTACCCTGAGCGTAACGAGTGAATCTAGAGTTAGCTCCCGAGCGCAGCAAGGGAAGATGAGTCCTGAGGGCAGCGACGGGTTCAAGCCGCCCAAGACAAAAACACTGCTTTATCCTAGAAGCGAATCCTCTTCTAAAAATACTGTCTAATATTATACTCTCTCATAACTAATAAAAAGGTAACTAGTAAGGTACAGTCTTTTATTTTAAATTTCGTGAAGCTCGTGGAGCACGTGCTCGTATTTTTTTCTTGGTAGCTAGTTCAATTTTCAAATAAACTCTTCTTACAGTGCTTATTCTGAGTTTTCATTCAATGTTAACCTCTTTGCTTGGAAACTCCCAACTGCAAGCTTCGCTCGAATTTATGTTTCATCTATAAAACCAACATTTGATTTTCATGTGGTAGATTAAGGATGTGTTAATCTGAGCGATTACTGCCTTCAAAGCATTTGATTTATTGAAATTTTTTGATTCTCGGTTTATTTTGATTATTTTTTTGGTGTTTGCTAAAATTTAAACACTATACATGTATTTCAGCTACAAAAGGTTTTTCAATATCCAATCTAAGACCCCTTTAGTCCAGCTAGAGAGGATTTTTTTACTATATTAACTACTAGCTGTTGCTCACGATTTCGTACGCGTAGATACAAAAAAGCTCGTTCCGTTACTTTCTTGTATTTGTCATTCACAGGTCCCACTCCGAACCTGCACCCTTCTCTCTACCATCATCATATTGCCAGACCATGGTACGGGCAACAGTTATCTAGTTGGCATTGGCAATTGTCTTTATACTGGGTTTGGCTGGCACTGTCCGATTAAAACGTCACGCTCAGACAGGTGTCTATGGCAAGGGTAGCGGGTAGGTAAGCCGTTAACTCGGCCTCCAAGCTAAATCTAATAAGTAGCCAAGTCTAATATGGAGTAGATAGTTACAATTTGTGTAGTAAGTAAGGTTTTATACTTGTTGGTAATAGGTAGAAGTACTAGGAGTTACTCGTACTATGCCAAATATTTCAGTCTGAATGTTCAGTAGGAATTACCTACTACTCGGCACCAGCCAAGCCAAGTAGGTAGTATATAGATACTATGTATATGTAGTAATTAGGTAGATACTTGTAAGTAGTATCCATCTTCTTCTACCTATAAGACTTGGCTGGCACCGACTTCAAATAGATGGGTAGCGCTTATAATAATTATATTAATTAATATTAGTGCTTATTTGTGGTTTGGAAGTCGCTTTAATTTTGTTTCAATGATCACTTAAAACATCTTCTAACTTGACTTTTATTGAAAATCAGTTTACTAAAAATAATTAAGTAAACAAAATTATGATTTAAAACACGGGAAATTACTCACGTACGATTCAGTCGATTATTCCGACTATAGTTTCAACCGCATTCGGCGGTCTTCATCAGGGCGAGTGTCATCACGTGCGCGCCGCGCGGCGGCCCGCAGTGCTATGCGAGACGCAGCCGCGCGCGCGCACTCGCCCTGATGAAGACCGCCGAATGCGGTTGAAACTATAGTCGGAATAATCGACTGAATCGTACGTGAGTAATTTCCCGTGTTTTAAATCATAATGTGTGAAAACCACGTCAGTTTCCATAATAAACAAAATTAAGTCAAAGTGTAGTTTTTAATATCGAAAATTATGACACTTTTGTGCTAAGATCATTACACTCGAGGCGGTATTATAGCGCGAGCCGTATGCGAGCCCACTAATAAATGGAGCCAATAGTGTAATTATTAACGCACACGCGTTTCATGTGACGTTTTTCATCACACATGCGAGGGGAAAAAACACAGACTTGCATTAGTCAATACATTTTTCTGAAAATGTATGCGCATTTTGCTGCTTTTCCACTTATCAAAATTTTCCTAGGCATAACAATAAAGCGAATACTTTGTTTAAATTATCATACCTAATTAATTGTCAATATTTTGATAAAAAAATAATGTTCATTTACTATTATTACATAGTTGTGATACTTTAAATCAAGAATTTAAGAAAAGTAAAAAAAAACTCTTGTTGATTTATTTTAAAAAAAGTCTAGTTACTAGTGCGATAATGGTAAAGTAACAGCACACGTGCTTAATAGCTCGGATTATGAGCTAAAACTGATGTAATAAAGTCCTTTTTACGAGTGAGAGTGATGAAAAAGATATTAAACACAAACGCGTTTTTAACTTCAAGTAGGAACATATCAGCAAAATCAGGCAAGAAACTATCGAGATAATAATGAGGTTGTAAGTTCTAGGTCCACTATATTTTCAACCATTTTAAATTCATTTGCTGATTTTGTAAAACAGATTAGTTTAATACTACCAACTCGTAGAATACATTTTTAAAGCGGGCCGTCGATTGAACAGCTCTGCTAGTCCTAGTAAATATGTTTTTTGTTATGAGATTTTTGAAATGTTGTAAGCATTGGTTTAGGATAGGTTGAGTAATTTATCCCTGGTACCGGAGTTCTTAGGATGCCCATCAGGAGCCCTATTCTTACGAAAGATATTTTCTGATCAATGTCTCTCTCGTTTTAAAAGTCATAGTGAGAGTGACCAAGAAACATCTCACGCGTCAAGAATAGCCCTCCAGGGCCATTCTTACGATATTATATTATTTCCCCTATTCCTACGCACGAGATATTTTTTGGTCAATGTCTCTCTCGTTTGAAAAAT
Organism: Peribatodes rhomboidaria; assembly: GCA_911728515.1. Lineage (NCBI taxonomy): Eukaryota > Metazoa > Arthropoda > Insecta > Lepidoptera > Geometridae > Peribatodes > Peribatodes rhomboidaria. The sequence goes on along the minus strand of OU452179.1, from coordinate 11,534,489 downwards.
CATAAAAGTGAGAGGGACCAAGATAATATCTCACACTTCAGAGAGTCCGTGGTCTACGATTGTTTTTTTAGATTTTACACGCACGACCAAAGGGAATCAAAACCTTTAGATGCGGGATATTTGTGAGTACATACTTAATCTACCTATACTTATAAACAAACTACCGCGCTCATGCTGCTTATAAGGCTCAACTTTAAAACGCCGTTGGCTTCAAATAATTTAGTAAAAAAACATTACAATAAAGCATAACATCACAGAGGGCTTTAATTTTTAGGCAAAAATATTTTTTTCACGGTGTTTCGTCTGAATTTGTTTGTCTTTGAGAAATGCTAGCTCAATGTTCAAAAGCTTCGAGCGTTGATCACTAGAGGCGCTAAAACCAGCTGAGCGCCGAATGCCAAATGTCATTGGCGCATCTTAACCCCTTAAGGCCAAATAATAATCCCAGGACAGCGAAAAACAAAATACAGCGCCAACCGAACAACACAAAGTTCACCTTACTTTGTACCCGATACCTATTTATTATTTACCGTCGTTGCTAAAATAGTCATGTTTCATGTGTCTTTGTAACATGAAGCCAATTAAGTCAAGTTACAAACGAAACTTTTCGTCCAGGAAGCCAGATTTTGCGACGCAACGCAAAATATACCTTTGTGTGTTTTGTAGTTACAGTTCGTAATTGACCAGAAAGGGAAGGCTGGTTTACGTAACTCCAGTACTCTAGTTACCGTCTACTGTTTCGTTTATAAGCTACAGCGACCTGGATACTCGCAGTAGTTTTATTGTGCCATAAATCCAGTTCCGTTGGTTCTGTAAACAGACCGAGCGGGCCTACATTGCCTACTTTACCCGGAACAAGTTATAATTTACGCAGTGCCGCTGAAAAAGTTTAATTTTTTGATGATGGAAATTTATCGGAGGCGCGGTGCATAGACATAATGAATTTATGACATAAGCGAGCCTCGCTGTCTCACTGAAGCTTCGAGTAATGAGACAGGCTTTGATGGGAGCTCTTTTACAGCCCGTTATGCGTATTTGTTTGTTATACTTTTTATGCATTCAAAACAGTCTTTCTTATTACCGTTTTATGTTTCCTGAAATTGTGCCTTGTTTCGAATTTTCTTTACTGTCCTACCTAGTTACAGAACGGTTCCTAAATAACACGCATAGAATTAGTTCTTAGATAAAGCTTTATTTCGAGTTGCGACGGAAAAAGTTCGCGTCCTGACTAGTTGAAGATTACTTCTGAAAGTTTTAGTAGTAAGGACAAAAGTGATCGCTAGTTTGGCGCACGAAAATTGCAAACCTCACGTTATTCCCTTAGGATTCTTCACAGCGAACGATACTTGACTGTCTTGCGTGCTGTTGTCAAATGAGAGAATAGTGTATGGTTGGAGTTGGGGAATTTCAGAGTAGTGCCCGAAAATAAAATGACCAAGTACGCGTATAGTGCGTATGTGAGCTTTCGTTATCTCTTTTTTGACACGCCACAGTTAAATTGTTAACCACACAGACATGGGCGTACCCAGCTTCTGGCGTAGGAGGGGGCAAGTCAGATTTTTTAGGTCGGATCTTCCACGGCTGTTTTGTCATACACACTACACAACACACCTACATGAGTCATTAGATGTATGTAGTGTAGTGTGTAGGGCAAACACCCGCAAATGATCCTGTTTTATAGGTAGTTAAATAAATAAAATTTTACAATCCTGTCACAGCAGTACATTTTACTATATTCTTAATGAATCATTAACCTAATTTGTCATTAAAATTTGGTGCAAGTTCCCTATTGTATCGTGCATTTTGTCAGTGTCGGTTTATTTAAAAGTTAGAGCATAACTCGTTTACACTTTAATTAGTAATTAGGGGAGTTCATACATGTTCTGCGAGATTTTCAAGGGGGGGCAGCTGCCCTCCCCTGCCCCCCCCTGGGTACGCCCATGCACACAGAGCTGCGGAAACTAAAAATAAATCGCAAAGTTTCCAACGACATATTTTGCCTTTTTCAGTAAACTAGTGGCCCAATTCAGCCGCGAGGAGACTAGCCTTCTGGTTCTGCGCGTGATGGTCGGACTGATCATCCTTTACGACTGGGTGCATCCTTCCGGCGCCTTCTGCAGATCCTCCTCCGTCGACGTGAAGGGGTGCGTCAAGTTCCTTCAACAGCAACCGCCTACGAAGGCAGAGCCCTTACTTAATGCTCTCAGGTAACTATTATGAGTTAGGTCATGGTATGAGACTGCGTGAAGCGGAAGGCAAACGATTGAAGTAGAGACCTATTTATGTATTTATTCTTTTGACATCCGAGGTCAGTATTATAACAGTAGAGCTTATTACGTACTGCAGTGGACAAGGACATACTTAATAATGTGACGCTACGAAAACAGCCTGATGGTCAATTATAATTTGATGTTGTGACCGCCGAAGTCCAATATCAGATATTTCTGTTACCTTAAACTCCGGTGATTGCATATTTGTTACTGTAATGAAAGCGAGGCGCAGCTTAGCGAGCCATTTTTTAACAATTCAAATGTTTTATGAACAACGTACTTACCATATTTGCATCATCCTTTTACAACTGAGTTTAATAAAAAAGTAGTACTAGGTGAATGCCTTCAGGCTTGAAATTAACGCTACTTTCCATCTTTACCCGAATACTTAAATATTCGCGCGCCTATTTCCAGGTATACGACAAAGCACCTGAACCACCAGTCGACGCCAAAGAACATCCGATCACTGCTGGCCGCGTGAGGGCAGCACTCTAGCCTTGCATGTTGCTGTGGGGAATGAGACAATAATCCCTGGGGACTTCTCGCTATGTTTGTTTTGCTCTAGCTAGCCCGTTCCAAGTGACCCAAGGACATTGAAATAAGACTGGCCAGCCTACAGAATTTCACCAACGGGTTTGGGTCACCAATAAGCTTCAACCTTTTTACCTTGGACCAACGATTGACGATCTTCAGAAAATAAACTAGAGCCGAATACGAACAGTATTCTAAAATTTTGATTCTGACTGAAGTTTAGGTGTCTAAAGTCAAAACCATTGATGAAGTTCGTTGACTAAAGTTTCCAGCATAATAAGACATCCAGCAATCTAACACCCACTGTTAACTTACTAAGATTGAATGAGCATGGGTCACTTTACATCGTTAGAACTTAACAATAATCAAAGGTTCCTTAATATACCTAGATCCAAGAAATAATGATTGAGTGAACCAAACTCGCAAGGTTATTTTAAAAACATGTTCTGAGGAAATTATTAAGTGTTTTAATTAAATTACTTCGCATTTTTAATCTAATATAGACTAAGACAAACGAAGATATTTTTCGTAAGTTTACAAATAAATGTAAGACGGTTATAGAATTTCGTTTCGCTTCTAAAGCATTTACTGAGAGCCAATGAGATTATCCCCTACCCCTTATGCAAGGCTATACATACTGTATACTCTATATCGTCATAATATTGTTAAAAACGGGATGTCTTACCACCGATTTGTAACATTTTAATGTAACAAAAGTTGATAATTGCGCAATCAAATGAAAATAAGCTAGTTGGTAGGTCCCCTCTTTTGCCGTAGTAACAATGGTAACATTTTACGAACAAATAGTCGATTTTCTATGCAGTCTGTTCCAGTATGGGCCAGCTAAATTTTTTTGAGGCTACTGCCTTGGTATTGTATTCAAACATTGAATAACTACCTACAAATGACTGCACTCAAAAAAAAAAAAAAAGAAAAGTTATATTTAACATATCTAAGGTGTTCATCAAATTTTAGTTCAGTAAATCCCCTTTAAAAATATCGTAAACTGTATAATCAGCGTTTGAGAAACCAAAGATGGATGTTAATCTTGAAGGTACCTACACTAAAAATTTGTATTCACTTTTTTGTTTCAAATTGGTGGTAAGTCCTGTCAGTCGCAAAACGTAAGTTAGATTTTATAAAAACCTATCATAGGAAGCATAGACACTACTTATACATAAACTAATTAAGAAAAAGTATTATTTTAACTTATCTCGGGCAAATATTGCCTATGATGTACGAGTATAATGATTATCCATTTCCATTAGTGAAATTATTCCGATCAATTACTTATTGTTCCAAAAAATTCTACAGTATGACTTTTACTAAATATAAACTGCTTTTTATCTTTTTTTTTTAATATTTTTAGGAAAACCATGATGTTCATAGGTAAAGATAATTTAGCATAGATGCAAATGACTTTTGATAATACCCGAGGCAAATCTTATACCATGTAACTATTCTAATTTTTAATGTAAGTTTAAAGATTCTTTTTAAATGACAGTGCTGCATATACAGTGTAATCGATATTGTTGAAATTTAAACCCTATTTGTTAGAATTTAAGTTCTATAAATGTGATGATTTCTTGTCAGTCTTGTGTATATTAACAAGTTTGTTTGAGGCTTATAAATATCTAGTAAGATGTTACTTGTGGGTATTCCTAATGGAGTCCTAGTGTTGGTTAAAAATAAGAAGCACATCGAGGACTCGGATACAAAACCGGGTAACTTAAAAAATATTTTTTTCAAATCACTTTTAACACTTTTTTATAAACTGTCATTGGGTTTCCTCGATATTTTATGAGTATTACATTGAATAAAATTATTTATTCAAAGTTTTTCAAATTGTTGCAGACTATTTAGAACAAAGTTTATAAATTGAAAAAAAGGATTATGGCTCGCATTTGCTGTTTAGAAGAAAAAGTCATGCTTTCACGCGTGTACTCTACTAAATCGTAAATGACATCACGCCTCGTTATTTTTTTGAAAAGACTGAAATAAACTCTTCGCGTTACATTGTAAAATAAAAAATATCCATTTTAATATTCAGGCAACATTTTAATCTACTGAAAACTCGCCTTATAAATAAATTATACTAAGCCAAAGGCATATTGAGTTTAAGCAACTCGACTGCAAGCCTTTTAACCTAATTAATAATTATAAATAAAAAAACGTTAAGTATTGTATGTTATATATATGTGCATCTACCACTGCCTTGATGTTAGATAACGTAATAATAAATTACGATATTACACTTTTCGGAATACTATGATTAAATAAATTTTACGTACCCATCGTGAAAACACGGTATATTAAAAAGTTTGCATTGAATAGTTAATGTTACAGTCTGTTGCAATATTTAAATTCGATTACATAACTGAATGTAATGTATGTTAATGTCCGTGTTACTAATGCATTAAGTACGTACTTTTAAGTGCTTTTGTCACTTATGATGTTTTACATCGTTGCTGTCGATGTTTTCAGTTTATATTGTTATTTATGGCGAAGGAATTTAACTAATATTATTAACTTTAGTCGCAGTCTACGCTCAATTTATATTTAATGAAATAATTCAGTTATGTGATATTTTACTAAAAGGGATCTTTTATAGAAGTTTATGTATTTTGATCCTCAATGCAATAATATATTTATGTTTCTATTTTCATGACTATAAATATATCTGTATTAATTTTTAACTGTTATTATATTACTTATGAAAGGTATTTATTATACTTTAATGCATATTTATCTGTCAAATGTCACTAGCACAATTTTACTCTTGTGTATAGAAAATGTAGTGTTAATGAACTTAGTATGACTAGATATAATTGTATAATTGCACAGTCAGCACAATAATACTTTGTTATAGTCATTATGATAGGTAATGGAATCCTTGTTGAATTTAACTATGTAAGACAATGATGGCAAGATCTACATTTGCATGCATTTGATGGAATTGACTGGACGAATTGATGTAAAACTACCAATTCCATAATGTCACTGCCCAAAAAAATATCGTATTTTTATATTATTAATTAATGAGTTTTCTAAATAATAATTAGAAATATATCTAGTGTAAAATATAAATGATTGCTAATCGCCAAAATGACCACTGGTGTCGATTCTGTTGTACTACATATTTTCAAAACATAAATTGTCGAATAGATTTGACAGTTCTAAAATTGTCGCCATCCTTTACAAATGTAACTGAAGTGAAAAGAGGTTGGTAATCATTTTAGTCCTTTCAAATCAAATCGACGCTGATATTTCACAACAATTTTATCAATATTATTCTGAATCTATCTGTAGCGGAGTTATTGTGACCCATTGAGCCTGAGAGAACATAGTGTGTTACCTCTTTTTCACACAAATATTATTAAACATTTTACCTTGTTGATAAATTTTAAAGGACATAATAAATTGAAGTGTATTTTGTTCTCAATCAAACAATCATAAGTAACTCTGAATACTCCATGTCGAGTCTAAGCATGCTTGAAAGCTGTATAGATTGTGGGTAGTTGAACAAAGAAAAAGCTTCTAAATTTAAAATGTAATTAACCTATTGGGAGGCTATAGTTTGAAAGATTGTAAAGTATGAATTGAATTTGCAACGTTGTCGTTCAGAAATGGCATTTATTGGATTACAGCAAGGTTTGATTTTGTAATGAAACCTGAATTTTTCTAGTTTCTATAGAAAAGCATTCCTCTATATAAAATGCTGTTTAAAAATTTGTTAATATTAGTAAAATCTTTTAGCCAATTTTGTAGAATGTTTTGAAGATAAATGCATAGTTATTGAAATTGTTAATGATATGTCACATTTGCGTCAATCTTATAAGGTGGTTTTTTGTATTATAGACCTTTTTTGTTAGTTATCATTTATTTATTGTATATAATAAATACACCAAAGTTATATAAGTGATTAATAAACTTGAATAGATTCTTGTAAAATATTGTTTTTATTTTCTACCAAAACATTAAAATTTTCCTGCTATTGCTAGTGCTATTTTTAAATAAACAACCATCCAATAACCAACCATATTGCTATACCATTTATGACTCTTTTGACTTATTTCTCAAGTAAAATATGCATGTCAGCATTTCATTTTGTTATTTATCATTCTAAGGTTATATCAGTATAGGTATAGATATACACCTATATATAGGTGTATGTATAGGCATTCCACTACAAACCTATTGGAAATTTCTAAAGATGGAAAGGAAAGAGCATAGCAACAATGAAACAATTTATTCTTACAAATTAGAAATAAAATACTAGTTATTGGCGGGGCGTGGCTTGAGTATCAGTTTGCCAGTTTCGTCGCAGGACATGTTGAAGTCGTTAAGAACGGAGCGCGTTCGAGTCGTGATGATGTTAGGAGCTACCACTTTACGGTGCACTCCCGCCAAGAACAGGAGAACTGCGATCAGATTTTTTTATTTTTAAAAGGGAATGTTAGGGTCTCTGCCGACTTACAAGCTCAGCATGCGACTGCCTCGTGATCCTATTACTGAAAAATGATTATGATTTAGACCATCTTTTCTAGAGCAGGTCACCCGCGGTCAGCGCCGCCGGCAGCCTTATTCGATTTAAAACTTTTTGATTTTTTTTTTGTATTCAGTTTTTTTTTCTTCAAACCATTGCGAGGCGGTCGGCCGCTGAGTTTGTAAGTAGACAGAGACCTTTGATGTCAGCATTAATAAATGCATATCAAAATCTCTATCAATTGCACAATAGTTTTAGTAAAAAGGAAGTGGAGCTTCCACCAAGAATGTTTTAAAATAGAATAAGAATTTGGAATTATTTTTACACTTTAAGTCAACTATCAATAACAATAGACAGCTTCCTCGCTGGAGGAACAGTTCTCTGCTGCTATTTACTCGTATAGCAAATCTGTGAAGAGCTACTTAGGCTAATATTGCAAGATGCTAAGTACAAAAAAAGTGTACACAATCATTCCTAACTACCTATTATAGCTTGTGTGACTTCCATGACACAGAATGTGAATTTAAATTCTGAGCTTGAGAAACTTCTCCTCTCTTCTACAGTTCGTAAAAAATCTTACCCAGAAATGTGGAAGTAAAGGCGAAGAAGGGGTGATTCCACAGAGACTGTGTGAGGGACACGACTGGTGTGAGCGGGTCCATAAGCCAGTGGTATGCTGCTATTGCAGTGCACACAGACACCATTATCAGAAGAACTGAAATAAAAAACCGTTTGGTTATAACACATTAATATCATAATAAATTTGCAAATGACTGCTATTTTAACCCACTTGTTACTGAAATCTGTAAATTGCTTCAAACGTTTTGAAATTTACTGAGCGACCTATGTGTGAGGTACTAATAATGGGAAAAATAGTTTTAAAAATCCTACTTTATTGGAAAACTCGGAAAATGTCCTTTATAACGAACAATAGCAAAATCAAAAAGTTGAAAATTAATTTTGTGTTTTTAGTCAATATTTAATGTTTTATTTTACATTTCAGTTTCTTTTAAAATAGATGGATAAGAAAAACAAATGATTACTAAATATTATGTTGAATCGAGCATTGATGTACATAGTGTGGTAAATTTCAAAACAATGTTAGGGATGATGTGTAACAGTGCATTTCATTCAAAGAAAGCTTGCTTTTTTGTGACAAATTGAACAGCGCAGTTGATATGGTTGATATTTTATAACATAGCCCATGTTATTTTAACGAGAATTTAGAAAGTACAACCGCATTTCCTACTTTTAGTTTCTTGAAAGACTGCAGTAAACTGGTTGTTACAGATCTCTGAAACTTCAAGTGATTTTATTTGCCTCCCTTTAAAATAATTTTCAAGCGTTATGGGTTGCCATGTCTAGACAGTGGGTAAAAAAGGAAAAATACATTTTATTCCCACTGATGAAGGTTATAAACTTATATTTTGATCAGAACAATTTATTAATGCTGTGCAGGTTTTTTCATTATATAAGCTTTTATTGCAGGTGGTTGTTCTACCAGAACACATTTCGTCAGTTTATAGGTAAATCTTTTCACTCTATGAGTTGGCTGCACTCCATTTGCAAACTAATATTTAGAATGTTTGACTTAGAAAGTCAAAGTATCCGCGATCAGTTTTTTTAGAAGTTGTTATTGTACTGTGCAGAACATTTCGGAAATGTGTTCGCTCATTTAGTTTCTTTAGCTTTCAAGCCCCTTTCTTGGAGTTCATGTAAAGAAGCACAGATGTGATTAATTATCAAAATAGAAATGGAAAGGCGCTTGTTCATCACCAAGAAGATTTTCAGGTGTCACAAAGTTTTCGTCACCAGAACCCTAATCCATGAGCTCAGTATTGCATGTGTGCCAAATGTAAATACAATCTGATATTTGATTGTCTTTATTATCATTGTTCTCCAATTCCTCAATAATTCTTCTAAACTTTGGGCTATAAGAATAAAAACACAAGGTCATAGTACCCCATATTGCTAACATACTTTATAGCAGTCACTAATTTGGGACCGCAATACCAAGTAGGTATATATAATAATAGCTATAAAATAAAAATGACATTTTTTTTAAATACACACATAGTCTTTTAGCTACAACAAAAAATTACATGAATAAATGAAAAAAGTTCCAATTTATTTAGTAGTATCACAAGACACATTAAGTATTTAAACTGAGCATAAATAACACATAGTAACAGACACAATAATCACCATTACTCTAAAAATAATAAAATATATTTATCTACCCTCATTTGTGTGATGTATTTTTTTTAATATCATGGGTGTTTAAATGGACGATAGCATCAAGTGGGTTAATTATGTTTGTAACTCTTTCACACTGAAATAGCTCAATGAATTTAGATGACATTTAAATGAAGTGATTGACTTTACCCCAAATTAAAATAGCTAGTTTTTATTTTGATAAATTCAACAGTTCTTGTAGGACAGCAGGGGAACTGCGTGCGTAGCTGAGCAGCAAGTAGGTAATAAACCGGAATACCTAACCTTTTTTTTTTTAACTAGATAGGTTCATTATTATTATCAAGACTTCCTTACTTCTCCATCTTGTTGTTGACGGTTGAAGACAACCTATCACTTCTGTCAGCCGGCGCTCAAACGCCTTCAAATCTGTAAGATAAGCACCACATGTTACACTCACATTTAAAACAATTGCATAGTAAAGTGTAATTTTGAGCGTCTAAATCAACTTGGGTTTACTTAAAATAATAATAAAAATCAACTAATAGGAAATAATAAGCGTAAGTAAGGATCAATTATGTACATAGAAAATAATAGTAGAAAGAAAACACACTATTAATCAATCTAATCTAAAACATTGTATAAAACTGTACAAAACATAATTTATCTCAGTAAAAATTTAATTCTCCATTCCATCATATTAAATCATGATAGAAACAATACTAACCATCACAGGCTGTTTGTTCGAGAGACATCGTTTAAACACGCACTATAGAACACAACAGCAGCTTTTTTCACTTCTATTTGTTATTAATACAAATTAACATTGAAAACAAATGTATTTCTGTGTCTAATTTTTTGCATTTTTTTTGCAAGTAGCAACTGTGACAACTATCAACAGTGTCAACTGTCAGTCGAACCGAAAGTGGAAGTGTCGTAGCGAAGTGAGGAAAAATCAACCAAATAATATTCGAACAACTCGCTTTCAATGATTCAAAATGTTCGAGTAAAATATCGAGAATAGGGTGGTACGAATGTGCCTTTTCCACCGTACACCCAGATAATAATCGAAATCCCACGGTATAACATGAGCTAATTGAATAAAAAGTAAAATAAGTTTGACCAAGAAGTGTGATCTGAGCGAATAATTGTAATTTTGTTCCCAACATATTAGTAGGATAAAACTGGCCGTTCTCGGAGACATTTATAATATGTGTTTTTTTAAGTAAATCTAATACTATTTTTTAAAAAAATATTTACGAAAATCGACAATTAGAAGTTCTTCTCTCTTTTCTAGCCCTAGTGAAATTTCATTGGGGTGACAGAAAAAGAGTGACTGTCACTGTCACTGTCAAGGTTAACGTTTGATTTCGAGCCTTAGTTTCAACATTGAGGTTTGTTTACTTTTTTCGTTTAGCTAATTGTTTCACTTTTTATTTATTTTCATGCAGAGTTTGAACTTACTTCTTGGAATTTCATTTTTATGTCCGCCTTTGGTGTCCACACTACGCAGGGCAAAGTATCATTTCTTTCAGAAGGGAAACACTAAAAATATAAACCACGATTCTATTAACATAGGTCGAAGTCCAATGATCCAATCTTAACGGAAAAAGTGACAAAGTCCAATTAAAGACTCGCTTTTGCTTGTGTTACCTCTTTATTAGGTAATTACCAGCAAAAATTGAAACTTAAGTCTTCCATTTTTATATTTTTTAATTAATTAATAAAATTATTAAGAAAGTTTGTGATGTGTGTGTACCTACATGTTTGTTACTTAATGCGTTAATTTAAACGCCTTAGCTGGTTTATTTGAAATTTGGCATGCAGATAGCCCAAGAATCTTGGGCTATCTGCATGCCAAAAATAAAAATGTGTTATTGCTTATGATAATCTTGGGCCAAGATTATCATAAGCAATAACACATTTTTATTTAAAAAAAAACTGTTTGAAACAGAACCTGTGAAGTGAAGCTATTTATAAAATTCTCTAACTTACCTATTAAAGTAAAACAAAATATAACACCTCAATTTTAACAATACCTACTTATTTTGCTCTAAACTCTGAGAGTTAAAATTAAGTAAGTATCAACAAATGTCTTTAAATCTTAGTTTCAAGTAAGGTAAGGTACCCATACAATTACTATTTAGTAATGTAATAAAACAAGGACTTTTTTTCTTATGATATTCAGACTTTATGACTAACCATTAATTTTACTACCAAATCAAAAAATTTACATACAATAAGTTTTTCCACAGAATGTTTCCTATAAGACAAATTGTGAGCAAGGCAAGATGGGCAGAGTCAGGCTTCAGAGCCATGTCAGGGAAGGCTGGTCCTTTGGTCGACTTGGCGGTGGACGCTGAAGGCATTGCTGTGCTGACGATGCAGCGGGCTCCAGTCAACAGCCTCAACCTGGATCTGCTGCAAGAGATAGAGAAGTCACTGGATGAAGTGGCTAAAAATAAGAAATGTAAAGGACTTATTTTGACATCTGTAAGTAGCCAGCTTATAGGTCAACTCAACTCAAGTTGTCTGACAGCAAGAAGTCTCATTGAAACTTAAAAATTGGAGAGACCTTACACATTCACACTTCTTGGGTTTTCTTGTGGTGTATCATCAATAGTCTGTAGGGGTTAAACAGTTCAGACCATTACACACCAGTCTTTCTTCTAACTGTGCTAGTGTAAACATTAGTTCTGTACTATTTCAGGGTCAAATAGACAGTGTACTTCAAAGTCAAAGTATTTATTGTGCATTATTGTGACTGTTGCATGAGTTCACAAAATCTTATAAGTTAAAATATATAAGTATTTCATAATGGACCCTATTAGAGTATTGCAATGTCATGTGGAGTGGGCCGGCTTATTCTTTAATAATTAAGTTTTTATCTTTGAGATATTCTTCTAATTTATATTATATCTCCTTGTATTCATATTTAAGTTTTTCTAAACTAGTACAGTAAGACACTTAGGCTTAGTAAAACTTTTCTGTGTAACTCTACAAAATATTTTTACCACTCTCTATTTTTATCAAGATGAAGTTAATGACGATCTTTACTAAAAGAAAAAGCCTCCTCAAAAAATTGTTAATTCAAAATTAAAACTTGAATAAATATTGACTATTGTTGTTCCAGTCATCACCAACAGTATTTTCAGCGGGTCTGGATATAATGGAGATGTATAAACCAGATATAAAACGGGCAGAGACATTCTGGACAACGCTGCAAACTGTTTGGTTGAAGCTCTTCGGATCCAGCTTCCCCACCGCTGCTGCTATTAATGTATGTACAGGGCTATCAGGAAATAGTGATCAACGGAAAGGGGGTCATTGTATGAATAAATTTTACAATAGAGCCAACCCTGTAAATTAAATTGCGAAAAAAAATAACTACTCAATACATTTTGTCGATAATTAATGAACTTTTAGTAAGTAAGATGCTGATTTTTTTCTCACAATTTCAGACTTGGCTATTGGCTTAGTAAGGTGTGTTTAATATAAAATTTAATTAAATGAATAGCTCCTAATTTAATAAGTTCATAAAACCTACACATTGAATATTATGTGGGAAAGCTGAAATAACAAGAAAATGTTTTAAACAATGGATAATTAATTACATCTGTTGTACCTACACTACGGTAATTTCCCGAAAAATAAGTTTAGTATTAACATATTTTATACCTATCAACCATATCATAAACATAATATTAGGATAATTAACTCCAATGGAGTTGCCATTAAATTCGTCTGTGTCTAAATATGTTACAGCAACACTTATAAAATGGAGAATCCACACTTTTCTTTTAAAATTCATTCTTTCAAGCCATTTTGCCAAGCCGTTTGCTTAAATGCCTGAATATCATCAGGAAGCTAGTTCAACGGCGCCGTTTAGTAAAAAGGCTAGGCTGTTAATTGAACGGCGAATTAGGCTAGTTGACTGTGACATATCTATTTGGTGGTAACCATAGTATAATAATATACTCCGTCAGATATAGCATTCCGGTCACGTAGACAACACGTAGTGACGTCAATCGACACTGAAGCAAGACCGAAATAAGTCATTTACAAATAGTGCGAAAGAGACTGATGACGAGTGACGTCATACGTGTTTGCTCCCGGAATCCTAGACCTTGTTTTTTTGGATCATGGTTGTAACGTTGTATCTATGTTGCAGGGTCACGCGCCAGCTGGTGGCTGCCTCCTCTCTATGTCTTGCGAGTACCGCGCCATGGTTGGTGGCAAGTTCACCATCGGACTGAACGAGACTGCGCTCGGAATCGTCGCCCCTAAATGGTTCATGGACACGATGACCAACACCATACCCAGGCGGGAGGCGGAGCTGGCCTTGACTACGGCTAGGATGTTCACTGTTGATGAGGCTTTGAAGGTAGCGTGTTATTTAGCCTCTAACATTTTTAGCTGACGTCCAAAAAGGAGGAGGTTCTCAATTCGAGTGTATGTTTTATTTTGTATGTTTGTTACGATTCTTTCTTTGGTTGGTAGATCTAACTTTAGGGATGGTCCCATTTAAATTTTATCGAATTAGGTGAAGCAGTTTTTAAAATATCAACAAAAGTCTATAAATTGTTTACATGGGTTACGAATTACTAGATGGGAAGTGGTTCTTAATCTTTGCCTTTAATATTAAACTAGGTGCGCCCTACGGTTTCACCCGCGGTCCCATAGGAACCGTTATTTTTTTGGGGATAAAAAGTACCCTATGTACTTTTCTTCACCCCAGACAATGTGTATGCAAAATTTCAAGACGATCGGTTGAGTAGTTGAGACTTGAAAGCGTTACAAACTCACTTTCGCATTTATAATATTAAGTTAGGATTTAATTATTAAATGGGCGCCTATGTTTGACCGCATCTCATCTTATGGAAAGTAAGCTAAGGCATATTTTGCAATCTGTCGCGCGGCTACAGTCTCATTAAATGGTACTCAGTAATTGTGTAGCTTTCTATCGATTTTTTTACAGCAACTGCTGTTAACTGATCGAAGCAAACTATACAAAACCCAATTTAATAAACAAAATACCAAAACAAGCAATATTTATCTAACTATCCAATAAATAAAAACCTTTGACGCTCATAGCTCCCCGCTAGGTTTCACTGTGTCAGAGATGCCATAGACAACACACAAAGAAGACATGGACAACTCATACCCAGGCCCTGAACAGTTATTTAAAATAATCAAATGAACATCTGCCTGGCAGGAAATTGAACCCAGGATCTCCTGGCAAGCAGATAGAGCAGCTAAACTCCAACTAGGCTAGTAGGGTCGTCGAACTTACTAATAGCTAGCATGTGCCTGGCAAGAAAATTGAACTTAGGATCTCCTAGCAAGCAGCTAAACTCCAACTAGGCTAGTAAGGTCATCAAACCTACTAATAGATAGCATGTGCCTGGCAAGAAATTGAACTTAGGATCTCCTGCTAAGCACATAAAACAGCTAAACACCATCTAGTTCGAACTTGCTAATAGATAGCTTCGTTTTTACAGGTTGGTCTCATTGATGAAGTGGCGACTGACAAGGCGGACTCAATAGAGAGGTGTAAGAAGTTCATAAAGAGGTTCGACCGCATCCCGCCTCTCGCTCGCACCTTCACCAAACAGAAGGCCAGGTCAGGACCGCTCACCTGGCTCCAGAAGAACCAGAAAGAAGATCTGAACGAATTCCTCACTTTCCTACAGACTCCTAAAGTTCAACAATCGTTAGAAATGTACATACAAATGCTGAAACAAAAAGCTGCCAAGTGATATGAAATAGTCTAGCTGTTATGTTTTATATGAAGTATATTCTTTGACATATTTTTATGCATATTGAACGTAGTGTAAAGCTAAATGTATTGAAAAACTGAATTATAATCTTTTATAAAAAGTCAATTTTTATTTAAAACAACAAGAACTGAAGTTGCAAAAAGATTTATCTTAGTACCTAAATCGTTATTTTTAACTGAAAAAAGGTAGTAATTAACTCTTTAAAATAATACCTAAATTATTGTTTGTCGTGGTTTCTAAGTATGTAAAGGCATCTTAACTTACATACCTACGGTAAGTGGTTATAGAAAAAACCCCGAATTTTCGACTTCACGTATTTAGGTCTGAAAACCGCGTAGTGTTAAGACGTCTCACGAAAATGACTCTCCTTCGTCCATTTACCCCACTAAGGCAATGCTTCAGAGGCATGTCATCAAAGGAGAGTTTGGTAGACCTGTCAGTAGACGGTGAGGGTATCGCCTTAGTATCAATGAAGAGACTGCCCGTAAATAGTTTGAACCTCGAGCTCCTCCAAGATCTTAGGAGCGCGGTAGATGTGACGCAGAAGAATAAATGCAGGGGACTGGTTTTAACCTCTGTGAGTATCGTGACGAGTTTAATTGTTATTTTATTTTCATTTATTTTATATTGTTTAGGTAAGTACCTAAATTAATAATTAATTTGCTTAAGACGCAGACATACCACGATTTTCCATTGAAACACATTTATGATGAATTATTTTTTTTGCCGTTTTTAGTGGTATTAATCGTAACAAGGACAAAATAAAAATAAGTTACTAGGTTAAATTTTAGAGAACTAATCTGGCTATTTAATTATCAAAATAAATCTATTGTAATCGCTGAAAGTTTAAAGAGCCACGCTCAATAAGTTTTTTAAAATGATACTTTTTGTGATTATTTTTTTCCACAATGAGAATGATTTTCAAAATTGTACTTCGGTTTGACTGTACTCGTAGTTGGTTGTTTCTTCTACCAACTGTACCTATTTTTTTGCACATGATCATCATAATTCTTCACTTCAAACTAGGCGCAAAAAAAAAACTTGTTTTCGGTGTTTTCGTATAATACCGGGCCTTAATTTTGTATTGAAGTAGGTATTGGTAATCATATGAGAGCGAATGCGCTGCGTCTCTCACATAAGTTAAAATAAACTGCAGCGTAGCGCATTTATTTAGATTTTTAGAATAGTTATTTATCTTACTTCCAGGCGGCAAGAGTATTTTCAGCTGGAGTCGATTTTAATGAATTTATCAAGCCTGATTTAAACCGAGTGCGTGCGTTTTGGACGACGTTGCAAGACATTTTTCTCCAATTGTATGGATCTGGAGAGACTACCTCTGCAGCTGCTATCAATGTGAGTGCTCAGATCAACCTAGAGGTCCTAGAGGAAAAGAGATGGAACACTGCGTTATTTCTCGCTGAAGCCACTTCTTGTTAAACTTTTGTGCATGGTAATGTTGCCATGAAAAACATTGAAAAACAAATGCACGAAAACTAATATTAATTCCCAAACTCTACGTTAGCCATTTCCGTTCCAATATACAACCTTAGTAGAATTAATATACGACAGTACCTAGCGTAGTTTTTGGATGGTTTTTGGCTTCACCTAAATCATACGCCGTGCGCCATCTTATTCTCTAGGTTGATCTGTGTGAGTGTTACAAATAAAGTCCCAAGTTTATCCCACTCTAAGTCGGTCTTTAATAAATAATATCATAGACAAAGTTTTACCTAAATATAATTTTTGAACGAAAAGGAAACCAATACAGATACTGAATACTGGATGCACTCCGCGCCTGATAAATCATAATATAAATCAACAATTTCAAAGGGTTACACGGCAGCGGGCGGCTGTGTCATCTCCCTGTTTTGCGACTACCGAGTGATGGTCGCCGACAGCAAGGCCAAGATAGGGCTCAACGAAACTGCGGTGGGAATAGCGCCCAGACCCTGGCTCTGTGACGTCATGGCTCAGGTTATGGGTCACAGGCAAGCGGAGATCGCGGCGACGGCTTCTACTATGTACAGTGCTGAGGAGGCTCTCAAGGTATTAAACTAATTTACTTAATTTGTTTTAACCCATCGTACTGACGCATAAATACATAATAACACATCGTCACGCGTTTCTCCTGACCAGGCTTGCAGATTTAACTTACACTTCGCCGGACAATGGTAATATTAAATCCCAAGTGTGACAGAGGACGAACGCGATACACCGGGCTCATGTAATACTTACTCGTATAGCACATAATATTAAATACGCACATTATTACATTCATAAATGAACAAATTGGGGCGTGCCTTCAGCTGGGATCGTAACCGCACTCTTAAGCTTAAGAGAAGCGAGCCTTCTTCCAACTAGGCTATCATCGCTTCAACTCAATTCAATCGTCCCACTCACATGAAATCCTTATCACAAAAAATACTCCTAATTATCCAGGTCAACATGATAGACGAAACAGCAACTGACAAAGACGACGCCGTCGAAAAATGCAAGCAGTTCATAAGAAGATACGACAATATACCAGTCAAGATAAAAGCCAAAACGAAAAGAAGTTTAAGAGAAAACACAATCAGACTGGTCGAAATGAATAGAGAGGAAGACTTGAAGCAGTTCACTGAAGGTATTCTGGATCCGATCGTACAGGAACAGATAGACTTGTTCACGCAACAACTCAAATCTAAGAAACAACCAAGTCACATAAAACTGTAAGGGTCGCTTGCATAAGCCCGGGTTATCTTTTTAACTCGGAGTCAACTGCTCATCAGAGGTTAAGCTGATAATATTCAGAAAATAGTATCCAAAAACCTTAGTCATGAAAATATAATGTACTTATATGTATAACTAATTATAAATTTTTATCATGATCTGTTTAGCCTTGAATAGCCTACAAACAGGCAGACAGTTATTTTGGATTTTATAATTATAACATTAGTATATATGCATTCTAACTCTGAGTTAATTAACCCTGCTTTTAAGAATTTAACTCCGTGTCTTCTGCAAGTGGGTCTAAGTAGGTAATAGAGTTCAATAGATCGAGTATCTATCGTATTAACCTATCCAATAAAGGGCTTGTTTACACACAAAACCAGTTTTTTGAGTTCCGTACTAAAAATCATAGAAACACGGGATATTACCAACGATCTTCCAGGTAGGTAGGTACCTACATGAGATCTTTACGAGACGCACAAAATCGCATTTTTCATTAAAATATTACAAACTTACCTAATAATTTTTTAATTGTGACAAAAGGGTAGGTAATACAAATTTGTTTCGATACAATTTATCTGCTTGAGAAGCAAGCCATTGTTTGCAATAATTCCACAGTCTGAAAGTCATCTACGTACAAAAAATTGATAATTGATCATTAGTCTATGGCAGCGGTTCTTAAACTTTTTTGGTGACGGAACCCTTTTGGAAAGCGAAATACTTGACGGCACTGTATAATATCACAAACATGTTTTTATGTGTATTCTTTATTAATCTTATATCTTTAAATGAGCAATTCTTGTATATATAAATATAATTGGAATCTCGGAATCGGCTCCAACGATTTTTATACAATTTAGTATATAGGGGGTTTCGGGGGCGATAAATCGATCTAGCTAGGTATCATTTTTAGAAAATGTCATTTTATTCGTGTTTTATCGTTAATCAACTTGTTTAAGTTGATTAACGATAAAACAAGTTAGCTTCCAAGTTTATGTTTATAAACTTGGAAGAAAAATAACAAAAAGGAGGCGTTTGAGTAGTCTCAACTGAAAAATATGACTCTTCCTGACATCTATTAGCAAATAATAATGCTATTTTTTGTGAGCAACTAATTGCTTTAACGACACAACAGCAGATGGCGTTGTTAAGTAACACGAAGTCAATGAGTGTTTGCTTTGAGGTTAGACTAAAATCAATTGTTTATTTTCCAAAAAACACAATTTAAAAATAAAAAAAAATACCGAGCAAAGCTCGGTCATCCAGGTACTAGGCATAATACGAGTACAATGTAACAGTTAATTATTAAGCGTCGCGTGATAAACCGCGTCAACAGTCGCCCGAATGCACGTATCGTGGAACGGTTGACCAGAGAGAGAGTGTTTTTAAAATTAATTAAATTCTTACAGAGGTTTCGTGGAACCCTAGGGTTCCGCGGAACACACTTTGAGTATGGCTGGTCTATGGTATTATGTTTTAATAATACTATACAGGGTTATATGTAACTTACCAAAAACCTCTTAAGGGTTTATTGTACTCATCAATATGAACAAATTTTACTATGAAGCCAATCCTGTAATCGCGAAAAAAAAACAGCTGTTCCAAACAAAAAGTTCAATCATCCGAGACAAAATGTATGGAACTGCTGATTTTTTTTTCGCGATTTCAGTGTTCACCCCATAGAAAAAGTTGTTCATATTGATGAGTATATAGAGGTTTTTGGTGAGATACCTACATATAACCCTGATATAATAGGGATATAATAGGGTGCATTTAGTGAACCAGTTTTTGTATCTCGGCCGATAACTCTTACTAATACATGCGACATAAATCGCAAACAGTAAGGTTTACAAAAAAGTTTACAGAAAATAAAAAATGCGAAATTTTATTTTTTACAAGAATTGTCTCAATAACTTTTGCCATAAAGTCCATAGTTTCCGAGATATCGGCCAAAAACTTTTTTTTCAAGATGGCGCTTGAAGCTCCTCCTGGATCTGTCAGCGTTTTGTGAGTATAAGTGACCCTAAACCTTTTAAAAACAAAAGTTGGATCGGAAATTTAATACCGAGGTTAAATAATATTTTTATTTTTACTGGCCTATAAGTATGTAAATAACATTGAATTGGTAAAAAATTATATCTAAAACTCTTTACTTTATTTGTGTTATCGGTAATATCCTAATATCTTTATCTGTCACTGCAGTCATCAGTCGTTACAAAAACCGGGTGTCGATAAGACGTCTCACTTATCTTACAAAATGTTTGTCGTTCGTTCATTTAGAATATTAAGGCAGTCCCTTATTAGAAATATATCATCAAAGGCAAGTTTCGTAGACCTTTCAGTAGATAGAGAAGGTATTGCCTTGATAACAATGAAAAGGATGCCGGTTAACAGTTTGAACCTTGAAATGGTTCAAGAAATCAGCAGTGCCGTAGACACAGTGCATAAGAATCAATGTAAGGGATTAATCTTAACTTCGGTAAGTGCTTATTTTGTTTGTAACTGTATAATAATATGTTAATTATACTTTTTACGTAGGTATTTAAATTAAATTTTGTAAAATAACCTTCTTTCAAAAGTTGATGTGGTCCCTAATTTTTGACGGTCAAAATTAACATAACATATCGTCACTCCTTTCCCCCGAGGGGGCTGGCAGAGGTGTTATACTTACAACACCATAATGACATTTAATATACGCACATTATGTTCAAAAATAATGCCTAAGTATTATTATTGCAGTTAGACATGAAAAAGAACTGACTAATAAATAGGTACCTACTTACTTCATTTTGTTTTAATTTCAGGCGGCAAGAGTATTTTCAGCTGGTTTAGATCTAAACGAATTCAACAAGCCAACCGATTTGAACAGACTGCGTGCATTTTGGTCTAAGTTGCAGGATCTTTTCCTTCAAATATACTTATTTGGAGAGACCACCTCCACAGTTGCTATCAACGTGAGTATAATCAGTTTAGATAAGTAAACAAGCTGTTTAGGTGTTTTTTTATGAATTTAATCTCAGAAAATAATCGTCAGTCATAAAACTAAATTGCAATGAACTATTTAAATATTTTTTAAGAGAATAATATCTACATTTTTATATCTATCCATCTCACCGCGTAGATGCGCCTTGGGGATTAAATTTACTAGGCCAGTTCCATTGTTACCTAAAAAATATAAGGTTTTTTTATCTTCGTCTTTGACATCACCTAGATAATTTGTTTAGACAACGTTATGATTTGAAATAATCACAACTGATGTGGTCTAGGGTTACACAGCAGCCGGCGGCTGTATCATCAGCTTGCTTTGTGACTACCGTGTGATGGTAGCCGACGGCAAGGCCAAGATAGGTCTTAACGACACTGCGGTGGGAATCGTCCCCAGACCCTGGCTCTGTGACGTCATGGCGCAGGTTATGGGCCACAGGCAAGCGGAGATCGCACTCACTGCTTCTACTATGTACAGTGTTGAGGAAGCTCTAAAGGTAAATTTGTTTATGTACAGTCTATGATTTGAAGTAATCATTTTTGAGCCTGTGTCCTAAGGAATTTCTCTTTGGGCAAGTCAAATTCCTTGGGGTTTTATTATATCTTTCAATCTATGATCCCTCATGGATCAAAGGTAAGGCTAGATATTTTCCAGCCCGACTGCCCAGAAGAGTAAGATAGTTTGTTCTCTAGATCGTTAAGGGCGTGAGAATATTTTGACTCGTGTAACGTTGTAAATTTTGATGAAGGTGCAATTTAACCACAGTGCATACAAACTTAAACACTTTTTCCTTGTTCCAGAGCGCTATTTTCTAGTGTATGTTTGTTTGTCTGCCTGTGACGTACATACCATAAAAAAGGCTTTATCAATTAGGGATTGAGAGGTGTTTTAATAGATTTATCTTTTTACCCAGGTTAACATGATAGATGAAACAGCAACTGACAAAGACGACGCCATCGAAAAATGCAAGCAGTTCATAAGAAGATACGACAATATACCAGTCAAGATAAAAGCCAAAACAAAGGAGACTGTGAGAAAAAACACAATAAGATTGCTTGAAACGAATAGAGAAGAAGAATTGAAACATTTTATGGAAGGAATCCTGGATCCATATGTACAGGAACAGATAGCTGTATACGTACAAAAATTAAAATCGAAAAAAGATAGAAAGGCCTGAACAACAACAACAGCAATCAATTTGTAAATGAGGAATACTTTTAAAACTACAAACGCTTTTAGTTACTTTTAGCTGTTATTTCAAGTTAATCAAGCATTATACACCGTTACCAAAGAATTACAAAGATGAGAAGTTCAGAAATAGAATTACTTACATTCTTATTATTAGATGGCAGTTTTTTTACAAGCATAATTACCCTGCAATTGTGACTTTAGTCTGCTTTCTTTTAACCCGTATCCTGTCTATTGCTTTTTTATTGCTTCTTTATCCGAATCTCGTTGGTTAATTTTGTTTCTTTGCAAATTACCCATATTATTATGTTATAACTTATATCTGTTGTGTTTTATGTACTTATCTTTGCTCTTTACCCATAGTCTGCCTCGGTTAAATCTTATTTCATTGCGTGTTTATTTAAACCCTGTGGCCCGCTCTATTGCGTTTTGTTGCGTTGCTATCTTACCAATCATCGTTACAATCTTTAACGTCCCACTGCAGACTGCTAACGGATACCGAGCTCCTCCACATTGAGGGTGAGTATTTTACGTAGTAATTAAAGATAGCCAAACTAAATGTTGCTGGCAGCGCAGCGCAAGACCCGTCGTTATGGAGATCATTTATGGAGGCCTTAGTCCAGTAGTGGACGTCTTCCGCTTGAAATAATGATGAACAATGATCTTGCCTTGGTTAGAATTCTTCTCCCAAGAAGGCCGCGGCCTCTGCCTCGGCGGGGTCAGTGAGGCCCAGCTGCATGTCGGCCCATTCTTCACGCTGGTTGTCGATGTAGTAGTTGATCTCCAGTATCCTGTCTCGGTTGCGTTTCGTTTCATTGCTGAAATTCCAAAAAGTGGGAATTTGAACTCGAGCGTTCTTCTTTTTCAAAATCTTAATCTATAGTGTTTCTATTTATTAGTGTCATAAGAGTTTCTTACTTTACTTCATAGTGTAAAAAAAATATCTACCAAATTAAAGTTTACACCAGAACTGACATCTGAAACTAGAACTTGTTAACGAGGATTCATAAACAAAACGGCTGCTTATCAAGAAAGTTAGCACATGCATACTGCCATCAAGTCTCACTCGCACATCAATCTAACATTCGGTTACAAAATGACGAACTTCTTTTTAAGACTAAAGATAGCCAAGGTGAAAGCTGGCAAAAATATTTTCTATCAGCTATCACCTTCACGCAGGAGAAATATGGTAGAAAATTTCGAATATCTGAAAAATGACGCCGGAGAAAATTGCTAGACAATGTGGGAAACCTGAAAAATTAACTAAAAAGCTGCATCGTTACTTATAATACGATTGACCCCTCAAGAAATGGTTTGATTCGATTCTACTTTTTTTTGCGTACCTCTGGCTAGGCTAGCTGGTGGTTTTATTCAATTACCAGCCGTGCCCCGCAGTTTCACCCGCGGTCCCAGAGGAACATAACAGTTATTTTTTTCGGAGTAAATTATATTTCTGTATCTACATGTATCAGACAGCATGTGTGCAAAGTTGCATGACGATCCGCTGAGTTGAGTTGAGGCGTAAAAGCGTAACAAACGAATAAACAACCTTCGCTATAATATTAGGCACTTAGGATTAGGATCATAAGCGAACCCAGACTTGTGTTAGGGGAGGTGCAGAAATAAGTAAATGTACTCGGTACATACATTATTTACATGAAACCCCTAAATGTTTAGCTTCGATCAGGGTTGGACAGACGCCGCACCTTGCTCCATCGTGGGTATGCCCATCATTAGGATATAGAATAAATTCACTCACTCGTTAGTGCTCTGCACAAGATCCTCCCTCCAGTGATTGGCTCGCGTCGTGATGAGGTCCTCGCGTGCATCGATGAACCGCATGTGGTTGTCTGACGACTGCGCCACCAGGTTCATCATGGCATCACGGTCCATCATCGCCTGCACGAGACAGGTATATGGAAATCGAACACAACAGAGTGGAGACACGAGGAAGATTTACTCTCTCCAGTGTGTCTGTACAGCTATGTACTTATGTTGAGAGATAGACAATATGATGACGTAAAGACAGTAAATTAAACTCACATCAAACAACTCCTGCGGTACATCACCCAACATTAGTTTGTTCCCCAGCAGGTCAGACAGCGTCTCAAACTGACGCATCGACCACACGCCCTCGATCTCGCGCCACATCCCGAACGCGTTTCGAGAAACTTCCATCAGCTTCGTGATCTTTTCCGTCATGTTCACTGAGAATTGGACTCGGGATTCCTGGGAATCCCGAGGATCTTAGGATGTAGGCATGGATTATTTTAATATAAATTGCTTCGTTGTGTTTGTGGTTGTGTATGTTAAAGGATGTCGGTATATGAATACTTGCCTACTTCGCACTGTCCGTCTAACTTACTCGTACTTCGATGTAAAATGCTAACTAGCACTATCCGTCTAACTTTTTGCGATGTGTTAATACTTATTTCGCTCTGTCCGTCCAACTTACTTCAATGTGCTTACTCACTTCATTGTCCGTCGAACTTACTTCGATGTGCAACTAGTTTCTTCATTGTCTTAAATAATTACTTCGCGTTGTCCGTCTAGCTTACTTCGATGTGTGGTTACTTACTTCGCATTGTTCGTACAACTGCATCTCGAGAGTCATCAGTTTTTTCCATAGATCGTGCAGTAAATCGTTGAAAACGTCACTAAGTTCCATCACAGTCGGCTCTAGTACTTCCAAAGCAGCTTGCTTCGATGTGAATTTCGTTATGCATTCCTGCAACTGCTCTGTTAGAGGCGTCTTCTTGGCAATAAAATCTTTGATGACTCTGCGTAATAAAATGATTACGAGATTCGTATCATTAAATTAACTTTATTTCCGGAAAGCTTAAAACTTGCTTTAAAAACACTTAAAATTAAAAAAAAAAAAAACATCAAATCAATTCATATTGGCGGTGTAACACGTACAAAAAAAAACAAACAGTCTTAATGAGATCTTCCTCCTTTTTGAAGTCAGTTAAATTGTGTTAAAAAAAAGGCTGCAACGTGTAAGTACCTACTAAATGCAAGATTCATTCAACAAGGGACTAGTATTTTTCATCGACTTACTGCTTACTCTCCTCGACGCTGTCTGCCAGAGCATTGTTCACAAGATCTTTAAAGAGCTTGATTTCGTTTTGTCTGTCTGTATACGCTTCTTGAGCGAACTCTACAAGAACCTCCATCGTCTCTACGTACTCTTCTTTATATCTGAAAAAAATGTTCTTGCTGCTCAATCGTGTTCATAGATACTCAACCTTTTTTGTTCGCACCAATAATGTCAACAATCTGATAAAAGCTAGTATTATATTATAACTGGCGGCCTTATCGCCAAGAGCAATCTTTAAAAGGGTAGCCTAGTACTAGTTATTTTTACCTATACACACTACCTTAAAATCAAATTCCTTTAAAACTATCCACAGAAGTACCTACCCTTACCACAAATTTACCATTACCCTTTTCATTTACCCTTTCCATAAATTTTAATGGTTTACGTAAACTTTTTTCCTCTATCCATACATACGGGCCCTTCATTGAAATGTATGGAACCAAACCAGAACGAAAATAGTGTACTAAGTAGGTAACTGTCAAAACTTGTGGTTAACTGGTGTGGTGTACTGGCTCTTTGTAAAAACACTTACTTCTCGTAATACTTCAGCAGCTCGCCTCCAACGAGAAGCAGCAGTGACCCATCAGGATCCTTTTCAAACATAGATTCGATCAATTCAGGCCCGCTCAGGTACTCTACGAAAGACATCGCGAAGAACTCCACTTTGGCATCGTATTGCTCTTTAGCTATTCTCTCCTTTTCTGTTTTCTCGTCTGCCTCGTCCAGCTTTCGTAACTGGCTTCTGTAATTTTATATCGATGATATTTAGTAACCCTTTTACTAATAAACGTTGGATTGTAGTAGCTACAGTTTTTTGCCTTTTTCTTTCTTTTAAATGTTTACTGCGATCGAACTAGTCCTAGGCTAAAGTACGTGTACCTATTAGTGAAGGGAGTAGGTAAGTATATATTTACTAAATAGGACGAGAAGATACGAATATGATCCACGGACCAAGGGGGCTATTCCTACGCGTGAGATGAGATTTTAACTTGGTCACTCTCACACCTATGACGTTTCAAACGAGAGCAACAAGGACGAGAATAGGTGAGATGAAAATCTCAAATCTCCGAATAGGGTCCCAAATCTTCGTACTTATCTTCCAATTTTGCTATACCTACCACATACCATACGCACACCCATTCCTTGGTCTGAGCGCACACCATGCCGGAGTGGTCCTCATACGAAGATTTTGTACAACGCAGGCTACTCCTGTATTTTGTTCATTTACCGCCTTCGATATGAACTTTTAGGAAAATGGATCAAATAACAAAATGATGGAATGAAAATGATAAGCACCCAAAAGGAAGTGGTACGGCCCTGAACGGTCACGGGTGAAAAGCGTGGTTGGTCAAAGTGACCCGTAGACACTGAAACTGCCGATTACCTACGATTGCCGTAAGAAAAGTGAAAAGTAGTAATCTCTAGTGCAGTAGGACTATGGGAGAAAAAATTTGTTACCCACTAGGAAGTATAAATAGTGGGATCACGGGTCCACTCCTCTCTAAATCAGCATGCTTATTACATATTGCATACGCGCCGCGACATAATAATTTTTTGTCGTGTGAGAACGTAACAAGGCTATGTGTAAATTACGTCTGTCTCGACAAAAAGAGTCGGCAAAATTATGTCACGGCGTGCATGCTAGCCCTGCAGGCTTACCAAGACACGTATCAAATTCTCAAATGTGTTAAATGCTTTAACTTACCTGAAATAGGAAGCAGAGATCTCCCTTTCGTTTTCGGTGACGGTCCTGTAGTCGAGATACGAGACTCTAGGAAGGGCGCACTTGAGGAACTGATTAGCCATGGGGTCGTCGCAGCACGGGTTACCCTTGAAGCTGACGGAGCGAAGACACCGGAAACGACGCATGTACGCCATCTATACAAGGATAGTTGGCTAAGAAGAAAGAGATCTGTTGTACAAGTACTTATATATTTAATTGATTTCAAGTAACAAATGGCTAAGAAGAAAGAGATCTGTTGTACAAGTACCTACATAAATACATAATTGATTTTATAAATAAAAATACAACTGCGTAAAGTAGGCATAGAGAAATATCAGTAGGTACTTGTTGAGGGTGGTGGCTGCTAATATTTCTATGTACTTATGTGTAAAAAAAAGTATTAAAGCAAATCAAATCATTTATTTCGATTTATATCAAGATAAAATTAAAACAGAAAACTAATACTTACAATTGAAATCAAATCAACTAAATTAAATAAAGTTAAATAAATTAAATAAAAAATAAAGTCAAATAAATTAAGGTCCTCAACCTACCTCTTTATAATCTTCAATCATGTTATCCCCAATGCTGAACACCAGCAACTTCTCTAAAGTGTCCATATTCTCTACCTTTCTTATTTTATTGTGGAACAACGTTAGGATTTCTATATTCACGAGCTCGTCTAGATTCTCAATAACTTCTATTTTGTTAAAAGACAGGTCTAGTTCGTTGAGACCCGTAAGACGATCGAGATTTTCGATCTTTTCTATCTGATTATGCGCTAGACTGAGTTTGGTAAGAGACTTTAGCATCCAGAGGTGATCTATGCGAAGAATATTCTCGAATTCTAAACGAACGATCGGCGCTTCGTCTAGGTGGACGCCTTCTTCCGCGAATAGTCTACCGGCCTCGTCCACAGGACCTATTGTAGATAAATTGAAAAGCTTATACATAAGCTGGCCGCAGGATGCAAGGAGTTCACTTGCGGGGTGCAAGTGCACCTCCTTGCAACCTGCTCTTTTCTATTTACCGACCTATAGCGAAAGTTATGAAGCCACTGGCGCGATCAATTGAAATGAATGACGAGAAAGCATGGTTACAGGATATAGTGGATATTACTCGAAATCGCTGGTTCGCTTACCATATGACAAAATGCATCTTATGAGCATAGCATTGTCTATCACTCCAGGTTCGATCTTTGGATGGATTATAAGAGCGTTTAAATTCCTCTTCTCTCCCATATTCAATGAATTCACAAATATCAGGAAAAATGTTGTATGTGTGGGAAAATTGCAGTTGTTTACTAAGATGCTTGGATCAAAGAGTATATATATTAAAGACAACAACAAATTACAATACTTGACAGTTAACCATAACAACCATATACTAACGTGTTGTTGACATTTATTTTAGTTGCTAGAGGTCTGTGGGTTGCTAAGTGATTAATCTCTTTATAGAGATCTTATCCTAATAAATCGTCGTGATCATCATCATCAGACCGTAATCGGTCTGAGCATAGGTCTCTCTAATTTTCTCGTACACCACTCATCTCTCCTGTGTCAATCTTTTTCTTTTGTGTTTCACCCGCGACATTTACAACATCGTCAACCCAAAGTAAGAGGTCGACCAACGTTTCGTTTGCCGATACGCGGTCACCAACCAGTCAACATTTTAGTCCACGGTCCACTTGCCATCACTCAGTCACTCTGTCTGGCAACATCTGCCCAACTCTTAGGCCCAACTCGGTCTAAGGCCCAACTTCACAAATAAACGGTAAATAATGAATCCGAAAACAAAAAATTGTATAAGTTTGGCAAAATTGCCCCAAAAACCCAAGGGGACAGTAGCCAAGTAAAAAGACATAGTCCGAGTAAGGATTTAAATTATTACCGCTTAGTTCAGTACACTTCCGTTCCTGATTACAAAATATGCCGTTTAGAAAATCAAGAGTGTAAGTAGTAAGTTATTAAATAAAAAGTTCTCTTTAATGTATTATAACACAGATACCTTTTTTTGCATCCTACATTTATTTATGATGTTACCTTAACATTGTATCCCAGAGTTCTTTCTGAAAACTAATTTCTTCAAGATTTTGAAATAGATAAAAAACTTAAATCCTTTGATTAGTAAAAGATTATCATTTTTGAACGAAAATAATTTTGCCAACGTTCACAGTGACGGCGCGTTCCGAAATACAAAAATTCTGTAGTTTCCTAAGACTAACTCTTAGGAAACTTTTATTGTTCTGTCTTTGCCAGCAGTAATGATAACAAGCGAAGTAGTCCTACATAATTGAAAAAAAAAACCAGGTATATTAATCACTTTTCCATGCCTCTTTGATCGATACCAATAAGATTTGCACTAGGTACAATATTTCTGAGAGTGTACCAACACTGTTAATGGTTAAATTCGGACCACAACCTGACACTTCATGATGACATTTATTAAATATTATCATCTGTGAATTGTGATTAACATTTTCTGTGACAAGTGAAATTCTTGGTGAAATCATTTTGATAAATTCGATTATTTTCCAAAGATGTCCTTCTTTGGAGTAGGGAATCCTTTTTCTACGCCGGTAGGCCAGAAAATAGGTAAGTGCACAACAACAAAGCCTATAAACATCTTCCACAACACGAAAACTTTGTTGATCTCGTGATCTTACTGCCTTACTTTTTGTTGCGCACTATAAATTCAAAATTTCTCTTTGTTATGGTGTCACGGTTGCTCAATCTTTAATGATAAATAGATAGAATCTTTCGTAGATCTAGACATTTACGTATAATGGCTTAAGTAGGTGACAAAATAGTGTTAATGGATACGTTCATTTCATTGTTTTGATTTCTGTGATGAAATTTCAGAGCAAGCTACTGATGGCTCGCTACCATCAGAAAACTGGGGCCTTAATATGGAGATATGTGATATCATAAACAGCAGTGCTGATGGGCCAAAGGATGCTATCAAGGCAATTAGAAAACGTCTGACCATGAGTGCCGGAAAGAACTACACAGTCGTGATGTATAGCTTGACAGTACTTGAGACTTGTGTGAAGAACTGTGGGAAACCATTCCACACGCTGGCATGCAACAAGGAGTTTATATCTGAGCTGGTGAGTTCTCTGTTCATAGAACAGACTAGTTTGCTTACATTTCACACACAAAGGTAAGTAGATTTCCAATTAGGTGTAATTTGCTCAAATTTCTCTGAGCCCAGTGCTTAAGGAAATATGTCTACATCTACACTAATGATTAAAGATGAATGATATGTATCTTTGTATGATTGTAACGAATAAACTCAAAACCTACTCAAAAATTTGTTCTTGATTAGAAAGCTACATTATCCATGAGTGACATAGGCTATGAAACATGAGCGAAGCCATGGGCAAAAAGAACTAGTAATATAGAAAAACTACAGTAAACATCTATTGGCTAAAGTAGCTGTGCCTTGTTGTGTTACAACATGGCTAAAAAGTACCCTATGTCCTTTTCTGTACCCTGAACAACATGTATACAACATTTCATGATCATTGGTGAAGTAGTTGGTGTGAAAGTGTATCAAACAAGAAAACAATCATATAGTTTAGTTTGCCATTGTTCACTGTGCTTGAAGTCAACACACAATACAAACCTGCAATATATCAAAGTATGTTATCATCAATGAAAATTGATAAGAGATTTCAAAGAAAATCATAACAATGAATCTTGGTAAAGTGTTTTTTCAATATTTCTCTGATGTATTAAAAGGTTTTCAATGCACCTATACTATTATTTAACATTCACAGTTGTCATTAAACAGCCAAGGTTAAATTAATGCACTGCTCTTGTAGGTGTGATATAGAACAAATTAACAGTTGCTTGTCATACATAAAACATTCATTGTTATTAAACTGGTAGAAGTTTTATAGACAACTAGCTGCACCCCACATTACAAGGTTAAGGTCTTGTTTTGTACAAAAATATGTTTCATAAGGGTTCCATCACCTTATTTTATTACACTTTAGCTTATTTATAATAGGTAGGTAATAAAATAAGGTGATGAAACCCTTATGAAACATATTTTTGTACATAACAAGACCTTAACCTTGTCATGAGGTAGGTATCTACTCCAAAGATATTAAAACTTGAACTGTAAGGCCTATATAAAGTAATCGACGCATTTTAATTTAAACATGTTGCTACCTGAATTGAGTAAGGTATAACTCTTAATTGCTTTTTAATCCTGAATATTACTGAAGATCTAACAAGTAAAAAGTCTTTTAAAAAAAGCCCAATTTTCAAATAAACATTTTGTGATTTTAAAGTTCTCATAAAAAATATCTGGCCCAAATGTTAAAAAACTGGTTTATGGTTTTAACCACTTAATATACAGTTTGAATAAATTGTTATCGAAATTAGTAAATAATCTAAATATTTTAAGAATAATTTTACATGTTATGATGTGACCTCACAATTGCTAGAAACACATTAAAATGATCAATTTTTTAAACCAAGTAAGTAAATGATAGTTTAAAAACAATTAAGTACATTTATAAATAGTCATTGGTTCCTACTATGTTGTGTTATTTTTGAAGTAGTAAACATATAGATCATATAGATAAACAAATAGAAAAACATATAGATATGTTCCTAAGTATTATGTCATAGACAGAATATTTTTAATTACTCTATAATAAAAGATACCAATGAAGCTGAGAGTCCACACATTATTGCTATTTTTGTATTTGATAACAACTTTTATAATTAATAGTAGATATTGTTGTTTGAGTATTGAGTATTAAATGACTAATAAAGTGAAATACATAATGTGTTATCGCCTTATTCGACTTATATTATAAATTCAAGTTTGTATTTATTCGTTGCTTCATTATGCTTAAACAGATTTTGGATGAAATTTAGTATGGCAGTAGCTTATAACCTTGATTAACATCGGATACTTTTTAGCCCCTGGTAATACTGCGGGATGCAGCTAGTTTTCTATTTTTTTATAAAATGTATGAAGATGAGGCGTAGTACAATGATACCCATTTAATTGTGTTAAATATTTGTCGCACCAATGGTATTGTAACCTCGTGCCTCGATAATTTCATTGCTGCGCGGTCGTACCGAGCGCGTATGTTTTTGAGAGTCACATACAGGCCCAAGCATGCTACGATGAGAGTTGTTATTAAATATACTGTGACGCAAGATTCGGATCACGGCCTGTAGATTTTTTACAATTGGTATGTGTGCGGCTCGTTGAAAGAATTATGAACAACAAGGTATGGATAGTAAAGTCATTACAATGTATGTCTATTTGAATTTTATTGACTGTCTTAACTCAATAGTATTTGTGGTACCGATTTAAATAATAAACTCAAAACAACACTATTTATAGACTACATATGTATATAATCGAATTCAGGATGCCTAGATTAGCTGTTCTTGTTAGACTAGTTTCTTTTGCGGTTACATTATGCTCTACTAGCCTTCAGTTTGATTCCGATTGCAGCTACGACCAGTCTTTAGATAGGTATATAAAGACCTAACATAGGTAGAGACTACATAGATACTTATATTAAAACATTTTTAATAAACTTTTTGTATTGCAGGTGAAACTGATTGGCCCAAAGAACGACCCCCCAACAGTTGTGCAGGAAAAAGTTCTCAGTCTAATCCAGTGCTGGGCTGACGCATTCCAGAATCAGCCAGATTTACAGGTAAACATGCAGTAAATGTTGCTAGGATTTAGTAATGGATTGTACAATTTCTGCGCGTCGCAATTCACCCATCGAATGTTCCTGCGATGACGGCGCACTACATTTTTTTTTTTTTCGCGACGCAACGCAATGCTCCTCCTATCTGTGTTGGGTCTTAGGTTTGTGCTCTGATTTTTCGTGAACTGTCTGGTTTTTGTTCCTGCTAATTACTGTACGTATACCTACTTATTTACTCTTTACCTGTAATTTAGTAAAATGAAATTATATTAAAAATTGTATTTTTACAATGAAGATGATTAAAGGTAATATTTATTTCAGGGTGTTGTTCAAATATACAACGAGCTAAAAACAAAGGGCGTCGAGTTTCCGATGACAGATCTTGATGCAATGGCTCCCATTTTCACACCGCAACGTGTAAGTGACTATTCAGGTCTATCTTAGTGTAAAGCGGCGGCTTGTGTCATAATATATGTTGTGGATTTAGGTTTGACAAAGGTTTCTGACACTCCTGTGGCCAATCTCACTAAATATAAGAATTACTTATATAACTTTTTATCGGGCATATAAAGTTAAGATTCTCCTAAGGAGAGGCTTAAGGTTCGTATAATAAAATGTAGGTTGGAGCTAGCTAGGAGTAGATTAAATTAGTTTATTAAAGCAAGGAAGTTATATTAGTTTTGGGGGCTGAGCTACCCACGTCCGTAGGAGTGTACTTTATTCTGATTCCCTACACGTGGTCCCCGGGTAGTGCTAACCGGGTAGCAAATTCTGGTGGGAGGCTTCGGCCGTGGCTAGTTACCACCCACCGGACCAAGCCATGCCGTGAAATGACCTAGTCGTGTTTCGGGATGTAGTCCGGTGCAACTGTTCCGAAGACGGGTCTGAGCAGTAGCGCACTTGTAGCGCCTCACTCAACTGCCGTCTTTGTACTTCTTTATCCTACAAAACTTCAAGACTAGAGTGAATAAGTATCTCATAGGTCGTCGTGCTCTATCTTAGACCACAACGTCGCTTAACATCAGGCGAGTTGGTGGTCAAACGCCGACACTAAATTAAAAAAAAAAACTTAGGCAATTCTTATATTTAGTGCAAGTGGCCACTGGTGTTGCGAGTATTCACGACGATAGCTGCGGATCATGAGATAAATTATATATTATATATTTGCATGATAATCACTTTTGTAGTACTAAAAATCCCAAACATTACTTTTCAAGTTCAGTTTTAGGCGCAACACTGCTGTGATTGATTGGCTCGTCAATCAATCAACCACAATCATCATGGGAATGCGTAACCGTGGTATGCTATCATATCGATACAATGCATCTTTATTGCACACCAAAAATACATAACATATCGTCACGCCTTTTCCCCGAGGGGGCTGGCAGAGGTGTAGAACACCCGCACTTCGGCGAACGATATTCAGACCCTAATGTGACAGGGGGCGAGCCTGTCGCCACACACTGGGCTCCAATAACGTAGCAGATGACGTACATTCCACAAATACAAAAAAAAAAAGAAAACATAAAATAACATTCGGCAGTACAAGGGCGGCCTTATCGCCTATAGCGATTTGTTCCAGGCAACCTTTCGATGGACAGAACAGAACTAATTATTAAAAACATGTCACGTGTTGTATTTGCATCATTCATTATGTGATGTATTTGCAGAGTGTGCCGGACGGCGTGGAGCAGCCGGTGGTGGGGTCGCCGCAGCGCGCGCCGCCCGTGTCTCCCTCGCGGGCCCAGGAACCAGCCGCTAACGTAAGTACTCTTTACATTCATTTCACTACCAAATCGTGAATGCTAGCACGGACTTCTAAACTCACGGTTTAGTTGATTGAATCAGGCGTTACTTTGCGGAAGTGCATCTTCAAACTTGTTACTTGGACCATATCTAGTGTAATTCCGCTTTAACGTCGCATTAAGTACATCAAGGAATATGAATTTTTTAATTCTATTTTTTATTTTGAAATTAAAAAAAAAAAAACAAATTTAATGAAATTTACTAGAAAAATTATACAAATTGCTATTTGAATCTAATTTTAAACGTTATACAATTTAATATTTCAACTAACGAATTTACATATAATTATATGTGAGTTATTCTATCTGTTAAGTTAGATCGAACTGCACACGGTGTGCAAATTTGATTGAAATCGGTTAAGTAGTTTAGGAGTCTATAGCGGACAAACAACGTGCTACGTAATTTATATATATTAAGATGTGTTGATATAGCTTAAAAGTTTATTGTGTCATCCTTGTCCCCAGCCGTCAGTGACAGCGTTGTCAGAGAGCCAGAGCAACAAGCTGCGCGCCGACCTGAGCGTGGTGGAGGGCAACATGAGCGTCATGAGCGACATGCTCAACGAGCTCACCGCGCAGCCGCACACCGCGCACCACGACTCGGACATTGAGCTGCTCAACGTGAGTATTGTGACAACGTGAGCGTCATGCTCAACGAGCTCACCGCGCAGTGTGGCTGTGCTGGAATGAACACAGTGTTGTTGTTACGCAGGCACGACTTGGGCGATCGTTGTCTTGTATGAGTGTTTTATAAACTGTTTTTTACCAAATATCTAGTGTATTTCCGCTCCAACATCGCATCAAGTATATCCAGGAGTGTTCCTGTGTCCGACGCCTGTGCTTCACAGTGTCGCGTTGTGTCGCAGGACCTAATTGACACGCTGCCCGCAACGACTCAGGCGTGAGTTGCCTTGTTTGAATGTCTCGTAAATTGTTTCTTTAACAAATCGTTAGTGTATTTCCGCTCTAACGTCGCATAAAGTTCACCAATGAATGTGCCTGTATCCGACGGGTGTGCTACACAGTGTCGTGTTGCTTCGCTGGTCGCAGAACCTAGCGGATACGTTGCGCGCCGCATCTAGGCATGTGTTGTCTTGTTCGAGTGCCTCGTAAACTGTGTCCTTACTAAATCTCTAGTGTATTTCCGCTCTAACGTCGCAATAAGTACACCAGGTAGTGTGCCTGTGTTTGACGCTTCTGCTACACAGTGTTGTATCGTGTCGCAGGACCTAGCGGAGACGTTGCGCGCCACAACTAGGGCATGTGTTGTCTTGTTCTAGTGCATCGTAAACTGTGTCTTTACTAAATCTCTAGTGTATTTCCGCTCTAACGTCGCAAAAAGTCCACAAAGAATTGTGACTGTGTCCGACGCCTGTGCTAAACAGTGTCGCGTTGTGTCGCAGGACCTAGTCGACACGCTGCGCGCCACGACTCAGGCGTGAGTTGCCTTGTTTCAAAGTCTCGTAAATTGTTTCTTTAACAAATCGTTACTGTATTTCCGCTTCAACGTCGCATTAAGTACACCAACGAGTGTGCCTGTATCCGACGCGTGTGCTACACAGTGTCGTGTTGCTTCGCTGGTCGCAGAACCTAGCAGATGCGTTGCGGGCGACGGCTCGGGCGTGTGTAGCCTCGTTCGTATGTCTCGTAAACTGTGTCTTTACTAAATCTCTAGTGTATTTCCGCTGTAACGTCGCATAAAGTCAGCCCGTGTCCGATTGTTGCGTCGCTGGCCGCAGGAGCTGGCGGACACGCTGCGCGCGATGCAGAGCCGCACGGCGGAGCTGGCGGGGCGGCTGGCCGGCGAGTCCCCGCTCACGGGCGCGCTGCTGCACGTCAACGACGCGCTCAACAACCTGCTGCTGCGCCACGCCCGCTTCATCAACAACAGGTCCACACACGCTACTTACTTTCTCTACTCACTATCCACACCTCAGATCAACCTACAGAATAAGATGGCGCACGGCGTATGATCTAAGTGAAGCCAAAAACTACGCTACTATCGTATAGGTACACAACACTCATTGACGCAAAAAAACTACGCTACTCGCTTGGTCATTCTTGCCTCGACATCATGTGCATTGGTGCATGGTATAATTTCGTGTACTTAAATATACATAATGCATTTTTTTTTTTTTTTTATAATTTATTCATGACCATGGATACTCGTCCTTCAGTCGGATTCTTAGTAATATTTTTTCCTTCAGTAACAGATGATGGGATGATGATGATGAGGTGATGATGAAGACGATGAATCCCTCCCCTTTTCCCATTCCAGTAAAGTTATGGATACTTTACTGAAACTTTAAGTGAAGTTTTGTAGAGAACACGAAAAATCGCGTTTCGCGATGTTTGTATCATTTGCCCACACTCGTGCACGTTGACGAACCGGTAAACGTTAATAATCCACCATTATTACAATTTAACACTCGAAGAATCACAAGTTTTAGAAAATAATACAAAAACACGACACCATCTTTTCGGTTCCCGCCAAAACTCATACATAATGCATTTATAAAAGTGTGGCCAGGACTACATTTTGAGGTTCTTATTAAAATCTGTGCAGTATTTTTACAAGTCAATTTTGAAAAAGTCGTAACATTAAACTCTTACCAAAATGTGTAGTTTTAAAATATTAAATCTCCTAAGGTTGTAAATTTGAACGGAAATGGCTAACGTAGAGTTTGGGAATTAATATTAGTTTTCGTGCAATTGTAAATGTTTTTCATGGCAACATTACCACGCACGTACATTGAAAAAGAAGTGGCTTCAGCGAGATATAACGCAGTGTTCCATCTTTTCCTCTAGTTTGATCTGAGATCTACACTAATATTATAAAGAGGAGAGATTTGTATTTTGTATGTTTGCAACGAATAAACTCAAAGCTACTACAAATATCTAATTAAGTATGTTTTTAAAAATATCTAAGGATGTATATCAGTCTCTGGCAGCCATAGTACAAGCTTTGCTTAGTTTGGGGTCAGGCGACTGTGTGTGCAAGTGTCCCTAATTTATTTATTTATATACTGGTTCAATTTCAAAAATGATTTCACCTTTAGAAAGCTATATTATATCTGAGTGACAAAGGCTACGAGCGCAGCCGCGAACAAAAGAGCTAGTCACACTAAAACAATAAAGGCGAAAGTTTGTAAGTATGTGTGTAAGTGTGTATGTTTGTTAGTTCTTCACGCTCAAACGGCTGCACCAATTTTAATGAAATTTGGTATGGAGATAGCTGACACTTGGAGGTAGCTGACACTCGATTAATACATAGGCTACTTTTTATTCCGTTAAATCTAACTGTTCCAGTGGGATACAAAATGTGTCCAAAACGTATAAATCTCTATAGTTATACACACGTACAAATTTTATTAATCTCGGTGTTAAGACAGTGATAGCCAATGACGATCCCTAAAACAAGCAAACAGACATATTTTAATGAATAATACCATAAAGGCGAAAAATTTTGTGTTATTTGTTTTTCTAATCTATACTTTAAAGCGCAATAAAAATACTTTTTTTTTCAATACAATGTTCGTGTTCTAGAAATGCCGCAACAGGTGGCGCCACTCCCTCAGCCATCCTGGGAGCTGCTATGGGCATCCCCGGGACCAACACTCCACGTGAGTAGCCAACAATAAACCTAATGCGCCTCTACTTAAAGTCTACTTCATTATGTACTGCGCTTCGTTGTGTTTTGATTTCATTAATTTTAACCTATAGTATAAAAAGTAATACAATCACATCAATTCACATCTAGTACTAGTATTATAAATTCAAAAGTAGCTCTGTCTGTCTAAACGGCTGAACGGATCTTGATGAAATTTGACATTTAGTTACAGTTTATCACTAGGAAGGTTTTTGAATACTGTTTTCTGAATAAACGCCAACGAAGTCGCGAAGTTGCCAGCTAGTTTGGAATAAAATAATTTCATTTCGTTCCATTGCCATATGGAAATAATTGTAAATTATGATTATGTTGCATAAAATATTTCAAAAAGCGATGGCAGCCTAGTTGGGAAAAGGCCCGCCTCTCAAACCAGAGGGAGCGGGTTCGAACCCAGCGGACGGCACGCACAAATTTGTTCATTGTGTGAGCATATGTGCGTATTTGTATGTCATCTGCTACATGACTGGAGGCTGGTGTATGGCGACAGGCTCGCCCCCTGTCTCATTTGGGACTGAATATCGTCCGGCGACGTGTGGGTGTTGTCTCACCTCTGCCAGTCCCTTCGGGGGAAAGGCGTGACGATATGTTGAGATACGTGAGATGCGACCTGTAGGAGGACAGACGACGGCCGGACGGACATACGAAAGCATTTTCGCGACAGCTTTAACTCTTAGAGCCACTAGATATAAATACAACAAAGTCATTGAACGAGTAGCTAAGAATAATATAATTTATCTGTTACAGCGAAGAAGCCTGAAGACGACGCGCTCATTGATCTCAGCGACGATGTACCTGATATTGCTAAACTCAGTAAGTATATTAATTAATTATTATCATTAGGCTAAATTAGTGCTGTTCAAACCTCGTGAGTAAAAAAAATAAATAAATAAATATATGTACTTATGTATTATTTTTTATATTATCATATCTTTAGATAATAAAACAAGTAATGTTTAAAAAAAATGTAATTGAAACCAAATAAAAGTACATTCCTCAATAATTAATAATTTCAACAAAATGTGGGAACCGTACGTTTGTGTATGCAGTAGTGTGCCACGTTTTCGACGGATCGGCTAATTACCTATTAATTACTATTTTATTTACTATGCTTGAGGCTCTAGCTAGAGTCTGTTGAGCGGCGGGCTAGGAGGCGACGAAAAGCTAGTCGCTACGAGACTTCTGAGCCTTGAACATCGACGTAAAGTGGCGTGTTTGGCTATTTTCTACAGGTTGCATTTCGACGAGTGTGCGTTGGAACTGCATGACCTAATCCCTTCTTCCCCTTTTTACAGAAGAAGAAGTCGGAATACGTACCATCCCTACTAAGTCGACATTACACCAACTCGTACTAAACGATTTGCCTCCACCTTTTTAATACGAACCGCTAGGGAATGGAACACCTTGCCATCGTCTATATTCCCGACTAACTACGACCTGGGTATCTTCAAGGCTGGAGTGAATAAGTACCTTCTAGGTCGTCGTGCTCCATCTTAGACCACAACATCGCTTAACATCAGGCGAGTTGAACGCCAACGTCAAACGTCATACATAAAAAAAATTACACGCGAGTATGCAACGTCCGTCTATCCCTGAAACCGCGAGCCAAGAGAGCCAGCGAAGTGTGTCCTTGCTCGTGTCCTAACACTCTGAAGTTAGCTGCTTCCTAAAGTCAGGTTCTTGGGTGACTATGCTAAGAATATATTATTATGTATGTGTGTTATAGCCTAGTTGGGACAAGGCCCGCCTCTCAAGCCAGAGGGAGCGGGTTCGAACCCAGCCGACGGCACGCACCAATTTGTTAATTGTGTGAGCATATGTGCGTATTGTGTCATCTGCTACATGACTGGAGCCCGGTGTATGGCGACAGGCTCGCCCCCTGTCACATTTGGGACTGCATATCGTTCGGCGAAGTGTAGGTGTTGTAATACACCTCTGCCAGCCCCCTCTGTGGCAAGGCGTGACGATATGTAATTGTGTATTTATAATTACAGCTGTAAAAGACTCTCAGCCGGACAAGTCTCCGAGCGGCTCGAAGGACGAGTTTGACATGTTCGCGCAGAGCAGGAACCTCACTTACGAGACCGCCAAGAATGGGTCAGTTTAAACTTAATTAAAGCTTTCTTCCTTTAAATTCCTTAAAAAGTTCCTTTTTACTTGTTTACGCAGAAAAACGAGAATATTTTTTGGGTATAGGTATACTCTTGTTGCTTTTGTTACATGTAGCCTAAATCGGTTGTTGATGCAAATCTTTAAAATAAGACCTTGATTTAAAAGTTTTTATGGCTAATTTTCATTGGTCGGTTGAACTCGCATGCGAGAACTGCTTTTTTAGTCTATAGGTGCCCGCATGCGAGATGCAAAAGATTTTCTGTTTACGCATATCTCAGTTCGTTTCTAAGAATGTAAAAGTAAAAAATCCTTTATTACACTTAATTTCAATTAATTAATTAAAAATGTCCATTGTTACATAGTGCAGTCATGTGTAGATGTCGCCTCCTTGGCGTAGGCCTCCCCCAGTTTTGTCCAGTGTTTTCTGTATTCCCAGTCTTTGGTTAAAGATGTCTTCCCAGCGTCTATGTGGTCTTCCTCTGTTTCTCTTTTCTCCTCTCGGTACTTCTAAGAATGTAAGCAGTTGTAAATCAGTAAAACGGTACGACTTTTGGACTTTTGGACAGCATCAATCCGACCTTTAAACAGAACGATGGATTTCGTTTGCCGTTTGCGGGGAATACCCGCCTTTTGGATATCGACGAGGTACATTCAGTAGTAGTTATGACTCCCCCGAATGCATAATAAAACTGCTTTATCGACCAATGAAAGTAAGCCATTACTGTAAAGTGATATTTCAAGTCAAAAATTATTTAGACTATCAAATTCAGCTAGGTTTGTATTAAGCATTTTGGTAGGTATTAAGAATGTTATTATTTTATAATTTAGTGGTAGCAGCTACGCCGATAATCTTGAGGATCAGACAACTAACGGACTCGCCTCCGCCGCCAGCCAGCGCGCCACGCAAGGACAACCTTTGGTATGATGGCAACATTTTTTTTTATATGAAAGTCTTTTAATTTTTTTGGTGATGATTTTAGGAAAGGAAGAAACTTTTTGATCGAGAATGGATAGAAAAACAGATTGCTCTAAAGCCTGATTTTCAATTTGATTAGTGCGAGTTCCCATACAAGGTGTTACAAAAACCCTGTAGTATCCGCGGCATTGTGCTAGTTTAAATTAAATATTGACTCTAAAAATTTTAAACACACATCGTGCTCCGCCCTCCTAAAAGCGCGAACGCAGACACTACATATAATTGCGTCAATTTTGTTTGTAAACTATTCGCGTTGTGCCGCTACTTTCTTAGAATAAAAGCCGCGAACATATTTGTTAACATTTTTGTAAAATTTCCTTTTTTTTCTTGTGTTCTTAAATCGACGCTCTTGCTAATTTTAACGTGTTTTTTTCTTGGTATTTTAGCATGAAGCCCTATTCAATTATACAACAGGGTTTTTGTAACATGCAGTATATTTTCGACATTTTCTACTAAGCGCTAAAAGAAAATGTACAAACTAGCATTAATCAAAGTGTAACAAGGCCTTTACAGACGGGTCTGCGGGACTGACCCAGCGCCTTATTGGCTATTTCCAAATAACGCCTGAAACCACCTAGAAATGAGCCAATGAAAGTCATTTTTTTACGTGTGTTTCTCGTGTTTTGGTGTTGGCATGTTTTTTTTTATTGCCCATAGGTGATATATTTTTAAGTATTTAAGCTGTGTAGTATTTATATTAATACCTTAGAAAAGGAATATGTTCTACTCAGTTCATCTAATTTTTTAATCGATTTTAGGGATATTGAACTGCTATATTCCATTTATAGTTTGGAATTTTAGTATATATACTATATAGTAATAGTTTTTTTATGGATCTATGGTTTGGTTCTTTACTATATGTATTTAGTGGTATGATTTGGTTGTTTTATATTTATTTTGTTTTATAATTTTATTTTCGACAGCCGACGGGAATGGATCAGAGAGAGATCGATGAGATTGCCGCTTGGCTTGCTCAGGAGAAGGTGTGTGGTTTTATGCTTTTATTTTGTTTTCACTTACACCCACATGTTAACATTTACCCGTTAAGATAGAATACTTACAGAGTCACAATCTAAAAGTAACAACAGTCAAAAATCGTTCTAGCCTCGTTATTACGTATAGGCCGATTTAAACTTAATGGGCTGTGAAGTTAGGCGCGAAGTCTTTTGATTTTTTTGGTGATGTTTTTAGGAAGTCAGAAAAGATTTTGAACGAGAATGGATAGCAAAACAGACGCTCTAAAGCCTGATTCACACTTTGATAAGTGTGAGTTCACATACATTTTCGACATTTTCTACTAGGCGCAAGAAGAATTCGCAGTAGCAGTAGCGAAGACGAAAGTACGGGTCAAAGGTCAGAGAGGTAAAGCGCCGCAAAGTCTCGCTTGCGGCGCATTTCACAGCCCCCATTAAGTTTGAATCAGTCTTTACCTAGACATCATCTAGACGTCGCATTAGCTTCCAATTTAGACCACACTAGCTTCCAATTTAGACCACACTAGCTTTCAAT
Organism: Peribatodes rhomboidaria; assembly: GCA_911728515.1. Lineage (NCBI taxonomy): Eukaryota > Metazoa > Arthropoda > Insecta > Lepidoptera > Geometridae > Peribatodes > Peribatodes rhomboidaria. Next base: position 11,491,762 of record OU452179.1, on the reverse strand, counting down.
TTAGACCACACTAGCTTCCAATTTAGACCACACTAGCTTCCAATTTAGACCACACCAGCTTCCAATTTAGACCACACTAGCTTTTAATTTAGACCACACTAGCTTCCAATTTAGACCACACTAGCTTTCAATTTAGACCACACTAGCTTCCAATTTAGACCACACTAGCTTTCAATTTAGACCACACTAGCTTCCAATTTAGACCACACTAGCTTCCAATTTAGACCACACCAGCTTTCAATTTAGACCACACTAGCTTTCAATTTAGACCACACTAGCTTCCAATTTAGACCACACTAGCTTCCAATTTAGACCACACTAGCTTCCAATTTAGACATCATCTCGCTAGTATTATTCGGGCAGTTTATTACCGAACACTAGCATCCCGAAGTGTTGTACTCGGATCGCGGTTGGCTTACTACTAACCTAAAAATCGGCGGTTTTGATGCGGACATTTTTGTTGTACGTTTGTGACTCTCTGTATTCTATCAATGCATTTACCACGTATTTTTCTTTGTTTTATCATTTGTAGTGTTTCCACTTCATTAAGTTCTATTGAAATATTTTTACTTTATTTTCTCATTTTACATTTACATTTAAACCGAAAATGTAAACGCTTCTGCTGCTATACTGGTTACTCTGACAGAACCAGGCTATCACTGTTTCGAATAGCATTTTTTTATGGAACTTGCATGTTCTCGGTCTCTTTTTAGTAGAAGGAGCGATAGACAGTTGTTAGGCTCTGAGCACGTTGAAAAGGAAATACTTTCGTATGAAAACCACATTTGATTTGTATTTTTGTAGTTTTGTATGTTTGTAACGAATTAATTCTAAAACTACTGGTCAGATTTCAAAAATTATTCTACCAATAGAAAGCTAGAAACACATAGATAAACACGTGCACAAATTGTTCATATGTGGTGCACAAATTGTTCATATGTGCACACCACAAATACGTACACAAAAAGGTGGAGTTATAATATTAGTATGATAATGTTACTCGTAACGGCTCAATCATGAATGTAGTGTAGGTCGGTGTCTGCAGTGAGACATAAAAGACTAAAGATGGATTCAAACAGAACGGAAAAATCCTAGCGCACTTTGAAAAATGCACCATATCACCATAGTCTAAAATAGAAAATCGCACAATATCGAGGCGACCCTGACTTCTCTGTTGAAATTATACGATTTTACATTTTGGGTTATGGTGATATGGTTCATTTGTCAATGACGTCAAATATTGTTGAAACATTTAACCGTTCGGTCTGAATCGACTGCTGCGTTTCCTCTGAGGCAGAGTTGAGCGGAGCGGTGCTGTCCAATCACAATGCTTCCACTGAAATGCAGCGGAGAGTTCGAGCACTGTGATTGGTCAGTTATATTCCGCACCGCCTCACTGGAAACGCAGGCTTAAAAAACAAGGCCTAGCATTCCGGGAGCAAACACGTAATGACGTTACTCGTCATCCGTCTCTTTCGAACTATTCGTAAATGACTTCGGTCTTGCTCGTGCATCGATTGACGTCACTACGTGTTGCCCACGTGACCGCACGCACCTGGCGGAGTATATTACTATATAATAAACGTTCCTCGTCCAGGCGGCGTCAGAGAACCCCGCAACGCAAGAGAGCGTGACTTCCAGCGACTTTGAAGCGTTCCTGCTGTCCCGCGCCGCCGCCGCGGACAGCCTGCCGAGCAGCGCCGGCGACATGCTGTCGGGCAGCGCCAGCGCCGGCGACTCGGCCGCGGCGCCCGCCGCACGCCACCGCCAGATCAAGAAGGAGGAACAGGACTCCATGTTCGCGCTCTGAATGGTATCGACAGCACTAGCGCGCGTGTGGTGGAAATAATGAAACTTTAAAGTCTCGTTTGGGTTGCTTTTACTAAAGTATTTTTTGGGTTTTTTTTCGTGTGATAGGCGTTTGATCTACTCATTTGGTGGTTGCGGACTCGATGATCGCGTCTGAGCTGATTTACGTTTATCGACTAAGTGAGTGAAGCGTCTCTGTTTCAGTTTCGACACAAGTGCTTTCGTGTGTCCGAATTCTGTCCGGATCTTTGTCTTTCTCTGCAGGTCGTATTTCTTAACCGATTCTCTTGAAATTTTGTAAGTTCGATAATTATAAAGTTTTTTTTTTGTTGTTGGAAGTTTTTCAATTATTTTGTTTTAATTTCGAATATTTTTAGTTGTTCAAAAATATTTAAAAAAAACTGTCTAGTTATCAAACCTGCTTACAAAATTTCACGAGAATCAGTTCAGGAATGCAACCTAAAGAGGAGGACAAACGCCGGCCGCGAGGTACACAACTCACAGAGCCACTGGTTTTATTGACATCAAATTTTGTGCTCTCACTAGCGAGCCGAAACTGTAATCGTTGCGCTAAATTGGGCACATCAAGTAAGGGCGTACATTTAAGAACCCGGTTTTTCTATTACATTATTTAAATCACAGAAGTATTTAAAAATTTAATTAAAACACATTCCATAGTCACTATGGAACCAGTCCATAGTCACACTCAGCATAAAACAGTAAAAAATGACTAAAAAGTAAATTAATTTCTTGCAACATAAAAATAAAATTACACAGAAATTCACGATTAGTTAATAAAGTCATCAAACATGTAAAGCATATCATGTACCAAACTTAACTGGAGCCCGGTGTATTGCGACAGGCTCGCCCCTTGTCACATTTGGGACTGAATATCGTCCGGCGAAGTGTGGGTGTTGTATTACACCTCTGCCAGCCCCCTCGGGGGAAAGGCGTGACGATATGTATGTCATATCAAACTTATATGATCGCGAGCGTTCCAAGCTAGTTTTGCCAGTTTTTGCTTCGTAGTCGGATTATACATGGTTATTTGTAACTTACCAAAAACCTCTTAAGGATTCATTGTACTCATCAATACAAACAACTTTTACTATGAGGCGAACTCAAAAAACGCAAAAAAAAAAAAACAGCTGTTCCATACATTTTGTCTCAGGCCAATGAACTGTTTGTATGGAACAGCTGTTTTTTTCTCGCGTTTTCAGTATTGGCTTCATAGTAAAAGTTGTTCATATTGAAGAGTACAATGAACCCTTAAGAGGTTTTTGGTAAGTTACAAATAACTATGTATACGGCATTGTGCTTTAAGCCATTGCTTAGGAATCTATGTGTTAACAGCGAGTACCTATAATGAGTAGCCAGATTACAGAAGAACGTTAGTCTACTTACAGTGAATCATGTCGAAAACTACCTGCCTGATGTTAATGAAACTTTGCATGTCAAAAATCATTTGTATGTCTATATGTACTAAATCTTTAGCGTTTCAGTTCAATCCTGAAGGTTTAAAGTTGAGTAAATTGAAACGAAACGAAACGAAAAACTTGCTTCCTTATTTCCACCACACAGTAAAATGTATTTACAAGCAAATTATCAAGTATACCTAGCTGATAGATATATTGTTGTTTTTGCATCGAATTTTTCGTGTTTTCTTTTGATGCAGTCAATATGTAAACAATTATGCCGTTTGGTGCCTGGCCTTTATACAGGTTTGTCTAAATACTGCATAAAAGCTTTTATACATGTTTGTATACCGGGTGTAAGGAGACCGTTCTCGAAGCCGAAACGCCGTTATTATACTATCTATACACAACCCGAAACCACTAACTATTAGCCATATAACTGTTATTTTAAACTTTTAGAAATTTGCAAACCAGCAATGTAACGCGTTTATATCGCGGGGGCCAATGGTCGGCGCCAGTACCTACGGAAAGTGCGACGACGCGCCGCCGCGGGCCGCGCGCGCGCCGAGACAGCGGAGGGCGCGGGCGGCGCGGCACCTAGGTCGCGACCGCGCGCAGCTGTGTGCGGGCGTTCACCTCTAGCGTCAGCTGTTAGGCAAAATGTATTAGACTGCCGTTAGGGTACATTTTTTTTTTTTTCTGTCTTTTTTTCGCGTTTTTTTTAGTCGCCTTGTATTAGTAATCCCCACCACTATTCCCAGTTTTCGTTTTCGAGAACGGTCTCCTTACACCCGGTAGATACTGCATAATATTTGACAGGAGATTTCAGTTGGGCAACTACCGGATATATACTTAGTGAGGAGTTTGAGGATGTTTGAAAAAGAGGACTAGTTCGAGTGAACAATCCGCTTCAAAACGAAAAACACTGCCTCGGTGGCTCAGTTGGCAGTGAACCTGCCTTCTGAGCTTGGGGGCGTGGGTTCGATTCCCACTTAGGGCAAACATTTATGTGATGAACATTTGTGTCTGTTCTATGTCTGGGTGTTAATATGTATTTAAAAATATCTAAGTATGTATATCAGTATCTGGCAGCCATAGTACAAGCTTTGCTTAATTTGGGGTCAGGCGACCGTGTGTGGAAGTGTCCCGAATTTATTTATTATTTACTTTAATTGTTCACATCAGAAATAAAAAAAAGATATAAAAGAGAAGAATATTACATAAACTATAGTGTAACAACTGGCAGCATTATCACTAAAAGCGATCTCTTCCAAGCAGAGGATACGACGAATAAGTATGGGGTGGGGTGTGAAAAGTATGTGATTGAATAGTGTATACAGTAAGGCCAGCATGATTGAAGATTACTTGTGTTCCCCGACTAAATCCCATTTTTTAAACATCCTTACCTACTATTTATTGTGGAAAGCAGCTACAGTCTGCTTTTTGTTGTTGACAGATTTTGTATTTTTTCAGTACATGTAATCAAATCTTCCTGTATAAAAATATTGTGCATAGTAATGGAATGACTTTAGTTGTTAATATTGGATTTAAGCTGACTATTGAAATTGCATAGTTATCATAGGGATAGAATATAAATTGAAATCCGATTTGATTTGTTTCGTTTATCGACTTATGGTTACAGTATTACAAACAGTGGAGAATTTACTGAGAGAAAGAATGACCCGCAATAAACAATAGTCTATGGCAGCGGTCGGCAACCCGCGGCCCGCGGGCCACATGCGGCCCTCGGCTCCTTGCGGGCCCGCGAGTGTTTAGTAATTAAATTAAAAAATCGGGACATTTTGCTCACACGGTCGTCTGGCCTCAAACTAAGCAAGGCTTTTACTATAGCTGCCAGAGACAGATACACATTGATTTTTAGTAATTTTAGTTTTTTTTTAACAAGTGCGGCCCGTCTCTTGCTTATTTTGCCACTGTGCGGCCCTTGCCTGCCAAAATGTTGCCGACTGCTGGTCTAAGGATTTTGTTTCACCTGTAATTTTGTTCACGTGCTTATCTTATCTTGCTTATCTTATCTTACGTCTTATCTTGCCAATTTTGCACCAGTTGCCCTCTCAAATCAGAAACCTGCTCATAGCCTATTGTCTCTGGGGAAAAATATAATCAATTTTGACTTGATGAATATATTTGCGACATTACATGATATTACGTGTCAGAAAAGCAAACGTGCAAATTATTTTAAATTCTTTCTAAAGATGACTAAACACAGTGCCGGATTAACCACATAGCAAGAGTAGCAATTGCTACGGGCCCCGCACGAAAGGGGCCTAGCATATTTAAACCCACTCACCCCTGCCTGAGCGTAGTTTTTTGAGTGAAACTTACTAAGATTATTTAAACCCACTCACCCCTGCCTGAGCGTAGTTTTTTGAGTGAAACTTACTAAGATGTGTTATCAGTGCCGGATCAGCCACATAGCAGAACGCAGCAAATGCTACGGCCCTTGCGTCTAAAACGAAAACTAAAAAAGCCCTATACCAAACAACTATTCTCAAAGTAGACACGCGACGCCAAATTTCCCAAAATAGAGGAAAAAAAGCGCTGATCATACTTGGCAACACTACAATACTTTCAGGGGAAATTGGGTGTTTTGGTGGGATACTAAGTACTCAAGGGCCCCTTACCATTTGCTACGGGCCCCGCGCTCGCTTAATCCGGCACTGACTAAACACCATTTTAAATCTATTGCCCGTATTGTATTGTCGAGTTTTTATCATTATTTATCTACTGTTTATCTGTTTCAAATGTAAAACAGTTTCAATAGTTTACGTACGATGTACATTATCCTTGTATTGCATTAGCCGTAAGATACATTAGGTAGATTCTTCTAATATATTATAAATCGCGTAGACTTACCACGGGAGCATTTATAACATTGCCGTTTTATTCGGAGTAATTCTAAAATACTAATATGTATTAAAAGTATTCGAGAGATTGTTGAAAGGGTCGTGATTGTGATAGTATTGATTTTTAAATATTATATAACGATTTGTTCTTTTTACATTTATTAACACTAAATTTGGGACAAGAAAAATCACAATAATTACACACACTTATTTTTTATTCTTATGCATGTTTCTGCACACAAATATTTTATACTCTTTTACTTTTTTATGTATAGACGTTTGTCTGTTATTTCCCGAATGTTCTTTAAAAATCATGAAACCTAGATGTGTTTTTATTTTGAGATTTAAAAATAATTACCCTCTCATTTTTTCACCACTGTATCGTTTAGGAAAAGAGACCCCCCCAACTTTGTATGACTGATATTGTGTATCATGTGGATGACTGATATTGTTTTAACCGACTTCAATTAAGTTTCCATGTATAATAAAAGAACCTCCTGTTCTCAAGTTCCCATTAAATATCCAACGTTATGTGGTGCACCAATGAACTGAACTAGACATTGTCTACTAGAGTCGAACACTCTAGTTTCTAGTACTAGATGGTAAGGCAGCTTACAAGCACGAAATATAGAATAACACTAACATAGTTACCCTTAACTTTAACCCCACGGTACCAAAGTAAGTTTTGTTTTACTAACCCAAAATCAGACGAAATAGTAAGTACCTGTTCAATATTTTTTTACGAAATGAAATGAGCGATAAAGGAAGTTTTATCTTATCAATAGCATCTGATTGTTACTGCTAGTTTTTTAAAGACACTTTGCCTGTATGGTTTATTTAACACTAGCGACCCGCCCCGGCTTTGCATTTAGCTTCCGTGAAAAATTGTGAAAAGCGCTTTAAAATTAGTTGCGTGTTGTAGGAGCTAGCGGATATAAAGACACGCGGAAAGCGACTGTTCTACACTATGTAGAAAAGAAGAGATGCTTTACAAATACATGTTCAAAATAGCAGTAACGAGCAACCTAATATTAGCATGCTATTTTTTATCTGGGTGTCGTATTAACCAATTTGCCATTCCATTTTTATGTCTCGATCTAAATATAGTTTTGGTGTTAATGTGATAATTTAAAAAAGAACAAGCTTAATGTTATGTAATTATTTAAAAGAGTTATTTTATGTTGTAATCGTTATAATTAAGATTATGAAATAAATTATAATACTAAAGCTTTTGTTTCTAATTTCTTACTTACCTAATTTCCTAACATCTGAAAGCGAGATATTGCACCGCTATTGTTGTCCGTCACAACCCAGAAGTCCACACTCCTGCAGGCCTAGCCTGCGCGTGCGACAAAGTCCTTCTAATCACTTTTTGTCGTGTGAGAACGTGACAAGGCTATAATACGTAAACGTACGTCTGTCTCGATAAAGAGTCGACATACCCTAGTCGCGTTGCTTGTGCTAGACCTGCTGGGCGCTAGACAAGTTCGCTTCCAAGCGGTTGTTTCTAGAATCGCCTACGCTCGAACGCGCAATATCTACTAATCGGACTAGTTAAATAAATAAAGCTCGTGTTTCGTCCAATCAGCAGTTGACGTTCAACCGTTCAAGATATTAGCTAACGGAATTGCTTGGAAGCGACTGCAACTACTTCAGCATAGGTATTCACAATCATTCAGAATCGTTTTCCGATCGGATCCCACAAATTTCAAACCCAAATTGTTCGAATCTCAGTCTACCTACTTTCATAAATTTGGGAATAAGCAATCTAGTAAAAATCCGATCGGAAGAATGAATCACGTTTAAAAACTTATGAATATGGACAAAGATTTAAATAATTTGTTTTAATTTTTTTTGGGAATCCGAACGGAAACGTTTCCAAATCATTGTGAATACCTATGCAGGGCCCTAGCAGGTCTAGCATGCGCGCCGCGACAAAATCGTCAAAAACAAGAGAATTTTTGTCGTGTGAAAACGTGACAAAGCTAAGTCTGTCTCAAAAGAGAATCGACAAATTTTGTCGCAGCGTGTGTGCTAGGCATGCTGGGTTAGGTTGTGTCGGATCTCAGTAACTGTCAATCTCGCACAGGACTAGTATTCGCACGTGGCTCATGCTTAGTCGAGTCTTTACTACGAGCCCTATTAGATTTTAGGTGTATGGGCGTAATTAAAACACATGATTTAAATAATTATTATGATTTAGTTTATTATCCTTATTGTTACTTGGAAGACTTATTCCTATCAAAGACGCAAAACGAATGACTCATGGCAGTTGAACGTAAAATATTTTTCTAAAGATTTATTTTTGCAACAACCTACAAATAAATCAACAAGCACCACAAGGCTTCGTACACGCTGATGGCGGGTACGAAGCCCGCGCGGCATGCGAATAGTTACGTCACTCTCCGTCCATACTAGACAATCAGGAGATGCAACTATTCGCGTACCGCGGCACGCAAGCGATTTGCGTCAGTCTAACCGAAGCTTAAGAAACTATCTAAGAACGTTTGTAATCCGGGAAGTGGGACAGTGAGAGCGCCTACAACGCGAAACGATACACTAGAAGTCCGCGTTGTGCTCGCAAAGTTTGTAGAATTTAGCATCCAATAAGGAAACTTTACTTTCAAGTGTTCTTATGTGTAAAACGTTATAGGATTGTTATTATTATTAGGAGTTGGGGAAGCAAGTTCTGTCTAGCCTAGAAACCAATTATTTTCTGTTTTAATGACTATGCTGTTGGCCACTGAGGCCTCGACAGCGTACCGGGCATTAGGCAAGCGCAGATGGCGCAGGGTCTCAAAATGCTTATGACTATGGGCAACGAGCGCAAGGGCACCTCGGCTTGGGCTGTCGCCGAGGGAGGGGCGTCGAGTTGCCCTGGCAGCCCAGAAGGGGCTTGCTCTAGGGCCCTAATTGGGACGGTTGAAGTTATGGTTAAAAATAAAACTATTACTAAAAATGACTCGACCGCCTTGTTCGGAAAAGAAAAGAAAACCAATTAAAATAAATGCATCCTATTTACATTATATAGGCGAAAGTTGAAAAAACGATGATAGCCTAGTTGGAAAAGGCCCGCCTCTCAAGCCAAAGGGAGTGGGTTCAACCCAGCCGACGGCACGCACCAATTTGTTCGTTGCGTAAACATATGTGCGTATTGCAAGTCATCTGCTACATGACTGGAGCCCGGTGTATGCTCGCCCCTGTGGCACATAGTGGACTGAATATCGTTCGCCGAAGTGTGGGTGTTGTATTACACCTCTGCCAGCCCCCTCAGGAGAAAGAAAGGATTGACGAAATGTTATGTGAAATATTGTGCGTTTGTTACTTCTTCACACTCGAAAGAGATTGACGAATTTTGATGAAATTTGGTGTGGAGGTTGCTTATACTGTGGATTATATGAGCACATCTATTTAGGGGGGCGCAGCTAATTTCAAATAAATATTCCGTTATTCTGATTTTTAATTTGTTTATTTATGAATTTCTGTATCCACAATAGATACCCAGATTTTAAGTTTGGCAAATACATTTATGCACATTTACTTAGACAGAATTATTTTACTGGTTAGAAAATTTAATTTTCACTACATAGAAACATTTGACTAAGCATTCAATTAAGTCACATTTTCTTATTACAAAAACAAAATACAAAAATACAACATTAATATAACATCAGTTAGCATAATCCTAGAACATACCTATTTCTTGTGATGAATGTACAGACATGTACTTATAGTAAAATATAAAAAAAAATAAGCCAATGTTTCTAGTAAAAAAACTTAACTCTTGTTCGATGTAACTAAAATTGTACTAAGGAATGTCAATACAATACAATGATCATTATGATACAGAAATTATAAATACATAGTGAACTAATGCTGCTGTCACTGCAAAATAAATTATGCGAATAAATTACACATATGGGTAAGAAAATGGAGATCCCATCAATTATATTTTAGTTCAGAACAAGGAATAGAGTATTACTCTTAAAAATATCATTAAGTTAGTGAAGTACAGCTCTCGTAAAACAACCTCAATTTAGAACAAATACAGTCTAGCGAACGAAATGCAGTTGAGCCACAATACAAACAGTACGGACACTTAGAACATTACACCGGATACCTACCTAAGCTCAATGAATGGCTAGGTTTAGACAGAGTTAGATTAAGTCACCGCTATTACTTAAATACAAGAAGCGTCCATACAGTTTGTGAGTGTAGCCGAATGTTAGAGTTAAGTATAAAAGTAATTATATCTATACAGTACTACGCTATGGAAGTCTCATAAGAGCGAACTGGCCGCGAATAGCTTATAACTCGTCCCTCGCGGGCTGCTCGTCTTCCTCCTCGAATTCGCTCTGCAATGACAGTTACACATTAGTTCGTATACATTGAATGGCTAATCTTAATGTCAGTTTGAAAAAAAATACGTATTGGTGGCAACACTTGGACGAGACCGGGACTTGATGGCATGTTTACATTAATATAAACAAGTGAGTATCATTAAAAAAAAACTTAAACGGCTTTAATATTATAAGCACATACAGGTGAACAAGGTGGAATAAATCGTCGTATTGTCACGGGAACTAGTGTGTGCAAATTACACAACAATTGGTTAAGTAGGAATTGTTTATAAACTGTTGCAAGATTTGAAACAAACATAAGACTAAAGCTAAATAAAACCGTTTAATAATGAGGTAGAATGTTGTTAAGTCACATTACTAATGTCCAAAAATTCTATGCCGCGACCGCAAGCTGTCGCGTCAGTGCAATTTCAGCTTTAAGAATTGCTTTGGATTGATTGAGTTGCATTGATTTTTCGACGAGCTTCGCCATGGAACCCCCCGGTTTGTAAGCCCGAGCAACTTCCAAACACCGCTCAGTATGACACTCACCACGCTGGGAGTGGGCTCGGCGCCCTCACCGTCGGTCTCCACAAACTTGGTGAGACCAGCCAGCGTCCTCTCGCCGTTGTAGTCGCGCACCTGTGGACGAGAGATCACATGGTAAAGGTAAAAGAAAAAAATTGCACAAAGTTGGTCATTGGTTGGACATTCGACTCATATGCCAACGTGCCATGGAATAGAAAACTAAAATTCAATATAAAGACATTTTCTTCTAGTTCTTTGACAACCTTCAATTCGACAAAGTTTCAACCCAGGTTCACTTTACACAGCGTTGGCGAATGCAGTTCATCTAATGTAAGAACAAAAAAAGTCACGTCTTTGAACATATTTTGCATCTACAAAAAACTTATCTCCGAGATCTAGACCACGAAGTACTTCGAGAGCGTTACGAACTCAAAAGTGACAGACAAAAGTGTGTGGAGAGTCCACCAACCTGGTTGTCCTTGGAGTAGAGCTTGATGGTGGGGAAGGAGGTGATCTTGGTGTGCTCGAGCTCGTTGCTAGTGGCGTCTATCTTGGCGATGACGACGTCTTCGTCGCTCTCGAAGTGCTCGCCCAACTTGTCGTAGATGGGCACCAGCTGCTTGCAGTGGCCGCACCTGCGAGATTCAACACATAGCTCAATAAAAGTAAGCATTATTATTAGCAAGAAAATGTTTACTTTTCAGCGTTTTTTAGACCGCGAGAAAGAAACAAACATATCCGTATTCTAGCTTTGTCACATCTAAGCGTGGATAAAAACGGTGGAAATATAATTTGTCTCCGGCCCGTGCTAGCTCTTCAGCACCGTCCAGTAGCTCTCCAGTCGTAGCGGTTTTCCGCTCCGTTGGACACAGAGGAATATGGACGAAAGAGTGCATTTTTATGTGCGCACCCACCTATGCATTATAATATATCCTGCGTATCTGACTCTGTTCTGACTCGCACCATCGCGGTGCAGGGAAAACGTTCTTCTGTTTTTTTTTGAATTTGAGTCCATTCTTTCAGGTAGGAGTCCAGTTCAATGTAAGCATAGATTAGTAAAAGTAAGCGTGGGACGCAATTTTCAGCGCAGTACACGAATTTCAAACAAAATCGATTAACCGCTCATGACTTTCAAAGCAAATGTCTTAGCGACATAATTTCATACAGGGTGGAGCCATCTTTGCTTTGAATAAAATTAAAGTCTTCAGCAAAGGCACCCTCGTTTGACATTTCAAAACGAAAGAGCATTAACATAATCGGTGAGCAAACATCTTCCACTCCATTGAGCGGCTGGAAACAATGACGTTTGACAAGCAGAAGCAACGCTATTAATTACACTTGGGTGAATATGTCCTAACGAGATACACTTGTGCAAATGATAGGCTTCTATAAATGGTATGATGCAATGACCATGGAGAAGTTGTCACTTTCCTACGAGAAGGCCATGTCATTTTATGTGATTGCCCAGAAATAAGGTAATGTTTTTTGGGTACGGGTTGGATTTTGTGGTGTCGTTGATTTCGCCTTCACGGCGGGATTTTTAAGTCTATTATTTCTTTGTTTTATGACAAAACTATGTTCAGCATATATATTGTGTAAATTGGTAATCGTTATGTTGAGATTTCAGTGCTTCTCTACCTGTACTTATGGTTTAAAATATGTAGTTCGGTACTGACTGACGCGGTTGTTTAAAAATGTATAGGGTATTATGATTTGTTTAAGAAGGGAAATTAGTATAACATCCGATTTTAGTCGATTACTCCGACTATAGTTTCAACCGCATTCGGCGTTCTTTACCAAGGAGTGTGAGCGCGCGGCTGCGTCTCGCTTTGGAAATATAGTCGGGAGTAACCGACTAAAACAGGACGTGAATAATTCCCGTTTTGTAAAATCATGTCAGTTCATGTATTAAGTTATGAGTTTGAACTCGACCTAGAAAGAACACATATTTTTGCGTTGCGCAATATTGAACACTTGATACAACAAAGATGTTTTTAATTTCAATTTCACAACTTTTATGGTAATTACATAATCCAAGAGAGACACGTTCAAAAACTAGATTTTTCATGATCTGTAGCCTGATGATGATTGATGAATGTTTTTATCGCATCTTTGGGAAGGATACCAATTTTTAAACTTACATTTAGTAGGCATTTTGGGAAGTGCGTATTTGGAACTGAACTATTTTTCGACTACATGTATAATGTGCTTCAAGAGCCAAAGAAGCATTTTACACACCATGCATAACCGTGTCTTGGGACAGAGGGGACAACAGTTACTCCCTAACTAATCAACGGTGTATAGCCTCGAATAGGTCATACAGTGTTCTGTCTTTTTCTTTAATTTACATTTAGTAACTCGATCGAAAGAGACAAAACACTGCAACTATTCCGAGTCTACAACCTTAACCTATTGCTAACGAGGTTAGAGTGTAAGGCATGCAATATAAATCAGTGCTTAATACGTACCAAGGAGCGTAGAACTCGACCAGCACCTTCTTGGTGGTGTCGAAGACGACCTCGTCGAAGTTGGTCGCCACGAGCGTCTTCACGGGCTTGGCGGCCCAGTCCTCGGGGAGGTCCTCGCTCAGCAGGTGCTGCTTCAGGGTGCCCGCGAAGAACGACTGGATGAATTCCTGGAAACGAAGTGTTGACGTGAGCGACGGAAATTAGTGTAGCAAGGTTTTAAGGCATTGATTGCTAACCCACTTAATAAAAAAAACCATCTCCACGGATTCTCTACTATCTACTACTTATCTACTAGCTGCGCCCCGCAGTTTCACCCGCGGTTAAAAAGTATGCTATGTGCTATTACTTAGAGTATTATTAGACTATACAACATTTGCCAAATTTCATCCAGCCAGATCTGTTCAGCCGTTTTAGCGTGAAAGAGTAACAAACATCCATCCATTCTTACAACCTTTCACGTTTATAATATTAGTAGGATCTATCTACATCTATAAAAAACGATATTATGTGTATTCCGATGTATGTTACATATAGACTTTAGAACGACTGGAGCGATAGTGGGTGATCCTGTGAAGTATGTAAGAATATTTCCCTGTGTTGGTAATGAATTCCATGAATGTCATGGAACACACATAAACTAGAAATTAGTGACACAAGGTCACAAGTAACTAGTAATATCTCTGTTCTGCTAGATTAAAAACTACTACTACAACCTGATGTCGTTTTATTAACATTTCCTTTACATCTTATCATGCAGTAATGCAACTATGCTCTCATATCTTCATAAGCAGGTATTTAGGTTTACGGTTATCAAAGTCTAATACCATAGTGACCGGCGTGACTGAGGCGACGTAAAAACCGTGACTGCAAGCATTAAACCATGCTATGCGTAATTTACGACCGTTTGTGAAGGAAACTACTAGTTTTTAAATATGACGATAGCCGAAGACTTATAACGATTTTGCCATTACTGACAATTTGAGTAGTACTTAAAGTTAATAATAATGTTTCCCACTCATAGCTTCCTTCCAAGGTTTCCTTGTATCGGAGATGCCATGGAAAACACATTAAGATATGGACAACTGAACTAAAAGGCACCCAAAACAAAAACAGATATTGAAATTTATCGTAAAAACCTGGCCTGGTCGGGAATCGAACCCAGGACCTTCTACTTATAAAGCAGCCGAACTCCGTCTAGGCAAGGAGGGTCGTCAAATGCAGAATGAGAATGAATGAGTTGGTTAAATGAAGGAACAAGAATTTTCTGTAAAAGCTTATTGATTTTGTTCAGAAAATATGACGGTGGCCCCGTCACATTATAGATAAGTTGGAATTTAGAGTTATAGATAAAGGTATTTAGTTAACATGTGATTTTTAATAGCGTAGCAAAAACCACGATAAAGTGTTCCGTTGTACCATTATGTAGGTACTATTTCTTTCGTTGTGCAAAAGATTCTAATTAAATATTATCGTTCTTATTCCATAGCAATTCTTATATTTGCCGTTTTTACTAGAGCAGATCCAGATTGTTTATTGCTTTATTACATCGTACAGTACACATGATGTTTTAAAACGCAAAATTGTATTAGGTACAATAGTTCAATGGACCACATCGGGAACAACAAATTAGAAGAGAGGACGGTTATTAGTATTGAAAATGATTATTTATTTGTGTCGAGAATAGCAATTTAATGAAACTGTCTCAATTCGTTCATTTGAGTACAATGCGCACAAATTAGATAAGTAGACTATAGTAGGAGAGAACTACACTTTCAACAAACGTTCAATATTGTTCAGAAAATAAGCTTCCCACCCCCGAACTTTTATGTAGAGTTAGTAATGCTGGCATATAGCTGTCAGGAACCCGTTATTCAAGTAGCATAAACATACAAGTTCCTCAATTTCCTTGTCGCGATATAATTTTAAACTTGCGACACAATATAAAACAATCGATCGTAATAAGAAAACAATGTAAGCAGATACTTAGCTCAAATGACTTGTAAAAACAACACAGGGCAATGAGAGACATTGCAAAGACATATACTATGTAAAGTTGTCTTTGTATAAAGCTGGAATTACACACAAGGTATAAAGGTGGCATTAACATAACATGATGTGGTGGCATTGTCATAATAAGGCGCAAAAAACAATTAGATCTGACCAATCTAGATCTATCTTCAAAAAATATGCTTTTATCTATAACATCATTTAGGTAGGTATGTAAATAAGTTCAAAACTCTGACGCAAAATCTTTATGTTCAAGATATGCAAACGAATTTCTACTTTATTTTCAAGACACTAATAATATAAGATATACACATGTATTTTGGTAACGCCTCACTTTTGCAGCATGCCACGTCACGCTATGATGCTCGCGTATGTTCGCAGCTCAATGAGTATAATTATCATAATGAACAAAGACAATTGAGTACAAAGGTAACAAATAGGTCAAACAACACGAGACGGGATAAATTCCTGCTTACAAACGTATATGTACTACCTTTGTTTATCTGAGAAAAGCGCCTGTCACAGCGACAATGACGTCAGTCGGCACAATGGCGAGATAATTTAATATGCTTTGTGTCCGGTGTGCATTCGGCCTTTTTTACGACCATAGTCATGTATCTCTTATCGGACAGCGGGATGGAGTATCGTTTTTAGCTACTGTTCCGTTTTGCGGAGAGGAATATAGTGTTATATGTATAACGATAATAGTACGAAGTATTGGCGATAGCTTATCATGTTTAGAAATAGGGCTAAGACAGAGATAGATGACGCAAGAATGAGGAGGCCTATCTAGGCGAGGCTATCCAGCAATGGGTTAATTCTAACGAATTTTTTTAAATAAATTTTGTTCATGCTGTTACATTAAAAATATTTTTTTTAAACAATCTGTGTACAGATAAGGAAAACAGTTATTATCCTGTATTACGAGCAGTGAAATTTGAACTTCTCCTGACCACGACTCGACGTTGATTTGACCTACTCAAGTACTTATTTACTGTTAAAAAAGTCCAAGGAAGTTGTTTACAGGAAGGATAAACTATACAGTATATGTAATGGCATTTTTAGCAGCTGACATAATATAGCCATTAAACGAGATCCATGTAGTTAATCACAAACCAAGTGCCTCTCGCCGCCAAGATTGTAACCGCCAAGATTGTAACAAATAACATAAAGCAGTCTAAGGACATACACAAATAATTCATAATTAATTAAAGTTCATACACTAATTAATTAATTATTGATCTAACATTGATTTCTAATTATAAATATTGAACTGTGACGTGTAACTATAGGAGTTATCAATAAATTCTGATTTCTGATTTCTAAGACACTCAGCATTGTCAACACTCAACAAAAACTCATCACTCACTCATTCACTCATTTATTGGCGCTGCATGAGCGACTGACCAATATGCTCACAATCTCACAAGCGGATGCCAGTTCTTTGGCCTTTTCTTGGTCTTTTGGCCTACCAGTCGTTGCAACTGGCATCCATTGTATTTGGCCTACCACCGCGTCCGCTCTATACATATATCCACCAGCAACTAAGATGGAAACGCTCAATCACGCGACACCAATATAAACGCTATAAATCGTCAAAAAGCGATCGATGCAGCTGCAAAATCGCTGAAGACTTGACTGGTGCAAAATGAGCCATGTGTGAGTATACTGTAAAGCCCTAATGGGGAGAAGGCTGTTAATTGTCAGTATTTTTTTTTAATTGTATGTAGTAGAATAATTATTGAAAGTGATGTAATCCTGAACTGTATTTGCGAAAAGAAAAAATAAAAAAAAAGGTTGTCAGATGCAGCTGTAAAATCGCTGAAGACATAAAAAATGCAAAATGGACCATATGTTTAAGCGGGGTATCGGTTTAGGGTGTACTAAGCCAAAAGTGGGTCATTGTACTCATCATTATTAACAATTTTTATTGTAGAGTCAACCCAAAATCTTGTTAAAGAAAGAGCAGATACAAATAGCAAATACATAAAGTTAATTGATCTTTGATAAAATGTATGGAACAGCTGTTATTTTTTTCTCGATTTTAAAGTTGACCCCATAGTCAAAATTGTCTATAATAATGAGTACAATGACCCCCTTTCGGTTAAGTAAACCCTTTCCTGATAACCCTGTAGTCCTAAAAGTACAGTATCTCTTACCTCGACAGCGTTGGCGCTGAGCTCGTTCGTCGCCGGCTTGTACTTGGCCATGTCTTGTTCGAGCGCGATCAGACGCGCAGACGGCACCTCATCCTTCTTCATGCCGAAGAACTCCAGGATCCTAAGGAATTAACGATTTGAGCTTTAATGTGACAAAGTAAATAACAGCATAATTAGTATGGGAATTGTACACCTCTGCCAGCCCTTGAAGGCGTGACGATCCTTACTAATTATAAAATCGAAAGTAAGTCCGTATGTCTGTCTGTTTGTTTGTAGGCTTTTCACGGCTAAACGGCTGAACGTATCTTGATTAAATTTGACAAATAGTTACAGTACGTCACTAGGAAGGTTTTTGGATACTTTTTTCTGAACAAATAAATCTTTTTGTCATGAAATTCTGTAAATTAATAAAAAATAACGCGCCGCTTACCAAATGCGTCGGACAACATCACACAGTACGTAGTTGGTACTAAAATGACAAATTAAAACTCCGCTCAAAACCAGCCAGTATTATTTTTTAATGTTGGACTCTGATTTATTTGCTAACGGTTATAATTCATAATTTGATAATTCGTTACAGTATATCACGAGGAGGGTTCATGGATACTATTTTCTGAATAAACGCGAAGGAAGTTGCGGGCAACAGCTAGTGTTATATGTATATTGAGCCTCGGTGGCTCAGTTGGTAGTGAACCTGCCTTCTGAGCTTGGGGGCGTGGGTTCGATTCCCACTTAGGGCAAACCTTTATGTGATGAACATTTGTGTTTGTTCTTTCTAAGTGGTAATATCTATTTGAGTATGTATTTAAAAATATCTAAGTATGTATATCAGTCTCTGGCAGCCATAGTACATGCTTTGCTTAGTTTGGGGTCAGGCGACCGTGTGTGGAAGTGTCCCAAATTTATTTATTTATGTTAGATAACAGTAAGCTATAGCTGTAGGTGTAGATTGCAAGATGCTGATTGAAACTCGTAAATTCTGATTACTTTAGCTAGGAATTTAAATTTAATATTTAGAAGTTTTTAACACCCCGACACAAAACTGAGGGTTGTCATAAGCTTACGTGTGCGTCTGTGTGTCTGATTGCAAGTGTTTTTAACAATGACTGTCTTAAATATTAATAACTAGCTGCGCCCCGCGGTTTCACCCGCGCTTAAAAAGTATCCTATGTGCTGTTCTATAATCTATCTCTGTGCCAAATTTCATCCAGATCTGTTCAGCCGTTCTGGCATGAAAGAGTAACAAACATCCATCCATCCATCCATCCATCCATTCTTACAAACTTTCGCGTTTACAATATTAGTAGGAAGTAGGATTTAAACTTGTTTAGGTTTTCACACACACAGGAGCTTGACGACCATGAAAAGGATTGGCCCACCAAAGCCAAAAACAGGGACAACTGGAAAGAAGGAAGAGAGGCCTTTGCCCAACAATGGGACATACCGGGCTGATCTATTCTATAGGTTTTCACAATGTTTTTGCAGCTTTGGAAACTTGAGCATGTATTTATTTTATAGTGGGTAATGTTTCGAAGAGTCTTTCCTTACCTCTGGTGTTCATCCTCATCGGCATCAATAGCGACGGACATGATCTTGTCGCGGTAGTTCTTGGCGACGGGCTTCAGGTTGTCCAGGTACTTCTCGAAGTCGCCATTTTTCTATAACAAAGATCAAACGTCTGTTTAGTCTGGGAAACAAAGTGAGCAGAGATAACCAGATCGTTAACCTCTTTGTGAACGAACTTAGCTTGAAAGTGCTTTGTCTACTTTTCGCTGAAGAGAAATTTCACGCACGAAAATGAGACAAAGGATTTGTTTTTGAAAGACCTCACTACATACTATTCTTTGATCGTGCGTTGATGCTGAATTCCATCAAGAATTAATTTATTAACAGATAGACATACTAGATAGTAATTTTCGTCATTAATTTGTGGTGTCATCACACTAATGTTATAAAGGCGAATGTTTGCGAGTGTGCGTGTATGTTTGTTACTTCATCACGCTCAAACGGATGGCTCAAATAATATTGATTAAATTTGATATGGGAATAGCTTATACTGTGGATTAAAACAGGCTACTTTTTAACCACGGGTTTTACACCACAGGGCGCAGCTAATCCTAACTAATATTATAAATGCGAAAAAGTGAGTTTGTTCGTCTGTTTGTTTGTAACGCTTTCACGTCTCAACTACTCAACCAATCGTCTTGAAATTTTGCATACATGTTGTTTGGGGTACAGAAAAGGACATAGGGTACTTTTTATTCCAAAAAAATAAACGGTTTCTGTGGGAACGCGGGTGGACCCGCAGGGTGCAGCTATCGAAGATAAAGCAAAGCCAAAGACGAAATAAGACTAACTTTTAGGAATATAACATATTTAACTGTGCTAGTCTAAATTATGCCTATTTTATTCGTCCTGTCTTATAAAATAAAGCGAAAATCGTGCGCTTGAGGTTGACGACTCATATATTGCGAAGGCGATTAACCTTGAGGCGAGCCGGCTTTCTTAAATATTTTCACAGTATGTTTACTGAACAAGTCGAGTTGTAAAAACAGTCTTTAGGATTCTTTCGAAAAATACAGGCAATAGATTGTCTAGACTACATTTTCTGCTCAGTCTTTGAATTAGAATTAGTTTAGCACAGAGAGTCCGTATTGGTATTTAGCTATTTTTTTCGACCTATCCATTTAATTTTACGGGCATGTTTTTTTAGTAGGTACAAATAATATTCGTAAGGATACATAAATCTGACATGAAATAAGAGTTATGGATGTGAATTAAAACTAATCGATGTAGGGATGTAATTGCTTTGGCAAAAACGTGTCAGTTCTTTAACCCGAAACTGTACATGTCGTAAAGAGTTCACTTTTATCGTGTTTCTTTTTACAGTATATTTGTTATTCCATAAAAACCTACGTCAGTCATATTAACGGTAATTCCATCATCTGTCGATGATCTTATAGCTTTGCAATAAAGTTTCGATAGTCTCGTCTCCAACGAGGTCATCGAACCCGGCGGCGGGTCAAGCACCTTCCGTGTGTGCTCGGCATACGAGATAACGCGTTTGACAATGCAAAGTGATCTGATTTAGCTATTAAGTGCTAGGTAATAGATGCCATATTAGCTCATTACGGATATTAACGGTTTAATTGTTTGGAGTAGGAACTTGTAACCCTAAGAAATAGATGGATGCTGAAAATACATTCAAAGCTAGACCTTGCTTGATGAACCATAAGGGTCTAGATTTGTTTGCATCCAGGCCCTGATATCTTTGTTCCGTGTTCGATGACGTTGCGTTCGGAAGATCGCGAGTCGTGACTAACATCTGACCTTGTTCTCAGACAAGCTGTAGGTAGTAAAAGTACCTACTCTATAGCGCGTAAAGAACTACAATTCAATGGAGAAAGTTCACGGAAAGATCACAGTGCAAGTAGTACACTATACGTACGTAGTAGTATACTATACGTACACTAGACACAACGTAAAGTGGCGTAGGCTAGAAGCAACTTGAGGAGAAAGGTCAAAGTTTACAGAGGAATATGAAAACGCATTAAACTACACTAATCCCTCTACTAATAAACGTCGTATAGCCTCGGAATAGTAGTACCTACAGTGTTGTGTTTTTCAATCGTTTTAAATTAAAAATATATATATTTAAAAAGTAACGGTTAAATACCTAACTGACTTCTCGTCATCCATGTAAACAATTTTTAGGCTTTTGTTAATGTTTAAAAAACTGCTTGACCAATTTCGATAAAATTTATACAGGATTACCTTTAAAGTATGATCTATCAAATAAAAAAGAACCATCAAAATCGATTCATAATTGGCAGAGTAATCGCTTAACATTGAAAAAAAAACATACAGACGAATTTAATTCTTTTTTTAAGTCGGTTAACAAGTAAGACACACTGTACTGCACTTATAACTATTCCGAGGCTATACAACGTTTATTAATGAGGAGGTTAATGGCAAGTGACGCTGCAGTCCATGTTAAGAGGGCCGCTCTGAAATTTCCATACAAACGCGCTACTCAAATTTCTTGAAAATCATTTGTCAGATTATGATGAAATTTAGCATGTACAATTAAATTAACAATATCTCCGCCCCTATGTTCTTGGTTTTTTTTAAAACGTTCTCAAGCGAAAATAGAGGTATGAAAAATATCCGCATTTTTAAGGGGTCACTTTTGACTGATTTATTCAATAGATAGACAAAATCATAAATTCCATTACATAGGGAGGTTGTCTACATCATTAGCTGTTAAATAAATCCATAATACAAGGGAAATTCTTAGTTACTGAATGATTACAGAAGTGCAAAAGTCATAAAAAAAAATTGAAATTGCACTTTGTCACTCTGTAGGTAAGTTTAGAGGCTTGTCAGTATCATTACTCGCTCTCTTCGCTCGTCTTTTTCTCCTAGACGAAATGGCTATAGAATACCTTAAGCCAATGCGAAGTTAGTGTAGCTCGCCTAGGCCGAAGTTAGTTAGGTCGCCGGACTCTTAACAAGACAAGTCTATTTGCCTATTGGACTGGCTAAGTAAGGCTGTCAGAATACACCGTTACATGATTGGCGACCGATATTTACCCAACTGCGGTGAAGACAACAGGGTTAATGTATGTTTGATCTGTGTGGATGTAAGTAAACGTCTGTCCGTCCGTCCATATGTTCCCTCTTAACTACTAAACGGCTAAACCGATTTTGATAAATAATATGATCAGCATGTCGTTAGATTAGTCTTTAATACCCGAGTGTCATAGGCTAACGTCAGAGACGGTTTAAAAAAAAACCTACTTGTGATTTGCGGAAACAACGCAGACATTGATATTGATTTACCTACCTGTGCTATTATTATAAATTATAATACCATTGGCTTGACATTATTTTTAAATTAATGGTACAATACCAGTGTTACCACTTTCTAGTCTCTTCAGTTCATGTATCAGTGAAAGGTTACTAAATAAAGGCTTCACGATCATTACGAATTGTGAAAGTATGACTCGACTAACTACTTTCTTGGATTTTATGATACATACCTATATGTACTTAGTCATGAAGGACTTAGGTGTCTGGCATGGAATAAATGATAATAATAGGTATTAGATATGGAAATTGTTCAATAAAATGCTGAAACCGGTATCATATCAACGCAACCGCGAGTGTTACTTCATTTGCCATTTAAGTTTAGGATGTTACTTACTTTTTAAAGGAAATTTAAATAATAAATTTACATTATAGGCCTACAAATTTGTCTTTCAAATCTTTGAGTAGGTATACCAATTTGTGTTTTTCACTAATGTCGAGACTATGGGATATTATATTCTACCGCGCTCTAGAATAATCGTAAAGACCCTGATTTAATATTTAGACAAGTGTATTCTTATCAGAAAACACTTTGGAAAGTTTTAACGCCGTTGTATAGCTTTCAGTAGTTACGGAATAGTATGAAAATGGTCCCTGAAAATGGTTATGGAGCATACCTACTTTGAAGCTAGTTGCTAAACTTATACAGGCCTACTACTACTTTCTGCGCGCCACCAACATGATGAAAAAGTGTCAACTTTTCATGCAGAAGGAAAACAAGACAAATGCAATAATCGTGACCTTTTCTCGCACGAGAAAAATCGACGAAACTTTTTTTGCTTTGGTAGGGCTCCTGAATGCTGGTAACATATAACCAGCGGAACCTGTCTCGAGTGCGTTTACGTGCCGCCCGTAAAGGTTACTACTGCCGGCCGGCACCGGCAGCGACATCGGCAGCGCATGGTGTCAGATAACCTTGATAATGACTTACACGTGGCCATACGTGTATGTTTACCAAAAGTGACTCACACACTTGTATTCTAAATCTAAAGAATTGGTGTATTATTTGATAAAATGGTTATCTTTCATTGAAAAGTAATTTCGTGAGTAATTTTATTTTTTTGTAATTAAAAACTAAATTAAAAACAGGTAGTGTAGTCTTTTTCAAATTTTTTTTAAGTTTATAAAATACAGTAATTCTTACCTTGGATAGGAACAAAAGAAGGTGGTATTTGATCTGTCCTCCGAAGATCTTGGAGGCGGTCTCGTGGGAGAACTCAACAATGACTGGCATGGACTGCACGAACACCCAGGTCTTGAACACCTCTTCAGTGAACGACTCTCCCTCGAACTTGACGCGGTTCTCCTCAAACTGTTGGGTGATAAGCCATGAGTATGTGAAGAAAGCACGGAATAATACTACAGACTATCCATAAAAATAGATAAATGCAAAATGTAAGCTGATAATAGCATTTTAAAAGTAATAGTTGTTGTTTACATGGTTTAATGGAAATTAATCATGAATATTCAAGAGAGGTTAAAAGTAGCTTCATGTTTAATTTAGAAAAAAAAACAACAATTTAAATTACCCTATCAGTTTTCTTATCAATTATTGTAGATTACCTCTTCATGAAATAATCTGTTCTGATTTAATGATTTGTTTGTATAGTAACCAATGCAATCAGTTTCTTATCACCAGGTTTTTCAGAGTTTATACAAAATTATTGACCTTTATCAAATGTTAGATAAACCCAAAATAAGTCTTCAAAAGAATATTCAATATTTATTTGCTGATATAATTTAAATATCTTTATTTTAATCTGTGATACTTTTATGATAGCAAAACCAATGATATGAGCATACAAAACATGAAGTAGCTGTGATAATCTTTTTAATGCTATCAGAAACAGGTTTCGCCTAATGGGAAACCAGTCTGATTTTAATTTATATTTAACGATTTCTGATAAAATGACAAAGTCTCAAACCAAAATTACATAAGCTTTAGAGGCTTTTTCTTTTTTGGTAGTGTATCATAATTTTTAAATGCAGATACATCAGCAACATAACATTTAAAAAAAAATAGGTTTTCTCAAATAATTTTAAGTTAAATGGTACTTACGTTCTTGAACAAAACAACATCTTGGTCCTCAGCTTCGAGCTCTCCAATGAGTTTGTCATCAGTGACAACAGCAAAGACCTGGTCATCGACTAATCCAGCAACATTCAGGAATGCCTTAGCCTTCTCAGTGTCTTTGTCAGAGAAGAAACCAAACACAATAACATTGTTGGCAGCAATCAGCTCCTTAGCTTGCTCAGCAGAGCTGACTTCTACAGCAGGAGGACCAGTCTTTTTCTTCAGCCAGTTAACAATGTCGTCAGCTTGACGGCCACCTAATGGAAAACAATTATGTTATAGAACATTAATTAACCGTGAAGGTATTGACAAAACATGCTCATAATGATTAATGGGCTATTAAATACCGTTGTAATCGACAGGGCTGCCGTTTCTGAAGAATTTGAGAGTCGGGTACCCTCTAACACCGTAGCTTTCGGCGAGTTCTTGCTCCTGTGTGGCGTCTACTTTAGCCAATTTGATAGGAGATTCTTCTTCCGCCAATTTGGTGGCGGCCTTCGCGTATTCTGGCGCGAGGGACTTGCAGTGACCACACCATGGTGCATCTACGGACAAAGAATACTTTTATTACACCTAATTACATGCACGAGTCATGCCGCGCGCTACCGGTCGGCATGCCGCTCAAATGACGTGTCATGGCTACTTTTGCACCAAATAATATAATTCTACGGCTAAGATGAGTTACGTAGTGAATAGTACGGAATAGTACGGTACGGTATAAATAGAGTACGGTATGAATGAATACACGTATTCAAATAAATCTAAAAACTAAAACTTACAAAATTCCACAAGGACAAACTCTGTGTTTGCGAGTACACTTTCAAAGTTGGATTTTCCGAGAACTAGTACATTTTCTTCAGTGGGGACTTCGTCTCCGAGCACGGAGCCCAGAAGGGCTAACGCCGTAAATAATATCACACGCATTTTGGATAATTCGGCGTTTTTACTAAGCCTACTCGGAAGACGAGTCTTTACAAAATGCCGAAATAATGCCACTTCATTCACTCCCGTCTCACTTGACGTGGCAGCGTCGACGGTGTGTTTGGCTATGATTGGTTGGATTTTTCACTTTTTCAGAAAAAAAAGACCGGACAATTTTTGAACGATTTTTTTATTATAATAAATGTTCTACATTGGCCTAAGTATTTGTAAGGGGTCACTTTAGACTGATTAATTTATTAGAAAGACAAAGCATATACAAAATCCCTTAACATAGGGAGATTGTCTATATCATTAGCTTTTAAATTAAACTTTAATACAAGATAAATTTTTAGTTATTTGTGAGTGATTTAAGGGGTGCAAAAGTCATAAAAATCATTGAAATTGCACTCGTTAGTATTTTTACTTGCTCTCTGCGCTCGTCTTTTTCTAGACGAAATTACAATAGAAAACCTATAGCCCATGCGAAGTTAGTCTAAAGTGGTCGCCGGACCCTTAATGTAAAACCAAGTCAGTTAATTTAATCACTACCTGTCTACGGAAGCATCATTACATTAGATCTCACAGGTTTTTACGATAGTTTGCGTTGCGAGACTTGCGCTTTTTACACGTTATGTTTTTGATAGGATCTCTTTTTCAAAGCGAAAATTCCCAAACATGTAATCTCACCGAACCTCACACAATTTTGAACGAAACAATTATTTACAAGCAGCTGTTTTTGACGTCAAGCATGTGAGATGCCAGTGTCACTGTCACTGCACGTGCACACGTCACTTGACGTAAATTTGTTTGTTTTGATTTCGTTTCACGGCTTGTTTCGCATGAGTACTTGTGTTAATGAATTTTATTTTAATTTTCTTTGCAGTTTGTACTGGCTGTAACTAGTAAATACAACCACTGATTAATCTATAAGTAGGGACTTGCCTATAAAAATAATATGGAGCTGGTAGAATGAAAATGTTGCAGCCTTTCTGTATTCTGATGCTACATTATATTGAAATCAAAGAATTGACGCTGCGATGAATCGTAAGTTATTTTGCAATACTCGTAATTAGTTACATTTTGTTTAATTTTATCGAATTAGACTCCCTATCCATTACCAATTCGAGTCTCTTACAATTCCACAAGGTCGGCCTTGACCTTGCAGCCATAACCGAGTATTTCATAAAATTATGACCAATGTTATGATATTTTCAGTAACCTAGGAGTATCTTGGCACATAGCCTTCTACTACTCTGCAATAAAATACCCAATCAACATTCCGCCTTCCAGCGTCACATATACTACGCCACACAAATCACTATTAATTCACAAATGCTGGCACACACACCGTCTCACTATTACAAATTTATTTTAGACATTTTAAAATTGGAACATATCCAAATTTTTCCCTCCACTCCTTCCTCATTATTGGGCAGACTACCTTCTATCTATACAGTCTATTGTATTTTTAAAAAGTTCTGTGAAAATCATAAAAGGTATTTATGATCATTAATCAATTAAAATCTAATTATAAATCTCATAATTTATCATCATTGTCCCAGACAAAAACCCTGAAGTTAATTTTAGAATTAGTCACATGTGAGTTTTATCTAAGGGCCTTTACAACTATTAATTATCATGGTTTATGACTGAAACATTTCTCTTTGAATGGATATTTACAAACACTTAGTTCATGCTTAATTAACTTTTAGATACAGCACATTGTTTCAAGTTTTCCATGTTTTACATTGCAGATGCCAGAACTGACTGTTACATCAGAAATATATGAGGAATATGATTACAACACTAAAAAGACGCCAAGCACAGTAGGCAGTAAGTAAAATATAATTCAATAACATCTTATTGACTCTACAAAAGAAAATACAAGCATATATAAAATATAAGCATAGAATAAAAATAGAAGGCACAAAAGGCAGTCTTATCTGTAAGAGTACATGGTCTTTTCCAGTCAATCAATGCTTCAATGCAAACAAGTATTTTCATAACAATTTCTTTTCCTACTAGCTGTAGTTCTTTAGCTTTGTTTTAGTTAGTTAAAGGAACCTATTAATTTCTTGTTTCCTTGAAAAAAATTAGTATATAGTAAAACTGCTATTATCTGATGACTGATCAATGTGATTTGAACTTAAAACATTTACTAGAATAATAATCAATACTAATATTACAAAATCGAAAATAACTCTGTCTGTCTGTCTGTAGGCTTTTCACGGCTAAACGGCTGCACAGATGTTGATGACATTTGATAATTAGTTACTTAATAGTATATCATGGGGAAGGTTATTGGATACTATTTTCTGAATAAAAGTGAACAAAGTCTGGTTAACAGCTAGTTATAAATCTATAATTTTTCTAATTACTTTTTCCAGATGTTATATCAGAATTTCCATTTAGATTGCCACAAAGTAATGCAGTAGTACAATATGATGATGATGATGATTTGGATATTGAAAGACCACAGAAAGAAATTATTAAAATTGGTAAGTAGCAGTGTTTTAGTAATTTTGATACTCATTAATTAATAATAGATTTAATTAGATTTGATATGATATCAGTTAATTAATTTTGTATACAAACAAACATACTTAACTATTGTGCTATATTTATTACTACTTACCTGAACAGAACAGCAACAGCTAGAAAATGAGATAAAAAAATCGTCAAAATGTAAACAAATAAAGAAAAACAATAAACAAAAAAAGATCATGCCTTACAAGCGTACAAGCCTTGGCAGCAATCGCACATTGAAGGACTGTTGCATATTAAACGCCTTCGTTTTTCATTGCCCCACATTTTTCAAGCATTTGCTTACCACATCACAATACAATAATATAAGTTACTATCTGTTAACCAGAACATAGCTCCAAAACGAAGATCGCCCTGGTAGGGCTCCAAGTGTGGCGCGGGGCGTTCCTCCTCGGCGACTGGCTCATACACCTCGGCCTTAATGGAGAGTTAGACAACAGAACCGTGCTGGAACTGGGCGCTGGAACCGGCTTTACCAGCTTCGTTGCTGCTTTGTACGCTAAGAGGGTAGTTTGCACAGGTAAAACTGGTTCATACATTTCTGCCTTAATGGAGAATTGGACAATAGAACTATGCTGGAACTGGGAGTCGGAACCGGCTTCACCAGTATCGTTGCTGTTTTATACAATATGAGGGTAGTTTGCACAGGTAAGACTGGCTCTTACACCTCACCCTTAACGGAGAGCTGGACAACAGAACCATGCTGGAATTGAGCGCTGGAACTGGCTTTACCAGTTTTGTTGCTGCTTTGTACACTAACAAGGTTGTTTGCACAGCTACTTGACTACCTTACATTGCGTAATAAATAATGGTTTAAGAACATACCTTAAGCACTAATTTCATTTCCCATACACGTGGCCATGGGTTTCGCGACACTCTGAATATTTCATACAAACGCGCTTGTCAAATTTCTTGGAAACCATTTTTAAGATTATGATGAAATTTGGCATGTACAATTAAATGAACTATATCACTGATATACGAGGACGTCAAAAGAAAATGAGCTATGAAAAATATCCGCATTTGTAAGGGGTCACTTTTGACTGATTTATTTAAAAGATAGACAAAGTAAATCAAAAATCCCTTTACATAGGGAGGTTGTCTACATCACTAGCTTTTAAATTAATCCATAATACAAGGGAAATTTTAAGTTATTTAAGAATCATTAGAGAATTGAAAAGATAATAAAAAATGAACAAATCTCCACTTTTTTCTTTTTTTTTTTACCTTTAGCCAATGCGAAGTTAGTCTTAAGTGGTCGCCGGACGCATAATAAAAAAGTACAGAAAGTTCATTTTCATGTAGCATTTAAATAAATAAAAACTCAAAATTATACGGCAATAAATTTGGTATTAACATAACATATCGTCACGCCTTTCCCCCGAGGGGGCTGGCAGAGTTTTACAACACCCACGATATTACCCACCACGATACAACGATATTCAGTCCCTAATGTGACAGGGGGCGAGCCTGTCGCCATAAACTTTGGTATTAACATGCACAGGCAAGCCTTTCTATTCCTTACTTACTAGACTTGAGTGACTATAGTTGGAAGTTAATAAACAATAAAGACGTCAGAGCCTTAGGCGCAAATTATACTGGCCAGCCGGACGTAAAGCGAGGAAGCGGCGCGGACACGTTACGATTCAGCCGTGAAAACTGTGAAGCGGTGTGCCTGCGCCGCGTAGCTTGTGTATAATTCGAAACATGTCGCTTACATACATTTTTAAATGAACACATTTTAAGCGGTATCGCGCCTGGACCTTGTCTGCTCCGCATCCTCGAACTACGTCCGGCCTGTATAATTTGCGGCTAACTTATCCTTATCTTAGTAAACTGCTGACTTTTTTTATTCAAACAATAAATAGTTTAAACTTTTTCTTATCTCAAAATATTAATTAAATAATAACTAGTTAACTAACTAATAAACATTAGATACATTAATAATAAAAAAAAAAAATTTAAACAAAGCAAGTATGTAATACTCAAAATAAATTGTAATAAAATCTTATCTCTATTACAGACATAGACCTCGGCGGCATCCTAGAGCTAATCCGAGTGAACGCGAAGTACAACGCCAAATTCATAAAGTCTCAGTTCAGAGTGATGCCGCTCGACTTCATGTCCGCCTGGAGTCCCGCGCTGACGAACGAGGTGAAAGCAGCTGATATCGTCATAGCCGCTGATGGTGAGTATGGAGACTTCATCATTATCATGACAGTCTTTTAATCTGCAGGAACACCGACCTGTCCTACATCGAGGGTGATTGAACTGGTATCCATCACGCTGGCTCAGTGCGGGATGCTGGATGTCTTTCGAATTATTCTTTTAGGACATATCGGTTTCCTCACGATGTTTTTCTTTACCGTACGAGCACGTCTCAAATAAATGCATATAAACTTTTCTAAGAGAGAAAAGTTGATTGGTGGACGGCCAGGATCGAAGCTACGAGTACGACCTCCGGGTTGGAAGGCGCTGTCCATTCCACTCGGCCAACACGACTTTTTATGCACTTATGTACAGTACAGTATACAGGGAAAACCTTACTAAAGGTACAGAATAATTACTCCATATTGTTATTTAAATAGAAATTTATTCTGAACTCCAGAACATCTCAAAATGCATTTGTTTTGCATGTAGCATAAGGTAGGTTAAAAGTTAGTATTTTGTTACTACAAATTGCTCAAATTTTTAAAGACATTCTTAAAGAAACAAAGTATAAATCATTATCTAGACTCTAGCACGTCGCAACAAGCATTCTAGATATTGTCAAGTAAGTAAGTAGTCAAAAGTAAGTATGTGATAAGACATTTTGTTGGTACAAATTGCTTGGCTTTATTACAGAGTCCGTCCGTCAAACGTCGCCCTAGAAATGCGATAGTGGAGAGATGAAGTTAGTAGTGGCTATGTAGGGTGGCAAAAGTAAATAGCCCCGCGACGCTCTATACTTTCCATTCGAACGCGCTTCTCAAATTTCTTGAAAACCATTTCTTAGATTATGATGAAATTTAGCATGTACAATTAAATTAACAATATCTCCGCCCCTATGTTCTTGGTTTTTTTTAAAACGTTCTCAAGCTAAAATAGAGCTATGAAAAATATGCGCATTTGTAAGGTGTCACTTTGACTGATTTATTCAATAGATAGACAAAGCGAATCAAAAATCCCTTTACATAGGGAGGTTGTCTACATCATTAGCTTTTAAATGAATTCATAATACAAGGGACATTCTTAGTTATTTAAGAATGATTACAGAAGTGCAAAAGTCATAAAAAAAAATCACTTTGTCACTCTGTAGGTAACTTTAAAGGCTCGTCAGTATCTTTACTTGTTCTCTTCGCTCGTCATCTTCTTCTAGACGAAATGGCTATGGAAAACCTTAAGCCAATGCGAAGTTAGTCTAAAGTGATCGCTTTGGTTCGGTTGGACAAGTCTACTTTTTGTCCCGAAAAACAAAAAGAACTGTTCCTGTGAGACCGCGGGTGCAATCGCGGGGCGTAGCTAGTTAATTCAACAGTTAATAACACATTTTTTGTAACTTATTAGTATCATATCATGTTTTTTCATTTGTTTTTTCCTTTTCCAGTGATCTACGACGACGACTTAACCGCAGCCTTCGTGTCCACCATACAAAAGATCCTAAACACCAGCCCCCCGAAGACACTGTACGTGGTGCTCGAGAAGCGCTATGTGTTCACCATCGAACACATGGACTCGGTAGCGCCGTGCTACGAAACATTCCTTACATTACTCGACAAGGTGAGATAATGTTAGAATCTTATACATAATACCCTCGAAACTAACTAGGTATACAGCATGTTACAAAAATCCTGTTATACCTCTATAATTGAAGGGCATGTAACTTGTAAGTATTCATGCAAGAATACAAAAAAAAAAAAACGGGACACTTCCACACACGGTCGCCTGCACGTTGAAAGAGTTATGACCGGTTTAAGAACGCAAGCAAAAAGGAAATTTTACAAAAATGTTAACAAATCTGTACCATATGTTAGCCGGCTTTTATTCTAAAAAATAATGAAAGGCACGACATGCATACTCGTAGCTTACGAATAAAACCGACGCGATTAGTGGCTGAGTTCACGGTTTTAGGAGGGCGGATCGCTATGTGTGTTCAACATTTTTATAGTCAATATTTAATTTAAACTAGCATAATTGCATGTTTCAGTCGATACTGAAATGCGCACCTCGCGAATACAACAGGGTTTTTGTAACAGCCTGTAAAAGTTTCTGAGAAAACATCACCATTCCACTGAAGTAATGCGAGCAATACTAGCGGATCCCATTGGAAGGCTAAGGGGCTCATGCTTCCCAAAACTATTCTAATTCACGCTACAATAGTCGAAAATGTGTTTTTTTTGTTTGGCTACCTTGATATAGGTTGCCTTCTGCTGAGTAAAGCCTCCCTACACCAAAATCTTGCCTAAGGTGACTACCTTACTTACCTAAGCTTGATAAAGCTTACTTACACCGAAGTCAAGTACCGCCCCAAACCAAAATCATCCGCCACTGGCGAGCAAGATGATCGGTGCGCGAGTAAAAAACCCACCAATAGCTAGCCTCACTTTATTTATACAGCCAAATGATCCTATTGGTCGATTTGTTTCTTGCGCAACGCTAATTTTCCTCGCACATCTCCATTGGATGATATGAAGCAGCCTAAAAATGCTCAATTCATACATGCAAATCGTGTTTTGACAGCTTTAATCAAAGGCCCTTTGTGATTCGTGTTCCAGGTAAAGACAGAAAACATTCATTCCACGTGGAAGGTAGAGCAGTTGCCTCTGGACTTCCCCAAATACTTCATGTATGACCGAGTCAAAGAACTGGTCCTGTGGAGAATTACCTCGCAACCTAATTGAACTGTGATAAATATTATGTTGAATAAATCAGTAGTTAATAAAGATGTTATTTTTGTTGTTGAATCCAATGTTTTATTTTAAAACAAACTGTTGAAGTGTTAAAAATATCCATACTTACTGTAATGATTCTATAAAAGCATTGAACTGTGATAAGTATTATGTTGAATAATCAATCAATAGTTAATAAAGACGTTATTTTTGTTGTTGAATCCGATATTTTATTTTAAAACAGTTAAGTATTAAAAATATCCATACTGCAATGACGATAAAAACAAATGTTATCAGAGATAAAAAAATATAATATTTTATTCCAATTTGGTATTCCTAAGTTTACATGACACGGAACTATACAATAAATAAACCGGCAAACCTATCGGATCTTATAAATAACTGGGTAGGTACGCCATCGTTTAAAAATTTACAATACAACTATACAATAACAACAATTTTAATAACTTACTATGTAAATCTAGAAAAAATATGTTTGTTTTGAAAAACCGTTTGGACACAGGTCAGTTGTACAAAGTTGACAAAATTGTTAGACTACCAACATTTCTGTGAAGATGTGAAAACCGAAAAGGTCGGGAAGTTTTGTTTTTGCATCCAAATTCACAGATACCCTGAAATCGGTACAACACGACAAGACTTCGACTTCCAAATTATTTTTGCGTCGGCCAAAACTCGTTGTACTTGGTGAGAAACGTTTTCCTGAGTTCGGAGTTGCGCGCTTGCTGGTCTTTTTCTTTGCTGAGCGTTTCGACGCTCTGGCCGACGCAGAGGTCACCCGTGAAGTGTATGATGACCACCTGGGTGTTGAAGCTGACGGACTTGTCGGGGCCTTGCTTCGTGTAGTTGCCGTGGTGGCTGAAGTCTATGGGTAGGGGCAGGGTCAGGTCTTCGGCTGTCAGGAAATTAAACTAATGAGGAAACAACATATCTTCACGCCTTTCCCCGAAGGGGCTGGCAAAGGTGTACAACACCCATACTTCGCCGGACGATATTCAGTCCCAAATGTGACAGGGGGCGTGCCTGTCGCCATACACCGGGATCCAGTTATGTAATGTAGCAGATGACATTAGGTAAATACGCACTTATGTTCACACAATGAACAAATTGGTGCGTGCCTTCGGCTGGGTCCGACCGGCTCCCTCTAGCTTGAGAGGCGAGAGAAAATAACGCTCTCTTACTATTCTGTCTGCTGCGTATCATTGTTGTGGTGCAGAATCATGATTATCGAGAACTGTAGTTTACATTCTACAGTAACGCAAAAACGTAAAGCCGTAGATGATTCCACAACTGCATTTTTAGAACTAGGTAGCTAGAAATATGAAGTAAAATAGAAGAATGTTACTGTTAATGTATGTATGTACTGAATGTTAATGTGATTGTTGAAGAATGAAAGCTCACGGTTATATTCGTCGGGTTCATGCACGGAGTCCCCGGTACACTCGGGCCCGCAGCGGCCGTCCTTGAGGATCCCGCGCATCGTGGTCAGCTTGCTCAGCGCCTTCTCGCTGCACTTTGAGTTCTGTTCGTTCTTGTGCTTGTCGATGTTGCGGAGGAATTTCTTCATCTGGAATTTACCTGCTTCAGTTACGTCTACGTCTACGACCAATAATCGCACAATAGAGGAAGCAATGTCTATGGGATGTGTGGTTATTACATTACAGATACTAGGTATCCAAAGAAAGAGGCAAAGGTATTGTGATTGTCCGGTAGTCGTTGCAAAAAAAATATTTGAAAGCGTTAAATGTCGCGTTGTTTCTAAGTTATTCTTGAGCAAGATGGACTTCCTGCAGTTCCTGCCTCGGTGTTAAATACAACCTGGGTCTCTTCAAGACAAGAGTGAATAGGCACCTCATGGGCATGCGTGCTCCATCTTAGACCGCATCGTCACTTTCCATCCGGTGTGTTGTGGACAAACGTGGGCCCATTTAGTCATTAGAAAAAAAAAAAACTTGCTCGCCTATTTTAAAAAAAAGTATTTTTATGTGAGACTAACCGTTTTAGATATCTTCTTCGGTGGATCCTGATAAGACATCTTGGGCTCTCCCGGATTGCTGCCAACGACATGTAGCGTATTTTTCGGAATATCAAAATCGGAAAACACCGAAGTCTGGCCCTCCACCAGATCCTTTTGCCTTGCTCCAGTTGTAGATTTACTGTTCATTGGCACGTAAGAAGTTTTTCCCACATTTTCGGGGAGTACTTTCCCGCCTTTTTTTTGGTTTTTTAGTTTCTTTGAAACAGGCATGTCATCTTCGTTGGAGAGACTTTCTTCGGAGGTGGAAGGGAACACCTCGTTCAGGCTGAGGACTTCCACGTTGCACTCTTCGAGATTCAAGGCGTTTTCTGGGTCAGCAATCTGGCAGAGGTGGTCGGTGGAATGTATGCTTATAAATGACCTTTGGTTTGAGCAGAGAGCTTCTTGACTTGTGGGCTTCTTGGAGATTGTCACTAAAAATAAACTCAAAACAAATTGTAGCAATACCGAAGACAAAATTGAAGTTTGATCGTTAACTATCGTGACAAAAACTTACCAGAGTAAGTGCAACTTTCGGCAGCGTTGCCAACGTTTATCTGTGCTATAAATAAAGGGACACATTATTAGATAACTGTATCATTAACCTATTGGTTAATTTCGTAGGCAGTTTGGTAACACAATTCACAATACCTATGTTCGTGCGAATACTAGCTGCAACGTTCGCAGGCCCTGAGCATCAAGATCACGATTTTTTTTTTTTTTTATTAAATAAACACATATTCAGGGCATTTGCACACACGGTCGTCTGGCCCCAAACTAAGCAAGGCTACCAGAGTGATATATACTTATACAATTATACATATCTATTTTTAAACACATACTTAAATAGAACCCAGACATAGAATAGACACATATGTTCATCACATAAATGTTTGCCCTAGGTGGGAATCGAACCCACGCCGCCAAGGCAACTGAGCCACCGAGGCAGTCAAGGGGGAGGTTTTGGCTTGATTTTAGACTGTTTAATCAAGGTTAAGTATCCATTACCAATGTAGCCGGTGTCGTAATGCACTTCACCAAGGTCATGACAGCTTTGCGTACCGCAGGCCTTAGGGTATGTAGGTAGAAATCTACGTATATGCAAGGACCATCAAAGGACAGTTTATGCCCCACAAAACATCTCAAGCAGTTACATCCAAAACACGGCGCTATCACCCTACCTATGTATCGTACCTTCGTCATCGTTACTCCTAGTTGCTTGTATGTCTGTTCTGCTTTTATCGGGCAATTTGTTAAGGTTCCTCGTGTACGACATATTTAAAACAACAAATTTCAGTCAGCGAGCTTTGTCAAACGGCTTTTCATTTTTCTCTTTATTTTAGTAGCACACTGACAGTTCTAATTTTCAATAGTTTTCATGCTATTTGCGATATGAGTAGAAAAAAATTGCAATAAGGTTGCATGTTTCTTAGTTATAGCTACTGTTTTGAGAGTCCGTGTTTCATAGCGAGATGATAGATGACAAAGAGGCCGTGTTTGTTAGTTACGTTTTGTTGTCGACGCTGAGCGACCGCGAATCGTGTCTGCGCAATAAGGTTCACGGTCACGCAGCGTCGAAAACAAAACGTTACCATCATGGCAGTGGGATATCATGGTAGGCCCCGAGAATATTAAATAACTGCCGATCGCTGTTTGCGCCTAGGACATGGGCCCCGGATTATCTCCCTCCGTAGATTCGGTCCTGCCAGTAGTACTAATCCTTCCTAAGCATTTATATGCCATAGTGTCCCGTGTAAGACGGGTTTTATGCCTAGCTTCAAGTTTTCGAAATTAAAACACAATACTTAAATAATCGTTAGGTATATTCATCATAAGTACAATCATTGGAATTTACTCAAATATCAAATAGATAAAAAATAACAAAATTAAAAATGACAAGCATTGCAATCGCACTGACGAAAATGTAAAATGAATTATATTACTTAACATAAGTGTATAACTTATTTATTTTAAAATATGAATCGATCTATAAAAATAGTCACCTTCGTAATAATCACAGATTACCCCCAAAATATACCGCACCTAAACGCACCATATTTCGACCTAAAAGCACCAGTTCATGTTTTAATTGGTTATCTCAAGGTTACGCTAAGCCGCGGCTAGCAATCGACCAATGATAACGATGTTCACAGATGTTCTTTTAGGTCGATGTGTGGTGCGCTTCAATCGTCGTTATTACAGAATCTTTAGGAAGTAATTTGTGGCAGCAGTCTAATTATTGCCAAGGGTAGGTACAAAATTATAATGAAAGAAGAGTTAGTGAAATCTACAAAAACTAACCCACGTAAATCGTAAGTATAAAATCTTGCGATAGATCAGACCGATTTGCATTAAAGGCAGTACCACATACCCTGCAGTCTTTTACAATAAGTCAATTTTATGTACTAGAGATGTCAATTTCCTATACATTTTTCTACATTCAATCATTTACCAAATAACTTATTTTTTTGTATCAATTTAGTCCATAGTTAAGTTTCTAGTATTCTAGCTAGGAAAACATAAGTATTCATCAATAACATATGTTTCAATTTTACCCTTTGTTTCATTCCATGTTCAATTAACATTCAATTTTATCGTATAGAATACTGGGAAAAGCCTTCACTGATTTGAGATAGTACATTAAAAACTACATCTCGTTCGTCTTTACGAACATAATTACATTTAATGAAACAGCTATAAGACAGGTGACCAAGCGCCCGCCGGCAGGAGTTACGACAAACGTTTTAAACTTTTGTTGTGGAGACTAGCATATCCACTTCATTCACTTCATTCACGCATCGCCAACAATATTTTACACACACGATGAAAGTAGTATATATGTATACTTAATACATAGACAAA
Organism: Peribatodes rhomboidaria; assembly: GCA_911728515.1. NCBI lineage: Eukaryota > Metazoa > Arthropoda > Insecta > Lepidoptera > Geometridae > Peribatodes > Peribatodes rhomboidaria. The sequence goes on along the minus strand of OU452179.1, from coordinate 11,453,996 downwards.
CACAAAATGTTAATAGGTATGTATGTTATAGGTATGGTAGTCCTAAAGTTCCGCGTTCCCGAAATATTTGAAGGTGAAGATCTATTAGAGAAGAATTACAAAAAACCGGCCATGTGCGAGTCGGACTCGCGCACGAAGGGTTCCGTACCATTATCTATAAAAACGGCAAAAAAAAATCATGTCTGTCGTTTGGGAGCTCCATTTATATACTTGTTTTATTTTAATTTTGAAATTTGTTTATTTTGAAAGTGAATATTTAACTAAATATTCTGTGCATATTTCGAGCGTCTCCCTATTGCCGTTATCAATATCGAGCAAAAACGAGCAAAACAATCACGTTTGTTGTATGGGAGCCCCTTCAAATACTTATTTTATTCTGTTTTTTAGTATTTGTTGTTATAGCGGTATAAAAATACATCATCTGTGTCATTTTTAACTGTCTAACTATCACGGTTCATGAATACAGCCTGGTGACAGACGGACGGACAGCAGTCTTAGTAATAGCGTCCCGTTTTATCTTTTTGATACGGAACCCTAAAGATTTAAAAAAAGCACTATTTGAATACGATAGAATGTATTATAGCACTGTATTTTCAATGATTTTCAGTTCTTTAATTACAGCGATGTCTACCAAAAAATATATCGAGAACGAGAGTTTTAGGGGCCCCAAATTCTTGGCATTTTTTGTTTGTATAAGTGTCTTCTACCCATTTAAACCATAATAAAAAAAAAAAAATAAGCTGGTGACTGGTCGATATGCAATAAAGGTTCTAAGTCTTCTTTTATTTACCGGCTAGGCGTTTGACTACAGCTCACTTATGTTAAGTGACAGTGTAGTCTACAATAGTCAGAACATTTGGCCTGAAATGGGAACTGGGAATCAAGTGATACTGCAAAAGGACACCGTTAGTTGTTCTCGTCTATTTTTTAACTCAAGCAATGTACTGCTATCATATTGACCCTTGTGAGGAAGAGACATGTTAACAAAAATCCAACCCGATAATTTAAACTACTAGCCAGCAGCGGTCGGTCACCTGTCTTATAATCGAAATTACTTATATTGCTAAAAGTACGGAAAAATCACAGTAATACAATAAGTTGTGAATTCGTTTCTTAAAAATAAGCCGGATTCAACATCGAGCTATCGAGATCTAAGATCAGAGGGAGAGAAAGTAAACAAGTCATAACCTTAAGGTCGCTGCATACGTGACGGGATATCTCGGACGGGACGGGAACGAAACGTGACATTATGAATGCCCGGACGGGAGTGTAACGCATACGCATCGTGAGGATTCTGTAAACCCAACGTAAACACGGAGCTCTTGACTACGCTCCTTTCCGGAACGCACGGGGCGACTGTGTGTACGCTGCGAAATTATATCCGTCACAAAAAAACATCGTTTTGGACAATGTTTACCACGTCCCGGCCGGCATGGGCCTCGTCCCGTCCGAGATCCCGTCACGTATATTTTACTACTGTACTTTTGTATGTAACGATGTTTGAAAATTGCCCCGTTCCGTCCAGCAGGCCAAGCATGCCCAAAGCGACAACGGTATGTGGACTCGCTAATTTTGTCGAGCGCACATGCTAGGGGTGCTGGCCGAGTAAAATCCCCTCACGTATGCAGCGACCTTTAGTAACTTAATTGGGGACTGTTATTTTATTACTTAAAACAACTAAGGCAAGTTCATCAAAACTTTAAGAAGCGATTAAATTAACACTGTTTTTGATAGCTGTTCAATAAGTAAAATGTCAACAATGAACAGTTAAATAAATGATCCCCTAATCACAGTTCGGTGAACATGGGCCTAAAGCTTCATTACCTCTCCTTTTGAATCGTATATTTTAACATTTTGTGTAATTCATATGAAGAATAAGTTAAAGGTAAGCATTCACGATCGCGCCATTTGGCGTGGCTCCAAATGACTTCAGTCAAATGGGTTGATGCCGTCAACTGTTAAGGATTTCACACTCACGATCGAATTTTGGCGGTCATTTATGATCGTGAATGGACATCTTTATGTAGGATCTTCTTGCCCCTAAATTGTCTTAAGTAATAAAAAAACACCCCTTAAAATGCGATCCATTTCATGGACGCCCGAGACTAACAAACAACCACAACGTACAGCACTCTCAATCAACAACCAATAGTAACTAATTTTGAAAAAACAGCAAACATTCGATATGGCCAATTTGAAAACATTTAAAACTTGAAGATGTCTTCCATCTCCAAAAATGGAGATTACACACGATCTAGCATAGGTCAGTCCGTGACTTTGATCTTCAAAAATTACAGTTTGAGTTCAGTTTTTCATCAGTCTATGCAATACACGGTCAGTTTCTCGTAATTCTGATCACAATCATGTACTGTTTGTAATTTCAACACGATTGTTCATCAGTTTACGCATCCATGGTCAGTTTTCTATCCTTACGACCAGAATCAGAGACTGAACTGATGCTAAACTATCATTCCTTTATGAGTGGTTCAGTCCGATGAGTTAGAACTCTTACAAGAAAACATTAGCTATACGGAACTCTTTCGTTCGGAAATAGAAGACCGTTTGCGGCTCTGTATGCTGCCTGATGACATTTTTCTTTTAGTGTCGCTGGGCCGGTCCTGTCCGGAAGTCGTTGATTTATTAAAGCTGGTACTGGCACTCGCCATTCTATTCGCTTGTAAGTTAGACGTTTTTCGTCTTACAGAAGGAGACGCTTCTACGCTATTGAGCTTGGCCGTCGTGGTCGTAGGTTTCTGCTCTATGATAGCTGGCTGCTGGTATTTTCCAACTGCATGCCAATGTTCCCGCTGCGCTTTGATAGAGGAGCGCATTTTCTCTTTGGCTTCCGCGTTGTCCGCTAACATTTGGTTCAGCATTTGGTTGGTTTGGTACAGGGCTATCGGACTCAGCAGCCCGAAATCGTGCAAGGAACACATGTGAAGAACGAAATTTCTGTACAGGTTCTTCTCTAGAAGCTCCTTTCCTTTCATCTGGAGGAACTTTTGGCAAGCGATCGGTATCTGGCAGTCTCCCACATAGTTGTACTTCATGACGTGGAGGTTCCACATCTTCATGAGTTCCTTCTCTCCCTCGTTGACGTCCGTGAACTCATCTATCATCATCATGGTCTTCTGCTGCAGCCACAGCGGGTCAGTCTCCCCCTCCGAGTCTATGTCCAGTTCGTTGGGGTATACGGGCAGGCAGCTGATCGTGTGGTGGTACAGCCTGGAGAAGGAAAAGTGTTTTAACAATAGAAGGTGAATGTAGGTTAGTTTTAAAGAAGAATAAGACAACTCTGGTAATCGCGATTCCAATCCATGACATTGATTGCCTTGGCGTAGATGTTACATCCCTAAGTAATCACTTTAATTCGCGTCAGACTGAGTTGCATCCATATTAATAATTTTATGAAGTGGCATAAAAGCACGATACTATCTCAAACATCAATGTGACAAATGCACCCCACAGTTATCTGTTTTATCCAGTGGGGTATGGTCTCTGCGCCTCCACCGGTTCGCTATCCGTCGAGATCTAGAAACTCCGCTGGCCTGTGTCTCGGGGGCCGGGAGCGCGCGAGTACGCTCGGGCTCCACACCAGCACGTGCGTGAGCTCTAACGTTACGACTGCACCTCACAGCTACCTGTTGTGTCCAGTCAAGTACGGTCGCTGCGACTCCACCAGCTCGCTGTCGTCCAGCTCGAGGAACTCGGCCAGGCTGTGTCTCGGGGCGCGGCGGCGCGCGGGCCCGCGCGGGCGCCACACCAGCACGTGCGTGAGCTCTAACGTTACGACTGCACCTCACAGCTACCTGTTGTGTCCAGTCAAGTACGGTCGCTGCGACTCCACCAGCTCGCTGTCGTCCAGCTCGAGGAACTCGGCCAGGCTGTGTCTCGGGGCGCGGCGGCGCGCGGGCCCGCGCGGGCGCCACACCAGCACGTGCGTGAGCTCTAACGTTACGACTGCACCTCACAGCTACCTGTTGTGTCCAGTCAAGTACGGTCGCTGCGACTCCACCAGCTCGCTGTCGTCCAGCTCGAGGAACTCGGCCAGGCTGTGTCTCGGGGCGCGGCGGCGCGCGGGCCCGCGCGGGCGCCACACCAGCACGTGCGTGAGCTCTAACGTTACGACTGCACCTCACAGCTACCTGTTGTGTCCAGTCAAGTACGGTCGCTGCGACTCCACCAGCTCGCTGTCGTCCAGCTCGAGGAACTCGGCCAGGCTGTGTCTCGGGGCGCGGCGGCGCGCGGGCCCGCGCGGGCGCCACACCAGCACGTGCGTGAGCTCTAACGTTACGACTGCACCTCACAGCTACCTGTTGTGTCCAGTCAAGTACGGTCGCTGCGACTCCACCAGCTCGCTGTCGTCCAGCTCGAGGAACTCGGCCAGGCTGTGTCTCGGGGCGCGGCGGCGCGCGGGCCCGCGCGGGCGCCACACCAGCACGTGCGTGAGCTCTAACGTTACGACTGCACCTCACAGCTACCTGTTGTGTCCAGTCAAGTACGGTCGCTGCGACTCCACCAGCTCGCTGTCGTCCAGCTCGAGGAACTCGGCCAGGCTGTGTCTCGGGGCGCGGCGGCGCGCGGGCCCGCGCGGGCGCCACACCAGCACGTGCGTGAGCTCTAACGTTACGACTGCACCTCACAGCTACCTGTTGTGTCCAGTCAAGTACGGTCGCTGCGACTCCACCAGCTCGCTGTCGTCCAGCTCGAGGAACTCGGCCAGGCTGTGTCTCGGGGCGCGGCGGCGCGCGGGCCCGCGCGGGCGCCACACCAGCACGTGCGTGAGCTCGGTGCGGCGCGTGGGCCCGGCGCGCGGCCCCGCCGCCGTGCTGCGCCCCTGCGCCGCGATCAGGTCGTGCGGCGACCCCGTGTACGACCCGTCGTACAACTCGTTGATCGACACGTCGATGCGCGCGCCGCCCGGGATCGGCTGTATCGACAACACGACGGTTATTAGTCTACCTTTTCATCAAATGATGAGCGGTGCGAGGATGTGGTGCGAGGTACCTGATTCGCCGAAACTTGTTCGGTCAAATTGTTTGGCATAATTTTATTTTGCAGTGTTGCGTTTTGGCATAAGGTTTTTCTCGCGGAACATATGATTTGGCATAACTATAATTTAGCTTCAAATGGTTTAGCATAATAATTAGCGTTTATATTTTTAAACATAATATTGCTAGCTAGAATTGTGATTGTAAAATGTACAGAAATAGGATAGTAGCTCAGTATCTGTTTGTTTTGTTTTTAGGATCAAATTTAAATCGTGATTAAATATTTATAGATGTATTTGCTTGGGATATGATAATCTTCTATTATGTGACATGTTTTTTTTTTGTCGGGCTCGGTTTCCGAGTCTTTTTTAATTTTATTTACAACTAGCTACGCCCCGCAATTTTACCCGTGGTAAGAAGTATTATTAAAGTGGCTATTCCAGAATATAATATATCTAGGTGCGGCGGGGTTTAACCGCGAACATATTAATTCAGTGTGGGTGTTTTATTACACCTCTGCCAAGCCCCCTCGGGTGAAAGGCGTGACGATATGTATTGTAAACTATTTCTGAAGGGACGGTATTCAAAACCACCTTAATGTAAATGTAATCAACTAATACTTCTAATAAACCAAACCATGTACAATATGTAGGTAATTCCAATATGAATCTAATGGACACCAAGATCAATACTTCAGAAAGACACCCAAGAAAAACACTACGAGGTCCGACCTCTTCCGTGCTCCAGCGAGAAGTGCCGGTTGGGCGGGGCGGGCGACTCAGGCGCTACTCCTTCATTCCTTCGCTACATTCATTCATTCGCTACATTCCTTTGACAGTTCGCTCGCGAAACGTCACACAGCAGACCATAGACTGCATTCTTTTGTATGTGTTGCTAACACGGCCCTCCTGCGCCGTGCATGCCCTCAGGCACGCTTCTTATATTGGTTCCAACTCTGCACATGAATTACGTATCCGTCAACACACACATGATTTTAAAGGCTGTTAAAATCTTTAAGCTCGGCCTATCATGACTCATGATGTCCTAAATAGATAGAACTTCAGTTGCAACCTTTTCATCATTTGATTCCTTTAGACTTGGGAATTTATACCACTCTGTAACTAGTTATCTCATTCATTAACTTCATCATCAATCACCGAAAAAAAAGTCTTTTAGGTTTCTCAATAGTTCTGCAATGTATCTTTTTTTTATAATAGTACTGACCATCTAAACCAAAGCTGATATAGTTAGGCTTAGAAATTCCCTATACGACTGCTATTTTAGCTCACTCCCTTAATCTGAACTCGTGCCTGGTCCAGATCATTCCTTTAGTCTTAGGAAGTCACTGCTTCAACTCACTACTTCTATTCTGGTGAGTGCTTATAGCCGTCTTCCAGGTCATCTACATACATATAGTTACGCCTGTTTCCCATATGGGTAGGCAGATACCACTTCTCTCCACTTGCTACGATCCTGGCATACATCTTTCGCTTCTTCTACTTCCATGAGGCTTTTATACACGCTTGTCGTTTCATCTAGTACTGCTAATCTAATGAAGTTAGTTGCCAGACATAATAACATTACACGATTTGCTAAAAATAATTCCGGTATCTTTTGCCTTGATACCTTTATCGATGTATTTCTATTTCTTTTATGGCGCGAGAAAACTACATCTCACTTCTGATGTAAACTATTTCTGAAGGGACGGTATTCAAAACCACCTTAATGTAAATGTAATCAACTAATACTTCTAATAAACCAAACCATGTACAATATGTAGGTAATTCCAATATGAATCTAATGGACACCAAGATCAATACTTCAGAAAGACACCCAAGAAAAACACTACGAGGTCCGACCTCTTCTCTTCTTGGAGAGAAGTGCCGGCTGGGCGGGGCGGGCGACTCAGGCGCTACTCCTTCATTCCTTCGCTACATTCATTCATTCATTCATTCGCTACATTCCTTTGACAGTTCGCTCGCGAAACGTCACACAGCAGACCATAGACTGCATTCTTTTGTATGTGTTGCTAACAGTATGTATGTTTGTTAATTCAAAGTTGCCTACATATACAATGTAAGTATAAATAGTTTTCACGTAGGTACTTAATATAAATAATAATAAAAATGAAGTTCTAAGTGACCTTCATTTTTATTATTATTATTATTAGAATTTGATGTAGCTAACATTTATATACATTTGACATATTATGTATTACGTCAAAAAAAATTAAAGAAAATTATTATCGTTTGCTTATCATCATTATAGGGAACGATTTCTATCCTTTACGTTTTAATGCGGAAATATTGTTAGGTTTGTCATTACTATGCGTTTTAATTTGTATGCAATGTTATTATTATGCTGATAACTTTTATGCGGTTTTATTATTATGCGTAATGTTTCTGCGTAAAGTAATTTGCCTAAAATGTTATTCGGAAATGTTTTTTATATAGTAGTAGTAGTTATATGTATAGAAGGCTAGCTACGCCCCGTGGTTTCTGTACCCCAGACAACGTTTATTGAAGTGTGAAAGTAAAAAACAAACGAACAAACTCACTTTCGCATCTATAAAATTAGTTAGTATTAGGATTGCAAGGTGAACCAACAATCTTGAGGTCGCGGGAAGCAGTTGGATAGCGGCAGCGCAAGACTGGCTGTGGAGATAATTGAGGGAGGCCTTTGTTTAACGTCTTCCAGCTGAGATGATGATGCTAAAATAGACCTTACAGTAGTAACAACAAGACTTACAAAGTATGTAAAGTTGAACCGCGAGTGGCACAGCTTGAGGTGTTTAAGCAACGAATAAAGTGTCCCGCAGTCCAAAGAACACCACGGACAGTGCAGGTCGTCGCAGGCTTCCGTCTGCTGGCGCGAGTTATTGTTGTAGAGGAACTGGTAGATGATCTGCTGACGCTTCGACTCGCCGCCCTCACTCGGTTCGCACTTGATTTTATCACCTGGCGAAGGAAAAAAATGGTTTGTCAGCTAGCTGTTGCATTTCACAATATCAAAAAACAAGGGTTCCAAAAGTTACCCAATTATTAGGTCCTTACGTATGAAATTAGCGTTTTGTCGTACTGATCAATTCGATCTGGAATATCTCCTCTTTGGTTAAGAATTCAAAATTCAAATTAATAAATTCATTTAGCTGGTTTTTTTTTCTTTGGAATACAGTCATTCATTTGTTATTTTCCTCATTATTTTTTCTTTGGCGTCGCTTATTACCGCGCAATGGAAAACATGAAATATCGGTATATTTACGAGTACGAGTTCTACCGTGGCACCAGTGCTGCAGAAACAGCTCGAAGAATTAATGATGTGTACGGCGCTGGTGTCGCTAAAGACAGCATGGTACGTTTTTGGTTTCAACGTTTTCGTTCTGGAAATTTCGACCTTAAGAACCAACCCCGTGGACGGCCGGAGATCAAAGTGAAAAACGAAGAATTAAAGGCTATTGTGGAAGCGGATCCATCACAAAGCACTTCAGAGATAGCAGCAGGCTTCGGGGTAAGTGACAAAACTTTATTAATCCACTTGAAGCAAATCGGGAAAGTAAAAAAACTCGAACGATGGGTACCTTATGAATTGAGTGAATCGAACTTGCAAACACGGGTCGCCTGCTGTGTTACTTTGCTCAACCGACACAATAATGAAGGGATTTTAAATCGAATCATTACTTGTGATGAAAAGTGGATATTGTACGATAATCGAAAGCGCTCATCGCAATGGCTGAACCCTGGAGACCCAGCCAAATCCTGCCCTAAACGAAAATTGACTCAGAAAAAGTTACTTGTAAGTGTTTGGTGGACAAGCGCCGGTGTCGTTCACTACAGCTTTCTTAAATCTGGCCAAACGATTACGGCAGATATCTATTGTCAGCAACTGCAAACCATGAAGGAAGAACTAGCTGTTAAACAACCGAGATTGGTCAATCGCTCTAGGCCACTGCTGCTTCACGACAACGCAAGACCACCCACTGCACAACAAACAACCACTAAGTTAGCTGAGCTACAATTGGAATGTCTGCGACATCCACCGTACTCCCCGGACCTTGCTCCAACAGATTACCATTTCTTCCGGAATTTGGACAACTTCTTACAAGGAAAAAAATTCCACTCCGATGCAGCAGTCCAAACCGCCTTCAAAGAGTTTATTGATTCTCGCCCCCATGGTTTTTATAGTAAAGGGATCAATGAACTACCCATAAGATGGCAAAAGTGCATAGATAACAACGGTGCATACTTTGATTAATTAAATATATTTTACAAAAAAAAATCGACTTTTTATTCCTCCCGTACAAAACGCCAATTTCATACGTAAGGACCTAATATTAAGGCTGTGAGAATGCGCTGTACATGCTGCACTGAAAAAAATTGGGCACATCTGTCCTAAAAGAACCAACCCACCCATATTGCTTAATATCTAATATTAGATTAGTGTCTGATAAATAAATAATTTTGATTATAGCTGCTTACCATTTTTGATATCACTGTTAGTAGATTTCTGTGGTCTATCCTTGCTGCAGCCAGGCTCCTTCTTGATGCCCTCGCTGGCCTGCTGGTACAACTTGGGTCGGTTCACGAGCCCGTTGGTGGGCTCCTGGCTCCAGCTTAATTTCAACTTGAGTAGGGGACGCACTTTGAACACATCGAATGGACTAGTTTCTGAGTGCAGGTCGCTTTCCTGTAATTAGGTTGGTTTTTTATCTGATTGTTTATAAGGATGGTAATGGTAAATGCAGAGTTTTTTTTACTTTTATCAGTCACTGGCAACCATAGCTTTGCTTAGTTTAGGATCAGATGACAGTGTGTGCAAAAATGTCTCTAATATTTATTTTAATAATGTTGTTCTATCTGTCGCTTCCGGCGACAGCAGTAGTATGTAATCATGTAGTTCAGTAAATTTCTACGAAGCATGATCTCGATTAAATCACGGCCTCGTACAGACCTCAACTTGAAAATGACTTGTCGCGTACATTTTTATAATTGGGCTTGCAAATGACTTTAACTATAATGATATTAATATTGGAATGATTTAGTATTGTTTGAATACTACTAGAATCATAATATTGTAAAATTTTTGCACGACTAGTGTCGTTAATGGCTGAACATTAATTTTAATTCTATTAACCTTATTTAACCCATTGACATGCAAATAAAATGATTTGATTTGATCAACCTGAGCCGCACGCATGCCTGCTAGCTACGCGAGTTTTGAACGCGCGTTTTGGTCTGTGTTGAAAAACCAACAAGCGACGAATCGTGCTAGCTATGTGTGTTCCCGAGTGCACGCGGTTAAACCGCACCGCGCACCGCTTGGTGCACGCTAACACGAGCCGAGCCTCGCGCGGCGTGCGGTGCGCGGTGCGGTTTAACCGCGGATTGCGCAGCGCGCTCGCAACTCGCAGGCACTCGCGAACGGCGCATTCGCCAATCTAGCTCTCTCGCTATTTTTTTTTGTATAGTAAAAAAATAAAGCATATTATAGTGTATGTATGTGTAAGTACTTAGTGAGTTTTTTTTAAATTTATACAGCAATTTAAAGAGTAACACAATAATATGGTTAGAGATGATGTATCAGAAAAATTGAGCTCACACTAGGTATAGTCTCCCACTGTGCCATGAGAGCTTTGTGTGGCGAGCGTGCGATGGTGGCGCTCCTGCCGCCCGGCGTGGCGTCATGTAGAACTAGGTCGTACTCTCCATTGGTAAGCAGGCAGCGGTTGTGTTTGTCATAGACTATAAGCTCGCTCCCGTATAGTTTGCTCCATTTGCTGTCTGTATTGTGCTCGGTGGATTTCAGTCGTTTTGTTACAGGTTCTGTTGAAGGTACATATGTGTTTTATATGTTAGGATAAAAAAAAAAATTCTAGGTGTAATATGTTGAAAAGAAGGGCAGTAAAACTGATAAACATAAGGTTTTCACTGACTTCATTAAGGCCACTCCCAGACAGACGCGGCCTACGGTGATGGGCCGCCAGTGGCCGCCGACACAAAAGTCCATGGGCCGCCACCGTAGGCCGCGTCTGCCTGGGAGACGCTTAAATGTGCCACGACATTTACGGTAATAGCATGCGAACATTCAGTTATATGTCGTGCTGCTTTTGAGTATAATTTGTCATTGGGCTAAATAGATCACACTGTGATGGAATGCTACCATAATTTAATTCAACAATTTATATCTACTAATTAACAATGCAGTGCAATTTATGACGATAATGTGACTGTTACCCTAATTAATTATATCAACTGTGTAGTACTTGAATAATAAATGATTTATTGTTGAATATTAAATGATTTAATATTTTTTATTAATATCACACAAGATCAATCATAAAAATTGGAGAAATGATGAGTTAGAATATGTAGAACAGTATATTTACTTGGGAAAACAAATTGGTTTCAACAAAAAGAAATATTTAAAACTGATATGCCAATAATGCTAAAAAAGAAAATTATGGACTCATGCCTTATCCTACGTCTAACATATGCATGCCGAACTTGGAAATTTACAAATAACAACAAAAAACAGTATGAACACATGTCAAAGAGGAATGGAACGGAGCATGCCTAACATTAAAACTACACAAGGCACACAAAACTAAGACCAATGTCAAAAGCAATTAATGCACTAAGCCATGCACAAAAACTGAAGAGGAAATTGGCAGGCCATGTAACGCACCTAACAGATCACATATGGACAGAAACAGTTACCAAATGGAAAGGCCCACCAGGCAAGCGCTATAGAGGAAGAACATACACTAGATGGGATGATGACATCAAAAAAATCGCGGGTCCAGGATGGATTCAAATAGCTCAGGACAGAGAGAGATGGCAAACCTTGAAGGAGGCCTTTACCCAAGAGGGGTTCCTGATGCATACTATAGACAGCATAAAAATGATAATATTTAACAAATCATGTATCAAAAAATTTATTCTATGAGAGAGAGTAAGAAATTAAACTTAAAATTATATTACTTCTGTAATATTAATTGTTTCTCTGAATCTAAATACAACCTACACTGAACTGCTTATTTGTTCATGCTGTGTTCACATGTTTAGGAATATGGTCTAGAACCAAAATGTAGTTGTATTTTTTCTAATTATGTTATGATAGTATTTTGTTTTGTGTGCCAAATAAATAAAAATAAAAATGCAACATAAAATACCATCTAGATCACCATTGGTGATTTCAGAGGTACTCGCACCACCATTAGTAGTGTTCCCGACTCTTGTGACGGTTACTCGCAGCATCAACATGTAGGATTTCACATTGGGCCCTTGAGATGGACTGAATGTATCACTGGAGATGCTGACAGCAGAAGCCATGGCTGGAGGCTCCGATGTTGACGGATTTAATGGCACTGAACAGCTGCCGACCTAAAATAATTATTTAAGTCTATAATGAACCAGGTTAATCAGATCATGCTAAAATTGGAGCTTATGAGGTGACAAGCATGCTGTTATACCTATGGTAGTGTGGTATACTAAGTTTTGTATAGTTTGTTAATCAATGAATGTTGATTTTAAATTGGGTCTTATTTTTAGCATCATTTTATAGTAGGGATACAAAAACTTGTAGGAATATAAAAGAGTCAAATTTTGCAAGTCAATAAATTATTATTAGTTAAGTAACTATACTGTTTAATCAAATTGCCTACATCAATACAGTATTTAATGTAAAACCATTGAGTAAAACATTTGTTAATGTCTAAGAAAATTACTATAGCTAAAATAAAACAGTTGTTCTGTTCTTGCAGTTACAAGTATCTTGTTTACAAAATACAGTTATTAATTAAAGATAGGGCTGGTTGAAAACCGTAAACTAAATTGAGTGAGTTGCTATGGATAGATATATGGCACTTTCTTATCCATAAATTTTTAGATTACAAAAATTAAGGAGTGGAAAACACATCAATGTAATTTCTTACCGATACTTCAACTATTGCTGAAGAACTTTCCTTCCTCTTTTTATGACATATTTTTAATAACAATGTTTCAACTTTTACTTGATAGTCTCTGGAGTCCTCCAAAGTCTTATCATAGAATCCTAGGAAGGTAAGAGTCATGTAACCTCCTAAGCTGTTTGGTTGTAGTTCTGTGCTCTTTTTGAGAGTGATCTTATCAAGGAGACTGTCCACCTTGAATCCATTGCGGCTTTTATTACTCCTAGACATCCGACGCTTCATGTATGATAGCGTTCTATTGAGAAATATCGGCTAAAACAGAAAAATAAGTTCAATTAATGTTTTTCACTTGAGCTATTTCTAACGGTATCTCTTGACCCAATACATACCGACAGCATATTGCGGGTCCGCAAAAACCTGTAGATTTGAGTCGGCTCTGTAAAATGCGGTTGAATAGACATTAGCGCAAATTATTCACAGGAAATGCTACTTACAGGTCGCGGGTGACCAAACTTACTTTCGAACGCTTGTAAAAATAATTCATGGTCGGCTTGTAAGTGATCAATTTTGGAGTTTTTGCTAGCTTCGCTGTCTTTATCGCGCTTCTTTGGAGGCATTTCAGAGTTTTTTTTTAACTAAATCACTGGAGAAACCGCCAAGTTCATCAGTTCGTTGACATGACAGCGTCAGGTTACAGGGTGACCAGATTATAGCTTTTCCAAGACTCAAGGTAGCAAAACTGATGGATTACCCCAATGTTGTTAATTTTAGGCTGAGTCTATTAATACGGGTACTGTACGAACAATTTATTATTATTCGTACAGAAGTCGGACGGATAATTTTATTTCATTAATTAGTGTACCAACGCAAAAAAAAAATACTCAATCCGAATTCCTCTCCTTAAACTTATTTCCTTGCCAACCTCGAAGTTATGGACAGGTGCAGACGTATCCTTTAGCGTTACGCCTTTACTTCATCTCTTACCACTTCCTTATAAAAATAAATAAAAAAAAAACCTAACAACCTAACCTAACTTAACTTTTTGTTCCAGTACCCGTACAAATAGTCACTTCGTATACTAATCATCCAGTACCCGTACAAATAGTCACTTCGTTTTATTCGTCCAGTACCCGTACAAATAGTCACTTCGTTAATTTTATTCAGAATTACTCTAGTGCAAGTTGATTTAATAGCTACTGTCTTTTTAATTGTGTAGTCGTCGTAAAAAGTTTCTAAAATTTATTTTTTGAAATGTATGCATTGCATATGCAAATGTTTCAATTAGGTTTCAACAGTAACTGTCTGATCTGTGTTGTTTTTAATAAGGAAAAAAATCATTCTTAAAATGGCAACATTTTAGTTATGAACCATAGACCATTCAACCATCCTTTTAAATAGAGATGCTCTAGAAATAATCGACTTCTAATAAACAAGCTGTTTTTTCTGTTTGGCGACAGTGACATTTCGATGTTTTGCTTTGTGACAGTATTAAAATAAACACAAAAATTGTCAAACAAAAAACTTGTTGGGTCAAAAATAGGAAATTATACAAAAACACCGTAAATCTAATGTTTTTTTGTGGTATTTAATACAAAATGTGATATGACGGTGAATAAAATTAATACGTGAACAATGCGAAAACTAAAAACAAAAGCAATATTTACAAGAAAGTTAACAAACTTGCAGAAGAGCGCGAATGAAAGGGGCCTACATGAGGTGCTACCACAATACGATTACATTTGCAATTACCGAAATAAAACTGAGAATAAAACAAGAAAAAAGCTGATAATTGCCTTATTCATTTCTGTTTTATCATTGCTGATAAGCGTTAGTATCGTAAACAGTATACTGAGTGCTAGATGTTGGTTACCTAGTAATTATTTTGTGTGGGAAGCGACGCGCCCTCTCGCCGATTGTAGCTATTGCGAGAATGTGACGAAACCTATTATTTTGCAAAACGTCACTAGACAAGCATTCACGGTAAGCTTTCATCTATAAATACTTTATTTTTGCTAATTCCAATTCAATTTGGAACAAAAACCCAATTGGTTTTCAATCTTGACCTATTTAATAAAATCTTAGGCAATGTTCAATAATTACTATTATTAAACAGCACCTACAAATCACTAAGTCTTATATAAAATTAATTACAGAAATATGCCTACTCGTCCCGCCCTATTATTGTCAAAGATGCCATTCGACACTGGAAAGCAGCCAAAGAGTTTAGTTATAATATGTTCAAGAGATTGTATGAGCAGACCGAAGGCAGCTATGAGAGTCTTGATGAGGGATGTCAGTTCCTGAACTTCAAGACAGATCTGTTCAGTTTGAAGGAAGTGTTCAATATGCCCAAAGCTAGGGCTAGAAATGAACCGGGACAGGAACCGTGGTATGTAGGGTGGTAAGTTTATCATCTTTGAATTTCATTGCTATTCTTTAAAAACTACATTCTTATAAGAAAAAGTAGCCTTTTAAACCCCAATTATTAAACTGCCCTCCAAATGCAAACCATTTTGGAGTGAGGGTGGGTCTATGGTCCAAAACTTGTTCATAACTGTAAAAGTTGCCAATGAAGAAAGTTCCCACAGATAAAAAATGGTGGAAGTAACCTAATGTTTCCTTTATTACCCGACTGTGCAAGAAAGAGGGTTTTGTTTTTAATGTATGTGGGTATGTATGTATGAGAATTCTTTAGTTAGCATGCCCTACAGCTTAATGTATTTCAACATGTGAGGTGTCATTCGAATCGTCTTGATAGGGTACAAGATTTTGCAGCTGGGTTTTTTTGTTTTTCTTTTAATAATGTTATACTGTTTATGGTTAGGTTGACTAATTACTTGTAATAAATAAATGACTACTTTACATTTTTTAGGGGAAACTGTCATCCTGATATATTATCAAAAGTGAGAAGATACTACAGTATACCTGATTTTTTACCTGAAGATGCAGAGTTTCCAGCTACTGAGAACATATTCTTTGGATATGAGATTGGAGCTGTCATGCATGTAAGTCATTAGGAAAATAATTTGTGTTCTTCTCCCCAACCTAGCAGATAAAAAAAAAAACAAGTATTAGGAGTTAATGACGGTGGGAATTTGCCATTTGGCCATAATTTTATTTAGTACTAGCAGTGTACTTCATTGGCCTGAAATAAATTTGTTTGGGTATTCTTATCAAAATGTTTTTACTAATATCATTCTAATGGCACTTGTTTTCCAGTTGGATTATATTTCAAGACTGATGTGGCAGGGGCAAGTAAAAGGGAACAAAACATGGTCTATTGCCCCCGTACCTGAATGTGACCATATATGCCATAAATTCCACTATTATGTAGAACCTGGAGATATTGGTTAGTATTTATTTTTAGTGTTAAAGGTTCTGAGACACTCAGAATTTTCCAGCTTGTCAAATGTCTTGGAAACCATTGTCAGATTATAATGAAATTTAGCATGCACATTTAAATAAACTATAATATATCTCCATTCCTATGTTTTTGATTTTTTATAAAATATCCTCATGTGAAATTAGAGCTATGAAAAATATCCACATTTGTAAGGGGTCACTTTAGACTTATTTATTTTATAGACAAAGCAGATCAAAATTCCTTTTACATAAAGAGGTTGTCTACATCATTAGCTTTTAAATAATCCATAAAACAAGAGAAGTTTTTAGTTTGATAAGAATGAAATATAGTATAATTAAAGAACTGCAAGTCATAAAAAAATATTAAAATTGAGCTTTGTCACTCTGTAGATAACTTTAGAGGCTCGTCATTATCTTTACTTGCTTGTCGTCTTCTTTTAGACGAAATGGCAATAGAAAACTTTTAGCTGATGCGAAGTTAGTCTAAAGTGGTCACCAACCCCTTAATCACAATTTTATCTTGTTATTCCCCAGAGTTTAATAATTTAACACATTAAGGAATCTAATTAGAACCTTTTTGTTTCAGTATTTCTGGACACTAGAGTGTGGTATCATGCAACTACTATACCTCAAGGACAGTTCTCGTTGACTGTCCAATCAGAATATGGCTAACAAAAAATACTATTCCAAAGATACAAAACTAGTATTATACCTGACATCCATTGTAATATACACATATCGAGATGCCAAATGTTTTATACTCTAATTATAATATATACAAACTATTTATACTTTTATAATGTTACCTAGGATTTTATAGTTAGTGCCATTTTATATTGTAGTACAACTACATGTTAGCTTGTAAGGATATTGCAATTTTTCAGTATTTTGTGATGTGTTCTCAATAAAGAGATAAAGATAACAGGTTTATTATTATAATAATAAGCTAACCAAGTTACTTAGAGAAATAAGAAAAAAAAATTGATATTTAAAACATTTTATTCACTAATTCTATGATCAAAAATATCCAGTGAGTTTGGTTTGAACATCAAGCATGCAATAATATCATGATTACAAATTCAGTCATAACAAATAATAAAACAAAGATAATTTTTTTTGCATTCAAATTCAAGCCAACTTTCACTGGACCGACTGAATATTGTAGAGTTCACAAAGAGATCAGATTTGAAACTCGAGGTACATAAGCTCTTCACACAACATTGTAAGACCATTGTGCAAACATAAGTCAGCTTTTATACAGCTCAGTTAATCCAAATGCTTAAAAATGCAAACTTACAATAAAAATAAATAATTTCTCAATTTGACCAGATACATGCCAGCATTCGAATGGACAATTTTAATTGACATGGCATTTTGATATCACAAAAGAAATTGGTACCATTATATGTAACATACCGAATTTTAGTTATGGACACAGAAATACATTTGAAACAATTTTTTTACATTGTCACTACCCAATTAGTTTATTTGACGGTAGATATACGGAGAGTGAAATGTAGAAGTTATTTAAAAGAACTGCCATACTCCAAGTACTGCGTCTTTTATGGCTTCTATGTACTGGGCTGGCACCCAGTACACCCAATACCTAGATGCCTCAGTCGGACCAAGCTGGAGTCCCTGAAATGTATAACCGGAACTTAGAAACTAGGTTGTAATTAAACTATTACTAGAAATTCTAGATGACCTGAGATTTTGCACTTGTGTATCTCTACAACCTCTTAAATAATTTTGAGCTCATATTTGAGCTCATATTTGAGCTTGAAAATTGCATGTGTCTGAACTATTTGCCCACAAAGTTAATGAAGCCTTCTGAAGAAAGTTATCTTTGAACAAATTTACAGTTGCTCACATACTTGTTCTTAAGAACTTTGAAGCCTTCACTTGGCTTGGTAACAAATAACATAAATATATTGTCACGCCTTTCCCCCCCAGGGGGCTGGCAGAGGTGCAATACAACACCAACACTTCGCCGGACGATTATAAGTCCCAAATGTGACAGGGGGCAAGCCTGTCACCATACACTGGGCTTCACTCATGTAGCAGATGACATACAATATGCGCATATGCTCACACAATGAACAAACTGGTGTGTGCCGTCGGCTGGGTTTGAATAAATATCATGTTACAATAAAATTAATCTTACCATGATGTGGTATTCCTCATGCTCTTTGATTGGCTCAGATGTGATGCCTGAAAACAGATAATGCAAAATGTTTGTAAACTTTACTTCAAAAGCACTGCTGAGTTCTATCCCATAACTTAGAAAAACACAAAATTTCAAATACACAATTATCAACTCAAAAAGTGGGTTGTTTCTAGCACCAAGTATTTAAAAGAAAACTACAAAAATAACTGGTTATTTTGATATAAGTTTACTTACTTTTAATAGATGTCATGGCAAGTTTTTCGGTGCGTTCCTTAGTGCCGAGCCACAGCTGGTCTTGCTCTGGCTTGAAGGTTAGTCGTACCTTTCCCCCATGCTTGTTAAGCATTCCACTTAATGGAATTGGTGGCAATGCCTCCTGCAAGAGTATATGTTTTGTTTTTAAAGTTGTACTTTTTATCAGTAAACTAATATTTAACAAGCATATTAAATCTTGCTGTGTTCTTTACCATTAATAACTAAAAATTGATTGTGATGTTGGCAAGGAAAGTGTTAATTATAAGCTGTATGTTTGTAGTATGGTGTGGGCAAACTTGAGAATTGCATGAAATAATCAAAGGGTGCAATTAAAAACCAAGTAGGTACTATTGAAAGAATGTCATACCTTGACTCCCTTGATTCCTGGCATGACATCAGGAGGGACACCCTTGTCTAAAACTTTCCTATGGATCTTTTGCATACAGAGAGGTTCCTTACTAGCCTGACTGCTTGCTTTTTCTTCCAGTAATTCCTGTTGGATAAGCAAAATTTTTGCAAAACTTTTTCATTTGTCAATGTGAACACGAACAGCATGTAATGTGATGCATGATGTAATGTGAACATATTGATAAATGTGTGACTGATGACAATGGTTGGAATTTAACCTTACCTTAGGAGCACTCTTCACTGCTAGAATATCATCCATCTTGGATCCTACAAGCATCACTTTTCCACCCTTAACGACGCCGGCTTTCCTGAGCGTCATCTCATCCCGGGCCATCGCTTTGACGATGAGTTTCTGATTGGACTGCGGCACGCCGCATATTCGCTCCAAGTGCGCCTTTAGCTCGAGGACCGTCGCATCCCACGCAAATGTAATGTCATGCTTGGTTTTGTTAAAAACTATGGTAAATTCGACCTGTTCCGGGATTTCACATATTTCCGCGTCTTCGGAGGGCTCAGAGGAACCCGCGACACTCTCAAAAGGAACTTCTATGTGATGTTTCTCACTTTCGGCCTCGACGTCGGGTTTATTCTCAACAGCAGCTTTTGCGCCATTCGAGATAGTGTTTGGATCACGATTTTCTGTTGTGTCTCCCTTTTCTGATGCTAGTAAACAAATCGAAACGGTGAGTTAGCAAAATTTCTAGAACAAAAGGTCTCGGTATGCTGGACCACAAAGACTGTCAAACGGTTGGTTTACAATCGGTTTTTCTGAATGAAAACTTAACTCACCTATACATTCCATGGTTCAGATCGGATCGCTAATAAGCCTTGTGTAAATATATAGAAAAACACTATTGTTTCTTGGTTGTTTTGAAAAAATAATTATAATACAGGCCGACTGGCTGACATGAAGCAACAATTTTCCATAGATAACATTTCATTTATTTTGACAATGACATGATATGATTGAAATTGACAGTCTAACGGATACGGATGCAATAGTGATGATGTAAAAGAACTAATAAACAAGTCGATAATATTACCATAGATAGTAGAAAGCTATTATGTTTTATTCCAATTCAAGATCAAGTGTTTCGATAAAATATATCCGTTTCCGTGGCAACAAATTTAAACACATACAGCTATTTCTTTACAACAAAAATAGTTTGTACTAAAATAATTTAAGTCTTACTGAGCATAACGTTAGTATTTTTTCCACGCCATGAGTTTGAATCTAGACGATCCGTTAGCTGGTATTCTTAGCGATGGAAGTGACGATAGTTTCTTTGATGACGATATACTTGGCAAAAAAAAACCACCAAAGAAAAAGATTACACCGATAGCTGAAAAAAAAAGCTCGCTGTTCGATTTTGGAGACTCAGACAAACCAAAATCTTCCGGAAATATATCAGAAAGCAAAAAAGATGTTTTATTCGATCTTGGTAGCGATATAAAAAAAAATCCAGATGAGTTCAAAACTCCAAAAGCAGCTTCACCAGCACCTATAAAACGATCAGTATCAAAAGAGTCGTTTAAAATAACTACCGCTGAATCTAAACCAAAGCCGTTCGACGTGGTCAAGTCACCAGCAAAAGCTAAAGCTGGTGCGAGTACAGACAAACTAGATATTCTTAGTGAAATAGGATCGGAGAAAAAAGACTTTTCCAAACCATTGGAGAAAGGGAAAAGCTCTCAGTCTATACTAGACGACATTTTAGGAGGTACTTCTGCTAAAACCGGAGGGACTAGTCAGGCTACTAGGCCGACCACTGCTGCTAAGAGTCAAGACTTCGACTTCGATTCTTTCCTAGGAAGCTCTGACTCCAAATCCGTTAAAAATGCTTCAGCTTCTAAACCAAATACTAAAGCTGATCCTCCGAAGGACGAAAAAAAACCCAAAGACAACCCAAAAAAGAAATCGAGTGACGATTGGCTCGGAATCTTTCAAGAAAAGGACGAACCAGAGGAAGACTCTGGTATGCCATCCTGGCTAGTCAGAGATCCTAAAAATAAAAAAGAAGATAAACCCAAGGAAGCTAAAGAAGTCCCTCGTGATGTGGAGAGGGAAAAAGAAGTACCGCAGGAGAAAGAGAAAGATAAACAATTTGAAATTCATCCAATCACTGAGCAGATATTTCCGAAAGTGATGCCATCTAGTGTTCTTCAAGGAAGCTCGGAGGATATAACAGCAGAAGGAGCGTCGTTGTACTTGCAACAGCAAGAGTCGCAGCTGATGGTAGCCATGCAGCTCAAAGCTCAAGAAGAAAAACTAGCCGCTATGCAGAGTAGGTTTGTTTTTCAACTCTGATGAATTCAAAATTTACAAAGAATAAGGTTTAATTTATTTACTTACCACAAGCTGCGCCCTGCGGTTTCACCCGCGGTTAAAAAGTATTCTAAGGGCTATTCCAGACTAATTATCTCTGTGCCAAATTTCATCCAGATCCTTTCAGCGGTTGTGTCGTGATTGAGTAACAAACATCCATACTATACATCGATCCAAACTTTCGTATTTATAATATTAGCTGGTCCTTTGGCCATAGTTGCCATTTTCGTTCTTCATCCATTATTATTTTCTTGTATTTATTGAGTAGAACTTTGTAACCTTATTATAATACAATAGAATGCTTTTATCCACTTTCACTATTGCTTTATTTTTTTACCACAACCAGCTCGACAGAAGGAGAGCCAGCGCGTGACACGCGAGGCCGCGCTCGCTCACCACGCGCAGTTTGACTCCATGCTGCAGAAACAAGCCGAGCAGCGGCGGCAGATGCAGACGATCATAGCCGCGCACCAGGAGCGAATCTCTCAGAGAATCAGGGCAAGTATCACTAATGACTACCACGGAGGCTCAATCCGTAGTGAACCTGCCTTCTGAGCTAGAGGGCGTGGGTTCGATTCCCACCTAGGGCAAACATTCATGTGATGATCATTTGTGGCATACAACCGCGTCCAAAGCCCCAACAGAGATGACAACCAGTTCTATCTGTCACCGACCAAGGTCACCTTTGTCGTGGACGCGGTTGTCTGCCGTGTAGCAAGCTCTTAAGTGTTACGAAATGAATGTAGCTTTACACATGCAAAATATTAATTTTTATTTATTGTAGAAGTGTATACAACATTTCAAATACTGCACTTGATCCATATGAAATACTTATGTACGTAGTCAGTAGAGTGGTTGTAGCTAAATATTATTTACAGTCGCTACTAGAAGTAAACGTAGGAAGCGATGGGAATAACATGAACCAGAACGATGATTTCGGGCCGAACATAACGGAGGAGAAAGAATCTCCACACAAAAGGGAGAAGAAGCAGCTGCTGCAACTCGTTCAGTCGTTACAAGAGAACCATGATAAGGAGATCGATCTGATGGAAAGCTCTTACAGGTAAACTTGAAGAACTACTATTAGTAAACAAAATAATTCCTAGAAGGAATGAAAAACTAAAAAAATAATAACTTATATTTTAGACGCCAACTAGCATTTCTAGAAGTATCTCTCCAACAAGGTGAAGAGCGAATGAAAGAAGAAAGCGAAAAACTGACAACATTTTATAGTGAGAAGATTCACTGGCTAGAAGATCACCATCAATTGTACAAAAAGATGACAGAAGAGAATTTGAGTTCTCTCACTGAGAGGCATAAGACTGAGAATGAAATGATTCGACAGCAGCATTTAGATAACATAAGGATATTGCAAGAACATCATTCTACTTTGATGGTGAACATTAAGTAAGGGACTAAAAAGCTTTATTATTTTACAATTCACGCATGAATGACTCAAAAGCTTAAAGTTTGTTGGTAATTTTTCAGAAATGCAGTGAAACATGAACATGCCCTTATACAAGATTCGGCAAGTTTTTCTTCTGATTTACGTGAATTAGTAACGGACGTCAGAGATAATAAAATGCAATGCCAACAACTTGTAGAGAAAGTGCAAACTTTAGCTGAAAACACTCAAAAAGACAACGACAGGAGCTTGCAAGTGCGAGAAACGCAGATCAATGGTATATACTCTAATGTACAAATAAAAATAACACAACTGGTGTAATATTAACTGACACGTAACTTTTTACTTATAGACATGATACAACAGCTAAAGAAGGAAAGAGAAAATTTTGACACGGAGAAAGTTGAGAGCAGAGAAATAGTTAAAATGCTCGAAACAAGACTGAAGCAAATGACTACCGTATGTATCTGTGTTGTGGTACAACGTTCAACGTAGTACTACATACGTTTTAAATCGCAAACTTATGCTTTACCTTCCTTTTTACCTTACTTACCGAACTATCTTTTGCAGATGATTGAGGAAGAATCCGCAGCATTAAAACAGAAAAAAATGGAATTTGAGTTTGAAAAAGCTACTTTCAGCAAACAAACAGAATTTGCCAAAAACATTCTTAAGAAGCAAGATGAAGATATTAAAGTAAAATAAAACAATAATAAGTATTTGCTTTTCAGTCAGATTTTGAGTAACTAACAAACATTTAATTTTCTAGGCATTGCGAGACGATATTCAAAAGGAATATCAAGATAAAACAGCACGGATTGAGGAAGAAAAAGCTAAATCACATAAAGATAGTACCTTGATTGCAAAAGAAAAAGCTTCTATTCAAAGTCTAAAACAGGATCTTGAGGTAATACGTAGTACTCAAGCTTCTGAAATGCCTACGTCAGGTATATTTAATCAGGTTAATGATTGAAATTTTTGTTTTTTTTTTTCTAGAAAATGAAAGCAGAATTAGAAGCTCAGTTAGAAGAAGTGACTGAAGAGAGATCAAAGTTGAACGTGGAAAAGCAGCAATTGCATATGGACGAACAACGGATTTTAGCGAAGTAAGACTTCATCATCATCAACCATTCTCCACCAACTGCTGAGTATAGGTTTCCTCTTTCGCACTCTATTCTTTACGGTCCTGTGCTAGTCCTATCCGTTGCTTTCTGCTACCTTCCTAATGTAATCCGACCGTCTAGCTAATGCCCTGTCTTACCTGCCTGGTGATGGCTTGTTTTGCTGCGCGGCCACCATTCCTTGTTTTTTTTTGTTCTACTGTCTATCAATTCTTCTGTCTTTCCTTCCTTCATATCTCTCATGAAAATATGTGATTGTCAAGTGAATTACTAAGTTCGGAAGTAAATTATGTTTCAGGAGCCGCGACTACGATCTGTTGGCTAAAACGGCTATCGACAAACAGTCCCAAGCTGACAAAAAGTATTCCGAAGCTGAATTCCTACAAAGAAAATACGAAGAAAGAATCAGACGAATCCAAGAACATGTGGTATCGCTAAATGCTAGAGAAAAGCAGATTGCTAGAGAAAAGGTTGCCTTATCCAGAGAGAGATTGGCTTTGCACAATGAACGAAAGCAAATCGATAGTAGACAGCAGTGTTCCTTATGCAAATCAACCCAGAATATACCCGATTATAATCCCTCATATGCTTTACCAGATTCGTTCCTAAACGTGCCAGTTTCAAGAGATAATAGACATGTTGATGTTGCTATGAATAATATTGAAAGAGATATAGCTAGTTTGTTGAGTAGGAATTACAGTTTGAGGCATGATACTGACGCAGGGAACAGTGTTAGTGATGCCAAGTTTCAAAGTGTCGAGACAGCGCAAGTAGAATCTGGACCATTTAAGGTAACTGATGATGTAGTTTTAGATTGCATACCTCATTTTAAAATGTAACCTAATCGTCTTGGAATAATTTCAGGATTTGATGGATCCAAAGTTCATGATGCTAAGGCTAGATGTGCAAAAAGTACTAAGTAATCTTAACCATGGTAAGAAAGACGACAACGATTTAAACGAACATGATAATATTGATCATCGTCAAGAAAATCAAGATGACCATGATTAAATTATTAGTAATACTGTCTTCCTAGGTAATTGCAACATTAATATGTTTGAACTTGTTTTGCTCTGTGTATTGTACTGTAAGCTTAAATATATACGCAATAAAAGACTGAACATTTGTATTAGAATTCATTTTTATTTTTTTCATGACTGTTATACAAGAACCATATTTTATATTTTATTCTTATCGTTACATTAAAAATTATCAAAATTTACACAAATGCCTACTAGCTATATGCTAACTTACATAAATATCTCATTGTAAAAATATAGGTACACGTTCTTTTTTATTTTCTTATTATATTTCTTACTCTTATACATTCTAAACTAAACATTTTCTATTATAATGGCTTTACAACGAACAAGGATATTTTAGTATCTTCTTTATACACATGACTACTTATCTAATTCAAGAACATTGTTTTTTAGTATCAGGTACATAACATCTCCATTTTTTGTTATATAAAACCTGGCAGTCATAGAAGATCCAAAATACCCTGCTACATACGCACCGAACATTCACACAGTCTTTAATTTAATTGCTTTAAGTATTTTTTAGTAAAATATCTATATGGACGGCCTGGCCTTTACCATTATATAAAATATAGATATAGATACAAATAATATATTCAGTATTAATATTAATCATTGTATTGGTTAAAGCATTTCATGTAATTGAATTCAGGCAGATCTATAGTTGAAAAATAATTAGGTACCAAGTCAACACATTAGATTGTAGTCTTGAGATAAATTCAAGAAAGAGTACAATTATCATAATTATAACGTTATAATTAAAATTATTTACACATTAATTTACAATTTGCTTTCATAAATACATCTAGTAAAAAGGCCTTTATTATATAAGGCTGATTCATTAACGTTTGACTTATAACAGCATTATTAACATTTCATTCCAATTTATGAGGTTCCATCTAAAATCTTGTCAACCTCTCTATCACAGTAACAATTTAACATTTTGTATGTTAGGAATTAACATTTCAAAGGAAAGCAAATATATTTTTGGAAATCTTTAAAAATATACGAAAGTAAACATATTGAAGAATGAATCATAAAATGGCAACAGTCTAGTGTTATGTTCTGTTAACAGAAGGATCTTTCTGATATTTGACTTCGAGAAGTTGAGGATAGTTTTCTACTATAGAAAGTAAGATTCCGTCGATGTAGTTTCTCAGCTGAACATTGACGTCTTGTTGTTCTTTTAAAGCTTTTTGCAGCTGCAAAAAATGAAATACACTTTAGAAATTAATGGTATATTTGGCATTGTATAAGTTGTATATCGAAAACAAGAGTTAAAATACTAGCATTGCTTTTAGTGAATGTGTGTATGCTTGTATACTTGGATGATATTGTTATGTTAGTTGGGTCAAATGCGGAACATGTAAAATGGATGAAAAAGGTACCCTCGTCCGGTAAAACTTCACACTTCTTTAAAAAGCATGCAATAGGCAAGTTAGGTTTAAGGTACAGTCATGCACAGTTAGTAAAAAGTTCGTACCTTTTCCATCTCTATGCTGAGATCTGATTGTGTATCTCTACCATCGAGCTGCAAAAATGCATACATGATAATAAAAGTTGCGTTGCAAATGAGTCAGCTAAAGGCTTTAGATAAAGCGAAGCTGCGAGTGGCGATGACATATAATGTGAAGTAAGTATTCTTTAATTCTAATATTTTAGTTCTCGACATATTTATTTAAATGTATTTTTATTCGATGAGGTCCTTCAAGCTAACAGTTAAAATAAAAATGCTGTATTTTGACTTAAAAATTCGTACATCCGACATATTTCGTAAATAGGTCGAGAATGATAACCATTCAGTAATGCAAAAAAATATGATCAACATAAAATAGTCATATAAAGCCAAAGCTAGCCGATCATATCAATCTCGTAATAAGCATTGATGTGCATGGTTTATTTACCAATAACTATATAATTCAATAAAATTAAAATATTGAAGCACTTGGAGCTATCAAAACTTCACCCTTAGTGTTGGTGAAGACAAAAGGTTGGTGAAATTCCGACATCACTAATTGAATTATAATGGTGAAAGAACTCTTTCCCTCACAGACTATTCCATTCGCGCATTTTGAACATTTTTGAACAACGTTCACAATCTTCATCGTTCGTTGAACATCTTCACGTTGATTTTTTTCTGATACACGAAAAAGGATTTGAAAATGCGCGAACGCTATCCTAAGAGGTAAGCGGGCTCTTTTAAAACGGTGTTAGTAAGTCAATGGTTCCTCACCTCATCGTCGCTCATCTGCGAGAGCTCGTGCGCCAGGGAGTTGGTCCCCGCGAGCGGGCCGCTCACGCCGTCCAGCAGGCTGCGGCCCTCCTCCACTCCGCGGGTCAGGATCTGCGCTTGCAGCTCCTCCTGGGCTTCTGATAGACCTGGAATAGAGAAGGCGGGTTTTTATACTACTGACTTCGGTACATACAACGTCTTATTTTGAATTTCCGCGGAATATGTAGAGGTAGATTTACTCCACTAGCAGAGCACAAATAAACTATGGGGTAATGATACAACTTTGTAATCGCAACATTTTGTCCAACGAAAATTCAGCTGTTCCAAATACTTTGTCGACGATCAACGAATTTTTTGTATGGAACAGCTGATTTCTTCTCGATGTCAAGGTTGTCCCATAGTTTATTCGTGCTCTGCTAGTGTAGAATAACTGACTCTACAAATCTCGCGGGAATGCCAAAAAACACGCTGTATATTTTTATTTTTCGTTTTCGTGGCATTGAGAAACTAAGATATGATCAAAACATTTTTAAACAAATATGATGAGCAGATGATTCCAAATCTGGTTGTATGTACATATGTACATTGTCTCCTATAGAGGTAGTGTAGTTAATTTTTAGCTGATTTCAGTTTTTGATTTTCTTAGTTAGTCTCTTCATTCTTAGCAGTTAGACGCAAGTAGCAGCTACTTACTTTTGTTCTGCGTCCTGAGTAAAGTCAACTCTTTCCTCAGCTCATCGAGTCTGGGGTCAGGCGGCGGCGGAGGTACGTCTCTCAGTCTTTGCAGTTCCAGTCTGGCTTCAGCCAGCATCTGTGCGGTGGCTGCCGCCGCTTCTCGCTCTCTTCGTTCCGCTTCTCTGGCGGCACTAAGCTGGGCTGCCAGCTCGTTCACTTGTTCTTGTGCGTCGCGGTGTGCGCGGGTGGCGGCTTCGGCGTTTGATCGCAAGGTTTCGGCAACGCCACGGAGTCTGCCAACCTGTAATAGGAAAAGTGTTATGTTGCTGTATTACCTATTGGTATAGTTTGCGATTAGCGTTTATGAGCATAGCACAGGACAAATTGTTTTTTAAAGCACGGTAAAGTTTGGTCTGTTTTATTAACCCGATATAATAGTTTCTTGAAGTGGCTCCTAATCTTTTTTCACGGTGGACCATTTTCACTACTTTGCTCTCGCCATGGAATACTACACACCGCACAAGGCGGACCACAGGTTAATAATAAAGTATCTATGAACGTGCTCAACCCCACCCAAGTTTAAGTCATCCTAAGATCCATACCTCTTGCTTTAGATCCGAGGCCTCCTGCTCGGCCACATTTAGTCGGTCCGTGATCCCAGTCAGCTGCGTGTCTCGGTCTCTTTCAACGCGCGCGATGGCTTCCCGACTCCGTCTCTTCTCTTCGGCTACGCTCTCCTCGCACCGGCATTCGATCTGAAATGTACAATTGAAAGAGTTGAAATGGTGTCTAAAATCATTATCATATTGTATTGAATCACTAGGGCATTAAACTTATTTTTCAATAAAGGAAGGTCCTATTTTAATGAGCACGTAGAAATTATCCGCGTAAGTACCACTAGTTTGAGGTAGGTAGGTACAGCACGTGACGTCGTCACGTGTTACAGCGACACGATATTAAAATAAATACTTTATCACTGATTAATACTTATAAAGTAAAAATCAGTGATAAAGTAATTACGTTATCAGTGGAGCTATCTTCACTCACCTCCCGCACGTGTTCCTCCAGCATGTGTACTCTGGCCTGTAGCACCGCGTTGTCTGCTTTAGCGCGAGCGTATCTTTCGTCGGAGGTGCTTTGCGTGTCTGCCAGTGACGTCACTTGTTGCTGTAGCAACTGCACCTGATGAAAAAGTACTCTGTTTATTAAACGCCAATAAAACTTAGCCTTACTTGCAGAAGATACGGAGCTAAATTCATAAACGCAGGGTTGATTGGCTTAGAACGATTTATCAGTTTAACATTTGATGAGCTTCGTCAAGCTCTTCAAGTGGCCCTTACTAATCTTACTATATAGTTATATCTTGAGAATAGATGTAAAACAAAAAACACAAAGGGAACCAAAATCTCCTGTAATTCAAGACTTTTGACCTAACTAGGTATTCGACGTCAGAAGTAAAGAAAATCTTTCAAATATCCACAACAATTTGGTTGTTTTAGTATGAATACGCACTTTGGTTACTGGTAAGTAATATTTTATAAATTAATTGTTCAATCACTACTAGTGTATTCATTAAAACAATTTCAGTTTCTACATGGTAACTGTATCGCGTGACCGCTCACGGTCAAGTCTGTGACCTAAGAATGCCTAGGCTATAAGCGCCTGTCTACGTCTAGTTATTTGCATTACTTTTAAGATTTAAATACTTATCCGATAGTTATCTAACAATAGGCTCTTTGACCAATAGATGCTTGTACAGATAAGTATCAAAATAGCCGTATCTATGTTTAATTAAGTAGTTAAGCATGTATTTATTTATTATTCTATCTGCCTACATCATCTCCTTCTACGAATATATAAGTACCAAGTACTTATCGCTGTTTGTTTTACTCAATAATTGTTGTAAAAAAACGGATCTAGTTTTACTTTACTTTTTAGTTACTTCTTCTTACAGATTTAATTTCAGCAGCACCATTAAAGCCTTTTCTCATTCCAAGCCAGTGTGTTGTGATCTTTGATCACTCGTCACTGAGACTACGACCATTCTACCTTGCCAGTAGGTTACACAACTTGACAAACGTCCTTCAGTGGCTACTCAAGGTAGCAAGGCAAGGTACACCGAGTACTAAATACCTACTGAAGTAAAGCCATGGCTAATCACACTAGTTTTGCAACGTCACCGCCAACCGGCCACGACTATGGTTTCTAAATTGACGGAAGCAATCAGAGCCCTATTTTCATTAATAGTTTTCCGATACGATTTGTATAGAACCACATAATCAATACAAATTAAGCACTTACTAGTATCGATAGGAAAAAATTAGTTTAGCCACCTACCAAGTAGGTACAACTTAAATTTTCGTTAGCTTTATTTAAGAGTTGAAAGAACGTCTAAAACCATATAAAACGCGCTTATCGAATTTATCGGAAACCTCAACCATATTTTTATGAAAATTAACAATACCACAGAAAAAGTAGTTAGATTTAATAAGGTAGAAATAATAACAGTACTCCTAACGCATGACTAAGATGGCTGTGGTGTGGCATGATATGATGTACCTAACCAGCTGTGACAAACAGGAAAGAGATGATTTAGGTCCGTTCGTAATGACAGTGACCGATGATGCGACGCAAGACGTTGTAAATAGTTATTGTATATTTAAGTAGTTGGAATAATTATTTTAAAACATACACAATGCAGTAAAATGCATAAGCAAGGCACGCAACCAGCAACAAACGAGGATAATGGTGAGACTGTCGCTATCCATTTGCCAGTCCTGTCACTCAGTTGCATAAAAGCTCTATATGTAAAAAATAAGTAAAGCCAAAAATAAATTTGTACCTCCTTAGCAATAAACGTTGTACAGGCCTCGGAATAGTTATACGTGTACAGTGTTAGATTGTCATTTTCTTTTTTTAATTTGATCGAAAAAGACTAAATCTATTTAGACAGCGTATACTCCGAGGCTATACATACAGCGCTTATTGATAAAAGTTGTTGTTTTATAGGTATATGACGGGATCCCTACCTAATTACAACACTATGTACAAAAGAAACGAAAGACACGTGTTGACTTACGTTTAATTCACAAAATACGACCGAAACAATGACAATAAAGTTGACCGTCTGCCAACTGAATCGGTTCCACCTTTCCACGATCAGCAATCACATTGCGTATGTAACGATCATAAGAATATCAATATGAGCGTATTAATAATTCATCGTTAGAAATGAATCACATGTAACATGAAAAATCAAGCATCTGCCAGACTTATATTATGTATATTATTATGATTTTTGCGAATGCGCAGCTTGTGTCTGTTTTGAGCTGTTGCTCATAACAGACACAGATCAAAGAAATATTAAAAGAAAATCAGGTCATAAATTAGTGCCGTCTTTTAAACCATAATTTGTAAGTGAATATTGTATTAGTTGTTGACACCTATTGTTATTCTGTCTGACTTTAAATCTGTCTTACATAAATTTAATTCAATTTCAGTCCAAAACTCTCCAAACAGGCCCTTGATCCACATTCTACGATTGCGTCTAGTTAATCTGAATTAACATCTGCATTGCATATTGCTTATTTCGTGCCATGACTGCAATCTGTGAAAGCGGACTCAGACTCGTAATATAAATTCAATCGATAACCAGTTCTCGTACGTACTAAAGCTTTGCTTCTGTCAACAAGTCTCGCTGTTAGTAACGGAGCCCTATTCTTACGCGTGAGATTTATTTTGATCACTTTTGTGATTTTTCAAACGAGAGAGACAATGACCAAGGTATCTCATGCATCAGAATATGGCCCCAGCATCGATTCCATTGCTACTGTACATTATGCGATGGTTTACAGTTTCTTAATAACTCTCCAAGTATTCGTGATCTCAATATTAGATATGTGTTTGTCTATATTCTTAAGATTAAGAATGACAAACTAGTCGAGTGTTCCAGAATAATTGTCTATATCATTATTTATACAATAAACCCCAATAAATTCCACGTCACCGATTTCCAAACTCTAAATGAGACATACGACCACAACTACGAGTATGTAGGAGGAGGTATACGGCTTATGTTTCCCCTAAAATAATTTAAGTAAGTTCTTAAACTCACAATTTATAATTTCCAACCCCATTTTGACGCTCTAAAGTCGCCCAATCCATGTTGTAGGTAAAATGCTTTCAACATCAAGGCTTCTAGAGATTTCTAGAGATACACCGAGACTTCTAGAGATTTTGTGAATATTTACGAGGATCAAATAAGCATTGAATTCTTTTCCCGCTTTCTCGACAGCGCATCCATAATTTGCTCGTATAATCGGAAGTATAAATAAACAGATGCAGCAAAAACTATTTTACACTATTGGTAGAACCTCAATAGAACTGTGATCGTTGACGCGTTAAAAAGTACGTAGATTAAGCAAGAGTTCTTGCTATGCTCTATTGGGTTCGAATCGAACTCATCTTTGGGAACTTGCTGAGTCTAGATAGTTTAAATCGCGCAAGGCCATTGATGGTTAGATAATTTATAATGTTCAGATACACAAAAACAAGTCATTCAGAATTCTAGAGAAGCATTCCTTTGGCAATGTAGTTTAAAATTGGAATGAAGATGGTTCAATAAGAGCTGTAGGGGATATAATATATTGTATTCAAGGTAAAGTCGGCGGATGTTATCAATCAGATGAGCAAAACCTTGAGAACAGTTTTTTAGTACCCTGAAATGAACTGAATAAACACATACTGAGATCAAACTGTATGTAGTTTTAAGTAGACCATATTCTATTATTTTAAAAACACAAAATATAATTTAGTATTAAATTACCGGATATTCAATATTTTGGGGAAGTGAAATCTCGTGTAAGTATTTCAAGAATTTGGTACTTACTTAGAGGTGGCTATGATTAAAGATATGATAAATCACAGAAAGGTACCTTCTATTCTATACCCCATATCTCATGGGAAAAGCAACGAGATGTTACTGAATTCTATAGGTACTATTGAAACGTATCGCACTTTCAATCTGCTTCAAAGAGCAAACCTCCGTTCGGTTTTACTTTTGTCGAGACGCAGGTTCCCCGACTAGTTTCTCCAGCCATATAGGTAAAAGTTCTCAAAGAATGCGCTTGTTTTGTTCTATAGAAAGGTGCTACCCTCAGTAACATTATAGAAAGTAAAAGTTCTGGTTCGAATCCTATGGAACGGAATGAATGAGACGCAGAGAAACAGTGTAAGTAAAACTGATTGATCTGTATGCATGCATTCAGCAGTAAATGAAATGATATGGGTAGGTCAGGTACTAATAATGTAGGTAGAATAAGTCTATTTTGATTTGTGCCTCTGTCTCGTACTCTTAAATTAATTTTAAGAGACTTTTAATCAATACAATTTATAAAGTTTCTCAGTAAGAAACACGTAGGTACACAATTAACAACACTCCTGAAAATGCCAACTGCCTTCATAACAACAGCAAAATGGATTAACTACTGGCATTTTCTTATTTAAAACTGGTTAAAAGTAAACAGTCCGACGAGGCCAGCAAGTGATAACCTCTTTATAATGCAGAGGCCGAGCTTAAAGTTAATCTAAATAACTGTTTGTTGATTCAACTACTGAGATCATCCGTCATTTGCGTTGGGTTTGAGGAATGTCAACAAAGACAATCTTTGAAGCTTAGTGATTAACTAAAAGATCTACATTCCGGAACCTAAATATCTGTACACACCCAACTATCGACATAAAAAAAAAGCTTGCACAGTAAAAATTATATTATATCCTGTATAATTTTGCATTGGCAACTTTTTAGGTTACTGTCTATTTTCATAAATATTCAACCACTAGCTGCGCCCCGCGGTTTCACCCGCGGTTAAAAAGTTATGCTATTCTAGACTATAATCTATCTCTGTGCCAAATTTCATCCAGATTTGTTCAGCCGTTCTGGCGTGAAAGAGTAATAAACATCCATCCATCCATTCTTAGTATTCTTACATACTTTCGCGTTTATAATATTAGTAGGATAGGAAGTAGGATAGTTTTACCTTTTCAGTGCTCTACGCGGGTTACAATAGCAAAGTTAATAGGTAACTCGTTCAAACCAAAATTATTACCTGGCTGGGGTTATCAAGTTACACAACAATTCCTAGCAAGTTAGTCCAAGAACTTAGGGGCGTACCTTGCCTACGCCACGGCAAAGGCAAGCAAGATAAAGCAAAGTAACATAGTTCCCTAATATATATTTTGCCTGTATATACATAGTTCACGGGTAGGTAGGTTGTCAGAAACAAATAGATTGCGCAATGGAAAGCTGACAATCGCGGTTACTGCATACCTGCATAATATTGTGCGCAACTGTAATAGCAAAATTGATTTCATTTCAGCATACTGGACTGGGTTTAAATTGAAAGATATTATGTATCATTTAAGAAATCTATACAAACAACAGACGAGTACAAGATTACTTTTGTTGTTCAGCGGTTTTTTTTAAAGAACTTTAGAACAATTTTGGAAACTTGCCTGGTTATTTTAAGTTTGATATATTGGGTGTTTCTTTAAAGGACGGACATATTTTTGGATTTCATTGTACATATCATTATGAACAACTTTTATTAAAAGGTCAACCCTAAAATCGCGGAAAAAATTGCTTCTCCATACATTTCTTTGAGGTTGAATGATTTTTTCTGTGAAACAGCAGTTTTTTTTCTCAGGAATTCACTGTTGATCCCACTAATTGGTCTGTCGTTCAAATAAACACTAAGGACATAATTACGTAGGTAAAGGCTGTACTTAACTGTTCTCTGGTTAAACGTATGCAAGGCGTTACTGCGACAGGAATTGTTAAGACGGCGTGAGTTCAGTGCTTGGCTACCATGAGCTATTCGAATAATTCCGAAGTGATGCAGTCAACAACTTTGCGAAATGTGTTAACTCTTGAGAAGATCTTGAGAAGGACGAACTAAAGAACTTGGTAACATCTCAGATCAATCTAGTGATCTAAGGGTGACATACAAAATATGTGACATTGTATGCATGAAGGTAAGTTAAGTACGTTATGAACGCTGTAGATCAACTAATTTTGTTAAAGGTAGGAATAAACATGCTATATGTCGATTTCGTTAACACATAATTGAGTTATGCTATACAAGCTGTAGATCAACTAATTTTGTCGGTGGGAACGGAAAATCTATTAAAAACCGTAATGAGTAAAGTTTATAGCCCAAGATTTCCAGTAGTTTCCTGACAATAGCTTGCGCAATCCCATATAGAATCGATAGCCGGCAACAAATAGCTAAAACTGCTTATTACGGAGTGGCAATCAATAGGCAGTTACTTGAATGGCCGGCAAGTGAGCGCTCGTGACTTCCTTGAAGAGAGCATAATATTTTCTCGGAGTTGTCTTGCAACTTTCCATCGAATGTTTGTTAACATTAACGTTTCCTTCTGACAGTCTGAAACTAAGTTACTACTTCTACGTTTTTTATTTCTTTTGGCTTCGCGTGACTGACGCATTTGCCATTATACGAGTACTCCTACCTATATATAATTTTTTATTACTTTGGCCATAGATTAAATAACAGTTAAAATGTCGTAGCCTAGATAGTTCTAAGAGTTTCTTTCAAATCCTTCTTTACATTCTTGTTGTGAAAACATGACCTATCGACGAAGCTTGCGTTGAGGAGATAAATAGCATGATGCAAATAACAGGGTCAATGACCTGTCACAGTAGGCAACAATTCAGAGGGTGTTGTATTCCCAAATGCCCCACTTGAATTACGACCATTACTACAACTATTAAATGAACTATGGCGCGGTATCAAGAACGAACGGTTACGTATTCTGTGGTTACATGCTCTACAACTCTGTATTGTGGTCACAACCATGACTATGTGCAGGAAAATCAAAAATATGGAACAATGCTTTAATTTTTTTACTAAAATGCTAAGAAAAATCAAGCACAGGTTAAAAAACATCAAAGACTAAAAACAATACACGTGGAATACAATTTATGAAAGCAATGTGTGCGAGTGTTAGGCAATAAGGATTAAAGTTATCTAAAGAATGCAGAGGTTGTAAAACCAGATCTGGCTTTTTGGCACTCATGGGCCTTATAGCAACAGTATTGAATAATCAGCTAGTCACAACAGGTATGCGACTGATCAACCATACGAATCGGTCGGTCAGCGATACGGATTATGATATAATTCCCAGTCACGAAAAACGTAACGGTCACAGCTTTTTAAAAATTGGTGCACATTCTTGTAACGGTGCAAAGCGCAATGACGAAGGAGTGCGTAAATCATAAATGCTATCACAGACAAATTTGTTAGTAATAAACAGAGAAATTAAGTACTTAAATAATACATTTGTTGTAAAAGCAATCGCAACAAAGGAAATACCCATTTCTTATTTTCAAAATTGTAATTATGAATCAAATATATAAATGATAATTACATTACACGACCTTTCAGCAGATAACAACAATAACAAAGTTCAGGTCAAAGATAAAAGAAGTACTGGCCACATAGAGAATGCTGTTCGAGCCACAAGTTCGGTTCGTGATTAACACTAACTGCTTACTGATAAAAAAAAGACATTATGTATTGAGCACAAGCGTACGCTGTGTTTAAGGACATCAATGAAAGGCAAGTAAGTAATGGCAAACTAACAACGTTCATCAAAGAGTAACTAAAGGTCGTAAAAAAGAAAATAAAACGGTGGAACAACTTGGCAACAGTAAATTGAAATTGGTGACAGCGTTACTATTATACACCAATTTCACTGTGAAATTAGTTTATGTCAGTTATCAAGAGAAAAATTAAGAAAAATTTCGTACAAGCTACTGAAATTCCTGGTCGGAAGCGAAGGGAGATGCTGAGTTTATAGATTGCAAATATAGCACTATTGGCAAAAACCAGACTGCATAAAAGAAGAAAGTAAATTGTCAAGTAGAGGCAAATTCCATTTGGATAAAAACAAGGCACTTTTATAATTAAAGGAAGTGGAATGAAGGAATTTGCCAGCTTGCACGCTAGTCGTAACCTAATTGTTGGCAGAACTGGTATGACGTGCAGTTGCGACCATGGCACAGATCCATTGCGAAGCGGTTGGCGAACTCAATTGATTAGTAGATATTAATTTCCTGGAAACAGATATCTCTAAGAAAAATGTTGTAATTTAAAGTGAAGAACTAAGCATCGCAAAGCGTTAAGGATTTCAGTTGCGTGAGTCAGTCATTTACTACACAACAAGCAATGAAGGTGGTGAGATACGTAAGAATGCACTTAACAAGAGAATGTTTCCGAAACAAATAACAGGGCTCACTGAAAGAAAATTCTATTTTAATCAAAAGATAAAATTCAAAGGTTTAACAATTATTTAGAAGACAAAGATGCCTGGAGCCTTCCACTTCCGCCAATTAGCCACTAGTACATAGATATTACCTAGCTGTGAGCAAACATTTGTGAAACAGTAATTTATTTATTGTGTGAAAAAAAAATGCCCTTCAGTTTCTTGCCTGTTCTTCTGAGTAGTGGCTCTTTTTCCGAACAAGGCGGTCGAGTCTATTAAACAACTTTGACTTTCATATGTGTATCTTTGATACCCAATTGAATAAAAACATTTTGACTTTGACTTTTAATGCAACTAAGGATAATGACATCCGCACTTCCACACTAATATTATAAAATCGAAAGTAACTCTGACTGTCTGTCTGTTTGTAGGCTTTTCACGGCTAACAGCTGGACGAATCTATAGCGAGAAACGTTTTGGTAAACTATTTTTGTAAATAAACGCGAAAGAAATCGCGGGTAACAGCTAGTAGTAAATAAGACGCTTATAGCCAGCATAGTGCTATTCAAGCCTGTCAAAAGTTAAATTAAAATAAAAAAATCATTTTGTTAACTTCACACTGGCAAATACGCAAAACGTGCGACGCCAAATTCCCCTGACTGGGGTAGCAAAAAAAAAATCATTTATTTTGGAACCAGTCAAGTAGTCAGCTAATGATGATGCTAAAGAATAACAGTCAAATGCGATTAGCAATGGGATTACTAAGTTTAAAATTTTAAGAATGCTTACAAAGCTATGCCCTTCAGAACACTAAAGATATGTTTCAAATAACATATTGCATACAAAGCTAAGTTTGCTTATGCAACAGCCGACAACCACGCATTGTTATAATATTATTGCAATATTCCACGGGCCATAACTTCAATAACTTTAATTATAACATCATTGTTTTCTTTCCATTATAATTATCATTTCCATTACTACGTCATAAAATAAAAGTGTGAGCATATAACATATGCTAATTAAAAGATTAAACGGGCGTTTGTTGTTCCCACAACTACTAATACGAGAAAATTCATTAAGTAAGTAATTCATTGTTTCATGCAGATTTCTTGAGTGTAAGTAATATAAATGTTTCAGATACCATCAAAACCATATTTATAGGTACTGCTATACCTACTTATAACTATTGGTTTACCTGACATTTTCGAAAAAAAAAATGTTTCTTGAATCTAAAGGTACTTATACCATTCCGCGCCCGACCACAGACGGCAGCTACAGACGACGTGTCGTCGCGCCACTACTTGAGGGCTATTTTAACGCGTGAGATGAGATGAGATTTTATCTTGGGCACTCTCACACCTATGACGTTTCAAACGAGAGCAACAAGGAAGAAAAAAGGTGAGATGAAAATCTCAGATCTCCGAAAGGGCCACTGGAGGGCTATTCCAACACATGAGATGAGATGAGATTTTATCTTGGTCACTCTCACACCTATGACGTTTCAAACGAGAGCAACAAGGACGAAAAAAGGTGAGATGAAAGTCCCAAATCTCCGAATAGTGCCCCTGGTTTGTATGTATTTGTATGACACATGAAGCCAGCGCCAGATGCAGCTGGCTCGCTGCTTGCTGTGGAATGTATCTCATACAAATCGTATCGTCGCTCGCTGTGGAATGTATCTCATACAAATACATACAAACAGTAGTGTCCAGACAACATGTCGTCTGCTGCTGCCGTCTGTGGTGGGAGTGGAATGGTACCTTTAACAATGTGATTATGAAATCGGCTTTCTCTCTAAACAGTTTACTTATCTAAATGTATTTTTTATCATTATTATTTTTACTTTCGCGATTTCAATTCAAATAAATTAATAACCAAAAACGTTTTTCATGTCAAAAATTTTAATCTGAATCACTTTTCGCGTTATCTACGATACACGTAAACATTATCGGCCCTTGAGATATAAGTGAGCGATAACAATCTGCAATACCGAAAGGATTGCTGCCGATAAATGTTTAAAACAGGCTTTAAGTTTACAAAGCAAACATAATTTTATAAAACTTAACCATGGCTTCGTTAGTGAGGAAGGAAAATAAGGTAATTTATCAAACTAGTACCTAAATCGTCCTAATAGGTATAATACTAATACGTCTTTTGCTGAGGAATTTGATGACGAAAATGAATGTGATAAATCAATCAACAAGTATTATAGTAGTATATAGTAGTGGAATAGTAGCTACCTACTATTCCACTACTATATACTACTATAATACTTGTTGATACGGTACATACGGTACGGTGTTGGTACGGTCAGTTGGTACGGTAATACCTACGTATTACCGTACCAACTGACTTTATCACGTATGTCTACAAATACTTTTGTCTTACTCATACTTCTGATACTCAACCATGCTAAACGCGTAGGCCTTTCCGTAGCATAGGTATTAAAACATAGGGCCGGCAAGACTTCCTTGGAGCAACCAGAGCAAAAACCTTTTTATGGACATGTCAGAATCGATATTTGCGGTTCGATGTAAATGCTGCATTTATAGTCGAAAGATTTAAATAGAGATAGAGCCTTGCGTGACATCACTGAACAAATCAAAGGCCGCGATGGCACGGCCAGTCGGGAACAGAACTACATCTTTACGTTTTGATTTCCTAAAAAATGTTTTAACAAATATTTCCCTGATATTATTATTGTGTGTATCTTGGATTACGTGCAAGTTTTCATGTGCGTTTCAGTTTTACGGGTAGATAAGTAAGCACATTTTGAAAAGTAAGTTGACGTTAGACACTCATACTTTGCGCGTATTGTTTGACATTCGATTGACGCAGCAATTAAATGTGGTTTTGCCTATAGTGAATAATTCTATTTAAATTTTATGCATTAAAGGGAAAACGTTTGTCATACGAATCATGCGTTATTTCATTTCCACTGACGCTAAGTAAATTTATACCTAACTAGCTCAGGCCTACAGTTTCAATTTCATGGAGAATCTTGTAGGAGCCCTATTTGTTTAGGGATAAAGTATTTTATATAAGTTTTTAGACCTACAACTATCTCTATGCAAAAATTAACGTTGTTCCGTTGATCTATTGCAGGACAGTACCTAACACTCGAGGCCACTTTTTACTGCAACCATGGAATGTAAATTCTCAATTCTACTAGTTATCTAATCCATAGAACCAACTGTATTACGTCTGGCACATCAAGGGCTAAGTAAATAAATAGAGCGAGTCTCACTTGGTCTGACAGGTTGTCGCACCACTGATGCGCGGCGGTCTTCTTCCCACCGTTCAGTCCGTTACTAAGATGGGGAGTCAGCGGCGACCCCGTGAACAGATCCTCAGTGAGGCTGGTGTCCGAGGTTATGCGCAGTCGAGACTCAGGCGGCGGCCCCTGAGGGCCTACGAAGTCGAACTGTCCATCCCACATATCGTACTCCAGCTCGAGACTGTCCTCCACTTCAACTTGCTCCCCCATCGTACCCCCGGACCGATTAAACAATCCCGATTTAAACATTTAAACACCGACACTTGAAACAATTCGATTTCTTTGGATCAATTCCAATTCCAATATTGCACAGCTTACTTTACTTTTTAATAACATAAACTAAATCCTATTTCGTAATCACGAGTTTGACTTTCAATTCGATTAGAATTTCGTTAGAGATAAAGCTAATTCCGGTAATGGCACAGTTGACTGAGTGATAATTATTTTCACCACTTTTGTTCTAATGCGATTATGACACTGACGTAACAACACGAGCTCTCCAGTCACTGAACGTCACATTTTCCACAGCACAGGCTTCACAAACTTCTTTGATGATGCACTAACACCAATTAAACAGTAGTGTTAAAAGTCAATAATCGTCGTACACAAGAATCAGTACTGGCAGCAGAAGACTCCGTCGAAGTCGATATAAAGTGTTCGTCTGTTGCCGGGGCATCCTTTAGGAAAACGAATCTTGATGAGAAACAGAATACTGCGGAATTCAAATTGAATGTAACCGCTGGTTCTCGGAATAAGCGTCGTATCGGAAACGAAACTTTAGTAATGGTGTCAGTACGTGCGGTCGACACAGTCTCGCGGGCAGCACTAACCGGCGAGCGGCGGCCCGCGCCCCTCCCATTGACACGACATGATTATCAGCCGGTCAGCCGCCGCGTCGTACAAATAAACTTTATTCGCTCCTGCACATATGCACAGCCTGATAGATAGTTCCGAGGCAATAACCCCTTTCATACGCTCCCTCAGTCCCCATTCCGGTTGCATCTCGTAATTTTACGGGCGAGGGGTTCCCATGATTGCATTGCGCCGCCGCCAGATGTACGCACAACTTGGCCAGTTCGCTTTCGATAAATATTTTGCTACTAAATTATTCATGAAGCTATTTTGCTTCGAATCATTCAACGAGGAAATCGAAAAAGTGAAACTGATTACGCAGGGCTTTTTGATAAAGGTGTTTAATGCCTGACCAAATCTGCGATTTCGATTTCAATTGTATTTTCGAAGATCGATGATCAATCTGCACCGACAGAAAACGCAGAAACAATTTTAGGAACAATAAATACCAAAATTTTTATTTGCTTTCTTTGACTTATTTTGTTACCAATATGAATTTGATATTTGAAATAAATGAATTTGAAGAGATCTTGGTTGACGAGAAAAATAATCTACGAAGATTAATGACAGCACAATATTGACAGTGAAACTGGAGTCATAGAGAGTGAAACGAACTTGACGCAAAAACTCGTACAAAACGTGAAATCAACAGGTGAACAACATTGATGTAACTGACTCGCAGTCGTCAATCGAGAGCACGCATTTGAATGCACTTAATGCTTGTTTGATGACTCTCAGACTGGACAGCAAATAAACTGCGAAGACGTCTAGAGAGATCTATCAAAATGACTTGATTATAGCCATAATTTTATTCCAAGTCATGCATATTGTAGAGAAATACGAATATGAAATATGATTATTTCATCAGGCAGGAGAAACATATCCTGTCGCTTAAAAGATAGCTAATTTTCGAAATCATGAACCAGAATTTTTGTATTGTAAATATTTACGATAATCAGTTCTTAAGAACTGACTCTCTGACTCTTCTCGTTAACAGTTAACTGTTAACGAGAATATTTAAACGTACTAAAGTGGAAACTAGATTAAAAACTATTACTTCGAGATGAGGTTATGCCACTATAACTGCTTGTTACTTCTGAGGTGTGTTATAAATATTATAATGTAGAATAAGGTATTTACCTGTTGCTAGAACTAAGACAGATATAAACGCGGCAAGTACCTATTATGTATATAATTCCGCATCGAGATTGGGGCTATTATCGCAGACCGTGTGAAATTCGTTCAGAAAGTTTTTATTGACTGATATTTCTCATTGTAAGAGTAATAATGTAATATCTATTAGAAATGACCGATCCGTATTTCATGTTTCACAGGAAGGAAGAACATTAAAACAGATGGCCTCTACAATATAAATTAAATTAATTGTAAACTCTAAAAAAACTCCAAAGCTTTTAAAATTTAAATAAAATACTGTTGCTATTATGATATTCGAGATAATTTCTAAACAAAATCTATACAATAAAGAGAAAGTGAACTTAATCTTAAAGTGTAATTTGTTTACGTAATAGGTAATCAATTTTGAAGATAAAATTGGTGATAAAATAAATAACAAAACTTGCGGATCTTTCATTATAAATTGGTTTTGAAACTATGAAAGCAGATTATTGGTTTAAACATTAATAATAGAGATTTCAGTGCCTAAAAACTAAAAAAAAGAGCACGGGGTAAATTTAAAACAATACTTCCTACGCGTAGAGGAAGAAAAAGAAAAAAAGTTCTGGGGCTCTATTCCTAGAATTCGAGATATTTTCTGGTCTTTGTCTTTCTTGTTTGAAAAGTCTATGGAGTGAAAGTGACCAGCTCTCATTTCAAGGATCAAGAATAGGTCTCCTGACCTGTCGCAACGCACGACCAGGTGCCCCATCACCTGGTGAAAATAAACTAGCCAAGTTGAGCTGATACTTAAAATCACTCAG
Source organism: Peribatodes rhomboidaria (assembly GCA_911728515.1). NCBI lineage: Eukaryota > Metazoa > Arthropoda > Insecta > Lepidoptera > Geometridae > Peribatodes > Peribatodes rhomboidaria. The sequence continues at coordinate 11,410,752 of OU452179.1, read as the reverse complement.
GAATTTACTCCACTATGACAGGGTCGAACAAAATATAGCCATGGCTACAAATATGTCTATCGCTAGCAAAAAGATAATTTAAAAAAAATTGTCCCTTGTGTGTGTGTGTTCTTATGTAAGTATGTACATATAATCCTATATGTAAAATCCTAAATATGTATCAGTAATTGAAAGCTTCAGAAACTTCAGAGTACAAGTAGCTCTGATAAAGTAATACAATAACAAACTCTATTATAATAAAAGATTACGACGCAACACGCGAGCAATTGTGAACGAACAATGTTCTCTCATACATTTTAATACATTTCTTGTGACCGTGGCGAACTGAAAATTACTAGTACAGAGCGACCAGCTTACCCATACAGTTGACTAAATAATCTTACAAAATTTTACTACTCGAAGCTATCAATTTTGTGCAGAAAATGCGATGAGGGCTACCTCATTTATCTGCAAAATTAAGTTTGTTGCAATGTATTGTAATTGTAATGTCTGCGTTCGAAATTCATGGAAAAACTAGTCATATTGTCTACATGTCAAAACACTGTCACCGATAATGATGTTTGCTCCAACTGTACCCATTCATATGTCTGTAGCTGTATTGAAGGTATTATAAAATTCGTTTCTTTTCTTTCAATTCGATTTGGAAACCTAATTATTTCATATTCATTAGATTTTAATTGTTACAATTAGTTTAGTACCTACAGTTCTTTCCATTGTAGCGTAGAAACTCAAAATTGGATAATTGCCACCATCAATTTTTGCTAAAATATCAACTAAGTATATGTAAAATCGCATTTTTTGCTTGAGTAGTTACCAACTAGCTGTCTGTTTCGATGCAAATAAAACTAGATGGAGCTTTTAATAAAGTTCTTTATTTCTTTAACCCTTTTTCAAGCCAACATACCAACGAACGCCCTCACGCAAAATATCAGTTTCGTTTTTAGTGTTTTGTTTCATTTTACTTCCTTCTCTCTCGGTATCAGACTCGTATTCCAAAATCGACCCAAGTTTTCTACCCTCAGACACATTAAACGATGAAAGATATGTCAAAGCGTCAGTTTATCGGATCTAGACATGCGATGTTGCCATGCCACTCTTTTGGAATTCCCCATTATTCATCCATTAATAAAATTAAATCATAGGGCAACGGCGAATAAGGCTGCTCTACTTATTGCGAATAACGCTCTTATCATAATAGACACAAGGTGCAAGACATTGTTATTTTCAAGAAAGCAGATTTAGACCCCACTGTTCCTTTTAGTTAGGTACAGATAATTAGATATTATGGTACACACAGGGCCTGATTTAGAGTTCTGACCGCCCTAGGCTAACTATGAATATGCGCCCCCCATCCTGTCCTGTTCTATCTCTTTTCATTCATTTTTTCAGGTGCAATTAATTAAATTACTAGTATAGAAGAAAGAGAGCTTACGTAACCTAACATCTTTGAATCAAACTGTCAGGAGGTAGGTAAACGAAAGGAACCAAATGATTCCAACACGTATTTTAAAAATCTACTTATTTTATCCTAAAAATAAACAACAAGTTTAAAAAGAAATCTTAAATCTCTCTATTACTTTATACTATATAAAACTCCTTTTTCTTGCTCTCTGGCTGGCGAAACTTTCCACAACATTATCAAAAGTAACACTTTGTGGAAAATCATTCTCAATGAATAATAGAACAAGTGCGTAAAGTTTCTGCTGGCAAAGAGTTGAGCGGAGAAGTAATTTTTTACTCTTTTTAATGCAGAGAAAGATCTTTTACCGCTGCAATTGGTTACGCTCATCGTTAAATAAACTCTTACAGCCTTAGAAATAAAAAAATGCATAAACATCTGCTAAACCAATGTTCAGTTAGACATTGAGTAGTCAGTGAATAGCGCTACACAAACGTGTAACTATTGTTTGAGCAATAAAGTGTGAATCGGCATTGGGTATTTACACACATGCTTAACACTTTTTTCTTTTTCGTCTGGCAACTTTTGGTAAATTCGTTTAGAAACTTTTTCGTCCAAATAGTTTTTTTAGTAATTATTTTTTATGAAAGCTCCCTAATTTTTAATATTGCACGTACAATTTACGTTGAAAGGAATATTAATAAACTATGTTGTTTTTTGAATCTCTTATCCAAAATTCGTCGATATAAACTATTGTAAAGGAAAACATTTTCTTTTGGTTAAAGTGGGAGACTAACAACAAATTTCTGAACGGAACAATCAATGTCAACACTACAATGTGTATAATGTCACACTACCAATTTAAACATAAACTTTGACACTAAAAAAACATTACACAGTTTCTATCTTATTTACTGAGTCTAGATCAGCTGTTATAGTGAAATCCGCCATCTTGACCTCGTACACACGCGCTAAACAAGGGTACCCGGCCGTGTAACGAATGTTTATTTTCCTTTGATTTTGTTACATCTGTACACAAACTGTACACAACGTTTATGTCAAAAATATTTTTATTTTTCAGCTTTTGTGTTACACAATGTGTGTACACGTTTTAAAACTTTATTTCTAAGACTGTTAATATAAATATAGGTATATTCCGCTCCACTTGGCTTTTTTGTAGTCGAAGTATTCTAATTACTACTCATTTTATGTTTCCGATAAAACAAAACAAACAAAATTAACGAAAACGTTAAAAAAAATATCAATCTAAATGAAGTCGCGAAAAAGGCGCGCGTGCGATTATCAATAATCTGTAGTGAAAACTGTTTAGTAAAAACGATTAATTATACCTATTATTATGCTATCATAAATAATAACAATAACTCTTCACTGACCTAATTACCTCTATTTTTCTCACTCAATCTACCTACCCCACTATCGCACTCTCTCTGGAGTGTGAAACGAAATGAAAGAAAAAGTAAGAAACAATAAATAGCCGAAAAAAACGGTTTAAACTTGAACGCGGTGCTTGGCGCCGTTGGCGCGGCTGTGCCGGCCGCCGCAGCCGGGCGCGGGTGGGGCGGGGGCATGCAGAGCAGAGCGCACGCAGGAATTTTATTTTCCCAAAATTACCAATTATTATTAATTATTATTACGTACAAACAAGTCTAGTCGCATTGTCAGCTCAGCGCCGCGCCCGCCGCCCCCTTGGTCCTTGCGCCCTAGGCTTCAGCCTTATTAGCCTGTGGGTAAATCAGGCCCTGGGTACACATATAACGTTGTCATATTTAATTTTCATTGACACAATCCGACTATTTTATTTCACAAAAAATGTTTTACATAATTTAGCCAAAAACCAAAGTGAGTACCTAAGTACTTACATAAGAATCAGTTGAAATTATGTTAACAAAATTGATTATGTAGAATGAAAGGATGTCATATACATATTTTTTTAAAAGCAAAGTATTTCTTATACTTACACGTTTCATTCCTCAAAGAGATAAACAAGTGGCACTATAATGGAGGAACAATGTAATGGGCCTGTTACACTATTTTTCCGCAAACTGACTCTTGAGACAATACTATCGACCTTTGTCGGTTCAAGGTTGCTGTTTACTGCGGTATACTAGTTTAAGAATTGACTTTATTAGCTCCATAGTTAAATTAAATACACTGTGGATGTATCATACGAAAAGATGGAAAAAGATGGTGCTAAGTATGGAGCCTTGTTGGAGTCCATATGAAACTTAGCCTGGCAAACGAGCGAACGTTGTTTAGTTTTTAATATATTTTTTCTAAGCTAGAGTTTCAAATACTACTTTACGCAGACGACACTCAAATTTCAATAGATAAACCTATCTATCTATATATAACAGTTTGTGCAAATAAACTGGGTAATCTGGGTACTGCCGAATGATTTGTTTTTCTTTATTTTGTTTTTTTTTTTTAATTTTTTAATTTTTTGGTGTAAAGAAGTATTGTATTGTATTAATATCAACATTTGAAATTAAGTATAGGCTGAAAAAAAAGTCACGCGCCATTAATAAGGTACGATACGAAGTTATTATTGAACTGTATAATATGACTTTAATTTAAATATAATTAAGCGGTAAAAGAACAATTGACATTCTTGTCTTGATAGAACCCAGATTTACTTTGACACAATCCAAAGCTTCGGCTAAATCAGACTTAAGGCCTGGTATTACACAAAATCAACGAAAACAAGTACATATTTTGTTTGCGCCTAGTTTGATATGAAGAATTGTGATGATCAGATGCAAAAAAAAAAAAATACATCTGGTAGAAAAAACAACCAACATCAGTTAAACCGAAGTAGAAATTTGAAAATCATTCTCATTTTAGAAAAAAAATCACAAAAAGCATTGTCTTCAAAAACCTATCGGAATGTAGTTCTCTAAATTTTTAGCGATAACACCATTTTTTTTTGTTTCGATCATTAAATAGCCAGATTAGTTCTCTAAAGTTTAACCGAGTTTAACTCATTCTTATTTGTGTTCTTATTACGATTATTATAAATAAAAAAGGCAAAAAAAAACTAGGCGCCGATTTCATTTTGCCATCAAATATGATATACGATTTTCAACTCTAAATAAAGCGGCCTAAGTAAACGTATGAGTGGGTAGATAATCGTGGAATGACCAAGCCTTAAGTGCGATAGAAGAAAAATCAGTTCAAAGGCTTCGTAATCCGGCTATAAATCTTGTCGAACACATCAACAAGGATTTGTGAACGAAATTTAAACGCTAGTAGGATTTCAGTTAGCATCAGACCAGGGTCAAATAAATTGAAATAGGTATCTACTCTGTTCTGTTAAATGAACGAAACAATAAATATCAATTATTGTATTATTGTTGCCGTTAAAACAAAGTCAAGGTTTAAACACGTTAAATTGGTTGTAGGTAAGTGTGCAAATAGAAGCCTACTTCTATAGTAATATTATACGGAGGAAAGATTTGTATGTAAGTATGTTTGTAACGAATTAACTCAAAAACTAATGGTGCGATTTCAAAAATTCTTTCACCATTAGAAAGCTACATTATTCCTGATTGGCATAATTTAGCCCGGGGCTTCGCTCATGTTCTAAAACATGAGCAAAGCCCCGGGCAAAACAGCTAGTACTTTAATAAAATCATTATTGGAACGATGACGTGCCTAACCAAAATCTATGTTTTGCAACTAATGAGTAACTAGTTGAAAAGTTCACTACTTCTAGTTAAGGGTCCTGTGACGCTCTGAAATTTCCATACAAACGCGCTTGTCAAATTTCTTGGAAACCATTTGTTAGATTATGATGAAATTTAGCATGTACAATTAAATGGACTATATCTCCGCCCCTGTTTTTGTTTTTTTTTTAATGTCCTCAAGAGAAAATAGAGCTATGGAAAATATCCTTATTTGTAAGGGGTCACTTTTGACTGATTTATTTAATAGATAGACAAAGCAAATCAAAAATTCCTTTACATAGGCGGGTTGTCTACATCATTAGCTTTTAAATGAATTCATAATGCAAGGAAAATTCTTAGACATTTAAGAATGATCCCAGAAGTGCAAAAGTCATAAAAATAAATGATATTGCACTTTGTCACTCTTTAGGTAACTTTAGGTTTAGAGGCTCGTCAGTATCATTACTTGCTCTCTTCGCTCGTAGTCTACTTCTAGACGAAATGGCTATAGAAAATCTTAAGCCAATGCGAAGTTAGTCTAAAGTGGTCGCCGGACTCTTAATAATCAAACCAAGTGTTTTATTTCTCATTAGGCAGGTAATCTCATCGCTTAACTACCTAACCACTAGGTTATCATCTCAGTTAAAAAGCCGTAAAACTTTAACACGTCGTCGACTCCGCAAGTGAGCTAGTTTCCTACACGATGTCATCTAGAATGCACAACTATGTGAACAATTATCTCACTATAACAATTACGCGACGCTAGATTCCATCTAGATCTAAAATCGTAGCGTTTGCACCACACAGAGATTTACGCGCCCTAAAAACGACTTTAAAAACACAGACAGCAATAATTGTTTTCTTACGATCTTTGACCTAAATAGGTGTTGCTCCCCTCTGTGAGCTTAAACTAGCCATGCTTCTAAGAAAGGAAAAGAAGTCTCGGAAAGTATGACCGAATAGGACGCTGTTAAGACATTGTAGTAAGCTTTGGATTTTTTTCTTCTGGTTTTTGAGCACCGTACTTAGGTACATACAATTTTCCTCAAGTACAAAAATTCCATCAAAATCATTTTGAAATTCAACCTATGTAAAACGGAAAATGTAAATGAAAAAGCTTGTTCATTATTAATGAAATTGACGATGTTTTCTATTACTAAAAACTAAGTACATAATTACTAAACAATTACTAACCTCCACGATTTCGTTCAAAACGTAAAAACAAAGAGAAACAAGCTCAAAGGACATACGATAAGCAAAACAGAGTTAATTAGAATGAGAACGGAAAGAATAATTAGCCAAATTGGCTCACCGATACTGCAGCTGATAACAGCGGATTAAACACTGGTTAGTTAAATAACTGGGTAAGTATTTCAATTTCGTATTTAGTTAGGGTTAGGTAAGTGGATTGTGAGCAAGATGTTGGCAATGTGAAGTAATCTAGAAGTTCATAGCAATGCGGGAAAGAAAACGACCCATATGGCGTTGTTGACAAAACAGCTTACATTTACCACATAAACCTAAATCCATTAAAGAAACGAATCTAAAGCAGCAGAACTATTCATTTCATCTCACTCGCACAATCACACTATATTGCTAATACGAGTAAGAGGACACAATTAGCTGTTTCGATTCGTTTTTGACGCAGATTTTACCGTAAATGGGCAAAGTAGTTTTAATCCTACTTCCTATCTTACTTTAATATAAACGCGAAAATTTGTAAGAATGGATGGATGGATGGATGGATGTTTGTTAATCTTTCACGCCAGAACGGCTGAACAGATCTGGATGAAATTTGGCAAAGAGTTAGATTATAGTCTAGAATAGCACATAGAATACTTTTTAATCGCGGGTGAAATTGCGGGGCGCATCTAGTAATAAATAATTTTAATAAACGTAATTCTACACAAAGCAGCCTTTGTTATTCTCATGTAAAAATATGAAGGACTTGAATTAGTACCGAATCGAACTCGAAAAAGTAATGACATTAAACTTTTCCTAAAACCTAAAATATCTATAGAGGTGTTAACCAAAACTAAACTAAAACTAAAAAAAAAACATTTTGAAAAGCTTCTAAAAGGAGTAAGCCTCACTTACTGTGGTACCTACTTAACTCTTGAGAGAACTACGGCAAAAATAGCCAAGTGCGAACTAGTAACAGAATTAATAAAGATAATAATTGCCTAATTACCTCGCCTGTTTCTCGCGGAAACCGGCACAGATACACCATCATCTGCACACAATGTGGCTTCGCACGGTGTCGTTCGCACCACTTTCAGTTTCGTTACGATGTATTTACACATTACCTACTCGTTGTATAAATATCAGAGACGCTATTCTTGCACGTTCGAGATTATCTCGCCCAATTTCGTACTTTTCCTAAAGTAACTATGCGGTCTGCGATGCAATTTGATTGCTGATTTAAATTTAAGCAGATGTTATAATCCCGGCCAATTAACGACTTTCACTTTTAGATTTGTTTTCTATTGGGATGTTTTTTAGGAGTTGTTCTTCTTTGCTCCCACTGGGGCCAAGAGGAAAAAGAACTTCCTCTTGTCTCCCACTTTTCTTTAGTCGTTCGTTCATTCATTCATTTTCATTCATTTCATTAAAAAATTAAGTTATAAAAGAGACAGACCAAGATAATGTCGACCGCGCGAGAATAGAGTAGTATTCCCAGGTAGTAGTACTCGTAACAGCTTCCATGGTTAGGTAATATATTGACATACTCTCGTACCTTTGACGTGTGTTACGCTCGTGGATGATAACTTGATAGATGATGGCGATAGTGGCCCGAAATAGGAGTTTATAGGAGTTAGCTCTTTAGCTCGTGACATGCCATAAAGATAGAGTAGGTAAATCAAATTTCACAGTTGTTTGCAATTCCATAAATATTTAAGAGCATGTCTGTTACCTTATTGCAAACAGCTAGATCATAAACAAAACAAGCTTCCCGATTTTTTGTTAAGTACGTATTTCTTTTTAGTTATTTCGAGAAAAATTATATTGTTGATGAACCTTAATTTTTGTCTTTTCAGCATTTTAGCCAATTGCGATTTTCATAACTTTAGGGTCAGTACCTAAGTACCTAATTTATACCTCTTCTGAACTTGAGCCTCTGAACCGTCTAGAATAAAAAATGAAATGCGAGGGATGCGTCAATGTCTGGTCCGCAAAGTATTTGCATATATATCTGTGCATTATTTATTCATAAATCTCCAGCAACATTATCTAAAATTGCTGGTCATATTGTTATGATTCCCGGCGATCCTTGACACAGTTAGAGACCACCCACGGCCGCCGCCCACCACACGACGTTGATATTCTTGCACCGGTACTGAGCGCTGGCAGTATACTAGCCATTGTTTACAGCTAGATTAGTAAGTCCTCTCGCTTGATAAATTTCTGTCGGAAAGGTGCAATTTAAAGGAAAGCATTGTGCATTTCATCTGTTGTTCCTGTATTTTACAGCAAGACTCTGGTTTAGATTAAGAAGTAAGGATGTACACGAAATCAGATAGTTCCATGCATCCGCTTGAGATTTGTTGTTGCGGAAACTGTTAGTCAGGTTTGAATTAGCCTTTTTATAAAAATGTATGCTTATTCGTAATAGTGGGTTAGTTACAACTTAGCTCTTCTTCCCTTTATAAAATAAAAACGCTATATTATTGTATTATAACGCATTCAGTGATTGAGTACTTAAAACGCGGTACAAGTACAACAATAGTAATTTAATTTCATATTTTTTTAGATCGTTAAATTTATCTAGTGCGCATTTGGTTTGGAGGTAAGTGTCTATTAAATATTGTATGATTTCGAAATACAGCTGGACAATCAAAGAACTGTCAAGTTGTATTTTTATAGATTTCTATCTTTTGGTATTTATTTATCTTATCTGTACCAATCCGGCTATGTAGTTATACTTTTGATAAGGTAGATACAGTAAGGTATTCACGTGCTTTTCGTCTTGTTTACTTTGCCATTTTTCTAAGAAAAATATCGATTTCTAATCCTACCTCGTCATGACAAAAGAAAAGAGAAACGATATGTTAAACAAGAATGTTTCTTGAAACTCGATAAACAAACGTATTTAGTCAATTGCCCTAGAGTTCCTTTAAAGTTAGGAGCCAGTGGCCCTATTCGGAAATTTGAGATTTTCATCTCACCTTTTTCCGTCCTTGTTGCTCTCGTTTTAAAAGTCATAGGTGAGAGTGGCCAAGATAAAATCTCATCTCATCTCACGCGCAGGAATAGCCCCCCGGGGGACTATGACGTTTCAAACGAGAGCAACAAGGACGAAAAAACGCGAGATGAAAATCTCAAACCTCCGAATAGAGCCACAGGTCCTTTCCAACTTTAAAGCAACTACCAGGGCAACTCCAAGCCTGATAGCAACAAAATTCTTCTCGTCGCTGTTTGCCGTGTGAGAACGTGACAAGGCTATGTGTAAACGTACGTCTGTCTCGATAAAAAGAGTCGACATACTATTGTCGCGTTGCGAATGCTAGATAACGACATACTATTGTCGTTATCCTGCAGGCAAGATAACGAAGCCAGATTGCCGTTGCCTTAAACTATCCGCATAATATTAAACATCATAATTAATAATTATATTAAACATTTTAAAAATATTATGTACACATTTAATAATCTGTAATTGACTTGCCCAGTGTAACGTTCTGTTATAAGGCCAATAAAGCACTCTATTACTCTATTACTCTCCATAATATATACATAGTAGGTACAGTAACTTCGCTTAAAGGATAACACAATGCCTTACGACATCGTCCACCGATGCCCATTTTAAAGGTTTCCTGGATAGGTAATACGTTATGCAAATACTGTGACATGCACTGCCTCTAGACGCATTGTCTGGTTGTGTTACGACCTACGTATAAAATGTGCAGAGGACGTATGTTATGAGATCTTTAGCAAACAAGAAAATAATCATCCGAGAGTACGAACATGTCTTGTCTTGATTTGATACTCTGGATAAAGTCTAATTATTTATAGGTCAATAATGCTAATTTTAAAAAAAGCACGCCAACAATAACATGACACATATCAAAAGTCTTTTTATGACATAGAGACGTTCTATTACCGATCAAACCATTAAACTTATAAATTCTTACATTAGACCTACCAATAAACCCGAAAACCAAAGAGAAGCGCACATGTAGAGTTATGTAAAGCTTCGAAATGAAATCATCTCTATTTGCGTCCCCTAGTCACAGCAAGCCCAGTGTTTACATTTGGGCTAATTCTGTAGGCCGAACATACTTATCTTTTCGGATCGGCCAAATGTGGGAACTAAAACTTTCAATGGATTGCTGTTAATTCCGTTCAGAAAACACGATGGTAGCTCCCCCATGGTTTTATCGATAACTTGGTTGGACTGTAAAATGATTTATCATACGCACGCATCTGACCGGAAGCGCGGTCGCAGGGACCGTTTCCGGCGGCCATTGCCGACGCTTCAACGGACTTACCAATGAACCGAGACGGACCCATTGTTTAGTGGTATCTGTATTATTATGTAGTAGGTCTCCTCTATTTGAGGCGTACCCTTCGATAGAGTAAAGACGCTATCAAAGAGGCAAATCAATAGGTACCAACGTTGATTTGAAAATTTCTATCTACCCGCACCTCTATAAATACTACGCCAACTTCAAGTAGCAGGTAGTTAACGATGATCGTAAATATTTGACCGTGTTAAATATTTGAATGCCATCTATAGGGACTACAAAGTAAGTAGTTGCTGCCTACATTTTTTTTAAAAGCCATTGATTAGTTAGTGTGTAGGTAATTATTTAAAACTATATTGAGTAAAAATTAGGGAGCTGAAGACCTAATAAAATAAAAAGTAAAAATAGAGCTGAGGAATGCATATAGAATACGGGGCCTAAGCCCTTTCCTTCAGTTCAAATTCAACTGCTCCGTTAAGGTCATTGAACAGATTTTGTATCATGATCACGATTGGTTCATGGCTTTATGGTTCCGTAATGACATCATACAGTCATGAATACAGATTATATAATTTAGGTGCATAATTAAAAAACAAAATTATTTAACTCGTCTATGTTTTTGTCAGCCTGAACAATGTTATTTTAGTGCAAAAACACCATAAAAGAAATTGAAATGGCGTCGAAATTTTATTTTCATGGTTTTTAAGAGTTACAAATGAATTAAGTCTTTTAGGTACTTTCACGCCATAAAAGTATCCTATGTGCTATTCTAGACTATAATCTATCTCTGTGCCAAATTTCATCCAGATCTGTTCAGCCGTTCTGGCGTGAAAGAGTAACAAACATTTATCCAACATCCATTCTTACAAACTTTCGCATTTATAATTAACTAGCTGCGCCCTGTGGTTTCACCCTCTGTAAAAAGTATCCTATGTGCTATTCTAGACTATAATCTATCTCTGTGCTATATTTCATCGAGATCTGTTCAGCCGTTCTGGCGTGAAAGAGTAACAAACATCAATCCATCCATCCATTCTTACAAACTTTCGCGTTTATAATATTATATTAGTAGGATTTCCGAATTTTTATTTCCTGATTTTTTTGTACTTACCTACAGATACAACTATGTAGGTATGTACTAACCCAGTTTTTTGATAGATGGATACGAGGAGATAGGTAAGTAGACGTTCTTATCACTGAATATTAAACGTAAGCTAAGAAAAACACGGCAGCCGAGTGTTTTTCCAATAATGATGACTCACAGTAAACATCACAGAACATTTTTTTTTGGAATTGGCACTGTGCCAGCTCGACCTTGCACCCGGAGTGACCAAAAATAGATTCTGCACAAATACACTTATATTATAAATGCGAAAGTTTGGATGGATGTATGCATAGAAAGATGGATGGATGTTACTCAATCACACCAGAACGGCTAAAGGGATCAGGGCTGAAATTTGGCACAGAGATAGATTATAGTCTGGAATGGCACATAGAATACTTTATAACCGCGGTATTTAACGAAACTGCGTGACGCAGCTAGTGTATAATAAACACGTATCTCACCGCGAAGCACGTTGATTTAGTATGTAGGTTTAAAAAATCTATGTTCCAAAAACACAAGGTCCAGTATTCAGCAAACACACAATGACGGCATCGACATCCATCTCTTTCGAACTTGATGTAAATTACTTATTTCGGTCTTGCTTAAGTATCGATTGACGTCATTGCGTGTTTTTGAATGCCTTACCTGGCGGAGTATTTTATTATACCACGACCTCCCTAAACTCGGGATAGACATCAATGTAATGCATGGTCATGCAATGTAAATGGTACCGTATAAACTTGGGTATCGTCTATTAAATGTACCTTCCAATCTTTTGACGAGCCATTTCCCAGAGACCTTCTTTTATAAGTAATATGACGAGAGCCATGAAAATAAAGATATCCAGGAGGAACGATGAGGCATAGCCGTGAGAGTTATTTCAATTCATGAGCAAGGGTTCTCGTAACAGCTATTTTAGCAAGAGAGCATCATCGTGTCTCACGCAAAGTCCTTGGGACCATTCGCAATGATCATGTTTATTCATACAGCAAATTAGCTTTCTATACCCTCGTAGGCTCGTAGGTGTAACACAAATGCGTTCTTAGCTGACATAATTAACGTTTAGCTTCGAAAGTAATGCATGATGAAGTGTCTACTCTACCTTAACAGATAACCCACGCGTTTGTACGAAATATGGAATAACAAGGAACAAGGCGTTCGTTTGGTGGTAAACGCAGTAGCAGAATTTGTGTAAGGTATTACTTAGGTATTTAGGAATTTTCTTATTCTAATTCTCTAAATATCTAAAAACAGTATATTTATGAGGTATCTATAAAAATAGAAACCTCTAAGTAAATGTACTTATTTAATACGTTACCTACACCAAGCATTAAATTTAATGAATTCAGTTCTCGTACTGATGACGGTATCCGTTTTAGAGGTTTAGGAAATCGAATGTGTAATGTTAAGATAGGAAGGAAGTTGACATCACACGTGTTAATTCATAAACGTATTATGAAGAAGATGACAAACCCTTTAACGCTTTTCCACCGACATGTCTCAGTTTTCTCGGAAAATGACGATGTATTAACGAAAACTCGTTAAGTATAGGTAATATGTAACACCGCAGTATGAATGAATTGAATGACTCATTGTTTGAGCTGTAATTACTAACTACCTATCTAAGGTGTGAAAAATAACTCTGAATCTTGGTAGATAATTTGTAGGTATTTATGTAGGCGGGGGCCGCGGAAGTGGGGGCCAGAGTGGGCTAAATACCCCCCTAAAATCGAACTTGGGGCTTCGCCTCCTCCAATTTTGCTACCTGCTATTTACTAAGCCAGTGCTAGAGATTAAACGAAGGGAGTCACCAAAGAAGTTTGCTCCTCCATCATGATGGGAGTACTTCCGCAGTCCCTGTAAGTTTAAGATAACAATTTATCCGACGAAGAAATCTTAATCTTATCTTATGAAAGTAAGACGATTTTTATCTTGATGCATGATGGCAAGTCCATTTTTGTGACAACGTCTAATAAATCGATGAACGCCGGCTGCACGCACGAAAATAAATGACTCATTGTCCTATGTTACGCTCAGTAGATCGGAGCGAGAGCGCTACACGAGCAAGCGAAAGGCACGATCGGCTTGAGCGTTCGGCTTGCTTTAAGACTGCTTTAAACCGACTTTACAGACAACCAATTTTTTCTTGCAAACTTCTGTCCTGAAAGTTGTTTATCACTAGACCCAAAACTAGCACGTTGCAGAAGTTTGTACTTATAGGTAAGTAATGTAAGCAAATAAAGTTACTTGGCTGAATATTTATCTAGATCTTGTTTCATTATTATTTTCAGTAAAAACCTAAACTAGCCTGGGTTTCTGTGGTCCTCATTTTTGGCAGCTGTTCCAGCTTGTAGTAGCAAAAATGTGCTAAGGTATCAGCCATGTCAGAACGCGTCAGTTAGTCAGTCAGTAGGTAGTTATGTACATAATGATCACCGCGGGCTAATTCAGTATGCATGCATACCTACTCATGATCACCGAGTAATTACCGTACCTTCATAAAGTACTAAGGTCAGTATCTAATCGAAGTCATGAAGGTTTTATTAAATTAAGGAGTATCCATCTATGATCTGTGACGCTGGATACCAAACTCATTGGAACCATCACGTATACAGGCTAACGGATACAGGTAACTAACCAAAAATCTCCTAATATGAACAACTTTTATTATGAAGCCAATCCTGAATTCGCGAAAAAAAAATTAGCTGTTTCATACAAAAAGTAAATTAGCATGATACAAAATGTATGAAACAGCTGGTTTTTTTTCGCGATTTAGATTTCGTTCCACAGTAAAAGTTGTAAAAGTCATTTTGATGAATACAATGAACCCTTAAGAGGTTTTTGGTGAGTTACCTAAAACCCTGTATTTGTATATTTTATATGTATGTAGGTTCTAACTGTCGGTTCTGCTTATAGCTAGCCTTTGCTAGCCAATAATCAGTGTCAGGGTGTCACTAGACTTATTGTATACCTATCAATGAAGAACTCACTGACCTTATAATTGAGTCCCTGAACGTCTTCTTCGAGAGATACGTCCGAGTACATGTCGTCGGCCGGCTCCCCGCCCGACCCGCACCCGGACGAGTTGAACGACGACGAACGGTACAATTGGCTGGAACAATCATCAACCATCGCCTTTAATTTGCTTTATTGCTTTTAATTAATTCTAATCATCAACTTTAAAATGCTTCGAACACATAGCGTCATCTATGTTGTCGTTTAAGAAAGTAGACAGCGCCATCTGTGCTGTCAGGTATAAATTATTTGACGTGAAAGGAATGTCTTTACCTTTGGTAGTTGTGGGGTTTTTAAACAGATGGCAGTAGCATCGTGTAAAATAGTTTTAGCACTGGAAAATTCCGCAAGATGGCGCTGTATTTTGTAGTATTGCATTTAAAAATTTGCATTTTTACTGAGACCGCAAAGAAAAATAATAAGTACCTAAAGAGTTTTAAGAAAGAATATTAATCGTGTTGGTTTCTGAATTAACCAGTAGTCCCTAGAGCAAGCCCCTTCTGGGCTGCCAGGGCAATTCGAAGCACCTCCCTCGGCGACAGCCCAAGCCGAGGCCATACCTCAGAGGTGCCCTTGCGCTCGTCGCTCATAGTTTGTAAGCATTTTTGAGGCCCTGCGCCTTCTGCGCTTGCCTAATGCCCGGTACGCTGTTGAGGCCTCAGTGGCCAACAGCATAGAGTCATCCCATAAAAATAAAATTAACCAGTAGTCTACTTTACCTATCAGCCGCGCTAGGGTTGGTTGAAAATGCTGACCTGGCTAAGACATTGGAGCCTATCTGCCGCTTCCCAGAGCTGAAACAAGTAAACGTGCATTAAGAACCCACTCATAATTAATCCTACTAATATTATTATGGAAACTGACGTGGTTTTCACACATTATGATTTAAAACACGGGAAATTACTCACGTACGATTCAGTCGATTAATCGACTAATAAATATAATAATGGAATAATCGACTGAATCGTACGTGAGTAATTTCCCGTGTTTTAAATCATAACCTACTAATATTATACATGCGAAAGTTTGTAATAATGGATGGATGGATGGACGGATGGATGTTTGTTACCCTTTCACGCCAGAACAGCTGAACAGATCTGGATGAAATTTGGCACAGAGAAAGATTATAGTCTAGAATAGCACATAGGATGAGACTTTTTAAGCGCGGGTGAAACCGCGGGGCGCAGCTAGTTTAAATATATTTATATATATTGTATTAACACATAATCCTGGTAAGAGCTTTGGTAAAAACTAAGTTTGATTTTCAGATCGCGCGAGGTAACGTTGCCAGCCTTTTGGGTCCTTTACCCGCGGATACTGACTTGAGCTCTGTTTATTATTTGTAGTTTGTTATTTTTGTTTGGTTTATTTTAGGCTTACAGCATTATTATTATTTCAAGTTTGTTTAAAATACAGCTGCGTTTTGTTGCAATATGTCTATAAGTTTGAATCTATAGTTAGATAAAAACCCTCTGAAAATTCAAATTTTATTGAATTACTCTTTATTGATCGTTCATAAATGTATAATCCGAACTAATATCATTAATGCGTAAGTGAGTTTGTTTGTTTGTAACGCTTTCACGTCTCAACTACTCAACCGATCATATTGATATGTTGCATACACCTTGTCGGTGATCCCGGAAAGGCCATAGGGTACTTTTTACCCCAAAAAAATTAACTGTTCCTGTGGGACCGCGGCTGAAACCGCGGGGCGCAGCTAGTGCACTCATAAATTATAAATGTAAAGAAATTATCTCATTAGAAATCTAACACATGTAAAAATGGAAATTTTAGATGATGTTTCTTTAAACCGTGTTAGGCTTTTTAAAAAAACATTTATGCGTCATGGAACGAGGTTACGAGTATGAATATTAAAGAAATTATTTTGCCTGTACCACCGAGCAAACGTAAGCAAGCAAGCAATTAGTTCATTTTATAACATAATACGGTTTACTATCTCAATTATACTTACTCAAGTACTCGTGTGAGTACAAGTTACGAAGACGTGTGTTACCTAGTAGGTACAGTTTTATAGGGTTACCAACCTTTGTTGGTAGGTATAGGTAGTAAATCAACATTGCATTGCAATGCTTGAGGTTTTAATAGTACAAAAATTGCCGTTGTAAAAAGTATTGACCAAAAAACAAATCCTAAAAATTGTAACAATATTCGTTACTTGATTACCAATTTCAAAATAGCTATTACAATTACTTTCCTCATTCTTTCAAATAAAACATTCTAAACGAGAGCGTTTCTCAATAGCGCATAGATATTAGGTATACCTACGTACGAGTATATTAAGTAGTTTTGATACATATTGAATTGGATGTGATCGAAACTAATGTCGAATTTGTTTTGTTTAACTTTCTTTTACATTTGTTTCTATGTACTTTTTAAGTATTTTTAATCTTTAAATAATTGTTGTTGTTTTTTACCACTGTTTAATGCAAATGCTGTATACGCCTATAAAGGGTGTTCATATCAGCTCCATGTGTTTAGCAATTTAATTTTGAAAGTGTAATATGATCACTGTTGGCGTATCTTTATAAATAAATAAATAAATAAACTATAGTCGGAGTTTCCGATCCAATAATTCATGAATAAATAAGATAAGGCTCAATTTAGAATGCTAAACTGCTAAACCTAAATAACCTAAAAGTATTAATGTCCTTGTCTAATTCGCAGCAATAACAAACACAAGTATGTATATTTTTAGCTAGTTTAGATTTAGCCATTTATTGTTCGGAATAGGGTCTTTAATCCCGTTTAATTAAAACAAAATAAATTACCAACCCTGCGTTGAAGAGCATAATTAGTAATAGGCATTTACGTCACCCAGCACGACTGTGTAAAAACTGGAAAGTCTGACATCTCCCGATGAGATCCCAGAGATAGATCTGCAACTATGTGGACTAATCTGTTGCGTAAATAGAAAGAAAGTCTTGTCTTTTATCTAAGCAATTAATCGCGGAAAACGGTGCAATGCGTTGATGTCTTTTGTACTGCGATGTGATGATATCTTATACCTTTAAATGAGCAATTCTTGTATATATATATTTATATATATATAATTGGAATCTCGGAATCGGCTCCAACGATTTTCATACAATTTAGTATATAGGGGGTTTCGGGGGCGATAAATCGATCTAGCTAGGAATAATTTTTAGAAAATATCATTTTATTCGTGTTTTATCGATAATCAATCTCAACTGAAAAATATGACTCTTCCTGACATCTATTGGCGAATAATAATACTACTATTTTTTGTGAGCAACTAATTGCTTTAACGACACAATAGCAGATGGCGTTGTTAAGTAACACGAAGTCAATTGAGGTTAGACTAAAATCAATTGTTTATTATCCAATCACAATTAAAAAATAAAAAAAATACCGAGCAAAGCTCGGCCATCCAGGTACTGTTTTACTAGTTGTTACTAGCGAAGCCAAAAGGAAGGGTTTTGTTTTAAAATATGGGAATATGTTTAACGTGTTTTTAAATAATTCATGTATTAGTAAAGGCAGTGTAGAATCGTTTCGTGTACCTAGTGATTTTCTAAGAATACTAACTAAGAATAATATTTTTATAACACACAAAACAAATGTTGAAATGCTTTCTCGTGGGACTCAATCGTGACCTCAAGGCAATCTAAGGCGTACGTAGGGTAGGCATACAAACATCTTGGGTAATTCTTATTTAAAAAAATAGATGTCTGTAAAGTCGGTTTACGAACGATAGTTGAACGTGACAACGTGCTCACTCAAGTAGGAGAGAGACGGATGTCGAACGCTGCCGAACGCAAAAGCCGATTGTGCTTCTTTGTCGCTCGTTCCGCGCTCTCGCTTGCACTTTAAGTCTTACATGGAACGCCTCAGAGCGAGGTAACGCCGCATGTTTTTTCGTGCGTGCAGCCGGCTCTATCGAATTATAAGACGTTGTCACGTCAAAACAGATGTCTGTAAAGTCGGTTTACGGACGATAGTTTAACGTGACAACGTCATTACAAAAAGTTTGATGAAATCTTCTCCTCGGATGCATAGGCCAATCGAGTGGATGAAAGATAGATGCGGCGCTAGCAGAACGCTCAAGCCAATCGTGCCTTTCGCCCGCTCGTGTAGCGCTCTCGCTCTAGTGAGCGTAACAGGACACTTTTTTGTGCGTGCAGCTGTCACGTCAAAAATCTATCTTACGTACGTGAATGCATAATGAAAACGACCCGAGTGAAGCGAGCGTAAAAACAATTTGCCAATTTCCATTTTTTTTGACATTCTAAAATCATAAAATGCTTGGGTGCAATGTTTGTATTAGCGGCCTTCGGCGATAATTCGGGCTATCGCGACAACTGTAGCCGGTTATGTCGTCACTCGGCGATGTATCGGGCGAACTTATCGCCCACGTCAACTCTTCAGAAAGTCAATCGATCGATCGATCGAACTTCCGCCGTTTCGTCGGTTAAAAATCCAAAGAAACTCTACCTGTCTGTCTTTTTGTATGCTTTTCACGGCTAACCGTCTGAAATGATCTTAATGAAATTTGTTTATTAATTACAGTATATTTTATTTTTATTTTATTTGGTTAAGGTACAGTCACAGATAAAACGTTAATTTAAATACATCAAAAATACACATCAAAAGGAATCTCTATGTCCACTTACGACTATGCACAACTTACAACTTAGAACTTGACACATTAAAAGAAAAATATATTAAAATGGTTTAGAAAATTTACAAAAAGAGAGATAATCATTATCAAAAGAATATACGTAACTATGTTATGAAAGGATTTCGTTATTATTTTCTGAATAAACGCGAACACAGTCGCGGGAAGCAGCTAGTAACTAATCCAACTGTACTAGGTACATAACCTGCTCAATGGAACTGTGGCTTGCACATTACCAGCCCGTACAATGAGCATCGAGCAGGTGGCGACCTTCTGCAAGCCTTGCATAATCGGGTCAGGCGGCGACCCCAGACCAGCGCAGTATGGATGTACCTATTTTGAAATAATTACCTACCCACTTAATTGGAGTAAATTACTAGCGCATATTGTTAAGGTCGATTATAATTTTATTCTATTTGCGTATTAGCATTGGAGAATGTTTTTGGATTTTTCATTATGATAATGAATGCAAAAATATTCCTTTATTTAGATTACTAACTCGTATTTTGTCATACTTATGATTTAGTCGTTATGGTGGTGGTAATGTTTCTTTTATAGTGCTCACAGACATTGTGATGGTAAATATTAATAAGACTAATTCTGTGAAGTATTTTCTACTTACTATCTACTTAATTATATCTATTCTTACAAGTCAAATATTTTTTGGTCATTGTCTCTCTCATTTGAAAACTCTTAGTTGTGAGAGAGACCAAGATAACATCTCAAGCGTCAGAATGGGGGCTCAGGTATATTGGTGTCAGTCTTAAGGCCGGTTTTAAAGACAGCAATGAAATGCACGCTACGCCGTTTAGTCTTAATTATTATTTAAAGAATTCTACTGCTTAGTAATTTTGTCAGATGACAGCTATTACAAGTACCTAGTTGTACTGTTTTAAAAACAGACAGTTCAATTCAAGTGTCGGAGTATTTCCGAGTAACTAGAACATGGGGTTCTTCAAAAAGGCTATCTATTAGAGTCCTTACAGGTTGGCAACGTATCTGTGATGCCCCTGGTATTATAGGTATCCACAGGCAACAGTGATCACTTACCAAAAAAAAATTGGAAATTGGAAGAGATCGCTTTGAGCGATAAGGCCGCCCATTAAAAACTTAGTTAAGCCTTATTTAAGAACTATTGTAATTATTTTATGTTTTTAATAAAGAGTTGTTGTTGTTGTTGTTGTTGTTGTTGTTGTTGTTACCATCAAGCGGCCTGTCAGCCACCTATGGCATAAAAAAAGTATCTGTCGATGCTAGCCGGCGGCTGTCCTGCGCATGCCTCACCTTTTTATTAAGTTTAATGAATGTAAATGATCATGAGGGCACTGTACTACGTTTGTTTCTCTTAGTAAATATAGACAAAAACAGTTTAAGAAGTAGCTGAACAAGTTGTTGCAAGAGTTGAAACAGAGATCACAAACAAAGAAATCAACTCAAGTCAAGATAAATAATACATATCGTCCCGCCTTTCCCCCGAAGGAGCTGGCAGAGGTGTAATACAACACCCAAACTACGCCGGACGATTTTGAGTCCCAAATGTGACAGGGAGCGAGCCTGTCGCTATACACCGGGCTTCAGTCATGTAGCAGATGACATACATGACAGATGAGATGACATACACACATTGTGTGCACATATGTCCACACAATGAACAAAGTGGTGTGTGCCGTGGCTGAGTTTGAACCCGCTCCCTCTGCTTAAAAGGCGGGCCTTCTCCAACTGGGCTATCATCGCTAGATAAATAATACTTTTTGATAAATAAGTCGTCAGTTCTTCAGTAATACCCCTAGTTCTTAAGTAATAGCCCCAGTTATTCAGTAATAGCCCCAATTCTTCAGTAATAGTCCCAGTTATTCACCACGATCATTGCAACCCATATTGTCTATATGTAACTCTTCGGTCACTTTCTTACACAATTTCACGGCGCATGCGCACCCGTGTCTCATTTGCCGGGTGATTTCTCCGGCCGTCCCCACGGACGTCCTGCCTGCTTGGAAATCGTATGGAATTATGACAGTTGCATTGAAGAAATCGTGAGCTAAGTACATAATATTGCGGACATCGCATTAATGAACCGGTCAGAGGCAAAGTTTAAATTTAATTTATGATTAAGTATTCGAAAAAACAATTAAATAAGCTCAATTTCAGATTGATGCTGCCATGCTGAGTGTCCTTTCTGTCAAATTGCCCGGAACGTACATCCCTATTTTAGGAATCCATTCAAAATCATGATAAACTGGTTATTTGTATAAACCATGACTTTTTTGTTTTTAGGTTTCCGTGCCCAAAGGGTAAAACGGGACTCTATCACTAAAGACTCCGCTGTCCGTCCGTCCGTCTGTCTGTTCGTCTGTCACCAGGCTGTAACTCATGAACCGTGATAGTTATACAGATGAAATGTTCACAGCACAGATGATGCCGCTGTAACAACAAATATTAAAAAATAAAATAAATACTTTTTAAAATTAAGGGGGCTTCCATTCAACAAAAGTGTTTTTTTTTGCAGTTTTTATGGATAATGGTACGGAACCCTTCGTGCGCGACTCCGACTCGCAATTGGCTGTTTTTTTTAGAAATGTTGGAACCATTTGTATCACATTTTGCTAATTAATGCCAAAAATGAAATTTCCAAGAATATGAGTAAGTATACCCATAAATGACTGCACTAGTTATGTTCCTTCCCCTAATTGCAATTCATCACCATCCAAATAAAACCAACTAACCGCTATAATGAAACGATCACGATTTTGGTTTTCCGCCACGTCCTACCCTTGATATTATGTACACGTGTATAACTAGTTACATATTATAGTTATGTCATACATAAAACACTTTTTCCTAAAACGATTGCTTCTGCGAGAATTTCATAAGAGGCAGTAATTTGCAGGAAATAAGTGATTCTATTGCGCCATGTCCGTCGCAAAAAGATCTAGTTTTCGTTTCAGAAGATATAATAAAACCATTCGGTGTCACGCGAGCGCGATTTGGTATCAAAGTGTGCGAATTCAAGAATGTTTAAAGTACTCGGGAAATCTGGAAAATTCGCTTCTTTAATGAAATCACATCGCAATTTTTACACTAATATTATAACTACATTTATGCGAAAATTTTAATGGATGGATGGATGTTTGTTATTCCATGACACCACAACGGATCTGGATGAAATTTGGCACTAAGATAGAAAATAGCATTTATAGGACTAATTTCACGGTTTCCCTCGCGGGTGGTGAAATCGCAAGGTGCAGCTAATAAAATTATAAATGCGGAAGCTTGTGAGAGGAGAGTGAGTGAGTTTGCTATTTCTTTACGCTGGAACGGTTCAACAAATTCACCTACATGACACCAAATTGTCATTTAACAGTTTTCCGATACTTTTACGTGCGCATGTTGCGCGTACTCGTACATACGTAAATTAATAAACGTGTTAGGAGTTTTTCCACTTGCCGACACTGCCCAGCCCCGCACGGCACGGCAAAGCATTTCAATCTCGCGTTATTGTTATAAACTAGAAATTGTTATTCTTTTTATTTTTTAGTTAAGAGTTACTGTCTAATTTAGTTTTATAATGCGATACCCTTACAGGGTATATGTATCTTGTAATAGTTACATATAAGGCATTTACAAACAAATAAATAAATAAATAAAATAGCAGTCGGAGACGCATAATTGTATGAGAATGTAAGGCACGCCTTTCCACTAACTGCTTGACAGCACCGGCACAGCTCCTTTGATCCCACCGGCACCCCGTTCCGGGCCAGGGGGCCAATCGCGTTATTCTGTAACTAGGTTTCACCCGCGGTCCCACAAGAACCGTTTATTATTTCGGGATAAAAACTACCCCATTTCCGTTTCTGTACCATAGACAACGTGTATGCAAAATTTCATGATGATCGCATGATTAGCTAGGGCGTGAAAGCGTTACAAACAAAAAAACAAACGAATAAACTCACTTTCGCACTTATAATATTAGTTAGGATAGCTGCGAACGGCTAAGATTTGGTTGCGGTTTGTTTGCAATTATAGTCCAACTTAGATTCAAGTCATGAATTCGGTATTGCCGGATCGGGCTGGGCCGGGCCGTAGCGGCAAGTGGACAAACGCTAATTAACCGATAGCTCAGTCGGTAGTTAACCTGCCTTCTGAGCTAGGGGGCGTGGGTTCGATTCCCACCTAGGGCAAACATTCATGTGATGAATATTTGTGTTTGTTCTATGTCTGGGGTGTTAATATCTATTTAAGTATGTATTTAAAAGTATATAAGTATGTATGTCAGTCTCTGGCCGCCATAGTACAAGCTTTGCTTAGTTTGGGGTCAGACGACCGTGTGTTCAAGTGTCCGGAATATTTATTATTATCCTACTAATATTATAAACGCGAAAGTTTGTATGTATGGATGGATGGATGTTTGTTACTCTTTCACACCAGAACGGCTGAATAGATCTGGATGAAATTTGGCACAGAGATAGATTATAGTCTAGAATTGCACATAGGATACTTTTTAACCGCGGGTGAAACCGCGGGGCGCAGCTAGTTTATTATATAACTACGTCTCAGCCAAGTGTCCCCACAGGCTCCACGACGTCTGTTTACAAACAGTAGCTTGTATCATGTCACTCTTGTCCCGTCTCAATTATTGTAAACAACGCCTAACAGCAATTTATTTACGTAATTGAAATGAGATTACATATTTGAAATGAGACATAGATATTATGTAAGTACCTGAGTAAGTAAGTACATCTATTAGGCCGGTGTGTTGATGGATTACATTAACCTACCTACTTACTTAATTGAGAATATCTCAGAAAACATATTATACATACATATTCCGGTCGTTTGCTTCGGCTTTGAGTAATAATGAGACCCATGGCGATACCGGCAGTGGAACTATAACAGAGTACTTATTATTACCAAATTCGTCATGACGATTTCTGACAAAATTAGTCATCAAATCTGTCGTTGTTACAAAAAATGTGAATGGGTCATTAAATTAGGAACTATCAAAAGAATATGTGCTCTGAAGCAAAAAGCTGCAGCAATTTATTTACAAGAAATACCTATCATTAAATGCCAGAAGTACTTACCTATGTTCATATACGATTCAAGGTATATTGAATGAACCAAACACCTCGAACACACACATCCAAAAACGTGATACCTACATTATAAACAGTGCAATTTTATTATTAGTAGGTCACACGATTTCGATACGGTCAAAATATAAAAGAAGCAAAACTGGCCTCGCCATTTGTTTAAATTCATACTTAAATTTGACTTTAGTAGTTACTAGACCGCGTAGCGTAGGCGAGTGTTCGAGCAAATTTGTGTCGAGGAACCCTGAAACTTCTAAGTTCACTCGTGACTCATATCCGTGGCCGTGAGAGGGTGCAATTACGTGATATTATAGAAAACGTAGAATTGCATTCGACAAACAATAGAATGGACAGCAATAAAATGAAAATATTTGTCGCTGTACAATTTGTACTGCTTGGACTTAAATTGATGAGCCATAGATATTAAGTATTCAACGCAGGGCTGCGGGAAATACTTATAGTTAATGCCTAATTTGGGCTTATACTAAAATCCTTCTAATATTATAAACGCGAAAGTTCGTAAGAATGGATAGATGGATGGATGGATGGATGTTTGTTACTCTTTCACGCCAGAACGGCAGAACAGATCTGGATGAAATTTGGCACAGAGATAGATTATAGTCTAGAATAGCACATAGGATAGGACTTTTTAACCGCGAGTGAAACCGCGGGGCGCAGCTAGTATAGTATAAAAATAACATATTGATTTCTTAAGCAAATAACGCTTTATTTTACAAAAAATCATACTTTACAGCTATAAAACTATACCTACAACAATTTGCCCTCTGACACAACGACCCTAGAGGAGGCACTGTTTTCCAGGAAATTGAAGAAGTGGTTATTAACAAAATGGTTTTACGATTGAAAAGAGTTTTTTAATGGTAAAGGTAGCGATTTTTTACTTTTATTTTGATAGTGTTGTTTATTTCATACTGTTAAACTACAATTAAAAGTACCTATGTACATCATATTGCACACCCGACTTTTGTCTACTGTTGGGACTATATTACACAGTTCTGCAATAAATGTTTTTTTTTCTAAATTCTTGTTCTATAAAATTAGGCACTAGCTAAGTATTTCCTTTATGTTAAATGGACTAGAAAAATTGGTACCCATAGAGTTTAAGATCGGAAGAGTAGAAGTTTTTGTCGGTATTTGAGGTAAGTATGTACATTTTTTGGTTACCTAAAATGTGTTCAAAGAATTATTAGCCTTAATGATCGTGATAGCAACTCGATGTTAGCCAAATGGTGCTGGTAACCCTAAATAATACCCGTTAGAAGAATGATTCAAGAAGAATGGTTGAATTGGTGATTAAGGTTAGCAAACCTAGAGAAATGAATTTTAATATGACAACACTGATTGCTCCACTCAATATGATGGTGCCTTACGTCATTACTTCACCATAAACTGCCGTGGCGAATGGAATAGGTTTAGGTGACGAATCCACGAAGTATTATGGCCCGAAAAACAGTCATCGCAAATGTTTTTTGTACCGAAACTAATGGCACACGTATTGTTGATATTATTACTGAGATTGAACAACAGATGTTGTGAGCTCGTTCAATATAATATGATATACTAGCGACACGCACCGGCTTTGCACGGTACCTAAAAACTTCCGGTAAAAATTATCCAACTGGGGCCCTATTCGGAGATTTGAGATTTTCATCTCACTTTTTTTCATCCTTGTTGCTCTCGTTTGAAACGTCATAGGTGTGAAAGTGACCAAGATAAAATTTCATCTCATCTCACGCCTAGGAATAGGCCCACAGTTGATGAAAACTGCATCTCAATCCGTTGCGTGGTTTAAGAGAAGTTAGCGGATATACAGACAGACAGACAGACAGATGAGGAAACCGACTTAGTTTTATACTACTTATGTGTATGTAATAGAAAAGAGATATAAACTCATCCGAGCCGGTGAAAGAATTCAATTAAAGTTACGAGATAATGAGGTTTTTTCTGTAGAGAAACAAAAGATGAAGATAAAATAACATTTCTCATTAACTGTAACCGTGAAGATAAAGCAAAACAAGTATGTTTGCATTAACACAAAAACATTAATGCAAAAGCATTCCAAGATCAGTAACGCAAGGTATGGGATAATTCTCTTGTTATCTTGATGAAAGATTTATAAAAAAAATCTATCAAACAAACCTGTAGGGTCGCTTTCTGTAATGCATGTGAACACCGTTCCGCTCCAGCTTTACACACAAACAGCAACTCCGATAAACGATCTACTCAACACTCCACAACCGTCAACCGGTCACATAAAATACGGGACGCGGAATATTTGGGGCATCACTTCATTTGCAACTGGCACGCGAGGTTATAACCACATCACGATTGAAAAAAAAAAAAACAAAAAATAATTGGATGTTTTGCGCGGGAATGCGTTCGCGTGACGCTCACTGCGAGCCGTGCGGTCCGACTGAGGACTGACGCATCAGAGCACGCAGCACCGGACTGGTCAGACCACAGAGCGACCAACTTACCTGGGCAGTTAGCCAAATGTTCGAACTTAACATTTTTTACGGCTGGGAATCAGTCTCGGTTAGATCAAAAGGTAGTGGCTCCCTCATTCAATTGCACAGCTAAGTTGGTAGGTCCGAAGCTACGAATTATCCACAATGGAATTGGAATCGCGGTATGCTGTTGAACGGACAATGCGAAACGGTCTCCGTTACTAAATTATTAAGTAGCCCGCGGCAGGGACCGAGCGGCCGAATGGACGGATAACGATTGCGTATTACTGTTCTACAATTAGAATAGGAACAGATAATGTAGTGTGCCTTTTTTGGCAGACTTTTGGAGCCTTCCAAAAACAGATCAAATTTGACAGCTATAGAATTTCGTCCCTTTTACGGTGTTGACAAATGACATGACAATAAGGCTGTTTTCATTCTCTAACTCTGTAGCCTAATGGATACTTAAACTCTAAAGGGCTGGAAACTGGAGGTGCAAAATAAATGCATTTTTTCTATCTAAGAAAATTGTGTAGTGTTATATTATGTATGCAACTGTACATAATCATGTAAGTTTTACTGACATACACAAAAAATCTGATAATAGTGACTGACTAAATAACAATAGATAACAGCATAGATCAATATTTCCCTATGATAACGGTGACTGGTCAGTTGTATGATGGACGATAGTTGTATGCATAAGCTCTTTGAATAATCGTTTGATTATAATAGTAGAAATTAGAACCCTATTCTTGACGCGTGAGATGAGATCAGGTCACTTTCACTCCTTTGACTCTTCAAAAGAGAGAGACAAAGTCCAGAAAACATCTCAAACTGTCGGAATAGGGCCCCGAAAGCAAAGACCGAAATAGGTCGTAACAGTTCACTTTTTGATGAACGCACGGTCCAGTCTTTATATCACCACAAAAACTGGGGGGCTATTCTTGCGCGTGAGATGAGATGAGATTTTATCTTGGTCACTCTTACACCTATGACGTTTCAAACGAGAGCAACAAGGACGAAAAAAGTGAGATGAAAATCTCAAATCTCCGAATAGAGTCACTGTACATGCCAACACAGTACATGCCTGTAACTTTTGCTTACATTAAACTCTTATCCAAATTCTCAACCTGAAAGATGTAGGCAAGTGTTGTTATGCAATGTTATGCGATCACACATCTGAAAGACAAGGCCCATCGTAGACAAGGCTGGGATAGGATGACACCATCCACAAGCCTATAGCCGAGATGTTTTTCAACAACCATTGTGGATCGTCTCTCCCACGACTATTCAGACATGTATTAAAGCTATACAAGGTTGCACAGAACGGTGGTACTAAAACGAGAGGAGCTCGTCATAGACTCATCATTATGAACCACTTTAATATTGGGCTAAACTTGAAAATCCCAACTGT
This sequence comes from Peribatodes rhomboidaria, assembly GCA_911728515.1. NCBI lineage: Eukaryota > Metazoa > Arthropoda > Insecta > Lepidoptera > Geometridae > Peribatodes > Peribatodes rhomboidaria. The sequence goes on along the minus strand of OU452179.1, from coordinate 11,382,453 downwards.
TCCATAGGGAAAATCAAATACCCGCAATTAAGAGTATGGTACAGCTGTTGCGATAATAAGTATCCTCCCCCCCTTTCAGCCCTTTTCAGCTTTTCATCATCTTTCCGCGTAACCCCAACATAGCTCCTATTCAGTGGCTACCAGTGAACGTTCTCAAGGTATCCTCACAAAAACCCAAGTAGTTTGATGCGTGACTGCCTTGTACAGGAAATTGACTTGGTTATGCGCTTACATTATTTCACAGATTTAGTTCCCATATTAAAAATTACTACAATGGTCATTTGGCTTCTGAATAATTTATTTATGTCTATTTTATGGACATTTAATGCAATTTTCCGCCTTAAGTGCCGGTGTCTAATACAAACAATGTAATACGAGGCTGTTTGAGTCATAAGCATACGGTAACTAGGTAGTTCAACGTTTGAAGACAGTAATTTCAAGCGTGGAAAAGATTACAATGGTTTGTACAATGATTGACTAATTGAAAAGATTGCGATACAATTACTGTCCTAAGATACGAGTACGAGTAGATTGGCAGATAAAATAAAATAAATAAATAAATTCGGGAAACTTCCACGCACGGTCGCCTGAACCCAAACTAAGCTAGCAAAGTTTGTACTATGGCTGCCATAGACTGATATCCATACTTAGATATTTTAAATACATACATAAATACATATTAACACCCAGACATAGAACAAACACAAATGTTTATCACATAAATGTTTGCCCTAGGTGGGAATTGAACCCACGCCCCCAAGCTCAGAAAGCAGATTCACTATTACCAACTGAGCCACCGAGGCAGTCAATTCATTTCATTCGATTTCATTCATTAAATAATTTATTGTTTTGAGTTTTTCAAGGACATTTTTTTGGTCTTTGTTTCTAGTCTAATTTACGTACGTGCCTACTATAATATGTAGATTAGTCATAGGTTAATAATTGGGTGTAAAGGTCTTACTGAATGGGACCGTCCGATTATTTAGCTCACACGAATGTTTTTAAATTTTCTTGGCGAAGCTCCATAATATTGTTTTTTAACTTTATCTATTAAGTTTTTTTACCAATTTTCAATCAAGTTTTTTAGTATTAAAAATATGGTTTCTTTGAAATTATTTACCCAATTGCTACAAAATTTAATGACTGTCACACGTTTTAAACATCATTATTAACAAACATGATCCCATTGTAAAATATGAGTCCAACAAGCTAGCATTACCGTTGGGCAACAGCCAGGCTGTGCGCGGGCGGCAACGGGCCGGAACCACTTCACTTTCTTGTGGGGAATTTGACTGCACGTAGGGTTGACACAACACAATACTAGTTTATAAATGCAGTTAATTTGGGGAAACATGATTGGGTCTCGATTTAAAAAAAAAAGTTGATGTAAGCTGACCATTTCTAGAGCAAGTCCCAGTGAAGCTACCGATTACTTTACATAGGTATAGGTTAATCTGATTTGTTTACGTTGATCACCCAATATTTTTTTGCGTTTCCTAAATTTTATTGCTTGTTTTAATGTAACTTAGGTTCTGAATACTTTTTACTCTGTGCCGCTTATTAATGATAGATTCTACTATAACATAACACACACCAATGCGCGGTCAATTAAAATATGTATTAATTTGGTACTTGTAAGCTTGGCAGATTTGGTGGACATTTTGATGCTCATCCAACCCTAGAGTCCCGTAGAAAATCAGCCTTGGTTTTCAAGCTGGCAACCCTAATGTGTAACTGCATCACAGTATTCAGCTGCTAGTTTGGCTAGCCTGTAATATCTGCGTGCGAAACTGAATGCCAATTTTGATAATCGATGCGTGAATCTACACCAGTGAACAATTAAGAAATTGGCTTAGAAAATGACTTTCTTCCGTTCGATGTTCACTCGTGATTTGATACCAGATCAAGTAGTAATTTATCATCTACTTTATTTTTGGTTTGCAGTTAAAGCAGCTACATACAGAGTGAACATAACAACATAATTTATTCCAAAAATGATGATTCTGTCTTTTGCGTTGTAAAACTTTGTTGCTAAAGGTAGTCTTCCAAAGATGTGGTAAGTATAGGCATGTTATCTACAATGAAACTGTTAAATAAATAGAGTACGTTGGGAATATGTTTGTGTAAATATCTAGATATAGATCTAGATCATAACTATGAGAGTGAAAGAGACAGGACAAAAAAGTTAAAAGCCATCTTTGTGTTCTACAGTAATTTTCTAGAAAATTATCTCAAAAAATTGACCTATCACGTCAGCGCTATTAATTTTCCTAAACCTTGACCCAGCAAAAAATGGTATGATTTCTTAAACCAACAAGAAACTGTATTGTAGAGTATCCTTACCCAATCCGTGTAACGTTTAGGCTCTATTAACAACCAGCCTACGCAGTTTAACGTTTGGTTTCTAACCACAAATTGCTGGTCTCTAAGTGCCGCAACCAGCTTTAGCAACTTTACCAAGTGCAGTGTCTTAAACTGCGTACGGACGTACAGACACTTTAAATAGATAGCAAGCATGGCGTTTGAGCACAAACCACCGTTAGGACGGTACAGACGATGATGGTTAAGTCTAATATCCCTGCTCTAAAGTAAAACAGGCAACTCAGAAGTAATTCTTCGGCCCGTATGCTAAAACGACGCTCAGTCATGATTTAAAGCTGTTTTTATGTATGGTAAAACCAGTTTTAAATCGAGATTCATTAGTGAGCGAGTTTTAGCATACGGGTCTAAGACTCTTTATGATAGATTTTAATGTGCAAATTCTCGAGTTTCGTGCTAGACAAGCTCTATGTCAATTGTTCAGTATCATATTTAGCTTCCACAAAATTAAATTTGCTCAGGATGTTTTTCTATACTGGAAGTTAGGGATACAATCGGCAATGTACAGCATTTAATTGCGTGCACTTTATTCGCAAAAAAATTGTATTGTATAAAATGTATTGTAAAAATATGTATAAATATGATTTGTAGTCGATTTTTGAAACATTCGCGTAGTTCCAAATGGCGTGCTAAAACCTTCTACTGATGATTACGTTGCATTTATGTAGCAGAAAGTAGGCGGCATCAAATGATTATAATTGAGATGCACATTCAAAAGTAGGTTAGGTCTGTATTATATTTCACGTAACTGTAAGACTGTACGAGCACAATGGACGCAGGAACCGTTTAAAAATTCTTTGTGTAAAGTGACAGGTTTCATTATTTCGAATTTTAAGACAAAGCTAATGATAGGTAGGCTAAGGTAATGGATGCTACAGATACAACTAGTGCATAGGCACTTTTTGAAGATGTCTTGCTTAATTTTTTGTACAAATGAAAAAAGAAATCTTTCAGGGAATGAGAATCTTTAACCTGTATATGTTCAGCTGCTGGGCATTTTGTTTATATATATAGACTCTCTACTAATATTACTAAATCGAAAGTAACTCTGTCTTTCTGTCTGTCTGTTTGTAGGCTTAGTGCGGCTAAACGGTTGAACGGATCTTCATTATTCACAGTATATCACGAGGAAGGTTTATGAATACTATTTTCTGAATAAACGCAAACGAAGTCGCGGGACAGCTATTAGGTATATTTAAATATCACCTTAGCACACTACTATTCTTAAAAAAGCTTCACCACCACGCTTTGCCTGATCATAAAAGTTGCAGTAATAAATATTTATACCCAGAATGATAACGACAATAATTAAAGAGTTTATGCACTCATATAATAGGGTTTAATATCACGAAGATGAATGCATCTCAAGGCCGTAAATCTTTCTCAGCTCATTACACAGCAATTCGCTTATATTTTACAAGCCTCCTGTGCATTATTAAGGTAATAACATATTGTGAGGATCTATTGCATGCGTACTTCAGTTCTCAGCCTAATCATATACCCGCTTCGTTGGCTCAGAAACCGATGGTAATTGTTAGTTACGCAAAAATGCTTTCAAGTATACGCAGTGGAAAATAATGAGCCAGTGACTTGAAGCTCCAAATGGTAGGAGAAAAATAAATAAATAACACTTTTTTATGTGGCTGAGTGACGAGACGAGCTAATTGCTCGTCACGCTTGCTCGTTGTAGTCCAGTATAATGCAGCCCAGAATATAAACATCCTGCGCGGTAATGCAGCGCGCTCCTCATCTTGAGATATCAGACGCTAAATCTCTTTGTGCCCAGCATTTTCTCTGGGAACATTGGACTTCAATCCTGAACACAGTAATGTTTGCTCACCATACTTCTTTTCGGTTAAATAACTGGCAGAGGTATAATACTTTATCAGGCGGAATCAGCAAAAGGTCCTACGACTATTATAGGTACATACATGTAGTCACGCCTGTTTCCCATAGGGGTAGGCAGAGACCACTTCTCTCCACTTGCTACGATCATGGCATACGTCTTTCGCTTCTTCTACTTCCATGAGTCTTTTCATACACTCTCGTCGGTTACGGGTGCTCCTGACCTGGCCTTTCTTTAAAACGTCTTCGACTTGGTCAAGATACGTTCGCCTAGGTCGACCCTTACCGACTTGGCTGTTTACACTCGCCTTGTAAATATGTTTCGTCAATCTCCTTTCCTCCATTCTCTCAATGTGTCCAAACCATCTAAGCATTCCTCCCAATCCTTAACACTACATCATCTTTCACCCTATAACTATTATAAAGTTATATAATGAAGCAATGAAATCAACTCCAGACAGTCAAATCTAACTCTAAGAGATGACTCATTGATAATCTGAAAATAGCGACACTCGTATTGTTTCCAGCTCACAATGGCATGTACCTTAAAATTAACATTTATCTGTTACGAGATGAAATAGATCTAATTCCAGTCGTAGAGGGCTTAGATTGTGTTGACATAGGTACCTAGTAGTTGAAGAAAGTTAGTTGGATAATGAGTTATCTAGTTTGAATACTTATCGATTGCAAGAAGTCAGACAGAGTTAGGTTTGATCTATAATCTAGCTTCTTACTTATAATAGTTCAAAGTTTTAAAGAAATCAACGAATTAAATAAGCTAATTTTGATTAGCTTATGTTTAACATTATTTTCAAATCAAGCTTTTAAGCTTGCCGATTTTTCGGCAAGTGATGACGAAACCTGTCAAGTTCCAACCACATTGGATGTTTAAAGACGTTCCCACTTAGCTAATCCATTAATTATGAAAAAAAAAACTACATTAAAAAATGGACAATGAAAACCGTAACCTGCTTTCTGGGGTGTTTATGCTGAGTTGTAAAGCCCTACAGACACTCAGAGAACTACCAAAAAGTGTAAATACAAGAAGCTTCTCTATGTTACAAGTAAGAGATTTCTCCAAGTCTCTGAATCTAGACGAGATTTCTCGCCAAGAATTCTCACGTCAACTCTGTATAGGGTTTATAGGAATTATCATTGGCTGGAACGGTCGTTCGTGCTATACTCCGTCTCGTATAAATTATATTTAGCTAATGCTTTACGATAGACAGCTTTGACATTTTTCGCAATTTCACTACTGCATTCAGGATTATCAAGAAAGGGCGTACTTAGCCAAAAGAGGGTCATTGTACACATCATTTTTCGAACAATTTTTAATAAGGAACCAACTCAAACTCAAAGCAAGGAAATTGCGAAAAAAAATCAGCTATTCCATTTATACATTTCAGTGAAATGTATATCTCGACAAATCGTATCATCGACAAAATGTATGGAATAGCTGTTTTAACCGAGGAGGTAGAAATGAGGAGGTTCTCAATATTATTGTATGTTGTTTTAATGTTTTCTCTATTTTAGGGTTGGCCTGAAGTAAAATTGTTCATAATGATGAGTACTATTTCTTTTCCCTTTCGGCTTAAAGTAGGAAAAGAGAAGTAGAAGGAGGATTGGGAAAGTGTTTTAAGCCCTTTCGGCTTAAAACACTTTCCTTATTAACCTGTATAGGTAGGCTGTAGCAGTCAGTTTTTATTCTCAGAATAGTATAGATTTTGAAATAATACCAGTTATTAACACCAACATAGATCAGTTTGTAGGCTGTTGTTATTTAAAAGCAAATAATAAAATCAAAAGGAAAGCTTACTGTCTCATGGAGCCCCATCGACGGTGAGGAAGGTTCTCTTGGTGGCTACGGAAGAGACAAACAACACAAATCAACAAAAAGCAAAAAAAAACAACAAAAAAGAATAAGTATAAAGACCAAATAGAAGCAAAATGAGAAGTAAGACACAAAAATACAAGCAAGTAAAAAAAAATAGTAGTCGATTTGAAATTTAATTGTTCAAAATAAAAAAATACCTTTCTTATGTACCCGGTTTAGATAACAATGAATAATGAATTAGAAAAAGTAATGATAATAAAAATTAATGCTAACAAAAAAATAAAAGATTTTAAATCTTAGGATAGAAAAATTAGACCAATATTATTTATCAAACACACTGATTCCATTTATACAACAGTAATAACAACAGTAAAGCTGATTGAAGTGAAGATAATCTAGGTTCACAAAAAGTAAGTAAGTACCTGGGAGGAGTGCGTCTCAAGCTGGTCCTAGTCCAGGAGTGGCGGTTCAGTGGGTTACCTGGACTTCTGGTGCCATTTTCAGGTCTGCAATAAACAAGTAATTGTGAGTACTTATACTTAAAAGGTTGTGACTTTTAACACTATACGCTACACGCTGTTACGTTGAAGGAAAACATCTTGAGGAAACCGACATGTCCTAAAAGAATAATTCAAAAGATATGTGGTATCCAGCAACCCCCACTGACCCAGCGTGGTGGATGACGGCTCATTTACCATCGACGTAGGGTGTCAGTTTCCTAGGAGTGGGATGTTAAAGACTTTATTAGGCCCTATTCAGAATGCTAAATTGCTGAATCTAAACAACTGAAAATATTTCTTTTTTTGTTAATGTTCCGTATTAAACAAGGACCGCAATACTTTTAGCTAGTTTGCTCTGTTGCTCGATTTACTCAGCTTAAGATATGTCAGGGTAAAGTTCACTTCAGTATTTCCTTTCATAAATCTCGCCCCACAGTTTTACCCGCGGTCCAAAAAGAGCCGTCATTTATTTGTTTCGGAATAAAAGGTACCCGATGTCCTTTTATACATCACTGTCAACGTGTATGCAAAATTTCATGAGGATCTGTTAAATAGTTAAGGCGTCAAAGCGTAACAAACAAACGATCAAACTCATACCTTCGCATTTATAATATTAGTTAGGAAGGAAAAATATAGTTAGCCCGGGTGGTCCAAGGATAACTCAACTAACTAACTCAGTGTTCGTTTTCACTATTGCAAGACAATATTAGATTGATATTTAAAACATTTTTTAACTATGACAATTTAACGCCATATCTTCTGCAAGTGCGCCTTATAGAATTACCCTTCCAAAAATGCGTTGATCGTCAAAAGATTTTATCGTCATCACAATTATGCTTAATGCTTGCTAATGTCTGCTAATGTCTTAAGGTGATGGCGGCCTTCTGTTTGTGTTTGTTCTACGAAATTATAAAAAAATAGAACAAACAATAGCATTCGTTTGCCCAACAAGTTGTTGATAAAAATGCATTGCCTCATTATTTAAAATAATAAGAAACACATATATCTTTGACCGGGATTCAAGAAACCGCCATAAAACGTGATATTTTCTGACGGAAACATTTTATGATTTCATTAACCTCTGTAGTTTCAGAAAAACTGTTAGCTTCTGTTGCGCATAACACCTGTTTTATGTGAGTATATAAATGTATTCAGGTTACAGCAGCTATGAGAGGTGTTTTTTTCATAGCTCTAATTTTCATTTGCGCAACGTGTTTTTTTTTCAGAAGTAGAAAAAGTTTAATATTTTATTAATTATCTACCAACATTGATAAATGCTAATCCATTTAATTTTTATGCTTATATATTTTTTGAGTATTTTATGTAAGTATCGGTGATTTCAATGTACAAGGTCAAAATGTCTTTATTTAATTAATTTAATACACTTCGGAAGGTCAAAGTTATACAAGAATGACACAAAAAAAAGATAGCAAACACCTAGGAGTTTCCTATAGTGTCACAAGTCATAACAGAATTATAAGATCCTCTGTTTTCTGTTTTTTTCCCAAAGACTTATCTGGTTTATTTGGCATAGTTTATTTTGCGCTATGATGCCAAAATAAATGATTTTCGTATAAAGAAGCAATGTAAGAAAGCAATGTACCTATTGTATATAGCACAGTAACTGTTGTTTACCTATAGCTACATCGTAGTTGTACATGGTAAGAACCATGCCGTGATCAAGTATGAACAACACGCGATCAAATCATTCACGTCTATAGACATAGATGGCGCTTTATCAAAGCAAGGTTTTAGAGCAAAAGAATATGGAGCAGCTTCCTCCGACTCAAAACACTGGGAAACATCAGCTAACACATTCGTGGTATTCCATTCGCTGTTGGATTGGAATGGCATGATTGATGCCTGATTGGGTTAGTTAACTGATTACGTTAGTTGTCAGCTCAGACTAAGTAGTCCATCTCAACGGCGCCATGCACCATACCATGTTTATACTTCGCAATAGGTACGTCGCTGCAGAGCTAGCAAGGGCCACAGACTGTCTCTCACCATTTTTCACCGCGCTTAGATGTGGCTAGGCTAGAATTCGGATAGTTGGTGTCTTTCTCGCAGAAAAAAATCTGTTGAAAGATAATTTGTCTGGCCGACCAAGGAGAAGGTATACTTACTAATAATAATGTAGGCATTAATTTACTAACGAATACTAATATTACTACAACTACTAATTATAATACTAACGCGTTGGCAGGTGCATCATTATCTCCCTCTCCATAGCACTCAAAGTTCTCTGCGTCAGAGATGGAGTTCCCGGGGCTGGAGTCCGCCGTTGGGTCCAGCTGGTTCGACGCGTCTACTCCGTTCTGGAAATTGGACAAAATATGATTTTAGCAACAAGAAGTAAAAAAAATTATAAAATAGAAGCAAATAACCTAACTGCTGAACGCACTTTATAATTTAATAATTAGACTTATAACAAAGAAATTAGAAACTTAATATAATGTGGAAAACCCTATCTATATTTCGAACTCATCGCCATGCCGCCGGCTCGAACGACATCTCACAATATAAGATCATCATCTGATCTCATTTCTATGTTAGAACTTAGAAGGTAATATAATCTATGGTTTTGACATAGGTAATTCTAAAATATCTTACCTGTAATTTCCTGGGCAGGTTTCCAGGGGAGGATCTAGGCGACTTAGTCCTCTGGAACACGCTCGGCGCCATCATTGCCGTCGGCACCTTCACGTCTGAAATTGATGGCATGTAAATTATTAAAAATTGTACAAAGTAATCGACACATATTATTAATAACATATGGTTTTGGAAAAGAGTTTTCACTTTTACATAGAAGTAAGTAAGGTTTCAGAAATAGCTTTCCATCGAAAAGAAAACACAAAGAAATCATACCATTTATTAGGAGCTAGAAAGAACAGACAGATAGGCGACAACTGATGACACCCCTTAGTTTTCAGTGTGGGGAGTTAAACATACAAACTTAGGCGACAATTAATAACACCCCTGGTTTTTCAACATGAGGGTTACAATGTCAGCCTACACAATCCATAACACACACAGATCGTTGAGACGTTGACCTAGGTAGTCACGCGATTACACCATTCCGAATGAGGTAAAGGTTTTTCAATAGAGAAATGAGGTTACTTCAGTGCATTCATATTTCCAGTTAACGATGTAATAAAACCGAATGGGAGTCCCGATTGTATGGGCAATCAAATTAAAGTTTATTTTACTAAGAAAGCTCTACTTAACAAAAGATATGTGGATTTTCACAACGTCGACAACACTACTACAATACGACTCAAAGATTGTAATAAATTTTACATCTCTCATATTCGGTAAGTAGGTCTTTATTACTCCCAAATGGGGCTTGTAGGTGACCAATTAGCGCTCTAGGGTAATAATGTAGCTAGAAAAGCCCTAGGGCGGTAAGTAATGAAAAAAAAACTTCACTCTTTCAAAAAGTTCGCATATATCTAACCATGATACTGGCAATAGACATCATGCATTCAGCCCAATGACAAAAGAGGTCATCAATTTTAAATATCGAACGGCGAAGCTCAATTTCGTTCATGAAAAAAATTTTTAAAAAAAAGATGAAAAAAGGCGGGAATAGAAAACTTTTACTTTAAATTAAATATTATTTTGGGATTTTTTTATAATTACGTGCTAATTAGGAAAAAAAACATGAGTTCTGCAAGTGATGATGATATAAGCTACACTCCCGATTCAATGAAAATGGAAGCTGAAGCAGCAATTAACAATATTTTGCCTGAAAGTTCTAAAGAGAGATATTTGAAAACTTACGACGAGTTCATGAAGTGGGAAAAGAAAAACGAGTAAAGTCTTTATCTGAGACTGTATTCTTAACTTACTTTTCTTAACATACTTTAGTGAACTACGAGTATCAAAAAAGCTGCAGCCATCTAGTTTGTGGTGCATTTATTCAATGTTAAAAGCAACTATGAGTACTATAGCGTACTATGAGTACTACACTTATTTACTTTTATTAACTAAGTAATAAAATGTTTTATTCTTGTAATGCCGGTTTTTTTCTACTTACCTCACAATCGAGATGTAAATCAGAGTAGTTAGCTCGGGTGTAAGCATCAATTGCACCCTCGAACTATAGGCGCCCTCGCTGCGCTCGTGCGCCTAAATATCTCGGGCTGCAATTGATGCCTTACAGCCCTTGGCTACTAATCTACTATTTCGATCAATTGACAATCAACAGAAGTATTTAATTGGTGTTGTTATAATGTAGGTTTGTGACTAAACATAAATAAAAGAGAACAATAAAATTGTGATAAAACGACAAAGACATTTGAGTAAAATAAAGTTATATCTATCAAGGAAGGTAAGGAAACCCTGAAAAAAAAACCTAAAGTTGCATTTGAATTTATACCGTCCCAAATAATAATTGTTACAAACAAGCAGCCTACAGAAGCTTGTTCTCCTCGATAATTGGAGATGTTTACCTCGACACGAACGAGGATGTTTAAACAACCAATAAACCTGTTTACATATAAACGAAACAGCTGATATAAAAATAGACGTCACAACAAGAAACAAACCTGAATAAAATGTTTACTTAACGCTATGAACCTGGTTAAACGAGTAAATACGAGTACTACGATGTAGATGTTTTCCATCCGTAATCGATTTAGGAACGTTATTGTTGCTTCATTATTTCCGATAATTTCAAGTGTGTTGAATTTTAATTTTAAGTTGAACTTGAGTTCCCAATTAGCAACAATGCAACGAGATTCACGTTAGTGTTTGCTGCATAAAACATTTTTTTTAAAGAGCATTGAAGAAGGTTACGCTCGGAATTTTCCTGTGAGATTCAGTGGACATCGCTGATCACTCGTAGAAACGACGGCCGATGGGGCAGAAAGATTCTAGATTGGCGACCATGAACCAGAAGACGTAGCATGGGAAGGCCTCCCACAAGATGGACCGACGATTTCGCGAGGGTCGCTGTACTCGCAGCGGCCCTGGATGTGGGCAGCGCAAGACCGGTTTTTGAAAAGATCATCGGGGGAGGTATTTGTCTAGCAGTGGACGTCTTCCGGGCTGACGTGATGATGAGAAAACTTTTTTTTTGTGCAAGTTAACACATTCTTATTATGAAAAATTCAACAGACTGATAGAAACGTACCACAGACTTCCAATACAGTAGAAACGTACAGACAATCCAACATACCATTTCATTATCGAACAAATGCAAAACATAAATTTAAAACTTTCTCAGTTCTAGGAGACCTTCTTAAACTTCGTGAGCAGCTAAATGGCCGATAACGTTATCTTAGTTATCGGAGGCATGTTGATTAAATTTATAAACGAAGTACCGACGCAGGCGGTGGCACTTTCTCGTTAGTTGTAATCTGAATCACGTATTTATAATTGTACCAAAATTGATAACAGTGCATGTTGATTTGGTAAACTATGAGTAATTGACTATTTTTTGTAGGCTATGATACGAGTAATTGCTGAAATCAGATCAGTTCCCTAAGCTATTTTTAATCATTGATGGTTTTAGTACTGTAGTTCTTTTACTTGTTGTATAGATATGCCATGTTTCTATGCAACATAGCATAGACACATGTGCATTCCATAAATGCATAATTTAATAGTAAAGAGTTTAGAAGCTGATAATAATTAAAAATATTACTTAGTTTAAACAAAGTAGGTCACGAAAATGCCCACGAAATTTGCATAAAATTCGAATTATAGTATATATTTAGTAATTAAGTAGCATTGCATTTAGTAGAAAATATTTTAAAAATCGGTCAGTTTCCGTACCATAGGCAAGCCAATACGCCGCAGTGCAGTAGACCATCAGCAATTTGGCCAGCACCAGCAGTCCTTGCCACCAGGCCTCCAGCAGCCGCACTAGTTCCAGAGCATCGCTCTTAATCACCAGAACCACTCCTGACACCAACGCCGGCATCGATGCTCCTTCATCAGAAGTTTTTGGTCCTTCAAACTGTTCTTGGAAGTAAAAATAGTTCTTGGATTCTTTTTTTTTTTTTAAAATCGGTTACATATCCACATTGGCTTCCAAAATGTTATATTTTTATTTTCCACTCTTGCCTCTAAATTCTTTTTCTCTCACAACAATACACTCAGTACTTCTCACCTCGATATTTTCTTCTCTTATTCTTGCGATTGATGAAATACTCGTATTATTGCAATCCGCTTGTCATTTGACCGGTAACTTTATGTAACTCTTCACTGGTTTTTACCTTTGAAAGGATCCCAATTAGTCACCGTCGAGATTGTCGTCACGAAGATTTAGAAATGGTGTCGTCAGTATTGGAGCATCTTTGTCTAACCTTTGACTTGATCTTCACTTTCTCCCACCATTTAAATGACTTGTTATATCATGTAAGATGACTCATAGCCATTGTTATTGTTATTACAGCACCAAAGATTGTTCAAACTATTTACTCGTGTTTATTTTAATTGGAATGGTATTGCGCTTCAGGAGTTTTCCTTTTATAAATATTGAATCGTATTTATTTTATTTAGAGGAGGTTTAGTGCAGTTATGGTTTCAGTTAGAAAGCCTTTGTTTAAATGAAAACATGCGTTAAGTAAACTGAGACACTGATAAGAGAATGGTGTTATCAGGTGTTTTATGGTGGCTGCGGGTGCATACCGTTACATATACCTACTAAAATGATTGTCATTTAAATTCCAAAAGGTTTACATAGCTTAGGGATTTTTTCACAAAATTGTAATCGAAAACAAATTTTGTAAAAGATTTTTATATTAAGATTTGTAGCTTGTTAAATTCTGATTTGCTAAAATTGCTACAGTTGAAATAAAATTCCTACTATATACCTTTTGTAAAATTATTCACTAACTTACAAAAGTAGCGTAAGGGCAAGTTTGAAAGAAATATTTCGATACAAATTCAATACCCAAAAATGATGATACGTTTACTAAGCACCATGGCGTCATCATCATAATAAAAACCTAATTATAAGTCTATAAGACCTTTTAAAAGATCACAACAAAACTTATCATCACAGCGAACAATTACAGGAGAAGAACAGATGTGAATTAAATATTCATACCTTGCAAGAAAAAAGAGATGCAACTTTTAATTACTAGTTCTTGCATTCGATATTGGATTTCAATCAGTCGCAGATTGCAGAAGTGGAAACCAAGTTCACGCTCTCTGAACAGGCATCTTGGTACAACGTAGGCTAGCCGTTGCATGCTGGATTGGATTACAAGTGAAGTGGATTTACTTGAAACAGCTGATTAGGCTGATTACAGGTGAAGACAGGAATCTCATTAGTTTTAATTACTAATATTGTTTATTGCGTGATTATCTTGACGTGATCGTTAATGGTATGTTTAGACGCTAGATATAATGAAGATTGTGTTATAATAATGAGGGTAGAAAGCAAAGTGATTTTGTAATATTATGTCCAAAAAAGGGAGTTTGCAAATGAATGGAAATAGGGAAGGCACGGGAGTTTGTAGTTAACACTACAATAACACCTAAAATTACAAGCCATAGTCATATCATGGAAAGGATCTCTATACATCGATCTCTGATTCAAGTCCCTCTATGCTCCGCGAAATCAGGACGCAATGCTAGTGACCTACTTGTGGTAGCTAACGTAATTATACATCGTTGTTTTAGCTACATATTATCGTTTGCCAATTTCAGAACAAAATTAATATCCAATCCAATTTCAAGCTAATATCCACATTTAATGGCACGCGAGTGAAATTGTTTCCTCACGTTTTGTGCAACGCGTCCTTCCAACTAACGTTATTGACCAAGTGTGTGCTGAAAAAAAACATATCGTTGCGAATGATTGCGCGTGGTTATTGCTCTGTTTGAAATATTTAAATTGTTAGCTATTTTGTAGCTGCAATGTGGCTGTTACAGTCAGTAGATGTTGTCTGAAATACGCCGACCAGCCATCGCAAACAATGTAAATGAAATGAAAACCAACGCAGTTTGAATTAAATTAGTTTGAGCCATGTTGGTTCTTAATTAAATAGTGCTGCTGGTATTGTTGAGTATTTCGGACCGTGTCGTCTGTTTTTGGTGCATCACCTGTGATGGACAGCCGACGTGATTATCAATGTATTTTCTAACTCAATTTTTATATGAAGCCACTTATAAACGTCATAATTTTCACGTCATCATTCATCAACGTCTTTGTGGATGTTCCAGGTTTGACGGTTCAAGTGTCACTTTAAAAATTGTATCTTTTGGTATTCTAAATTTAACGTACGTACCTGCACACGATCTAATAAGCTCACGTACAAATGCAACTAATTTGGTTAACACATAAACAAAGGCTTGCATAAAAGGAGCCATTTTCAAACAACTTACTAAAAGCTTTCATACTACATCCTTACAAGGGCGAAGTATTGAAAGCTGACCAAAACTGACTTTCTCCGTGTGCGACAACTACTAATCGAATCCTACATTGTTTATGTAGTTATCAACATTTACGGATTGTGTGTAGATAGAAGACACAAAATAACAACACCAATCACACACATACACGTCATCACTCCTCACAACATAATTTTGATTGTTGTTACCCTTTTTTCAGAGTCTGAATGGTAACACTCTTGGTCCCATATCGCATTTAACACGCACAATGTTTCACATACGATTTCACAATGTTTTACCAACGCACGTCTACAATTGATTTAGGTAATAGGTAAAGATTTTTATTTGTTTATGTTTTTTTTTTAATATGAAGGGTAACGTTCTCCCTTGGGTCCATGTCGGCGTTCGAGCCCCGACTGCACGCGCGCCGGTCTAGCTAACCGTTCATTCATAATTATGCAACTACTAATATTACGGTATTATCGATAAAATGGCAACAGCAAACGTGTTGCCGATTTATTGCGAATAAAAAATATGTGGATTTTTTTTAAGTTTTTTGTGAAAGTTTAGCCATTCAGTCGATACTGCACGATTGCAAGATAAAATTAAGATTGTTTTTAATGTTTTAAACTAAAAAAAATATTGTAGATCGTATCTTAAATGAGGAAGTACGTGGCTGAGGTAAATTAATGTTAAGCTGTGTCTAATCCGCTAATAGCACCTACTTCAGTGGGTAGATACATAAACGATAGTTACCTACAACGGGCTCAGTTAATTGCGTTAAACATGACTATTTAGTACAGTACTTATACTATTATCTATTCTATGTTACAGGGCCGCATTGAGGACTCAAGGCACATGACAAAAGGCTGACACAAATTCAAGTTTTCTGGTAAAATATTTCATTTACATTTTTTTATTGAAGCTTTCTTTTTCCTGGGGGGCTATTCCTGCGCGTGAGATGAGATGAGATTTTATCTTGGTCACTCTCACACCTATGACGTTTCAAACGAGAGCAACAAGGACGAAAAAAGGTGAGATGAAAATCTCAAATCTCCGAATAGGGCCACTGAATAGAGTTCAGGATTACACTACTTTCAATAATTATTCTACTACATTTTTTTTAAATTCTTTCTTTATATAGTGACTAATCAATCATACATAATATATGATGACTTCGACAAACTTTTTAGAGCAGCTTGAACTTTGGTGCCTTCATCCTATGCATCAGGCAGGTCCGACCCTTGTAGGTGCTATATATTACTAGGTATTGTTTGATGCGATGAGTCATCATCAAAGAAGGATGCTGTATCTATATCTGTCGACTAGCTCTTTTGCCCGCGGCTTCGCTCGCGTTTCATTGCCTAAGTATGAGATAATGTAGCTTTCTAATGGTGTAAGAATTTTTCAAATCGGACCAGTAGTTTTTGAGTTTACAAAATACGAATCTTTCCTCTTATAATATTAGTGTAGGTATAGATCTTTTGATATTTATAGTCTTTATACGAGCCCAGATTTCTCAGAACTCGATGTAGATAGAATATGTTAAGTTAGTAGATGTGAAATGATGCCAGCGCAGAAACTCGATGTAGAAACCAGTAGGACAAGGAAAACAGCAATTTTCTACATGAGCGGAAAGGAAGTATTTCATCTTACGAGTTAACTGATGTAAAAGTTGTTTATTATGCTGATAACCAATTAAAACAATAGACAATAGACAATAATTTAATTAATTGATTAATTAAGCTTCTTTCAATTGAAAATGCTCATGCACAAGTGTTTACATACAAACACGTTTGTAGCAACTTTGAGGTACTCAATGGAGCCATGTTCTGTAAGCATATAACGTATAAATATGAAAGGAAATGACCATGCATGTAACACTTTATTTTCGACTCAAACCGAATATCGATAAAATCAATAATGTAATGTTTGTACAAAATTACCTGTCCGATAGTGTATGATATCATATGTAAGTGAACACCTATACCTACTCTCGTATCGAGTTAATTTAAATCGGTGTGAAATGCAACGACGTAGTTCCCTATTTAGCACCTATCTGGCACGAAAGCCGAGGTGGAAAGATTGGTCAGACTCGGTGCGAGAACCGTGAACGACAAGATTTACTTAAGAAACATTTGATTGAAAAGGAAACGTACGGCGTTGTTTAATATATCCCCTTTCTCTATTAGGCCGCGTTTCTACCTGCAAGGAAACTCCCGCGAGAAATGTCCGACAGTCTGATCAACAGCAACTCAGGAGTTGACAGGTCGCGACAGCTCTTGCTACGAAGTTAACACGTGCAAACTTCTACCGGACAGACTGTCAAACGAGGCCTTGGTAAAATATAACAGGAAGCTCGACTAAATAGGACAAAGTCATAAAGATGAAATGCAACAAACCAATCGATTAGAAACTGTCCAACCAAACGAGTCGATAAAAGAACAATAAATCCGAGTGAATCGATATCGTCCGTGGGAGCGGACGGTGGCATCGACCTCCGTTGCGCAACCATGCTCGCCATTCGATGCACATTCGACACACCGGCAACACAAAAACCTCACTTACCCAATGTTGAATAACTTGAGAGAGAGAGCCGCGAGTCTGCTGAAGGCGAAATTAGCCGTTTTTGCGGGTTGCATTGGTAAGATGACACAAAACGATAAAAAGCTACCGAAAACACTTCGTAGCAAATTCGTTCAGTGTTTGCTGCAGAAGCTGTTCCGAGAAATTGAATTTCACTTGCAGTTTTCAATTTCGTCGAATTTGCATGATACAATTCAGAAGATGGAGAAAATGTATCCCTAAAAAACATTTGCACACTATTGTATCCATACGTGACAAAGCTAGATACGTGAAAGCGTGGATACGTCTGCCACATTTTTGTTGGATAAAAACAGTGGACAAAATTGTACCTTTATTACATGATCTAAATGAAATGAAAAATGAAGCGTAAAATGAAAGTAAGAGCCACAAAGTAACTCCTGTCACAAATATCCAGTGATGGTTAAAATCTCAAAGATCTTCCAGGTCATCCAGTATTACGTAACAACTATGGCATAACACCAAATTAGTCACACACACGTATGGTATCTTTGCGTGTACGACATTTAAACGCCAGAAGTCGAGTTCGGAGACCGGACGGATGCCGCAGACGTGACTGGATTCCTGCGCATCATTACACAAAAAACTTTACCCACTAAGAATGCTTACCGAAATAAGTTAAGTCTTCTAAAGGACCACGAGGCACGCAATCTGGAAGGAGAAAATACGATTTAAATACACAAAATTAACAGCATAATAAGGCATGATTGGTTTTAGGAAATGGTTTGGCAAATTGATAGTTAACTGCTTTGTGGAAAGTCATTAATGACAAAATAACTGATGGGTAGGTTAAGTGTCAAGACAAGACAAGACAAGTTGCACACTTGCAAGATAAATACTTTGCATATTTTTTAATGATTTTTAATTTATAATTTTAGTTTATTTGTTCACAAAGTTTATCATTAGGATTTTTTCGAAATTTTACTATTGCAATAGGTACTTCATTCGCGCGCCTTCATTTAAGCGAGTAGTTACCTAATACGCTATTGTTTCGTCAAATCTCAATATTCTCAGTTAATTGTTAATGATCCAAAACAGGACTATCTTTTTAAATTGCATTGTACAAGAATGAAAACGTTGTAAGCAATAGTGCAAGTTTGACCTTTGCCAATTCAAAAATACCAGATGATATGTCACGTGATATCTTTGGATCTTATTGGCGTTTCATCATCGCTCCACAATGTCAACGATTCCACTATATTGTCGTAAACTATATGAGCACATTCGTGTGCCAAAATATTTACGGAATGGTGGAATGTCAGGACGGTAAACCTCGTCACGTTTGCCAGCAAAAGGTCAGAGGAGTGCAAAATTGAATTGAGACTGCTTCGCAATACATACTTCTGACGTTGAAATTGAGTCTAAGAGAATGGGTTTTAGAATCAGATACCGTTATTTTCTGAGGTTATAATTTTAGTGAATGTGAATGAGTTTACTTTTTTTATAAAACAACGCTTGTAGCCTTGGATATTGCAAATATGAATTTGGGCAGTTTCGAAGTTTAGACTTTCTGAGGCAATAGTACCTACTCAGTGGCTCGATGGCTCAAGTACCCGTTTTGTTTGTTCATCCTCTACCACACAGTCAATTAATAATACGAGAGCAGTGATCAAACGCCTAGCTCGTAATAACAACAAAACGTGTACTACACAACAAAAAGACTGTACAAATCCTTAATTCTAGACAATAATATAAAGCAATAACATTTCAAGTCAACCAAGCTGCATTCTCTGGTTTCCTGAAACATTGTAATGTTTCTCCACAAATTACCGTCATAACTAGATAAGCACTCCGTAAGTGTAAGCTATTCTTAAATGTTGTCATTAAAAGCCCGCTACACAGCATCATGCAGCTTGATGGGCCGATGATGTGTTCACGGAGCTAGCGGTAAATAAATGGGAGCAATCAGAAGTGGGATGACTTGAGCCACTACCGTCGTTTTAAAACTGTTAGTGGTGGCTGGAATGCTCGTTTCGGGCATAATGATGATGGCGACGACGTATTAGATGCAGCATCATCAACGGGGATGGGGAACGAGTTGAATGATGAGAATCTATTTATTGCAAATGATCTACTTGAAAATACGTTAAACGCTTTAATAACGCCGTCTTGACGTCAAAAGTTAATAGACACATTGTTTAACTATTCATGGTTTTGAATTTACAGATTGGGGGTGAAGGTGACAGGCGGGAAAAAGCATATTATTTCATTAAAATTTAAGAGATTTTTTCAAAACCTTAACAAGAATAGAACAACGTTTGTTCTATTCTTGTTAAGGTTTTTCGTCTAAAATTCATTCAGAAAATTCATTTCGTCCTCCTCCTTTTTGTACCCCTCAGCGCACTATGTAACGTTCCCAAAATGTTACAATGTCTCAAAATGTGACATTCTCAAAATGTTACTTTCGGAAGATGTCACGTTTTCAATCTGTCAGGTTCCATCTACCTACCTCTACCTTTTCTTTTACTCTATCTGCGTGTATAATAACTTTGTCAAGAAATCATTCATTGATCAAGTCAAAACTCATGAGTCAAGCTACTTGTTGTTGTGTTGTAGTATTTGTCTATTTGGTCTCAAGTCTCGCTATCACTTCAGTAAGTGCCTTCATATCGATATCGTCTTTGATCTTTTCACGGTAATATTTTATCACATTCACTGTCTTCGAATCGTCACCCGAACAAGATTCGGTTTCAGTCACGTTCCAGATCACAGCTAAGTGGTTGATCAATTGCTCAGTTCGTGCGTGAAGAGACCTTTCTTTCTAGTTTCTACAAGCAGAAGTTGTAATACGATTTTACAAATAGTTAAGAGAAAATATTTGATTTATTGCTTTGACAAGGCGATGGACGTCAAATTATCAGTTGTTAATTTTACTGGGATAAAAAGCTTGTTTTGATTCAACTATTTCCGAACCTAATTTCCCTCAAACCCGTAAAGCCGTTTTAACGTGAAGACGAAAGAAACTTACACACATTTTTACTCACTGTTAAATTTTCGCATTTATTACTGTTAAAGTAGTTGAATTAAACTAATCGAGTACTGCTCAAGAAAATATCTAATGAATATGTTTGAAACGTGTAACTCACCTGGCAATCAATTTTAAAGTGGGTATTGCTTACACTTCGGTACCTATCTCTATTTCAGTGCATTACAACATTTGTGTTAGATACCACAAATACTTGGGAATACTCGGATCAGATTTACATACGATATGTGAATGTGTTCGAATGTCGGTATGTTCAATACGACAAACACACTTGTACAGTTGAATGAGCGCTATGATCGTTCTTCCTAAACAAAATTGATAGTCTCTCCGTAGAAAGCTTTTAGTTCTATAATTTTGCCAGCTTCTTAGATAAGTTGGTGAATTTAGGGTACAGAGCAGTTTTGAAATGGATGTCTCTACGAATGGACATAACGCAAAGGAAGTCGTAACGTTTAAGCTGTGGAAAGCCACAGCTTAAAAATTTAATTTGTTAATCTTTACCACCACGTTATTGAGAAACTTGTGTTCTTAAATTGCGTAACTATTCCTGAGGAAGACCATTCACGAAGCAGAAAGCTAAATAAAGAAATACTTAGAATATGATTATCAGTAATGCAAATAGGTACTTCCAACTGTTGAAGTATTTATTATTTCTTAACGGTTTTCATTTTTCTTCATCGATTGATTTTTTTTTTAATTTACCAGCCAGTTTCTACGCTTTTATATCGTTCTAGAGGTATCATGACGTAGCAGCCACCGTTTACGCTTCGAGAAGCCCCTGTGAAACCTGACCAGACACCTCGGCGCTCTGATTCACATTGCAATCAATAATGCTTTAAGTAGCTAGGTAGGTATTGCTCTCAGTTTTTACTCACATTTATTTACATAGTCATGCTCGCCAGGCATCCGTGTCAATGGGACTAACTAGATACAAAGTAAATGAACGCGCAATGCATGAAGTTATCTAGGTTTTAATTTCAAGTGTGTTAAGTGGTTTTTATGATTCTTATTTTCTCTTTGCTATTTTATTTATTTTCTATTGTTTCAATGGATGATTGTCAGTTGTAAGCATATTATCTTTGGTTGTAAGGATAGGTAAGAAGTAAGAACCTTTTATAAGACTTTTGGGACAGAGCGGTACCGCGGGACAGATTAAGCGTAATTTTTTTAACTTCTCGATATTTTTATTTAGAAAAATAACTACAACTTGATAGTTTTAAAAGCGGTAAAACCTAATCTGCTTCTATGATTTTTTTAAGGACTGGCGCTGATATGAGTATACTTAGTAGTCCACAGGAACTACTAAGTATACTCACGTACTTCACTAAGCATACTCACTCACTTTCGTCACTAAGTATACTCACTCACTATAGTATGAGTATACTTAGTAGTACACAGGTACTACTAGGTATTAAAGTATACTTAGTAGTACACAGGTACTACTAAGTATACTCATATCAGCATAGCTGAGCTATAAAAAGTCCATTAAATTATCTCTTTATATTTTTCGTGTTCGACTATGCTTAAATATAAATTTTGTTTTTTTTTTAATTGAGTGTCATCTTTATAAATATAGTTTCCTTCTAAGGCATATAATAGGTTCGCCTTGACGATTACTCATAGTGATATTGAAAGTGCTTGTGTGGGCGGAAGTAGGTAAGTTAAGTATGTAGGTAGATATGACAAACTTTAAAATGCTAGACTAAGCTTTTTAGGATGTGGTTGACTTTTTGTCAGGATGTGGTATTGTGGAGGAAATCGCTTTATCAGATTTTTGTATGTTAAATTTTTTTACACTACATAAATTTCATGTATTTTGTTTATAACATCATCGCTCGGGTTCACTTTAGCTCTTTAAGTAAATCTTGGGATTCATTCAGAGTTCCCGTATAATTGATATTTGATACTGATATATCAGGGTTAAGAAATTACTCATTGCGTTAATTGTTGGATTACTCAAAGTAACTCTCCTAAAGACAAAACCGCCGATAGCCGTCTTAATTTCTCATCCAACAAAAAACAAGAGGAAAATCAACCACTCTAGCCAAGCTAATAGCCTTCCTTATTTTCACATCGTTTATTAGAGGACCGATTTATACCATTCTTATTGGACTGGAAACGGATCGAAGGATAAAATACTATCTCTTCTGGGATATAAATCTTACTGCATCAGATAGGGTTGCCAAAGGAACATACAGGAGAGGTAAAAATAACTCTACGCGTTACAGGAATACATTTAGAGAGAGACGTCAATGTATTTCGGGAGAGGTAATTATTGTATTTTTGAATTTAATTTTATGCTCGTGTCGAAGTAAACAGGATAAAATATGGAGTGATAAAATATCCATGAAGAATATTTTAAACCGAATTTATTTTACTGTTAAAATCAGTTTCAGAAGCAAATCTGAAAACTGCTGATTAGTAATCACAAGCTGCTGATAGCTGATTAGTAATCACATTACGTTTTATGGAAAATTAATTAGACAAAGTGATGCAGGTGTCACTTTCGCTGAGGTGGTATAATCAGTCGCAGCTGACATGTAGTAACAGGAACCTATCTATCTGTCTAAGGGCCGATTTTTCCAATGGTCAGATAAACAAACAAATAGTGTTTATTGAACTGATAGCTAATTATTCTGTTTTTCAATGGTCAGGTATCATTTACTAGACGAATAACTCATCTATCTAAGGTATAACTTTATTTATTAATATTTTATAGTTTTGTTTCAACTGTCTGAAGTTAGCTTTTGTACACAATGAATAAATGGTCAGATAGATACTCCCAATTTAAAATTGTATTGAAAAACCGAACACCGTTTATGAGTCGAATAAACAGATTAATAAAGTTATTGGCTCGGTAGTTATTAGGCGAAAAAAGTAAGGATTGAAAAATCGGCCCTAAGTGTATAAAATTCAAAGGATACCTACAGCCAACTTGAACATACTGGCTGTAGATCAGGGCAAGTAAAACACGTTCATATTTCGCTCAAGTAAACAAACAATGCCAATTTTCATTTTGCCCGCGTCCCATCGACCGCGCGTTGGCACCGTTCCAGCGCTGGACACATTCGCTCGTAATTCACTCACTGCGAAATAGCCGAGGAATAAAGAGTACTAAACTAACTCGAGAACCGAGCTAAAATAGGAACGGCGACGCATAGTCTGCCAGCAATTCAATTTCGGAGATTTGTTTGGTTCTAGCACTGCAAAGTACCTTCTTGATTGATGCTGTGTTATGGCTTGGGAGCATAACTCTGTTTATGCTTTCCTTTTATGATCTGGGATGATTATGAAAGTTTATTTCTATATGTAATAAGTAATAGACATATTAAATTCTAGTCAGGTTGATAACTTTTGAACTTTTTGTAGCATTGGGCTGTTGCATATTTAACACATTCTTAGGTATAGTAATGATAAGTTTCTGTGAAGTATTATCTTTAGGATGCAAAGTGTGTGCTCAAGAAAAACAGGCGATGTTGTCGCACCAGTGTTATTCTTTATTCATAATCTAAGTGCCCGTAGGACGGCAATAACGTAAGTGCCTTCTAAACCAGAAAATATTAAGGCCGTACCTTATTATATGAGACGACAAGCATTTCCAAGAATGTTTTAAGTTATTGCCCAGCAGTCAGGCGCTTGCTTCATAAAATATTAAAGCAGGTAATTTTACATGCAATGCTCATACCGAATTCCGTGAATACCGTTTTATATGCAAGATAAAGCGGTACACAAAATGTGACATGTCACAGTCAGACAAGTAACATTTGTGACCAATTGTGACCAAGCATGGTGTGAAGCAAGCTCGTGAAAAAGTGAAAAATGATGCTTGGTTAAAGAAAGGTTTTTAAGTTTTTACGGTGGGGTGAGAAAACTCGTTAAGTAGCAGAGTGAAAACACATGTGCCACTATTAAATGGGACATCGCAATGTACTGCGTTTCGTCTCGAAAGTAGCGCCACAATAGCTCAATGATTTTAACACAAAATTCTATTTAGGTCTTTATTCTTCACGGCAACGCTCAGCGGTAACATCGATTCAATTAGTAGCGGATCCAGGGGGGCTAAGGGGCTCAAGCCCTCTGAAAGTACATATAATAATTCCACACTCTCTAACGGTTAAAATGACTGCTTTTACTGCTGCTTTTTTGATCAAACTTACCCTAAGAAGCCGTCAAGCCCCCACACCAAAATCTTAGGGTGCTCCTAGACGGGCCGTATCTCCAACAATTCTAACCGGGCAATATTGCGACAACACTTTGAGTGTGACTCAGCCATTTATTCATTCATTTCAAGCATGGCTGATGATGGCCGGACTACAGTCAGCAGTAACGCTAGTATTTCCTGGCCAGTATATAAAAATATGGCCCATCTAGAAGTGCCCTTACCAACCTTGAAAAAGCTTACCCTCAGGTATGCCAAAACAAACCCCTCCACACAAACTAAAATCCTAGATCCGCCACTGGATTCAATATTTATGATTTCAACATTAGCCACGATTCAGTAATTGTTTTGCTCTAGTTAGGTTTTAAGGCTGTTTCCGTGCATTGACCCTTATGTATTGATTGCAGTTAGTAAGGGCATGTTTGCATGAATGTGCTTCATAAGAATTATAGAGACGTTTTAAGTCAAAGTTATTAGTATAGGGAGAAGTCTAAAATCGAAAGTATAAAGTCGTCTGAAACTATGAATTGTATCTATTAAATATTAAGGTTATTTTATTGAAGATTTCCCTGAATAATTTGCGATCGTCTATTATGTATATGTATATGAGTAAATTATATTGCGTCGTTAAATGACTCAAGCTCTGTTATATAATTCCAAATTTTCAGGTAATAACAAAAACTTTGTCTAAGCTTCGAACTCTCTGTCGAAAAACGAACTTGTTTACTTTTTTTCGTTTATTTTGTTCGCGATTTTTAATGTGAATCGTGTCTTAGCTATAATTTCAGCTATTCTAGCTAGACCGAGCTGTATACAACTAAGTATGCCGTAATATAGCTCATAGTCTTTTGTAGGGCAGCGGAAACAAACGATGGCTTATTCATGCAAGGTTGTGGGTCAACACTAGCTGTAGCTTTCGTACATTTCTAGGTCACCCCATTACTGCTGTAATGTGAACAGCTTAAAGCAATAATAGATGTGGGCGCGTTCGGATCTTACGCCGTAGGACGGTGGTTTAAATCTCAGCAATGAACTTTAATGAGTTACTGGTTAAGGAACATTTTGATCACCATTATAGTTTTCCACGTCCCACAGCAGGGACACCGACCTTACTTACATCGAGGTTGATTTAACCGTTACCCACCACGCTGGCTCAGTGCGGGTTGGTAGATGTCACATACCCGAGAATTATTAATTCTAGGACATGTCGGTTTCCCCACGACGTTTTCTTTCAACGTGACCAGTTTTCAAATTTAAATGCACATGAACTTTTCTACCAAAGAAAAATTCATCGGTCATTGCACAGCTAGGATCAAACTCAAGACCCCCGGATTGAAAGGCGCGATCCGTCCCACTCGGCCAGCACGGCTCACAAAAGGAAAATGTCATGACAAAATTATAGCCATGTTGGTACTTTCTAGATATCGGTTGTTTAGCTTCCAACTTTGAGTTGAAATTATTTTTGCCAAGTTCCTAAAAGTGTATTTCAGCCTCACTTGAGAGCCAGAGCTGCTCAAATTAGTTGTTTATTTTTCATTATACGTATTTTACTACTAATTCTCATAGCCTAAGCATTTCAGTGTCACATGATAGTCAATAGGTAGTTACACAAAACGCGGTAGATTTGGCACGTCTAGCACAGAACACGTCATCGTCACACGTAGTAGAGATCAAGGTCCTATCGCTAGTTCATTCATTGTTGCTTCCTATACATACAGATGAGTTTTAAATCTGTTTCAGTCTTAAAAAGGCCCTTGCAAAGATTATACTTATTTTTCCGCGATGAGTAGGAGTTGTGAGTAGGAAGATACTTGAGGTTAAACTTTTGAAATCACGATAATAAAGATGAATCTCTTTCTGAGTAAGATAGTAAGATACACAATGAAAATAAAAGATAAGTCAAAATGTAACTTCTCTACATTTTTATTCGTATTGTAAATCATGATTGAAATGTTAAATGATTATAATATATGAAGATTAAGGCATAAATCTTATTTGAAAAATTATAATTAATTAATTGTTTAACTATGTTGAATTAAGTTGAGTTTAGTATTAATTTACTTAACTATTATTTAACTGAGCGCTTACAAGAAGAGAGGCCTATGCTTAGCAGTGGGCGATTACGAGCTGATGATTGAACTATGTTTGCTTTACCGCGTTCTACCACATTTACAACGGCAATTTTGGTATTTCAGAATTTGAAAGATTGTCTACTAGCTGCAGCCCGTGGTTTCACTGCGGTGAAAAAGTAGCCCATATGCACTATACCAGGTAATATAATATATTCGTGCCAAATTCCATCCAGATCAGTTCAGACGTTCTGATGTGATTGATAAACAAACATCCATCTATCCAAACTTTCGCATTTAAATAACAAAAAAAAAGCATACCTATAAATAGGTGCCTAGTTATAGTTATTCATAGAAATCAATCGTAAACGAACGTTTCCAATTTCGCATGCTGGCGATCGTAAAAGCGTAAAAAGCGTGAAACATTAAACGTTCGATTCGATTAAAATATTTCACATTTTTCATTGCAATTTTTTACGGAAAACAAATTTCATTTTTAACGATTTACATCCTGCTTCACTAGTCATAGAACTAGAAATGTTTTCATTGGTGCAGTTTCAGTTTGAAGGTCATAGCTGTGATATTGTCGACTAAAAACATCTATTAGACGAAGTTATACATATACTGAAACTGAGTACTTTACTACAGCGTCCATTTAATCTTGACCTCCATAGACATCACTTGCTGAACAAACTGTTTCTAATTCCGTCATATTCAAATACAATTTTAGCGGGATCGAAAAATTGCCGGGGTCAAAATAAAATTGTCGGTCTTTCACTTCATGTACCTATTTAGTACCTGGCGATCGATATAACTATTGTCTCTACATGTTTGTCGTGACGTGTGTAGCCTGTGTGTTACATTAAAGCAGTCATTAGCATTTCTGTGTTGTGTTATAAAAAGATTAGAGGATTGTGAATGACGTAGGTGGAAGTAACGAATAATGTAACAAAGCGACTTGGGCCCACTTGCAGAAGATACGGAAATATATTCTTAAACGAATGGTTATTTAAGTCAGAGTTAAAATTTTATAAATGGCATTCTAATATTGTGTTAACTCAAAGTTAGTTTCGAACTTCTGGTGTCGCAAGACAATTTATCAGTTAAAACTCTGATAACCAGCTAGCTCGGAGTTAGGAAGATAACTTGAGCTACTGTAAGTGGACCTTAGCAATCTTACGATGCATTTTGATCAGTCCTGTTACTCTCTTTTTTTTTTTTTTTTTTTACTTTTATTTATTTATTTAATAAACATTTATTTATTTATCTCTCCGTTAAATCTCTTCTAGGCTTTTAGGTGTCTCGTAAAATTGTCGGTGACACAAGCGATGATAGCCTAGTCGGAGAAGACTAGCCTCTCGGAGAGAGCGGGTTCGGACCCAGCCGAAGGCACGCACCAAATTGATCATTTTGTAAACATATGTGCGTATGTAACTGAAGCCCGGCGTATGCCGACAGCCTCGTCTCCCTGTCACATTTGGGACTGAATCGTCCGGCGAAGTGTGGGTGTTGTACACCTGTGCCTGCCCCTTCGGGGAAATCAATCAAATTTTAATAACCTGGAGATGCAACACCTTTTTTACTTATAGTTTCCTAATTCCTTAGCTATAAGCAAACCCATTAATCTGCAACACGTGAGAACGTATTGATTGTAAAGATAAAGATACCTTATCCTTGCATTTATCTTCTCACATTAATGATACTGCACGATAAGATTGCAATGATAAAGTTAAACTTTAGTTCAGATCAGAGTTATCGTTGTTGTCAGTTACGAATTGTAACCATTTCAAACGATACCAGAGATAAAGATATGGGTGCAGTTTGGAAAAAGTATAGGAAGATGATGAATCATTGAAAAAAGTTATCTCAGTAGGTTAGGCAAATTAAAAATTTTGTGAGACGCACCGAAAACTAGAGATTGAGGCGAAAATGTGTAAAAACACGAAATTGTTAGCATTACCCATAACAGGGTATTAATCAGGGTAATAACGCTTAAGTTAGGTAAGAAATCACAGAATCCTAACTAGCCCTAATCTTAATCCTCACTAATATTACATTTACTAGCGTGAGTGAGTGAGTGAGTGCGTTTGTTAGTCTAATAAAGAAAACAAAACCAGAACACACACTATAAGTTTCTTACAAAAAAGCCTTGAAAGCTTCAATACTCAAGTCTATATTTAGAATTCAATCGATGGAACTATAAGGAATAAGTAATGCCACGATGGCAAACTTACTCCTACATTACTCGCTGGCTTCATGAATCTTTTGAAATGTTTACCAGGAAAGTTGGGACATAAAACACTGTTATTAAATAGCAATGAACCCATAATGACGAAGAGGAAACAATTTGTTTGTTAATTAAATGAAGAAAATGTCAGTAATATGTAGGATACTTGGGTTCTAATCTAAAGAGTAAGTAAGCACACAATGACTTTGACGGTATAGAGGAAGGTAATTAGCAAATCCATAATTGTTGAATCTACAACATAACAGCGTGGTAGTATGTAGGTAAGTACTATTCCACTTCTCTTCCTCGGAAAGTCCGTCATTGTAGCGTACTGAGTAACTAAGCAGAGCATGGATAAAATACTTAACATATTTAGTTTTAGGAAAAAAAATTTTTGGAGCGGTTGAAAACTTTTAAAAAAATTGTCTTTGTTTTGTAATTTCTATTGTGAACAAAGAGATTGTCTATTCTACCTAGTATTTATAACAACACCTATACATTGAAACGGCGAGAGATCATGATAGAAATAACGGAGCTGATGCACGCCGATGGCTCGCGTCGAGAATTCATAACAACTGTCGTGAAAGACCGTAACTTGCGGATATTAAATTAAATATAGAGGCGAAATCCTGGCAGTCAACTAGTAGGTGTTATTTGAGCTCTTATAGGAACACTATGGGTCATATACAGAAACGGCATTTGGTCATGAATCTCGATTTAAAACTGTTTTTAAATATAGTAAAACCAGTTTTAAATCGAGATTTTAGACTGAGAGCGTGGTATTAGCTTGCGGGCCTTAGTACCCAACCAGAGAATACTTCCTTCTACTATTTATATGTCTATGGAACACAACATGCAAAAATTTACTTGTGCTAAATATTGGCTAAACACAAGTAAGATTTTTGAACATCTCATTGAACTTCACAACTTTTGAACGCAGGCTCAGTACCGTCAGTGCTAAAAGGGTTATGCATTATACTGTAACTGTATAGAGCATGGTGCGGGTGACAGATGTATTTTTTTTATTATACCCGCGCTTATTGATTAATTTACTACAGATATTTAAGATTCCGCATTTTACAGTTGTGAAATTAGTGCTGTTAAAATTTTGAGTCATTATTTGCAAATCGTAGCAACTTTTAAGGGTGAAAAGGAAGGATCTATATAATGTCACCCGCACTATCCTACAATGAAAATAGTATAATACAGTACATTAGAAGCTATGTTTGTAAAGTTTTTTTGGGGTCATAAAAATTATACTGGTGAAAAAAGTCTGAGAAGCAACAGTCCATTTCCAAGCAAAAAAAAAAATCAGCAGAACAACAGTATTTTTTTATCATTTTAGTTAGATACACTGATAAGCAAAAATGAATGGAAAGCCAATGGCGCAGAAATAACCACGATACCACGACGAGGAAGTAATTAAACGCGCAGTTGGCATGTCGCTAGAGCTATTTGCTAATTTGTGCCAACAGTAATCACATTAGTGACATCAGTACCTGTTCTATCTAGATAAGAAATACCTGAACCAGATTCACTTTAGGCAAGTTATGAATTATTGCTGAGTGCTGAAGCTAGCAAAGCATTCCTGTAGGCCTAGCACGGGCTTGAGAAAATTTGTTTTTCCACTGTTTTTCCTTGCTTACATGTAACAAAGATAGAATACGGATATGTTTGTCTCTTTTTCGCGGGATAAAAACTGTGGAAAGACTATTTTGTTCTCCACGGTTCACGCTAGCCCTGTTGATCGGCTCGGTGCGGTTTCATTTCTCTATCATAACTATACAAATAATTTACTGAGAGACACTAGGCTCACACCTATATTACAGTAGGTAGGGACACACCTATATTACAGTCACTACAGATTCTATACAGAAACGAAAACCCACCAAGCCGGTCAGGAAAGTTAGGGACCTTTCCTGACCGGCTTGGTGGGTTTTCGTTGTAGGAATCTAGACTCAGCATTTGAAATATACATACATACGTATCGTCACGCCTTTCCCCCCAAGGGGCTGGCAGAGGTGTAATACAAATACCCACACTTGGCCGGACGATATTCAGTCCCAAATGTGACAAGGGGCGAGCCTGTCGCTACACCAGGCTCCATTCATGTAACAGATGACAAACAATACGCGCACATGTTCACACAATGAACAAATTGGTGCGTGCCGTCGTCGGCTGGATTCGAACCCACTCCCTCTGGCTTGAGGCGGGCCTTCTTCCAACTAGGTTATCATCGCATTTGAAATCTGGTGCCTGTCATAAGGGCTAAATTAAAATAGGAAATCTCATTTATGATTGATTCAATGAAAGGTAGGTATTAAAATATACCTAGTTCAACTTATCAGAGGCAGGTTAGCCAACGGGGCGGCAGTTGGTCCACTGTCCCAGTTGTCCAACGGGAAAGAATTTGTTCTTAGAATTCTAAGTAAGATGTCTTAAGCAACGTGCTGGCAACGTGAAGGATTTGAAAGACATACAGTACCTAAGTACAGAATCATCATTATTTTTAAACCAAATCATGTACACAAGTGTTTGCGACAAATTTAAATGCAAATGAAACGATGGCAAACATGCTTTCATTCAATCGAGACAAACACCAAGCTAGGACCAGCTTTGAAAACCAGAGACAATGGTGCTTGATCAGGTGTTCTCATAAAACGCTCAGAAATTTTAATACGCCATGCAACAATCGTCTTTACGGCTTTAAAATAATTTAATAGGCATGTTGTTATGAGAGCAGAGATCTTGAGGATAGAAAAGAATCCGTACTTCGTTAAAAGCTATTTTACAATTGTAAATCTACTTTGTGAACAAAGCCGTGAATAATTATAGGTACATAACCGTGGAAATTCTTGAAAAACTACAGAATATTCCGAGAAGACAGACTAGTATAATGAATTTTCATATTACGAAAGGCTATATGTATCCAACACCGGGCTAAGCCCATCAACCGAAAGAGTCGACAAAATTTTGTCGCGATCATGCCAGACTGTTAGATTCCATATTGGATCACAAGTACCTTAATATCCGAAAGGCTATAGAACTAGAATCTTTGCTTTTCTATTTTTTAAAGAACACAAATTATCTGTGACAACAGCAAATTTTAGGTTTTGGAAAAACAATCTGGACATCTGGTGGTTCTGGTATACATGAATTACGGAGTATCATGTTCTAATTAGCAGTAAACAGACCGCTGTGGACGGTACGGTACGCCCACTACGTTGTAACAGGTGGCCACACACAAATTGCCACATCATTGCTTTGGTAATAATCATCATGGTTTTTGTCCGACAACGTCGAACCAAAAAGAATAGAGGCTCCAGCTTGCAAACTATTTAGAAAATGGACTGTAGATTCGTTAGATCGTTCAGAGATGATCATAGGGTATTTTTAATAGCTCCCATACAGATGATTTGTTTTTAAGCTGCGGTATGATGTTAACTTTATACTAGTCAGGCCAGACGCCAGCAGCTCAAGCTACCCATTGCTTTTTGCCGCGATAAAAACCTGAAAGGACCTTTTAAAACACAATGCTATTGTTCCTACTGTTTAATATAGTTTGTAGCTAATCGATGGCTCGTAGTAGCCTCAATTTACTACGCTATGGATACCGAGTGTTGTATTATCTGTGACAAATACCGCAGTTAGCTCTAACAGTACCCAATAGATCGAGATCTCAGAAGAAACCCTCAAGAACGGGTTAATGCGTTTTAAAGTGGCATTATTACTACAAGCAACATTATACTTGCTACTGTACAGTATGATTACCGGTAAAATGAAAACTGCACTACTAATCATTTTGTACATTTTTCACTATAGGACATTTTGAAAGCACCTCCCTCTTGTTCCCTGAAATTGTGGAAAAATACGCAACATAACATTACATAACATAATATATCGTCACGCCTTTCCCCCGAAGGGGCTGGCAGAGGTGTACGTAGAGGGTGACACTTCGCCGGACGATATTCAGTCCCAAATGTGACAGGGGTGACCCTGTCGCCATACACCGGGCTCAAGTTATGTAGCAGATGACATTAAATACACACATATGAACACAATGAACAAATTGGTGCGCCGCGCCTTCTGCTCGGATCAAACCCGCTCCCTCTGGCTTAAGAAGCTAACATTCTCCAACTAGGCTATCATTCCTTTTTTATACAGCAACGCAAAGACGCGCAATATAACCATGCACAATTAAGCACATTTTTCGTAATTCAAGTTGGTCTTATTAGAAGTGGTTCATAGTGATAAAAACAAGGAAAAATATTTCAGACCAAATTTTACAGAGAATCACACTGTATAAGTTATTGATAAAATGATTGGATTACTTATTGGTAAGAAAGTAGTTCCATTAGGTTTTATGATGACATGTAACACAAGTGTTTGTTGAAATTGATGATCGACTTTTTATGCGTAAATAATCAGTGAAAGTAGGTAAATAGAATCGCCATTGCTTGCTTGATTGCGTTGGCGATTTGAACCAATAAGTTTGCGAATATTATATTTCTTATTTATGTAGTGGAGAAAATATAAACAGATTTTGCTTCTATTTTTTCAGTTCAGCTTGAGTAGTAGAGATAAGTTTAGATTTAAGCGGTAATTAAACGCTTCACGCACGGCAGCTTTAGTGTAGGAAATTTCCTTTTTTTTTTCATCTTCGTAAAAACCCGGAATGTAAAATCTTATATCTTTAAATGAGCAATTCTTGTATATATATATATATATATATAATTGGAATCTCGGAATCGGCTCCAACGATTTTCATACAATTTAGTATATAGGGGGTTTCGGGGGCGATAAATCGATCTAGCTAGGAATCATTTTTAGAAAATATCATTTTATTCGTGTTTTATCGATAAAATCAATCTCAACTGAAAAATATGACTCTTCCTGACATCTATTGGCGAATAATAATACTATTTTTGTGAGCAACTAATTCCTTTAACGACACAACAGCAGATGGCGTTGTTAAGTAACACGAAGTCAATGAGTGTTTGCTTTGAGGTTAGACTAAAATCAATTGTTTATTATCCAAAAAACACAATTAAAAAATAAAAAAAAATACCGAGCAAAGCTCGGACATCCAGGTACTGTATATTATAGCTCGTATGCGAAGCGCTAAGGTAAGGTATTTCTAAAACTGGAAATTTAAAGTAAGTATATAGGTGCCTAATCAATTCTTTAACTGTTATTTAAATTAAACGTAGTTAGACGTAATTAAGTTTGATGACGTGAAATTAATCGTTCCTTACAAATTATTGCCAAAAGAACAGGGTTATATGATTATGTTTACTTACTTACTCGTAGTACATGTTTATAAGACCTACATAAATAATATGAGCAACTATGTTACTACTACTGGTACTACTACTATTAAACTACAGTCTACACTATACGACCTAAGAAATGGTGAAAAGGTAAGCGTCATATAATAACGACACAATATTCACCACAGTACCGCAGCTACAACTGCGACAATACTCATACTGTCATTCATTCTGTGACAATACCATGTCGCACGGGAGAAAGCTCTATCGAGGAAATCTCATGCATATTGTATCAAAACGATGCCGTGTGGGCCCGGAATGCTCGTGCTTGGTGCCATTCTGTAGCAGGAATTAGAAACAGATGCAGATTGCGGTGCAGCAAATTGCATATTCATTAGCAACGACGATAGGATGTAATTGGAATGTCGTAAGTAAAATGCAATTAGAAATTTTGTAAAATAAGTAGATAGCACTGTTTTAAAGGTTCCGCGACGTTGTGAATTTTCCATACAAAGGCGATTGGTAAATTTTTTTGGAAACTATTTGTAAGATTACGATGAAATTTGGCGTGTACTTTGTATTTCTCCGCTTATGTTCTTGGTTTAAAAAAAAATGGTACTTAGTAGACAACTTTAGAGGCTTATCAGTATCTTTACTTGCTCTCTTCGCTCGTCGCCTCCTTCTTAACGAAATGACAATAGAAAACCTTTAGCCAATGCGAAGTTAGTCTAAAGTGTTCGCCGGACCCTTTTTTTTTATGTATAATAGGTCGGCGTTTGACCACCAACTCGCCTGATGTTAAGCGACGTTGTGGTCTAAGATGGAGCACGACGACCTATAAGGTACTTATTCTCTCTAGCCTTGTAGTCTTGTAGCCTCAAGTTTTGTAGAGTGAAGAAGTACAAAGACGGCAGTTGAGTGAGGCGCTACAAGTGCGCTACTGCTCAGACCCGTCTTCGGAACGGTTACACCGGACTACATCCCGAAACACGACTAGGTCATTTCACGGCATGGCTTGGTCCGGTGGGTGGTAACTAGCCACGGCCGAAGCCTCCCACCAGAGTTTGCTACCCGGTTAGCACTACCCGGGGACCACGTGTAGGGAATCAATCCCTTAAGGTAATTTTCTGTTTGCTTGTAACTATGAACGTAAAGTACTTAAACTTTGATTGAAATAAATAGCATTTTGAGCGCGTCAATACTTTTTTCTTGAGATAAGTAACTATTTTGAATATAAAATATTAATAAAACTACAGACAATGCGGCAAAAATTTAGGCTAGGCTAGGTTAGGCTAAGCTAGGTTTGTTCGCTTTCAATACAAATATTTGGTGTTTTGGTAGCCCTTTTAAAAGTAAGCAACACAGCCTTTAACCTTGGCTGGCCTGCCAGCAACCTCATGGATAATGCAAGTTGTGTAATATACTGCGAAGGGAGCTCTACTTATCTAATTAATTAGTTTCAGGACTAAAATACCCACGTCAGCTAATTAAAAAAACTGTTAATGAATTCCCCTTTCATTCAGCGTTAACAACATACGTCAGCCATTATACCTATACTAGCTGTAGGTACATAATTATGATAATTTGTACAGAAATTGTAAGGTAGAACCTTTTGTATTAATCAACATAAAAGATTTCCTCATTTACACATCAAATTACGTAAAACAACCATACATGTAAATAAGTCATGTAATAACGGATTATCATACCAACTTGCTTGGTTAATTCATCATAGCATTTTATTACCTAATCCGTGTTATAAGAGCATTAAACTTACTGTGGCCCTATTCGGATAGTTGAGATTTTCATCTCACCTTTTTTCGTCCTTGTTGCTCCCATTTGAAACGTCATAGATGTGAGAGTGACCAAGATAAAATCTCATCTCACGCGCAGGAATAGCCCTCCTGGGACCCTATTAGGAGATTTGAGATTTTCATCTCACTTTTTCTAAAATAAAAAGTAAACACACAGTCGAATTGAGAACCGCCTCCTTTTTTG
This sequence comes from Peribatodes rhomboidaria, assembly GCA_911728515.1. Lineage (NCBI taxonomy): Eukaryota > Metazoa > Arthropoda > Insecta > Lepidoptera > Geometridae > Peribatodes > Peribatodes rhomboidaria. The sequence goes on along the minus strand of OU452179.1, from coordinate 11,346,233 downwards.
AAGTCGGTTAAAAATGCTCCCGGCACCCCTTCGCCATGTGTGCATCGTTCCGCGACTCTATCCGGTGTCATGTTGGTGAAACCAGTCGCCTGTCGGTAGTGTCGGTGGCATCAAGAATCGTCGCTTTTAGTTGCGACAAGACTATCTTATGAACGTGTAAATAATGTAATATCCGATAGCTGATAAATTATTTGCTGGATTGCGTTTAATTAGTAAGAAAACGTGCCGCATTTCCTTTGCATAGAGAACTAGCTAACGCAACACATGGTATCCTACAGCTAGCGCTTGTCAGTGAACAATTTTTCGTGGCAAATAAATATTATTATTGTTATTACTAGCTGCGCCCCGCGGTTTCACCCGCGGTTAAAAAGTATCCTATGTGCTATTCTATATCATAATCTATCTCTGTGCCAAATTTCATCCAGATCTGTTCTGCCGTTCTGGCGTGAAAGAGTAACAAACATCCATCCATCCATACATACAAACTTTCGCGTTTATAATATTAGTAGGATAGTTTTGTAGAGTAGGTAGGTCTAAGCTGTAAATGATAATTTTCGTTTTTGAGTTATAGTGGTTTGTCATGCATATAAATTCGGTTTTTGTTGTAAATTCACTTCCCACTTTCATATTTTCGTTGCAGCCACTGAATACTTTCTATTACATAGGGCACTGCAGCCTATTTTTTTACTAAAATGTATTCACAATCTGAAATAATCCTACAACATATTTGGTTAAAATATGAGTTAAGCGATTTTTGGTCAATTTTGAAAAATGAGAAAAAGGAAAAAAAAGCATCTTCTTTCAACCGCAAACAAGAATTATCCAAGAACCAGCGCACCAGCCGGTGACGGAAACATTAGAAATCTTTTTATTTTCCCAACCAAATAGACCGTTGGTTAGGAGTAACTTTAATTAATGAACGTTCATTGTCGTCGACAAGAAATATGGGAAGCATGTAAAAACGCGCTTCCTTCCTCTACGCCTTGGCAACAGATCAGCAGTTTTTGCGCTCATGAGTCATGCGACACAAGTTCCCATAAAATGTGTGGGAAAAGAAGGGTTCCTCGCCGCTCCTTCAACTACTAAACCTTGACCTAAGTATAGGCAGGGTCAACTGGGGCAAATATGTCTGTGGGGCGATTGCATCTTTCGAGAATTACTGACAAACCCTTCACAAATTAAGTGCCACGTGTACAATCTCTTTTCTATCTTTAGTTGCAATAATCTGTAATCGGTTGTCAGTATTTCTCGAAAGACGCAATTGCCTCAGTTGATCCAATATCTATACTTTTTTAACACAATAAGTCCTAGTGGAACCTCTACCCACAGAAAATCTGTAACCTTAAATACTTATTTACCAACTTCTGCCAAGGAAAATCACTAGAAATAACTTATTCCAGAATATAATAGTTAAGTATCTTCGTATTTCCTTCCTTAAGTTCACTTCATTTCTTTCTTCAGTCTTCAGACACCTCGTTAGTTTTTGTCCTACCTATGGCTTCCCGTCACGCCAAGCGTGGGAATGGAGGGTGCGACCTTCCTGACCTTTCCATTACGTTACTATTACAACTGTTACATTATTCTGTATTGTGTGACGACGTCAGAGGATTGAGGGGAGCTCCAATGGAATGTCTATTAACTTTGGGCATGGACATGGCCCACTTATTTGGGGCCCATTTCCTTTAGTACCTACCTAGAAGTCAATTGAAATGAAGATTTTCCTGCTGAGAAAATTTAACTATAGTTGATTGAATCACGCGTTACTTTACGGAAGTTTATCTTCAAAACTGTTACTAACCAATCTCTAGTCTATCAAATGTTCTTAACGATTAATCGATTTGTGCTAGGCTATGAAGTAGCGTTTGGGATAGCGGGCGAACGTCATGTCTGACAGGAATTCATTCACTTGACTTAGTTGAAGAGTCGCACTCAATGGTTATTCGCAAACCCATTAGCTCCAAATCGCTCATTATTGTTGTAATGGTTCACTAATTAAGTAATCTAAGTGCTTGTAATATTAAGACTGAAAAGTCAACTTCAGTCCTCTTATTTTACCGTTCCTGAAGTCTGCCCACCTTAGCTTAATAGTAATTGGAACCTATCTTCCTTGGCAAACTTAATGCGACGTTAGAGCGGAAATACACTACAGATTGGTAAAAGTAACAGTTTTCAGTTTAACTATTATTGTTACTGCTTTTTATTATGTCTGTTATGAACAACAAAGAGTTTGAGCATATTTATATCTAAGTATTTTTTTTTTTGGAGAAAGGTTGTGTGTGAATGACTAACTGTTCTTATTCTGTCTCCTGGCTATTATCCCAATTTATTTGGGGTCAGCCCTCCTAGTATTTCTGCGCCACACCGAACGGTCGTGGGTTGTCTCTATTGTGGAGTTGCTCATTATCATGTCCTTTTTAATTGTTTGCAGCCAGGTTATTGGTGGTCATCCACGTCGTGTGAGTGACTAACTGTGTGTTTTTTTTATTGGATTGAGTACCTACCTATACCTCTATTATTAAACCTGAATTCAATGAATAGGATAACAACACCTAGGTATTTTATTCCAAAAAAATATTACGCGTCCTGTGGAATGGAGAAGGAGGGCAAAATCTTGTAGAAGAACTATGGATAAAATATAGGAAAATAAGAAGGTATTCTGCTGGGACAGTTTGTATTTCAATCTATTCTTACCCTAACCTATTGTACCTGATAATAAAATGTTATACTTAGAATTAAGTAAATTTGAAACCCAAGTATAATTGCGGAAATAATCCAAAATAAATTCAACGAAACCATCAAAAGTGCAGGTCAAATAGCATCACCTAAACTCGATAGACGACTTTCACCGGTACCGAACAAGATTGGGTTTATTTTGCAACAGACAAACAACCGAACTTGATTGGGTAACTGTACCTTTTCTTAGATTCACAGTAACTATTCCATACTCTGTGTACTCGCCTTGCATTAAATTGTAAATGCATTAAAGCAAATAAAGCTCATCGTTATCACACAGGATGTTACTTAATCTCTGTAATGTTACTGTAGATATTAACTATTGTTTGTTTGTTTGTTAATCGGTTTTCGTCATTACAACCTTGGCGAGCGGAGAGGATTTTCACAATCGCTTCTAAAGTGAAGGTCTTCTCTAGACTAAACTAAATTAAACTATTCAAAAGATCGATGACCGAGCGAGCTATAAATACCTATCTAAACACGGATTTGTATCGTCTTAAAATGTAACACTTTATTTTTAATGATTTACGTTTCAGATAATTAAAAAGATGTTACTGACTAACGGACTTGTCAGCCATTTTGTTTTATGACTTGTTTAGATTTTTTTGAATAAATCAATCGTGCAGTGGTGGAAGAAGTTATTTTAGAAGGATATAATTTGTAAGGGATTAAGAAATCCATTGATCTCTTTAATCCACCTTTCGAGTCCTCATAGTACTTAATTTATAATTCATAAAATTATTATTGAATACGTAGGTACCTATCTACAAAGTAAAAATATGTTTCTACTTGATATAAAATTCGTTAATTTTTTTTCATAAATGTCCATCTCATTTAGATCATTTATGTGCTTTTAAAACTAAAATAGATGGCACATACAGTAAAATAATTGAGCTACGTGTACAAAAATATTGCCTGAAAGCTATTGCTTGATAGAATCATATAGACTAATGTAAGTACTTACTATGATAGAACGTGATTTATGTAAAGGTTTCGTATTTTCATTTTCGTAGGTATCCACGTGTCAATAATACGTATGTGTGTGTGTGTACTGCATGGTCGCATACAAATTTTACGGCATGCATGCCTCTAACAATGTTTACTAACCGAAGAATGGGTTCGTAAACACGTATCCGCTCTGAATATGATGTGATCATTTTGGACAAAACAACTGAACAAACAAATCTGTAACTAACCACCTCAATTTCTTACATGATCATAAAGTTTTAAAAAACAAGTAATTAGTACCTAGCCAGTCTAACTTAATTCTGACTCTGGAATAAAAACATGCAACAAAATAGTTTTCATGTCATACTTTAAACATGTAGTTATGGGTACACCAACGATTCGAATTATATTTTATTTTTTGGCAAATAGTCCATGTAAATAGTTATTTTAATTTTTTTAATAATGTGAGACTGGGGCAGGGCTATAGAGTTCACTGGGTCACAGTTTGGGACGAATAGTTAGTATACTTATTTGACAATGAAAATTGATTTAACCAAAATAGTATTATGTGGGTATAATTTATCTCAACATAGTAAAGGTTACATTATTTCGTTTTATATTCCTGGTTAAAGGAGTTTAATTGAAAAGTTGCCAAATTCGTAACTTTTCACATGATCCCTACTTTTTATTCTGCAAGATTTTTTAAGTACTTTTTTGCTTTGCTATTAAGGATAGTTTTTTTTTCAGCGCATTAATGTGTCAGAAATGATTTATGATGTTAGGCTTGGGTAGGTACCCAAGCCTAACATTTTTTTCTTACAGCCCAGCAATGGAATAAAGGAGGCTTTAAACGATGAAAATCACAAAGTTTGCTCTAATCTAATCCAATTATACTAACTCTGGAAATTTCTAGAATTGCTCTACGGCGGGGGCGCGCAGCTATGCCATAAAAAGAGAGCCGCAGAGACAATGGGTTTACGCGTAACGTCTCACAGCTCTCCGTTCAGTGTCAACAGGTAACAATGCGACAATGTACAATGTAGAAAGACGCTTCAGGGAATCGATTGGCTCCGTTTACACTACAGACAATACTGGCTTTTTACTGGTAGTCTACTGTCGGTACTTCACTTCACCAATACAATCAATAGATGTGATTAAAAACGATAAGTATGTTCTTTAGTTTCTTACCCTAGCTAATGTAAGTCAATTTTATTTACTTGAATATTTATTTACAAAAAAAATTACAAACCCATCATTTTGATCACATTTTTAACTTATGCTGTTTTGTTACTAAGTCTCAATGTTTTTGTTTATTTTCCTTTGTGCTCTAACACTGCCACTTTTAAGAGCTAAAATAAGATTTGTACCTAATTAAAAATTAATTAATAGGGTACAACCTTTTTCAAAATACTTAAGTATACTTATCCTTTATAGTATACTTATCCTTCAATTAGGTACGAGTACAACAAATAGGAATGTCAAAGAATTTATAAATACAATTATAATTAGGTACCTACTAGGTAAGCACTACTTTTTAGGATTCCCTAGTAAAACAAAGAAGCCCTTATAAGATCGTTATATTATTATCCGCCCGTCTGTCCGTTTAAAGTACTGCATGACAGTGGTGCCACCTACTTTCTCTAAGTTTTACGTAAACACAGAAATAAAGTCGCCTACCTTGTTGGAAGTAAATGTGACGTTTCTGTCCATATTTGTCAGTTACGTCACCGGTACGCTACAAACGTATTCATTTGTTGTCGGCCACGACAAAAACGTTTGTAAACAGCTAGTTTCACTCGATTGAGAATAAAAACAGCGTCGAATAATAGAAAATGACGAAATTCGAAACTATAGTATTGCTTGATATACAGAACGACGTTTTTTTATAAATCGCATTGGGTAGACACTAGCGCTACATAACTGTCATTCATGATTCATGATTAACAATGCTACCTAGAAGCCTTTTTTTTAAGTTATAGCTAGGTTTATCTACCAGCGATTGTGCCCGCGTTTTTATAGTTTTTGGCATTTAGTGCTTAAGTTAACTTTCTCTTAGTGTTTTTTTTTTAATTAGACCGTTCTATTCTGACGAAGAATATTAACTTGGTCATTTTCTCTCATTTGAAAAGTCAAGATAATATCTCAGGCATATGACTAGAGTTCTAGCAGTTCCAGAGATTACTCTACAAACAACCTCTACCTAACCTTACGGTTGGTTGATGTATGAAAAAAATCGTTTATTATTTCGTCTCCGCCGAATTAAGGCGTATCTGTAAATATTTTTTAGGATAATAAGTATTTAAGAATATTAGCGATGATAGCCTAGTTAGAGAAGGCCCGCCTCTTAAACCAGAGAGAGCGGATTCGAACCCAGCCGACGCCGACGGCACGCACCAATTTGTTCATTGTGTGAACATTTGTGCGTGTATAAGTAATCTGCTACATGACTGGAGCCCGGTGTATGGCGATAGGCTCGCCCCCTGCCATATTTGGGACTGAATATCATTCGGAGTGTGGGTGTTGTATTATATTTCTGTCAGCCCCTTTGGGGGAAAGGCGTGACGATATGTGACGATATATTTTAAGAAGATTTTATCTCAAAAAAACCATTGAAAGAACGCGGGAAAATCTAACTCTACTATGATAATTGCTATCAAAGAGTAGGTACTATGATGAGTACTTTTGAATGCGAAAGCCAGTTATGTGACGGTGACGGTAGCGTGATTTGCGTGTTTTGTTATGCTCTATTCGTGCTTTTTGTGCTATTATAATTGAATTTTCTGCGTTTCACGATTTTTTGTTCAAAGGTTTTTATGAGTATGTACTATTGGTGTAAAATTTTGATGGTTTTGTAACAGAAATAATTGCTCACTAGTCTAATTATGTTACTTAATGTTACTAAGTACTCGTATCTGTGCATAATTAGGAAAAAAAAAAACGCGGAACTGACTCAAATGAAATTTGGAAGGGCTACGAATGCGAATACGATACTACGAACCAAATAATACTTCATCTTAATTGCACACTGGCCAATTAAAAAAAACTTAATTACTTAGCTATATAGTTTAAATAACAGAAATAGATTACAAACCAAAAAGTAATAGGTATTTACTAATTATTTAACTCATAAAAAATATTAGTATTTTATATCATCTGCTACATGATTGGAGCCCGGTGTACGGTGACAGGCTCGCCCTCTATCACATTTGGGACTGAATATCGTCCGGCGAAGTGTGGGTGTTGTATCACACCTTTGCCAGCCCCCTCGCGGGAAAGGCGTGACGATATGTAGCCTTGCTAGATACGACGACATTGTAATTTTGTTGATGTTTAGTATTGTTCTCAAGTGAGTGATATGTAATGTCTTTATTGAGAATAAATGTCTTTAAACCTTAAACCTTACGTGTTATGAAAATCTCTTCCAAAGAATATCAACTTCTTTGCGTGCTCTCACCAAAACAGTTAATAAAAAGCCATCATTTTCGTATTTTATCTCAATAAGTCGATACCTGGGGTGATGACATCACCGTGCGCCGGCGCAGTGACTCAGATGCATCGGCGCTCGGTCAGGGACATACTTACTAAGTGTTCTTACCTGGGCATTGTGATCCGTTGTCATTAGGCTATAGAAGTATAGATTAGGCTATAGATTTCGACGATTACGATAGATTGTAACTTTTGAGACTGATTAATTGATAAATCAATGTACGAGTAGTGTTTTTTAATTTACTCGATTATGGAATGGTTTGTATTCTTTTCATTTAATGTGGAGCTAATCGGTTGGTAACTTTGGTTAATTCTCGTGGGATTTCTATCCATAAGTATAACTTTAACGACAAAATTTCTGCGTTTGTGCGTATATTTAAATATTCTATTAGAACTTGAGTGAATTTCAAGGCTTAGTCTGTTCCATTGAAGCCTATCAAACAAAGAACACAACACTTTTAGCTCTATTATTTTCTAACAATTTCAAAGTTGATGTGTATTGCTTTATAATGACTATTGGTTGGTTATCTGTACAAAAAAAACGTTATCAAATATAAATTTAAACAGTTTTGCCTTCTATGAAGCACAAGCATTAAGGGCCGTATTCTATACGACGCTCAACTCATGAATCTCAATTTAAAACTGCTTTTGCCATACATAAAACAAGTTTTAGATCGAGATTTATGACTGAGCATCGTTTTAGCCTGCGGCCCTCAGATCATTTTATTGGTGTTGAAAAGGGCTCTAACGACCGAGCGGCAGGTAGAGCAGGTAGACTGCAGAGTAAACATGATAGATAAGGTGCCCCTTTTTTACACATTGCACTTGACTGCGTTCCCACTGATTCCCACACATTATCATAGTGGTTTGGAATTGGCATTGCCACTTGGAGGCCATGAGTAGATTAATTTTGATCTTGTGACTTTATTTAGGTTTGTTATGAGTCACTATTGACAGTATTCGTGTTTGTTATTAAGTCGCATGTGACATTTGCCCGTTAAAAGTATTCTAAGGTGTTCATTAATTTATTGATTCAATTTTGGTGTGCCAAAAGTGAATTAGTTTAATTGAATTTGTTTAATTTTTCGGAGATATCGTATTTTATGAAGATTTTAAATCCAAAGTAGTTAATTCCTCGTCTATTAGGCCCAAAAAACTAGAGCAGTATAACTTTGCTTTCAACTTTTAGACTAAAATAATTCATACCATAACTTACTAAGTAGAGCGCAACGTAATAGTCGACCAAAATGTATAGGTATGCATACTTAGTAAAGATATTGCACCGCCAATAGCATAGAATAAGACAAAAAAGAAAAAGCCCGCATACCTTGACCACCGATCGCCGTCAAAATAACAAGAAGAAACAGGACAAGCCTTCGAAGCCTCCAAGTCAAGGCACACAACACAAGAAAACTTGTTGTCACTGTTTCGAAACCACACTACACAAGGCACTGGACACAAATATCAAGAATCACGTTTCAAAAAAGTGGATTAAACGAAATTGTAACACAAAAAAGTAGCAAAAACGAACCACTGTGCGAAATAAAGGGGTTTTTAGTTACGATAATTGTGCGCGCGTGGATATAACACACCTGTGAGATACGCTAGCGTTTCGCGTCAACTGGCCATGGTGCGTGAGAGAGACGGTACGATGGTGGTGGAAAGAGACGTACGTTACGTGGGAGGGAGAACGACCGTTTGGTTACAGATTACGTGCAGATGGAAAACTCCAAATGCATGAAGAAAATGGCTACCCTTGTAGATAGATTAAGAAGATCGTAGCAAAAAAGTACTGATAATACCTCCAGTCTAGCACCTACTGTTTTATTTAGCTTTCAACTAGCGAAATATGAAGAAAGTGACTCTGGACTGGGTTCAAGAAGCCCCCAATGCTGATAATAACAAATTGACAATGAACGAGTAAAAGCTCAAATGACATCGTTTTTCGAAGCGTGTTTTAAAAAATAATGTAATGAAAAAACTTATAAATACTTACCTAAGTAATATGACTAATATATATAAGTAGTATGACTGCCTCGGTGGCTCAGTTGGCAGTGAACCTGCCTTCTGAGCTTGGAGGCGTGGGTTCGATTCCCACCTAGAGGAAACATTTATGTGATGAACATTTGTGTTTGTTCTATGTCTGGGTGTTAATATGTATTTAAGTATGTATTTAAAAATATCTAAGTATGTATATCAGTCCCTATCAGCCATAGTACAAGCTTTGTTTAGTTTGGGGTCAGGCGACCGTGTGTGGGAGTGTCCCCGATTTATTTATTTATTTTAATCGTACATAGGTATAAAGGCTTTAACTTTTTTACAAATTTAATGTTCGCCATTTTTATTGAATTTTCTTTTTAGATATTATTATTTAATATGATGTTGTTTTGTTTTTAAAAATAAGACAAAAATAGAGATACATTCTTTAAGATTACATTTAAATTGTTGAAGTAAAATGCGTGTCCTACTATTAAGTTAGTTTGTCATCTACCCTTTCTTATTCTGCGCAATAGATTTGATCGCATAGTGATCCACTTTCCAAGTAAAATAGTAGAATTGGTTAAAAATTGCGTTTCACGATTATCATTTGCAAAATTAATGCAAAACGATAATCGGATGTATGTAGGTGATTAATTAATAGGTACGTAATTGGAAATAGCGTGTAAAGCAGCCGCTATTCTGTTTAAAACAGATTTACGAAACCACAGCGATAGGTAATATAGTTATTTATTTACTTAAGTTTAGTCATAAAATTAAATAAAAATATAAATTTGGTAGTGGTAGACCAATAATATAAGCGTAAACAAAATAATATTAAGTAGCAAACTAGGCTTATTTATTATTTTAATACTAATACTTAATTGCCTACTTGGATTAAACAAAAGTTTCTATTGATAAGAATCAATAGAAAAATGTCAATGAAGTTGTCAATTTTTACAAATTCATTTTATGTCCACTTCGCTAACACGCCGCACCACTGTGCTCGTACCTCCCTGTTACCTGGCACCGGCGTCTCCGCAACTCGTATACTAACTGTTATTCAGTCTATAATTCCGCGGTTATATTTTTTAACTCTACACCTACACTAAGGACTAGTGTTTAATCTGTGACAATTACGTCATTAGCAATAACTACAACGTAGATATCAGTTTTTATACTAGAGTAGTAAACTTGTAAGTTAACTGCCTACAATAGTAAAATTGTACAGTGACTGTACCATTTTACAACAGATAACTGTACAGACTGTACCTATCGACTACTCACAATTATTCGGAAACGGTTCCGATCCCACAAATTGTTCGAATCTCAGCCAACTTTTACAAACTTTGGAATACTTAAGTATAAAAAATATATACATATGTCGTATAGGTGCTAATATACTCTACCAGCATAGCTACCATTGCTCTACCAACTTTGCTCTACATCGAAAATGATTAGAGTAACTTAAGTAGTAAAATTAATAAAATTAGTGGCAATTTAGGAGTTCTATGAGTGATAGAGGTAGCACTTTTCACGACTGAAAATTACCTGTAAAGCTTTTTCTAACCACAGATTCGAAAATAGTTACTACACTTTAATGTATTTAATCAGTAAACACTAACCCCATAGCAATACACGTTGTATAGCATCGGAATAGTTACAGTATTTTGTCTTTTTCGATCGAGTTCAAAAATTTAAAAGAAAGATAAAGACAAAACACCTTACAACTACATATTTCGAGACTTTAGAACGTTTATTGATAAGGTCATATACAACGTGCTGGTTTTGGGTGTAGTAAGGGTGTAACAATACTTTTATATATTGTTCTACCCGTCAAAGTGAACAACTTTTAGAACAAAAGTTTCCTAAATATAAAAAAATATATAAAAATTACTAAGTCTTCATTCAAAACTGATTACGTGACATATTTTGTATGGAGGCTCGATTAATTTTCTTTCGAATTTTGAAAAGTTATGTTCTAAAACTGGTTCACTTTAACGGGTACAACTACACCCCTAAGTATTTACTACACGAAAAACAAGCACCTTGTATAAATGCAAATATTTATGAGCGTTTATACAAATTCTTAAGTAAGTAATTATTTTTCGCACTGAAACGGATTCGGATGAAATTTAGTATGAAGATAGAGGATGCAGCTTATACTCTTTACTGACTTGACTCTCTATTTGCCTTGGCAATTTTTTATACGAAAACCGGTTCTTGTTTCTACAAGAACCATAAATAACTAATATAATAATATATTAAAAACTAACCCGCTTTTCGAAGCGGGAGAAGCCGTGGGCACATCTAGTATCCTCATAACGCCTACAACAACACACGTGTGATATTCTATCTACATTTTCGTACTCGATGATATTTTCTTTGCTCATAAGAAAATGACAGGTGCTTTTTATACAAAAATAATAAAAAGCATGAAATAAACTTCTCAAATAAGCATCTGTCATTTTCAATATATTTGCGTTAGTTCACATTCTGCTAAGTAACATGCAAAGTCAAAATTCTGGAAGGCATGTAATGCAATGGGCATGTGTAAAGCTTACCATCAGGCGGGTGAATTCCTCGCTATACGTCACTTAGTTCTGTATAACATACTAGCAATTACCCGCGACTTAGCTCGCGTTTATTCGGAAAATAGTATCCAAAAACCTTCCTCGTGAAATACTGTACCTAATTATCAAATTTCATCAAGACCCTTAGTCGTTCATCCGTGAAAAACCTACAAACAGACAGACAGAACGACAGTTACTTTCGATTTCATAATATTACTATTACAAGGTAAATTATTTGCTTTTCATAAGGGGCTTAAGAACACTATCTGAAGTAAAATGTAAAGTAAAGCCTATCTGTCATCATAATAAATTTGACAAGTTTTCAAATGATACCCCGTTTTTAACTCGCTTTCTTGACTGTTTGATCAGTCTGTTGGTAATAGATGTTAAACCTTTTATTTTGGCAATCAATTTTTCCCTAAAAAGTTGAAGACTTAAAAACCCAAATATCTCGTATAGCCCCCGAGCCAGGAACAAATTTGATCAATCATTTCCTCCCGGATGAAAACTTGTATAATGGTTAAGATAGATTTATCATGAAGCCTGACGACCACTAGATCGTCAGCTACGGATCCATTGGTGAGTTTAGCACCAGTAGGCTCCTAAACACGCACCAAAAATATGGGAGTATACCAAATTTAAGTGCAATCGAATTTCAAGAAGTGGTTCAAATTTGATCCATACAAATATACTAACAAGGCAGGTAAAATAAAAGCTTGTAAAAAGCTAGCAGTATGCCGAGGAAAAAATACGTCAGTTGATGCATTTAAATATGCGTTAGAAGCTCATACGTGGCTCCTGAGCTGCCATCTTCAGGGTATCAGCTGACGATCTTTCCACAGCGATATAGCCAGCTGACTTTTTTATTCTTTAAGATATTGGGTAAGCTTCATTTTGACACAATTTTCAATCGGGAGGAAATGACTGATTTTTTTACGTGTTTGGGTGGTTACTGCTGCTGAACCAACCTACGAATCCACAGCTGACGACCACTAGGCTTCATTATAAATCTATCTTAACCATTGTACAAGTTTTCGTCAGGGAGGAAATGATTGACTAAATTTGTTACTGGCTTGGGGGCTAGTAGCTCAGAGCTAGACGATAACGTGGTACTTATCCTAAACGTTTTTTAATGTGAAATTTATTACTTTCAAACATGCATATTAAACAAAATACGAGTAGTAGGTAGTAAGCAATACTCCATTTTCCATTAATTTATTCTATTGAAGGCAATTGGACTCGACGCTGGGGGACAGTATTGTATGAAATGCCACTGATACAGCGCGCGTGATAGCGACGCAACTGTTTTACATAAATGTACTGATTTAAATTGTTTGGTGGTGAAAATTGTGATTGTGCTCACGAAATTGTCTTGAAAACCTGCTGCGATTGGTGATTAATATTTACTTAGCTATTTGTAGCCGTTATATTCTATGTTATGTAGCCGTTATATTCTTGTCTTATGTTATGAGCTATCCCAAAAAGGCGAGTTATCCGAGTTGGAAAGACAAAAGTTTTTGTTTGTGTGTGGATGTGTTTCTTTCTTCTTCACGCTTAAACGGGTAAATGGATTTTGATGAAATTTGGTCCTAAGGTACCATAAAACTGCGGGTAACACCGCGGGGCGCAGCTAGTATCGTATATACCTAGTTGGTGTACACCATGATCCAAAAAAACAAGGTCTAGCATTCCGGGAGCAAACACTTAAAAATGTCACTTGTCATTTTGTTTATTACGCAATAATAAACAAAAAACGCGAAAGTTACGTTTAGTCAATAACTATAACAACTATAGAAACATACAAGTATTAAGTATATTGTATCACGCATGACGTTAATGAGATTGTTAATTAAATCGTATGCAAAGTAGGTAGCACAATAGTGCTACCAAATTACAGCATTTGTGAAAAATATTTGTCTTCCGATTTGTAACTTTAAAAAAGATATTCAGTCAGCAACAAGCTCCTAACAACCTCTTTGGAGATAGTAGGTATTATGCAGACTCCGAAAAAAAAGTAGAGCTTGATAACACGAAAAATAAGACATCTGCAAGTGATAACAGTACCTACAAGCTTATCTGATAAGAGAAAGGTCGCGACCTTGGTTACGATATAGCAATTTAATTTTTTGTAAGGACAATGACTTATTAATAGCGCTAGAAAATGATTACAATCTTTACGAAAAGATAACTAATCTATGGATGATTTATAAGATGGTATACTTACTAGGTAGTAGGTACCGTTTTGCTATCGTCGCGTCTCGTAATAATAAATTAAAGATTAAAATTTAACTACACCCGACACCGATTTAAATGTAACGAAATAGCTAAGAACACTCCCGACTAATTCACCGTTCCGAAGACGCGGGTCTGAGCAATAGCGCTCTTGTAGCGCCTCACTCAACTGCCGTCTTTGTACTTCTTGACTCTACAAAACTTCAAGGCTAGAGTGAATGAGTACCTTATAGGTCGTGCTCCATCTTAGACCACAACGTCGCTTAACATCAGGCGAGTTGGTGGTCAAACGCCGACCTACATAAAAAAAACCTTTCAAACAAAAAAAAAATCCAAATCAAAATCAGTTCACCCGTTCGGGAGCTACAATGCCACAGACAGACTCACACACAGATACATACATACATATAAATCGTAACGCCTTTTCCCCAAAAAGGCTGGCAAAGGTGTAAAGCACCCATACTTCGTCGCACGATGTTCAGTCTCAAATGTGACAGGGGGCGGGCCTGTCACCATACACCGGGCTCCAGTTATGCAGCAGATGATATCAAATACGCACATAATGTTCACACAATGAACAAATTGGTGTGAACCCGCTCCCTCTAGCTTGAGAGGCGAGTCACTACCGGAAGTAAGGACGGAAGTGGTAAAGCAAATTAAAACAAAGACCGGAAAATGTAAAGAAATAATCGAAATAGTTCTCAAGAAGTTATTTCGATTGGGTAGTCTCATTTCTCGGTTTGTTTTTGCAGCGATGGCGTCAAAAATCATGGGCGTCTTCCGTCGCTCTTTACAGAAGAGACCTGTGCTTACCAACACAGCTGTGTATGCAACTTTCTACACTGCAGCGGAACTGTCTCAGCAGAGCTTCAACAAATATAATTCGGTAATCATCTCTTCATTAAGCTACCTGACAAGTTTTAGAGGCAATTCATACCAAAAAGGCTGGCCTGATTTTCATTTGAAGTTTAAAATACTTTGAAAAACATAATTCGTACTTAGTTACTTATAGATCATTAGCGACACGCCGAAGTAGTTCAGTGTTTTGAATGAGGAGGAATTGTTTAAAAATTTTGAATTTCATAGGTTAGGGATTTTCATAACTTTTAGACAGAAATGTAATGTATGTAAACTTTCAATGCACAGTATTAAAAAGATCCTAGGCAAAAATATCTTGGCAGCGGTGGGATTCGAACCCACGCCTCCGAAGAGACTGGTGCCTTAAACCAGCGCCTTAGACCGCTCGGCCACGCTACCGTTGACGTGGACGCTCCAAATTAACTACCAATTATGTTTATTTTCCTAACTTTTTTTTCAGACAGAAAATGTTGAAATGGATTATGCAGCAGCGGGCAGGATAGTAGCAGTTGGCAGCACTGTATATGCGCCTACTCTATATTTTTGGTAATAAGATTTTTTTTCATTAGTTATGTACATACTTCACAGTTTTGCTATGTATTGCCTATTTACCACTCTTGACAAACCCAATTTGCTAGAACTAAAATATCTGCGTCTTTGTTTTATTTCAGTACCTACTAGCTATTATTTTTTCGGGATAAAAAGTACCTTAGTAACAAACAAATTAACAAACTCAATTTCCTTTATAATAGGTACCTACCTAATAATAAGGATGTGACACAATTTATAAAGCAAAACTTTAAAAACCGACTTCCCGTCATCAATGTAAATAATTTGAGACTTGTTAATATTTTAGAAACTGCTTGACTTATTTCGATAAAATGTATATGGGACCACCTCTAAAGTATGATCTACAAAACAAAAAAATATATTAAAATCGATTCACAATTAGCGGAGTAATCACGTAACATACTCGTACATACCGAAATAAAAATTAACATCAAAAAACATAGTCGAATTGAGAATCTCCTCCTTTTTGGAAGTCGGTTAAAAATATTAGCAATTTCTCTAAAGCTGTTAAACTAGTTTCAGTTTAAATTAAAATGATACACCATAGAATCAATGTCATTGTATTATGTGTCAACTTATCTGTAGAGTTGGCTATTTGGCCATGGAGATGGATCTATATCCATCATTTGATGCAAATATGGCTCTACAATTATAATCAGTTTATATAGTTAAGAAACTATGATGTTAGTCTCCTCTAGTAATTGCAGAAAAATTACTAAATAAGTATGATCTCTTTTTACAGGTACAAATTCTTGGATAAAAAATTCGCTGGTACAGCAGTAAAGGCCGTAGCCACTAAAGTCGCAGCCGACCAGTTGATAATGACACCTATCCTTTTAGCGACATTCTACACATGTAAGTCCTTACCTACTTTTTAAGTAATAAACCTTTAAAATCATAAGACTCACTGGCAGAAGATACGGAGATCAATTTATTCTTAAACGCAAGGCTAATATAAGTCAGAGTTAAAATGTTATAAAGGTCACTCTAATAGTGTGTTAACTCAAGATTGTCTTCTAACAATCAAATTCACAAGATTGCAGAAGATACGGAGATCAATTCTTAAACGCAAGGCTTAATAAGTCAGAGTTTAAAATGTTATAAAGGTCACTCTAATAGTGTGTTAACTCAAGATTGTCTTCTAACTCTTGGTGGCGCAAGACCATTTATCAGCTTATCCTCTGATGAGCAGTTCCCTCCGAGTTGAAAAGATAGCCCGAGCGTTTTGAAGTGGTACTAAAGCAGATAAAAAAATAATAAAAATTAAATAATAAATGAAAAGCAAAGAGATTTGATGATATTTTAAAAACTGCTTGACCGATTTCGATAAACTTTATATGGGACCACCGCTGAAGTACCACCTACCAAAGAAAAAAAGAATCATTACAATCGATTCACAATTGGCGGAGTAATCACGAAACATACATACAAAAAAAAACAGTCGTATTGAGAACCTCCTCTTTTTTTGAAATCGGTTAAAAAGAGTGCATCCTCAAAACGGCTTTCCGAGACAGGAGAATATCTTACGGAAGAAAATAATTTTCCTTCCTATGTAATTGTGTCAAACTTCCGGCTTATACTAACTTTGGTCTTGGCCCTCAATAGTCATAATTATAATTTATTTCCTTAAAAACTTGGTGATGACTGATAAAAAATATTCTGAGAAAAATCAACTCTGCAAATAAATAGGCTCGTTCAGACAACTCGTTAAACCCATTACTCAATGTCGCTGTAATGACGCATTCACACTAGCACTGAAAAAATATGACATTAGCATAGATTTTTAAAAAAAGCTAAAACAACCTAAAGTACCTATAATAATTTCACATCGGCGTAAATGCAATTTTTGCATGTAAGAAAGGAACTAACCAAGCTTTGATAAATGATATGTCCAGATGGACTGAAAAAATATTGCACAGGCCAAAAAACCATCAACTAATAACTTAAAATGCCATAACATTCAACTGTTAGGTTCTAAATGACCAAAATGTATGACGCAACCAAAAGACGTACCTACCTGTCACGCACACTTGTATAAAAAAAGTTAGCATGTCACTTTTCGTTCCTAAACAGTACGGAACTCTCTCTAGACATACGAGTATACAGTACTCGTAGTAACTAAGTTTATTGTAAAAAATCTGATGTTCAGGCAAGTGATTCTGATATGTACATCTATCTGATCTACATATAAGTTGCTTTAATTTCTCTATGCCTGAAAGTGTGTGATTGATGAAAAAACAATGGACAAAATTAAATTGGCGTTGGTCCAAACGCCCGCAGGATTGACACCATAGGCAATTTGTAGGTAAGGTTTATAGGTTTTCGTATTATAAATCTTGCTGAAATCGAACCCACAGTTTTGGAGATATTTTGTATTCTATGTACTTATTGTAAATCCTACAATGTTCGACACGCTCAACCACACGACAAAAGAAGGTAGCGTGCTCGTCTCGGTGCTTGTCTGGCAAAGAGTTTCCCACCATGCAGGTCACGTCATCGTGGTTCGTGAGGTCACCATGGAGGTTTTGCTTAACATTTCTGATAAAAAAATAATGTTTATTATCTACAATTATATTTATAGTAGGTAGATTATTTACAATTATATTTATTTATAATTGTAAATAATCTACCAAATGCGCCATGTGCCAACCCTGGTGCGGACAAACTTTTTTTTTTTAACTTTCTTGGATCAATTTGCCTTTTGTGAATAATAACCACTATTCAGGCTAGTTCTCTGAATTCGCCATTCAGTCTAGAGATTGAATGTCGTACTATTACGCCATTCGCCATTTTAATTCGCCATTCAGTCTCTAGACTGAAGACTGACTAACAGCTGGTCGATCGATCTTGATCAGCGCCTCAGTAATATTTCTCCATCAACAGTGCTAGGAGTGCTAGAACGAAGAGAGGACGTTTTCGAAGAGCTCCGACAAAAGTATTGGAAGACGTTCGTAGCCAACCAAGCCTTCTGGATGCCGGCGCAGACCATCAACTTCTTCTTCATGCCGCCGCATCTGAGGGTGGTCTACGTCGCTTCTACCTCCTTCATCTGGATTAATGTTTTATGCTTCATCAAAAGACAGAAAAGCGAAAAAGTTGCCTGACAAACCTTACGGGTTCTATATCGTTACCAAGATTTCTGAAAGATTAAAAAAATATTTAGATTGGATATTTTGTAAAAGCTTGTTTTTCTAGAATTAGGGAAGAATACTATTGTTTTACTTATAGGGTTTTGTGGTAGGTACATTTACTCCACGCGATATACATATATCTAAATACGAGTAGGATAATGAATAAATATTGTTAAAACAATTAATTGTTTAAAATTTAAAAAAATCACCTTTGAAACAATTTATTGCTTTAAGAAATGACATTATTTTGGAAATATAATACTCATTTTCACAATGGTACTTTATTTACGACCTCTAAAGACTTTGGCAAAAAAATCTGTTGTAGAATTAAGTGGGTATAGCTACGGTATGCGTCAATTGCAACAGGTCTGTAAAAAAATAATTTTAATTCGAACTGTAGTATGCACGCATCTCATGAAAAACATTGAACGAGAAGGAAACTGTTATCTATTTACATATTTACACTTGTGACACGTACACTTGCTAAATTGGATCAACAGAAACATAAATTCTTTGTATTTTTAAGGCTTCCAAGTTATACTTTTTCAGTCTACTCTACGCTATCGATTGTAATACTTGCTTCGAGATTTGATGCATCTCCAGAAATTGCTATAAAAAAAAATGATGGGGTTTAATTGTTCTTTATGCGAAGACTGTGCTAGTTTACCTAAACTTCAAACAAATTGTTTATCAGAGGCCGTGATATTAAAATTATGTGAATTCGTTTTTATATCAAGTGTTGTGGTAGCTGTACATTTGCTCGATATTGTAATATGCAGCGAGGTGAGATACCAGTACAATTCAAGTAAGTTATCAGAATTGAAAGTCCAATCAAAGAGGATCTTTCAAATAATATCGCTATCTCTTCTCATTATAACCTTGCCTTTTATAACGATGTTCATAGCCGGAGCCTTGTTGTATAAAGTTCTATGTTCAGTTGCAATAAAGAGGAAAGATAAGAGATTCGTACAGTTTTTGGATAGCTTTGACGTATTCTACTGCTTAGAAGATAAAAACACAACGGACATTCAAGGAACTATACAATCCAACACAGTTGAACTAGCAGTACACAAAATCAAAGAGAAATTGAGAAATGTCTACATAAACTATAGCACACATAAAATATTCTATAGGAGAAATGAGGAATATGGATTTTACTATTGGAGAAGATACAGTAATATTGATTTGAGTCAGTATGTTCAAATCGAAGAAGTTCCACAGCCGTTTAACAGAAAAATAGATAATCATTCTAGAAAAGTTGAAAATACTGATCAGGTTATTTCATACACTGACGAAGGTTTATTCAAAGTACTAATAACGAAAAATCACGAGAACAAACTAAATAATGAGCATAAAATAACACTCAAGTTTCACAATTCTATCAAAGATGCTACGCTATCAGAGTTTTTGACACGTTTAATAGAAAATTCAGACGATTGTCGCGTCACTCTACATTCGATTCCTGAGTTACAAGATCGCGATTCTCCTGACGCACTAATGAATATGATTACAAAACTGTATGACATACTAGCTCGCTCTCTTGAAGACAATAACAAAAACAAGAAGTGTACTATAGACAGTACAATTAATCGTATGAAAGAACTAGAGTGGACTAAATCAGATGAGAATCTTCTCTGCAAAGTAAAAGACGTCTGGGATTTAAATTTAACTGACTTCATAAGAGTTGTCTTAGCTAGAGTTTTGAAAAAATTGGAAAGGTAAATTAATATACTTAATTATCACGATCTATTTTAAATGAGATTTACTTGAATATTCAATTTCGAACAAACCAAGAGCTTACTACAAATTTGATTTACATTTTTCAGATGACAAATAATCCGCAAGTGAGTCTAGAAAACGGAAAAGATGAAATAAGATACCAAAGGATAATTAATGGTACGTATAATTTTAATGGCGACGCACTTGTGATGATTTTGTCCGTCGATCACTGCACCACTCCCATGAAATGCGATACCATATCCGCTGCGGTTTACACGACATGCTTACGAACAAACCTGTCAATAGCCTAGCTAGAGCATACCACAATAATATAAAGGATGTGGTCTGCTTAAGATCTGATCCTATCTTACATAATAGCGATTCGACTATTGCTTTTATGGTTAGGTTTCCTTTTATTACAATTCCCAGATCTGTTCAGCCGTTCAGGCGTGTTTGATAAACAATCCATGTATCCAAAATTTGTGATGTGATGACTGATTGATTATTTCTATATTAATCTCATTGATCCAGTAATGATGTTGCTATTAAACCTTATTATTTGTCTTTCAGAAACAACAAGAAGCAAGTTAAAAAAGAAAACACCACTAATTCAAGTTTAGTTGGACAATGGACTTGCATGCCGTGTAAAAATGGCATTAGCCAATAATTGAACGTTGCTGGTTTTGGTGAAGATCGATGTCAGAAACTGATGTAAATACTACTTAACGAAAAATAAATCAATATTATTTATATATTATTGTAATAATATGGCACGTGGTACATTTTCTTCGTCGGTTGTAGGAAGAAAGTAACGTGCTGCAGCAGTCGTGACATCTCAGTTCAAAGTAAGTTTTAACGTACCTCGTAGGTACTAGGTTAGTAAAAATATGGTTTCATCCAACTATTTGAAGATAGGTAAAATCTTAAAAAAGAGGTCTACCATTCTGGAAGCCAACACGTAATGACGTCACTCGTCATCGTCTCTTTCGAACTATGTATGTATTTGTAAATGGCATAAATTCGGTCTTGCATAAGAATCGATTTACGTCACTTGCCTACGTGACCATTTTCGACTCGGAAGGCTCTACTTGGCGGAGTATATTATTATACCAAGGGTATACGTATAGGGAGGTAATAGATAAATAACCCTGAATAACCCATTGCGTTATTGATCTTATTTTGTTCCTGCATTCTACAATTTTCCGGATGCCTTGGTATAGTCCTATAAAATATTTATTCATGGCAAGAGGCGCCCATCAGAAATGATTTTACGAGTATGATGTCTTCGAATAACTCGGATAACTCATTACGTGTTAACTGTGAGTTCAAACATCGAAATACCTTACTATACTCGTATGTATGTATGTGTGTACATTTCCATTTGATATTTTTGTTCTAGGTAATGGAGATTGTCAACAGTTTGATCAACCACCTTTTAGCTTTTGTTGCTCATATACGAAATAAGTAGGTACTTCAGTTATAAAATGCATTTGCAAAATTAAAATACTTTTTATTAAATTAAGTACATTGTTGGTACTACCTAACTAACCTATAATAAAATTAAACAATCATAAATATTTAAAAATAAAAAAATTCTAATTGTAATTTTCTAGGGTTCCGTAGTAAGCTAAAAACCGTACCTAATTCATTTCACCACGTTCGTCTATTTTGCCCATTATTTTATTGACAGACTAAGGGTCGTCTTCAAAAACGACGCTTTGTCATGAATCTCGATTTAAAACGGGTTTTAGGTATGGTAAAACCAGTTTTAAATCGAGATTCATGTTAAATAAATGTAGGTATGAGGCCAAAGTTGCTATTTTAGTGTCAGTTGAGATTAAAACATTTATAAATGTAGGTGCTTATTAAAAAATCTAATAAGTACACAAGTGCAAAAACTCTAGAATGGCTTTAAAAATAATATTTCACGACTAACTTAAGTCTAATCATTAACGGAATATAGCCGACCACTAAGAAGTCAGTTTAAGATGAGATGATTATTTTTTTCTAACACTGACTACGGAATCCTACTATGAAGGCGTCACAACACGTACTTGGTCATTTTTATGCAATAATGTTTACTTGGTCCAGTTGACAGAGCCAGGCAGAAACTCTTCAAGTTGGGTCTTTAATTTCAGGTTTTCCACATATAGTTGATTGCATTTTTTCATCTAAAACGACAATAGAATTACTTAGTTCGTTTCGTCGCGTTTTATGAATTATTTAGCAAACATAACTTAAACAGTTACACAGGTATAGATTACGAGCAAAACTCTTGAGGTAGCGCTTAAATCATTTAGCTGCCGAATTTGAAACATTGTGCTAAAAATAGCGTAATTTATTTTATCTTTGTGTTGGTAGAGTACAGAGACTGAATTAGGTAGTTACTCGTATTAGACAAGCTCGATTATTGGATGTCGAATTATTGAACCTGTATATGAAAAGGAGGTACGATAATTATGTTATGTTATATGATATGACGTATGTAGGAAGATACTATACTACAATGTAGGTACATATAAGTAGAAATCATAGAGCCACACTAAGGAGTCAAAGAGTCCTAAACATCTAAAGCTATCATCATCGTTTGAGTTATTCACTGGGATGGCGAACTCTGTAGCAGTCACGCGCAAGTACGAGTGTATTTATTATGTACTTAGTCCAAAAGAATTAAATAAATAAATACCTCAGCTAAAAGCATCGCGTACTCAGAGTTCTGCTCTACGAACATGCACTGCGTGAGCTTGTGGTCCATTTGCTGGCGCGCGCTCTCGGCGGCCGTGAGCACCTCGCGCACGCGGCTCTTAAGGAACTCTACCTTCTTGTCATACATTTGGACCTGCAAAACCGCAATGATGGTTACGATTCGCGGTCGCGCAGCGTCGGTAACAAAACGTGACCATCATGCAAATAAGATGTTATGGTAGGCCCCTGAAGTAAGATAAGCGCTATGAAGTTTATAAATAACTAGCTGCGCCCCGCGGTTTCACCCATTTTCATTCATCCATCCATCAGCCATAGGACGTCCACTGCTGGACATAGGCCTCCCCATAGATCTCCAATAAGACCGGTTGGTAGAGGTCTGCATCCAGCGCGATCCTGCGGTCTTGACAAGGTCATCCGTCTACCTTGTGGGTGGACGTCCTACGCTGCGCTTGCCGGAACGTGGTCTCCATTCGAGGACCTTCCGACCACATTTGTCATCAGTCTTTCTTGCTATGTGCCCTACCCACTGCCATTTCAACTTGCCAATCCGCTGGGCTATGTCCGCAACTTTGCGCGGTTTCACCCGCGGTTAAAAAGTATCCTATATGCTATTCTAGACTATAATCTATCTCTGTTCCAAATTTCATCCATGTAAACAAGTTTTTAAACTTATGTTGAAATTTTAAAAACTGCTTGACCAATTCGATAAAATTTGTATGGGGCACCTGTAAAGTATGATCTACCAAACAAAAAATCATCAAAATCGATTCACCCAGTCAAAAGTTATGAGGTAACAAACATAAAAAAAAGAAAACACACAGTCGAATTGAGAACCTCCTCCTTTTTTAAAGTCGGTTAAAAAGTGCTCCTAGAAATACTGCAAATACTGGCCCAGCAATACTGGCAATATTACCGACTGTAGCCCAGCCACGAGATTTTGGCGGGAACCGAAAAGATGGTGTCGTGATTTTGTATTATTTTCTAAAACCTGTGATTCTTCGAGTGTTAAAGTGTAATAATGATGGATTATTAACGTTTACCGGGGAGTGCAACGTGCACGATACAAACATCGCGAAACGCGATTTTTCGTGTTCTCTACAAAACTTCACTTAAAGTTTCAGTAAAGTATCCATAACTTTACTGGAATGGGGAAAGGGGAGGGATTCATCGTCTTCATCATCACCTCATCATCATCATCCCATCATCTGTTACTGAAGGAAAACATATTACTAAGTTATGCATTAAGGACTTTGTATCCAGTTGCCAATAAATTAAAAAAAAAAATAGCCCAGCCATCATCAGCCATTCTAGAAATGTATGACGAAATGGTCGGTCCACACTCAAAATATTGTCGAACTATTGCCGGGCCAGTAGGTGTTGTAGTGAAAATATGGCCCGTCTAGGAGCGCCCTAAGCCAAATTGCTTAATCAAAAAACCAATCATCTTAACTTAAAACAGCACTACAACTTTAGCAGCCCCTAAATTTCACTTCATTAATTTAATAAATTATCAGTAACTGTAGTAAACTATAAGCAATAAACGAAATAAATACGTATGTTACCCACACTGTGCTACAGTGATCATACCTACTGAAAATTTCGAGAAGTCAGATGGTTGAATACTTTCAATATGGAGTATCAGACTGGAAATAATTTGTATCAAAGTTGGACTACATTAGCGCAAGACCGAGGCATGTGGCAGAACAACCTGTATTTATGTACTTAGTGATAATCTTTTGAATTAAAATTCTAAACCGACTTTTCTTCATCCGATTTTGATTTTGTAAAAAATGGAACCAATCTGTAAGTAGCTATACTATGTCTTCAAATAATAAAAGATAATTGGCAAACTGGTTTATAAATAACATAGTACTGCAGTAATAACGTTAAAAAAATAATTGAGAACCTTCTTTTTGAAATCAGTTGAAAAAGTAAAGAGTTTTTGAGAAGAAGATTACCTACTACCTACCTACTTACCTGCTCATGTCTTCTCTTCTTCAAAGCCAAGTACTTCTCCCCAACACGCAACAGAGTCTTGTGAGCTGAGGCCAGCTGTGCATGCATGACCCTCGCTCTCTGGCGCAAGCGGGCGATGGTCTGGTCCTTCGCGTTAGCTACACTGCACTTGTCGTTGAAAGCTTTTAGGAGGGCCTCGTAGCGTTTACACAACTCTTCGTATCTACAAGGTTCCTTACGTTTTGGGGAAGGAATAGGCAAGGAGTGGGAGAGGATTGGAATCGAGCGAATCGGAAGTATGGGTAGAGTCTAATTATCGTAACGAAAAACTTAGTAAGTCTTCCCAAATGTATCTACTTATGTACGAAATCTACTGGCAAGCCTTCCTTCCCACTTTCTTCGCATCTCATCAGCAGGGCCATCATGCCTACAATTCGAGATATTTTCTGGTCCTTGTGTTTTTCGTTTTAAAAGTCATAGGAGTGAAGTGAAGTGAGAGTGACTAGATCTTATCTCACGCGTCAAAAATAGGGCCCGAGGTCTAACATGCGCGCCGCGACTTAATCTTCTCGTCATAATTTCTATCGTGTGAGAACGTGACAAGGCTACGTGTATTACTTAAATACCTATGTCTGTCTCAATGAAAAGAGTCGATAAAAATTTTACCGCGGCCTGCATGCTAGGCCTGCAAGTTAATGTCATAGTAAAAAATTTGAAACCCAACTTTTTAACTGCCGACGCCAAAACGACGGGGTGTTAAAAGTTTGACGCGTTTTGAGTGGCATCGTATCGTATTATTTTTTTAAAGGTGAATTAGTCGGTAGTGTTCTTAGATTTGTTTGATGAAATTTGGTGTTGATGGAAATCGGTGTCGGGGTTCGGTGTCGACTAGGAGGTTCCAATGCCCGTTTCCAGCAGTACTCTATAATTGAAATACCTATGATTTACTTACTGATATTGAAGACACACGACGCTCATGGTAGACCATGATTCTAGCAAATTTACTGACGGATTTTGTGGCTGGCTTGATTGTTTTGACACTATAACAAACAGCTAAATTTTAGATAAGGAACTGAGTGATTAAGGCCCGCATGCTAAAACGACGCTAAATCTCGATTTTTAGCTGGTTTTACCATACTTACATAAAAAAAGGTTTTTAAATCGAGATTCATGACTGAGCGTTGTTTTAGCATACGGGCCTAAGTATAGTTTACATATCTGCAACTAGATGCGCCCCGCGGTTTCACCCGCAGTTAAAAAGTATCCTATGTGCTATTCTAGACTATAATCTATCTCTGTGCCAAATTTCA
Source organism: Peribatodes rhomboidaria (assembly GCA_911728515.1). NCBI lineage: Eukaryota > Metazoa > Arthropoda > Insecta > Lepidoptera > Geometridae > Peribatodes > Peribatodes rhomboidaria. The sequence continues at coordinate 11,320,034 of OU452179.1, read as the reverse complement.
TCCAGATCTGTTCAGCCGTTCTGGCGTGAAAGAGTAACATCCATCCATACATACAAACTTTCGCGTTTATAATATTAGTAGGAAGTAGGATAGGACTAGGGAAACTTCTGACTGAGCCAAGTTCCAAAAACAATGTTCTTGAGTAGGTACTAGGTACTTGACAATAGAATAAACTAATAAGTCTAGCATATCGCCAAGCAGACTACAAAGGACTTCTCTACCTTTCAACAAATTATTTATTTTATTTATTTAACAAAATAGGAATGTCTTTACTACGATGTAGGTAGGTACTTAACTATCTAGATATCAAGTACCTATATAATTAGGCATCATAGCTAACCAGATTTGGTAACGTTTGCCTTAAAATCCTTATCTTCTGAGAAGTCAGTGTCCCAGGGCCAGTCGTTGAAGTCGTGCGAGTGCTTGTGGCTGGCTCGGCAGCGGATCAGTTTGTCTTCGTACGAGTTGGACTTCTCGATGCACTGTTCGAGGCTCGTCAGAATGTTGCGCGCGTTTTGGACACCGTAGAGGAAATTCTTTTGAAAGATCTCATTACGCTGCAAAACAAGTACCTACTTATACCAAGTAAGTATTATTACATAGGTACAACTATGCAAGAAACACAAAAACTTGACGGCAAAATGTACCTAGTGCTCGTGGGCTGGACTAAGTACCTACCTATCCCAGGATGAAATTAGTTATCTAATATGGCCAATTAATCTTTTTATACCTGACAGTAACAGAGTCAAGAGCCGCGTATATAGGAATTTATTATTGAAACCCTCGCACGTCGTAGGTACAATACAATACAATATTACTTTATTGCACACCAAAAACTACATGAAAATCTTAGAAACTAAAATACATTTTTCGGCAGTACAAGGGCGACCTTATCGCCTAAAGCGATTTCTTCCAGGTAATCTTCCAGGTAACCATATATGAAGGGGCCAAAACGTTATCTTGTGGCCTCTGCAATTAGCTGCAACAGTAATTTGCAGGTATGACGCTCTACCGTTTTATGGGTTTTACGTGCGCTTCGTAACTATGCATATTCTTCTAGCTTACTATCACGCACACTTGGCTGGCAGATGTACCTACCTATGTCCATGATCCAAGAAACAAGGTCTAGCATTCATTCCGGAGCAAACACGTAATGACGTCACTCGTCATTGTCATCCGTCTCTTTCGAACTACTTGTAAATGACTTATTTCGGTCTTGCTTAAACATCGATTGACGTCACTAAGTGTTGTCCACGTGACCGGAATGGTATACCTGGCGGAGTATATTATTTTACCATGCCTATGTCCATGTCGTGTAGATTACCTACTTTTTTAAACATTCAAAAGTTAGCACAAATAGGTACTTACAGCACATGCGTTCGTTTCCTTTAGCTTCAAGTATTCCGATGGCAATGCATTATTTTGAAATTGTATTTCTTGCATTGATAGTTCGAAAGATCGAAAAATATTCTTACTCGAAAAATCAAATATCTTGTTTACAAAATCAATGTCATGAACGACATTTGAACGTCACCACGCCGGGAGCATTTTATGTTATTTGGGCTTTTTTTTGTTTTTTTTTTTAAATTAGTGGCTTCTGCATTATTTGGGTTAATGTCCTGTATGTAGAAGAACTTAGCCAGTAGGTCTTGCCGTAAGTATACATATACCAAAGGAGTTTCTTCTTGTTTAAGGACTTCGTTCAAGTTAAGCGCGCACGACCGCCTCGCTATGGTGTAAATTAAAAACAAACTTAAACTTTGTGGCATTAAGTTAAGACTCGCTGAGCTGCTGCTGTTGCTGCTGGCGATCGCGGGCGGCCTATTCTTACAACTAACGATCTAAAAAGGACTTTATGCCACAAAACATAAGTCCAATTTTCATTCATACTATTGCAAGGCGATCGATGAGCTTGTAAATACCCCCATGCATTTAATCTTAATTGTAAATGGACGAAGTCCTTTATATTACTCTACTACTGCTCTGGCTTCGCACGGTATCTATGTAAATCCGTAAAAACTTATCAAAAGTATTTATACATAAAACCCGCTGCGTGGTTTAGAAGTTAGCGCCTATTAAAAAAAAAACTTGTAAACATAGAGAAGAGATTAGCAGTTCTCCGCTGTTTATCTTAAACATGTGTAACAGGATTTTAAATCAATAAAAGATGTTTCAACTTGTCAGACGGTTTATTCAACTACAACAAAAAGCATAACTTTTTATAACTAAATCAGTCTAAAAATATTCTCCTGCCGTCAATAACTACTATGGCTCAATAATTCCATCTAAAAGGATAAAATCTATGATAATTAGTGCACCTTTGTGGTACGTCGTTACTTAAAATATATTCATAACATTGACGTCAATTCTGTAGCGGAATTTTCTAATTTAACTAACGCTGATTCCACACCGACGCGGCGAACCGCGGTAATGTAGCGATACTATCTCGCTCTACCTGCTTGTGATTTCCCTATGACTGCATCTCTGTCTGTATAGTATCGCTACGAACGCGGTTCGCCGCGTCTGTGTGGAATCAGCGTAGTATCAATATCAAACAAAAAAATTTTGACAGCGTAATTGATGTCTTCTACTCAAAAAATTTCTTCATAAACTTTTGTATAAAAAAGGAATAAGGTACTTTTTTAAAATAACCTTGGTGCTCAGATTAGGATACACTACAAAATCAACGCTTAAATACTATTTTGTATTCAGCATCGTGTTAAAATGTTTTCATGAAACACTAATTTAAAAAAAATTACACAGTAGTGTACAATACAAAAACACCGGTCGTACAAATTATGCAATAACTTGCACATGACCGTCACTCAGCCGGGAGAGTAACAGGGGCCAGCCCGGTACGTCACAGGTTCGAATCCCGTCGATCGCCGAATTTTTAAGCTATCCACCTACTTATATCAATTTATTCTAAACAGGTGAATAATTCAAAAATATATACTAAAATAGCATACAAAAAGGCAACAGTAAAAAATCTGCTACTTGTAACTTTTTGCACTGGACATACTAAGTGTTTACACACATATTTAATCAAGTATTGATTCAAGGATCGCCTCACTCTTCTCTCTATCGGTTATAGACAGTGCAATGTCCTGCTCGTAATTCATTTGACACACAAGCAGGACATTACACAATTGCACTGTAACCGATTAGCAAAGCAAAGCGTCCTCGTGGATTGAACTAGCTAATTCTGGGTACAGACTACAGACTTACGCAACGTATCATGAAATGTAACATGAAAGGAGCATTTCATCAGTGTGCACGCCTTGCGCGCACGAACCGAATTTGTACCTACTCGCATCTGTTCTGGCGTGCGGACGAACGTAGCGTCAGTCTGCTGAGAACACACAAAAATGAACCGTACGGGACTCACAAAACATACTGTTTCAGTTCATGTTCGTGCGCGTCTCGACACAACTGGCCACAACGGCGCAAGGAGCAGACAGCGCGCCTCTTTGTGTTCGTTCGAAAAACCGACCAATCACGGATCATTACGCGCACAGTTCGAAATTTTCGTAATGTGCGCAGTTCGTGCGCTTAAGTCGTTCACACTGAGAGAATCTGTTTTAAAGTGTGTTACATTGCACGATGCGCTGGTGTGGACGGCAAATTGTTTCATTTCATGTTACGTTGCGCAAGTTTGTACGCAGCATAAGATGTCAAACTATGTAAACAAACATGGCGTTTAACGACCAATGACAGCTCTGAATTCCTTGCTACTGATTCTGATTGGTCGCCTGCCGACATGTTTGTTTACATGGTTAAACAAATGAAATCTATAAAAACAAACTACTATCTATTGGTACATAGATATATTCGTGATCCAAAAAAAAAGGTCTAGCATTCAGCAAACACGTAATGACGTCATCGTCATCCGTCTCTTTCGAACTTTTTGTAAATGACTTATTTCGATCTTGCTTAAACATCCATTGACGTCATTACGTGTTGCTGAATGCTATACCTGGCGGAGTACCTATGTATATTATTATATCATGGATATTTTAATTCGTCTTGGGCGCTTAGACCGCAGCAACGACGTCCCGTTTAAGGCATATTTCTTCATATAATATGTGTATATATAAATAAGCTGTAAGCTGTTGTTTATTTGTGGACATTCATAATAAATATTCTTATATTTTTTGTACAAAGTAAAAACCAATATTCCAAAGATTTAACACAATTACAACTCTTGTTCTGGAAGACTTAGTTTAGCTTCAAGCAAGAAAGCTTTACATTTGCATAGTTAATTAATTAACAAAAAACATAGTCCAATTAAGAACCTCCTTTTTTTGGAGTCGGCTAAAATATTAATTGGCCTCAAATATTTACTTTGAGCAGTGACCGAATATTCTAATAATGATAAGTATATATTACTTGCCTTTTTTGACTCGAATAAAGATAAGTATATTTTTGCCTAAAGTTTTTTTTTGACTCGAAGGCTAAAAAAAGTATAATAATAATAATAAATTCTTTATTTGCCAAAAGGTTACAAGCATGAAACTAATTCCAAGTTTAAGAACACAAACATCATGAAACTAATTCCAAGGATCCCGGAAAAGCGGGATGATTCGATGAAAACATACTCTCCATACTAGTCTACACATGAGTTTTAGGTAAATATCCGAATATTCGATCACTGCTATCAAGCTTAATATCGAAGCTATCAAGCTTAATATAATTACGAAAGTAGCTCTGTCAGCTGAGCATACATAGCAATAGGAATAGGTTAGCTTAGTTTTAGGCTTCGTCCTAGCTAAGCAAACTGTGGGCGGCAGACTTTCCGCCGACGAACTCTGAGTTGCGAATCGGACAAACCCTGCGTTGAGTGAACTGTAGCAAACAAAATGCGAATCTGCCGCTCACTGATTGAGTCAGCAAGCGATACACTGCAAACTACGTACGGTACGAGCTGTTCGGACACTTCATTTAAAATAAATAGGGTATATAGCTATCTGAAGATAGTCAGCCACTCAGTTTAGTCAGGACCAAGCCTTATGCCTACTATCCAACCTATTACTACCTTGCCAGGAAAATGCACCAAAACAGAAAATTCGTAAAACCGCTGCATGCATTTAGCATGAGTTCAAAACCGTAAAATGTACCAAAACTTGGGTAGTAACTTTAGAATTTTATTCATAATCTATCAAGGCCATTTAATTTCATACACGAATTTATGACATTTATTTATTGCTTTTAGATAAACATTGATATCGATTTTGAAGATGTTCACTGAACAAACAAAAATATACAGGCTGTTACAAAAACCCTGTTGTATCTACACATCCAGTATCGACGGGAGAATGCAGTTATGCTAGTGTAAATTATATATTGACTATAAAAATTGCACACACATCGTGCTCCGCACTCCTAAAAGCGCGAACGGAGTCTATCTACTAATCGCACTATTAATCGCGTCAGTTTTATTTGTAAACTATTCGCGTCGTGTCGCTACTTTCTTAGAATAAAAGCCGCCAACATATATACATACGATACAGATTTGTTAAAAATTATGGTTTCCTATTTTCCTTGCGTTCTTAAATCGGTTACAACTCTTGCTATTTTTAATGTGTTTTTTTTTTGGTATTTTTGCACGGATACTTATAAGTGTGTGTACATGCCCTTCAACTATACAACAGGGTTTTTGTAACATGCTTTATTTGTTTATGTATTGCTATTTTACCTCCTTGGCAATAAACGTTGTAAATCTTCGTAGTAGTTAGACAGTGTTTTCTTTTTCTTTCTTTTATATTTTTAACGCTATCGAAAAAGACAAAACACTGTATTACTATTCCAAGATTATACAACGTTTATTGCTAAGAAAGTTAGCGTATTAGGCTTGTATGAATATAGGCGTTAATAATGATGTATATTTGTGATATCTAATACCTTCAGCTAGTTAACACAACCATCAAAATCTATAACATTTCTGATTTATAACAATGATAATAAAATTAAACTTTTCGTTGCGATACAATTTAGTACCAAATATTAGCGTTAAACAAATTAACAGGAGTAAAATTTGTACATAAAACACTCTTCTATAACATACTGTTTTATCTTTTATGTAGGAACGAATTGAATAACATGTTTAATCGTCGCGTTAAAAATGAGACAACTAAAAAAATTAAAAAAAAACTTCAACCATAAAGTCGAAGGTGTCGATTCAGTTGTCTTTCCTACTTTATGTTTAGTTAACAATTGATACATCAGAATCTGAGTCGGCAACAACCAATGAGAGAGAATGAGACGCGAATAGTACAGACTACAGACTATTTGCGTCACATTCTTTACCTATTATGTGAGAAAAGGATGGCAATATTACAGCTATCCAGTTCCAAAGCAAGGCAATTTTAAAGCTTTAAAGCTATCCTGTATTCAAAACGCCTGTAATATTTCTTACTCTTGCTAACTTGACTGCGAGGCACTTTAGTAACATTTCTTATCAACTATTGTCTTTTAACTGATGTAGGATTCTGTGCGATTGCCGTAACACCAAACTAATCTAAACTAAGACTACGTAAAGCTGCGCTAATAACAATAAGCCAGTTGTTACGGAGCAACTAATATATTTATTGCTAATGCCCCTATTGTTCCTGTTAGTGGGTCTTTTGAATAATTTAATTCCTAACTTTCCCACTGACTCGTACTTGTTGAGTACGTTGAGTACATACGACTCGTACTAGTTGAGTATGTTGAGTACGTACGTATGTTGAGTAAGTACGTACGGAGTCAATGTGTGCTCGTTGAGATTTTTTAAAATTCTGATTAACCCCAGTCAGCTTGTTGGTTGGGTTTTTAAATTATCCCCAGACATGCAAACCTATTGAAAATTAAAAGCTGATAAGATTCTTACTTGACTGCCTCGGTGGCTCAGTTGGTAGTGAACTTGCCTTCTGAGCTAGGGGTCGTGGGTTCGATTCCCACCTAGGGCAAACAATTATGTCATGAACAATTGTGTTCGTTCTATGTCTGGGTGTTATTTAACTAGTTAAGTATGTATTTAAAAATATATTTATGTATTATATCAGTCTCTGGCCGCCATAGTACAATCTTTGCTTAGTTTGGGGTCAGACAACCGTGTGTGCAAGTGTCCCGAATATTATATTACTCCGGTGACTGTCTTAAGTGAAAGACGGAAAGAGATAAGTAGGTATGGGGAGCAAAGCAATGCATGTAGAAACAATAAAACATTGCTTTACATTTTATAAATTATTTTGCGACAAAATTGATTCTTATTGTTATTGAGTATAGTCTTAACTTCTTAAATCATTAGTTGCTCCGTAACAAAAAGGCTAATAAAAATAACAATTTTCAATTCAGACTAGTGATTTGCTCCTAACAATAGTTTGGCTAGGCAACTTTGGCATAACAAACATGATGCGAATTTTACATCTTTGGTATATAACATGATTCGAATTTAAATAACAATAAAATCTTCATAAACATTCACTCAACAATCTTGGAGAATATTGGTTCAATCATGATTCGGTTAGCAGAGGAATTGAGCCATTGGAAAATATTATTATTTTTCACTTACAATATGAAATAACTACTGAGATCCACAATCAACTGTAGTTTACTTAACTTCGTTGACAAATTCACAAGTTTAATTTCTTAGGAATTAAACTCTGTAATCATTCATTATAAAAAAATAGTTAATGATTGATTGTGTTCAACTATGGAGAATTGTAAATGATCATTTGCGTTCGGCCTTGTGCCGGCGCGAGGTAATATCAATTGGACATTGAAGGTCATGTCGAGTGATATCACAGAGATGTTTGCAATTTTGGCCCATTTACCTTCAACTTAGCAAATGGATTTACTAAATTAGATTCGAGTTCGTGGAAAAGTAGTAGTAGTAGTAGGAGTTTTAGAAATATGCTTGTCACTTCCAAGCAGTTTACCAAGCAGTTTTAGTCAAAGATATTAAATTAGATTTTTGTTGTCTACACATTATTTTAAAATGTTATTCCTTTATCTTCTTGTACCGTAATATGCTAATTACACAGTACAGTTAATAAAGATGTCGTCCATATAAAAATTTAGTAAACTACAGTTGATTGTGACTTACGCTATCTTCCATGTTCCCATTGTGTGGTGTCTTTCAGTGGCTCAGAGTGAGTTGGTGATGTTCTGGAATAGGCGCTTGCCCCACCACGTGTCGAGGTCGAAGGGCTTGAAGTCGCGCAGCGCCGCGTTGGGGGCTTCGTCCTGGTAGTACAGGCTACTTGGAGGCGTGGGAGACGAGCTGACAGACCCTGGAAGAATCAGTGTGTGGATTACTAAACTACTAAAATATTTAACAGTAAAAAAATGCTGACATGCACTGCTTGATATCACTTGGCTACAACTTGCAAACCTTAAATTGGCTGTAGTGTGTGGTGGCAAATTTTAATGCAAATAAGTGTGCAGCTATAGATCAAGCCACATCAAGTATTGAAATGCTTGACAAGCAATTTTGACAGTCTAGTCTCCTTAACACGAATGACCCAAGAAATACATAAGAAAATTTTGGTTTTTTTATTGCTCTACATGTGTGAGTGCGACACCTATTCCTTTTTTATAGGTATGACTAATGTAACAACAGAAAGTATTTTCCATTATGTCATTCTTATGTAGTCGCAAAGTGGCAATCTTATCAGTAGAAATGGAACTGTGTCATGTTAGATTACAGAAACAGATTGAGACTTTTTACCTACTTTTAAGATGTCCATTAAAATTAGATCCTGTATTTTTTTAAGAATAAAAATTATTCTATTAGTAGGTGCCTCCTTTTTTACAGTTGTATGGTTGTATGTAACAAACAGACAGGCAGAGATATAGTTCGCGTCACGTAAAAATAACGCTGGAAGACAGTGGATAGGGTGCGGTTAAGCATGGGTACACTAGCGCATGAAAGTATTTTGTTAGTAGTAGCTAGGTAGGTTTTAATTAAAAGTAACTGACTTTGTATTTGGTTATTGATAGTTACCTCATACCACATTTAAAGCGACCAATTGCCCCAATGCGCAGCTTGTCCGCCAGCATTCTTTTTAAGTGATGTGGACTATACCTATCATTAATGACAATTATTATCAATTGAATATCAAACCAAGATAACTTACCAATTGTACTTGTTGGTGATGCAGGTTCACTATCACCATAGGTTGTTTGTGCCCAGGCTAAAACATACAAAGAAAATAAGTAAGTAACTACTTATCTCATTTGGTTACCTAATACTTTCTTAGAAATGTTTAATATTAGGTAATACCTGGACATGGATTATAATATTTTACACATTGGTCACAAATTCTTAATTTATACTACTGAACTGAACTCCATGCTTCCTTTCTCCTACGCTCCAGCTACTTATTTTTCTTTTTTTTTTAACTACAACAGGCTCATCCACAGTTGGACTGAGCTGGAAAGGGCCCGGGTGGCTACCTACAAGCTAGGGGCCCGGGTGGCTCCCTACAAGCCAGGGGCCCGGGTGGCTCCCTACAAGCCAGGGGCACGGGTGGCTCCTTACAAGCCAGGGGCCCGAGAGGGGGTGTAGGTCCAACCTACTTACGGTCCAAGTCCGAGGGGGGCCCGCACTAGCTGAGGCCCGGCTGGCAAATGCCACCCTGACTATGGCCAGTCCGACCCTAGGCTCATCATAAATAAGAAAATAAATAAATGAGTAGATGTACATGCTCTATCCTCCAACACACAGTTACTTACCATAAGGAGAGTTGATTGCAGACCTTAGGCTTACTTCATCCAATATTTTAAAAAAAGTAGACTAATAGAAATTTGTTTGTACCATGTTTTTTGTGACACTAACTAGAGGCGATAGCACTGTAGATCTACATTTGAAAACATTACATTATGAGACATGACATGACTTTTAAAAAATTACTGTTTTACTTACTCTCACTAATAAATCGAATGATTTCTTCATGCTGCGGCGTTATAACGTGGTGTTGTATTCTCTGATGGACTGTCTTTTTACCATTGGAATGGAATATCGGCTTAGGCATACTGTAACAACATATTTATACAATGATGTAGGTAAGTAAACCATGAAACCTCTAGAATATAATATTTATTGTCCGCAGGAACAATTTGGCAACTAAATAATCTACACTTTCAGTAAAAATTAATCGCTGAATACGCCGAGAGGTTATGTAAAACTGTGATGAAATCTACAAATACCTAAGCAATACTTTATGGACAGGATCGTAACTTACTTAACAATTTCTCCATTGTCAGACTCTGAAGACTTTCTATTGTGGTCTTTACGGCTGTCTAGCCTTTCCAAAGTCTGTGAGAGGCCTGCGAATCAAAATAGATGTTTATAATTTCGTCTCACATGATCACAAATATTAGTGTTCTTATTCCTTATATTTGATCATTTGGAAGTAAGTACCTCTTCGAGTTTTTGCGACAATTTTGCTGGGTCCTTTGGAGACAGTATACATTTTAAAATTTATCTCAAAAACTAAAAAAATAAACGTAAAATTTATTACACGAATCAGCAGAACAACCTAAAATTTCCTTCTAGTTGCCAGTCTCAACGCCTTAAATACTATTTTAGTAAGAATCGGATCAGCTGATCACTACCTGCTAAGTCTCTTACCTGATTTTAACCTACCAAAAATGCCTATTTATAGTTTACTCTTATAAATAAAAATAACAATTTGAATCCAGCTTAGTGACCCAGCCTCATTTGTATATTTTTGGGTTTTTGGGGGTAATTTAGAAAAGGTGGCCCTAAAATTCAAGTGAATGTTTGTGTAATGTATCATATTTTGCTCATTCATTTCACTCGTGCTTTAGCAATTATTACAAAATTATAGGCTCTATTTTTCTGTAATAATTTCTAAAACACGAGTGTGAGCAAATGATACACTATGAAGATAGTCTAGTTGGAAAAAGGGTTGCCTCCTAATAGAATGCATGTTCGATCCTAGCCGTAAGCACGCACCAATTTATTTCTTAAAAACCTAATAAATGTAACGTATTTAATGTCATTTTATAAATAAGTTGTGTCCGGTGTATAGCGACAGGCTCACCCCCTGTCACATTTTGGACTGAATATCGTCCGGTGAAGTTTAAATATTCTTTACATCCAAGTCAATCCCTTGGGGGCAAAAGGCGTGACAATAAAATGTTATGTTATACTTATTATTTATTTTAGTATCTTCCCTATTATACTAGTATAGAATATACTTAGAAATATGCTTATTAAATGTTAAGTAATTAAAATGTTAGAGTTAAGACAATAACCAATTTTGTAACTTAAAGGTTTCATAAAAACCTTCTGATGAAAATTAAATTGTAATCTGTTTTTATTGGTTCGTCCATTATTTACTTACAAGTACAAATAAATAAATAAAGGAAAAAAAAACCATAAAATAATAAAAACTTAATTAGTAGATTTAGAGTAGAATACGTATGGCAGCACTGCTACGTTCCTTGTCACACATTTAATACTACGTTTTATACCGTTCCGTTCTACGAAGTGAGCATTGTCGCTCATGTCGCTGTCAAAATATTAGTTCCGCAAGTTTACACGACGTCTAGACGTCGCTGCTGTCCTATGAACTTTAGAACTTAGAACACGCTTCGTTTTTTTTTTCAAGGGAGCATTTTCTTTTTTGTAAAAATGTATGCAGTAAAAGTAAAGATAATCAAAAACAAATGTTCTTCGTATTTCTCGGGAGTTTTGCCTCAGGCGACGTACTAGAGGAGATTTTAGTACGTTATGGAGATCCCCATACTTCCGACAGACGGGCCACCACATGACTTTAACTGTAACTACCTACATACCCTGGAAGTACCCGAAAATAGCCTGGTATCTTAGATAACTATGTACTTCGTTTAAAAAAAAATAATTACAAACCTATTAGACTGGTAGAGATGGTATTGTTACATGATTAGGCCATACTTAGCATAGGTAGGTACTTACACTACACTTAGGCACTAGGACGTATTGTGTAGTGTAGGTTTGTGTACTACCTGTTTAGTAATATTCTGTAAACCAACGCTATGTCCTAAAAGCCCAAATACCTACCAGTAAGAAGTAGCATACGCTTAGTGCCACATAACTAAGGACCTACTTACTTAACTACCAGTTAATGAGATTCTAATGCAATGCGCTGTGCAAAATCTAGGATAAGTAGGTACTTACTGTAAACGCATACCCATTAAGATTTAATGCTACCATTTTGCTTAACAGGAACTTCATTTAGGTTAAAGGAAAAAAGAATGGTTAGTATGTTAAAGTCATAAACTTAAGTTTGGTCAAGTTCGTAAACTCTACATAAACTTATAGGTACCTACCTAGTTACATAATTTAGAAAAAATGTGTAAAAAGAAAGGATGCTTCTGAACGGGCCATATTTTTATTGCAATAATGGCTCCGCCATACTGGCAATTAGGGAATGCAATCTCGTTCTCGCGAGATCTAGTTTTCGCGACATTTAAATTCGGCCTTTTTTTTGCGAGATTGATCTCAGCCGAAAAATGGCCGAAATCTCGCGAGTTTAACAAGATTGCACTCGAGCATAAAACATCTTATAAGTAGCGCGCAAACTGATATGGAAGTTAACGGAAATGCGATCGTTTTCGGTGCGTGGGTGTCGGCGGCCTGTGGGGCTATTCCTACGCGTGAGATGAGATGAGATTTTATCTTGGTCTCTCTCACACCTATGACATTTCGAACGAGAGCAACGACGAAAAAGGTGAGATGAAAATCTCAAATCTCCGAATAGGGCCCCTGAGGTCTCGCTCAGATTCGAAAATGAGGAAAACGACGATGAGATTTCTTTTGAAATTAACAAAATATCCAACTCAGAAGATGATGTTTTTCATTGCTCTACCCCCAGAATAGAAGTAGACTAGATGCAGAATATGCGGGTATTATTGAGAAAGCTAGGAAATTGGTAAAACTTTTTAAAAGATCAACTACTGAAACTGACACTACAAATATAAGTAGGTAAAGCAAGAATTTGGAAAAGAAATAAAGTTGCAATAAAGATATGTGGTCGAGCCTAGCAGACATGATTTCTACTTTTAATAGAATCAAGCTGTGTTTCAGCAAACCTTTAATCGATCTAGGGGGCTATTCCTGCGCGTGAGATGAGATGAGATTTTATCTTGATCACTCTCACACCTATGACGTTTCAAACGAGAGCAAGAAGGATGAAAAAAGATGAGATGAGAATCTCAAATCTCCGAATAGGGCCACTGGGCCTGGAAGCTTTTCCTAACTACATTTGAGTGCTGTAGAACATGCGGTTTTAGTGAACTTAGAAAACCTGTAAAACATTTGAACCTGTCAAACTATCTGTAGAGGTATTGTCGTCGAGAGGTAAAAACGAAAAAATAAATGTTTATTTCATAAAACCTATAATTCTTATTATTTTTTTCCTAATTTATTCAAGTATTGTGATTATTTGCAAAAAAAAAACACAAAAAACTGACAACCTCGCGAGATCTCGAAATTGGCGAGATCTCGCGGTATTGTTATTCATAATCTCGCGAGATCTCGCCTGAGCCCTAATCTCGCGAGATTGCATTCCCTACTGGTAATGTTGCTGGCTGTAGCCCGGCCATCATCAGCCATGCTAGAAATTTATCTATTTTAAAACTATCTATAATGAGCCACACTCAAAATTTTGTCGCAATACTGCCTACCTAAGGTCATTGTTATCATCAGCATATAACCACGCCCACTGCGCATTGACGTAGGTACCAACTAATTATAGGGCTTCATGTAGGTACGCCACTAATCAAAATATATTAGGTATTTTTTATTTTATGTAGAATAGGTTGGCCTTTGACCACCAACTCGCCTGATGTTAAGCGACGTTGTGGTCTAAGATGGAGCACGACGACCTATAAGGTCGTCTATATAATATATAGGTATATTCATCTATATATATTCATATCTAGCCTGAAGTTTTGTAGAGTCAAGAAGTACAAAGACGGCAATTGAGCTAGGCGCTACAAGTGCGCTACTGCTCAGACCCGTCTTCGGAACGGTTACACCGGACTACATCCCATTAATACACATAGCTATTTAAAAATAATAAAGATATCACTGATGGTTTCACAAGCCGAGCTAATTAATTTCATTTTCATAACGCGAAAGAAACTAAAAGTGATTTATTTTAAAAAGTTGTTTTGTTGCCAATTTAATCTGGAGTGAACGTAACCGAGACGAAGCGTTGCCAATTGAGTTATTGTACCTTCTCCGTCCGTATTACTCCGTACAGTCTGCCGATACAATGACCTCTTACAAGCTTCTAATTCGAAAAACACTTCATGAATAGGTAAAATAATAATACATTACCTACTTAGTTAAAAAAAAAAACAAAATCTAAATAACACGCGGGGGGCTATTCGAGATGAGATGAGATGAGATTTTATCTTGGTCACTTTCACACCTATGACGTTTAAATCGAGAGCAACAAGGACGATAAAAAGTGAGATGAAAATCTCAAATCTCCGAATAGGGTCCGCGATCAACCTCCTGGCACAACCAACAGGGGGGCTATTCCTGCGCGTGAGATGAGATGAGATTTTATCTTGGTCACTCTCACACCTATGACGTTTCAAACGAGAGCAACAAGGCGAAAAAAGGTGAGATGAAAATCACAAATCTCCGAATAGGGCCACTGATCAGCTTCATAATAGCAAATTATAGATTTGTCATTCGAATTACGTACTTTTCTATGTTTGTAAATACGAGTAACTTAATCAATCAAAATCATTTATTTCAGACTGAGTCCATAACTAGAACATTCAAAATTCATCACAATACCTAAATATAATAAGTTCTAGTAGGTATGAGTATGAGTCTTGATCAAAAAAATAAAAATAAAATAATATTCTAAATAAAAATAAAATAATGGTAAAAAAATATGTAAAATAAATATAAAAAATAATGTGTACATGTTTGCTCCGTTTGGGGTAGAGACGATGGGTCCGTTGGGAGCCGGCCGCTTTGGGGCTTTTTCGTGACTTGGCCAGGCGATTGGTCGAGATGTTGGGTGTCCAGAATGCTGGCTTTTACTTCGCACAGAAGCTGAGCATTGCCATTCAACGTGGCAATGCCGCCAGCATTCTGGGGACCTTTACTTCCACTAATGGTCTTTTAATTTAAATTTTGCTGATTTATTTAGTTATTTCAAGTTCTAGTTTTTAGTTTATAGTTTAAGATTTCTTAAGAGGACATCACAGCATGCGATTCTCCATACAAACGTATTCCCCTATTTTCTTCCAGGATAATGCACGTTAGAGCAATATTTTTTTTCCCAAAAAATCTAGGTTTAATGTGAGCGTGCTCCTGTCATTTTCTTTTTTTCAGCAACTCATTAATAGAGTAGATATGACCGTCCAAAAATCGCGAAAAAAATGTTGTTTTAACCACCGGTTTTTTTCTGTTTTATTTTAAGTTATGTACAAATAAATCCTTCCAGTTTGTGGTTAAAAAAAATAATGGTCAACTTATCCAAGTGAAATGTCACAAAAATTTAGAGTAAAAAAAAAAAAATTACCTTACTTCCATACAAAGTTTCAGTTCTATATACGAGTAATTAGGCAGCATCATTGCTCTTCAAGCGATATGGCGGTCAAGCGCGAACCTTTAATAGAACTTTTTTTAAAGTCGTTATTTTAGATTAACTTGCAAGATTTTATTACAAATACATAATTCGATCAGATACGAGTATTATATCTCTTCAAGGATCTACTCTGTTAGTTTTGCTAGTAAGTTACAAGTAAAGCTATGGAAAGCGTATTAAATTACTAAGTTCTTACACTGTTTATGTTAAGCATAAAATAAGTTAGCTGTGCTTAATATATACAAAATGATTCTCGAAACTGCAAGCTCGATGGATCCGAAAATCCTAATCGTAAAAAGGTTTCATAAAATGCAAAGAAAAAACACCCTAAAATCTATGAAAGATTGAATCTCAGCAAAATGTACAAATTATTAGCTAGCGATAGGGCCGCCAGTTGTTGCAGCGTTATTTTATTTTTTTTGTTACGTAGCGTTATTTGTACGTAATTTTTATTGTAAACAAAAACTTAACATATCGTCACACCTTTTTCCCCGTTGGGGCTGGCAGAAGTTTCCAACACCCACACTTCGCCGGACGATATTCAGTCCTAAATGTGAAAGGTGCCCTACACCGGGCTCCAGTCATGTAGCAGATGACATACAATATGCACATATGTTCACACAATGAACAAAGTGGGTCGTGCCGTCGGCTGGGTCTGAAACAATAATGAGAGGTTTGACTGTTATATTTATTTCCCGAAATAATATATATACTCGTATATTTTTTTTATAAAGAATAGGTCAACATTTGACCACCAACTCGCCTGATGTGAAGCGACATTGTGGCCTAAGATGGAACACGAAGACCTAGTAGGTACTTATTCACTCTGGCTTTGAAGATATCTAGGTTGTAGTTAGTCGGAAAAACAGATGGTGGCAAACGATTCCAGTCCCTAGCCGTTCGTATTAAGAAGGTGGTGGCGGACCGCTTAGTACGAGTAGGTGGTATTTCGACTAAGTAGGGATGATACTTATGCGTTTTCCGACTTGTTCTGCTGTAAAAGGGGGAAGAGGGGGACTCTTAGGTCGTGCAATTCAAGCGCACACTCGCCAAAATGCAGCCTGTAAAAGATTGTCAAACACGCTACTTTACGCCGGTGCTCAAGGCTCAGCAGTCTCGAGGATAAGAGAAACCTTCAGCGGTGATTACATCTGAAAAGATGAAATAGTAGATTGTTAACCGAGGGTCGAAAGAATCAATTCCCGAGGTACTTACCTATTTAGTTAGTACGAGTAGGAATTGATTCTTTTACCCGTGTTAAACACTCTACTTTTTATTTCGAATATGAGGACAATTAACTAGTTCTTTATCTAAACTATTTACTTATGTATAATATATAATAACATTAGTAGTACCTATTTACAGATTATTACGTATTTTTTTAAATTCCGTCACAGATACATAACAGATTAGTATCCCGCCAATTCATGTCGACGTTTAAAATTTTAAATATGGAACTCATCGCGTGTTTCAGCGGAATACCGCTCAAAAAAGTTTTAGAAAAACACATGGCCGGAGAATTTTTTTAATGAGTTTTTTTAAACACAAAACTCTTCACAGCTGACAGCAGTTCTATTTTTAAAATTCATTCCAGCCCTTAGGTGGGAAGTAATTTGTATGAGTTTCCTCTCTATGGCAGCATTTTCCACCCGATAATCAGATCAAAACAACACTACTTTCCAAATATGAGAAATGAATATTAATGATAGTATTTTACAGTAATTCGCGCTCTCTATGGTAAATGCACCCTAACAATGGTGTTCACACGCTCTCGCGGTAACGGTACTGAGATGGTGCATGGTGCGGATCAGAACGGGACACGTCGGACGAAATGCAGTTAAACGTTGCATTGTGGGCTTTGTTAAATGTTTTGGCTCACCGTGATTCCACTTACCATTCTACATTAACCGTTATAACTCCGTGTATTAAAGCAACAATCCAAGCATACTTATGCTTACCTACCTACTTAGGTACTAAGTAACTATTATATCTGTTGCTATTTCGAGCAGCGATGGCAGCCTTGTTGGGAGAAGGCGCGCCTCTCAAGCCAGAGGGAGCGGATTCGAACCCAGCCGACGGCACGCATCAATTTGTTCATTGTGTCAGCATATGTGCGTGTTGGATGTCATCTGCTACATGATTGGAGCCCGGTGTATGGCGACAGGCTCGCCTCCTGTCATATTTGAGACTGAATATCGTCTGGTGAAGTGTGGATGTTGAATTACACCTCTGCCAGCCCCTTCGGGGGAAAGGTGTGACGATATGTTTATATGTTATTTCGATTTTTTTAAGGGTAGTGGGTATGATAAAGGTATGGTAAATGTTTGCTCACCTCACACAACGAGGGCTTAGATAAAGATGATCAATGTCTCCACTTTGTAGCTTCCTCTAGACTAGACTGTCCGGCTCGCGAATCATATTTCCGGTCAACTGTCCCGCTAAAACCCTCAGAAAATCAGCGCAAAATTCCGCGCCCCAGCCAACAAAAGGAGAGATTGATAAAAACCTATCTTATCTACACCAAAAAAAAAAAAGGAAACAGCTAGTAAGTAACATAGATACTCGTATTAAGTACGTGTATCAATGAATACTGATTGTTATTAAAAGTTGAAAATCGACAATCGACTTTCATTTCACCGACTTGTTCATTCTAACAAGATTCTTGTTAGAAAAAGTTGCAATTTTTGCTAAATTGACTTTATTATTTGGATTAGGATTACCAGGAGGTAATCCTAATCCAAATATTAATAACTTATTATTAATTAATAAAATAGGTATAGGTATAACATAATATAATATTATGTTATTATATTAATAACATATTATAATATAATAATAACACCATTATTTGGCACAACTAGGTTATTCACGGAGGAAAAACAACAGCATTGTCCGATTTACACCAAAATAGATGATTAGGTAGGCATCCTAAAAATGCGAATATTTTTGTGCTTTTGTGACACCTATTTAGAGATTCGGACACAGATTACATACTACAACGTAAATGTAGAAGATTGTTAGATAGATTAAGTGGTAGTTACTAAGAAATTGGGACAGAATAGTTGGCAGTTAGTATTAAATGACAGCAGTGGCAAAGTGTGCCGCTCGTGTGATGTTCGTAGGAGTGTTAATATTGGCTTGGGCCATTGCCTATTGACGTCAGAAGGGCTATTCGCGCTCGCTTTACCTATTAATAAAATCGACGGTTAATAAACAGATCGTTAAATGAATTAGGCCATGTTTTTGAGTGCATTAAATTTTCAAACTCATCAACTCAAATAATTTGTCTTTCAAAGTCAAAAGTCAAAAGTCAAAGTCAAAAGTTTCAAAGTCTTTGTTTATTCAATTGGGTATACGTAAGTATATCCAATTGAATAAACAAAGACTTCAAAGTTATAAAAATGACTCTACGATCTTGTTCCGAAAAAAAACCACTATTCATCAAAAAAGACTCCCCAATATAAATATTATACCTGTCCAATAGGTACTAATTTGTAGACAGCTTTTGCTGTAAGTTACAGTGAGTGGACAAGTGGCTAAATTTAATATTAGATTTTTTTGAGTTTAGGCTCATTGGGTGTAAATTTTAATGACGTATACGAGTGTAAGCTTGTCAGGCGCGGGGTGACCGCGAGCAATTTTTTTTGCCTCCAAAGGTTTCTTGTAGAATTTCCTATCAGTGCTTGTTAGGTCCATAATTCTATGCCTGTTCGGTAGATACGTAGGTAGACTTCTTTGTTTGTCAAAAGTTCTTTCAGCTCATTTTCCGAGGCTCTCCCGTGATCCGTAAATTCAGGTCATTTATTTAAGTGCCAACCTAATATATTTATATGTATAATTAGCCAATGTAAAATGCTTAGGTTCCTAAAAGCCTGGTACAGTTTGATTACTGCTAATGCGAGCTCAACACTTTTCTACTAAGCGCTAGAAGAAAATGTATGAACCAGCTGGCACTAATCAAAGTGTAACCTAGCCTTAACTTAGTTGGATCCATTAAAGCATAACTATTCAAGTTTAACAATAATGTATCACAGTTATCCCAACGCACGACTTCGTGCCTCTGCTTTGTAGCTTGGAGTTTAACAGTTCGTTACAAAGAACTTTTGAAATAATCACATAATGACATTGTAGTTCCGCAGGCCTAGCATACGCAACACGATAACGGTACCTGTGTCGACTCTTTTTATCGAGACAGACGTATGTTTACGCATAGCTTTGTCACGTTCTCACGCGACAAAAATGGACGAGAAGAATTTTGTCGCGCGCGAATGCTATTAGGCCAGTAGGCCAAGCATGCACGCTGCAACATTTTGTCAACTTTCTTGATCGAGACAGACGTTTAATTACACATAGCCTTGTCACATTCTCACACGACAAAATTGATTAGAAGATTTTGTAGTGGTGCGCTTGCTAGGCCAGCTGGGGAGGGTCGAGGAAAGTCGCGTATTTCAGCAGCTTAAGACCGGTCGTTGTGGAGATCATTGGGGAAGGCCTTTGTCCAGCAGTGGACGTCTTTCGGCTGACATGATGATGATGATGATGATCACAGTGTAGTTCCATTAACAGTGAAAGGCAATAATTTCATTGTGTACCCGAATCCATTAAGCCGACTGTATTACATCAACTTCAAAACAAAAGGAAAATGTACTGGACGTAAACAAAGTATGGTATATAGGTAGATGTGTAAACTGAAGATTCCGATGGAGGAATTTTCATCGTGTCTACTTTGTGCCTACCTTTACAGCTATCGCGCTGCCTGCAGCTTCGTTTACGTTTCATAGCCTATTCAAATTCAAATTGTTTTTTGACACAAAAACGGAACGGATACAACTATGTCCACTAACAACTTCATTTATAAGAAAATAAAAAACATTGAATGTACTCATGACATTCATGGCTATAGTTTTCTATAGTTTACTATTACTCCTAGCGAAATATTACAATACATCTTTATTGCACACCAAAAATACAAAGTTAAACAAACAAAGAAAAAGGCAAAAAGGCAGTACAAGGGCGGCCTTATCGCCTAAAGCGATTTCTTCCAGGCAACCTTTGGATGGACAGGACAGAACGAAATATGACAAACGGTCGGTGGCATACATAAATACGATAGTAAATAAATAAAAATATAGTAAATATATCTACACATATACCTTTATATACATATAATATCTAAATATAAATAAAACATAAACATTCGCTTATCGGGCACATAAAGTTAACATTCTTCTAAGGAATGGCTTAAGGTAAGTGTAATTTTTTTTCTTCTTCTTAGGAGTAGATTAAACTTGTTAATAAGGACTTATACAATTCTTAAATTTTGCAAGTGGCCATCAGTATTGTATGGCTTTCTTTATGTGAAATATTTTTTGAAATCGTAGTGATAGGAGATTAGGTACTCTTTTTTGCAAACTTACAAACAATACCTCTTTATTTTATTAGCGTAGATAACATAGGGTGTTAATGGGGCTATTTTTTTAATAGTGGCTCCTGCCCCTTAGGATTTTGGGGCAATTTAACCATCAACAGTGAGGGAGGTGATAGTAATTAATAAGAAAAGAGAAGAAGATAAATAATCCTGGTGAGGTAGATGGTACTATAGAAGAAATGAAATGAAAAAGAAAGAAAAACTAAAGACGGATGTTACTGGACTGAATGAAAATAACTAATAAAAAAATGATTTTTTGTTTGGGAATGAGATCACACAGATCATACTTTTGCTCTATGACTTTTAATTATTCGTCTTATCTTAACGGCTCTACAAAGGCTCTACCTAATGGATAAAGGCTCCTCCTTACTAATATACGTTGTATAGCCTCAGAATAGTGTTTTTAACCGACTTCTGGAGGAGGCTCTCAATTCATCTGAATCTTTTTATACATGTTCCCCGATCAGACTTATTTTTATCCTGACTTTTACAAACCTACGAGTAAATTCTTATTTGCTTATTTACTTATTCTGCTTGTCCCGAATATTTGTTTAAGTGTTTTATTTATTATTTATATATTTATTCGTAGGTATATTTACAAACTTTATTGTGAAGATATTGTATGTTTTTCAACTTTAATTTTATAGTACCTGGATGGCCGAGCTTTGCTCGGTATTTTTTTTTTTTTTTTTATTGTGTTTTTTGGATAATAAACAATTGATTTTAGTCTAACCTCAAAGCAAACACTCATTGACTTCGTGTTACTTAACAACGCCATCTGCTGTTGTGTCGTTAAAGCAATTAGTTGCTCACAAAAAATAGTAGTATTATTATTCGCCAATAGATGTCAGGAAGAGTCATATTTTTCAGTTGAGATTGATTATCGATAAAACACGAATAAAATGATATTTTCTAAAAATGATTCCTAGCTAGATCGATTTATCGCCCCCGAAACCCCCTATATACTAATTTGTATGAAAATCGTTGGAGCCGATTCCGAGATTCCAATTATATATATATATATTTACAAGAATTGCTCATTTAAAGGTATAAGATTACAAAAGTCGTACGTACACCTACCTATTCTACCAGCATTCAACTTGTGTTGTAGGCATGTACAGCTCTCAGATCAAGCTAGAGAATAAGATGGTGCGCGGCGTATGATTTAGGTGAAGCCATCCAAAAACTACGCTACTGTCGTATATACATGTACACAACACGCACACATTGACGCAAAACAAACTACGCTACTCGCTTGGTCATTCTTACCTCGACATTATGTGCATTGGTTTATGGTATGATTTCGTGCACATATGTAAATATACACAGTCCAATAAAATAGTGTGGCCAGGACTACATTTTGAGGTTCTTTTTAAAAACTGTGCAGTTTTTTTACAAGTCAATTTTGAAAAAGCGGTAACATTAAACTCTTACAAATATGTGCAGTTTTAGAATATTAAATCCACTAAGGTTGTATATTGAAACGGAAATGGCTAACGTAGAGTTTGGGAATTAATATTAGATTTCGTGAAATTGTAAAAGTTTTCATGGCAACTTTTAACCTTGTGTGCGTTGTACGCACACAAGGTTAAAAAAGAAGTGGTTTCAGCGAGATAGCGATTAGCGAGATGGTCAGTGTTCCATCTTTTCCTCTAGGTTGATCTGAGGTATCAACATAGAAAGGCATTAATTTAATTTTTAGATTAGTAGGTACAACTATTAAAAACATTGTTTATTTTATCTATCCATTAAATTTTACAACTATTTGAAAGTAGTCTTTATTGTCTATTTCATATCTCATTATTTCAATGAATTATTATTGAGGCGGAATTACTTTCTGGAATTTTTGTGCGGTTTTTAAATTATTATTAAGTAGATAGGTGTTCACTTACTTAGTCATCATTTACAATATTGTCTACTTATAGGTATACGACTATACGTATATAGGTAGGTATACAGGTACCACGCACACAAGTTTAAAAAGAAGTGGCTTCAGCGAGATATAACGTTTATAGAGCGAGATATAATTGTGTGTCGCGAACGCAGTTAATTGGTCTTATGGGATCAATTATTGTGACACCTAGCGGCTAGCCTTGTTAAAAATGATCACAAAAACTCTTGGAATGGAGATAATACTTATTTATGAAGCATGGGAATGTATTATCGGGTAGGTAATGGTATCAGGTACTTAAGTAGGTACATAGTATTTACATCTCCAGATGATATACTAGAAGGTACATAACAGCTAGGCTCTGTAGCTGTTGTTCCAACCCACTAAAGATGGACACCTGTGCACAGTAACCACAGTGCGGACCAATTCACACTAAGAAAGCTTTTACTGTGCGCAACAGATTATGACGATCCATCTTGTCGTGAACGATACAAACAGACCGACGAATACAGTTGTGCGCTTATAATATTATAGCGGGGTTAAAGTTCAAGGCAGGTTAGTTAGAAGTGGAGAGAGGCAATAAACTAAAGTTATTCTACCGCTTAAAGCATAGTTTCAATCTCAGTAAACGCTTTTAGCCCACGACCTCGATAGCAAACGTAAATCGTGTGTTCGCCGATCACCGGTTAGTGTCATTGTTGAAATCGGAGCCACGGGTAAGTAGGTTCCCGTAATCGGCTAAATGCGGATCTCCCGCCAAAAACCATGGTTACCGCCAAGTGCACGCCGGCGGCCAATCAGAGCCGCTCGCGCCTTCCGTGCGCGCGCGCGTTTATCAAACCGCGATAATGTGCACGAAACATTCTGTTATTAACTCGTAACAATATTACTTAAAAACATTCGCGGCAAACAACAGCTCAAAATACCGGCGATATCCGAGCCGCGAACACATCCTGTGTACACGTCGCCATCGCAAAAACAATACAAATAATATAAACATTTAAGTAAAACGACCAAAACGGCCAGTATCAGTCCGGTTTCGCTCCTTCATTCGCCCTGTTTCGTCCCATGTGAAAAAATAAAAATACAAAACACTGGCCGGCTGGACTCTAACTTTAAAAAATAAAAAATAATCTGTGGTTCATTTTTAACTTGGCAATAAACAGAGAGTGGTTCTTTAGTACATTTGCGAACAGTTTGTATTCGAATGTGCGAAAGTGATAAGAAGAAAGTGAGCTAGCCTGGTATTTTAATTGGCAGCTTTCGCCCGTAAGTATCCATCGCTTTGAGTATTCGTGGTTCATTTGATTGCCATTTATGAGTGGAATCAAATCATGTTTATTTTTGGAAGACAATCGGTCTACGACTCTACAGTCTACATAGCTACACCTACATCCAATCAGGTGGGCTGGGTACGGCCCGCGATTACATCCGCAAGTTTTCCGGTTTTCCCGAATTCAGTCAGGATGCTGACCGTTATAAGTGTTGGTTCTAGATTTAGAGTTAGAAAACCAGTTCGTAGTAGGTTAGTATACTCGTAAGTCGTATACATAAAGTCCATGCTGACCTAGTAGAGCTATTTGACAGCGAAATCAATGTGCAAGTGAAGCTTGCAGGTTGCAGATTTGGGTAAACAAACAAACAAATCACAAACGATAATTTGGACGTTAAATTGACTGCATATTGGTAGTAGTTCCTTGTTCAGGCCTTGTCCCTTGCCCCATTAGCAGCAAAAAATCGAGTTATTCATTAACAGCAAAAAATCGAGCTATGACTTGAACAATAGTTTTTGTTTTCAAATCGTTGCACCTACACAAGCTACTGAGTCATGAGAGGTAGCGCTTGAGCTCCGATATTACATTATCATCATTCACCTAAAACCTATTAGTTCAGCTCAATTGGATTTTAAGCATGAATCTTAATAAAATATATTTTTTTTCAATATTCAAACACTAGAAAGCAATGCATGTATTTCTGCAGTGCAATAGAGAAACGAGGTGGTATGAATATTGTACAGTCCGCGCTGTCCAGGAAGGTGCGCCTCACTTTTGCTAATCGCTTGAGTACAACCTAAGGGGCAAAACAGACAGAAAGGACAGACACCGACGAGACACGGCCGGGATCCAGAGACGGCGGTGTCTCTTCAATCAGTGCGCTTTCATACAAAAAGTATAGAGGAGACGCAACGCCACACAGGCATAGGTAATACAGAGAAATTAGAAATCAGAATTTATAGATAACTCCTGTATTTACACGTCAGTTGAATATTTATAAGAAAATATTAAAAACAATCCATACTTCCATACTACCTATAACTAGTCAAGCCATAAGTTCTGTTACAAATGAAAATGCATTAATTTTTTTATACAGTAATGTAATGTTAATAAAAGTTATATGTACATATGTATTGAAGTCTTATCAAAAATGTAACTATTATTTTATTCAATATGACCACTTTTGGCCTTGATACAGGCCTTTAGTCGGTCTGGCCAAGAATCTATGGATTTACGGACTGTTTCCATGGGAAATTTAGCCACTGCTTGCTTCGAAGATTTCTCGAAGTGACTCTATGTCGGCGTGTCGTTTAGTCAGGCCATGCCCTCTAAAATTGACCATAATTTGTAGTCCAGGGAGTTTAGATCTGGGTAGAGCAGGGCTAGTCTTCAGCCCTTATAAAGTCCGGAACAGGCTTGGGTAGTTCGCGCCTTGTGACCAGGTGCAAAGTCTTGTTGGAAACTCCGCGGTAGATTTTTAAAAATTGTATTGATAAGTTACAACACCATTTGCGTTTCACAACACCATCTAAGACGGTCTCTTGATACACTTTGACTGAAGTTTTCACCCCTTTTTCACAAAAATGAAGCTTTGTGACGCCGTGATAGGATACCTCCACCAAACCATGACTGATGCAGGATGATGACCACGATGTACCTTTCCGACTACTTCCGTAGCTTCTTTCGAGCTGTGTGCGTACACTTTGTCGTTTTGCTTGTTGTAGTGCTCTTCTATCGTGAAAATTTTTTCGTCGGTAAAAAGGATATTTCTGCAACTTTCGCCTGCGTTACGGGATAGAGGACGTTTTGATCTATCCACTCTCATTAACTGCAGCGATTGATTAAGGGCATGTCCTGTATATCGGCGATATGTACCAAGCTTCAGGTCCAGTTTTATTATACGCGAGTGTCCTAGCGGGTATCTTAATTTCTCGCGATAAGATTTTTTGTTTCCTCATTGGGTTTCGGCGAATTCTGGCTTTAACAGCATTAACAGCCTCAGTAGTTCTCATCGCACGCGGCCGCCCCGATCTTTTATGTTCTTCAACAGAGGAAGTGTCGGTATATCTGTCGATACTACGAACATACGGCTGAAACCAAGATTTTGAAGAGTCTTGAAAATGACCGACGGTTCCATACCCACTTTGTGCAACACAATCACTGCAATCCTTTTTTCTTTAAGACCCCATTCCATGTTGTAAATTTACTAATAATCACGAAAAATATATGTGAAATGGCGGGAAATTGATTGTAGTTTTCGACATAATAAACCCATTCCAAATTTAAATGCAGAAAAAAAATAAACGAAGGAGTTTGTATTGTAACAATATTTATGGCCAGACTAGTTACTCGTATATACGCAGCATAGCCTTTTCACTAAAAGGCGCCGTTTAACTAGCTTCCTGATGAGATTCAGCCAAATAATCAAACGGCTAAGCAAATTGACTTGGATCGACAACGTTGACTACTTGCATTCATGCAATGCCAAGTCATTTAAGTACGGTTACCTAGATTAAGTAGGTTGAGGGTTGTTAAAAAAAAAGTAACCACGAACTAACTCCAATTCTAACCTAACGAATCCAAGGTGGATTTACCCTGATAAAGAAGTTGGGCTAGTGAGGTTTTAGGTATATATCATTTCTAGCAGAATTGTGGTTTCGTTTCACCGATTTTCGAATTTTATTTTTATCATTATTACTCCAAAACACATTTCTTAGGTCAGAAATAGTAATATTGGTAAATAATCACCGTATTGTAATTATGGTCTTAGCCAGCCAGTTTATTAAATGTTGTATTTGACGCTAAGACTGCATATCATTCGTGAAACTAGTTGAACGGCGCCATTTAGTAAAATAGCTAGGCTGTTAATTGAAGGGCTGGTTAGGCAAGTTGGCTGCGACAAATATAATATTATAATATCGAAAGTAATTCTGTCTGTCTGTGTTTAGGCTTTTCACGGCTAAAGGGCTGAACGGATCTTGATGAATTTTGATAACTAGGTACAGTATTTTATGAGGAAGCTTTTTGGATACTATTTTCTAAATAAATGCGAACGAAGTCGCGGGTAACAGCTAGTATTTAACATATTACTATTAGATAAGACGGGGCACAAACGCGGCGCTTCTCGTTATGTATGAAGGTGACATGTTTGTCTCCGCTCCGTCCTTGTCTCTTTTGCGTCTATTTCTTTTCTGTCTGGCCTGCGCCTAAGCTATTAGGAGACATAAAGTTAAATAAAAATGTATTGAACATTAATTAATTGGATTAAGTTTTCATCAGATTAAAAAGCGATGACAGCCTAGTTGGGAGAAGGCCCGTCTCTCAAGCCAGAAGGAGCGGGTTCGAACCCAGCCGACGGCACGCACCAATTTGTTCATTGTGTGAACATATGTGCGTATTGTATGTCATCTGCTACATGACTGGAGTCCGGTGTATGGCGACAGGCTCGCCCGCTGTCACATTTGGGACTGAATATCGTCCAGCGAAGTGTGGGTGTTGTATTACACCTCTGCCAGCCTCCTCGGGGGAAAGGCGTGAAGACATGTTATGCAAATTAAAAACAAAAAGAAGCATAGGCGTAATACGATGTGCGTAATGTTGCGAGCCCCAAACTCGGCTAGGCCTGTCTCTTGGGGCCCATAGTTATCAATGTCAATTTTGTTGGATACACCTTCGTGGATGGCAAAGACTGTAGGTCCTACCTACAGGAGTTTTATAAAAAAACATTGTTCTGATGTTCTGATTAACAAAATCACATAAACGACTTAGTAGAGCTTGTTATCTTATCGCCTATGACCCATTACAGGCTACCGATAGGACTCGATACTTGTACTAAATGGTCGGTATTTAACACTCGTTCTAATAATATAATTGTGCTTACTACATCAACTATAATTTGCAAAAAAAAGGGTTTTTTGTTTGCAAAATATAAATACTACTCTCTTCTCTCATTGCTTGTCAGAGAAATAGGTATTGACATACGAGTACTTCTCTTTAAATCGGAGATCCAACGTGTACAGGAAAATCCATGTAGGTACCTGTATACCTACCTATATACGTATACCTATAAGTAGAAAATATTGTAAATGATGCCCAAGTTACACCTATCTACTTTCCATTGAAAAACCGCACAAAAATTCCAGAAAGTAATTCCGCCTCAATTATAATCGATTGAGATAATGAGATATGAAATAGACAATAAAGACTGCTTTCAAATAGTTGTAAATTTTAATGGACAGATAAAATAAACAGTGTTTTCTCATGGTTGTACTAATCTAAAAAAAAATTAATGTCTTTTCTATGTTAATACAAAAACCGAAGAGTTCCAGACTGAATTGACTGATAGGTATCTGTAAAAACAAATAGCACAAGTGATGAGTAAGTACCCAGTAGATACTTACAGTCATGTTATCTAAGCGAATGAATACATATAGGGTCAACTAGGGCAATTGCGTCTTTCGAGAATTACTGACAAACCCTTCACAAATTAGGTGCCACATATATTTTTTTTAATTCTTGCAATAATCTGTACAAGATGGCGTTGCCTAATTTGTGAAGGATTTGTCAGTAATTCTCGAAAGACGCAATTGCCTCAGTTGACCCTATATGTATTCATTAGCTTAGATAACATGACTGTAAGAATCTACTAGTTATTACTCATCACTTGTGCTATTTGTTTTTACAGATACTCGTACCTATCAGACAATTCAAAGTATGGAACTCTTTGGTTTTTGTATCAACATAGAAAATACATTAATTTAATTTTTAGATTAGTACAAACATTAGAAAACATTGTTTATTTTATCTATTCATTAAATTTTACAACAATTTGAAAGCAGTCTTTATTGTCTATTTCATATCTCATTATCTCAATCAATTATAATTGAGGCGGAATTACTTTCTGGAATTTTTGTGCGGTTTTTCAATGAAAAGTAGATAGATGTTTACTAACTTAGGCATCATTTACCAAATGGTCTACTTATAGGTATACGTATGTAAGTAGGAATACAGGTACCTATTTGGATTTTCCTTTACATGCACGTTGGATCTCCGATGTAAAGAGAAGTATGTCAATACATAATTCTCTGTACAAACATATAAAGACAAGCAATGAGAGAAGAGAATAGTATCTATATTTCGCAAAAAAATTGCATTAAACAGTAAAATACGTAAACATGAATCCTTCATAAATATAGGTACATTAGTATGATCCTTATAACCTCTAATTTTGCTAAGTAACCAATAAAATATTTGGCGTTTTTACAGTAAAGCTCTAGGCAGCAGTTTTTGACGAAATATTTCCTTCATGCAGGGTATAGTGCTAATTTTATCAGTTGTAAAGCTTTGAGTGATTTTTATTTCCCTAGTGCAGCTTAAAGTTCTAAAAATCGTACTATTTTCTCTTCTCAGCAGCCTTAAGTACTAATGTTACGTATTTTACGAGTTAAAGTGGTTTGTTTCCGTTGCCTTTATTTTAGGGACTCGTAAAAAGATATAAAAACCTTTGAGTTATTATTTGATATTATACTCTGCCAGAGTTTGTGTTCCCTGACACTTAATCTGGGTGCCTTCAAGTCTTGAGTGAATCGGTTTCTTCTAGGCAAGCGTGCTCCATCGTAGGCCGCATCACTGCTTATCATCAGGCATGTTGGCGGCCAAACGCAAGCCTATTAAGTAATAAAAAAAAATTGTAAGTAAGTAACTAGAAAAATAGGTATGCCTAATCAATTGAGATAATGAGATATGACATAGACAACAAAAACTGCTTTCAAATAGTTGTAAAATGTAATGTAAATGTAAATAAATGTAATGTAAGATAAAATAAACAATGTTTTTTAACGGTTATACCGATCTAAAAATTAAATTAATGTCTTTTCTATGTTGACACAAATACCAAGTAGAGTTCCAGACTGCCTTGAAATGTCTGGTAGGTATCTGTAAAAAGAAATGGCACAAATGATGAGTAAGTACCTAGTAGATACTTACAGTCTTGTTATCTAAGCTAATGAATGCATATAAATGCATTTGATAGCTTTGCAACTGTTTAGTTACTATCTGCTGTTTGTACGTACATACACGGTATAGTTGTAAGTTGCACAATGTTTCCAACCCACATGTTTATAATTTATTAGGCAAAGTAGAGTATGTAGATTGTAGGTACTTGTACATACTGTCGTAGATAAAAACATGTGTAAACTGTAAAATTATATAGGTTCAGCTTTGTTGTATTTTTTATTTAACCATCCTTGTTCCAGTTTCGAGCAATAGACTCCCTCAGTTTTTTTTATTTTCTCTCCCGGGCTAATACCGTCCAGTTTTTGAGAAAATATACTAGTGGCTTGTAAAACGTAAAAAAATCATAGCCCCGCATTTTGAAAAAAAAAAACCAAAAAATGAATCGATAAAAAAGTTGTCTACTTATTAGTTATCAAGGCTACAAAGTTGTTTTTTGGCGCGAAGACTTTGTATTAAATCTGAGCAAGCGAAGGATTCTACGATGCGAATAGTTCAAATATAGAATCCTGAGCGAAGCGAGGATTTCAAAGGCAGGTACGAGACGCCGAATCACTTTGCTGCCGAGCGAAACACAAAGCTCACCACAGCGAGGAAAAACATGTGTTTTTTTTTCATGCTGGCCAGTAAAATTAATCTAAGTTTCGAATTTTAAAACTATTTTCACTAGTGGATAAAATACACTTTTGCTCTCAGATTTGAGAGGTAAAACAAAAATTATCGAACCTGCTCACAAATTTCTTGAGAATCGGTTGAGAAAAGCGACCTGTAGAGGAAGACAGCCAGGCAGACGCATGCCGGACGTCTGATATATGTTGGCAAAAATGTTTTCGTATGATACAAAAGCATTTTTGCCAAAGCTAAATCAGAGACAGTTCATTAGCTGACTCTAGATCGGACACAAAAAAAAAACAAATTGAGAACCTCCATCTTTTGTATTCGGTTGTAAATTACAACGCGTCACGTTTAAAATTAGCTATAGGTATACAGATTGGTTGTAAAACGATTTTGTAATTACATTTTAAGGATTAAACAATAATTACTTACTTTTATAGATTTTTGAGCAATTAACTGTATTAACTTTATCTGACTAAAATACCAATAACACACAAAATAGCACGTTATGGTGACGCATAAAAAAAGAAAATAAAAAGACCAAAAGTAACACAAGGCGGTCTTATCTTTAAAAAACGAATGAGTAGGTGGTTAAACTAATATATGTATATATGTATTTAGATGTTTTATTGTTATGCATAAGTGTGCAAGGTAATTCCGAACGGATATGAGAAGTGAAAGGGGATCGTAAATTACGATCATTAACATTCGACAAAGAACATCGCCCTGCGGATTTTTTTGTACAATTCCAGTATGAAATTGTACGATAACTTTTTGAAGCGCATTTCGCGAACGCGCATTTTCATCGCGTTTGCAGCTCTACTTTTGGGCGTTGGTCGCGTTTGCAATGCGCGTCTGTAGCGCTGCTGTACCGCGACTCGCGACAGCCGCGCTGCAAACACAGTCGCAAAACAAATTAAAAACGGCTAGTCGCGCTGCAAACACATTGCACGTGGTAATCGCGGTGGGTGTAGTGTAGCGAAATTGTTTAGCACACAGATCTAAAATATTTTTAAGCATAGCAGTTTTCCCCTTGGTCCGTCACGGTGCCTTTGCATTGCTAAAAAAAGTCTTCGTGGGGCTTGTAATAAAATTTGTTTAAATATAAGCATTAGTAAAATAAATAGGTATTTCCGCTTTATAGATTACCTTATAAGAATAACACTTAGGTAATAAAAATGTAGATATAATCTATATAATAAAAGTGAAAAACCAGAACGAGATAAAAACGCAAGACGGAGCGAGATGGCGATATTTAAAATAATTTCCGGGAAATGTCATAGATATTTAGAGTTTTTATTTAGTTTAGTTACCATGACTACCGTGTTGTTGATATGTTGACATGTAGCGTCAAGAGACTAAAAGAAAATGTAATTTCGTAAAATAATTGTTTAATTAATAAACCTGATGTGCACACTGCAGCTAACTCTACTAGGTACTCTACATACTACATCACAGGTTATGTGAATCTACTGGATTATGTTGTGCTGGAGGCAAAGTAAAATTGCCACAATTGGTCCCACCACTAGATCCTTTTGGCGAGGATCAGATCGCGAAATGACGTTGCTCTAGCGTTGGATTCATCTGGAATAGCTGCGACTCTGCTAGAAGGCGGACGAACTGCGCATTCTGCCTTGAAATTACCATTAAACATGCAAATCACCGAAACACCAATTTGTAACATCGCCAAAAATAGCGCAATGGCCAAGATCCTACAGGTATGCAAATTAATTGTTTGGGATGAATGCACAATGGCCCATAAGAGGTCACTGGAGGCGCTGGACAGAACATTGAAAGATCTTTGTGACAACCAAAATATTTTTGGTGGGCCATGATTCTGTTGTCAGGTAATTTTCGTCAGACTCTTCCAGTTATTCCCCGATCAACTTTGTTTATTTACGCACCACAAAACTAAACAAAAAATATAGTTTATGAGAAAGCTTTAAATTGATTAACAAACTGTATCATAACAGTGTGTGTCTGTTAATAATAATTTAATAAATAGCCAGTATATCAGGAAAACTCTGTTTTTTTTTTAAGTAAGCAACATGTGTCGAAAATAATAATAAAACTTCATGCTTCATTAAAAAAATTCTTTTTTATTCAATACGTTATATAAACAAAAGTTTAGGTCTTTTATTTATCGATTGAGGCAGTACGAAGTCTGCCGGGTCAGCTAGTCTAATCATATCTACAAAAACATGAAAATGACAACACTTTAGGCAAGACATGTTTTTGCGAAAGAAACGTAGGCTATGTATGATTGAAAATAGGTTTATATACCTATGACCACGAATTAGCCTTGGATGAAGCATTAGAAGCGACTATACAAAAAACAAAGTGCTGTTTCTACGTTCATGCATGTAGTTGTTAGTTTGTATATATATATATACAGCATGTTACAAAAACCCAGTTATATAATTGAAGGGCATGTACACACACTTCTAAGAATTCATGCAAAAATACTAAAAAATCACGCTCAAAATAGCAAGAGTTATGTAGTTATGGAAGAGTTAAGAACGCAAGAAATAAAGAAAATTGTACGATTAGTGTCTGCTTTTAGGAGGGCGGAGCGCGATGTCTGTTTAATTTTTATATAGTCAATATTTAATTTATATTATCATAATTGCATCCTGCAGTCATTTAAGTCAGTCAACAGGGTATTTTAACACCCTGTATTATTTATACATATATCTA
The DNA here is from genome assembly GCA_911728515.1 of Peribatodes rhomboidaria. Taxonomy (NCBI): domain Eukaryota; kingdom Metazoa; phylum Arthropoda; class Insecta; order Lepidoptera; family Geometridae; genus Peribatodes; species Peribatodes rhomboidaria. The sequence continues at coordinate 11,286,509 of OU452179.1, read as the reverse complement.
AATAGGTATATGTAGGTTTTAAAATTCTACATAATGACAACAACTAAAATTTCCGAGAATAATCGAACAAATTTATAAGCCTATAATTAAAAGGACATATATACCTATGGTTATTAAGGATGCATCCATCCCACAATATAGGATATGGATATTAATTGGAGGAAAACAAAGCAGAATAATAAGTTTTTCAAAGAGTATCTACGTCATAACACGCCTATAATACCGCTGTAAAAAATAAAACAATAACTAACAATGTCCACTAATAATACTGGATTCTAATTTTATCCATAAGGATAAGCCGGACTACATTCGATTTTTTCGAAAACAATCGATTCGAATGTTGACGACCCACCTGATTATAAACGGTAACCGGTGCCTATGGACACCCGTAACAAAAACGTGGGTGTTGGCGGTTCTGTTGCTGCTCTGCCAACCCGGCAAGAAATTTGTAGACACCCTAAAACAAGTATAAACTAAAAACTAAAAAAAACCTCGACACAGACTTTCATCAAACATAGCTAAGAACACTCCCGACCAATTCACCTTTCAAAGAAAAAAAGCAAAATCAAAATTGGTTCATCCGTTCGGCAGCTTCAAAACCACAGAGAGACACACACACAGAGACACGTCAACTTATAACACCTCGTCGTTATTGCATCGGGGTTTAAAAAGCTACATGTCGTACTTCGGCGGGAAGATCTTCGGGGGAAGATCATTCTGGTTCCACATTCTGCAAGCATTTTCATTAGAAAGCTTGTAGATTTAACGATGAAATGTTATTTGCTCTAATCACTAATAGCAAACAAATGTCATTTACCTAACTTCCCAACAAGAAACCTAAAGTTTTTGTTCTAAATAAGCACAATTTACATCTTTTATGACATAAAAGTAATCAACGTAAGTATCTACCTAAACGTATAAACGTCTCAAAAATTAATCATAGTAATTGAAACCGAAAATAATGTTTTTAATTTTTTGGCTCTCTCTCCTTTTTAGGTTTTTACTCGTTCTTTTTACTTTCACTGTGCAAAAATCGTGTTTACTACTAAAGATAATAACAATAAAACAACAAAACGAATAAACTACAATGTCTATTGATGCTTCATTCCGGTTTAAAATTATTTCAGCATTGTATTATTCAATACAATGAATAATGTAGGAAAGCGAATAAATGAATAAAAAACTTCAATCAAACTAAGTAAATTGACGTGCAGGAAATGCATGTAAAAATGCCCTACTGCTCTCACAGAGCGTGAAGTTCCGTTATACATTCAAATTGCAGCGGTAGAAAGTTTACTTTTATTTGCACAGACTCATTAGACTGTTATTTAATTGCGCTATAATATAAATATAATAATGAACACGCTCTTTGCCGTGTCACGTTGGGTTACTTACGGTTCAGAAATTATAATTAACAGCAATTATTTCTCGGATAAATCGTAAATCACAGTCTTGGTATTTCCGTAAATACTCTGTACTTAGCTACTCATTAGCAATATTTAACGAAAGCCTTTTGAGTTAAGGCAACTTTTTCTAGAACACTCATTACCTCAATTACCTATAGGTACACTTAAAAGCAATTGAATCACCTGTGAAAACAGAGTTCGAATCTTCGAAAGGTGGACCTTTGTGTAAACACCATTTTTGCTAAGCCACATGCGACCCTATGAAACACAGTTTAAAATTAACAATCAACTGCGATGACAACCTTTTCTTAACAGTAGAAAACCTCGCTATATAAGTAACTAGCACATGCTTCACAACGCCAAACCTTTATATATTACTGAGGTTTCCATGAATCTATGCTAATTCTATTGTTGCTTGGCCTACAAACCTACAATAGAGTATCTAGCTAGCATAGCATATTCTAATTCTGTGGCACCAACTGTGGATCTTACATTTTTATCAGCCTACTGTTTAAAGCTGCGTTTCCACTGAGGTGGAGCTCCACCTCAACGGAGCTGAGATGGAAGCGGAGCTCAACGATGTTATGTATTGACCAATCACTATCAAATTACAAACGGCCGTGTCGACCAGTTGAGCTACACAGCCTAAGGCTGCGTTTCCACTGAGGCGGCGCTGCGGAGCTGAGATGGGAGCGGAGCTCAACGGTGCATGTAATGCAACTATCAAATTACAAACAGACGTGTCGAACAGTTGAGCTCGTGGAGCTAACCTAAGGCTGCGTTTCCACTGAGGCAGAGCTGAGCGGAGCGGTTTGTAATTAACCAATCACAAGGCTCGAAATCTTCGCTGCACTTTAGCGTAAGCATTGTGATTGGTTAATAATGCACCGGTCCGCGCAGCTTCGCCTTAGTGAAAACATAGCCTGAATGTAGAGCACAACTGTTGATGTTAAACAGACGCTACCTATTTACTAATGAATAGTAATTCTCTAAAGAAAAGTGTTACGATCAAAGACCACATCTCACAGTTAGTTCAGATCTTTCGATACCCGACTGCAAAATATAACTGACAGGCCGGACGTAGAGACGAATTATAACAACACCTCTATACTAAAACCGCACAGTAACAGACAACATTCCTACCGATAAAAAGATTGCCCTCCTTCTGTGGCTATCGGAAAAAAATGCATGTATCTAGTTTAGGAGAATGCAAGCATAGCTCTACAAATAAAGTTGAATCAAGGCCAAGAAGCATTTTTTTAATTTGGAAAGCAAAGTTTTGCGAACGTGTGTATCAGTTTCAATGCTAAACGATCAGGTACGTATCAGGTTCAAAACCAAAAACTGTAATAAAAATAGGTAAATGGATTTTGATCAAAAAAAAAAAACAATAGATCATGTACCGTCAATCATCAGCCAAAGGAATTGCACCAACATAACTCACACTTTTACTTAACTTTTTTATTAAAAGTTAATCACGTTTCTGCGAAAGTGGTCGTCTCCGTAACTGTGCGATTGAGTAACATGGATTAGTTCCGTTATGGTAGCATTTCGCACGCAACGCATTGATGCATGCATTGCGATACACCGGATGATGAGCAATCAGCGGGACTGCAAGCTCGCCCCGCGGTTTCATTCGATCGCGAATGACTCGTGGAGTAGGCGGATATTAGTGCCTGTCCCACGGCTGATTGACGTTATAGCAACTGTAGAGGCATCCAGTCGGCCTAGCACGCGCGCCACGACACAGTTTTGTTAAGAGGGCCGTGACGCTCTGAAATTTCCACACAAACGCGCTACTTAAATTTCTTGAAAACCATTTGTCAGATTATGATGAAATTTAGCATGTACAATTAAATTAACAATATCTCCGCCCCTATGTTCTTGGTTTTTTTTTTAAATCGTTCTCAAGCGAAAATAGAGCTATGAAAAATATCCACATTTTTAAGGGATCACTTATGACTAATTTATTTAATAGGTAGACAAAGCAAATCAAAAATTCCATTATATAGGGAGGTTTTCTACATCATTAGCTCTTAAATGAATCCATAATACAAGGGATATTCTTAGTTATTTAAGAATGATTACAGAAGTGCAAAAGTCATAAAAAAAATTGAAATTGCACTTTGTCACTCTGTAGGTAACTTTAGAGGCTCGTCAGTATCATTACTCGCTCTCTTCGCTCGTCTTCTTCTTCTAGACGAAATGGCTATAGAATACCTTAAGCCAATGCGAAGTTAGTCTAGGTCGCCTAGGTCGAAGTTAGTTAGGTCGCCGGACTCTTAACTTTTTATTTATTGGTTTTTTTTTTATGTAGAATAGGTCGGCATTTGACCACCAACTCGCCTGTTGTTAAGCGCCGTTGTGGTCTAAGATGGAGCACGACGACCTATAAGGTACTTATTCACTCTAGCCTTGAAGTTTTGTAGAGTGAAAAAGTACAAAGACGGCAGTTGAGTGAGGCGCTACAAGTGCGCTACTGCTCAGACCCGTCTTCGGATGATATTGATATATGTACTTACTTTATACTTAGTATTAATTACTAAGTATACACGTAGCCTTGTCACGTTCTTGCATGACAAAGAGTGACAAGATTTTATAAAATCAACATTTGTGTCATCATTTTTGGGACGGGACAGCTGATTCCAGATTTCAAAATAAATTTCATTGTAAAAGTTGTTCCTAATAACGAGTACAGTGTGCCCTTTAACTAGTTTTTTCATTCAGAATCACCTGTATGTCTTAGGATAGTGCCTGTCACCTTAGAGAATACTTACTTATCTTATTTTACATGGTTATTCTTAAGAAGAGTGGGACAAACATTCTGACATACATATATACACAAACTTTCGCATTGGCAGTGTAAGTATATGTGTTATAGGTCTGTTTGTATGGATCGACTGTATGTTGACATAGTCACTCGTCGCCCACAGCAGTCCTTCACTTTTACTTTCGTCCTTTCACTTGACCCTACTTACTTGGGACCTACTTACTTTATGGTGTGATACTTTATGGATGCAATTATTTTATGGTAATATAAATTAAATATTGACTAAAAAAAATTAAACAGAAACGCTCCGCCCTCCTAAAAGCGCGAACGCAGACACTGATCGCGTCGGTTTTATTTCTAAACTATTCGCGTCGTGTCGCTACTTTCTTAGAATAAAAACATATGATACAAATTTTGTTAACATTTCTGTAAAATTACCTTCATTTCTTGCGTTCTTAACTCGTCCAATAACTCTTGCTATTTTGAATGTGATTTTTTTGGTATTTTTGCATGAATTCTTAAAGTACCTATTTATGGGTATTTTTTCCTTTGAGCTTTTAATTAATTTTGAAATCACATATTTTAAGCTTATTTACATTCAACGGAGTCGTAGTCGGAGTCATTGAATGTAAGCAAAGTACAAGGAAAAAGCAGTGTAGAGCAAAATAATTGATGCGGAAAAATGATTGATTATAAATTATGCGTAGGAACTTAAATAAACCGTTTACAAACTGATAAGTTTCTGCGACATAGTGTTTACTAACGATTGACGATTTATGACGACGGAAGAGTAATTTTCCAACAATTTGTTCTAACAAAGTTTGTTGTATTAAATAAGTGTTTACTCTATAAATTTCCATAGCATACGCCTAACAGTGGAAAAGTGTCTCTATTTCATTTACCCACAATTATTTATCGATATCAAATTAAGAATTGATAACAATAAAATATTAATTTAAGCCTACCAGAAAATTACTAATTACTTTTATTCGTTAATGCAGTAAATTATCTAATTCTAACTAAAATTAATAATTTCGAAAGTGGGTTTATTCGTTGGTTACGCTTTTACCCCTGAAATTTTGGGTTGTTCCTTACTCATCCTTGGTCAACTCATCCTCCTCAGCATTCCCGTTGTCAGGGCTACAGAAAAGGACATAGGATACCATTCAACGCGAAAAATTAAAGTTTCTTGTGGGATCGCGGGTGAAACCACGGAGCGCAGCTCTAGTTAAAATTATTTACCGGTGTCCAGTACGCGTATGTAACGAAACATTATATTTCAGTAAACATAATTTTGAAAGCATGTAAACCAAAGACTGTTTTTTTACAACACCTAATCTTACCGCCTCATTGGAGTTGATTTTTTCTCTAACTTTACAACACGAAAAAATGAGCTACTGATTTCTAGACCACGACTTTAAGGGCTTTTTTATAGAGGCTATTATTATTTACTTATTTAATGACATTAAAAGTACTGAACGTATGAGCCACACGGATTTTTTTCAAACATTATTAAAAAAGCTTTTGTTATTGTTTCAGGTAAAAATGGCAAGCCGCCTGTGCCTACTCGGTTCTATTACATGGACCATTTGCATGATAGCAGTTCAGCTGGTTCGTTGTGACGAAAGTCACCCGAAGGAGGACATCATTCCATATACTTATAAGTAAGTTTTTTAAGGATACAGCCTAGTTATAACAGCCTAAAGCCAGCATTGATAGCTTAGTCGGAGAAGGCTAGCCTCTAATGCCAGACGGAGCAGGTTCGATCCCAGCCGAAGGCACGCACCAATTTGTTCATTTGTGAACAGATGTGCGTATCTAATTTCATCTGCTACATAACTGGAGCCCGGTGTATGGCGACGAGCTCGCCCCCTGTCACATTTGGGACTAAATATCGTCCGGCGAAGTGTGGATGTTATACACCTCTACCAGCCCCTTCGGAGGAAGGCGTGATGTATATGTGTATGTATAATTCCATATGAAAGCCAGTTTAGAGATGAAGGTTGTCATTAAGTTAAGCAAGTTGTTCTCTATAAAACTAAAGCTGACATAAAAGTATAATTAAGCACTGCCTAGATAAAAAAAACCTTTGTGAACAGTAGAGGAAAACAAACCGCAAAAATTGATATTGCAATCATCTCCACCACATTACGCCACATAAGTCTCTCTTAAGCTATAAGCTCGTCACGCGGCATCTCTTTTTAGGTTCTCTCCAAGTTACAAGGCTCGCCCCATCAATCCGTTTTTAGTCTTTCTACTGCTGGGTGTTTCAGTCTATACCAAGTGCCTTACGTGTCCCCTTGTAATAGCATCTGGGATCATAGATAAAGAAGTGATATTTAGTTTAAGGATACCCTATACTTCATAGAGACCAGCCTGAACCGGGCGTAGGTGGAGGAGCGCCAATCACGGTGGCCTCTACGTTTGCACTACCAGAAATTCTGCACCCCCGTGATGTGGAGCAAATTGGGTATGAACTTATTTGTCCAGGTGTTTATCTTGATGATAATTGTAGCTGGCTATACATATCCCCCCAAATAGCGGGAAGATGTTTTTATTTAATTGTGTGATCCTTTAAAAGTTGCGTGTCTTTTACAATAACTTCAAGGTGTGTGGGGAATTTCAATTTAGTGCTTGTATAACCAAAGTGTGTGCTATAGGTAGGATTTAGGAATATCGACCTATTGTCGGTTTGCTGTGAGTACAGAGATATGGTGAATCCTGTTAAAAGAAGTAAGACGGATGAGATCGTACAACTACATCTGGCGCTTGTCAAACCAGAACAACATACATATAAATGCAAAAGGAAGTTATTTGGGAAAACCTTTTGTCGGTTATGAATTATCGTCCACCATTACCACCATCATCATCCACCATCGCGGTTCCCGGTGTTTCTATGTGTAGATCAGTGTGATAAAATAAAGTGTTGATTTCCCGCAGGCCTACATGGCTGTACAGGTGCGTCGTGGACGAGGGATGCGAGCGTACGGAGCATCCCCAGCAGTCCAGGCTTATAAACATCTCCAGCTATGACTACGAGAGCCTTGACGTGTGTCGGACGGTCTGTGGCCGCTTTGGCGGACTCTGGCCCAAGCCTGTCACCGCTGCCTTGAGCACGCAGACCGTCAAAATACATCCCAACAACTTGAGGTAAGACATTGGTACAACTAGACATATACGCTGCATCTTTCGTTCAGATGCCGCATGGAATAGCTAGAAATGTTGCATAAATGTGTCATTACTTTGGTGGTTAGGCACTAAAATGTGCTGGTGAGCTGAAACGCAATCATAGACTTTCAAGTTCAAGATAAGCTCTACAATCCCATCTGTTCTTCGACTACTTGTTTATACATCTTTTAATATACGTTTATTTGATTTATTTATAGACTGAGGTTTCCTCACAATGTTTTCCTTCACCTAAAGGTAAGGTCTCACGTCTGAAACTGATTGTTAAATTGATGCGAAGTTAATTACTACTAATACACACTGCGGAATCATAAATTTACAAGGCAGTCTTTTACGAGTCAAGTAGGTGTATCTCTTGTGCTAGTTTTTCGGATTCATACTGTTTTTAAAGAACAATACACAATAATTGTCGAGGTAAATCATTTTGCGCGAGATAATGAAAACTATTTGGATTCCTCCTTAACGACGATCCGTCCAATATAACCATTGTTTCAAATTCCGAAAAACTTTAAAGCGGGTGAGTTACAGTTACCTATGTTCATGAAAATTACACGACATTCTGAGTTCATTGCCTATTCATAAAAGCCATAAACTACGAAATTTTAACTCCAAATGTTTCATTAAAAACGAATAAAATTGTATCGATCTAAATGTTAAAGGAAAAAAGCTATAAAAGCTCTCGAATAGCGTTCGGGTACTTGTCCGAGTGTGTCGGCCCTGGTTCATAGTACTCGCAGTGTCACAGGTGTCTCCCGTCCGTCTGTCTAATAATAGCCCCCATGTGACATGCTTGCGTCACTGGCACAGATCCTCTCACAGTTAGTACGTAGTACTGGTGACGGACAAAAATGGAAAACAGAAAGACGCTCTTCTAAGTATTTTGCAATGTTTAGGATTGTTTTTCACGTCGCTAATAAGTACGAGTACATATTAAATTTGATAGAGTATTGAAAAATAAGGATTGTCTTTAAAAAAACTGTGGCGTAATCCTAAGGAATTATTTAGCTCTTTGTTGATGGGGCTTTGTTTTGTCTTGAAAAAAGGCGTGAACTAAGTTCGAGTGCAAATCACGTTTTGTGTGATTGTTGTATACTCTCTATATACGCACCATACTCTATGGCCTGTGTCGATGCCTCGGATTTTTTTTGAAGAAGGCACGGGGTCCTTCTGACATCATAACCCCTGTAACTGCCAGCGCCTTACCTCCGAACCGCCAATATTAGGTTACAAAACAATAATTAGCTGCGCATGCAGGCACGGTGGTTGTTGCACTGCCCAGCTGATGCAAGATCACAATACTGCGTGACCTGCCGCGCAATTAAATACAGAAACATAGGAAATAGGAATAGAAAACATAGGAATAGGAAAGAAAATAAAGAAATACTTTAGAAAAATATGCTAAACGTGCATAAATAGGCACGTTGTGTAGATGGCTTCCTCATCTGTAATCGCCGATCATATTCTATGCATTTTTAATGCCCTCGGCTGATAGCGATGATCGTGAATCGTGTAACCACTGATCATCGCCGAGTGTGAAGAGGTCTTTCTCATAAGCAACAGAGTCCGGGTGCGCAACAACCGCCGACGTAATCCCACTCGTCATTGGCTTTTTCATTCTGTTTTAATAATATTTCGGCTACTAAAAAGACGTCACAGTGCGCTGTGACGTCTTGTTTTGTTGAAAAAGCTCCATGACGGTAAATCGAGCTTTTATACGAGTATTATTTTAACGCGAAATGCGAAGTAGGCGTAAATAAGTTCTTTGGTATTGTGTTATCTCTATAGATAACATATGAGCACAAATACTTTGTTGCTATTTATGTATTAAATTAACCATTTAGCTGCGCAGTTATGAGTTATTTTATTATTATTAATGATATATTTAATTGTCATTATCAGTAGCAATCATTCCATTTCTCTATCAAATAATAAATAAACGGTTTATTGTCTAATAAATATCGTTTACGCCATAACTGTGATTTATGGCTGATTTGAGGGTAGCGTGTAAATGATTGCTTAATCTATTTTAGGTTTTTTTTAACTGGATCAATTAGTAAGTATATGTAAGTAATGAGTGATAACTATATCCTTTCAAATAAATAAATTCCCTTTCTGTCTTATAAATGATGAATGAAGATAAGCGGCTCCGAACAAAAAACATCCAAATTGAGACCTTCTATTTATTTTAAGTATTAGGTACCTAAAAACGATATTAAAGTTTTGAAAGATTGTCCTATTTTTTGGTGAATGAAGACGTGCATCTATATAACAATGCTCTGAAGTTTCTCACGTTTTGCACTGTCCTTCATGAATATGAAAGAACATATCATTAGTAGTTATTTAGCTAACAAACTAAGTAGACATACGACTGTAGGTAGCTACTTCTAAGAACATAAGTAGACGTCTAATTGCCTATTCTTACAGATTAACTTACAGTTAAAAAAATGGACTAAGAATCAGTGTGGAAAATTAAACAGATCTAAAAACTGTTAACTAAAAAGTTATGTTTTTTTGGTTGATTGTCAGAAACAAAAACAACTTTGAACAATTTTTGTGTAGGTTTGAAGGTCAAATTAGGAAAATGTATGGCACCTACATATGTAAGTAATAGGCATAAAGTAGTTTCTGAGAGTTAATAAACGAATTAACTTAGAAGAAAAGTTTAAATTCTTTTTATCCAACGGGATAAAAGGATTCAAACTCTTCTTTTTGATCGACCCAAATACTTACCTTGTCCTATTGGTATTGTGGAAAATTAAACAGGTCTCAGAAACTGTAAATGGAAAAAATTTGAACTTTTAGATTGATAGCCAAAAAAATTGGGCAATATTTGTGTAGGTTGGAGGTAAATTTCGGAAAATGTATGACAGTTGCGTAAATACAAGTTGTAGTATACCTATTGTATTCAGAGACGCAAAGAATTAGAACACTTCTTTTAAACTATGTCACTCTGTCTTTGTGACATTTTCATACAATGTTTATAGGAAGGGTTTTCTTAGCTCGGAATAAATCTTCATGTTCTGGGTGCCATCCAAGAGTTTGACAGTCCCAGCTAATATTAGAAACTTAAATGTACCGGTTACATAACAATACTCTATTTATCAAGAGCTGAGAGTTATAAAACGAAATTTATGATATACTTTATTATATTTTTCCGTGTTAGTATCGACTATAAAATCTGTTTTCAGCGTCATCGCACTCATTGTCTCTGTGTATCATAATAATATTTTTTTGCGAAAAAATCAAAGTCCTCTTTTAAATGAGACCACCTTGGAGAGTTTTGAGATAAATGACTAGAAATATTTTTAAAAAAGTAACAGGGCATGGGGGCGTGGTTTCGATTCCCACCTAGGGCAAACATTTCTGTGACGAACATTTGTGTTCGCTCTATGTATGGGTGTTAATTATCTATCTAAGTATGTACTTATAAATATATATGTATGTATATCAGCTTCTGGCAGCCATAGTACAAGCTTTGCTTAGTTTGGGGTCAAAGTATTTAAGTAACATAGGTAAATAACTTGCCTAACTTTAACTGGCCTTAATTAGGACGCTCCTAGAAAGGCCATATTTTTACGACAATATTTTGATTGTGGTCCAGTCATTTACTCATACATTGCACATACATTTACTAGCATTTTGTGTTTATTAAGTAATTTTTAAATGTGATTTTATGTTTTATATTTTATGTGATGTGCGACTGAATTTCTTTTTGTAATTATGGACATGCTTTCTGAATTAAAATTATTATTATTATATTATTACTAGCACATTGCCTATATTGCCAGTAACGCCCTTACGAAATAATTAAAAATTAAATTGATGGGTAGTTATGAAACGAATCTTCTCATTTAGAAACCATGGTTTTGTATCGCACATTTTTGTGCGATACAAGACCATGTGTTCAGTTTCCAAACTATTATGCAAAAGTAGCTGCGCCCCGCGGTTTCACCTGCGGTCCTACAGGAACCGTTTATTTTTTCGGGATTAAAAGTACTCTTTGTCCTTTTCTGTACCCCAGACAACGTGTATGCAAAATGACATGATGATCGGTTAATTAGTTAGGGCATGAAAACGTTGCAAACAAACATACGAACTAACTCACTTTCGCATTTATAATATTAGTTAGGTTTAGGATTACTACAAGAGCATTATTATATGTATAAATACATCTATGGCAATGGCAGTTTTTCTTCGGAATATGTATAGAACAGTACAAACAGTTTTTCTACACACTAATTACCTTCACCCACACAAGTGGGTTACGTAATTCTCTGTTTCCACTGAATAATCACTATTCTGATATTATTATATAGTGGATATAACCGTGAAATTACAACGTGGTTCGGTTTCCAGCTAAGTACACCTTTATCTATAGTTATGTAAATGTACCCATCTGTAACAAAGTGGCAGTAAAAATAATTACCTATATCTAGTAATATTTCAGATGTTTTTGTCACATGATCGATAAATACATATTCCTAATTTTGGCTTGGTAGAGCGCATGTCATTAAAATATTCTATTGTTATGTATGCTATTTATTATTAGTATTAGTTTCAGACTAGTTATAATCGATTTAAAAAAGAAAGAAATTTAATTTTTTAATATGTTTTTGCCTCAGAACATCGTAATTTTTTTTTAATTAAAGGATACTTTCAGGCTTGTCCCATTTTCATTAGAATCCAGTTAAAAAAACATACCGTCACGCCTTTCCCCCGAGGGGGCTGGCAGAGGTGTACAACACCCACACTTCACCGGACGATATTCAGTTCAAATGACTGGAAATCGGTTTTTGCATATTTTTATTATTGAGTATATTTGGTAGAATTAACGTAATAAGTAAATAGATACGAGTAATATGTCATCGATAATTGATTAGGTTTATTTTTCGCTATTCCAAATATAACTGTTTGACCTAAACAAAATGACTTTAAACAAAAATACTATAGTTTTAAACAAAATGACTGGTTTAATGCATAACCATGTCCAATGACATCGTTCGCCCTACCTAGTACTTCGTCCCACGTATCTAATTTTACTCCTAATAAAATCTACCGCACCGCGGCCAATCGTGTTATAAGCTATGTTTGCTATTACGGATCGAAGGAGTAGGTGTTAGGTCACTGACCGAGGATGTCTATATATGGTTTGAGCTATTAACTAGTGCTAATATTTGTCTGGATCTTAAAAGGTGTTAGCATAGGCGTCTCTTGTAGCTATGCTTTTTATTGAAACTAGCTGCGACCCGTGGTTTCACCCACGGTCCCACAGGAACCGTTGATTTTTCCTGGATAAAAAGTCCTTTTCTGTACCCTAAACAACATGTATGCAAAATTTTAAGACGATCGGTTGAGTAGTTCAGACGTGAAAGCGTTACAAAGAAACAAAGAAACCAAGAAAATGAACAAAGACTCACTTTTTCATATTATTTATGTAGTACCTTTGATTTTAGTCTAACCTCAAAGCAAACACTCATTGACTTCGTGTTACTTAACAACGCCATCTGCTGTTGTGTCGTTAAAGCAATTAGTTGCTCACAAAAAATAGTATTATTATTCGCCAATAAATGTCAGGAAGAGTCATATTTTTCAGTTGAGACTACTCAAACGCCTCCTTTTTGTTATTTTTCTTCCAAGTTTATGTTTAAGTTAATTATATATATAATATATATATATATAAATCACGAATAAAATGACATTTTCTAAAAATGATTCCTAGCTAGATCGATTTATCGCCCCCGAAACCTCCTATATACTAAATTGTATGAAAATCGTTGGAGCCGATTCCGAGATTCCAATTATATATATATATACAAGAATTGCTCATTTAAAGTTATAAGATAAATAATCAGGGCGCTATTGGAGAAAACGAATCTATTTCAGGCATTATTTTAGAATTATTAGTCGCAGTTCCGATAAGGTAGAGCTTCGAAAAATGAAATTTAAGTATGAATCATGAATGCTTTTCCTTCGGGTGCCAAATATACCCAAACGCTTTGTTAAAGATCTCAAATCACCAAAGCGGCTGATAACAATATCAAGGAAACAAAAAGCTTACTTCAACCAGATTTTAACTAGCATTGTATGGAGGTCAGATAGGAGCTTACATACGCTCAAAAACTCTCCTATTTGACAGTCGAGTAAAAATGCATAATGCTTAGGTACCTTAAGATATGAAGTTCAGTCAGTACCATGTTGCAAGGTGAACGGCCGTCGGAGAACTAACGGTGGTTCGACCTACGATCCCGTGCACTTTATTTGACAGTCGTGATCTCACAGTTTGGTTCCGGGATATTGTTACACCGCCTACACTTAACAATGGCGGGGGGGGCTACCAAAATCTCATACACATTTATATAATAACGTAACTTTGATCTTGCCTCGCTCTCGCAGCAATAGATAGAGCAGTGACAGAGCAAGATTAAGTTCAATGTAAGATTAAAATCAGAGTGATTCTAAGCCGGCAGTAGACATTGAACCTATTGTCTACTGCACATACGAGAAAAACTCTTGATTGAAACGAACATAAAAACAAAATGAGTAGATGTTATCAGTTGCTGTAATCGGAGTGCAAAATGTTATAAAATCTTTTAGCAAATAATTAGACTAAGACGGGCTAAAATAACAAAAATATGACTATGATATTGACTAGGTATTTTAGAACATTTTTAACATAGGCCTCATAAAAAACCAAAAAGTTAGTAATTTAGAATATAGATAGCCGTCCCATTTGGTTTTATACCAGACTGTTTTTAGCAAGAGTCAGTGTTCCAAAAGCTCTTTTTAACCGACTTCCAAAAAGAAGGAGGTTCTCAATTCGACTGTATGTTTTTTTTTGTATGTTACGCGATAACTCAGCCTAGTTGTGAATCGATTTAAATGATTCTTTTTTTTGGTAGATCATACTTTACAGGTTGTCCCATATACATTTTATCAAAAATGGTCAAGAAGTTTTTAAAGTATCAACAAAAGTCTAAAACTTGTTTACATGGGTGACGAATTACAGAATGGGAAGTCCGGTTTAAGTTACGGTTTTTAAGCTTTTCTTTTTATGTACATTTCTTGGGGTGTTCCAGATTTGATCTTATCAACGTGCCAGCTGAAGCGCGTGAGCTCATGGTCCAAATGACCCAGCTTGTCGGTCCCAACATGGCGGCAGAGTGTGGAGGCACCGTCTCCGTGATGGCGGACACTCCTGTGATCGTCTACATCACTGTGAAGACTCCTAAAACGACACTCGACTGGGACACCGATGAGTATTACATGCTTGATGTCCAAACCAAAGGTTAGTTTGATTTATGATGCACAGAATTACAGAATAAGGGCTTCTACTTTTAATCGATTTAAAAAGCTATTTGAGGCTATCTATTTAATAATAAATTTATAAATTTTATATATGTAAACTTAGCTAAAAAAGCCTCTCGCAGATAAAAAAGCCTATGTACTATTCCAGACTATGATCTATCTTCGTGCCGAAGTTCATCCAGATCCGTTCAGCTGTTCCTAGCGTGATTGAGTAACAAACATCCATCCATCCATCGATACATCCATCTAAACTTTCTCATTTAAGATATTAATGTGAAAATATTAGATACCTATAAGGTAGGCACTGAACGCTTGGCATCAGTTTATTTTTTGTATTTTATTAACTTTTTAGGAAGTGACATAGCAGTAAGCATCATCGCCAATACCGTGTTCGGAGCTCGTCATGCTCTGGAGACTCTCACACAGCTGGTGGCTGCAGACAGACAAGACTACTCCGACCAGACTGACTGCGGTCTTCGCCTGGTCTCCAATGCCAAAATCCGAGACCGTCCAGTACAGAAATACAGAGGATTCCTGCTGGACACTTCAAGGCACTTCATCCCAATGAAAGATATAAAAAGAACTATCAGGGGAATGTCAGCGGTCAAGATGAACGTTTTTCATTGGCACGTAACAGATTCACATAGCTTCCCCCTGGAATCTACTCGAGTGCCTCAGCTTACGAGGTATGGTAATTAATAGCCTACTGCTTTCAATCTAATTTGATTCTAAAACTGGTTCTATACTGGTCAGTCTCAAGCATACTTGACTTCGGCAGATGAGCTTGTTACATCATTAGAACTGTAGATATAGAAAATAAAAGATTCAGATTCGGAGATTTTTAGCTCCAGTCATTTATTGTCATTTCAAAACTTCCAGTAAACAGGGAAAAATACTCCAGATAAATTAGCAGAGTACAGGTGTCCGTCCATAGGCGACGGTATGGCAATAAGGAAGATCGTTCGCTTGCCGTTCGTTTACCGTTTTTTCTTTAATTAAAACGTACATATTTGTAGATACGGCGCATACTCTCCCGAAGAGCTATACAGCACAGAAGAAGTGCGCGAGCTGATACAGTTTGCGCGCGTGCGCGGAGTGAGGGTCGTCATAGAGATAGACTCGCCCGCGCACGCTGGGAACGGCTGGCAGTGGGGGAAGGTGACTATACTAACACTATACTATACTGTATATACAAAGATTGGTGTACTGTATTATGCTAATGCTCTGTTCTGACTAAGTAATGATTTGCCACGACGCACAGTGTGCGCTGTAGAACAAGCCAGGTGGACAAAAGTCGTTATCAAATTCCCGGAAATGAGTACTATGTACCTGTAAACAAAACCCCCAAACCCCCAATTCCAAGAACTATTTATGTCTAACATTCCATACTAATGAGTCATTGTTTATCAAAGTGAGCTAATGAGGTAAATGCAATTTTAAATATAGGTCAGTTGCATTTTAGCGACACTTTCACTAACACCTCATTGTGGCAGTTTTTAATTTTGTGGAAAGTTTAGTGATGGATTTCAATCCTGAAGGTATGTATATTAATATTTTATTATTAGAATCTTTTAATGTGCCTTAAAAATTATTAGAGTAGGTTATCAACGAAAACACAAAAAAAAACATATTTTTTCTTTGATTTCAAACTTATCGAGTATGGGAAAAGCATGTATCCTCTTGTATCCAGGCTAATTTTTTTATATGTTTTAGCTGCATGACTATAGATTATTGTGACATATATTTTACGTAGCACAAATGAGTACAACTATTTTTTTTTCTCTTTTTTGCAGAAAAGCTCCACTCTATTAATAAAATAGAGTTTTTCGAAGAATGGCTTAGACACGAAAAAGACGAAAGAAATGATCGTCTATTTGAATTTATTTCGTCTAAGTTTGAGTTTTCTGAAATTTCTGAAGATAGTCAAAGAGACATTAAGATGAAGTTAGCCAGTATTTCATCAAAAATCGCTTCCAAATGGGTTTCTTCAGGAAAGTCAAGGGAGCGTTTTCTTATTAAGAATAAGTTGTGGCTAGAAGGCGAAGAGTTAGAGTTCTGCGTGCGGTCAATTCAACCGCAACCTTCTACCTCATCCACTGACCACTCTCGACCCGGAAGACCCAAAAAAGACTTCGAAGATTCGTCTTTCAAAACTAAAAAACGTAGAGTTGAAGATTTAGTTTACTCGCGGAGTGTTGGCGAATTGATGACTGCTGCAGAAGTAGCTGCACGATCTACTGGACACAAAAACGTTGCCAGGGTTATAAAGGACATTGGCGAAAATCCGACTTCTGCGAGTGTGTGCCTTCAACAACCCAGTGCTGTGCAGAATAATAGACCACTAAGTAGTGACGAGGCATTAGCCTACTATATAGACTCTAAGTCGACCACTCACTCCTATAAACAGACTAGGAAATGGACTATGAAAGTCGGGCACCACGTGTTTCCATCATATAATTGCATTGTTAAATCAAAAAAAGCGTGTTATCCTTCTGAGGAGCACATTGTTGTGACACAATCTCGAGCAGAAATTGAGTTACAAGCTTTACTCAACAAAACAGCGGAACGGTTAATAGAAGCTCAGAGAGAAGTTGTCACAAGTGTGCTCCCCAATTCATCATTTACTCTTATAAGTAAATGGGGTTGTGACGGGAGTTCCGGTCATAGTGCTTACAAACAGAGATTTGAGAACAGCGAAGACACTGATGAGTTCCTTTTTGTTTATTCGTTTATTCCTCTTAGGTTAATCGACGAAGCTAACAATATCATCTGGCAAAATCCTCGTCCATCATCGACGATGTTATGTCGACCAATTAAATTTATTTTTGTCAAAGAAACTACAGAGTTGACAAAAATCGAAACCGATAAAGTTTTGGAACAAATAAACAACTTGGAGCCTACATCTTGTGATCTTGGTGCTTCTGAAATTTCTGTTAAACACAAGCTCCTGCTGACTATGACCGATGGAAAAGTCTGCAACGCTTTGACAGAGACCCAGTCAGCGCAGAAATGCTATATTTGTGGAGCTACTCCCAAAATGATGAATGATGAAGGAAGGCATTTTGATAGCAATCAAGATAATTTTGGCTTTGGTTTGTCAACATTACATGCTTGGATTCGTTCGTTTGAGTGCTTTTTACACATTAGTTATAAGTTAGATATTAAGAAATGGCAAGCTAGGACTACAGAGGAAAAAGCAAGTGTGAAAAAAAGGTCAGACGAAATCAAACAACGATTCAAGCATGAAATGGGATTAATTGTAGACAAACCAAAACCAGGATTTGGTTCTTCAAATGATGGAAACACGGCTCGACGTTTTTTCGGGAACCCCGAACTGAGTGCTCAGATCACAGGGTTGGATGTTACAATCATCAAACACTTCGATGTACTGTTGAGGACATTGTCTTCTGGTTTCGATATAAATCTAGTTGAATTCAATAAGCTTTGTCTCGAAATTAGAAGACTTTATCTAAGTCTTTACTCGTGGTATTACATGCCTGCTACTGTGCATAAATTACTTATTCACAGTACGGAAGTCATAAAGACGGCAATAGTTCCGATAGGGCAGCTTTCAGAAGAAGCCCAAGAAGCTAGAAATAAAGATTGCCGGAGATTCAGAGAGCACAACACGAGAAAGTGCTCGCGTCAAGCCACGAATAGAGATTTGCTCAATATGTTGATTATAACATCTGATCCTCTGATCAACAGCCTCCGGGAAGTTCCAAAAAAAAAGTCGAATAAATTGTGCGCGGAGGTCCTAAAGCTCATTATAGCTCCCACTATAGAGCCTCGATTTCCACAGCAACTAAGACCTCCGCAAAGTCAGGAAGACTATCTTGTATCGGAATCATCCGATACAGAATCCGATGATTCCGATATTGACAATTAGTTTTAATGTAGATACCTTTTAGTGTTAGTATATGTAATTTTTGTAAATAGTGTATTAGTCTAAGGTTGTAAATATAATTAGCGGTAATATTTGTAGAGATTAAGGTAATTGTATTATTATTTTAGTATTTTTTTCTGTTTTATAATATTGTAAATATAAAATATTTTTTTCTTATACATAAAACTACGCATTTTTTATTTTTTTTATTTTATATTATTATAATATATTTTCATGGTTCCGAAACAATGAAAATATATTTTTGTCCACCTGGCTTGTTCTACAGAGAACACTGTGCGACGAATGGGTGTCGAATGTTGCCAAATGGGTTGCCCAGAGGAAATTGTCGGTGGATTAGTTTTCAATAATTATTTTGGTATAGAACCTTTGGTGTAAATTGTAAAAAAAAATACGGTAAATTGTGGACAGAAAGACAACCTCGCCTGCTTGAATCAACTCTTTTCACTATCTCCCGTTCCCAGGAGTACGGTCTAGGCGAGTTGGCTGTTTGCGTGAACTCCAAACCCTGGCGGCCGAACTGCATCCAGCCTCCCTGCGGGCAGCTCAACCCGGCCAATCCCTTCATGTACAAAGTGCTCAAGGATCTGTACAGGGACATCGCTGACCTGCTTACCAAGCCTGCCTTACTGCATGTTGGAGGTGACGAGGTAATGTTGCTACTAAACAGTAGGTTTTTACCTCTTTACTATTTCGGAACTTGTTACTCATTACTTTGCTGTATTGGTAAAACAAGCTGCAAGTTGATGCCTTTTTTATTTTGAGGAGGAAATTTTATCCAGTTACCCGGCTGCTAGGGGATGAAGCGGTTGATCCCTATCATATTGAGAAAATCGGTTTCCATGAGGCAAGCGTGCTCCATTGTAAGCCACATTGTTGCATAACATCAGGCGAGATGGCGGCCAAACGCAAGCCAATAAAAAATGACATATTGGTTTTCACGAAACCAAAAAAAGACGACATCCTCTAGATTTCGAAGGCTAAAAATATGTATCAATTTCAGAATTTTGATTCTAACTATTCTAACTATTCCTCTAACAAAATCTCTGGAGTCAGCAACTTACTTTTTCAATTCCAGGTATTCTTCAACTGCTGGAACTCATCGCAGGAGATTCTGACCTACATGAGGGAGAATAACTTTGATACTTCGTCTGTGGAAGGCTTCATAGAGCTCTGGGCAGAGTTCCACACGAAAGCTCTCCAAGCGTGGGACGAGGTGGTGGAGGCGACGGGCAGCCCGCGACAGCCCGTCATGATCTGGTCTTCAGAACTCACCCAGGCTCATAGGATAGTAAACCATTTGAATAAAGACAGGTGGGTAGAGTTAAATAAGAAAATTATACAATTTTTTTAAACGCTTTAGGTATTATATAATTGCTGGCTGGTGCCATAAAACCCACGCACGCTATGTAAAAAATCCACGGTAAGGTGCGTTTTCGCGACATTAATTACTTCGTGTTTGCCACTCATGTGGCCTCTAATAAAACTAAATATAGAGAATCCTACTTCTTACGTGTGTTTGTTATTTCTTCACCTGAAACGGGATTTTGATGAAAATTGATATTGAGGTAGCTCAAATCCCTGGCTACTTTGTGCACGTGGATGTCAAGCTCAAGTAGTATAGCTAGTTAATAATGAAATTGGAATCCTTTTAACGTATAAACTGCAGGGTAATAGAGGGTATGATTTTTTTGTATCGATACTTACCTTAATTGTAAAAGATACTCTTTTTCTCGACCTAACAATATGCATTTTTCTTGAAATACAATATGAAAGCCGGTGAACCTGAACAACCTCCTCCAGGTCTTACACATGTTCTTTTTGCATCTAAATAACATAGAAAAACCTCAACTTTTTTTAGGGGTTGGGGTTTTTTAGGGTTTAGGGTTTTTTAGGTTACAGAACGACTCAATAAAGAGTACCTACACTGGAGAGAGCTAGAGGAGACCTTCGTGTTGCAAGGTCACGCCGACACCCAAAAACACTAAATCAATAAATAAATAAAAGTATTGTACTGAAATTGAAATAATGGTGGTAAGAAAGGCTTAATAATAATAACATAAAAAAACCTCAACCCGATTTTCGCATTTCAGATACATAATCGAAGTGTGGGAGCCGATGAACAACCCACTCCTGATCCAGCTGCTGCAGCTGGGGTACCGCGCCGTGTCCGTCCCCAAGGACATCTGGTACCTCGACCACGGGTTCTGGGGCTCCACGAGCTACTCCAACTGGAGGAGGATGTACTCGCACACGCTGCCCGCGCACGCGCGCCTGCTGGGGGGCGAGGCCGCCATGTGGACCGAGTACCTCGACGAGAACGCGCTGGGTGAGTGTTTGGGTGCTAACGGCCGATGGGGTAATGTGACAGGAAGATTCTCGAATAGCGACCATGAAACGACCGGAAGACGCAGTACGGGAGGAGCTTTCACAGGGTGGACCGACGATCTGGCGAGAGGCGCGAGAACCCACTGGATGCGGGCAGCGTGAGACCGGTCGTTGTGGAGATCATTGGGGGAGGCCTTTGTTTAGCAGTGGACGTCTT
Organism: Peribatodes rhomboidaria; assembly: GCA_911728515.1. Lineage (NCBI taxonomy): Eukaryota > Metazoa > Arthropoda > Insecta > Lepidoptera > Geometridae > Peribatodes > Peribatodes rhomboidaria. The sequence goes on along the minus strand of OU452179.1, from coordinate 11,265,393 downwards.
CTGGACTGATATGATTAGTTTAGATTCGTTTGTTTTTATAGGATTATATCTTTGCTATTGGGGTTTGAACACTACACTAGTACTGGTGTCGAACTGAGATTCATCGCTATCATCTGCAAAATCCTTGAATTAAATTGGCTTGCAATTGAATTTAAACATTGTACTAAAATGACCTGCATTTCATGGAGATTGGATTAACGGTACTCGAGTTATCGTCGAACAAACAAATGCCGATGTGACGCAGTAGACTGAGACCTCGCTATCACTTGTTCAACATTTCTAAAAAAAAATGACATCCAATTTCCAGCAGATGTAGCATGCGCAACGCGACCACGCTATGTAGACTCTTTTTATCGAGACAGGCGTATGCTTAGACATAGCCTTGTCACGTTCACACACGACAAAAAGTGACGAGAAGATTTTTGTCGCGCGCGTATGCTAGGGATGCAGGTGTCATACTTTTTTGATGTGACAACGTCTACTTTACGTTCATTTACGATCGAAGCGAGAGCGCTACACGAGCGAGCTAAAGGCACAATCGACTTGAGCATTCGGCTTGCGCCGCATCTATCTCTCTTCCACTCTTCTTTTGTTATGACGTTGTCACGTTGAACTATCGTCCGTAAACCGATTTTACAGACAACCATTTTTTTTTATGCTGATACATATGTTTGGTTCCAGATTCGCGTATTTGGCCGCGCGTGGCCGCGATAGCCGAGCGATTGTGGTCGGACCCCACCACCAGCGTGTACAGCGCGGAGCCGCGCCTGCAGCGCATGCGCGGGCGACTCATCGCGCGCGGCCTGCGACCAGACGCCATGTCGCCGGGCTGGTGCGAGCAGCACGACTCCAAGTGCCTTTAAACCGATATTGAAATACCAACCCTCGTAACTGTTCCTTCTAGGTCTTCGTGCTCCATCTTAGACCACAACGTCGCTTAACATCAGGCGAGTTGGTGATCAAACGTTGACCTATTTCACTTTAAAAAAAACAACTATTTTCCCGTTAGTCACCGCTGGGAGTGTTTGTAATACCAACTAGTTTCCTGTTAGCACCGCTGGGAGCCTTTGTAATACTTACTAGGTTCCTGTTAGTCACCGCTGGGAGCCTTTGTAATACTTACTAGGTTCCTGTTAGTCACCGCTGGGAGCCTTTGTAATACTTACTAGGTTCCTGTTAGTTACCACTAGGAGCCTTTGTAATACTTACTAGGTTCCTGTTAGTCACCGCTGGGAGCCTTTGTAATACTTACTAGGTTCCTGTTAGTTACCGCTGGGAGCCTTTGTAATACTTACTAGGTTCCAGTTAGTCACCGCTGGGAGCCTTTGTAATACCAACTAGGTTCCGGTTCGTCACCGCTGGGAGTTCTTGTAATATCAACTAGGTTCCTATTAGTAACTAATGGAGATCTTTTTTCATCACCGCGGGGACAAAGCTTAGAAAAGGGCGGCGGGAACAACTTCTTTGAGATGATAAATTATGGACACCTGACGCTGACCTGGTAGGAGGTGACTACGATTTCATTGCGATGATAACGTTTGTGTGACAATTATTTTTCAAATTTCCAAAATATAATTTGTAAGTAGATATATATTCGTAATAGATAAGTATGACGTCGAGATAAATTTTAAAAATTTTATGAAATTGAATTACTTACCTGAACTTTCTCGTGCGTCGTAGCATTTAATTTAAATACTATCCTAACTTCTTTATACTTTATTCTTTTTCTTTCTTTATCCTTACTCCTAAATTTTCCATCTTAATTAATTCACAAACACGAGTCTCTACAAGGTGATGAAACCTTGTAGAACACCAATCAATTTTGGTGAACATTTGTTAATAAAAATTAAGCTAATAATTATTTAGTGTGATGTGATATTTCAGCTACAATTTTAATCAAATCTACAATAATGCCATTAATTGCATAATATTAGATTAAGCAAACTGTATAATGCAGAAAAGTAGATGTAACAATGTAATTTACATATCCTAGGTAAGGAACATTGTCAAGTCACAGAACTTTAGTATTTAAATAGTTGTTATTTATGTGACTGAATATTATATTAGTATAAAATAATTTACTTACGTAAATTTTTTAAATTGTTTTTAGTTGTTTGATCTGTGATTTTATCTAACCTAACCAGCATCAAGCTATGAGCAATTATATGTGAACATAAATATTTTAGGTCCTAATGAAGGCGCTATTATTTATAATTAATAAATAAATACTTAATATGAAATATATTTAAAAAGCTGGCATTTTTATTTGTTAATTTATCGCTTGCTAAATAAACGACCGAGTGAGCGAAGCGTCTCTGCTTAAGCTTCGACAAAAAATATTTCGCAAATCCGACTTCTATCATTTCTTAACTGATCCTCTTGAAATATCACCGCATAAAAAAAAACAAAAACTGACTCGGCAAAAAATCTGTATAATTATTGAACCTGCTCACAAAATTTCACGAGAATCGGTTGAGGAATGCGATCTGTAGAGGACGACAGACACCGGCCGCGAGGTCTCTCAGCTTACAGAGCCACTAGCTTAATAAGAGTAATCTAAGTATAACTTTCAAGTTAAATGGGGAAATCAAATTGTACTTAGGTACTTACTAGTAGAATTAAAGATCGAGTAGAATTAAAGATTTTAAGGACGGCAAAAATCTCAAAAGACGTGAAGAACCTACTTTCATGTCTTATAAATTGAATCATAATAAATAAAAAAGCCTACATTTCAGAACCAGTTTTAGTGGAGCCTAAGTGGTTTTTTAAAACGCTAAGATGACTAACGAACCATTACCTTTGCTAATTGAATTTCACATATAAATTCAATTTTTCCTTCCAATAAGTCAACTGTATAAATATTCATAACTTTAAGAACTTATTTGTCAAGATGACCCAACTCCATTTAGTTTATTTCTATCAACATCAAATAAATCGCTGCCAGCTGTAGGCAATGTACCCAAAATGCTGGCCGCATTGCCCCGTTGGATTGCGATACTGATCCTTTGGGCAAAGTACCGGCCAGGCATTTTGGTCACGAGTTGCTTCGACCAGACGCAATGATAGATCTTTATAAATTATTTTTGCACCTGGTCCCCACGGTCCTAAAGTTTCGACCCCAAAAGGCTCAAAAATGTACCCACTGTCCAGGGTACCATATTTGCGCCTTTTGAGGCCTTCCGCAGATCCAACCGCAGCGCCAGCCTTATTTTGCGTTCCGGGAAGATGTGACGGCGCGAGGGTGTCCACGCATGTAGCGTCCCATACGAGCGGCCGCTTATTTAAACTTTTGTTGATTTCTAACTTGGTCACATTTCGAACACAAGATTTTCGGACACTGTGTCCGAAATCGAACTTTTTGAGGTGATTACTAAGGGAAGGCACTGATGACTAAAGCCGAATGCCGGTAAAGTGGTGATTTATCATTCTCATAGAACTGTGAATACCTATAAAGATCGCTCAAAGTGGCGTGCGTGAAAAATTTTTGGAGCCTTTACACTCATTGGTGAATTTATATGAAATACTTCGAATTTGGCATGGTGCTTACGAGATGTCTATAACCTCACCAAGTCTTGTAATTTAACTTGGAGAGGGCTTGCGTTGAAGGGGTCCACGCATTGTCTAGTTTATGATGTCGCCCAACTCACCCAGCCCTGAAGCAAGTACTGCTGGATTTTCCTGACATGGACTTCTTTTAATTAAACTAAATATAATCATAATTTTTTATACCGTAGATGTTAATAATAACGCATTGTCTATTAAAAACTTCTTTAATTATAACATCCTAGAATTATTTTACAAGGTCAAAAATGGTGTTAATTTCTGTAGTATGTATGATAATACACAGAAACAGCAATGATTAATAATTACATATTATAGAATAACTGATTTTCTACGTAAAATGCAATATCTACTAATTCTATATTCCTAACATATTGAGAGTACCATCAGACTAGAAATGTATGATCTACAATACACATACCTATAACCTTACATTGAATTACATTGAAATGTCCCTATTCATATTCCTGTCAGTGTTTTTTATAGCACCCACACTGAGATCATTCGGTACTAAGTCGTGCAAGACTGTATCACTACGAAAAATACTAGTAGCTATCCTGTTAGCCAGTCTTTCAGACTCTCTTAGGTCATCATCTCTAGATGAATGTGACGTAAGGTCGATTTCAGTGTCGCTGTCACTATCTGTGTTGTCTTTGGTATCACGTTTGGCCACCTGTGACTGCTGGCGGTACGCCAAGTTCTGTGGCTCTTCCATTTCTGTGCCACACGGACATGGGTTAACCTTAGGAGGCATCACTCTCAAATCTGTAGGAATCTGTTCATCAAGTTGCTGAGGCGGCATCATCAAAGGCGGGAAAGCAAAAGGCTGCTGCATCATTCTTCCATCATCGGCATACGGCATGGGTGGTGGAATATCGTGCGACGGTGGAGGCATTGCAAGCAACCCATCTGGTACGTTTGGGTTCGAATTGTGGTGATAAGCATCTTGCCGTGGAGATTTTAAATCTCGACTTTCAAACAAATTTTGTGGTTCTGGAGAGTCTTTCCCTGATGGAGACTCAGGTCCTTCGGGCGATGAGTCCGGCGGTTTGGAATGGCCTGTAAAAACGAAAATGCATAGAAAAAAGAAAACAAAATCACTCTATCACACAAAAAAGTTATCTCTATCACACAAAAATGTTGTCATTTCTTTAGCAATGGTTTTAGTTTGGCTTCTGTTGAATCTGGATTCGAATCAGAAAACTTTTTTGTGACAAGAAACATAAAAAAGAAAAAACAAATATTAAATTCAAATACATTATCACAAAACCGGCCCCAACTCAGCATGTTGCTGATTGTACACAACCAGCGCTGGTTTTCTATATTGAATTGTAAATAGTAAAAAAGTAGCTTATTATTTCACATGCAGATGCCTTGAAGCTTCTGCAAGGATGAGAACGATGTCCAGATCACACAAAGGAATTTATTGTCGTTCACGCACTGGAGGGCTATTCTTAAGTAGTGAGATTCAATCTCATCATTTTTCGTCTTTGTTGCTCTCTTTTAAATAGTCTTAGGTGTAAGAGTGCCCGAGATAAAATCTCATCTCATCTCACGCGTAGGAATAGCCCCCCTGATTAGAGAACCTGCAATCCTTTGTACTCGTATCTGTTGCAGTTTAGTTATCACAATGACCTGAGATACCTGATAACTTGCTGTCTGAGGTGATTGTGATTTTGCTATGAATTCCCTATTACAGTATATCCATGTATATCCCGTGTATCCATGATAGCGACATGTCTAAAATAACCTGAAAATTCTGCTCATTCGCTTACTTTATACTTCTAACTTATTTTGAGGCCTCAATTTTTGCACCAAATGAGATCAAACACTAGGTATATTATTTTTTAACTACGTTTTTTAAAGGAAGTACCTAAATGAAACCGATTGTTTTATATTAATGAATACCTGAGATTAGCGGCGGGGTTCCTAGACCGAGACATCGCATTCTCCAAGCGTCTTGCAGCAGTTGAAGCCGCGCCTGCTTCCGCCACTTAGCTCTTCGGTTTTGGAACCAAACCTACAGAAATAAAGGTGCCCTTTGACATTACTCCGTACACAAGAACTCTTTCAGTAATATATCAGTACTCAGTGAAGCGAATTAGTCTATTTAGCACTAGTGAGAACCCAATTGCTCGCCGACTTAGTTAAATAAATAAATAAATTCGGGACACTTCCACACACGGTTGCCTGACCCCAAACTAAGCAAAGCTTGTACTATGGCTGCCAGAGACTGATAAACATACTTACTTAGATATTTTTAAATACATACTTAAATAGATGTTTACACCTGGGTGTAAATATTTATGTTCTATGTCTGGACATAGAACAAACACAAATGTTCATCACATAAATGTTTGCCCTAGGTGGGAATTGAACCCACGCCCCCAAGCTCAGAAGGCAGGTTTAGTAAACCTGCCAACTGAGCTACCGAAGCAATCGAGTTGGTTGAGTACGAACGCTGACGATGTAGTTAGGTAGCCGATACCTACTTCGTATTTGTTAGAGTCGTATTTGATTCGTATTGCTATCATCTTTCGTAGCGGGTGCAAATGTTCGGATTTTACCAACATACGAGTAAATATGACAGCAGTTGTCATATTGTAATTATTGTATTGCACTTTCATCATTCAAAAGGTATTCCCTAAGAAAGAAAAAAACACTTTTATCATCATCATCAGCCCGTAATCACCCATTTCTGAGCATAGGCCTCTCTTCTCATACACCACTCATCACGGTCCTATACCAATGTTGTTCAGGTTCGACTTGCGATATTTACATGTTGGAGGACTAACGCCTCGTTTGCCGCTACGCTGCCATCAATCCGTCAACATTTTAGTTAGTCCATCTAAAACTTAACTTAAATTTTGCACTTTTAGGCAGTTTATTGAAACAAAATGCCAACTGAGCGTGTGCCTTAACAATAATTATCGACCAAGCGTTAACGAACGAAGCGTCATAATGTTTTTATTCCATCCAAATTTGTCTGGAAGAGATCGCTCTTAAGCGATAGGACCGCCCATTGCGCCTATATTTTTGAATGTTTAGTTTAGATTTATTTTGTATTTGGTGTCAATAAAGAGTTTTTGCATTGTTGTATTGTATTGAAGCGTCTATGCTTCAGCTTTGACAAAAATGCTTTTGTATGTCTGTGTTCTGACCAGATCTCTGTCTTTCTGTGCTGGTCGCATTTCTTAACCGATTCTCTTGAAATTTTGTAATTAAGCTTATTAATTAAATTTCCAATTATGTTGTCGAGTGGATTATGGATATTTTTACATTGGCGGAAATATGGTTTTTTAATGGAAAAAAATCATATCTCCGCAATTTTCAGAAAAAAATGCAAAACAGATTCTGTAAAAAATCGGTATAATTATCGAACCTGCTTACTAAACTTTACGAGAATTGGTTGAGGAATGCGACCTCCTGAGGAGGACAGACGTCGGCCGCGAGGCCTACAGCTCATGGAGCTACTAGTATATTTCTAAGCGACATCGAATAAGCTAGTTAGTGATATGATAAACTTTCAGACACGCTACTTGCTATACCAAAGTAAATATTTACAGTAAACGGATTCACAGTCCAAAAGATTTAGATGGAGCAAACAAAAAACTACTACAAGACACATAAGATAAATTGGAAGAAACTAACAACACTTTTCAATTCAAAATCGATGCCTTTTAAACGTTATACACCTTGCACAAATAAACCTTGCTTGAATTAAAGTGCTAATAGTATTTAATAGCATATTTTTCTTGATTCAAAATATTTGAAGAACCACAGGTAATTGATAATTCCTGTGTTAAATAACAATGCGCGCGATAGTAACATCTCAATAAATTACCTAGTAAAATTATTCATAGTACAACCCAAAAAGTAATTCAATTAGTTGAGTAAATTTAAAAGCACCTATCGGTGTGAACCAACCTGCACTCTGGCTTCGGAGAGGCTGATCCTCAAGGCAACCTCTTCTCTGAGGAACACGTCAGGGTAATGGGTCTTCTGGAACAGCGATTCAAGTTCGCTGAGCTGCTGAGGAGTGAACGTGGTGCGGTTCCGTCGCTGGCGACGACGCCCGAACATATACTCGGTTAGAAGGTCTCCGGGTAGAGGCGATAGATATGGACCTGCCATTGTGAAAAGGAGAATTCCTATCCTTTTTTTGACCAATTTCAAGCACGATTAAAAAGTCATTTTTACACGAGTAAAAAGTTAAATTTCAAAATTGCAACAACTTTTCTGAACATCACTACAACGAAACTTCTACAAAACTTCACGTGAGTCTTCTAGCTCAAATGGCTAGGGTGTTGAATCTAAGGAGACAGCTTCAAAACTGTTTGATTTCGCGAAAATTTGCCGATGATAACCCCCCAAGCTCCACCCTTAGGAATTAACACAGTCGTCTGGGATTGGTCGAGCTAACCAGGGGTTGGAAAATCTGGCCAATGGTAGCGTAGAGCGGCGGGTAGTACTCAATAGATGTAGATTAAGTTATGGCGTTTTATAAATACACAAACATCGTATAAATGTGGAGTCAGGCTGTTAATGAGATATTAAATTGGTGGGTACATTTTACTGTACAAAAGAAGACACTGTTATAAAAATTAATCACTTTTGTAAAGTATTTTAAGAAAAAATATGATTTCAACTGAAAATGAATTAACAAATTGTGTGCTATTCAAATTAAAAAAAGGCCTAAATTAAGGTAATAAAATTCAGTAAACTATCATTTTTTCTTGTTGCCTTGTGCTTTAATGTTTATAATCCGGTAGAGAACGCTACCACGCTACTGATCCAGATGAGCAGATTTCGTAGATAGACATTCAAAGATACCAATCGCACATGTCAACCAATATTGTTGCTAAAAAGCATGCCATTAATGTTGTTTTTGATTTTCGTTTGCATTTAATGAGATGAGCAAAGGCTGCACAAATGTATGGTCCGCTAAGTGGGTTGTTGAGTAGCGGCTGCGATCACGATGAGATGAACGCTTCCACCCCGGCTCTGCATATTCTGTAGGGTTGACTTATCTTTAATGACAGTCACAATCAATCAAGAAATTTTGATTTAAAGGCCATTATCGGGACAACCTCATTTGATTTTTTTTTTTATGACAATAAATTCCTGATTTAAGGAAGTTCGTAAAAAGAATATTGAGACTTTATTTGTAAAATAATACTTTGTGAAAATTATCCTACTTTTTATAAATAAATACAAATTAACAATTTTATCATAATAATATCCGAAAGCCGAAGTGTGTCCGCCTCTACAGGTCGCATTTCTCAACCGATTCTTGTCGAATTTTGTGAGCAGGTTTGATAATTATACAAAATTGTGCTCACATTTTTTTAAGAGAATTGGTTAAGAAATGCGACCTGTATAGGAAGACTCATCCTCACAAAAACCCAGACAGAATTCGGACATTCGAAAGCATTTTCTCAAAGCTGAAGCATAGATACTTCGCCCGCCAACGCTCTCTCGGTCGATTACATATTATGATCACTATAGGTATATTGCATTGCATATTGTTATTAAAATATAAAATGTAAGTGAATTAACCGGTTGAGCCGGTGTGTACGGTGTAAGTTAACCGTGGTGTACTCACAATGTAATAAGTAAATCTGATAACCTTTAACCTAACTTTAGATTAAGACTTAATAACTAACCCCCTCTACCTGTATTCCCTTTAAATAATAATTAAAGATTTATGTTAACAAAAGTCACAGTCCCCGGAGTCCGTGGAGTGTAATTTTTAAATATAAAAAAAACCGGTTGAGCCATCATCCCTTTCATTTGGACATGTAGAGGTAGACCGTAGACATCAGTCTATATGGTCCGGAAGTAAAAGTACCTCACTGCACCACACAATTTAGGGGCTAATACATTTTTTATTTATTTAAGTAGTCATTCAGTGTCACGCATACGAGTAACATGCAACGACTATATTTGTGTTTGTTCCTGGGTGGTAATATCTATTTAAGTATGTATTTAAAAGTATATATGTATGTATATCAGTCTCTTGCCACCATAATACCAGTTTTGCTCAGTTTGGGGTTAGACGACCGTGTGTTCAAGTGTCCCGAATATTTATTTATTTTTATTTAAATCTTGAGAAAAGTTAATTCGGATAAACTCCGTCTAGGCAGCCCTGCGGGCAGTGAGGCGGGCGGCGCGCGGCATCGGCGCCCGCCTACCGCAACGCCGCTAAACGAGTTTCCGCAAACATTTTAATGAATAACACCTCCCCACCCACCCCAACCCACTCTCTCCCTCCCCCGGGATCCTGCAATGCGCTAATTAAACATTCGAGCTATATTGTTTAAGTTACTACGGCGTTGCTACAGAATTTCGCAGTCAGCTCTGCAGTTAATATGTCAGATGATTTTATAGAAATTTAATGTGAAACAGTTGATAACAGAATTATTAAGATACAAAGTACATGACTTACAATACTAATGCTGTTCATTAGCAAAGGTGCAAAAAATGTTATGCAGCATAAAAAGATTTTTTTCACGGGTTTTCGACTCAGTAAGCTCCTACTGCCCCAGCTTATAACTGTATAAAAACTGATATAAATAAGAAACATTGACATGTTTTATTGCAGTAACCAATTATTATTTACAAAAACAGGTTATTGTATTATATGCACCATGAATGTATTCTTTGTTCAGAAAAGAAAACAATTTTTGTGTCCAAAAACATCTTCAAAGTTTCTTCAATATGCTGTACAAAAGTTGCGCAATGTTATACAAAAACTTAACATAACAAAAAGTGCACCTCCATCCCCTTCCCACCTCTAGCTGTCATACTCAGCAATCAGCCTAATTAGTCCCTGAAAAAAAAAAAACAGCTCGGCATCGGCAGTCCAACAGCTCAATTAGTTAATTAATCTTTTTTTCCGCGTTAAAATAGCATTTATAAGCGAGGCGCAAACCGATGGGAAATGCCTCCCCACATCGCTGGCTAGGGCTGGCGATGAACTGTACAGGGCTTTTGTATCGATATTCAAGTATATCGATAGAAAAGACACTGCCTACAGGCTCTACGAAACTCTATTATTAGGCTGTTAGAGTTTCATAGAATCGAATTGAATTGTATCGATTAATTTTACACCAAAGAATAAAGAGTGCAGTTACTGAAGACATTAAAACAACAATTATCTAGTCAACGATAAAATATGCAAACTCAAGGAGGGGAAAGCCATAGTATTACTAAGCCATGTTATTACTAGTTAGCGTTAGTGTTAGCAGTTAGCTGTGCCATTAGCTACAAGTGCTAGAAGTTATATGCTACGTATTGTTGTGACGTCATAGAGCAAGATCGCTGATCGGTGAGCAGTATCTTCTAAAAAATAATATTAAGGTAAATTATCTACAATTAAGAATATTCTAAGAAAAGACATCAACGCGTTTCGCTTACAATAACATTTAATAACCAAGTTGTCTACTTTCGTATCTTATTTATTTATTAGCATAATGCATCGTTATACAGGGTTATATACTTAACGTACACTAAGCCAAAATAAAAAAGAACATTCTGAATAACTTTTTTTGTAGAACCAACCCTGAAATTGAAAATACGAAAACAGCTGCTCCATACATTTCGATGAGTTTCAATGACATTTTGATTTTCTTTAGAATTGATTTTATTTTATTTGATTTCGGTCTACAGTTTAATGACAGTTTTTGGCAGTGTAGAGTTAGACCATAGATAGCTATTCATTATTAGTACATTATAAAAATTGAGCTATTTAGCTGGAAGATATCGTTTTTTTAGTGATAAAGCTGGCCGTTGTTACACTATAGTTTAAGTTAGATTATTTTTCTTTGTATTGTTACTACTGGTGTGAGAATCAAGAGTTTTTCTATTTATTGAATCCACAATGATTTTTAAAACTTTCTGTCAAGTTGGCAACCCTAGATAAATATTACTATCAAATTACTTCAAAAATCACCTGCTAATTTATAACCAAGTTACAATACCAAAAAACTAATATCATCAATACCAACAATACAAAACCAATCCAATAATATCCATTATGTCCAGCAAATTAATGTTAAATTATAAATTAAGAAATATACGATGAGCAAAGTCTCGGTTCATTTCAGAAGACTAAACAATACAGGCAAGTTATGGTAAAACACTGACTAAAAAAACAACATGTAGAAACCTCTAGATAAAGTTAACAGTGTTGTCCACAGACTCACAATACAGCCCGCAGCCCTAATTAATGCTTTCAGCGACCGAACGCAGCCGCAGCCGGCTGATTAACTAGTGCTTATTAGATGTACGGGCTGGAGACTCAATCAGGTAATTGCAGCTACATTGATTAAAACCTACTAGCCTATCATCTATATATCGACATCTGTGTGTGTGTTTTTACAAAAAAAAATGACAAATTGTTTACAAAAGGAAGAAGAGGGTCTTACTTACTAATAGTATAAGCAGTACGTAAGACTTTTAGAAGTTGACTAAATTTGAAAAAAAGATCAACAAAATCGATCAAGTGTTAAATAATATTAGTGTACTTACTTATTAATATTCAGTTCTAAGTTGTAAAGCAAATAAATGTAAGTAGGTACTTTTAATATTGTAATTATTAGATCTAATTTTTTGAACAATAAAGTTATTTGTATTTGTAACTAGTCACTTGATCAATTTTGTATTGGCATAGGTACTTGTTTTTTTTAGGTTGTTGTTTTGTTTTAATTTCTCGAATTTATTTGTTTTTAAAAAGTGTTAAAAAAGTTGTTCACTTTGGTAGATACAAAACAGTATCCCTAAACACCTACACTCTTTTGTTACTCGTATACCTGGAATATACCTATTAGCCCCAGCGGTGGTACTCATGGTTAAAAAGTAGGTTGCGTGTTTTTCCAGAGTATATGCTGGTTATCTTCGTTCTAACTTCCATCCAAATCCATCCATCTGTTCGAGCGTGAAGAAGTGACAAACTGACACACATACTTACAAACTTGCGTTTTAAAAATATAAAAAGTAGGATAACAACTGGACGCTACCGTAGATTGCATGACATGCTATATTGTAAGGTTGTATCTAATGTTACAACAGGAGACTCTAATGGCCACTTGCACTAAGACAGTATAAGAATTGCCTAACTCCTAGCTTAACTAGTTTAAATTACTCCTGGCTAGCTTCTACCTTTCTTGCCTTTAGCCATTTCTGAGATGACTTAACTGTATGTCTCGGATAAGCAAATTTGTACTCGTATGTCGCTAGGAGTAGTTTAAAATAGTTATATAAGCAAGGGCTTTGGCAATTCTTTTTTATTTTTATTTAGTTTGGTTTTTTTAAGTCCAAACCTAATAATATGTTTTTTTACGTTAATAATATTCTTTAACATCATGAAATATTATAATGTAACCATAAAATGCATGTATTTATCATCCATTGAGAAGCCAAAATAAATAACTAATAAAAAAACAGTGCAAGTGGAAAAAAGCTTTTTAAATCGCCAAAACTATCTCTGTTTGCATTTGCCTATTTGTGTATTGTTTTTAATTTCTCAAACATCACTTTTTCTAAAACAAAAGACAACATCGCTTTATTAACAGTTCTTAGAATGTGCGCACTCAATGTCATCACAACACCCCGTTTTCAACATTCTTTGAAGACAAAAGATTTTTAACAATACCTACCTTCTAAACACGACTCGCATTAATCAAAATACGTTATGTATTCTCATTGCATGTAGGCGAGGAGGTGCTGTTACATTTAATTACTTCAGAGTTTTTTTTTCCACACATGTTTGTTAGGTATTACATGATTCGCTATGTCTTGTCTTGGAAAAATTGGGACCTTAAATAAAAAAATGGAAAAACACATTAATTGTACGCTGCGTTATACATTTTAAGTCGAAATGGCGTCCTTTTCTACTCGGCGCGCACTACTTAAACAGTTCTATATCCAGGTAGGAGGACCATCTTTTAGATTCGTCTTAGTATGGAATCAAATTAAAAAATTTTGAGCGTTCAAAAGCTTTAGACCTAATGAAATCATTGTCATCTTTATTTTATTTATTACTAGCTGTTACCCGCGATTTTGTTTACGTTTATTCAGAAAATAGTATGCAAAAACCTTTCTCGTTAACTGTAATTTGTTATCAAATTTCATCAAGGTCCGCTCAGCTGTTTAGCCGTGAAAAGCCTACAAACAGACAGACAGACAGAGTTACTTTCGATTTTATAATATTAGAAAGAAAGAATAAGAATATATATTATGTATTAGTATATATGTAGATGGTAATTTTTCTTTTAAAACTTTCACATGTAATAGTTTTTATTAAACTGACCCAGACGGCAGAAATATTAATGAATTAGTAATTTAACAATCCAGCATCCCCTCACCTACCACGAATGCGATATCAAAAGGCTTTAATACGGGGACGCGTCGCTTCCTTCCTTTGTCCGAGCTCATCCGTTTTGTTTTAACGCCCCTTTCAACTTGCTAGTGCGAAGGAGTTCTGCTTGGGGTGCGCATGGACAGGAATTATTTTAGGATAACAGACTAGCTTTGGGATGGGATAGTTGGGATTAAACTCTAAGATAGGAAAAAACGTCTTGACATTGTGAGATAACCCCCATCAGCCGGTCGATACCAAGACGCTGGGTTGTCGAGCGAACTGAAGGAGACAATTTAATACTGCTAACCATAATCTCATCTCCCAGCCTTTCTTCTTGTAAGGACGCTACTTCTGGTCCTGAGCATGGTCAGGGGCCTCATTGTGTAAGCTTGATGGCGAGGGTCATCGCGTGCCATCTCACTCGTGCTAATTTGCCATACGACCAATTGCAGCCCAATCCAGTGGTTCCAGCCGAACACGATTACGATCGCCACTACGCTTTACACGTAAAAAAAGCTGTATTTATCGAAATTGCCTTGATTGTTTTATTTATCAGTGTTGTATGTATGTAATATTAATTATATGTATATAGTGATATATGTATGTAATAATTAGTATATTTTATTAACTATAGGTATTTTAAGTACTAGAATGTATTATACTAGTATGATGTACTTTTATGTTAGTTTTATGTAAATAGTTTATGTAGGTGTATAGGTATAATACTCGATGTTTTGTTGTTTCTTTGTATCAATCTTATGTTTGTTTTAGTTATTTTTGCACACCCTGTCCCATACTCATTTGTCGTATCCTCTCCATCCTAAGGTTGCCTGGAAGAGATCGCTTTTAGTGATAAGGCCGCCAGTTGTTACACTATTTAATAAGTTTTATCATTATTTTCTCTTGTTGTTTTGTTATCTGTGGTGTGAACAATAAAGAGTTTATCTATACATCTATCTATCTACACAATGAAGCTCCTGGACAAGCACAGGGCTTGAAAGATTAGCGTAGTCACAAGTTACAAGAAGAAAGGCTATGAAATGTTTATGGTTAGCACGGCTGTACTGTCTCCTCCCCGCAGGCTCCTCAGTACCTTCAATTACATCACACTATTCACAATATCCTACTAATATTATAAACGCAAAAATTTGTGATATTAAGTGTATGTTTGTTACTTCTTCACGCTCAAACTGTTGGATCAATTTTGATAAAATTTGGCATAGCTGACATCCTGGATTAACACATAAATTAGCTTTTATCCCGAAAAGTGAAGTATTTCTGTAGAAATTTAAACTGCAGGTAACACTACGGGGCGCAACTAGTTTTTGCTTTAAAAAAATCTTAATTCATTTTAATGTTTACTAATGTGTTCAGCTCCACACTAACATGTCTTTGTTCAAAGTTGATATATTTATGATTAAGCAGCGCGTCCAAAGCCAACATTGTCTTTGCCAGGCTCTCTGTGGGCATCCGTCTTGCTTTCACGCCACTTCCCCCTTTCTTTGCGAGCGAGATTTTTTTAATTATGACGTTCTCCTTTTTGTCTCTGAAGCGTAGACTTGGCTGGCTGGTAGGGTGGGCTTTAGTTTAGTGAGAGGTTCTATTATTTTAATTTATTATTATAAAATAACTAACTACGCCTGCGGTGTTAGCCGAGGTTAAAGACTATGAGCTAGCCTATGAGCTATTCCAGACTGGAATCTATCTCTTTGCGTATTTCATTCAGATCCGGTCAGCCGTTCTGGCGTGATTGAGTTACAAACATCCATCCAAACTTTTCCATTTACAATATTAGTGTGATTTACATTCTTTCTAATATTTTAGGTAAGTTGTCTAAGAGCTTTTTGTGATATAAGGAAATCCTTTAAAGAGACCAGATTGTATTGCTGATATTGATTGGAGTACTGCTAATTGACATCTGCAATAACGAGGCAGCGTCATGTTACTGAAATAAATTGCTCTTTAAAGAATCTCATGTCGCTTATGCTCTTTCCTAAAAAAAGTAAACAGAACATCAATAGACACGTATATTTTATGATTATCAAACGTCAATGAATATCACAATAAAAAGTACAAGTAATTTTTAAAGTCGCAAAAAGCGCCGCTCGAATATTGAAGTGAAGCTACGGTGCGGCGGCGCTCACGGAAGTTCTGATTATGTAGAGGAATTAATTTTCAGACGCGACGAAACTGTACTGTAGTGCTGCTGGTGGGAGGGGGTGGGTAGGGGCTGGACAGGTACGGATCTCACTAACAATTTTCGTTATTATTATTCAATGAAACCTTTAACTAGAACAGTGCACTACAATGAAGGTGGTCTGACAAAGATCTTCCTACAGTGTCTGCGTATTAAAATCAATAAAAATATATTTTTAAATAAAATATCGGAATTTCAAAAACTTTGCCATGAAATTAAATTTGACCCAAAAAATTATGATCTGTAGTGAATACGGCGTGTCAACATGTCAAAGTCAAAGTCAAAAAGTTTTTATTCAATTGGGTATCAAAGATACACTTATGTATATCAAAGTTTTTCAATAGACTCGACCGCCTTGTTCGGAAAAAAAAGAGCCACTTCTCAGAAGAACAGGCAAGAAACTGACGTCGATCAGCATTCATAGAGGTAGTCAAACGTTGAAAATCGCTTAGAAAACAAAACGCTGGGCAAAGATGGCACAATCAGACATAAGTTCACAAATTTCCCATTTAATTGTTCAAAAGTTTACAACCTAATAATTTCTTACTCAACTGCATAGACATAGAGTAAAGACCCCTAATCGGTCAAAAATAATGATTCCAAAAAGAGTAAACCAAACCATTGAAAGTCAACCAATTCACTAGTCAGTCTTCGATGTCATCCAGTAGCGGTTACGTCTCCCCACTAACCAATAAATATGGTGAACTGTGTAGTCCGCTCATGCCGAAATTTCAGAATATCCAAAACAGTAAAAAAAGGCAACGTCACATATCATCCGTAAGTCTTAAATATATTTTTATGTGCTTTATAAAGCTAATAATTGTAATTAATTCTTAATGTCAACAGAGCAAAAAGTTGCTGAAAAAAGTGTTGCCACAAGAAATTTTTATATTTTCCCTTTAATTATCTTTAGGTTTCTTAAGGATCCAATTTAGGCGATCAGTGGACAAAAATAATTCGACAAAGTAAAAATGAAAATTAGTGAAAACTTCGTCGCCCCTATAACAATTTGCTCTGTGCACCTTCGCAAGAAAGAAATATACGTAACAGTGAAATATCGTGACAAGCAGGCGTCAGTTTTATTTTTATGTAAATGTAATGTTATTTTATTGCCGAAAAAATAACTTAAATGTATGATGTAAATAATGATAATGGGTAAATTTATGTGTAAATAAGATAAAATCAATAGTTAAAATCAATAGTAATCCCTTTACTATTGATTTTAACTCAAATTCGTACTCTTGATTTTTACTTAAATTCTTACCTTTTACCTACTCTGATTTTAGCTATGGTTTACATACAATCTATAATATTAGTTTGTAGAATAGTGTCATGAATGGATCTGGGTAAGGCTTTGTGTGTAGTTTAGGTCTGGCCTAAGCTGGCCTAATACTTTGTTTCCGGTCTTGTGATTTCTTTAAACTCTGATCGTTATATAATTTACCCAACTAAATCGGGTAACCTCTTTTAATGGCAAGTTCATCACGTATAGAAAAAAAGGTTTTATTAAGGTACCAAAATAAATTTGACACGTTTCGAAATCGTGTTTTGTATGAAGACTATCCTTCTGGATCTATGTAATAGAGCATATTCTGTGCTCAACTGTTTATTAAGTCTCTAAATTCAACCCTGTCTCCAGTGATGAAACAAAACTACGTCGTTCTGCACCTGAACGTAATAACAGCGCCGTGTAAATCAGTTTGCAACGGGGAGTCGGGAGCCGGGAGTCGGGAGTCGGGAGCTGGGAGTCGGGGAGCCACTTTCCACGAGAACTGCGAGTTCTAATGAATTTGCTGTGACAGCAGTCAAAGCGTAGATTGCGGCTTCAAATTAGTTTGGCAGGAACGCGATGTTTTTGTTGGTATTGTCATTTTGTTACTGCGACAGTTGTCTCTTATTTTTGGGATAAATAGTTGCAATATGACCACCTCGACTGCCTCGGTGGCTCAGTTGGTAGTGAACCTGCCTTCTGAGCTTGAGGGCGTGGGTTCGATTCCCACCTGGGACAAACATTTATGTGGTGAACATTTGTGTTTGTTCTATGTCTGGGTGTTATTATCTATTTAAGTATGTATTTAAATATATCTAAGTATGTATATCAGTCTCTGGCAGCCATAGTACAAGCTTTGCTTAGTTTGGGGTCAGGCAACCGTGTGTGACAATGTCCCGAATTTATTATTTATTATTATTAATGTAATTATCTTTATAACGTAAATTATTGTTGCTACTTACTTCGGTTTGAAATGAATTTAAGATCTGTTCAGCTGATTATAAATATTATTGGTTATTTACAAGCTCTGGAAACACTGGATTCCAGCGATTTAAATTAGTGGACGAACCACAGATCTGTGTAATTTTAGGTATGTGGTACGAACTATTCAAAATCGCTAAAATAGGGATATTTACTAATGGCAAGCGAAGCCATCGAATTGATCGTGGCTCCATCTTCTACCTAATGCTATCAACAAATAGTTGGAGATGATTAAATGGTCATGAACAACGCGTTTAACAAGCGAGGGGTGGCTTTGTGCCTCTACTGTTAATATGAAAACAATTCGTCCCTCGACGCCCGCGTGCAATGCACGACAAAATAAACAGAACCAATAATAATTTACATTAAAAAGTTTGTTGTAAATGTCTGTTTTAATGAAAACAAATTTCACCAAAACCTCCTCAGATTATTATTTGTTTCTCCTATTATTTGTTTATTCTTTTACTATGGAATTTACTCATTTCCATTCATTATTCTTACTGTGGGTGTTGTATAACACCTCTGCCCTCGGGGGAAAGTAGTGACGATTTTTTTTTATTCGTACTATTTTTGCCGTAATTTGCATCTTTCACGGTCTTTATTTCATTTTATTGTATGACTTGTTGTACCGTATTCTCTTCAGTATTGCTCTCTACAAAGAGCAAAGAAACATTTGTAAACGAAGAATTTCCTTGATACAAATTCACTTTTTTAGCTACACTTTTTGTGGTATGAATTAATGATGTTAAATACCCAAACATCACTTCGAGGATTTCAATATTAATACGCTTGGTGTGCCCCACCGATATAGCATCTAAGCAAACATTTTTTTTCAAGTCGATGGTGTGTGCCCTAACATTTTCCACGCACTATATAAGCCAAACGATCCCCAAAGACTATGCATATGCGCACAGCAATCAGGGATCGCGGCATTGTAGCCCAGATTAAAATTTAGGGTTCACCCGCTAATGGGATTGCACTTCTGTACGGAACCATCGGATCGTTTAGTGATGGCTATTATACGGGCTGTGTGTTATTTTAATCACATTTGAGTCAGGAGTCATTTCTGGGGTGGTGCGCTCTTATGCTTAAAATGATCGATATTGTTGTTAGTTTTTTAACCGGTTTAAAAAAATCCGAGGTTATAACGTAAAGTTTTTTTTTAAAATAAAATGAAACAACACAGTCAGATTTACTACTTAATTTTTTTTAAAATATCGACCATATCATAAGGAAATAAGCCATACAAAATAACTCTACTCTGACAACCGACGTTTAGTCACTTCCCCCTTAGCAATAAATATGCAATAAACGATGTATAGCCTCGGAATAGATTCACAGTCTTTTGTCTTTTTATAAATAAATAAATAATAAATAAATTCAGGACACTTTCACACACGGTCGCCTGACCCCAAACCCTGTATAGAGTAGAATAGTTTTACAGTGTTTTAATCTTTTTCTTACTTTTAATTTTTTTAAACTCGATATAAAAATTGACTGCCGTGGTGGCTCAGTTGGTAGTGAACCTGCCTTCTGAGCGTGGAGGCGTGGGTTCGATTCCCACCTAGGGCAAACATTCATGTGATGAACATTAGTGTTTGTTCTGTGTCTGGGTGTTAATCTCATACCTTTAAATGAGCAATTCTTGTATATATATATATATATAATTGGAATCTCGGAATCGGCTCCAACGATTTTCATACAAATTAGTATATAGGGGGTTTCGGGGGCGATAAATCGATCTAGCTAGGAATCATTTTTAGAAAATATCATTTTATTCGTGTTTTATCGATAATCAATCTCAACTGAAAAATATGACTCTTCCTGACATCTATTGGCGAATAATAATACTACTATTTTTTGTGAGCAACTAATTGCTTTAACGACACAACAGCAGATGGCGTTGTTAAGTAACACGAAGTCAATGAGTGTTTGCTTTGAGGTTAGACTAAAATCAATTGTTTATTATCCAAAAAACACAATTAAAAAATAAAAAAAAATACCGAGCAAAGCTCGGCCATCCAGGTACTATCTATTTAAGTATGTATATCAGTCTCTGGCAGCCATATACAAGCTTTGCTTAGTTTGGGGTCAGGCGACCGTGTGTGAAAGTGTCCTGAATTTATTTATTATTTATTTATTTATAAAAAGACAAAAGACTGTGAATCTATTCCGAGGCTATACATCGTTTATTGCATATTTATTCCAAAGGGAGAAGTGACCAAACGTCGTCGGTCGTCAGAGTAGAGTTAATTTTTATGGCTTATTTTATAAAACATATTATGTCGTATCATATTGTCATGCTTTTTCCCGAAAGGGCTGATAAAGGTGTAAGATACCCCCACTTCGACGGACTATATTCAGCCTCAAATATGATAGGGGGAGAACCTTTCGCCATACCGGGCTCCAGTTATATAGCATACTAGCCGTCCCCCGTGGTTAAAAAGTATCCTATGTGCTATTTTAGACTATAATCTATCTCTATGCCAAATTTCATCCAGATCCGTTCAGCCGTTCTGGTGTGAAAGATTTAAAAAACATCTATCTATCCATCCATCCATCCATTCTTACAAACTTTCGCGTTTATAATATTAGTAGGATAGGATGATAACATTAAACTACATAAGGTAATATTATATTTTAAACATAAATGATTCAACTGAAAGGTATCCAAAGATAGGAACCAGATGTTCACAATAGTAATCCACATCCAATCAGCGAATTCTCATTAAGGTCATGATATTCCCGAGCTGATTGAATCCGAGTCGATTGCTCGCGCCATTGTTGTTGGTATCGAGCAAAGTTGATTAAAAACTCTTATAGGCGAGCGTTTAGGTTATGATTATGATTGCATGGAGTTTTGTTGATGAGTAGATTGTAGGGCTATTTTTTTATGTAGAATAGGTCAGCGTTTGACCACCAACTCGCCTGATGTTAAGCGACGTTGTGGTCTATATAAGATGGAGCACGACGACCTATAAGGTATTTATTCACTCTAGAAGTTTTGTAGAGTGAAGAAGTACAAAGACGGCAGTTGAGTGAGACGCTACAAGAGCGCTACTGCTCAGACCCGTCTTCGGAACGGTTACACCGGACTACATCCCGAAACACGACTAGGTCATTTCACGACCTGGCTTGGTCCGGTGGGTGATAACTAGCCACGGACGAAGCCTTCCACCAGAGTTTGCTACCCGGTTAGCACTACCCGGGGACCACGCGTAGGGAATCAGAATAGAGTACACTCCTACGGACGTGGGTAGCTCAGCCCCCAAAATATTATTGTTTGCCTTGCATGGTATAATAATATTATTCGCCAGGTATACCATTCCGAGTTAAAAATGTTTTCGTGGGCAACACGTAGTGACGTCAATCGATGCTTAAGCAGGACCGAAACATATCGTTTACAAATAGTTCGAAAGAGATGATGACGATGATTAGTGACGTCATTACGTGTTGGCTCCGGGAATGCTAGACCTTGTTATTTTAGATGTGGAAGTTTCTAGAGAATTACGAGTATCCTTCATGTAGAGACTGTTACCCTTTTTAAATCAGAGCCAGAAAGTTAGTAGCCTGATGGATGGCCTGCCACAGTTTTACAATTAGTCTAAGAGGATAAACAACAAGATGATACGTTAGAATGTAATATGTCATCAAAATTAAGGTAGCGCCAAGTAAAGTTTTAAATAGGTACTTATTTCAAAAACCCTAAAAATGTTGATGGCTGCGGTCACGACTGGTAACTTAGAAGGATCATCTGACTCAGCAGTGAACCAATGAAAGAAAATAAGAGGCACATACTGTATTTATTCCTCTTTTCTTCTCGTTTGTTCGACAGTGTTCTGCGTGTACAAATCTACGTATATAATGTCAATGGAAATACTTTTACAAAAAAAAACATTATAGTAGACGGCCACGTTATTGAGTGGCATTAATAAGTACCTAACTAGTAAGTATTGTAAGGTAGGTAGAGGTACATAAGTACTTCTAATGTAGATACATAATGAATTGAAAACATAAAAGCATTAATTTCAGAACTCAACATTCCATTTGAAATGAAATCTCCCGGGGTTTGAATGGTTTCCATTCGGCGCGTTTAGCTGTATTCGTTCAATTCGATATTTTATATAATGTATTCAATATTCGATATTAATGTATTCAGCGCTGTTCGGGCCGCGATTTTCATTTTGTAATTTTTACAGAGTGCGCATTCGGTGCTGTAGGCGCTCAAACTTTGGGTGGACCATTTAAATTTCGTAATGAAATAATAATTTGTTCTTAGTTATCACCCTTTTTTAGTTAAGTTTTTATCTGTATCTGTATTCTGTGTGTTTTTTGCAACAAATAAATTATTGTATGTTGTCTAATGTCATTTATTTTTGCACCGTACGAAGGACCTAGCGTCTCGATTTTTAAAAGTATTTCCATCTAAATATTTAACTTACCTGACAGTAAGGCTATCCCTACAATTTGAGATATTTTCTGGTCTTTGTAAAGTCATTGGAGTAAAAGTGACCAACTCTCATCTCCCGCGTCAAGTATAGGGGGCCTCTGTTTGTTTTGTTTGCATGTTGAATAAACCTCAGCTAAAGTAAGTACATAAAACTTGAATAAATGTTAGGGCTAACAAACCCGACAACAGTTTTCTTTACGAACCTACTCTACGCACTACGCATCTTGATTGCGACAGCTTGATAACATCAAAAATTAAAATGAATAATAACAACGATATGTAAGGTAAATTATGAATTTAAATAAAAATAACAATAAATATACATCAGGCCAAAATATAAATTATTGGTTAGGTTACTAGTTGTGGTGGTGGTTTTTGGTTATTAGTACAGTAGTTGCAAATACCCATGGTACAATAATATACCTACTCCGCTAGGTATAGCAGTCCGAGTCAAAAATGGTCAAGCGATGCTTAAGCTTATTATATTAGATCGGCATAAGTCATTTACATCAAGTTCGACAGAGACGGATGACGGCGACGACTGACGTCATCACATCAGTGTTGGCTCCCGGAATTCTAGACCTTGTTTTTTTGGATCATGAAAGTACCTAAACTTTGATAGCCGCTGTGAGGCCCGCACGTAGATTGTTTGCTCCATATAATTTCATAGCGCGAGAGGGAGTGGGAGTAAAACGAGGGAGTACCTACTGAATACAAGCCGGAACAGTTAAAATATTATCTCAAACAAGCTCACAAAAGACGCCCGCCCACTCTCTCACTCACTCACTTAATATATCTCATTCATTTCGTATTCGATGTCTGTAACTTGGTCTTGCACAATGAGATTGTTCCTTTTAAATGAAAATCTGTATTGTGTTTTAGAAGCTCTTGTTTGTCTTGTTGAGTCTGTCTGATACAGATACGAAATATTTTTGTTACTTTTATAGGTTAGGTAAGTATAATACGGTTTTATCAAACAACTAGCGGCTTCGCACGGGTGGACATTTATTTTAAATAGGCACCTGCAACTATGTTGATGAAGAAAACCAGCTATTTTTTATTTATTTATTTAAACAAAATCCACAGCTTACAGCCACATGTTCATCACGCTTGACAAACATCTTAGCTCAAGCAATGGGGTAGGCTGAAAACCAGCTCTGAGTGGACCTCGTCTACTCATAACAGTGCTGAGCCTACTCCAATTGCCAAAACAATTTATTTAAATTTTTAAATTATACTCAGTTTAGGTGTAATGATATAAGTACTTTTCTTTAATGTGTTATTAACTCATAGGTTTTGGCAAAAAATACATTTTTATTTTTTAAACATTTTGGCATAAACGTACAGTAAATGCAGGACATTTTAAAATGTTAAACAGTAGTTACAGTGACATAACTACAATAGTTAAAGGATAGCTAACTTAATTACCTATGCTGTGGTAATCGGTACTTATTGTGAGAAAGTGCTGGGAATGGGAACATTATTCGGTTAGCAACGCTAAAAATGCATTCAAATATTTTTCTAGGTCGATTTGCCGTATTGAAATATTGTCGAACATTTTTTATTCCATCATCAATAGTTTTGGCAGCGCATGCGATGAAAGATATTTTATAGGCATTTTTTTTTACAGCTCGGGTAACATTATTATAGTTTTAGTAGAGATCCTTACTTTTTCTTGCAAAAAAATTGCCCATATTAATCAATGATAATGATGAACCGAAGTTCTGAACGTCCGAACGATCCAAAGACGGGTCTGAGCAGTAGCGCACTTGTAGCGCCTCACTCAACTGTCTTTGTACTTCTTCACTCTACAAAACTTCAAGGCTAGAGTGAAAAAGTACCTCATAGGTCGTCGTGCTCCATCTTAGACCACAACGTCGCTTAACATCAGGCGAGTTGGTGGTCAAACGCCGACCTATTCTACAAAATAAAAAATGAATGAATTTTTAAAATCAATCTAGTACTTTTTGAGCCAATTCGTCACAAACATACGTATATGCTTAGAGGAAGGCAAGCAACCCTGCTTGCCTTCCTCTTCAGCATAGTGTCAATCCTGCAGGCGTTTGGACCGAAATCCATTTAATTTTGCCCATTGTCTTTTCTTTCGGGGTTGTCAGTGAGTCAACAACACCGCTAGTGTTTCAGGTGCCATAGGCAGTGGATACCGTTAACCATCAAGCGAGCTATCTGCTTATTTACCACTCTTCTTATGAAAAAAAGAATTCAGGTTACCATTTTCCTTAAACCACAATTGCAACAATAAAACAAAAAACGGTGACAGCGCATTTTTCGCCTTTCCACCTTCCAAATGGTACTCCAATCTTTCAGAGGAATTAGGTGTGGTAACGACTGATTGTGAGACGGCGACAGGCCGTGACGTCATCAACTAATGCACTACACACGTAGCTGGCTGTTGAAGATGGAATGACTTACCTGATGGCATATTTAAAACTGGAAACGACAACATAGGCTTATAAAAACAGTAACCAACAGTACCTTCACTAGAATGTAGGTACTGTTGGATAGTAGCCGTCAAGAAATTAATCAGGTGCACTTGCCTTTGTAAATGTACGTGCACTATTATGTACTACAAGCTGCGCCCCGCGGTTTCACCCGCGGCTAAAAAGTATCCTAAGTGCTATTCTAAATTATAATCTATCTCTGTGCCAAATTTCATTCAGATCTGTTCAGCCTGGCGTGAAAGAGTAACAAACATCTATCCATCCATCCATTCTTACAGACTTTCGCATTTATAATAGTAGTAGGATTGACTATTTTTAGACTGCCCGCAAGAAGGAGGGTTTTGTTTTTCGAGTATTGTATGTATCTATTTAAGTATGTACATATGTCAGTATGTTATGTATGAGGTTTCTTTGGCACGGCCTACAGCCTAAACAGCTTCATGGATTTCGACATGTGAGGTGTCATTTGAATCGTCTTGATAGAGGAAGTGACATAGGGTACAACATTTTGCAGTTGGGTTTTTTGTTTTCCTTTTTTACAGTTATTGTGTAACTTTACTTGTTTTGCAAGTAAGGCGGGTCATCGGATGGGTCCCATCCCCCATGTCCTAGTCCTTTTGTGTAACTCAGACAACGTGTATGCAAAATTTCATGAAGACCGGCTGAGTAGTTAGGGCGTGAAAGCGTTAAAACAAACAAACAAACTCACTTTCACATTTATAATATTAGTTAGGATTAGGATTATGATAACTAGAACCAAAGACCTAAATAGTTGCAAATAACCATACTTACCTATATCGCTACTAAAGACTCGAAGTCTATACAAACTTCACCAGTTTCACCATCCTTATTTTAATAGTGAGCATGACTTCTCTTCCAGTGCCTTCTAATTCTTCATCCCCAAGCAGGTGCAACGCTGATTACTTCGCGACGACACGCACCTTTTAATTAACGGTGTCACCGCAGAGAGGTGGGTAGGGGGTAGATAATCTCGCGAATGAGAGAAAATGAGCTTTTGTTGAAGGTGTCATACAATGGGCCTTGGTGTATCATACAATGCAAATATACATGTCATGTATATTTACCTGGTTGTGGAAGCGTAGCGTCTACGCAACAATATGTATAAGTACAACGAGATTAATGTACTACGTACTAGAGGACCTGATCTAAGCAAAAAACGCTGCGCAACTTAATGAAGTGGGGGGCCTGCCCACAGTGGGCTGATCGCAGGTTTGCTGCAGCGTTGGCTACTGAATTGCTAATTTACTGCGCCGCACCGTACACAACCACACTGCACGCGTGTCAGAACCACACTAAGGCAAGGTGCAAGGATTTCAGTGCACTGGAGTGGACGCAAGTTTGTGTTAGGATTACAAAATCAAGTACGTACTACATATTATATTGATGTAAGTATAAAAACTTATGTGAAAAGAAATGTCACAAGTTCATTGTAATTGTATTCATTTCTTTTCTTACTCGAGTCCGAACCACTACGTAATTATTTTTAACTAGCTGCGCCCAGCGGTGTTACCCGCGGTTTAAAAAGTAGCCTATTTCCATTAAATTATGTTCTGGCGTGATTAATAAACAACGATGAATAGATGTATCTATCCATTCATCTAAACTTTCACATTGATAATATAATGTATGGATGTAATTGAAAAATCGTCCTGCGTTTGACCTCAAACTGCCTAATGTTAAATTAATCTTGGGGTAACATATTTATTTTGTTTGCTTACCATTTGTTTCCTTTGAGTTTGCTTATCAAAGCGCAGTGTCTAAAATAAATAGAAACGAACTCACAGCTGCTAACCTTTGGCGCGACCACCAAGAGCTTTAATTAAAGGATTGGCCGTTTTTTCCGGACCGACAAACCTGGAGATCCGGGCCGATACACCGGCTCCGGCAGACCGGATACATTTAACCGTACGTGATTAGCCGGATGAAACGTATCCGCGGTTTTTTTAGCCGCGGTACGACCACTCCGGAATTTTGACGTTCTCTTTTTTATTTTTTATTTTTACTGAGCTCTTTGAGCATGTGTGAAAGCAATGCTTTGATTGAACACTGAGCTAATGGCTTTTATAAAATTCTTGGAAATTTATTAGCTAAGTAGTACTAACTAATTGATCGCACGGTGGCTATTTATTTAGGGTCAACTGGGACAAATGAGTGGGGGCGATTGCGTCTTTCGAGAATTACTGACAAACCCTTCACAAATTAGGCAGCTAACGCCATCTTGTACAGATTATTGCAACTTAAGATAAAAAAGATGTAGGTAAAGTAAAGTAAAAATTTATTTAACATTGGATTAGATTTACATCAGATTAACAAGAAAAAAAAGACAAAAAGACGCTTAGATGTAATACACCTGAGTATTTGTGTAGCGAGCCCCAAACTCGGCTATGCCGGTCTGTTGGGGCCCATATTCTATATAGCGTCTAATTTGTGAAGTCAGGTTAGTCAGTAATTCTAGAAAGACGAAATTGCCCCACAGACGCATTTGCCCCTGAGTATAGATAGTCTACAAGACGTACTACATTTATTATAGATAGTCCATAGTATAGATAGTCCACAGACGCATTTGACCCTGAGTATGGATAGTCTACAAGACGTCCTACATTTATTAGATACACAACAACGCCCATTAAATATTGTTTCATAATAAACTGGTTACTTACCGCTAAAATTGCTCAGCTTGCAAAAAAACGCTGCAAAAAGAATATCAACATTTTGATTAAAATCTCGTTTTAAAAACAAAACTATGCCCAACAACCGAAAGCAGCCACTGAAACAAGTAATTAATGGACGTAAACAAAAAAAAAATACTGAACCCTTTTGTGTGTTATCTTGGAACGCTGGTATTGTGCGCTATAACAAACTGCATTCGAAATTAAAATTTTTCATTTTCCGCCCTCTCCGTCCTGCGTCCTAAAGCCTCAGATGCATTGGCGAGGAAGCTCGCGACTGCTATTAAGATTCAGTGCACTGCAAACTGAATTAACGAACCGTTAAGTTAACATTTCCCTTTAGTCGCTAAACTATGATACGTGCCAAATTATTTGCTAATATTACAGGTTTTCTGAAAATAAATATAGATTAATTGTAGTATTGAAGTTATTCTTTAAATCTTCCTTGGTCTTAAAACGTAGGTTATTTGTCACCTAAAGTAATACCTTCTATGTTAATAGCTATGGGTACTAATACATTTTTACATTGTTTTACAATGTTATGTTATCCTACTCCTACTTTATATTATAAACGCGAAAGTTTGTTAGAATGGATGGATGGATAGATGTTTGTTACACTTTCACACCAGAACGGCTGAACAGATCTGGATGAAATTTGGCACAGAGATAGATTATAGTCTAGAATAGCACATAGAATACTTTTTGACCGCGGGTGAAATCGCGGGGCGCAGCTAGTCTGTTTATTTTGATACATATAAAATATATATTTTGACATATATTTTACGTACTTACTATATTAAACTGGCGCAAACTTTGAACTCACTGTGGTGATTGGGACATGTTTGTCTTTCTCCGGATTAACCACCACTTAATCCTAAAATATTTGAGTAACCTTTAAAAAAAACTCCGGTAAAACCACGAGCTTGTTCGCCCGTGAATCGCCTGCATTAAGGATCACTTTTGATTATATTCTCTCCGCCGCAACGTAATTGGTATATTTCGTTGGCAACACAATGAGTGCACATTCATTCATTTTAGGCATTATAATTCTTCCCCATTTTTCTTTACAATGAATGATATGCTATGGTTGTTTATTAAAGATTTGTGTGGGCCATGTCTTTATTCACTTCAGATGAGCTTTTGAACTTTTCAGGTTACCTATCTTTGTATTTTGTTAAAAAATTAATTTGAATATTGTGATTAACTAAATAAATTCTTCATTGTTTGCATCAGAAATTCAAGCTATTGAAAATAGTAAGTAATACTTACTATTAAGCTCACTGATGTTAAGCAACGGACAACACGGTCAGTTCTAGGATGGGTAACCGCGGGTGGCATTTGCAACTGAGCGCTACCGTGGCTCGGATGACACGTTAAATTGTTTGGTTGTTTGTTCTATGACAACAATCGTCAAGTCATGTCAGAGGCTATCGGGCGGCCAAGAAACTCTGACATCAAGGTTAGCCACTCGGCCTATACGATCTTGCTTGCTTGCTTTTTAGTAAAAGTTCAAACTAGTAAGATATGTCGTCTTATTGTATTTAATGTTAATATTTCTAAATTTATATCCCATACCCTAAGGAAACCTTATACTATACGTGAAATCGCGGGATGTTTAAAATGTAAATAAACTTATCTAAATTTCGTAGGATACTCTCCTAATTTGATGCCGTTGAAAGAGATCAAAGATAAGTTCAAATTGGATTCAATTTAACAGCGATTTATAACATCACTAAGATAAAACGTTAATTTATTTTATTTGTCAAATCAAATCAAATTTCAAATTTATTTATTAAAAAGAAAAGTACATACAGACAGGTTTACCTTAAATAGGATTAACTAAATGAACTAGTACTGAAACTAAAGGTTGACATTGAGTCTGAAATTTAAAAAAAAGTGAGTAGATTTAATCATTCGTTATAAAAAAGGATAGAAATAAGAAACAGTAGTAATGTGTAGAATAAGTACCTACATAGTACTATAAATTAGTAGTGCGAGTACGAAAGTTCTAAAGAAGTATGCAAAAAAAATTATCAGGTTCATGTTTAACAAGAGAATGAGACACATTAAACTTCAAAAATCAAAAAATAACAATGTACTAGGTATATACTTGTCCGTGAATTGTAATTATCATTTCATAAAAAAACTTGTTTTAATTCTTCTTCTGGCTTCATTCTTGTTCTTCTGTACTCAAACAAGTTTTAAGGAAATGTTGTCTAATTCAATTGAAATCCAAATTCAAATCTAACCAACGAGTATTCGTACCTAAACCAGAACTAACTAAACACCTACCTACTCTGCTAATCCTAATTTCTCTATCCGTACAAAGGCAAGGCATAGGCATTGAAACGACGGCTTTTAATCAAGCACCGATGAATAGAACCTCGATTTGAATTGTGGTCGAGACGGCAGGTAACCTTGTTTCCAATCTGTTTGTTTAACGACATTGGTTACGATTCCGAAGTACGTTTCAACGGACAAGGCATATTACTACTGAGGAAGCTGTTAGAATCTCGATCATGATAGCTCTATCTCCTGGATATATCAACACGAGAGGTACATGTGACAGATGTCACTGCACACATGCAGAAGGAGGAGCTAACGCAGAAAACGACATTTGTTATATATATACTATGTAGCGAAAAGAAGAGATGACAAGGTGACAACTGCAGAACTGAGCATACCCCACCACGAGAGCTTACTTACGTTGTAAAAGCTTACTTATGCTCTAACGAGGTTCTTTGCGGGAGGGGGGGGGGGGGGTTGCTCTAGCCCAACCCCCCCCCCTGCAAAGTGTTTTTATTCATCTAAAAAAGGGTTTTTATTATCGAAAATCCATATCTATAGGTATTATATTGATAATTATCTGCGCGGGAGCAACCCGCGGTTACTCCCGCGATCCCACAGGAACCATCAAGTTTTTCGGGATAGAAAAGACCCTATGTCCTTTTCTGTACGTGTTTGCAAAATTTCATGATGATCATCTGTGTAGTTAGAGCGTGAAAGCGTAACAAACAAACAGATTCACTTTCGTTTTTATAATATTAGCTATATAGAGAAAGAGAATAAGATTCTAATAGCAACTTGCACTAAATATAAGAATTGCCTAATTCCTTGCTTAACTAGTTTTAAACTACTAGCGAAATCTTCGCTTATCGAGCACATACAGTTAAGGTTCTCCTAAGGAATTGCTTAAGGAACTAAAAAGAAAAATTGGTAGGAGCTAGCTAGGAGTAGATTAAACTAGTTAAGTAAGGTATTCGGCAATTATTATATTTAGGGCAAATGGCCGATAATGATTTAAAGTAACAAATTTTGGCAGATCACATCTTTAGCGTGGTTCTGATTTGGCGGGCGGAGGGATGGGCGGCAATTATTGAGCAAATGTAATAGCGGCATTGTGACAGAAGGCCGCGTCAGACGCGCCGGCGTTGATTAGTGGACACTAGTGCCGTGGAGTCGCTTCACAAACAACATAAAAAAGGAAAAACTGATTTAGCAAATAGTTGGTGACTACGTTGATGAAACTTTACGAGAAACAATAGAAAATCCATTAAATAAGTAAAAAAGATTTTCATCTAAGTTAATCTAGTTTTTCGAGCGAGTTAGCATTAGCGAAAGAAAAAGCTTCAGCATCGACAAAAAATCTTTCGTATGTCCGAATTCCGTCTGGATCTCTGTCCGAATCTCTATCTTCCTCTACAGGTTGCATTTTATTTTAAAATGGCGGAGATATGATTTTTTAAGGAAAATAAAACAAATCTCCAACATTTTGAAAAATTTCCAAAAACTAACTTTACCAAAGATCTGTATTATTATCCAACCTGCTCACAAAGTTTCACGAGAATCGGTTGAGGAATGCGGCCGGTAGATGAGGACAGACGTTGACTACAAGGTCTAGAGTTCACAGAGCTGTGCACTTGTAATATCAGTGTGAGTACTTCGACATAAATAGTCAAAGTAATTTAAATCTAAAAATGACTTTGACTATTTATGTCGAAGCATTTTAGAGTCATCACTTCATCCTAACTAATATTATAAATGCGAAAGTAAGTTTGTTCGTTTGTAACGCTTTCACGTCTCAACTACTCAACCTATCGTCTTGAAATTTTGCAAACACGTTGTCAGGGGTACAGAAAAGGACATAGGTACTTTTTATCCCGAAAAAAAATAACATTTAGGGTTTAAAAAACGCGCAGCTAGTAAGATATAATTTCATTTACCTAAGTAAATGAAATTATATCTATATAGGCTGCGCCTATTAGTCGCTGCGTAGATTAGTCTCTGGCGCTGTTTATTCAAATTGAAACCTGAAATATAATATTATATTATATAATTATGATGTGAAATGACTATGATATTATTGTCATTTTGTATCACCATAACATCTTCAATAGAAACTAGAATTACGCGAATACCTTAAATTAAAAACTTATTTACATTAATATTCGCTAATCCTTATGTTAAATGTTTTTTTTTGCTATGATCTTGCGTAGCAAACTTAGCTTTTTGTAGTATCGTAGCGTTTTCCTGCTACGGCGTAGCTCGCAGCTGTAGCACTTGAAAAAAAGCAAATACAATAAAATAACGTCAGTCTCCATTGTAATTTGAGTTCTTGATTATATTTGCGACGAGCTACGAACACGCCCCTTCCATCCCCTATTATACTGGACCCCCGTAACATAACGCCCTATCTCTACAGAGCTGACAATCAATTTTTGTACTTAATTCTTGAAACTTATAGTAGATTTTCTGTTGTCAAGTTATTTATTATGTAAGCACATAAATCTGTTCCGTTTCGATTTGCTTGTCTATAAAATAATACACTTTGAGCTTTGTCTGCGAATCATTGAAAAGCAAGTGATGTTTTGGCGTTGAATGAATTTAAGTAATTAATTAAAATACACTTTACTGTGATTGAAAAGTTTTTAAAGCGTTTTAAATCTTGATCTCTTTTATTAAATCTGATTGTAATCAATTTAAATTTTATTAAACCTTTTGGTAAGTACTCGAAAATTTCATGCTCTTTGTCTATACAGCATGTCACAAAAAACCCTCTTGAATAATTGAACGGCATGTAAACACACTTATAAGTATTCTTGCAAAAATCCCAAAAAAAAAGTGCACGTTAAAATTAGCAAGAGTTACGACCTGTTTAAGAACGCAAGAAAATAAGGAAATTTTACAGAAATATTAGCAAATCTGTATTTTATTCTAAGAAAGTAGCGGCACGACTCAAACAGTTTAGAAATAACACCTACGCGATTAGTATCTCATGTTATATCAATATTTAATTTAGAGTAGCATAATTGCAACCTCCAGTCGATATTGGATGCGCACCTCGCGAAAACAACAGAGTTTTTGTTAACACCTTGTATTTAGTATAGGCATAAGCGTAAAAACTCGAGCACTAGCTGGCAGTTCGCAAAAACAGCTTTTTCAAGGCTAGCCAGTTAACACAAAACGAATAACTATACGGTCAAATGATTAAATTAGTTGATTCCGAGGTCTGACACCCTTACTAATAATTAGTTTCTTCTTTCTTTTCGTTTCTAACCACATCGTGACATCGTCATTGAATACAAATTGAGCTGCGGTCAATCGCCCAGCCTATTAGTTTGGGGTCAGGCGACCGTGTGTAGAAGTGTCCCGAATTTATTTATTTATTAATAAAAAAATGCATACTTTTATTAACTAGGTACATTATTTAATTAAGAAGAGTATGTAACTACAAATACACACTGAGATACGAGCACATCCATATTTACCCAAATCGGCAGCTTTTATTGCAAACAACTGCAAAATAATGGCAACACAATGCTACTCGTGTTGCTAAGAGGTTCTATTGTTTAATGTTGCAATTAGCAGCGAATTCTGCGGATGGAAGAAGCTGACCAAGTCTTTCGTATCAAATAGCGCGACCGATTTAGTTTGATACTTCTTCTATCAGAAGCTACAAACAAAAGGATTATGCATATCAATTGCCGGCCTTATCGTTTTTAGGGATCACTTTCAAACGAGAAGGGCTAAAAAAGGGTGTATCGCTTTAGTTTTATGGTGCTTAACTAATTTTGATGTTTTATTCATTCTTACAGGAAAGAAGTACTGCCTATTGAGCTATTAATTAATTAAAAAAATAAAAACTTTACTAAAGTATCAAGACTTAACGCACTAGATACTTACGTCCTATTTCAAAATTTAGGCAAACATGCTGCTACTCCTCCGTATAGTCTGAATATGCACTAGTGCTGTCCTCTACCACTTGTCGATCGCCAAATCCATCGAAAATGAGAGAAAATACATTTTCTCAGTCAGATTTAATTAAATATCCACCTATAGGTAACACGTCCATTGTCTAAATAAGGAAAGTAGGTAAGGTAGGTTACAGAATGAATAATTTACACTGAAGCTACAGCCATAATAAAAAATTAAATTAGCGTTATAAAGTAGAAAATGGAAGAAAAACGTAAGAAAAATTGTGAAAATGAAAAATGCCTAAAAGTATAAAGTATTTAAAGTTTTAAGTGTTTTTAAGTTTTTAATAGTAAATTGCATTTTCTCTTACTTTAAAAATCTCTCTTTTTAAATCTTTTTTGAGTCGATACAAACGCAGCATAAAAATTTTCCCATCACTAGTCCTGCGGGCCGGACAGTGGCCGGTTGGGCACATTGTGTTCATATTTTAAAGCAACTGCCGAAACAATGTTCAATTTAGCAATCACTGGGCTGCCGTTGTTGTTTCTTCAACGTACGGGACTTCTGTCAGGGCTGATCACTTTAGAAATAGGAAATGTTTTTTCAGTAGAACTTTTTTTGGTGTAAAAAGTAGGTTCACACTATAGCTCGTTAAACATAGAGGTTGATTCGCGGATAGCCATTGTTTTTGCTTCCCCGTCCAGAGGAATTTGACGTCGCACGTCTTGTGCATTTGTCAGTGTCAGGTAATACAGATTTTTACAGATGATGGAGTGACGATGATGATAATGAATCTCTCCCTTTTCCCCATTTCCATTCTCTGTTCTCCCATGTAGAGAACACGAAAAGTCAAGTTTCGCAATGTTCATCATTTGTGTCATTTGCCCACACTCGTGCACGATAAAGGTTAAATAAAAATGTACACTTTACCATTCGTAAAATCACAAGATTTAGAAAATAATGCAAAATTACGACAACACTTTTTCAGTTCCCACCAAAAACCCCGGGAAAGTCATCAAGATGACATTTATAAAACTATAAAACTTAGATACTTGTGACTTTTTTTTACTATAAAAATGTCATCTTGATAGCTTTCCCGCGAATCTCAAGCTATGTGTAACAAACTAAGTATACAAAAAGTATCTAGACTTTCGACTGTTTTGGAACTTAACAGAAGCCTAGCAATTTTACTAAGGATTTTATTTTTCTTTTAATGACAATTCTTTTCTTGGATATGGGCTGATACATGAGTTATTTACATGAAAAAAAATGGCTTTACACCTAATTATTCAATGTTTTGATGTGTTAACCGTGGTTAGTCCATTGTTCCGATATTAGGCCTGTCCATTCACTCAGCCCTACTCCCAAAATATGTATTTCACGTTTACCTCCACTCCATTGTTTACGCCAAAAAAGTTTTCCCATTTTTCCATTGTGATGCTCCTTTGTTTTATGCGATACGGCTTTGGATGGTCGTTACGGAAATTGGGAAGGAGTTTGTCCGTGATGACGGTTTTTGTGTGTCATGTACACAGAGTAGCGAGGATAGCCTGGTTGGAGAAGGCTCGCCTCTCAAGCCAGAGGGAGCGGGTTCGATCCTAGCCGACGGCGCGCACGAATCTGTTCATTGTGTGAACCTATGTGCGTATTTTAATGTCATCTGCTACATAACCGGAGCCCGGTGTATGACAATCGGCTGACTCCCTGTCACATTTGGGGCTGAATATCGTCCAGCGAAGTGTGGGTGTTGTCACACTTCGCCGGACGATATTCAGTCCCAAATGTGACAGGTGGCGAGCCTGTCGCCATACACCGGGCTCCAGTCATGTACCAGATGAGATACAATACGCACATATGTATGCTCACACAATGAACAAATTGGTGCGTGCCGTCGGCTGGGTTCGAACCCGCTCCCTCTGGCTTGAGACGCGTGCCTTCTCCCAACTAGACCGATAAACCAAACATACATAAGAAACAATAATCTAATTAAGCTAATAAAACAGTAAAAAGTGAAAACTGACGTGGTTTTCACACATTATGATTTAAAACACGGGAAATTACTCACGTACGATTCAGTCGATTATTCCGACTATAGTTTCAACCGCATTCGGCGGTCTTCATCAGGGCGAGTGCGCGCGCGCGGCTGCGTCTCGCATAGCACTGCGGGCCGCCGCGCGGCGCGCACGTGATGACAGTTGCTCGGGTACGAGGGTGGGGGCGCGTAGAGTAGTGTTTTGCGCCGGCGCA
The DNA here is from genome assembly GCA_911728515.1 of Peribatodes rhomboidaria. Classification (NCBI taxonomy): domain Eukaryota; kingdom Metazoa; phylum Arthropoda; class Insecta; order Lepidoptera; family Geometridae; genus Peribatodes; species Peribatodes rhomboidaria. The sequence goes on along the minus strand of OU452179.1, from coordinate 11,228,977 downwards.
CTCTGGAGCTCTTCCTCACCAGAATCTTCCTGTGTGTCAGGAATATCCCAGCACACAGAGCTCACTACGTCGCCACCAGTCTCACGGGCACCACCGCGGACACCATGAAGACACGGTCTCCAGGTCGGTGGCAGGGTCCATCCTCCATCTCTATTAAATGTTGGGCGTCTACTAATTTCGATGGCTTCCCTGACTTTCCGCGGCACAAAAAATTTTTCCCTTGCCAGCACTGTCGCTCTATCGAATCTAATGTAGTGACGCATGTCGGAGCCTAGAGAATGTTCCGCCACCGCGGAGCCGTTGGTGTCTAGTTTTTTCATGGATCGTATATGCTCCGTGAGCCTCGTGGAAACGTTCCTTTTTGTTTCGCCGACGTAACACTTGCCGCAATCGCACGGGATCATATAGACACCGGGAACCCCCAAAGGGTCTCTGTCTTTAGGAGAACGGAGCAGCTGTCTTATTTGGGCTAAGGGACGGAAGATCGTCTTGATGCTGTAACTCCGGCGTAACAAGTTTCCAATACTGTCCGTTAATCCCTTAACGTATGGCAAATACGCTACTGCTCTCTCCACCGATGTCCGACGTTTCCCGGTCGCCGCGTTTAACCGACTGAATCGTACGTGAGTAATTTCCCGTGTTTTAAATCATAATGAGTAAAAAGTGACTTGACAAACGCAACCTATTCAGAACCCTTGCGATCTTTTCTCACCCTCACAGATTACTACGTAACTGGCATCTCCGTCGTGTCATCTCCGAAGCGTGACGTCATCAACTAATGCACTACCGCGACCTCATCAAGCAGGTGTGTGCCATACTTTAGGTAAGGCCACAACTTCGACGTGCTCAGCGTGGAGAATTGCGGACCTTACCTACTTTGTCAAATAAGTATGCAATAAAATTATTAGCGTATCACAGTTCCTTTAGAGATGATACTTTTGTAGTAATTAGGATTATTAATTATTTTATTATTAAATATAATATGGATTTAAGATTTAGTCTTAAAAGGTCAAAAAGAACCCTTGTGGCGAAGGTTTGTTGTACGCGTGATTGTAGTTGTATCTTATTAATAGGATATGATGTGTGTCCCAATTTCTCAGCCTCTTAATCCTACTATCCTACTAATATTATAAACGCGAAAGTTTGTATGTATGGATGGATGGATGTATGGATGTTTGTTACTCTTTCACGCCAGAACGGCTGAACAGATCTGGATGAAATTTGGCACAGAGATAGATTATAGTCTAGAATAGCACATAGGATACTTTTTAACCGCGGGTGAAACCGCTGGGCGCAGCTAGTATTTTAATAAAATAAGCACTTTATAGCTGAAACTTTAAAAGAAAAACCTACTTAGTAAAATTGGTGTAAAAATTGAGTGGAACCAAATATTATACCGAAAACGGAAGGTACATATAGTTTTCAACGTTTTCTGACTACACCGAAACTCTTGAATTTCTAGACAGAAAACCGCAAAACGCTGCGCTCTTCAAAACTCCCCGCCTTAAATTCACCTTGCCTACCGCGAAATAATTACTGGCTGGAAAAGATGGCAGCCTTCTCATTATTTAAGATCGTAGACAATGTGGTGTTACAGCACACGTGTGCTATGCGGGAGATGCGCATTTCTTTACATGATGAGGAAAGCCGGTAGAGCTATTATTTTGCGAAAGTAGTGTTGATTTTAGAACAGCTATTGTTTAGACTAGGGATGGTTTGGTATTCTTTGCTTGGCACTGGATTTTTTTCAGCTCGGCGTAGATAAAGCAGCTAGCTAGACTAGAGTTTTGAAGGTAGATATTTTTTTCTTTTAGAGTTACAAAGAGTTTATTGAGTAGACATGAAACAAAACACAAAAGCAACCTAAAGTAAAACCATCCGTTTCTTGCCGCCACTATTTGCGCTGGTGGTGTTCAAATGCTGGATGTGAATTTCAACGAGTTGCCGCACAAGATTGGTCGTGTCCACGTTCGTGTGTACAATCAATTCGAAGATTTTCAACTGTTCCAGAGCCTTCCATTCGTCTCTATGTTTCACAGCAACATTGAATAACTCATTCAAGACGTCTCTAGCCTTCTTTATCATGCTGAGAATAAAGCCTATTTTGTAAGGCGCTTGCTCTCTGTGCATTCTTTTCAAGATCTGAATGGACTTAATTTTCCTGTCAGTGTCGTGGACAGTTTGGTGGACGAGGGTTGAGATTTTTTTCTTTAAGTCTAAGTCATTTTCATCCTCAATAAGAGCATCAGGTTGGTAATCGCTTTGTCTGAATAAATACTCCCTCGCGTGTTTTGGGTCATTCCTCACCAAAGGGTATGGTTGCTGCATCTGTCGACGTTGTACGATGCCATGTGACTCTTTTGAGTCTTGTTTGTCAGAATTATCATCGCTGGTAGGCTGGTTAGATGGAAGATCGATTAAATAGATTCCGAAACAGTTCTGTGTCAGTAGATACGCTGTAACAAGTGTTAAATTAATTTAAAAAAAAAAAACAGTTCACCCGACTGCAAATTGTAGTCTTTAATCCGGATACAACAACGAAATTAACGGCGCTTGGCAATACGAAGTAGGTCAAGCTGGATCAAATAATAAAAACAGATAAAAATGGACACATGCTGATAAGTAGGTATGTTTATTTCACCTGGCAAACGTTACCCTCTTTTTGGTACAGTCCGGTAAATAAGACGATGGTTAGTACTGGCCTAAATTTACTTACAAATGATAACGGTTAGAATCCACATTTTTTCATTATTTTATTCTGCTGTTGCTCGATCGTCTCATACATTTGATTAGGTAGGTTAAATAAGCACATTAATGTGCTTGATAATGTTCATTCATTTAATTTTCATCAACCACGTTTATGAGCTAATAAAACTGAATGAATTAATATTTGTAACATTATTAAAATAGGTGCTTATTCTAGAACTTGTAACGTTCAAGAGCTCTTTACGAAATCTTTTTTTTGCTTTTTGTTGCGTTTTTGGTTTGGTTTAAAAAGTGATTTAATTTTAAACGGAGTCATTTAAGGATGTCTTTATATGTTTATTGTATATCTAATAAAAGCTATGGGCTAAATTTTAAGCCACATATAGTGTGACTGTGACATAGCTCAGTCTCTTTAGACATTTATCCTTTGGTCCCGGTAGCATCAACCAAACCCTTAGATTAGACCGTCTAACCCTTAGGTCTAACCAAACCAAACCCTATAAACTAAAATCCCTGTTTAACGTAGGTTTCTACTTTAGACGTGCAACCTTAAACCTTTTTTCATAAGTAGGTAAATAGCTAACTGTCACGTATTTTTTTCTATTTGTCATTTAAAATCAATCCCTAATCAAGTCCAACTCCAAAAAAACAATCAAGTCCAAAATCAAGTCTTGATCACATCAAAAAGTGGTGTTCGTGGTTCGAGCTTGGTTCGAGCTCTATGTTTAAGCGCAGTTAATATTTTCGATAGCTGAAAATAGTTAAAATTACTGTGTCAATGTTATTAACACTCGCGAAATTCCCCTTGAAAATACTCCTTAAATCATGTTCTCTAACATCCGTGAAGTATTGCCACGGAGTTTTCGGTATAAAAGACTTGATGCAGCAAGAAAAGGTGAATCTTATTTTCAATATCTTGTAGCCATTTCAAAGTCTCTATAGTATAGACATTTATTATTCTAAAAGACTCACATATTAGTCAAAGTACCAATAGGGTCAACTGAGGCAAATGCGTCAGTGGGGCATTGAGTCTTTCGAGAATTACTGACAAACCCTTCGCGTCCTCTTATTGCGATGTTAGGTGCAGTCGCTGAGTCCGCTGACACTGGCCGACCGCAAATCGTATCGCCATATATCGCCGCGCATTCATGGTCACGCAGCGTCGTCGGCTAAACTAGACAATCATCGCAATAAGATGTTGGTTGGCTCTAAAGATTTGAACTATCGAAAAACGAATTCGAAGTATGAACCCATTGATATATTTAATAAATAGCTGTGCCCCGCGGTTTTACCCGCATTCAAAAAGTATTTTATGTGCTATTCTAGACTATAATCTATCTCTGCGCCAAATTTCATCCAGATCTGTTCAGCCGTTCTGGCGTAAAAGAGTAACAAACATCCATCCATCAATCCATTCTTACAAACTTTTGCGTTTATAATATTAGTAGGATAGTAGCTACTATCCTACTAATATTATCATAAAAATCCTAGGATATTTGATTGAGGTCGTGATCACCATCCATCAACAATTAGCAACTAGAGCACCGTGTACTTAATTGTTGTCTGTAATTCAGACGCAGTTCAGTCTGAGCCCGGTGACGGCGGAAGAGCACGGGATAGCGATGAATATCATCAAGCAGCACTACCTGACCGAGCACGTGCTGGTACAGTCCAGGAAAATGGACTTAAGTAACGACCGCGCGCTCGATGAGTATTTAGTCAATCTGATGAAGCAAGGTATGTATCATTACCATTTGCCTATATCTCCCATCCACATGCCCTTCAGTTTCTTGCCTTTTCTGGGTAGTGGTTTTTTTCCGAACAAGGCGGTAGAGTCATTTTTATAACTTTGACTATCATATTATTTCTGACGATACCCAATTGAATACACATTCGATTTCATTTTACCTCAAAAACTTTGGACTAGTCCACAGAACAGATATTTAGATCCTGAATCCTGGATATCTGTTCTGTGGACTAGTCCATGTAGGGTACGCTATTTGTAATCTTTCGAGTAGGTAGACCTAGGTATGTATGTACAATAGGTGGCTTTTCGCTTACTTCCGAAGAGCCAAAAATCCAGTTTTGTACATTGAATTGAATTTTTAATAAATTCAAAACTAACCAAACCCATTTTGCTACTCCAAAAAAACTTAATAAACACCCTTTTAACTGTCTTAATTTTTTTATTTATTATTATGTTACCTTGGTCAGTACAGTCAATAGTAGTAGACAATATGATAGATTCAAAAAGGTCTAAACAAAAAAAAACTCTTATCCCATCTGCTATACAGGTAACTCATTGTATGCGACAGCTGACCACGGCTCCATAGCAGGACTCAGTGTCAGCTACGCCAGCAGTCCTGTGGACCCCAAAAGCTTGAGGAATTTCGCTTTTTATAGACAGGTGGGTAAGAACTCCAGGCATGCATAACTTACTAACTTTACATAACTACCATGAAATCTTATTGTCATGATAGTTACGTTGTTTCCGACGCTGCGCGACCATGGACCTTATTGCACGGCGATACGAATCGCGGTCGCGCAGCGTCGAAAACAAAACGGTTTTTTTTTAATGTAGAATAGGTCGTCATTTGACCACCAACTCGCCTGATGTTAAGCGACGATCTGGTCTAAAATGGAGCACGACGACCTATAAGGTACTTATTCACTCTAGCCTTGAAGTTTTGTAGAGTGAAGAATTACAAAGACGGCAGTTGAGTGAGGCGCTACAAGTGCGCTACTGCTCAGACTCGTCTTCGGAACGGTTACACCGGACTACATCCCGAAACACGACTAGGTCGTTTCACGGCATGGCTTGGTCCAGTGGGTGGTAACTAGCCACGACCGAAGCCTCCCACCAGAGTTTGGCTACCCGGTTAGCACTACCCGGGGACCACGTGTAAGGAATCAGAATAGAGTACACTCCTACGGACGTGGGTAGTTCAGCCCCCCAAACAATAATGGCAATAAGATGTCGTAGGCCCCCTGGGACTTCTTCTATTTCTATTTGAGATTCACATCTCACCATTTTGCGTCCTTGTTGCTCTAGTTTGAAACGTCATAGGTGTGAGAGTGACCAAGATAAAATCTCATCTCATCTCATGCGCAGGAATAGCCCCCCTGGTCTTATGAAATAAAATGTATCAAGACTAAGTAGGTAGGTAAGTCTATTAAGATCTAAAATAAAATGTTCTATTTGTTCACACTATTTCAGGATCCTAACACGAAGGATTTTCTAAATTTCGCGGCGAAACTACAAGAGACTCCAAACCTTTGGGATGTTTACAAACAACCAAAAGTTTTTGAGGCAAGTATAATAATCCAAGTTAGTAAGTAAAAGTGAAGTTTCTAATCTTTCAATAGATCGCAGAACCAGAAAGTATATGGTCGCTGGAAATTTTTAATACTAAGTTCTTCCTTACAACGCCGATTTTGAACTCGGTACCTAACTTAAATTAGTCCAATTTTGAACCGAGCCGATTTTTAACCCGACGCAAAAACGACCGTGTATTAAAAGTTTGACGTGTCGGTGTGTGTGTGCGCGTGTGTGTGTCTGTGGCATGGCATCGTAGCTCCCGGACGGATAACCCGATTCGTACAACACCCACACTTCGCCGGACGATATTCAGTCCCAAATGTGACAGGGGCGAGCCTGCCGCCATACACAAAGCTCCAGTCATGTAGCAGATGACATAAAGTACGCACATATGGTGCCTTCGCACCAAATTGTTCATTGTGTGAACATTATGCTTGACAATAACTTCATTTTAAAAAGTTGTTTTACCTAATTATTTCTAACAAGTGTTAGAACGCGTACCTACCTAAATACGTGTTTTTTATGGTACAGATTAAAATGATAGCAGTATTGCCGGAGTACAGAAGACAAGGCTTGGCCACTTCACTTGTCGAAAAATCGAAGGAGCAGGCATTTAACCAGGACTGCAAGGTTATACGGATGGACTGCATCAACCCTCATGAGTGAGTAATAGCTTTAGTTTTTTATGCCAAACAAGCTTATGGTAAGCGATTACCGTCGCCTATGGATGATGGATGGATGATGATGCAGTCCAAGCCGATTTCGGCTAGGGCGACCAATTGCTGTTGCTGAGAGGCTACTGATTGTGCGTCCTCACATGGCTGGTGTATCCAATTTTTGCAGTAAATGTACCAGAACAGAAGCAACATGTGAGGACGTTATAAATCAGGGCATATTCTGAGCATAGGAAGCGCTGAGAAATATCCGAATGAAAATATTTTATAACAGTCACTACAGAGTAAAAAGTAGCATTGTGTGCGTCATCTCTTTACGCTCCGCCATCCAACATTACGTGTATCGGAGTTACGTTGGTGGTACATGTTACGTTATTTTCGATTACGTACGATTCGTAAGATCCGTCTTGTTGATTAAATATTAGGTCCTTACGTATGAAATCAGCGTTTTGTCGTACTGATCAATTTGATCTGAAATATCTCCTCTTTGGTTAAGAATTCGAAATTCAAATTAATAAATTCATTTAGCTGGTTTTTTTTTCTTTGGAATACAGTCATTCATTTGTTATTTTCCTCATTATTTTTTCTTTGGCGTCGCTTATTACTGCGCAATGGAAAACATGAAATATCGGTATTTTTACGAGTACGAGTTCTACCGTGGCACCAGTGCTGCAGAAACAGCTCGAAGAATTAATGATGTGTACGGCGCTGGTGTCGCTAAAGACAGCATGGTACGTTTTTGGTTTCAACGTTTTCGTTCTGGAAATTTCGACCTTAAGAACCAACCCCGTGGACGGCCGGAGATCAAAGTGAAAAACGAAGAATTAAAGGCTATTGTGGAAGCGGATCCATCACAAAGCACTTCAAAGATAGCAGCAGGCATCGGGGTAAGTGACAAAACTGTATTAATCCACTTGAAGCAAATCGGGAAAGTAAAAAAACTCGAACGATGGGTACCTCATGAATTGAGTAATTCGAACTTGCAAACACGGGTCGCCTGCTGTGTTACTTTGCTCAACCGACACAATAATGAAGGGATTTTAAATCGAATCTAATGATTTTGATGATTTGTGATGAAAAGTGGATATTGTATGATAATCGAAAGCGCTCATCGCAATGGCTGAACCCTGGAGACCCAGCCAAATCCTGCCCTAAACGAAAATTGACTCAGAAAAAGTTACTTGTAAGTGTTTGGTGGACTAGCGCCGGTGTCGTTCACTACAGCTTTCTTAAATCTGGCCAAACGATTACGGCAGATATCTATTGTCAGCAACTGCAAACCATGAAGGAAGAACTAGCTGTTAAACAACCGAGATTGGTCAATCGCTCTAGGCCACTGCTGCTTCACGACAACGCAAGACCACACACTGCACAACAAACAACCACTAAGTTAGCTGAGCTACAATTGGAATGTCTGCGACATCCACCGTACTCCCCGGACCTTGCTCCAACAGATTACCATTTCTTACGGAATTTGGACAACTTCTTACAAGGAAAAAAATTCCACTCCGATGCAGCAGTCCAAACCGCCTTCAAAGAGTTTGTTGATTCTCGCCCCCATGGTTTTTATAGTAAAGGGATCAATTAACTACCCATAAGATGGCAAAAGTGCATAGATAACAACGGTGCATACTTTGATTAATTAAATATATTTTACAAAATAAAATCGACTTTTTATTCCTCCCGTAGAAAACGCCAATTTCATACGTAAGGACCTAATATTTAGCGGTAGGTTTTTGAAGTATGCAAGAGTTCTATACCACATCAAAAGTTTTGAACTATTTAACCACCTTGTATATTATTATTGTTTTTACTTGTTAACATGGTGGATATCTTGCAAGTTTTAAAGTAGGTACGCAACCATTTCCAAATCATTGGAGTAAAGTAGTTGGGCAATAGTGCATAGATGCTACAGAGGTTCGGGTGGTTTAAGGTTGGTCCTAACTAAGCAAGCTATGAGCGTCTGACTGTTTAGCTCCAGTTAGCCACTCCTATATATTATGTATATTTAGGTGTCCGAACAGCGCGTACTATAGACATTTTGCAGCGCGTATCGCTTGCTGACTCATTCAGTGAGCAGCCGATTCGCATTTTGTTTGCTACAGTTCGCGGCTTACTCTACATTGAGTTTGCCCAACACGCGAGACAGAGTCAGACAGCAGACAGTCAGCCAATCAGTTTGCTTAGTCAGGACAATGACATTGCACAGAATGTACTCATATCCGACACGTTAAAGTATGATTCCGAACTCTCCTGCATGCAGCTGTGCTGCAATTGTGGTGCTGCGCAGCAGTGCTGCCTGCCGTGCTAATTCCGAGTAGGGCGGCAGTATTACGCTATTCGTAGTGATGTGCTGTTGTGTATTAATTCATTTGCTTTGAGTTGACAAGATGTCGATTGATGACCAACAAAAGAGCAATTAATCATTTTCACTAGGTATGATCTCTGCGGCGGCAGACGCGTCACGCGACACTACTGGTATGTCGCAGCGGTGGGGCGCCACAGTGCTGCCGCTGCATTGTCGCCGCGACATTGCTGCGTAGCTGGGAATATATTCTCATACAAACTTGTAGACTATTTGGAGATCAGTAGCAGATGCAGCAGCACTCAGCAGCAGCGGAGTTCGGAATGATACCTTTATTTTCACGTCACGGCACTGTCTTTTAACTTGAAAGATCTGATTAGATGTCTTTTCGCTTCCTCTGCAGCTACAAGATAGCCGAGCGCTGCTCGCTGCAGTGCATCGTGAAGTTTCCCTTGCATAAGGTGCGCGGCGACAACGCGCCATTCATCAACCAACGCTCGGAGTTCAACAGATGCGTCAGAGTTTACGTGGACTTACTCGGGTACGAGGGTGAGCGGGACAGGGAGCAGATCAAACAAAGACAGAGAGAGCTCGAGAATCTTATTGAATAGTGTTCTATAAAATGTAACAGTTTGTGGTGTTTTTTTTTATTTACCTCTTATTTATTTATTTAATAAAATAATTTCCCAAATATCTGTTTTTAATCTTCTCGTTCTGTTGACCTATCTATGTGTGATATGAATCAGATGAATTGGCGTTTAGGAGAAAGGGTGGGGCGCAGCTTCGTAGATTGAAAACAGCCCGCGGCGAAAAGCAACAAATTGCAAAGAAATGCCATTAAATAATCAATCATTAAAATATGCCTACATTCTATGAAAAATGACCGTGTTTACATTCTATGAAAAACACACACATTATGATTTTATGATACGGTTACTATAGTCGGCGACTTAATCGTAGGTGAGTAATTCTCGTATCAGAAAATCGTAATTTGTTAACATAGTTTGACAATCAAATCGACTTAACTTTGCGCCCTTGGGGTCCAAGCGCATGGTTGCTCTTCAATGAGCTGTCAAAGCGGCTGATAGAGCGAACATACGATCATAGGGCTGGTCCTTATATCGATCAGAGAATTATTATCATTGCTATTCAACGAGGTAACGTTGCTAGCCTTTTGGATACTTTACCTGCGGATACTGACTTGAGCTCTGTTTATCTATACTTACTAATATTATAAAGAGGAAAAAGATTTGTATGTAAGTATGTTTGTAACGAATTAACTCAGACACTACTGCGGAGATTTGAAATTTTCATCTCACCTTTTTTCGTCCTTGTTGCTCTCGCTTGAAACGTCGTAGGTATGAGAGTAACCAAGATAAAATCTCGTCTCATCATCTCAGGCGCAGGAATAGCCCCCCTGGTCCGATTTCAAAAATTCTTTCACTATTTGAAAGCTACATTATTCCTGATTGACATAGGCTAACACGTAAGCCGCGGGCAAAACAGCTAGTTACATATTTGTAATTTGTTAGTCATATTAGGTTTATTTTAGGCTTTCAAAACGGAACACTAGCGTGACACTAGGATGACCTTTTAATTGTATAGGTATTTTTATGAATTCAAGTACCTATGAACAAATACATACCTAGCATTTAATCTTATCTTTCCTAAGCTGTCAAACAACTGCATCGAGTTTATAGAAGCAGTTACGCATACAAATTAATATTAGTATCCTCGGCTACATCAGGATGTTCATAAAAGGCGCGCCAACGAGTACGAACATTCAAAACAATGGCGTTTAGTAGTTATTGCTTTTTATTAATATCACAAGTCACCTTCACTCATAGTATAAGTAGGTACACAATTTTGTTCAAAAATAGCACATAGATTTATGAATATCTGTCTTATCTATCTTAGGTCGATGCCCACCAAAATTTAACAAGTGGATAATTTATTTAACCGTCCATTGTTGACGTCTAACTAATTGACTTGTAAAAAGATTTGGTTAAAATCATGATCCAAAAAACAAGGTCTAGCATTCTGGGAGCAAACACGTATTGACGTCACTCGTCATCGTCATCCGTCTCTTTCGAACTATTTGTAAATGACTTAATTCGGTCTTGCATAAACATCTATGACGTCACTACGTGTTGCCCACGTGACCGGAATGCTGTATCTGGTGGAGTATATTATTTTACCATGATTAAAATTATTCGTCTGGTAATTTTTTGGTAAACTTTGGTCTATCTAAATAAATAAAAAATAAACATACAGGGTGTACAGTTAGATGACACGGTTTACCAGAAACATATGAAGTCCTGTTGTCTGTCTGTCTCACACAAAGCTTTCTTTTTTTTTACTAATTGAAACAAAACCCAACTATTCTTCGTCGTTATCCTAGCACCCTGTACAGAGTAACTAAGTTCATAAATATGATTACATCTTAGAAGTAAAACTTTTGTTTTACAAAAACATCGTACACAAAAAAAATACCTACAGACGAACATAATAACCTCCGCCTTTTTGAAAGTCGGTTAATAAATTAATTGGTTATTTTACTTATTCAAATGTTTAAATACAGATTACAGATACACGTAAGTTTAAGAACAAAACTTATGTTTTTCTTTAGTTTCTTGATTTAATTTAGGTAAGCACCTACTTATGTTTAACACATTTTATATAAAAAAGTACAACAGTTATACATATAATCAAGAATTTTGAACTCTAAAAAATAATTTTAGGTCAACGAATATTTTAACAATATCCACTTTTGAAGGCATTGCGGAGGGTCGAATAAATAACTTTGCAAACTTAGAAAATACACATAATATTTACATAGTAATTAATCTAGTATTCTTATATAACTTTTTCCTTATTGATCTGTTTGTTTGATCCAGTGCTCAGAATACAAGATATGTTGACTATTATGTCATAGTAATGTTTGTTCGAAACATCTCAACGTACGTGAAGAGCGATTGTAAAGGTGTTTGTCAATTTGACATAGTGTACCTATGTAAAAACTAGTCTTATCCAGAAGGCATTACCTAAGTACCCTGTTTCGAGAAGAACATATTGCCAACAAAAATTTACATTCAAAGGTAATTTTTGCAACTTAACTCTCTTCGTTTAAATTTTAATGTTACGATTATCTTAAGATTTTGTGGGGGCTGAGCTACCCACGTCCGTAGGAATGTACTCTATTCTGATTCCTTACACGTGGTCCCCGGATAGTGCTAACCGGGTAGCAAACTCTGGACCAAGCCAGGTCGTGAAATGACCTAGTCGTGTTTCGGGATGTAGTCCGGTGTAACCGTTCCGAAGACGGGTCTGAGCAGTAGCGCACATGTAGCGCCTCACTCAACTGCCGTCTTTGTACTTCTTCACTCTACAAAACTTCAAGGCTACAGTGAATAAGTAGCTTATAGGTCGTCGTGCTCCATCTTAGACCACAACGTCGCTTAACATCAGGCGAGTTGGTGGTCAAACGCCGACCTATACTACATAAAAAAAAATGATAGCTAATAACTGTCAAAATTAGAGGCGGACCCGGAGGATATTGTCAGTAAAAACAACGTCAAATAGTAGCATAGGTAATAGGTACGTTTTTTAATCGTGTTACCTTGGAATAAATGTGCCAACTCTAGATCCTGCTATAATTGGCAGGTAAATATTTACTTGCACTTTGGAATGTTGAAACTGACATTTCATGTCAGTTTCACTGACAACTGTCATGAAAGTTGAAAAAGCGAATGTGAGCCAGGATCCTAGCAAGTCCAGAGAAGTGTCTTATCCTACCTTATCCTTATTCTGCTCCAACCGGGGCAGAAAGGTTGAGACAGCATCCCTCTCATCTCTGCATATCTATATCGAGCATCCTACCCCGACGAGAAAGAGGTGTGCTTGTATATATGTATATGTTGTAGGCAACTTGATAAACCCTTAACCGGTCATTGTTAGATAATGACTAAGAGACGTAATTCGGACTTGGATCGGTTAAGTTATTTTATTATAAGAACCCGAAACCTTCCCTACTTAAATGAATGGGCTAGGCAACAAGTCAACGTTGTTAATCTAAGTTATTTTGCCTTTTATAGACCGGTCATTATTCATAGTGACCAGACTTTTCAAATTGCCCGTAAAATATAATAAGTAAGTATGTAAAATATAAATGGGACTAAACGTAGCAGTCCGAAATCAGCTATTCTATCAAGATTCTAGGTACTTCCACACAGCGCGATGCGGCTACAGCGGCGCGGCTCCGCACCGCAAACATTTCGCCGGACAAGCGTCACGTGGTCACGTGAGTGACACGCAGTAACGTCAATCGCTGCATAACCAAGACCAGAAAGTAATTTACAACAAGCTGAGAGAGACGATGGGGATTACGAGTGACGTAATCAGGTGTCAACGCTAGACCTTGTTTTTTTTATCATGGTCGAACATCAGTGAGCGGTGTCGCTTCGCTGCTGCAGTATCGCTTACACTCCTCTCCAACTCGTGTTGCATGTTGCAAGTCCGACAAGCGTGCGGCGCGGCGCGAATAGCATCGTGTGAAACGACTCTTACAATAGTATGTTGCTGAACTAATTCTATTTAAGATTAGGTAATATTTTGTTTACTTACAAAAATATTTAGATTTAAAGTTACTCCTCGGTCTCATTATAGTTATGTGCCTAAAAATAGTATAAACAAACTCATTAGGGTACATTATGCTTTGTCAATTAACCTCCTGACTTGACCTGAAAACCTGGTTTTTATTCATATCTTTGTAATGACTGTTTTTGACAATTTTACCGTACTAAAGCAAACAAAATTCGTTGTAACAATAGATTTATTAACATAAGGCGATTAACTTTTAAGGCATCTTTTCTATTATATTGAACTATATGGCGCTGGCCAGAAAAGACACAGTTCGTTCAAGGTCTAGTGAACGCAATTTGGTGTAAAGTAAGTTCCTATCTAGATGCAAACAGAAAGATTGTATGATGCGACGGGAAATGGACGACGGGATGCAGACGCAGCGACCCTCCAATGTACTGTCATACAAAATGTATAGAGGAGAAGCAACGCAACATATACAGAGAAGACGGGACGCGTCCAAACCGAGAAGCGTCGCGTCCGCGTCTATCTTCTCTGTATGTTTATTTTATTTTATTTATTTATTGTCTCTTAAAATTTTTGTACAAAAAATATTTAGGTGTTGCACCAAAAAACCAAATGGTTTGTCTTGGTGCTCACATCCACCACTCGCCTCAACTAAAAGAAAATACAAATCAAATAATGTGTTGCGTCGCATCTGCGTCCCGTCGTCCGTTTCTCTCGCATCTTACATCCTTTCTGTTAGCCTCTCGATACTACTTAAATCTCGTACTTCATACCAAATTTCGTTCAATAGACCTTTAACGAAACTATATCTCTAGTAATACGAGTATTATCAGAGTGCTTAGTGTGAGTTTTTCTTACTTTTCGATCGCGTAATGTATCAATCAATTTGTATGAAAATTAAAAAGCGCCACCTAGTGGGAGTAATGAGAAACCGCAATCGTGAGTGCGAGTTTTTTGTTTACTGCCAACATTGACATGAAAAGTTTACTTTTTCACGGTGAATTTACGCGAATCGAGTGACAAGCTCGATTGGCACTCACACTCGCTCGTTTTCGATTGTCGATCCGTGTGACGTAAACTCGTTTACGCTGTAGTAAAGTTATTCGATTTACTTTGAGCAACTCACACTAAGCACTCCGAATTAAAACAAAAAGGTAAGTAAGTATAGATAATTACACTATGTAAATATTATGTTTTATTAATAATATTTGGCTTATCTAATCAACAGGTTTATAAAATATATCTAGATCTAGTGGAGTGGACATTATGAAGCTACTTAGCTTATTATTCAATTAGGATGAACATATGAGTAAATAAATGAGTAAGACTCCATTTCCACGAGCGAGTGTATCGCGGGACGAGTCCGCTTTCTATCTCCACGAGATGAGGATTATTCCATCAGCGTATCGCCGCGACTAGCCACGGAATCGCTGCGTGATCGCGCCGACTCGTTGTACAATTGTTTTGTTGTAAAGAGTTCAGTTAGGGGATAGACAAGGCTTGACAGCTCTTGACATTCTCACTGTGAGAACGCCGCGTGTGGCGGCAGCTTTACGTTGACATTTTGCTCGCATTGAGCCACCGTAGCCACCGTGTGGAGACACGTCTTATGACTTCTATGAAAGTGTATAGAAATAAGTGGCACGTCGATAATATCGTCGCGATGCACTCGCTTGTGGAGGTGAAGCTTAAATGGGTTCTAGTCGTAAATTATCAAGAAAGATGATGAATGAAAACTAGTAATGAACTTCATTAGTTAGTGATTCTAAAAGTACTGATAAGTAAGGTGTTGGTGTTGTAGCTATAAAACCTATTACAGATTTCTAATCTTGAGAGCATTTAAAGTTTTGAGGCAGCGTTAACCTTGATTATTTGCTCATTTTGCCGTGAACTAGTTATTTTTTTCATGTGCGATTTTGATAAAAACTCACTTGATTGACGTGTTTTTGATTTTCGAAAAACAAAGGTTTTAATGCTAACAAATGAACGCATAAATACAAAACTCCCAGAGCCCCTATACGCTAAAATCCACCCTAACATTATGACTGTATTGTAGACGTGAAAGTCGTCGCATACGACCTAAGCAGTGCTGTTTTACGTCAAGCCGAATGCTACCTTACTTTCAAGAAGTTAGAGTGGAAATTGGCATGCGATTGAGTAACGCACTATTGACGTAGCATCAGGCTACGTCAATAGTCAGAATTGACGGTCAGTTTAACAATGATACAACCTTGTGTTACACCCCAGGAGCTGTCAAATCCTATGCTACACTAAACGCCATGTATATAGCTGTAGCATGGAAGCTAAACATTTTACTCCATTGCAATAAACGTTGTATAGCTTCGGAATAGTTACACAGTGTTTTGTCTTTTGCAATCGACTTACAATACTTACAATTAAGTACTTAGCAATAGATACAACCTGGGTCTCTTCAAGACAAGAGTGAATAGGCACCTCATGGGCAAGCGTGCTCCATCTTAGACCGCATCGTCACTTTCCATCAGGTGTGTTGTGGACAAACGTGGGCCCATTCAATCATAAAAAAAACTCTAAAACTATTGAAAGGCTACACAACGTTTATTGCTAAGAGTGTTTGTGTTTCAGAAGCCTTATTAAAAATTAAGCTTACAATTCCTTCTACATAGGTAATCTACAATAGATTCCGAACTCAAGATCGAATCGCGCCATAAATCGGTTTATGTCTTTGGTAAATCAAATGTCCAGATAAACTAGATAAACTGAAAAACTTTGTACGGTCCAAAGTAGTGTTACGCCAGTCGCAGCCGATGTAGAAACTATACGCTAATCTGTGGCGATTTTTACAACTACCGATAGGTAACGCAGATTAGGCAATAGTAGCCGCTTGAGTCGCGCATCCCATTGTTAAAATCCGGAACAAAAGATATCTTTCTGTGAGCAATTGTTGTGCACCATTATTATGATGTTTTTATCTATTGAATAATAGGGTGTTTGCTTAAATCTTTTGTACTGTCCGAAAGTTCTAGATTGAACGCGTGGTTCCGCGTGATAAGCAACTTTTTGTGTCCCTGCGCTATTGTTTAATCGAATGTTCTGGACATTTTAAAATTGTATAAATACGCGGACGACCGACGACTAGGCAGTCAGTTTCGATCAAGCATTCAAAATGCTAACATCAAAGTGATTGTACGAGTAGTGTTCAAAGCGTTATAGTGCAAGTGTCTAGTGTAGTGTAACAGTGTTTGTGTACTTGGTGAATAAAGTGAATCTTCGGATACATCGACGTTCCATTCTTTTTATCCTAACCCAGCTCGTAACAGTTGTATTAAACTAAGCCTGTCACTTTTCGTTCATTACCAGTACGCAACTCTCTCTAGACGTACTTAAAGATACTCATAGTTCTATTTACATTGGCTAATTGACTGATTGATATGAAAAGCGTCACCTTGAGACAGCCAATAGGAACACTTGATCCCGTGTTTTCCTCAAACATTAGTGCGTTTACGTCAGAAAAATATCTTGCAGTCCGGTATCTATACTTATATAGGGTGATATTTTTTTTTTTATTAATTTATTCATGACCATGGATACTCGTCCTTCAGTCGGATTCTTAGTAATAATTTTTCCTTCAGTAACAGATGATGGGATGATGATGATGAGGTGATGATGAAGACGATGAATCCCTCCCCTTTTCCCATTCCAGTAAAGTTATGGATACTTTACTGAAACTTTAAGTGAAGTTTTGTAGAGAACACGAAAAATCGCGTTTCGCGATGTTTGTATCATTTGCCCACACTCGTGCACGTTGACGAACCGGTAAACGTTAATAATCCACCATTATTACAATTTAACACTCGAAGAATCACAAGTTTTAGAAAATAATACAAAAACACGACACCATCTTTTCGGTTCCCGCCAAAAAATCCTTATAAAGGGTGAAAACCTACAATGTTACCATATACTTTTTCCTTAAGCAAGGTAAGGTTTTATAATTTTGTTGATGAAAAATTTGTCCGAATAGCGAAGATGGTCATTGTTAACTGAGAGGAACACCAGCTTGCCTGCTCTGTCCATTTTCCGGAGACCCAGCCGGTCCTGTAACATACAAGTATAAATTAAAACTTTAAAAAACCCTTGAATGATTATTAGCTGCAATATACATACTACACATATAAGAAAAATACACATAAATTATAAAACTTGGTAGTAATATAACATGCAGAGGAGTTTTTGAAAATGAGGTAAATTAACAACAGTTTCCTCACTGGGCAAAGCCTGTGTCGAGGAATCCTGTTACCAAAAAGTTTTTATACATAAAATGATCCTCTGTCGACATAAAGATGTTACAAAAAAAAAGGAAAAGGAAAATGCATGTTTATATGTATATCAGTATGATATGTATGTGGGTATGTATATCAGTCTCTGGCACCCATAGTACGCGCGGGGTCAGGCGACCTTGTGTGCAAAAATATCCCAAATATTAAAAAAACAATAGAGGCAAGCCGGACTTGTCGGTTTTTAAAATCACGGTGTAAGCACCGATATAATACGCAATCTTTACCAACAAGCCAATATTCACGGTTTTACTCGTGTGTCCACTTTAAAATAGTATGTACGCTGTACGAAGCTGGTAAGATAAGAGTTTATTTAAGGCTAGCTGCGCCCCGCGGTTTCACCCGCAGTTAAAAAGTATCCTATGTGCTATTCTAGACTATAATCTATCTCTGTGCCAAATTTCATCCCGATCTGTTCAGCCGTTCTGGCGTGAAAGAGTAACAAACAAACATCCATCCATCCATCCATCCATTCTTAGAAACTTTCGCGTTTATAATATAAGTAGGATAGTAGGATAGGATTTAAATTAAGAAAACAGACCTCAGTGTAAATGCGCGACTGCTGCAGCGTCAAGAGTTTGTCCGACTGTCCCGGGGCGTAGAATCCGAACCACTCCGACTCGCGCGGCTGCACCATAGTATCGTTGTTGAACTTTACTAACACAAAATTCTTCAGGTTGGTCAAGTTTTCTGCAAAAAAAGTATCATTTAAAGATAAAGATAAAGAGATAAAGAATATTCATTTGCATACAACATGGTGTTATTAAAGATGTTGGAATCACAAAAAGGCTCAAGCGTGCCGGATAGGCGTACAAATGTCAGAATGATGGCACTATGCTTGTCAAAATAATAAAATCTAAATTTCAAAATTGTACAAATTAAATTAATATACACAATAAAATTAATATAAATTTCAAAATTGTACAAATTAAATTAATACACACAATTAATATTAACAACTTGATGAGCATCATACCTACTACTTAAGAGTCCGGCGACCTAACTAATTTCGACCTAGGCGACCTAGACTAACTTCGCATTGGCTTAAGGTATTCTATCGCCATTTCGTCTCTCGAGCCTATATAGTGAAAGTAAAGAGCCTACAGAGTGACAAAGTGCGATTTTAATTTTTTTATGACTTTTGCACTACTGAAATCATTCTTAAGTAACTAAGAATTTCCCTTGTATTTTTGATTCATTTAACAGCTAATGATGTAGACAACCTCCCTATGTAATGGAATTTTTGATTTGCTTTGTCTACCCAGCATTGAATAAATCAGTCAAAAGTGACCCCTTAAAATGCGGATATTTTTCATAGCTCTATTTTCGCTTGAGAACGTTTTTAAAAAAAACCAAGGACATAGGGGCGAAGATATTGTTAATTTAATTGTACATGCTAAATTTCATCATAATCTGACAAACGGTTTTCAAGAAATTTGAGTAATGCGTTTGTATGGAAATTTCAGAACGTCGCGGCCCTCTTAATATTTTAAACTAGCGACCCGCCCCGGCTTCGCACAGTAGCTATACACTTTCCGTGAAAAAACAGCATGTTTCAAAAACCCTGTTGTATAATTAAAGGGCATGCACACTTATAGGGATTCATTCAAAAATATCAGCAAAAAAAAATGCACGTTAAAATTAGCAAGACCGGTTTAAGAACGCAAGAAAGGAATTTTCTCAAAAATGTTAACAAATCTGTATCATATGTTCGCGGCTTTTATTATAAGAAAGTAGTGGCACGACGCGAATAGTTTACAAACAAAATTGACGCAATTAGTGTCTGCGTTCGCGCTTTTAGTATGGAGGAGCGCGATGTGCGTTCAAAATTTTTAGAGTCAATATTTAATTTAAACTAGCATAATTGCATTCTCCAGTCGATACGGGTTGCGCACCTTGCGGATACAACAGGGTTTTTGTAACACCCTGTATATTCAACTGATAGTGAAATGTGAAAACAGTTTTTTTTTTTATGACTCTATGCTGTTGGCCACTGAGGCCTCGACAGCGTACCGGGCATTAGGCAAGCGCAGATGGCGCAGGGCCTCAAAAATGCAGGTGAAATCCGCATCGAACCAGTTGCGTGTTTTAGGAGTCAGCGCAATACAGACAAAGAAACAAACAGACGCGAAGAAGAGAACAGAAGAGAAGATGTTTGTAAAGGTGTGTGTACTTATGTTTTTTTTTCACGCTAAAACAGTTCTACCAATTGTATAAGAATTGGATATTGAATTCAAATCAAATGTCTTTATTCAATTGGGTATCAAAGATACACGTCAAAGTTATTTTAAAACTGACTCTACGACCTTGTTCGGAAGAAGAACAAATAACTACTCGGAAGACCAGGCAAGAGAAGAAAAAAAACAAGTGGTAGATGGTAGTTGAGTGAAGTGGCTTCTTTTTATTCTGGTAAAAGTTACCCGGTTAGCCGGATTTACGGATAAAGGGATTGTTTAAAATATTGAGAGAAATTCTACTGAAAAATTCAAAAAATAATTGAAAATAAATTGATTAGGTACCTACTTCAGAGTGCTTAGTGTGAGTTGCTCAAAGTAAATCGAATAACTTTACTACAGCGTAAACGAGTTTACGTCACACGGATCGACAATCGAAAACGAGCGAGTGTGAATGCCAATCGAGCTTGTCACTCGATTCGCGTAAATTCACCGTGAAAAAGTAAATTTTTCATGTCAATGTTGGCAGTAAACAAAAAACTCGCATTCACGATTGCGGTTTCTCATTACTCCCACTAGGTGGCGCTTTTTAATTTTCATACAAATTGGAGTTACTTTTACGCGATCGAAAAGTAAGAAAAACTCACACTAAGCACTCTGGTACCCACTTTACTTAGTAATATTTAATACACTAGCTGCGCCCCGCGGTTTCACCCGCTGTTAAAAAGTATCCTATGTGCTATTTTAGACTATGACCTATCTCTGTGCCAAATTTCATCCAGATCTGTTCAGCCGTTCTGGCGTGAAAGAGTAACAAACATCCATCCATCCATTCTTATAAACTTTCACGGTTATAATACATATTAGTAGGATTGTATCAATCGAGAATAACTATTTATTGTACTCAGATCAACTAGAATATCAGATGGCGCACGGCTTATGATGTAGGTGAAGCCACTTCTTGTTACATGTGTGCTGTGGAAGTGTTGCCATGAAAAAAAAAATTACCCTGAGTATTGTAGTTTTCCAACGTATGTATCCGCATTCCACTGAATTCATGTAATAGTTCCCAGGTTAATTAATCAAATGTTTGCCAAATATCAATTGCAATCATCATCATACCTTAATCATAATACCTAAACTGGACGACAGTTTTGAAATAAAGATTTTTTAAATTATTCAACGGAAGGCAATATAGTAGACTTAGTATTAGGGTTCTGGTAGCACCCCTTGAGTATGGAACCATAATACGTAATCAGAAAAAAAAAATTATACGCGTTGAATTGAAAACAACTTTTCGTTGGTAAAAAATTAAACTTACCCTGATGGGATACGCAGTCCTTTTCAGACGGCGAAGGCCAAGCTTGGTCAGGTAAAAGTCTCTTTCATTAAAATGGTCTGAAAAGACAACATCTCTTTTTGATGATTGCCATTTTTGATCATTTTGACTTTTTTGTATGGCAACCACCCATTCTTTTAATGTAACGGTGTAACCGTTCCGAAGATGGGTCTGAGCAGTAGCGCACTTGTAGCGTCTCACTCAACTGCCGTCTTTGTACTTCTTCATTCTATAAAGCTCCAAGGCTAGAGTGAATAAGTACCTTTATAGGTCGTCGTGCTCCATCTTAGACCACAACGTCGCTTAACATCAGGCGAGTTGGTGGTCAAACGCCGACCTATTGTACATAAAAAAAAAAAAAAAAAAAAAATGTCGCTTTTTCAATCTTAATTGGGAACCTAAAAAAGTCTTAAGATTTAAAATTATATTTTGGAGAAAAAAATGCGATTATGACAACACTGCACGACATTCCACAAATTCATGTAATGTCATTGTCAAGTCCTAAAATGGCATTAGGGACTTTGTATCCAGTTGCCAATAAAATAAAAAAAAGCACTATGTAAATCTAAGTATCCGAAATTATAACCTAAAACAATGCTGTTTACTATATAATGAGATGTTATTAACAATACTTACACATGGAAAATTATTCCATCGGATTTCACAGCACATGACGGCATCGTTCCAGAATTTTTTTGTATGTTCTCAGCGTGACGTCCAGGTTAGTACTGACGAAGCGAGTAGCGTAGTTTTTTTGCGTCAATGTGTGAGTGTTGTGTACATATACGACAGTAGCGTAGTTTTTGGATGGTTCTTGGCTTCACCTAAATCAAACGCCGTGCGCCATCTGATATTCTAGTTGATCTGAGTTATTGTATAACTAGCTGCACCCCGCGGTTTCACCCGCGGTTAAAAAGTATCCTATGTTACTTATAGTACCTCCCAGAATATGTGTACAAAGTTTCATGATGATTCGTCACGTAGTTTTTGCGTGAAAGCGTAACAAACATCCACGCTTTCACATTTATAATATTAGTAAGGATTAACTCACCAACATAAGTGTAGTTGATGGCCAGTTCATTATTAATGTCGGACAGGAACTGGCTTCTATGCTGGTACAGCGTCTCATTGAGGGGGTCGTGCCAGTACGTAGCTTGGACTAGAGACTCTTGCATCCATCTGTAACAAAACTTTACTGTATTGACCTTCTTGTATAATTTACCTACCTACTTATGCAATAGCATACACACATAGATAAAGTCCACTTTATAGATTTTTGTTGACCGATCGAAAGCGAGATCTCGCAGAGTCCACTGCACTAGGACAAATAGGACTGCCTCTGTGGCTCAGTGTTGTGTAGTGAACCTGCCTTCTGAGCTTGCGGGCGTGGGTTCGATTCCCACCTAGCAAACATTTGTGTGAATTGTGATGAACATTTGTGTTTGTTCTATGTCTGGGTGTAAATATCTATTTAAGTATGTACTTAAGAAAAAATATGTATACATATCAGTCTCTGGCAGTCATAGTACAAGCTTTGCTTAGTTTGGGGTCAGACGACCGTGTGTGCAAGTGCAGGGTCGGACTGGCCATATAATCAGGGTGGCATTTGCCAGCCGGACCCCAGCAGGCGCGGGCCCCCCTCGGATTTGGCTTGCGGGGCTTGCCGCAAGCCAGACGGTAGGTAGGTTGGGGACCCTTCTCGGGCCCCTGGCTTGTGGGGAGCCACCTGAGCCCTTCCAGCTCAGTCCGACCCTGTGCAAGTGTCCTGATATTTATTGATTTATTGAGTATAGGTACATAATCAAAGTCCACTTTGTACATTTTTATTGAGCGAACGAAAGCGAGGTCTCCGAGTCCACTGCACTAGGACAAATATCTGCATTTGTTTGTCCGACGATTAAACTTGAGCAGCGGTGCTATTCACAATCATTCGGAAACGTTTCCGATCGGATCCCACAAATTACAAACTCAAAATTTTCGAATCTTCTACTACTTTTGTAAATGTTGGAATAGAGAATCGAGTAAAAATCCGATCGGAATGAATGAAATTATGAGAGTACTAGCTGCGCCCCGCGGTTTCACCTGCGGTTAAAAAGTATCCTATGTGCTATTCTAGACTATAATCTATCTCTGTGCCTAATTTTATCCAGATCTGTTCAGCCGTTCTGGCGTGAGAGAGTAACAAACATCCATCCATTCATACAAACTTTCGCGTTTATAATTTTAGTAGGATATTTAATTTTTTTTTCTTCAGCATACACCACCGTCCACGCTTAATCGTAATGTTTTTTTTATTCCATCCAAAGGTTGTCTGGAAGAGATGGCTCTTAAGCGATAAAACCCCCCATTGCGCCTTTGTTTTTGAGTGTTTAGTTTAGATTTATTTGTATTTGGTCAATAAAGAGTTCTTGTATTGTATTGTATTGCTTAAAATTTTTAGAATCCGAACGGAAGCCTTTCCGAATGATTGTGAATACATTTGCAGAACTACTAATTTGTACCTGTTTGATTTCAAAAAAGGACAACAAGATCTCCTACTTAATAATCAGCCTCGAAATTGATTTATACTGTAGTGTAGTGCATAAGGAAAATACTCTTAAATGTGCCTCTTATTTTTTGTAGGTCACTGTTTATGATGGTAGCTGCTAAAATGGATGCAAATTTGATTTTATTAATCTCGCTGGACATATATTGAGATTTTTGTGTTTTGAAATCCCGATCCCAATGGACGGCTACCGAAAACTAGATCGGAAACTCAAAATAGGAAATAGGGCGACTGTATGTGTGTATGTATGTAAGTATGTTTGTTTGTAATTTCAAAGCTAGCTAGACTGACGCGTGTAGCGTGTGGGTATCGAGCGCGTGTGGTCTTAACCATAGTCTAATAATGAGTACTAGACTAGCGTCTAAGCAGCCTAAAACAGTAGCTACCTACCTACATAATTAGCTAACTTAGAGGTCCTTTTAAATTTACAATTATTTAAATTTATCTATCATTTATTTAATTTGAGTATAATTTGCATTTACGAATATTTATAATATACCGTAGAGGGAAAAGCTTATACATAAAATACAAAACACACAACTGATTCTACTTATCAGTCAAGCCACGAGACATATGACCTCTTTACTCGATTACGAACGCAAACAATTGCAAACTTAAATACATTATAACTCTGTGCAAATAAATTTGAGATTGTGGTAATGGTCTTTTCTCAAATTATTTTTAAGAATGTTTTTTTGTTGTATGTCATCTGCTACATGATTGGAGCTCGGTGTATGGCGACAGGCTCACCCTCTGTCACATTTGGGACTGAATATCGTCCGACGAAGTGTGGGTGTTGTATTACACCTCTGCCAGCCCCTTCGGGGGAAAGGCGTGACGACGATATGTTTTTTTTTCTGCCATCATTATACTTACTTACCTACTTAGGTAATTGTTTGTGAAGTACTATCTTTTTTCACACACATCTTGCAACAGCTTTTTTTTATTTTTCTTATTAAGTAAAAGTGTTAAGATTAGTTTCTTAACTTTTTTAACCAACTTCAAAAAGGAGAAGCTTCTCAATTCGGTTGCATTTTTTAATTTAGTTCTTATTGTTTTTTTACTGCATAAATCTGTTAATTATATGGTTATGAACCGATTTTTTTTAAAGGGATATTCTTACTTTTTGGATTGCACTTGCTTTATAGATTGGATTAATTTTTTACAAAATCCAATTCAGAGGGTGAAAAGTCAGCATTTTTTAAAGGTTATGGTTAAAAATATTCAGAATAATGGAGGTGTCTATCGCACAACCTCCTCTACTCCCACTAAAGCAGTCCCCATCTCCATAAGTATAGATTACATTCTTGATTGTACCATAATCTATAAAACCTTAAAGGATTTTTTTAAAATAACAAGACTAAACTAATTTGAAATACAAATGTGGTGGATCATGCCTCCATTACCCTTGATGTAGGGTAAGTCCGTGTAACCCACCAGGATGTAAATGACTATAATGATGATCAAGATGAATTATGATGATTAAAAGAAATATTCTCATCTTACTTGGCATATGCAGCATAATTGAGCATCTTCCTGATGTAATCACATGTGGAGTCGTGCAGGGCTCCGCAGTGTGGCAGGCCATAGACACCCTGGTGCTGGCCACCCATCGAGATCAGGGTCTTGATCGGAGGCAGTTTGTGGCCACATCGCTGAACTACCGCTCGCCTAAAACATATTTATTTTATCTGACTGCACAAACAAGCTGTTAATCTTTATCGATTATTTTTTTGTATATGTATGCAGTATCATACATACATAATTCTAAAATTAGATTTTAGATTGCCAGGTGTCATTTGGTTTGTCTTTGTATCAATAGTGTCAAAGGCCATTTCACATTCTGGGGTTTTATTTTTCATTTCATGCTTAGTAAAAATTTTAGCTTTAATATAAATTTTGACCCAAATATTTTACCTATGGTACCAATTTTTTTATGGAAATCAAATTATTGTACCTATTAGCAGTACTGAAATTTGAGCTCATTAACTTGTTACCTTATTTCGTTGCGGGCAGAAATAACAGACTTGCTTATAGCGTTAAAGAGTACTACATTAGTAAAACACACATTAGTTTATAGTACCTATACTACATCCTTGGTGTCTGTGAGACCAATACACATTACTGTAAAGTTAATAATTGTTATACACTTACAAGAACTGACTTCCCTGTGAAAATCCAATAGCATTAAATCCATTCTTCAGTTGTGGATTCTTCTTTAGCTTGTTACAAACATATTTAACTTGCTTGTTAGGGCTTGTGAAATACCCGCTTTCAAAATCTTCTATAGTGCTATTTCCAACTCTAATTGAATAGACATACACTCCTGGTATTTGTTCTTCAAGAAATTTCTTAACAAAGCCCAAGCTGAATGAAACACAGCATGTATCACCTAAAATAAAAAGGATATCTACAAATAATTTGCTAAATTTGAAGGTTTGCCTTGCCTCAAAATATCACTATAGGATTTTGAGGTAGGTAGGTAGGTACTTTACTCTTTTTCGTGAAGTATCTACTATTTTGCGGGACTTGTAGACTTTTTAGTGTTTAGATTAAATACTCATTACTCACCCATTCCATGCCACAACACAATCGGAGTAGGGCTTGGTTTGGCCAGTGTTTCAGAGCCACTGGCAATGGCGGGACTGCTACATATTGCTTTTATTGTACACAAATAAATTACCCAAAGCCTCATGTTGACACCAATAACTTTTCAGGAAGAACGGAAGAAGAAAATTAAGTTTCGTTTTTGTCTCCAGGATACTGGAGTACACAGTGGGATGCCGGATGAATTAAAACTTAGACACAAGAGAAGAGATTCATTTAAGAAATCTAATTAATACGAAGGAATATTCAAATAGCAGACAGACACAGTAGACCACAACGCGGCACAAAACACAAATAATCCACTAAGTACAAAAAAATTCAAAATAAACTTAAATTCAAACAAACCGCGCACAAGCACAACAGTGACAGTCAAAATAAATAATAATAGCAATGATAAATGCGTAGACGGAGAAACCAATGGACTCAAGTACTGTGTAACCGGACATGAGATAGCGATATTTTCTAACAGTGTTGCCACTTAAGGATGGTTCCATAGAAGTTAGGGAAGTTAGGGTAGATTTTTAACAGTAAATAAAATAGTAAAGACTTCAGATTATTTTTCTATATTTTATTCATTTTTAAACAAAATCAGCTTACTGTATACATTTCTTACTCTTTCGTTTGGTTCAGATGCACGCTTAGCTAAGTAATGTAGTCTCACCTTTAAATACTCCCATATAATGGCTTTTGTGAGCAGAAGTTCGTGGTTATCTAAAGGTGAACAATCGAATATATCGCCATGGCATTGAAAGAAATGTTTATCACTACATATTTTAAAACTTTCGTGTAAAAAATATTGTCTCGCATTCTTTCGTGTAATTAAGTTGGTTACGTTTCTCTTAAGAATTTTGCGTTGGTCTCCAATCAAATCTACCACATGCTTGTATCCAAATCTCTACAAGTTCAGCACTCGATGGAAATCTGTAAGGAAATATTAAGATATGTAGGGTAAATTCTGTATTCTGTATTAGTAACAACCAAAAAATTATAATATTGAACCATTTTCCATTTTAAAAAAAACGCTATTGTACAAAAGCGATAATACGTGGCGTCCAATCTGGGCGGATAAAATAAATTTGTCAAATCCAATAAGTCACCCAAAAACATTTAGGCCCGTCTGCCTACGTCCTTGCTTAACTAGCTTCATTAAACTACTTCTAGCAAAAAAAAAAACTTGAATGAATCTTGAGCCATTTCTTAGGACTTTTAACTTTATGTGCCCGATAAGGGAATATTTCGCTAGGAGTAGATTAAACTAGTTAAACAAGGACTGTTTAAGCAATTCTTATGTTCAGTGCAAACGGGTGTTAGAAAACTAGGGTAAAATTGAAAGCTAGATTATGGCAACCCTAATTCAATATCTTGGAGGTTAGGTTTTTCTTTGCTTTTGCATGATTTGGCATTTTGCAGTAAACCTTTACATCCAAATAAGTGGTTCCTGCATCGATCCACTTTAATTAATATTTGTATTGATTTTAGAAGACATATTGTTCAGAGCAATGGCCAGTACCAACCTGTGAAATGTAACATCACTTAAACCTTGTTTTGTTCTATTCTGACAACCCAAAATACAGCACTGCACCATCCTGACGATGTCCAAAACACTTCACCATGCGATGATAACAATTAGATTTGATTTTAGATGATATATTTTCGAAAAAACACAACAATCTCTCGGTCACGGTAATGTTTGACACCAAGCTGTCAAATATTGCTTGGAGTCAACGTCAACCGGTTACAGCGACAGAGAGAAAAAAACTATTAATCTTTCTCTTTCAAGCATGCTATTTTTTCATATGGCTGTTTCGCTGCGGAGTAAAAGAGACAGAAATGTGACTACGTCCATTGGTTTCTCCGTCTACGGATAAATGACACAAGCAAGAGGCAGTGCTGCCAGACCTATTTTCATTAAATAGGAGATGTTAGAGAAAAAAAATTATAGGCAACAGATTTAAAGTTTATGTCTCATTAAATAAGTTTAACAAACCACAATCTAACCGAGAAAAAACAGCCATTGTCAATCACACAAAAATAAAAAGTTCGTTGATCGTCGACAAAATGTATGGAACCGCTGTAATTTTTCTCGATCGGTTTTGCCCCATAGTAAATGTTAGTAATTATGATGAGGACAGTGATATCCTAGATATGTCCGTTATTTATAGATACACGATGTTGTAACGATACGATTGCACTGGTAATTCACAAATATTTAAGCATAATAATGACTTAACATAATTACCTATCAAATCTAATCGGTCATTCTCAAAACTTAAAAAGAAATGCGTTCGGGTCAAAAACTTGTATAAATATACATATGTCGAACCACTTGATATTTGTTTGTGTGTTGTGTGTCGTGTTTTACGGTTTATTTTCAGCAATGACTTTATTTTTAATATAAGTAGAATTACAGAAGGACTAGTAGGAGACTTAAAAAAACAGGAAATCTCCTGTAAAATCAGCAGATATGGCAGCACTGGCAAGGTGCAACCTTTTTAATTGATTTCTTAGCCAAGAATACCATGTTTTTCAGTCGGAAACCTTAAAATTACGAATTTATTACATGATGATTATTATGAAGGAACCTTCTCCTTCATAATAATCATCAAATGGGGAAAAGGGAGATATTCACCTCATTTATCATCACATCAAAAAGAGATATTCACCAATAATATTAATGATTGCGACTGAAGGACAGCATTCAAAACTGTGTTAATGTGGTGGTCTATAGCGACATCTAAAGTGATACTGTATAACTATTTCGAAATAAAATAAAGGTCTTGATTTTATACTCGCTAGATGGCGGTGTAATTATTTGAATGTAACTTCTTCAGTTCACGAGAGATGGCGTTAGGCTAACGATGGTGGAGATTGAATAAAATTAATTGTAATCGAGGTAACTAGTTATGTGACCACCTATCAACGTAGCATAGTATAATAATGAGTACTAGCGACCATAGCATAGTGAATAGTCATAGATCCCTATGGTTTTTTTACTATGAGTAAGCGCCATATTTTTATGCCCTATTAGATTGTAGCTACCTATGTTAATATTTTTATCGGTTAGCTACCTATGAGTTAAGACAAACATTAAGTTTAATTATGAGGAGATAAAAGAAAACTCAACGGAATCTTCCAACTCATTGTATTTAGGTCAATACACAGAAGGCAAAATTATATTTACAAAAAGAACATAAGCAAAATAATATGTTACACAGCGTGACGAAATAACAAACCCATCAGTGCATAAAATAATTAACAATTAATTTTTCGTAACGAGGCGAGTCTTATAAAAAACTAGCGCCCTCTGCAACCACCCGTGTGCGCAGTGAAAAAAACGACGTCTTAGCCCGAAATCTGGGTGCGATTTAAAAAAAAACCTTCATAATATGAAAGCTACACTTATACCACGACAATTCACGACATAGGCTATGCAACGTGAGCGAATCCGCGGGGAAAAGAGCTAGCAATAAATAAAAGTGTTGAATTCTTATAAACGTTTTGTTTTTATACTGGCTTCCTCAATATTCAATAAATAGAAAAATAATTGCGCTTTAGTAACATAATAGCGCAGAGGTAGAAGCGCAATTTTATATTTTTTTAATGGCCACCGTAAAAACCGTGCGCACACGAGTAGATATCACTTAATATGCAAAACATAGATACAAGTAAGATAGGTAAATTATACGTTTCTCATTATAAAACAATTTTTAAATAAAAGTTGGTTTTATCTTCATACACTAGTACCCACATAGAGGCAGTTTGAAACCTAATTCAATTCGAGACAAAAATAAGTACTTACTTAGGGCGCTACTACAGACAGGCCATATTTTCACTGCAATGTTGGACCGGCAATACTGGCCCGGCAACATTTTATGTCTAACAGCCCGGCCATATTATCAGTCATACATTTCTAGCACGGCTGATAATGGTCGGACTAGTCGGGAATATTGCCAGTATTGCCAGGCCAGCATTTTAGTAAAATATGGATGACCCGTCTATGAACGCCCTTACATAAAACTAAGTTTGAAACGGAAAACAAAAAATAGACACTTTTATTGTGCGCTCTAAACTTGCATTTTTCGGTGTAGGTACACAACACGTGTTAATTTTTTTAGTGTGCTCCAATAGACCTAATCAGGAAATAAATCTGTTCTTAAACTTGTTGTGTTCTTTTTACTTTACTCACCTATTCTTATACGAGGCACAATAGGTAAGAATTGGACGATTCCCTACCACTTTCTCGAAGTAAAATGGTAGCTCCAATCATATAAAAATATTTTCAACATGACCAAAAGGTGACCAAAAGTTACAGGAAGGGAAATAACTATTATAGTAATAACCTACCACGTGGGCTCAATACATTTTTGGTCTTGTTTGTCACATATGTATAATACAATCTATTCCTAATTAAAAGCTACCTTAACATCTTAAAATATATTTTTTCGTAATGAGAAAAACGTCCTTAAAATTAACTTAGATTAACGCTAAACTATAATCATCACAGTCTCGAAAAAATCACATAAGTCTGTTATTCGTTGAAAAACTTTACTATTTGAATAACATTTAAACCACGCTAAGGCTAAAGTCCAAATAACTTCATAAAACTTAGTCACCTAAGTATGAGGAAGTCACTAGTCACGGCTCAAGAATCTGCCAACAGCACCTGGTCTAAATGACGCACCAGGCAAGAGAGAATCATTCCAAAAATTATTATAAACATTATGGCACTAACTTCCAGAAGATAAAAATGTGTCGGCAACTTGTTCGACTTCACTCACAAATCTTTAGGTTCTATGTAGGTAGATACAATATTTTAGTTTTAGCTTCGCCCAGATTAGTTACTCTAAGCAATCATTTTGGTGCCGTAGCTAATTAAGTGTTTCCAAGCCAGCAACCGACTAGTGGTCCTGTCTATTCTACAATAAAAGTTTCTACAAAAACGGCTGTTTGGAAACACGTACACTTTTAACTTCGGTCAACTGACTCAAACGGTAAGTTAAAGCCTAGATAACATGGAATGTCTTTAAACTCTGCAATGATCTCTCCTTTCGCGAGTACGATACATTTTCTGCCTTTACAAAACAGACCAACGTGACCATAGACTAGGTTAGTAGTCTAGATTAGGTAAACAGCCTCATTAACATAAGTCAGATCTACGATTATAGTACTCTCATAGAGTCTGTATGCTTGAGGATGTTCTGGCCCAAGCTTCTTTGCTTCAGTGATGATTCGAAATCGCTGGAGGAGGACGAGTCGCTCTGACGCTGGATGTTGTAGGCGCGGATCCTCCTCGCTCGGGTGTCGGAGTCATACATGAGAGTGTGGTAAGGCCCCGTCTTGGACCTGAATGGCAGTCTGTACGGTGTACTGCACTGCACGTCCGACATTGACCTGATGTGCCTTCTCTGCTTAGACTGCATTGTGAGGGGAGTAAAAGTTAGACTTCTTTCGCTTTTCGT
This sequence comes from Peribatodes rhomboidaria, assembly GCA_911728515.1. Lineage (NCBI taxonomy): Eukaryota > Metazoa > Arthropoda > Insecta > Lepidoptera > Geometridae > Peribatodes > Peribatodes rhomboidaria. Next base: position 11,196,931 of record OU452179.1, on the reverse strand, counting down.
GTCTTCAATGGACCTGAAAATAAGGAAAGAAAATATTTAGTGACTGGTTTTGTTTCTCGGTGCGATTTTATTAATCTTTAGTTGGAATTTTGCTGTTTTTGTCACGTCACGATAAGTTATACAATGAGAGTTTCTGATAGGGAAAAACATTGTCCATAAATTCATTCTAGCCATAGGTATCGTAGCATCTGTTTAACACAGGAATTGTAATCTTATCACTGAATTCTTGTAAATAGGTACTATTACATAAAATAAGTTTAAAACCTTTCAAGAAAAACGTCTGATAAAAAGAAATACGCGTCATTGAATACCTATAAGTAAATGTTATTTTAATGTTATGGGTGGGTATTGAATCATTTTTGTTTTTCTGATCCTGATCTGCTGACCAAATAAAATACCTCTAAATAAGAGATAAATAAGTAATTATTTATAAATGTTTATTTTTACAAATGAATACATTAGTCACAATAATTCCAAAACACTTTATCACCATTATGGGGTATTTATAGGTATGCTGCTTATAATTTAGATTTTAAAGGAAGTGTCCGCGCAAGAAAACCATAGGAAATCTTGCTCGGAAAAGTTGAACATAATTATGGATAATGGTAAGTAGGAATGTTGCAAACAAGAAAATCTTGTGGGTATTGTGAAAGGCTTCTGCCAGCGCCTTTGGGGAAAAGGGTGACGATAGATATGAGAATTTCTGGAGTTACCTACTTATAATGTTCGGCCGTTTCCACTTGCAAGAAAAGTCTCGTAAGAAATGTCCGAGTCTGCCCGACAGCACCAAAGCAAATGTTACGAATTGCTACGAAGTTTACACTTGCAAGGTGACAAGGTTTACACAGACTTTCGTTCATTTCTCGCGGAAGTTTTCTTGCAGCTGTAAACGAGACCTTAGGCACTTCGACTTTACTTTGATGGAAACTTCGACTTTCCAGGCGAGATTCTTGAACATTCCGTTGAAGTAAAATCGAAGTGCGGTCTGTGAATCTCGCCCTTAGATACAACAATTATAGTATCGAAAATTACGGCGGGATTAAGGAAACGTAAAGGTACCTAGATATTACCTACATATTTCAAGGGCCTTATTATGTAGGTAGGTAAGTCCGGTGGTTCAGCTTATCGCGACCCAAATGCTAGTTGATGTAACTTATTCGCACCATTTGAACCAATTTAAATTTAAATTTTGCCGACGATTCAAACGAAGTAAGTTAGGTACCTAGAGAATTAAATTTACCTTCAAAATATTTATTAATTGGCTATTGGCTACAAACATGGTTCAACTCGACTGTTTTATTGAAATGATCTTGTTCTTTACGCCAGGATGAATTTATCATCGTCCAAGGATATGCTCCGCCTTCCGGTAAAACATAGGTACCTACCTACTTTGGAATCAGTAACCTTAGCATTGAGGAATGTCATGACAGTTCATTGGCAAACTTTGTAAACATAGCAACATGCTTGCTTGTAACATTTTGTTGTTTACATCCATTTGACATATGCATGTTTTATTAACTGACCTTGACGGCTATAAATTGTACCTAATTATGAATTAAATCGATGGAAGATATAATGAAAATGATTAAAATAAAAAGATAACTGACAGAATAGTCGATCTATTACTCATTAAAAAAACTTTTTGTGTAAGTAAGTACCTACCTAGTTACATAAAACTAACAGAAATCCCAAAAACACTGTTCTAAAAATGAAACTCTATTATACGAAATGAATCATCACTTTTATTACCAAAATTATAATTAGATTTTTTTCATAAATAAACACAAAATACCTAACTCAGTAATAATACACTGGTTGGCAGATGGTTTTATTAACCATTCAGAAATTAACCAGACACGTTAAAATCTAGAAATAGAATTGTTTACACACGGAATTCCATCGTTTACTACCGCAGATTGTTACTCTGTGCCTACTTACTACGCCCTCGCATAAGGCAAAAACACTGTTGCCTTCTCCGTAACGAAAATATTTTTTGGTAACTTTTACCTGGTACCAAATACCTTGCTAGCGTGGTTAATATTCTTAGACCACGCTCGCAATAATCCGCCAGTGTTTCGAGACATGAAAGATCACGTGGGTGACACGCTCATACGTCGATCGAGGCATAAGCAAGACCGGAATTTGTAATTTACGAAGTTCGAGAGAGACGATGACTACCTATGATGAGTGACGTAATTGGGTGTCAACTCCCGGAACGCCTTTGTTATGTTTTTTGATGATGCTTCATAAACTTGAAATTACTTGACGAGGAAAAAGCGAACACCGCGCATCTTAAGGAAAGACCCGAAGAAAGTGGAGAAAACTAACAAAATAGAAAAACCATTTGACGCAGCAAGCCTTCAAAGAATTACTACTTACTTAAAATAAAGACAAGTCATTTTCCTTGTTTCAACGAATCGATTAAAAGTTAACAGGTGGTGTTTGATGGGCTTTCCTAGATAATTAAGTCCTATCTGATAATTTCGCCATCTGGTATTTCGTAAGGCCGATTAGGTACAGCTGTACCGCATACCTTGATAAAACTATATAATTATGATTATACTTACCTACATTCATGATAAGAGTCCAAACAATGTTTACAGTGTAAATGCAATGAAGAGCCACGGCCAATGCGGCTATTAAATTTAATTGAGTGCACGAAGAACAGAACTAATAATGGGTAGTAAAACTATTTATTAACGATTTAGAACTCTGTCTCAATAAGAATTTAGATGTACCAACTGACGGGCTCTTCAGAAGAAGTATTCTATTCTAATCCGCAAGAGGCTTACCTACTCATGTTTATGAACAAGATTTATTTTTCAACACAAAAGCTACAGCATGCATTTCATCTACAGCATAGCATAACGTAAATGAACGTACATACCTAGTACCTACTATCTACTTTAATCGTCTCTTTCAATGATACAAACACAGTTTTTAGCGAGTTTGGATCAGTATCATTGTGAAAGCTGTTCATCAGGATGAGTACTCCTCAATGACCCTTTAAATGACCTATTTTCTTCGTATGACAGCCGTTCAATAACCCTTTAAGTGTCTAGAACTAGAAATCTCATTTATTTACAGCTTCAAAGGCAAGTAAGTAGTTGTGACAAAGTTACAAAGTTTCTAGGGTTTGGATGAGGAAGGTTAACAAGGAAACTAGTCAGTTAGTAAATAGTAGCCATTTTGTGTGCCAAAAAAAGGCTGGGTCAATATGCCTAGAAGGAAGGAAGGAAGGTCGAAAGGATGAAGCAGGTCTGAACCAGCTCATAGGTCTCTGACATTCTGAGGGACCGATCGCTGCGAGTAGTTGTTGATGGCTGCTCGTCCGATCTATTGGCAATCAATGCCAGTGTACCTCAGGGGTCTGTTCTCTCAGCAAGACTGTTTTTACTGCGCATCAATGATCTGCTAAAACCCGGAATCTTTGGGTACGTTGATGACAGTACCTACTGTTGTTGAGAGATAAATGTCCAAGGTTGTCACAGGACCGGGATGAGTGGCGTAGTATGAGAAGAGAGGCCTATGCTCAGCAGAAACCGATTACAGGCTGATGATGATGACGATCATCAGCAGTGATGAACATCAGTTTCATTGTTGAAACCCTTTTAACCCACACTCGCTACAATCAATCAGACCGGACCAACCTTTGGGAACCTATACAAGTTGCATTCGCTCCCAATCGATTCTATTTCTACAATCGAACGATGGAACAATTTCCATGATGGATACGTTTTGTTCTCGACACTGCGTGACCGCGAATCGTATCGCCGCGCAATAAGGTGTAAACCAAAATAAATGTAACCATCATGGGCATAAGACGTCATGGAAGGCCTCTTGAGCTCACATTGCCTCCTTTTCGCAATCGCTACTGTAATTATATTCCTCTCGATCAGTAGCTAGACGTTTCAATTGACACACTTATTGATTTGGCATGGCGCTGGGCTATCAGCATAGATCGTGCCAGATACGTAACTTATGAGATAAAACACGTGGCTGAAAATGTGATCTGTTTATTTTACGATCAGCGATGGAGAAGGAATTCTATGAGCCTCTATGTGGTTTTCAAATCATGGTTGGATTATGAGTGGATTCTGCTGTCAAGTCAAGCGGGGTCTAGAACATTAATATTTAATAGTGACGGTTTACAGTTAGTATTGTATTAAGTATAAATAATAATAATAATAAATTCGGCACTTTTCCATACACGGTCGCTTGACCCCAAACTAAGCAAAGCTTGTGCTATGGCTGCCATAGTATTATTATTGAATAAGTATTTAAATCTGGATATTTCTTATTCTATAATTCCGTCACTGGTTATTCCCCACAGCTTCACATGCGTAGCCTGTCATTCAAGGAATAAGTATTGTAAACACCGATGAAAGAATTGTAAAAATTCAAAAAGTTATCTAGGAAAACCTAGGATTTAGGTCAACCAAAGGATTTTCAGGTCATGACCTCAACCATTATTTCACCTGTTGGATCCGTGCGATCGAAATACCTACCTAGGTAAACGGCAAAACATTTATGGAATTCAAAGAATCGTCAGTAGTGTCACCTTCGTTTATGTAATATTTACTCGTATTCTGAACTGGAACTGTTTTAACAATAAGTATAAATTTTGCTTCGTTATACATAACTATCTACCTATTTTATTATGAACATGGTATTTGTATCTATGTATTGTAAACAAGTGCGCACTTAACACAGATGTTGAGTACTTCGACATCTTACGAAGTTTTGATGGATGAATGCTAGTTTGTTACTCAATCATGCCAGAACGGTTAAACGGATCTAGATGAGATTTTGTACTCTTATAGATAATAGTCTGGAATAGCACATATGCTACTTTTTAATTGTGGTCAACACCGCGGGCGCAGCTTTAACTGAAATTATGACGATTTCATGTTGAACGAATCAAATTATTAGTGAAATTGCGCTAATCTAATCTAAATTTGTTAGTTAAAAACTACAAGTTTTGTTAAGTCTAACAAGTAGAGCGATGGCAGCATAGCTGTTGGGAGAAGGCCCGCCTCTTAAGCCAGAGGGACCGGGTTCGAACCCAGTCGACGGCACGCACCAATTTGTTCATTGCGTAAGCATAATGTGTGCGTACCTATTGTATGTCATCTGCTATATGACTGGAGCCCGGTGTATGCCGACTGGCTCGCCCCCTGTCACATCTGGGACTGAATATCGTCCGGTGAAGTGTGGATGTTGTATTACACCTCTGCCAGCCCCCTCGGGGGAAAAGCGTGACGATATGTTATGTTATGTTTTGTAACAAGTAGAAACAAAAGAGCTTATTAGCTACCCATACTATTAGAAAATATGTGAACTCTCTACTCTCTCAGCTACGAGTAGGTAGAAAGAGAGAGAGAGAGTGTGTGTGTGTGTGTGTGTGTGTGTGTGTGTGTGTGTATAGGTAGAGTTTGGAAATACCCTAATGATGCTGAAACAACGCCTTCTAAAATAAATAACGTAAGTAAATATTTAAACATTTCACTATCAAACAATGAAAACGTTTCAAAGTATGACGAGTACTTTTCCATTCCGAAAATATTCTGAAACCAGCCATTTATTTACAGACTAAATAAATGAATGATCTGAAAATAAACACGAAATGCTATTTCTGTAGAAATTTCTGAGGAAATTTCCTCTGCCACGCTTTATTAAATACTATCTAATTATCTGTAAACTAGGTAACTGATAAGGTGATAAAATGAGGGTAATAGACCGTTCCCAAACTGTTAATGACGACGAATGTTTAATTAACAAATTCTGTCTGCATTTTCTTTGACGTGCCAAATGACTTCAAATGAGGGTTGCTCTATATTTGCCTACAATGTTCTTTTTCATAATAAATGTTGCCGCCAACTGAATTTCAAAACATTAAAACTCGTGCATATTAGGTACGTGAATTCACAGGTTATTTATGTGTGTAAGTAGGTAAGTAGGTACCTTTTAAGTTCTTACTCAAACACTGTTTTCTTTTGCTCTTAGGTGGTAGGTAGGTATGCGGTCAGATCTAAAAATATATTGGCTTAATATGGACGCTTTTTATCGCCAGCCGCATAAATTGTGATGTTATTTCTGAACCCAACTGCACATTTAAAATGTGTCGTCAAGATGCAAAAACAACTTCATTATTTTTCTTCCCTTCGACTTCGGCCATGTCACAATCACGAGAGCAAGGCGTGACAAAAGAGAAATAAAACAGCAATCTGGCAGAATACCAGATAAACAAAAATAACACCGTACTACAAGAATAATTGTGATTCTATAGAACGAAGAAAGAAAAGCTAAATAAACGAAAAGCAGAGTCAATAATCGGCTTATTGAACACTGCATGAGCGTAACGAGCCTCTAGAGCGAAGTTAATAAGTCCTGAGTTTAAGCCGCCCAAGACGACGACACTGCTTTATCATAGGTGAATTTATTCTCTACTTTTTACACCTTCTGCGAGGCAATAAAAAAACTGGGAAAACACCGTCTTTTGTTTTAAATTTCATGCAGTTACTTACGTTATTTTTTGCGGTTGCCAGTTAGATTTTGAAATAACTTTCTTTTTACAATGTCCTTAAGCTGAGTTTTCATTAAATTTTTACGTCTTTGTTCAGAAACTTTATTAGTTAGAGTAATATACCGATTTTTATACAATAAATTATATAAAATGTATAACTTTATTATATAAAATTATATAAAATGTATAACTTTATTTATTATCTGCCTATAAAGGCCTTGCTATACGTTGAGACTACTTGATAATATGAAATTGGTCGTTGTCGAGCAGGTGGTGCGAAAAGAAGTTTTATTATTTGACGTTGACAGTTTTATTATTTGAAGTTAACATCAAAATTAAATCAACAAAACAAAATGAATGCCAAGCACCATGCTGAATCGAAAAAATAAATCACTTCGCTGATTACAAAAAAAATGTGATTCTGAAAATGACAAATTGAAGTAACATAATTACTTATGTAATACAAAGAAACTCAACATGTTTTTAATCTTTTGTTGTATAACTGAAACAAAGTCGAATTAGTTCAGCTTAATAGGATGCCACAGTGTTATTACTTTTACTAACCTTGTGCCAGATTGACATAATACAACTATAATAGGTATTAAAAAGAACTATAGAGAAATAATAGTACTTATGTTATAATTCCTTTCAAGTTAATTTATTACTAGCGACTTCGTTCGCGTTTATTAAGAAAATAATATCCTAAAGTCTTGCTCGTGATATACCTACCTAACTAATTATCACATCAAGATCCGTTCAGCCGTTTAACCGTGAAAAGCCTACATACAGACAGATAGATAGAGTTTCTTTCGATATCATAATACCTATTAGCGTGGATTTTAAACTTCTTGTGTGTGTGTTTTTAATAATGATCGTTTAATTGTAAAGTAATAATGGGTCAGTGTTAAAACTCAGATCAACTAGATCTGAGTGTTAAAATCGATAATTTCAGTGTACCTGTCTTAGATTTCCTTTTTTTTTATTTTCTAATAAATACTTTTTTGATGAATCAGGAGATAATTTTAAGTTTGATTAAGTACTTAGTTATGGTTTGAATCAATTAAATAAATCACATTTTATATTCACTTAGAGCTGCATGTGTTACTTTTTCATTGTATTGTGTATTGTTGAACTACATTAACATAAACCAGTTTAGGAGGTCGGTTTTTGAAGTGAAACCAACAAGGTTGCGTTAAACGCTTAACGCTCTTGGGGGGGGAATAGAAAGAGTCAGAGCGAGAGTGATGCGTGGCACTCGAACGCATGCGTGTAGTATAAGAAAGATACACAAAAGTTTCACTTCCGCGCGGAGGGACTCCACGCACAATTTTTTTAAAGATAAATAGGCAATTGTACTAAAATTATTCAGACATGAAAAATAGTTCTGAAATTCCACGGAAACACAGTAAATATTAGCAATGCAAGAGCTGTTTTAACTAACGTTGTGGTACGTTTTTATCAGTGGATTGTATTGCCATGTGAAAACATCGAGTGATGAGTAAATTATTATTAGTAAATTGCTGAAACTAAGCCATGCCTGTATGCATGCATGAACAAGCAGCGATCCAAATCGGCATTGTATTTGTATCGGAAATATTCGAATTACAGACCTTGATCAAATGAAAGTAGGTACCTACTTACAAAGTACGAAAATTGTGTACGCTAGCCTCGGTAGCAATACCATTTTCTAAACTAAACTGGCAGTAAAATGATATAAGTGAGTAAAAATTTATTTAACATTAGATTAGGTTTAAGTACATCAGATTAACAAGAAAAAAAAAAGACAAAAAGACGCTTAGATGTAATCCACCTGAGTATTTGTGTAGCGAGCCCCAAACTCGACTAGGCCTGTCTCTTGGGGCATAATCTGTGCTTGGGGCCCATATTCTAGCGTTACCAAATACAGTTTGCAATATCGCCACGCCTTTCCCCCGAGGGGGCTGGGAGAGGTGTAACACAACACCCACACTTCGCCGGACAATATTCAGTCCCGAATGTGACAGGGGGTGAGCCTGTCGCCATACTATATACTATATAATAGCTCCAGCCATGTAGCAGATGACATGCAATACGCACATATGTTCATTTAATTAACAAATTGGTGTGTGCCGTCGGCTGGGTTCGAACCCGTTCCCTCTGGCTTGAGAGGCATAGGCCTTCTCCAACTAGGCTGTCATCGCTTAAAATGACAAACTGTAGGTTTTTTTTTGTTATTACCCGACTAAGGCGACGCAAAAAGGTGGGTTGTGTTGTAAAAAACAGTATGGCAACAAAATAGTACTACAAACGGGAATGTCTGAAAAAGTCTGATTTTTTCTTGGAACCAGTTTAGTATTAAGTATACTTACTATTAAGAAACATCAATATTCCGGTCCTTCCCAAAACCGGTACCCAAAAATAAAGTTTATATATTAATCCTACTTCCTATCCTACTAATATTATAAAGGCGAAAGTTTGTAAGAATGGATGTATGGATGAGTAGGATCGGGGACGTTGAAACGCCCCGATGTCCCTTTTGTTTCGTTCCTTCAGGTAGATGATGAAGGATCAAAGTAAAACACGTCTGTTCTGATTCAAGATGTATTTTCCAAACGTACAGTTAGTCGTTGTCGCTTGCTAGAGCTCACTCACTAGATTTACACTAGGGATGGGGCGCGCGCCAGTCAAGGTGGTCGACCGTTTTTCTAGTGATGTGCGCGCGACCCATAGACAAACTAACTAGGAGCTAAATCTCAACCATTATTTCACCTGTTGGATCCGTGCGATCGAAATACCTACCTAGGTAAACGGCAAAACATTTATGGAATTCAAAGAATCGTCAGTAGTGTCACCTTCGTTTATGTAATATTTACTCGTATTCTGAACTGGAACTGTTTTAACAATAAGTATAAATTTTGCTTCGTTATACATAACTATCTACCTATTTTATTATGAACATGGTATTTGTATCTATGTATTGTAAACAAGTGCGCACTTAACACAGATGTTGAGTACTTCGACATCTTACGAAGTTTTGATGGATGAATGCTAGTTTGTTACTCAATCATGCCAGAACGGTTAAACGGATCTAGATGAGATTTTGTACTCTTATAGATAATAGTCTGGAATAGCACATATGCTACTTTTTAATTGTGGTCAACACCGCGGGCGCAGCTTTAACTGAAATTATGACGATTTCATGTTGAACGAATCAAATTATTAGTGAAATTGCGCTAATCTAATCTAAATTTGTTAGTTAAAAACTACAAGTTTTGTTAAGTCTAACAAGTAGAGCGATGGCAGCCTAGCTGTTGGGAGAAGGCCCGCCTCTCAAGCCAGAGGGAGCGGGTTCGAACCCAGTCGACGGCACACACCAATTTGTTCATTGCGTAAGCATAATAGGTATGTGCGTACCTATTGTATGTCATCTGCTGTATGACTGGAGCCCGGTGTATGCCGACAGGCTCGCCCCCTGTTACATCTGGGACTGAATATCGTCCGGCGAAGTGTGGATGTTGTATTACACCTCTGCCAGCCCCCTCGGGGGAAAAGCGTGACGATATGTTATGTTATGTTTTGTAACAAGTAGAAACAAAAGAGCTTATTAGCTACCCATACTATTACAAAATATGTGAACTCTCTACTCTCTCAGCTACGAGTAGGTAGAGAGAGAGAGAGTGTGTGTGTGTATAGGTAGAGTTTGGAAATACCCTAATGATGCTGAAACAACGCCTTCTAAAATAAATAACGTAAGTAAATATTTAAACATTTCACTATCAAACAATGAAAACGTTTCAAAGTATGACGAGTACTTTTCCATTCCGAAAATATTCTGAAACCAGTCATTTATTTACAGACTAAATAAATGAATGATCTGAAAATAAACACGAAATGCTATTTCTGTAGAAATTTCTGAGGAAATTTCCTCTGCTACGCTTAATTAAATACTATCTAATTATCTGTAAACTAGGTAACTGATAAGGTGATAAAATGAGGGTAATAGACCGTTCCCAAACTGTTAATGACGATTAATGTTTAATTAACAAATCCTGTCTGCATTTTCTTTGACGTGCCAAATGACTTCAAATGAGGTTTGCTCTATGTTTGCCTACAATGTTCTTTTTCTTAATAAATGTTGCCGCCAACTGAATTTCAAAACATTAAAACTCGTGCATATTACGTGCATTCACGGGTTATTTATGTGTGTAAGTAGGTAAGTAGGTACCTTTTAAGTTTTTACTCAAACACTGTTTTCTTTTGCTCTTAGGTGGTAGGTAGGTATGCGGTCAGATCTAAAAATATATTGGCTTAATATGGACGCTTTTTATCGCCAGCCGCATAAATCGTGATGTTATTTCTGAACCCAACTGCACATTTAAAATGTGTCGTCAAGATGCAAAAACAACTTCATATTTTTCTTCCCTTCGACTTCGGCCATGTCACAATCACGAGAGCAAGGCGTGACAAAAGAGAAATAAAACAGCAATCTGGCAGAATACCAGATAAACAAAAATAACACTGTACCTTTACAAGAATAATTGTGATTCTATAGAACGAAGAAAGAAAAGCCAAATAAACGAAAAGCAGAGTCAATAATCGGCTTATTGAACACTGCATGAGCGTAACGAGCCTCTAGAACGAAGTTAATAAGTCCTGACTTTAAGCCGCCCAAGACGACGACACTGCTTTATCATAGAGGTGAAATTATCCTCTACTTTTCACACCTTCTGCGAGGCAATAAAAAAAACTGTAAAAACACCCTCTTTTGTTTTAAATTTCATGCAGTTACTTACGTTATTTTTTGCGGTTGCCAGTTAGATTTTGACATAACTTTCTTTTAACAATGTCCAATACGCTGAGTTTTCATTAAATTTTAATGTCTTTGTTAGGAAACTTTATTAATTAGATTTTTATACAACTTTAATATCTACCTATAAAAGCCTTGCTTTACGTTGAGACTACGTGATAATATGAAATTGGTCATTGTCGAGCAGGTGTGGTGCGAAAACAGTAAGTATGTTTTATTATTTGACGTCCTCATCAAAATAAAATCAACAAAACAATATGAATGCCAAGCACCATGCTGAATCGAAAAATAAATAACTTCACTAATAAAAAATACCTATAATGTGATTCTGAAAATGACAAATCAACATAATTATGTATGTATTGCAAAGAAACTCAACATGTTTTCAATCTTTGTTGTATAACTAAAATAAAGTCGAATTAGTTCAGCTTAATAGGATGCCACAGTGTTATAATTTTTACTAACCTTGTGCCAGATTGACATAATACAACTAAGTACGTATAATAGGTATTAAGAAGAACTATTAGAGAAATAATAGTACTTACTTATGTTATAATTCCTTTCAAGTTTATTTATTACTAGCGACTTCGTTCGCGTTTATTAAGAAAATAATATCCTAAAGCCTTCCTCGTGATATACCTAACTAATTATCACATCAAGATCCGTTCAGCCGTTTAGCCGTGATAAGCCTACAGACAGATAGATAGCGTTGCTTTCGATATCATAATACCTATCAGCGTAGATTTTAAACTTTTTGTGTATTTTTTTTAATAATGATCGTTTAATTGTCAAGTAATAAATAGGTCAGTTTTAAAATCGATAATTTCAGTGTACCTGTCTTAGATTTTCTTTTTTTTATTTTCTAATAAATACTTATTTGATGAATCAGGAGATAATTTCAAGATTTTATTTAGTACTTATCTATCGTTTGAATCAATTAAATAAATCACATTTAATATTCACTTAGAGCTGTACCTGCTTGTAATTTTTTAAGTGTACTGTGTATTGTTGAACTACATTAATTTAAACCAATTTAGGCGGTCGCTTTTTGAAGTGGAACCAACAAACGGTTGCGTTAAACGTTTAACGCTCTTGGGGAGGGGGAATAGAAAGAGACAGATCGAGAGTGAATGCGTTGCACTCGAACGCATGCTCGTAGTAAGAAAGATACACAGAAGTTTCACTTCCGCGCGGAGGGACTCCACGCACGATTTTTTTTTAACGATAAATACGCAATTGTACTTAAATCATTCAGACATGGAAAATAATTCTGAAATTCCGCAGAAACAGTAAATAATAGCAATGCAAGAGCTGTTTTAACTAACGTTGTGGTACCTAGCAGTGGATTGTATTGCCATGTGAAATCGTCGAGTGATGAGTAAATTATTATAAGTAAATTGCTGAAACTAAGCCATGCCTGTATGCATGAACAAGCAGCGATCCGAATCGGCATTGTATTTGTATCGGAAATATTCGAATTACAGACCTTGATCAAATGAAAGTAGGTACCTACTTACAAAGTACGAAAATTTTGTACGCTAGCCTCGGTAGCAATACCATTTTCTAAACTAAACTGGCAGTAAAATGATATATGTAATAAGTAAAAATTTATTTGACATTAGATTAGGTTTACATCAGATTAACAAGAAAAAAAAAAGACAAAAAGACGCTTAGATGTAATACACCTGAGTATTTGTTAGCGAGCCCCAAACTCGACTAGGCCTGTCTCTTGGGGCATAATCTGTGCTTGGGGCCCATATTCTAGCGTTACCAAATACAGTTTGCAATATCGCCACGCCTTTCCCCCGAGGGGGCTGGCAGAGGTGTAATACAACACCCACACTTCGCCGGATGATATTCAGTCCCAAATGTGACTGGGGGCGAGCCTGTCGCCATACACCGGGCTCCAGCCATGTAGCAGATGACATGCAATACGCACATATGTTCACACAATGAACAAATTGGTGCGTGCCGTCGGCTGGGTTCGAACCCGCTCCCTCTGGCTTGAGAGGCAGGCCTTCACCAACTAGGCTGTCATCGCTTAAAATGATAAGTAGTTTTTTTTTGTTATTACCCGACTATGGCGACGCAAAAAGGTGGGTTGTGTTGTAAAAAACAGTGTGGCAACAATATAGGTAATACTTACTACAAACGGAAATGTCTGAAAAAGTCTAATTTTTTTTTTGGTAGGTACTACTGCATAGTGCGATAATATTTTACGATTAAAATAAATAGTATTAAGTATACTTACTATTAAGAAACATCAATATTCCGGTCCTTCCTAAAACCGGTACCCAAAACTAAAGTTTATATTAATTCTAAATGTTTGCAGTTAATACCTACTTAGAAAGTGAGTAGGTACATATCTCAATAAGTTATCTTCAATCCTTATTCTTGAAATTATTTAAGAACATTAACATAAATTTGTCAGTTTTTTTATCATTATGTTATTTCGTTACGATTTTATAATACGGGAATTACTCCTGTACGATAAAGCCAATTATTCCAACTTTATCGTACCTACTAGGTAAGTAAGTAATTCATGCATCATAAAATCATAATGTGCGAAAACCACGTCAGTTTTCATAATAAAATGTTATTTCGTATTTCCCCATAATTTCCCACTACATTCCAAGTGTTAGTTACAAATATATCTTCCGTTATCACGAACAAGGGTTAAAAGGCAGACATCGAATGATCTCAACCAGACTGTAAACAAAAAATCGGTGAATCATGTCCGTCTGTTAATCTATAGTAAGTACCTAGTTGTTTCTTGAAACACGTATACATATGTAGATACGGGTTGCTACTCAATGATATTTACATAATTACATTAATTACTCGTATTAGGCTTTTTAAATAAAGTAAATTCTCATTTTATCTGCCAGATTGGTTGGTGTGACGTCACAAAATGGCGTCAAGCAATTATTATTAACTAGCTGCGCACCGCGGTTTCACCCGCGGTTAAAAAGTGCTATGTGCTATTCTAATAACAATACTTAACTGAATCGACGAAAAATCTGTTGAAATAATTATGAAACCTATTCATAAAACTCGACAGAAAACACGAGAATCGGTTGAGAAATGCAACCTGTAAATTAAGACAGACTAGCTGCGCCCCGCGGTTTCACCCGCAATTAAAAAGTATCCTATGTGCTATTCTAGACCATAATCTATCTCTGTGCCAAATTTCATCCAGATCTGTTCAGCCGTTCTGGCGTGAAAGAGTAACAAATATCCATCCATCCATTCTTACAAACTTTCGCGTTTAGAATATTGGTCGGATCTTCTTAAAACAATTGCGATTCCATTGTCTTCCCTTTAGAAGGTATAGGATACTAAAATAAATAGTTAGTAAAAATAACTACTTATCTGTTTTGTGATGTGAAATGAATAATATATATATATAACATTTGAATTTCAGGATTCGTCATCAAATATACCTACTTAAAACAAGTTTTCCATAGCTATAAGCGCGCTTTAAGAATCCGAAGACTATCGAATTGTCCATACAAGAGTAATACCAAAATAATTTTAGAACTTGTACATATTTTAATTAATATTTTCACCATATTTTATATTATTCGGAATCGGATAGTGATTATCTAACTCCCTATATTAGTTTTCTTTCAAAATACTTACTCTTATCGAAATGTAAGCCAATCGCGTTTTACGTATTTTAACCTCATTTAGGACATGTTTTCACCCATAGACATAGAGTAAAGACCCCTAATCGGTCAAAAATAATGATTCCAAAAAAAGTAAACCAAACCATTGAAAGTCAACCAATTCACTAGTCAGTCTTCGATGTCATCCAGTAGCGGTTACGTCTCCCCACTAACCAATAAGTATGGTGAACTGTGTAGTCCACTCATGCCGAAATTTCAGAATATCCAAAATAGTAAAAAAAGGCAACGTCACATATCATCCGTAAGTCTTAAATATATTTTTATGTGCTTTAAAAAGCTAATAATTGTAATTAATTCTTAATGTCAACAGAGCGAAAAGTTGCTGAAAAAAGTGTTGCCACAAGGTATTTTTATATTTTCCCTTTAATAAACTTTAGGTTTCTTAAGGATCCAGTTTAGCCGATCAGTGGACAAAAATAATTCGACAAAGTAAAAATGAAAATTATATAACAAATTATATAGCCCCTATAACAATTTGCTCTGTGCACCTTCGCAAGAAAGAAATATACGTAACAGTGAAATATCCTGACAAGCAGGCGTCAGTTTTATTTTTATGTAAATGTAATGTTATTTTATTGCCGAAAAAATAACTTAAATGTATGATGTAAATAATGATAGTGTGTAAATTTATGTGTAAATAAGACAAAATCAATAGTTAAAATCAATAGTAATCCCTTTACTATTGATTTTAACGCAAATTCGTACTCTTGATTTTTACTTAAATTCTTACCTTTTACCTACTCTGATTTTAGTTAAGGTTTACATACAATCTATAATATTAGTTTGTAGAATAGTTTCATGAATGGATCTGGGTAAGGCTTTGTGTGTAGTTTAGCTCTGGCCTAAGCTGGCCTAATACTTTGTTTCCGGTCTTGTGATTTCTTTAAACTCTGATCGTTATATAATTTACCCAACTAAATCGGGTAACCTCTTTTAATGGCAAGTTCATCACGTATAGAAAAAAAGGTTTTATTAAGGTATCAAAATAAATTTGACACGTTTCGAAATCGTGTTTTGTATGAAGACTATCCTTCTGGACCTATGTAATAGAGCATATTCTGTGGTTTTCACCATATAGCCTAGAATAGCCTTTTAGTTAATAGCCCGATATCTGGTCGCCCATTCAAGTTAGATATCTACACACATTTTAAAGATTTTTTTCTACATAATTTAATTTTTACTCGTATTTGTGTAGGTTATGAATCGAGTTCAAGTTTTATTGTAAAACTGACAACCCTATGCCATGTCCACGTCAGCCGTTCAATTAATTTAGGTACTGTTTATTCTTACTGAAATAGAATTATCTAAATTAGTAATTAAACTGTGTTGTTTAACTTAATTTCTCCGATATTGCTCGCATAATAAATGACTTCTCATAATCAAAACAAAATAATTAGCTTAACTTCTTGGTGCGTTGGTAATTAAAATTATCGATCCTCCTTGTTTGTCTAGTATTACCACATATTACATTTTTTTTTTATTAATTTATTCATGACCATGGATACTCGTCCTTCAGTTGGATTCTTAGTAATAATTTTTCCTTCAGTAACAGATGATGGGATGATGATGATGAGGTGATGATGAAGACGATGAATCCCTCCCCTTTTCCCATTCCAGTAAAGTTGTGGATACTTTACTGAAACTTTAAGTGAAGTTTTGTAGAAAACATGAAAAATCGCGTTTCGCGATGTTTGTATCATTTGCCCACACTCGTGCACGTTGACGAACCGGTAAACGTTAATAATCCACCATTATTACAATTTAACACTCGAAGAATCACAAGTTTTAGAAAATAATACAAAAACACGACACCATCTTTTCGGTTCCCGCCAAAACTCCCACATATTACATTATAGATTGGAGTTGCCAATACCAGACTTTATTTATCAGAAAAATGTTTTGTAAATAATCTCGTTTGTTTATAGTTTTAGATAGATTTTAACAACATTGCGACAACAATGGCCTGGACGGTCGTCACATCGCATGGAATTCTATTCTGTCTATGAAAGAACATGAGAAAGAATAGTCAAAATATTGTACTCTGCCGTCGAAAATCGTGAGACTACAATAATTGTAAAAGGCCCACGGTTACACCGTTACATGAAACGGTAATGCTAAGCCAGAATGAACTTACTACAAGGGTTAGGGCCAGGGTCAAGGGACCAACCCTGAAAAAAAACTACATGTACACCTCAGGTCAACCTAGAGAATAAGATGGCGCACGGCGTATGATTTAGGTAAAGGCAAAAACCATCCAAAAACTACGCTACTGTCGTATATGTACACAACACACACTTTGTCGCAAAAAAAAAACTACGCTACTCGCTTGGTTATTCTTACATCGACATTATATGCTTTGGTTTAAGGTATCGTGTAAATAAATATACATAGTGCATTATAAAAGCGTGGCCAGGACTACATTTTGAGGTTCTTTTTAAAAACTAAAAACTGTGCAGTTTTTTTTTTCAAGTTAATTTTGAAAAAGCCGTAACATTAAACTCTTGCAAATACATGCAGTTTTAGAATATTAAATCTACTAAGGTTGTAAATTGGAACGGAAATGGCTAACGTAGAGTTTGGGAAAGAATATTAGTTTTTGTGCAATTGTAAATGTTTTTCATGGCAACATTACCACGCGCACACGTTTAAAAAGAAGTGGCTTCAGCGAGATATAACGCAGTATTCCATATTTTCCTCTAGATTGGTCTGAGATGTACACTAATATTACAAAGCAGGAGAGGATCGTATTATTGTAAGTTTGTAACGAATAAACCCAAAAACTACTGGTCTGCGAGACGCGAGCTGAAACGCGTGCGACGGCGCGGGCAAAAGAGCTATATCAAATAAAATAGATGTTCCACAAGAAAAAAAAACGCAATTTTTGATTTGGTCTCATAGTACAAGTTATCCATTATGATGAGTGCAATAAGCTCCTTTCAGCCAAGTATAACTACTGCCTAAAACTCTGTATAACTTGGCATGGTAAGTATCAGCTATTAATCTTTGGACCTTGATACTTAGTATATACCTACTATATTCATTAGATACTAACATAATTACTTATTATCTATTTCAGCACGTATTAGCTTTTGCACTTTGCCCTCGCGTGTGTTTCAGCATTTTTGGCATCTGTATCGGCGATCTAGCCGGTATTCAAGTACCGTCAGATAGCGCACGTATAGCATACCTATCAGTACATAGGGGTGGAAAAATCCGTGAAAGAATTGGCTCCTAGCCGCTTGTGTACAGAATACAGATGTTTTTTTAGCCAATGCGCTACGGACGGTGACATGGTCCATCTCACGGGACCATAGCGGCGAAAGCGATCGTACCTATAACGCTACAAGTATCGTAGAGCCACGGGTCTAGGCAATGTATTGTTATGTAGCACCTAATCAATATAATTATGTACATATAGGTATATAGGTATCTATAGTATTGTATAGATTAGTCTATATATATAGTCACAATTTTATTAGTAAAATTGTTGGGACTTTAATATCCTTAGAAAAATCTTTATTTTTATAATTTATAGATACAGTTTTCGGTCTGTCAGTTAATAGAATTTCTAATTATTTATAGTTTTTAATTATTTAGGTTCTTCTTAAAAACCATAAAAAATGACAGAAAATCGTTACAGATAATGTAAGTTCCTGATTCATATTTGTAACTTTTTTGGTAGGAGTAGGCAATAGTTCACTACGCAATACATGGCTAGTATACTGTTATATACTTAACTATTTATACCTAAAAATATATACATATAGATACATTTGCATGATTAATGACTGTATAATAGTACCCTAACCTTGATAATGACATAAAAGCACACGAGTGTCTTTAAATGCATTTTTATGCTCCGACTGGCTTTACATTAGCAAATTGTAGTCACGAAAGTAATTTATTATGCAGAACGAATTATTTGTACCTATTTTATGTTTTAATTGAGGTAATTTACTAACATTGTAAAAGCATTATGACGTGGAAACTAACAATAAAGCCTTGTTCTACAGCTTTGTTTCGACTATGCTATTATTTTAGTCGAGTGGTTTTTTTTAAACATAACAGATCGTCACACCTTTGCCCAGAAAGGTCTGGCAGAGAAGTATTACAGCACCCACACTTCGGCCAAGCCTGCCGCCATATACCGGGGTCCAATTATGTAGCATTTTATGAGCACATATGTTAACACAATGAACAAATTGGTGCCAGCTTCCGGTTGGGATCGAATCCGCTCCTCTGGCTTGAGAGGCGAGTCTTCTCGAACTAGGCTATCACCACTTTATTCGTAACAATTGGCTAGCAGAAGGCCCTCTGGTTTATTAATTCAAATTGTTACTTTCCTTTTTTTTATGAGACTGAGTTTTGAGACGAGCAAGTCGCTCGCCTGATGGTAAGCGGTACGCCAGTCCATAACAGTTCAGTGCCGCCCAGAATACGAGTATAACAATCCTGCGCTGCAATGCAGTGCGCTCGTCTCCCTGAGATATTAGATAATTAAATTTCTTTGTGCCCAGTTGCTCGTAAAACATTGCCTTTCAATCCAGAACATAATATGTTTGCACACTACTGCTTGACTGTTGACTAACTTGCAAACTTTGCTCAAGGGACAAAACTGTAGCCAAACAACTTTACACCTCTATTAGACGGTAGGTATTTGACTAGGCTATATCGAAACCTAACTATAAATTTCAGGTTTAAGTTTCAGCTGTAGCCTATGATATTATTGACTACACTATACTTACAAAAAAAATGTTGCTTCATTTTAATAGATTTCCGAGACTAGTTTACTTAAAAATTTAACGATAGATTCCGTTAATCATTGATTCAGTAAGTAGTATAACGGACTCGATACTTACTAAGTAATTTTAAAGCCATTAGGATTAACTGCGTAGCTTGTCTATTTGACTATAGGTATCTACTTACTCGTAGTTAGATAACTATAAGTAGAGCAGTATGTTTACGAGGTACAAACAGAAAGGTAAGTAAAAATATAGACAAACAAGATTAAGACTTTTTATCTGATTGTTTAAAATTAATGTTGTCTAAATTTTCATTAAAAAAAATACTAAACTGAAAATTCGGAAACGGTGTCCAAATCTTTTACTAAGATAGAAAAATAGATTAATTTTAATATTGCACAAAAAAAAACTTAAAACTTTAGGTTAACTGATTCTTCATAAAAGAAAAGAAAGGTAAGTTGCATTAGTGCGAAATATACGTTATAGGTATACTAAGGTAGCTTTTTACTCCACAAAACGCGAAAATAGTAGATGCAGGTGCAGAGCACCTCTCTACTCACCTGCTAAGTAAGTAGATAAAAGAACTTAGGTATTGTATCCGTATTACATTTAATATGACCAAAATGACCGACAGGCATTAATTTCGAAGTCCGGCCACCGACATCTCATACATTATTCAAAGCCGATTTGAATGCGAGCACAAAAACACCACCTACACTTGTAAAAAATCTAAACAGAATAGTCTCAAAGTATTAAAGAAACTTTCATCGTCCAATTGGCCGGTAAACATTAATTTTTCATAGGTAATTAAGGGAAATGCCAAGCACGACACGGTAATTGATACAGGTGATCTAACCAGAGGCGGACTAAGGCTCGGTCGCCCTAAGTCGTGTTGTGTTAACTAGCTGCTCCTTTCTTCTTCATTTACTTACTAAGGCTCACTTGCAGAAGATACTGAGTTAAATTCTTAAACGCAAGGTAGTTAATATACTATAAATGTCACTCTAATTCGTGTGAACTAGGGGTTGGCTTCCTAACTCTTGGTGGAGCTAAACGATTATCAGATTAACCTTAGATGAGCGGTTAGTACCTCAAGTTAAAAAATAAAACGCAAGCTTCTGTAAGTAGCCCTAAGCTTAATTTAAAAAGTTTTTTCTCTACAATTCTACGTTTAAATGGAAAGTTCAATGTCCCTTCTCAGACTTCATCTTTCTGATAAAGTCCTAATCAAGCCGCCCCGTCCAGGAGGGCTATTCCTACGCATGAGATGAGATTAGATTTTATCTTGGTCACTCTCACACCTATGACGTTTCAAACGAGAGCAACAAGGGCGAAAAAAGATGAGATGAAAATATCAAATCTCCGAATAGGCCCAGGAAGCCTACCATGACATTTATTGCCATGATGCTTGTTTATAACATACGACGCTGCGCGAACGCGAATCGTATCACTGCGCAATAAAGTTCATAATCACGTCAGCGTCGAAAACAAAACGAACTATCGTGGCTATAAGATGTCATAGTAGGCTCCAGGCTATTCCTGCGCGTGAGATGAGATGAGATTTTATCTTGATCACTCTCACACCTATGACGTTTCAAACGAGAGCAACAAGGACGAAAAAAGTGAGATGAAAATCTCAAATCTCCAAATAGGGCCACTGGGGCAAAGTTAAAGTCCGCCTCTGGATCTACCCACTAACACCACCGATAAAAGTACAGAAAGCATCGATAGATTTAGTCGATAAAAACATAATTTGATAACTCCAAACACTGATAGATATTACTAAAAATTAACAAGTTGGTACTTTCTACCTTGGTCATAAACCAAACATAGAAACACACCTAGTTCATTTATTTTTGAACTGAATTAATGTAATGTTAAAAATTAATGAAATAAAGTTAAAACTTAATTAATGAAAATGTAAAAAATTAAAACTATCCAGAATAAGAGCACTATTTACAACACTCATATTAGGTACTAGCTACGCCCCGCAGTTTCACCCGCGGTTAAAAAGTATCGTAGGTGCTATTCTAGACTATCTATAATCTATCTCTGTGTCAAATTTCATCCAGATCTGTTCAGCCGTTCTGGCGTGAAAGAGTAACAAACATCCATCCATCCATCCATTCTTACAAACTTTTCGCGTTTATAATATTAGTAAAGTAAAGTACCTATAGCAATACTTACTAATACTATAAAATCTATAGTAACTCGGTCTGTCTGTCTGTAGGCTTTTCACGGCTAAACGACAGAACGGATCTTATTAAAATTTGACAAATAGTTTCAGTAAATCACGAGGAAGGTTTTTGAATACAATTTTTTGAATAAACACGAACGAAGTCGCGGGTAACAGCTAGTATCTAATCAAATAGATACGCTCTTCGTTATCTTATTGAAAAAAGTAAATGATAAAAAGGCTATCGGAGCTAACCCGATCGATAAAAATGCTAGTTATTCAATAATTCGTTCTATCAACCTCCGGCTATTCATGTCACGGCCGTCACTAATAATTATGAGTTAGTGGTCACTTTGTGCCTATTTTACAACTATTTTATACTATCTTTTTTTTATGAGTAAGACCTATTGTAACAGTTTAATAATTTCCTTTCCACCTAAATCATGACATGTACACTAAGCTGATTCAAAAATTTGTTCATGCTATGTACTTACACATGTTTATGAATATGGTCTAGAACCAAACCATTTATGTTCTATATAATTTTTTTTTCTAATTATGATATTATTCTGTTTTGTGTGCTTAAATAAATATAAATAAATAAATAAATATCTACCTACTTCATCACCATAATTATTACGTAGCCTACATTTAAAATAGATAATTTCAAGCTACGAATGAAGCATTTACTTTTTCACCGACTTCCGAAAAAGAGGAGGTTCTCAATTCGACTGTTTGTTTTTTGCATGTTACGCGATCACTCCGTCAATTGTAAATCGATTTTATTGAGTCTTTTTTTGTTTAGTAGATTATAAGTAGGTACTTTAGAAGTGGTCGCATATAAATTTTATTGAAATCGGTCAAGCCGAAAATATCAACAAAATCTAAAAATTGTTTGACATGGATGAAGGCTTCGCGGTAAGTCGTTTTTTATAAGCTCTTCTTTTAAAAATACCTTTCAAGTGTGATCATATTATTTTAAATCGTCAAGATTGTTCAATTTATTTTTTTTAGGCATGCCCTAAACATACACAAGTAAATGGGCGTATCTGCCGCTCTCTATTTATACAACTCGAGATACCTATTGTTCGGTCTTTATCTCTCTAGTTTGAGAAGTCATAGGAGCGAGAGTGACCAAGATAATATCTCGCGTTTCCGAATAGGGGTCCGAGGAACAGTGTTCTCTGCTCCAGGGGGCTATTCCTGCGCGTGAGATGAGATGAGATATTATCATGGTCACTCTCACACCTGACGTTTCAAACGAGAGGAACAAGGACGAAACAAAGTGAGATGAAAATCTTAAATCTCCGAAATCCGAATAGAGCCCCAGTACTGATTGATCACATTCGTAAGAAGACACCTGCCATACTTGATTACCTACCTAAAATATCTTCAAATTGTATTTTTCGCCTAATCATTACATTTCTGGCTTTCCACTTTCTGCGTTCAAATTGAACTGACCACTCGCATTCATTTATAAAAGTTTACAAGTCCCGTTGGAATTTCTTCAAAACAGGTACATACATGTAGTCATAACTACCTAGATGTCTGTAACCCTTCTATAAATAGCTAAATGTAAATGAACCCTAACAGAATTCTTGATTGAATACCTAGAATAGTCTATTGAGATATGAGATCTACTTAACTAGGTACTTAGCGTGAGATGAATTCGTCGAAATAGGTATAATCAAGAGGAAAATATTTTACTACTATAGTTATTACCCGCGACGTTGTTCACGTTTATTCAGAAAATAGTATCCAAAAACTTTGCTTGTGATAGTACTGGAGCTAATTATCAAATTTCCGATCAATGATCCTGAATGAAAAGCCTATTTATAATATTAGTATGGATTTATGTACCTACTGTTTTGAATTGAATTGTGTTAAATTAACAAAAAGTTATTTTCTGCATAAGTTGAGCCTGGTGTATGGCGGCAGGCTCGCCCCCTGTTACATGTGGTACTGAATGTCGTCCGGCGAAGTGTAGATGTAATACTCCTTTGCTATCCCTTCAAGAGAGACGCGTGACGATATGGTATGTTAGGTCATCAACAAAGAGCTCGGAACAGCAAACAAACTTAATGCAGTACGATTGTTAGTTGTAAATAGAAATACCTATTAAGTAGAGAGGAAAAGGGCGTCTCTGTTATCAAGCTGTTATCTTATCAGACAACAGGACAAGTAGGTATATTTTAGGCTGTACTGTGTAACAAAGTCACGTGCCTAATGTTTATTTTCACTTTTTTTTAATTCAAAATAAGCTTGCGTTTTTTTTGACCTTAAACAGCCTTAAAGATAAAGGGGTATTCTGTGCCTGTGTTCATTCAATTTTAGTATTTAAAAAAACACTTTAATGTCCAATGCCGGGGGTGTTCTGTACCTGATAGTAATAATTCAATAGGTAGGTATTTGTATTAAAAAAACACTTTAATGTCCAATGCCCTAGCAAGAAGCAGTTTACTCTAAGCTTCAAGTCACTCATATTCTCCTTTTCCGGAAACTATATGACTATGAAGGAAATGAACAAGCATAAGTTCGTAGGTATGTGATTGATTGCAGCAACCGCTTTTATATTAGTCCCACCAATACACAATGGCTGCATGCGCAACAACGTTCATAATACCTACCTAGGTAGGTATTTGCTTATCTCTGGGGATGACCCACCCCACACCTAACTATGCAATGACGGTATGCATAGCTGAATAATAAGTAACACGAAATAGGTACCTATGTAACAGGTAAGTGCATCATAAGTAATCACGGTTCATTCTGCGACGCCACTAGTTTTACTAATTATTAAAATGCCTAATCTAATAGTAACGCGATTTCTAGGGCACTCCGCAGGGACTGGGTAGTGTAATAAGACCCAAGAAGGTCCTACTATGTATTAGAAAGTGTCCCTTACATTACGCGATTTCTCGGGCCATGTCTATCGAGTCTCTGAAACAGGGAAGGTCGTAACTACACTGTTCTGTCCTGTCGTGTCACACTGTGTGATTTAGTGTCCTTCGTAAGTCGCAGGGACAGGGACAGGGCTCGAGACATCGCGTAATGTAATGGCCACTTTATAACAATACCTTTCTGCGAATATTTTTCTTCAGAGATTATTAATGTTTAATCAATAAGCAAAACGCATCGGGAAGCCGCTGGATGCAAGCAGCGCAAGACCGGTCGTTGTGGAGATCATTGGGGAGGCGTTTGTCCAACAGTGGACGTCTTCCGGGCTGACATGATGATGAGTAAGCAAAACAATAAACCCAAAACAAAAATGTTTTAGAACTTCTTGAAATGTAACGAAACGCACATCAAAGCTACTTTTTTCAAAATAGCAATTTTTAACATACCTAGGTAGGTACCTATCTACCTACCTTCAATCAGTAGTAAAAAGTCAAAGAATACTGGTATTCTGCTATTGATCTAAAATACAGCCAGTGCTGTAATTAGGTACAACAATATTCACGTACCTAGAACGTGCGTAGGTGATACCTACCTACCTAATTACAATGTGTTCGTTTATGTGATTGTTGATAATGAGGTTTTACAATGTTTATATGAGAGAACAAAAGATACTGAAACTGTTGTCCTTGTCTATTTAATAGACTGCAACGAAAAATACAGCCAAGTTATTTTTTTAAAGTTTAGTTCGGTCAGTTTGCTCTACTGTAGCCTTCAAAATCGGCATAGGTATAGGTATCTGGCAGAAACAAACAAGCCAATGATTAGGCAATTATAAAATGTCAATTCATTAAGGTACCTACTTATTCAAGATTTACAGACTTTAAAATCGTTACGAAATCGAATTTTAAAAGGAAAGATGACATCAATACGCCTGAGAGAAATCGTAAATAGAATAGGTAAGTAGGTACCTATCTAAAACATCTGAATGGAAACTCATTGGACTCGGATAGATCGCAAAAAACTGAATAAATTGTCGAGAATTATTGTTATCAGGTATGACCAGCTTAATAATAAACTACAAGAAATCTAAGCATGAAGCTAAGTTGACTTGAATACCTAATTAGTACATACCTACCTACCTACATAAATTAATCTGCAAGTTCCAAAGTTATAATTATTGGCTTCGCTGATGAGGAAACTTAATTACAGTAGTGGGTAGGAAATGGTTTGTGATGATTTAATTCTCATAAAGAAATATTAAAAATAAACGCGACTACAAAAAATATTCGACGCCAAAACAAGTCAGTGTGAATAAAGTTATGCAGTAAAAGGCGATTGGCAGGCATTGATAAGTATGATGTAACATTTAACACTCACTTTCCATTAAAATAGTCCGATATCTGGCTCACTTTCCAGAATATTTGGAACAGCAGCATCAGGACCGTGTGGTTGATCCATGTGTACAACTTGTAGCAGCTTTCCATTGCGCTGGCGCCTTCCCGTTCTCTGTCCCACACGATCTTTGATAATGGAACCTCACTCATCCGTCACTCGTACGCGCCCGTTTAGAATTTAAATTGAGAATGCAAATTGAAAATTGACGTTTATACTTTTTTGTATTATTTTTTTATGAATAGATTCGAGCGGGAACTGAAATAGCTCGGTTGCCGAGGGCTGTGGATTCGGCCGCACTCGTACGGCTCTGTACGCGGACTGTGGCCCTGAGAATTCCACCGTTGAGCCGCGATATCGTAGCTTCGGCACGTCGAATGACGAAAGATGACTCAGTGAGTAGCTCGGTGCAACTGTACTGGTTGGCCACAGCCACAGAGTTTAGTACGAGTGTTAGTAACTCACTCGCTCTTGGAATACGGAATGCGACCGCTTATCACAACATGGTTTTTTTTGGATGTTTTGGTTGACAAAGGACGTTTACCTGAGACGTAAATAAATAATAGAAAAATGCACATTCTTGGGGAAGGAAACAGCTGTGAGGTTGTGATAATAAGTATATCCAAGGTACTTACCGTAGTAGGCAGCTACCTACTTACCTAGTAAAGTATTTTTTTGTAATTTAAAATATCTACACTGTCTTACTACACTGTCAGCTCTCGGGGCGGCCTAGAAACTCTGACAGCAGAGAGTTTCTGGGTACAGGGCATAGGGCTGAGTACAGGGCATAGGGCTAGCCACTCGGCCTAGATATTACGAACTTGCTTGCTTGCTAGGATCTTAAAAATGCTTTACGCAATTGTGTATTCATTGTAATAAACTTACTTACCTATCTTGGCATAGGTACTGAACACAAGTATATAGGTAGAAAGAACAGTAACGTCATGCAAATTGCACGTCAAGAGCACACAAATAAAACTCAAACGCAGTAAAACCTTATCGCGACGTCTGAAAAATACCTACACAAGGAAGAAATAAAAGTTTGTTTTATTTCTGAAGATGAATTCAGGGCTGCTCCCAAAAGCAGAGATCCCTACAACCTCAGATAAACCTAGAGGAAGATTAATCTGAGCCTACAACAAGTTGCACCATGCACATACCTAGCTTAATTGGATCTTTTCCGGAATATTTATCAACAGAGAATAGAATAAGCTATTTATAGAAGTACCTACTAAGTTATTTCCTATTTCCGAACGAGTTCAGGGCTGGCGCTCTATATCCAGATATGTCGCAACCTTGTCGTAATTACGTTCTTTTTTTTTTAATTTGATACCTATTCCTATATATTTGACAAAAAAATATGGGTGCCGTTTTCTTCTTTGTACTCTGTACCTAACTAGGGTAAGCTGTCAGTATCCTTATTGGGTAATTTGAGAAATACCTAGGGTACCTAGACAAAACGTAAAAAGCTTACGAGCAGTCTTGGACGGAGATAACATAAAAGAAACTCAAAACAAAACTTTGGTTTTCTTAGTCATTTCGTATCAAGTGTTAGCCTTTATCTTTCAAACCTATCCTACTAATCCTACTAATATTATAAACGGAAAGTTTGTATGTATGGATGGATGCATGGATGGATGGATGTTTGTTACTCTTTCACGCCAGAACGGCTGAACAGGTCTGGATGAAACTTGGCACAGAGATAGATTATAGTCTAGAATAGCACATAGGAAACCTTTTGAAACCGCGGGGCGCATCTAGTTAATTATATTTCATACTCCACCAGTGCAATAAGGGCGACTTTATAACCCTTATTTCAATAAAAAAATGGTAGCCCTAATGCTCAGACAACATACATTTAATGAAAGTAGGCATATAGAAGGCCACCCCAAGGGTCGGCCAATGATCTTCCGCCTACAATACGGAATTATTAAAACCGTCTAGTTTATTGGAGGCATGAGCTTCTGTATTATAGTCTAGATCTAGAACCGCGTCCTGGTTGCCTAGATAGCTAATTGAAGAAAATATGGTCGAAGACTACTTATTTAAATGAATAATAGATATGTGACGTTTATAAGTACACTAGTTGCGCCCGGGGTTTTCACCCGCGGATGAAAAATAGCCTATGTGTTAATCTAGGGTCCCAGCTAGCTTCTTACTAAATTTCATTAAAATTGGTCCAGCTGTTTGAGCGTGAAGAAGTAACAAACATACTTACTTCCACACACTCTCACACACTTTAGCCTTTTTAATTTTAGTGAATTAGTCGGAAGTGTTCTTACCTATATGCCGCAGCCCGATACGTTGGTCCGACCAGTGGGGCCCTATTCGGAGATTGAAGATTTTCATCTCACTTTTTTTCGTCCTTGTTGCTCTCGTTTGAAACTTCATAGGTGTGAGAGTGAGCAAGATAAAATCTCATCTCATCTCACGCCTAGGAATAGCCCTCCTGATTTGCACCGCTCTGGACACTTCAATGTACGAAGCGCTACATGTTGCGGAAGATAGAAAACTTTGGCGGAAGATCGTAAGAGAGAGAGTAATTGGAGGTGGTGGTCACGACCCTCAGACATGAGGAATGCGACTTGAGGAGGAGGTTCTTACCTATGTTTGATGGCAATCTGTGTTGCTGAAAATCGGTGTTGTGGTTTTTTTTATGAAAGCTTTAATGAAAGCAGCCTATGTTGAACCGATGTTGGTGAAAAAAAATGTAACATGCATCCTAACTGATATTACAAATGCGAAAATGAGTTTGTTCGTTTGTTTGTTTGTCATCATGAAATATTGCATACACGTTGTCTGGGGTACAGAAAAGGACATAGGGTACTTTTTATCCCAAAAAAATAAACGGTCCCGCGGGTAAAACCGCGGGGCGCAGCTAGTCATAAATAAAGTAACTTGATATTTCCATCATGTATTTAAAAAAAGTCTGAAGGCTGCAAAACGGGCACGTACCTAAATCCCAGGGTAATATAGGTACGTATGTCCCTACCATTTACAACCTGCCTCTATGCTGTGAAGTAATCAATGAAAAACGAACAAAACTTCCCGAAATAGAAACTAAGAATTTATGGACACCTGAACACAGAAGGGTAGTAAAAGCATGGCTATTCTATTTATACATAGTCTTGAATTAGCCGTGGCGTGCTTAGGGTGGTTACCCTGCTGCGCCGTCATCAGTACCACAGATTAGATAATAGTAACTTCTTAATCAATAGGGACTAGGGACCTATTCGGAGATTTGAGATTTTCATCTCACTTTTTCTCGTCCTTTTGGCTCTCATTTGAAACGTCAAAGGTGTGAGAGTGACCAAGATAAAATCTCATCTCATCTCACGCGCAGGAATAGCCCCCTAGATCTGTATACCTAAGTACATTTAGGTTCTTTTTTTTCTCTCCTATTCAGGGGAATTTGGCTTCGCACGTCATGTGCATTTGCCAGTGTCAAGTACTAATCATTCGTTTTCACAGATGATGGGATGATGGTGATAAGGTAATGATGAAGATGATGAATCCCTCCCCTTTCCCCATTCCAGTAGAGTTATGGATACTTTACTGAAACTTTAAGTGAAGTTTTGCAGAGAACACAAAAGTCGTGTTTCGCAATGCTTGTATCATTTGCCCACACTCGTGCACGTTGACGAACCGGGAAACGTTAATAATCCACCATTATTTATTACACTTTAACACCCGAAGAATCACAAGTTTTAGAAAATAATACAAAATCACGACACCATCTTTTCGGTTCCCGCCAAAACTTAGAGGTTCTTTATTTATATTATGCATACCGTATTAATATCTTTTTTTTATGGTGGCCAGTTCAATTTTCGAGTTAGTACACTCTGTTTACAACGCCCGTATGCTAAGTTTTCAATAATTGATTGCTCCCTTGAGATTTTTATACAACTTCCTCTCCTTACGGAGGCAATGCCTTGTTTTACGTTTGACATGTAATTACTGATTGTCGAGCTGGAGTGCTATTCTACCTCACCATTTTTCGTCCTTGTTGCTTTCGTTTGAATCTATGACTATTCAAGTGTGACTATTCAAGTCTGACTATTCAATTCACTCAGCGTGAGAGTGAGCAAGATAAAATCTCATCTCATCTCACACGTAGGAATAGCCCCCCAGGTCGTGGGAAAATATAATTATGTAGGTACTTACCTCTTTATTAGGAGAGCAACCGTAAATAACCGAGAAAGCATTGTTGGCAACCGTGTCTTATCGAGTAGGGACTTTATATAAAGTAAGAGTACTTACCTACTTCTGCTATTTCACTTTGATCAGAAATCTATTTTAGATCTGCCCGCTGCCGCACGGGCTCACCCCACTCAATGCATATTTTTACAACAGCTATAAAACGGTACCTATTTCTCACACATTGGTTTGCCATTCTCATACACAAATTACGAAAATAATAAGTTTCTAATAATCTAAAACGGTGATTGTTTCTCTATATAGTATGTATCTACACTACAGCCCAAGCTTGACGACGAGATCATTCTTAGCGTTATGGCAGTTGTATTTTTAAGCGTTTAAGTATAAACTTTTTATTTAGACTTTTTTAGAGTTTTACTTTTTTTTATCAATGTTACAAGCTTTTATTTCAAAAACTAAAAATATTAAAAAAAAATCTTCTAAATTTTATGTGAACATAAACTGCCTTAAAAGTTGTAAAGCCTTGGAATAGTTATAATAACGGTGTTTTAACTATTTCGATCGAGTTAAAAAAAAAAAGAAATTTAGACGTTTGAGGCATTTTACATCGACCTATAGAGACTCAATCGATCTATCTCAAACGTCTTGATCTCGATGCGTATCACGCCCGACATGCAGGATACAATATCTCCAGCTCGTCAGACTACCAATTAGCAGCCACGATGGAATTAGCACTGTGAGAACTGCGTCGTGTTTCCGTTCCTGGCTCCATTCGAATCATATCGATAATTGGTCGACTCACCCAATGAATATGGAAAGATTTATCGAATGATCGAATAGTCGTGAATAGGTTGAGTACGCTCCTTTGCGTTCTTTCTTATTAGACATTTCCTAAAAATAAAAATAGGTACATTAATGTGTTATATGCATTTCAAATGTACGCTGCGTTTTAGCATTATCAGTCGTTCTTACTACCAGGGATTTGAGATTTTCATCTCACTTTTTTTCGTCCTTGTTGCTCTCGTTTGAAACGTCATAGGTGTGAGAGTGACCAAGATAAAATCTCATCTCATCTCACGCGCAGGAATAGCCCCCCAAGGGGGCTATTCGAAGATTTGAGATTGTCATCTCATATTTTTCCGTCCTTGTCACTCTCGCTTGAAACGGCATAGGTGTGAGAGTGACCAAGATAAAATCTCATCTCATCTCACGCGCAGGAATAGCCCCCCTGTCTTAAGACGGAAGGTAAGCGTCTTTTCTATATTTGGTATGTACCTAAATGAAAATCAGATAGCTTATTATGTATTAAATTGAGTGAATTTCATATAAAATATGGAAAAATCTTATATTTATTTATGTTGATACACCTATGTATTTTGAACTTAATTAACAATTTCAGATTTCAGTTTTGATTAATGGCGTAGCAGCGTGGCCCGTAGCGCTTTTCTATCAGTTTTTAGGTACCTATTTGTCACGATTATTGATTGATATGATTGATTAAGCGATAATTTAATTATGAACATTGGAAATTGTTTTGCCAGAAATAAGTAGAGTTTAAACTGAACTTATTAACTTTCCCCCGATATATTTAAAATGACATTGGAAAATTGATGTAAGTTTGAAATGTATATGAAAAACTACAGTTGGCAGCCACTATGACGAAAGAGTTATCAAATGTTTTACCACTTGGTGCCTAGCAGGCAATTGATGCCGCGAGCTGTCGGTGACCCCTCGAACTGACGTGATTCAATGTCCCCCAAATAAGTGCCTACTCTAGTTGTGTAACCATCGATGTTTCTAGGCCATTTTCGGCCTCTCTAGCTGAGTGTACCTAGACCGTTCTGGTCATTACATTGTGGAAGTTACGTTATCCGTTGATGACATTTAACTTTTAACTTGATAGTGAAAGTGGTAACGTAACAATCAATGATGATCAGCAGTCCTCAAAATCACATTACTGTGCACAGAGCAGCTAAAGCTAAATTAGTGGACAACTATATGCAATTGTATGTTAGTTATACATTACATTACGGATATTATAGTGGAGATTGGGTGACATGTTTTTTTTTCAGACGATAAGGCGGTGGACCAGAAGAGAATAGCGGCCTAACACATAAAGGACGCATGACTACCGGGAAGACCACCAGCCCGCTGCGCTAGTCCTTCGGGCACGTCATAATTAATTAACGCTCTTATCAAATATCTACTTTTACGTTCTAAATTTAAATGGCTGGAAAATGGCAATGATGATGATAATAGTTTCTAACAGAATTTGGTAATAATAATTAATACTTGTATGAATTTACAACTGAGTTTGCGTGCACAATAATAACCTTCTAAGTACTATATTTTTAATTTGATACTGATAGGTAGGATGATGCATCACTTAGCAAACAAAGCGATTAATATTGCGCCCAAAACAGCGATCAATAAAATATTTATACCAGGAGATATTGTTATAAACCTACTTACAAACATCATCTCAAGCGGTGACCTCATGATGTTGGTCGAAAACAAAAACTTGTTTCATTCCGCATAAAGCCATCCAAGGGTAATCTCGGTCGTAGAACCTTTTAGATATTCTGTGGCCTCGGGCAGCCAGTGCAGCCCGACCAATTTATCTGCAGAGTTGAATCAGGATTCACCATCGCATCTATTGAACAAAAGTGTCAGCTATTAGAAGAATAATTTTAGTTCCAACATTTGGCCAACTGTTCAGATAAGCTGGTCGTGTCAATCGTTCGATCGGTGCGTGCGTACCCATTGATAGCATTCATTATGCCATGGTAGTAGCTAAACTTTATGATCCATGAATCATGCAGTCTACTCCATGCCATGTGTTCCATTACAATCAATATTGTATAGCTCGAAGCAAATACTATACTTACTACTGTACTAGCTATGTCGATTTGCTCGATGGAAAATTTGCATTTGAAGGCAATTTGAAGGTTTTATATAATACCTATATTATCGTGTTTTGATACACTTGACTAAACTTGGTACTTACGTTCACGAAGCCTTGAAGGAATGCTAATTAAGGTTTTTATTTGTAAGCGATTGGAGAATATTAATCAGAGACCTACCACAACATCTATTTAAAATGTTTATTTATCAAAAGTATAGCATAACAGATTAGTTATGCTTATGTGTTATATGTATCATCGCTATTTGCAGATATACCTAACAGCAAACACAGATTAAAATAGTGAGGAACAACAACACGTGCTATCGATGTGGATCGACCACTAATCGATAAAGCAAATCGTTCGTTATCAACTTCTATAAATAGGTATGTGAAAAAAATGTGACGTTGTCTTCTACTGATGGACATCTCAATTTTTCCTTTCAGTCTGCACCAGTAGTGATAGACAAAAAAGGGAGAGACTACTGGCATATACAATACTAAAGATAGCTTACACAATACACAAACATACACACACACACATATAGTCACGCATGTTTCCCTGTTGTTTTGTTTTATGTTTGTTGTTTGAGGTAGGCAGAGACCACTTCTCTCCACTTGCAACGATCCCGGCATACATCTTTCGCTTCGTCTACTTCCATGAGTCTTTGCATACACGCTCGTCGGTTACGGGTACTCCTGACCTGACCTTTCTTTAAAACGTCTTCGACTTGGTCAAGATACGTTCGTCTAGGTCGACCCTTACCAACTTGGCCGGTGAATGGCCACAATACACATGATCCTAATAAGCATATTCTTTTGCATCCAACCGTCCACACTGTCCAAACATTCTGTTTCCAATATCGCACTAAAGACTAGAGGCAACGTAGGCTTAGAGGATGCAGCGGTATGCCATTTTTCATGAATTTGCTATTTCAATGGAGATATGTAGAAGATTAATCAATGAATGTTGATGTTGTCTTAGAATCCTAGGAATAGTATTCGAAAGAACATATTATCCAGCAAACCCGAACTGAGCCAGCGTGGTGGATATCAGCTCAATCACCCTCGACGTAGGGTAGGCCCTGCAGTGGGACATAATAATAGACTGTAATGATGATTTTGATGATGTAAAAGAAGTACTTAACGTTATACATAAATGCATAATTGCGTATTGTAAATTTTCCGGATGGCTTTTGAGTTAAGGGACAGGTTGGGTACAATGAACGTTGCTTTTTCAGGCTTAATGCCTTCATGGAAAATTTCAAGACTGTATTTCATTTGCCTCCTTATTTCATCACAATTATTATCATTTGCTATCACGAGTAAAACGCAATCGCTTTGCAAGTGTTGTTTAAATACAAATATTGAGTTAAAAATAATTACTTCTAAGTACATAATTATTAGCAGTATCTAGCTATTATTTGTAAAATGACGTCGAATGTGGCGCGACATGCCCACTAATACAAACATTGATAGCGTTTGATAAAAGTATGGTTTTATTTTCAACCGAGCTCGGGTTAGCGAACGAAGCGTCTGTGCTTCAGTTTCCGTAAAAATGCTTTCCTATGTCTGGCGTCTGTCCAGCTGTCTTGCTCTACAGGTCGCATTTCTCAACTGATTCTCTTGAAATTTTGTTAGCTGTTTATTTGTTTGTTTTGTTTCGCAAGTTCTATATTAATGAGATGGGTACCTAAGTAGGTAAGTATACAGATTTTTTTGAAGATTCAGTTTTTGGAAATTTTTAAAGTGGCGGATATATTTTTTATAGATTTTCTGGAGGCCGGACATACCATTATTTGCCGAAGCTTTAGCATAGACGGTTCGCTTGATAGTTCTAGCTCGGTTAATTATAAAACTTGGAACAATGCAATAAGTACTGCATTATCCTCGCGATGTTACATTTTCTTTTTTTTTTGTGAAACTAAGAGACGATACAAACAAGTCGCTCGCGACTTACTTACCTAATTAAGTAAGTATATACTTGAGGTACTTCATTATAATTAAATTATAATAATCATGAAGTATCTACTAGCATAGAGAAATACTTATTTTATTAGGTTAATGTTCTATTTTATTATTTCTAATAAGATTACACCCCGTTTCATCGAATTTACCAAACAATTCTAGTTCATCAATCACATCTTGGCTGACTAATGATTAAGTTATCTATTAAGTACCTACCTATGTGGCATTTAGCGATGCTTCGTGTCGTGAGTAATTATTATGACACAACGATTTAGTTCAATGGAAAATTGGTAATCAAAATACGAGTTATGTTTCGCGGTAGGTCAAACTTAATGTTTGTCATAGTAAACATCATTGGATTGTAGACACATGCTTGAAATTAGAACTGGTGCTCAAGTCAGGCTGCTAGACGCTTACCTTTAGTTATTGAGTGGTAATTGAATTGGAAACCCGTGCTGCAATGTCTATGTGAGACATACATTTCTTACCTTTATCTAGAGAAGATAAAAGTAAGAAAAGGGTAAGTAAGATTAAGGGGACGAGACCACGCGGCAGATCACTATTATATACGGTGGAACGTAACTAAATAAAGGCTGCACTTAACGGTCCCGTGTACATATGCACGAGAAAATCTGCAATACATATATGACGAATGGCGACGAATTGTGAAGCGAGCCACCCACCACCCTGACCGATGACCATAACCACACTGACAAGAGTGCTAACAACTAAGAAGAACGATGTCTCGTGACATGCAGGTCACATTTGGGACGAAATATCGTCCGGCGAAGCGTGGGTGTTTTATTACACCTTTGCCATTTCCTTCGTGGAAAAGGCGTGACGGTACCTGTACGTTATGTTAGGCTTTTTCGGTATATCTACCTAAGACAAAGTCTAACCCACTCAAATCATTGCTAGTTTTATTTTGGAGCAAGCTGAACTACGCACACAACGTTTCTTGTAGAGTACCAACGTAAGAACACTTACGCAATCAATTAATTTTCACAAGCATTCTTGTAAAGTAGGAAAATCGTGAGATAAACAATTCCAAGCCATTTCCTTTTCCTGTGCTGAGGCCCGGTTCACCCACGAATTTCCATTTTCAATTTTTCATCGACTTTGTAGAGACTGTCGAGTGAATAGCAGAATTAGCGGAACCATAACGTGCTCTACAGCATAGGATTTATGGTTGAAACTTCCTTACTAGATAAAATTCTATCGACAATCTCAGTTTTAAGTATTATCAATCAATTCAGCTGTCAGAACCTTTGATGAACCCAGAAACAGTGATTTATTGAAATAATTGAGGACCACAACCTGGTTGTTGTGGTCCTCAATTATTTCAATAAATCACTGTTTCTGGGTAAACAATAACTTTGAAAATCTAGAGTCGTTTGGACTCACAGACAAACAGTTTGCACTATTTCAGACTTTCCGGGGTAACCAATTTATCAGGAGTTGGGCAATGAAAGAAGTAAACTTTGAAGAGGATGAAAAAGAAGGAATTTTGCTTTTGATTGTAAAACACGACAGTTGCTCTATCGTTCTCTCCAGTTCACCAACAACTTGGTCGCAAAACACTTTTTTTTTTTTTAAAGAAACACTATCTTACTAGGTACAGGTGGCATCCCCTCAAGTCACGTTTCTCGAAGGCTGCGCGGGCGCCGGTTGCGTCACCGCCGTGATTATCCGACTCAAACGTGAATAACACTGCTGTTTACGCAGCAGCTTGTTTGTGAATTTTTGCCTTTCAGACGTTCCGTCCACAAGCTTGGTGTCAAAAGGTGACAAGATTGCTAGGTATCTCTACTTACAAGTAGGTAAAGTTTCTGAAGAGTTAGGAGCAAAACACACTGCACTGGACGCTCCTGTGTACGGTGAGGCAGAATTTAACTTTGACTGTCAAATCTCGAATATTGTACAAAAACCACAAGGTATAGTAATGTCAGGGTAATACTGACACCGCGTCTACGTGCGAAGAGAAGAATACGAATTTCCGTCGTTCTGTACACCGCAGCGGGATGCAGCGGCAGAGCGATATCCACCTCATAAGGCGGATATCACTCTGCTGTATGGCTCTGCTATGCTGTATGCTGTATGCTCGTCTAGGAGCACTCTTACTATATGTAGTAAAAGTGCTCCTAGACGAGCCATACTTTTACTGCAATAACGACCCAGCAATACTGACAATATTGCCGACTGAAAGCCGGGCCACATTCATAATATTGTCGCAATATTGCTGGCCAGTGTAACAGTAAAAATATGGCCCGTCTATAAAAGAACACACTAAGGCTTAATTAAACAGAGATAAGGACACAAATCGCATATTATCATCTGGCGTTGAGATAGGTCGATGAGTTATAAAACAGCCCCGGGTAACTTGGTACAGCTAGTTGGTACACCCGGTACTTCCTTGATTTGTACTTGAATCTATGAGGTTATTTATTTAGTGTCTGTGGAACCCGATTGGAAGAATAATATTGTAATCGAGGAAGAGAGGCCATAGCAAGAGTAAATAGGCTATAAGATAAATTGTTGAGTTTAAGAGAACTGTATTGGCCAAGTGGAATGAACCGCGCCTTCCGAGGTTGTGATTTCGATTCTGGCCGAGCACCAATTAACTTTTTCCGGTAAAAAATGTAGTATAAGTGTATTTAGGAAGTAGCGAAAATATACACATGCTCTTGCGCTGCAAGGAAACTTAGGGAACACATCGTGAGGAAACTGGCATGGCCTAAAAATAACGATTCGAAACACATGTGACATCCACCAACCCGCAAGCGTGCGGTGGTTAACGACTCAATCAGCCTGGATGTAAGGTAGGCCGGTGTCCCTGCAGCGGGACGTAAAAACTGTAATGATGAATTGTTTTTAATCAATTATCTTCTTATTATCAATTCACTTCGAAAGCTGCTCTCCAATTGCTCTCTGACTCTCAAAGCAAGTAGGTGTACAATTAACGATAGCTATTTTATCATAGAAGATAGGCAAGCATCTTCCTATTAATCATTTGTCGTATTCTAGTGGGTTAGAAGAGAAAGCCATAACATTTAAATAATAAACATGTCATTATGATTCAGCAACTTGATTTTTAGCAGCTGTTAGGTCACGTTGTAAGCTTTCGGCGATCCGAACCATAGGCTTGGCGGTAACACTATAAAAATAATAGGGATACCTATTCAATACAGCGATCGAAATATGCCTAGGCAGAGAGTTCGTATTTCGCAGAAACCTTCCATTAGGTATTATTAATTCCCATTATTATTATTTCAGCATTTATTCTTCACGATTACCATTACTTTGGCAACGTTATTATTGATAAGTATGCGGCGTTTTTGTGAGTTTGGGACGTCGGCGTCGGTAAGTTATGGATGTAACTGAATCCACTACAAAAACTGCACATTATGGCCTGTGCAGGGTGCACGGTTGCGATCACTTCAGACTAACTTTGCATTGGCTCAAAGTTTTCTATTGCAATTTTGCCTAGAAGAAGACAACTGCCGAAAAGAGCAAGTAAAGATACTGACGAGCCTCTAAAGTTATTTACAGAGTGACAAAGTCCAATTTCTCTTTTTTTCCAATATTTTTTATGACTTTTGCAATCCTCTAATCATTCTTATTTATCTGAACGTTTCCTTTGTATTATAATGATGATAAAGACAAAATACCTATTTATAGGGATTTTTGATTTGGTTTGTGTATCTAAATAGATCAGTTAAAAGTGATCCCTTACATTTATGCCGATATTTTTCATAGCTCTATTTTCTCTTGAGGGCGTTTTTTTTTAAAAAAAACAAATGGTTTTAGAAAAATTTGACAAGAGCGTTTGTATGGAAAATTCAGAGCGTCGCGTAGAACTTAACGTAGCCATACTGTCATAGTGTATGTCGTGAGAACAACTCGCAACGCAGCTCGTTGCGCCAAAAAATAAGCCTTAAACGGAACGGAATTACAAAGATATCTCATTATTTGCCTAGCTCGTTTATTTATTGGAGTCGTGGCGGCCTTCTACCTGTTGCCGGTCTCTTCTCAGCTTAAACCAACTTGTATCGTGTTCCTTATTAGATCATCGGCGTCTTTAGTTCACAGACAGCAACTAAATAGGTTGTAAATACATTCTTAAAGTCAAAATTATAATTCTACTAGGAACAGACTCCTTTTTTATTGCAACGTGTCATTAATAAAATACAGCGCAGAGGCAGCCAGATATATATATCTTATATTATTCCGGAAAAGTACGTTCATGCCTGAAAATAGATGGGCAATATTATCAATTTCACACTTTTGTGTTGACGAGATGATTCTCGTCATCCTCAAATAAGTATTCAAATAACAAATCTGCACAATTTACTTTCAATTACGTTGCCGCCGGTCGCAAACACGGGGGTCAAACAGATTGAACTCGCCAAGGCCTTGCACCGAACGCACTGGGACCGTGACGTAGCCGACTACAAGAAGTCGATTATCTTGTTACCACTCATTCTTCCGGTACAGCAGCACTCCGACTGCCGAGTGAGTATTACATTATGTGATTTTGACGACAAGATAGACAGGGCCCGAGAAATCGCGTAACGTACCTAATACATAGAAGTTATCTAACAGGCACCTAATACCTACCTAAAATGGATACCTAAATACCTTTTTTTTAACGGAAAATCCTATTATGGATTCCACCACCGCCCTGGGGGCAGGCAAGGATGTGGTACGCGGGAGCCTTGTCTTTTGTCTTTTTCTTTGTATTGCTTGATAGGCTTGCGTTTGGCCGCCAGCACGCTTGATGATAGGCAGTGATGTGCGGCCTACAATGGAGCACGCTTGCCTAGAAGAAACCGATCGGGGTCGGGACTACGGGAACCCATTTGCACATTGCCACAGCCCCGACAGCGCTAGCTTTTCCGGCCTCCGGCCAAAGCTTGCACACTACCTCCGATGACGATGAGTCAGGACACTAGACGCATCATCATCATCTACCTCGGAGAACAGCTCAGCCAGTGCGGGCGCCAGGCAGCACCCGCCTATGATCCGCATGTGACTTGTCAGATAAGTGGCCCCGTCGCCGCCTGCCACTTCGACAGAGGATATGGAGAGCGGCAACTCGCAATACCGACTCTTCTCTTACCCTGCGGCCCCACCGTGTCCACCATCATGCGGTGACGACCCCGCTAAGGCCGGGGAAGGCAGGGACAGCGGCGCACCGTAATACCCGCACTCCTCTTCTGCCGCCTCTGTCCCTCAGCTACAGTGCTGACCATACAGCAACCTACATTTGGCCAGTGGCCAATGGCCACTCCAATGTGGGCTTCCCACAAAAGCCCAATGGAGCGGCCCCGTTCCGGAATTTCTCTTAGCTTCACCGTGGCTGCTCAGACCACGGCTACTAAAACCCTCCGCTACTGCCGCCGCCGCTTCTGGTACGGAGGAAATATCTAAACCTACAAATAATTGATTTCCCATCCATACATTAATATATGGATAGTTTTATGTATGGATATGTAACATCTCTTGGGAAATCAGTTATTGTATGTACAATTGTATGTACTTACTTAGAACTTTTGGTTACATAGATCGGTCGGTCATGTGGTCATTTTAGGCACGGCAGCATTAGTTCGATGCTGATCAAACATGGTTCACTGGCCCGTGTTAACCGAACTTTAAGTGGGCTATTTGTATTCTCAGTCTACGGCGATTATTCAACTGTCCGTTATTGACATTTAACTTATTAAAGAGCTGTCAAAACCAGTCGGTTTAAATTTAATCGTTTGTTTAAGTTTTGGTGAACTTTGGCCTTAATTAATTAATTGAGTAGGTAACCTAAGTAGTTGTCAAAAAAGTTGGCTACTAAAATAATATATCGTCACGCCTTTCCCCCGAGGGGGCTGGCAGAGGTGTAATACAACACCCACGCTTCGCCGGGCGATATTCAGTCCCAAATGTGACAGGGGGCGAGCCTGTCGCCTTAGATCGGGCTCCAGTTATAGCAGATGACATACAATACGCACAAATGTTTAAATGTGCGTATTGGTGCGTGCCGTCTCGGCTGGGTTTGAATCGCGCTCCCTCTGGCTTGAGAGACAGGCCTTCTCCAACTAGTATATCATCGCTTACTGTCGCTTACAAATGGCGATTATTATAAACTTTGGCCTAGGTATGTGTTAGAATTAATTAATTTGTTTCACATAAGACTCTACTTACAAAAAGTAAGTAAGTACTTATTGACTTCCCTTTCTCTACATAGGAGCTAGGTACATACATATATGTACCGATATAGGGAAGTTAATGCTTACGGGCTTGTAACTAAATACTACAACTTACTATTATTTTATTCTGTGACGATACAGATAGTCTATCATTGTCTAAATTTATCGACGATATTTTTCGCTATCAGCACTTGTGGCTCTTCCATGCGTTATTTTGTTTTGTAACTCAC
Source organism: Peribatodes rhomboidaria (assembly GCA_911728515.1). Taxonomy (NCBI): domain Eukaryota; kingdom Metazoa; phylum Arthropoda; class Insecta; order Lepidoptera; family Geometridae; genus Peribatodes; species Peribatodes rhomboidaria. The sequence goes on along the minus strand of OU452179.1, from coordinate 11,155,267 downwards.
TTTTCCGGTGCGAGGAGTCTACTCGCACCGAGTGACTAACTTTGAGCTTGATAAAAAAAACAAGGTCTAGTCTACAGTCTAGCATCCAGCAAACACGCAAGACGTCATCGTCATCCCTCTCTTTCTAACTTGTTGTAAATGACTTATTTCAGTCTTGCTCAAGCATCGAAATACGTGCTACGTGTTGCTGAATGCTATACCTGGCGGAGTATATTATTATACCTACCATGCTCTGAGTAAGTTTCATCGTAAGAAAGAAAAATATTTATTTGACTTACACCACACACACTTAGACAATAGATGCAATTTGACTTTTAAGTTTTTATAAGTAAACATTATTTTATATTTATATAATTTACGAAAACTTGTGTTTAAAAGTTTTTGCCTTATTTTGAACCGACAAAACAACGGAGGTGGTTCTCAAGTCAACGCGTATTTATTATTTTGTTAATTTTATTTATCATAAAAAGAAGTAAACTGCTCTTTCGAACCAATTTCAAAATTCATTTTCGATTTTCTTTTTTTTTATGTAGGTACCACAGAATATGCCCTATTACATGTAGGTACCTATAACACTTACAATTTTTTTCATTTACATTACATACTACACATTACATCGATCACATCCAAGACGCAGTTAGACGCAGATATTTTTTATAGGTATTTATATTTACTTTGCTGAAACATGAAGTAATGTTATATTGAGAACACGAAAAGTCGCGTTTAGCAATGTTTTTACGTTTGCTCACACTGATGTACGTTAGCAAACCAATAAAAGTTAACAATCTACCATTATTGCACTTTAACACTCGGTTAGAAAATATCAAAATAATACAAAATCACGTCACAATCTTTTCGTTTCCCGCCAAAAACTTTATTTTATCATTCTTTTGAAATATTTTTTTTATTACAATGATTTCATGACCACGGATACAATGTCCTTCAGTCGAACGGTCACAGCACTCATATCTAACTTTTAGTAAAGTATCCAGGGCTTAACTGAAATGAGAAAAGGCAATGAATTCGTTCCACCTATCATCACCCCCTCCTCCATCATCTTCGATTAGAGTACGCAAAATAAATGGATGCATAGGCGGTATGGCCATGCTAGCTCTAGCGTGCCCTTCGGGGCAAAACCAAAAAGAAATGAAACATTGTATTTGTTGGGTCACTATAATGTACAACATGATATTGTCCAACACGATAATGTACAGGCAGTAATGTACAGCATGATAATTCGTGTACATGTACATCAATTATCATGTTGTACATTCCATGTTGTACAATACTGGCCGGCAATTATTGGCACGTGCTGATAATGTACAGCCAGGAAAGCACAGCCAGTATTGTACAGCCTGATAATCCATGTACATGAGAAAAGTATGCCTTTTATCGGGCTGTACATTATTATGCCGTCCTTTATCATGTCGTGCAATATTGGGCTGTGCTTTATCGGCACGAGCCGAGAATGTACAACCCTATAATGTACAACATGATAATTGGTGGCATCCCCCTATTGGCTAACCTTGCTAAAAAAATCTCTGATCCGATTGGCTGTTCGCGTTCATGAACTTTGTCGTTTCTATGCTTCGTTTGAACGAGATAGTGTAATAATCACAGATAAAATATTGAACTCTTACGTTAATTCTATAGTTTTAATGAACAAAAATTCTTGATATTTATTTCTCGTCATTAGCCAAGTACGAAACATGCCAAAGTAGAAAGTAAAGAAATCGACGTTAACTTTTACGAAAGGTTGAAACAAGTTTTAGTGAGAGACAGACTATTTACTATTTTGTATTCCTCTGTTTTGTAATTTTTTGTTTTATTTTAGCTTGTGCTGTTTGACTGTGCTGTGCTGATGTTGCCGAGGCTATGTTTCTTCATTGTGAATCGCCGCGAAAGTTGTTTATACTCCCGCTGTGTCTACAGTGGAATTCGGCTGGACATATCTGCCGCATGCAGCCTAAAGATCTATAAAGGGCATAAAACCACAATAAAGTGAGCACAGAATGTGGTGAGGCCTCACAGCAGGTCCAAAAAGAGGTAGTGAGATGAGCTTTACTTCCCACTGCAGGAGCTGGATCAGAAAAGCACTCGACCGCAAGGAATGGAAGAGCTTTTCTGAGGTTAAGTCGTGAAGAGGTAGGTTATAGTTACTGACATTTATTAGTGTTACTAGCCGCCATAGCAGTTCCACCCTTGTAGACATTCCCTTCATGAGCCAAAAATACCTATATTAAATACCTATAACTGAGATAACAAGTATTCTACATTGTTATATCTACCTGCAGCTCACCAACAGTTTCTATGTGACAAATCGCATCAATCTGTTGCTGTAAAGAGAAATACACATATCTAAGCAACTTTCATATTAACTTCCAAGCCCTCCTTGCTTCTCTTATTTTTAAACCCTGTTGCGAAATCCTTTCATATCAGACAAAATTTCATGATTGATAATCTGAAACCTCGTACAAAGCAATTTGATTCCACATCTATTGTGTATACTGCTAGACTCTGAAATATGCCGCCATAATAGTTTTGTATGATGAAATGATTCTGCCATGATAGGAATTGGTTTTTTCTAGCAAAGTATGGCGAGGTGGCTGTCAAACGCGAGCCTAATAAACAGTTTTAAAAACTTTGTAATCTGTAGAGTAATCCATAAAAGTAATTTGCCTATTTATAATTTTGTTTGTTACAGAACCATAAATTCTACACCATGAGAACTGACAACTCTGAAGATATTGTAATGATTACCTCGGGGCAGCCTACCATAATGTAATAGATTGCCTTTTATTATGGATTTGTACCCACGGACCCTGGGACCAGTTTCCATTAATGAATTAAATTTACCCACTGATTCTGGAATTTGTGGATCCCCGAAACAAAATTATAATTGTGTACCTATTTAAAAGTAGAAATGACAACCCAGTTAAAGTTCTTGTGCTGCAAATTAAATATTAACATGTAAAAAATTAAATAAACCGTTTTATTATGCAGAAAATGCAATTATTTACATCATTATACTCATAATATGACACTGTTATTATTACCTACTGTGTTTTATATATTGGCTACGTATGGAGTGCAACGGTGTCTTGATACAACCACTGAAATCTCTCTAAAAGAGTTCCAGTGCTTGTGTAAGGATAAATGGGGCTTACACAGACTGGTTTGATATTGAAAAGGGTGTTAGACAAGGATGTGTGTAGCTTCTCCATGCTATTCATTCTCTTCATAGACAACTGTTTGAAAGAGTATGTATGGATTATGAATGATTAAGCTGACCGTCAAATGTTTCCTCTATGCTGATGATCAAGTTATTTTAGCATCATCATAGAAGGAATTGCAGGCAATGGTTACCATTGTGCATGGCACTTTAGAAAGCAAGGGAATGAAAGTTAATGTAAGTAAGACGAAAGTAATGGTTTTTGAAATAGAGTAAAGCATGACAGACTGTTCAGTTCTGATTGAAAGGGAAAGAGTGGAACAAGTGTACTTAGGATCAAAGTTTACGAGAGATGGTCAGTGTGACTGTGATATTGAGCGTCGAGTTTTGGCAGGTAATCGAGTAAATGGGGCCTTACATAAGTATATGAGCAGTGAGAAAGTTTCTAAAAGAGCACTTCTGGCTGTTCATAGAGGGGTTTTGGTGCCCAATCTTACGAGGTGCATTCAATAAGTACCTAGCCTCATCGCCAGAGGGCGCTGTAGTTTTTTCAAAAGAGTTTTACCACAGTGTAGCACATTCTTTTTTAATTCTTTTTTCAAATTTTCATTCCAATCCCTTCATTTGTTTTAATTTGACAACTTATAAATAAATAAATAAAATAAAAAATGTATTTATTGCCAAAACCTATGAGTTAAAAACACATTAAAGAAAAGTACTTACGAGTATGTCATTACACCTAAACTAAGTATAATTTAAAAATTTAAATAAATTGTTTTGGCAATTGGAGTAGGCTCAGCACTGTTCTGAGTAGACGAGGTCCACGCAGAGCTGCTTTTCAGCCTACCCCATAGCTTGAGCTAAGATGTTTGTCAAGCGTGATGAACATGTGTCGCTTAAGTGTGTTCGCTTATGGAAGCGAACGTGTCGATCGGTTTTACAAAAACGGAAAAAGAGCAATATCGTTCGGTGATTCGATTCCTATTTTTGGAAGGGAAAACGCGCATCGAAATCAAAGAGCGCTTGGATGCTGTGTACGCTGACTCTTCTCCATCGATGGCCACCGTCAAGAATTGGTTCAACGAGTTTGCACGTGGCCGTACGTCGGTTTTTGATGAACCACGTCCAGGTGCACCGAAAACAGCTGCTACGGAGGAAAACATTAAAAAAATCCATGATTTCGTATTGGCAGATCGCCGATTGAAGGTTCGGGAGCTAGCTGAGACTGTAGGCATTTCAGAAGGAACAGTGCATCATATTTTTCACGAGGAACTCGGCATGAGAAAGTTGTCGGCGCGATGGGTGCCGCGTTTACTCACACCAGAAAACAAGCGCAACCGTGAGACCACATCGGAGACGTGTTTGGCGCTGTTTAAGCGGAATCCAGCGGATTTTTTGCGTCGTTTTGTGACCGTCGATGAAACCTGGATCCACTGGTACACACCAGAGACCAAGGAGCAATCAAAACAATGGATCCAGACCGGGGAACGTGCTACAGAAAATTAAGAGAATGCCACACCTTGATACTCCATCCCATAAAGCTGCCTAGATTCACTGAATCATACAATGATCTTATACATAGAATAAAGTAGATATTTTCATTTCTGACTAAGTTATCCTAGCATATAGAACCAAGGTATGATGATCGTTCTATCTGTGGCACCTCTGGCATTGTTACCATTACCATCTCGTGGTAAAACTGCACTGCACGTGACATTTTTGAAATATATTACTGAAAACTGAGCCATAATCTAACCTGCTTCTAACTAAAGCTATGTACCTATGTATAATCAACGTAAATGTAATGGATGAATACCTACCCCAATTGGAACCAACTAGAACTTTAATTACTTTCATTAATATGTTTTTGTGTTTTACTTTCTGTTTCATTTATATGTTTCCGCCACAGTAATAAACAATCTAGTCACATTCCTAGGTAGGGTCGTTGCGCCGGTTGGCGGCCTTTTAGTCGAGTTCCTAACTTTGATCCTTGAAATTAGTATGAAATGTCCATAATTCTGGTTCAGATTATTTTTGTAGGCGTAGCAGATATCATCAAGTAAATTTTCGAAACAAGTCTTGGAGGAATATTGTAACAGATTTTTTTAAAATAAATAATTACTTGAAACTTACTCAAAATGCCAGTTGGCGGCCATTTTTTTCGGTTCGCGGCCACCCTAGAGTTAGTTTGCGGCCGCCAGTTTTACGTACAATATTGACTTACGAATTTTTACAGTTTTTTACTATTTCGTACACTTTTTACCATATAATGGTCCTATCATAAATTCCCACATCATTTGGCATATGATCGCAATTGTCACTCGAACGCCTTTACTCTTAAAAAGTATATTCTCTTCAATATTCGTCCCTTTCTTGTGGTCTAACCTAACATTACCTTCACTATTCTAACATCTCTTATTTCCACATTCAGGTATCCTAATCTACAGCATTTTCCTTCTCCTCTCTTCTCACCTTCATCTTTAATTTCTGCAACAATTCTTCCCCCTGTTCTTTCTTTCCTTTCTTTCCTTACTCGAAACTCTTAACCTCTAACAAATGCATTTATTCTTCTTCTAGACTTCTGACATACTATACTTTCTTTCATCAATACTGCATTTATTCTTCTTTCGTTATTAAACACATTACATAGCTATCTCTAATTATACAAATAATTAAAGAAAACAATGCATTTTAAAATCAATTTGTAATGCAACAAATTAAGTTTGGTTAATATTAACATTTTGTTCTTATTATAACTTGAGTAATACTCCATAATTTAAGCGTATTATACTAGTATTTTAAATAGTCAAGATTTTTAAATATTAACATCTTAAAAGTAACTATTGGTAATTAGTCTTCAACAATTTCTATACATACATATAATTACGCCTCTTTCTCATAGGGGTAGGCAGAGAACACTTCTCTCCACTTGCTACGATCCTGGCACACATCTTTTGCTTCTTCCACTTTCATGAGTCTTTTCATACACGCTTGTCGGTTACGGGTACTCTTGACCTGGCCTTTCTCTAAGCGTCTTCAATTTGGTCGAGATACGTGCGCCGTACGTAGATCGACCCTGACCGACTTGCCCTGCCCATCCACACTCGCCATGTAAACCTGATTCGTCAATCTCCTTTCATTCATTCTCTCAATGTGTCCATCATCCAGCATCCCTTTCTTAATCTTTACCACTACATCCTCTACCACACCACAACGTTTTTTAATGTCGTTGTTTCTCATTTTATCCATCAGGATCACTCCAGCCATACTTCTCAAACTTCTCATTTCTACAGCATTCATTACTTTCATGCTTCTTCTGCCAGACCCTACATTCACTTCCAAACATAAGAGTGGGGACCACTCTCTATGTACCTCTCTATGTACAGCCAGGCGTGCTCTTTCAGAAACATTCTCTCTGTGCATAAAGCTAGGCAAGGCCCCATTCACTCGATTTCCTGCCAAAACTCTATAACAATTTCTATAGCTGTCCTGTAATAATGTATTTTGTACTTATCAAAAATATTTAAAGTCTATACAGTCTTTAATTGAGTAAGTACCTAGTTGGTACGAGATCAAAATTATCAACTGAAACAACGAGTTAAGTATAAAAAAAAACTATTCTTTATCAATAATGGACATGTAACACTTGAGCGGTTTATTTTTAACATCATCATAAGTCAGTCCTATAAATTCAGTACACTTCAAATGAAATCATTTAGTACAAAAATCATAGCCAACATTTATGTTTTCATCATCTTCAGTGTCACTGTTTAAGATATTTGCGCATTGGCCACAATTTTGTTTCGTATTTTGTTATGATGTTAACTCTTTAGGCTCTAAAAGTTTTTCTTTTCTAAGTTTCTTGGCTTTGTGTATTCCTTTTTTTTCTTAGCTTCCTCTCGCTTACGTTTCAAGGCTTGCTTTCTTGCTTCTTTAGCTTTTTCTTTCTCTTCATTCTTGTCTTTACACAACGCGTCACAAACATGTAAAAGAAGTGGCCGTAAACTGACACCTCTATTTTCAAATCATCAGATATCGGCCGTCTATTTTTCATATAATTTTCGGACGGCCGCGAACCAGATTTGTTTTGTTAGCATGTGTTAGTTTGCGGCCACATTAAAGCTATAAATGGATATAATTATATTTTGGCGGCCGTAAACTAAACATATCATTTAAACCAACCCCGAGAATAAAAAACAATTGCACAAAGCGAAGCTTTATTTACATTAATAATTGGAAAGAAAGCAAACTTATTTCATTCAGTGAGCTAGTGCCGCGGCCACCCGGCCGTATACCAACTTTACTCAAAAATGATTGTGTTGGTTGGCGGCCACCAAATTAAACTGATATTAAAGTAATTTACTCTCAAATTAAATGCAAAATTACGTAAAACAAACAACTATGATCACTCAAAAACAATCACACTAGTAACTAAGTAGTCGTAAATTTAAAATACTTGCGTTTGAAGCGGGACCTGTTCGCTATTTTTTGTACAGGTTTGCGTACGTATGTGCGCTGACAGCGCGGCCGGCAAAATGGATGATTTATTTCCGGTACATAGATTAGGCTAACAGACTTATTTGAATGGGCATTACCTTCTGCAACTATCCAACTGTTTAAAGTGCCACAACATGTTGGCAAGAGTGAGATAGAATTCTTATTATTGCAATATTTATACGGTTGGACCTCTAAAAGGCCGCGAAACAACGCAGGGCCGCGATCCAGCGTAATGACCCTATTTGTATATTTCCACACGTTCAATCTGTATATTATTTACCTTTATACCTACAGTCTGTTTTCTCCGACCCCTACTAAAAACATAGAATTTAGACTTGGAAGTAGATAGTTCCAATCCCAAATAATTTAGAATAGGTACTTACCTACAAAAATCTGCAATGCGTTTTGTATTTTATTTGCACTTTGAACCAAATCGTTGCATATTGACAGATGTAAACAGTTGATGACCTTAAATTTTTTTTCTGTTGTTATGCTGAAAATGATAGGCGAACTCGGACATCCTTGCATAAGTCCCTTAGGTACTTGTATCCCTATTATATAGGCATCTATCATCGTACCAGAGTCATCTTTGATTCTTTGATTTGGAGACATCTCCGACTTAGAAAATTCCACAAATACCTACACAATAGTTTACCTACTCCTAGTTCATCAAGGATTTCAGTTGCTTTGTCTTTAAGTACATTATTTTATAAATTTTCAATACCTATCCAGAAAGCATGCAACGGTAGGCATGTTGTTTGTGAGTCCTAATTGAATCTGCGTCACAATTCGCACCAAACAGTCTAGACACGCCTGGCCGCTGCAGAAGCCCGTTGTAAGCGGCGATAACAAGTTGTTCCTTTCCACGAACCATTCCAAACGTTTCATATTTCATATTATGTAGGATCTTACAAATACACGAGATTAACGAAATCGGTCTTAATTTAGGTATTGACTTTGATGATTTATTATATTTAGTTAAGGGAACAACAGTAACGTTACGCCATTGCTGGGGAATTTCTCCAGTAGTTAAAATGAGATTATATAATATTTTACATAATCTCATTTTTAAAGCATTTTTAGGTAAATGGTGAATCATGGAGTAGGTAACTCCATCACTTCCTGGAGATGTATCTTTTTTTTAGTACATTTGCAGAGCTCGTCTGCTTCTAAAGCTTCATTTGTCGACGTAAAAAGGACGACTTAGGATTGACAAAATCTGGAGCCAAACTGCAAAGTAGCTGAATTTTGTTTTGCGATTTGACGGTTAGTAAATGTTGTTTGTTATGATGTAGAGAATCAGCTTTTAGAGTAGTAGTTTTGCTAGTATGTTAACAATGCGGTGTATGACCAAAAAAATAATTAAAAGTCTTTGTTTATTTTCAATGTACTTATCTCGTTGCTAAGACTGCATAATGATAATTTAATCGGTTAGCATGGCATAATAATATACTCCGCCAGGTATAGCATTCCGGTCACATGGGCAACACATAGTGACGTCAATCGATGCTCAAGCAAGACCGAATTATGTCATTTTAGAAATAGCGTGAAAGAGACGTGTGACGATAACGAGTGACGTCATACGTGTTTGCTCCGGGAATGCTAGACCTTGTTTTTTAGGATCATGCGATTAAGTAAGTCATACATAAAGTATAAAACTGGTTTTAATTAAAAGCTCTTTTTATTTTTTAACGTTTTTATAAGCAGGGTCTGCAGGGTAAATATATATTTGCTATTATTCTACTCATTTATTAGGGTTTTCACGTCCTAAATCTATGAATATGCCCGGATGGACATCAATAAAATTCCTAATACTTTCACAGTATTTATTTTACTTGTACAAAATATCTTGGATGCGGGTTGAGGAATAGATGTTAATCAAGTCATGGTCGAATGCGCACTGAGGGTGCCTTATAAAAACAATCATTTTGACAGTTGCTTATATATTATATGATGAGACGACGAAAACGCGTGCGTTGCTATGAAAAGCAGTGTAGGCGTAAACAATCTAAATTACTTTGTTTTAAAATATGGGCGGCCTCTGGTACGTATGTAACTAGTTAACAACTGGGGCATGATGGTCAAATTAGGGTACATTCCACTTTTTGGAAATGTAAAAAAGAAACTAAAGGAATTAAGTTTTTTTTTTCTCTTAGAACCTAAGCTTTTTACTAATCAATGTGGAAATTAAAAAATAAACTAACAGTAAATATCGAAATGATTTTAAGACAGTAGCTGCGCCCCGCGGTGTTACCCGCAGTTAAAAAGTATTTATAGCAGTTGTATAGAATGTTAGTTAATTAGCTAACTATAATTTACGCGTGCGATTTGGAGCTCAGTTATGTTATCTTGCGATTACTTCATGGGGGGTAATTTGCGTGATAAATTAGCAACACCGAATCCACGACCATTGGCCCTATTCGGAGATTTGAAATTTTCACCTCACCTTTTTTCGTCCTTGTTTCTCTCGTTTGAAACATCATAGGTTTGAGAGTGACCAAGATAAAATCTCATCTCAAATCTCCGAATAGGGCCACTGGACTCGTTCATGTTCGCGACTTTTCAAATCTGTAATGCGTAATCTGATGACGTTGCACAGTATTGGTGCATCCAGGTTGAAACAGCAACAAACTAATACATTAACACTCCATGATAAAGGTATGTCTGGCCTGGATGAGGATAACGATGTGCCTGGTGTTCGACACATCGTCATAGAGAGGAAGAGCACAGTCTCAGGGAGGTGCGCAATGGGGCTAGCGCAGTGGGGGCCGTGGTCGTATGAGAGAGCGTTCCCGTAGCCCCGATATTTTGCGCCGAGGTAGAATACCCGAGGGTTCATTGTGGGTATGCTGCCAGTGGCGGGCTTCCCACATATCCACCCAGCCTACCCCCGGGGCCGTCGGTGGATAAAAGGTATTCCCTAGACAAACTTGCGTGACAGATGACCGACACTGCCTAATCACCGCGTTCAATTAAGTACGCGTGCGGTTTTCTCAAAGAGTTCAGTTACGACACCGCAGCTCGCATTTACTTCACGGAGGCTAACTGGCGCGATAGATTAAAGATTTATTGGAGAGGGGGCCTTGACTTAGTAATGTATCAAGCTAGGTAAACACAAAATCACCAATTAAAACAGACATTTTCGACCATTGTGGAGTGCGAATTATGGATTTTGAGCGTGAGAGCTTTTCAGCCTTGAATGAAGAGTAACCTAAGTATGTATTAATCCAGGCATAAGCTATCTCTGTGCCAAACTTCATCCAGAACCGTTCAGTATTCTGGCGTGATTGGGTAACAAATATCCATCTAGCCAGGCATCCATCCGAACTTTTTACTTAAAATATACACGTAAGATTTCTTTTTTATCCCACGGGAACACTACATTTTAAAGGAATAAAGTGTGGCTAACGTCTATACGTAATTTCATCTTTAATCAGCATGGTCGTTCGAGTTTTAAGAGTAACAAATGAATATACTTAGATTATTTGCTCATCCCACGGGAACATTACATTTTAAGAGATAAAAAGGAGCTTAGGTATTAATCCAGGGCAAAGCTATCTTTAAGCTAAATTTCATCTAGATCCGTTTAGCCATTCTGGCGTGATTGACGACGCCCGGCGCCGGACCGCACCACTAGTTTAATATCGCGCACTTGGTTGTCATCTATTTAAATATTTATCCAAATGATGTAGTGTAAAAGACAAAGTTAAACTACTTCAAATACCAGATGCGATTTAAGTATTTATTTTTGATAAAAGGATCAATTTGTTACTATCAAATGTGCGTTAGAAATTAATTTATTAATTTTTATTTTATTTAAGGTTCGCTATTTTGGTGATATTGGCTTTATACATAAAATACAGATAAATATAATACTATCGCGGCCTTTTTTGTAGGACTACCTATTTAGGATAAATATTTCCTTGGAACATTATAATAAACGTGTAACTAAAACGGTTTTTGCGGCGCACGTCAGAATACCTCGTGGATGGTAGATTTTTTTTCTACTTACTTCTTGAATTTCCTACATACTTACAAACTTTCGCGTTTATAATATTAGTAGGAAGTAGGATGTGAAAATTTAGCCTTAGATGGGACCAGTACATCCACCCCACTTCCCAGCGCCTGATTGAGCTAAAATAGACTACCTAACTAATCTTTGGCAAAAATACAAACATACCACGGGGCTAGTTTTGTAAATTCGTACTTTGGTCCTCATTTGACAGCATAAAGAGTATGTAGTACACCAGTGACCCTATTCGGAGATTTGAAATTCTCATCTCACCTTCTTTCGTCCTTGTTGCTCTCATTTAAAACGTCATAGATGTGAGAGTGACCAAGATAAAATCTCATCTCATCTCACGCGCAGGAATAGCCCCCCAGCAGGAACTAACACTATATTGGGTTGAATAAAACATTTATACTTGTAGTAATAATTATAACTGTAATTATAATTAAACTTAGTTGGAAAACTATATAATTGATGACAAATTTGAAATGATTAAAACATCACAAAGGTTGAACACTTGGGGGGCTATTCCTGCGCGTGAGATGAGATGAGATTTTATCTTCGTCACGCTCACGCCTATGACGCTTCAAACGAGAGCAACAAGGACGAAAAAAGGTGAGATGAAAATCTCAAATCTCCGAATAGGGCCCATGATGTAAGTCTATGTACATTTAAGTGGCTTTTCTCTCCATTCACCAAAGGCCACTAAATAGGCCTAGTGTTAGTTCTCCGAAGTCTAGCTGTCATGTGCAAAAATTGTGCACTCGGCACTGGAACAGTCTGTTGAGATACTCGTTTTGTAAAGGTGCAGACTAGACTGGTGAATCCCGTGGTGTGCTTTGCACTTCGTAATAATTATCAGTTGTTCAGCGTAGCAGTTGGAGTGTGAAAGGGTGTGTTTTGATTACTTCCTCTGTATGTCATGGCCCTTTGATCTCCAAGTCTTGTAGTTTTGACTAGCAACTAAATCAAAATCTTTGTATGAGAAATGATATCAAATAAAAAATAAGGCTAATTGGATTTTAGTATTTGATAGCTAAGTTTTTAACATTTCTTTTATGATAAGATTTGGTTTGATGGCTTCTATGGGTAATAGGTACTTAGCCACAATTTTGCCAATGTCCATTTCATGCCAGTTTCATAAACACCTTGGAGCATGCATTTTCTAGTAGGTACCTATATGTAGGGTATCTCGGAGGGAGAATCCCAGAGACTTAGAGCGGCCATAAAATGATTACACTAAAACAAAAAAAACAACACAGTTTGTAACTAAGTAATATTAGAACACATAGAGATACGAGTACTATGTGTACTTAATTGAAATATTCATTTAACATAACACATACTTATTGATTATGTAGTTTATTATTATTGATACACATTTACGAAGAATATTATACGACTCTGGGTAGGAGGCAAAGGATAAGAGGTTTTTAAATAAAGTAGAACGGGAGATATCCAAAGAGAAACTTATATTAGCATAATTTACACATTGAGTGATCCCTGATCCCGAGTTGTATGTATCATGGACCGGAGAGCACGCGTGACCTAATCAGAGACGACCTAAAAGAAATTGAGGTCGTACATTTATCGATGGAACGGAATTTGAAAAACCTAGGACTGGATATTTAGTTGATAATCAGTGACCCTATTCGGAGATTTGAGATTTACATCTCACCTTTTTCCGTCCTAGTTGCTCTCGTTTGAAACGTCATAGGTGTGAGAGTGACCAAGACAAAATCTAATCTCATCTCACGCGCAGGAATAGCCCCCCAGATCAGCATCCATCTAGAAAAATACACGAACTATCCAACAGGAGTAGCACGTGACATTGACTCATTGCCATTTCAAAATAACATAACATTTGAACGAATGTTACCAATGAATGGTAGAACAATCTGAAAATATCTGTGGTACCACTAGCATGCAAGTGGAATGTCGTCGTCTAAACAAAGCTTCAGTTTGAATTTAGATATGGTCACCAATTATCATGCTGTACATTATCGGGCTGTGCATTATTGAACCGCGCCAATAATGTACGACATGATATTGTACAACATAATAATGTACAACATGATAATTTGTGTACATGTACATCAATTATCATGCTGTACATTATCAGTCTGTACATTATTGGTACGAGACGATATTGTACAGCATGATAATGCACGGCATGATAATGTACAGCCTAATATTTGATGTACATGTACACCAATTATCATGTCGTACATTATTGGGTTGTACAATATCATGCTGTACATTATCTGTGTCGTACATTATTGGCTCCCTATTTGTTTATTTTCGTTGTTCTGATCTTTGCCCTAAAAAAATAATTTAGTGTTTTAATGGTAATGGCAGATCCGCTCAGTTTACTTCGTCATTATAAAACGGGCGGTTTGGAAATAATTGAACGCGATAACCAAATCATATTTGGTGAATCTTCGTGGCCCAAAGATGTTAAAACTAGGTTCAGGTGAGAACAACATAAAAGTAAACAAGTAGGTACACTTGCATCCATTCCAATGGTGGATTTACCAGCAGTGAGCAGGCTGAGTAGGCTAAAGCCTAGGGTGGCGGATTAATGCAAATCTTTCAAACAACAACTTTCTAGTAAAAAATCATCATAATACTCCACTAAGCCACAGAATAAATATGAGTATTAAGTAAGACCAAGCTAGGTACTTATGTCTGCTTTGTTAATAAGTAGGTAGGATTAAGTACCTAATCTTTATAGCGGAAAATGTGTCGTCACCTCTTGCGTCCATTGTGTCCCAGGAGGACCAAATGTTTCAAAGATTTTTATCCCTAAAGCTCTAGCTTTCAGCTTTTCTCTTTTTTTAAGGTTCTAGCCCTGAACTACAAACTTTAAAAAATATCTCAAACTTATTTTGTTCCAGGTCCAAAACCAAAGACAAAACCAAGGAGTACTATACATTGGAATGTCTCCTTTATTTTCTTAAGAATTATGATATGACACATCTAGACTATTTTAACAAAGCTACGGTAAGTACTTATGTAGATTAATCTGGTCAATTGTTTGACTCCGTTCCTACAATACAAATAGTTGTCAGAGCGAAGCAAGGTCTCAGTCTATTGGGACAACTCTACATTGATTTGTTTGATGGTAAACTTGAGTATCAATAATCTGATCTTCATTTAATTTTGTAGGCAAGTAGGTATACCTCAATAGAAAATTTTAAGATTGTTTAAAAGCTAAATCAGATGTGTTGTGGAGAAATGCCACGTTTTCATTTGAGGTGAACTATATCTGAGCCGAGCTAAGAAAAGTTCTGGTGAAAAGCTATATCTAAACAAAAAACTAATCCTAATGACCTTCTTCCATTCTGCATTCAATGTTATTGCAGAAAGCTTTTTATTAGCACAACATTGGTGTAATAAAGTTGTGTTAAAATGTGGAATGTAAAATATTTTTTTTAGGCTGCCAACATACAGGCCGTACGTCGTCCAGATCGTAAAAAAATGTTACAATATTTGTTTGGTGAAATTGATACATGTGCATCTATTGACCAAGGCACATTGGATACACCAACCCAATTGAAAAGAAGTCACAATCAAGAAGATGATGAGTCAAATGCAAAGAAACCTCGTGTTGCAGAGACATCTGCGTTTAATGTGAAGCAAAAGAAAAATAAGAAAAAGAAAAATAAAAATAAAAGCTGAATACATGCCCACATCAAGTTTGTGCAAATGATTGCAACTCCGTAAAGTAATGTAATGAATAAAATATGAATAAAGATAAATAAGTAAATATTTTATTTGGTAGGAGGGTAATTTATTATTTAGTGTAGAACTTAGATGAACTAATGGAAAAACATGGAAAGGAAAATAAATAAGTAGGTATGGTCCCGCTGTACCAAATGATTAAGATAACTTCTATAAAATATGGTTTCTCAGGGGGCATGTTCAGGAGGTGCCAAAACCATATAATCTACATATACTTATATATATAAAAAACTCAACTTTTTATCTTAATATAGATATGGAATTCTCGATGAGGATGCTTGAGGGCCTGGGGGTGCTGGCCGCCAAATCTTAGCTTTATGGCCCAGAAAAAAACTTGTTTCCAAGCCTGATATGATCATCTCTCTTTTTTTTGAAGGGTGCTTCTAAACAAGCCATATTTTTATTACGGCAATGCTGGCAACATTGAAGACTGTAGCCCAACCATCATCAGCCATGCTAGAAATAAATGGCCCGGCCACACTTACAATATTGCCGGGCCAGTATTGCAGTTGAGATATGGCTTGTCTCGGAGCACCCGAAGCTTCACACAGATATGGGTAATAAAATAAGTACCTACCAAAGTATATTTCAACGGCACCAATAATTTCAAAAATGTTTTTTATACTTTGTTTGTCTATAATAGGTATCTCTGTGTTATATCCGCCAATATATAATCCTAGGTAAGTGTGATAAGATAATTCATCCCAATCTGCATAATCAGATAAGCTGTAAAGCATTTGTCTATTTGCTAACATTGGTCTCAAACGACCTTAATTCGTGTCTTATCTTTTAGCAGTTTAATTAGGTAGGTACCTAATCTAACTAGGATTTCCAGACATAGAATAACCTAACATAACAAGATTTCAGTATGTTGGTAATGGTGACTTGAAATTTTATTTTATGGACGTCGAGCTTAGTATGGCTTAGCTATCTTCTGAATGTAGGCTTACTCCCAACGACCTCCCTCCAACCTGCGACTTTTATCTCATTATTTAGAAAATACTGTCTAAAAAACCTTCCTCGTGATTTTACTGTGAGTGACTGTATATTATCAAATTTCATCAAGATCCGATAAAAAGCGATGGCAGCCTAGTTGAGAGAAGGCCCGCCTCTCAAGCCAGAGGGATCGGGTTCGAACACAACTGACGGCACGCACCAATTTCTTCATTGTGTGAGCATTTGTGCGTATTGTATGTCATCTGCTACATGACTGGAGCCCGGTGTATGGCGACAGGCTCGCCCCCTGTCACATTTGGGACTGAATATCGTCCGGTGAAGTGTGGGTGTTGTATTACACCTCTGCCAGCCCCCTCGGGGGAAAGGCGTGACTATCAAGATCCGTTCAGCCGTGAAAACACTACAGAGTTACTTTCGATTTAAAATATTAGAATGGACCACCCATATTTAAATCTTTTCTGTATTAAATCAAAAATGCGTGAAATGTGTACCTACCTACTCACACTAATAATTATTATGAATGTGAAAGTGAGTTTGTAGGTATTTCAAATTTTTACGAATAAACGGCAGACCAATCTTGACATAATTTTTGGGGTGCTTGCTCTGTCAGGGAATTAGCATGAATCATGTTGATGAAATCATTATTTTTAAACTCGTAACTGGGCGAAAGGACTAAAATTGTGGAGTGTATAGAAAAAAAAAATATTTCGTAAATACTGCGCATTTCATAAAGCCTGCGCAGTTAGTAAGACTCAGTCCCTTGATTCAATGCTAATTCGGACGGATCATGTGTAGAATATTCAATGAATTTAGCATTTCATGTCGGCCCCAAGCCAAATACATATACAAACAACCACATAAATATAGATTATAGCATCGTATTGTTACCCACCAAATCGAATACCAAACTCTATTTAGTCTGTCAAAAAACCCAACATTCCAAAATAAATTGTTTTAATTAAGCCTACAAACTAGCTGCATATTCCTACTAAAACCAAAAAGTGCCTAAAATAATAAGTTGGGTCTATGGGTAATAAATATTAGGGTCAACTGGGGCAAATGCGTCTGTGGGGCAATTGCGTCTTTCGAGAATTACTGACAGTCCCCTCACAAATTAGGCGCCACCTACATCTTTTTTTCTTTATTTAGTTGCAATGATCTGTGGCCCTATTCGGAGATTTGAATTTTTCATCTCACTTTTTTTCGTCCTTGTTGCTCTCGTTTGAAACGTCATAGGTGTGAGAGTAACCAAGATAAAATCTCATCTCATCTCACGCGCAGGAATAGCCCCCCTGTACACGTACTTGCCTAGCTATTTTATAGACATCTTTTCTTTATCACAGACTTTTTCTGTTTTGTGAGAATTCAGTTTAACGTAATTTACCTACCTACTAAAAGAACATGCAGGATAATAGGTGTATGAGAAGAAGGAATGGGTAGCGGTGTTTACGGAGATTCCTAGGTGTTACAACCCTAAAACTATGATTTTCAAACTAGTCTTTAAAAACCATTAAACAAAGGAATTTCAATCGCTCTAAACATGCAGTTTTAAGAGTCAATCATTGTTTTCATTTTACGAGTTTTAATTTGATAAAGCTCACGCGCTCATTGTTATTTGATAAAAGTGATTTGCTTATCATAATAGAAAAACTTGTGCACCCTGCGGGCACACCAAACACAATAGGGAACTGTATTGAAGCGTTTAGAAAGAAGCGTATTTGCGTGCGTTCTGTTTTGTTTTTGCGAAGCGATGGCAGCCTAGTTGGGAGAAGGCCTGCCTCTGACGCCAGAGGGAGCGGGTTCGAACCTAGCCGACGGCACGCACCAATTTGTTCATTGTGTAAGCATATCTGCGTATTGTATAACGACCTGTATGGCGACAGGCTCGCCCCCTGTCACATTTGGGACTGAATATCGTCCGGCGAAGTGTGGGTGTTGTATTACAGCTCTGCCAGCCCCCTCGATATGTGACGTGACGATAAGTTTATTTTGTTTTTCGAGCCGCGCAACGCGACGCCGACGTTGAACGCGCGTCGCGTTATCCCGCTAACCTCAGACTCCTTAGAGTAATAGGAAAAAAAATGATAGAAAAGGATAGAGGTAAATACGTAAACGTGAGTACGTGGCTTACCGTGAGTTTTGGTAGTAAACGAAAACTTTTTTCGTTTGGCTTCAAACATTTTATCTAGTTCTTTAACGTTTCCGACAGGGGCGCTTTATGGAAATGTATGGAGCCAAAAGAAAATTAAAAACAGTTTTCGTAACAATAAAAAATCATGTTGGGAGCCTTACAGCGAGTTTTACACCACGAACTTAGCGCAAATCTGTAGGTACTCTATGCACTGCTAATGACCCCTTATTTTGAGGGTAAGGATAAAGCCACCTTCAAACTCTCAGCGAAACACCCCGAAAAGCGTGAATGTAGGCATGGATTCTCAAGGTCTCGAGTCTCGACTAGTCTTTACACCCTGACTATTTGCTGCATTAGCTTGTTTAAGCTTGTATTAGGATCAATCTCAAGCTGTTTGGTTTATTTGTTAGGACTGTCAAAATTACCAGTTTCTATATCGTTCTGCCATCTAGCGAAACTACAAGACAGCATGATATGAACATTACGAACGTTTTATCACTTCTTATTCTGCAATGTATGCGCAAGCGCAATAAAATAGGTAGTTCCAAAGTTTTCATGCAGATGGGGTTACCAGTCAAAAAAAATTATCAAATTTTAAAGTCAAAACATTTCCAATTTCATTAAATACATTTATTAAACTTAGATAAATGTACAATTTATTGCAACAATGTACTTAAATTGGACTAAATATAACAACTTTGTTTATTAGGTTTTAAAAATAGAACATATTTTAAACGCAGGTAAATAAATATTTTAAAAATACTTACATATTTACCTACAAAAATAGTTTCGTTTTGTAAAATTAAATAAACCAAATGAAAATAAGAACAAATAAAACTTAACTATAATTAACCTACATTTAACACAAAATGCTTTGCTGTCGTAATGTTTTTTACTAAAAATACTTAACATAACAATTTGTGTCTGTTAATAATCATCATGTTGTCAGCAATTTCACGTTAAATATCTATCAGAAAAAAAGATAAACTTGATCTTTTTCTAATATCAATACAAATTGAGACAAAAAATTTAAGTAGATTTATAACATAAAAATAATCGTAATATAGACGTAATACTCACTAAACATAAATATTTTATATTTTTATAACAAAAAAGAAATAACATTATAATTTGACATTTCCACTAATATCACTATGCTCTTCGGACCCATCTATTTTCTATAGAAATTATCGCGCTATTTAGTAAAAATAAATTGGGTCATTGGTCTTTAAAAAAGTAGGTATCAGGAAGAAGACTGCGACTACTTCTTGGTCAAGTTTAAAATTAGAACATAGAAACGAAATGTCAAAATTCAGGATCGCCACTCAAATAATACTGAAAAGAAGCGTCTGGAGATATAGCAATCTTTCACTTGCTTTGTTTATGGTTTGCATTAACTAACTTGACCTTGAAGGTATTGCCATCAATTCTGTATAATTTTTTTGGGATAAAATGCAGCCAGTTTACTAATTCAGGGTACACCGACCAAATTGCAAATTTCACATTTAGTTTCGCTTTCAAATTTAGTTTAGTGTAGAGGGTGCTCCTAGACAGGATATCTTTTTACTGAAATTCAGGCCCGGCCAGTATATCAGTAAACAGGGTTATTGGTACCTAA
Source organism: Peribatodes rhomboidaria (assembly GCA_911728515.1). Lineage (NCBI taxonomy): Eukaryota > Metazoa > Arthropoda > Insecta > Lepidoptera > Geometridae > Peribatodes > Peribatodes rhomboidaria. Next base: position 11,135,139 of record OU452179.1, on the reverse strand, counting down.
TCAGAAACCTTTTAAAGGTTCATTGTACTCATCAATACGAACAACTTTTATTATGAAGCCAATCCTGTAATCGCGAAAAAAAAACAGCTGTTCCACACAAAAAGTTCAATCACCTGAGACAAAATGTATGGAACAGCTGATTTATTTTTCGCGATTTCGGTTTTCGCCCCATAGTAAAAGTTGTTCATATTGATGAGTACAATGAACCCTTAAAGGTTTTTGATTAGGTACCAATAACGCTGTATAGTCATACATTTTTAACATGGCTGATGATGGCCGGGCTGCAGTCTGCAATGTTGCCTGTATTGCAGTAAAAATATGGCCCGTCTAGGAGCACCCTTACTATATTGACTGACTGTAGCCCTTACTTTCTTTCTTTTCTTTCTTTTCTTTTATCAGCCATGCTAGAAATGTATGCCCATATGGCCGGGCAACACTTAAAATATTGTCGCAATATTATCAGGCCAGTTTACCTAGCAATAAAAATATAGCCCATCTAGAAGCACCCGTAATAAATTAGATTTAAAAGTACTTCTTTTAGTGCAGAGTGTGATGTGATAATAAACCTACTATTAGGTATAGTTAGTCCTATTATTATTATAAACGCGAAAGTTTGTAAGAATGGATGGATGGATGTTTGTTACTCTTTCTCGTCAGAACCGCTGAACAGATCTGGATGAATATTGGCACAGAGATAGATTATAGTCTAGAATAGCACATAGGATACTTTTTAACCGCGGGTGAAACCGCAGGGCGCAGCTAGTTAGAAATATAACTGTTTCCTAGCAAGCCAAGCCTCCTCCCTCATTGCGCTCCAGCTCTCTCCTCACGTACTCTGCTTGCTTCTCGCTGAGCCCCAACTTGAGTACTTCCTGTTCGAACTGCGTCTTGCCCCCAACTCCTACGAGGTAACCGTTGAGTCTAGCGGCGAGGTGCGAGGTCTGGAGCTTGCTGGAGTCGAGGCCGAGGCTGCGGCAGAGGTCCTTGTGGCCTTGGAGCCTGTACTTTTGGTGGTAACTGAAAAGGGAATGGCGTGTTGATATGAGAATGCAGTTTTTGTGATAATTGACTTTGGTGCAGACAGATTTACATACATGTCTAAATATAGATACTAACTATACTTATTAACTCTTCTTATAGCTTTAGTCCATACAAATAATCAATAGTCGTATCATTTTACGATTTAGATACGAATCGTTTAGATACAAATACGTTTAGAGCTTGTATTTAAACGATTCTCCAAAAATCGATTTAAACTCATTCAAATCCATTGCTTTGACTGTACTTACTTAGACTAGGTAGGTTTAGGTAATATACAGATGTTAGAAAACCCTGTTGTATCTGCAAGGTACGCATCCAGTAGCGACTGGAGAATGCAATTATGCGAGTTTGAATATTATATTATTCAATATTATATTTTATTTATTTAATTATATTAAGTATATTTAAATCACATCGCACTCCGCCCTTTTAAAAGCGTTAACCGCAACCACTAATTGCTTCAGTTTAATTTGTAAACTATTCGCTTCGTGCCGCTACTATCTTAGAATAAAAGCCGCCAACATTATTATACAGATTTGTTAACATTTTTGTAAAATTTCCTCGTTTTCTTGCGTTCTCAATCCGGTCATAACTCTTGCTATTTTTAACTTGTTTTATTTATTTGGTGTTTTTGCATGAATACTTATATAAGTGTGTAAACTTTCCCTTCAATTATACAACAGAGGTTTTGTAACATGTTGTATACCTAATAAAGTTATTTGTATTAAAATGTAGCCTTTGTTTTATAGTAACAGTCTTTGTTATTTTCTGTACCACATAAGTCGAAATAAACATTGTCTAAGACAATCTACACTACATTAATATTACAAAGATGTCAAGAATGTGACATTGTCTTGTCTAAAGTATCTTTGGCGCAGAAATCAGTCATGGCTTCTCCCATAAGCTATGAGGACACAACCTTGCAAAACAATAAATAGCCATGGAGGAAAACTATTGTGTGGCATCAAAACTAAGTCTGTGTGATTGCTCAGCGACAGATCGATATAGCTAGGCAACCGTGACCTACTTCAGAATCTAGACACACTGTACGATTGAATATTTCAATTTCTAAGTTGCTATGTTGCATGATGCTAGCACGAACTGTGGAAATATTGTCTTTCTACAGTTTTTATTCCGCGAGAAAGAGACAAACATATCCGTATTCTAGCTTTGTCGCATCTAAGCGCGGATGAAAACGGTGGAAAGATAAATTGTCTTCGGCCCGCGCTAGCCCTGCTGGTGACGTGGGCGTGTAAGGCTTTATGGTTAGCTGTCCTAAAATCACATTAAACATATCGCCGTCACGCCTTTCCCCGAGGAGGCTGGCAGAGGTGTAATACAACACCCACACTTCGCCGGACGGTATTCACTCCCAAATGTGACTGGGGTTGAGCCTGTCGCCATATACCGGGCTCCAGTCATGTAGCAGATGACATACAATACGCACAAATGCTCACACAATGAACAAATTGGTGCGTGCCGTCGGCTGGGTTCGAACCCGCTCCCTCTGGCTTGAGAGGCGGGCCTTCTCCAACTAGGCCATACTCGCTTTTTTAAACAAATAAAAGTTATAAAGCCAGCTATGTATGACTCTACAAGAGGTGATTGGTTACAGCTTCTTCTTGCTATCGTTACAATTACACGGAACGGAGCATATTGTTCTAATTTTAATGAACTATACAGGGATTATACATTAGACCGATCACCTATGCGATGGACCGATCAGGTCAAATCTGCTGTGGGCGGTCCCGTGGATGAGTGCACAAGAATGACCTTGAGCAGAGAGACATGGCGAGATATTGTGAGGCGCATTACATCAGCCCCTGCCCATAACAATACTGCATGACGACCACGACCGCTCTGTCAAGAGCGTAGCGACCAAGAAGATACAGTGGGATGAGAACTAACCAGAAGTAGCGTGTAAAATTTTGAGCTGTTGACATTTCGTTACTGTGAATGACATTAGGAACAGTTGACCTGAAATCTTTTCCGTCTTAGTACATCTACCTAGTTTTCTAGTTAGAGTTATAAGCTCTTTTATTATTGAACTGTGACATGTTTTTGGAGTTATCAAAAAACTCTGATTTCACTTAGGTTGCTTTTTGATCGCGGGTAACACTGCGGGGCGCAGCTGGTTGACCCCATGATCCAAAAAAACAAGGTCCAGCATTCAACAAACACACATCTCTTTCGAACTTCTTGTAAATGACTTATTTCGATCTTTCTTATGCATCGATTGACGTCACTACGTGTTGCCCACGTGACCGGGATGCTATACCTGGCGGTGTATATTATTGTACCGTGGTTGAACCTATGAAAGGTGTCTCACTCTTCAGCCAGGTAGAAGACGCCCGCGGGTGCGATCTCAACTGCCGTCACTACGTGTTGAACACCTGACCGGAGTGCTATACCTGGCAGAGTATATTACCATACCATGGTTGAACCTATGAAAGGTGTCTCACTCTTCAGCCAGGTAGAAGACGCCCGCGGGTGCGATCTCAACTGCCGTCACTACGTGTTGAACACCTGACCGGAGTGCTATACCTGGCAGAGTATATTACCATACCATGGTTGAACCTACGAAAGGTGTCTCACTCTTCAGCCAGGTAGAAGACGCCCGCGGGTGCGATCTCGACTGACGTCACTACGTGTTAAACACGTGACCGGAGTGCTATACCTGGCAGAGTATATTACTATAGCATGGTTGAACCTATGAAAGGTGTACTCACTCTTCCGCCGGGTAGAAGACGCCCGCGGGTGCGATCTCAGTGCGCAGCGGCTGGTTGGTGCGCGCCTGCGTCGCTCGGTACGACGCCTCGGCCAGCGCGCGCTGCTCCTCATCATGGTAGAGGATCAGGGATTGGTACTGGAACGTTATGAAGATTGCTTGATTATTTCCTTATTTATTTACACACGCAAAAGAATTCAAAACTTTAACTTAAATATTTCACCTTAACATAGGGGTGGTAAATTGTTTTAACAAAGAGAGCCAATGATAAAGAAAGGCTTTTAAAATCAGCTCATGAATAACGGAGTTATGAAGTAACAAACATAAAAATATACAAATGACGTGTAACTAGATATAGGATTTATCAATAAATTCTGATTTCTGATAATAACTAATGAACTTTCTAAATTCATCAAAAAAAAATTACACTTATTTAGCGCATGTTTTAGTATTTTAATTAGATGGGACGCTTTTAAGTTGGCATTTCGAAATTATAGCTAGACTATGTGCCTTGAGTCCTAGGTGCAACAAAAAAAAAATTGCAATTGATTTCAAGGAAAAAAAATTGTAAGACAAAAGACATAATAATTAATTTAATTTATAACTTTTTTACATAATAATTAAAAATAAGCCATTTTATGTGTAAGTAGTGTTTGTTCGTTAAATTGTTTTGTTTGATATTAATTTTATTGAAGTGTGAATTAGATGTAAATATCTAGTTTAGTAAATATTACATAATTTTCTAAACTGTTAAATATTGCATGTCCGCTAGGACAAACTGTTGAGACTTACTTTAACATACTTCACCTTTATATGTACACAGTTTTGAGCAATAAAATTTTACTTTACTTTACTTTACATGCCAGGTGTTTTACAACACATAATTCCATACATCTTTATGCTGATTAGAGCAGGTATGATCTTTTGCCCTCTCTGCTTCTATAACAAAGTCAATGTTACTTGCCTACGCTCCGTCTGGGGAGTTTTGTTGCTAAAGAAAAAGTAGCCCTAAGTGTTTTCAATAGATCTTTTATTTTCTTATGTATTTGTCTTTGATCATATTGTTCCAGGGACCTATGAAATATAGGGCGCATTCTGTGGTTCTCTTTAAAAAGAAACAGTATACAGTATAAAAGTAAATCGTGAAAAATGCCGTGTATTATTTTCTTAGACTGTTACGTCCTGAAATCAAAGGCCAAAAACTTTTTGAATGTGTTTGAAACTCGAAAAATGGTTGTTCAACCGCAGTGTGTCGCTAGTTGTTTTGTCAACAAAGACCTTGGGGCCCTATTCGGAGATTTGAGATTTTCATCTCACCTTTTTTCGTCTCTCGTTGCTCTCGTTTGAAACGTCATAGGTGTGAGAGTGACCAAGATAAAATCTCATCGGATCTCACGCGTAGGAATAGCTCTCCAGTAGCTCTGTGAGCTGATGACATTGCGAGTCTGTTTTCTCCATATTTCCGCCATTTTAATAAAATCCTAAAACTGAATCGACAAAAAAAAAAAACATAATAACTATCGAACCTGCTCACAAAATTTCACAAAATCGGTTAAGAAATGCTACCTAAGTCAAAGTCAAAATGTTACATTCAATTGGGTATCGAAGATACTCTTATGAACGGCAAAGTTTTATAGTAGACTCAACCGCCTTGTACAGAAAAAGAGCCTCTATTCAGAAGAACAGAAAAGAAACTGAGGGTCATTAAAAAAATGCCTCAAATTTTGGCTTACAACATTGGAACATATCATATTATACGTATGTACTAGTGGTCACTTGGCGGAAGAGAAAGGCTCCAGACATCTTTGTTCTAAATAATAATTGTTAACCTTATAAAATCCTTTTTTCATTAATTACCTTATTAATACCTTGCTACCTTACTTTACCTATTTACCTTGTTTATAACCTTGTTTATAATGTTTATAACCTTATAACCTGTAGACAGGACAGACATACGAAAGAATTTTCGACCTAGCTGAAAAGGAGACGCTGTGAGCGAGTTCGGCACAATACCTATGTTCAATACACACACCTGTCGTTTTAGCTTGGTGGTGAGTCCATATTCGTGGTTGCCCCAGAACATATCCAGCAGATCTTCGAACGTCACCGTTTTGGGGTCGAAGTCCAGCTCTATTACTTCTGTGTGGTCGCCCCTGTAAAATAACAATATTAATATTATTTAACAGTTCTTATTATTTTTTGCTGAGGGCAAAAGAGAACTTCGTTTGCAGTGGACGCAAAGGAGGAAAGCCGCCATTGCCTTAAAACTTAATTGGTAATAAATCAGGCAACTGTCTAAAAAATATCAGTTTGATCTGGTATAATAATAATGTATGATCAGTATAATAATTGACACCATCAATAATTAGACGGCTGACAAATCATCAAATTGTTGGTTTTCATGGACGTCATTAACTCGGAGTCATTATCATAATTAGCTCTCGATTTTATGACCCGAGTCATTCTGGTATTACCTGAGTCATTCTCGATATTACCAATCACTTTCACGATCACGACTTACTCATAATTATGAAAGATCTCATATTCGGAGATTTGAGATTTTCAACTCAACCTTTTTCGTCTTCGTTGCTCTCCTTTGAAACGTCATAGTCGTGAGAGTGACCAAGATAAAATCTCATCTCATCTTACGCGTAAAAATAGCCCTCCAGACCGATAGGGTGGCTGAATTTCGGAGCTGGAGTGCTTGCACACCGTTCTTAGTCGATCGATAAACCGACGTTTAAACTCGACAAAACGTCTATGCTCCGAACGTCAATTTAGTCGATTTGAAACGTTAGCTTACCGATAATAGACTTATGTCACTCTTGTCTTGATTGTGTGCCAAACTAACTATGTCTCCAGCTCTTATTTTTCTTTAGAACCTAATATTAAACAATTTACCTAATCAATTATGGTAAGCAGCAGCCCTATCAGCCCTATGGTTTACAACCTATGGCTCTACTATCAGATAACTTGATTTAAAATATATATTTTTACTGACTTCCTACATGAAAATAGCAGCATTTTTAGTATAGCTTAATTTTCTACCTAATTTTTTAAAGTATATGAGCAAACTATGAGCGAATAAGTTTGGTAGCGGACCGCCTTGGCCTTACGCGCCAGTGCGTGCGCGACCTTGGCACCATGTCATCGCTAAATATTCAACTCACTGTGATAACATACCTAACGACCTGATAAGAATAATTCGATAGCTAATTTAATTTCGAATACTTACTGTTCTGTCCGTAATCGCGACGATAAACCAGTCACGTAATGTGACGCGCGAAAATTGCTGAGTCAGTGTTTTTTTAACGCTTTGTTTTATTTTCAGCACTTTGACTTGTGATAGTCATAGTCAAACGTCAGCTTTTTTTGTTTTCGTTTGGCTCCATACATTTAACTTAGTTCCCTAACCTTTCCAGCAGAGGCGCTTTATTTAAATGTATGGAGCCAAACGAAAACGAAAAAAGTTTACATAACTATAATATTAAAACTCATCAGCTAGGCAAAAGAGTGAATATTCGTAGAGCAGAATAAACATTTTAATTAATACAATGTGATTTCGAAATTTATCCAAAAACAGAACCTTAAACTTCGCTTAAACCATCTAAACCTGTGGGGGCTGAGCTACCCACGTCCGTAGGAGTGTACTCTATTCTGATTCCCTATACGTAGTCCCCGGGTAGTGCTAACCGGGTAGCAAACTCTAGTGGGAGGCTTCGGCCGTGGCTAGTTACCACCCACCGGACCAAGCCATGCCGTGAAATGACCTAGTCGTGTTTCGGGATGTAGTCCGGTGTAACCGTTCCGAAGACGGGTCTGAGCAGTAGCGCTCTTGTAGCATCTCACTCAACTGCCGTCTTTGTACTTCTTCACTCTAAAAACTTCTAGAGTGAATAAATACCTTATAGGTCGTCGTGCTCCATCCTATATAGACCACAACGTCGCTTAACATCAGGCGAGTTGGTGGTCAAACGCCGACCTATTCTACATTTAAAAAAAACCTAGCTGCTACTAACTTGTTTATCTTATACTGAGTCATAGGTAGGTATACCTAGTCCTAGTCAATCTTATGATAGAGCGTAATTGCGTATAGGCTGCGAGTGTAGGTTTCTAAACCTATCGGTTAACCAAATCATCAAACGATTAACGGTAATCGTTGACAGTAGAACTATTAGAGTCGTTAACTACCTCAATCAGTATAAATACCTAACATAATTATTGCACCTACTCGTACCTAGTAAATGCAGCTGAATCTTCTGCGCAGTTTTTCGTTCCGGAAAGTTATGGCATTATGTAAGCCACATGCACTTTTTAACATACACAAGTCGCTTGCGGCCTGACGGAATGACTTGCAAGTCCAGTCCTTTATTATGGAAGCACGTGTTTAAGTCAGCAAAATTGTTTGTATAAAACAACTAGCTGCGCCCCGCAGTGTTACTCGCGGATAAAAAGTAGTCTTTATGCTATATCAGACGATAATCTATGTCTATGCCAAATTTAATCTCAATCAGTTTTTTTTTTTATTTAGAATAGGTCGGCGTTTGACCACTAACTCGCTTGATGTTAAGCGACGTTGGGGTCTAACATGGAGCACGACGACCTATGAGGCACTTATTCATTCTAGCCTTGAAGTTTTGTAGAGTGAAGAAGTACAAAGACGGCAGTTGAGTGAGACGCTACAAGAGCGCTACTGCTCAGACCCGTCTTCGGAACGGTTACACCGGACTACATCCCGAAACACGACAGTCATTTCACGACATGGCTTGGTCCGGTGGGTGGTAACTAGCCACGGCCGAAGCCTCCCACCAGAGTTTGCTACCTGGTTAGCACTACCCGGGGACCACGTGTAGGGAATCAGAATAGAGTACACTTCTACGGACGTGGGTAGCTCAGCCCCCTAAAAAACTTTGGCTGTTCTGACGTATTGAGTAAGAAACATCCATCCATTTATCCTAATTGTCGCATTTACGAGTATCATACGCTCGTATAAGACTAGTGGCTGTGAGCTGAAAACCTCCCAAGAGAATCGGTCAAGAAATACGACCTAAGTATAGAGAAAGACAGCCGGACAGAAATCCGGACATACGAAAGCATTTTTGCCGAAGCTGTAGCAAAGACGCTTCGCTCGCTCGGTCAATGGTGTGATAGGTATAATCAAGTTAGATATTTTATTGTACTTAACTTACATAGAATCTGTAAAGTTTGACACAGCTTTTCAAGTAAGCATAATGATCCAAAAGCTCTTTTTCATTATTTCTGACTTATTTTAAGATAGGATAGTGGAATTTGATATCAGCCTAAAACATTATCTGATAAAGAACCTTGAAATTATAATGATAACCCCAATCTGATTAAGTTTAGGCCGTGGTATAAATATCTCGAGACGGCCATGATATTGTAGCAATTGCAACGTCGTGAGATAACTTTATTTATTTAATTCTGCTGGCTTACAATTCTAAACCTTTAGTTAGAGTCACTTTTAGGCTTGAAGCGAAATTCTTGAAATACTTTTGTTAAATAGGGATAATATAAACATTACTGGATAGCATTGTACCTACTCATCATATCGCGAAAAAAAAACAGCTGTTCCTTACAAAAAGTTCATGGATCGTAAAAAAATATAATTAAAAACAGCTGTATATTTCTCGATTTTCGGGTTTGTCCCATTGCAAACGTTGGTCATAATGCTGAGAACAGACTGATTCAAACTTGATGGTAACTGTGAAGTGCGCCGCAAGCGAGACTGCGGCGATTAGCGTTTCGCGCCTAACTTCACAGCCGTCATTAAGTTTGAATCGGCCTGTGTAATAATATCAATACATATATCCGTCGTTTGGAGTACACGGATTATTTGAGCAATTAATGGGATTATGTGAGTACCTAGTTTGCTAGAAATTAAACAAGTAAAAACTGCGCGTTCTTCGACTTAGGGTACAATGGAGTAAAGTGGCATAAATGCTGTGGGATGTTTTCTAGACCAGAATGAATTTGATGAAGAACGTCTTCGTCTATTACATAGTCTAGATACAATAATGTTTCTTACTATTTGTTTATTTTAGACTAGCGTGCTCTATCATATACCCTGATCATCAGTCGCGATGGCAATTAAATACTGAAAGCCTGCTTTTGAAATATTAAATAAAAATAACCGATTTATGTAGTTTGTACTTACATGCTCCTATAATGTGGGTTCTTAGTGGTCCCTCCAGAGTATCCGACGCGCGTCCTGACGACTCCGGGAGTGGCGCCGAACAGCGAGTCGTTGGACCAGAAGCATCCCATGCCGAAGGTAGCCTTCTTTGTAGGGATGTCCACATCGTGGAGGAGGGCGTTCTAACAACAAAAAAAAATGTAAGATTTCAAAAAAATACTATTACTTGGCCCATTATCTGACGCAGAACCTTCTAAATTAGTTCTTAATTAGAAATTCTTTTAATAAATTAATTCTTTCTTAATTAGAAATGTGTTCTACAGTTGAGACCACCATTCGCCAGTAGCGTTCAGTAGCGTTTAGTAGAGTAGCGTTGCGATTTAGTTTCTATGACCTGAGGTTGAGAGACTTTTAGGACTGATGAATGGCTATAAAACAATAGGTCTTATAGTCAACAGATTCAACAGGTTCTCGAAATTGCGTAAAAACCTGAACAGAAGAGCAATGAGCATGCGTCATTTACACGATTTCGTGTGTTGGGTAATGTTTTTTTCTTATTTCAACCCACCTGTTTCTAATTTAGCAGAATAATGTCTCAAAGCTCAAGGCTACCTACCGACCTATGTTTATTTACGAATGCTCTAGGCATTTAGTGGCGTGATCGAGTGATTCAGAACACGTAGAAATTGCAATATGCTAATCTTCGGATTTGATATCAAAAGCACGATGATAGATAGATAAACTACATGATCCGATAAAAAAACGATTGAAATAATCAATCAATCTATTTCTATAATGCTCTGTAATGGCGTAAGTGGGTACAATGATCTAGCACATAGCGAGTCTGATCGTAGTTATCTACGAACAAAGCCGTCATATAAAACCGAGTCCGTTAATTTATCTACAGTCAAAAGGTCAATGGTATGTTGGGAATGTAAGGATGATCCTAACTGCGTCGCTGCGTTATCTGGGGACCCCTAACTGCGTTCTTGTATTGTTATCATATTATCACTTTGGAGTCTGAAGTCTGAATGGAAATTACGATGTTATCGAATTACCTAGGAAATAATTGATTGGAACAAGAAGCGAAAGTATGGAATTTGAGGCTATTTGTCTATTTTCAGATAAGGATATACCTACTTGTAAACATTAATCCTCTTGGCAATAAACGTTATAAGCCACGGAGTAGTTATACAGTGCTTTGTCTTTTTCTTTCTTTTACATTTTAAAATCTTCTTTTACATTTACAATAAATTTTATTTTAAATTTTCTTTTACCCAGCCGACGGCACGCACCAATTTGTTCATTGTGAGAACATATGTGCGTATTGTTGTGTGCGCTACATGACTGGAGCCCGGTGTATGGCGACAGGCTCACCTTCTGTTACATTTGGGACTGTAAATCGTCCGGCGAAGTGTGGGTGTTGTATTACACCTCTGCCAACTCCTTCGGGGGAAAGGCGTGACGATTTGTTGTTACATTTTTAAAGTAGATTGAAAAATTAAAAAACTGTATAACTATTCCGAGGCTATACATCGTGTATTAGTAAGAGAGAATCTGGGGGGAACCTATATCTTTTACTTAACAGTGAATCGGTTTCTTCTAAAAGCAAGAGTCAAGCCAATGTAAACTTGTCAACAACCTTCCTTTATTTACATCCAATTGGTCTTCTTTAGATCGTAAATGATCCAAATGACTCGCAAAGACCTAAAAGACCTTCAAGCTATTTTTGAGTACATCCCTATTGAAGACACCCATTATTCTGTTAGCAAAAACGTTAGTCGCGGTCTCGAGACTAATCGATTGTTTAGTACTCTACTAGATGCAGTTGACGCACTAACTTTTATTTATAAGACTCACAACGTTTCACAATTTACGATCGCTCAAGCCGTGTAAATGCTGGAAGGTCACATAGGAACATAATAATTATGTAACATAATATATCTTCATGTCTTCCCTCCGAAAGGGTTGGCAGAGGTGTATTCCAACACTTTTGCCGGACGATATTCAGTCCAAGATGTGACTGGAGGCGAGCCTGTCGCCATACACCGGCGGGCTCCAGTTAAATAGTAATACGCACATATTTTCACACAATGAACAAATTGGTGTGTGCCGTGTGTGCTGAAATCGAACCCGCTCGCTCTGGCTTGAGAGGCGAGCCTTCTCGGACAAGGTCTCTGCTTGCTAAAGATGCAAAAAAATAAAAACCTCCTGACCACTAGGGCAAGAATATTAAGCAAGTCGACTGCCTCGTTGGCGTAGTCGGTAGCGAACTTGCCTTCTGTGTTAGGGAGTGGGTTCGATTCTCATCTAGGACAAACATGCATGTAAAGAAGACATGTGTTTCATTTATACGTATTTAAAAATATAAATGTGTATTGTGTGTATATATCAGTCTCTGGCAGCTATAGTACAGGCTTTGCTTAGTTTGGGGTCAGACGAGCGTGTGTGCGAAAAAGTCCCGAGTACGGTACTTTATATATTTAGAGAACTACTAACTTATTTCGCAGTAAAAAACATGATAAATATTTTTAATTAACTTTGGTTTTGGCTACCTCTAAAGTTTTATAAGTTGTAGCCTTGTAGCACTGTACGAGTAGAATGCTGTATGTTACATAAAAACATGAGCCACAAAAAATATTTGCTTTGTCTGACCATCAACAGAACGTCATCACTCTTCCTAGGTTATTTAAAATAATCTAGGAAAACGTTACATAGCCTCAGACAGTGTTTTGACTTTAGTCTTTCTTTTAAAAATTTAACTCGATCGAATTTTTCGACTAAGTATTCTGAGGCTATTTAAAGAAGAATGCTGTACTTATGCGGGAATAAGACCGGTTGCTTGAAAACTGCAAAAGTTGCATCACACAAGGCAATATTTGTTGATGAACTTGTGCTACCACACCTATATTTTGATATGCGCACAACCAAAACAAGAACCGGCACGTGATTAAAAATTAGTCGGCAGCTATTCATGTTTAAATAAATTACTCACGTTTACTGGTGGTTTCATCTTGACGAATTGTTTTAAAAACTGCAGCATGCACGAATCTTCCTTTACTTGTTTCTTGAGTTAGTTTCAGCGGGATTTTTCGTGGAAAATGCTTCAAGTTATGGTTACGCGTGTTTGAGATCGCAGCGAGGGGAGGAGTGATGCCGCGACACGTCTTCTCGTTGTAGCGGTCCGGCGAACACTGCCGCACTCCGCAAGCAGTGTGACCAGATTAAATTTTACGAAAATACCGAGGCACCTCGAAAAAATACTGAAATATACCGACTTACTTATGACAGATATACCAATAGAAATACTGATTTTCTTAACATGTTTTATTTATTCATACTCACAATAAATGTTAGAGTTATATTTTAACATCCTTTTCGAAGGATTAAAATTTACACAACCTCCTTCATCCTTAACACCTTGCTTTGTTTTTAAAATAGCTGACACATTTTTGTTTATAAACCTGTTTCTTTGGTCCGTTTTTATTAAATTTATCTGTGAAAATATGCGCTCACATGCAGCATTCGACACCGGTATACATAGAAGAGATTTACTAAAACTAGTTATATTTTTGTATTTTAACATGCCATCACTGTTAGAAATTTTCCCAACTTCCACCCAAAATTGTTCACACGAGATGGGTGAGCCAGTGCTGGAAGCTTGTAACAAATCACTTACTTCGCGATCAAACTTTAGGGTTCTATATTCTTCGTCAATTAACTGCATTTGTTCTGGCTGTACTTCGCATGGGAAAGTTTCTATCACATTTCGTAAACTGCGAAATTCTTTATGCACGGCAGTGTGTGGGTCAAGAAATTTCAGTTCTCGAAAAACTGGATTTTCAAAAGGCAAACGTGATTTCAATTGCGTGCTCAACTCAATTAAAAATGATTGGCACCTTCTGAAAAACTCAGCAATCTGTTCTTTCATGTTTACATTGTCTCTGTGTTTGATTAATTCTTGGCCTACTTGAATACCTAAGTACATATCTTTCAATGGCAAATAATTTACATTAGACTTTGGGTCTAACGTAAATACATTGTCCGTACGTTTGATGTAATTAGTTTTCATGAAGCAACCCAAAATCGACAAGTACATACTAGATGCATCATCATACAGTCTATCAATGCACGGATAATCGCCTTGAAAAATTATGTTAAATTTGTTTACAATCGGCAAAATGTAGTCCAAAAAGTAAAAGTACAATTTGTTTATATCAGTGGTAAAAGAATTAAATAAAAATTCTGATGACATATTGCGATCACTCAAGTATTGGTCTTGAAAGAACAATTGCAATGCCCTCCACTGCTCAATTATTCTACTAATACAGGCATGAAGTGAAAGCCACCTTATGTCGTAATGACGCAAAATTCTGTGATTTTCAGTGTCTGTGAAATTTTGGAACTCAGCAAATTCTCTTTGACGCTTGCTGCTTTGAGAAAAATATCCATATACTTCTTTTACTATTTGTTCTAAATTTCTAGGCAGTATTTTACAGGCGTGGCTAACACTTAATGCTGCAGAGTGACAAACACATTTTATGAAAAAGCACTTTGGGTTTACTTCTTTAATTTTTGCAACAATGCCAGAATGTTGACCAAACATCACATTCGTAGTATCAGCAGCGAATCCTATTACGTCTTTTATTTCTAAACCTAATTCGGATAATTTTGATGACAACGAGTTAAATAAATGACCTGCGGTTTCACCACTTAAATCAACTAAATCAAGGAATTTGGTTTGTACAGTACATTTAGTTTCAGAGAAGTATTTAACTACTATTGCCAATACTTTGACTGTTGCAACATCTGTACTCTCATCGATTATAATTGAATATACTGGTTTACCTGAAGGAGATGCAGTACCAAGTATGTCTTCAATCATTTCTTTTTCGAAATTGGGTCCTAAAACATTATAAGTTATAGCGGCTGCTTTGGTTCTCTTGCAGGAAAATTCTTTCGCAATATCGGAATCGGTAAAACACTTCACTAGAACATCACTAAGATGGTCCATAGCTCTAAATGAGATGTTGTGTTCCGACAGAAAACTGCATAAACGCAGCTCAGCTTTCTTGACTTCGTCTTTCAGTGGGGCCTTTTTGAAAAATGTGTCAACCTGAAAATTTAAAAAATACTTGGTTGCTTAGTTTTTTTTATAACAGCGCCGCATTTCATAGCTGTTACCTAACTGATTTTGAGAAACAAAACTAGGATGATTAACTTTAATTTAAAATATATCCAAACTCCTTGAACTAGGTAAGTAAAGCGAGTTATGCTTACCTTTGACTGTCCTTTATATTTTATCAAGTTCGATTTATGCTTTTCAGTATGTGCATGCTGTTTTATAGACGCTAATCTACTTTGCAGTTTCGCATTGCATGCTTTGCAAAATGCGGTGAATTCGTCATCTTTATAACGTGAAAGCCACGAAGAAAATTCCGGAATTTGTTCCCACTTAGCTAAATAACTTTGCTGAAAACTAGACATGCTGTCCGGATGAATGCAACTAAGTAAATAAAAATAACAATAATCGCGTTCTATTTATATGATGACAAAAACATCACCTATTTTGGGGAAATTCCCGAATTATCGAAAGAAAGTCCTCAAAGATTAAGTCGAATGTAGAAGAGACAATCATTTCACTTAACCGTATTAGACGATTTGATACTAGTAATAAAGTAATCTTTTAACTTTAACTACTACTTATTTATGCAACTGAAAACTTAAAAACTAGACGTTATTTTGAAAATTATAGATAAACTAGCGGCCCGTCCCAAATTCGTCCGGGTAGACTGATATTCATGAAACACAACGAATTTGAATGTATGCAATCTGGAAATTACGCTCTATCTAATAGTGCAAACCGCATTAAAATCGGTCCAGCAGTTGTAAAGTTTTGGCGAACATACATTCTGCAAGTCTGATTAATACTATGTATTGATTGATAATTGGATATGTAGTATTACAATACTACAACGCCGGCACTGGCCGTCTTTCTTGTCATATCTGTAACTTACTCATCTTTGCTCATAGATAACATGTATAAGTATAAACTAAATCCGGGAAAGTCCCCAATGTTCGCGTTTCGGGGAATTCCGCAAACATTGTCGCAAAGACGATCACTCACTACGGTGTAGCCATAACTTCAACCAAAATATACCCAAAAATACTGACTGCCAGCAATATACCTGAAAATATACTGATGTTCGGAAAAATCGCTGAAATATACTGAAAAAGTATTAAAATACTGAATCTGGTCACACTGTCCGCAAGTCTGCAGCCGATCGGTGTTTAGTGCTCAGTGATATTGCCTTGCCACTTTTCTTTCCAACAATCAATTCTGAAGACCTAGAAGTAATTCCAAAAAACAAACGAAAGTAGCCAGAGTTAGAAACATTTGCAAAAAGCTTTTTTAAGGAGATATTTTAAGAATTTACAAGCGTCTATAGAACGCAATTTGAGTAGGCACACTGGCGCGTGGGTGGGCTTTGAATGAATAAACCGCGGGACAAGGCTTTCATGTATTTATTCTTGACCTTAATCTTGCAATAACCCGTAACCTTCAATCAAAGTTATACACGCAACAATTTTAAAGAGCGACTCTCGTCACTCTATCATCACTATCAGGCCCCAAATTTTTGATGCGCGAAATGAAATCTGGTCACTTTCTCTCCTATGACTTTTCAAATGAGAGAGACAAAGACCAGATACTTTCTCGAATTGTAGGAATAGGGCCCCAGGTCAGTCTGGCTACAGACTTTAACAGGGTGCCCTGTTAAAGTCTGTAGCCAGACTCTCAATTTTCTGCTAGAGTTATCAAAGAAATCAAGGTATCTGGCTAAATAGCCAGAGAGAAATGCTTGAGGATTTTTTAACAGTCAGTCTGGCTACAGACTTTAACAGGGTGCCCTGTTAAAGTCTGTAGCCAGACTGACCTAAAACAATTTTTCGACAATTGTATAATACCAAGTTTGCGTCAGCCTTGCGCTTTAAAAAATCCTCAAGCATTTCTCTCTGGCTATTTAGCCAGATACCTTGATTTCTTTGATAACTCTAGCAGAAAATTGAGAGCGAGAAAGAAACTACTTCAGTTACGGTTTCTTGCTTCCTTTAAAGTCAGTGTACCTTACTGTGTAAGCGAGACAGAAATATTGCCTATTTTCATCCTCACTTGCAGATAGTTAAACACCTGTAATTTGTAGACGTTTCACATCGCTCGGCCTATACGTCAGAGCGCGCGGGTCGCGTGGCTCAGATTGTGACGTGACGTAACCTTGCCCGTGACGAGGGCCGGCGTCTGCCGCCGCCAGCACGCGACTCGATCGATAACAAATATTATGTTTGGTGAAAAGCGTCGATTTTTCGGGGTTTCCGCTCCCGGATTGAAGTTTCAAGGGTACCGCTGGGTTCTATGTAGTTTTTAGAGGTAGAGCCTCAAAAAAATCGAATAGAGCTGTGAAACTTCTAGGCTCTGCTGTCTTTAGCCCTTAAAAGATTCTTAAATGTAGGTATGTTATTCATATATTCTGTAATTTTATACTTTAATGTGTGTAAAATAAATAAATATCGCCAATATGGGATTCGATTGATAAAACAAATAATACGATTGGTAGGCGTCGATTTTGCGGGGTTTCCGCTCCCGGATTGAAGTTCCAAGGATACCGCCGAGTTCTATGTAGTTTTTCGAGGTAGTGCCTTCCAAAAAAATCGCAAATTGAGCTGTGATACTTATAGGTTCTGCTTTCTTCTGATTTTGACGAGGGCTTCAAACTGGACGAAGTGCATTCATAGGCTATTCAATATTCATAGCGCCAGGAAGCGACTCGATCGATAACAAATTTGTAATGCGATTGATGAAAAGCGCCGATGCCACACGGTTTCGACTCTTAGGCCGCGGTTTCGGGGTACCTAGTTAATCTACAAATCGCAAATCGAGCTGTGAAACTTCTAGACTCTGATTACTTTTGGCTTTCAAAGGTTCTTATGTAGGTTATTCATACCGCTAGCACGCGACTCGATTGATAAAATAATACGATTAGAGAAAAGCGCAGATTTTAAACGGTTCCGAACTTCGGACCGTGTAGGTAGTTCTGGGATCTACGTAGTTTTAGGAAATAGAGCAAAAAAAATTACAAATTGTACTGTCAAACTTCTTGGCTCAGCTTTCTTCTGACTTTCAAGGTTCTCGTGTAGGTTATTCATACCGCCAGCAAGCGATTTGATCCATAACAAACTAATATGTTTGGTGAAAAGCGTCGATTTTGCACGGTTCCCGCTCCCGGAGCGAAGTTTCAAGGATACCACTGGGTTTTTGTGTAATTTTAATAAAAAATACTAATTGAGTTGGCGAGCTTCTTGGCCTGTTTTCTTCACCATATTCAAAAGGGCTTCATACTGGTCGACATCCATACGTACCACCACGCGACTAGATCAATAACAAACAACACCATTGGTAAAAGCCTCGATTTCACACGCTTCTACGTAGTTTTAGGAGATTTATGATTACTTGCTCTAAATATAAAAATTACCTAAGTCCTTGAACTAGTTTTAGCTACTCTTAGCGAAATGTTCGCTTATCGGGCACAGTAAGTTTAGATTCACCTATTAAGGATTGAGTTTTGAGTCTTCTTGGCCCTGCTTTCTTCTGACTCTCAAAGGTTTTAACTTCACACGTAGCTGACTCCAATTTAATTTGTTTTTTCTTGAAAAATCTATAATTCAAATTCAAAATAAATAAGTACTATCCTTAGACAAAAATATCGATACTAAAAACTAGTAATTTTTGCCTGTACTCATATCTGAGATAAGCAACACGAACATCTATTCTACATTAAATTCTCAACAGATAAGACACAAAGAAGGTAAAATAATATTGAGGATACTCAAAATAAACTAGCCTTACGTTTACTTCCTACATAAAAAAACACTTTTCTAAATTTGTTACAACCCTGAAGTTTTTCTAATAGTTTTCCTTCTACACGCAAATAACAAAACACAAGGTAACACAATGAAACAATAAAATACACATTAAATACTTGAAACAAACGATTTATTCATATCTTCAACATTTTAAGAAAATGTATTCACACAAGTTTCAAGGAAAATTACTTTTATATAGACAGTAATAACAAACTTATTATATAACAACAAATAGGACTTGCATTGGATTCTCTAATTTAATATACAAACTTGTTTAACTACGTAAATTGTACCCATTCATATTAAAACTGCAGGAAATTGTCTTTTGAAAAAACATAGATTTACAAACACGTGGTACAAAAATCATTTAAAAGGGTCTCGTAGAAAAATTACAAAAAATAATGTATCAGCTTAACCTGTTTAAAGATTAATCGTGAAACTAATTTGAATTCCTTGTAGGTATTATCGTTGAAACAATATATAATTCTTGCAATTTTCGTCTACTTTTAACGTTTTTGTACAAATTATCTATTTAATAATTACTATCCTTGTGATTTTTAGTTCAGACATTTTATAAGGTTGGCCCTAAATATGTGTTTGTAAATTTATGTAATATAATTTGTATCACGCAGGCCAAGCATGCATGCTGTGAAACAATTTTGATCACTCATTTTATTGCGCGAACGTGACAACGCTAGTTTAAGGATGCTATTGTCTCGCTCTCGTAGAACAAAGAGAGTGAACAAAATGTATCTCGGCTCACGTGCTAGGTCTGCTGGGGTTATAATTATAAGAAATTTAGACGAAACTTTAAAAACACAGTTTCATTCAAGTTGTTTAAAGGAAGTTTTGACTGTTGTACCTGTACGTTGATTTTTCTGTTCGATTTTAATGATATTAATCGAAATTCGTATTGATATGGTTATAAATAGACTCTTTTTTTTACAGAAGACAGTAAGGGAAATCCTGTATGGTTATATCACTATTTTCACTACTATAACTGCACAATGCTCCTTTAGCACAGCGTGTGATTTAGCTATAATACAAGATAATGGTTTCTACTAGTGGTCCAAGACAAGGCAAGATAACATACTGGCAATGTATTTAATATCACCTCAAGTTTTGCGTTTTATAAAAACTTTTCAACATTATTTAAAAACTTTTAAGTCTACGTCCAATATATGACAACTACTCCTTAATACCTAGGCGGAGACACGCATAAAAATGGAATTAGAATTTTTTTAGACAAGATATAATGTTACATCAAAATCTCTACAAAATGCAATATAATTAACTTTATACAATTCCGATTATAGATAATTTGTAAAGGAACACATTATTTTTGACACAAGAATGACAATATGTAAAGTAATAGGGTAAACAATTACACTACCGTCTAAAAATGCTGTTCTGACGAATCAACCAGTAATAATTTAGTGAAATTTCTCATGCAAAATCATCTAATACAATATGTACAAAGATATCACTATAATTAAGTAAATACAACAATAAATAATTGAATACTTTCACCAACAACTACTCGACATAAGGCAAGACCGACAACAGGCACTGTTCTTCAAAAACATGTCCGAAGACGCGAGCATAGTGAAAAGATTGTTAAAAGCGGCAGTAGTCTGTAGAACCGTGCATCTTTGAGACGTAAGAAAGACAGCGGTCAACGCAAGCATCTAAAATCTTATATACCGACTCAATCCAGTACTTTATCTCATTACTTACAATATCTAGGTATCATACTTACCAACAAAACTCGTTTTAGGAACTGAACATAGGAATAACGAGCCTTTTTTAAGATATATAAAGTTCCTAGCTGAAATCTGGACTTAGAACGAACATGATAAAGCACTGGTTGAGCCGAGTCAAAGATGGGACATGTTTTCGATACGGAATGAAGGGAAACAGCAACACTATGTTATATGTATACTATAGTACACATTACGCCCAATCGTTTTCAGTCGCAGGTCAATCCATCTACTAGAATTAGGCAAGATGTTGCCATCACAACCGACACAATATAATAATTATATAAACTTGGGAAAGATTTATATAACAGATATGCTGACATATTATCTGACTAAATATATTTAAATTTTTAAAAACACCGATTATTTATATTATTTTCACTTAAGTTTAATTAAGTAAATGATCTGTTAAAATTGTATCAAATATAATTTGTATCACAAATGCTGATTGAAAAATGCTTGATGTTATTAATACTGCTATTATATTTAAGTATTTAACATTTTGATACATTGATATATATTAATATATGTATTTATAAGGCCTTTGAATATTGCTTCGAGGTTTACTGTTATGTAACATTTATATATAGCTTTTGGATATATTTTTTATTATAATAATGGTTTTTATACTTGCAATTTTACATGTTTATAAATAATTTAAGTACTTCTTAAGTACCAGGTATAATCTACCGAATAGCTAAACTAATGACTATAGTATGGACGAATGAATTTCTACTGGATGGGACTAAGTATTAAGATGATAACTACAAGAATAAATACAGCTCCAAAAACCTTTTACAGAATTTAAATACTACAATTTGTTTGGTTAATTTACAAACGGAATGTTTCACGATGTCTAATTAAGAATACCACAGGTGATGAACACTGGATTCCAAAATAATGACATATATAATGCTTAATTTTAGTTACGATTTTGTTTAGACCTTAAATAACCTAATATAGTGTATTATTTTAATTATGTTGTTATCAAATGGTGATTTAACACTGGTGCCGACATTACACCTCGAGACGAAAGATCTCATATTGGAAAAACAATGTTACTTAACACGATTTTTATGACAGCTAAAATCGAGCTAAATGTGCAATGAACAATTAACATTGTGCTAAAAAGTAACATTTAAAATTGGCACAAATTGAGTATTAAGCGAGAAATGTAGAAGACAGTTCCATTTATATTTGGTTAGATTTATAATAATTAATATAATAGAGCGTATTTGATTTGGGTTGTTTATTATTGGGGTTTACTCGGGGTTATAATTTTGCTTTTCAAATTATTATTTTATTTTCCTAAACTCCGAATTAGGATAACTTTAAAAATTTAAATTTATGTATATATTATATTATTCAAATAAACCCAGTCTTTATAATATAAATCTAAATAAAATATGATATTATGTTGATTAAGTACTTTTTATTCTGTTATGATGATTTATAAAAAAAATAATGACTTTATACTTATTATGCGTTTATTGTATATAATAAATGCAAGTAAATAGAAATGGCAATTTTGTTAAATACTGATAATTCGGCAATAAGTACATATTTTAGCAGTTTTATAAAGATTATGTGCGTGTTTTCAACCGAATGATATTATTTTTATTTTTCTGTGGCTATTCTGACAAATAATAATGGCGTCAATTTTAGGATGTCTTCAGATATTACTACGATAATAGCAGGTTTTTATATATAAAAAAATAGCTGCTCAATTTTTATTTTCTAACAATATTTTAATTAACATTACGTACCGTTTTTACTTTTATTAAACCTGAGCTGAGTGTACTAGGAACTCAGGATTTATGCAGAGATGGGTCCCTATTGCCACGAATTATTATTGTTTATTTTCAGTGTTTTTTTAGTTATAAATTTAATCTTTTATATTCGTATCTCTCACTATATTTTATTCTTACTGTCGTCGTATCAATTAAACATGTAATATCTTTTTTTCTTTTTATAAGAGAGGAAGAATTAACTAAAATATTCCTTTATTTAAATTAAAAATTTCAAATAAATAAGTAAATTGTTCTCTAATTAATTATGCTATGTTTCACATAGATAAGAATTCATAGATTATAATTTTGAGGCACTTATTTTTAATGTGTATTTGAATTTTAATATTTTATTGCAATTTTGTAACACATTTGTTCACGCGTTTATTATGCAAGTGAGAGTCAACTCACGACTCATTAATAAAACAATAATTTATTAATTTTTCTATACCAATTCTTCAATAATCATAATAATATACAAATTTCTTTACTAATAATAATCACTTGGAATGTATTAGGAAATATAAGGCAAAATCTACAATAAAATACTTACAATATACCTACAATAATAATAATTAACGATATAAGATTGATAACTAACACTAGTTATAGTATTAGCAACCATAGTATTTTCTAACCTATGCCAAACGTACAGAAAAGTAATACATAATACCAATACTTCTATAGTGCACCGAATACCATCAAGTCACCACATTTATGTATGAAACTTTATTAGCAAGTGTTCAAAATTTTAGCTTTACTCAAATAATACACACGAGAAGGCAAAAATACTATTGCTAACTTATAGCTTTGGTATAATTTTTCGAAATATCTAAGAATACAAAACAAACATTGCTTTACGAAACAATTTAAAGGCCGTCACATACGATGAAGATACTATAATATGTATAATATCTTAGATCACATTTTACAATATCGCGAGCCATACATTTGAATGAATGTCACACACGACGAAGATAATTGTATATTTTGAGTACCCCCATCATAAGAATCGTAAGATACTGAGCGAACGCAGGTTTATGTTAATATGACTATCTTAACATTGATAAATTTGCCAAATGCTAAATCCGGCACTGATTGAATCAGGTGTTACTTTGCGGAAGTTCCATCTTCAAAATTGTTACTTGAACTAATATCTAGTGTAATTCCGCTTTAACTTCGCATTAAGTACATCAAGGAATATGATTTTTTTTATTCTATTTTTAATTTTGAAATTTGTTTTTTTTATAAAGTATCTAGTACTTAAGTAAATTTCATTAAATTAATTAAAAAAAAATCATAAATAAAAATAGATTTAAAAAATCATATTCCTTGATGTACTTAATACGACGTTAAAGCGGAATTACACTAGATATTAGTTGAAGTAACAATTTTGAAATCCGGCACTGATATCTGCACATAAATGATTTTAGCATCTTCATCGTTTGTGACGGCCTAAACGTTAAGCCTGTTTTATTTTTGCTACAACAGCACATGAAACTTATGCCCACTTGCGCTAAATATAAGAATTGCCTAAGTCCTTGTTTAACAAGTTTAAACTACTCCTAGCTTGCTCCTACCTACATTTTCACGCACAAACCTTTACCCATTCCTTAGGAGTCTCTTAACTGTATGTGCCTGATAAGCGAATATTTCGATAGAAGTACTTAAAAAATAATTAAGCAGTGACTTAGGCAAATCTTATATTCAGTGCAACTGGGCATTAGAAGCAGTAGTTATGTATTACTTGGTTCTATAGCATTGGTTTCATTAATATAACGTTGAGCTAACACCTATCACACTGATACCCGGCCCTTGGCAAGCTCTAGTTACAACACAATCTATGACATGGAATTCTACTCACACATGGTAAAGAGTATGGTACATATTTAAAACTAGCTAGTTTTGAGCGGAGCTTTAATTTTAGTTGCCAGTTATTATTTTAGTACCCACTACGTACTATTCTGTGACGTTGTCTGACGCATTTGGTAAGTGGCACGTTATTTCTTAATAATCTACAGAATATCATGACAAAAAAAATATTTATTTTAAAAAAAGTATTCAAAAACCTTCCTTGTGATATATTGTAACTTTTTTTAAAAATTGTATCAAGATCCGTGCAGCCGTTTAGCCGTGAAAAGCCTACAAACTGACAGACAGAAAGAGTTACATTCGATTTTTAAAATTGGTAAGATTGTGTAACAAAGTAGCATTATTATTTTAATTTATACGATAGAAAAATATGTATACAAACTGAGTCTATTGAAAAAGGTTGACAAGATTTTAGGAAAAAATTGATAAGGCTCATAATAATATCTAAGGTAATTAATATTAACAGCGTGTGAGCCTTAGAAGTATTTTTAAGTTCGAATAGTAGATCCTACTAGAGCATAGAAAAATGTCGTAGAAGTTTCAAGGTATTTTTCATTCAAAGATATTGACGAACGGTTTTATTTCAATTTATGGCGTTTTGTTTACCATATTCATTTTACCTATAGTATGCGCTCCATACACGACGTTACAAGATTATAACATTTAAATAAGTACATACACGTATTATATAACTTTAAAATGTACACATGTGTGAGTAGAGATCGATCAGAATTATCTGTCATAAATTGTGTATGTGAGCAATAATGGCAATCCCCAATCGGCATTCAATATTAATTGTTGATAATTGTTACTACATCAGGCGACCGATTTTTCACTAACGAAATTCGGAAATAAGTACAGTCTATATTACAAAGGTCAACTTCAAAAGTGAACGACCGGTCGCCTCAACGGCCGAATAAGCCTTACCCTTTTGGAATGACAATCAGACTTGTACGCTTACACCATCACAATAACTTACATTAACACTCATACACGTCACTCTAGAGTTCGAACTACATGATAATACAGCACCTGCGTGACCGAGTGTCGCCGATGACGTCACTGGTGTTGCCGGAGAACCTCGGAACAGTACCGGAGCTGGGCGATAGGCTGAGAGGGTTTAATTGTACCGGCATGTCCTTGGTCTCAGGTATGGAGTTCAAACTGTGGTTGTTGGTGGAGTTCAGGCTGTTCTCCACGGGGCTGCCGTTTGTTCTGATCTGTGATCGCTGCTTTTTCAAATCTGCGAGCGTCCCTGAAATCGTAGCGTGTGTTGAAATGTTTGTTGTGATACCTTGAGGGTTAAAGGCCTTTTGCACACGGTGTATGTAACGTGTGCAACTTTACGGAGCTCCATAGTTCAGGTCATTTTCGTACAAATGCGGTAGTTAATTTATTTTAAAACAACTTTTGCGATTTTATTGTAGCTTGGACTGGGGACCTAAGTAGCGCCTAAGGTCGTATACCAAAATGCGCTTCATATAAAAACCATACATAAAAATAGCTATGATATAGGTTCGGACCCAGCCGACGGCACGCACCAATTTGTTCATTGTGTGAACATTTCTGCGTATTTAATGTCGTCTGCTAGATAACTGACGGCCGGTGTATGGCGACAGGTTCACCCCCTGTCACATTTGGGACTAAATTTCGTCCGGCGAAGTGTGGGTGTTAGACACCTCTGCCAGCCCCTTCGAGGGAAAGGCGTGACGATATGTTTATGTTTAAAAACAGCTTTAAATCGATATTCATGACTGGGCGTCGTTTTAGCATACGGACCTTAGATAGGCAATTTGAAGGTGGAGTATAACTATCTACTTCATTTAAAAAACCCAGTTATAGAATTTCACATAAAAACTTTTTTTTTTCGTTTATTAAAAAAAAACGATCACCAAGTTAAATACACTTAGTTACAATACACAATTTACAATTGCATGAAAAGAAAAAGAAAAAAAAAGTTAATATGAAAATAGCCCAAAGTCCAGAGCAACGTTGAACAGGCGCGTTTGCCAGAGCAAAATACACTAACGTAATCGCATTTTTATCAAGTTGCGCAAGTTACTTGCACCGTGTGCAAGCAGCCTTACTATACGAGTGTGCGGTTACTCAACTACTGTGCTTTACTTTCACGATACAATCTTTATACGTCTAGCATTTTTAAACTGATGCTGTTTTTTTATCAATTTTATTACTTACTAACAAGTTTAAAGGGAAAGAAAATTGTGTGTGTACATATTGTGTTGTTAGAAGAAAAGAGACGGCAAATAGTAAGGAGATAAACGTGCACACATGCATGACCCACATTAACTGTTCTACACACTACTCCCGTAACATATTCACAATATAGGAACGTGTAACACGTATACAGTACTGTACATGCATGCAACTACACTGCCCTGCTGAAAGATGACACGTCCAGATTAAAGAGCTAAAGATTGATACGATTTTGAACCTTAGTCTAATGTCATTAGTCTTCGACTCCTGTTTAACGCTTTCTTGAGAAGAAAGATCAAAAATTTTGTACCTTACTGCTAAGACGCATTCTTACAGCTGAAATGCAATTGTTATACTGCTAATTTCGCAATGTGACTGCTATGTCTATGTATTACAAGACGTGGCATATTTCAGGCCAGGCACTATTTCACTACTACAGAGACTGCTTGCCTCAATATGCATCCTCGAGAGCGATTCTGGAAACCGGCACACAGTCCCCACTTCCAACGTTTAAATTAAAACCATCACTGTGCAAAACTGTTAGGATAACTTTACAAAAATTGTTATAAAACTGTGCTATATTATAATGTGCGAGTACTTCGTAAGGATGCATATAATTACCTGCGTTAATCATGACGGTGACATGAACATTGATTTTACCATTATTGTCTGTAGTGTAGGTGGCGGTACCGCCTTCCGCGATGGAGATCTGGTTAGCGACTGAGGCGAGGACCTCTTTCCTACCGTCTATCGAGTCTTCGGTTTTATACGCGTCATTGTCCTGCCCCTCCGGGGCTTTCCGGACCCCGTTCGGCAAGTTTCTATCGAAGTGTTTTGTATCGTTTGCGGCTTCTGTATGCGCCGGCGAGACCGCGCCGGGCGCGTAATGTGACGCAGCGTTCACTCCGAACAGAGGGTTGGTTATCTTCGGTTGAGCGTATTGAGTGATCTCCGTTGGATCGGTTGCATCGCTGGCTCTGTGCGTGTTGCGGTTGTACGAGTGCTTTGGCACGGCGTAATCGACGTTCGAGTCGTAGCTCTGGTTGGAGGTGGTGGAGCTTGTAGACAGCCGCTTGTGGGGTAGCTCTTGGGGCTGGAGGTTCGCGCCGTTCTGGTCGTTTTCCACGCCGTTTGATAGACCCTGGAACGAAGAAACGAAGTCTTATTGATCACTTGGTAAGAATATTGGTTAATATTGCAGTTTCGAATTTGGTTTGAACCGTTCATATTTCAAATTCAAAGTATCGTTTTCCGACCAACAATAAAGGTAGGCAATTCTTTGTTGCTTGATACGAGCACGTCTCGTGTATATTTATGTGGTGGTAAAAATAAATTGTCTTTTAAAATGAATATGACGTCATTGTTCTCTTATCGTTTTTCAAGCAAACACCTACTGTGACTAATGTGGATGGGGTATTATTTCCTTTCAGAATGTGCTACGCTTTACTCTAGAGCACGTATCGTATACCCACGATAATGGTTATTGATTCTGCGTCAAATAGGACATACTCGTACATAACTAGAGCCCGGTGTATAGCAACAAACCCGACCCCTGCCACATTTAGAACTGAATATCGTTCGGAGAAGTGTGGGTGTGGAAATACACCCTTGCTAACCCCTTCGGGGGAATGGCTTGACGATATGTCAGATATTATGAACGACCCCGTAACAATTCTGCCCTGTGACTCGATAGATTGACCACATACGAAAGCGGTTGGTAGTGGCTGGAAGCGATTGAGCTGAGTAGGATATGCTTTTTTAGGATTCTTATGTAGCAGTGATTGTTTCTCTACATTTTAAGAGTAATTTATTCTAATGTGTCTGGCCATTGAAAATAGAATTTTAAATAATACATTATCTAGGAGAAACTCGGTAAGTCTTTACATCGTTCAAAAAGTATGTTTATACATTTCATATTTAATTTTTTGTGAATAGTTAAGACACTACCGAGCTAGGAGACTTTTTGAAAACCTACCTCTCGACTCTACTAATCAATTCTTTCTGAAATGTCACTTTTGACAGTTCTGGCATACAAAATGTGTTGATTTAAGATAAGGCAATTCATTAACAATTTAAAAACAATTGGTTAGTTAAATCAAGGGGCCTGTTTTCGATTTTATACACACTTATCCTCCCGAACACAGATATCAGGCCATCAGTTTAGATTTTCTACACACACATTTTTCCAAACACAGATCTCAAGCCATCAGTTTAGATTTTATACACACACATCCTTCCGAACACAGATCTCAAGCCATCAGTTTAGATTTTCTACACACACATCCCTCCGAACACAGATCTCAAGCCATCAGTTTAGATTTTCTACACACACATTCTTCCGAACACAGATCTCAAGCCATCAGTTTAGATTTTCTACACACACATTCTTCCGAACACAGATCTCAGGCCATCAGTTTAGATTTTCTACACACACATTCTTCCGAACACAGATCTCAAGCCATCAGTTTAGATTTTCTACACACACATTCTTCCGAACACAGATCTCAGGCCATCAGTTTAGATTTTCTACACACACATTCTTCCGAACACAGATCTCAAGCCATCAGTTTAGATTTTCTACACACACATTCTTCCGTACACAGATCTCAGGCCATCAGTTTAGATTTTCTACACACACATCCTTCCGAACACAGATCAGGCCATCAGTTTATAGAGCGTCTTTGAGGAGTTTCACGTCTACTGATGGTTGCCGATGATAATGACATACCCTGTACCGGAGTCCGAGGACTTGCGGCTCCTTGCGCATGCGCCGCAAATTGTCGTGAGTATAAAACATAATATCCAGTGACATGATCGTCGGCGCACTTCACATCACTCGACCGCGAGTCCAAGAACGTAAACACTTTATGACGTCACCGTAGAGAACAAACTTGCGAAGGGAGAAAATATGTCAAAATGCATTATCGAGAAAGAAAAATGCAGCGATCGCGATTGTGTGGTGTGCGTGTCCGCGCGCTGACCATACGGACTGCGCGCGCCGCGCCCGACCACCGCTCTAACCGTGGAAGACAGTGGCTAGCTTTCATGCAACAACCGCGATTTGATAACTAACGTACGAGTACATTTAAGAAATAATGATGAAACGTACGTGAGGATCACAACGATAAGGTGAGGGAGCGAATTTATGTACACTTTAGTTATATAGTTATAATGCATTGCTGCAGAAATGGCTGGGGAGAAGGGCTAATAAAGTTTTATAGGCAGCATGGTCTAGTGAGCACGGTTAAGTAATTCATATTGCCTACTGGTATAGAGTTTGTTACCTTGTTATTAAAAATGACAATCTTTGGTACTACATAAACAATTTTGAAAATTAATTTCCTGATTGGAAACTCTTAGATCTTAAGAGGCGGTCATACCACAATTATTTAACCACACACACGTTTACTTTTGCCGCTTCATTTAGAATTGAAAATCGTAAATCATATCTGAAGCTAAAATGAGATCGGCCCCTTGCTTTGATTTTTATTTTTTTTACCGTTTTTATTAGGATTAATCGTATTGTGAACACAAATAAGAAAAAGTTACTCCGTTTAACTTTAGAGACCTAATCTAGCTATTTTATTTTTCTATTTAATTAGGTACTTATCGAAAAAAAAAATGTGTTGTAATCGCTGAAAATTTAGAGAACTAAACACTCAAACAGTTTTTTAGAAGATACTTTTTGCGTTTTTTTTTACAAAATGAAAATGATTTTCAAAATTCTACTTCAGTTAAAATTATTTTGGTTGTTTTTTCTACCAGCTGTAATTTTTGCACCTGATCATTACAATTTTTCATATCAAACTAGACGCAACCACAACCCTGGTTTTCGTCGATTTCGTGTAATACCGGGCCTTAAGTAACATGCCGTGTTTTATTCACACTGTGGACAAAAGCCATTCCGATCTAACGATTTTCCAAGCTTCGGTACTGTCGCTTCAGTTAGTATAGTTTGCTCTTCAGCGTAAGGGAAATCGCGGGAAAACTTAGTGAGTCGTCGCATCGTCAATCAGCCCGCCCAGCGGAACGAGATGACTTGTTGATGCTGTAGTCAATACAACCGATCGCACGACCAGTCGACAACAATTGAACTAAAAATGAAGCGTGATTCGATAAATCTCAAAAATGATCGCGTGACAGGTTGGAATGCATTTCGACGATGCAGCCCGCGGGCTGTGAATGAATGACGTTTTGTTTTAACGAAATTGACACTTGAATTATGAGATGTTAATTGTAAAAGAATATAGCTAAATTGTTGGACCATCATGGACTGTTGTTACGATAAGGTTCGTCAGTTTGTGATCACTCTGGCTGATGTTAAATAATGATGTGGTCTACAATAAAGCACGCTCACCAAGAAGAAAGCGGGTTACTCTAGATTAGAGGACGAAAGCATTACCCTATCGATTCTTCACTTATACAGATGGACCCGCAGACGGGTCTGAGCAGTAGCGCACTTATAGCGCCTCACTCAACTGCCGTTTTTGTACTTCTTCACTCTACAAAACTTTAAGGCTAGAGTGAATAAGTACCTTATAGGTCGTCGTGCTCCATCTTAGACCACAACGTCGCTTAACATCAGGCGAGTTGGTGGTCAAACGCCGACTTATTCCATATAACGTCCATAAAAAAAAAAAAAACTTATAGAGATGGATTCATAAAATAATCTTAACTAGAATTATAAAATGCGAAAGTGAGTTTGTTTGTTTATTTGTTACGCTCTCACGCCTCAACTATTAAGCCGATCAACACGAAATTTTACAGAAAAGGACACAGGAGTATTTATCCGTACGAACAAAGTAACGGTTCCTGTGGGACCGCGGGTGAAACCGCTGGGCGCAGCTAGTAATCATCGCACTAACATTATAGCGGCGAAAGTTTGTGTGTGTGTTTGTTATATGTTTGTTACTTCTTGATGCTCAAAAGGATGGACGGACTTTGATAAAATTTGGTACGGAGGTAGGCTATACCCTGGATTAACTTAAGCTACTTTTAAACCGCGTGGCGCATCTAGTTTAATAAAATCTGTTATTAGAAAATGAGTGGGATCGCGTCGTTGCACCCCAGAAATGTTAGAACCGGGCGCCCTGCATTACGCTGGCGTCACGACAGGCAACGCACACGCTATTTTAATGATAACAATGTAGATTTACAGCGTATGTTATAGTCAGTTGTTCAACTAACACCAAATTGTGTTAGATACAAGTCAATGACTAATAAACTCGACTGCAATTGTTACTATACGCCTAAAAGACAAATCTAACGAATGATACTTCGCAATTTACAAGTATTAACTAAAAAAACCCCGACACAGATTTTCATCAACACCGATCTTCATCAAACAAAGCTAAAACACTCCCGACTAATTCACGTGTCAAACAAAAAAATAATTAATCGGTTTAACCGTTCGGGAGCTATGATGCCACAGACACACACACACAAACACACACGCACGCACACACACACACACACACACATAGATACATGCAATCTTATAACTTTTTGGCTTTAGGAAGTCACATAGAAACATACACAGCTACATAAGTATTAATAGTATACAGAAAATGGTTTTTCTTTTGGAGCTACCAGACAAAAATATGATTACCCTCATTGCTTACTGCTGGTTCCTGATAACGTCCTAGCTGTAATAAGAAGCCTCTAGAAACTCTAGATCCAAATAAATAATATCTAGAACTCTTATCGTATATCTTTAAATGAGCAATTCTTGTATATATATATAATTGGAATCTCGGAATCGGCTCCAACGATTTTCATACAATTTAGTATATAGGGGGTTTCGTGGGCGATAAATCGATCTAGCTAGGAATCATTTTTAGAAAATGTCATTTTATTCGTGTTTTATCGATAATCAACTTAAACATAAACTTGGAAGAAAAATAACATAAAGGAGGCGTTTGAGTAGTCTCAACTGAAAAATATGACTCTTCCTGACATCTATCGGCGAATAATAATACTATTTTTTGTGAGCAACTAATTGCTTTAACGACACAACAGCAGATGGCGTTGTTAAGTAACACGAAGTCAATGAGTGTTTGCTTTGAGGTTAGACTAAAATCAATTGTTTATTTTCCAAAAAACACAATTTAAAAAAAAATACCGAGCAAAGTTCGGTCATCCAGGTACTAAGTTTATACGTAGGAACATGGTTAACAAACAAATGACGAGCAAGATTGTATTAGTGTTGGTGTGTCTCGAAAACTTTTCTACGGAGAAGGCATTCTGTATCTATCTACACTACGCTAACTAGTACTACTAACAGATGTTGTTCTCTGTGTAAAAACATTAATTAGTTTAAGTATTGTTTGAAAGCACGTTAAATAGAGTGCATAGTTTTAATATAAATGCAAATCTGCACATGCGCGTCCGATTGGGATTATATATACGGAAGAACATTGAAAAACTATTTGTTTTAGTTTGTAAGAAAATAGATCATTATCACCTTAACGGTTAAGGAGGCTGTCTCTATCTTATATTCTGGTTTAAGAGTTAGCCCTGCCAGATTAAGGATCAAAATGAACACGAGCTAACGCACTTAGCACTCACTTTACATCAGGGCTATCAGGAAAAGGTGTACTAAGCTAAAAGGGGTTCATTGTACTCATCATTATTAACAACATTTATTATGGGGTAAATCCTGTAATCGAAAAAATACAGCTGTTCCATACAGCAACATTTTTTATGGAACAGCTGGTTTTCTTTTACGAGATTTTGGTTTAGCTTAATAGTAAAAGTTGTTCATAATGATGAGTGCAATGACCCCCTTTTAGCTTAATACACCCGTACACGGTCGTGGGGCTAGGTTTACTCAAGATCTAAAAAATAAGGTCTCTAGCATTCCGGGAGCCAACACGTAATGACGTCACTCGTCATCATCCATCGTCTCTATTTCGAGTTCGAACTAGGTATTTGTGAATGAAATCCTATACCGATAACCCTGTATTTTAGTTAGACCTTTGTCAAACATGCCGTCAACTTCTACCAAGTAGGTGCCCCGGCAAGCAATTTCCATAATTTCTCATGTTATTTCAAACTGAAAACGAAACTGTTTCCATCAGAAGTTCTTGAACCCTATTAATGAAAGTAAAGTACGCAATAAAATTATGCTTATTTATGTCGTCACAAATAATGGGCACCGTACGTAATGAACGTAATTAATTATATCTTCTAGTAATTACCACCCGCTCGAAAGCAGAGAAAGTGAAGTAAAAAACTTAAAGAAATTACTGTGCGAGGTAGTAAAATTAAACGATTTAATGTATAGTAGTACATTCATTACAATCAGGAAAGCTCGGATGATTTTCTATTTGGGAATGAAAGGATTCTAAGCACTATAAAATGGAAACTGTATTTAACAAAAAGTACCCAATTCTATTTTTTTTTTAATTTTTGATGTTCCTAATGTAATGTTGACAGCGCTATTTGTATTAGGTTAATCCTGTAAAATAGATGTAATGAGAAATAAATTAATCAATAAATAAAAATATAGCACTCCGTCTTCCAGAGAAAGAGAAGCACCCAAACGATATCTGGCATTCGAAATTCTAACCAACTCACTGGGATACAGGAGAAAATAAACAGACTAAAATATGTAGACTACACACCCGTACAACATTCTTTTTCTTCTTTGGTAATCTGATAAGAAGTTAATAAAACAATCACATTTTACTTGATCGGGTATTAGGTTTGCAATTCAAAAAAAAATATATTGAAGAATAGCTGCGCCCCGCTGTTAAAAAAAATGGCCTATGCGCTATTCCAGACTAGTCTATTATCTCTGTGCCAAATTTCATTACAATGAAACGTGACAATACTCGTGCAATTAAAAAAAAATGTCTAACTAAATAAACAAAAGTACCTGGATGACCGAGCTTTGCTCGGTATTTTTTTTAATTGTGTTTTTTGGAAAATAAACAATTGATTTTAGTCTAACCTCAAAGCAAACACTCATTGACTTCGTGTTACTTAACAACGCCATCTGCTGTTGTGTCGTTAAAGCAATTAGTTGCTCACAAAAAATAGTATTTATTATTCGCCAAAAGATGTCAGGAAGAGTCATATTTTTCAGTTGAGACTACTCAAACGCCTCCTTTTTGTTATTTTTCTTCCAAGTTTATGTTTAAGTTGATTATCGATAAAACACGAATAAAATGACATTTTCTAAAAATAATTCCTAGCTAGATCGATTTATCGCCCCCGAAACCCCAATCATATATATATATATATATATACAAGAATTGCTCATTTAAAGATATAAGATAATATAAATAGCTATCTAACAACAATTACACTATCCAATTTTAGCGCGCGAGCTAACTGCAAATTGGACAATGTAGTGACCGTTTAACAAGCATCCATCCATCAATTCAAATTTTCGCATTTACAATATTAGTGTGATGTGAAATTATTATACACTAGGCTTGGAAGCTTTAGCACTATGCAGAGAAACAATTCTAAATTCCAACACAGCATAAAGCATTTTTCCAGCGTTTTTTTGGCTCTTCACGCACCATGAATGTGCCAATTATAACGATAACGGGAGGACTGAAGAAATGTCTAGTTAAAGAGCATGTAGCCAATCCGAGAAAGGTACAATTATCAAGCCAAGGATGATGATGAATTATGTTCTTTTTTACAAGAACCCAACATACTATTATAGGGACGTTTTAGGGTCTTCCGTTCTACTAATTAGGGAGCAAAAAGGTGTATGGGTGCAGGATACTCGTAGTTCTTAATCTCTGTCTAGTTTCAGGTGATGCAAATAGTCTGCCTTGCTGACAAACCATAGTCAGATTTACTCGTTTGTTTTGAATTTATGATTTGTTTACTTTTATTGCCAGCGTAAATGGTCATTGATTAATATGTATTTTGTGATGTCCGTTTCGTCTAAGACCCACCAAGGAGATGATACGATCTAAATTGAAATCCCACTTAGAATGTACTATTTATCGAATTCGATTCTACGGCCAGAAGCTCGTGTTATCGTTTTAACTAGGAGTTACCTTCTCATCAGAGGTTAAGCTGATAAATCGACCGCCACCAACAGCTAAAGATAACTTTATTAACACAACATTAGAGTGACATTTATAACGTTTTAACTGGGCTCGGCAAGGTTATAATTGTTGGCCAATTGTGCTTATTAGTCGGGAAGAAATAATGAGTGCCAAAGATGATGCAGAAGATTCGGAGTTAATTAAATCTTTTTTTTTTTCGTGGGGTAATGCTTTTACACATCCCCGTTCCGCCCCGGGGGAGGCGGAGTTTATTAAACCTGCGTTTAAGAATTTTACTCTGTATCTTCTGCAAGTGGACCTGACCTGGAAGAGATCGCTCTTAGTGATAAGGCCGCCAGTTGTTACACATTTGTTATAGTTTAAGTTTCTGTTCTGTTGTTTTGTTATTTCTGGTGTGAACAATAAAGTGTTTATCTATCTATCTAAGTGGACCTAAGTAGGGAAAATGGGCGCCACATCTCCGGCTAATAGAATCCGTGGGTCAGCGTTGTTGCGCCACATACCTGGTGGTAATACGAACGTAAAACTACTCATTATTGCTTCCCGACTAATTGGCCGACAATTACGCACCTTGCCGAGCCGAGTCGGCGGCGTGCTACTTATTGGACTAACTGCTATCAGTAGAGGATATGGATTAAGATTGTTTTCTGAGTGTAGGTTAGCTGATGATGGAAATCAAAGTCAAAATGTTTTTATTCAATTTAGGTATCAAAGATACACTTATGAACGTCAAAGTTGTTTAAATAGACTCGACCGCCTTGTTCGGATAAAGAGCCTCTACTCAGAAGAACAGGCAAGAAACTGAGGGGCTTTATTTTTTCAAATAATAAATAAATTACAGTCTCACAAATTTTGGCTTACAACTAGGTAATATCTAAACATACTAATGGCTACTTGGCGGAAGTGGAAGGCTCCAGACATCTTTGTCTTCTAAATAATTCTTAACCTTATAATATCCTCTTTTCATTCATGTAGTTTAATAAATGTTATCAATGTCACAAAATGTCTTATATAAATATACGCACATATGTTTTTTGTGTGAACGTATGTGCGTATTGTATGTCATCTGCTACATGACTGGAGCCCGGTATATAGCGACAGGTTCGGCCCCTTTCACATTTGAGACTGAATAGCGTCCGGCGAAGTGTGGGTGTTGTATTACACCTCTGGCAGCCCCCTCGGGAGAAAGGCGTGAAGATATGTACGTTTTTAATTACCAAAATTGTTAGTTATTTATACAAACAAGTGACTCTGAGAGCTGAAGTCCTCGCGAGTCTGTAATCCACATATCTCCGCCATCCTACTAATATTATAAATGCGAAAGTTTGTAAGAATGGATGGATGGATGGATGTTTGTTACTCTTTCACGCCAGAACGGCTGAACAGATCTGGATGAAATTTGGCACAGACATAGATTATAGTCTAGAATAGCACATAGGATACTTTTTAACCGCGGGGCGCAGCTAGTTTTGAAAAAAATCCAAAAACGGAATCGAATAGAAATATCTACCTAATTCGTTATAGAACCTGCTTTTACAATTTCACTACTATCGGTTGAGAAATGCGGCCTAAAGAGGAGAACAGCCGGACAGACGCCCGCCGGACGGACAAGCGAGAGCGTTTTTGTCGAAGCTGAAACTGAGACGCTTCGCACGCTGACGCTCACTCGGTCAATTACTCAACTAGCCACAGCCACTTATTCTATTCGAAATACTAAGTAGGTATGATGGATTATGGTAAACTAGCTGCGCCCCGCGGTTTCACCCGCGGATAAAAAGTACCCTATGTGCTATTCTAGACTATAATCTATCTCTGTGCCAAATTTCATCCAAATATATTCAGTCAAACATCCATCCATACAAACTTTCGCGTTTATAATATTAGTAGGATAAAGTACGCGTAAATCGACGAGACGCAAATATAAGCACACAGATACATAGATTTGATATGAGACATGAGACTCAAACACACGTAATACTTGTACATACATACAGTTGATATAGTCAACTGCACGTGCACTCAAGGCTCGTGGTTTACGATATACGCAGATCGTACTCTATAAATAGGACTTGTAGTAATACACTAGTTGAATACTAAGTATTACGAGTTGTTTGACCTACTTATACGCTGACATTCATGATAATGATAATAAATTTATAATCTGTGACCATTAATTCATGGGTTAATTGAATAGGAATTAAAGAAGTAGAAGAATAATAGTAGGTAATTGAAGAAAAATAATCCCTACTCTACGAATATACCTAGTGGGGCTCTCTAGCTACTTGCGTCAGGAAAAACATAGACTAGTATAAATAAATAAATAAAAACCTCCGACACCGATTTTATCAAACATAGCTTAAAACACTCCCGACTAATTCAACTTTAAAACAACAAAAAAATGTCGGTTCATCCGGTCGGGAGCTACGTCGCCACACACACAGAGAGACACGTCAAACTTATAACACCCCATCGTTTTTAATAATAATAATTCTTTATTTCAGACCATAAGTCCATATTAAGTTAGATAGTAATTGATTAAAAAAAAAAAAAAATATCAATACAAAATAATTAAAAATGTCAACCCGTTACCAAAATAATAATTAGACGAACACAAAACAGAAAAATTACATTTTACACAAAATTTAAAAACAATTTGAAAAAAAAAATTAATAAAATATACGAAAATCTTTTTGTGTCGGGGGTTGAAAACCCAAGAACACTTTCCATAGAAGTGAGAATTCTGCTTATATGAAATGCACGGGTGACATATATTTTCTCACATGAATACTTTTTTCGTATTGTAGAATAAACCAGTACATAAAAAAAGTACATTTGTGTAGATAGATAGCACAGCACCGACTAGGCTGCATGGTACACATATCGTCATGAACATCAGGGGGGCTATTTCTACTTGTGAGATGAGATGAGATTTTATCTTGGTCACTCTCACACCTATGACGTTTCAAACGAGAGCAACAAGGACGAAAAAAGGTGAGATGAGAATCTCAAATCTCCGAATAGGGCCACAGATGCAATGCTCAAATTCCTAAATGTTGGTCATCAACAAGGCAAAATTCAAAGTCAAAGTCAAAATGTTTTTATTCAATTTGGGTATCAAAGATACACTTATGAACGTCAAAGTTTTTTTTTTTAAATAGACTCGACCGCTATTATTATATTTATAAATATTATTAGATAGGTAGGTACCAATTCGATCAGTTGAGTAGATAAAGATTTGCAGAGAACTATGTTGATGTATTGCGTAGAATGATTCTTATTGCCAGAACATAACTTTGCACAATATCCACATGCGCCAGCGTTGCATCATTGCATAATGCATTTACAGATACGCAACGGAGATAACCTCAAAATTCATCCGCATACTAAATTAAAGAATACTTAGAACTGTTGCATGTCTGGCTTACAGATATAGCAAAGTATTGGAATATAGCTTGTCTGAATTACGTGGAGAGTTTTGAAGAGTTTAGGGTATTTTTTTTTTATCTAATAATAAATAATCTTCTTGATATATATAAACTAGCTGTCACCCCGCGACTTCGTTCGCGATTATTATTTATATATATATGAA
Organism: Peribatodes rhomboidaria; assembly: GCA_911728515.1. Taxonomy (NCBI): domain Eukaryota; kingdom Metazoa; phylum Arthropoda; class Insecta; order Lepidoptera; family Geometridae; genus Peribatodes; species Peribatodes rhomboidaria. Next base: position 11,096,040 of record OU452179.1, on the reverse strand, counting down.
CTATCCTATCTGTTAAGTTTGATCGAACTGCACACGGTGTGCAAATTTGATTAAAATCGATTTAGTAGTTTAGGAGTCTATAGCGGACAAACAACCTGACACGTAATATATGTTATTAAGATTACGTATCACGTTGTTTGTCCTCTATAGACTCCTAAACTACTTAACCGATTTCAATTAAATTTGCACACCGTGTGCAGTTCGATGTAACTTAACAGATAGGATAGCTCACATATATATATATAAATAAATAATAAACGCGAACGAAGTCTCGGGGTGACAGCTAGTAAATAATAATAAATAAATTCTTGACACTTCCACACACGATCGCCTGATCCCAAACTAAGCAAAGCTTGTACTACTGGCTGCCAGACTGTACTTAAATACATACATATTAACACCCTTATATTCCCTTCGACTTCAACTCTTGGTTTATGGCTATTGATAAGACACTTCCCAACTCCGCTAATGTCGTGTTGAATAGACCATCAAAAGCAGATCATTGGTACTGTTTAAAAAAAACTTGCCCGGTGGATATGAGATGCCATGTTAATGAAGTTAGGATGAAACGTTAAGAATCTAACATCAAATAACTATCAACTAAAAAAGTCGTCTGACTAAATAAAACTCACTAACTAACATCAAATATGTGTTGAAAGGGTATTTATTTTTAGGTTAACTGCTATGGCTAAGTTATTAAAAATGTACAGCCTTAGAAATAAAAAAATGCATCAACATCTGCTAAACCAATGTTCAGTTAGACATTGAGTAGTCAGTAAATAGCGCTACACAAACGTGTAACTATTGTTTGAGCAATAAAGTGTGAATCGGCATTGGGTATTTACACACATGCTTAACACTTTTTTCTTTTTCGTCTGGCAACTTTTGGTAAATTCGTTTAGAAACTTTTTCGTCCAAATAGTTTTTTAGTAATTATTTTTTAAGAAAGCTCGCTAATTTTTAATATTGCACGTACAATTTACGTTTTAGGAAAGGAATATTAATAAACTATGTTGTTTTTTGAATCTCTTGTCCAAAATTCGTCGATATAAACTATTTTAGAGGAAAACATTTTCTTTTGGTTATAGTGGGAGACTAACAACAAATTTCTGAACGGAACAATCAATGTCAACACTACAATGTGTCTAATGTCACACTACCAATTAAAAACGTTTTTATTTTGACAATAGAAAAACATTACACAGTTTCTATCATAGTTACTGAGTCTAGATCAGCTGTTATAGTGAAATCCGCCATCTTGACCCTGTACACACGCGCTAAACAAGGGTACCCGGCCGTGTAACGAATGTTTATTTTCCTTTGATTTTGTTACATCTGTACACGAACTGTACACAACGTTTAAGTCAAAATTATTTTTATTTTTCAGCTTTTGTGTTACACAATGTGTGTACACATGTTTTAAAACTTTATTTCTAAGGCTGGTAGTATTCAAGTTTTTTTTTCTTTTAAAATGCATGAAACTGCAAAAAAACTGCTAGTCTAATGGTAAATGGGTTTATTAGCACTATACACTTGTTTAATAGGCAATTACTGCACTATTTATAATGAAGCAAGACAAGTAACTCACAATATAATTTTCTCAGTGCGTTGTGAAAATTGATAGGACCTTATAAATGGGACGCGAAGGGCGAAATTCCAATGCTTTTAACACGCACTCCGCAATAGGGGATCAGGCTTGTTAATAATTAGAGTGTAATTGGTCGTGATCTATCATTATTGCTGTGTTATACATTTATGATTTTACAACACTCTTGTAAAGATCTGGGTTAATTAATTTAACAGAATAGTCTTACAACTTGTGTATACTACTTACTATGTTGTGCAAATTATGGTTGGGCAAACAATTGAAGTAATTGTGGAAAAGTAGTTGTTTCTTCAATAGAAAGTAGGTATGTGAGAACAATTACCTACTTTTAATTTAAACAAATCAGATTATTGTAATATTTGGGATTATTATCTTAATAACTTCAATTATTAGTTTTGGAGGCCTACCATGAAATGTTATTGCCACGACGTTGTCGCGTCGAAAACAAAAGAAATTACACAATTTACAGAAATTAGTTTCCTTTATTGCTTACTTAACATTTGATGACTTTGTTGGTTGACTTCGTTTGTATTGATAATTATGACGACACTGAGACATCAGCGTCAAAACATCACCGTCAAATCACATGTATAATGATGCTTTTACTGAATGTGCTTTCTAATATCTCTCTATCTCTCTCTCTCATCTCATCTCTCACTCTCAAACGCACACGCGCGCACACGCGCGCACACACACACACACACCCACACACTATGCCTGTATAAATGTTGGAATCCTTGATTGTTATTTTAATTTAATGATTATTGTTGTAACGTCGTAAAATTGAATTTATATATTTCATATCATTGTATCAAATGTTACTATGTAACGCTGTCGATTACACAAATAAATAAAAAAAAAATTAACAGCGCTTTTTGTACATAAATTGTATATACAGCACCCACACACGTTTACTTCAGCCGCTTCATTTAGAGTTGAAAATCGTTAATCATATTTGATGGAAAATGAGATCGGCACCTAGAATTACATTTTCTTACCGTTTTTATTGGTATTAATAGTTATAAGAACACAATAAGAATAAGTTACTTGGTTAAACTCTAGACTAGAGAATAAATATAGCTATTTAATAATAATAAAAAATATTCCGTAATCGCTGAAAATTTAAAGAATCACGCTCAAACAGTTTTATTAAGAAGATACTTTTTGTGATTATTTTTTCCAAAAACAGAATAATTTTCAAAATCTACTACTCCAGCTAAACTGTTTTTAGTTGTTTTTTCTACCAGCTGTATTTTTTTTTTCATTTGATCATTACAATTCTTTATATCAAACTAGGCGCAAACAAAATACTTGTTTTAGTGAATTTCGTGATAATACCGAGCCTCATGAGGCAAAACTTTAACTTTCTATCAAACATCATCATCATTCAAGCTTTTCTTTAGCCGTTATAATGTAACAAAGAGTGTGACTTTCGCATCAAAACGTTAGTCTGACATGATTAATAATGCTAGTCACATTTCCTACATATGTTAACACTTTCATTGTCGTTGCGTGTTACGGCACGAAACTGACATATTTCCTTTCACGGCATATTTGCGTCCGCTTTTTTTTATCCACAGTGCAGTAGATTGCACAGTGGTCGTTTTTCCTTGCTCGTTTTGTGCGAAAGTCGAAAGTAGAATGATACGCGGTCTCAAGTGACTAAGATAAATGTAGAGGTGGGCGTAACTGTGTAAGTGCTGTAGGATTTTGTCGAAGAATATTTTTATTGTTCTTAAAGTTGGTCATGAAAGATTGTTGTTGTTTGATGGTTTCTTTTGCATGTTTTTTGTGACGCAGCCATAGCAAAACATTGACACCCTTTTGTTGTACCACTTGTGCCTTGTCCAAAACAAAAATGTTCAGCTTATTTTAATTTGTTATGTGTTATTTTTCGCACACTATGAAGTGAAATCAGAAATCAGAATTTATTGATAACTCCTATAGTTACTTACACGTCACGGTTGTATATTTATAATTAAAAAAAAACGAATGTCAGAACAATAATAATTGATAATTATGTCAAATATAAAAATAATTCATTAATGTCATTATACAGTTAAGTATAGTAAAATAAGTGAAGTGATATTATGAATAGGTATTATACAAAATAGTAATAGTTCAAAAGAGAGACAATTTTAGAGGTCTCAGATCGGTTAGTTTATTAGTTGATCATCATTAGCCACGTATTGTAATGGTGAAGCCATAATGATAGCCTAGTTGGAGAAGGCCCGCCTCTCAAACCAGGGGGTGCAGGTTCAAACCCAGCCGACGGCACTCACCCATTTGTTCATTGTGTGAACCTATTATGTGCATATTGTATGTCTTCTGCTACATGACTGGAGCCCGGTGTATGGGGACTGGCTCGTAAAGCCAGTGGCCCAAAAGTGACAGGGGCACTTTTGGGACTGAATATCGTCCGGCAAAGAGAGGGTGTTGTATTACAGCTCTGCCCTCGGGGGAAAGGCGTGACGTTATGTTATGTTATTTAGTATCATGGGATACTAAATAACATAACATAGCTTATGCCCTGGATTAGTACATGGGTACTAATCCAGGGCATAAGCTATCGCCATACCAAATATCAACGAAATCCGTCTAATTATTTCAATCACATGTAAAAACTACATTTATGAAAAGAGGTTATTTTAAGGTTAACCTTTATTTAGAAGACCAAGATGTCTGGAGCCTTTCACTTCCGCCAAGTAGCCACTAGTACATAGACATAATATGATGTTACCTAGTTGTAAGCCAAAATTAGTAAAACAATTTTCGTGAGAAAAAAATGCCCCTCAGTTTCTTGCCTGTTCTTCTGATTAGTGACTCTTTTTCCACACAAGGCGAGTGAGTCTATTTTAAAACTTTGACGTTCATAAGCGTATCTTCGATACCCAATTGAATAAACATTTTGACTTTCGACTTTTGAAGCGGGAAGAAGTAACAACAACAAAAAACAACAGTAAAAACAACAAACACACAAACCCAAACTTTCGCATTTATAATAAAAATAAGGTAGGATTTCTTGGTCAATAATGACTAATGAAAGTCCAAGATACTTTAACGTTGTTCATCATTTCTATTGCGCCAGAGTATTAAGACGTTAATGTACACTTGAGGTATTCAAATAGCGCACACGATACTTAATTATTATGATAATGGATCTCGTTTGATGCACAGACGTGCATACTGGTTTTTATATATTTCGACTAAGTAGCAGCAGTAATTTAATAGAAACAGAGATGATTATTATTAATTATGATCAATTTCTTTTTTTTGATCGCAGATAGAAAAGAAATTGATGATAATAAATATAATTATCATCATCAGACTTGGTGATTTTGTATGGATAAAATGTGAGGAGAAAAATGTGTTTTTACTGATACATACATCCATGTGGATATATCCATGTATGATATCCATGATGTATGTATATGGATGTATGGATGGATAGCGTCACGCCCTTTTCCCGAAGGGTCTGGCAGATGTATATAACAACACATCCACACTTCACCGGACGATATTTCGTATCAAAAGTGACTGAGAGCGACCCTGTCGTCAAACACCAGGCTCCAGTTACGTAGAAGATGACATTAAACATTATTGACATTGACATTTGTATACCTAACAAAATATTACGTGAAACCCTAGTGCGGACTAGACCAGTAGCTTAGTAGAGTGGCGAGGAATTGTATAAATGTGTACGAACGGCAAAGTTTTAGTCGAGTACTTTTGTAAGTGAGCGAGTCGAGTCGATCCATTTTGTTCTATTTATTTTAGTAGAGTAGCGCCTCTACCACACGTCACTTACCTACTGGTTTATTGGCTAAACAACGATAGGTTCAGATCATAGTTAGTACGAACCTGTCGTTCTATTTGAGTTGCAGTTTCTCCATCTTGCAAAACACCTCAATTGCTCTCGACCGTAATGCGAATTTGACTAGTAGCGAATATGCTCAGATCAACCTAGAGGAACAGATGGAACACTGCGTTATATCTCGCTGAAGCCACTTCGCTCTTAAACATGTGTGCGTGGTAATGTTGCCATGAAATCATTTACAATTGCACGAAAACTAATATTAATCCCCAAACTCTACGTTAGCCATTTCCGTTCCAATGTACAACATTAGTAGATTTAATATTCTAAAACTGCACATATTTGTAAGAGTTTAATGTTATGCCTTTTTTTTAAATTGCCTTGTAAAAAAACTGCACAGTTTTTAAAAAGAACCTCAAAATGTAGCCCTGGCCACACTTTTATAATGCACTATGTATATGTATGTACACGAAATTATACCATAAACCAATGCACATAATGTCGAGGTAAAAATGACCAAGCGAGTAGCGTAGTTTTTTTGCGTCAATGTGTGCGTGTTGTGTACATATGCGACAGTAGCGTAGTTTTTGGATGATTTTGGCTTCACCTAAATCATGCGCCATCTTATTCTCTAGGTTGATCTGAGCGAGGCAAGGCTTAATCGCCTGCAAGTATTTATGAAATTTACTAACGCTTCAAATCATATTCAAATAAAATTGCCGTTATTACGACGACGAAAATCGACGTAGCGAAAATCTCAATTAATTTAAATGTCATTTGGAAAGAAAGAAAGACCCATTTATTTTGAAACACAAGACACTACAAAGACAGGAACACAAAGAAGATGAAAATTCTATTTATTTATTAAAAAAATGCTTGCTTGCTTCATGCATGAAAAAAATTAGGTTCATTTCGGAATGTACCTTCTGTACTGTTAGGTATAAGTCACTTGTAGTATTAATAAGTCTGTGTTGTGGTATTGATTAAATACAAAGAAATCTTGCTTCAAATTTAGCCACAGAAACGTCGTCAACAACGTGGCCTAATTACAAGATTTCTGATCAAATCAAATACTCATTCTCCAATGCAAGCCTCTCAATAGATGCTTGAGCTGAGTAGTGGGTACTTCTACTTAGTTTCCAAGTGTCTGTTCGATGAATCGAATATAAACAGCAAACCTTAAAAACTGACTTCCCATCCTGTAACTCGTCAACCACGTAAACAATTTTTAGACTTTTGTTGATATTAAAGTTGTAGTTAAAAACCGCTCGACTGATTTGGATAAAACTTTTATGGGACCACCTCTAAAGGATGATCTACCAAACAAAAGAAGAATCATAAAACCGATTCGTAATTGGCGGAGTAATCGCGTAACATATATACAAAAACAAAAGTCGAATTGAGAACCTCCTCCTTTTTGGTAGTTGGTTAAAAACTGACCTGCAACTCGTCGTCGACGGCCGAATCGAAGGTCTCCCGCAGGCGCGCCTCTCCCCTCACGTCCGCCTTAGCCGTCAGCTGCTTTTCTCTTAAAGACGTCCGCCGCACTGACCGCACTCTGCTGAACAAGCTCCAATATTAATACTTGCATTCGTTCGTTTGTTTATTACGTTTTCACGCCTTAGCTACTCAACCGATCAGATCATTAGATTTTTCACGAACGTTTTCAGGGGTACAGAGAGGGACATATCCTTTTACTCCCTAAAAAAGTAACGGCTTCTGTGGGATCGCGGATAAAACCGCGAGGGCACATCATATTACATAAAACTAGGATTCAGGACGCGTGGTGTTACACTGTGGTAATAAAGTAGTACTCGCATTGCTCCGCAACACGCGAGATAGTGCGTAGAACCATGTTTTCTACGTACTACTTTCAGTACTTACCTGGGTTAGTGTATTAATACGTGCGGTATAAAACACTGACAACCTCGCTCGTAGAACAAGTAGACCTCGATTCGACGAACAAGTAGAAAAAGTAGAGTAGATTCGGCGTCATCTCGCGGAGCCCGTGAGTTTCAGTGTTAACAGGTAGTAGTGGGTCGTCGTTCCGCAGAGCATAGTTCATATTCATATCCCACTCTCACACTTTTACACATCCACACACACACTCTCTCTCTCTCTCTCTCTCTCTCTCTCTCACACACACACACAGACACGACTGCACATATTATTTAATTCATTTATAATTATAATATACATTCTTTATTGGCTGTAAGTTTAGTTTGTTTTGTTTTTTAAGGGCTGAGAATGTTGTTTAAAAAAAAAAAAAATGTCAACTGGCTATCGTCCTCCCGCGGTGTCTCGTATTGTTAGTACCCCACCGTACAGTAGGCCTGTAGCCAGCTGGTGCGCGACACTCTTCATGTTCGGGCCGGGTGTGCACAGTGCAGTAGTGTACCTGCTGGTGCTGGCGGTGGAGGAGGAGCCAGACTCTTCAATCTTCATACATTTATATTGGTAATCCGGAATGACCGGGTGACTATAACTATACTAATTTTGGTTGTATAGAAGTACTGTTGAACCTTAACATAAATGTACTAATTTTGATTTAGAAGTATTATAATCTTGTATTTCTATGACACAAATATAGATGTCGCTACTTGAGAAGACATTGTGCTAAAATTGATAGGTACTTGATGTCCACACCTTAACAGTATGGTGGTAGTCTCCTTGAAATAGTTGGTTAATAAATATGATGTGTGACGCTAAATGTCAAAACAATTTGAGGGCGCTTGCTCTACTGGCCTCAGTGCTACCACTTTTGCACTTTTTGCGCTAGAACTAGCGATACTTTTAGAAGTTTTGGCACTTATTGTAGCATTTAACTTAATATGTCGTACATATAAAATAATCAATAATTAAAAAGTAACAAATAGAAAACAAGCTATGACGGCACCAAATGGCGGATTTTGCCATTAAGTTAAAAACAAAGACTCAAACGTATTTATGGTATTTATAACATTCTGATTAAATTAACGAGTTTTTGTTAAAAGTGTATGTGATGCCGTGTTGTTTTCTTAAAAATTAAGAACGTTATAGTGTGATGTGAAGAAATTACGAATTCATTCACAATCAACAAAGTTAACATTTTTTTTTTCTAGGAGTTTTGTTATGTCACGTGACTATCGGCCTCTGTCCTAACGGATGAGATGTTATTTTCACTCTCACTCATTACGACTTTTCAAACAAGAAAGACTAGGACCAGAAAGCGTCTCACGCGCAAGAATAAGGCCCAGATGGCCATACTATCAATCGCATACGACAGTTCGCATGGTCATAGAGCCCCTTTCATTTATTGTCTAGTCAATCTAGCCATTTCTTATTTCATTGACTTGGCAACACTCGCTGATGTTGACTTGACCGTTCCGACCGACCAATATTTTTGATAAGATGATTTTTAAGTTTTCTGTTTGTTTCTACAGTAATTTGCCGAATTTTTTAGTTTATCTTACTAGTCCGTTGAGTTGAGTGTGTCTCCTCCGGTTAGTGTGGTGTTGAATGTGTATTCTGTGTGGTGAGATAGAAACTCCTGGAACTGAGATAGAGACTCGAAGTTTTGTGTCTTAGAAATAAGATCCTAGGACTCCTACAAAATAAATGATGTCGTTGTCTTGAAGAAAGTGTTGCATAGATTCTGAAAGTGAGCTATATTAGTATTAGGTCAATATAATAAAGTAAAACCCGTATTTTCTATGGTAAACCCGGCACATAACCTCTAACCTAACCAACCAAACCTAAAAAATCTCACCAAACTAAAACCTAAGCAAAATTATGTTGAATGTAGGCTATTATGACTAGTTTTGTTTTATAAGTATTAAGTATTCAAAGTTTTATAATTTTGTATGTACTTACATAAGGTTTTTGAATAAAGAGTTACATGTATATCATATTTTTATCATCATTAATTATTATTGATTGCTGATACTTGTTGATTTTTTTTTGTTTATAATTATGTAAAGGTGCTCCTTATTTGAGCCATGTTTTTATTGCAATATGGGCCCGGCAATATTGCCGGTAGCCCGGCCATCATCAGCCATGCTAGAAATGTATGACGATATAGCCCGGCCACCCTTAAAATATTGCCGGGCCAGTAATGCATTAAAAATATGGCCCGTCTTGTGATTACCAGCCATCAATAATTCATTGTTTCCCCTATACCAAAATAATAATATAAAAGTTTCATTAATCTGTAATATATCTACCTACAGCTATAGCTATTCAAATCATTGATATAGTTATAGTTATGTATGTAGTAAGTCCATGACACGAATACAGATGGCGCTGGCAGGTGTTGCTTGTTTTAGCTGCCGAGAGAGGTCTCTATTTCCCTATATAACAAAGTACTCTGTGGGAGGAGCGCCGGGCCGTGCGCAGCCGCTCGCCCGCGTGGTGCGCGGCACTCTTCATGTTCGGGCCGGGTGTGCACAGTGCAGTAGTGTACCTGCTGGTGCTGGCGGTGGAGGAGGAGCGCCGGGCCGTGCGCAGCCGCTCGCCCGCGTGGTGCGCGGCACTCTTCATGTTCGGGCCGGGTGTGCACAGTGCAGTAGTGTACCTGCTGGTGCTGGCGGTGGAGGAGGAGCGCCGGGCCGTGCGCAGCCGCTCGCCCGCGTGGTGCGCGGCACTCTTCATGTTCGGGCCGGGTGTGCACAGTGCAGTAGTGTACCTGCTGGTGCTGGCGGTGGAGGAGGAGCGCCGGGCCGTGCGCAGCCGCTCGCCCGCGTGGTGCGCGGCACTCTTCATGTTCGGGCCGGGTGTGCACAGTGCAGTAGTGTACCTGCTGGTGCTGGCGGTGGAGGAGGAGCGCCGGGCCGTGCGCAGCCGCTCGCCCGCGTGGTGCGCGGCACTCTTCATGTTCGGGCCGGGTGTGCACAGTGCAGTAGTGTACCTGCTGGTGCTGGCGGTGGAGGAGGAGCGCCGGGCCGTGCGCAGCCGCTCGCCCGCGTGGTGCGCGGCACTCTTCATGTTCGGGCCGGGTGTGCACAGTGCAGTAGTGTACCTGCTGGTGCTGGCGGTGGAGGAGGAGCGCCGGGCCGTGCGCAGCCGCTCGCCCGCGTGGTGCGCGGCACTCTTCATGTTCGGGCCGGGTGTGCACAGTGCAGTAGTGTACCTGCTGGTGCTGGCGGTGGAGGAGGAGCGCCGGGCCGTGCGCAGCCGCTCGCCCGCGTGGTGCGCGGCACTCTTCATGTTCGGGCCGGGTGTGCACAGTGCAGTAGTGTACCTGCTGGTGCTGGCGGTGGAGGAGGAGCGCCGGGCCGTGCGCAGCCGCTCGCCCGCGTGGTGCGCGGCACTCTTCATGTTCGGGCCGGGTGTGCACAGTGCAGTAGTGTACCTGCTGGTGCTGGCGGTGGAGGAGGAGCGCCGGGCCGTGCGCAGCCGCTCGCCCGCGTGGTGCGCGGCACTCTTCATGTTCGGGCCGGGTGTGCACAGTGCAGTAGTGTACCTGCTGGTGCTGGCGGTGGAGGAGGAGCGCCGGGCCGTGCGCAGCCGCTCGCCCGCGTGGTGCGCGGCACTCTTCATGTTCGGGCCGGGTGTGCACAGTGCAGTAGTGTACCTGCTGGTGCTGGCGGTGGAGGAGGAGCGCCGGGCCGTGCGCAGCCGCTCGCCCGCGTGGTGCGCGGCACTCTTCATGTTCGGGCCGGGTGTGCACAGTGCAGTAGTGTACCTGCTGGTGCTGGCGGTGGAGGAGGAGCGCCGGGCCGTGCGCAGCCGCTCGCCCGCGTGGTGCGCGGCACTCTTCATGTTCGGGCCGGGTGTGCACAGTGCAGTAGTGTACCTGCTGGTGCTGGCGGTGGAGGAGGAGCGCCGGGCCGTGCGCAGCCGCTCGCCCGCGTGGTGCGCGGCACTCTTCATGTTCGGGCCGGGTGTGCACAGTGCAGTAGTGTACCTGCTGGTGCTGGCGGTGGAGGAGGAGCGCCGGGCCGTGCGCAGCCGCTCGCCCGCGTGGTGCGCGGCACTCTTCATGTTCGGGCCGGGTGTGCACAGTGCAGTAGTGTACCTGCTGGTGCTGGCGGTGGAGGAGGAGCGCCGGGCCGTGCGCAGCCGCTCGCCCGCGTGGTGCGCGGCACTCTTCATGTTCGGGCCGGGTGTGCACAGTGCAGTAGTGTACCTGCTGGTGCTGGCGGTGGAGGAGGAGCGCCGGGCCGTGCGCAGCCGCTCGCCCGCGTGGTGCGCGGCACTCTTCATGTTCGGGCCGGGTGTGCACAGTGCAGTAGTGTACCTGCTGGTGCTGGCGGTGGAGGAGGAGCGCCGGGCCGTGCGCAGCCGCTCGCCCGCGTGGTGCGCGGCACTCTTCATGTTCGGGCCGGGTGTGCACAGTGCAGTAGTGTACCTGCTGGTGCTGGCGGTGGAGGAGGAGCGCCGGGCCGTGCGCAGCCGCTCGCCCGCGTGGTGCGCGGCGCGGCGCCGGGACTCCTCTTGTTCCACCGCTAGACGCAGGATGCGCGCGCGGATCTCGCCCTCCTCGCATATATCTGGACCAGACACACAGTATTGGCAAACAAGACAAGTAACTTCAAAAAGTATTAAAGTCGCTTTAGGCGATAAGATCGCCCTTGTACTGCCGAAAAATGAATTTTAGTTTTTAAGATTTTCATGTAGTTTTTGGTGTGCAATAAAGTAATATTGTATTGTATTGTATTGTATTGTAACCATCCACATGGTATTCATTGACTGTACAAGGATTGGATTAGAGTACAAGTAGTAAAGGACAAGAATTGTAAAAGTTAGTAATTGGGGTAAGCCGACTGTCCCAGCCAGTTTTTTAAACTCGATGATAGGCTTTTGCGTTTGGCCACCATCTCGCCTGATGCAATGATGGGGCCTACGATGCAGCACGCATACCTAAAAGAAACCGATTCATTTGAAGACACCCAGATTATGGAAATCTGGGACACCCACTCAGGCAGAGTACTCCACTCTCTAACAGCCAGTCAGTAAATCTAGGTGTCAGAGTTTTAGACTTCCCGAAGACCTTTGATATGGCTTTGCTTGAAATTGGGTTTGTGCAACACGTTTGATGCCATCAAGATTCTCAGGACAGCTTTGCAAATGCCGCCAAAAAAAGGGAATTAAAGACTCGTAAACACTCCCGGTCTACCGACAACAAAGTGAAACATTTACACATAACACACAAACAAAGCCTTTTAGTATGAAAAACTGCAACATTTGTAACTAAATTGCAACGGATTTTGATGCAAATGCATTCCGTATATTTAGACTTTAGTAGGGGCTTTGCAAACATGTATGTCGTAAGGTTACGTTGATAGATAATACCTGCCGGCGTTTCGTCGTGTTTGTTCCTCACGTTGAGATCGGCTCCGTATTGTACTAATAATTCTAATACCTCCAACTGAAACAAGGAATAAACTATCAATAATTAATCATTAGATATCTGTTGAAGTTACAGTAGTATGAATTACAAAAGGATGGATATAAATCAGTAAGCGGTTGACTAGTTAATAGCGCATGGCATACCAAATATACATCTACCATATTCCCGCAACTGAGTTTTTTAACTACTGCGGGTAGCATCGATACGCTTTTTATTAATTTATTACATCACTTTATTATAGTTCTAAATAAGGCCTTTTGTATTTGTGCATGGACCAAGGCAAGTACGGGAATTACTCACGTACGATTTAGTCGATTATTCCGACTATAGTTTCAACCGCATTCGGCGGTCTTCATCAGGGCGAGTGCGCGCGCGCGGCTGCGTCTCGCATAGCGCTCAGCACGCGCGCGTGCTGTACGTACGTGAGTAACTCCCGTCTCATAAATCATAATGAAATTACCTAGTATTTATTACGACAAAATTTGTGAGACAGTATTTTTATTTTAAATAATGCCCTACAGTTTCTTGCCTGTTCTTCTGAATATGTTTTTTTTTCCGAACAAGGCGGTCGAGTCTATTAAAAAACTTTGACGTTATTAAATTGGGTATCAAAGATATAAGTGTATCTTTGATACCCAATTGAATAACGTAAAAGTTTTTTGAAAGACTTTAAAAAAAAAATTGGCTTTGACTTTGTTGGTAATGACGATGATGATGACGATGTTGGTGAAGATGATGGTGATACGTACGTGTCCCCAGCAGGCGGCGGCGTGCACTGGCTGCCACATGTCATGGTCTACTACGTCGGTGTTGGCGCGGTGCTCCAGCAGGTACTCCACGACTTTCATGTAACCGTTCGCGCTTGCTATGTGTAACTGGGAACAAGAAATATAGGTTAGGTTGAAACAAGATATTGTAGGTTTCTCTTCCTACTTCATCTCGATCTAATTTAGTGGAGGATTGCTAGCTAGTGGAGCTTTCTCTCACGAGGGTTCCCGCTTTGTCGCGGGGTAGGGGAATTAGTAGCCGTGGCCTGAGCTGCTACAAATTCAAATTCAAATATTCAAAATTTATTTATTTCAGGCATGACATCCATAACATACACACATTGTTTAAATTATACTACCTATACACTTAAAAATACTAGTACTTTATCTCCGGCATCGGTACCGGTAAATGTCTCTCGCCACAGTGCCGGAGCTAAGCACAGTTTAACGCTAAGTCTAAGTGCTGCGCTGAAGCTAAGAAGAACCGGGACGGAGCCTATCTACCGGGCTTTGCCTCTATGCCTACTTTGGAGCGGCTAGAGTGGGTAGGCTGAGGTGCTGTATGGCATATCGCCATCTCGCTCTCGATCACATCTACCGTCCTATCTTTCTCTCACTCAGTCAGTACTTACTAAGGTGGCTCCCTGCGTGTCCCTCGGCTCGTCTAGATCCATCCCACCAGCCACCATATCCGCTATATCGGCCAGCATCTGCATTTCTGTCGCGGCTCGAGTCTCGTCTATCAGTCGCTGCGTTACGCCGCGCGCAGCCATCTCGCTCTCAATCGCGTCTAGCGTCCTCTCTTCCTCGCATATGTCGTATGGCATGTTTCCGTCTCCGTTTACCGCTAGCAGATTTGCGCCTGTAATAGAATGACATTTATGCAGTTACATTCGAGCATACTCGATGCAGGCTGGGAATGGCTCGGACAGGTGCAGCGGGTTGTAAGAAGCAGAATGCTTAAATACATTTTGATCAGTTGTGCTAAATTTTCGGCTGTAATACTCAACAGTAAAATGTTGTAAGAAAATTGACATATTTATATAACTTACTGGAAATGTCATAACTATTTAGCGTGAATTAAGTAGTTGTTTTTTCGAAAGTTAAAAAAACTTCATGTATAAAAAACGAGAAGTCTCTCGTTTTTTTTAAACTATACATAAAGTAACTTGGCACTATCTAAATACACCAGACGTGCTTACCCAAAACATACAAACCGACACTACCTCGTTGTGTGAATAACAGGATTGGGTTGAGTTTGCCACAAGTGGCGGCGGCGTGTAGTGGCGTCCATTTCTTGCTATCCTCAGCATTTACATTAGTTCCATGGTCTAGTAAGAATCTCATCATGGCCCCGTTGTTGTCGATGTTGCATAGCTAAAAACTAGACGTCTTACCTAAAAGGCAAAAAGAATCCTTACCTCGTTGTATGAGTATCCGGACTAGATTGAGGTTGCCGCAAGTGGCAGCGGCGTGTAGTGGCGTCCATTTCTCGCTGTCTTCAGCGTTGACGTTGGCTCCGTGGTCGAGTAAGAGCCTCATCATGGCCTCGTTGTTGTCGATGCAGCATTGGTGGAGCGCTGTGAGGCCGTCTTCGTTCGTAGCATCGGGGGTCACGCCGCGGGCGAGGAGGCGGCGCACTGAAAAAGGATGACAAATAAGTTTAGGTATTTTCAGTTTATTTTATTGTCCCATAAAAACATTTACTTGATTTACGGGTTGCACCAAAAACTAAATGGTTTGTCTCGGAGCTAACATACACCAATCGCCTAACAGTTTTATTTTAATTTTCGTCAAAATAAAAGTGTTAGGCGACTGGTGTTGTGTAGGCGAGTGTTACGAGTACATACCTACTAATATTTTTTTTAAGTTGTCTGAAGAGTATCTCGTAACGATTTTCTTTAGTAAGTTCCGTTCAAACTGTAAACCGAGTGGCGCTATGAAGTGTTCCTAAGTCCACGCGGGAGCGATAAAATTGTAAAAAAAAGCTGAATGAAAATTTATCTTTTTTTCATACTTCACATAATGTTACCTATCGGCTAGCACGCGTACGTAAGAAAACAAAAAAAAAACAGAATTTACGGCTTCCATTGAACATTTTTAAATTTTATTAGGTACAGCTTTGTAGCACTTTCAGTACCGCTCGGATTCGAATAACAACTATTACTGCACAGCACCTCATTATAGTCATACTAGTGCACCTCACACTAGTGTACAGCAATTATTACTGAGATCTAACGTCCTACTTAATTTTATAAACGCGAAAGTTTGTAAGAATGGATGGATGGATGGATGGATAATTGTTACTCTTTCACGCCAGAACGGCTGAACAGATCTGGATGAAATTTGGCACAGAGATAGATTATAGTCTAGAATAACACATAGGATACTTTTAAACCGCGGGTGAAGCCGCGGGGCCCAGCTAGTACCTATATAATGGTATGATGAACATTGGTAAAAAAAAAATATCTGCAGTAAGTCCCAATAATGTATTAAATAAAAAGGAACTCGTATAGTCATTGTTTTACAATAACCATTAACGTCCAAATACACCTCGTAAATTATTGGAAATCATAAAACTGTGATAGTAAAGATTACGGGCATTACGCGGCAAGTTTAAACATTGGAAAATAGATGAGGCGGTTTACAGCGGCATTTATGGGGCTTCTTCGACTAATTGCTGCGATATGAATACGGGATTTTACACACTCAAAGGGGATTTTACGCGGGCTTCTTCACTAATTGCTACGACATGAATACGGGCTTTTACACCTTTCAAAGCAGATTTTACGTTCACGCAAACGTAATGTGTAGTAAAATGTCGCCGAGATATCTAAAAAGCATCGCATCACACTGATCGTCAGACTTAATGTTACAGACATTTTCTGATAAAGGGTACGTTTTGATCGTTTGAAGCATCGTGACACGAATATCGAGTGTTATTTACTGACGGTGAAGGTGGCTTTTTGATTAAACTCTTCCGTTTAGCGTCTCCCGTTTTTATTTATTTTTTGAAGAAAAAAAAATCTATCACTTTCTTGCCTGTTCTTCTGAGTAGCGGCTCTCTTTCCAAACCAGGCGTTCGAGTCAATTATAAAACTTGAACGTTCATAAGTGTATCGTTGATACCCAAATTGAATAGAAACATTTTGACTTGACTAGACTAGACTTGATGCCTCGCGTTTACAATTTAGAACCATTATTTCAGGCGCTTATGGTGGATACTGGTGTGAGCTAGTCACGCACGATTTTTTAACTGAGTGTTCAGGAGCCCTAGGCCTGACAAAGACGAGGATGCGGCGCGGACTTCAAGACTTGTTTCGAATTATACACAAGCGACGCAGCGCAGGCACGCCGCTCCGCAGTTTCCACGCCTGAGTCGTGTTTGCGCCGCGTCCTGGCCTTACGTCGAGCCTGTATAATTCTGGTCTTTATTGGCACGTGCGATGTTATCTGTCACTCTCACTTCGAAGATGTTTCTAATAGGAGAGACAGTGACTATATAGAGTCCTCATGCCCGTGCGTGACGTCACCATCCGGCCCCAACGGAAGACCAACACCGGTTGTCTACAGCAGCCGGCATTATGCTGAGTTGGGGCCGGTTTGTGACGATCACCATCCGGTCCCAACGGAAGACCAGCGCCGGTTGTCTACAGCAGCCGTCATTTGCTGCGTTGGGGCCGGTCTGTGACGAAAAAGTTATTTTTATTTGTTCTTTTATTGACGTGACGTCTAATAAATCGATGAATGCCGGCTGCACGCACGAAAAAGGATGACTCATTGTCCCGTTACGCTCGGTCGATCAGAGCGAGAGCGCTACACAAGCGAAGCGAGCAAAAGGCACGATTGGCTTGAGCGTTCGGCCTGCGTCGCATCTATCTCTCTTCCACTCGATTGGCCTATACGTGCGTTATGACGTCACGTTAAAGTATCGTCCGTAAACCCACTTTACAGTCAACCAATTTTTTACTTATCTTAATCTTAATATATATAAATTACGTGTCACGTTGTTTGTTCGCTATAGACTCCTAAACTACTTAACCGATTTCAATCACATTCATCAATCAAATTTGCACACCGTGTGCAGTTTGATCTACGAGTAACTTAACAGATAGGATAGCTCACATATCTTAATATAAATAATAAACGCGAACGAATTCGCGGGGTGACAGCTAGTTTATTGTATTTTTGCTACAAATAAATCATTGTCGATTGTCTGATCGTTCTTACCTTCGTCGATATCGTTTCTCGCAGCCGCCTCCAGCAACATGACGCTGTCGTTGAAGTAAATGTTCCGCTTGTTGCTCTTCTCGCGCTTGGCCCGCGACCGCGCCCATTCCTTCTCCCGCTGCTGCCATATCTTAAGCTGTTGCAGTCGACGTCTGAAAATTGAAAATAACGATTTAAAATGACTATGAAATGAAATGAAAAATATATTTATTGCCAAAGTAAAAAAAACACAATAGAAGTAATTAGGTACAATAGGCAGAAAACTACGGTGGCAAAGGGAGTAAGCTCAGCACTGAGCTGCGTAAAACTATAGATCGGTTTAAGCAAGGCTGATTTTCAGCTTACCCCTAGACTCGAATTAAGATGTTCGTCGAGGGTATAGTACTAGAATAAGACTCTGTTTTACAAGACTTTTTAGACAATTTTAGACTTTAGCCTATATTTAGTTTTGGTGCGATGATAACCTAGTCGGAAAAGGTTCGTCTCTCAAGTCAGAGGGAGCGTGTTTGATCTCAGCCGAAGCCGAATTTGTTCATTGTGTAAACATATGTGCGTTTTTAATGTCATCTGCTACGTAACTGGAGCCCGGTGTATGGCGACAGGTTTGCCTTCTGACACATTTTGGACTGAATATCGTCCGTCAAAGTGTGGGTGTTTAATACACCTCTGCAAGCCACTTCGCGGCAAAGGCGTAACAATATGGTGTGGACTTTTGTCAACATTGGCACGTCTGTCCCATCACATCACACCTTAACCTGTACAGTATAAGTCCTATTCAAAACGCTTAAAAAATGTTAGCAAAACATACAAAAAAAAATGCAGTCTATGCTCGTGTGTGACGTTTTCCGAGCGAACTGTCAAATGAATGTTAGTGGCCTGAGTCGCCCGCCCCGCTCAACCGGCACTTTTCGCTGGAGCACGGAAGAGGACGGATCTCGTATTGTTTTTCTTTGGCGTATTGAATACCCTCCCTTCAGAAGTAGTTTACACTAAATCACTAATCTAATCAAGCTAAAATATACCTGCCTGAAGTCATCAATACATTTAGCTAGTTTAGATTGAGCGGTCTGGGTAGGCCTTAGTGTAATCATGTTATCATACACAACAACAACAAAAAATATTAGTTACAAAACTCTTACCGAAACTATATTTAGCTTTCAACATACCTAACCTATTTATCATAAGAATCTTGCAAATGCAACAATGTAACCGTTTGTGCCGTGTTTTACAATTTTACTTGTAAACACATGTGAAAATGATTATACGACTTAAGAGGGCCGCGACGTTCTTAAAATTTCCATACAAACGCGCTACTCAAATTTCTTGAAAACCGTTTGTCTGATTATGATGAAATTTAGCATGTACAATTAAATTAATAATATCTCCGCTCCGTTCTTGTTTTTTTTTTTTAAACGTTTTCAAGCGAAAATAGAAGAATGAAAAATATCCGCATTTTTAAGGGGTCACTTTTGACTGATTTATTCGAAGCAAATCATAAATTCCATTATATAGGGAGATTGTCTATATAATGGAAATGAAGCTGCTAAATGAATCCATAATACAAGGGAAATTCTTAGTTACTAAAGAATGATTACAGAAGTCCAAAAGTCATAAAAAAATAGAAATTGCACTTTGTCACTCTGTAGGTAAGTTTAGAGGCTCGTCAGTATCATTACTCGCTCTCTTCACTCGTCTTCTTTTTCTAGACGAAATGGCTATAGAATACCTTAAGCCAATGCGAAGTTAGTCTAGGTCGCCTAGGTCGAAATTAGTTAGGTCGCCGGACTCTTAATATTGATATTTGTATTTATAAACAGTTTGTTTGTTTATGGACCAAATTTTTTCGAATACCACATAATCATAACAGCCAATCGGATCGGATACGATCGTCATATCTTATCGGGAATGTCATGCATCTTAAACAAATTTCATACATAACATGGATGCATAACATTTTAGGGTTCATTAACCAAAATTTTATAAATATAATAATATGGTTATCAACTACCAGGGTCGGACTGAGCTGGAAGGGCCCGGGTGGCTCCCCGCAAGCCAGGGGCCCGATACGGGGTGTAACTTCCAATCTACCTACCGTCTGACTTGCGGCAAGCCCCGCGAGTCAAGTCCGAGAAGGGCCCGCGCCGGCTGGGGTCCGGCTGGCAAATGCCACCCTAACTATATGGCCAGTCCGACCCTGTCAACTACCACTGAAGCTGTCAACTTATTTGTTTGGCAAACATATAAAAGACAACATTATGCTCATATCATAGATTTTTTTTTTTTCAAAAGGTCTGACATAAATAACCTTTACCTTGACGATTTATTCGTGCACGATACATCGAAAACTACGACAACTGACTAATTTTAAGCTATGAGCTAACTAAAGCAGTTACTATTCCTATACTCCTTATCCATAGGTATAGGTAGGTAGGTAGGTAGTAGATCAAATCAAAGTTAAACCAAGAACCCAACATCCAAAAACCAAAATTACAACATCGAAAAGGTGCTAAGAAAACATGCCAAATCATCGTCATAACTTTCCCATCAAGATAGCGATCAAATGTTAACTTAATTAGCAAATTAAACATTGCGGGCTTTTATGAGAGCACATGACGTCACCATGATATCATGTTCACGATTACTATGGACACTCTATAGTACTACATTACGGTACGTGCGATACGATCTAATGAACACGCGTGCAAGGTGCTGCATTTAATAAGTGCTCATAAATAATGTGTTTCTAGCAAGGACTTCGTGACATAAGCAGTTGCTTGCAATTAGTGTTATAAAACTGTAACCTGATATTATTTTGATGTCTAAAATTAAGCGTTCGGTCACGTAAAAGGAGAATGATCAAAATGGTCCAAAAACAATTAAGAAAAAACAACATTTTGTTTTCTTGGGACACTACTTACTACACACTTGGTAGTCTTGGTACGTTTGAAAGAGTGATTTAAGTAGAGCATTTTCGCCTACGGGTCAGAAATAAAAATCTGTCCCACAGACATCTTAATATTTAGATAACAAGTTTAATAACTTCATAATCAAGCATAGATAGATAGATAAACACTTTATTGTTCACACCAGAAATAACAAAAACAAAGGAACAGAAAAATATTAAACTGTAGTGCAACAACTGGCGGCCTTATCACTAAGAGAGATCTCTTCCAGGCAACCTTAGGATGGAGAGGATACTTATGAAAGAGTATGGGAAATGGGTGTGCAAAAATTAACAAAAATAAGAGTGATACACCTACTTAAACTATTTGAATTATACTTACATAAACATACATGTCATAATAATATAATACATTCTAATACTTAAAATACCTATAGATAATAAAATAAACTAATTGTTACATATAAGTATGATTTATTTTACACTTACTCTTTACCACTGAGTTAGATTTTTATGAGCTTTAAACATTGGGTGGGGACAGCAACCAAATTCTTGGATCAGAGCCTATACGAATTTGATTAGGTTCCTTTGATTAGTATGTATATCAAAGTTGCTAGTTGGTTTTTAGTATATTTTGTAAGTATTGTTGGCAGGTAAGATTTAACGCTCACGTGAGTCTACTAGAACGTGTATGCTCTACAGACTGACCTCAAGGTCGACACCTTTTAAAAATAACGGCTGAAAGATGAACCATCTTCAAACGGGATCAAATTTAAATTTGTTTATCAATGAAGACATTTTAGACAATCTAGCTTTAGCAGCTTCATTAAATCGAAAGGCCACGAAAACAAACAAGTTCACAATGAATTAATTAGAACTTGTTACAGTCTATTCACTAGAGTTCGCTAAAAACAGCGTGAGTGAGCGATAAACATGTAAATAAAATTAACAGTTTTTATAGAGATATTCGCTTAAACGTATGTTCGTTTACATTCCTTTATTGCCAGCTATTTTCATACGCTTACAAACACTAACACCTCCTTCACGAAGTTCTGACGTGTTCTGAAGAGAATTGTGCCTTGTTGATACAAATGATAAAGAGTATAGACACATGTTTTACGTTCGTATGCGACGTTGTTTTTTCTCTCTAATGATTTGCATGTGATGTTGCATAATTACATAATATTCTATTCCGAGCTATCGGACCCGTATGCTCATGTTAATACGCATTTAAATCTTTTTTTATCTAATGCAGGTAAACAAATACTGTAATTAGCAAGTCTATGCAACTAGCGTAAAATTATACACAACAAAGCAATGGTATATCGCCATCAAATAGACTATCGACATGGGAAATCAGTAAAGAAACGATCGTTTCAAAAACCATAATTGCGATTGTGAACGTTAAATGAAAGCAATCCGGTCTAAATTAAGTAAATTTTTATATGATACGGTCAATCTCGCTTGGGTCTCTGTTGACTGTAAATTGTCATGCAATCATAAAAGTGAAAACAAGGTTTCTCATTTAATTCTGGCTTAAAAATTTAAAACTGTTTCTTGAGTGCCAAGGTTTAGGTATTGAACCAGAGAATGGAATTTAAAATATATTCCAAATGTGATGTTGACCAATAATACTATAAAATAAACTTGCATAACCGTTAGTAAGAAGACAATAACGAAATTTAACTTGACCCTTTTTAGGGTTCCGTACCCAAAGGGTAAAACAGGACCCTATTACTAAGACTCCGCTGTGCGTCTGTCTGTCCGTCTGTCACCAGGCTGTATCTCATGAACCGTATAATAGTTAAATCAGTTGAAATGCTAACAGATGATGTATTTCTGTTGTCGCTATAACACCAAATACTAAACATATCGTCACGCCTTTCCCCCGAGGGGGCTGGCTGAGGTGTCATACAACACCCACACTTCGCCGAACGATTTTCAGTCCCAAATGTGACAGGGGGCGAGCCTGTCGCCATACACCGGGCTCCAGTCATGTAGTAGACGACATACAATACGCACATATGTTCAGACAAGGCAGGCTTGAGAGGCAGACCTTCTCCAACTAGGCTGTCATCGCTTTTTTTTTAAACTACGAATACTAATACTATAAATACTAAAAAATAGAATAAAATAAATATTTAAGGGGGCTCATGACAGGGACATGATTTTTTTACCGTTTTTTTAGATCAAAAATGGTACGGAACTCTTCGTGCGCGAGTGCGACTCCCACTTGACCGTTTTTTTTTTCATAGTAGTAAGTACTAAATTTAAATAGATAAATAGCTATTTCTCTAGTAAGAAGGTCCGAAGTAACGCTCCATAACTAATTATATTGATGTGGTAATAGATTGATGTAGTGATAACTTTGATAACATGATTGCATTATTGAAGGTCTTAATAAATGTCAGGTCAATAACAAAGAGATAATCAAAATATCAACGCACATGGCTTTGTCCTCGCTGCGATTTTTAAGACATCTGGCGCGCTCAAGCCTATCTCGGCCACTTTTAACAGAGTATTTCGGGACCATACTTGACATGTTTGTTCGTATCCTAAACTAACACAATTCACTAGCGTACTCATCTTTATTTTGAAGTAAACATTGGATTTATGAACGACGTATCTTTAGCTCTTTGATATCTTAGATAACCTCACGTACCTCTCACTAAGACGTGGAGTACCTACTCGTGCGTATTTTATCTGAGACATAGCGGCGTATAATCTCGACTACTTTCGCCGTTATCATAAATGATAAGTCCTGTGCTTTTTTACATGGCATTTTTTTACATTTACATGGCATAACAAAATGCTGGTTTTTTTTTTTTAATTTGAACCTTAATTCACAATCTATATATATAAAATTCAAAGTCCTGACTGACTGACTGACTGACTGACTGACTGACTGACTGACTGACTGACTGATATATCAACGCACAGCCTAAACCGCTGGTCCTAGAAACATGAAATTTGGAGGGTGTATTCTTTGTACAGTGTAGGCATCCACTAAGAAAGGGTTTTTCGAAATTCCACCCCTAAAGGGGGGAAAAGGGGGGTTCAAATTTGTATGAAACTTTTTATTCTCTGGGTCGATTGACTCAAAAATTGGTTCAAATGTTCTTCATTTAAAATCATGAGACACGTGTATCACAGTTTTTCCAAAATCGTCATCATCATCATCCACCGACAGAGTCTAATAGGGCTTCTTTTTTCTCCGAAAACTTTGTTGAGAAAGTTATTAACCCACTACAAACGACGCTGTTATCATTCTTAGGGGTTCCGTACTAAAATGGTGAAAGGATACTCATCATGAAACTCCGATGTTTGTCTGTCTGTGAGCTGATTATTTTAGAAATTACAATAGCTAGCGACTTAAAAATTGGAACAGATCTAGATAACGGCAGACATAGATATAAATAGATATAGTCAACGCATATTAAGGAAAATGTGTATAAAAAATGTATTTAGGTAGTTGGGGCCTGAAAGAGGGATTACAAAAAGAAACACGTGCAATATTGTTATGTGGGGTATCATTTGAAAGGTCTTAACTTAAGCATTTAAAAACGTTTGTACGCAATGTTTGGTATGTTTGTAAATGGGTTTTTTTTTTAATTTAGCGTTCTAAATTTTAGAACGCTAAATTTAAAAAATTTTGGTCTACTTTTTTCATTTCGATGTTTTTGAGGATTCTCTAGGTATCTGTAGTCTGCACCCCATAGTTACGAGTAAATTTGTTATGTTATGTTTTTAATCATTTTATTGTTCCGTGTTGAAAGTGTTACGACCGAGTTCTTGCTACTTTGGCGTGATTATTAATTTTGTAAAAAAGAGGATTTTGAAAAAACTATTTTGTATTCCGAAGACCGTTCGTGATTTGAATGGCAAATATTAAATAAAATAAATGTTGAGATTAAGAAAGAATACGCTTTAGATAGAGTATAGTATCTGTTTACAGTTCACCCGAATAATACCGAGTGTTAGGTACCATCTTTTCTCACTTCGGCACAAGATTAGGGGTCTATCATCCTATATACGACGATTTCTCTGTCAACGACGTATTTCAGCCAAACTTTCAATTACCTTCTACGACACATGGCTTACTGGTGGACGACAAATATTGGAATTCTATCTTATAGGAAGCAGCCTTTTGTGAATAACATAACATATCGTCACGCCTTTCCCTCAAAGAGGTGTATTGCAAACACCCTCACTAAGCCGGACGATATTTAGTCCAAAATGTAATAAGTGGAGAGTCTGTCGCTGTACACCGGGCTCCAGTGATGTAGCAGATGACATTAAATACAAACATCATTATCATGTTCACTCAATTACTAAATTGGTGGTGCCTTCGGCTGGGATTGAACCCGGTTCTTCTGCCCTGAGAAACGAGCGTTCTTCAACTAGGCTATCATTGCTTTTTCCATATGAATCTCCATGTAAAATGTGTGAACTAAATTGCTGACATTCTATCAGATTTCAAACTTCATCAGTAAGGGAAAAAAACAAGAATTAAATCTAAGCCTGTCAGAAGATTACATACGGCAAGTGGAGAGATTTTCTGTCAATAGAGATCAAGTAGCTAAGAGATGAAATTTATAATTGTGTGTCTGTTTGGTCATAGAAGAAGTATTTAGTAAAAATAGACGAAGTCAAATAGAAGAAGCTGCTTTAGTATTAGGAAGACAAAACCTACAATACGGGTTGCCTTTACTTCGAAGGCCTTAACTAAAGGTCTGCCAACATGGTCTGACTGGTGTGGTATCCGAATGAGTGTGTTTATGCTGAGGATTCCTCTTATATCTCTAACACCACCGAAAACCCCCCTCGAGTTAAAAACAGTGCAGTTTCCCCTCAAAGTCTGCTTTTCCATGACCATAAATAAATATCAAGCGAAACTCATAATTTACTGCAATGCTTTTCACACGGTTACTTATACGTGGCCTGCTCCAGTGTAAGCTCACGGAGCAGCCTGGTGTTTCTAAAAAACAAAAAATATGGTTTACTTACAAAGAAATACTGAGGTAGGTTTTCGTTGTAAACAATATTTACTATCAATTATCTAATTTTGGTTGTCTCCTAATTTTATCTTTTCACACAAGCTTTAAGTTCTGTTGATACCATACTGCTACTACTACTACTGTCATTCCAGAGATAGTTTAGTTAACTAAAGAACTTCGTCCTTATTGCTCTGTTTGGGATATTGTCAGTTTGTGTATTTAATTGAGAGCGAGCGTGACCGCTTATAATATTTAGTACCTGGATGTCCGAGCTTTGCTCGGTTTTTTTTTTATTGTGTTTTTTGGAAAATAAACAATTGATTTTAGTCTAACCTCAAAGCAAACACTCATTGACTTCGTGTTACTTAACAATGCCATCTGCTGTTGTGTCGTTAAAGCAATTAGTTGCTCACAAAAAATAGTATTATTATTCGCCAATAGATGTCAGGACGAGTCATATTTTTGTTATTTTTCTTCCAAGTTTATGTTTAAGTTGATTATCGATAAAACACGAATAAAATGACATTTTCTAAAAATGATTCCTAGCTAGATCAATTTATCGCCCCCGAAACCTCCTATATACTAAATTGTATGAAAATCGTTGGAGCCGATTCCGAGATTCCAATTATATATATATATATACAAGAATTGCTCATTTAAAGATATAGGATTTCTGAAACGTCATACATTTTCTGTAAGCCACGCGGGCGAAGCCGCGGGCAAAAGCTAGTTTTAAATATTATGTAAGTAGTAGTGTAGATACCAGGTTCAAGATCATTTCAATTCATTTCGGTCTCTATCACTCTCATGAGAAAACTTATATGACAGACAGAGGTAATTTCGGCTCGCAAGAATAGGGTAGTTCTAGACCAACTGGACCCAGAGGACATCTGGCGTTACAATGCGATGTAAGCCTAACACGTGTAGCGTCACGTACAGTAGGATTTTTAGACGAAATTTAGAATACTCGTCGTGGTTTTTGGACCAGACAACGTAATTAGCCACTGATAATCTAGCTGTTCTTAATACTATATAGAACTCACATTTCATTGCGAGGACTACCATTTTTTAAGTATTAATTTGGCCTTTACCGCCCTGGCCCGGCCAGAACTAAGTCTAATATGAATCAGCCATAACATTACACGTGGGCGGCAAGTATGTTATTCCGTAACCCGATTAAACGATAACCAGTTATCAAAAGCTACCGTTTATCCTCTGACGCTGTGGTAAAAGAATTATCTATATTTGGCTGACCAAACACTGGTTATGTACTCTGGTTAGTACTATTATCTCATGTTGGTTCTGTAACATTATTGCCTAGCCACGATTAAGGCATGCTCTACACTGCCGTGGCTTACAGAGTGGAGTGATTTGCAGGCCAATCATAGACACCGAAATGGTAAAATCGAAGATGGAGATTGCCGCGGCTGTGTGGCGCATGCATAAAGCAACATGCTAAGAAGCGAAACGATATGAATTTAGTAAACATAACTTATCACGAGTTAGTCTAAATATAGAACGATATCTACCATCTAGCTTTAGGCATCATCGTCCGTTGTATATTTTATTTGCTTCATTCAATAAGCACATTGGCGTCAAGGAAACAACTTAATTCGTTTATTTATAGTATTTATTACTAGCTGCTACCCGCGACTTCGTTCGCGTTTATGTAGGACATTGTATCTAGAAACCTTCCTCGTGATATACTGTAACTGATTATCAAATTTCATCAAGACCCGTTCAGCCGTGTAGCCGTGAATAGCCTACAAACAGACACACAGGCAGAGATACTTTCGACTTAATTAGTGTGGATAATAAGACACGATGCTTCACCAAAGAGTCTATACAAATGTGATGGGGGCGAGTCTGTCGCCATACACCATAGGTCAATGATTCCCAAAGTAGTCTATATTGATCCCCAGAGGCAATGACGACCAACAAGGGCTCTATGAATTTTTCAAAAATGCATTACTAGCTCAGCAGGGGGTCTACTAAAAACCGAAAAGCATGGCAAGGGCAAAGGTCTATGAGACAAAAGAGTTTGGGGGTCACAGCTATAGATAGGCAGATACCTAGAATTATAATTATAGGTCTACATAATCTACAAATTATCCAAGAGAGTGTTTGGCCATCTTGACTAAAATGCTAATTTTATGATAAGTAATTAACTTTATAACACAGTTCCTTGTATTATACAATTTATAAAACACGCGTGCGTAAGTTCAAGCTCTGATAGCGTTGAAATGTGTTTGTCTAAGCTGCGTTCAGACAACACGCGCTCGCTACGCGCACGCCAAGCGCGTCAGCACCCGCGTGTAGCTCGCTTAGAAATGTGTAGCATATAATTTCAGTCTTATACACATCAATAAATCTCAAGTTGCATTTATCGAATCCAAGCGCACACGCCACGTGCTCTCTTCGCGCCAACCCCGCGTTCACACTGCACTGGCTGCACTAGTTGTTTACGCGGCGCGTGGCGTGCGCTGACTCTGTGCGTGGCGAGCGCGTGTGCTTGGGGCCTATGAATTTTATGTATATTATGTATTTTATGTATATTTTATATTTTTATTTTATTTTATTATTTTATTTTATTTTATGAATTTATGGCCATGAAGCTTATTGGCCATGATGGTTACGTTTTGTTTTCGACGCTGCGCGATCATAGAGCTTATTGCGCGGCGATACGATTCGCGGTCGCGCAACGTCGAAAACAAAATGTAACCATCATGACGATAAGATGTCATGGTGGGCCTCATGTGGGGCTATTCCTACGCGTGAGATGAGATAAGATTTTATCTTGGTCACTTTCACTCCGATGACGTTTCAAACGAGAGCAACAAGGATGAAAAAAAGTGAGATGAAAATCTCAAATCTCCGACTAGGGTCTCTGGTCCTGTGCGTAGTCGGTGCGGGTGTTTTCAACAGACCCTTTAGGGAAAGGTGTTTGGATTATTAAATACCTAAATAGTAATATAACTCTTTATGAAGGGTATTAAATTAAGAATAACGGAACACAAAAGCTAGAGAAGCTCACAGAAGCTATTACACTGGGCCTAGTCGTAAAGTGTTGTAAACGTTTACTGCGATATCTGATCCATTGAATGTAATACAAACGTGGAAGTACTTTTGTATGCTAGATACAAAAGTACTTATATCTATCTCTATACTCTATAATAATCTAGGCAACAAAACACGCGACTATCAGGCAAACTCCTTCAATACATCAACACTTATCATTGACTGGCATCTGGATTGATAACGGACGCAAGATTATATTCTATTCAATACATAATAACCTAACATTGACGCCACTTACGTATAAAAATACCTAATAATACGACTGATTAAATATTTTTGTAGCAAAGCGTTTTTTGACAAATTTTTCCTCATTTTTTTACCAATTGTCGCTAAATGTTATTTTACAAATTGTGGCTGTATGTTTGTTATTGTGTCCATTGACATACGACCAATAAATAGCTCGTCTAGATCGTTAAGACTTGACAGTTTCAATCATATTTCTTTACAGTCAATTACTCTATAGAAGACGCTCGCTCCGCGTTTAGCCTCTACATAATAGTGGTAAAGAAATAAAAGAACAATGTAGGATATTACATAATTCTTTGTAGGTATGCAGTCGTCGTTATGGTTTACAAGATTTATTCAATGCGAGCCAAAAATGTGTCTGACCATCCCCACCCTCCAGTTGGATCCACAGCTCGGCTCCACATGTGGATCCGCGGATACCTTTATCTCCTCTTAAATCCACCGATGGATCCATGGATGCTTCTATTTCCTCTTAAATCCACCGATGGATCCATGAATGCTTCTATTTCCTCTTAAATCCACCAGTGAATTCATGGATATTTCTTGTTCCACATGATCCACACGTGGAGCCGAGCTGTGGATCCAAGTGGAGGGAGGGTGACCAGGAGGGTCTATTCCTACGCGTGAGATGAGATTTTATCTTGGTCACGCTCACACCTATGACGTTTCAAACGAGAGCAACAAGGACGAAAAAAGGTAAGATTAAAATCTCAGATCTCCGAATAGGGCCATAGCAAGTGGCTAGAAGTATGCCGCTGGTCAGACAGGAAAGTCTTAGGACACAGACGGAGAGGAGACATGTCACCCGAGAACGTCGCGTCCGCGCCCCGCCTTCTCTGTGTGTGTTGTTAGCGTAAGCATCTATACATTTTGTATGAAAGTACATTAAGTTTTTTTGTTCTTTATAAAAATGGATAGTGAAATGAAATGTCAGAAATCAGAAAATGTTTCAATCCACAATTAACGTATATTATTTATCGTTATTGTTGGCAACAACGGAGTAAAAGCGATAATACTGGTTCTTCTTCGGATGCCACATTGCAACTGGCTCCTGCGACTAGAGAGCCAACGACGGCTGCGATTGACATTGTAAACCATCACTGCAAACGGCGGCAGTTGTCAATGCGTCGACGGCAGTCGCCGACAAGTGTCGAAGGCAGTCGCCGACAAGTGTCGACGGCAGTCGCCGACAAGTGTCAACGGCAGTCGCCGACAAGTGACGACGGCTGTAGTCGTTGGCAAAGTGCCACACGCAGCTTCGTAAGCAGCTTTGTCTGACTGACAACTAGAATCGGCTTCAATATTACACTTAAAATAAGATCCAAGTGTCAAAATTAAACCGATTCCGTTGACCAGTTAGGTACTTGTGCAATGGATGGCTGAACGAAGATCGATTCACGTTGTAATCTATTATCATCAGCTGATCAGCTGCACTTGCCGCGGCAAGTGACTTGCGATGCCTCGCCGCCGATTAGACGCCGACCGTATGTTTATAAACAGATGTGCAAATGGGCATGTCTATTTATTTATGCAAGTTATAATAATATTTTACACAATTTTAATAATGTCCCACGGGTATTGTTAGCGGCTGAACATTTCTACTCGAGTTTCGTGTGAAAGCGCTGTTTTGTTTAGCAATGTGGCGATATGGGACGAAGGACAAGCAAGATAGATTTCAAAATAGTAATTCCAAAAACTGCAAAAAAATTGCATGATGTGTTATTTGACGGTTGCATATGAAAGGCCGAAGTTTCATAGTCCAAATTAGTACAAACAAACACCGAAATTTAATTACGAATGGCTACTGGAAAGTCCTACTTTAAAAAAAATCTTATTGACTATAGGCCTAATGGACGATTGGACTATAGCTTTTAACTTTAATTATGATATAACCTATTTAACTGGTAGGTATACTTTTGATGATTACATCAAAGAGAGTGAGTGACTAACATAAAAAGTGTAGCTAGGTTAGCCGAGCGAGCGAAGCAAGCGTGCAGTGGCACCAGCCGGCGCGGTCTAAAGAAAGAGTGATTGACATAAAAACTGTGGCTTTTATACCTTTGATGATTTTGTTAAACGTTGGTATTTTTAACAGATATAGATATTTTGTCTTTACCTACTAGAAAAAGTACATCACCTCGCGTTTTTTTTTTATTTCCTTTTTTTCGACGTGAAATAACGGCTGCACTAAAATTTCTTATCAAAAACACTTGAGAACATGTTGATGTACCTATTAGTCTGAAACCTTACTATGTATTACGACGGGGGAGAGGAATATGATAAGTCGCTAAAACCATCACGTAATTAATGGACAACCCCTAATATCCTTAAAAGACCAACATGGTTGTCTTAAACAGAATCTTTAATTTTATCAACATTTTCACCCAATATCTAGTACCTATTATATTAAAAGGATTAAAGCCTAATCAGCAAAGCATAGAACATATTTTATCATGATTATCAAATGTATTAATTACAGCTTTGAATCGAAGTATTTTTAAATAAATATTTAATTTTGTTCCACTTTCAACTTTACATTTTTCAAATTGAAAAGTTGGAAGGAATCACAGAAAATTGTAGAGGGCAGCATTACTACTAGATTTTTAGGGTTCATTGGGTAAACAAATGCATGCAATTAAGGTCCAGGATATGTCCTATGGATAATATCTATTCTGTTTATGATTTATGTAACGGGAATTACTCAGGTACGATTTAGTCGATTATTCCGACTATAGTTTTAACCGTATTTCTATAGTTGGAACAATCGACTAAATCGTACCTGAGTAATTCCCGTTAGTAATACAATTTAGTCGATTATTCCGACTATAGAATATGGTTGAAACTATAGTCGGAATAATTGACTAAATCGTCCGTGAGTAATTTCCATTTCATAAATGATAATGTGTGAAAACCACGTCAGTTTCCATAATAAAATCTATTCTGTTCTATGACAGAAAAGCAGGCTAAAGAAGTGAAGGAATGGTGCCCAATAAAGCTATGAAAAGAGAAGTAAAGGTAGACAGACAACATTTACCTAGTCACATGATTCTATGCATTTTTGTAGTTCTACATGAAAATAATATTAAATGCAACTTTTACAAAAGTATGTCAATAAAGGCTATTAATTATGTAGCAATGTCAGCTGCTGCAGTACATTGAAAAATGCTGAATGAAAACATCTCATTTTTGTAATCTGTTCTAGTATTTCAGCTACAGCAATTACTTTAATAGATTAGTGTAGGACAGGGAGCATCGATGCAAGAGAGAGGAGTCATATAACTTGCAGTGGGTTGTTACAAACTTATCATGATGATAATAAAATATTTGGAAAACTATTAAACTACATTTTCATTCTGGGGTGGTGTACACATTAGAGAAATAGTTCCTTTTCAACCTTGAGAGTTGCAGCCATTTCCAAATCATGAGTTAAAAATTCAGCAGCCCTAAATATCACAACACTAAAATATGGAATCATCAATTATTTTTGTAACTTAAGCAATAAATGTGGGTGTCACCCGCACCATGCTACAGTCAATAGAGCATAGCAAAACTTATTTTAAAAAACAGCCGACTTTAAGTAGGTAACTTCAGATACACACAACTATTATAAAGTAACAAATGACTAGTATGTGTAAAGCGGTTACCTTCGAGCTAAATGCAACCTCTCCTGCGTTGTCAGATGCTCCACCTGAGCCATCTCCGAGACCAAATCCGAATGCTCCATTGTTGTTTATGCTGTAAACAAAATTATGGGTTTTTACTATGATGTTTGTGAGTAACATGGAAAAATGTAAAACCTTGTTTTGCTTAGAACTTTTGTACGTTTTAATGTTTTTTTGTAGTTCATTTTGATGGGATATGATATTATGTTTTCTAATATCTGAGATACTTTAATATATTTGTTCAAAAAATGTAATAGGTGTCCAATTAAAATAATTTTATCAAAGTCATTGATGATCAAGTGAATTTGTCCCAACTATGTAGTTTAATTTTAGCAATTTAGGTATAAATGTCTCAACTTTAAATAGGGACATTTGCTTATCATAGGGACACCTTTATATAGAGGTTTCTCTTTTATTAGCATTTGCTAGGCTGTTATTACTGAAGTCGAAGGGAGTGTTTATCAGAAGCTTAAAACAACATTGGTGAACTGGTTACTATTTTGTTTGAACTTTGCTGCCATGGGTTACAAGTTTTGGCAACTTTAGAATGTTAGCAGGTAGGTTTATGTACCTACCTACTTGTATATTCATATAACCTGATATCACACATGTAAAGATAAGATTATTTAATTGTCACCTCAGAATTTAGCTTCTTTTATAGGTAGGTGCCAAATTATCTTAGTAATAGTAAATACATATTTGTATATACACCGTCTGATTGTTTACTAAACATCCAAAGAGTGGTAAGAATTAAAACTAAAGTGGCAATTTAGAAAGGAAAGCAACAACCGTACCAATCACCTTTACGGGTCAACAAGATATCGTAGCACATCTAACAAGAGAAACTATCCAACAAATATATTTATTTTGAAATGTTTTTCACGCCACTTACCGCTGTTCTAGTTTATTACAAAGCAAAAGTATGTTTCATTCTTGTGTTGATACATTTGCCACACATGATAGACACATTGAGAAAATATTAAACATCACAACCATCTGGGCACAATAAACGAATTCATTTACAACGTTCTTGTATGGACCTACAATACGGCACAGTTATATTTCATTTTCCGTGAGTTTTCGTGAAAATTGGAAACGAAGTAAAAATCACAAGACGAGCAGCGACGAGACGAGCAAGCAATTTTTTTTTTTAAATATACACACCTCATTTGACACTACGCTCGCTCGTACGTCAACAACCACAAACAAATAGTTATGGCTAGTAACTAATGTTGCCATATAATCAGCTAGCTCTCCCCAAAATCTAAATTGTTTTAGTGGCATGTGCCTCCAACTGCCGAAACCGAATTACTAAAATGTTATAACAGCAATGCCAAATTACTCACAAAATTAAAGTAGTGTGCAGTTTAAAGGTACCATGCCGCGTGCCTGACCGCAGACAGCAGCAGCAGACGACGACTGTACCATACTATTGCTGCGAAGGCTCTATTTTGGAATAGGGCCTTTGCGGCAATAGTAGTAAAATCTCACGCGTTGGCGCGTGAGATTTTATCTTGATCACTCTCACTCTTAGGACTTTTCAAACGAAAGAGACAATACCATGAAAATATCTTGACTTGGAAGAATAGGGCTTCTCGTACGGGATTACATTACAAAATGAGTTTTATGCTTTTATGCGTCATTTTTTTTGTATCCAAACTTTTGTTTATTTTGTTGGTAATTTATTTATAGGTATTATTGCTTGTTATCGAGTACAGAAGACCAATATTTTTTTTACTAAACAATGAACCGCAAGTAATAAAACAATTTTGACAAAACTTGAAAAGGTTTACAAAATATTTGTGCAGAATAATCTTCAATCAAGTACACACAAAATACACGTCATAACATGAAATTAAACTCCAAAAATATCGGGACAATGTTTAGAAATTGGCAACATTTTAGTACTCAACTTTGACAGTGATTGCGTCGTTTTAATTTTTTTTACTACTTTGGTAAAAGTGGGCTAGGCTACAATTTTTGTACAATTTTATGTTCCTTAAATAGTTTAAGAGTCCGGCGACCTAACTAACTTCGACCTAGGCGACCTAGACTAACTTCGCATAGGCTTAAGGTTTTCCATAGCCATTTCGTCTAGAAGAAGAAGACGAGCGAAGAGAGCGGGTAATGATACTGACGAGCCTCTAAATTTACCTACAGAGTGCAATTTCAATTTTTTTTATGACTTGCACTTTTGTAATCATTCTTAGGTAACTAAGAATTTCCCTTTTATTATGGATTCATTTAACAGCTAATGATGTAGACAACCTCCCTATGTAATGGAATTTTTGATTTGCTTTGTCTACCTATTGAATAAATCAGTCAAAAGTGACCCCTTAAAAATGCGGATATTTTTCATAGCTCTATTTTCGCTTCAGAACGTTTAAAAAAAAAACCAAGAACATAGGGGCGGAGATATTGTTAATTTAATTGTACATGCTAAATTTCATCATAATCTGACAAACGGTTTTCAAGAAATTTGAGTAGCGCGTTTGTATGGAAATTTCAGACCGTCGGCGTCGCGGCCCTCATATGAATACTTCACTGTTGTTACGGTTCGAATAATGACGTTGTCGTAATTAATTATCATGACGAACTTAAATATAGGCCGATTGGTGGCTGTGAAGTTAGGCGCGAAACGTTACGCGAAAGCGAAGGTATGCGAAGGGGTCAGAGTCTCACTTGCGGCGCACTTCCCCGCCGCCATTCAGTTGGAATCATTCTATACCTACAAAATTTCCATAGCAGCAATAGGGTCTCCCTCCCTTCCCTACAGTTTTCCCGGTCTGGATTACAGTACAATCCTCCAGTCTCTCCTATGGCAGGAGGACTTAATAACATAAAAGTAGATCCTTACATCAATTCATTTAATAGATAATTAATTTTAGATAAGTAGGTAGGTACCTCAACTACTTACTTTTAGTTTTACAGGAAAGAAAAACTTAAAAAAAAACCCATGAAATGATTTTTAAATTTTTTATTTTAACTTGAATTACTTAACACTTGAGTTTGACTTGTTCCGTACAAATAAACACAAAACAAAAATGTTGGATATTGATACAAAATACTCTTTTACAGATTTCTATTAAAACGTAGTTATGAACGTTGTATTTATTAAATTATCTATCTTTCTAAACTAGGCACTATCATGTTGTAGGTAGGTATTACAATTGACGAATATTCTTACAACAAGCAAGCTTGCTTTTAATTATATGTAAATAACATTCTTCAACTAATTCCATTTAAATTCGCTAAAAAGCCAGCTCTTCGACGGTTTTGTTTGTTTCCTACTTAGTATATTTTATTATTAAAGAAATGTTTACTTTTTCAGACCTTATATCAAAATGTAGGTATGAGTGGGTACGTATAAGCTTTATATAAATACAAAACAGTAAATGTCGGGTCAGCACTACTCGTATTTACTAGGTACTAATTTAAATTAAAACGGACAAAAGAAGGCTAAACCACAGTAACTGTTGTAACTTGGTAATCTGTGTTTACAGAATGCATATGCTGCAAGATAATAAAAACAGAAATAGAAACCATGGATTTTTAAATTGTTTATTACGGCTATTTGCTACCGTAATACCAGCAGGAGTTAATTAAAAATTTACTTACTTATCACCAAGTTAATATTATTAGGTTCATAATTATTTAAGTAAGTAAAAAGCAAATTGTTACGCGGACCTACAAATTCCTTATAAGATTTATTAGGTATTTGCTGTAACTGAATAACATGCAACTCAAGCATAAAGTTTTTCTTCGTGTTAAAAATCATAGGTAGGTATAGCAATACAATAATTAACTATATTTTTTGTCTACACTACACTATTATTGTACTATTAATGATTCACAAAACTGAGGACTATTTTCATTTATTCTACTTCATCACAATATTATAATTGTTTTTCAGCAACAGTTCAACCATTAAAGGTAATTTATCTTGTAATTCCTAAGTTTCCTAACTGACGACGTCATAATTGCCAATGACATTAATTAACTAACTACAAAAATAATTCCAATACCATAGTTCAAACTCGAAAAACTAGACAAGCGAATTTAGGAAATCTTATCACATCTAAATATTTCTTATTAAGTATTCTACAAAATTAACGTATGTATTGTCATTGGCAAGAAGTGCCATCGTTATAAAAACCGACTTTGTTTTTTCATGTCGATGGCCATCGTCCAAATCTTTAGGCTTCGTCCTGATTAAGCAAACTGTAACCGGCTGATTGCCTCCAGTTAGCCATTTGTGTCTGTACCGTGTCCGTACTGGACGCAGTTTGCGGAGTGTCGTTTGCTGACTCTTTCAGTGAGCGGCCGATTCGCATTTTGTTTGTTCGGTTCACCGCTTCCTCAACATTGAGTGTGCCTGATTTCCAACTTAGAGTCAGTCGGCGGCCAGTCAGCCGCTCATAGTTTGCTTAGTCAGGACGAAGCTTAAGCCTATAGGTCCAACAAATGTTTATCATCTACCTAGTTCAATACAGAATGTTTTGCTATTTACCATTTGCGATTGCAGTCATAGATTTAATTAAGACCTAAGCTCTACAAAAACGTATTCAATCAATAAATCTTGCGTAAACGTCATTTTCAATTACTTATATTTTAATTAATTCAAACGCATTTTATTTACATTCAGCCGTTACACTTTTAATTACCTAGCAATTGCTATTTATACAGGAAAAGTATAGGTACACATTTACACACGCTTTTCATTTACAAACATACAAAAATACACTCAATTTGCTAAGTAGTTTTGAAAAGTATGGTCTTTACGAGTATAAACTTCATATTTAAATAGGTACTCATATTTGGCTATTTAAAATCGCTGTAAAATACTTATTAAAAAAAAAATTAAGGTCAATCACTTCACAAGTAGGTAGCACATTACTCTACCTCAGCTCCACATCAAAAAGTTACTGCTACGCAGTCAAGGGCAGCATGTCTTTGGGCTAACTGTGATTAATTTGCTATGATACTCGTAGCTTACTTAATTTACTTAATCTTATTTACAAGATGAACAAGATCTAAGTACCAAACAGCTAAGTTGTAGCTCCTTTAGTTGAGTATAGGAGTTGCACAGAATAAAGCTTATGTTATACGATATTAGACTTATGGAGTCTGCTGTGCGTTTCATGATTCTATGTTAACGGTTCATTTAACAACTACAAAATGCTTATCTAATGCACTTTCACTAAGTATACCTACAACAATTTTAATATTTTAATTTCATTATTATTAGGATTAGTAAGTACATAAATTCAGAATCAAATAACGTTTACGGAGAACACGAGTATTTCACAATATTTTTTTAACAATAGAATTACTAAAATAGTATTTTCTGATTAGTTATTTTGATGAGTATTTTGTTTTAAAAAAATAGTGCCAAATTAATTCCCAACTACAAAACTTTGGTTCATATTGGCATTGACGACAGAAATCATGGAATCACGCGTTTCTCCACACATTTCTATATTCACAGAATGTATTTCCCAAATCCACAAAATGAGTAACAGGATTTGTCAAAAAGGTTTTTCTCATCGAGTAACACTCAGTGTAAGCATCTACCCCATAACCTAAACACAATAGTCACAGCACTGATCAGAGTGTAGGTACTTTTTATAAAACGATGATTCTCTTTAGTTACGAGAACATGCGTTCGATTTTACTCTAGAGTCCTGTATTTGAGGAGTGGCAACCGGTCGTGGTCGCCACGTCGCGGCTCTCAGGTGTTCTCATCCGAGGAATCCTCTGAGGATGAGCTGGTGAGGAGAGTGGAGGCCATGGTGAGCTGTCTGATGAAAGGCTCGCGCGGGAGGCTCTGCTGGCCCAGCGGCAGGCGCCGCACGCCCATCCGCTCGCTCTCCGGCAGTGACTTGCAGCATTTCTCTTCGGTTATCGCGTCACGGGATAACGACCTTCAACGAAATATTATTTGAATATTGAATTTGAAATTTGAAATGATGATGAACTATGTAACATAAAACCATTAGAAGTACGTTTAACTCCAGTTTGCTCTGGTCACATGTTTGCAAGTCCAAAATGAAAGAAAAGATCAGAAGCAGGAACGCGAACATGAGAGTTTTACTTATTTGTAACATAACATATCGTCAGGCCTTTCCCCCGAGAAGGCTAGGAGACGTGTAATTCAACACCCACACTTCGCCGGACGACTCGATGAGAGTTTTATTCCAGTGTGAGTTTTTTTTAGTACAAATGACATCAACGCGCTTTTTAAAATATGTTTACACTTCGAAGTACTTTGGGTCAATGTTGTAAATGTAAATAGCCTGTGATCATAGTAAATGATAATTTCAAAATACATATTTTGAATGAATTCCACAACCAATCTGTAGGTATATCCAGGACTACATTTTATTCGCAAAAATAGTCTTTTAACTTACTCGTACAACTTTAAAAAACTGTCGCAAATCCGTGGATGGACCACGGATTTCACACCTCACAAATATAATTTAAAAAAAAGCACTAGTACAAAGTGAACTTACCCAGTAAGCTCCAACATCGATCCCCTCCGGCACTGCCCACGATGTGGTCCCTGCATGATGCTGGCCGGCCGGCTCGACGCCCCCAAAGGATCCGAGTGCGACACATCTTCCATCAGCAGCACAGACGGCCCTCCGAGGCTGGTACTCCTCTTGGAGAGCAGAGGAGCAGCCCTCCCCGGGCCCTCCCTCGCTGACTCCGCTTTAGGATCCTTCGCACCCTCAGAGTCTGACCCCATATCCACCACTCCACCTTGCGTGGAACTAGAGCTCTCTCTTCGGAAGAGACCTATGATAGATTTCGGATGTTTTGGCTTCTCTATACCACCTATAGGATGGCGATAGATGGCGCGTTTGCAATGGAAGCGGAGAGGGAAAGAGAAAAAAACAAATCAGAAACGTCACTTCTAAAAGTTCTATGTTAGTAAAAGTGCAGGATTGTATACACCGTGTACCTTTAAACGACAGACATATTTTAGGATATCATTGTACTTACTCATAATAATGCCTAACTTTTACTATGAGACCAAATCTGGAATCGCAGAAAAAATCAGCTGTCCCATACATTTCGTCGACGATCAATGTACTTTTTGTCTGGAACAGCTTTTTTCCTCGCGATTGCAGGGTTGGCTCCATAGAAAAAGTTGATCATATTTGAATAAGTAAATAGCAGAAAATGTCCGTCGTTTAAAGATACACCCTAAATAGATACTTATATTTAGATATTGGAATTAAAGCTATGGATGGGAGTCTAGACTAGTGATAACTAAAACTGGACTGTTCTACAGAGGTAAAAATGCAAGAAACAGTGATCTATAACGCAAGTAGCTAATTTTTGTTGCTGTTTACGTACAAACATTATTATCTACTTAGCTTTAGGGCCCTACAAATATTCCAAGTTCTTCAAATTAGCAGACTATAGGCTTGTGTCGTGTAGAGCGTTGCAGCATCTATCTAATTGCATTTTCAACTTCACGCATGTGCATTAAGAAATATGTAGGATCGGTGTTCAACTATCAAAATAGAATTACGGAATCAAAAACTTTGTTAGCGACAAAGCTGTGAAGCTAATGATCTTAGAATAGATATATAGATATATTCTAAGATCATTAGCTTCATATTTCTTAGCAAACTTTTGCAACGGTAGGTAAACTGCTCTGAAAAAGGGTGCTCTTTAATCGAATGTGACAAATCTTTAAAACAACTGTAGAACAAAATAATTTTATCTGTTTTTAATAATTACTACTTACTTAATAGTAGGTAACTGTTGTGTTACCTACCTACTGAAATAAGTCCTAAACTTGCAGTACAAAAGACATCAACGCTCACTTACACATTTACGAGTATGTCAAAGTATTTGCGTTACGCAACTTTTACAAACTCAACTGGTTTTAACAATCTTACGTCTTACCGAGGAAAGTGGCCGAAGGTGAGCTATAGGCCAGATACTCCTTGTTAGAGGCCCAGGCAGGGAACTCAGACTGCTTCAGGGCTCCAGAACCCTCTGCTTCCTCACGTTTCCATGGCAACATGGTCTCTGTAGCCGTTGGCGTGGCTATCTGGGCTTGCTCTACTACTGTCATGTAGCCGTCTGAAAGATAACCTTGATACATACCAGTGTTTACAATACATATATTACCTACATATATAAGTACCATGTCTTTCGTTATTAACATGCTCGGTCGAGCGGCCGCGTATATTGGGCTTCGTACCAGACTGTTTTTGATAGAAACTCAGTTACAATAAAAATAAAAGTTAATACGGAAAACCTCACCACTACTTTGTAGGAGTGTTTTGTGAACTAGCCGAGATGATTTATTTAGCTTTTCGACTATGTTTTAAATTTTAGAGGATGTTCACTTACCATTATCATCTGACATTCTCCTCTCATCCTCTTCCAATATATCTTCATTAGGGACTAAAATTCAAAATAGATACTATTTAGATATTGGCCTTTAAACTAGTAATAATAACTTCAATTTTCCATGCTGCTAAAACTCATGGGTCGGGATTTTTAAAAATGTTTCAGTTCATGAATGATCTACCATTTCATTTAATAAAAACTGATTTTTAATAAAATACACAGATATGCATAAATAGCAATGTCTGAACCTAATGTTTTTGATGATAAGCTATATAATTGATAAATAATTATGTTTACTTACATTATTATTTTAGTATTAGATGCCACTAAATATCAGTAAATTATTTTTTTAAGCAACGATACTCTAATGTTAATTAAATTTGGTGCTAATTTAGGGAGAGTGAACACACATACTTAACTAATGATTAAAATACGCAAGAAACTCATGCTATAGTTAAAAGTGCATTAGATTAAATGGCTCAGAAAAATTTAAGAAATAACAAATTGGCAGCATTTAATATACAGCATGTTTGGTTAGATGACGGCAATATTCGAAGATATTATAATTTAAGCGTTCACGAGGTAAAAATCAAGTTTATACTATTTTTGTATTTTGAAATAAATAAATGACTTTTGTTTAAAACATAGTATTTACAATAAACAGCTGCGAAAACGTAAACTAGCTCAGTGAGTTTTATACTTGGTTGAATACTTCTCTCATCTCAATCAGAGTCAATCTCAGCTGATTGACTCTGTGAAACATTAAGGTACTAATTACTTATATATTGGAATTTAGAATCGTTTACTAAAATACCCTAAAAGTATATCACCACCATCTAATTGAACATCCTGTACAAGTTCCAGTAAATCAACAGTAAAAAACTTTTTTCAAATTATATTAGCGGCACAAACACAAAAACGCGTAAGAATTTTCTAAATACCACCCTTAAAACGTCAGTGAGTGTAGAAGCACCCTAACAACGCCAATGATACAGATCTACGTATTAAAACAAAATGTGGTTGCATGGATGACTAATATTTCTACATACAGTTTTCTTTTTACATTGACTAATGTGAGTAAAGCAAATTTTAGTGTACTTTGAAAATTACATAACGAATACAATCTCTACGTAGTGAAATATACTCGACAGGGTTAATGCCAGAAAGGGCTTAGGCACTAATCATTAAAAAAATATAGGTCCTAAAGAGACATTTTGGTTCAAGTACATTTTATGAAAACCTTGAAAATATAAGCCATATTTGAACTATTTTTATTTTAAAAAAAATATTTCTAATAACCAAATAGGTAAGCAATAACCGCCATACCTGTTAGCTTGTAAAACTTTTTGCAGACAAGATAACGGTATTACCATTAACACCTCGTATAAAAGAAACACGTTTAATCACGGATTAATACAAACTGTTTTAGAAGTACTGGTCATCGGATGCAAATGATATCTAAGTGTGATCGAGACAGACGTTCCAGTAAACACATACCGAAGTTATACGTGGATCTGTCCCTTCTCCACGGTAACGACTTCTCAACAGCTGTCGGGAGGATCTCCTCCGGCGTTTTAGCGTATTGCTTTACGATTCTCGCCTTCAGAGGGTTGAACCCAGGCAGATTTGCCAGCTGATTCAGAAGCGAACTACTATTCTCTTTATGCGAGGAGGTCGGACTGACTTCTTTGTATCCAGCTGATAAAGCATCGCCAGTCGAGAGTATTGATAGTTGGTGCCGTGAAGATTGCAAGAAGGGAAGAAAACGACGATCAAATAAATGGTAGTTAACAAGCGTAGATGAGGAGCTGGGGTTAACGGACTTTGGGCTAGCGGATTCGGCAAGTTAAACTTTTAAAGGATCAAAGAAATTGCAAACGTTTAAGAGCAAAGTTCAGCGTCGAGTTTTGACAAAACTTTGTACCATTAGACAATAAAAAATAAAACTAAATGGTCTTAAAAACAAAGGTTTTACTGATGTTGTGTTGAACAAACACTTTCAACTTCTGGTCGTACAAAATTGTGCCAAAATCAGGCGCTAAGTTGCCCCCTTAACAGAATCATATTTTTATGCAGCTGAGTTTCTTTTTTTTGTTAATTAGTAAACAATACTTTAAAGAGAAAGTTAAGGTAAATAAAAACACTGAGAAACTTTTCACATGCCACCACATATACGTTATAGCTCATTCTCACAGTAGGTAGCCATGTCAGGAGGAACGCTTCCGGATCCAGCAAATAATATCATAATATGTACCAATTTTCAAATAAATCCCCGTCTTTTTGGTTAATTTTGATTAACAGCTCAGAATAGGTTAGTGTGCAGAGTGAAGTACGTTAGTAAACAACAGCAAATGTGCCGTTTGGATTTGAATTTTCTGTTTTTATTGAACTTGGGTACTTTAAAAGGTACT
This sequence comes from Peribatodes rhomboidaria, assembly GCA_911728515.1. Taxonomy (NCBI): domain Eukaryota; kingdom Metazoa; phylum Arthropoda; class Insecta; order Lepidoptera; family Geometridae; genus Peribatodes; species Peribatodes rhomboidaria. The sequence continues at coordinate 11,052,624 of OU452179.1, read as the reverse complement.
ACAATGAAAGTCGTGAAAAAATCTAAACGTTAGCGCCGTTTTCCAGCACTTCAACTGTTTTGGGATAATTAGAACTCACGCTGATGTTTCGCTCGGAGAGTTTGTGGCTCGCCTAAACGTCACATGTAACGATTAAATATTTTTGTTCCCTGCACTGGGCATTACTTGAAAACGAATAGGAATCACGTTCCGCTTCCCTTACGCATTTTTTACTTGAGTTATATTGTTCATTTTCTCCAAAGTCAACTTCGCGAACTAGGCCAGTTTCTATAAGAGCATAGTCTTACATGTTAACGCCTGGCGTAAACGTCACATGTAACCATTAAATATTTTTGTTCCCTGCACTGGGCATTACTTGAAAACGAATAGGAATCACGTTCCGCTTCCCTTACGCATTTTTTACTTGAGTTATATTGTTCATTTTCTCCAAAGTCAACTTCGCGAACTAGGCCAGTTTCTATAAGAGCATAGTCTTAGATCGCTGACCAGACAAGTACTAGAGTAGTCTAACTACATTTTCTTGGCAAATAATCATATAGAAGGAATTAGAATGATTAAATATATTCATCATAAATAGGCTTTCGAACCTTGCAGATGATTTTGAAGTTCTATCTGGATATGCTTACACATCACAGTAAAAGATGAACTTCTACATCAGTCAGTTTAAGCAATAGATTAGTGGACGTTATAGTGTAGCCATTTTTCTTTTTTATTGAATCCAAATCCAAACGTATAGGTCACACAGGGTGTCATGCAGAATACCTACGCGGGGATTTTGCAGTGAATGTTATACCGCCGTCTTCGCCGTCACGACGAGGCGCCCTGTCATCACTGTCCTCCAGAAGCACCTCATCTATGTAATCTGTGGAATCGACACCAAACTCTACAACCATGGAATAAGTCACAATTTAAAATTTGCATGATGCTACGACATAAGACTTTATTAAGCATATCTATTTTGTATTTCATCTACTCATCTAAATACACCAAATAATTGTGTGAGAAGTTAGATCTTAAAGGCGATCAAACTTAAATGCATGTGTGCTAATTATGTTGTATTATACACATTCAATGCCAAGTCGATTTTCTAGTGCAAAATAAAGCACTTGTGTGCGCAAACAAAACATAATAATGAAAAGAGAATGTTCATAAATAAATAAAGTTTGAAATAAATACACGAACCCACACGTGCATGCGATCAACACTCGTGATATTAGTAAAGGAAATAAATAAGTACCTAATCTAGAATACTTTATTTTACCGTGCGTGAACTGTTTGGCCGAACCATTTTGCTGGAATTCGGGGAAGGTGACATGATTTTTGCCATCCTGGAAAGATATAAAGCAGAGTTAGGGATACATCCTAAGTATATTTCTTCAAAATAATTATCTAAGTCAGTGTTATCCAAAATAATTGTTTAGGCCAATGTTGTATGTAAATGTTTAGGCCTCGAAGGACCAAAAGGTCCTTCAAGCTCTAAAAGTCTAACCAAGAAAAAGAACCAATTTAAGCAAACAGTTTCTCACCTGCTTCCCACGTTTACTGCGCTTGTGATGGTGCTTCCTATCGCCGACTCGCCTACGAATATTCATGTGAGTCTTGTAGTTGACCTGGATGCCCAAATCGCGCTCGTTCACCGCGTGCCGACTGTAGCTCAGCCTCCGGTGCTGCAATTCGTAACACTTCGGGAATATCAGTTCTAACATACTGTTACACAAGGTGTAAACTTGATCAGCAACCGACAGAAGCGGTGGAGGAGCAAGCCTTACCCTCGAAACAGGTGCAAACATCAACCATAGTCAACATAGTCTTCTAGATTATTAAACATAAAATGTAAGGAAAATATTTAATTGCACAAATACAATTGTTTTATTAGTATTTTAATAAATAATAAAAATATTTTACGTGAAATGTTCTGTTAAAGAAAATCATCTGAAATACTTACACCATATAAAAAGAGGCAATATTCATGACAAGGCCAAAACACAGAAGGATAAAATTGAAAAGTTGAAGTAACTTTGTATAAAAGAGTAATGTTTTTCAAAGCGGGTAAAGACAGAAAAACAAATATCTTCATGATTTAAATTAAAGGGCGTAGACGGGCCATAGTTTTACTGCAATACTGGCCCGGACATATTGCGACAATATTTTGAGTGTGGCTCGGCCATATATGTGTTGTCTAGTATGGCTGGTGATGGCCGGGCTATAATCGGCAATATTGCCAGTATTGCCGGGCCAGTATTGCAGCAAAAGTATGCCTTATCTAGGAGCACCCTAAGTATTTTGGCAAATAAAATACAAATATTGGAAAGTACATTACCAGTAATAGCAAATTTTTTTTATATGGAAAGTGTTTTTGTATGCAATTAAATAGCTACCTCAGTCAAACCAAAAACGACATTTAACACTGACAAGAGCTACAAGAAACTCCAGAAGAGATTAGTTCAAGGAATGCTTCAAGAGCTGGTGCAAGGTGATGCCAAGCTTTCGAATTCTGAAGTAACCTTACACACAATTTTTCTACCCATAAAAAAAAATAGTTGACGACAGAAACTTACGCGTCGGAAAGGCTTGCACAGCTCCTCAGCTAAGAGGTGATGTATTTTGGCATCAGTCAGGTCTTTTTTGGAAGGATTGTACTCCAACTCTTGCATGTCTATGTTCCACGTTGAAGAATCCAGTTGGCTGAAACTACTATAATTGAGAGGACCCAAAATACATAAATTTATGTTAACAATCATAATTAACAACAATTGAAAAAAGTGAGTGTAGCAAGCAAGCAAGCATGTCAGGATTAGTTGCAATCGCTTCCAAGCGTTCGCTTCAAGAATCGCTAATGCTCGAACGTCAGCTGCTTATTGGATGAAAGGACAATGGGAAAATTGGTCCAAAATAGAATACAAGTTTGCTCGCAGGGCGCATGGCGCATTCGGTAGATTATTTTTATGCATTAAAAAAGTATGACACCGGTAAAATTCAACGTACAGAAATCGATATTTATTTTATTTTTAAGAAAAGTTAAATAAGAAAATATTATCATAAATGTTAAGCAAGACCTCCATGGTGATGTCGCGAATCACGATGGCGTGACCAATCACTGACGTGATGAATCACTGCTCCACCATGCAGGTGGGTGCAATGGGTGGGTGGATGAATATTATGTAAATGGCTTCAATTTTTCGTAACTTTAACTTAAAACATAAAATACATTTGTAAAAAGTTACTAAAACATTCCTAACAAGGTTTAAACCACAACTACAACACAAAATATCTCCAAAACTGTGGGTTCGAATTCAGCGAAATTTATTTTGGAAAAACTTATAAACCTCACCTACAAATTGGCTATAGTGTCAAATCTGTGGGCGTTTGGACCGACACCCATATATTTTTGCCCATTGTCCTTTAAGCTAGCGTTTCTAGAAACAGAATCGCTTGGAAGCGATTGCAAGTTGTCTAGAGTCTTGGCCTAGTTTTAAGTTCTTTTATTTTTTCTTCAAATAGGTCAAGTCAAATACTTCAGTGCTTGGCGAGTGACAAACAGAGAGAGAGAGAGAGAGTGCGAGAGAGATAGATATAAAGATAGAGTAAGAGAGAAACACAACAACTAAAGAAGTAAGCCTGGATTGTACAAAGCATACATTTTATGTGTCTGTTGGTGTTTGAATTTGTTCTTCAAAACATTTAAGCTTATTAGGGATATTATTTGGTCAGCCAACATATCTACAAAGCATAAAGTGAAATTTATTTTTTCTGCAACTTACCTCCCATTGATATTATTACTCGTGTAGTTTTTGAATATAGCCGACATTGACTCAGCTCCTGAAATGTTTCCTATCGTTGATGCATTCCTTTGCATGTATTCTATGGCATCTTTCATTGCTAACTTTGAGTAGGTCTCCAAGATTTTCGGTTCTGCACCCTGAAGCATAGGCATAAGGTTTAACTTACACGAAAAGATGTGTCTTCAGATATTGTAAAATAGTGAAAAGTCGAATGTTGAGCTTACCTGATAGTTTCTAAGCAAGAACGGCCTTATGAAGCGGTTGTCAAATCTCTTGAATTTGTCTCTGATGTGGTGATTGCCATGTCTACCTAAAATATCTTCTACGCCTGCCATCAAATGGTCCATGCACTGAAAAAACAATGTGGAAAATATACAGTTACTAATATTTAATAGGAATGCTCGTCAAAATACTCAGGTAATAAATTTGTTAACTTAACAAATCAGTGAAACTTATTTTTACAAAATTTTTCGTAGAGTTAAAACAACATACAATTTAATTTACAAGAAAAATCTAGTTTTTTTTTTAAATATAAACTATCCTGCTCCCAATGTCATGTCATCAAACATGTGTCAGGGCTCTATGCTGTCTGTTTCTCATTGATGCCAGTTCTCACATTCGCTTCTTCTCGTACTTTCATGCTTCATGCTGTATCTTTCTGCTATCCATCACCATTCTCACTGATGTTGTCGGGGGTCCAACACTTCAATATTTATGTCTTTTATCTTTTAGGTTTTAGGGAGTCAGAGGGGTTTAGGGACTTTATTTATTTTCTTAAGATTAAGGACTTACTACTTATTATGTCGTTACTTATACTTATTATGGGTCTAGGTGTAAGTTGACCATATCTTTGTGTAGGTATGTTCCATGGCTACCCGACACAGGGGATCGGAATGCTAATGCTAAGAAGCTATGAGTGTGAAACGTTAAAATCGGGCTTTTAACTGCTAAATAATTCTCACCCTCTCATGAATCCTCTCATTCATGGTCGGCTTCCTTTTCTCAGCCGTCTTAACGTTGAGCATCTTCACCAGCGGCTTGATGGTGATGCCCTGGATGAACACCGTGAAGTAGATCACCGCTATGGTGGTCGTGACGAACATGGGCTGAAGTTTCACTATCGCCGGGTCTATAAGTAGCACCAATGCGAACGCTACTGCGCCTCGCAGACCTGCAAAATCAATTAATCACAGAGCTCAGCAAATAATGAGCAATTTAATGCTAAATTTATAAATACACATACATACACACACACTTACACACACACGCACACACACTCATCAAATCCATAAAAACCGATAAAAATCAAGCAAACAGTGGACAAATACTTCAATTCCTTACTAATAATGTTACTTGTTTATCTTTGTGCGTTACCATTTGCGTTACATAGTTATTGCGCTACATAATGAAATAATTATGGATATGGAAGAAAGAGACTAGATTTCGCGACACAGGTTCGCCAGTGCGAAATCTAGGGTACTCTAATCATATTGTCTCCTTTTACTTGAACCTTTATATTTAGATATACATTATACTTGTACTATGTGTATTAAATAAATAATAATAATAATAAATAGCAATGCTATATGTTAAATAGCAATACTAAATAGTCATTGACTAATATTTTAATTATTTTTAAACAATCAAGATAAGCCAACTTCATTCAATTAACAAAACAAACTTACATAAACATAAATAGCAAATTACAAAATAATAAACAGAGCTCAAGGCAGTTTCCGCGGGTAAAGTACCCAAAAGGCTATTAGAGGCATTGCTATTTAACTCTACCTCGTTAAATGGCAATGTTAATTCTCTGACCGTAAGCACCAGCTATTTGGTCGTCTTCCTATCAGCCGTTTTGACAGCTCATTGAAGAGCAACCATGCGCTTGGACCCCAAGGGCCCAAAGTTTCTACTCCAAAAGGCAGAAATATACGAGAAATAAATATTCAATAATTTTAATTACAATAATCAATCAACATTAACATTAATTATTTGCTGTTGTATGGCGGAGAGAAGCCTGTATTGCGTAAAATAGCTTTTAAATTAAATACATCCAGCGCCGCTTTTGTTTAAGATATTTGCTGGTCATTATTACACGAATTTTGTAAGTCATTTGAGCATTCATACTTCATCCCGCACTATAGTCGCGGAGATTTTAAAGGTAGAGCGAAACATGGCGGACAGTCTATCTAAAAAAACTTTGACGTTCATAAGTGTGTCTTTGATACCTAAATTGAATAAAAACATTTTGACTTTGACTTTTGACTTTGACAAGTGAAAATTTAGACGTCCACTTCACAAGTAATTATACGGGACGCAACTAGAATAATTTAATAACATATTCAAGGCTGAAGCAAGCATTTCGTGTCGTAAGTCCATTTAAAACAGGGAAAGCTCGTGAAAATACTTAAGCAAATAGTTTTTTCATGTATTGTTGACTGAAGGGCGACTTTTAGTACACCTAAAGCAATAATTACTGTACTTTCTGACCACTTTAATAGTCATGACGATGAGGCTTTTTGAAGGCCAAACCCTATCGCCTACATAACCTCTCAAACCTATACTGACTTTACGTGATATATTATTTTTGTGCCACGAACTCTATCTAAAATAATGCGAATTAATGTAATAATTAATTCAAAAATTAAATAAGTAATATTTTTTTTTAATATTATTTAATTTTTATTTCATAATTAACAATAATTAATTTAGTAATTTTAAGTATGCCAGCTTAAGTAATTTTATATTACAGAAAAAAGTATTACTTATCGTAACTTATAAACGGGTTCAATAGTAATAATGTCGGGCGAACTGAATGTGTGTGTAAAGACTGACACAAAGCAAGAATGTAAGTAAGTACATTCTTGCTTTGTGTCAGTTGAAAAACTGTTGCACGTTTTGAAACTGGGAATTAAACAAATATATAAGTGAACTTAATATGAGACTAGCGGCGCCCCACGGGGTTACCTGCGGTTAAAAAATAGTCCAGTAAAAATCCATGTGCTATTTCAGTTAATAATCTATTTCTGTGTCAAATTTCATCTTGATCTGTTCAGCCGTTCCGGCGTGATTGAGTATCAAACACCCATCCATCCATCCATCCAAACTTTTAAATTTATAATATTAGGTAGGTATATTAGGTTATAGGAAGAGATAAGAATTAGGATAGTAGGTTTATTAAATCCTATCCTACTTATATTATGAAGGTTTGTGTGTGTGTTTGTTAACTACTTCTTCACGCCCCTCCACGAATGGACGTAATGAAATTTTGATAAAATGGTATGGAGATAGCGTATATTATCGGTATAGGTATATACCCTGGATTTAACTCATAGGCTAATATTTAACCACGAGTTCAACAGCGGAGTGCAGCTAATCCTACTAATATTATAAACGAGAAAGTTTGTAAGAATGGATGGATGGATGTTTGTTACTCTTTCACGACAGAACGGCTGAATAGAACTGGATGAAATTTGGCACAGAGATAGATTATAGTCTAGAATAGCACGTAGGATACTTTTTAACCGCGGTTCAAACCGCGGGGTGCAGCTAATTTTTATTATAAAATAAAGCAAACAATAATGAAACTTTAAAACTCACCTCCGTACGACATGACGAACTTCTCCACCCTGTTAAGTTTATGTAAACGGAACTTATTGGCAACCGCGCTAAATATGTACACTCCTGGAACAAGCACACATTACATGTTAACACGGTACATGTTTGGATTGGAATAACTATTGCTTATAACTATAGTGTAGTGTAGTATAAGTGGAACCACTTAAAATTTGTTCTAGCCCGCGTGTGAAAGCTTTTATGAGTCCGGCGACCACTTTAGACTAACTTCGCATTGGCTTAAGGTTTTCCATAGCCATTTCGTCTAGAAGAAGATGACGAGCGAAGAGAGCAAGTATAGATACTGACGAGCCTCTAAAGTTACCTACAGAGTGACAAAGTGCAATTTCATTTTTTTTATGACTTTTGCACTTCTCTAATCATTCCTAAATAACTAAGAATGTCCCTTGTATTATGGATTCATTTAAAAGCGAAAGATGTAGTCAACCTCCCTATGTAAAGGGATTTTTGATTTGCTTTGTCTATCTATTTAATAAATCAGTCAAAAGTGACCCCTTACAAATGCGGATATTTTTCATAGCTCTATTTTAGCTTGAGAATGTTTTTTAAAAAATCTAAGGACATAGGGGCGGAGATATTGTTAATTTAATTGTACATGCTAAATTTCATCATAATCTGACAAATAGTTTTCAAGAAATTGGGGAAGCGCGTTTGTATGGAAATTTCAGAGCGTCGCGCGACTCTTAAGGAGTACCTACCAACCAAAGAAGATAAAACAAAGCGAAAAACTCCTATGTTAATTAGTAAGTTTTAAAAAAGTGTTTTTATTATTGTTTTGTCCCCCTTCTACATTTAGGTAAGTTAGGTTAACTTGTCATAGATGATAAGTTTTGTGATGAACCAACAAAATTAAAACCAGTTGGATAGATAGATAATGCACGTAGGCAGCGAGTATGAAAGTACTATGAGTAAGGAAAACGAGAAAGGATCCTCGGCCGCTCATCATCGCCCTTATAATCCCAGAAAGTTACCAAGAAAGGAAAATAAAGACATTTACCCTATTTACGTATAACTTTGTTTTCTACTATGTTTTCAACTAACTTATAATTTGGTTCGGATGACACGTTAAATTGTAGGCCCCGCTTGTGTGTTTTATGACAACTATCGTCAAGCCATGTCAGAAGCCATCGGGCGGGCTAGAAACTCTGACATCAGCGCTAGCCACTCGGCCTATACGAACTTGCTTGCTTGCTTTTTACTTACCTATAATTCGAAATACAGAACAGAAGATGATCGTAAGCAGCACGAACCACGTGTTCCAAACGTGCTTGTTGTTCACCGTGGCCACCCCCAGGAACATGAAGATTATGGTCTCGGATGAGGAGGAGAGCATCTTCATGGTATACTTGATGGTGGTATGAGACTTGTGCGATATGTTCGCTTCCACGTAGTTCTTCATCGTGATGCCGCAGAAGGTGATGCTAGAGTAAAAATAGGTATTTTATTATTTAAGCCTTACATTTTGAGGGGCAAAAACATACGACAAATAATGTAACCTTGTAGTGGTAATTGATGGTACAATAATAGGGTAGGACTCTTTTGCAGAGTTCGCGCAGAATTTTATTCTTCATGCTGGAACTGAACTGTTATGGGCAAGCGTGATGTTTACTATCAGGCAAGCGACTTGCTCGTAGCGTCACTCAGTCTACTTAAAAAAACACCTACGACACTACAAATAAAACGACGACCCTTATACCACACACACATGCCTATACACCTAACATTAAACATTTTTTCAAAAAAAATCAATTCAGTTGGGGCTAAATTAATTTAAAAAAAACATCCAACTACATAGTCTAAAATCAACTTTATCTGCCTGCTTAAATCTTATCCAACAAAGTTTTATTGTTTTGTTGAGTAATCGCAACAGGACATTAGCAGAAAAGTAAAACTTTCTTCAGAAACACAAACCTTTTCACAAACAGATAATGCGGGTCGTTTGAATAGAAAACGAGTTTTCCGTGAATCAAGAAGTTTTTCTTCTGTATACCTTAACTTTTACACAGAAACTGCCAGCATTATAAAGTATAATGGATATGCATTTAATTTATGAGTTCTTAACACAGATTTATGACTAGATAATTAAAAGTCTGTGGTTTTATTTGTTTTTCGAAATGAGTGAACATTTATGAGTAAATACGTTTGTAGTTCCTTTGTTAATTCAGAAAACAAAACGATTAACGTTTACGTTTTAAGCGTTTCCAAAACTTTGCAATTAAATTTGTGAACAGATACTGTATACGAAGTATATTTACCTACTTATAATAAACTAGAGGCTATGTGAACTGAAGATATGGCAGCTGGTATCTGTCCGGCTGTCCTCCCCTAAGGGTCACTTGCGAAATTTGACTTTTAGAAGAAGACAGCCAGACATACTCTGGACATACGAAAGTATTCTTGCCGACGCTGACGCACAGACGCTTTGCTCGTTAAAGCTCGCTAATTCTTGTTTATTTACAAGTTTCTCTAACATAAACCCTATTTACGCCTTTTAGGTACTAATATTAATACCTAATACGCAATGATATGCGTATACATGTACGATATAAATGTGCATAGCATTCACCAACCAGCATATACAAGCTTGTTAGACCACCAAACATATTTCTAACCAATTAAGCACTAGCACAAAGTTAGAACGAGAGCTTATACAATATAGCTTTTTAATAGCTCGGGAAAGTTAAAAGTGAAACAGCAATTTTCTACCATTCTGTTGCAAACGCCGCCACGTCAAGAGGAAAATGTACGTTGCGGTTCTACAAAGTAATGGAAACCTAAGTAAAATATTTACATTCTCGCGGAAAAATGGAAAATCATTTTCTAATACGAGTTTCTAATGCGTGGGTATTACGAATTTCGTAAAAGAACTGTTTCATGTGTGTTCTTAACCTATTTGTACTAATTCTGTCTGCCAATTATTATATTAATACTTTTCATTCTCTAAACGGTTCTTTTTCGCTACAAACGTTTCAAAAAAAGAAACTCTTTTTTGACAGAGATAGTGTTTTTAGAGTGTATAGAGCTTCGAGCAACACGGGACTTTCGCCGTGGCGGAAGGTTTAGAGTCTACCAGATAATCGACGTTTGTCTAAAGTCCATAACTGTAATGACTTTCCTCCGCGCATAGACGAAGTAGTCAATGCAAACAGAACTGTTTTAACATAAGTACCTGAAATAGTGTCAGTCTCCGTTAACAATACAATACAATACATCTTTATTGCACACCAAAAATACAAAGTAAAACAAACATAAAGATAATATTAATAACATGGTCTTTATAAAAGTAGAGAATCAACATTTTGATTATGTAGATACCTACCTACCTACACCTGATTGTATGTCGTTGAGAAGCAAGTAGACAGGTAGATAGCTTATTATTTTACGTTTTACACCTTATCCGTACCTATATACCTACTCGTAAAGGCTATTAAGATTTAATGGCGTGAGTAAACACTCCAAAGATTATTCAATAGATATATAGCTACTATGGAACTGTTGCGAATTAATAGCTCCCTCCTGCTGTCGGCTCAGGGATTTAATAAACCTCACAGCTGCTTTCATTTCAAATTTTCGCTTGCTTCCTTCGTTTAGAATTTTGTTTGATCCTTTCATGGACAAGGCGTATTATTAAAATGTTTTATAATGTCTTTTCAAATACATTAAATGGAACAAGATGAGTTCTTGATTTTTATCTGCTTGAAATTTACTTTTGGACTGTTTACGTAGGTACTTGTCTTCTTTTGAGGTATTTAAGTACTTGGCTAAATATACACAAATTGCTTTTTTGACGCAGGTTGGTGGATGTTGACGATACGATGAAATAAAAAGGTAGCCAGAATACTGCGTACCTACTTAAGGAGAATCTACACATCAAAGTCGCCGGCAGCCGCAAACAATTTGTTACTTGTTAGATGCCTTGATGTCGGTTTTCAAATCTATACTATCAAGGAGTGGAACGCACTTCCTGCCTCGGTGTTCCCCAGCAAAAGATACAACTTGGGTCTCTTCAAGACAAGAGTGAATAGGCACCTCATAGGTATGCGTGCTCCATCTTAGACCGCATCGTCACTTTCCATCAGGTGTGTTGTGGTCAAACGTGGGCCCATTTAATCATAAAAAAATACTAATCTTATACAGAAGTAACATTCGTGAGTTTGTAAGTGAGTTGTTCGGGGGTAATCTCAGAAACTACTGAACAGGTTCTAAAAATTATTTCTCTACTATAAAGTTACATTATCCCTGAGTGCCATAGGCTATGAAATGAGAGCGAAGCCTCGGGCGAAAAGCTAGTTTGAAATGAAGCAGCAAATAATATTTCATGTCAAGTGTACAAATAAAAAAATGTCGGCGACTGCCGGCAACCTCAACGGTTCCGCTTCAGAATGAAGAAATGAGCCCAAAAAATTAACTGAAAATAATTTGTTCCAAAATTAAAATCTGTATTTACCTAAAAACCCCTTTAACAATAAAGGTTGTATAGCCACGCAATACTTAGACAGTGTTTTGTTTTTTTTTGGTCGAGTTCAAAAATGTAAAAGAAAAAGACAGAACACTGTCTAACTATTCCGAGGCCATATAACATTTACTGCTAAGTGGGATATTGTTTTACTCACGCGAGAATCCCGCTCATATGGAACATTTCAGCATTCAAATACGCCAGGTAAGCCATCACGAAGATGAAGATGGGTTCGATGACGCGGACCTCGTTGGTGAACCGCGTCACGAGGCCGGTGGCGAAGCCCCACACTACCCCGATGCAGGTGCCGCCCACCGCCACCACCAGGAACGAAGCCAGCCCGGCTAGGAAGTCCGTGTACACAAGGCTCGACGGACCCATTTCACTAGAAGAAAATATGGACTAGTTACCTACAGAAATAGGAAAGGACACTATACCTTTCACTGAACAGTCTTGATATTTCAAAACTGTTCATTGACTGCAAGAAATCTCTAATGTCGCGGCCACATTAACGAGAAACACCGATAATCATGGCGCTGATGCACGTTGAACGTTGGTGTAGCCACGACTTGTAGCGTTAATTTTACAACGGCATTAACATTTCCGTTTGACATCAATGAGCATTGACGTACACTGTTCAAGGGTGGTCACCACCAAATTTAACGCGTTAAAATTAACGCATTAATTATCGGAACAATTCACGTGATGATTAGCATTGGCGTTTCGCGTTAATGCGGCCGTGACATGATGTTTGCTACTTAACCTATACCTTTATATTCGTAGTAGGTAACGTTTAAATCTCTACTTACTATGATTATACATTTACATAACTTGTTTTGTACTGCGTCGGAAGGGTTGAAATCGGACAAAGGCGATAAGTACAATTGTACAAATACATTAATTAGAACATGAACAATCAAACGGATAGAATGGCAACGTTAGTTATCAAAGCAAAAATATTTTATCTGTAGACGATACGTCTCTATGACGGATAGAGATAACAATAAGCAAAAAAAAAACAAAAGTCGCGAAATGACCCAATTTTTATGCATCAAATTGTCCTTCGGTGTCTGATCGATCGATAAACAAAATGAGTCAAAAACGTTAATTCGAGGATTGGCACAGAATCAGGATGATTGACGTACATGAAGACATTTTTATGCCCAGCAGTGCGATTAAAATACTGATCATGAAGATAGCCTTATAAGTACAAATAAAAAACCGGCTAAGTGCGAATCGGACTCGCGCACGAAGGGCGGCGCATGGTAGGCATAGATAATAGTACGGACCATTATCTATAAAAACGGAAAAAAAATCATGTCTGTTGTATGGGAGCTCCCTTAAATATTTATTTTATTCTGTTTCGTAGTATTTGTTGTTATAACGGCAACAGAAATACATCATCTGTACAAAATTCAACTGTCTAACTATCACGGTTCATGAGATACAGCCTGGTGACAGACGGACAGACAAACAGACGGATGTACAGCGAAGTCTTAGTAATAGGTCCTGATTTACCCTTTGGCTACGGAACCGTAAAATGTACTTACGTATAAGCTTCAAACATATGATAGAGCACAACAGTGACGGCGTCATTGAGCAGCGACTCCCCAAACACGACGATGTACAACACTTCATCCACGTGGATCTCCTCGAAGACCGCCAGCACTGCCACGGGGTCCACCGCGGAGATGAGAGCTCCGAACAGCAGCATGTCGAGGAGCGGCGTCGTGGTCCCGAACATGCCCGTCTGACCGCAAGCCCATAAAGATGCTCCTATGTACGAAACAAAACGGCTTAAACAGATAGCTTGGCTTCTGCACTTGGGAGCGTGGATTCAATTCCCATCTAGAAATGACATTTAAATGTGATAAACACTTGTGTTTGTTCTATGTCTAGTCTGGGTGGTAATATCTATTCCAATATGTACCTATTTGATATTTTTTTAAATAGGTACATATTTAAAGAAACTATGTGTGTATATCAGTCTCTGGCAGCCATAGTACAAGCTTGGCTTAGGCTGAGATGTACTAGCTATCTTTTACTATTACAAAAGCTTAACTAGCCCTAAAATCTCAGGCAATACTAGGGATTTTAGGGCCAGTTAAGCTCAGCCTTAGTTTAAGGTCAAATAGCAATGTGTGCAAAAATATTCCGAATATATACTTATTTTATAAATAGGCAGATAGGTAGTAATAGGCTTTATATCATGTATATTGTCCATTTTATGTTTCTGCAAGTAAATGAATTTAAATTTGAAAGTAACCAGTTGGTATACAATGAATTTCCAAAGCTTGTAATTTAACTCTTTAATTTTTTCAAAAGTTACCGATAAAAAATGTAATTCTTTTTTACTGACTAGTAAATAGTTTCAAATTTTCCCAGCCATAAATTACCTATCTCATTTGCCAAATATAGATATTGGCGAGAGTGTAATTAGCTCACCTATAGTTAGCGTATTGAATACGGTTCCGACGACAGCAAACAGTAGAATTGTTCCTAAGTGATCGAAGAACAGTCTATTCGGCATGAAGTATCCAGCATCCAATATGATTGGAGGCAGCATGTAGAGAAAGAATGTGTCTGGCGTCAAGGGCTGGATCCGGACGCTGTGGGTGCTCAGGAGTATGGCCCCGATGATCACGCCGACAAAGATCAGCAGACAGGACTCCGGAAACATTTTGGACAGCTTTGGAGTCATATGGAAACCTGAAACAAGGATACTCTTTATTTATGTTTATTTCTATCTATGTTTATTATTTGTTATCCATGAAGAACTAAGCGAAGTTGGATAACTAGTTGGAGAAGGCTCGCCTCTCAAGCCAGAGGGAGCAGGTTCGATCCCAGCCTAAGGCACGCACCAATTTATTAATTGTGTGAGCATGTACGTATTGCTATATAACTGGAGCCCGGCGTATGGCGACAAGCTCGCCCCCCGTCACATTTGGGACTGAATATTGTCCGGTGGACTGTGGGTGTAGTAATATAACTCTGACAGCCCCTTAGGGGGAAACGCGTGACGTATGTTATGTTTTTATTAATATGATAGGGAGTATCCTGTGTTCTTAAGTTATAAAATGTGAACTATGAGGCTGCGTTTTACAAAAATAACTGTCGAATATCAGCAAGCATTTTGGCGGTTTATAAAATGGAAGAACTATTTCAACTTGAAAAGTAAAACTTTCTCTTTAATCAGTTTATTGTCAACTACTCTATGAGTTATATAATTATTTTCCTCTATGGTTTTCTTTTTGACAGCAAAATGCCAAAAAATCACGTAAATATTTCAAAAATGTAAAAAACTTTAAAATCTCAGGTTTCGTATTAAAAATTTTCAAGTTCCTGATTTACTAAGTTATTAAACGGAATGGTTATAAAATGCCAGATAAGATAAATGAAGGCGCTTTACAGCCAAAGACATTTACCGGCATTTTAGATATATTTGGGTCTACACCTTTCCACAATGTTCTTTACCGAAACCCAAAAAAGATTACTGAAGACTCTGTTGTTACCACCGTCAGTGACACCGAGACAAAAATAATGAAAACAGAGACCATACAAAAAAAATGTTCTCCGTATGTGACATGTGAAAAATTCCATGGTCTAAACAAAGACCTAAGCTGCACGTCAATTTTTCGATCAAAAAGTACAATTTTCTACGATTTAGATGAAATTGCCAAGAGGCATTCATTTCATTGCATTTCTGAAGTTTGTACGTCCAACGCCAATATTTTAAAGGCAATGAAACTACCTACTTGTTGTGGGTTTAAAGGAAATGCCAATTCAATAGTTCAAGAATGCACCACAACAACCAAGCCAATTATCAAGGCAAAGGATAGCATGGAATCCCATACAAAGAAGCTAAAGCAAAACTTTCCTCACAACGATGTTCTTTCTTCAGAAATATTCCTGAGAGACAAACAATTAAGCAAACGCATGCAGAAAAATCTGTACTACAACATAGATGTAAAGAATCGACAAAAGTTTTGGTCGTTCAAATACCAGACAGAGTATACTAAACCTATAGCCAATAAAAAATCTAAAAAGAAGGAGTATAAAGGAAAACAGATTAACGATCCATGTCCATGTCAGCTATTTTCTTACGCTTGCCCTTGCACAGACGAAAAGTCGTTCACCGAATTGGCAAAAAATAATAAAATTGTACCCCTAGTTGACAAAGTCACAAGCGTAACACTCATTGTTCCAGACGCAAAGAAGAAACAGAGCAAACATGATACACCGAAAGAGAGTAAAGGTACTGGGGTCACCAAGGCAGAACTAGAAACTGTAGTCCAAACTGCTCAAAAAGTAGAGACTGTTTCAAATACTGAAACGAATTCTCACGAAAGTAATAAAACGAGCAACGTCAAAAACAAGAAATTACATAAAATATTATGTCCTAATTGTAAAGTGAACGTTGAAGCAATCAGTTTTACAGACGAAGAGAGCATGAAGAATGACTCCCTGTACGCTAGTAAAGAACTAGCTTCTACTGCGGCGTATAACTGCAGTACATCTTCTAGAAGCAATAGACATAAGAATTTCGATGGAGACATCTGCCTTCACGAACCTCGATGTGAGCTCATACCAGTTTGCCAAATACTCCCTGATGCTACTTTTGACAGTCTGAGAGGCGGGAAAAAACGGGCATCAATGAAGTCTACGCCGAGAGTAATTAGAATCACTAAAGCTTGTAGACACCACCCCCCATGTACCGTGGCGCCTTCGTGTCAAAGAGCTAACGTGCTACGAAATAATTGTGAGTTTATCCCTCCCTGTCTACATCGACCTCGTTGTGTCAATTTACCTCTGTGTGTCCCATTATCTAAAAGCATTAATTACGACGAACTTATGGGCAAATATTTACCTAACCAGGATTCTTCGGAATGCCATCCTAATGCCCAAGAAAAAGTAAGTACCATCTGTCAAGAGTCTGTGTCGAAAAATTCAGAACACCACTATAACTGCTGTTCTCACGTGATGAACGCTTCTAGCAACAACAAATATAATACGTCAACTTACATTATTAGTCCAAAAAATACCTTCTTGCCAAGTACTGAGTCACCAGGTGGAATATGTCCAACCAGTCCTGATTATCCATGCAGGTTATCGAACAAATCGTGCCAATTTAACTGCTTTCAATGTCAGCTGGATTCAGTGAAAACAAAAGGATATCCCGATCCCAACGGAATAGTATACATAAGAGATGTGGGTTGTCAATTTCATAACATACAATATTCACCGATAGATTCGTTGGTGCAGTACAACAGTTCCAGTGGATCCTTCAATAACATGGATATCAAAGCAGATAGATATTATTCGAACGTTCATACGTTGCGATACGAGGATAAGAGCACAAACGTGGTTTTGGAACAGGACATTTTATCGACCGATTCGGCTCTGTCTGAAGTGATTGATTACAATTGTCCTTCTCATGGGTATGGCTATTACACGAAGCATAAACATACCAACGGGTTCCAACCCAAGTCAGCATACGTGGCTGCATATGCTAAGATGGCTGTGACACCTTGTGACATGACGGATGACAAAAACGTGAAACATAACGCGATCAAGCATCGAGATACCTACCCTGTAAAATCACGTCGTAATTTCTTTAGAGGAAAGTGCCGTAAATTCTTTTCAGTGAAGAGAAAGGCAAGTTCAAACACGAGCAACCAATTCATCAGTTGCTTTTCGAAAGGAAGTTTGTGTTACAAACCAAATCGACTTGTGGACGTTGAGGTTGCATAGATATATTAGTTTTATGTACCACATGTTTTCGACCTAAATAAATTTATCGTTTTGTCAAATCAAAACAAGATCACATTATTTAAAAAAAACTGTCAAGTAGCGAAAACTCGCTTGTCTAGGGTTCCTAACCCCGCAACACAGAACCCTAAATTGTTCGAAAGACCACTTGCTGTAGGATATTAGGTAAAAAGCACGCCTGAAAAATTTGGAAAATGAAAAAAACGTGAAAAAAATAAATCAGCCAGTAGCGAGAACTTGCTAGTTGGTTCCGTTTCCGAAACAACTGCCCCGCAACATAGAACCCTAAAATTATTAAAAGAGTAGCTATCACTGTTAAAGTACTTTTACTGTGAGATAGAAAGGTCTAAACGTGTAACTTCCTTATATATATTACCTAACTAACTAGGTATTTGAATTATTTCAGATTGTTTGTTCCTATACTTCGAAGATACGGGGCGGGAGACGGTATTTTTTTTAACTTTTTTTGTAATTACCAAAAAAGCTTCTCTTGGCACAAAATGTAAAAAAAAATAGTTTTGAAATGCTTAACTAGTTTAAGCATTTCAAATGATACCCCACATGACTAGATTGCGAAGGTTTATTATCTTTTTATTGTTGGCTTTTTTTATAAACTTTTTCACATTTTGTAAATAGCCACTAACGTTATCTAGACTTGTGCAAAATTTCAAGTAGCTTTTCTTAAAAAAAAATTGATAAAAATTTAGAATAGAGAGAGCCTGGGTTTACTTCTTTAACGCTTACTTCTTTTTATATATCGTCACGCCTTTCCCTCGAGGGAAAAGCCCCAGAGGGCTGGCAAAGGTGTAATACAACACTCACACTTCGCCGGACGATATTCAGTCCCAAATGTGACAGGGGGCGAGCCTGTCGCCATACACCGGGCTCCATTCATTTAGCAGATGACATACAATACGCACATATGATCACACAATGAACAAATTGGTGCATGCCGTCGGCTGGATTTGAACCCGCTCCCTCTGGCTTTTATACCAGGAAAATACACAGTTTCCTGAAATCACGGAGCGCAGTTTATTTTGAAATATTTTCATCAAAGCACTTCTATCGAAGCGCGAGAAATCGGTTTGTTAACTAAATGTCAAGAGGCTTGCCACCGCCACGAGGCGACGGGACTCGAATCTGGGTCGCTGGGGCTACCATTCCTTCTCGGAAGCCTTATGTTGGTACCTTCCAAAGTTTACCTAGCCTTTGATACTGTTTGCTAACAACGTAATTACGTCACTACCTACAGTAACCCTAGCATACCAGTAGCTAACTATCGCACGGATCTTCGGATCTACGATATCTACGAATTATGTATCAGAAGTTATGCCAGGTCTTGGCCGTCTTGAAACCTGTGGCCCTATTCGGAGATTTAAGATTTTCATCTCACTTTTCTTCATCCTTGTTGCTCTCGTTTAAAACGTCATAGGTGTGAGAGTGACCAAGATAAAATCTCATCTCATCTCACGCGCAGGAATAGCCCTCCTGGTCTTAAGTCTTTTTTTAAAAGAAAGCCACGCTAACACAACACTAAATCACCCTCACAATGAATTTACTTGTATTGTTTAATTCATACTGAATAGATCGTGACTTTTGTTTACTGAATTAATTTATATTTTCCCTACGGAGTAGATTAGTACTTATTTCGTAAACGCATTGTTCTTATTGGCAAATATTCGCACAAACAATCCCATCTTACTTCGCCTTCGAATAAAACAGTGATTTTGCAGAGAAGCTACTCCAATTTATTTAGATTTGGGGAATAAAAGGTAGAAACGGTACAAGAGTCTCCGAACCTCTGCAAATAGTGAAAGTAGAGCAAGGACAGATTGGTTTGGGATTTCTTTTTGGATACTCATCGAAATGATCTAAAAAAATATTATGCCGTTAAAAGTATGTAATACTAGCTACGCCCCGTGGTTACCGTTAAAAGTATGTAAAATAATACTAGCTACGCCCCGCAGCTAAATAGTACCTTAGGTCTTTTTCTGTAACCCGGACGGATCCTCGATGATGATCGATTGAGAAGTTAAGGCGTGAAAGTGTGACAAATAAACAAACTCACTTTGCATTTATCGATTCAGCGAGCGTTAGAGAGCGAAGCGTCTATACTTAAGCTTAGCCAAAAATGCTTTTGTATGACCGAATTCTGTCCAGATGTTTGTCTTTAAAAAAAAATACATAACTCCGCCATTTTGAAAAAAAAATAAAACTGCCTCGCAAAAAATATCTATAGCTAAAAACTATGTTTATATTATAGGAAACTATGTTTCCTTGTGTGGGTGATGCCGGGGAACACACAGACATCTACTACTCATAATCAGTTGGTCCAATTAGAAGCCATACTTACTTGGCCTATTTTACCTCGAGATTTTCTACGTACCAGCAAATATAATAATGTCAATATTGCCTCGACTATAATTTGTTCTCGATACGGGAATAATATAAAACGAAATAAACATTCTCTACGTCTGAGAATGATGTTTACCGGTGGCTTCTATTGATTGACCCATTTTTCACCCTTTTTCTTTACTATAATAGTAAAAGTTGAATCGATAGTCTGTATCATCTATCCTTTCCATGACTTTTAAGGGCAAATAATGAAACAAAGTTTCGTTTGGATCCCCTGAGAACTTTTACTTCACATTTCTTCCTTTTACCGGCTGAAAAGATCGCGATTAGCCACAATCTAAAGTTGTAAAATATGAGATGACACATCACAGGATGTGCATATCTCAAACCCAATTTTCAATACAGAAATCTGATTATGGCTTTCGGGCTGATTGCAGATGGATTAAGATTTAAAAAAAAAACATTTTCCCCCGTTTAGAAGTACAAGGAAAATCATATTTCTATTCAAATCCTAACTTATAAGTATTATAAAAGCGAAAGTAAGTTTGTTACGCTTTCACGCCTTAACTACTCAAAAGAACATCATAAAATTTTGCATACACGTTACCAGGTGCACAGAAAAAGACATGAGGTATCTTTAATCCCGAAAATATTAACGGGCCCCGTGGGACCGCGGGTGAAACCGCGGGGCGCAGCTAGTAGTTAATAGTTACTGAATTTAATACCGACGGACAGTGACGGCGAAACTTAAATTAGTTCAGATTGGTAAAGTTAGGAGCAACCCGGCTTAGCGGTTTGCTTCACTAAGTAAAACTAGTTTTCAGTGTTGACTCGCAAATCTAATAAAAATGTAAAATGTCCATATTAGGTGCTTCATGCTTGGTTGATCATAATTAATTAGAATGTATAGGTACGTAATTGATCGGCTTCCTTGAGATATTTTGTATCGTATTATGTAGAATTTTTTAACACTTTTTTACTTCAAATGAAGAAAAAAGTAGTGAGTACTTAATTAACAAACATTTTCCATTGTCTAGAAACGCCATTAAAAAAAAAAATGCTTCAATGAAAAACTTTCACACGTAGTTTGTATTGGGCTTCGTATCAAATGTATTTATGCATAGATGCAACCAGTAGCGGATCCAGTGGGCGGCTAGGAGGATCAAACCCTCCCCCAAACGTTTCTAATTTCACAATCCACAACTGGCTAACTAACATATCTACCTTTTTAGTACTTTTGTGTTTACCTACCTCGATTTTAACCCTCATCTCAACCCATCCCTTCCCCAACCAAAGGCTTAGGATGAAGCTTACCTTCAGATATGTCAACCCCCAACCAAAATCCCGGATCCGCCGCTGTTTGCAACCGCTCACATTTATTCATCTCGCGGTCCAGTGGGCTCCATTACGTCATGAGCTGCCAACTGCAGCTATAGCGGCAGCTGGCAGCTGAGCCGGGACAGTGGCAAGCCACGTGAAACCACAATAGTCTATTTTAAGACTTTCTGCATAGGTATTCACAATCATTCGATAACGTTTCCGTTCGGAATCCAAAAATTTAAAGCTTAATTATTCGAATCTCAGTCCGTTTTCATAAGTGTTTAAACGTGATTCATTCTTCCGACTGAACTCGATTCCCTATTCCAATATTTATGAAAGTAGATATCTCCATCTACTTTCATAAATATTGGAATTAGATGGATTTGAGTTTGAAATTTGTGGGATCCGATCGGAAACGTTGTGAATAGCACCGCTGATAAACATAAAGCGATAAACCCCTTTAGCAACGTGATGGCGTGGTTCGCTAATTAGAAAACTGGGCATGGCCCGCTTGAACTAGATTAGCAAACTAAATGATGTATTTAATGGATATTTTGCAATCACGTAACATTATTTACTGTAATCTCAGAAATTACGAGTTATCATACAGTCTGAAATAACATTAGTTAAAACCAGATCGATCAAAATTTATTCAAATAAGTTACCTATAGGGTCAACCGGTACAATTGCGTCTACAACGCAACGACAAACCCTTTACAAATTAGGCCCCAACTACATCTTTTGTTTTATCTTTAGTCACAATTTTCTGTACTAGATGGTGTTAGTTGCCTAATTTGTGAAGGGTTTGTCAGTAATTATCGAAAGACGAAATTGTACCAGTTGACCCTACTTACCTAAATATTATGAGCATTGTTTTTCTGTCCAAAAAAACTTAAGTAGTTATTTGTGCTTACATAATTGAGGAAATTTACCTATTTTCGCGAGACTGGCGAAGAATATCCACAAGCCAATAAGGAACGGCGTCTCCACTCTGTGGAACTCCACTGCCGCTATGACGATCTCCCTCCTCTTCTTGACTACGGGCACCATCTCCGAGGGCGGGAAGTCACTGGTGACCTGCTGCTGTTGGAGCTGCGTGCCCAGCGGCTCCCCGGTGGGGGGCCGCGCGGGGCCCATGGGCCCGAACGCCATGCCGGGGTACGTCGACACCCCATCGACTGTTATCGAACTGGACGGACTCGGTTTCGTGGTGCTCTGTGGAAGAAATTATATGTCGATTAATACTTACTTATCTTACTTGGCAACTTGGCATCATTACAGAAAAGACGCAGCAAATGGAATCGCATGACTAAATGATTAATCATCGCATTAGGTAAAAAAAGAATGGCAACAGTTCTTGAGCTGACAACTTTTGTTTAGACATTAAAAACACATACCTACAGTCGAATTGTGAACCTCCTCCTTTTTAGAAGTCGGTTAAAAATAGGATCTACTTACTATCAGTTACTGATACGTTACTGTCTATGTTACTGTCAGTATACCTATTAACTGTTTATGTGAGTAGTAAACTATTCATAGGTATAATAATGTAGGCCATTTTGAACAAAGTTCGCGGAGCTGATGTTTGGCAAACACTTGGTCAGCTCAAATATTGATTCATGCCAAACATTTGGCTACAAACTTTGACGACACAGATTAAGGCATATTTTTATGACGACCGCTTAAATATTTTCAGGTTGAATTTGAGTTTGAGTTGAACAAGTTTCTACTTTATTTACTAAGCCATTAGTTATAGTTTAGTATAAACTAAGTACACATTTTTCTCCCAAGCCTACTTTTGCGCGTTGAGCACCTGTAGGTATTTATAAAGTTTAGTTATGCTTAGCTGAACTTGTGAAAAATTCTTTCATTCAATGCGACGCAGCGAGTATCTATAGATTTATTCAGAGTAAGCCGGCTTCTACTATCATTTATTCTGTTCTGAAAGTTGTGTAACCTTCAGAGAAGCTTTTTCGTAACCTACACAAAATGTAAATTGTGAACTGTGACCGTAAGCGACGTTTCTGGCGGCTCGCCAGCTTGCTGCTCACGTCAAGTGCTAAATTGATCCGTAACTATTTGTAACCAACTTTAAAAAAGGAGGAGGTTCTGTTCGACTGTACTTTTTTTTAAAATGTAGAATAGGTCGGCGTTTGACCACCAACTCGCTTGATGTTAAGCCACGTTGTGGTCTAAGATGGAGCACGACGACCTAGAAGGTACTTATTCACTCTATATAGCCTTGAAGTTTACTAGAGTGAAGAAGTACAAAGACGGCAATTGAGTGAGGCGCTATAAGTGCGCTACTGCTCAGACCCGTCTTCGGAACGGTTACACCGGACTACATCCCGAAACACGACTAGGTCATTTCACGGCATGGCTTGTCCGGTGGGTGGTAACTAGCCACGGCCGAAGCCTCCCACCAGTTTGCTACCCGGTTAGCACTACCCGGGGACCACGTGTAGGGAATCAGAATAGAGTACGGACGTGGGTAGCTCAGCCCCGTCCTTAGTGTACGTACGTTTTTTTTGTATATATGTATGTTACGCGATTACTCTGCCAATTATGAATCGATTTTGATGGTTCTATTTTTGTTTTGTTTGGTAGATCATACTTTAAAGGTGGTCCCATATAACTTTATCGAAATCGGCCAAGCGGTTTTAAAAAAATCAACTAAAAGTCTAATTCTTTACATGGATGACGGAAAGTCGGTTTTTAAGTTTTGCTTTTTATGTTATTTCAAAATCAAAACTCACGAAATAAATATTCAAAAACAAGTAACATTATAAAAAGGAAAACAAAAACCCGGCTGTAAAATGTTGTAACTCACTTCCACTAACATGTCGAAACCCATCAAGCTGTTTAGGCTATAGGGCGTGCCAAAGAAACCTCATACATACATACCCACATACATACAAATCAAATCAAATCAATTTATTTCGACTAATTTTTCAAGTCATATCAAAGCAATTTAGATAACTTATAAAATCATTTTTCATAATATAAAATTAAAACACAAAACGATTGCCATTGCAGTTCCAATATTCAACCTTAGTAAATTTTTTTAAAGGTTCAATTTAGTTTTATTAAATTATATTTTTAAGTACACGAAATATAATTGCAGCAAAAAATAAACCAAACAAAAATAACAAATTACAAATAATAAGCAGAGCTCAAGTCAGTATCCGCGGGTAAAGTACCCAAAAGGCTGGCAACGTTACCTCGCTGAATAGCAATGCTAATTCGCTGACCGAGGTAAGCACCAGCCCTTTGGTCGTTTGTTCTCTCTATCAGACGCTTTGACAGCTCATTGAAGAGCAACCATGCGCTTGGACCCCAAGGGCCCAAAGTTTCTACCCCAAAAGGCAGAAATATGTATCCATCACCGAGGGATTCATATTTCCGCCTCTTGTGGGTTTCCGCCGATGTTGCCGCCGCTCCCGCCGTCCTGGAGGTAGATGATACATGGGATGCCGCTAGTGTGTCGACGCATGTGGCATCCCACACCAGTGGCTTACCATGACTCCAGGGAATCAATGTCATTCCGTCAGGTCTCTTACCATCGTCGCGTGCGATACCGTTCGGCTCAAGTATGGCCGGCACGTTGACGGTGGTAAGAGCCCTCCGAATGACATCGTTCAGAGAGGCGTGTCGGGACTGGCGGCCAGCGCTTTGGCGGCAAGAAAGACCGTGATGTCCCTGACGGTCCACGGATGCTCCACAATGGCAATGATGGGGCTCGTTTGTATTAGCCCCAATTCGCAGGCTGACAGAGAGAGCAAACGTACTGTTATCCAGTAGCGTCCCAATGTTTCTGGATGGTAAAGTTTGAAGCCAGAACCCCGATTCCCGCTTTGCAGAGGCTAGAAGACGAGCACGATCGAATGGTGAAGTAGTTAAAACACAAAACGTACAAAATTAAAACAAACAAAAAATAAAATAATAATTACGAACATTTACAATACAATTTATTAGTCAGTACATGAACCATGTGACAATGATTCATGTACTGACAGTCAAAGCGATTCGAGAAAGCTTTTAGGATGCTGTTAGGGCTGGCCCGGACTCTGCGCACCAGGGACGTGCATCGCTTGCGGATAGTGGCATAAAAGCAATCAACGCACCATCCTGCGAACATCCCTGATGCGCTGCAGCGCCCGGGCAACCCCAACACCACCCTAAAAGCGTTATTATATTGCACACGGAGGGCGCTATACTGCTTTTGCGTGTACGAAACCCACAGGCTGCAAGTGTAGAAGGACGTACAAAATGCCTTGAAAAGAGTTATTTTGACGTCCTCCGAACACCGAGCAAACCTGCGGGCTATCATATTAGCTCTCACAGATAACGCCCTCCGCTCCCTTTCAATATCTACATCATCTTTCAAGTCAGAGGTTACTATATGCCCGAGATACTTAAACCGTTCTACCCTTGCAATAGCAGTTCCGTTCAGCTTAATACATGGAATGGTACCGGGGCATTTATTTACCCTGGCTTGAAAAACCATGTAATCGGTCTTCCTCGTGTTGTACAACAACCCATGTGCACGCGCATACTCCTCGCATATCGCCAACAGCCTCCTCAGGCCACAGACCGAAGCACTCAACAGAACCATGTCGTCCGCGTAGCTAATATTGTTGACACTGACGTCATCAATATGGCAGCCGACACGAGTGTTGCTGAGCTGCTGTATCAGGCCGTTGACGTACAAGTTGAAGAGCCTTGGCGATGTTAACCCCCCCTGCCTGACCCCGCACTCCAACTTGTACGGCTCCGACAGCTCCCCAGCCCACCGAACAACATTGACCTGGTTCAAATACCAATACTTTAAAATTTGTACAAGTTCTGTAGGCATAGAGATATCATTAAGCTTTTGCCACAGGATATCATAGCATACCAGGTCAAATGCCCTTGATAAGTCGAGGAACACCGCGTAAACAGGAGTGCTTCGGTCTGTGTAGTACTTGACAGTTTGCTTTAGACATAAGATAGCTGTTTCAGTAGAAAGACCAGATTTAAAACCGAATTGGTTATCATGAATGTTTAGGTATCTATCAAGCTGGGTGTTAAGCAAACTATCAAGCACTTTTGCCAGTATAGTGGCTAATACACACACTCAAAAAACATAACCCTCCTTATTGCGCAGTTGGGTAAAAAAAAGTCTGAAACACTCTCGTTACAATTTTTCATCTCAAAGAACTTCGATTCCACGCATTCGGGCGAGAAAGACCGAGTCACGCTCTAGAAAATCCTTTTCCTTCACGTGTGACTACGTAAAAGCCGCCGGTTCATGTTTTACGATATGTTCGCTTCATGATCCAAAAATCAAAGGTCTACCATTCCGGAGGAAAACACGGATTGACGTCACTCGTCATGGTCATGCGTCTCTTTCGAACTAAAGGACTTATTTCAGTCTTGCTTAAGCATTGATTGACGTCACTACGTGTTACTCACGTGACTGGAATGCTATACCTGGAGGAGTTTATTATTATATCATGGTTCGTTTGAAATACCTTATCTATATTCTAACATGCGTTTCTATGGAGATCCTGATGCCTTCCGTCAGGCACAGAGACAATCCGCAAAAGGGATTTAATGTTAGAGTTCGTAGACATCTTGTGAAATCATCATCATATGCTAATGATATGACAAAGGGTGAATAGGAATGGCGGGGTGAATAGAGCTAAAAGTTATTGCCTAGGAAACTTCTCAGTCTGGAACACAAGACAAAAGTTAGTGGCTAGAAGACTATTCAGTCTGGAACACCGCCGTAAAGTAGCGAGTTTGTCGATTTTCTACAGAATTCATTTCGGAGAATGTGCATCAGAGCTGCATGACCTTATCCTTCCATTCCCTTTCTATTACAGGACTAGAAGAAATCAGCCCACTATCAGTCATACACTGTGGATTTTCTCGGTATACGTACTCAACCACTTCCGTTCTACGTTCCTAATCCGTACGGCCAAAGATTTGAATAATCTACCCGTTTTCTTGTTTCCTGAGAGCTATAATCTGAGCCTATTCAAGGCCAGAGTGAATAGGTATCTTCTGAGTCTGCGTGCTACATCTTCGACCGCATCGTCGCTTACCAACAGGCGAGTTGGTGGTCAAACGCGGATTTATTCGCGTTAAAAAAACTAGGCACGTTAATTTTTCGTAATTTTTTTAGACTTTTGAAATACTTTAAAAAAAAACAAAATATTGTTTAATAAAATAACTACAATTTGGTACATTTTCTTTTTTCATATTGTCTGGAGCTTTAATGATAAATATAGTCTCAGTTTCGTCTCTATTCACTCCGTTTTTCGTAGTGTCTTTGTGAGCTGTAGATCTCGCGACCGATGTCTGTCCAGGGGGACAGGGCTACAGGTCGTATTCCTCAACCGATTCTCGTGTAGTTTTGTGAGCAGGTTCGATAATTAATCAGATTTTTTTTGTCTTTTGATTATATAATGAAATACTTACATACATAAAACATGTATGTACTACGCCTTTTTCCCGTAGGGGTAGGCAGAGACCACTTTCTCCACTTGCTACGATCCTGTCACACATCTTTCGCTTCTTCTACTTCCATTAGTCCGTTCATACTCGTACAAGATGGGGGCTAAGCTACCCACGTCCGTAGGAGTGTACTCTACTCTAATTCCCTACACGTGGTCCCCGCGGGTAGTGCTAACCGGGTAGCAAACTCTGGTGGGAGGCTTCGGCCGTGGCTAGTTACCACCCACCGCACCAAGCCATGCCATGAAATGACCTAGTCGTGTTTCGGGATGTAGTCCGGTGTAACCGTTCCGAAGACGGGTCTGAGCAGTAGCGCACTTGTAGCGCCTCACTCAACTGCCGTCTTTGTACTTCTTCACTCTAAAACTTCAAGGCTAGAGTGAATAAGTACCTTATAGGTCGTCGTGCTCCATCTTGGACCACAACGTCGCTTAACATCAGGCGAGTTGGTGGTCAAACGTCGACCTATTCTACATAAAAAAAAAGCTCGTCCCTTAAAATATACAAAACCGTAGTACTGCGTGCTTATACTACCTTTAAAGGTATGACGAATAGAGGTCAAACAAAAGTACAACTTTTACTGGTTTACCTTGCTTTCTTCAACCAGGTGTTTTTGGCTTCGCTTACATAATTATTGAGCAATAAACTTACGACGAAGTTTGTTTGGTGGCTTGACCTTTGTGACTTTACATGGCTTCAAGGTTGAAAAAATATAATTTGCTGTGTGTTAGGTTGCTCCTAGATGGGCTATGTTTTTATTGCAAATCTGCGGTCTGGCAATACTGGCAATATTGCCATCTGCAGTCCGGCTAACATTAGCCATGTTAGAAATTTATGAATTAATGACTGGGCCAATTAAAAATATTGTCGCAATATTGCCGGGCCAGAATTGCAGTAAAAATATCGCCCGTCTAGGAGCGCCCTTAATAAACTGGTAGGTATGTTGTTTAACATTTTACATCTTATTTAGGGTCAGTTGGGGCAAATAAGGCACTACCTACATCTTTTTTCAATCTATAGTTGGAATAATCTGTGTAAGATGGCGTTAATTTCCTAATTTGGGAAGGGGTTGTCAGTAATTCTCGAAAGACGCAATTGCCCCATAGACGCATTTACTCCAGTTGACCCTACCTAACTAACCAATAAGTTTAGCCAAGCTTATGAAAATTAACTTATTATAGGTACCTACTCTATTTAGCTACTGTAGCACGGTGCGAATGACTACGTATTTTATTTATTTTACCCGCGTTCATTGCTTAATTTACTACTTCTGTACAGTTAATAAACATATAATAAGTAATAAAACTTTATGTAAATAATTGTATTTACATGATAAAAATATAACTATCAGATATTATTTTTCAGAACAATTTAACAATTTTGCCCGAACTACATATATAGGTAGTCCTGTTTGTCAGGCTTAAAAATGGCCACTAGGAGGGAGCGGGTTCGAACTTCGATCCTAGGCGAAGGCACGCACCAATTTGTTAATTGTGTGAACATATGCGTATTGCTATTTACATAACTGGAGTTCGGTGTATGGCGACAGGCTCGCCCCCTGTCACATCTGGGACTGAATCGTCCGGCAAAGTGTGTGTGTTAAATACATATCTGCCAGTCCCTTCGGGGGAAAGGCGTGAAGATATGTTATGTTATGCTAAGCAATATGATCAGTGGACAAATTCCCTCGTCACCAAACTAGTCTTTCAACTCAACCTCTCTCTGGATCGGCCTAGCTAGTGGTAATTTTATATATAAACAAATTTCAATAATTTCGGGCTAAAAAGCGAAGAATTACGAAAGCTAAGTTTGGCGGAATAATAAATAGAAAAAAATACAGTCAAATTGAGAACTTTCTCCTTGTTGTAAGTCGGTTAAAAGCAAATGGTTTTTCAATGTGTACTATTGGGTACTTCGAATATTTACTCTGAGTCTATTTTAATAGTGTAATTTTTCTAAGATTTGGTAACCTAACCTAGAAGTCTTCAAAAAGCCATGAAAAGGCATCAAAGGTTTAACCACGTTTTAGTATAAGCTAAACTTTTTAAAAGTCAATTTGGCAGCAAACCCTTCAACCGATTACGAGTTCACTCCCTTTAGTTATAAAGATCGACATCTATAAGGTACCTACTATCCTATGTAGAAATAGTTAGACTACCTTTTACATGTCTCTACCCTGGCAAGTTTGAAACCGCAGCGGCCCTGACTTGCAACTTGCGAGACAAAGAGTCTGAGTGGACA
Organism: Peribatodes rhomboidaria; assembly: GCA_911728515.1. Classification (NCBI taxonomy): domain Eukaryota; kingdom Metazoa; phylum Arthropoda; class Insecta; order Lepidoptera; family Geometridae; genus Peribatodes; species Peribatodes rhomboidaria. Next base: position 11,022,561 of record OU452179.1, on the reverse strand, counting down.
AGGTCAAGCCCCTCCAGCCAAGAGCTTCTTGAAGTTTAGTTCAGCAGCATTGTTATGAGATGGACGAGACACGTGACAGGTCAGCTGGTCTCACTTCATTTGTTGTGAAATACTTTTTTTTTTAATTAGTGGCTTCTGCCCCTTAGGGTTTTGGGGCAATTTTGCTATCAACAGTGAGGGAGGTGATAGTCTTTGCTATGAAAAGAAATAAAGAGAAATAATCCTGGTAGGGTAGATGATACGATAGGAGAAATGAGAGGAAAAGAAAGAAAAACTAAAGACGTAGTGAAAGACTTCTCACTAGAGATCGGATATTCGGTTATGTACTCACATATTTACCTAGAGTTCAGAGTTTATTTTCCTGCCAAATCTAAGAAAGTATGGGAGCGGCTTCTAATTTTTACAGACATTTTTTTATTAAAATATTTTTTTTAAATATATTTATGTATGTATATCAGTCTCTGGCAGCTATAGTACAAGCTTTGTTGAGTTTGCGGTCAGACGACCGTGTGTGAAAAATGTCCCGAATCCATTACCTATTATTATTTATTATTAACTAAGGTAAATCCGATTTTCAAAGGTAACATACTAAATCTTAAACTTATCTTAATATATATAAATCTCGTGTCACAATGTTTGTCCTCAATGAACTCCTAAACCACTTAACCGATTATAATAAAATTCGCACACCATGTGCAGTTCGATCCAACTTGAGAGATAGGATAGTTTAAATATATTTATATTTAAGTCCCGCGTATCAGTTGGTCCGCGTTGCTTTAAAACCAACGATCCCTGAAACGCGGGATTTTTTAATGAAAGACGTGTTCTCCATACTACTAACTCAATCCATGAAGTTTAAGTAAGCTAAAGACATTCGAATATCTCTATTTAGGTATCACACGCCGTATATACTGTACATAAATATAGCACAACGTTAGATTATGTCGCTATATTAGTTGTACGCCTAATAGGTACCTGGTCATTCTGGTAATACATTTTAAAATAAGTTATGATTAGGCACCTAACTGTTTTCCTTACAAAATAGGCACTAAACTTGATAATAGAAAAAAACCTTAAGTACTGCATGTTAAGGTTTACCTTCAAGCGCCTTACTAAATATCGCAGCAATCACACTTATAAATGCCCAGCGTAAGTTAACATTTACCTAACTTCACAATTATTAACTTTGACTTGTAGGTCATCACAACCATCGGACTCACTATTATTATTAATCTAAGTTTAATTAAAAGCGTCATGTGTTTAAGGCGAGCCTGGCCAGAAAACGTCTAGCAAGAATCAACTTTCCTCTAAGATAAACCATGGTTTTTACTGTGTAAAAAAAATTATGTTATTCTTAAGCATGTTTTTAAGTGGAATCATAAATCTGATACATGTAATGAATAACTTCACTCGATAGAAAAAAAATCCAAAGTCACCTCTATTTGGTATTTTAAACACGATTTGCGACTTAATTTTTACAAATCATATTGCTTTTTTATTTTTTTTACGAATTACAATGCAATAAAAAAATGGAATCATAAATAAAAATGTTAAAAAGTTAACATGGTAATTTTATATGATTTTTTTATCACGAATTCATGGTAAAAAGGCACGTTTGCGTGACCGCCAGTCCGCCCGCAGACCCCGTCGACGCCGGACGTGTGCCAAATTTTTGTGATCTCCGCAGTGCCGCACACACCAACACCAACCAAGCATTTTGGTTTTGCCATAATGGGTAACAAACATAATAAACGAAAAAAATGCTCAAGTCTGACTTTTAGAAAATCGTACGAGTCAAGGAGCAAACGTCGGTAAGTAGATAAACTTCTACTGGATTAAATTGGTAATCATTGTTTTTATTTACTAGAATCGACATTTCTTGCATTGCTTTTTGTAGTCAGATGATGTATCAACAAATCTATTAGTACCTCGTTATATTATCGCTACTATGGCCACCGAGCGACGCGGTGGGTCTCTGCTGACCTAGCGTCTGTACGCCTACGCAGAGTCACGCCACTGTTGCGGGAATGCTGCGTCGACGTCGGGCAAAGCCCTCCTCTAACTTGTAAGATAGATTTAAGTTAGTCTGAATAGAATCTTCATTGACTCTACTAGTATTAAAATATATTTTAAAATCAAATATTAGTTTTTAAAAAACCAAACTTCCGCTCCCGAAAGTTAACTGGCGCAGCCGGTAGGATAATCGGCTGCTGTCGTCGTCGCGAGTGCGCCTGTAAATTCCAGTGTTTTCGTGCAGTGGCAGCAGAGTGCGGCCCCGCTTATAATCAGGGGGGTCGTTGCGTTCCGGTTATTCTACGAACCAAATAAATAAGTCAACTGAGAGCGGGATAAATGGCGATTGGAACGTGAGTACCTCAAGTAAAATCCTTGTGCGTCCCTCCTTGCCCCAAATCCTCGAAGTTTGTGTTTTAAGCTATAAAATCTAGCATTAATTAGGCAATATTATCTTGCAATTTTTTTGGCAGTATACAATTTACTGTTAATTAAATTTTTTTAGAGCTATAAAATCTAGCATTAAGTAGGCAATATTATCTTGCATTTTTTTGGCAGTATACAATTTACTGTTAATTAAATATTAGTTTTTTTTGAGCTATAACATCTAGCGTTAATTAGATAATTAATTACGGACAGTATAAAATTTACTGTGAATTAAGTTATGCTATAAAATCTGGCGTTTATTATTAAATTAGGTAAAAACATTGTATAATAAATTCAGTATAAAATTTACTGAAAAAATAAATAAATAAAATAAAATAAATAGATAAAATAAAATTTATAAAATAAGTATAGAATCTTAAAAATGACGGAAGCCAATATTGTAACGATGGCAGGATCTCCAGGGCTTCGGGATATGATAAAACTGATCCCAGAGTTCAACGGAGATACCAAAATTCTTAATTTATTCTTAAGAAAGTGCGAATACGTAATCCAGATATTCCAAGGTACAGCCCCGCGAAATGAACTACTTATGCAATGCGTTACAAGTAAGCTCACAGGGAAAGCCGCGGCGCTAGTAAGTGAAAGAGGCGAATTTGACACTTACGACAGCCTCAAAGAAACGTTAATCCAACATTTCGGTGACCCGAGAAGTGAAGAGTGCGTGGCCATTGAATTAGAAACGTTAAAAATAAAAAATAACGAATCATTTCTAGAATTTTGTGGTAGAATCCAGGATGTGCGAGCCATCCTGTTAGCAAAAGTTAATCAGAGTAACCGAAATTCAATGGAGGTCAAGGCCGCCAAACGCATCATCCATGATAACACATCATTAAATGTGTTCTTATATAATCTGCCCGAGCATATGGTAAGGTTAGTTAGGATGAAACAGCCGCAAACTTTAGAAGAAGCTCTGAAGCATGTGATGGAAGAGGTGAACTTCCAGGACCAGTATAACGTAAGGTCAAAAATGTTACAAAACCAAAATGCTACCCCGCACAAACAGCTGATTCACATGCCTCAAACGCAATTTAAATTTGGTATACCCGGAAACCAGTTTTTACCAAAACCACAGTTTGTAACCCAGCCATCTGTGCGACCTCCAAATAATAACTTTGGCTACCGACCCCCAGTCCAATTCGGCTATCGCCCAAATTTTAGTGGGCCACAACAAGCTCAGCAGTTTGTCCCTCGTGCGCAAACAACACCATTTGCGCCTCGACCACTAATGCAGGTAGGTCATAATGGATTTAGACCTCAAGCAGGACAATTCGGCTATAGGCCCCCGCAGTTTGGTTTCAGACCTCAGCCAGGTAATTTCGGATATAGGCCCCCGCAACCTCAAGGTTACCGGCCGCCTCAACAGTTTAATAGTGACGTCACAATGAGGACTGCCCCAGCCTTACCTAAGGTACCTATAAACGAGCTGTATACAACGGACGAATGTGAGTATGTACCTAATTATATGGACGAGTATAACTACGATGGCGCTGAGTATCAGGCTTACGACGAGCCGCAACTGAATGACGCTACTGACTATACTGAAATGATGTCTCAAGGTCAGGATCCCGATACAAATACATATGAAACAGAAAAGGAGGTAAGTTACAATATTGGAGCAGCGGAAAATTTTTGTTTAGCGGTGTCCCCTATTATCCCGAGGTAATTGAAATAAATTATGACGCAACTTTAAAACTACCATACATTTACGTGCCCGATATTGGCGGAAAATTTATGCTAGACTCTGGAAGCACCAGGTCGTTCATAAGCCCGGCTAAAGCAGATCAGTACTACTCCGAATTTAAATATTATGAACCATTTACGGTAACGAGTACGCACGCTTGCAGTACACATAATGAAGTAGTTCATATTCCACTGTTTTCTATTTTCAATCAAGAGGGTTTCCAAAAATTCTTCATTTATGACGTAGACAAAAAGTATGACGGTGTGATAGGATGCGACTTGATGACAAAACTTAAAGCAAGCCTTGATTTAGGAGAAAAATCCCTAAAAACAAATAGAGCAGTTGTTCCAATTATTCATGACCAGAATTACTCTATAAAACTGGAACCACGCAGCGAACACCGCGTAAAACTACCAGTAAATCTCAAAGAGGGTGACGCAATTTTAAATTTCAAAATGTTTTGTGAAAATCTGCGAATGCCAGCCGCAATCGTTAAATGTGAAAATTATTTTGCTACTACCATCATACAAAACGCAACCGAAAACGAAATAGAAATGACAATTACAAAACCTTTTGAAGTTTTAAAACTTAAAAACGAAAAAGACGTATGCGACATAAACTATACAACCGACATGACTAACGTTGACGTTGATCAATTACTTCAAAATAATTTGACAAAATTAAGACTTGACCATTTAAATACGGAAGAAAGAAAAGCAATACATGACTTATGTGATGAGTATAAAGATATATTTTACTGCGAAGACTTACCACTGACCTTCACCAACCAGGTCAAGCATCACATTAGGACAACGAATGACGACCCTGTCTATATCAAACCTTATAGGCAACCCCCAGCACAGGCCGAAGAGATTAAAAATCAAGTAGAGAAACTGCTCAAGGACAATGTGGTGCAAGAGTCGCACTCACCTTGGAGCGCCCCTGTTCATTTGGTCCCCAAAAAGCTTGACGCTTCCGGTCAGCGAAAGTATAGAATGGTTATAGACTATAGAAGACTAAACGAGATCACGACTGACGACAGATATCCACTCCCAAATATTTGTGACCTTTTCGATAAACTAGGTAAAAGTAATTATTTTACTACGCTAGACCTCGCATCTGGGTACCATCAGATTGAAATAGCAGAGAAAGATAGACAAAAAACTGCCTTTTCCACCCAAAATGGCCACTATGAATTCCTTCGGATGCCATTTGGATTAAAAACCGCTCCGGCGACCTTTCAGCGCACCATGGACAATGTGTTAAGAGGTTTGCAAGGTATACACTGTCTGGTATATCTAGATGATATACTTATATACTCACATGGACTGCAACAACACCTAGAAAAGCTACGCGCAGTCTTTGATAGGCTAAGACTCACTAACCTTAAGGTCCAGCTAGACAAATCAGAATTTCTCCGCAAAGAAGTGCAGTACTTAGGGCATACACTGACTAAAGACGGACTCCGACCAAATAATGACAAGATACAAGTTGTTTTAGAATACCCCGTTCCGGAAACACAGACTGATATAAAGCGATTTCTGGGATTTATAGGCTATTACCGTAGATTTATCAAAGATTTTTCAAAAATCACACAACCATTAACTGCATGTTTAAAGAAAGGTAAAAACGTAGAAATGACCGAAAAATATATTGAAGCCTTTCAAAAATGTAAAGAACTATTGGTTAATGCACCCATTTTGCAATATCCGGATATGACTAAATCTTTTATTTTGACTACCGATGCCTCAGAAGTAGCAATAGGCGCAGTACTATCCCAGGGAACCATAGGTTCTGACAGACCAGTAGCATACGCCAGTCGAACATTAAGTGATACAGAAAAGAGATATAGCGCCATAGAAAGAGAATTACTAGCTATAATTTGGGCCACTAAGCACTTTAGGCCCTATCTCTATGGCCAAAAATTTGATATTGTAACGGACCATAAACCACTGCTTTGGTTATATCAATTAAAGGAACCCGGTAGTAAATTAACACGTTGGCGTTTACGTCTCCAAGAATATGACTTTAATATTAAACATAAAAATGGTAACCTCAATGCAAATGCCGATGCTCTTTCCCGGCTAAAAATAAACGCGTTAGGCACAGGCGAATCCGATGACGAAATGTCAATGATAGTCAATATAGACGACCGTCACGTAACTAAAAGACGAAAAGACTCTGATACAATATCTATACCTGACTCTGACAGAACCGCAACAGCTAGCCCTGCAACAATTTCAGATGACGACTCTGTAGACGAAATCCTAAAAAAGGAGCCTAAATCGTTAGTACGTTCAGATACGAGTTCCAGTGCGACAGAAACCGTACATTCCGGTAAAGACTTAGAATCATTAGGCATACCCATTTTAAATGAAGCCGTAGACACAAAACCGAACCAAATATTATTATTCCATAAATTTGGTAATGACATGCAAGTCACAGATCTATCCACTAAACATCAAAAAATTCTAGAGGTTTTCTTGCCCTTTAACAATCAAGACCTCATTTATCAATTCCTTAAAAAATACATAAGACCAAAAATAAAATACTTCATTTACTTCGAAACCATGCAACATCGACGAGAATTCAGTAACGTAGTAATTACATTATTCAAAAAGGGTACCATGAATTTTTACGAATGTACCGAACGCGTCATTAACGTCGAAGACGAAGAAGAACAAAAACTAATTATACGTAAATTACATGAAGGCAAAACGTGCCACCGCGGTATTACAGAAACCATAAAACGAATCAAACGTAATTATTACTGGCCAGATATGCATAACATAGTATCAGCTGTAATTAACTCTTGTGACAAATGTAAAACCACTAAATATGATAGAAAACCCATCAAACCAATTTTGCAACTTACGGAAACCCAAGACGCACCATTTCAAGAAATATTTATTGACATATTTTCTATCGAGTCAAAACATTACCTTACTATAATAGACGCATTCAGTAAATTAGGGCAGGCGCTTGAAGTACCAACCCGATCTACACCGGAAGTAGTAAGAGCGTTAATAAAATATTTCAGCTTTTACGGCGTTCCACGAAAAATTAGTTGTGACCCAGGTACTGAATTTAACAACGACTTGATTAGGGAACTGACAGATTTACATAAAATAAAATTACATATAGGTACGCCAAATAACCCAAATTCTGTAGGTATGGTTGAACGCTTTCATTCCACTATTATCGAAATTTACCGCATAGCTAAATACGAAAGGAAGTACACAGATGCAGCAAACGTAATGACATACGCAATCATGGCTTATAACAACAGTATTCATAGCGCTACCGATTTAACTCCGTTTGAAGTAGTATTTGGACATACCGAAATAAACTCAGCCTTCGACTTAGAATTCGATAAGTCATACAAGCAACAATTAATAAAGGACCATAGAAAGAAAACACGTGAGCTATATAAATATTTGACCGAAAAAATGCAAAAAGACAAAGAAAAGGTAAGGGAACAACGTAAAGGTGAAATAGGACCAGAGTTAGCAGTAGGACAAACACTTTACGCAAAAGCAGTAAATAAACGACAATCAAAAGACAAACCTAAATATCAAAAAGTAACAGTGACAGGGGAGGTTAAACACAACATAGTGCCCATAAGAGTCAAGCATAGAGACACAAAGGTTCCGATTAAAAATGTAAAACGCCCTCCACAGGTGGTGCTTCCTCCTGATGGTATGGATATCGACGATCCAGGGCCTTCTAAACCAAGATCTCCCAGGCCAGGGCCTTCAACTGCAGAAAATTAGCAAAAATCCTGGCATTCTCCCAGTGAAACAAGGTCGAGCCTTCTTGCAATTTAATAATTGGTCACTTATTAAAACAATAAATCTAGGAGGAATAACATCCGATTTGACATTTAATTCTCAACAGTATTCCAAATTTTGTAATAAGTTACTTTCCGCCAAAAATATTTCCGTAGTAATTGGCCAGGTAAGAGACTTCAAAGCTCAGGCAGAATATATTCGGGATGAAGCAACTGAAAAATTGCAACAGTTATTACCAAATAAGAGATTTAAACGCGGCCTCATTGATCCATTGGGCTCATTGATTAAGGTCATCACAGGCAATCTTGACAATGAAGATGCTATTCATTTTGAAGAAATGATAACAGACGTAAAAACTCGTGAACAGGCTATTTCTAATAAAATAACTATAATATCCGAAATGTTGGACCACGTTATTAATTCCAGTAAGATTATTAATGATAACACTAAAATTCTAAATGATTGATTAACCAAGATAGAACAATTTATTAAAGCTAGGAAGGATAACGATGACCTGTTCATATCTCATATTATAAATGTATTCAGCTTATTCATAATCAACTTCCGCACTATTTCCGTTAAACTAAGCGATGTAGAGACATCTTTGGCACTTAGCAAAGTATCGGTTTTACATAAATCTGTAATAGATTCTAGAGAAATGCTAACATTGTTAAAAGAAATAAGTACTTTTGGTAATTTGATGTATCCCGTAAACGATAAGAACTTAATCAATTTAGAAGAAACATTCAGTGTTAAAACATACTTCAAAGATAATAATATTAGATTTATCATTGATGTTCCATTAGTTGAAAATATTAGTTATATATATTATAAATTGTACCCTCTCCCCATGCTCCACCATCCTACTAATGAGACTTTTTCCATTATTCCTGAGTACCCTTACCTACTGCAAGATGAAACAAGGTACCGACCAATCGCCCAAAAATGCAAAGAGATAACCGCTAAAGAATATCTATGTTCAGAGAATGAACTTGTCTCAAACTCGGAAGAAATCTGCGTAGAACAATTAATGCATTACCGACAAGACCTCCCAAAATGTATTGTGCGACCGGTTAACATTGAAGATTTAAAAATTCAGAAAATTTCCGAAAACCGCTGGATTGTATTCTCCAAGTATAAGACAGTCCTTACCCAAAAATGCAGCGACGATGTTATGCAAGAACAAGTGAAAGGCACATACCTCCTAACGATGCTCAAACCCTGCGATGTTCTAATTGGTACATTCCGGATCCAGGGAAACCGCTTTCGTAATTTGGGAATTTCGTACAATAACGTACCTGTAATAGAATTACCTAGTCCACCAGAAAATACTGTAGCAGAAACGGAGCCGATGAACCTGAAAGGAATCAACCTGGATGACGTTCAACACCTTAACCTTCTACTGAAGAGAAATGCGAAAAGTGATAAAAGTGTTAATCAAGTGAAAAGCCTTGGCATTGCCACAATTGTGCTCTACGTACTCGTAGCAGTGATTTCAGTGTACATAGCCTGGTTCAAATTCAAACCGTATATTCAAGTATTTTGTACAAAAAATCGGAAAACGTCCGAAAACAATATGGAACTTAACGTAAATGAAAATCCTGTTTTATTACATTAAATTAGCATAAGTTTTCGTTGTCTCTACGAACCTTGCAGAGCGAAGCTTGTGTATTGTAGGGGCAGCACTAGTAATTAAAAATTAGGATAAGAGAAATAACTTTAAGGGAAATGTATACGAAGTTCTCGGAAAACACATTTTCCGATAAAATCTCATAAAATCCATTTTCCGATAACTTCGGTCTGAGGGGGAAGGCGTTATATTATCGCTACTATGGCCACCGAGCGACGCGGTGGGTCTCTGCTGACCTAGCGTCTGTACGCCTACGCAGAGTCACGCCACTGTTGCGGGAATGCTGCGTCGACGTCGGGCAAAGCCCTCCTCTAACTTGTAAGATAGATTTAAGTTAGTCTGAATAGAATCTTCATTGACTCTACTAGTATTAAAATATATTTTAAAATCAAATATTAGTTTTTAAAAAACCAAACTTCCGCTCCCGAAAGTTAACTACCTACTTATATTCGTTTTAGTGTTTTCAAATATCATACTCATCATCATAGATACTTTTTTGTCTCGTTACGTGTGTTCACGATGTAAATACCCGGCCTAGTGGTATACCTACTAGTGATATTTATGTAGTTATACCTACCTACAGTTACAGTTTTTTTTTGCAGAAGACTACTACGTAACAAACTCCAATGACTTTGGAATTGACGAAACGTAAGTACCTACCTACCTTTTGTACCACGCAGGGAGGCGGGTGTTCTGCGAAGTTTTGACTATGTCGGTCACCATTTATTATTTCACCCAGACAATTTGTTAGATACGGATACGGAGCGACGTTCATACTTTCATTTTTCCTGAGCATTCTAAACTGCACAACGAGTAAATACCCGCCCTAGTGGCATACCAGTGATATTTATATTTATATAGTTATACCTACTTACACGAATACCTATCTTACAGTTTTGTTTTTTTTTTTCAGAAGAGTACTACAACCAAATTTAATAAACTCCGATGACATTGGAATTGACGAAACGTAAGTACCCACCTACCTTTTGTAACATGCAGGGCTGCGGATCTTCGCTAAGTTTTGATTATATAGGTAGGTATGTAGGATGTTAGGTGAGATACGGGACGACGTTCATACTTTCATTTTTACTGAGCAATCTGAACTGCACAACGAGTAAATACCCGACCTAGTGGCATACCAGTGATATTTATATTTATATGGTTATACCTACTTACACGAATACCTATCTTACAGTTTTGTTTTTTTTTCAGAAGAGTACTACCTACAACTAAATGTAATAAACTCCGATGACATTGGAATTGACGAAACGTAAGTACCTACCTACCTTTTGTAACATGCAGGGCGGCGGATCTTCGCTAAGTTTTAACTATACAGGATGTTAGGTAAGATACGGGACGACGTTCATACTTTCATTTTTACTGAGCAATCTGAACTGCACAACGAGTAAATACCCGGCCTAGTGGTATATCTAGTAGTGATATTTACGTAGTTATACTTACCCACATGAATACTTATCTTCGTTTTTTTTTTTTTGCAGAAGAGTACTTCAAGAGAATGTAATAAACTCTGATGACATTGCAATTGACGAAACGTAAGTACCTACCTTCTTTTTGTAACATGCAAGGTGGCGGATCTTCGCTAAGTTTTGACTGTACTGTATGTATCTTATATCTTTAAATGAGCAATTCTTGTATATATATATATATATAATTGGAATCTCGGAATCGGCTCCAACGATTTTCATACAATTTAGTATTTTGGGGGTTTCGGGGGCGATAAATCGATCTAGCTAGGAATCATTTTTAGAAAATGTCATTTTATTCGTGTTTTATCGATAATCAACTTAAACATAAACTTGGAAGAAAAATAACAAAAAGGAGGCGTTGACTCTTCCTGACATCTATTGGCGAATAATAATACTATTTTTGTGAGCAACTAATTGCTTTAACGACACAACAGCAGATGGCGTTGATATGTAACACGAAGTCAATGAGTGTTTGCTTTGAGGTTAGACTAAAATCAAAGGCAATACATATAATATGAAAAAGTGAGTCTTTGTTCATTTTCTTTGTTTCTTTGTAACGCTTTCACGTCTGAACTACTCAACCGATCGTCTTAAAATTTTGCATACATGTTGTTTAGGGTACAGAAAAGGACATAGGGTACTTTTTATCCCGGAAAAATCAACGGTTCCTGTGGGACCGTGGGTGAACCCACGGGTCGCAGCTAGTGTAAATTATATAGGGTGTTAGGTGAGATAGGGGACGTCGTTCATACTTTCATTTTTGACTGAACAATCTGTACTACACGAGTGTTTGGTAGCGTTTGAGTTATAGCCGTATGATTTGAACACATCTAGGCCTGATTAGTACTGCAACGTGATTTTGGCGTTTTGAAGAAAACTCGTAAAGTTGTATATTCGTTTTTAACGATTAGCGAAAATCGAGCATTTCGGTAAATCTTGTAAGTACGGCTTTTATAAACCTACGACTGGTATGGATGTGTTCGTCGTTGCCTTTGAAATTCGAAACTGCCGGTTGTAAGAAGCGATAGCGGGGACAGGCGAAGCTATGTCTATACGTCACAAAGATGGCCGCCGACCGTTGTAGATTATTGCTTATATCTCGAGTTCTATCTCATCAAATCAGTTGTTTGAGGTGTCATTTGAAAGCTCATTTATTTATAATGTAGTTGTTATATAATTATGTACATACATATCAACAAGCTTGAACGACAGCTTCCGTGCGCGAGTCCGACTCGAACTTGGTCGGTTTTTTAGAATTTTTATATTTTGAACTTTTGGACATCATACTTATAAATATTTATTTTTATTTTGTTTTAGGCACGTGGATGACATTGACCCTGTTTCACTCAGCGTGGTCATCATCCTGCGTCAGTCATGGTTTGGTGGGGGGTATCCTATCACGGCGTCACAAAGCTTAGTTTTTGTGAAAAGGGGGTTAAAACTTCTGCCAAAGTGTATCAAGAGACCGTCTTATATGGTGTTGTAAAACCCCTTAGCAATACACTTTTTAAAAATCTACCGTGGAGTTTCCAACTAGACTCTGCACATGGTCACATGGCGCGAACTACCCAAGCCTGGCTGGAAGTCAATGTTCCGGACTTTATAAGGGCTGAAGACTGGCCCTCCTCTAGCCCAGATCAAAACCCCCTGGACTACAAATTATGGTCAGGTTTAGAGGGTATGGCCTGCTCTAAACGACACGCCGACATAAAGTCACTTAAGAATTCTTTGAAGCAAGCAGTGGCTAAATTTCCCATGGAAACAGTCCGTACATCTATAGATTCTTGGCCAGACCGACTAAAGGCCTCTATCAAGGCCAAATGTGGTAATTTTGAATAAAATAATAGTTATATTTTTGTTAAGACTTCAATACATATGTAAATATAACTTTTATTAACATTACATTACTGTATAAAAAAATAAATGCATTTTCATTTGTAACAGAACTTATGGCTAGACATGCATACATATCGTCACGCTTTTCCCCGAGGGGGCTGGCAAAGGTGTAATACAACACCCACATTTCGCCGGACGATATTCAGTCCCAAATGTGACAGGGGGCGAGCCTGTCGCCATACACCGGGCTCCAGTTATGAGGCAGATGACACACAATACGCACATACGTTCACACAATGAACAAATTGGTGCGTGGCGTCGGCTGGGTTTTTTTTTTTTTTTTTTTATTTAAAAAATTACACTCCACGGACTCCGGGGACCGTGACTTTTTTTTATCATAAATCTTAAATTATTATTTAAGCGAAATACAGGTAGAGGGGGGTTAGTTATTAAGTCTTAATCTAAGGTTAGGTTAAAGGTTTTCAGATTTACTTAATGCATTGTGAGTACACCACGAGCAGACCAGCGACCCGCAAGCAGCACCCGATCACGAGTATGACGCATGTGCCAGCCATCGCTCTCCTCAACCATATTTGAGGGAAGAGAACGACCCGACACACGACGCCGCCGCAAGAAGGTGCCTTCGATAGTGAGCATGAATGCTCGAGATGGACCCACAATTTATATAAAACGATAACAATAATAAAAACTATAACGAGAACAGAAATTATTACAATTTTTATAACAATTAATATTTTTATAACATCATGGCCTCCTCCCGACTCAGAGCCTCCATCACTACCGCGTTCCGATCTCTGATGGTCCGACGTCGGCTGGGTTCGAACCCAGCAGAGCAAAATTGCCACTCCCAATTAGGCTGCCATCGATTCTACAACTATATCACAGAACAAATAATAATACTACGTACCTATAGCTCAATTGTATATATAAATGTAAATATTGTGAATGTATATTTTTGTATTGGATGTTTTGTTAGTACTAGCAGAATGTCCGCCACTTCGTACCCAGGGTATGTATACCTATATATCCGGTATAAGTTTACTCGATTCTTTCATAATTATTGTTCAAAATTATATCTGAATCGTGTAGTTTTTTAACTTTGTAACATTTAACAAACCATACAATATTATTAGTACGCACCTAATGGTAAAGTAAGGTAATTAAAATTGTTATTACCATTGTTATACAATATACCCAAAAATAATGAAATTTACTATGTTGTATTATTTAATGAATACCGGTAGTTACACAATCATTCCAACACCCTGTATAAATATTTGTCCTAATAAGGATAACAAGTAGCCTATGTGTCAATCCAGGGCATAAGCTAACTCCGTTCCAAATATGATCCTCATCCGTCCTAGGTGTGAATAAGTGAAATACGAGTAAGTACCTAACTTCCACACACAATCGCAATCTTTTGTATTTATGAGTGTGAAGTGTGATAAAATGGAAATATGACACTACCGGTAAAATGAAACTAATGCCACGACTGCTCACACATCAAAAATACAACAACTCGTGGACATGAGATTGGTTGTATTGTACCTATATTGGCTTGAACGGCATTTTTTAGATTTTTTTTTGTTTGGCATCAAATAAAAAATGTTCATAAAATGGATGAGTACAATGACGGACGGATTATTTTATCGATTTCCTAAAAATGGGTGTTTAGGTACTCGATACCATAACGTGACTGACGGGTGAAAGACGTGCGCGCGGCGCATCGCACACAACTTTTGTGTCGCGTGAATGAATACGTCGCGCTCCCAAAAAGTGCGGCCTGAGGTAGAGTAAAATACCTAAAGTTCTGGGAAAGCCTCGCCTTAAAATTAAAAGAAAGTAGAACAGTGGAAAAAACCCTGAAAAATTCTGCAGCTAAAAATCGAGTGTAGCCTGAGGGCCAAATGAAAAATATAAGCCTTTTTTTTCTGGAATCTTCAAATTGTATTTGGCGTCTTGCCATTTCGCCAAGGGCGGGAAAGTTGCGAAGGCAACACAGATTTACCTTGACTTGAACTTGGCTTTGCTTCTAAATATAATTGCTGAGAATTCTGAGAAAATACATGATGATCAAGAAAAGTTTAGGGTTACAAATTTTACGGACTAAAAGAAACCGATTCGCCGATGAAACGTGAACCTTACCCCTAATACCTAGCACAAATAATTTAATATTTATGGTAACTGAATCAAATGAAATATAAAAAAAACCTTAAGAAAAATACAATAAAAATTAATGTAACAAATAAAACAAACCTAAATCTTCAAATATCCCATGCAAAAAGATCGCCCGAACAGGGACTTGAACCCTGGACCCTTGGATTAAAAGTCCAATGCTCTACCGACTGAGCTATCCGGGCCGTAGCAGAAGTGTCGAAATATAGAAACAGCTTAATAACACGTCTAATAAATTTCAACAGTACACAAATATAAAAAGGTGCATAAGTATTTACTGACGTAGGCATAAATAAGTAATCCTAATCACACAATCGTATACTACCTTGAAGTATGGTAAAGTATGTATGTTAAGTATATTAGGGAAGCTATAGTTAATTTACTTATCTGTTTTGTACATTTTTTTAATTAAGTATTTTAGTTTAGTAGGTATGGTTTAGCTTTTAATTTTCCAGTTCATTGTTTATTGTAAACGTAAATAAACTTAAAATGTACTTACTTATCTGAGTATTTTGAGATAAATGGTCAGTTAAAACGGTTGTTTACGGCTGATAACGCCGCCAGTTGTTACACTACAGTTTAAGTTTTTTCTGTTCGTTTGTTTTGTTATTTCTGGTGTGAACAATAAAGTGTTTATCTATCTATCTATCTATTGTTTGGAAGTCATCGGTTGTAAGCGATAAGACCGCCCTTTGGACCTATACTTACATATTTAGTTTAGTTATATATTTTAAGGGTATACCTATTTCGGGTCTTGACCAATGCTTCAATTGCATACTTTGAAGAAAGAAAAATTCAAATCGCATGTAAATACTACAGATATTATAAGGTTAACAATTATTTAGAAGACAAAGATGTCTGGAGCCTTCCACTTCCGCCAAGTAGCCACTAGTACATAGATATAATATAAAGTGACCTAGTTGTAAGCCAAAATTTGTGAGACAGTAATTTATTTTTTTAGTTAAAAAAAAATCCCTCAGTTTCTTGCCTGTTCTTCTGAGTAGTGGCTCTTTTACCGAGCAAGGCGGTCGAGTCTATTATAAAACTTTGACGTTCATATCTGTCATGTATCTTTGATACCCAATTGAATAAAAACATTTTGCCTTTGACTTTTGAGTTCGGAATCAAAGGAACTCGTTGCCTGCGTCTGTCTTTCCACCTAAATACGAGTACAATGTGTCCGGGGCATAAACGTAGAAAAAAACTTTTTTTCTACGTTCATGATCCGGGGGTGCTCACGAGTAAAGTGAATAGCTATCTCCTAGGCAAGCGTGTTACACCTTCGATCACGTCGACGGTTCCCATCAGGCGAGTCAGTGGTCAAACGCATGCGTAGTCTGTTGTAAAAAAAAGGGGAACGGGGTTTGAATTCACGATCTTAAGGCTAGAAGGCTGAAAAGGTCTTGCTGAAAGGCTACTTACTTCAATAGGAGTAGCGAAAGCCAGCGGCAGCAGCGCCGCCACCAGCAGCAGCGGCCGCCTGCACGCTCGCCGGCTCAAATTGACTCCATGCTTCAGTGACGTCATCACGCAGCCACCGTCACCTCACGGACATCTATGCACTTAGCAACACTTGCCTATAGTCACTTGGCTCACTCGCGGCTACACTTTTGTGCACATTTTTGCGAAAATTTTTAAGCTATTGAAAATAAAACAGATGAGCACTTTGGTTTAGGTATATCTACTGTGTATACATTTTAGGTAACTTTTATTAGCTATACCTAATTAATAAAATGATGTGATGATGATGTTATAAGAAAAAAGAATGATGATTGTATTCGTAACCACGTTATAAAGGTCGATTTACATCAAACGAACATAGAGCTAGAGCTAGAACAAGAGCATTCTTTCGTAATCTTTTAGTGTAAACGAAAGCTAGACGTTTCCATTTACATCAAACAAACACATATTCTATAGAATCTTTTCGAACGCACTAAGAACAACGAAAAAATGCTCTACGCCTGTTTACACTTGAAGAATTTGATGTAGTGGGGATAGAATGAGCATTCGCTCGTTTGGTGTAAATCGACCTTGAGATGTGAGAAAACAGGATTATTTATTCATTACGGTGGGAAAAAATGGTAAAGAACTATATACGGGTAGGTATGTCTGGGACGCTATAGCGGTAAAGCTTCAGAACAATTATCGACCGAGCGAGCGACAGCGAACGAAGCGTCTATTCTTCAGCTTTGACAAAAATGTTTTCATTTGTCCGATATCTGTCTGGATCGCCCGCGCCGTCCGGATCTCTGTCATCCACTACAAGTCGCATTTCTTAACCGCTTCTCTTGAAATTTTGTGAGTAGGTTGGATTATTACATAAATAGATTTTTTTGACGTGACAACGTCTTATAATTCGATAGAGCCGGCTGCACGCACGAAAAAATGCGGCGTTACCTCGCTCTGAGGCGTTCCATGTAAGGCTTGAAGTGCAAGCGAGAGCGCGGAACGAGCGACAAAGAAGCACAATCGGCCTTTGCGTTCGGCAGCGTTCGACATCCGTCTCTCTCCTACTTGAGTGAGCACGTTCACAAAATTTCACGAGAATCGGTTCAGGAATGCGACCTGAAGAGGAAAACAAACGTCAGCCGCTAGGTCTACAGCTCACAGAGTCACAAGTATCGCTTGAGATGGTTAGGCCGGCCTATACACTGTAGACTAGTATAGGCGACTTTGTTATACAGTGAAACTTGGTTAAGTGGGACCGGGATAAGTGAGAAACCTTCATAAGTAGAACCCATGCTGAGGTCCCAACAGTTTGGCATTGAATTACCTCTGTTAGTGAGACTTTTTTTTGATGACTCTTGGCTACAGCGTACCGGGCATTAGGCAAGCGCAGATGGCGCAGGGCCTCAAAATGCTTACAAACTATGGGCGACGAGCGCAAGGGCACCTCTGAGGTACGGCCTCGGCTTGGG
Organism: Peribatodes rhomboidaria; assembly: GCA_911728515.1. NCBI lineage: Eukaryota > Metazoa > Arthropoda > Insecta > Lepidoptera > Geometridae > Peribatodes > Peribatodes rhomboidaria. The sequence continues at coordinate 11,004,562 of OU452179.1, read as the reverse complement.
CTGTCGCCGAGGGAGGGGCGTCGAATTGCCCTGACAGCACAGAAGGGGCTTGCTCTAGGGCCCTAACGGGGACGGTTGAAGTTAAGGTTAAAAACAAAATAAATTATTTTTAACAATGTCTCGACCGCCTTGTTTGGAAAGGGATCCTCACCTCAGAAGAACAGGTAAGAAACTGGGGGGTCTGTTAGTGGGACGAAGCGAACCTCTATACATATACATCTGGGATTCGTTCTTTCGATTTTATCGTCATAGTTGCCTCTATAACTGAGACAGCGAGTAATTTTATATGCATTAAAACCTCTGTAATTGAGATGATATTTTATTTTATTTTATTTTAAATGCTTACTGTGCTTACAGCGAAGCCAACGCGCACAGCAAGCCAATACAATATAAATTAATACAATTCATCAATTATATACTAACTATAAATTATTAAAATTAGAATTTGTTATTATTATTACTAAAAAAACTAAAACAGGCGCAAGTCATTGGATTGTATTTTAGAAAAAAAATATCGATATCTGGTTCCTGAGCAATGAGATCGTTGAGCAGATTAATGGCACGAGTCGTAGGAGCAGTCCGAGCGGTATGTGTGCGCACGCGCGGGGTTTGGACATCGTTATCGTTTTGTTTCTTTACTTATTTTTATTCTACCCATGGTATGTTTTTTGGATCATGACTGTACCCGCATATTTCGCATGTTCACTACAATGAATAAGATGACGAGGAAATGGGCTCGCAAGTAATTTTTTTTTTATTACATAATAGGCTTGCGTTTGGCCGCCATGCCTGATGATAAGCAGTGATGCCTACGATGGAGCACGCTTGCCTAGAAGAAACCGATTCACTCTCGAGTCAGGGTCTCAGGGAACACACACTCTGGCAGAGTATTCCACACTCTAGTGGTCCGTATGAGAAATGAGGAAACAAAGCGTTTCGTACAATTTAGTACAATTTTCTAAACGCTAATCAGTAGAAGTATTACAAACTTTGCAGAGTTATTTTGAACTGAGATCAATTGATGATCAAAGCATATTTCATAAAATGTATATCATCGACAAACATCTGAGGGCTGGTACTTCCAAAAGACTTACATATAATGTTTACATAATACGTTATTTTATCTAATAATCGCCCTCTATAACTTAAATAACCAGTACTCTGACCTCTATTAATGGAACCCTCTGTAAATGAGACAGATACGAGTATTTATGTATACCTGGATATCTGAGACACCGGGTAAATGGAATACCTCTTTAAGTGAGACAAATTTGCAGGTCCCTTGATATCTCACTTAGCCGGGTTTCACTGTATAAATCTATGAACAACAAAGTAAGTGTAAAAATTTCACGCTTGACGATTCAAATTTCACTGCAAATCGAGCGATTCCATTCCAATAAAGTCATAACGGTTGTGCGCGAGATTTCACAATATGACTGAACGACCTATCCCATTATTAAAAATATAATATTTTATGATTAATTTGAAATATTTATTAAAGTTATATAAATTGGCATCAGTAAGGCACTTTCTCATCGCGGGAAGTGACAGCGGCAACTGATTTTATTTTCTATCGCCGTGTAGAATCATCATTTGCAACGCCGATTATGTTTATTGTGGACTAATGGGTGAAGAAATTTCAGTTCCTATATAGATATATAATATATACCTATATTTAAGATAAGGTAGAGGTTTTTCTTTATTTATTTTTGTTTTTCATTTTAATGTAGAATTTATGTGGAATTTTTCTTTTTCTGTTGTGTTTCATTGTGTAGATTTGTGTAGCGCTTGCAGTTTTGTATTTAATATGTGTTTCTTGCTTAATATGTGTCTATGGAGCATAATTATCCGAAATAAAGTTTTATTATTAATATGATTGTTTACTTAAAAAACCTGCATTTTAAGCCTCCAATTAGGGACCAGGGTGGGGATGATGACTGTGAATGTGGGTACTGGGTACTCCCATGAATGAATCCGCAGAGGCTTCTTACCCCTAATCGATTCTTTGCCGTTTCTCTACTATTTACTTACCTACAGCAAAAAAGTGCACGTTTATTAATTGGGTCCCTGCGTGAAATTGAAACATGTACGGTCAATTAGCTTATCGACTCACTTGCAAATCGATTTCACAGTACACTGCAATCTGTTCTTTTAATAACTACAATGTTTTCTGAGGTCCATGTTCACCGACCTTTAATTGGCCAATTGTTAAATAACTGTCAAAGGTTGACAGTCAAAGACAGTAGAAACTTATGTAACAGTCTCTTAAAATTTAATTGCTTGTTTAAGTTTCCGTGAACTTTGACCTAACCGTTGTTACCCTGTGATGTAGTTTTTAAATGTGATTGTGCGTAAAATACGTAATTATTTTGAGTGAAGGTACCTACAATTTTCAACTCTTTTTAAAAAACTTCTAGTCTAGCTAGGTAGTTAGGAGTTCCAAAGTCATCACCAACTCGTTTAAATTGAGCGTTAAAAGTTTGTCCCAAGTTCACATGTTAGTAGCAAAGTTCATTGAAATTCAGCAGCTGGCGCCAGCTTTTTCTAATATTGCTATAGCTGTAGTTTATTCACGTGCAGAATGAAAGGATCTTTAAGAATAAGCCGGAATCCGGATTATGAGCAAGGCTAAATGTGGGTAGGGAGAGGCGACGGTCAGGCGCCTTATTCTTTAGCCTCTACTTACTTATATCCCAGAGGCGTAGGCTATGGGTTCTCAAGACATGACATAAAGTAATTGAGCCAACGAATAAACATGATACATAATTATTTTAAAACAAAACAAAGCGATTTGTGCCATCAAATTATTAGAGAAAATAAATGTTGATATCATTTTTACCGATTTATGATCAAACATCAGTAATGATCCCTTATTAAACTTTTAAATATCAAGCACCTTGTCTTGAATTCGAAGACGATCTAAGATACCGCTCATTCATGGTCATAAGTATTATTTCGATTTATTACTACGTATAGTAGCATAGTAGCATGTATAGTACATAATAGGTAGTAGGTCCAATATGAATATTACATGTATTATGCATTCAGAAAGAAAAGCTTCTAGATGCCTATTATGTCAATTATGACGTTATTGCGTCGGTGGGTGGTGCGACAAGTTGGCGCCCCGATGTCCTTTGTATGGACTGGGCAGGATTTAAGGACGGGGCGTACTTGCTGTCTACAGTCAAAACATAAAAAGGCTAAATGGAAACTTCAAGAAATCTCTCTAAAGGCCGTAAAAACTAGGTTTTAGGACAGTTTTTTGTAGGGGCTGAGCTACCCACGTCCGTAGGAGTGTACTCTATTCTGATTCCCTACACGTGGTCCCCGGGTAGTGCTAACTCTGGTGAGAGGCTTCGGTCGTGGCTAGTTACCACCCACCGGACCAAGCCAGGCCGTGAAATGACCTAGTCGTGATTCGGGATGTAGTCCGGTGTAACCATTCCGAAGACGGGTCTGAGCAGTAGCGCTCTTGTAGCGCCTCACTCAACTGCCGTCTTTGTACTTCTTCACTCTACAAAATTTCTAGGCTAGAGTGAATAAGTACCTTATAGGTCGTCGTGCTCCATCTTAGACTCCAACGTAGCTTAACATCAGGCGAGTTGGTGGTCAAACGCCGACCTATTGTTTACTAAAAAAAAAGTTAAATAAAGATGGGTTAAAATACCAAACGCTTTATTTGACCTCTTTTTAATTAGGATCTTTTATTTGATTAAACCCAAACACCGCAGTGTCTCAAGTCTTCGACTAGTGTTCGTTGCCTGTGACGACTTAAGGAACAGAGACGAGGTCGCTTGCGATGGACCTCATAAAAAGGCTCCAGGTCACTCAAAGAGAAATGGAGAGGGCTATGCTCGGAGTTTCCCTAAGAGATCGAATCAGAAATGACGAAATCCGCACCAGGCGAACCAAAATAACCGACATAGCCCGAAGAATTGCCAAACTGAAGTGGCAGTGGGCAGGGTACATCGATCGTAGAACTGACGGCCCATTGCGCAGAAAGATTCTCGAATGGCAACCACGAACTGGAAAACACAGCGTGGGAAGGCCTCCCACAAAGTTGACTGACGATCTGGTGAGGGTCGCGGGAAGCCGCTGAATTCGAGAAGCGCAGAGCCGGTCGTTGTGGAGGTCATTGGGGGAGGCCTTTGTCCAGCAGTAGACCTCTTTCGGGCTGATAAGTTGATTTGATTAAGGCCGTAGGAATCCTATGATAGTAAATACGTATTTTATGTACAGATACCTGTGCAGTTGCAATTTAATATTTATACACACAGTTTAATGATTGCTGTAATGAAAATTGTGATCGAGTCATTTTAAAGACGTCGTCTCCAACACTGATTCACTGCCTGCTATGGTCGATTGGTGATCGGGAGGGGCAAATCGCCCCACTCAGTCCTTGCGAGAGTCCTTCAGAACATCGCCGCAGGAGCCAGGCTAAACTTAGCTTACATGAACGTTAACTATATTGGCACAGGCCTCGAATAGCTGCTTCAAATACGAGAATAAGTAGCTCTGTTTTGTGCCAACCTTCCGAGATATTTGATGGAACTGTTATTTACGCGAAACTACACAAAGTGTGGACGCTTTTTTTTTTTAAACTAAGTACAGTTTACTAGTATCAAATAAGAATAGTATTAAGTTTTGAATAAAAAAGGAGAGCGTTTGTGAAATGCCTGGCCTGTCTTATATAATACGTGAAAATGAAAAAAAAATTGAAAATCAATTATACTTTTTTTTGACAATTAATAATATTTTACTGTAGCTATGATCATGTTTCTAAAACACACTTGACTAGGTATTTCCGGTCACAAATAAAGACCGAGAAGCAAGAAAATAAATTGAACCCAGTGACGCATATTTCTTGAATTCCTCCCGAGGGTCAGACGACGAGTCGCGAGCCAGTCAATATTGCTATTATCCACATACTCCGACTATAGAACATTCTTCCCTTGACCTCGTTTCCCGCCTTAAACGCACAATCAACTAGAATTTATACCCTAAACAAAACAGTCGGAGACAGGCCGTTATACGAGTATGTGTATATGAAGCGCTCTACTTGCGTCATTTCTGTTAGGATAGGTACTTGAAGGTAGTGATACAGTGTACAGTGATGCCAACTTATCTGTCGACTTCAATGAGGGAGCCGAATCGTACTGTAGGAACAAAACTGTAAGTATCACGCAAAAAATTTTAGTTCCTTGATTTGGCCAACTACACAAATAAGTTGGTCAAACAAATCAGAAAAATAATTGTTTGCTAAAGCCTACCTACACTTGATATTAGAGACTTCCTCTGAGCTCTTCTTTTATACAATGTAAATACATGTGTATTGTAAACATACTCGTAGCTATCGTTCCTCATCTGACAGTAGCACTCGCCTATTTAATGGAAGCTCGTTATTCTAAACGTGAGTAGGGAGGGGGTAGGTAGAAGGGGGATGTAAACGAAATCGTTTTGCTCCACGTGCCCAGAAAACCTTCGGTATAACACAATGAACAGATTAAGTTAGGACGGACTGAACGATAACATTGTTCTCTACCGTTTCGCAAGTACAAGTATTCCGTAATATTTCCCTTTGTTTATTCTGGACCTACCTACTATTATTTATACTAACAAAGTTAGGTCGGAAAGGTAAGTACTATATTAGAAACAAAAAATATAAATGATAGGGTTCCGTATACATTACTAGTTGCGCCCCGCGGTTTTACCCGCGGATAAAAAGTCCTATGTGCTATTCTAGACTATAATCTATAGTATCTGTGACAAATTTCATTCGGTTCTGTTCAATCGTTCTGGCGTGAAAGAGTAACAAACATCCATCCATCCATTCTTACAAACTTTCGCGTTTATAATATTAGTAGGATAAGTACTTTTGGCATTGGCATTTAAGATGCCATGAAACACATACATAGATACGCAACCAACTGACATCCATGCGCAAAGCAAATAATTCATAACCATGATCGACATACCTACGCTACGTACGCACGTTATACATAGCTACATAATTAGGTAGGTGTGCAAAGTTACAAACGTACCTATTCCCCCGCTCGAACACGGTAAAACCACGCACGAAACCCTAAAAAAGACCCACAATTTCATCTCGAATTACCCAAAATAATAGGCTTTAGCAAAACCTTCCTTTGAAACAAACCGTTCTCACGTATTGTGGCCACGTAGATACGAGAACGTACCGTATTATGCCTAGTGTGAAGTTCAAGGCTAATGCAGTGGTATACTTGCGACAGGCGAATGAAAATGTTCTGATTGTCTTTTTTTTTGAGAAAAACTCTTTGCTTTACTCTTAGATCAATCTAGAGGAAAAAATGGAACACTGCGTTAAATCTCGCTGAAGCCACTTCTTTTTCAATGTGTGTGCGTGTTAATGTTGCCATGAAAAATATTTAAAATTGCACAAAAACTAATATTGATTCCCAAACTCTACGTTAGCCATTTCCGTTCTAACATATTCTTATTTGTAAGAGTTTAATGTTACGGCTTTTTCAAAATTGACTTGTAAAAAAACTGTACAGTTTTTAAAAAGAACCTCAAAATGTAGTCCTAGCCACACTTTTATAATGCACTACGTATATTTATGTAGGTACACGAAATTATACCATAAATCAATGCAATTAAGGTCGAGGTAAGAATAACCAAGCGAGTAGCGTAGTTTTTTTGCGTCAATGTTGAGTGTTGTATATACGACAGTAGCGTAGTTTTTGGTTTCACTTAGATTATACGCCGTGCGCCATCTCATTCTCTAGGTTGATCTGAGGCTTTACTTTAGGATTCACAAATAAGTATTCAATAATGAAGAAATTTGTCAATGATTTAACGAGTAGTCAGATTTAAATTGCCTGACTGCCCAAACAGAGGGTAATAATTTTCGGGTGAATACATTGTTTTTGTGACAACCCTATCGCCTAAATCGCTGGTGGGTTTTCAACAGTTTTACCGATTCTGAGCTGCAAGGTGTCGTAAGATTCTTCTTGGAACCTATATTTAGAGTGCCATAGGTAATAGTCAATTTTTTTTTTTTTTTTTATTACATGATAGGCTTGCGTTTGGCCGCCAACATGCCTGATGATAAGCAGTGATGCGGCCTACGATGGAGCACGCTTGCCTAGAAGAAACCGATTCACTCGAGACTTGAAGACACCCAGATTATAAGTGTCAGGGAACACACAGTCTGGCAGAGTATTCCACACTCTAGCGGTCCGTATGAGAAATGAGGAACCAAAGCGTTTCGTGCGTGTTGTAGGTATGTCAACCATAAAACGATGCCGCTTTTTCGTACTCTTGGTTGTTTTATAGAAGAACGGGCTAGGGAGAATAAGGTCATGCAAACCAGATGCACACTCCCCGAAATGTATCCGATAAAAAACCGATAGACTAGCAACCTTGCGCCGATGATCCAAACTTTGAAGTTTGGCCAGGACAAGGGAGTCGTTGCCAATGAGCTTCTTCGCACGTTTCTCGATGGACTCCAACGCCTCGAGCTGGTACTTGGCCGATCCATCCCAAAGGTGCGAACAGTACTCCATGCACGACCGAACCTGTGCCTTATATAATGAAAGCAACTGTTCCGGCGTGAAGTACCGTCGCACCTTCGAGAGGACACCCAGCTTTTTAGCAGCTAATTGAGCCTTAGCCTCAATATAGGAGCCGAAGTTGAGGGTGGAAGTCAAAGAAACTCCTAAAAGCTCAAGGTTGTTATTAATCGGGATCGACCTTGGAAAGTAGGAACCAGTTCGAAAGGCCTCCTTTTTGCGGAAAACAGACACGCCTGGGTCTTAGCTGCATTGAACTTGACCAGGTTGGCATCGCCCCAACTGGAGACTGCCTGGAGGGACAAGTTCAAGCGCTCAACCATGTCAGCCCTCAGAGACTGGATTTGAGGTCCATTAGACTGCGCGTTAGATTTATAGCTTTCCACAACAGTGCTGTCGTCTGCATACCCAAAGGTACCGGGCTTAAGCAGATCATTAATGTGCAGCAAGAAGAGTGTCGCAGAAAGCACCGACCCCTGAGGAACCCCGGCATTTATATCCATTCGATCAGACGAGCAGCCATCAACGACAACTCGAATGGATCGACCCCTCAGAAAATCCGAAATCCACGCAACAAACCCAGCGGACAAGCCAAATGAAGTGAGCTTGCTGATAAGGCTGTCATGCCAAGCCCTGTCGAAAGCCTTTGAGATGTCAAGGGAAACTGCGAGTGCTTCCCCATGTTTCTCAATGACCTCACTCCAGATGTAAGTGACGTACGCTAGAAGGTCAATAATAACGTATACATATTACTTACGTACCTACTTGATTTTGTTAGTGTTATTACTAACCTACTTGATTTTTTAAATTATGTTTTGTTATCTAACATATCGTCACGCCTTTCCTCCGAGGGGGCTGGCAGAGGTGTACAACACCCACACTTCGCCGGACGATATTCAGTCCCAAATGTGACAGGGGGCGAGCCTGTCGCCATACACCGAGCTCCAGTTGCGTAGCAGATGACATATAATACGCACATATGTTCACACAATGAACAAATTGGGGCGTGCCGTCTGCTGGATCCGAACCCGTTCCCTCTGGCTTGAGAGGCGGGCCTTCTCCGACTAGGCTATCATTGCATCGCATGTTTTCTAAATGAAATGCAAACCCTGTTTCTAAGTTAACATGACCTAAATTAAATAAAACAACGTACGACAGCAAAAATGTTTACTTTTTAACAGAGACAGAGATAGGAAAATACTTGTTATGTTCTGGTAGAAGAGAGTTGTATAAGGTCTGGCCTTACATTGACTAATTATAATGAGGTCCTATAAATTAAGAGAGCAACATCAACTGCGTTCATTAAGATTCTCCGGGTGGATACTTCAGGCCGACGGCAGGCTACTGGTCCGTGCATAAAATATTCCTTGCCTCAGGGTTTTGGCAAGCGGAGTAATATGCCTACAGTAACGGGCTTAATCGCATGCCCAAAGTTACTGTTATTACGTGAAGTGTTCTTGTTTTGTTATGAGACTAGATAAATCGTTGTCTACGTCTGGACTATTTTATATTGATGGTAATGCGAGTGAAGGCGTGTTTACAATGACGTCAACGTCAACGTTCGATGTTATCTTCTTCATACAGGGGTGAATTTATAATCGACTGACGCTGTTCGTCGGCGCTGATTGGTACATTACGGTTATTACTCATTGGAGCGTCTCAGGATCGCCTCGACTAATGGTCAACGCCGCGTCCACGGGTGTACCCTGCGTGGTCAACCAGTGAACCTTACGTGGTCATTGAATTTCCAAATAGTACCTATGTCAGCGATTGTCACTTGTCCTCGCGTGAACCACTCGCGGGCAGCGGCTGATCACAGAGTGGGCCATCGCCGTACTGAGCTTACGCCGAGGCGATCCGGAGTTGATGTAGTGAGCGCATATCCATAGAAGTTCATACAAAGAATACCTCACCGCACGAGAGGAGGCAGTGCGTATCGGGTGGCTGTTATGAATGATAACCTTTACATATAATACTGTATGTCATCTGCTACATGACTGGAGCCCAGTGTATGGCTACAGGCTCGCCCCCTTTCACATTTGGGACTGAATATCGTCGGCGAAGTGTGGATGTTATGTTACACCTCTGCCAGCCACCTCGGAGGAAACGCGTGACGATATCTTATGTTATGTGTAATTACTGGGAACCGTTTTGTAGTTGACGATGATGGAAACATACCATCAGGTACATCAGGCATGCACGCCGCGCCGCGACAAAATCTTTTTATTATCAAATCATTTTTGACGCGTAAAAATATTATTTGTGTCACTCTCACTCACATGAGAGAGACAATGACCAAGGTAACTTCGGTCATTCAGTCCGATACCAACGGTCAGCGTGATTGTAATTCAGTCTAGAAGTTTTTAAACTTGCAAAGAGCATGTGAGTGAATTAGAGACTGTTCTAAGTTCGTTATTTCTTTACCTACACTGTAATGGCTCAACAGATATGATTAAAATAAGTAATACCGATTTGAACTTCTTTAATATTTTATCTTAAAGTAAAATTAAAAATGTATTTCTACAAGAAAAATTAACTCGTAGTACATTTTTTTCGGGTAATTGAGGTCCATTTTGCTACCTGAAATTAGGTCAAACAAACAAGAAGGCCCATTAGAGCGATAACAATTTTTCAGCGAACTTGGAAAATCATGAAAAAATTGGGGCTATCACAATTTCAACAATCTCGATTTTTATAATTAGTCACTTTTTAACGTCAAGTTTTACCCTTTCCCAGAAAAGGGTTAACTCACTTGCTTTTATCCTCTCTCTATCCCGTTAAGATAATTACAGGCGTGAAGTTTGACAAACCTTTTGACCGAAGTGGCTGTTTATACTCATCGTGGCCTCGACCCCTGGACGGTGGTCGCGATGAGATCTGGAGTTGTATAAAAATTAAACAATACTGTGGTGCTGGCCCAAGATAGAAACAAGCTGAAGAAGTGTGGGAATACCTTTTTGCAGTTATACAGGGTTACTAGTAATCAATTAGCATCATTTTAAGAGCATATTCTGTTCATCAAAACAAAACAACTTTTGTTCTACATCTTTTCCTAAAACTCAACCAATATAACCTATAAGTACCAATTTTTTTTTAAATTTTATTGTTCTCTCTAACACTTCATAACTCTTTATAGCAAGCCGCCGCCCGCTTAACAGCATGCGCCTTAAAGTGCACGCGCGCTTTTTACATAGATTTAATTATGTTTGGACTGACCAAATTAATTTTTAAAATTCTTTATGGAAGAAAATACATACGAATTTTTAAAAGTCGTAGAACAAAAGATGTTTGTTTTGATGTACAGAATATGCCCCTAAAAGGATGCCAATTGATTACCAGTACCCCTTAGGTAAATAATAAATAATTATAGATTGATTTGATTCCATGCGAATGTTAGTCATCACACTGATGTAAATTTATTACTTAGAAATGCAAAAGTTTGGATGGATGGATGGATAGATAGGTAGAGATGTTTGTTTCTCAATCACGCCAATACGGCTGAACAGATCTGGATGATTTGTCGCAGTGATAAATTATAGTAAAGATGGAATAGCAATCACAAAGCAAAATGTTACAGAGTGTAGCAATACCTTTTAGAGATTACTCAGTAATTTATGCCGGTTCAAACTGGCTTTAAACGGTTTAAAACCAGTTAATACAAATGTGTACCTGTAGGTATAGGGTTGTCGGTCGCGTTAACCCAATATTCACTCTGATGGGGCGTGAATAAACAACGGACTGTGTGCACTCAGGGTTGGCAAACGGACTTTGATTTGACGATTACGTTGAACATATTTTGTTTGCATTTATTTTAAGTGTTTTGTAATGGCATTTCTAAATGAATTTTGCAGTACAAAGATTGTGACATTTCGGGCATCTGTCAATTATTATAGTACAACTTAGAATACTTACTCTTCCTCATCATCATCATAAATATAAAGCTATTCATAATAAAGTTTTCGACTGAATGACGTAGTATCTATAGTCAAAAAATCATTTTAAAAACAGTGTAATTTTTCGTAGTGGTACAATCGTAGGAGCATTACATACTCTTTGCGTAGGAGTTTTAGGCGGGAATCGCGAAGATTGTGTCGTGATTTTGTATCATTTTCTAAAACTTGTGATTCTTCGAGTGCTAAAGTGTAATAATTGTGGATTATTAACCTCTACCGGTTCGTTAACGTGCACGAGTGTGGGCAAATGACACAAACATTAGGAAATGCTACTTTTCGTTTTCTCTACAAAACTCGACATAAAGTTTCAGTAAAGTATCCACGGCATATATAAGTATCATCATCTCATCTTTCATCACCCTATCCTCTATCATCATCATCATCTTAGATTTATCAACTCATGTACGAAAAAATCATACAGATGACAATGCGGTATGACCTGGCAAAAAAAACAGACTACGGGTAAAATAATCAGGGGGGCTATTCCTGCGCGTGAGATGAGATGAGATTTTATCTTGGTCACTCTCACACCTATGACGTTTTAAATGAGAGCAACAAGGACGAAAAAAGGTGAGATGAAAATATAAAATCTCCGAATAGGGTCCCAGCAGCGAGTTCTTTAACTTTGACAACTTGACATCTCGTACTTTGGCCGGTGCTTGCCGGTAGTAATCAGTAGTGGGTAGAATTGTTAATGATGATGAGTAAGTACATGATAACACAACAACAACAACAACTGGCCTTCGTCTAACAATTCGATCGATATTTTGAATGCTAGGACGTATCATTTGACGCACCCCTAATGATATGTAACGAGGCAGTCGCTGCATCGACCTTGAACGTCGACCAGCTGTTTAATATTTCATATGTCCTCTGTCAGTCCCGACTACATTTCCTACTTTTTTCTGTGGTAGTAAACCAGCTTTGATTGCTAGTAGTTTCAGCGACGGCTATACCTAACTTAGTTGACTCCACATCGAAGACCTTTTAGACTTACTAATTTTTGAACAACTTTGGTAAACCGCGACCAACTTTTTATATGTTAGAATCAGGATTCTTACCATGAGTTTTGATCGTTACGAAAATTTTTTATCGAATTCGTTTGGCTCCATATATTTCAACAAAGCGCCCCTGCTGGAAACGTTAAGGAAATAGGTTAAATGTATGGAGCCAAACGAAAACAAAAAAAGGTTTTATTATAGTTTTTTTTTTAATTTGTTAACCATAAAAACTCGCGGTAAGCCCCCAGAAACCTTCGCTTCGCTCCGTGAAAAACATTTATCCTAAGACAAGGTGTTTTCAAACGGTTCTATTTTTAACCCCCGACGCAAAAACGACGGGATGTTTTAAGTTTGACGTGTCTGTGTGTGTGTCTGTGGCATCGTAGCTCCCGATTGGATAAACCGATTTTGATTTTGTTTTTTTTTTTGTTTGAAAGTAGTCGGGAGTGTTCTTAGCTATGTTTGTTGAAAATCGGTGTCGGGTTTTTTTAAAATTTTAATTTATACTTGTTACAATCGCAAACGCTCGAAAGTCAGCTGCCGATTGAATGAAATACGAGCTAAATAAATGTCCCGTGATCAGGCTGTCAAGTCGTCCAATCAGCAGCTAACTATATATAGTATATAAATATAAAAATATATTATATAATATATATATAAAAATAAAGTCTAAATATATATATAAAATATAGTCCATACTATATTTTACATATATATATAAAATATATATGTAAAATATAGTATAAAAATATAGTCCGCCAGGTATAGCATTCCGGTCACACGGGCAACACACAATGACGTCAGTCGATGCTTAAGCAAGACCGAAACATGTCATTTACAAATAGTTCGAAAGAGACGGATGACGATGACCAGTGACGTCATTACGTGTTTGCTCCTGGAATAATAGACCTTGTTGTTTTGGATCATGGTAAACATAAAATCGTTTGAAAGCGATTGCACCTTGTCTAAGGCCGTAGGCACTGTCAAGTGAATCTGGTAAACTTGGCCTTCACTTCGATCGGTCAACAGCAGTTTACTGCATAAAATACAAATGATTCTCTAAATATTAGAAACCACTAGAAATCGACCGGTATCGCTTTCTAGACAAGCGTGCTCTATCGTAGACCACGTCATAGATATACATCAAACACACACACACACACACACCTATGTTTTAATTATTTTAAAACGTATCGTTTCAGCATGTTAATAGTACCTACTAGTAATTTACCAATAGTCAAAAGCGATGACAGCCTGGTTCGGAGAAGGCTCGGCTCTCAAGCCAGAGGCAGCGGCTTCGATCCCAGCCGACCGCACGCACCAACTTCTACATTCTGCGCATTGTATGCTATCTGCTATCTAACACATGACTGGAGCCTGATGTATGGCGACAAGCTCGCCCCCTGTCACATTTGGGATTTAATATCGTCCAGTGAAGTGTGCCAGCCCCTTCGAGGAAAAGGTGTGGCGATATGTAATGTTATTTACCAATTAGAGGTATATTAACCAAACCCAAATATACATAAATACTATCGATTAATAAAAAACCATATTAAATAACCAATGTCAAAAATCTTACCATCATCCAATAACTTATTAAAACCTTTTATGTTTTCCAAATTCAATTAAGCTTCAGTGGAATATTTTGCTCCAATTCAGATGACCTCTAACGTACTTTAATTACCAAACCTAAATGAGTAAAATATCTCAAAACAAGCCGAATTCCGGCCGATGAAGGCTTGTTCTCTCAAGTCATTAATTACGAACAGTTTGAGCCGCAGCGACATGTAATTACAAATTGTGCTTACATATATCCACTTACAAATAAATAAACATTGTATAGCTTCAGAATAGTTATAAGGAAATTGTTTTATCTTTCGTTTGACTTTTTACCCGATCGAAAAAGACAAGCAAACCACTGCTTGCATAGCTCAGATCAACCTAGAGGAATAGATGGAACACTGCGTTATATCTCGCTGAAGCCACTTCTTTTTAAACGTGTGCGCATGGTAATGTTGGAAAAACATTTACAATTGCACAAAATCTAATATTAATTCCCAAACTCTACGTTAGCCATTTCCGTTCCAATATACAACCTTAGTAGATTTAATATTCTAAAACTGCACATATTTGTAAGAGTTTAATGTTACGGCTTTTTCAAAATTTACTTGTAAAAAAACTGCACAGTTTTTAAAAAGAACCTCAAAATGTAGTCCTGGCCACACTTTAATAATGCTCTATGTATATTTATGTAAACGAAATTATACCATAAACCAATGCACATAATGTCGAGGTAAGAATGAACAAGCGAGTAGCGTAGTTTTTTTGCGTCAATGTGTGCGTGTTGTTTACATATATACGACAGTAGCGTAGTTTTTGAATGGTTTTTGGCTTCACCTAAATCATACGCCGTGCGCCATCTTATTCTCTAGGTCGATCTGAGTAGCATAGTCTATATTACCATCTATTTGAATTGGTAGTTCATTATTATGACGAATAGTTGAATAATTTTATCGACATTGCGTCAGTAAAACACTAGGATTTTTCTTTTTAACCGTCTTCAAAAAAGGAGGAGGTTTTCAATTCGACTGTTTTTTTTTTATGTTTGACATATAACCTCATAACTTCATAACTCATAACCTCATAACTTTTGACTGGTTGAATCTATTTTGATGTTTCTTTTTTTGTTCGCGAGATCAGACTTCAGAGGTGGTCCCATATTAATTTTATTGGTCAAGCAGTTTTTAAAATATCATGTAAAAATTGTTTACATGGATGACGAATTACGGGATGAGAAGTCGTTTTTTTTTTTGCTTTGCTTTTAAGATTATTATTTCACTAAGCGACGACACAATCAAGTCACTCGCCTGAAGGTAAGCGTTCGCTAGAACCATTTGCACACATCATAATCGCATAGTAGGTATAATAGAAACGAAGTATAAATATTTCCGTAGCAAGCCCGCCTACGCCGTAGAAGTACTACAAACGTAGCATGAGCGTATCTTGTTTCCGTAGCAAACCCGCCTACGTCGTAGAAGAGCTACATAATCAAGTCACTACACTTTAAACACGCAGAACAATTATTTTTTGCGGGCTTATTATGAAAACCTGATAGTAATAACGTGCATTCCCTCTAGCTAACTCACTCGCACCATGCGCGCGAGCAGCAAAAAGAAATCTGTATAATTATCAAATCTGCTTACAAAATTTCACGATAACTTGATTGAGAAATGCGACCTGTAGAAGAAGACAGACGTCAGCCGTGAGGTCTACAACTCACAGTGCCACTAGTCAACAAGAACATATCTGCAACCTACAACGACGTAGGCAAATACTAGACCGTACAGTGTTATTTAATGTTCACTCGTTATTTATAGAATTCAGCAACTCCACTCTGTTTATGAGTGCACGTCAAGTTTATTTATTCATAAACATTCGAATCACGAGACTAAAATAATTTATTGCTGAGGCAATAAACTACGCTCGGCGCGGTTTCCAATTTTCTCGGCCGCTGAAGCATTGCCGAGTGCAACGTCAATATAAAATATGCCCTGGGGGGCTATTCCTACTCGTGAGATGAGATGAGATTTTATCTTGGTCACTCTCAGACCTATGATTATTCAAACGAGAGCAACAAGGACGAAAAATGGTGAGATTGAATCTCACTCCGTAAGAATAGCCCTCCTGTTTGTTTATACTTTGTCACCTGGACTGAATTTGTAAGTGCTGCAAGCTAAATTAGGCGTTCTTGCTACGATGACTTAAGGTTTCAATTAGATTGTCGTATTTTAAGTTGTTGCTCAAACTTTTGAAGTCAAATTCAGTGTCTATTGCGCATTTATAGTAAATGTTACATAAAATTTTTTAAATTTGATTTAGTGTAAGAGGTACCTGGACTTCAGATACGTTTTTCCTGAATTTTGTACTAGACTCAATGTCCATGTTTTCAATTATAGGATGTATTTCTGAACGACGAACATATCTATCTCTGACCTAGAAGTTGGTCAGAGATAGATATGGAGCAACCCTGAAATCGCGAAAAAAAATCAGTTGTCCATATAAAAAGTTCATTGATCATCGACCAAATGTATGCAATTTTTTTTTTCGTGTTTTGCTCTATAGTAAAAGTTGGTCATAATATGAGTACAGTGATATCCTAGAACATGCCCGTCGCTTAGAGATCCACTCCGTATTTCAATGACTATAAGGGCTTAAAAAAAGATAAAAGAATCCCTATTCATGTCATAGCCTTTGTACTCATAATTCACTAGAAATCATACAGACAAAAGAACTCAAAGTTATTCCAACGTTGGAATGAAAATATTTCTATTCATTCTAAACTGAGGAACGAAAACAGACGTACATATTGGGATTCCATTGTATAATTTTATGGCGCAATCAAGCGATGTGATTGATTGATTAAAAAAAACATTTGAAAGTGTACCTAACTATTTTTTTGACCCAAAGCAAGAGACTTATTTTTTTTTGCATTAATAAATAACCAGTCGGTCGCAACAATCTCATGAAATAATGCAACAATTCAAAGAATACCTACAATAGGTACCATAGATAGGCCATAATAATAACAAAAAAAAACTAAGTAAACTGCGGTGCTATTCACAATTATTCGGAAACGTTTCCGATCGGAACACGCAAATTTCAAATTGAAATTGTTAGAATCTCAGTCTACTTTCATACTATTTTGAGCAGGGAATTGAGCACAAATCCGATTAGATGGATGAATCACGTTTAAAAACTTATGAATACGGACTGAGATTCGAGTATTTTAGGTTTAAAATTGTTGGAATCTGTACGGAAACGTTTCCGAATGATGACCACAATGTCAACATTCCTACAAGCACATTTATTTTCTAGGCTATCGTGTAAAAATTAAACATAAATATACAAGCATTTTGCTTCAAAATTAGTACCTCCACACTTCTTTTAATCGCTTACCAAATAAATACCACATTATTGAGGCCACCTACTACCTAGCCATCAAATTCGGTCACACAATACACACGCCATCTATCATGTGACAGCGTAATAAAATCAAATCACCCCCTCCCTCCCCCTCCACCTGACATTCAAGGCACCTTAACCCTTCCAGGGTTAGGTACGTTAATATAACGCGTGTAAAACCAATAACACCCCCGCAATTAAAAGGGTCTAATGATATAGGTAACGAGTTTAAAAAGCGGTGGGAATTTTTAGTCGCATATTTTGGTTGATGTCCAATATAACCTGAGCCGGAAGTTAATGGATTTGACATATTTTTTTTGTGTGGTGTTTATAGTACCTACTAGTTCCATTAAATATGAAAGATATTATATTGTGAGCTCGGGGTGAACTGAGCCGAAAATATGTATGTGTATCCATATCGTCACGCCTTTCCCCGAGGGGGCTGGCAGAGGTGTAATACAACACCCACATTTCGCCGGACGATATTCAGTCCCAAATGTGACAGGGGGCGAGCCTGTCGCCATACACCGGGCTCCAGTTATGTAGCAGATGACATACAATACGCACATATGTTCACACAATGAACAAATTGGTGCGTGCCGTCGGCTGGGTTCAAACCCGCTCCCTCTGGCTTGAGACGCGGACCTTCTCCCAACTAGGCTGCCATATCGCTTTGATGGCATCCATGATTCTAAATCACTTTTACTAAGCAACTCTGAAATTGCAAAAAAGCTGCTGTTTCATACACTGTCAATTATGTTTTCTATGAAACAGCTGATTTTCGAGGTTTCAGAATTAGAATTACTATTTTTTTGTCTGACCTATACCAAGCAAATGACCTTATAGTTGGTATGCATTTAGTTTCAAGTTCGAAAAAACCGCAGTAGTAAAATTTAAGTAATTGTTTCAAAAGCTTAAAATAAATAGGCCCTCTGGAAACGTAAAAGTTATTGAGTCATCAAAACATGTCAGACCAAAGTAATTAATTTACATGATGGATGGCACCTGGTGTCTATTTCAACTTAAAAAATCTAGAAACGGATAGATAGAACTTGATACAGCTCATTAATCTTTCGAGGGGTAGAAGACGGTAGAACGACCTTCACAAATCATCCGGGAACCACGTTATACTAATAGACGTTATATATCTCGTACCGGGTTGAAAGGTATCATATTTTAACATTAAGGCGAGCCTGGCCAGAAAACGTCTAGCAAGAATCAACTTTTCTCTAAGATAAACCATGGTTTTTACTGTGTAAAAAAAAATATGTTATTCTTAAGCATGTTTTTAAGTGGAATCATAAACCTGATACATGTAATGAATAACTTCACTCGATAGAAAAAAAATCCAAAGTCACCTCTATTTGGTATTTTAAACACGATTTGCGACTTAATTTTAACAAATCATATTGCTTTTTAATTTTTTTTACGAATAACAACGCAATAAAAAAATGGAATCATAAATAAAAATGCTAAAAAGTTAACATGATAATTTTATATGATTTTTTTATCACGAATTCATGGTAAAAAGGCGCGTTTGCGTGACCGCCAGTCCGCCCGCAGACCCCGTCGACGCCGGACGTGTGCCAAATTTTTGTGATCTCCGCAGTGCCGCACACACCAACACCAACCAAGCATTTAGTTTTGCCATAATGGGTAACAAACATAATAAACGAAAAAAATGCTCAAGTCTGGCTTTTCGAAAATCGTACGAGTCAAGGAGCAAACGTCGGTAAGTAGATAAACTTCTACTAGATTATATTGGTAATCATTGTTTTTATTTACTAGAATCGACATTTCTTGCATTGCTTTTTGTAGTCAGATGATGTATCAACAAATCTATTAGTACCTACTTATATTCGTTTTAGTGTTTTTAAATATTATACTCATCATCATAGATACTTTTTTGTCTCTTTACGTGTATTCACGATGTAAATACCCGGCCTAGTACACCTACTAGTATACCCACTAGTGATATTTATGTAGTTATACCTACCTACAGTTACAGTTTTTTTTTGCAGAAGACTACTACGTAACAAACTCCAATGACTTTGGAATTGACGAAACGTAAGTACCTATCTACCTTTTGTATCACGCAGGGAGGCGGGTGTTCTGCGAAGTTTTGACTATGTCGGTCATCATTTATTATTTCACCCAGACAACTTGTGAGCTAAGGATACGGAGCGACGTTCATATTTTCATTTTTCCTGAGCATTCTAAACTGCACAACGAGTAAATACCCGCCCTAGTGGCATACCAGTGATATTTTTATTTATATAGTTATACCTACTTACACGAATACCTATCTTACAGTTTTGTTTTTTTTTTTCAGAAGAGTACTACAACCAAATGTAATAAACTCCGATGACATTGGAATTGACGAAACGTAAGTACCTACCTACCTTTTGTAACATGCAGGGCGGCGGATCTTCGCTAAGTTTTAACTATACAGGATGTTAGGTGAGATTCGGGAAGACGTTCATACTTTCATTTTTACTGAGCAATCTGAACTGCACAACGAGTAAATACCCGGCCTAGTGGTATATCTAGTAGTGATATTTACGTAGTTATACTTACCTACATGAATACTTATCTTCGTTTTTTTTTTTGCAGGAGAGTACTTCAAGAGAATGTAATAAACTCTGATGACATTGCAATTGACGAAACGTAAGTACCTACCTTCTTTTTGTAACATGCAAGGTGGCGGATCTTCGCTAAGTTTTGACTGTACTGTATGTATGTAAATTATATAGGATGTTAGGTGAGATAGGGGACGTCGTTCATACTTTCATTTTTGACTGAGCAATCTGTACTACACGAGTGTTTGGTAGCGTTTGAGTTATAGCCGTATGATTTGAACACAACTAGGCCTGATTAGTACTGCAACGTGATTTTGGCTGTTTTGAAGAAAACTCGTAAAGTTGTATGTTCGTTTTTAACGATTAGCGAAAATCGAGCATTTCGGTAAATCTTGTAAGTACGGCTTTTATAAACCTACGACTGGTATGGATGTGTTCGTCGTTGCCTTTGAAATTCGAAACTGCCGGTTGTAAGAAGCGATAGCGGGGACAGGCGAAGCTATGTATATACGTCACAAAGATGGCCGCCGACCGTTGTAGATTATTGCTTATATCTCGAGTTCTATCTCATCAAATCAGTTGTTTGAGGTGTCATTTGAAAGCTCATTTATTTATAATGTAGTTGTTATATAATTATGTACATACATATCAACAAGCTTGAACGACAGCTTCCGTGCGCGAGTCCGACTCGAACTTGGTCGGTTTTTTAGAATTTTTATATTTTGAACTTTTGGACATCATACTTATAAATATTTATTTTTATTTTGTTTTAGGCACGTGGATGACATTGACCCTGTTTCACTCAGCGTGGTCATCATCCTGCGTCAGTCATGGTTTGATAGGGGGTATCCTATCACGGCGTCACAAAGCTTAGTTTTTGTGAAAAGGGGGTTAAAACTTCTGCCAAAGTGTATCAAGAGACCGTCTTATATGGTGTTGTATAACCCCTTAGCAATACACTTTTTAAAAATCTACCGTGGAGTTTCCAACTAGACTCTGCACATGGTCACAAGGCGCGAAATACCCAAGCCTGGCTGGAAGCCAATGTTCTGGACTTTATAAGGGCTGAAGACTGGCCCTCCTCTAGCCCAGATAAAAACCCCCTGGACTACAAATTATGGTCAGGTTTAGAGGGCATGGCCTGCTCTAAACGACACGCCGACATAGAGTCACTTAAGAAATCTTTGAAGCAAGCAGTGGCTAAATTTCCCATGGAAACAGTCCGTAAATCCATAGATTCTTAGCCAGACCGACTAAAGGCCTCTATCAAGGCCAAATGTGGTAATTTTGAATAAAATAGTAGTTATATTTTTGTTAAGACTTCAATACATATGTAAATATAACTTTTATTAACATTACATTACTGTATAAAAAAATAAATGCATTTTCATTTGTAACAGAACTTATGGCTAGACATGCATACATATCGTCACGCTTTTCCCCGAGGGGGCTGGCAGAGGTGTAATACAACACCCACATTTCGCCGGACGATATTCAGTCCCAAATGTGACAGGGGGCGAGCCTGTCGCCAAACACCGGGCTCCAGTTATGTAGCAGATGACACACAATACGCACATATGTTCACACAATGAACAAATTGGTGCGTGCCGTCGGCTGGGTTCGAACCCAGCAGAGCAAAATTGCCACTCCCAACTAGGCTGCCATCGATTCTACAACTATATCACAGAACACATAATAATACTACGTACCTATAGCTCAATTGTATATATAAATGTAAATATTGTGAATGTATATTTTTGTATTGGATGTTTTGTTAGTACTAGCAGAATGTCCGCCACTTCGTACCCAGGGTATGTATATATCCGGTATAAGTTTACTCGATTCTTTCATAATTATGGTTCAAAATTATATCTGAATCGTGTAGTTTTTTAACTTTGTAACATTTAACAAACCATACAATATTATTAGTACGCACCTAATGGTAAATTAAGGTAATTAAAATTGTTATTACCATTGTTATACAATATACCAATAAATAATGAAATTTACTATGTTGTATTATTTAATGAATACCGGTAGTTACACAATCATTCCAACACCCTGTATAAATATTTGTCCTAATAAGGATAACAAGTAGCCTATGTGTCAATCCAGGGCATAAGCTAACTCCGTTCCAAATATGATCCTCATCCGTCTAGCCGTTTAGGTGTGAATAAGTGAAATACGAGTAAGTACCTAACTTCCACACACAATCGCAATCTTTTGTATTTATGAGTGTGAAGTGTGATAAAATGGAAATATGACACTACCGGTAAAATGAAACTAATGCCACGACTGCTCACACATCAAAAATACAACAACTCGTGGACATGAGATTGGTTGTACCTATATTGGCTTGAACGGCATTTTTTAGATTTTTTTTTGGTTGGCATCAAATAAAATATGTTCATAAAATGGATGAGTACAATGACGGACGGATTATTTTATCGATTTCCTAAAAATGGGTGTTTAGGTACTCGATACCATAACGTGACTGACGGGTGAAAGACGTGCGCGCGGCGCATCGCACACAACTTTTGTGTCGCGTGAATGAATACGTCGCGCTCCCAAAAAGTGCGGCCTGAGGTAGAGTAAAATACCTAAAGTTCTGGGAAAGCCTCGCCTTAAAAAGGACATAAAACTCAAATGCTAAAGCAAGAGGCTTCATAGTTACTGTTCTGGGAAATTTCCGTATATTTTTTTTGTATAACCTACTGCATTGGTCAAGGAATTAGACAGCAGAACTTTAGTGTAGCAATACTGTCAACATTCGTTATAAAAATGATGTAAAAATACTTCATTTCATATTTTTCGTATGGATTGTAGGTATAGCAAAGAATTTAGACACTTTCGGTAGAGCAAAAATTACAAAAACTCTTGTAGCGACCACGAATACGAATGCTCACGTAACCACTGCAGTGCTCACAATTTTCACGTATTTAGATATTTTTGTAGAAATAAATTAGCTATAACACTAGAACATAAAGATATACGAGTACAGTTTCGAGTTAATTCAGCTAGAGTACCTACTTAGTACGTACGTCAGAGACCTTTTTACCGAGGGCCTTTTGAATAAAATTATAATTATGAGAGAGACGAGCGTAGTTCAACGATCTCACACGCCAGACGGTTGCTAAAATGCAGCGAGTATCGACCTATTTATAATACTGCTCTGGAGCTGGGTATCTCAGTCGGATTATCCGTAGAACGCCAAGAACGCAAAAAGCCAATATCGCAAAATGCCAGCAACATAAATTGTCTAACGCCAAGAAAGTCAAATTCGCAGTGAAATTTGAAAAGACGCATAATTTTAAATTTGCGAAAACTTGGTTAGTCTCTTGACATTTTGCGTATTTGACTTTTTGCGTTTATAACGTTCTGGGGGTGATCCTCTCAGTTTACTACTACGTTGAACCCTGACTAATTTTATTAGTGCACCAACCGTGGCGTGGGTGTGCTACGCTACGGTTCAACTGCTCGAGTAGATAGATACCTAGCTAAGAAACTATTTATCAGATTGTCTCAAAAAACTCATCGTAGAATAGAAAATGAACTAGGGAGATATAATTAACTAAGTATTACATACGTACATCAGAGTGATCAAGCTATTAACAATGCAATTTCTAATCAGAATAATTACACTCTTATGCAAGGCAATCCTAATCGATAACTCTTCATTAAACAATTGTTATTGACTAAACACTAACCAACAATCTTACTCAAAAACGTTTGGAAGACATACTATAAAAATACATGATCTGTCAACTTCTCTCTGACGAAATAAGAACGAGTGAAAACGAGACAAAAACCTTTGAAGTAGATACAGCTAAAAACAATTGAAAGGCTTATCTTGTCGATCTTCTGAGAATGAGAGGGTAAGCATTTATTTTGCAGATCTGTTTCTTGGTAACCTTTACCTATCATATCTTAATCTCCAGCCTTTGCTCTTAGGAACACCTTTACACTACAGAATAAAATCAGGCTAATTTTAAATCCCTGCGGCAGATCTCCTCGTTGTGAAAACCACTTGGTTAAGTTACAAAGTAATCTCGGATCTCCCTCGCAAAGCTAAGTATACTCATATTTACATTGCTACAATAAAGACTTTATTTTTTTACATACATACCATTACATATCGTCACGCCTATTCGCCGAAGGGGCTGGCAGAGGTGTATTATAACACACACACTTCGCCTGACGATATTCAGTCCCAAACGCGACGGGGGCGAGCCTGTCGCCAATGTCGCCATCCACCGGGCTCGTTATGTAGCATGAGATTTTTGAATGTAAGATTAATATCTCAAAAAATCAAAACAAAATATTTAGGCCTAAATTTACGCTCTAAGACTGGACTGTTTTAGACACCTGACGCGAAATTTAAAAAGTTACTTCAGTAATTGTTGTTTGGCGTGTTTGGGTAGACGCGCAGTCCTAAAAACCACAATGCGAACGTGGACATAAAACTGAATAAAATATGTAGGCCGGTAACCGTTCACAACTTTGGTAACCCATTTCCGCTTGTCAATCTTGTTAACGACCTTTGACCTCGCATAAATCTAATAAGAAAATAACTTTGAACCGTGTAGTCTTTGTTTTTGATATGTTGATTTACTTACCTACTTTGAATTTATCATGATAAATTCATGGAGGATACTTCAAATAAAAAGTACGTGTTTTATTTGAAGTAGAAAAAACAGATTAGAAAATTGATGGACTTAAAATTTTTTTTACAACGACAGAGAGAGAGTTGTCCATTATACTTCTTATTTACCATAAAAACGGTTAACGAGATATTTGCTGTAACCGAATTGTTAACATATCGTCTTTACAAAAATTATGAATCTAGGCACTCTTAATCAAATTGACCGAGCAAAGCGAGATCTCAGAGGGCATCTCGGCATTTGTTTGTTCGACGATTACTTACTTGAGAATCGATGATAGAATCTTCATAAAAATTTGCTGGCAAATACTACTTTAAAGTTTGAGTGAAACCAGACGAGAAGTTATAGAGATATTCGATGTCTTCGTTCAAGGCGAACTATATACTTGCTAGTTTAAGATATTAAGTTATGGTGCAGAATTAAAAATCAGGCAACCAACGGGTTTCGATCATTCGAATTGTTGCTCTCCCAAGAATTCCAAACGATAGGTTTTGTCACTCAGTCTCCGAAAAGACTTCCGAAAATCATTTACATCCACAACTATACAGTACAAATCAGTTTGCCTTCACTCATAAAAGGACTAATATAAATAAATCTGAGCTGTTTCCATACCGAGACCGTTTCAGGGGCAATTGGAACGCGTTTATTGATTAGCCTATTTGTTAGAGATTGTTTAACACAAATGTCTGGGCAATTACCCTTAGCTTAGGGTTTTGGTAAGTTTGTGAAAGAAATTGAATAAAATCTATGCTATATAAGTAAACTAGCTGTCACCCCGCGACTTCGTTCGCGTTTATTATTTATATATGTATACGTGTATATATGTGAGCTATCCTATCTGTTAAGTTAGATCGAACTGCACAGGGTGTGCAAATTTGATTGAAATCGGTTAAGTAGTTTAGGAGTCTATAGTGGACAAACAACGTGACATGTAATTTATATATATTAAGATAAGTAGAATCAAGAATATCTAGGTATCTAGAATCAAGAATATACTAACAGAGTAAGTACCTAAATATTATTTTACGAATGCTATCTAAACCAATATGCACAGAATCGAGATGAGTCGCGTACAAGAAAGGCCAAGGCTCAATAGTAGGCGACTAAGACGAGCTTATAATGTTGATGATGATGATAAATCAGTGAAAATACGGCATGGACATAAAACAATTGCCCAAAATGGGCAATAAAAGGATCACAGTTCAACATTTTATGGACTGTCACAGGCAAGTGTGACGTTCACCATCAGGCGAGCGACTTGCTCTTCTTATCACTCAGTTGCTTTAAAAAACCTACCTACAACATTTTCTACTAAACTCAACACTAATAGCAAACCCATTTGGTTGACCTAACTGCTAACAGAATAGTTTCACTAACTTTTTAATCGGGTAACCAGAGGGTTGTTCGACGAGAGTGAAATGTCAGATAGTCAGGTTAATTAAAGACTCCATTAATATACTAATAACTATAAGACCAATGATAGGTTGATGGCTCCAATTCGGATAAATATCACTTTCAATGTTTTTCTTTTTTGTAGTTCTACTAAATGTATAGTTATCACAAGTATTAAATTTTGTCGTGGTCACAAAAATGTATAATTTATCAAACAAGTTACTTAGGTACTGATTTCGTTAAGTACCTACTTACAATAATTACCATCTACATTAACTTCCGATGAAAATTTAAATTAAACTCTATCCTTGCCTTTAAACAGCTTAATAATTTGAATTTCCTAAAAAAATCAAAGAAAGATATTTTTTATTTTCTATTAGTTTAGTCATCTCCTATTAACGCCTGATTATTTTTCGACAGCAATCTGTGTACGTCGCGATTCCCTATCAGCTGATTGATGGTCTTGACTTAAAATTCATTGCATCGCATTTACAACATTTGTGGCTTACGTGCCTATACTCTATCCATTGCGGGCTCACCCTCACAACTGACGTTATGTAAACACGATACGTATAACTAGCACCGCTTTTGTTTGTATTTAAAGCCGATTCTCTACTGCCAATTAAAACAATCTGTTTGTTAGTACTTACGTCATTTTTAGATCCATCGGCATTGACGGTACATGCAGATGGATTATGTACGAGATACTTACGTCACAAGGAGCGCGTTATGTAATGAAAATGCTGTCCTGCGTTTCTCACTTGGAATCTGGGGATCCTGGGCTAGTCCCCAAATGTACTAGGTACATGCATTCGAGAGGAATGATAAAGATGACTTTTTAATTGATAAATGCCAAATTAAATACAATCGTAAAATTTTTATCAATGTAAATATTCAAAATAGAAAGATTTGAATTAAGCGACGAATAAAGACAGTCGTTAAGCTCGCGGCGATCAAATCGGTTCGTAGCTACAAAATTTAATAACTTATCGATTCGAAGCCCGCGCTCGGATTCTCTTTACGTAACGTTTCTAGGCAAAACACGAGTAGAGCATACGAAACCGGATTACACATGGGATTGACTGAACCGAAAATAACCGTGTTGCAATGAACTGTGGAATTAGCGATCATGTGTTCGGATGGAGGCCATGGTCCATGGTATATAACATATTTAACAGTTTTACAAATAATATTATACAAACGATGACAAATAAGGTGGATCCTTCTTTATGGTCTTCGAGAAGATTTTAGGTGATGGTGTTTAGTTTGTTTTGTAGGTTATGAGGGTATTGATCGCGTATCGCGGGGGAAGGCGCGTGGCTCGCGCGGGCGGCAGGTTGCGCCGCGACTGGAGGGCGGCTGGAGCTCGCCGAGCCGCCCGCCCTCTCCCCGCGTCTCCGCCCCACGGCTGCGCGCCGCAAGCTTTATTTTGACCCGCAACGGTTACCGAGGGGATGCTGGCGTCGAGATAAAACCATTCACTTGAACAGCATTGTCAATAAAGTTGTAATTGTTATCTATGTTTGCTAGCTCGTCTAGAGCCTCCTGGACTATTTGATTTGTAGCATTTATGAGGAATAGCAATATTTTAATTTGGCTATGATTTCTTTTCATAATAAATATCTAAAATCACTTGACATCCCAAAACTATAAATAACCATTATTTGTTACTACCAACTGCTACTTCCAACGAAAAATAGATTTCTAGTTCAAAGACTCCACACGGGCATAATAGAGTCCGACAACAACACAAAGAAAAACCCCCATTCAAAGTCAATAGCAGCAAAATTGCCCAATTTACCTATTGTACTTATTTATCCATCAAAATAATACGACACTCAATTATTTATACAGAAAAAACAAAAGACAATTAACAACAATGTTTGCAAAACAGCAACGGAAGTCAATTGTTTCGTTATTTTACACAGTAAGCGTCGACATTTCATCAAGAATTGATTCAGTCCGAAGTCAAGAATGTGCCTTCTGGTTGACACTTTAGCTTGCTCTTGCAAAGATAGCGCGCGTGTCCACTTAGATTATAAATGTTTGAAGACCTTTTTTAAATTACCCATTGTTCTGTGACTATGGCTGGAGTATTGTTTATAATCAATGTACCACAAAAGGATCACGAAGACGATTTACGAACGGAATCAACGGAAAAGACAAAGCCTTGTACGATTTATGAGCTACAGCAAAACAAGAAATTCGGAAGATCCGTAGAGTCGTACGCGCAGGACGAAATTAACATAGTAATATCGAAATGTCAGTCAACTGATTGTCTAAGCTCTGATAAAAGTGCCGATCTACACAAATCTAAGAGCGAAGTAGCTCTAAATGTCAATGAATATTTGAACGGTGGTAAGAATTGTGTGAAATCATCGTGGGAAGAAATTAAGCAAGTGCTGAAACTGAAGAAAAACAAGCTGGAAATTACCGGGCCAGTGCGCGGTGTCGACATCCTTGGAGCGTTTCACTGGGACACTCCACTCGAAACTGTGAGTTAGTTACTGGCATTTTAGTGTGGGTTACAGATATTTTAGTAACTCAATATAGGAGCATTGATAGAGACTACAGCTATTGCCTCTATTAACCTTATTTGGCTTCCCAGGCACAACTTCATTAGCTAATTGTTATCATAATTTGTAGGTAATCACTATCCATCACACTATTATCCTAATTCATATAACTAATATCATACATGCGAAAGAGAGTTTATTTATATGTTTGTTACGTTTTCACGCTTAACTACCCAACCGATCATCACGAGATTTTGCATACACATTGTCAGAGGTAGGTATAGAAAAGGACATACGGTGCCTTTTATCCCGATATAATTAACGGTTCCTGAAGGAACACGGGTGAAACCAGGCGCAGCTAGTAATGTTACAAATGTTTCAATTATGTTCTCCAAGCCTTCCAAAATGTTCAAAATAAAAAAAAACTTTTATACAGACGAATCTGTTAAGGCACGTGAAAACAATAATTGGAAAAGTCGGATGTTAACAGAAATTCTATTCAATATTGAGTTGCGGCAATAAACGAAGTAGGTTCGGATAAAGGTCAGTTTCCCAGCAACGCAAAAAACTGACTAGTTTAATTGGCAAAAACATGATTGTTGGGTGAAAACAAGAAACTGGAGATCTCTGATACTAGGAAGTAGATAAAAAGAAATATAAAAACAACCTGAAGAAAACGGCGCTACCTTTGTAACTCGACTCCAAGGTGTTTTCAAAATAGAATATGCTCTGTTTTATTAGAAGTTTTGTTATGATCCTAACTTTACTAAAAGATGTCTTGAAAATACCTTTAGAGGCTGAAGATTTCGTATGAGCCTTTAGGATATTTAACCACGCATTTTCAACTTTTTGGAGTGTTTCTCAGTGATGTTAATCGTTTTACTAAATAGTTTTAATGTATGCCTAATGGTACGTTTACATTAGCGCGCAATAATTCGTGTCGCGTTGTCACGCTAAAATCATCGGTTTTAGGTGTTCTTGTCTATATTAGCGGTCAACTCGTGTTTCTGGGGAGTTGACGTGAACAATAATTCGCCCGATACACCGCCAAGTGACGAACAAACCGGATACACTTAACGCGACAGCCCGAATTATCTATTATAATGTGAACAACGTACTGACTATTATTTCGAGATGGTTCGCTGCCAACAATTTGTTACTAAATGCAAAAAAAACCAAGTGTTTAAAGTTTTCCATGCCTAATGTTAGATATATAGAACCAAACGTAATGCTTGAGGGCGATAAACTTAACATCGATAAGGCGACGGTGTTCCTGGGTATAAGCATTGATTCCAAACTGCAATGGGGTCCACATATTAGTGCTCTGTCTGGGAGACTTAGTTCTGCTGCTTATGCGGTTCGTAAGATTAGGCAACTGACGGAAATAGCTACAGCTCGGATGGTTTACTTTGCTTATTTCCACAGCGAAATGTCATATGGATCAGCCGCTGAAGTCGAGGCCATTTTTATTTTACAAAAGCGAGCGGTCCGCGCTATGTACGGGCGGGATGGGTCCCCGCGAATCATTGAGAGATTTATTTAAAGAAATATAACTTTGCCTTCTTTGTATATCTTTGAAAATATTATGTACGCTCGCAAAAATCTACATAAATTTAAATTGAACTGTGACTATCACAATTATAACACTAGAAATAAGGATAGGATAGCTGTACCAAGATTTAGACTGACTAAGTCAAAAAAGTAATTTTTAGGCAACTGCGTTCGTTTTTACAATGAAATCCCGAAAAATATAACAGGGCTCACTGAGGGAAAATTCAAATCACATGTAAAAACAATAATGAAAAGAGGGTATTATAAGGTTAAGAATTATTTAGAAGACAAAGATGTCAGGAGCCTTCCACTTCCGTCAAGTAGCCACTAGTATTTATAGATATTACCTAGTTGTAAGTCAAAATTTGTGAGACTGTAATTTATTTATTCTTTAATAATAATAATTAATGCCCCTCAGTTTATTGCCTGTTCTTCTGAGTAGAGGCTCTTTATCCGAATTCCGAACAAGGCGGTCGAGTCTATTTAAAAAAAACTTTGACGTTCATAAGGGTATGTTTGATACCTAAATTGAATAAAAACATTTTTACTTTTGACTTTGACTTTTTCGCTGAAAGCCCGCTAATGCAGCCGTACCAATAGATATGCCAATACTTGCCAATGTATTACGCAATGATCGAAGTAGGTATTCAAAAACCTAATTTGAAATAATTTGCTATATTTTAAAAGAAAACAGCGCAATGAAATCCAATGTTTAACTTTAATTAGGTACTAGTAAAAACGTAAATCAATCGTTCTGCAGAAGAAATGCGCTATCCTTCAGTCAACAAGTGATTCGCAATCCAGTTGCAATAAAATTCACCGAGTTTTTTAACGATTTCATTTCCTCACATTGTTATCGCTGTTTCGGACACAAACGATAGAACAATAAAGCGTGTCAGAAATCGATTCACAAACCCGCGTTCCAAGAATGGTGCTGGTGACCGTAAATACTTAAGTACTTCACTAGAAGGCCGGTTTTTTAAACTTAGTGGTAAAAGGGGTTTATAATTAATCACGAACATTTCGTGACATTTACAAGTGAGCGCTACTGTCAATCGGATGACAAGGAAAGTCGTAGACCCCGTTGCTTACCCTAGATATAACAGCAACCGCCAAGCACATCAGAGGCCTTCGGGTAGCCTAAAACCGCTAGACGATAGGAATTGTCATTTATTTATTTTATATATTTAGACCTTTTAAATATTTAGGGCTAGAAACAGGTTTAGGTTAAAAAAAACAATGTTATGTTGAAAGATAAACGTTAAGCGTGATTCTCACGACGGCGAAGTGCAATTCCAAGAATCCAGGCTGATAAAATCAAATCGGATTTCTTAGACCTATAGTAGGTATAGGTAGTTACCTATCTAATTTACTGAAAATACAAGATTCACAGCAATCACCTAATGACGCACGGCTCAGGAAACGGAGTATTAACAAAATTGCACGTTAGAAATGTTTCGCGGCAGATACCTAATTTCAGCCACGTCATGACTATATTATATGCTGTCTGTAACAAATACTTTTATAATAACTTTTATTTGGTTTCAGATACTGTCGGAAGTAGTGGCTCGACTCGCCGTCAAAAATGCAACGTGGAATGCAACAAGAAATAACAAATTCTGGCAGGTGAGGAAATACATTTTTAAAGTAAAATTATGAATTTCACATCACTTTGCGTAGGTATGTTTAATACTTTTTCACGCTGAGACTGAACTTTTGAATGGATATATCATATAGGTACCCTAAATTTACGTATAGGCTGCTTCTAATCCCTGAAACAAACGTTTCCAGGTAGCTAGTAAAACCGTCTGCAACTAGTCTACTTTGTTTACCTTTTCACGGTTAAAGGCCAGTAAGATCTTAATTAAATTGGGCAAATAATTTAATAATGAGCGCCATGTTCAACGGACCTCACATTTAATGTTATGGAAAATTCGTACTACTTTCGTAGGGTACCTAAAATACCCTCATTTCAAGTAGGTACCCTTGTACTTGAAAATGACGGTAGATAGGTACTTATTTGGGGGGAAAAATGCACCTTTTCTATGCAACTGAGTGAAAACGAGTCCCGCTAGCTGAGTAATAAGTATTTCAATAATATATTCTCCAGTGGCCTTTGCATAATTTTTGTTAAACAATAAGACATACTCAGGACGCGGAAAATGCTTCCATATCGACTAATAACATAACAACTTTGTTTTTCACAATGTTCATTACGAGCATCCATTAGCGTAGATGGTAAAGGTATTAGAAAGATAAAGATCAAGTAAGTCATCAGAGGACCAGCTGCCAACCGTAATGGCACTGCATTGCTGTGCTGCCTATTTTGTTTATCCTTATAATTGTAGCCACGATTGTCTAGGTACAATTACGACAAAACAAGGACTATCCAAATTATCTATTCATAGGACACAAAGACCCATTATTTGTTAATAGGTATATGGGTTTATTATTTTCTGTTTGTGGCTTATAATTTTGGTAGGCACTCACCCACAATTAAAAATAGGTTGGTATTTGTCGATAATTATTCGACAGAAGTTTGTCACAAGTGTAGTACTTAGTACAAATAGAAAATATTCGTTTATCTGATTTATTAGACCTAAAATAATGTACTTCCAAAACAGTAACTAATACAAGGTTTTGGTTTAGGGGGGTTTGACTAAAGTGATGGTTAGCTTTATCAAAAAGGTTAGATTGTGGTCTAACACGAAAATACTAAAAAAAAACAGATATTGTCGTCTATTGTAAAGACGTAGGAGGGCCGCGACGCTCTGAAATTACCATACAAACGCGCTACTCAAATTTCTTGAAAACTATTTGTCAGATTATGATGTACTTACATTAAACATAAATAATAATACATTAAACATATATAATAATACATAAATAATAATATTAATACATGTACAATTAAATTAACAATATCTCCGGCCCTATGTTCTTAGTGTTTTTCAAAAACGTTCTCAAGCGAATATAGAGGTATGAAAAATATCTTTTGACTGATTTATTCAATAGATAAAGCAAATCATAAATTCCATTACATAGGGAGGTTGTCTACATCATTAGCTGTCAAATGAATCCATAATACCTACAAGGGAAATTCTTAATTACTTAAGAAGAAAAGAGTGCAAAAGTCATAAAAAAAAAATTAAATTGCACTTTGTCACTCTGTAGGTAAGTTTAGAGGCTCGTCAGTATCATTACTCGCTCTCTTCGCTCGTCTTCTTCTTCTAGACGAAATGGCTATAAAATATCTTAAGCCAATGCGAAGTTAGTCTAGGTCGCCTAGGTCGAAATTAGTTAGGTCGCCGGACTCTTAATTAGTTAGGAAGAGTACTTTGTTCCCGTAAATCACGACATTGTTCTGACATTTCCAGGTAACTTTCTCACTAGAATCAGGCTATCTGTGCGAAGAGCTACTGCAGGTATTGAGAACCTTCGGAATCGGGGGCAGGCACGAATCATCGGTGTGCGTAGTGCCATGTGCGCTTTACTATGATTCAAATCAACAGAACGAGCCGTCTGACGGAGGGAAATACGAAAATACTCGTAGGTGGGTATGGTTTAGCAATGTTTCCAATGCAATGTTACCTATTATTAGGCAAGCAAATTGCCCGTTTCGCCACTCCGGTGAATAAAAAAATACTGAGCACGCAGCACGGGTACCATCAAAAGACAATAGGTACTATAACTCTTTTTTACACAAAGATGTTAGCATAAGTCTAGGTACAATAAAATTATTCATAGAGGTCGTTGATACGTAAAATGTTCTGCGATAGAACCCCAGATGTGCCTAGTAAACGCCTGCTCTATCTGTAGACGGCAAAATTAAAAAAAAACATACCGCAAAGTAGAGTAGTTCTTTGTAATTTGTATGCCACGCTTTCAAAATTATTATCTGCTAATAAACATAACCATCTATCAATTACCATTTCAAAGCCCGCGAAGGTACGCAATAAGGTATCATTTTTTGCGAAATTAGCAAAGAGCGAAAAATTAATAACGAAGAAATTGAGTTATTCTGAGGAGTTTCGGGAGAAATCGAATTATCCCTACCTTGTTTGAGAGAAATATTTGATGAAACCCAATTAGCATTTTTATTAAAATTGTAGGTTTAAAATACGAATAAAAAATGATATTTGAGTTGTCGAATTTGATAGGAATATCTACAAGGAGGCTTTGTCTATGCTTTTTTGCTCAACAAGTATTTCTATTATCTTGTAACAACTTTTAGAACATAAATTAGCTTTATTCAAGAGAGATAAATAATCCATTCTCCATAGAAATTGAGTGGGTAGTAGCGTGATCAATTTTGTATGAACACTAAATTTTTCTTAGAGGGTAAAGTAGGTACCTACCTAAACGGGTAGAATAACACCCCTAAGTATTCTTCACCTTTTTTAGGACGTTGTTTTAATAAAGTCAAAGTCAAAAGTCAAAATGTTTTTATTCATTTGGGTTTCAAAGATACATTTATGAACGTCAAAGTTTTTTTAAATAGACTCGACTGCCTTAGCATACATTTAGCTATTTTTTGGCAGTGAAACCAACTCAGCATGGTCACGGTTCTCATCATCAGTGCGAGCTCGCACTAACCTGGCGCAGGTCCTGCATGACGTCAGAGCCGACGCTACGCTCACATTTGATTGGCTGTTCTTGCTGGTTGCAGCAGCCTTCGTCGCTGCTATTGGGCTGATGGAGAACTCTACAATCATACTTGTAGCGAGCATGTTGATTTCCCCACTTATGGTAAGCTTCAGAAATCGATTCTTTTACTGCAGATTGGCAAACAGTTGGTAGGTAATTTTGCTGGCTCAATCAGTCTGTATTTACTGACCACTAATGTTTTCTAACAAATATCTGTTGGTGTTATGTAATTTGTATCTAGCTCTGACATTTCTATTAAGTCTATTCTTACAGAGATTTCAATAAAAAAAAAAAACATTTTTCTATGGGACAAATCGACATCAGAGAACTTTTTGTTTTGTCTAGTCTACAGTGTTTCTAGACACTTATGCAATAAGTAATAAATAAACAGCAACTGTCTTCATGTTTCTAGGGTCCAATAACAGCAGGAACATTAGGAACTGCCGTCCGCGACCGCTCTCTCCAGTACATGGGAGTGGTCCACGAGCTGATGGGGCTGTTCCTGTGTCTGGTCATCGGCTTCGTGTTCGGTCTCGCCATCTGCGCCGTGGACGGCCGGTACGGAGTCGTGGATGACTGGCCTACCCCGGAGATGATGGCGAGGTCTTTATATTATTACTTTATATATTGGCGATGGCAGCCTAGTTGGGAGAAGGCTCGCCACTCGAACCCAGCCGACGGCACGCACCAATTTGTTCATTGTGTGAGCATGTGACAAGTGCGGATTGTATGTCATCTGCTACATGACTGGAGCCCAGTGTATGCCGACAGTTTCGCCCCTTGTCACATTTAGGACTGAATATCGTCCGGCGAAGTGTGGGTGTTGTATTACACCTCTGCCAGCCCCCTCGGGGGAAAGGCGTCACGATATATAGATTGTTGTAACACTTGCTTCTTCAAAGATCTGAAGCGTCTGCGCGGGTTTGTTTTAGGAAATTGAAAGGTTAGTTAGGTAAACATTTAAACTCACGTGCGATCAGCTTTGCTTAAAACTTTGAACAGATACTAGCAGCCCCAATGAACGAAAAATAGAAACTCGCAATATTTGAAAAGTTTGAAAGCAACCAGTCTAGGTGCTTCGGAATCATATCTGAATCCTTTATACGTATTTCAATCTTTAGTAGTTACACTTTTCAACTCAAAGGTTGAGATAACAGTAGGTATCTTACGAGCTCTCGATTGAGATTAATTGAATCTAAGTGCTGAACTGCTGATCCACTCAAATTAGTAAATGAAGCCAAACGATTCCACTCAATTATCTGTAGGTGCTTTAATTAAGATGAAATTAGAGACGGTTGTAGGTGGGTTGAAAAGTCAAGGCCACGTGTGACCGAGTTGTTTACTGCGACTAACGGAACACACCCACTAATCCTATCTTTCCTACATGTTTATTTAGTTTTCTACGCGTGGTTTTTCAACGAAAAGCAATTTTTAAAACTCGGTTTAGTTTATTAGAATAGGCGTAGAATTGATTCTTAATATTTTAATCTTAATTCTAATTAAAAATGTAAATAAACATATGACAAAAAATATGGGGTCAACTTTGTGGCCTACGTAGGTAGGATACGTACTTACCTGTACCAATCGAAATGCTTAATTCTGATGTAATTTTTTAAATTTTCAGATGTGAGTTTCGATCCCTATTTGTGGGCATCCTCATAGCCATCCCGAGTGGTGCTTGCGTGGCTTTAGCCGTACTGAGCGACTACACTTCTTCTTTGGTTGGCGTCGCGATTTCAGCTTCATTGTTACCACCCGCTGTCAACGCTGTGAGTTTTTTTTACCGAATCTCAATCTGACTTCTGTTACTGTGTGATCATTGTGTAAGGCTTATTGTAACGTTTCATAAAGCTAATCTCTCATGTCGTTTATAAATGTCCATTTATGTAACGCTGACGACTAATACCTAACTGCGTAAAATGACAACCTCATCAGTGGTTTAGTTGGTAGTGAACCAGCCTTCTGTGCTTGGAGGTGTCGGTTCGATTCCCACCTAGGACATACATTTATATGATGAACAAATTTATGTTTGTTCTGTCTGGGTGTTAATATCTATGTATTTAAAAATATACTTATATGTTTGTTTATCAGTCTCTGGCAGCCATAGTACAAGCTTTGCTTAGTTTGGAGTCAGATGACTGAGTGTGAAAATAACTTTTAACTCAAACCGTAGTTTTAGAGCTTAGGTTAGCTTAAATACTAACCTTATCAAGTCTTTTTCTTGAAAGTTCGTAATTAGCCGTCTCTCTCTACATTTTTCACTTCTAGTCAGTAAGATAAGCCATTCTATCTAAAACGTAATATTATTTCCAGGGACTCCTATGGGCTATGTCTTTATTCCGCGTGGTGGCCACGAACAGCGAGCTCAACTGGGTGGTGATGGCGCCCGCTGAACTAGCTGTACTGGGCACGGCGTCCCTCTGCCTTACACTCATCAACATCGTCTGCATCTTCGTCACTGGAGTGGTTGTGTATAAGGTACGTGAGCCAATGAAAAATAAAAGTTCTTTATGTAATACATACTTGCAAATCCGAGTCGTCCACTCACCCGCGAAGAGCTTGCCCGCGCCACCTTTTATTTTCTATTATTTGTGATAGATTCGGGTGAGTAACTACTATAGTTACTCATAAAGTAGATAATAATAGCATAAATATAATCTGGTTTTTTAACATTGTATTGTAACATGTGTAACATTTAGATTACTTCTCAAAAAATTCATTTAGTCTGCCTTTAATGTGTCGTTCAAGTGGACGTCCACGATACTGGTTTTTCCAAGTGTGGGGTCCCCAGTGCTTGTATATTGTGCAAATGGTTGGCTAATAAAGATAATAATAGCATAAAGTAGATCAAAAACGCCTAAAAAGTGCGTCCGTTAGAACCGTTAAAAAGTCCGTGGACAAACTTTTTAAAACTGGAAAAATTAAAATCATGGAAGAGTGTAGTCTTCAAACGATTTTAAAACCGTCTCAAAGAAAGTGACTTTCCTTCCACTATAATTTCTCGTTTATGTCGGTAGGTGAAAGCTGTGTGCCCACTGGATAGAAGGGACATTACGTGGTGGAGAGCTAATAGAAATCGATTGCAGGCTTCGAAGCAGGGTCGGAGCCACGACCCCGCCGCCTGGGACGTCTACAGGTATGATACGATCTGGAGGGCTATACCTACACGGGAGATGAGATGAGATTTTATCTTGGTCACTCTCACACCTATAACGTTTCAAACGAGAGCAACAAGGACGAAATAAGGTGAGATGAAAATCTCTCCGAATAGGTATCAATATCAATTTAGTACAAGCAATCTGTATCAAAACTTTTTGTTGTTTGTTTCTATTAGGTACTTGTCAAATATTTGGCTGGACCCAATCCTTTACAACGAAGCGTAGGCAAGTAAAGTAAAGTTTAGTTTCATATTATCATTACGACAGACAATACCTAAATGCTTTTGATAATCCAACGTGAAAAGTTTGAGCTTTAACGAAACGGAAGCACACATAATAAGAGTCCATCAAAACCTTTATTAGGTAGGCCACTAATCGCGCATCGGAATGCATTGCTCACATTTTTCTGCCGTTGCAGTAATGTGGCCACCTCTCCAATGGTTTATAGCTGTTCTGATGTTCATGTTTCAAGAGTTTTTTCAAAAGGGGTGTTCATAGAGCCTTTAAAGGTAACGTACCTGTGATGCCCCTGGTGTTACAAGTGTACTTAGGCGACGGTAATCACTTACCATCAGACCCGTTAGCTTGTTTGCTACTTACATAACATATTGTCACGCCTTTCCCCCGAGGGGACTGGCAGAGATGTAATACAACACCCACACTTCGCCGGACGATATTCAGTCCTAAATGTGACAGGGGGCGAGCCTGTCGCCATACACCGGGCTCCAGTCATGTAGCAGATGACATACAATGCGCACACATGATCACACAATGAACAAATTAGTGCGTGCCGTCGGCTGGGTTCGAACCCGTACCTCTGGCTTGAGAGGCGGGCCTTCTCCCAACTAGGCTGCCATCGCCCCAGCTACTTATGGCATACAACAAGTTATAATAAGTTCCACTCTTTATGTAATGAAGAGTGAACTCTTTATTTATAACCCACTACCACGAAAATCCAATAAACATAAATAAATCCTTACTAAACCGCAATAAAGATACCTCTTCTCATAGGTTTACGAGCAAAAAGATATTAAGCGCGAGGAGAGGACTATTTCATTCTGACTGGATTTTACGAGATAGCAATCAGTTTTATTGTTTGTTTCAGTAAATGGTCCAACGATAGTTCCGAGGACTCGAAGGTAGATTCCGGGATGGTGCAAAGTGACACGGTAACCTTCAGGCGACCGGGAATGATGCACAGGAAGAGGGCTCAAAGCATTGAAGAGTGTTTTCGGAACGCACAGTAAGTACATATGATAATACGAGTACAACCTCTTACTTTGGGTGTAGTAATAATTATGGGTGTTATTCTGTCCGTCAAAATGAACAACATTTTGAACGCAAATATGCAAATTCGAGAAAAATCGTCTAAAGATCACGTGACTAGTTATTTTAAATAAATAAATACATTCGGGACACTTCCACACACGGTCGCCTGACCCCAAACTAAGCAAAGCTTGTACTATGGCTGCCAGAGACTGATATACATACTTAGATATTTTTAAATACACACTTAAATAGATATTAACACCCAGACATAGAACAAACACAAATTTTGTATGGAGACTCGATTATTTTTCTTTTGAATTTTAAAAACTTATGTTCTGAAAGTCGTTCACGTTGATGGCTTTGTATGTACGTGGCGGGTTTGATACACTGCCAGGCAGATGTGATATCTGCTCTTCGTGTCTATTGCACGAAGCACGGTGTATACTTACTGCACAGACATCCAAATGACATCTCCGATATAAGGAAGGTCGTAAGTGTAACACGCTATAAAAAGTTTGCTAGTGCTAGAGTGAACCCTAGTCCCCTGACACAGCGCTGCAGTTTTTTAAAACTTGCTGTGTTAAAAATCCAATTTGTTTCACAGAATCGATGAAAGCTACCAGCCACTAGGGTCTGACACAACAGAATATGAAACGCAAAGCAGCAGCGACCACGAAAAGGCACCGAATGTTGATAATTTCGGTTGTTACAACTTTGGATATGACAATCAGGAATCGATCAAGACTGCGAGTCCTACAATTGAACCTTCTCTCAACCATACTGTGGAGCCGAAAAGAAATGCAGCATAATTAGAAATTAGAGTAGGAATTGTTAACCTTATAATTTTAAATCTTAATTAAAATTAGTAAGTTTGTATTATAAAAGTAGGTCGTATAGCATACAATTTTATTACTTCTGATTAAATTATGTCAGTTCCAACTGATGAGGAAAACGATTGTTTTTCTCACGACATACGCATGAGTGTACCCACAGAATAATGGGTAGCTACACTACCTTTTTTCATGTAGAGATTGTAGAGGTGTCATGTAGGTACATAAGGCATGCTAGCTACCTAAATAAATCTATGTAGGTATGCTCTACCTAGTCAATGTCAAGTATGTACAACAAAGAGCCAAATATCCAATACCTAGAACACCAAACTGTTTTATATATAATTACTATTATATATATAACAGTTTGGTGTTCTAGGTATTGGATATTTGTATATAATTACTATTATATATATAACAGTTTGGTGTTCTAGGTATTGGATATTTGTATGTAGTATATTTAATAATATATTTACTAGTACCTAACTACCTATGTTTGTACATGGGAAAAAGAAGCACTACTTGCTAACCTTCAAAGTTAACATGAAAACGAAAGTTATGGTTACAAGTTTTAGAAAGTTTTGCTTCAGACTTGTTATTTCTATAATTCAAACGTATTATTACTAAGTTCCTACTAAGGATCGTGCTTAATTAGTATGTAGTTCAGAGCAAGAATAATAATATCCTTGGAGTACAAACACGGCAGAATACACTGGCATAATTAGAACGGTAGGATTTAATTAGGTAATACCTAGACGCTAAACGACAAACGCGACGGCCCTTCGACATTGCTACCCGTTTCCCCAAGTAAGACGGTACCGTTTCGAAATGCCTGGGGGAGTTATTTTCATAGTTTGCATACCTTCAAGTAATTACGAACATATCCTTAAGTTTGGGAAACCGAGAGATCTCATTCCGATAGAAGATGCGT
The DNA here is from genome assembly GCA_911728515.1 of Peribatodes rhomboidaria. Classification (NCBI taxonomy): domain Eukaryota; kingdom Metazoa; phylum Arthropoda; class Insecta; order Lepidoptera; family Geometridae; genus Peribatodes; species Peribatodes rhomboidaria. The sequence continues at coordinate 10,963,559 of OU452179.1, read as the reverse complement.
CGTTTACGAGCAACACTTGTCGCTTGGCTGTTGAATTGAGAAATAAAAAGTCTAGAAGCATCCCGATACATTTGACAGAGCATTATTACAACGATGCCTTCAATGCGACGCTGGACAATATCACAGAAAATGACGAGTTTTTTACCATGGAAAACGTGAGTAAAATATTATCCAGCCCAAATCGCATTTTAATCTGTAGACACGCTAGAAAAAAAAATAGTTTTTGTATACGTTCGTATTGAAATAAGTGAAATTCACGGTTGGTAGTAATCACATAGTTCCAACAGCTTTTCCTTTTAATTCGTCTCTAATCCTACCTAAGCCAAAAAACAATTCGACTTTGCAGATTTTACAAGAGCTATTGAATAAGCTGCACGTAGAGCACGCCGTTTGGGTCAGCGACAAGCCAGGAAATTATTTCGAGGTGATGTTTCCAGTGCCTACGGGAGACCAATGCGAAACGATGCTGCATTGTCTCACGCAGCTCGGAATTGGGCTGCGGTGCAAATCTATTGTCAGGTCGGTATTTAACGGTAAATGGTTGATTGGATAAGCTAGGATTACGGCGGAACATACGGCTTCGTTGGTAATTTGGGCTTTGTCTTTTCCGGGAAATGTACAAAATTTAAATTGAGTTTAATTTGCAAGATTGACCAACACATTTAACATTTTTGAATTTCCTTCTCTTTCTTTTTATTTAAGAGCCTTGCTTTGCTTACTCGGTGGATCTATTCGAAACTACGCGTGCATTACGAATTTTACTTTTATTTTAACTTATTACGATAGCTCTTCTAAAATCATTTATTACAGCGTGATTCCGTGCAGCGTGGTGCATTCTGCCATCACGGAAGACGCTGATGACGATACCTTGCTGTAAGTAACATCAATTAACTTTTTAACTGTTCAACTCAATCAATACGGCTCTTATATTATCTTTCTTACAGTGGCAAAAGTGAAGAAAACACCAAATGGCGAAACTTTGTGGAATCCATACGCTCCAAACTGACTGTCAAACAAGTGGTAGACGGAGTCAGGGGCGGCGGAGAACTAAATTTTGACTATCTCACTCTGATCATAACAGCCGAGTAAGTATTATACAAAATTATGTTCGTAACATTTTTGACTAACTAGGTTACAATAGTTAAAATATTTGTGGTCATTATGATTTATTTCAGTTCCCTAGCCGCACTAGGTTTGGTTGAAAACAATGCTTCTAACATTGTAGCAGCAATGTTAGTATCACCGCTCATGGGACCTGTGATGTCTGTCACCTTCGGAACAATAATATCAGACCGAAGTCTTGTCAGAAGCGGAATTGAGAGTCTAATTGTTGGCATGTTCTGTTCACTCTTGTTTGGGTTCATATTTGGACTCATTTTGGGCACAACAGAAATGCCATGGGGATTTGGAGACTGGCCAACAGAAGAAATGAAATCACGGTAACCAAACCAATTACTTTCATTTCTTAGTTTATGAGAGTCATTCTTATAGTTATTTTATGGTTTCAATTTCAGCGGAAATGTAAGATCTCTATGGATGGGTGTTCTCTGGGCGTTGACATCAGGCACTGGTGTGGCTTTGGCTTTGCTCCAAGGCAGTGCCGGACCTCTTATTGGTATAGCCATTTCAGCATCGCTGCTACCACCAGTTGTTAACTGTGTAAGTGTTTACGGAGAATTACAAAACATAAAAAGTTAGTATCTAATTATCTCGGTTTTGATTTCTACACAAGACATTGTCTCTTTGAATATTTGATCTCGTGTCTTTATAAAGTTTGATGCCAGAATTGTGATTTATATTTATACGTAAGTACATCTTCCAAGATAGTTGTCAATGAATGAATTGCGCAGTAATATTGTTAGAAATTGCGCATGATGCTGAATTATAATAAACTTATATCTGCAGGGTTTATTTTGGTCTTTGGCGTGCATATGGCTCCTGTATCCGGGAACTAAAATACCGCACATCAAGGGCGAGCCCTACTTCGGCAATTCATCATATCAGCCGCTGTACCACGATTACCTTCCTATTGAGTTTGCGATCAACGGTTAGTTTGAAGAAAAAGTTTTTTATTTTGATTGATATGCTTCTTGGGCGTAGCCTTGAGACAACAGCAATAGAGGTCGTGAATAATATAAGCAAAAACGAAGGCTGCTCATTACTTATGTAGTAGGTAATTTCTTCGAGCTCATTGGCAAGGACAAGTTGGCTTGACCTCTTCAGTATCTACTAAGTTGGCCACAAATAATAATCAAAATCGAATAGGCTCGTGAAATAGGTGCTGAATGCGGCTTTTTTTCAGGCATTGTTAGCTGCTGTTTGACCATAGTTAACGTGATCTGCATCTTTATAACAGCTATAATGTTCCTTAAAATAAAAGAAGTAGCCGCACCCTACACATCGACCCCGGATTTGAGACGGTTCTGGGAACAGGATATCAAAGTGGTGCGGGAGGATAACAGAGCCAATTTGCAGAGAGGCGAGGAAGATGAAAGGCAAGAGTAAGAACTAAAACTTTATAAAATCACAAAAGCTGGTATTACTGGAAATATGAGGCTGTCAAATTTATTGAAATTGGAATACCTACAGAATGATGTAACTGCTAAGTGTCTACCCTTTTTCAGGTTAGTTCTAGAAGACTTCACTCAAGGAACAGAAGATATAAAAGGCAAGTTGGAAGCAGCTGTCCAAGAGGCGTTGGACGACGAAACCTACAGGAAGGTCAAGCGGATGAGCTATCAAAGCCATAATGCTGACGAGGTAGGTACCGCAAAGACTCAATTATCTAGAAAGCAGCAGCGATAGTTGGCTGATCAATACTGTGTGTACGGCAGGCTGTGCAGCATAGATCTGATAATATAATCGTTAAAACGAAATCTTGGTTGGTTTGGCGATATCAAAATATTTCTGAACATTTTAAACCAATAGGTGATTATGAGTATGAGGAAATGTGCAAGGCCACGGTATATGTGGCGATAATGTCAAGGCAGACACATGTGATCTGATTAAGTGTGGATCGGCTCAAATTGACCTTCACACCTCACCCTGTGTCCGATAATTATATTCGACGCGCCGCGATTCAAATGAATTTAATAAAACTTTTGCAGCGTTATGTTTAAGGAGCTAGGTAGATTTTGAATTAGAAATGAAATGTTTGCTTTATTGCCTAAAGCGCATTTCAATTTAGTTTTCTAAATATCTTCAACATTATCTACCATCAAACTTTGAAAGACTCTTAACTTCTCAAAATTTTTCTTGAACTCCTAATTTTACAGGTCATCCGAACAATCGGTCTGTCAAGAACACCTGTCTCGAAACGATCTAGCGTCATAGACTCAGGCGCTGCCACACCTCTCCGTAAGAAGGCTTCAGTCAACGACGACATCGCAATCCTCGACAAGCTCCTAACTTCCCTTCTCAGTATTAAAGACAAGAGATCTGCGTCTCAAAGAGGGACTCCCAGGTCGAGCCAGCTGCCAGTCATAACTGAGCTGCGAAAACGACGCTCGGAGTCCTGGCCAGATAGAATATACGAAGACTCAGTTGTAAGGGGAGTGATTAACAGTTTGAGAGCTAGTAAGAGAAGTTCTCAATTAGAAGAGCCTTTCATGACTCCGAAATGATATTTTCACCCTTTATTAGTGCGCAAAAAATATCAAAGACTAGACGTGAAAGTATGAGAGATATTACATATTTAGACAGTTATAATTAGCGTTGGAAATTATGTCTCAATTTGTGCCAATTTTTAGTAGATAGCTTCACATGAGTGTTATAGATAGTCTAATAAAATCATAAGCCAGGAATTATTGAAATCTTTCCAAATCTCGCACAAGTAGTAAGTAGAAGTAGGTAAGTATACAATAGAAAAATAATAAAATGGAAAGTAGCAAGGATGATATTATGGAAATCGCGCTGCGATGCTTATTATCTTAGCTTAGGTTATCGTCACCGGCTCGGACATCGTGTGGACGGTGGTTGTACTAAAGAAAAAAAAATTGGTCGTTAGGACCAAGCTTTAATTTTTGTCCCAACTGCCTCCAGCGGGGCTCGTCGGGTCACAAAAATTATTATTAGTTTCACAAAAATTAATTATTATTATTTTTTTGGGTTTGTCACAAATATTAATTTTATATTTCGACGAGCCCCCACTGGCGACAGTTGGGGCAAAAATTAAAATATTGTTCTAAAGACCGGCACTGGTGGTCGTTGGAAGTGAGCCCTATACGTCCGGCTCGTGTATTTTGCGCCTAAAGTTGATTGATATATTTCATCTGTCTTGTAAAACTAGCTATGTTTAGCACAGCAAAGACTACTAATATATCAAATAATATTTACGCCAATACTACCTGAGTACTTCTAAGTACTTGATTCTACTACTAGATTTAGCTACAAATGATTAACTACAAATACCTACTTACTTACAATATTACTTACAAAAAATATGTGATACTTAAAAGTAGGTTTATGACCAAAGTAAAATGTTAAGTACTTAATAAAAAGTGTAATAAAATACAATAAATACAAATTGGTTTTATTTAGTGTCAAATGTCACTCCTTTGTACATAATATCAATATCAGTTTAACTAATGGAAACAGCAATAAATAAAAATGGTATAACTAATATACATACACTACAATATTACACTAATTACAGACTAACATACACATTATTATCACAGCAAAGTTTTACGTAACGTAAGGAAATATGACTAACAGATTATATCTGCTAAATAATTTAATGATGGATTTATACGTAACACTTGGCTAGACAAGCGTGTAAAGATCCTAAAATCTAGTAATTCATAAATTAAAAATTAAGTACCTACATATTGCATACTTTCGTCAAGAAACATTTTCAGATTCTCTCAGCCTTGATAAACTCTTATTATGCTTTACTTGTGAAGTGTACACGTCATAGCCTAGCGATATTGTATTATCATACAATACTCTAAAACGTGTAGGAAGGAAATAGAAATTAATTATTTGAGCGGGAGGCCATACCATCCATTCAGCTCGATACAAAGTTACAAACTTATCTTGAACTTCTTCTTTGAAATTTTTATACGGGTCATCTTCAAACAATGCTACACTGCCAAAGAATGTGACAATCATAATAGGTGAGAATATTACTTGGTCCAACATTAGCTTTTTAAAAACCATGTCTACTGTTTTGCCGATGATGAACTTATCTAAGACTTTATACCAGTTATGGCATAAGATACCCAAGGCTGCACCAGAGAACGCCATATGCATAGTCCGTACCATGTCATGTTTTTCTTGTTCTCCCTTATAAATCTCGTATTGTTGTTCAATCATGTCTCCAACTGCTGATAAGCTCACAGATATGGTGACGTTGGTGTAAATTAGGTATTTGTCACTAAATGCCACTTTCACTACCTGCTTCATACGGGATACTGGACCTGAACTCCGGATGTTCATTGCTAGCTTGCGCCATGTGATACCTAGTGCCTGCATTTTGGACTAGATCTGAAAAGATGAAAAAGAATCTATTGATATAAAACTATTAGAATCAATTTTATCAACTGATCTGATAGATTCAATTTATCTCATTACATTTCAAGTTGTAATTAAAATAGGCGGAATCAACAATGTTATAGCTACCAAAGATTAAATCATTAAAATATTGATACAGATCACGGTTATTTTGTTTTTCTTTACTAATTAGGTTTTTTTTTATCGTAATCTATCTGGTAAGACATTCAGCAGTAGGTAGGTTTTTGTTGTATATTTCAGAGAGTGAGAACCAAAACGCCACACTTCAAAACAATGAACAACTAAGTATATTACACATTACAATGACTTTATTTCTGCAAACAATACAATTTAATAAACTATCACAAGCTCAACTAGTCAACCTCTGATTCTAATTCTTTAGGCTCTGCTTTATCAAGTATCTCTTTTGACTTATGTGGTTTGGAGTGTTTTACTTGCGATGTGTAAACATCGTAGCTCAAAGATATCAAGTTGTCATACAGCACTCGAAATCTAGTTGGCATGAAATAAAAGTTTATGATTTGAGCAGGTGGCCAAACAACCCACTCTGCCTTGTATAATATCCAAAACTTTTCTCTCACTTCATCGGTAAAGTTCTCTAAAGGATTATTTTCAAAAACTGCAACAGTTGCAAAAAACGACATAATAACTATTGGAGAGCAGACAAACTGATCCAACATCAGCTTTTTAAGAACCATTCCTAGTGATTTGCCTACAATTATTCTATCGAGAATGTTATACCAGTTGTGGCAAATAACACCGGCAACAGAGCCAGAAAATCCCATTTGAAATGTTCGCTCAAAGTCAATTTTATTTATCTCCCCTGTAGCTAACTCATAGTTTTGTTCAAGTGAGTCGCCAGTAATGGACATCAGGGTAGACAGCAGTACATTGGTGCAAAACAGATTTCTGCGATTGAATGCATCGTTTTTTGCTTGCTTGCATGTTCTGTAAGCGGTTGAGATAAACCTCCTTACGGCCATTTCATTTTCTAATATTATCCTAAAACAAACCGGTTAGATATCTAATTAGTACTATCATCCATAACTGTTTTACAACAATAAACTGCTTGGATTTATACTTATTTCTTTCCATTCCACCTACATCGCTAGAAAGGACAAATCACAATCTAATGGGGTGTATTTTCAAACATCAAATAAGCGTAGACAACTATGTCTTATATGTACTTTTTATCATGCTTTTTGTTAAATAGAGAAAAGCCGAATTTTACTTACGTTTCGAAGGTAAACGAGAAAGATATGGCTAAATTTTGAACTAGAAAAAAAAAACAGGTGCCGCTATCGACAATATCAAAACAACTTATTAATTAAGCCATTTAAGCCACATTTTGGACTTCGAAATGTTATATCACGAAGAAACATCGCAAATAACACAAATGAAAATTTCTCATTACAGACTTGAACATACATAACCTAAAATTAAAAGAACTAGAAAATCAGTCAAGTGCGAGTCATGACATGACATGCTCATGGTTCTGTAGAGTATAATTCGCGTCACATAAAAAGAACGCTGGAAGAAAGTGGACGGGGTGTCGCGCATTGGTACGCTCGTGCATGAAAGTATTTGGTTTGAACTGAAAGTATTTGGTTTCGTACATTGGTTATTAGTAGTTATCTCATATCGCGAAATGAACCGATAAAATGCCTGATACGCAGCATGACCGCTAGCGTTTTTTTTACTTTATGCGAACTATGGCCACACCCCGGACAATCGACAAAATTTCTATGCAAAACCTACGTTATAACTATCTATATTACACTAACACTACACACATGTAATTTTTGTTCACGTGCTATTGTGTGTGTGAAGTCTAAGGTTGTCCCCGTATGAATAATTATTGTACTTACTAGGTATATTAAGCTTTTGATACTGATGTTATTAGTCTCTATAGATTTTGGAAATTTACATTTTGCTTACCTACAGAAACATTCACAATCACAACACTCCAACTCAATTAATCACGTAGTTTGAAGGAATATCCAAGGACCCAACACACAACCGAGTAGGTAATTCATTACCTACCTCACATTTCACTTCATTACCTAATTACCTATGCAATAATAGATACCTGGGGCCTACCATGGCATCTTATTGCCATAACGGTTAAGTTTTGAATTGGTGAATCGTATCGCCACGCAATAAGGTCCATGGTCGCGCAGCGTCGAAAACAAAACGTAACCATCATGCCAATAAAATGTCATGGTAGGCCCCCTGCACCTACAAACGTGTCAATCATGTTAACAATATAAATAAATAGCTGCGCCCCGCGGATTCACCCGCGATTAAAAAGTATCCTATGCGCTATTCTAGACTAAAATCTATCTCTGTGCCAAATTTCATCCAGATTTGTTCAGCTGTTCTGGCGTGAAAGAGTAACAAACATCCATCCATCCATCCATCCAAACATACAAATTTTCGCGTTTATAATATTAGTAGGGTAGAATAATTCCGATTACAATAAAAAAAATGTTCTTCTCACAAGCATGTTCAAGCTCATCGTATATAAACAGTCATGGAGTGTGCCGTGTCAGCAGTATATATCAATGTCAAGTCAACCGTATACCAACTTTAAAATACTACCTTCACGCTGCGTCGTCGCGTCCTGCGCGTCCCATGCCCAAGTCAACTCATCGGAGCTCTAAATTGGTGGCGTGGTAAGGAAGCCCCGATTGGGGGGGAGGGGGGGGGGGATTAACGGTGGCCATTCCGTAGTAGTATTATGTTCTGTGCTAGCTGTCTATAGCTAGGTTGAAAATGAATTATTGTCACTCTCACAAAAATACACTCAGTGCATAGAGATAGAGGTTGATCAAATCAAATTCAAATTTATTTTTATTAAAAAGAAAAGTACATACAGACAGGTTGACCTTAAATAGAATTAACTTAATGGACTAGTACTGTAACAAAGGGTTGACAGTGAGTCCCAAACTAAGCTCTAGGCCTGTATCTTTGGGCTCGGTGCGAAGTTACCAGGAGACACTTATATGTAGACAGAATGTACCGTTAAACATAAGACACATTTAAAATAACAACAAATTAAAACAGAAACGATAATAAGAATAAATTTAATGTAATGTATGAGTGGACAACAAGAATGTCACAGCGTGTGTGTGTGTCTGATGGATGTCACATGTCTTCTAAATTGGAAATTCTCGGATATGTAGGTTTCCTTTACCGTAAGAATATCAAATTAAACACGTATTCTCTACCTTGCCTTAAACATTTCCACTATTATAAATAAGATGACTCCTAAACTTCGTAATATAACATTTCTAAAAATCTTGGCAAAATATGGCGGATCAAAGGTTATGAGGATTACTAAACACAAGACAAACAGTACCCTAAAATAATAGTGTTGTACTTCTCAAGACAACACGTACGTACATTTCGTTCTTTTCTCTATGGCCTCAGAAAAATCGAATCTTACGCTACGTACAAAGCAAACGAAGGCCAACGATATGCTGCGTCTCGTTTTATTTTATCGAAACGAAACAGGACGCAGCGAATTCTTTGGCGTTCGTTGGATTGATCCTTCGACTTCCATTACAGTAGAATTACTTTATTGGAAGTCTGATAATAACCTGAGGGCTTACCACAAACTTTTACAAAAAATCATTGCGCAGGAACGGTTTGTTTCATTCCGTACATTATTGTTTTGTACCTTAGCACAAGCATTGAAAGCAACAATGTTTTACGTTTTTACTACTGATTGAGTGATGTGAAAGAATGTACGTTAGAAGTGCATAATTACTCTGGATACTTTGCATTTCGAACTGTCATTTACAATGTCAATGTCATTCAAAATAACATACGGGGGGCTATTCCTGCCCGTGAGATGAAATAAGATTTTGTCTTGGTCACTCTCACACCTTTGATATTTCAAACGAGAGCAACAAGGACAAAAATTTGTGAGATTGAATATGACTCCGCAAGAATAGCCGCATTGGTTGTGTGAACAATGTCAAAAACCTATTTTTCTTTTGTGTTCCTATCTAGTGCTAGGACAAATTTCACCTGGGATCTTTGGATGTGGGAGACGGTACGCACCCCTGCAAAAAAAAAAAAGTAAGACTTTTTGTTTTCACTCTTCAAAAAATCCATTTTTTTTTTTTCTGACTAGCGTACGATCTCTCCTAAAAAACGTCTGGCAACTCTGAGTCCATTTACTACAAAATGAATTTAATTGTTGCGGTGATTTTGTTGTCGAAATAACCTGTGCCGTATAACGTAATTTACAATTCCCTGAATTCTTCCCAAGCCTATTTCAGCCTTTCAAAACGTTTTGCTCAAAACATTGACTGAGGTCACCAGCTATACATCATGGTTGGTAAGTAAAAAGAAAATTAAATACTTACATGAGACTCACAACAAACTCTAATTTTTTCTATATTTTCTTGTAGATAACCTCCCAATCGATAGACATGCTATGAAAGACAAGAATACTGCCCACCTCCGGGTATACGTGGGCAATATTGGTGACAAAGTCACTGATGTAGATCTTTATGAACACTTCAAAGAGTATGGAACTGTCACCGGTATTGTGATCAATAGGAACTTTGGATTTGTGCAATTTGAAGAAGAGGCTAGTGCACAAGCCGCAATTTCTAAAGCAAATGGTGCGAACATTCAAGGAAAAAACATAACTGTTAGAGCTTCTCAAATACAGTATGCAGGAAGGTGGGTTGATTGGTTGGGTCTACATATGAATTCATTCTTACGATTTTTAAGCTTGGGATGTATATGATTCTCTATTAATCAATTTAATACTTGGGAGGCAAGAGCAGTTAAAATAATGAATGAGGTTCTTTTACAGAAATGAAACACAGCCGAAGAATGATTTACCGCCTGCTTTGCCACTCACTGACAACACTGCAGCAGAAGAAGGCGATGACCAATATGATAGTTTTGGAAACTACATCGGTGAAAACAGTAAGATTGCTTTGATTATTTTGTTTTTAGTCCCTACATTTACTTATAATACAATACAATATATCTTTTTTTGTATACCAAATATACAAACAAGAATACCATTCAAAATAAAAACAACTTCAAAATGTAAAAATAAAATTTGAAAAAATAATTGCAATACTGACAAATCAACAATAGATCATTGAAATTCATCTGAATTGGTTCAGCCATTAAAAAAGAGCATTTGCTCTTTTTTATATACTATGTATTTTTGTAGGACTATATGTATGGTCAACCTGTAAGTCTATTTAGACTTACAGGTTGACCATACATATAGTCCTCCTTTTTTGGTTTTGCTTCAGTTGGTTAAAGAAATGAATTAACCAATAGATAGTTTGATAGTACAAAACTAACAGCTAAATGTATCAAACAGATTGCTGTGCTAAGCAGGATATAAAAAAAAAAGAAGGTTGACAATACAAGTACAAGTTATACAAAATGGTGGTACTAAGTTGACAGAGCTTATTGTACTCCTCATAATAATAACAACTTCATAATGTGAGTCAGAAACCCTGAGACATGAGATGTGAGACAGAAATCCTTTGATTTGGTTGAAATTCGGGCCGTGCTGAGATCTCTTCAAAGGTGCCAAATTGACTATTGATTTGTTGAGGTGTTCAAGTGTCTCTAAAACTGTTCACTGATGCATGGAAGACATCTTCAAGCTTTTAGACTGGAAAAGGTTTTGGCAATGTCAATGGCGAGTATATCACACACCTTTAATATGCTGATGACATATAGTAGTCATTGCTAAGACATTGGAAGAATTCAGCACAATGCTCTATGTACTCACCAGAGCCTCACAACAAGTGGGTCTGAAAATGAACATGGACAGGACGAAACTTATGTCAAACATCCATGTTGCACCTACTCCTGTAAAGGTTGGAGACTCTGCACTCGAAATTGTTAATAATTATGTCTACCTAGGACTGACTATCCAAATAGGTAGGTCCAACTTCGAGAAAGAGGTACAAAGTATGTCACATTACTGGATCATTTCAAAATCTCCAGACATGGTGTTTATGAGGCTAAATATGTTAAAAATGTACAAAGCTTGTACATGTCAGAAGTGAGAGGAGCTACTGCAATTACTGTATATGTTACCGGAAATGTATGAAATCTAAGAATTGTGTACAAATCCTAGGAAATTTATACAATTCCGAAGCTATTTAGTCAATGTATAAAATGTTGATTCAAAAACAATTTCATACATGAATGTCCTAGGAAATGTGTAAAATTCCTAGGAATTGTATATAATTCCAATATCGAATTAGAAAATGTATAAAAATAATGCTTTCTGTAATAAGACAGTTTCTGTTATGTAATTTACAACAAAATTTTATCCAAAAATTAACATTATTTCTGTTAAATTCCCTATTGAATTAGCTTCATATATCAAATTGTATAAAGTTTTTTAATAGATTTCATTAAATTAGGTCTGTTAAATTCGTTAGTTGAAATATCAAATTGTATAACGTTTAAATTAGATTCAAATATTAATTTGTATAAGGTTTTCTAGTAAATGTCATTAAATTAATTTTAAAAAGTTTTCTAAATTAAGAGTAGAATAGAAAATTCATATTCCTTGATGCACTTAATGCGACGTTAAAGCAGAATTACACTAGATATTAGTTCAAGTAACAATTTTGAATATGAACTTCCGCAAAGTAACGCCTTATTCAATCAACTATTTCCGATTACTATTTAGGAAAGGTATACATACATTTCCTAGGAAATGTGTCTAATATAATTTGTTTTACACATTTCCGTGCGATTTTAGGAATTACATACATTTCCTAGGAATTATACCTATACAATGACGGATTACATACATTTCCGGTAAAATATACACATCTCAATATCTCCAGCCATGGTGTTTACGGGAAGAAAATGTTTTATCAGATTACAGAGACGACGAATATGAAGGGTGGGATGAAGGCAGCGTGCGCGGGGCACGCGGCGGGCCCCGGGGCCGCATGCCGCGCCTGCGCGGGCGCGGGGTGCGCGGCCGCGGGGGCCTTGGCTTCAGGGACCGCTCGCCTGTGCCCTCGGGAAGGCCAGGTAAGGAAGTTCTGTTAAAATATACCCACTATTTCAGGCGGACTTTACACTATTGCCGCGAAAGCGCTTATACAAAATTTAAAAAAATCCTCGCGACCGATTTTTATAGAATAAGAATATATTTATTGAATGTACTGTGTACAAAAAGATGTACCAAGTTGTAAATAAGTATCAACAGCCTGCCCATTTCGAGCGTACAATTTTTGTTTTTCGAAATATACAGTATCAACACCGATTTTCATTAAACATAGCTAAGAACACTTCCGACTAATTTACTTTTCAAACCTCAGACCATGAACCTCATTGCGCATCGATACGATTCGCGGTCACTCAGCGTCGACAACAAAACGTAATATCATGGCATTTAGGCTGGTTTTCCTGTCACGCTGACCACACGCGGATGGTCAGCGCTGATGAGTCAATATGCTATGTAGTAAGGTAGCGTTTCTGAGTCGCGCCGACCGCTCAGCGCTGATGGCCGTCAGCGCTGAGTCATACGCGGGCGTACGCGCCGCGCGTCGGCGTCGCTGAGCAACAGGCGCCGACGCGCCTCCACACTCAGTGTTAGATGTCATGGTGGGCTGCTCTGCCCTGATAAATTTAATTTTAATTCTGCGCAAGTAATAGCGGCTGTAGCGGATTTACAGCGACGGGTACTTAACAATATGCGGCGTGAGGTACGCACTAAGGGAGAGAAGGGATTTCCCCATAATAATGTAATAATAATATAATATAATATTCGGGACTCTTGCACACACGGTCGTCCGACCCCAAACTAAGCAAAGCTTGTACTATGGCGGCCAGCGACTGATATCCATAACATAACGTCACGCCTTTCCCCCAAGGGGACTGGCAAAAGTGTAAAACAACATGCACATTTCGCCGGACGATATTCAGTCCCAAATGTGACTGGGGGCGAGCCTGTCGCCATACACCAGGCTCCAGTCATGTAGCAGATGACATACAATACGCATAAATGATCACACAATTAACAAATTGGTGCGTGCCGTCGGCTGGGTTCGAACCCGCGCTCTCTGGCTTGAGAGGCGGACCTTCTCCCAACTAGGCTGCCATCGCTTCATCGCCCCATAATAATATTATGAAAATTATATCAAACCCTCACTCTAGTTCTTAAGGAGCATAATTAGTGACATTTTAGTCTAGGAACCTAATGTTCAGCTCGTACATGATAGGGGCATTGAAAAAGATTATTTTTTCACTTTTGCAGAATTTACTATATTTTTTTCCTCAACAGGAATGTCGAATAGAATTGGAGTCAAAAGATATGGCGCAAGTAAAAGATAATTTAAATTAAACCTATCTATGTAGTTTTTTAAATTAGATAATGCTTAGATATAATTAATTTATGCACTAAACAGTCAAACCCTGTCTTGCCTACAATGACAAAACGCGGAAGACAACAAATATACTCTAGCTCTAGCCGCGCAGTTACCCGCCGTCAGCTATAGATAGATATAGAAATAGATAGATAGAGAAAAAGATCATCTTTTATTATATTGTTTCTAATGTTCAATCTCTCCGTCCAATTGATAGGTATAGAAACTAAAATTAGTTTAAAATAATCGTTATATTATAAACTAAATAGTTATCAGGCAACATTTTTCAATTGCCAACTCAGCCATTATTAATTTTCAAAAACGTTGAATTGTGCGAGCGAAATAGCAATAATGCCGGTTAAACGCTCTTAATGACCGCTGTGAAGTGCTGCAAGCGAGACTTTGCGGGGTCTTGCCTCTCTGACGCCCGCGCATACCTTCGTTTTGACTACTGCGCGTTTCGGGCCTAACTTCACAACCGTCACTAAGTATGAATCGGCCTGTATCTTAATATTTTTGGCCAAATAAAAATGTATTACATACCTACATATTTACTTACATCTACTTACACCTACATTATTACTTACTTACTTACACCTACATTATTACTTATTTATTCCTTCCTAGGTGAGTGGCCCGAGAGAGGCGCCTACGATCGTTTCACCCAGCCCGAGTATCCGCGCGCGCTGCCCGTGCCAGAGAGAAACGACTGCGAGATTATTGTCGTCTCCAAACTGCTTACGTAAGTTTTATTAAAAAAACTAACTGCGCCTGCAGTCTTATGCTGGGTACAGACCAAGCCAACGAATGCCAAAGAATGCGCTCCGTCCCGTTTCATTACAATAAAATAAAACGAGACGCAGCATATCGTTGGCCTTCGATTGCTTTGGTCTGTGCAGCATTACAGGAACCGTTCATTATTTCGAAGTGAAAGGTATTCTTATATCTTTTTCTGTATCCCTGTCGACGTTTATGCAAAATTTCATGATGATCGGTTGAGTAGTTAAGGCGTGAAATGATCGCAAACAAAAAAGTCACTTTCGCATTTATAATATTAGTTAGGATGTACCCTAAAATGTGGCCAAATTAGTTAAAAAAAATTAAAAATTGGTCTATGTTTGTTAGCAACACATACAAAAGAATGCAGTCTATGGTCTGCTGTGTGACGTTTGCGAGCGAACTGTCAAAGGAATGTATTGAATGAATGAATGAATGTAGCGTAAGGAATGAAGGAGTAGCGCCTGAGTCGCCCGCCCCGTCCAACCGGCACTTCTCGCTGGAGTACGGAAGAGGTCGGACCTCGTAGTGTTTTTCTTGGGTGTCTTTCTGAAGTATTGATCTTGGTGTCCATTAGATTCATATTGGAATTACCTACATATTGTACATGGTTTGGATTATTAGAAGTATTAGTTGATTACATTTACATTAAGGTGGTTTTAAATACCGTCTCCTCAGAAATAGTTTACATCAGAAGTGAGATGTAGTTTTCTCGCGCCATAAAAGAAATAGAAATACATCGATAAAGGTACCAAGGCAAAAGATACCGGAATTATTTTTAGCAAATCGTGTAATGTTATGTCTGGCAACTAACTTCATTAGATTAGCAGTACTAGATGAAACGACGAGCGTGTATGAAAAGCCTCATGGAAGTAGAAGAAGCGAAAGATGTATGCCAGGATCGTAGCAAGTGGAGAGAAGTGGTATCTGCCTACCCATATGGGAAACAGGCGTGACTATATGTATGTAGATGACCTGAAAGACGGCTATAGGCACTCACCAGAATAGAAGTAGTGAGTTGAAGCAGTGACTTCCTAAGACTAAAGGAATGATCTGGACCAGGCACTACTTCGGATTAAGGGAGTGAGCTAAAATAGCTGAACAGTAAGTGAATTAGTAGCTGATAGATGACCTGAAAGGTTGCTATAGGCACTCGCCAGAATAGTGGTAGTGAGCTGAAGCAGTGACTTCCTAAGACTAAAGGAATGATCTGGACCAGGCACTACTTCGGATTAAGGGAGTGAGCTAAAATACCTAGCAGTCGTATAGGGAATTTCTAAGCCTAAATATATCAGCTTTGGTTTAGATGGTCAGTACTATTATAAAAAAAAAAGATACATTGCAGAACTATTGAGAAACCTACAGACCTTTTTTTCGGTGTTATGATTGATGATGAAGTTAATGAATGAGATAACTAGTTACAAAGTGGTAGAAATTTCCAAGTCTAAAGGAATCAAATGATGAAAAGGTTGCAACAGAAGTTCTATCTATTTAGGACATCATGAGTCATGATAGGCCGAGCTTAAAGATTTTAACAGCCTTTGAAATCATGTGTGTGTTGACAGATAGGTACGTGATTCATGTGCAGAGTTGGAACCAATATAAGAAGCGTGCCTGAGGGCATGCACGGCGCAGGAGGGCCGTGTTAGCAACACATACAAAAGAATGCAGTCTATGGTCTGCTGTGTGACGTTTGCGAGCGAACTGTCAAAGGAATGTATTGAATGAATGTAGCGTAAGGAATGAAGGAGTAGCGCCTGAGTCGCCCGCCCCGTCCAACCGGCACTTCTCGCTGGAGTACGGAAGAGGTCGGACCTCGTAGTGTTTTTCTTGGGTGTCTTTCTGAAGTATTGATCTTGGTGTCCATTAGATTCATATTGGAATTACCTACATATTGTACATGGTTTGGATTATTAGAAGTATTAGTTGATTACATTTACATTAAGGTGGTTTTAAATACCGTCTCCTCAGAAATAGTTTACATGTTTTTGTTTGATATAATGCACAACTGTAGGCTATGAGTGGATATTCTTTGCCTTGATCTGCTAAGGTAGGTAATAATTTCTTAAAACTCAGTTTTTAACCCGACTGCTCAAGAAGAAGGGTTATGTTTTTCGTTTGCATGTACCTAACTATGTATGTATGAGGTTTCTTTGGTAAGCTGTTTAGGCTGTAGCCTAAACAGCTTGATGGATTTCGACATGTGAGGTATCATTTGAATCGTCTTGATAGTGGAAGTGACATGGGGTACTTACAATATTTTGCAGTCTGGTTTTTTGTTTTTCTCTCAATAATGTTACTTGTCTTCCCCACTATTTATCCCAGATGGTGGTGGAATCACCCTTACTCACTTTTCTCTACCCCGCCTCTCCTCTTACCACCTCTATGATGTCGAGAATAGCCCCGACATCGTCTTGAAACCACACTCTCCTCTCTCGTACCCTTTAGCACTACATTTTCCCTCCTTGGGTTGGGTCTGTTATATTGGCTTAAAGCCCGGCTACACACAGCGGCTTGCATTCGCAAACTGTGTGTGTAAAAGCTGTTGCAAATAACATGGTGCACTTGTGCAGTCCCGACAGAGACTTGCATGTGCAAACAGCTTGCGCAAAACAATGTAGCGAGTTCCCGATCCGGCTACACGCTGTGTTTTGCATGCTCAAACAATTT
Organism: Peribatodes rhomboidaria; assembly: GCA_911728515.1. Taxonomy (NCBI): domain Eukaryota; kingdom Metazoa; phylum Arthropoda; class Insecta; order Lepidoptera; family Geometridae; genus Peribatodes; species Peribatodes rhomboidaria. The sequence continues at coordinate 10,946,211 of OU452179.1, read as the reverse complement.
GTGTTGTAGTTAGTGCAAATTATCGTTTTGTGTAAGCCATTTGTGTGGTATACCGTTTTGCTGTCTAACGTACATGCTTGCTTGTGTAAATCGGAATTCACGCAAGTAAGATGGAGCGTGTGGCCGGGCCATTTTTTTGCAAATGTCCGAAAAGTCAGTTTCTTTCCAGAGAGTATGCAGAGTACATTGAAGGTCGCCTCAAACGTCTGGGCATCGTCGTCGACTTATTATACCCAATGGAAGACGTGCCTATCGGCAAGGTGCTTGGGAACATTGCCTCTCGCGGATGCCTCTACGCCATACTCGTTATGCCGCAGAATCAGGAGAATAGATCTTTGACGCTGACTATACTTCATGGATTACCTCAAGGTGAGTTAGCAAATGACTAGTTTTTTTAAAAAGGAATATGTGCGAACTACACCCATATTCGCAAAGATTCGGAAACGTTTACGTTTGTAAAACAATTAAACTCAAATTATTCGAATTTCAGCTTTTTTCATTTTGAAACGTGATTCATTCTTTCGATCGGATTTATACACGATCACCTATTCCAAAATGTATAAAAGTAGATTGATATTCGAACAATTTGAGTTTAAAATTTTTTTAATCCGGTCGTAAACGTTTTCAAGTGTTTGTGAATATGGGTGCTGGTCTATAACAAAACAAAATAAATCTAAAACTGTCTCTTTGCAGCTGCTGTCGCGCAACTTCCAGCAGATGCAGCTCAACGGTCCTGCTTGTCATAATAAATAGTCTCACAGTGTTGATCATGTAGGATTAATCATAATCCATGCTTCCACCATGTCCGTCCGTCCATGCTTAATCATAATGTTTTTATTCCATCCAAAGGTTGTCTGGAAGAGATCGCTCTTAAGCGATAAGACCGCCCATTGCGCCTATATTTTTGAATGTTTCGTTTAGATTTATTTTGTATTTGGTGTCAATACAGAGTTTTTGTATTGTATTGTATTGATTAACGCATTATATCAAGACCTGAAAATATCAATGCAACCAAACTGTATGTCATCGCTTCTGTTTAGGTCAGAGAATGTACCCTGACCGACAGCTACAGTCCACAGCCAGTCTGTATAATGTAGCCACGTTGTCGCCAGAGCACCGCAACATGCCGCTGGAGGACGCGCTGCAGCTGCTGTCGCGCAACTTCCAGGAGGTGCAGCGCGGCGGCCCGTCGGGGCGCGAGGCGGTGTACGCGCTGCTCGGCCAGCTCGCCGACGGACGCACGCTCACCGTGCTGCAGTACGACAAGGTCATGGAGTACCTGCAGGTCGGGCCGGCTCCTACACAACTTAGTTCACCTCGAATGGAAGATCTCACATATCTCTTTAACCCCTCGACCGATTTAGCTCATATTGGTAGACTATTGAAACACTAAAAAAATGTTTTGTATGAAATGTTTGACTGCTAAAGTTTATGAAAATGCGATCAACGGTACTCGAGTTATCGTCGGACAAACAAACGCCTTCACCTTGGTCTCTCTGATATTTATCCACCATTTCCTGTGGGCGATATGTCAGGCTAACACGTCCAAGCACATCTAGGACCTCAATTAAAAAAGGAAAATTACCTCAGTTCACTAATCTCGCCTTGTTTGCATACAGGAGCGCCGAGAACAGCAAGTCAAAATCGAGCTAGGCGAGCCGCTGAACCCTGCCCCGGCAACCAAAACACAAACGGACCTCCAGGAGAGAATCCTTAGTATTCTGAATGACAAGAAAGTCGCCGCCCTGGTCCCCGCGCCCCCATCTCCGAAGCAACAGCCACAAAACAAACTGCTCGACGATCCTACTGTTAGAAAAGCACTAGACTCGATACTGCAGAAGTTAGTGTAACAAAAACAGACTGCTATTGAACTCAAGTGTGTCCTATGGAATCGAAAGAGTACTAGGTTGAATTTTAATAGTAAATTAAATAGTATAGTGAGAGCTTTGTGGGTGGTCTCGTGATGACTTCACAGGTTCCTATAAATGACAAGTATGAGCGGCTCCAATAGGACATCTTAAATCTAAGTTTAAGTAAAAATAAATTAAAAATATCTATAGAGCTCGCTATGTAACAAGAAAAGGCATTGGGTTGTAATAAAAGAAACGTCAACAAACTCTGCAGTTGTTTATTGATCTTTCAATTGAATAGCTATACAACATATACAACAAAAACAAAATTGCTATTTTACAAGCTTCTGTTTACTTTCATATTCTGTTTATCGGTGATTAAATCTTGCAAGTTATAACTTTGGCTGCTGAAAACCCATACGTTGTGTTTTGTCTAGCGCAACACCAGTGCGGCTAAACACGCGAGGCATGTTAAACCCAAATTCAATAGTACCGTGCGGCAAAACACATACGTGTGTTTATCTCCGACGAAACGCCAGTGCGGCCGTACATACATCGCGTGTGCGGCGTCGTTGTCGTCTAATGTAAATCTATTCAGTGTGAACACCTTGTGTGATAACGTCTTTATAAATTTAGTGTCAAGGGGATTCTGGTGACCCGATGAGTTCACCGGGATCCCCTGGGGGATCAGGTCAAGGGATCCCAGTGAACTCATCCCTCCCAAACTACATTTTCACCTCATTACAGAATAGATGCAAAATAAATGATCTTTATTTTTGTGTCTAGTTTGTATTGGCACTTCTAGTAATAACTAGTTATTTTTTATTAATAAAATAAGGCTACTTTAGGTTTTGTAATTCTGTTTACGAATAAAACACATACCTAATATTTATTATAATCGGTTTTATTTCAATATTTCCATTCATACATAATTAGGTGGTCTAACAGTCCACAGAGCTAGTTCATTGGTGATTTAAAGTGACAAACAGTGCTATCGGGTAGTAAGTTAATTTTGTTATTTTATGTACATCACACAGGGTAATTTTCTCATAATGTCTAACAAGATCCTGGCTATATGGTTTGTTTGAGACCGTAAAACTTTGAATTGTATCTATTTTCAATTATTAACTAACATTCAAAGCCAATGTCAAGAATAAAAAATTTTCATGCATGATAGTCCAGTAGAAAAAGATACAAGGGCACAAGATATACAAAACATCTTAGCAAGAGCATGAATATGAGCTAAACGTCATTCCTATACCGCCAGCGGTCCCTGAAGAATTCAAATATAATCTGTCATTACTTGAAAATTTCGTACGAAAACTAGGACCATGCACTAAATACTTACTTCCACTTCAATTTGTAGAGCAGTCAAATTTAATATGGCTATAATTACCAACTCAATATTTGTGTATCCATGATTTATTTATACTCGAATTTATTATTGATCTAACATAACCATCCACTGAGATCAAACTTTCAAGCAGCTTTCTCTTTAATAATTAATTCTTTCATCTCTAACTGTTATTTTCTATACAAGATATAATATTACAATAAACTAGGATACATTTAAGAATATCCACATCTTACTCTATATAAACATTTCCACGTAAAACCTTTACTAGGTACATTACCTCAGCAACTAAATGCCACCACACACCCATCACACTCCATAAAGCTATTATTTGGAAGAATTTGGTGTGAGTCAGGAGCTGGATAGGTGAGAGCGATATTTACATAGGATCAGTCAACAACAACTGCACTGTCAATAGGATCTGTGTGCAGACAAACTATCTTCAACTAATACTTGCTGCAACCTAGGTCGATCTTTCAGGTGGTTCTTCTTGTTTTGAAGTGTCAAATCCCTCTTTTATATGACCTCCAGTACCTTTTGGGTCCAAGTCTGTCGCCCAACTAAAGTGCATCATGGCCAAGTGTGTATTACCTAGTTTGTTATGAACTTTACCAAGCAAGTAGTAGACTAATGATTCTCTGGGAGCAATATCTTTCAAATGATGAAGATCCGCTAACGCATCTTGCGGTCGCCCTGCGCGAAGTAGCACAGAGGCTCTATGGAAACGGCACAAGGGATTCTCTGTATCCAAGGTGACAGCCCTTTCTAATGTTGCGAGAGCCCGGTCCATCTTACCTAACGCAGCCTGTGCAAGTCCCAGTTGGCATCTCAGAACCCCAGATTGAGGATGAATTGTGAGAGCACGACGAATGTGAACCTCAGATGCTTTCCATCGTTCTTGGCGCGCGTACACTGTCGCTATTCCAAACCAAGCGACATAGTTGCGCGGATCGATGCTAACTGCAGTTCTGAAACTAGCTAGGGCTTTTTCAGTTTCCTCAGCCACTGCATATTCATGTCCTAACAATGCATGTGCATATGCAGCATCAGGATTTATTTGTACAGCTCTCTTAAAGAATTTCAAAGCTGTTTCGCGCTCCTTGTGAAGTGAGAAGCAGTTTCCGGCTACAAGCCATGCAATGGGATCATTTTTATTGAGTTCTGTTAGCTCCTGAGCTAAAGCTGATAGTTGAGCCTCTCTTTGCAAGTGCCACAAGCATGTGCTATAAATATCCATTCCTTCTGTGCGGTTGGGATATTGTTTTCTAATTTTAGCAAATATTTTTGCAGCAACTTCATACTGGGCTAACTCATAATATCCTCGAGCTATCATAGTCTGCACCCATGGTGAAGCCAACTGCTTGGGAGTTATTTCCTGGAAAAGTTTAATAGCATTCTTGCAATCTAAGAATGTCAGAGCCTTATAAGCCTCACCTAAATCTCCCAGCAAGTTTAATAGTGCCACTCCATTTGATGGCTTCGGTGGAATTGCAGGGCTTAGGGAATCAATACTCTTGTTCCTTTCATTTGTTTCTATAGCATTAGACTTGATGTTCTTAGCATTTCTTTGTTTATTTTTCCTGGAAGGACTTTTAGGTGCTACAAATTTTCTGCTTGGTGACTTGTTATTTTCTTTGACTGAATAACTACTGTTGTTATTACTGAATAGTCTGGATGACCGCCTCGGCGCAGGCCCTAGTGTGCACCGTGGTGCAGGACTGAACACTGCATCTTTCAGTTGACCCATTTGTGCACGGAGTGAGCTTACTATCTTGGGTATGGCTTTTTGCTCATTGGAGTCTGTCAGTGTGGGAGTGTATAGTACAGGAGACTCTTCCATAGGTAACATGCCAAATGAAGGTGAGAATGGAATAGGAGCCATACCACTAAATACACTGTGCATTTTTTTGGTAGGAGCATGTGTATCAGGAGTTATGGTCGAGGACATGGTCATAGGTGTGCGAGCTACAACATTGATTGGTGTGATAGTGCTCGCATTTATGCTAGTATTAATTGGAGTGTTGCTATTAACAAATGAAATGTTCTCTGCATTGCTGACTAGGTTTACAAGTGTTGTGACACCAAATGTGAATTCTGGGTTGTTTATTTGGAATACTTGATGTGGGTCCACTTTTTCTCCCATACTGCACAACTGTGTAAAAGATTTCCACATGAATGGATTCAGTGATAGTGCTTTCCGATGTGCCTCAGATGCTTTACTTCTACGCTCTGTTATGCTGTACACTTTGGCAAGGAGTTGTAATGCAAATGGTGCTTGGTCACCAAATTCTGATGCAACTATATCTAGATTTGATCCCAGCGCGAACTCGGCGTCTTTGTACCTACAAAATAGAAGATTTTAATTAGTATCTATTAGTAGTTAGCATTACAGTTCCAGCTGTTTTATAATAAGTGGACTACTTACGATTTTAACTCAATGGAACATTTAGCTAGTAGGAATCTAGCTTGCGGTAATGATAATGTCATGTTATGTAGTAAATGATGAGCGTCATTCACGCGTCCAGTCCTATAGTAACAAGTTCCCAGAAGAAATGCTGTCTCCTCCGAGGAAACTAAAAACAAGCATAATAACACGTTAGTCACATCACTTTCCACTACCTGCAGATACAATGAACACAATTTGCAAAACATTTCGAAACAAATAGTTGCGTAAAAATCGATATTTGCATGAATGCAGGTGTTAAACAATTGATTGTACCAATTTTTAAGAGAAGTGATGAATAAATTAATTACCTTCAGCATGTAATCTTTCAGCTAAAAATATAGCATTGTCGTATTCGTAATTGTTGAGACAATCCCAAATGATAACCTGTGGGAATTTTAAATGAATTAATAAACGGCCCTTGGCGAGAATACCTTGACAACTCTCCAACCTTTTTAGTTTTCACTTTACCTGCGTTGGCTCCTGGACGATCATTTTTTCTACTCAATATATACTTCTACGAATGAATTAGATACTAGAAATTGTGTCACATTTCAAGCACAGAATTAAACAGGAGTCACAAATTAAATCAGAACATCTTTTGCGATTACGACGGACATTTTCATTTTATTTTGTTAATTGTCTATGGTAAACTGGTGCTGCCATGTTGAGACTGCGTGTCTGTCATTTAGTGATATATTTTTTTTGTTTATGGTCGTTCGTGATTTTTTGGTAAAATAAAGCCAGAAACACATAGCACGCCTCGACACCCAACGCGTGTTGATCGATCAAATCGTACCGTTTTCTTTGACCAGTGGCCCTATTCGGAGATTTGAGATTTTCATATCTCTTCTTTCGTCCTTGTTGCTCTCGTTTGAAACGTCATAGGTGTGAGAGTGAGCAAGATAGAATCTCATCTCATCTCACGCGCAGTGGGGCTATTCCTACGCGTGAGATGAGATGAGATTTTATCTTGATCTCTCTCACACCTATGACGTTTCAAACGAGAGCAACAAGGACGAAAAAAGGTGAGATGAGAATCTCAAATCTCCGAATAGGGTCCCTGGAATAGCCCCCCAGACTACGAACACCTGATGAAACTGGATGCCTGCATACCTGGCAACACAGGTGACCTGTGGCCCAATTCGGAGATTTGAGATTTTCATCTCATCTTTTTTCGTCCTTGTTGCTCTCGTTTGAAACGTCATAGGCGTGAGAGAGACGAAGATAAAATCTAATCTCATCTCACCCGCAGGAATAGCCCCCCAGATCCAATCGTTCCAGGGGGGCTATTCCTGCGCGTGAGATGAGATGAGATTTTATCTTGGTCACTCTCACACCTATGACGTTTCAAACTAGAGCAACAAGGACGCAAAATGGTGAGATGAGAATCTCAAATCTCCGAATAGGGTCCCAGATCAACTTATTGCCGCACATGCAGTGTGTTTCTAGACAACACCCGACGACAAGTATCAGTTAGAAAATTTTTGCAGGATTTAATGTACTTTACGAAATTGTTCAGACAAAGTCAATTTTGATAATTATTTAATTCGTATGGCATTGAACGTGTGTGAAGCTAGTGTGACGGTAATGTGCACGGTGCACATCAGGCATCAACACGTTTCGTTGCGTGTCGCTTATGAATGTAAGTTGTTAACATGCCTCGACATCCGACGCGTGTTGATAGAATCAAATCGTACTATTTTCTAGGACTACAACCACAGCACGAACACCCGACGAAACGCGATGCAAGCCCGCGTTCCCATCACAATATTCCAGCGTACCCCAGCGAGTATTCTTGTGTGTAACCGCGGCTGGGATGCCTTTCTCGGATTTGATTAGCGGTAACACTGAGGCTGGTAAATAAAAAAAAAAAGGCGTGATGGTGTAACTGTCAATGTCAGAGTCAGAGTTGTCAGATTCCACTCCTATTTTCGTTTCAAGTTCCGTGTTTCGTTTCGTCACAAATCCAAAAGAAAAGAAATCACGAATATTTTTAATAGTTACAGTACATACAGAAGGCACTGTGTGAAACAGATTGTGGGAAAGCAGTTGGCTAAGTGAAACTAGTGCATTTACATGGTGTTTTGGTGATTAACAGTGCAATTGTGTTACCATCGAGTGCTTGTGCAAACGTAGTTGTGGACGAGATCTGCGAATTCTGTGTACAATATGCGCAGAGTGTTGATTACGAATGACATCTGTTAACACAAGGAAAACAGAAGATTAAAGAAGTGTTTTATCCACAATCAGGTAAAGTATCATACTAACTACTTCACAAAGCCGTAGTTTGTAATCTAGAAAATATCTCAGAACTAGCAAATAGGCTTGCGTCAATGTATTCGCCCTTCACTATAGTCGAATAGCAAACGAGAAAATGTCAAGAAGTGACCTCCAATGTACAAGTTCCTCAATATGTAGCCTCCAAAACTAACATGACATGGAGAGAGCATACCGCGATCTGTCTGTCCTAGATAAACTAGAATGTAGGTGTTTTGAAATGGTCACTGAGCATAACAACACACCAAGAAGTAGCAATTAGAAATGATTCATTACACACATATGGATAATTAAATGTTATTAGATCATCTTTTTATAGGGAAGCTTTGGTTAGGGATTCTCTACCTATAAATTTTCCAGTAGATTGTTGCATACTCGAAACTCAGATTTTGTGTTAGTAAATAACTCTATAATTAATTGGTTAACAATTGCTTTATTGTGGCAAGTGCCTTTATTATCAAAACAAAATTAAAAATAAATTGAAACATATTATTTACTGCACAATAGAAGATAAGTTATCAACATAACATTATAGGTCTAAAGAAAATCCAAAACAAAATGACCAAGTCAACTTCCAGTTGCCATCATTCCTAGAATGCTGGTATCATTGAATTTGTAAATGTTTCAATAGTTAGTTTGCCTTTTCTCCATCTTGGGGCACTATAATTTGGCCTCAATGCCAATAGCAGACATTGTGGGAACTGAAAACATCAATATTAATTTCATAAAGCCATAATAGTACAAATGTGTTTACTAAAATAACAAGTTTAAAGTGTTGTTCACTATATAATTTCAAGTAAACTTGTTTTATTGATTTCTCAAAACAATCATTACTCACTCACCAAGCTCTCAAAACTCCGCATAGATCAGGGGTGTCAATCTCCATTTTATAAAAGGCTAACTAAAAAACTTGGCATAGATCAGGGGTGTCAGTCTCCATTTTATAAAAGACTAAAAAACTTGGCATAGATCAGGGGTGTCGATCTCCATTTTATAAAAGACTAAAAAACTTGGCATAGATCAGGGGTGTCAATCTCCATTTTACAAAAGGCTAACTAAAAAACTTGGCATATATCAGGAGTGTCAGTCTCTATTTTATAAAGGGCTAAAAACTTGGCATAGATCAGGGGTGTCAATCTTCATTTTATAAAAGGTTATCTAAAAACCTGGCATAGATCAGGGGTGTCAATCTCCATTTTATAAAAGGTTAACTAAAAAACCTGGCATAGATCAGGAGTGTCAATCTCCATTTTAAAAAGGACTTTAAAACTTGGCATAGATCAGGGGTGTCAGTCTCCATTTTATAAAGGGCTAACTAAAAACTTGGCATAGATCAGGGGTGTCAATATCCATTTTACAAAGAGCCATTCATAAAAATATTAACCCTCAACTTTGCTTGTGTTTATTCCAAAAAAAAATAGTATTCACAACTCTTCTTTGTTATTATACTGTAACTAATTATCAAATTACATTAAGATCCGTTCAGCTGTTTAGCTGCTAAAAGCCTGCAAACAGACATAGAGACAAAGTTACTTTTGTTTTGATAATATTAGTATCGAACACAGACTAATTTCTCAGAGAAGTGCATAAAGTGCGCACAATTTTAAACAAGCTTTCCATTCTCGCTTAATAGCGTAAAAATCCCCACTGTACTGGCTGCAAGCTGTATTGATATGGCTTGATGACCAGATGCGGTTTGGGGGTGTATACCTACTTGACATTTCTTTCTATTGACCAATTTCTGATAAAAATGTACTAAATTACCATAAATAGCTCTTTAGTACCTATATTTGTTTTAAAGCAAACTCTGTTTTGACTTTCAACACCGAGCACCAAACTAATGATGAAATCATGATTATCTATTGTTGTGTCGTAAGTTTGGCTTTATCGGCAATAGTATTAACGTTAATGATTTAGTTAATAATCAAGATTAGTCACAAATGTGAAATACCTTATTATCTTATCACCAGAAATGCTGTGATAAACACTAGAGATATGTCTAGAACATAATTATGAGTTGAAACCATGTTAATAAAAAAAAATATTTTATTTTTGTTGATTTTATTTTGTACTAGCTGCGCCCCGCGGTTTCACCTGCGGTTAAAAAGTATCCTATGTGCTATTCTAGACTATAATCTATCTCTGTGCCAAATTTCATCCCGATCTGTTCAGCCGTTCGTGCGTGAAAGAGTACCAACCATCCATCCATCCATCCATCCATCCATCCATACATACAAACTTTCGCGTTTATAATATTAGTAGGATTAGAATTTTTTTTTGCTATAGGTATATGATTTTTTGATACATAGGGATATTAATTACTAGGTATTCTTCTTTATTAGAGTCGTAGGTTTATATCTATTCTTGTGTGAGAGATTTTCTCTCAGTTTGCTACAAGAATGATGTAGATAAAATAGTGATAGTGTTCTAAAATATTTGACTTTATTCCACTTCTGTTATTTTATGATCTTCTTTTACACACATATTTTATGCATGCCAGACAATGAACCGAGGTATAATAGAACCTCTACTATACATTGTTTTAATTTGAGAACCATGCACAAATGTGTGGAAATTGGAAAGGTCAATGTCACAAATGAAGAGGCCATGGTCCAGTGCACATGCCAACATTGAGTTGGAATTTAACACAAATACCTTTTTACATTGCTCAAATTGTATGTAGAACATTGAAATTATTCATAGCTGGTGATCTTCCTCATTCAAAAACTAGATGCGGATGGGGAAAGTCTGTACATAATTATTATTCAATTAATTAATTATTAAGTACTTAATTACTTATTACTTAGTTACATTTAAGTATTTTTTTTAAATTGATGAATGAACGAATGCATGGCTATTTTAAAGCGATTATTCGAATTTCAAACTTCTAAGGCGCATGGAATTCGATATAAAATAAATAGGTATCTATTACAAAAATTATTTGCCGCCTCTAAAGGCGCAACGCACACTGGAAAGACGTGTGGTGGCAGAGTCGTAACGAAGTGCAGAAACTGCTATTGAATAGTGTACCTTTCCCAGCTTATTGTAGGTTCAAAATAGTCTCCGCCGCGTCGCGTCCCTCCGGCGCCTCGCAACGTCTCGAGGCGCCACAGCGGAGGGTCGTGGCGTGGCGGAGCTTTCTGTCGCCTTTGTGCCTTACTAATTCAAGGGCAGATAACATTTTGATTATAATATAGCCTTTCATTACTAAAAGATTAATGACCAACTTAGCTCAGTTAGTTCGTAAAGACTGGGGCCAGTCCCAAATCAATGAATTTCGTTTGAAGAAACCACTAACCATAAAATTATCTTATCTATATTATGTAGGTCTATCAAACATACCTACTTCAGTTAAGTAAATACTAAGTAATTATATTTAGAGAAATACTTAAAGATCATTTATTGCAACTGTAAAAGGCCCAGAGGCAAAAATGCACACAAACTAAAGTTTACTATCCAATCCTACTTCCTACTAATAATATAAACGCGAAAGTTTATAAGAATGGATGGATGTATGGATGGATGGATGTTTGTTACTCTTCCACGCCTGAACGGCTGAACAGATCTGGATGAAATTTGGCACAGAGATAGGTTATAGTCTAGAATAGCACATAGGATACTTTTTAACCGCGGGTGAAACCGCGAGGCGCAGCTAGTTCATATATACTTATACCTAACTAGACCAAAGAAATATATATAAATATAGTTAAACCTGTTGGTTTGTTAAATGTGCCTAGGATGTACACGTAAGTACACACACATTATGTGTACACGCATAATGTACTTACTTTACCGTTTCGAAATTACGAAAGTTGAAAGTTGCGAATGGTACACCTAAATAATGTGTCCATTATGAAAATTAACGTCAATAATCACTTGGCGCAGAATTAAATGTGACGTAGGTAGGTACTTTCTTTTCCTAGCTGGTGAATAGGTTGTTTTACTCTTTTTTCTGTCTTGCATTCTGGGACAATTAATCGTACCTATAATAGCATAAACTCCCATACCAAATTTCATGTAATTTCGACCTTATAACCGATCTAAATCGAATTTGGCAAGATAACAGAATGCTTTATTCCTATTTTATAAATTACTAGCTGCATGCACCCCGCGGTTTCACCCGCGGTTAAAAAGTATCCTATGTGCTATTCTAGACTATAATCTCTGTGCCAAATTTCATCCAGATCTGTTTAGCCGTTCTGGCGTGAAAGAGTAGCAAACATCCATCCATCCATCCATCCATTCTTACAAACTTTCGCGTTTATAATATTAGTAGGATATTGAATTTTAGAAAATTACGGGAAAGCTGGGAAACTCCGATCAAGACCGCGTCTCGCTAGCCTTCTTGCTCAGAAACGTCACAATGCCTACTCATTTACTAATAGTTGAAATAAAGGAATAATTGTAAACATTTACAATTATTTCTTCATAAACATAGCACAGCACATTCAAAAGCGAAACCTCTAACAATGCCAGCTGATATCAAAACAGTATAATAACAATAGATTCTCTTGGGCATTCATTAGGCTAGTCACATAATGAATGGTACATGTAGATAATTCAATTTATTAAATTCAGAATTCCAAGTCCATATACTCGTAAGTACAGAAAGTTACATTACAATAAAATAATACAAAATAATAATACAATCAGATGTCAAATATAAAAATATAGAAAATCAAATAAATTCAGTGTATGTAGACGCAAAATAATGATAATAATTCATAAATACATAAATTTAAATAAGACATGACCTTAAACCATGATGTTTAAACCATGGCTCACCACAAACATTTCGTCAACTGGTCATTAGTCTGTACATGAACCATATAACTATGGTTCATGTACAGACAGTCAAACCTACATGCGAATACATTTAGGATGGTGTTGGGGCTAGCCTGGACCCTGCGTGCTAGAGATGTGCATCGTTTCCGCATGGTCGAGTAAAAACAGTCGACACACGACTCCACGAACATCCCCGACGCGTTGCAGTACCGATAGAAGATAAGGCTAGATGAAACATGATACCCACTCGCCCGCCTGTCTTTTACGCGCTGCCGTCATCGGGCAATTAAACCAATATTCCGCAATATCAACCTATTAACTTTCTTCAAACCGACCAACCCATTTTCTTCAAAGCTACTTTAAGTAGCATTTTGTAATTGATACTATAGCTCTATTAATTTTATTTACAGGGCTTTACTAAGTAAGTATTATAGGGTTGTACATTAACTACGTGAGTTTCATATCACATTGGTTGTTTAAGACACCCGCAGGCTTATTATGTAGTGAAAGCGATGAAGCGGATTGTGATGATAGCGAAGGCAAGACCTCCCTAATCACGATCGGCAATTCGGTATTATGCAACTTTTTCTATCGCGATCGCTTACGAACGAATGACAAAAGATGAAGCAAATGGAACGGTTTCATACGTTTCGTTGTTTGAAAAGGGGGGTCGTACAATTTATTTCCTGCGCTTGCTTTTAAGCTTGCCCACAATTGAATAAATGGAACAAAATTATGCCTCTTTAGAAATATAAACGTTTTGCTTCTGATATCTCTATGTATGTCGAATATTTATTAACTTATAGACGCTAATAATAAAAAAATTAAATAGTTCCAAAAAGCATTGCCAAAGGATTACCAAAACGCAAACATTTAGAAAAAAATGTAAACTTCAAAGCGTTGACAACTGACATTTGGACATAATTTCGATTTTAGCGCGTTTTCTGAACTCGAAAATTTGTAAACAAAATAATAACAGTGATCAACAATTAAAACCAAACATACAAGACAAATAGTTTAAAAACCGTACAAGTTCTCTGCGTTTGATGGCCTATTCTACGGCTACGTGACATTGACGGAGTTAAGAAGACAGTGTCTTCTTAAGAGCCCTAGACCAACAGTTGAAGTTGAAGAAAACAAAGTGTAATGTGTGTTGAAACCAAGATTTTGATATGATTATCACCAGCACCAACGCAGGTAGTGGACAGCCAGTGGGACTTTCAGAGGTTACAGAGGTTTTCTTTGATTACCTCGAGGAGAACAGACGGAGTTTCAGAGCGACTGCCCAGCTGTGTAACAATGGCCCGTTGGCGAAATTACAGGCCCACCAGCTTTGGGATGAACTGACTTACCGCCTAAATGCGTAAAGTGCGGGTGTAGCGAAGACTCGTGGAGACGCATTAAATGGAGAGATGTAAGTAAGTTTTTTAAAAAGCATCAATAACTATAATTGTATGTAATTTCTTGGCACCAATTCTGCTTTCTTTAAGAAACTACAGCTAAATATTACATGACCAGCAATCCTACCAAATTAAAAAGGCGAATATTTGTGTTTGTTTGTTACTTCTTCACTCAAACAGGTGGTTTTAAGAAATTTGAAAAGAGGTTCCTTCATGTTTTGTAATTAATTTTGATGTCTGTCCACAGCCGGTGGGCCATATTGGACTATGGATATTGAGAAGAAGCAACTAGTTGCATAGGAGCACAGCGGCACTAGCAGCTACCCTGCAGGCCAGAGCAGTAATGCAGATGGTGCGACTGGAAGAATTAACCCAAAGCTAGCATGCATAGTCACAATTACATTCTATTGTGAGTCTTAACCAACACTAATGCGAGAAACCTTCACTATCAAATCAGTTTGAGAATAAACTGCTGTTCTATTATGCTACTATTATACATAGTTGAATGTATAGAATTGTATTACTTTATTACAAATATTATGAATGTTTTGTGTGAGTACATACAAATAAATAAGTACTTATCTTTGTTGATTTTATTATACTCTATATAGTCATTGTTTTTCTGCCCTATACCCATAAGGAGTTTGTTGAAATACAAACAAGAATTTATGTGAATGCAATATTTTATTCTGCTGATTTAATCATTGTGACAGAGAAGAACTGGCCACAAACTCAATGGAGTCTTTATTTCTTGATTAATCCAAGCTTAAAATACAACAGTAGGTAAATAGTAATAATTAACAAATTCCTATTTGATTTTTATACCAAACTGCCTGGTAAAATCACATTAATTCAATTTTAGGAAATAGTTTTCTTACAATTGAAATCTATTATACAAAGTTGTAAAATGATATCTACTGATAGCTATCAAGAACAATAATACAACTAAAGATTATGAACAACAATTTACACAATACAGTACAATTTATAAAGATATCTTAACCCCTATACTAAGTAATATTATGAACTAGCTGTTACTCTCGACTATGTACAGGTGGATAAAAAACACTGTCACATTTACACTGTCTTGTTAAAACATCACTTGTGGACGGGTCTATGGCAAGGGTAGTGGGTACACCGTCAGCCTCTATGCACAAACTCAGCCTCCACCAGTGACTACTCCAGAAGGCGACAGCGCGATGATCCAGGCGGCGTTTTAGTAGCCTCCAAGCTCCAAGGACTTGACTCAGCTCTGTACTGCCTACTTGCCAGACTCGCCAGAAGTCCAGATGGTGAAGCATTACATGCCGCCAAAACCCTGATTCTGTAATAAAAATAATTTTCAGTTAAGTAAATAATTTAAGCATGATGATTCATCAATAACTGCCTTTTGGATATTAAGCCTTCATTTCAGCTCAGTCCCACACTGGGAAGTGGGTCTTTAGCTTGCAAGATTTAGTTATTGATGTGAAACTAAGAGGTGAAACTAAATAACATAACATCATCACACTGTCCCTGAAAGAGTTTTCAGATGTATTACCACAATTCGCTTGACAATATTTAGAACCAAATATTACAGGAAGAAGCCTGTCGCCATACACAAGACTCCAGTTATGTAGCAAATGACATTAAATAATGCACATAAGTATTATGTTCACACAATGAACACATTTGTCAATCTTGCTTACAAGATTTGTTAATAAGATACATAATAAGGAAGTGAAGTAAGTAAAAGCTTGTAATAATTATGTTTTGTAAACTAGGTAAGTAATATTTACCATTCAAAGATCCTTTCTACAGAATGAGTTGTGCTTCTTCTTAGCCTGTTTTGGAATGAAGATGCAGTAGTGGCAGCCATCACACACATTCAACCACTCGGGGGGACCTCACGTGAATTGTAGAAGCTAAAATATTAATTAAAAGTATCAGTTAATATGTAGATTACAGTTTCTTCATTAATCAAGCATAAAATTGTTCTCTGGTTTAGAAATTATATAAGGAAGAAGCAGTATGACTCTAATTTCTAGTACACAGCACATAGGCCAAATACAACAACAAGCAAACAGACTAGACAACAATAATTATCACTGTTGCGTTTGTGACTGGTGAATTGTATGCATGCACGTAATTTATGCGGTCCTTAACAAAGTTTTCGTAGGGTTTAGCATAGTATTAAACTTTCTTAAAGAAAGTTTAGGCTTAGGCTTGTTGCCTGCTGTAGCTTCTTTGGAGAAGGAGAACCAATAGAACATCACCTAACCCCCATAATTGCATATAATAGCAATCCATACAGTACTTAACACTGCCAAAGAAATAAATGATGTCCACCAACTTATTAAATTTAGGGTTAGGTTTCTGCGAAAATATTTAGAACAAAATCTCGCTGTAATTACCTTGGACGTCTAATACTCTCCTCCCGTTCTGCAGCTCGGCGGGAAAGACACAGAATACTCCTATTACATAGGCGAAAGCTTACTCTTCCAATCTCCACAAGTTTACATACACAGGAACACAAGCAATACCTATTTACAGTGTTCTTTTTTTTAAAAAATTTTAACTACTTAATCGAAAAAGACAAAAGACTGCAGCTATTCCGAGGCTATGCAACATTCATTGTTAGGGATTAGAATCTACAGCGTTTTAGACTCCAAATTCTCCGTTAGTACGACTCTTGGTTTGATAACGGAGGCGGATTAGCTTCCGTCTTCATTTGACATTTCCTAATTTGCTTGGAGCTGTCAACGGAGTTACGTAATACCAATTTTAAGTCAAAGTATGGGGATTTGTTCATTCAATTTGTTTCACAGCGCTCGCGATCGCGATCCTCCATGATGGCCGCTACGGAATACGAAACGCTCTCGCGATCCGCTTCAACCGTCAAAAATAACCAATCTTGGTTTCATTGGTTTCATCGCTAACTTAGATAATAAGCCTGCGGCAGGCTTATTATCTAAGTTAGGCAGCGGGCTCTCAGTCTAAACAAAACTAAAAGAATTTGGAACACAAGTTAAAATGACTTTTAACACTATACGCGCTAAGATCAAATTGAATTGCAATAATGTACCGCACGGAACGGCAACGCCGCTTTTAACCAAAAATTTGAATTTTTTGGCGCGAAAACAGTTTTTTGATTATTACGTGGAAACTACGAGGTTTAGGAATCTGAAAATTTTGCTGCCTAGTGCAGCAATTATGCTTTAATTTTTGCCTTTTAAGCCTTGAATATTCGCCAAATGCGTCTATTCAACTCGTAATAGTGAAGAAGCTACGGACCCTACCGATATGAAAAAAATATCACCAATAAGATCATTCTGTTACCTATTAATTAGTCTAATTAAAATATTATATTACTTACTAGATTGCGAGTAAAAAAATATTAAATGAACGTTGTTTTCGTTCTCATGGCGTGCAATACCGTGCTTACGGAGATTACGTTACTATATATTTTTACACCTTCGGATAGGAAATTAAAAATATGATTGATCGTTCTTTTACCATATTTTTAGAGCTAAAATTGAGTTAGTTTAGTAATATTTTGTGTTATTTTGAAGTATTTCGTCAGATCACGTGACCACTGACACCCGCGAGCTCCTTTGCGGGGGACGGGCCAGTCGGCGCCAGCGCCTCACGAAGGAAGGACGTACTCGCCTTGCCGAAAAATATTTTCGCATTTTTTTTCTATTTGTACGTAAATCATCAATTAAACAGTGCTTAATTATCCAGAGCCAATCAAAAAAAGTAGTTTTTCAAGACATTTGATAAGTTTTTAGTGACTTTACTACTAGTGAAAATATTTGGACAATAATTGATCGCGTTGTGAGTAGAGGGTACAGAAGGTTGATCCGATGAAAATGGGAGATGTCACCAAGGCAGCTAGGCGTAACAAAAAAATTGGACTCCAACTAGGTAGCTAAGTGGTAAGTACCTACCTACCTATTAATATTTAATTACCACATAAATATTTTTACCCGTTTGTTCTTATTGTGTAGACTGAAGTGACTAACCCTAGTGTCTGAGTTTTTAGTGGCATATGATTCGGTCTGACGTTTGTTTTCCTGATAAAAATACTTAATAGAAAACTACAGACGTGTCCTCCGACCTATGTTAACTCTCAGGGCTTCACCGTCCATTACACCTTATTGCGATGATTGTTGGATTTACCCGCCGACGCTGTGCGACCATGAACCTTATTTTGCTGTGATACGAGCCGCGGTCGCGCAGCGTCGTGCTGTACTACAATCATCACGCCACGGCACGGGCCCCATTGTACATGTTGCTCATGATAATTATCCAAGTGCAAGACTTGTCAGAACTGTGTTTTTTTTCTTGTTATGTACAAATGTACCTATATGTGTCATATTAGTACATTGCACAGGGTTATCGGTATAGGGTGTACTAAGCCAAACGGGGGTCATTGTACTCTTCATTATAAACAACGATTACTTTTTAAACTTTTTTATTTGTAAATTAAATCGGGGAAAAAAGCATCTGCTTACATTTTGTCGACGATCGATGAGCTTTTTGTATGAAACAGCTGTTTTTTTTTCTCGTGATTTCATTTGATTCAATTATTCACAAAAATTATACTAAGGTCAATATACCTAAGCCATTTCAAATTGAAGCTGTGGCATACTTGCTGATGCCCCAACACCTAGTTAATAACATAGAAATGGGGAGTATTCTATAGTTAATAATAATAAATAATCCTTCTTGAACAATCGGGGAAAATAAAATAATGATAATTATTATGTGTACTTACGATGTCAATATCAGAAAGCGGTCGTTGCGTGCGAACGGTGTAAATGACTAATACTATTTTTTGTTTTTGGTATAGCACATTTCCTAAACTAACCTACCTAAACTAGATACAATCACATTTTTATGTTATAGCTGACCAACCACGGTCCGCAATACATTATTATTTTTAGCAGTGTAGTGAGCATATTTTTCTAACTTATCCTGGTTTGTTAACCGACTTCAAAAATTAGGACGCACTCAATTATTACATTGTATAAATTTTACTAAATGTTTGTTGCAGCATAACTTCGTCATTTATTTTTTATTTGAAAGAATATGCTTACTAACACTCTGATCAGTCACTTTGAATAAAGTATTTTTTTTGTAAAAAATAGTATTTAATACAAAAAGTCAAGCATTTGCATTCAGAAAGTAGTGTTCAGAGTCATGGCCATTGAATTCGAAAGAAAAGTTATTACATTTTCTTACAACAATAACCGAGCGAGAGATCGTTAGCGAGCGAAGCGTCTATGCTTCAGATTCGACGAAAATGCTTTCGTATTTCCGAATTCCGTCTGGATTTCTGTCCGGATCTTTGCCCAGACCTGTCTTAATCTACAGGTCGCATTTCTTAACCTATTCTCTTGAAACTTTGTGAGTAAGTCCGATATTTAAAAAGAATTTTCTTGTCTAGGCGGTTATTGGAAATTTTTCAATATGGCAGAGATGTGATTTAAAAAAGGATATATCTGCATAATTGGAAAATTTCCAAAAAACTTTTTGATCCGAGTTAAAACAAAAATTTATATAATTGTCAAACCTGCTCACAAAATTTCACGAGAATCGGTTGAGGAGTGTGACCTGTAGAGGAGGACAAATACAAATACAAATAATTTATTTGGGTATAAAATACATGTGACAATTTCAAATCGGACAGACATCGGTCACGAGATCTCCAGCTCACAGAGTCACTATTGTATGTATTGTTATTTATTTATATTTATTAAATACAACAATTTCTTTGGTAACTGATACCAACCTGCATCTAGTCTCAATAGTTATTTTAATCTAGTCTCTATTGCATGAAGACTAGAATAGTAATATATTTTAAACTGGGATTATAAATTGGTAATTGTTTTATATTTTATGGTATCATGGAAAGAGACAAACGAGACGCTTTGAGTAATATGAATATTGTGTAATTAATATCTTTAAATTGCTCTATTTCATTTTTTCAGAAACAGAGATCAACGAAATTATCAAAGTTTAAACACAAGCGTTCAGCCAACAAAAAATGCGAGTACTGAACTAAGGTGAGTTAAAAGACATTTAACATCTTATATTATTAGGGTGACAAGCATAGTGCATAGTCAGAGCTATGCCAAGTGGAAATGCTATTGCTAAAGTTATCGTATGTCCGGCGTCCAGCGTCTGATTGCACGGATGTCCGATTGTTTTCCTCTACAGATCGCATTTCTCAACCGATATTTGTGAAATTTTGTAAATTTAGGTTTTATTTAAAATAGCGGAGATATGTAATTTGTGAGACGTTGCTCATAGAGCCACTACTTATAATCAGAGTGGCGC
This sequence comes from Peribatodes rhomboidaria, assembly GCA_911728515.1. Lineage (NCBI taxonomy): Eukaryota > Metazoa > Arthropoda > Insecta > Lepidoptera > Geometridae > Peribatodes > Peribatodes rhomboidaria. The sequence continues at coordinate 10,925,775 of OU452179.1, read as the reverse complement.
TGAACTGCTATGGGCATGCGTGACATTCACTTAGCGAGCGCGAAGCGCGAGTGAAGAACTTCCGTTTCAGTACTAAAAACTTATCCTATATTTTTATCTACAGATGCCTAGTTCAAAATCATCCGAAGGTTATCAGAGCATCCGAGGAACAGGGACTTTTTCACCTTCGAATAAACTGGTAATCATTTTTTTTTTGTGTACACAATGTACATAAATAAATTATTGATACGAGCGTTGGGACTTAGTATGGTTGCAAATTAATTATCATTTAATATTGTTTTTAGGAACAACAATATCAGTCTTCATTGCCGAATCTCATCGTCGAAGAAGAAGCAGAACAAGAACAGAAAGACAAAAGTTATTGGCGTATTATAACATTAGCTTCTTCTTCGTAAAATTGAAGGAAATATCAAGACACAATGGATTTGGTTGCGCCAAACAATTGATAGACTTGATTGGAGAAAAGCAAACAGGTCTTGCTTCTAAATTCACCTTTTTGTGAATAAAGAGTAACAATAGTAAATTATGTACCGAGGGCACAAAGCAGTGCCTTACGTCGCGGGCGGCTTATTGTACCTTGAGCGTAACGAGGGAATCTAGAGTTAACTCCCGAGCGCAGCAAGGGAAGATGAGTCCTGAGGGCAGCGAGGGGTTCAAGCCGCCCAAGACAAAAACACTGCTTTATCCTAGAAGCGAATCCTCTTCTAAAAATACTGTCTAATATTATACTCTCTCCTATCTAATAAAAAGGTACTAGTAAGGTACAGTCTTTTATTTTAAATTTCGTGCAGCTCGTGGAGCACGTGCTCGTATTTTTTTCTTGGTAGCTAGTTCAATTTTCAAATAAACTCTTCTTACAGTGCTTATTTTGAGTTTTCATTCAATGTTAATCTCTTTGCTTGGAAACTCCCAACTGCAAGCTTCGCTCGAATTTATGTTTCATCTATAAAACCAACATTTGATTTTCATGTGTTAGATTAAGGATGTGTTAATATGAGCGATTTCTGCCTTCAAAGCATTTGATTTATTGATATTTTTTGATTCTCGGTTTATTTTGATTATTTTTTTGGTGTTTGCTAAAATCTAAGCACTATACATGTATTTCAGCTACAAAAGGTTTTTCAATATCCAATCTAAGACCCCTTTAGTCCAGCTAGAGAGGATTTTTTTACTATATTAACTACTAGCTGTTGCTCACGATTTCGTACGCGTAGATAAAAAAAAGCTCGTTCCGTTAGTTTCTTGTATTTGTCATTCACAGGTCCCACTTCGAACCTGCACCCTTCTCTCTACCATCATCATACTGCCAGACCATGGTACGGGCAACAGTTATCTAGTTGGCATTGGCAATTGTCTTTATACTGGGTTTGGCTGGCACTGTCCGATTAAAACGTCACGCTCAGACAGGTGTCTATGGCAAGGGTAGCGGGTAGGTAAGCCGTTAACTCGGCCTCCAAGCTAAATCTAATAGGTAGCCAAGTCTAATATGGAGTAGATAGTTACAATTTGTGTAGTAAGTAGGTTATATACTTGTTGGTAATAGGTAGAAGTACTAGGAGTTACTCGTACTATGCCAAATATTTCAGTCTGAATGTTTAGTAGGAATTACCTACTACTCGGAACCAGCCAAGCCAAGTAGGTAGTATATAGATACTATGTATATGTAGTAATTAGGTAGATACTTGTAAGTAGTATCCTTCTTCTTCTACCTATAAGACTTGGCTGGCACCGACTTCAAATAGATGGGTAGCGCTTATAATAATTATATTAATTAATATTAGTGCTTATTTGTGGTTTGGAAGTCGCTTTAATTTTGTTACAATGATCACTTAAAACATCTTCTAACTTGACTTTTATTGAAAATCAGTTTACTAAAAAAATTAAGTAAACAAAATTAAGTCAAAGTGTAGTTTTTTATATCGTAAATTATGACACTTTTGTGCTAAGATCATTACACTCGAGGCGGTATTATAGCGCGAGCCGTATGCGAGCACACTAATGGAGCCAATAGTGTAAATTATTAACGCACACGCGTTTCATGTGACGTTTTTCATCACACATGCGAGGGGAAAAAACACAGACTTGCATTAGTCAATACATTTTTCCGAAAATGTATGCGCATTTTGCTGCTTTTCCACTTATCAAAATTTTACTAGGCATAATAATAAAGCGAGTACTTTGTTTAAATTATCATACCTAATTAATTGTCAATATTTTGATAAAAAAAATAATGTTTATTTACTGTTATTACGTAGTTATGATACTTTAAATCAAGAATTTAAGAAAAGTAAAAAAAAACTCTTGTTGATTTATTTTAAAAAAAGTCTAGTTTAGTTACTAGTGCGATAATGGTAAAGTAACAGCACACGTGCTTAATAGCTCGGATTATGAGCTAAAACTGATGTAATAAAGTCCTTTTTACGAGTGAGAGTGATGAAAAAGATATTAAACACAAACGCGTTTTTAACTTCGAGTAGGAACATAATTATCAGCAAAATCAGGCAAGAAACTATCGAGATAATAATGAGGTTGTAAGTTCTAGGTCCACTATGTTTTCAATCATTTTAGTCATTTTTATACTACCTGCTGATTATGTAAAACAGATTAGTACTACCAACTCGTAGAATACATTTTTTAAGCGGGCCGTCGATTGAACAGCTCTGCTAGTCCTAGTAAATATGTTTTTTGTTATGAGATTTTTGAAATGTTGTAAGCATTGGTTTAGGATAGGTTGAGTAATTTATCCCTGGTACCGGAGTTCTTAGGATGCCCATCAGGAGCCCTATTCTTACGAAATATATTTTCTGATCAATGTCTCTCTCGTTTTAAAAGTCATAGTGAGAGTGACCAAGAAACATCTCACGCGTCAAGAATAGCCCTCCAGGGCCATTCTTACGATATTATATTATTTCCCCTATTCCTACGCACGAGATATTTTTTGGTCAATGTCTCTCTCGTTTGAAAAATCATAAAAGTGAGAGGGACCAAGATAATATCTCACACTTCAGAGAGTCCGTGGTCTACGATTGTTTTTTTTAGATTTTACACGCACGACAAAAAGAAACAAAACCTTTAGATGCGGGATATTTGTGAGTACATACTTAATCTACCTATACTTATAAACAAACTACCGCGCTCATGCTGCTTATAAGGCTCAACTTTAAAACGCCGTTGGCTTCAAATAATTTAGTAAAAAAACATTACAATAAAGCATAACATCACAGAGGGCTTTCATTTTTAGGCAAAAATATTTTTTTCACGGTGTTTCGTCTGAATTTGTTTGTTTAGGCAAAAATATTTTTTTCACGGTGTTTCGTCTGAATTTGTTTGTCTTTGAGAAATGCTAGCTCAATGTTCAAAAGCTTCGAGCGTTGATCACTAGAGGCGCTAAAACCAGCTGAGCGCCGAATGCCAAATGTCATTGGCGCATCTTAACCCCTTAAATGAAAACTCTACGTTTGATAGTTTCGTCGATTCAACATGTGTCAGCTGAAGTGACGTAACTTCAGCTTACACATAGGTATTAGCTTATAACTCGGAAAGTATATAACCCAGAGACTTGAAAATTTTGCTGCCAATGGCAGCAATTATGCTTTAAAATTTGAGCTAAAATGCATAGTCATACCTTCTTTCGTTTGGAAGATATGAGATGAGTAGCTGAAGTGACACAACACCAGCTTACACACAGTTTTTTGATCATATCTTCTACATGTTTTGAGTAACATCGTTCAGATTTTTCCTACCTTGTGCAGCTATTATGCTTTAATTTTCTAGCTATTGTCCCAAACCCTAACCTCACTGGTTTGCCTGTACTGGATGTGCGAGCTGAGGTTGTGTCACTTCAGCTGACACATAGTAAATGGCTCATATTAACGAAGTTCTTGTGGCAGCTAAACTAAGACTGGGATATTTGATTGCAGCTATTATGCTTTAAATATTGGCATAGGTAAAATTATTCTATCACCTATGAGGAAGCTGAAGTTACGCACACTGATTGCTAATCGTGGGCAGAACTGTTTTTTTTCTCATTATAAAATTGCTTTTCAACTCTACATCCTGTTACCTCTCCCAAGACACGACACCATACACTGTGTATATTGTATATACATACTCACGCCCAGCCCGCATTTTTTTTTCCAATCGCTGGGACCCGTATATTAGATGTCTAGAATGAGAGACAATCGAATGCTATTCGACTTCTACGATATCTGATTAGTTTACTCTAGAACGCGTCTACAACGACGCTTGTTTCGGCGATGTTCCATATTCTGCAACTATATAGCGAAATCATACAATACCATATTTGTTGCTGTTGTCGTTACCCGACTGCGCAAGAAGGAGGGTTATGTTTTTCGAGTGTATGTATGCATGTATGAATGTGGGTATGTATGCATGAGGTTTCTTTGGCAAGCCCTGCAGTCTAAATAGAGAAAGGAATAGGGAAAGGAATTCGACTTGTGAGGTGTCATTTCAATCGTCTTGATTGTGGAAGTGACATAGGGTACAACATTTTGCAGCCAGGTTTTTTGTTTTTCTTATAATAATGTGAAGCGATGACAGCCTAGTTGGAGAAGGCCTGCCTCTCAAGTCAGAGGGAACGGGTTCGAACCCAGCCGACGGCACGCACCAATTTGTTCATTGTGTGAACATATGTGCGTATTTTATGTCATCTGCTACATGACTGGAGCCCCGTGTATGACGACAGACTCGCCCCCTGTCACATTTGTGACTGAATATCGTCCGGCGAAGTGTGGGTGTTGTATTATACCTCTGCCAGCCCCCTCGGGGGAAAGACGTGCCGATATGTATGTATTGTAATGTCACTTGTTAAAGTTGTATGTTTCGTTTACAGAATGAGTTCGACAGAAACGATCGAGGTGACGGCACAGCCGATGATAAACGGCATCGTGCGCGACATACTGAAGCCGCTGCAGGAGCCGATGTTCCTCCAGACCCGCTCCGCTCAGGTCATAGCCGGCATATTCGTGTGGTCCGCGCTTTTCATCACTTGCCAACAGGTAAGGTGTCTATTTCTTTCTGTGGTCTCATCCGACCACATCCCCGAAAAAGGGAAACCTAGTGGGAAGTATGCTAAAATTAAAAAAAAATACATATTTATCTCACGTCGGTCGTGTCCTATTGAGGGTAAGTAACTGAGGGAATAACTAGCTTTCCTCTAAAGCCATTCAAATTCAAAATTAATTTATTTTAGGCATGACACCCATCAAAATAGCACACATTGTTTAAATTATATTAAGTTCATTACATTCGATTAATTATAATAAAAATGTAGGTAATACGTAAAATTAAAAATGGGGACTTCTTAATTATAATAAGTACCTGGATGGCCGAGCTTTGCTCGGTATTTTTTTTAATTTTTTAATTGTGTTTTTTGGATAATAAACAATTGATTTTAGTCTAACCTCAAAACAAACACTCATTGACTTCGTGTTACTTAACAACGCCATCTGCTGTTGTGTCGTTAAAGCAATTAGTTGCTCACAAAAAATAGTAGTATTATTATTCGCCAATAGATGTCAGGAAGAGTCATATTTTTCAGTTGAGATTGATTATCGATAAAACACGAATAAAATGATATTTTCTAAAAATGATTCCTAGCTAGATCGATTTATCGCCCCCGAAACCCCCTATATACTAATTTGTATGAAAATCGTTGGAGCCGATTCCGAGATTCCAATTATATATATATATATATATACAAGAATTGCTCATTTAAAGGTATAAGATTAAATATTACAAATAATAATAAAAACATTATAATGTCAATAAAAATTTAAAATCAATGAAAATAAATGTCAAATAAAATAGTAGGTACATAAAAGCTAAAGTAGGTACTCGATTCGACTCTACTAAAGTACTCTTTGTACAAATTTATTAGCTCACTTTACCCGGAGCTTCTCTATTTTCTTAGTGTCTTTGGCTTTTTTCGCGGTTATTAACGTCATTCCCTAACGTAACGTGTGATAGGAAATGAGCTATTCAAAAGTGGCAAGATCGATACAGCTCAAAATATAGCTTGTCCTGACCTGAACCTGCTGTCCCCGACATAACGCGAATAAGCTTTTAAAACTTTTCCGCTCTAGGAATAGCTGCCCTCAGACTACTATAGTCTGAGTAGCTGACTTTTTCTGACTGGATAAAATAGAATCTCATTAATATTACTAGTGGTTCTGTGAGATGGAGACCTCGCGACCGGCGTCTGTCCTCCCCTACGGGTCACATTTGTCAACCGATTCTCGTGAATTTTTTAGGTTCGATAATTACACCAGAGAATCAGTTAAGAAATGCGACCTGTAGACGAAGACAAAGATCCGGACAGATTTCGGACACACGAAGGCATTTTTGTTGAAGCTGAAGCATAGACGCTTCGCTTGCTAACGCTCGCTCGGTCGATAGATGCGAAAGTTTGAATGGATGGATGGATGGATGGATGGATGTTTGTTCCTCAATCACGCTAGAACGGCTCTGAATGAAATTTGGCGTTGAGGTAGAAAATATAAAATAGTTTGGGATAGCACATGGGATACTTTTTAACCGCAGGTGAAACCACGGGGCGCAGCTAGTCCTACTATCCTACTAATATTATAAACATGAAAGTTTGTAAGAATGGATGGATGTATGGATGGATGGATGGATGGATGGATGGATGGATGGATGGATGGATGGATGGATGTTTGTCACTCTTTCACGCCAAAACGGCTGAACAGATCTGGATGAAATTTGGCACAGAGATATGTAGATTATAATCTAGAATAGCACATAGGATACTTTTTAACCGCAGGTGAAACCACGGGGCGCAGCTATTGTGTCATATATCGTGATTCTGTCACGGTAAGCTGAGAAGGTATCTAAATCGATCAGCCAGCCAGCTAAACAAAGCGTTAAACCTTCTCCATAATAAAGACATCAGAAGTCCCATCAACGAAATCCTCGGCGCGTGACTGTAATAAATTTCTAAACAGTGTTATCGTTTCATTTTATCGACGTCACACGTATTTACTTCGAAATAACAATCACTTAACGTGTAACGCTATTTTATCAATCTGTCTTTCAGCGAAGTAAAACTTTGTACATGTTTCCATGTTACCTATTCCCGAGATGAATGTTTTGTTGCGACTTGAAAAGGTCAATCTATTTTCGAGTCTGTTGTTCATATGGTTTATGAGCAGACATTATTCGTTGATGGTACCTTGGCGACAAAGCGACGTCCCAAAACAACTCTTAACCAGTGCCAGTTTAAGCGAGCGTGGGGCCCGTAGCAAATGTGAAGGGGCCCCTGAGTCGTTGGTTTCTCACCAACACACCCCATTTCTAATCATTTCAATTTTGGTGTTACCAAGTATGGTCAGCGCCTTTTCCCCTCTATTTTGGGAAATTTGGCGCCGGGTGTCTACTTGAAAATAGTAATATTAGTAATTTGGTGTAGGGCTTTTTTAGTATTCGTATTCGCGCGGGCCCTGCAGCATTTGCTGCGTCCTGCTATGCGGCTTATCCGGCACTGATACCACATCTTAATACGTTTCATTCAAAAAAACTACGCTGAAGCTGCAATGGTGCGGGGCCGCCTTTCGTGCGGGGCCCGTAGCAATTGCTCTTACTATCAATTGCTACTCTTGCTATATGGTTAATCCGGCACTGCTCTTCACTGTACTAATACTAATGTTTTGTTCTCTGGTCACGAACTAGTTTTAACACTAACCTTAGAATGTTCTAATATTTAACTGAACGTCTGCTTCTATTGATAATGTCAATAGGTATCGTTTCACAATTCGGTACCAATAAAAATCATATTGACATCGACTCTGTTGTGTAATTTTTCTAAGTTTCATTTTTGTTGTTGTTGAAATTGTGTCACCTATTTCTGGATTTAAAAAATTATTAATCTAGTGATGTCATATAAACTTTAGATAATATACTTACGCTAAATTTATAAATCGTTTTCGTACACAATTTATGACAAGGACTGTGATTTATATACATTGACCACTATACATCGACTATATATACTTACATATAAATAATTTGACTGCCTCGGTGGCTCAGTTGGTAGTGAACCTGCCTTCTGAGCTTGGGGGCGTTGGGTTCGATTGCCACCTAGGGCAAACATTTAGGTGGTGAAAATTTGTGTTTGTTCCATGTCTGGGTGTTAAATATCTATTTACGTATGTATTTACAAATTTATATGTACTCGTATGTATATTAGTCTCTGGCAGCCATAGTACAAGCTTTACTTAGTTTGGGGTCAGGCGACCGTGTGTGGAAGTCCCAAATTTATTTATTAAATTTACATTTATTTATATAATCTGTTCGGAAAGAGAACTATCGTAGCAAAAGCGAAGTAACGTCTCAATCTCATACAAAACTCATAAATTATCGTCGAAAAAAATAAAGGAGTAAATATTCAGCACAGTCTCTTTCCGATGTTCCGGACAGACTTTATGGCTAAATGAGTATAATCTTGTTCTGCACTTGATCACAATAAACCTTATCTGCACTTGATCTTGATGTGCTTAGGACGGATTCGAATTTTGCTTAGTGGAACCATTTTACTAAGTAAACATTTTAATAAATAAAGTAGGGACTAGTTTATTAAATGACAACTTGTGGGCAGTGGAAAGTACTTAATGCATAATGTATAATTTATTGGAGTGATCACAATAAAGATTACGTCACTTTATCTTATTAATATTCGAGTTTATAAAGGTTTAGCTTATATTACTCACCCGTTTAATGACGTCACACGCTTGTAAGTGAATACTTATATGATATTGCAGTATATTTTTAGGTATATTGATATTCTAATGACTTTTACTTCTCCTGAACACGGGAATCATTACGTTACGATCTTGTTGTAACACTGCACAGGAGTAAGTGAAATTTGGCTTACTCCCAACGATTACCACCAAGACGGGCACCAGTGGTGGTCGTTAAAACATTATTTTAATTTTTGTCCCAACTGCGGCCAGTGGGGCTCGTTGAGATAAAAAAATATTTTTTGAGCCAATGACCACCAAACTGCCACTACTGATGAAAACTACAGTCAACCCGATAGAACTCTGACATGGAAAATCAATTTTTGATATTTTTTACACTGTAACACAGCTTAACTACATAATTACATTATAATGACAAAACGCTAAAATAACTAATTTTTATGATCCAACGAGCCCCAATGACGGCAGTTGTGACAAAAATAAAAACTTTGCCATAACAACCACCACTGGTAGCTGTTTTGGGGTGGTGGTCGTTGGGAACAAGCCATAAAATTAGACCGAGGTCTCAATCCAATTGTACCTCTCGAGTTATAAATAAATAAGTCTACATTAAGATAGTTAATAAAGAAGCCTTCATTGAATTATCATCGGCCTTTATCACGTCACTGTTGGTTATAGTTATAACCAACATAAATATATTATAGCCTTTACCAAGACATTTATAAGTTAGCAAATAGTGGTTAAGGATCCCCCGAAACTCTGAATTTTCCATACAAACGCGCGTGTAATTTCTTGGAAACTATTCGTCAGATTTTAGGAAATCTGACTTGTGCAATTAAATGGACTAAATCTCTTGGCCTCTTCTAGTCTGGGTTTAAAAAATTAAAGGACGTTTTTAATTTTTTAAACCCAGACTAGAAAGAGACTTATGAGAAAATAGAGCTATGAAAAATGTCCGCATTTGTGCACTATGGACTGACCTAATTTATAGATAGATAGACAATGAAGTAAATCAAAAATCTCTTCCCTTAGGGTGGTTGCCTACATCATTAGCTTTCAAATTAATCCATAATACAAGTGAAATTCCTAGTTATTTAAGGATGGTTAAACAAGTGCGAGAGTCAAAAAATATATTGAAATTGCCATTTTTGTCACTCTGTAGATATAACTTTAGAGGGTCATTAGTATCTTGTTATGCACTCTTCGCTCGTCGTTATTTCTAGACGGAATGGGAATAGAAAACCTTAAGCCAGTGCGAAGTTGGTCTAAAGTTTAAACCGTTCGTAGGAGCCATAAAAAGAAAATAAAAAGCTCTTTATTATAGCTCTTTCGTAGCAAGAATCTCATTAGTATTACTTCATACTTGACTTAATTCAATTCTATACATGACCTTGTTTCGATTGGACGGTCAGAAATTGTAGTTTTTCTTGTTACGTCAATGCTACCGTATTGAGGTACATGTTTCTAGAAAGTCCATTTATAAATGGCTAAGATACATGTGAAGTATACTTATGGGCTATGGGCGGGTTATGGGCCTATGACTTACAAGACAAATGGCATAGTCGCTTAGAGAGTTGCGGTTATAATTTTGTACGGAGATGTAAAGGTGAATCGTAGTGGTCACGGCCGGGTCCATTTACTTCGAAGCACTATCATTTTGACGTCGCGGGTTAGTAGGTGTGGTTCGCGCCGCTTTCTCTTTGTAGTTGTTTACACTTTTCTGCGATTTGTTTAAATCGTAGTTTTTTAAAATTGTCATATTTTGAGTTATTAACCACGACAGTTAGGAAAAATTATAAAGGTTCTTAGACCATATGCGAATTTAGACGGGTTTGAAATAATTGAGCTTAATTATTACTTTTGAAATTGAGTTTGTTTGTTTGTAACGCTTTCACGTCTCAATTACTCAACCGATCGTCTTGAAATTTTTCATACGTGTTGTTTGGGGTGGAAAAAAGGACATAGGGTATTTTTTATCCCGAAAATATTAACTGTTCCTGTAGGACCCCGGGTGTTTTTCGTTTTCTTTTCTTTTATGTTAGTAGCAGAATTATTACTTTCGTAGTATTGTGATGGTTCACAGCGGTTTTTTTTTAATCAACAATCGGCTTGCTTTTGCCGCCATCCCGCCTTTTGTTGAACAATGATACGGCCTATGGGTGTAGCTCGCTTACCTAGAAGAAATCGATTCCCCTAAACTTGAATGTTTGGTGAAAATCTGTCCAGAGGTTGAAAGTTACATAAACATAACATATCGTCACGCCTTTCCCCTGAAGGGGCTGGCAGAGGTGTACAGCACCCACACTTCGCCGAACGATATTCAGTCTCAAAATATGGCAGGGCTCCAGTTATGTAGCAGATAATAAATACGCACAAATGTTCACACAATGAACAAATTGGTGCATACCTTCGGCTGGGTTCGAACCCGCTCCCTCTGGGTTGAGAGGCGAGTCTTCTCCTACTAGGATATCATTGCTTGGTTGAAAAGTTATGACCTTTTTTATGATCTATTTTAATTTATATTTGTTATAAGTACATAAATTATCTAGATTCTTTACATAACAGGCGATTTCGATTTCGGTATAAAACTGGTTGGTATTTTTTATGTAAATACTTAATCACCTTGTGGAGCTGTTTTCCATCAGCAACGTTTCCTATTTTTGTGTGTTAGTAGGCAAACGTTTTGCATGCAATCATCGCGGGCACACGTAATAGGTCTCGAATAACGCTACTTTTGATTCGCTTCGCTTCAAGAAAGAGGTTAAGATAGAGCCATTGAGCCATAGATAATTGGGGCTTATAGTCATAAAAAAATAGTGCGTGGAGTCCCTCCGCGCGGAAGAAGTGAAACTTCTGTGTATCTTTCTTTCTCTCCCTCTTGCTTTGGAATATTGGACGCTACTCGTTGCTAACGCTCGCACTGTCCTGTAACAGGTATAGTATACTACGCGCATGCTTTCGAGTGCCACGCATTCACTCTCGCTCTGTCTCTTTCTATTCCCCCTCCCCAAGAGCGTTAAACGTTTAACGCAACCTTTTTGGAAGTCGCATAGAAGTTTCACTTTGAAAATAATGTAGAATTACTACATTATTTTTTTATGACTAGGTATAAGTCCCAATCTGAGGGATGTAGTTAACAGATCTGTCTATACAAGACTTACTCAAGTATAGCGGTCTTTGTTATTTCTATCAGTGTTTTTGTAAGACATTTTTCTCCATTATCGCCCCCGGGCAAGTACCTGAAAGAAACATTGAATGCTGCCACACGAGGACATCATTAAGGCTCGGTCATTCCACGATTATCTACCCACATATACCATTACGTAACCCGCTTTAAATTTAGAGTTGAAAATCGAAAATCGAAAAAAGAAGTGGTGTAATGGCTGATCATTTAGAGAACTACGTTCCGATAGTTTTTTTTAAGAAGATACTTTTTGTGATTTATTTTTCCAAAATGAGAATGATTTTCAAAATTGTACTTCACGGTTAAGCTTTGGTTGGTTGTTTCTTCTAACACCTGTATTTTTTTTGCACCTGATCATCATAATTGTTCATATCAAACTAGGCGCAAACAAAATACTTGTTTTTGGTGATTTCGTGTAATACGGGACCTTAACTTTAGGAAGTTACGCTACAAGTCTAATATCTTTCTGTTTATTACTTTTTCACGACTAAATAGTTAAACCGATGTTTATAAGTTTATCGGTAAACGATAAGACCGTAAATTAGAAGCGTTTGTCATACAACATACTGCTTAGTATTATGTGTTAGTATAAATAATAAAGTGTGTTTGCGGTTTTTAATAACGAGTTATCTATCGATCTATTACCAAGAAACAAAGAATTCTGCATTATGAGGTCGAATAAAGGATGCTTTTTATTTTGGAAAATAGGATATAGAATAGTGGATATAGGATAGAGAAATATAAAAAATAGTGCACACAAATCTGTAGGGATGTTTGCATATAGCAACTGGGGCAAATGCGTCTGTGAGGCAATTCCGACTTTCGAGAATTACTGACACAAACCCTTCGCGTATTAGGCGCCAACTACATTTTTTTTCTATCTTTAGTTGCAATAATCTGTACTAGATGGCGGTAGTTGCCTAATTTGTGAAGGGCTTGTCAGTAATTCTCGAAAGACGCAATTGCCTCAGACACGCATTTGCCTCCGTTGACCCTACATATGTAATTATACCTATAGGTCTAAGCTTAGTCTTCTAAATTGCATACATTGTTTTGTTTCACGCTTTAGGAAAGAGATCATGCTTTAGAAGTGCGACGTACAAAGTTGTTTCGTCAAGGTCCATCAACCCTAGCGGCCAAGTCGGCGCAGCCAATGGCACGCCTCGATTAAATATTAAAGAAAAACTGCGTCTCCCGGAAAACTCGTAATTTGCACACCTGACGCTTCTACCGAGAAACACACTTGTGTGTAGCGTGTTCTGAAATGTGCTATTATCGTTCCTTTTGTCGCATTATCAGTACAGTCATTATCGCCACTTGCGGGCTGTATTCCAATTTGTATTGACTTACTGATAACAGTGTTCGTGTTAGACGTAACCCTGGTGACTAACTTGAGAAACTTGAGAAAAACCCGCAACAAATAAACAGATTAATTTGTAGTTAGTTGAATTGAATGAAAACGAAGTGTCGTCCTTTTTGTGGATTGAGATTTGTGATTGCGTTGTAATCGTAGCTCTATCATATTGATTGAACAAATATAGATTATTTTACCTAATTTCATAAATTACCTAGACGATTTAGGCATTCAATACATTGCCTAGCTATTGTATAGAATACCGGATTTTATTGATTGCCGGTTACATATACATTACCTAGGCAAAGTATGTAACGGACAATAATATTTATAACATTTCATACATTGCCTGGATGCTCCAGGTATTCTATACATTGCCTAGGTATTGTATAGAATACCAGATTATACAGATTGCCGGTAACATATCTACTATGGGAGATCCCCTCGAATTCCAAAAACCAGATCTCACTGAAGATTAAATGATGCCACAAAACGTTGTTTCCCACTGCCGTTTGGTTTTAATTAAGTACAATTTTGGCAATAAACTTACCAGTAAATTTGCCATTGGAACCTATTTTTACCTGACGACTTAAAAAAGGTCTAATTTTATCGGGCGAATAAAAGTAGGTATATGCACGGATGTGTGTCGTTTTCTATGTGACCTACTACCAAAACGTATGCCTATATTTTATGGTATTAATTTAAAAATACATCGCAGTCGCACGCAAACGAGGAAAAAAACGTATTTTTATCAATCACCAATTTATGTACAATTCTGGAGAGTACGAGCACCAATTAATTCATATACGAAACTCTTCTGTGAGCATTATTTTAGTATTTTCAGATGCATTTATGCAGATAATTATTATCTTAAGAATAATTAAATCATGACTGCGATATCTTTATATGTTTATAATTGCTTATTAGAAATTTATGACGAGTAATCCGAGTTGACTAAACCTGAAACCAGGGTCATACGATAGTGTCGAATACATAAAGAATTACGTAAACCGATAATTAGATTGGCCAAAGTACAAAAACAAGGCATCTGCAACATGATCTGCATGTTCAATAAACTGCCACATATAGCAATACCAACTTACACGCTAAATATTTTTATTAAAAATTAAACAGCTCTTTGAGTCCAACCCTTTTTATTCACTAAATTAATTTATTCATTATGCGGCTTACTAAATCATCATTATGGAATATTTACTAAATTAGAATAAATAATATTTACTTCATTTTATAAATATTATGAACAAATTGTACTTAATCTGTAATTGACTTGCCCAGTTCTCATGCCCATCTTAATCCAAACTAATCCTACTAATATTATAAACGCGAAAGGTTGTGAGAATGGATGGATGGATGTTTTTCACTCTTTCACGCCAGAACGGCTAAACAGATCTGGACGAAATTTGGCACAGAGATAGATATAGGTCGAGAATAGCACATAGGATACTTTTAACCGCGGGTAAAACCGCGGGGTACAGCTTGTATTATTAATGCGAAAGTAAGTTTTTTTATTTGTTTGTTTGTAACGCTTTCACGCTCTAACTAATCAACCAATCATCATGAAATTTTGCATACACGTTGTCTGGGGTACAGAAAAGGACATAGGGTACTTTTTATCCCGAAAAAAATATCAATACCTGTGGGTGTAACCTAGTACTGGCGCAGCTAGTATTGTTATAAGGCCAACTAAGCACTCTATTACTCTCATTTGGACTCTGAAGTTTTAAAATAACTATTTTTCTTCAATAATTATCAAATTTAATTAGATTAAGCTAATTATTCACTCGAAAAGTTAGCAAACGTGAAAAACTTCCGCGTTTCAAATGCTTTTAACTGCAATACTCCTGACCTAATTCGTATCGGAATGCACTTGCATCAACAACTCCACCGTCGAACCACGTCTCGGGCAGTTGCCTCGAACTTTTGACGCAAGAAGTCATAACTTTTCTGCTCTAATTCCACTAGCCTCTTATTTAGGTCAGGCACGCCTGTTTGATGAGGATAGCCTGGCTTCAACCAGAAATAAATCAAAAGCAACCTGCTCGTTATAAATAAATCATGTACAAAACGAAATCGGGGAGTATTGTATTTGATGAAAGATGGCGGGTGTGTTATTTGTTCAGATGTGCTATACTATAACGTTATAAGTTTTGATGTAGGTTTATTTATGTAGATTGCTGTAAGTACCTACTTATAGCAACATTTGTTGCATTATGTTTAATGAATACGTATCTACTTGATCGTGATATAATGTACTTGATCAATTAGTCATGTTTTAATTGATGGGCAGGTTAAGGTGACGTCTTTTAATTTGTTCCGTATACCAAATCTATCTAAATACATTTTAGAAATTCTGTACAAACTAATTTAAACTCTGTCGTCATAACAACGCTTAATTTGGGTTGCAGCATTTGCATTTGCAGTCTAAATCCATAATTACTAAAGTCATTTCTAATAATTTAGTCTTTCTGATGCTTCGTAAATTTTTCAGTTGTGTAGTTATTTTATAAAAGTTAAAAAATTTAAGAGCCATCTTAATATTTTACCATACTGGACGTTCTAAGACCCTAGACCATCAACCTAGTTGTATCACTTTTTAAACTATTTCTTTAAAATCTACAATCAAAATGTGTATCGTCTGCGTTACCAATAATATGTGTAATCTTGATATCGTAATGGCCGGAATCCGGTTTTTGGCCTGATTATTCATATCCGTCGATGACACTCGTCGCTTGATTATTCTGTTCTAGTTCTTGATTCTATGATTTTACTAATTTTGCCTTAGCTTCATTTAAATTAGAACATGACATGTAGTAGAGCTTGATGTTTTTTTATGAACATTGTAAACTCTTGTATCTACAAGAAAAGACGAATTCGATGCTGATGACAAGGAATGGTCCACCATATCAAACAACATACGAGTAGATGCATGGATGGAGGGAATAGAAGCCTGTACCCAACAACGAAACATAACAGGCTAATATAATAAGTCAATAGATAAATTTTTGTTCGTATTTATGCAAGAACAGTACATTTTGTTCACCCAAGCCAATGCTATTGTTTGAGACTATTGTTACCTAATATGGACCCAATATTGCTTTGCCTGACTATTAAATTGTTTTGTCACATATCAGTCTTCAAGGTCTACAGTTTATCTCATATTTCTCTTAAATATTTCTTTCTTTCTGTATTGCAAATATGACTATAATGTACATATTCTTCTTCTAAAGCTAGTTTCGTTTTCGTTTCTTTAGTTCGTTCGTTCGGCTAAATTTATATTTTTATTCAATACCTCTACCTTACCTCAATTCACATTGCCAAATTCACACGCTTTGAAGTTTAAAAAGTCTTGTATTGCTAATGCTAAGTCAGTGAATTCTTTAATAGGGATATCGTCTAGATAAATAGTTTTCTAGTTATGTGCTAGCTGTTCAATCTGCAGTATTATTGTTTTAGATTGCTCCACTTTATTTATTGTTCTGAGTTTATCATTCATTGGGCCGCGGCCGTGGTTTTCCTTCATTGAGTCAATTGTTTCTTATTGTGCTATCGCAATTCACGTAACGGTCTTTGACCTCTAACGGATGAGAGTAGATTGGATGCTTTCATCTAACCTCAAGAGCACTAACGGACTTTGTAATGTACATAAAACAGTATTGGGCTCTTCTGTGATTTATTAAAGCAGTTTAATGTTTTCTGTACATTTAAAGTTTGACTGCCTCGGTGGCTCAGGGTTCGATTCCCACCTAGGGCAAAGATTTATGTGATGGACATTTGTGTTTGTTCTATGTCTGGGTGTTAATATCTATTTAAGTATGTATTTAAAAATATCTCAGTTGCTTATCAGTCTCTGGCAGCCATAGCAAGCTTGGCTTAGTTTGGGGTTAGGCGACCGTGTGTGGAAGTGTCCCGAATTTATTATTATTATTATTAAAGTTATGTACTTTCAACACATTCACGATTCATTACATATTTTTATCAGCATATTCTCGTACAATCTTGATTTTGTCAATACTTGAACACAGCTACTTAATTAAATCTTAATTCTCTATCAAAGAAGACTTGGACCTTTTAAAAAGTTTGTTTTTATAGATACGGGCTTAGCTTTTAAGTGTAGCTCCGAAATTATGTTCATTATCAAGCTAATTTTGTTTTCTAAAGTCTAAGTCTATTTATTTAGGCACAATAAGTATGATAAAATTCGTACTTACAAACTTTCCCAATTACGAAGCCAATATGTTTTAAAGGGTGCCGCGAGTCTCTAAGCAATTATGGTAATTAAATTTGTGTTTCACCAAATTGACTTGACGTATCAGAGCATAAACATTCATTACTCGAAGCAGCTATCTAACTTGATGGTATAATGCTATGTAGTTGTAGGAGACAGTGAGCTGTTCAAGTGAAGGGTTACAAATGAAGCAGCAGTAGCTGGTGGTGCTATTGATTGCGTGTCATCTTCGACTACAATATCAGGTGACATTGTGTTCAAACGCCGGTTTAAAAGTGATCAAACAAAGTTGGCATCGTAGCAAACATTTTTAATTTTCTGCACGCTACTGTTATACTGTCGCTTATTATCCAATCAAAGAATTTAACATACAAACACGCAAGCTTTTGCAATTTTTTGTGGATACTTTTTTATGGCTTCAGATGTCTTACTTCCTATCCAATTAGCGTATCGCAAATTAAAGCAAACTGAAGTATCGCAAATTAAAGACTGTCTTTTGTTGTGAATATATAAGATGAAAATCTGTTTAAGGCCTATGTGCTCAAACGCGCTCATGAATCTCGATTTAAAACTGGTTTTACGATACAAAAAACAGCTTAGTCGAGATTCATGACTGAGCTTCGTTTTAGCATACAAGCCTAAGTCTGATGATTATAGATGTGATTACTTATCTTCTTCCTCATAGTCGATCTTGGCTTCCTCAGAGATTTTCTGTCTCGCTCGGTTCCTTCGCCAAAATGTTTTCTGGCCTCATCGACTCTGCTTTAACACAATCTTTCCACAGCTTCTGAGGTCTTTTCTGTTCCGTTCCGGAGTTCACTTGGCTCGTTTTTGACATCTTTGTTGTCGTCCATTATTTCAAGTGGTCTACGTTTTCCCCTAAACAGAAACAATCGCCAAGACTTATGAGCAACATAGGGGAAAACGCATTGTACAAAAATATTTGGAGATACCATTCCAGTAATGGATCACTGTATAGGCTTACACAACAGAAATTGATCCATCCATCGAAGAGAGTGCTGCGCCAATTTTCAATCCACTAACGCTTGATTGACGTGAAGGTGACGAAGTAAAGCACTTTCCGAAGTAACTATACAACCTAGGTGGTTGTGTGTTCGACTCGAGTGTGCCGTGTTATTAGATCCAGTTGATGAGCAAGCTATTGCGTTAACTATGAACAGGGCAAGGTCGGTGGTTTACAGCTCAGTAGATAAATAGTATAGAATAGTACAGTAGTAGTACAGAATATTCTCTTATTAATTTAGTACCTACAGCACGTTTCCTGGATTTATGACGCCGCCGGTACATTTTGAACTATTTACACAAAGGTCTAATGCTGATTGATTCTGCAGAATACATACAAACAATTCGAATCCTTATATCATAAAGGTCGTTTCTTTTTTTTATGCCACTTCGTTTATGCATTTTGTATAGGAAATAAAACTTTTTACGATATTAAAACTGGCTAACTTTGTTGGCGTAGCGATCCAAATCGTTTCTTGACCTGCGCTACCAATACTAATTTCACGATATCAGTACTTGTAGGCATACTAAACTTTTCTAAGTTATTGCTAAAGTTTTCTTCTATTAACGAGCTACTAAAGCTCTTCTAATAACGCTTATGGACTTGTAATATAGTTACGTGTATTAGGTATGTGCTCATGCCCAATAGCTATTACATTACTGTTGCCTTTTTCGTCACGTCAGGTGTTCACCTTCTGACGTCAACATCAAAGTAAAAATACTGGGTTGACGTAGTTGGGCGGATCATAACAATGATCTAGGTACTTGATTCTTACTTTCTATTCTACATGTACACTTGCTATAGAGTAAGAAACCGTGGGATTGTTACATTTTTTTTCTTAGTGACCTCCATGTAGGTTAATGGTTAGCACAAGATCATGACGATTGTGGACGACCAAATGACCAGATTGGCCTTCTTCGTTGGAGGTCCCCGGCTTCTAGGCTGAGAAGATGTTTGAATGAGTTTAAAATATTTGTTCAATATCGTTTTATATAAATTGTGGGTCCATCTCGAGCATTCATGCTCACTATCGAAGGCACCTTCTTGCGGCGGCGTCGTGTGTCGGGTCGTTCTCTTCCCTCAAATATGGTTGAGGAGAGCGATGGCTGGCACATGCGTCATACTCGTGATCGGGTGCTGCTTGCGGGTCGCTGGTCTGCTCGTGGTGTACTCACAATGCATTAAGTAAATCTGAAAACCTTTAACCTAACCTTAGATTAAGACTTAATAACTAACCCCCCTCTACCTGTATTTCCTTTAAATAATAATTTAAGATTTTTGTTAAAAAAAGTCACGGTCCCCGGAGTCCGTGGAGTGTAATTTTTTAAATAAAAAAACTAAAAAAAAAAAAAAATTGTTCTGGGTCCTGGGGTAGTTGTTTGCCTGTGTGTGTTTGTTACATAGCATTCTTGACGCAAGAGGAACTATAAGTTCGATATGCTATTTCTTTATGTCAATTTTATGGCTATGCCTCAGATCCTGTAGGAGTTGACTTATCTAATTTTTAGGTAGCAGTTAGACCCAAATGCAATTTCATGTACACCAATAAATCCCTATAGTCATAAATACGCACGCAGTAAGTGAAAGTGTTAACTTCTGTGCTAAAACAGCGATTTGAATCAACGTTCACAACGTAAATAGCTTTTGGTAAACACCATTGTGATTTCAAATGCGACATCAAACTCGACTACTTATTATTTGGGAACAGTTTGTGCCGTTTTCAAACCAAAATAAAAGTTAGTAGTTAGTTTGCTTGAGCAATAGTTAAATAGATCTGTCTGAAGGTTGCCAATAATAACCGAAGCGATGGCCATTGTCTATTGGGAATGTTGGGATTTGT
Organism: Peribatodes rhomboidaria; assembly: GCA_911728515.1. Classification (NCBI taxonomy): domain Eukaryota; kingdom Metazoa; phylum Arthropoda; class Insecta; order Lepidoptera; family Geometridae; genus Peribatodes; species Peribatodes rhomboidaria. Next base: position 10,905,392 of record OU452179.1, on the reverse strand, counting down.
ACTGGCGCTCTGATACTTAATCATATTTCTTGTACATTGCAGATTTACCAGCACCTGCGCTGGTACACGAACCCATCGGAGCAGCGTTGGATAGTGCGCATCCTGTTCATCGTGCCGATATACGGATGCTACAGCTGGATCTCGCTGCTCTTCTTCAAAGGAGACTCGTACTATGTTTACTTCTTCACCGTCCGGGATTGCTATGAAGGTAATAACTAAGTTATGACAAACCTTTGTCATATTTCAAGCTTGATAAGTAAAGTGAGTAAGCGATGACAGCCTAGTTGGGAGAAGGCCCGCGTCTCAAGTCAGAGGGAGCTGGTTCGAACCCAGCCGACGGCACGCACCAATTTGTTCATTGTATGAACACATGTGCGTATTGTATGTCATCTGCCACATTACTGGAGCCCGGTGTATGGCGACAGGCTCGCTCCATATCACATTTGGGACCGAATATCGTCCGGCGAAGTCTGGGTGTTCTATTACACCTCTGCCAGCCCCCTCGGGGGAAAGGCGTGACGATGTATGATAAGTAAAATGAATCAATCTCCAGTACTTTGAGCACGGATTCTGGTCCTCAAGAAGAAAAAAAGAAACTTTTCGTGTTTTTTTAGTCTACTTATCTACCTAGTCCATAATCGTCTTCTTCGATGGCTATAGTTTTTAACAGAATTTTTAAAACTCAACCATACATTAATTCTTATTTGTAAGTAGGTAACATAACCGCTGCAGACGCTTCTTTGAAATACAAGTAAAATAACTTCCGTCTAGTGCACAAGCTGAGTCAACAGATCGATGACGTACGGCTTAGCTTAATCCAGTTCTTAACACATTTTCTTACGCAAACCTATTATATACGTTCGAGCTCGACGTGACGTGACTGACCTTACGTATACATTTATACAATGCTTCAACGCGAATACGGCCATCGGTCTACGGCCTACTGTAAAGTACGACTTGCCAATTTTTATTGCTTTTTTATCTTAGAAATCTCTTCTTTATTAAAAGAGGAATAAGATTTAATATGGTACAAGCGTATTAATGTTTGTATTGCGTTTACGTTCAGTTTCCTCTCAGATCGTTTAGGTTGATTAAACGTAAAACTTTAACTTCCAAATTAAATTATGCATATTTTTACCCGATTGCGCAAGAGGGAGGGTTATGTGTTTCGAGTGTATGTATGTATGTATGTATGAGGTTTATTTGGCACGCCCTACAGTCTAAACAGCTTGATGTATTTAGACGCGTGAGTAGTCATTTGAATCGTCTTGATAGTGGAAGTGACATAGGGGACAGCATTTTGCAGCCGGCTTTTTTGTTTTTCTTTCAATAATGTTACTTGTTCAATAACATGCAATATAATTATCCGGTTAGCTTTTCATGAAATGAATAACAATTTTAACACTTAAACAAGTTATGTCTCCAAAGTGATATAAAAAACAAACGTGTTAAATCCGCCTTTCGATCATTCGAGACCGTATCACTAAAGCTGTACCTATTTGGCGTTAACCTTCACGAATGTTGCAATACAAGTGACCGACCGTTCCTACCAGATATTCTTTATTTATAACCTGTCTGAATATATTGAGACCTCGCTGGCGACTTTGTGTCGTTTGATCATGAAACTCAGTAAAGTCGTTTCTGACGTTCAAAGCTAAAACGATTTCTTGACGGCTTAAAGAAAAATGATAAATTGGTAGGTACTCATAGTCAGTTCGTATTCTTTTATTTCCACATTTATACGGTCTAGTTTTGCAAATGTTTCAAGGACGAGAGAACACTTAAACTCAAGGACTACCGATAAGGCTAACGACGCAAAAATGTTTTCCCACATTCGTTCTTAGCCTTTTTTTATCTCACTGAAGACTCGGTATTATAGGCGTTTTACTTGCTATGCTATATCTATAAGCGATGTTAGCCCGGTTTGAGAAGGCCCGTCTCTCAAGCCAGAGAGAGCGGGTTCGAACCCAGCCGATGGCACGCACTAATTTGTTCATTGTGTGAACATATGTGCGCATTGTATGTCATCTGCTACATGACTGGAGCCCGGTGTATGGCGACAGGCTCGCCCCTTGTCACATTTGGGACTGAATATCGTCCGGCGAAGTGTGGGTGTTGTATTACACCTCTGCCAGCCCCTTCGGGAGAAAGGCGTGACGATATTTTTCGCTTATTAAATAACCTAATTAGTTCTGTAAAGTTTAACCGATTTTTTATTTATTTTATTTATAAAACTATTAAAATGACAAAAAAAAAATGAAATTTTACGCCCTGATCTCATTTTACCATCAATTATGATTTACGATTTTCAACTTTAAATGAAGCAGGTTAAGTAAACGTGTGTGTAGGTGAAAAACCGTACTATGACGGCGCCTTAATAAGCAATTTTGACACATCTCTCTACTTAACGTTCAACGCTCACCTCACCTCACTTACCACCTCTCCACTCTATCTCAGATCAAAATCCTTTAAAAATCTGCATAACAAACAAAAATATACAAATTCTGGAAAAACCCCACCCAAGCCACGAATGAGCCGAACGTGAACGTCATGTGCCAAAAATACTGACAAAGGTATTGTTCAAATTCAAAGCTCACAATCAAGCATATAGGTGTGCAATAGGGGTTTATATGGGTACAGATAAAAAAGAATGTCCCGTTGACAACGGCTTCATTTTGCAAAACAAGCCTGTGCGTACAATAAAGTTCATTGCCCATTTTGTCTGGTTACATACGGTGTGAAATGACACATTAAGTTACATGGAATTGCTATGTGGTAATTCTTTTGTGTTTTACGTCTGTCGACTACTGGCTCTACAGACTATGTACATGCCTTTGAACGGTTACAATAGATTTAGCAATTACATGAAGCATTTCCCACTGTCATCATCATCGTCAACCAATATCCACCCACAGCTGAGGATGGATCTCCTCACTGGCGTTTCTATCTATTCACCAAAGACTAAACAAAGGTTATAAATTGACACTGATTGTGCGCTTCCTATCCTCCTATTCCTTCTAGGTAAACATACAGATTCCTGACCTACAAGAATCTTTGGGTACGTGTCCAAAATCAGAAGTAACGATTGAAATCAAGCATTATAGGATGTATTGAAATCAACTGTATTCTGTAATATTGACATTATACCCAGTACCTATTAGTCCTAAATATCTGGTAGGTACGAGTACGTCATTTTCCCCTCATTGATTAAGGAGATTATCCTTTCAAAACGACACAGGCGCCCTCACTCAAATGCCAAAAAAACATTGTAGCTCTCTACGTTTACAGTCAGAGCCGTTATCGAGAACGCAATTACAAATAAACATTGCTCGTTTTAGCAGACAGGTCCCAGAAAATTTACTTGAAACCTACATACTTGGGGAGCAAAAAATGCCGTAAAGATGCTCCTAGACGGGCCATATTTTTAATGCAATACTAGCACGGCAATAACAGGGGGGTGAGCTACCCACGTCCGTAGGAGGCAACTCTATTCTGATTCCCTACACGTGGTCCCCGGGTAGTGCTAACCGGGTAGCAAACTCTGGTGGGAGGCTTCGGCCGTGGCTAGTTACCACCCACCGGACCAAGCCATGCCGTGAAATGACCTAGTCGTGTTTCGGAATGTAGTCCGGTGTAACCGTTCCGAAGACGGGTCTGAGCAGTAGCGCACTTGTAGCGCCTCACTCAACTGCTGTCTTTGTACTTCTTCACTCTACAAAATTTCAAGGCTAGAGTGAATTAGTATCTTATAGGTCGTCGTGCTCCATCTTAGACCACAACGTCGCTTAACATCAGGTGAGTTGGTGGTCAAACGACGACCAATTCTATAAAATAAAAAAAAAAAAAAAAAACGCAATATTGCCGACTGTAGCCTGGCCATCATCAGTCATGCTAGAAATGTATGACTGTATAGCCCACACTCAAAATATTGTCGCAAAATTGCAAGGCCAGTATTGTCAGTAAAAATAGACCCTGAAGTACTCATATCGTCACGCCTTTCCCCCGAGGGGGCTGGCTGAGGTGTAATACAACACCTTCACTTCGCCGGAAGATAATATTCAGTCCCAAATGTGACAGGGGACGAGCCTGTCGCCATACACCGGGCTCCAGTCATGTAGCAGATGACATACAATACGCACATATGCTCACACAATGAACAAATTGGTGCGTGCCGTTGGCTGGGTTCGAACCCGCTCCCTCTGGATTGAGAGGCGGGCCTTCTCCCAACTAGGCTGCCCTAAAGTACTACAACTAAATAAAGTACTAGTACTAGATAGAGTAAAAATTTGGCCCGTCTAGGAGTACCCTAATAGATACCAGTGAGCAAAATAGCGTTTGTAAAATGAATAGTGTTCAAAAGGGCCTTCACTTATGATAATAAGTTCGTGTACTATGCCACGTGCGAGCTCACGGACCGCTAATCATGCAAAAAGGCTACGATTGTAATTAGTTTCCGGTGTTTGTTCCATAAAACTTAATGAACTGTGGATTATTGTTTCTAACATCTACCTAATGTATCGTTGTTTCTGACAACTATCTATTATGGATTCTGAGTTCTAGACTGAAGTGACAAGCGTCGGATCTCGTATTCTAGCGGCGTTTTTGACACACTTTGCAATACTTAGCTTGATACTGTCGGTGGAGTACTGCTTCGTATCTTATAGTATGGTTACCCATGGGCACGTGGGTAACCGAGGGTAACCGTAGCTCTTAAAAGTAAAGAAATATAATCTAATCACGAACTATAAGTAGGTACAAAATGGCAGAGGTTCTTTTTGGAAATAAAATCATAACCTTATTTTTGAAAAATTTCCAAAAACTGACTTAGTAAAAAAAATCTGTATAATAATTTATTTATTTATTTATTATTATTCATTGCTGATATTACATATTCTTCACTTAAACTAGTAAGTTACATTATGTAATATACCCTGTGCATAGGGCGTTGCAAGTGTGGCGTGCTAGTGTGTACTCGTAACTAGACACAGTCAAGTTACATATCATCATAGGCATATTATATATAAATGTAGTAAAAAAAGAGTAAAACAAATGTTGTGTAGGTAAGTACCTACTATAGATTCTACCTCAATTTTGCCTCGGACTGCCTCGGTGGCTCAGTTGGTAGTGAACCTGGCTTCTGAGCTTGGGGGCGTGGGTTCGATTCCCACCTAGGGCAAACATTTATGTGATGAACATATGTGTTTGTTCTATGTCTGGGTGTTGATATGTATTTAAGTATGTATTTAAAAAGATCTAAGTATGTATATCAGTCTCTGGCAGCCATAGTACAAGCTTTGCTTAGTTTGGGGTCAGGCGACCGTGTGTGGAAGTGTAAAAAAAAAAAAATTAAATATAAAGTTACTTTTAAATTGTATTGTCTAATCTGGCCACAAAACTTTACGAGAATCGATTCAGGAATGAGGCCTGTAGAGGAAAACAAACGTCAAATGCGAGGTCTACAGCCCACAGAGCCACAAGTTATCACTAGTATCACTGTATCCAGTGTTACCAGTGTATTGTCTCTTTCAATAGAGTTCAAAGATTAAAAAAAAGAAAAAGCAAAACCCTGTCTAACTATCCCGAAGCCACACAAAATTATGCTTTAAACCCATGTTTCCAAAAACACTGCACGTATTCAAACTCCTAACTACTAAATAAAAACTAGTGGATACTTCCGTCAAGTAGCCACTAGTATTTATAGATATTACCTAGTTGTAAGCCAAAATTTGTGAGACTGTAATTTATTTATTATTTGAAAAAATAATGCCCCTCAGTTTCTTGCCTGTTCTTCTGAGTAGAGGCTTTTTGTCCGAACAAGGCGGTCGAGTCTATTTAAATAACTTTGATGTTCATAAGTGTATCTTTGATACCTAAATTGAATAAAAACATTTTGACTTTGACTTTGACTTAACAATGCTAACCTCCATTCCAGCATTCGTGATCTACAGCTTCCTCTCGCTCTGCTACGAGTACCTCGGCGGCGAGGGTAACATCATGTCGGAGCTGCGCGGGCGGCCCGTGCGCGCTTCCTGCGTAAACGGCACCTGCTGCCTCTCCGGCGCGACCTACACCATCGGCTTCCTGCGCTTCTGCAAGCAGGCCACGCTGCAGTTCTGTCTCGTGAAGCCGCTTTGCGCTTTCATCATCATCTTTCTGCAGGTGAGAACTGTTGATAAAACTTGCCAGTGCTCTGCGAGCGGTCGGTGTACTCTTGGAAGATTTCTTGGTCGAATATGTGATCATCGATCTTGATACAATGCTTGAGCATCTGTTAAATACATTACAATATAACAAACTAGCAGGGCCCGCGGTTTCACCCGCGATCCCACAGGAACAGTTTATTTTTTCGGGATAAAAAGTACCCTATGTCATTTTCTCTACCCCAGACAACGTGTTTGCAAAATTTCATGATGATCGGTTGGTTAAATAGGGCGTGAAAGCGTTACAAATAAACAAACAAACTCACTTTCGCATAATATTAGTTAGGATATAAACTCATGTTAGGTGTCATGATCAAGACGAAACAAAAATTGCGATCAAAAATAGCCGTGCACACATGCGTGAATGGAATTTTTACTCCATCCATTAGATGTGGTGTATTCTAGTTAATTAGATCTACGAAAACTACACTTATGTGTAGAAACTAGGATTATGCATTATTAAATATTTGCCAGAAACGGAGATGCATTGAGAAACAACCGGCGACAGGCCGGCTGCTTGGAAAGGCGCGACGACGTATATGGCCATCGCCAATAGCAGCAACTGCAAATATAACTATTGCGACAAGCAGGGCCCTTATTACCACGTTGCTTGATAGATAGATAAACTCTTTATTGTTCACACCACAAATAACAAAAAAGGAAAAAATAATTATGAAAATACTTATTCTATTTTGTAGGAACTGCTTCACTGTCTCTTAGCTTTACATCCTACCTAGATTATAAAGGCAAAACTTGGTTTGTGTGTCTCTCTATGTCTGTGTGATTGTTTGTTAATTATCTAAGCTCAAACGAATCGTCGGATTTCGAAAAAATACTAGGAACGGAGATAGCTTACGCCCTGGATTAACACATAGGCTACTTTTTAACAGCGGGTAACTCCACGGAGGGCAGCTAGTAAAATTTTACTTGGTTGTCCCCATGATCCAAAAAATCAAGGTCTAGCATGCAGCAATCACGCAATGAAGTCATCGCTATCCGTCTCTTTCGAACTTGTTGTAAATGACATATTTCGATCTTGCTTAAGCATCATGACGTCACTGCGTGTTGCTGAATGCTATACCTGGCGCACTGAGAAAAAAATGATACGTATACGTAGCTCTCCGTAAGCCCATTACCACGTAGCTTGCAATTTTACACGTACTACGTGAACTGCATAGGTTATTTAGTTGTTGCATATTTACTAAAGAAGATACATACTGATGCGCAAGTAAGAGTCATACATCTCGAGAACGGTCACTCAGTGAAGCTCGTACAAGGATGCCGCATCATTCTTAATGGTGTTCCTACAGGAATTTACGTATCCGGCTTGATAACCTCGTACACAAGTACGCGGCTACATTTTAAACATAATAAGCGTTAATCGCTTAGGTATTATGTTTAAAATGTAAATTCACTATGTGCTTACAAGATAGCGTCTCCTGTTACTCATGACTGGATTATACATATTGGTCGGACGTAACTAGATAAAATAATCCGTAATCAATAACGTTTGGATTTTGCATAGAATACGCCTAGTTCATAATTATATAAAAGCGATGATAGCCTAGCCGGAGAAGGCCCGCCTCTCAAGCCAGAGGGAGCGGGTTCGGACCCAGCCAAAGGCACGCACCAATTTGTTCATTGTGTGAACATATGTGCGTACTATATGCGTATATGTCATCTGCTACACGACTGGAGCCCGGTGTATGGCGACAGGCTCGCCCCCAGTCACATTTGGGACTGAATATCGTCCGGCGAAGTGTGGGTGTTGTACACCTCTGCCAGCCTCCTCGAGAGAAAGGCATGAAGATATGTCATAATTCTATACACCACACACACACACACACACACACACACACATTTTAACACCTATATCATTATATTTTGTATGGGACAACATACTGTACGTAAGCTGCTACATTAGACGTATTATTACATTAGGCGTACTGCCCTTGTGTGGGACTACTTATAGGGCGTAAACAGCTACACCGTAAGTACCCGGTGTATCGTTTTTGCATAAGATTACAAAATGTACTGACGCGGCCGCATTTATACATAACCACGATACTGTTCCTGTACTGCAATACATAGTACATAAGCGGCGACATTATAAGTATTCGGTATACTGCCCTTGTGTGGTATTACTTATTGTAAGTATGCGGTAGCAAACATACTACGCAGTCCCGATATTGTTAAAGTCGATGTTCGATTTACAATGGCGACGACACATTTAACATTAAAAAAAGTATTTTAGGGGATTCTAATGGGTTCTGGGTTCCATTGAAGAATTGATATTTTTGAGTCGTCGATGAAGCTGATGGCAACCAAATGTCTTGTTCTGGTCCACTCCATTGGATAGAATTTGGGTTTGTACCTACACAGCTATCATTACAATATTTTATCTTTAGTTTCAGTAAAGTATCTTTTCGAAAAAGTTACAGTCATTATTATAAGCATTGATAGTTTAAAGGTTCCTTAAGATGATTTCAACCAGCTTATAATGGCCATGGGGAATAAGAATTGTAAGACCTGCGGGAAATCTTTCATAACTCCTAAAAACTGCCTCAACAGAAACACTAAATACTCGTAATTATCGAACGTACTCCCACTATGTCAAGAGAATCGCTTAAAAAATGTGACCGGTACTACTGGAAGACAAAGATCCGGACATAAATCGGACATACGAAAGTATTTTTGTCGAAGCTGAAGCAGAGACGCTTTGCTCGCTTACGCTCGCTCGGCACATTAACAAAAGAAATAGGTAGGTCATATGAAAATATTGTTAAGTACCTATGCCTCAACTTTTTCTGTTGGGATGATTGTGGTGCTATAACAATAGGTATCTATGTCGGAGTCTAAATTTATATTTTTGTGTTCTCCCATCTACATCATTACAGATGATCTTCTGTCCGAGGCTTTGTCCTCGTGGCCTACACGAAACAAATGACATATTTACCTACCTATTTTTCTTTAGAAAGAAACATTGTAAGTGCTCTCACTACCTCTCAATTGAATATGCAAACTGACAATAGGTAGGTAGGTACCTATTCCAAGCAAAGCAATAAGTAAGTAAGTACTCGGTAAAACTCGAGTTCTCGGTAAAACTAAAATAGCCTCTGTTAATAATTGCAAATATTAGTTCATAATTATTATCAGATAAGAACATAAATCACAGATGCACCACATCCTCAGACAAATCCCTAATACCTAGGTAAACAGTCCCGTGCCTCATTCCCGCGCTCCACCGCACGCTCTGCCGTGTAGGATTTTCGGAGCCCAAATTATACTCTGTTTGGTGTATTTATTTACACGTTATCGGGGACTTTCAATAAAATCTGCATACTCTGATTGATAAATACTCAGGTCTAAGCATCTAAAAGTGCGGCAACCTCGCAACTCGTGGCCATGTCAGCAGAAACGGGACCTTTTTGCGTCGAGGTAGGTATTGATTTTGTTTGTGAGTTATCCTTGTTTGCGACTACGTACATAAATATGCGCTTGCATTTTGTACGTAGGAGGAGTAAGTCTTGTTTGGCGGGAGCCTGTTTTATCACGTTTGCGGTGTTGCCAATTTGGCTTTTTTTTGGCAGTTTTTGGCAATTTTTTAGATTATTTAGCTATCAGCTAGATATCTCAATGATTCTGAATGCATAAAATTTGTTTGACATTACTGAAAAATAAAAAAATGAAGGGAAATTTAAAAAAATGGTGACACGGTAATGTATTACACGACGTGAAATTCTCAAGCTCATCGTTGGGAGTCGAAGTTTGAACCCACGTCATACTGATCATATAAACCAGCTGAACGCTTCATCCATTGAGATATCATCGCTGCGTGGGAAAATAATTAAAATAAATTTTATTGGCAAATGAACAAGGCGTGCAACGACAAAATCTTTTCAGAGGAAAAACACATTTTACGTACTTATTAGGTACTAGTAAGACAGCCGGTAGTAACATGGCCTATAAACGGTATCAGTAGATTCTGAGATCTCGCTTTGCTTGGTCAATAATTCGTCTTTAGTCATGCAATATCATGAAAAAAAAATTGCGACATTATCTAAATTTGCATATTTTTGGCGACTTCATTTTGTCTGAGCGGCAAAACTGATCTGTTCCTTCTCGACTCCAGGGTATGTGTGATCTAGCCCTTTTCAAGCGATACGAAATTTTACCTTATTCTTACAATTTTTTTTTTTACAAAACTTGAAAAAAATAAATAAAACTAAGTTTAAATAAACTATGTTTAACCCCATGATTTGTGATTATATTTTTAACCCTTTCTAGCACCCCTTTATATGGTAAAATTTGCTAAATCTAGCTCTTTCTAGCTTGTCCGACTGCCTTTTTTCAAAAACCAAGGTGGCAACACTAGTCTTGTGTAGTGAACGAGTCGTGAACGGTCAAACAAATAACTACGAGTGAGAGTTTAGAGTGTTTTCCTGTGGTAAATTAATGACATGATATGTTTAGATAATGTTGTGAGTGTTGTCAATTTGTGTCGGATTAAATTAATTTACGAATTAACTTTGAAACGAATTAGAAAAGCAGCTACCTACTCGTATCGTTCCTGCATTGTGTCTTTACAACTTCATGTTTAAAAAACTGCCAGACGCAGGCGCAGACACGGACAGTAGCAGGAGTTTTAAAACGCGTGGGATGCGACAATCTTGTAACAGTATTTAAAGGTAAGTTTATTTATTAAATCAAGCGTGTACGTACCTACGTAAAAATCTTTGTAGTACCTACTATGAAAACGACGTTAGTGTGCGATCTACGATCACAGCCTACAGCCTAGCTAGCCTATTGTCTTGGTACCTACCTATCATATATGTGTTGAATTGATAACCACTTTTTTAGAGTCTCTTAAATTGTCAGTTTTAGAATACAAAAAAGAACCACATACAGTACCATATGAACTCTTAATAATTATGTTTAAGTGGTGTTTGATAAAGAGTGTAGCTTAAAAACATTAGTAGTGTACAATTTTACTGTGCACGTTACACACGGTTGACTAGTTTTATTACATTTCAGGCAAACTACGATGGTCTTCTGGAGAGCAATTTTACGTGAAAACTGACGAGGACACAAAAGCTACTGACGGAAGTGTTACAGAAGAAACTTAGTCGGCTATTATCCTAACAATCATATGGAAAAATCCGGGAAATCCGAGGAATTCTATCGCCTGGCTTCACACATCTGCTTCTTGTAGCTTTTCCCACCTTGTAAGCAATGTCATATTTATGTTACTCAGGAATAGTGTAGCTTTGTATTGGTGAAAGAATATTTTAAGTTTTGAATCGGACCAGTAGTTCTGGATATTAACCCACAACAAACAAAGTCAAAATCTTTACTTCTTTGTGATATAATTGAAGATGTATTTATTTTTTACTTCTTTTTAACCGACTGCCAAAAAGGCTGTATGATTTTGTGTGTATGTTACGTGATTACTCTGCCAATTAGGAATCGATTTAGGTGATTCTTTTTTTTTTGTTAATTTTACTACAGAGGTGGCCCCATATATATTTTATCGGAATTGGGTTGCGGTTTTTATAAAATCAACAAATACCTATCTAAAAATTGTTTACAAAATGCAATTGGGATGACGGGAAGTCGGTTTTTTAATTTAAGACATTATAGGTAATTAATGTAAAATAAACCACCATAACAGACCAACATGTTCTTTATTTACAGCTGTTGCAAGAGTTTCGTCGTATGCACCCGAACAGTGACGACAGCCTATTTTCGACTATAACCCTGAAAAAACAAGATGTCTTGACTACCAGAGATTCGCAGTCGCAGATGGTACGTTAATACATGATTTATAATTAAACATATGTACTGTAATTTGCAGTCAGACCAAATAAAGCTTTAATTATATTACTATTTAAAAATGTATAATGGTATATCTGACAGTAAAAAGTGATGATAGCCTAGTTGGAGAACGCTTGCCTCTCAATCCAGCGGGACCGTATTCGACTTAATGTCAACTGCTATATAAATTGAGCCCGATGTATGTTACTGGCTCGCCCCCTGTCAATTTTGGAACTGAATATTGTCCAGCAAAGTGTAGATGTTGTAATACACCTCTACGAGTCCCTTCGGGAAAAGGTGAGACGACAATATTTAAATATTAGGTACTATTGATCGATTATGTAAATACATGGGCTAAATTGATGTTATTCAAATTTTACAGATTGATGCTGCTGCCATTTGTCATCAATATACCACCAGCACGCAACCTCAAGGACCAGCCAGCTTAGAAACCCTCGGGTGCTGAGATCTGTGATGGCTTTCTATGAATAAATCCTTTAATAATATAATTTTATTTTTATTTCTATTATAGCCAGATATTTAGGCTTACAAGTGCTTAATAATTCCATAAGTGTGATGTTAATTGGTTTGGCTGTGTATAAAAGTACTACTTGTTCGTACCTATCTAACTGTTTATAAACGAGTTTATTTTAATGTTACAGACTAAATCACGATGCTATTTAAATGAAATCTTCTTTTGTGTTTCAGATACTTATCATTATGTCACAGATACATGACAGCTTGGATCCTCACACGTTTGATACTGGTGTTTCGTACGTACACCTTGGTGTTTGAAACGTAACGTAATGCTTTATTACAGTTTGACACCCCATGCTAATATACTGGTTTCTCATACGCAACCAAATACCTAGGATTGCAACATTACAACTAGGCACGGCGCACGTATACCGTGTGTTCATGTTGATGACATCTATATTCTGGGATATTATTGTACTCATCATTTACAACATTTACTATGGGGCCCACCCTGAAATCTCGAAAAAAATCTGCTGTTCCTTAGAAAAATTCATTGACTTTGGACAAAATGTATGAAACAGTATTTTTTTTTCTTTGGAATGTTAGGGTTGGTTCTTTAGTAAAACTTTTTCAAATGATAAGTACTATGATATCCTAGAATATGTCTGTCGTCTAGATGAACAACCGGTATATGTATGGCGTGCCAAGTTGTAATGTAGCAATCGTATTAGGTTGCGTAAGAGACACCAGTACATTCGTATGGAGTATCAAACTGTAATAAAGCTACCATTACGTTATGTATCAAACACCAAGGTGTACGTACGAAACACTAATATCAAACGCATGAAGTTCCAAGCTGTCATGTACCCGCGTCATTTCAATAAGTATCTGACATCAACCCGCATATACGAGACACCAGTAAAGTACGTATGAGGTTCTTAGCTCTAATGTAACCGAGTATTTATGATAAGTATCAAACACCAATCCAAACGTACACGACACCAGTAGAATACTTATGTAGTTCCAAAATGTATAGTACCCGCGTCATTACGTTACGTATCAAACACCGATTCATACGTACAAGACGCCAGTATAATACGTATGTGGTTCCAAGCTCTGATGTAGCCGCTCCATTACGATAAATATCAAAAACAAGTTCATACGTACGAGGAACCATTATAACACCTATGCGGTTCCAAGCTCTAATGTAACCGCGTCATTACAATAAGTATGAAACATAATGCCGTGTGTATTAGACACCCGTATCATACGTATGCGGTTCCAAGCTGTATTGTACCCCCGTCAATACGATAAGTATGGAACATCAATCCATACGTACTAGACACCCGTATCATACGTATGCGGTTCCAAGCTGTAATGTACCCCCGTCAATACGAAAAGTATGGAACATCAATCCATACGTATGCGGTTCCAAGCTGTAATGTACCTGCGTCAATACGATAAGTATGGAACACCAATTCGCATCATGACAGTTGTCATGAAGCGGGCTACGTAATGCTTGTTACGTACGCAACATGAAGGCGCTTACAAGCTTACGAGTGGTATGTTTTTGTCCAGACGTACGCAGCGCGTCTCATGATTTACGTAGCATTTTTTTCTCAGTGCGGAGTGTATTATTATACCATGGTTGTACCTTGTTCCATAATTTAAAATTGATTTTAGTCCGCCGGCCATTACCACGACGGTGACTGGAGCCCGAACGGCGGCTACCTCTACATCACGATCGTGTACAACTTCTCCGTCTCGCTCGCACTCTACGGCCTCTTCCTCTTCCTCGGGGCCACGCGGGAGATGCTCAAGCCCTTCGACCCGGTGCTCAAGTTCTTCACCGTCAAGTCTGTCATCTTCTTGTCTTTCTGGCAAGGTTAGTAAGATTACACTTTCTAAAGCTCGTAACAGACTGTTGTCGCTCATGACTGCGAAAGCATCGATACGTCGTTCCTATTGGCCAAAAAACTATTAAAAACCTATAGGAATTAGGGACACTTTTGCAAGCATTTGCGGGAATAGTCCGGTACAGGCTTAACAGTATAACATGTGTGCTGCGACAAAATTTACCAACATAGACCGTTCCAAATGAATAGTTACACTATTTGCTTAAAACTTAAATTAAAAACATTTTAAAATTCAACACTTTTTGGACAATCTATGCGACTGCCCAATACATTAAAAAATGTATACATTCCCTCCTTAGAAAGGAACGTTGTAAAGCCTCAGAATAGTTATACAGTGTTTTGTTTTTAACTTTCTTTTACATATTTAAATTAGATAAAAAAAGACAAATGATTGAATCCTTCTACGGACCGGAAACATGAAACTTACTAAACTCCACAGATGTTAGTCGTACTCCCATTTGACCCGCACTTTTCGTCCCCAGGCGTGGCTCTGGCTATCCTCGAGAAGGCCGAGGTGATATCTCCGCTGGTGGACGCTAACGGCGTGCCGACCACGGCCGGTACCGTCTCCGCGGGCTACCAGAACTTCCTCATCTGTATCGAGATGCTGGCGGCTGCCATCGCTCTGAGATATGCCTTCCCCGCGTCCGTGTACACGGCGCGCCGCGACCCGCACCGCTCGCTCACCATGCAGTCCATCTCCAGCAGCCTCAAGGTAATTGCAAACACTCTGCCATTTTCATGGAGTTAACACGCACTCTCTGGTAGTCTCAAGGTAGTAACACTCAGTCACTAATTCAACAGCAGTTTTATGGTGTTAACACTCACTCTCTGGTAGCCTCAAGGTAGTAACACTCAGTCACTCTTTCTCCAGCAGTTTCATGGTGTTAACACTCACTCTCTGGTAGCCTCAAGGTAGTAATACTCAGACACTCACATTCCCTTCAGTTTAATGGTGTTAACACTTACTCTCGTGAAGCCTCAAGGTAAAACATTGACTGGTAGCTTCAAGGTAATAATAACGCTCAGTCACTTCGACAGCCTCGAAGGATCAACTCTCCGGCAGTGTCGAAGTAATAACACTCGCTCTTCGGTAGGCTCAAGGCAATAACACTAATAGAGACAAAGATGTGAAACCTGTCACAAACTGCGTTCACCATCTGTAACACGAGACATTTGACAATCCTTGATAACACTTAAGACTATCATGTCTAGGATATTAAGGAAGAAGATGGTAGTTATCGTTCTGGTACATATATTTATATCTTGTTGTTTTCTAAATTCCAGGAGACCATGAACCCCAAGGATATAATGACTGACGCGTTCCACAACTTCCACCCTCAATACCAGCAGTATACTCAGTACAGCTCCGGTAAGCAACACATCCTTATTTCTTGTAATGTACTTCATATTTTTGCACATTTCTTACTTTAGCATTGGCGATTTTCTTGAGACCGATTGAAGTTAATAATCTTAAGTAAATAATTATATTTTCGATAACATTTCAACTCGTGAGATATGGTGATGCGATCCAAAGAAGAGGGTAGTAAATAAATAGCGTGACGCGGATCGCCACGCGTTGCAGCGATGCGGCGAAAACACATTGAAATGTGAACCCTATGTCTTGTCGTTTAAAGTACTATTTTACAATGCGTAATAAAAATGCCGTGCAAAGCCAATATTTGGAATTTGCCAATTAAAATTCTGGTATATCTAACACGGTATAGGGTTCATTTCAATGTTGCAGCATCGCCGCCGTTATTTTGACTAAATCCCGATGCTAAAGTATTCAGTGTGCAAAAGTTGTTATGTTCTGCATGACGTCATCAGCCTGATCGCATTTTATTTGCCAAATCTATACATAGCTAGGTCTTTAATGTGTCTTAGTTCATAGATTTGTATGACTGTAATGTGAGTGTAGTTTGTTTATGTATCATTTTGTTTTATGTGATACAGCGAGTTAGAATTGTTGGGACTGTTTTTTATCATTCATTTTAAATAAATCGTATGACTGGGGCGGGGCTTAGATGCTGCAAATGCGAGATGTGAACGGAGTTTACAACGTTATCTGATTCGTGATGTTTTTTTGAATATATAAGCTTTAAAATGATGTCATCTGCTACATAACTCGAGCCCGGTGTATGGCTACAGACTCGCCCCCAGTCACATTTGGGACTGAATATCGTTCGGCGAAGTGTGGGTGTTGTCATACTCCTCTGCCAGCCCCTTAGAGGGTAAGGCGTGACGATATGTTATGTTAAAATAAGAAGCTTAAAAAAAACAATTTTTAATTTCACAGTTGACATAATTTTTTATTGATTGGTTTTTGACCACGAAGAATGAAAAGTCTCGGTAACGCTTAAAAACATTATTTTGATATATATTTTAAAATATTGAATGTATGAGCGAGAGAGAGTGATACCCGTAAAACGTAAAACAATGAAAAAATCAAGCAATCAAGTTAAATTCCGGTTTTGCTATTATGTAGCTGGGGCCTCATAATCTGGCGCGTAAGATATTATTTCTGTCTCTGTCTCTCGTTAGAAAAGTCACAATAGTGAGAGAGACGAGATAATATCCTACGCGCCAAAATAGGCAGGTCTTATTTTTTGGTTTTAATTTTCTTTCAGATGTCACATCTCACCTGCCTTATGAGAAACTATAAACTCTGCCATTGCCGTGCCTGCATGTCTGTCTGTCTGTCGTGTACACATTACACTAACGATCTTATTCATAAACGTTTTATAAGCTAAAATGTTCTGATTCCTGTTCCCTCTTAAGCGTGACAATTTTTCAAATGAGAACAGCGGATGTTCATTCGTAGATCGTTTATTTCCATAAACGATACAGAGTTAATAACGCCATAAAAGAAAATAAGATATTTAGAGGCAATTTATCAAAAATACATTATATAATTTTGTATCTACATATACAGGGTTATAGGTACCTCACCAAAAACCTCTTAAGGGTTCATTGTACTCATCAATATGAACAACTTTTACTATGGGGCGAACTTTGATATCGCGAAAAAAAAATCAGCTGTTCCATACATTTTGTCTCAGGTGATTGAACTTTTTGTATGGAACAGCTGTTTTGTTTTCGCGATTACAGGTTTGGCTTCATAGTAAAAGTTGTTTATATTGATGAGTACAATGAACCTTTAAGAGGTTTTTGGTGAGGTACCTATAACCCTGTATAATAGTGTCGCGAGCAAGCGAGAGCTGCCGTGCTTTACCATTCACCATAACAAGTTAATTTATAGCGTAGAGTTGCTTTTTAAAGTTTATAAATTGTATAACAGCAAACAACGTATATTTTTCAGGTCTTTTCTAGCTAAAAACGTGCTTTTGTCTCGTTTTCACGCTTGCCATTTGTCATCAGATGGAAGTGGACAGACCAGAGCAAAAATTACCTTATCAAACGTTTTTGAATATAGGGGTTATTAATTATACATGCGTATATTTTACTGTTAGTTCTTTGTCTCAGTCAAGACGAGAAGACTCGACGAATTTGAACGAAATTCGTTTCAGAGATGTATTACTAAAATTGGGTTGACAATAACTTGGGTAGGACGCTTTTTTTCTCAAAAAAGATGCGATGAATTTTAAATTTGGTTTAAACTGCGGAGCGCAGTACATATTTCTATACTTTATTAGGCTGCGTTTCCATTGAGGCGGCGCTGAGCCGGTGTACAATTGACCAATCACAATGCTTCCACTGGAGTGGAGCGGAGATTCCGAGGATTGTGATTGGTCAATAATGCTCCGCTCCGCCATTC
Organism: Peribatodes rhomboidaria; assembly: GCA_911728515.1. Taxonomy (NCBI): domain Eukaryota; kingdom Metazoa; phylum Arthropoda; class Insecta; order Lepidoptera; family Geometridae; genus Peribatodes; species Peribatodes rhomboidaria. The sequence goes on along the minus strand of OU452179.1, from coordinate 10,887,207 downwards.
TCGCCCTAGTGGAAACGCAGCCCAACGCCTAAGCATGGTTCTACTAACACAGGGTACGGTCCGAAAAACGCTAACAGCGGCAACGATGATTAGCTCTAACGAAAACAACATGAACCAAAAACAAAATATAAAAAAAAAAACTTGTGTCTTTTCATTAACGCTGTTAGTGTCGTAGCGCTGTTAGGCATTTCGGCCCCTGCCACACTCATGCCGACACGGGCCATAGACAAACACGAACTATATTAAACCCAAAAAACTATTTAATAGACCTGTGTTCAGTTTGACTAGCATTTGCCGAAAATAAACAAATCCTATCTGTAAAGTAAATAAAAACTATTTTAATATTATTCCCGTGCCTTGTCCTAATAATTAAGTTAAAATATAAAACAGAAAAAATCCCACACCATAAATTTATACGATTTTCGGTGCTCGGTTGTAAAAAAACGCATCTTAGGTATTTCTTATTATTATTAGTCTTAGCTATTTTGTATTTTATTTAATGAGGTACTTGACTAGTCCGAAATATAACGAAAGTGACGAATTTTTTTCTATAGTAAACTAATCATGTTGAATCCAATGTTGCCATTTGATGTCTGATTCCTAATTTCAAACGACTCGTTTTGTTTACCATTAGACAATTTTTTGAGATAGTTTCTCTGAAATATTTCATGATTTAGTTATTGGTAGACAATAATTATCCGGTTCTTTGATGTAGGAACCAAACATGAATGCACATTAAAGTTACGCAAAAACAATACTTTCACCATAACACAAAAAAATTAAAAAGAATATCTTACCAAAAGCTAATTTTTTAATCGTCAGATACAACGATATTTAAAAAAAAATTGCAAAGATATAAATTTGATAATACAGGGTGTTCGACATATACATATTAAAAATATATCAAGACCAACAATTTTAAACTCAGTTAACGTTTGCATTACGTTTGATGATTTAAAAATCAGCTTTAATGGCGACACTACAATCAAAAAGTTTTTAAGTTTGTTTTTCATTCGGACTATTCATTGCCATAATGTAGAATTTTCATAGTTCTTAAACGCCTTCTAGATCGATGTTTGTGTAAGTGTGTTGTTTTCTGTGATTTTAGTTCTTCTTTTGTATTTTTTGTTACTTTCATATTATGTTACAGGATTTAATCCTTTAGTTATTTGCTAGATAATCCGAAAATAATAAAAATAATAAAGATTCAGATTTGTTTCTTAAGTTCACCCTTGGCACTAATCAGGTTGTTGTTTACAAATGTTTAGTAAAGTGACACTTTATAATGGAAAATTAGCACTTTTGCCAAACCAAAGAGCGTCATTTTCTACCTTTAACAATAAATTTCAAGTAATGCTTTGTAATTAAAACGCGTCATGTAAAAAAAGCTTTTAAATAATTTGTAACAACCTGTCACGCCATAACTATAATATCTTCTTTTCGTAGGTAATTGTTATCATAATATTATTTTGTAAGATAATTGTAAAAGATATTTTTTTCATTTTGAATTAAAAAAACTACCTATTCATAAGGTACTACGTTCGTTTAGAATTAAGTATGTATTTGACAGGTCATTTGTCAAACACCGGACAGTTTAATTTTGGACACCCTGTAATTTGCCTCTCACTAATAAATGATTTACTTTCATTCTAAACATTTTTTTATTTTACTATACAGGGTGTAAGCAACACTATAAATTATTTTGAAAACACGTGATAGTTGAAGGTGAATGTTCTCATGTCAAGTAATAAATATGTATATCACTAAACTGAAAAATTCAGTTATAACAAAATTGGAAATAGTTCATCGCTACTTATCACGTCTTTTCAAATGCCTATTAGTAATGTGTCACCCAGACTTAAATCTTAAACCGAAATACATGAAGGACTATTTCAACAATAAACACAAGGTAAGCAGCGTTCTATTGTTTGATACCGCTTGTTATATTTCGTTTGCTAGCATGACATCATGGCGTATGTAGTTCATCTCATTGCACGTAGTACACTTAAATAAGTTTTGCTCTTTTTACATACACTGCAATCTAAAAAGCATTGTTGGCTATACTGTAACATTTTACAAACTGAAAAAAAGCAGCACTAAAATTGTATGCTTCTTTCTCCTTGTGTGGAAGATGTGAAGTGTGCGAGGAAGATGGCAACAATTTTATGACTGTCATACTTTTCTAATGTAATATACAGTATGTCGACATCGTAAGTTATGTATATTTATATCAACGGTGCAGTGGTTATAATTGTGTAATACATAGCGAGGTTTTTACCTCTTCTCGTCTCGTTGAATTAAATATTAACTCAGGTTTTGATTAAGTACACAAATTAGATAATAATTCCACTGACAGCAGGCCTAACACGGGCCCGAGACAAATTAATTATCTTTCCACCATTTTTATCCCGCGAGAAAGAGACAAACATATCTGTATTCTAGCTTTATCGCATCTAAGCTCTTCTATTTCTCCACGGCCCGTGCTAGGCCCGCAGGAGGCTTTTAGTAAAAACAAGGTCGACGTACACAGACACCAACATTTTCACATACACTTTGGTAAGAGTACTTCAAATCCTTATATGCAAAGTGTTTTACGAACTAACCTGAAATTACTATGCCTAATAAAAATCAGTACGTAGACGTACTTCTAACAAAAAAATTGTAAAATGTATAAGTAATCCTGTAAATCAATAGAAAAATGTAATAAAAATGTGACAGTGCCCATTATTTATCGGGCGGCTTTTAACATTTTTTAATCGGATATTGCATACTTTTTCATTGAAATATTTTTTTAAATTTCAAAGGAAACATTTATCTTAGAAGTTTAAATGAAAAATATGTCTAGCAATAGCTGTTATTATTATTTTTTTTAATTTATTAAAAATCAAACACTTTGCATATTCAGTAGGTACCTACTTAGTAAAATTATATTATCACACGGATGCACTTGCTATCAATTCTTGCCCCTGTTGATCTGAAGTACCTATCGTAAGATTTCAACTGTTTTAACTAAGCAGACAAGTTCGTATAGGTCGAGTGGCTAGCCCTAAAGTCAGAGTTTCTAGGCCTGTTGTTTTTAGAAAAAACAACCGGGGCCTACAATGTCAATCAAGTCACGGTAGCGCTCAGTTGCAAATACCACCCGCGGTCACCCAACCGAAGACTGACTGAAGTTTTAGGCTTAATTTATATGGCTGGCGTGTCCAGGTGAATTAAACGATACTGTTCATAGTAAAATGTGCCTTATTTCAACTGTGCAACGCACAAAATACAGATCAAAACCGAAATCCCCACGCGAATCGCCTGGGCTCGCGCGCGACCCTCGATTTTAACTCCTATTACCATGCGCAACACCGTTAAATTCTCCTCGCCTCGTCGCCAAACCAAATTATGCCTCCACTAACTCAATAGTAATAAGTCCTTGTATTGTGATAAACAGTATTTCTTGTGTGTAGTGATGCGCGGCGGCGGTGCGAAGCGCGAGGAGTGCGCGGCGGTGGCTCCGCGGCCGCCGCCGCAGCGCGTCGCGACCATCAGCCAAGCCACCAACTACCATGAGAAGACCACCCTGCTCAGCTCCGATGATGAGTTCCAGTAAACCTCAGCCGGAGTAGCTCGAAGGTGGTTGATGCAAGGTTGGGGCATCTTGGTTTTTAAATAGCTATATTATTTTCTACGTTAGAGATTTTACGTAACTGTAACTTCAGTTACAGTTACGTAAAATCACTTGTGTTGTTAAAGTCAAATCACACGTCGTAAAATACCTATAATATATGTAAAATATGTTTACATATAATATATGTAAAATATGTTTACATATAATATATGTAAAATATGTTTAAATATATTAAGTTTATGATGAACGTAGGTACGTTTACTGTTACGACAAAACGATAACGTTTTTCTTCAGTTGCTTTTGGGGTCCAGCATTATTCCAAATAATTTTCTCCCCACCTTTTTACTGTAGATGAAGCAATATAAACTACAAAAACCATTGTGTGACTCAAAAACTATTCTTTAAACCTTTTAGAAATGGTATGTATTACTTGAAATCGAGGTGCCCCAAAACTTGTTAGGTTGTCATAAAAATCCTATTTTTTTTGGAACATTAATTTCGGCATTTAATTTGTTTTTTTTTTTTTGGAGGACTGTGAGTTAAATTATCTATTAAGTAAATTCGTTTAAATGTTTTTGTTTCCTACGTGTAGGTGTAATTTCCACGTGTTACGTGAGAGTAACGCGCGAGAGATTACAGAATATTGGCTTCCAAAGAAAACATATACTTGTAAGTTATTTTTAGATTTTTAAGTTGTTCGCATTCTAAAACAGTCGTCTAATAATAGAGCCTAGATAATTTTCACATTGCCTAGAAATATAGTCATAAAAGCTTAAAATGCATGAGCGAATTAGTGTTCGCTTAGTCGCATCTTCCATCCACTTTGATCCCTGTGATTAATAACAATACAATACAATACAAAAACTCTTTATTGACACCAAACTCCTGTTCGTTTTGAAAAAAATATATAATACCTATCCCAAAATATGTATGCTACACTTTGTACTTAGTAAGGTACCCAATCAACCAATTTGGTCGCCGAAACATTATGTAGTAACTATGTCAACACAGCGACCGAAATGGTAGTATGGAAAAGAAACTTACAATTTTATTGTTTAAATTATTTTCACGGTATAATCACGACGACTTTGGCTATGTAATTTAAGGATTGTATAGATGTAAATTAAGAATTATTATGGTGATAGTGAATCGAAGAACATGTATGTACAGAGAACGAGACAAGACTCGTATTTTAAAGCGTTAGAAGTAGAAGAAAGACAAGAATATTTTTGTTATTCACGTGAACTACAGAATTTTTGGTGTTAAAGTGTTTTATTGTATGGACAGACAGTCCACTTATGAAATAACAAATTAGGTACTAATTGACTTCATCGATTGTGGCATGCCGTACTAAAAACATGGGTTACTTTACCTAAATGTTGCCTTAGGTTTAATTAAATCTTTATATTATGTCTATAATCCATCAATCCCACTGTCATTGCTTTTTTTATGATTGAATGGGCCCACGTTTGACCACAACACACCTGATGGAAAGTGACGATGCGATCTAAGATGGAGCACGCTTGCCCATGAAGTGCCTAGTCACACTTGTCTTGAAGAGACCCATGTTGTATGCGTTCCACTCTTTGCTGCAGCATTAAAGTCCTTTTTTATTTTTAAAATCTGTGTGACCCTACACCCTGCCTGATATTCAGCAATGTTGCGGTCCAAGATATAGCACACTTATCTACAAGGAATTTGTTTACTCTTGACTTGAATTGACCCATTGTGCTTTTCGGGTAACATATAGACTTCGGTAAAGAATTTCGCACGCTCGTTGTATCAATGTGGAATCTGAGCGCCTTGTGCGTTCTTTGAGAATATCCACCATGTATTAAGTACGAGTGGCGCTTTGCTGGTACTTCGATGCCTTACGTGCTTTCCACCCCATCATCAAATTAGAGGCTATTATAGTTAAATGTAGCTAAAAATATTGTAAAATATAAATTTAGTCGTAGTGATTCATAGACGAATGACAAAAGGTATTTGTCAAGAGTGGCATCAAAATCACTGCCTATATACCTACTTATTACTAAAAATGTACAGATTACCTAAATTTTTAATAACTAAATGCAATGTGAGCTTACCTCTGCTTCGCCGTCCAAAATCAAATTGATAAAACTTCATTCTCTCGAAAAGTTTAGCCCCACATTCACGAATTAACTATTTACGAAATTCACGAATTAACTGTTTAAAAAAACTTAGATGAGATAGTAGGATAAGTAGGTATCTATGATTTAGCATTTTAGCTTGCACCTGTGTTAAGCTATGAGTTTTTGAATCAATTAAATATTGACTAATTTGGTATTTTACTTGAAACATTCTGAAATGTACTTGATGCATTTCATTGGTATTAATTTTCTTGTATTTTAAAAAAGTAGTGAGAAGTAATAAATATTTTGTGAATGGCTAGAAGTTCTTGTAATAATTATGGAAACTTTTCAAAAACAACTGCATTAGAATCGTCAATTTCAATGGTAATACAATTAATTCGAAAATAAGAACATTTGTGTTTTAAGGGCTTACTACGGCCGACGTAGCCGACGGCACGCACCAATTTGTTCATTGCATGAACATATTTGCGTATTGTATGTCATCTGCTACATGACTAGAGCCCGGTGTACGGCGACAGGCTCGCCCCCTCTCACATTTGGGACTGAATATCGTCCGGCGAAGTGTGGGTGTTGTATTACACCTCTACCAGCCCTCTCTGGAAAAGGCGTGACGATATGTTATGTTAAGTACTTACTAATTAAATACTTACTGATTAATTACAATATTTTATGATTACCAGACTCTATGCGTTTAACCACAACTTATCTTATGTAAAGCGAAATCTTTAAGTAAGCTATTTATTATAATGTTTTATTTATGTATTTATGATTCTAGGAGTCTGTGTAGGTACCTTGTATATGTATCTATTGTCTTAGCTAGATATTTAAATGTACCTATTTTATAAGCTAACTTTAAACCACACTGTAAATACTAGCGATCTTATTCACAAATGTTTTTGAGACAATTTTAGCTGAAACATGTTTTATCTCGAGTGCGCGCGTGAGTTTTCACAAGCGAAAAATTGACAAAACATATTTAATTTACAATAAACTCATAACATTTGTTAATAAGGGGGTAAATAGATACTTGCCTACCTTTTTAACTTACACGTGTACTGTCACTGAACCAAAGAAAACGTAAAACTTAAAATCTTGCTTCACCTCAATTTCGCGTTTGCATTTATGTAAATTAAATAGTTTGATATCGCACGTTTGTCAATTATGGTACCAACTAGCTAATTCCTAGGTCCACTACACAGCAACTGAAAATTTAATCGTAACAAGTATAAATTATAAATTTTAAAAACCCCAACAAAACAACAAAACAACTGTTGAGGTGTGTTTGTTCCCGAAGAACAAACACACCTTTCAAACGAAAAAATAACAAAATCAAAATCGATACGATGCCAGAGACATACACACTCACTTATAACACCCCGTTGTTTTTGCGTCGGGAGTTAAAAATAATACAAACTCACTCAAAATACTTTATAATGGTGGTAAAAATCTAGCAGTCTGTTACGAGCAGCTGGTTACGGGCAGATTGTTACGGACCGTGTAGTAATAAGTGTCAGTTGTGCATTTACCCACCAAAGTTAATATTAAACTATGATACTATTGCTAGATATACCTAAGCCAGGTGGTAATTGTATGACTGCTATGTCAGCTTTGCTTTTTCGCGAAACTTTGGTTTCATTGGGAAAATTGGCATAAACCAGTTTCAATTTTAATTTCAATCGGAGCAAACAGCACTTTTATATACCTACCTAAATGTTTAATTATATTTAGAATGTGTACCTAATACCACTAAACTACTTATTACCAATTTTAACGCAATTTATCGAAAAAATTCGGTGATCTGTGAAAATGGTTATAACAAAATTGTGACGATGGTAACCACTCACCAACGTTCGGGGTTACATTCGTCAACTCATTTGGGATAACTGTTTTCGACTTTTCCCGAAATGCTTCGGAAAGTAGATTAGGAACCGCTTTTTGATCCTCGATTTAAAGAAATAAATAAATATTTTTGTAACTAAATATCAAAAGGGACATAGAGATGACATTGTTTAAGATAATGAAGGCGTTAGATATTTTAATGATTATAGTAAGAGTGCATCAGACTTTGACGTAAGATTAATAAACCTTATTAAAAATAATATTGTGGAGGTCATGGATACGAACACCATATGACTATACTTGCGTCGCCGCCTGATGCACTCCTGCGCAGAACGTTTTAGCTCCAAGTTTTATAACATAAGTATGTATAAATAAATAATGATATGAATTTACATGTTGTCTTTTTATTTAGACTACCAGAATCGCAGCCAGTAGTGCGTTGGCCCTCGCACGGCAATTAGGATTATTATAATGAAATAGGTAAATTTTGTTCAGAGTATTTCTTGTGTCAACAAATTTCATCACTATCCGTCCATCCATTTGACCATACAAACATACAAAATGTTGCCTTTATTCAAGTAGGATTGTGGTCAAAATTAATTATCTTGAAAACAAGGTTATTGGTATAGGAAGTTCTAGGTACTAAAAGGAATGTCTTCTGAAAATAAAAATGCGTTCGTACATATTACATTTTGTATTAAAAATATACACAACAAGAAAATCATATTATAATCATTTTTTCTAATCATTTAAATTGTTTATTTATTGCTTTTATTAATCTTAGGTACTCATGAAACTGATAGGTAATATTAACTACATATAATGCATAATCGTAACTTCTCTTTCTGGGTGCATAAAATATAAAAATATAGACCCAATAATTACGATAACACGAGTGTACAATTCGTAACAACTCCTCAAACTATCAAACTACAAATAGATAACATTGTTTATCTTGTAACGTGGTACAAATTCACACAAAATAATTTCAAAAATAGTGCTTAGAAAATCGTTCACAAAATATTGTCGTCGAGATGGATCATTTTAATGAGTGTTAGATCTTGTTTTTTTTAAGAATATGACGGTAATACTTAAAAAGATAAAGTAGTATACCTATATATTGCATCTTTTTAAAGGTTAAATTCACTTTGCTCCATCAACGTTATTCCTAGTGCAAAAACTCCACCCCGGTGGGAGACATTCTGTCACACTACGTTACAGCCCTTCAGAGAAGGAGAGTGCAAAACAAAACGGTCAGGCAAGTCTTACTTAAAGGGATTTAGAAATGTAGAATAATTTTAGGGATTGACCTTTTTTATGTATATTTTATTATGTATTAGTAACGCAGCGCTAGCAGAATTAGAAGATTTTTCTGCTCAAGTGCAGTGCAAATAAGTTATAGGATTATATTTGCGACTTAAAGGAAAATATTATTAATAAATGTTCTGTTAGAACTCAATTTCGTTTCTAACGAAATTATTATCGCGTTATTGATCTCAAAACCAATAAATTCATAAATTTTAGTAGGTAAATAGAATTAAGTTTTATATACACTTATTTTCGAATTATAACAAAGCTACAGTGGCAGCATTTCACAAATAATATTTGTCCAAAGACGTACTGAGAATGATTTTTGCTGTATACGCATAGATAAATTATCTATATGACGGCGCGAGATATCATTGGATAAAGAAAATCAGTTTGAGAGTTGTTAATCGATAGTTTTAATCTGTGGTTTTTGACGATTAATCGATTTGTTTATGGTCATTTAGAGCGGTTAACACCGAATGGAGTTGCGTTTGGGATTTCGGGCGAACGTCATGTCTGTCAGTCAGTGGTTGACGGGACTGGGCTGAAAGCGGTCGCACGCAATGGTCATTCGTAAACCCATTACTCTAAATCGCCAATTATCTTTGTGATCATTCATTAACCAAGTAGTCTGAGTGACTGTATAATTAAAATAGTGAAAAGCCTACATTGCTGTCCCCTTATTTCAACGTTCCTGAAGTTTGACGCCGACCATAAATGATAGCGAGTTCACGGATGAGAAATCAGACACAACACCTCGGCCTACTAGATTTTCCCCGTCATCAAAAGTGGAAGGTCACAGCGCAGCGGCCTTTCCTATGTTTCTCCGACATCAATGGGATCAGATGCGACGGCGTGGCTCCTCTTTCCTACATTACCCCGATATCAGGAGTGAGATGTGAAGGCTCGGCTTCCTATTTCTCTATGTTTCCCCGACATCAGAATTGGGATAAGACTAATGCCCACAGTTAACAAGATGAGTGCTGAAGATGATGACGAGGACCACCGCTCTCTTTCCCCGATATCAAAATTGGGATAAGAATAACGTCCACAGCAACAAGATATGGCTCCGTCTTTGGCTACAATTCTACAATGATCTGGAAGCGAAGTGGCATAGCAACAGATGGCTGATAGGGTCGCCCCTACACTGAGAAAACTGTGTACGTGCTGTTATTGTGGAGTGTGCGGACTGTTTCTTCGTGGTGCATGAAGGGCAGCAGAGCGGCAATGAGAGAGTGAGCATCGAGTAGACGTCTGCATTATCTCGACGGCGTTTGATTACACCTAGTCTATGCTATGTGACGCAACTAACAAACAACGAGAGACGAAGGATAGCAGTGTACCGAACAAAACGCCGACGCCTACGTGTTACTACTGCAACGAGGTTACATCGCCACTCGTTGATCGAAAAAGGACACCAAAATTAGCAGCAGCAACGTGCGAGATCCGGTCAATGCCTGGAGGGCTATTCTTACAACTCGAGATTCCATCATACCTCGAAAAAAATGACTGAATTCGAGATGCTTTATTCTATTCGCTCGAGATCGAGATAATCTCGATGGCTGGGGCGCGAGATGTCTCGAGTAGTCGGAGGCAGTGGAGACTTCAAGGAATGTAGATCGAGATGAGATGAAAATCTCCTATATCCGAATTGGGCCCCTGCACTATGAAGCAGCCATTGATCACCTACGAGTAGCAATTGAATCCGGTGAGAAGTTTTCATTTTGTTTGATATTCGTAAACGATGTATGTCAGAGTGTTATTTTCTATTGGAGTTGTTTAAAGTTTGAAAATACCCACAAACAGTTTAGTCAAACTGTCGCTTGCGGCACATGTGAGTCATGCAGTTAATAGATAACTTACTAAATGTCAATGCTTTTGGTAAAACTAAGCCTGAAGGGCAGTAGCCGGTAGGACAGTAGCCTGTGTTGTAATAGCCTGTGTGGCAATAGCCTGTGTGGCACTAGCCTGTGTGGCACTAATCTGCAAGGTACTATCCTATGTGGCTCTAGCCTGTGTGGCAAGCCTGTATAGAAATAGCCTGTGTGGCAAGCCTGTGTGGCCAGCCTGTGTGGCAAGCGTGTGTGGCAAGCCAGTGTGACAAGCCTGTGTGGCAATCCTGTGTGGCAAGTCTTTGTTGCAACCCTACTTTTGTTGAATTATAGTCTGAGTGACGACCTAGCCTGTGTGGTGAGCCTATGTAGTAAATTCCTCCCGGTGTAACATCATAGTACGAGTTACGACCTAGCCTGTGTGGCAAGTCTAAGTGACAACTTTAATGCCATGTTATTCGTTTGAAATTGGACACAGCAGTTTACATAAGTCCAAACCGCGTATGTGTACCGCCATTGGATTTTCAAAGTGGCTTGATTAAATTCTTGGACCATTGGATGTATGATTAATAATTCAGTTTTAGCCTTGATTATTCGATTGGTCCCAATACAATTTATTTCACTAAAAGTCAAGTTGCTTATTTCAATTATCATGACAATTTATGGGGATAGGTAACGAATATGAAGTTACTGTTGGAAGAGTCGATTATACTCTGAGACGATGTTTATGGTTGGTAGAATTGGGTTTAACTGTGTTTTGTGTTTTTCTATAACTGTGATCGCTTTTTGTGAAATTGTGGAGGTAGATTTGAGACGGTCAGAATGACCGAGCGTTAAGTGGTTACTTGAGCACTTTTATGATTGTCCACAGATGATGAGATGAACTATTCACCCGAGGACGTGTGAAAATGCAGGATGGCCGTGACGGCGCGAGATATCATTGGATAAAGAAAATCAGTTTGAGAGTTGTTAATCGATAGTTTTAATCTGTGGTTTTTGACGATTAATCGATTTGTTTATGGTCATTTAGAGCGGTTAACACCGAATGGAGTTGCGTTTGGGATTTCGGGCGAACGTCATGTCTGTCAGTCAGTGGTTGACGGGACTGGGCTGAAAGCGGTCGCACGCAATGGTCATTCGTAAACCCATTACTCTAAATCGCCAATTATCTTTGTGATCATTCATTAACCAAGTAGTCTGAGTGACTGTATAATTAAAATAGTGAAAAGCCTACATTGCTGTCCCCTTATTTCAACGTTCCTGAAGTTTGACGCCGACCATAAATGATAGCGAGTTCACGGATGAGAAATCAGACACAACACCTCGGCCTACTAGATTTTCCCCGTCATCAAAAGTGGAAGGTCACAGCGCAGCGGCCTTTCCTATGTTTCTCCGACATCAATGGGATCAGATGCGACGGCGTGGCTCCTCTTTCCTACATTACCCCGATATCAGGAGTGAGATGTGAAGGCTCGGCTTCCTATTTCTCTATGTTTCCCCGACATATATAATTTCTCTGTACTTTGTGTAGGTGGGTATTTGGTAGTATAATTTAGTATCCAGATAAGTAAGTAATATGCTAAATATTTATAATTTACTAGCTGTCACTCCGCGACTTCGTTTACGTTTATTATTTATATATAGGTAAATGTGAGCTATCCTATCTGTTAAGTTAGATCGAACTGCACACGGTGTGCAAATTTGATTGAAATCGGTTAAGTATTAGGTCCTTACGTATGAAATTAGCGTTTTGTCGTACTGATCAATTTGATCTGAAATATCTCCTCTTTGGTTAAGAATTCGAAATTCAAATTAATAAATTCATTAAGCTGGTTTTTTTTTCTTTGGAATACAGTCATTCATTTGTTATTTTCCTCATTATTTTTTCTTTGGCGTCGCTTATTACCGCGCAATGGAAAACATGAAATATCGGTATATTTACGAGTACGAGTTCTACCGTGGCACCAGTGCTGCAGAAACAGCTCGAAGAATTAATGATGTGTACGGCGCTGGTGTCGCTAAAGACAGCACGGTACGTTTTTGGTTTCAACGTTTTCGTTCTGGAAATTTCGACCTTAAGAACCAACCCCGTGGACGGCCGGAGATCAAAGTGAAAAACGAAGAATTAAAGGCTATTGTGGAAGCGGATCCATCACAAAGCACTTCAGAGATAGCAGCAGTCTTCGGGGTAAGTGACAAAACTGTATTAATCCACTTGAAGCAAATCGGGAAAGTAAAAAAACTCGAACGATGGGTACCTCATGAATTGAGTGAATCGAACTTGCAAACACGGGTCGCCTGCTGTGTTACTTTGCTCAACCGACACAATAATGAAGGGATTTTAAATCGAATCATTACTTGTGATGAAAAGTGGATATTGTACGATAATCGAAAGCGCTCATCGCAATGGCTGAACCCTGGAGACCCAGCCAAATCCTGCCCTAAACGAAAATTGACTCAGAAAAAGTTACTTGTAAGTGTTTGGTGGACTAGCGCCGGTGTCGTTCACTACAGCTTTCTTAAATCTGGCCAAACGATTACGGCAGATATCTATTGTCAGCAACTGCAAACCATGAAGGAAGAACTAGCTGTTAAACAACCGAGATTGGTCAATCGCTCTAGGCCACTGCTGCTTCACGACAACGCAAGACCACACACTGCACAACAAACAACCACTAAGTTAGCTGAGCTACAATTGGAATGTCTGCGATATCCACCGTACTCCCCGGACCTTGCTCCAACAGATTACCATTTCTTCCGGAATTTGGACAACTTCTTACAAGGAAAAAAATTCCACTCCGATGCAGCAGTCCAAACCGCTTTCAAAGAGTTTATTGATTCTCGCCCCCATGGTTTTTATAGTAAAAGGGATCAATGAACTACCCATAAGATGGCAAAAGTGCATAGATAACAACGGTGCATACTTTGATTAATTAAATATATTTTACAAAAAAAAAACGACTTTTTATTCCTCCCGTACAAAACGCCAATTTCATACGTAAGGACCTAATAGTTTAGGAGTATATAGCGGACAAACAACGTGACACGTAATTTATATATATTAAGATTACTGTGCAGGCTAAGCTCCGTGCAGAGGAAGATAATTTCAAGTTAACAATCTAACCCAACACGAATCTGTCGAAAATACTTGGCAACGATTCGCAGCAGAGACAGTCGTTCTGTACAGAAACCCACCTTCAGGGGCTCTGTAGGCAAAATTGCCTGTAGCAGGTGAATCTCTACACTTAAGTATAGAAATCTGAACTTGTCATACTATCTAGAGTAGCGGTAAGCAAGAATTCAACCACCTTAACATCTAAATGTTTGTAGTTGTGTTAGCTTGGGTTACTTTTTGTTCCCAGTACGTCTTTAGGCTCGATGAAAAAACTAGCCCATTAACTACGAACGCCACCGTGCTAAAGGCATCTAAATCACAAACTAGTTAGGCTAAGCCTCGTATAAGAAGAATGAGAAAGAGATATGCAAAAATTCACAACTTTAGAAGGTAAAGACTGAGGTTATAGTAAAGAGATGGATTTTTACAGTGAACAAGTCTAAAATGAAATTGTGCTTTGGTAGGAACGGATTTCGTTTACCGATTTGAGCAAAATTTGGTGCCCGGTCCGTCTTAACATAGGTAATTATTTAGGAAATATTTTAGGTGCCATAGCAGTTAGAAGACAAAGTACTCGTTTCACAGCGTAGGTATACCTAAGGTATGGTTGGCTGTGAGTATTTACAAGTTTTATGCTGAGAAAGGTGTCAATAGGCACACGCATAATGAAATATTGCTGAAAAAGCATAGTAGGTATATGACACACAGCATAAATTCTTTTTATTTAACTAGTATATTTGAATTGCTTGGCAATTCGTGTCTGCGTGACAATCAAAATATCTAGCCAAGTAAGTATTACATTCGATCCACATAGGTACGTTTTCCTTATCACAATTTCATAATTCATTTTTAGGTACACATTTCACGAGTTAGTTATTCAAAAGTTGCACTTTTAAAGTTGAAAATATCTAAGACCGAAAAAATGCTACTAAGTCCAACTGTACCAAGCCTAAGTCGAACAATAACGAGTCTCAATTTGTAGAAGTCTTAATTTCGTGCTGTTCTGTTTATAGGTATTCATAGGTACAATAGTCAAAACTGATCAAACGCCTTTTCTTCTTCTTTTCAACCTACCGAAAGATCAACGTATCACGATATCACGCTTCTCACACGTCTGTATTCCATCGTCTCTCTGTCTACGTATTCCATCAATAGTTCAAAAGTTCAACACATTCTCGTAGCACTCATTGACTTTGGCTTAGTAACTAGTTGGTAAAACTTAGTTTCTATTAAGTCGGTTAAAAGTCTACAATAGATGAGAGAAGCTTAAAGCTAGCTTAAAAATCTAGCGCTACTTAATCATAGAAAAAGTCGAAGATAATCTGAGCTACATAATTTCTAGCAAATCTGTACCAGTCAGACCTTTACCATATTTAGACTATTTATTCTTTATCAAGTCCATTCACTACGTTGTACGTTGTAATCTTGCTTTCACAATTTTTATAAACATTAAAAATAAGACATTTCTCGGCTTACCTACTTTAATTATAATGTTTACCTCATTAATGTTATACCTTTATTTATAATGTTTGTGTCGCTTAAATCAGTACGTTCGTCTTCTTTTATATTATTTAGATACTTTGATTTTCTATTTAGGTTTTTCTGTTAATTTTAGAACATATTTCGTAAAAGCAGCTAATTAAATGTACACAAGTTACGAGCAAGGAAATGTAAATTAAAAACTAACGTCGATTTTGTTGTTTGTTGACACAATTTTCCTAAACTTATTCTTAGACCAATCAAATAGTTTTGTTTAGTAATTCGGCACATCAGAATTAAACAAAGAATTGACGCCAGTTTAAATTTTTTTATTTTAAGTTATTTTATCATTTAACCAATAAATCAAATGGCTTCATAAGTAGCAGTTAATAAGAAATTATTCGACTTTATTTTAAATCAAAAAAGGACTTTAAACTTGATACTAAAACACAAGTAGGTAAACAACCAAAAACTGTTAATTATACAACATTATCGAACGTTCATTCCTACAACACAAAGCTTTGCAAGCTCGTTCTTATTATTACTAATCTCCCTTCTTTTTAAGTGTTTTAGTTGGCATTAAAGCCAGCCTTTTAATTATAAACGTGCAAATACATAATTATCTTTCGCATCTTTAAATGTTAACTAACAGACCTTTCCAAAACAGCTGTGAGCTTTTCCAAGCTCCCTTACAAAACAGGGTTTCATCCCATTCGCAGGTAACAAAACTTTCCTAGCGATCACAGTGGCGTCAGGACAGAGCCTTCGTGTGGTTACATTGTGGGCTATCACATTGTTAGCTTTGGCTTCTATTTACACGACATTAGCGGCGCGGGAGAAAGCGCGCGCTTGGGCACACGAGACCGCAATAGGATCTCGAGAAATAAAATCTTAAAACCTTTTACCTTTTACATTAGCGCACACTTTCCACTCACAAAGGTGTGTTTGAACGCGGAAAGTGGATGCAGATTAATAGTTATGCCATAGTAAGCCTAATTTTACGGACGTGATTTAACAAACCCTAAATCCTTGAAAGACTATCATTTGCATTCCCTTTCGAATGTTTATCTTATAAAATTGTAGCGTCGTTCAATGTGTAGAAATATTGTGGAGTTACTGGATCCAATATTCCATCAATGCGAAGCTATGGATTCTCGAGAACCGGCGAAGCCGACACTTTGATAGCTACTCTTCAATACATCGTCTTATAAGTCTATTCGTCTTCGGCGAAGATTTTGCACAATGTCACTTAACTTTTCTTATCAACCGTACACAAGGGGCTTCACTTCGATGAATAACAACTAAAGCGGACCAAGGCGTAGTTTGACGACAGTCTCAGATGTCGTCGATAGTCTCTAGGTAGGAGCGCGGGTAACAGACGTCGAATATCTTGTGCGAGTGAGGCTGGGCGGATGCTGGGCGATACTCGACTGACTGCTACGAACACCGCTGCACGGCACGGGATCTATAATCAGAAGGAAATTTTATAGATTTCATGCCGAATACAAGTTAATAGTGAGTTAAATGTTACGTTTTGAACTATAAAACATTTAAACAGAACATCATAAGTTTTGAAAAAAAAAATATACGTGGTGAGTATGCCTATGAACTAAATAACTAACATTTCTTGTATTGTATGGAAATAAGTAAAAAACCTGACTATTATGCAGCAAAATACAATGCAAAGGTTAAATATTTTTTGCTTTTATTGCTACGGCGTAGCACAATAACTGCGACGTAGCCGACGGCTACGGCGGCGCGGACTGTTACGAATTGGTCCCATTGTAGTATTTTGTATTCAGCTACAATGATTTGCAAAAACCTGCACCCTACTTTTTCCTTTAAAATAGAAATATAAAGCCTGTAACAAAACGTACGCAGTCAGAAAAAAATGCAGATGGAACGAATAATATTTTAAAATTGAATTCTGCATTTTATTCTATACCTGAAATTGACTATACAAAATACCTCGATGGTCGATTAAAACATAGATTAGTTCCAGTTCAAAGAGCGAAACAGAAAGGGAGGCAGCGAGGCAAAACAACAGTTTATAAAGGGGGACGGCTTGCCTTGACTTATATCTGAGCATCTCGCAGCTTCGTGGAGTTGGAAATGTGTTTCCGATTTATCTTTGCGATTAAATGTCTATACTTGCCCTACCACACCAATAGGCTGCCTGTGCTTTATATTCGAGAGAAAACTTGTGTATGATTGTGAGTAAGCGTAAGCGTATGTACTCGTATGTGGATGTGTATTAATAACTAAATTATAATGATCAACTCTTTACTCACTTCAATAACGTCAAGAGCGACAAGATAGTACTTATTGCACGTGCTAGACGTGCCTCAACTAAACTTAAAATAAAAATAAAAAGACGTGCAAAATTAAGACAAGATAAGATCAAATAAAGCTTTTGAGTCAACGTTAAAAAAAAATTCTCGTACTAACTTAAACATATTTCTTGATTCATTTTTATAAATGTGACTGGTTCATGGAGGGGTAATTCAGCTAACCTTAGCCACTGCTTATCTGCACCTACTCACAATATTTCAAGAAAATCGGTTAATAAATGCGACCTGTAAAGGAAGACAGAGATCCGGACAGAATTCGGATATACGAAAGCTTTTTTTGTCGAAGCTGAAGTAGAGACATTTTGCTCGCTCGGTCGAAAAAGATTGAGCAACGGCTCAGTATCACAAATGTTTCATAAACGTGTCACCGGTAGTTCAGATGGAACGTTTGAGACATTATTGATACAATACAATTCAATACAATATTACTTTATTGCACTCCAAAAACTACATGAAAATCTTAAAAACTAAAATACATTTTCATTCCCCGTCATTTCATTCTGAGTCATTTCCCGTCAGTTTTTAAGGCCAACACTCGTCAACGGTTCAGTTAAGTATCGGCTATGTTTAGCTGAATTGCCCTTCTGTTTACTCATCTATAAGAGCTTGGTACTGTTCATATCTAAAGCCGTCAACGAGTCATTCATCTTACGTTTCTTTCCGGATTTTCGGGCTTTACTTCGTGCGAGAATTTTTCTCTTTGCTTATTACGAAAGAAGGTTATTATATTCGGTTTTTACGTTTACGTCAGCTATATTCGGAAGTTTTAGAAGTTGGCAGAGGTTTTTGGATATTTGTAATCTGAGAGGGAAAAAATTGAGCTTTTTTTTTTAATCGTGACTCTTTCAAATAATGCTGATTCCACACAAACGCGGCCAATCGCGGTGACCTAGCGATACTATGTTGCATCTCGCTCTATCTTTCTGTGACTGCCCTATAACTGCATCTCTGTCTGTCAATAATCGCTACGCTACCGCGTACCCCGCGTCGGTTAGTTAAAGACGTAACACGTTTATCTTTTTTAATTATCACGAGATAGACCATTTTAAATCTTGTAAAGAAGGCTAGATAGACTAATAAGAACAAGATAGGCTGAGTAGCTAGTTCTAACGTTGGAATTTAAGTCAAAACAACTTACCTACGTAAATTTACTTTTGTAGGAAGGTAAGTTTTAAGCATTAAAACTATCCTTGTATTTAATTATACCTAATTATTCCGGTCATTCCAAACTAATATTATAAATACGAAAATAAGTTTGTTCGTTTGTTTTTTGTTGGTAACGCTTTCACGTCTCAACTACGTAACCGATCGTCTTGAAATTTTGCGAATATGTTGTCTGGGGTACAGAAAAGGACATATGGTACTTTTTATCCCGATAAAATAAACGGCTCCTATGGGACCACGGGTGAAACCGCGGGGCGCAGCTAGATGACCTATAAGTTAATAGATTCTTACCTACAATATTTTACCAAAATTAAACTAACATATTGACTGCCTCGGTGGCTCAGTTGGTAGTGAACCTGCCTTCTGAGCTTGGGGGCGTGGGTTCGATTCCCACCTAGGGCAAACATTTATGTGGTGAACATTTGTGTTTGTTCTATGTCTGGGTGTTAATTATGTATGTATTTAAAAATATCTAAGTATGTATATCAGTCTCTGGCAGCCATAGTACAAGCTTTGCTTAGTTTGGGGTCAGGCGACCGTGTGTGGAAGTGTCCCGAATTATTTATATATCAACAAAGCTAAACTCTTATTTTTTTCTGTTAAAACCGTTAAGAACCGAATGATAAGAACCGAATTATTTCGGTTCTTTGTTTTAAAAAGAAATAGAAACTTGAGGCAGTTTTAAGTATTAGGTCCTTACGTATGAAATTGGCGTTTTGTACGGGAGGAATAAAAAGTCGATTTTTTTTTGTAAAATATATTTAATTAATCAAAGTATGCACTGTTGTTATCTATGCACTTTTGCCATCTTATGGGTAGTTCATTGATCCCTTTACTATAAAAACCATGGGGGCGAGAATCAATAAACTCTTTGAAGGCGGTTTGGACTGCTGCATCGGAGTGGAATTTTTTTCCTTGTAAGAAGTTGTCCAAATTCCGGAAGAAATGGTAATCTGTTGGAGCAAGGTCCGGGGAGTACGGTGAATGTTGCAGACATTCCAATTGTAGCTCAGCTAACTTAGTGGTTGTTTGTTGTTCAGTGTGTGGTCTTGCGTTGTCGTGAAGCAGCAGTGGCCTAGAGCGATTGACCAATCTCGGTTGTTTAACAGCTAGTTCTTCCTTCATGGTTTGCAGTTGCTGACAATAGATATCTGCCGTAATCGCTTGGCCAGATTTAAGAAAGCTGTAGTGAACGACACCGGCGCTAGTCCACCAAACACTTACAAGTAACTTTTTCTGAGTCAATTTTCGTTTAGGGCAGGTTTTGGCTGGGTCTCCAGGGTTCAGCCATTGCGATGAGCGCTTTCGATTATCGTACAATATCCACTTTTCATCACAAGTAATGATTCGATTTAAAATCCCTTCATTATTGTGTCGGTTGAGCAAAGTAACACAGCAGGCGACCCGTGTTTGCAAGTTCGATTCACTTAATTCATGAGGTACCCATAGTTCGAGTTTTTTTACTTTTCCTATTTGCTTCAAGTGGATTAATACAGTTTTGTCACTTACCCCGAAGCCTGCTGCTATCTCTGAAGTGCTTTGTGATGGATCCGCTTCCACAATAGCCTTTAATTCTTCGTTTTTCACTTTGATCTCCGGCCGTCCACGGGGTTGGTTCTTAAGGTCGAAATTTCCAAAACGAAAACGTTGAAACGTACCGTGCTGTCTTTAGCGACACCAGCGCCGTACACATAATTAATTCTTCGAGCTGTTTCTGCAGCACTGGTGCCACGGTAGAACTCGTACTCGTAAATATACCGATATTTCATGTTTTCCCACAGACCTAAGATTTTTTTTGCTTCGCAAAAGACCAACGAAGCGTGGGACAGAGAAGTCTCCATCGAAATGTAAACTCCACAAGAGAGAAAGAGGTCGCCTACAAATAAAATGTTAGTCAATAATTCTTTTGTCATTAATGACAGCGCGCCACCTGGGAGCACGCGAAAATTCCTATGATTTATATTTTTACTAAAATAATTATAAATAGACTCAAAACAGAGCAATTGTAACTAAATGCAGTTATGTCATCTTGTGAGTAAAGCAATTGTGATGTGAATCCAATATGTAACCCACAAAATTTGTCGTTTCATGGGTAAATATGAACATTCCATTGTGATGTTTTTGTCTAAATTTTGTCTAAAACATAACATAAATTGGTTCCAAAAACCGATTTACCAGCGGTATGTTGTTGTCGCTTCTTCGTAACATCTATATTTCTTAGATGAAAGCAGAATTGGTGATGAAATTCAGCATTAAAATATTAGTTAGTTTACGCTCGATTTTCACTAGAGATGGATAAAAAGATGACGTCATTATTATCGATAGTTTTTATCAAAGTTCATTAGGTAGGCGATGGGTGCAATACATAAACAAAGCATACATTTTTGAATCAATGCCATCAAAAGTAAATTGACATTCTTCCGAGTTTGTACTGAATGATGAGGCGTAAAACATTTTTGTATTAAATATAAGTATGTACCTTCAATTTCTGATCATCATTTTTAATTCAATTTACACATTTTGGGTGTCTTACATCCAAGTCTAATTTAATTATATTTAATTTAATTAAATTATATTTATGTAAATTATAAATAAATGTACAAAACCAATGAGATAAGTATCATTACTTATCCTAATCCGTATACGAGTAAAATTGGTCAAGGGTCACAATTCGAAGCGAATTACTAGGATAGTATTATTTTGATCTTATTATTTACTTTTCTTATGTTAATTTAGATACATGGTGACACTGATATCTAACTCTTTCGCCTAGCTTGACACCCGTTTAGTGATTAATATTCATTTTAGCTCAGCAGCGGTGTTACTTGGAACAAAAAACAACTCAATTGGTATGCGAAAGATTATATTTATCGACAAGCACCCGGAGGACCATTTTTGGTCAATCGATAAATTAATAAGTACTTTTCACGACACTAATTTACTCACGCATGCGCAAATGTTTTTTTGTATCACCATCGAACTGTCACTGTCGATCTTTTACATCCTAGATCTGTGTGTTTTCCATTGCGCGGTAATAAGCGACTCCAGAGAAAAAATAATGAGGAAAATAACAAATGAATGACTGTATTCCAAAGAAAAAAAAACCAGCTAAATGAATTTATTAATTTGAATTTCGAATTCTTAACCAAAGAGGAGATATTTCAGATCAAATTGATCAGTACGACAAAACGCTAATTTCATACGTAAGGACCTAATACTTAGATATATTAATGGAATACTTTACAATGTTTCTTTGTAGGATAAGCTATTTTACTGAAGTACAGTTTGAATAGACATGTCCAACTTGACAGTGTCATGTTTGAATAAGGTTTTACACTATTCAAGTAGGTAGTATATCTATACTTCACATTTGTTCCGCCACAATGTAACTGAAAATCGTGAAATAAAGAATATTTTCCCACAAAATACAGTTTACACGTTTAATAACGGTGTAACGGTGTGCTTAAAGGAACAAAGCGTAACCTTACGAGTACAATGGGGGCGCGAGGTGTCGATTAACTGTGAAGGGAGAACGGATTGCAGACAAGGAATCTGACCCTTTCCCCCTTGAAGGCTATAGAGAACTAAAATAAATGGTTTGGAATAAGTATAGGTTCTAGTCTGTGTTGTTCAAACAGTTCTGTGCTAATAGTAGGTATGAAATACGGTTCCTTGTATCCTATGAGTACTTATGTGTCTAGAGAGAGTTCCGTACTGTTAAGGAACGAAAAGTGACAGGTCACAGGTTATACTAGTGTGCGTGACAGGTACGTGTATAAACTAGGGTTGCGTCATACATTTTATTTATTTGTAACCTAACAGTTGGCTGTTATTTTTTTAGTCCGTGAAATGTTTTCAGTCCATCTGAACATTTCATTTCTCAAAGGTATTGTGGGGATAAGGATGGATGTGTCACGTTAAAACGGCTGAACGGTACTAGTTAAAATTTGGCATTAAAGATAGATTTTAGCCTGAATTAGCACATTGACACTTTCACCACGGGATCACCTAGTTTGGGAATAAGTATAACTTAAAGTATGGTGGTAGGTACTTGGCGGGCAGTTGAGCTGAATATGCTACACATTATGCAATCTCATGTTTAGACTACCTACTTAATTGCAAAAGATCAAAAGAACAAATTCAATTAAGACGTCACAAACAGTAATTTACTGTTAGAGAAAAAATAACCTTAAGTACTTACATATAGAAATATTTTACATACAGATAAAGAAAAATTTTTTGTCAGATGAGATTCTACTATTTAATTCTTTTCAAATAACTTACCCGAGATAAAAGAGTACGGGCAACCTACCTGTCGAGCTGGTCAAATGATTGAACTAAAATTGTGCACAGAAAACTAGCAAGTTGGTTCACAAAGTGCGATGGTGGCTCTCCTATTCAACTTTATACATAAGTCGGTTGCTCTACATTGTGATTAAACAAAACAAACAATGGAGTGAGCTTACAATGAGGTGTGAGGTGTGAGGCGAACGATTAGCTGCCGCGATCGGCTACAGGGAGTTGGGGTCCCACTCCACTGTAGGTATCACCCAAGCGCACCCACTCCTAATGAGACAAAAAAAAACATGTATAATGAGCAACAAAGCATATCAATGGCAGGATAACTCAAAAACAAACATAGGTATATCATATTTCCCTTTAGCAATACTGTTGCATAGACTCGGAATTGACAGTGTTTTGTTTTTTTCTTGCTTGCTTGTTTTTGTGAAGCTATAGCAACCTAGTTGGGAGAGGACCCGCCTCTCAAGCCAGAGGGAGCGGGTTCGAACCCAGCCGACGGCACGCAATTTGTTAATTGTATGAGCATATGTGCGTATTGTATGTCATCTGGTATATAATTGGAGCCCGGTGTATGGCCACAGGCTCGCCCCCTGTCACATTTGGGACTGAATATCGTCCGGCGAAGTGTGGGTGTTGTATTACACTTCTGCCAGCCCCCTCGGGGGTAAGCCGTGATGATATGTTATGTTTTTTCTTAACTTTTAAACTTTCTACTCGATCAAAAAGACAAAACACTGTACAACTAAACTTGTAAAAATTTTAAACCTCGTTGATGCAAATAAAATTATTTGATTTGATTTGAGCTGTTCCGAAGCAAAACAACGTTTAATTCTCACGAGGCTTTAAAACTTAAAAGGTCGTCTTTGGCAACACGACCTTCATGATGCAAAGCTGTCAGGCGATTACTGTGGCAAGTTAAATAGGTGCACGGCGTTTGTGGTGCCAGATGTAATAGGTACATAAATTATATTGCTTGGTACATATTATCTTAGAACTTATAGAATTACGGAAAAAAGCATGGACAAAAACATGGGCCAGTGGATAAAACCTTCTGCAGAAGGTAAGCAAATTAAGCTCAAATGCAAGTTTATATTTATCAAGTCACAGTCTAGGTTAGAAATGGCGAACCAATGGCACGCGTGCGTAAATGGCACGCTACTGGTTGAAATTATTTGCATTTTATTTGTAACGGTAAGCATGACGGCACGTCTAAGGCCTCATCAGACATGTTGATCTATTAAGATTCGCCATCCCTGCCCCCCTAGCATGCGAGCGCGACATAACTCTTCTCGTCACTTTTTGTCGTGTGAGAACGTGACAAGGCTATGTATAAATATACGTCTGTCTCAATAGAAAGAGTCGAACCGTTGTCGCGTTGCGCATGCTTGGTACTAAGTACAGATGCTGGAAAAAGGCCACACAGATACCTATCACAGCATGTCACAGTCAGGGCCAGATTTAGAGGTGTGGGGGCCCCAGAGCAACAAAGGAGTGGAGGCCCCAAATTATTCTCCGAAAATAATTATGAAAATCAATAATTAGTAAATATAAGATGAACTTTCTGTTCATTTTATTCGGACGTTCACATCTTATGATTTGATAGGGAAAAAAATTGGTTGCCTGTAAAGTCGGTATACGGGCGAAAGTTTTACGTGACAACGACAGGGACGCGTGCCTTTCACTTTTTATGTCTGTCTCTCTCGCTCTTAGGCGGGCTAACCATGCCCGAGTGGAAGGGACGCGTGCCTCTCACTCGCTCTCATTGTGAGCGCATAACGTGAGCGGAGCGTAACGCAGTTTCTTGAAGTGTCACCCGGCAAACCAATTTATAAGACGTTGTCACGTCAAAAAATGAAGAAACAAAAAAACTAAAAAATTAGTTGTTGGTTTAATTATGTTCTTTTTTCTTAATGATCTCTATTGTGGGGCCCCTCTTTTGTGGAGGCCCAAGTGTACCTGTGAGGCACGGCGCGGTGCGGCGAGCCGGGCGGCGAGGAGGCGGGCGAGAGCGCGGGCGTGGCGGGCGCGGAGGCGGCGCGGCGGCGCGTGTACTCCGTGCCGCCCACCGCCACCGCCGACCCGCCGCCCGCCGCGTCCGTCACGCGCGTGAAGCTGAGCCCTGACGCTGACCGCGACGGTCTGCTGGGAGCTGCAACGAACGGTTCCAAAAGTATAACATTGAAAACCGTGGTCTTCTCATTTTTAAGCCCCGACGCAAAAGCGACGGTGTTATAAGTTAGAAGTGTCTGTATGTGTCACACACATACACACACAGTCTCACACACACTGTCTATGGCATCGTAGCTCCTGAACGGATAAACCGATTTTGTTTTTTTTTTTCGTTTGAAAGGTGAATTGGTTGGGAGTGTTCTTAGCTACGAGTATGTTTGATGAAATCCGGTGTTGACTAAAATCGATATCGGGATTTTTTTTTAATTTTTGTGAATGTTTTGGTTTTGTTCATATAGACTTCTGGACTGGAGTTCGGTGTCTGGCTACAGGCTCGCCCTTTGTCGCATTTGAAACTGAATATCGACCAGCGAAGTGTGAGTGTTGTAACACACCTCTGCTAGCTCCTTCGGGGGCAAGACCTGACGGTATGTTATGATATGTTCGTTATCTGTACTTCGCTTTGTACTCATCATGTAGTATCTATGCAACGTGCTAGTTTTGGGTGTAATAATACTTCAGGGTGTTGTTCTCCCATCAAAGTGAATAACTTTTAGAACATAAGTTTTTAAATTCGAATAAAAAAACTACAAAATAACCGAGCCTCCATACAAAATAACTAGTCACGTGATCAATTTTGTATGAAGACTTATTTTTTTTCCTCGAATTTTGCAAGCCTATGTTCTAAAAGTTGTTCACTTTAATGAGTATTATTAATTATTATTCCCTCAAGTAAGTACACCCAAAACCAGCAAGCCGTATACCAGTGAAAATAATACATAAGTACACGTATGATTGACATACACATTTAGACTCTCACCTCCGGTATAACTATAGAGGCCGGCCGGCGAAGATCGCGGCCGGTACGCGGACGCGGTGGACGTCGTAGAGAGAGTAGACGGCGACCGCTTCATGCCTCCCGTTTCAACTGTCGCTGAAGCGTTTGAAGGCTTTCGAGGTCGAGCCTGCCGCTTGGACCCAGTTCTGCACACACCTGGCAAGCGATGTAGTATTGAGAACGTTATAGTGACGTTTTACAGTGCAACGTGGACTTAAATTATTTGTAGAGCGGTGTGGTGGCTGGTGGCGAGTAGGTGACTAGTGCCGTGCTGTAAGCGTGGCGTAAGAATAGACCTATAAGACCCACACACACACACACACAAACACACGCAAATCATAACAATACATAATGATAACACAAATTGTGACATTATATTTTATCATCTCTGATTTTAGATATATTCTCAGTAGGTATATTCTCAGAAATATATTCTCAGTACAAAGAGAGGTAGAGGTAGTTGTATACATACGTACTTAGAAATAAGAAATTATAATTTATTGACAATTCCTATAGTTACACATCATAGTTGAATATTTTTAACAAAATACAAAACAAAACGTTACGAAAAACGTTAGTTTACCTTATGGGTTTACCTGCAATCTCACCTACCATAATACCTACTATCAACGTGTGAATCCTTTAGCTAGTATCACATTGAAAACAAATCCAGATATGGACAATCTGACCTACTGCTGAAGTTCAGCTTCACTACTTTGCTAACATAAGATGCTGGTGATCTACGTAGGTTAGCTACGTACGTTAGTGCCAGGGTTGTATTGGTGGTTGGTGCAATATGAGCGAATGCTACATTTCAGGAAAAGCCGAGAAACGATGTGTGCAAACAAGAATAAGGAGAGTCGTTAATCATCTCAGTTGCTAACTTTCCTTCCTCGTCCTGTCGCCCGCTGCGACGTACGCAAGCTGAATAATTAAGTTGTATCATATTACTAGGCGTCACTTGGTAACAAAATATTACTCTGCTTATTCTATTTCTATGTTGTTTTATGAAGATACGCTAAAAATGCAAATAAGGCACCAATATTTTCGGGAAGCAGACTTACTTTTGACAAGAGAATTTGTCAAGAGAAGAAGGGAAACTGACAACCAATAAAGGGAATAATGTCTAGGTCTCGAAGATTTAATTTAGGTATTACCTAACAAAAGAAAGTGTAAAACGGTTACAAATGAAATTAGGTAGGTAGGCAGAGGCACGTAGGCTTACTTTACTTGAAAAGGTCGTCTAGCATAAGAATTTGAAGGTAACTACGTCTTTTTTTTTAAATTGGCAAGTAAAAGAACTCACCGGTGGGGCACTGCCTGCCCATAGAACACTTCCCTTCGCAGATGGTCCTCTGGTTGAGCATGGTCTGGTAGGAGTCCAGCATCATTCGGCACTCGGCCAGGTCGCGGTCTGTTAGTGCCAGTGAAGGGTACCGCTCTTTGAGACGTCTTCTTTCCTGTACATTCATAATCATCATTCAAAGTCAAAGTCAAAATGTTTTTATTCAATTTAGGTATCAAAGATACACTTATGAACGTCAAAGTTTTTTTAAATAGACTCGACCGCCTTGTTCGGATAAAGAGCCTCTACTCAGAAGAACAGGCAAGAAACTGCCTCGGTGGCTCAGTTGGTAGTGGACCTGCCTTCTGAGCTTGGGGGCGTGGGTTCGATTCCCACCTAGGGCAAACATTTATGTGATGAACGTTTGTGTTTGTTCTATGTCTGGGTGTTAATATCTATTTAAGTATGTATTTAAAAATATCTAAGTATGTATATCAGTCTCTGGCAGCCATAGTACAAGCTTTGCTTAGTTTGGGATCAGGCGACGACCGTGTGTGGAAGTGTCCCGAATTAGTAGTAGTAATTAGTAAACAGAGAAGTATTTTTTATTAAAGCATAAATAAATCACAATCTCACAAATTTTAGCTTACAACTAGGTAATATTTATAAATACTAGTGGCTACTTGGCGGAAGTGGAAGGCTCCAGACATCTTTGTCTTTTAAATAATTCTTAACCTTAAAACACCCTCTCTATCTCTTTATCAATTATCATTACAGCCATTTTACGTCCCACTGCAAGGACTTCGACTTACCCTCATCAAAAGCGATCGAGTCGTTGTCCACTACAATAGAAAAATGATGGAATAGATGTTATTGAAGTTGCTCTATCAAAAATATGCTGGCACAGCTTTGACATTTAAAACTGTGATTGGTTTCTATCATCACTTTCTACGCCGAAAATAAATTTATAAGTACCTAAATCAAGTCTAGAGCCAAATTTACCTTACATACCTACATTTTATTTAACAAAGATAGGTAATTTTTTCAAAGACGTTGTAATAGGAAAATGAAAATGTTTAACTTTCTTTGATTAAATATCTTATGTTTATTTGATACTGGCCATGTTCTGAATTTCGTTTTGTTATTATAAAATACCCCTACTATATTCCACCTACGAGATATTTAATAGAAAGGCGAATTCTATGACCTCTACGGCTTACTACGCTTCAAAATGAACAATCTACAAAGGCTGCAGTTATTGTTGATTGTTCAAAAGAAAATTAAGTAGATACATTCAATGTAAGCATGTAAAGGAACCCTTTACGGTGTTTAAAGGCTTTGTTTAAAACACAAGAAGGATTCGCGCGGAAAATAAAGAGATAAACTCTGAATAATGTTATACACGCGCGAGGTATTAATGCCCCATTTCCTTTCCACGTATACGACAAGTAACATTATTAAACGAAAAAAAAACCCGGCTTCAAAATATTGTACCATATGTCACTTCCACTATCAAGACGATTCAAATGACAGCTCACATGTCGAAATACATCAAGCTGTTGAGGCTGTAGGGCGTGCCAAAGAAACCTCATACATACATACCCACATACATACAAACATAAACACAATCGAAAAACATAACCCTCCTTCTTGCGCAGAAATGAAAGTCGTCTAGAGAATCCAAATAGCATTACGGAAGTTTGTTTTTCAAGATGTTTTTGAAAAATGAATTTCTCTGACTATAAATGAGTAAGTACGCCTGCCGGAAAAACTTTTTGTGCTTCGAAATTTTCGGAAATTGCTCGCGACGTTTTTCTAATCGTTTTGATTTTTCCCGAAATAAAATTACTCGCTTAAGCCTTGAATATTCGCCAAATGCGTCTATTCAACTCGTAATAGTGAAGAAGCTACGGACCCTACCGATATGAAAAAAATACCACCAATAAGATCATTCTGTTACCTATTAATTAGTCTAATTAAAATATTATATTACTTACTAGATTGCGAGTAAAAAAATATTAAATGAACGTTGTTTTCGTTCTCATGGCGTGCAATACCGTGCTTACGGAGATTACGTTACTATATATTTTTACACCTTCGGATAGGAAATTAAAAATATGATTGATCGTTCTTTTACCATATTTTTAGAGCTAAAATTGAGTTAGTTTAGTAATATTTTGTGTTATTTTGAAGTATTTCGTCAGATCACGTGACCACTGACACCCGCGAGCTCCTTTGCGGGGGACGGGCCAGTCGGCGCCAGCGCCTCACGAAGGAAGGACGTACTCGCCTTGCCGAAAAATATTTTCGCATTTTTTTTCTATTTGTACGTAAATCATCAATTAAACAGTGCTTAATTATCCAGAGCCAATCAAAAAAAGTAGTTTTTCAAGACATTTGATAAGTTTTTAGTGACTTTACTACTAGTGAAAATATTTGGACAATAATTGATCGCGTTGTGAGTAGAGGGTACAGAAGGTTGATCCGATGAAAATGGGAGATGTCACCAAGGCAGCTATAATAGAAAACTACAGACGTGTCCTCCGACCTATGTTAACTCTCAGGGCTTCACCGTCCATTACACCTTATTGCGATGATTGTTGGATTTACCCGCCGACGCTGTGCGACCATGAACCTTATTTTGCTGTGATACGAGCCGCGGTCGCGCAGCGTCGTGCTGTACTACAATCATCACGCCACGGCACGGGCCCCATTGTACATGTTGCTCATGATAATTATCCAAGTGCAAGACTTGTCAGAACTGTGTTTTTTTTCTTGTTATGTACAAATGTACCTATATGTGTCATATTAGTACATTGCACAGGGTTATCGGTATAGGGTGTACTAAGCCAAACGGGGGTCATTGTACTCTTCATTATAAACAACGACTATTATACTTTTTAAACTTTTTTATTTGTAAATTAAATCGGGGAAAAAAGCATCTGCTTACATTTTGTCGACGATCGATGAGCTTTTTGTATGAAACAGCTGTTTTTTTTCTCGTGATTTCATTTGATTCAATTATTCACAAAAATTATACTAAGGTCAATATACCTAAGCCATTTCAAATTGAAGCTGTGGCATACTTGCTGATGCCCCAACACCTAGTTAATAACATAGAAATGGGGAGTATTCTATAGTTAATAATAATAAATAATCCTTCTTGAACAATCGGGTAAAAATAAAATAATGATAATTATTATGTGTACTTACGATGTCAATATCGGAAAGCGGTCGTTGCGTGCGAACGGTGTAAATGACTAATACTAATTTTTGTTTTTGGTATACCACATTTCCTAAACTAACCTACCTAAACTAGAAACAATCATATTTTTATGTTATAGCTGACCAACCACGGTCCGCAATACATTATTATTTTTAGCAGTGTAGTGAGCATATTTTTCTAACTTATCCTGGTTTGTTAACCGACTTCAAAAATTAGGACGCACTCAATTATTACATTGTATAAATTTTACTAAATGTTTGTTGCAGCATAACTTCGTCATTTATTTTTTATTTGAAAGAATATGCTTACTAACACTCTGATCAGTCACTTTGAATAAAGTATTTTTTTGTAAAAAATAGTATTTAATACAAAAATTCAAGCATTTGCATTCAGAAAGTAGTGTTCCGAGTTATGGCCATTGAATTCGAAAGAAAAGTTATTACATTTTCTTACAACAATAACCGAGCGAGAGATCGTTAGCGAGCGAAGCGTCTATGCTTCAGATTCGACGAAAATGCTTTCGTATTTCCGAATTCCGTCTGGATTTCTGTCCGGATCTTTGCCCAGACCTGTCTTAATCTACAGGTCGCATTTCTTAACCTATTCTCTTGAAACTTTGTGAGTAAGTCCGATATTTAAAAAGAATTTTCTTGTCTAGGCGGTTATTGGAAATTTTTCAATATGGCAGAGATGTGATTTAAAAAAGGATATATCTGCATAATTGGAAAATTTCCAAAAAACTTTTTGATCCGAGTCAAAACAAAAATTTATATAATTGTCAAACCTGCTCATAAAATTTCACGAGAATCGGTTGAGGAGTGTGACCTGTAGAGGAGGACAAATACAAATACAAATAATTTATTTAAGTATAAAATACATGTGACAATTTCAAATCGGAAAGACATCGGTCACGAGATCTCCAGCTCACAGAGTCACTATTGTATGTATTGTTATTTATTTATATTTATTAAATACAACAATTTCTTTGGTAACTGATACCAACCTGCATCTAGTCTTAATAGTTATTTTAATCTAGTCTCTATTGCATGAAGACTAGAATAGTAATATATTTTAAACTGGGATTATAAATTGGTAATTGTTTTATATTTTATGGTATCATGGAAAGAGACAAACGAGACGCTTTGAGTAATATGAATATTGTGTAATTAATATCCTTAAATTGCTCTATTTCATTTTTTCAGAAACAGAGATCAACGAAATTATCAAAGTTTAAACACAAGCGTTCAGCCAACAAAAAATGCGAGTACTGAACTAAGGTGAGTTAAAAGACATTTAACATCTTATATTATTAGGGTGACAAGCATAGTGCATAGTCAGAGCTATGCCAAGTGGAAATGCTATTGCTAAAGTTATCGTATGTCCGGCGTCCAACGTCTGATTGCACGGATGTCCGATTGTTTTCCTCTACAGATCGCATTTCTCAACCGATATTTGTGAAATTTTGTAAATTTAGGTTTTATTTAAAATAGCGGAGATATGTAATTTGTGAGACGTTGCTCATAGAGCCACTACTTATAATCAGAGTGGCGCTGAACTGCTATGGGCATGCGTGACATTCACTTAGCGAGCGCGAAGCGCGAGTGAAGAACTTCCGTTTCAGTACTAAAAACTTATCCTATATTTTTATCTACAGATGCCTAGTTCAAAATCATCCGAAGGTTATCAGAGCATCCGAGGAACAGGGACTTTTTCACCTTCGAATAAACTGGTAATCATTTTTTTTTGTGTACACAATGTACATAAATAAATTATTGATACGAGCGTTGGGACTTAGTATGGTTGCAAATTAATTATTATTTAATATTGTTTTTAGGAACAACAATATCAGTCTTCAATGCCGAATCTCATCGTCGAAGAAGAAGCAGAACAAGAACAGAAAGACAAAAGTTATTGGCGTATTATAACATTAGCTTCTTCTTCGTAAAATTTAAGGAAATATCAAGACACAATGGATTTGGTTGCGCCAAACAATCGATAGACTTGATTGGAGAAAAGCAAACAGGTCTTGCTTCTAAATTTACCTTTTTGTGAATAAAGAGTAACAATAGTAAATTATGTACCGAGGGCACAAAGCAGTGCCTTACGTCGCGGGCGGCTTATTGTACCTTGAGCGTAACGAGGGAATCTAGAGTTAACTCCCGAGCGCAGCAAGGGAAGATGAGTCCTGAGGCCAGCGAGGGGTTCAAGCCGCCCAAGACAAAAACTCTGCTTTATCCTAGAAGCGAATCCTCTTCTAAAAATACTGTCTAATATTATACTCTCTCATAACTAATAAAAAGGTACTAGTAAGGTACAGTCTTTTATTTTAAATTTCGTGCAGCTCGTGGAGCACGTGCTCGTATTTTTTTCTTGGTAGCTAGTTCAATTTTCAAATAAACTCTTCTTACAGTGCTTATTTTGAGTTTTCATTCAATGTTAATCTCTTTGCTTGGAAACTCCCAACTGCAAGCTTCGCTCGAATTTATGTTTCATCTATAAAACCAACATTTGATTTTCATGTGTTAGATTAAGGATGTGTTAATCTGAGCGATTACTGCCTTCAAAGCATTTGATTTATTGATATTTTTTGATTTTCGGTTTATTTTGATTATTTTTTTGGTGTTTGCTAAAATCTAAGCACTATACATGTATTTCAGCTACAAAAGGTTTTTCAATATCCAATCTAAGACCCCTTTAGTCCAGCTAGAGAGGATTTTTTTACTATATTAACTACTAGCTGTTGCTCACGATTTCGTACGCGTAGATAAAAAAAAGCTCGTTCCGTTAGTTTCTTGTATTTGTCATTCACAGGTCCCACTTCGAACCTGCACCCTTCTCTCTACCATCATCATATTGCCAGACCATGGTACGGGCAACAGTTATCTAGTTGGCATTGGCAATTGTCTTTATACTGGGTTTGGCTGGCACTGTCCGATTAAAACGTCACGCTCAGACAGGTGTCTATGGCAAGGGTAGCGGGTAGGTAAGCCGTTAACTCGGCCTCCAAGCTAAATCTAATAGGTAGCCAAGTCTAATATGGAGTAGATAGTTACAATTTGTGTAGTAAGTAGGTTATTATACTTGTTGGTAATAGGTAGAAGTACTAGGAGTTACTCGTACTATGCCAAATATTTCAGTCTGAATGTTTAGTAGGAATTACCTACTACTCGGAACCAGCCAAGCCAAGTAGGTAGTATATAGATACTATGTATATGTAGTAATTAGGTAGATACTTGTAAGTAGTATCCTTCTTCTTCTACCTATAAGACTTGGCTGGCACCGACTTCAAATAGATGGGTAGCGCTTATAATAATTATATTAATTAATATTAGTGCTTATTTGTGGTTTGGAAGTCGCTTTAATTTTGTTACAATGATCACTTAAAACATCTTCTAACTTGACTTTTATTGAAAATCAGTTTACTAAAAAAATTAAGTAAACAAAATTAAGTCAAAGTGTAGTTTTTTATATCGTAAATTATGACACTTTTGTGCTAAGATCATTACACTCGAGGCGGTATTATAGCGCGAGCCGTATGCGAGCCCACTAATGGAGCCAATAGTGTAATTATTAACGCACACGCGTTTCATATGACGTTTTTCATCACACATGCGAGGGGAAAAAACACAGACTTGCATTAGTCAATACATTTTTCTGAAAATGTATGCGCATTTTGCTGCTTTTCCACCTATCAAAATTTTCCTAGGCAAAATCTTCAAGTAGGAACATTTCAGCAAAATCAGGCAAGAAACTATCGAGAAAATAATGAGGTTGTAAGTTCTGGGTCCACTATATTTTCAACAATTTTAGTCATTTTTATACTACCTACAAATTATATAAAACAGATTAGTACTATCAACTCGTAGAATACATTTTTAAAGCGGGCCGTCGATTGAACAGCTCTGCTAGTCCTAGTCAATATGTTTTTTGTTATGAGATTTTTGAAATGTTGTAAGCATTGGTTTAAGATAGGTTGAGTGATTTATCCCTGGTACCGGAGTTCTTAGAATGCCCATCAGGAGCCCTATTCTTGCTAAAAATATTTTCTGATCAATGTCTCTCTCGTTTTAAAAGTCATAGTGAGAGTGACCAAGAAACATCTCACGCGTCAAGAATAGCCCTCCAGAGCTATTCTTACGATAATAAGCATTATTCCCCCTATTCCTACGCACGAGATATGTTTTGGTCAATGTCTCTCTCGTTTGAAAAATCATAAAAGTGAGAGGGACCAAGATCCGATGAACCAAGATATCTCACACTTCAGAGAGACCGTGGTCTACGATTGTTTTTTTTAGATTTTACACGCACGACCAAAGGGAATCAAAACCTTTATGCGGGATATTTGTGAGTACATACTTAATCTACCTATACTTATAAACAAACTACCGCGCTCATGCTGCTTATAAGGCTCAACTTTAAAACGCCGTTGGCTTCAAATAATTTAGTAAAAAAACATTACAATAAAGCATAACATCACAGAGGGCTTTCATTTTTAGGCAAAAATATTTTTTTCACGGTGTTTCGTCTGAATTTGTTTGTCTTTGAGAAATGCTAGCTCAATGTTCAAAAGCTTCGAGCGTTGATCACTAGAGGCGCTAAAACCAGCTGAGCGCCGAATGCCAAATGTCATTGGCGCATCTTAACCCCTTAAATATTTCACAGCTCTACGAATTATACGTTTTTGTGGGAAGTTTAAGTACCTACCAACCTTTTATATTAATGAAGTAGAAATTTTATCAAAATTAATTTTACTTATTACTTTGAGATGAGATAATTCTTCGATACGACGATCCGCTCGACGTAGGTATTAATTTAGCTTGCTTAATATGATTTTGACAAATTTTATTTTAGAATTGACATTGCTATATGACTACGCAAAAATCCTACTAATATTATAAAAGCGAAACTTTGTAAGAATGGATGGATGGATGGATGTTTGTTATTCTTTCACGCCAGAACGGCTAAACAGATCTGGATGAAATTTGGCACAGAGATAGATTATAGTCTAGAATAGCACATAGGATACTTTTTAACCGCAGGTGAAACCGCGGGGTGCAGCTAGTAATAAATAAATAAGAATAGCAGGTAGGTAATGTTTTAGGATGTTTATTAGAACGTGAGTTTGTAAGTGTACCTTCGTGTCAATTTCTATACAACGTGTTGTTTTGCATTTCCACGAAATTTGTAGAAGTAGTTATAATCCACAAGCAGAGGCCTTCGGGCGGCCTAGAAAATCTGATATCAGTGCACTCGGCCTGTACAAACTTTTTTGCTTGCTTACAATCAAAGCACGAATAAACTATGGGGCAACCTTGAAATCGAAAAAAAGTAGCTGTTGTATATAATTTTTCGACAATCATCGAATTTGTTGTATGGAACAGCTGTTTTTTATCTCGATTTCAAGGTTGCCCCATTGTTCATTCGTGCTCTGCTAGTGGAGTATAACTACCTCTACAAATTCCGCGGAAACGCAAAACAACACGTTGTATATGTAAAACCCTTACCTTCTAAATGGCTTGACCGATTTTAAAATACGAGGTATTGTTAGGTACTTTTTTATATTCGTAGTTTTATAGGATACGTTATGCAGTTGTATTTTTTAACTTCTTTTATTAATTTAGGGTCAACTGGGGCAAATACGTCTGTGGGCAATTGCGTCTTTCGAGAATTACTGACAAACCCTTCACAAATTAGGCAATTACCGCCATGTTGTACAGATGATTGCAACTAAAGATAAAAAAAAGTTTGGGGCATCTATTTTGTGAAGGGTTTGTCAGTAATTCTCGAAAGACGCAATTGTCCCAGAGACGCATTTGCCCTAATTGACCTTACATCAAACAGACAAAAATCTTCCTAGGTTTTCAGTGCAGTGCAGGTATTCGGAGATTTGAGATGTTCATGAACATCTCAAACAACAACGGCAACAAGGCGTGAGAGTGACCAAGATAAAATCTCATCTCATCTCACGCGCAGGAATAGCCCCCCAGCAGCAGGACCGCTAGTGTTACATATGTACATGTGCATAGGCGGTGGTTACCGTTTACCATCACGCGGGCCTTCTGCTTATTTGCCACTCTTCTTATAAAAATAAGACAAGCAAATAAGTAAGTTCGGGAAATTGACACACACGGTCGCCTGACCCCAAACTAAGCAAAGCTTGTACTGTGGCTGCCAGAAACTGATATCGATACATATATTTTAAATGCAAACTTAAATAGATATCAACAACCAGACATAGAACAAATACAAATGTTCATCACATGATTGTTTGCCTTAGGTGGGAATCGAAACCACGCCCCCATGCTCAGAAGGCAGGTTTAGTAACAACTTAGCCAGTCAAGGTTCTCTATAACGGTGTTATACCTCAACAAGCGGCAAGCACAGGCGATGGCAGCCTAGTTGGGAGAAGGCCCGCCTCTCAAGCCAGAGGGAGCGGGTTCGAACCAAGCCGGCGGCACGCACCAATTTGTTCATTGTGTGAACATATGTGCGTACCGTATGTCATCTGCTACATGACTCGAGCCCGGTGTATGGCGACAGGCTCGCCCCTGTCACATTTGGGACTGAAAATCGTCCAGCGAAGCGAGGAGGCTGGCAGAGGTGTTGTATTACACCTCTGCCAGCCTCCTCGGAGGAAAGGCGTGACGATATGTTACCTCAACAAGCTTGTAGGTCTCGAACTCTTGCAACTGCCTCTGGAAGCCTAGGTTAGGGTTGGCCACGGCGCGGCCCGCGCGTACCACTTTCAGCGCCTCGCGCCACATCAGAGGTGTCACCGACATTATGTACGCTACTGCCACCGTCACGCTCCGGGACATCCCTGCTAAGCTGCGAACAAAAAATACTTTATAATAAAATAATAATACTAGCTGCGCCCCGCGGTTTCACCCGCGGTTCCACAGGAACCGTATTTTTTTTTTAAATGTAAGAATTGAGAATCTCCTCCGTTTTGGAAGTCGGTTAAAAAGTATTCGCAAGACGTGGTCTATTGTTTGATGGTCTTAGACAATAAATAGTTTATGTTATCATACTAATACTATAAAAGTGAGAGTTTGAATGGATGGGTGTATGGATGTTTGTTACTCATTTACGTCAGAACGGCTTGACGGATCTGGATGAAATTTGGCACAGAGATAGTTTATATTCTGGAATGGCATATACAGTGGTTTTTAACTGTACGTAACACCGCAGGGTGTAGCTACTTTTCTTACCTATACTACCTATTCCTATACCTATGTGTGTATGTAGATACATGCACTTATACATATCGACGATCGAGAGCCTTTCCTCCGAGGGGGTTGGCAGAGATGCAATACAACACCCACACTTCGCCGAACGATATTCAGTCCTAAATGTGACAGGGGGAGAGCCTATCGCCATATACCGGGCTCCAGTCATGTGGCAGATGACATATAAGTAGATACGAGTATCCTATCTATCTTATCTCAACTAAAGAACCACAAAAAATATAGGTATTTTTACTTAACCTATTGAAAAATATTATTACAACAGAATCTCGTATAAAAGTACTTACACCATTAGGTTAAGTAAGTAACTCTTTTCTTTATTGAGAGACGTCTCACGAAAGAGTGCAATTTAAAAACTTTGGAAGTAAATCTACCTCTGTGCTTTTCATCAGATTTATTAGGGAGCAGCCTTGTTCTGCCGGAACTCGATTAAGAAAGGCCGGATATCGTTACATAAATAAACTAGCCTGGACAAACTCGATTACTTCGAACCATTCTGAAGGTTCGTTCTTAACGTTATTGGAGACGTCGTTCGTAATTCCAAGAGCTTAAGCTACCATTATCGGGGCTCTTAAAGATTTAAGTACTTCTAGCTCTTATTGACCGACGAAGAGGGCTCAGAGCCTATCGGTACAAATCGGCGTTGTTTGTATTGGTTATTAGGTGTATTGGTCCACGAGCATTTGTAAATATCTAGACTAGCTGTGCCCTACGGTGTTACGCGGTTAAAAATTATACTACTTATAAGCTTTATAGACCCGAAGACGGGTTGAGCAGTAGCGCACTTGTAGCGCCTCACTCTATCGTACTACCGTCTTTGTACTTCTTCACTCTAGTGAACTTCAAGGCTAGAGTGAATAAGTACCTTATAGGTGAATAAGTACCTGAGGTGAGTTGGTGGTCAAACGCCGACCTATTCTACATTTAAAAAAAAATAGACTATGATCTATTTCTGTGGCAAATTTTTGCCAGATTCATTCAGCCGTTCTGGCGTTACTGAGTGACAAACATCCATCTATTCAAACTTTCTCCTTCATAATATTAGTGTGCTGAAATCTATATACATTAACCTCCTTAAGTCCTTAGCAATAAACGTTGGATAGCTTAGGAATAGATACACAGTTTTTTGTCTTTTTCGATCAAGTTCAAAAATTAAAAAAGAAAGAAAAAGACAAAACGAAGAGCTTTATACCTATTCCGAGGCAGTGCAGGCAAACAAGCAATCCCATAGAATTTATTTAACCGATTTCCAAAAATGCTTGTTGTTATGCTGTACGTGTTTTTGTTTGTTGCACGATTATTAACAAATCAGCCAAGTTGTTGCGAAATCTTAATTTGCTTCAAATTTCAGTTAATGTATTAATCATTCAATCAATAATTTATTTATTTGACATAAAAACAAATTTTACAACAAATAGTATGTATAGTAGATTATACTTAGGTTTGTATAATATAAATATAATAAAATACATTTAAACTATGTGCCACCAACGACGAGAATGCCACCAATCGCTTAGGTTGCGCACTGTATGGTACAAGCGATAAGGAAGAGTGGGGCGCGTTTTTTTGGATGGCGTGGACTGTGTCCTCAATACATGTACAAAATGTTCAACACGGAAGTGGCAATGCTTAAATCTTATTTTTTTAAGAAATATACTTTTTATTGAAATGGCTACAAGGGTCAAAATTGCATGTTTTAGTAAAATCTCCGAAGTGAAGATGTCAGTTGTTAGCACTGAGTACTCTCTATGGCACATGTTGTTAGTTAGAAGGTATTAGAACTTCGCTGTCGTCAAATTACTCATGCAACCATTCGCTTATTCCAAATGATTAGTTTCACCGCAACGCGACAGACAGACAATGAGTTTGGAGATTGTGTGAATAGTATATGTACCTAAGTACTAGGGACGGTGCTCTGTCCTATGTAACTACATACTTTCTGAATATAAACGCGAAAATTTGTAAGAATGGATAGATGGATGGATGTTTGTTACTCTTTCACGCCAGAACGGCTGAACAGATCTAGATGAAATTTGGCACAGAGATAGATTGTAGTCTAGAATAGCACATAGGATACTTCTTAAACGCGGGTACGCTTAACAGTCGTATAGTAGGTAGGTTTACCTACAAACTAAGTTACTTGACACTGGCAAATGCATATGACGTGCGACGCCAAATTCCCCTGAATGGGGGAGTAAGAAAAACAAACCTACGAACTATAGAGGTTTTAGTTTTAGTATCTAAAACCTCTGTAGTTTGTAGGTTTTTTCTTCTTCTATTGTTTTGTTCTATTTGCTTAAAAAAGTTCTTATAACTTTTCGTAGAGCCTTTTTTCTTGCTACGCTGCTCATTTGCCTGAGTCAATCAATTACAAGGTTCTAGTTCATAAGATTGCCTTAACATTATAACCTCAATAAGATAAGATATGAAAAACTCAATCAGTACAATTACAAAAAATTTTTTTTTTAATGTTAACTTAATTTAAAAATAGCAAGAGCTTTACAGACTACAGTTAACTCTTATACGTAAAGTAAACTGAACTGTACGTGACCAAGTATAGCGACGACTTTTGATTGGCACTTGACCGAGTGAGGTAAAGGAGGCTTTATCTTTGACACCAATCTAAAGAATAGCCCTTTTCGCGCTATAAAGAAAAGTCAATTCCATTGTAAAACCTATTTTTAGGTATGACCTAATTTCAAGCTCGTCTTTCTAAGGACTTAGTCAGTGGCGGACCCAGGATTTTGGGTAGAGGGGAGCCTAACTTACGTGAAAGTAAACTTTATCAAGAGGTAAGATTATGGTTTAGGCTTGACTTAGCTGAAGGTAACCTTTTTAATGACAAAAAAACACAAAAACAGAAATTTCTGATTAATTTAGAGTAAAAGAAGTTCGTATAGGCCGAGTGGCTAGCCCTGATGTCAGAGTTTCTAGGCCACCGGAAGAGCTCTCACATGGCTTGATAATTGTGGTTATGGAACAAACAACCGGGGCGTGTCATCCGACCCACGATAGCGCTCAGTTATAAATGCCATCCGCAGTTACGCATCCTTGGACTGACCGTGTCGTCCGAGTATAAAATTAGATACTTTGGGGTGGGGGGGAGGTCCTGAGCCCCTTAGCCTCCCTGGATCCGCTACTGGACTAAGTTAAGACCTTGCCTACTAACGCAGAGACTTATCCAAGCGTAAAACCGCCGTAGTTAATAGGGTGAAACTCTGTAGCTGAGAGGCTGAAAGTTCCAAGATTCAACTGAAATTAAACGGTTTTTAATTGCCTGCGAT
This sequence comes from Peribatodes rhomboidaria, assembly GCA_911728515.1. Classification (NCBI taxonomy): domain Eukaryota; kingdom Metazoa; phylum Arthropoda; class Insecta; order Lepidoptera; family Geometridae; genus Peribatodes; species Peribatodes rhomboidaria. Next base: position 10,846,038 of record OU452179.1, on the reverse strand, counting down.
AAAGGGACTGAGTTTATTCTGAGCAACGAAAATTAATTGGGTGTGTGGAAGTACCTACAATACTTACATCATTTATTTAGGTACTAAATACTATTTTAACAATTGATTTATCACGGTAGCAGTTTAACCGGTAGGCTTAGACTAGCAGCATAAAATGTTGTACGTAAAATGAGTGTAAATGTTGTTGTAGGAAGTTTATATTAGGAACTAGCTGCGCCCTGCGGTTTCACCCGCGGTTAAAAAGTATCCTATGTGCTATTCTAGACTACAATCTATCTCTGTGCCAAATTTCATCCAGATCTGTTCAGCCGTTCTGGCGTGAAAGAGTAACAAACATCCATCCATCCAATTTTACAAATTTTAGCGTTTATAATATTACTAGCTTCGCCCCGCGGTTTAACCCGCGGTTAAAAAGTATCCTATGTGCTATTCTAGGCTATAATCTATATCTGTGCTAAATTTAATCCAGATCTGTTGAGCCGTTCTTGCGTGAAAGAGTAACAAACATCCATCCATCCATCCATCCATCCATCCATCCATCCATTCTTACAAACTTTCGCGTTTATAATATTAGTAGGCTGATGCGTGGTTGAAGGTAGAGCAGCACCGCAAACAAAATCAAGCTAGTCCTAATCCTTATCCTAACTAATATTATAAATGCGAAAGTGAGTTTGTTTGTTTGCTACGCTGTCAAGCTTAAACTACTCAACTGACTATCATGAAATTTTGCATTAGTACACGTTGTCGGGAGTGTAGAAAAGGAGAAGGGTACCTCTCAGTAGGATACATTTCGCAAAAAATTAAGGTGATACCGCGGGACGTAGCTAGTTTAGGGTTCCGTACTTCAAAAGGAAAAAACGGAACCCTTTTAGGATCACTTTTTTGTCCGTCTGTCTGTCTGTCAAGACCCTTTTTATCAGGAACGCGTGGAGGTATCAAGCTGAAATTAATTTCAAATACTCAGTTATACTGTCCCTTGAAAGCCGTGAAAAAACAAACTTCAAAGCCAACGCAATCAAAAGAAACATCCGATTATGCTGCCAATTTTCGACACACGCAAGGGAATCAAAACCTACAGGATACTTCCCCAGAACTCAGAATCTCAAAATTTGGTATGAAACAATGTCTTTTAGCACAGATATAGGAACATTTACTATAAACACAAATTTTAGTTACACCAAATAAAATCAAAATATTTTTAAAAATTTTAAACTTATTACCCCTTTTCTTGTTAACATGTTTATACGGAACCCTCGGTGCGCGAATCCGACTCGCACTAGGCCCGTTTTTTATTTTTCTCTTAACAAACAATATAGCTGAAATTTATTAAAATCTAATTCTAATGTAATTTGATACTTGATACATTTCGTTGTTCCTTTTGATTGGAGAATCGTCCCCAGCGACAAATGTCGTTAATCCCAGATCGATACGACGCTTCTCGGAAAGTTCCTACCCCTAATTGCTTTTTGAGTACAGCGTCAGGTAATAAAAAATGTGTTTAGTCATCAACAGAGAAAAAATTGGCTTTACGTGCTTGTAACCTGAATTCTTCGACGAATCACAATAAAGTAATTATCCAAGAAAAAATCCAAGTAATTATAGGTATCGGTACGATTAGACAGCTAAAATTACCATTTATATTTTTTTTACTATTTCTGAAGGTTTTCAATGGAATAAAATAGGAAACAGTATCAGCACAATGTGGGTGTTTTGGAAGCAGATACAGGGTTACCTATAGGGTTACATGTACATATTGTGCACTAATCCAAAAGGGGGTCATTGAACTCATAAATATGAACCACTTTTGTTAAGGGTCCAACCCAATATTCGCAAAAAAAAATTGCAGTTCCATTCAAAAAGTACACTGATCTTCGACAAAACGTATGGAACAGCTGTTTTTTTAAGGTTGGCCCAATATTAAAATTTGTTCATAATGACAAGTACAATGAAACCCTTCTACCCGTTTGGGAAGTGAAACCTATTATTTTATGGCTTTGTGCACTCTTTCCTGATAACCCTGTATACTGGTTCTTTCTTAATTCTTATTCGCAGCATTGCTTAATATCAGGCAGGATGTCGGCAAATGCAAGCCCCTATCCTGCCAAACAGAATGAAGATATATCGTCTTCCATCACAACTAACTGCGGGTAGAGATCGTATAAGCTAAAACTGTGGGCTCTCCATTGCATTATGTATTAGTATAGCAGCGGTCGGCAACCTTTTGGCAGGCAAGGGCCGCACAGTGCCAAAATAAGCAAGCGACGACGGGCCGCACTTGTTCAAAAATTTTACTATAGGTTTCTATTGTCCATATTTTATCATAGGTATCTATTTATATATGTAGGTACGAGTATTATCTGATCTCTAAAATCAATGTTTTTCTCAAATGTTTTATGTCAAAGACAGATAAACATTGATTAAATTAAAGATTAAATAAACATTGAAAAGCCTTGCTTAGTTTGGAGCCAGACGACCGTGTGAGCGAAATGTCCCGATTTTTTATTATTTACAAAACACTCGCAGGCCACAAGTGGCCCGCGGGCCGCGGGTTGCCGACCGCTGTAGTAAAGAACAGAACTATGCATAGCCTTTCAGTGGACGGCGCGCCATTTTAGTTCACCTGTTTTCTAACAGAATTTTAACAAACTTACTTCTGTAACCCATTTCAATAACAAACATTCACGTCCACATTCACAACCTTCATAATATTATCCTGCTCGCATTGAACTTGTTTGTTGGCTCAGATATTGGATGTGATTCCACTGAAAGCTTTTGTTTGAGGGTCAACAGAAAATAATGATTGATGGACGGAACGGCGATCCCCTTTCATGTATGACCAAATAAATGGGTGTGGAGCTGTGGACTGGACTAATGCCACAAAGTGGACGGGCGCCCTAATAGCAATTACTGCTTAAGTTACTGCTAGCTACTAACTTTCTGATGGCAAACACTGATTCTACTTTCTCGAACAGCTATAAAGGGATAAAACCTTGGGCTGTAATTAGCCGTAAACGCGTAGTTTTGAGCACACGTAAATCTAAACAACTGTTTCTATATTATATGAGGTCCTAGTAAAAACAAAAAAAGAATGTGATTGACATTACCATGTTAAATAATAACATAACATATCGTCACGCCTTTCCCCCGAGGGGGCTGGCAGAAGTGTAATACGACACCCACACTTCGCCGGACGATATTCAGTCCCAAATGTGACAGGGGTGAGCCTGTCGCCAAACACTGGGCTCCAATCATGTAGCAGAGGACATACAATACGCACATATGTTCACACAATGAACAAATTGGTGCGTGCCGTCGGCTGGGTTTGAACCCGCTTCCTCTGGCTTGAGAGGCGGGCCTTCTTCAACTAGGCTATCATCACTTCTCGTGTCAAATAATATGCATATCCAACTAGCGACCAACCTGCGACTTCATTCGCATTCGAAAAAAAAAATTGGTTGTCTGTAAAGTCGGTTTACTGACGATAGTTGAACGTGACAACGTGCTCACTCAAGTAGGAGAGAGACGGATGTCGAACGCTGCCGAACGCAAAGGCCGATTGTGCTTCTTAGTCGCTCGTTCCGCGCTCTCGCTTGCACTTCAAGCCTTACATGGAACGTCTCAGAGCGAGGTAACGCCGCATTTTTTCGTGCGTACAGCCGGCTCTATCGAATTATAAGACGTTGTCACGTCAAAAAAAAATCACATCAAGGTTTTACTTTAAGAAATGCGACCTGTGGGGGAAGACAGAGATCCGGACAGAATCCAGACTTACGAAATCATTTTTGTCGAAGCTGAAGCATAGACTCTTCGTTTGCTAACGCGCGCTCGGTCGACGAGTATGGATGACATTTTAGAAAAAAAAAATTGTCAGGAACTAGCATGGTAATAAAGAGTCCCGCGACGCTCTAAAATTTCCATACAAACGCGCTTATCAAATTTCATGAAAACCATTTGTCAGATTATGATGTAATTTAGCATGTACAATTAAATTAACAATATCTCCGCCCCTACGATCTTGGTTTTTTTAAAAAACGTTCTCAAGCTAAAATAGAGCTATGAAAAATATCTGCCTTTGGTCACTTTTGATTGATTTATTCAATAAATAGACAAAGCAAACCAAGAATCCCGTTACATAGAGAGGTTGTCTACGTCATTGGCTTTTAAATGAATCCATAATACAAGGGATATTCTTAGTTTTTAAGAATGATTAGAGAAGTGCAAAAGTCATTAAGGGCCGATTTTTCAATGGTCAGATAAACAAACAAATAGTGTTTATTGAACTGATAGCTAATTATTCTGTTTTTCAATGGTCAGGTATCATTTACTAGACGAATAACTCATCTATCTAAGGTATAACTTTATTTGTCGGTGGAACGGCCAGATAGCAGTTTATTCTATGGAATAAATTGTTGAGACTGTCTAAATGATGGTCTTAAGGGTTGTCACTGTAAAAAAAGATTGATATTTCCAACACACAGAAACTAAATTAATTTTAATAAAAAAAAAAAAAACTACCATGAACAAACTACATGAGATAGACTACCATAGCCAAACCAGCCGACGACTTTTTTACAGTGTCGTTTAGACTAAAACTGACAAGACAGTGACATAAGCGAAAATTGAAAATTCGAAGTCCTTTTCTAACGCGTGGATATTTTATAGTTTTGTTTCAACTGTCTGAAGTTAGCTTTTGTACACACTGAATAAATGGTCAGATAGTTATTCCCAATTTAAAATTGTATTGAAAAACCGAACACCGTATAGGAGTCGAATAAACAGATTAATAAAGTTATTGGCTCGGTAGTTATTAGGCGGATAAAGTAAGGATTGAAAAATCGGCTCTAAAAAAAATTAAATTGCACTTTGTCACTCTCTATGTAACTTTAAAGTCTCGTCAGTATCTTTACTTGCTCTCTTCGCTCGTCATCTTCTTCTAGACGAAATGGCTATGGAAAACCTTAAGCCAATGCGAAGTTAGTCTAAAGTGGTCGCCGGACTCTTAAACGATTAATTTAATGTTCTTTAAGCCACTATTGACTCTATACATATATGCCTGATGTTAAGCTATAGGCGCTCTATGAATATGGAAAATGCTCAAAAAATTAAATCTGTTCGTATTTAATGTTGAATAAAATTAGGTACAGAAAAACTTTTGCTCTGGCACAGCTGTTGGTAGAAATGATAGCAAAACTAAAAACCGCACACACACATTGACTTTAAAGTTTATTTTACGTACAATTACAGTGGTTTTGTGCGGAATGAAATAAATTCTCAGCTTAAATGGCTCCTTGCGCAACTAGGTAGATACTACTTAGGTACCGTGGAGAAAGCAAAAGTTTTTTTTTACAATGAAAAGCTATTCCAGTAAAATAATATTCTAACTTTAGTTGAAGAAAAGTTAGTTGGCAAATCCTTTCCAATTATAAAATCGAAAATAACTCTGTCTGTCTGTCTGTCTGTTTGTAGGCTTTTCACGGCTAAACGGTTGAACGTATCTTAATGAAATTTGATAAATAGTTGCAGTATGTCACAAGGAAGGTTTTGGATAATTTTCTCTGAATAAATAAATCTTTATGTCATGAAACTCTGTAAATAAATAAAAAATAACGTGCCGCTTACCAAATGCGTCAGACAACATCACAGAATAGTACGTAGTTGGTACTAAAATAACAACTGACAACTAATATTAAAACTTCGCTCAAAACCAGCCAGTATTATTTTTTTTAAAATGTTGGACTCTGATCTCTATGGTAAAGGATTTATTAGCTACAGTAAATCACGAGGAGGGTTTAAGGATACTATTTTCTGAATAAATGCGAACGAAGTTACGGGCAACAGCTAGTATTATATATTTTGCTAAAGTAAATTAATTAGTCTTGGTTTAGATTTTCTTGTATTATTGTTTTTGTCAAAAAGGAATGGCAGCCTAGTTGGGAGAAGGTCTGCCTCTCAAGCTAGAGGGAGCGAGTTCGAACCCAGCCGACGGCACGCACCAATTTGTTCATTTTATGAGCAAATGTGCGCATTGTATGTCATCTGCTACATGACTGGAGCCCGGTGTATGGCGACAGGCGCGCCCCCTGTCACATTTGGGACTGAATATCGTCCGGCGAAGTGTGGGTGTTGTATTACATCTCTGCCAGCCCCCTCGGGGGAAAGGCGTGAAGATATGTTTATTGTTTTTTTCATTAGAAGGACTAGATTTGACAGCATTGGTGGCTCAGTTGGCAATGAACCTGCCTCATTAGCTTGGACGAGACTTCGATATCCACCTAGGGTAAACATATAAAAAAAAAATATATAAATAAATACATATATAAAATATATATTTACCTATGCATGTATGACAGTCTCTGGCATCTATAGTACCTATTTATTAGCTATGCTTTGTTTGAGGTCAGGCGTCTGTGTGTGAAAAATGTATTGTTAATTTTTTTCATTTAAAGTCTTATTTGAATTTCTGTCAGAGTTACAGCTCTAGCGAGCGAGAATGGAGGCCCGGTAGGTAATAAAGCAACACGCAACTGCTCCATCGCCTTAACACAATAATAGGCCAACGACCGGAAAAACTTATTTTACGTGCTGCAAATTGTGTTGTTACTATTTCGCTCTTACCTACTTTTGTAAGTTGATAATGATCTGGATTGTAAATATAATGTACACACAATTACACCTAGTTCTTCTACGAATGCACATAAAGGTAAATTTTATTTTTTGAAGAGTTATGCCTCAGAGTCATGCTTCTTCTTTTGGGTAGCGGCTCTTTCTTTTTCCGAACAAACTTTTTTTTGCTCGCCCATTTAGGGGAATTTGGCATCGCACGTCGCCGCGTCGTGTGCATTTACCAGTGTAAATATAGTTTTTTTTTTTATAAATGATGGAGTGATGATGAAACCCCTTCCTTTCCCCATTCAGTAAAGTGATGGATACTTTACTAAAACTTGAAGTGGAGTTTTGTAGAGAACACGAAAAGTCACGTTTTGCAATGTTTGTATCATTTGCCCACACTCGTGCACGTTGGAAACCGATAAAGGTTATAATCCACCATTATTACATTTTAACACTCTTAGAATCACAAGATTTAGAAAATAATACAAAATTACGAACATTTTTTCGGTTCCCGCCAAAAAACTCCCCGAACAAGGTTGTAGAGTCTTTTTTATAATTTTGACGTTCATAAGTGTATTTTCGGTACCCAATTGAATAAAGACATTTGATTTGTTTTTTTTTTTGATTAGGTAAGTATACAAGGGCTTTGGGGTTACGCCAAATATGACAACAAAATAAACATAACCTTGTATGTTGAAACATGATAGATTTATGACCTCTTTTTTTTCACACCAGAAATTACAAAAACAAAAAATAATATCTTTTAGCACTATAGCGTACCTAACAACTGGCAGCCTTATTACTAAGAGCGATCTCTTCCAGGCAGTCTTATTAGGATGGAGAGGATATAATATACTTACTTACGTCTATTGATTATAAGATGAGGTACAATGTTAGAATCACGGACCAAACTTTAAAAAAAAAATTAGAGACAAATAAAATAGAATGATAATATACCTAGTTATATTAACATGCACGGTCGTTGAAAATGTTAGGTCAGCTCACTTCAAATTAGTTTTTTTTGTTGGTCGGTCAACAAACAGCGTGTCGTATTACGACAGCTAATTAGGACGTAGCTCAGGGTTAGGGTCCAATTAGGGAAGTACCTACATTAGAGAACACAGGACCGACGAACTTAATGGATGTTTTTAACTGCCGACGCAAAAACGCAAACTTATAACACGCGGTGTTATAAGTTTGACGTGTCTCTCTCTCTCTCTCTCTCTGTGTGTGTGGGTGCTTGTGTGTGTGTCTGTCTGTGGCATTTTTTTTAAAAGGTCAATTTGTAGGGACTGGAGTGTTCTTACCCTGTCGAAGCGCGCGCGCTGGCGGAAGACACGTCAAACTTTAAAACACACCGTCATTTTTTGCGTCGGGGGTTAAAAAGTAGATGAACATTTCATTTCTGAAACAGCTCAGCAATGATTCCACATAATTTCGGATGCTAATGGCGACTACCGGCGACGACGCAATCATTGGTGATCGATGCATTAAGCGGTCGGCGACAGACGAGAATAATCGCTTTATGTGTCATAATCGCCTTGTGACCTAGTTATAGCAATGGAAGGCTAGTAGAATACACCTAGCTGCCACTTATATTTATATATAGTTTATTAGATAGTTTATTTATTTATATCAATTTCACAAACCGTACAGTTTATAAAAACCAAAATATTTTGAGTTAAGCTACGTACTGTTAGGACAGCTCTTCGAAAAGTTTATAGTTCTGTGGGTTTTTGAAATGAAAAGGCAGTGGTTCAGTCCTATAATGTCGGTTCCACAACTTTACACGGTTAAAACACTTTTACACAGATTTACATAACTTGAATTAAAACTGATAGTACCCTAGTTTGAGGTCTCGACTAGCCTGGGTTAGATTCCCGGCTTTTGACTTAGCTCCGGCGATGGATAAGAGGTGACTGAGGGGCTTGAAGGAAAAATGGTAATTACATATCACCTTCAAAGACAATAGCTGATTACCCAGCTTAATCTGGAATAATAACGGGTTTGAGAAAAGAAAGTGGTCGAAGCATCGAGGAATTTTTATGGGAAATGGAAACGGCGGATGTAACCTGACTTTATGTGTCTGGTACAGGATCGAAATAAGGGAAAGAGGTCGAATCAAGGCGGAAAAATGGGGTGAAAATGCAGATGACATACAATACGCACATATGCTCACACAATGAACAAATTGGTACGTGCCGTCGCCGTCGCCGCGTCGGCTGGGTTCGAATCCGCTCCCTCTGGCTTGAGAGGCGGGCCTTCTCCCAACTAGGCTGCCATCGCTTTTTTTTTGACATTAGAGTAAAACAAGTCTACGTCAGACTGTTGAGCGAGTGAGTGCGTGATGTGTGGGTGCGTAGTTAAAATAATGTCTATGTTGAAACTACTTTTAAGCCTTGAATATTCGCCAAACGCGTCTATTCAACTCGTAATTGTGAAGAAGCTACGGACCCTACTGATATGAAAAAAATATTACCAATAAGATCATTCTGTTACCTATTAATTAGTCTGATTAAAATATTATATTACTTACTAGATTGCGAGTAAAAAAATATTAAATGAACGTTGTTTTCGTTCTCATGGCGTGCAATACCGTGCTTACGGAGATTACGTTACTATATATTTTTACACCTTCGGATAGGAAATTAAAAATATGATTGATCGTCCTTTTACCATATTTTTAGAGCTAAAATTGAGTTAGTTTAGTAATATTTTGTGTTATTTCGAAGTATTTCGTCAGATCACGTGACCACTGACACCCGCGAGCTCCTTTGCGGGGGACGGGCCAGTCGGCGCTAGCGCCTCACGAAGGAGGGACGTACTCGCCTTGCCGAAAAATATTTTCGCATTTTTTTTCTATTTGTACGTAAATCATCAATTAAACAGTGCTTAATTATCCAGAGACAATAAAAAAAAGTAGTTTTTCAAGACATTTGATAAGTTTTTAGTGACTTTACTACTAGTGAAATTATTTGGACAATAATTGATCGCGTTGTGAGTAGAGGGTACAGAAGGTTGATCCGATGAAAATGGGAGATGTCACCAAGGCAGCTAGACGTAAGAAAAAAATTGGACTCCAACTAGCTAAGTGGTAAGTACCTACCTACCTATTAATATTTAATTACCACATAAATATTTTTACCCGTTTGTTCTTATTGTGTAGACTGAAGTGACTAACCCTAGTGTCTGAGTTTTTAGTGGCATATGATTCGGTCTGACGTTTGTTTTCCTAATAAAAATAATAGAAAACGACAGACGTGTCCTCCGACCTATGTTAACTCTCAGGGCTTCACCGTCCATTACACCTTATTGCGATGATTGTTGGATTTACCCGCCGACGCTGTGCGACCATGAACCTTATTTTGCTGTGATACGAGCCGCGGTCGCGCAGCGTCGTGCTGTACTACAATCATCACGCCACGGCACGGGCCCCATTGTACATGTTGCTCATGATAATTATCCAAGTGCAAGACTTGTCAGAACTGTGTTTTTGTTTTGTTATGTACAAATGTACCTTTATGTGTCATATTTGTACATTGCACAGGGTTATCGGTATAGGGTGTACTAAGCCAAACGGGGGTCATTGTACTCTTCATTATAAACAACGATTACTTTTTAAACTTTTTTATTTGTAAATTAAATCGGGGAAAAAAGCATCTGCTTACATTTTGTCGACGATCGATGAGCTTTTTGTATGAAACAGCTGTTTTTTTTCTCGTGATTTCATTTGATTCAATTATTCACAAAAATTATACTAAGGTCAATATACCTAAGCCATTTCAAATTGAAGCTGTGGCATACTTGCTGATGCCCCAACACCTAGTTAATAACATAGAAATGGGGAGTATTCTATAGTTAATAATAATAAATAATCCTTCTTGAACAATCGGGTAAAAATATAATAATGATAATTATTATGTGTACTTACGATGTCAATATCGGAAAGCGGTCGTTGCGTGCGAACGGTGTAAATGACTAATACTAATTTTTGTTTTTGGTATAGCACATTTCCTAAACTAACCTACCTAAACTAGAAACAATCACATTTTTATGTTATAGCTGACCAACCACGGTCCGCAATACATTATTATTTTTAGCAGTGTATTGGGCATATTTTTCTAACTTATCCTGGTTTGTTACCCGACTTCAAAAATTAGGACGCACTCAATTACATTGTTTAAATTTTACTAAATGTTTGTTGCAGCATAACTTCGTTATTTACTCATTTATTTTTTATTTGAAAGAATATGCTTACTAACACTCTGATCAGTCACTTTGATCAAAATAAAGTATTTTTTAGTAAAAAATAGTATTTAATACAAAAAGTCAAGCATTTGCATTCAGAAAGTAGTGTTCCGAGTTATGGCCATTGAATTCGATAGAAAAGTTATTACATTTTCTTACAACAATAACCGAGCGAGAGATCGTTAGCGAGCGAAGCGTTTATGCTTCAGATTCGACGAAAATGCTTTCGTATGTCCGAATTCCGTCTGGATTTCTGTCCGGATCTCTGTCCAGACCTGTCTTAATCTACAGGTCGCATTTCTTAACCTATTCTCTTGAAACTTTGTGAGTAAGTCCGATATTTAAAAAGAATTTTCTTGTCTAGGCGGTTATTGGAAATTTTTCAAAATGGCAGAGATGTGATTTAAAAAAAGATATATCTCCGCATAATTGGAAAATTTCCAAAAAACCTTTTTGACGATATCACCAGCTCACAGATTCACTATCGTATGTATTGTTATTTATTTATATTTATTATATACAACGATTTCTTTGGTAACTGATACCAACCTGCATCTAGTCTTAATAGTTATTTTAATTTAGTCTATTGCATGAAGACTAGAATAATAATATATTTTAAACTGGGATTATAGATTGGTAATTGTTTTATATTTTATGGTATCATGGAAAGAGACAAACGAGACGCTTTGAGTAATATGAATATTGTGTAATTAATATCTTTAAATTGCTCTATTTCATTTTTTCAGAAACAGAGATCAACGAAATTATCAAAATTTAAACACAAGCGTTCAGCCAACAACAAATGCGAGTACTGAACTAAGGTGAGTTAAAAGACATTTAACATCTTATATTATTAGGGTGACAAGCATAGTGCATAGTCAGAGCTATGCCAAATGAAAATGCTATTGCTGAAGTTGTCGTATGTCCGGCGTCCAGCGTCTGATTGCACGGATGTCCGATTGTTTTCCTCTACAGATCGCATTTCTCAACCGATATTTGTGAAATTTTGTAAATTTAGGTTTTATTTAAAATAGCGGATATATGTAATTTGTGAGACGTTGCTCATAGAGCCACTACTTGTAATCAGAGTGGCGCTGAACTGCTATGGGCATGCGTGACGCCAGTACAACCATTCACTCAGCGAGCGCGAAGCGCGAGTGAAGAACTTCCGTTTCAGTTAATAAAAATAGTAAAAACTTATCCTATATTTTTATCTACAGATGCCTAGTTCAAAATCAGCCGAAGGGTATCAGAGCATCCGAGGAACAGGGACTTTTTCACCTTCGAATAAACTGGTAATCTTTTTTTATTTTTTTGTGTACACAATGTACATAAATAAATTATTGATATTGATGATAGCGTTCGGACTTGGTATGATTGCAAATTAATTATCATTTAATATTGTTTTTAGGAACAACAATATCAGTCTTCATTGCCGAATCTCATCGTCGAAGAAGAAGCAGAACAAGAACAGAAAGACAAAATTTATTGGCGTATTATAACATTAGCTTCTTCTTCGTAAAATTGAAGGAAATATCAAGACACAATAGATTTGGTTGCGACAAACAATCGATAGGAGACTTGATTGGAGAAAAGCAAACAGGTCTTGCTTCTAAATTCACCTTTTTGTGAATAAAGAGTAACAATAGTAGATTATGTACCGAGGGCACAAAGCAGTGCCTTACGTCGCGGGCGGCTTATTGTATCCTGAGCGTAACGAGGGAATCTAGAGTTAACTCCCGAATGCAGCAAGGGAAGATGAGTCCTGAGGGCAGCGAGGGGTTCAAGCCGCCCAAGACAAAAACACTGCTTTATCCTAGAAGCGAATTCTCTACTAAAAATTCTGTCTAATATTATACTCTCTCATAACTAATAAAAAGGTACTAGTAAGGTACAGTCTTTTATTTGAAATTTCGTGCAGCTCGTGGAGCACGTGCTCGTATTTTTTTCTTGGTAGCTAGTTCAATTTTCAAATTAACTCTTCTTACAGTGCTTATTCTGAGTTTTCATTCAATGTTAACCTCTTTGCTTGGAAACTCCCAACTACAAGCTTCGCTCGAATTTATGTTTCATCTATAAAAACAACATTTGAGTTTCATGTGTTAGATTAAGGATGTGTTAATCTGAGCGATTACTGCCTTCAAAGCATTTGATTTATTGATATTTTTTGAATCTCGGTTTATTTTGATTATTTTTTTGGTGTTTGCTAAAATCTAAGCACTATACATGTATTTCAGCTACAAAAGGTTTTTCAATATCCAATCTAAGACCCCTTTAGTCCAGCTATAGAGGATTTTTTTTCTATATTAACTACTAGCTGTTGCTCACGATTTCGTACGCGTAGATAAAATAAAGCTCGTTCCGTTAGTTTCTTGTATTTGTCATTCACTCGAGGAGGTATTATAGCGCGAGCCGTATGCGAGCCCACTAATGGAGCCAATAGTGTAATTATTAACGCACACGCGTTTCATGTGACGTTTTTCATCACACATGCGAGGGGAAAAAACACAGACTTGCATTAGTCAATACATTTTTCTGAAAATGTATGCGCATTTTGCTGCTTTTCCACCTATAAAAATTTTCCTAGGCAAAATAATAAAGCGAATACTTTGTTTAAATTATCATACCTAATTAATTGTCAATATTTTGATAAAAAAATAATGTTTATTTACTGTTATTACGTAGTTATGATACTTTAAATCAAGAATTTAAGAAAAGTAAAAAAAAACTCTTGTTGATTTATTTTAAAAAAAGTCTAGTTTAGTTACTAGTGCGATAATGGTAAAGTAACAGCACACGTGCTTAATAGCTCGGATTATGAGCTAAAACTGATGTAATAAAGTCCTTTTTACGAGCGAGAGTGATGAAAAAGATATTAAACACAAACGCGTTTTTAACTTCAAGTAGGAACATTTCAGCAAAATCAGGCAAGAAACTATCGAGAAAATAATGAGGTTGTAAGTTCTGGGTCCACTATATTTTCAACAATTTTAGTCATTTTTATACTACCTACTAATTATATAAAACAGATTAGTACTATCAACTCGTAGAATACATTTTTAAAGCGGGCCGTCGATTGAACAGCTCTGCTAGTCCTAGTCAATATTTTTTTTGTTATGAGATTTTTGAAATGTTGTAAGCATTGGTTTAAGATAGGTTGAGTGATTTATCCCTGGTACCGGAGTTCTTAGAATGCCCATCAGGAGCCCTATTCTTGCTAAAAATATTTTCTGATCAATGTCTCTCTCGTTTTAAAAGTCATAGTGAGAGTGACCAAGAAACATCTCACGCGTCAAGAATAGCCCTCCAGAGCTATTCTTACGATATTATATTATTCCCCCTATTCCTACGCACGAGATATGTTTTGGTCAATGTCTCTCTCGTTTGAAAAATCATAAAAGTGAGAGGGACCAAGATCCGATGAACCAAGATATCTCACACTTCAGAGAGTCCGTGGTCTACGATTGTTCTTTTAGATTTTACACGCACGACCAAAGGGAATCAAAACCTTTAGATGCGGGATATTTGTGAGTACATACTTAATCTACCTATACTTATAATAAAACTACCGCGCTCATGCTGCTTAAAAGGCTCAAGTCTTTAAAACGCCGTTGGCTTCAAATAATTTAGTCACAAAACATTACAATAAAGCATAACATCACAGAGGGCATTCATTTTTAGGCAAACATATTTTTTTCACGGTGTTTCGTCTGAATTTGTTTAGTCTTTGAGAAATGCTAGCTCAATGTTCAAAAGCTTCGAGCGTTGATCACTAGAGGCGCTAAAACCAGCTGAGCACCGAATGGCAAATGTCATTGGCGTATCTTAACCTCTTAATAAACAAAAACCGGCCAAATGCGAGTGAGACCCTCGGACCGAGGGTTCCGTACAAACCTGTAGGTATTCATGAGGGAAGGGGTAGTAAGTTTAAAATGATTAAAATATTTTTATTATAAGTACGATGTAATTAAAACTGTATGCTTGTCGCAATTTTTACTTTACCTGTGCTATAAGACGTTGCTTCGTACCAAATTTCAAGATTCTGAGTTCACGGAAAGTATAGGTTTTGATTCCCTTGCGAGTGTCGAAAATTTGCAGCATAAACGGCTCTATTTTTTGATTGCGTTGGCTTAGAAGTTTGGTTTTTCCACAGCTCCAAGGGACAGTAGACCTGAGTATTTGATATGAACTTCAGCTTGGTACCTCCACGTGTTCCTGAGAAAAAGGGCCTAGGCAGACAGACGGACAACTAATCAGAAATCAGAATTTATTGTTTAAACATACGAAGTGATCCTTTAAGGGTTCGCTTTTTTCCTTTTGAGGTACGGAGCCCTAAAAATGAAATTGTAAAAGGTGGCATACCGTGTGAGCACAAAGGAAAAATTGGGAATGAAGTGGGCATCATTTTACCTACATCCTGCTCCTTTTCGACTTCCGTTCCGCTTTCACCCTACTCCTAATGCTAACTAAATACTTAGTCCTAATTCTAACCCACTCTGTTTAAGTTTCATCAATGCCTACGTGCATTTAGACTACCTACACTGTGAAGGTGTGTAGTGTAGATCTCACATATACAAGTGTATATGTATATTTTTCACTTAATTTTAAGCCGGCTCCAATAGCCGAAGAAGCGAGTGAAGCGAATAGGAACAGCGTATCAGCAATGCTTCAGCTTCGACAAAAATGCTTTTGTATGTCTGGATTCTGTCGGAGCTATGTTTTTTTTTTTATACATATCTCCACCAAAATCCTTACCAATTACAAAATCGAAAGTAACTCTGTCTGTCTGTCTGTTTGTAGACTTTTCACGGCTTAGCGTCTGAATGTATCTAGATAAAATTTGATAAATAGTTGCAGTATGTCACAAGGAAGGTTTTTGGATGCTTTTTTCTGAATAATACATCTTTTTTGACATGACATTCTGTAAATTAATGAAAAAATAACGCGCCGCTTACCAAATACGTCAGAAAACATCACGGAATAGTACGTAGATACGTGATACTAAAATAACAACTGACAACTAAAATTAAAACTCTGCTCAAAACCAGCCAGATTTTTTTTTTAAGTTGGACTCTCTCTCTTTCGTTGGACGATCTCTTTGGTAACGGAATTTTTTGGTAACGAATTCATAATTAATTCATAATTAAATCAGTTACAATATATCACGAAGAGCGATTATGGATACTATTTTCTGAATAAACGCGAACGAAGTTGCGGGCAAAAGCTAGTAGCCTATAAAATAATCGAACCTGTCCACAAAATTTCACGAGAATCGGTTGAGAAATGCGTTGAGAAAACGACAGACGTCGGCTGCGAGGTCTCCAGCTCATAAAGCCACTAGTGATTAATAGTAGATTATGCATCGAGGGAGTTAAGCAGTGTCTTACGTCACGGGCGAGTTATTGAACCCTGAGCGTAACGTAAGCGGCACTCTAGAGTTAACTCCCGAGCGCAGCGAGGGATTTATAATATAATGCCCAAGCGAAGCGAGGGAGTTATGTACACTGAGAGAAAAACTAACAAAAATATAGTAATCTTTACTAAAATTTTAATAAATCCGAGGACAACAAATGCCCTGTGTTATTTACAAATCAATATTTGTAAATGTAATTAGTAGGTATTATCAATATCTGTCTTGTTTTATGTAGTAAGGCCCCAGTAGTTTCAATAGACTAGCTTTGTAATATCTAGTAAAGTCCTTAGTACTCTTTACTAAAATTTTACTAACCCCGAGAACAACAAATGTCCTGTAAAAAATACTAATCGATATTTAGTAAATGTTATTAGTAGGTATTATTAATACCTATTTTGTTAAATGCAGTAAAACCCCAGTAATTACTATAGATTAATTTTGTAATATCTAGTAAACCCCTAGTACTTTCAAAAACTTGGTTTCGTTATATCTAGTCAAGCTTTAGTGCTTTTAATAGATTAGTTTTGTAATATCTAGTAAATCCCTACTATTACCGAAAGTTTAGTTCTGTATTATCTAGTAAAACCCTAGTACTTTCGAAAACTTAGTTTGTTATATTTAGTAGAGCTTTAGTACTTTTACTAGATTCATTTTGTAATATCTACAAAGCTCTCATAGTTTATAAAACTTAGTTTTGTAATATCTATAGTCCGATTTGTTGTTGTGACTAATTATTAGGTCAGAATACTGGGTTATTAGGAAAGGGTGTACTAAACCGAATGGAATGATTTTCATGTACAGGGTGTATCTCTGATCGACGGACATGTTCTAGGATATCGATACGACCAACTTTTATTATGGGACCAAACGTATATTCATAATAACATAATACAAATACATTTTAGTCGACGATCATGAACTTTTCATGTGAAACAGCATTTTTTTCGCGATTTCAAGGTTGGCTACATCGTAAATGTTGTTCATAATGATGAGTACAATGACCTCCTTTCAGCTCAGTACACCCTTTCCTGGTAACCCTGCATATACATATATATAATACAAAAAAGGGATAAAGGCACTTAACGTTTATTTATTTATGATACATTTAAATTTCACTTTATTCATCTTTAAACTTATAGCTCACATAGTAAAAACCGAAGCTATAACAAAATACAGTAAGATCTATACAAGACACCAACGAGATGTCACATAAGTAACCAAATTAGGCATAACATTAATGCTATTAGAAAGTACAGAAAACTAACTACGAAATGTTGCAATGTATTCGCTGAGACCCCAGTTATTCAGTAGATCCTGAGTAAGATTGTCCATTTTTCACTAACACTCGTTAACTGTACCTACTTTAAAACACTTAACACACAGTTTGTTGGTACGCACTGAACTTCACTTTCCATGTTAACTCTACTGCAACCAATGACGAAATGGCTGCTGGATGGGCGGGATCGTATTCATAAAGCAAAACACGCGGGAACTTTACTGGGAAAACAAAACGTTTCGTTGATATTTTGCTGGAATTACAAATTAGAAATGACTAAATGTTTCTATTCTATTTTCTTCAACAAACGTGTCTTGAAATTACTAAAGCCTATATTAAGCCTATATTCTTCCATCTAATAAAAATGACAATCATGTTCTGAAAACGATTCTACAGTTATTAGATACAAAAACTTTTAGTTTTAGCTGTGGTTTTAGCTTGTCTAAATACCAGTACATTGTGCGTATGTGGCCAACGCGGTGGATTTTTGAACGCCATCTTGATTTTTATCGAGGAATCGTTTTGCTCAGTATCTCGGCCATTTTCTACTTTGCGTAACAAAAATAATGAGGACTTAATCCTAACTAATAAACTGTTTCTTGAACCAATCTCTAGTGTATTTTCGATCTGTGTTAGAGCGGAAATACACTAGAGATTGGTTCAAGAAACAGTTTTAAAGATGAACTTCCGCAAAGTAACACCTGATTCAATCAACTACCTAGCTATAAAAATAATTAATAATAATATTATAAATGCGAAAGTAAATTTGTTTGTTGGTAACGCTTTCACTCCCTAACTACTCAGCCAATTGTCATGAAATTTTGCATACACGTCGTATGAGTTACAGAGAAGGACATAGGGACTTTTTATCCCGAAAAATTTATGGGTTCCTGTAGGACCGCGGGAGAAACCGAGGGGCGCAGTTAGTTTGTTATAAATTCTCTACAACTTTAGTCTTAACATTTTTTATTGTGAGATCGTTACTGTTTGCATTAATAATTGAAAAAAATTACAAGCGCGTGTTGAAATTAATATCGCGTATTGCTTGGAATAGCAACATGGGAAAAACTAAATCTTTAAAAAATAAATACCAAAATATTTTTGTTGTACCAATTCAAGATATTTCTAATAATAACAAACGCGTATGAAAATTAAGAAGCGTGTTGCTTGGAATCACAAAAAAGGGTAAAAACTAAATCTTTTGTCATACCAATGATAAGTTTATCTGATAATCACAAACGCATATTGAAATTTAACAAAGCGTGTTGCTTGGAATTACAAAAAAGATATGAACTAATTTTTTTGTTGTACCAATTATTAGTTTTTGCTAATAATTACAAACGCGTTTTGAAATTATTAAAGCGTGTTGCTTGGAACTACAAAAAAGGTAAACACTCAGAAAGACTACTAACTTTTCTAAAAAATACTAAATGAGTTTTGTAAACTCTGCAAGTTTACAAAACTCTAACAATATTTACCATAAACTTGTAATAAACATTAAACTGTGTAATATCTGCATTTACTAAATTTGAATTCTAGGAATTACATTTAAAAATACAAAGCTGTTAGTAAAAAATAATAATAACTGCAAATACAGCAAAACTTTGTTAACTTGTACTAAAATTTAGTGTTTTCTCCAAATACAAAGCACTTTCTTAATTTTTGGTGTTGATTTTTTTCTCAGTGTAGAGTCCTGAGTGAAGCGAGGAGTTCAAGCTGCCCAAGACGAAGATACTGCTTTATCCCAGAGTTAAATACTCTTCTCTCTCTTTCACATCCTTCTGCGAGGCAGTAAAAAGGAACGGGAAAATATTTTATACTTACATCAAACACCGTTTTTTAGAGTTTTGGCTGGAAACCAAAAAGGTTACCTACCTATCTATTATTTTTTGAAACTTGTGATTTTTCGAGTGTTAAGGTGAATAATGTTGAATTTTTAACTTTATCGGTTCGTTAACGTACACGAGTGTATGCACATGGTAAAAACGTTGAGAAATGCGTCTTTTTGTGTTCCCTACAAAACTCCATTTGATGGGGGTGTGATTTATCGTTGCAATCACTTGGTTATCATTACAACTAAGAAATACATAATTTAATAGACACTGGCAATTGCACATGACGTGCGACGCCAGAAATGACGAGAAAAAAACACGTTTTTTTGTTTCAAAATTTCATGCATCGCGTTATTTTTTTTTTGGTGGCCAGTTTAATTTTCGAATAATTTGTCCCTCTGCTGAGCTTTTATTCAATTTTAACCTCTTTGCTCGAAAACTCCATTAGAAGTTTCATACAACTTTACGTTACGTCTACGTGATATGTAATTGTCGAACAGGTGGTGTGAAAAAAGCTTTTTGTCGCGGTCGTTCCTGCCAATAGTTTGGACCCGGCTTTAATAGAAAAAGTAAAAGATTTGCTGCACATAAAGATGCCCCTTAAAACTCTTTCCTGAAAGAAGTCCGGCAACAGGCATGCTCGCATATTTACGTACATCTTACCATATTATGCCTACAAGCGTCAAGGGCTTCAACTCGTAATGTGTGTTCAAAACTTCATACTTCACTGTAATGGCACACACTTCGACATGCATTAGAGAGAGCCACACTACGGCTGAACTTGGCTATCTACTCCTCAAGAATATGAAACTTCGCAGCCTCTTGCAATCCCTCAAGACTCTTAGATATTCAGGCTGTTATGCTTGTAATGGAATATTATACACCAAGAGAGTAATGTTCCTACATAAATGAATTGGGTTTCTAGGGCATTCTGATTACTAGGCAAGAAAAATGTACAAAAACAATATGAAATAGAACACATAACCTTAGTCTGAGCAGTGAGCATATAACAAAACGATTTGTTTAACAAGTATAAATTGAACATTTTTAAAACCTCCGACACTGATTTTCACCTAACATACTAAGCTAAGAATAATCCCGACTAATTCACCTTTCAAACAAACAAAACTAAAACAAAATCGGTTCATTCGTTCGGGAGCTACGATGCCGACAGACACAGACAGACAGACACACACACACACACACACACACACACACACACACACACACACACACACATTGCAAACTTAAATAGCACCCCGTTGTTTTTGGTCGGGGGTGGTACGCCAATTTTAATTTTGTTGTTATTTTTTTTATGTATGACTTTTTTTAGCTTTCATACCTTTCTAGGTACATCATCGTAGTTACTTACGTAATAATTTTTCAACGACTATTTTCATCACATTAGTTAGACAAACTTTGGAGATGGAGGGACGCGCGAAATCGCGAAAAATAACACCTGTCGTCAAACCTAACGCACCCAAATATGTCACGTAAAAGACCGCATTGCAGTAAAACGCTCCTATTTATTGGTCTGTCTGCTGAAAAACAAATATGATGATAGTACTTACTTTTACCAACCACAGTCATTATCTATACCCATAGTTGGCCAAATGAAACTAATAATTTTCAACGAGCAACAATCCCATTTTGTT
This sequence comes from Peribatodes rhomboidaria, assembly GCA_911728515.1. Taxonomy (NCBI): domain Eukaryota; kingdom Metazoa; phylum Arthropoda; class Insecta; order Lepidoptera; family Geometridae; genus Peribatodes; species Peribatodes rhomboidaria. The sequence goes on along the minus strand of OU452179.1, from coordinate 10,825,005 downwards.
CAGAATTTGCGATAGTGGCTCCCTCATTCAATTCTACAGTTATGTTTGTCATGCCAGCAGTATATTCTTCCCACTACACCGCGAGATCATTAGTCCGAACTATTAAAAAAAGTGTTAGTGAACCTATACAGGCTGTTACAAAAACCCTGTTGTATCCGCGAAATGTGTGTCCAGTATCGATTGGAGGATGCAATTATTCTATTTTAAATTAAAAATTAACTACAAAAAAAAATTAACACACATCGCGCTCCGCCCTTATAGAAGCGAGAACGCATTAATCACGTCAGTTTTATTTGTAAACTATTCGCGTCGTGCCTCTACTTTCTTAGAATAAAAGCCACCAACATACATACATATATTTGTTAACATTTCTGTAAAATGTCCTTCTCTTGTTGCGATCTGAAATCGGTCAAAACTCTTGCAATTTTTAACGTGCATTTTTTTTTGTATTTTAGCACAAATACTTATAAGTTTGTGTACCTACCCATCAATTATCCAACAGGGATTTTGTAACTCGCTGTAAAACCGTTATGGTATATTACGAGTATAGCTATTATGTATAGCTTGCCATTGGAAAATTGATCACACTAGGTATTTTATGTATGTTAGGTATGAGAGTTAATAAGTTGCTAGTAGGTACTTATGTATATGTCAGTTTGTTACTTTTTCACGCTCAACCAGATGAGCGGATTTGTATTACATTTACATCCAAAACGGAGATGCTCACTTATGCTTAGTCTAAATTCTGTGTTACTCTTGTAACATAACACAGGATTCTCTTTACCCGCGGATAACACCAGGGCACTCGGCTTACACTAAATTATAATATAGACAGAGTGTGCAGTCTGTAGGAATTACTCACCAATGTATGAGGACGTTCCCGTCTCTGAGTCTAGCGGCGTGAATGAAATCGTTGCATAAGCTGAAGTACTGCGTGAGGTTCTGCTCGGGAGAATCCGACGCCATGATGCAGAGGTAGTGTTTATCCTGAGAACAAAACCAAAATTGCAATTAGATATTCGTTAATCCTACTAATATTATTAACGCGAAAGTTTGTAAGAATGGATGGATGGATGGATGGATGTTTGTTACTCTTTCACGCCAGAACGGCTGAACAGTTCTGGATGAAATTTAGCAAGGATATAGAATATGGTCTAGAATAGCACATAGGATACTTTTTAACCGCGGGTGAAACCGCGGGGCGCAGCTAGTACTGAATATTTTTGTATGGTAGATGAGCTAGACGTTGACTATAAGTCAGGACGGCGTTGATTACGCGCCTGGCTTAGATTATGATACAGCTCTTTTGTTTTCTGTCATCACACGCATGCTAGGTATAGATATTAAGAGCACATAAGTATTCGACTAGCAGGCAGAAATTATGATATAAGGCCTCCCTATACCTAACCTAGAACTACACAAAACTAGCCCGGAATACCGCTGCGTAAAAATATTTAATAAACTACCAAACAGTGTAAAAACATCAATAAAGACAACTTATTTCAAAACACAATTAAAACAAAGCTTATTGTAAAGGCCTACTATAGTATACAAGATTTTATGCTAGATAAATGGTAAATAAATATAACACATACTATATTTAAATACAGATACATAATTTAAATAAATATAGTAATAGTATAGATTTATATAAACAAGAATGCGTTGTATTTTTCTAAATAATGTTATAAACTAGATAAGTGTTGAGTATGATAGATATAATACGGTGTATGATTTGATGTTATACTATTTGTAAGATAAATATACTTATACACCTATTTTGCCTTACAGGGTCTTTGTACTTGTAATTAGTCTAAGCACTATGCAGCACTGTATATTAGCAATAAATAAATAAATAATTTTAGCTGGTTCGGTCTCTTATTCAACCTTTAGTTGTAGTAAAAATCTTTTTCATTTCTCATACTCGGAAAGTAGTGTTGTTTTGATCTGATTATTGGGTGGAAAATGCTGCTTCCCTCCATAGAGAGGGAAAAACTCATACAAATGACTTCCCACCAAGGGCCGGAATGAACTTTAAAAATAGAACTACTGTGAGCTGTGAAGAGTTTTATGTACAAAAAAAACTAATTAAAAAAAATGCTGCGGCCATATGACTTTCTAAACAGCCAGTGTCAACTTAGCGCAAACTTCTTTGAGCGGAATAAGCCGCAATAATTACGCGGTTAGTTCCATATTTAAATTTAAAAAGTCGATAAAAATTGGCGGGATACTACGAGTATAATCTGTTAGGTATCTGTGACGGAATTCAAAAAAATAGGAAATAATCTTTAAATAGGTACTACTAATATTATTATAAATTATCAATAAATAGTTTAGATAAGCAACTGGTTGTATTTTCCTCATATTCGAAATGAAAAGTAGAGTGTTTAACACGGGTAAAAGAATCAATTCCTACTCGGACTAAAGTTGATTCTGTAGACCCTCGGTTAACAATCTACAATTCCAATACAATCTTAGAGACAATTCATTATTTATTCATTCTAAACAAATAGAGATGTCATATTCAATCTAACGGTAAATAAGGCAAGTCTGCCAGCATTTCGTCACGTTTTCATCACTGATACTTACCTACTATGGTAACAAATTTCTAAGTGGGTATAGGCACTCTCGTTACTAAGTGCTCAGAGGAAAATAATGATCACATTTCGATACGACATTCGTCCCTTTCCTGACGTAACCGACCTTTAGGAATCATTCAGTAGCCTTAAAAACATTTTGTATGGCATTAACTTTTTATTCACCCATTTGGGTTTACGCAACATTTTGCTTGGTTTGACGCAATCAACTTTTATCCTTACGACGCGACCCGAAGTAAACTGATGATTTTGCAAAATAAAAAGTAAACGGTGTGGCCTTTTTATAAAGTTATGCAAAAATGACAAATAAGTGATTAACTGTCGATCGCTAGTGCTTTAACTTAGCTGACTGTTAAGTCAGTGAAAGTCACACCTAATTAGTAAGTTTCGTCCTGATTAAGCACAGTGTGAGCGGCTGCCTTTTCGCTGGCAAACTCTAAATCGCGTGGCAAACTCACCGATACAGTTTTTTTTCATGTCGATTGGCAAACTCAATGTTGAACAAGCAGATAACTAAACAGAATGCGAAACAGCTGCTCGCCAGTAACAGATACGCCACGAACTGAGTACGCACGTACTCAGTACGCACTGTTCGTACACTCCATTCATAAAAAAATTAAAAACCTAAGAACAAGCTAAGAACACTCTCGACTAAACAAAAAAAAATGTATAAAAAACAAACCTTAAAAAACCGACTTTCAGACTCTTCTTAAACAATTTTCAGACTTTAGACTTTTGTTGATATTTTAAAAGCTGCTGAACCGATTTTGACTAAATTTATATCGGAGGTGATCCGATAAAAAAAAAAAAAATAGTAAATCTACCAAACAAAAAAAAAATCGACGTAAAATTGGCGTAGTAATCGTGTAACAAACACATCAAAAAAACATACAGTCGAATTGAGAACCTGCTAAGTCAGTTAAAAACAAATCAAAATCGGTTCATCCGTTTGGGATCTATACGATGCCACAGACACACACACACACACACAAACCCGTCGTTTTCTCGTCGGGAGTTAAAAATATACGAGTATAGGGCGGCGAAGTGGATGGAAACAGTCACCCGCTCACAGTTTGTTCAGTTGAAGCTTTTAAGACGGCCACGACGCTCTGATATTTCCATACAAACGCGCTACTCAAATTTCTTGAAAACCATTTGTCAGATTATGATGAAATTTAGCATGTACAATTAAATTAACAATATCTCCGCCCCTATGTTCTTGGTTTTTTTTAAAACGTTCTCAAGCGAAAATAGAGGTATAAAAAATTTCCGCACTTTTAAGGGGTCACTTTTGACTGATTTATTCACTAGATAGACAAAGCAAATCATAAATTCCATTACATAGGGAGGTTGTCTACATCATTAGCTGTTAAATGAATCCATATCACAAGGGAAATTCTTAGTCACTTAAGAATGATTACAGAAGTGCAAAAGTCATAAAAAAAAATGAAATTGCACTTTGTCACTCTGTAGGTAACTTTAGAGGCTCGTCAGTATCATCACTCGCTCTCTTCGCTCGTCTTCTTCTTCTAGACGAAATGTTTTTTTGAATGACGTATTGTTTTTTTTAATTTTAGGCAATAAATACTTTTTTATTTATTATTATTTATTTAAATGGAAATAGAAAACCTTCAGCCAATGCGAAGTTAGTCTAAAGCGGTCGCCGGACTCTTAAGCTTTTAGTTGCTGTAAGCTTTTAGTTCATGTGTTTCCGGTAGTCAAAATCACATAGACCTCATAGGCACAGCCTCGAGAAGATCAAAGCAAATCGAATAGACACGTTTGCAGGTCTGTGATGTTCGGTGATCCAATCTACTGGATAGTCTCTCGGGTACAACTGACGACTCAATCCAGCGGGTATTTGTACCTAGGGTACTTGTACCTTAACTTCTTTCAATGCAAGCTAAAAGTAATATATATTCTAAAGAACCTTGAATACGACAATACAAAGAATCTCTTTACTACCCCCAATTAATTGATTGCTACTTGACAACTGAATGTCTTTAAAATAAAGCTACCTACCTACATTTAACATGCATCTGTCCATATATACTCGTAGCATACGAATATTACTTAATTAATTAAGAATCATATGTACATCAACATCGATATACACATATCGATCTCTCGCCCGCGTGCACACATACACATACACACACACACACACACACACACACCATCTGATTTACCAGGCACTTAACAAACTCAGGTTTATTAATGGGAGTAGCTACTGGCTACCGAAACACAGTTTTCACTAGTTCGGAGTCAGTGGATTCATATCATATATTATGTTGTACTTATTGTTCGTGCCAAAATAAAAATATTTGATTTGATTTGAACTCTACTAATTAACTTATCTGTACCGTTGCCCAAATTATGAAGCTAAAATGCTCTAAGGACATTGGGCAGACAATACGATGGTGTCGCCTTTATTCTAGTCAACAGATACATTATTGTAGGATTGTACACTGTACGCTTTATTCTAGTCAACAGATACATTATTGTGGTATTGTACACTGTACGCTCTATTGGAGTTGTTCGAAATGAAGTGCCATCAAAAGCTTCCAAAAGCTATTTGTTTTGTAAACTTTTTCAATTACTTTGAAGGTGGATTCCTGTCTAGACTAACCAGTAGAGTGCGTAAGAAAAGACAATAGACAATTATTTATTTGTAGCAAAAACAAAAAGGTACAAACTCAAAGAAAAGAATAGGATACTTATCTAATGTTATAGAATAAATTTGTATACATATATTTTTAAACTTATGTCATCGTCGTAGGTACTTCTGATCAAAGGTCGACTCATGTTTCCAAAAAAATGTTATCACACTCCATATTCCACCAGTCTGCCTGACACGTAATGAGATTGCGCCAGCAGGGCTATTTTATAAATTTCAAAATACACAAAAACAACGATGATAGCCTAGTTGGAGAAGGCTCGCCTCTCAAGCCAGAGGGAACGGGTTCAAACCCAGCCGACTGCACACACCAATTAGTTCATTGTGTGAACATATAATTATGTATGTATGCGTATTGTATGTACGAGTATATCATCTATGTATATGCCTGGAGTCCGGTGTATTAAATTAAATTAAAAATAATTTATTTCGGAACCAGTCCATAGTCGTGCACATAATCATGTCATAAATAAAATTAAAATCCAAATTAAAATCTAATAATTACAAAATCAATGTCACATCAAACTAATAAATTGAAATCACTCAATTCAATAAAAAACAGTCAATTGAAACCAACATAAAAAACAAAATTATAATGTTAGCGCAGTCTAAATTTAGGTTTGGATCCAGAGTGCTTAACATGCAGCCTATTCCAGTGCTGCATTATTAGGCAGTCTAGATCCATAAAGGCAACAGTGTGGCAACAGGCTCGCCCCCTGTCACATCTGGGATTGAATTTCGTCCGGCGAAGTGTAGGTGTTGTATTACACCTCTATATAACTCTCTCCTCTGTATAACTCTGTCTGTCTGTCTGTCTGTAGTTATTTCACGGCTAAACAGCTGAACATATCAAGATGAAATTTGAAAGTTAGTAGTTACAGTATTTCACGAGGAAGATGTTTAGACATATTTTCTAAATAAACGCGAACAAACAACGGGAAACAGCTAGAAAATGTTAACTTAACTACACAATATTACTAATTAACTAAACAATATTACTTTTAAACTAAAATAAAATCCATCCGCGCTTTGTAAAGTCAATATTTTGTTGTTTGTTTCCTAAAAGATCGGAATCAAATTTGTAAGTAAATGCAAATGCAAATCTTTGTGCAAATTTGAATAAATTTGAATATTTCCTAGATACGGCTACTAATCGTATACCTACCTCTCTACCTACTCATCCGTTCCAAAATTGATTCTGGAATTTACATATAAATATTACGGAGATATAAAACTAATAAATAATCATTCAGCAGCAGCTGCGGACATCAAAGATAAATAAACGAGATACGAAATAGGACATCGGCACAGATGGCGGAAATAGGTTCTCTTCTACGGTCAGTATGTAGGTAGAATCAATTTTCATAATATATCGAGCATCGAAATGGATAGTATTGGTATTCTTGGGCCTCAATTTGCTAAATATAATTAATTAATTAACTTATATTACTAAGCAATTGTTTTAAAATTGTTAATAAATTGTCTTTTTTTGACACTTTTACAAACAAATGTCAATTAGCGGCAATTCAATTACAATTTAAAACAATTGGTTAGTAGAACCGGGGGCCTAGAATGATGGTTGAGAATATACCTAAACTTTTATAACAAAATCCTACTAATTTATAAACGCGAAAGTTTGTAAGAATGGATGGATGGATGGATGTTTGTTACTCTTTCAAGCCAGAGCGGCTGAAAAGATGTGGATGAAATTTGGCACAGAGATAGATTATAGTTACACCCGCGGTTAAAAAGTATCCTATGTGCTATTCTAGACTAAAATCTATCTTTGTGCCAAACTTCATTCAGATCTGTTTAGTCGTTCTGGCGTGAAAGAGTAACATCCATCCATCCATCCATTCTTACAAATTTTCACGTTTATAATATTAGTAGGATTAGTATATAGTATAATTATAGAAATGCAAAAGTGAGTTTGTTCGTTTGTTTCTTTGTTACGCTTTCACTACTTGTAATTAACCAATTGTTATACAATTTTGAATGTACGTTGTCAGGGGTACAGAAAAGGTCATAGGGTACTTTTTAGCCGCGTGTTACAGTGCGAAACGCAGCTAGTTGACTATAATCCGGAATTTTTTAACCGTTGATATTGATATCTATACTGACATTTTAATGCAGCTTCATGCGTACATATTCCTAGCATTAAGTCTGCTTCACTAATACATGCGCTACGATCTTCACTGGCTGGGAAACACGGGCTTGAATTTAATCAATGTGTTCGATCAATCACGTCCGTTGTCGCTCTCGCAATTCAAGGAGGATTTGGAGCATAAAAATAGAAGAATCTATTATTTAAAGCGAAAATGTCGTGATATTTAAAGTTATGTTTGTTTGATTAAAATGTAGTTTTTAAGGTCGTGAGGTTTTATTGTGCACTTGCTGAAGTCCGTAATTTCGTCTGCAATGTTTCTGTGTTCTTCGTTCTAGCCTCATCGCATTTCAGTGCTCTCATTTGCATCATAGTGTCATAAGACACTTGTCCGACCGCCGGTGATGTGCGAGTAGGTAAATACATGTGACATTTATCACAATAATCAGTCTCACTCAAGTCAAAATCTCACTTATTACAGAATTGGTTCCTTTAGCTTATGGACGGAAAAGTAACATTAGTATTAGTTATTATTTTTTTAATAAGTTTAAACAAGCAGTTCTTTCTCTTTACTCCTTATATGGATAGTGTCTATTTGAAAACATAGTATTCAAATAAGAAACTAATAACGCAGCTTAAAGTACTTGGCCTTTAAGACTAGTGAGAGTAACTGTTACTGTTACTATTATTAATTGAGCAAATAGCGAAATCTTATAGACTAGGCTATTCTGTAACTTTAAACAACTAAACTTGTACTTTTAGTCTTAGTCTTCGAGTGTGCTGTCTCGCGCCGCGCGTTGCGGTTTACGTACCGGCTCCGGTGACCGGGCCCAGCTAGCATGGTCGGGCCCAGTGGGTGCCTAAAAGGGCACCGGGCCCGGTTTAAAATCTCTATACAACGCACATATGTTCACACAATGAACAAAACTTCGCGCAGATATTTTGATAGGGCCTCCCACCATTCAAACCCTCTAGTAGTTCGCACGGCGGACTACTCAGTAGACACCGCTGCCCCCCGCCCTCTCCGTAGACGCCCTAGAGACATCTTCGGCGACCCGGACGACCCCATCGCAGTCGCCACGGCGGCTGCGCTGGGGTCGGCCGACCCGACTGCTCCCCGCAACAGGAAGTTTGCAGTTTTTGGTATAGGCGCCGGTTACCAAAGGAACACGATAACAAAACACCGACCTCGCCGGCGAGGTCGAAGACTCCCAGGATCTGTTAGAATATCGGTTAGATTCTCTCCAAATAGTCAAACAGTTAAACCTAATAGGGCTCAAGCGCAAACCCCCTCTGGGTTGCCTGGGCAAATCGATCCCCCCCCCCCCCCCCGGCGACGGTCCAAGCCGAGGTCCGTACCTTAGTGGTGCCCTTGTGCCAGTCGCCCTTAGCTTTAAATAACTAAAGTCCATTAAGGTCCTGCGCCCTCCGCGCTTGCCTTACGTCCGGTACGCTGTAGAGGCCTCAGTGGCCAACAGCATTAGGCATTCACAAAAAAAAAAACAATGAACAAATCGGTGCATGCCGTCAGCTGGTTTTGAACCCACTCCCTCTGGCTTGGGAGGCGGGCTTTCTCTAACTAGGCAATCATCGGTCGGACAGGTGCATAAAGAACCTATGTTCAACATTATATTCTTATTTCTAGACTAGATCTACTGGGTTAGGTTTATCCATTTTCTGTCAGTAGTTGAATTTTATTAAGTAGAATTCTGACCTCCTTCTCTAGATGATAACTTTTTGAGGTCGATATTTAAGCTTTCCTTTCTTCCCTTATTGCGCCTCACGTGATTATTAGACGACAGCTTTGTAGCGTTTTTGTTTAGCTAATGTTCATTGTTAAATAAATTTTGTGAGTTTTAATTTATTTTATTTTTTTAATTTATTATTTGTGAGTTATGTTCACCTCAATATTTGCCTAAGCATTTAATTAGCAGAAGCATTTATAAAACAAAAGAAAAAATTGACTGGTCCATGCTTGGAATGTTAAATTTCCAATTATTAAAGCTGAGTTGCACCAACTAACTTTAACTATAACCAAAGCTTAACCGGCCTTAAAATCTTTGGTTTATTAGAGACTTTTCGGCTAGATTCGCTTTGGTACGCTTTGGCAGCGTTTTTACGATAATCAAATTATGAAAGTAAGATAATAAGCTGTCAAATCTCACGTAAACCAAATATTTTAGAGCCGGTTAAGGCGAGGCTTTCCCAGAACTTTAGGTATTTTACTCTACCTCAGGCCGCACTTATTGGGAGCGCGACGTATTCATTTACGCGACACAAAAGTTGTGTGCGATGCGCCGCGCGCACGTCTTTCACCCGTCAGTCACGTTATGGTATCGAGTACCTAAACACCCATTTTTAGGAAATCTATAAAATAATCCGTCGGTCATTGTACTCATCCATTTTATGAACATTTTTTATTTGATGACAAACAAAAAAAATCTAAAAAATGCCGTTCAAGCCAATATAGGTACAACCAATCTCATGTCCACGAGTTGTTGTATTTTTGATGTGTGAGCAGTCGTGGCATTAGTTTCATTTTACCGGTAGTGTCATATTTCCATTTTATCACACTTCACACTCATAAATACAAAAGATTGCGATTGTGTGTGGAAGTTAGGTACTTACTCGTATTTCACTTATTCACACCTAAACGGCTAGACGGATGAGGATCATATTTGGAACGGAGTTAGCTTATGCCCTGGATTGACACATAGGCAACTTGTTATCCTTATTAGGACAAATATTTATACAGGGTGTTGGAATGATTGTGTATCTACCGGTATTCATTAAATAATACAACATAGTAAATTTCATTATTTTTGGGTATATTGTATAACAATGGTAATAACAATTTTAATTACCTTACTTTACCATTAGGTGCGTACTAATAATATTGTATGGTTTGTTAAATGTTACAAAGTTAAAAAACTACACGATTCAGATATAATTTTGAACAATAATTATGAAAGAATCGAGTAAACTTATACCGTATATATAGGTTTACATACCCTGGGTACGAAGTGGCGGACATTCTGCTAGTACTAACAAAACATCCAATACAAAAATATACATTCACAATATTTACATTTATATATACAATTGAGCTATAGGTACGTAGTATTATTATTTGTTCTGTGATATAGTTGTAGAATCGATGGCAGCCTAGTTGGGAGTGGCAATTTTGCTCTGCTGGGTTCGAACCCAGCCGACGGCACGCACCAATTTGTTTATTGTGTGAACATATGTGCGTATTGTGTGTCATCTGCTACATAACTGGAGCCCGGTGTATGGCGACAGGCTCGCCCCCTGTCACATTTGGGACTGAATATCGTCCGGCGAAATGTGGGTGTTGTATTACACCTCTGCCAGCCCTCTCGGGGAAAAGCGTGACGATATGTATGCATGTCTAGCCATAAGTTCTGTTACAAATGAAAATGCATTTATTTTTTTATACAGTAATGTAATGTTAATAAAAGTTATATTTACATATGTATTGAAGTCTTAACAAAAATATAACTATTATTTTATTCAAAATTACCACATTTGGCCTTGATAGAGGCCTTTAGTCGGTCTGGCCAAGAATCTATGGAGTTACGGACTGTTTCCATGGGAAATATAGCCACTGCTTGCTTCAAAGATTTCTTAAGTGACTCTATGTCGGCGTGTCGTTTAGAGCAGCCCATGCCCTCTAAACCTGACCATAATTTGTAGTCCAGGGGGTTTTGATCTGGGCTAGAGGAGGGCCAGTCTTCAGCCCTTATAAAGTCCGGAACATTGGCTTCCAGCCAGGCTTGGGTAGTTCGCACCTTGTGACCATGTGCAGAGTCTAGTTGGAAACTCCACGGTAGATTTTTAAAAAGTGTATTGCTAAGGGGTTGTACAACACCATATAAGACGGTCTCTTGATACACTTTGGCAGAAGTTTTAACCCCCTTTTCACAAAAACTAAGCTTTGTGACGCCGTGATAGGATACCCCCCACCAAACCATGACTGAAGCAGGATGATGACCACGCTGAGTGAAACAGGGTCAATGTCATCCACGTGCCTAAAACAAAATAAAAATAAATATTTATAAGTATGATGTCCAAAAGTTCAAAATATAAAAATTCTAAAAAACCGACCAAGTTCGAGTCGGGCTCGCGCACGGAAGCTGTCGTTCAAGCTTGTTGATATGTATGTACATAATTATATAACAACTACATTATAAATAAATGAGCTTTCAAATGACACCTCAAACAACTGATTTGATGAGATAGAACTCGAGATATAAGCAATAATCTACAATGGTCGGCAGCCATCTTTGTGACGTATATACATAGCTTCGCCTGTCCCCGCTATCGCTTCTTACAACCGGCAGTTTCGAATTTCAAAGGCAACGACGAACACATCCATACCAGTCGTAGGTTTATAAAAGCCGTACTTACAAGATTTACCGAAATGCTCGATTTTCGCTAATCGTTAAAAACGAATATACAACTTTACGAGTTTTCTTCAAAACAGCCAAAATCACGTTGCAGTACTAATCAGGCCTAGATGTGTTCAAATCATACGGCTATAACTCAAACGCTACCAAACACTCGTGTAGTACAGATTGTTCAGTCAAAAATGAAAGTATGAACGACGTCCCCTATCTCACCTAACACCCTATATAATTTACATACATACAGTACAGTCAAAACTTAGCGAAGATCCGCCACCTTGCATGTTACAAAAAGAAGGTAGGTACTTACGTTTCGTCAATTGCAATGTCATCAGAGTTTATTACATTCTCTTGAAGTACTCTTCTGCAAAAAAAAAAAACGAAGATAAGTATTCATGTAGGTAAGTATAACTACGTAAATATCACTACTAGATATACCACTAGGCCGGGTATTTACTCGTTGTGCAGTTCAGATTGCTCAGTAAAAATGAAAGTATGAACGTCGTCCCGTATCTTACCTAACATCCTGTATAGTTAAAACTTAGCGAAGATCCGCCGCCCTGCATGTTACAAAAGGTAGGTAGGTACTTACGTTTCGTCAATTCCAATGTCATCGGAGTTTATTACATTTAGTTGTAGTACTCTTCTGAAAAAAAAAAACAAAACTGTAAGATAGGTATTCGTGTAAGTAGGTTTAACTATATAAATATAAATATCACTGGTATGCCACTAGGGCGGGTATTTACTCGTTGTGCAGTTTAGAATGCTCAGGAAAAATGAAAGTATGAACGTCGCTCCGTATCCGTATCTCACAAGTTGTCTGGGTGAAATAATAAATGGTGACCGACATAGTCAAAACTTCGCAGAACACCCGCCTCCCTGCGTGGTACAAAAGGTAGGTAGGTACTTACGTTTCGTCAATTCCAAAGTCATTGGAGTTTGTTACGTAGTAGTCTTCTGCAAAAAAAAACTGTAACTGTAGGTAGGTATAACTACATAAATATCACTAGTAGGTATACCACTAGGCCGGGTATTTACATCGTGAATACACGTAACGAGACAAAAAAATATCTATGATAATGAGTATGATATTTGAAAACACTAAAACGAATATAAGTAGGTACTAATAGATTTGTTGATACATCATCTGACTACAAAAAGCAATGCAAGAAATGTCGATTCTAGTAAATAAAAACAATGATTACCAATTTAATCTAGTAGAAGTTTATCTACTTACCGACGTTTGCTCCTTGACTCGTACGATGTTCTAAAAGTCAGACTTGAGCTTTTTTTTCGTTTATTATGTTTGTTACCCATTATGGCAAAACTAAATGCTTGGTTGGTGTTGGTGTGTGCGGCACTGCGGAGATCACAAAAATTTGGCACACGTCCGGCGTCGACGGGGTCTGCGGGCGGACTGGCGGTCACGCAAACGTGCCTTTTTACCATGAATTCGTGATAAAAAATCATATAAAATTACCATGTTAACTTTTTAACATTTTTATTTATGATTCCATTTTTTTATTGCATTGTAATTCGTAAAAAAAATAAAAAAGCAATATGATTTGTAAAAATTAAGTCGCAAATCGTGTTTAAAATACCAAATAGAGGTGACTTTGGATTTTTTTTCTATCGAGTGAAGATATTCATTACATGTATCAGATTTATGATTCCACTTAAAAACATGCTTAAGAATAACATACTTTTTTTCACACAGTAAAAACCATGGTTTATCTTAGAGGAAAGTTGATTCTTGCTAGACGTTTTCTGGCCAGGCTCGCCTTAGCTTTGGTTATAGTTAAAAGTAGGTCAGGTAAGTAGTCTCGAACTTCTTTCTAATTTTTTTTAGTCTTTTGTGTAACTAAGCAAACAGGACAAAAGTCTCACAGTGAATTAATTCAAAATGCTAGCGTAGATACGCAAATGAAGTGATTTATTTTATGACTAGCATGTTTACAGACTTGTTAAATGTTTGGAGCCATAAAAATTTAAATAACGCGATAAGAATTTTATTGGCAAATGCTTAGCGATAAATTGCTTTTATAACCTTTGTTTTGGAGAAATATTATGTCAAAACTACCAGTAACTCGCGCTGTTACTCGCACTCAAAAAGTAGCTTGTGTTAATTCAGAACTTAAGCTACTTCCGTACTAATTTTCACCAAAATCTGTCCACCCGTTTGAGCGTAACGAAACACACATCAAATTTGGCATTATTAAGTTAAGGCTCGGTCATTCCACGATTATCTACCCACACATACGTTTACTTAAGTCGCTTCATTTAGAGTTGAAAAGTCTAATCGTCGTATATCATAGGTCCTATATCATTTTTGATGGTAAAATGAGATCGGCGCCTAGAATTACATTATTTTGCCCTTTTTATTGGTATTAATCGTAGGTAAAAAGAACACAAATAAAAATAAGTTGCTCGGTTAAACTTTAGTGAACGATCCTGGCTATTTAATAATCGAAGAAAAAATGTCGTGTTATAGCTGAAAATTTAGAGAACTACGCGCAAACAGTTTTTAAGAAGATACTTTTTGTGATTTTTTTTCCAAAATGAGAATGATTTTCAAAATTACCCTTTGGTGAAACTGATTCCGGCGGTTTTTTCTACCAGCTGCATTTCTTTGCACCTGATCATCAATTCTTCATATCAAACTAGGCGCAAACAAAATACATGTTTTCGTTGATTTCGTGTAATACCGAGCCTTAAGTCAGAGGAGAATAGATCGACTACACTACATTTCTACTGTTGAATTTTTCAACAAGACATATTTATTTCGGAAATGCGATATAAATAAAGCTCAAGACTATAAAAAGCCAACTTTAAAACTGGCATCATAAAGTGTTCTCGGAAGTTTGTATGGGCTGAAGACATTTTTATTGTTCGAAGGACATAACCGCCGGCTGGGTACGCTGTTGTCTGCACTCTTTACGACTTTCATGTCATAAAAATAAAAAGATGATAAAAAAACAACTCTTAAGTAAAGATTGACTCGGTGGCTCAGTTGATAGTGAACCTGCCTTCCGGGCTTGGGGGCGTGGGCTTGATTCCAACTTAGGGCAAACACGTGATGAACATTTGTGTTTGTTTTATGTCTGGGTGTTAATATCTTTTTTAAGTACGATTTAAAAAATATATGCATATGTATGTATTTCAGCCTTTGGCAGCCAAGCTTTGCTTAGCTTGGAGTCAGGCGACTGTGTGTGAAAAGTGTCCTGAATTTATTTTCTCTATAATATAAAAATGAATCGCTGAATGTGTTGCTGAGAGCTAAACTCGAGAACAGGTGAACCGATTGAACTATTTTTTTTTTAAATATTACTTGAAGTACGAGGATGGTTCTTACGCAGAGAAAATTTTTAAAAATTGAAGTTGGCGGTGTCAGCTAGTTTAGTTATAAATATTACGTGGACACGACATGTGTACAACAACAGATTTTCGATTAAATATTTAGACCAACTTGATTAAAATATTTTGACTTTAATGAAAGTTCACAAACTGGACTATTGTGTTAGCGACATCTAGCCATCTCGCCAAAATAAGTAGGTACCTATAGTGCATTCCAGATGAGATTGAGGCAAACTTTCATTGATCCGTCGACCCTCTGAATAGGAGTTGTAAACTTTTATGACAAAAATTGTGTTCATTCAAAAATAACTTTATTTTCTAAGCTAATTTTTGTCTCAATCCATGATCAAAGGGCCGAGATGTCAATTGACTTTATCGCAAGTTCGCAACCACAATACGGACCAAATAGCCACAATAAAGCGATTGGGATAAAGGTCAATGAATTTTTGCGTCAATCCATTTGGCACGCCCATACTTGTTGAATTTGCACCCAAAATATAGAGCTATTGCATAGAGCAAGAAAGATTTTGAATGTAACCTCCTGAATTTGGTTATGTAGGTTACAATAGGTACAGTCAGGGCCGAATTTAGAGGTGTGGAAGCTCTAGGGCAACAGGAATGTGGAGGCCTCTAATTATTACTCGAATAAAATGAAAAAACAGTCAAAGATGTATTGCAATTTTATTTATTGCAATAAACGAATTAAATTATTTAACTCATACTTGTACAATTACTAGTATAAAAGTACAAATCTTTTAAAGTTTTTTTTAATCTATTTTGTCGGGGCCCTCTTTTGTAGAGGCCCCGGGGCTGTAGCCCCGCCTTCCCTTTTCCTAAATCCAGCCATGGGTACAGTGCTTACAAAGACAGCTCTCATAAAATTTTCAACCTAACATTTTAGCAAGGTACGTAGAGAATAAAGCCTTGATGTAACGTTATAGATGTCTAGTTCTTTAAAGCCTTAGCACCTGCGCCCAACACAAAGGGATAACACGGACAAAGAAGGAACATCTGGATTTTGAACCTTAATGATATCATATCACATAAGCATTGTTAAGCCTTACAAAAAACATTTTTCAATAGAAAGGGTCAACTAGGGTAAAGGGGTAATTGCGTCTTTCAAGAATTACTGACAAACCCTTCACAAATTAGGCGCCACATACATCTTTTTTTTAATCTTATAGTTGCTAGTACAGATTACTAGATAGAGATAGTTGCCTAACCCAGTTTTCCCACAGACGCATTTGCCCCAGTTGACCCTACATTAATATAAAATCGTACCTTACTCCAGTCAGACTTAAATTAAGACCATTCAAATGAAAATACAGTTTCAACCTTTACAAATGAAATGCATAATTTGTTTTGTTTTTTGTATTAAAATTAAACGAAGAGTCGCGACCGACTCTAGTGAACCTTGAATTAATGATAACGCGCTGGCGAGGTCATGACACGAGGATGAACGCGAACATCGCGACTAACTGGACGGGACGACGAAAGACATTTCGTGGGCTGTTTTATAAGGCTACGTGTCCACTGGAGAATGCGAGGAAGAACGCGAGTAGATAAAAAAACAATGTCATCACTTGAATTTCATTACTATTCTCCATTACTATAAAATAAGTACTAGCTGCGTCCCGCAGTTTTACTTACAGTTAAAAAGTTGCCTATGTGTTATAAGCTACCTTCATAACAAATTTCATCAAAATCAATCCATCCCTTCGTTTGTGTAAAAAAGAAAAAACAAACACACACACAAAAACTTTCGCCCATATACTTGCTAACACTCGCGATTACGCCCGCAGTTAAGGAGTATCCTATCTGCTGTTCCAGACTATAATCTAGCTCTTTGCCAAAATTTATTCAAATCCGTTCAGCCCTTTTGGCATGATTGTGTAACAAACATCTATCCATCCATCCAACCTTTAGCATCATAAATAGGTGCCAACGATCAGTTCGAAGAAGGATTCACTATTAGCAAATTTTTATTATTATTATATTTTTTATACGTATATTATATTTTTATTGCCTCTATCCCCTATTGGTTTTTTTCCTCGCGCATCATTCATCTTCCTCATACTTCTCCAGTGTATACGCAGCCTAAATGTATGAAATATGTATGGCGTGTTGCCAACCGCGGGATAAAATGATCCATTCAAGTTAATCACACACGTTTGCGAAGGAACGTATAAGCCGCGTTGTTAGATTATGCAAAACAGAATTGATGTAGGCAGATTAAATTTGACGGTTGACGGATGGCGCATGGAAGTTATGCAATTTATATTTTTACGAATATTTAATTTTCAAAATGTTAACCGAACTGATGTTCATGACTCTTAGCAACGAAAATAAAAGGCTTAAATACATTTAAGTACCTTTAAATATGATTATCTAATATTTTCTGTCCGTAAAATCAATTTTAACGAACGCATACTCATACTCTTTTTTGATACGATTAGTAAACGTCGTTTTACAATAATAACAATTAATGTTTAAAAAAAATAATTTAATGTTATTGGTATGCAAAAAGTCAGATTGTAACATAGATAGATAGATAGATAGATAAACTCTTTATTGTTCACACCACAGATAACAAAACAACAACAGAAAAATAATGATAAAACTTTTTCAAAATTAATCGGATGCAGTAATTTTGAAGACGTTCTAGTTTATCAAGCTGTAACTCTGTCAGATCTAGATAACAGGCTTCAGCATAATCTAGAATGGGAAGAAGAAGAGACTGTGCAAGCGTGACTTTAGTGGCAGTGGGTAAAAAGTTACGAAGCCGTCTAAGGGATCCACCAGATGCAAATAATTAGCAGCTGATCGACCTGATATGGACATCCCAGCTTAGAGTACGATCAAACATCACGCAACATTTTCACTGACTCACTATACGGTAATGCAACCCCATCAAATACTACATGGGGATATCAGCCCAGTTTAATCTCGAGATGAAGTAAGGGCTGCCAATGATAATAGCCTGCGATTTAGTCGGATTAACTTTTAGACCATAGGAATTACTCCACTTAATGATTTGATGCAAATCGGTGTTCATGGCAGCAATAGCTCTATCCAGATTATCTAATGGGGCTTGACAATAAATTTGAAGATCGTCTGCGTAAAGGTGGTAGAAAGAAGTAAGAGTCTGGGAAATCGAGTTTATAAAAATAGCAAATAGAAGAGGAGACAGGACGCCACCCTGTGGCACACCAGCTGTAGTATTACACCAAGAAGAAAATGTATCTTCCAGGCAAATACGTTGCCGGCGACCAAACAGGTAACTATGAAACCAGTCGATTGCCGATGAAGATATGTTAATGGAGCGCATTCAAGCTAACAAGATGTCGAACATAATAACAATAACAAAAAAATCTATACTTATTTAATTAATTACATATTCTAGGATATCGTCTTTCGCGTGCTTACCTATCCTATGTATGATAAATAGATAGATTTAATCTTAATCTTATTCTTGTACTTATCAGGGCATTCATCGGGTGGTTAATTGTCTATATAGTCAACGGCTATAGCCTATCTATGTGATTTTAGGATAACCTAATACGAATAAAAAAAACAAATGAAAATACAACAAAGTTACTTAGTAAACACGATAAAAATTACCTACGTGTCAAAATATCCGTCCGATATAAATGTATAGTATCCGTCGTCTCACACACCACTCAGAACAAAACATTTCCAAATGTAAGCACAAAAACACACTAGAAAATCCATTAATCGGCAAGAGCACCGAAACATTTTATTTTGATTCGTTTATCCGTCGAACATCCAAAGGAGATTATCGATTCCGCACCAGCCGGGCCGGCGGATGTTTGATCGGACACACGCGCCGCCGTCCACGGCCAGCCATTAGTACGCAGATCGTATTCTTACTCGTATTTGCCACAATTTCGTGTTTCTAACTTACTTTCCGAATAGGTAAAAGGTAAAGTGCCTTCGAATAGATACGCGTTCGAAATGTAAAGTAGGTGATTAGAAGGAACACTTAATAGGTAAGCTTTCGTCAGCTTTCAGGCTTAAAGTTTTACAAAGTTTTTACACGCACGAGTTTTTAAGGCACGATAAAAAATTGTTACTTGAACTAATATCTAGTGTATTTCCGCTTTAACGTCGCATTAAGTACATCAAGGAATATGATTTTTTTTCTATTTTTTAGATACGTTCATCTGACTCTTACACCGCGAAATTGTATGAAGTTTTTAGTAGATTTCATTAAATTAGGTCTGTTAAATTCGTTACTTGAAATATCAAATTGTATGTATATCGTTTAAATTAGATTCAAATATCAATTTGTATAAATATTTTCAAAATTAATAATAGAAAAAAAAAATCATATTCCTTGATGTACTTAATGCGACGTTAAAGCGGAAATACACTAGATATTAGTTCAAGTAACAAATTGAAGATGAACTTCCGCAAAGTAACGCCTGATTCAATCAACGATAAAAAAATACGAAAACATCTAGGTAGGTATTTCAGAACTGTTTGCGCGAGAGTATTCATCATTATACAATAATATCACAAAAAGTAAATAATTGCTCTAAAAAAATTATATTATTTTACAAACACGGACTGTTTCATAAATAAAGTAGGTAGATACCTACTTATGTAACCTTGTCTGGCCGAGGGTTATATCCTAACCACTGTAACCCAAAACCACGACCACAAATCCGCAGCGCTGCGGAAGGTTAGATTCCTTTTTCTGACGGAAATATAACATTATTTACACACACATATTTTGCTGTCCAAAATTCGAAGAGCTAGTCCGTTGGTTTCGCTTTCGCCAAACACGTGTAGGTACAAACAATTTCACATACTAAAGGTACCTTATAGCAGTTGGAGCTGACCGGAAACTGTGAATATTCTAGTTCGTAAATAGCGGAGTGGGTTTATAAATTGCGAGCCCTTGCCACAGAAACTTTAGTTTTGGGAGATCGACCTACGTTTTCTACGGTACCTTGGCAAGAGAAAGCCGTGTCATTTTTTCTGTCAGCCTGAATTTTCCTGTCATCGTTATTTTCTCCTGGATTATAATCAATATCTACCATTAATACGTGCAATAATCATCTCACATGACAGAGGATTCTGAGCTCTACCATATCACGACACCCTTGTAAAATTTGTACAATGCTTTTACTAAGTATATCTGTAAAATATTTTCCAATTTCCCTTCACTCCCTTCAAACGTATCTGCAAAGTGATATCACACGGTGATATCACACGAGTTCAAGTACCTCCCGGAAATCGCGAAGATCTTTGGTAGGCAAGAAATTGGGGTACAAAGACCTCAATACATATTCATGAAACAAAACGTGCGACATTGCGAACATATATTTATAATAATATGATTTGATAAAAGACTCCTTTCCGTTGTGACAGTACTTTTCCTGCGTAAAGGAAGTGTTAAACTCGTTCTGTTCATTTCCCAAACCATTTGAGACGTGTTGTGATAAATTCTCAAGATGACGAGATAGAAAATTTGTTAGAGTTACTAGGAGTATATACTAGCAGTGAGGAGAATGGCAAATATAAAAGAAGACCTTTGCCTAAGTCAAAGTCAAAGTCAAAATGTTTTTATTCAATTTGGGTATCAAAGATACATTTATAAACGTCGAAGTTTTTTTTAAATAGACTCGACCGCCTTGTTCGGATACAGAGTCTCTACTCAAAAGAACAGGCAAGAAACTGAAGGGCATTCTTTTTTCAAAGAATAAATAAATTACAGTCTCACAAATTTTGGCTTACACCTAGGTAATCTATACATACTAGTAGTGGCTACTTGGCGGAAATGGAAAGATTCAGACATCTTTGCCTTCTAAATATCTGAGCTAGCCTATCTGAGGACATGAGCTCATTAGTTTAAAAAAAACGGGCTGATACTGAAATATGACAAGTAAATAAAATTAATAAGTGTCGCTAAAAATCAAACAAGTAAAAATATCATCTAAGTAATCTAACTAGCGCCTAACTATAAACCCTACCATCAATATACCAATTATTTTGTACTCATGTCGATGGTACCTAAGCAGCATTTAAGCTGACGGACTTCTACGCAGCACTCTGACTGAACCATGAAGCCCTTTGCGGTCCATACGGAGTAACTTGATGGTTATTTCAGTGCAAAATCATTGGTATATTGATGGTACTCACTATAATAACTACCATCAATTAACCAATTATTTTGCACTGAAATGTTGACGGTACCTAAGCAACGCTAAAGCTGACGGGCTTCTACGCAGCATTCTGACTGAAATAACCATGAAGTAACCCTTTGCGGTCCATACAGAGTAACTTGATGGTTATTTTAGTGCGTGGGAGCAAATCTGCATATTACAGCAGCGTCCGGCAGAATGCTGAATATTCAAGTTAAGCCCTCCTCATAACGAGGCACTCGTTATGAGGGGGGCTGACTGTAGTCGTTGTGTTAACTGCTGCTGAATTTTTTAATCTTTTGAAATGGGCACTTGCATTTTACAGCGAAGTATGATTGAATTGTTAGTCGAAACCGTTGAAGGTAGATGTTAAATTACTTTGGAGGCAGAGAGAGCTTTAATAAAATTGGTACTCAATTTGCATAGAAAACAAATTAAAAATATCTATTATATTGGAGTTCGAGTTTTATGAAGCTTTCCAAGTAAATCTTACAAAAGAAAGTTATTGGCTGTATTTCCTTTTGAACGCATTAAAACTCTGATAATTAAACTCAAACATGAAAAAAAACTTAAACTAAATACTTGTAAACTAATCTAGTTCCAAAATAGTTTATACATAGATATCCTTACTAATTATAAAATCGAATGTAACTCTGTCTGTCTGTCTGTTTGTGGGCTTTTCATGGCTAAACAGCTGAACGTATCTTAATGAAATTTGATAAATAGTTGCAGTATGTCACAAGGAAGGTTTCCGGATATTTTTCTGAAAAAAAAAAAATCTTTTTGTAATGAAATTCTGTAAATTAATAAAAAATAACGCGCCGCTTACCAAATGCGTCAGACAACATCACAGAATAGTACGTAGTTAGTACTAAAATAGCAACTGACAACTAAAATTAAAACTCCGCTCAAAACCAGCCAGTATTTTTTTTTTATGTTGGACTCTGATCTCTTTGGTAACAGAATTATCCTTCCTACTCCTACTAATATTATAAACGCGAAAGTTTGTAAGAATGGATGTATGGATGTTTGTTACTCTTTCACGCCAGAACGGCTGAACAGATCTGGATGAAATTTGGCACAGAGATAGATTATAGTCTAGAATAGCACGTAGGATACTTTTTAACCAAGGGTGAAACCGCGGGGAGCATCTAGTTATTCATAATTTGATAATAAGTTACAGTCTATCACGAGAAGGGTTCATGGATACCATTTTCTGAATAAACGCTAACGAAGTTGCAGGCAACAGCTAGTTATTTATATATTTTTACTTTACTCATGAAAATTAGACAATCTAAAAAGAGACAAGCAATAAAAAAGTTTTAATATACCTACATTCTGAGGATGTTACCAAAATCGTCTATATTTAAATGAAAAAAGCCACATAAATAGAGCGGGAGTTTTGGCATAGTGCCATGTGAATACAAAGCCTCCGGACCTATGCATAGTTACGTTGTCATGCCACGAAAAACAACTTCAGTGATTTATTACAATTGGAACATAATAATACTTATTTGCTGAATACGAGTAATACGGAATATTTAGATTCTTTCCAATTTATTTTCGAATTTTAGGTATACTCGTATTCATTACTCAGACTAGGAATAGAACATTATTCACTAAGTATAATTACATTAATCTTAGTTTACTTGTGCGTTATACCGATATATTGTAAGTTGGTGAGTATTAAAATAATACTCACCAACTTACAATAGGCGTCACGCCTTTCCTCCAAAGGGGCTGGCAGGGGTGTAATACAACACCCACATTTCGCCGGACGATATTCAGTCCCAACTGTGACAGGGGGCGAGCCTGTCACATTTGGGACAGGCTCGCCCCAAATATTAGGTCCTTACGTATGAAATCAGCGTTTTGTCGTACTGATCAATTTGATCTGAAATATCTCTTCTTTGGTTAAGAATTCGAAATTCAAATTAATAAATTCATTAAGCTGGTTTTTTTTTCTTTGGAATACAGTCATTCATTTGTTATTTTCCTCATTATTTTTTCTTTGGCGTCGCTTATTACCGCGCAATGGAAAACATGAAATATCGGTATATTTACGAGTACGAGTTCTACCGTGGCACCAGTGCTGCAGAAACAGCTCGAAGAATTAATGATGTGTACGGCGCTGGTGTCGCTAAAGACAGCACGGTACGTTTTTGGTTTCTACGTTTTCGTTCTGGAAATTTCGACCTTAAGAACCAACCCCGTGGACGGCCGGAGATCAAAGTGAAAAACGAAGAATTAAAGGCTATTGTGGAAGCGGATCCATCACAAAGCACTTCAGAGATAGCAGCAGGCTTCGGGGTAAGTGACAAAACTGTATTAATCCACTTGAAGCAAATCGGGAAGTAAAAAAACTCGAACGATGGGTACCTCATGAATTGAGTGAATCGAACTTGCAAACACGGGTCGCCTGCTGTGTTACTTTGCTCAACCGACACAATAATGAAGGGATTTTAAATCGAATCATTACTTGTGATGAAAAGTGGATATTGTACGATAATCGAAAGCGCTCATCGCAAAGGCTGAACCCTGGAGACCCAGCCAAATCCTGCCCTAAACGAAAATTGACTCAGAAAAAGTTACTTGTAAGTGTTTGGTGGACTAGCGCCGGTGTCGTTCACTACAGCTTTCTTAAATCTGGCCAAACGATTACGGCAGATATCTATTGTCAGCAACTGCAAACCATGAAGGAAGAACTAGCTGTTAAACAACCGAGATTGGTCAATCGCTCTAGGCCACTGCTGTTTCACGACAACGCAAGACCACACACTGCACAACAAACAACCACTAAGTTAGCTGAGCTACAATTGGAATGTCT
The DNA here is from genome assembly GCA_911728515.1 of Peribatodes rhomboidaria. Taxonomy (NCBI): domain Eukaryota; kingdom Metazoa; phylum Arthropoda; class Insecta; order Lepidoptera; family Geometridae; genus Peribatodes; species Peribatodes rhomboidaria. The sequence goes on along the minus strand of OU452179.1, from coordinate 10,800,852 downwards.
GCGACATCCACTGTACTCCCCGGACCTTGCTCCAACAGATTACCATTTCTTCCGGAATTTGGACAACTTCTTACAAGGAAAAAAATTCCACTCCGATGCAGTAGTCCAAACCGCCTTCAAAGAGTTTATTGATTCTCGCCCCCATGGTTTTTATAGTAAAGGGATCAATGAACTACCCATAAGATGGCAAAAGTGCATAGATAACAACGGTGCATACTTTGATTAATTAAATATATTTTACAAAAAAAAATCGACTTTTTATTCCTCCCGTACAAAACGCCAATTTCATACGTAAGGACCTAATATTACTACTGTATAATATACACGCTGAGGAAGCAATCACTAGGCATCACTAAAACATGCATAGTTTTGAATTTACGTACTGTAATTTCGTTTTGCGCGATGAGTATTTTTTGGGTTTTAATACCGTTACATGTAGGTATTTAAAGTTGCAAACTCGTATAAATTCATGAAAAAGTTTTACATAATGATTTCAGTTTCACGATGTCTTTTTAAACCCAAAAATGTATGGGTTTTTATCCGACTGTGCAAGATGGAGGGTTATGTTTTTATAGTGTATAAAGCATGTATGTCTGTTGTATGTAAGTATGTATGTATGAGGTTCCTTTGGCACACCCTACAGCCTAAACAGCTTGATGAATTCAGACATGTGAGGTGTCATTTCAATCGTCTTGACATAGGGTACAATATTTTGCAGACGGGTTTTTGTTTTTCTTTCAATAATGTAACTTGTTAAACATAAAAATGTAGGGTTTTTTTATTAAATAGCATAGCTAGCCATACATATATATATTTGTATATATTTATTTAAATGTATACAGGGTGATTGACAAAACTGTCTCTTTCTATTCCCGCTCCCCATGAGCGTTAAACGTTTCACGCAAACTTGTTAGAAGTCACATTAGAAGTTCCACTTCAATAATATGCCTTGTCACGTTATAATAGAATAGATACTAGCTGCCATCCACGTCACGTCACGTCAGGTCATATTTCTGACAGAGGCGTTCCCTTTTCTTTGAATAATGAAAACGGCTTTGGACTACGGTCCTCGGACATTGCTGTAACATTAATACTTGCTCGAGAGCTGAGACTACCTCTGAATACTTAATTAAGAGTAGCATTTTGTCTACTTAATTGAGTAACATAGAATGATATAAAATGAGTAGGTACTTTTATTACGAGGTTTTTCGAGGTCACGTCAAAATATTCTGATATATTTAATCACTTTCCCATAGGGGTACGCAGAGACCACTTCTCTCCACTTGCTACGATCCTAGCATAAATCTTTTGCTTCTTCCACTTCCTTGAATCTTATCATACACGTTCGTCGGTTAGGGATTTTCTTTTACAGAACTATATATTGTGAGTATCGAGTAGTACGACCATGAAACTTAATTACAAATTGGTTGCTTAATATTTTATCCTACTTTTCTTTTTTAATCTACAACCAGTTTGTTATTTTCTCAGAAAAACAGAGTTCCGTAGCTCGTAGCAAATTAGGTACGCAAGCCCCGGAAGGTAATTAATTATGTCTGTCAACGGATACGACCTACGGCTGACACTATTTTGCTTTTAACCTGCTTTTAGTAACTTGTTCGTGAATCGTACCAGGTACAAGTTTGATCATAATTATGTTTAATCATAGTTAAAAATGTAGGTAAGCTGCTACGGCGTAGGCTCGTAGCATTTTCGTAGACGTTTTACAAAATAGATAATTTTTCTAACTGATTAAAACATAATAAAGTTTTTGTATCTGTAAACTCACTAAACGAAACTAAGTGCTAATTGTAGTTTTAGTAATAGTAATAGGAACACAAGAAAAATACAGCATGTATTTGAGTGACGTCAATAACCTGAAACTTGGTTTAACAAGTTTAGTCAAATAGTAAGCAGGTGCCGACTAAAAACAAATTGTAAGCGTCGCTTTTCTTTGCTGCATAAATCCGGTAACTTAGTTTTGTATATCGTCACGCCTTTCCCCCGAGGGGGCTGGCAGAGGTGTAATACAACACCCACACATTTTTAGTCCCTTATGTGACAGGGGGCGAACCTGTCGCCATACACCGGGCTCATGTCATGTAGCAGATGACATGCAATACGCACATAATATGCTCACACAATGAACAAATTGGTGCGTGGCGTCGGTTGGGTTCGAACCCGCTCGCTCTGGCTTGAGAGGCGGGCCTTTTCCCAACTAAGCTGCCATCGCTAATTTATCGCTAAATAAATCGCTAATTTAGTTTTACACCACTAAATTAATGCTATCTTTGACTTGTGTTTCTATTAGTTAAAGATAGCGATTGTGCTAAGTTACGCAAGCACAAATTCCATTGTGTTTATTTGTTTGTTGTTGTGTAAATCCGAGTAAACATAAATTAATGAGTTATTAAGTTAATTAAGGATGTTCCTTACTCATCGCTAGTAAACTCATCCTCTTTTAATTTATATTCCGAATTAAGACATAAGTTATATCCCAACAAATCTACCGGTTCCCATATCATATCGCACTCCAGTATTAGTGTGATGTGATTGGTGAGTAAAGCAACTAAAATCTAAATTATTAGTCGACGAAACAGCGAGCAATCCTAGCTACTTTACAACACAATGAGTCCATTAGCAAATGGAACCATAAACTTTTTCTTTTAACTATTCGCTTCATGGAACTGCCCTAGTTTTTGAGTTCACTGAATTGTTATGATTTGTAGGTTAATGTAAAATGTCTGTCGTGCAATTAATTTCCAACAATTTTTCACGTCTGTTGCCATAAAATAAAATAATCACACAACAGCAAACAATACTTAACTATTTTCCTTGACACGAATAGCCTGATTCGAAAGTTTTCGTTATCTATATATATAAAATTCAAAGTCCTGACTGACTGACTGACTGACTGACTGACTGACTGACTGACTGACTGACTGACTGACTGACTGACTGACTTATATATCAACGCACAGCTTAAACCGCTGGTCCTAGAAACATGAAATTTGGAGGATATGTTCTTTGTACAGTGTAGGCATCCACTAAGAAAGGGTTTTTCGAAATACTACCCCTAAGGGGGGGAAATGGGGGGTTCAAATTTCTATGAAACTTTTTATTCTCTGGGTCGATTGACTCAAAAATTGGTACAAATACTCTTCAATTAAAATTATGAGACACGTATATCACAGTTTTTCCAAAATCATCATCATCATCATCATCCACCGACAGAGTCTAATAGGGCTTCTTTTTACTCCGAAAACTTTGTTGAGAAAGTTATTAACCCACTACAAACGACGCTGTTATCATTCTTAGGCTTCCGTACTAAAATGGTGAAAGGAACCTTATCATGAAACTCCGATGTCTGTCTGTATGTCTGTGAGCTGATTATCTTGGAAACTGTAATAGCCAGCAACTTGGAATTTGGTACAGATCTAGATAACGGTAGTAGCTACGTATAGTAGGTAAAACGTCACGCCATTACCCTAAGAGGTGTATTACAACACCCTCACTTCGCCGGACGATATTCAGTCCAAAATGTAATAAGTAGCGAGCCTATCGCCATACGTATACCGGGCTCCAGTCATGTAGCAGATGACATTAAATACGAAGCTATCATTGAATTTTTCATATGAATCTCCGTGTAAAATATGTGAACTATATTGCTGACATTCTATCAAATTTGGAACCTACTTAATCAGTAAGGGAAAAATACAAGAATTAAGTCCAAGCCTGTCAGAAGATTACAAACGGCAAGTGAAGAGATTTTCTGTCAATAAAGATCAGGTAGATGAGCTAGGAGATGAAATTTATAATTATGTCTGTCTGATCTTAGAAGCAGTATTTAGCAAAAATAGACGAAGTCAATAGAAGAAGCTGCTTTAGTATTAGGAAGACAAAACCTACTACGGGTTGTCTTTGCTTCGAAGGTCTTCTAAAGGTCTGCCAGCACACTGACTGGTTTAGTTACTGAATGAGTCTGTGTTTATGCTGGTTTTAGGATTCCTCTAATATCTCTAACACCACCGAACTACCCCTTCGAATTAAAAAGAGTGCAGTTTCCCCTCAAAGTCTGCTTTGACCATAAATAAATCTCAAGCCAAACTCATAATTGACTAAAATACTTTTCACACGGTTAGTTATACGTGGCCTGCTACAGAGTAAGCTCATGGAGCAGCCTGGTTTTTCTAAAAAAGAAAAAAAAATGGTTTTCGTTGTAAACATTATTAATTGTCAATTATCTACTTTCGGTTGTCTTCTAATTTTATCTTTACACAGACACTTTAAGTTCTGTTGATACAATACTACTACTACTACTCCTACTTATCTCATTCCAGAGATAGTTTAGTTAACTAAAGAACTTCGTCCGTATTGCTCTGCTTGGGATATTGTCAGTTTGTGTATTCAATTGAGAGCGAGTGTGACCGCTTATAATATTTATTTCTGAAGTTAAAAATATCATACATTTTCTGTAAGCCACGCGGGCGAAGCCGCGGGCAGAAGCTAGTGTTGATATAAAACAATTGCTTAATGTCAATGACCGGTTCCAAATAAAAATGTGTATTGCCTGGTTTTACGCTTGATACTACAGCATAGTTCACTAGATATGTACATTGTACATCCTCAGATCAACCTAGAGAATAAGATGGCGCACGGCGTATGATTTAGGTGAACCCAAAAACCATTTAAAAACTACGCTACTGTCGTATATGTATACAACACGCACACATTGACGTAAAAAACTACGCTACTCACTTGGTCATTCTTACCTCGACATTATGTGCATTGGTTTATGGTATAATTTCGTGTACATAAATATACATAGTGCATTATAAAAGTGTGGCCAGGGTTACATTTTGAGGTTCTTTTTAAAAACTGTGCAGTTTTTTTACTAGGCAATTTTGATAAAGCCATAACATTAAACTCTTACAAATGTCTGCAGTTTTGGAATATTAAATCTATTAAGGTTGTGTATTAGAACGGAAATGGCTAACGTAGAGTTTGGGAATTAATATTAGTTTTCGTGCAATTGTAAATGTTTTTCATGGCAACATTACCACGTACCACACAAGTTTATTAAAGTGGCTTGAGCGAGACATAACGCAGTGTTCCATCTTTTCCTCTAGGTTGATCTGAGTGTACAATTGTACATCAAGCATTTTTTACCCGACTGGGTTATTTTTTTCGAGTGTATGGATTATTATGTATGTATAAGGTCTCTTAGGCACGCCCTACAGCCTAAACAGCTTGAAGGATTTCGACATCTGAGGTGTCATTTGAATCGTTTTGATTGATAGTGGAAGTGACATATGCAACAATATTTTGCAGCCGGGTTTCTTCTGTTTCTTTTAATAATGCGTTACTTGTTAGCAAGCTTAACAAGCATAAATAATTTAAACAGATTATAGTCAATAGTCTGATCTGACACTTCAATTATAAATCCACACGTAGTAAAGAAAAAGCCATTGACAAAACGAATAAATCTTGTGATTTCGTACGTGAATAACACGTATACCGGCGCTCCCTTATTTGCTGAAGAGATAATCACTACGCTACCCGTCACGTGGATCCCAGTGGTTATTGCGTGAATGCCAGATTATGTCAGACTAAACTCGTCAACGTCGCAGTGGAGATAGGTAAATCAAACTCAAAAAACATTATAACATTAAGCGAAAGTGACATTATATGCCGAGAAGAAATAAGTATAGGTAGTAGCAGAAATAAGTGTCCTTGTACCTATTTACTTAATTAATTTAATTGATTAATTTAATTTCCGCGCACTATACGAGTAAATGAAGATTTATAGTGCGCAGAAATAAAAAAAAAAATGGCGACGGGTCGATATGCCGCGTAAGTTCTAAGCTCTTTAGGTTATTTTGAACCCCTGACGTAAAAACGACGGGTGTTATAAGTTTGACGTCTCTCTCGTCTCTCTCTCTCTCGCTCTCTCTCTCTTTCTGTGTGTGTTTGTGTAAGAGTGTGTGTGTGTGGGTGTGTGAGTGGGTGTGTGAGTGTGTGGATGTGTGTCTGTCTGTGGCATTGTAGCTCCCGAAGGGATGAACCGATTTGATTTTGTTTTTTTTGTTTAAAAGGTGAAATAGTCGGAAATGTTATATGTTTGACAAAAATCGGTGTCGGGATTTTTTTTTAATTTAAATTTTAGAGATAGCGTGAGGCGTTCACATTATCTTGCTCGTTGCTGTCGATAAATTTAACGGTTCCACAGTACAACAAAAATTAAAATGAAATCGTCGAGCTCGTCCGTCCTTTCCAATGTCACAGCATTGTAACTTTTACGTTATGAACCACATAACAAAGTTGAGACACGAATCAAGCGAAACCGCTCCCCTCACGTGTGAACCCAGTAATTAGTGTGTGAATGTCAGATTGTGTCAGACTAAACTCATCAACGTCGAGGCGGAGTTGCTAAACTAATTATAACTCACGGTCTCACCTTAACTGCTATATTTGTGCATAATGTTACGTGTTAACTTACAGTTTACAGGGATAGGTAAATAATGATGTTAGTACGTGTGTACTTACCTACCTAGGCAGGTATGTATTGATAGTCTGTTTACGGTTGCATAGAGTATATAATATATAGTATGGGTATTTATAATAGTTTGTATAGGGTTGCATATATCGACTCGTGAGAGATATTTTCTTTGGAAATAATCTACCACTGATGTTTTTAGTGTATTCATAGCAATATCTTTGATTTGTACGACATATGATACGGTAAAGCCATGAGTGAAAACATCAGCAACGTATAAGTATAACTAATAACGTAATAACTACATAAAATTACCTATAAAGCATATAAACTATATAAGCATATCAAAATTATGACCGTCAAATAAACTTGAGATACTTACGCACTCGTGAGTAGGTATCTAATAAACCAACGATAATGATAACATCAAATGGAAATACCATTCTAAAAATCATATTGTTTCCCAACTTCTTTCCAATAATTACTGGTAAACAAAACTATGCTTCAGTATTTGTTATTTACTGCTCACAAAATTGATAAACTGCCTACGAGCAACGTGATCAAAAACTTCCAACTCCGCCATCTACAACTGTCTTAACGTTATTATATAACTATACTCATAAATAACACAGCACTTACAGACATCTAGTTACTTTTGATTTATACTGGACTTATAGGGCTCTTGGGAACTGCAAATGTGCCTACCTACTTATGAGAAATATCTGGCCGAATGAGAATAAAATAAAACTTTATCCATTTATTCACTTGTTATCACAGGATAGAAGGTCTATTCATATCAGTTTGTTATATTGGAGAGGAGACATTTGCCCGAAGCCATAAATGTTTCGTATAAATAGAACTAGCCACGCGAATATTCGCTTGATATGGCTACAATTCGCTGAAGCTTTGGAGTTTGGTGAGGTTGATTTTGTGATATTTTTGCATTGCATGAATAAAACCAGATATTTCATCTCAGCTTAGCTTAGCAGCTCCGGTCGATTCCTTAAATTTGGTAGTAGATATCTACCTAAAAACGAAATATTTCGTATAACAGTAACTATAAGTCGTCTATTGCACGTACATTTGTAACCAAAATACCATGTATTAGTATTCTGAATCCTACAACTATACTGTTGTGAATACTGTATTCACAACCATAGGTTTAGTAGATAAGAAGGTATGAGTTTTGATAGTTAACGTCAACTTTTTCGTTTTGGGCTAACTCCATACATTTAACTTACTTCCCAAATGATTCCGCCAGGGGCTCTTTATTGAAATGTATGGAGTCAAACGAAAACGAAAAAAGTTTACGTAACTATCAAAACAACACTAAGTAATCTAAGTTTGGCGTTACTTCTTAGTTTTTTTTTCAGGATCTTTAGCTTAATTCAATTATTTTATTTGAAATGCCTTATATGTAACTATCACTAAATACATCATTATATAACATGTAAGGGTGTCGCATTTCTTTCCAATCGTGTAAAGAAACAGAATACTTAAGAGTTCCGCGACGCTCTGAAATTTCCATACAAACGAGCTTCTCAAATTTCTTGAAAACCATTCGTCAAATGATGATGAAATTTAGCATGTACAACAAAATTAACGATATTTCCGCCCCTATGATCTTGGTTTTTTTAAAATCGTTCTCAAGCGAAAATAGAGCTATGAAAAATATCCGCATTTGTAGGGGGTCACTTTTGACTGATTTATTCAATAGATAGACAAAGCAAATCAAAAATTTACATAGGGAGGTTGTCTACATCATTAGCTAGGCTTTTAAATGAATCCATAATACAAGGGACATTCTTAGTTATTTAAGAAGTGCAAGTCATTAAAAAAAATGCACTTTGTCACTCTGTAGGTAACTTTAAAGGCTCGTTAGTATCTTTACTCGCTCTCTTCGCTCGTCATCTTCTTTTAGACGAAATGGCTATGGAAAACCTTAAGCCAATGCGAAGTTAGTCTAAAGTGGTCGCAGGACTCTTAAGAAAAATAAGTAAATATTGTACAGTTTTATTAACTTACTGGGTGTAGTCGCCTTGCAGCGTCGTGAATAGAAAGGATGTGGGTTATTTTGTACTTTTCTAACTGCATCGGATCCTTAGAGTCCCGGTAGTTTCCCACGTAGAGTCCGGGAAGCACCTGCGCAAAACAAAACTAAGTTACATTCAAAGTAAAAACAACAAATGAAACAATTCGAAATTTTTTTTTTTTTATCATTCAGTCTGAATCCGACTATAGACGTTGCATACGGCTAGATCAAATCTCATCTAGATGAAATTTGGGAGAGAGATTATTACAAGGACTTATTTTTACAAGGACGGTCATAGGATGATTTTTCTCCAGAAAAATTTTTTATCCAGGATATGAGTTTTTCTGCTACTATTTAACTATGACTGCACCCGCCACCATAGGGTAATACCTACTTCCGTAAGAAAATATGTATTCTAGTATTTATAAAGAGTGAATCTATATTGCCTAGACTCGTGAAGTTGAAAAACACCGTTGCTAAAACTTCCAGTTGCTCTACCTGAAATTTCGGAAAATTTTGCTCTGAAAATCCTTGGCACCGGATAATATTTCACTTAAAACTGACTCCACAGATTCCCTGGAGACAGCTTCGAGCTAAATCAGTTTGAACGAGTAGCTAAAAATATGTAGGTACCTATAAACAGAGTTAAATAGCTAGGTCTGCACTTAGCCGAAAGCACGTATAGCATAAATATTTAGTACTCAACATTCTGAGCATCTTTTGCTGTAGGACCAACCTTAAATTGCAAAAAACAGCTGTTAAGCTGCATTCTTTTGTGTTGATACCTAGTTATATTTTGATTTCCAGATTGATACCATAGTTTAAAAAAAAAACAGAATTATGAGCACTTGCTTTTACTACATGTTTTTGGCTTGGTACACCTCAAGCTCATAGCCTATCTAGCGGGTATACCTATACGTATAGGTAGCTACTACAAAGAGCTAGCCGGTTTCCATGGAGACTCCGATATTGCGGAATTCTCGTGGCGCAACCGCCGCGAAGTGCAGCTAAGTGCGCCATCAATTAACTGTGGTCCTATTTTTCGAGCTTTTAAGCTTAAAAGTAGGAAGAATGAGATAATTCTTTAGTAGTAGTTTAGTAGTATTTTCAATTAGGCACTTATAGGTACCACGGTAAATAAAAGTATAGACATTTATTAAATGTCTTTTGTCGTTTGTTGCATCATGGTAGGTAAATTTTCTTACATTGTAAACGAGCAGAACTAGGTATTGAAGTATGTGGTCAATTAGGTAGATAGCTTTGTTGAATAGTTACTAACTAAATATCTGCTCGTGCACAGAACCTCTGCATCTCTTATCCGTATCTTTAAACCTCATAAATAACTTGTCTTACTTTCCCTACACAAGTAAAAATTGCAATGCAAAGTAAAAATTGCAATTCGAAAATTGCACAGAAACGTGGAGAGGTCGTTTTAACCGATTTCACTGTTATTATGCACTTCAGCACTTAGCACCTTCACAGTTCAAGGACCCTTGAAAATTCAGAGACCAGTTTAATTTTACTTGCAGTTTCAAAGCTAATATAAGTTAACGATTGTTTAATCGGTGTGACTGACGCGGGTCTGTTACACCCGAGTTTGTTCAACAGCTTGGAACAATCGTTGGTACAACGTACCTAAACATTGTTTTCATTGCCTTGTACAACAGTAATTTCAAACTCAATATTGAGTCGACAACATGATTGGACAGAATTTTCAAAGAAATATCAACTTTTCTGAAGTATAACTGTAGAGGCAGTGTTTCACGAAACTTAATGTTGCAAAGTATTGTAGAAATTACTCTCTTGAGAATAAAACAAAGTAGAACTCTAAAGGAAGGTTTTTGACTGAAGAAATAAAGGAAAACGAAGAAAAAACATTTTGGAAGTCTAATGGACTTAAATTGTTGTCAGATCTACCTAACCGATACCGGGATAACGACTTTGACTAACTTGAATAAACCTTGTACTTAACATGTTTATTACACTTTTTACTCAAAAGTTACCTACTAAATACGACCTTACGCATTCTACGTTCGGGAAAGTGGGTCTACACGGTCCAATAAACAGGATTTTGCTCTAAGGAAGGTGGGCTGTGAAGTAATGTGGTAAAAGGTTTCACGCCGTTGCTTGCGTTGCGCTGCTTTTATTATATTTTTATTTTACCGTGGAGGAAGCCATACGGCGAGAGATCCATGATTGACAACTGAAGGTGTGAGAATTTTACTTTGCAAGGCTATAAGCTTCGCAGTCTGAATTGAAAGTATACGTGAGTGGGTTTCAAGGAATTTTACTGCTTGAGTGTCTGCGCACGAACATCTATTAGAATTTATGAGAAGATAACTAGATTTTATACAAATAAATACCTATACCTACCTTTCTACCTAATTTATTCAAACTTGTAGTAAAGGTCACGACTAAACGTGTTCAAGAGAACATTTTCTATGTAGGTTGCCTACGCTGAAAACTCTGAGCACTCTGATATTCAGCTCACTTTTTCAGATGGAAACTGAAACGACAGTGAGATCTCAGATGCTTGAAATTCTGAGCCGGGTGGTGCAAACGTGCCACAAAGGCGAAGTGAACAGCTACCTGTGTTCTGAGAAGCTATATGCGATGTGCTACGAGTATCTGCGGTGCTTTTCACAATCAATCGGAAACGTTTTCGATCGGGTCCCAGAAATTTCAAACTCAAATTGTTCGAATCTCAGTCTACTTTTATGCATTTTGGAATAGGGAATCAAGTATAAATCCGATCGGAAGAATTAATTATGCTAAAAAAATTGTGAATATACACTGAGATTCAAATAATTTAGGCTCAAAATTTTTGTTTTAAATTGGTTGTGAACAGCCCTGCTGGTCAGTGTCGCCAGCTTGCGATTGGCGGGGCAGCAAATTGTGACTAAGGATACCTACAGAATATACATACGAGTATGTTCGAGTGGCATACATTTTACTTACTACTTAAACATTTTTTACAGCATTGTGCTTTGGACTCAATTCATAAAATCCTTCCTAGTAATATTGTAAACGCAAAAGTTTGTAAGAATGGATGGATGGATGGATGGATGGTGTGTTTGTTACTCTTTCACGCCAGAACGGGTAAACAGATCTGGATGAAATTTGGCACAGAGATAGATGGTAGTCTAGAGTAGCACATAAGATACTTTTTAACCGCGAGTGAAACCGCTGGCTGTTAGACAGTTAGCAATCCATTTTTTTTTATTGCACAGGCATTGCCATGCTATTGACATAATACGTTAAACTATAAATATCCTAAATAGAACGAGTCACAATTAAATATGTTAAGTATTTTCCATGACAGGTATAAAGTATCTATTCAAAGTTCTAAGACGCTAGGATTAAAGCATTACTCGCTGTTATGGTAATCAACTTACTGTGTTAGAGCGGCTTACAATTTAGGATAAGCCTAATTTATTACGCCATAAGTACTCATAAGTTAGTTGGGAACCCCTACTAGACGCAATTATATAATCCGCTTATCAATATTGCTATTACATGACAGGCTTCCATTTTATACCGACACTACATATAATGAGCGTGAACTAGGTACAAATGACTGAAAAATTGCAGCTACAAATGAGGTCTCTTCTTTTCCTCCTTAGTGCTCAACTCAAAACAAGGAATCCTAATTAAATAGTGCTAAAAGACAAATGTAATAATCTACACTTTTATTATAAAGAAGAATGATTTGTTACTTTTGTATGTTTGTAACGAATTAACTGAAAAACTACTGGTTCAATTGCAAAAATTCTTTCACCATTAGAAAGCTACATTATTCCTGAGTAACATTGGCTTTGAAACCCGAGCAAAGCCACGGCCAAAATAGCTAGTGATAATTTAATTATGATTTCTATTAGAAAATGGGGGTCGAAGCCGAGAAATCGAAAAAAAAAGTAGAAAGATAGAAATTTATTTTGAAACCATACATACAATTAATAATATGCTTAAACGATAAATAAATAAAAGCAATAAAACAAAGTTGATATTTGTATAAATAATAAACAATAATTGCAATTATGTATGTGTTTCAAAAAACGCAGGCAAGTAGTAATGATTGGACAGCGCCTCCTGCAAATTTTCATCCATAGGCTCAGATTAACCTAGAGGAAAAGATGGAACACTGCGTTATACTTCGCTGAAGCCACTTTAATAAACTTGTGTGGTACGTGGTAATGTTGCCATGAAAACATTTACAATTGCACGAAAACTAATATTAATTCCCAAACTCTACGATAGCCGTTTCCGTTCCAAAAATACAACCTTAATAAATTTAATATTCCAAAACTGCACACATTTGTAAGAGTTTAAAGTTACAGCTTTTTCAAAATTGACTTGTAAAAAAAACTGCACAGTTTTAAAAAGAACCTCAAAATGTAGTCCTGGCCACACTATGCAGAATGCTATATACGAAATTATACCATAAACCAATGACCATAATGTCGAGGTAAGAATGACCAAGCGAGTAGCGTAGTTTTTTTGCGTGTTGTGTACATATACGACAGTAGCGTAGTTTTTGGATGGTTTTTGGCTTCACCTAAATCATACGCCGTGCGCCATCTTATTCTCTAGGTTGATCTGAGTCCATAGCAATATACTGTGTTGCGACACAGTATATTGCAATGCGTGTGCATAAAGACAATTGTCAACTGAACAAGAAATTATTGAATAAAAATATATTAAAGAGAAAATTAAAGAAACGCAGGTAATAGCCGAAACAAGGCGAAAATTCTTGTCTCTTCATATGAAAGCGATTTTGTAGCCCGCATTGTAGATAATATCAAAAAAGCAAATAAAAGTCACCTAGTCACACTATACCACAATTTCTAAATGCTACAAAATTATACTGCTTCAATAAACATGAAACCTCCGCATGATTCATGCAAATGCATGCATAAGCCATAAAAATTCTATTTTCTATTGTTATAAGACTCGGTAAATGCTCGGTCGCGTGACTGCAGAATGATGGCGTGTCCTTCCCGGCAATGAAGTTGACGAATTGGGTACTCCGAAAAATACAAAAAGCCTCATTCTCATGCGCTCGACTTTTCTCGAAAAATACATCTGTCTTTTTCTCTCTCATTAAGTTTCTGGCGAGATAGACAGTGCGAGATCGAGTTCTCATGCGCGAAAGAATAATGGTCCCATTAACAGCAAAGTAAGTGTACTTAGAGAAGTACCTATTTGGCCGTCCACGTCATGAAAATCTATGTAAAAAGCTTGAAAGTCATACTCAAACCACATTATGGAAATTTTAATACCGGATGTGATGAACAGAACTACAACAATAACAATTAATACTTCTTCAACACCATCTAACTGTGCAATATTGGTTGTTAGCTCAAAAACTTGATTTTTATTATTTTATTAATAACTATTTTAAGTAAGTACCTACTTAAGAGTTTTATTTTTCGGGCAGGGATTATAATGGCACCATACGATTTTCTTAGGCTTTAACCTCATTTTTTGATCTTTGATCTCATTTTCATTTTCTTCAATTAACTCGAAGCTATGGGTGGGAAAAGTGGCTTGCAAGTATTTAAGAAAAAAATACAAAATAAATACCTATTTATGTATGTATAGATGGACTAATACTGAGCGAGGTACGGAGTCCTTGGTGCTTTCAATATTGAATGTAAATTCGATTTTCCGTGACAGTCCCTTCGGGGCGCTCGTTCGGGGCCAATTTTCTTTAAAAAAATCTGTGCCTATTTATTTTATTGGCGAATAAATAAAGACATTTTACCACCACCTGTACAAAATTTCAGCCTGTATCTTCCACTGCTAAGAATATGCCTCTTGTATAAGTTCGACCCGCATTATTTGCAGTTTTGTCGACCCAATGAGTACAGGCATGATGATGATGTTACGAGTAGTACTTGCGTCTTTTAGGAAGATAGATTTGGAAGACAAACTTTTTTAGTTTGGACTTTTTTATAGGTTTTTTATTTGGTTCGCCCTTTGGGCAGGCTAAACCCATCATGGCTATACCGCCTTGTCTTTGTTCTAGGATTTTTTTTAGATAAGAAGTAAAAACTAGAAAACATCAAATTAGGCCGTGATTGTTCCAAACGTCACTCGTTAAGTTAAAGTAAACAGACGGTAAGGGTTGGGGATGTTTTCTCGGACAAAGCTTGCGCAAACAGTTTAACCTTCGAGTTGTTTGTTCGGATTCGAAATAGCGTTTCTTCTGCGCTGCCAACCATATGTTACACGTAGAATTTTTTGTATTGGTCTCTCGAAGGTCGATTTTGCTGCAGTAAAAATTACACAATTTTGATGATTTAAGTGTGGTGTTATCATCTCATCTCACACGTAGGAATAGCCTAGCCCCGGGGGGCGGGCTCATCCCTATGACGTTCTAAACGAGAGCAACAAGGACGAAAAAAAGTGAGATGAAAATCTTAAATCTCCGAATAGGGCCCCAGGTTATGTACTTTTCCGGTCCAACTCGCTCTTTCTCTTGTCTTCAAAAGCGTAGACGTGGCTCTGCATAAATCGTCGTCACTCAGGCCGATTCTCAGCTTTAAATTCTTAATACAAGAGGCAATACAACGTTGCAGTTTTTGGTGTGTCTCTTCTGCATAGGTATTCACGATCAATCGGAAACGTTTCCGTTCGGATTCCAAGAATTTTGAGCTCAATTTACCTAGTACTCATAATATTGACGACTGTCGCCCGGCCATCATCAGCCATAGTAGAAATGTTTGCCTATATGCCTATAGCCACGCTCAAAATATTGTCGTATATTGCCGGCCAGAATTGCCTGGGACCCTATACGGAGATTTGAGATTTTCATCTCACTTTTTTCGTCCTTGTTGCTCTCGTTTGAAACGTCATAGGAGTGAAAGTGACCAAGATAAAATCTCATCTCATCTCACGCGTAGGAATAGCCCCACTAGCCAGTATTGCCCGGCCAGTGTTGCTGGGCTAGTATTGCAGTAAACATAAGGCCCGTCTAGGAGCACCCTAATACATATACTTAACCCAAATATATACTTCATTTTTGTCATAATATAAGTTGGTCATAGAATGATTGTGTTACTTCATAAAATCACGAACTTAATTATTAGGTAGTTATTGAATGATTTTATTTGCCGAATAAACTCTAGAGTTCTCGAAACATCCAACAAAACGAAACATTGATGAAAGTTTTGATAATAAATAAATACTATACTTATGTACCTACCTACTACTTACCTATTTCTATTCGACTCCGTGACTAATGAAACAGCCTAGACGGTTCGATAATGTTCGATCAGTTAGGAATTAGAATAAAAGCTATACCTATATTATTTTATATGTATAGTGGTTTATAGGTAGGTAGGTACAAGCTTGATATCGGCGATAGCGTAGGCATAGATAGATATTAGGTACCTAATTCAGTCGTATCATAGTCCTATAACTGAGGTTTACGACCTGAGCTATTGCTTTTAGGCCCGCTGCCAATTTTATGAGCCTTGTAGGAATTTAGACGCTTCGAATTTTCATGCGGGCCGCTGTCGTCATTGGTTGATGTAAATCAATCTTTGGGCACAGTATATACAATAGTACGTGCTCTGAGTACCGTAGTTATAAAGTTGGTATGCCAATTATGGAGTTAACAAGGTCTTTAAGGCAATTTGAAATTTAAATCATTGGAATGCAATTAAAAGTATTGAGCATTCTTGTGTAAAGTTTGTTTTGTTATTTCATGTTTATTCGAGAAAGAAAGGAGCCATTAAAATCAATACTGTGAATTCAGAGTTTTTTGTAGGTATACCTACTTAAGATCTTTTTTACTTACCTAGTTTGCCCATTATGGTGTTTTACAAAACATGATGGGCACTTTGCATTTACATACCTACCTACCAAGTGTAAATGTTGGATGCCACGAGCGGTCACCCATGCTATCCTTAGTACTTAGTAGTCATTGTTTTCTATTACTACTGTGTCCCAAAAAAACCGTTGATTTTTTCGGAATAAAAGTGTGTCCTTTTCTGTGTCCCCGACAACGTGTATGCAATATTTTATGGTGATCAGTTGAGTAGTTAAGGCGTGAAAGCGTAAAAAACAAACAAATGAACAAACTTACCATAAAATACAGCCTGTTACAATAAAATACAGCCTGTAACACGCTGAAAATTAAGACGAATCTAACGAAATCTTACATTTCAAAATCAGTTAAAATCATTAGGGTTCATGTTGCCAAACTTTAATTGGGCGATTATTTAACTGTTCTATGCTTACATTAAGCTTATTGAAGAGTTGTCAAAAACAGTCAGTTAGAAGTTTAATCGTTTGTTTAAGTTTTGGTTAACTTTACCCTTAGAAACAGCTAAACATAAACCTGCATATAACCGAAAACACTATCCCGATTTTGGGCAGTTTTTTTTTCATTTCGTTTCAGTTTTCTTTTAAGAGTTCGGAGACAACTTTAGACTAACTTCGCATTGGCCTAAGGTATTCAAAATACAAAATACAAAAATACAAACATACAGAGTGACAAAGTATAATTTCAGTTTTTTTCTATGACTTTTGCACTTCTGTAATCATTCTTAAATAACTAAGAATTTCCACTGTATTATGGATTCATTTAAAAGCTAATGATGTAGACAAGCTAAAATTCCTTTACATATAAAGGAATTTTTGATTTGCTTTGTCTATCTATTGAATAAATCAGTCAAAAGTGACCCCTTAGAAATGCGGATAATTTTCATAGCTCTATTTTCGTTTGAGAACGTTTTAAAAATAAACCAAGCACATAGCGGAGATATTGTTAATTTAATTGTACATGCTAAATTTCATCATAATCTGACGAATGATTTTCAAGAAATTTGAAAAGCGCGTTTGTATGGAAATTTCAGAGCGTCGCGGCCCTCTTAACCAACTAAAACTCTCATGCTACGAGTAATACATGAGAGTTTTAGTTTAGTAAGTTCATCTATTATTCGTTTATTTGAAAATTAAATTAAATTTATCTCTTCTTATAAAGGAGACTAACGTAATTAAAGATAAGGTTCTAATTATACGCGCGTCTGGTTTTGAGAGTTTGATGAAACAAAAAATTGGATTTTCTAAAGCTGGTAATTTTGCAAGGGCTTTGCGAAGAATTTATAGATTTTCCAATACTCTCAATTTATGTGTTTATGTTACTATGGTACCTTGGTAGTTTTTTCTTGGTTTTTTAATCGAAATAATTGTGTGTTCAGTACTTCATTATAATTCTTAGCTTAAAATGGAGTGTGACACAAAATTGTTACAACAAAATATTTATGATTATTTTTGTGTTATTGTTGTTGTAGAGTTTTCGATGTCATGACACGTAGCGGCGTTGAGTGCATCATTAGAAGCGTGTGTCAAGGGCTATAGAGCAGCAACTGTTCCGTTATGTTGGAGGCTTCTGGGCATCCTAATAACTTTGATATCACGGCTGGCCGCTCAACCTGTTAGTTAACTTAGATGCTTAATTTTTCAATTTGAACTCTAAAAACAACTTTAAAAATTTATTTCTATAGACCATATTAAAATATAACCATAATATTCAGTAAACCTAACTTAGCTTCTGTGTAAAAACGCTAGATTATTATTCTGTACACCAATGTTTTGGGCGTGATTTTTCGTAGCATCGCGTAGATCTCTACGGATGCTACGGAGCTACGGACGCTACCGATACGAGCCACGCGCTGCGCTGCTACGAGTTACGTAACTAACTACGGCTTGCATTTATTGTGTGAAACTTTCAACAAAACTAAAAATATGTCAAATATAAAATTACCTTGTTCATTCCATTTCCCATTTTCGCCGTAACACAATACGCTAACCACACAAAATTATTGTCATCATAACGATTTTATATCAACAATTAACACGTAACAAACAAGTCTATCGAAATAAATATTTCTAAACATTTAAGTGTCAAATTGTCAACATGCTCGCGTCACTATGACTACATTGTTGACGCCGGTGCGCCACGCGACTATCGACGCTGCCATCGGACAAGTCAGGGTTACATAAACTTTGGGATGTGTTAATCTGGGCCGGCACTGGTTAGTGAGAGTTGTGGCTTGTTTTTTGGTGCAGTTTCGTCTTATCGATCGTGTTAGTTGGGAGCAAGTTGAGCGTGGAGTGAAGTTGGCCGGAGCGGAGCGAGCGCGGACGGACGTGTGGTGAGCTCGGCCCGCGGCGCGCCACTGCCGGCCCGGCCGCCGGCGTCACTGCGTCTATAATGCCGATAGGGAAGGGCTCGGTCGACTGCTATGACGTTATTGTCGATAGTTAAGTGTTGCTTCAATTTTGTTTTGTTAAGTTTTTGTATCAGCGCTCCAAAATAGAAGAAATGATTTGTGTTTTTAGTAAGATATCCTCGACAAATTAGATTTGTTTTTTAGTCGTTACTAAAGTAGCTAGAAATCAATCTTATGACTTACTCTTTTACACATTTTGTAGTATCGCAGTTTCCATTTTTCTAGTCTAACGGCATCTTGAGGACAAAGTTATCTACTTACTAAATACGGAGTGATTTGTAGGCAAGCTTCTAGCTAGAGTTATACTATCACTCATTCTCGATAGACATAAGTAAACGAACCAATTTTGTTATCTAAAAAACAGTTTCTTTTTTGTAATTTATTATGGAATTAAATTAACGTTTGACTAACAACTCACTTGACGATAGGTATACCCAACTAACGCTAAATTTGGCTGAGAATGTAGCACTTACATCGATCTAGACTTTTCAATTGTATTATTATCTTGACAAACATCCGACATCGATAAACCATTTCCCATCCCTAAAGATTAGCAAGCGTTGCAGAAGAGTGGGTAGATACGTAGATACTCTTAACTACCCGTTAACTGTCGATTTGTCAAACTTAGCGTATTATTTTAATACTAACGCATTGATAAATAAAAAGACGAAAGACAAACGCCCATGCCCTCGTAACAAATGACCACGGATATCCTCTACGAGTAAAGAAACGGGGTATTTTTTCAAGCTCTACTAACAAATGACGGAAATAAATATCCAAGGATTTAGGGGATGGACGTATTTTATTACTAATTTTATATGTACATGTAAACAACTTACAAATAATTTAAACTACGTACCTATAATTACATGTAAGTTAAAACTATACATAATAACTTTTGTCTATGGGCATATTTATTAAGTAAGTTAAGTATTAGCCGTTGCACTCACGAGTCGTTAATGATTACTAAACTATTACTAATTCGATGATCACTAAGTAAAGATTTGCCAAGGAAATGTCGCCCTTACTGATGGTTTAAGTAGGTAATCATTAACCTCTCAGTGTGTAAAGTTAGGAATGTGTATCTTTCGTATACATGATTTATATAGTAAACTTTCATAAGAACCTTCTCCTGGCAATAATAAACACAACAAAAAAAAATTGCGAAAATGTTCCATCTGTTCACGCGTGATGCGATGACCAAGGGAAATAGTGATTCATTTTTATACTCGTAACTGAACTTTAACTGACGATTAACTGTTGCTTCTAAGACATGGTATTCTCCAAAGTGGAGCGGGCATCAAGGTGGACTAGTCATAATTTCCCTATTGTACGAAATCGACCAGCAAGTTAATTAAAAATTAGTTTGTTCATCTCACTGCTCTACTTAGTTCGGTTTTGGTGGACACCGGGCCTTACGTCGTAAGCAATAAAGTCGAGAACTGCCAACGTTAATTCTGTACATTATTTTGAGAAATGTCGAGACGAATGCGGTTAGTTTGCTAATTAGATATTTAACTAGGTCAATGTAAGCTGTCCACAATGTTTGCCTTTGTCCAACTGTATTTGAATATTGTTGAATTGGTAAAATATCCAACCCAGTGAGTAATTAGAACTTACGACAAAAGTTCAAAGAAAGACAGAGCGATTTTTTAACTAACGCTTTATGACAAATGGACAGATAAATAAATTATAAATTCCATTCTGAAATGTTAGTTAAGGGGTCCCATATTACACGAAATCACCGAAAACAAGTATTTTTTTGCGCCTAGTTTGATATGAGGAATTATGATGATCAGATGCAAAAAAAATACAGCTGGTAGAAGAAACAACCAACTAAAGTTTAACCAAAGTATAATTTTGAAAATCATTCTCATTTAAAAAAAAAATAACCACAAAAAGTCTCTTCTTAAAAAACTATAGGGACGTAGTTCTCTAAATTTTCAGTGAATACACATTTTTTTTCGATTATTTAATAGCCAGATTAGTTCTCCCAGCAACTTGTCTTTATTTGTGTTCTTAGTACGATTAATACCAATAAAAACGGCAAAAAAAATGTTTTTCTAGGCGCCGATCTCATTTCACCATCAAATATGATTTACGATTTTCAACTTTAAATAAAGCGGGTTACGTAAACGTATGTGTGGTAGACAATCGGGGAATGAGCGATCCTTAACATTGCCATACCATTGAATCATACAGTGCTTATTTTAACATCAAAGTCATTTTGTAGTAACAAAATTTACATGACTTAAATGAACATTTAGATTGAAACAGATAAATTTATACTTTATCATGGTCATGTCAAGTTTTAAATACTCGTACTAGGGGTGCGAGCACGGACATTTAAACTGACGTTTCAAAGGTTGGGAAACTGCCTTCTGAGCTTGGAGGCGTGGATTCGATTCCCACCTAGGGCAAACATTCATGTGATGAACATTTGTGTTTGTTCTGTCTGGGTGTTAATATCTATTTAAGTATGCATTTAAAAATATATATATATGTACTCGTATGTATATATATCAGTCTCTGGCATCCATAGCTTTGCTTAGTTTGAGGTCAGGCGACCGTGTGTGACAATGTCCCGAATTTATTATCATTTATTTATTTAAATCGACTAAATCGACAAATTTGTTTGAAAATTACCGATTTTGTCAGTTTATATGAGCTTGGACATTTAAACTGACGTTCCAAATCGACTAAACCGACAAAGTGTGGAAATTATCGACTTTGTCGATTTGAAACGTCAGTTTAAATGTCATGTCTTGGTACATGATTAAAGGAATGTCGATGTTTACGATTCTATGTTAGTTAATCCAGTGCTATTTCAGGTTTGTGCTTGGTCCTTGGTTTCGCCACCAGCGCCAGCCCTACGGTGATGAGCATTGTACCGACCCACCATCGCAGTGACGATTCCTCTTCGAACAGGAATACACCGATCAAGCCCTGTCGAAGAAAATAATAAGTTAATGTTCATCGTACTTACTGACGGCAAGTACACGGAAAAAAATGCCACTACAAAATTGCTTAGATCAAAAATAAGATTATTCTCAAAAATATTGTTTAAATATGAGACAATATTTTCTTAATTTGAAACATTATTATAAATCCAAGAAATGCAGAAGTCTTACAATAAAAATAAATTATTCTCATAATTGATACTAAAACTAAGAATAACATACTTGATTCAATACTTTGTGGTATTAATTCAAGAACTATGAATGTTTTAACCAAAGAAAAGATTGAATTTTCCAATCAAGAGCAGTTTTTTTTCATTCAAAAATATTAGACACTTGATTTAAATCAAATTATTTAGTGTTCGTTGAAGACAACATTATTCTTTATGCTAGAAATAATTTATATGGAGATATTTATACCAAGAATTATAGTTTCTCGGTTAGGAAGCATATAGATTATCTTCTATTGAGAAAATTATTCTTCGGTAGAGATCTTTGAGACACTCAATTTCGAAACAGTGAATGTGTTGACCAAAGAAAAGATTGAATTTTCCAATCAAGAGCAGGTTTTTTTCATTCAAAAATATTAGATACTTGGTTTAAATCCAATTATTTAGTGTTCGTTGAAGACAACATTATTCTTTATGCTAGAAATAATTTATATGAAGATATTTATACCAAGAATTATAGTTTCTTTGTAAGGAAGCACAAAGATTATCTTCTATTTAGAAGATTATTCTTCGGTAGAGTATTTTGAGATACCTACTCAATTTCGAAACTGAAACACATTCAGTTTCGAAATTGAGTAGGTATTAACACTAACCAAAGATAGGATTACACTTTCCATTCAAAAACATTTTTTAAAAGTACTTTACCATTCTTCACGATTAATTAAAAAAATATCAAAAAACTATTGGCACTAAAGTTGTAGATAATCTAATTTACAACCACTTAGGTTCGTAGTGTTATTGTTGCAAAGTTGAAAATGACTGAGATATTGAGCAAAAACCATTCCTTGACAAAAAATAAGATAACAGACAAGGTGACATATGACTTAACAACTAACCGCCCGAAATTGGACGGTTATTGTTATCGTTATTTGTGACGTCATTTTAACCATTGCTAAAATGATGGAACCCATTACGGCCAGTTACTCTTTGGTTATCGTTTCGTTAAAATTACCTAGTTGGTGCAACTCACTCTTAGGGTTACGCCCACTAAAGATTCCGGCAATAAAAAATACTGTACTCGTAAAATTACTGACGGGAATTAATGCAAGGTCAAATGCTAACCCGACTAGGCCACAGAATAAATAATAGTACAAGTACAGAAAATTCACCCCGTGATAGCAAACATGCGAATTCAATCCTATTCACAACTTATCATACGCCTATAATACGAGATGTTTTTTTTACCATTTTTAACCCCCTCTTGGTGATACGTGGTGACGATTAAAGAGCAAAAAAGACACGTGTTAGGTATTTTAGTAGGTCGAGTCGAGGCGCGCGAGGACTTCGTTCGTTGCCAGGCAACAGTTAGTCAAAATCCCACTAGCTAGGTATAGGTAGGTACAAGCCGCTTTTCAGTTTAGAAATCGCGCGTTTGACGAAAAAATAAATACACGTAATATGTACGTGTAAACCCCCTCTTCCTCTTTCTGGCCTCACGTGATTAATAAATAATAAATAAACGGCCCCTAAGTAGTTATTTTAAGCCTGTGACAATGCGATTAATAGGTACCTTAGCTGCTTTTATTCAGTAGGCAATGAAAGTTCATAAATTATTACTTACAAGCTGCGCCCCGCGATTTCACCCGCGGTTAAAAAATATCCTATGTGCTATTCTAGACTATAAGCTATCTCTATGCCAAATTTCATCCAGATCTGTTCAGCTGTTCTGGCGTGAAAGAGTAACAAACATCCATCCATCCATCCATTCTCACAAACTTTCGCGTTTATAATATTAGTAGGAAGTAGGAAGTAGGATCTAGGTAAGTATAGTAATAAACGGTCAACGAATAATAATAGATATGGATCCCGTACGCGAAATTAATTGCATTTTGCTAAGTATACTTATTTATAATACCTAATCATGTTATTTAATTGTTAAAAGCTGGAAACACATAATATATTGTATATCGTATACCTACCAGAAAGTTAAATGGTTCGTGCCATGTGAGACAAGGGTTAGTCTTTGTACCTACTGATGTATTTAGCATTTATTAATTTGATTGAACTAAGTAGGTATATAAACATATTCAAAAATAATGGTTCTTAAATTCAAGAAAATTATTCTTGGCTCATACACTTGATATTGCCACATTATAAAATTACACCAATATTTGGCAGTTTCACATAAACGCATAGGCGGCCAAACGCATCGAGATTGAACGTGTAGGTACAGACCGCCATAGAAACTACTTCTAAAATATTAATGCTACTGAATTCAGTGAAGTGTTCTATTCAATTCAATTCAATTTATTTATTCGAACCATAGGATATTTCAAACACTTGGTAACGTCACTGTTTACAATGGTGTAATAGCATTTAGTAAGTTAGGATATCGTTAGGATACTAAATTCAGAAGCAAGGGTGGTTTCTAATTGACTGAATCATTTAGAAACTTTTGAATTCTGAACTTGCTTCTAAATTTGCTTCTGAATTTAATCTACTAAATTTAGCCAAGTGTAATATGATAATTATGATGATGATGAGATGAATATGATAATACCTGAATTTAATCTACTAAATTTAGCTAAGTGTAAACCTACTAGAAACTAAAACAAGTGCGAGTCCGACTCGCGCACCAAGGGTTTCGTACATACCTACTAATAATAATTATAGTCAACAAGAAATATTAAAATCAGTAAAAGTTAGTTAGTTTAGAAAACAATTTTAATTTGTAGTTGATATGTATGGTCTTCAATACGATCGAACTACAAACTAACTTTGTATTGGTTTTTTTTCGTCAAATATTTATAAATTCGCAATTTTCGGAATTTTTCATTTGGTTGTGTTATAAGACCTTGCTTCATGCCAAGTTTCATGATTCCAGGTCAACGGGAAGTACCCTGTAGGTTTTTGAGTTGCGCATTTTCCTTTGAAAATGCCAAAATTAGCAGCAAAAACAGCTGTATCTTTTGATTGGGTTGACATGGAGACCATGGACTTGAGTATGTCATATAAATTTCAGCTCCACACCTTCACGCGTTCTTGAGAAAAAGGGTCTTGACAGACAGACAGACAGACAGACGAACAACGAAGTGATCCTATAAGGGTTCCGTTTTTTTCCTTTTGAGGTAGGTACGGAACGCTAAAAGCTGACTGGAAATGTGACCTATCTATGGCAGTGGAGGGTAATAATATTGTTATTCAAATGTGTGACCGCAGGTAAAACCGCGGGGCGCAGCTAGTATGCCATAAATGCACACAGGTTAGTATAGACCGAGTAGCTAGGTTTGGTTATGTTTCTTGCCACCCAACCCAAGGGCCTCTGACACAGCTTGACGATTGTTGTTATGCTCAGTTGTGAATGCTACCCGCGGTCATCTATACGAAGATTGACCGTGTCGTCCGTTGCTTAACATCCGTGATCAGTGGTTAGAGCACCTAGTCTAGTAATTTTCAAGTAACTCTAAGTAATTTCAAGGAATTCTAAGTCATTTTCAAAATTAAGGTTCAAAAATACAAATTTTAATAAGTTGAGACGGACGGACGGGCAGAACAAATTTAACGGGTTCCTTGTAACCCAAAAAATGTAAGTAGGTTTTTTTACCATGGTTCCGGCGACTTTTTAGCGCTCTTTGCGGAATCAGTATTGGCAACACTGCGAATGAAGTTCGCTCGGTGGCCGCCGCCCAGGCTGCCATTACATCTAACAGGTTAACATCGTGTGTGCGCGCTAGTTATTATTTTACAATACAAGTGATTAATAAGAGGTTCTTTGACTGTATTTTAATTTGGATGAAAGTGATTGGGTCCTACGTAGTTCTTTATCATCTTTCGATAGTGAGTGTTCGTAGTTATTTAGTGACCAAGATATATGTAGCTACCTACTTAACCTAAGTTACGTTAGGTAAAAAAACAAGGGATTACTACATTAATACAGTAATTAAGATCCCTATAACGGAGAAAATGGAAGAATTGCTCACCAGTTTGAATATTCCCCCGGACATCATTGAACAATTTAGTGGTAAGTAAGTAACTGTAGTCTTAACCCGAGAGACAGATGTTTTAACCTTGCTATGAAGATAATTTTATTGTTGGATTAAAACTTGTGATTCTTCATTTCAGTTAATTGTATAACTCTCGACCAAGAAGTTAAAGGAGATCTTCTGAAAGAGTTGTGTTCGACTATAGGAACACGTATTAAATTAGAGAACAAAATCGAAGAATACTTGACATCGTTGATGACGGTATGTACAGTCAGATTCGATTGAACTTCTGCATTTTGCATACACGGTGTCCGGGGTACAGAAAAGGACATGACTGCTTTTATCCCGGAGAAATTACCATTTCCTATGAAACTGCGGGTCGAACCCACCCCACCCCTGTAGTAGTGTAAGCTATCAATAAATTAAAATGCACTAATCAATTTTCTGTACTCGGAGTAAAACACGGTCACACGGTGACGCGGGCACTGGCGGCGCGACCAGCCACGGTCTTTTTGACCACGTGTGGGTTGGCAGTATACCCTTTGTTCTATCGATCGCGGTGAAATTGACCGGCCTGGCCTGGTCCACGTCGTCGTCTGCGGTGCGCCTAAGAATAGTACGTTTTATAATGAGAATTTGATTCTATCACTAAAACACAAGCTTACTTTGATACAAGAAATTATATTCTCAAAAAGAAAACCAAAAAACCCTTAGTTTAAGAATAATTTATTAAAACATCATCTCAATTCAATAATATAGGTCTTCTTCGATTGAAATAAAGTTGTTTTTGTAAGAAGACATGGTATTTTTAAAATGAAAATACGTTTCAACTCAAATCTAGAATTCATAGTTATTAATCTGAGAATAATATTAACTTGGAATCAAAATACATGACGGCTTATATCTAGAATTCATAGTTATTAATCTGAGAATAATATTGTTTTGAAATAAAAATACATGACACCTCAAATCTAGAATTCATAGTTATTAATCTGAGAATAATATTAATTTGAAACAAAAATACATGTTAACTCAAATCTAGAATTCATAGTTATTAATCTGAGAATAATATTATTTTGAAACAAAAATACATGTTAACTCAAATCTAGAATTCATAGTTATTAATCTGAGAATAATATTAATTTGGAATAAAAATACATGCTACCTCAGATCTAGAATTCATAGTTATTAATCTGAGAATAATATTGATTTGAATTAAAAATACATGTCTTAATTTAAGACAGTCAATTTAAAACAATAATATGCTAATGTCAAGAATTCATTGTTTAGGCCATATATAAATCATTATTATTCTTGGCCAATAAATATTGTCTTAATAGGAGAATAGTTTTTTTTCTGTGTAGGTACGTACAAAAGGAAGAACTGTGTTCACATGGCTGCCTTGATTTTTAATTATCTTCCGGAAGAGCTAATGAACATCCCTTATAGACGACTCTGTTCACAGCTGAAGAAGTGTTTCTATTGACTGCCTCGGTGGCTCAGTTGGTAGTGAACCTGCCTTCTGAGCTTGGGGGCGTGGGTTCCCACCTAGGGCAAACATTTGTGTGATGAACATTTGTGTTTGTTCTATGTCTGGGTGTTAATATGTATTTATTTAAAAATATCTAAGTATGTACATATATCAGTCTCTGGCAGCCATAGAACAAGCTTTGCTTAGTTTGGGGTCAGGCGACCGTGTGTGGAAGTGTCCCGAATTTATTATTATAATTTATTTTATTATGAAACCGATGTATTATTATATAAAATTTATAATTGGGCTTGCAAATGACTTTAGTAATAATGATATTAATATTGGATTTATTTAATATTGTTTGTAATACTACTAGAATCATAATTATGTAAAATTTTGTACGACTAGTGTCGTTAATCAGATCAGCACATACACCCATTCGCACACTTTTTGCTTTACGTAAATTTATAAATCCACCCTCATCCACACACACACACACACACACATACACACGTATTCTTTTGTTTAAACTTAATAGTAGTTAGTCCTCTTCACTCATTCATTATGGAATCGGCCACAGTCTCCCACGATACAGGCTGGCCCTAGTGCGGGGACTATTGCTAAACTTTATGTTGTATAAGTGTGGCACATTTGCCTCAACAACTCTATAGCCGAGTCTCCACTGATCGTGCATGCCTCGCGAGGCGCGCTTCTGTCAGGCTCTGACTGCTAAGCTTACCACGCTTCAGACTGAGATAGAAGCTTGCCTCGCGAGGCATGCTCGGTCAGTGGAGAGCCGGCTAATGGTCGGATAATGGCTAATAGTCCAATACCTGAACACTGATAATAGCTGTCATAGTCTTTTAATTACTACCTTACTTAAACACCTTCCACACGATACAATTTGATTGGCCAATCAGATTAATCATCCTTAAGGTCATTGGTTGGTCTAGATTGGGTTATAGTTACTGAGGGTTGATGGCCCTGCATAATTTCACTGTCCTTGACGAGACGAAAGAGTTCGTCGACGTATAGTAGCTCGGCGCATTAGCAAGTCGATTGCTAGTGGGTCGGTCATAGCTGTCGCAGAATCAATAATCCTTGGGGTAAATAATTATATGTATGTTAGAGTGGAGGCCGCTGATCGATAAACGTGATAATAGGTACATTTAGTTTTTCACTTACTTATGTGACTAAATATTTAAAAAGTCAACTGTTCTAGGTATAGGAAAAAGTGGTTTTCATTTCTCATACTCGGAAAATAGTGTTGTTTTGATCTGATTATTGGGAGGAAAATGCTGCTTCCCTCAAAGAGAGGGAAAAACTCATACAAATTACTTTCCCTCTAAGGGCCGGAATAAACTTTAAAAATGGAACTGCTGTCAGCTGTGAAGAGTTTTATGTACAAAAAAATCTAATTAAAAAAATGCTGGGGCCATGTGACATTCTAAACAGCCAGTGTCAACTTAGTGCAAACTTCTTTGCGCGCGTTCCGTGGAATAAGCCGCAACAATTACGCGGTGAATTCCATATTTAAAAATTAAAAAGTCGACATAAATTGGCGGGATACTAATCTGTTATGTATCTGTGACGGAATTCAAAAAAATAGGTAATAATCTTTAAATAGGTACTACTCAATAAAAAGTTTAGATAAACAACTAGTTTTACTTTCCTTATATTCGAAATGAAAAGTAGAGTGTTTAACACGGGTAAAAGAATCAATTCCTACTCGGACTATAGTCTAAATAAGAATTGATTCTTTCGACCCTCGGTTAACAATCTACTATTTCACATCCATAGATAAGTTAGCATTGATGGCTCATGCAGTTAAAAGAGTTCAATCTAAGTAATTTTCAGTCGGCGTTAACTAAGTTAGGTAGGTACCTATACTTTTTTACGCCGCCGCCGCGCATCACGCTTTGCGTTTATAAACATTATTAATTACCTGATTTGCCTGACCTGATATTAGGCGCCGACGTAAATTACTTAGATATACCTACATTAGTTCTGATTAAGAACTTAGTTATTCATTATTCAAAAATAACGCATAATTAAAAAAATTCGCGTCGACTTGTAAACCTCCTCCGTTTCCTCGGTTAAAAATCACTTTATTTCACACGCTACGAGAATATGCCGTCGGTACTATCTACTTTTATCGTGCGCGGCAACTTTAAAACAAACCAGGATGAATTGGATATTCCACAAAGGTTCTAAGCCCTTTTGTTTCGGTTTGTGGTTCACGCGTGGGAACATTCTTTTCGTTAGGGGACCAATAGAGCGTAAAAGAGTCGTATTTCTATTATTTGTAAATAGTCATTAATACATATATAACGAAATATGTACACTAATTAACAATTCATATTGTTAGCGCCGCACATGGTAACTTTACCAACCTTTTTATTCTACCTATCTTACACGTATACAAGGCGATCGAGTCTATTTAAATAACTTTGACGTTCATATTCTCGGTATCTTTGATACCTAAATTGAATAAAAACATTTTGACTTTGACTTTGACATTACCTACCCTCATCCTTTCTATGAAAGACGACCATCAGTCAGATTTTGTGGTTTGGATCTATGTATGTTTCGATGAGCTACACTGCTTGATCTTGGGCGTCTAGTCTGTGCGCTTGACCCTCATCAGTGATAGACGTGTCATTCCTGAGAAGCATCCTCTCGCTTCCCCATGCACCGCCGCTTTACCGCTTAGGGCACCACGATCCTAGGTCCGCGTGAGCTCGCGATCACACCACTGCTACCGCCCGGGATACGGTTCCCGCAGGAAACTGTTCCTGATAGCTTCCACGCGTCTCTATGTATGTATACAGTACAATATTTCCATCGAATTGCCCTACAGTCCACTGTCCACTAACACCGCACGAAGAACTCAGAGACCTGAAGGACAGGAAGGAGGTCCCAAGCACACCCGGGTACGGGCCGCTGGTTCACTTATCGACCCAGAATACTCCGGCCAGTCATGAGACTGTAATTTATTTATTCTTTGAAAAAATAATGCCCCTCAGTTTCTTGCCTGTTCTTCTGAGTAGAGGCTTTTTGTCCGAACAAGGCGGTCGAGTCAATTTAATTAACTTTGACGTTCATAAGTGTATCTTTGATACCTAAATTGAATAAAAACATTTTGACTTTGACTTTGACTTTGAAAGTCGTCGTTCTTGCCTTTGTCCTGTGTACCGGCATCCCCTAGTGTTGGCCGCACTCTGCCACATAGATTGGTGGCCACGCTAACACAGTACCTAGGCATATTTTGACTGCCTCGGTGGCTCAGTTGGTAGTGAGCCTGCCTTCTGAGCTTGGGGGCGTGGGTTCGATTCCCACCTAGGGCAAATATTTATGTGATGAACATTTGTGTTTGTTCTATGTCTGAGTGATGTATTTAAAAATATCTAAGTATGTATATCAGTCTCTGGCAGCCATAGTACAAGCTTTGCTTAGTTTGGGGTCAGGCGACCGTGTGTGGAAATGTCCCGATTTTTTTTTTTATCGAATATCCTACATCAGCGTAATAAATAATGAGGGCTGATTCCATGGTAAAAGTTGTTCTTATCGATGACTGATGTGATGAGTATTTGGAGCTTCCTTCGATTTCGTACGACCTTTCCGTCTATCCTCATAAATATTTAGGTAGTAGGTACCTAGCGCAGTGCTTACGTACTTTTTGCCGACAGTCCTCGAGTAAGTACAATTTCGCTTCAGCATCTCATTGTTCGCAAAGATTAATGGCTTCGCTTCTCTCTAGTCTCTCTAGATATATAAAACGAGAAATTCTTGCTATTGTCACAAAACAAATAATAGTACTACGTACTATTGTAAAGTATAGACTATAGAGAGTAACTAGAATTTCAACTGTGGTATTGTTGCGGCTATCTTACGACGAAATAACGGAAGCCTGGGTGCAAATAGGGCCGGGGGCAAACAAATGTACGGACTCGAAATAAATTGGCGGACTATGAAAATATGAAAGGAAATAATTTATGTAGGTGGAGATTTTCTTTCAAATGATGTTCTGTTGATATTGGGAAAGATTGAATAAGATTTATTTTTAATCCCCGACGCAAAAACGACGGGATAAGTTTGACGTGTCTGAATGTGTGTGTGTGCGCGTGTGTGTGTGGTTTTTTTGTGTGGTTGTGTGTGTGGTTATGTGTGGTGTGTGTGTGGTTGTGTGTGTGTGTTGTGTGAGTGTGAGCGTGTGTTGTGTGTGTGTGTGTGTGTCTGGCATTGTAGCTCCTTAACGAATGAACCGATATAGATTTTGTTTTTTGTTTTGTTTTAAAGATGAATTAGTCGGGAGTGTTCGTACTTTCGTAGCTATAATTGATGAGAATCGGTGTTGACGAAAATCAGTGTTGGGGGATTTTAATTTTTTACATTTAAAAATTGTAGTCTAGCTAGACGATGATGATGGTGATTCTATGTAGCTAGAGCTAGACTAGCTGATAATAACAAGAGAATAAAGGTAAGGCGTCAAAAGGGATCGAGGTTGAAGTACGACGCAGGCCTTGCCGCTCGTTCCTACCTCGC
Source organism: Peribatodes rhomboidaria (assembly GCA_911728515.1). Lineage (NCBI taxonomy): Eukaryota > Metazoa > Arthropoda > Insecta > Lepidoptera > Geometridae > Peribatodes > Peribatodes rhomboidaria. Next base: position 10,768,957 of record OU452179.1, on the reverse strand, counting down.
TCCCTTTGACCTCGGCGTCTCTGTATCGAGTTGGCGAAGGCTCACTTAAGTGGTACCACTACACATAGAGTTTTAAACTTATTACATCACACATTAGCACACAAAATTAGTCAAGAGACAGTGAGGATACAAGGTCAGAAGATAGATAGAATACAGATATAGGTCACACGATCTCAATTTGGTGTGAAAGTTATTCACACCTTTACAGTTTACTACACAGTTTACTAAGATTCAGTAGGAATTAACAAAATTTAATGGCCCTCTACCATTTCATATAGAAACTCCTGCTTTGTATACATCCATTTAGTAGGAGAGATTTAAATATTAAGATACAAACAGTTCCTATCTACGCAGAAGATTTATATGAGTAATATAGTGAAGGCAGTATCAAGTAATTACCACCATCCGGTGTACGGAACCACCACCATAGTTTAGTAACTACTAGTGTAACTAGTAGTTTAGTAACTACAGACTGCTAGTGCAGTCTGCCTCATATTACATGATATGAGGCAGACTGCACTAGCAACTGATGGGTCAACTAGCTTAATTTACCGTTCAATTAACAGCCTAGCCTTTTTACTAATTGCCTGAGCATCAGCTAGCCAGTTTATTAAATGTTGTAATAGATGCTATGGCAGAATATCATTCAGGAAATTACTTGAACGGCGCCATTTAGTAAAATGGCTAGCCTGGTCATTGAATGGCAGATTAAGCAATTTAGCTGCGACATAACCATCACCCTAATTAAGAAGAACACCTAAGTACTTACTGATAGTACATAGCTTGAAGCAGCTGAAATGACAGTGGGTGCAACGGAGTTGGATGCCGCATCAAGTGAACGCAGGTAGTGTCGGCAGCCCCAAGTATTCGCCACTACCATGCTCAGTAGCAGACCACCCCATACTGTGTACCTGTCACCCTGTATAAAAAAAATATGTGGGTAATTATCCTACTATCCTACTAATGTTATAAACGCGAAAGTTTGTAAGAATGGATGGATGGATGGATGGATGTTTGTTACTCTTTCACGCTATAACGGCTAAACAGATCTGGATGAAATTTGGCACAGAGATAGATAGTCTAGAATGGCACATAGGATACTTTTTTAACGCGGCTGAAACCGCGGGGCGCAGCTAGTCTACAATACAATAGCCATTTCGTCCGAATATTTTGGTTTTAAGCATATTTTTGCATAATTTCTTTTTTTTAATGTTAGATAATGTCCCTTAATTTGGTGTGGCTTTTGGCCTTTTGATGGGTAATTGTCTATGCAAACAAAAACATCAGAGCAAAATCAAGTGCTTCGCTAAAAAAAGTCTTGAGAGTCATACTGGACTTTCCAAAACATTGAGGATTGGATGAGATATTAAAAGAAATTAGGTGTCACTCGCTAAAATTTTTAAAAGATCATCTGTCACACTATCAGAGCCTGGAAAAGCTATTACTTAGTTGTTGACGGGGTAAAGATTTGAAATGAAATTTATCCACTAAAAATAGGGTAGGGTACAATGGTCTTAGTTATTTAAAATATGTTCTCCTATTTTGCCGTTTTTTGGCATGTCAATTTTGTCACATCTAAAAATAAAATAAAATTATAGCTTACAAAATCATGAAAAGTTATAAAAATAAAATAGGTACAATTATATATTAATGTGTTGTCAAAATTAATCAATAATAATATAGAGTCAAAGGTGGCATGTTAAAATAAATAAATAATTAACTCTAAAAAATAATAGTAATAATATTTGCAGCTTGGCTATGTCAAAGTATTCAATTAAATTAAAGTCTTTATGTCAAATGCATGATTACAATGTCAATATGTTAAATTGAAAATATGAATTTGTTAGATATTTACATTTACGTTAGAAGGTAACTTAAAAAATCTTTTAAACAATAGAAACATTTTTCGATTAACCATGCCTTAAGTTTTTTCCGGAACATACCATATGGAAGGTCTGTTATCGATGTCGGGAGTTTATTATATACAGTGGTAGTAGACAGGAGTATATTATTGAGTGGTTGGGGAGTAGGTTAGAGAGGAGCGCCTGAATGTAAGCAGTTTTTGCTACCTATCTCACAGATCTATTTGGAAGTTCTAAATTATCTACTTGTTGAGGTACACTAATGTACGAGTACATAATATATCTAGAATCTTTAGGTAAGGTAGGCAGAATTTTCCCTACAAAATAGGGCCGGATAAGGTTATGTTAGGTCTTTTCTCACCACTACGCTGCTAGTCCCTGATAATTTTCCTAGAGTACTCCCAATGGAAGCCCATATTCCAGCTAAAAAGGCTTCGTAAAACATTTTTTTACATTACTACTCATTAATTTTATTTTAATGGTTTTTTTTTAATTAGAAGAATCAAATATCAGATAGACAGAAACAGCTGATATCTGTATTTTTTGACCATCGCTATTCCCAGAACATAACAGACTACAAAAAAACACAGATAAAAAAACTGTTCGTTCGCCACAGGTTAAATATTAACGGTAATTGAACGGTTTTGCCATTCTAATAACGATAATTTTGACGATGCTGAAGTTCTTTTTGACTTCAGGGGCCCTATTCGGAGATTTGAGATTTTCATCTCACTTTTTTTCGTCTTTGTTGCTCTCGTTTGAAACGTCATAGGTGTGAGAGTGACCAAGATAAAATCTCATCTCATCTCACGCGCAGGAATAGCCCCCCAGCTAGGTCCATGAATAGGATTCTTTACTGCTTCGATCGGTTATAATTGATCGAAGCTTAACTGCCTCAATGGCTCAGTTGGTAGTGAATCTGCCTTCTGAGCGTGGGGGCGTGGGATCCATCCCCACCTAGGGCAAACATTAATGTCATGAACATTAGTGTTTTTTCTATGTCTGGGTGTTAATATCTATTTAGGTATGTATTTAAAAAAATCTAAGTTTGTAAATAAGTCTCTGGTAGCCATAGTACAAGCCTTGTTTAGTTTAATGTCTGCGAACGTGTGTCTCGAATATATTTATTACTAGCTGCACTACACGGTTTCACCCGCGGTTAAAAAGTATCTGTGCTATTCTAGACTATAATCTATCTCTGTGCCAAATTTCATTCAGGAGGGCTATTCCTGCGTGTGAGATGAGATGAGATTTTATCTTGGTCACTCTCACACCTATGACGTTTAAACAAGAGCAACAAGGACGAAAAAAGATGGGATGAAAATCTCAAATCTCCGAATAGGGCCCCTAGGGGGCTATTCCTACACGTGAGATGAGATGAGATTTTATCTTGGTCACTCTCACACCTATGACGCTTCAAACGAGAGCAACGAGGATGAAAAAAGGTGAGATGAGAATTTCAAATCTCCGAATAGGGCCACTGATCTGGGATGTAAAAGATCGACTATGACAATTCGATAGTGATACAAAAAATCATTTACGCATGCATGAGTAAATTAGTGTAGTGAAAAGTACTCATTATTTTATCGATTGACCAAAAATGGTCCTCCGGGTGCTTGTCGATAAATGTAATCTTTCGCATACAAATTGAGTTGTTTTTAGTTCCAAGTAACACTGTTAATAAGCTAGAAAAAATATCATATCAGTGTCACCATGTATCGAAATTAACTTAGGAAAAGTAAGTAGGTAGTAAGATCAATAAAACTAGTAATTCGCTTCGAATTTGACCAATTTTACTCGTATTTGAATTAGGGTTAGTAATGATGGGTATTTCATTGCTTTTGTACATTTATTTATAATTTATTTATTTTTGCCTTATAATTTACATTCATATTTATTTAAATTATTAACACTTGGATGTAAGACACCCAAAATTTGTAAATTGAATTAAAATTATGACCAGAAATTGAAGGGACTTATTTTTTTTTTTTTTAATGTTTTATGCCTCATTGCCAAACTCGGAAAAATGTTAATTTACTGTTGATGGCAATCAAAAATGTTTGTTTTGTTTATCTTAAATCTTTAAATGAGCAACTCTTGTTTATATATGTCGGGGAAATGTAGGGAAAGGAGGAGCCACGCCGTCGCATCTGATCCCATTGATGTCGGAGAAACATAGGAAAGGCCGCCGCGCTGTGACCTTCCACTTTTGATGACGGAGAAAATCTAGTAGGCCGAGGTGTTGTATCTGATTTCTCATCCGTGAACTCGCTATCATTTATGGTCGGCGTCAAACTTCAGGAACGTTGAAATAAGGGGACAGCATTGAAGGCTTTTCACTAATTTAATTATACAGTCACTTAGACTACTTATTTAGTGAATGATCACAAAGATAGTTGGCGATTTAGAGTAATGGGTTTACGAATGACCATTGCGTGCGACCGCTTTCAGCCCAGTCCTGTCAACCACTGACTGACAGACATGACGTTCGCCCGAAATCCCAAACGCAACTCCATTCGGTGTTAACCGCTCTAAATTACCATAAACAACTCGATTAATCGTCATAAGCCACAGATTAAAACTATCGATTAACAACTCTCAAACTGATTTTCTTTATCCAATGATATCTCGCGCCGTCACGGCCATCCTGCATTTTCACACGTCCTCGGGTGAATAGTTCATCTCATCATCTGTGGACAATCATCAAAGAGCTCAAGTAACCACTTAACGCTCGGTCATTCTGACCGTCAAATCTAACTCCATAATTTCACAGAAAGCGGACACAGTTATGGGATAACACAAAACACAGTTAAACCCAATTCTACCAACCATAAACATCGTACCAGAGTATAATCGACTCTTCCAACAGTAACTTCATATTCGTTACCTATCCCCATAAATTGTCATGATAATTGAAATAACAACTTGACTTTTAGTGAAATAAATTGTATTGGGACCAATCGAATAATCGAGGCTAAAACTAACTTATTAATCATACATCCAATGTTCCAAGAATTTAATCAAGCCACATTGAAAATCCAATGACGGTACACATACGCGGTTTGGACTTATGAAAACTGCTGTGTCCAATTTCAAACTAATAACATGCCATTAAAGTTGTCACTTAGACTTGCCACACAGGCTAGGTCCCTCAGGGTGACAACGACAACTTCCCAGGGTGAAACTTCCCAGATTGACAACTTCCGAAAACGACGACTTTCGAAAGTGACAACATCCTAAATCGTCATCTACCTAAATTGACAACCGCCAAAATTGAGATCTTCCTGAAACGACAACGCGTATTCTCGACCCTTTTTTAAATAACTGCTGCAGACTGTACTTTCATTCGTTTTTGTCCTTTGTACCACTTCATTAGTGTGTAGTATATCAACAAATTAACAAACAATTCATATCACATCACACATGTAGTGCACTTTACTTTTCTCAAAATGCTACTTTCTCAATTGCCTCATTGAAACTCTATGATAAAGGTGCTATTGCGTTCTTAAACTCTTTGGTCTTACTGGCATATTTAAAGTATGTCAGCTTGACAATCCTAAAATGCAAATAGTGTTCATTTCTTTCATTAAATAATAATTAATTTCATAAAATCACAAAAAGGGAAAGACTGTACGTTATGTAATGAGTACAAATACAATTTCATGAAATTTAACAATAACAACACAACTGTATGGAGATGTGCTAATAGGGATTTGTGTAGTGCAACTATAACTTTAAATAGTACGAAAGTCAACATTTTACGAGATTCTTAATTTTACTCGTACTTTAATGTTACACCGGGAGGAGTTTACTACATAGGCTGACCACACAGGCTAGGTCGTCACTCAGACTATAATGCAACAAAAGTAAGGTTGTAACAAAGACTTGCCACACTGACTTGCCACACAGGGTTGCCACACATGCTTGCCACACAGGCTAGAACCACATACGCTTGCCACACAGGCTGGCCACACAGGCTTGCCACACAGGCTAGAACTACATACGCTTGCCACACAGGCTGGCCACACAGGCTTGCCACACAGGCTTGCTACACCGGCTTGCCACACAGGCTAGAGCCACATAGGATAGTACCATGTAGATTAGTGCCACACAGGCGAGTGCCACACAGGCTATTGCCACACAGGCTATTACTACACAGGCTACTATCCTACCGGCTACTGCCCTCCAGGCTTAGTTTTACCAAAAGCATTGACACTTAGTAAGTTATCTATTAACTGCATGACTCACATGTGCCGCAAGCGGCCGTATGACTAAACTGTTTGTGGGTATTTCTAAACTTTAAGCAACTCCAATAGAAAATAGCACTCTGACATACACAGTGTACGAATATCAAACAAAATGAAAACTTCTCACCGGATTCAATTGCTACTCGTAGGTGATCAATGGCTGCTTCATAGTGCAGGGGCCCAATTCGGAGATAGGAGATTTTCATCTCATCTCGATCTCGATTCCTGGAAGTCTCCACTGCCTCCGACTACTCGAGACATCTCGTGCCCCAGCCATCGAGATTATCTCGATCAAGAGCGTATAGAATAAGGCATCTCGAATTCAGCCATTTTTTTCGAGGTATGATGGAATCTCGAGTTGTAAGAATAGCCCTCCAGGCATTGACCGGATCTCGCACGTTGCTGCTGCTAATTTTGGTGCCCTTTTTCGATCAACGAGTGGCGATGTAACCTCGTTGCAGTAGTAACACGTAGGTGTCGACGTTTTGTTCGGTACACTACTATCCTTCGTCTCTCGTTGTTTGTTAGTTGCGTCACATAGCATAGACTAGGTGTAATCAAACGCCGTCGAGATAATGCAGACGTCTACTCGATGCTCACTCTCTCATTGCCGCCCTGCTGCCCTTCATGCACCACGAAGAAACAGTCCGCACACTCCACAATAATAGCATGTACACAGTTTTCTCAGTGTAGGGGCGACCCTATAAGCCATCTGTTGCTATGCCACTTCGCTTCCAGATCATTGCAGAATTGTAGCCAAAGACGGAGCCATATCTTGTTGCTGTGGACGTTATTCTTATCCCAATTCTGATGTCGGGGAAATGTAGGGAAATAGGAAGCCGAGCCTTCACATCTCACTCCTGATATCGGGGAAATGTAGGGAAAGGAGGAGCCACGCCGTCGCATCTGATCCCATTGATGTCGGAGAAACATAGGAAAGGCCGCCGCGCTGTGACCTTCCACTTTTGATGACGGAGAAAATCTAGTAGGCCGAGGTGTTGTATCTGATTTCTCATCCGTGAACTCGCTATCATTTATGGTCGGCGTCAAACTTCAGGAACGTTGAAATAAGGGGACAGCATTGAAGGCTTTTCACTAATTTAATTATACAGTCACTTAGACTACTTATTTAGTGAATGATCACAAAGATAGTTGGCGATTTAGAGTAATGGGTTTACGAATGACCATTGCGTGCGACCGCTTTCAGCCCAGTCCTGTCAACCACTGACTGACAGACATGACGTTCGTCCGAAATCCCAAACGCAACTCCATTCGGTGTTAACCGCTCTAAATTACCATAAACAACTCGATTAATCGTCATAAGCCACAGATTAAAACTATCGATTAACAACTCTCAAACTGATTTTCTTTATCCAATGATATCTCGCGCCGTCATATATATAATTGGAATATCGGAATCGGCTCCAACGATTTTCATACAATTTAGTATAATGGGGTTTCGGGGGCGATAAATCGATCTAGCTAGGAATCATTTTTAGAAAATGTCATTTTATTCGTGTTTTATCGATAATAAACTTAAACATAAACTTGGAAGAAAAATAACAAAAAGGAGGCGTTTCCTGACATCTATTGGCGAATTATAGATAATTTGAAAGGGTAAGCTTAACCGAAAGGGGCTTGTGTAGGGCTAATTTGAAAGGGTATGCTAAACCGAAAGGGGCTTGTGTAGGGCTAATTTGAAAGGGTATGCTAAACCGAAAGGGGTTTTTGTAGAGCTTATTTGAAAGGGTATGCTAAACCGAAAGGGGCTTGTGTAGGGCTAATTTGAAAGGGTATGCTAAACCGAAAGGGGTTTTTGTAGGGCTAATTTGAAAGGGTATGCTAAACCGAAAGGGGCTTGTGTAGGGCTAATTTGAAAGGGTATGCTAAACCGAAAGGGGCTTGTGTGGGGCTAATTTGAAAGGGTATGCTAAACAGAAAGGGGTTTTTGCAGGGATAATTTGAAAGGGTATGCTAAACCGAAAGGGGTTTTTGCAGGGATAATTTGAAAGGGTATGCTAAACCGAAAGGGGCTTGTGTAGGGCTAATTTGAAAGGGTATGCTAAACCGAAAGGGGCTTGTGTAGGGATAATCTGAAATGGTATGCTAAACCGAAAGGAGCTTGTGTAGGGCTAATTTGAACGGGTATGCTAAACCGAAAGGGGTTTTTGTAGGGATAATTTGAAAGGGTAAGCTAAACCGAAAGGGGCTTGTGTAGGGCTAATTTGAAAGGGTATGCTAAACCGAAAGGGGTTTTTGTAGGGATAATTTGAAAGGGTATGCTAAACCGAAAGGGGCTTGTGTAGGGCTAATTTGAAAGGGTATGCTAAACCGAAAGGGGTTTATGTAGGCCTAATTTGAAAGGGTATGCTAAACCGAAAGGGGCTTGTGTAGGGCTAATTTAAAAGGGTATGCTAAACCGAAAGGGGTTTTTGTAGGGCTAATTTGAAAGGGTATGCTAAACCGAAAGGGGCTTGTGTAGGGCTAATTTGAAAGGGTATGCTAAACCGAAAGGGGCTTGTGTAGGGCTAATTTGAAAGGGTATGCTAAACCGAAAGGGGTTTTTGCAGGGATAATTTGAAAGGGTATGCTAAACCGAAAGGGGCTTGTGTAGGGCTAATTTGAAAGGGTATGCTAAACCGAAAGGGGCTTGTGTAGGGCTAATTTGAAAGGGTATGCTAAACCGAAAGGGGCTTGTGTAGGGCTAATTTGAAAGGGTATGCTAAACCGAAAGGGGTTTTTGCAGGGATAATTTGAAAGGGTATGCTAAACCGAAAGGGGCTTGTGTAGGGCTAATTTGAAAGGGTATGCTAAACCGAAAGGGGTTTTTGTAGGAATAATTTGAAAGGGTATGTTAAACCGAAAGGGGCTTGTGTGGGGCTAATTTGAAAGGGTATGCTAAACCGAAAGGGGTTTTTGCAGGGATAATTTGAAAGGGTATGCTAAACCGAAAGGGGTTTGTGTAGGGCTAATTTGAAAGGGTATGCTAAACCGAAAGGGGTTTGTGTAGGGATAATTTGAAAGGGTATGCTAAACCGAAAGGGGCTTGTGTAGGGCTAATTTGAAAGGGTATGCTAAACCGAAAGGGGTTTTTTGTAGGAATAATTTGAAAGGGTATGCTAAACCGAAAGGGGCTTGTGTAGGGATAATCTGAAATGGTATGCTAAACCGAAAGGAGCTTGTGTATCTGTAATTTCTTCGAGTGCAAAGTGTACTAAAGATAAAATAGGCAAATGATACAAATATTGCAAAATATCACTTTTCGTCTTATTCTTATTCGTTCTTTTTTATCTACAAAACTCCACTTAAAGTTTCAGTAAAGTATCCATCATTTTACTGAAATTTAGATAAGGGAGGGATTCATCTTCGTCATCCATCATCTTTAAATACTATAATAAATTGACACTGGCAAATGCACAAGACGTGCGACGTCAAATTCCCCAGGATGGGGGAGTAAAAAAAAAGAAGGAATCTTGCTTCAACCTTGAACTGTCAAAATCAATTAAATAGACACTGACAACATAGAAATCAGAGGAAAACGTCATTGTGTCGTCTAATTTTTGCATTCTCTTTCTGGCTTTTTTCCGTCACATTTGATTGATGATTTTCGTAGCAAACGAAACGAAAGCAAGTCCATCGATTATTTACAAAAATTTAATATTCGTGTATTATTACTGTGAATAGCGAAAATTTGTTTATTGAGGAGATATATTAGTGAAAAATGAATAACATAAAGAGCAGTGATAACGTGTTAATTATATGGAAAAACGGCGACCAAAACGGCATTAAAAATTTCGTCGAACAAATGCAGGGTCTCGCAAAGAATGGTTCAGTGTTTCTGGAAAACTCTGATATGATTACAGAATGTAAGTTCTAGAAACAGTTTTGCCTCTAATAGTTTTCATAAAACAAATACCGATCCTACTTATACTTACTAAAGCCTTTACTGTCTTTAGATCGTTATGTACCCTTACCAATCTCACCATGACTTATCTTAAATCAAATTAATGTTTTGTAAAAAATACAGCCTATCTTACTTGGAAAACTATGAGTTAAATAGAGTTTAAGTAAAAAATACAGCCTATCTTACTTGGAAAACTATGAGTTAAATAGAGTTTAAATCAAAAATGTAACATCTCGTTTCACAATTAAACAACTTTTATAACTTTAAATTATGTAAGTAACAAATACCTAGTTTAATGCGACGTGAGAGCGGAAATGTATTTCTAGAAATTAGTTCAAGAAACAGTTTGGAAATAGCTTTTAATTTATTTATTTTCCTCAGCTTCCCGATCCCACTCATCATTTGATGTGGTGGTCTCCAACTTTGTAGCCCCGCACACAGTTACCCACAGTGACAGTCTTCTGGCTATTCTAATTAAACTCCTCAAGCCAAGCGGCAAACTAGTTGTAAAAGATAACACAGATCTGAGCTCCTCACTCAAGTTAAATGGTTTTGTGAATGTCACAAAAGATTCTGATGGTATTTATGTAGCTGAGAAGTCAAAGTTTGAGGTAAGTGTACACATCATGATTATTACCCCAATGAATTAGTCAGTGAAAACCTTCATGCTCACCTATTTTATATTTCTTGTGGCAAGCTCTCAGGGCTGATATTGTAGGCAAAATAGCAATATTTTGTACAGCATAAATAATATAATACACTCAGCTCAAATTAAAAACCATTCTTCACATTCCTCCTTCCATTTTACAAAGAAGTTTATTTAAGTTAATTTGAAGTTACATAGAAAAATAACATCTAATTTTTGCTCTAAATTATCTTCCAGGTTGGTTCAAAGGCGTCACTGAAACTAAATGGCAAAGTGACGAAACCCACAGTTTGGAAACTGGATGACACAGTGGAGGCAGCATGGACCGGCAACAAAGACGACGACATTATTGACGATGACCAGCTGCTCGATGAAGAGGATCTCAAGAAACCTGATCAGGAATCACTCAGAGGTACAAAAAGCCAATTTCAATTCCAATTTTTTCAACAACACAGCAACAAATTGTAGCCTCCAAAATGTGGTCTTATCATCATCGCCAGGATCACTTCTATGCAGACATTATTGAAAAAAACAAAAACATAAAAAAATTCAAAGATGACCCTTAAACCTTTACCTTAAACCCTCAACTATCGCAAGACAAACAAAAATAATAGAAAAGAAGGATCATCATCTTTTACTATTCACTTAAATGTTAAAGACATAAATAGGTATAAGTAAAAGGAACAATAAAATTTACAAGAAATTGTTACCTGCTTGTCTTTCTTCTGTTATTTCCTGAGCTATAAATCTGTTACGAAAACATTAATCCTGAATGAAAGGTGTAAGAACAATCATAACTATAATATTCCTACCTATCTAAAATCCTACCAACAAGAAAAAATAACTGTTGTAACTTTTGATTTCAATTTAATTCAATTCTTGGTTTATGGCTCTTGAGAAAACCTTTCTCAACTCCGCCAATGTCACGTTGAATAGACCATCAAACGCAGAGAATTTAGTTACAGTTAGAAATATTTTTGCCCGGTGTTAGAAGATGCAGCGTTTTTTTTTTAATCCCTTCTAACCAACTCTGAAACAAAAACATTTAAACTAACTACAAGAACTTTTGATTTATCTGAGAGTATGGTTTACACTCAATACTTAAAGGTAACTTTAACAACCATTTTGAGTTAAATTTTTTTTTTTTTTTGATAAATCATACTGCTTTTTTTGGCTTCTTAATTTGTTCAGTTTTCTTTGATCTTTACTTTTATGGTTTATCGGCTGAGCAAGTGTTAGCGAGCGAAGCATCTATGCTTCAGCTTTGATAAAATGCTTTTGGATGTCTGGATTTCGGTCCAGATCTCTGTCTACTTAAACAGGTCGCATTTAAAAAAAAAAATTATGTCATTTACGAACCTGCTCCCAAAATTTCACGAGAATCTGTTGAGGAATGCGATCTGTAAAAGAGGACACACGCCGGCCGCGAGATCTCCAACTTTAAAGAGCCACTAGTATTTATTTATAACTCCATTCGCTAAGTGACAAAGTCCTTTAATAAAGAAATTAACCTAGGTATTATCTCTTTTCATGCATAAATCTTATGTTTGTAAATATATAATGTATCTCATTCAAATAAAAGATAAATATATGTAGATAATTCAAAAAGATCGATTTTTAACTGGTGTGATAACATCAGCATTTTATCAAGTGGCCGTAATCTGCTAAACGCCTTGCCTTGTTGAGGTTTCGAGCTACAAATCTGTATCATTCACACGCAAGTACGCACTAGCTACAGTATAATAAGACAGTAGATGAACTTGAGATTTATAAACAATATCCTATCTGTCTACCTATCTAGTGATTTGTTCAACTCTGGATAAAGAGCTATCGTTTAGATCCGTCCCTAAAGAGTAAATACATATTAACTTATACCTACCAGAATCTCAATACTACTAAATACCTACCTATACTATTTATCCATTATTAAGTGATAATGATTCCAAAAAAGTCCTATAAAATACAAATAATAGGTACAATATTACCTACTCAATTGCACACTAAAAACTACACTGAAAACCTTAAAAAACGAATTATAGGTATTTATTCGGTATAATACGAGTAATTCGAGTGAAATATTCGCATTATAATATACCTACATACTTAGACAGTGTTTGAATTTAAATCGCTACAGTAGTGCCACTCTGTTACGTGATAAATTCAGGTAAATACCTACATCCTTTAAATGACGAGGAAGTAACCTGTGACTTGCTTAAATTAGTGTGCGTGACTCAGTGTTCCGTCGAAGTTTTTATACTGTTCCATACTCACGCTACGTTCGCGTTGAGGTTTTGTGTTGCGAGCTCCATTGGATAATGACGACCTTATGACGTGTCTCCGTTTCCGTAGGTAATGCGTATTAACTCTTGCCTATTCTACGTACACAGTCATTCATGTACATTGTACAGGTCCAATTTATTTGTTCAGGCGGCCAAATGAGGAAACTAAAATTTTATCAAGGGAGAAGTTCGGTTTATACGATAGTGGCTCTGTTAGTCAGCTCTGAAAATGAGTTGGTCGTAGTGTAGAGTCAATGCCATCATTGTCTGTAAACAGCGGTAAGTGACCGGCCATTTCTGTTAATTTGGCATTGATAACGATGTGACTGGACAGTAGTTTATCTATCGATAGTTTTTTTCGCGCAATACTGTTTACGTTAGTGCGTAGTTATGTTCCAATTTGGAACACAAATTTTCATTATCCATTCACTTGGATGACGTAAGACCAGCAGGTGTTACCTACACATGTCTCATGATTTTGTCTGATGAAGTTGTTATTTAGTTGTGTAAATCTAGGAAACGACAAGGAGTAGGTATACGAGTAAACAAACATGCTTAGCCACGAGAATAGGTCACGTGAAGAGTATATACTCTTTATTGGTACACATGCGTAAGTAGGTTGCACTCCTATTGAAGGCAATCTTTTTTTTACATAGGGAAAATCGTTTATGGAGACCACCAGCGCCCGGGCGGCAGGTAGGGTGGCTATCTGGGTATCCTGCCACTGGCGGCCTACCCACTAAAACCACTAGGGTGTCCAAATCTCTCGGACTACGGGAACGGTAATCCTGCTCAATCTAGCTGTACCCCAAAAAAGCCATCAGAAATAAGAAATGTTCAGAAGGTTTCGTATGTATTCATTTAAAAATATATGTATGTATATCATTCTCGAGTCATAACAAGCTTTGCTTAATTTCGGGTCAGACGGCCGTGTGTGTGCAAAAATGTCCCGAATATTTACTTATTTATTTCTTCTTTTCCTGGGATAGCTTCATAAGCTTAATTGACTTAATATCACCCTTTGTCTTTTAAAATCTTTTGATATTGGTTCTAGGCTATAAGAATACTTGTAGCATATACATAACTACTTTACCATAATAGTGTAAAATACAACATATTTATTCTTATTTATAATGTTAATGTTGTAATGATTCCAGTTTGCGCCACGACGGGCAAGCGGAAGGCGTGCGCGGACTGTTCCTGCGGGCTGGCTGAAGAGCTTCGTGGGGAGACCAAGGATACGCCCAAGTCCTCTTGCGGAAGTGTATGTACCCACATTATCCTATCCTACTAAAATTATAAACGCGAAAGTTTGTGAGAATGGATGAATTGATGTTTGTTACTCTTTCACGCTAGAACGGTTGAACAGATCTGGATGAAATTTGGCACAAAAATAGAATATAGTCTAGAATAGCACTTATGATACTTTTTAACCGCGGGTGGAACCGCGGGGCGCAGCTAGTTTTATACTAAGTACCTGGATGACCGAGCTTTGCTCGTTTTTTTTTTTTAATTGTGTTTTTTGTTATTTTTCTTCCAAGTTTATGTTTAAGTTGATTATCGATAAAACACGAATAAAATCACATTTTCTAAAAATGATTCCTAGCTAGATCGATTTATCGCCCCCGAAACCCCCTATATACTAAACTGTATGAAAATCGTTGGAGCCGATTCCGAGATTCCAATTAAGTATATATATATTTACAAGAATTGCTCATTTAAAGATATAAGATTTAATACCAACGGAATTAGTGATCCAATTCAAAGGGTTTTTTCGTATAGAAAAGTGATTTCTACACAATCGTCGAGTGCCATAGGCTAAAAACACGAGTGAAGTCGCGAGCAGATGAGTTAGTTCTTCATATTCTTCATAATTATTTAAAAGCAACCTTCCAGATCTTTCAAAGCTTCGACCTTTTTGATCTAGCCTATGCTTTGAAGTTAGGCCGCTGTGAAGTTAGGCGCGAGACGCTGCGCAATAGCGCAAACGAGGGTATGCGCGGGTGTCAGAGAGGCGCGACGCCGCAGAGTCACGCTTGCGGCGCACTTCACAGCCTTCATTAACTTTGAATCAGTCGATAACAATATTGGTTCTCCCGATAAATGATAGACTTATAAATTTCTATCGTCCATGTCTATCCTATCTTACTAATATTTCAAACGCGAAAGTTTGTAAGAATGGATGGATGAATGGATGTATGTTTGTTACTCTTTCACGCCAGAACGGCTGAACAGATCGGGATGAAATTTGACACAGAGATAGATTATAGTCTAGAATAGCACATAGGAATGTTTTTAACCGCGGGTGAAACCGCGGGGCGCAGCTAGTAGTGCTCATAAAAGGTGCTTCGTGGTTGGTTTTTGTGGAGAGCCAATGCCAACTGCTTTACTCGACTTTGAGAATAGTGCCAGTGCTGTATCATGGGCCTAACCCTAATTTTATTTTTAACCCCCGACGTGAAAACGACGGGGTGTTATAAGTTTGACGTGTCTGTGTATTCTGTGTGTGGCATCGTAGCTCCCGAACGGATAAACTGATTTTGATTTATGATATATAACACGGGAATTACGTACGATTTAGTCGATTATTCCGACTATAGTTTCAAACGCATTTAGCGATCTTCATCAAGGCGATTTTTATTTTATTTTTTGTTTGAAAAGTGAGATGCCGCGAGTGTTCTCAGCTATGTTTGATGAAAATCGATATCGGGTTGTTTTTTACACTTTAAATTCATACTTTACTTTACTAGTTGAAATATCAAATTGTTTAACGTTTAAATTAGATTCAAATATCAATTTGTATGAAGTTTTCTAATTAACTTAATTCATTAAATTAATTTAAAAAAAAAACTAAATTAAGAATAGAATAGAAAATTCATATTCCTTGATGTACTTAATGCGACGTTAAAGCGGAATTACACTAGATATTAGTTCAAGTAACAATTTTGAAATTCATACTTGTTTTTTAAAACTATTTCAGTGTTACCTCGGCGACGCCTTCCGCTGCGCAACGTGTCCCTACCTCGGCATGCCGGCCTTCAAGCCGGGCGAGAAAGTACTGCTCGATCTCAACTCCGACGTTTGAACAGACAGACGGACGTCCAGTGCACAACTACTTGTTACTATTTATGTGAAATGTGATACGTCAATAAAGTATTGTAAGTATTTTTTGGTATTGTATTTGTAATTCCTCGTTTTAGGCCTGTAACATGGTATTGTCGCGAAAGCGCCCGCAGGCGATCGTATTGGGCAACAAATAACAATATTCAAAGAAAACAATAAAACCTAGCTGCAAAATGTTGCACCCTTCGTAACTTCCACTATCAAGACGATACAAATGACAACTCGTATGTCGAAATCCATCAAGCTATTTAGGTTGTAGGTCGTGCCAAAGAAACCTCATTCATACATACATATGTATACATACACTCGAAAAACATAACCTTCCTTCTTGCGCAGTAGGTTAAAAAGACATTTACAACCAACAGGAACACATTTGCGGGTATTCACGACAATGTTCTGGCTTAAGAATTTGTAGCACATAGCAAACTATGTTGTAGACTGTTATACTTCGTGTTAGACCGTTCCGAAGACGGGTCTGAGCAGTAGCGCACTTGTAGCGCCTCACTCAACTGCCGTCTTTTTACTTGTTCACAAAACTTCAAGGCTAGAGTGAATAAGTACCTTATAGGTTGTCGTGCTCCATTAGACCACAACGTCGCTTAACATCAGGCGAGTTGGTGGTCAAACGCCGACCTATTCTACATTTAAAAAAAAATACAATAATTCTTGACGTCTCGGAAGTAAGGCGCGAGTCAAGCGAGTACGTGACGTAAGATACGTCCCTTCGGCTTCTAAATAGGCGTACTGCGCAGCCATCCGCGCGCAACCTCTAAGCCCTCAAAAAGATTGGCTCGTACTATACATAACTTTATTTACTATCGTATCTATCTCGTACTATTAAAATCAACTTTCTAGTCTAGCACTATAAAAACTATTATCATTGACTAGATAATCACTTGAGTGCTAAAAGCAATTAGGTCAAAGATGGATCGTTTTTATCTGTGTCATAACATAACATATCGTCACGCCTTTCCTCCGAGGGGGCTGGCAGAGGTGTAATACAACACCTACACTTCGCCGGTTGACATTCAATCCCAAATGTGGGGGGTGAGCCTGTCGCCATACACCGGGCTCCAGTCATGTCTGTCTGTGTCATAGAGCTCAGATAAATTGACTGCTCGAAGCAGTGCCGGATTAAGAAGCGCAGGGCCCGTAACGAATGTGAGTTAGGGCCCTTGAGCTGTTGGTTTCCGTCAAAATACTCCATTTCAACTGAAAGTATTATGGTGTTGCAAAGTATGGTCAGCGTTTTTCTTTCTCCATTAAGGACAACCTGGAGCGGCATATTTATAATAATAACAAAAATAAAGTATGTATATTTGATTCAAAATTATAAAATACATACTTCTGGGGCCTCTTTTTAAGATGATAAAGCTGGTGCTAAGAGTACTCGTACATCATTTTGTTCCAGGGCGTGATTGCGTGAATGCGAGTGTGTGTTTGTGTGTTTGAGAGAAAGCGAATTTATAAACGACTTTATAAAACAACTATGTATATTTGTTACCACTTCATTATGATGAAATTAAAAAATTAATGATGACTTAATGCTTAGCAGTTCCGAAGTTTGACTAATATTTGTGGTTGTTTATGTAATACTTTTTATATTTTTCTAAAGTAGTTTATTGTTTTTGATTGAATTCTCTAGTAACTTTAACCTTTTTAGCTTTAATACTTTAATATTTTCTTTTTAGTTTTTCAATCAAATTATTGCAATAATTTCCATACTTAGTATATGTTATTTTTAAAGTATCGTTATATGGATCAGCTAGAAAGTTTTTTTGCAGTTTGTTTGTTGTTGCATACGCTTTCTCCCAGGAATTTCTGTATTAATAATGCTACTAGTAATTGATTTCGTTAGTTTTCCTATGAATAAGTCAAGCTATTATCTATTTTGAGAATAGCTAGGGATAGGTGTAGGGATTTTTTTAGTTTTTGTTCTCGTATGGCTAAAATGCACGGGGTCCGCAACAATTGCTGTCTCCTCCTACGTGGCTAGCCCAGCACTGAATATTAAGAGGGATGTATAAATAAAACACATGTGTAGCAAATATTCAGTTATACATATTTTCTCTTCTTTTTACAAACAGTTAACTTATCTTTAACATCTCGATCTATAACATTTTTCCATTTACAATAAATCTGAATTATTACTCATTCCGCTATACAATACAATAAAATATTAATGTTTTGCCATATATGTCATAATTATATAACATTCTTCTATAATTACCTTTATCTATTAAAATGACACAACGTTTCTTGTCTACTTGCATACGTTTCGAAAACATTGCTCGGATGGTTTTATGTTAAGTGATTTTATAAATGAGCGGATATTTACAATTTGAACGGTTTCTTTAAAACATAAAACTGTTCAAAGATATAAAACACTCGGCAATAGTGTCTGGACAAAATGACCAACTGCCCGCAACAAACATTAAAAGAGTCAATTTGAAATAAACTTGAAATGTGCAGTCGTTGGCCATTTTATGCATCGCATATTTACCGGACCGCTAACAGTATGGGTGCATAGCTGTTAGAGTTGAGAGGCTCCAAAGTTTGGTCATTTTCATACGAACGTGTATGAAAACGAACAAAATGTTGAGAGCTTCAATCCAGCCGTAGATGACTGTATTGACAATCAATTGAAAAATTTAAGTGTCACCAAACGCTCAATCATTTTGTGACAAAATGTCTTTTAGAATAAATGTTTTAACTAATTATTGCAAGTCAAAACTGAGGATGGCGCTGTCCCCACAGTCAGCGATTTAGAGTTTACAGTTCCCGGGAGTAGTTTTTAAGTTTATTTTAAAGATTCAAGCAGTCGCTTACACCACTGTGAAAACAGAACTCGAACCCTAGCTGTGGTTCCGCGCCTTAGGCTAGTGAACATTCCACTCTGCAGCATCCATACTGTTATTTCATCATTGTTTATAAACATACATACCAAAATAGACTAATGACAATCAGCTTTACCAAATCATCAAGACTATCTGTTCTCGATGGCACAATCTTAGTGTTAGTGCATCTTATATTACGGACTATGGAACACTGGCCGTACCTAACATTGGCAACATCAAATACAGGGCGTTAAACTAACTCCTTCATTACAAAAGACCAGTAATCAGAGCAACCAGTTCTGAAGCTTTCAATTGGCAGATCTAAGCTTAGCTTATGCTGTCCTGGTCTAATAGACTGCAAAAAAGAAGACAGCTAAATGTCTAGCCAACTAAAACATTCAGAATTGGCTGTAGTATCTATAAGTACTGCCATCTTTTACAAATTAGTGAATTAAAAAGTAGATTATTATAGAAAGAGGAAGGAATACCGGCAAAATGTTATAAACGCGTTCCTATAATAAAGGTCTCTCCAAACAGAAAGAGGCGTTAGAGATCATTTGAAAATGGAAATGGGTCTCACTTGTTCGCATTTCTGATATCAAATTAGAAACGCCTCGCGTCGTTCCTGTTCGTTTTTTGTTTGACATGTTCTTAATTAGGTGATTAGAGCCTTGCAAACGCAATGGAATATGAGTTTAAAACAAAAGTATAATTATTTGGACCCTTGTCAAAGATACTGAATCATTGCAGAGTAAATTACATTTTGTGACTATCGTTATTTAGTGGCTTTTATTCAAGTATTTTCGGTTCCATTCTTCATAAGAAATGGTATCAACTATCTTTCGATTAGTTAGAATGATAGCTATTCCATTGCGATTCTAAGGCTTTTACAATGTAAAAATATTCGTTATGAAAATCGATTCGTGATATGGATGGACTCATTCATACAACTATCTCTGAAAGACAGGCTTACGTATTTTTATTATAGAACAGAAAACTATTAAAGTGTACTATTCTGCTATATATTGTCCGGTTTTGATTGCATTTTGTTGATTGACGTTGACGCCACGATTTAGAAAATGTTTGTTACCTAACCAATCAACGTCTTTGCAAGGGTTGAACTAAGAATGTAGTTAGGTATTGTCGTGTTTAAGCAATGACGTCGAAGTCGCTTTATAAGTTGCTTGTATTTACGAACTTCTTACTAAGTATTTAAAACATAGAGAAGTAATAAGTTTATTAAAAAACGTTTAAATGACTCCTTAAAATGTAGGAGGCGCGGGAAGCACATCGATTGTGTCAATAGCTACTGTATTGGCAATATGACAACGAATTGTCCCAAACTTCGCTCTAGTATCGAATCGATCGTGATTGTACCTGATTAACATTGAAAATATAATAGCACCGTTCGTGGAAATTAAATTACCCTAATACTTTGTGAATTTTGATTTTGGGAAATAATACTTTTCTACTAATTTTGTACTACTACGATTGTCCAGCGATTTGGAAGCGGAGCTTCGTGAAAACGTTCAAAGTGACGGAACGAGGTCGCGCCTCGAAATAAATGCCCCTATCTCATAATTTAAGTAATATCCTCAAGAAACTACTATCCCACAACATTCAGTAAAGCGTCCCAGTCTTTTTAAAAGTTTATTTTCATCAAATTGAGATCTTGTTTAGACTTGTTTGCGACCGGCCCCGCGCGAGGTCGCCGCGGTCGGACTCTAGTCTTTAAGCTTGTGAGGTAGGCTAAGTCATGATCTAATGAAAGCGCCTTGTTAGAAAATACCGATTATTAAAATGAGATCTTTCATTACAATTACAAATATTAATAATAAAGACGATAAAACTAGAATTACATTATACAACAAATTATTAATGTTTTTTACAACATCGTCCGTCGTCGATGAGGTGTCCATGTTGAATGGTCGTCGGTTACTAACATAACGATATTATTATAAGCACGCAGCAAATGGTACAATGAAACTAACTGCGATCCAACGCTGCACAGCAGTCTCCCGGAACATTTGGCAAGTGGCTTGTAAATATTGTTGCGAATTATGGCAAACTAACTACGGATCAAAAGACGACCGAGAGACTGCGAAGTGCGAGACCGCGACTTGCTGCCACGGTCCCGCGCCGTCGCGACTCTCTGGTTGTTCTGACAACATAACTGAACAGAGCTGAACGCTAAACTAAAAACAACTGTGCAGTTACACTTAATGATTACATAAAATTAATTTGATTTTGATATGGCAATGCGGTCGTCGTTACACAACGACGATATATATGTATTTAAATCACAGACGCTACTTGTTACATTTTGTTTTTAGTTATAGTATTCAGCACATTATTTTTGAGTATACAACAACTATACAATTTCTTACCGATAATGCACTTATTATCCTAAACATACATAATATTTCTTTTATTCAAGCAATACTTCATACCTACTCTGACCAATAACTACAAAATATCACAGACTGTGTGTTTATTATGTATACATCTTCTCATAGAAAAAGTTAAATGTGTATCACACATGGACGTAAAAAGCAATAGAGATGACATCTAAATAACCATGATACATTTATATTTTACAAATATAACTATCATATCAACATTTAATATTAACACGATCAAATTATTTGTCAGAAGAGTTTGCCAACACTGTGCAGGGAAACGTGTCGCTTGAGAACCGTACAGGTTTGTTTGGAGGCAGCGCCCCGGGGCGCTGCCGTCATGGATATGTCTGCACTCACAACCCTCGGAAATGAATGGAGCCGCACACTGCTTCGAGAACTGAAACCTAACAAAGTAATCAGTCAAGATTTAAGCATTCGTCAGCCCTTTACAACTACCTACAATCTAACATTCATTGTACCTTTTATTTTGTCTTACATGCATTGCCACGTGTCAGTGTGGACTGGCGATTTAAAATCTCATTATTATCACAATATATAAACTACTTTAAGATCTGGTAGAAAATTATAAATTGTTATTTTTGTGCTCATATGAAAAAATAACTCCTTCGTTGAACGATCCAATTTGATTACGAAAGACGTAGAGCTACAGGATTCTCTGTCACGAATGGACGATACACGATTACAATATTATGTTCTGGAAATAAATGACTCTCGCGGCCACGTTGCCGGCAACGTAATTGTAAATACCCTACTTTGTGACACATTCACGGAGCGTAACGTCCAAGTTACATACATATTTACAACGTACACGATCGCGTACAGAAGCACCCGACAGAAAAAGCACCTAAAGTTCCCGAATAGAATATCATAAGCGTACTATTGCGGAGTGCCGCGAAATCGCAAATCATACACCGTACGGCGACCTAACTCACTGGGGGCACACCACCGCACATAGTCACGAGTTTAACGAACATCACAACACTGTCAAGTCCAACGACGATGGGCGACCTGAGAGAGCTCAGCGTTTCTTGAGGGGCGGGCAGTCTTCGGCCGCGTCGGAGGCGGACCACCGCCGCTTGCGCGCGTCCTCCTTCACGCTGAGGTTCTCGGGGTGCGTCTGCGGGGGCGCGGGCGCGGGCGGGGGCGGGGGCGCGCTCCGCCGCGGGACCAGCGACACGCACACGTCGCCCACCTGCAGCCGCTGCACGCGCAGCCCGTACTGCGCCAGCGTGCGCTCCGGCCGGCACGACGCCCAGCCGCGCCCGTACACGAAGAACGGGTGCTCCACCGTCGACTCTAGCTCCACCTGCAATTTACATACATAAATGTTAATAACCATTCATAACGGGAAGACGCAGCGTGCGAAGGCCTACCACAAGATGGACTGACGATCTAATGAGGGCAGCGGGAAGCCGCTTGATACGGGCAGCGCAAGACCGGTCGTTGTTGACCATAGGGGGAGGCCTGTGTACTGCATTAGACGTCGTCCGGGCTGACTTGATGACATTAAACATGTGAACAATGACAGGTGTCTTGATAATGATGAAGTCAAGAAAATTTCTGCAGGCTGCGAGTAGGTAGTAAGAAAAGGGGTCATTATAATGCGACCATGAGCGCCAATTTATCGCTGCAGTTTAAACTCATCAAAATGTCTTCCCTACCGATCGACAGCGACTAGTGTGACAAGTAAAGACAATGAAAAATGTCCCACCTGAGTTCTGTTCCTTCCGTACGCGAGCGTGAGCGCCAGCCTGTCCCCGCGCTCATCGAGCCGCAGCAGCGTGCACTGCGTCAGCGCGAGTTCTCCGCTGCGGTCCGCGCTCATCACGAAGTCTTCCGTCCGCATCTCTTCGACGCGTCGCAAGGAACCATCCTCGAGCCGGATCAGCGCGCCGCGGCAGAAGTACGGCGCCGGCGCGGCGCGTTCGGGAGATCGAGCCGGCTCCTGGAAATAGTCATCATCAACAATTAGATGGGGTCCAATCACTGTGATGTGGATATAGCAATTAGAAATTAGACGCCAGCCCAAGCTGGTATACGCTGACAGATTAGGCCAGCAATTTTCAAGGTCTTTAAGCTTTGGATGTAACTTTAATTGGTTAGGCTGTCTTGAAAAATATTTTCACCAAATATAAAATATATATAATTCAAAACTTACTTCTCTCGGAGGAGGAACAGGCGCAGGCGCCGACACCGGCGGCGAGTGCGGCGCGGGCGCCGGCGGCACGAACCCTGACGAAGGGCGCGGCCGGATGGGATAGCCCTGAGTGGGCTGCGCTCGTGACCGGTACAGGTACGGCGCGTATGATGGTACTGGGTGAGGGAGGAACGGATACGTAGGTACGGAAGAGTAGGGGTTAGGAGGCGTCGGAGGCGCGGGAAGCGCGTCGCGGCGGCGCGGCGTGTAGCGCGCGTAGGGGCGCGGCGGTGGCGCGAGGAACTCGGGCGTCATGCCGGCCGGCGGCGGCGGCGGGTACAGGCCCAGCGGGGCCAGCGCGCCCAGGCAGCCCTCGCCGGGCAGGCTCGCCGAGATCATCGGACGGGCTGCAACAAATGATAAACACATGTTAGACAGATGACACGATTTTGTCACTGCTATTCGAGATAAGGGTTAGTCGTTGTTCAAGCTTGGATATTTTCTATATTCCGAATTCCAACATCGCTTATCATCAGGCGTGCTAATGGCCAAATATGGATCTACGTACACTGACAAAAGGATCACTAAATAACCCACATAGTGTCACATGGCATAGAAATAGCATAAAATCATATACATGATGTCACTACAAACGTAAGCGCGTATTCAGAAGGTTAGCGCAAAAGACAAAGCACAGAAACCATGAGAACAGAGCTAGCCACGTGGAAAATTAAAAACAAACTCTACAAGTGCCCAACATTTGCAAGTCGCAAACAAGCCGGCCCTTGTTACAAGCATCTGCGTAAGATTCCTCACTCTGTATCGGCCAGATAAGAATGTGGAGCGGCGACGTCAACATTATAAATAGATTTTATTCACATACATCAACATAGCCGCAATGTGTTGGAACAGTAAAGAATTTAATGCAAAAATGATGAGACAAACTCCACGACAGCGTGTTTGTTACTAATAATGAACACGATGTTTATTTAGACCAGTAGACCAGATAAAAAGGACGCCTTAGTTTTAAAAATTCTAGCAACCTCTGCTTCATCGAAGTAGATGAACTAGACTACTCCAAGGGAGTAGTCTAGTTTATGTCTATAGTCTACTATATGCTAACGTAGACCCTACACATACACCGTTATGGTTTAATGTCTTAAATCTATGTCATAGAAGCTTTCAATAAAGCCTTAAAAGTGCTAGTAATGTGAAGTAATAAGTTCCATACAACCCCGTTTTGAAAGAAAATACTGAAAGAGTATGCCATCGATCTAAAGATTGATGTTTCAGACAAATGGCCTACTTAAAATATAATAAGTTTCAGAGAGAAAAGAATATCTCAGTAAAGGTTAAGTTGAATATTTTGAAATAACGATCAACTCGTAAACGGTACTTATAATAGAGATGTACCTAAAAGTTGAAGATTGAAGGTGACCTGACTGACCTACAATGTCTAAAACATTTTTTTTTTCTAGATTTTCCAACATGAGAATCATCAAATAAACCTAATCTTTTACAATTATTGTATCGTATGAGTATGGAAAAAAGTGTAGAAGAATGCTTGTGTATGTAGATCGCATACTGATATTCCAAGCAGCGTTCCTCAACACATGACGCTGACGAGTCTGTAGTAGACTACTATAAACAACGTTTGTTCTATTTTTAGGGTTCCGTAGACAATCTCGCTCTATCGCCGACCATTCGCCTCATTCTTTACGTGTCAAGCAATTTGCAATTGTTTATTGATATCACATAACACTATATATCGTCACGCCTTTCCGCCGAAGGGGCTAGCAGAGGTGCACAGGACCCACACTTCGCTGGACGTTGTTCAGTCCCAAATGTGACAGGGGCGACCCTGTCGCCATACACCGGGCTCCAGTTAAGTAGCAGATGACATTAAAACAGTTGAATAAATGACATTGTATCGTTTTGTTATATAAAATGAGCGGAAAACGTAATAACTTCCTGAAATTATTTACTTTGTAACCGTAAAAGTATATGTAGAGTAGTTACCTACTAAATTGTTTTAATTTCATTTTTAGAACAGCTACCTATTCGCTGCTTTATTTAGTTGTTGGGGAAATTGAAATGATGTAACTTTTAAGAAAATAGGTATGCGAGTAGTAAGTAATTGTTTTATTAATGTTTTTAAAATGCGAAACGAGCTGGTGACTGATGTCACCAGCTGGTCCATAACAGAATAAATAGCAGTAATACACAGCATTGTGAGCTTGAAAGTTCATGGCCCTCAGTACCGTGCTACTGCATTGCGCTCGTTTACCCTGAGACATGCCGTCAATCTGTTGAATCAGTTCCAAACTTACCTAACTAAGTTAAAAATGTGTAAAATGTTATTTGCTAACTTTTTTTACACTACAGAAATACATATTATTTTAGTTTTGAGACTAGTTCAGTTTAGAAAGCGATACAACTGCATCGACGCTATAGCTTGTGGGATGCTCTAATATTTTTTGTCTTGTTGAAAAAACTGGTCAGTGCTCACAACCGAAGGACCAACAATGAAGCTCTTTCACCGGGAAGTCACGCTCGGGGACGCAGCATTCCTTCGTGTTTGTGCTGTAGCGATAATTTGAAGAACAAAGTATGCGCTCGCGCACCTGCGCAAACATTCTTGTCGAGTTAGCATACGCCTGGCTAAGGGATCACTATACATTGTCTACACTTAGTTGTGTATTATATGTTTTACATATTTATGTATCTGTCCTCACTTCCCGGACAAGGAAAATGCTTTTGCGATTTGCATAATCATTAGATGAGTATCAGTTATGCATTATGCAGTGAAAGAGAACAGTCTTCCGTGTTTGTCTCGTTAAAACTTTATACATTTTGAAAACATGTGAGCGTTAAAATACTGTATGAATCCTTTTGTCGCTGCACACTTTTTTTCTCGCGTTATGGAAGTCATTGAGAATTTGAATGTGTCGACATAATGCCAACTTGATAAAAACGTCGTTACTGCAGATTACATAACTGAACCGATAGCGCTACGATTACTCATTCCTTTTAGTAGTTTCGCAACGCCTAGCAAGAGTAACAAGTCTAGGTATTCCGTCGCCTAGGTCCAAGGTACAAAAAAATGTTACAAAATGTCCGATAAAAGGCGTCAAAAGATGTGAAACCAGATAGCTATCGGAGTATTACACAAGACCAGATTTTCTACTTTTTAGTTCTAGACCGGTCACGATTTCACGAACCTTCCACGGCCTTGGGGCTCAAACGATTCTGGTAAACCTGAAAAAACTTGGCAAGTCTTTCATGCTGCATTTATTACGCTTTTAATATCACGATTACGCAAATTGTGTTTTTACAATGTAGGCTAAAGCTTCAATATCAAAATAGCGTGCCCATAAACCTGACCACCGTAAAGTTTAGATTTTTATACATGGTCAAAACTGGATAAGCTATCAGATCCTATGGAAACCAGCCCCATCGAGGTCTTTGGATGCAAACCAAAATATAAGGTCCAATGCTTATTTAGTTTAGTTGCCTTGGGCTGGATAACTTTTTTGTGTAGCACCAAAAGCAGTTACCCCACACAAACGTTTTGGTTTGGGGCATCGTTTTTTAGAAATTTAGATTTTCGGAAAGGGCTTGAGGGTTTCTGGAGTGGGTTGTTACCAACTCTGGCTCTACAACATAGCTACGCCAATGGGTGTACTTTAAAAGCTGGTTATTTGTATAGACAAGACAATTAAGCGCAGTACTCCGATGGTAGAGCCGCTTCACATTATTCGTAAAAATAAACAGAACGTTATTTTTCACGAATGAGGAAACACGAGATCGGGGTACATTGTTTGCTGATGTGACTCACAAAAAACAATGAGAGATGGTGAGATCGTGACTAAGGCTTTAAAAATTCAAGCCAATTAGCTAGTTCTCGGGCCGGTCGGTCGCGTCGTCGCTTCGACTATTTTTGGTTTTATTTTTCCCAGAACCCCGCCGCTCCGACCGCTGTCCAATTCACTTAACAAAAGCTAAATCGTGTTCTTATGTTACGTAAGCTCGGCTATTTACAGATTGCCACCTGCATTACCAGTTTCAGATTCTCGGTATCAATGCAGTGTTTGGGCGTTATAATGAGATCAAACTGATCGGGTTTACTTTTTACTCGTTAACATACGAGGGGAAATAGGAATATTCACGCGAATACACAGGTAATTCCACACGAATTTTGAATTTCAAAATTTGATTGTTTTTTATTATAAAATAATATAAGTAACTAGCTACAAATATTTTCATCTCATGTAGGTACTCTCGTAAGGTAAGTAAGGTATTCGCCTACTGAAATGTATTCCTGTTCAATGTGTTGGTATTGTTAATAGGTAAGTTTACAATCTATCGAATAATATAGGTATAGGTGCGCGTTATCATTCGCGTTCTAATTTAGTTTTTGGCGTGTAACGTTGTCTCGCCGCTGCGGCCGTAGTGGGACGTAGGCGAGTCCAGCAAGGCCGCGGGGTAAAAAACCTCGGATGAATGGCGAGCCGAATTCGCGAGCGGCCCGCGGAAGCGCTTACATCACGCGGCGCTGCGCCCGCGCATCTCCAACATGGCCGCCGCGCTTTTAATTCTGTGACCGCGCCGCCCGCCGCCGCGCCGTCCTGGCACAGTATACGAATCAGTTACCCCACTTTGTTTGTGTGCCTAGTTTTATTCACATCGATGTGAAATGGACAATCTTTATAGTATGTACATAAACGAGTCTATACGACTTCTCTGTGCCAAACAAACGCGGTATATTTTAGTGTCGGACCAAATTTTGTTTTTCTAATTTAAGGAACGTCTATTGACTGTAGTGTTGTTGAACCGCAGCCAATCCGGCGCTAATTAACCAAAAATGTTTAGCGAAATTACCCGAAATGTTCACTGTTGAGCTTCACGCTCGTTAGGCGACAGCAATCAATTACTCAAATCGGAAGAAAGACGAAAACTCGATATCTAGTAGTTAGTAATCAGTAACTAAGTACTCAATTTTCTCATCGGACAAAAAGGTATGACACAAGTACCGTCCATTAGGTAACTTTACGTCTGGCTATTCGGAACGGCCTTGCGATTCGAAGACAATGGTAAACACTCTTCTGTAATGAAAAATTCCAACATAATCGCTTGATAGAGTGTTATTATATTAGTCGGCGTGTCGGGGCGGGCGGCGGGTGGCGGCAGGCGGCGGCGGCGGGCGGGCGGTCGATAGGGCGCCGCCCGTAACCCACTTCCGGCGCCCGTGACCTTGCCGCCGCCATTCACGCCGCGTCTTACCACCACTCGCTCGCCCGCACCCTCCACCCCTAGAAACTTACAAATGGCAGTATTATTTTGACTCCACGCCTGATTTGCTCCGAGAATTCTGTTTTATCAGGGTTCTGTTTATGTGAATTTTCTAGAAGTTTCACAGAACACGAACCAAATACAAAATGTATCTTAAATTATAAATGTATTTTATCTATTTTCAAAGGTTACTTTGTGGTTATTTTAGCGAAATACTTAGGTACATTTTCGTATTGAGATAGCAATCAGAGTTTCTACAACGTACTTAACGATATTCGATCCGCGCGTAGCAATTACTTTAGTTTTACGTAAACGAGCTTCAGGAGCGTATATAGTTAGGCTTACATAAATTACGTATGTGCAATTTAGAATCTCCATGTAACTACACGAACATGTAAACTATTCAAAAACGCGATATCTACGTAACTACGAGGCGTAGTAGCTTCGTTTTAAATAACATACAGTATTGGTCTGGTTTCTTTCCGCCAGCGGCCCCGATAGCCCAGGGTCGTCTGCGTCGGTTGCGATTATTTTCATGTTTCTATTATGCGGGTAGACGTAGAGCATTAGGCATAGCGCGTCATGGAAAGAGATCCACCTGCTCGATCACCTGTCGCGGCTGTTACGGGATAGGGCTACCGGATTTACATTGACAGTTCTTGTCATATTTCTATTAGTGCTAGTAGAATCACGTTTGCGACATCGACGACAGATAAGCATAACGAATGGCTCGACTCTTTCATTAATAAAATATGAAAGGAACGTCGGCGTCCGGCGACTTCGTCATTTGTCCGTGTCGTATCTCGGATATGCTTAGCCAAATTATGTCTACACTTGCTTTAGTGCCATAAATGTAATTGAGCATGTATCTAAGTCTTGGCAAAAAAATAGAAAACATTGCAACTACAAGGAGTTGTATTCTGTGCGCCAGTATCGCAAATGCCACATTGAAACAGCTTGTAACCTGAAAACCTCGATGGACTTATTAATATTTATGGATTTCCCCGCCATTTAACAGATAAAAATGCTATTTCCGTTTGTAAATACTTGTTTGCCATACTGTAATCAGCATTAAGTAGGTATGGGTTTAGACAAATGTACCTATTTAAGTAGGTAGATATTATATTAATTATTCATTTCTACCTGTAAAACAGAGTAGAGGCAAACATATTGTTTTGTACGAGTTATGATCGTAATAAATAAATGTCATATACAATCCATATAAATATCTTTATGACAAAAGTGGGCAAAGTGAGCCTACGCCCGAGGGATTAATTTTAACAACTTTTTAATCAAGTTCCACCGACGTCTGTCCCAAATTTTTGTCAGTAATAAATTCGATATCGTGTTTTTAAAAGTTGGCAGCCCTTTGTAAACAAGCACATCATTCACCTGTCACACTTGCGCACACTGGGTACTGTAATTGCTAATTACTTACCTACTTAATTATAGTATACGCGTTGAGATAACCACTGGCTATATAGGGTTTTATGCTTGGTTTCTACTGAGCCGCTGAATTGGTAAGCTAATAAAAAAACAACAGCTGTTCATAGACACATGTCATTGATTGACACTCAACAAAATGTACAGAACAGCTGAATTTATTCGCGATTTCAGTGTTCGTCTCTTAATAAAAGTTGTCTAAAATTATGATGATTACTTGCACATGTTTTCTGCTGACTATACCTTAAGCTTATAACCGTGTATACTCTCTATAATATTACGCTTGAAACAGATGTTTCCCATATGAAATGCAATGCTTCTACGATTATAAAAACTTAAACAAAGACTGTCAACACAGAACGTGCTTCTCAGAAATGTATAAAGCTCATCAACATGTTCAAGAGTACCGTATTTCGTTTAGCGTACACTAGAATGCTGTTTTAGTGTTTTACAAACACAGCTGTCAAGCTGAGCTATCAAACCTAATTTTAGAGATGAGGTGGATACTTTTTAGTATAAGTTCGGATACTTATAATATTTATCTCTCCTGCCGACGTGTTCAAAGCTTCATAACCTCGATCTCCGTTTATACAGCATCTAAACTTTAATAAATAATTCTAACACGCTTTTATGTAACGCAAACATGCGAGTTCGTATACTATTATCATCTATTACCTGTGTTAGCTTACGAAATCTAAATGATTGACGTCACAGCTGTAAATTATATTACAAATTAACTCTGTGTTGCCAATAATTTACTTAAAAATTGTTATTTATGACGATGCTAACTTCCGAAGTGCCACTGTTTATCAAGCGGCAACTTGCAATAATTTTATTTAGGTAGCTACGTAGGTAATTGGAATTCAGTAAACAACTGATATCGTCGGTATTTTAACGGCTTATAATTAGTGGTTTGTTTTCTAGAACGTGAATGAATTGAATTTGAAGTCAATCAGTTACGAAATAAGAGACATTGGCACCGGCACACGCTACATCATGGCACCACTAACAAATTGGAAATAGCAAAGATATACAGGTATATTTGGGTATGGATTATAATATTTGTGCTAGCAACACAAAGCTGTTCGATTTATAAACGTCGTCGACTGGGTCGCGTCAAGCTGCTGTGCTGAATGAACGTCTAGTCACGCGAGGTTACGTAAACCCGAGTTTCCACACTTTACTTGTTTGCGGTAAAAAGACTGACGTGTTAATTGCATTGCAGTATTGCTAATTATAATATTAACTTGCATTTTAATCGCTGTCGAGGAACCGGCTCGCTGTGTTAAGGACGCTCGGATTGCAACTGCATCGCGACTGTTGCATGCGCAAGCTGGTCTTTCATTGAACTTATCTCAATCCGTAGCCTATATTATAAGCACGTATAAATAAATATTTGGAAGATAAAAAGTAAACATAATAAAAATAAAAATAAACAAATAGAATAGTGTTCTTTGTTGAGCCAATTAATAATAATAATAAATTTGGGTCACTTCCACACACGGTCACCTGACCCCAAACTAAGCAAAGCTTGTACTATGGCTGCCAGACTGAGATACATACATAGATATCTTTTAAATACATACATAAATATATATTAACATCCAGACATAGAACAAACACTAATGTTCATCACATTAATGATTGCCCAGGGTGGGAATCGAACCCGCGCCCCCACGCTCAGAAGGCAGGTTCACTACCAACTGAGCCACCGAGGCAGTCAATTAGGCTTTTATTCATCGTTTACGTTTCGAGTTGAGAGCATCATGAGGATGCGGCGTATCCGTCTTAACGAGCAGTTTGGAGTGGAACAACAGTTTTATTGAGAGTATCACGCAATAGGACTGCCGATGTCGAGGCAAACAACCTCGCCTACGCACGCCACACGTCTATATTTACATATACGACGGTGTTGCTATAAAAATGACAAAATACGAACATTCCACCGTGTTATGAAGATTGAAGTTTGTACGCTTTGTAATTTACGAAAGATTTTTTTGTGTTCTTGAATTTTAGCGACATTCGCAATATGGATTTGACCTAAATACATACAGCTGAAAAAGTATCTGTGCCAACATTACTCGTTGAAATCTCAGTAGGTTGTCAGGTAATGCCACAATAATCATTTTTTATATTTGCGCCAAAATCTGGTTAACTCTTATTATATCCTTTAGTATCCTAAAGATACAGCGACGTGTTTAAAAAACAATCAACATAAAGAAGCTAAAACCACCCGACCCTGAAGCAAGTGGTTAAGTGTTGTACTGACTACTACATAATCTGTGTTGGAGGACAATGCAGTCCATTGTATCATTAGCAGTTACACTGATCACCCACACATGTGCCTTTGTGTACAGCGAGTAAACGGCTCGTGTCTATAAATAAAATAATTAGGCGCCATCTCGACGCTGGAAACAGTCATTTTAGTCTCAATTATATCATTAGTTGTATCTAGCTTCTGTCCTAGATTAGGTTTAGTTGGTTGTTTTATGTCAGAGCGCGGCGAAAACCAACGTATTTATAAACAAATCTATATTCTATTTTAAGTATGGGAGCCGGTCCGGTACGATACTTGGGTCTCTGTCACTATTCGGTTTGGTCGACCGCTCTGTTTTAAAACGTGGTTAATTTTCAATTAGTCCGTCTGGTTTCGTAGCACCGGTTTCGTAGCCGGCCAAAGGCAAACATCTATATAAATATCAGAGTTAGTTACTTTGATATTCTAATCCTGTCCATTTATAATAAAATTAAACTCCATTTCCTAAGACTGTATTTTAAACATGGATTCACTTTAGGTTTAAAACTAACCTGGAAAAGAAAGTGGACGCGGTCGCTGGTATAATTAGTAATTATTCAAATATTAGGTGATACAATCGATTCGTATAGCTGCTGCATTAATATTAATTAACGAGTTCAACGACCGAGACTATTACTTAATTTCCAATCGGGTGCCATTTGTTACAGTCGTTGCTGAGTCGATGATTTCTTACTGGCCTAATCTGGTTAATTTGATACACGTGTAAAATAATACCTAAATTAATTGCAGTTAAAGAATTGGTTGTACAATAAGTTTTATTAGGGAAAGAAAAATGAACTTCAAAACGTTACCTATGACTCTGGATAATGAGGAAACAGCGACACCTCACCATCCAGAATCAGTCTTCAGTCATGCGTTAGTACTAATCTGGGAACGTAAGATATAGGATTGTTCCCGTAGAAGGTTCCCAGGTACATTCCCATAAACATGAAAAACATTACCTTATACAATCTGTCCAATAAAAATTAGTGATTTTTGCTATCAGAAAAATTAAACTAGCTCATCGTCTAAGTATTTGGATTTCCAAATGCGCCTGTCAATTTTTTTTTTTTTCGATCACACTGATTTTTAGGTGGATTTGTTTGATTAAAATCTAACAAGTGAGTAAAAATACGTATCAAGGAAAAAGCTATGAATCTAAGGGTAAAAGCCTAATAAAATAAAACTTTCATACATATATCAAAGAACTTTGCCACTAGTAAGCTTTAAAATCCTTGGCTTATCCATTGTCAGAAAAGGATCGGAAACTGTGTATTTCCCAAAGGAAACCTAAAAGTTTTGGGTACAGCGCCCTTGCGATGAAGAAACATAAATAAAAGAAAATTGAAGTATTAGGCTAGCCTATTTCTAAGGTACTTAAAAATATTAATATTGACAGTAATTTCTTTAACATATCTACTTATTCCAATAGAATAGTAAACGACGGATGCTACGACGCTCGCTAATTAATGCTTTCGTTTTAAAATCTAGATTGATTGCGCTCTCTGAATCTGCGTGATCTATTGAATACATCGAGAGGATTGGTAGTCTTGCTAGATACGACGACATTGTAATTTAGTTTATGTTTAGTATTGTTCTCAAGTGAAAGATATGTAACGTCTTTATTGAGAATAAGTGTCTTTAAACATTAGATTGAACGTTCCAACCGCAAATCGCCGAGAGTTACCATTATAGTAAATTAATATAAGCCCCAGCTGTACAGTAGACATAACAAGAGGGCCGTGAAGATCACGTGGTGGTCTGATTGGTCACCCACGCGGCTATAGTTGTGCACACCGCACACGGAAAAAAAAAATTAGCTGCTGTTACTAAATTTTAGTTGTAGTAGCAAAAATCCTTTCAAACTATAGGGACAGCTAAGTTTTTTGTTAGCGTAGCAAATTGTTTTTTGCTGAACGAATTTAGCTGTTGCAGCTAACAATCTTAACAATACTTAGCAGTAGTTGCTAACAATCTTAACAATTAGCAATAGCAGGTAAATATTGTATCCTAAAGTAGTTAAAATATTTTGCTCTGATAGCTAATTGAAACATTCGAATTTGTTTTGTTTATTTATGTACCAAATTTAGTAAACTCAGTTAAGTAATTTGCAGTAACTGCAACTTGAGTGTGATTCTCTTAGCAAAATTTTATTTTGAATAGTAGCTAAGCAGTCTTCGTCGTAGTCAACAAAACTTTGCAAGTGTTTCGAAGATATTTGGTGCAGCAGTTAAGACATAGGCAGCAAAACAGATTTAGTTGCCACAACTAAACCATTTTTTTCCGTGCAGCTAACGATATTTTTACGCGTCCCTGATAAAAATACCATTCACTGTGTAATTTTTAACGTGAATATCTATTAATATGATCGTCGGTCTATATTATTTCGCAACTGGCTCTATAGTTATTTGTATTCATCTCCGGACGCACATTTTTTCGATCGTATTTTAATGTTGTTTTGCATTTTTCACAGACATTATTTATGATGTTTAAATCAGTTATGCGAAAAATAGAAATGGTTCGTTTCAACTTTCGAGTACTATCAAAGTCGATCAAATCATATCAAAGTATCGACTAGCTATATGCCTAGGTAATGCTTTTGTTTTTTTGGGTTTCACCTCTTCCAGATTGATGCTAATCACGAGGTGTAAGGTTTTGAAAGGAGCAAACAACACTGAATGTGCTACATCGCCAATAGGCAATACCGGCGAGTCAATACTTCATATTGACACACAGTTCATAATTTAGGCATTTCTACGTGCCTAGGTATAATGAGTATTCCGAGAATTTCTAAGTAAACAA
Organism: Peribatodes rhomboidaria; assembly: GCA_911728515.1. Classification (NCBI taxonomy): domain Eukaryota; kingdom Metazoa; phylum Arthropoda; class Insecta; order Lepidoptera; family Geometridae; genus Peribatodes; species Peribatodes rhomboidaria. Next base: position 10,733,666 of record OU452179.1, on the reverse strand, counting down.
ATCTTCTAAGTAGGTGAAAATGTGCGGATGTGAGCCGAGTGTCAGCGCCGCCTACACCCGCCGCCGCTAAATGGACGTTATTTTAGGCCTGCATTAGATACGCACACAACCTTTCTAAAAACGGATCGTTTGTGAATTTTAAATCTCTTGTTTATACAAGAAAAACTGATCGAGACGAGTTTTCCGCTCTACCCACTTACAAGCAGGACTAACCTTTTTTTAAATTTGCTTCTATTTTTTCATTGGGGTTTTCGCTGTTTTAGGATTGGTCTTTAGATGGATACGAGTATTCAAGTTTTAATTTTAATTTTAGATTGATTTGGTCCCTCAATTAAAGTTGTTCAAATTATGAGTAAGAACCTAACATACCTACTTTCAACGTGTTTTCAACTTATTGCGGCAGAGGTAGCCCCACAGTTTTTAACCAAAGCTGCATAGTCTGAATTGTAACAGTAACCTTTAAATGTAATTGAATTGTACGTGATATTGTTCAGGCACGCAATTATTTAATTCAATGTTCACATTGCATGTCTTGTAGTTAGGTTAATAGATACAATGTTATCAATCTTATTGGGTACATTATTATTTACATTGATACATTTAGTAGCGTGCTGTTAATTGTAATGTGTCGTGGCTTATTACCATACGTCATCAGCTAAAAAGGTAGAGTAGGTTCAGTACTATTCCATTCAGTGAAGATTGTATGAAACTTTTTCTCTGAAACCTGTTGTATCGAACCCTACAAATAGCTGTATAGGTCTCTCTATTACATGAAGCGTTTGTCTCAACTTCTCCTGAAATAAATTAAGCGGAGCGTGATTGATTAGAGGACCCTTTGCTTGCAGAAGGGACCGGGCGGGGGTCGTCTAGAAAATTAATTTACATTGATCCCTAAATAACGGCTAAATTAAAACGGAGCAGCTGAGCCGTGAAATCTGGCTCGCTTCACAGCCTCCTGGCTGGGAACACCCAACTATATAAATACAAGCCCCGCCCAGGAAAATGTCTCATGACAAAAATTTACGCTTTCATAAAAAGAATCTATTATTTTCCTCACAGAGCTAACACGTAGTTTTACTAGTTTTTAATTTAACTTCCAATAGCTCTACCATTCATTTATTTTCCATTAACTGTGCTAAGAAATAAGCTTCTCAGTTCACTTACTAGTAACAAGATGGAGAATTAGATTCCCAATATTTCTACTAGTCTTTTTATTCAGTATCACCATGGATTTTTTTTTTTATTGTAACAAGGCGCTTAATTGATCTCTATGTAGGTACATAGTACACCCCAGCGCTCGACTTGGGAAGTAGGGACCGGCTTTCACCAATACGGTGTGAAATTAGCTTCGAAGCCTAATTGAGCTCGTAATTAAACAGACAGCCGACTTGAAAGTACAGCGCCTAATTGTAAAACCATTTACGTAGTACACGCCTATTACCTTATCTACAAGATAAATGGGAAACACGTTTCAAAAGTAGCCTAGAACGACGGTAAAATTATTATAAAACCCGTTCCGAAACTAATGTGTAGCTTAAATTCTTAAAAAATATAAAAAGACGTTTAAGAAATTTTATATCAATGGACTTACTGATGTCAGGATCAGCATAAACACCATTCACTGAGTAATGTCGGATTTTTGTAAGTTATCATGAATGATACCGTCTCGTGCGTCTACGCAAGCACAATGCAAGTGTACGTCAGTAATTGGTTGAATTGAAATGAATGATATCGGATTTGCGTCACGCACCGACTAACGCCAGGTATCTTTAATGTCCGTTATCAGAGATAATGGAATATTCTGGCAGGTGGCCGAGACTATTGGCTTGGATCCGTAGTTCCCTGAAGAATAATTAGGGCTCTATAATTATCAGATTTAGCAGTTTTGGTTAATTTTGAATGTCGGTACTTACCTATCTTTTACGATAAGTTCGAAATCATAAAATTGGTATCATATCAAAATTGAATTATTATCTTGTGTTTCGGGAAAACCGAAATACGATTACAAGCAACAAAAATAACCCTAATTAGAGCTTTTTAAGATTGTAACGCAAACAATAAATATAATTGGGTATTACTTCGGAACAAACTTTCTTTTCAGCTATTCTTATCGGGTTATGAGGAAAACACCCCGAAAATCAGCCCCTCGGGCGCCTACGACCCTTGACGTAACCAGTGTCATACAAAAACTTATTTTTATTTCAATGTAACCCGCTTCGTCTCACGAGATTCTGACAAAGTTTGAACTCGTGTGACCTTGCGTAATCGCCACATTTATGTGACCCAATTATGAGATAAATTATACGCCTAATACAGTAACAAACGATGCCTAGAAGTCAGAATTCCTAGCTTTAATACGCTAACGAATACCTACTTCAGTGGTAGAACTAAAAGACGATGGAAATCTCTAATGCCACCATACTACGAACGGCTACAAGGTAACACAACGGAAGTCTGATATCGTAAAAATTGTCATTCACACTAAAAAAACACACGTATGTACTCGTACGTTCGTGATTTCAAGGTTGGTCCCATTTTTAAAGTTGATTATAATATTCACTAAAATGAGCTCCATTTGGCCTCGAAACACAATTTTGTGTAATTCTGTAAACACTTGTACCTACTCACTATCTACACCCACAGTGATCCTATAAATCTCAATGATAGCGCAGATAAAACTCAAATAAAACTATCTATATTCACGTTTTCATACTAAAAATACATTCTACGATGACTGTGGCTATTTTTATTATCATCCATGACAGACTGGATTGTGTCCGCCATATGTTTACGCCGTAAAATAATCGAATTATATAACCAACCAGAGTTATTTTAATCGAACTGTTTCGTAACATTTTTCTGGGCACGTAAATTAAGTAAACTGTCCAAAACTGAACGACTTGATTATTCATTTGCTAGCATATTTTGTGTATTGCACAGTCCAGAATTGGCACTAATTTATCAGTCATTTCGGTTCCAAGATCTTGAGGTCGTTATCAAAAGCTAAGTTCAATGGAAAGTTACTTTTGAAATAGATCGTCAGGTCACCTTAAATTTCATGAAGAAAACATCTGTATACTAAACTTTAAAAGGCATCCCACGCAGTCAATTACAATCTAGATTCTACAAACACAACACTAGCGAAATCGAAGCCAACGAAAACTTTATCAAGAGGAAACAGTTTTCCCAATTCACCAGATTGATATGCAAAACTGTTGCGATGTAGTTTCGCGATAAAAGCCATCCAATTCATCGTAAAAGCTTTACTCGACCAATTCTCGATCACTTGCCAAAATATTTGAGTACTAAGTGGTACCAAGAATAGCTGATGCGATCAATCAATGCCGCGTCGGCAGTCGGCAGACACCGCGCTGCCAACTCCTGGCACTCCTGCCAAGTGCTTTCCCTTGGCTCGACGGTCCGTCAGACCCGCACGAGCCAGCCGTCGCCATGCGGCACTCTTGCCTCTACATTCCAATTTCTACTCATGATATAAACAATGGACTCTGTCCCGTTCCTCACCGTTCCAAATCGCTTGAGACTCGACCTGATATACGCTTGTGGCTTCTATTTATATCTGCGCTTACGGTAATCTTCATTGTTGCGATTGTGAGAATTTCGCAGCTAAAACTCGTTGCAGACCGAAGTTGACAACTTAGAAAGGAAGAGAGAGCGCGATTAAAATATTAAATCGAATCGTTCTATTTCGTATAAGCAAACATATCGATGCTGACCTCGTGCGAACAGTTATCGTTTCTCAATTTAGGCATAGAATATCTAATGATTTCGATTCAGTGTGCGATCGTTACACGCGTAGGCAACTTGCATTGTTTGAGGAATATTAAGCAGCGCTCAGAGTGGCCGCGTGACTAACCTGTCGGCAGGAATTACCGCCGATTGTATGCTAAGCAGCCTTACGTACCGACCATTGATACACGCTATCGTACGGATAAAACCGATGTTTATCATACCCATAAAATTATACCTCTGAGTAGAGCAACGCTGGAATCTGGCACAAGCTTTTGAATAACGACTTACTATTGCATCTTTAATACGTTCTAAACACCTAAACATTACGGCCTACACGACAACCTTGATTCTTATCGATGCGACGCGACGTTAAATTGTTTTGTTTTTACTACTTGAATACATTATCTTTCCAAAATAACATTGAGTGTTTGATCGTCGCTACACGGTTTGCATTGACACCGAACAACTTTGCATACAAGTGTGTAACGCCAATGGAATACTGACATGTTTGTGTTACTTGTTTATTTCAGGTTGATTCATTCTCATTTAAACACGCTAATAGAGAATTGTTGGATGGCTGTTACCTTAAAGTTTCAAGGTGCACTTCGTGGGCGGCTTTTTGTCATCCTTTTACAATGAATGAATTTGCATAGGACGGGGTCACCTCGCCAAACACAGAGTCGGAATGTAGGCAAAGTAGGTACGCAGTCGGTTAACCAGCGATGACCTAAGCTTTTAAGTTTAGAATAGATGGTGAATCAACGCGTTACCAATGTTTTCCGCGTAGCAAATTTATAATCACTTCCACAGCAATACAGTATCATCACCATGTTTGTGTACATTTAAATAAATAGTACCTGGATGGCCGAGCTTTGCTCGGTATTATTTTTTTTAATTGTGTTTTTTTGGAAAATAAACAATTGATTTTAGTCTAACCTCAAAGCAAACACTCATTGACTTCGTGTTACTTAACAACGCCATCTGCTGTTGTGTAGTTAAAGCAATTAGATGCTCACAAAAAATAGTATTATTATTCGCCAATAGATGTCAGCAAGAGTCATATTTTTCAGTTGAGACTACTCAAACGCCTCCTTTTTGTTATTTTTCTTCCAAGTTTATGTTTAAGTTGATTATCGATAAAACACGAATAAAATGACATTTTCTAAAAATTATTCCTAGCTAGATCGATTTATCGCCCCCGAAACCCCCAATATACTAAATTGTTTGAAAATCGTTGGAGCCGATTCCGAGATTCCAATTATATATATATATATATAAATACAAGAATTGCTCATTTAAAGATATAAGATATACCTACTTACTTAAATACATTCTGGTGGTTGCGATATAACCGCTGCCCGACTCTTTAAAAACAAAATTTATCCGCCGGCATTGAGCTTCGTAATACAAACAAACAGTATTATCAATGTTTATAATTATTTTATTAGATCATTTGGCAGCTGGACGATCGTCACGTGTAAAGATGTCATTAAATAAGTCGTTTTTGACGTTAAAGTTTTAATTTAACGTTTTTTTTTTCAGGCCATTCTTCCATTTGTCGGTGCGAGAGTCCGCAGCAAAATAGTGATACCTACGAAGGAAAGAAATAACTACGTATAAAGATCTTATTTGTTTGATTGTTGATAGCAACAAATATTATGTAAGTTACCAATATTTTCCTGAATTGTATAGGTAAATAAATAGGATTAAATTATAAAATTAAAACTTTAATACTGTGAAATTCAATATTATTTCCTATTCCTTATATTATTTCCTACACATTGAGGTTAGTAAAAATGCTTGTAAAGTAGGTAGGTATCGCAAGTTAAAAAAGTGAAGTTTTAAACATTACAGTGAGGATACTCGTACAATTGACATTTAGGTATTATATTTCGGTAAGACTAACAGTGAACAAAGCTCTTTAAAAACTCTCGTTACTTTCTTTAGAAAGTTTATTCTTGAAAAGAGCAAACCAACATTATCTTTTGACTGAGGGCGGTCTATATTTAGCCGAAAAATACGCCACAGACCCTATGTAGTAGGGAGAATTCTCTGGATCCATTACTTTGCTTCTTAAACTAATCGAACCAAAAAACACTTCCGCTACAATACCTATAAGTATACTTAATTGTAAAATATAAACATTTTTTTTGTGGAAAAGTTTTGAAAATTATCTTGGAGGGCTTTGGGAATGGACCACTTAAAACAGAACATGGTTGTGATTACGGCTCATGCAATTTTGATTCCCTCTCTGTCATTATCGTATCCTTTTCTTCAACTGTAATAGCTAAAAGAATAAAATAGGCATTCTATTCTAGAATATCACCCTGAACCATTAATTGCGTGCAAAACTTAAAGTGCTCTGTATAAACAGAAGAGATGATTTAACCTACGATTATATTGCATCATTTTTTAATTAGAGAAACGAAACAAAGAAATTTCGCTTTAATTCTTTAAGTGTTTCTTTGCTTATCTCCTGTTTACAATTAATCATTTTGAAGTTTTTCCAGTTATCGTATTGCACTTCCCGGGTCGTGTATCGATAAATATTAATAATCTTATTTTTATTATTAAACCGATTGTTATTAAATTGAGAAGTGATAGTTGTAGCGTAGCTACTTACTTACAATGCATTTTTTCGTTGCACGACACTTAAACATTCATTTTTGCATTTTTAGTTGATATTTAATTGTCTTCGACATTAAATAACAAATATGATTTTATTTTTATTTACGGTATTGAGCAATGACTTTGAAGTCATGTAAGTTATTAGACACTGACAGTGACAGTTAGCATGTTGCTGTCATCCGTTTCACATTTCCGTCCGACGGATCAAGTCAAATAATAAAAAAAAAAAAAAAGATAGGAGAATGAAATTATCTATTTTCTATCTATTTTTTACTGGATTATTTTACATAACCTTGTTGGGAAAATGGAACGTAAATAAAAAATAGTTTTGCGTACAAGACGTAGTGGATTAAGTGTGGTGACGTCATACGTGGATGCGTGAGTCGAAACGGTTCCAAAGTGACAGAATGATTTTGCTTTTTTGAAGGGCATTCTATTGTGATAGCTCGAGTTGAGTTTTCTGGTCTTTTCTGGTCGAGACAGACATGGTGAAAGACATGGTGCTCCGGACCTTCTTCTGCCTTAGAGCGGAAGCATTTAAAAAGAGGCGTAAAAGGTTAGTTTTGTGATGGAATGAAGCAATCATTTCAAATTGTTGTGATAAAAGTTGATCTCAGAATTTTCCCGATAAAGAAGAAACGTGATTCTGATTCTGTCGTCTTTTTGTCCATAGCCTCTTCTGCCCGGATTGATCAATTCCCCACTGACGAACTGGCAACGACTACGGCACCCCGATTCCTGCAGATGTAACTGCACTGCATGTCATTTTTTTTCTTCCCACTTGCGGACCCAAGCCACGTTGCTTACCGGCAAGCATACACCATTGTATCCACTTGCGGATGTTAACCTCCAAGCGTACCGGCTGCGTCGTGAAAGCAAGTACCACACGCAACTTATCCATGGATTCACAAGTAACCCCTTTATTTTGTTCAAAAGTCATAGCCACAAGGTTACTTTCTCTATGACAGGTATGGTCATATTATTCTACTAATTTTCACAATTTCAAGCCTTCTGGACAGAGTGTAGACGTATGAGACAGTCCTCGTTTTCACTGTATGATCTGCGCTTTAGTGAACATAAGTTTTGAATAGAAATACCTTTTGTTGTTCTAGTAAATCGCTTAGCTACCAATTTACTAGCATTGATTGTGAATTAACATTTAGAATCACATTAGTTTATATTACTTTAATATTACAGACAGTATTAGCACCAGAGCTGTAATTTCATAACTACATTCTAAGCGATTTGGTTTTAATAGGTTCGCTTCAATTTAAGTGTGTTAAAATATAGTATTAAATAGTATTTAACTCTATAACGATTAAGGTTGTAGAATTTTAAGCTTAAGACCCTTCTGGTCATTACAGAGTAAGAATACTCGCTTTAAATTTAAGAAAATTGCATGTACTTTAAGTAATTATGGTTCCGACCAATAAATAGTTTTGATTTAACCTTAAAAACAAATCTTTTAATTTTGTCCTCACACAGCAACTCACAGATAAACAACAATACGGTCTTTGGTAACAGAGGTCTTTGTTCTTATCGACTTAAGCTTATCCAGGTTTAATTTAGTTTTTGTTCGCTTAGGTAGCTGCGACACCTTCCTCAAAGGTACAGTTAGCTTCAGCTCTTCAAGCTCTTTAATACAGGTGCAAAAGTTTCATTTGCCACCATTTCTCCTTTTGTCCCATCTCCCCCCCGATAACGTGGACCACTTTTCACCTCAACCTAACTTTTACCTTTATTAAATATTAACCGATATTAAATATTAAAATATTAAATTAAATTTTTTTTTATTTTTTTTTTTTCCACCACGTTACAATGGCGCCCGAATTTTTTTAGTATTTGGAGTTGTTTTGTGAAGGCAAAATTATTAATTAAAAAAAATAATTTTGAAAATTTAGTTTTTAAGCAATTTAACGGTGAATTGTTTTAAATTTAAGAACGATTTATAGGTTATTACACCTGCTATTGTGTTAAACTACACTCTCTGTCTAAAATTACTCAAATTTAAAACTGAAACATGTCTGTTCATTCTGGAACACTCTCCGATGATGAGGCCACGTTTGTCTCACCCACCCGTTCTCGACATGTGTCTTCAGTTAGTACTCCACATGTACGTTTGAGTTCTGCGGGACAACGGAAAGTTCGTATTCCCATTGGTACGGTGAACACTCATCGACGTTTGAACCGTTTGGTTCGTTTTGATTATTTTTCTGAACATTTAGTGACAGCTGTTTCGTTTCCAACACAGGGTCACTCTACTTATGCGATAACCACGTCTCACGCACACGCCACTACACATAATCCGCAACGCAAATTTAATAATTATTATTTAGTTGTTAATTACCTTTAGCAAATCCAACTTTTTCTAAACAGTATCGTTAATTTAGCCACGGAATATACCCATTATTTCCTTGCAATAGGTCGAGAAATTATCATGGACGGTACATTCCATGCTATTTTGAAGGATTTACTCGCTTCCATTGATGATGTCACGATAGGAAATAGGGATAAGGTTCAATTGGTGAATTCCACGCGAAGGATTTCCTTCGTATTTAGCTATATATCTTAAATTTTTTGAACATTAGTAGCACATTGTTTGAAGTCGTGTAACTTAGTATTAGCAAGCCAATTTTCTTAGATTTTAATTTTACTTTACGGCAGATTAGGTTGAATTTAGTGAATGAGAATTTTTTGGTATGTAGAGATGAATGTGTGAGGGTTGAAGTGGACAGCATGAGAGATCGTTATGAAAGTCGTGTGAAAAGGGTATCGAAAGTAGAGTACAAGATGAATTTTGCAGAGTGAAAGGATTTGCGTGGATAACATTAATAAATAGTAACGACTGGTGATGAAAGAACGATAAATACTAGTCTTAAAAAAGTGTTGTCAATCTAATCGATCCGCGAGTTAAATTTGTAACAGAAATTGTCTGCTAACAATTTTTTATTCGTTTTCGGAGGTATGGCCTTTTGTCATATTTTTTGTTGCGGCAGTGCAGTTAATCGTCTTTCTTTTTTTTCCGGTTGCTCCTGCTGTTTTTTACGGTTAACTACGTTAACCTCTTTTTCCGAAAACGGGGGTATTGTAGCGTAGCTACTTACTTACAATGCATTTTTTCGTTGCACGACACTTAAACATTCATTTTTGCATTTTTAGTTGATATTTAATTGTCTTCGACATTAAATAACAAATATGATTTTATTTTTATTTACGGTATTGAGCAATGACTTTGAAGTCATGTAAGTTATTAGACACTGACAGTGACAGTTAGCATGTTGCTGTCATCCGTTTCACATTTCCGTCCGACGGATCAAGTCAAATAATAAAAAAAAAAAAAAAGATAGGAGAATGAAATTATCTATTTTCTATCTATTTTTTATCTGGATTATTTTACATAACCTTGTTGGGAAAATGGAACGTAAATAAAAAATAGTTTTGCGTACAAGACGTAGTGGATTAAGTGTGGTGACGTCATACGTGGATGCGTGAGTCGAAACGGTTCCAAAGTGACAGAATGATTTTGCTTTTTTGAAGGGCATTCTATTGTGATAGCTCGAGTTGAGTTTTCTGGTCTTTTCTGGTCGAGACAGACATGGTGAAAGACATGGTGCTCCGGACCTTCTTCTGCCTTAGAGCGGAAGCATTTAAAAAGAGGCGTAAAAGGTTAGTTTTGTGATGGAATGAAGCAATCATTTCAAATTGTTGTGATAAAAGTTGATCTCAGAATTTTCCCGATAAAGAAGAAACGTGATTCTGATTCTGTCGTCTTTTTGTCCATAGCCTCTTCTGCCCGGATTGATCAATTCCCCACTGACGAACTGGCAACGACTACGGCACCCCGATTCCTGCAGATGTAACTGCACTGCATGTCATTTTTTTTCTTCCCACTTGCGGACCCAAGCCACGTTGCTTACCGGCAAGCATACACCATTGTATCCACTTGCGGATGTTAACCTCCAAGCGTACCGGCTGCGTCGTGAAAGCAAGTACCACACGCAACTTATCCATGGATTCACAAGTAACCCCTTTATTTTGTTCAAAAGTCATAGCCACAAGGTTACTTTCTCTATGACAGGTATGGTCATATTATTCTACTAATTTTCACAATTTCAAGCCTTCTGGACAGAGTGTAGACGTATGAGACAGTCCTCGTTTTCACTGTATGATCTGCGCTTTAGTGAACATAAGTTTTGAATAGAAATACCTTTTGTTGTTCTAGTAAATCGCTTAGCTACCAATTTACTAGCATTGATTGTGAATTAACATTTAGAATCACATTAGTTTATATTACTTTAATATTACAGACAGTATTAGCACCAGAGCTGTAATTTCATAACTACATTCTAAGCGATTTGGTTTTAATAGGTTCGCTTCAATTTAAGTGTGTTAAAATATAGTATTAAATAGTATTTAACTCTATAACGATTAAGGTTGTAGAATTTTAAGCTTAAGACCCTTCTGGTCATTACAGAGTAAGAATACTCGCTTTAAATTTAAGAAAATTGCATGTACTTTAAGTAATTATGGTTCCGACCAATAAATAGTTTTGATTTAACCTTAAAAACAAATCTTTTAATTTTGTCCTCACACAGCAACTCACAGATAAACAACAATACGGTCTTTGGTAACAGAGGTCTTTGTTCTTATCGACTTAAGCTTATCCAGGTTTAATTTAGTTTTTGTTCGCTTAGGTAGCTGCGACACCTTCCTCAAAGGTACAGTTAGCTTCAGCTCTTCAAGCTCTTTAATACAGGTGCAAAAGTTTCATTTGCCACCATTTCTCCTTTTGTCCCATCTCCCCCCCGATAACGTGGACCACTTTTCACCTCAACCTAACTTTTACCTTTATTAAATATTAACCGATATTAAATATTAAAATATTAAATTAAATTTTTTTTAATTTTTTTTTTTTCCACCACGTTACATAGTGCGAAGTAAACAGCGTCGGTTGCTAGGTGTTGGTTATTTAGAACATAATAATTATGTACTTATCTGTGTAACCTTTGACGCCACGCGATAAACTGCTGTTTTGGAATCGCTCGTTACGTGAAAATATAAATATTTTGAACATTTTTCTAGCTATAAACATTTAATGGCTGGAATAAATAGAATAATGCCAAAGCGAATGGAGAGAATCCTGAATTCAATGATCTTTTATCCTATAACGACAAAGATGATATGATGAATTGAGAAAATTGTTAACGTCAACATGCTAAGTTCTTATGATTATAACGTAATTAGATGTTGTTAAGTAGTTAACTGGCAATAAAATAGCTATAATCAACAGGTAGATAAATGATATGATCATTTGTTTCTGCAAATCAATTCCACTTAGATACTTTACGATTGACAGAATATGTATTTTGTGTTAGAAAAACGATATGCTTGCTTAAGAGGGCCGCGACGCTCTGAAATTTCCATACAAACGCGCTACTCAAATTTCTTGAAAACCATTTGTCAGATTGTGATGAAATTTAGCATCTACAATTAAATTAACAATATCTCCGCCCCTATGTTATTGGTTTTTTTTAAAACGTTCTCTAGCTAAAATAGAGGTATGAAAAATATCCGCATTTTAAGGGGTCACTTTTGACTGATTTATTCAATAGATAGACAAAGCAAATCATAAATTCCATTACATAGGGAGGTTGTCTACATCATTAGCTGTTAAATGAATCCATAATACTAGGGAAATTCTTAGTTACTTAAGAATGATTACAGAAGTGCAAAAGTCATATAAAAAAAAAAAATTGCACTTTGTCACTCTGTAGGTAACTTTTGAGGCTTGTCAGTATCATCACTCGCTCTCTTCGCTCGTCTTCTTCTTCTAGACGAAATGGCTATAGAATACCTTAAGCCAATGCGAAGTTAGTCTAGGTCGCCTAGGTCGAAGTTAGTTAGGTCGCCGGACTCTTAACACCGCAGTCACGTTAACACTCTCGCAGCTTAAGTTTACAAGCCAGAGAGCGGGTTCGAACCCAGCCGACGGCACGCACCAATTTGCTCATTGTGTGAACATATGTGCGTATTGTATGTCATCTGTTAAATGACTGGAGCCCGGTGTGTGGTAACAGGCTCGCCCCCTGTCACATTTGGGACTGAATATCGTCCAGCGAAATGTGGGTGTTGTATTGCACCTCTGCCAGCCCCCTCGGGGGAATGGCGTGACGATATGTTATGTTATGTTATGTATTTTGTGTTAGAAACACGATATGTTTGCTTATCACCGCAGTCACGTAAACACTCTCGCAGTTTATTCCTACTAATTCCACAAACCACACTAAATCCTAATAAAATGGACTCGGGTACATCTCTAATTGCGTGTAATTGCTCCGCATCTAAAAATAAAACAATTTAGCTACGATCCCGCCATCTAAAACAATTAGGTAGATCACTTTGCTACCAGTTCCATTGGCTCGCCTACTCTACACTCGCCGGACAGATACTTTTTGTTCCCATTTAAAAATAAAACTGGCTTAGCTTCTAAAACTCAGCAAAAAATATAGCTGGCAACTTTTTAATCGAGTTAGAGAATATATTGGGTCTATTTTGGGCATTGAACATTGTTTTTTGTATTCACAATGTAAAGGTCCTGGTAACTTTGTTTTCACCAGTGAGTGTAAATAATAACATTTCCGAGACGCATGTGACTGGTGACGTCACAGCGCACAATGGGGTGTCACGCGTGGCGATCGATGCATGTTCGATTGTTGAAACTATTGACGGTTGCGCACGCGCACTTCAAGGAACGGGCATCTCTCAATGGACCGTAGGCAAGTGTGTATGTTTTGAAAACTGAAAACTCCAATAATAAGCGGTATTGGATATGGAAGGAAAGACCAAACAATTCCTTTGTCATTCGAAGTTACGTTTTTCTACTAACCTTACGAATGTTATGTTTCGATCAATGTGAACATAATAATTTGCAGAGTTGAATATAATTGTAATTTTATAATAAAACCACAGAACCAAGAAAAATGTTAATCAAACTTAACACCCAATGAAATAAGCGTATCAAATCGAAAAATAAAACCTTTAACTGTCTACTAATTAAGCGTGAATACCGACAAATCAAACAAAAAAGGAAACTTATCGTTTTTTGTTGCGAAATAGTTAAGTAAATCAGCGAAACGTGTGGACCTTAAGCTTAAGACCAAGAACAATCCGGATTTGCAAAGCAAAACTACCTAGCCTTGATGATAAAGTTACCATACATCAATAATTTATTTAACCCACATACTTACGAAACATTTCCCAAAATATACCGACCGAATAATTCATGATATCTGGTATTAAATACATAAAAAAACGAAACTTGTTAATGATACTTGTTTCTCTACTACCATCCAAGGTCATGTGTAGGAGCCAAATTATGAACTGCCTTTTTTAAGGCTGTCAGATACTTCATTTCATTCCACAACGTGGCCAAAGCTGAATCAGACGAGACGTCCTTGTCAAAGCAGTTTAGTGCTGCTGGTGGCAAGGCACGGTAAAATTAATAGGCAACATTGAACTTGAACGTGTGCGGACTGTGCGGTGCGTGGCGTGACGTCAGAGCACGCGCGCGGGGTCCGCGGCGCGGGAGGGGAGCAAGGCCGTCGCCTATCGCGCCAGCCGACCTGCCTCCAGCACTCACTTATAAGGCGAATATACGTCCAATCTAAAAGGACGTGCTAGCTTAAGGTACCTAAACCAAAAGGAACTAACTCATTATATTCATCATTACAAACAACTTTTACTATGGACTCAACCCTGAAATCGTGGAAGCAATATCAGTTGCTCTATATTATGTATTTCGTCGAGTGAATGGAACAGCTGATTTTTCAGGGTTGGTCCCACAGTAAAGGCTGTTAATAACAATGAATATTGTATCCCTATTTAGGCTTAGAACACCCTTTCCTAATAGCCCGGTATATGTGGGTATACTTACGTTTATACGCTGGTATATTTTATGTACCAAAATAACACGACAATATATAAGAGCTCATGTCCCTTAGGAGGTTTCCCTGCTCCATTATTCAGCCTGTGATAGACGATCTTTCTTTGACCGATTTGTGATTGAGCCACTGGACAGGGTACAGAGCAACCAATCTAAAATATACACATCACACACATACATCATATAACCTATAGGACCAAAATATAACGATACTAATTATTACGGACGGACGCTATCAACGTTTTGTCGAAAAAACAGCAGTGGCTCATTCAATCAATTCTATCCTAAAATAAAAGGTGAAATAGTAAAACATATAGCCTCTAAAACATAACAACTTCATAAAAAATATATGTAAATAATTTTTTCCTCAAATTAAAATAGATCTTTAGAAAATGCATTAGCTGCTATATAAAGGCGCAACCGCAAAACCACTATTTAAATCAGCTTGATAGAACCACGCCTGAGTCCCGCCTTCATTACGATGATCCAATAAGAGGACAATCACTTACATCGAAAAGCAGTATAATACTCCTTGTCGCTTTGAAATGCCGAGCCTTGACAAAAGATGGTATTCTCCGAGGTCGTTGATGCGTGTGTATTTCTTTACAATGTAGCCAGTTTCAATTCAAAAGGGTTATTAGCTACAGAGTCTGAGACAGGAGTGGTCGGCTGTAATGAACATCACAACAATGGCGTACTTTCCCTGCTTATTTATTTTCAAATTTCTTTTAATTTAATCTGACGTTTATCTACTTCTATCATTTAGCTAAAAGGTCTCCGAAGGTGTATATTACCGATGGCTTGTATCAAACTTCTCTTTATCATGTCATTGTAAAGCGATGATAGCCTAGTTGGAGAAGGCCTGCCTCTCAAGCCAGAGGAAGCGGTTTCGAAACCAGCCGATGGCACGCACCAATTTGTTCATTGTGTGAACATATGTGCGTAGTGTATGTCATCTATCTGCTTCATGACTGGAGCCCGGTGTATGGCGATAGGCTCGCTCCCTGTCACATTTAGGACTAAATATCGTCCGGCAAAGTGTGGGTGTTGTATTACACCTCTGCCAGCCCCCTCGGGGGAAAGGCGTGACGATATGTTTATTATGTCCTTGTATTTCGTAAAAATGTAACCCTCCTCAAAATCCATATCCGACTATCCGTATTAGTTTTCTCGGGGGTATCTGATATCTTGACATGATATTTATTTAGGCTACGTACGTATGTACGTACGAGTACCTTGTATGCTGACAAGAATTTTGTACGTGCAATAAATTCTGTTTTTCCTTTTCGTGTCTATTTTTGAATGGAGTGAGTACATAAGTACATACAGTACATAGTACGTAGAGCGTCGTAGAGCATTTCAATAAAGCGATAAGTGTGTCACGATTGACGGAGAATCGATTTATATTGAAGAAATACGTGTAAACAACTCCACTCTACAACATATCATAACTGCCTTGAAAAAAAATTTGAGGCCAGTGAAAAATTACGGGAGGTACTTTCTCCTATAATGATAACAGTAAAAAGTTTTATTTAAATGTTACCTTTGCATGAATGCAAATTAAATGTTTTAATAGATTAATAAAAACTAAAGAAGAAAACATTTCAATTATTTGTCATCATTATAACATAGTGCCAAAGTCCCTTTTAAAATCAATAACACAATCTATCTATAGAATCATTCACAAACTATGTAATTTCAAATCTCCAAACGTCACAACCAGCAGTGTTCGAAGTAGCGATATCGAATTCTTGATAAAAAATCACTTGGACGTAGCTGTTAGGTATTTCTTTCACATCGTCTCAGCATGTTATGCAAAGCAGCCTTTCTAAGGTCGGAGTTGAATCCATTAAAGTGTCGTAACAAATATATATATAGCTAGAAACTCATTTAACTTGCATAATGCGTAGATACTGATTGCACACTTATCTATTGCATATGACATTAATGTCTCCTTTCTTCGTCAATAAGTTCTATTAGCTAGACTCAACACCGATAAACTCAAATCATTTGTTAATCGAACGAGAAATTTATTAATTAGCTTATCTCTGTGTATAGGTCCCTTATCATCAAATGGTTCCATTATGTCTTTAAGTGAAATATAGTGTATCAATTTAAATAAAAAATGGAAAAAGTTTTCCGGTACAGATATGTTTTGCGTAAACAGATATGCATTATCAATGTAATCTGATAATGTTGATAGCATGGTTTTATTGATGAATGTATATTTCAAGGCGACCGATATGTTACTCAATGTAGATATTAGCAGATGCAAATATTACTTAATGTATAATAATAAACGAACCGATGTTTATCAAAACAATGTTGAACTAATGATATCCTTGATTTTCAGGAAACCATTAGCTGTAGTTCTGTTGCGGTACATTCGTACGAAACTTGTAGTTGTACTTGTGCGCACTTGTAGTGCCTCGCTTAACTGCCGTCTTTGTACTTCTTCACTCTGCAAAACTTCAAGGATAGAGTGAATAAGTAACTTATAGGTCGTCGTGCTCCATCTTAGACCACAACGTCGCTTAACATCAGGCGAGTTGGTGGTCAAACGCCGACCTATTCTACATAAAAAAAAAAAAAAAAAAAAAAAAAGTCATTATGTTATCTCTGTATTTGTTAAATCCGTACTCACTAGTTATACTCGACTAACATCTTAGTTTGAGCATTGGGATACTCTGAAAACCAGCTCTGCGTAGGCTGGCCAGCCTCCGCAGTACATTGCTGAGAGTATCCCAGTTGCCAAACTAAAATTGTTGCTCGTTATTTGTTTCTGTTTAGTGATTTGTCTTTTTTATCTTTTTAGTTTTGGCAATAAATACCTTTATATTTATTATCGGTGCTAAATCTAAATGCGTTTAGTAAATTTCCCAAAGACCATACAAAATTCAACTCTTCCAACTTAATTACGGCTGTCCGCGTCCGTGCTAATTGCTAATCGATAGAGACATCACTGAATGCTAAATTCAAATTACCATGTATCTGGTCGTATGCAACTCTCTCGGCTCCCGTATTTGCGTACCGCGTGTTGCGCAAGGCGTTTCGCAAGCGCTGCAGCTAGCTCGAAAGCCGCGTTATGTAAGGTGCGCCGGCGCAGCGCCCATTGATTAGACCAACTCAATGTAACCGGTTACTTAACCTCACGTTACTCTAAGCTTTATTCTAGTAAATGTCAGCGGTAGACGCTGTAACCGAGGAAAATATAGATATCATAATAATATAAGTATCACACTCAGCGACTCGCGGTCCCCCACTAGGTTTTCCCATTAGGCTTCGCTGTTCTGCTACTAAGTAACGAAATCTTATTGACAATACCATTTAACTTAACTGAGGTATGTTATGTATAAGTACCGCAAATAGATAAACAAACTAAAATCACTGAGCAAAGAGGAAAGTTGATTATTCCCATACAATACAATCGACCGTATAAAACTACAGTTAGACCAGAACTTAATGTTTATTCGCTAGAACTTTAACTGCAGTGGCTGGAATGTAAATTAGCACCGGGACTGTTTATAGAGTTGTAACTATGCATTAGCTTATTTGCAAGAGCTGCAGGTAAGTAGGTAACCAACGTTCAAACAAACATTCAACAGAGTAAGGGCCGTGTTGACAAACATCACCCTTTATTCTCATTGTTTACCTTGCAACAATGTGTGTTTGGGTTGAGTATTATTTAAATTTAAATTGTTTCGACATTTGCATTGTTTCGGGATCGGGTGGAAATAGCAGATGAATAGACGAGTCAACGGTCGAGCTTTTTGCCGCGTGTCATATTTGCCTATTTAAGTGGCTGAAGGCTGGACCTAAAAATAGGTTGTTCTATTGTGTGCATCATGTTAGTTATGTGGATTTAGAGATTCAGTTTATAGATATTTTTTAAGTTATATGGTTTTGTATTGAAAGAGATTACATGTCTCCAAACTCCGATTCGTTTATACTCGTAATACTGATACAAATTTATAAATGTGAGATTGATTTGATTTGGGAACATAAATAACGTGTCTTTATTGGTCCACCGCCAAAGAGTTTGTCTGAAAAATGTTTGTGATAAAAGTTACTGGCCGGTTAGACAGTGACGCGCCGACTGTTTAAAAAAATAATTCGTGGAATCCCTCCGCGCGGAAGAAGTAAAACTTCTGTGTCTCTTTCTTACTACGCGCATGCGTTCGAGTGCCACGCATTCACTCTTGCTTTGTCTCTTTCCTTTCCCCCTTCCCAGGAGCGTTAAACGTTTAACGCAACCTTGTTGGAAGTCGCATTAGAAGATTCACTTCAAAAAATAGCAGATGTTTTCGCTAGTGTATTTTCACACTGGTGCTCTAAATATTTTGTCTATTCAGCCAGCATAACGTATAATAAATCACTATCCTTTTCTTGATTTAGCCTCATAACATTGTTTCGGGGTTGAGCAGAAATAGCAGATGAATAAAGACCGAAGTCAAGAGACGAGCTTTTTGCAGCACCATTTAAATGATATACAGTGACAATTTGCAAGTTACGTCGTGCCTCGTAATGTTTCTTGGAATCAGGTTCTATATATCTTATTATTTTTGAGGTCAGCCTCTTATCATGTTATATGACACCAGGCAAATAGCCGGTTCCTTGTCTACCTGCGTTCTCAAAGCAAATCAAAAACATATCGTCACGCCTTTCCCTGAGGAGGCTGGCAGAGGTGTTAAACAAAACCCACACTACGTCGGACGATATTCAGACCCAAATGTGACAGGGGGCAAGCCTGTCGCCACATACCGGGCTCCAGTCATGTAGCAGGTGACATACAGACAACACGCATGAACATATTTGCGTATTGTATGTCACACAATGAACTAATTGTTGCGTGCCGTCAGCTGGGTTTGAACCCGCTTCTTCTGATTTGAGAGGAGGGCCTTCTCCAACTAGGCTATCACCGCTTTCAAATCAAATCAAAATCATTTATTTCGACTATTTTTTTATTGTACGATAAATTTTTGTTTTAAGATCGCTTCTGAAGTGAATATACGCTGGACTGTCGGTACATGTAACCTCTTATTTTCTTTGATGTATGATTTTATAAAAGTAGCGTGAATGGCGAGATTGATGATGTCAAGCTGCTTCTCAGAAATATAAAATGCTAAGAAAAGATCAACCTGTTCTCGGATGACAAAGTATGAATTAAAAGCTGTGAGATACGTATATGAGATAAAATAATAACTAGTTTTCGTACATATGTAAATACATAAATATATTTATTTTACAGATATTTGTCAATCACAAAAGTAAACTTGTGTAATATTCGTGTCTATTCGAATTATTTAAGATTTTATCATGTATTATATCGTAATAACAGTATGCTGATACTACATGAATCCAGTTAGACACAACGGGCAAAGTAAACTGAAACTTGGCAAAATATTGTAAACCTACATGCATTAGCGTACCGTACGAGATCTTGTTGTAGAAACTATACGATAACAAAGAATAATACCGTAACCAGAACATCTGAGCCGACACTTTTACTGTTCACATATGAAATGAGAGACTAGTTTCTGCGTGGTAGCTGATGAGACATTCAATATCCTATATCGACGGTTTTGGCATAGGTCTTACAAAAATTATGTGTCTCTTTAGTTAGCATCAGTATTTATCCGAAGGTTGCCTGGAAGAGATGTTTTTAGTGATAAGGCCGCCAGTTGTTACACTATACTTTTAGACTTAAACTTTAAGGCATCATCTTCCTACCCTTGTTCCACTCAGATCAGGTATGTACGCTTCCTTCATTCGTTTCTACGCTACACTATACCTATATAGTTACATGTTAAGTGATTTATCTATCTACGTATTGTTATTCCTGGTGTGAATACTAAAAATGTATCCATCTATATATCTACCTAGAATAAAGGTTAAACCGCGGGACGCAGCTGGTTTAAAAATAAAATGCTGCAGGTATGCGCGGCTCTATCGCGAGTAATATAGCTGATAGCATTTCATATCACTAGTACGTAGGCAGTAGCTTTGTCTGATAACGTACACGTGGGCACACGAGACTGCAGTGTGCGTAGCTTGCGGCTGTGTGTGTGCAGCCCACATGCAGAGTCGCGAACTTCGCTATCTCTTTGTTTTCTTTGCTTTGCTTGTTATCTGACGAATGGCACTCATTTATTTAATAGGTGATATCATGCACTCTTAGCTACAGCGGTGTCGAAAACTCATTATTGAACAACCGTCAGCCTTGTTGATAGTTAATGTAGGGTATTTTATCTGCGTAGGGTCTGTGGGGTAGATAAAGGTTTTTTCTAGGTGACACGAACTTTTTTGTGGCTTGCATTGCACCACCATCTATCAGTGTACATATATTTATGCTTTAGGAGCTAAATTGATTGACTTAGCTCAACATTTGTTAGCTCTCTCTCGTAGTACAGTTGTTAATCTAACTCTATATTTCTATAATATCGGTGTATGTATGTTCCATGGACTTCAAAACGGCTGCAGCAATTGTCTGACGACAAACTGAACGTCAAAGTTTCATAGTAGAGTCGACCGCCTTGTTCGGAAAAAGAGCCACTACTCAGAAGAACAGACAAGAAATTAAGAGGCATTTTTTTTTTAATAAATTAATTACTGTCTCACAAATTTGCTTACAACTAGGTAATATAAATCTACTAGAAATGTACTTGGCGTAAGTGGAAGGCTCCAGAGATCTTTGTCTTCTAAATGATTGTTAATCTTATAATACCCTCTTTTCATTAATGTAGTTTTACATGTGATTTGAATTTTCCTGCAGTGAGCCCTGTTATATTTTCGGGATTTTATTATAAAAACGAACGCAGTTGCCTAAAGGTAATTAGTAGTAGGGTAATTTCCATCCCCGGTCTGAAAATTACCCTACTGACAAGAACGACGCGCTTAAATCAAATGATGGTGATAATGATTATAATAACGTTTACAAATTCACCCTCCTACCCCTCAAGGTCTCACCCTGAGCCACGAGTGGAAGAAAAGAAGCAAAACGCTCAAATGTTATTTATAGACACAGCTCACCGCGCCCTGCGGTTTTACTCGCTATCCTAAAGGAACCTTAGAATTTTTTCCGGATTTTTTTACAACAGTCTAGGCATGCGTTTAACCACTGACTCGTCTGATTTGAAGCGTCGACGTGATTGAAGCTGTAACACGCTTGCCTAGGAGATACCTTTTCACTTTACTTTTAAAAACCCCCGTATTGTATTTAGGTGGAAAGACAGACGCAGGCAACGAGTTCCACACTTCTGCAGTTCTTACAAGAAAAGTAGACTTGAAACGCTTAGTGCGTTTTGGCGGAATTTCCACTATAACAGGGTGTCTCTTACTGGTGCGCCTGGTACAATTATAAAAGAACGGTGATGGCTGGATCAGGTCGTGCAGTTTAGTTCTTGTGCACGCTCGCCGTATAAAAGTAGCCTAGAGTTCTAGGTTCTAGTTCTATTATAAGCTACTTCCGTGTCATTTAACATCAGTATCTGTTGAGTCGTTTTAGCATACGAAGTGAAGAAGTAACAAACGAACACTCACACACCCTTACCATCTTACACTCACTCGGAAACTTTCGCATCTACGAGTATAAAATTAGGGTAACACTTAAACAATCTTCGTATTATTTAACAGTTACAAAAGCTGAACTTCTGCCTTTCTCGTAAAAGGAAAATACAAAGAAGTCTTATACGTATAAACACTTCGCCTTATGTAAATACACACTGCAACACATATACATTTGCGTGTGTATTATACACATGAGTTAAGTAAATAATGTAATTAACTGACCCGTGCTACTCGTGCCTGATAAGATTATGCACCATGCCACTAATATAACTACGGTAATTGGTGCTGAGACGTCTTTTGTTTTTATTTTCCGAGCAAGCGTTAGCGAGCGAAACGTCTATGCTCCAGCTTCGGCAAAAATGCTTTCGTATGTCCGGCGTCTGTCCGAATTCTGTCCGGCTGTCTTCCTCTACGAGTCGCATAACTTGACTGATTCCCTTGAAAGTTTGTAACTACAGATTCGATAATTATTTGGTTCGGTTCGGTTTGTCAAGGCAATTTTTGGAAATATTTTAAAGTAGGAGAGATATGTTTTTTTCTTAAGTAGTCCAAGTCAAAGTCAAAGTCAAAATGTTTTTATTCAATTTAGGTATCAAAGATACACTTATGAACGTCAAAGTTATTTAAATAGACTCGACCGCCTTGTTCGGATAAAGAGCCTCTGCTCAGAAGAACAGGCAAGAAACTGAGGGGTATTATTTTTTCAAATAATAAATATATTACAGTCTCACAAATTTTGGCTTACAACTAGGTAATATCTATAAATACTAGTGGCTACTTGGCGGAAGTGGAAGGCTCCAGACATCTTTATCTTCTAAATAATTCTTAACCTTATAATACCCTCTTTTCATTAATGTAGCTTTTACATGTGATTTGAATTTTCCCTCAGTGAGCCCTGTTGTATTTTTCGGGATTTTATTGTAAAAACGAAAGGTAGTAGAGGTGGACTGATGGCTGCGTGGTCTTCAGCTCATAGAGCCTCTACTATAGGCTTGCGCTTAGCCGTCATCTCGCTTGATGTTTGACAATGATGAGCACTGCGATGGAGCACACTAGCCCGGAAGAAGCCGATTCACTCGAGGCTTGAAGAGACCCAGACTAAACAAACAAAATATACAAACATCTCAAATTTAATAACAAGCTATGGTGTCGATTCTGTTAAATGACTCTCCCAGCAAAACTTGTCTGGACTAATGAATATGGTAGATGTAATTGAGTAGGTTGTAGTAGGTAGTGGTACTGGTAGCTTTTAGACATTTAGAATCGATAAAAACAGTGTTTGTAATTATAATGTCAAATGTGACGTTTGGAATCAACAAAACAGATTTTGGCGACTGCAGATGTCAAATGTCGTGAAAATTGATCAATAAAATATCGTAATCTTTCACAATATTGACAGGACTAAACTTATCTGCATCTCTTTTGAGTTCAGTATGTGGAAAGAATTTGGGGAAACAATTTTAGGGTTGTCTTTATTTAAAAAATGATTTAAAATTTGATACCACTGTATCGAGAATATTTATATTTTATTTATCTGAGAGGTTATTTCATTGAATATTAAACATTCGGTGTCCATTACACTGGTATTATAAAGGCAAAAATAACTGTCATTCTTGTGTTAATTTTACTTTCATGGTCAGGCTATAGATAAACCCCTTTTTGCAATAAACGTTGCATAGCCTCAGAATGGTTATACAGTGTTTTGTTTTGTCTTTTTCGATCGAGTTAAAAATTTGAAAGAAAGAAAAAGACAAAACATTGTGTAAAACTATTTGAAGGCTAGACGACGTTTATTGCTGAAGAGGAAGAGAAGAGAATATAATCCTACTTCCTACTTATATAATGAACGCGAAAGTTTGTAAGAATGGATGGATGGATGGATGACTCTTTCACGCCAGAACGGCTGAACAGATCTGGATGAAATTTGGCACAGAGATGGATTATAGTCTAGAATAGCACATAGGATACTTTTTAACCGCGTGTGAAACCGCGGGGCGCAGCTAGTATAGCAATAATGTATAGTGGCAAAAATAAATACGTGTTTTCAAAAACTATTTGTAATCCTGGAAAACTCGAGAAAATGAGACAAATGATGAAACTGCAGGGACAGGTAGTAAAAAGTAAAACCACCAAATTCCACATTATCTTATAAATAAAAAGAAATCAGAATATAGATGTTTATCTTCCGTATCGATTTGGTTATCATTTGCGAAACTATTTTTTGATGCAGGTATTAAACCTACAACCTTATATTAAGTCCAATTTATCAGAATCAGCTCGATTACAGTCCCACCCTTATCTGCTACAAATTGCTCTACATGTTTATAGTATTGCAAGATAATAATTTTAGTTATTAATTTGTTTTCTCGGCGTCCTTATCTGAAAGACGTTTGAGTACTTGTAAAGTAGCACATAGTACTCTATAAATACGAGTGTTGTAAAGTTCAAAGGGTATCTTTACTGCTAACCGACTCTAACGTACTTTTCCTACTCGTTCTAATTTCAACATCTTTGCTAGTAATAGTAAGGTAAATATTTACAGAGGGTTCAGAAGAATCAGAATATTGTGCCCCATTATGGTTTGTAATTTGGAATAGTGGATTGGTGCAATCCGCTGAAATTTGTATTAACTGCATCGCATTGTAGCGTGTTTATGTTTATAGATAAAAAAACTCTATGTAAACCTATAAGACATGGAAGAAATATGCAACTTAAATATAATGTCTTTTTAAACACTTATAAGAAGTGTGAAATACGCATTGTTCGTGGTTTTTGGGCGTGGTGCGTCCGACCAGCAGCGCGGGTCTTTCACGACGAATTACGAATTACGATTACGACGGTGCAGTATGTAGTGCGCACCGTGGAGTCGATACTATTCAAAATACTCTTTTACCCCGTCTTTACAAAAATCCTTATGTTTATATCATTGACCTACTTAGCAATTATTTGGTTTCTATGCTAGGAGTTTCTCATAAGTTTTCCTTTATTGACGAAACATCCTGCCTTAAAAAGTAATAAAGATTGAACTATAACTTGCTGTGCTGTTATGTAAGACAATACATTGTCATGTTTGTAGAGCAAAGCATTAAATTGTATCGAGTTCATATTAAATTTCTTATCTACGACATGTGCCATGTATAGCGAAGTTATGTATGCAATGTTATCAACCGTTGCCCTATCTAACTGTATATTAAAATTGTTGTTGTTATAAGTGAGCAAGTGTTTTGTAACGCCCTGGAGGTAGAGACCGTAGAGATGCCTACGAAGCGAGGCCATTAAAAATAATAATAGCTCGTGGACGTGATGTACACTGTTCCGAGATCATTGACATGTATCGCGCAATGAGTTGTACGAAACGCCAACACCGGCGGCGGCGAGCGTAGTGCCGCGACCGGTTCGCGCCGCAGCCTCGCGCGACCTCTCGCTCCGCTCCACGGGCCCGTGCTATGTGCATTGCAACCGCGTAGGTGTTCACATGTTATTACAATCTACCTAAACCATCATGTTAAAGGTCCTGCTGGAATTCTATTTAGCATGAAAATTGAAGAATGGACGGAGGTTGTCGTTCCCTTACTTCGCATCTTGTCGGTCTGCTCGATGGGAGGCTGGCAGTAGGAAGTTTACCGTAAATGGACAGAGCCAAAATTGAATGCCTGAAGGTTCGGTTGGGGTCGGTAGAGGCCGTGCTCTACCTGTGAGGCGCAGGGTGGCGACGGGCGCAGGCCGGGCGGGTGCCGACACGCTCAGAAACAACCTAAATAAAGCGGCCAGCAGGGAGTAGCCGTCTCGGAGTGCGGACACGGAACGCACGCACACCGGCGCGCCGCACACACTTGCGCCGGTCTCACACAGGCGCACCCTGCGCACACATAGCACGCCAGACGAAAATAAAATCCACTCGTATGCGCCATGCAAATAGGAAGGCGAGCCGAACACGCGAACCGGCCGAATGAACTCAACAGATCCTTACGTTTCGTGGCAGTGTTGTAAGACGGTCACGGGCGCAGCATCTCAGGCCGCGGGTCAGCAGCGCTCGCTCGGGCTCCTGTCCAGCGAGAGCACTCTGTCACTCCGAACTGGTTCCGTGCGCTCGGATTCCGGTGGAAAAGTACACAGGCGCAGCGTCCACGATCATTCAGCACTCGCGGTGGCGCGCGACGGTTTCACTGCGGTCACTCGGCAGGAAAATCAACGAGCGGAGATTAGCATGAATGATATCATGGGTCGATGTCGCGACGGAGCTGGCACAGACGGAGTGCGTCGTCGAGGCGGGTCGCGGCGCGACTGGCGGCGGCACTACGCGGAGCCCCGTGCGTAGTGAGTGGCCGTGAGGCGCGGGGACGAGGAAACCCGGCGAGTACGGAGCGCCCGGCTGTGGCCCACGCCGCCCGCGGGGGGCAGGGGGCGCGGATTAATCACGTAGTAAGTATGCCCCTCTGGGCCGCTCCGCCCGCGGCGCCGCCGTCGCCACCGACGATACAACCTGCGCTCCACCGATACATAAATAAATACCGAATGCAATATGAGCGCTCGTCGTGCCAGACTGAAACCGGACACTTGGAAATGAATTCTTGAGCGCTGGCCGTTGCCACCGGCCGACGCCGTCCCAGCCGGCGCCGCGCTCCGTCGCGCCTCGCCACCTAAACCCATGATGCAATACCATTATACCGCTCTGTAAAGCCTTTATACGCTATCAATCTCGGCGCATTCAGCTCTCTACTACTGTGAGTGGTCGAGCAAGAATTTACTACTTCGTCGATATGAAAGTTCGTTTCCGCACCTTGTTGGATGACTGTTCTGCTGCCTTTCTTCGTGACTGGTGTTTTACGTTCAATCAGTGACATTAATAGGGCGGTGTGATTGCATCTACTCTACAACTGGTATTACCACTTGCTAGTCTTCTCTAGTTTAAAGGTTCTCAAACCGGTTCAGGCTATGGCGCTGACGTCATCCTGCATGCCCGTCCAAAGGCCGAGATCTATCTCTTGACCTTTTATTTTATGGAAACTATTAGCTGTGCTCTGCGGTTTTGCCCGTGAGAAAAGTCTTTAAGAAGCGTTCATTATTCACGATTAAAAGCCTGTCGTTTTTCAGCTCTTGAACTATAATTATGCAGAAAATTTCCTGTTGCTGCATAAAAGATGAACAAAGGACCAATACTTTCGCATTCACAATATTATAGGGGATAGACCGGCTGAGTAGTAATTGCACCTTCTTTCAAAACCTCATCAGCTCATAAGGTATAGAGCCATTTCTAAGAGTAATTTCACTTTTTTTTTGAAAAACTATGGTGTACAAACTTTGTTTCTAATTCAAAGTTTACAAAAAAGTATCAATTACATAAGAGCAAGAAAACAATTTCTGCTCTCTTTTTTTCTTGCACATTCAAAAAATTGCTATAATGATGTTACTGAGAGTGTATTGAAAAACGTTTTGATACAAGTTTTCATTGATTTAATTGGTCATATTGATATTTTCTGTATTGCTCTGTCATTATAATAATGTAATATTAATGAGTAGTATTTATTTTGCTGATAAAATAAAATTAATCTACACAACTAAAATTACATAAATTAACGTAGTCTGAAATAAACTATCTCTGCTAATTGAGTTTTTTATAAAAACAGTATTGAGGTCGCTGTCTGCGGTGAAGTGCATAAATTACTTAATAAATGGAAGCATATTAAATGTTATATTAAACAAAAAGGATTTAAATATTTTCGAATTATTACCTTCAGATATTATTTTTATACATGTCGTATTGGAACAGGTAGGTACATTTTATTTGATTTGCAACGTACTTATATTAAAGGTTTTTTTTTTAATAAAAAATCAGAAGAAACAAATGAAAGTAGAATATTGCTTGCTTGAAAGTACGAAATATGTTGTAGCAGCCCTAACATAATATTTTATTATGAACTCAAATGAAAAAAGACTCACAAAACCAACCACTCGAATTACACAAAAAGGATTTAAGGCTTTAACCGTTTTAGCTAAACAATTGTTTATGAAGTAGCCGCAAAAGTACTTCAGAATCCGAGTATTGTTCTTGAATTTCCAAGATAAGCCTTAAAAAGGAAAAATGAACAGCTTTACGACAAATACGAGTACAACTGATGGCTGCACTAAACTAGCCATTGTTACATCACTAGCATCTGTTCTTCTTAATCTATACCCCCTTAGCAATAAACATTGTATAGACTCGGAATAGTTATACAGCGTTTTGTCTTTTTCAATTGACTTCAAAAATGTATATGGAAGAAGATAAAAAAACAAAACACTGGTCAACTACATATTCTGAGGCTACAACGTTTATTGCTGAGGGGTTTTATTTTCAGTTCTCTCTCTCATCTAACCAGAACATTACTGTTCGTCAAAAGAAGCAATCAAAGCTCTCTGTCATCATTCCAAGCCACTCAAGGCCTGTATGAACTTACTAAGGGTCATCACGCTGGCAGATAGCAGGAGACGGGATTTAAAAACAATTAATATTTTATCTTAATTAATTGAAAAAAGGTTAGTTTTTAAGGCCAAAAAACAGATTTTATCAATTGAAGATAGGCTAGGCTTCACGGTAGATTTTCTTTATACTTACTTCACTTATAGATTCGAAAATCTTTTTATTGTTCACACCAAAACTAACAAAACATAATAGCGTATAAAATACTAGCTATTTTGCAGGCGGCTTCGCTCACGTTTTATAGCCTATGGCAATCAGGAATAATGTAGCTTTCTAATCGTTAAAGATTTTTTGAAAAAGGATCAGTAGTTTTTTAGTTAATACGTTACAAACATACTTACATACAAATCTTTCTTATTTATAATATTAGTATAAATAAGACCAGCGTTCAAAATAAAACTTGTGTATCATCTCAGCTTTATTGCTAAGAGCAGTCTCTTGCAACGAAGATGTAGTAGACGTTCTGCGTAGCGCAGGGAACGCGTTGAACTCTTTCGTAGGGCGTCGATCGATTGGCCACGGTGACGGTGAACCGACTCCGGCGCAGGGTATCACGAGTTTCTTCGACCGTACTGACTACAGACACGTGTCGTTTTGTAATTGTTATTGCTACCTTATTACCCGACTGCGCAAGAAGGAGGGTTATGTTTTTCGAGTGTATGTAGGTATGTGTGTAAGTATTTATGTATGTTTGGTTTCTTTGGCACGCCCTA
This sequence comes from Peribatodes rhomboidaria, assembly GCA_911728515.1. NCBI lineage: Eukaryota > Metazoa > Arthropoda > Insecta > Lepidoptera > Geometridae > Peribatodes > Peribatodes rhomboidaria. Next base: position 10,704,607 of record OU452179.1, on the reverse strand, counting down.
CAGCCTAAACAGCTTGATATATTTCGACATGTGAGGTGTCATTTGAATCGTCTTGATAGTGGAAGTGACATAGAGTACAACATTTTGCAGCAGGGTTTTTTATTTTTCTTTTTATTAATATAACTTTTTTGATGCTTTCAAATTTGAAACTATGGTATATTACGAAAAATATGCCAGGTATTCCGATTCAAAAATGATCTCGTGGGCAACACATAGTGACGGCAATCGATGCTGAGTTTTGGCGGGAACCGAAAAGATGGTGTCGTGTTTTTGTATTATTTTCTAAAACTTGTGATTCTTCGAGTGTTAAAGTGTAATAATGGTGGATTATTAACGTTTACCGGTTCGTCAACGTGCACGAGTGTGGGCAAATGATACAAACATCGCGAAACGCGATTTTTCGTGTTCTCTACAAAACTTCACTTAAAGTTTCAGTAAAGTATCCATAACTTTACTGGAATGGGGAAAGGGGAGGGATTCATCGTCTTCATCATCACATCATCATCCCATCATCTGTTACTGAAGGAAAAATTATTACTAAGAATCCGACTGAAGGACGAGTATCCATGGTCATGAATAATTAAAAAAAAAAAAAAAGCAATCGATGCTTAAGCAAGACCGTAATATGTTATTTACAAATAGCTCGAAAGAGACGATGTTGATGAGTGACGTCATTACGTATTGGCTCCCGGAATGCTAGACCTTGTTTTGATGATGGTTGGAACTACTCGTACTAGGATTGTAGTTATAGTTACTGTTAAGCAATTTTGAGCTTTTTGTCAGAGTTATTCGTTGTTAATGCAGATATTTGTCAATGATAACGTTTAAATGAAATTATATCTTAATATATATAAATCTCGTGTCACAATGTTTGTCCTCAATGAACTCCTAAACCACTTAACCGATTATAATAAAATTCGCACACCATGTGCAGTTCGATCCAACTTAAGAGATAGGATAGTTTAAATATATATATATAAATAATAAACGCGAACGAAGTCGCGGGGTGACAGCTAGTTAGTATATATATTTTATCACAGTATATCCATTGATTACGATTTTGTTTCCGAGCTTTAAGTATGTTAGAAAAGCATGCTACTTTCTGAATTTCTGAAGAAAATTCCGAAAAGTTAAATTCTAGTTTAAAACCTATAGCCAAACTTCTCACTAAGGTAAACTCATCCAAAAGTTTTGTAAAAGACATCGTTCTTAGCGATAAAACCCCTTTTTGTGTTAGCCTCTAATGTTATTCTGTGATTTGTTTTCTTTTTATGGTATAAAGTGTTATTGAGAACGTGTCGTGGCTTCAAGCACCCTCGTTTCTTGCTAGAAATCTCCATTTTCCTTATGGTCAATTTAAAAACCCGAAGCCATGGTCGCGCCGACCGCATTAGCGGACAGACAATCAAAGACATGTTATCTAAATTCTCCGACGGCCCCGGCGCCGGCGCCACCTTGCTGCACGTCTTAGATTAGCTCAGAAAGGCTGTATGTCCACGGGAAATGTGCGAGCAAGATGAGAGGTGCGCGAGGAAACAATCCACCAATAGGATAATTTCATTTGCACAGCGAAATGATTGCATTTTTGGATTGTTTCCTGCGATGCGAGTAAGGCTTCTTATCCACTGGAGATATTTATTTGTTTATTTCATTAACAACTCACAGCTATCATTACAGGAATACCTAGATGTGCAAGGATGGTGAGAGGTTTGCGAGGATTGGATTGTTTTCTATGCACCGCCTCATCTTCCTCTCACAGCTCCAGTGGATACATAGCCTTACTTGTTGCTTGACACAGATGAGTAGTAGTTACTTGTAGGCGCCAGCCGGACCCTTGACGACCTCTTTGAAGCCACGGGAGACGTTGCTTTGTTACAACTTACAACGCAAATAATTGTTAAAGAAACCAACTTACAATAGTCGCTACTGAGTAGGAGACAAGTGGTTATGACAACAATAGCATCACTTTCAGGTAGAGCTTGTCTCCACCGATTGGTAACCAGCCTGAAATGATTTAAATAGCTTGCAAGCCAAACCTTGCATGTAAACCCAAAACATATCGACCTATGTTTACCAAAATTAGACATGGCGGTTATTGGTTTAACATGTAACTTCTTGAAGAGCTGTCAAAAACAGACGGTTAAGCATTTAATCACCTTGTGCCGGTGCACTTTACTCTTTGTCTCATCCAAATCTTACACTCTTAAATAAATAAATAGGTAAATAGATGACTACTCAAAGCTACAAAAAAGACTGTCTAAAGTTCAACGTTTAACAAATTTATGTCTAAGAAATTTGACACCTTTGAACATTGAATTAGAAATTAATAATTAAAATCTCCGGTCGGTAATAATTTTTGGAATTCTGATCATCACTAGACTAAGCTGTGTTTTGCATTTGGAAGAATACAGTTTCAACATATACCTACGCAAGAAAATATCGTAGAGATCAGGCGTGCTCGTAATTTAATTTTTATCCAGGTGATGTTTCAACATGACTAATTTCTTACGCTCTAAGTGAGTTGTACTAAAACTTGACAAGAATTGTATTGTTTGTTTACGGAATTACGGACAGTGGGCACTACTTCACTGCCCTCTCGGCAGTCGTTGGTGCGTGTCCTCTGAGACTCCGAATGCGTGACGCACTAGAGATATTACCTAATCGTTGATAACAATCGATTTACTTCAAAACATCTTACGATTATATTCCTCAATCTATAATCAATAAAATCTTCGGTGACATACCGAACATGATAACAATAATTTATCTTACACGCGAGATTACTACTTATTTTCAGAAAATAAGGAAAACATACAAATTCGTAAGCAAATTTATGTAAACGTAGATGAAAATCATTGTTTTGGATGTGTTTGGCAGAAAAAATAGTCATGTAACTCGTTCTTGCCGTTCGTGTAGAACGCATGGTTGAAATGTGAGTGCGTGACCAGAAACTTGTCAACGCTTTTTTACATGTTCTTCTCTGATGATTGATTGAATTGTCATATCTAAGTGCTACATTCGATGCTTGAACATATACATAACACAATATTTATAAGTGCTTGTTGCTACGCTACGTTTAAGGCTTTGTCCTGACTAGGCAAACTGATGTGAGCGGCTTTCTGTCCGCTGATTGACTCTTAGTCGCGTATCGGGCAAGCTCAATGTTCAACAAACGATACGCTACAAACTGTGTACAGTACGCGATTTATTTATTTATTTAAAATGCAACTTACGGACTAAGATGTTCGGACACTTCATTGTAACCGACTTCAGGAGGAGACCCTCAATTCGTCGGAATCTTTTTTTATGTATGTTCCCCGATTACCCGAAGACGTCAGAACTGATTTCGACCGATTTGTTTTAAAGGGTATACTTCCCAGGTGCTCACATTTAAATGTTATCGAAGTCGGTAGAGCGATTTCTTAAAACTCATATTGATCCCATAAAACTTAGTTCTGATGAGAAGTCAGTTTTTTAATTTTTAAGATTATAAATAGGGTGGCTACAACTGGAGGCAGCCGCTCGCTGCTTGCTTAGTTAGGACGAAGCCTTAAACCATAACCTGAAAGCAGACTGATTTTGCCTTTGGCAATAAGTACTAAAATGTTTTTTTTTTTGTTTCAAAAGCATAAACATCGTAATCAATGAATCATTTCTAATTCAGAGATTAAAATTACAAAATCAGCGCCTCGACTTTAACTCCAGGCTGATAAAATAGCGTATCGTTATAATTAAAGATGATACAGAAATTATAAATGCGAAAATGCTCACAATGTTTGTTAGCTTGTTTATTAGTATTTCTTGCAGCAACAGACAAACAGAACGACGTGATTTTGCAATGAGAAACTTGAAAGGCCGGAAAATGTCATAGGACACTTTTTAACCAGAAAAAAAAATGGTTCCTTAGTGATTAACTACGCGAGTAAAACCACGGAAGGCAGCAAGTAACAGATCGAAAAAAAAAACATACCTACACTCGTTATTTAGAACTGTATTGTAAACATCCGCAATGTATGCCGTCGTCGCAAGCTCCCCACGTGTACCAAACCAACCATACCGTAGAGAATGGAGAATCACCATGATTGTGCTGTATTTTGGCACGGCAAGGACATGACTGACGTTCATGTAAATCATCTCAATATTTGTCAGTTATCCATATTATTGATAAATATTGAACACTAGCTGCGACTCGCGGTCCCACAGGAACCCTTTAATTTTTCGGGATGAAAAGTACTCAATGTCTTTTTCTGTACTTCTCACCCCTGACAACGTGTACCTACGCAAAATTTTATTATAATAGGTTGAGTAGAGCGCAAAAGCGTTTGTTTGTTTGTTTAGCGGGACATTTTCCGCACATACCCACTTGATTGTGCTCAAGTTGGAGTGCGTGAACTCTTCTTCTCTTCCCTTCCTCTTACTCCAACCAGCCCAGGTGATCCCATAAGGTTGGGAGCCTTTTCAGGTTGCCGCAAGCCTCCGGGAGCGATGATACCGATTGAAGGATCCGAGGCCGGTGATCGTAAAGTGCAACAAAAAAATAAACTAACAAATTCACTTTCGCATTTATAATATTAGTTAGGATTAGGGTAGGATGAAGTTGACCCCAGAAGATACGGCGCTCCACACACTGGAGACGTGTGTCATGTGGAGCCCACAACGGCATACACTTTCAGCGGTTGTAGGGCAGGATCTTTCCCTGCCGAGTGTGGTAAACGCCATGCTCGGCGGCGAGAGATCGTGGGATGCGATGGTCTCCTTCTGTGAAGAGGTGATGGCGCAGAAGGAGGCCGCGGAGCGGACCAGGGAAGATGATGTCCAATCTGACCCGATCCGGCGTAGACGAACGGGAGGGAGGAGGAGGCGGTTCGCCGCCATGCTCCATCCCCCGTAGTGGGGTCACTAGTGGAGAGTCAGGGGATTCTCCACCGACTTGCACGGCCCCACACGTCTGAGGGTGACCTTGATGAGCAAGGTTGCCCCTCTACAGGCGCAGAGGCCCTCCGGGCTACCACCGGGGCGAGATAGTGAATGCTAGGGTGACCCTATCTCGCCCCACCTTGGCGGAGGACTGCTTAGTGGGTTCGACTCCCACATACCCCCTTCCGTCACCCCTGCGGCGGAAGGGAAGTGCGAGGGCATTTACCTCCCCCTCAACAAAAAAAAAAAAAAAAAAAGGATGAAGTTGACCCGAAGACAAAGAGAAGACCTATACTCAGCTTTGGATTGAAAATGGTTGATGACGATTATTATGTTATTCATACTGTAACTTGTCTTTGGACTAACTACAAAGCACATATGCTCGCGGCTTTGCTCGCTCTTTAGCCTACGGCACTTCCAGACATTGTAATATAACTATAATGAGTTTTTGTAAAATAAAGTGTTGTTAGCTGGAGAAATTAATAAGTTATTTTTATATTAACGTACTATACTACCGTCGTACCTCCCGAACTATACTAAGTATTATAACTATAATACTTAGTATAGTTCGGGAGGAAGCTGACTGGAGGCTGACGTTCTAAGAACGTCAATATAAAAATAACTTATTAATTCCTCCACAATTCTCTGACGTTAATATAAAAATAACTTATTAATTCCTCCAGCTAACAACACTTTATTTTACAAAAACTCATATTTTACAGCTATAAAAATTTACAACAACTTGCCCTCTGACATAAAGACTCTAGAAGGTTTCTACTCTACTCGCACTGTTCTACAGGAAATTGAAGAAATGGCTTTTAACAAAAGGGTTTTATAATGATAAAAATAGCGATTATTTACTCTTATTTTGATAGTGTTGTTATTTTATATTGTTTAACTACATTTATAACTACCTATGTACGTCACATTGCACACCCGACTTGGGTCTACTGTTGAGACTATATTTAAATTAAGACCATTGTACACAGTTCTGAAATAAATTATTCTTATTCTTATTAGACCCTACACAAACATTAAGATACGAGTAAGTCCTTTGCCGATGCAGATAAGTACATACTATTCGGTAATTCCCATTCCTGTAGTCAGCTGACTAAGTTGCCGATGATGATGATCTAGCAATAAAGTATTTTATCAATAATATATCTTTCAGATACCTTTATTTTACCTTTTAATTTATGTCGAGTATTGGCTTGGGCAGTTTGTTGACTCTGTGTTTATGCTATCAAAGACGTCTGGCTTCCCACGCCTTCTCCATTATCTCCAGCGCCCGGCAACTGTCAGCTCAGACATTTTGAGAAAGGCTTCAGGGCTTTCAGGATAAATTCCCACCTGCTAATGATGTCGAGAGTTTATTGTAGAGTTTTTTATTGTAGTAAGTATCGTTTTTTCCGAATTTGTTTGTACCTAACTTGGTATGTTTTGCGTCTTTATACAAAAATGAGGATTAGAATATTTGTTTGATGTTTCAGGATTTTTTATCTGTCGTCTAGACTTGTGAACTGTTTATTATGCGAAATTCTTTCGGTCATTAACATCGTTTAAGTGTTTATAGATGCAGTTGTATTTTTGACTTTTAAATTAAGTATACTTGTTCAGTCTCAAGTTCTCTATGTAAGCTCAGTAGCAACGCTATTTCGTTTGATTTTATTTTTACCTGCGCCAAAACTATTTCATTTACATAGAATATTTGGCACCTAGATCCATGCACGGCGGGTTCATTAGTCTTTGCATTACCGTTCAGAATGTGCAGTAGGTAACCACGTCAGGAGCTCTATTTAGGTTTATTACGGTCTGCCATTTGGACTATTCCTGAGCCGCGAGCCAGACGTAGGTAAAGCCGAATTATGTGCGTGCTGTCGACAGAATGCAAATACTCAGGATACTAGAGAATAAATACGTAAGAGAATACAAGACAAAATGCATCTTATTCCGCTCAATTAAAGTTTTAACTAGTAAAACTCAAATGCTATTTTAAGTGTACAGATTGTTAGTACGTTACACTTCCTACACTGATATCTTAGAGTTGTTGAAAAGGTAATATAAATTCAAGAGGTTTGTCTGTGCCGAAATTCGCTCAGTATACAAATGTAAATTGGTTCTCTGAACATGTTATGTTATCTGAGATTTATACAGGAAATCTAGACTAGTTTGTGGTTAGTTTTATTTGTGAATACTAGCTACTTGCTATGTAGAAAATCAGTCTGGAAAGTCGATTAATTCGGCACTTATTTCACCGTTGTATAGACCACGACAGGCGGTAGAGTTGGACGGAGAACTTACCTAAAAAAACCAAGTCTTAATCAACTTACAAATACATTATATCAAGAGACAGAATAAGGGTTAACTTTCGAAGGGGTTAACGCTTAATTTTCAAACAACCATAGCAACCTGAATTCGAAAAAGCAATGAAGGTACACTTTATACATAGATACTACCACACTGTCTCAAAGACGGAACAGGTAAGTTTTCTCAACTAAATATACTGAAAAAGTAAGCCCGAAGTATCTAACGCCCATAAACCCGACCAAAATATTGATTTTACCTCCTTATTCGTAATTTCACACCCTGATCCATTCGAGCGGCAATGCCCGGCATCCAGTCTGCCCGCGCGTCTATTTCTGCCTACGCACAAGTCTACATATAGAATTAACACTAGCTACTACAGTACTCGTCTAGCCACAGAATAATGCTAGTCTAGCTTCTATTTGTTTTTCATTTAAATTGGTATCATTACGTTTGCATATGCGTCTGGATCAACCAGCATTAGATTAATGAGGTTCTTATCAATAGAAATTAGGATAGAAAAAGTTGAATTTTGGTAAACAAGGTGGATTATTTATAGTTAGAGCAGCCATGAAATTGATTGTGGGTATACCTATTAGTTGGTATATACCAGTTAAGAACAATAAAAGAAGAAAACACAAACATAATTTATTAAAAACTAGACAAAAAGTGTTCAGAAAAAAAATTATTGTGACACTGGGTTCAATATCACGAAAGATTCACATGCATCAATTTTTGTAACATAACTGTAAGTTAAGTCTTCATCGTAATGGTGTTGCCTTCATTTTGAAGATAGTCCTTCAAAGCAGACCAATCACTAAAATATTTAGTGAGCAATATTTATATCCATAACTAATACCTATAACTCAATTAACTGTTATAAAATGTAAAATTTATTACTATAAATTTTACTTTTTATACAAATAATATAAATTTTATAAAAATAAATTATAATAATTATAAATAATTTTTAAATATTTTTATATATTTTTTTTTACTAGTACTCTAGTAAGTCCTAAATATATAATTTCAGCATTAAATATCTACATTTTATCTGTTTGTCCGTAATAACTAAGTATTAAAACAGTGTTATTCTAGAAAAACGCTGATAGAAAGCTAAATAATACCATTGAGTGGGAAAATTAAAAAAATATCAACTAAAAAGTTAGTCTACGAACAAAAGCAATTCTCCACATAAACCGGCAAACGCAAACACATAGCAACACCGAAAAATATTGTCTGAAACACGATAACAATAGCAAACCTCGTATGTAATAGCAGAAAGAAACCCGACCGTCGAGTTTTCATAGTAAACAGGCGCAGCGTGTGAGCGACGCATTTCCCAGAACTACAAAGCAACATTGTTCCTCTGAAATAGTTGTGATGTGAGTGTTCAGAGCTGCCAGCTCATTAGAGTCCTAGCTTGTGTGCTTCCTTATTCGATTACAGGGTGCTGCAGACCGTGGGCCGTTTCAGACAAACTGCTAATCTGTACTCTCTACTAATAATATACTAGTTATAAGGTTTATTATATTAGGACTTTTAACTGCCTCGGTGGCTCAGTAGGTAGTGAACCTGCCTTCTGAGCGTGGGGGCGTGGGTTCGATTCCCACCTAGGGCAAACATTAATGTGATGAACATTAGTGTTTATTCTATGTCTGGGTGTAAATATCTATTTAAGTATGTATTTAAAAATGTCTAAGTATGTATATCAGTCTCTAGCAGCCATAGTACAAGCTTTGCTTAGTTTGGGGTCAGACGACCGTGTGTGAAAGTATCCCGAATTTATTTATTTATTTATTTCCATTTATTAAAGTTATTGTTATTTTAGTATAGTTTGTTTTAGATTTTTTAGTTTAGTCTTATTTAAGTTGAATTGTAATTATTTTATTGTTTTTTTAAATAAAGAGTAATCTTTTTGGTGATTAAATAATTTTGAGTAAAAACATTTTGACCAACAATAATAAATAATGTATTATTATTAGGTCCTTACGTATGAAATCAGCGTTTTGTCGTACTGATCAATTTGATCTGAAATATCTCCTCTTTGGTTAAGAATTCGAAATTCAAATTAATAAATTCATTTAGCTGGTTTTTTTTTCTTTGGAATACAGTCATTCATTTGTTATTTTCCTCATTATTTTTTCTTTTGCGTCGCTTATTACCGCGCAATGGAAAACATGAAATATCGGTATATTTACGAGTACGAGTTCTACCGTGGTACCAGTGCTGCAGAAACAGCTCGAAGAATTAATGATGTGTACGGCGCTGGTGTCGCTAAAGACAGCATGGTACGTTTTTGGTTTCAACGTTTTCGTTCTGGAAATTTCGACCTTAAGAACCAACCCCGTGGACGGCCGGAGATCAAAGTGAAAAACGAAGAATTAAAGGCTATTGTGGAAGCGGATCCATCACAAAGCACTTCAGAGATAGCAGCAGTCTTCGGGGTAAGTGACAAAACTGTATTAATCCACTTGAAGCAAATCGGGAAAGTAAAAAAACTCGAACGATGGGTACCTCATGAATTGAGTGAATCGAACTTGCAAACACGGGTCGCCTGCTGTGTTACTTTGCTCAACCGACACAATAATGAAGGGATTTTAAATCGAATCATTACTTGTGATGAAAAGTGGATATTGTACGATAATCGAAAGCGCTCATCGCAATGGCTGAACCCTGGAGACCCAGCCAAATCCTGCCCTAAACGAAAATTGACTCAGAAAAAGTTACTTGTAAGTGTTTGGTGGACTAGCGCCGGTGTCGTTCACTACAGCTTTCTTAAATCTGGCCAAACGATTACGGCAGATATCTATTGTCAGCAACTGCAAACCATGAAGGAAGAACTAGCTGTTAAACAACCGAGATTGGTCAATCGCTCTAGGCCACTGCTGCTTCACGACAACGCAAGGCCACACACTGCACAACAAACAACCACTAAGTTAGCTGAGCTACAATTGGAATGTCTGCGACATCCACCGTACTCCCCGGACCTTGCTCCAACAGATTACCATTTCTTCCGGAATTTGGACAACTTCTTACAAGGAAAAAAATTCCACTCCGATGCAGTAGTCCAAACCGCCTTCAAAGAGTTTATTGATTCGCGCCCCCATGGTTTTTATAGTAAAGGGATCAATGAACTACCCATAAGATGGCAAAAGTGCATAGATAACAACGGTGCATACTTTGATTAATTAAATATATTTTACAAAAAAAAATCGACTTTTTATTCCTCCCGTAGAAAACGCCAATTTCATACGTAAGGACCTAATATTAGTAGCTCTGAGAGCTAACAACCTCGCGACCGGTGTCTGGGGGGCTATTCCTGCGCGTGAGATGAGATGAGATTTTACCTTGGTCACTCTCACACCTACGTCGTTTCAAACGAGAGCAACAAGAACGAAAAATGGTGAGATGAAAATCTCAAATCTCCGAATAGGGCCACCAATCTCCTCTATACTCGTAAGTCGCATTCGTCAACTAATTCTCGTGAAATTTTGTGGGCAGGTTCGATAATTATTATAGTTATAAATACAGTTTTTTTTGCCGAGTCTGTAATTGAAAATTAAAAAAAAAAAACAATCATATCTCTGCCAGTTTGAAAAAACACCAAAACTGCCTCGGGGGCTATTCCTGCGCGTGAGATGAGATGAGATTTTATCTTGGTCACTCTCACACTTATGACGTTTCAAACGAGAGCGACAAGGAGAAAAAAAGGTGAGATGAAAATTTCAAATCTCCGAATAGCCCCCCTCGGCAATTAAATCTGTATAATTATTAAACGAACCCACAACATTTCTAGAGAATCGGTTAAGAAATGCGACCTGTAGACGAAGACAAAGATCCGGATAGCATCCTACTCCTACTAATATTATAAACGCGAAAGTTTGTATGTATGGATGGATGGATGGATGGATGGATTGATGGATGGATGGATGGATGGATGGATGGATGGATGGATGGATGGATGGATGGATGGATGGATGGATGGATGGATGGATGGATGGACGGATGGATGTTTGTTACTCTTACACGCCAGAACAGCTGAACAGGTCTGGATGAAATTTGGCACAGAGATAGATTATAGTCTAGAATAGCACATAGGATACTTTTTGACCGCGGGTGAAACCACGGGGCGCAGCTAGTTAGGACATATAAGCATCTTTGTCGGAGTTGAAGCAGAGACGCTTCGCTCGTTGACGCTCGCTCGATAGTCTTGAGAGTAACTCTGTCTGTCTGTTTGTAGGATTTTCACGGCTGGACATACTTGGAGGCTGTATCCACGGATGAAATTTGATAATTTTTAAATCCTTCCAACTAATATTTTAAACGCGAAAGTTTGTAAGAATGGATGGATGTATGTTTGTTACTCTTTCAGAACGGCTGAACAGATCTGGATGAAATTTGGCACAGAGATAGATTATAATCTAGAATAGCACATAGGATACTTTTTGACCGCGGGTGAAACCGCGGGGCGCAGCTAGTTGAGAATAAAGTCAATAAGAACGTTAATGTAAAAAAAAATGATTCTACCACCTTGTTTAGAAAAATTGCAACTATCTAGAAACATGCAAGAAACTGAGGGGCTACAATTTAAAATCACAATACTATCAGGTCCATTATGTGAGCATATGTGTGTATTGTATGACACTGCTACATGACTGGAGCCCGGTGTATGGCGACAGGCTCGCCCCCTGCCACATTTGGGACTGAATATCGTCCGGCGAAATGTGGGTGTTGTATTACACCTCTGCCAGCCCCCTCGGGGGAAAGGCGTGACTGAAAATCGTCCGGTGAAGTGTGGGTGTTGTATTACATCTCTGCCAGCCCCCTCGGGGGAAAGGCGTGACGTTATGACATTATCAGGTTCTTATCAGAGACAGTTGCTGCAACAACTCTTCATTCTGAAACCAAGCTGTAAATTCCATCTATACTCTTATTATACAAAGTTTAAGTTTATAAGGCAGAAGAAAGAGTTGGTCAGATGTAGAGACTATGAAACGCGATCGAAGTTGGGAAAAAGTGAGCTAGTTTATAAACAGCATATAAGTAACTAGATTGTATTTTTTCCAAAAACTTTTAAAGTTAAAAAACTTAAGTTTAAAAAAAAAGTTCAGTCGCATTAAATACATTTACATTAAAATTTGTAATCTTAGTCTAAATCCGTGAAACGTAGAACTACTCGTACTGTAACAACATAAAAATACATGTCATGTTTGTTTTGAAATACAAATTCAATTATAATCCGTTCTAGAATTTAACTGCACATATTTCGTAGTGCAATTTTAGATAATATTAGTAGGTAGAAGGCAGACTAAAGTAGCAACCGTATGTATGGTATGGTAAATAGATGTAAACACATAGTTTAGTTGCATCACGCTCGCGGAAAGTGCATCCACCGACTGTACAGATCGCAGACAGTCACGCAACTATTTCTTAAAAACAGCCCTTAATTGAAGGGCCGGTAGATTGCAATCTGAGTAGGTGAGTATGTAACTTGTGTCGCTGCGTGTACGAAGCCGAGTCGTAGTGATCGTACATCAAAGTGTCGTGACCACGGCTAGGAATGCGTCACTCATTACCAGTTATTTTAATTGCACGAGTCTAAAGAGTCAGTAGATAGCCAGCCAAGATTTCTGCACTGAAAATTCTTTTGAATGTCACATTGTATTCAGTTTTTTTAGATTCATTAATGATAATCTAAAAGTAGATTCAAGGTGTTGAGTTCAATGTAGCGTTGTAATTGTAAAGTGTTTACTGTTGCATAATGCACCATTGTAATGTTTTTTTAAGTCATTCAATTTGTAAGTGTTTTGTTGACGTTAACATGAATTCGTTCCAATTTATTTCTTTTCAATGGCTAGTTTTTAATTTATTTCTAGATATTTTAATTAATAAAAGCCACAACCAACAAAAGAATGATAGATACCTATTATTCTATGCTGACTCAGGTCACGTCATTTTTATTTGTACACTAGAGTTTGCCCGCGGCTCTGCCCGCGTGGAATCTATTGCATAGCAATTAATTACCTATTATGTAAATCCATTCAGTAGTTTTAGTGGTTAAGTAACAGTTACCTACTAAATTAATAGTACAGTGATGTAAATAATAAAATGTTGAGCAAAAACATAAGTATTCTTGTTTATTGTTTTATTTTCCTTTTTAATGTTAGTTTTGTAAAGACACTTTTCCGTTGAAAAACAGAATCTAGCTGTTCAAACATTTGTTTTGCGTTTTGGCTATCTTGTATGATCGTTAAATGTTTGTCGGTTATACATTGAATTATTATAGCCTTTGCTTTTGAGTCATCTAATTTTAGTTTTTGTTCATGCTGGATATCTTTATTTTCGTATTCTAATATCTGTAAAACCTGTTTTTCTTCTAGTAAGGATTTTACTCTAAACTTCCAGCTAGAATAATTTTCGCCTTTTAGTATTGGCAAAATATTGACGTTTGTGTACATTTTACTTTTGAGATATTATTTTCTCACCTTTATCCTTTAAAATGGCCCATAACCTTATGTTGGAGCAAGGTTTCCAATAATATCTGCTTTATAAGCACGACACGTTATTTAACAGGCTTTATTTAATATTATACAGAATTACAGACATTAGCCATTAATAGAATTTTCACACTGACACTGCTGGATTGACACTGTTTAAAAAAGAACTTCCTCAATAAGATAGTTTCTACGAAACTATCCAATGAGGTAGTATTCTCTTCAATTTGAACTTGCGATTTTATCTTGCTTATTATACAAAAATTACACATCCAAAACCATAAATATTAAGTTTGTCGCTACTCCCGAGGTCAAGGAATCGAATTACATGCAAATTCCCGAAAAACAGGTAGTTGTTTGGGAGAAACATGTAAAGGAAGTTTTGTAGAGCGCCATCTCACTCCATCTTGCGTTTTTATCTCGTTCTGGTTTTTCACTTTTATTATATAGATTGCAGCAATCGACTGGACAGGAACATCACAGATTTAATTGTACTGAAGTTTGTCTATTTTGACTTCTACACAAACGCAAGTTCACCACGATAAATCTTCTTACTACTTTTCATTTATAGCTGGGTGTGGTCACCTGTCATTTAGACTTCTAACCTTTTGCCTGATATATTAATGAAGTAGTTGGTCGCTCGTTTATCTGGCACCCATAAATACTAATGTCGTAATCCCTATTGTTCCAGTTACGATACAACCGTGTATTTATACCCGCGCATAATCCGTGCAAATGTCACGGATGCGCCCGCGCACGACGTCAATTAATTGTCGCGTCGCATCGCGTCTGGGGCGCACTTGCCGAGGCTGGCTGGAGTGCGTCTGGTGCCAATCGCTTTTAATTTCTGCAGTTAAAGCTAAATTTATTGCTAAGAGTGAGTTAATCTTAGGATTAGTAAGTAATGTTTCCGATATGAGGAACACTTATGTGAACGCTAGTTGGAATACTTCGTAGCAACATTTAACAATGTATTCACAAATAATATTACAATTAAAGTCAATATCCATAGGTATATGATAAACTTATGATAATTACGCTAAGTACAAACACTTGAATCCGAAGTTTTTTTTTTTTTTTTTGTAGAATAGGTCGGCGTTTGACCACCAACTCGCCTGATGTTAAGCGACGTTGTGGTCTAAGATGGAACACGACGACCTATAAGGTATTTATTCACTCTAGCCTTGAAGTTTTGTAAAGTGAACAAGTACAAAGACGGCAGTTGAGTGAGGCGCTACAAGTGCGCTATTGCTCAGACCCGTCTTTGGAACGGTTACACCGGACTACATCCCGAAACACGACTAGGTCATTTCACGGCATGGCTTGGTCCGGTGGGTGGTAACTAGCCACGGCCGAAGCCTCCCACCAGAGTTTGCTACCCGGTTAGCACTACCCGGGGACCACGTGTAGGGAATCAGAATAGAGTACACTCTTACGGACGTGGGCATAGCTCAGCCCCCAAAGTCAAAGTCAAAATGTTTTTATTAAATTGGGGATCAAAGATACACTTATGAACGTCAAAGGTTTTTAAAGACTCGGCCGCCTTGTTCGGTAAAAGAGCTTCTACTCAGAAGAACAGGCAAGAAACTGAGGGGCATTATTTTAGTAGTGTTCAAATCACTGATTAGACGAAGCGGAGAACCGGCCAATTCGCATCTAATTTTGATCACATTTTATGGCCATCTGAGTGAGATACCATAAAGTATCCATTTAATGTTGCAGCCGGCTATACTTACTCACATTATCGTCGTCGATCGACTCTATATAACATTTATAGATTTTATCACCAAACAGAATATTATATGAGTCAAGTCAACAAAATCGTGCAAAGCGCATATGAACTCGATAAACACGTAAGCTACGTTTTTCTAAAAATAGTAAGTAAGTACTAAAGTAACATAACTCTAGTAACGTACTCGCTTTGACTCACTCGTAAAAGTAGTGGCAATGACTCAGCACACTCAGTATACAGGGTTATTCTTAATTTATCATAAACCTCTTGCAAACAGGTTTTTACACGACATCACACCTAAATTTTTGTAACGATTTGTGACCTTGTAAATAGTACAATTGCCTTTATGTTTTTTTATTTTAAATGTAGTGGTCATAAATAGACTTTTTTTCTTTCTTTAACTAGTTTAGAATTTTTTTACAGCTAAAAAGCGCAAGGGTCGGTCTTTGACCTTCGTGGTTGGCCCAAAAACTTCATCTATTTGAAACCTTGTAAAGCCACAAATGTGTACAATAGAAAAGATGCAGTAAGCAACGAATGGCGACGAATTGTAAAGCGAGTTACCACAATAATTCATGATCACGATCAGTCTACCAAGAGTGCTAACGACTAAGAAGAAGAAAGCTACAACTACAAAACTAATATAAAAAATTAAAGAGAGTAAAAAATCTATATACATATAAAAAGTAGTTGCACGTATCAAATATGATGTAATAGACTCCACCAACACGAGCAAAAATTGAAAACATAAATTGAAAGTACATCCTACTAATATTATAAACGCGAAAGTTTGTAAGAATGGGTGTTTGTTCCTCTTTCACGCCAGAACGACTGAACCGATCTGAATGAAATTTGGTACAAAGATAGATTATAGTCTAGAATAGCACATAGGATACTTTTTAACCGCAGCTGAAACCGCGGGGCGCAGCTAGTGATGTAATTTAATTCGCCCGCGGGATGTTCTAGGTAAATTAAAAATAGCCCTGTATTTTACAAAGTTGCGGAGTTAGTAGCCCTTACGTTGGTACTTTGCTACAACCCACTACTTATCCTGTCTCGTAGCCGTGAATCTTGCTAATTTAAGTAGTTGGAATTCCTTAGGAGAATAGTAATATTTCTCGAGTGGATACAAGCGTGCTCCTTTATTCGAGTTAATCCTTTGGCGTTGACAAATGTCGCTCGTGAGTGCGCCAAGTACTGCAAGCAGGGTTTAATCCTAACTAATATTATTTTATTATTCATTTGTTCATTGTGTGAATATATGTGCGTATTGTATGTCACCTGCTACATGACTGGAGCCCGGTGTATGGCGACAGGCTCGCCCCTGTCACATTTGGGACTGAATATCGTCCGGCGAAGTGTGGGGCTTACACTTCTGCCTGCCCCCTCGGGGGAAAAGCGTGACGTTATGTAACATTATAAATGTAAAAGTGAGTTTGTTCGTTTGTTTGTAACGCTTTCACGCCCTAACTACTCAACCGATCATGTTGAAATTTTGCATACACGTTGTCTGGGGTATAAAAAAGGACATAGGGTACTTTTTATCCCGAAAAAATAAATGGTTCCTGTGGGACCGCGGGTGAAGCCGCGGGGCGCAGCTAGTTCATTTATACATGCAGCTAAGTTTAGATACTGCCCACGACTTTGACTGCCTCGGTGGCTCAGTTGGTGGTGAATCTGCTTTCTGAGCTTGGGGGCGTGGGTTCGATTCCCACCTAGGGCAAACATTTATGTGATAAACATTTGTGTTTGTTCCATGTCTGCGTGTTAATATCTATTTAAGTATGTATTCAAACATATGTACGTTCATCAGTCTCTGGCAGCCATAGTACAAGCTTTGCTTAGTTTGGGGTCACACGACCGTGTGTGCAAGACGTGTCCTGTCACAGGCTCGCCTCCTGTCACATTTGGGACTGAATAACGTCCGGCGAAGTGTGGGTTTTGTATCACACCTCTGATGCCAGCCCCTGAAAGGCGTTTTTCATAAAACAAATTTTACAACAAAAATATTGAGGCGACTGGTCTCCGAACCCGTAAAAAACTATGCTACGGAAACCAGAGACCTTTCCCAATATAATAGTGTATCTATTTTATTGTCCTCATTATTATTATATGCCATAACAGTAACTCATTGCCTACACATGTCCTCATTGAGTCATGGTTTAAGGGAGATGTAATGTGTATGCGTAATGTTGTAGTGTTTTATACAAAACATTTTTAGTCGATAGTTTGTTAGTAAATAAGTCAAGGAAAATGTGAAGTAAAAGTAGTTTACTTACGTTTCGTTAGACAAAGTTTTTTTTCATTTTGCTGTATAACATTTGCATTAAAACATTCTGCGGTAAACAGCAATATGTAAGTAAATAAGTACTTTCACAATCAGATTTGTATTTTATGAAATCACTAGCTGCACCCAGAGTCGGACTGAGCTGGAAGGGCCCAGGTGGCTCCCCACAAGCTAGGGGCCCGAGACAGGGTGTAGCCCCCAACATAGTCCCTCAAGCCAAGTCCAAGAGGTGCCCCCGCCGCCTGGGGCCCGGCTAGCAAATGCCACCCTGACTGTATGGCCAGTCCGACCCTGGCTGCACCCCGCGGTGTCACTCGCGGCTCAAAAACAGCTTATGTGTTAATCCAAGGCTTAAGCTATTTCCATTAGGAGTTTTATCCAAATCAGTCGATCCGTTTAAGCAGGAAGAAGGAGCAAACAAACACACATTCACACAAAGTTTCGCCTTTATAATATAAGTACCTAAGTAGGAAGAGTAATTAAAATACGTTTTGTTGTTTGATGAATACACGTTTTCTTGTAAATAAATCATTACTACTTTATGCTTTCTAGACGTTTTGCTTCAAACGAAATTGTTAAAAGATAGAAAATTTATCTTGTATACTGAAATAACAGTTATTTATACATATTTATGTAAAAAAAACCAAGCGCTGTATAAAAATAAGTATCCAGCCATCTCGCAAGAATTTGGTCGTCGTACAAGGAAATTGAATCAGAAAACAACATTTGCAAGTCGAATCTTTCCGAGAAGCCATCTCATAAGACCGGCAACTTTAGTCACTGTCTCATTATTATCGCTGTTAGTATAACTTACATTAGTAATTTAATTGAGCTATAAAACAAATTCTAATTTCTAAACCACGTATGCTCACGAGCAGCTAATTTTAGTCTAGGTAAATTGAAATCTTAATGTATAAAAATTACGTGTCACGTTGTTTGTCCGCTATAGACTCCTAAACTACTTAACCGATTTCAATCAAATTTGCACACCGTGTGCAGTTAGATCTAACTTATCAGATAGGATAGCTCAAAACGCGAACGAAGTCGCGGGGTGACAGCTAGTGTAGTATAGAATACTAGCGGTTACCCGCGAGTTTGTTCGCGAAATAGGATCTAAAAACCGTCTTGGTGATGTACTGTAACTAATTATCAAATTTAATTAAGATTTAGTAGACGTTTAGCCCTGAAAAGTCTTCAAACAGACAGACATATATCGTCACGCCTTTCCCACGAGGGTGCTGGCAGAGGTGTAATACATCACCCACATTTCGCCGGACGATATTCAGCCCCAAATGTGACAGGGGGCGAGCCTGTCGCCATACACCGGGCTCCAGTCATGTATAGCAGATAACAATCAATACGCACCTATGTTCACACAATGAACAAATTAGTGCGTGCCGTCGGCTGGGTTCGAACTCGCTCCCACTGGCTTGAGAGGCGGATTTTCTCCCAACTAGGCTGCCATCGCCAAGCAGACAGACAGATAGGGATATTTTCGATTTTAATATGTAAGGATTGTTATTAATAGTTACAAGCTGTTAGCTGCGACTATGTGTGTGTTTATTCTGAAAATAGTGTTCAAAAATCATCCTCTAGACGTTCTGTAATAAATTATCAAATTTCATCAAAATCCGTTTTGCCGTGAAAAGCCAACAAACAAACAAGACAAAGTTACTTTTAAGATTTTATAATATTATTAAATTATTACAAAATCGAAAGTAATAATATAAAAAAAAATAAAAATAATAATAGTAATATTAATAAAAATATTATTATTAGAAATTAGTATTAGAACCAAAAATTAGTAGAAGATTAGGGACAAAATCCCAAAAGAAATTTTTTTTTTTTTTTTTTTTTAATATTATGAATTAAAAAAAAAACAACTTTTGACGCAAAAACGACGGATTGTTATAAGTTTGACGTGTCTGTGTGTGTGTCTGTCTGTGACATCGTAGAGCCACCCGAACGGATGAATCGAATTTATTTTTGAAGTTATACTTCTTTTGGCGCGATAGAGAAAAATGATGAGAGTGAATTTTTACGATGCGCGCGCACACCGACACCTAAATTCTACATCGTGAAGTTAGTTCTAGGTGGCATTGAAAATTGATAACTATGTTCAAGTTGTATATTCTAGTAGTTTTATATTTAGAACACGTGTTTCGTAAGAGTACAATTAAACAGTGAATAAATAAATATTATTTTGGTGTTTTTATTAAATCAATTTCATATACGACGGTGATATTTACTAATAATTTATTATTTATTAGTATATCTATATATATTGAATATTAGTGATTAAACTGATTTGAATAAACTGTTTTGAGTGCATTTATAGATTTGAGGTTAAGCAGTGTAACTTCTAACCCGTCTACATAAATACACACACTCTTTTTTTTTATCCTACTACTATTTTTTACCTAATCCTACTAATATTATAAACGCCAAAGTTTGTATGTATGGATGGATCGATGGATGGATGGATGTTTGTTATTCTTTCACGCCAGAACGGCTGAACAGATCTGGATGAAATTTGGCACAGAGATAGATTATAGTCTAGAATAACACATAGGATACTTTTTAACCGCGGGTGAAACCGCGGGGCGCATCTAGTATTATATAAATCAAAAGTAACTGTCTGTCTGTCTTTTCACAGCTAAACGGCTGAATGGATCACGATTAAATTTGATAATTATTCACAGGTATTTCACGAGGAAGGTTTTTGGAAACTATTTTCTGAATAAACGCGAACGAAATCGTAGATCAGCTACATCAACCACCTCTATCCATACCAAAATTTCAACCAAATCCATTAAACTCAAGTTAAAACATTTTTTTTTTTATTAAAAGGTATTTTGTCACTTAGTGACAATGCCACCCCCGTAACGAATACACAAATGTAATTACATAATTTTCTTATATACTCGTAACATTAACAGGATTCTGGCCACCTCTGAAACTGGAGAGGCCAAAATGCTAAGTTAAAACATTGCAACGTGAAGAGTTACAACTACACACATTGCACTCACACATCTACAAACTTTTGCATTCATATATCAGTGTGCACGTATGTTCTTTTGTTAAAATCTACTCTCCTAACTTTTTTTCTCAACCAACTTACCTCCTACCCTACCCTAATTTATTCTCCTCAGTTCCAACTCGTACGAAAATCTAGACTTCCCAAGTAGGTAGTGTGTTTTTGGCAGAAAAGTCAATACTTGAACATACTTACTGTTACATAACTATTAATTTGCGTGGGTACAAGTGAACTAAACCTGCTTAGGCCTTCGTAAGTTACGAAACTTAAGTTGGAGAGTAAACAAATATGTTTACTTGCTACGAGCGTGGGTGGTCGCTTGCCAAAAGGTCTTATCCATATATGGAATAGAGATAGAATTACTGATAGAGACATTTAAGGGCTCGTGGCAACTGGCAACAAGCTACGGCACGCGGTTTCACTCGCGTAACAGAAATTGCGGTGAATTGAGGCGGTTGAGTCTATTAGAACATTTTGACTTTCATAAGTGTGTCATCAAAACCCAATTGAATAAAAACATTTTTGACTTTAACTTTGAATTACATTTTTTTCTTGATAAAATTAATGTATGTTATCTATTACGGGGTTAAGGCTATCTCCATTTCAAACATCACTTAAATCCGTTAAGCAGCTTAAGCGTCAAAAGTTACAAACTTACACACAAACTCACGTACAAAGTTTCGCATGTATTTATGATAATTTCCAAATGTGTGGTAACATTATTTACTACGAAGGTTTTCTATACCCTTGAGCCAAGAGTTTTAAGCTTGCACTTAAATGATTAAATACTTTTTAGGTGAATACATCCATCAAATACGCGTGTAATAGTAGATTATGCACCAAGGGAGTAAAGCAGTGTCTTACGTCACGGGCGGCTTATTGAACCCTAAGCGTAACGAGGGACTCTATAGTTAACTCCCAAGCACAGCGAGGGAGTTGTAATATAACGCCCGAGTGAAGCGAGGCAACTCCCTCGCTTGTAGTGTCGATGTAGAGATGTAGAGTCCTGAGTGAAGCGAGGGGTTCAAGCTGCCCAAGACGAAGACATTGCTTTATCCCAGAGGTGAATACTCTACTTCTCACTAACTTGTGATTCTTCGAGTGTGCAAGAATGTTAAATGAATAACTTCACACGTACACGAGTGTGGGCAAATGGTACAAACATTGCGAAACGCGACTTTTGTACCATTTCGCGTGTGCTCCTTACAAAACTCCATTTGATAGGGAAGCTATTTATAGTTGCAATCACTTGGTTATCATTACAACTAAGAAATACGTTTACTACTACTACTAGACAACATTCTGACAATGTTGTTTTTTTTTGTAGTGGCCAGTTCGATTTTCGAATAACTCATCCGTTTGATGAGTTTTTATTAAATTTTAACCTTCTTGCTCGAAAACTCCCTGGGAAGTTTCATACAACATTATCTCCCTTAGGAGGCAATGTCTTGCTTTACGTTGAGAATATATGATATTTAATTGGCCATTGTAGAGCAGGCGTGTGAAAATACATTTTAAATTACAATCGAATTTGTGGGCTCTTTGTGTCCTTGAGAGTAAGTCCCTTTCGAAACGCTTAATCCATACCTTACCCCATCCCTGAGAAATATTACCTCAATTCGTACATCGATGACGAAATCGACGACTTGGCAAAGACTTTGGGTCAAAGGAACTGATGGACCTATAAAACTGTGGGACCGATAAAAGAAAATGATAAAAGTAGTTTGGTGTTTGCCAGCAAAATTATTCTTTTTCGGCTTCATCGGCTTATATACTTATATTATTACAAATTGCTTTTGAATTCATGATGTCCCTTATGAATATCTATTCGAGCAGAATAGCATTTCTTGATGAAATCGTAACGTTATTTCGATATTTATCTGATGTAGGTTAAGTTTTTCGACCTTGTCCTGTATAATAATAACACACCCTATAATACACAAGTCGCTTCAATCCAAAGACAATAAAATCAGTAGATGCATCAAGTTTATGATTAAAATACAATTCACTGCATCGCGCGTCGGGCGCAGACGAGGTAATAAATCGTGGCGAGAAATTTATGCAAACACTCATTGACTTCGTGTTACTTAACAACGCCATCTGCTGTTGTGTCGTTAAAGCATTAGTTGCTCACAAAAAAAATAGTATTATTATTCGCCAATTGATGTCAGGAAGAGTCATATTTTTCAGTTGAGACGACTCAAACGCCTCCTTTTTGTTATTTTTCTTTCAAGTTTATGTTTAAGTTGATTATCGATAAAACACGAATAAAATCACATTTTCTAAAAATGATTCCTAGCTAGATCGATTTATCGCCCTCGAAACCCCCATATACTAAATTGTATGAAAATCGTTGGAGCCGATTCCGAGATTCCAATTATATATATATATATATATATACAAGAATTGCTCATTTAAAGATAAAAGATAAGATTAGGCATGGCGCATTCAAGAGTATTATTTCCGTGAGATGAGAATAGGTACGTTCTGTCTTCTGGTTGTATGGTCTGTGCTTCAAGCCCACTCTACGTTGCATAGTGCTAGACTGGTAGATATGAAAACTTGACGGCGACGGCACTCGAGGCTCGGAACTTGAAAGCATCGTTTTCACGCTCGAGGCGGCCATTAGGAAATGCACCGCCGTATGAGATTGGCAAGCATTGGCATCGCCCACTCTAACGAGACCCCTGGAAATGTTTGAAAAGCCTCCCTTGCTAGGGCGGAATGCGCGAGCTGAAAGGTCCGGGGGGTCTTATGGTATGGCGTTGTTGTGGCTTGTAGGGATGGGGAATATTAATTTGAAGTTCTAAAAATAGGGCAGAGTAAAGAAGTCTAAAAATTAAATGAAGTCAAATTTTTGATAGTTTTCAAAAATTAGTGTGAACAAGATCCTTCTATTTTAAAAAATAGGTTTTTCTATTTAAAAAAATATGCTTACCAGTTGCACATATATGTATATTCACATTTTTTAACACACACATAATTCTGACATGAGGATTCAGTGCGCCTAAATATCGTAATTATTACCTACAGCACCTTCGATCAGGTATACCTACAAAGATATCGGGCGTGTCTCATTACAAATCAGTGGGGCTATTCCTACGCGTGAGATGAGATGAGATTTTATCTTGGTCACTTTCACACCTATGACGTTTAAAACGAGAGCAACAAGGACGAAAAAAAGTGAGATGAAAATCTCAAATCTCCGAATCCCTGGCCTTAGTTACTACAGAGGCCTGATTTTTAATGAGTTTTTAAGTAAGTTGAGTGTAAAGAGTGTTTTTTAAATATAAATAACTTCATTTGAATTTAAGCCTTATCATTCCGCAATAGCGTTGATGACATTTGCCAAAGTGTTTTTACCACATTCATCAGAGAGTGACTGTCAGCGAAGCTAGGGCTACACTTGATCAAAGCCTAGGTTACACGGTGACATTTTTCGTATTGAGACTACGTATATCTTATATCGTACTCTGAAAACCAGCTCAGCGTAGGCTGGCCAGCCTCCGCAGTACATTGCTGAGAATATCCCAAATGCCAAACTAAAATTGTTGCTTCTAATTTATTTTTGATAAGTATTTTTAAATTTTTAGTTTTGGAAATACGTTTTTATTTATTTATCTATGTATATCTCATCGAAGACTAGCACATCATCATTACTAACGTCAAAAGTTTCTAGAGCACTTACACTCATGCATGACTATTTAGACTTAAGTAAGTACGAGATCCGCGACTGCGATCGTCAAAAACCTCCTTTTTTTCTTATGGTAGCCGGATATCTTTATAAGATACCCAGCTACCTAGGGTGCAATCGAGTCATGTAGGATTGTGCGTACTAAATGCTCTAATGGAACACACCGCGCGGAGCCCTCAGCACCGTGCATGTCCTCGTCGCACGCAAAACATCTCCTTTAGCAAACATATCTCAAATCACAACCGGGAAACTACTAAATCCCTAATTAGAACACATTTGGCACATATAAACATAACACGCTATGTGGTGCGACACCCCTGGCGCAGAGGCCGGGGAGGAATCTGCCCTTGCCAGAAACTGGGTTACCAGGGCGGCGCTGCATCCACCGTACCACGACCTGACCTATATACTCGATGCAAATAGAGCCCTGTTTATTTATTATTATAGCCGGTACTTACTCTGTATAATATGTCCAAAGTAAATGAATTTGACTTTTTTTTCTGTGCTATGTCAATACTGTAAAAGGTTGGTGGTATCTGATTATTTGGGAATTTTAATCAAAATCTTAAACTCAACAGTCTCTTACGACTGTTACAGTTTTCTACCTTCTCGACAGTTCGAATTGCAAAAAAGTACTTAAAAACCGCAGAAAAAAAATTTGATCGTAGGTCGTCTGACCCCAAATTAAGCAAAGCTTGTACTATGGTTGCCAGGGACTGATATACCTACCTACCATTTATAGTTTCTTGAAATACACAAATAGATACATGAAACAAAAGGTTACAAAAGGAAACGAAAGTTCAGAAGGCAAATTCACTACTAACTGAGCCACCGGGGCAGTCGACCCGCATGTTTTACATAACATATAAACATAACACGCTATGTGGTGCGACACCCCTGGCGCAGAGGCCGGGGAGGAATCTGCCCTTGCCAGAAACTGGGTTACCAGGGCGGCGCTGCATCCACCGTACCACGACCTGACCTATATACTCGATGCAAATAGAGCCCTGTTTATTTATTATTATAGCCGGTACTTACTCTGTATAATATGTCCAAAGTAAATGAATTTGACTTTTTTTTCTGTGCTATGTCAATACTGTAAAAGGTTGGTGGTATCTGATTATTTGGGAATTTTAATCAAAATCTTAAACTCAACAGTCTCTTACGACTGTTACAGTTTTCTACCTTCTCGACAGTTCGAATTGCAAAAAAGTACTTAAAAACCGCAGAAAAAAAATTTGATCGTAGGTCGTCTGACCCCAAATTAAGCAAAGCGTGTACTATGGTTGCCAGGGACTGATATACCTACCTACCATTTATAGTTTCTTGAAATACACAAATAGATACATGAAACAAAAGGTTACAAAAGGAAACGAAAGTTCAGAAGGCAAATTCACTACTAACTGAGCCACCGGGGCAGTCGACCCGCATGTTTTACATAACATAACATATCGTCACGCCTTTCCCCCGAGGGGGCTGGCAGAGGTGATATACAACACCCACACTTCGCCGGACGATATTCAGTAACAAATGTGACAGGGGGCGAGCCTGACGCCATACACCGGGCTCCAGTCATGTAGCAGATGACATACATGTTTACATACATAATTATGTTCATACATGTATGTTTTAGAAACCCAAAAATTACAACCAAAAGCATAATAACGCTTAAAAAACAACTGGAGTTCACAATAGTTACGTTTTAATCCAATACTACCAGATTTGAAAGTAAAATATTGTTTGTACACCTATTTGCGGAATTGTATTTCTTTTTCTTTTTTTAATTTATTTTACCTTTCGCTTGAGAATATGGTTACCTATTGTGAGGATCTTGTGACCTACTTTTTTCCATAAAATAATTGTTTTTCTCGTAAACGAGAGCACAGCTTTTACAAAGCTTACATTTTACTTATTTAAGCTGCTCTAGCATGATATTAGCAAAATTGTACTTTTTGTTGATAGTTGCTTGAATTAGCTAAAAATGTGGAGTTCGTCTACTTATTTCATTGGTGACCCGTGTGGCCTAGCGTGACCTAATTTAATTTCCCTATATTTACTTGGACAAAAAGGTAAAAGGTAACAGTAGAAAAGTGGTATATTATTTGTTATACTATTTGTAAGATTATAAATACTTAAACCGATTTTGAATCGCCCTTACAGGGTCTTTGTACTTGTAATTAGTCTAAGCACTATGCAGCACTGTATGTATATTGGCAAATAATTAAATAAATAATAATTGGTTGTTGAAAACTTCTTAGTTCGCGCTTTGAGTAAATATGTAGACAGGTACTAAGTATTGGAGATGACACCATACTTCACTGTCATTGTGTCCCATTTCAGCTGAGTTATCTTACTCGACTTTACCCAGTCATTCGCTAGGCGCTCGCTATTTAGGTCATTAATTTACGTAAAAATATCAAAATGTGTACCTACCTATCACAAGATACCCCGGTCATATTGATGCGAATAACTTTTATTGAGTGACAAACTGAATGTGCCACAGGTGCCAAAATTAAACCTGGCATCGCAATACATTGCAGTTTCATCTCTAGTACGTTGAACATAACAGCTCAGTGAGTTCAAATATATATTAATTTGCATATGAAAAGGTCGTTTGTAAATTATGTTAAACTAGCCAAAAGTAAAATTTTAACGTCGGTCTAGTTACCAAAAGGTAAATTATATTATTGTTACTTGAAATTAGTACCTACAAAATAATATCCATGAAACGAGAAAACACATTCCTTCATTTAAATTTGATTTAAGTACCTAACGAAATTGTTAATATTCATATTTACTCGTACCCTTTGATATACAAAATAGAGCATTTGAAAGCTGTCTAATTGGACGTAAACGATTACGGTAGACAGTGGTAGACTAATTGAATTAGATATTCTCGGAAATCGGGGATTCTATAATGAATGTTACTCTTTTCCGAAATTTCCTTTGTTAAATTCTGATTACTATTAGCGACTGGCTCAGTTTATAGAGAAACATATAAACATGTCATCACGCCTCTCCCCCGAGGGGGCTGGCAGAGGTGTAATACAACACCCACACTTCGCCGGACGATATTCAGTCCCAAATGTGACAGGAGGCGAACCTGTCGCCATACACCGGGCTCCAGTCATGTAGCAGATGACATAAACAATATAATTTTATTCTGAAAGCTGCGTACACATCAAAGATGTGTTAGGAAGATGAGCAGAGGTAAAATCCACCAATTGGAAGGAACACTTCACTGTGTAAAATTACTCGTTTTTTTCCTCGCGCACCGATCATTTTCTTTGGACATCTTCAGTGGAAACTCAGCCTAAAAGCTCATACTGAAATGTTTCGTCGTAACATATCATGTATGCGTAACAGTACGGTTGTAGCGGCGAATCTCGATACGCAACGATGAGACGGTGCTCGTGGCGAAGGCTAGCAACGCGCATCAAGGGGCACCCGAAAAAGCCAACGCCAATTGCGTGTTCGCGGCGAGCGACTCAGCTTGATGAATTGATACAGCACACTGTTTCGTCAAAACGATACGCGTATTCGATACGTTACGAGGTTCGGCTCCACTCAGCCTCTGCCTTAAAGTCCCCAGTAACACTGTCGACGGAAGCGCGCTCGGTTTCATTCCCACTAATTAAAATGCTTTATCTTTCTCAGTAAATATCCAACGAAGGAAAAAAATGTTACGTTTCTCTTTTGTTTTTATTACTTATGTATTTTGCTTCGGCTTTGGATATTTTCTGCTGGATGACGTCATCGACATACTTTGGTATAGAATTTTTTGAGAGCTTGTTAATTTTTGGTTTTTGGATCGTGAGTAAAATAAATAAAATAAAATGAGCAATAATTCTTAATATTTATGTCGTTAAATTCAGAGAGCATTGCGTAATGAGGACTTTGGTAGAGAAATAGAGTCGTGTTTAAACAGATCCTGAATTGAAGAAGACTTGTTATTTTATTTAGATACATTATTACTAAACATTTATTTGTATGATATATATCAATTTTTTTATGTAGTTAAGTTAGAAAATTTGTTACGAGTCCCCGAAGAGCAGTAGCAGAGAAATGTACATGAAATGGCAGCAGCGCTTGTATCGGGCGTAAACGGAAACAAAAGCAACTCAATCTGTGAAATGAATGACTTATCTACTTTTTTTTTCTATTTTGGTTCTAGGGTCCGAGTTACAAAGGTTTCGTTACAATCACAATATTTTTGTAACAAAAGAAAAACAGCTTAATAGTAATTGGATCCCATATTCCTTGGTGTACTTAATGCGACGTCAGAACGGAAATACACTAGAGATTGGTTTAAGTTTTTGGCAATGTTTTTGTTTTAATGCCGGTTGAGTGACGAAACAACTTGCAAACGAGGAAATAAGAAGCCAAAAAGCTTTGGTTACGCTACTGCAATTGGATACATCCTATTTATACTCTCGATAACGTACTCATGATGTAATATGATTTTGTGAAACGTGCCATAAAAACAGAGGAAACAGTGTTCGAAACGCGATCTGTGTGGTTAAAACACTCTGACATTTGAACGAATTCTTAGAATTCGTTCACCAAACAGGGTATGGCTACAGATGACTCAATAGTTAGTAAGTAAGTATGGAGTGGTATAAAGCTTGCGGGAGCAACACAGGCGTATTGATAAATCCGTATGCCGTATGTCGCACTCACACAGGCGCGTTTTACGACCTGTGCAGAGTACTTAGGCGTATGGCCTGACAGTACAGGGCTATTTAAAGCACACAGGCGCAATGCAGGTTGTAAGTTGTAAGTAAAGATGAATAGCGAAAGGATTGCACGAATATAGGACCTATAGGTGCTTACGTGTGTTTATCTACGTAACTCCATATGGAAAAAATTATATAACTTGAGAACAACAATCATATTGCTGTGTGCTGTACAAGCTGGTATAAAAAGGTTTTACAGGCGTTTACTTTGCATAGATAACTTAAATAGAAGTGATGTTGTTTTTTTTTTCAATTATCCAACGTAGCAATGTATATTTATAGTAAGAACCCTAACGTAACATCATTTGTACAAACGCTTGTGAAATCTAGAACCTACCAAAAAAAAAGATTTTTAAACATCGGACCACTACGGAATAAAATGTCGATGAACGTAAAAAACAGACGAAAACAGAACCTCCTTTGAAGTAGCTTAAAAATTATGTACTTCACTTGCTGGAATAGGCTTAAAAAGACATTCCGATGTCCATTCCAGTATTCAGAAACTCCATGGAAGAGAGGCTGGTAACCACCATGTTCGGTGAAACACGCACACATCAACAAAGGCATCCGAACACGATGAGGCTGTGTACGCCTCCTGTATAAGTGTATACGCTACACTCGTACTACGATTGTAGGGTGGTTGTGGGTGCTAGTGTGCGTGTAGGCTGTGATTGTGAGTGTGCGTGGGTGTAAACACACAGAGCTTTCACGGCGCAGCCTTGGCCGCGAGACACGTGCGTCACTAGGGCGGAGCGCCGGAGCCCTGCGATGACTCGATGTCGATGTTTAATAACATTACGCAATGTAATCAAATTACTTTTTACGCGAGCTTTTGCAGGAAAATCGTATTACACTCCGGAATGTACCTATACATTATACAAGTTGTAGCATTGTATGATGTTACCTATTGAACAGATTATGGTTGTTATTACGTCCTTTATAGTGACATTAGTTTTCCAGAACAGGGTGTAAGTAGAAAGTCTTCCTCGGCATTACCTTTGTCCTTGTCACTTTAATGTCATTGGGACTGCTATAGCATCTATTGTGCCAGAATAAGTATTTATATATTATACTTTACATTTGAAAGCTTTGATGACGTCACAATAAAACGTGCTAAAATATCTAGGCGTTTTCAAATTTTTAATTGAATTCAAAAAAGGAGGAGGTTCTCAATTGAACTGTATGATTTTTTAAAATTATGAATCGATTTTGATGGTTCTGTTTTTGTTTGGTAGAACATATTTCAGAGGTGCTCCCATATAAATTTTATCAAAATACGAAAATTGTTTACAAAATCCTATTTGGATGACGGGAAAACGGGTTTTTAACCGTTTTTTTATATTATTAAATCTGCTCATCGCATCACTCAAAACGTATAATCTTGTTGGTCGGTTCTACTTCTGTAAGGAAGTTTACGCAAAAGCTTTTGCGCAGTACTTAAATCCAATTCCAACCATATTCTCAGCTGTAAGCCCAACACAACTTTAAAAGCTTCCAAGCTACCATATTAATATAATTAGTACTTGTAAAAATAAGTAGATAAAACATGAAGCCGATTCCAAACGAGCTTCCAGCTATTTCCATTTCTATATTAAGTATCTAGGTACAAAGTAACATCGATAAGTTTCAGCAAAGCCAACACTACCCTCCCTAACGGGTGGGGGAGAGGAGGCTCTTCCCTCTCACTCTATCAGCTGACTGACACGTGGGGTACCTACCTACCACGTCTAGTGTACCCTTAGTAACTAGGGTATATACTGTGGCTCTACGGCAGAGTGGCTGGGGTCACGACACAGATTAGTTAGCAGTAGCTAGAGAATATTTAGAATTTGTATTTGGGCTTGTCCTGGGCCTTCCTTGGTTTGAGATGAAGGTACGGAAGCAAAGAAGTGAGTAGTAGAAAGTGTAAACAGATGGTGTTATCATTTCTAACCTAGCCAACCTTCTTTAGATCTGCAAGTTGGTGTCTGCAATGATTTTGACCGATTTAAAAAAGAATTTGTTTTAATTTATTTTAAACGTCTAACGCAAACGCGACGGGATGTTGTAAGTTTGACGTTTCTGTGTGTGTGAGTCTGTATGAACGGATGAACCGATTTTGATTTGTTTTTTTGTTTGAAATGTGAGCTAGTCGATGGTAATAAGGTAGAAAATCGGTGTTGACGAAAATCAGTATCGGGACTTTTTAAATTTAAATTTATTTCAATTGCTTGCTGTGCTTACAGCGAAGCCAACGCACATCGCAAGCTATTAATTATTTCAATTCCTTATTTAGATTACATTAAAGTAAAAAAAAAGCAATTATAAATTATTAATATCACAAAGATGAATTGAATTAAAATGAGCGTCTTGAAACAATTATTTCAATTCAATAAATTGTTGACTAAATCAATTTTAATTCTCCTTTTCGATAACTCTCTTCTTCGAGGTACTGAGTTACCTTTTCCACTTAGATTTTACTCTTGCCTTGACGGTACTTGGACCTTAACCTTAAACTTCCTAGATATACCTAATGCTAACCACAGTTAGTACAAATGCGAGCACCATATGTGCGTTAAGTAAACCACAAAAGGCTTACGTTGATATAGGTATTGTACCTACTCAATAGCACGATTACATAAAGCTTAACACAATTTCAAAAACATACATAACATTTAAGAGCTGGCAGATGTGTATAACACCCACACTTCGCCGGACGATATTCAGCACGAATAGGACAGGGGGTGAGCCTGTCGCCATACACCGGGCTCCAATTCTGTTTAAATACCTAAACAACAAGTTCTAGTAAGTCAATTAGAAAGATCCTAAACCAATGTTGGAAGCAAATAGCCCAATAAAATTAACTCAAGGCTTTTTTAAAATCTTAAAACGTCAAAGAAACAAAAAGTAGAGTATTTAACATGCAATTAGCCAGACTTCTTAAAAGCGCAAATCTAGTTTAGGTCCTTTCAAATATAGCTAAATTACTTATGTACAAGGCAAGGAATGGCATTTTCCAAATGACAGCCTCCGTGCGTATTACTCAAGCGCACGCGCAAGCATGTCCATTTTGACAAAACACAGAGAATATCAAACGTCTTGCGCGCTAAATTACCATGGTTTTGTAATGGTAAAATGCGGGGCTATTCGGAAAGAGAAGGTCAAGCTGAAAGGGGCGTGTACTTTCAGTTTTTCGCTATGAGATCCAACCATAAATCGCGATGAAATCAGTTCCTCAGATCCGTCGTTTCATAGAAAAAGCGCATTCACTTTCGACGCAACCAACACAATGTTGCATCGTCAAATACGACTTCAAATTTAATTCAATGTTTCATAGCAATGGTTCACAAATACAATAAGTCCCTCTCCGGTTATACCCATAACAATCCTGGGGGCCTAAAGTCAAATAGCCATGATGGTTACGTTTTTTTTTCCGACGCTGCACGACCGTGAATCGTATCGCCACGCAATAAGGTTCATGGTCGCGCAGCGACGAAAACAAAACGTAACGTAATAGCAATACGATATCATGGTAGGTCCCTTGTTGAAAGGCAGCCCTGTGTATCGCATCGATCTCAGTTAGTGCGCTTGAATGCACGCTCGGTGCGGCGCGGCGGCTTCCCCATATGGCCAAGGCTAGTCCTTTTACGGCTCATATAAGTGGCCACTCACCCACCACCTGAACGAGCCAGCCATATCAATGAAGTCGCCATCAATAAAACATGTGCCGAAGCCAGGAAAGGAAACGGCGAAATGAGAAAAAGAAATATTTGAAAAAGGCATGCGCGTACGATTGTTTGTGCTATTTGAAAGCATTCAATGTAAAGCTGCGAGCGCATCGCATGAATTATTCTCGTTGTTTCATTTTTTCTCGGCATTTTCTCGGTATTTGCTTCCTTGTGCGGTGTAATTGATTCAGTGATGTTGCGTAATAAACGTTGTGTGGGCTTAGTCAACCAGGGTGCCTACTGCCTTGGCAAGATGAATAGATGTAGCTTTTATAGCATTATTGTTGAAGGTTAACGCAATTAAAAAACAGATAATTAGATTACACAGCAACCTATATGCAAAGCCAAATGCTCTGACTATTCCATCTATTAAAAGTAATACTGAAGCGATGATAGCCTAGTTGAAGAATGCCCGCCCCTCAAGCCAGAGAGAGCGGATTCAAACCCAGCCGACGACACGCACTAATTTGTTCATTGGATGAACACATGTATGTATTGTGTGTCATCTGCTACATGACTGGAGCTCGGTGTATGGCGACAGGCTCGCCCCCTGTCTCGATTGGGACTGAATATCGTCCGGCGAAGTGTGGGTGTTGTATTACACCTCTGCTAGCTCCTTCGGGGGAAAGGCGTGACGATATGTAAAAGTACTTATCAAATGTCTATCTATCTTCTAATACGTCAGCTACCTACTTATAAATTGATAGATAGGAATTATTTTTACATAAAATTCGGTGTCTATTCTGTTTTCGACATTACAAGTATCCAAGGTGTCAGTGTATCAAGGTGTAAGTTGCACATACAAATTATATATTTGTATTTACGTACGTAGCAAACTACTCCAAGGTAGCCAAAGTAAATTCCTTGTAAATTCGTATTATGGTTGTCAATAAATAAAAATAAACCGCTGAAAATAGTGAAAATCTATGTGCGCGCATAACTTGCAAATGAGTGCTCTAAATTGGATAATTCTTTTTTTCTCGCTTTCGTTATTATCGGGACAAGGTTCGTAAAAAGAAATTGAAGAATTTGAACAAATATATATGGCGGTATGAAGTTTGCAGGGTCAGCTAGTTTGACATAAAACTCTGCAGTTAACATTCTTTTCTATATCAAAAATAATCCGACTGATCCTCGAAAACAAATTTTTTATTAACTTATCAAATGAATTGAGAGCCTCTACCTTTTTTGAAATCGGTTAAAAAGCTGTCATCGTACAAAAACAAATGACTAGTCATATAAACATGACAGGGAGTGGTCCCTGACTCATTCAACCTGTGAACTTTGTATCTACGCGGGCTGCGTCGAGATCTCATTCCGATAGCTGGGGAATAAAAATAACAACTTAGGGCCTCGTGGGAAGACGAGTCCACTATAGTAACTACTAGACGAACTGTGGCACAGGCGCATTCCTGTCAGCTTGAGGCCACGCATGGATACCGAGCCTTCATTTTCAGCTAGCCGCCCGATACAATCAATACTGTACAGACCCGAGAGAGCGTTAATGGATTACAAATAATACGTATAAACTATAGGTACTCTGGATTTACAAAAGTAATATCGGATTTCGTGAAGGATACTGTAGAGTTCCGTGGCGGACCCGCGGTCCCCTAATGAAGCGGACGGACGCCTGCATTCCTCGCGTCCATTTTCTGGGAACACGCTTTAATCGTCGGATGGTATGACAGTTTTTTACTGTACAAGTATGATTTTCATTGAAATTTAAAGAAATAAATGCTCCCGGTTCTGTACTAATAAAAGCAGTGGACACGTCGCCGGCTGCGTTTGTGCCATTCCTTTTTTTGTCGACTGCAATCCTTAGTTCGTTTTATTATTTGATGACAAAACAAAGTCTATTTATGGTTGGCTCGAGGCATGGTGCGAATACAGACTGGCTGTTTGTTTTATTGTTCAAAGGGGGATACTTCGTTGATTGGCATTTAGATATCCCGATACCGAAACCTGCATAGGCATTCACCACCATGTGGAAACGTTTCCGATTGGATCCAAAAAAATTTAAACTGAAATTATTCGAATCTCAGTCCGTATTCATTAGTTTTTTAAACGTGACACATTCTTCCGGTCGGATTTATAGTCGATTTCATATAAAATGTAAAAAGATAATACAAAAGAAGACTGACATTTAAACAATAAGTTTGAAATTTGTGTGATCCGATCGGAAACGTTCCCGAATGATTGTAAATAGCACCGCTGCTGTTATGGATATTTGTGTTCTCTATAAAATACACTCTACGCACTGGAATCTTCATTTTATTTATAGTGTACCTACTCATAATTACTATTATACTTGCACATATTCACAAAAAGATTTTCCCACTAACTTGAGCATATTTTTCAAAGGAATGTCGTATAAGTCGTGCATCGATCGATCATCGCTGAACTCCCATGGGAAGGCCGGGAAGCCTCACGAGCGATCACGCAACGTTCTAAGGTGCAATCTGCGTGAGAATAACCGTGTCCATTGTGCGAAATAACTTGAATTATCCACCTTCCCGACTGTTGAAAAGCTGAGTTCATTACCATCTTGGTTTTAAAGGCCCATTTACACAGTGCAAGTTTCTGGTGCATTCAAGAGCAATAATTGAATGCACCAGAAACAGAAAAATGCACGCAATGATTTACCTTCAAGAATTGTGAGCAACTGTTGTTTAGACGACTTAAGATATTGGTTGATTCAATATTATTGTATGGAACTGGCGAGATACTTGTAGCTTGTAAATCAGGCTTTCTCAATGTTACTTGTAATTGAAATAAGAATGCTGACACTACATTTTTGAGACACATTTATTACAAGAATTTATTTAAACCAGCAATATTTGTATGCATCGTATATCTCCAGACGACGGACATGTTCTAGATATAATTGTATTCATCATTACGAACAACTTTTACTATGGTGTAGGCTTAACCCTGAAATCAAGAAATATAATTATCCTAGAATATAAGCGTCGTTTCAAAGTCAAAGTCAAAATGTTTTTATTTAATTTAGGTATCAAAGATACACTTATGAACGTCAAAGTTATTTAAATAGACTCGACCGCCTTGTTCGGACAAAAAGCCTCTACTCAGAAGAACAGGCAAGAAACTGAGGGGCATTATTTTTTCAAATAATAAATAAATTACAGTCTCACAAATTTTGGCTTACAACTAGGTAATATCTATAAATACTAGTGGCTACTTGGCGGAAGTGGAAGGCTCCAGACATCTTTATCTTCTAAATAATTCTTAACCTTATAATATCCTCTTTTCATTAATGTAGTTTTTACATGTGATTTGAATTTTTCCTCGGTGAGCCCTGTTATATTTTTTGGGATTTTATTGTAAAAACGAACGCAGTTGCCTAAAAATGACTTTTTTGACTTAGTAAGTCTAAATCTCGGTACAGCTATCCTATCCTTATTTCTAGTGTTATAATTGTGATAGTCACTTTTCAATTTAAATTTATGTAGATTTTTGCGAACGTGCATAATATTTTCAAAGATATACAAAGAAGGTAAAGTTAATATATTTATTTCTTTAAATAAATCTCTCAATGATTCACGGGGACCCATTCCGTATATCGGAATAGTTACACAGACTTTTGTTTTTATCTTTCTTTTAATTTTTTTAACTCGATCGTAAAAGACAAAACACTGTACATAACTTTCAAGGCCTCTATTATATAAATGTTCCTGTCCATTCAGGTTGCCTGGAAGAGATCGCTTTGAGCGATAAGGCCGCCCATTAAAAACTTAGTTAAGCCTTATTGAAGTCCTATTGTAATTAATTTATGTTTTTAATAAAGAGTTTTTGTTGTTGTTGTACAACAGTGTTTTGTGTTGTACTGTTGTATTGTGTTTTATCTTTTTCCGTTTCTGTCTTTTTTGTTGTTTATTAGCCTAGGAATAAACAACAAAAAAGACAGAAACGGAAAAAGATAAAACACAATACAACAGTACAACACAAAACACATGGGCGTACCCAAGGGGGGGCAGGGGAGGGCAGCTGCCCCCCCTTGAAAATCTCGCAGAACATGTATGAACTCGCCTAATTACTAATTAAAGTGTAAACGGGTTATGCTATAACTTTTAAATAAACCGCGCAGTAGACACTGACAAAATGCACGATGCAATAGGGACCTAAATTTTAATGACATGCACAGAGGATGGCCACCGAGGGAGTTTTAGTGGGGCAATCCCCACATAACCCGGATGCACCCCAATAACATCCGGGCATCTTTTTGAAGATTCCCCCCCCCCCCCCGCCCCGTCAACAATAAAAAAAGGTGTGTTTCTAAAAAATCTGACTTGCCCCCTCCTACGCCAGAAGCTGGGTACGCCCATGCCTAGGCTATTATACAATTATGTTATACATTTATTGCTAATAGGGTAAGTAAATAGATAAATTTAAGTAAGTACTGCCCAAGTTGTAAGTTTTATATTTGCGAACCCATTGTTGTTTTGAACCCGTGGCACGAAAACGACGGGGTGCTATAAGTTTGACGTGTGTGTGTGTGTGGAATTGTTGCTCCCTAACGTATGAACCTTTGATGATTTTGTTTTTTTTTTATGAAAATCGTGCATCGGGTTTTTTTTTAATTTTATTCATTTATACTTGTTATACAACTTGCTGGCATCCGATTGAGTCGAGGTTTACTTTCTGTGAGTTTGGTGACAAAGCATTATGGCGCCATCGAACTGATCTGGGTGATTATTAGATTATAAAACTAATAGCATACCGAGTGTAAAAGTTCGTTGAAAAAAATCCTTTTAAACCAACTTCCGAAAAGGAGGAGGTTCTCGAATTGACTGTGTTTTTTGTATACATGTGCAAAAAACATACTTAGGTACATGTGTGCGTATTGTATGTCATCTGCTAGAGGTACATGACTGGAGCCCGGTGTATGGCGACAGGGTCGCCCCCTGTCACATTTGGGACTGAATATCGTTCGGCGAAGTGTAGGTTTTGTATTACACCTCTGCCAGCCCTTTCGGGGGAAAGGCGTGACGATATGTTGTATGGATGTTAGGCGATTACTCCTCCAATTGCGAACCGATTTTCATTTATTTTGGTATTTCAGACTTTACAGGTGGCTCAGATCAATCTAGAGGAAAAGATGGAACACTGCGTTATATCTCTCAGAAGTCACTTCTTTTTCAATGTGTGTGCGTGGTAATGTTGTTATGAAAAACATTTACAATTGTACGAAAACTAATATTAATTCCCAAACTCTACGTTAGCCATTTCCGTTCCAATATAACCTTAAGAGATTTAATATTTTAAAACTGCAAGTGCACATATTTGTAAGAGTTTAATGTTATGGCTTTTTCAAAATTGACTTGTAAAGAAACTGCAGTTTTTAAAAAGAACCTCAAAATGTAGTCCTGGCCACACTTTTATAATGCATGATGTAAATTTAAGTACACGAAATTATACCATAAACCAATGCAGATAAGGTCGAGGTAAGAATCAAGACCAAGCGAGTAGCGTAGTTGTTTTGCGTCAATATGTGCGTGTTGTGTACATATACGACAGTAGCGTAGTTTTTGGATGGTTTTTGGCTTCACTTATATCATACGCCGTGCGCCATCTAATTCTCTAGGTTGATCTGAGACAGGAGGTCCCATATAAGTTTATTGAAATCGGTCTAGCAGTTTAAAAAATTTCAACAAAAGTCTAAAAATTGTTTACATGGATGACGAAAAGTCAGATTTTTAAATTTTGCTTTTGATATTATTAAATAAAAACTTTTATCATATTTAACCTACTATATACTCGTATATACTATCATATTAGTGAGTTTACAACTATGTGAAAATAACAACATTCAAAACTACGTACCCGTACTACGTACGTACCTTCCAAGTAATCTGTTTAGTTAGTTGTCTTTGCTTTTTAACTTGTCGATTTTTTGATGCATTTTCTAAAATAAATCATTTCTATGACCAAAGTAAGCAGGTATAGAAATCATTTCTATGACCAAAGTAAGCACCTGCTTACTTTACTACAGAGTGCTTAGTGTGAGTTGCTCAAAGTAAATCGAATAACTTTACTACAGCGTAAACGAGTTTACGTCACAAGGATCGACAATCGAAAACGAGCGAGTGTGAGTGCCAATCGAGCTTGTCACTCGATTCGCGTAAATTCACCGTGAAAAAGTAAATTTTTCATGTCAATGTTGGCAGTAAACAAAAAACTCGCACTCACGATTGCGGTTTCTCATTACTCCCACTAGGTGGCGCTTTTTAATTTTCATACAAATTGGAGTTACTTTTACGCGATCGAAAAGTAAGAAAAACTCGCACTAAGCACTCTGGTTACTACTGGTTATAGAAATCATTTATTTTAGAAAATGCATCAAAAAGTCGACAAGTTAAAAAGCAAAGACAACTAACTAACTAAACAGATTACTTGGAAGGTAAGGTCATCTTTGAATGGGACGCGATGAATAGGTTCATTACTTAGCCCTGAATTCATTCATTACACCCCATTCATTCGTCTCTAAGTCGGGCTAAGGTATCCTTGCTCCTTCATTAAGGCGAGCCTGGCCAGAAAACGTCTAGCAAGAATCAACTTTCCTCTAAGATAAACCATGGTTTTTACTGTGTAAAAAAAATATGTTATTCTTAAGCATGTTTATAAGTGGAATCATAAATCTGATACATGTTATGAATAACTTCACTCGATAGAAAAAAAATCCAAAGTCACCTCTATTTGGTATTTTAAACACGATTTGCGACTTCATTTTTACAAATCATATTGCTTTTTTATTTTTTTTACGAATTACAATGCAATAAAAAAATGGAATCATAAATAAAAATGTTAAAAAGTTAACATGGTAATTTTATATGATTTTTTTATCACGAATTCATGGTAAAAAGGCACGTTTGCGTGGCCGCCAGTCCGCCCGCAGACCCCGTCGACTCCGGACGTGTGCCAAATTTTTGTGATCTCCGCAGTGCCGCACACACCAACACCAACCAAGCATTTAGTTTTGCCATAATGGGTAACAAACATAATAAACGAAAAAAATGCTCAAGTCTGACTTTTAGAAAATCGTACGAGTCAAGGAGCAAACGTCGGTAAGTAGATAAACTTCTACTAGATTAAATTGGTAATCATTGTTTTTATTTACTAGAATCGACATTTCTTGCATTGCTTTTTGTAGTCAGATGATGTATCAACAAATCTATTAGTACCTACTTATATTCGTTTTAGTGTTTTCAAATATCATACTCATCATCATAGATACTTTTTTGTCTCGTTACGTGTATTCACGATGTAAATACCCGGCCTAGTGGTATACCTACTAGTGATATTTATGTAGTTATACCTACCTACAGTTACAGTTTTTTTTTGCAGAAGACTACTACGTAACAAACTCCAATGACTTTGGAATTGACGAAACGTAAGTACCTACCTACCTTTTGTACCACGCAGGGAGGCGGGTGTTCTGCGAAGTTTTGACTGCAACGAGTAAATACCCGCCCTAGTGGCATACCAGTGATATTTATATTTATATAGTTATACCTACTTACACGAATACCTATCTTACAGTTTTGTTTTTTTTTTTTTCAGAAGAGTACTACAACCAAATTTAATAAACTCCGATGACATTGGAATTGACGAAACGTAAGTACCTACCTACCTTTTGTAACATGCAGGGCGGCGGATCTTCGCTAAGTTTTAACTATACAGGATGTTAGGTAAGATACGGGACGACGTTCATACTTTCATTTTTACTGAGCAATCTGAACTGCACAACGAGTAAATACCCGGCCTAGTGGTATATCTAGTAGTGATATTTACGTAGTTATACTTACCTACATGAATACTTATCTTCGTTTTTTTTTTGCAGAAGAGTACTTCAAGAGAATGTAATAAACTCTCATGACATTGCAATTGACGAAACGTAAGTACCTACCTTCTTTTTGTAACATGCAAGGTGGCGGATCTTCGCTAAGTTTTGACTGTACTGTATGTATGTAAATTATATAGGGTGTTAGGTGAGATAGGGGAAGTCGTTCATACTTTCATTTTTGACTGAACAATCTGTACTACACGAGTGTTTGGTAGCGTTTGAGTTATAGCCGTATGATTTGAACACATCTAGGCCTGATTAGTACTGCAACGTGATTTTGGCTGTTTTGAAGAAAACTCGTAAAGTTGTATATTCGTTTTTAACGATTAGCGAAAATCGAGCATTTCGGTAAATCTTGTAAGTACGGCTTTTATAAACCTACGACTGGTATGGATGTGTTCGTCGTTGCCTTTGAAATTCGAAACTGCCGGTTGTAAGAAGCGATAGCGGGGACAGGCGAAGCTATGTATATACGTCACAAAGATGGCCGCCGACCGTTGTAGATTATTGCTTATATCTCGAGTTCTATCTCATCAAATCAGTTGTTTGAGGTGTCATTTGAAAGCTCATTTATTTATAATGTAGTTGTTATATAATTATGTACATACATATCAACAAGCTTGAACGACAGCTTCCGTGCGCGAGTCCGACTCGAACTTGGTCG
This sequence comes from Peribatodes rhomboidaria, assembly GCA_911728515.1. Taxonomy (NCBI): domain Eukaryota; kingdom Metazoa; phylum Arthropoda; class Insecta; order Lepidoptera; family Geometridae; genus Peribatodes; species Peribatodes rhomboidaria. The sequence goes on along the minus strand of OU452179.1, from coordinate 10,663,171 downwards.
GTTTTTTAGAATTTTTATATTTTGAACTTTTGGACATCATACTTATAAATATTTATTTTTATTTTGTTTTAGGCACGTGGATGACATTGACCCTGTTTCACTCAGCGTGGTCATCATCCTGCGTCAGTCATGGTTTGGTGGGGGGGTATCCTATCACGGCGTCACAAAGCTTAGTTTTTGTGAAAAGGGGGTTAAAACTTCTGCCAAAGTGTATCAAGAGACCGTCTTATATGGTGTTGTACAACCCCTTAGCAATACACTTTTTAAAAATCTACCGTGGAGTTTCCAACTAGACTCTGCACATGGTCACAAGGCGCGAACTACCCAAGCCTTGTTCCGGACTTTATAAGGGCTGAAGACTGGCCCTCCTCTAGCCCAGATCAAAACCCCCTGGACTACAAATTATGGTCAGGTTTAGAGGGCATGGCCTGCTCTAAACGACACGCCGACATAGAGTCACTTAAGAAATCTTTGAAGCAAGCAGTGGCTAAATTTCCCATGGAAACAGTCCGTAAATCCATAGATTCTTGGCCAGACCGACTAAAGGCCACTATCAAGGCCAAATGTGGTAATTTTGAATAAAATAATAGTTATATTTTTGTTAAGACTTCAATACATATGTAAATATAACTTTTATTAACATTACATTACTGTATAAAAAAATAAATGCATTTTCATTTGTAACAGAACTTATGGCTAGACATGCATACATATCGTCACGCTTTTCCCCGAGGGGGCTGGCAGAGGTGTAATACAACACCCACATTTCGCCGGACGATATTCAGTCCCAAATGTGACAGGGGGCGAGCCTGTCGTCATACACCGGGCTCCAGTTATGTAGCATATGACACACAATACGCAAATATGTTCACACAATGAACAAATTGGTGCGTGCCGTCGGCTGGGTTCAAACCCAGCAGAGCAAAATTGCCACTCCCAACTAGGCTGCCATCGATTCTACAACTATATCACAGAACAAATAATAATACTACGTACCTATAGCTCAATTGTATTTATAAATGTAAATATTGTGAATGTATATTTTTGTATTGGATGTTTTGTTAATACTAGCAGAATGTCCGCCACTTCGTACCCAGGGTATGTATACCTATACAGGGAGTTAGTGGACCCCTCTCGAAAACGAAAACTGGGAATAGTGGTGGGGATTACTAATACAAAGCGACTAAAAAAACGCGAAAAAAAGGTTTTTTTTTTAAACTTTAATACTGATATTTTAACATCGACACAAGTTATACAAGCTTTAAAGTGCTAGTTTAAACACCAATTACCAAAAAAAAAAAAATTACCTTAACGGCAATCTAAAACAAATGACTAACAGCTGACGCTAGAGGTGAACGCCCGCACACAGCTGCGCGCGGTCGCGACCTCGCAAGGAGCCGCGCCGCCCCCGCCCCCCACCCCCCGCCGCGCGCCCGCCGCTGTCTCGGCGCGCGCGCGGGCCGCGGCGGCGCGGTACGAGACGTCCTCCCGCTATTCGTACAGATCTAACTACCTACGTGGCTATTGCATTCTCTTCGGTAATTGCCTAAATCACGTTCGGTTCAAACTGTCCTACGGCTGGAGATGGGCCATGAGATATGAGCCATCTTCTCATTGTGAGAAGCTTAAGGCACACAAGTCGTAAGTGTCCACAACGCTGGTCCAATGAGTTGTTTGTTGGTAAACCAAATAAAGAATTTTGCTAACAGCGAAGTGACGAATCCGGTTTTCTAAGCATGTGAGCGTTGGAAAATGTGTGCCATGATAATTAAAAAAAACTAAAATTACAATAATAACTCCTAATACAACAAGTGTCTTGCTGGCCTACCATGCGCAACGCGCTAAAGCTAGTTGCCTCTTATTATCGAGACAGACATATTATGTTTACACATAGTCTTCTTATCTCACGTTCTCGCTTGACAAAAAGTGACGAGAAGAATTTTGTCGAACTTGCATAAATACACTCATGGTAGTTCCTTGCCTATTTTGTTTAAAACACCGCTTGTTGCCAATTGTCCCGCGGTACGCTTTGGCGGCTCTCTGTAAGCTCTTTGTCTTTTGCCGACAAATGTTTTGATGTTTTCGCGAAATGGCAAAGAATAATTTTATTATGCAGTATGCACAATTTATCTTTTGACGAGCTTTTATTTTATTTTCGCATGTACCTATGGTGTCTGTCAGTACTTAATTAAATCTTTCACGTTAAATGCCTACTCTTTGGTTTCCGATTGAACTTAAATGTTTTATGTACTTATGTAAGTTGAGTGACTATGCAACAACCTGGTGCCACCGAGATGATCTGATGGAGATGATGGAGTCAGGAGGTGGGTAGAGGAACTCTTCAACGGCGAACAGCACAGACTCGAAATTTTGTAAATCTATTTAATTGTAATAGCCTGTTCTCAACGCCATCATGACACAGCTGCTTCACCCAGGGATGACTTCCGGCAAGGGGACTCTTCAACGGGGAACAGCACGGACTCAAAATTTTGCTAATGCATTTAATGGTAATAGCCTGTTCTAAACTCCATCATGATATGGCTGCTAAACTCAGGGTTTTCGTTGCGTTTTCGGCGAGTTTACGTTCACTTTATTCATGTCGTTGACTAGATATGTATGTAACCATTTAAGTATCTAAAAGATATCTTGCTTTTGTTTCTGTTTAAAATAGTTCTTAAAAAACAGGGACATTTACTCCATTCTGTGTTTTGTAGGTAAAGATAATATTCTTTCTGCGCACTTAGTAGTCTTTGTCGGCAAGACCGGTCATCAACCGAACAGCTGTTTGTGAGCTTATTAGGGTTGCTGCAGGTCAAATTTACGTAAAAGTTTAAGTTGTGATAACTTAAAATCTATCGTGTTCAGGACAAGGAGACCTTGCAGGTTTAATTCTAAATCAGTCTCGGCATGTGCCGTTTCAGTATTACTACACCCAAAACCAGTACGTTGTATAAGGAGACTGAGATTCGAACAATTTGAGTTTGAAATTTGTGGGATCCGATCGGAAACGTTTCCGAATGATTGTGAATAGCACCGCAGAAGGCGAATGAAAACACAGACTAGGTAAGTGATTTTGTAAGATCGGGAGTGCGAGTTTGAGCCCTATCTCACACATCTGCGATTAGGTAAAGCATTTTAAACCGATTGATTGAATTCAACCTACCTATTACCTACCTACCTAGTAGATAATAACTTCTACCGATTTGAATCACGCGTCGCACACCGCGCGCCGCGCGGTGCGTCGTCGCACTTTCGGTAGGTACTGGCGCCGACCATTGACCCCCCCGATATAAACGCGTTACATTGCTGGTTTGCAAATTTCTAAAAGTTTAAAATAACAGTTATATGGCTAATAGTTAGTGGTTTCGGGTTGTGTATAGATAGTATAATAACGGCGTTTCGGCTTCGAGAACGGTCTCCTTACACCCTGTATATCCGGTATAAGTTTACTCGATTCTTTCATAATTATTGTTCAAAATTATATCTCAATCGTGTAGTTTTTTAACTTTGTAACATTTAACAAACCATACAATATTATTAGTATATTATTAGCACCTAATGGTAAAGTAAGGTAATTAAAATTGTTATTACCATTGTTATACAATATACCCAAAAATAATGAAATTTACTATGTTGTATTATTTAATGAATACCGGTAGTTACACAATCATTCCAACACCCTGTATAAATATTTGTCCTAATAAGGATAACAAGTTGCCTATGTGTCAATCCAGGGCATAAGCTAACTCCGTTCCAAATATGATCCTCATCCGTCTAGCCGTTTAGGTGTGAATAAGTGAAATACGAGTAAGTACCTACCTAACTTCCACACACAATCGCAATCTTTTGTATTTATAAGTGTGAAGTGTGATAAAATGGAAATATGACACTACCGGTAAAATGAAACTAATGCCACGACTGCTCACACATCAAAAATACAACAACTCGTGGACATGAGATTGGTTGTACCTATATTGGCTTGAACGGCATTTTTTAGATTTTTTTTTGTTTGGTTTTTATTTGTCATCAAATAAAAAATGTTCATAAAATGGATGAGTACAATGACGGACGGATTATTTTATCGATTTCCTAAAAATGGGTGTTTAGGTACTCGATACCATAACGTGACTGACGGGTGAAAGACGTGCGCGCGGCGCATCGCACACAACTTTTGTGTCGCGTGAATGAATACGTCGCGCTCCCAAAAAGTGCGGCCTGAGGTAGAGTAAAATACCTAAAGTTCTGGGAAAGCCTCGCCTTAAGGAGCTTCGATATGCAGAAACTTTGGAAACCCACATTGGGTTTGTCAATCAGGAAGTAGTTGGTGAGGCTTTTAGTTATTATATAAAAGACAACAAGTACCATGGAAAACAAACAAGAGTAATTTTAGACACTTTAGTAGTATTCTAATGCTCTGTCAAGCGTTTACACAGCACATTTTGTTTTTAGGTCCGCTTCTTTACAATAATAAAATTAAAAAATAAAAAAAATTAAATTCTTGTGTTTAATTTGTATGTTTAATTTTAAATTTACAGTAAGTTTATTTAAATTAAAATTTAAATTTTTTGGGGGCTGAGCTACCCACGTCCGTAGGAGTGTACTCTATTCTGATTCCCTACACGTGGTCCCCGGGTAGTGCTAACCGGGTAGCAAACTCTGGTGGGAGGCTTCGGCCTTGGCTAGTTACCACCCACCGGACCAAGCCATGCCGTGAAATGACCTAGTCGTGTTTCGGGATGTAGTCCGGCGTAACCGTTCCGAAGACGGGTCTGAGCAGTAGCGCACTTGTAGCGCCTCACTCAACTGCCGTCTTTGTACTTCTTCACTCTAGAAAACTTCAAGGCTAGAGTGAATAAGTACCTTATAGGTCGTCGTGCTCCATCTTAGACCACAACGTCGCTTAACATCAGGCGAGTTGGTGGTCAAACGCCGACCTATTCTACATAAAAAAAAAAAATTATAGTTTAAAATTAATTAGAATTTTAGTGAATTATAATATGTGAGTATGCAATGATTATATTAAGTTAGTTTTTTGCCGTATTTATCGCCTGACAAACAGGACTACCTAGTTCAGCAAAATTATTTTATTGTTTCTAAAAAAAAATGTTTGCATCTGATAGTTTTTATCTTTACCATGTACTTTTTGAAATAAAAAATTATTATTATTATTTAAATGGTTCATTATTGTTATTGATCGCAGCCAATCCCCTCAGCCTAGATAGCTCTTACGTCCTTATATTCCCAGTTGTCACGTTCCTATTGCGATGTACGTGGGATGCAAACGTACCTATCGCCTAGCCTGGTGGCTCAGTTGATAGTGAACCCTGCCTTCTAAGCTTTTGGGCGTGGGTTCGATTACTATCTAGGGCAAACATTCATGTGATGAACGTTTGTGTTTGTGGTGTGTCTGGGTGCTAAAATACATTTAAGTATATATAAGTAAAAATAATAAATTCAGGACACTTCCACACACGGGCGCCTGACACCAAACTAAGCAAAGCTTGTACTATGTATTACAACTACAACATGGGGTTTTTCAAAAAGGCTGTCAATAGAGTTCTTAAAGGTCGGCAACGTATCTGTGATGCCCTGGTATTATAGGTATCCGTAGGCAACGGTGATCGCTTACCATCAGGCGGCCGGTTTGCCACCTATGGTCTAAAAAAGTATGTATATCAGTCTCCAGCCATAGTACTTTCCAGCTTTGCTTAGTTTGGGGTCACACTACCGTGTGTGCAAAAATGTCTGCATGTATTTATTTACTTTACATTATGTAGAGTAGTGTAGAGCGCGAATATTGGACCAAACAGGTTGTGTTCGCTAATGGGCCTTAATCCAGTACAGTGGTCCTTGTTCGTCCCACGCAGTCGCACCGAGTCACGTGTGCCGTATTATCTGATAAATGTTCGCCAAAACACGAAACGAGGAGGGTCGAAAAGTCGAAAGATCTCCTTGAGTCAAAAAATAATTGGCAGTTAACTGCTTTATACGAAACAAGTGATTTTGAATTGCAGCTTTGAAAGAAATTCAATCGCTGTGGATCGCTATAGAATTATTCAAAATAAAATGGAAGTATAATAATAATAATAAAGCTTTATTTTCTAACACATTCTAAATAGTTATTACAAGTAAATATATTTATATGTATAATTTTATAATCTTTTCAGTTTTCAGTTACTATTTTCAGAGTATATTGTGTTAGAGTCGCATTCCGCGACAAAAGCCTCCTCCATTTGCTTCCATTTCGCTCTTTCTTTTGCTGCTCTGCTCCACGTCCTGCTGCCAGTTTGGTGATATCGTCACTCCAGCGTTTGTGTGGTCTCCCTGGTCTACGTTTAGCGTCAAGTGGGTGCCAGTTCGTTATCGTCTTGGACCATCTCTCGTCGCCCGCTCTTTGAACGTGACCAGCCCACTTCCATTTTAGTTTAGGTTGTTCAAAACCAAAACTATTTAAGAACATGTTATACGAGTATGCCACGAATTGATTGAACTGAGCTCCTTTGTTATTCGTTTCATTCTCAATTTTTTTTGTCGCTCAATTTTAGCGACACACAGATCAAAGATACATCAAACTTAAGAATACTTAACTTAAGAATACCGAGCTTAATGACGCATTCAGAAGTTATAAAAATTATATTAAGAAGTAGAAGCAGGAAAACACTATTTAGCTTAGTATCATTTTGCTACAATGCCATTTTGCTATCATCCGTGATACCAACTCGGAAAACAAGAACAACTCTGCATAGTAACCAGAAACTGTGACCTCTGAATTTCTACATTTGGAATCACGAAATTAGCCCAGCTCCGGGTCGCTTAACTCTATTCAGAATACCTAATGGCCTAGACAAAAATATCCGCTAGGCTTTTACTTTTTTTTTTTAGGCTATACTGTTGACGATACCTGAGCATCCGGTTCTTCAATATTTTTTAAGCAATAGTTGCAGTTACTATGGTCTCTATGCGAGACAAAGCATTAATTTTATGCATTCTTTATGTATTCTATTTCATATTTTCTCTACCACATTAAACTATAAAATCTATAAAATATTCTGTTTTATCGACAGACTTTTGACCATTAGACACGTCTACTAATTAATATACGATAAAAAGTTTATAAAATACCAGTATAGAAATATAATGAATAGTATTTTTATTTGGCCATTGATGTTCTATCAAATTCTCATAGTTAATTTCTTTAAGTACCTACTTAGCTAAATGTTAGATTTTTATCTGCCTACATAAGTTACCGCGGTGTGCCGCGTGACGATATGTTTTGTATAACTATCAAAACTAATAGTAAGATGATTAGCATTGATGCGGCCTATGATGAAGCACGCTTGTGTAAAAGAAATGAGTCACATTGACTAAGTACTTATAAAGCAAGCCAGTTCAAAAATCAAGAAATCAGACACACATAGTTGTAGTCATATAAGTACTTACGTAAGTACTACGGGATGGGTCCCCGCGAATCATTCAGAGATTTATTTAAAGAAATAAATATGTTAACTTTACCTTCTTTGTATATCTTTGAAAATATTATGTACGTTCGCAAAAATATACTTATATTTAAATCAAACTGTGACTATCATACATAACACTAAAAAATTAAATAAGGATAGGATAGCTGTACCGAGATTTAGACTGACGTCAAATAAGTCATTTTTAGGCAACTGTGTTCGTTTTTACAATAAAATTCCGAAAAATATAACAGGGCTCACCGAGGGAAAATTCAAATCACATGTAAAAACTACATTAATGAAAAGAGGATATTATAAGGTTAAGAATTATTTAGAAGATAATGATGTCTGGAGCCTTCCACTTCCGTCAAGTAGCCACTAGTATTTATAGATATTACTTAGTTGTAAGCCAAAATTTGTGAGACTGTAATTTATTTATTATTTGAAAAAATAATCCCCCTCAGTTTCTTGCTTGTTCTTCTGAGTAGAGGCTCTTTATCCGAACAAGGCGGTCGAGTCTATTTATAAAACTTTGACGTTCATAAGTGTATCTTTGGTACCTAAATTGAATAAATACATTTTGACTTTGACTTATAAAGAAATAAAGTTCATATAGGCCGAGCTGCTAGGCCTGATGTCAGAGTTTCTAGTACCTACTTATCAGGGTATATATGACCTAAACAGATTATTCCATACTCTAGCGATCCGCTCAATAAAAGCAAATACGCTATTGTTATTTGCTGTTTCCTCGGTTGGAAATAGTAAATGGTTTTAATTAGATCAAGCCAAGCCTTCCCAGAATAGCGCCAGTAATGATTGTGGTGCGAAACGGAGCTTCGGCGGCAATAAACAAATGATTGCCGACAATTATCGTACGCACGATGCGCAGGCGCTGCTGGGCTGGGCTGGTACAGTGTAACCACAGTAATGTCTAAGCAAATTTAATTAAACATACTTACATTTATGTTACAGTTATCATACAACCATAAATATTTCATCCATACAATCGTTCCATAAATATTTCATTATTTATATTCATTAAAAATTAAATCAATGAAAAGTAAGTAAATAAATAATTTATTCAGTCAACTGGGACAAATGCGTCAGTGGGGCAATTGCGTCTTTCGATAATTACTGACAAACCCTTCAAATTTAGGCACCACCTATGTAGATCTTTTTTCTATCTTTAGTTGCAATAATCTGTAAAAGATGGTTAGTATGGCCTAATTTGTGAAGAGTTTGTCAGTGATACTCGAAAGACGCAATTGCTCCACAGACGCTTTTGCCCCAGTTGACCCTAATTCCTTTCTGTTTTAGGAATTCTCGAGCTCTGTTTTAAAATTGATTGCAAAACAGAGTGATGGCTGCTGGCAAGCTTTTTTTAGTTTTGTCTTGTGATATGTGCTATTGTACATAATGTTAGATTTGGTATTGTTTTGTTTTGTAATTTCTATGTTTTCAAAATTTTCTTGTTTCACTTTGTATATAGCTTTAAATATCAGATTGAATAAAGTTTTGTTATTAAGATCATTACGTTAGTTTCATTAAATAAATTTCAAATATTTTCAACTTTAAGATTCAGGTCAGACTAATAAAACTCTATGTAAATTAACTAAATAAATAGTAAACTATCAAAAAATCAATGCAAAATTATCCTTGCTGTCCTTAATCCGACGTTAAAGCGAAATTACACTAAAGATTTGCTAAAGAAACAGTATTCAAGATGAACTTCCGCAAAGTAACGCCAGATTCAATCAACTATAAAACGTTTCGTTAAATTTTATGCAGCAAATTAACTTATTACCATCGCGAGCAAACTGTAGTTTAGTGGCTGGTATAAGTCTGTGGCGTAACTCGGTAGCAGTTGAGGCCAGCTATGATTAATTTAAGTGTCTCACTTAAAAATAGAACTGCTGACCGCTTATGTTTAATTTAGTATGACATATAATTTTATTACGTTTTTATTGTGAAATAAGATATTTTGAGGTCATGAGACTAGAAGCAGGATGGATGTAAAAATGTTGGTTGAAGCTCTAGATTAAGGTGCTCCTAGACGGGCCATATTTTTACAATCCTGGCCCGGCAATACTGGCAATATTGCTGACTGTAGCCCGGCCATCATCAGCCATGCTAGAAATGTCTGTCTATACAGCCGGGCCAACTCGAAACATTGTCGCAATATTGGCGAACCATATTGCGGGCCAGTGTTTCAGTGAAAATATTGGCAACTAGCTAAACCCCGCGGTTTCACCAACGGTTAAAAAGTATCCTATGTGCCATTCTACATAGATTATAATCTATCTCCGTGCCAAATTTTATCCAGATCTGTTCAGCCGTTCTGGCGTGAAAGAGTAACAAACATCCATCCATCCATCGATTCTTACAAACTTTCGCGTTTATAATATTATACTAGCTGCGCCCCGCGGTTTCACCCGCGGTCCCACAGGAACCGTAATTTTTTTTAATAAATGTTACTTCTTGTACCTCCCAGAATATGTGTACAAAGTTTCATGATGATTCGTCAAGTAGTTTTTGCGTGAAAGCGTAACAAACATCCACGCTTTCACATTTATAAAATTAGTAAGGATAGTAGGATTACAAGAGCACCCTAATACGAAGAGAGTCTGTTTCTGCCAAGTAGAGACTTACCTCTTAAACCGATTTTCATGTAAATGTGTTAGGAAATGATTCCTAAAAATCGTGACTGTATTCCAACCTTACCCAAAACTCTTCTGATAAATATGAAATCAAAAGTCCGCGTTCATTTCTTTTTTAATAAAATGGTTTCACTGTCTTTTGCTTGTCTTTTAAACTTCACCGGCAAGAAATTCGCATAGTAATTATTATTTATTCTGTGTTAAAACTACGTTGTAATCTGTCTCGTGCAAGGACGTCGACCTCAACCTTGGGTACGCCAATTAATTGAGCAACAACCTTATAAAAATGCTTCTCTGAAGCCAGTTTAGCATTAAATGTCGCTAGATTTTATCAAGGTCGGGTGCGATTTTTTACAATACTACTTACTATTACCAAATTTATTTTTCTCGGAATTCATTAGCTTTATCTCCTCTCTAGTCTAGTCTGTTAGTCTGGTAATTGGTTGAGTCTAGTCACTTAGTCTGAGTTTAAAAATAAGTATGAATACATTTGTAGAGGAATTTTAATAACATTAACGTCGTCCAAAACTCGAGTGTTGCTTTGAAATCCTCCACTATACCACTCCAAAAATTTTATAAGTATTTAAGTTTTGATACATACAAGTAGGTATTACGTAAGTAAATGTAATAGACACATGCCCTATGTATCTGAGCAATAGATAAGAATAAAAAGTCTGTTGAAGTCATTGACATTAATTTTTAGTCAATTGAAGTTAGTACCTAGAATCTAGATGTACTTGTCTACTTTGGCTTGATATTTTGTTTTTTACTGCGTATCACCGCTAAAACTAGAAATAGATTTCGCAGAACGCCCTTCCAGCAAATTTTACCTAGAATTATAGCACACTGACGACCAAAAAAAAAGTCAGCAGTTCAAATTAATTGTGTCTTAAAACGTCTTTATTTCAAAGGTAAACAATGCTACGATGCTCGTAAAGTTTTGAATAAGGCAGACAGAGAGCACGAGCGGAGCTGCGCAGGCGCAGGCGTAGGGTCAACATCCTTGGTCCTTACTTCACGCGGCCGAACTTCAATCCATATTTGGGTCGTAAAATTGTAGCTTACTCACTGTTTATGGCTTTCTGTACCAACTCACTGAGAAGGATCTTTAGTCATACAGCTGTTATTGGGTACTTGCAGAGAAATGAACTTTCCGTTACATCACTTCCTATTTATTTAGTCTAAAAATAAATAATTAGCTGCGCCCCGCGATATCACCAGCGTTTAAAAAGTAGTGTGCTTTTCCAGAACAGTCCTATCCAGATTCCTGCCTCGGATTGTCTCGGTGGCTCAGTCGTTAGTCAACCTGCCTGCTGAGCTGGAGGGCGTGGGTTCGATTCCCACCTAAGGCAAACATTCATGTGATGAACATTTATGTTTGTTCTATGTCTGGGTTTTAATTAATTTATTTAAGTTTGTTTTTAAATAAATATTTATGCATGTCTATCAGTCTCTGACCGCCGTACTATGGCGGTCAGAGACTGATAGATAAGCTTTGCTTAGTTTGGGGTCAGACGACCGTGTGTGCAAGTGTTCTGAATTTTAATATTATTACTAAGTGCTGTTCCAGACTATAATCTATCTCTGTGCCGAATTTCATTCAGATGCGTTCAGCCGTTCTGGCGTGATTGACTAACAAACATCCATCTATCCATCCAAACCTTCGCATTAAAAAAAATAGTGTGATGTGGCGATGCTAATTATGTTGGTTTTCGTTTCAATAATTTAATCAATCAATTAAGTAAGAATTAATTCATGAAGTATCACTGGCAATGTTACCAATCAGCCTGTTGGGAAAAACCCTTCATTACTATAACTTAGTTAAACCGATGTAATATTACATTTTCATAGAACAGTGAACGATACAGATTTACAAATACCTAGGTACGAAGGTACTCAGTACAAATAAAAATCACATGAACTTGAATCATAAATATAGTAGAGTCGAGTAAGCAAGGAAAATTAATATGCTGTAAATTCGTTGAATAAAACGCACCATGTTATGTAATAGGTACCTATACAAGTGAGCAGCACAATAACACACTGTACTATTGACGTGAAACTTCTAATGCGACTTCCAACAAGGTTGCGTTAAACGTTTAACGCTACTGGGGAGGGGAAATAGAAAGAGATAGAGCGAGAGTGAATGCGTTGCACTCGAACTCAAAGATACACAGAAGTTTCACTTCTTCCGCGCGGAGACTCCACGCACAATTTTTTTTTACAGAGGAGACTATGTAGATATTACAGTTTCCATAATTACCTACAAGGTGAAATTAATTTCTACTAGTTATTTTAAATAATACAGATTGTGTGTGAATATGTTTAGACTTCGTTCGTTACTTTAGTCAAATCAACATGAGGACTTATCTTAAAAGCATTCCAATAGATCTCAAAATTGAACTTTATCTTACTCGCGCAACTTTAACTTGAACTTTATCTTACAAGCAGTAGATTTAAATTCAAATATGTATAATTTTTCAGATTATAAATCCATACTAATAATAAAATTGATGAAAATGATTTATCATTGAAATAGAGTAAGTAGAGAAAAAAAAAGTTTCCTAAAGAGAGCGCGACATTAATTTTCAGAGGCTGTGTTGTGTAGCAGTTGGTAATGTAAGTACGAGATAGGCTGAAGAATTAAGTAAATAGCTAAGCGATGAGAGGTGAGCATAGCATTAGGCCATCATGCTTACTTTACCCCTATATTGGGCATTGTAATGTTCTTGCGTTGGTTAAGAAACGTATAGAAGAACTACGTTAATCCTACGTGAGTAATTCCTGTATCATAAAATCACGTGAACGTATGCTCAGGTTGAATCACACTCAGAAATATTTAAGCTGAGAGAAAATGCTAAAAGATTATTTGAAACGTTATAGATATAATGAGAAGCGTTAATTGTTTTCAAACAGCAAAACCCTAAATCACTCGTCCCGAAAAACCACTTTGTTATTCTGACGGCATCAACGATATGAATGGCAAATTCCTCTGCCCACTTACTGGCCTGAATGATTTCGACATTCTTGGCGCGACTCCGATAATCCGAGAAAAAATAAACGAGCACCAGCGTAAATGTGGCCACTGTGGAGAGTGCTCAGGCGCACTCCGCGGTCGATAAATAAAGCACTGCGATGTGGTACGGCGATGGCGTATGGCGTATTTTTACGCAACTCTTTTGTTTATAGCTAGTAGTGGTCGTCGCGGCGACGCCGGCGCGCAGACGGCTGGTTATTCAACCGGACACATTCCGCGACAGACCCACTTTTTGCTCCCTCGCCGTAGCTGGCGCGGCCGGTGAAAAACGACCAATTAGAGCAGTTACGCCGAGTATTAACAGGACGTATTGTCCTCAGGAATGCTCACAGAAGCTAGGCGCAGACGCTGGCGAGCTCATCAAGAGATCTTCAAAGACCACGCTTAAAGAAATCATTTCAAAGATATTCAAGCACCGAGCTCCGGAAATAAGTGACTCATTTTGTCCCATTGCATATTTAATAACAAGTTAATACGAGTATAACAAAACATAACATTATTTTTGTAAACCAAAAAATCTACTGCGACACGTAGCTTGTGACACTTAAGAATATTTAGATACAAAGACGAATCTTAACCACACTTCGAAATCCAATATCGCTCGATATCGGTAGAAACTGACAAACATACCTGAAAAAGAACCTTTGTAATAAGCAGTAGTGTAATTATAAAATCGCACAATTTTAGCTTGACAAATCTGCCTACTTGTCTTAGATCGACATTCCTCGGCAGTCTCGCCTCTTGGCAGTCTTCAGAAAACAAAGATTATGCTATAAATTATTCACAATTCATGTTCATGTAACAGTGGAGGACGTATCCATTGATGTGGAGGAATGGACTTCGTCCATTTACAAGCTCAACACCCGAACGCCTCGCAAAGGTAAATGAAATCAAACTTAAATGTTATGACATAAAGTCCTTTTCGATCGTCGGTTGTTAGAGTGAGCTACGCGCAGGACAATCGTGGTCAGCTCGCCAGCAGCTCGGTGAGTCAATTTAAACAGGACTGTATGCACCACATGTATGTAACACAGTATACGTTCTTTTTTCTTTTATACCATTATAAGGCGGTAGGGCGCTGCGCTTGTAAGTGGATAGAGTCCGTAATAGTAGCGGCGCCAGCGAGGCGACCCGACACTATTGTTTACTCTAGTGTCAGCGACGCTACTGTTATCTAAAGTGAAAAACCTTTTAGCACTTAGTCACTACATGATGTAGTAAACAAAAGGTGGGAAACGAGTATACCTACTTTTTATAATTAACATGAGTGAAGAAAATTTTATGTAAGAACTTACTTTATGTATTATGTAAGAACTTAAAAGTGCCTACTTTTGACACTTTTGTAGAGAATAACTTCCAAATAGACTTGTAGAGCAGTGCCGGATTAACCACCTAACAAGAGTAGCAATTACTACGGGCCCCGCATGAAAGGGGGCCCCGCATATTGAAACCCACTCATCCTTGCCTCAGCGTAGTCTTTTGAGTGAAACTTATTAAGATGTTTTATCAGTGCCGGATCAGCCACATAGCAGGATGCAGCAAATGCTACGGGCCCGCGTAAAAAAATACTAAAAAGGCCCTACACTAAACTACTAATATAATTATTTTCAAAGTAGACACCCGGCGCCAAATTTGCCAAAATAGAGAGGAAAAGGCGCAAATACTTGGCAATACCAAAATTGAAATAATGGGAAATGGAATGTTTTGGTGGGAACCTAATGACTCAGGGGCCCTTTCACATTTGCTACGGGCCCCGCGCTCACTTAATCCGGCACTGTTGTAGAGCCATGTACGTAATCCCTAAATAAATATATAATATAAAATAAATCCCAAAATAGTTAGAATCCTTTACGACTTTATTTACGCAGCTACATACAGTACGTACTTACAAATTTAAGCGGTACATGTGATACCAACTTATGTAGGTATACAAAAGGCATGTTGTATAGTGCCTGTTAGCTTGTGGTTTCCAAAAATATCGTACCGGCAGAACATCACAATACCGTAACAATTAAGCATGGTACGATGCGATAATGCGCGGTGGTAAACAGAAAGGCCCATAAATAACCAACATTCTAATTTCGTGTTCCTTTTATTAGACGCATCGGCTCACTTAAATACGAGATCTAGTGTCGGACAATGCCGCATAAAAAGTAAAAAGATAAGTTTTTATGAGTGCTCCGATCTGTGACGCCTATAAATTGACTCCCGCAGCGTACTATCAACATTTGTGTTGCCAGTGAACAGAAACTTTTGATTCATGAAATTAAGAATAAACTCAAGATTTATTTTGATGACATCACATCTTTAAATTTTAATAAAAAATCTCTTTGATAAGATAACGCAGTATAAATATCAGATATACAATAAATAGTTTACAGTTCGACCAAAAAAAAATCAAAGATATTTTGTGAGTTCTTAAGGTAGGTAAGTACATCACACAATCAATAGGTATTTATAACAACTTTTAATTTCTGAATGCATTGCTTTTACTTACAGCATTGATATACTTACAAAACACATGCTTCGCATCGACAACTTTTACGCAAAGAAATAATTTTAGGCAATAAGTAAAACAATGTGACGCGTATTTACAAATTATATGTATAGTTTATAAGATGATATTCGACATACAAAATATATCCGATCTCAGCTTTCACAGTCGGCTATATTTTAAAGCTCGTAATTTAGTATTTCTTACTACAAAATATACCTGATCACGGAAGTGTGTTGATGTAAGTGTAGGTTAAAGACTCTTTAAGTTAGGATATGATTTGTGCATAATTTAGTTAAGTAGATCTATTTTTTTTTCTTTGTGATAATTGTACATTTGGCTAGGATGGATATTGTGTGGAATAGAATTCCCTCTGTCCCGCCATCAATTTCAAATATACATTTTTAGCTATTTTACTCCTTCCAGGGGGGCTATTCCTGCGCGTGAGATGAGATGAGATTTTATCTAGGTCACTCTCACACCTATGCCGTTTCAAGCGAGAGTAACAAGGACGGAAAAAGATGAGATGACAATCTCAAATCTCCGAATAGGGTCCCTGTCCTGTTCTAACAATAAATTATCTGATTCGATAAAATAACAAAATAATTTATGTTCGTTTATACCAAGTGGTCCTGATACCTGTTATCTGAATTTTCTTAACCGCCTGCAGATTATGACTTAAAAAAATATTAAGTAACAAAATGTTACCTAAACGCATTATATTAATAAGCTAAATTCAGCTAAATGTCACGACACTCACATAGACGGCGGTAATTAAAAATACAACGTGTTGTTTAGCATTCCCGTGGAATTTGTAGAGGTAGGTATACTTCACTAGCAGATCACGAATAAATTATGGAGCAACCATAAAATCGAAAAAAAAGCTGTTCCATACATTTTGGTCTGTGACATCATTGGGGTCCCTACAAGGTATACTTTATAAATACGCCAATACGACAAACTACAAGTTTCTTGAAATGTTAACAAAAAATTTTCTCAGTTCAAATAGTAACAAGATATGTAACAAAAATCACATCTGGCAACACTAAACAGCATTACAAACATTTTTTTCCTCATTCCCCGACAGAGTGGTGTCAGATTACTGTCTCGGAATGTTCAGTAGGTAGCAGGACGCGACATGATTGAAGGACGTGCCTGTTCGACCCCGCCACGGAATACTTAAGTAGGCAGGAGTGTCCCGTATGACATACGATAGTATTCATGTCAATACATGGTTCTAATAACAATTTAAATTCATAGTGACTGGGTTTTTGTTTACTAACAGCCTTGCCTAGCCTTGCGTACAAGTGGTATAGGCAATAGGCATACTCATCACACTAATATTATAAAAGCGAGAGTTTGGACCGATGGTTGGATTGATTAACGGACAATTATAGGTGAAGTAGAGGCCATTTTTATTTTGCAAAAGCGAGCGGTCCGCGCTATCTACGGAATGGGTCCCCGTGAATCATTGAGAGATTTATTTAAAGAAATAAATATATTAACTTTACCTTCTTTGTATATCTTTGAAAATATTATGCACGTTCGCAAAAATCTACATAAATTTAAATTGAACAGTGACTATCACAACTATAACACTAGAAATAAGGATAGGATAGCTGTACAGAGGTTTAGACTGACTAAGTCAAGAAAGTCATTTTTAGGCAACTGCGTTCGTTTTTACAATAAAATCCCAAAAAATATAACAGGGCTCACCGAGGAAAAATTCAAATCACATGTAAAAACTACATTAATGAAAAGAGGATATTATAAGGTTAAGAATTATTTAGAAGATAAAGATGTCTGGAGCCTTCCACTTCCGTCAAGTAGCCACTAGTATTTATAGATATTACCTAGTTGTAAGCCAAAATTTGTGAGACTGTAATTTATTTATTATTTGAAAAAATAATGCCCCTCAGTTTCTTGCCTGTTCTTCTGAGTAGAGGCTTTTTGTCCGAACAAGGCGGTCGAGTCTATATAAATAACTTTGACGTTCATACGTGTATCTTTGATACCTAAATTGAATAAAAACATTTTGACTTTGACTTTGACTTTGACACATGTTTGTTATTCAATTACGCCAGAGCGGCTGTACAGAGCTAGATGAAATTTGGCACAGAGGTAGATTTTACATAGTCTCGAATAGTACCGCGGGGCGCGGCTAGCAGATTATACTTGGCAGAAGTCCTTTTTTTATAGTTAAACTAGCTGTCACCCCGCGACTTCGTTCGCGTTTATGATTTATATAGATGTGAGCTATCCTATCTGTTAAGTTACATCGAACTGCTCACGGTGTGCAAATTTGATTGAAATCGGTTAAGTTCCGAAGACGGGTCTGAGCAGTAGCGCACTTGTAGCGCCTCACTCAACTGCCGTCTTTCTACTTCTTCACTCTACAAAACTTCAAGGCTAGAGTGAATAAGTACCTTATAGGTCGTCGTGCTCCATCTTAGACCACAACCTCGCTTAACATCAGGCGAGTTTGTGGTCAAACGCCGACCTATTCTACATAAAAAAAAAAGTAGTTTAGGAGTCTATAGCGGACAAATAACGTGACACGTAATTTATTTATTTATTTATTCTCATTACACCTATTCTTACAAGATTAACCTAATAAAAATAGAGTAGTCAACATCACATTAGGTACTACCAAAACATTAAAAATTAGTTTACAAAGTTAAAATTTACATTAAATTTAGTATAAGTATTCCATTTGTCCAAATAAATAATGTCAATAATGTCAATTTTTAATAATGAAATTACGTCAATAAATAATAATTAAATTAGATATTATAATAATTAAAGTCAATGATTATTCCCATCGTAACATAACAAGAATAATACCGCCTTATTAAATTCTGCAATAGAATAGACAAACAGGTCTATTTCCTATTTATATGTTAAGAAGATAAGAAGAAGATGTCAAGTCAAACTCTACCTTTCAAAAGAAAAATTCTTTCAAAAATTCTTTCAAAAGAAGAATTTTCTTTCTTTTTTTAAATGAGTTTTCTGATCAAAATCAGAAAACTCTTTTATGTCGTCCGTAAGTATGTAGATAGACAAAAGTCTGTAGTATCCAATACTTAGTCTATACTAGTGGAGCTGTAGACCTCGCGGCCGACGTCTGTCCTCCTGTACAAGTTGCATTCCTCAACCGATAAATGACCGATTTAAAAACTGCCTCCACAAAAAATATCTATATAATTATCAAACCTACTCGCAAACTCTCACACCTATGACGTTTCAAACGAGAGCAACAAGGACGAAAAAAAGTGAGATGAAAATCTCAAATCTCCGAATAGGGCCACAGGACAGAGATCCGGACAGAACTCGGACATAGGAAAGCATTTTTGTCGAAGCTGAAGCAGAGCCCCTTCGCTCGCTTACTCGCTCGCTTAATTTGACTGCCTCGGCGGCTCAGTTCCGTTCAGGAACCGGGTTCGATTCCCACCTAGGGCAAACATTTATGTGATGAACATTTGTTTTTGTTCTACGTCTGGGTGTTAATATGTATTTAAGTAAATATTTAAAATATCGAAGTAGGTATACCTAGGTAGGTATAAGTAGGTACCTGGCAGCCATAGTACAAGCTATGCTTAGTTTGGAGTCAGGCGACCGTGTGTGGTAGTGTCCCGAATTATATGTTTTTTTTTTTTCGTTCTAATTTCCTTTTATCGCTCAACCCTCGCAATTGACACCCAAATACAAAACTATCTGCTGTATAATTTACACAAATCGATCTACCTGCAGTTAAGATTGAGAAAGACCCAACCAAATGGAAAAACCCTCCGTAACATAAAAAAAAGTTACCTGTTCTCGTCTTTGGACCTGTTTCCAAAAATTTACTACGAATTTACGTTATTCGATGAAAAAAAATGTCAATAGAGTCTGGAGAGTGGCGCTTATTTTTAAAAGGGATGGAAATTTTGAAATGTATCTATGGTGTAAAATTGAATGCGCCACTATAAAAACGAGAAGCGGTATATTCGTCGGCGGTTAATAGTTTTCTGGGTACCTGAGTGGTTCCCAGCAATGGGACCGTTGGATCTATACAGACTGTCAACGACAAAAGCCTTTGAGTGGGTGTACTGAGATGAGAGTGACACAAATAGATTCGGATAATTGTTAGCTAGCAGATTAAAAAAAACACTTACGAGTGATGATCTAAGTTTATGAAGTGAACGTATTTTGATGGGTAACTTTTGGGGTTTTATTTTTCAAAACTGAAAAGGTTGAATAATTTAACATTAGAGTACAAAAATTATATTTCGTAAACCCTAATGTAAATCATTTAAAAATAGTTTTTAAGAGCTTCATATTGCACGCCCGCGATGGGCAAATTAAAACTCTGAACCTTGCACTAAATGAACACAACAGTTTAAGCAATAAAAATATTCTATTCTATTACTTCTATTACCCACCTTTCTGTGGGATTAGATAGAGCAAGATATAATTTTTGTATGGTTGAGAAACTAGGCTTTAACGTAAAACCAGATAAGTTGTAGTCTTATCCCTCCTCCTCCTTATCTATCCTCCTCCTCCAAATAAGTTGTGGTCCTATATCCTTACCCACAACTTATCTGGTTTTAAGTGCCGGTGTTATTGAAGATGATAAACACTCAGAGCCTGGACTGGAATATATGCTGTTGATTTGTATCAGTTTTTAGAAGAGCTCTATTTTTACTTACGACGGAAAGGAGGCGGATGCTTTTGGGGTGAGAGGATGTTTGTGCAAATCCATGTTGCCCTTTTTTGTTTTCAAAACTACTAGTACGATTTTGTTGCGTTATTTTAATTTTTTAAATGAAAAAAATGTGCTTTTCCTAATAGTAATGGGAAAGTGAGTTTGTCTGTTACGCTTTCACGCCATAACTACTCAACCGATGGTCATAAAATTTTGCATATAGGGTACTTTACTTTTCATCCCTAAAAAAGTAACTGTTCCAGTGGGGCCGCGTGGTTGAAACCACGAGGCACAGTTATTACCTAAATGTAGGTCTAATATGCTAAATCATCTTTCTGTGAGAACTAAAGATGTCTATAAAAAGCGATATTAAAGTGAGTTTCTCACACATATATTAGTCACAGTCCACAGAGCACAAAGAACATATTGGGCCCATGTGTGCAAACCCTTCACGCACCATTGTGTCCAAATCACAAATTTTACCGAAAAACTGTCAAAAGAACTACGACTTTTGCACTTCATCAAATATAGATTTATCTGGAAATAATGGACTTCCAAACCCAACCTGCTGATCTTTTGTTGCCAACTGACAATGGCGATTTTTTCTGTAACCATTGTCAATTTCAAATATAGCTGAATTATTGTTTTTGACCAATTTTTTTTTGTTAAACCATTTTTTTAACGGCGTTCTCGAGGGTCCCTTGAATAGATAGATCCCTTTTGAAATTACCATTTGTATTGTTTGAGCGCTTCTATTGACCACTTGTCTTGTTCAACGTTTTTTGTAGAGCTATTAGAAATAAATCGTGTTCGTAAAGGCCGAGTGGCTAGCCCTAATGTCAGGCTTATAAGCCTACTAGCTGCGCCCCGCGGTTTCACCCACGGTTAAAAAGTATCCTATGTGTTATTCTAGACTATAATCTACCTATGTGCCAAATTTCATCTAGATCTGTTCAGCCGTTCTGGCGTGAAAGAGTAACAAACATCCATCCATCCATTCTTATTTCGCGTTTATAATATTAGTAGGGTTTGACTGCCTCGGTGGCTCAGTTGGTAGTGAACCTGCTTTCTGAGTGTGGAAGCGTGGGTTTGATTCCCACCTAGGGCAAACATTCATGCGATGTTTGTTCCATGTCTGGGTGGTAATATCTATTTAAGTATTTATTTAAAAATATCTAAGTATGTATATCAGTCTCTGGCAGCCATAGTACAAGGTTTGCTTAGTTTGGGGTTAGACGACCGTAATGTATGTGAAAGTGTCCCGAATCAAAAAAAAAATTAAATGTATTTTGATGGCTGAATGCTGATTTTCTGCAAAATGCATGTAGTTGTAACTTTTTTGTAAATTTGACTGCTCTATGGCAACTCTCTCATACTTATTGTACGTTCTTATATTAAGTGCCGCTGCCTAAGTTTTTAATATCTCACCGTCACACAGTGACCGTTAATAATTTTGGGAGGAAAGATACCCAATGTCTTTTTCTGTACCCCTGAACTTAGGTATATGCAAAATTTCAAGATGACCGGTTGAGTAGTAAAGGCGTGTAAACATAACAAACAAGCAAACGAACAAACTAACTTTCTCATTTATAAAATTAGTTAGGATAGATATTGGATACTAAAACAAGTAGGTATCACTTAAAAACACTCTTGAAATCAAACGAAAAACAACAACTTTATTTGATATGTTTTGGATTTTTTAATCCAAACATATCATTTTTATTGTTACGGGAAGGTACCTATTATGTGCATCAAGTTTTTAACCTCCAACGCTAAAACGACGGGGTGCTATAAGTATGACATATCCGAGTGTTGTTCTTAGCTTGTTAAGAATTGTTTTATTAGAAATAGCTCAAAAACTTTTGCAAGATCTGACCAAAACAAAAACATACGAGTATAAAACGTCTGTTACAGTTGTGGATAAAATATAAGGCTTTTGCATTTAGTACTACTACTGCCCTCTATCGCGAACAGTATACAACAACTTCATTTATTTCGGATTATTGGCCCTCTAGCGGCGGTTTTCCCTTTTGCCTCGTTTAGGAACTGAAAACGGAGAAAAGTAACGCCTAAGTGTGACGCTATGCTTACGTCGTGTCACAGGAAACCATGCATAGATGGCGCCTAAAGCTAAAAGTTACAAGAATCTGTTTTATGCACAGATTTCCAATACAGTAGAAGAAGTATTGGAAGTATGTGGTTATAGGGTTACCTACTCTGGTCTTGCACTTTTCCTGAACTTAAATTAGATTACTTCGATACTTGAGCTTTAAATGAGTTGAGTTTTGCATTAGGAATTAGATTTTGTGTCTGCGTATTTACCTAGCTACTTCCTTCTTACCTCGAGCTCCATAGACCTTGCATATTTGGACTCATTTATTAATTGGTAAAACCTTTGGCCAAATGTTGCGTGCGCTAAAATCCAAAGTGTCATAATGTCATTGTACCAATTATCATTTTTGTTTGTTGTTTGTTGGTTTCAAGGTAAATTTTGAAAATCAAATTAAAAATGATATAGATAACAGAAGCATTTGAAGCAACAGAAGTATACGACTGAAAAACTAACTAAAAGACGATCGTACCATGTCGGAAATATTTCATAAGATTTGTTGTTATACGGCGCGTAGCACCGGTTATAAGTATCGGACGTTGTCAACCAACACTGGAGATAGGAAACGTAGAGACAGCGCTGAAGACTGCACCTTCGATAGGAAGCTCAAAGAACTCAAATGGGCGATGAACTCGAGAATACAAAACGAAGTTGATGAAATGGCAGACGCTCGCGACGCGATACGAGACAAATTCCTGAAAATTGACACAAAAATCGATTCGTTGATCGACCTTCAGAACACTGTTCTAGGTCTACGGGATGACCTGAGTCATGTGGAGAGTACGCTGACGGAGTTGATGGAAAAAATTGACAGACTGGAGATGAACGTGGATAGGAGTGAGCCCTGCAGCCTGCATACAAGGAAGAGCTCGTACCGTTCGCAGCAACCCACTATCTTCGAAGAGAAGGAAATATACCACACTAATATAATCGTATGAATAACAAAGAAACCTATACATACTTACCTCTTGTTTTCAGATAGGTATGTACGGCTAATTATGGTATTGTTCTGTACCTATTTTGAAACAATACAAAAATTGGGCCCATATTTATCAATCTTTAGAATCTGAATATTGAATAGGTACGTTCTTTTGTGTTGGAAAGTAAGCTATAACTTTTAAATTATCCACCAATTATTAGGCTGTTGCATTTTTCCTGGTCTGACATTGACCAGTCAAGTTATTTAGTGGGTTTGTACTCATGAAGTGTTTACAAAGTTTGAAATTATTAATGTCCGACCTCTACATTCTTATTGCAATCAATTGAATTTGGGACAAAATTAAAAACGTGACAAAACGTGAATATCGTATATTTTCCACATAATTTGGATACTTAGGTACAGCTCAAAGCTGAAACATCAATTTTAATCGTTTTCCTAATACAATTACTAAATTTCAATGAACATCGGAGCTTGACAGAGAACTACAAGAAAACATCAATATTTTTATTTGTTGAAAACACTACAAAAGATACATTTACAAAATAGGTAATTTCATTACATTAAAAGCATTTCCTAAATTTTCTAAACAATGACTTGTAGCATGAGAGCTTCTCTCGAAATGTTCGACATCAAATTCAGGATAAAAGGGATTAGATACTTCACAAACATTTAAATTCCATTAAAATTAAACTATCCACATTCAATATGGCACACGTATGTAGTCATTCATGCAGACACATTGAACACTGAAGATTTTTAACATAGTTACACTTAGGCTGAGTTGCACTAACTAACTTTTAACTATAACCAACACTTAACCGGCCTTAAAACCTTTGGTTTACTAGAGACCTTCCGGCTAGTTTCGCTTTGAAACGGTTTGGTAACGTGTTTTACGATAATCAAATTGTGAAAGTAAGATAAAAAGTCGTTAAATCTCACGTAAACCAGAGATTTAGGGCCGGTGAAGCTTTGCTTATAGTTAAAGTTAGTTGGCGCTACTCAGCCTAAAATTACAATATGTAGATAAAATTCATTCTGCAAACTAACGGTCACGGAGCTGACCTCACATATCGTAAGGGTTATCTCAGAACTATGTACTTATTAGGTAAACGACTAGTAATTATAAATTCCATCTATTAATATGGAAGAATTTAAGCTAAATAATTTGACTAAAATATTAACAGCAACCGTTGGAGACTAGTTTACACTTTTTAACCGACGAAACGAAGAAATTTTTCAAGTCGACGCGTTTTTTTATAACATGTTTTTGCTTTGGCCGTAAGTAGAATCTTTAGCAACAATGGGTTCTCCAGAAAAATGTTTGCGTTGGTCTTGGTTACAAATAATTATGTATCAAATCATGGATTTGGTTTGAATTGTTGGTTCTACTAGTAAGTGCAGTAGGATTTTTAAATACCTACTACATAGTATCTCCACTGTCTATAAACAAGGGTGAAGCCTTGGTAGAGATATGGATTTGTAAATATTGTTTTATTGTTCAAATCCATTTGCATCTATACTTGTAAGGTTTCGTGACGTTTTTGTAAACTAGCCATAAACTTTGGTAGAAAAGTAGCTATGCACAAAATGCTTTAGCAGCTCCTATTAACACAATTAAAGCTATTAAATTGAAAACAACTTTTGCACAAAACACTAAAACTGAATTATAAATGCAATTATAAACACAATATGATATGTGCATGTCTAAGAAACATTAACGTTAGCAAAAACGCGCAAAATGCTAAATTGATCATTATTAAAATTAAAATATCACAAAAAATCGTTCCTTAAATAAATTCCTGATTCATAAATAGAATTTTCCAGGCGTTACACAATAGTATTAGCTATTATTAATTTACGTAGGTAACAATTTAAATACCTACCTATTAAACACATTGCGGATAATGAAAGCTTCAATTATATGACTGGTCAGAAAATTCAGTGATTTACGTACGATACGATTTACGTTACAAAACATGAATCTGACATTTCATAGGGTAAGTACTAAAAAGTTACCTGTTATCATAGATTAGCTGCCATCCACAACAAATTATTTTAATAGTGAAAGGAAGTGAAGTCGTCTTAAATTATATTAAAGAGGTATACATTGGCTAAAATATTTTTTTTCCTAAATTTCTATAAGAGATTTAAGTAAAAATATTTAATACTTATAATACAAATCTTACTTTATAAAAGAACATAAAAAAGAAAAGCCTTTTGAGGGCATAAAAATACAAAACAAGGCATTCTTTCTCATATTCCAGGTAGGTAGTTCTAGCCACACATTCACCAGTTCACTCGAGTTAAAGTTCTGTAATATTTGTTATACTAACACTTAGTTATTTACTATACACTTAGGTTCTTTAGTCATGTGAATGAGTTCAGTCGAACAAGCAGATTAAAGCTCGCAATAGGCCGTCACCGAAGCAGGCACAGCAGCCATCTTTAGGTTTTTCCTCGGGATCGAAATTGGGTTGCTTGATGCGCTTGGGTCGTCTGGCGCAGAGGCCACTCGGGAGCGGCTCCTCTTCGGGCGGCAGCGAGCGCGCGCTGAGGTGCACGGGCAGCGCGGCGGGCTCGGCGGGCCGCGGCCGCGCCCAGCGCCGCAGCAGGTTTTCCTGGTCGGTGCCGACCGGCACCGGCGCCGACAGCTTGCGCGCGCGCGCGATCACCAACGCGCGCTCTATCGGCTCCAGCAGCTCCATGCCGAGCGCGCGATCCAGCTCTTCGCCCGACAGCAGCAGGTAGCGCGGGCAGTAAGAGAGCGCACCGAGCGCGGCGCGCTTGTTCGCCGGCGTCAACTCTCTCTTGGTGCGCTTGCAGAAGGCTGTGGCCCACCGGAACAGCGCCTCCACCAGTACGAGCTCGCTTGAAACGCGAAGCGTTTCTCGCCTCACTATGAGCGAGAGGTCCTCGTAGGGCAGCTCCTCGAGCCGCTCGTCCGCAAGCGCTGCGTCGGCATTTTCATCGAGGACGAGCAGTGTGTTGTGCGCGAGCGAGTCACACCAGCGCGAGCACTCCGCCAGTTTGCGCGCGGCCGCATCGTTCGAGAGCGCAGGCAGTGGTGGCGCCGACGCGGCACCCGGCAGCCGGGCGCACAGGTATCGCAAGTCACGCACGATCTCGAGAGCCACCCCCGCGTCCAGTATCTCGTCAAGCCGGCGGGCACAGCGCTCCGCTAGCTGCGGGCACAGGAACTTGTAAGCGGCGTCGAGCGAACACCGCGTGGTTGCCACTGAGGTGAGTTGGGTAGCCTCACAGTAGTGGTAGCGGAGCAGTTGCTCGAAGCCTCTCTTGTCGACAAAATCCACGACAATGACGTCGGCGGTAGTGGCGAGCAGCGCAGCGAATGCAGGGCTGGTGGCGGCCAGCACGCGCCGGTGACCGGGGTAGCGCCACGTGTCTTCGCCAATGCCAGCGACGAACACGATGTCGGTCCGCCGATCGGCGTCGCACAACCGCATGCTCTCGTTGTACGGCGGCATCCTATGAATGCTGCGTGCTGGTGTTGTACTTGATATTGGCATTTGATTCATTTGACTTAATTTGGCGCCTTGCACTTCTTCCTCCTCGTCAGAGCTCCCGGTATGGGCAGGATTTGTGACGACCGTCATTTTGGCTTACTTTGTGAGCTACCTGAAACGAGGAAAAATGCTCGTTAACTCAAAATAAGTTAAGAAATGCTGGACGTGGCATATCTTCCTACATAGTATTTTATTGCACCTAATGTTAGCATTATTCATCAAGTCATTTCCTGCAAGTTTCCTTCTGCCTGTTGCTTGCTAACCAGTCGTGTTAGCGCCCCTTATTATATGCTCTATGAGGATATCAGCATCATGTAAAGAATCATTATTAGGTACAACTGTTTGCACAACCAATCTACAAGTGTTAACTGAAGCTACAAGGGCAGTTTATACATTATTTTTTTAACAAATAAGTACTCTAGAATATAATGTAAAGTATACTAAACAAACCAAGAACTATGATTAACATAGACGAGCAACGCAAACTCATTATTAATGATGCACTTATAAGACTTCGAAAGCCCACTCTAAGTGTGTCCAGGTTCCTATTATTTTTGCCCGACTGCCCAAGAAGGAGGAAATTTTTAGGTGTAATATATAAATATACCATTCATTCATACCAATAGATGACTATTCTAACTGTGTATGTTTATCTGTTTCTGTCAGAAATGTGCACAGAACGACTTTATTTTTGAGGTAAAGTCAATTCTTCTTTATTTATGCCTCTAATAAACGTTTTACAGTCATAGTTCCTTACTAGGATTCCCTAGGTCGGCGATGCTATTGAATACATACACGAAAAGGACAACTTACACCCAGACTTAGAACAGATATTAAAATTAATCATTCAAACATCTCTACCCGGCTGCGAATCGAGCCCGGGACCTCCTGCTTAAAAAGCTGTCGCACTCCGACTAGGCTTGGAGGGTCGTTACCATAATGCCATATGCTAAAAAATAGCAATCTGGTTTTTTTGTTTTTACCCGACTGCGCAAGAAGGAGGGTTATGATTTTCGAGTGTATGTATGTGTGTACATATGTATGTGAGTATGTATGTATGTTTGTATGTTTGTATAAGGTTCCTTTGGCACGCCCTATTGGCATGCCCTACAGCCTAAACAGCTTGATAGATTTCGACATGTGAGGTGTCATTTAAATCCTCTTGATAGTGGAAGTGACAAAGGGTACAATATTTTGCAGTCGGTTTTTTGTTTTTCTTACAATTATGTAACTTGTTCTTTCAATGAAATATCATGACAGCTCTTTTAGTAGCTGTCAAATAATCTTACGAAAGTTTGTGTGTGAGTGTGTGTGTGTGTGTGTTACCTAGTTTGTTACTTTTTCACGCTCAAACGAATAGACGGATTTTAATATCTATAGAGGTAGCTTAAACCTTGGATTATCAAACAGATAAGCTACTTTTTAACCATGGGTATAACACCACTACCGGTACTACATGGTAACACAGCCAATATAACACTGCGGTAGGATAATAAAAATATAGCAACTGCCTTAGACTGATTATTGAAGAACAGTAGATAATACCACCTTGATTCATTATTATTGGTGCAAGGTCGCCATTCGTTTATCACGGTTAGATCATAGTTAGGCAATCTGTAGGATCCACGCATGACGAGCGAGCTGAGGGCATTATCCAACCGTGTCTTGTATGTTATGACTTGAGATTATGAACATTATCAAGCTTATTCTTACTAGCTCTTTATCAGTCGCAGGCTCAGGTGGTGAGACTGCCTTCTAAGCTTGGAGGCGTGTGACGAACATTTGTGTTTGTTCCATATCTGGGTGTTAATATCTATTTAAATCATTTGTGTAAATATTTAAAAAATGTCTAAGTATGCTTTATATCAGTCTCTGGCAGTCTTAGTTTGGTCAGGCGATCGTGTGTGACAAATGTCAAAAAAAAACAATTGGTTGTCTGTAAAGTCGGTTCACGGACGATAGTTTAACGTGACAAAGTCATAACAAAATGTTGATGAAATCTTCTTTCTCCTTGGACGCATAGACCAATCGAGTGGAAGAGAGATAGATAGGGCGCAAGCCGATCGTGCCTTTCGTTCGCTCGTGTAGCGCTCTCGCTCTGATCGACCGAGCGTAACGGGACAATGAGTCGTCCTTTTTCGTGCGTGCAGCCGGTGTTCATCGATTTATTAGACGTTATCACGTCAAAAGTATTTTACACCATAATTCAGGGCTATTCAAGACAAATTTGCACACACGGTCGCCTGACCCCAAACTAAAAGCTTGTATTATGACTAATATTAAAATTTTTATTGTGTATAAGTACGAATAAATAATACGTACTCCCAAATTTTCGCATTTATAATATCTGTGTGATTTACAAGAGCTGAATTAAAAAACAAGTTTTAGTTTAACCTAACAAATAAAATTATTCCATTATACATAGGTATCTATTTCAATGGTTCAACCTGATCCCTTGTCCATCTGTAGACGGTCCAAAACATGTTGTCGTAACATGCATCCACTGGATTACTGTCTCTAAATATAGGGCAAATCCAGCGCGAGCGGAGATGTGCAAATGTATTCTATATGGGTCACCACACCCATCACAAATAACCCGATCGGAATGTCGCTGGAGTTTCAACACTACGTTATAAAAAGCAACAAGGCCTGTCTTTCCTTCCGCTTGTTAATCTTATTTTATTTACGAGGATCTCTTTAATCCGTACATAGCATATCTCCTATAGAGGTACCTAGTACATCTCCTAGGCAAGCGTGTTACACCTTCGATCACGTCGACGCTTCTCATCCGGCCGGTTCAGTGGTCAAACGCATTCCTAGCCTGTTGTAAAAAGAAAGTATCATAGATTGATGATACTATCACACATATCATTAGTCTATGCTTTTATAAAATAATAAATAAAATGGAATGGTTGCTTGGTAGAACTACAACCATACATTCCATTTTATTTTGGACGCCTTATATTCGCGAATGTACATCTTTTTTGAAAAACGCCCAGTTTTGTTTGATCGGTTAGTTTGGTTAATGGTTGGTTGGTTGGTGTGGTTGACTCTATCTGTGCGAAAACTTAAAACGTTTTTAGTTAACTAGCTGCTCCCCGCGGTGTTACTCGTGGTTATCAAATAGCCTAGGCATTCCAGACTATCTGTGCCATAAATTTTATCCTGATCCGTTCAGCTGTTCTGGGGTGATTGAGTAACAAACATCAAACCATACATAAATAAATAAATAAATTCGGGACATTGTCACACACGGTCGCCTGACCCCAAACTAAGCAGTGCTTGTACTTTGGCTGCATCCATCCAAATCTTCGCATTTATAATATTAGTGTTATTGTAGGTACTTTTAGGGTTCCGTAGTAAATTGATTGTTTATAATTCGGCAGTTCGTCTATCTAACGGTCTGCCCGCCTGTATGCCACGAACGGCCTTATATTCAGAGAAGACTATTTTTAAGGACTTCAGCATAGGTATTTACAAGCATTCGGAAACGTTTCTGTTCGGATGGCAAAAATTTTAAACTCAATTTATTCGCATTCTTAAGTTTTTGACATAATTCATACTTCCGATCGGATTTATACTCGATTACTTATTCCAAAATGTATAAACGTAGACTGAGATTCAAACAATTTCTGTTTAAAATTTTTGGAATCCGATCGGATTTATACGTTTCCAAATTATTGTGAATCATTTTTTTAACATTAACTTTCTTATTGACTTTATTCTCAACTAGCTGCGACCCGCGGTTTCACCCGTCCGGTTTAAAAAGTCCTATGTGCTATTCTAGACTATAATCTATCTTTGTGCCAAATTTCATCCAGATCTGTTCAGGCGTTCTGGCGTGAAAGAGTAACAAACATCCATCCACCCATTCTCACAAACTTTCGCGTTTATAATATTAGTAGGATGGGTGCTGCTCATACATGCTATTAGGGGAAAATACTGAAATGTGGAAAAACCTCTAAAAGTCAATAAACTCATAAACAATCTTAGTATTACTATGCAATCCATCAAACAATGACTTACTCTTTTTTGGGACGTTGTATTATACATTGATGAGATCAGGTCACGGGTCAACAATGCATCCGCAATTAAATAAATAATTAATTCGTATCTTCATAAGTTTATCGTCACAGTGATGATTCACTGAATAATTTCGTGAAATCCATCAAAAAACATTGTTTCACCGTCGAGTATGACACAGGTTATTTGTGGATGGGGTATTTTGTTCACTAGTCTCTGATCACTCTCACTCTCATGACATTTTACATGAAAAAGACGGTGACGAGGATATTCCGGAGTGTGCCATAATAACCTCAGTGCGATGCACATTTCGTGCGATTATTTTTGTTTACACGTCGGGAATGCGATGCCGACGCGAGTTCATTGTTGACGTGTTTTCGCGAAACCGTTTTGCCTTCATCCTGCCACTTCAGCGGTGACGCGTTACTGGATTCAGTTGCTAAAATTAAACTTCTGTACGGATCATAAAACGTGAAAAACCATGAAGAGGCAGTTAAAATATAGGTAGAGTCCGCGTGTAGAGTAGTTGCAAGCTTATTTTGCAAAACAAAATAAAATGTTGTTTATGAAATTATATGTACGACGACCTACAACCAAGGATATTTTTTGCTTTTTTTCTAAAATATTTTAAAACCTACGTACAGAATCAAGTTCTCAAAATATCTTATAATGCTTATTTTTTTTTTATGTTTTCGTGAGAATTTTTATCCGACTCAGATAGTTATAACAATGTTGCACAACGTCGGAGACGTTGTGCAACATTATTAAAACATTATAACATTATTATAACCTTGCGATTGATGCAATATTTTCTTTAAAATAAATTAAGGACCTAAGGACTTACTAAGTAATTATTCTCTGATAAAACTAACGCCATGAGTTTGAAACATACTATTCTCTGATAAAACTAACGCCATGAGTTTGAAACATACATTTATAATTATAATCATTTGGCTAGAGAATTATTTACGATATCATTTATTACTTGGGTAGGCTCGAAAATATTTTTGGGGCATTTTTGCAGATATAGTCATCCGACCCCAAACTAACCAATGCTTGTACTATGGCTGCTTCCCCGAGGGTTCCCGCCCTGTCATGGCGGGGGGACTCAGTAGCCGTGAAGTCGGCAACCATGGTGAAACAAAGAGGAATCCGAGCTGGGGCCGCTTCTTGGGGCTTTCGACCTAAAGCCCATTTGGAAGCGGCCCAAGTACTGTTGGTGGGATCCATAAAGGATTTTCCCGAAGTAAAAAAAAAATGGCTGCTAGAGACTGATACACATACATATATTTTTAAATACACACTTGAATATTAACTAATTAACTATTAAATAAATACCACTCACATGGGCGTACCCAGGGGGGGGCAGGGGAGGGCAGCTGCCCCCCCCTTGAAAATCTCTCAGAACATGTATGAACTCCCCTAATTACTAATTAAATTGTAAACGAGTTATGCTCTAACTTTTAAATAAACCGCGCAGTAGACACTGACAAAATGCACGATGCAATAGGGAACTTGCATCAAAATTTTAATGACAAATTAGGTTAATGATTCACTTAAGAATATAGTAAAATGTACTACTGTGACAGGATTGTAAAATTTTATTTATTTAACTACCTATAAAACAGGATCATTTGCGGGTGTTTGCCCTACACACTACACTACATACATCTAATGACTCATGTAGGTGTGTTGTGTAGTGTGTATGACAAAACAGCCGCGGACGATCCGACCTAAAAAATCTGACTTGCCCCCTCCTACGCCAGAAGCTGGGTACGCCCATGACCACTCAGATATAGAACAAACACAAATGTTCATCACATGAATGTTTGTCCTAGGTGGGAATCAAACCCATGCCCCAAGCGCAGAGAGCAGGTTCACTAGTATTTTTAAAAGTTTGCGTAAAGAAATGTGTCAGTGCGTGTAGCGATAAAGTATTGGTATAAACTGAAAGTAGTTTCACATACTATAATTCGTTTTTCTATGCACACTTTAGCAAAACTGAACATTTTTTTACTATTAAAATCCTACTAGGTAATATTATAAACGCGAAAGTTTCTAAGAATGGATGGATGGATGTTTGTTAGTCTTTCACGTCAGAACGGCTGAACAGATTTGGATGAAATTTAGCACAAAGATAGATTATAGTCTAGAATAGCACATAGGACACTTTTTAACCGCGGGTGAAACCGCGGGGCGCAGCTTGTAAACAAATAAAGAACTACCAGCTGAGCCACTAAAGCATTCACAAATAAAGATCTAATTTATTACTTAGGCCCGAATTCACCATTTATGCTACTAATCGAGATTTATTAAACTAAGTTTAGTGAAATGCAAAATGACTGTTTAACCTCAGTTTTTCACGTAAACCAAGTTTAAAATGAGCTAATCGCGTTTATATTCACCGGTGAAATCGGCCCTTAGATACCTACATGAATCAAATATGTAAGCAAGGTATGTACAGTAGGTGTATGTACCAACAACCTTGTTAAAGTTACGGGATGAAAATCGATAATATCCGATCCCGCTCTCGTTGCGATGGATGTGACATAGCAAAAGGTGAAAGAAGGTTATTTATATAGCCCGGGTTCCACGTTCCTAGTACGAACGTACTAACTGCGTACGTACGTAGTTAATAGTCGTGGGTTGAGTTCTTAATCGTTAGTTCGTCGACGGTACTTAAGTACCTATCATTAAGTCAAAATCATGATCCAAAATAACATATGTAGCATTCCAGGAGCAAACACATAATGACGTCGTTCGTCGTCATCATATATCCGTCTCTTTCGAACTATTTGTAAATTACTTGATTCGGTCTTGCTCAAGCATCGATTGACGTCACTATGTGTTGCCCACATGACCGGAATGACCTGGCGGAGTATATTCTTATACCGACTTGTTCCGACGCTTGTGTTGATAATTATTAATTAGTAAGTACTACACAAAGAAGGAAGAAAACCAAATTGTCATTTTAAAAATGCCTAAGATATTTACAGATCTTATATACAACCAGGAGAACCCACGCCAATGTATGGATGGATGTTTGTTAGTCTTTCAAGCCAGAACGGCGTGAAAGGAAAGAAACTCCAAGGAAAGGAAGGCAAGGAAAGGAACTCTCACCCAAAATAAAAAATAACCAGAAAATTTTCTTGACTTCGGAAACTGCTAGAAATACCTAGTCAAGCTTGACCGGAATATGAGCGTGAGTATAAGCGGTGCGCTTATAGGCATAATACTCTTTGCCTATGTCAACATGAAGGCAAAACGTCAAATTGGAGCCGTGCGCGGAAATAGAACGAGCGGCTGCTACATGCGGAAATATAGCATAGTTGCACAGAATCGGCCAAGCACGTGCAGTTTTAACGTGGCACCTGACAGTATGCGCGCTAGGTACCATCATAGTACTTGTAAACAACCATGAGGTTACTACAACTTGACAAAAGACTTGCATCAACCGGATACAAAAAAAAACACATCCTTAAGATGATTGGAAGAAATTGCTCTTAGCGATAAAGCCGCCAGTTGTTACAGTAGTTTTGAAGTCTTGTTCTGCTTTTGTTTGTAATTTGTAGTTGGAATAATAAACAATAAATATGTGCTGCCTATTGTGTATTGTGTGTTTACATTGAAAAGTGAAATGAGGAAAGAATGCATGAAAAAATTTACATTTACACGAACTTTACTTAAGTATGACTAAAATTTAAAAAAAATAGGCTAAATACTAAATACAAACTAAGCATAGAAAAAAGACGTAGGTGCCGCGTAATTTGTGAAGGGTTTATCAGTAATTCTCGAAAGACGCAATTGCCCCACAGACTCACTCGCCCTAGTTGACCCTACGTACTTAACTTAACTGTAAAAGATCGCACCTACCAGAAATAATATATGTGTTATTATAATATAGGACCACCTAGATCTAATTGTAACCATCTAGATGGGTTTATGTCAATATTATAGAATTAGTACATCCAAAAATAAACCATACAATATTGTTCCTATTTTGGCCACGTGCCAAAAGATCCTTGTAGCACTTCTAGAAAATTACAGAAATTTTTCGAAAGAAACTGAAGAAGTCTTACGGTTCAAGCGTAGGAGGTTAAAAGGGCTTTTGTAAGGAAGCTCTACAGAAATAGACGGAAAGCCAAAAAAGTTGAAGCAAAAATACATTTACAGATCGCCCACGAGTTCTTGCGAAATTTCAAGCTATTTTTGCAAATAAAGTGTTTTAAACGTGCTTTTAATTTATTTTAAAAGTTGAAAAGGATCACCTAATAAGTACGCAACTTTGGAATTGGACCAAGTTAGGAAGTGGACCAAGTCGACTGGAGGACTATGGAACAAGCCTTAAGTACGTACTTGAGTAAATAATAATTATTTAATTATGTTTCTAACCCTATACATAGACTTGTCCAGTTACTTACATCGTATGAAAACCTCAGAAAAACATTACAGTGTGTTGAGCAGTAAGCCTCTTTCGTATTTCCCCGAACATAATATCTGACAATAATTATGTCAAATGGATTTTTTAACGGCTGTTCATAACCATTCTATTTCTTTCTCGTTTTTGTTATTTTAATATCATCGAGAGCAAAAGAGAAAGCAACAACTCACGCTAACAGCACTGACGTTATAAAAGTCACGGTATACTACTATACTGCGCCAGGTATAGCATCCCGGTCACGTGGGCAACACATTGTGACGTCAACCGATGCTTAAGCAGGACCGAATTAAGTCATTTACGAGTAGTTCGAAAGAGACGGATTACGATGACGAGTGACGTCATTACGTGTTTGCTCTAGACCTTGTTTTGTTTGGATCATAATAAAAGTCATAATTGCTGTTCTTTGAAGGTTCTTTGTCACCAATTATTCGATCAATGATCGTTAGACTATATTCTAATCGTTGTATTTACAATTTTGTATTTATTTTTATTTTTATAGAAATAACATGTGATAAACTTTTTTTCTAAACTTATTTAACTAGTGTTTTAGTAATAACGGTCTTATAAAATTATATGTACAACTGAAAGGAAAATAAATGGTGCTTATGTTCAATTGAAATTGAAAAGAAAAGAAAGAGAAATTGTAAGTGTAATTGAAAAGAAGCAGACAAAACCAAAATGGCACCAAAGAAGATGAAGCGCACGAAGCGGCCAATGGGAATTAAGTGCGACACCGTGACCGGTGAAAAGTTCTTCGCACCGCCCGAGGAGCTCTTCAGATTCAACTGGTGGGAGGTGTTCTGCTTCCCCTACATACTATGTTCCCGAGTGTGGGATTGCTGCGTCGATATGTTCGCCGGCACGAACCAGTGTCTGGTATACTGGATGGTCATACAGTGGCTTGTCTGCAAAATCACTAAAGTAACAACACCAAATCCGATACTATTCCCTTACTACTTCTATTTATTCTGCCAAGTAATATTACTAACACTATTTTTTTATTTAATCTGGCTTTGGATTGGAAGAAGCGTAGTGATTCCATATATACTGACGTTTTACACCATGTTCGCCGAGGACGAGACTATTGTTGGAACGGGAAAGAATACCACAAGGTTGGCTTTCAGAAGATACTGTTTCAAGAAAAGTGAAATATTTGATATGTCGTCTTTTAATAAAGAGGAGAGACAACTAGCTTCGCGGGAAAGTCGCATGTCGGGTAGCGCGCGTCTACTTGTGATTGAGTCAGTTATGTACAATGTACTAAATCAAATCAGATAAATTCTTTGAAAATTTGAAAGTTAATTTTGTTTGCTAGCACTTTATCAAGGGAAGCAACAAAGAACTACCGTGAAAACAAACGTTCTCCCGGTAGTTCTCCCGTCTCACGGGTGTTCCTAGACGGACTCAAAGTCAAAGTTAAAGTCAAAATGTTTTTATTCAATTTAGGTATTGAAGATACACTTAAGAACGTCAAATGTATTTAAATAGACTCGACTGCCTTTCGACTAACATTTTTACTGCATTTGTGGACCAGCAATACTAGCAATATTGCCGACTAAACCCCGTCCACCATCATGAGCCATGCTAGAAATGTATTATTGTATAGCCGGACCACATTCAAAATATGTAGTGTCACAATGTTCCCGGGCCAGTATTGCAGTTATATGGCCGTTTTAGGAGCACCCCAACTAATGTTATAAATATGAAAACAGAAAAGGGTGAGAGAACATAATTATAGAGGGTGTACCTTTAACACGAAAAAGTTAACAGTTCCTGTGGGGCAGCGGATACACGCGCTGAGTGCAGCTAGTAGATTTTAAATCATCAATAACCCGATCTTAATTGAATGATAAATATTTAACAAATAATAGCCTCAATTTTGTTTCATGGCTTTTCACAAAACTTCATAGCTACATTCAACAATGAAAATGGTAGAGTCGGCACGTAGCAGTCGTCCGGGCTCCGCAATATTTTACATTTGAAACTACGAAATTTATTCCTTTTCCAAGCTCCAATTTAGTTTTTTTTGTTTTTTTTTAAAATATGATGAAAGAAAAATAACTATTGAATCATACTATCACACTTCACACTAATCACACTAATCTACACTACAATCTTTGTATTTTTGTATGTTTGTAAGGAACAAACTTAAAACCAACAGGTCCGATTAAAAAAAAATCTCCCACACTTAAAAAGCTACATAATCCCTGAGTGACATAGGCTATGAAACGCGGGCATAGCCGCGTGCCAAAGAGCTAGTAATATTATAAATGCGAAAGTTTTGATGGATGTCTGGATGGATAGATGGATGATTGTTACTCAATCACGCCAGAACGGTTCTAAATTAAATTTGGTACAGAGATTATAATTCGGAAAAGCACATAGGCTACTTTATAACCGGTAGCACCGTAAGGCTTAGCTAGTAAGTAACTAAATTGTAAGGTAGATCAGCCGCTTGCTATTCATTTTAAAAGTTTTTAAGTGCCAAGGAGTGGAACGCACTTCCTGCCTCGGTGTTCCCCAGCAATAGATACAACCTGGGTCTCTTCAAGACAAGAGTGAATAAGCACCTCATGGGCAAGGGTACTCCATCTTAGACCGCATCGTCACTTTCCATCAGGTGGGCTGTGGTCAAACGTGGGCCCATTCAATAAAAAAAAAAAAAAGAAAAAAGTTTATTTGAACACAGTTCGCTGTCGTTGATTTATTTTCTGCGTAAGT
Organism: Peribatodes rhomboidaria; assembly: GCA_911728515.1. Lineage (NCBI taxonomy): Eukaryota > Metazoa > Arthropoda > Insecta > Lepidoptera > Geometridae > Peribatodes > Peribatodes rhomboidaria. Next base: position 10,625,083 of record OU452179.1, on the reverse strand, counting down.
TTGAAAGCTGTTTATTTCGTAAATTAATTATTCGATCTTATTTTCGAGGCTACCCTTTGAGAGAAGCAGTCCTCGTTATCGGAAATGTTTATTTAAGGCATGAAAAATAAGTTTAATTTCAGAATTACCTACCTACTTATTTAAAAAGCAGACTTAGGATTTCTAAACTTTACTTTCGTATTTATGTTTAAATGGCTATAATATAATGTTTATATGTTTATAAGCTTCGAAATTAATTTGAGGATTGGAAAATAACAATTAGGTACTTAAGTAATTGGTAACTAAACTAATGGATAAACATTATTCTAACAAATTTTCCCTAATCACCCAAGTACAATTAACAAAGAAAGTGTGTATTAAATTTGTTACTTCTTCACGCTTAAACGGCTCTACGGATTTTTATACAATTTAGCATGAACATAGCTCCTGGGGGCTTACCATGAACTTTTACAAAAACATCATTGCGCAGGAACGTTTTGTTACATTCCTTAATAAGTATTGTTTTGTATCATACCACAAGCATTGAAAACAATAATGTTCTAAAACGTTTTTACTCCTGCTACAGTGATGTGAAAAGAATGTACGATAGACACTCTGTGGTACTTTTGCGTTACGAACTGTCATTATCAGTGTCAATGTCATCTATCAATCATATAAATCCAGTATTTTGGAGTATGGTGTTGCCAGATGTATATATGTCAATCGTAATTATACGATTTTTGCCGTGTAAAAATCGGACAATCGGGGTCGTACAATAGTACGACCGCATAGCGAAATCGTGCCTACAATATCCTATCGATACAGGGAAATTACACTTACGGTTTCCACAAGTTGCAAGTAAAAACACTACGATTTCTATTTATTTTCTTCCCTAAGAATTTTTATTTTCCTCACCGGCGTACAATCGCTCATATGAAACATCTGGCGACACTTGGTTGTTTGAACATTGTCAAAAATGTATTTTTTTTTGTTTTGTCCCATAGGGCAGGCTAGAGGCAATATAGCCATACCACCTAGTCATCCGTATGTTTGTCATAACATTTTTCATTAAATCTCTGATGAAGATGATGATAAATGAGATAAATCCCGCTCCTCTTTCCCTCTTTCAGTAAAGGCGAGTTTTCGTTTTAGAAAATAAAACAAAATCATGACACCATCTTTTCGGTTCCCCTCAAAAAGACAAAAACGTAAATTAAATCTACCTATGATCATGAAGATAAATTAAAATTCAATTGCTGTTTACAATTAAAATTTGTGAAAATTATTTTGGTGATATCTAGAATTTAATGCTTAGAATAATTTGTCACAGCTGCCGCAGTCTCAGCGAAGCAGTTCGATATCGTGTGAGACTTTTTAAAAACCCACAGTGAAATCGCTGCGGGCTTTAATAGGAGTCTGCAGGCGAAGGCTCATTCTAAGAAGAAACAAGTGCATCAAAAGGAGCGGACTTAGCTAAAAAAAATCTATGTGAAAAAGGGTTGAAATTTATTCTGGAGCCCGTCTGAAGGCGTCCTTCGTAGTACGGAGCTTCTGTTTCAAGAAACTCGAAGTTTCCAAATCATCGGCCATCTTGCTAAATATTACAAATAGAACCTCAGAAACACAGCAAAAACTCACTAATAAATAGAAAAAGTTACACGGAGAGTAACTTTTTAACAATCGTTGTAATTTGTATCATTCCTGCTATTTTGACAGCTCGGCAGGAATACTTTAGAGGTCATGGTACGGTTTTTAATCAAATGTTCCTTGGATTGAATGAACGAAATCGAGTGACGTCATCAAAACTGTTAAGCGATTTCAAAACTTAACAGGAATACTTTTAGGGTGGTCATGGTACGAAATTACGAAGTAAGGCTTAATTAATGATGTTTTAAGAGGTCATGGTAAGCCCCCTGTTCCTATCCTGGAACAACACATATGCTTATTTTATCCCAACAACTTAAATAACGGATTTAACGGGTTCTGTAAGATATTGGGTAAAATCCCGAAGCACAACTAGTATAGACTCTACCTACTGCATAAAAATAACAAACAAGCAACTGTTTAGTCGATTAGATAACCCAATGCACTTAGATAATAAGCAAAATTCTGTTCTGACTGCTGAATCAATTAAAATGTTTACTTGTACGTCTGATTTTTGTAAATTTGAGTATTAGTGTTCGAGTCTGTTCTATGCGTATAAATATATTTGTTTTTTTTTTTTTGTTAATTAATAGGCTTGCATTTGGCCGCCAACATGCCTGATGATAAGCAGTGATGCGGCCTGCGATGGAGCACGCTTGCCTAGAAGAAACCGATTCACTCGAGACTTGAAGACACCCATATTATAAGTGTCAGGGAACACACACTCTGGCAGAGTGATTATTGAACAAGACGTAGTGAATTTGTAGGTAGTACCTACATTCCGTTAATAAGGTCATTTCATGGTCATGTCTTCTTACGTTTTTTTAAAATTTTCATATTAAGTAGGTAAAACTACAACGTCATACGTGTATTCAGAAATCAGTATCTGAGTGTATCCATATCCATGCTTATATTATAAAATCTATAGTAACTTTGTCTGTCTGACTATTTGTAGGCTTTTCACTGCTAAATGGCAGAACGCATCTTGATTAAATTTGATAATTAGTAACAGTATTTCACGAGGAAGGTTTTTGGAAACTACTTTCTGAATAAACGCGAACAATGTTGCGGGTAACAGCTAGTACTATACCTATAAGTAGAAAGAAGAAATATATTTCTTCATAGCACAGGTAATATTTTTTGACCTCAGCTTATAGTTTGCACAATGTTTATCACCAGTATATACCCAGTTTAAATATCCCACCAAAACTATATAAACTTAACGCAAACATAGATTTCAGTGGTTCGCCAATATTTACTCAGCGGGTTTCGTAATAACTCCTTTAAAAGAATATGACATTGGTAACGAGCTAAACTACGCTACCTGTTTCTAAAACATACAGTTACCTTCTGCCTGTTTGTCTGTAAGTGTGAAAATACTTTTTGATAAAATAGAGCCTGTTATTGTTGTCTAAAATTGGTAGTTTAAAACTAACTTGTGACCTGTGTTGCCTTTGACTAAAAGACATGGTTAAAAAAGACCGTGATCAAAACGAAACAGTGGATTTTGAGATACTTTTCAGTTAAAAAGCAAGTTCGTAAAGGCTGAGTGCCTAGCCTTGGCGTCAGAGTTGCCCTAGATATAGCCTGATGCCCTAGGTCATCCGAGGGCCTTTAACATGACTTGCCGACCGGACATGACCGACTTTTCAGCTATATTTTTGTTTCAGTAGAGTTTCAGTCATCGGCAATTATTAGTACCTAAATTAGTACCAATATATAGCTGAAATAGGTCCATACATATTTGTGGCCAAGAGATACTAAATATACAGCTAGCTAGTGCGCTAATTGAACAATTTTATGCCATATAAAGCAACAAAAATTAGGAAACTGTGAAAAAACGGTACAATGTGTAGGACAAATTATGTTCAGACGTTTTTATATAGATTTAAAGCAGAAATTACATTTGGTGAGATATTACTTACTAACTTGTATATTATTTGTGTCTATTATTTGGGTAACTCTCGTTTTATTAGTCGTAATAAATTCGTCGTCGACATTATTATTTTGTTTCGAGACCGGCTACATTAAGCCGAGCGCTGTGAAGCGAGCTAGGGCGGGCGGGATTGGGCGGCCCCAGCACCGCCCTACATACCCAACTGGGTCAAGAGTAACTATGCCTGAAACACTACGTCATGATGGAAAATTTGGAAGTCTCTTTCCATGCTCTCGCGGAAATATTAATGTTTAATTAAAGTTTAAATATTTTGTTTTAAACTTTACAGAATACACTCCTAAGTACATTTATTTTATACACATTTTTTAGAACGACCAATATTTTTTTCCAATTCATCACCATCCAAAAAAATAAAGACATTTGACTATTGTTCGTATTCAATGATTTTATCCTTGGGCATACTTTTTTAGCAGATGCATACTTAGCTAGTGGGCATCACTGACAAAACACATAATTGTGTTTTGGCGACTCACAAAACATATGATTACGTGTTCACAATGACTAACTATCCATATTTGGAAAATGCAAATGGCTGCATACCATCTCAATTCTCATTAGTATACAACGACACAAAATCAAAATCAATACTTTTGAAAAAACGAAAGTAACTGTCTGTCTGTTTGTTGCGTTTTGGCAGTTCAACTGATCGTGATTATATATATGACCGCTTTATAAAAAACATGATACTTATCTCAATTATAGAGCCATAAAATACTTTTTTTGGAATAAATACGCGATACCTACAATATGTTCACGCAAACGAAGTCGCTGTCAACAGCTAGTTGTATCTATGTTAACCGAGCTTTTGTACGTTTTTTTTTTGCATAGAAATCTTAAAAATAAACAAAATAATTCGAAGCATGTTGATCTGATTGAAAGAATGGAATCATCATTTTTATGACTCGTTTTTAAAGTGAATCGGGTGTAAAAATGAACATAAAACGGGAAGGTCAGGAGCCTTATTCTGGTGTTCGCGTTTTATCGATCGCTGTGTCTCACGTCAAAATAATCATGGAAGTAAGAGTGTACCAAAAAATTTCGAACGCGCCAGAATAACGCTCTTTGACTCTTGGTAGTACAGAATGCTCAATGATACAGATCTATGAGCAATATTTGATTCACACTATATAAAATGTACGTCGGAGTGAATCATCTTACTAACAACTATGTACATAAACATAGGCGGTATGTAAAGTACTCAGATATAGATAGGTAGGTGCTGTGCTGTTATATTAATGAACTGATAAAACTAATTAGCGTTGCTATTTTTCCCTATATGTATGCTCGTCCTCTTAGATAGTTACTAATAAACGTTGTACAGTCACGGAATAGTTATAAACAGTGTTTTGTCCTTTTCTTTCTTTTCAAATGTTTAAATCGATCGAAAAAGACAAAACACTAAATAACTATTCCGAGGCTATTCAACGTTTATTATAGTAACCCGTAACGAGGACATGCCTATTTAGATTTTTAAACGATATCTTTCCAACTAGTTTGAATTAAGATTCCCTCGGGATTTAATTGAATTTCATATTTTAAGGGAGCGCAGCCATAAATTGTTTGACACTCTTTATGCGACGTACGTGGCGAAAACTGAAGAAAGTATTGCCAAAAATCCCAAAGACTTTTGGCGTTATGTCAAAGATAAACGTAAGACTCGATCTTCACTACCGGCTGAAATGATAATGGGAGAGAACGTTGCTCGCTCAGGGATGGACATAGTTAATTTGTTAGCAAAAAACTTTTCCGATGCGTTTATCTCATATGTGCCATGCGAAGCTGATGCAAGCACTTCACTTGTTCATCTCCAGCCTAATTGCATTGGCATAATAAGGTTCACTGAACGCGACGTCTTGAGGCAAATCAAACGATTAGATATCCACAAGGGACCAGGTCCTGATGGCATTCCGCCACTCTTAGTTAAGCGTTGTGGTCCTGCGCTGGCGTTACCTCTTTCTCTCATTATGAATCGTTCTCTGTCCCTGGGTATATTTCCGGACGAATGGAAAAAAGCTAAAATTATACCCCTCCATAAAAAAGGAAAAGTAGATGACGTAAAAAATTACAGACCTATTTCAATCTTGTCTTGTTTTTCCAAATTGTTTGAAGCTCTTATTTGTCCGATAGTCTCTCGTCACTTTAGTCATCTCATATCTGGAGAGCAGCATGGTTTCAAAAAAGGTCGCTCGGTCGAGTCAAATCTAGTCGGCTTTGTTTCTGAATTGGCCCGTGAAGTCGACAGCGGACAACAAATCGACGCCGTGTATACTGATTTTAGCAGTGCGTTCGACAAAGTTAGTCACTTTTTACTAATCAAGAAGCTAGAACTTATCGGTTTTCATGGGTCTTTCCTTAACTGGTTTCAGTCGTACCTTTCGAAGAGGGAACAAGCAGTTTATGCCAATGGTTTCAACTCTGAAGCATATCTCGCGAAATCAGGCGTTCCGCAGGGGTCTCTTTTAGGTCCTATCCTCTTTTCCATATTTGTAAATGAAATTACTACACACATAAAATATTGTAAATATAAATTATTTGCAGATGATCTTAAAATTTATAGAGTTGTCAGCAGCAACTCAGACGTTGATCTCATACAGAGTGATATTACTAGCATCATGGAATGGTGTGATATTAATCAAATGCATCTTAATGTTAATAAATGTTTTTATATTAAATATACACGTAAAAAGAATACGTTAAAAGGATACGTTAAACAATGTACCATTGCAGGAAGTGTTAGAAATTCGGGACCTAGGAGTTCTAATCGATAGCAAACTTACGTTTAGAGCTCATATTGACACAATAGTTAAGAAGGCGGCCAACCAACTTGGGTTCATTAGGCGTAATTCCAGAAGCTTCAAATCAATTCATACAAAGATAGTATTGTACAATTCTATGGTTCGCAGCTTTCTGGAATTCTCTAGTGTAGCGTGGAGTCCCTTCTATGCTGTACACTCGCAACGCATTGAAGCCATACAACGAGCTTTCACAAGATCCCTGGCGTTTAGCTGTCCAGGAATCTCACACAGAAGTCCTTATTCTAGTCGCTTATCTTTCTTTAAAATGGACAGGCTGCGCGATAGAAGGAAAGTTCGAGATCTCTCATTTCTGTATAAACTTGTTCGCAACTTTATTGATTGTCCCTCAGTTTTGAACGATATCTCCTTGCGAGTTCCTTGCAACTATCCACGGCAAAGAATAACAAAAGTCTTCCATGTTCCTTATTCTAGGACTAACTTAGCTCATAACTCTCCTATATTGAGAATATGTCGAATGTATAACGAAATTAATGGTTCCTTAAGTGATCTTGATATTTTTCATGACTCTTTGAACGTGTTTAAGAGTAAATTGACAAATTATTTGAATGGCATTTCTAATAAGTAAAATGTGTTTTGTCATCTTCGGTGTAAATTTAATTAAGTATTTTATTTGTTATTTAAATATATTTTTTGATTTTGTTTCTCCAACTTTCCCAAAATTGTGAAAAAAATAATTACCTAGTTAAAGTATTAGAAAAAGAATGTTGTAAATACCTATAATAGGTTTTCGCTTCAGAACTTTGTTATTTAGTGTTTTCTTTTTTTTTTTAATGTCTAAAGTGTAAACTGTTGGTATTTCTATCTAAATAAATAAATAAAATAAGTTAAGAGTTAGTTATGCTTCTAGTTACGAGTTTCGCAAATTATTGTAGAGTTAAGGAATATTAAGAAAAAATTAGTAAGTATTTGATAAATAATATTTACTTAATTTATTTGTTGGTTGGTAGGGACTAAATTCCGCCTCTTGGAGGTCTAACATTGTTTTATTTATTTGGCGGTTTTATTTCAATTCGTTAGCGTAAATACTAGTTCATATTTTGCATTTTAATAAAGATTTAAATTATTTAAGTTGTAATAAAAATTTGAGTGCAATTAACTACTAGGGTGCGAGTACAGTTTTCAAGTTTGTAATTACGGTTTTCAGACACACAGGCTTTTAATTTATTACGGCAATAAACAAATACCATTGGTCTTACTTTTTGGTATTAGAAAGGAATAAATTTTAAAAACTATCAGCACGAATTTTATTAGAAAAAAATATTATGTACACCATACCATATGTAGATATACCATATGTAGGTATACCATATGTAGGTACTGTTTTTTATTATGTACTTTAGTATAGTAAGTTAATATAAACGTCAAACGGCAATTAAACCTGAAGATAAGAGTGTTCTGTCTTCCCTGGCTGGACAAGACTATATTAAAAGAGTTCCTGATTCAATGCAGCAACAGAAACGAAGTCTTTTAGGTCTTCACGTCTTAATAATTAAATTATGCCTAGTACCTATTTCCTTTTGTATGGAAAGTCCAATTTACTATAAACCTAAAAAATAATATAACCTAGGCCTATTTTAGGCTTTTATTCAAATACGCGGGTTGGGCCTGGACTCAATTCGTATAAGACTGAGGCAGATGGTAATTGGGATAAAAGAGGCTGTGGATGACGATAAGGCCTATTGAATATTCAAGCAAATACGCACTATTTTTGATCTTGACTTTTCAGTAAAAACTGAAATTATGGTCCAGGTATATGACTGGACACACTGCGATCCTTAGCTTAAAAATATTGAAGAGCACTTACTTATAGAGCTGTAGAGTTTGAAGTTCAGTCGATACATATAACGAGCAAGCGATGTATTCTCCAGCTTCCACAATAACTGACTGAAAGACCTCTACCCTAAGGACCGGCTTATATCCCTTGCAGTTATTCATTCTGATTCGCACGAAGGAAACTTTTCAGAGTAGAATTGGTCTAATGAGGTCGCAAAAGCTGTTTCAACTTTTCCATTAAAGTTTCCATTCGTGACGCAGCGTAGGTATGCAAGTAAGTAATGGCTAAGTTAGGTAGCGTCATTCATATCAATGGGCCGGCTAAGGCTGTCCGTCCACCTGCTAGCTCAGCGCCCGATCGCCTCGCAATGGTATCAATGCAAAATGAACTCAAAACTTTGCACTATAAAGTCCTCTTAGATCGTCTTATTTAGAGCGAGCAGCAAGCGGGCCACATGCGGTCACCGCTAGCCGGCAGCTTAGCAAATCAATCTAAAAAGACCTTAATTCACGGTATTTATAGTTCATTTTTTATTAATACCATTCCGTACGGGTCAGGTGCTGAGCTTGCTGGTGGACGGACAACCTAACTCGGCAAACGACATAATTATACATCTCCATAATTAAGTTAAGTATAAAGTAAGTATACACTCATACTCTACAACTCTATATTAGGGATATTGGTAAAGGATGAATGAATGTAACGCATGGGTACAAAAACTTGGGTAATTCAAATTACCTGCAGCTGTAAAAAACAGTCTACATGCTTAACAAGGAGGTTTATTACGTGGTTGAATGCTTTTTCTGTAGCATTTTTGTGTGATTTTGGTCTAATAATACAATTTTTTAAGCTATTTGTAAGAGAGTGGTAACATTTTTCAAATAGATTATTGGGAAAAGAAATGTGTTGGTACATTAGGTATGGGTATACCTGTCTGTAAATTCTTTAGTAAATACTAAATGTCTATCTATACAGAAGATACTTAATTCCCTTATTCTCTACACTGCACCCCCTAAAAAAATATTGTCTTTATGACCTCTACTCTTCGGTATGCTACTGGCGCAAAAGTAAACAAAATCAAGTTAAACCTTATTAGAAACCTTTATGTGCTAATTTTCAACGAACTTGTTTGTTGTTTTGTTTCAATATGAACAATATCAATGTAGACGTACTGAGTATTACCTACATGAAACCGCACTGTTTTCCTTTGTGGTTTCAGATATTAAAATAAGCTTTTCAAATTGTATCCGTAAAGTTATTGAGTTAAAGTTCAAATCAATGTTGCATTTTCCTTCAAAATCTCATTAGGTATTTGTGATAAATTTACTTATTAAAGTTTATTTCGATATGTAATATGTAACTGTTGTATTGTGATCTAATAGTATGAGTCACTGAATAATTGCTGTAGAAGAGTTAAATGAGTTATTTTTTAACTAAATTAAATAATTCTGGGGGAAAACCGTATTTATCCAATCACTAAAGGCCCAAATTATACAGGCCGGAGCCTGACGTAAGGCCGAGGATGCGACGCGGACAAGGTACAGGAAGGCTATATTCCTATAATACGCGTGAGATGAGATGAAATTTTATCTTGGTCACTCTCACAAACGATAGCAACAAGGACGAAAAAAGGTGAGATTAAAATTTCAAATCTCCAAATAGGGCCCGAGGCGCGGCGGTAGTGCTCTTCAAAACTACAATCTAAAATGTATGAAAGCGTGCGACGCGCGACGTGGCGCAGGAACGCCGCGCTGCTTCACAGTTTTCACGCCTAAATCGTGTCCGCGTCACATCCTCGCCTTACGTCCGGCCTGTATAATTCAGGCCTAAAACCTCAGCCACCCAGGGTTGCGGAGATTTTAACAGTAACAAGAGACTGCCAATAAAGAAGCTCCCTTATTGAATCGAACCGCTATTTCGAAAAAATACTTCAGTATATTTAAGGCGAGCCTGGCCAGAAAACGTCTAGCAAGAATCAACTTTCCTCTAAGATAAACCATGGTTTTTACTGTGTAAAAAAATATATGTTATTCTTAAGCATGTTTTTAAGTGGAATCATAAATCTGATACATGTAATGAATAACTTCACTCGATAGAAAAAAAATCCAAAGTCACCTCTATTTGGTATTTTAAACACGATTTGCGACTTCATTTTTACAAATCATATTGCTTTTTTATTTTTTTTACGAATTAAAACGCAATAAAAAAATGGAATCATAAATAAAAATGTTAAAAAGTTAACATGGTAATTTTATATGATTTTTTATCACGAATTCATGGTAAAAAGGCACGTTTGCGTGACCGCCAGTCCGCCCGCAGACCCCGTCGACGCCGGACGTGTGCCAAATTTTTGTGATCTCCGCAGTGCCGCACACACCAACACCAACAAAGCATTTAGTTTTGCCATAATGGGTAACAAACATAATAAACGAAAAAAATGCTCAAGTCTGGCTTTTAGAAAATCGTACGAGTCAAGGCGCAAACGTCGGTAAGTAGATAAACTTCTACTAGATTAAATTGGTAATCATTGTTTTTATTTACTAGAATCGACATTTCAAGCATTGCTTTTTGTAGTCAGATGATGTATCAACAAATCTATTAGTACCTACTTATATTCGTTTTAGTGTTTTCAAATATCATACTCATCATCATAGAACTTTTTTGTCTCGTTACGTGTATTCACGATGTAAATACCCGGCCTAGTGGTATACCTACTAGTGATATTTACGTAGTTATACCTACCTACAGTTACAGTTTTTTTTGCAGAAGACTACTACGTAACAAACTCCAATGACTTTGGAATTGACGAAACGTAAGTACCTATCTACCTTTTGTACCACGCAGGGAGGCGGGTGTTCTGCGAAGTTTTGACTATGTCGGTCACTATTTATTATTTCACCCAGACAACTTGTGAGATACGGATACGGAGCGACGTTCATACTTTCATTTTTCCTGAGCATTCTACACTGCACAACGAGTAAATACCCGCCCTAGTGGCATACCAGTGATATTTATATTTATATAGTTATACCTACTTACACGAATACCTATCTTACAGTTTTGTTTTTTTTTTCAGAAAAGTACTACAACCAAATGTAATAAACTCCGATGACATTGGAATTGACGAAACGTAAGTACCTACCTACCTTTTGTAACATGCAGGGCGGCGGATCTTCGCTAAGTTTTAACTATACAGGATGTTAGGTAAGATACGGGACGACGTTCATACTTTCATTTTTACTGAGCAATCTGAACTGCACAACGAGTAAATACCCGGCCTAGTGGTATATCTAGTAGTGATATTTACGTAGTTATACTTACCTACATGAATACTTATCTTCGTTTTTTTTTTGCAGAAGAGTACTTCAAGGGAATGTAATAAACTCTGATGACATTGCAATTGACGAAACGTAAGTACCTACCTTCTTTTTGTAACATACAAGGTGGCGGATCTTCGCTAAGTTTTGACTGTACTGTATGTATGTAAATTATATGGGGTGTTAGGTGAGATAGGGGACGTCGTTCATACTTTCATTTTTGACTGAGCAATCTGTACTACACGAGTGTTTGGTAGCGTTTGAGTTATAGCCGTATGATTTGAACACATCTAGGCCTGATTAGTACTGTAACGTGATTTTGGCTGTTTTGAAGAAAACTCGTAAAGTTGTATATTTGTTTTTAACGATTAGCGAAAATCGAGCATTTCGGTAAATCTTGTAAGTACGGCTTCTATAAACCTACGACTGGTATGGATGTGTTCGTCGTTGCCTTTGAAATTCGAAACTGCCGGTTGTAAGAAGCGATAGCGGGGACAGGCGAAGCTACGAGTATGTATATACGTCACAAAGATGGCCGCCGACCGTTGTAGATTATTGCTTATATCTCGAGTTCTATCTCATCAAATCAGTTGTTTGAGGTGTCATTTGAAAGCTCATTTATTTATAATGTAGTTGTTATATAATTATGTACATACATACCAACAAGCTTGAACGACAGCTTCCGTGCGCGAGTCCGACTCGAACTTGGTCGGTTTTTTAGAATTTTTATATTTTGAACTTTTGGACATCATACTTATAAATATTTATTTTTGTTTTGTTTTAGGCACGTGGATGATATTGACCCTGTTTCACTCAGCGTGGTCATCATCCTGCGTCAGTCATGGTTTGGTGGGGGGTATCCTATCACGGCGTCACAAAGCTTAGTTTTTGTGAAAAGGGGGGTTTAAACTTCTGCCAAAGTGTATCAAGAGACCGTCTTATATGGTGTTGTACAACCCCTTAGCAATACATTTTTTTAAAATCTACCGTGGAGTTTCCAACTAGACTCTGCACATGGTCACAAGGCGCGAACTACCCAAGCCTGGCTGGAAGCCAATGTTCCGGACTTTATAAGGGCTGAAGACTGGCCCTCCTCTAGCCCAGATCAAAACCCCCTGGACTACAAATTATGGTCAGGTTTAGAGGGCATGGCCTGCTCTAAACGACACGCCGACATAGAGTCACTTAAGAAATCTTTGAAGCAAGCAGTGGCTAAATTTCCCATGGAAACAGTCCGTAAATCCATAGATTCTTGGCCAGACCGACTAAAGGCCTCTATCAAGGCCAAATGTGGTAATTTTGAATAAAATAATAGTTATATTTTTGTTAAGACTTCAATACATATGTACATATAACTTTTATTAACATTACATTACTGTATAAAAAAATAAATGCATTTTCATTTGTAACAGAACTTATGGCTAGACATGCATACATATCGTCACGCTTTTCCCCGAGGGGGCTGGCAGAGGTGTAATACAACACCCACATTTCGCCGGACGATATTCAGTCCCAAATGTGACAGGGGGCGAGCCTGTCGCCATACACCGGGCTCCAGTTTTGTAGCAGATGACACACAATACGCACATATGTTCACACAATGAACAAATTGGTGCGTGCCGTCGGCTGGGTTCGAACCCAGCAGAGCAAAATTGCCACTCCCAACTAGGCTGCCATTGATTCTACAACTATATCACAGAACAAATTATAATACTACGTACCTATAGCTCAATTGTATATATAAATGTAAATATTGTGAATGTATATTTTTGTATTGGATGTTTTGTTAGTACTAGTAGAATGTCCGCCACTTCGTACCCAGGGTATGTATATAGGTATATCCGGTATAAGTTTACTCGATTCTTTCATAATTATTGTTCAAAATATCTGAATCGTGTAGTTTTTTAACTTTGTAACATTTAACAAACCATACAATATTATTAGTACGCACCTAATGGTAAAGTAAGGTAATTAAAATTGTTATTAGCATTGTTATACAATATACCCAAAAATAATGAAATTTACTATGTTGTATTATTTAATGATTACCGATAGTTACACAATCATTCCAACACCCTGTATAAATATTTGTCCTAATAAGGATAACAAGTAGCCTATGTGTCAATCCAGGGCATAAGCTAACTCCGTTCCAAATATGATCCTCATCCGTCTAGCCGTTTAGGTGTGAATAAGTGAAATACGAGTAAGTACCTAACTTCCACACACAATCGCAATCTTTTGTATTTATGAGTGTGAAGTGTGATAAAATGGAAATATGACACTACCGGTAAAATTAAACTAATGCCACGACTGCTCACACATCAAAAATACATCAACTCGTGGACATTAGATTGGTTGTACCTATATTGGCTTGAACGGCATTTTTTAGATTTTTTTTTGGTTGGCATCAAATAAAAAATGTTCATAAAATGGATGAGTACAATGACGGACGGATTATTTTATCTATTTCCTAAAAATGGGTGTTTAGGTACTCGATACCATAACGTGACTGACGGGTGAAAGACGTGCGCGCGGCGCATCGCACACAACTTTTGTGTCGCGTGAATGAATACGTCGCGCTCCCAAAAAGTGCGGCCTGAGGTAGAGTAAAATACCTAAAGTTCTGGGAAAGCCTCGCCTTAAGTTGTTTTTATAAGTTCAGCCTCGTCATATCCAATTTTTGAATCGTCCGCAGTCTCACCGCGACGTGAAGCATCTGTTTAATATCGGAACGTGTTCGCACTTGACCTATCTCAAAATTCATAATATACCTATTCCTTATTCACGCGCTGCTGAATTTCCCATTCTGCTGAACGGTGATGCAAACCATGTATGAGTTTATGATTCAAAGTCGTCTGGACAACTGCCAACATGCCAACAAATGAGGTACAAACCTCTCTTTAGTCAATCTACATTTCTTAGAATTTTAAATATTGTAAGTACTATGTAAATACATCGATATCAAATAGAAGTTTGCTCAATAGTTTGCAAAAAGTTAATTTTGTTATCTAAAATGCCGCGTCGAAGTAGATAGATATATTTGGCGTAGAGTAGGTACGGTACGTACAAGTATTCGCAGATAAGTCGTTATTGGTGGCAATTTTGTAGTTAATCCTACTCTCTCAAATAAACATTTAATATATTTTACAAAATAAAAAAATTTTTTTTGGGCAAAAATTCGAAATTCTTTTAAATTTAGTAAGTTTGTATTAAGTATCACATCGTGACATCGAGCTGACGATCACGAATCTTTAGTGTAGTTGGGCAGGACAACATGTCCTGCCTAACTCCATTTGAATCTGCATCTGCCTGTGGATATTAGCAGGTGACGGCAGAGTGATGGCTGGTACAATTATTGACGGACTGCTGGGCGCGTCTCGGCAAACGAATCGTCGGGTGACCTCCAGCACGTTGGGTCGACGATGTTGTAAATGTCGCGGGCCGAACCTGGACAATATTGGTACAGGACCGGGATGAGTGGCTCACGAGAAGAGAGGCCTATGCTCAGTCGTGGGCTGAGCAGAGGCCTACGATTACGGAATGATGATGATGATGAAGTAAGTATAGAAAATAATCGGACAGATTTCACACCATTCTATAACGTCCTAACGAGCTCAATTTTGGTTGGTGTAGAGTAGGAATTACAAGCGCAAAATACCTACAAGCCTAGTTATAAAATCGTTAGATCCTTACAAAAAAAAACTATCGTAATTAATTATAACTATCTCCTCAATTAAAGCAATAAACACAAATCCTTTGCAGCAATCAAATAAAGGTTAAAAATTTAATGATCAAAGCAAAATTCAAAATAATTAATAATGAAGAAATATATACTCTTACGTTTAAAAATGGTGAAACTCTGTTTAATTAGGTGTTTCAGCTAAGTATTAGGTTTTGTTATTCACAGTTCACAAACATGCCTTATCCAAAAACATGCATAAGTATACATCCATAATAAGTACCTACCTACTATACCTACACGTAGTTTCGAAGGTAATCTTTTTTTTAAATCACTTATTTTTTTACTTCATATTTTTAAATAATTCATTGTGTTACAGGGAAATAATGTTAACCATATATTTTTTTTAATTTACGTGTTTAAAAATTCAATTCACTAAACTGTATTTCGATCGAGTTTTACACGATATTAATATATTTAGCAAGCTACCGATATCTGCTTATAACTATCTACTGCACCTGTGTAATTAAAAATACCGTGGAAAAGTTCCCAAATCTTTTGTCTGCATCTCTACGTTAATATAGGTAAGTAAGTATTTATAAAAACAAAATTAGTTACCTGATGATAGGGTACTATCCGATTTACATTCCAGCTTATATCTGCCCGTAACTGCAATATCTGCCCACTTCACCGTAAAATCACTTGAATTACAATTAAAGTATGTCGAATATAACGAGTATGACGGGCAAGTGCGCGCGCCGCCCGCCCAGGCGATTCTCTCTGTCAGCGAGCTCACTAAATTTAGCTGATTTTCAGAGGCGCGCGCCACGTCTAGCCTCTACCCACGACTGGAGCTCGGACCGCGGCCTACAGCGCCTCGCCACCGCGCATGCGTCGTTGAAAGCACAACAAACAATAACCTGGTATCAAAGCAAAAGCACTGTATCCAAGGCAGTATTGATGTAACCGCGGTATGGAAGGGTTTGCTAAGCTGCTTAGACTGTAAGTATATGAGTACGTACTTATCTCTATTTGCAACTACGTAACTATCTAGAACAGGGATCAAGACGTCTAGGTGGGTGTAGCCCCTCCCCGGGCAGCTTTATGAGCTATCCATACCTACTTTTCCTTTATTGTAGGAACATTCTGGTACATTTTATTTGGCCAGGTGTTTGATAACATCGCTCAAAACATTGTTTCTAAAAAATACTCGTACTAATTATCCACTTAATAATTTTTACAGACTATCTATATAGTCCGTAAAAATATTATGAAAAGAAAAGAAGGTACTTATAAGTAAAGGTATATATGAAAACCCTAACCGGGAAATGTATTACTTTTTCTCAACAAAACTGTTCATATCCTACATGAAAATGCTTTAAGCAAATTACAAAAAATATCTTTAAGGAAACAAAAAACAATCCCAAAAATTATGTTAGCATAAAATCTATTTTCTATTTTAGGAATCTTTCGCACGATATAGATAGATTCTGTTAATTTTAATTACAGAGAAAATTCTATGACTGGGAAATTTTGTTTCAGTGCTGTCTTGTCACGAAATACAATACACACGTTTTGTCGTGATCGTGACGGCAGTTTCCAATGTATCGTTGTTTTGTTTTACTTTTTTTTATGGGCGAGAGCCTAGCCATTTGGCAACATTGGCTTACCTTTGAAGCGAAGCGTCTCTACTTCAGCTTTGACAAAAAAGGGTTTCGTATGTCCGATTTCTGTCCGGATCTTTGCCTTCCTGTACAGATCGCATTTCTTAACCGATTCTCTTCAATTTTTATAAGTTCATTAATTATATATTTTTTTTAAGTTTTAGTTTTTTTTAATTTTAGATTTTGGAAATTTTTCAAAGTTATTTTTTCAAAAAAAACAACCTTACACACATGAGAATTTTCATGATACACTGATTTCAAGAGAATCAGTTGAGGAATGCAACCTATCGAGGAGGACTAACGTTGGTCACGACAGCTTACAGAGCCACTAGAAATGAAGGTTGTCTGGAAGAGATCGCTCTTAAGCGATTAGACCGCCCATTGCGCCTATATTTTTGAATGTTTAGTTTAGATTTATTTTGTATTTGGTGTCAATAAAGAGTTTTTGTATTGTATTGTATTAAAATGTCATTAGGTGTCTAGTTTAAACCAAACTCTAAAAGCTACTTGAAATGTAAATAAAAAAAATATTAAACTCTTTATTGTATACACTATAAATTTAAACCTACATACTTAATCAACTTGACTGCCTCGGGGCTCGGTTGTGAACCTGCCTTCTAAGCCTGGGGGCGTAGGTTTGATTCCAACCTAGGGCAAACATTCATAGGTATGACGAACATTTCTGTTTGTTCTGTGTCTGGGCGTAAATATCTGTAAAAGTATGTAATTATTTAAGAATATAAATGTGTACATAAGTAAGTAAGTATATCAGTCTCTGGCAGCCATATAACAAGGTATGCTTAGTTTGGGATCAGGCGACCGTGTGTGCAAAAGTGTCACGAATATTTAATTACGATTTAACTACAAGGTAAACGTAGTAATATTTAATATTATAAGAACATACTTAAGTAATGCCTTCTTTAAATAACTCTAGCTACAATTCTGAGCTTTGAAAAATAAACTAGCTTAAAAACTATTTTATTTGAAAGCTTATAAACACTGATAGATAACCTCCTAGAAGTATATAGATACCCGACAAAAGCACCAGAATTGCAAGAAGTTGTTTGCTTTGACCGCGACAAAGCGCTGCGCTCCCCATTAGCTACACCTAGCCGTGTCAACCAATACACCAATGAGGGTGATTTCAAAAAAGTTAGGGTGATTTTTTTAATGCTATGCTTGGTGCATTTCTATTTGCTCTAAGCGCGATCTATAAGTGAGATAATCCTAACTAATAATATAAATGCGAACGTAAGTTTGTTTATTTATTTGTTTTTTTGTTTGTAACGCTTTCACGGCCTAACTAATCAACCGGTCGTCATGAGATTTTGCATACACGTTGTCAGGTGTACAGAAAAGGACATAAGGTAAGGACTTTTTTTCCTGAAAACATTATCTGCTCTTTTGGGTCCGCGGTTGAAACCGCAAGGCACAGCTAGTCAGAGATATAAGAGGTATAGGAGGAAAAAACAAGAATTTTTCTTCGCACATACATTAGTGATAGGAAAAATGTCAATAAGGAGTCTTAAGGGTCTTGATTATTTTTCCAAGTAAGTATAGGTTCAAGTATTACTGGAATGTTCGCAATATAGCTCCCAGATAACAGCGCTTCGGGTTGCCGATATAAGTATAGGTAGGAGCTTACCTATCGATGCTATCGATCGACTGGAATGAACAAGAACATCCCACACACAATGTTCTCGAACTCTCGAATGGGTTCTATTTACGGGCTTAGTGGAAAACTGCAAGTACCTACATTTAGAGTAGATATCGTCCAACTGATCCTCCAATTTCCCAGTCGTGGGAAGCCTCTGGGGCCCTATTCTTACGCGTGAGATGTTTTCTGGTCATTGTAAAGCTATTTACAGGAGTAAACCGGGTGGATGTGTCTAAGGTCTCACGCGTCAGATAAGGGGGGCCCGGATGCGTGTAGCGCATAACTGGCTATCGTCGTAGATATTCACGATACCACCTCCACATGGATTTACCTGAGTTCTTACACGAAACATTGGGTTACAATTCCTTGCAAGTTAGAAGAGCCTACGACCAACTTGGGACAATGCGCAAGATTCTGGGGGGCAAAATTGACGCTCCGGACCGAATAAGTCATTTACAACAAGTTCAAAAAAGACAGATGACGATGACGTCATTTCGTGTTTGCTAATGCTAGAACTTGTTTTTTTTGACAAGGCGGCATTGCTCCTGGGTATAAGCATTGATTCCAAACTGCAATGGGGTCCTCACATTAGTGCTCTGTCTGGGAGACTTAGTTCTACTGCTTATGTGGTTCGTATAAGATTAGGCAACTGAAGGATATAGCTACAGCTCGGATGGTTTACTTTGCTCACTTGCACAGCATAATGTCATAATAATATGGTATTTTGCTGTGGGGATCAGCTGCTGAAGTAGACGCCATTTTTATTTTGCAAAAGCGAGCGGTCCGAGCTATCTACGGGATGGTCCCCGCGAATCATTGAGAGTTTTATTTAAAGAAATCCTACTAATATTATAAACGCGAAAGTTTGTAAGAATAAGGATAAGGAGGTAAGGATGGATGGATGTTTGTTACTCTTTCACGCCAGAACGGCTGAACAGATCTGGATTAATTTTAGCACAGAGATAGATTATAGTCTAGAATAGCACATAGGATACTTTTTACCGCGGGCGAAACCGCGGGCCGCAGCTAGTAAATAATAAATTAACTTTATCTTCTTTGTACATCTTTGAAAATATTATGTACGTTCGTAAAAATCTACATAAATTTAAATAGAATTGTGACTATCATAATTCTAACACCAGAAAGCATAGCTGTACCGAGATTTAGACTGACTAAGTCAAATAAGTCATTTTTAGTCAACTGCGTTCGTTTTTATAATAAAAATCCCGAAACATATAAAAAACTTTGACATTCTTGTGTGTATCTTTGATACCCAAATTGAATAAAAGCATTTTGACTTTGACTTTAGACTTTGGACATGATGATGATGATTTAATCGCCTAAGTAGATAAGGGACCTTCAATTAAGTACGTGAAACCAAAGGATAATGTTTCTCGCTTTTAATTTTTAGGGTTACGTTTATATCACCGCCATTGTGAAATAAACTTTTTTGTTTGGAAGTAAAGCAAAAGCCATACATATTTTTTCCCCCATACTTCACTCCCTCTACTCAAAACTTTAACAAAGGGGTTTATTTTTGGAGGAAAACTCTACAATGTCACGCAAAGCTAAAAATATGTTAGTAAGTAATTTATTTGTAGGTAGTTGGAATGTTAAATGATGTAGGTACCTACAATGTTTAGTTACATTTAGGTACGTACGTACAGCTGTTATAGGTAGTGTATATATAGAGGAGTATAACATTGCTAGGTATGACCTTTTTCTTTCTTCATAACAAAAAATCATCCAACCCTTCGATCAGAAATAAAAATACACCTCCCTACCTATATGTGATCGAAGTCCATGTCTGTAAACCCCTTTCAGAGAAAAAAAGTACTCATTAGGGTCAACTGGGGTAATTGCGTTATATTTGCTTACACTCAGTTTTGTCGATGAGCTATTGCGTGTCTAGGCAATATCTTTACATGATGATGTGCCTACGAGTATCATAATAAAACATCATCGATTTTATTATTTTTTGCCTTTATTTTACAATAATAATAAAAATAATAGTTCTCGAGAGTGGCCGTGCTTTGCTCTACTGGGACCGCTCTATCATCACGGACAGGACTATTGTTGCCAATAAGCCTGATATCGTGCTGGTCGACCGGTCCCAGCGCCGGGCAGTGCTCGTCGACATCACCATCCCACATGACGAGAACCTCGTGAAGGCCGAGAAGGACAAACTCAGCAAGTACCTTGACTTGGCTCACGAGGTAACCGCCATGTGGGATGTTGACTCGACGATCATTGTCCCGATAGTCGTCACGGTAAACAGTCTCATAGCGAAGAGCCTCGACCAACATCTCAAGAGGCTCTCGTTAGACGGTTGGGCCAGATACAAAAGGCAGTGATCCTAGACACGTGCCGTTTTGTCAGGAGGTTCCTCACTCTGCAGCTATAACCTCCGGTAGCATGGGCCCCGCCCCGCTGCCGGCGGCACCCTAGTTTTTAAGTTGTTGATAATATTTGTTTTTATATTCATTTATATATTTGTAAAAAACTTAAAAATTAAGAAATAAAATAAATTTATTGGAATAATAATAATAAATTTTTATTTAAAAAACTACATGGTAAAGATAAAAACTATCAGATACAAACATTTTTTTAGGAACAATAAAAGCATAATTGTTCAACATTTGAAGATATCTTCAACTGTTAAACTTATTATAATTTTTTTCGAGAGGTATATTTTTTATTTTAAAGACGCATTTACCCCTCTGGGGTAATTGCGTCTTTATTATATTTTATCAAAATGCATTAATTGATGGGGCAAATGCGTCATTATTTTTTCAGACACATGGCATGCGTTTGTCCCATGAAAATTGTCAGGGGTGAAAACATTTTTCACCTCTGACAAATTAACATTTGAGGTTTTACTCGACTTTCAAATGAGTATAAATATATCGTTTTTAGTAACAATATGAATTGCTAATTTAGGGCAAGTTTACAGAAGAGTTTCCCGGGTGTTTCCCGGGTTTGGCTCAAGACATTTGTATCCAACTTATTTGTATTTATACTGTAGTATCAAGTAGGTAGATAAATATTTTACGAAAATTTAAAAATCGGTTACTAATAATTGACAAACGTTCACGAACATTTTGCAAAAACAATATTTACATAGGTACATACCTACGGATTGAATTATTAAGCTCCTTTTTTGGAGTAGGTTAAAAACGTAGTTAAGCCTTATTTAAGTACTATTGTAATTATTTTGTAAATAAAGTTGTTGTATTGTATTGTAGGTCAAAAATAAAATATTTGTGATATCAGAAGTTGGGGTAAATGCGTCATATAGTCGCAATTGCCCCCATGATAGCTGACGCAGTTGTCCCACCAGAAAGAACCGAACTTAAAAATTTTTAACTCTGATTGTTCTGGGAATAAAGTTGTCAATAATAACTTTATTCCCAGAGCAAATATTTACGTCTACGTATTAAATTATACATATTTTGTGTACTCATCCATAGGAAAAGCTATAAACTCTAAGAATACTTGAAATAAAACCAGATGTTTGGGCACTCGCGCTTGGATACTCCACACAAAAAAAATTAATAAGGTGGATTGTCTCGGCCTTTTTGCATTGTGTGACACCTACATATTTTTTATATCTTTAGTTACAATAATCTGTACTAAGTAAATGGCGTTAGTTGCCTAATTTGTGAAGTCAGTAATTTAAAAAGACGTAATTGCCCCACTTACATAATGGTACCAGTTGACCCTACATTTTATATGGGTTTTAAATGATAAAAAAATATCATTATGCATTGTTACTACTCGTATGTAGGTACAAGTGTCATTTGTAGGTAAGGTAAGCACCAAATATAGCCAAGTCTTAAAAAATATAGGTCTTCATTTCAGTAAGAAAAATTAAATATCTACTTATGTAGATAGGTAACCAACTATTTTAATTTCTATAGATAGGTAATAAGGTACTCACTTCCTACTTTAACCCATCCTTCCTACAACTTGTAACAATGCGATATCGGTAAGTATACAAGATTATAATTAGGCTGTGCTACCTAAGTATTGTACTTTGCATCGACGTGTTGACTCGGCGCGTGCTCCTGTAGCCACAGTCAATGCAACAGTCGCTATCTGAGTCACTAACAACCGCAATAGCAACAGTAGGACATTGTCTGCTCAGTTCGCTACTAAATACGTACTATACCAACTTATCCATGGAGTGGACTAACGGAGCCACTATCACTACATTCTGAAGAAACGGTGAGAAAAATGTTAGTTCCACAATTTGGTCACCTCTACAGATAGGTTGTACGTAACTCGTAATCTAGAAGCTCATTATCTCTATAATAGAAAGGTCCGAGTGGTATAGAATATTGTGGCCGCGAACAATTCCGGCTTCCGTGCCTTCACCATAGCTCGGCTGAGGTCGTTTCCGATAGAAGGGATGATTCTAATAATAATTGAGCACGTAACTAACTAGCTATTTGCTACATGAGTACTTAATACCTTTACCTTTACTGATCATACTGATTTGTTAATCGATATTGTGTTGTAGGAGTAAACTATAGGCTAATGGTCACCTGTAATAAATATAAAAATTCGCTAGGTTTTAAACTACTCCTAGCGGAGTATTTGCTTATCAGGCACGTAAAGTTAAGATTATCACTAAGGAATGGCTTAAGGATCGTGAAAAAAAATTATGTAGGAGCTAGCTAGGAGCAGATTACGCTAGTTAAGCAAAGACTTAGGCAATTCTTTGTTTAGAGAAAGTGGTCATAAATCTGGCACACTATAATAGGCGTTAATTAATGTCCTAATTCATTATTTAATATTCTTTGTAGGTAAGGTACCTTTTCTAATTGAATAAGGGAGGTAGCTAAGCTACATAGTTTAACATGTTTTTTGAGAAATATAATAGTGTAAGTACCTCAGCTTATTATATTTTAAGCTACACCATTTATCTTCGATTCAACGAGTAACCCTCATTACCTAAGGTATTACACAGCAAAAGTAACTGATCCGGGAGGAGCCAAATCACAGTGCTAGATTTCCCTGGACCCTGGAGATCGCCGGGTCCTACGTCAAATGAGAAGACTAGGATATCACTTTCACTAGCTCTCTCTATAGGCTCTAAAATTTGAATTATATCTTTTGCTCTTTTTTTCACACGTTTACCCTATTGCAAAAAGGAGTCGAGTACTCGAGTGCATTGTAACTGTGCACCACTTTGACTGCCCTCTGCAGCTAAAATGGCAGGCGACGGGGCTACTTACCTGACCCGTCGCATAGGAATCATCGGTACTGTTAGTGGCCCACCGGCTGAGTTGGTCCCTGAGGTGGATTATGACCAGTGGCGAGGCAAGACCTAAATTTGATGTGGGCAAGACGGATTTCGCGAGGCCCCGTTCTATGGCGACCTGAAGACGGATTTTATAAAATAATAAAAACGAAACAAAACAATTAACACTGCCAAGTTTTTATTCATAAAAATACAAATAAGATTAATATTAATGAAAAATTAACTTATATCGTTTTTTATTTTATTCTCGCTTTAAAGCAATGCTTAAAGATGTTTGAGGCGCGAGGCCCCTTGTACCGCGAGGACGTAGGCGGTGGCCCACGTCGCCCACGCCTTACGCCGCCTCTGATTATGACCATGAGTCTAGCATTCGACACATCGTCATGGAGAGATACCCGACGGGCCTGACGCTTTTTAGGCTGGAGTTTTTAGTGGGTAGGCCGCTCGTTGCAGAATTTCCTCATATCCACCCTGTGTCAGCCCCTGGGGCCAAAAAAAGCGCTTCTCTAAACCAAAACCTTACCTACCTCGTTAAAGCTTACTTTCACCTACGACACCAACCAAAATGCTGAATCAGCAACTGATTTTATTTGCTATTAAGCCCTACATATAACCCTAGACCCTTAACTAATTTCAAATCCTATAATCTCCAAACAAGCAATTGCTGGAGCATTACAATAATGGTTTAGCAAACAACGTTAAGGTTATTCCGATGTATGCAGAGTAGAGGCAGTAGAGGCCCGTTAATCCGTTTAATATTATCTTCATTAAACATGTAGGTAGTTGTTAGTTATCTAATCTACGGCTACCTACACTGTCCTTTATTAACATTTGGTCTACAGGGTTATTAAATTAGTTAGGCACAACAAAAATCTTTTAAAATGTTGGTCACTAAAATAATTATTTTATGGGGTGTTTCAAAATTAAATGAGAAAGAACGCTAGAGCCCGGGTCAAGTTTAAATATGTAGGAGCTGAAACTTAACGCTTAAAAATATAAAGTCAAAGTTTAAATTAGCAGACTTTATTTAATTAGTGAAACGTAAGGATTTTTTTTTATGA
This sequence comes from Peribatodes rhomboidaria, assembly GCA_911728515.1. Lineage (NCBI taxonomy): Eukaryota > Metazoa > Arthropoda > Insecta > Lepidoptera > Geometridae > Peribatodes > Peribatodes rhomboidaria. The sequence goes on along the minus strand of OU452179.1, from coordinate 10,600,269 downwards.
AGTAGGTAAAAATAATCCCGTATTCTTGCTAAACCTAATGCAGGTTAGTACCTACCTTGTACTTAACCACAACCATTTCGCAGAATCTCCGCCCTTTGAGAGAAAGTTTACTAAAACCTTTACAAAAATATAAGTAGTACTTACATTTGAGTAGGAGAGGGTGAGTAGATAAAGACATAAAGTAAGTAGGTATTTAATAAAGTTTATCCAAGAAATCCAAGCAATAGGTAGTCTGCCATAGTCTTCCCTTCCTCATGTCTAGACGCGGTGCGGCGCGGCGGCGGGCGTCTAGGCCGCACCCTCCCTGGTAAAATAATGACTGAGCTATCTTGCTTGTTGAGTAAAAAAATCAATAGTTAGAACCATTCATTCAAAGAGTAATATAAATTTATACCGGGACTTTCATTGCTTTAGCTTGCAACTTAACTGTGAATTACTGAATTGAAATAAGTAAGTGAGTAAGTACTTACTATTATTTGACAGGTCTGTTTTATTAAAATATACATTAAATAGATACGTACATAGCGCCTGCTTCTTTTTACATTTTCAAGAAACGGCTGCACCAAAGTTGATGAAGTTTGTCGAGAAGACAGTTATTGTCTTTAGGTGGTCTATAGATATGTGTTGTCGTTATGTTCGTCAAGGAACGATGTATGTAGGTACTTAACTGTTTGAACACTATCTTTCGAAACGTAACGTCCGTCGTATCTTTTGCGGACAGGATAAGTGAACAACCGAAGGCGACGAACTTTGGGATGTGCAGGGCACAGTGCCGTCTAAAGTCTATTCGGCGCCGGGGTGCGGGGCTCAGCTTGCGCCCTCGTTTTCTTTTAAACTGCAGCGTAGCACGGCACGTAGCACACTGCAGTATGTAAGGGGTCCTAGTCAACCAAGAAAACACAATACACGTGATTTTAATAATTTATTTATTTATTTCACTAAAATACAATGCTAAAATTAAACTTAAATTATACAAATTAAACCCAATTATACAAATAAAAAACAAAACTATTCTCCATTCGAGACATTATGTCCATTTTCTGGAATTAGCACTCTAGAAAATGTACCTACTTCTTCAAAAAAGTGAAAATTTTTCGATGAACCTTCTAAAAATTATAAAAATATTTGTGTAGTAATAAGTCATTTTAACTTGCACATCATGAGCGGTAAGTATGACAAGCGCCGAAAGCGTAATAAAAGTAAAACAATGATTATTATTGGTGATGACTAATTTTTTTTTTTTAATTTTGCGCATCCGTATTTATGGTAACCTGTAAGTATATAAATATGTAAATATAAATACTTAGAGATATAAATAGTAGTTTTTTATTTATTTATGTAGAATAGGTCGGCGTTGAACGTAAACGCGGCATTATTATTTTAATTTTCCGTTTCGTTTTCTTCTTATTTTTCCCCTCATTGGGAAATTTGGTATCACACATCTTGCGTACAATGCTTTTGCATTTGCCAGTGTCAAGTGAAATCGGGTCTCAAATTGTTTTATCACAGTGTTGAGTGATGTTTTCCCCATTCCAGTAACGCGATGGATAGTTATACTTGGAACTTTAAGTAGACTTTTGTAAACAACACGAAAAGTCATGTTTCGCAATTTTTGTATCATTTATCATTTTTACTCGTGCACGTTAACGAACCGATAAAGGTTAAAAACAAAGATAAACAAAGTTACAGACTTTTAGAAAATAATACAAAATTACGACATAATTACGATGATGACACCTTTTAGGTTTCCCGCCAAAAATCTGTTTCCTAGGATTTGTTTTTTTTTACAAGAGATTTGACATTGTTTTGGTTTGACTGACCATGGCATGGCACAGACGTTCTTTTTTTTTCTAAAACGAATGTCTGTCACTGTCAGTGTCACACGAGTGCTTGCTTGACGCTTGATATGTGGCCCTATTCGGAGATCTGAGATTTTCATCTCACTTTTTTGCGTCCTTGTTGCTCGCGTCTGAAACGTCATAGATGTGAAAGTGACCAAGATAAAATCTCATCTTATCTCACGCGTAGGAATAGCCCCAATCGTAGACGGAGAAACCAATGGACTCAAGCACTGTGTAACCGGACATGAGATAGCGATATTTTCTAACAGTGTTGCCACTTAAGGATGGTTCCATAGAAGATATGGAAGTTAGGGTAGATTTTTAACAGTAAATAAAATAGTAAAGACTTCAGATTATTTTTCTATATTTTATTTATTTTTAAACAAAATCAGCTTACTGTATACATTTCTTACTCTTTCGTTTGGTTCAGATGCACGCTTAGCTAAGTAATGTAGTCTCACTTTTAAATACTCCCATATAATGGCTTTTGTGAGCAGAAGTTCGTGGTTATCTAAAGGTGAACAATGGAATATATCGCCATGGCATTGAAAGAAATGTTTATGGCTACATATTTTAAAACTTTCGTGTAATAAATATTGTCTCGCATTCTTTCGTGTAATTAAGTTGGTTACGTTTCTTTTAAGAACTTTTTCAGTTATCAAGTGAAAACAGTGTCTATAGAATTCAAAAACTCGGCGTCTTCGTAGGACAACAGAGATTTTGTTCTAAGTTCTGATATAATGTTATTTAATTCTGCATTCCTTTTTAAAAGCCGTCGTTTGGCTTGTCGCACCGCGCGTAACTTTTTAAGTCTGTTCGCAGCAATTTTTCGAAGTTTTTTCTTGCGTGGTGTTTCCTTTTTTTCAAGTTTGCGTTTTCTTGGTGTGTCTTTTAGAGGCAGTTCAATTGTTTTTTCAAAAATATCCGATTTAGTTTTACTTGACTCGAAAACTCCAGATTTTGATGAAAGATCGGAAGCCTGCAAATAGACATTATTATTAAAATAAAAACAAAACCCGTCTGCAAAACAATGTACCTCCACCATACCATATCGAAAACTCAAAACTCACATGTCGAAATCCATCAAGTAGTTTAGACTATAGGACGGGCCAAATAAACCTCATACATACATACATGCACTCGTAAAACATAACCCTCCTTCTTGCGAAATTGGGTAAAATGTGCTTTTATTTTGTTGTGCACTCAGATTGTGAAGGCGCTTTGATTAATCCATACATCCATATTCATATGTCTTAATCGGTTCTTTATATTGTCATTATAATAGGTTTATTATAATGACAATTTGAAGAAATATGATGACACATTTATATGAACAAATTATCTAAATCCATATGAGCGTACATAGATAGTCAAAATAATAATCAGGTAAATTGGTACAAAAATTTTAAAACACACCGTTTGTAAATTTTTTTGTCTGTTTTCCTCAAGTGGCTTCTTGTTTGATGTTTCAGGGGTGTCGATATTATGTTTTCTTGTCTTCTCAAAATCCAGCGTTTCAGGTGGCTTTTCAGAAAATTTCGATTGGCCAGTTGAATCGGAACGCCCTGGTTTTGAAGTAAGATCAGAAGTCTGTAAAAAGAAATTAGCAAGTTAAGGCAAGACAGAATATGCAGCATTATTTACTCCCTCAAATAACCTATTTGAACTTTGAATATGACAAAACCATACGACATAATCATAAGTTAACAAAAATGGTAACTAAGCACTTTTTTGACTACCAATGTGTGTCAGCGGGACTCGTTTATTACTAAGCTGATCTGACCTCCCGTTCATCCTATCTATCCTGCTATCTTTAGTCAGCTGTATCTTGAAACTGAAATGAGTTGTTATTTTTGTTAATCATAGTTACTTACGTAAATATTATTAGTTGGTAGAGCACCCGGTTTCAAAAACTTTTTATTTCCACGCCTCACAAATAAATCACTCTTAAAATGGTTGGAACAAATCCTGGAATTTTGCGTTGGTCTCCAATCAAATCTACCACATGCTTGTATCCAAATCTCTACAAGTTCAGCACTCGATGGAAATCTGTAAGGAAATATTTAGATATGTAGGGTAAATTCTGTATTCTGTATTAGTAACAACCAAAAAATGATAATATTTAATCATTTTCCATTTTTAAAAAAACGCTATTGTACAAAACCGATAATACGTGGCGTCCAATCTGGGCGGATAAAATAAATTTGTCAAATCCAATACGTCACCCAAAAACATTTGGGCCCGTCTGCCTACGTCCTTGCTTAACTAGCTTCATTAAACTACTCCTAGCAAAAAAAAAAATCTTGAATGAATCTTGAGCCATTTCTTAGGACTTTTAACTTTATGTGCCCGATAAGGGAATATTTCGCTAGGAGTAGATTAAACTAGTTAAACAAGGACTGTTTATTTATTTATTTATTATTTATTTATTTAGATAGAAATACCAACAGTTTACACTTTAGACATTAAAAAAAAAAAAAAAACACTAAATAACAAAGTTCTGAAGTGAAAACCTATTATAGGTATTTACAACATTCTTTTTAAAATACTTTAACTAGGTAATTATTTTTTTCACAATTTTGGGAAAGTTGGAGAAACAAAATTAACTGCATTAACAAAATTACTGTTTAAGCAATTCTTATGTTCAGTGCAAACGGGTGTTAGAAAACTAGGGTGAAATTGAAAGCTAGATTATGGCAACCCTAATTCAATGTCTTGGAGGTTAGGTTTTTCTTTGCTTTTGCATGATTTGGCATTTTGCAGTAAACCTTTACATCCAAATAAGTGGTTCCTGCATCGACCCACTTTAATTAATATTTGTATTGATTTTAGAAGACATATTGTTTAGGGCAATGGCCAGTACCAACCTGTGAAATGTTACATCACTTAAACCTTGTTCTGTTCTATTCTGACAACCCAAAATACAACACTGCACCATCCTGATGATGTCCAAAACACTTCACCATGCGATGATAACAATTAGATTTGATTTTAAATGATATATTTTCGAAAAAACACAACAATCCCTCAGTCACGGTAACGTTTGACACCAAACTGTCAAATAATGCTTGGAGTCAACCGGTTACAGCGACAGAGAGAAAAAAAGTATAAATCTTTCTCTTTCAAGCATGCTATTTTTTCATATGGCTGTTTCGCTGTGGAGTAAAAGAGATGGAAATGTGACTACGTCCATTGGTTTCTCCGTCTACGGCCCCAATGGTCTCAGGCAGGGATAACAGATTTAATATTTTTCGTGCATCACAGGGAAACAGACTCTTGCGGTAATTTTGAGAAAATAACGGCAAGGTAGACAGTGTTTCTTTTAAAATTCTTCACTTAGTTTCAATTACCTACTAGTAAGAAAACTAGAAACATGGCCAAAGTAAAACAAGCCAGCATGATTACATTGTATTACTAAAAGCAAGAATTACATAAATATTTTTAATTTAACTGCCAGTATCGCAAAACTAACTTAATAACTTTTACTTAAACTTTGACCAATGAGTTTCGTAAGTAAAAAAAAAAACGTATCAATGTGTCCTTTGGAAGGAGAGGAAACCAATTGAGGAAAAAAAAATCGACCTGGTAACCCCAATAGCGATAGAAAAATTGTGAGTTTTTGGCGGGAACCGAAAAGATGGTGTCGTGTTTTTGTATTATTTTCTAAAACTTGTGATTCTTCGAGTGTTAAATTGTAATAATGGTGGATTATTAACGTTTACCGGTTCGTCAACGTGCACGAGTGTGGGCAAATGATACAAACATCGCGAAACGCGATTTTTCGTGTTCTCTACAAAACTTCACTTAAAGTTTCAGTAAAGTATCCATAACTTTACTGGAATGGGAAAAGGGGAGGGATTCATCGTCTTCATCATCATCACCTCATCATCATCATCCCATCATCTGTTACTGAAGGAAAAATTATTACTAAGAATCCGACTGAAGGACGAGTATCCATGGTCATGAATAAATTAATAGAAAAATTGTGAAGTAAACAAAAAATATTTCAGAGATTATTTCCAATAAATTATATTCAGACCGCTGGCGTCAGGAAACATGTAAGTAATAAGTTTATGCGCACAATAAAATTCAATTATCGTGAATCGTATAATACTTGTAGATTCTCTCACAGAAACGTGATCATGTCATCGTTCCATGAAAGGCAAATGAGCCTTTTCAACCAGTTGCAAGATGCTGAAGATCAGTGCAGTTTTTCTAAATCAAACAAAGCGGTAGATCCTCCAAATTATGGCGAGGTGGACCGCCAGATGTACCGAAAATTGAAACGAGAAATGAAACAGTTCAGAGGTAAAGAGAGTATATTCAAGAGACCAGAAGCTAAACTTCGCGAATGTTTACGTGCGAAAACAATCCCCAACCACATAAAAAACCCCCAAAAGTATGTATACTATTCACTAGCAGATGTCACACCAGATCAGATGTCAGAGGCTACAAACACAGCTACTGCATTTGCTTTAATCAAGAAATTGGAGGAACAGCAAGCAGCTAAGACTGAAATGGATCAAGATACAAATGAGTTCGTATTTAAAAAACCCATATTCCAAGTCTCATCCACAGTAAAGAAACCATCTCCTCCTCCTGATGAGAAAGTGGTATTCAAGAGTAGAAAGGTTGTGATGCCTGAGTATGTTGTTGGTATGTCAAAGAAAAAAGAAAAGAAACCTGCGCGAAAAGAACTTAGTGACTTGGCTGATTCTGAAAAAAAAGCGGACCTAAAATTAAATCACTTATATGATGATGATGAAGATTAATATTAATTTTATCTAAGTTTTAGGATAAGATCTTTACATACTTAAATAAATTAGACTTGGTTTAAAATCTTGTTTTCATTTCATTTTTATGCTAATCATAGATAGGCCACAATAAAACCGAACTGGCAGGAAGTAAATTTAGAGCCTTAGAACTGTGTGCGTAACTACAGCTTTCTCATAGGCGATAGAATAATTCTACCTTGCCAATATTTAAGGCATAATAGCTGCAATCAAAATATCCCAGACTTAGTTTAGCTGCCACAAGAACTTTGTCAATATGAGCCATTTACTATGTGCTAGCTGGAGTGACATAACCTCAGCTCACTCATCTAGTACAGGCAAACCTGCAAGGTTAGGGTTTTGGACAACGTGAGATGCTTGTTTAGCTGCACAAGATGGGAATAATCTGAACGATGCTACTTAAAAAAAATTAAGCTATGATCAAAAACTGTGTGTAAGCTGGAGTGATGTCACTTCAGCTACTCATCTCATATCTTCCAAACCAAAGAAGGTATGACTATGCAATATAAATTTTAAGACATAATTGCTGCCATTTGCAGCAAAATTTTCAAGTCTCTAGGTTATAAACTTAACGAGTTATAAGCTAATACCTATGTGTAAGCTGAAGTGATGTCACCCCAGCTTACACATGTTGAATCAACGAAACTATCAAACATAGAGATTTGATTTAGAGGTAAAAAATTATAGCATAATTGCTGCCATAAGCAGCAAAATTCTCTTGGCTTCGTAGTTTCCACAAATAATCAAATAACAGTTTTCGCACTGAAAAATTCAAATTTTCGCTTTAAAGCGACGCTGCCGTTCCGTGTGGTACATTATTACAATTCAATTTAAATTTCACTGGCATAGTTTTAGAAGTAATTTAAACTTACGCTCAAAACTATTTTAGTTTTGTTTAGACTGAGAGTTGCTGAACTATATGGAACTATGAATGTACCTTTAAAATTTTAAAGATAGATTCGTGTAAACTTAAAGAACGACGAAAGAATTACTGTTATTGGTTTTTTCGTGACTTGTTCTCTGTAGTTCAGCTAACAAAAGACGTCGCGCGACAGATAATGGCAGTAGGTACGTCACTGGCGCGAGGTAGGCGGCGGCGACATGTCGAACCCATGGTAAAAAAAAAACATTAATAAAGGCGGAGTATATTATTACTCTTATACCATGGGAGAACTTGTATTTTTGTCCCACCACCCCGCTACACCCTCCGCGTGCCATCTAGTAAGTTTGCTAACTTAAATATATATAGAAAACTACTTTCAATTACGATTTGTTCACTGATGGATAAACAATCATAGAAACAAATTCTACAGTTGGTTTGCAAACTAATTACAAAATTAAAGGTAGTCTTTGAAATGGGGTCCCTTAGTTCTTACGGTCGATGTACTAATTCATCAAAGTATGAAATTCAGCACATCGAGTGTGAGAAGTAAAGGACCACAGTCCACACATTACATAAAATTTCTACAAAATCTCCATACCAGACCAGTTTCAACAAATATTTTTGTTTTTTTCGAATTTTGACATCACAAGTTTAAAAAGTCTGAGCTAAGTATCTCAGTGAACACAATTAATTAGATTGACATTTAGAAATCATATATTACAGATTTGTAAAAAAGCATATAGGAGGTTAGGCTTTGTACTACGTCGAGCGGCAAGTTTCAAGAACATAGCAGCCATATCAGCCCTATATAATGCTCTTATACGAAGTCAGCTAGAGTACAACTCCGCGGTGTGGGCTCCACATGAAGCTAAGTACACGTTAATGTTAGAACGGATACAAAATAAACATACAAGATTCTTATACTTAAGACTATATGGAGTTTACCCATTCTATCCCCTAATGTATCCAACCCTATTTGTTCTGGGCATGGTCGGATACAACAAATTGGAAGTAAGAAGGGATTGGGCGCTCGCATATTATATGATAAGGGTATTCCGAGGCGTTTTGACGAATCCGGAAATATTGTGTGTGATGAAGTTGTGCGTCCCGGACGGGTACGTGGCGCGCCGGCGCCGGCCGCGTTCTTCTCGCTCCCGCACGCTAGGACTCGCTTGCTCGCTAAGACTCCATTGACTCGGATGCTGCAGGCACTAAATCGAGTGGCAGAGGAAATATACCTGTTTGTCTGTTCTATTGCAGAATTTAATAAGGCGGTATTATTCTTGTTATGTTACGATGGGAATAATCATTGACTTTAATTATTATGATATGACATACCTAATTTAATTATTATTTATTGACGTAATTTAATTATTAAAAATTGACATTATTGACATTATTTATTTGGACAAATGGAATACTTATACTAAATTTAATGTAAATCTTAACTTTGTAAACTAATTTTTAATGTTTTGGTAGTACCAAATGTGATGTTGACTACTCTATTTGTACTATGTTAATCCTGTAAGAATAGGTGTAATGAGAATAAATAAATAAATAAAAAATAAAATAAAAAGATTTATCTGTGATACTTTCAGAAAATTGTTTGTAAAAATATGTCATTGTATTTCATTAACCAACGAAACGGCTCTTCCGTTTAGTAGAGTTCCGTCTAGGAATTTGAAAATTTTGCAATTATGCTTTTTTGACCTTTAAATCAAAACTCGTAGTTTGATAGTATTGTTGATACAACATGTGTAAGCTAAGGTGACATCACTTCAGCTTACACATAGGTATTGGTTTAATAACTCGGTAAAGTTAATAACCAAGAAGACATGAACATTTTACTGCCAATGGCCGCTATTATGCTTTAATAATTGAGGTCTAATTGAAGTTATTGAAGCTGTACTGTAGTCACGCACACCTTAGAACCTGCAACTAAATTTAGTTTCACACCAGTTGACAAATAATTAATTTTGCTTGAAAGGTACAGAAAGGGACCTAAGGTATATTTTTCATCCCGAAAAAAATATTAGCCACTAATATATCAAATTTTTTTCATAAATAATTTCTCTCCAAATAAATAAAAGGCCTAAATAATTTCTCATACCTAAAATTTACTTTTTGTATATCTCAATAAAAACAACATAAATATAAAATTAAATGCTTTATTTACAATAGCAGTGGAGTTCTTAGCACTGTGATATTATAGTTGATTCTGATTTTATTTCCAAGTTCTCTGGTTCTGGTTTGGTCTCAGCAAAGGTACTGAGGTCTCGCATCATGGAGTAAGCATCCTCACCGTCTGCATAGTACTTGGGTTCAATTTCAAGGATTATGAACCCAAGCGAGTTGGTGTACAGGTTAAGGGCTGCTCTGTTACTTTTTCTGACATGCAGTGATACATACTTAGCCTGAAAATAAAGATGATTGTACAATTATTTTCTACACTAAGAGTTACATACATATAAAATCATCTTTGAAAAACAAGCCTCCGTGTGTAGAAGTGTCCCAAATTTATTTATTTATTTGTTTGTTTATCGGAGCATTTTCCGCACTTAGCCACTAGATTGGGCTATTGTGCTTGAACTCTTTATTTCTTTCCTTCCTCTTACTCCACCCAGACCAGGTGCTCCCAGAAGGTTAAATAGCAGCCTTTTTAAGCTGCTGCAAGCCTCTGGGAGTGACAATGGAGATTTGAAGGAGACTTGTAGCAGAGCACATGAAGTTGGCTGGAGCATACCACACGCACGACATTCGACTGCACTCGGCAGAATGAAGACCGTGGACAGCAGCCGCGTTAATTTGTGTCGGGTCGTGGCGCGTGATATTTTTGTAAATTTTTTGATTTTATTTTTTTGTTTGTATTTAAAGAGGTTTAAATAAAGAATTGCGTTTTAGTTAATAGGGCACCTCTATTTATAAATAGTTTAAACATCGATTGTACATATTTCATAGGTAGGTAGGGGCTCTCTTAAATTTTTATTATTATTAGTTAGATTATTAGTTAGATAGTATAAATATAAAACTGGAGGCATAATACACAGGTCTCAATAACTACTCTTTTATTCAACTCCAGAACCCCAAGCACTACACACTCTTGCTAAAGCTAAGAATCACAAAAAAGAACCTAAAAATCACCTCAATATACCAATTACATACCTGAAAGCACTCCACCATAGCAAGAGATGCTTGGTTCATAAGTTTTTGAGCTAAACCAAGTCTCCTGTGGGAGCGTTTGACAGCAAGGGATGTTATGTGTCCATGACGGTTGTCTTCACCATCCTCTTCCATTTTGGCCAACACATAGCCTGTTGAGAAGAAAAGTTGTACCTTTTATTCCTATTCCTGTTTAACGCAAGGCTAACAACTGATATTTTTTATGTGAAGACCTAAGTGCAATTCTTTTTGACTTAATTTTTAATTAATAGGTAATTAACTTACTTATTTCAAGACTCAAAATAGATTTCAATGTTGTTACATGTGATGACTTTACAAGAAATTGAGATGAGAATTTGATTAAGATATATTAATCATAATGATATATTTTTGAGGACAATAAAAGCTGCTTATTAATTAACTTAAAATGTTTATCTTTGTTGGTACAAAAAAAAATTTTTTTTTTTATTATTTACCTACGATGTGGCCTTTCTCATCTTCAGCCACATAGCTAAGCTGAGGCCAGGAGAGGCCATGGTAGAAGTAATATTTCATCTGATAGTTTTCAGGCAAACACAGCAGGTTGCAGTGTTGCATATTCATCAAGTCACTTGGACGAGCACAGCGAATGTTCATTTTTACCTAAAAAAAATGTTTTATTTTCTGATCAACAGAATAAAGGTACCTAAAAAAATTACTGAAGTCACCATGGATGCTACATTTGATGAAATTGTATTGTAATAAATTAATCCAGTGTTTTTGCCAGTTTTATTAAGTGTGCCTTTTATTTAAAGCCAAATATAGCCACTTTTGGGTGTAAGTTCCTGAGTGATCTATAACAGCTAGACTCACTTCAGCAGTTTACCATAGTTCACATGTGCTCATTGAGCAGCTGTTTAATCATAATAATAATAACGATTTATAATTATACTTCACTTAATTATGTGATTACCTGTTTTTCCTTATTCCTTTCTAAGTTTTCTAGTTTTATTTGGTTGTCTGACTTCTGACGTCGGAGGCGTATCTGACATACCACCCAGGAGCTCCCTCACGAATCGGAACTTCGATAGACAACACTTCCACACAATGTACCAACCTATACAAAGAAAAAAACAGGTTTATGTATAAACAATAACGCCGAATCAAAATATAAGAATTATTACAAAGATATCCGCTTTAAGATAAATTGGACTACTTACAAAATAGCACAAAGACAAACACTAAAAATACGCTACATACGAAGGTTATAATAGCTAAAATCACTTCCTTCATATCTCTCTAAACATAGGTTAATATGGAACACGAGGTTATTGTAACACTTTACCAGAACAAAGACTTATTTCTACATGAAATTAATCAGTCAGCACGACTGTGTCAGTTTTGTATGAAAACGATGTTTGTTGTTCACAGCATTCTCAGCGCCATTTTGGATTAATCCCCATCCCCAAAATCGCAACCGGCTGAAGTTTACGAATGATGATTATGCTTAATATAATTTGAAAGCTTTTAGTAAAGGGAACAGGAGTAAACAACTACCTATGGACACTAAATCATTATATGTGCCTACCTCAAGTTTAGAATACAAAATATTCAATTTGTAATGTAAACCTAACCTCTGTTTTTATTAATTTGTTTTGACAATTCGATTATTGACACATTTGACAGTAGTTGGTTCTTTTTGTTTTGTGTTTTGCCTGTAAGGCAGGCTAAAGCCAACATGGCCATCCCGCCTTGTCATCCGAATGATTTTTTCGTACATGAGTTGATAAATCTAAGATGATGATGATAATAGAGGAGAAGGTGATGAAAGATGAGATGAATCCCTCCCCTTTTCCCATTTCAGTAAAGCCGTGGATATTTTACTGAAACTTTATGTCGAGTTTTGTTGAGAACACGAAAAGTAGCATTTCCCAATGTTTGTATCGTTTGGAGATTGTGATGATAGATAATGTGAATCCCTTCCAAAGGGGAGTAATTTATCTCATATATACAGATGAGATGAATCACTCCCAAAGGGAAGTGATTTATCTCATCTGTCATCTTCGTCACCCTCTCCTCCGTTATCTTCGTCATAGGTTTAACGATTAAAGTCTAAAATGGCTCTAGCTTGCCCTACTGGACAAAATGAAGCAAAAAAAACCCTATTGACCTAAGATATTGACGTTTTCAATTTTCAATTTCATATTTTCTTTGTTTTACATTGTAAAATGTACCACCCCAGCGTTTTGCTATACTCGTATACGTGTACTTGTAGAAAAATCAATTTTTCTATCGGTTTTGGTACATAAATCAGTGGTTATTTAGTTAAAAATACAGTTTTCCACTTTAGCTCAGCCCAGTGATCAGTGATGGACTATAAAAAACATTTTAGTGATGGCCAAATTTATAATTGTTGGCTGAAAAACTTTTCGTGATATCTATGTTTTAGTTCTTCGGTGGTATGTAAATCTTAAATTACTTTTTAATTACCTACGGATTAGGATTGCGAATTAGAAGACTGTTATTATTTTTGATTCACGGCCACAAACCGAAACTTGCAAGTAGTTGAAAATGGCACGATAAAATATTACCCAACAGCTGTTCCTTTGCTACCCATTGTTAATGACTACTTTACGGACTGATCCATAGATTTCCAAACAAAATATGCATGCAGTGCATGTGCAGGCAGCATACATGCATCATATAAGTTAATTTACTCTGATCCAATCGCTGTCGCCATTAAAAATGGCGCTGGCGTGGTAACTCCTGTGTAAATACTTTGGTGCCAGAGAATACATTTTTGCACTGGCGCCTAAGTTTAAGAGATTGAAGTGAGATGGCACAAAGTTGGTATTTGCTTTTTAGGTTTTTGCTATTGAACAAAACAATCAAGAAGGTTGCACCCAAGCCAACTTTGTGTCCTTGGCTAAAGCTGCTTTCCTATCTGTAAGCCTCTTTAGACTGCCTAATAATGTAAAAAATACAAATGTATCAGCTATGCCATATGTGCCATAAAATTTGATAAGCACAGTTAACTGTGCTTTAACTGTGCTTATCAAATTTTAATGGGTTTTTGCATTGGTTGTTAATAGGACACTTCACTTATGGTTCTCAAAATAGTGTTTTGCATCCTTTGAATAACTGAGGTGTTTGAATTTCAAGCTGTTCCCCACAATTCAATACCATACATCCATATTGGCTTGAAAACACTCATATAGTTCAATAATTTGTTTTCTTTTATTTATTTATTTAATACACTAAACAAATTACAATCTAAGAGTACTAAGTTATAAATGCAAATGTATCGCCAGAAACAAAGATTAGATCTGGATTGTAACTCAGACTATGTGTGCGTTATAGGTTCAGTAATGGACTCAAGCTTACAAAACATACTTTAAGTACTTACATCCATTATTGAGTTAGAATATAATACATAATGATGTATTATAAACAATAAAATACAATGTAGGAAACTACAAATACAAGATATATTATGAAAGGTCTAACTACACTAAAATTAAAGTGGAGAAAGAATTTGCTCCAGTTGTGGCATAAGAACATGAGTGTAAACTTTGAGTGTCACTGCTCAGAGTCCTTACTCTGAATTGTAACACTACTGTCTACTGACAACTGTTTTGTCCCAACAGCCAAGAATATCCATTATATTATTTTGAATTTCTCTCTCTTGGTTGTTATGTGATCTTTCCAAGTCAAACAACAGGTGGAATCCTAGGTATTTAACTTTGTCTTGTTGAGGCAGTGTTACTCCTTTGAGTTTAACTGTGGACAGTTTCCCTGCTTGGGGAAGATCTGCGGTAAGGAGGGTGTACACAACTGGTCCTAGGACTGTTCCCTGGGGAACACCAGCTTCAATACCATAGAGTTGGGAGGTTGCATTGATATCCTGCACTTGGAACATTTTCTGATAAGTAAGACTGCAGCAGGAGGTAATAGTTGTGTGGATGATATGATTTTATCTCATACTCTTTATGCTTAACTTTATCAAATGCTTGCTGTATATCCAGAAATTCTGAGGAACAGTTTTCTTATTTGCTCATATAAACCGTGTAATTGTTCTATTGTAGATTTTTTTAAATCGGGACATTTTCACCCATGGTCGCCTGATCCCAAACTAAGCAAAGCTTGTACTATGGCTGCCAGAGACATATACATACATATATGTTTTTAAATGCACACATAAATAGAAGTTAACACCCAGACATAGAACAAACACAAATTTTCATCACATAAATGTTTGCCCTAGGTGGGAATCAAATCCACACCCCCAAGTTCAGCTGGCAGGTTCACTACCAACTGAGTCACCGAGGCAGTCAAAGTTGAATTGTAGAGTGTTGTTGTCTAAATCCAAACTGATAGTCGGGAATCACTATGTTTTCTTCCAAGACAGGTGTCAATCTTCTCAATAGGACTTTTTCAAAGACTTTAGACATAGTTGGAAGTGATTTGTTGGTATATTTGAGGTTATTTCAACAAGTGGTTTTCCAGTTTTGTGTATTATAACAAAAGAAGAGACTTTCCACCGCTGAGGGAAGTATTGTACTCTGAGTATTCCATTGTAAAGAGGACTACTGTGGCTTTTCTTGGGACGTTTTTCGGTATCTCTTTGGTGATAAGGTCAAATCCTGGAGCCTTTTGTCTTGACGCTCTGTTATTATTTTTCACACTTTCAAGCAAGTCCAGGGAATCTATGACTGACAGACATGGCGTTCGCCCGCCATCCCAAACGCAACTCCATTTGGTGTTAACCGAATCAAACAAATCGATTAATCGTCAAAAATAGCAAAACATCGATTAACAACTCTCAAAATAAACTGATTTTCTTTATCTAACGACACGTGCAGTCATATTTTTATATCACCCACTAGAACTAAGTTTTTTTTACTTGTAATAATTTAAATAAAATTGCCTTGTTGCCAGTTGTTATATTTTTTGAATATGTCGATTTGCTATTGTATATGATTATTTACATTTTATATTTAGCGGTTTTAACCACTCGGTATAACATTTTTTACACTACATTTTTTACCTTTTAAGAGAAAAAAATCTAAGACTTTTTTTTGCTTAGTCGAAATAACTGCAATTACATAGTACATTTTGTTTGCGAGCAAATTCAGTTTTCATTTAGGAACCAGCGCAACTGATACCTTTCTTCTTTATGATGGTTTTTTAACACCAGCATCGATGGTAGGCTTTTATGTATTTTAAGAACTAACCAAACAAGATAAAGTTTTCTAACCGAGAGCAAGTTACTTATTCGATAGATATCTTCGGAGAACCTGATATTTTTAAAATACGCTACTTTTTTTAAAGCTCGCTGAACATATCTCGGCGCACAATGTCACGTTCTCATAATGTCACGATGTCTCAAAATGTCACGGTCTCAAAATGTCACGTTCTTAAATTGTCACGTACCTATTTCAGTTTGTTCAGCTTTTTGCTCAACAATAAAAAAAAATGATTTTGCCGTTTAAATAGAAACAAAAGATAATTGAAATTGAAAAACAAAAAAAGACGATCGAAATGGAGAAAAAAAGACGATCAACATTTGGAAACAAAAGACGATCGAAATGGAAATACAATGGACAAAAACAAAAGACAGTCGAAGAAGAAAACAACAAAGATGATCAAAATGTGGAAACAAGACTTATATGTTTTTTCATGTTGATTGTCTTTTGTTAAAATTAATATAGAAATAATCCGTTAACATAAACTATATCGTACACTGGAAATTTTTGAACACTAGTCATTATGAGACACTAGACATTTTTAACTCCGAATTAATTAACCCTGTGTCTAAGAGTGTAACTCCACACCTATCCTTTGCAACGTGAGTCTTAGTCCCACTTGCAGAAGTTACGGAGTTAAAATTATTAAACGCAGGAAATCTGACAGAAAACGCTCAAGATGCCGACAGTCTTGCTAAAACGAAGGAGACGAAGAAGTGTTCGTGTCACCTTACCTTGAGCCCTCATAACCAAGTTTTAAATAACGGGAGCTACTGATACCTACTGATACCTACCTAGACTGCACCTTGAAAGGCACGCTGGCAGAGACCCTTACACGTCTCTTCCCCTTTGTCAATCCTACTAATATTATAAACGCGAAAGTTTGTAAGAATGGATGGATGAATGGATTTGTTACTCTTTCACGCTAGAACGGCTGAACAGATCTGAAAAAAAATTTAGCCATATTAATTATAAATAAGATTATATTCTAGAATACCACATAGGATACTTTAAACCGCAGGTGAAACCGCGGGGCGAAGCTAGTTTCTACCTAAAAAGAAAGTTTTATAACATCAGACACCGAGAGACAGCCGGTAAACTAATTTACTGATCAGAAGAAACCGGTCACAGAACACAGTCATTCGGCACTACCCCTGATCGTCATCGTCTTCATCGGCTGTCGATAGGTAGGTAGGTTAGTTAGTTACTTTTAGGATAGTGTAAATACACTATCCTAAAAGTCTTAAGGTTTCTGATACGCTGATATTTTTGTATAAACTAAAATAATATTTATTATACCCACTAGACTTGCTTGTTTCCTTCCCCAGCTTAGGTTTCCCATGACCCCCTTGGAAGTATTTCCCTTTCCAATAAAAAAATAATTATCAAAGTCGGATTACTCTGTAAAAAGTCATGCGTGATCATACATAAAAAAATATATAACCGCGTCGACTTATAAACCTCCTCCGTTTCGTCGGTTAAAAGCCTGACATTTTGCGAGTGTGACATTGAGAGAGTGAAATTATTAATAACGTCACATTTTGCGAAGTGACATAGTGAGTGTGAAAACAAACGTGTCATTTTGCGAATGTATGAATGACATTTTGAGAGTTTGAAATTCTGCGAACGTGACATAGTGAGAGCGTGAAAAAAAGTGACGTTCTGCTATCGTGACATGTTGAGAACGGGACATTGTGCGCCGAGAGGGAACATATTACCACTTTATAATACTAATAGGTTCCGACTGTATAATTAAGGGAATTATACAGTTTTGAATATGTATTTTCAAACAAGTAATAACAAACAGTAGATAGAAGTTACGCGCCTCTGCCATTTCTGCATCTGTGGGTGTCTCGAAACGGGTGCATTACGCACGTAGCTCACCAGCTTATCACCGCTGCCCGCAGTCCTCTAATATTTAGGTATTAGAAATTATCAGAATTATTTTCAATATTCTACACTGACAAAAGTTTTTTTTGGCCATTTTTCTACAAGCTATATTTTTTTGCACCTAATCATCGGAGTTCCACATATCAAAACGAAACAAAAACGTTACAAAATATTTGGTTTTGTTGATTTCGTGATAATACCACTGATCTGGAAAAAAAAACAAAGTTTAGGTCTGTGGATAACATAGGGACATAATATGCAAAAATCTCTTGGGCTATCTATCACCATTGTACACTTTAGAACTCTATTAAAAGTAAGTAATAGAAAATTGCTGATTATTTAGGATTTCTTCATTATGTACTTTTCCCGATTTGGACGTAAGAGTGCCGCTTTTTTATTCAATAGATTTTGAAATCCCACAACAGCTAAAAAACCAACAGGACTATGTATATATTGTAGTTTATTTGATCCCCTGATAGAATCATAGAACACATCCCTGATGTGTTAAGTAAGAGCTAAAATGGTTTAAAAAAAAGATGGTATATAGATAGAAAAAAATCAGGGCCACCATTGCAGACTTTTCTGGTGTCTAAAAGCTGTAAAATATTTGAGGATAATTAGCATTGAGGATAATAATTATGTTGCAATTCTTTTTCACAGGTTGTGGACAAGTCTAAGCATGTTGATGCTGAACAATTAAGAAGCCGTTTTCTTCGAAAGCAGGGCTCAATCCATGAACATCTATTAAAACTCAATGTCATCGAGTCTCCATTAATAATGGCGACTGCGGCAGACATGGCTGCTGCAATGAAAGAACATTCATTGGCAGATATCATCCGGGACATAGGATACACATTTACGGCTTCAGTTGAGGAATGCAAGAACAACATCCTAAACTTTGGAGCTCGGGAGCTGACTGCCGTCGATGTAGCTAGAACTATATCGATGATGATAAGATTTCAGTCCAACTCCAAAAATGACCTTCAAATACAAACGCCTGGAAACTTCTGGATGAGCCTTGACAAGGACCAAATTTCAAAAAGCATGGGCGAATGGAATGCCGATGTTTTCGTGCAATCGCTTAAAGAGCTTGCATCTAACTTGAGTTGGAAAGAAGTGATACTGCAACTTGATCATCAAGAGTTTGTAGTGCCAAACAGAGCAGCTTTAAGCCTGCTCTTCACCATATTGCGGCTAGGCTTGCAGAGTGCGGGATACCCTGCCAATATATTTCCTGTTGAATACTTGTGTCGTCGCTGGACGAACCTTGAAGGCCAGATGAGCTTGATCAGTAATATTATCAATCACCCGGATATTTTCAGCTTTGCAAACCACTCGTACCATCAGGTGTCGGTTGATATCTTGAAGTCTTCTCCAGAGACCGATAACAAGGAAATCGGAACATGGCGGAGCTTATACTTAGTAGAACTGTTACTGTATGCTTCCGAGCATGGGTACTACGTCCTAGTGAACGAGTTATTCAAGATACCGCTGCAGCATTGTCCAGACGTCTTATTTCTCGTCCTGCTGCAGATCGATCCGCCCCTAACACCTGTGAGGCAAGAGTTGTTTACAAAACTCATTCCAATATTTTTGGGCAACCATCCCAACTCAGGAATAATTCTACATCGTGCTTGGCACACTCAAAATTTGAACGTGAAATCGATAATCATGCACGCCATGACCGATTGGTATCTCCGCGGTGAATGCGACCAGTCCAAGCTGTCTAGGATCTTAGACGTCGCACAGGATCTAAAGGCCCTGTCGCTATTGTTGAAAATGCAGTCATTCCCGTTTACTATAGACCTCGCTTGTCTCGCTTCCCGTAGGAAGTATCTAAAGCTAGATAAATGGCTAACTGACAACATCAGAGAACACGATGAATCGTTCGTAGCTGCTATGTTAAAATTTTTGCAAAGGAGATGTCAGATCGTTCTCTCGCATAAAAGATCAGAAGAACAGCTGCCAAAAACGGCGCAACTGTCGCACGAGACGATCGCCACTCTGCTGACGTGCCTGAATATGTGCATTCCCAATGTGCAGAAAGAGCTACAAGACGCTATTTACAACGTGATCGCTGATTGTCAGGTGCTAATGCTGAGCAAAAACCGGACCACGCGCTCGGTGGAAACTCCGTTCGACCTAGGTTTTGGTGCGCAAATGTTTCCTCCGCGCGTTGATCCTATTGCTACGTTGACGCCAAATATGGCTAACATGTCTTTAGGTGTTCCGGTGAACACCGCACTCTCAATGCCCGACACCCTTGGCCTACTAGTGCCTGCTCCGGGGTCGCCTTCAAGCCTTATGGGGACTAGCGCAGCTAGTCCTTTTTCCGAGATCCCTCCAATGTATCTCAACCCTAACTTCTCTGACATTAGAGGCTTGACCGGGATGGTGCCTACTCCGAATCTAGCAAAACCGCAAATTCAAGACCCAATATTCCACCCGGAGGTTACGCAAAATGTGCCAAAAGACATAGAAGATGAGGTTAATGGATACTTCCAAAGGGTTTATAATTATCCTAAGCATCCATGCCTGTCGATAGATGAGTTTCTCGATTTGCTGAATAGGTTCCAGGACTCGACGAATAAGAGAGATCGAGAAATATTTTCTCAAATGCTCAGAAATGTATTTGAAGAATACAAGTTTGTCCCAGAATATCCCAACAGGGAGCTGCATATCACTGCTCAGTTTTTTGGCGGTATTATCGAGAGAGCTCTAGTACCTAGTTATGTTTCGTTCGGTCTCTTGTTACGTTTTGTACTGGACGCTTTAAAGAAAGGCGAAGGCACTAAAATGTATTACTTTGGAATAAGCGCGCTGGATCGGTTCAAGTCGCGTCTCAAGGACTACCACACGTACTGCGAGCACATCAGGGCTATTCCATATTTCAACAAGTTTCCTCCGCATCTCATTGAATACGTTGAATATGGGCTGCAGAGTCAGGAACCACCGACGAAGCCACAGGGACCGGTGCTCCCAGCGACTCTTATGGCGATGATCAACCAAAATCCTGTGGGGACTGTCACGGCCCCGTATAGGTCTGTATATAATAAACTAGCTATAACCCGTGGCTTTGGTCGCGTTATTTAAGAAATGTGCCCAGGAGTTTGTGTCAGTAGAGTCATAGGTTCTGCTTTGCTGAGAATAGACGATCTCACTTCATTTTAATTTAACCTAAAGTTAACAAAGCAACGGGTAGAAACAAGAGAGGTCATCATCGTTAGTATTCCTATCATGCTCTCTACACCCGTCGTATTTTTCGTAGATAAAATGACAATTTATTATCAACTAATGTAAAATTAAAATAAAATATGTACTTTAGCGTTGTGAACGGACAGTCAGAATTAGGTAGTTAAATGTAATAATTTTATTATATATATAAATATTAATACCAAGATAGCCCAGATCATAGGAACAGATCTGTTTTTGAGTTTTTCTTATCAGTTTTTCTTCCAGAATAACATAGGCCTTATTTCCTTTTTCTTTACTCCAGGCATCGTTACTCCTAAAAACGTATGTGCAAAATTTTATGATGATCAATTTATTCAGGATTATTCTGTTTTTAAACGGTTTTATTTAGCTTGCCCTGTTTGTTTGGGTCAAATTTAGTAATTGGAATTTTATCCTCTTCCTGACGACAGATCGATCTGATATTTGGTACACACTCTTAATCTTGATGACAATACAATATAATACATTCTTAACGATTGTAAATCCAAGATGGCCGTCGCCGCAAAATGTCGGATTACATATTTTCCACAACTACCTCATTATGGGTATCTTGCTTGGGCTTGATCCATCCAAGTAGAATAAAACTCAATCTGAATAACAACAAAACCAAAAACTTGAAAATAATTTAAAAAAAAATATGTTAAAAGGTTTTATTACAATTAAAATGATCTAGGTTATGTACTAAAAGCTAAAAAACAATTCGGTAAGTCCTAGCTACCAGATCGCACCAATCTTCTCATCAATCTGGGGTATTGATCATTAGTTATTAGACAAATATAAAACCTTTGGGCGTAGCGTACCTAGAGTAAATATTATGGTAGAACTTAGACAATATCTAGTGTAATTCCGCTTTAACGTCGCATTAAGTACAACAAGGAATATGAATTCTTTATTCTATTTATAATTTTGAAATTTAAAAAAAAACTAATTTAATGAAATTTACTAGAAAAATTATACAAATTGATATTTGAATCTAATTTTATTTAAACGTTATACAATTTGATATTTCAAGTAACAAATTTAACAGACCTACAAAATTAAAGAATTAGACAAACCTGAAAAAAAAAATACAATAAAAAAACAATAAAATAAAATAAAAGATCAAATAAATAATAAAATAAAATAAAAAAGCAATAAAAAATCCCTATTCTTCGAGCACTTCGTCGAGTTTGAAGATGAACTTCTGCAAAGTAACGCCTGAATCAATCAACTATTATGGTAGAAATTTCACATGCCCAACGATTTTATATTTGTCTGATCAATATCCGAGATTGGTGAGATCTGGTAGCTAGGACTTACCGAATAATTTTTTAGCTTTTAGTACATAACCTACATCATTTTTAATGCGATAAAACCGTTAATTTTTTTTTGAATAATTTGTAGTTAACTGGTGGAACTTGATGGAACCTTAACGTGTTGAACGAAAAGAGCAAAATTAGCCGAATGTAATTTTTTTTTTTAATTTATCGAAGAAGATTACTTGGGGAAAAGGGTTTTTTTTTCGGGATATCAGTTCTTCTGGGTACCCACCACATGTCTCATTTCCTATTTTGGTGTTCTAGGCATCGTGTTGCAATTTGTATGTAATTTGTTTGTCAGTAGGTATAGTCGTCTTGCGGGACGACCGTCTAATAATTATTTTTCTATCCCTCGGGAACAGTTTTTTTTTCGGGATGAAAGGTATTTAAAGATTTCATTCTCTAGGAATAATACGATAAACTCGATATCGAAAGTATATTACAATAATCTAAACAGTTTTGGCAGGCACGCACAACACCAATAAAAACAAAAGTACAAAGTACTACAGTTGGCAAAGTCAAAGCGTTCTCACTCTAACATCTTATCTCTTTGTCTACTGTACCAAATTTCTTTACATAGGAAACCCACTCGTGTTTTATAGAGTTGTTTTGTTAACATATCTGCTAACTGAAACTTTTAGGATACCGAAGTTGAGTTTAGCCATAGCCACAGTTCTATTGAGCCACATAATTTCCCTCGATGTCTCACTGGCGGCAACGATCTCTGCCTTTGTGCTAGATATTGCTACAGAAGATTGTCTGTAGCTCCTCCAGGGTACAGCTCCCCCAGCATACATGCAGATCATGCCTGTTGTTGACCTGCCTGTATCCGGATCTCCACTATGATCAGCATCACTGAAGCACTTCCAGTCATGCTGGCAGTCTCCTCTGTATTGTAAGCCCCAATCTCTAGTTCCTTGCGAAAAACGTAAGGTACGCTTACCTTTAGACATCTCTTTTATTCATCATCTTTAGCCTCCGTAGGATTTTCTAAATGCCTCGAAACAACGCTTACAGCATACGCTACATCTGGTCTCGTTCCTACCATTAGGTATGATAATGCTCCTACGACTTGTCTGTAAGGAAACTTTTGTACAGGTGCGTCTTCTCTTAATTCTGCCGTACTATCTTTCAGGATAGGCGTCCCTACTGCTTTACAATCCTGCAGTTCGAATTAGGTTAGAGGTGGGTCGGTATGACATATTGCAATACCGAAACTATTTATTGGTATTCATGACAATAACGTGTTCTGAAACTGTTTATTTTGATAACTATATATTTTTTATCGATTCGTTTTTCGTCGTTTGTCGTTTTTTAATCGATTTAGGTTCCGACGTTCTGTGTCGTGTGTATTCTAAGAATCGCTATTTCAATAAAGCTTTAAAAATAGTACTGCGTGTTCATTGCACAAGTATAGATTCCAATTGGAATAACTTTCATGACAAAATATAAATGCTTTTCGTAAATTACTACATATTTACATTTATTTGTCATGTTAAATCAAAAGTACATTTTCATATCCTTTTTCATGAATTAGTATTACTAAAGAACTTTACTTCATGCTTAACCAGGCTTAGGACTTCCTATGTTTTGTTATAAAAACTCAAAAAAGAGTGTAGGCGTATTTAAAAGTTAATTTCATTTTAATGTACTTAATTTTTTGCATGGCCATTTCTTTTTAATTATTCAGCCGGGCAATAACGAGCGAGCCCTACGAGTACCTAATAACGAGTTGTACCGAAATACCTATAGACCGATATAGTGTTTTTTGGCTCCATTGGCTGAACAGGTTCAACGTTGGTCAGACGCAGCTTTTACAAACCACCTTGTCTCTGCCTGTCCCCAATAAGATTCACTGGCTTGTCATCTGATAACTTACACAACATGTAAGTATTGACATGTAGTACTTCTTGGAAGTTTCTCTTGAGCTGACAGTACTGAAAATATTTTTTTCTTCACGCTAAGAAAGTACCAAACATTTTTTAGCGTAATCATACGTTTCACACCTACGTCAGCTTCAATTACCAACGTCCCCTTTCCAACTGCTTGAATGGCTTCTCCGTTCACAGTCGTTACTATATTGCGAGCCCTTAAACGGTTCAAATGTCTCAAATAAATCGTTTCTATGAGTTACGTGGCTCGTCGCGCCATTATCAACATACCAGCTTTCGTTGTCCGAATCCGGATTTTTTCGAATTTGATGGTTTTGGAAGACGGCTGTCTGACAACCGCTTTAGACACTGCTTAATCCAATGCCCGACATCGCCACAATAATGACATTTCCTTTTGTCGAAACTCTCTTCGCGTCTATGTTAAGAACTTCTTATTTTTAACCTTGTTCTTACTGGATAGAGCTCTTTAATGCATACAAAGGTTGCTAGTTAGCTTTACTACTGTCCTATAAGACTGTGACATCAACAATCAGCTAGCCTTGATTGAAAAGTATTCTTCGGGTAGGTCCAGAATCTTGCCAAGAAATAATTCTGGTAATTTTCATTTAACTTTAGAATTCTGCATCTCCTGCGGTAGTTCAAACCAAATATTCTTCATCTTTGACAAATGTGTCGCAATATTAGGTCAGGTTGTTTCTTGGCTCTATCTTTCGACTCACCTGCAAAGAGCCGATGTAGCTCTAGCCACACGTCTCTTACATTAGTAAATGGCATGACTTTTTGTAGATTTTTATCCGACAAATTTGTTTTGATCAAATAGAGTGCTGCACTATTTCCATATTTTACCATATTAAAGAGGTCATTCTCTAGGAATAATACGATAAACTCGATATCGAAAGTAATTTACAACAATCTAAACAGTTTTGGCAGGCATGACGCAAAACACTCAATAAAAACAAAAGTACAAAATATTATAGTTGACAAAGCCAAGAAGTTCTCACTCTAACAAAGGGTACCCTATGTCCTTTTCTGTACCCCTGACAACGTGTATGCTAAATTTCATGACGATCAGTTGACTGGTTAAGGCGTGAAAGCGTTACAAACAAACGAACAAAGTCACTTTTGCGTTTATAATATTAGTTAGGATATAATTTTACTACATATTTACAGATTGTTGACATATTTTTATGTTCAGTGATTTTGTTCCCAGGTCCGTACATTGTACGCCGTCTATATCAGAGATGACTACGGCGGGCTCAATGGCCAGCCGGCCTTCTGTTGCGAACGTCACCAACATCGACTCTTTACTGACCGGCACCGAAAACCGGGAGAAAATTATAGCTCCCCCAGAAGCCATACAAGACAAAATGGCCTTTATCTTCAACAATTTAAGTCAACTCAACTTACAAGTGAAATGCGCAGAGCTCAAGGAAATAATCACTGAAGAATACTTCCCGTGGCTTTCTCGCTATCTAGTGATGAAGCGAGTAACCATCGAGGTCAACTTCCACGCGTTGTATTCAAACTTTCTCGACGTTCTTAAGGAGCGAGAAGTGAACAAAATGGTTACAAAAGAGACATATCGCAACATAAAAGTGCTATTGCGCTCCGATAAAGGAATAGTGACCTTTACGGATCGATCACTCTTAAAGAATCTTGGGCACTGGCTTGGGCTGATAACTCTAGCGCGGAACCTGCCGATTCTCAACGTGGATATAGACTTGAAGGCGCTGTTGTTAGAAGCTTACCACAAGGGCCGGCAAGAGCTTCTGTCCATCGTTCCTTTCGTCGCTAAAGTGCTCGAGTCCAGCGCCAAAAGCGAGGTATTCAAGCCGCCCAATCCGTGGACGATGGCTCTCATGAATGTCCTGGCCGAGCTTCACCACGAGCCAAATCTCGAACTGAACCTAAAGTTCGAAGTAGAAGTGCTCTGTAAAAATCTCAGTGTTGACCTAACGGATTTGAAGCCTTCGGTATATTTGAGAGATCCGGAGAAAGTGAAGACGATCAAGTTTCAGCTGTCGTCTCAGCCAATGAAGCAGCAGCAGAAGGCTGCAGTGGCAGCGATGCCGATGAAACAGGCGATGGTGCATCAAATGATACCGCCGCCAACTATGATGCAACCGGACGAACCTACGCCCGTCGATCTAACGCCTAGCAACGCGCTCATGGCTGTACTCGGCCACCCAGAGCCGCGTTTCAACTATCTCGACATCAACGTGTCATCTACTGCATTCGGACAGAACATCAGCTACAATCAGCACATCGTTCTGTTCCAAAACTACCCGCATTTAAAACAGTTCGTGAAGCCCGCGATTGAGCGTTCGATTCAGGAGTGGATTCACCCGGTGGTGGATCGGGCCATAAAGTATGCGTTGACAACATGCGAGATGATTATCCGCAAGGACTTTGCCTTGGACCCGGACGAGATACGCCTTCGAACCTGCGCACACCACATGATGCGCAACCTCACGGCTGGGATAGCAATGATCACGTGTCGGGAGCAAATTATCACTACAATCAGCACTAACTTGAAGGCCGCTTTCACTGCTGCTGTAATGCCGGCCACACTACAACAGGTATGAAAACTTTTCTATCAATACCAAGTGTTCTTTTTATAACCTTTCATTACCAGATCCTAAAATCTTAATTGTCGACTTGCTGCTACCTTGATTTTTATTAGCCGACTTCAAAAAGGAGGAGGTTCTCAATTCGTCCGAATCTTCTTTTTAATTGTATGTATGTTACCGGCAATCTGTATAATTCAGAAATTGTATACAATACCTAGGCAATGTTTAGAATATCTGGAGCATCCTGGCAATGTATGAAATGTTATGAATATTATTGTCCGCACATACACTGTCCTCATACTCGTATGTTAATTCGTTAAAACATACAAAAATACAAATCTTTCCTCTTTATAATATCAGTGTAGATTTAATAACACAACCAACCACTATAATGTCATATTCAGGATGCCATTGAGAGCGCCGCCGCAATTCTTGCCACGGACAACATGGAACTGGCCTGCGTTTTCATACAGAAAACCGCCGTGGAGAAGGCTCTTCCAGAACTGGACAAGCGTCTCATCCAAGACTACGAGATCAGGAAGCAGGCTCGTGACGAGGGACGACGGTACTACGACCCTATGGAGCTGGCTTACCAGGTTGGTTGGCTCATGGCATTTATCATTGACTGCTTCGGTGACTGAGTTGGCACTGAACCTGTCTTCTGATCTTGGGGGTGTGAGTTCGATTTCCACCTAGGGAAAAGTTCATGTGATGGACACTTGTGTTAATATCTAATTATGTATGTACTTAAGAATACAATGTCGCCCATCGGAAAGTGACCGCCCGCGAAATTCTGAACATTCATTGAAAAAAAAACGAAAATGAATTGTTCATTAGTTTTTAAAATTTTAGTGATACCTTAAAAAGTATTTTATATGGAACACAGGGGGTTCTATGGTTTTTTCACTGATAATTTTCAATGAATATTATAAATTTTTTGGCGGTCATTTTCCGATGGGCGATTGTATTCTTAAATACAAATTAGTATGTTACCAGTATCTGGCAGCCACAGTATAAAGCTTTGCTTAGTTTGGTATCCAGGCAACCGTGTGGAAAATGCCCCCAAATTTATTTAATTGACCAAGCGAAATTTAATTTTGCTTGTCCGACGATGACAAGAGTACCGTTAGGGTAAGTTTAAACCGAGGTGTGCAAGGAAGCATAGCGAGACATGTGTTTTTTAAGAACCATCTTTAACCGTAAATAAAGTATTCTATTGGTTATTATATCTTATTATCTTAATCCGATTTTCATGAAAAGACAATGGGCAAAAATAAATGGATGTTGGTCCAGATGCCCGCAGGACATCATAGCCGATTTGTAGGTAAGGCTTATAGGTTTTCGCAAAATAAATTTCGTTGAATTCAAACCCACAGTTTTGAAGATATGTATTTTAAATTGTAATTGTGAATATATAAACCTCGTGAAATTCTTATAAATAAAATATGTCTGTAGGTTGAGTTTTACTGGTGTTGTACTCATTTTTTACTCATAAAAATAATCTACCGAATGCGCTATGTGCCAACCCTGCGGGCAAACTTGTATATTTTTGGACCAATTTACCCATTATCTTTTAGCAGGCAAGTAGTTTATGGAAATAAGTACAATTTTTATATTTTTAAATACCTACTTAATGTAAATCAAATCTGTACAGTGTTTGTGCAGAAATGCGGATTACGAGGTCTGTGTGTAAATTGTTTTTTAATCGCAGTTATTTGTTCATAAGTATCGGCGAACGCTTGCCATCTGGTGGCCTTTCAGCCTCCGCAGTACATTGCTGAGAATATCCCAATTGCCAAACTAAGATTATTGTTGCTTCTTCTATTTTTAAGTAATTTTCTTTTTTTATTATTAGTTTTGGCAATAAATTGTTATTATTTTTTATTTTATGATTTTATGATTATAACACAGGAATTACTCATGTACGATTTAGTCGATTATTCCGACTATAGTTTCAACCGCATTCGGCGGTCTTCATCAGGGCGAGCGCGCGCGCGCGGCTGCGTCTCGAATAGCATTCTCGTGAGTAATTCCCGTGTTATAATCATAATGTGTGAAAACCACGTCAGTTTCCATAATAAAAAAAAAAATATTTATTATTCCAATAATTTGAGGAAAAAAACAAATAATTAAAAAAAACATTGTTTTAGGCTGAATTCATTCCTGAGCGCTGCCGCCTGCGTGTGGGCGGGCCGAGCGCCGTGCAACTGTGTGTGTACGAGGAGTTTGCCTGCAACATACCGGGCTTCGCCCCCGTCAGGGACCTCGGAGTCTTCACACCCAAACCTGTCCCAGAAGTCTTGATGCCCCCGCAGCAAAGTTTCAACCAGGTATATACATAGATAGATATATAGATAAACTCTTCATTGTTCACACTACAAATAACAAAACAACAAAATAAAAATTATAATAAAAGTTATTAAATGTATAGTGTAACAACTGGCGGCCTTATCACTAAAAGCGATCTCTTCCAGGCATATATATGACGGATAAAGTAGGGTGAGCCGAACCCGTCACATCTCACTTCTGATGACGGGGAAAGACGGGTATAGGCCGAGGTGTCGTGTCTTGTGATTTCTGAGCCGTGAACTCGTCATCTCGGGTATCTATGGTGGGCGTTAGACTTCAGGAACGTTGAAACAAGTGGACTGCAGTGTTGACTTTACATTATTTTAATTATACAGTCACTTAGATTACTTAATTAGTGAAGGATGGCAGGAATAATTGCCGATTTAGAGTAATGGGTTTGCGAATGACCATTGCTTGCGACTGCTTTCAACCAAGTCCAGTCAACCACTGACTGACAGACATGACGTTCGCCCGCCATCCCAAACGCAACTCCATTCAGTGTTAACCGCTCTAAATTACCGTATGGCTGGCTGCCATAGACTGATATGCATACATATATGTATATACTTAAATACATACAAAAATAGACTGAATATCTTCCGGTGAAGTGTGGGTATTAATCTCCTCTGCCAGCCCCTTCGGGGGAAAAGCGTGACTATATGTATGTACTTAAATAGATATTAACACCCAGACATAGAACAAACACAAATGTTCATCACGTGTATGTTTGCCCTGTGGGTGGGAATCGAACCCACATCCCCAAGAAATCAGAAATCTAGAGAAGTTGTTGATAACTCCAACAGTTACACGTCACAGTTCAATAAATGTCAAACAATACAAGAGTTTATAAAAGTCAAAACAGTTCGGAATACGGCGGTGATGGAGGCTCTGGGACGGGAGGAGGCCATGATCTTACGATAATAATAATTGTAATAACTTCGCGTTTTTTTATAGATATTGTGGGTACATCTCGAGCATCTATATACTATCTTGCACCAAATTGCGGCGGCGTCGTGTGTCGGGTTCTCTCCCCTCAAATATGGTTGAGGAGAGCGATGGCTGGCACATGCGTCATACTCGTGATCGGGTGCTGCTTGCGGGTCGCTGGTCTGCTCGTGGTGTACTCACAATGTAGCAATAAGTAACCTTTAAAAGAAGTAGATTAAGACTTAACAACCCTCCTCTACCGGTATTCCCCATGGTATTTTAATATACTCCGGCAGGTATAGCAATCCGGTCACGTGGACAACACCTTGTGACGTCAATCGATGACTAAGCAGGACCGAATTAAGTCATTTACAAATAGTGGGAAAGAGACGGATGACGATGACGGTGACGTCATTACGTGTTTGCTCCCGGAATGCTAGACCATGTTTTTTTGATCATGATAAAAGTTATAATTGCTATGCTTTGAAGGTTCTTTCTCACCAATTATTCGATCAATGATCGTTAGACTATTCTAATCGTTGTGTTTACAATTTTGTGTTCTTTTATTTTTATAGAAATAACATGTGATACACTTTTCCCCTTAACAAAGGTCACGGTCCCCGGAGTCCGTGGAGTATAATTTTCTAAAAAAACCTCAAAACAGTAATTACACAAGCTCAAAGTTCTTGTAACCTTCGAGTCTTGTACATTATTCCCCTTAACAAAAGTCACGGTCCCCGGAGTCCGTGTAGTATAATTTAAAAAAAAAACCTCAAAACAGTAATTACACAAGCTCAGAGTTGTAACCTTCGAGTCTTGTACATTATTCCCCTTAACAAAAGTCACGGTCCCCGGAGTCCGTGTAGTATAATTTTCTAAATAAACCTCAAAACAGTAATTACACAAGCTCAGAGTTGTTGTAACCTTCGAGTCTTGTACATTATTCCCCTTAACAAAAGTCACGGTCCCCGGAGTCCGTGTAGTATAATTTTCTAAATAAACCTCAAAACAGTAATTACACAAGCTCAGAGTTGTTGTAACCTTCGAGTCTTGTACATTATTCCCCTTAACAAAAGTCACGATCCCCGGAGTCCGTGGAGTATAATTTTCTAAAAAAACCTCAAAACAGTAATTACACAAGCTCAAAGTTCTTGTAACCTTCGAGTCTTGTACATTATTCCCCTTAACAAAAGTCACGGTCCCCGGAGTCCGTGTAGTATAATTTTCTAAATAAACCTCAAAACAGTAATTACACAAGCTCAGAGTTGTTGTAACCTTCGAGTCTTGTACATTATTCCCCTTAACAAAAGTCACGATCCCCGGAGTCCGTGGAGTATAATTTTCTAAAAAAACCTCAAAACAGTAATTACACAAGCTCAAAGTTCTTGTAACCTTCGAGTCTTGTACATTATTCCCCTTAACAAAAGTCACGGTCCCCGGAGTCCGTGTAGTATAATTTAAAAAAAAAACCTCAAAACAGTAATTACACAAGCTCAGAGTTGTAACCTTCGAGTCTTGTACATTATTCCCCTTAACAAAAGTCACGGTCCCCGGAGTTCGTGTAGTTTTTGTTTGTTTTGTTTTGGCAGGGCGTTTTCCGCACTTAGCCACTTGATTGGGCCATTGTGCGTTGGAGTTCGTGTAGTATAATTAAAAAAAAACCTCGAAACAGTAATTACACAAGCTCAGTACTATAACGTCCGAGTCTTGTCCCAGGGTGTGAACCCGCCTCCAGTGGGCACGGACGAGATGAGCGCCCTCATCGCCGCCGCGGAGATGTTCCTCGCGGGCTGTCTCGGCGGCGGCGCTGGTGGACTGCTCGCCACCAACATGCACGCTCTGCTCGAGAGTCTGTTCCTGGCGCGAAGGAACCGCGATATCGGCTCTGGGTGTGCGCTGTTGCAGAAGGTAAGATCAATCTATCAATCATTTTATCTATTTGACATTATGAAAATTGTATATCAAAAATATTGAGGTTACTGGTCTTCGAACTAGTAAAAACTGTGCCGAGACAGAATCCAGAGTAGGAAGCCAGAATTACCTACTACAAAAGTTACCTACTTTTAAATTTTGACAGATTAAAATAGATACACCATACTGGGAGAGGATTCTGGGTGAGGACCATTTTAATCTGTCAAAATTTAAAAGTTACCTACATTTAAATTTTGCCAGATTAAAATAGATATAATACATTCTATAATTTAACATTTAATGTCAAAAATAATCGAGTCTCAAGCTAGCAACACAGCTGCCAAGCCTTACCACACCCCTTAACAAAGTTATTTTAGAAAGTTTACTTCAGTTGAGGTCAACTATTCGAGACGAACTACTAGCATAAGCCCAGAAGACCCTATACCCCAGTGAGAAGTATATTCTTACCCCAGGCCGTAGAAGGTGTTCTATCAGTGTCCCCGGCCAGCGCGCCCGAGGCGGCTCGCTACCGAGACATCCACCTTCGAGTCCTGAAGCTTCTAGAAGATGGTCGCGTGTACGGACACGCGTGGACGTGCAAGCAGATCACGTGCTGCCTGGCCGAGTGCCGCGAGGAGATCAGATACAACATAGAGGCGATCGACTGTCTCATTAGGAACCGGCTCGTGAACTTGCCTCAAGTGAGTGTCTGATAATGTAGTAGCAGTAGTTTTAACTAGCTTCCTAACTTGCATCATGCGCGCAAATAATCGACGTATCTTTCTGCCGTAGTTTTCCTAGTTACGTATTTGACTGCCTCGGTGGCTCAGTCGTTAGTGAACCTGCCTTCTGAGCTTGGGGGCGTGGGTTCGATTCCTACCTGAGACCAACATTTATGTTTGTTCTATGTTTGAGTGTTAATTATGTATTTAAAAATATATATGTATGTATATCAGTCTCTGGCAGCCAAAGTACAAGCTTTGCTTAGTTTGGGGTCAGACGATCGTGTGTGCTAGTGTCCTGTTTTTTTTAATAAAATATAGTAAGTATCTAATGTTGTAGTAGCGCAAACAAACGACATTCTCATATCATTGTTGTTTCGATCTCGCACTTTAACGACCCATCCGACGCTGACACGTGAGTGTTGAAGCTTCTAGAAAACGGAAAGGTGTATGTGTGCGCTTGGACATGCAAGTACATCACGTGCTGCCTGGCTGAATGCCGCGAGATCAGATACAATATAGAAGCGGCTCGTTAACTAGCTTTAAGTGAGTAATATTGAACACATCGCATTGTTGTTAGATCTCACATTTAATTGAGTGTTTCATTTGAAGTTTCCAAGCCTTTTTGGTAAAGGCCTTATCGAACACAGACAAGTGAAGCATTTATAATGTCCATTGATCGCGATCACGATCGAATTTAGGGACACCATGCAATCCACGCACACACATGCAAACGCGCCTGGCTTCGCCTTAAAAGTACAAATTTAGAAATGTGTGACACGTATAGAAACATCAGTCGAGATTGAGGCAAAACGCAAGGCTTTTATTGAATAATAAAAAACATTAGGAATGTTTGCCCGAATAAATCAATTGAATAAAATATTTATACGTGCGATTGACGTCGGTTAGGACGCTACTTATTACAGTAATGAGGCCGCCCGTAAAATTATTTTAAAACGAGCTTAGTATGCGGTTGTTGTATGTATAAAAAATAATACACTGACAGAAATGTGCCTCTGTTTTACAGTACGACATCGCCCTGTCCCAAATGATGGATAACGGCAACAACTACACGGCTGTAGCGTTCGCGATGCAGTTCGTCCAGCTCTACCTGGTGAATGACAGGAGCAACCTCGTCGCCGAGTCAGACTTGTGTCACACTACGGAGATATTAACGCGAGTCACACAATCTCGCCAGCAAGAGGTCGCAGCGGCGATAGAGACGGGTAGAGCCAGTCAGGAGGCCGGGGCACATGGGGGAGAGAGATCGCTGCTGGGGCCGACAGCGCATATACATTCGGGGATCATGCAAGCGCGGGTAAGAACATATTCTTAGAATAGCGTCGTAACGCTACATACAAGCCTAAATGATACTTGTGCAGTTCATTCATTTCGATAGTCAAG
Source organism: Peribatodes rhomboidaria (assembly GCA_911728515.1). Classification (NCBI taxonomy): domain Eukaryota; kingdom Metazoa; phylum Arthropoda; class Insecta; order Lepidoptera; family Geometridae; genus Peribatodes; species Peribatodes rhomboidaria. The sequence continues at coordinate 10,566,171 of OU452179.1, read as the reverse complement.
TCAAAATGTTTTTATTCAATTTAGGTATTAAAGATACACTTATGAACGTCAAAGTTTTTTTTAAACAAACTCGACCGCCTTGTTCGGATAAAGAGCCTACTCAAAAGAACAGGCAAGAAACTGAGGGGCATAATTTTTTCAAATAATAAATAAATTACAGTCTCACAAATTTTGGCTTACAACTAGGTAATATATATAAATACTAGTGGCTACTTGGCGGAAGCGGAAGGCCCCAGACATCTTTGTCTTCTAAATCATTCTTAACCTTATAATACCCTAAAAGATAAAAGTGACGCTTTGCATTCGCTCACATTCGTTTACTTGGTTGACCGAACGAGCGTTAGCGACCTAAGCGTTTGCTTCAGCCTCGCCAGAAATTCGTAAATCCCTCCGGCTGTGTACTACAGGTTGCATTTCTCAACTGATTCTCGTGAAATTTTGTGAGCGTGTTCGAGACTTCGATAATGAAGAGTCCCGCGACGCTCTACAATTTCCATACAAACGCGCTTCTCAAAATTCTTGCAAACCATTTGTCAGATTATGATGAAATTTAGCATGTACAATTAAATTAACAACCGCCTCTTTGTCCTTGGTTTATTTTAAAAACGTTTTCAAGCTAAAATAGAGCTATGAAAAATATCCGCATTTGTAAGGGGTCACTTTTGACTGATTTATTCAATAGATAGACAAAGCAAATCAAAAATCCCTTTACATAGGGAGGTTGTCTACATCATTAGCTGTTAAATGAATCCATAATACAAGGGAAATTCTTAGTTATTTGACAATGATTAGAGAAGTGCGAAAGTCTTTTTTTAAATTGCACTTTGTCACTCTGTATGTAACTTTAAATGCTCGTCAGTATCTTTATTTGCTCTCTTCGCTCGTCATTTTCTTCTAGACGAAATGGCTATGGAAAACCTCGAACATACATGTATAGATTTTTTTATCAAATCAGTTTTTTTTCATAATAACGGTGTTATTTTTTACGCTTTCATGAGGTCTTCGGCTCACAGACTCACTAGTTTGTAGTCTGCATAACTCCGTCACACAATATTTTCTTTCCTAAATTGACTTGGTAACATGTTTGCCTTTAATTGCCTTGCATTTTAATTTAACATTAGGTTACAAAATAGTCTTACAAAACCACCATTATAATCAATACTTTCCAGGCCCAGAACTACGACGACCCACCCGGCTTGAAGGAGAAGACTGAGAGCTTCTTCAGAGAATGGAGTAACGTTCTCCTCAGCCCGCTCACCGAAATCAACCTCCAGCAGAACTTCAACCTGTACATCCATCGGATGAACATGAACAGAATTCTCGAATCAGATGACATGATCACCAGATTCTTCAGGATCGCGACTTGGTTGTGCATTGAGCATGTGAACCAGGCGCTGGCGGAAGACAGTATGAACCCTCCCCAAGTGCCGGCTCGACGGGAGAAGTACTACGTTATGTGCGACGCGTTCGTCAAACTTGTGTCGTTGCTGATAAAGAACACGGGTGAAGGAAATCCTACCGCAAAGCTAAATTTGCTGAATAAAGTAAGACATTAAATTTGTTTCAAATTTCAAATTTACAGAGGTCGGGCTACGAAACCAACAGAATACTATTATTCAAGCTCAGTGGAGTTAAAAGGCAGTAGGACCCACTATTATTGTTGTTTTACCCCCTTTATCAGTTTACCCCTTTAGTCAAGACAACTGACTAAAAGGGTAAACTGATCCTGAAGATGTGGATCATGGCGATAGCTATTTTAAAAAGGATGTCTTTCTATTACTCTTTTATTGATAAACCTGCAAACACCTCACTCAAGGACACTAACTTCAGGACACCTCAGAAAGGGCTACATTTTGATAGGGATAAGATCTAGTCTGACGTCCCTCTTTGCACAATACACCGTCTATTGTGTATTTCTCTCTATCAGCCTCCATATACCAACAAACAAACAAAAAACGACATTGGTTCATTAACGGATCCAGAAGCGGAACGGAGTTTGGTGGCTCTTAAGGGTTAGTTCCAAAAATCCACAATGTTCGTTGTGGACTTCTTAAGTGTTTACTTCGATAAAAGCCTACTCACAGCTGTCAAGCCCCTCCCAAAACAAACTTGATCCGCCACTGCCTTGTATCAATGACATAAGAGTCTTCAATAAGCAACAGATCCTTAAAGCCGTCAACTTCCAGGTGCTAGGCGTAATAGCGGGCTGCCTGCTGCAAGATCACGAGGAGCGCGGCACCAAGTTCCAGCAGCTGCCGACCCACCGCCTGCTCATCATGCTGTTCCTCGACATGAACATATCTGACCCGCTGCTGGACTCCATCAACTATCAGGTCACACTCTAATTTGTATTTTATTCGAGGAAAAATAAAACACAAATTCTAAGGGCTAAAAGGGGAAAGACGGTTGTGTTTAAAAATCCTAATAATACTGTTCTATTGATGTTAACACAGCTACAACTCAAATCAAAGTCCGTATTTAAATGGGTATCGTAAATACACATTCGAACGTTAAAATTATAAAAATGACTATCACCTTGTTCGGAAAAAGAACTACTACCAAAAAGAACAGTCAAGAAACTGAGGGGGCATATATTTTCCAAACACACACACACAATTATAACAAGCCCACACAACAAGAAGTACTAAATCACAGGGCTACAAGTACTTAAAAATCCCAGACGACCCCCTAGTGGAACTAAACTAGATACAAATAATCCGTTACCGATATTTCAACAAAATCTTGCCCCAAAGACACCGCAATTCACCGAACACAGAACTACTGTTTGCCTTTAAAATTGCAATGGTAATAAATAAGTCTTTAAAATAATGCCTAAAATAATGACTGCCTCGGTGGCTCAGTTGGTAGTGAACCTGCCTTCTGAGCTTGGGGGCGTGGGTTCGATTCCCACCTAGGGCAAACATTTATGTGATGAGCATTTGTGTTTGTTCTATGTCTGGGTGTTAATATGTATTTAAGTATGTATTTAAAAATATATAAGTATGTATATCAGTCCTTGGCAGCCATAGTACAAGCTTTGCTTAGTTTGGGGTCAGGCGACCGTGTGTGGAAGTGTCCCGAATTTATTTATTATTTTATGAAAATTGCAAGAGAAAAAAACGTAAACATAGCGTTTTTCTTTCCAGGTGCTGACAGCATTCTGCCACACGCTTCACATCATCCGCCCGGCGGTCGCGCCCGCGTTCGCCTACGCGTGGCTGGAGATCATAGGGAATCGCATTTTTATCGAACGCATAATGGCTTTTACACCACAGCAGAGGGTATGTACATCACATAATCTTTTAGTTGAGCAATATTCTTGATGCCCGCCTTGTATGCGATGACACAGTGTTTCTTTTTTCGTTTCTGTGGCTACTGACTAAAATAGACCGTGGCCGCTACATACCTGGGCGCGTACCGTGACGTCTTCTTGCAAAAGTTTTTGAGTTCTGATGGCGATGCTGCACTACTATGACCCTTATTGCGCGGTGATATGGTTCGCGGTCGCGCAGCGTCGGCGGCTGAACCTAGTAATCAGCGCTCCGATCAGAAATTCGTAGATGTCGTGTCTCATTAAAAATCAGGCCTCTACAGTGGCACCGCATCGACGCTTCTATTTGTTTATGTATCTTTAACCAACATTCTATTATAAATAATACAATGGATATAACTACATTTGAATCTAAGCCTTATTATTTCGTAATAGCGTGGATGACATTTGCTAAAGGGTTTTAGCACATTTAATCATCGTGACAACGATGCAATCACAGAATCTAAGCAATATCTAAGCCTTGTTTTCAAGGTGCCATTTTGCGTATTGATTCTTCTAAACACATAGATGTCTATGTGTATCGAAGAATCATCGCAATAATATGTCGCGGTTCGGGCCCCTGGTACGTCTTGACGGTGTAGTCGAAAATGGTAAACGCCTGTCCTGAAATAGGAAGTAAAAGAGAAAGTTTATGTAGTAATAGTCCCTTAAGATATGTAATTTTGCTTACAGGGTTGGGGAATGTACTCTACACTCCTCATCGATCTATTCAAGTTCCTAGAACCGTTCCTTCGCAACGCTGAACAGGCGCCTCCCGTCGTGACTCTATACCAGGGCACCCTCAAAGTCCTCCTTGTCATACTCCACGACTTCCCCGAGTTCCTATGCGATTACCACTACGGGTTCTGCGACGTGATACCACCCAACTGCATTCAGATGAGGAATCTCATTCTGTCCGCGTTTCCTCGCAACATGAGGCTGCCGGATCCGGTGACTCCCAACTTGAAGATAGACTTGTTGCCTGAGATCGCGCTGGCTCCGCGTTCTGTGATAAACTACAGCACCTTGTTGCCGAGCTCTCAGTTTAAGAAGGACCTGGACGCGTATTTGACGGCTCGGGCGCCGGTTACCTTCCTGTCTGAATTGAGGAGTCATATGCAGGTGAGTGCTTTTGTATGTAAACTGGGGGCGTGGGTTCGATTCCCACCTAGGGCAAACATTCATGTGATGAATATTAGTGTTTGTTCTATGTCTGGGTGTTGATATCTATTTAAGTATGTATTTAAAAATATCTAAGTATGTATATCAGTCTGTGGCAGCTACAAGCTTTGCTTAGTTTGGTTGACACCAAACTAAGCAAAGCTTGTAGCTGCCACAGTGTCCCGAATTATTATTATTATTAAACTTCTTCACCATTTTGTTTTTGTATTACTTGCTGTGTCTTGGTGGTTTGTCTGTTTTTTTTGGGATGATTTTGTTCACCTCTACATGTCTTACATTATTTAAAAAATGACGTCTTCAAATATTACGGTGTAACCGTTCCGAAGACGGGTCTGACCAGTAGCGCACTTGGAGCGCCTCACTCAACTGCCGTCTTTGTACTTGTTCACTCTACAAAACTTCAAGACTAGAGTGAATAAGTACCTTATAGGTCGTCGTGCTCCATCTTAGACCACAACTTCGCTTAACATCAGGCGAGTTGGTGGTCAAACGCCGACCTATTGTCCATAAAAAAAAAACTCCGATTTGACTGGTTTAAGTAGGGCGTCGTGTGTGTAGTAGACATGTGTGGATAAGACCTCACTGATTGTATTACACCGCGGGCTATCTAAAGCAAATCTTCTGTTGTTCCTTTTTCTCAGAATCTTTTTAACAGAAGTAGAACATTAATAAATGACCTCCGACTATTTTCATTGTATAGGATGGTGTGGGTGAAATTAGGAAAATCGTTCCTCCTCAGTCTTAAAAGTTGGCGCGATTTACAAATCATGATTAAATAAGCACGCGATTTATAAAACTTCAGCAGCTTATACCACTGTACTCTAAAATACGGAATCATCAATAACTGTAGTAAATTAAGCTATAACGAAATAAATACGGCTGTCATGCTATAGTGAATCCTAATTAATAAAATAGCGAAAGCGAGTTTTTTCGTTTGTTTATTGGTTTGTTACGCTTTCACGCCGTAACTACTCAATCGATCATCTTGAAATTTTGCATACACGTTGTCAGGGGTACAGAAAAAGACAGGGTACATTTCATCCCGAAATATTTAACAGTTTCTGTGGGATCGCGCGGTGCAGCTGGTGAAGTTATAAAATTGTGTCTTGCTCTTTCTTTAAACCAGTCCTTTTTTGACGTGACAACGTCTAATAAATCGATGGACGCCGGCTGCACGCACAAAAAAGGATCGCTCATTATCCCGTAACGCTCGGTCGATCGGAGCGAGAGCGCTACACGAGCGAGCGAAAGGTACGATCGGCTTGAGCATTCGGCTTGCGCCACATCCTATCTCTCTTCCACTCGATTGGCCTATGCGTGCGAGGAGAAGATTTCGTCAATGTTTTGTTATGACGTTAAACAATCGTCTGTAAACCGACTTTACAGACAACCAATGTTTTTTTTTCAGGTTTTGAACGGTCCCAACCGTCGCTACAACATTCAGTTAATGAACGCCGTGGTGATGTACGTGGGCACCCAGGCCATCGCCTCCATTCGATCCAAGGGACACACGCCGAGCATGGCCACCATCGCTCACTCGGCCAACATGGACATCTTCCAGAACTTCACCGTCGATTTCGATTCTGAGGGACAGTTAGTATACTAGTATTTGGCTTAGAGTATAGAATACTCGAAAATCTTCTATCATATGAGTGTCTCGTATCAGCCATTATATTAAGTGTTTATTTTGTCACATTTGGGACTGAATATCATCCGGCGTAGTGTGGGTGTTGTATTACACCTCTGCCAGCCCCCTCAGGGGAAAAGCGTGACAATATGTTATGTTAATGTTTATTTTGTTTTTTAAGTTTTTTTAGAATAATTGAATAGATAAAACAAATGTCATAATAAACTAGGATGCTGTTGGCAGTGCAGTGGGGCAAGGCCTAAACTACCGGTGGTTAGGGCTGCAGAGTGAGGAATCTGAAACGATGGCATGTGTCTAGGATTGCTGCCTTTTGCATCTTGTCCTAGATCCAACCGTCTACCCAGAGCCTCTGGTGTTGATCGAGGCTCTTCGCAATTTTTTTTTTATACAATAAACTATTATTTTAATATTAAGTATATTTCCCTTGTTTTCTTTCGAAAATTAGCTCTCTTATCTAATGACAAAATCTATGTCCCGTGTTTCTACTTTATTATAGTCTCCCTGCAAAACTAAAACATGGACCTTTTTTAATTCCAGGTACCTATTCCTCAATGCTGTAGCGAACCAGCTGCGTTACCCGAACAGCCACACTCACTATTTCTCTTGCGTCCTGCTGCATCTGTTCGCTGAAGCCAACTCCGAGGAAATCCAGATTCAGATCACCAGGATGCTCCTAGAGAGGCTCATTGTGAATCGACCTCATCCCTGGGGCCTCCTTGTCACCTTTATTGAGCTGATCAAGAACCCAGTATACAAATTCCGGCAGCATGAGTTTGCTCAGAGACCACCACAGATTGAACATGATGACAAGTTGCCTCCGCTCTACAACTACATTGTTGAACAGGTTATCTGTAAGATATCTGGTAGAAAGGATGTTAACCATGATGCAGAGAAAAGTAACTTTTGAGGGATTGGACTTAAAATTGTAAATAGCTTGTATACAGAGTGTTACAAAAACCCTGTTGTATTCGCGAGGTGCGCATCCAGTATCGACTGGAGCATGCAATTATGCTATATTAAAATACAATTTGACTCTAAAAATTTTGCACACACATCGCGCTCCGCCTCCTCCTAAGAGCGTAAACAAGCCACTAATCGTGTAAATGTAATTGTAAACTATTCGCGTCGTACCGCTACTTTCTTAGAATAAAAGCCGCCATTATGATACAGATTTGTTAACATTTTTGTAAAATTTCCATTTTTTCTTGCGTTCTTAAACCGGTCATAACTCTTGCTATTAATTTTTTGGTAATTTTGCATGAATACTTATAAGCGTTTGCTTTTCAATTATACAACAGGGTTTTTGTAACATGCTGTATAAGTCAGAAACCCCTCTGTTTTTCTGTTTTTTTTTTCTAGCTTAGGTGTACTTTTAATTATTTATAGCCAGATGTATTCAGACATGTTGCATTTTTTGTAGAAATAAATCAGTAATTACTCATTATTTAAGCTATAAGTAAGTTATCGGTAGTGTTGATCTCACATTAGTTTTTTAGTGAAGAATTGAGATGAAAATGGTCTCAGTTTATTTTCTTCTCGAATACACATTTATTTCTTGCACAGCTAAAAGGAAGATGCTTGTATATAAGCTAAAATATTTAGGAAACATTCTTGTAATTAGTGTATAACTTGTAATTTGGTAGGTAGTATGTATTTTGTACCACTTGTGTGTCTAGTCTTTACAGAGTAAGGGAAAATAAGATTTTATACTTACTTACATGCAACTTTCTTTGTATAACGGTTTAATATAGTGTGTAACAACCGAATTTACTATAATTACTGAGTAAAACACATTTTTTGGTATCTACTATTTGTTTTTTTTATTACATTATTTAATATAATTCCTATTTATCTAGATAAATCAATATTCGGGACTCTCGCACACGCTGTCGTCTGAGCCCAAACTAAGCAAAGCTTGTACTATGGCGGCCAGAGACATATATATAAACATATATTTTTACATACATACTCTAAAAGATACTGACACCCAGACATAGATGTTCATCACATAAATGTTTGCCACAGATAGGAATCGAACCCACGCCCCCAGGCTCAGAAGGCAGGTTCACTGGCAACAGCCACCGGCAACAGGTAGTCTTAGGTGGATAAATGTGCGACAGGAACCAGAAACCATACAATGATATTTTACATATACTTACGTATTTCTAATAGTGTTTTGTTATGCCTTTAAATGATATCATACAGTCTACATGGCCTTTGTAGTTTCACGCTTATGACAAAGGTATATAGGCCCATGAAATGAATATTTATACCATATGTAGGTCCAGGCGTAGGTTTTTCTATGTTTTTGCATGATCTTGGTGGCTGAAGCTAGACCACTGAGCAAAGACAAAATTACATTTCAACTTAGAAAAATGACACAAAATGTTTAATTTTCGGATCCTTGTACACTTAAGTCGGGGAGTTTTTAGCAATCGATCAATACAAAATTACGACATCACCTTTTTGGTAGGTACCCACCAAAACGGTGATGTCGTAATTTTGTATTATTTTATAAATCTTGTGATTCTTCGAGTGTTAATGAACTGTGTTAATGAATGCTGAACTATAAACGTAGGTAACGTAGTAGTAACGGTAACCTTTATCGGTTCGTTAACGTTAGAACACGATTAGAAGTCAAAAGAATGATGGCAAAAAAATGATACAATCATTGCGAAATGCGACTTTTCGTGTTCTCTACAAAACTCCACATATAGTAAAGCATGGTTTAATAATATGCTCTGTAAAGTATTTTAGAGTAAAGATTGTAAGAAAGTATCGATCACATTACTGAACTGTGGAAAGTGGAGGGACTCATCACCTCGTCATCATCACTCCATCATCTGTAAAATAAAAATGCAATCTGACTTTGGCAAAACACGAGACCAAGCCAAAAGCCAAAGCCAAATTCCCCAATTCAGGGAAATTTGGCGTCGCACGCCAATTCTCCGGAATTGGAGAGCGAAAAAGTTAAAAGAGACATTAGAATGACAGTGAATTTGACAAAAATAAACTACCGGCGGCAGTGTCATTTATCTAAGCCCATAATGCCCATCGGGAAAGCCGTTTTGAATGACCACAGTTTCATTGTCCCGACCTAATAATTATAAGCAAAAATTTGGAGAAGAGAGATAAACGATACTCGTAAAGTTCGTTAATAGCGGTAAAGAGCGTGCGCCTGCTTCCAGTCCACAAAAGTGGTCTGACGGGCAGCGCGCTTGCACTGAACGCAGGGCAGGACGCAAAAATGTATGAGGATATGGAACACGGATTAAGAGTAGGGTAACGTTGGGTACGGCTAACGATTTATTTAATTTACTCAGATATCGATATTATACCGTTACAACCTACCTACTCTGAGTTGGACATTTAGTTTTCCAATGGCTTCTTAAAATCGGGTCGTACAAAACATGGTCAGATTCAATCAATTGGTTGAACAAAATTGGTCGTACAATACGTAGTGACACTTACTCGCTCGCACCCCGCGGGTGCGAAATAGATAAACAGACAACAGAAATTATTAATTAAAATTTATTATTTAAAATATTCATTACATTTTTAGGATAAGGTATTTTCATAAAAAGAAAATGGATGAAAACGACTTAGAAGAAGGCAAAGGTTCCTCGTCTTTATTCAGGTATTTACTTAATCTTTATGATTGCAAAGAATAGGTAGTGTTACACATTTAGAAAACATTCTGTTTCGCGGTGAATATTAAAACTGTTGATACCTGTTAAATAAAGTAAACAAAAAACAATATTATCCTTTTCATTATTTTCAGTCGATTCAGAAGTCCATCATTCCAGAAAAATGAAGTCAAAGCACTGCTCAAACTTATTGAAAAACATAAACATATCTTACTGGATAAATCAACTACTTCTGCAGTAAACAATGCTAAAGAAAAAGCTTGGGCAAAAGTTGCTACAGAGTTCAACAAACAGGGTCTGGGCCCAAACAGAACTTTGGATGTAATAAAAACAAAATGGGATAATCTGAAACGACATGCAAGAAAACTGGCCAAGGATGTGATGGATGACGACAGTGACTTCAGTAAAGATGAAACGAAGAAGACAATTATGATGATCTGTACTGCTGAAAATATAGGTGAGATTTTTTCATTTTGGTTGCACCTATAAGTTGTATCCACATACAACTAGAATTTTCTGCAATTGCAAGTGGTCATTGGACCATCTAACAAAACTGTAAATATTTATTTAACAAAAAAAAAACCGACTTACCACTTAAATCAGACGAGTTGGTAGTCAAGCACCAACTTATTGTCCTAAAAAAAAAATTAAGGAAATCTGCTGCATCAAAATAAAGTCCAAAGAATAAAAACCACCAAAGTCTAAAGAATGAAAATTGACAATAAAGTGTTTCCGTAAACAATCCCTACAGTCCATTTTCTTTACTTACTAGCTCTTTTGCTTGCGGCTTTGCTCACGTTTCTTAGCCTATTACTTGGAGATAATGTAGCTTTGTAATGGTGAAAGAAGTTTTGAAATCATACCAGTATGTTCGAGTTTATTCGTTACAAACGTACAAAAATACAAAGCCTTCCTCTAGTGTAGATGTAAAAACTATTCTTAGATTTTACTTTCATGATGAACACAATTATATTTTCTTAGAATTGGGTTTTTAACTCCTAGCAAAATATTTACTATGCAGGGTACATAAGGTTAAGAGTCTCCTAAAGAATGGCTTATAAGATTCATGTAAGTAAATTTAGGTAGGAGCTAGCTAGGACTAGTGCAAACTAGTTAAGGACTTGGCAATTCTTATATTCAGCGCCAGTAGGCATTATCAAAGAAGTAAATTTCTAAGTTTAAAAAAAAACAATAGAATTTTTTTGTGAGTCAATTTGATTGAAACACCAAATTCCACTCTCTTAATTTTACTTTGTACTCCATTAGTCATATTACTAATAAGTTTAATTAACACTTCTTTGTTTCCATTACAGAATTTGATGGACATAATAATACTCATAGCTTTGATGATAATGAGCCAGATTTTAAACTGTGGGCTAGTGATGAAGAAGATAATTCTGCTTTTGCTCTTGGTATGTACTGACTGCAGTTGTTTAGTGTGATACACTAGCTCCAACACTTTCATACATGAATTCCATATCAAAAACATGTTTTCGAGCCCAGCAAAGAATTAAGAAAACAATAGAACTACTAAGATAGTGTCTGTCCACACTGGGCCCTATGATCTTTACAAAATTTAGTCTTAAATGGCATACCTTTCTTAATCACACTAATATTATAAACGGAAAGTTTGGAAGGATGGATGTATGTATATTTGTTACTGAATCACACCAGAACAACTGAACAGATCGGGATGTGAAAATGTAGTAAGGCACAAAGATAGATTGTAGTCTGCAATAGCACAGGCCAATTTCTTACTGCAGGCAACACAGCGGGCGTAGCTAGTGTTATAAAAGCGGAAGTATGTTTGTTGGTTTGCCTTTCACACAGCAACTGTGATGTGGTAGATCAACAAAATTTATTGCATATTGATTTGAAGGGGATAGAAAAAGCTATTGATCTCAAACTAATACTGGAAATTCCCATTATCCCAAACTGATTATAAATACTCAATATAAGTCTTTTTTCTAGGGGGTGACATTCATAAGGAAACAATGCCTACAAAGTGAGTAAAAATAGTTTTTTCCTTGATATTTAAAATGCAATATTGTAAATGTAAAGTTATTGCACATGCCGCATTTTAGTAGCATGGATTTTTAAGGGCTAAACTATACAGGCCTGACAGGATGCGGCGTGGACACGATTCAGGCGTGAAAACTGTGAAGCGGTGCCTGCGCCTTGTCACTTGTATATAATTAAAAAACGCGTTGCTTTCATACATCTCTACATAGTATAAAACAAATGCGCTTCGCGGCCTCATTTTCAGCGTAGCTTTCATGTCTTACGTCCGGCTTTCTTAATTCAGCAGGCCAAGCATGCATGCCGCGACAAAATTTTGTTGACTCTTTTTATCGAGACAGACTTATTTTACACGTAGCCTTGTCACGTTCTCACACGACAAAAATTGATGAGAAGATTGTTCGCGGCGCACATGCTAGGCCTGCAGGCTTAAGGCACCCTAAGATATCCTGGTATGGGACGCGTATACCGCGCGGCTGCCGCTCCTACTTCGGGAATCATTGCCCGCGTCTGACACGCAGGTCTGGCCGTATCTTAAACGTACCATTCCTCGCCCGACCGCAGACCGCAGCAGCAGACGACAACACTTGAGCAGGCCTAGCATGCTAGCGCGATATAATTGTTCTTGTCATTTTTTGTCGTGTGAGAACGTGACAAGGCTACGTGTAAACATACGTCTGTCTCGATAAAAGAGTCGACATGCCATGCTGACATGCTGGGCCTGCTGGTTTGTATATACATATATTTGTATGAGATGCGTTCCGCAGCGAGCGACATACGACGCTGGCTCCGTATCCCATAGAAATACATATAAACCAGGGGGGCTATTCTGTGCGTGAGATGAGATGAGATTTTATCTTGGTCACTCTCACACTTATGACGTTTTAAACGAGAGCAGCAAAGACGAAAACAAGTGAGATGAAAATCTCAAATCTCCGTTGAACTCCACTGAATTGTCGTCGTCAGCTGCTGCCGCCTGCGGTCGGGCGCAGATAGTACCTTAATTAAGTGTTAGTTTAAATTAAATTAATTAATTTTATTTTATATTATGTAGATATTTATTTATTTACATAAAAAAGTTACCTAATTTTTCCAGGTGTGATGTATCGACAGGGTTCTCACCGCGCGACTGTCGAGTTCTCCTGCAGTGCGTTAGACAAGAGAAGAATGTGCTATTTCGCAACACCTCACTATTCAAACGGCAGCAAGCATGGAAAAGAGTATGTACCTGGACCATATTTAACCCAATAAATTTTTATTATGGAAACTGACAAACCAACCACTACATTTTATAAACAAAAGTAGGTATGTTAATCTCTATCTTTTTTCACAACTAAACAGCTGAAATGATTTTAATTAACTTTGACAAGGGAGTAGAGTGTGTAACAATGCGGGATTAGGCTACCGCGAGGCCCGCTGCAAGGGCAAACAGGGGGCTCTTGAATAGTTGGTTTCCAGCCAAAACTCCTTATTTCCTCTGAAAGTTTTGTGTTGTTACCAAGTGTGGTCAGCGTTTTTTTTTTCATATTTAGTGACGTTTGACGCTGCATATCTTATTTTGAGAATAGCTATTAGTCGTAGGACTTTTTGTTTAGTGTTTGATTTCGTGCGGGGCCCGTAGCGTTTGCTGCCTCTTACTACGTGGCTAATCCGGCACTGGTGTGTCATAAGAATGAATGTTTAATACTTTTCTATCTTATAAAAATATGAAAAAACTAGAAAATAGGTATGACAGACTTGTGTACAATACATGTATGCACTTGTGAGGTAGTTCAGAGCCCCTTGAATAGTTAGAGAAAGCTTCAAGAATTGGTCAAGTACACCATCAGGGCTTGCATGCACGTTGCGAAATTTTTGTTACTCTTTTATCGAGACAGACGTATATTAACACATAGTGTTGTCACATTCTCACACGACAACAAATAATGAGTAGATTTTGTCGCCGCGTGCATGCGCTAGGCCTGCTTTTTTGTTTACATTTTCTATTTAACCGAAGAAAAAACGGAGGAGGTTCTCAAGCCGACGCGTATATATATATGTTTTGTATAAACACGTATAACTTTTTTACAGATAGCTGACACATACAATAGTCAAAGTCCACGAAAGAAGACAGCAAAGGAGCTTAATAAAAAATTCAATACCATGAAATCTGTAGCCAGGAAAGTAAATATTAAAGGATTTTTCAAAAATAGAATGAGAAATAAGTATGAACAAATAAATGATGACAACATACCCTTTATAGAGGTAAATACTACCAATTGAACTTAAACTTATATGTAATATGTTTTGTCTGGGTGCTGATATCTATGTTGGTATGTATTTAAAAAAAATGTATGTATATCAGTCTCTGGCTGCCATATTACAAGATTTGCTTAGTTTTTGATCAGACGACCGTGTGTGCAAGTGTGTATTAATCATTGTTTTTAAATAGAGGTTGCTACTGCCATGTTTATTTTTAATTAGTCGACGACATCAGAGCCATCTCGATGACTGCTTTTCATCGTCATTATGCACGGTACCATCTATGCCACTGGAGCAACAATGCCAGCGCCCCGGAGCCTCACTCTGGTATTTCAAGAAGTTGGGTTGGCTCGGGAAAGTGCTAGCAGGGGGAAATACACAATACATCCCAAGTGAGACGTCGGTGCAGGAAACGACCAAAAAATCACGTTTGTTGTATGGGAGCCGCCTTAAATAATTTTTATTCTGTTTGTTTAGTATTTGTTGTTACAGCGGCAACAGAAATACATCATCTGTGAAAATTTCAACTGTCTAACTATCACGGTTCATGAGATACAGCCTGCATGGTGACAGACGTCGTCAAACAGTCTTAATAAAAAGGTCCCGTTTTACCCTTTGGGTACGGAACTCTAAAAACTCTAGCGATCCACCGGCCTCGCACGGTACCTACCAATCTACTAACCTTCCGTGAAAAATTATCTAACTGATGGTGAAAACCACTTAAAAATCCGTTGTGCAGTTCAGGGGTAGTTAGCGGGTATACAGGCAGAAAGTAGGACATACAGACTCGAAGAAGAACTTTCGAACAGAAGGCGACTTTGTTTAATACTATGTAGAAGTAGACGACGTTGAGATAATCTTCTCTATTTAAAAAAACGAATCACTATTTCCCTCGGTCATCGCATCACGCGTGAACAGATGGAACATTTTCGCTATTTTTTTTGTGTTTATTATTGCGAGGAGAAGGATCTTTTGACAGAAAAAATTAAGATATTATCCCAAAAAAATAACGGTTCCTGTGGGACGCGGGTGAAACCGCGGAACACAGCTAGTTACATTTAAATTTTCATTCATTCTTTCTTTCTAAAATTATATAATATTTATCTACTGTTTTTTTTTGTAAGGCAACTTTCTGTTCAGATTATTACTGTTTATATAACCTAGCTATAAGATAACTATAGATTATACATTAGCTTAACTTGTGCTCAGAACCCCAAGACACAGGCCTTTGGTCTACTTTGGGGTTCACTGGCTTTGTAATATTACAGATATAATTCTTTGGAAATAAATATATTAAATATTAATATTAAAATATATATTAAATAGTAAATACAAGAGTTGTCCCGACATATTCCTTCGCTTCACTTGGTTTAAAATCTAGTTTTCTATTACAGAAAATTAAAACAGAGCCAATACTAGACTGCACAACCGACGATATCGATAGTGACGACGAGCACGTTCTGAACAACCCTGTAGACAACTTCAGCGCAAAACACCGCTTGAGTTTCAACCAGGATCCTCTGAACAATGCGCACAGCAGCGATTCGGGATTGGGTAAGATGTTCATTTAGTTAAGCCATGTCAGAGGCCTTCGGGTGACTTAGAAACTGACATCAGGGCCGGCCACTCGGGCTATACGAATGTGCTTGCTTTGTTCACATCGCGGGTCGAGCCTGGCAGCCGTAGACACGATTCAAGTGCTTCCAAGCGATTCTACGTCAGCTGCTGATTAGAGAAAATACGAGCTTCAAAAATGTTAGATGGTTTGGACAAATTGAAAGAATGGATGGAAGAAGATTCACGAAACAGATTTACAAGGCGAGTGTGAATGGTCCGGTAAGGGCCGACCTAGGAAAACGTATCAAGATCAAATCCATGCAAGGTTTAAAAAAAGGCCAGAGGCCCTACTATGACATACGAGTATTTTATGGGCATGATGGTTAGTACGTTTTGTTTCATACGCAGCGCAAAGAACGCGTTCCGAAGACGGGTCTGAGTAGTAGCGCATTTGTGGCGCCTCACTCAACTGCCGTCTTTGTACTTCTTCACTCTACAAAACTTCAAGGCTAGAGAGAATAAGTACCTTATAGGTCGTCTCGTCGTGCTCCATCTTAGACCACAACGTCGCTTAACATCAGGCGATTTGGTGGTCAAACGCCGACCTATTCTACATCAAAAAAAAAATTGCGCGGCGATAAGATCGCGTTCGCGCAGCGTCAGAAGCAAAACGTAATCATTATGGAAATAAGATGTCGCGATACGGGCCCTGGTCAGGAGTACCCGTAACCGACGGGCATGTATGAAGGCACTCATGGAAGTATAAGAAGCGAAAGATGTATGAGAGGATCGTAGTGGAGAGAAGTGGTCTCTGCCTATCCCTACGGAAAAAAGGCGTGACTATATGCATGTAAAAATGTCACGTGATTCTTATTCGAATTTCGTGATTGAAACAGAATCGCTTGGAAACAATTGCAACTCGTTTAAGTTAAACAACTTCCAATAACCCTGTCCAATCAATTGTAACACTTTAGTAAATACAGAAATTTCACACTTTTCAGGCCCCACAATGGAAATTAAAGACGTCGCCAGGTTAAAAATGGAGCTGCTAAATTACAAAATGGAAAATGCTAGGGTAAGATTAAAAAAAAAATCTATTATAGGTTTGCGCTTGGCCTCCATTTCGCCTGATGTTAAGCAGTGATTCGGCCTACGATGGAGCACGCTTGTCTAGAAAAAACCGATTCACTCGAAGACTCGAAGGCGGGTGCCTTTGAGTGACTATACATGTATATTAGGGAACACCCAGATTGTATTAATTTCTTTATAAATTATGAAATCGAAGGCGTTTTGTAGGTTTTTGCTGATTAATGACATGGTATCTCGCTAGAAGTAGATGGCACGTGCTTTCCTTTGTCACCTCTTCGACGACATCGCCGCTACTACGAGCCGATTCAAACTTAATGGCGGCTGTGAAGTTATTCATGCATTCTTTGGTATTCGTTGACTCGGTGTGTACCCAGCTTATGAAGAGCGATTTTTATCGAGCGTAACGTCACTTGCCGGGCCGAACAGAAAACCAGCGCTGGTTGTGTAACTTGTGTAGAATCAGCAACATGCTGAGTTGCGGCCGGTTTTTTTTGCAATGTACCTGTATTTTAGTATTAAATATTCTTGTTCATGTTCAATGTCACAAACATAGTTTTCAGGTTTCTAATTCTTAATTCTGATCTTAATACCTCGACCTCGTTGAAATATGCATTTTTATTACAGTTAGAAAGGAAACGAATAGAAGAAGCAATCAAAGGCGACGAGAAGGAACGCGAGATGCGCGCCGCGGAGCAAGCCTTGCGGCTGCGCGCGGCGCGGCTCGCGGCCGTCGCTGCCGAGGAACAGTTGCCGCCCGCGCACCCCGCGCTGCGATACACGGTCGAGGAGAGACTAGCGCACCAGTACCTTACTAATGAACAGCGGGATATTGGGTGAGTGCTGGTAGAAATAGAAACATAGCGGCAAGGCTCGCTGCCGCTGTTACCTAGGAACAGGTACCTCCCGCGCATCCTGCGCTGCGATACACGGTCGAAGAGAGACTAGCGCACCAGTACCTCACTAATGTGCAGCGGGATATTGGGTGAGTGCTGGTAGAATAAGAAACTTAGCGGCACGGCTCGCGGCTACTGCTGCCTAGGAACAGTTGCCGCCCGCGCACCCCGCGCTGCGATACACGGTCGAGGAGAGACTAGCGCACCAGTACCTTACTAATGAACAGCGGGATATTGGGTGAGTGCTGGTAGAAATAGAAACATAGCGGCAAGGCTCGCTGCCGCTGTTACCTAGGAACAGGTACCTCCCGCGCATCCTGCGCTGCGATACACGGTCGAAGAGAGACTAGCGCACCAGTACCTCACTAATGTGCAGCGGGATATTGGGTGAGTGCTGGTAGAATAAGAAACTTAGCGGCACGGCTCGCGGCTACTGCTGCCTAGGAACAGTTGCCGCCCGCGCACCCCGCGCTGCGATACACGGTCGAGGAGAGACTAGCGCACCATTACCTCACTAATGTGCAGCGGGATATAGGGTGAGTGTTGAAAACTACACTCTAACCATGAGTTTTCATAGTTACGATAACTTTTTTCGTTTTTGTTTGGCTCCATATATTTCTAAGTGCACCTGGCGGAAACGTTCAGAAACTAGGTTAAATGTATGGAACCCAACGTAAAACGATTGAATTCCTCCTCTGTGTTTATGGACGGTTAAAATAAGAAGTACACAGCTCTATCAAGCCTAAAAGAGATCGCTCTTAGTGATAAAGCCACCTGTGTCAAACAATAAAGAGTCTATCTATCTATCGCTATAGTAGAATTCCTATAAGGCTCAATTTTAATTGCGACTGCGTCTTTAGGATGCGTTTTCACTAAAGCGGAGCTCAGCTTTACATTAATTGATCAATTACAATGCTTTACAATACTCGAACGAAATCTCTGCTCTTTTCATTGATTGGTCTATAGATTGACATGCATCACTGAAGTCCGCTCCGCTCGTCTTCGCTTTATTGGAAATGAACCCTTATCCCCTTAGTAATAAACGTTGTAAAGCCTCGGAATAGGTATTCAGTGTTTTGTCTTTTTCGGTCGAGTAATGCACAAGAAAGAAAAAGATCAATAACTGTACAAAACTATTTATTATACAACGTTAGTTGCTAAGAGGAGTAGTTAGGGTTCAATTTGTTAGTAGTTTTTTTCTAACTCGACTATTGCAGTTGTTCTTTTTTTTAAATGCATGAAAGTTTAAATGACCGGCCATTGACTTAAACATTTTTGTTTCTCTTTCAGATAACACAAATACTACGTCTCAGAAAAGGAATAAGTACAAAAAACAGGTTATAGGTATGTGGTTTTTTCTGAGATTTGATTCTGAATAGTTTCTCGAATTTTACCGATTTTATTGTTATGAAATAATTTTAATTAATTAATCTTAAAAAAGGTATTTGAAATAAAATAAGATATTAGATACGAAAATTTGTATATTTTACTTGATTGCGTTTTACAAGATGATTAAATTAATAGTAATTTAATACTAAAATTAATTTATAATAATTATGGATTTGTACAATTTCATCTATACCTAGCTAATTCTACAACACCTAAGTATATTACAGAACGCTACTATACAACATGCTTTATACACTGATGTCATATCATATCCTACCTCTATTTACTAACATCATATTTGTATATTATGTATAAATAAAGTACATACAATTCGTAGTTTTTACAAGACGACATGCTATTGTACTAGATAGGAAAATTTTACACAACCCTGAAAATATTACACATTAAAAAGGGTCTTGATTGACTCTTTCTCTTTTACACTACCTGTAGAAACATTCAGTTTTGTAAGCTATCTCTTTCTAGTGTGTAATTTTTCAGAATGTTTATTGAAGCCTAAAATAGGCGTACAAAAATGAGCTTTAACTTAACGCAATAAGTTTTAATTGAGCACGAGCTACATTTGAGTCAACATGTCCAAATAAATAGCATGACAAATGATATGATTCATAATTTAATATGGATATTTCTTACATTATTCCTTTTGAAAAGGAGCATAAATACATACACAAGTACTTGTGGATATTTACCGACTATATAGCCAGCTGTAAATGCCTTAGATCATATGGCACATGATAATGCATATGTTAATTTAACATTAAGCATGATCTTCGAATACAGTTACACACACAGAAATTGACTAATACGTCGCTAAAACAGCAAGAATCGCCTTTAAAGATGTAAAACTCGGTGTAAAATTGTAAGAAACGTCGCCCTCTTAATGCAGATTGTCGTGATCTGCATACCTGCCTCATTATAAGCCAAGCCTATACGTACGAGACATTCAAGGGCCGACCAATTATTTTGCAACAAGTAGCTGTTCTGGTTAAGAAATTCTCAAGAGAATTCTAGCGTCGTCTATCACGGCTTCCTGCTCATCAGTTCATTGTCGTAAACAAAATCGATTTCACCGCGACTAAATTCCAGCACATAAATCTCACTCACCGTCCTACAAAACGACACCGATGCAAAATTGTATAAAACTGGACGGACAACTCAACTCACTACGGCAAAATGAGTATCCAGCAATTTAAAACTCGCCCCAGTCCGGCGAAAACGTTCACAAACAAAACGTCTAGCAGCCTTCGATCCTTACGCTAATGTCTAAATAGAAACTCTGGATTTCGTCCACGTATCGGCAGTCTACTTAACGTACGGAAGATTTCTTTGGTTGAGCGCGAGCGGTCCCGCGGAAAGTCTAGCGAACCTAGCCCCGGCCGTTAGGTGCGGGCAGGGTGGGACGGGGGGGTCTAGATCTGCAGCGCCGCCAGGGAGGGGGTGCCCGAGTTGTTGTGCGGCGTGAGGGGGGTGAGCGGGGTGGTGGGGATGGAGGGCGCCACGGCGGTGGCGGGCGTGAGCGGGGTGTCGGGGGGCGCGGGGGGCGGGTCCGCCGCCCGCACCAGCACGCGCCGCAGCTCCTGCGCCCGCGCGGCTAACGTTCGCGCAGCTTCGGCCATCTCCGCGACTGCGCTCGCGCAGGGGAACTGCTGCGCCGCCGCTTTCGTCTTGGCGACGGTGGTGGCTAGCGCATCAGACAACGCGTCGGAGCAGCGCAGCGCTCGGGACTTGAGACCTACGTGTTGGGCGCTCCTGGAACGGAACAAAGCACTGGTTGAAAAAACTATTCGTCTGAAACGTTTTTAGGCAGTAGTTACTTATCTCACTGCTGAGCACAATGTTGATGATGGATTTTGCTATTTTTGCACGACCGACCCACTATAATTTCTCATCGTCTTTAGTGTCGTGAAGCGTGTCTAATAAAATATTTATCTATTGGTTAAAAACCTGTAGGTTTTGCAAAGTTCTCTACCTGTGTACTGTGTCCCCAACATGCACTATCCGATGCGCGCTGAGCACCACGAACTTGCCGTGCGCAAGGAAGACGTCTGGCGGCTGGCCCATCTCAATAGTGCGGAGGAACGCTTCCACAGCTGTAGAGAGGTGTGCGCCGTACGTGGCGGTCTGAGCTGCGTAGAACGCGGTCAGCTGTCGGTCGTCTGGGGGCAGTCTGGTCGCGGCTGCTACTGCGCTCACCTGAACAATGAGAATTATGATAAAGTTAGCAACGACTTTAAAATCCTCAACTTGATAACATGGCATTCAAAGTTGGAGTTGTAGGATCACTTCGTTTAGTCTCCGGTGGATACAGCCTTAAAGTGATCATATCATAACGTAACATGATACGCCACTGGAGCAACTATGCCTGCGTACCAGAGCCTTACTCTGGTATTTCGAGGAGTTGTGTTGCCTCGGGTAGGTGCTGGTAGGTGAAAATGTGCAATACACCCCAAGCGGGCTATCAGTGCATGACTTATCGCTCCCATGTCGGACAACATACATATCGTCACGCCTTTTCCCCGAGGGGGCTGGTAGAGGTGTAATACAACACCCACACTTCGCGGACGATATTCAGTCTCAAATGTGACAGGGAGCGAGCCTGTCGCCATACACCAGCCTCCAGTCATGTAGCAGATGCCATACAATACGCACATATGTTCACACAATTAACAAATTGGTGCGTGCCGGTGGCTGGGTTTGAACCCGCTCCCTCTGGCTTGAGAGTCGGGCCTTCTCCAACCAGGCTATCATCTCGAATAAGAATAGGTAACATGTTCGTCTTGTTCTCACCTCGCCCGCATGGTCTGCGTCTCTGACGAGCGCGTCGAAGGAAGCCCTTAACTTGTCGGGCAGCGCCGCCCTGATCTCCGCGTGCCGCCGGCCCGCCGCCGAGCGTGACTCCAGCCGCACGTAGTCGTACTCTTCTGTCCACTCGTGCTCCGGAACTGCTGGGGATCGTCTGCAATGGAACAGAGATGTAATGAAAACAGTGCTCTTTAAACGGGCAGATAATTCGAGATGTTGACTCCCGTTTAGTAACTGTTTTACTTAAAGAATGACGCGATAAACAAAAGAACAGTGCCTGGATTCAGGCATCCAGCGTTTACAGAACTGAGGCATGACACGGCTTAAACGTTTACAGGCTTAAACGTTTTGATTGGTAACGTTATCATAAAAAGCGAATTTTAGATGTTTTATTCTTTTGGATCTACGTAAAGTTAAATCTAGTCGGCTCCACACGTTGGCCCTGACGCTGGCCCTAACACCACTTGACCAACGTCAGTACGTCACACGTCGTTGGTGAAGAAGTCGATAAAAGGTGGGCTCGCCGTAAAAGTTCTGACTTCACTCCTCTATTATTTCACTACATATGGATTATTCTTACCTAAAGAGTAGCGACGCATTTCCATTAATAAAGGAGGCTGCTCTCCGCACATCTTCTGTCAAGGACCGTGCGCACGACACGAGCTGGTCTAAAGCGTCCTGCGTCCCGTCTGTGGGCTCTCGATCCCTCTCCAGTCTCTCCGGGGCCCAGTCGCCGGCGTCCAGAGCGCTGGTCGCTTCGTGCGTGATGCGCTCCGCGTCTTTCAGGGCTTTCACTAGTGGCCGTAGCTTTACTGCGATACCTGGAAGGTGATGTTCTATGTGATATTTGGAGATTCTAATAATAATAGGCGAAGAAAATCCTTGCCAAGTTCGCCCTCACGAAAGCAAAAAAATGGTAAGAAGTTCGAACTATATATGACTTCTCGTGTTTCGCTAGAGTTGGCCTCCCATGACGCATGAGATGAGATCTGGTCACTTTTACTCCTATGACTTTTCAAACAAGAGAGACAAAGACCAGAAAATATCTCGGAATTCTAAATATCTAGGAATAGGGCCCCAGAAGCTTGAATCATCAGTTCTAAAAACGGTGTTCTCGTTCTATTACCTTTATCTTGTGCATCGTGCGCGTTAGCCAGCGTGGCGTCTGCGAAGACGGCAAGGTCGTGTAGCGCGGCGCGGAGGCGCGCGCCCGCCACGCGCACGTCCAGCACCTTGCAGCGCAGCGCGCCGCGCCGCCGCCATCCCGGCGACACGTACGACAGCAGCCGGGACACGGCCGCTGAGGCTTCCTCCTGCAGATCAGAGAGAACGATTGAGATTGGCTCAAAAAGTTTATGAGGAACACTGGAAGACAGTAGTCAGGAAACTGCTGCTGAGACTTCCTCCTGCGGAACAGGTGGAGCGGAGAGGTTAGCTCAAAAGGTTCAAGAGGAGGGTAGGAGTCGGGACACTGCTGCTAATTGTGTTGGTTGGTTGGTGACGGTTGGGGTTTGGTTCAAGAACATCAGAAACTGTCATCGTCAGTCCATTTTAAAAACATAGCAAAATATGACAAACTTTTCAGAAGTCCTACTTAAGTGGGATAGGGTAGAAAGATGATGATGATGAGTACCAACCTGCAGTCTCTCTAAAGCTTCTAAAGCCGCGTCACAAGGCAGCGGCAGCGCCCGCGACCGCGGCACGTCGTAAGTGCTAGAGGCTGAGGCGGCGGAATGTGCCGAGCTGCCGGAGTTGGCCGAGGCACTCGACGTCGCCGAGGCGAGGGAGCCGGTGCCGCTGCAGGCGGAGTCTGCGCTGGCGGGCCGCGGCGCGCGCGGGGCATCGTACCAGTCGCCGAGGGGCCGCGGGCAGTCGTACGTCCCTAGACGTTGGACTGGCATCGGGGCTCGGGGAACGTCGTAGTGCGAACATTCCTCGATCTGGAAATGAGATAGGCATTCTTTCAAACTTGTTCAGCATAATATATGTCACAATTTGCTGTTGCTGCAAAAGAGTAGGTATCGTTCGAATTGGGATCGCGTTTTTGATGACATGTGTTATCCTTGCTGCAGCCTCAATGACATCAAGGGCATTGCAATTTCAAAAATCATTTATAACCAGTTTGAAGTGAAGATACACAGGTTCTTTTTACAAGGTTACACTCACTTTTGTGAAGGAATTCTGTGAAGGCAGAGGCTGATGGGCTACAGGGGCAGGGGCGCGGGACCGCCGCCTCTGCATCGCTGCGCTTGCATCGAACACGCCAGCTACTATCCTCAGTCTGTTTCCCGGGCATATTCCCTGAAACAATGTACAAAATCATCAGCGAATTTGCTTAACCACAAATTTCTTAGACAAATACGGCTAAATGCTCAGAGCTGACTGACTGACGACCACTACTTTCGAAGAATTACTACTCGAACAATAAAAATAATAGACCGTGAACCTTGAACCGGAAGGTTATATTAATCATTCATTCCTAAAACTGATCTAAGCTTTCTAAGTTATAAAAACAATGATGAGTAATTGGATTACTTATAGTTCAATTACTTCTCAAAGTTAAACCGTATTGTATACATGCTGTCACGATCCCGTGGCCGTGACTCTAACATGGCCTACGTGAGATGCGTCATCATTTGCGATAAAGGTATGATGCGAAATTTAAGATGGCCGTAATAAGCAACATCATGTATGACGTCAGTGTTGCGCAGTTAATGAACCTACATGTTTGAGGATACATCCCTAGTTAAATGTTCCTGAGATTTATGACTTTTGTTGTGACCCTTCACATGAGATAAGAATGTTCATTGATGAAACGGAATACTACTGAGTACTATCATATTGCAATTGTTGCGATTTTGTTTGTTGATGAGTTAAACAAATTTAAAAAAATAAACGAGAATGTTTTTGTTTAAATTTACCAAAAAGCAAGCTGATCTTAAACCATCACTCACCTACGGTGTTTTTTCTTGAGTTTAATTGACCACTCAAAACTAAAACCATTGGTAGCCTGAAACAGGGGCTAGCCAATCGGCCTATACGAACTTGCTTGCTAGTGGTAGCCTGTAAAAATTACGAGAGAAATGAATCCTGAAGATTATCTTGAAGAAGCGGTTTGGTTACCTGTCTGCCCCTAAGGGAGCACAGCCACCAGCCCTCGCTGCCCCCCGTGTTCTGCTCCAGCACGGTGAGAAGGTCTCCTCGCCTGAAGGCGAGCTCGTCTGGTGACTCAGCTATGTTGTCGTATAACGCTCGCGCCATGCACTGCAACAATACAAACATTGGTCAAAAAAGATGAAAAGTGCTCTTAAGAAACGAGTTAACAATGACAATCATCAGCCAATACATTCGAGTTTTGACACCGTTTATATCACATTATTATCTGTATTACATAAGGGTATTTAAGGTCTTTTGGTTTACAACAACTTACATCATCACTATCATACACCACAACCACATTTATTTACTGCAATAAATTCCCAGTATCTTTCAAGTTCAGTAAATGATGCTGCGTTGGTTTTTTGCGGTTATTCTTGTTTTTCATTCATATGAAAGGCCTTTGACATATTATCCTTTAGAAGCTCGTGTATCGAGCCATTTGTGGCTTTATTCAAATGCTAAATATGCTGCCACGGAACAGTGATCCCGTGTGCTCTTTCCGCGGTCCATCTGTCGAACCCTCCTGCACTTACTATAATGACATCCCGTTGCGATCTCCTATATCACTTTTCTGAAGTAATGCAAGGGTTAAGGCCCCCATTTATCTGTCGTCGTTGTACGAACCCTTCAGTGCGTCGATATATTTGACATGTCCCTTTAAAATACGTTTAGTCTTGCAAGGGCTGCGGCGGTAACCCATACTTTGCTGTAGCGCTTAAAAGCATTGATAGTCAAACTCAACCATATAACAATATTAGTCTCGTCTTCACAAGTAGACTAAAGTAACTCATAACAAAGGTTCATATTGCGTTATCAAAGGCTCATTCCCATGAACTCTCAAGAATCTCTAATGCTCCTATGAGTAGTGTTGATGTTGAACTTTTCGAGGGTGCTCGTTATTTGGCCCAGGTCTAATTAGAACCCGACACCCGCGCGTGCTAATTCGGCGCATGTGTTTCTCGCAGCTGCGGCCGCGACGGAACGTTCAGCTCGAATCAGACACACCCGATAATGACGGATCGCATTGTGCAATGTAGGGTTTCCATTTGTATTGCGATATAGAAGAAAGGAAAGTAAAGACTTTGTTTAGTCAGAATTTGGTGTGAGTGAGGGCTTGGATTTAGAAACGCGGGCGGGGGCACACACAAGCTCACAATGCTTGATTTGAAACAACATTGAAATAGTTTTGTAGACCATCCTAAGTGTTTTAAAATTCTTTACATGAGGTAACTTTTTTTCTGAACCAAACTATCATTCAGAAAATATTTAGCACTATTTTAAACAGCCAATATGTAACTACAGTTGCGCTCTCTGTGCTTATGACCGTGTGGAGACCCTATGCACCGCGATGTAGGCGGCTGTGCCGGCCTGTTGAGGCAGGACATGTCTGCTTCCGACGCAATCGGTTATGCAACGATAAACGGCGATAACAAACGCGACGACGCCGGTTTGAACGATATATTGAATGATATCTTGCGTGATGAAGAGTACAGAATAAGAAAGAACGCCTATACAAATCCTATAGGATTTACAATTTAGTTGCGATGTAGATGTTAATAAAGTGATAAGAAAACAAAAAAAAAACATTTAAGTACTTGTTTAAAACTATTACAATTGGTACAATTTAATTATAAGGTGTCCAATTTTGTCGAACGATTTAGTGCCAGCGCAATCTTTACGTTTATCTATACTTATTAGATTTTATCGTTAAAATCGATCGATTAAAATGTTTCCATTACCAAAGATAGACAAATCTTTGATACGGTGAGAAACTAATGCATTCATTTCACAAGTTTTAATACATTATTATAAACGATCAAGAATTAAGATAGTTTATCTTCTTAAAACCCTTATCTAGAAAATCCAAAAGTTATGTTGCACTCTACCTACGATGTCGTATCGTAGTGTATCTAGTGGCATATCGTAGCTTATCTAGTGGCATATCGTAGCGTATCTAATGGCATATCGTAGCTTATCTAGTGGCAATGATTGCAAGAGTGCATTGTAAGAGTGGTTTCGAATACTTCTATGCCAACAATTTAAGAAAATAAGGTTTCAAAATAATGTTTTAGTTATTTTGTAAATCTTTATGTTGATATTGTACTAAAATAAGCAAGGGTTTGATAAAGCCATAATAGTGTTCTAAATTTTAATCAGCTAATTCAGTACTTTCATGAATGCATTCGAAAACTGGGCACTTCAAAACATAGGAATCCGAAGAAATATCCAGGGCAACAAAAAAAAGTTTTATTGTTGAGCGGTGTATTTTTTTAAATAAAACAATAAAACATACCCGTGGTGCTTTTCGGGCTACACTCCTCTTGGTCACTTTACAATAGCACATGATTTCCACTTGAACCCACATTAATTAAAATTAATTCAACGACAGTTCATCAACCGAAATTAAACAAGCAATTAAAGGAGCAAATTATTTGCTCTGTTCACAACGAAGCGCTCCACAATACTGATCATATTGTCCGCTGAAAAACAGTAATAACATGAGTTAAGCTACTTACCTAAGTTAGGTATTTGAAGGGACTGGTTGAATGGATTGTTAATTGTTATGATTCATGACATGGCTACGTCATTGTGTTGCATCGAAGTCTATATGCCGATCGTTCGGCTACAGAACTAAATAAACAAAAATAATTTGCTCAAAACGTCTTCTGAGTCAGTGGAAAATTAGGATGGGTAATTAAATAGGGTTATTTTTGTCCTGTTTATTTTACAAATTGTCTTGTTTATTATTCCTTTATAGATTTTCATTTAACAATAAAGTCGTGTCGCCTAAAAGTAACCATTCCCCATCCTGCCCCACAGTACTGCTTGCAGGACTGCCGCTTCATACAGGATGGTGAATGTTGTCGCAACCTGCATCGAGTTCGTGGAGGACGTGGAGTATGTACCCAAGTGCAAGGTGGTGTGTGAGCTACATCCTGCTTCGCAGTCCTGCACGGCGGACTGCAAAGCAGGATTCTGAATGGTATGCTTTAGGTAGGAATTAAAATTCGATATATGACATAGATAAAAAAAAGGTTGAAAAGTAGTTTATTGGCGCGAGTACTTGTATAGTAATCTGTGCAAGGGAAGGATTGTAGAATTGAACCACGACTACCACGAGCGAAGCGAAAGTGGTTCAAATATAGATTCCTGAGCGTAGTAGTGAGTTTTAAAAGTACCTACGAGACGCAGAATAACTTTGCTGCCGAGCAAACATTAAATCAAAACTTTTGTGGTCTTACAATTAAAAAAAATGGTTCGCACCCAGGAAAACGTTAGGTACAAAACAGCTTGTTTTTCAAGAGACATTAAAAAAATCTATTTGAAATATTTTTATGCAATCGTCGTGTTACCCAGTGCTATATTATTCTAAACATGTGGTTGGCGCACTGACATGAATTAAGCATTTTCATTCGACTGGCACTATTGAAAATTATTGAATAGAGTTCGAATTAAAAATAAACCTTTTAACGCTAGCGAATAAAATGCACTTTTGCACTCAGACTTCGAACGATAAACAATAATAAGACGAGGAGGTTGTTCACAGCATTTTTTAATAGTTTAGAATGTTCTCTAAAGCAGTCGGATAAAAATAGCAAGAAAAAGTTGAACAGTATTTTAAACAGACTTTTACCTCATAGCTTGTTAATGAAGCGTTAATGAAACAAACAATTAGCCATCCGCAGTGAATGACAAAGACGCTGGATCTGGACACGGCGCCAGTGAGTCACGGCGCAGACTTTCGAAGAACTATAGTACGGCCTCAAACCTTAACTAGCTGACCGCAAAAACACTATTTTATAGTAAGTAATAATAAAACATAGAAATCACAATAAAATTAAAACAGTTAGTAAGTTTGTACCTACAGGTTGTGACAATTTCTATGGTAACAGAATTTTCAGACCGCAAAGCTTCAGACATATCGCTGTTGATTACATTAACATTATTATAACATATCGTCACGTCTTTCCCCCGAAAGGGCTGGCAGAGGTGTACAACACACTACTTCGCCGGACGATGTTAATTCTCAAATGTGACAGGGGGCGAGCCTGTCGTCATACACCGGGCTCCAGTTATGTAGCAGATGACATTAAATACGCACATAAATTGGTGCTTGCCCTTAGCTGGGTCCGAACCCGCTCCCTGTGGCTTGAGGCGAGCCTTCTCCGACTAGGCTATCATCGCTTCTTACGTATAATACCTATACCCACTGTAAATTCTGCAGTGTGTAAATTAGTTTTTCTGGAGTTCTACACAAAATGTCTAGAATCTAGAATCATGGAAAATACACGCAACATAAATACAGCACATGAAATCGTCATGATTTTGAAACATGAAATTGGCCTATATAGGCTCTAGCTAGATACTATTATATTTGGTCTAGTTTCATAAAATTGGATTCCAAAATTGTCTCCGATAAATTTCGTATTCTAGACGAGTAGAGTCGCGGGAAAAGCTAACATGAGTTACAACGTACTTATTGTATAATACCGATCGGTATTATTGGATATCACCGCGCACGTACGCACAGAGTTCATTGGCTGACCTTTTTGTAATTCATGGATATCCTAATCCCATGTGTAATATTCGCTGTTTCGTAATAATATTTTATTAATTCGCCCTTTGACGCGTTTTCGAGGCTGTTTCAAAGTAGATACGAATGGTATCTAATTGAATGGCTTTAACTGTAAAAAAAACTGTTTGTAAGTAACTGTTTTTAAAAAAACTGTTTCTTTTTTTTTTAAAGAATAGCGCTTTAAGTTAGTCAGTAATTTTCTCTTGTTTCAAATCGCTTTATCATGCTAATCAATTTCACCCACGTCAAAAACAGACGAACATTAATTTTGTTTGAAAACGTTGCACCTAAAAATCTGCAAATTAGCAAATAAATAAGTAAGTACTTAAGTTGTTTTAAACTTACTTCAAGTACCTATGTATGTATAGGGAAAATTAGTTGTTTGTTTTTATTTTCCTTGAACTTAACCTAAGTGCAATTACCAAGTAAATTATACCTAATTTTTAAACCTACCTACCGAGTCGTACCTACCAAGAGGAAAATATAAATCAAATCTGGGATAGATAGGTACCTAAAATTATTAACATTCTTTATTTTGCCAACCAACTCATTTATTGAATAGCAATTGTGGTTTTTAATATTTTTACCTTTAGTGACCGCAAACATGACAAAATCACCAAAATAAGCATGTTGAAAATACTTGTTTGCATCAGATGCGTGGCAATACTTAATAATAAATATGAGAGCGTAAAAGAAGGAAAAATCACAAAAGCTGTCATAAAAAAATCAAAATAGAAAAGTCATAAGGCGCTAGTTTCACGTAAACCGGAGCGTACGTAGACAAAGCTATGTCTAAACGCCTACATGATACAGACAGGGTTCTTGGGCCGTCAACTCACCGCAATCTCGAAATGACTTCCCACAAATTGCACCGGCTAACAATCACAGAACATGCCCTTTTCAAACCTAACAAGTTACATCATCAGTGGAACTAATCGCTGGGGACATGTGCACTTTGAAGCCGATGCCGATGCACAGACACGTGTGTTGCCGGCAAATCAACCGGTCAGTTTTCGCGCTCGACTTGCAACCATGCTGCTTCTCGAAAATCAATGAGAGCGCTGAATGGCGGGCGGCGACCTTCCTAGGTCGCTCTGCAAGCGTAGTACGCGAGAGGGGACCGCGCATGCGTCACAGGTTACAACCTCTTACCTATTTTAGGCACATTTTTGTGGGAACGAGTGGTAATGATTTTCCAGAAGGCTGTACAAAGCTTCGTTGTTTCAGATTAGGATGAGATAATTTTTATTTACTTAGCTTACACACCTTTTTACAATTAAGCAATTATACTTAGCTGTACTACGCAGGACCCGCCAAAGCTTGCTAAATATACCTATACCTACGAAAAAAGTTTTGACATTTCAAGCCAGATAAGATGTTAAAACTATTTTAACTGCCAAAACATGGAATCCAGATGTTTGCGCAAACAATTTTTCCATTGTACATTATTCAATATAGCCCGAAATACCTACTTAATATGATGTTACCAGAATACCATAATATGATTATATTTGTTTAGTAGCAGGAAATTGCAAACAGACAAAAACAAAGAATTAAGTATGTCATAAAACAATGAATATGTCATCTGCGGACTGCAAACAATGATTAAGTATGTCATCTGCTGACTGCGGTTGCGGTAATTAACTTTATTACGCAATAAATATGCCACAAATAGTAAAAACCAAATAAAAATAGTAAAATCCCATTTTATCTGGAAAGGGAATTTTAATACCCATGTTTTAGAAATATACCTAGCTACCTACTTATAAACTCTTTATGGCTAATTAAGATCATGTCTTTGTGGTTAGGAACGGGCAACATTAAATGTTCAGAGGGATCGGTTTCGCAGACCCGACGGGAGCTGCCCAGGAATTAGGTAATTCCACATATAAAATGCACATAAAACAACTTTTATCTCGTTTTCCTTAATTATTGCTAGGGATTTTTCATGACACGGTTAATATTTAGAGCAGGAAGCGGTGGGCCACTTAAAATAGCTTTAACCGTGTTGCTGCAGTCTATCGCGACATTACGGCCACTGGCGCCGCTCGTCTAGACTGCTATTTTATCTTAATTATTTTCTTCATCATTCCTTGCAAGAACAACTTCTTTAATAGGCACTTTTGCAAGAGAATAGTTCCCGTACCTACATGGGCTTGGGCGCGTCCCACGCACGTTATAAAAACTTGCATATCCCTTCGATGAGTCGACATCGACTGCCGTCTAAATCTTTTACCGGTCACTTATAAGGTAACACTTGGCTTTAACAAGCTCAATTCCATATCTGTAGAAATATCTTGCGCTAAAAACGCTTTATCCATATCGGAAGAATCTTTGGTTAAAAACGGGTTGAAGATTTCTCCACTGCACGTAGTTTACAAATGAGCTCTACAGCTCTATGGAGAAAGCTCTAGGAAAATACCTAATCCTTTGTTCCCGTCTTTTTCGCGTTGCTCGGTTCATTACGTTTTAATGTCGGCTTCTACCCTTAGATTTTGAAGTGGAAGCCGTTTGCTATCTGTGCCGGTTAAATCCGCAGGACGTTTATAACGGTGCTCAAGTGTTTGCAACTGCAGAAAGCACTCTCGAGTCCTGACGATTATCGTATGAGATAATGATGTGCGAGAATGCGAAATGTGGTTTTGACGACGAAAGGTTTTTTATGACAGTCAAGTTAATACAGATAGAGGATGTGTAGAGCATGTATTTTTTTTAATAAAGCTATTGAGACTGAGGCACTTTATATGCACCTACTTCAGAAGGTTTCTTTTGGCTTCGTGGAGACGACACAAATATACATAGGTACCTACATGTAAAAAAAAAGTAAATCTGCTTTAACCTAGCCTTAGATTAAGGCTTAATAACTAACCCCCCTCTACCTGTATTCCCCTTGAATGATAATTTAGATTTTTGTTATAAAGGTCACGGTCCCCGGAGTCCGTAGAGTGTAATTTTAAAATTAAAAAAAAATATCTATATACATATACATACATACATACATACATATTGTCACGCCTTTCCCCCGAGGGGTCTGGCTGAGGTGTAATACAACATCCACACTTCGCCGGACGATATTCAGTCCCAAATGTGACAGGAGGCGAGCCTGTCGCCATAGACCGGCTCCAGTCATGTAGCAAATGACAAACAATACGCACATATGTTCACACAATGAACAAATTGGTGCGTGCCGTCGGCTGGGTTTGAACCCGCTCTCTCTGGCTTGAGAGGCGGGCCTTCTCCAACTAGGCTAGCATGGCTTCAGACAGCGGAGACGACACAAATATTAACATGCCAAAGCTCTAAAAAGTTGATTCGATGATGGATCACGACCCGCAGTATTGGGGAATCGACCCAAGGAGAAGGAGCAAAACTCTAAAAGTATACATGATCATACTCAATACATAAAGTTGTAAACTGAAAGGTAGCCTTGTAGTATGTCAGTAAACACTAAAGCCTCACATTCATATGAGACCAAAACAAGATAAAATAAATTACCAACCGATGTTAGCCAACAAATTAATCTAATGACCAGCTTAAGAGCGTGTAACTAATACTACATTAGAATTCATGAAGCAATTACCCAACCACATGGCTTCCAACTCAATAACTGGATACGCTGTATCCATCCTAAAGCGACGGATAAAATTCCAGCATCGATGTTATCGAGTTACCCCCGACGCAGACGCGACAGAATGGCGTTTCTCATTTTATATTCAATCGGCTACCGGCGATGCTGGCAGCACTAACGACCCATTCTCGATAGATAAAGACACCCTCACGTGAGCCTTAATACGTTTACGGTCATGTGAAATCATCAGTAAAAGCCGAGATAACACGTGGAATCTATACAACACTTCTATTCTGGCCCTGGATACTCTATCTTGGTCATTATCACTCTTATGACTTTCCAAACGAGAGAGAGAGAGACAATGACCAGAAAGTATCTTACGCGTAATAGGGCTGAATCGATTGATCTTTAACACTTTGATCGATTCGAATTAGCGAGATGTTTTAGGAAAGTTATAAATCGATTCACTGCACAAAGATTTTATGGTCATGAGACTGCTAATAGGTACGTGGGTTACTTTATGAACCTATTTGACCTTAATAGAAGGCATGGGTCAATTCACTTTGCATGGATTACTTACCTGTTTACCTCATAAAAAAGAGATATTCACAGAAATACCTATGTATTTAATGAACCTTAATTTCTTCATTACATTGTAACTATCACTTCTTAAGAATGTTTTGTTTTGTTTCTCAATTAATGTGGCGCAATAAATAGTTAAAATAAATGTATTTAAAAACTATGAACATATTCCAAACTACAGTAGGTACTTACTTTATTGAATTTCGAAAACGCAACGATTACCATACAAATTATTAAAATTACTAAACCTATAATCAACAAATGTTTAAATCATTTGTTTGTAATAGAAACAAAAGTCAATGTTTAAAAGCCACTCCTACGCTTGTCATTTTCCCACGACAGAACCAAAGAAAGCTTGTATTAACTTTACTAATTAGATTGTCCAATTAGTAGAGACGACTCGAGTTCTACTATTTTTTGACTTAATATCTAGATACTATTAGTAGTCTAGCAATTAAGTCAAGTACTGACTCAGTTGTTGAACTCAGTTTTTTAAGCCAGGTAGACAAAGTGCTAAAACAAAACTAACAAAATATTTTAGTTAAAAGCATGACGAAGTATCTAACATAATTCCATTCACATAATTTATGCCATAGAAATCGGTGAAGCTTAATCGGGCTGCTCCCTTAAATTCTGTTTGAATTCCCCACGGGAGGCGGCGACGTGAGTATGACAAGGGCCGAACATTTATTTATTTATTTATTTATTTATTTATTCAAGTAGCACCGGTTACCCGACTTACGCTAATGATAATAATTAATTACAATAAATTCAATAAACAACAAATTAAATTAATCTCATAAGTCAAATTATCAATTAAAAATAAAAACATGCCATGGTAATAAAAAGAGAATTAAATAAAATGTAACAAACAAATGACATCAACATGAAAATAATAATGTGAATGTCATAATAGTACAAGTCAAAATATCAAATGTCAAAAAGTAAGAAGAAGAAAAAAAATTATGTAAGTCATTATTTAAAAATACTTGATTGTTTTTGGGATGCTATGCCCTCACAATACGTCAAACATTGATTCATTTCAAACATCATTCGTCAACATGGATAAACTGTTTGTTGATATTGTACTACACCGCTTGCTGGACAACGACTGATAACTGAATACGCTCGCTGGTGAACGGAAATGTTTCCAGTCGTGTTTGTTTGCGTTGTTTTTTGATAAAATGTTTTTAGTGTGACATATACTTATGGTACGGCTACATTAGCGGGCTTCGGCGATAATTCGGGCATCGGAGTTACGAACTAACCGGCTACACATCATAAGTGTAGGTAGCCGGTTAGTTCGTAACTCGGCGATGTATCGGGCAATTTGCTCACGTCAACTCCGCAGAAAGGCGACGAGTTGACCGCTAATGTAGACAAAAACATCGCCGGTAACCAATAACGATAATTTTAGCGCGACTACCCGACACGAATTATTGCGCGCTAATGCAGCCGTTGCATTAAAAACTTTTTTTTATGTGTAGAGGTAGAATAGGTCTACGTTTGGCACTGAATCGTCTGATATGCTATTACACTCGTATTATCCACTATAGCCTTAAAAAAGCCATCCAGTATCTATTCTCGACCGCGATATTTTAATAATTTGTGATAATAAGCGATAATTTGTGAATGGTGTGTCAGTAATTCTCGAAAGACGCAATTGCCCCACAGACGCATTTGCCCCAGTTGACTCTATATGAACTAAATCGGACGAGGGCTTGTGGAAATATATATGCGGTCAAAGCAACCGTTCGAGGCAAACAACTATTTGTTATTTAAAGATTTCCTATATTTTTTAAATTGTGTTAAGGAATGTACGGCTTTCTTTATTCCTAGATACCTACATACTTTATTTATTTAGTTTAGAAACCTACCTCATGCATTAAATTCCTATCTTTTAAAAGCAAACGATTTCTACCCACGAATTTGCACACATTCATTTATAACACGGCCTTAATTTATCATAGAACCATATGTCAATACATAGAGCCTAATTTATTCAAAAGCTTTTAAAGCATGAATAAAATGTTCTTGTGATTTATGCTTGTCATTGGATTTAAAAACTATTACTTATGTCCATTGGCATTTCCGTAGCTTAGCAAAAAATGGCGATTCTTTCGCAGTAAAAGGATGATAAGTTCATAATGCGCCTACACAGCTTGCGTCTACCTACCTATAGGCGGAGACTGACGGAGACTGATACGAACGTCGTAACGTATCGAGTACGTGTATCGTTGTGCCGTATCAATTCAACGAGCCGAGCCGCTCGCCGCGAGCACGCAACCTTGACTCTAGGCTCACAACGAGCGCGCTATAAAGGGTTAGTGAAAAAGTAGGACAGGTTCGCGTGTTCGCGCCGAGCTGGTAGGCTCGTTGGATTGCTACGGAGCACTAATACGAGAACACGATACGATAACTACGAAATGCTAATATCAATACGTCGCCTTAAGATGATGGACCAATGATACCTACTTTCATAAAACGGATTCAATGATTGCCCATTCAAACCAAATGCACGTTCCTAATATTAATATGATAATAAGTTTTTTATTGTATCCATAAAGTCGAAAGATGACCGCTAGATTATTGAACGTAATTTAATTCTTGTTTTATGTTTCTTGTTAATGAACCAAACTGCTCCAAAAAATAGATTTTAAATTAAAATCGAATCAAACAATATTTTTTGGAAGGAATTGAAAACATTGTTGCAGGAACAAGAGCAGCGCGATCAAATCTGAGGGGTTTGAATAAAGGACCGCCCTCTTTAAGAGGGTGAGGGCCCAGACGGAGGGACCATACTTACTGATGCAATTTTTTGCAGTCTGTAGATTCGCTAACAAATTAAAAAGAATTTAGAACTCTCATTTCTAGAGCTGTCAGATAGATAAATGACATCATGTTTTTTTTTTTGCTTTGAACCCGATTAGTAGGGACGCAGCTCGACGCCTCTCAAAAGCTCGCCTCGACCCGGCGCGTTCATAATGTAGATTCCACAATTCCCAGGGCTTTTATTTGCCTATTCTCCGTCAGTGAAATAATTAAAGTTTTTAATCGCGTCCCCGTTTCGCAGTTACCCAATTATGCATCTGTCGTGTGGAGTGACGCCGGGCGCTGCCGGTGACACTTGTAGCAGCGAGGAGTTGGCAGCCTTCCAGCCGCCAGCTTGGGTCCCTATTCTAGACAACTCGAGATTATCTAGCACTCTTACTCTCAGTTATTTCTAAGGAGAGAGACAGTAACGGGGATAATGTCAACCGCGCCAGAATATGGCTCCGGGCGGCTCTTGCATCCAACTTTCTCAAAACTATTGCTTCGTTCCCTCGGCTATAATATTTTGCGACGACTCTTGCATGCGGATAGAATACGAATTCACATTTCGGTAATTTAAAAACCAATATACTTGTACGGTACGCGACGGCAAAGTTTCGGCATGTTTATTGAAATAAGACTTTCTATCTGTAGCATGTACTATAAAATATTACGTGGATAATGAGCCTAGATGTACAATTCGAAGTATTTTCTATGGTAAGGTATGGAATAAAAGCAGTTAAACCAAAGCGTAGGCGTACCTACTTCAGACGATGACATTCGATATACATCGTAAGTAGAATTAGTAAAGTCGTAAACTTCTAATCTTCCAATATTGACTTTTCGTTCATAAAATTCCGGATCATGTTGTAATCCATAAATAAATGAACTCTTCCATTTCCTAGTGAACGCAGCTGCGGTTATAGGTACGATCCTACATTAGTAGGTAGGTATACCTACTTAGAAATGCATTACAATGAAGCACCTGAGTCACCTGACCCAGTTTGAAACAGTGCACAGCGAATATATCGAATAGCGTTCAGGAAATAGGACGTAGTTATAAACTTATTTTTTTATACGTAGAGGCGGGGCAAGAAGAACTTTTTAATGATGCTACTAACTTAGGTGCGAATAAGCCTATATTCGTACCCACATACAGAAGTACATTACATACTGCAAATGTACCAGCTTGTTAAGGAAAAATAAACAAGTAGATAAAGTTTTTATCAGCTCTTTCATTTGGTTGACACTTATAAACATCTGTCATTTTCCATCGGTTATTTTACTACCCCGATCCCTAAATCGCTATCGTAGATAAAGCACTGTTTCCCACTCATGCACAACAGCTCTTCATCTGTAGAGAAACTCTGATTAAACTCCGTCTGTGCCTGGTGCTATTATTTGTTCTGCTCCTCTACTCGCGGTTTATTTGCTTACCCGACGCGACGCCACGTTTCACCCGGCTAGACTATAAACAAAAAGTTTATAGCTCGCTGTATGAAGTGACTTTGGGTTAAAAAAAAAAAAGAAATAAAAGGTTTGTAAGGAGTTCTTAGCGGGAACCGAAAATGTGTTGTCGTAATTTTGTATTATATCCTAAATCTTGTGATTCTTCGAGTGTTCAAGTGTAATAATGGTGGACTATTAACCTTTATCGGTTCGTTAACGTGCACGAGTGTGGGCAAAAGATACAAACATTGCGAAACGTGATTTTTTGTGAAAACTCCATTTAAAGTTTCAGTAAAGTATCCATAACTTTACTGAAATAGGGAAAGGGGAGGGATTCATCATTGTCATTATAACCTTGTCATTATCACTCCATCATTTATAAAAAATATACATTGACTTGACACTGGTAAATGCACAAGACGTGCGATGCCAAATTCCTTTGGATGGGGGAGAAAAAAAAAGAAAGTTTTCAGGGAAATTCGAAGTTTAAACTACCTATTTTTAAAGCACACAGAACTCCTTATTATATAGGGTTTGAAAGGTGAGGTTAAATTTTACAAACCTTGGTTAGGTAGTAAGTAAAATAAATAACTTTAATGAGTTTCAGTTCTTTAAACTTTGTCAAAGTTTCACGAAGGGTGGCAAAAGCTTTTGAAATACACATGTTTGCATGGTTTCAGAGACGTATTAGACTTTGACAATAGGCAACGTCGTAATCAACGTAATTTCAACTAGATTTGTAGAATAAGTTAGTATAATAAACTATGACGAAATAGAGTCTTCATTGCACTTTATTATGCATTATATTGTCTGCATCTCCACAAAACAGCGTGCCTCAAACTTTAACATCAAACAAGGCACAGTAAGAGCTTTCGCGAACTTTGACATGGAGGCTTGAACTCTCTATGCAAATAAGTATTTCATTAGCTAACGTTAATTTAGACGTAGATGAAACCATCAAGTTGTGGAGTAGTGTTTGATCTGGTTAATGAAGACTTATTTATAGAGGCGTTTTTTTTTATTTAAGGTTAATTGAATCATAAGTAAGTACCTAACTACTCTTTAAATAAATTACGTAAATACATAAACAGCCACGAAAACTGAAGTAGTAAATATGATTGAAGAATTCCTCTTAAATACAACCTAATTAGGCTAACCTAACCAAATTAGGTTGTATTTACCAAACCTATATAAAACGAATACACGACGAAGGCATTTACGTATTCTAGCAAGTTTCCAATCAATGCCTAAACAAATAGCCACAGAACCCGGACAACCGTCCTCATGGAGCTTCGGAGTACATTGTGTTCGGTGTACAGTGGTTTGAGGCAAATATTGGAGTTGGGGCGTGTTAGGGCAAAGTTTGAGCGCCTTTGTCCGCAGACCAGTTAACTGCTCTTGGGAGACTGAGCGAGCGCTACCGGCGGCGCGAGCTGCATTAATTTTGTGTGACGCCGTCGCTATAGCTATGTTTCCTCTATGTGAAGTATGCTTAGTGCTTCATAATTGATGTCTACGATGTTAATTTTGCATTCTGCTTATGGTGCAGTAATTGTTAAAGTTTAAATTGGTTCCCTTTCGGCTACCTACTGGGGTATTTTTAATCGATTTCAAAAGGAGGGGGTTAGGATTTTTTTTTATGTAGAATAAATAGGTCGACGTTGGACCACCAACTCGCCTGATGTTAAGCGACATTGTGGTCTAAGGTGGAGCACGACGACCTATTAGGTACTTATTCACTCTAGCCTTGAAGTTTTGTAGAGTGAAGAAGTACAAAGACGGCAGTTGAGTTGAGCGAAAAGCGCTACAAGTGCGC
This sequence comes from Peribatodes rhomboidaria, assembly GCA_911728515.1. NCBI lineage: Eukaryota > Metazoa > Arthropoda > Insecta > Lepidoptera > Geometridae > Peribatodes > Peribatodes rhomboidaria. The sequence continues at coordinate 10,526,415 of OU452179.1, read as the reverse complement.
TACTGCTCAGACCCGTCTTCGGAACGGTTACACCGGACTACATCCCGAAACACGACTAGGTCATTTCACGGCATGGCTTGGTTCGGTGGGTGGTGGGTGGGTTAGCACTATCCGGGGACCACGTGTAGGGAATCAGAGTAGAGTACACTCCTACGGACGTGCATAAATTTGTTATTTATGAACCGATTTTGAATACTAGCATCAAAATAGTATCCAAAAACTTTCCTCGTAAAATACTGTAACTATTAATGTTCAAATTTCATCCAGATCCCATTCGGATGGCGATAAATCGTTTTTTAGTTTATTCTTAGTATTCCTACTTATTTATACCTTACTAAGTATAATATCTTACCTAAATATAATGTCATTTAAAAGAGAACCGCAAATCATATTTCATTTGATGGTCGAGTATGAATATCATGTACCTATGTCAATATTTATTAAAATGTATCCCGTAGGAAGCCATCAATTTTATAATAGCGTTTGACAGTCAATATTTTCTTAAGTTCTTTTTTGAAAATATTTGTATTAAGGCCCCTTATGTTTTGCGGTATCTTATTATAAATTATTGGACCCATCCCAAAAACACTTTTCCTGAAAAGTTTCGTATTACCTTGTCGGTTTAATAATTAATTTATGATTGTCACGGCGGTTAAAAATTGAATGTGTTGAGAAGTTTGGAAACATTTTGGGATTAGCCCTTTCAAGTAGGTAACGAACGTAAATGAGTTTTGTCTAACATATCCGAATCGATCGTTCGGATAGAATAGACGGATAGAATAATTAACGAAATAGCTAAAAGCTTTACACGTTTTGTGGACAGTTGGGTAAAAATAGCAAAACAGTTACAATTTTGTGATTTTAAAATTTTTCCGGAGCTGATTTTTAATTTCTTGATCTATATTTTACCACCGTTTCTTTGATAACCGTCTGAGCGGCGGATGATGCAGCTTGTCAATTCTCGATATTTTTAACCGACTTCCAAAAAGGAGGAGGTTCTCAAGTCGATTGTAGGTTTCTTTTGTATACATAAATGTAACATGATTACTCCGCCAGTTGTGAATCGACTTTAATGATTCTTGTTTTTTGTTTGGTAGATCATAGTTTAGAGTTGGTCTTAAAAGGTGGTACAATATCAACAAAAATCTAAACATTGTTTACATGGATAACAGGAAGTCGGATTTTTAAGCTGTCCTTTTTATATTATTATTAATTATACCTAGGTACAGATAAGTTCGAGATTTTAAAACAATTAAACACTATCACACCCGCCGTTTTCGCAATAATTATTCGCGAGTCGAAATGCGCACTACACACATAAAGGCGCTGTTTCATCACGCGTCGTCATTCCAAAGCTTGGAAACAACAAATTACTTTTCACGGCAGGTAATCCCATGTCCCAAACTTCGTGCGAAATTGCCTAAACAATCTCGTTTGCAACATTTAAATTTCAATCTACATTCCGCGTAAGCCCAAAATATAGAGACGAGTTTTGGATTCCAGTAATTTCGCTCATCTCTCCCGGGAAGCAATTTCTCTCGTAGGGTAGGTAGGATAAAAGTCTTCGCCACCCTTCGAATTTTTCGTAAAGTTCCCCAGATACTTATGTATTTGTAGCGATGAAGAGCTCTCATTACTGTACGATTTCGCTCCCCTAATGACGGCAAACAATGCGAATACCTACTTACAACTAAAGGAAGAGGTACTAGAGGTAGGTTGCGGGATTAGTTCGCGGTCTCGTGGCCGCTCGCCCCCGATCCATCACTGTAGGAATAAAGCTAACGCAAGGGTCAGCTTCTATATAAGTAAGCCTCCTCGTTTGAACCTTACTGTGAAGGGATAGGGGTAATTTATGAGTAGCAGCTTGTAAGTGTAATGAAATGTAAGTTGCTACACGTGTTACAATTGTTATTAGAGCTCAAGCAGGTGAAATCTGCGAACTCCTACGCGATGAGCGTCTATATATTTATATCTTGCTGGGATCTTATAGATCCTTTGTGCGAGAGGCCGTATTCAAAAACGGCACTCCGTCATGAATCCCGATTTAAAACTGATTTGATGTAGGTATGTTCAAACCAGTTTTAAATCGAGATTCGAGACTGAGGGTGGTTTTAGCATGCAAGCCATAGTCAAGTACCTAAACAAGTTAACGTTCTAATAACATATCTTCGCACCTTTCCTTCAAAGGGGCAGGCACAAGTGCATACAACACCCACACTTCGCGGACGGACGATATTCAGTCCCAATTGTGACCGAGAGCGAGCCTGACGCCATACACTGGATTCCAGTTAACATTCTAATAACGAATTATTCATATTTCAAAAACCTAATCTATTAGTCACATGATTTGTAATTTGGTCCTATCAAATATTTGACAAAACACGTACAATCAATGATAATGCGTACAACAGATAAAAACGCATATGCGTTTGAGTAATCAACTGCGGGAACACTCTAAAGATCAATCAACAAGATAAAGCATTAGTAGAGGGAGTCAGTTACTTGTTTTCACGTCTCTAGGCAAAACGAGTAATGTACCATGACGGTTTGATGTATTACCTGTCATGTCACCGCTTCTATGTGTCAATCAACAATAACTTATGTGTATGTCTTCACATATATTATAATAGAACATATATGTACATAATTATATAGGTAATCTCTCTGTTCTCGCCGACAGCAGCTCATAAAAATCGTTCGGACAAATCAAAGAATCTGTAAAACAAACGGATAACAAATTAAAGGATCGCATGTTACTTTTATAGTAACTAATTGAGGCAATCAAGACGGTTTAACTAAGTAATGGTGTTGCGTGCGGCTCGTTTCGGCAATTTTTTTTTAAGACGCGTTTCGTTTTGTACCATTATTGAAATTTTGCCAATTGTTCCGGATACTCCGGGACACATTTGTCTCTCGTCCGGGATACATAATTAATATCTGTCTCGTGAATTCTCCATTATTGTGTGCTCCTGTTCTAATGAGAAAATGTGACAAGACAACACAATACAAATTTTCTTTTTAACCGACTTCCAAAAGGAGATTTTAATTCGACTTTGTATGTTTTTTTTTTTTGTTGTATTTTTTATGTATGTATATTTCGCGATTACTCCACTAATTGTAAATCGATTTAAATAATCCTTTTTTTGTTTGGTAGATAATACTTTAGAGATGGTCCCATATAAATTTTATCGAAATCGGTCAAGCAATTGTTAAATTATTATTTTTTACAAAAGTCTAAAAAATGTTTACATGGATGACGAGTTACAGAATTGGAAGTCGGTATTTTAAGTCTTGCCTTTTATATTTATACTCTGACCGTACTTCATTATAATTACTAGCTGCACCCCGCGGTTTCACCCGCGGTCCAAGAGGAACCGTTAATTTTTCAAAGGGGAAAGGAAAGAAACCTATGTCCTTTTCTGTACAAACGTGTATGCAAAATTTCATGATGATCAGTTGAGAAGTTAAGAGTCCGGCGACCTAACTAATTTTGTCCTAGGCCACCTAGGCTAACTTCGCATTGGCTTAAGATATTCTATAGCCATTTCGTCTAGTAGAAGAAGACGAGCGAAGAGAGCGAGTGATGATACTGACGAGCCTCTAAAGTTGCCTACAGAGTGACAAAGTACAATTTCAATTTTTTATGACTTTTGCACTTCTGTAATCATTCTTAAATAACTAAGATTTTCCCTTGTATCATGGATTCATTTAACAGCTAATGATGTAGACAACCTCCCTATATAATGGAATTTATGAATTATTTTGTCTATCTATTGAATAAATCAGTCAAAAGTGACCCCTTAAAAATGCGGATTTTTTTATACTTCTATTTTTGCTTAAGAACGTTTTAAAAAAAAACCAAGAACATAGGGGCGGAGATATTGTTAATTTAATTGTACATGCTAAGTCTCATCATAATCTAACAAATGGTTTTCAAGAAATTTGAGTAGCACGTTTGTATGGAAATTTTAGAGCGTCGCGGCCCTCTTAAGTCTTGGAAGCGTTAGAAACAAAAGAATAAATAAACAAACTGACTTTCGCAATTATAATATTCGTTTGGCTCCATACTTTTCAATAAAGCGCACCTGGCGGAAACATTAAAGGAACTAGGCTAAATGTATGGAGCCAAAAGAAATCGAATAAAGTTTTCGTTAACAATCAAAACTCGCGGTAAGCCCCCTGAATAACTTGTTTTAACTAACTCTTCTAATCTAATTGTCACTGTTCCAATCAATTAAACTCATACTGATTCCTATTCATCTAAGCGGGATGTCTTTGTGCAAATTGCAGTTGCAGAAAGCACCGGATATTGCTCGTGTTATTGCAGCCATGACAATGCTCTCGGCTTCCTATTGAGGTTAAAATTGGATAGACTTCCTCCCGACTCGATATACGCGCTCGTTATACTGTTGAACCGATATAACCGATATTTCGCGATTTATTACCGTCGATGCCATAAAGTTTCCAATTGGCTTGCTCTTATCGGAAAATATATTCAGCGGTGGAGGATGCTTTAAAATCGATTATGTAGCGGAGTGCAGTGGTAATTTATGAAAAATGGCGGAGGAAAGTTTATTCATCGACCACTATTACATGTAAGTTCTTATAGCTAAATGAAATCTAGAGCGACCGAGCGCATTTCGCCTTTTTCTTTTAGGTAAGTAATCCATTTAAAACTAATAAAGACATTACAATATTAGATATTATTTCCTAAGACTGTTTCAGTGGGAAAATTAGATACGAAAGCCAAACCCCCAACACAGATTGCTAAATCTAAACTAACTGAAAATATTAATGTCCTTGTCTCTTAAGTAGCGGTCATAAAGACAGGTACATTTTTGCCTAGTTTAGATTTAGCAATTTAGCGCTCTGAATGAGGCTTATTAGAAAGAAAAAGTACTTATTGAGTCAATGGCTTTGCACAATAGCTTCACTTCATCATACCTACAGACTGTAGGTGTAGTTTTCAAGAGCTTCCTAAGTACGGATGCGGACAGACAGGGAGGGATTTAGTGGATTTATCGACACGCACAGGGAGGCGAGGCGGGACACTCATCTGTCACACGTGACACTGACAACCACTCCAACGATACGCCCGCTCGAGTGCACCACCCTCGAGTGACAGTGACACCGGGAGGACGCATTTTACCATAAATGTGGAGAATGGCCTGCAGAAAAGTGATACGTCGTAAGTGGCGGTACTTAATAGTAACCACCTACCACTTTACTAGCTAAGGACTACTTAGTTACTCATACTCTACATCTAAATGTCTTCTTAGGTGTAATTATTTTCACCAACCAAAAAAAAGTATGGCAAACTATTTACAAGATTCTTGTGAATGCCATGTTGGAAGCTTGTATGTATAGTAGTTACTTATTTAACTATCTTGGCAAATTGCCACTTACGTTCTCAAACAACTTATACAGAACGCTACCGAATCGTTTTGCTAATCGACTTCTTTTCAGTGTAAATAAAAGCTTAAAAATCACTTCACATCCATTTCAAAATCCCTTTTGAAAACCGCTTCGAGATGAAAAGGGGGATCGAATCGCAAGGGGACTCGTATCTAATATTATATTGAAGTGTGTGGTGAAAAACTTCGAAATACGATAAAATGTGTTTGACTCTTGCGTTTCTTGTAACTCAATTGGACATAACATGACTATGCACTTTAAGTTTCGTAGACTTTCAATATAAGTCGAGTAGAATATGTAAGAACAAACAGACAGACGAGCTTTATGTTGAGGATTACAACGTTTAATAAATAGAGCTCCAAGCAAGAACAAGCCAATCTAGAGGCAGTGTCCCCTAGCATAACTTGTCTAAAACGTACTACACAGTCGTTATACGTACTAAGTATGTATTTTTCTACAGAGAATAAGCTACGGATACTGTTTAAAGAAATTACATGCAAATAACAAATAACATTGATTTAATTTAAATGCTTAATATCAATATACAATACGAATAATCAGTTGACCGTTTCGCTCGCACATTGTGTAATATGATCGTTACGTAATCACGTGCGGGATTAATATTAATGCCGCAACACACTTGTATGGTGCACACTGCACATGGATATACGTTGCATGCCATGAGCCCTATTGTTTGCGATCTGACGTCACGTAGCCTAGCGAACTAGCTATCGAACGCTGGTTGGCATTATCCGCACGTAATAGGACTTATCAAAATATGGGTGATCAATGAGCTTATCTTGTCTACGGATATACCCCAAATACCGCATCAGGAACATTATGTGCCACCTCCCTAAAATATGTTTTTTTTTATGTAAAATAGGTCGACGTTTGACCACCAACTCGCCTGATGTTAAGCGACATTGTGGTCTAAGATGGAGCACGACGACCTATTAGGTACTTATTCACTCTAGTTTGAAGTTTTGTAGATTGACGAAGTACAAAGACGGCAGTTGAGTGAGGCGCTACAAGTGCGCTACTGCTCAGACCAGACGGTTACACCAGACTACATCCCGAAACACGACTAGGTCATTTCACGGCATGGCTTGGTCCGGCGGGTGGTAACTAGCCACGGCCGAAGCCTCCCACCAGAGTTTGCTACCCGGTTAGCACTACCCGGGGACCACGTGTAGGGAATCAAGGTAGAGTACACTCCTACGGACGTGGGTAGCTCAGCCCCCTAACTAACTGAACTAACTTTAAGAACTGAATGTTAAATATAATGAATGCAATAAATTAATTGAGTATTATATTGGTTTAAATAATATAAATTGCTACAGTTTAGTGCGGTGGCTTTTAACTAATCAATTTTAGAACTCTACCCTACCCTAATTTTCATTGGAAGGTTTTTATATCTCGTGGGTAGGTAAATTTTACATTCAACTCTTCTTTCACACAACAATAAACCGAACTAACAATAAATAAACTAACCTTTCGAACACAGCATAGCAATGTGCTCAATCTGTCACATAAATAAGGCAAAAATATCCCGCATTAATTAGGTAATAAATCAGCCTTGAATTAGTCTAATCACTGGTGACTAAATTAGAAATGCCAGCGAAGCGAGCTCGCGATATTTCACTCTACTTTCGAATCAATGTTACAAGGGCTACCCGCTCCCGCTCACCCCGACGTCGCATTTCTTTGCCGCTCGTAAAAAACATCGCTCCCAAATGGAGGAAATAATGCAATAAACGGAATGTAATCACAAACCTCCCCGGCCGGGCCGGCATGTGTTCATTGAGAATTGTGTCAGGGTGCGTAATCCCGTGGGGTGGAGTCTAGGCACGCCCGGTCACGATTGATGACAGATTTTACCCGAATCACTGCGTAAAAATACGAATCACGATCCTTGGGGAGTGCGGTGTCTATGGTAAATGTATACCCAGCACAGCACAACAAATTGATTGTACAATGCTCTACGCGTACAAATTGTTACAGGTACCTATCCAGTGAATTGAAAAAAGAAAAATTGCTGGCACCTCGAGCGGAGAAAAGTTTACTACACGTCGAATTGAACAAAAAGCTTGTAGATTGACTTAAATGTCTCAGCTAGGATTGCTAGTATTTTACTTGAGAGTGGTTAATTTGCTTAACAAAACTGCACACAGGAAGAAACTAACTGGCACATAAATGTAGATAATCCTTTTTCAACTAAACACTTCCATGCCCTTGTTTACCTCTGCCAACACGCATTACTTCCATCCCAGTTCCCATACACCTACGCAGAGCGCGGACACCCAAGTTAATGGATTCAGTCATAAACACTCTCATCGTCTGCTTAACGATGTTTGTGTAGGGTTGTTCGATACCCTTCTTAACCACTCCGACTTCACCAACTTTCAATCTACCTACATAATAGTACAGTAATGTATTTAAGTAGGTAGGCACATGTTCATTTTCAAGTTTAGTTGAAGAAAGGTTAAAACAATCAACTTCATTAAAAAATTAAATGTCGAAATTGTTTATTCGATAAAAGGTCTATTAGAGGGTAAAGTTTCATGACCTTTGATTTAACAAAATTGGTTTCATACTTCAAAAGTCTGTTTTTGCATATATTTCATTCAATCTATATATTTGCATGAGTGCAAACATAGAAGATAGATAGGCACTTTTGAAAATTAAAGAATAGGTTCTTTCATCGACATGTTTTACACATTTTTTAGCTGCTTATTCTCGCCTTACCCCAGGGGCAAATGCATACATATCTAACAAACAATAATTACAAGATAATTGTTATCTACACACAAATAGATATAACAACATGGCTTAAACAACGCGGAATGTAGCCAGACTCTACATAAGCTTTAAAACTTTGTCAAAGTTAAAACATTTTTTGTATTTATTAACATAAACAGCATAGAACGCCAGTTAGATTCGTTAGCTAATGAAACGCAAATTTTAAAAAAAAAAGAAGATATTTTCATCAAAAACAATTATAAGTCATTTGATATTTCAATCTACCTACATATTTCAAAATTTTCAAATCGGCTATGATAAACTACCATTTCAATATCAGAGAGCATCCGAACTAGTAAGATACCATATATGTTAAGAGTTACAATGGTTTTTTCAGTTTACTGAAATAAAATGTACAATGATAAATTTAAAACACAGCAGTCGCTCATATTATAATGTTACTCAGACAAGGTTTCAAAATGATCGATGTGAGGACAAATCGCCCGTAATAAGATACGATGAACACTCGCCTCCTTATCATCGATTATTGTTCAATTCCAGATACAAAATACGTCAATGAATTATGTAACAACTACCTATTTACGTTATTTTTGTAGAAATTGGATGGTTCTTCTCCATAATGTTTCGGTTTAGATATGTAGTCGCAGTTGTTTTGCTAAGTCAGAAAATATTGATAGGTACTAATTGAAACGTAAGCAACTGCAAGAGTCTAAGACATAACGTATTATATTATTTTACTTAATATATTTTATTTATTTAAGATCATTACATCGACATACACATATCGATCTCTCGCCTGCGTGCACAGACACACACACATACACACACACACACACACATACACACACACCACCTGTTTTACCAGGCACATAACAAACTTAGGTTTATTAATGGGAGTAGCCACTGGCTACCGAAACACAGTTTTCACTAGTTCGGAGTCAGTGGATTCACATCATATTTATGTTGTACTTATTGTTCGTGCCAAAATAAAAATATTTGATTTGAACTTAAAGAAATTATCAGAGTTATCAGAAAATCAGATCGTTCCTGGTGCAGAGGTTAGCGATTGCCATTCAACGAGGTAACGCGGCTAGCGTTATGGTTGCACCAGTAGGGCTATTCTTACGGAGTGTGATTCTATCTCACCATTTTTCGTCCTTGTTGCTCTCGTTTGAAACGTCATGTGCGTGAGAGTGACCAAGATTAAAGTCTCATCTCATCTCACGCGTAGGAATAGCCCTCCAGGAGCGGTTAGGGGTGGGCTGTTTAATGTTTAGATATTATTTTGATAATTTTTTTGACTATTTTTATTTTGTTATTGACATAAATTTATATTCAATTATTATAACGTGTGACAAGGTATTTATGTATACAAATGTACACAATTTTTTTGAATAATAAAATTAGTTTTTCTAAACTTAGAAATTAACCTAAAAGTAGTAATAAAAATACTCAATCTCGATTATGAACAAAGCCTGTGTAAAATCATAAATGGATAAAAGAATTAACATGTTAGAAGAAAGAAAGATAATGCAACATTGGCCCTCGTAATTTCCACCCCAAGCAAACTGACAGGTCCATTGATCGATGACTCATTTAGAGAAGGTAAGCGTTATAAAACTCCTTAATCATCGTAAATGCGAAACGAGGCGCGGCTAGATGAGTCTATAAATTATATAAACCCGTTATTTTACTGTGAAGTAAAAAATCTCGATTAGGGCGCCACTTTCTATTTATTTGGCGCCCAACATGGGGGGCTATTCCTGCGCGTGAGATGAGATGAGATTTTATCTTGGTCACTCTCAAACCTATGACGTTTCAAACGAGAGCAACTAGGACGAAAAAAGGTGAGATGAAAATCTCAAATCTCCGAATAGGGCCACTGGTCTCAAACACAAACCTATTTTGAGAACACAAATTTTTGCACGGTTCTTCCTGTTCCCAAGCTTAGCTCAATAAGCAGGATCAAAATAGCCTGAGCAGTGACGCATGTGCTAGGGTCGTCACTGATGCATACTCGACTACCTAAAATAGGACAAACGCGCCAGCCGAAGCGCTGAGTTATTGGCTGCGAGATAAATCGATGTCAAAGGATTCAGAGTTCAATGTTTGTTATGCGAAGACACTAATTCGATTGAACTGGGGAGCGTGGTAGGCGCCGGGCGAGATACGGGAGGACCTCGAGACCTTGTTCGCGCGTCGGTCGACGGGTCGTCGCCGTGTCGGCCGTCTGCTGCCAGCCTGCGATACTTGGAATACAAAGATACGGCAAGGCGGTTGGCGCCGCGCAAAGCCGTCGGCCCCATACCAACATGTTAAACATGCTATTGTATGCGAAACGCATTCGGGTCTTGCTCAAAACTACGTAAACATCCAATTAGGCATTTACTCATACGACACGTGAAGAATAATAATAATATATAATAATATTTGGGACACTTGCACACACGGTCATCTGACCCCAAAAAAAAAAAGCTTGTGCTATGGCAGCCAAAGACTGGTATACATAAGTACATATATTTTTTTTAAATACTTAAATACATAATTAACACCCAGACATAGAACAAACACAAATGTTCGTCGCATGAATGTTTGCCCTAGGTGGGAATCGAACCCACGCCCTCTAGCTCAGAAGGCAGGTTCACTACCGACTGAGCCACCGAGGCAGTGGATGTCTACATTATTGCGCATATGTTTTTAATCGCTGACGTTTGCAAAACACTAAACCGACACAGGACTATCGACATATATCTACGCACTACTTGTATATACGAATAACTACCGTATCAAATCATGTAGGAATTTTAAATAAGCGTTTCTAGACATGTTTTACAGAGTTGCGTCCAAAAACGTCGTTTCTTGTTGTAATTTGATAAATTGCATCATATTTCACGTGATTTGTAAAAAAATTACGACAGGCAAATCGATTGTATGTTACACACGCGCAAAATATAGTCACGCCGTCGCTGTGACTAAGATTACACCTCCGATACAAATCGGCTTCGTAAACAATGTCTCATCGATCCTGGGCTGAGGAGTTGAGAATCCAACAGCCCAATTCAGACCTTGCAGAATTACTCTTAAAGCTCACTTTTGTTAGTGGGAAGATCCCGACAATCTCTGAAAGAGGAGACACCTGCGGGCGCCGTAATCCCCCCAACACGCGGCAGCTATTTTTAACCCAGACTTCTTCAGTCTACTTAGTAAATATTGCTGACGCGATGCCAAGCCTAGATTATAAGCACTATCTATGCATCTGACGCAGCTATCTGCACAGACGCTTTTAGACGCTTTTAGAAAGTAGAGCCTACCACGGATTCTCCTTATCTCGAATCCTTAACGCACTATGAATAAATTCCCCTTCATGACACTAATTGATTACAAATGACTTTTAAAATTACGACGAGTGATCACGGATATAAAGTATAAAGTAGTTTATCACCGAATCGAATTTTGCAAATAAACACGCCAAAACAGGTTTTTGGTGTGTTACATGAACAAATAATCGATGCTAATCATTGGATAAGATTAACCTTTCTCATACTGGTTTCGCAAACGAGAAACGTTCTTCTAACAAAATCGCGCTGGAACTGCAATTATACCGAGCGACACGTAATAAAGGGCGTTTAAGATGAAGTATTCTTATTCTCACAGCGGTAATGTTTGTTCGCAAGCGAGCATCCTGAGTCAACTCATTTTCTGGTAATTTTTGAACCGTAATTCTGTTAACGTTGTTCTAAGTTTATTTAATTTTTTTGTCTAAGTATAATTGCAGCATTTTGTAAAATCTAATAGTAGAGTTTGTTCGTGGCTGTAGACGGAGCGCGTTGATGTCTTGTAGAGCATTTATTTAAAAAATAGTTTTAGCGTTATTTCAATAGTATCATACTTACCTACTTTATTGATTCATTGAGCATTAAATAAACAACACTATAAATTATTTCAAACAGCAACACTTATCTACAACCTCCGATATCTTAATTCAAAATCAATGCGTCTAAACAGCGTAAATCTTCACATTTATAGCTGTTTAACGCCTCACGTCCTGTTTGATGTCTCGAGGCTATTTTATTAAGGCCTCAAATAACATGTTCCGGCGTTTATAAATTGTTAATTGCAGTGTTGCCATCACCAGCATGAGAAGCGCTGAAGAAATGCACAGAGATTTATGTTAAGCGCGTGAGAGTGCGACTAGAGTTACGAGTGTATGCCGAGACTCGCTCCTCCTGTCTGCGACTTGAAAACTTAATGTCGAGAAGTACTAAAACTTGTCTCAAGAAACTTAGCAGCTCAGCTTAATGTTGCGGGCCCGTTTGCACACAATTTACAGTTCCATCTTTTGTTTTAGTGCTCTCTACGTATATGAAACTAGCTATGTTTGTATGTCATCTGTTACATGCCTGGAGCTCGATTTATGGCACATTTGGGACTGAACATCGTCCGGCGAAGTGTGGGTGTTGTATTACACCTCTACCAACCCCTTCGGGGAAAAAGCGTGACAATTTATTTTTAGTGTAATTTTTAATATAGTTCTACTAGCTACTTGCGAACTGAGCCGACGGCACGCACCAATTTGTTTATTGTGCGAATATTTGTGCGTATCGTATGTCACCTGGTACATATGTGACCAGTGGCCCTATTCGGAGATTTGAGAATCTCATCTCACCTTTTTTCGTCCTTGTTGCTCTCGTTTGAAACGTCATAGGTGTGAGAGTGACCAAGGTAAAATCTCATCTCATCTCACGCGCAGGAATAGCCCCACTGCTCGTCGCTCACATTTGGGACTGAATATCGTCCGGCGAAGTATGGGTGTTCTATTACACCTCGGCCAGCCCCCGCGGGGGAAAGGCGTGACGATGTTATGTACTAGCTAGTTTCACAGTTAAAAAATAACCTATGTGCTATTTTAGACTATAATCGATCCCTCTGCCAAAATCATATCCAGATCCTATCAGCTTTTCTGGCGTGATTGAGTAACAAACATCCATACATCCATCCAAACTATCGCATTTATGATAAAAGATGTGCTGTATAAAAATCATCATAATTTAACTAAACTAGGTCAAGCCTTTTGTCATGTTTAACGTACTGTTATAAATATTTCCCTGCGGCCTAAGACTGTCGACAATAAAAAGTGGAAAACAAAAAGCTAAAAATAGGGAGATGAATAGCGGGAACCCGAAAATAGGGATCGCTGCTTTTTTAAGCAGATGAAAAACCAACAGCAAATAGAACAAAGCGTTGTAAAATAGGGCGTCCGTTGAGGCATGTGCACTGAGAAAATTAGCTGTTGGCATGATGAACTCCCGGGAATTGGGGGTACTACCCTAGTTAGATACTAGTTGTTCGCTTCGAACTGAGACCTTGTGACCCCATATCGCCGAATGAGCTAATATTTGAACTTAAAAATTGGATTTACTGGAACTATCAGGTCCGTTGAGGCATGTGTACTGAGAAAATGCATAAATGAAAACTGAAAAATGAATGAAACTGAATGCTGAGACAATATTATGTTTTTGTTTAAATCCAATTTTTAATGTGACATATTTTTTTTTTAATATGACATATTTTTTAAGGTTTAAAATGAGATGTAATTATAATGTACATGTAATACAATGTTAACACGATGGAAGACTATCCACCAAAATACAGGTGTTAAAACACCCAGTTTGGTGGCCATGGCTACACATATTATTGTAATTTTTCCATGTAATAAAATGATTTTGATTGGAATTTTGAAAATAAGCTGTTGGCATAATGAACTCTCAGGTATTGGGGATACTACCCTAGTTAGATACTAGTTGTTCGCTTCGAAATGAGACCCCGCGCTCCATATCGCCGATCGGGCTCATTTTTGAACTTAAGAATTGGATTTACGGGAACTATCAGCCTGCAATATTAAGCAATAAATTATCAAACAGTAATCCGGTACGATTTCATATCGTCGGACACTTTTTTTAATAATACCCCTAGTGGTCCCAATAAAATCTAATACTTCGCTTAGCTCCTACTTACTTGCAAAGACATATTGCCAGCCCTTTTTAACCGACTTCCAAAAAGGAGGAGGTTCTCAATAAATCGCCTGTGTTTTTTTTGTATGCATGATTACTCCGCCAATTATGAATCGATTTTAATGTTTTTTTTTTGGTAGATCATACTTTAGAGGTGGACCCATATATTTTTTTTAATCGGTCAGCAGTTTTTAAAAAACGCTCTGAAATTTCCATACAATAACAAACGCGCTTCTCAAACGTTTTCAAGCGAAAATAGAGCTATGAAAAATATCCGCATTTGTCCCTTACAAATGCGGATATTTTTCATCACTTTTGACTGATTTATTCAATAGATAGACAAAGCAAATTAAAAATCCCTTTACATAGGGAGGTTGTCTACATCATTAGCTTTTAAATGAATCCATAAAACAAGGGACATTCTTAGTTATTTAAGAATGATTAAAGAAGTGAAAAGTCATAAAAAAAACACTTTGTCACTCTGAAGGTAACTTTAAAGGCTCGTCAGTATCTTTACTTGCTTTCTACGCTCGTCATCTTCTTCTAGACGAAATGGCTATGGAAAACCTTAAGCCTATGCGAAGCTAGTCTAAAGTGGTCGTAAGCTTTGCTTTTTAATATTATCCCAAACGAGTTTTCCAGCAACCTATCCTTTTTTTCCTCTTTTCAAACATCGGCAAAATATAGCCTTAGTAATTTGGCAAACGTTAAACAATAGCGTTAAGCAGAAGTGCCGCTGTGCCATTAATTTAGTTAAATTTGTGAAGCGTGCGTGCGGCGGCGTAGGGCGGGCGGGAAGCTACGCAGGGCGTAGCTAGGGAGACGATTTGGGGGAATCTCAGAATATAACGTGCGTTTGTTTTCTAACATAAATATAGTTACCTAATTTAACAATAACAGTATGGTCAGCAATGTTAATTACCTAAATTTACTGTTTCTGGTGGGCATAACTTTATCGCTATCTTCCATTTCAAAAAGTTAATTACTAGAGATAACATACGTAATTGAGCATTTACTAAATATGAGTATAAATGATCAAAGTAAAAGTGATATAGAGAAATGTAAAAACAATATGCGCTAATCCGTACACTCAGTCAAGCAGGGTAGCTCAAGTAGGTTTTAATTCGTAAAAATATAGATTTAAATAATATCTTGTAAATATTTTGAAAATATCTTTTATAAATAATCATATTATCTTGTTATTAAACTTAAATTGTAAAAGTAACATTTATCCAAAGGTAAAAATAACGGTTATCCTGACACAGTAAGTAGCCCCTCGCGCTCATCCTGAATGGGGCTCCGGAGGGCGGTAATAAGATGAGCGGTCACGCGCTTCTGCCGCCCGCAGATAGGGCGCTGTCGGCCGCTGCCGGGGCCCGCGACGCGACAACATAACACTTCATAATGGCCCCGAATGTTGTTCGGATGTAAAAAATGGTTTTCGGTACGGAAGGAATGACACATTTCGGACAGCGGGTGATTTAATAGAAAAATGTTTTGCACTTCTGAGCCTTTTCACGTTTAGTGCGAGATAGGACAGGAATGTATGTTATTACACGGCAACAACAAATAAATAAATGTTTATTGTCAATTCTAAGGCACAGTCTTACTTACAGTTGTAACATTAATAAAAAAAAAACAACATTTATATTAAAGTAAGTTTAGTAGTTATTACAAAGTCAAAGTCAAAATGTTTTTTTTCAATTTGGGTATCTAAGATACACTTATGAACGTCAAAGAACCGCCTTGTTCGGATAAAAAGCCACCACTCAGAAGAACAGACAAGAAACTGAGGGGCATTATTTTTTTAAAGAATAAATAAATTACAGTCTCACAAATTTTGGCTTACAACTAGGTAATATCTACACATACTAGTGGCTACTTGACGGAAGTGGAAAGCTCCAGCTATTATTATTGCTTTTATAAGCATTTTAGGATTCAGGTCGATTCGTCATGAACACGTTTAATAAACTGAAATTTTCTGTTAAATCATTTCACGTTCCTACTTAACTTTACTGTAAGGAAGGATACCATTTAAATTATGCCCTCCGAGAGAAAGCCTATCAATACCAATAAGTAAAGAATGAAAACATTACTAAGCAAAAACCTGACCAGGAACGCACAAAGGAAAATAACAATAAGCACGTAATTACGTAGACATAATACACAATCATTACAACAGAGTTTATTATAATTTAACAATGTTCTTGGAATATTTGTACAAGGTTTACACATTACACTTGCGGCTATAGACACATTATCTAGCGACGCCTTAGTAGTAATTACAGTGGCACTTCATAATAATATTTTATATAAATAGATAGTTTAGCTGATAAGATCAAAGTGTGGATACAAATGTGGTTATTATGTGCGGGCTCATTATAATAATGTTTTACAAAGCGGTTACCAAACAAAGACAAAACTTTTGTTTATACGCTGTGTCAAGAGACCATCTTGTTGAAGATTTTCTGCGAGACTGATTTACATATTTAGTAAATGTAAGTATAAATATGCATTCGACGAAATCTTCATTCTTGTACGATATTTGTATTTAATTATCCTACGACGCCTGTACGTTAATTGTAATGCAATAAAATAATGAAAATAATTAAAACTTCAATTTGAAAGTGGTTAATTTTTTTTACTATTTTTTATAAATTGATTGTAAAATTTATTTATTTTTGTAAAAATATACTTACCTACCTACTTCCCCTTTTTGTTTCGCACCCGAGCCCCAAGTCACAAGCCTCGAGCTTAGTTTGGGGCTCACCGTCATAGCCGTGTCTTACACAAAAATCTGTAATATTCCAAAAATTGTTTTAAGCACCTGTAATTCTACCTGTGTAAATTTTAGTTTAATAAATTATCTTTTGTCTTTTTTTATCTTGTTACATGTTTCGCAAAAATAAGTTTAGATAAAACTATATAGTTTATGGCAATACTATAATCGCTACACGCACTGACATACCTATTCTTTTGCGCAAACTTTTTAAAAATTACTTACTTACTTAGTTAATTTTCTTAAAAACTTTTACAAATTAGTACTCAACATAGGTAAGTAACTTAGTACATAAGTAGGTATACGGATATTCTTTTCGTTTTCTTTTTATCAAAAAGACTTCACTTGCACTGAATATTATAAAAATTGTCTAAGTCCTTGCTTAACTAGTTTAATCTACTCCTAGCTATCTCCTACCTAATTTTGTTTACACGCATTTTAAATCATTCCTTACGAGAATCTTAACTGTATGTGCCCGATAAGCGAATATTTCGCTAGGAGTAGTTTAACCTAATTTAAGCAATTCTTATATTTAGTGCAAGTGGGCATTACTCTTGTGATTTTGGTAGTAGTCCAGCTTTCCCGATCTACAGCCAGTTCCTTAACTGTCTTATCCTATCCTACTATCCTACTTCCTACTAATATTATAAACGCGAAAGTTTGTATGGAAGGATGTTTGTTACTCTTTCACGCCAGAACGGCTGAACAGATCTGGATGAAATTTGGCACAGAGATAGATTATAATCTAGAAAAGCACATAGGATACTTTTTAACCGCGGATGAAACCGCGGGGTGCAGCTAGTACGATATAACGTTGACGTTCTCCATCATTTGGAATTATGTTCCCCTTGACCGGCCTGGCCGTCTCTTTGCTTCTCCCTTATTTAGTACCACTCGTAAAATATTTTTATTTGTATCACTCAAACACCCATTAAGGTAGATACTCATTGAGAAAGTAACGCAAGTTCCTAATGGGTTACTTAAAAAAAAAAACTTGTTTTTTATTGAATATCGAGCGACCGCGAATTATAAATGTATGAAATGTATGACAAATGAATAGTCATTATTAGTGATTGGTATTCATATTCAATTATACTAAATTGGACTAAGTGTAGCAGTGTTCAATAATAAATGATGTTTTCATACTTTGTCAATTAAAAATTGGTGCAAAGTATGAAAGTATTGTACAAAATTACAGTTAATAGATTCACATAACATAAACATTGCCTACATTTTTCCTCAAATATAAAACTATTGATATAAGTTACACACAATTTCGTTATAACCAAAAGTGCAAAATCATGTAAGTGGTAAAAAACTAATAAAAGCAGAAAGGAGTCAAAGGGGACGGATAAAGGCCGAAACACACGACTAAATAATCCGATAAATTGTTACACTGCATGACCTTTTTGACATGAATACGGCACGTAACTTTTCCGAAATCCAATAAGCGATAGGAAAAATACAGTGGAGAACTGGAAACACCGACCATGTCCACATAGGAGATTAACTTCTATTAGGTAAGTATACCTAAGTAGATTACTTACGTGGAATTGTTACTTTTCTAAGTACATAAGTAGCTGTGAAATACTTGAGGGAATAGTTCAATCTATTTTAAGCTTACACCTGCGTCAGTACTTAACTTTGGTAATAGAGAGCAATGAAAATAATCTTATAGAGAATCTAGGAGTCTGCAAGACTCGCGTCAATTGGTTACATCTAGGCAAGCGTGCTGCGTCATCTTCCGCTTAATGCGACCAGCAGGCTTAGCAAGCGCGAGCGACAAAATTGTTCTCGTCACTTTATGTCGTGCGTGAACGTGACAAGGCTATGTGCATACATACGTCTGTCTCGATAAAAAGAGTCGACATACCTTTGTCGCGTAGCGCATGCTAGGCTTGCAAGCAACGAATCGATTAACGAATAAAAATTACTGCATGCTTATTACTATAATTATTGTTATAACAACAACAACATACAATAACAACAAATGGACAAAATGATAAAAATGAACATTTTTACAGACGCCTAACAACTTTGTTCACAAAACACGATGCCGGATGCCAGCGATGTGAACTCTACAAATACGAATAAGTCGGTCGTACTGTACGCGTCCTACTCATGATACGCTATTGCTTGCAAATAAATAAAGGCAATAAAGCACTGACAGCTAGCTGGGAGCGGCGCGCGGCGCTTCCAATCAGTGGTATTGACAGGGGATGCCAGCTATACGCTGCTTTATTTTATAACTAGGGATTGAGCCAGTGCCGGATTACTCACGTAGCAGGGGGCAGCAAGTGTCACGGGCCCCACGCCCCAGCGAAAAACAAAAATGAAAGAAAAGTCCTACACCTATTAAGTCCTAGATACTCAAACTAGATATTAAGCGGTGCCAAACTCCTCTAAATATGAAAAAAAAAGCGCTGACCACACCTGGCGGCACCACAATACTGTTTGGGCAAATCGGCAGTTTTGGCTGAAAACCGACAACTATTAATAACTACCCTGTTTACATTTACTACGGGCCCCGCGACTGCTTAATCCGCCACTGGAAGGAGCCGGCATTGCGTGCGTTATTGGAAATGTGGATTGACGGTAGTGATGTGATCTCTTCGGGAAAATCTTTGCTTGTATCCGTTTACATTTTAAAAAGCAATTAAATTCTTTGAATATAGGTAATGCTGACGAATAAGATGTCATGTTATTTTTTTATTGTTTTTTTTTCAGTATATAAAATATAGCTGTATTTACTTACTAAATTCATTTTAGTAATTTTTAGTTTTCATGTTTGTACAATAATAGTTAAAGTCTCCGGAAATCTTTCTCAGTACAAACATGACACAAGACAATTTTTAAGTAAGAACTTAAATAATAAAAAACCATTGACAACACAACGTAAAATTGTATTTCAAAGCATCTCATTATCTCGTGTCGCGTTTTTGCATGTCTATATAAAAATACAATGAATGTGATGATGTAAATTGAATGAACGCTGATTTGAACGCATTCTGCGAATACTAAGGAATATAAATGCTTGTAATATACAGGGTTACACGAAATTAACTGGTGGTAAATAAAAGCATTTAGTTAGAGCTTATTGTTCTCATCATTACGAAAAACTTATACCATATAAAATCAAATTAATCGTAAAATCGCGAAAAAATTCAGATGTTCTAAACATTTCGGCGAGTGTGAACGTTAGTGTGTGTGTTTGTTTGTTTGTGGTGTGTGTGTGTGGAACTAATCTATGGTACAGCTGATTTCGTAGTTTGTCCCAAAGTAAAAGTTGTTCATAATGATGAGCCAGTGAGCTTCTCTTGTCTTTAGCACCATCGTTCCATGTATAAGAGTATTTTAACATTTATATAGCTACCTACCATGATGCTACCATTTGTTTACTAAGAGCTCTATATCTGGCGCTATTACTTGACCAAAACGAGCGCACTGATTTCAAAGTCCCTGTTAACTGTTTGACGATGAACAGAGTTGTTTCAACGCAAACCATATAACTAGTTGATAGCTAATGGTACGTTTCCCTTATCACGAAAGTACTATACCGAAAATGATAAAAACAATTAAATTTCGCTTATTTATATGTTTAGTAGGCTCTTTGAGCTGGCCAATCCTAGGATCAGGTTGCATGAATGATTTTTGAACGGCCCAATCATAAGCATACATTTATTGTTTCGTCACATGTCCGTCACAGTGCGCTAAAATGTAATTTAATTACACCTTTTTTGCACGCGCGGTCACCTTCGTTTCATTATCTTTGGTTAAACGTGTAAAACAACCAATCAGTTTCTAAATAGACTGCAGTAAGCTGCTTCATCGATGAGTTCACTTTCCCGATGTATCTTGCACTGAGTATTTAGAAAATTAAAGGAAATTCAAGATTAGATAAACACTTCCCATCTGTGTCACCGCATCCTCACTAAACATCTAAAATGAATGCCGGTATAAAAGACACAAAGTACAGACTATAGTTGGAGCATCAGCTCATATTTGTAGCGACATTGGACAATACATAAGACCATTCCATGTTAGCATTTCCGTTATTCCACGTTGGAGTCAATATTCTCGTTGTTTTATTGTTGCATCCAATGATGTGCATAAACATGAGCGGAATTTGTTCCGCTCTCGGTCGAAAGCGTGTTGAAACCTTCATGACGGAAAGTCAATATTTTTGTTCCTTTGTGTCGAAAATATCGTGTGTCGTGGTGAGCTGTAGAGTAGAGCATTCAGCCAACGTGTCTCTACCCTATAGGTCATTTCTAGGGCTTTTTTTATGCTGAGGCAAGAAAAGTGTTGAGAGCTTGAGAATAAAAACTACATAATTTAGTGTTTTGTAATTTTATTATGGTAAATAAAACATTAAAAAAATTATTATGATAAAGCTATCATAGCCTTGTTGGAGAAGGCCCGCCTCTCAAGCCAGAAGGAGCGGGTTCAAACCCAGCCGACGGCACGCACCAATTTGTTAATTATGCGAACATATGTGCGTATTGTATTTTGAAATCATCAGCTACATGACTGGAGCCGGTCTGTGGCGACAGGCTCGCCCCCTGTCACATTTGGTACTGAATATCGTCCGGCGAAGTGTGGGTGTTGTATTACACTTCTGCCAACCCCCTCGGGGGAAAGGCGTAACGATATTTTATGTTATGTAAAAAAAAAGATAAGGATTAACAGATAGAATTAACTAAGGATAAACACAGACAGGTGAGTAGAAATCTCGCCAAATGCACACAAAACTAATAGGTACATATCTAAAAATTAAAGAATACAGTTTCAATGGTTTCGTAAATGATCGTTCAGACAAGCCTTGACTCAATAGGGAAACGACCTCTAAGTAGACTAAATAAAGATGACGTAGATAGAGATCTAACAAGTCGTATCTTAACGCCCGTGTAGCGTGTAACTAAAAGCTTTTAGCAGTGCAATTTATAAAGCCGTTCTCTCTTGAACTTTAATCCTGCGCCGAGGGGCGTTATCTCAGCTGAAGCCGGTAGACAACTTGTACTTGACCTGCCAGCTAGGAAAGGCCATCTTGCTTGCTATTTATTTTTGTGTATGGGATGTGCTTTCATTAAGAATGGACGCCATAGGTCTGCCGTTAGCGTAGGTATAGACAATCGAATAATCTTTTAAAATTAAAATAATACCGACTTCGCGGCATCCAAATTGGATTTTGTAAGTAAGCATCAACAATCTGTAAGCCATTTTATCAAATAATAAAATATTTCGAAATAAAGGAGTTATGCGGTAATAAACATAAAAAAATACAACCTGTCTGTCTTTCTACCTAAATACAATCCGGGGGTGTTCAAGAGTAAAGTGAATAGGTATATCCTAAGCAAGCGTGTTATACCTTCGATAACGTCGACGCTTCCCATCAGGCAAGTCAGTGGTCACACGCATGCCTAATCTATTGTAAAAAACCGATTTGAGAACCTCCTTCTTTTCGAAGTTGTTTAAAAACAGTACCTAAGACACTGTAATTTACGAGTACATTCAATTGTATACACACAATCCTGTGGCCGAATTTGAACTCGATCGGTTCAAGTTAAAAAAAACTTGCTTGAAAATATATAGGAACTTATATTTTTAAGTAAAATTAAATCAATGTTTGTTAAGGCGGAGATAAACGGCTATCTCCTTAACAGCATACGAGTACTTGCGTAATTATTACAGTAAAGTGTTTCGAGTTACTGGTTTAACATTCATTACTTACCTAGTTCTATGATAAGCAGTTCATTTACGCTAATGTACGGCTGTTAATTTTCCAGTTTGCTAGAAATGTTATCAAAGGTAAGTAAAGGCTTAAGTTATTGCTGACTTTTCTCTAGAACCTCGTTCTACGCACCCCGGTATACCGCACCCATAATTATACCTAGTAGAGGTTATATACACAGTTATCAGGACAGGCTGTACTAAATCAAAAAGGAGTTATTGTATTCATCATTTTGAATAACTTTTACTTAAAACATTTTTAAATCCTAAAAATGCTAAAAACCATATAAAAAGTTTAGTGATCGATGACTTAATGTATGGAACAAGCAACACCAAAATAAGTCATTTACAATTAGTTCGAAAGAGACAGATGAAATGACGAGTGACATCATTATTTTTGGATCTTGGATTTACCTATTGTACCAACTTGACAGGCATCTTATCCTTATTATAAATGACTTAACGGTCTAGACGTCAGTCACCATTCCTAGTAATACCATCGAAGAGCGAAGTGTTATCAATACCTGCACATTTGACTCTGATTACTTGCTTAGCGCTGGTCAGTATTCCGGAACGAAAGGCCAGACGGCGCGCGACGAATTGGTTCTTGATTTATGGATTTATGTAAGCGAGTGTGTGTGCTGACATATTTGAGGAAAATCAGACAAAAGACTTTTCAAAGGCAGTTTTGCAAGGCCACGAGTGAAAAAAATGCTCGCTACTCTACTCTCTACTCCAAACTCTAAGAAAAACGGAGACAAAAAGATTTCTAAGAGCAGAATTAAGTATTTGAAAATAGAGCTCTAGAATCATGATTATATGTATACCCAG
The DNA here is from genome assembly GCA_911728515.1 of Peribatodes rhomboidaria. Classification (NCBI taxonomy): domain Eukaryota; kingdom Metazoa; phylum Arthropoda; class Insecta; order Lepidoptera; family Geometridae; genus Peribatodes; species Peribatodes rhomboidaria. The sequence goes on along the minus strand of OU452179.1, from coordinate 10,502,889 downwards.
TCTAGTATATAAATAGTAACATATGAAGAGTATATATGCAACTGTTTAAGTAAGTTATGCATATATGCATATTTACTTCAAGTGTTTCATATGTTGTTAAACTTATATAGGTACTAGATTTTAGATATAAGAAAAAAAAAACAAATCAACTGACGTATAGCACCTCCGTTTTACATTTTTTAATTGAAACTTTTTGACGCTATTAAAACACTACAGTTTTCTATTAGATTTATTGCAATACGTCCACTGCCTATTTACAATTGCCTAGTTGGCGACTGTGCGTTCCTAATTCGAGGAATGCAAGACGACACTAGACGCTCTACCGTCCCCATTCCGTACGGAATGAATTGCATCCATGTCAGTGAAGACTATAAAATACAATGTTTGTTTACACATAAATACAACATGTTAGGTTACGCGGTCATTCGTGTTCGAATGTGGTTGGCTGGGGCACCTGCCAAACGAAAATGATAAACGTTCAGTAGTGAGCTGGAGTTGCAGTAAGTGTAGGAGTTAAATACTCATTGTATGATTTTTCTGGATAAAACTGTTTGAAATTGCAGTACACAATTCAAAGAACAGACAAAAAACAGTTAAAGTAAAGAAATATCGTTTAGGCAGAGTGTCTAGCCCCGATGTTAGAGTTTCGGGGCCGCCCGAAGGTCTCTGACATGGCTTGACGATTGTTGTAATAGAACAAAGAGCCGGGGCCTACATATTGACGTGTTATCCTAGCCACGGTAGCGCTCAGTTATAAATGTCAACCGCGGTCACCCATCCTAGGACTGACCGTGTCGTCCGTTGCAACATCGGAGATCGATTACGAACACCTAGCCGAGCTATGCTGCGTGCGCTACGGTCCAGTAATAGTAAATATTATACTAGTCATTATCTGTGACGTGTAGGTTAAGTTTATTGTTAAAAAGCAATCATTGTTAAACTGTTTATCTCTAAAACTCATACTAATAATAATAATTGGATATCATGGAAAATCAGATAATTATTCTGTTCAATGTTATGTACAGCTACAAATAAACAAAGTAGAAACGTATCTATTTCTCTATGAAACTTTCCCTCGCCAATGAAAGCCGCCATGACTGCGGTTAAAAGCTTAAAGTAATAAACCAATAACTGCTGCAGTTAAATTTCGCAAGCCCATCAGAGAAGCATCGACACTCGTTACCGTAATGCCGATATTAAAATGAAAACGAGAGTTTTCGGCTGACCTTTTCCGCCAATCACTCGAGCGAAGTTTGACCACGATAATAAAAAACCTCAATGTTCTACTTGGAAAGTTTTGGATACAGAACAGAATACCTAATAGTATGAACTAGGTAAACGTTTGCTGAATGTTGACGGGCATGTTCAGGCACTTAAATGGTTGTGTTAGGTGAAATTGTACTAATGATTTCCCATTACGCACATTATGATGATTATTATGTAGTATCAACGCCAAACTAACCAAAATGTAATTAGCATACCTTTAAGTATAATATTGAGAGTTGAGTCAGAAAAATAGGTTTACTTATTATATATTTTAAAATAAAGTAAATAATATAATAATACAATACGTAATAGTATAAGTAGTAGTAGTTTTCCTCTTCAGGGAAAAAGTGTGACGATATGCATGTTATGTATATGTATTATAGAAAGTAAAGCAGACCAGACTGACACGAGGAAGAGGAGGAATCACAGGAGTTAAAAATAATCGAGCATAATACGTCATGAGGGATCTACCAACTACCGCTAATAGATACAAACCTGTATGCACGATCTTCCTATACATAATTGATCCTTAATATGAGCATTTTTTTCATTGCACGGTCAAAGTTAAGCTATGTACCATGTACGGCGAGATTGTCACGTATTCGTGTACTTTCGGTGTGCCCTCCGGCAAGGCCCTCCAGTTCACGGCCCTTCGATCCGCTGAGTCACGGCACCCACGGCGGGTCACCTTCAGTAATCTGACGTAACAAGCTGATCCCAATTTCATATTTGCGAGGGTCACGAAACGTCTGCGCGGAAAGATAACAAACAGAAAGGTTTAATGCATTTAGTAAATCTTTAGGTAAATAGTATGTGCGTTGTTCAGATCCAGTGCTATTAAATTTTTTAACATTTTACCCGAGTCATTAACCAGCCTTAAAGGAAATCAATTTAAACAAACACTAAGAAATTTTCTTGTGGAGAAAGCATATTACACCGTATATTGTAATGACGTATTCAAAGCCTGCACAAAAATCCAGCTTGTTGGGAATTAATGCAAACTGTAATGTCTATTTTGACTGGACTATAGTTGACTTTGTATAAAAGATATAAAAATGCATGGCGGGAAATTGACGTGGCTACGATTAGAAATACATAATAATAAAATTATATTATGACATAATATTATTTGAAATTATTTATTTTCATTGTGATATTTTCATTTTATTTATAGTTATTTTTTCAAATGTAATAATGGACCAGCTAGCGTACATTGTAACATTTATAAATTTAGGTAGTTTTTTAAGACATATTTTTGGTGGTTATTGATAATTTATTAGTAGGTATTTTTGACATTCATAAGCGTAGATTAAGCACTAATTATTGTTACTATGTATACCCATTTGATTTAATAAACTGAAACTGAAACTTGTCTTAAATTAATGGAGCGAAACGGATCGAATTCAAACATGTAAAAATTACAAAGAATCGTTGAGTTTAGGTACCTACATGTATACGGCGCGGGTATACATGCTTATCCGTCATTGAATATTATTTTCATGAGTAAGTTAATTCATATAACGGTTTTACAACGCTGTTATCATATTCTTCCAGAAAAACAACTTAAAAAATAACGTTAAAATATCTATCCTTACAGTGTAACATACCGATCGTAGCAGATAGAATAGAACCAAAATTGAATCCCAATGCATTCCAAAAACGCCCATAAAGTCGGGCTTGGATCTAGTCTAATAAATATCCACACATGGCGACAATTTTAATTTAACGGCTGCACCCGCAAGTGTGACCACCAACCAAGATATTCGAAAACCCATAAAGTCACGTTTCATTGGAAACCGCATGCCGCTTTGTTTCATCTTTGGGATCGAAGGTCACCACAAAAAACGACCCAAAAAAAGTTGAATGGGCGTGCTAATTCTCAAGAATTTCAATGAATGGAGATCACTTGACTGTGCAAATATCTCATTCGGTATGCAAACTACATTTCAACTCATGGTTGAAATATTTTGCAAAAAAATTGCTCCAAACAAAAAAGTCTTTAACACAGAAAGTCACTTTGCGCAAAACTCAATAGCATTTTTTATAAAACAGTGGAACCATTAAAAGAGCTGCGCAAGCTTTAAGCTTCAACACGCCCTCAAGTGCCTTTACATTTCTGGGAATGCACCTACCTGCTTTTTATAGCAGAGATAAAATGCCACGAAATATGCGCACACGACCCAATTCGAACGCTGATTAGGAATACCCTGGAGCCAAAGGATTGGATGCTCTCTCCCAATCGATAGCATTATACCGTACCTACCTATCGATGTGGAAGTGACCCACTATCGGATGCAATATCTGGCTTAACGACCGGTACGCACATAAATAGTATAAACTCACATGTGCATACGCTTGCAAGTGCGGCCATATGTTTCTAACCGGCCCATTCTAGAACGAGATTTAAATGAGCGAAAATTATACAGACAGCTTGTGCTAATAGCATCATTATGTCATTTTCTATCGCAAACATATGTATTTACTTCGATAACGATTTGATTTGTGTTGAAGAGGCTGAGCTGTTTTCTGGGTAACAAACGTATCTTGCGTGAAATGTTTAAACTGGCAAGCTTAAACCATTTCACGGTTGAGGATTTTGTAAACGCTAGCGCCGCCGCCGCATGAAAACTCCTTTACAAAAGACGCTTCCAACGCAGTCCGTGGAACACGAGTCATGCCGCGCGATGAGACACAAAGGCTGACAACATAACACGGCACACAATCTCGCCAGCGAGAGCGGAGAAATTGTCGCGACTGATTTGATTGTCTGCCTCGACGGGCACTTTGTCGGCGAACACTTCAACACGCCACCGCGGCCGTACGTAACTCTATCTGTACGAGTATGCAGCGTATAGGTACGTGTGAACACATCAAGCAAAAAGAACGTAACGTCTCCTTTACAACTGTGAAAGGCATGAGAAGCGCGCAAGTCCTTTGATCTAATAACTGTTAATAGAGATTATTCTCACTGCGCCACAAAGGGTATCGAACGCTTCACAGAGCTTTACAGAGAGCTGTTGATTAACTCACCGCATGAATTATAAAGCTTCCAATTAGACCGGTCTCAATACACACCTGAAACAAGAAAAAGACATTTAAATTTGTATCTCAAACCATTTTAAAGGACAGTATTCAGAAAAATATCCCTTTAAAGAATTGAATGAATATTTGAATCGTTTCAAGTCAAAATATAACAAGTCAAATTGTATTCCACACAAAGGGTGCTCGGAGTTATAGCGGCTGTAATAAAAAGCCTCAATAAACAGTTTTTACTTTTTTGACAGTAAACCTTAACTTATAGCGCATAAGCGCCAGCGGTGGATATAGAGGATATTAGATCAGATGACAGATGAGAAGTATTACAATGCTTTATTGCGCCCGCCTTTTTGTAGAGAATCGTGACTTGGGAGGTCGTCGAACCCGCTCCTGTAGGATAGACCAGGAGATAAGCCTCCGTGAGATTGTTTGTGCCCTTGATGCATATCTCGACACCTTTTTGGGGCTTTGTTAATCGGCAGCCGTTTACGGTATCATAATTGTTACCAACTATGGAACAATAAACAGATAAGATACTTAAATATTTACGATGTCAATTTTATTACGGTCTTACGGTAGTTTTATATTTGGTATCAAATATATCATCTGCAGAAGATATATTCCAGCAGCACCTACTTATTTCATTACGGTTGTAAATAAACAGCGCGTCATTATATTTACATACGGCAATAATGTCTGAGATACTTTACCGAATCCGACTGGGGTCGTTAAGTCCGCCGTTTTCCGCAAGAACTCATAAGATGTGATGGGTTCAGTGCGGTACATTTGGGTACGCGTATGTTAAATTGAAACGTTTCCAGGTAAACGTCCTTAGGCATAGCTTTCCAGAAATGGAGGTCGTTTCAGACACGTTTACCAACACTGTAGTTCATTGTCATATATAAGTATTATGTATTTCAAAGGTCACTGGTTCGATGTAGTCTGTAGGCGCTACTGTTATAACCCTGGAGTTAGGGTCTTGAAAACGGATTTAGAGTCAACTCCCGCCGGTAGGTGATCCCGGTGATCTGCGTCAAACTAATAGCTGTATGCCATCTATGTATAGGAGGTTTTACTTAGCGGGTGACGGTAGATAGGGAGATAGATGATGAACTTGCTGTACAAACCTCTTACCTACCCCGATATCTTATCAGTACCCCGAAAAGCTAGTGACCAGAAATTGCAAGCATTTGATATAGACTGATTTTTTAACGGAGTAAAGAAATAGCCTGCCGTCAGTAAGCACCGTAGCAGCTTTCTTTAGCGTTTGGCATGAGGCAGGGTTCAAATATAAAATTAAAAAATCACCCTTTAGAAAATGTTTTAGTCGCTCACCTCTCGGCATAGCCTCTCGGGCTTTAAGTAGATAAAATGATATTTACTTCTCTAACCATTCGACATAGAAATAAGATTTTGTATGAGACGTCTCTATCAATTAAACATAACCAATAAAATGAAACTCATTTCACAGCAATCGCTCTAATTCCTTAATTAAGACGAAGCTCACCGTTTAAATAAGAATATCCAATTAACTCTGGAATTCCAACGACAGTGAGCATCAGAAATAAGCTCCTTCAGTGCATCCAGGAATGTGACTTTCTTTTATTTTCTGATGCTCGAAGATCAGACAGAAGCAACATGGGCGGCCTGCGTCAGCTATTTTGAATATAATTGCTAGGCTTGCCAGTAGCTAGCTGTTTAAACCACTACTGTCATAAACACAGCATTTAACTGTATCACAAAACATTAATTATTTAAAAGCACGTATGCAACAAATTGCTGTTGCTGCAATTTCTTGGCTATCATTACAGAGTCAATGTCGATTACTCAATAAAAACAAAAGTTATTGTACTGACATATTATTATGAGCTTTTGGATGTATGAGATTAAATTTAATGCAGTGTGTTTTCGATTTATTTTGTTTGTCACTAAAGGTCGGACACCGAGAATCCTCAATTTGCTGGTTTGGCAATTTTTTGTATTATTGCAACGCAACTTCTCTATCGCGTGTCCGGTTTGATATTTCTTTTATTTTTCATTGAACTGCCTAACGGACATAAGTCACGAATAAGTGACTAAAAATTAATGAGCTCCAAATAAAAATAGGTACGCAATCAACTTGAATGTCAATGTGACAAAAAAGCAATAATTTTAGAGCTGATTGTAGTTTATGTGCTTAATTGGAGCGGAAAAATCCACAGAAGTCCTTCAAATATTAATAAAAGAACATATATTACATTATATTTGAATGGATCCGAAATTAAGACCACTGACTGCACAAATATCTATCAAATTATCATGATAACTTAATAGCTTAACAAGACATCAATGAGCTTTGATTGATAGTCCCCTAGCACGTAAATAGGCAATTTGTGTAGACTCAATCAAGTAAATTCTAACCAAAACACACACAAACGTAAGTTGTTTGTCCAATTCTGATCACCAAAATAAAAATAAGTAGAGGCACTTACCAACTTAGTTTAATACCTATCAATTATTTCGTAGGTGGGTAGATATATAGGTAGGTTTTTATTAAATTACCTAGCAATGTTTGTTAAGTTATTAAACCAAAACATAGGTAATTTAGTACTTACACGCATAGATATTTTAAACTGTAAGACATCGTACCACCTAGTACCATACCTAACTACTCCCAGATAGGCTTGGAAGTTAAAAATTAACTACATAGTCAAACAATTTGTGTTTGTTCTATGTCTGGGTGTTATTATGTATTTAAGTATGTATTTAAAAATATCTAAGTATGTATATCAGTCTCTGGCAGCCATAGTACAAGCTTTGCTTAGTTTGGGGTCAGGCGACCGTGTGTGGAAGTGTCCCGAATTTATTTATTTATTTTAATTACATTGCGAAAAATAATTTTGTGAACTAAGTACTTACGTACAGTATTCAATTTAGATTAATTAGTTAAATTATATTATAACCGCCTTATGCAAAAATATACGCTAAACGGCTAGATAAATCTAAGCTAACGTAGTTACATCGCGTAGCACACATCTAAAGGGCAGAGAGAATTATTATGTACTAAGTTAGTTGTCGTTTCTAAAGTTTGATATATTTTATTGAATGTATATTAAATCATCTAGACTTACTGCGATAATTTGCAACATTAATCGTATTTACGGCACAGATACAAGTGGCCTACAGTTTGAGATAAAATCCAGACTGTGAATGGCGCCATGTGACACAAACAAAATAGAAACTACAACTACATAACTAAATTTAAAATATGTGTGTAATATGTATTATAAATGCGAAAATTTGGATGGATGGATGGATGTTTGTTGCTTAATCAGGCCAGAACGGATCTGGATACAATGCAGAGATAGATTATAGTCTGGAATATATAGCATTAGGCTACTTTTAAATCGCAGGTAGGTAACACCGCGGAGCGTAGCTTGTAACTACGACTTTCTTTTTATGATTATTTTCTAGAGGCAGATCCAAGGTAAAGTGGGAAAATGTACTCTTAAAGGACATGCGAGAGTGTTATGTTTCTAAAGACGATGTCCGAGATAGAGGGAAATGGAGAAGAAAAGTGGGCTATACAGGGTGCTCCTTTTGGGTGTAGTAATACATAAGGGTGGTAATCGACCCCGCAAAGTGAACAATTGTTAGAACACAAGTTTGCATAAATTAAAAACACCCAACACCGATTTTCATCAAATATACTCGTAGCTAAGAGCACTCCCGACTAATTCACAATTAAAACAAAAAAAAAAACGGTTCATCAGTTCGGGAGCTACGATGCCACACACACACACACACACACAGACACGTCAAACTGATAACACAGAATGATTATAACAGATGAAAACAAATCTCCATCCAAACTTGATCATGTGACTAGCTAGTTATTTTGCATGGAGACTCGATAATATATCTTTCGAATTTAGGAAACTTGGTCAGGAAAAGACAGAGAAAGTTAAATTGCGTTAAAAGTTAATAGAAACAACTTAATAGTTAATAGAATTATTAAATAGGCAAGTACCTTTAGTAATAAATGTCTATGCCTATAGTTTATGTTGGTAGGTACTGTAGTCCAATTAAGTAAGTCGCAAAGTACTTAAAACCTCTCAAACAATTATTTCGTGAGTTTTTCCAGACACCTGCCTCAGTCTGTGCCAATATTTGCACCAAGTTTAATTAAACTGTCATGTCATTATAATCTCTGCGTACAGATTTTCAGTACTAAATAAAATTGTGACCGAAAGTAGGTCAAACAATTACGTATGCTCGACGCGTTTCGATGATATCTTTAGGCAAATTTTAATGAACTTAATTTCCGAAGTAAAGCACACACAAAGTGGGAAACTTCACGGTTATAAGGCTGGAAATCAGTAATTACAGACCGACAAACTTATTTGGAGAGTTGGTGAAGTTGAGGAACTTGAAATTTTCATAAGATGACTTCAGTTTTGTTCCGAATATGCGATGGTGGCGTCCCCAATTGACTCTACTGGATTAGTTAGCCGCACTGTACAGAGAATCGCTGGTGTTACTTTACACGTTTCCCAAATGACTAATTAACCTGGATAACACACTCTGCTCCTGAATGCATAAAACGTGCGTTTTAATCGATCTACTGCGCAATAAAGTGGATTTTTAAAATGCATTTTGCTACAGAACAACTCACACACTCACCTACACATACATCCACAAATACTCTTTGAAATATAATAACTTTTTCACCTCGAAAAGATTCTGTTTATCATTCGAAATCCGAGTGCATTTAATCAGCTAGCGTGGAAAGAGCTTTTAAAAGTCGGACCTTCGAATAATCGCACTGGCCAGCACCGCACTTTAACAACTGCATGAAAAAAAAAACATTATCTAACTCGCTCTACAGCGAGGAAAATGATAAACTTTTCTTGTAGGAAAATGTGTATGATTGATGTTTTGCTCGGCAGCAAGGTTTCTCGTAATATAAATTAGGTGTCTCGAATTTTTTAAACCATTTCAAAACAAGTACAGTCTACAACTTTGCAGTCTTGTATAACAACTAACTATTTTCGACAAAGCACGCCTGAAACACAATGCTTGCAAAATTTTAAATTGCCTAGGTACCTAATTAGGTTGGTTGACTGTTTTTCCATTACAAATTACAATTTGAAAACGGTTAACACGGATTAACCGTTTACTAAACACCTCACTCAATGTTTTTATGGAAATCTACCAATCCGATATGGCGCCTGTTTTTAGCATTTTTATTGTTGACTTGCATTAGCTCGTATCAAGTTTGCATGCCGTTAAAATTAGTCCGACAACGCGTTGAATAATTCATAAGATGTCCGTATCGCGTTATAAAGTATCTCGAGTCTCGACTGATATCAATGCACTATTTGCATATCTCACTGCGTTATTTTGAACCGTATTGGCGTCCGCGTCAATTTTGACCGTCATGCTGCATTTGCCTTGTCTATGAAATTGTGTCGTCGGTGGAGGTTTCTTTCCAGCCAGTCTTTATTTGACAGTTAGATGTCACTTTACTGCAGAGTATAAATTAATTAATAGAGTCAATAAAAAAGAGAGCGTTAGTTTGACACATCACGCTACTTTTTCCACTACTTTTTACTACGACTTTTTATGATACTTATTGGTGTCAATTTGCTACAGCATTTCTTGTAAGTCAAACCGTATCTAACTGGTTCTATAATGATTCAATTATGTCATTACCATTAAGTACGCATTCCGGTGCGGTATTACATAAGTAGCAGTAGCCGCCGGTAGCCAGACAATGTGCCATCGGCCAGTCACGACCACGACATTCTGCCAATCTGATGGTGACTGGCACGAACTCTTCATAACTGCCGTTTTAGGCGAATTGAGGTAGTAAAACATTAGTTTTTATCTTTATAGAGAAATAACACACCTCTACAAACTTTAATTTAGTAAGTACATAGATATACAGTCAGATAGATATCACGAAAAATAAACAAAAGTACAGCATAAAATATTTAACGCAACCCTGCAACCTTTACGTAACTAATCCTTTGAACAAACTCGGCAACCCTCAAAAAAGGTTGTAACGCGTGCGATGCCCTCTGAAGGACATAAAAGCCAATGAACCCTTAAAGTAGGCGCCCGGGCTCAATAACCACATTCATTTTCACATTCAAAAGCAAAAGTCAGACTAAAAACCTAACACACATTGACGCCTGGAATTTCAAAGCTCTCTCTCTACACTCGTCTCGATTAGTGCGAACTAATCACGCATTCAGTGTGCACCAGCCTTTATCATTTTAGGTGCTCACAAAATGTTAATAGAGTTCGTAAAATGTGTTTTTATACACGTCATTTCTTAAAATCGTGCTTTTGATATCAATTTGAGTGTACGTGCGCCGAATATAATGCGGCGGCACGCGTGTGGGGCCTTCAATGTTCGCATCAGTGGCTCCCAGGAGGGAATAACCTCCCGAGGGAGGCAAGCCAATATTTCACATGAATACCACTATCTAACCAGTTTTCCCAGGCATAGACCGAGTTTTTCATTCCCTTTTCGAACTTTTGCTGAAACAACTTTCAGAATCGATGAAAAGTTGGCCATGCGTTAAGCATCAATCTAACATTGTTTATATTTTTGCCGCCTATTTCGTTTTTCAGTAAGAAATATGGCAGCCCTATGAAGTAAGCATTTACATTTTAAATTCGCGTGTAGGCAGAGGGTTTATTAATGCATGAAAACTGAATAGCTGTGTCGTCATGTAGAAACGTATGAATTTCGTAAACTCTCTACAACTTAAATAGCATAATACACGAAGCGTACTCGTAACATGAATTGCCTATTATATTTTGTGAGGGTATTATTTGTCCTCAAAGTTGACCTACGTTGTACCTACATTAACGCTTAAAGTGCTTTAACTTTACGATTACGAGATCAGTAAATTATAATCTTAGAGCGTCCGCTGTTTTACCATGCAGACTTCATAATCACCTGTACTTAACTAAATCAGCAATCATCGGATCAATCTTAATTTTTATCTTTTAGAAGCTATCGTATATGAAGCTAGCGTTAATTAAGGCGATTGTTAGGAGGTACCAAGCTGCAGATAATGACGCATTTACTTTCACTAGGAATAGGTTTTAGTGAATCCGGTTTACGCAACCAATACTTGATGGCAAAGTGCCACTAATTGCTCTGACAAGCGATGAAAAGGCTTTTTGTACATTATGTTTTATTTCAATAGCGCCAAAAGAAATACTAAACCTATTTTAAATCTATAGTTACAAATATTTCTGCTGTAATCAATATGAATTGAGTCAAGGGGCGAGTGAAGTTCGAGCTAGCCAAGCTTACCAACCGGACTTGATAGAATTTTGTGTTGGGTTGCCAACAATTTTTATCTGAAATAGTGTAGAGTATGATAGATATAATACTGTGTAAAATTTGATGTTAGACTATTTGTAAGATTTTTGAGCAAGACAACGAACAGAACACAAGAGAAAAACAAAAGCTAAAACAAAAAACATGAAAAAAAATATTGTAAGATTGTAAATACGAGTATGTACTTTAACCTATTTTGCAGCGCCTTTACAGGGTCTTTGTACTTGTAATTAGTATAAGCACTATGTAGCACTGTATATTGGCAAATAAATAAAGAAATGTACTTAGTTGAAAACCCAACAAAACCAATTTTCACATAATTTGCAAACGAACTCTCCTAAACACCCTGCCGAATAATAGGGCACATAAACCAAAGATAAGAGACATTTATTGGAGTTGGTAAGCGCAGTTTAGCGGAAGCTATCATCACGGGTACCCATCTAAGTCTTCCTAATAAACGGCCTCGCTGTAAACAACGCAAGGAAATTCAATTATCTAAAACACGGTTATGGGTGAAACGGCAAAGTAATGTCCGGCGCAGAGAAAGTTTGTTCCGGCCCTGCCCGCGGGAGGGTAGTTAGGAGTTGTTTGCATACAACCCGAATCCCCTTTTGTCTCGTCCCACACGACTCCTGGTACCCTGGTACACGAGCTCGCCCACACGGCGAAATAATAGGGATCTTTGCTGATTTATTATGTTATCATTATGTTAAAAATAACATTTCGGCTCTTTGAGTTTCAGAAAGTTTACAAATTCAAACATGAAACATAATTAATGAGCGAATATTAAAACCTCTTAAATGTCAACCTTTGACCTTATGGAAGAGCTTTATGTTATATCCTTTTGAGAGATCTATGATAATGTCACATACATTCACTTATTTTTCTTTCAAAGAAAGACATTTTAATTGCCTATGCGAGGTAATATTAGTATTTGATATTTGAATACTCAACTAGCTTGTCCAATCAATCTACATATATTGAGAACAAAAGAAAAAAAAAACTACTGTAGAGAACGAAAAAGGAAACTTTCAGGCAGTAATAAAATATATCGAACTTTCCAAGCTTACAGACAAATTAATGACTAAACGAACATTTCTATACACCAGTCGTTAATTCGCGAAGACATTAAAGTTCGTTAATCCGTGATACTAGAGTAGCAGGAGCAACTGAAAGTAATTGTACCAGGCTCTGTACTACGATATAATGTTTTCTATGCAGCTGCGACGGCATAAAGCCTTCACCAGACCAACCACTTTCGCAAAACCCGGACCGGCTTTTAGCAAAAATTTGATCAGTGAAAGTGCGATCTGATAGTGGCGAGTGTGAGAAGGGTGCATTTGATTAAATTAACGGCTGTGGTCGATAGTATCTCGTGGGCGAGCCACGACCGTTTGCTTTCAATGATGCGAGACTCAACCAGATTTATGTGCATGTTAAAAGTTACGTGTCGTCGATATCAATTGCTAGCTGGCTCTAGCTAGAAATGTAGTGTTGGAAACCCTCTCTAGCTAGAAACGTAGTGTTGGAAAGTGCTCTTCAAATAAAGAGTTAGAAATGCCGTCGACAGTAAAAAACAAACTTAGCTTGTAAGATAGCTTTTGGAATAGATTTTGTTTTTCGGGTGAAATAAACAAGTCAGTAGAACTCTAATTTCCTTAAACAATCGCAGAACAGATAAGTATAATAAGTAGGTACATCCTGGCGTTGTCCGTTTTGTATTATTTCTGAGCCACATTGTTCAGAGCCCGTTCTTCGGTCATGGAACATTGCTAATGACTTTTCAGCAAGTTGCACGATCTCAATCCATCAAGCGGCGAGTAACATCATGTTTCTTTTTGCAATAAAACAAAGCCGAGTAACTTACTTTCATGATTCATAGGTACATGATATACCTATAGGTAGGTAGGTACCAACTATGTTTATGCTTAAGATAAGTTACTAAATTTTCGGTGGCATCAAAGACCACCCAATACTGGAACATCGCCGGCGTTATCGCGTTTCGCGCAAAAACATAATTTAATATCGAAATTCTGAAATTCCAAATGATTCGTAATGAATGATCCTCGGAGCACTTTGCATCGAGAGAGATAAGACTAAAGAGATAGAATGGATCCGCTGATCGCTTTCGGCGCCTTTACGGCTTAATAACTTCGGATTGGAACATGTAACTTGGATGGGGAAGCTGTGCTCTTAAAATATTTACTTATCAGAAAACTCTCTTGCGTAACTTAGGGGTTACTAAATTAAAAATACCTAGTAGGTACTGTCGTAACTTCCAAAGTTTCCACAATCTGTCTAACTAAAGTTGTAGAGCTAGAAACCTCAAAATATCTAGTCTAGACCAAACTTCTAAATAATTACAAATTCTTTGTGTCGCTTTGACTTTCAGTCTCAACTTGGAGACTGATAAATTTTCAAGTTAAATTATCTCACCTCAAATTTCGACAATACACAATACATCTACTTACAACTGTCGCAGAGATTAGTAAAAAAGGCAACTACAAAGTATGGCCATCTCGATTAAGTAAACATGCACCACTACACTTGCAAGTCTTGCAATCCAATGGCAGGTCGCTACCAACAGATATGGTCAATTTGCAGTAATGCGTCTGGCTCTCGCTACTTTTTATACTTAACAGGTCGTTGCCCAGACTAAACAACTCAGGTTGTAGTGTCAACGTACCGGGAAACATTAGCACTGACCTTCGGTACAATTGCCATTTCAATTGGTAAAGTACTTGCATGGCGCTTGCTTGATTGTTCCGTATTGGGTGAGTTACTTATTACTTAAGTGACTGTAGTTTATTTTGTTTTAGCGATATGTAATATAAATAGGTACAGAAACTTTTCCTCTGCTGCTGTTTGCTTCATTGTTGATGTTGTAAGTTAATAAGTAATCTTGTGGCGTTCTACTGCTGAGCAAAGCTTTCCTCAACTTTTCCAATTTGGCGGTCTTAAATCATTAAATTATTCAAAAGCTCTCTGTTAGTTTGGTAACATTTTTATTAGCATCTAGGAAATGTACTGTTTTATCAAATCTTTGAGTCATCAAATAAACGTTTTCCTCATCAAATTGATAAGACGAGTTGAACCCAAAATTATCATTGCGGTATTGTCTTACGAAGATAAAATATTGCTCGCCCAGTTTGGACGCGGACCCATTTTCGCCAGCAAAGGAATCATCATTAATAACAGTAAAATTATCGCAGCCCTGTCCCCATCGGACATTGAGGGACTCAACACAGACTTGCAAATGATAAACGATCTGAAAACGGCAAGTTAAAAAGCAATCAGAAAGTTGCTGGAGTCATAGCTTGTCGTCAGTCGCTTGCTTACGATTTATCTTCTTACAGAGCGCTCTAATTGCGACAATGCGACCACTTGTCGTCGTCGCAAGATCTGTAGCGATATCTTGCTTTTTAACAAGACCATTTTTCACATAGCCAACCAGTTTATTTACGAAGTTGCCCAGACTGCTCCAAAACACATTGATATTTTCAACACGTTCTCAGACATTGTTAGATCCATTAGCGAAATCTATGAAGGTATCGTTGCTCGACCGAATTGCCCACATTTGTTAGCTCTAGACTCGTGTAGTCATGTACCGGCACACATAGAAGTTATTTGTCACAGCTGAGTAATGCCGTCTCCTCCAAGATTGATTGCAATCGAACAATTTGAAACCTAATTGGCGATACAAATAAAGCTTTAAAAATTTACACGGTACATACATTTTTCGGTTCCTTTATTACCATAAGCTGATAATCATGTTATCTTAGTATTACTGAACGTTAAATCAGAACATCAGTCCACTTTGTATCCGCATAGTTCCAAGTAGCCTTCAGAACGATCCGTGACAAACGGTAGCACTTGACTTCAAAATGATTCCCATTCTGACATACCCTTACCGAGCACACGCTTTAGTCACAACCATGAAAAAAGTTCACGGCAAATAAAGTTTTATTGTCAAGAGCATCTGGCATAGGGTCGATAGTAAAACAGCTAAGTTAAGTCCTTTGAGAACGAGTTAGTCCAACGTGTGCAGAAACCACATGACCGTATCGGCTTTCAAAGCGATTGGTGCTCTAAGTGCTGGCAACTTTTAAGTCCACATTAGATTAGATCCCGCGGTTACCACGTGAGTTCTGAGGTTGTTCTAAAAAGAATTTGTGCTTGTTTTCGCAACGTGCCTTATCTGAGAGACTGCCGCCTTATCATCTTCTGAGAGTAATTGATACGCGATATGAATCCGTGTCGATCGCTGATAAAGCGTTCTTCGACAAAAATAGCACACATCGAAAGGATTGCCAACGAGAGCGAAAGAGATTATCGTTATAAAAAGGGACGTAAGAAATATGTTCGACAGCGATCTGCAATTAAGTTACAGATGGTACGGTTTGATAGGAAGTTGCTGCGCAAATTGTGGGGTTACGGAGAGGCTTTGATCTGAAAGGTTAACAGGGTTGAATATGTTTGCACAGCTCGTGTGGAGGCAGCCGAAGAGCGGCCTCGTGTGCCGCCGCCATATAAGGCGCTGGCGGCCGACCACATCGCCGCCGCCGCCACAGCGCCTTGCGACACCAAGTATTTTAGGCGCAAGCCCTAAATTGTTAACTCGCATGTCCGCGCAACTGTATGAGCTTAATTCCGCTTCAAATGTCAGGGCGCTTAAATTAACAAGTGTTACAGTTGTTGGAATGTAAATACGCAACCAAACCGAAGCATGATGAGAACACAACACGGAAAATAACGTTGCATAAGGTATAAACCTAAATATTAGATAGCATTGATTATTTCATCGAATTCCTCAAACCTTTATCTTTGGCAGATAAGTATTAAATATGAAGACGGAAAAACTTAACGGCTTGAAATCTGACTCGAAAATGCCACCGTCTTCCAAACTGGGTCGAACAATCGGTGCTGTCGAAGAGGATACAGGAGCGACGGGTTATTATGTAGCCTAATAAGGGTGTGGAGAGCATTCCCCGGAGACGGGCAAAGGACACCGCAAAGGCCGGCGCAGCAAGAAGCCGAATTGCCACTGGGCTTGGTTATTTAAAGATCAGGGGTTCCGCGAATCCACGCACGGGATTCTTTACATTGTAGCGTAATTTAAGCTTCGGATCCTGGTTTCGTAAGCGTCCAGAAAAGGCGTCGACGTTTTTTGTGAGAGGTCGCGTTGGAAGCGTGCTTCAGATATCTAACTGATTCTAAACACTTGAAAGTTTTTGGGTTTTTTTAGTTGCCTTGTAAATAACTTTGGATTGGATTTGAAATAGATAATGTAGTACTTAATCAATAATAGTTCTTTTTTTTAATTGCATTGAAATTTACTATTTGTCATGATAAAAACTAGTAGCTCTGTGTGCTGCAGACCTTGCGGCCGACGTCTGTCCCTTCTCTGCAGGTCGCATTCCTACACCGATTCTCGTTAAATTTTGTGAGTAGGTAAGATAATTATATAGAATTTTTTTAAAAAGCAAGTTTTTGAATTTTTTAAATAAAATTATATAACAAGCTGTGCCCCGCGGTTTCACCCGCGGTTAAAAAGTATCCTATGTGCTATTCTAGACTATAATCTATCTCTGTGCCAAATTTCATCCAGATCTGTTCAGCCGTTCTGGCGTGAAAGAGAAACAAACATCCATCCATCCATCCATCCATTCTTACAAACTTTCGCGTTTATAATATTAGTAAGATAAGATGGCAAACTTGTGTTTTTTTTTCCAAAAAAAAAACTTCAGTAATACAACCTATACAGGAAGACAGATCTGTGGCCCTATTCGGAGATTTGAGATTTTCACCTCACTTTTCTTCGTCCTTGTTGCTCTCGTTTGAAAAGTCATAGGTGTGAGAGTGACCAAGATAAAATCTTATCTCATCTCACGCTCAGGAATAGCCCCCCTGGACTGGACAGAGATCCAGCCTTACTTTGGACATACGAAAGCATTTTTGTCGAAGCTGAAGCATAGACGCTTCCCTCGTTAGCGCTCGCTCGGCCAAAACAACGCAAAAATATAAACTTTAATCTAAAGTTATTTACAAAGCCACACAACTAAAAAAAACCTAACATGTGCATCCCCATTCATTTACGTAGACGCGTATTAAAAGTTACATAAAACCCAGATGAAAACAGTCATTCTCCCAACAAAATTCTACTTAAAATATGCAGGTGCAACATTCAGCGACCATTTGTTGGACAGTACCGACCGCGGCCGTCCTTATCTCGTTATCACAGCTTATCGTTGTCGATAAACAGTGATACAGCCGATATCGGCGAATTGGCCGCGATAGTCCGAACCAAAGGAAAGTTATTGCGCTGTACGTTGCCACTTGCATTGTGTTGCAATTGTAACGCACATACGTATTTTATTTTTACGTTTCAGGTCAACCAACAACCTTACAATAACAGAATAGTAAATTTAATATATTTACTAAAAATTCATTTACAGGGAGACACTTCTAAGAAAATTAATAGAAAAAAGGAATTGACTCTATGAATTTTTAGGAAATTGAAATTTAGGAATTGACTATGTATGTAGGTACTCTTTGTCCATGTGCCAGTTTCGATTGACTAAACAAAGATGTCAATTTGAGCCGGAATTATTTGGAAACCTTGTAGAGGAAAAGGATGCATGTCCTAATGTAAAATCCATTATGTTGGGTTGGTAACTTACAGATCCATTAGTAGGGTGGATACAGGATCTGAGTCCACCGAAGGCGCCAGGCTAACTAGGTTATCCTAGGCCTTCCTTCCTTCTGGTTCTTTTTGTTATGGGCCTGATATGCTTTAGTACACGTCTAGAATTTATACAAGGTTATAGACAACTCAGCAGAAACCTCTTAAGGGTTCATTGTACTCATCAATATGAACAACTTTTATTAAGGGACGAACTCTGAAATCGCGAATAAAAAATCAGCTGTCCATACATTTTGTTTCAGGCCAATGTACTTTTTGCATATAGAACAGCTGGTTTTTTAATTTTCGTTATTTCTGGATTGGCTTTATAGTAAACTAGCTGCGCCCCGCGTTTTCACCCGCGGTTAAAAAGTCTATGTCAGTCCTATGTGCTATTCTAGACTAAAATCGATCTCTGTGCCAAATTTCATCCAGATTTGTTCAGCCGTTCTGGCGTGAAAGAGTTACAAACATCCATCCATCCATCCATTCTTACAAACTTTCGCGTTTAGAATATTAGTAGGAAATTGTCTTATTAATGTACAATAAACCTTTAAGAGTTTTTTTGTAAGTTACCTATAACCCTGTATAGGCAGAGAGAGTCAGAGAGCAGAGAGAGTTCGAAGTCTGCGAGTCCACGAGTTAGTAACCAGCTTTATAAGTCAGTATTGTTAAAAACTTTTTTTTTGTATTTTGTGTGGTAGGCTTAGTAGACTAGATCAAATAGACAAATCGTATTTAATAAAGGCACTCGGATGTAAAAAAGGATTATTATTAATTTTGAAGTATCTACCAGATAACAGAAATTTTAATATGCTTAGTAGGTACTTACTCGTAAGTTAGATTCGTAAGGCGAATGTAGACATAAACATAGAATGTTTTCTTTTTACAAAGTAAGCAGCCGATTCGAGGATAAGATATGTTCCAGTCTTTCTTCTATTTTTACAGTTAGTACAGAGAAAAAACTGGCTCTAGTGCTTTAAACTACCGGTTTAGAGCTTAGACTACATCTAGTCGTTTATAACATGATTGTTTACAGAACTACTCGGAGATACATCAAGGTAGAGTAGTTTGTGGCTTGGTGGTAATTTAAACTTTCATTGAGATTTAAAAAAAAAATGTCCTCATGTCATACCTACTGGACTCGAAAAAGATAAAATGATTAATCATAGTGTTAATCTGTTAATACATTTACATTCCTTTTACACAATAGGTTACTTGGCGCTTATGTACTAGCAATTTTCGATGTAAGTACTCTATTAAGTACTCAAAATCATTGACATCTCAATTTTTTTGTACGAGATATCCACAGACCTAAAATTTGTTACCTTATATCTATGGATAAGCTTACGTTTGACTGCCATTGCCTGATGTCATTGATGCGGCTAACGATAGAGCACGCTTGCTGAGAAGAAACCGATTCACTCGAGACTTGAAGACCCCCAGGTGAATTATTGGCGGGAACCGAAAAGATGGACGTGATACATACAGATGACTATATAGAAGGTATGTCCATGTTGGCTCTAGCTTGCCCTACGGGGCGAAACAAAAAAAAAACAATTGAAGACCCCTAGATAGTTATTGAGTTGATTATAGTATGAGTTGGACTCATCGGATTGGACTATTATGTATTGCCCATTTGCGAATGGCATTGAGAGAATTAGATAAAACAAACGTTAACCCAGTAACGTGTGCTAACATCAAGCGCGCGGAAGGAGGTCGCGTTATCCAGTGACAAGTCACTGTTTGCACTACAAGACGTATTTGGCTAAGGAATACATGCTCCAAATAAAATTTCTTAAGCATACATTAGTGAAAGGAAAACGAAAAGAAATGACTTAGGTATTTAAAATTTTCTAAAACTTTCTTCAAATGGTACTTACCTACTCTCAGAGCAAAGTTCTTAAATAAATCTCAGTACAAATGAAAAGTCTTTCAGTTTTTTGTCTTTTACGATCGAGTTCATAATTTAAAATGATAAAAAAACAAAATACACGGAGTTACAACTCAAAGTTTCAAAAAAGAGGTTAGTATTCCTCATCACCGATAATTTAACGAGTATCGAGTACAAAACTTGTATAAAGTATGTGAATTGATGGAACAAAGAAGCCCACGCCGATATGCACATTTGCACAAAAACCCTGAAAACACAACACCACTTTTATGGGCCGTCGCATAAAAGAACACGACATGATTCACTTCTTACTTCTCTCACACATCTCGAGTCTACGACCTTCAATGACTTAACAACCCGGATTTGAATCCACTCCTCGATTTGGCAAACCAAATAATCACAAACCTAATTTCCCATGAGTGTATCGTAGATGCGATTCGCAGAACCGTGCATCAGATGTGACTCACACATGAGCTATGCGGGTCCACGCCACAAGAAATGGACGGTACGGACCACGGACACTGAACCGATGAGGTGTGGACCTATTTACACACGACACCTCATTAAGATAACCATTACTTTGCCTACGATATATCCGACATTATTTTTAACTTGTTTATCTGTGTGCTGATAAAAACGCTATTTCAAGATCTGACAGTAGGTAACTTTGAAGTCTTTATAAATCATTTATGTTTTCATGTTTTATGCACTTCGTACTCCAGCCAACCAAAGCTCTAGAGTTCAAATTTATTTCCAGAATTTCTAGAACGCGAGTTCATTCCATCCGTTTTCTCTTAAATCTTAAAATAAAGAGCTTACGAGACTCAGTTCTATAAGCTTAAAATAAATACCTAGTATTGCTCAGACTCTTCCTTTCCTCTTAAGCCTGATATAAATGGAGGGTAGTGTTGACTTACGTTCCGGAATGGCGGCGAAAATTGAAAATGTACGAAAACAGGCCTTAGTCTTGCAAGATCGATAGAGCCTTGAACTCCCAAAGCGAACTCAGAAACTTGCGGGCTTTGGCTCTCAAATCGCTGAGGGTTTTTAGACAGCTCGTTTGATAATTTCGAGATGATGTGCCTTTCAATTTGGGTGGGACGAAGGGATCTCTGGATTGCTTTGATTGAATATTTTGATTGGGGTAATCATTATCAATCGAAATTTAAATCGATCTTTGACTTTATTCAAAAAAAATTACTCAGGTTAGCTTAATAGTCATTGCAACCCATAGTTTTTGGCGTATTGATTGCGACGTTATATATAGCTATGATAGCCTAGTTGGAGAAGGCCCGCCTGTCAAGCCAGAGGGAGCGGGTTCAAACCCAGCCGACGGCACGCACCAATTTGTTTATTGTGTGCATATTGTATGTCATCTGCTACATGACTGGAGCCCGGTGTATGGCGAGAGGCTCGCCCCCTGTCACATTCGGGACTGAATATCGTTCGGCGAAGTGTGGGTGTTGTACACCTCTGCCAGCCCCCTCGGGGGAAAGGCGTGACGATATGTTATCCTAGTCCTACTAATATTATAAACGCGAAAGTTTGTAAGAATGGATGGATGGATGTTTGTTTCTCTTTCACGCCAGAACGGCTGAACAGATCTGGATGAAATTTGGCACAGAGATAGATTATAGTCTAGAATAGCACATAGGATACTTTTTAACTGTGGCTGAAACCGCGGGGCGCTACTTGTGTTATTTAAAATCTTATGTAGTGCAAAGACTTGCTATCATTGCATGCCACGTTACTGTTTGTTGATTTCGGGTCGTTTGTTCAAAAATAAAGTTGTTATCCGAAGAGCGGCTCAGTATTTCCCTAAACCTCTTTTCATGAAGGAGAGGGTAGAGGAATAAAGGCTCAAAGGAAACTTTACATATTTATGAGGTTTATTGTTCTGCGATTCAAATGTAGCCGAGTCCGATATAAGCTTACTAAATCTGAAAAGGTGAATTAATTAGGTAGAGTTTTTCCAAAAAATTGGTAAGTACAAGGCTTTTGGAATTTCGGTCGTTCACGCTTTATCTTATATCTTTAAATGAGCAATTCTTGTATATATATATATATATATAATTGGAATCTCGGAATCGGCTCCAACGATTTTCATACAATTTAGTAAATAGGGGGTTTCGGGGGCGATAAATCGATCTAGCTAGGAATCATTTTTAGAAAATGTAATTTTATTCATGTTTTATCGATAATCAATCTCAACTGAAAAATATGACTCTTCCTGACATCTATTGGCGAATAATAATACTACTATTTTTTGTGTGTGCTTTAACGACACAACAGCAGATGGCGTTGTTAAGTAACACGAAGTCAATGAGTGTTTGCTTTGAGGTTAGACTAAAATCAATTGTTTATTATCCAAAAAACACAATTAAAAAATAAATAAAAATACCGAGCAAAGCTCGGCCATCCAGGTACTTTTCTCTTAAACGAGCAGCAGCCAGAATACTTACATATTACCTATCCACAATGTACCTAGGTACCAAAGTACTCATAAGTACCCTAACACTATACAACGTGCTGGTTTTGGGTGTAGTAATACTGAAACGGCACATGCCGAGACTGATTTAGAATTAAACCTGCAAGGTCTCCTTATCCTAAACACGATAGATTTTAAATTATCACAACTTAAACTTTTACGTAAATTTGACTTGCAGCAACCCTAATAAGCTCACAAACAGCTGTTCGGTTGATGACCGGTCTTGCCGACAAAGACTACTATGTGCGCAGAAAGAATATTATCTTTACCTACAAAACACTCCTGTATACACCTGTAACATAATGTGTGAATGACATAATTTGCCCCTCAGTTTCTTGCCTGATTTTCTGAGCAGTGGCTCTTTTTCCAAACAATGCGATGGAGTCATTTTTATAACTTTGACGTTTTAAGTATATCTTCGACTAGCTGCGCCACGCGGTTTCACCCGCGGTCGCACAGGAACCGTTTATTTTTCGGGATAAAAAGTACCCTATGTCCTTTTCTGTACCCCAGAAAACATGTATGCAAAATTTCAAGACGATTGGTTGAGTAGTAGAGACGTGAAAGCGTTACAAACAAACAAACGAACAAACTCACTTTTGCATGTATAATATTAGTTAGAATACCCAATTGAATACCTAGGCATTTTTACTTTGATTTTGAATGTAAGAATACAACTATGAGCGCTACCGTGACTCAGATGGCGCGCTCAATTGTAGGTTCTGGCTATTTTACCTGTAACAGTCACCGGTAAGCACTGTCAGAGACCTTTTGAAGGCTCAAAAACTTTGACAACAGGCCCTACACGACTATTCTACTCGCCCAGTACGAACTTACTTTATAATAAAGACTAGCTGCGCCCCGCGGTTTCACCCGCGGTTAAAAAGTATCCTATGTGCTATTCTAGACTATAATCTATCTCTGTGCCAAATTTCATCCAGATCTGTTCAGCCTTTCTGGCGTGAAAGAGTGACAAACATCCATCCATTCATCCATCCATTCTTATAAACTGTCGCGTTTATAATATTTGTAGGAAGTAGGATAGTATTCCCTAAGACATGCTCGTAGGTAGTTTTTCTTTTACCAGTTTCCATTGTCTTATTTCTGCAACAGTATTAGTGAGTATTTAAATATTTTTGATTAGGAATCACTAACACATTAGATA
This sequence comes from Peribatodes rhomboidaria, assembly GCA_911728515.1. NCBI lineage: Eukaryota > Metazoa > Arthropoda > Insecta > Lepidoptera > Geometridae > Peribatodes > Peribatodes rhomboidaria. The sequence goes on along the minus strand of OU452179.1, from coordinate 10,479,016 downwards.
AAACTAAAGCCTTATCGGCTGTGGTGTTTCGTAGAACTGTAATCAACCATATTGTTTGTTTTAAGTATATGTATTGTAAAATCGTGTCAAGAAGCTAAAAATAGAGTCTGCATTTAGCGATCTCAAGGATGGATGCGACAGATATATCCACACCCATAGAAATGTGATAAGCACATATGTCTCTAGCAGTTTACTAGAAAGTATGAGTCAAAAAATGTATCGTTAACGATTTAACGATAAAAAAAAAAACAATTTAGTAGGAAATATTAAGATTTCCAATTAAGGACACCTCCTACCCATTAGAATATACATATCATTTTTACAGAACAATTGGAAAATTTGAAATAATTGGAAATGTAGAGCCCAAAGATTTCGATATCGTAGAGGCGTAGATAACCGTAGACCCGTAGAGCATACAAAAAAATTCAAAATAAGTCAAGATAAAATATCATAATTGATTTATTTTAGCACTAGTGCATCACGAGGTTAGCAAGTGATAATATTTAAATTTTCAAGGCTGTAAAAAATTTGCGATAGAACATTTTTAATCTCACACAAAATTACTGCCCGTTATCAAGCCAATATTTTTTTGATGTCACTTACACAAATCATTACACACATACATATACAGGGCTAGCCTTGTCTATATACGTGTGTGAGATGTCTCTCATAAAATGAAAAAAACCAAAAGTAGAAGGACCAAAGGAAAAGTAAAGAAGGCTACGATTATGAGCAAATTATCTTAGATGATCCAATGCTCATACTTCAATCAAAACAGCTTTTCTCATATTTCAGAAAATGTAAAGACTTAAAATGTTCACCTTAAAAATAAGCAAACCCAATCTGGATCCTATGTTTCATGCTGTGTTCAATCTTCAATCAAAACATTGTACAACATTTCTTTAGGCAACCAAAATTCACGAATAACAGCTCGCATTATTGACTCAATTTCTCTGACATATGACAGTGATGCAAGGTGGTGCATTGATATCTCCTTGATAAGAAGACAGCGACTCACCTGTGAGGGGAGCCCAGTCTCCCGGCCCAGGGGTATCGACATTTTGTCAACGGCGCCGCCGGCCGCGCCCCGGCGCTCGCCCGCGCCGCACCATCCACCGACCGCCGCCAGCCCGCCCCGTCCTCCCCCACACAAACAAGAAAAACACTTTTCCGAAAACGCAAAGGAAAATTCTTTAACACAGACAATTTAAAACTGTTTCGATAGTTTCATCCACTTCCAGTTAAATCCAAGCGATCTTCATTCAGCTCGTGTGGAACACTCGAGGAATTATTTGAAAAACAAATCCGATGTGTCGTAGTGGTGTCGTGTGAGCGCGAGTGGCGGGCACCCAGCGCGGCGCGAGCGTGCGACTGGCGCCGGTGGCGGGCCGCGGCCCCGCGCGACCCGCGGCCCGCTCCACGCTACGATCAGGCGCACGGGGTCGCACGCAGCCTCCGAGCTTCCCTACTTTCCTACAGGAGCACTCCTTTCGGGTGGAATGGTGTTGCCATTTAATCACTTTCCACGTTTAGCTGGGTAATTATACGTACCTATTACATCAACCTCGATCGGGCCAATTTTAGTTAAATAATCAATCATCACCACTCAAGCGGTCATTACATTTTCCAATTTGCAGTACGCTACCTGAGCTAGCGTGCTAAAAGTGAATAGTGTCAGTTATAAATCCATTTTTTTCTATTTCACGGCCTTAGCCACGCTATTTTACCATACTTCGAATTGTATAGTGTAATGGTCGCTTAAGCTAGCTGCCAGCTAGCTATAATGTAGTTATGTAGAAGGTAAATAGGTACTATGATATAATATTTAGGTACAAAATGTATGTTCCTAGTAAACTAAAAAATACTGCGTTGCAGTATTTACCAACCAAGGTAGATACTATTGCATTTTGTTGCAAATAGCGTTACGTCAATGCTAACATAACCATACGCCATCGTCAGCGATAATTAACAAAACAAATCGACAGCCACAAGCACAAACACGTGGTGAATATTAAAAATTAAAGTAGGAAAGAAAACTAATTAGCGACACAAACTCGAAACAATAACGAAAGATAAAAATCTGAATTAGTTTTCGATTTTCTGGAAAACTTGTATTCGAAGTAGCAACCCCACGGTCCCGTGCTCCCGACACGTGGTGGGCGTAGTGCGGATATCGAGCGCCGGTACACATGCGCACTACTATACTCCACGCTCTAGACACTACTCCACTCTACAGTCTCTACGCCGGCTTTACTATAAGTCAACGCGGTCAAAAATGGAACTACATCTGCCATCTTGTTTTCTCTCTTACTGAAAAGAAGAGATGCAAACGTAGTATGAAATATCAGCGCGAGGAGCCGTGTCTCACTGTACCGCGCGTGGCTCATTCAACACTCTCACATGCACCTGAGCAAATATTATGGAATGACGACAATAGGTCCGTTGTTCCGATGGACAATTATCCAGCAAGTCAGCTTGTTTGTTCGCTTCTGACTGCCATGAGACGAGCTCTAGGAAGGATTTTTCTGGTGTAAAAACTTAAGCAATTACGTGCAAGCTCATGGAACTGAACCTAATCTACAAGTTTCGGTTGTGGTACGGTTTTTGAAAACTGACCGTTTATTTCACGTCAGGTATTTCATTTTGGAGCAGTATTCAAAACTTTTTTTTTTAATTATTTGGCCCCTTCGGTTTTTGGGGTAACTTTGCCTGATAGAGTAGATCACACAAAACTTATTCAATTAACATAAATCTGCCTCCGTCTTCAAGGCTTATCTATACTATCTTGACGCTTTTAATACATTGAATTTGCTATAGATTTTGGTTTTTCTTTCCATCTCGATTTTCCAGTAAAGGGTCAAACTGCTATAATCTAGGTAACTATAGTTTGCTAAGTTGTTTAAAGTCCCGTCCGCTTTCGACGTCCAATCTTAAAGTTTTTATGGTACGAAACTAAACAAGAGAAGGTAATCTAAATACAAACTCAACTAACGAGAGTTCTGATCCCACTTCTGAAGAGCTTAACTCAATTACGGAAGTTAACTCTTGACGGGTATTGATGCTGTAAGTTTATAAGTATCAGAACGCTTAATTAGATAAAAGGTACTTACTAATTTTTTTTTCTAACTTAATAATTACAATATGTAAGGTTCGACGAATTTGAAACAATTAGTTACAACAGAATTAGTTAGCTAAAAAGATTTAAGTATTCAGATTTACTGTGACAAATTGTACAAGTACCTATTCATTAAAATTAAAAAACACATCGATTTTCATCAAACATAGCTAAAAGCATTCCCGACTAATTTACCTACCTTTCAAACAAAATAAAAAAACAAAATCAAAATCGGTTCAGCCGCACAAGAGCTACGATGCCATACACACGCACATACACACGCACACACACACAGACATGTCAAACTAACACCTCGTCGTTTTTGCGTCGGGGGTTAAAAACATGAGAAATACGATACATTTCTTACGTTTTATTTGTTTGACTGTCCATAGAAGTAAAAATGAATTAAACTGATTAATAAAACTTACGCATTTAATATAATTTTCAAACGATCCTACTCAAACTCAAGCATCGAAAGTTGAATGAAACGGACCTAGTATCAGATCTAGTAGCTTAACTAATGTATCTAGGCCCACCGGTCGTCAGTTTCATCTTTGTGTTGCAAATTTTGGAAGGGTGCGCAGGAGTGGAGGAGCGTAGGCGCGCGAGGTTACGTCGCCCACTTTTCCTTTCCGCGGACCGCGTTCACCGGTCCGGATTACGTCAGCGTGCTTTACTAAACCGTGCTGTCCTTAGGCTGTAACTTGGTTTCATGAATGAATTGAGTATCTACTTTGGTATTTAGGTTTAGGTGTAGGTACCGGTATCTGATGGCTACGAAATATGGAGTGGCTTTTTTGGTTGACAAATAATCTATCTCTATGACTCCTGGTATACATTTTGTATTTTTGATTGAAGCTGGGTCTTTGCTTTTTAGGTAATTTTGAAAACTGAAAGATTTTTTAAAACAATGACATCATAATGAAATACATTTTACTTACTCTACCCATACTTCACCATCATGACGTCATGCATGACATAGAAGTAAGGTATAGAGGTAACCATAGAGGTTAGGTGTCGTCCATTAATTAAGTGAGTGAAGTGGTTCTGGCAATTTTTGATTATGAGAAAACCCAGACAATTTTTACACTGTTTCTTGAGGGAAAAATACGTGAGGCTCGAGATTCTATTCGCAACGCCTTACGTAATTAATTGGCAAACCCGTAATAGACCTAGGCCTACCCTACCACACGAACCAGCTTCACCACACTCTTAACTGCGTAGGCCAGGCTTGACCACGGAACACCGCGCGTGTGGTTGGTAAAACTCTACACTGCGCCAACCCCAGGCTTGCGCGATTTTCGCAAGTCGAAAAGATCGTATCGTTACCGCACACGACTCAGTTAAGTACGCACAGTTAAAAGTGTGGTGAAGCTTGTATATGTGGTAAGCCTATAAGGAGTAGGTAACCAGGTAAATAACCTCCCTCTTCAGTCTTCTACATTTCCAATAAAATAAAATCTCTTAGTTTTACGTCATAAGTAGTGTTACTAGTGGCCCAAATGAGTTATGTCTACTTTTTTTTTTCTAACCTTAGATATTTATTTCTTCGTAGATAAGTTGTCGTAGTAAGTTCCTACTTCGTCGTCCTTTTCTTGATCAAATTTACTACACATAAGTAGGTCGGTCATGTCCTTTGAGCCTTCTAACATTACGTAGGAGGTTTTCTTGAATGAACGTAGGAGCTTGCACAACGGACAATAAACTTGATTTGGTTGGAACATACCTACTTAAGTAGCTGTAGAAATTAGAATTGACTGATTGGATAATTTTATAGTAGACTAGCTGCGCCCCGCGGTTTCAGCCGCGGTTAAAAAGTCCTATGTGCTATTCTAGATTATAATCTATCTCTGTGCCAAATTTCATCCAGATCTGTTTAGTCGTTCTGGCGTGAAAGAGTAACAAACATCCATCCGTCTATCCATCCATTCTTACAAACTTTCGCGTTTATAATATTAGTAGGATAGGATAATGTATCCTTTCTATGACATAAGTAAATATTATGTAGGTACATTAAAAGTTCCGTAATAAAATACACTAGTGGATCTGTGAGCTAAAGAGCTTGCGGCCGACGTCTATTTTACGGGTCGCATTACTTAACCGATTCTCGTGAAGTTTTGTGAGCAGGTTCGATAATTATACTAATTTTTTATGACGAGTCAGTTTTTGGAAATTTTGGGTTTAACCTAGATAGATAATTCTAGATATAAGCGTAGAGAGAATCTACTCACAAAGTTTCAAGAGAATCGGTTCAGAAATGTGACCTGTATAGACGAAGACAGAGATCCGGGCGGAATTGGAACAGAAATCCGGGCATACGAAAGCATTTTTGTCGAAGCCGAAGCAAAGACTTCGCTCGCTAACAAATAACTATAAACTAAAAACAAATTATAGATATAGATTTTTTTCTCGCTACACATCGCCTCGTACCGTTCTTCTTTTAGTAGAAAGGTGCCTTATTCAACTAATGTATAGCACAGGCTCGTGCCACTGTATTTTCAGCCTTAAAATTAAAGCGCTACAAATTGTTTTAAAAGTCACTTACGTCTACAGTCTATAATAGCCCTCAACCGATCCTCTTGAAATTTTGCATACACGTTGCCAGGGTGCAGAAAAGGGCATAAGAACACCTTTCATCTCGAAAAAAATTACGGTTCCTAATACGAATACCGCGGGTAACACGACGAGGTGCAGCTAGCAAACAACACATACACAGTGTAGTGTAGTACAATGTGTGTTAGGGTATATAATATAAGTGAACAACTTTTAGATTAGATAAGTTTTTAAAATTCGAAAGAAAAGTAGATAATAGAGTCTCGATACAAAATAACATCGAAGTAATTGTACGAGTAGTGTTCAGAGTGTTATAGTGCAAGTGTCTAGTGTAGTGTAACAGTGTTTGTGTGAGTGTAACTGGTGAATAAAGTGAATCTTCGGATACATCGACGTTTCATTCCTTTTATCCTAACCCAGCTTGTAACAGTATTACTACACCCAAAACCAGCACCCTGTATGTATTTTGAAATCAAAGTTTTTGTTTTCTTAGTTTGAATAATTTGTGTACTTACTTTATTACATTCAATACAGCAAAATACATAACATGATGCTGCTGATGTTAATCGACAAAAATTACAAGTTCGTAGAGTCCAGCCGTGTCAGAGCTTTTTAGGCCGTCTCTGACTTATCAGAGGCCTTCAGAAGGTTTAAAAAAAACTTATCTTATTTGTAAAAAAAGAAAATACAGACACTTACCTGCACTCCTTCCATACGCCCATCATACATCGTCCACCTTCCAAAAGTCGTCATTTCCACGTCTTTAAAACAACTTTAAACGTATAGGTACTATTTCCGTGCACACGCGTATTATGTTACGACCTATTTCATCACATTCCAGCAAACGCTATTATTGAGCAATATTGCAATCAGCACGAATTCAACAGTGCATAGTATTGAAGTATCGAAGTCAGCGCAGCCCGAGTGCAAGCCCTGAACTGGCGCGTCACCGCGGCTAGCAAACAACATGTTTAGAGTCTGTTAGGTTTGATTAGCAAGACGCGCGCGAATCGCTCACAGGCGAGCCCGGTGCTTAGTTTTGAATACAGTATCCAGGCTTTCAATGTTTATGGAAATAGATACCGGACCAAGCCATGCCGTGAAATGACCTAGTCGTGTTTCGGGATGTAGTCCGGTGTAACTGTTCCGAAGACGGGTCTGAGCAGTAGCGCACTTGTGGCGCCTCACTCAACTGCCGTCTTTGTACTTCTTCACTCTAGTAAACTTCAAGGCTAGAGTGAATAAGTAGCTTATAGGTCGTCGTGCTCCATCTTAGACCACACCGTCGCTTAACATCAGGCGAGTTGGTGGTCAAACATACATAATAAAAAAAAAAAAAAAAGATAGATAGATAAACTCTTTAGTGTTCACACCACAGATAACAAAAATAACAAGAGAAAAATTATGATAAAACTTACTAAATAGTGTAACAACTGGCGGCCTTATCACTAAAAGCGATCTCTTCCAGGCAACCTTAGGATGGAGAGGATACGACAAATGAGTATGGGACAGGGTGTGCAAAAATAACAAAAATAAACATAAGATTGATACAAAGAAACAACAACTACTAGCTGTTACCCGCGTCTTTGTTCGCGTTTATTCGGAAAATAGTAACCTTCCTCGTGAAATACTGTACTTAGTGATCAAATTTCATCTAGATCTGCGGTGCTATTCACAATCATTCGGAAACGTTTCCGATCGGATCCCGAAAATGTCAAACTCAAATTGTTCGAATCTCAGTCTACTTTTCTACATTTTCGAATAGGGAATTAAGTATAAATCCGGTCGGAAGAATTAATCACGTTTAAAAACTTATGAATAAAGACTGAGATTTGAATAATTTAGGTTTAAAATTTTTGAAATCTGAACGGAAACGTACCCGAATGGTTGTGAATAGCCCTGCTGGTCAGCCATTTAGCCGTGAAAAACCTAAAAACAGCCAAATAGACCATTGAAGTTTAAACCATTGAAATATGGATGTTACTGCGATGCGACCAGTCGTTTACCAGTTAGGTACCTGCAGTTTTCACGTTCTCCTATTGTTTTTAGCCAACTTTTTCTTGCAGAAAGACGAATATGAAAATCAAATAATCCAAACGCAAAATGCCACTGGTCTCTCACACTTCGGATACAACGACGAATCTAACGACATCTCGCCGTCATAAGTTATTGATTGATAACAATTTGTCAATCAATCCAAAACCTTTTAAGCACTAGGTCTCATAGAAACATGCATAGCTTATACTTACACCTGCACATACAGTCAAAAATCATTAGGTACCTGCTTTGAAGTCGGGTAATGTCCCCATGTCGCATAACGCGGGTGTCATACAAGCCCAGGACGCGCGCCGCGACAACAAAATCTTCTAATACATTTTTGTCGTGTGAGAACGTGACAAGACTACATGTTAGTTTACATATCCCACTAATATTATAAACGCGAAAGTTTGTAAGAATGGATGGATGGATGGATAGATGTTTGTTACTCTTTCACGCCAGAACGGCTGAACAGATCTGGATGAAAATTGGCACAAAGATAGATTATAGTCTATAATAGCACATAGGATACTTTTTAACCGCGAGTGAAACCGCGGGGCGCAGCTAGTGTCGCGATAAAAGGAGTCTACAAAATGCTAGACCTGCTGGCCGTAGGAAGCTTCGCCGCTGCATCACTCGCAGTCACAGATTGTTATTGATTGGTTTGAAAGTCACACTCATTGTTGTGATTGAGAGAATGGGCCTTGCGGGCCAGTTGGCCGTATTGACCTGCTGGTACAAATTGATGCCTACGATATGGTAGGTACGAATTGATGTGAGAAGTAGTAAGAAAACTGAGGAAGTCGCATGTCTGTTTACTTGTCGCTGGTGGGTGTCAAGACAAGAAATTTTGATCCAACGATGAACATGTCTACTATGAATTTCTATATGTTCTATGTCTGGGTGTTAGTATCTATCTAAGTATGTATTTAAAAATATGTAAGTATGTATATCAGTCTCTGGCAGCCTTAGTACAAGCTGTGCTTAGTTTGGGGTCAGGCGACCGTGTGTGGTCCCGAATTTATTATTTTTAATTGTGAAAGAAATAAAATTGGATTTTTCTATTACTCCTGATAAAATTCCTGTCCTAAAAGAGAAGTGTGCCTGGAAGAGCTCTTATTTAAAGAAAAGCTTAATGTTTGAATTTATGCTTGCATTTTTAAAGCATTCTGACCACGACCGCTGAGGCGCTACACCAATCTAGAAAGGACTAACTGGCTAAACTGATTCTCATACTTAACAGTTTCCTAGGAAATCGTGTGTCTAAAATATGTTTTATCTATAAAAAACAGAGCAAACGCTGATGAACCAAGAAAATAACCACAGGTTAGAGCTAATAAAATAGCTGACTAAACTGATTCTGGTACTTAACAGTTTCCTAGAAAATCGTGTGTCTAAAATATGTTTTATCTATAAAAAACAGAGCAATCTCAGCGATTGCTCTGTTTTCAACCAAGAAAATAACCGCAGGTTAGGGAGCTAATAAAATAGTACAAAGGGGTCTACCACGATCTCACCATTCCTTATTAGCTGTCAACTCGAAAGCGCGCGAATAAATTCGCTGTGAGATTGAGATAATGCTCAACAAGTCGTGGTAGTCCTCCAGGAAACTAGATTGCAAGACAAAGGGATCGCCGCGAGGCCTAAGTAGACCTAAAAACAGTCGAATGTTCGCTACAATACAGATTCCCAATCTCTGAAGTAGTTCTCACTACTAAAGTGCCAGTAGTAATTTACCTTTAGCGGGATATTTAAGATAAGTACGCGTTATTGTTAGCCCATAAACTGCTTGTAACGGAGCGTTTGGAGTCAGAACAATGAACTGATACTATACTTAGTGTACTTAACTATTAATACAGGGTTACACAGACCTGCTATGATTAGTCTTTGTACAATTCTTATGGAACAAATTAAAAGTGGGACTTATCTTAAAATCGTGAAAAAAAAAGTATCTGCAAGAAGACTGACATAAGTAAAAAAAAGTTATGAAACGAGTAATATTGAAATTTATAAAAAAAAAAATTCTCAAGATTTCAGGGTTGGGCCCATCATTATCAGATTAAATTTAATGTTGATCTTATCGGTTGACATATTTAATTTAAATGGTTTACGGCCTTCTGCTAGTGTTTCTATTTCCTTGTGCGACGTTACATAGCTTATATAGTGAAAAAAGCGACGATAGCCTCTCCCCGCCTAGCCCGCCTCTCAAGACAGAGGGAGCGGGTTCAAACCCAACCGACGGAACGCACCAATTTTTGTATTGTATGTCATCTGCTACACGACTGGAACACGGTGTTTGGTGGCAGGCTCGCCCCTGTCACATTTGGAACTGAATATCGTCCAGCGAAATCGATTTTAAATTACCTACACTTCTCCCACCCTCGAGGGAAAGGCGTTATGTTGTTATGTTATGTATAGTGAAAGTTATTAATACAGTACAGTGAAATGATCCTTTTGACTTAGTATAATAGTCTGTCTAACCCTGTTCGTACTATTGTAAATCAGCGTTTAGTAAGTAATAATGATTAGGCACGGTTATTTATTATAGGTTCCTTAGATCGTTACTAGGATCTAAGATCTGTATCTAGCTAGATGTTTCTTATAGTTGAACTCGGACTTTGCACATGTACTTACGCATAAAAATGTATACCTACCTATTTTTTTGTTTCGGCATTTCGACATTAGATCAGAGGTCGGCAAACCGCGGCCGGGGCATGGCGCGTTCGATCGTCGATACTACATATTATAGTAGATAGCAATTATCAAAATTACAAGCAAGTCCGACCCACCATCACCTCATTTTGCCACTATGTGTCCCTAGGCTGCAAATAAAAAAAAAGATGCCGACCGCTGCATTTGCTTTTTTTACAAAATAAATGTGCCTTTTTGTTTTTTGAAAATTCACATGTTCTATCCAAAACTTCCTAGAGGGCCGGAGTACCTACTAACACATCCTCTCCACCTAAACGGAGCGGATTGGCAAAATGTAACAAATAAAATTGTACGTAAAAAATGTAGGTAGGTAATTACATAGGGCGTGACAATTGACAAAGCTGTCACATAAAGTTTTTTTTTTGGCTTCTACCCTTTTGGGTATAAATTATTCTATGTAAACGAACATTACGTTAAGTCACCATCTATTCCGTGTACCTACTTCTGGTCAGAATCTCGCCGCTCCGAGAACTTTTTACAAGTATTTTTACAAAATAAAACAAAGCATACATATCTGGTGGGTTCCTATTTATTAGAGAATGTTCGAGTAGTAATATCGTCAGCAGATCATCGGTTGCTCCGTCGATTCATGCGCAGGTCCCGCTCTATTTCGTACTGGCGCATGTCAGCGCGCTCAAGGAAGTCGCGTCGCTCCAAGTATCTGAAAAAAAAAAGAAAACTTTAAAAAAAAGAACAGAGAAGAATAAAATATTAACAAAATAAATAAAATTATTGTGCTTTTTTTGTTATTGTATTTTTTATTTGTTTTTGTGGTTTATTTGTATAATTAGCTGTGACCCGCGGTTTAAAGTGCCATCCCACAGGAAACGTTATTTTTCTTGGGATGAATAGTCCCATGTCCTTTTCTGTACCCCTGACAATGTGTGTGCTAAATTTCATGACAGTCGGTTTAATCTAGTATTACTTCGTTTTTGATTTGACTACAGAATACGCCGGCGTTCAAGCTATTATCCACTCGGCGTATGTCACGTTAGCACAACGTCACGTTTATATTTTTCTCTCGCACAATGTCACGCTCGTTCAATGTTACACTCTCACACGCTTTGCTGACGCAAGTTAGTCCTACTAATATTATAAACGCGAAAGTTTGTATGTATGGATGGATGGATGGATGTTTGTTACTCTTTCACGCCAGAACGGCTGAACAGATCTGGATGTTGGCACAGAGATAGATTATAGTCTAGAATAGCACATAGGATACTTTTTGACCGCGGGTGAAACCGCAGGGCGTAGCTAGTTAAAAATAAAAAAAGGCTTAAAGTGTGCACGTACCCATTCTTGCCCTTGTTATGGCTTTCAATCTCCTCCTCAATTCCCTCTTCCTTCTTGAGCGTGGTCCAGTCGAGTTTGGACTTCTCCAGAACTGAGAGCTTGTTCTTTCTGTTCAGAGCTCCCAGCACTCCCGAGATACCGCTACCGCTTGACGATTTTACCGGCAGTTTTGATACTAAAAAAGATATAAAGTCAAAATGTTTTTATTCAATTTGGGTATCAAAGATACACTCATGAACGTCAAAGTTTTTTTTTAAATAGACTCTACCGCCTTGTTCGGATAAAGAGCAGTACCTGGATGGCCGAGCTTTGCTCGGTATTTTTTTTTTATTTTTTAATTGTGTTTTTTGGATAATAAACAATTGATTTTAGTCTAACCTCAAAGCACACTCATTGACTTCGTGTTACTTAACAACGCCATCTGCTGTTATGTCGTTAAAGCAATTAGTTGCTCACAAAAAATAGTAGTATTATTATTCGCCAATAGATGTCAGGAAGAGTCATATTTTTCAGTTGAGATTGATTATCGATAAAACACGAATAAAATGATATTTTCTAAAAATGATTCCTAGCTAGATCGATTTATCGCCCCCGAAACCCCCTATATACTAATTTGTAAGAAAATCGTTGGAGCCGATTCCGAGATTCCAATTAAGTATATATATCTATATATACAAGAATTGCTCATTTAAAGGTATAAGATATATTCAGAAGAACAGGCTAGAAACTGAGGGGCATTTTTTTTTCAAAGAACAAATAAATTACAGTCTCACAAATTTCGGAGCCCGGTGTATGGCGAGAGGCTCGCCCCCTGTCACATTTGGGACTGAATATCGTCCGGAGAAGTGTGGGTGTAGTATTACACCTCTGCCAGACTCCTCGGGGGAAAGGCGTGACGTTATGTTATATGTTGTTTTATGTTATGAAATCCGAACTGAAACGTTTCCGAATGGTTGTGAATAGCCCTGCTTGACGTGCGGCGAGGGTATGGAGTATGGAGCGGACAAGGTGCACGCGACGCGGCGGCGCAGGCACCCACTTCACAGTTTTCACTCCTGGTGGGCTATTCCTGCGCGTGAGATGAGATGAGATTAGATCTTGGTCACTCTCACACCTATGACGTTCCAAACGAAAGCAACAAGGACGAAAAAAAGTGAGAATAAATCTCAAATCTCCGAATAGGGCCCCAGAATCGTGTCTGCGGCGTATTCTCACCTTACGTACAACCAGTTTATTTCAGGCCTAAGGAAAGTTTAAGAAAGCCTAAGAAATGTTTAATTAGCTAATTAAATGTATTAATTACATATAAAGTACAACTGCCTCGGTGGTTCAATGTTTGCTCTAGGAGGGAATTGAACCGAAGCAAGCTCAGAAAGCAGGTTCACTACCAGTTGGTAGTGAACCTGCTTTCTGTGCTTGTGGGCGTGGGTTCAATTCCCACCTAGAGCAAACATTTATGTGATGAACATTCGTATTTGTTCTATGTCTGGGTGTTAATATGTATTTAAATATCTATTTAAAAATATGTAAGTATGTACGTATATCAGTCTCTGGCAGCCATAGTACAAGCTTTGCTTAGTTTGGGGTCAGGCGACCGTGTGTGGAAGTGTCCCGAATTTATTTATTTAAAACAACATACTTACATAGATTTATGTAACTACCAAACACAAATATTAAAATTACGCTTATATAAATGTTAATTATTAGGCTAAGTATTACAGAAATAGATATAACAATACCTACATTTGTATAAACATTTTATTTTATATTTTTGTGTTCACGTAAGTATATTATTGTTATTCAATGTTACTTTATAAAGTGGACAGAGGGCCATAGGAAACTGTACCCTGTAATACAGGCTCTAATGAGACCTAGTACAAGGTTTAGTGATCTAGGTACTCACAATAGCTTCTAAATAAAATAATGCCTCTCAGTTTCTTGCCTGTTCTTCTGAGTAGAGGCTCTTTGTCCGAACAAGGCGGTCGAGTCTATTCCAATAACTTTGACGTTCATAAGTGTATCTTTGATAACTAAACTGAATAAAAACATTTTGACTTTGACTTTGACTTTAACAAGTATTGTATACAAAAAAGGAAATGTTACCAACAGGATTGTAATCACGAAATAAAAACTTATTATTTTTATTTTTATTGCTAACTTATCTCTCCGCGGCTTCGCTCGCCTGAGTAGCTCAGTGATTGTGAGCTTCCTATTACCCAGTGAAAGATTTTTTTTAATCTGGCCAGTTTCCGAGTCGATAGTTCGGAAGATTACTCTCTACAAACTTACAAAGTAAATAAATTATATCATATGATGTTTACTATGTAGCCTTGAAATAGTTAAACGGTGTTCTGCCTTTTTCAATCAAGTTCAATATTTAAAAGACAGAAAAGGGCTAAACACTATAATAATTCCGAGGCCAATATAATAATTCCAACATTTATTAGTAAGACGATTCATATTTACCTGTAGCAGGGCTCTCTCCAGTTTTGATGCGTTCTTTTATAACATTATTTTCCACTACTATAGTTTCGCCAGCAAACTCGAATATTCGCTTTTCTTTTTCAGCTGCATCATCACTTTTAGGTTTAATTTCTGGCTTATTTACTACTGGTTTAGGAGGCACTGTTGAGGTAGCTTCTTTACTAGGCACAGGTTTAGGTGTGTCTTTAGGTTTTGGCTTTGTATCTGTTCCATCTAAGAACATCGCCCATAAATCGTCTTCTTTCTTCTTCTGCTCTACAGGATCGACCTCTTCTGTAAATTTCTCTTCTGGCTCATCGTCTTCTGTATCCTGTACATTGCTTCTTGTGCTTTTAGTTTTTCGTTTCTTCTTTCCATTGCTCTCTTCGGCAAGTTTTCTTTTTTTAGCTTTCAGTTCTTCTTCATTTTCGTATTGTTTTTCAGTTTCGTCGTCTGCCGATTCTTCTTCAGATAGCTTCGCTGGGTTTGCCTCTGGTACGTAATCTTCATCACTTTCGCTCTCAGAAGACATCTGAAAATTCAAGGTAGCTTTGTTAGTGGCAAAGTTTATATTTTTCCATAGATAAGATGTCCAATAAATTAGAGATACTAACCTATTGTTTATAACATATGTAGAGTATTCATATTATTTTACTATTAAGCTATTTATACCTAGAAAAACTCTCCCTTTGGCAGATAATAGCATCAAGGTTGTAATGAGTACATTACAGATGTTATTTTACAAGTGAATGACGATGATGAAGTGACAAAATGGAATGATGCCAGTAAATAACATAAAAGTTAATTGTTAGGTATTCATAGAAATGAAACATCTCATTCTTAACATTCTCAATAATTTATTGATCAAATTCGTTCAGACAGTAAATAAATACAGCCAATAGATTATATAGGCATTTTCTTATTCCTGTTTCTATTTTTGACATTGGATACTTCGTAAAAGTTGCTTCCAGTTTTAGTGCGACGTTGTGCTCTCTCAATAGATCTCTTCTGTTTCGCTGTGACTTTCTTCTTGCCTTCAGTTTTAACAATGTCTCCGGTCGCTTTTCGTTTCTTTCCTTTCTGGGTAATCTCTTCCACAGTAAATGCTCCGCTGGCAGCTTCAAGTTTCTTCCGCTTTAGTTCTTTCACTGTTTCTGGATCATTAGTCAAATGGTCTTCTATGTCACTACAGTCATTTTCATCACTGCTGTAAAAGCTGCTAATGTCTGAAGAGTCACCATCATCGTCTTCATTTTTCGATTTCGATTTCTCATCATCACTGCCATCATCAATACCTTTGAGTTCTTCAGGTATTACAATAGCTTCCAGTGGTTTTTTATCATCCTCATTGTCAAATAGAAGTCCAACTCTAATCTTTGCAAAATCTTGAGCAATCATGAGTTGGCTTATGTTTACGATTGGTTTTTCTGTATCGTCTTTGTCAAGTTGAGGGGTGGCTTCTTCAGCATTTACATCTTCTTTATTTTTACTTTCTTCTGGAACAGCTTCAACAGGTTTTGGAGTTTCTTCTTTTTGTTGCTTTGACAATGGCACTTCGAAACCCTCGGGTGCAACGTAGAACGGAAGCTTTCCTCTCTGCCAATCATTGAGAACCATCCTCGCTACCTGATTAATATCAGGCTCACCTTTCTTTAGCAGCTTTCCAGTCCTTGCAGCCATTTTTTCAAGGAATTCTGTTGCAGTTTCCCATCCGTCAACCTTGTATGTTTTGATCATGTATTCTTTTCTTACTCTTTTGATAACGTCTTCTATGTAATCTTCAGGACTCTGCACCAGTTCAACTCTAACTACTCCTTTCAAAACTTTCTCTGTGTCCGTTTCTGCCGAGGGGTAAACTACACCGGGGCAATCAATCAGGAATATCCTTCTCATTAGGGTTATGTACTGCCATACCTTTGTTTCACCAGCTATTGGAGCAACTTTGCACACTTTCTTCGATCGCAATGTATTGATGACCGAAGACTTACCCGTGTTAGGATATCCAATCAAACCAACACTGATTTGCTTTTTGTCTATATGCAACTTTGCAAATTGTCGCAGCAAATTGATAAGTGAGCCTTTGCCAAAGGGATGTGTAAGAGAGGCATGGAAGGCTATAGTAGGATACTCAGCACTAAGAATTGCTACCCATCTTTGTGTCACCCAGTTTGGAACTAAATCAACTTTGTTCAATATGAAAATTAAATGTTTGTGACGCTTTTCTTCCCTTAAGAATTTTTCAACATAAGGACTTCTTGTTCCCATAGGGTCGCGAGCATCTAGCACTTGGAGCAACACATCCGATGAATCAATAACTTTGTACAGCTCATTCCAAATTCTCCTACTCATTCCAGCACCAAATACCCAGTCTCTCTGTCCTTGTCTTACGCCTCCATCATCCCGGACTCTATCTACATCTTTGTCTTCATCATATTTGTCTGCACTTTCCTCTGCAGCCTTGGATAATGTACCGATGTCGCCAAATTTCAAATTCACGCGCTTCCTTTGTTTTTTAGGGCCAAATGTCTTGTCAAAGCCTTCTGTGTCCAACAAATGTACTCTGGCATTCTTAGCTTTCTCATTTAACAATGTGATGGGTAAGTTTGTTGGTTTCATGATGACTTGATATGGATTTTTGACGGCAGCACCAAATTCGTCTTGGAATTTCTGCAGGGCGCTTTGCGAAATAACGCGAGAGTTTCCAAACCATTTTTGACTAGGTTCTACTCGCGCTACAGTACCTGATGGCAATCGACCTTGGAAAGGGGCAGGCGTAAGGATTTTTCCGGTTTTGTCTCTCTTCGCTTTGAAGTTTCTGTACATCTGTAACCTCTTGATAGTGCCTTTTGTTCTTGGTTTTCCGACACCTTTTAGACCCTCAGTGGGACGATCTGGATTCATGGAATGCCCAGATTTGTTGAATCCCTCCTTTCGGGGGGCCCCGGGCGCTGACCGCACTTTCCCCATAGTGTATTTTTGTAAAACAACTCTCTTTAATCTTATATTATAATAATTTCATTTAAATCATGTGGTTAACTAAAACACAAAAGTGAGGTTATGTTGTCCCGAGCTCGACCAAATTCTTTTGTAAACGTCAGAATGAATCGCACCTATCTTCATATCATTAGAATAGTGTCGAAATTTATGATTTATACTCACAATAAGCTTTGAATTCAACCACGTATATCACTGAGAATAGAGTCAATAAAATTGAGGAAAAGAAAACAATTTTCTAGCCCACACAAATATAAACATATAAAATATGAAGGAGATGAAAGACACTTTAAAATTAAATAAAGTCCACAGGAGAAGGTAGGCTAGTTTTCGTTCGGAAATAGCGGGCGACCTGCGACTATATTCACATTACAACATGATTCTAACAATCTGGGGTGCGTTCCGAGGATACAACGGAGCGCACCTAGAGTACACTTCGCCACTGATGTTTTCACAGACTTCCAATAAAGTAACAGACCAAACATTAGGTATTTAGCAGCGTGGTATAAAAACACACATAGATTTGAAGCTTACGCAGCATTAAGAATATTCGTTGTTCCTCATAATCGAGATTCGACGGCTGTTTATCTGTGAAGACTTTATTTTCTCAAGCGGTTAGTGTTAAGTAACTCTTATTAACTTATAGGAAACGTAGAACTGAAATAAACAGCTATGTACAACACTCGTTTATTTGTTTTAGAAGAATACGGTAACATAATTAGTTACAGTATTCTGTATACTAAATGTCATCTAGATCCTTTCAGCCAGCTTGGCTATTCCTGCGCGTGAGATGAGATGAGATTTTATCTTGGTCACTCTCACACCTATGACGTTTTAAACGAGAGCAACAAGGACGAAAAAAAGTGAGATGAAATCTCAAATCTCCGAATAGGGTCTCTGTCCTTTTTATCAATTTCATTGCTAGATTCCTAGTCCGCTTCCTGTTTTGTTAAAAGTTCTTGAGCTGTCAAATTTTGCCCCATGCCGACAAATTTTACTTAATACCCTCTGATTACTCTAGTTCGATTATAAAACATTTCAAATAGCATCTAAGATAGATTTTCCGCCAAAGAAACCCTTTGGCTTGAACATATACTTGAATTCCTTGGAGAAAATGAATGGAATTCTAAGAGCAAAAATGTAACGATCAAACTAACCGATACAAAGAAAACCCAATGGATAATTTTATTTGCTGTGTGAAGCACTTTTCCACCGGTATGCACTGTTGTGACGTTTTGTTCGGTAAAGTTGCACTCTAGGTGTGCTTCGGGCCTATCTTCTGAACGTTCCCTTGTTTCCTTTAAAAAAAGAAAAAAGTCTATGGTTGTCTACAGAAAAACTCTCGTTGAGCAAGAAAAATAACATTCGATAGATAATCGATTGATTTGGACAAAATCAATGATTTCCAAAAAAACCAACCATGCTCAATGTTTCCAAACCCAGCCAACCCTAGTAGCCAACCTGTCTTTCTTGTATGTAATACTCAATGTCATTAAATTGTTATTGTTACTGTCAACGTCAAATCAAACTAAATTATTCACAATTGATTGACAATTACAATGAGAGAGAGAAGCAAAGCAATAATTGCAAAGCAATCGAACTTTTTATTTCCCATCGTCAAAAACCTAAGTAAATTACTATTCTCTGTGAAGATGATAACAGTGATACCTTGCCGTTATCCCCTTTAGGGTATTTGTAATTGAACGCAAAAGTAAGTGATACCAAAATCTCCAGCAGCCTTTGTTTTGTAGGGTGTAGTTGAACTACCGACTTCGTATCGTGAGAAAAATCTACAATTAAAACAATCCCCATGCCTGTGAGTCCAAGAAGCCGTGCGACAACATGTATGACATGTTGTCGGAGTTCCGAGTGTCTGAATTCGATTCATTCGTGGATATATTGAGATTGACGTCTGGAGACCCTTTGGACACATTCGGCGAGATGTGGTACCCAGTGTTCCTGTGGTCTTTGTGCTCATCAGTGCTCGTACACACATGCGCGGCGTTAGTTGCGTTTGGGACCCTGAGGAAGCACAAATATGGAAAGTTCTTCCCAGTTCTATTGATAGTGATGGGTGTAGTGGGACCAGTGACTTCAGGTGTCGCGAGTAGTGCCGCCGTAGCGTTCATATACCGAGCCGCAAACCTAGCCATGCCACCCGTACACGCCATGATATGGGGCATAGGACAAACTTTACTGGGGGCAGGAATGGGCTTTACAAGAATATTAGCCACTTTGTAATATTGATACAATTAGAATAATTAGCTGAATATGTTGCAATATAATCATAAATAATAGTTCAAATAATTCAAAGTCAATTATAATAAATGTTATTGTAATAGAATCGCAAGGGAGGGTGCTGACATTAATGCATTATTTCCAGTGTTAATACCTATGTATTTGTATTCTTTTATGTATCATATAACCAATGTAGTGAATACTCATTAGAATATTTTGATACACCTGCTGTAAATAACATCCTTTTTCCACTGTCAGATTGTAGTTGAATATGAAATTTATATGGAATATAAAGTATAGGTCATAGGAAATGGTATTAGAACAGTTACTTTGTATGTATAATTTGAAATTTTGATTTATTGATGGTAAAATAATGTTACTTTATATGCAATTTCATTTTCTGCATATTTTATTAATATTTCAAAAAAAAACCATGTCCATTGAAAATAAAAAATATCAAAGTCTAATCATGGCATTTTAAATATCTATAATAGGTTTTGTTTGACCACCATTCTGCAATGGACATGACATGGTGTTTGTTGTAACTGAGACAAATTCAAAAATAAATATTGTATGAAATATTATGCTCAGTAGGTAGTCCAGTATAAACAAACTAGCTACCATACTATTTGCATAATTATACATGTACATTATTGCTAAATACCATGTACTTACAATGTTATTGAAAAGTGAGATGAGTCATTCCACTTGTATTGATTTAAAATTAACATTCAACATGTTTAGTACAACTTTGTACTGTTTAGGCCTTATTAGAAGATAAAATTACCCACCGATTTGATGTACATTAACAATTACCAGTGTTGATATACAGGATGGTCTTTAGTGTGAGAAGTGATTATTGATCCAAAATATCCTATATCTGTTCTAAGTGCTCCAACTACTATGCTATCCATTTGAAAATTATTTTTCAAATTAGTAATTACTTGTCAGCAAAATTCTGTACTTTTGTAAGAACTGAATAAAATTGCAGGTTTCTTGATACAAACTAGGTAATTATAAATGACTTCTCAAAAATAAACTTTTGTTGTATAAAGTATATAACCATAAAATAGTATGTTATTCATTTTTTGTAAAACTATCTTTATTGACACATTTTAGTCACGATAGTAATTTTATGTAAGTACCAGTGAGTATAGAATTTAATTGTGAAAACTATCGTGAGCTTTCAGTCCATAATTTGTACTTAGTAATAACATTTATCATTAAATCAATGCTGTCACCTTAAAAATGATTGCCCATCCTGTTCTGTTATACTTACACCTATAGTAAAAATTGTAGTTGTAGATGTGTCATGCATAACTGATACATAATTCCCGACCACAAAACACTGGTTTTGAATACATAATGTATGTGGTTTAAAGCTAACTATTCAATAGCTATCATGTTACTGTTAATGTGATAGTGTAAAGGCCTTGGCATCACAATGGAAAAACAATTCTGAGCATAAGAGTAGGTATATATAAAATTAGTGCTTTAAAACAGTATAATTTTGACCATACTCACTATGCTTAGAAAAAATTTGGCAGTTGCGGTAAATTGTAAAACTGACTGAAAACAATTTCTTTATTATTCCAGTCATCATCAGCTGCCAGCTGTAATCATATATTCAAAGTAATACTAGCAAAAGTAACCAACATTAATGGTATACATTCATTTCAGTTTTTTGAAAAATTGTCAGGAACTGTTTTTAATGTGTGTCAGGTATTCTTTGTTAATTTTTAGATCTACTGAAATATGCATGACATAAGGTTATGAGCTAGAAAGCTGTTATTAAACAAATTTCCATTTAGCTTGACCTTCTACTATGAGTACATTCTACAACCATATTGTAATTTCAACATTATGAAGTGGTGCACAATAAAAAACCACAGAAATGTAGTTTTTACCTTCTAAGTATTATATTAAATATACATTTCAATTTTCAGTAGAAATAACTTCTAAGTACATAAGCAGACACTGCCACATAAAAATAATATTAGGTAGCTGCAATCATGTCCCTTGTGAACCATTATCACGATTTGACTCAAGCATTATCAGAAATATGCCTTATCACCTTCTCATAAAGCTGAGAACTGATAAAACATGTACTTGGACTCACCCGATACCAGTCTACTAACTAAATGGTTACAATGTTGAACCTTTCCTATTATATTATAACTTATCTATTTGAAATGTGATTTAGGTATTTTATCAAGTCCATTGAAATTAATTTGTTGTTTTTTTTTAAAGAAAATTTAAAATCCCATTGTGATAATATGCCATTTGTATATTTTGGTATACTGATGTAAAATATCATGTAGGTGCAAGTTGTGTTAAAAAAAACTTAGTGTGATTGATAAATAATGTTATGCTGTAAATAGTCATTACATTGTAGGGTTGAGGAATACATTTTCCATGTATAAACTATCCAAAGATAATAAATATTTGGATTTTGTAATTACAATTTCTTTTATTTTTAACTGACTTCTAAAAAGGAGGAGATTCGATCTTGAATATTAAATTACATCTATTGTATGGTCCTATTTAAAGAACAATTAAAGTATTTAATGCCTAAAACCAAAAATTAAAAACCAAATTACAAATTAATGCTGGGTACACACTCACCAAGCCAACGCACGGGCAGCAGGTATATGTAGGTTGTGCACCTGTGTTAAGATGGCATGTGCTTCAGAGCCCTCTCGTTCTGAGTACCTACATAATACGCACAGAATACTTCCTATTACATGGAGTAGTTACTCTGTTACATAAGGCATAAAACGATAAGGTATTTTGGTCCAATTAATCTGACTCAGATTTATACCGACAGAAATATGATGTTGTGGCCTAAATAGGAAAGATATTCAATTCAATAAAACACAAGTACATGGTCCATAATTTTAACATTCAAGTTCATAACACAGAAAGATCTTATGTCTTCGATAAAGATTAATATTTATATTGTTTATACACAACTACAACATACGAACATAGGTCATGCTTCTTCAATAGGGCAATATTACCATAACTAAGGTCAATGACAACATCAGAAGTTCAGAATGTGCATAATATTAGAAATACCCTGCATCTAAGTATACAAACATAAGTAGGTAGTTACCTATTACAAACCCATACATCATTCCAACATTATATATATTTTTTTAAACAGCTAAGTACTAAGTTTTTTTTTCACTTCCACACACGGTCGCCTGACCCCGAACTAAGCAAAGCTAGTACTATGGCTGCCAGAGACTGATACACATAAGTACTTAGATATTTTTAAATACATACTAACACCCAGACCAATAACAAACACAAATGTTCAACAGTATGTTGGCTTTTAAATTTTTTCGTGCGATTTGATCGAAAGAATAGTAGATTAGTAGCCAAGGGCTGTAAGGCATCAATTGCAGCCCGAGATATTTAGGCGCACGAGCGCAGCGAGGGCGCCTATAGTTCGAGGGTGCAATTGATGCTTACGCCCGAGCTAACTACTCTGCTTTACATCTCGATTGTGAGGTAAGTAGAAAAAAACCGGCAATACAAGAATAAAATATTTTATTAGTTAATAAAATTAAATAAGTATAGTACTCATAGTACGCTATAGTACTCATAGTTGCTTTTAACATTGAATAAATGCACCACAAACTAGATGGCTGCAGCTTTTTTTGATAGTTCACTAAAGTATGTTAAGAATACAGTCTCAGATAAAGACTTTACTCGTTTTTCTTTTCGCCACTTCATGAACTCGTCGTAAGTTTTCAAATATCTCTCTTTAGAACTTTCAGGCAAAATATTGTTAATAGCCGCTTCAGCTTCCATTTTCATTGAAACGGGAGTGCAGCTTATATCATCATCACTTGCAGAACTCATGTTTTGTTTTTTTCCTAATTAGCACGTAATTATAAAAAAAAAAATCAAAACAATATTTAAAGTAAAAGTTTTCTATTCCCGCCTTTTTTCATCTTTTTTTAAAATTATTTTTTTCAAGAACGAATTGAACTTCGCCGTTCGATATTTAAAATTGATGACCTCTTTTGTCATTGGGCTGAATGCATGATGTCTATTGCCAGTATGATGGTTAGATGTACGCAAACTTTTTGAAAGAGTGACTTTTTTTTTTATTACTTACCGCCCTAGGGCTTTTCTAGCTACATTATTACCCTAGAGCGCTAATTGGTCACCTACAAGCCCCATTTGGGAGTAATAAAGACCTACATACCGAACATGAGAGATGTAAATAATATTTTCTAGTGAGTACATTATATGAACTGTTCAAACAAACCAACAGTTATATTATACTAATAACCCCCTGTGCTCCCAGTTGAGCTACTGTTTTTACTGGAATACAGTCGTACATTTCTAGCATGGCTGATGATGGCTGAGCTACAGTCCTGCATTTAGGCAGTATTGCAGTAAAAATTTGACCCGTCTAGGAGAGCCTTTAAAATCAATGTTGTAAAAGCCTCAGGATACTTAGTTATTTCGAAAAAGACAAAACACTGTATAACTATTCCGCGACGTAGGAATAAGCTTAAAATAACAAACTGGAATGTGCTCTCGTACCTACTAAGCTAGCGCAGTGCGGAGCGCCCGGTGGGAGTAGTTTCAGTGCCAAAATATTTGAAACTTTATAACAATTCATTAAATATCAGATTACAATAAGCAATAACGAAGAGAAGCACGTTCGCGCAGCTTGTGCCGTTTAGGGCGTAGCTTTAAGGCGGAGATTGACTGAAGCCGAACCTAGTAATGTAGTAACGTACCGAATACGTGTATCGTTTTGCCGTAACAATTCTTCTTAACCATTCAACGAGTCGCTCACCGCGAGCATGCAAACCGTCTGCTTTTTCGCGAACCCTGAAGAGCGCGAGAGTGAGTTAGGCGGATGTCACACTGCCGCCGTATCCCGCTGCGGAGCGACGGCAAATTCGCAAGCTCTTCTTGGGAAGGGACAATGCCTCTTCAGTGCTGCAGTAGCATACAACTTTGTTTTATCCGAGTTTATACAATTACGATTTTAAAATAAGAAATGAAATTATTTCGTAAAATTAATAGTCGTAGTTCTTATTAATTTAGTAACACATAGGCTATTATTTTATGTACTATTACAACAAACTTCGAGTAACAACCGTGTGTAATCCACCGGCGCGCGGCGCGAGCAACGGCAGTGCGGCTTTACGCGCCAGGCGTGTTTACACGCCGTGCGTGTATCGCCGCACTCGCGTTGTTCGGCCGAATGCCAGTGCGGCGATATACGCTAGGAGTGTAATTAGCATTGTTTTAGCATTTTCTGAAAAACACCTTAGCAGCCCAAAGGTTCATACCACCATGGGTCTATGGCACCACATACATCGCCACGCCAGTGCCGGTGAGAAGTTAAAGCTGCCGAAAAATCCGTGTAAACATGTTTCATAAAAGTAGCTTACGCGGCGGTGGAAAACCTGCCTTCAAGGCTTGATGAGGCGGGCGCAGTATATGCGCACACAGAAAACCACTTAATAAAGACTATTTACTTGGAGTTGTACTACAAAGTACTGTGATTATACTTGGAAAGTCTTTTATGCATAGAATGATAACGAGAGCTGTCTTCGTCTTCCTCGTGACTGACTTCGTGTATCTCCTCCAGCAAGAGAGGAAGATCGTATTGCTCCTTCACCAGGGTTGTCTGTAATATAAATTGAAAATGTCAACAAAACAGTCGTAAATACCTACTTCTAGTTTGATCCAGATTGGTTCAGTTGTTCAGTTCTAAAAAAATTGGATTTAAATCATATTTGAATCATCAGTGAGGCTAAGTAAGAAGATACGATTGTATCAACCAAAATAAAATTTATAGCTATCCTGGTTGATTTCCTTTATCGTTCTGAAAAAATACGTTAATATAGGTGAACGAAATAGAAGCCTAAAAAATGAATGGATTCTAAAATTTCGAAATTCAAATCTTAAGCACACTAAATCAGCGGCATTTATTAATGAATTCGTCGCGTGATCCTAATCTTTGAAACCAATAGGTAGGTAGTCGCGGCACGTGCCGTCGTCCTCTTTGATATTCTTTCGCAGGCGCACGCGCCCCGCGCTCTCTACTAAACATATATTTTCGTGGATGGCTTCTGTTTCACTTTTTGTGTTGTTTCACAACACACCACATTATACTATAGACAGTATGAAAATCAAACGGTATTTTTATACCGTTTGATTTTCATCCATCCTCCTCATCATCATGTCAGCCCGGAGGATGAACGGACTGCTGGACAAAGTCCTGAAAACATCTGGTATGGATTAATATTTACCTCATGTATTTCAGTCTCCCTTCTAGTAGACAGTCTATCTTGCAAAGATCTAGTCTCAGATGTTGCATCTTGCAATGCCAATTTCAGATCCACAATTTCTTTTCTAGCATTTTCTAGCAACTTCTCCGTCGTCAACAATGCTTCCTTCACTTCTTGCCTTTCCACCTCTAAATTAGCTTTAGATCTAGAAAGGCTTTTGATTCGATTCTCATACAATTTCAATTCTGAATCTACATTTCCAGCACTTTTCAGTGAATTTGTATTTTCACATTGCAAATTATTACACATCTGCTTCAAATAGGCCACATTTTGTTCAAGTACTATTTTCTCCTCTGTCATCAACTTTATTTCACTTTCTAAAGCTGAAATTTTACATGTCATTGTAGCAATGCGTGATGATTGATTTTCGATAATATTCTCTTTATCTATGAGGCTAGATTCTAGTTTCTCTATTTTAGATACATAAGTCTGCAGCTGCATAGATTTTGAAGCAGATTCACTTTCCAAAGAATGGTTAGTGTTCTCTAAAATGTTAGCTTCAACAGAGAGACTGGCAAAGTGTTCCAGCATGTCTGCTCTTTCTGCTTCTTTTTGCGATAACATTTCTTCTATGCGCCTTATCTCCTCGACATAGTGTTGCAATTGCGATTTTAGGCCATCTACTTCTCTCCTCGATTTGTCATATTCAATCTTGAGAAGTTTGAGATTACCGTTTGCATCACCAAGACTATTTTGCAGATGTTTGTTTTCCATCGCAGCAGAGTCTAGCTGTTGGGTGAGTCTTGATATTTCGCCATTCAAGAAGTTCAGTTGGGACTCATTGTCCATCAGTTTATGTTCTGTTACTTTACTAACAGTAAGCTTCCTTTTTAGTTCTGCAAGCTCAGCTTCAAGTCTGAGGATGTCATAATTTTGTGAATTCATTTTTTGTTCTAATACACTTATTTTCTCTGTTTTATTATCTAACTCTATGACTAATTTATCACGTTCCTGATCAACTTGTCTTATGTTATCAACTAGATTAGATTTATCATTTCTTAATGAAGCAATCTCTGCTTGTAGTTCTTTACATTTATTTTCCAGTGAATCTATTGTATCTCTTGATATGCTAAGTTTTTTCTGTACTGATAACAATTCATTTTGTACTTCATTGCTGCTTCTCTCAGTCTCCAGCTGAATATTTTTAATTTGACTAGATAATGTTTTTTCCTTGATTACATCTGACTGCATCTTTTTTATTTGCTCTTTCAAAAAATTGCATTCATCTTTCAGTCTGTCAGCAGAAGCATTCCCAGTTCTATGCTTTAATTTGTAGGATGAGTTTTCTTCTTCTAGATTCTCAATTTCCCTTTGCTTGTGAATTAAGTCTCTCTTTAACTTGTCTGTAATTTCTACAGCTTCTTTATACCTCAAATTGTATTCGTTTTTGTCTTTTTTTAACACTTGTATTTCATGTGTTAGATCACTAATAGTATCTTTCAGCCTATCCACATCTTTTCTTGCATAATCTCCTCTGTCCTTATATTTATCAGAGTTCAAGTTCTTATAGTGACTCAGCTGTTGACTTAAAGCAATGTTTTCTTTAGATAGTTCTGCATTCTCAACATTTAACTGGCAAATAACATCTTTATAATTTTGTTTGCTGTTCTCCTGTTGGCCTAGTATTTTGGTTTGTAATTCATCATTTTCTTTTTTGAGCATTAGTATTTTTTGCTCACTTTCACAAAGTCTTGCATGTAAATCTCTGATGAAAGTATTGTCATGGGAATTTCTCTGGCTTAAGATATTGTGATCTTTATTTTCTCTATTATTGCATTTCAGCATATGGCTGTTAAACATGGTCAAGGTTTCAGACAGTTTTTCTTCAATATTCATAATATGTTTTTCATATTTCATTCTTTCACGTTCTAGCAGTGACTGTAGCTCATCTTTAGTTGGGCATTTTTGTTTGTCTGCACTGCTATAAAATTCTTTATTGACCTCAGATGTTCTACTTGACAAAAGCATAATTTTTTCTTGTAAGCTCTTATTTAGCTCCACTAAATCTTTTATTTCTTTTTGAAGTACATCATTTTCTTTGGCAGCTATGTTTAAGGCGGCACCTTGTAATTTGTTCAAACATGGTGAGTTTTGTTTAGATTGTGATGCAATTTGTTTTTCTAGTTCAGAGTTCCTCATGGTTAATCCTTCTACCCTAGTTTGCAAGTTGTTCACATTGTTCTTAAATGCTGCCAATCGTTTATTGCAGTCTTCTTCAACTTTTAATGCCAATGTGTCTACTTTTTGTAATTCATCTTGCAAGACTTTATTTCTTTCAGCGAGATTCAGGGCTCTGAGCATTGCCTCATGTTGCTTCTCAAGAGCACTATCCAGTTCCTTTTTAAGAGCTTCATTTGCATCTTCTAATTCCCGCAACTCTTTCATTAAGCTTTGCAGTCTGGTGTCAGAGTTGGGATTACAGCAATCCTTATTTATAGCTGAAATAGGCCTACCCCCTTCTAGTAGCATGTTAAGCCTAACTATTTCATGGTCTCTATTATCTACCTGATTTTGTAAAATCATTATCTCATCCTTCGCTTTATTGTTTTGTTCTTCTAAGACTGTAATTCTTTTACTCAGTTCTGTAAAGTCTTTGTCCGTAGAAGGCTTCTTGTCATTACATAGACAGATTTTGGGAAGAATGTTGTCATTTTCTTTTTTTTTGCTTTTATTTCGAGTGCTAAGTGTTTCAGTACACAAACCTCGCAAGCTCAAGTCTCGCACATCATGTTGTAATCGGGTTATTGTAGCATCCTTCTGTATCAACTCCTCTGACAAGGATCTAATCTTTCTTCGGAACTCTTTTGTTATTTTCACATTTTGCTCTTTAAAGTGCATATTTTCGCGGTGCAAGTGGTTATTCTCTTGTATGAGTTTGGCATTATCGCATTTGTAAGGTTCTGCTTCTAGTAGCAATGAATCGCGTTGCATTAACGCCTCTTTGGACAAGTCCATGTAATGCTGCAGACTCCGAGTAGTCTGTAGCAAGTCTGCCAGTACACATTCTACCAGAGGAACAGCATCTATTGGTAAAGCGTTGTTATAGCCTAGATCTTCAAGCTTTCGCTTCAAATTAAAGTAAGCCTCACCCATATTCACTGTACCAACAGGAATCGTGTCCTGTTGTATTTCATACAATCATGATAACATAATTTAGAGTCGTATTATTTCATTACAATATTAAAATAAAAATAAATATTCAATTTTGGTTTTGAAATAAATTACAACTTTTGTTGTTTTCTATTTTTGTTTGTTTGCAATTTGACAAAACAAGAAATGTCAAATGACATTGACATTTAATTTTTTTTTGTATTGCCAGTAGGGCAGGCTAAAGCCAATGTGGCCATACTTCCTTGTCATCCGTTTGATTTTCTCAAATAAGAGTTAAGTACCTGGATGGCCGAGCTTTGCTCGGTATTTTTTTTTTTTTTTTAATTGTGTTTTTTGGATAATAAACAATTGATTTTAGTCTAACCTCAAAGCAAACACTCATTGACTTCGTGTTACTTAACAACGCCATCTGCTGTTGTGTCGTTAAAGCAATTAGTTGCTCACAAAAAATAGTAGTATTATTATTCGCCAATAGATGTCAGGAAGAGTCATATTTTTCAGTTGAGATTGATTATCGATAAAACACGAATAAAATGATATTTTCTAAAAATGATTCCTAGCTAGATCGATTTTTCGCCCCCGAAACCCCCTATATACTAATTTGTATGAAAATCGTTGGAGCCGATTCCGAGATTCCAATTATATATATATATATATATATATATATATATATATATATATATATACAAGAATTGCTCATTTAAAGGTATAAGATAAATCTAAGATGATTATGATAAAGGAGAGGGTGATGAAAGATGAGATGAATCTATTCTCTTTTCTAATTTCAGTAAAGCCGTGGATACTTTACTGAAACATCAGGCAAGTTGGTCGTCAAACGCCGACCTATTCTCTAATAAAAAAAATGTAAGTAGCTGTTGGTTTCTCCTATAAATAAATAAATAAAAAACTTTAAGTCGAGTTTTGTAGAGAACACGAAAAGTAGCATTTCCAAATGTTTGTCTCGTGCACGTTAACGAACCAGCAAAGGTTAATAATCCAGAATTATTACACTTTAGCACTCGAAGAATCAAGTCGACAAGTTTTAGAAAATAATTCAAAATCACGACACCATCTTTTCGGTTCCCGCCAAAAACTGCCATTTACATTTTTTTTTTAAATTATTCATGACCATGGATACTCGTCCTTCAGTCGGATTCTTAGTAATAATTTTTCCTTCAGTAACAGATGATGGGATGATGATGATGAGGTGATGATGAAGACGATGAATCCCTCCCCTTTCCCCATTCCAGTAAAGTTAAGGGTACTTTACTGAAACTTTAAGTGAAGTTTTTGTAGAGAACACGAAAAATCGCGTTTCGCGATGTTTGTATCATTTGCAAACACTCGTGCACGTTGACGAACCGGTAAACGTTAAAAATCCACCATTATTACACTTTAACACTCGAAGAATCACAAGTTTTAGAAAATAATACAAAAACACGACACCATCTTTTCGGTTCCCGCCAAAAACTCTGCCATTTACTTATTAACATTTGTTACCCTTTTGGGGTTTGGGGCAATTTTACCATCAACAGTGAGTGAATCGTTACATCGATTGTTGTGTTCACGGCACATCACTATTCTGTTTTACTGCATTGACACTTGACAGTAATGCGTAGCTGTCACAAGTTCACAACAAAAGAAACGTCAATGTCAAAATTTGTCAACATATTTTTACGTTTCCTTTTCCAAGTTTCCACAAAATAGAAATAGAACTGAGTAAAATTAAATAAATATTTCATGGTGTGTTTGATGAAATAATTTATCTTATTTG
Source organism: Peribatodes rhomboidaria (assembly GCA_911728515.1). Lineage (NCBI taxonomy): Eukaryota > Metazoa > Arthropoda > Insecta > Lepidoptera > Geometridae > Peribatodes > Peribatodes rhomboidaria. Next base: position 10,448,397 of record OU452179.1, on the reverse strand, counting down.
TTGCCCTCATGGGCAGGACGTAATCAAACACGACGTAAGCAGAGTTTGCTCTAGATGTGTCTCTCTTTTGGCTGTTCCCTGTTAAATCTACGACCATGAATCCGTACAAGGATAGAGAAGACAACCCTTTGATTTCGTCTCCACATTTAGCGTACGAGGATATAGCCACAAAGCTACTAAAGGATCACTACTTCCTCACTGCTCTAGAGTTACATACAGAGCTAGTAGAAAGTGGAAAAGAACTTCCCCAGTTACGAGAGTTCTTTTCAAATCCTGGAAACTTTGAACAGCATGTTTCAAGAGCAACTGAGTTCACGTCTATGCGTAAGTTGGCCTGTTCTTTAACAACATCTTTAGTGCTGTTAGAAAGAATACAAAGCATTCTTTGTGATGTCAAAAGCTTTTGTTTAATCTGGGTTACTTTTTGTCAGATCGCACTCCGAGTCAGGCGACTCTAGACTCTCTAGACACAGCTCGGTATTCCGAAGATGGCGGGGGAGATAGAGGCGGCAGTGGGGGAGATGTGGCAGTATTGGAGTTTGAATTACGGAAAGCACGGGAGACCATCAATGCTTTGAGAGCTAATCTTACACAGTTTGCTGGTATGTGGGTCTAATTTGATTACAACAAAATATAAGTAATTTATTTAGTTGTGCAAACATCTTGACATCTAATTACAAAAGTTAGGTAAGTAATCTTACAATTTCAGATGGAGAATCAACATTAGAGAAGAATACAAAAACAATAACCAATGAACAGTTCTTAAAACCACATGAGAAACGGGCTCTTAATTTTCTCATCAATGAATACCTACTGCTACAAGATTACAAGTTGACATCCATCACATTTTCCGATGAAAATCCTGATCAGGTACCAAAAAAAGCTTGAAATATTTAAGGAAATCACATTGAGCACTGCAATATACATAAGTAAAGTTAACTCTCTGCCAGTTCCTCAGTTTCTTACCTTTTCACAACCAAACTACTAAACCAATCTTGATGAAATTTAATACAGAAGGTAAGTAATGCAAAAATCATAAGAAATGACATATTAAATAATTATTTTTTAATCTAAAAATTGCTGTAACTAATTTTTAAACTGTTATTAAAAGTATATATTATGTATTAAAAAATAAAATAAACTTCTCAAAAAAATTTTTTTGAAAGGTACACTAACTTTTTTTTTTTGTAATAAAAAGTATTTTTGTTAAGGGTAATATCTATTATATTATCTTTGTTGATGTTAAACAAAATCTTATGGCAATGTACCAAACATTAACTATAACATTCTACAGTTCGGAATAAACCCAAGCAGTTTATTTTCCTTATTGCTATTTCCTGCTAGTGTAGAAAAATGTTATGTGACAGGGGTGAGCCTGTCGCCATACACTGGGCTCCAGTCATGTAGCAGATGCCTTACAATATGCACATATGTTCATAGAGTGAACAAATTGGTGCGTGCCATCGGTTGGGTTCAAACCCGCTTTCTCTGGCTTGAGAGGCAGGCCTTCTCCAACTAGGCAATCATCACTTACTTAACAGTTGTGCAAATAAAATACTTTGCTTTAGGTTTTGCAGATTCATAATTACTTTCAGATTAAACTTTTAATTGTTACTGTGAATTATAGCTTTCATAAAACATTCAGGAATTTGAAGACTGGGACGATGTAGGGCTCAATATGCCTCGGCCTGCTGGCTTGGTCTCGCTGTTTCGAGGTAAAAGCACCCCTCTAAATGCACTTAAATGTGATGCTTCCACTGAAATGGACTGGCACCATGTAGCAGCCGAGTGTCAGACTGAAGTGGAAGAAGGAAATGTATGTGTGAGCTGCCAGACTTCTATTGATGCTGATACTGATTGGAATCATGAGGTATTCTTTTATATTTTATTGCAAGTTTCTCAAACTAATAGGCACACAATAGGAGTATGGTTCTTGAAGAATGTTAAAAACATTTTTTTTATGTTGCTGCCACATATTGGGCACCCATCTGGGTTTTGGATCCAATATTTGTTTTAGTCTTTGTGATATTGAATCAATGTATCAAGCAGTAATAAGGTTTAATATTGGACATTTTAAAATCAAAGCCATACCCGTGGCATGGTCAACAAAAGTCAATGCAATCACAAAAAATCAAGATAAACAATATTGTTAGCTAATACGACAATTGAACTTTTGTCTTGTCGAGAATCCTCTAAAATCGCTGGCGAAACCCTGGAAGTTCGCGTACCCCACTTTAAGAAAATCTGAATTATTAAATGTTACACCAATCAAACTTGGAGGCTTTTAATTCCAATGCACATTGCTTCAGCATGACTTCTTTTTACAGCTCCTTATCCAAGCTGAAGAGATAGACCTGCTAAAACAAAAAGTGATCGCCCTGGAGACTGAGAAATTAAACTTCCAGAAATTGTATGATGCTGCTATAGTCAGCCTTAACTCCTTAACAAGTCCTACCAGCGAGAGCAAAGTCCTGGATCTCCGGTTATCAGATGAGAAGTTGTCTACGCAAGCTATGATAGAGCATGCAATTGAACAACCATTGACTTTCACGGCGACTGAGAATCACTATGGCAGCGGCAATTCCACACATAGCGCAACGCCAGAGCAATTTGAAATGATTGATAGTGAAAAAAATAGCACAGTGTGAGTATTAATTTTATCGATAGTATTATGTTCTCTCGATTAAATGCCTTAATTGAGCTGCCACAAATATTGAAAACAAATGTGGCAAACAAATAAAAAACGTGACCTGATTACTTATCTGGTTATAGATAGGTACTTATTTTGTTGGTATCTTCGCTTTGCTGAACTAAAATGAATTAGAAGGTGTATTTCATCGCATCGTCTCATGTTGTAGTCGCGTAGCTGTGTATGGCGTGATTGCGGGCGTGATTGCGCCTTAATATAATAATTATTATGGGCATCGGCTTCTACCCCGCAGTTGCATTAGTCACATAGTTGTGAATGTGTGTAGCTTAAGAATAAGAAACTTCAAATGTAAGTTTATGGGTGTAATCTTGTGGAGATATGATAAACCTCAGTAAATAGATACCCTATGTTCTTCTCTGTATACCCCCTACAAGGGTGCTCCTAGACGGGTCATGTTTTACTGCTATACTGGCCCGGGAATATTGGGAAAATTTGAATATTTTAAGTGTGGGCCGGCAATATCGTCATACTTTTCTAGCATACAGCAAACATATTTCTGCAATATATTATCTGCAGTATTGCAGTAAAAATATTACCCATTTAGGATCACCCCATGGTATAATAATATACTCCGCCAGGTATAGCACTCAGCAACACGTAGTGACGTCAATCGATGCTTAAGCAAGACCAAAATAAGTCACAACAAGTTCGAAAGAGACGGATGACGATGACGTCATTATGTGTTTGCTGAATGCTGGACCTTGTTTTTTTGGATGGATCACCTTGGATAAGATTAGGATTGCTTTACACTCGGTTCCAGCACTCGTAAAGAAGGGTCGACGCGCAGTTCGCTGGGCGGCGGGCGGCGCGGCAGTGCCGGCACGCTCGACGAGACGCTCAGCATTAACTCGGCCGCCGACTGGACTCGCCTGCACGCCGACTGTATGGACGCACCTACTAAACACATGTGGATTGACAGGTATTCTCACAGGGTTACATTACTGCTGGTTTTGAAGGCAGGAATTGTAGTCTCTGATTAGCTTGGTCAGTGACTTTGGTCACTAACGTGGGTAACGATTTATTTATTTATATCTATATAATTATATTGGATTAGGCTTTTAACAGTGAGAAAAGTCATTTTTTTTAAACCAAAACTTTGATGGCTTTCTATTTCTAATAACTGGCTAGTAGTTCGCTCCGAAAGAATACCTCGCATATCTCCATAACTTCTTGTCCGATTTCGCTTATATCCGAACTTAAAAATCAAATTTCCATTAACTATTTGCTTGCAAAATTTCATGAGGATTGAATCAACGATGCTCAAGTTTACTTTGAACAAACAAACGCCGAAATGTCCCAATAGACTCTGAGACGTCGTTTCGCACGACCAATAATTACAAAGCCCATTTTGTCATACACGTGTTATAATATGTTCACAGCGGCTTACCCAACAGCCTGAAACTGTCAATCCTGAACTGGTGCTGTGAAACGTTCACCACGAACGAACCGCTGTCGAACGACCTGCTGGCCGAACTAGTGGCCAACGACAAGCCCATCACGCTGCCCGCCTTCTTGACGCTCGTCGCTGAAACTTTACCTAGGGTAAGTGACAGAGCTGTTGTAAATACTAATTATACTAATACTCTAGTGTAATTCCGATCTAACAAAAAACTAGAAAAAAATGAGGTAATGCGGAAATACACTAGAATAAATAAATATAATAAATAAATTTGGGACACTTTCACACACGGTCGCCTGACCCCAAACTAAGCAAAGCTTGTACTATGGCTGCCAGAGACTGATATACATGCTTAGATATTTTTAAATACATACTTAAATAGATATTAACACCCAGACATAGAACAAACACTAATGTTCATCACATCAATGTTTGCCCTAGGTGGGAATCGAACCCACGCCCCCACGCTCAGAAGGCAGGTTTACTACCAACTGAGCCACCGAGACAGTCTAACTAGAGATGAATAAATATAATAGTTTTGAAGATGAACTTCCCAAAGTACCGCCTGATTAAATCAACTAGGTAACGGATTTATCGAGATCATTTCGAGGAAAGACTAGGCTACAACTTTAGGGTGGTAGGATTGAGAGGCGTGTTGGAAATTATTTCTAGTGCACTGAGTTTTCAGCCGAGGCTGTGGCAAACTGTTTGCCACAAACATTTCACAATTTAACTAGTAGAGATAACTACAAGATAACTAGTAGAGTCTAGTGTCCGTAACTTCAGCTTCCTCATAGGTGATAGAATAATTTTACCTATGCCAATATTTAAAGCATAATAGCTGCAATCAAATATCCCAGTCTTAGTTTAGCTGCCACAAGAACTTCGTTAATATGAGCCATTTACTATGTGTCAGCTGGAGTGACACAACCTCAGCTCGCACATCCAGTACAGGCAAACCAGTGAGGTTAGGGTTTTGGACAATAGCTAGAAAATTAAAGCATAATAGCTGCACAAGGTAGGAAAAATCTGAACGATGCTACTCAAAACATGTAGAAGCTATGATCAAAAAACTGTGTGTAAGCTGGTGTTGTGTCACTTCAGCTACTCATCTCATATCTTCCAAACGAAAGAAGGTATGATTATGCATTATAGCTCAATTTTTAAAGCATAATTGCTGCCATTGGCAGCAAAATTTTCAAGTCTCTGGGTTATATACTTTCCGAGTTATAAGCTAATACCTATGTGTAAGCTGAAGTTGCGTCACTTCAGCTGACACATGTTGAATCGACGAAACTATCAAACGTAGAGTTTTCATTTAAAGGGCAAAAATTAAAGCATAATTGCTGCCATAGGCAGCAAAATTTTCAGATTCCTAGACCTCGTAGTTTCCACGTAATAATCAAAAAACAGTTTTCGCGCCAAAAAATTCAAATTTTTGCTTAAAAGCGGCGTTGCCGTTCCGTGCGGTACATTATTGCAATTCAATTTGATCTTAGCGCGCATAGTGTTAAAAGTCATTTTAACTTGTGTTCAAAATTCTTTTAGTTTTGTTTAGACTGAGAGCCCCTGAACCATATGGAACTAAGAATGCACCTGTAAAATTTGAAGGCAGATTCTTATGAACTTAAACAACGACGAAGGTTATTGGTTTTGGCGTGGCTTGTTCTCTGTAATTTGGCTAACAAAAGACGTCGCGCGACAGATAATGGCTGCTTGACGTCACAGGCGCGAGGTAGACAGTGGCATGGCGAACCAGTTTTTTTGCCCCACCACCCCGCTACACCCTTCGCGTGCCATCTAGTACATTTACTAATTTAAAAATTAAAAAATTAAAATAAAGAAGAAAGACAAACCACTGTATAGTAAAGAAGATAAATTTGTTACTTGGACAATATCTAGTGTAAGTAAGTAGTGTAGGTGTTTAACAAGTTTGAAGATGAACTTCCGCAAAGTAACGCCTGATTCAATCAAGAAGATAAATGTTTAATGTGTGGGTAAGAGATAGTAAAATGTATTTTAATAGTCTGTAAGTACTTTGATTTTATGATACGGGAATTACTCGTATTCCGACTATTGTTTCAACCGCTTAAGTAAGTGATTCCCGTTACATAAAATCATGTGTGAAAACCACGTCAGTTTCCATAGCCTGTAAGTAGGTAAGTATCTGTATTCGATAACTACTTCAGTGTTATTTCAGTTGTTCCATGAAGAATCAGAAGACCAGGGAGCTCCTAGTCTAGTTATCTCGTCTTCTAAGTTCATAAGAATCTATCTTTAAAATAACATACATACCTAGTTTCATATAGTTCAGCGGCTCTCAGTCGTTTTTTGTTAGCCAAATTACAGAGAACAAGCCACGCCAAAACCAATAACCTTCGTCGTTGTTTAAGGTCATAAGAATCTGCCTTCAAATTTTACAGGTGCATTCTTAGTTCCATATGGTTCAGGGGCTCTCAGTCTAAACAAAACTAAAAGAATTTTGAACACAAGTTAAAATGACTTTTAACACTATGCGCGCTAAGATCAAATTGAATTGCAATAATGTACCGCACGGAACGGCAACGCCGCTTTTAAGCAAAAATTTGAATTTTTTGGCGCGAAAACTGTTTTTTGATTATTACGTGGAAACTACGAGGTCTAGGAATCTGAAAATTTTGCTGCCTATGGCAGCAATTATGCTTTAATTTTTGCCCTTTAAATGAAAACTCTACGTTTGATAGTTTCGTCGATTCAACATGTGTCAGCTGAAGTGACGCAACTTCAGCTTACACATAGGTATTAGCTTATAACTCGGAAAGTATATAACCCAGAGACTTGAAAATTTTGCTGCCAATGGCAGCAATTATGCTTTAAAATTTGAGCTATAATGCATAATCATACCTTCTTTCGTTTGGAAGATATGAGATGAGTAGCTGAAGTGACACAACACCAGCTTACACACAGTTTTTTGATCATAGCTTCTACATGTTTTGAGTAGCATCGTTCAGATTTTTCCTACCTTGTGCAGCTATTATGCTTTAATTTTCTAGCTATTGTCCAAAACCCTAACCTCACTGGTTTGCCTGTACTGGATGTGCGAGCTGAGGTTGTGTCACTCCAGCTGACACATAGTAAATGGCTCATATTAACGAAGTTCTTGTGGCAGCTAAACTAAGACTGGGATATTTGATTGCAGCTATTATGCTTTAAATATTGGCATAGGTAAAATTATTCTATCACCTATGAGGAAGCTGAAGTTACGCACACTAGAGTCTATTATAAAACTTTGACGTTCATAAGTGAATGTTTGATACCCAAATTGAATACAAACATTTCGACTTTGAGCTTGAGTTGCCCCGTAGATCCTGCCGCACACGCTGGTGTCCCGGCGCTGCGAGGGCGCGGCGGCGCTGTGCGCGAGCGCGGCGCTGCTGCCGGCGGGACACGCGCGGCGCGCGCCCGCGCTGCACGCGCTGCTCACGCTGCTCAAGAAGCCTGACCCGCCCGCGGCGCGCCTCATATGCGAAGGTACCTTGTATCATAGACCCGCACACGCTGGTGTCCCGGCGCTGCGAGCGCGACGATATGCGAGGGTATATCGTACTAGCTGCGCCCCGCGGTACCACGTACGGTTAAAAAGTATCCTATTTGTCATTCCAGACTGCAATCTAACCCTGTGCCAAATTTCGTCCAGACCTGTTCTGGCGCGATTGAGTTACAAATATTTATCCATGCATCCATCCAAACTTTTTTCGCATATATAATACTAGCTGCGCCCCGTGGTGTCGCCCGCGGTTAAATGGAATCCTATGTTCCATTCCATAGTCTGGACTGGAATCTATGCATGTGTCAAATTTCATCCAGATCCATTCGGCCGTATTCGGCCGTGGCGTGATCGATTAAAAAACATTCATCCACCGATACAAACTTTCGCATTTTAAAATATTAGTGTGATAGTCATTAAGAAAGCGAAATTAAAAATCAGAGTCTATGGGCAAAAATGCTATTTTTGTATGCATGTTTGTTGACCGAGCAAAAGCAAGTTGATTGTACTGGATACATAAGAAATAGTCCTACATACTGTGCCAAATCGGCATTTGTTTGTCCGACGATTACTTGATAACCGTGGATCCAGTCTTTGAAGAATTGTGTAGTTCAGGAAATACACATTTTAAGTTCATTAAGAACAAAATGTATGTGTGTATCAAAGTGTCGCTTTAGGCGATAAGGTCGCCCTTGTTCTATCAAATTAACGTTAAATTCGGTTTTAAGTAATGTTTTATTGTAGTTTTTGGTGTGCAATATAAATTAAATAAATATGTCTAGAGAGAGTTCCGTTCTGTCTAAAATATCTAAGTATGTGTATCAGTCTCTGGCAGCCAAAGTACAAGCTTTGCTTAGTTTGGTGTCAGGCGACCGTGTGTGGAAGTGTCCCGAATATATCTATCTAATCTGTCTATGAATGAAAAGTTACAGGCCAACATTTTTAAACTAGTGTGTGTGACAGGTACGTCTTTTACCAGGGTTGCGTCATACATTTTGTTCATTTAGAACCTAACAGTTGGCTGTTATTTTTTTTGGCCCTTGGAATGTTTTTCCAGTCCATCTGGACATATAATTTATCAAAGCATCCTCCTTACCCATCCTAATCCTATCCTAACTAATATTATAAATGCGAAAGTGAGTTTATTCGTTTGTTTGTAACGATTTCACGCCCTATGAAATTTTGCTTACACGTTGTCTGGAACAGGACATAGGGTGATTTTTTATACGAAAAAAAATACAATTCCTGTGGGACTGCGGGTGAAACCGCGAGACGAAGCTAGTGTTACATAAAACTTTATTTCTTTTCAATAACCTCTTCTTCTTTTCAAAATGTTATGATTAAATGAGTATGTTAGACTGCAATTCATCTTTGATAATTTTTGCATCTCATTAAGTTGTATTTTATACACAAGACTATAGTTTTGATCACATTCAGGGTTTTTTTTTAACTTGGGGTTGATTTACTTAGTGCACACTAGAACAGTACTCTAGAACACAAATCACGTATAAGTATAAAAATTCACATACTCTTTTGACCGTTTCGCGAAATTTAAACATATTATATTTTTCAGCTACATGCCTCATAGTGAAATGGGGCGGAAGCGGCGAAGTCCTATCAACCATAGCGGAGCTCCTCGCCTCTCGCTCCAGCGATCGTCGCCTACTCGCCAGCCAGATATGCGTCGCCATAGCCCCCTACGTGCCCATAGAGCTGTGCACGTCCCTCCTACTCAGCCTAGTCGTCATGATGTGTGAATCAAACGAGCTTGAGATACGGAGCCTTGGGTTAAAAGCGGCTTGTTTGATATGCCCCGTGGCGGATCACAAGTATGCGCAGCTAGAGAATCTCATGTTTAGCTTTCTAAAGGATCCAGTGGAGAAGTGTGTGAAGGATACCGTGAATATTTATGTGCCGGTTCTGGCTAGGAGCGCTTTGTTGGCAGGTAAGGATTTCGTTATTTAATTGTTTATGACAAGGAGGGGGGGTGGTAAAGATTTTTTGAAGGATCCGAGCTCGGACATTTGAACTGACGTTTCAAATCGAATAAATCGACAAATTTGTATGGAAATTACTGCTTTTGTCGATTTGAAACAACACACAATACGCCACTCTCACAAAATAGATAGATTATTTTTATGTGCGATTTCATATGTACCAAAAAAATATTGTTTACTCTTTCTTATTTTATATTTTGAATAGCCTGGAGCCCACGTTACAGGTTACCCTAGCGTGGGATCCAGTGCACACCTTATGCCATATAAGTTATTGTAACTAAGATTTAGTCAATAATAAAAAAACGTCAGCTTAAATGTCCGTGCTCGTACGAGATGCAGTTGGGGTAGATATTTAGAACTGGCTAGGAGATTAATGATAGACTAGCCTAGATTGAAAATTGGTCCTTATTTTGCAGTGTTAGTGGTTTCGTAAAGGTGTCAATATACTACAAGTTTTATCCAAAACTGTTCAACCATTCTTACCAGATTGAGTAACAATCCCAACGTAAAAACTTTGGTACTTATTTACATTAAAAAATAATACCAATTATTGATCGAGCGAGCACGAAGCGCGAGCAAATTGTCTCCGTTTAAGCTTTGGCAAAAATGCTTTCGTATATTCTCATATCCTGTGGGTATCCGAGTGTGCTCCTCTACAGATCGCATTTCTCAACCGATTGTAGTGTAATTTTGTGAGCAGGTTCCATAATTAGTGTTTTTTTTTGTCGGTTCAGTTTTTTTTTTCAAAATTGCGGGATGATGGAGCTAGACTCGCGAAGTCTTCAGCTTACAATCTCACTAGTAGTAATCACCACGATTATTTTTCAGGCAAATTCACAACAGACTTCTGCCCGCGAATAATGAAGAACCTCAGATCCACGACCGAGGAATGGAAAACTACACTTCTCTATTTAGACATATTAAAAGTTCTAGTTCTATCCAAACTAGCTTACGTTATAAATGTACAAATAGTCAAAGATATGACCCTGGAGCACTGTGATATGGAAGCGGTACAGTTACAAGAGGTACCTTTAGAGGAGCAGGAGTGGTTCGTTGATCTGCAATGTTATTTGAACGATGGCGACGCTAAAATGTTGCTGGTCGCTATGAATAGTCTAATTAAGGAGAAGCCCGATGTCAGATGGCAGGAGCTCGCGTGGTTTGTAGATTTGTAAGTACCTATCATTTGTTATATTTATTTCTTTGGAATTGGAAGCAAGAAACGATGATAGCCTAGTTTGCGAAAGTTCGCCTCACAAGACAGAGGGAGCGGGTTCGATCCCAGCTGAAGGCACACACCAAATTGTTGATTGTGTGATCATAGTGTATATGCGTATTTAAATTTAATGTTATCGCCTACATAACTGGAGCTTGGTGTAAGGTGAAAGGCTCGCCCCTGTCACATTTGGGACTGGATATCGTCCGGCAAAGTGTAGGTGTTGTAATTATATCTCTGGCAGTACCATCGGGGGAAAGGCGTGACGATATATTATGTAAATTGGCAGTTACTTCTATCCGGTGGTTCCCGCTGGTGTCTATAAGAGTCCCCGCAGACAGCAGAGTTTGGTCGGCTTCTTAATGAGTGTGAAGAGGTATGCAAACGCGCACGGAAGAGCGATCCAATATTGGCCGATAAAAAAGTTTGATGGGTTAATTAACAGTTGCCTTCAAACTAGCACTAGCAAGCCGCACCCGACCAAACTATCGTTCAATAAAAAGTCTGTAGTCTGCGAGGACTCTAAAACTTGGTCACAATAAGGAATAGCAAATTTAAGCTTTAAGTAGTTCAGTGTAATTTTGATCTATTTTCTCACTTGACGGTAAAAAAAAAAACTTTAAATAGTCTCTATTTCTTCTATTCCTGTCTTGCTCTATCTCTATTTTTTGGTCTCGATTTACATTACAATTAAATTTTTCTTTCTTGTAATTTTCAGAATAAAAGAAATACTAGAAGTGGCATCGAATAGCAAAGCCCTTCACTACACGACTATATACGAACTTCTAATATCTCTGTTCACTAGTTACGTTGACAATTTTGGCGTCTCTTTCGCACAACACGTTCTGAGGCCAATATTTCTGGATATCATAACGGAGCTAGAGCAAAGAATGGAGAAGTTGCATACGATAAATGTGGACAGTACCATCGTTGTGGGCATTTATTTGGTCGCTATACTAGCTGCGTTTGATGATAAGAGTCAGCATGCAGAGTTTTTACAAAAGTAAGTTATTTGGCTTTCTATGAACCTGTACAGAGTGATTCTAACTTAAGAGGGCCGCGACGTTCTGAAATTTCCATACAAACGCGCTACTCAAATTTCTTGAAAACCGTTTGTCAGATTATGATGAAATTTAGCATGTACAATTAAATTAACAATATCTCCGCCCCTATGTTCTTAATTTTTTTAAAAACGTTCTCAAGTTAAAATAGAGCTATGAAAAATATCCGCATTTTTAAGGGGTCACTTTTGACTGATTAATTCAATAGGTAGACAAAGCAAATAAAAAATTCCATTACATAGGGAGGTTGTCTACATCATTAGCTGTTAAATGAATCCATAATACAAGGGAAATTCTTAGTTAAGTAACTAAGAATTTCCCTTGTATTATGGATCATTCTTCAAAAATGTAATCATTCTTAAGTAAGAATGATTACAGAAGTGCAAAAGTCATAAAAAAAATTGAAATTGCACGCTGTAGGTAACTTTAGAGGCTCGTCAGTATCATTACTCGCTCTCTTCGCTCGTCTTCTTCTTCTAGACGAAATGGCTATAGAATACCTTAAGCCAATGCGAAGTTAGCCTAGGTCGCTTAGGTCGAAGTTAGTGATGTCGGGGGTTTTATAAATTTTTAATGTATACTTGTTTATTTTCAGATGGGTTGTGTATAGCAGTATCCGTAGTCTTCCAGTAAAAACTTTTTCAATACCATTAAAGTGGGTGTCGGAACATCGACCGGACGCGCTTGATTTTTACCTGCAGCACCTTAGAGAGTGTGAGTTTTTAACGCCCGACGCAAAAACAACGAGGTGTTTTAAGTTTGACGTGCGTGTGCGTGTTTGTGTGTGTGAGTGTGTGTGTATGTGTGCGTGTGTCTACGACATCGTAGCTCTTGAACGGATAGCCCGTTTTTTTAACTTTTTATTTATACTTGTTTAGTTTTTCAAACTGAAACGGTTTCACGGATTTGAGAGTTTGGATTGGAGATATCTTATACCCTCGAATAACAAAATTAAATAGACTATCCCTTGTCTCTGGAAAATTAATATGTAGTAGTAGAAGAATCACGGGTACAGCTAGTTTTCACTGCGGAGGTATTATTTCCAATAAATTTTAGAACTGTACATTTAAAAAAAATCGTACTATGTCCAAAAGAAAGACATAAAGATAAAAAAAAAAAAAAAAATCAATTAGTATAATAATGAATGTCGTATTTTTAACCGACTTCAAAAAAGGAGGAGGTCCTCAATTCGTCTACATTTTTTTTTTGTATACAAACATACATAATTATATGCTACGCGAATACTCCGCCAATAAGAGTCGATTTAATTATTTATTTTTTTGTTTGGTAATGTTTAGAGGTGGTCCTATACAAATTTTATCGAAATCGGTTAAGCAGTTTGTAAACTATCAACAACAGCCTAAAAATTGTTTACGTGGATGACGGGAAGTCGATTTTTTAAGCCTTGTTTTTTTTTTTAAAGAGTAGTTACAATTTATATTTTGTTTAAATTTCTCAATGGTTTGCAGTCTTAGCGAGCAGTTGCGAGAGTTCGAGCGGGAGTTCCATTCGCGTGTACATTGCCAACTTGATCACGGAACTGCTGAACATTACTGAGGTCAGCGAGAAATGTATAGAGAGGCAACTGTTACCGGCCGCAATGGCGTTGTTGCATGACGATGACGTGTAAGTATAAATAATACTATTAAACGTTTTTTTTTATATTTGGAATTAATTTAAAAAAATCTCTGATCTTCCAGTGTATATTCTATGATCTTCCAGTGTATATTCTCTGATCTTCCAGTGTATATTCTCTGATCTTCCAGTGTATATGTTGTTTCCTTTGCGCGCTAGCACTATTATTGTTCTTACAAGTGGTGACCTGTATTTGGCCTATCTGTTAATATATTTGTATGTTTTTCGGTTAAGTAATTGAGACGTTAAAGGCTTTACAAATAAAAAAACTAACAAACTCACTTTCGCATTTACGAGTATAATATTAGTTAGGATTTTATGTATCGTCCTTCACTACTGAAGCCGTGTGACTATGAAATTCACCCCTAGTTAACATAGATTTTTGATCATTCACCTTTCCAAACTGGCTCATTATAAGTAGACTCGATTCTTTTTTACAATCTGTTATATTTCAATGTATGTATTAGTATATTTATTGATGTAGGTACTTTTGTATGTTTATGACTGGGTAGTTTATTTGTATATTTAGTAATTATTTATGTAGGTATTAGTATGTAAGTTTATTATAATTCTCAAATTTGTAAGGACATTACTTAATTTTTCTTTTTCTTTAGCACACACCACCGTCCATGCTTAATCATAATGTTTTTATTCCATCCTAAGATTGGCTGGAAGAGGTCGCTCTTAAGCGATAAGACCGCCCATTGCGCCTATATTTTTGAGTGTTTAGTTAGATTTATTTTGTACAAGCTGCGCCCCGCAGTTTCAGCCGCGGTTAAAAAATATCCTATGTGGTATTCTAGACTATAATCTATCTCTGTGCCAAATTTCATCCAGATCTGTTCAGCCGTTCTGGCGTGAAAGAGTAACAAACATCCATCCATCCATACATACAAGCTTTCGCGTTTATAATATTAAGTAGGAAGGATTTGGTGTCAATAAAGAGTTTTTTGTATTGTATTGTATTGTATTGTAGGATTATATTTTGTTACCCAGTTCAGTCCGCGAAGTGGCAATAACAGCGTGGGGTACGGTGACGCGAACGTGTCTCATCCGCTCCTTGCCCTGCGAGGAGCAATGTTGGCCTCCCCTCGAGCACATAGTGGGCGGGAACCAGCCGCTCAGCGGGAGGGAGGGCGTGCGCGCGGCCGAGGCGCTGGCCCTGCTGGTACTGCCCACGGCTGACAGCCACGCGGTTTCTGAACGAGGTACTGTATTGATACTGTATTTTGGTGTCTGGTGATGCAGACCTGCTTTATCCTGCGAGGAGGAATGTTGGCTCCCCATTGAACATATAGCGAGGGGAGTCCAGTCGCTCAGCGGGAGGGAGGGGGTGCGAGAAGCCGAGGCGCTGGTCGTGCATATAGCTACAGATAGGTACACTGCAGATATAGCTACGCGTTTTCTGAACGAGGTACTGTATTGATGCTGTGTTTTGGTGTACTTTGTCAATAACAGCGTAGGGTGCAGTAACGCGGACCTGGCTTTATCCTGTGAGAAGGAATGTTGGCTCCCCATTGAACATATAGCGAGGAGGGTCCAGTCGCTCAGCGGGAGGGAGGGGGTGCGAGAGGCCGAGGCGCTGGCGCTGGTCGTACATATAGCTACAGATATCTACACTGCAGCTAGCTACGCGGTTTCTGAACGAGGTACTATGTTGAAACTGTGTTTTGGTGTACTTTGTCATTAACAGCGTAGGGTGCAGTGACGCGGACCTGCTTTGTTCGTTTTTTACTCTGTGAGGAGGAATGTTGGCTTTCCGTTGAACAATATAGCGAACGGGAACCAGCCGCTCAGCGGCAGGGAAGGCGTGCGCGCGGCCGAGGCGCTGGCGCCGCTGGTGCTGCCCACGACGAACAGCCACGTGGTTTCTGAACGAGGTGCAGTATTGAAACTGTGTTTTGGTGTACTTTGTTAATAACAGCGTAGGGTACAGTGACGCGGACCTGCTTAATTCGTTCGTTATCCTGTGAGGAGGAATGTTGGCTTCCCGATCGAACACATAGTCGGGAGCAGCTGTTCAGCGGAAAGGGGTGCGAGAGGCCGAGACGCTGGCGCTCGATATCAAACGAGATATGGCTTGCGTACTGTATTTTATCACCTTTTAAAATAATTTGCCCTAAACATTAAGTGATGATCATTTTCAATAGCAATTTCTGGTCCCTTTTATGAACTGGAACTAAAAAAAACTATAATGGTTGGAAAATAGCCAAACAATCATGTTTAAAAAGAAATGAGTTTTTGCTCCAGCCGGTTGGTTCATCCAGCCCGCGTCAGCTTGCTAATAAGTGTATTTCCATCCGCAGCGGTGTCGCTGCTGTGCGCGCTGGCCCGGGACAGCGCGCGCGGCGCCGAGCTCGTGTCGTCGCTGACGCCGGGGCTGCAGCTCGCCGCGCACCACGCGCCCTCACACCCCGACCTGCTGCCGGCGCTACGGTAACATTACTACTGTGACACTACTAGACAATGTGTCGCTGCTGTGCGCGCTGGCCCGGGACAGCGCGCGCGGCGCCGAGCTCGTGTCGTCGCTGACGCCGGGGCTGCAGCTCGCCGCGCACCACGCGCCCTCACACCCCGACCTGCTGCCGGCGCTACGGTAACATTACTACTGTGACACTACTAGACAATGTGTCGCTGCTGTGCGCGCTGGCCCGGGACAGCGCGCGCGGCGCCGAGCTCGTGTCGTCGCTGACGCCGGGGCTGCAGCTCGCCGCGCACCACGCGCCCTCACACCCCGACCTGCTGCCGGCGCTACGGTAACATTACTACTGTGACACTACTAGACAATGTGTCGCTGCTGTGCGCGCTGGCCCGGGACAGCGCGCGCGGCGCCGAGCTCGTGTCGTCGCTGACGCCGGGGCTGCAGCTCGCCGCGCACCACGCGCCCTCACACCCCGACCTGCTGCCGGCGCTACGGTAACATTACTACTGTGACACTACTAGACAATGTGTCGCTGCTGTGCGCGCTGGCCCGGGACAGCGCGCGCGGCGCCGAGCTCGTGTCGTCGCTGACGCCGGGGCTGCAGCTCGCCGCGCACCACGCGCCCTCACACCCCGACCTGCTGCCGGCGCTACGGTAACATTACTACTGTGACACTACTAGACAATGTGTCGCTGCTGTGCGCGCTGGCCCGGGACAGCGCGCGCGGCGCCGAGCTCGTGTCGTCGCTGACGCCGGGGCTGCAGCTCGCCGCGCACCACGCGCCCTCACACCCCGACCTGCTGCCGGCGCTACGGTAACATTACTACTGTGACACTACTAGACAATGTGTCGCTGCTGTGCGCGCTGGCCCGGGACAGCGCGCGCGGCGCCGAGCTCGTGTCGTCGCTGACGCCGGGGCTGCAGCTCGCCGCGCACCACGCGCCCTCACACCCCGACCTGCTGCCGGCGCTACGGTAACATTACTACTGTGACACTACTAGACAATGTGTCGCTGCTGTGCGCGCTGGCCCGGGACAGCGCGCGCGGCGCCGAGCTCGTGTCGTCGCTGACGCCGGGGCTGCAGCTCGCCGCGCACCACGCGCCCTCACACCCCGACCTGCTGCCGGCGCTACGGTAACATTACTACTGTGACACTACTAGACAATGTGTCGCTGCTGTGCGCGCTGGCCCGGGACAGCGCGCGCGGCGCCGAGCTCGTGTCGTCGCTGACGCCGGGGCTGCAGCTCGCCGCGCACCACGCGCCCTCACACCCCGACCTGCTGCCGGCGCTACGGTAACATTACTACTGTGACACTACTAGACAATGTGTCGCTGCTGTGCGCGCTGGCCCGGGACAGCGCGCGCGGCGCCGAGCTCGTGTCGTCGCTCACACTGGGGCCTAGATAATTAGCCCACAGTTTTATAACATTTTCAAGATCACCTAAGTCGTCGCAGGTCGACCTGCTTCAGGTCACACGTTGACTTGCCTTTGATTTTATTTGTTGCTAATTTTGCTCTCAGATAATCAGAAACCTGAACCACTGAAACAAATACATTAAAAGAAATATTTTCACAATGCAAAAAAAATCTAGCAAAAACGCCTCATTTGCTATTACTATTTCAGCCTGGCCAAGCCTTCTCTTCCCTCTTACCAGTTATTCCTGTTTTTGGCTTAAATGCATCGGCCGATCCTTTTCGTGGGCGTCGAGCTCGTCTTTCCATCTCTCTCTGAGTCGGCCTAACGACCGTTTAACTTTTGGGGCCCAGTCGGTTGGTTTTAGCCCATAGCTCGTCAGGCATTCGGCAGACACGTCATTTGCTAATTCCTTTTTTCTTTCCCCAGGAAAATCGAAGAGCTAGTCCAAGCACCGAACCTGTCCCAGTACCGAGCGGCGATAGAAACCCTCCTCCACAACCTCGGCGGGCACGCTCCGCACTCCGAGCCAGTCCCGCGCGCCTCCAACTTGCACACGGCGCAGGAAGTCGGCAGGCGAGTCACGCAGATCTTCCACACATCCAAGACTAATATGCACCTACAGAACATATTCAAGAAGAAAACGTAGATGAAGGTATAAAACTAAAAAAATATTTATTTTAATTCTAATTTTTTATTTATTTGAACAAAATCCACAGCTCTCAATAATACATGAATTAACTTACAGATAAACTTACAGCTAATTACGGATTTACATTTTAGACAGGGTTATAAGTAACTCACCAAAAACCTCTTAAGAGTTCATTGTACTCATCAATATGAACAACTTTTCTATGAAGCCAATCCTGAAACCGCGAAAAAAAAACAGCTGTTCATTAACCTGAGACAAAATGTATGTAACAGCTGATTTCTTTTTTCACGATTTCAGAGTTTGCCCCATAGTAAAAGTTGTTCATATTGATGAGTACAATGAACCCTTAAGAGGTTTTTGGTTAGTTACATATAACCATGAATACAAAAAGTATTATTTATAGCTACACCTCGGTCATTCCACGATTATCTGTCGAGATGTCGAGAGTAGCCGAGTATTGTGTGTGGGTACACACACAGTACTCGGCGATATACTCGTATATTGCACATCGACCTTTGGCAAGAGACTTCACCTTCGTAGAGCGTTATCTCTGTCGCACACTAAACGAAACTGTTGTGCGAAAGAGATAACGCTCTACGAAGCCGAGTCTCTTTCCGAAACTCGATGTGCAATATTTATCGCTGGGTACTGTACTTTTACGTAATCCGCTTTATTTAGAGTTGAAAATCGGAAATCAAATTTGATGGTAAAATAAGATCGGCGCCTAGAAATAAGTTTTTTGCCGTTTTTATTGGTATTGATCGTAATAAGAACACAAATAAGATTAAGTTGCTCGGTTAAACTTTAGAGAACTAATCTGGCTAATTAATAATCGAAAATAAATGTAGTGTAATCGCTGAAAATTCAGAGAACTACGCTCCGATAAAATTTTTTAAGAAGATACTTTTTATAATTTTTTTTCCAAGATGTGAATGACTTTCAAAATTGCACTTCGGTTAAACTTTAGTTGGTTGTTTCTTCTACCAGCCGTATTTTTTGCATCTGATCATCATAATTCTTCATATCAAACCAGGCGCAAAAAAAAACTTGTCATTGGTGATTTCGTGTAATAAGGGGCCTTAAAAAAACTTAGATGAAAGGCTGCATTCAATAATATAAAAAGCATAGCTTTAAAACCCGACTTCCCGTCAGGCCGTCATCCATGTAAACTATTTTGGTATTTTTGTTGCTGACAAAAAAGTATCATTTTAAAATCCATTCACAGTTGGCAGAGTAATCGCGTAACATACATAAAAATAACATACATTCGAATTGAGAACCTCCTCTTTTTTGGAAGTCATGAATCTCGATTTAAAACTAGTTTTACCGTACTTAAAACCAGTTTATTAAATCGAGATTTAAATGGGCGTCGTTTTTGAATGCGGCCCGAAATGATCAATGTTAAAACAATTGTACTATAATTATGTTTTCAAGAAAACGTAGATGCATTTAAGTTGATTGATAGTCCAATCGTTTTTTGCGAATTTTAAAAAAAATTTTTTGCTCTTCCTTTTACACTCAAATACATACATTTAAAGGTATTTACTTCTTATATCTATGTATGTGTCTATGTATGTGTATATACTACAAGTCACTGAGATACAGAACGAATCTAAGAGGATATTACAACTTTGCGTTTTAACTTCAATTATACATCTTGCTCTCTCTAGTGTATAAAGAGCGAGAGAAAAGCCAACTAAAAAGATGCTCGGAGACTTTGAAAAAGCCAAATTTGAAGAACGAATGGAATGATCGAACAGAACGAATTTATTTAAAAATTAATTTATTATCTGCTCTCGTTTTCGCGCAATCGATTTTACTTTTCTGATAATAGCACCCACTGAACTGAACCAATCTACAGGACTTTTCAAACTGTTGCCATCCCTTTCTAAGATATTGAAATAAAAAGAGACGCAAATTATTCTCGTATTTAGTTAGTTGAGTTAGTGAAAAAAACAACAAAATCGTCTGCCAGTCAATACATATTATGTATTTTGAAATGAAAAACGCGTGTCGTAGTTTTCCTTGCTATGAGTTTTTTGTAGAAATCGATGCTTTTGTAGAATTTTTATTATTGTTTTTAATTAGAGTTACCTTACTAGTGAAATATGCCCTATTAATAATGCTTTTAGAAAATCATCTGTCCACTTTTAGTGTAAGCGACATTATTTTGATTGTAATGCTTTGAGTTATATTACTACGTATAGAGAAGCTATGTTAAGAAAAGAAGATGCTCCATTTTGTTCTGAGCTTAAAGTAAAGTTTGCTGCAGCGCTAAAACAATAATTATACGTCGAACCATGCAGTTAAAAAACGCAGCGCTAGAAAACTTTTAAGGCAAAGTTTTCTCACGACCAAAAGGTCTAAAGCGACTGGGCGCTCGTGAGCTAACAAGCAACTATCTGAACTGTGGCCGGATGGCTGCACTTGCACGGATAACAGTAGTAATGTACGATGGCTTCTCTATACGTAGTAATAGAGCTCAATATTTTATTTTTAAATTTTATTTTAAGTCATCCAAGTGAGAGTACTTAACTATGATATTAATAGGTAACACGTAATAGTATTAGTAATCAATAGACCTTATTTAATGTTTATGGTTTTACAGAAATCATACTGATATTTATAAATGCGAAAGTTTGTAAGTATATGTGTTTGTTAGTCCTTCACTCTGAAATGAGTCAATGGAAATGAGGAAATATATATGAAATTAGGAATCGAAAGAGCTTACATCCTGGAACATTGTATAGGTTATTTTATCACAGTAAAATTAACAGTTTCTTTAACAAAGTAAGACTCGCGAGTGAAACCGCGGGGCGCAGCTAATAATGAATAAAAAAATGAATGAAATAATTACTTTATGCTTCCCTTCCCAGTTGGTATATTTTTATTAATTTAGATAAGGTTTTTAATTAGTGATGTTGAACAAAGCTATAAACTTTTAAGTTTTTACTAAACATTCCCTGAAATTTATGAATTAAAAATATTAATGTTAATAATTTATTACTTTTACAAAGTTATAGTTTAATATAGTTTTAGTACAAATTATATCATAGGTGCAATAATTTTTGAAATCCTTGTCGTGATTGTTATGAATTTATGGATGTACTTAATTTTTATTCACGATAAAATTTGTTTTTTTACATACTCTACTCATGTATTATTTGTGAAGTCATTCGTACAAAATGTTGAAAAAAAAAACGCAGTTATTATTTTGTGATGTGCTCGAAAATATATAAACGATTGTCATTGAGCTATCATGTACTATTAATAGAGGTGAGGTCTTCACTCAGTACATGACGAACAGAATTCGAGCGCTACACGTGGCGCGCGCGTGAAAAGTGATTGTAGGTAGAACTAATTGTCACTTTTTATTACTATTAGGCCCACTACAGAAGATTCGGTGAAGTTCTTAAATGCAGGGCTAGTTAACTTAGAGTTAAAATATTGTAAATGTCACTTTAATATTGTGTTAACTCCTAACTCTTAAAGTTAGCTTCTAACGGTGACGAAAGACGATTTATCAGTTTAACCTCTAATTAGCAGTTAACTCCGAGCTAAAAAGATAAGCCGAGCTTCTGCAAGTGGCCCTTATCATAATATTTACCTACAATATAATTTTTTTCTTGCTGCTGTAAATATATTTTCGTTTTATAAATCAACACAAAAAGTAACTCAGAGATGATTTAGCTAATGTCTAAGTATAAGTGTTGTGTATCATCTGCTACATAACTGGAGCCTGGAGTATGGCGACAGGCTCTCCCCTTGTCACATTTGTGACTGAATATCGTCCGGCGAAGTGTGGATGTTGTATTACACCTCTGCCTTAAGGGGAAAGGCGTGACGATATGTTATGTTATGTAAGTAAAAGTGTAAATTACACACCATACATGTATGACAACATAACACCTTAATAAGAAATATTGGAATTATCTCATCTAGTAAGTAGTACATCATAGCTCAATGGTTCTAATTGGTGTAAACATCAAATTTTAAGACGAGGAAGGTTTATTTTATAACAGACACGCACTTTTTTCTTCTATTAGAAAAAAGTCTTCATGTAGTCATTCTCATTTCTCGTAGAAAACGTGGTTCGTTAATTAGACTATGTTTAATTTAATCAGTTAATATTTCTAAACCAAATCTGTCAATGAGCTAAGAAGCTTACTGTAATAACAAACTATTCTCCTGCCAAAATATTGTACGTATAATATACTTTTATATTATGTTTATATCCACATCAAAGTGTGGATTTAAAAAAAAATTGGCTTACTCCCAACGACCACCACCAAAACGGCTACCAGTGGTGGTCGTTAGAACAAAATTTACATTTTTGTCTCAACTGTCGCCAGTAGGGCTTGTTGAGACAAAAAAAAATTGTGACAACGACCACCATCAAACTGCCACTGGTGAAAACTACAGTCAAGCCGATAGAACTGTAACATGGAAAATCAATATTTGATCATTTTTTACACTGTAACACAGCTTAACTATATAACGACATTATTTTACATATAATTACATTATTTTAATGACAAAACACTAAAAATAATTTAAATAAATAATTCGACCCAACGACCCTATGGCAGAAGTTGAGACAAACATTAAAACTAAAGTCTAAACTTTGTCCTAAAGACCACCAATGGTGGCTGTTTTGGTAGTGATAATTGGGAACAAACCATATATTCTGGCATCACATTAACACTTAAAATTGACAAAAAAACGAGTCATACTTTTCAGCTTATCATCAATTTTATGTACACTCATCAGTACGTACAACTTAATATATAAGAACCGAATCTCAAGATTGTGTAACATTGAACCAGTAGTTAGCGATGTTGCTTTATAGTGTAAAAAAACTTGTACTTGTAAATCATGTTAACTCTTCTCTATACAAAGTGCCTTGCCACTTAGATACGTTCGTAGTACACAAATGACGCAAGTAGAATCATTTGAATTGTTCTGCCTTGTAAAAAATGGAATCAAATATGTTTAAACTCTTTTTACAATGTCCCTTTGCTGAGTTTTTGTTCAATATTAACCTCTTTGCTCGGAAACTCCCTTGGGAGTTTCATACAACTTGGGAGATAATATCCTTGGGAGGCAATGCCTTGCTTTACGTTGAGACTACGTGATGCAATTAGTCATTGTCGAGCAGGTGGTCTAAAACCTTTTACATATTAATGCCCTATAAAACAAACGTTACGTTATTTTAGGTTAACATTAGAATATCGAAAGCGCACTACAAATCTTTAATACCTACTTAGTTTTTGTGCTAGAGCCGCTACAGGTTAGTTCGAGCGCGGACCCGCACTCTCTTGCCTTACTAATTTGCAACTGTTTCGAACGAGCTCTCGAGAAAAAAAATACAGACCGACCTCATAATAAATACTACAGATGGTCTCTCAGTGGTAAGGCATTTTCCAAGCTTTGTTAAGCCTAAATGACTTGTACAATCTAATGGCACTTGATATTGGAAAGAGGTTGTGTCACTGTTTACGAAATACATGAAAATTCTATTTTATACCTTGACTTTTAATCAAGTAGGTACATATTTGCTAGAGCTCCTGAAGGTTGTCTGTGTATGAAAAAGTCATTATTATTTACCTACAGCTAAATATGTACATTGTGAACAGAATCTCCTAAGTTTATCGCGATCATAGTTTAGATAAGAGTTGAGTATGAATTTAATTAAATCCTACTAAAATTATAAACGCGAAAGTGTGTATGTATGGATAGATGGATGTTTGTTACTCTTTCACGCCAGAACGGCTGAACAGATCTGGATGAAATTTGGCACAGAGATAGATTATAGTCTAGAATAGCACATAGGATACTTTTTAACCGCGGGTGAAACCGCGGGGCGCAGCTAGTAGGTACGTACGTATTAATTCAAATCCGTAAATAGGTACTTGCTTTCTTTTTATGGGATGTCACACTGAGGAAGTATCACTAAAGTAGGTATGACACAACACGTAGGTAATGTCGTTTTTTTCTGCAAAAGGTACAGTTATCGAGTTTCACAGACCTACCTAAATATAGATGCCTAAAGCCAGCAGCAGCTTTGGATAGTAAGTATGTCGAAGTCGATCAATAAAATATCGAATTCAAACACTCGTCGAAGACGTTGAGTGTACCTAACTAATAAAATTAATACGTCGTATTATACGTCTATGTATATATTATGTAATTATATCTTTGAATGAGACAGGCAGGTGGTCTCACACGAACTATTTTCAATGGAATCAAATGATAAAAAACAGAACCAGTTATATTTGCATTTATTAAAAGACTTGATTCATCAATGGGGGTTATTTATTCACACTTGAATTACGGGATTTAATACATAAAAAACTACTTCAAGATATCGTTCACTCTTCCATGGTATCCAAGCTTGTTGCACAGAATGTGCCCAGTTTGATCTCTGTATTGATCTTCTTCACGAAATGCAGAGGAGTCAGATACGTCTTCACCACTGGATCTTGGAACATTTCTGCTATGTACTGCAACTAGATATAAAATTTTCGATACAAGAAGGTAAAAAACTCAACAAACAAATAATATACTTTAAGTAAAAATTTACTCTGGATAAAAAAGAAAACAATATCTAAGGACAGACCGACTAGACGTACCCTAAACCCCTAGTCGGTCAAGTACAGACCGACTAGGACAAACGCCTAGTCGAAAACAATATCTAAGGACAGACCGACTAGACGTACCTACCCTAAACGCCTAGTCGGTCAAGTACAGACCGACTAGGACAAACGCCTAGTCAAAAAAAATATCTAACAGACCGACTAGACCAGGGGTGGCCAACCGGTCGATCGCGATCGACTGGTCGATCGCGGTTATTAGTCCAGTCGATCGTGGCAAAGCAAAACACAAAGAAGTTTAATTGGCCTATAACAAACTTTTTACATTGAAAAATACGTAGAATAGACTACGCAACGTAATTGTCAACAGCTGCGCACAGTATTTTGTATAGTTTTTAAATTACCGGGTCGTTCTATGACGTTATTCATCCTTTCTCCCATGCAGGTAGCTCTCTTTTGTTTTCAGCGTGCGAAAGACAAAAGTCTCGGAACATGTGGGACACAGGGATGGGGTGGGTGTCAAGCCAACTCGTCAGTTGACGAAAGTTACTAGCAGAGTTACGATCTCATGACTATCGAGATAAATCACGATTAGACTTAGCATCGCGCCACATACGCTATGTATAAATGGTTGAAGAGAAACGCTGAAGAAACTTCAAATAAAGAAAGAAATCCTTCATCCTTCATCCATAACTAAACTATACATACTGTTTTTTTTTTTTACTTTCAAGAATGTAATTGGTAGATCGCAGAGGATTTCGTCACTTAGTAGTAGATCTTCGGTCTAATCAAGTTGGCCACCCCTGGACTAGACGTACCTATCCTGTTTAGGATAGGTACGTCTAGTCGGTCTGTCCTTAGATATTTTTTTCTTAGATTATTTTTACAAACTGTAAGCAATAGGTGAAATAGTTTAGTTAAGAAAAGGCAAACGTTCAAAGTCAGTCAAAATGTTCAAAGCCAGTCAAAAGTTTTTTTTAAATAGACTCGACCGCCTTGTTCGGATAAAGAGCCTCTACTCAGAAGAACAGGCAAGAAACTGAGTAGCATTTTTTTTAAAGAATAAATAAATTACAGTCTCACAAATTTTGGCTTATAACTAGGTAATATCTATAAATACTAGTGGCTACTTGGCGGAAGTGGAAGGCTCCAGACATCTTTGTCTTCTAAATAATTCATAAGCTTAAACATTTAAACAGGGGTATGTATGTAGAGAGGTGTCTCTACTTAATTAGAAAAGTTATATAAAAAACTAGCGACCTACATCGCATGTTACCTATTAAGCATTCGGAAGAATACCGAATGAGAGTGAAAACTGCATCAAAATCCGTTGCGTAATTTATAAAATTTAACCTAAGTACATAAGGTAGATTATCCGACATGGATTTAATCATACATAATTTACATAAGAACAGACAGGGACTTCCTTTTTAAATGTATACTAAGTATGTAAGTATTAAAGTGCCTACTACCTATGTACTCTAACCAAAAACGTGCCCCCAATACTATTCAGTGGGTCCTGTAATAATTTTCAGGCCTGGATCTAGGGGGGATGAGGCTAACCGGAGCGCTTACCCCGGACGGCAGATCAGGGGGCGCCGAAACCATAATGTAACTTCTAAATAATATGTACTTAAAAACAAAAATGCCCTAGATCCGGGCCTGATAATTTTTAGAGGAAAAAAAATCCAATCAAGTACTTATTCTGATTTCACAACGGCGCTATATCCATGAACGGTGTTAATCTAATCGAAAATCGTATCGTCATGATACGATTACAAGATGACGCGCGATTTTTCGAACCCAAATATGAAATATCACGAATTACGTCATTCTTGGTCATTCTCAATAGAATATAGTTGTGACGCAAGAACGAGATGGGCTGTTTTAAGTGAGAGTGTGTGTGTGTGTGTGTGTGTGTGTGAGTGTGTGTGTGTGTGTGTGTGTGTATATATGTCTGTGGCATCGTAGCTCCCGACCGGATGAACCGATTTTGATTTTTTTTTGTTTGAAAGTAGGTGAATTAGTCGGGAGTGTTTTTAGCTATGTTTGATGAAAATCGTTGTGGGGGGGGGGTTTTTAAATTTTAAATTTATACTTTAAACTACCTAAAGCTAGTCTACTACACAAAGCCAATAAACAGCTAACTAAACTAGAAATTATTGAACGTCTAAATATAATCGTCTTTCACATTTGGGACTTGAATATCGTCCGGCGAAGTGTGAATGTTGTATTACACCTCTGCCAGCCCATCGGGGGAAAGGCGTGACGATATGTTATGTTATGTTAATTTAATCCAAATTCTCAAATGCTCAAACTCACTACCAGTAGGAGTTGCAGCGTACCCGAAATCCCAAAGTGCTCACTATAATAACTTCTAGCCAAGAATTGGACAAAATCGCAAACCCGATTACAATATATACCTATGCGACCAAAATAGGTATCTAAATGGTTTCACACATACGAGTATGTATGTTAAACCTTCAAAATAGGTAGGTATCTAAATGGTTTCACACATATGTATGTTAAACCTTCAAAATAGGTATCTAAATGGTTTCACACATATGTATGTTAAACCTTCAAAATAGGTAGGTATCTAAATGGTTTCACGCATATGCATGTTAAACCTTCAAAATAGGTATCTAAATGGTTTCACACATATGTATGTTAAACCTTCAAAATAGGTATCTAAATGGTTTCACACATATGTATGTTAAACCTTCAAAATAGGTATCTAAATGGTTTCACACATATGTATGTTAAACCTTCAAAATAGGTATCTAAATGGTTTCACAAATATGTATGTTAAACCTTCAAAATCAGGTAATCTGCTGAAAACTAAAGATTAAAACTAGTGGTCTGTAAGCTGAAGACCTCAACCGATTGTCTTGAAATTTTGTGTAAAAAGGATAGCTTGACACACGAAAGCATTTTTGGCGAAGCTGAAGCATAAAAACTCTACTCGCTTGGTCGATAAATGATAGCTAACTTACCAGCAGTTCATGTTTATCCTTATTGATGGTGACTCTCTCATCATCTTCGATAGCGAACCGCTCCAAAAACGGCCAGATCATGTAGTCAGCGTAACCAGGCTGGGAGCCACTCAGGAACTTCGACGTTCGAGCCTTCAGTTCATCTTGGATAAAGAGTAAAATTTTGTGGTACGTGGAAATACCCTCCTCAGTGACTAAATGGGGGAATTTCGCCAGCCTCAGATATAAGACTTCCATCTGCAAATGTAGAGGTACAGGGTAGATTTGCTATGATACGCGATATAGCCATGGCAGCTGGGAGAAGGTCCGCCTCTCAAACCAGAGGTAGCGGGTTCGAACCCAGCCGACGGCACGCACCAATTTGTTCATTGTATGAGCATTTGTGCATATTGAATGTCATCTGCCACATGACTGGAGCCCATTGTATGGCGACAGGCTCGCCCCCTGTCACATTTGGGACTGAATATCGTCCGGCGAAGTGTGGGTGTTGTATTACACCTCTGCCAGCCTTCTCGGGGGAAAGGCGTGACGATATGTATGTATGATAAAAAAAATCTAGTCGAAAATTAATGGTTCCACAATTTGCCGAATGTGAATTATGTAATTGGACAATTTGCCGAATGTGAATTATAATATTTTAGAACAGTTAGTGTTTAAAAAGTTCAGAGTTTAAATAATGAGCTCCTTCTATCTTAGTGCCAGCGTTCCTTGCAACCCTGTAGTTACGAGTAGAAATATCGACCCCTCTGGGATGAAACGTCGTAAAAGCCATTTTGGCCAAAATCTGTTTTCAACGGTTTCTTATTCAGAATCGCGCGCTCTATCGATCTGTATATTTAAAATGTTCAAATTCGCGAAAAAATGTCTTTTACAACACGCTCCGATTGACTCTCTAAACCTAGTTTTCTTTTTTTTAAATGTCGTAATGAGCATTTTTTTTAAATAAATTATGAAATTTATGTAGTAAGAGACATATTTTTTCATTTCATGGTTAATACAACATAACATAATACAGTATCACAAAATAATACCACTGAACATTTTGTAGTAAAAGACACGATATCATCAAAAATGGCTTTTACGACAGTTTTCAAGTCAAAAATTGCAAATGAACGATGTCAATTTACGGCGTAAAATCCACAAGTTTTAAAAAATATGGTTTCTACGACCGTTTTATTACTAAGAGACTATTGAAAAGTACGAGAGTAAGAGTATGTAACACCAAAAGGAAAAGTAATCGTAGCTAAATCAATGAAAGAAATCCATACATTCCTGAAAAATTTAAGATAGGATGTTACGAAATAATAAATAAATAATTTCGGGACACTTCCACACACAGTCGCCTGACCCCAAACTAAGCAAAGCTTGTACTATGGCTGCCAGAGACTGATATACATACTTAGATATTTTTAAATACATACTTAAATAGATATTAACACTCAGACATAGAACAAACACAAATGTTTATCACATAAATGTTTGCCCTAGGTGGGAATTGAACCCACGTCCCCACGGTCAGAAGGCAGGTTCACTACCAACTGAGCCACTGAGGCAGTTATAATAATAAGATCGAGGATCGTAGGAAAAGTATTTTTATATTTTATTGGAATCTAGATGTTAAACGACGACGAGATTGATTAATTCGCTGTGAACGTGTCGATGGCATTAGAAGAAAGAGAGTGGACTCTAACAGACGAAAATTGATAGTTGATTATTTTATCAACTACAATGAAGACCATAAAAAAGTATGCCAGAAATTGTTTACTTAGTACTTTGGATATAACACAAAGACATTTAAATAACATTATATTAAATGCATTGGAGGGCATGTCACAAATAGATTTAAGAAAGCAAACTGCTGAGGGCAAATATTCAGTCCGCGAAACAAAATGTGCGGAAATACATCGGAAACCTCCCAGCGTGTCCATCACACTATAACAGAAAAAAAAGAAAAGGTTTCACAAGGATTTTTTAGAGATGCCTTACAGCGGTTATAAAAATGATACTTTGATTGAGACCGATGAAGAATACGAAAAAGAAGAATGAATGAATTACGCATGTTGCGTATGTATGTTATGTACGTTACAGATGTTATTAAATTTCTTCTTATACATATATTATAAAACTACGTTTCTTAGTATAAAATAATGTGCCATTTACAATTATTTCCAAAGATGAAAAATCTCCATAAAATTTACTTTAGTT
Source organism: Peribatodes rhomboidaria (assembly GCA_911728515.1). NCBI lineage: Eukaryota > Metazoa > Arthropoda > Insecta > Lepidoptera > Geometridae > Peribatodes > Peribatodes rhomboidaria. Next base: position 10,418,574 of record OU452179.1, on the reverse strand, counting down.
ATGAACCTAAGATAGTTTGATGATAATTATATTTCCTTAATAAGTTTAGGAAAATGTACTTAGTTTCAGTTTAGCAGTTTTCCTCAAAAATATTAATTACCTAGCCTTACATTACAAAGAACTGATTGTTTTAAGAAATTGATTTGTTAAGAGATGTTATTGTTGAATACTTACCTGTTTTCGTGTGCGTAAAACGCGCAGTTGGATCTCGTAGTTTAATAAAACATAAGATTAGAAGATTTTAATTACTGGGTTCACTGTTACTGCCTATTTTTCCATAGTTTAAAGGTTTTGTTGATTTTAGTTTGATAATTATATTAGTGTTTGTCAGAAAAAGTATAATACTACTTTTAAATAATGAAAAAACATTTAAATAATATGATTTTGGTCATAAACGTGTGCTGCATTTGCCACATAAAATTTGTTTCTTCTTAAAACAATTGTCTTTTAATTCAAAAATTCCTTCAATAAAACAAATATGAAGTCTTATGCAACCTAATAAAAAAACGGTTACAGTTGCCAAGCAGAAGAAAAATGTCGTAGAAGCCATTTACAACTTTTTTTTTTGTAGTAAAAGCCATGCTATCTCTGGAACTAATGAATGTAGGTTATTTTGAGTTTCTATTTAGTAAACAACTCGAAAACCTAAGCTTAATTAGTTACAGTGGCTTATTATAGATTTAGTAAATCAAAAGATGTACAGGAAATAAACTTTACCATTTTTGTTTTTTGGCCGTACTGAAAAATGGCCTTTTGGCTTTTACAACGTTTCATCCCAGAGGGGTCGATATACTTACAGGCTCAGTAGCTGCAACAAACATTTTGTCTTGGACTCGCTTCAGGGGATCTTGTGGCAGTAGAGGTCTCTGAGGGTAAACATCGTCAATATATTCCACCGTCAGTAAGCTCTCGCAGATGGTAACCCCATCTTCCACTTCTAATATTGGGATTTTACCTGAAAGAAGATATAAACGTTTCAGTGGAGAAACTAGGATTTTGGTTGGAAAACTATAAAAAGAGACGTTTTCGACTATCGTATAGAGATAGAGTATGAAGCCCCCAAAAGTATCGAATATAGTTTGAGTGGGGATAGGGGCTTGAACCCATTACCCCCCTCTCCTGGATCCGTGAGTGTAACGTTTCGTCACAATGATTTTTATTATGGAAAACTCAAACTTAATTATTCTTAATACCTACTGCTTCTAATAATATTCTTAATCATTCTCATCATTCCCACATTGAGCCCGTTTGTTTCAAATAATTATCTGATACCCGCGGCGGGACTTCTTATGCTACGGCTACGCCGCTAGCCTTCGGCGATAATTTGGGCCATCGCACAAGTGTAGCCGATTAGTTCGTCACTCGGCGATTTATCGGGCGAATTATCGCCCACGTCAACTTCGCAGAAAGGCGACGAGTTGACCGCTAACGTAGACAAGAATATCGCCGATAACCGATAATGATGATTTTAGCGCGACATCGCGACACGAATTATCGCGCGGCAATGTAGCCCCAGCATTAGCCGGTGCGGTGCTTCTTAGCCGTCGGCCCTTCAGGTTTGAGGTTCACGATCAAAAATTTCTTATAGTCTGTCCGGAAAGAACTGTTGTGGGGCATGAGGTCGCCGCTGTGCCTAACCTTTTATTTTGTTTGACGAAGATTTATTTTGGTTCGTTTGAAATGTTAGTTCCCGTTTTCGCCACGGCAGGTCTCATTCCAAACAAACTCTAGCTATTCTATTTTAATAAATACTTATCTGAGATTATTATGTTGATACAGCTGATTTCATAGATATTTCTGTTTATCTACGATAATTGTATCTACTTAGCTATATTATTTTAGAACGAATTACAATTATGTACGAAAATAACATGTAATAGCGGATTATTCGGTAAAGGTTTGCTAAGCCTAAATAATTATTTTAAAATTATGAACAGTTTGATAATAGTATCCTAATTTTTTAACTTTATTCAAATCTAAAGTTTGTCAAAATTAGACGCTGAGTTTAGTATTTTAGTGAGAATTTATTTCATGGATAGACAGGGAATCCTAGTAGAGAGAGAGCATGAATTTATACTTAGTTTAGATTACTTAATCAATGACCAGTGGGGCTATTCCTACGCGTGAGATGAGATGAGATTTTATCTTGGTCACTCTCACACTTATGACGTTTCAAACGAGAGCAACAAGGACGAGAAAAAGTGAGATGAAAATCTCAAATCTCCGAATAGGGTCCCAGGCGCTGGTAAAGAGGAAGATGGCGCAGTCTCCAGCACAGGCGGCGTGTAGCTAGTTTGTAAATTTTTTACCGCCTCCATTTTGGAGAATGTGCTGATTCCATCATCTGACTTCCGCCACAAGTCATCGAGGCAGACATTCAATCAATATGTCGCCAGCTTTAATAAAGCCCGCACGAAGCGCTTTCAAAACTCCTTCCTAATAAGAACTGCCAAGGACTGGAACGCACTTCCTGCCTCGGTGTTCCCCAGCAACAGATACAACCTGGGTCTCTTCAAGACAAGAGTGAGACGGCACCTCATGGGCAAGCGTGCTCCATCTTAGACTGCATCGTCGCTTTCCATCAGTGGCCCTATTCGGAGATTTGAGATTTACATCTCACCTTTTTTTGTCCTTGTTGCTCTCGTTTGAAACGTCATAGGTGTGAGAGTGACCAAGATACCTAAAATCTCATCTCATCTCACGCGCAGGAATAGCCCTCCGGGTGTGTTGTGGTGAAACGTGGACCCATTCAATCAAAAAAAAGTTACGAATATTAGTAGGTACATACTTACCAAAGGGATTCTTAGTATAAATCCAATCCGGTTTCTTTACAAGGCACAAGTTAACAATTTCATAGTCAACTTGTTTGGCATTGAAAGCCAGAATGGTGCGATGAGCGTATGGACACATACGCATGTTAAATAGACGCGGTTTGCCATTGAATGGTGGCAGTTCATCCCCTGTAAAACAATACAAATACAAATATATACAAATATATTTATTATCAAACCATTTGCACAATTTACAAACACTGTGGACCCCGCACTTGGAAAACCCAGTAGTATCGCGGGTATAAAACGTTGCATTTTAAAATATAGGGTCAACTGAGGCAAATGCATCTATGGGGCAATTGTGTTTTTCGAGAATTACTGACAAACCCTTCACAAATTAGGCGCCATTTACTTTTTTTTTAAAACTTTAGTTGCAATAATTTGTACAAGATGGGGTTTATTGGCTCATTTGTGAAAGGTTTGTCAGTAATTCTCGAAAGACGCATTTGCCCCACAGACTCATTTGCCCCAGTTGACCCTAGCGCCTACCTATTGAAATTGATCTATGAATGCTTGTAACTTGTAGGCACCTACTTCTTCTCCACGCTGAAATGTCTTAACGGTAGGTAACTTTTAAACGGAGTTAGATCCTAAATTAGCACAAAGGCAGATTTGTCCCATCCGATGACGAGCAATTGTATTACTCATTAGCGCTATGAATTTTTTTTTCACGATATAAATTATTGAATTTCTATATTTATTGCAATTTTTGCTTTATTTTTGTTTGATTGCCTTTGTGGCTCAGTTGTTAGTGAACCTGCCTTCTGAGCTTAGGGGTGTGGGTTCGATTACCACCTAGGCCAAACAATTGTGGTTTATTTATGTCTGGGCTCAGATCAAATTCTCTAGTTTGATCCGAGTGTCTGGGTGTTAATATCTATGTAAGTATGTATTTAAAAATATATATATACATGTAGGTAGCAGGTTGCGATGGCAGCCTAGTTGGGAAAAGGCCCGCCTCTCAAGCCAGAGTGAGCGGGTTCGAACCCAGCCGACGGCATGCACCAATTTGGTCATTGTGTGAGCTTGTGTGCGTATTGTATGTCATCTGCTACATGATTGGAGCCCGGTGTATGGCGACAGGCTCACCCCCTGTCACATTTGGGACTGAATATCGTCCGGCGAAGTGTGGGTGTTGTATTACACCTTTGCCAGCCCCTTCGGGGGAAAGGCGTGACGATATGTTATGTTACGTAGGTAGGTAAGTAGGTATATCAGTCTCTGGCCGCCATAGTGTGTGTGCTAGTGGCCCGAATATTTATTTGTTTTTATATATTCTACACAGAAACTGATTAATATCAGCCATAGCAGGTACTCCCTTGGTGTGTAGCTAGTTAATTTATTAACAAAGGGGAAACCTATCTTCTTTGATCACCTTAGCGTTAACCACATGCTTGCCTGAAACTGTCTCTCCTTGACTATAATCTTCTTGTGTCATCAAGATCGATTCAGGCTTTTGAAATTAAAAAAAGGATAAACAGAGTCTAATGGACCATGACTATTTTCAAATAACTTGTTAAATCTAACTTTGATAGTATTCTAGATTTCTCCTAGCTCTAATGCTAGATAACTTATCAGTCTCTTTATTCAGAATAAGATTATGAATAATTTATTGCAGAACTGTGTACAAAGGTCTTAATTTAAATATAGTCTCAACGGTAGACTCAAGTCGGGTGTGCAATAATATGATGTACTTACATAAATAGGTACTCATAAATGTAGTTAAACAATATGAAATAAACAACACTATCAAAATAAGAGATAGGTACGAGTAGGTGTATTGGAAAAAAAAAATGGAAAAAAATAACAATCGGTATTACTACTGGTAGTAAGCTTGGTAGTAACACGGGTAAGAAACGATTATTACGGACGAACTATCATCTCGATTATATAGACATATTATCTCGATTTTACTTACCATTCACGTGATGTTTTCCTTTGTGATTAATAATAGGAGCCATATTATTTCAAGTATAAGTTAATACTAGAACATAATTGAAAAAATCTGATATAAGTGTATATATAATGCGACCGTGAACCACTTACAACTTCAAAATAAAGACTATCGAACTTAGTACCTACCTAGCTGAAGTACTGACCTATCTATTACATATTTATCTACGCTAATACACCAACATTTTTATTAATAGACTTTTATAGAGGTAGGTATATACGAGTATGTCTGAATATTTGTGACTGTACCTGTTTGAATTTAAAAAAAAAAGAAAAAACATCAATTTTTCGGGAAAGACAATTTTAAATTTGGACAAACCGAGGTAGGGCTCGCCCGCTATTACATTTGGGACTGTATATCGTCAGTCGAAGTGTGGGTGTTAAATACACCTCTGCCAGGCCTTTTGGGGGAAAGGCGTGTGGATGTAATAAGTTGTTGAGGTTTGGTGCAATAATAATAATGGTAATGTCCTGTTTAGGCGCACTCAAAACAAGAAACCGGCCAAGTGCGAGCGGTGTGAAGGGTTCCGTACCATTATAAAAACGGCAAAGAAATCGTGTCATATTTATGTTATATGGGAGACCCCTTGAATATTTGTTTTATTCTTTCTTTTTTTGTAGGTATTTGTTGTTATAGCGGCAACAGAAATACATCATCTGTGCAAGTTTCAACTGTTTATCTATCACGGGTCATGAGATACAGCCTGGTGACAGACGGACGGATGGACGGACAGCGGAGACTTAGTAATAGGATCCCGTTTTACCCTTTGGGTACGGAACCCTAAAAACCGTCGGAAACCGCGGTTCGGAACATACAATGTAATGGTGGTCACCGCAGTCTTTGTTGATAAGACCACAGCCGTACGTTATCTGTTTTAAAATAAACATTGTATCAGGGGACGAGATACCACAAATGACAATGATTTGAAAAAACTAGATGCTATTACTTTACTAATAATGTTTTTACTAGTCACATCCCGCGGCTTCACCCGTGGCCCTGAAGCAATTACAACCGCTATTTTTTTCGGGATGAAATGTATAACTCACTTTTGCATTTATATTAGGTGATTACAAATAAAAATTGAATATTTTGGCTATATCTCAATTGCAGTCATGTAAGTTGTAATAATTTTGAAAGGTAATTTTATTAATAAATTAATATTTGTTTAAAGTTATTTTTTCTAAGCAATCAAAAACGCAACTTCTCTACTGTTTACTGGCACTCTTGCTAAAAATAAAAAGCTGAACTGTACTAAGTAAAACAACTTTAAAAAAGTAAAATAATTACGGTCTATGCACAGATGTTTTTAAACTTATGCATATTTTTCAAAAGGGCATGGTGAAATTGTAAGCAAAATAAAAACAGTGATTTCTACTATCCTCAAGTCTCTAAGGTAAGGGTTCCTTGTTTCGCTATGGAACCCTAAAAAGAAAAGCTGCAAGTTTTTAGTGTGTGTATTTATTTTGTACTAAACACGAATTAGTTACAAGTAGGGACAATTGGACATAGTTGTGACCCAAACAAAAATAGGAATGTTCTGATATCAAAAAAATTAAGTAGACACGCCAAATTAATAGTTAATAATAATATTCAACAAAATTTTCAATAAAAAATGCATAACGAGAAGACTTCAAACTGAAACAATTCTTAGACAGTTTTCGTTGGTGTTTCACACCGAGACGTGTCTACAGGTTTATAAATTCTTTCTCCTTTTTAATTCACCATCCCTTTCTGTTCTATTCTTCCGTGTTGTTGTCTTCTTCTCTATTCCTTCTTCTTCCTCGGGCGCATGCAGCAGACGGCGCTGGTGTCGAGCATGTTGTAGTTAGCATCGCCCTTGTTATGAGACTCCATGAATTTAGCGTGGGTGTCAGGTGAGAGGTAATATGATTTCACTGCGGGCGCGTTTTTCATTGCCGCTATGTATGAAACCTGCAAGAGATGGAAAATAATAAAGAACTCATTTTTCATTTGGAACCGATGCCGAGTAGCGCACGCGATGATCTGCTCGCCGGCAAGCGAATATCCACCCTAAGTTACTGGATATATTAATGGAATTGCTATGTACGCGCGAGCCTTCATGCCGCTACCTGGGCCGCTTAGTTACACACGCAATCGAAGTTAGTCTTATCGTCATATAATTAAGGTGAATATTCCATGAGAACAATTAGCGCGACCTCATTACCCTACGCCAAAAAGGAGACAAGCAGTCTTCTACTAATAGTATGCTAGCTTTGACTAGTCTAAGGCAATTTTAAAGAAACCTAAATTCTCGTAAAAGTTCAATATTTAGCAGTACAAAAAGGAAAATTGTTTTGATTTACTATGCTATCGTAAAATGTTCTTGCAACCACATTAATTGCATTTTAATTTCATGAATAAAGTACGAGTTACTGAACTGTGTAAATAGTTGTAGTAAATGCTTATCATATCATATCATCATAAATACTCCAGAGATAAGGCGCAGGTGGTATACAGATTTTTCTGTGGATACCGTTATCTTTACGTAGTTGTTATAATTTTGTAGATTGTAGAAGATGACGTCTTAACTATTTCTAGTTTGAAAATGACATCTTAATTAACTAAAGAAAAAAGAAACCATAGCCAAGATGGCACACTAGGAACCCACACCCAGCAATAGGTAGGAAATGATTGATGGTGATTATGAATTAGGGTCTCCGTCGACACACACAAACCAACTATCTTGCTATGGTAAAAATTACAAATGACTTATTTGAGCTGGCCACACCCGGTCAGCGCCGCCTGTAGTCGGCGAGTCGATCTAAAAATTACTTTATAACATAGAGCAGCCATACTCAAAGCGTGTTCCACAGAACCCTAAGGTTCTACGAAACCCCTGTAGGGGCTCCGTAAGAATTTGATAGGTATTAAAAACACCTCTCTCTCTCTCCGGTCAACTGTTCCACAATATGTGCATTCGGACTGTTGACGCAGTTTATCACGAGATGCTATATTATATTTTTAACAAAATAATTAATTTACTGTTACATTATACTTGTATTATGCTTATTAATTGGAATGAAATTAATTAATTTAATTAAGAAATTAATTAAAGACCGGAATAAGTGGAGGATACTGACAAATCGCTGGGTGAAGCAAAAGGGTGTTCGCGATCTTCAGCCATGAAGGATCGACCAGAGAGAGAGAGATGCTTATTAATAATGGATACACATAAAAACATTTTTGATATTGTAGGGTTCCATCAAATATTTAGCTTTCCAAAAGGATTCCGTCACCAAAAAAGTTTGAGAACCGCTGTCAAAGAGTATTAAGTTTATTTTCTTCACCTAATTTTATACCTTTACGGGCTGGTTGGCCGATGAGCTTGAAAGTTGACAGAAATCTTTATAGAAGAGAGCTTACCAATTCTGGGAACTTAGTGTTGTCAATGGCAAAATCGGTTTTGCCAATCAACACTAGTGCTTCAAATCTCTCAAGGAATGGCCAGATGGTGTAATCTACCAGGCCTGGCTTGTCTCCATTCAAGAAAGTGGTACCGCGAGACTTGATTTCATTCTGCAGTGTGTCAAGACCCTTCTGGTAGTTCTCGACATGCGAGGGCTGAATGCTTTGCGGGTTGAATGCGGCAGTGTAGTATGCTGATTGAGCCTGAGAGTAAACAAAGAAATATATGAGGTACTTTAAAAATAAGAATTTGCTGCATATTTCTCTGTTTGTTTTGCGACTACTCAAACATTGGTGTCAGGTCAGGCAACTAAAAAACATAAAGCTAATGCAGTTTTTTCATTAACAAGTATGTTGCAACTTGCAATGACCAGGCACAATGGTTTTTAACTGAAAATATTAAAAATGAATAAAATCCTAATGATGAAAAGTTATTTTATCATAATATTTTTTAATTATCTTATCCTCAATTCAATACATTTATTAAAACTTTGGCCTTATTTGTAAAATAGTGTAGGAAACAAGTAAGCACCTTTATGGAAAATTGTGCCTTTCACATTACTGAACATTTATAAATCTGGAAATGTTTTCAGGTAACTTTATATCATTTATCCATTGGGACATCTATAGCACTTAAGGTATGTAGGGTCATTACGCTGGATCGCGGCCCTGCGTTGTTTCGCGGCCTTTTAGAGGTCCAACCGTCTATATATATTGCTATAATAAGAATTCTATCTCACTCTTGCCAACATGTTGTGGCACTTTAAACAGTTGGATAGTTGCAGAATGTAATGCCCATTCAAATAAGTCTGTTAGCCTAATCTATGTACCGGAAATAAATCATCAATTTTGCCGGCCGCGCTGTCAGCGCACATACGTACGCAAACCTGCACAAAAAATAGCAAACAGGTCCCGCTTCAAACGCAAGTATTTTAAGTTTACGACTACTTAGTTACTAGTGTGATTGTTTTTGAGTGATCATAGTTGTTTGTTTTATGCAATTTTGCATTTAATTCGAGAGTAAATTACTTTAATATCAGTTTAATTTGGTGGCCGCCAACCAACACAATCATTTTTAAGTAAAGTTGGTATACGGCCGGGTGGCCGCGGCACTAGCTCACTGAATGAAATAAGTTTGCTTTCTTTCCATTTATTAATGTAAATAAAGCTTCGCTTTGTGCAATTGTTTTTTATTATCGGGGTTGGTTTAAATGATATGTTTAGTTTACGGCCGCCAAAATATAATTATACCCATTTATAGCTTTAATGTGGCCGAAAACTAACACATGCTAACAAAACAAATCTGGTTCGCGGCCGTCCGAAAATCATATGAAAAATAGACGGCCGATATCTGATGATTTGAAAATAGAGGTGTCAGTTTACGGCCACTTCTTTCACATGTTTGTTTCTGTTATTATTCCATTATTATGTTATTTTATATTTTCACTCAGATTTGAATAACGGCCCTCTATGCACGGAACAGATACACCAAATCCAGGTCGCAGATGTACCTGGAAGTTTGGAAACTGGGACCGAAGTGTATCACAGTGTACCACATAGTATCCCAAAAGAGCATTTGGGATCTGAAAATCGTGATACTGACTCAGTAATATTATCTCAAGTGTCACATTTAAAAAGCAACTTGCCATTAAGTCCCGTTACTACCACAGAAAAATCGGACAACGAAAATGAAATTTGGTCATTTGGTATCATTTGCCAGCAAAGGTCTCTGGATGATGTTACAATTATTCCAACTATAACAGAACATTAAGATTTTCGTGACGTTTTGTCAAAGAAATCATCATCTTCGACAATTACATCCACATCCACCAACAACAAAATTTCAATAGATCCAAACACAGTATTCGAGCAACATCTGTATAAACCCCAACCTCTAGAAAAGTCGCAAACAAAACGTATCCAAGGCTGGTATTCCATATATTACAGGTTATAGAAATTGTTTTAGAATTTTAGCAGGAAATCGCTTGAGAAGTATGGCTGGAGTGATCCTGATGGATAAAATGAGAAACAACGACATTAAAAAACGTTGTGGTGTGGTAGAGGATGTAGTGGTAAAGATTAAGAAAGGGATGCAGGATGATGGACACATTGAGAGAATGAATGAAAGGAGATTGACGAATCAGGTTTACATGGCGAGTGTGGATGGGCAGGGCAAGTCGGTCAGGGTCGATCTAGGCGCATGTATCTCGACCAAATTGAAGACGCTTAGAGAAAGGCCAGGTCAAGAGTACCGGTAAGCGTGTATGAAAAGACTCATGAAAGTGGAAGAAGCAAAAGATGTGTGCCAGGATCGTAGCAAGTGGAGAGAAGTGTTCTCTGCCTACCCCTATGAGAAAGAGGCGTAATTATATGTATGTATAAAAATTGTTGAAGACTAATTACCAATAGTTACTTTTAAGATGTTAATATTTAAAAATCTTGACTATTTAAAATACTAGTCTAATACAAGTTACGAGTATAATAAGAACAAAATGTTAATATTAACCAAACTTAATTTGTTGCATTACAAATTGATTTTAAAATGCATTGTTTTATTTAATTATTTGTAGAGATAGCTATGTAATGTGTTTAATAACGAAAGAAGAATAAATGCAGTATTGATGAAAGAAAGTATAGTATGTTAGAAGTCTAGAAGAAGAATAAATGCATTTGTTAGAGGTTAAGAGTTTAGAGGAAGGAAAGAAAGGAAAGAAAGAACAGGGGGAAGAATTGTTGCAGAAATTAAAGATGAAGGTGAGAAGAGAGGAGAAGGAAAATGCTGTAGATTAGGATACCTGAATGTGGAAATAAGAGATGTTAGAATAGTGAAGGAAATGTTAGGTTAGACCACAAGAAAGGGACGAAAATTGAAGAGAATGTACTTTTTAAGAGTAAAGGCGTTCGAGTGACAATTGCGATCATATGCCAAATGATGTGGGAATTTATGATAGGACCATTATATGGTAAAAAGTGTACGAAATAGTAAAATACTGTAAAAATTCGTAAGTCAATATTGTATGTAAAACTGGCGGCCGCAAACTAACTCTAGGGTGGCCGCGAACCGAAAAAAATGGCCGCCAACTGGCATTTTGAGTAAGTTTCAAGTAATTATTTATTTTAAAAAAATCTGTCACAATATTCCTCCAAGACTTGTTTCGAAAATTAACTTGATGATATCTGCTACGCCTACAAAAATAATCTGAACCAGAATTATGGACTTTTCATACTAATTTCAAGGATCAAAGTTAGGAACTCGACTAAAAGGCCGCCAACCGGCGCAACGACCCTATTAGTGACACATGAACTTTTTTTTGTGAAAAGAAATAGTTTACATGACACTTATTTATTCCTTAGTTAAATTTCATACTTACTGCAGCAAAGTTCTCAACAAGCATCTTGTCTTGGGCCCTGCGTAGAGGGTCTGTGGCCTGCAGGGGCTCATCTGGGTACTTCTCATCTAGGTATACATTAATAATGTTGCTGTCAAAGATCGCTTTGCCTTCTTCATATTCCAAAGCTGGGACTGTACCTGTAATAATAGTAAAAATGTGATTTTCTCAAATGATTCTGGAAGAATACTGAAAAATTTATAAAATTTAGATTGAGTAGCAGACAGAACTCTCCCGATTACGATTACTTGGTAGGACACTACAGAATAACCCTTTTATTTATATACCTAACCTACTAAGATTATAATTATGAAGGAAGGACACTTTAACAAAGTCATTGACATTATCAAAGTAAGGTGGTTACCTTTTGGACTGAAATTGTAAATCCATTCAGGCTTGTGGTCCAAGTTGATGAACACTAAATCATAGGAAATGTTCTTTGCATTTAATACGAGGACGCTCCTTTCGGCATAAGGGCAAAATCTCATAGCAAATAAACGAAGTTTCCCACCGTAGGAGGGCAGGGCATCACCTGGAAACAATTTTGAGGAAATTATAACCTTGTCATGAACACAAAACAACGGTATTTTGTACCTAAATCATGATTACATACCAGTTTGCAAATGCTTTTCAGACATTTTTAAGTTTATAATTATGGCTAAAATAAAAAATTTCGTAGATAGAACTTTACAAAACAACGTCTTTTCCTCGCCGATCGGCTGTCAAATGTGAAATGAAGTATTGTCAAAGTCAATTTATAAAACCATAGACAAAATGATTCACTCAAAAAACAAAATTGTCATCTTGGATAAAGCTTGTTGTAGACTGTGCGCTATTAGCTACGTTAGTTTGCGCCCCAGTAAATTTGTATGATATAAAAAAAATGTCTATGTACTAGCGCTACAGTTTGAATTGGTCATCGGTATCTACACCGTATCTTTAATGGCTTTTTAATTTCATGCCTAGGCAGAATATTTAGTCGTATTGATATTTTTCACTTGTACTACAACTAAAATAGAACTTGTCTTTATCAAAAGCTAATAGACATTTAAACATGGAATTCGATCTTTTGTTTCGCACTGTTTTCCGCTGATCCGTCTCTCTCTTTTAAGATAATTACCTATCAACCGAGGCGCAGGTTCATATTATTCTATTAAAGGATGACATGCCACTTTAGTACCTACAAAGACGGCACCAAATCAAACTTGTTTATAAAATGATTAGCATTTTTCGGAGGTGTTTATTCATCTCGGTTTGTATAAAACCGCAGGCAGTAGCTTCTAAGTAGTGGAGGATCACACAGACTTTACAAGGTAGGTACAAAAGTGCGCAGTCACGCTTTATCACAACTCGATATTATTTATCGGGCGCTTGTTTTTTTAGTTAACTTGTTTCATTGATTAGAATGATAACGAGTACTATAAGTTTTGCAATGCATTTAATTCTCTCATCGTACCAGGGTGTTCGTGTCGTTGGTAGATTGTTGGGTTACGCATTACCATACAGCAACATGGCAGCGGTCAAGGGCAGTGTTAATTTTAACACCAAACATCTAAGTAAAGGTTAGTAAATTCTGTTTTGTTCTTTATCTATCCATATGGTAGGTGCGCAACGTTTTATACGTGTTGATAGATAAGCATTTTTTTTGGTGTTTTCTCGACAAATTACTATTCTTTATCAATATTACGTTCGTTTTCCCGATATTCCCGACAACCTGTGTCAGTGTGGCCATAATAAGAAACACAGCCTTACCGCAGCGCCAATTTTAAAACTTCTTTATCTGGAATAAATAAGAAAAAGACTTGATAAAGATATATTTATTTGCTTAAAACATAAATAAAGAAGATATTGATGTTATCTACCTACAAGAAAATATGAAGTACATGCCTGAAGAGGTATGATTTCTATAGCATCATAATTATATGACCTAGCGAAAGCGAGGTGCCAAAGTCTCCTGGGGCAATTAGGCATTTGTTTGTCTGATGGTAACCTAGGTACCTACCGTTGATCCGATTTGCATGAAATTTTGCAGGCAAGTAGTTATGCAATTTTAACGTTAGTATATGAGCTAAATCAGACGAGGGAAAACGAAGGTATCCATTTGAGGCGAGCCACTAGTATTAGTATTGAAAATGTAAAATAGTAGGAAGACTGCGGTGATCCTGTGGAAGGGTTGGGCAGTATTTGAATTACTTGTAATTAAAATACGTGTGTAATTGAAATACATATACGTATTTGGTATTTGTATTTCAATTACTTCCTTAATATGTAATTTGAAATTAGTATTTCCAATACCTAACGCCGAAGTATTTTGTAATTAGTATTTCAAATACTTGAGGCTTCAAAATACATTTAACCTTCATTTAGCGATCGTGAGTGTGAGTGCGAGGTGAGAGTGTAATGATGTGATGTGAATGAGTGCAGCTATTAGATTTGTCAACACTGCACCTGTTATGGATACTGTACGACAAAATTGGCCACAATACAAAAATAATGTCAAAAAAGTCTTGTATGCCCCTACTTTTCAGAAAGTGCTGATCTAGATTACTTATATTTTATGTATTTTGTAATTTGTATTTCGTATTTCATTTAAAAATAGCTAAAATACTGTATTTTGTATTTTAATTACTTGCGATACAGTATTTTTTAATTTGGATTTCAAAGCAGGTATTTTACTCAGCCCTGTTCTGTTGTCACTGACAATTTGATTTTTAAAAGCGGCTCAATGTGGACGCAGCTTTAAAATTTTAAATAGGGCTTTAAATTTTTAAAAATAGAATGCAGGCTCAAAATACATAGACCTCTTCCTGTTAACTTTTCAGGCTAAAAGGACCAGCTATTGTGGACTGTACTTTAATAGAAGATGTTAGTTGTTCGGTTTCTTCAATCGACTCATTTAGGAGCAACAATACCTACAAGAATCAAACAACGAAGAACATCTTTTAATACAGTCCACATAGTAATGGTTATAAGTCTTAACTAAAGTCACATCTTTTTTCAGGCGATCCTCTGCCGCCGTTTACCGGCAAGCCGCGCGTGTACAACATGCGTTTTTGCCCTTTCGCCCAGAGGACGATTCTGGCTCTGAACGCGAAGGGGATCGACTATGAAGTTGTTAACATCGATTTATTCGAAAAGCCCGAGTGGTTGACTACCAAGAGTGCCTTTGGTAAGTCACCAGTTTTATTTAAAAAAACCGCATAATGTCGCACAACCGCACTAGCATAGGTAATTAGGTACCTACCTAGATTCAAAAAGAACAAGTCAAAAATGTCTGCTTTTTAGTAGGTACTTAAATACTTGCTTAATCTATTGTTTTAGACGCACGGCAGAGTTAAACCGAATATATATTTTATTCTTTCACTAATTCTATTGGGAACTAGGTATATTGGCAGTAGATCACTTCATTGACCGAGCAAAATTTAATTTTGTTTGTTTGATGATATCTTGAGAATCGTTGATCAAATCTTCAGAGGGGCCATTCCTGCGCGTGAGATGAGAAAAGATTTTATCTTGGTCACTCTCACACCTATGCCGTTTCAAGCGAGAGTAACAAGGACGGAAAAAGATGAGATGACAATCTCAAATCTCCGAATAGGGTCCCAGGAAATTTTGCAAGCAAGTAGACTTGCAATAGTAGGGTAGGTTGAATTAGGAACGGTTTTTTAATGATAAGAGCAGTGTTGTATTTTATTGCCTATTGACTTTTGCTAAAAATTTATTTACAGGCGGCAAAAAGTAAAGAGTACCTAAATTTTTCCATCATATTAACTTTACTATAAATGGTTAAAATGATGGAAATATATCTTGTTTCCAAAGTGGAAATAAAAATATTACGAATTATTATTATTAAATAATAAATATTACGAATTTAAAACGGGGAAGCCCCGTTTTAAATTCGTGATAAAAATAATTTCGTGAAAATTGAAAATTGAAGGTACCCTTCAGTAAAGATCGAAATAATTTCTAAAATCATTCAATTGAATGCCAGAAGTTGTTGAAGAGCACTAGTCCATGCCTTTGAATTCCACGCTCAGCAAAACTGTAGTGTCAAAATACTTTTAGATTACAAAAATCTAGTAAATTGTTTGTTACAAGTATCATGTCAATCCTACCCCACCAGGGGACGATTGAAAAAGAGATCCGTAAAATCCCTCTTTAATTGCTTTAATGCAACACATATAACAGGCGTGTTTTGTGATCCATGTAAAGAAGAAGAAATAGAGCTACAGTACTCTCGTGTGTTGGGCGAAGGGCCTGCCCTTCGCTCAACACCACAGATCTAGGATGTAAAAGATCGACAGTGACAATTCGATAGTGATACAAAAAAACATTTGCGCATGCGTGAGTAAATTAGTGTTGTGAAAAGTACTTATTAATTTATCGATTGACCAAAAATGGTCCTCCGGGTGCTTGTCGATAAATATAATTTTTCGCATACCAATTGAGTTGTTTTTTGTTCCAAGTAACACCGCTGCTGAGCTAAAATGAATATTAATTACTAAACGGGTGTTAAGCTAGGCGGAAGAGTTAGATATCAGTGTCACCATGTATCTAAATTAACATTAGAAAAGTAAATAATAAGATCAATATAATACTATCCTGGTAATTCGCTTCGAATTGTGACCCTTGACCAATTTTACTCGTATACGAATTAGGATAAGTAATGATACTTATCTCATTGGTTTTGTACATTTATTTATAATTTACATATTTATTATTTAGCTAAATTAAATATAATTAAAATATAATTAGACTTGGATGTAAGACACCCAAAATGTGTAAATTGAATTAAAAATGATGATCAGAAATTGAAGGTACCTATATACTTATATTTAATACAAAAATGTTTTACGCCTCATCATTCAGTACAAACTCGGAAGAATGTCAATTTACTTTTGATGGCATTGATTCAAAAATGTATGCTTTGTTTATGTATTGCACCCATCGCCTACCTAATGAACTTTGATAAAAACTATCGATAATAATGACGTCATCTTTTTATCCATCTCTAGTGAAAATCGAGCGTAAACTAACTAATATTTTAATGCTGAATTTCATCACCAATTCTGCTTTCATCTAGGAAATATAGATGTTACGAAGAAACGACAACAACATACCGCTGGTAAATCAGTTTTTGGAACCAATTTATGTTATGTTTTAGACAAAATTTAGACAAAAACATCACAATGGAATTTTCATATTTACCCATGAAACGACAAATTTTGTGGGTTACATCTTAGATTCACATCACAATTGCTAAACTAACAAGATGACATAACTGCATTTAGTTAAAATTGCTCTCTTTTGAGTCTATTTATAATTATTTTAGTAAAAATATAAATCATAAGAATTTTCGCGTGTTCCCAGGTGGCGCGCTGTCATTAATGACAAAAGAAAAATTGACTAACATTTTATTTGTAGGCGACCTCTTTCTCTCTTGTGGAGTTTACATTTCGATGGAGACTTCTCTGTCCCACGCTTCGTTGGTCTTTTGCGAAGCAAAAAAAAAATCTTAGGTCTGTGCTCAACACACTGTCGTTCTCTGTATGGAAAAAATTTGTTCATTTTACCCCGTTAAATTTTGATGAAGAAAGGCAGAAGGCTTGAATAATTCCTAAAATACGAATAATAGTCAATTAGTCGGGTAAGGTAAGGTGGTGTTTGACTGTCTCGGTGGCTTAGTTGGTAGTGAACCTGCCTTCTGAGCGTGGGGGCGTGGGTTCGATCCCCACCTAGGGTAAACATTCATGTGATGAACATTAGTGTTTGTTCTATATCTGGGGTTAATATCTATTTAAGTATGTATTTAACAATATCAGTCAATATTAATATGTATATCAGTCTCTGGCAGCCATAGTTCAAACTTTGCTTAGTTTGGGGTCTGGCGACTGTGTGTGTAAGTGTCCCGAATTTATTTTTCTTTATTAAATCATTAAAAATCTATAAATATAAAATTCAAAGTCCTGACTGACTGACTGACTGACTGACTTATATATCAACGCACAGCCTAAACCGCTGGTCCTAGAAACATGAAATTTGGAGGATATGTTCTTTGTACAGTGTAGGCATCCACTAAGAAAGGGTTTTTCGAAATACTACCCCTAAGGGGGGGAAATGGGGGTTCAAATTTCTATGAAACTTTTTATTCTCTGGGTCGATTGACTCAAAAATTGGTACAAATACTCTTCAATTAAAATTATGAGACACGTGTATCACATTTTTTCCAAAATCATCATCATCATCATCATCCACCGACAGAGTCTAATAGGGCTTCTTTTTACTCCGAAAACTTTGTTGAGAAAGTTATTTACCCACTACAAACGACGCTGTTATCATTCTTAGGGTTCCGTACTAATATGGTGAAAGGAACCTTATCATGAAACTCCGATGTCTGTCTGTCTGTATGTCTGTGAGCTGATTATCTTGGAAACTGTAATAGCCAGCAACTTGGAATTTGGTACAGATCTAGATAACGGTAGTAGCTACGTATACGAGTAGTAGGTAAAACGTCACGCCATTACATTCACATTACGCCTAAGAGGTGTATTACAACACCCTCACTTCGCCAGACGATATTCAGTACAAAATGTAATAAGTAGCGAGCCTATCGCCATACGTACACCGGGCTCCAGTCATATAGCAGATGACATTAAATACGAAGCTATCATTGCTTTTTCAAATGAATCTCCGTGTAAAATGTGTGAACTATATTGCTGACATTCTATCAAATTTCAAACCTACTTAATCAGTAAGGGAAAATACAAGAATTACGTCCAATCCTGTCAGAAGATTACAAACGGCAAGTGAAGAGATTTTCTGTCAATAAAGATCAGGTAGATGAGCTAGGAGATGAAATTTATAATTATGTCTGTCTGATCTTAGAAGCAGTATTTAGCAAAAATAGACGAAGTCAATAGAAGAAGCTGCTTTAGTATTAGGAAGACAAAACCTACTACCGGGTTGTCCTTGCTTCGAAGGTCTTAACTAAAGGTCTGCCAGCACACTGACTGGTGTAGTTTCCGAATGAGTCTGTGTTTATGCTGAGGATTCCTCTAATATCTCTAACACCACCGCAGTGAAAAAAGAGTGCAGTTTCCCCTCAAAGTCGGCTTTGCCATGACCATAAATAAATCTCAAGCCAAACTCATAATTGACTAAAATGCTTTTCACACGGTTAGTTATACGTGGCCTGCTACAGAGTAAGCTCATGGAGCAGCCTGGTTTTTCTAAAAAAGAAAAAAAAATAGGTTTTCGTTGTAAACATTATTCATTGTCAATTGTCTACTTTCGGTTGTCTTCTAATTTTATCTTTTCACACACGCTCTAAGTTCTGTTGATACCATACTACTACTACTACTACTCCTACTTTTCTCATTCCAGAGAAAGTTTAGTGAACTAAAGAACTTCGTCCATATTGCTCTGCTTGGGATATTGTCAGTTTGTGTATTCAATTGAGAGCGAGTGTGACCGCTTAAAATATTTATTTCTGAAGTTAAAAACGTCATACATTTTCTGTAAGCCACGCGGGCGAAGCCGCGGGCAGAAGCTAGTAATATATAAACTTAGAAATAAAACACTCGTACCTATCTTATTATCAAAGTTACAGGACGCGGGGTAAGATGAAATCACTTAGGTAGCTTGCGAAAAAATCACAGCTCAGACTTATGAATTATTTTAGACGACTGGCACTTTAATCGACAAACACTGATTGAGGTATTTGACGAAACAAAATGAAGACACAAATAATTTTGCCAACACTAGAAAAAGTGCTCAAACACCGACGAAATTGACTACTTTTGGTCTTATCCCTTTTTTCATCTTGCCCCAACCTACCGTAAAAGTATTAAACAAACTAGCTTCTGCCCGCGGCTTCGCCCGCGTGGCTTACAGAAAATGTATGACGTTTTTAACTTCAGAAATAAATATTTTAAGCGGTCACACTCGCTCTCAATTGAATACACAAACTGACAATATCCCAAGCAGAGCAATATGGACGAAGTTCTTTAGTTCACTAAACTTTCTCTGGAATGAGAAAAGTAGGAGTAGTAGTAGTAGTAGTATGGTATCAACAGAACTTAGAGCGTGTGTGAAAAGATAAAATTAGAAGACAACCGAAAGTAGACAATTGACAATGAATAATGTTTACAACGAAAACCTATTTTTTTTTCTTTTTTAGAAAAACCAGGCTGCTCCATGAGCTTACTCTGTAGCAGGCCACGTATAACTAACCGTGTGAAAAGCATTTTAGTCAATTATGAGTTTGGCTTGAGATTTATTTATGGTCATGGCAAAGCCGACTTTGAGGGGAAACTGCACTCTTTTTTCACTGCGGTGGTGTTAGAGATATTAGAGGAATCCTCAGCATAAACACAGACTCATTCGGAAACTACACCAGTCAGTGTGCTGGCAGACCTTTAGTTAAGACCTTCGAAGCAAGGACAACCCGGTAGTAGGTTTTGTCTTCCTAATACTAAAGCAGCTTCTTCTATTGACTTCGTCTATTTTTGCTAAAT
Organism: Peribatodes rhomboidaria; assembly: GCA_911728515.1. Lineage (NCBI taxonomy): Eukaryota > Metazoa > Arthropoda > Insecta > Lepidoptera > Geometridae > Peribatodes > Peribatodes rhomboidaria. The sequence goes on along the minus strand of OU452179.1, from coordinate 10,398,458 downwards.
ACTGCTTCTAAGATCAGACAGACATAATTATAAATTTCATCTCCTAGCTCATCTACCTGATCTTTAAAAAAAAAATCTCTTCACTTGCCGTTTGTAATCTTCTGACAGGATTGGACGTAATTCTTGTATTTTCCCTTACTGATTAAGTAGGTTTGAAATTTGATAGAATGTCAGCAATATAGTTCACACATTTTACACGGAGATTCATTTAAAAAAGCAATGATAGCTTCGTATTTAATGTCATCTGCTATATGACTGGAGCCCGGTGTACGTATGGCGATAGGCTCGCTACTTATTACATTTTGTACTGAATATCGTCTGGCGAAGTGAGGGTGTTGTAATACACCTCTTAGGCGTAATGTGAATGTAATGGCGTGACGTTTTACCTACTACTCGTATACGTAGCTACTACCGTTATCTAGATCTGTACCAAATTCCAAGTTGCTGGCTATTACAGTTTCCAAGATAATCAGCTCACAGACATACAGACAGACAGACATCGGAGTTTCATGATAAGGTTCCTTTCACCATATTAGTACGGAACCCTAAGAATGATAACAGCGTCGTTTGTAGTGGGTAAATAACTTTCTCAACAAAGTTTTCGGAGTAAAAAGAAGCCCTATTAGACTCTGTCGGTGGATGATGATGATGATGATGATTTTGGAAAAAATGTGATACACGTGTCTCATAATTTTAATTGAAGAGTATTTGTACCAATTTTTGAGTCAATCGACCCAGAGAATAAAAAGTTTCATAGAAATTTGAACCCCCATTTCCCCCCCTTAGGGGTAGTATTTCGAAAAACCCTTTCTTAGTGGATGCCTACACTGTACAAAGAACATATCCTCCAAATTTCATGTTTCTAGGACCAGCGGTTTAGGCTGTGCGTTGATATATAAGTCAGTCAGTCAGTCAGTCAGTCAGGACTTTGAATTTTATATTTATAGATTAAGGGCAATCTAACAGTAGGTATAATAACGGGACAGAGATGCCCGAAACGACTGAAAGGATGCTTACAGGTGTTTTGGTTACAGGAAAAGTGCCTTCTCTCGAAATTAAAGAAGGTGAAGTAATTTACGAAAGTCTGGTCACCGTGGAGTATTTAGATGATATTTACCCGCAACGACCTCTGCTCCCCAAGGACCCAGTGAAGAAGGCATTTGACAAAATTATTGTTGAGTCCATTGGACCTGTAAGTTCATTGATAAATGATAATTGATTAATAACTCGGAAAGGGTTTGAAAATCTTCTTAACTGACGAATACAATCGTTAAACGAGTTTCCTTCTCAATATCCAGCCATAACTGTTTTGCAAATCAATACAATTTGACTTGACTGCCTCGGTGGCTCAGTTGGTAGTGAACCTGCCTTCTGAGCTTGGGGGCGTGGGTTCGATTCCCACCTAGGGCAAACATTTATGCGATGAACGTTTGTGTTTGTTCTATGTCTGGGTGTTAATATGTATTTAAGTATGTATTTAAAAATATCTAAGTATGTATATCAGTCTCTGGCAGCCATAGTACAAGCTTTGCTTAGTTTGGGGTCAGGCGACCGTGTGTGGAAGTGTAAAAAAAAAAAGAAAATATTTAAAAAACAAATATGAAAAAATATGAAGGAGACCTTTGCCCAGCTGTGGGACAAACGGACAATAATGGCTAACTTGAAAAAACTCCAATAAGTACCTACTCGTAGTAGTTACTTTGAGTAGAAACCGGTAATATTTTATTTGTCACCCAGCCCCTTAGTATAAGTTATGATAGTTTTTTGTTTCCGTTTGGCTTCATATATTTCGATATAGCACCCTGAAGAAGACGTTATGAAAGCAAAACAAAAACGAAAAAAAAAAGTTAACGCTATCTAACTAAATCACAGACCTCAATTTTTTTTTGCTTCGCAAGCTAAATCATCTGTGATCAAAACTTATACTAAACCTACAGTGGTCTGGTACTACTGAAGGCTTTTTAGAAGTTTTATCAGAACTTACCTTTTTCATTTGATACCCAGTAGTATGGTATAGTAAGCTTTTGTGAGTTTTACCACTGCCATAGTTGCACTGTCATCATCTGTAGATAATAGACGTGATTTCATAATATTATGAAATGTTCACTGATGGATGTTCTGACTACTTTTATGCCGATGTCGTATGACATCGCACATTTCACTTCCTACGATAGTTTATCAGGCGGTAGGAGTTTAAAAGTTCTCATGAACCAGCCCCTCATACGATGTCTCAGCTGTATATTTTAATTTTACTAGGTATTTGAAGATAAAATATCATTTTCTATCCGTTTAAACAATATAATTAACGCTTCACTCCCATAGTTTCTCAATTTTGGTTTCCTGTTTTGAGAATGCCATGGAACACACACATAGGTATATACACTTCTGCACGGCCGGGCATCGAACCCGCGACCACCAGTTATGAGGCAGACGCGCTACCAACTATGCCAGGAGGGTAGTCAAACTTAACAAACGTTTTTTACAGATCCATGCCGTATTCTTCAAGTTAGTAAGGTCACCCGAAACCATATCCGAAGATAACATCACTGGCTACTTCAAAGCGCTGGACTTTATCCAGAGCCAACTTAAGAGCCGTGGCTCCAAGTTCCTTGATGGAAGCGAGCCAGGATACGCTGACTACATGATCTGGCCTTGGTTCGAGAGGCTCCTCACTTTGGATATTGATGACAAATATAAAATCAAGCCTGAAAAATATGCGCTATTGGTAAGAAGTTTTCAGAAAATGTATTAACTATGTCACGCACGTATTTTACCTATAAACCAATAACCACCAATACCAATTTTTACGAATAGAGATACTTTGTATGTACGTAGCTTCTGCTACTTACGTGAAATCACCTACACTTGACAAGCGCTAGCGGGCTGGCCCCTTAGTATTGCCATTCGAGATTTTTTTTGTTATTTTCTCTCTCGTTTCAAACGTCATTTTTGTAGAAATAACCAAAAAACATATCGCTCGTCAAGAATAGAGCCAGTGGCCCTATTCGGAGATTTGAGATTTTCATCTCACCTTTTTTCTTCCTTGTTGCTCTCGTTTCAAATGTCATAGGTGTCACTCTCACACCTATGACGTTTAAAACGAGAGCAACAAGGACGAAAACAGATGAGATGAAAATCTCAAATCTCCGAATAGGGCCACAGGAATAGCCCCCCAGGGCCCTGTGCTGTAACCACTGGGGTCTATCAAAGTTGATAAAAACGAATTTCACAATACTTAATTAAATTTCTTGCAGCAATCATTAAATTTAAATTGAAAAATGTTTTGATTTTATAATTTTTTTATTATTTTAAGTATTTATTTGTGTTTATTTTATAGCTTGCGTTTTTTTTGTTAGGGCGCTTTGAAGGCTAGGGGTACTTATAGCATATAGCCGGCCTGCATAAACTTCAAACTCTGGTCCAATGACTTTATTTATAGCCATTAGGGCATATTCTGTGTTTATAGCCTTACAACGGTTACATTAGCAGCGATTACAACTGCTATCCTACAGAAACTATTGATTACCTTAATAAAAAGTAACTAGCTCTACACTCCAAATACCTTAATCCGTAGAGCCGTTTCGGCGTGAATAAACGTACAATTCAATACACAATCACAAATTTTGAAATAACTTTGTAATTTTTACGGTCTTTTTCCAGGTCGAGTACCTGCGTAACATGGAGAAGGACCCAGCTGTGAGCCCTTACTTGGTGTCCAAGGACATCTTATCCAAGGTCCTGGGAGCCTACAGAACTGGAAGCAGGCCCGACTACAATATTCTACTTAAGTAGTACACCTATTCGATAGTTTTCATTAATTTCCATTACTTACTGACTCTTGTTATACCTAGTTATATCGCACTTCCTGACACATTTTTTCCTCTTCTTGAAGTCCTGTTGTAAAACAAATTGTCACTTAAACGCACCAGTTCACTATTGATGTTACGTGTTGCATTGTTGTAATTTGCATTAATACTCTTCGGGTATATATGCGAATAATATATATTTTTAACATTTTTAACTGAAGTGTGGCACCATTGGCCCTATTCGGAGATTTGAGATTTTCATCTCATTTTTTTTCGTCCTTGTTGCTCTTGTTTAAAACGTCATGGGTGTGAGAGTGACCAAGATAAAATCTCATCTCATCTCACACGCAGGAATAGCCCTCCATATCTACAACTGGAACATCGCAATTTGAAGTGTGATGTCTCTATAAGTGTTTTACATTATGTGTTAATAAATATTTGAATGTAATAAGTACAAATAAATTTAAAACAAATACTTACAGAGGTAGGCATTTGTTTACCTACATGAACTATTATATTTTCATAGACATTTTTATTATTGAATAAATAATTGAATTACCTACCGATTGAATATTATTATACTAACACAATCTAAGTGTACCTTCTAGACGGGCCATGTTTTTACTGCAAGCCCGGGAATATAATAATTACAATAATTTAAGTGTGGCCCGGCCATAGTCACACATAGCTGATGATGACTAGGCTACAGTCGGCCATATTGCCGGGTCAGTAAAAATATGGGCCGTCCAAGTACATACACCCCTCTAGAACAAGTACATACACCCCTATAAAGGTAGGTCCGTTTTTTGAGACGAAAATAATAACTACCTAGTATGATTTTATTCATCGTTGTTTGACACTCCTTTTTTTGGGCGATCGTGTAAAAGAGGGTTTTATGCCATATACTGCCAATGGTTTTACGGCACCGTATTATGATGCACTATACCAGCCAGTTGCCCAATAAAGAGGGTAGTAGGTCAACCTTTTTTAAAACCAGCAGAATTTTTCGCTGATTCATAGTCACGATCACGACCCGCCATCGCGATCGCCACGATTTTCCACGTTACCTTTACCTACTCTACATAATATTGTTGAATCATCGTTAAATATTAATAACACTAACTAAAAATGAGTTCTAACAAGTCATGCAGTTATAGATTACTAACTGTTACTCGCGACTTCGTTCGTGTTTATTCAGAAAATAGTATCCGAAAACCTTCCTCATGATTACAACTAATCAAATTTCGCGATGATTCGTGCAGCCGTGAAAAGCGTACAGACTGACAAGAGTTACTATCGATTTTATAATAGTAGTGTGGATAAGCTCGATTATGACCAAAAACAATACCCTTAGAACCAAACCTTTCTATGTATAAAAAAATGAGACCGTGTTAGTTCATGGGAGGTTTATTTCTAGCGAATACTTTTTTAAAAGTTGTTACGGGATATAAGTTCGCCGCCGGATCCCTTCATCTTATACTAATAGCTTAGTGTGTTCCAGATCAAGTAGATATATCATATATAAATTTTAAAAAAGATCTTGCTATCATGAGACGTAGGTCTCATGATGGAAATTCCGAACAAAAAATAGTTTTACAAAACTACTGCGCCGAAAACTTCCATGTAACTTTAATAATAAATTACATACCATTTGTATTGTTTTTATTTTATTTTTAAAAGAAATACCACTCAGTACTAAATAATAAATTTAAATTACTTAATATAAAGTACATTCATACAGACTAAAAATGTCAGCTTTGAGAGAAGTAATATCTTGATGACAAATTCATAATTATAAAAAGAATGATATAAAACAATGTAAATGTCTGCTTAATACTAATATATAGATTTTTGTCAAACTCTGTAGTGTAAAATTAGTATTAACTTTACCAACAATAGAAGAGTGTGAAGGATTCTGGAGTCAAGATAAAAGCAGAAATGAAGATGGTTCATCTTCATTGCAGCTTCATTAACTATAGTTTGCATCAAAACATTAAATAAAAACATAATAAAGAAAGAAGACAATTAAGTAGAGTTGCTCAATGATTACTTCTTAACTTAACTCAATGAAATAATCTAATAACTCAGTCTTCATTGCAGAGTCAACTTTATATTAAACTTATAATTAGTCATTTTTGTATTTGGCTGCTAAAGCTTCTAGTTTAGAGGTAATTTTCTTAAGGTCAATGTTTTTATCCAACTTCAAGTAGGAATTGTTTCTAATATCATGAAGTTTTATGAAGTCTGGCACTTCTTCTGTCAGGCTTTTTATGTCTCTCTGAAGATCACTCGCAGAAATGTTGGCTTTGAAGCTGCTCTCTAGCTTAGATAATATAATGTTCAGAGCTAAAACATTCTTTCTTTCAGTAACAAAAATATTTCTCAGAGTCCGAGCTAGATCTGGTAGCCTGCTGTAGATTAAATACTTCTTCTCATGATCTGAAGTTCTAGTCATGGCTTCGAGAGCTTTAGCTGCTTGTTTAGCTTTCACCTTTTCCAGCAAAGAAGCTGGCAAGTTGCGAAGAGCCGGGTTCAGTAATGTCACATTACTGGTAGAAGGTTGAGTACTCCGAGTGTCATTGGTGGCAGTGGTGATGCCAGTAGCAGCCTTTTCATCTTCAGTTAACCCTCTTTTTTTGGCTTGAGCTAATTTCTCTAATGCCCTCTCCATTTTAGTATTACATTTAAAAAGTTCTCTGGCCTTTGACAATACATCTTGAGCTGAAGAATACTTTTCAGCATTTGGCATTTCAGGAAGTTTGGCACTTTCTACTTCTGCTACCTTTTCAATTTCGAATTCTGGATGCCAGCGTGACAGCTTGTTGTCGGGTATCACCATCGGTGGGTCCAATGTAAGCAGATACTGAGTATGGTGCTTCTTCACCAGCTGCAGAAGTGTGTCGTAAAAATATCTACGTCTCTCTAACAGCACTGTGGGATTCATGATCTTGATGTTGTTGGGAATATTTGGTGAGATGATCAATTCATAAGCTTCCTTATGCGATGAGGCACTGAAGTTCTTAATCTTTTGGACTTCAAAGTTATAGAAGTCAGGCACAAGGTGTTTGATTTGGGCAAGGTGTTTCTCACTGAAAGTGCGTTTGAGCATTTCCTGTACAGAGGGCTTCAGTTTGGCAAAAGTTATTTTTTCATTTCGGTTGTAGAGCAATGCTACAACAGTCTCCATACCTCGGAACAGCTCTGAGAGGAACCTATAGTGATGAGGGAGTGGCAGACTGGTGGAGCTCGTGGCTAGGGCAGCATGTCTGATGTATGCAGGAACCTGTAAGTTCAAGAAAATTACTTTAATAACTGAAACAAGTACTACCAATTGTATTGTGAAAAAATCTTAACATGAAATTGAATAAAACAGGAATTAATAATAATTAAGTGAATGTTAAAAAACCACACTACTGTAAGTGACTAGAAAGTTAGCAGTAATTGGTTAATTCACAGGTATCTGTTAAGACACATGTCTTGCTTGCATGCTGGATGAAATTTGGTTTGTTTTAGTAGATACATATATAAAGGCATACCTTGTTAGGACTTTTTACAGGACTGACATAAACTTTTCTCGGTGATATGAGAGGTCTTTGAGCAGCTACTGGGGCTTTCTTCTGGGGTGACAAGAATTCATTCTGCAACTGAGGTTTCTTGCTAGGACTGGAATAAAATTGGGTTTGTTGATTTAGGTATTTTGGAAGACAAAGACCTATCTACTACAAATGTAACACTGAAACCATTTTTTTTTCCGTAATTAACTGTTAAGAACAAGATAAATTAAGAAATAAACCACTTGCATACCTGGATGGTACTTCCACATCAATAGATTTGAATTCTTTGAGGTTTCTCTTTTCAGTGGCTTCTTTTAATTGTTGAATACCTTTACTAAGCTTTTCAGCGCTAGCTTTGATTTCAGCCAACCTAGAGCTGCCAGCTAACCTCTTCCTAATATCCCCTAAACTTAACTCCTGTCGAGCTGAAGAAGTTCCGTCAGATTTGGAGGGTTCACTAATTTTAGCAATGTTCGCTGCGTTTCCTTTCTTCGCGAATACAGTTTTTTGAGGCCGTGACTCTGGTTTACGATCCGTTTCAACTACGATAGGCAAGATAGCCGTTACATTTTCAATCTTTGTCACATTTACAGGATTGACTGCACCTTCTGTGACATGAGGCTGCTTTACATCTTTGAGCAGCTGGCAGCTTTTTACCAATTGGGTTTTGAGTGAAATGCGACCAAATTCTTGACTTCGATCGATGTGAGGAATCTTGCTTTTGGATGATAAAATATCATCGGTAGCCGCTCTTTTTCTGCTATTAAAATATGATGTTATAGAAGTCTGCGACATTTTGTTTCGATTGAGAGCTTTCTGAACTTTATAGAAGTAATTTCTGCCACATTAAAGAAAAAAAATCTTAGTATTTCGACCGCGTCTATTTCCCTCCAAATTGAACAAAATCCAGTTGTCAAATAAATAGAAACCTTTTTGATTTGACAGTCCGTATTCTCAAAAGCTTCTGTCAAGATACTGACATTGTTTTTTTTTTGTTTTGCCCGTAGGGCAGGCTAAAGCCAACATGGCCATACCACCTTGTCATCTGAATCAGTTTTTTTCGTAGGAGTTGCTAAATCTAAGATGATGATGGTAAAGGGAGGGTGATGAAAGATGTGATAAATCCCTCCCCTTTTCTCATTTCAATAAAGCCGTGGACACTTTACTTTACTATTTTTACTATACTTATCTGTATAATGACATTAATGAATTATTTTTATATTTGACGTAATTATCAATTATTATTGTTCTGACATTCGTTTTTAATTATAAATATTCAACTGTGACGTGTAACTATAGGAGTTATCAATAAATTCTGATTTCTGATTTCTGATTTCTGATTTCTGAAACTCTATGTCAAGTTTTTTAGTGAACACGAAAATTAGCATTTCGTAATGTTTGTATAATTGCCCACACTCGTGCGCGTTAACGAACCAGTAGAGATTAATAATCCATTATTATTACACTTTATCACTCGAAGTTTTAGAAAATAATACAAAATTACGACACCAACTTTTCTTTTCCCCCCAAAAACTCTCGTAGTGACATTGACATGACTAACAACAAAAAAAAATATTTTAATATTTCATGACCATAGTGACAAAACCCATCAATCGGAATCTTAAATTATTAATGTACATTTGCAGTTCATGACAATGTGTTGATGACAATTATATGACGAATCTGACCCCTTTCAGTAAAGTCGTGGATACTTTACTGAAACCTCAAGTACGAATTTGGTAGAGAACGCGAAAAATCACGTTTTCTAATGTAAAATATCATTTTTATTATTTGTAAAAGTATTGGTTTACTTACTAATGTGTCAAATACTACACATCATAAGTACTAACCTGTGGATCGTTTGTTAGCCACGAAATATAAATAAAAATTGCTGAATTCACATCACATGATATATTCTATATAATTGTATTACATATTCATTTACTTTATAATATTTTCTCATCATAAATTATATTCTTCAAACATATTTTCTTTCATGACATTTTAGACAGACATCATTACCGACAGTCAATCATCTACAAACTAAATCGTATTTCGAACCTAGAATAATTCTGACTAGAATAATTCAAAGTAGGTTGGTGTTTCTACAAAACGAAACCTTATTTTTAACACACCTCCTTCGTTTTGGAGAAATTAACACCAAATAATAAATAACTAAAAAATAATCAATACTTCTATTAACTAATCATTACACAATATTCACACAATACGTCTAAACATTCCTATCTTTAAATAATATCGCAAATTCCTACTAGCATTACTATTAATAATATAATGAACGTATTAATAAACATTTAACAATTGTCTCAATTTTTGAAATTTAATTCTACCCAATGGTTTTGTTAGAATGTCCGCTAACTGATCATCTGTATTAATTTTCGTAACGTTAATTACTTTCTTTTTCTCATAATCATTGACAAAATGGTAACTTACATCAATGTGTTTAGAATTTTTACAAAACTTTCCATTCTTTGAGAGAGATATCGCACCACTATTATCTTCAAAGATTCTAACTGGTTTTGAAATTTTGACATCTAAGTCACCTAATATACCTATTACAGGTAATACTTCCGTAACACAATCTGCTAAAGCATAATATTCAGCATGAGTTGATGCTCTTGAAACTATCTTTTGCTTATGGGTCTTCCACATTACTGGGTTATTAAATACTCTCAATACAATACCAGTCGTCGATTTTCTGTCATTCTTATCTGCAGCCCAATCAGCATCCACAAATGCATCTAAGCAATCTTCATGTTTTGCATTATAGTTAAGTGTCATATTACGAGAATGATATAAGTATTTTAAAATTCGCAACGCATATTTATAATGAGTATCACTGTAAGAGTTTTGAAAACGACTCAAATAATTAACACTATATGAAACATCTGGTCGCGTCCCACTCGCAACATATAACAAAGCTCCTATCAAATTTCTATATTTCAAATCACTATTTGTTTCACCAGGTTCAATTGATAAGTTCTGTTCCATTGGCGTCTCATATTTCTTGGAATCTTTAATGTTATATTTTTCCGCTAGACTCTCAATGTACTTGCACTGACTTAAAGTCATTTTTTTAAGTTCCGGATCATAATTAATATCAATCCCCAAGTATTGTGTCACTTTACCTAAATCCTTCATTCGGAATCTATTACTCAGCATTTGCTTAACAATTTTAATTGTGTCCATATTTTGTGCACAGATCAAAATATCATCAACATAAAGACATAAATAAACTTTCTCATCATTGATACACCCTGTGTACAGACAATAATCATAATTCGATCTTTTAAAATCAATGCTTGACATATACTCGTGATAGCATTCGTACCAATCTCTCGGACTCTCTCTTAATCCGTATAAAGCTTTTTTTAGTTTATACACTTTATCTTCTCCAATTTCATAACCATCTGGTGGATAAATAAAAACTTCGGATTTAATCATTCCATTTAAGAAAGCAGTCTCAACGTCCATACATTCTATGTGCCAGCCTCTGACACACGCTGTTGACATCAAAGCTTTCATTATTATCATTCTAGCTACAGGTGAATATATTTCTTCATGTTCATCATAAATTTGCTGAAAACCTTTAGCTACAACACTTGCTTTATATTTTCCGTTCGATTTGATTCGATAAATCCATTTCACTTCTATCACATTTTTATCTATTGGTTCTTTAACAATTTCTCAAGTCTTATTTAATTCTAAGCTATTAATCTCATCATTCATTGCATTTCTCCATTTGTTTGCTTCTTCACTATTAATTGCTTCTTCGTAAGTTTCTGGTACATTCGAATTGCAAATATTCACATAAACCACATGATCATTATATTTTGCAGGTTGTTTCCTGTCTCTTTTCGGACGACTCTGTCCACTCACCTCCTTAACATTAAATTTCTCTCTTTTGTTGTATTCATCTTCTATAGTATCATAAAATTCATCATCATTGTCACTAGGTGCTCCTGATTTAATAGTTTCATCTGTCTGTGTTTTCTTGGTTTCAACATCTTGACTTTTTATTTCTTCATTTTTATCTTCTTCATCCTCTGAATCCACATTTTTGAATCTAATCACTTCAGCCTCTGGATTGATGAATATGACATGTCTACTTATTTCAATTTTATCATTCACCAGTACTTTGTAACCTGTATCAGTATAACCGACTAAGATTCCCTGTATCCCTTTCGGGTTTAGTTTTGAAGTCCTTTTTTCTTCCGGTACTCTAACAAAACATTTGCTTCCATACAGTTTCAAATTTTTAATATCTGGTTTCCTTCCATTAAATATTTCAAATGGGCTTTTCTTCTCAGCTGTATTCGTTAAAATTCTATTTCCTAGGTAAGCAGCCGTAAGAACACATTCAGGCCAATATTTTTTGCTTAATTTCGCTTCGGACATTAAACATCTAGCACGATCCATTATTGTCCTATTGAATCTTTCAGCAACACGGTTCAATTCATGCGTGTATGCTGGTCCAGGCTTTAAATATATTCCTTTTTCATTTGCAAAATTATAAAAGTCTCTGTTTAAGTATTCTTTACCCCTGTCACACCTAATTTCTTTGATTCGCTTGCCTGTTTGGTTATGCATCGCGTTTACATAGGTTCGAAAACAATCAAACACTTCACTTTTGTTTTTAATTACACATACTGCCGCATGCCTACTGTAATCGTCAATGAATGAAACGAAGTATCTTTGTTCATTGTAACCTACTGGAGTAATAGGCCCATTTACATCCGTATGCATAATTTGTAAAATATCAGTTGCTCTCCGTCTGTTGTTCTCAAAAGGTAAATTTGTCATTTTATTTTGTAAGCAAATTTCACACTGTACATAGCCTTCGTTTAACTTCTCGGGTAAACCGTTCAATAATTTATGCCTACACATATCTTTAAGTTTTGAAAAATTTACATGTCCTAAGATACGGTGCCATAACTCTTTCGTTGACATCGCCTGTGTATTTGAATTAACGAATTTGTCAGTTTCTATCTTACCTTCTAGTTCGTACAATTTGTTCTTTTTCTTAGCTATAGCTACTAATTGATGGTATGAATTGTAGATAAGTGCACTTTCGTTTTGAAATTTAATCATGTTGCCTTTGTCTACAATGCTCGACACACTTAACAAGTTTCGTTTCATACTTGGAACGTAATAAACATTTTCTACGTCAATTTTGTGTCGCTTATTATTAACTTGACAGTACATTGTTACCTTTCCAATTTTTTCTGCTTTAAGAGCAAAACCGTCACCTACTTGAATACTCACCGGATCATCTAATGTCTTGTACTCACGAAAAAATGTCTTGTCATTTACGATGTGGTTGCTGCAGCCGCTGTCGAGAAGCCATGTCTCTGTTAAATCTGCATTTTCAGCTGTCAGCACTTCGACGTTCAATGCCGAATTTCCTGTATTTGCATTGTTAGTTTGTCCTCTATAACCTCTGTTATTACGTCCTCTATAGCTTCGTCCACGTCCTCTTCTAAATCGTCCATAATATTGTCCACGTCCGCTTTTTCTTAATTTAGGGCAATCTTTTTTAAAGTGACCTTCCTGATTGCACTCGTAGCAAATCTGTTTAGAACTGCTGCCTGCAAAAGTCTGCTCTTGAGCAACATTCTCTGACTTCTTGTATTCTAGAATCAACTTTGATTTCACATATTCGACAGTTTGATTTTCCTTTGGCATAGCATCAACGATGCTCACAATATATTCAAATTTTGAAGGTAGTGCCAATAACAAATAATTCAATTTGTCTTCTTCAGTTACAGCTTCACCTGCTCCCTTCAATTCGTTTATGTTTTTTTCAAAAGTTTGAAAGAAGTCTATTGGGTTCCCATCTCTAAATTTTGTTTCTAATATCTTTCTCTTGATTAGTAGTTTATTTGCACACCCTCTTATAAGATACAACTCGTCCAGTTTTTTTATCATTTTATATGCTGTCCCTTCAGAAATAATGATATCTAGCTGTGAATTGCTAATGCTGTTAACAATATAGTTTTGAGCTTTTAGGTCGATATTTTTCCATTCTATTTCTGTTACCTCTTTAGTGCTTATTTCTTGCTCTATAGCCTTCTCACAATTCTTTAACTGGAGCAACAGTTTTAGTCTAAATTTCCACTGTTCATAGTTAGATCCGTTAAACACGGGTAGTCGGAACTCTTCCTTCCCGTCCATATTCACTTTTATCAGCTTCAATTGTATCTTTATTTCAATAGCTCTTCAGCTCTGCTACCATGTAAAAGTATTGGTTTACTTACTAATGTGTCAAATACTACACATCATAAGTACTAACCTGTGGATCGTTTGTTAGCCACGAAATATAAATAAAAATTGCTGAATTCACATCACATGATATATTCTATATAATTGTATTACATATTCATTTACTTTATAACATTTTCTCATCATAAATTATATTCTTCAAACATATTTTCTTTCATGACATTTTAGACAGACATCATTACCGACAGTCAATCATCTACAAACTAAATCGTATTTCGAACCTAGAATAATTCTGACTATCGAAGTAGGTTGGTGTTTCTACAAAACGAAACCTTATTTTTAACAGCCCACACTTGTACATGTGCACTTCTACGCCAGCTACATGGAGAACGGTTACGTAGTCGTACGTATACCATCGAATGGTCTAACACTGCTGTGCACGCAGTACCATAAAAATCAATACAAAGGAACAACGCTTTAAATCCGTTCGCAGGGTACGAAACTGAGGAGTAACAGAGGAAAATACCTACCGGCCGGGCCGGGCCATGCCAGATATAGAGGTAAAGGCTTATGCCTTAGGAGGTAAGCATTACCATTCCGGGAGCCAACTCGTAATGACGTCACTCGTCAACGCCTTTTTCGAACCTTTTATATATGACAATAAAATTATTTCGGTCTTGCTAAGGGTCTTGCTTAGAAATGCATCGATTGACGCCACTACGTGTTGCCCACGTGACCGTTTTTGACTCGGAATGCTAAACCTGGCGGAGTATTTTATCTACTCTATGATATTAATAAATATACCATGAGGCAATTTACGCTTATGTTACTTTGTCAATGTTTGAGGGCTTCAACTTCTGTCATATTTCCAGAGTTTATTACTAAACCATGGTTTCGTCTATTCTTTTGTGTGTGATGTTTTAACTTGGAACATTATTGTAAGTTTTCAATTAATGCATCGATGTGTATTCTTCCAAAATAACTTTTTACGTAATAGTAGTCAAAACGATGCAATCAAGACGACCACAAGGTCCCTCTAGGCAGCCACCAGGTTCTACAAACCCAACACAACTAAAACCAACGCAAGCCAAACCAAATCCAATCCAATCTAAGTTTATTTCAACGAAAACTGAACCAAGAAGTATATTAATAGTACCAAGTCGAGCAACCGGACCCGAAGATATAGATTTAGAAGACGCTGAAGAAACTGAAATTGCAGCTCAAATTTCACTTCCACAGGAAGGAGGGTGGGGTTGGGTTGTGGTAGCCGCCGCATTTTGGAGCATCTTTATATTAGACGGCGTTTCTTATACTTTTGGAAGCGTTTTTGGTGCCATCACAGAAGAACTTCAAATGGAGCAACCATTGGTCGGTCTGATAAATTCTATAGCGGTTTCACTATATTTTACTTGTGGTCCGTTTACATCTGCATTACTAAATCGCTTTGGATTTCGAGCAGTTATTATGTCTGGAGCAGTAATAGTTTCATTTTCCCTGCTCTGTGCATACTTTTCTAAAAGTTATATTGGATTGTGTGTATTTTACGGTGCTTCTGCTGGAGTAGGATACTGCTTTATCAATATGTCTTCTGGATTAGTGGTTGGATTTTACTTCGAAAGACTTCGCTCGCTTGCTTTAGCTATAGCAACAACTGGATCAAGTGTTGGAATTATGGTAATGTTTCCAGTAAATACATATTTGGTAAAGTTATCTGGTTGGCGCACACTCACTTTACTACATGCCGGCTTATTTGGAATAGTTTTCTTCTTGGGAATGACGTATAAACCAGTCCTATCTTTAACAGTGACAAAAACTACAGATGATCCTACCCGGACCGTAACTTATTTGCCGAATTTGTCTGCACATGTACATGCAGTAAAACCAGCACACTCGCGAGTAAGAGCCGAAGCGCTTACGCCCACTGCTACCGAAAAGCTATTTAGCGCAGTGTCTAATTACAATTTTCCAACAGCAGCCGCCATCGTTGACGAGGGTATATTACTTAACACCAGTCAGGCAGGAGCACCAGGAACATCGACGACACCACCACCTGTGTCTAAACTGACGTTAACAGCCAACGCTCCTAAAGGTGGTATGAGCCAACGACAGGTAAATCAAGTAAAATCCATGATGTCGAGATCGAGTGTTCAGGATAAAACTAAAAAAAACATTGAGCTTACAATTAAGACAGAAGAACCAAAAGAGAGAACAAGCTTCTGGAGAAGAATTTGTCGCTGGGAGCAACATGTTCCACAGTCTCGCCCAATGTACAGAGATGACGTTTTTTTTGATGGAAATTTGGAAACACTTCCAATTTATCAAAAAAGTATGATGGACACAACTGGTGAGCCAAAAACCGGTCTAGAGTATCAATTAGCTGTATCTCGCGCAGCAGCAACCGTGGATTTGCAGGAAAAAAAGGGAGTATGCACTACGGCAACTAGAAGGATTCTTGCTACAATGATGGACCCTAAACTTTTGAGGAGGTATTCATTCTTAATGTTTGGCGCCAGTGGTTTTTTGGTCTACTTAGGTTATCTAGTACCGTATATTTTTGTACAAGATCGTAATAGAGCCGCTGGCATTAATGAAAAGCATTGCACGTGGTTTGTAAGTGTAATTGGATTATTTAATGCAATAGGTAAATTGGCAATGGGGGCATTAGCATGTAAACTAGACCCATTAAAATTATTTGTCATGTCGTGTTTCATATCTGGATTTATAACGGGAATGTCCAATTTATCATTTAATGTATACTACCAATACCTATGTTGCTCAATATTTGGGTTCTTTATAGCCAGTATAGCATGTCTCCGTAGTATGGTCTTGGTTGAGTTGTATGGGTTGGAAAAGTTAACAAACGCAACAGGAATGATGTTATTGTTCCAAGGGATAGCATGTATGGTAAGTACTCCAGCAGCAAGCGTGGTGAAAAGGATGTTTGGGTTTTCTTACACGTTTTATTTTGCGGGATTTTTTATGATTCTAAGTGGTGTGTGTCTATTACCAATTAAAGCAATTTGTAAGAGAGAAGGAAGGAAAGAAAGAGAATTGGCAAACCAAATAGGATTTCAACAACATCATCCACATCAGTCACCTGTTGCCGCTACGAAACGTTCAAAATAAAAAAAGAGTACATAATTTTGTGCAATACCTACATAATTTTGTGCAGTATAAAAGCTTTCCTGTTAAAATACTAATTAAGTAGAGGTACATAAATATACCATTGTATTTTCTTATTTTTTACAAACAAGTGTGAAGATTCACCAAACTATGATGATTGCGCACTTTAAAAAAATTAAACAAGTTTAACAAAATTAACCTATTCAATTTCAATCAATAATTTAAATAATTTATTAATTTTGACTGCCTCGGTGGCTCAGTTGGTAGTGAACCTGCCTTCTGAGCTTGTGGGTGTGGGTTCGAATCCCACCCAGGGCAAACATATTTGTGGTGAACATTTATGTTTGTTCTATGTATCACATAGAACAAACACAATTTTCATCCATTCATCAGGATCACAGCACATCACAGCGAACTGGCCGGTGTTACAACCTACGTAACGCGCTGCGCTGCAACGCACACGCGTCCGGTTGGGCCCACCCATGAAATATGACAGTGCGTGAGTTATGCTGTAGCTTAGTGCTGTAGCCTCGCCATTAGTCACAATAGTTGATCCGCAGCACACTGCTGCGAATAGCCGTGTCAGATTAGTATGCGGCCAGTCAGCGATTTTTATTCCATATTTAAAATGACAAATTTTGTTTTTAGCACCATTTAAAAACCGCAATATTATGAAGTCATCTTACTTATATCTACTTACGTCAATTTACTTTAAGAAACTCTTCTATGTTTTTTCGTTCTGCCATTGATGCGGATGCGATTCATCAATAGAATCATAATAAAATCATAATCAATAACATCCACGCTCAGCACAGCTTTGGTAGAAACGGGCTAACATATTAGGTTACTGAGGAGAGAATAAATCGATACTTATGTGAATCGAAGCATTTTATGATGGTTAGTTCTTTGAAGTTTCGTCTCTTCTGCACCTTATCTGTACGATCGACGTTCACCTTTCGGAAATCCCCCATGGCCGTCCCCATGAGGGCTACACGTTTCAGGATTTTTTTCTCCGGAAACTTCCAAACAAATCCTCCACACCTCGTTCTCTATTCTAAGCACCACGTGGGAAATGTTTCATAAATCATGCATAGCTTATTCCTCTTGGCCCCCAGTGGCAGCGAAACGTAGAGGAACAAGAGGAACAACCCTCCTAACCATGAGGTCTTGGTCTAAGTACATGGCGTTTTTTTAGGTCCGGCACCTATTTTAAGCGCCGTCGTTGCAGCGGTCGGCTACGGCATCTTAAAGCTTTTTAATTATCATTTTTAGTTGTGGCAACATCTTCAAAGGTCGACATGTTAACATTTCGGCACGGAAAGCACAACAATGTGCTCCCAATTATAACTAGCTGTACAATCCAGACACTTTTGTGGTACAGTCTATTCGAAGGTTTCTAAGCTCTATTTTACACTGATCGGTAGCTATTTACACCTTATTTATATTTAAGATTTACACAGACAAAATATTATTTCCACGAATACTGGTCGGGCACGGTCCGTGTCTGTCAATGTGATACATGTACACGTTACAATGGATACATGTACACAGACCATGGCTAGAGTAATAGGAATTTAGTTGGAAAGATTGGCTAGGTACAGGATTACTGTCAATATTCCTGTTAGTGGGTTAAAGCCCCCCCACCCCTTTAACGCACTAACAGGAATAGGTCAAAACAAATTAATTTGAACCCGAAAGCCCTTATCCAAAATCAACAATTTTGGTAAGGTTACTTAATTTGATGTTTTTGAACAATGATTTCTTTATTTTTACATAGCAGAGAAATTAGGCAATCATTTTGAATAAAAAACTAGCACTAGGTGTCGTCATCAGATGATACCAAGCGGAAACATCGAAAAATATAATAATTATGAAGTTGTGAAGTTCTCTTTCATTGACAATTCACAAAAAAAAAAAAACAATTATTTAAAACAATTACTTCATACTTTTAGCTTTCTATTATGGTATTACAACTTAACATCGGTCATAGGGTATAAGTAAAAAAAATGCTTTACAAAATCTTCCTGGTACTTAATCAAATTTCATGTAAACTACTGTTTTAGAAGAAGGAAGGAAGGATTTTTTAGGCAGAATATGATTTTTCAGCATAATGGTTGTCCAGCACACTTCAGTTTAACTGTGCGTCTGTGACTGGACAGCAACTACCCCGGTCGTTGCATAGGCAGAGAAGGACCCATACCTTGGCCAGCCAGAAGTCCTGACTTGACCCCTTTGGACTACTACATTTGGGGTCACATGAAGTTGCTGGTCTATGTTTATGTCGATCAGTCTCCAGCTTTGGTGCCAACAATTTAATGCAGCCAAACAAATAAAATAAACTTTAGAAAGTAGAGTAGTTAAAACAGAGTTGCGTAAAATAATGCATATTAGAAACCGTGGAAGCCTTATCATAAAAAGAGTTAGATCGAACACGTTTCACTAGAATCACATTTAATGTTGGAAATGACTCCTATAAGTACTTTCTAACGTAGTTTAGTAATATTTCGTTTAGTTTTAATTAAATGTTTTGAAAAATGTAATTGTTAAAAATTGTTTAGTTACAGAGATGTTATTATCTCTGTTTCTTTGGAACAAATTGTAATACTTACCTCAAAAGCCAAAACATGAAGTAGTTTAAAAAAAAATCTGCACGTCAAATGTGATAAGGTTTTTTTTTGTTATTAGGTCAAATAAAGAGAACTAATTCCTCTTATCATTTTTTTTCGATGTTTCCGCTTGGTATTATCTGACGAGGCCACATAGTGCTACTTTTTTACTCGTAATGGTTACCCTGATGTCTCTGCTAGGTAAAAATAAAGAAACTACTGTTCATAAACATCAAATTTAAAACAAAAGAGTCAGTCATGGTTGATTTTTGGATAGGGGCTTTCGGGGTTAAATTAATTTGTTTTGACACCCCCCCTCAAACTCATTAACAGGAATAGATCGAATCGTTCTTTTTGGTCAGTGCCGGAATTATCATGCCGTAAATTATTGCGGTGTACAATATCATGTTGCACATTATTGGTGTCGTTCATTATTGCCTCCCATGTTCGAACGCATTTTGTTCTACGACCGGCCGCCATACTCAAACAAAAAGATTTGAGATGAAAAGTTAAATTTTTAATCATTACAAGTTGTTGAAAGTGTTTTATTTTACTAAATGAGTTCTAAATCAGATGTAAATAGAAGGGTACTCGCCATTCAGGCGAAAAAGAAACGACACAAACTCGGCAAGAAGAAGAACCGCGAGGAGGATCACGGGGCTGGTGGACAAGGGAACGGTCTGCGCAACCAGAACCAAAACCGTCTAGAACCAACGCATAGTTCTTCCAATGAGACGATCGAAGAAGACGAGGATGAGCAGTACGGCAGCGACGACGAGGAACAAGAGGACAGCGCCGATTACTGCAAGGGTGGATATCATCCTGTCAAAATTGGCGACCTATTCCTGAATCGTTACCACGTCACTAGAAAACTAGGATGGGGCCATTTCTCCACCGTGTGGTTATGCTGGGATCTTGTCGACAAAAGGTTTGTCGCATTAAAAGTCGTCAAGTCAGCTCCTCACTTCACGGAGACGGCTCTTGACGAAATTAAGATATTAAGGGCTGTACGCGACAGTGATCCTTCCGACCCGAAAAGGAACAAGACTGTGCAGTTACTGAACGACTTTAAAATCACAGGTGTGAATGGTACCCATGTGTGTATGGTGTTTGAAGTCCTGGGGCATCACCTTCTGAAGTTGATACTCAGATCTAATTACAGGGGCATACCAAGGGAGAATGTAAAAATCATTATACGCCAAGTCCTTGAGGGCTTGGATTATCTCCATACTAAATGTAAGATTATTCATACTGATATAAAGCCTGAAAATGTGTTGGTGTGTGTAGATGAACCATATATCCGCAAACTGGCAGCAGAGGCCACCGAGCTACATTCCCTGGGCTTGAGATTGCCCCACTCATTAATAAGTACTGCTCCGAAGGAATTCCAAGAACAAGTTGTTACGGCTAAAATGAGCAGAAATAAAAAAAAGAAACTAAAAAAGAAAGCCAAGCGTCAATCAATGCTATTAAAAAAACAAATGGAACAAATTGAAGAAATTGAGGAGCAGAAAAAAGTTGATAACAACAGTGAATCAGCTCCAATGTCTCAGGACAATGATGATTCTCCACAAACTCCAGAAGAAGCTAGTGTCATTGATAACACACGATCTGACAATGATTCCAATGTCAATGGATGTAATGACCTGCAACGAGCTGATGATGAGGCATTTGATACTGATGCAGATGCTGTGCAGGTTCGCAACAAACAATATGGCTGTGGAGATGACACTGGCACCCCTATGTCTGAAGGTGAAATGACAGATACTCCTCCATCTTTCAATTCGCAACAAAACATGGTAAAATCTTTTGAAAAAAGACCTGATCCGGCATTTGATGCTTGCGACATAGAAGTAAAGATTGCAGACCTTGGAAATGCATGCTGGGTGCATCGGCATTTTACAGAAGACATACAGACTAGGCAGTATAGGTCCTTAGAAGTGCTATTGAGTGCTGGGTATGGTACCTCAGCAGACATTTGGAGCACTGCCTGCATGGCATTCGAACTTGCAACTGGAGATTACTTGTTTGAGCCCCACTCAGGAGATGGTTACACTCGTGATGAAGACCACTTAGCCCACATTATAGAACTACTTGGAGATATTCCTAAAAGGATTGCCGCTTCAGGGAAATACTCTAAAGTATATTTCAATAAAAAAGGTGAATTAAGAAACATAACAGGTCTCAAGCCTTGGGGGCTAGTCTCTGTACTTACAGAAAAGTATGAGTGGAGTCAGACCGATGCAGAAGAATTTGCTGATTTTTTAAAACCCATGTTAGATTTTGATCCCAATCGGCGTGCTACTGCGTATGAGTGCCTTCAGCATCCGTGGTTGAAACCGAGCAAGCCTGAACAAGACGAGGATGAGTCCGAGGACTAGAACATTGCTCTCTGAAATGGATGGCCATACATTCATGAAATCACTAGTGTTGACATACAGAGTATTTCGATCTTACACATTTTATTAAAACTTTATTTATGGATTTGTTTGTGAATAACTTCATTTTGTAACTAGAGTATTTTGTTAACTAGCTATTGATATTGTTTAGAGAGGATAAATTGAGTGCAACTTCCCACTCTTGTTGATATACTGCTGCTGGATACCTGAGAACCATGTTTAGTACATAGTAGTGAAGTATTTAATACCTACACCTGCTCAACTTGTGGCATCACTTCTGTTAAATAACTAACACTTTGGCATTTCACTAGACATTCTAAATTTATCTTATACCCTATTATTGTACAGAAGGTAGCTTTAGGAAAAATTGTGATTGTATGACATTATAGACAATATAGGTTTGTCACATTAATCTTTTAGGAGTTTAGTTAACATAATCAAAATACATATAGCTCTGCACTTAAACAACTTAGAGAGTGGAAAATCTTTAACTAATAAATTCATGCATGCATACTTGTAGCCTTCAGGAAGTAGTATGTTCACATAGTTTAAGTTTGTGTTTATCACTATCACATAAAAAATCTCATATTGTAAACTTTAGATTTAAGACAGTAATTGTAATGCCACACCTCCGAGACTGCCTTTTTGTATTTTATGAATCATCAAAGTGATCAAACGGCTGGGCGTCGCGAGACTTCGGAGGCGGTACAACACACGGTCCTCTAAACCAGCTTAAAGTTAAAAGTACCTATTGTTTATCTTAGATCCCAATTTACATGACCATAATTTGTATTAATTATATCTGCAAATTTACATGAATAAAATGTCGAAACGAGCTTGTTATTTTGGTTTCTTTTATTGAAATGTATGTCCGCTTATAATCAAAATGGCGAAGTGAAAAACGGATTGGTTGTCTTTTCTTGTCTTAAATTGAGGTTATTTAGTGGGGGAAGAAGGTAGAAGGAAGAGCGGGATTGAGGAAGGTTCGGGAGGGGGAGAGGGAAATCAACGACTCTAGGATCGAGAATTAACCACAGACTTCCAATACAGTTGGAAGTCTGTGAGAGTTACCTCGCGAACCTAAGTAGGTAGGTATGCCTAGGTCCCTTTTTCATTTTACATTCGAGATCATATTGTCGCGACAACTATTGTAAAGAATCTGGCTGCTCCCGCAGTTTATTGTGTGCCGAGAGTAGGTTGGGCATCTACCATTGTGTCGTTCATACTATGAGAAACGACGTCACGGTATCCTGACCACGTTGCCTTGTACAGTTTTAGTATATAGCTACTTCACCACAAGCCCTTACATAGTTTGTACTTAAGTGTGTAGGTACCGATCTTATTTCAGTTCTAAGGGATTTACTTACGTTTTTATCTTTGAGGTATTACCTAGTTAGAGGTAAGTACATCCTTCCTAACTAATATTATAAATACGAAAGTGAGAACTAATATTGTAAATATGTACCTACTTACGAAAGTTAGTGCGTTTGGTTGTTACGCTTTGACGCCATCATCGTAAAATTTTGCATATACGTTGCTAGGGGTTCAGAAAAGGACATAGGGTAGGTACTTATTAGGTACCTATATACTTACTTTTAATCCCGAAAAATAACAGTTCCTGGCGGACCGTAGGTCCGCCAGTTTCACCCGACGAAACTGCGGGGTGCAGCTTCATTATTACGTAATAATATCTTTATAAATAAATTCGGGACACTTCCACACACGGTCGCCTGACCCCAAACTAAGCAAAACTTGTACTATGGCTGCCAGAGACTGGTATACATACTTAGATATTTTTAAATAAATAAATAATCTTCAAACAAGATTTAAAAAAAAATGTTAATTTGTTCTGAGACTACCTACTCAGTACGTACACTTGTATTTTAACCGACTTCCAAAAAGGAGAAGGTTCTCAATTCAACTGTATGCTTTTTTTTGTTTACACGGATGACGAATCACAGTCGGCTTTTTAAGCTTTGCTTTTTAATGCAAAAATTAATAAACTGGCATCCATAAATTTGATTTAATCATTCCATAAATATTGCATAAATTTTATCGATTTGAAACAAGGTTGCCCTTCCATTTTCAAAGCATTACGAAAATTGGTAAGAAAACTCAACACATTCTAAAATAATAATGACGATAATGATGATGGAGAATCTGGGTAAGGCCGATAATTTAAAGAAAATGGTCCGAGTACCTACCGTTCTCCATTGTAGTGGAAACGCGGATGAAAAGGGTCACCTACTCGCAAAACCCTTAAAAAACCTGAGGTATTTACAGTGACTTTTTGGCTTACTCGATATTCAGACCTCGCCCCTCGGTGTTGCACTATAGATTAGCCTGAATTTGAAGTTTTATCCTGAAGCCACGTGCAAGTTGCAAAGCAGAAAGCGCTGATCGTAGGTACGCCAAAAGCGTGAAAAAAGCGGAAACATCAAGCGCCGCGTGTCTACTTTAAGACGCTGAAAACCTCATAATTGACCTATTTTGGATGTTCGCTTTTCAGGCCAACAGACCCCTGAGTCCGCCGCCCACGGCCCCTATGATAATTAGGTTGGTTTGGCTTATTTTCACTGGTCGACCACTCGGTCGTAAGGTTGCATTCGGCGGAGTACTCGTATGCAGGATAAAGAAACGACTAACGGAGGTAAAAAAGCGATGGCAGCCTAGTTGAGAGAAGGCTCGTCTCTCAAGGCAGAGGGAGCGGGTTCGAACCCAGCCGACGCGACGGCACGCACCAATTGTACATGAACAAATTGGTTGAATTCATGCACGGGCATAGCCACGCTAAGTTAATATAGGTATTGCATTTTGGATAGTGAACATAATGGCATATCGCCGTTGCTTTCTATGTTGATTTGATACTAGGCTGTTACTCGCAACTTCGTTCGCGTTAATTCAAAAAATAGTAGCAAAAAACCTTGTGATATACCTACCTACTACTGTAACTATTTATCAAATTTTCCTTGATTTGAGTTACTTTCAGTTTTTACCCGACTGCGCAAGAAGGAGGGTTAAATAAGATTATCTAGTATGTAGTAGGTACTATTTTGTATACTATGGTAGGATAATTAAATAATTACTGAAGTGTATTATAATTATAAAACACACGATTTACTCCTCGAACTAATTTAGATCACAAATTATTTCAGTTCCAATAGGACGGGCTGCCCATGGATGTAAGGGACTGCCTTTTTATATCATGGCTAAATCCAAACACATTTTACGTCCCAATCCTTATATTATAATTTCAAATATACATATACTTATTCTAAGTTACAATCCAACGTTCCTAACCACAGAGTAGTATCACAGCCTACGTAGTACCTATACCTAAGACCTATACCCTATGCCTATATCTGCCACAGAATAATCCCTACATGAACCATTAGTGTGCCATTACATAGGCTATTCTACCAGGCTACCTACATAGCTTTCCTACAGAAGAGTGTCCTCTTTGCTACGTCAAAGAGTTTAATAACTTATGAGTAAGGTAATAAAAGTAACCATTCACTATCCTACCTTGCAGTCCGCCGTGCCTGCCGCTTGCCGCTCATGCAGGATGGTGGATGTTGTCGCAGCCTGCATTATGTCCGGCAACGATATGCAGGGTCACAGACCTAAGATTTTTTTTGCTTCGCTTTTTACATCCCAGTGGCCCTATTCGGAGATTTGAGATTTTCATCTCATCTGTTTGCGTCCTTGTTGCTCTCGTTTGAAACGTCATAGGTGTGAGAGTGATCAAGATAAAATCTCATCTCATCTCACGCGCAGGAATAGCCCTCCAGATCTGTGTGCAGGGTGTACGTGCAGGATGGTGTGTAAGCTAAATCCTGGTTCGTGGTCCTGCACGGCGGACTGCAAGGCAGGATGGTGAATGGTTACCTTTAATGTCTCTGGTAGGTACATATTTGAAAACCTCGTCCTGTCATAATCAGATATCTACACCTTGTAGGTATTTGTCAAAGATTAGTCTGTGGCAAAACAAAAAAAAACTGTGAAGCGCGTGTCGTGATAAACCCATGGTAGAGTTCCGTAGATCTAAGTCAGAAATAAATAATTGTCACGATCACAAGCAGCGTTCTTTGTCCTTTGTGTGTTTGTGTTCGTTTGTTGTTTGTACAGGTTACGGAAATATTTATTTCACGCCTCGACATATATTATTGTTCACGCGTTATCAATCCAACTTCTTTACATAATTATATTTGATTTAGGTTAACACATATATTGTCTTTTGAAAGTAATTGCGTTCAATTGTTTCCTAATTTTCAGGAAGTACGTACCTGCCATGTTTTAAGGGTTCCGCGACGCTCTGAATTTTCCATACAAAGGCGCTTGTCAATTTTCATGGAAACTATTTGTCAGATTATGATGCAATTTGGCATCTACAATTAAATGAACTATATCTCACCCCCTACATTCTTTTTTTAAATAAAAAAATAATGTCCTCAAGAGAAAAAAAGCGCTATGAAAAATATCCGCTTTTGTAAGGAGTCACTTTTGACTGATTTATTTAATAGATTTTAAATTAATCCATAATACGAAGGAAATATATTATGGAAGTGCAAAAGTCACAAAAAGTAATGGAAATTGCACTTTGTATAATAAATGTATAAATTGCACTGTAATGAACAGTATCTTTACTTGGTCTATTCGTTAACCGTCTTCTTCTAGACGAAAGGATAATAGAAAACTTTTAGCCAATGCGAAGTTAGTCTAAAGTGGTCGCCGGATCCTTGATTGAAGTTGTCAACATTGGATTAAGTAGAGCATTTTTTTTAATACAACGTCATTGTATTTATAGTGACCGGTCTTTGAAACCTCATTAGGATTTTTAACGATAGTCCACTCGATGGCACAGGACTGGGAATAGACTTTAAAATTTTCAGGTTTTCTTCAGATTTTGATGAATAAATTGTATTTCACTACTACGGAACCCTAATGATGAGAAAGGACGTCTGAAGATTTTTATGTACACTGTGCACACTACTATTTTTAACATTATTTTACTTTACCTAATTTTAATTAATTACAATGTAAAACTTTCAAATAATATTTGATTTACAAAAAAATAAAAAAATGCCTTAAACATGTACAGTGTTACTTATAAGCTCACTATGTTACAACTCCTAAATGACTACTGAGAGATCATTTAAATAGTTTTCCCTTAGACAACTTGTAAACTCCGTAAGTGTTCAAGACTTCAATACGTCCATGGAAAGTAAGTACCTAAGCTCAAAGTAGTCACAGTCATAGCTCCTCACTAGGATTCCCTGTGCCAGGGATGCAATGGAACACACGAAAACAGACAACTAACACCCAGACCCAAAAAAGATATTTAAAATAATCATTCAAACATCTGCCCGTCCGCAAACCCAACCCGGAACCTCCTTCTTGTACAGCAGTTGGACTCCGACTAGGTTAGGAGCCGGCAAGTAAGTCGGAGGGTGTTAAACGATTTGAGTACTTAACTACCTTACCTAGTGCTGCGTTCGGCGGTTTTTTTATTTGCTATTTTCTATTGTAGTTTTCTGCACATTCTATCATGTGTCATAGTAATTGGCAGTGGTCCGCCAAGTTCAGCATAAAAGTTATATAAATCAATAATAGTCAACTGCCATTCGAATGTAACATCTGAGATTGTGCTACGTTTGCAATTAGGTTCTCTTACACACGCACAACGAAACGTTGTGCGTGTAAACATAAACATAAACATAAACATCATAAATACTTACAATACCTTTATTCATTATTATACCTTATTATACAATTATACATTATATACAATTACCGCACAATTCGTGTGAATAAAAAAAATACTTACTGAGAATTTTAGTTTCCTCATTAACCGTACTACATCGTAGTACTGCACCGGACGGTTTTTAAGACGTAAGTGAGACTGTTTGAAAGATGTGTGTACACGACATAAGATTAGTTAAGTTTACGACAGTTCCTTCTTCTGATATTTTGAAAATCTGAATGTACTATGGTCTTTGATAACAGACAATGAGGATTCTGGCGTTGGTGCCACTCCTTACCCTTGCATGCCATCTCTGGTGACTCTGCAGCAGATGCGCAACCGGATCCATCTGGCGTTCACCGGCAAGAAGCTGATGAAGTGGACCGCTTTGGCTCTCAGACGGGAAATGATGAAAATAGCCAAGGAGTTATACGAGTAAGCAACATGTCTAATAGACTCATTAGCAATTTAGGGACCTCTTTTAGTTTAGCCGTGTCTGTCTGTCTGTACTTATGTTACTATTATTCTCTCTCATAGCATTCAGTAGTCTCTGAATTTAACGATTTTGCGTTTAGGTTGGTACACGTGCAGATAATTATTAATTACTCGTACATACCATTAGTCGGTAAAATATAGTCTGTCGCCAGTGTATTTTGAGATATTTTTGGTTAAAACGAAGCGTT
Organism: Peribatodes rhomboidaria; assembly: GCA_911728515.1. Lineage (NCBI taxonomy): Eukaryota > Metazoa > Arthropoda > Insecta > Lepidoptera > Geometridae > Peribatodes > Peribatodes rhomboidaria. The sequence continues at coordinate 10,370,301 of OU452179.1, read as the reverse complement.
TCAATGGTGTGTCAGAGGAGAAACAAAAATTGCACCCAAGCACCTCCCCTCCTTTTTTTCTTGCTTGCTTAATTTGTTTTTCTTCTGTAACATAAATTTAGCAATGAACCTGACCATTATGATGATTATTATTGACCAAGCGAAGATAGGACTCAGAGTTTACTGGGACATGTCAGCATTTGTTTGTTTGACAATAATTTGAATAACTATCGTTGGTTCCATCTCCATGAAATTTAGCATCATGTAGCGTCTAAGTCAAGTTCGAATGTAAGCGAAATCGAACTTTAAGTTATAGAGATATGCCAGGTCTCCGTTCGAGGCGAACAACTAGTAGATTATTTCTTATTACTTAGATACTTACATGAAACTTTATTACTTTTGCTAAGATTGTGCCACGACATGCACTTGACAGAATTTTTTTCTTTTATCCATTCTTTGCCGAGGGTACCAACCAATTTGTTCATTGTGTGAACATTATGTGCGTATTGTGTCATTTGCTACATGACTGGAGCCCGGTGTATGGCGACAGGCTCGCCCCCTGTCACATTTGGGAATGAAAATCGTCTGGCAAAGTAGTAGTGTTACAACACCCCTCAGCCAGCCTCCTCGGGGGAAAAGCGTGATGACGATTTGTACCTATATTCAATTTTTCAGATCATACATGACCTTTGGCTTCGATGTGAAAAAATGTTACATCCTGCTCGCCCGGGCTCGCTACTCCAACACTTACCTAGAAAACATGGTCTTGGCGAACGTGGCACGTCATGTGAGTTCAACTTAGCTCAGACGGACTCGTTTCTCTGATCAGCGACCCTATTCGGAGATTTGAGATTCTCATCTCACCTTTTTTCGTCCTTGTTGCTCTCATTTAAAACGTCATAGGTGTGAGAGTGACGCGTGAGATGAGATGAGATTTTATCTTGGTCACTCTCTCACCTATGACTATTCAAACGAGAGCAACATACCTAAGGCCAAAAAATGTGAGATGAAAATCTCAAATCTCTGAATAGGGCCACTGATCGGATCTGAGCTACTAATTAACTTCTACACATACATACTCCATACAAATATTATAAAATCGAAAGTTACTCTGTCTGTCTGTTTGTGGGCTTTTCACGACTTAACTAAAAATAATTAGTTACATTTACAGACGAATACGATTGATTACGATTGCACTGGTTTTCCGGTAAAAAAAAATGTTATTGATCATTGATTGTTTTCAGGCTAATATTAAAACTGTTCTGGAAAAACGAAAGATATCTGGCGTGACAACTATGGAAATGTTTATTGTTGACGTAAGTATAAATTTATCTTGTCAGGCGCCTAACAGCTTATTAATAAACAGCTTCTCGCGTCACTTGTGGGTTTTCAGATTTCCTGTATTTTTTGGGGCTATATCAATCTATATAAAGGTAGGTAGGTATATAGGTAGGGTAGGTAGGTAGGTGTATAGGTATACCTTTACCGCACTCCATGATGAGCTTTTGCTTATTAGTGTAAAGTGTTTTAATTTCTCACCAATTTCCTGGATTTATTCATTTATTATTTCCTTTACACATGCAGGATGAAGGCGACAACTACGCCTATATGGGTATAGGGAGGGGCGGTGAAAACGTCGCAGCAGCAAAAAAAGCTTGGCGAAAACTGGTCAAGAAAGTACTATTCATGTGTCACCAGAGGTTTACCTTTCTTACTTTGGAGGTAGCATATAAAAACGCTCAAAGGTAAGATTTTTTTCTACACTGCATGAGACACCAAACTGGACCATATTAGAAAGTTTATTTCGGTGTAAGTGTGTGCTATCCATTTCGAATCGCATTAACTATTCCGTCTGCTGTAGGTACCTACCTAGTCTGCCTACGCACATGTATGATATTATTATTACCTAGGTATTTATGTTAGGTATAACTGTTAGCGATCTGGCCATAACACATCCAAACGACGACGACGCAATATCTTATCAAATCGCATGACTAATCCAGACCTTTAACTGAAGTAGAATTCAAAATATTTTAAATCAATTTCATAAAAAGTTCGGGAGTGGAAAAAGATTTTTTTTTAAAGCAAGAAAATTAACATACGATTATTGTATATTTTCAGAAAGAAACAATTAATTTCCAAGATAGTCCTATCAAGACTAAAAGCCACGATACGCTACATAAAGTCGGAGCTAGAAGAAAAAGAAAGAGAAGACACATTTAGATTAAAACGATTCAAACAACTGAAATATAAAGGAAAAAAAGATATAGGTGTTTGCGAGAGATGCTCTTGTAAAATGTCGAAGCCAAAGAACCATAAGTGTCCTGTTTGTAATGCTCCTCCAACATCTGAAACGAGTGACGTTGAAGTTGTTGATCATCTTGTGAGTAAGAAGAAATCACCAATCAAAGTTATTATCAAAGATCCATTATGCGAAGCACATGGCGCAAAACCAGCTTCTAAATCGGTTTGTGAAGAAGGCGTATGTCCAAAAATTACTAACTCGGACACTAGTACAAAATCTGTATGCAAACCATCTGGACAACCTGGTATCAAGACTTGTAAAGAAGATGTGTGCCCAAAACCAATTACCCCTAAAAATAGTACAAAATCTGAAAGTAAGCCATGCTCACAACAATCTAATAAAAAGCCTATCTTTGAAAATGAATTTGGAACTTTCGAAAATAAATTCAAAGAGATTGTCAAAGTAACCAGACATCAAAATCCTGATGGTACTATAACCGAAGAAAAACACGTGATAACAATTCGTACCGAAAAACGGATTCCGAAAAAAGATATTTCCGATAATCGATCAAATGAGAAATGTTTCAAATCTAGTGGTCACGACTGCGAACACATTGAACCTAGAGAAACAAAATCTGAGCAATATAGTTCCAAGGATCAGATAGAACAACCGACTGTGCGTTCATGTGTATCTTCTAATAGAGTAATTGCTAATAGACACCGGACACCTTGCAGTGGTAGCGATAACGACTTGTCAATTAAAAGCACGCCGTCCCGTAGTTCTACTGGACTGAAAAACTGTAGCACTATGACGGGAAGGTGTAGAGACCGGAACAGAACACCAGGTTCCAGTGTTACTTCGTTATCAAGCCGAAAAGGGATTAAAAAGGCTAATAAAACCGAGAGTTGCTCCTGTGGGAACAAGACGTGCGGAAAAGATAGCAAGACAAGTTGTTGTGATGGTAAATCCAGAACTGTTGCAACAAATGCCGCTATAAGAGACGCCGCAACAAATACATGTAATATAGGGAAAAAATCTTCAAACCAGAAAAAAACCAGCTTTCAAATTGGCGCCTGTACAAGCTGTCCCAGCTTTTCAATACAACCCCGTTTAGAGAAATTGCCCTTCTCATCGAAAAGTTGCTCAAATGACGTCAAGAACGAAGTAGGAATCCATAAAAAACTTGAATTGAATTCCAGATTGACAGAGAAATTGAAAAATATATTTCTAACACCACCTCCAGCCAGTTTTATAAAAGTAAAGAAAATACCCGACTCTACAGAGTCTACGGAAATTCAAGAAGGATCGATAAAATCGAATGAATGTCAAACCGTAAAATCCGATGAAGAGTTGGAGATAACACAATGCGATTCTTGTGGTTCTGTTACAATTAAATCGTGTAAAAGCACAAACATGAGCGCAGGTTCTAAAAGCAAAGATAGTTGCAAAACAAAATCTAGTAAATCTTTTAGATCAGATACAGATGACGATGAAGATATCAGACGCGACATGGCCAAAACGGCGAAATCTTTCAACTCGGTCTGTCGGTTGAAGCAAAAGCGGTCTAGTACTTGTCCAGCTTGTCCTAGAGATATATGTGCATCTTGTAGCTCACAAAATGTCAAGTATAGTGATTCTTCAACAAACACTAGGAGATCGGCAAGATACGACGTCAGAGGGGTAGCGAGTACGCCCATACGATTGCAAGCCAAAAGGAAATCTGCCCTCGAACTAAAACACTGTTTATGTAGGTCCGACAATACTTTCATGAAGGATAAAGATAAAGTAAGACCTATCAGGCCTCCCAGCTTCTTACCAGATGTATAAGTTTTTTGACTGACGCAGGACAAACTTATGCAATACTTAACCATTTATCTACTACTAACATTTTTTTTAACAATTACCTATTAGCGTGGAAGCGGGACAGTCGAAATAAGATTGACTGGTTGTGGTAAGCGGTTCATAACATAAATATCAAATGTATGAACGACAGGTAAGAAATTTCTTAGTAGTCGACAGTCAACAGTAGCACTTTTTAGACCAGTAACCACTCACTTATGTTGAGGAGATGGCAGTTACGCGGTTACGATTCATTAGAATTTGCAAATGTTGATAAGACTAAAACCTGACCGACATCCAAATTAAAAAAAAAGCAATTTGATTTGACATTTTTGATAATTTTGACAAAGAAATTTGACACAAATGTCATTCATGTCATTTTAAGATAAAGTTTTTCACGAATTCATGTTAGAATTACATTAAAAATAGAATATTTGCTGTACGACAAAATAATACATTGATACTTTATGTAATAATTAATATCGGAGTATATTATTAAATTAAACCATAATTAATAATATAAAGTCACTATCTAGCTAGGGTATTTATTCTTCTGTGAGTGTGACCGATTTTGGTGTTTTGTTTTTATTGGTCTAGCTCGAGTCAGAGCTACTAATAAATCTAATATGAGTACAGAGTACAGTACCTACTACAGTTTGTCTTGCCTACCTCTGATTTAATTTTATCTACATACTAAAATTTTCAAGTGGTTAAGGTGAAAATGACCAGCCTCTATTATTGTGCATGGACAGTGGCCAGGATTATTAAAGTATTTAAACGCAGAGTAGCTGTCCTTTTATTAATCCTTGCCATAGTTGTATTTGTATTCAAATGGAGATTAATATGCTTGAATGTGCAGCCGAGGTTGCATATATCCCGTGTGGTAAGTTATTAATATTGTTATCAATTGAATAAGAACATATGTTAAAAAGTCATCTATGGAACTAACTATCAAGTACAAAACTCAGTTTACTTCTCAATGAAAAATAAAATTGAGATGTTCTATCCCTGATAGGCATGTGTATGCTAAGTTTTGTTGGAATCCACAGACAAAAGCTAGAGAAGATATTTTACACTTTATAATTAGATTACCAGGTTTGTCTAAACATATAATGTATCTAACTTCACTAAAAGGCTGCACTTTTCTGTATCTGCCATTAAAAACAATAAAATCAAAGAATTTTAAAGTTACAAACTGCATTTGCAAATTATTCTAAAATATATCTACAAGTCTAATCAAAATTATAATATTTCAGTGTACCAGTGTTGAAAATGGAGAATCAATAGGAAACCTATGCCATATGCTGTGCCATTCAAGAGAGTCGACACCTATCTCCTGCCACGCTTTCAGCTCGGAGAAGACAGCTGTGTTTTCAGGAGTATGGATGAACAACAGTGCTGTTTTCAAATCCACTAAACCTGTCCTTAACAATGAACTGTCCAAGAGGCTGGACTCCACTAACAATGATTATTCAATGGAAAATGACTTCATCACAATGATCAGAACGATAATCAAAACAAAATTCAATATCTTGATCAATGATATTGATGCTAAAAGGATGTCATACATGCAGTACAGTCAGGCTGGGGGTAACAGATACACAGAGATGCAAAATGTATGGTCCCTCATACTTGATAATGAATATCTTGCACTGACATTGTATGAAAAGTTTGATGTCTTCCCAAAATTACTTGGCACATGCGGGTCTATGTATGCTGTAGAGAAATTGGATTCAATATCGGGATATTGGCATGTCATGACCTTGTATGACAGCCAAAAGGAATGGGAGAAGCGAGTCAAAATTTCTCTTATGATAATAGACTTATTAATCAATTTAGAAGAACGACTACCAGAGCCAATGATGATCTGCGATGTGAAAATGAGTCATTTTGGTGTTACGGATGATTTTAAAAAGATCAAGTATCTAGACCTCGATTCGGTCCATCCATTGTCTGTTGCCAATAAGATGACAGCTAATGGGGCTAAATGTAAGAAACACAGCGACTGTGACTTGTTAGATTGCACGTCTTTCTGCGATTTGGTAACATTTAAATGTCAGATTGGTGTTGTAAACAACAATCTCCAGATTGTCTGTGAGAGAATATTTCTTGGTTGGGTGATGTCAGGAAGGATTATGGTGCCTGGTTTACTTTTTGGGCCTAAAGCTCCTTCAGTTCTCATCGAGGTGCTGGAAAAATGTGCAAATCCTTCAGACGAAAATGGCGTACCCAGAGCGCGTGCTACTAAAGAAATACGAAATAGGCTGTACAAGTTACTCACACACCTAGCATTATAAACTGTGATATTTTCAAAATGATACACTTATGCAACTGATAAACATGACATCAAAGATGAAATTATACCAAAGTTGTCTTTGTATAACTTCATTTTTGGTGAGTTACACATTGTACACACTTTAAAACTAATTGGCTGATACTGCCTTGCTTGGTGTAAATTTTTTCTCAATTTAATATTCAGTATGTAGTATAGTTATTCAGTGAGTAATAATTAATGCTTATTAGTTAGGTAAATCTACTAAGTTTCTTCAAGTCTCTTCAAATTTCTTCTAGTCAAGCTTTAAACATTAAAGTCTAGTTTTGTGTAAGCTCATATAGGTTAAGGTGGATCCAGACGTCGCGAGGCGTGCGCCGCACAGTACGGGGCCTACCATGACATTTTGTTGACCATGAACATGGAGCTTATTGCGCTGCGATACGATTCGTGGTCGCGCAGCGTCGAAAACAAAACGAAACTATAATGGCAATAAGATGTCATAGTAGCCCCCCTGAGTGCTTAGTGTGAGTTTTTCTTACTTTTCGATCGCGTAAAAGTAAACTCAGATTTGTATGAAAATTAAAAAGCGCCACCTAGTGGGAGTAATGAGAAACCGCAATCGTGAGTGCGAGTTTTTTGTTTACTCTCTCGCTATCGACAATCGACAACTTATTCGATTGCGAGCGCGTAATCGAGCGTTTTGGATAGTTTTGCGAGTGTGAGTTACATTTTGACAGCTACGTAGTAAAGTTGTCACTTACGCGGCTGTAAATTTACTCACTGAGATTAGCGTGGTGACAACGAGTTCAACAAGTGATTTGCAACCATTATTTAGCTGAAAATTTCATAGAGTCGAACAATTATCATGGCTGCACGTTATTTCTTTGCTTGGAGATTGGTTGAACATCCGGGTCGAGACGAGCGTAATCACATGGCCAGGGACCCTATTCGGAGATTTGAGATTTTCATCTCACTTTTTTTCGTCCTTGTTGCTCTCGTTTGAAACGTCATAGGTGTGAGAGAGACCAAGATAAAATCTCATCTCATCTCACGCGCAGGAATAGCCCCCCTGTGTACGTCCAATGGCTCGGGCTTCTAGTGAACCTCTGGAAGATCTCAGCGAGGCCGAATTCAAGAAAAGATATAAACTTGTTAAGAGCTTAGAAATTTTCTAAGCTCAAAGTAAAGTAACTATTTCATGTTTTAGGTGTTTATTGCGTTAACTCACGCGCGCGAAAGTACCCAAATAACGGCAAAATTTCGATACAATTTGTTCGAAAGTGGACTTTAAACTCACAGTATATTTTATCCTTGGTATTTTTATGAATTGTCTAAGAAGTTAGAAAAGGATCACAGCATGTTTGGCACTTCAATAAAGGCAAATAGAAAACACTTGACGAGCGACCAGATTCTGGTCGCTTGCCAGTTGCGGCCTAAATATTTTATGTCAAAATTTGGCCGCTTGCCATTTGAAGGGTGATCTATCACTGTAAACAAAAACAATGTGATATCCGCCTAATTTTAAAAGATAGCCTATTCCATCACATTATGTAGACCAAAATATCATCGTAACTTGGTCGGGTTATAGCAAAGCGAGAAAGGAGGCTATTCTTACGCGTGAGAGGAGATGAGATTTTATCTTGGTCACTCTCACACCTATGACGTTTCAAACGAGAGCAAGAAGGACAAAAAAAGGGGAGATGGAAATCTCAAATCTCCGAATAGGGCCGAACAGCTCTGCCAACATTGACATGAAAAATTTACTTTCTCACCGTGAGTTTACGCGAATCGAGTGATAAGCTCGATCGGCACTCACACTCGCTCGTTTTCGATTGTCGATCCGTTTGACGTAAACTCGTTTACGCTGTAGTAAAGTTATGCGATTTACTTTGCGCAACTCACACTAAGCACTCTGGTCGCACGACGCATGATGACGCGTGCGCCGAGCAATCGCATAGGTTTATTTCCTCAGCCGAGCGTGCGCTGTATGACTCGCGACGTCAGCGGGGCTATTCCTACGCGTGAGATGAGATGAAATTTTATCTTGGTCACGCTCACGCCTATGACGTTTCAAACGAGAGCAACAAGGACGAAAAAAGGTGAGATGAAAATCTCAACTCTCCGAATAGGGCCCCTGGATCCAACTTTAGTTAACACCTACAGGGTTATAGGTATCTAATCAAAAACCTCTTAAGGGTTCATTGTACTCATCAATACGAACAACTTTTACTATGAAGCCAATCCTGTAATCGGGAAAAAAAAAACTGAGACAAAATGTATGGAACAGCTGATTTTTTTTTTCGCGATTTCGGATTTCGCCCCATAGTAAAAGTTGTTCATATTGATGAGTACAGTGAACCCTTAAGAGGTTTTTGATTAGGTACCTATAACGCTGTATAGTGTAGTATGTGTACTGTATTGCAGAGCTATCGCCTAGCCTTGCATAACCCTTATATTATGCAAAAATGCTCTGTAATCTGTTTGTATAGACTTTTTTTGTTTTGCTTCCGCGCATAGTTTTAAATTTACCAATAAGCGCGTAGCATTTTCCGCTTTAAAGCATAGCTTACCCATAGAGTATTTACGCATAAGTGTTAAAAGTATTGTTACAACGATTAGACTGAGCTTAACTTATATTTAAGTAAGTTAAAATGAATATTATTGATCTCACTTAGTATAAAGCTGCTGCACCCACCGGTTTCACCGACCGATAGATTCCTGGGGCCTTGCCGTAACTCAAAAAAAAAAAATTAAAACCATATAACAGAGTAAAATAAATTATATAATAGTACAAAAAACTAAATTAAGTATGACCTTACATTCCGATATTAAAGTCCATAAAATAAAGTAGAAAAAAAAACAGTTCAGCATCTCCAATTATAATTGCACTGCAGTTGTTAAATGCAGCCTAACTTCACAATTATTAAATTGTCATTCTTTCATTTTCTCTCCATTTCTCTGTAAAAAGAGCAAAAGAAACGCAATGTAAGACTGAAAAAGATCTTATTCTTTTTCTGACACGGGCCAGGCGCTATAGGCTACAGCTACAAAACGCTACACTACCTTTATACTCTGGAAGCCGTTAATGTACCACAGGCATCAACCGTGTGCGGGGAGATCATTGTTTGTTTGTTTAGCAGGCCATTTTCCGCACTTAGCCACCTGATTGGGTGCTCACCTTGCTTTGTACCTTTTATATGATGCGTGCTCATATAAAAGGTACAAAAACTGCAGTCAGCAGCGTATTGGTGGCGTTTTGTGGCTGTAGCATGTATGTTTAGCCTTAAGCTAGAAACTTACGGTGCGATTTTTAGCCGCGCCCGCCGCGGTCACGTGCCTGCGGCTTCCCAAGAATGCCGAAATATGCGTAAAAAGTTTAGGATTTCAAGTCGCGCTGCACGTGTTCAACCGCATGGGCGCCGCCCTCTAGCTTTCAGTTGCGGTCAGTTTGCGAGAGGCCGTGCCTACAGGACCGCAGAAATTTGTCGTGAGCTTTGAAACAAAACAGCGGTCCCGCAGTCGCGGCGGGCCCGGCAAAAACGGCGCCGTGAGTTCTTAGTCTTAGAGATTATGGTAGGCTTAATTTGTATTGCCGGTGAGTCGAGTAGTATTTAATTATAGTAATGTACAATGAACATTAGGGTCAAAATCGAAAACTCGACTCCACGCGACTCGCTTGGCGTTGAGCGCGACGCTCGATTTAACCCTCATTTTGCACTTTACGAAATTGACATAAAGCTCATTTTACCAAGCTTATCATCGTTAAATTATCTTCAGGGGTTGTTACGCAGTTCGTATGGAACGAGCTTCCGATAATGCTTCCGTTAGATGGCGCTAGTAGTCGTATATCATGTCATATCATAAAAATAGTTTTATCTTTATTCGTTGAGCTGGTCTCCACAAATTGTGATTACAAATTAATCATAAAGCTAGTTTTAATATTGTGTAAACGTTTCTGTGATATTTTAAAATCCTAAATGGAATGGTAGAAGGAGGAAAAAAATCTCTTTCTCTTTAGATCAGGGCCTAGACGAGCCATATTTTTACTGTAATGCTGGCCCGCCAATACTATATTGCCGACTGTAGCCCGGCCATCATCAGCCATGCTAGAAATGGATTACTAAACTAGCTGTAAACCGCGACTTCGTTAGTGTTTATTCATAAAATAGTACATATCCACAAAACTTCCCCGTGGTATACTGTAACCGATTATCAAAGCGATGATAGCCTAGATGGAGAAGGCTCACCTCTCAAGCCAGAGGGAGCGGGTTCAAACCCAGCCGACGGCACGCACCGATTTGTTCATTGTGTGAACATTTGTGCGTATTGTATGTCATCTGCTACATGACTGGAGCCCGGTGTGTGGCGACAGGCTCGCCCTTGTCACATTGGGGACTGAATATCGTCCGGCGAAGTGTGGGTGATGTATTACACCTCCTGCCCCGCCTTACACTGCCGCCCCCCCTCGGGGGAATGGCTTGACGATATGATTACCAAATTTCATTAGGATCCGTTCAGCCGTTTATCCGTAAAAAGCCTACAAACAAACAGAAGACAGCTACTTTGTTACTTTCTGTTTTATGACATTATTAGTATGGATGGATATGTCCGGGCCACACCCAAAATATTGTCACAATATTGCCGGGGTAGTATTACAGTAAATATAGATATGGCCTGTCTACGAACACCTTACCTAAGTTTTTTTTAAATTAAATTGTGAATCTATAGGTACTTAATACCTACCTAGGTATCTTCCGTTATACAATAAACATCTAGGTATTTCTCCTTATTACGAGTAGCCAAAAAAGCCTTGTAATTTATTGAACTGAAGACAAAAGTTCATAATGTTAGCGGGGGACGTAATTTTTGGTTACGAACATCAAAATCAATTAGTTATCACTAACTTAACTCTTATCTCAGATACCTACCAAAATTCTACAATCTAAATGGTGTTGATTGCTTGTTAGGTAAGGTTGTAACTCATTTTGTAAATCTTCTAGTCTTACAAAGCTGGACATTTCTGTAGACTAAAAATAAATAAATAAATTGTCAGTTTTTCGGTTTTTTTCTACCAAAAACGCCCTAAAATCTCAAAAGTCTGAAAATCATTGTACCTATCCAATCGCAACAGAATGCTGTATGGTGGTCGCGTAGAAGATGCCCTTTTGGCTTAGCACCACTCCGTACTGTGTAACCCTGTGCAGACAATGTTTTGTTGCGGATGTAGAAAGTTGGTGAGGTCGTAGGGTTGGCTGCGGCAGTGGCAATATTTGGCGGCAGTGGCGTGCGGTTGTCAGCGCGCATGCGTCGCTTCGCGACCTTCCCGCGTCCTCCCCGCGTGTCGCGCCGCCAGTCAACGGCGCCCGCCGCCTCGCCACGCATGTAAACATTCGGAAACACCTGAAACGGAACACTTTCGCTTTCAAACTCGCATCCGCGACTGTGAGAAATTAACGTGTGAAGTGTGTGGTCATGTGTGCCGGGAACGGTGTGTAGGGCAACTGAGACGCACTGGCGAGAAGACAGGTTTGTTGTGGTCTCTTACGTTACGAAACTAACATACTAAAATGCAAAATAATCTTAACAGGTAGGTACCCTTCAATATTTTCACACAACTCTACATTAATTAACAAAAACAACAAACTCTATCTCGATTATCTAAATGTTTACGTAGTGTGTATAAGTACCTACTTAGAGGTGTATGTACTCGCACTTGATTTGATCTATTTTTGTGTCACGACCTTGACCCTGCCGTAGGTCGTTGTCCGGAAAGGTCAAGTGATCGCTTGATTAAAATGGAATTTGATGGAACGATTAAGTCTCCGCACCCAAAAATCAAAACGGAGAACCCTATTACTGTCAGGCTGTCTGTTTATCACCTAAACTAAACAGTAAGAAAAAACATAGTGTAAAAGTTAAGATCTTACAAGAACACTGCATTATCTAGCTAATTAATGCTAAATAGAAAGATATTAAGGTGAACGGACCTACGGTGAACGGAATGAACAACAAACGGTGTTTTTTCCGTTCACCGGGTACCTACATACTAATGTTTGCATAAGTAGGTACCTACCTATTTTTGGAGAGTTATAAAGCCAGTGACAAATAATATTTGACTATATCAACCACTAGCAACTCATTGAGCTAATTATTGAGCAACTACCTATTCTAAAAATGAAGCGGAGAAAAAAATAAGCTTTGCAATGTGGTCAAGTGTGGCATCATCTGACAGGTCAAAATTTTTTTAAGGCGATCTCATGACAACGACGGGAAGCACGTGGATCCGAGTCTCCGAGAGCATCACAATTCGTAACAAGTATTCTTACCTACTTGACACAGAATCCCTACCTTGTCTGTTACTTGAGTACTTAAGCTCAATTATACACATGCCCTATAACATAGTAGGTACCTACTCGTAGGTAGGTATCCTATGCTTGTAATAAAAGTGTTATAGGAAATCATTTGCAACAGTAACAAGCACAAGGCGAGTTGGTTAATATAGTAGAGCTACTTATTAAAGTTGATTTACCTTCCATGGTCAGTTAAGGCCTCTTTAGCCTTCTTTAGGGAAATAATCAAATCCTCAACTAAAATAACATAAGTAATTACCCACAAGTTTAACGGATTGGTTATCGTTAATTTTTTAGGTTTAATTTTATTTACTTACATAAAGTTTCATTTTCAACATGATGATTGCGCCTACTTCCACAGACGAGCAAGGCTCATTAATAAGAAGTAGGCGCCTTTCTAAACGCACTCCTTCTTTTTTTGACACCATGGTGGTAAAGCATGCAAACGGGCTGGATATCCGATGGTCAAGCGATCATCGTCGCCATTGGAAACCTACCTTGACTGCCTCGGTGGGTCAGTTGGTAGTGAGCCTGCCTTCTGAGCGTGGAGGCTTGGGTCGATTCCCACCTAGGACAAACATTCATGTGATGAACGTTAGTGTTTATTTTATGTCTGGGTGTTAATATCTATTTAAGTATGTATTTAAAAATATCTATGTATGTATATCAGTCTCTGGCAGCCATAGTACAAGCTTTGCTTAGTTTGGGGTCAGGCGACCGTGTGTGAAAGTGTCCCGACTTTATTATTTATTTATTTAGTATGACCATGGACACCGGCAGGATTACTTTCAGGGAACTGCACCAACATCTAAAAAAACATAGTATTAACTACTTAGTGGTTCTCTGAGCTGAAGATCTCGCGGCCAGCGTCTGTCCTCCTCTCCAGCAGGGCTATTCACAATCATTCCGAAACGTTTCCGATCGGATCCCAGAAATTTCAAACTCAAATTGTTTGAATCTCAGTCTACTTTTATACATTTTGAAAAAGGGAATTAAGTATAAATCCGATCGGAAGAATTAATCACGTTTATAAACTTATGATTACAGACTGAGATTCGAATAATTTTGGCTTACATTTTTTGAAATCCGAACGGAAACGTTTCCGAATAGGGCCACAGGTCGCATTTCTGAAACGATTCTCGGGAAACTTTGTGAGCAGGTTTCACAAGAATCGGTTAAGAAATGCGACTAGTGGCCCTATTCGGAGATTTAAGATTTCATCTCACCTTTTTTCGTCCTTGTTGCTCTCGTTTGAAACGTCATAGGTGTGAGTGTGACCAAGATAAAATCTCACCTCATCTCACGCGTAGGAATAGCTCCCCTGCATAGCTGTCGGAGCTTGCTTTGGCTGTGGTGCCTCCGATACCGCTGGGCCAAAGAATCCGCCGTAGTTACTACGGCGGTGGTGCCGCAGTCCTGCCGGCCGAGCTCCGACAGTTCTTGGTCCTTTCACAATCATTCGGAAGCGTTTCCGTTCGGATTCTAAAAATGTTAAACTCAAATTATTCGTATCTCAGTCCGTATCATAAGTTTTTAAACGTGATTAATTCTTTTGATCGGATCTAAACTCGGTTCCTTATTCCAAAATTTATAAGAAAACTGAAGACTTTCGAACAATTTGAGTTTGAAATTTGTGGGATCCGATCAGGAAACGCTTCCAAATGATTGTGAATTTTGTTTGATTTGATTTGAAAAATTGATTGTGATTGTAAATTTGAATTGAAAATTACTCTACCACCTCGTTCGGAAAAAGAGCCATAAGGTACCAAGAAGAAAATGCAAGAAACTGAGGCGCGTATTTAAAAAAAAATATTTTTTATTTTTTTATGTATGTCGGCGTTTGACCACCACCTCGCCTGATTTTAAGCGCCGTTGTGGTCTAAGATGTATGGTTTCATCATTTTGGGCGTAGAAAGTTAGAACTAGTAACATCACGGATTTTTCTTAATTAAGTAGGTACTAGCTACTTGGCGGAAATAGAAGGTTCCTCCAAGCATTGTTGGCTTCTAAATAATTATTAACTTTATAAAAATAATAAATAACAATTAATCAGCGATAATGGCCTAGTTGGAGAAGGCCCGCCTCTCAAGCCAGAGGGAGCGGGTTCAAACCTAGCCACCGGCACGCACCAATTTGTTTATTATGTGAACATAATTATGTGCGTATTGTATGTCATCTGCTACATGAATGGAGCCCGGTGTATGGCGACAGGCTTGCCCCTTGTCACATTTGGGACTGAAAATCGTCCGGCTAAGTGTGGGTGTTGTATTACACCTCTGCCAGCCCCCTCGGGGGAAAGGCGTGACGATATGTTATGTAAATCATCATTAAGTGATGTGAGTAATCATTGTTCTATTCGGCTAGTAAAGTCGGCAATACTCGTACCACTCAATTTTCAATAAATTCTGTCTCGCGGCATGTTTTCGGAGTTCGAGATATTCAACTCTTTACATGATGTGTCTACCAGTACCAATCACCACACGAGTACGATTCAATTTATCAACCATTGCAATCGTCATTGTTGTTCTATACAATAAACGAGAAAAGGAAGGGGACGAGACTTTACATCATAAATTATAATCAAAGAAGGGTAGCCTGTTAGCCACCGCGCACTACATTGTGTGGGCGATGGGTATCGAATCGCTCTCTTCAATTCTCGTAAATTGAAGTTTCAATTGACTGCACACTAAGTAACGTTTGGTTTATTATGTGAATGGGGCACTTACTCCAAACGGCTTTACAGATTCATAACTATTTACCGAGTCAGTTTAAATTAGCTTAACTGAATAACAAGCTTGGTACTTGTTATGTAACAATAGTAGATATCTACCTATCTGGTATTTATTTATAGAAATAAAAATCTAAAGAAGAATATGTTATTATTATTTTAGTCTATCTATAATAGAATTCTTAGCTGAAAAAATCTGCGAAACTTTGGTACGAGTAGGTTGAAGGGTATTCTATTGACTAAAAATAAAAAGTCGGTTTACGGACAATAGTTTAACGTGACAACGCCATAACAAAACATTGATGAAATCTTCTGCTCGGACGCATAGGCCAATCGATTGGAAGAGAGATAAATACGGCGCAACCTGAACGTTCAAGCCGATCGTGCCTTTCGCGCGCTCGTGTAAGCACTCTCACTCCGATCGGCTAAGCGTAACGGGACAATGAGTCATCCTTTTTCGTGCGTGCAGCCCGCGATCACCGATTTATTACACGTTGTCACGTCAAAAAATGAAAATAATGTTTTTTTTCTCCCCCATTCAGGGGAATTTGGCGTCGCACGTTATATGCATTTGCCAATGTCAAGTACTAATCATTCGTTTTCACAGATGATGGGATGATGATGATGATGTGATGATGAAGACGATGAATCCCTCCCCCTTTCCCATTCCAGTAAAGTTGTGGATACTTTACTGAAACTTTAAGTGAAGTTTTGCAGAGAACACAAAAAGTCGCGTTTCGCAATGTTTGTATCATTTGCCCACACTCGTGCACGTTGACGAACCGGTAAACGTTAATAATCCACCATTATTACACTTTAACACTCGAATAATCACAAGATAAAGAAAATAATACAAAATCACGACACCATCTTTTCGGTTCCCGCCAAAACTCCAAGAATAAAATTATTACCTCGTCCTCTTGGGAAAATGTAAGTACGTTCAGTACATTGGCCATCAGCTAGTCTGGTAGGTCGCGGGTACCTATAGGTTGCGCTATAACGTCTTGGTATTTACAGGTAGCTATCGACAAAGTTAATTATGGTGCATCTCAAGTGCACGGCCATTGGGTTTATGATTGAACATGGATTGAACCTTGAAAGCCTGAAGTAGTATTTCAAGAACGTTTAAAGTGTAGTACACTTGTGCAGCCATATTCTATGGCTATAAGTAAGTATATGGAGTAGTCATCCTCACATCAGTACTAGTGGACCAGTCTTTAAATTATAACCTTCCAATAAAATAACAAATTATGTTTCTAAATTGGTTTCTAAATGACAGAGACATTTACAAAAATTCGGAAACGTTTCAGAACGGATACCAAAAATTTTAAAAACAAATTATTCGAATTTCCGTCCCTAAATAAGTTTTTAAATGTGATTCAGTCTTCCGATGGACTCGATTACCCATTCCAAAACTTATAAAATTAGACTGATATTCGAACAATTTGAGTTTTAATTTTTAATTTTAAATCCGATCGGAAACGTTTCCGAATATTTGTGAATATGGGTGCAGATATACTTAACGAACATTAAATAAAAAACTAGCTGCGCTCCGCGGTGTAACCCGCGGTTCAAAAGTATCCAATGCGCTATTTCAGACTGTAATCTATCTCTGTCCTAAATTTCATTTTTATCCGTTCAACCGTCGTTGCTTGATTGAGTAACAAACAGCCGTCCATCCATCGAAACTTTTGTATTTTTAACTAGCTGCGCCCCGTGGTTTCATCCGCGGTTAAAAAGTATCCTATGTGCTATTCTAGACTATAATCTATCTCTGTGCCAAATTTCATCTAGGTCTGTTCAGCCGTTCTGGCGTGAAAGAAACAAACATCCATCCATCCATCCATCCATCCATTCTTACAAACTTTCGCGTTTATAATATTAGTAGGATAGGATATTAGTGTGATACAACCGAATTGAGAACTTCTTAAATTAAATTCGGTTAATAAAATAAAAAGTATTAATTTTAAATCTATTAAGTAACCAAGATCAATTTTCGCCTCGCATCATAAACAAATTGCCATACCTACTAACCTTCTGCTAATCTGCTAATTACTAACTGCTAATCTTCTATGTTTTTAATATTTTAAAATCAGTAACTCTGTCTCTCTCTGTCTCTGTCTGTGTAGGCTTTTCACGGCTGAACGGCTCTTAATGAAATTTGATAATTAATTACAGTACCTATATCACGAGGAACGTATTTGGAAACTTATTGTGAATAAACGCGAACGCCGCTGCGGGTAACAGCTAGTACTACAAGATTGTATAGACTATAGACGTAGCTATTCAGATGTACTTACAAGTACGATTTATCAGTCAAGTTATTTCTGAGACAGGTACTCGTTTGAACGCGAAAGTTAATTTAAATAGTGCTTACGGGTAGGTGGTCTTGTGCGAAAGACGGCCGTGCAATTGGTTCGAGATGAGATGCATGCACACTGGAGGGCTATTCCTACGCGTGAGATGAGATGAGATTTTATCTTGGTCACTCTCACACCTATGACGATTCAAACGAGAGCAACAAGGATGAAAAAAGGTGAGATTGAATCTCACTCCGTAAGAATAGCCCGCCTGCACTGGATCTAATTTCACGGCCATCACTAACCCGTAAAACTGAGCTTAATACACCCAAGCGATAGCCGAGATAGTTACAAGACACTTTGAAATTTATTATACCACTAGCTGCTCCTCCCGGTTTTACCCGAGGTCCTACAGGAACCGTTAATTGTTTTCGCGATAAAAAGTACCCAATGTCCTTTTCTGTTCCCCGGACAACGTGTATGCATAATTTCATGACAACCGAGTGAGTAGTTAAAGCGTGAAAGCATTACAAACAAACAAATTCATTTTCGCATTTATAAAATTAGGTAGGATTTAGGTACTTCGTGGCTCCACGAAACATACATTTCTCTAGGCCTGTAAATAGCTAGAGCATATTGAAACATTCCTCGATTCATAATACCAAACATTTCAACGCATAATACCAAACATGGATTAAAGTCATTCGTATTATTCTGTACGATTTGCTCCGTAAAGATTCGATGCTGTGCGAAGTGTAAAACGGCCTCAGAGAATATTTGTTTGTATATTTAGATGTGCGAAATCCTGCGTAAAATGTTGTTGGCTCTCGTTCAAAGAAAGGAGAGGAAATTTTTATAGTTACGCTAAAGTTGCAGCCAGAAATATTGCTTTGTCGTTTACGTGGTTTTGAGATTGGAACAACATAAAAGTTTTATTTTTTACTAGCTTATGGTCATCCCTTGATATCGGACTAACATAATTTTAAATGCCTTACCTTTTTTAATTACCTTCTGTTGATTCCCCTAAATTAGGTGTTATAAATTCTAAAAAGTCAGCGACTTTATGGTATATCTATAGGGTCTACTGGGGAAAATGCGTCTGTGGGGCAATTGCGTCCTTTGAGAATTACTGACAAACCCTTCACAAATTAGGCAACTAACGCCATCTTGTACAGATTATTGCAGCTAGCCAAAGATAAAGTAAAGATGTAGGTGGCGCCTAATTTGTGAAGTGTTTGTCAGTTATTTTCGAAAGACGCAAATGCCTTACAGACGCATTTGCCCCAGTTGACCCTACCTATTAGGTTTAATTTACTTATATCAAAACACTATTATTGTTTGCGAATTCCTATTATGGCTATTGTGATCTGATCTTCGAAATCTTGAATTGACTGATAAACGTTCATAGTAGTTCACACCCAACTCCCCACTAGGGTTTTCCTGTGTCGGGGATGCCATGGAACACATAAGAACAAAGACAACAACAACTACAGCATTCACAGAATTCATCATTCAAACATCTTTCCAACCGGGAATCGATCCCGGGACCTTCTGCTTATAAAGCAGGCAGTTGCACTCCGATTAGGCTAGGAGCTAGGCTAGACATATATTCTTAATAATTATTTCTCGAAATAAATTAAAGATTTCTGTAAGATTTTTGACGCGGATGCAACCGCGGGGCGCGGCTGGTCTGAAATAGATACCTTAATTAATATAGAGGAAAGGTTCTAAGTGGGCGTGTTATCTATTGTTGGCAAACTGGCGCACCTGCCCTGTTTACCCCTAACTTCGGATCGGAAGCGTGAACCTTGGCAGCCCACGGCGTTTGACCTGCCAAGTATGTCGTCGCCTGACCGTTGTATAGGTGTCTCAGAGATTGTATAAGAGAGCAGTGTATCGTGTGTTGTATGTCACACAAGAATCACACCCACGTTTCTTGGGTTTGGCTATTTATCAGTTTAGCTATACGGCTTACCTGTATATCTGCTATCTACGAGTATTTTCCACCTCGGTTGTCATTTCAGTACCTAGTTTAAAAGGAAGGTAGTATTATTTTCAAATAAATTTCATAAGCTTCTTGATATCAAGTTTAATAATGGGGTGCGTATCGGATCGCCTAATTTAGACTTTTACCCAAAATCATGTCTTAGTTCGGCGAATCGTTACTCATTTATAATGTACATCATAATTATAATAAATACAATTTTATACCCTATTTATTAATCTAGTCACACTTAAATTAGCATTTCGGTCTGATAGCAAATTATATTATGTATTGTTTTTAACTTTGTTTTATTTTGGACGTTTTCTACCAGGAACAGGAGCTTGCTGTGCCAATAATACTTCTCGCTCTTTCCTTTTCTCTCTGTCGCACATCCCTTGTATAGGTAAGAGAAACAAACCACTTAAAAAAATAAAAAAACCCGCAAAATAAAACGCATATGAAAACCCAAACATACTTTTCACCACGCTTGCTGCTGGAGTACTTATACAACATGCGATTCCTTGGAACAATAACATCATTCCTGTTGCGTTTGTCAACTTTTCCAACCCATACAACTGTACTAAAGCCATACTACGGAGGCATACCATACTGGCTATAAAAAACCCAAAAATTGAGCAACAAATGTATTGGTAGTATACATTAAATGATAAATTTGACAATGCTGTTATGATTCCAGCTATTATGCTTGAAAAGGCAAATAATTTTAATGGGTCTATTTTACAAGCTAGACTCCCAAGTATCAGTCGACCCAATGCATTAGAAAATCCAATAGCACTTACAAACCATGTGCAGTGCTTCTCATCTATACCAGCATCTTTATTGCGATCTTGTACAAATATAAATGGTACTAGATTACCTAAGCAGACCAGAAAACTACTGCTAACGAACATTACAAACGAACACCGCTTCAAAAGTTTAGGGTCCATCATTGTAGCAAGAATCCTTCTAGTTGCTGTAGGGCATACTCCCTTTTTCTCTTGCAGATCGTCTGCTGTCACTGCCCGAGATACAGCTAATTGATATTCAAGACCTGTTTTATGCTCTTCCGATGTCTCCATCATGCTTTTTTGATAAGCTGGAAGTGTTTCCAATTTTCCATCAAAAAATACATCATCTCTGTACATTGGACGAGATTGCGAAACATGTTTCTCCCAATGAAATAGCCTTCGAAAGAAGTTTACTCTTTTTCTTGGTTTTTCTACTTTTATTGTTACCTCTATGCTTCTTTTTGTTTTATCATGAACACTCGACCTCGATATAATAGATTGCACCTGCTTTAGCTGTTGCTGGGTCATCCCGCCTTTAGGGCTGTGCGCCACTAACGTCAGTTTGGACACTGGCGATGGTGAAGTCGATGGTCCCGCTACTCCTGCTTGGTCAGTAGTAGTTACCAAACCCTCGTCAACGATAGCTGCTGCTGTCGGGTAATTATAATTAGACACCGCGCTGAATAATTTTTCGGTACCGGTGGGAGTCAGGCCTTTGATTTTCAACGATTTTTCTGATTGTGTAGCCAAATTCGGTAGATAAGTTACGGTTCTTGTGGGATCATCTGTAGTTTTAGTTACAGTTACTGACAGGAGTGGCTTAAATGTCATGCCCAAGAAGTAAACTATTCCAAATAAGCCGGAATGCAGTAGGAGAAGCGTTCGCCAGCCAGATAACTTGACCAAATAAGAATTAACTGGAAACATTATCATAATTCCAAAACTTGATCCAGTTGTTGTTATGGCTAAGGCTATGGAGCGAAGTCTTTCAAAGTAAAATCCGACCACTAATGCGGAAGACATATTAATGAAGCAGTACCCAACTCCAGCGAGAACACCGTAAAATATAAACAACCCAGTATACGTTGTAGCAAAGTATGAACAGAGCAGAGCAAACGAAACTATCACTGATCCAGCCATAATAACTGCTCGAAATCCATAGCGATTGATTAATGCTGATGCAAACGGACCACAACTACAATACAGTGAGACCGCTGTAGAATTTATAAGACCTATCAAAGCTTGCTCCATGTGAAATTCTTCTGTGATGGCATTGAAAACGCTTCCAAAAGTGTATGCGACGCCGTCTAGTATGAAAATACAGCAAAATGAGGCGGCTACAACTACCCAACCCCATCCTTTGTCTTGTGGAATTGTAATTTGAGCTTCAATTTCAGTTTCTTCTCCATGTCCTTCTAAATCTATGTCATTTGGCTTGTGCGCTAAACTTGGTGATAATATAACACTCTTTCCACGTTCATTTTTTGTTGAAGTTGGGTTGTATTGTGTAACATTTGTAGTATCTGGTGGTTGCTTCGTGAGAGCTGATAGTCGCTTTGGTTGCATCTTTTTCGAAACTTATTAGTTCAGATGAACATTGATATAAAATTAAAACAATGTTTTTCTAATTTCTTGTGTTTTTCTAATTAAAATTCTCCCTATAAAGCTGGAGCTGGAAAGAACTAAAGGAAAGAAAGTTTGCAAGTCAATTGGCAGTGACAGTTACATAGTCAACATAATAATAAGTCATTAGATATTGTTCTGTCAATGTTTAGTAAGAAACTTAAATGTGACAGAAGAAGGATGAGTTGACGAAGAATGAGTAAAGGTAACCATTCACCATCGTCCGTGCCTTGCAGTACTGCTTTCAGGGCTGCCGCTACATGCAGGATGGTGAATTTAGTCGCAACCTGCATCGCGTCCGGCAACGACATGCAGGATGTATGTGCAGGATAGTAAGCAGGATAGTGTGTGAGCGACATCCTGCAAGGTATACTACAAAGCAGGGTGGTAAATGGTGTGTAGGAACAACCCAAGGCAGACATGCTGTTATTTCCTGTTGCATAAATTATTGTACCATGCCCTGTGGCTTCTGTTCCCCTCCCCTATCACAAACATTGTTCATTCTCTGTCTACGCACAAACACTATCGAAAAACTGTGGAAGTACACATAATACTCCCTATTACACAGGGCGTCTAAGTACTTGTGATAGTACTTAGATGCCCGGTGTAATTACACAGGGCGTCTAAGTACTTGTGATAGTACTTAGATGCCCTGTGTAATAGAGAGTATTATGTGGACTTCCACACATATTTTTGTCGGAGGAGTTTTACAAGTCGACGTCTATTATTCTAAATATTTAGAATATTTTGACAGAAAGTTTGTGTGAAAAATGCAGAAGCGTCTTTAGTAAGTAAGGGGCTAGGTTGATAACAACTATTATTTACAGGGTGATCTATTTTAGACCGTATCTTTTCAAGGGGTGTTTCTACTCATCCTGGGCTACATTTAAAACGTTACAGCAAATTGTTTCGTCGTTTTTGAGTCATTTAACAGTTTTGTGAAAAATCAAATGCAACATTACACAAAATATGAAATAACTCGAAAACTAAATATTTTTGCTAATTTAATGTAATGCTTAAAATATAACCCCGGATGATCAGAAACACTCCTTAAAAGGATACGGTCTGGATTCCAATCACCCTGTATGATGACAAAAAATAAAACCAAATTAAAAATCCACTTTACTTAAAAATTTAAAATAACTTACGAAACGAAACGGTTTTGTATAGACAAAACCGTTTAAAGTAATGTAAAACATTGCCAATATGACATCTAAATTAAAATCATAGCAAAATAAGTATTATAAACCGGGCTTAATTTTACCTAATAATCGGGGATGAAGAAAATAATGTGTATTACCATCATCAGGTATCATTGAAAATGCACGATGAAAATGAATAATGCTGATGAAGATCGTTTATTTCTAGCATAGCTACGGAACCCTGTACAATGAGACAAGTCAATAATAGAGCTAATCTAAAGATAGACTGTAGACAGTCAAACAGAGACAGATAGGTACACAACAGTATCATGTTTGTCGGTAGATGCACGGCAGAGTGCGGTTGACCACACCGCTCGGGCTCGACTTGCATCGCTCGACTACCTCTGCATTACAATACTATTTTACTGTTGCTTTATATTCTAACTGTATGTGAAAGACATAGAAATTGTAATTCAAGAATTGACCTGAACTTCTTGCTTGTTTTCCTGTCGTAGAGTTCATAACTATTTTATTTTCAATGTAGCCAGTAGCTACTAATTATTAAGTTACGACACGACGTTGCATTTTAATATCGGTCTAGTTGTTCAGAAACTGTTAGAAACTCTAGTGGAATTGAGTACATCAAGTCAATCAACTATTAGAAATATGAGAGTTTTATTTTGTTACAAAATCAATGAAGGATTAACTAACTGAAATATGTATATCTTAGTAATAACATAATGTGTAACATTAGAATATCAAATCAAATCAAATATTATTTCTTACAAAAGTTTACAAATTAAGTTTTACAAATTGGTGATCAATATAAAGAAACCTTATGTTACACTAGTTATTTTCGCTCAGGTGCCTGTGTTAGGTTAAGAAAACCTATGTTACAGGCACCTGCGCTTCCTTTCTTAAAGTCTAAAATTTACGTCCTAAGTTCAATTGCAATTATATTTACTATACTTAGGGCCGATTTTTTAATCCTTACTTTATCCGCCTAATAACTACCGAGCCAATAACTTTATTAATCTGTTTATTCGACTCCTATACGGTGTTCGGTTTTTCAATACAATTTTAAATTGGGAATAACTATCTGACCATTTTTTCAGTGTGTACAAAAGCTAACTTCAGACAGTTGAAACAAAACTATAAAATATCCACGCGTTAGAAAAGGACTTCGAATTTTCAATTTTCGCTTATGTCACTGTCTTGTCAGTTTTAGTCTAAACGACACTGTAATAATAATCTGTGCAAAAGTCGTCGGCTGGTTTGGCTATGGTAGTATAGCTCATTAGTTTGTTCATGGTAGTTTTTTTTTAAATTAAAATTAATTTAGTTTCTGTGTGTCGGAAATATCAATCTTTTTTTACAGTGACAACCCTTAAGACCATCATTTAGACAGTCTCAACAATTTATTCCATAGAATAAACTGCTATCTGGCCGTTCCACCGACAAATAAAGTTATACCTCAGATAGATGAGTTATTCGTCTAGTAAATGATACCTGACCATTGAAAAACAGAATAATTAGCTATCAGTTCAATAAACACTATTTGTTTGTTTATCTGACCATTGAAAAATCGGCCCTAAATTTAATTAAAATTTGTTTTGCCGGAATGGCTCATTCAGTTTCAAATACATAAGATTTAATTTATTTACATTATATTTAATTACTATTACATTACAAATTGTATTATAGATTATAGGAATTGTAGACGGGACGGGAAGGGAGAGGAGGGGAAGCAGGAGAGAGAGAAGGGATTGAACCAGGTAGTTAAGTGTTTGAGCAACCTTATTTCAGAACTGTCAGCAAATCTTCTGTTTTTTTGTAATCATATGATTTTAGAAGGACCGTTAGAGTCTTTATTAACTCATAAGAGTTCAAATCTTTAAGGTTAGTAATGGACGATATTTTGTTATAAAGGTAGCCGCCAAGAAAGCAAGGAATGGCTAAACTGGGTTTTTATTAAATGCATTGAAAAACCTTGTCCCCCCGTCGTTTCTGTTGTAATATGTTACACATGTAGGTTATAACGTGAGAAGGTATTCTAATTTTTACATCTCCCTGCAGCACTTGGCACCACCAGTGCAAACTCTACTGCACGTCAATATTTGCGCCTCCATAGACTTAGTTTTTAAGGATTGGACGAATGAACAATTCAAATGGTATGGTTATTGGGGCACGCTACAATGCAACCATTGGGTTGCATAATAGGTAGGATTTTCGACTGAACGGCATCAATTTATAAGGATTAAAAATAATATGATTAATAATAATATGGGGGCTCAACTACCCACGTCCGTAGGAGTGTACTCTATTCTGATTCCCTACACGTGGTCCCCGGGTAGCAAACTCTGGTGGGAGGCTTCGGCCGTGGCTAGTTACCACCCACCGGACCAAGCCATGCCCTGAAATGACCTAGTTGTGTTTCGGGATGTAGTCCGGTGTAACCGTTCCGAAGACGGGTCTGAGCAGTAGCGCACTTGTAGCGCCTCACTCAACTGCCGTCTTTGTACTTCTTCACTCTACAAAACTTCAAGGCTAGAGTGAATAAGTACCTTATAGGTCGTCGTGCTCCATCTTAGACCACAACGTCGCTTAACATCAGGCGAGTTGGTGGTCAAATGCCGACCCATTCTATATAAAAAAAAAATATATATATATTGAATTGAGGCACAATTTTCGGATCACCGTCTATCTATTTGACTCTATGGTACCAGTAGTCCAATGTGTGCAAGTCACCTTTCTAGTCTGCTAACATGACAAAATATAACGTCTGTATTCTTGAGGTTGGAGACTACACGCAGCCTTCTTGAGAATAGATGAGTAGTACCATAATACGTATAATAATGGAAGTACGTATAATTCCAGTAATTGAATACTCATGTCGCTTTCTGTGATTGAGCAATAGGGTCCACTGGAGGTGATCGTCTCCTTAGCTATGTTCCAGGCGAGGACATTTTCATTGGATGATCTACGAAGGAATTTATAATAGGTAACTAAGGTTGACCGTTTAACGCACCCTACCTTCCTACTTATCGCTAATAGTGCAAAAGTTCTGGCAATGTGTTCATTTTATCGATACACACTAACAGCCTTAGAAATAAAAAAATGCATAAACATCTGCTAAACCAATGTTCAGTTAGACATTGAGTAGTCAGTAAATAGCGCTACACAAACGTGTAACTATTGTTTGAGCAATAAAGTGTGAATCGGCATTGGGTATTTACACACATGCTTAGCACTTTTTTCTTTTTCGTCTGGCAACTTTTGGTAAATTCGTTTAGGAACTTTTTCGTCCAAATAGTTTTTTAGTGATTATTTTTTAAGAAAGCTCCTTAATTTTTAATATTGCACGTACAATTTACGTTTTAGGAAAGTAATATTAATAAACTATGTTGTTTTTTGAATCTCTTGTCCAAAATTCGTCGTAATAAACTATTTTAGAGGAAAACATTTTCTTTTGGTTATAGTGGGAGACTAACAACAAATTTCTGAACGGAACAATCAATGTCAACACTACAATGTGTCTAATGTCAGAATAACAATTTTAAACGTTTTTAATTTGACAATAGAAAAACATGACACAGTTTCTATCATAGTTACTGAGTGTAGATCAGCTGTTATAGTGAAATCCGCCATCTTGACCCCGTACACACCCGCTAAACAAGGGTACCCGGCCGTTTAACGAATGTTTATTTTTCTTTGATTTTGTTACATCTGTACACGAACTGTACACAACGCTTAAGTCAAAAATATTTTTATTTTTCAGCTTTTGTGTTACACAATGTGTGTACACATGTTTTAAAACTTTATTTCTAAGGCTGAATGTGTGTACACATGTTTTAAAACTCTCTCGCTCACAACTCGGAAAGATATATTAATATGAAATTGTCGGATATGACGTCAATGTTTTGCACTGTACCGCCCCGGTGCCGCCTGCATTAATTATTGGTTATTAAATTGTGTCAATTTTAGATGCAAGTAAAAAGCGCGCGTGTGTGTGTTTGCTCGTCGTGCCAAGTCTCGGCGCAAGCGCGCTGAGGAGGGCCGGCTCTCGCGCCGCGATTCCTGCACCGACCTACTACTAAATAGATAAAATTTGACATTATTTTAGTTGCTCTACGTACAAAACTTGGTTTTTTCCAACGCCTTTTGGGACAACACTGATATTCGGTCAATTTAGATTTTGCGCAAGCGTAGCGTTATTTTTGTCTACAGTCGCTGACAATGGAAAATGCGTCAGCAGATCTCTCTGTCAGTAGATGCGTTCTTCAGCGTAGAGATCGGCGATCTTTCGCTTTGCATGAAAAAACATGCAACAATGTTGTTGTAACGAACCATCTAAACTAGAACAAATAAATAATTAGTGATAAATATAGAGACATCAGACTTATATCAGCACTTAAGGCTCGATCATACTACGATTTTCCACCCGCACACACGTTTACGTAAGCTGCTACATTTGTTGTTGAAGTTGTTGAGTTGAAGATTGTAAATCATAACATAACAATCACGCCTTTCCCCCAAAGGAGCTGGCAGAGGTGTGATACAACACCCACACTTTACTACGATATTCGGTCCCAAATGTGACAGGGGCCGAGCCTGTCGCCATTAACCGAGCTCCAGTCATGTAGTAGATAAATGAAAATGAAAATAAATATGATCGAATAACATTTAATAGTAAATTGAGAGCGGCGCCTAGAATTACCTACATTTTCTTGCCGTTTTTATTGGTATTAATTGTAATAAGAACACAAATATGAATAAGTTACTCGGTTAAACTTTAGAGAACTACTCTGGCTATTCAATAATAATCGAAAAAATGTGTTGTAATGGCTGAAAATTTAGAGAACCACGCACAAACAGTTTCTTTGAGATACTTTTTGTGATTTTCAAAATTCTATTCCGATTAAACTGTTTTTGGTTGTTTTTCTACCAGCTGTATTTTTTTGCACCTGATCATCACTATTCTTAATATCAAACTATAGGCAAATACAAAGGCATACGCAAACAAAATACTTGTTTTCGTTGATTTCGTGATAATACCGGGCCTTAACTTACTTATGTACAAAATATAAAAAGCACTACAAAACAGCTGGTAGACTTTATCAGCACATTTCTCTTCTACCGATGTGCCTCATGAAATGTCTAGTACTGTACTGGTACGCGTAATCGCTCTAGTACTTTTCCATGCGAAAATCGTTAACCCCTACGAGATAAGTAGAGAGTTGTTCTTGCGCTGTCAGTAAATAATCAGCGAGCTTCCCGACGTGTCCCGGTTACTTCCCTCTATCATGACAAGGGGTAGATATGATTCGTCCCAGTATTTTTATTGTATTTACAGTTAGCGACAAGAGAGTTTACATAATGTGGTTCTATTTCTGTCTTGTTTATCTTTATTTAATGTCTTTGAGAGAAAAAGAGAAAGTGATAGGATGACAGCCACAGAAGGAACAGGCCAAGATCTTTGTGACGCGTGAATTTCTTCGGTAGCGGTCTCGTGTCCTGTGCGGAGACAGGCACAGTCCTTTCGCGACGCACTCCTGCGCACCCGCCTCTGTCGGTCGTGCCCTCACAATTACCTACTCCTACATGTACAGTATAAACTTATAAACATAATCAGTCTTGAATTTATATATCATATATCACAGCAATAAACGTATCGTGTTGTGTGCTTGTGTGTGTCATGCCATAAGATGGATTTGCGGGTGAGCGGTTATCATTGTATTTTTAGAATTACTTCTTCGAGGTGCGCCTCTACCTAGATAAACACTGATAGCTTTTGAGCTCTGAGCAGTTATATTAATTCTAAATAATATTATAGATGTGAAAGTGAGTTTGTTCGTTTGTTTGTAACGCTTTCACGTCTCAACTACTCAACCAATCGTCTTGAAATTTTGCATACATGTTGTCTGGGGTATATACAGAAAAGGACATAGCGTACTTTTTATCTCGACGAAATATAAACGAAAAATAAACGATTCCTGTGGGACCGCATGTGAAACCGCGGGGCGCAGCTAGTATTTATATAAAGTTATAATAATAATATAACTGCTCACAACAGAGGCACACATGATGTGACACAGACATAATAAAGATAACTTGTATTGTTATCAAAAAATGAGGGTACCTTTATCTGGATACTTTTAACATCTATTTAGAGCATCAAATATGTGCTTAATGATCTAGCCATTGATAAACCTAATAACTATGCCAAACAATATAACATACATGCAATGCATATAAATTAAGGACCAAAACTTCTTTGAATTTTTAATTTACCTTACAGCGCTATTTTTCTATACATCAAAACTTTTGTTTAGGACTTAGTACGAACTAAGTTATTCAAGGAGTACTAAGGAAGTAAGTAAAGTAAATACTTTAATTTGATTTGATTAAAAAAGAAACTAAACTAGGTTTGATTTAGGAAAGCTAGCCACTAATTAGTTTTTTTACTAATTTGTTATTTTCAACAAATGAATAATCTGTTCTATTTATTACATGGCATTCCTGACAAAGACAGGTTTTTTAGTCTACATTTATTTAGACGGAGTATTTTATTATTAGCATAACCATTTCTCTCGAAAGATCTCGAATTCTCCACCGGTACTAGGATGTTGCAGTCAATAATCAAATAGTGATAGTGATATTATTTACTCACTCAACACTGGTATCTGTCCTGAGGCTCGTTAGCAAACAGCTCTACGACCGAACCCACGAGTCCATTCGAGCGAGTTTTCAACTAAATCACAATAGAATTTGACAATAGCACACAGCTCTGTTACTTTTTAACCGACTTCAGGAGGTGGTATTCAATTCGTCTGCATCATTTTTTAAGTATGTTCTCCGATTACTCGAAGATGCCTGAACCGATGTGGAAAAACTTTTTCCGTTTTAATGGGTAGTAAAGTATAGTAGTATAGGTAAACAAATTTTATAAACATTTTGGATACAAAAAAACTTTATTGCCAGAGCAAATATTTACTGACTACGTGTTAAGAGTTCCGCGACGTTCTGAACTTTCAATACAAACGCGCTTGTGAAATTCCTTAGAAAATATTGGTCTGATTATGATGAAATTTGGCATGTACAATTAAATGAACCATATCTCCACCCCTGTGTTCATGGTTTTTTTAACAAACGTCCTTTAGATAAAATAGAGCTATGAAAAATATCCGCATTTGTAAGGGATCACTTTCAACTGATTTATTTAATAGATAGACAAAGCAAATCACAAACCCGTTACATAGGGAGGTTGTCTACATCATTAGCTTTTAAATAAATCCATAGTAGAAGGAAAATTCTTTATTATTTAACATTGATTAGAGAAGTGCGAAAGTCATAAAAATGATTTAAAATGCACTTTGTCACTCTGTAACCTTAGAGGCTCGTCAGTATCTTTACTTACTCTCTTCGCTTGTCGTCTTCTTTAAGACAAAATGGCAATAGAAAACCTTTAGTCAGCCCCCTGTGGGGCTATTCCTACGCGTGAGATGAGATAAGATCTTATCTTGGTCACTCTCACATAGTCACATCTATGACCATTTAAACGAGAGCAAAAAAGACGAAAAATGGTGAGATTGAATCTCACTCCGTAAGAATAGCCCTCATGTGAGGCTATTCCTACGCGTGAGATGAGAAAAGATTTTATCTTGGTCACTCTCACACCTATCACGTTTCAAACGAGAGGAACAAGGACAAAAAAAGGTGAGATGAAAATCTCAAATCTCCGAATAAAGCCACTGTAGAGGAAGACAGCCGGAGAAACTGCGGACATACGAAAGCATTTTTGCCGAAGCTGAAGCATAGACGCTTCGCTCGCAAACACTCGCTCAATCGATTAAATGTACGCACAAAAGCAAGCTAAATATAGGATACTCGTACTAGCTATTTAACTTAGCAAAGGGGACAGCGGCAACTATACGCCATCTCTCCTAAGATAAGGCTCGTTAGAACGGTCCCTTATTTCCATTGCAGATGATAAACGCCCTGTTATTCTCGGTGAAAGCAGATATATATACTCGATGAAGTTTTAAATACCATTTCGAATACATTGCAGACCTATTTAATTAGTCACGAATGCGTCCCGGGAAATGTTAAATGTTAATGTCCTATGGCCCATTGATGACGGAACTACTGTTGTGTAATAAATGCTTGTTTACGAATATTGCTTACGAAGTACAAACTCATAGGTGAGAATTGACACCAATTTAAGAATAAAATGTATTTTATTTCAGTTCACAAAATAGGTATGCATTTTCTATAATTTGGTTAGAATATTATTAGTTTCGCTAGTTAAAATTTAATCAATAAGCCACATAGTATTGGTACTAATGCTTATAAACTAATATCCTACTAATATTATAAACGCGAAAGTTTGTAAGAATAAATGGATGGATGTTTGTTATTCTTTCACGCCAGAACGGCTGAACATATCTGGATGAAATTTGGCACAGAGATAGATTATAGTCTCGAATAGCACATAGGATTATTTTTAACTGCGAGTGAAACCGCAGGGCGCAGCTAGTGACAGATAAAGAGTTAATAACGCTTGTCAATTTGTAAGTTTGTCGGGGATAATCTTGGAAATTCCTGAACTTATTCTAAAACTTCCTTTACCACCACTAGCAAGCTACATCCCTGAGTCCCTGAGTCCCTGAGTCCCTGAGTGCCATAGGCAATGAACTTTTATACATAGGTTATGAAAAGCGAGTTAAGCTGGCAGAGGACGTAGTTTAAGAAATAAATTAGGTGTAAGTTGCCTCATTAAAAATTCTAAATCATAATGAGCTTTAACTTGAAGCAGGAATCGTAAATAGGTCACGTAAAGCTTGTATGGAAGACGTTTCACGTTAAAACAGACCGTTCATCCTGATTCTAAACAAATGTAATCATTACGAAATTTCAGTCTCTTTTTTTATTGCTTTATTAGTATTTTTGCGGTTCCAGGAACGATTTGAATGGGAGTCGGCCCGTCCTGTCTGCCCAGATCCACGACGGTTTTGGACCGCATAAAACGCATAGTAAGTTTTTGAAAAGAATATGCCCTCAGTTTCTTGACTGTTCTTCTTGGTTGTGACTCTTTTTCCGAACAAGGTGATAGAGTAATTTTTGTGACTCTGACGTTAAGTGTATCTTCGATACCCAATGGTATAGGGACATTTGATTTGAGTTCTTTCAACAGGTCGATCTATGAAAACATCCTTTAAAATGTCATCATCATCATCCAGTCAACAGCTGCAAAGCGTTCACTGTTGGACAATGCTTCTCTAATGATTTTCATGGTGACCGGTCTTGCGCTGCTGACATCCAGTGGTTTCCCGTGATCTACCCCATTTTTCAATTACATAATTGGATTTTTTTCCAATCAGATTCCAAAAATAACTCTAATTTTTCGAATCTCTGCTCGTATTCATAAGCTTTTGAACGTCAAAATTCAAAATCTTCTGATCGGATTCATACTTGATTGGTTATTCCAAAAATATGAAAGTGGACTGAGTTTAAAAAGTTTCGAATCCGATCGAAAACATATTCGTAGAAATATGGACGCTGATCGTTGGTCCACCTTATGACTTGCGCCTATGTTCAATTAAATTGCTCGCGAATGCTGCATATTATAAACCTATCTAATCGTGTAATGCTTTTCGCATTCACGGTATTCGCCGCTGTTACGATACAAGGCAATGACGCCAAATATGGGTCTACTAAGCAGGCGACTCTGTAACCTGGGTTGGGAGCGCTAGTATGCTGCCATATCTGCCCGAATTATCTAGTGACATTTGTGTTTCGAAGATGGCGTGTGATGATAGCACTTAATTATTGTCAGGCTTTATACTTAAATGCTTTGAAGAGGCTTCAATTGTTGATTTGACGTTATTGCTTTTCCACGCATAAGCGGCTCCATGGGTTTAGACGCAATTGTGTATAAAAGTAACTAAGTAATGCTCTAGATAAATACACAGGCTACTTTTTATCCCGGAAAAATTAACGGTTTCTCTATGATAGCGGGTATAATCGCAGGGCACAGCTTATCATAAAATTAATAGTCATAGGAAAGAGTGGTTTTAGCTAGTGTCAGTCCTCATTCCAGTAGCGTGCAAGTGTGTCGCGCGAGGACCAGCTATGTCACGCTGGGTGCGCCTCGCCGCGCCGTCACGCTGCGTGCCGCCGCGTCACGAATGCAGCGAGATGAGCGCGTGATCCTCTACCGCATCCTTTTTCGGTCCACTGTCCTATAACGACTAGTATGTCGTGTCCCAGACGTAGTTCGCAGTTTCGGCCGAAGTCAAAAACCTCTGCCTGCAGACCTGGCATACACGCTGCGACAAAATTTGTCGACTCTCTTTTTGAGACAGACGTATATCATGGTGTATATCATGGTGTAATAATATAATCCGCCAGATATAGCTTTCCGGTTACGTCGGCAACACGTAGTGACGACAATCGATGCTTAAGCAAGACCGAAATAAGTCATTTACAAATAGTTCGAAAGAGACGGATGACGATGACGAGTGATGTCATAACGTGTTTGCTCCTGGGATGCTAGACCTTGTTTTATTGGATCATGATTTACACGTTGCTTTGTCACGTTCTCACACGACAAATTGATGAGAAGATTTTGTCGCAGCGCGCATGCTAGGCCTGCTGGTCTGACAAAGACTGAATTTAAGGGTTCCGTAACAAACAAAGAAGATAATTATAGTATAGTTTCGTCATGTCTATTATCCGTATGTGTGACGGTACTGACAGTCCCTTTATCTTTGGCAGTTTAGGCAACTTTTTTTAAATAGGTTATTTTAAAGTTAAAGCAGTGTTACTTGCTACAGATGATAAGGGAGAGATACACCATTCATACTAAATCCGTGGAAAGCTATAAGTATTTTTGTTTAGATAGTTACGTACCTAAAATTTACTTGCTTACACTCTATACCATTTATCTTCGTAAACAAGGTAAGAGATATTTTAAAACACAAGATAAAAACTGTTATAAAAAGTTGTAAAATGAAATTAATAGATATGAAAAGTCGTAATCCCCAGTTTATTTCGGTGAGAGTCGTCGAAGGTCGAACGCGGTGCGCGTGCGCCGCCGCCCGCCCACCGAATAACAACGTTAACGGGTCAACGACCTCGCATAATAATATATAATTAAAGACCGGAATTCAGCGTTTTCATTAACCAAATACGCAATGTTTACAGAGCACTGCACGCTAATAGAACTTTAAAAATTAGATTTAAATTATATTTATTGAAGAAAGATCTCATGCGTAATTTAAAATTTAAACCAAACATTAAAAAATATAAATCAAATGTAGATATTAATTAAATCTGCAATTTGAAACTTTAAGTAAGCATATGCTATTAATTTACTGAAGTAAAAAAATACACAATACAATACAAATATCTTTGTTAGTTCTACAAATAAAAAACTAAAATTGAAAGTCGTTGTTTATATTTGTTAGATAAAAAGGTAGTAAAACTTTGTTTATAGACGTAAACAATTTTAAATCTATGATTCAATACAGAATAAGTGTAAATTTTACGAGCATTCGGTAATTAAATCTGCGATAATTATTTTAATTATGAAAATATATGAGTAGGTAAGTACTTAAATGATAATTAGAATTAATTATGAGGCAGTTAGAAGACATTTTTGAAGTAAAACTTCTAATCCAACAAGGTTGCGTTAAACGTATAACGCTCCTGGCGAGGGGGAATAGAAAGAGACAGAGCGAGAGTGAATGCGCGGCACTCGAACGCATGCGCGTAGTAAGAAAGATACACAGAAGTTTTACTTCTTCCGCGCGGAGGGACTCCACGCACTTTTTTTTAGTCTTGCTATAAAAGTATATGCAATTGTGCATATACTTTTGCAAGCTCAACGATATGTAACTATATAAAAGATGTATCGAAACTGTGTTTAGTACACCAAAGAATAATTAATGTTTTTCGAACACAAGTAGAACTGAATTCTGAATTCTGAAGTATTCTTGGGTAATATTTTTGTAAAATAAAACAGTTATGTTTAGATAGATACTTACTCGTACCTACGTAAACAGAAATTTCTTCAGTTAAGATGAAGAAACACAAATAGATAACCAGGCCGCCTATGACTGTACTAAAGCATACATTCTAAAGAAACTAGAAAAATAAATTGTAAGTATAATCGTTGTCAAAATAATTATATATATCGGAACATTTTTGCATACTGGGGTCGCCTGACCCCAAACTAAGCAAAGCTTCTACTTGGACTGACAGAGACTGACATAGATACATATATATTTTTAAATACATACTTATATAGGTAGATATTAACACCCAGACAAAATAAACTCATCACATTAATGTTTGCTGTAGGTGAGAATCGAACCCACGCCCCCAAGCTCAGAAGGCAGGTTCACTACTAACTGACCCATCGAGGTAGCCAAGTCAAGTTTATAATTATTTTCGATCTATAGATATTAAGCTAATCTTCATCCTGACAACACCGCACGAGTCAGCTCTGCCGCGGGATGTCCATAAGTAACGCTGGGTCCCGCGCTCGAGGGCACGCGTGCATTGATAGCTAAACCTGGAGCCGACCGCCAACTTTGGACTAGGAATCTGATACTGCCATGAGGCATTTAGTTCACGACGTCGGAAGTCCGACAGTTAGTAATGGCATTCGTTGTCAAAGGGATTTCGTGTTCCGTGAATTGTTTTAATGTATCTTGCCTAGTTTTGGAAGGAGATGGAGAGTGAACTAATGAGTAGCCTGTTTTAGCCTGTACTTTAGCACGCTTCGTGCATGAGGTGAGATTTGTGCGAGAGCCACATGATCGAGTCTTTAATATTCACTTAGTGATAATTACCATAACATATCGTCATGCCTTTCGCCCTAAGTGGCTGGGAGAGGTGTATTACCACTTCACGGAAAGATATTCAGACCCAGACGTGACAGAGACGAGCCTGTCGCCAAACATTTTTAAAATAAAAAAATATTGAAAATGCACAAACAAGACAGTCAATTAGAAAAGCGGTCTTTTAACATGTCTGTTGTCATTAGGACACGGAGTTAGGACGTTTTTTGCTATATCACGCGACAAGCTCGCTGTTTCTAGCCGATATTGTAAACATTGGTGAGTTTATTGGTTTTTGCGGGTTTTATTTGCACGCAAATGCCCGGGTGACGTGATTTCCTTTCCTAAAATTTTGTACATTATGTTGCGTCAGCCTGTAACAGGATGAATACATTTTTAATTACCCAAAAACTTCTCGTGGGCGTTTCAATACATACCTAATTACGTTAACTAACAACTTCTAGTAATTGGCTGTTTTTAAAACAAAAACAGAATTACTTACTTACCTAAATTGAAATGCCTGTTAATGACAATAACTTTACGCAGTACTTATCTATTTATTAAATTAATCTTACTAATATTATAAACGCGAAAGTTTGTAACATTCTTATAAACTTTCACGTTTATATGATGGATGGTTGTTTGTTACTCT
This sequence comes from Peribatodes rhomboidaria, assembly GCA_911728515.1. Taxonomy (NCBI): domain Eukaryota; kingdom Metazoa; phylum Arthropoda; class Insecta; order Lepidoptera; family Geometridae; genus Peribatodes; species Peribatodes rhomboidaria. The sequence continues at coordinate 10,333,551 of OU452179.1, read as the reverse complement.
TTCACGCCAGAACTGCTGAACAGATCTGGATGAAATTTGGCACAGAGGCAGAGGTAGATTATAGTCTAGAATAGTACATATGATACTTTTTTTAACCGCAGGTGAAACTGCGTGACGCATCTAGTATTATAAATTTTTATTGCTTATTTAATTATTTGGTTATTAAAATTATCCGAAATTATCATCATCAGCATCAGTCCGCCCTGCTCCCCCTAGGCCTTTACCAAGACTCCTTTTCCTTTCACAGCCCAATTGTCGGTTTTGAAAAATCCTAAATCAAATTGCTTGGACTCCTACATTTTTTAATGCAACTTAGATTTTTTTTCACCTCCGCTCTACATCGAAATACTCTGACTACTTAACATGGTTCTAGTCTCCTATTGCATTCCAGCAGTGGAATAGGTGCATACTAAATTTACAAGAGTGGCTACATTTAGGTGTCCGGGGCGGGTGCGTGGCTTGCGACCGGTTCCCGACGCATACCAGCCGAGAACGCCTGCCTCGATGTGTTCTTAACTGCTTCTTGCAGAAACACATTCCTTAAAATTCAGCTACACGGTGATTCTCGGTAAAGTGAATATCTGAAAGGTTCAGTGATCTCTATTCAACTTTGCACCGTTCCGAGAATCCGTTTATGGAATATCAAGATTCACCCTAGAATTACATTCATCATTACGATGAAAATTCACTGTCGAACTTTGAAATCTCGAAAAAGTCTACTATTCTATACTTTTCTTTAAATACATCTGGCATTTTAACCGACTTCCGGAAAGGAGGAGGATCTCAGTTCGTGTTTTTTTTTAATTTTGTCACGCGAATATCGTTGCAAAAGTTAACCATTTTACACTTTTCCTCAATGACATCTGGTATCGCCACTTTAATGCCAGTACCATACTAACCTTAGTAATAACAAAGAAATACAAATACAAATACATAGTTTATTTGGATATAAAAAACATGTGACAATTTGAAATTTGATTCCAGAGGCTCCCGAACTAGTCAAAGACTGTGTGTCGGTAAATACTTAATTAGAATGACTCTTTTTTCAGGTTCGTACTTTACCGACACTCGCCCTGTACTGAAAAATACACCCTTATTTTGATTAACAAGTTCTCTAGTTGTAGGACCTACCTGACTAAATTCATGTATTTCCGAACACTAAATAATATTGAAAGGAATTTACTGGTCGTTTGCTACCTAGCTCTTGTCGCAAACAATTCAACGTCAAAGCTATGCCATTACCATATCTACAGACAGGTAAATCTGAGTGCTTTTAGAAATAACAATTATCTATTCTTAGCCAAACTAAACTGAGACATTGCATTTAAAGTATTTCGAAAGGCGGAACCGTTGCGTTGAATTATGTAAGCAAGATATTTCTGTCAATAACTGTGCAAAATACAATTGAATTAGCTATTACAAGTTTTGAAGCAATTAGCAACTTATCATGCAGGTCTTAGAAAACCAGCCCGTGTGGCATGTAGCCATTGATGCCATATACAGCGTGTTACAATACGGTAGTGAAATACTGAAACTGAAAGGGCGTATCTAGTCAAAATTGACCTCATTACATTGATTAATATTTGATATTCTTTAAGAATAGAAAATTAATTACGACAATAAACAAATACCATTGGTATTCGTTTTAAGGAATGGATCTTATATCTTTAATTTTTCATTTAAGATTTAAAAAGGTATTATTTCGAACAACCCTAATAAAAAATTGCAGTGGAAAGTCACAGGGTTCTAATGTATGGTACGAGTATATGTAAATGGTATGGTATTCATAACATTTGCACATTTATGGTGCTCTCACATTTGTAGTTAGGGAACAGTGACAGGCAAACTATAAATCCACACACTTTGTAATATAATTTAAAATTTAATTCAATAGTAATTTAATTTATCACACTAAGTTTAATCCTAATTTAATGTAATTTTTATGTGTGGATCTTTGTGTCTTAAATAAAACATTTTTATTACATTGTAAACCTAATATAACACACTTTTAGAGTGTGTTATACACACTCTAAAAAGTTGAACATACTCAGAAAATAATCTTCAGTTCAATCGTTCGACAACCGTCTCTTGAAGGAGGCCTATTTCAGGCCGACCGCAAGCGCAGGCGCTGTTCTTTGTCGGCGCCATGCCAGGACAACTAAATTCATTGATCCTTATACAAGCTGATTACACTTATACGAGCCTTGGGCGAACAATCTGCGTGCAGTTTATATTGAAGTGGTGTACTCAGAATTTCTGTGTGCTATCTGTTATGCCTGTACAGAACCAAACTCTTTAGAAATATCAGCCCTATTCCATTCTGTGGCTACCGTATTAATTTAAAAGAAGTTGTTTTATCGGGAGCTACATATCCTAATCTTATCAAAACTTCATAATCCTAACTAATGTTATAAATGCAAAAGTGAGCTTGTTCGTTTCTTTGTTGTGCTTACACGCTTTCTACTCAACTCATCATTAAACTTTGCATACAGTCAGGGGTACAGAAAAAGACATGGGTATCTTCCATTCCGAAAAAAATAACGGTTCCTGTGGGATCGCGGGTGAAACCGAGGGGTGCAGCTAGTAATTTTCTAAATACCAATGTAGTAAATACAGGCCATTGACTACAGTTAATAGACAATGTAGTAGCTATATTAGTTTGAAGGACTAGGCAGATAAAATTTACCCTAAATATGGGATGAGGTTTGAAAGCTTTGAACCGGCTTGCTATTATTAATATAAATGGGCTAATAATATAATAATAATAGTAGTTTAAAAGCGGACTAATGTTTTTTATTAGGTATGCGTACATCGTTACATTTAGTTCGAGATGCAGGGCGCGCGTTGATGTCTTTTGCAAGAGCTATTTTAAGATCTTTGACGCACATGTCCATGCTATGGTGGTGTTTATGTAATCTCAATATTTGTGTTACGCGATCCGTTTACAGAACTTACATTACTGTTCAACTTCATTAGTTTTATCTTTATAACATTTATTCAATGTATAATTAGCGCGTCTAGAAGATTGAAAGCTTGTTTGCGTTTGGTAACAACTAAAGTGATTTAGCTGAAATTAGCGCCTTAATTTCTTTGTATCTAATTGTGTACTTATAAATTAATCACACAATCACACTAATGGTATTATATTTCACACTAATATTATAAACGCAAAGGTTTGAATGGATCGATGAATGTTTGTTTCTCAATCACACCAGAACGGCTCAACAGTGAAATTTAGCGCAGAGGTAGGTTATAGTCTGGACTAGCACGTATAGGCTAATTTTTAACTGCGGATTACACCGCGGGGAGCAGCTAAGATGAGCTGCTCTGTTTATGTCTACATGTTTCTGCCTACACCTGTATATCATCTATCTATCTATGTATAGGCATCCGCGCCAAACCAGTGGCCAAGCGCATTAAGTCATTAAAAAAAAACGAACGGGCAAGTACTGAAGATTTTCGTTAGGACAGACAATATCGTCATCTCAGGCGGAATCGGCTCGAAACCCTTCGTCAGATAAATCCTACTCCCTTTAACGGGTAAAGTTTAACTTTTAAAGTACTAAACAAACGTTTAACAAAATACAAAACTAAAACAACCGAGATACCTACTCAATCATATCACTGATGCCTACATTATATTATGTTAATATGCCTGGAAAGAATTGTAATAAATAAGAAGCAACAATGACAGTTCACTACCGACCCAGCCCCGCTTCGTATATACGAATCACACGCTATTTTTATGAACCTTTCGTAAAAAATCTTCGATGGTGAAAATCGTTTAAAAGTCCGGCGACCACTTTAGACTAACTTTGCATTGGCTTAAGGTTTTCCATAGCCATTTCGTCTAGAAGACGATGACGAGCGAAGAGAACAAGTAAAGATACTGACGAGCCTTTAAAGTTATCTACAGAGTACCAAAGTGCAATTTTTTATTATTATTACTTTTGCACTTCTCTTATCATTCTTATATTTCTTAAATAACTAAGAATGTCCCCTGTATTATGGATTCATTTAAAAGCTAATGATGTAGACAACCTCTCTATGTCAAGGGGTTTTTGATTTGCTTTGTCTTTCTATTGAATAAATCAGTCAAAAGTGACCCCTTACAAATGCGGATATTTTTCATGGCTCTATTTTCGCTTGAGAACGTTTTAAAGAAAACCAAGAACATAGGGGCGGAGATATTGTTAATTTAATTGTACATGCTAAATTTCATCATAATTCGACAAATGGTTTTCAAGAAATTTGAGAAGCGCGTTTGTATGGAAATTTCAGAGTGTTGCGGGACTCTTAAAAATCCATTGCGTGGTTTAGGAGGAGTTATCGGATACATATATAAAAAGAGAGACAGGCAGTAGCGGGAAGTTACTTTGAAACTATACTAGTAGCTCTGTGGGCTGTAGACTAGCGGTTGACGTTTGTCTGCCTCTACAGGTTGCATTCTTCAACCTTGAAATTTTGTGAAATTATCGAACCTACTCACAAAATTTGAAGAGAATCGGTTAAGGAATGCGACCTGTGGTCCTATTCGAAGATTTGAGATTTTCATCTCACCTTTTTTCGTCCTTGTTGCTCTCGTTTGAAACGTCATAGGTGTGCGAGTGACCAAGATAAAATCTCTTCTCATCTCACGCGTAGGAATAGAGGAAGACAAAGATCCGGACATACGAAAGCATTTTTGTCGAAGCTAACGCAGAGACTCGTCGCGCGCTAACGCTCGCTCGATCGCCTATGTGCAGTAAAAGATGGAGAAGACGCATCAAAATCCATTGCATGGTTTAGGAAGAATTAACGAATATACAGACAGAGAGACTGACAGTTGTAGACTGTTTCAAACTATGCGGTATATAGGTACAAAAACTACTTATTGATAATGCATTTAATTTCCGGGTGATGCTAATGAGTTGCCCTCAATTCAATAGACACTTAACTTGACTCTTTACCCGCGTTATTAACCAAAACAACAATGCACCGCTCATTAAGTTATTAATTATTAAATTGCTCCAAGTCTGAGTGGAGCCAATTTATTGTTCTGTTCATAGTTGATACCATTAATCACTATTGGGTTTATCGGAATAGCTAGTCGATTTGTCGAATTATTAACGAAAGTACTGTGATATTTGTTTACAAATACATTGATAGTCAATATAGTCAATAAAACAGGGGGGCGATTCAGTTAATCATAGCCGATGCTTAACTGAACCGTTGACGTTGCGTTTGTCAAAAAAAAGACGGCTAGTGAACGGCTCAGCATCATTAATGGTTCACAAGCGTGTGAGCTAGAGCTCGACCGCTGCTCCGCCCGGTTAAAAACGACTGACGTCACTGCTACGTAGCTAGGATGTTACTGCGGGGCGTTTAACTGGGGCCACCTCAATTCCATAAAATTGTATCTAGCTCTTTGCATCTTAATACAATTGCAATATTATCTACACCAAAGATTTACTATTGTATGTGCTAATTATTTAGTATAAGGCTTTAAGCATACTGACGCAAATCGTGAATAGTTGCGTCTGTATTCGTCTTGTATTCTACGAACAGATTCGCAACAATTCCAGCATCTCGAGTCAATCTGTTTGAAGCTTAAATGATAAATTAGTAGGTTCAAGCATGTACTTAGTAAAAGTACTTACTTATTTTATTTGTATACTTACTGAAAAACTTATTTTCGCATTTTATATCATCATTAGGTATCATCAGCCTATCTAATGTTTGTCCATTCCACTTGACTGCATGCAGGGCGCCTCTAACCTAACCGTAGGGTTAGTAATTAACTTATTCTATGACTCGATGAGTATTTTAAAACCCTATGAACTGGCTTTACTGTGTTTTCGTTTCGGAATAAATAACAGTACAAGTAGGTAGGTACAGAAGAATCATGCTGACACAGTAAGTATGCGAATTTAAACCTACTCATAGCGTTTACCGATTCTCTTTCTAGAATCGCTAACGCTATAAGACTAGTTGTTGATTGGACGAGTTAACGTGACATTTTTAAAGCTCGTATTTCGTCCGATCACCAGCACCTCTAGCATGCGCGCGCGGCAAAATTCTTCTCGTCACTTTGTCATGTGAGAACGTGACAAGGCTATGTCTAAATATACGTCTGTCTTCGATAAAAAGAGTCAACTTACCGTTGTCGCGTTGCGCATGCTAGGTCTGCTGGTGACGTTAGAGCTTTACTGATTCTAGAAACCGAATCGCTTGGAAACGATTTCAACCTATCAAACATTTAGAAAACATTAGCAATGCCAGAAATTTAAATTATAAATGTTAAAGTTGTCTAGGGCCCCTTGTCACTCAAGTCTGTATTATCGGGTTAATATATTAAGTAAGTCTGTATTATCGAGTTGTGAGAAAGCAAAATATTATAGGTAGTAGAATGCCCTAAAGGTGTAGTGTATAAGTACGTTGTTCTTTATTATGGAGGTAAGTATAAACTAAGTACCTACTATTATTCTTTATTTCGTTTTTTTTATGTATTTGTGCTATGCAGCACTTTTTGGCTTTTCCAGTGACTACTCTTTAATAAAAATCTGCAAAAGAATTACATTTCTACTAGCGTTAGCCCCGCGCCAGGTCCTACGCGCGAGTAACTCTTAGCTGAGTTCCATGCAGAGGGCAAACCTATATTATTGGCGCTGTGTACAACGCAGAGTGCGCTAGGCCTGGAGGGCTATTCCTGCGCGTGAGATGAGATGAAATTTTATTTTGGTCACTCTCACACCTATGACGTTTCAAACGAGAGCAACAAGGACGAAAAAAAGTGAGATGAAAATATCAAATCTCCGAATAGGGCCCCTGGTTTCAGGTCCGCGGATTAAAATGGCATGATTCAACCACTATCTCAGACATTTTTATCTGAGTAAAAATAAAGCAGACTCATATTGCAGAGGAAGAGGCCCCCTACCCCTATCTTTACCTGAATACATCACTGATTTATTTGACACAAGAACTTCTTTCCCTTAGCGAAAGCGCACACTATGCAACAGCTTGACGACTAAACGCAATGATAGATTGCAGCCGACAACATTCTTACTTTTTGTTCAAAATTCTACGCAGTTGGCATTTGAGTCGCAGAGTGCCAAGAACAGAGTAGTTGGTCATCGGCCACGGACATGGTGCGTGGACATACGGTGCATTTGCGAAGACACGCGCATGCAAGACGATTAGATCCAAACGACAGCTATGCGTCTAGTCGCAGCGACAAGATACGTGCCCGCGCAAGCTGTGCATTTGCGCTGGCACTTATGTTATACCTACTTACTTTTCATTTCTAATGTCATTTTCAAGTATGCTGTCAATTTTGACTGATAAACCCGAAATTTTTCAAATTACATCGAAAGAGCTAAACGTTGCTCATGGATGGCACGTTCTTCTTGTGCAGCTACGGAACGGCATAGGTACACCATGCATGGTATAATAATACACTTCGCCAGATGCAAGACCGACATATGTTATTAACAAATAGTTCGAAAGAGATGGATGACGATGACGAGTGACGTCATTACGTGTTTGCTCCCGGAATGCTAGATCCATGATCCAAAAAAACAAGGTCTAGCATTCCAGGCGCAAACACGTATGACGTCACTCGTCACACGTCTCTCATACTATTTGTAAATTTCTTATTTCGGCATTGATTGACGTCACCACGTGTTGCTCACGTGACTGGAATGCTACCATGGCTAAATCTTGTTTTTTTTTTGGATCACGACGTACACAAACTATGTAGAGTAGTTACTACTAAAAATTGATAGTATGCTTAAAATAAGTACGCTGCTTTTTTTCCATGTCAATAACAAATCTAACAGTGACATAAATATGTCTTTTAAGGCCTACCTACAAGTTTAATAAAATGCACAGTTATTTTAAAATTAAGTACGATAAGTATGTATATTTTATTATTAAATAGGTACGAGTATGTATATTAAAAATTAAAATTTACACAATTAACTCACTAAACATGCAGTCAAACTTATTAAAACATGTACCTAGCCATAAGATTCGGAAATATGACCACTGCCAACCTCTTCGAGGAAAAGGCGTGACGTCCCCCTTCCTTATCAGAGGGCAGGGTGTGGCGATATAACAGACCTATTTTTTTTTCTGACGACATGTTACGTTATCTCTTAGGCCACTTAGATCCACCCAGGCTCCGCCGGTAGAGCAAAAGCAATTTTTTCTGCAAACGTGAGTCTGTTAGAACATGAAGCAGTAGTTATTAGTTATTATTGCTTTAGTTATTATTCTGAGGGACTGGTCATTGATAAAGTCAATCAATCATGAAGTTTCAAAGAAGTTTAGCTATCAGGCTATTAGCACGCTATCCGCTATTGGAACCGGCAACGATAAATTATTGGGACGGCCGGTTGCGAAAAAATGCTTAGACCTAACCAAATGGGATGTCAATGTACTTAACAAATTAATATTACAGTAAAGTTGTACTGGTCACAGCTTAATTCTACTAGGTACTGGGCGCTCATAACCGATCACCGATTTTATACAACAGACGACATCGTGAGTTCGAATGGGTGACCGCAAGTGGCATTTACAACAGAGTGCTACTGTAGCTCGGATGGCACGTTAAACCGTAGGTCTCGGCTGTTTGCTCTAGTAGACAAAGTAACAACAATAATAATAAAGCCATGTCAGAAGCCAATATTGCACCGGCTACGGCATTGCAACCACAGACTTTTAAACCGTAATTCAGGTATTTAAATATTTATGGAATCTATGTTGTCTATGACGTGAATGAAAAAGTAGAGTTTGAACGTTCCTCTTTTAACTTGATACTGGCAAATGCACAAGACGTGCGACGCCAAATTCCCCTATGCGGGAGAACAAAAAAAAACGCTACTCTAGTTTCTTTAAAAATAAAACCTACCCATAGATTCAAACGCTTCAGCAACGTGTCACTAACGTGTCACCAACGTGTCACTAACGTGTCACCAACGTGTCACCTACACCAACATACAGAAATAAATCTAATATTCTCTCTCACTCTTAACCTCGCTCTTACCCATTATATGTCCTACTCCCTCATGGTGACGTCAGCCTAGTCTCCTATTCTTGACGCGTGAGATGAGATCTGGTCACCTTCACTCTCGACTTTTCAAGCGAGATAGACAAAGACCAGAAAATATCTCGAATGGTAGGAATAGGTACCCTGTATACTTACTTTTCTCCTTCACTTGGTTCTATCTTCGACATTGTCTTAAAACAATACCTACTAAAACAATAGTTTAATAGCATTAAATAATGTCTAAAGTTTAATAAATAGCTCTACATCAACTTATGGTTTATTTGGAAAAACTATGTAAAAACCTATTTATGCTTCTTTCTTTTGCTCATTGTACGTTTCATATTTCTTGCTAAAAATAAAACTAGTACTTTATTTGTTTCTTCCTTTTCTGTTTTTTTCTCCTACATAACCTGAAAACCTGTAAAATAAATAGGTAATTAGAAATCTATTACTATTTTCCATGGACGTATGCTATTTTTCTAGGAACAAATTTTCCTTGCCTATTTGACATAAATCAAGTCAAATTGTTAAAATACATCATACCAAAGAGTATGTAAAATAGATACATAATACCAACATGAAAGTTTAATTGATTTACCTACATCTTCTATGATATTGACAAAATGCAACAATATGAACGAAAGTAGATATGTGTTTAGCATAGAATAACGGAATGTAACAAGGAGAGATGAGAGTGGGCACTGGAACAGTTTCTTGGGAATAAACAGTCCTATTTTATATCATAATTTTTCATTAGCATTCTCAAAGGTCTAGTGAGAGTAGGAACAAAGTATACTCAGTTGTGGCCCTAGTTAACGTACTATCTCTTTACCACTTTACCTTTACCATTCCATATACCTACGCGGCGCTAATTCGACCGGGCCGACTGATTATATCAAACTCTCTAGGCTGACACAATATGTGCACTTCAGTAATTTACTATAAAAAATTCTTTACAGGATTCACTGGATTACTTATCGGGTTCTGGACTTTTCACGTCGATGTTTGTCCTCTTGTAGAGGACTTGTATTTTTGTTCAATGAGTCACTTGTTTCCTGCAGAAAAATTAGAAGATCACACATTCAACAAAATCACTAGGTACTTTGTTTGGCAAAAAAGTAAAAGTTGCGTTACTAATTTTGTATCAATTGCGGACACTCGTGCATTTTAACAAATCGATAAAGGTTATTACACCACCATTATTTTAGTTGAATACTCAAAGAAACACAGTTTAATAAAATAAACAAAAATTGCCTTTTTCTAATTCCCGGCAAAAATACTCAAGTTTTTTTTTAAAAGCTTTCATGACCATGGAAACAAAATCCTTCAGTACTTTATATGGTGATGATGTAAATAAATTCCGGAGTATTGAAATTTTTGAAGTTCCTTTCAATAAATTATTTCCCGTATATTTGCGTCTCTCAACTGTATAGTGTCGCTTAGTTACTGTGGTTCATCGCGTTGCCGCGTCGCTCGGTCTGAAAATAAATCACGTCACTAGTTGACAATACAGAAAGAGGAAGGCTTTAAACTTAATAAAATTACACAGAATAATTTAAAATTTGGTTGTGAACTAGAAACAATAAAACAATACAATTAGGTATGAATTTAATGGTTTTTTTGTTCTTACCTCTTATTGTTACCCGACTGCGCAAGAAAGAGGGTTATGTTTTTTCTAAAGAGTATTGGGGATTACACTAAAAATTCTGAATTCAAACTAAACTTAACGTCTCCAATTCCTAGCAAACCTTTTTCGTTTGCAAATAAATGCTCATGAAAACAACAATTAATAAAATATTATGTTCAAATTTAAATTTATATTAATTTCTTAATTGCGCAGCAGATGGTGTTTTAAAACGCGCATAACTTTAATTTATAACATAAGACCGCAACTTGACAGACTGCAGTTTTCAGGGTTTTTTGGGTTCCGGATACAGTATACTTACACTACCTATCTATAATAGGTAATAGGGGTAATCCGCGATAATTAAATATTAAAAAACTTTTAGGGACCTTTAAGAAACTTTTAGCCAGATGGGAGTGGTTTCGATCCCAGCTTACAGCACGCATTAATTTGTTCATTGTGTGAATATTGTGTGCGTATTGTATGTCATCTGCTACATGACCGGAGCCGGTTGTATGGCCACAAGCTCACCCCCAGTCACATTCATAGGACTGAATATCGACCGACGAAGTCTGGGTGTTGTAATATACCTCTGCCATCTTCTTTGGGAGAAAGGTGTGGTGATAATATATTATGAGAAATGTTAAGCAAAACCTCCTTGCTGACGTCACGATGACGGGACCTGCATGGTGGGAAACTCCTTGCCTGAGAAGCACCAAGAGGAGCGCGCCATCTTTTTCGGTGGTGTGGTGTGGTCGGACATTGTAGGATTTATTAATTTCAAAGTTGGTTGTTTGAGAATTAAACCTTATGTTGGATTTGTTATTATGCTTCTTTTTTTATAAAAACCTATTCAGTTTCTGGTTTGTAAAAATATGTTAAAAATTTACATTGAAACATTTTTTTTGTTATAAGTAAATAATAAAGCTCGAAATCCATATCATACTTTACTTATAATATTAAACGAAAGTAACTCTATCTGTATTTCTGTCTGTATGTTTGTAGGCTTTTCACGGCTAAAACGGCTGAACAGATCTTTATGAAATTTGAAAATTAGTAACAGTATTTTACGAGGAGGTTATTGGATACTATTTTCTGAATTCTGAAGTCGTGGGTCAGACTATAAAGTATTTGCAAATTGGTTTTCATTAAAAACTAGCTGTTAGCAGTAAATAGTATCCAATAACCTTCCTCGTCAAATGCTGTAACTAATTATCAAATTTCATCAAGATCAGTTTGGCCATTTAGCCGCGAAAAGCCTAAAAACTGGCAGAGCTACTATCGATTTTTTATTTATAATAATATTCGGGACACTTGCAGACACGGTGACACTTGTCGTCTGACCCCAAACTTAGCAAAAATTGTACTATGATGGCCAGAGACTGATATACATACATATATTTTTAAATACGCACTTAAATTAAAAATTAACACCCAGACATAGAAAAAACACAAATGTTCATCTAACGAATGTTTGCCCTAGGTGGGAATCGAACTCGCGCCCCCTAGCTTAGAAGGCATGTTCACTACCGACTGATCCATCGAGACAGTGTATAATATCAGTAAGTATGGGTCGTTAGGATATATTTTTTGCAACACAACCCTTACTCATAAAATACCATGTTATTGGCTGTCCCACGTATCGAGATAGGGAGCAGATATTCTATGGTATCAAGCTATATGTGTTTCAAACACTATTTTATCAAGCTATTGTGTTTCATACTATGGTGGAAAATTCATTATAATAAGTTGACAACACTGGGCTACAGAAGCTACTGATAAGTAATCACAATACTACACTATCACTACATAGTATAAAACAAAGTCGCTTTCTCTGTCCCTATCTCTGTCGCTTTGTATGCTTAAATCTTTAAAACTTCGCAACGGAATTTGATGCGGTTTATTTTTAATAGATAGAGTGATTCAAGAGGAAGGTTTATATGTAAAATAACATCCATTAAATAGTGGATAAATACTGTTATTTTTGAGGTTTCTAATGTGATATCGTTAATTATCAATTTTTTTTCCGCTTAAATTGCAAACGCAGGCTGAACCCTACGAGATTTATCAAAATAATGTACTCGTACTAATTATTAGTACACATTCAAAAGGTCTACAGAAAACTCCTCGATGGTATACATATGTCTATATCTTATGGATATCCCACAACAACGTTTTTTTGTTTATAATACCCGTGCGAAGCCAGAGCGGGCCGCATGTTTTTATATACAACGTTCACAGTTTTTCTGTAGTGTATTTAGTATCAGCATTGCATCCGTGCGAAGCCGGGGCGGGTCGCTAGTAATATTATAAAATCGAAAGTTTGTGACTGTGTAAGTGTGTATGTTTGTTACATCTTCACGCTCTAACGGATGGACGCATTTTGATGAAACTTGATAATGAGGTAGCTCATACCCTGGATCACTTTTTAACCGCGAGTAACACCGCGGGGCGCGGCTAGTATTACATAATGTAGATGCAATTGAGTGGCAATATGATTCTGACACTATTTGCCTCGATCGGAGCGCACGTCGCACCATGGAATGACCATGGAATAACCACGGATGAGCGCACCTTTTTTTACTGTTAAGGAGTTTTTGGCGGGAACCGAAAAGATGGTGTCATGAATTTAAATTATTTACTAAAACTTGTGATTCTCCGAGGAATAATAATAGTGGATTATTAACCTTTACCGGTTTGCTATACCTAGTGCATGAGCGTGGGTAAATTAAACAAGCATTATTAAATACTACTTTGCGTGTTTCCTACAAAACTCGGCTTTTTTTTTTTGTTTGTAGTGGCCTCTGCCCCTTAGGGTTTTGGGGCAATTTTGCCATCAACAGTGAGGGAGGCGATAGTAATTGATATAAAAAGAAAAGGAGAAAAATAATCCTGGTGAGGTAGATAGTACTATAGAAGAAATTAAAGGAAAAAGAAAATAAAAAGAAAAGTAGACGAAATTTATTGGACTGAATAAAATTAGCTTATGAAAAAACGATTTTTTTGTTTGGGAATGAGAGCAGAGAAGAAATGTGTATTGGAAGCGGAACTTTACACTTAACCACAAGAGCAATTAGGAGAGTCTGCAATTTTGAACTTAAATAATTGAACAGGACTATAGTTGGCCCTTACCTTGAGTTTTGATCGTTAAGAAAACTTTTTTTTGTTTTCAGTTTTAGCTCTAAACATTTCAATAGAGCGCTACTGGCGGAAACGTTATGAAACCACAGACATCCAATACAGTAGTATTATATAGACGAAATCTGTCTAAGGAACTAAGTTATGGAGCCAAACGAAAACAAAAAAGTTTTCGCCAACCATCAAAACTCGCGGAAAGCCCACAGCTTTTCTCAGCTGTCGAGATTTTTGTTTTGTATTTGAATGACAACTCATGACAACTGAAGAAAACACCAATAGATTTAATTACTTACAAATATATTTATAAATTTAATAGTTTAATAGTTCTTAATAAAGTTATTCCTAATCGTAGAATGTAGTAAGTACGTAATTATTTTACAGGGTGAAAGTAAGGAAAGTGACTGGCATCATTCGCACACATACATGCATGACAGCGTGAATAGCTAAGTACAGACCAGAAACCAAAAATAAAGTGTGACACTTTGTTCCCACGAAGGGAACCACCGGAGATTTTCGAGGAAAAACTCCACCAAAATGATAATAAGTAACTATACATTTCTTCACTTAAACCACTCATTCGCACCGCAAATTTTTAGCACATTTCTGCTGGATAGAAAATTTCCCCCTCGCTGGTTTGCCTTAGTTCTTGATGGAGGGTCCCGGCTTTTCCAGAGGAACTCATCACAGTCCTCAGCACCGCACGTCAACTTTTCCCGGGACAGCTACGAGATGTTGTATTTAGTCAAATCGGACAAGGGTTGTGTGTGTTATGAAGCTACGTAAGATAAAAGGTGTCAGTACGCAGCCAACTTCATTACATTGCCTATCTTTTAAAAATATCAATTATCTAATGATATTATCATGAAAATGATGAAAATGATAATATAATCTTTGCGATTTTTGAAAAACAGGAGTAAATGAGTCACTGGTGGCGGTACGAGTGCCTATATCAATAAAGTCAAAGTCAAAACGTTTTTATTCAATTTGGGTATCAAAGATATACTTATGAACGTCAAAGTTTTATAATAGACTCGACCACCTTATTCGGAAAAAGAGCCACTACTCAGAAGAACAGGCAAGAAACTAAAGGGCAGTTATTTTTTAAATATAATTAGATAACTGTCTCACAAATATTGACTTACAACTAGGTAATACCATATTATATTTATGTGCTAGTGGCTACTTGGTGGAAATGGAATGTAACTCCTCTGGCAGACAGGTTGGACGAGATAATGGGCCGTGCCATGACGTAGGTCCGTTACCAAACGCGCGAATAAGCCTCATACTGGACGTGGTCCAGGTGGATATTCCATTAATACTGCACGTGCTTATTGACCGAGCCAAGCGAGGTTTCAGAGGCGAGTATCTTGCTTAATAAATATATTTTTTTAGTTTGAATAAATTAAAAGTAAAAATTCATTTTCAAAAACAAGCTTTTTATTTAATGCGCTAAAAAGAAATAAATAATTTTTCTTTTCCTATAAAACTTTTACTAATAGCTTAGAACGCCATTACACAATTTATATTATAAGTTGCTAGTAAAAGTTATAAGTAGTAGCAAAAGTTTGTTTTATTCTTTAAGCGCATTTAAATAACAGCTTGTTTTTTTTTAAATTTTATTTATTTTTTTGCTTTTAGCTTTCGCTCGACAGGTTTCTTAGTCTGTTCATCTCACTAAACGCAAAATTGTTGCAAGGTCGTTTGCCGGTCACATTCAAATTTAACTCGCATTCGTATTCTCATGAAATTCTTTGATTTGATACCCATATTGTATGAAAGTTTAAAAAGCTTAGTCCGCCAGCTTTAGAAGAGTGAGTTCAGTGGACAGTGCGCTGTCATCGCGAGTGTATCGTCTCAGTGTTAAAAAATATTTAAAAATTGAAAAATACAGTTTTAAAGTAATTTAGTGAACTAATTAAGTAATTTTAATAGTAAAATCATATAAACAGTGTTATCTTAACTAAAATATAAACAGTTTTCGTAATAAATCCATCTTAAAGTAAACAGCCTTCCGCTGTAATTGAATGGATTAGTGTTCTAAAAAGTAAAGTGGACTATGAGACAAATTGTGTGTTAATATTATAATAACGTTAATGAGGGAACAGTGATAAAGACTAAGAAATTAAATTCTAATCAATAAAACAGTTATTAAATTAAAAACATTATTTCAAGCCACCCTCATTCAGTGTAAAAACGTATCAACGAAAGTGCGCGGACACAGTGATAAAGAAGACTCGCATACTTTATGAGTCACCTATAACGGCTTTGTAGCAAACACAAAAGTTTGTCGCACGAACCGATCGGCTATTTCGCCGCTCTTGCGACGATAGATAGATAATAGACGACTGGCCTAGGGGTCGAAGTGTCTACTTCGGAAACGAAAGGAGCCGGGTTCGAAACATCGCCACGACAATCTATTTTTGTGCAAAAAATCTTCATAATATAGACTATCCGTGCGTACGATTCTGTTCGCATACTTCCAACTTGTAACTTAAAACAAAAACACACCTAAGTACACTTAAGATGAACTGCTCAGCATGCTGTAATATAATAAAAGACGCCGAAGAATTCCTGAGCTGTAGCTTGAGTAACTGCAGCAAAAACTATCAAACCCTATGTACCGGCGAAAAAAATCTAACTCAAGAATCGCACAACCGTTGGGTCTGTCCCGAATGCCGGTGCGCCGCCAAGAGGGGAGGTGACAACAGTTCGACACCGGTAGGTGTCACTAAGAAAACACGAGACCCGTATGTGACCCATAGAGTGAAAGTACCAGCAATTCTTCCGGTAGATAAAGTTGGAGAGACGACAGTGCTAGTAAATGAAATAAGCGGGCTTCGACAAGAAATGCTATCGATGAGAGAGCAGTTTAGTTTAGAAATAGGTAGCTATGACACTAAGCTGTGTCGCTCCATCAACATCATCGAGAGTTACGAAGCGAAGCTGAGCCAAGCGGTTTCTACAATAGCCAGCTACGAGATAAAGATTGAAAAGTATGCCGAGCTGATAGAAATGCTCGTCGGGACGATCTCCAAGTACGATGAGATAAGCACCAAAATCAACCCGACGCGCTTAGTGAGTGATACGGCTACACAATGTACGATGTGGCCCGCCCCCTCGACGAGTCTCGGACAGCCCGAAATATGCCAAACATCTACTTTTGGACATGAAATTACACCGCCAGTACAAGTAGTAAAAAACAAAAGCAAGCGACACGAATGCGCACGAGAAGAGGCAACACTAGCGCCCGCGTCAACGCCGCCTTCTTCCCACACTGCGATTTCGACCACCAGAACAGTGCCCTCTAGCAAAAAGCGTTCTTCCGCCCCTTGTCGGCCATCCGCGTCACTTGTACCCTGCACTACCCCCACACACGACTCGACAACGGGTATAAATGACGAGGATGACGGATGGGAGAGAGTGGACCGCAGAGCCAGAAGAGGAGGACAACGACGGCGAACCGTGGTTAAAGGAAGTGGAGCGAATGACGACGAGCTCAAAACCGTCGAACGAGCGCGTAAAATTCACGCCTGTTTCTTCACGCCAGAGACCACTGCTGATACGATTGTATCTTACATGAAAAGAAAGAAACAGGGTGACAACTACATCGTTGAAAAGCTGAAGCTAGCGCACTCATACTACGCGTCGTTCTGCCTCACGGTGCCCAGCAGTTGCTACGAGTTTTTCATGTCCGCCGAGAACTGGCCGACGAGCACTCAGATCAGCGAGTGGTTTCGAGCGAGCGGCGGGCGCGCAGGCGCGCCCCGCCCGCGCCGCCTCTCTGCGCCGCGACGACAACCGCGCGCCGGAGACACAACCGCTGCCTCCGACGCCGCCAACCCCGGGACCCCGAGACAAGCGACTTATGCCGGCGTCACCCGCGCCGCCTCAAACTTCTCTGGTCCCTCAACCTCGACATCGTAAACCCATATCGCTAACAATCTGTCACCAAAATATTCGATGTATAACAAATAAGACGAAACAACTCGAGGTATTATTGACAAAGGAGCTTAACTGCGACTTAATAATCATTACCGAACATTGGTTACGTAAACATGAATTAGTTTCTGTTACACTGTGTAACTACGATTTATTGACTTTTAGTTGTAGAGAACAAGTAGCACACGGCGGAAGTTGCATCTACGTGCGGTCCGGTATGTTGGTGGTCAACAGACAGGACTACTGCGACCTATCGCAGGAACAAATTTTTGACGTGTGCGCCGTGCACTTACTAGATGACAATGTCCTGGTTGTAGGTGTGTACCACTCCAACTTGACGAGCCACGCTGACTACTTTCGACTTTTCGAGAACCTGCTCTGTAAAATAACTGACGAGGGCTTAGACTGCGTCATCATGGGGGACGTGAATATTGATCTACTAGACCGTTCTAGCGCTCAAAAGCATTTGGTAGACATTCTTGACAGCTTTAATTTTACACAATTAGTAAACCACCCCACACGAGTAGACGCGGGTGGCCGTAAATCGTTGCTAGACCACGCGTACACGAACATACCTGCGAGACGAATAACCGAGGTCGTCGGTGTCGACACACACCCGCTTAGTGACCACGACGCCCAGCGTCTCACTCTCGCGAGAAGCGTCGCGTCCGTGCCCGCGCCTACCCACTATCTAGGCCGTAGCTTCTCCGCGGCGAACGAGTGTAACTTTCTCAACGCTTTGATTTCGGTAGACTGGGACAATATAATTGAAAAATCTAATAGTTGTTGTCAATCATTAGCCCACAGTATAGTTAATATCTTATCTACTAAATTTAATATCTGTTTCCCGTTAAAACAACAACTTACTCGTAATAGAAACTGGGTCGACGCGGAAATTCATAACTTTAAGCATTTACTTTACGAGACTGTTAATTTAAAGAAAACATTTCCCACTGATGATTTACTGCGAAATAAGTGTGATGAACTTACAATTAAGTATCACTCACTATTGAAAGAAAAACGCGTTAACTATTATTCTAATATAGTCAAGGATAATCCGCGACGCATGTGGCGCGTTATAAACTCTGAGTTAGGTCGCAACACCCGTGAAAGAGTAGATTTTACGGACCTGGTACGAAGTGCGGACGGCCAAACGTTTGGCACGAAGAAGGAAGTGGTTGACGCGCTCAACTTAGAATTCATTACGGCAGCGAGTAAGTGCGGAGCGCCCAGGGCTGACTGCGCCAGTGCCTTGGCAGCGCTCGGGGACGAGTCAGCCGCTAGCGACGTGTCCATAAGACTAGAACCGTTTTCTTTTTTTTAAGTTGTCACAATAGCCACCAAACGTATTGCTCCTAAAAAAAGCACCGATATCTACGGTCTGTCCGCGAATTCATTAAAAATGGCTATAGAACCAGTGGCGTCCGTTATTAGTTACTTGTTTAGCTCCTGTTTGCGAGAAGGTATCTACCCTACGGCACTCAAAAAAGTTAAAATTTGCCCCTTGTACAAAGGAAAGGGCAAAAAAGCAGACCCTAAATCGTACCGCCCTATATCC
Source organism: Peribatodes rhomboidaria (assembly GCA_911728515.1). Classification (NCBI taxonomy): domain Eukaryota; kingdom Metazoa; phylum Arthropoda; class Insecta; order Lepidoptera; family Geometridae; genus Peribatodes; species Peribatodes rhomboidaria. The sequence goes on along the minus strand of OU452179.1, from coordinate 10,314,264 downwards.
CTCGTCCCTGCCGTCAGCAAGGTGTTCGAGGTCGGTCTCAACCGTAGGTTACTGAACTTCGTCGTAGATCGTAATATTTTATCGCAACGCCAGTATGCGTATCGGGCCGGCCGTGCGACCACAGACTTAGTTCGAGAAGTAGTGTGGCGGGTGTTGAGCGCGCGCGAGGAGAAACTGCAGGTTGCAGTGCTTTGTTGTGACCTATCGCGCGCTTTCGACACTGCCGATCACGTTCTCATTGCAAATAAGCTGCGATTTTACGGCATCCGCGGACCGGCACTGTCCATACTTTCCTCTTTTATGTCGAAGCGAACGCAGGTCGTTATGGGTGATAGAGGCCGCGTCGTATCCGCTGAGATGGAGAACGAGATGGGCGTCCCGCAGGGCTCCTGTTTATCTAACACATTGTTCAGTCTCCTCCTCAACGACCTTCCTGGCGCCATTGACGGCGCAGAAATCTACATGTACGCTGATGACGTCGCCGCAGTGATCACCGCGCCGTCCCATATTGAGTTGGAGGCGAGACTGAATACGGTGGTGAACGAACTCGATGTGTGGTTCCGGTCAAACGGGCTAGCGCTAAATAAAGATAAGACCTGTTTCCTTGCATTTAATCTTAACGGCCATTTGACAAATGCTTATTCGGTAGCAGTTGGCAATACGGCACTCCAACAGGTCAACAGTACAAAACTTCTAGGTTTCCAAATCGACAGCGCGCTGACGTGGGAGAAGCACATAGACGAGCTGTGCGGGAAGCTGAGCCGCTCGTGTTTTGCGCTCCGGCGGCTCGCCAGCACCGCCACCCGCAACGTCGTGCGCTCCTGCTACTTCGCGACCGTCCACAGTAACATCACGTACGGGTTGGAGCTATGGGGCCGTGCTGCCGATCGTAATAGGGCATTTGTCATGCAGAAGCGAGCCATACGTGCCATATGCGGGGTTCAGGACGACGTCTCATGCGTGGAGCTGTTTCGGGAGCTTCAGATATTACCTCTGCCGTGTGAGCTCGTTTACCAGGTAGCCCTATTCACCCATGTAAACCTAGATATTTTTCAACGTAGGGGCGTCCATAGTACGTTCAATTTACGTAGTAATAAAAAGAAGGATCAACTAGTAACCCCCTCACATCGTCTCGTCAAGTCGAAGAGGTCAGTGTATATTTTAGGGCCGGCGGTCTATAACCGTATACCAAATTCCATTCGGGATGCGCCTTCTACCGCATGCTTTAAAACCAAGATGAGAGCTTGGTTACTAGATAATATGTTTTATGACATTAAAGCTTATTTTAAAATAAGAGATTTTTGAACTATTATTATTTTGTATAATAATAGCTATACATAATATTAAACTATTTTTACTATACTTATCTGTATAATGACATTATGAATAATTTTTATATTTGACATAATTATCAATTATTATTGTTCTGACATTTCGTTTTTAATTATAAATATTCAACTGTGACGTGTAACTATAGGAGTTATCAATAAAATCTGATTTCTGATTTCTGATTTCTGAAGACCCGACATATTGGATTTAGAGTGACGTCACTTTATTTTTCGTGTAATATTCAGCAAGCCTTTTCATTTTATACCCATGTTATTACAAGAGTGAAAGAGATGATAGCCTAGTTGGAGAAGGCCCGCTTCTCAACCCAGAGAGAGCGGGTTGGAACCCAGCCGACGGCACGCACCAATTTATTCATTGTGTGAACAATGTGCGTATTGTATGTCATCTGCTACATGACTGAAGCCAGGTGTTTGGTGACAGGCTTGCCACATTGGGACTGAATATCGTCCGGCGAAATGTGGGTGTTGTATTACACCTCTGCCAGCCCTCTCGGGGGAAAGGCGTGACGATATGTATGCACATATGAATGTATGTATCTTATACGAGTGCATTGAAAAAAACTTGTCCGCCATTGAGGGTGTTCCGCCATGTGGGATTTAGAATGACATCATATAGCTAACCATGCATTGTATGCATGGTGTACCATGCGTGTATGCAAAATTTCAGCTCAATCGGTTCGAGATATCTGCTTCCAAATTGAGTTGCCAGATTCCACCCGAACAAACATAGTAACATACATACATACATACACACATAAGTACATACATACATACATGCATACATACATTGCAAATTAAATAAAAGCTTGTGTTAATAACAATAAAAATGTAAACTATTAATATCACCCTCACCTGTAGTCTAGTTGGCCACGTTTTAGTACTCATAAACGTGGCCAACTAGACTACAGGTGACACGTGTGTGAAGCGCTAGTGGTACTGACCCGTTGCTCGTCCGATGATTAACTGAGCTGATGCCTAAATGGACCGTTGACGTGCCTATTATCATAAGAAGCAGACGGGCAACAGCTTGGTGCCATCAACGCTTCACAAACGTGTCATGTTTGTGAAGCATTGATGGTACCAAGCTGATACGTTTAAGAGACAGTGGTAATGAGCCGATCCTCGTCCTTTTTACGTTGATTGCTTGGTGCCATCAACGCTTCACAAACGTGTCATGTTTGTGAAGCATTGATGGTACCAAGCTGATACGTTTAAGAGACAGTGGTAATGAGCCGATCCTCGTCCTTTTTACGTTGATTGCTTGGTGCCATCAACGCTTCACAAACGTGTCATGTTTGTGAAGCATTGATGGTACCAAGCTGATACGTTTAAGAGACAGTGGTAATGAGCCGATTCTCGTCCTTTTTACGTCGATTGCTTGGTGCCATCAACGCTTCACAAACGTGTCATGTTTGTGAAGCATTGATGGTACCAAGCTGATACGTTTAAGAGACAGTGATACTGAGCCGATCATCGTCCTCTTTTTTATGGTTAATGCAACATCGATTGTTTGGTGCCATCAACGCTTCACAAACGTGTTATGTTTGTGAAGCATTGATGGTACCAAGCTGGTACGTTTAAGAGACAGTGATATTGCCCTGAACCTATTTTTTTTAAATACATAATTTAAATACATACTTATATAGATATTAACACCCCGACATAGAACAAACACAAAAGTTCATCACATAAATGGTTGCCCTAGGTGGGAATCGAACCCGCGCCTTCTAAGAAGGTCCACTACTGACTGAGCCACCGAGGCAGTCAAATTCAACGTCGATGGCTCAGTTTAGTATCGACTGATAGGCGAGTTGCTCCCATGCTATGATGATCACTATTATTTGTTACTAGCTGCGCCTTGCGATATTACTTGCGCTCAAAAAGTGACCTATGTATACCTATGTTTAAACCATCTAGGGAATTAACTAAAAAAATATGTACATTTATGAACTAATCCATTTTTTTCTCATATTTCAGATGATCGTTTTCGTTTTATTTAAAATGAAATGATTACACGACTTTCACAAAAAATGCCCTAGAAGTGATAACATACGGAGCGACTGCAATAAATACCATATATTTCGATGTTATTATAGCTTTTAAAGCAGACAAAACTGAATAAAAACGGAGCAGAAGCTATGAAAAAACGCTTAGGCTGTCGCTTAGGCATGCGAGTTCTGCACGGAAAAAAGAAATTAGCTGCTGTTACTAAATTTTAGTTGTAGTAGCAAAAATCCTTTCAAACTATAGGGACAGCTAAGTTTTTTGTTATCGTAGCAAATTGTTTTTAGCTGAACGAATTTAGCTGTTGCAGCTAACAATCTTAACAATACTTAGCAGTAGTTGCTAACAATCTTAACAATAATTAGCAGTAGTTGCAAATACTATTTGCTAAAATTTGCTATAGCAGCTAACGATCTTATCTATTTTTAGCTGTGGTCGCTAACAATATTAGTGATAACTACTAACAAGTCTTTGCTGCAGCTGACAAGTAGTTTAGCTGTGGCTGTGAATTGTGTTTGTTACATGTGCTAAGGGTTTTAGTTGCGAGACCTAATATTTTTATCTGGGGCAGCTAATAAACTTAGAAGCATGAACTATTAGTATTAGTAGTAGCAGCTAAGTTAATTTGCTACTCCATCACACCACCGTAGCTACAGCTGACAAGTAGTTTAGTTGTGACTGTGAATTGTGTTTGTTACCTGTGCTAAGGGTTATAGTTGCGAGACCTAATATTTTTATCTGGGGCAGCTAATAAACTTTGAAGCATGAACTATTAGTATTAGTAGTAGCAGCTAAGTTAATTTGCTATTCCATCACACCACCGTAGCTACAGCTGACAAGTAGTTTAGTTGTGACTGTGAATTGTGTTTGTTACCTGTGCTAAGGGTTTTAGTTGCGAGACCTAATATTTTTATCTGGGGCAGCTAATATACTTTGAAGCATGAACTATTAGTATTAGTAGTAGCAGCTAAGTTTATTTGCTATTCCATTACACCACCGTAGCTGCAGCTGATAAGTAGTTTAGCTATGGCTGTGAGTAGTTTGCGGCTGATGCTAAAGATTTTAGTGGCGTGTTATTATAGACAATAGACAATAGACAATTTTTATTTGTTAGCAAAAAACAAGTAAGTATAGGTACAAAAAAAACAAATATAAACGAAAAATAACAATAAAAATTAAAAACTATACAAACAAAGTTTTTTGCCACAAACCGGTTCCAACTCAGCATAATGCCGGCTGTAGCAGCCAGCGCTGGTCTTCCGTTGGAACCGGCTGTGACGTCACCCACGGATCAAGTCAGACACGGTACAACGGTATTAAGGCTTCTGTCTACATAACGAATGTGACGCGAAGTGGCAGCAGATAAGGTGTGAGACTGTGCAAGTTTTAATATGTACAAGGAAATGTATAAAGCATACGCATGGCACATTTTTTATACATTTCCTTAAATTACGCACTCAATCTAGCGCCGCGTCGCATCAACGTTCGATGTGCAGAATTGCAGCTTTTAGATCACGCAACTAAATCACTTAGCACAAGTAACAAACAATTCACAGCCACAGCTATACAAACTACTTGACAAATGCAATTTGTGGTGTAATAGAATAGCTAATTAACAGAGCTGTTACTACTTACTACTAATACTTAACAATCATGCTTCAAGTATATATATGTACCTATACACATCGCACATCGCATATACGGTGAATACAAGCTCTAACAAAAAAAAAAACAATTGTTTATGAGGTTTAATAAATGCTTCTCAAAAATAATTGACAAACAAGTCTGTTGTTGTTAAACAAGTGAGTTGACTGCATTCAGTACAAATATTAATATCCCTCCTCTAATTGATTTTAACTAATAATAAAAACACTACTTCCATTATATACTTAAATTTTTACTTAAGCCTGCAAGGCATGAAATGATTTATAAAAAATGTCGAAGGCTGTAATGTTATTAAATATCAGAAAGCACTCAGAGATTTTGTCTTCATCCGGAGAAACGGCAAACAGTAGGGGCCCAACATTCAGTCCTCGAAACTTTTCTTTTTTAGGTAATGCGACTGGATTTCGGCGGCAGACTGAAAAAAAAAACATATTAAATACATGTACCCAAGTAGTTTGGTTTTTTATGGTTTTGACAGCTAAGGTAACAATAAAGCTAACGTTAAAATTTTTCATTATTCCTGAAATGATAATCAACACAGGTTCAAATATTTATAGAATTGTAGCTATAATATACTTACTTTTAAAAATTGCATCATCCTTTGTGTCCAAACCGGGACGGTCTCCATTGCCGTTTCTTCTTCATGACTATAGCTTTTATAGGAAATTGTGTTGTCATTGCTCTAAACATTTTCACTTTTTTTCCACCTGTAAATAAAAAAAACATAGGTGGGTACTTAATAAATAAATCATCAAAACCATAAAACATTGTTGGCTTTAAATATAAATAACATAAAACCTAAACGAGATGTGGTTGTGTGCTAACCACACACGGTTTGCCCATTTATAGACTGCTACTCATCTCATATCTTCCAAACAAAAGAAGGTATGACTATGCATTTTAGCTCAAATTTTAAAATATAATTGCTGCCATTGGCAGCAAAATTTTCAAGTCTCTGGGTTATATACTTTCCGAGTTATAAGCTAATACCTATGTGTAAGCTGAAGTTACGTCACTTCAGCTGACACATGTTGAATCGACGAAACTATCAAACGTAGAGTTTTCATTTAAAGGGCAAAAATTAAAGCATGATTGCTGCCATAGGCAGCAAAATTTTTAGATTCCTAGACCTCGTAGTTTCCACGTAATAATCAAAAAACAGTTTTCGCGCCCAAAAATTCAAATTTTTGCTTAAAAGCGGCGTTGCCGTTCCGTGCGGTACATTATTGCAATTCAATTTGATCTTAGCGCGTATGCTACTCGACCATGAACCTTATTGGGCAGCGATATGACTCACAGGCGCTCAGCGTCGGCAACAAAACGTAACCAAAACCATCATGGTAGACCCCATGTACTTTGCGCGCTGATTACTGCCAACCGCCCGTCCATCGCGGGTGTCCGGTCTCAGCTGAGTACCGAAAGCCGTGTAACACCAAATACATACATGCGGCGGGCGGCACGGTGCGAAACTCACTTTACGCTATTATTACTTGTTCTGTGCTTTACGGTCGTAGGTTACGTGTCTTTTTGGTTCACAGCGTCTAGTGATACAAAAGAATAGGCTAGCAACAATAGGTATTGACAATTTCTGACGAAATGATTTATCTCTTACGTAGAAACTTAGTAAGTAATCCGTGGTAGGTACTACTCGGCGTACTGACATAAAAAAAAATGTTTTCAAATAAACGATGTTCATCAGTAAAACTCTGATCGCGAGTACGAAAAAAAAACAGGGAGTAGGTATAACACGGCACTTAGCTCATTATCAAAAATATATAAGTAATAGGTATATACCTATTTACATACGCTTGGACTTGTAAACCTCCTCCGTTTCGTCGGTTTCCGTTCAACCGTTTTTGCCTTGGAAACGCTACAAATAGAATAGAGAGATTGAAGCTAGGTACCTACTATTGTTTTTAATACTTTTTAGGTTTAGGTACCCTTACCATTGCATACCTTGCATACCTACCTACAATTAGAGATATCCTCTACGCTCATACGTAGGTAAGTAGGTATAGGTATTTCGCTTTTATGACTGTCTGTATAGCGGCGCGTATGCATTATTTATACGTGTTGCGTTACCGTCAGACAGCAAACATAGTCGACCGAGCGAGCGTTAGCGAACGAAGCGTTTGTGCTTCGTATGTCCGGATCTGTCTTTTACACAGCTCGCATTTTTTTTAAATCAAATCATATTCCTACCTAGATCTCCACCATTTTGAAAAAAACCGAAACCTGACAGCTAAAAAATTCTGAATAATTATAGAACCTGTTCACGAGATTCGGTTGAGAAATGTAACCAGTAGAAGGACAGACGCCGGCCGCAAAGTCTTAGCTCACAGAGCCACTAGCTAAGTAGGTGTAGGTATAAAAAAGCCGATTCATCTAAGTTTATTGAGAGACCGCTTCGCTTGGTCAGTTAGTTGGCTTAGCACCTACCTACTTTAGAACTAAATTAGTACCGTAGAATCGGAGTTGCTAGTTCACTCCGCCGCCGCCGCCTCCACTTCGCACCCTACATTGTAGTACCTTGTAGTACCTTACATATATATAATGACCAAAACAGAATCAATTAACACATACAGAATCGTGTAAATCACAAATATACTTACTGCATTGTAGTCCTGTTTGATGCATTAGTTCGTTGCTAAATAGAGTTATAGGTACCAGCCGATGGTACGCACCAATGACTGGAGCCGATATATAGTAACAGGATTGCCCCCTGTCAAATTTGGAACTGAATATCGTCCGGTGAAGTATGGGTGTTGTACTACACTGTACACACTTCACACTTGTTGCGCCCAACAATTTTTTTTTCTTTCTAGGAATTACCTGTAAGCAGCATAAGTAATATATGTTAGGACTCGACAATTATTAGTTATTTAAATGCTAAAAATCAATTAGAAGTACTTATTGCAAAAAGTTATAGTTACTTTCTGCATGTTTTTAAAGTGACAAATACCTATAGTTTTCTGTCCTATTTTCGGCAACAGTTTTTCCAAAAATACTCGGTCAATAGGGGTAGGTGATGAGCTTCTATATTTTCATCTGTAAAAATAAAGCTTACGTTATTTTTTTGCAACACATGTGTTCTGTAGGTAAGTACTTGTGTTTCGGCCAGGGGTGCTAAGTTCACGCCAGGTTCTCTTTCGGCTCTACAGACGATAACGAAAGCCTACTACTCACCTTGGACACTCCACGCCACTGGACCCGGTGTACACCATGCACTGATAATAGCACTATTAGTTCAATATAAACAATTTAAACTTTTTTAATGTGAAGTTAAAGTTTGCCGAAATTTTACGTGCGAGCGGACGCGAATGCGCGGGACAGTCGTTCACCGACAACTGACTGACTGATTTAGCGCGTGCGATGCTCGCACGCCGAAAGGCAGGGAGTTTACGTCTCCCTCCCCCTTCACAGATATCTCGCGGCTTTGTGGATGCCGCCGGCTTTCGTAGGTATCGTTTTCTATCTATAATGCCTACAGATATCTGGCGTAAACAACTTGCAATATAAAGGCATCAAACTTTTGGCTAATTTACAAGCTTGGCAATAGAAAGATCGCGGTTCTAAAGTGTGAATATGGTAAAAATCGGTACAACTCAATACATCAATTGCGAGATGTCAGTTCGATGCAAACCTGTACAGCCGGCTAGGTTTTTGCAGCATGCCAAAAAAAATATATAATAACGGAAAATCTCACCAGTAGATAGATTAGGTACTGTATCTGGACACGCAAGCACTCATAGTAGGTATAGTAGGTACTCATAGTAATTTATCATTGGGCGGCATTGTAGCCCTAGAATTCACTTCTTCTAATTTCCTCTCCACAAATGAAAAATCCTTTTTTAACACTATAATCACTTTTTCTTCCAAGTTTAACGCCGTAACGCAACCAAATTCACGTGAACACACACGTTACGAATTACGAAATGAAATGAAACTTTTTGTAAGTGAATGTGTATATATTCATGTATTTTTAGTATTTCAAAATCGCTAAAGAAACTTATCTCCACCATTTTGAAAAAAAATTAAAACTAGCTCGATAAATGAATCTATAAATATTTATCAACCTATTTATGTTTTTACCATAACATAACATAACATATCGTCACGCCTTTCCCTTGAAGGGACTGGCAGAGGTGTAATACAACATCCACACTTCGCTGGACGACAGTCAGTCCCAAGTGTGACAGGGGGCGATCCTTTCGCCATAAACCGGGCTCCAGTCATGTCATGTATGTAGCAGATGACATACAATCCGCACATTGGTGTGAGGTGGGCTTTCTCAAACTAGGTTATCATAGCTTAACATTTTTTTTACAAGTATACAATATACCTACCTAGGTAAAGTACCTAATAAGCGTGTTAGCAAAATCTTAGACATGGATCAGAAGTAGGTACCTATCTATCGAAACCGCGGTAGGTACAGAAAAACGTATTCTGTTCTAGTTAGGTAGGTAAACAAATTGTGTGCGTCTATACGTACTTGTGCCTACGTAGGTAGGTATATGTATGGTACAGTTCCGGCACCTACCTATTATGAATTACTTAGTATTACTAACTTCACAGGTAGGTAGGTAGCTACCTAAATTTTGTGTGTCGCACAAAGCGATGATGGATATAGGTACTTATTATGTAGCTCCCGCATTAGATAACTACATACTTAAGTCACTTGTCAGGTAGGCACTAATAAATGCTCCGAAGTTTACACCATGCATGGCAGACATGAGGCCAGTAATGCTAACAGAATAACATTTCAGAATTTATAAATTCTAAGCCTCGAAGTTTAACGCCTAAGTAGTCTAATTACCTATACCTACCTGTATACCTACTTACTTACCCATGCATAGATATTTGACTGCCTTGGTGGCTCAGTTGGTAGTGAACCTGCCTTTTGAGCTTGTTGGCGTGGGTTCGATTCCCACCTAGGGCAAACATTTATGTGATGAGTATTTGTGTCTGTCCTATGTCTGGGTGTTAAAATATATTTAAGTACTAGCTGCGCCCCGCGGTTTCACCCGCGGTTAAAAAGTATCCTATATGCTATTCTAGACTGTAATCTATCTCTGTGCCAAATTTCATCCAGATCTGTTCAGCCGTTCTTGCGTGAATGAGTAACAAACATCCATACATCCATTCTCGTTTATATTATAGGATATATATCCTATATGCTATTCTAGACTGTAATCTATCTCTGTGCCAAATTTCATCCAGATCTGTTCAGCCGTTCTTGCGTGAAAGAGTAACAAACATCCATACATCCATTCTTACAAACTTTCGCCTTTTTAATATTAGTAGGATAGGATGTATTGAAAAATATGTAAGTAGGTATGTAGGTATATCAGTCTCTGGCAGCCATACTATGGCTATACAAGCATTGCTTAGTTTGGGATCAGACGACCGTGTGTGGAAGTGTCCCAAATTTATTTATTTATTTAATAAGTACCTACCTAGGTTTTTAAGAGTTTTTATGTACTTTTTAAGTACCTAAACTATTATTAAATACTATGGTAAGACACTAATAACAACTAGTGGCTCTGTGAGCTGTAGACCTCGCGGCCGACATCTGTTTTCCTCTACAGATTGCATTCCTGAACCGATTCACGTGAAATTTTGTGAGCAGGTTCGATGATTAGACATATTTAAAAAAAAAATCTATCTAAATAGTGAGTCTATTTACAAAATTTTAGGAAATTCCGTTTGTATCGGCCTGTGGAGGAAGGCATTTTTTTTTAAGCTGAAGCATAGACGCTTTGTCAAATGCTCGCTTGGTCGATTAAGTAAGGAACAAAAGTAATAAGTACAAGCTCAAAGAAAACAATCAACTTACGTACGCATAAATGCATCTACGTAGGTATGAAATGTTCTTGTCTTCATCAATAAAATAATGCTTTATGGTTAGTACCTACCTAAGTTAGGTTATTGTACCTACCTACCCAACAATAATAATGAGCGCAGTGAGATGACGCGGTGACGCGGACTGCCCTCCCGTCGTGTGTGCCCTTGCAACGCGGAAGAAATAAGTACCTACCTACGAAAAGCTCACATCGCGAAGACTTATGAAGATGTAACTAATTTCTCACACTTCTCGCACTACTAGCACACTACTCATACACTAGCCCAGACAGGCTAACATGAGTCGTAGTAGAGCGAGCGAGAGCTTATTTTTCTCTGCTATCTGTTTTTCTTACGCATTTTTGCTAGTTGAATTTTAGTCGAGTTGGAGAAGGCTTGTTTTTAAACTCAGAAGGAGCCGGTTCGATTTCAGCCAAAAGAGCGCACCGATTTGTTCATTGTGTGAAAATATGTGCGTAGGTATTTAATGCATCTGCTATATTGTATAACTAGAGCCCGGTGTATGGCAACAGACCCCTGTCATATTTGCAAATGAATATCGTTCGGCGAAGTGTAAATGTTGTAATACACCTCTGCCAGCCCTTTCGGAGGAAAGGCGTGGCGATGTGTATTTACTATTTAAGATAACCTAGGTACATTCTGAGCTACAATTTCATTTCTTCCAATGGTTACCTACGTGTTTAAGGAGTACGAGTACTTAAATATAATGTGGGAAACAGGCTTAAAATGTTTATAAGTAAGTAAACACTACCAGGGAGGTATCACACCGAAGTTTAGGTACGTTTCGCCAGCGCACTTACTGATTCTTATCAGTATAATTAATATTCAATATCTGGATAAAATTTGGCACAGATATAGCTTACATCCTGGACATAGGCTACTTTTTCAAGGCTGAGGAGCTCAAACATACTCAGGACATAGGGTACGAGTACTTCCCGAAAAATATAACAGTTACTGTGGGACTGCGGGTGAAACCGCGGGGCGCAGCTAGTATCTCATAAAATTTATTTTGGTTGCATAATTAAAGTCTTAGTAGCAGTTACAAATTCAATTACTACTTACTTATTTTTAAAGTAAAACAATTGATGCGTTCGGTTACATATAAACGTGGGATAGCTATTTAACTTAGTTGCTACTACTAACTTCTATTCCACTAATTAAATTGCTGCCTTACAAAAAGGAAATTAATCACGCAACTAAGTAGTTTTGTTACAGTATGAAACCAAATTTATAACCACAGTTAAAACTCTTGTGAGGTGCAGCTAAATATTAATTCACTAAGACAGCTATCACACTTTGCTACAACAACATACCTACTAAAACATATCTTCATCATCTTTACATAATGATATGTCTCACACAATGCTATTAGATCACAACATTAGGAACAGCACAAAATATCCCGCTTGCCGTCTAAAATTTCACATACGACATGGAAATAACTGTAATAGAAAAGACTGGTTAATGTAGATAATGTCAATTAGCAATAGCAGGTAAATAATTTATCCTAAAGTAGTTAAAATATTTTGCTCTGATAGCAAATTGAAACATTCGAATTTGTTTTGTTAATATAGATAACAAATTTAGTAAACTCAGTTAAGTAATTTGTAGTAACTGCAACTTGAGTGTGATTCTCCTAGCAAAATTTTATTTTGAATAGTAGCTAAGCAGTCTTTGTCGTAGTCAACAAAACTTTGCCAGTGTTTCGAAGATATTCGGTGCAGCAGCTAAGACATAGGCAGCAAAACAGATTTAGTTGCCACAACTAAACCATTTTTTTCCGTGTGCTAAGCCTAGAGCCCAACAATAGAGCGAGTACATAAAAAAAAAAGACTAAAAGTGTGTTATCGATAATATAATGATTGATATTACTTGCTGCACTTTGCGGTGTTGCTCACGGTTAAAAAGTAGCCTATAATGTTAAATGAAAGCTATATTCGGACTTTGTTATAGCTAGTGAGCTTTGTTTGTGTGAGCGTGATTTATTTATTTAATGTATTAAACAATTTATAATGTAGTTTTGGTGTGTGTTAATTTTGTAGGTAGGTGTTCAAATAATATAAAGCCTTCTATATACCTTCTATATTCGTGTAAGTAGGTCCTAGGATCCTGAGATACAAAAAGTAATATTTCCGTCTATATATTGATCGAGCGAAAGCAAAAGTTGGCATTAACTGTTCGATCGATGACAACTTGAGTATGTTCTGTTGATCAATCCGATTTGTATGAAATTTTGCAGGCAAGTAGTTCGTGCAAACAATTTTTAAGTTCGAATGTGAGACAAAATTGGTCTAGAGGTTGCTATTCAGAATCAGATTCGAAAACTTTTCCGATCGGATCCCACAAATTTAAAACTTAAATTGTTCGACTCTCAGCCTACTTTTATAAATTTTGGAATAGGGAATCAAGCATAAATGCGATCGGAAGACTGAATCACATTTAAAAACTTATGAAAACGGACTGAGATTCGAATAATTTGAGTTTAAAATTTTTGGTATTCAAACGGAAACGTTCCTGAATGATTGTGAATACCTATGCAGGAGTTACGATGAGACGAACTACTACTAGTAGTAGCTGATTCCTAATATTTACTATTGATTCCTGCTAGTCTGTCTAGATCTAGCCTATGTAGCTTAGAAAATTACTGGCACAGAATACTATGTATCCTTGCCGCACATCTTAGCGGCACATGATAACGGTCAGCGCTTTCGTTTCTTTTTTTGTTTTCGAAGAAGGAATTCGGTTTTGTCACTCAAAATTGACAGTCACTTTGATAATGACAAAGGAACCATGGGAATGAATGACGTTGTGCTAAATAAATCAGTGGTGTATTTAGGTACAGTTAGGGGGAGAGGGCTTTTTCTCTATGAGATATGAGTAGGTTCTTGCTTCGTTCTCCATATCAATGTTGAGCTAATTACATTACAGCAACGAAACGAAGACACTAACCAATAAAGCTAGTTCATAGGTTTAAAACACTGCGAGCATTGATGCTAGTTTTTCTTAAAGATAAAATCCAAAATGAGGTAATCCGTCGTAGAACTAAGACAACCAACATAGCAAAGGTTTAGCAAGTTGAATTGGCAAATATGAAAATGAAATGGTCATGCTCGTAGAAAGACCGAAATGTGTTATTATTTTAAGAGTGGATACCGAGAATCAGCAAACTTAGATTGAAGCACTCTGCCATCGAGTGGAGCGATAAACAGCTGCTTAGGTGGATGCTTAAAGCAGAAGATCGTGTCACGTGTCGTTCAGTAGAACGCTCACGCTCTGAAATGGGTCAACATTTGATATGCCGATGATAATGATGATACTAAATGTAAAAATAATAGATTTTCACCACACTTATACTTTTATTAACTACCTACAGCCTTGTTATTACGTATTTATCTTATAACTTAAACAGCAAATAACTCATAATATAGTAAATCTTTGGTGTAGGTAATATTGCAATTCTATTAAGATGCAAAGAGCTATAGATACAATTTTATGGAATTGAGGTGGCCCCAGTTAAACGCCCCGCAGTAACATCCTAGCTACGTAGCAGTGACGTCAGTCGTTTTTAACCGGGTGGAGCAGCGGTCGAGCTCTAGCTCACACGCTTGTGAACCATTAGTGATGCTGAGCCGTTCACCAGCCGTCTTATTTTTGACAAACGCAACGTCAACGGTTCAGTTAAGCATCGGCTATGATTAACTGAATCGCCCCCCTGGTAGGCTGATCGAACTTTTTAAAGTGGAGTAAGTAATGCATTCCGCGCTACCACGGTAAGGTTGTAGACTCAAATATTTGGTTTTTATTGGACAGATACATCTAAACAAACAATTTCCCCCATCAGATTTTCTTTAATGGGACTTTAATCTGTAATAATAATAATAATAATATATTTATTGACAATAATGAAAGTATACTTACAAAAACACAATGTTCAAATACATGACAATTAACACTGAGTGTTAATTTCGAGTACTTAAAATGAATAACAGTGGGTCCCAAACTAGGTGACGCTTGTATTTTGGGCACCCAGTGATACTGTTTGCCAAATACAATTTCCGTGCTTGTTAGTGGACACATTTACGCATTCGACTATTTATATAATTATCAGCATTGATATCAGCTGTAATTAAGTAATATAATTTTTTAATAAGGGAATTACTCAGGTACGATTAAGTCGGCTATTCCGACTAAATGCTAAGCGAGACGCAGCCGCACGCGCGCACTCGCCTTGACAAAGACCACCGAATGCAGTTGAAATTATAGTCGGAATAGCCGACTGAAGCGTACGTAAGTAATTCCCATATCATAAAATCTAGTGAGTGAAACCCACGTCAGTTAACATAATAAAGTAGGTACAATATACTTTTAAATTTTTTTTTTTCCAAATCGGTTTACTTATTTACAAATGATGGAGTAGGTGATAACCAACCTCCTCTTCTTTTGAAGTCGGTTAAAAATCTGCATCTAATTAAAACTTTACAGTATCTTTATCTCCGCTCTATGTGCCGCTGCTGGTGAGATTTGCCACCGAAAATCCTGCTTTATGAAACACGATTTATGGTTAATATTTCGGTTTCGCTGCTATAGTTTGGCGACGGTGTCCACGTCAACGAACGGGAAGGGAGCAATTCTTTTTGTAATGTCTTGTTAGCCATGTTTTTTATAATACTCAGGTAGATGGTAAAGTAGAAATATTGAAATAATAGAGATAGAATGTTAAGAAACGAGATTCCCACGCTCGTCTGCATTTGTTCTGGAAATACATTTGGCAAAGATTTTGGGTTTTTGTTTGGCTTTTTTTTTGTCACCAAATACTTTACTCAATACACATTTTTGTTCCACAGTTATTGTAGAGGTTGGAGGATTTTTTTAAAACAACGCTGTTTTATACATACATAATAAAATACTTACATATTACATAGAGAAAAAGAACCTTCCCTTTTTTCTATATAAATAATAAATAAATAAATTCGGGGCATATAAAACAGGAGTCTACAAAAAAAACATAACAAATCACTTACTCCGATGGTTCAGATTACATCTGGTGATCTTTTTCAAGGAGTGAAAACACATCGGTGCGAGCTGTCGGCTGGGTCCGAACCCACTCCCTTTTGCTTGAGAGGCGGGTCTTCTCCGACTAGGCTATCAATTTTTAGTGTAAAAAGCAATGATAAAAGTATAAAAATACAAATAGCAAAAATGTCCATAAAATTAGAAAATACAAAGACTTTCTTTTTAGTATACCTATACTATACTAAACTAGGACACTAGTACACAAGATGTTGTCAACGAACGTACTTATTGTTAGTTGAATTTTAGACTAGTGAAAATCTGTAAAAACACGTAAAGGCCCCAGGTACTCACTTTCATCGGCGTCTGCACTTGCTTATTTGTTTTATGGTAATATCCGTAAGTAGGTAGTAAAGTGTGTGTGTGTCATGTCTTGTGTACCGTCCCACACCGCCATTGTGTTGTTGTAAAATGTACCTCGACCTAGTGTGACTGATGAGCTTAAACTCGATGAATAATTTAAAGATCGATATCCGACGCGGTCGCTGCGCTCGCGCACCCAACGGTGCATTCATCTGTCACTACGCAATGAGATTGTCTAAGACGTTCCGTCACTATTCTCGTAATAGGACAAAAAATGTCCCAATCTTTCTCCACTCTACCGTCACTGAGGCCTCTACAGCGTACCGCGCACTAGGCAAGCGCAGATGGCGCAGGGCATATCTCTCTCCACGTCCCGTCCCTATTATTTATTACAGATAAACTTGTAGAGATAAACTTTTGATAAACTTTTGGGGGCTGAGCTACCCACGTCCGTAGGAGTGTACTCTATTCTGATTCCCTACACGTGGTCCCCGGGTAGTGCTAACCGGGTAGCAAACTCTGGTGGGAGGCTTCGGCCGTGGCTAGTTACCACCCACCGGACCAAGCCATGCCGTGAAATGACCTAGTCGTGTTTCGGGATGTAGTCCGGTGTAACCGTTCCGAAGACGGGTCTGAGCAGTAGCGCACTTGTAGCGCCTCACTCAACTGCCGTCTTTGTACTTCTTCACTCTTAACTTCAAGGCTAGAGTGAATAAGTACCTTATAGGTCGTCGTGCTCCACCTTAGACCACAACGTCGCTTAACATCAGGCGAGTTGGTGGTCAAACGCCGACCTATTCTACATAAAAAAAAAAAAAAAAAAAAAAAAGAGCAATCTCCATAGATTCATATTCTAAACCTGATAGGTTAATCTCTTAAAGTTAAAGAAACGAGAGCAGACAAAATTAAAAATATGTCCTAAGCACACCATAACCACATAATTTACATATTTTTATGTTATTCTAATTTAAATTATGATGCCAGCAGTTTAGGGTAGACGTAGAGTTATAAATAAGAGATGCTGGAGAAATCTTAGATAACAAGTAACATTATTAAAAGACAAACAAAAAACCCGGCTGAAAAATATTGTACCATATGTCACTTCCACTATCAATACCATTCGAATAACATCTCACATGTCAAAATCCATCAAGCTGTTTAGGCTGTAGGCCGTGCCTAAGAAACCTCATTCATACATACATGCATACATACATACATACATACCCACATACATACATATATACTTACATACATACAAACATGACCCACCTTCTTACGCAGTCGGGTAAAAATAATAATAATAATACTTTTAATTCAGAAAGCATGTCCATAATTACAATTCAATCACACATCACATAAAATATAAAACATAAAATCATTTAGTCATCAATCACATTTAAAAATTAATTAATAAACACAAAATAATTAATTAAATTCAAAACTGATTAATTTTTAAAACTCACAATTACTAAAATTTGAATACATTAAAATTAGATTTACTAACATGAAAATTTGGATAAAAAAAAAAAGAGATGTTGTTTGTCGTCGAGCAGGACAATAAAGTAAAGAGGCGAGGCGGCGCGTCGCAGTTGTATAGCTGAGGAGCGGGCTTACCTTTGAAGCTTTGGGTCAGGCATATTTAAAAAAAACTACCTGCCTTTTAAACATATGCCTTGTTCCTTATTATACAACACGTTTTCCTCATTCCTTGTACTCGTAGTTGTATTGTTAAGGTAATTTTTGAATCATTTCGAATGAGCCTTTCTGGAAAAACGAAATTATTTAATATCTTGAAATAGTCGTAAAAATATACCAAAAACATTGTAAATACATATATAAATTAATGTAATTGTGCATTTTTTAAACACATGTGCTACCTGTATCTAATCTCGATTTTACTATCCAGTACTTACTAACTTAAAACATTTTGTAGGTATTAGAAATTCTCAGACTTCCTCTTTATCTAATCTCGCTAAAGACAAGATACGATAGCTATTACGTGTGTAGGTCACTGTGGTATTGATCGTGGTGATCACCACTGTGGTGATCGTCTGTAATTAAAATTCGAAACCAGTTGACAAGTATGCATCCTAATACCTAAGTATGCACGCATAGGTACCTAAGTTTTGTTTTCTTACTAAAACGATCAATTAAAATCTCATCAATCGATCACGCGTGCTCTCATTTTATGTCAACATCAGTCCAAAGTCCGAAATCTGAACAAGACTGTGTCAATTGAGTAAAGTTATTCATCGGAAAAGTCGGTAGCAGTGCAATGCACCCAAATGGATGCTAAAAATACAACTTTGGAAGCCTAAAACGGCAGAGTTGGGAAGCTGCAACGGTGACAACACTCAAACTATTGGTTGACAGTTCCTCGGAAATAATGAATGAATGTAGTAAAATAGTCTTGTTTCTCTAGCAAAGGAAATAGAGTTTAAAGGACAGAATACTCCCTAATTATACACTATGGATGAAAGGAACTATTCTCTCATACATTGTCATAGATAATTAGATAAAGTATAAAGCACATATGGTAGCCAAATTTTATGCGTATTTTATCTGTGGGGGCTCCGGGTCTCGAAGTTGGGGTGTCGTTTATCATCTGTTTCATTAATAAAAAAAGTTTGCAAAACTTGTTTTTTTTTTTAAATATACTTAGAATAGGTCAGCGTTTGACCACCAACTCGCCTGATGTTAAGCGACGTTGCGGTCTAAGATGGAGCACGACGACCTATAAGGTACTTATTCTCTCTAGCCTTGAAGTTTACTAGAGTGAAGAAGTACAAAGACAAACTGTCTTGATTTCTTTTACTATGAGTGTAGCGGCGGAATGCTAATATTTGAAATTAATGCACTATTTTTTTCAATAAGTATTTTCAAGATCGAATTTACGAGTAGGTAGTATGTCGATTCGTGGTCAACAAGGTAATAAATGTTGAAAATTAATAGTAGTGACTGGCGTAAATGTGCTTTCGTAGTGTTTTCGTACGTCTTGTGGAATACCCGTTTAGTATATAGGTAGATATATAGGGTTTAATAGCTGTGGTTAGGTTTGATTTACTCTTAATAACCTTTAATAGCTAAATGCAAACTCTAATAAAAATGCCGATGTTTATTTACCAATATTAGAGAAATAGAGAATGCAAAAGTACAAACATTTGTTTCCTAATGCTTCCTATAGCTTGTATTTACTACCTACATATATCGGGCGTGGACTACCGTAAATAATTTCGGAGTATTTATGGACTGAGCAAGCAAAGCGTAAGCTTCAGCTTCGACTTAAATGCTTTTGTATAACCGAAAGTCTGGATTGCTGTCTGGATCTGGAAAGTTTAGTAAAAAATTGAAACAACATCTTATTCTTAAAGCTTATTATTCAGTCGACGAATTTCTAAGTGAAATAATTAAGTAGGTTGCCACGTTACGGGCCTTGAGCCTAGTGTGGGACCGCAGGTATATCTGGGAATTGTCTTTAATTTTCAGGGATTTTTAAATCTTTGTATAAACTTGTATTTAATATTTGTATAAACTTGTGTTAAAATGTAATAATTCGTATTTTTGGAAATAAATTATCTTATCTTATCTTAGGTTTTTTTTGACAATTTATAATTAAAGTTTTCGATTTTGGACATAATATTTTTAAATAAAGTAGCCTCCTCCTCTCTACCAAATCTTGCAGAGCCCGACAGGGTCCATTGGACTGTGTACTCATATTTTTTTAACATCTTGTACTGTATGGTTGCAAATAAAATATCTTGAATCTTGAATCTTGACTGACTTGGCAAAAAAAAAAGTATAATTATCGAACCTGCTCACAAAATTTCAAGAGAATCGGTTGAAGAATGTGACCTGTAGAGGAGGACAAACGCATGTACATAAATACAAGCTGGAGACTTAGAAGTATGGACATAGATACAAGCTGGAGACTTCGGCCGCGAAGTCTCCAGCTTGTATCTATGTCCATACTTCTGTCACGCAAAAGTTGAGCCACTAGTAGCTAGCAACAAGCTATTGATAAAACTAGTGGCACTAGTTTTATCAATGCAATTTTAGGCTGACTACTGATTTTTAGATGAAAAAATTATCATAGGAGATTAACATCTACATACTATTTATTCCTTACTAAATCATACACGTTTTATTGATTTGTTTAGTTTACATTGATAAGTACTAGTTATAATTTAACTCTAAGGTTAAAATGACTCATTTACCTTGTGAAATTGAATTTAGGTAGTAAATAAAAAGGTACATTGGATTAGATATACTTACTTACTATCTGATTGAAAGGTATTAAATATAAATGTACGAATAAGCTTATTGCATTTTTGGACGTGATTTCTTACTGATTTTCTCAATAGGTAAACACTTCAATATTATCAAAATATTGTATATTTTTTATGTATTAAGTATGTATTATATTCCAAATAAAAAAGTACTTACGTAAGGTCAATTAACACGTTTAATAAAATAAAACATCTTACGACTTAATTTAAGAAATTCAACCTTCTGACTTTCGATGAGATTGTTGCAAAAAAAAACAGATGAATATTAAAAACAGGCGCTCTTTCCGTGCGAAGCCTGTCGAACTTCTATCTGGTGTTGTAATGCTTTTGATTTCATAAAATCTTGATTTGTCGCGTTCACATAGTTGGCGCCGGGTCCGAGGGCGCGCGCCACCCGACCGCGCGTGATCGTCACGCGGCACCAACGTGCGCTTTATTTATACTCCAAGTAAATATTACTGTAGATCCGTGCAAGTGATAGTTTATCGCTCCATCGACCGACTTATCTGTTACTATAATGTAAACAAACACAAGTTAATTATGCGTGACAGAAGTGCATAGTTATTGTGTCTGAAATTGGTGGTGCAGGGAGCGAGCTAGTCCGGGCCGCGCGCGCACCGCCCTCGCCCGCCTGCGCCCGCGCCGCCGCGCCCGCCGCCCGCTCATTCGTACCGAGCGCATGCGCTGAGTGGCTGCGCGACGCGACAACCACCCTCAAACGTAAATGCAAAATAAAAATACAATACAAACAAACATAAAAAATATCACACCGAGGACGAGTGACGGTTATCTTTAGTGCTAATAAAATAAATAACAATAAACATAATCATTAAATAAATAAACTGTATCGTTGTAAGTGGAACGCGATCGGACCCCGAGGTGTGATTGATGAACTGAGTGTCCAGTGACAGAATACACATGAGTTCCTCCGAGTTTGAAATGTCATTGGAGCGCCAGATCCCTGTCTTGATTAAGAAGGTAATTAAAAAAATAAACAATTATCAGTATTGTAACTCATAATTTTAAACAAAAAAGGGGTAAACAAAAATGATATGCAAAATTGTGCATACATTTTTCGGAAATCCTTTTTTTTTTAATTTTAACAATCAAAATTTGTAAAATGAGGTTTTTAAATTCGAACTCAATGTTCCAGATTTTGATTTTTTATGACAATCTGGAAATAATACTTTATTCACTCTAGAATATTTCCAAACGTTCACACGCTTTCAATAATTATTGATCATAAAATATGAACCATATTTATCAACTTTCCAGCCAATTATGACGCTACTTGTAAAGTTAATTTACATTTTTATCACATAATAGCAAACAGTTTAGCAACATAGTAGATCGTTTAGTGGGGCTAGACGACGCAAGCGCAGCGGCCCACAATGTATAACGGCGCTGGCCGCTAACACCTACGAACAGGCGGCTATAATCTTTGGCTACTTGTGTACTCTTTGTCGGTATATAAATCTTGCTACCTGCTATCTTATTCACTCTCACTCCTATGACTTTTCAAACGAGAGAGACAATGACGAAAATACATCTGGACTTGTAAGAAAAGGGCCCTTGATGCACCTAGTCAAAATTCTATTAGATAAACGGTTTCCTCTCACGCTTCTCAGTCTTCACAGTCCAACCCAGTTTAATAAACATTATTTTAGGGCCTTGAGAATGAGGCCTTAATGAAATTTCGGCTTGTTTCAGTTAGAAGTAGGTGTTCCTGATTGAATTTCTCAGTTACTTTGTTTGCAAATATTGGAATCTAATTCTTTTCCTTTCACTGCATGTTATAAAACATCGTCGTACTGCTTCGCTCAAAGAAAAAATCTTAGATTGCTTTTCCATAAACTTGCTCTAGTACTTGTCCTTACATCAAAGGGCCGGTTTGTAGTTAATTAAGGCAAGAGCTGGGTGTGGCTGAATGGTTATGAGAATATCTCGTTAAAAAAACGATAGCCTGTTCGA
Source organism: Peribatodes rhomboidaria (assembly GCA_911728515.1). NCBI lineage: Eukaryota > Metazoa > Arthropoda > Insecta > Lepidoptera > Geometridae > Peribatodes > Peribatodes rhomboidaria. Next base: position 10,291,754 of record OU452179.1, on the reverse strand, counting down.
AAAGAGAACTACCGTGGCGGAAACGGAACTAACGTCTCAAACAAAACAAAATAGTTTATCTTCGAACAAAATAACGGATTAAGGCAGCGGCCGTTCATTAACAATATAGTTCTCTTTCCGAACAGACTATTTTATATAAAAAAAATGTTTGAAGTTAAACTTGCTCGTCATAATTTAACTTTGGTGGATACCAGTCTTTAGTCATTCATTGCGTGTGAAAATGTCTACGCATGTTTTTATTCACCAGTGAACCTGAATCGATTAACATAAAATTGTAATTTTATAGCTAGTTTACAAGCGTCGCAACTTTGTATGCAATGGGTTCTCGGTGGCGCTTCACTGGGCACCGGTTCCAGGACTATCCTATAAATTATTAGGTGCTCATCTCTAAGTTATGTGCTGTAGTCCAGTTATTATGGACTATAAGTGCAGTGTAGGGAGAACTACCGGCGGCGTGTACTCGTAATCATATCGACAAAATGACTCGGTTAGTCGCTGGTATTGAAAGAGGATGGGACCAAACCATCTACGTACATATATTATTCTACATGATTTACTTCGCATTTTTATCATTTTTATCTTGCATTGTTTTACAGACTTACGAATGGAATTAATTATTAAGTGATAATAAATTAATTGGATGTAAATATACGCGATGAATGTACCTACTGAATGGAAGCGATGATAGCCTAGCCAGAGAAGGCCCGCCTCTCAAACCAGAGGGAGCGGGTTCGGCCCCAGCCGAAGCCCAACATATGTGCGTATTATATGTCATCTGCTACATGACTGAAGCCCGGTGTATGGCGATAGGCTCGCCCCTGTCACATTAGGGACCGAATATCGTCCGGCGAAGTGTGGGTGTTGTACACCTCTGCCAGCCCCCTCGGGTGAAAGGCGTGACGATATGTAAATATACCAGAATGAACAGTTGTTTAACATTCTACTTGATATGTACATTTTACTTGTGTTAAATGTTGCATGTTATGTTAGGCTCGCGCTCTGATACATTTAGGCTTGAATATCGTCCGCTGAAGTTTAGGTGTTGTAATACACCTCTGCCGGCTCTTTCGGGGGAAAGGCTTGACGATATGTAATGTAACGCTAATTATTATTAGTTTGGTGCACTTCAACATCTCATCATCTCTTTGGCGTATTTAAACTAGGAATTTCCTCGTGAAGTCGTGATTGTACCCAAACTAAACGAAACAAGACTGATTTATGCAACTGCTCTAATTAAACAATTCTAAAATGTCAGTAGTCCAATGTTAATGTCAATTGTAACATTTGAAGAGTCACATTGTGTGGAAGAGATCTCGCGGTCGTTCACCTATCTAGAAATAGTTTGCCCAGTAGCTAAAATATTTTCTATCGGTACATTGTTGGTATCGTCCGTTTATATTCGTCCCACTGCTGGGACTGCCACTTCACTGCGTAGGAAGCTATTGAAATTACGTTTTCGATGTTCCAAAACTGAAGTTTTCAAATTTTTGTTGTAACACACTTGGCTAGACACTTGTCTTGTTTTTGGATGCAAAAAAAGGAAAGGTTCTTCTTCATAAACTCAAATATTTTTTGTCTCAGAAAGCCTCAGTTAGATAAATATACGACTACATAAAGTTGCAAATTAACGACTCAACGTTAAAAAGTAAGACTATTGAAGTTGCTAACATATTTTTTTGTACTTACATTACATCTGGCGTAAAAAAACGGTTTTTTATCAAGTAGGAATTTTACGATTAACATGTTTAGTTACTCAATTCTAGCACGCAGGTTAGACAACATTGCTAATAGCTTCAATTATAGTCAAAATTTAAACCCTGAATAACTTCTTTTTTCTTGAAAATTGTAATGTGCTTTTTTGCGTTGGGTTGGCTTTACAGTTTATAGTCAAAGTTAAACCGGATATGTGGTTTGTTGGTGAATCTATTGCAATAACAACAAGATGGTCAACAACACGATCACGTTGGTCCCCGCTGGCCGGTGCCCTGCGTGTTATCAGGCCATGCGGAGACCCGCATCGTGATCGTTTCATAACTATCGCAGCGTCTTAACTACGTTTCTATACAAAAATAGATTGATGTTTTTATTTTCGTAATTAAATTAGGTGAGAAAAGATTATATTGTGGATTGTTACGGGGTTAAGGTCATGAGTTAGGTTTTTTGTTTGTTTCTCAAAGCTATAGGTAATAGGAGGGTCGGAATAACGAGTACTATAGTAATAATCGGTAACGAGTACCTACGTAGTAAGCGACAGCCTCGGTGGCGCAGTTGGTAATATACCTGGCTTCTGAGCTTGGGTGTGGGTTGTATTCCCAGTTTTTCAAAGTCAAAGTCAAAATCAAAATGTTTTTATTCAATTTAGGTATCAAAGATACACTTATGAACGTCAAAGTTATTTAAATAGACTCAACCGCTTTGTTCGGATAAAGAGCCTCTACTCAGAAGAACAGGCAAGAAACGGAGGGGCATTATTTTTTCAAATAATAAATAAATTACAGTCTCACGAATGTTGGCTTACAACTAGGTAATATCTATAAATAGTAGTGGCTACTTGGCGGAAGTGGAAGGCTCCAGACATCTTTGTCTTCTAAATAATTCTTAACCTTAACCTTACTTTTCCAACTTGAGTTAACATTAATTTGATGAACAATTGTGTTTGTATTATGTCTGGGTGATTGTTAGTATCTATTTAAGTAGGTATATATTCATAAATATAGATATCAGATAATATCAGTATCTGGAAGCTGGAAGAGCTTAGTACAGCTTCGCTAAGTTTTAGATCAGAGACTGTGCTGCAAGACTGTTCCAAGTAGGTATTAAAAAAAAGTCGTTCAGTTAGCTTAGTTTTTGATTTGATTAGATTGTTGCTGTGCTGACATATAAAATTGGGTGTCTATAGAACAGTTAATTTTGCCCCTATACTTACGCTAATTTCCAAAATGACCCCCTAGGTGATTCTCAGTAAAGAAGAATCACCCTGTATGTAGACTATCTTGTTATGCTCAAAAGGTGGCACGTTTTGATTAATTATTACTCCGAGGACTGAAGGCCAAATTGATAACATTAAGTACATAAACACCGTCTTTTAAATGAAAGTCTTTGAGTACCTATCCTAGCTTAATGATTCAAAATATAGACAAACTAGCTGCGCAACGCGCACTCGCTGTCCCACAGGAACCGTTACTTTTGTATCCTTGACAACTTACAATCTGTTAGGCATCATGATCGGTAAAGCTACGAACTTAGGCCCGCATGCTAAAACGACGCTCAGTCTTGATCTAAAGCTAGTTTTATCGTACATAAAAACAGTTTAAATCGAGATTCATGATTGAGTCGTTTTTTAATACGTCCCTTAGACTAACTTCGTATTATATAAATGTTTTCAATTCAATTATCATTTCGTCTAGCCGCTTGCTTGCCCATGGGGGGTCCGCGCGCAACGCGCCTTTGCCCGGGCCCTCAGCGCGTGCCTATCTCAAATGTCCCACGAAAAAAACGTGACGACCCCACTTTGCCCCGCCATTTTTTGCGCCGTCAGCGCGCGGGTCGGGTTTCACAAAATCGTTTCTTGTGACTCAATTTGTTTAAAAAAGTGTCAAGTGTTATATATATTTATGTTCACTATGAAACGACCTAAACAATGTTATCTTTTGTTTATCAAATTATGACTTTGGTGCAGAGTTATGCTGTGCTGAACTTAGAAGTAGGGCGTTTTGAAGCTCGTCTTGTATTCAAAAGTTCATACCTCAAAAATAAAAGCGATGACATATGGTTTTTATTCTTTGATTATGTTGTCAATATAATAAATAATAGAATAAGAAAAAAAAATGATCACTTGTTCATAGATATTTATTTTTTAAATGGCCTTTGTTTCCATACCAATATCTGGCGCCGCGCGGCGTAATTTATCTTAACTTAACAAGGCTATTAAATGCACAAATATCATTGGATGCTCGACTGGTTGTGTGGACGGTAAATTTCACGAAGAAACGGGACAAATAATACAAATTAGGCCCTGGATCGATAAAGACGGGTAGAAACCGATTTTTTGACGGCGGGAGCGATGTTAACCACAGGTTGACATGGACATAGCTGAGTGAAATGCAATGTCAACTACCAGTTGACACGGGCAAAGCTGACTTCAAGGTTATGTTAACTACTACTTGACATGGACATTTCTAAATTCTCGATTTGTTAACTACTAGTTGACACGGGCAAGCAAGCGGCTAGACACAGACGACTAGCGAAGAGAGCAATTCAAGATAATGTAAGATACTAATGAGTATCTTACATTATCTACGGAATGACAAATGCAATTTCAATCATTTTTTTATGACTCTTGCACTTTTGTAATAATTCTTAAATTACTAGGAATTTCCCTTGTATTATGAACTAGCCGTGCCCCGCGGTTTCACGCGTGGTTAAAATTATCCTACGTGCTATTCTAGACTATAATATCTTTGTGCCAAATTTCAATGCAGATCCTGTCACCCGTTCTGGCGTGAAAGATAAACAAACATCCATCCATCCATCCATTCTTACAAACTTTTGCGTTTATAATATTAGTAAGATAGGATAGGATTAGCTAAGCTAAGCTCAGCTAATGGTGTAGGCAACCTCCTTAAAAGGGATGGGATTTTTTAATTTACATTAATATCAAAAATAAGTCAGGCGAAAGTGATACTTTACAAATAGGGATATTTTTCATACCTCTATTTTCTCTTGAGGACGTTTTAAAATAAACCAAGGAGATCAATTGCATATGCCAAATTTCATCACAATTTTACGAATAGTTTTCAAGAAACTATAATATTATTTAAGATTCGAATAACATGCAACAATGTTATTTAGACTTTAACTGGACCTATAGACATCGTCTAATTAATTCACCTAGTTAGCCTCAATAATTAACCAAACATTCCTCGAAAACAACGTTCCTTTGGAAGAGATAGCAGTAATCATCTTAATATGTTTACTACTACATATATATATATATATATTATTTAACCTGGCCTGACATTTGCACAGTTATTTACAAAATAGATTTTGCTATAACCACTTAGGTGCCTATTAGCGATAGGTAGTTATTGTAGAACTTTTCAATTTTCAATGTTTTATTTTTAACAAATTAACTGCAACTCTTGCAAATGTTATTACGATTAACTGAAATAATAATGTTTTATTGAATGGATAGAGAGGAAATATACTGTGGTTGTAACACTTAAGACGGCTATTGTTTTAATAAAAAAAAAAACGCATTTTTATTAGCTTTGCATATACATGTACCTATACCGGTTGAGTTCCTTTACCGTCTCAAAAATAAAATAGGGAAATATACCTAACTATAACAGAGTAGAAACATATAGCATGTTTTTTTTCAATCTATAGGTAGTCATTACCACTTAAAATGCTGACACAACTTTCAAAAGATCGATAAAACAGATAAGGACATCGATTCTGTTACGCTAATCACTAAAGAAATTTAAAGTCAGTCTTGATTCTCTTTTCATTTTAAAATATTGGCAATAATTTTAGAGCTCTAAAGCGTGCTTTGGTTTAGAAAATGCAGAACCAATTTTAAAATATCGCAAAGAAATAGTGAGGAGAAAATACGTTAATAGAATAAGTTAAAATAGATGAGAAGCTCCTGGAATGCAGGGGCCCTATTCGGAGATTTGAAATTTTCATCTCACTTTTTTTCCTCCTTGTTGCTCTCGTTTGAAACGTCATAAGTGTGAGAGTGACCAAGATAAAATCTCATCTCATCTCACGCGCAGGAATAGCCCCCCAGGTAGTTGTCAAGGGCGCCGGCCCTCGTACATAGATGCGCAGTCGCAGGACTAGTTTATGTCTCCCTTACATCACACGTAGGATAATAAAAATGCGTATGCGCACATGCTTGCCTAGCGCTGGCAAAACTTATTTGACGCAAACTCGTTCGGAAGTCAACCATTAAAACAGAAATTAATCTCCAGAGTTTGCAAAATTAAAATAACTATGACGTTCATTACCAACATTGAAAGTGTGTTTTACTGATCCGGGATACATGTAATGTAACATATGGTTATAATCGTACTCTATATACTTAGATACTTACCTATAGTAAGTAATAAATACATACATTTTATAAAAACAATTTACAGTGAAGCTAAGTATTACTTAATAAGTATAATTACCTTTTTTTCTAAAATGTTTTGGTTGCGAACATGAGAATAGAGACGAACAAAAAATCGACTCAAAATCTATGTATATTTTATCTATGTATTTTATCTCGTGCCCAGTGAGAATAGGCCCTTCTCCTCTCCTCGACCCATCAGTAAAAATAAATCTACCAAAAAACTAAACCTCGTTTGTCAAGGGTCCCGCGCCTATCGTGACACTGAACCATAATTTGACTGAGTACAATTTCTAGGGCAACATCAATCAATCTAAACACAGGCTATCCTATATCCTCCAAAGCACACTATCCTGACTTTTTTTACACGTCACGCATTGATAAAATTGTTGACAGCGAACAATTTCGAGACACCAGCATTGATAACTGTATTGTGGAGTGTCAAACTTTCAATGACAAACATTTCAACAACTGTTTATAAACACAACAGAAAGGAGGCCCGCGAGCGCTCTCTGTGTGCATTCACAATCGAGCGCCTCGAACACTCGAACCGATCAAATATTTAAATACAGCAGCGGTACCTACACCAACTCGACGTGAACTCGATCGATAACTTAAATACGATTTATTGGTCTGCGCTGCTTGTTATTGCTCAATGATTTTCAATTATGTTCGTTCGTATATTCCAACATGGCCGATTGTAGTAATTGAATAAAGAAAGTTAAAAATATTTCAATTGATCGTAAAACATTTACTATTACGCGATTTAAAAGCAGTATCTCGTAACAATCGAGAGAACCTATCGTGATAGACATACTCGATCGACACAGCGACATAGTTGATCACGATATGGGTATTCTATTATCGAGATTCCTGGCGGGAAACTGGCGGCACCAAATGTCGCGTTGTGAAAGCGCACTGAGTTTTCTACGGAACCGGTCGGCCTCTGACAATCGACTTCTACTGTACAATGTTGGCAATGTGGAAACATGACACAAAAATCAACTTACTATCGAACTCACTATATAACTCATTGCACTTTTCTACTCGAACTTTCAACCAACTTTTTTCAATCAGCGAAGACATGCTTTGATTTTTATCTGTGGTCCTTCAAAACGTTTATACTATGTTTATAAATAACTTATTTGTGTGCGCCAAAATTTGGCCCATGACCCATAACTAATCTTCACAACAAGCCATATTGGAACTTAAAGATTGTCGTTACATGAACAAACAACATAAAAAATTGTTTTCTATTTAAATTAACGTATATATAGTAGCACATAATAGTACCACATGTACAATGTATATTGACAAGAAACAAAATAGACAAGATATAATAGACAGACAGAATAGGCAAGAAACAAAACATAAATTACACAAGACTCGGTTTCTTTCTTTATACTCTGAGACTGCTAGACTTGGTAAAAATAGTAAAATTACAAGTATTCGTAATATTCTACCAACGTGACAAGATCTTGAAAAGAAAAGCCCTGTAAGATTAAAAACACCGTGACTTCAATTATTAAATAATAGCTGATCTACTGACTCATGTAAACAAATGTCCTGCAATTACAATCATCTTGTGGTCACAGTAAAATAAAGCAAGAACTTGGAAGACTCCGTTATACCGCAGCCTAACTTTAGTCACGGGCTCCGTTCCGTGTCCTAGGTCCCGCCTGACACAACAATAGACAAGCTAAAGATGCAGATACATAAAAGTGACATGTGACACTCGGTGGACTGCCTCGGTGGCTCAGTGGGTGGTGAGCCTTTCGAGCTAAGGGGCGTGGGTACGATTCCCACCTAGGGTAAACATTAATGTAATGAACATTTGTGTTTGTTCTATGTATGGGTGTTAATATCTATTTAAGTATGTATTTAAAATAAATATGTATGTATATCAGTCTCTGGCAGTCATACTACAAGCATTGCTTAGTTTGGGCCTTTGGGGTCAGGCGATCATGTGTGCAATTGTCCCGATTTTTTAAATTGTTTTGACTTCGCCTGCACTGCACCTGGTACCAAAATGAAATTACCATGCTATTTATGAAAAACTCCGCATGTCTGATAACAACGGCTGGCGCGACATACTAATTCAATATATCGCATGCCGCAGATAAGATTTGCACGTAACTTTTGTTTACACATAACTACACGGGTAATTGAGTGGGAACTCGAAACACGAAGGGAGGAAGGGAGGGAATAGATACAACCTGGGTCTCTTCAAGACAAGAGTGAATAGGCACCTCATGGGCCTCAAGCGTGCTCCATCTTAGACCGCATCGTCACTTTCCATCAGGTGTGTTGTGGGCAAACGTGAGCCCATTCAATCATAAAAAGGAAGTAAACGGTTCAGCTCTAAAAGTCAAAGAACTAGGTGCCAAGCGCGTGATCAGTTATTTATACCTAACTACGTCTGGATGCGTCTATGGATTATTTTCGAGCACAAAGTGAAAGTCACGACTGAAATAGCTCATACGGAATCTCTGACAACATATCTGCATCATTTACTGTCTTGTAAGGGTTTATTACTCATTGTTCCTCATTACGATGTGACGTATGCATTTGGAAACGCTGCACTTCCTTTCACAAACAAAATATAAGATACTGACAATCAACGCAAAGTACATGTAAAAGCAATGGTCTTCTGATAATTGATCGGCTCAAGTCTCAATGTTGTATTGGAAATCACCTGACTGTATTGGTCGACTGCCAGAAAGTTAACACGTGCAGATTCTGGAGTGGTACGTCGACGACAAAGAATGCCCTCACGAGCGCAACCTTTTGTCAGGTGTTCAAATGGTTTCCAATTTGGACCAACTTTACTGTGTACGCCTCAGAGATGTACACTCATGTTTTAGAGAGGAATTACTGACTTTTTCCGACTATCCAAAAACTAGGGTGAAATTTTTTCGACATATTTACTGCTTTTGATTTTATATCCCTCTATTTAAATAAACTATTTATTACTATTGACCTCGTAACCTGAACGATTTTGAAATGCGAGGTCTTATTAAATTCGTCCTTTATTCCGTAACGTCAAAGCCTAATTTTGCAGTCGAATGTTTTTCATTTCTTTCAAAAACATTACTTGTTTGAGAATAATGCAAGCCGGTAGCTTACTTTAACTGGCAGCAATTGTGTATAATACAAATTCATTGGGAGGAGGAACGTGTTCGTACAATGCACAACTCAGTGTGATGTGGCACCTCGTCGAGACGTATAAACATGCGAGTGACCGCTATTCGTCCTCTGAGAAATCTCCATGCTTACAATTTTTGGTGAAACAGCCTCGTAGATTGCGATAGTAGTCATCCAGCTAGTGGACTCGTGGACGATACGAATTTTAAATAGCCTTGGTTATTGGTTCTTTGACTCTTGTTTTGACCAATTCCTGTTCAATAGATCTGTAGGTATCGTATCTGATACGGTAGCTTTAGGAGGTTTAGATAAGTAAGTTCACCTTGTTTGTGGCGTGTTTTAAAAAGTGCTCATCATCGTAATCTTGTAATTAATTTGATTTTAAAGTCAAGTAAAAAAGTGTAGGTATACCAAATAACAGATAGTAATAAGTAGCGTGGATATAAGCTGTTATGTTTTTTTTTTTTTTTTTTTTTTACGTACAATAGGTCGGCGTTTAACCACCAACTCGCCTGATGTTAAGCGACGTTGTGGTCTAAGATGGAGCACGACAACCTATAAGGTACTTATTCACTCTAGCCTTGAAGTTTTGTAGAGTGAAGAAGTACAAAGACGGCAGTTGAGTGAGGCGCTACAAGTGCGCCACTGCTCAGACCCGTCTTCGGAACGGTTACACCGGACTACATCCCGAAACACGACTAGGTCATTTCACGGCATGGCTTGGTCCGGTGGGTGGTAACTAGCCACGGCCGAAGCCTCCCACCAGAGTTTGCTACCCGGTTAGCACTACCCGGGGACCACGTGTAGGGAATCAGAATAGAGTACACTCCTACGGACGTGGGTAGCTCAGCCCCCAAAAATGTATGAATATTTTGATAATAATACGTAATGTTATTTACCTGCTGTGTCAAGGTTACTTTTTTTGACTTTGGGCTTCAATGATAGTATATTTTAATTGTACTTGTAAGTAACGATTTGGGTATATTAATCTAATACATTTTAGAAGGTCAACGTTTGATTTCGAAGTTCAATGTATTTATTTGAACTTCATGACAAAGAAAATAGGTAGGTACTTATTTTTGTATTGCTATCAGTAGAAAATCTAGGAATAGACGAAAGGACGTAATAAAAGTTGTCTAGACATTGTTTTTTTAATAAAGTAGAAGCCCGTGCTGAAAACCATTTGGGAGGAAAGTCATAAAACAAGGATTCTTACGATTGCAGATAAGTTAGTTTCAAAACTTGGATTGCAATAAAATAATATAGCTTTGTTGACAAATTGATGAGTGTGCATCTGCATGGGAAGGTTCCCTAGCCATGTCGGATACAAAACAATTAGAAAGTATATCTTATAGCAGATAAGTAAATACTTTTATTATACATAATTGTATAACATAAATAATTATAATTAGAATCAATAAAAAGGGAACCATAAAAATATCGCGACGAACGGACGAAAACACCAAAACTATACAAGTTCCGTTTCGCTATTACTAAAAGATATAGCCTGGAAAGAACCTCCTCCTTTTTTGAAGTGGGTACAATAGAAGAAAGTAAATAAACAAAGTAAAGAAAACTATACAGGGTTATCAGAAAAAGGTGTACTAATCCGAATGCAGGTCATTGTACTCATCATTTTGATCAACTTTTACTAAATAGGCCAACCTGAAATACAGAAAAAAATCAGCTGTTCCTTATAAAAAGTTCATTGATCATCGGCAATTGCTAAATTTAAGGGTTGGCCGCATAGCAAAAGCTGTTCACAATGATGAGTATAATGACCCACTTTCGGCTTAGTACACCCTTTCCTGATAACCCTGCATGATTGTATAGTAAAGAAAGTTAAGTATACTTGGCAAAACGAATAAAATCCACGATAGAATGCCTCCACTCATAAGCCCATTGGCAATATTGATATGGTACTTATTAATAAGTATCGGCAAGCAATTTCGCGTTATCTACAGGTTCAATGACCGCCTTATCAACATACTTCATTGAGCTTCTTGTGACGTAACCGACTCTAATTCTCATGTGTATTGTTACCTACAGCAGTACTAGAATTCTCATACTAAAGCGGTCATTATATTCTTCAATTTGCTAAGTGAGCTAGCGTACTGAAAATTTGGCTTGAGCGCTTTAAGCGGCCATTGCATTTTTCATTGCAATTTCCAGTGTGCTAACTTAGCGTGACTATGCCCGTGCAATAGAAATTTAATAAATAAATTTAATTGCTAACTGTGTAACTGCCATTAAACCATCCAAAGTTAGCAGGCTAGTTCATCTAGCGTACTATAAATTGGAAAATGTAATGAGCGCTTTAGGCGGAAACAATATAACTATACTACATGGTATTTTATGACTGCTATCTATTATTTTTTTCCTGAAAAAGAGCGCTCAATAAGATCGCTGTTGCAAAAAAAAAATTAAGCATTATTTTCTTGCTGTATTGTGTTCTGGTGTGAAATAAAGAGTTTATCTACATATCTATCTATTTGTATGTTAATCTATAACACCATGTATTTTTTTTAATATGTACTTACTTCAGTCTATCTATCTTAATCATCTATCTAAAATCAGTTCTTTCCAGATGCTACTGGTAGATACGATTCCTTAGTGTGTATTGTAGTATCAAATTAAATAATGTATTACAAATGTATTTTCCAACAAGTTGTAGTAGTCATTGTTGATAAAAAAAAACATGTTATCATTTCGAGTGATATCAAGTAGAAAGTTATAAAAGTTGTTCTTAGTATTTGTTTTATCCTCGATGCGCTTATTAATCGTTATCACTGCTACGTCACATCGTCTGATTGTCTGATTGTGTGATAAGTGTTGTCAACGTCACTTATCTTGCCCGTTTGTCAGAGATCAATATTATTTGGCAACAACAACAATAATATAATAGCGCTACGTGCAGAAAATAGAGTACGTTAATTTAAGTTTATTAGGTACGAGCTCGTTGCCCGTGGCTTCGCTTGCGTTTCATAGCCTAGTCACTCAAGTAATGTAACTTTTTAATGGTGAAAGAATTATTGAAATCGGTCCAGTAGTTTTTGAGTTTATTCGTTACAAACATACAAAGACACGTATCTTTTCTGTCTTTTATCACTAACAGTCACACCTGCGGTTCCACAGGAACTGTTGATAATTCGAATATAGTATATAGAATATAGAAAAGGAAACTTTTAAGTGTCCTTTTCTATACCCCTGACAACGTGTACGCAAAACTGTACTCCATATGATCGGTTTAGTAGTTAAGGCGTAAAAGTGTAACAAACATGAGCAAAGTGACTTTAAATTTTAGTAAATTTATAAATTATTTATTTTAGATTATTTAGTATGCAATACATTTTAAGTTTTTATGTTAAAATATATTGCATAAACATGCGAATAAAAATACGAAATGATTTTAGTTGCATGTGTAATACACACACGTGCAACTAAAATCCGTATAAATGTATGTTAATCTAGTCTAGCTCTCCAGAGTCTAGCTCTAACTGTCATCGTTGTATCAATAGGCAGTAAATAAATTATAGGCACGTGCATCCTTACATAATACAGGAACATATTTTTTGCAATAAAATTTAAAAAAAAATCAATAAAATTCCTGTAAAAATGTGTAAGTATGTAATAGTTTGGCTACCCACTGAGTATATATTTTCCTCAATCTGGTACTTAGTAATGTAGTTAACACAACATTATTTCTGTTTGGTTGATAAACTTATCATAATGAGTTACGAGTACTTTCTTTATTTTCATCGAGTCACCTTGGACGTCAATCAATCGTGAAAGGCATCGGACACTGTTTACAAACTTCATCTCTTGTGATGTAATAAAACATCGTTATTGAATTCCTTTCTCCACTAACTCATGCTTTTGACATATCAATGTCAATGATTTACAAGCACATTAAAATAAAAATTTTATACTTTAAAAACATTAACCTCCTTTTTGATTCTCCGTAGTCGGGTAAAAAAATCTACTCGTGACCGTTTCTACTCGAGGATGTGATATGTTTGTTGCTTCTCCACACTGGAACAGCTCAACGGATTTCAGTGACATTTGGAATGAATATATCTAACATCTTAATACAAAAGCTACTTTTTATTCCGGTAAAAGATACTGGGTATATGCATTTTAAATAATACGTCTGTCGTCCTGATAATGAGTCCGATAAGGATGCACACTGACACTCTCACTCAACGCAAACCAAATATAGACTTCGACTAACCTTCGAAACATTGTATAAATTCTATTTGACATAGTAGATCGTAATTCTGAAACAGAGAATTTTATGGCTGCGTGATCTCACAAGTAAATTAAGATGAGGGTAGAGTTGTTTTCAACGGATGCAGCAATTCGCTAACCGTTTCGTAACAGCATACGAGTTGTGGACTCGAATTATTTATGAACAATAACGAGTGGTGTGGCTGGAGCGGTGACCGATGCTCCTATATACTGATTGGATAATGTAGGATGTAGGACCGCCAACTATATTTATCTGGTAAGAGCGTTGGCTTACACGAGCCGAGAGGACCCAAGCGTCGTTTACAATAAGACTAGTTACAAAATCTTTAGTGTTAACGAGTAAGTAGTTTGTTCCCTGCCAATAACAGAGTGATAAAATGTATTTAGGAACCATCAAGATCAAAATACCTAAATGGTGGATGCTTCTGGACTCGCCTCCGTTCCGATGACGTCGTTTTGGCGTTAGTTCACTATTTATGTAATGATAGAAGTACGTCGCGAATTCGTCATAGATGTATTACGGTAGACGCGAAAAGGAAAACAACAGGATAAAGAGATGGTCATTTTCAACCTTTGTTTTACAACAAACGTAGATTGTCACGTGCAGTTCGTTTAGTTTCCTCTTGTGTTGGTACTCAACTAATTTAGATCAATTTTGGAGCTCGTAAACACGTTAGGATTGATAATGAACGTTGGCGTACTGAGTATCAACATGTGAAGACGTCTGTCTTGAAATATCTGACCTCCGTTGGCATGCGGGCAGTGCTGAAATTCAGCCGGCTGGCATTTAAATCCATTGTGCTAAATTTGCATTTGAAAAACCTCACGATGGTGTTCTGGTGAGTGTACCACTTGTCTTTCGTCTATGAAGGTTGACTATTTCTTATTCGCTAAACTCATCATTGGACTATTTCCTAAAAATTCTTACTGAATTTTTTTTTCTGAAGGTTTCCTAAACCCTCTCTCCATACGAATGTGATTTTATGACTAAGGTTTTTTTCTCAGCCATTGCGTCTTGCGCTAGTTTTCCCTCGATATTAAAGATCTAGTTCTGTCCTAGTTTTTTTGAATAACATCTAAAGCGAGGTCGAATCCAGGCGACCTAGTTTGAGCAAGTGTCACTACCTTCGAAATAGGTCAGTCTCCGACCTTCAATTATTCGCGTCACCGAGTGTGAGGCCTGTGACTAATGTTATTTTTTGGATGGAAGTGTCTGCCGCCTGGTGCGACAGGCGGCTCTTCTAAAAAACCAAGGCGCCTTTCGAATACAAAATATAATAATTATGAATATTTTTAGATTGCATTCATGCCTGAGGTGTGCGTAGGTTTGTAATGTTCTTTGCCAAGTTTTCGTCGTCAGTCATGTGACGTTATAAATTTTTGAAATATTTCTTTAGTGATTTTCGTACTGTTTCTTCAATTAGAAATATGTATTTTACAAACATAGGTTGCTTTCTGTTGGCAGAGTTCAAATATTGGCGGAGTCATGTTATCACAACGAGATAACTGTTAATGTTTTATACATGTTTATTTCACAACTCCATTAATTAACTCTTCAAATACCTATAACTTACTTTTTCTCTGAAAACTATTGTTTTTATCAGGGTTATATTTATTTACTTATTAGTGATAGTATTCATAATAATATCTTTTTGTTGAGGCCGTGTTGTATGAAGCATTATCTTGAATAGTGGTGTGATATTATGATCATAGACGAGCAGCGAGTATGTAATTTAGCTATCTTATCGAGGTCGTTCACTCTTGACTTTGAGCATTGCAACTAGGTACTATCAGCTACTTAGTAAATTTAAAATAATTTTAACACGCAGAGAAATCTAAAAGTGGAAAACAAACTGTTTAATCTATGACAAAAAACGATTTCCGGTCCCACGATGACCAAGTTTCCAATTAAAATCCAATATATGATTGTTTGATAGTTTATATGTAGTTTTAGACCATCATCATCAATTTGACTAATGTGTTGTTGTGTTACGTTTCAGACGCAGATGAACGGTGAGCGCGCGGGGCCACAGTGTGGGCTGACGTCGTTGTTGCCCATGTCGTGCCGCGGGCGCGCGGCGGCGTTCGCGCGCGACTTGCACAGCCGCCTGCGCAATCTCGGTACCGCGAACGACGACGACACTGAAAGCAGCTGGCTGGCGCGCGACAACGCCGCGCCGGCACTCGCACACCGACCCACCACCTCCACCAACCAACGGGATCTCGACACATTCTATGATTTTGAGCTTGAGTGCGAGAGCCCTTCCAGCCCCGTCGACGAACTCGACCACCCCTTCTCTGAACGGTCTCCTACAGCAGAAGACCAGGAACCGCCTTTCTACGATGTCGACGCGGAGACGGACGTCAAAGAGCAAGCCAAACTTCTCCTTCAGCATCCGGACAAAACGAAAAATGGTTTTAGATTTTCGACATCCTTTTATACGGACTCACCGGTAAAACTACAGCCGGCGCCGAGAGAAAATGGCCATGCGGATAAAAGGCTTTATTCCGCTATGACATTTGAAGGTTGTGCGCGACAAAATAGTCAAGATGAAATAGACTGTAGTATAGCAAGGCCATCCCCCGTGCTTGATAATGAACGTTTATGTCTTCCTTTAGTAAGCTGCGTGTCGATGGGAGACAGTGACTCAGAGTTTGAATCCGCAAAAAGCGATCCCTCGGACTTTAATGATGAAACCTTGCAAATTGAAAATAATCTCGAAAAAGAAATAACACCCAGCGTGGAGTCCCTATCACTTTCAGAAGTTGAGACTGTTTTAGATGAAGAAAACGAAGTAGCGGTCGAGGAACAAATCCCGTGCAAATCAAATGAAAATGAAAAAGGTGAACAAGAACCAGTAATAACCAGTGATGTTCTTGTCGAAACCGAAGGTACTTTGAGTGTTATCGAAGAATGTGCAGAGACAGATTTAGAGTCACCAGTTTTAACCGCTGAAGTAGATGAAGAAAAAGAGCAAAACGAAGTTGAAGACGATTTTCCTCAACGCGTTCGTCGTTGTTCTTCACTGAAAACCGGTAAAACACCACCAGGTACCCCAGGACGAAAGAAGATAGTTCGCTTCGCAGACGTGTTAGGCCTAGATCTTGCGGATGTCAAAACATTCATGGATGAAATTCCCGTCATTCCCAAGTCTGCTTACGATGATCTCACCGGATGCGATGTGCAGAGCTCCCCGCCGGTGCGCGCGGCGCCCAGGCTCGGCGCACTCACGCTGGTGCCTCTTTTCCAGCTGCCGACAGACCTCACTAATAAGCTCGAGACATTCAACTGTTGCTTGGAAAGCGCTCGTGTTTGTGACGGCGTGCACGTCACGGTCTGCGGATCAGTACGCGTGCGCAATCTGGACTTCCATAAAACAGTGCACGTACGATACACAATGAACAGCTGGAAGACGTATACGGACTTGCAGGCCAACTACGTACCGGGCTCGTGCGACGGTTTCTCCGATAGGTTCCAGTTCATCCTCTACGTACCGGCAATATCGTCCGGCCAAAGACTCGAAATCGCGGTTCGTTTCCAATGTAAAGGCCAGCAATTGTGGGATAATAACAACGGAGCGAACTACTGCTTCGACTGTTTGGCGCTGGGCGCGGTAACGGGGGCTGCGTCACCGGCATCCAACGGGCCTTTGCACCCAACCGTGGACTGGCACCCCTCGTTCTATTGATGCGGCTAAGATGCGCAAGCGTTATGGTTTCGGATCGAAGAGCGGTCGCGGCCGAGGCGGCGACGCGTCGCGGGCACGCGGTGGTGGACACCCGCGCCTGCACGCCCTCACATTCCTGTGCCCGCGCCGACCGCGATCGGGGGACAGCGAGAGATGAGCATGGGCACGAGTGGAGATGGCGTCCCGAATCATTGAGGCTTTACGGTTGTCGAGCGTCTTGTGATATAAACTTTACTATAGCTTAGTTGTAGGATAAGTAAACGAGCCGAACGCTCGTTCTCAGAGTGCCATTAGCAATATCGACTTTGAAATAATTTTAAATCGAATTTTAATTTTTTAAACTACCTACTATTGTTCGGTAGCTTGTCCTGGCAGGACTATAAATTGTGATTGTGCGTGGTGTGGGGAGGGAGGAGCCACTAGCTGCAGCGCCGCGGCCTGCTCGAACCTCTCTTGATAGATACGAGTCCTGAATGATATTAATATTTTAATATAACTTTTACAGACACTATTAGCCTTTATGTAATAGTCGTTATGTTAAAAGTAAGAACGAAAACATCACTTATTTATAGTTAGGTTTAGACTTTAGATCGTCATTTATAGGTACGTTATTAAATTGAACTGTAGATAAATAATAAATTTACTGATAGTTTTATAGTTATTATAGTATTCGTGATGACTCAATATCGTCTTGTTAGATTTAAAATTAGAGTTTCTTCAATTGTTAAAGTTTAGATATCTAATGTCTGACTGATCAGACCTAATGAGGATAAAGCCTTAATCGTAACAAGTGTTGATTGAGAATATAAATATAACATAAAATTGCGAATATTACTAAACTATTTTTTTATAATAAAATTGAATTATATAACCGTTATGAATTGAAAATAAATAATATACTATGTACATTTTATATTTTTGTATAATCACGAAGTCATGACATACTACAGAACTGATAAATTAGTGAATCGTTTGGTTTGAGATTTTATTACATGAGACTATTAGAAATTACGAAATTAAATTATTTTTAACAAATAAGCAATAATATAAATGTTATTTATTAGGCCGTTTTTTATTTTGTATGTACCTGAATTCTTGAAATGTGGCCATATTAATTTTACTACTGTTTGCGATATCGCTGCTATTCTATAGAATATTATTGTTACTCTTATTATTGACTCCTGATTTTATTGAATAACTATTGTACCTACATAATAATAAATTAATGTGCAGTATAAAATAGTATTTTTGATTCTTTTTACATTCTTATATTACTACATTATTTTTTACGTATACTAGACCAAGGACCAAGTTGCACAGGAATAGTATATTGCATGGTATAATGCCGACAGGTATAGCATTCAGAAACACGTAGTGACGTCAATGGATGCTTAAGCAAGACCGAAATAAGTGATTTACAGTAAGCTCGAAAGAGACGGATTACGATGACGTCATTATGTGTTTGCTGAATGCTGGACCTTGTTTTTTTGGATCATGGTATTTTGCGATACAATTGCAGAAAGCAGCTTATTGCAAACGAGTAGACAATAAGCTTTCCGCTCTTGTAACGCACGAGGCTTCCAATACATTTGCTAGAAAATAGGAAAATTAAATAAAGGATGACTGGATATAGGCTGTCATATACTTATAATACTTCTACGGTAAAGGATTGAGATACGGATTGGGGGGGTCATTCTGTGTAATCAGCGCCTCGTTTTTTACATTAAGTGGAGTTTAGTCCATTATTGGCTTCCATCTCTTGACTTGACAAATTTATATGAATAAATTAAAATTAAAAAAACTGTTAGGTGTAAGTAGGGTAGTTATCAACTACCCTATTATGAAGAGGTAATGTCAAATAAACCAGTTTTGGTCTCACAGTAATAATAATATTAACATTACCATTACCATCATTACCATTATTACAACTACCCTACATATATTAACATTACATAAATAACAGTACTAGTAGTAGTAGTACTAAGTGTCGTAGTGCATCACTTATTTAGGCCCGCATGCTAAAACGACGGTCAGTCTTGAATCTCGCTATATATTTGGTTTTACCATTCATAAAAACAATGTTCTGACAGTTTTTTAGGTTCAAGTATAGAAACATAAATATGTAAATACTCTGATCCGTATAATATACTCTATTTACTATACCGAGATGAATGACAGCCATTTTTATTTATTTTAGACGCGTTAATTGCTTAATTTTGGTACTAAAATTAAACTTTTTACTACTAAATTGGTATTGAAATTTCCGTAGGCAACTAACGCCATCTTGTACAGATTATTGCAACTAAAGATAGAAAAAAGATGTAGGTGGCGTCTAATATGTGAAGGGTTTGTTTGTAATTCTCGAAAGACGCAATTGCCCTGCAGACGCATTTGCCCCAGTTGACCCTAAATTAGAAGCTGCCTGATGGCTTTTCACTGGTGGATAGGTTAGGTATTACTGCCATTTAATCTCTTGTAGGTCAAGAAGATATTGTAATTCAACATGATATGAACGCACTGAATATTATCGAAAAAATGGCGGATAGTACAAATTATATGGGTCAAGTTAAGTCAGAGATCAATATAATGCAAATTAACATTAATTATCACACTGAAATCGATAAATCCATTAAAATACAATAAGAGATAAGTACCTACAAAAAATTATCAATCTATAAAAAGAATACGGTTAGTGATATAAATTTAAAATTAAATACCTACCTTGATATAAAGTATCAATGAGTAATCGTACGTGTAATTATATTTGGAATTAAACGGCAAGTGCCTAGTTTGCTACGTCACTTGCGTTAGCACTATCGCCGCCAGTACCTGGGTCGGACCGTTCACTCCCCTTCAGCGGCAGCGGAAGACGCCGGAGAGAAAAAGCGGCAGAAGTACACTACGATGGAGCCTCACTACTCCTTCGTGCCCATCGCCGTAGAGACTACAGGTTAATGGGATTCGGATGCAAAAAAACTTGTTGGCGAGTTGAGGCACACACAGTTTTGGAGAGAACCGGTGACTCCCGGTCTAGATCATTCCTGCAGGGCTATTCACAACCATTCGGAAACGTTTCCGTTCGAATTAAAAAAAAATTAAACCTAAATTATTCGAATCTCAGGCCATATTTATAAGTTTTTAAACGTGATTAACTCTTTCGATCGGATTTATACTTAATTCCCTATTCCAAAATGCATAAAAGTAGACTGAGATTCGAAGTATTTGAGTTAGAAATTTTTGAGATCCGATCCGAAACGTTTCCGAATGATTTTATTTATTAAATAACACCGCTGCTGGTGCAGAGGTTAGCGATTGCCATTCAACGAGGTAACGCGGCTAGCGTTATGGGCACCTTTGCGCCAGGAGTGGTTAGGAGTGGGTTGTTTGATGTTTAGATATCATTAAGACTATTTTAATTTTGTTATGGAAATGAATTAATATTTCTTTAATATTATAAACGCGAAAGTTTGTAAGAATAGATGGATGGATGGATGGATGTTTGTACTCTTTCACGCCAGAATGGCTGAACAGATCTGGATGAAATTTGGCACAGGGATAGATTATAGTCTAGAATAGCACATTGGATAGTTTTTAACCGCGGGTGAAACCGCGGGGCGCAGCTTGTAGGAAATAAATAAATAAAATAGTAATAGGTCCACATATATAATTATTTTAAAAGTTTGTAGGTAAGTAAAGAAGACAAACTACAGTTTACTTAATAAAGTATGCTTTATTATGTTTTTCGCCTAGGTATATCGTTACCGCTACGTTATCACAATATGACAATTATTCAACAATAATTAACAAATAATTTAATTATTAAAAGTAAATTTTACTTAATTCTACTTAATTACTAAAGATAGGTAAGTACTTGCCTGAATTATAGGTAAATAATGATCGCTTTCACGGATTACTTGAGTACTTAGGCCCGCATGCTAAAACGACGCTCAGTCATGAATCACGATTTAAAACTGTTTTTATGCAAGGTATAACCAGGTAAAAGAAGGTATAAACAAAGCTCAGTCATGAATCTCGATTTAAAACTGTTTTTATGCAAGGTATAACTAGATAACAGAAGGTTTAACCGACGCGCAGTCATGAATCTCGATTTAAAACTGTTTTTATGCAAGGTATAACCAGTTATAAATCGAGATTCAAGACTGAGCGTCGTTTTAGCATGCGGACCTTTATATTTATGTAATAGTAAATTATTTTGATTTCATTTTTAATTAACAAGTAAGTAGATACTATCATTATTAAAAGAAAAACAAAACGCTCAAATGCAAAATAAGGCCAGTGACACTCCGGCCGGATACAAAGGTGTATCAAACGAAACCTCGAAATCCAATATCGGTCAAGCCATTAGGCGGTAATAGGTCACGTAAGAACAGACAAACAAATCAACATACATACTAACATATTTACACAGTTCAAGAAATAACAAAAATGGAAGCGAGTACTGGAATCTGAATTATTTTATGGATTACACCAGGAACTACAGAGCCTAAATTTTAATAGGGGTTCAGTAAATAATTTTGAAAATAACACTATTTAGCTAGATTAGTTGATTGTATGCGTACAATAACAACAAAGTAATTATAAGTTAGAAATATTTACAAAGCTTCTATAACTAAGCTACATCCCTACAGGGAATCCCAAGCAAGCTTTCTATTCGCTTGACATTACCATCACTTTCCTTTGGTTCCGTCTCTGCAGAACGTCCAAGTTGAGCTTGAAGAATGGATTTGTATTTTCTTTTACTATGTTCACCAAGTGGGGCAGAATGTCTTTTTAGAGGGTTCAGTGATTTAGTGCTTAAAAAGTCTAAATCAAAAATCTTAGCCACACCCTTCTGAGTCTTTTACATCTGTTTTCACGCTATTTTTGTAGCTAAGTAGGTACGGAAGACAACACTCACTGGATGTCACTTTTAGATACCATAACATATCGTCACGCCTTTCCCCCGAGGGGGCTGGCAGAGGTTTAATACAACACCCACACTTTGCCGGACGATATTCAGTCCCAAATGTGACAGGGGGCGAGCCTGTTGGCATACACCGGGCTTCAGTCATGTAGCAGATGACATACAAAAGATACCAAAAGACAAACGTTCTAAGATATGTGAAGTTTCAACAAAATTCCTTTAGTACATTTACGAGTAGCTACACAAGAAATGTAGCTGTCTTTACAGTTCTTACGTCTAGCTACGCTGACCTACAGCTACACTCAGCCCAAAATCCTGTGCGCGCTTCGCCTCCTCGCATTTCTGACGGTCAGTACCTTGGCGACGGTACCTTGGGGCTCGCAGCTGCCAACAACTGACACTATTTCGTCTCAGTAGTCCCATGGGATTAGAGACATCAATCAAATACCAAAATACAGATGTTGTACTTCATCTTCGTCCTGATTAAGCAAACTCAGAGCGGCTGACGAGTCGCGTATTGGGCACACTCAATGCTGACCAAGCGGCGAACTGTAGCTGGATTAGCCGCTCATCAGCAAGCGATACGCCGCAAACTGGGTACGGGTGTACTCAATACGCGCTGTTCGGACACTCCATTTAAAATACATAGGAAGGCGAACTGGGGGCTATTCTTGCGCGTGAGATGAGATGAGATTTTATCTTCGTCACTCTCACACCTATGAAATTTCAAACGAGAGCAACAAGGACGAAAAAGGTGAGATGAAAATCTCAAATCTCCGAATAGGGCCACTGGAGGCAAACAGACGCCTTTAGTTTGTCCAGTTAGGACGAAGCGTTTTGTGAAGTTTAACAAAATTCCTTTAAGATTAGCTACACAACAGATGTAACTGTCTTTACAGTTCTTACGCTAAGCTACGCTGCTACAGCTACACTCTGCCCAACCTCCTGTGTGCGCGCCGTCTCCTTGCACTTCTGACGGGTGGAACCGTGACGGCGGGGTCCCTCAGGGCTCGCAGCTGCAGGTGCAGTCGCTGTCGGCAGAACTCGTAAAATTCGATTTCGCGAGTGAAATTCGCGCGAACGATTTGCTTCACCGCCTCGGAGACTGGCGGCTTGAACGCGTTGCGATTGATTCGGTTGAAGGTGTTCAGTTCGTCTGGAAGTAAAATTAGGAGGTTGAGATGGTTGCTTTGAATTATATAAACAAATATTCGGGACATTTCGTACGCAAGGTCGTTTGACCTTGGACTAAGCAAAGCCTGTACTACGGCTGACAGTTACTGATATACGTAGATATATATTTTAAATATAACATATAGTCACGCCTTTCCCCGAAGGGGCTGGCAGAGGTGTAATACAACACCCACACTTCGCCGAACGATATTCAGTCTAAAATGTGACAGGGGGCGAGCCTGTCGCCATACACCGGGCTCCAGTCATGTAGCAAATGACATACAATACGCACATATGTTCACACATTGAACAAATTGGTGCGTGCCGGCTGGGTTTGAACCCGCTCCCTCTGGCTTGAAAGGCGGGCCTTCTCCAACTAGACTATCATCGCTACAATTTTTTTTTTTAAGTATATTTAAAGTATTTTAAATGAATATGTACTTTAAAATAGATTATTATATTTTAAGTGTTTTAAATAAATACTTTAAATAGATATTAACACCCAGACAAAACAAACACAAATGTTCATCGAATGAAAGTTTGCCCGAGATAGGAATCGATCCCAGGCCCCAAGCTCAGAAGGCAGGTTCGTTATCAACTGAGCCACTGAGGCAACCGAATTGAGTAAGTATCTAGTAGTAATTGGTCGATGTAAGGATTCGTCATAAATCGTCGTAATGATCGTCTAAAGGCGTCTGATGACGATGATGATTGATTAAAGATTCAAAATAGATTTTGTCGTCTTGTGAAGCAGTGACGTGAAATGCAACAATTGATTTATTACGTGAATTAGAATCTGAAGTGGATTATTTTTGCTTAATTATAGCTACAGTCAGTGCCAATCATTGAAAGTAAGCGCGAGTATGCTCGTAGTCATGCATGAATAAGTCACTCTGCCAAGACTGCGTGTCGTCGGTATAATAGAAGATGGTAAACATGCATTGCTGAATGGGAACTGTCTCAAGTAATGCTGCCAGAACATAATATGAAGCACTTGACAACAAATTTTGGACTTTTTAATTTTTTTTTTATTGACTTCCTCGGTGGCTCAGTTGGTAGTGAACCTGCCTTCTGAGCTTGGGGGCGTGGGTTTTATTCACTCACCCCAGTAGATGCCGGCGGCTCCGTTGAAGAAGCGGGGCACGTACCGCTCGAGCGCGGCGAGCGTCGCGTTCATGTCCTCCAGCACGCCCACCACCGCGTACTGCTCCTCCACCACGCGCTTGGCGCGCTGCAGCGCCTCCGCGCTGTTGAACGGCCTGGGAAACACAAAACACAACTTATTGAAACACTTGATTGATACTAAAGGTTACACGTCACAGATCAATTTTTAAACATGTAGGTACAACTCTAAATATTATTAGGTAGGTATAGAACAAGTGCATGCGTATTGTGGATGTTAATAGGTACCTACTCTATATTATTGTCATTTTATCCCTATTTTTTAACAATAAAACTATTTTTAGGTAAGTACTTATTTATTTATAAGAATGTACCACAATAGTAACAATATTATAAATGCAAACATTTATAGAAGTAGCTTAAAACCTACACTAACTCAGTAGCACCTTTTACGGCAGGTAAAACCGCGGAGCGCAGTAAGTACGAAAATAATAAGTATGTCTACATTACATCCTGAGGTGTCAGGATTTCCGGAGAATCGGGTCATTAAGGCCCAGTAATCTAATCAGATTAAATACGGGTTATATAGAGTAAGGTTAAGCAATATGTGACATTTTTCGCCGAGGTGGAACACCCTTGGGTTTTTCGTCAGTGGCGGGAGTCCCATATAACCACTCTGTGCCCGCACCCGGGGCTGTTGGTGGTATCCTTAAAGAATTTTCCCAAGGTGATATAAAAAAACATTAAGCAATATGTATGCTGCTCTTTATTAAAGACATACTATCATAGATGGATGGGTAACCTAGTGTGAAACTGCGATTCTTTACACAACTAAATGTAGAGCTGAATTATGAGCATTTAGGTTTATCCTATATACATCTAATTCACCTAACCTTACCTTAAATATATAGAAATAGCTAGTTACCTAAGTAGCCCACTGAAGTTATGAGTTGTTCCGTATTTAGTTTTAAAAACTGGTATGGTATTTATAGTACGAATGCAAACTTTTATTCCTATTCTGTCAGGCGCAAAATAAATAAACGCAAAATAAAACCTGTCAAGAACATTATAGCAAGTGACTTACGTGCAGTTGGGTTCGTGTCCGCAGAAGAAGAGCGTCTGCCGGCGGTGGTCACCGATGCCTTCGTGCGTCTCGCCTTCGATGTAGCGACACTCGCGGTCACCGCTGAGCACGCACGTCTCGAAGTCCTGAAATAAGTTAGTATAAAGGCACAAGTCAGTACTCTGCAGGGAGATGCAAACAAAATATTTCTTTTCGTTTTCAAAGTACTTGACACCCATAGATTATCGGATAAACATTATAAGATGTTAGCGTGACCAAGAAGCTATGTGGCAGAGCACGACCAACACTAGGGGATGCCAGTATACAGTATAAAGAGAAGAACGACGACTGAACCGAGTATTCGGGGTCTATGAGTAAAGTTGCGGCCGTCCCTGGATGTGCTTGGGACCTCCTTCCTGCACCGATATTCTAATTCATACGGAAAAGTTTCCGTTCGGATTCCAAAAATTAAAAACTTAAATTTTTCGAATCTCTGGCCGCATTCGTGACTCTTTAAACGTGATTTATTCTTTCGATCAGAATTAGTATAAATACTCGATGTTCTATTCCAAAACTTATGAAAGAAGACAGAGATTCACACAATTTGAGTTTAAAATTTGTAGATACGGATTGGAAACGTTTCCGAATGATTTAGAATGCCGGTGCTGTGTTTCAAATCTCTGCGTCCTTCGTATGCGGTGTAGCGGACTGTAAGGTGATTCGGCGAAAATATTAACCTATACAGTGGCGGGGCAAGACCTAAATTTGATGTGGGCAAGACGGATTTTGCGAGGCCCCGTTCTATGGCGACCTGAAGACGGATTTTATAAAATAATAAAAACGAAACAAAACAATTAACACTACCAAGTTTTTATTCATAAAAATACAAATAAGATTAATATTAATGAAAAATTAATAATTTATATCGTTTTTTATTTTATTCTCGCTTTAAAGCAATGCTTAAAAAATTTTGAGGCGCGAGGCCCCTTGTACCGCGAGGCCGTAGGCGGTGGCCCACGTCGCCCACGCCTTACGCCGCCTCTGAACCTATATGTATACACAGCGAGACGCATCACAAACAGCTTCCTCCGGGAACCGTATCCTGGGCGGTAGCAGCGGTGTGATCGGGAGCTCACGCGGATCTAGGATCGTGGTACCGCTAAGCGGTAAAGCGGTGGTGATGAAGCGAGAGGATGCTTCACAGGAATGACACATCTGTCGCTGTAGAGGGTCAAGCTTCTCGCCGCAGGTGGGCCTGCCGGTGGCCTTAGTACTATTCAATCATATTTTGTTTAGATTTCAAATCAAATGTAGGGTAATTTATTATTTGACTTTTCTTTTTGGTTTTACTCTAGCGTGATTTACGCTCGGATCAGATATTTTTCAGAAATAACACCTGCCGTAGATCAGCGATACCATAAATAATATTTTCTCTACGGTGATTCTTTAACCTAGATTTCCTCACACTGCTGCGCTATGTCTGACTAACCATCTCGGTTAATCACTCCAAGCTCCTAGCAGATACTATCGCAAAAACATCGTTACGTATGCTCTAGCAAGTAATTTTATAACATTTGCACGGGACGCTGCCGTTCCATTTTTCATACTTTTTATATTGAAAACGTAGCGATGATTTTTCGAAATTACTTATGCTCGAGGCATAGCATCATGAGCGTTGATTTGATGCGCGCAACAGGCCTTGATCGACGGTTTATTTAATCAGTTCAATCAACTCATCGCTTCGTCACGCAATTTATCTATTAGCAGCCCATTACTGCTGCAGGTTCCATGAAGCTACACGAGGAATGTTTATCGAGTGGCCGATCCCACTAAACGTTGTTAAACAGGGTGGCTTTTTGCCTGAAACTAATTATAACGTCAACGTTTTTGTTACCATAAAGCTAATTTATTTTTTGCGTGCAAGAGTAACTAGATTCATAAGACGAGGCAGCGGCTATGAGCTATGAGTCTATAGGGGAGTGTGTAGGCAGATACATAGGCAATACATATTCCAATCACACGTCCTTATTATTACATGCCGTGATCATTTCATCAGTATTACTCATCACAAATTGAGCCTGAGATAATTTTTCGAAGCTTTTACTGAGGTAGTCCAGCAAAATATAAATTTCCATTTAAAATTCGAGTCTCTATCTACTTCCCAAATTATAATTTATCTACAGTGCTTATCAATGTTGCTATATTTATGTGGGCAGGTAAGCAGCTAAACTATAACTAGTGAAGAGTTAAGACACCTATAATTATAATTAGTATTCGCTAGTAGAACAATAGAACTTAATAACCAGGAAAATCGGTGTCAGCTCTGTGCAAACTATAAATTTACTTAACAAGTTGATGGCGGATCTATGTATAACTCGACAGAACAACAATGTATAAACAATAAGTAAAGTAGATACTGGTCTACTTGTTTTGGATATTGTTGGATAGCCTATAAGATAGCGCCGAGAGCTATTGGATGCTACACATGGTATTTAAAGAACAATCTTCTAAAAATATGATAATTAATGCACCTACTTTACCGAAACAAAAGAAACTGAAGAACAAGGCATTCTAAAAGATAAGATTTTCATTCTCTTTTATTTTATTAGGTACTTAAAGCTGGCAGTGATCATCCGATAGTGAGCTGATTTATAGTTTCTGTCTTACCAATGAATCTCTAAGTTATAAAATGAAGCGTGGCCACGATGTCATAGTTCAACAGATAACAATAAAACGCCTTCAAACTCAGAAAGCTCGCTTGCTGCACAGATTACGAGGCATGCTAAGGTCAAATATAAAAAAGTAGCTGCTCCACAAAAGCTGTTTAACCACATCAATCGGGATCTAATCTGCCTTCATTCTCATCTTATTATCTGTCGAAGATCGTGATCGCTAACTTTAATCGTGGCGCGTCAGAATCACAATCGTGATTCGTGACTCGCTAATCTGAACCCCTGACCGTGTACGATCCAGCAGGAGCCACAGATCA
This sequence comes from Peribatodes rhomboidaria, assembly GCA_911728515.1. NCBI lineage: Eukaryota > Metazoa > Arthropoda > Insecta > Lepidoptera > Geometridae > Peribatodes > Peribatodes rhomboidaria. Next base: position 10,263,287 of record OU452179.1, on the reverse strand, counting down.
GTCGATAGTTGCCCAGATATGGAACAGTTTAGTCAAAGTTTAGCTGGCAGTCAGTAAGGCCATGGAAGCGTAGCATGGCGCTGTAACGGAACCCGTCACACTCGGTTTCCGAAATCGAGCTGCCGAAACGAAGTCTATGGGAATCGATCAACACAATCCGGTCCGTTTCGATCGTCCGTGACCGTTCAAGTTATTTGCAAAATTGTGGGATTTTCAAATTTGGGTCAAGTTGAAATCAATGCTTACTTCGTCGGTTTATCGGATTCGGATTTCAAATAAGCCTAACTTTCCATGAACAAAAATTATTGAAACAGGAAATGCCTACACTCAGACTAAATAGGTAGCATGTTTTAAAGATCAGCAAAAACTGTTCTGTTCACTGTTCTGTTCACTGTTCTGCAATCGATCAAGCTATATTAAAAAGATCACAATGAACGCGAAGATTTTCCAATTACGTTGATGTAAGAGATGCAGCGATAAGTATTAGTTATCGGTAAATAAATCCTATGCAATAATAGCATCATCACGCAATGCTTTTCAAGTTTTTTTCCTTAGTTCCGCACGTGACCATTGTGTACTTTTCATTATAAATTGACGGCTGATATAGCTGACCCATGACTTCCTTGACTATCCATCTTGCGTTTTGATAAATAAACTCAAAACAAGATTATTGTAGGCATCTTCTATGTAGGCAATTACTTATTCTGTATTAAGAAAACTGTACACATGAGTATACGTGTTTAGAATTTAAATTGTTCCTTTGTGAAAAGATAAGGAAATTATAACTTAGACACGCGGGGAATGTGAAAGGAGTACTTTGAAATGAGATCCTAACTTATTAGCTATTTGCAGTCACTGGGTACATTTCTACGCCGGCACTATAAAATATTTTATTAGCAATAAAACGTTTTCCCATCAGATAGACGTGTCCCTTGTGGTGCGTGCGAAGCAATCTCATTTTAATCAGTCGCTGCAATCAGCTCGTTTAGTTGTTTATGTTATTGATAAATGTCATAATTAAATGTTTAATTTTGTAAACTAATCTTCTTTATGTGATTCCATATCACCAGTCAGACCTGCTAATAAAAGGCGTCCAACAACACTATTGATATTTGAAGTCAGGGCAAAGACTGTTAATACTACAATGGTTAAGTTAGTACCTTCTTTAATTTGGCAAGGTTTTGGCAGCAGCTCAGTTACACATACATAAAAGACCTCTGGTCGAAGAGGTTGGCATCTTCTCCACATTCTTTCTTCTTCTTCAACTCGGTAAGGTTTTGACAGCAGCATAGTTACACATCCATAAAAGACTTCTGGTCGAAGAGGTTGGCATCTTCTCCACATTCACCACTTTTATTGTTGTTCTGTGGTTGGGGGGAAGTAGACAGCAATGTTGCTTACCTTTATGAACCAAGCATGGTCCGGCAACAGCAGGTAGGAGACGCTCGCTTCTGCATGTTCTTCAGTCTACTGTTGATGACTTAATTTATAACAGTGCTGATTACCTTCTTGAGCCAAGCAGGGTCTGGCAGCGGCAGGTCGGGGAAGGCTCGCTTCCTCTCCACGTAGTACCAAGGTGCCCGTACGTAGTAGTACCAGGAGATCACGCGCTCTACCGGGTCGCGGACCACGTTCACGTATATTGGTGATGGGTAACCGAATCTGGAATGTGGCAAGAAAATACTGTAAGTAAAAAAAAATGCCTTTGTTAGCTCGAATTCGCCCCTGCGAAGAACCAGAACATAGCCAGATTGGTAAATGTAAAATATAAAAACCGGCCAAGTGCGAGTCGGGAGAAGGGTTCCGTACCATTATCTATAAAAACGGCAAAAAAAAACATGTCTGTTGTATGGGAGCCCCCTTAAACATTTATTTTGTTATTTGTTGTTATAGTGGCCACAAAAATACATCATCTGTGAAAATGTCAACTGTCTAACTATCACGGTTCCTGGTGACATAGGTGATATAGACGGACAGACAGCGGAGTCTTAGTAATAGAGTCCCGTTTTATCCTTTGGGTACGGAACCCTAAAAAAGTAATAATATACTTAGAGAATCTTTAACGTACTTAAGTATATACATACATAATATAGTATTCTAAATGGTCTAAAGATATGAGAAACTGTATTGTACTTGGACATTCGATATTTTGGGGAACAACGTTACTAACTTAAATAGTTAATTACGATTAAAAAAGATACTAAAATTAAATAGGAAATAAATCCTATTCCATTGAAGTAATACAATTAAGTAATTGTTGAGTGAAAATAACAAAGATAAGAATCATAAATGTAGAACCGAACTTTACGATCTATTAAGATACCAGGTATTAAGGTACCAGGTAAGTTCTCACAGAACGAAAACATTGCTACAAGATTGTGAATAACCACAACACATTGTGTTTCCAAACAAAAAACGTTTCCCTTTCTTTTTGCTGTTATAATTTCTGTAATCTTCAAATGTTTGTGTAAACAATAGAACGTAAAATAATAATTTATATATGTACTCAAAAACGTAAGTATTAAACAATCGTAACAATCTAAGTTTATCAGACTAGACAATGGTGCAATTAACACAGTTTTTACAGGTGTGCAGGCTGCTATAATTACACCTAACAAGGGATATACGGTTAATGTACTGATACATTAATCACGTAGGTCGGGCCTAGGTAGTAACTCTTCATTAGTCTATGAACTGTACCGCCAATCATAGGGTTGCCAAGTCATGCATACTTCGAATAAGTTATAAATATTTTAATTTCACGTTTATTCACGTGAAATTAAAATATTATTAGCGATGATAGCCTAGCCGGAGAAGGCCTGCCTTTCAAGCCAGAGGGAGCGGGTTCGGACCCAGCCGACGGCACGCACCAATTTGTTAATTGTGCTGAACATATGTGCGTACTATGTGTCATCTGCTACATGACTGGAGCCCGGTGTATGGCGACAGGCTCGCTCCCTGTCACATTTGGGACTGAACATCGTCCGGCGAAATGTGGGTGTTGTACACCTCTAAGCCAGCCCCCTTCGGGGGAAAGGCGTGACGATATGTTTATGTTATGTACGTATGTGAATAAACAACTCTACTAGAATTTCATGTTATGTTTACTATGATTTCATTGTTTTCGATTGCGATACTAAACTTTCCCATGTTCATTTTTCCTTTTTCACCATGAGTTTCTGGACGATCTATAAATATAATTTCGGCAACTTTGAGATAGTATTCAAAAAGTCTTGGTACTAAGAATGAGATGTGTGTCGTAGTTTTATCGATTTATAATGTAAAACTATTCGCGACAGCCCTACTGGTATTTTGATTGATGCTCATCGGAAACGATATCACCTTTCCCAAAGGTAAGTAGGTTAAAACAAATAGGAACAATAAAGTGCTGAATAGACAAATTGCACTCGCCTCTTGATGGTCGGCTTCTTTTATCATAACTCTAAAACGATAGATAGGTTATTAATGAAACCTAGTTCTAATTGATGAGCTACCATGTAAGATAATGATCAAATTAATGATCGGTGTAAAGGAAACACCAAACACTAGAAGCAAAAACATTGCAGCGAATAACATTGATGATAGAATGTATCGATTATTGAGAACTGTTAACTAAATTATAATTATTAATTAAACGTTTTTAGAAGATTTCGTTTGTAGATTGCACATTTAGATATGACGCTTAAGTAAAACTTAAACGAGACTGATACAATTAGGAAATTCGCCGGTTTATTGACCGGGACGGTACTGTCGGTAAATGAAGTTAGCACATGCGTCTGGTAAGTCCAAGACTAGCGCTAAACAAATATGTATTGATTATATTTACCTAGGCAGCTAGTTAGTGATCGTATTGAAAAGAAATCAAACTCATGCTCAGTGATGGATGTAAGAGAATCGCATTCAAATTGTCTCAGAATTAATTTTAGGTCTGCTCTACATTAAATAATATTTTTTTTTATAGATAATATAAGAAAGCTAACTAAGTGGATTAGTAAATTCATTAAAAAAAAATCGGATGCACTCGATACACGTTGTACTATGGCTGCCAGAGACTAAAACACATACATCATTTCTATTTGTAAATACATTTTAATAGATATTAAAAAACTTATCGGACATAATGGAATACAATTAAATGTTCATCAAATGAATGTTTGCCCTAGGTGGGAATCGAACCTACGCCCCTAAGCTTAGAAGACAGGTTCACTAGCAACTGGGCCACCGAGGCAGTCATCGTAATAGCTGCGTGATTTACCTTGTAAAGTTGGTATAGCAGACGTGCTTGATGTAAGAGGCTGGCGGAGCGTGCGCAGTGACCAGCCCCGCGAGCACCTGCTGGTCGGCCGGCGCTAGACGAATGGTCTCCACTCGCTGCACTGTATCCCGGTGGAATCCTACAACAGAACGAGAGAACATCATTATTACGATTAATCAGTCCGCAGTTCCGCACCATCATATCATAAGCCATCATACGCCATAAAACCTTTTACTATCGCTCGAAGTTCTGTTTAATGGTGCAAGTCAATTATACAAGTTTCAATTTGAACAATAATTTTACTATGGTTAAGTACAATTCTTAGTACACGATTAGCCCGTCCTCTAGTCATAAACGGTGCAAGCTTTTACCGCAGCTCGAAATTTGCACGTATAAAAGCAGATAAATAACTATTGCAGCCTCGTTGAGGCCATGGCCATCTGCGCTTGCCTAATGCCCGGTATGCTGTCCAGGGACCCTATTCGGAGATTTAAGATTTTCATCTCACCTTTTTTTGTCCTTGTTCCTCTCGTTTGCAACGTGATAGGTGTGAGAGTGACCAAGATAAAATCTCATCTCATCTCACGCGTAGGAATAGCCCCACAGGCCTCAGTGACCATAGAGTAAAAAAAAAATGTAGCCTCGTTTTGAACATCATCGTTTTGAACGGCTTTACTCTACTTTAGTACTCATTATGAAGAAAACTAATTTCCGCTATCCGCTACCTCTATTTGGTTACAAACTATACCATTCATGAGCAGTTCTAGTTTCTAGTTAACTACAATTAGTAGCCTTGTTTGCAAATCTAGTAGCCAAAGTAATTAATGTCCCCGCATGGGTCTAAAAAAATGTTGCGGGATTTTCCGCAAAATTGCGGTACACATGGAACTAAGTATGTGGTACCGTAACGCGTGCTACTATTTAATTAATTCGTTTAGAGATAATCTACGCATGCTTTATGGAAGCGTGGGACATTATTTCAGGAATTTAATGCGCTTTAATGATAATTGTGGTGTAAATAATGGCGGTGGTCGGTGGCATATGAAAATGGCGTATGTACCGTGCCAACTCTAATTTGCGGTTGTGGTACTTACAAGTGTTTTGTTATAATAAAAATGCTATTACTCCGTGGTGGGTTAAATACAGCTATTACCCTCATAGAACGTTACAGCCTTAAATAGCATACTAGATAATGATACAGTGAACCTAACAGCAAAGCGATTGATTACATTTTTTGTACCAATTTAGAAATGGCACAACATTACACGTATGTTCCAAATTAATTTAGTTTACGGAAACTGTAGTTTTTTTTCTTTTTAATCTTTCAGTTTACAGATGATTATTATTCTATCGAAAAGTAAATCCTTTTTTTTTTTTCGGATGACGGATGACGGGAAGTCAGTTTTTATTTTAAAACTACCTAAGTATAGGTTTTTACCTATGGATTTATTAAAGCTTTCATTCTTACTAAAACTTTCTCAGTTTCATTTCTCATCATCTTGTGAAATTACAAGGCAAAACAAAAATAGCTATATGAGGAACGTTTTTTGTTATTGGAATCAAATGAGGTGCACCAGAATATATCTCAAAGAATAGGCGACCAACTAGTTTTTTTTTTGTTCGCCCATCCAGGGAATTTAGCGTCGCACGTCTTGTGTATTTGCAAGTGTCAAGTTAATTTAGTTTTTTACAAATGATAGAGTGATTATGATAAAGTGATGATGACGATGATGAATCCCTCCCCTTTCCCCATTTCAGTAAAGTGATAGATACTTTACTGAAACTTTAAGTGGAGTTTTGTATTCGTAGAGTACACGAAAAGTCACGTTTTGCAATGCTTGTATCATTGGCCCACACACTTGCACGTTAACGAACCAACAAAGGTTAATTATCCACCAGTAAAACACTTTAACACTCGAATAATCACAAGATTTAGAAAATAGTACAAAATTACGACACCTTTTCGGTTCCCGCCAAAAACTTGAATAGCTCTTTTTTTTTCTTTCTCCTCTATTCAGGAGAAATTGCCGTCGCAAGTCATGTGCATTTGGCAGTGTCAAGTAACTAATCATTCGTTTGCACAGATGATAGGATGATGATGATGAGGTGATGGTGACGATGATGAATCCCTCCCCTTTCCCCATTCCAGTAAAGTTATAGATACTTTACTGAAACTTTAAGTGAAGTTTTGTAGAGAAAATGAAAATTCGCGTTTCGCAATGTTTGTATCATTCGCCCACATGTACGGTAACGAACCGGTAAACGTTAATAATCCACCATTATTACACTTTAACACTAGAAGAATCACAAGTTTTAGAAAATAATACAAAATCGCGACACTATCTTTCGGTTCCCGCCAAAACTTCAACTAATTCTTCTCAATTGCATAAAAAAGTACATACCGAACTGGTTTTTGATGGCCAGCCGGCGCAGGAGTTCCATAAAAGTCTGGCTGCCGACTTTGGGTACTCTATTGAAGAACAGTATATCTATTCCTGATCGAGCCGTATTGTTCAGCTCCCACGGGTCCGGCACCAGCAGCTCGTCCAGGTAGCCCTGTTCAGACTCTTCTTGAGACTCTTCAGGCTCGGCTTCCAAGGTACGCTGAGGTTTATTTCGCTCCTGGAGATTTGAAATTAGAATAAGCTTTGAAATGATGACATGTGGCCAGTTCTAAAGTGCGAGGAGTTTCAAAACAGACAAAAAGCAACAACGAAACTTTTTGGTTGATGCTCATAGTCAACCGTAGATTTTATTTTTTATTTTTTAAGAAGACTCAAGACCCATGACCTACGAGTAAACCTGACGGACGAAGAAAATTCTTGAAACCTTCATAAACAGAACTGTAATTGAAAATCAACACAGTTAATTCTATAAATAGCTTCATGGGCTAGCTATCATCCAGTAAACACATACACACACACACACACACACACACAGCACAGGCCATAAAACAAGCAACGTTGAAAGGGTTTATCTCACCACTCCAGTGTTCCTTCGTATCGCGTCGAGCGCTTCTTTGTATTCTAATGCAGACGCGTAGCCGTGCTCCGTTCGCTCAGTTCCTGAAACAAACGGTAATTACATTAACCACATGACATAAACAAATAAAGTACATTCACTTCACAGTGGTTTAAAAGTTTAGTTTAGATTTAGACCGCATTTACGGCCTAGTTACCGACTTAGTTGTCAGTTGGTAAAGATTTTGTCTGTAAAAGGGATACTTCGTTTCGAGTACTCAGAAAATAACTTTCTAAAATGTTAAAAAGATTGAAATACTTTTGCGTGTTCTCGAATATGACGAAAGCAAAATAAAGGAAAACCTTTCAAACTAAAACTTTTGAGCATCTGTAACTTTCTGTGATAACGATTCTGCGGCCAGTATCTTTTTATTTTAAATCTTTTCCCTTTAACATAAAGCCTTTGTAAACAACCTCTTGTTTTAAAATATTTTACTTTTCTTTTTCTTTCTTAGTACGCTCTCATAAAAAAAAAAAACATTAAAGTAAGTTTCATTTTCTTTGTCGATGTGAAAAATAAAGCGTAAAGTTAAACATAGAATAGTTTAATGATATTTAGTACTGTAGTATAGTACAAAAAAACTTATAGTACAGGGTAGAGCAGTTTTACCGCACTACAAGCGGTTGGACGTATGGCGTATTGAACGTAATTTGCGATGAAAAATGCGATGTTCCTATAAAAACGTTATGGTTAAAGGCTGATGACTCTAGAACTAATCGAGCATTAAAGCGGTAGTTGGCTAACACTTTATCATTTATTGTGTGAAAAATGTACGATGCTACTTCCAACTTTTAATGGGTTGTTTCTTTGCATTTTTATTTATTTATTTCGGCTGTGATTTTTAATTGACAAGATTCATTTTTCTTAAATGAATCTTGTCAATTAGAAGTTCAAGTAAAATTCAATCTAAATATAATTAAACAATATCTACGCTTAGCGCAATAACATATGTCCTAATATGTAATGTAATGTACATGTGTAATGAATAAGTACTAAAAATATAAAAATTTACAGATTTCCTTATTTGTTCTCATTCAAGGACTTGGATACAATTTTATAGAAATTGATAGATTAATAGCTTTTGTCTTTAATTAATACAGACTATTTTTTATGAAGAAAAGCAATGACTGCACGAGTTAAACCACGAATGCCAAAAAAACAAAATAATATTTTTACTTTTTTTATACTTACTTAATTTTAATATTTAAAAAAAAATGCCTAATTTACCCATTTAAATAATATAAGGTCATCAAAATAGTATAGGCATTATATACGAGTATGATTGAAGCCTAAACCTACCTGAAATCTTTAAAGCCGCTAAATATAAGGTCTTAGCTATTCCTATCTACTGTCTAAGCCAAGTAGAATAGGCTATCTTGTATGTCCATCGTAAAGTTATCTAGCGCTGAAGTTGGGCTAATAAGGCTTGTTCACAATAGGAAGGTACAGTTAGGCATTCCGCAGGGTGCACGGCTGTGCGAAGCACATGATAGGGCAAAGGTATTGAGATGTACCTATATGTACCTACTTTATAAAATTAAGTAGAATCATGGTCGAATCTGATCGAATCTGGTCGAATTTCGCCAAATTATAAATAGGTACAACGATTTTGCCTCTTACGCCGAAACATAATAGGTTAACGTAATTAAGACAAATCGAGCTAGGAGTTTTTGAAAAAGATTATACATTACTGGCTCGTATGGAAACAAGTGAAAGAAATTAGGGGATAATCATTGGCCAGCAATGCAACAGCAAAATATAGGTACGTTAATAAAAATAGTTTCCGGATTTTAAAGTTTATTAACCCTTTTTGTCTTACTGGTGGGTAAACGTCTTTGTAGGATTAAAATTTCAAATTAGACAGTGAACCTGAGTTTCCTTAGCTAACATACAAATATTTACACACACACCTTCACTCTTCGATGCACTGAGAACATAAACACCGGCATCAAGCCCGGTACATCTTCCTATCTCAGCGACATTCGACCCTATTTCCGTATACGATAATGGCGATTCGCGTTTCCACATTTACTTCGCACGACCTCTACTATAAATTGTCTTTTACGAATCGATAATACGCAGTTATTGTGCTTTACATGACATAACTGTTCCTAGCTTGTATAGTTTGTGGTTGTCGCGCACTAGGCTGCGCACCATACACTTGTCTAGACCACAAGTTGCGTGAAAATTAGATTACATTTTTTGCTCAAGTTTGAAAGTACATACATACTTAGTAGATTTTTAAGGCGGGGAGGACTGATTTATTTTGTGTGAAATTGCTAGATAAATTAATTGGTTTAGTTATTTGAGAGAACATTCCCAGTAAAGCGTTGAGCAATAAAATTAGTAGAGCACTACATAGAGTTATTAGTAACTGAATCTGTTTATACGTAGCATGAGTTATTTCTTTAATTGCTTGCCATTCGCATGCTTTGAAAAAACATCCTAAATTTACATTCCCGCAATGTTTAGAAAACTATTTGCAATGAAATAAACCAATGTACTTAGTTATTTTTTTCTGTATTGGCTGGAGAGCTCTATTGAAGATCTATAAAATCATAGAGGGTACTGGGTACTAGTAAAGTGCGTGGTAACCGCATCTTGTCAATCTCACGGAGATTTGGATCGGACAACAATCGTTCAGAAATGAACAAAATTGACCACAATACGGTATTTATTTGATGGATTTAGAAAAAATCGACAAGTGCCTACCTACTTACACAGAACACGGTCTTCCTTTTAGCTTTTAACAATAGAACTTGCATTGACAATGTAGAATGCGGTCTCTAGAGAAATAGGTAGGTAAATATCGCCCAAACTACAACTTAATTTCATTATGCAATTCCAGCATTTTGAAAGCTGAAAACGGAACAAGTAAAAGTGAATGGGCTCTTAACTTCCAAAAAGGATGTGCAAAAAGCATAAAGACTGAGGCAATTAAGATTCATGAGAACAATTAAGATAATCGCGTAATAAAAGCGACGAATTTACCGACTTCAAAGACCATTAATTAATGATAATCCAACTATTTTTTGTATCCCTAATTGGCTAAGTAGAAAGTACTTTGTTTTGTATTTTGTTCAGTTAAACGGTTAAAACCTACTTTGGTATGTAAGGATTACTAACAATTATACGCTAACAGAGATAATGCTTAGCAACTAACTACACGTGAGATCGTGCGTGAAAACTGGGCTAATGTATCTACATGTGCAGTGCAATGGTGCAGTATTGCCGAGTGCGGACATTACGCGAGAAACGCGAGATATCGGTGTGAATTCCGACTGCTTTCTCCGGAACCAACTGTTGATGATCCCGTTCGATACGCGACGTTACCTTAATGACCTTTTGTATTTAAAACCGCGTACGCCGTAAAAGATGTTACATCTGCGCGATCATTCACAACGTCAAACGAAGCATGGTGAATGAAGCCATCCGATGGTATCTGATAAAATCATTACGCTACTATGTACTATGTATTTTATTAGAGATGACGTCGCTTTTCGCAATAATGCCCCAATGAATTGGGGCATAACCAAACATCGTTAAGGCGCTCGCTAGACGCTCCTAGTGTAAACATAATTATACAGGGTGTTACAAAAGCACTGTTGGAGGATTAAATTATGCTAGTTTAAATTAAATATTGACTCTAATAATTTGCACACACATCGCGCTCCGCCCTCCTAAAAGCAGCAGCAGCTAATAATCGCGTCGGTTTTATTTGTAAACTATTCGCGTCGTGCCGCTACTTTCTTAGTAAAAGTCACCAAAATTTGATACAGATTTGTTGTAATTTTTGAAGAATTTCCTTTTTTGTTGCATTCTTAAACCGGTCAAAACTCTTGCTATGTTTGACGTGCATTTTTTTGAAATATTTTTACATGAATACTTATAGGTGTGTGTTCTTGCGCTTCAATTATACAACAAGATTATTGTAGCATGCTCTGATTGCATTGATCTGATGTACTTACCATTTGCATAAACCTTTTGGAATAAAGACACGAAAAATACAAAACACGATAAGCTATTTATACGAATAAGCTTTATTTTTGTAACGAGTGGCTCAGCGAAATGTGGCAGACATGTTACCACAATGTAATGGTGTCACCTTAAATAGATACGTAGTACATAATAATACCTTAATGGATAAAATAACAATCGCACAGAACAGATACTATCGACAATTATCATATCACGTGCCAACCTGCTAGAGTCGGCCTTCACGTGACAATAACGATTATAATCTCTTACAACGTTGTTTCAGATTTATACTCGCATCACATACTTTATAGCCGAGATGAGAAAATAAGCTACATTCTATATAGTAGAGATCATGAACAAAGATTAAGCATAAATAAAATTCCGATTCACCAAAAAGATAGCTAAAAACCGCTACGCTTATGCATTGTATAACTTTACAGTTGACAAAGAAAAATGGCTCTGTAATTCGCGTCTTGTCTGATAAAACATTTCTTAGATTTTAGACTGCTGTTACAGTTATTTTCCTAAGTTTCTAAAAATATTGAGGGCCACGTTCGTAGAATATTTACAACAAAACCACCAGCTGGAAATCAAAACCAATAGGTACCTACTATCATCATTATACTTACACGTAAAGTAGAAAGTTAGATAGCCGCTGCCCATCATTATTTACTTTGTTCATATTTTAAGACACCATTATCTAACGGCAAATAGCAATAAGAAGCCGAATAAAAGCCATTTGATTACCATTAGACCGTGAACTATACTAATAAACTGCTTGAACCGCAAAAACTACATCTTCATTCCGAATAATAACGGCGAATGGGAATATAAATAAGACGGCAGCTTTGATATGTGAATAATGATATTGACAAAGTAAAAAAAGGTGAAAGAGTTGAATTAAGTGTAGTGGATACATGCGATCGCAAGTGCATCCGGCGGAGGGTGCCTATGTCGTGAGGTCACGATTTCGCTGGAAATTAACCGTGCTAATTAACGGGTTAAAAAAACCGTTAGCGTTTTAGGATCACTTGTCCTAAATAAGTCAGCGTTTCTTTGTGGTTTTGTTTTTCTATTATAACATGCCATGGCATTGCTATTCCGATGATGGACATGTTGTTAAGAACCTTGTCTAGAAAACTAATTTAATTTATGTTGGTAATTGGTCATAAAATAATTGAAATGCTTTAGGAATAATAGAGTTGTTATTACAAACTAATTTTAGATTTTCTATTGAGTAAATAAATATTAGCTAGATCAATAAATAAATTCGGGACTTTTTTCAGACACGGTTGGCTGACCCCAAACTAAGCAAAACTTCTACCGTGGCTGCCACATACTGATAGGAATAACATTTTAGATAGATATATTAACTTCATATTTTTCACACCAAAAATCACAAAACCATTGCTGCTCAAACTAAAGAAAAAAGTAGGAAATAAATGCTCCACAAAAATAATTTCGTAAGCAATGCTAATTTTATAAAAGCATGTAATGATTCTCCAATCTTTAAACTTAACCACAATAATTGGCAAGACAAAGAGGCATAAAATTATAGTAATCTACAAGTACAATGGGTAATGTATAAAATTACCGTGAATAAAATAATGAGCGTCTAAAACCAATAAATAACTAGCACATACAGTATCAGCTCATAAAAGGTAATTAGCATCAGCATTCCTGAGTTTCAGTGGCTATAAAATTATAACATGTAGCCGGATAAAAGCAAAAAATTTGATTCGCAAATGACTGCAATCACTGCGCTCCTCGTCACGTTTCTAACCGCCGTGTAATCTAGTTTCTATAATAATCGTATTATGGTTGCAGTTAGTTTGCAATACGGTATTTATTTGTACACAACTTAAAATAAAAACAGAAAATTAAAGAAAACTTAAACTATTAACTGAAAACTAGAACTTAAAAAAAAATAATCACAAAAATTTAAACTAAAAGACCATTAGTGGAAGGAAAGGTCCCCAGAATGCTGGCGGCATTGCCACGTTGAATGGCAATGCTCAGCTTCTGTGCGAAGTAATGAATGAATAATGTATGACAATATAAAAGGTTTGAGCGCATGTGAAAAGTCGAAAGTATTCGACCAGTGTGTGTTACCATTGATGACTTATGGCACTGAAACGTGGTCTCTCACTATGGGCCTTATAAATAAGCTTCTAGTAGCCCAACGAGCTATGGAGAGGGCTATGCTCGGATTCTCTCTGCGAGATCGAATCAGGAATGAGGAGATCCGTAGACGAACCAAAGTTACCGACATAGCCCAGCGGATTGGCAAAGTTGAAATGGCAGTGGGCAGGGCACATAGCACGAAGGACTGATGACCGATGGGGTCGAAAGGTTCTCGAATGGAGACCACGTACCGGCAAGCGCAGCGTAGGACGTCCACCCACAAGGTGGACAGATGATCTTGTCAAGACCGCAGGATCGCGCTGGATGCAGGCCGCTACCAACCGGTCTTATTGGAGATGTATGGGGGAGGCCTATGTCCAGCAGTGGACGTCCTATGGCTGATGGATGGATGGATGGATGGATGGAGCGCATGTGAAACAAAGTTAAATAGAAGATAGTTCAATTCAGGTGGTACAGCTTTTAATAATTGACCGAGAGAGCGTTAGCGAGCGAAATGTGTTTGCTTCAGCTTCGGCAAAAATGCTTTCATATTTCCGTCCAGCGGGCGTCTGTCCGGTAGTCCTCTACAAGTCGCATTTCTAACCGATTTTCGTGATTTTTTTAAGAGCAGGTTCAAAAATTACCTAAATAAGTATTTAGATTTTAATAATAATAATAAATTCGGGACACTTCCACACACGGTCACCCGACCCCAAACTAAGCAAAGCTTGTACGAGTACTATGGCTGCCAGAGACTGATATACATACTTAGACATTTTTAAATACATACTTAAATAGATATTAACACCCAGACATAGAACCACCGAGGCTATATGTTAAGTGTAAGTTCAGTTTTTTTTTAATAACTAAGATATGTCTCTAGCAATAATAATAAACATTTTTTTATTTTAAGTACAACATGAAATAACAACACATCCTTGGGTGTACTAAACTGAAAATACGTGTAGGCACCTAAGTATTAATAAATTCTGAACGTGAAAAAAAAAATTGCTGTTTCATGGGAAAAATGTTGCTAAAATTCAATGAAATATACATGCATAGTAGTGTGAATGAATGAGTGTGTTTTTAGCGTAAGGCATGTGTAAATACTTTCAAGGCTTTTCCCATTGAGGTATCATCGGGGCGGTTTTAATCATTAATGAAAAGAAAAGGCACCTACGTAATACTAGCATTTACGTTTTTTTCCACTTGTTACGTCTCGCTGCAGGGTCCCATAATTTATTGATAATAACTAGGAAAAACTTGTAATTTTTATCGTTTTATATTTTGTTATCGTTTTATATAAATTGTGGGTCCATCTCGAGCATTCATGCTCACTATCGAAGGCACCTTCTTGCGGCGGCGTCGTGTGTCGGGTCGTTCTCTTCCCTCAAATATGGTTGAGGAGAGCGATGGCTGGCACATGCGTCATACTCGTGATCGGGTGCTGCTTGCGGGTCGCTGGTCTGCTCGTGGTGTACTCACAATGCAATAAGTGAAAACCTTTAACCTAACCTTGGATTAAGACTTAATAACTAACCCCCCTCTACCTGTATTCCCCTTAAATAATAATTTAAGATTTATGTTAACAAAAGTCACGGTCCCCGGAGTCCGTGGAGTGTAATTTTTAAATAAAAAAAAAAACTTGTAATGAATTAAATGAAAACGTTATGGAAATAAATGAATTAGATAGAGAATTCTGTTACATGACGCCATAAAAGCTTGGATGGGCATGGCATGCCAATAGCCATCAAATCATAAGCGCGTGCGCAGCAATCCCCTCAGGCTTATTTATTTCACTATTTCCTTCTACTCAATAAACATAGTAACTATTGACTTTCAAGAGGTTATTAAACTCAAGTTAAACTAGGTCTTCCTCTTTAAAAGTTCATAGGGTCAACTGGTACAAATGTGTCTGTGGGGCAATTGTGTCTTTCGAGAATTACTGACAAACCCTTCTCAAATTAGGCAGATCACGCCATCTTGCACAGATTATTGTAACTAAAGATAGAATAAAGATTTAGGTGGCGCCTAATTTGTGAAGGGTTTGTCAGTAATTCTCAAACGGCGCATTTGCCCCACCGACGCATTTGTACCAGTTGAGCCTGTATCTGGAATTTCGATCACAGAACCTATATTTTATGTACATACTTACTATAAAACAAAAACTCTTTCAACGTCTTTCCGTATATCCGCTAATAACTCTACTAAACCATGCAAGGAATTTTAATGCGGTTTTTACCATAATTAATTCTACGGCTACATTAGCGCCTTTCGCAATAACTGAGGCTATCGCGACCAGTGTAGCCGGGGAGTTCGTCACTCTGCGATGTATCGGGCTAATTATCGCCTACTTCAATTCCGCAGAAAAGCGACGAGTTGAGCGCTACAAGAACATCCCCGATAACCGATAACGATGATTTTAGCGCGACAACGCGACACGAATTATCGCGCGCTAATGCAGTTGCAGCATTAAGGTACCATTCCGTGCCGGACCGCAGGTGGCAGCAGCAGATCAACGACACTTCTGGTTTGGGTGTATTGTATAGTATAGTATGAGATAGTTTCGCAGCGAGCGACATGAAGCCAGCGGCAGATGCAGCTATGTCATGTCCTCGCTGCGGAACGCATCTCGTACAAATACGTATTTACAAACCAGATGTGTCGTCATCTGCTGCTGCCGTCTGCGGTCGGGCGCGGAATAGTACCAAAATTCACGGTACCTATAAAGGTACCGTGCGTAACCGAGGCGGTTTACTATATAGAATACCATGAATTTAATGTTGATTCTGCTCTACATAGGTGAAACTTTTTGTTTAAGTCTTCTTACCTATTATATTATAGGTAATTTACTAAACTAAATTTACACATCGATTCATCACTAAAGTAGATAAATACTCGCTTTTATTACTCTATGTCGCATACAATTATATTTTCACATAGACAGAAATTCTAACAATTGGAGTTTGAAATTTGTGAGATCCGATCGGTAACGTTTCCTAATGATTGTGAATACATATGTAGGTATTCACAATAATCCTTATACCGTACACCTATATCCCGCCTATGCGGGATAAGTGGCGCACAAGAAAAGAGGCCTAAACTCGTAATAATGATGATAATAAAAGTAGGTAATTTATTCATAAATCACAGCATAGCGCCTAATTTAACTGACCAAGCTTTTTGCACTAGACGGAAAGCTTTAAAATAAATATGAGAGCATAAAACTAAACTGAAGCATAAGAGCTCGTAATTACAAGTTACATTTAGATAAATATAAGTTTATCTCTAGTAATTCCGTGTAATAGTAGGTATTTACTATTTTCATTTGTATAGCAGCTTGAACTTGGTTGTTTTGTAATCAATCCGACCACACAAGACGATTGAGCTAGAATCCTGTTCAAATTTAATTGAAGTTAGAATAAAATTTCTGTTTGTTTGAGTTTGTCGACAGACGTTGATGAAATCCTAATCCAACCAAGGTTTCTGAACATTTTCATACATGTCATTGTGTTCACGAGAGGATTCATTTATTTAGATAACTTCCAAAATTACTAACGTAGTCTCGGAATACTTACTCCGTCTTTGGTATTTTTCGATGTAGTCGTTTTGATCTATTGCTAATGTTCAAAACAAACACGGCTTAATCCTTTGCTTAAAAAAATTAAAAAATATTTAATTATTTTTTTAATTTAATTGTCAAAGAATTTGATTCTGATAGATAAAGGGTTTGAGCAGGTTTGAGCATAAAGAAGTCTACACACTAAAGTCACCGACAGACGCCAACATGATGTCGTCGGCTTTAAATTAGCTGCTCACGTCATTTCGGCGGGCTGTCCTGGGGTCGGCGATTTTGGTTTGTAGGCTGCTCAGATCACATAAACTAAAGGGTAGGCTCCCTTAGTTTACGTGGATGCGATGGGAGTTGGCCAGGAATATATTTCAAATTGTTTCCATCCGACAGTGCGATCTGATAGTCCGATCCAACTATCGGATCGACCGAGTTCAGATAAATATGGCATAAACGCTTTACAATCGGACTATCGGATCGGACTGTCAGATGAAAACATCTGACGTATATTCCCGGCATTAGGTATCAGAATGGATGGTCTAACTTAATAAAAACTTTTACCAGCAAAGGTGACAACTACAAATGTCCGTCTTAATGATGATGAATGTGCTTCAATCGTTTGTCAGTTGTTAAAAAAAAGCTGTTCGCGTCTTTTCTGTGGTATCAAGATCAAGAAGATTCCCGGAACAACGCATGCTCTACCAGAGGCTTGTGTAACTAAGTAGGTACTCTGTCTTAGCAGGATGTTAGAGTCAAGTTTTTATGTTTTCTAATTGAATCCCGACTGTCTTTCTAATTGGACCTTCGTGGCAGCTCCGAGCCATTATCGGAATAGTCAGTTACACTTTGTAGTGGTTTTGTTCAAGAAAATGTTCGGTAACACTTTATTAGTCTGGTTATTTACTAGTACAACTATCTCAGGCTTTACTATGTGGTAGACTAAACTTCAAAGTTTGGATCATCGGCTCAAGGTTGCTAGTCTATTGGTGGTTTATCGGATACATTTCGGGGAGTGTGCATCTGGTTTGCATGACCTTATTCTCCCTAGCCCGTTCTTCTATAAAGGAACCAAGAGTACAAAAAAGCGGCATCGTTTTATGGTCGACATACCTACAACACGCACGAAACGCTTTGGTTCCTCATTTCTCATACGGACCTCTAGAGTGTGGAATACTCTGCCAGTGTGTGTTCCCTGACACTTATAATCTGGGTGTCTTCAAGTCTCGAGTGAATCGGTTTCTTCTAGGCAAGCGTGCTCCATAGTAGGCCGCATCACTGCTTATCATCAGGCATGTTGGCTGCCAAACGCAAGCCTATTAAGTAATAAAAAATAATAATAATAATGATTGCTTACTGACCAAGCGAAGCGTCTGTGCTTCAGCTTAGGAAAAAATGCTTTCGTATGTCCGTCAGTCCGGCTGTCTTCCTTACAGGTTTCATTTCCTAACCGATTCTCGTGAATTGTTGTGAGCAGGTTTATATTAATTTAATTTTTTTTTGTCAATTCTGTTTTTTTTTCCATAATCGGAGTTGGAATTTTTGTCGTTTTTACGTACGCGAATGTTTTTATTTTCGCGAGATCTTCAACTCACAGAGCCACTAATACAAACAGTGAATTACTGAAAAATAAGTAGATGTGTTTTCATGAATACGCACATCTGAGAATAGCGCTTCTGAGTTTTACTAGTAACATTTAATAAGCATAAAACTTGATTTTCAGGGTTCCGTACCCGAAGAGGACCCTATTATTAAGACTCAACAGGCTTTATCTCATGATCCGTGATAGTTAGACAGTTGAAGCTATCACAGATGATGTATTTCTGTAACCGCTATAACAACAAATACTAAATAACATAATAAAATAGATATTTAAGGGGGCTCCCATATTTTTTTGCCATTTTTATAGATAATGGTACGGAACCCATCTACGCGAGTCCGACTCACACTTGGCCGGTATTTTTATTAATTCATGTATGTTAATATTTGTTTTAATAATTATTACATAAAATATTTTGCACTTTTTTTACGCAATTACTTTTGAAGTAAACTTTATAGCGCCGCAGTTGTAAATCAAGCTTGACAAGTACCTGCTACGAACGTCATCGGTTGTCTCGATATTCCTCCGTGCTTTGTTGAAGCAATTTATCTTCGGTTTTACTTGAAAATATTTTAACAGACTCTTGGAATCTTGATCTACCGATCTGCAGGGCTATTCACAACCATTCGGAAACTTTTTCGTTCGGATTTCAAAAATTTTAAACCTAAATAATTCGAATCTCAGTCTATATTCATAACTTTTTAAACGTGATTAATTCTTCCGATCCGATTTATACTTGATTCCTTATTCCAAAATGTATAAAAGTAGACTGAGATTCGAACAATTTGAGTTTGAAACTTCTGAGATCCGATCGGAAAATTTTCCGATTCCGATTTTCCGAATGGTTGTGAATAGCACCGCTGCGCTGGTCTACTATTTCTACCTCTCATTGAGAATTTAATTGTTTTAACTTAATTTCGCTGTCCTAGAGCTAAAAGTAATTGAGCACCTACCTATACCTTTTGGATGTTGTACAAATGTTTTCTTGTAAATGTGAAAATCGAATTTGTTACGAGTTAAATGTGCCACACAGCCATTGTGGTCTTACTTATCTATAAAGTATAAACGCTTTAATTGACGAACGTAGTTTAAGTTCTCCGCAATATAAAAATATGAGAAGCGCAAAACGAATTAACGTTATAATTTACCTTTGAGGAGCGGCGTTTATAAGTGAGTGTGAAATACCAACAGCACGTTGATAGACCGTATAGATTTGCATTTACTTGAAGTTAATCCAGTGAAGCTAAATTTACTGGCTAAGGTTTATTATTCAAAGCTGAATTCGTTTCAGCGCGGAGCCGCTGCACCGCTTCAGGGCAATGTCGAGTCGTTCCTCTCAAGCGAACATTATTTATACTGCGTGGTTCAAGAGTCTCCAGTATTGAACTAACTTATGTCTCGATACCGCGCAACTTCGCTTCGGTATTTCATGGTGAACTATTTATATTATCTTAACTTGAAATAGCTTACAATCTCGAGAGTTCCGATGATTACATTTTACTGAATCAAGTGTGTGCTGGAATGATACACTAGTTCTCGTAAGTAAGTACTTCCTGTGTTTTTCTCACGTGTGTTTGTATGTCCTGTCCCTGTCATATTTGGGACTGAATATCGTCCGGCGAAATGTGGGTGTTGTATTACACCTCTGCCAGCCACCTCGGGGGAAAGGCGTGACGATATGTTATGTTATGTGTGTGTATGGCTTTTTTGTAGATTCTGTGTCTGCGTTTTTGTCTCTGGCGTGAACTATAAAGTAGGTAGCATGTTTGTCTATCACTCAGAATATAGGACGGTTTTTCTAACTCTTTTTCAAACCAAACCCATTACATAAATACTCTCGCCTACGTAAGGTTATTTCAAAGTTGTACATGATTTTCGCTTCGCAACCAAGCGCAGTCTACCAACATTCTAAATACAATGTACAAAAAGACTAAAACGCTGCTAGAAGAGCCCTATTAAGTGTCCGAAGCATACCGTATAATCATCTCATATGAATCTGTCAGTAAAGCGCCTAATGCCGCAGGCTCCATCAACTTCGGATAAGTGCAGAAATGTGCGCGCAATCTACGCACTTTTTGCAACTTAAAGCTAGGGATACACATGCCCGTAGCTTGCACACTAGCATACCAGCTCCTTGCAAGTGCCAGTTACAGACATGTGTATTCGCTAACTGGCATGCCTGTAACTGGAAGCTAGCTTGTTGCAAGTAGCTAGCACAACATTTGATTTTCTTGCATGCCCGTTGAGGGAGGGGACGCGGGGGGCTGCTTACCTGGCACGTGTGAACAGACGCGACAGCTACGGGCATGCCAGTAGCCGACTCGTGGCCGCAGGCGCGTGTTTTTTGTTATGATTTTGAAGGTCAAGTTTTTCTTTTGTTGGTTTTTGCATTCAACATGGCACGATGGGGAGATGAGAGAACTATACAGTTCATTCATTTGTACAGAGAATACGAATGTCTTTGGAATGGACGCATTTCTTTAAGCAGACAACTACTTGCTCCAAAATCTTCCCTTCTACTAATCCAATCTCTTACCCAAACCCGTCTTCGTTTTTTCTTATTTTCTCTTATTATTTTGGTTGCACATTTAATTGCTAGTGACAATACAATTTTGTTTAATTCTCTTCGGTGATCCATGTTTGACGCGCAAGAATTACGAAATACTCTCACGAACTGTCCTGTGTATACGCGATGGTAATACTAGCATGCAAGGGCACAGTACGCATGCCAGTATTACTTGCAAATGTATCCGCAGTATGCCAGTTACTCGTACATGCCAGTTACTTTCATACCAGCTACTTTTCCGATTTACTGGCATGTGTATCCCCGCCTTTACAGCCTACTTGCATAAAAGACGGCCATTGCAAGCAATTCCACTTTTTACCCCTCTCCTACTGACGTACCTATTTGCTTTTTAAATTTATTGATTCGACACTATAAATTATGCTCATTGCAATCGCAATGTGAATGCTATTTTCGCATTAACGATGAGAACAAAAAACGGATGAAATGCTTAATGGGTCAATGAACTGGACTATGCCATAATGTAAAACACGAAATAACTATCATTTTATTCTTTGTTAATGTTCAAAGTCAGTGTGACTGGAGGTTTTCATACTTATATGGTTACCTACGTTGGATTGGAATATTCCAACAACCTAAAATGGTAGCACATAGATAGGTAATTATGTCTATCCTATAATCTAAGCACTCAAGTAAGTTATAAGAACTGAATGTTTATAAAAGTACACATTCATATTTTTTATTGAAACTAATTATTCTACCTTAAGATGTTACTTTCGTACTAGGTGTTTCTACATACATATCGTCACGCTTTTCCCCCGAGGGGGCTGGTAGAGGTGTAATACAACACCCACACTTCGCCAGACGATATTCAGTCCCAAATGTGGCAGGGGCGAGCCTGTCGCCATATACCGGGCTCCAGTC
Source organism: Peribatodes rhomboidaria (assembly GCA_911728515.1). Taxonomy (NCBI): domain Eukaryota; kingdom Metazoa; phylum Arthropoda; class Insecta; order Lepidoptera; family Geometridae; genus Peribatodes; species Peribatodes rhomboidaria. The sequence goes on along the minus strand of OU452179.1, from coordinate 10,241,293 downwards.
ATGTAGCAGATGACATACAATACGCACAAATGATCACACAATGAACAAATTGGTGCGTGCCGTCGGCTGGGTTCGAACCCGCTCCCTCTGGCTTGAGAGGCAGACCTTCTCCCAACTAGGCTGCCATCGCTCATTTTATGTGTTTCTACATGGCTTTTAATACTTTTGTCACAAATTATTTAACTGTAGGTACAGTTCAAAACTATGTGACATGCATAAGCAATGCTTACCTGCTTAGCGGCAACTGCGGCTGTATCGTCCGCCAGGTTTCATTGTGTATGTACTCCTACTTCCCAAATTTCAAGAATATATTTAACCGACATTAAAAAAGGAGGAAATGGTTGTAAATCCTTGGTCTGAATCTTTTTTGTAAGTATGTTCACCGTTAACAGTTAAGTAAGTATGATTTCTCAAAGACGCCTGAACCGATTCTTCCTTTGTTTCAAAGGGTACAAGTACATACAAGGTGGTTCCATTTACATTTTAACGAAATTGGTAGAGTGGTTTAAAACAAATCAACAAAAATCGAAAAATTGTTTACAAAATCCAGTTCGGATGACGAGAAGTCAGTTTTTAATTTTAATTATAAGAATAAAATGTTTAAGTACCAACAAAACCTTTGAAAACATCATAACGTCTTAACTTGCCTAGTTGTAGATAATTGTATTTCAAGCACAATAAGGAAATATTTTTCTTCAAACAAGCTTATAAAAACTGTAATTTTAGTAACGACATTTTAATGTTCCTTGGTACGACAAAATGAATGGTCGGCTAACTAGGAAGATTGCTCTGTTTCTTAAAAATACACACTAGTACCATGTATTGTTGAAATTTTGACATGTTAGTAGGTTTTTACCCGACTGCTCAAGAAGGAGGGTTTTTTTTAGTAGAAGAAATAATGTAAATAATTTTAATTAGAGCTGTGAAAATAACGTAATTCATAATTCTTGCTTTTTAACTAAATACTTACTTTTTTTTTGTGCATCATCTTTGCGTGCCCTAAGCTGTCTAATAGTGAACTGATAGTCTGGTCACGCCATCCTAATCCTAACTAATATTACAAGTAAATGCGAAGATGAGTTTGTTTGTTGCTTTCACGCCTTAACTACTCAACCAGTCATCATGAAATTTTGCATACACGTTGTCAGGGGTAGGTATAGAAAAGGACGTAGTACCTGTCATCACGAAAGATTAAACTGTTTCTTTGGTGTCGCGGGTGAAACCGCCGGGCTCAGCTAGTACACGATGTTTTTGGGTGTAAATATATGTTCAAGTTCAGTGAGCAGGCAAAGACCTTGTAATATGGAGAACTAGCTGCGCCCGCGGTTTTACCTGCGGTTAAAAAGTAACCTATGTGTTAATCCTGGGTATAAGCTACCTTCATACCAAATTTTCTTAAATCCGTCTACCCGTTTGAGTGTGAAAAAGTAACAAACAATACACACTTACAAACTTTCGCCTTTCTAATATTAGTGGTATCCTATCCTAATATTATAAATGCGAAAGTCAGTTTGTTCGTTTGTTTGTTTGCGCTTTCACGTCTCAACTACTCAACCAACTGTCTTGAAATTTTGCATACATGTTGTCTGGGGTACAGAAAAGGACATAGGGTACTTTTTATCCCGGAAAATAATACGGTTCCTGTGGGACCGCGGGTGAAACCGAAGGGCGCAGCTAGTTCCGTATAAACAGAATACTCACTCTTCTTCCGTATCTTCAAGAGGATTTTTATTGAAACTGGAATGATTTCTCAACAGGAAAAGTTGCAAATATTATTCTTTACGTTTATTACCATGTAACGTTTCAAGTTGTCATGGAAAATACAAGCAAAACTAGTTCAGCTAGCTATTAGAAATGATTAGGTTTTTATGACATAACGAAGACATAATAGAGTCAATGAAGGCGTATCCAGTCGAAGAGTATTATCCTGCATAAAATTAATTAAAAGCAGTAAAATGCATAATTTTCTTGCTTGCAATTTTATGCATTTGTATTTTATGCAAAAATATGCATTTTTACTACCATCCAGGTATTTCCTTACTACGTACCTACGGGAATTGATAACCAGTAGCGCCCTGACCAGTTAATGCGAGTCAGTCTCACAGAAAGTGTATTTCTTTTTACCCTACTGCGCAAGAAGGTGGGTTATGTTTTTCAAGTGTATGTATGTAAGTATGTATGCATGTGGGAGTGTTATATACGTATGTATGTATATGAGGTTTCTTTGGCACGCCCTAGAGCCTAAACAGCTTCATGGATTCCGACATGTGAGGTGTCATTTGAATCGTCTTCATAGTGGTAGTGACATAGCATACATACATAGACATAGTACAACATCTTGCAGCCGAGTTTTTTGATTTTCTTTTCTTAATAATGTTACTTGTTCAACAAAAAAATTGTACTAAGTACTTCACCACCCAGGCCCATATTGCAAGCAACACTCCGTGTATAAAATCGCGTTGATTCACGACAAATGCACTTTCATATTCATAATATTAGACTTACCTACGACCGGTTCTATTATAAAAACCTTAGATCGGGAGATTGGCTCCATCCAAGAAACAATGCGATCTCTCGCTCGATCCCTTATCCGCGTCCCAACATATACCTACCTATTCAGAGCCGGATTTAGAGGTGTGTCCCTCTCTTGTGGGGGCCCCGGGGCTGCAGCCCCGCCTGCCCCCCCACTAAATTCGGCCTTGTACCTATTAGTAATCAGAATTCAGAATTTATTGATAACTCCAATAGCTTCACGTCACAGTTTAATAAATGTCAAACAATACAAGAGTGTAGAAATGTCAAAACAGTAATTACATTTGTCAAATAAGAAATACATAATTAATGTCAACAAAATAAATCGCACACATATATAACTATCATTACATAAAATAAAAATAATTTATATGTCTCTTATTTTAAAATAAGATTCTAGAATCTTATGTTCCTTGATAATGTTTTATGACCTGAGCTTGGTGTTGAAGCACGCGGTAGAAGGTGCATCCCGAATGGTAGCCGATATTCGGTATAGTAGAGATGTACTGATCAGCACCCATTCACGATGATTCGGAAACGGTCCCTACGGATTCCAAAAAAATTACTTAAATATTCCCGAATCTCAGTCCTATTTTATACATTTTGGAATAGGTAATCGAGCCCAATTTCGAAAGGAAGAGTTAATCACGTTTAAAAACTTATGAATGCGGACTGAGCTTATAATAATTTGAGTTTAAAATTTCTGGAACCCGAACGGAAACGTTTCCGAATGATTGTAAATATATGGGTACATAATGTACTCGTACTTACAGTGCAGAAGGTAAGGAGCTTATTGTTTTGACCTTAGCTAATATTGCTCTGTAAATAAGGGCCGAATAAAGCGACGGCGACGGAACTTCAGAGGCCTCGTAAATCCGGGGTTAGATAGGTTAACCGATACAAGTCCGGTTAACGAGGTACAAGCCAGAAGAGAGCTCTGTCGTGCTCCATTGTTAGTACGAGTAGTAGAAGCTCTAGCGGTTTTGAGTAGCACGACTTCCTGGCTTTTTTTTTATTTTCGAGCTCGTAATATTAACAAAATGAAACTTCGGTACATTTCCTCTAATAAAAAATAGCGTTAACCCTTGTTTGCCACAAAACAAGTTGCGAAGAATAGAACGTTACAAGAATAGTTTTTAATCTGCACTCCGCACGCACCCGTGTTCCAAGTCACTGTACTTCTAAAAAGATATTCTGTCTCTGCATTTTCGTAAGAACTTATTTTTTTCACATGAAGATGTAAGTAAACCTGTCCTCAGTTGATACAGCTGATAGACGCGACGTGCGTAAATTCGTATCAGCCGTGATAAAGCGCGTAACTTCCGGGACCTGTGCCAGCGTCACGTACAAACGAGAAGATGTTGACGTGAGCAGGATGTAAGCAGGTACGGATTTAGGAATCTAGATATCTAGGGATGGTGACTTTTCTTGAGTTGGATGAACACTGAAACCTTGTTTTACCTTTAATCTGGAATCTTTGCAGTAGTTGCAGTGTATAATAAATATGAGTAAAAATACGTTGAGCTGTTTTAGCGTGAACAAACAGAATTTCAGAACAGAACGAATAAACAGAATTTAGGGCCTCAGGGATCTAGGTATGTGACTTTAAGGACTTCAAGAGTTTCATACCTACTCACTAAAATATAAATCCCTTTAACAGTGTTGTGTACCTTGCAGTATAATATTTGAGTAAAAATAGGTTGAGCTGTTTCAGCGTTAAGTAACAAACATACAAAAACTCTCTCACAAACTTTTGCATTGCGAGATTTCATTTATCAGATACATACGTTGCAAAAAATCAGTCCAGATCCTGAACAAAAATATTGATACACAAGAATTCTAAAGTAAATAAGTATAGTATAACTTGATCCATCCCTGGCTCGCAGTTCCGTGGTAATGACATTAGAAGCGTGACTTCGCTCCGCCAGATACAGCGGTACTGTTCACAGCCGAACGTTACACTGGATGTTTCAGCGAGATTTATCGCCTAATCAAATTGGTACGATTTATAGCAGCCTGCTTTACAGGACAGCTTAACACTGGTTTCTGTTCCCGACTGTGCTAAGTCTACAACATGACGACTTTATCGTGGTAAAGTCCACAAATAAAACGTTATGACAAGGGCCGGGCGATGGAATTAAAAATCTGGACTGATCCAAAATAAAGACATAGGAATGAGAAATAACTAGATAGGTAAATTTAAAGTTAAGGGCGGATTGTGTGTGGAAGTTTCTTATAAGATTTGTAAATTTAAGTAACCTAATAACAAATGCTATTGGAAGGCGTATAGAACATAAAATTTTTAAGCAACGAAATAATACTACATGATGACTTAGAATAGAATCTATGATTTATGAATCATCATTGTCTATATTTTTTTAATAGAAAAACTAAGTAGTATAATAAAGTGCATCACGTGAACTCAAAATTAATTCCACAAATCTCTTCATCAATGCACGACAGCAACATAAAACGTGCATCGAGCCAGCTCTTACGAACACAATTTCCATACTTCGGAACGACTTCATCGTATCGATCTCCGAGCAAAATCGACGTTAAACAAACAGAAGTCAGCCGGGAAGACTTCTTCAGTCAATCTCTTTACATATATGGTGTTGGTATTCAAACGCTGGTCTTATAAGGTGTGGTCGACAAGACAATGTCAGCGCTTGCTCGGGGTCGATAGGAGTCACGACCGTTTCCACTTCCCGGACTCCGGGCGAGCTGGGGCGGATACCCTCGGGCTTTAGAAGGTTGCTGAACTTAATAAATGAAATGAAGGTTGCGGGATAACATCATAATTTGCTAGGGGTATAATTGAAGTAGGGCTGCTAAATCGTGATAAGAGCTTAGGAGTTATTCACGTAAGCAGGTTTCGTGTAAATACGTAAGAGGTCTCATTCTGTCTTAGATAATTTGTCATGATCAAAGCTCGCGCAAATAACGATGTCGGCTTCGCTGTCAGGTATAATGTTGATTTACTCCTAGCATTCGTCTCCAGACTCCATAATAATATCCTTATAATCTCATCTTAACACCTTCGCAATCTTAAGCATAACTCCTACCTAGGGCGTGATTTGTGGGATCATTATATTTATGAACTTCTTAACTTTCACCGTGTAAAATCAAATTTACGACTCGCAGCCTCGCACATGTCGTTTGTTACCTGTGAGTAGGAGATATATTTTATGAACAAGCCTAACTCGGGCTTTATTTGTACGCATGGCTTTAAAATGTATTCTCAGTTTATTGGAATCTTGCGTTTTGCAAGTAGTTTGCCCTGTAGCGTCTACAATTCAGTTTCTGGGAAGCAATTTTATCTTTCTAAAATCCCTTAGTTAAATATGTATGGCCTTGTGTTTAGTTTGTAAAAGAAAGATCTAATGATCTAACTATTTGTGATGTGATGATGATGTCTTCCTAGCTGATTCAGGCCACGGCGACTACTGCTTCTGTCAGCTAAATTGATGGTGTGCTCTCACATGTCTTATGTAGCCTATCTTTGCACTGAAAGTCCTAGAACAATCACTGCAAGTCAAGATCTAACTATTTCAAATCAAATTTATTCATGAAAAGCTTACAAATTCTACTTACAGATAAACCTTAAAAATATAAGGGTAACATTTGTAAATTTGTCTTGTAGTACCTACACTAAGAACATAAATATTCTTGTGCTGTAGGTGACTACATTCCTTCATATTTTACAAAGTGTAGACGTATGTACTATGTGTGTGCAAACTGTGAGTGCGTCAGTGTGTATGTGTGTGTTTTTTTATATATGCAGTGAAAATTAGTTTTTTATTTTAAAACTAGAAGTATTTTTTCTGTATCATCATAATTTAAGTTCTCTAGCCAATTATTGACAGCTAATTTAGCATGTCTACTATTTAGATGTTTTAGAATATTGTATCAGACTAGTGGCTAGTGTTCGCTTCGAACGGAGACATCGCATATCTCAAAACCCCTAAGCCGATGTAGCTAATATTCAAACTTAAATATTATATGTGCATAAACCTTTTGCCTGCAAAATTGAATGAAGATCGGATCAACAGTAATCTACGAGTAGCTATCGTCGAACAAACAAATGCCGGCTTGTCCCAGTAGACTGACACTTGATCAATGATTTACTTGAAAGAAAACTTCAACTCTTCTCTTTTCTCTTTTCTTTGCCACTGTTACTCGTAAACACAGTGCCTCGTAGTTCTACATTCGAGTGAAATCAATGTGTCAGAATTCATTCCGAACCTGTTTTTTGAAATTATTACCTTTAATCTTCCATTACCAACCTCGATCTCGTAACCACACGTATTAGCTTGTATCACTTTAGTGGCTGCGTAATGCGCGCCCTACAGACCTGCGCACTAATCATATTACTCAGCTCGAAAGGCATTCATCATATCAGATGATGCTTGACTAGAAAGCGATCGCTCCATTTCTCGCTTCTCATTCTCAATACCAACCACATAAACTACCTAACCTGGAAAACTACACAGTAACTAAAACTTCATCTGTGAGATTCCTTAATACGTATAATTTGATCTGTGGCTAATTCTATACCAACTTTGTGGTTGTCTGTGACGACTAGGTGCTTTCATTATACATCCGGAGATCAATCGTCAGTTATGAAGGGCGATTAGTGTATGGGCTGATCTTAATTTTAAGAGTGTTCAAATGAGCGTTCTTTTTACGATAATAAATAATGAGGAAACGGTAGTGAGATGATGAATGAATGACAGGGTTTCTGCTCGTGAGGTATGTAACACTGCTCTAAATATTTGTAGTTACAATGAAATACTTAGATAGAAAGCCTGATGAGATCTGAAGGGAAATTACAAGCATATCACATAAACATGAGAAAACGAACACTTTCTCTGCAATTTTTTTTAAATTTTATTTTATCAAATGATTATAGCTGCTACTATAGCTGATGCTGCTCGTATAAGCTTTGGTGCTATACCATAAAGCCATAAACAAATGCAATATACACTTTGAACGTCGGTTTGTCAATATTTTTATGGTGTACTATTTTAAGTTTATAAAATAAATCGACCTTTTTATCGGATTCAGTCAGTTACCAGTTTACAAAGCAAATTCAATATTCTCTACCTATGTAGGGTTATTAATAACTTACGCACAACCTCTCAAGGGCAATTTTAGTACGCCAAGACAAACAACTTTTAGTTCTACGACTTTTTCTATTTCAATATTTTATTTCCAAAATTAAAAAAATAGATCTACAGTCCTAAGTAATTGTAACTCTACCCAAAATCTAGGCAGTCACAGTTTGCGCAGTTATGAGCACATATAGGGCAAACAACAGAGGCGAGGACGCCGGGAGTGAATGCTTAAAAATGTAAATAAACCTATTTCGTAGCCGGCCAGTCAGTAGCGAAAAGCAATGCGCCCGCGTCACAATGGCATATGATATAAGACGTAGAAAAAATAGTTATTTGTCATGCAAGGCTGCAAAGTGGTTATTTGGCGCGAGTACTTGTATTTGAAACCTGAGCAAGCGAAGGACTCTAGGATTGAACCACGAGCGAAGCAAGTGGTTCAAATATAGAATCCAGAGTGTAGCGAGAGTTTAAAAAATATATGGGACGCTGAATAACTTGCTGTCTAGCGAAACACACAACTTTTCACCTCACTACACCGAAGTAAATGATATGTATTTTTTTAATGCAGTCATGCTGGCCAGTACGATTATTCTAAGGTTCGAATTTACAACTCTTTCCACGCCAGAGGATAAAATAAACTTTTGCACTCAGATTTCGAAGGACAAACAGAATCTTTCCGAGCTTGTGTGCGACAAAAATGTCTTGATGTATGAACTCCAGTGCTTTAGTACCTAACCAATAAATAGCCCTATACATTTAACTTGCTAAGTACACGTAAATTATTTTTTGCTTATAAACCTTAGTCTGTGTTATTTTGTTAACGAGTGGCATACTACAGTAGAAATGTCATACGTTTTTACTAAATAACCATATTGCAGATTGCTTTCTGTTTACTTACATTTTTACTGTCAACGCACGTCGTCGCCGTTTTTTTTTCTGGAAATATTAACGGTTACTGTAGGGTAGCAGCTAAAACCGTATAGCGCAGCTAGTTAAGTCATAAGACACCTATCACGGTTCAGCTATTGTCATAATAATATTTAACATAATAATCTTACGACACTTGTGACGTGTTGTGACGTCAGCTGCCGTAAATAATTAACTTTTCAATCTGAACCCTCTTAACTCTGTTTGTAATCTTGATAAACGTCATGCCGATCGTTAGATGATAATTATTTAGAGAATTTATTGCTACGAGCAGAAAACAGGTTGGTTGTACATGCAATTTATCGAGTTGATATCACAAAAAGTACTTAAGTACTTGTATTAAGTACATACATTAAGTAGGTAAATTCGGTTCATGAGTTTATTATCAATTACGTACGTATACGAAATAACTTGTAATCATTAACATTACTTTATTAAATATCATTTATAACTATGTAAGTAAGTACACTTATGATTTAAAAAAAACTGGTGGTGAGTATTTATCTTTGCGCTTAATTAAGAAAAACAGCACCAGCCTAATGACCCATAGTCACAATAATTCGGAAACGTTTCAGTTCGAATTAAATTTTTTCGAATCTCAGTCCACATTCATAAGTTTTTAAACGTGATTCATTCTTCCGATCATATTTATACTCCATTTCCTATTCTAAAATTTATAGAAGTTGACCGACATTCGAAAAAATTCAGTTTAAAATATTTGGAATCCGAAGGAAACGATTGCAAATGATTGTGAATAAAGGTGCAGAAGACCACAAGAAGAAGAGTCCAGAAATAAATGAGATATAACATATATATTTCTATGTCTGTGTGTTAATTATATATTTAAGTGTGAATTTAAAAAAAAATTATGTGTATGTATATCAGTCTCTGGCAGCCATAGTACAAGCTTTGTTTGGGGTCAGACGACCGTGTGTGCAAGTGTCCCGAATATTATATTATTATTATTATATTATAAACAATAAAAAAAGTAAAATAATGATGGGATGTACAAAGTAAATTACTGCATTTAATAGTGAAATTAGAGAAAAAAATTTTAATTATACAGAGAATATCAGCAAACCTAATATTATATCCCGTAATTATTACCTGTATGCATGTTATTTCTGAAAATAACACCCAGTTTTACCTGCTTAATACCGACAATGTCAGAGTAATATTTTCTTTAAAGACGCCGCGCCGCCGCAATTGATATAAGTACTTACAAAAAAAACTGTTATAATAATTAATCTGCAAGGTCAACAGGTAAAAGGTTGGTAAGATCGCTGAGGTGATTTATTTACTAAATATCTAAGTGTAAAGAAAGTATAAAATATCTAAATCTAAGTAGTGAGACATTTTTCTAACAACGAAAAAAATAATTCAAGGTTATTTGTCGTTTTTCTTTTAGTTAGTAGTTTTGTCTAACAACCGTTCTTAAAGACTTTAATGATTAACCTTCACAAAGTAAAACCTTTTCTATGGACATGGTAGTCATTATATCTACTCCTTAGTCAGAGTGATATACTTAAGTAGGGAAATTAGGAAAGGGAAATAGGGATACCTTTATGGCTTACAAAACTACTTAAGATTACGGTACTCATTACTTTATCTAGAGATATATGAGATAGATTATTAAAGTTGAATAAGCTGCTAAAGATAATTATGGACGCGTTAAAAACGCGCGAGTAACTTTTTAGAGTATACTCGTACCTATTATGAATTCAGCATTATAATAACAATATTTGGTCAGTGACTCACCATAAAGATTCTATTCAGCTTTCGAATTGTGTTTTCAAATTCTTTTGAGTAGCCATAAATTGTATCAAACCTCTTTATTCGTTACAAACGATACATGCACAAAGGGCAAGAAATCGTATTATAATGCACAAATGGCAATAAATTGTGTTTATAGAGCGCGTAACACGCTCTTAACGGGACTGCGACTCTACAATGGACACGGCTGCTAATGTTATCAAAACGGACGCCCTACGAAGATTCGATTTGACTCGGAAAAAGTTAAACACATGTTGGACATGAAGAAAAAAAGCGTATAGTGCGAAATTCACGAGAAAATTTCTGGAGTTCACCTACTTTAGTAATATTGACTAACTGACTATAAATCTGTTCGAAAGTTTTTCTTATGTTTACACTTTATTTATTTATTTTGACATGCCACCAACGATTTTTTTTAAAAATTATTTTGACAACACATTATTTTTTAATTGTACCTTAGTATTTTATTTTTATTTCTTTTCTTTCTTTTGTTTTAAACCTATAAATTATTTCTTAGATGTGACCAAATGTCACATGCCGAATAACGGCAAAATAGAAAAACATCATTTAAATAACTAAGAGCATTGCAATACCCTATTTTAGTGAATAAATTTCATTTAACTTAATTTATTGTATACTCTATTTACAGTGCTGGTTACACCGATGGCACGTTATTATTTTGTTTATTACTACAGTTATCTATTAACGTTTTTATTTATTTTAGAATTGTGATAAGTTTTTGTGATAAATTTTGATAAGTTTTAAGTGATGATTTGTAAATCAGGGCCACTTTAGAGGGTGAAAAAAAAACGATTCGTCTAATGTCACCCGCACTATCTTACAATGAAAATAATATAGGAAAGCTCTTTAGTAAACGAGAAATATTAAGTACTTCATCGGAATTCAAACGCGTAGGTAACAGCTACATTTAAAGTCACCATATGTTCAAATGTATTCAATCAATGTAAATAGAAGAGGTTTTACGACCAAGTTACAGCCTTATTACATTAGTGATGGCATACATAGTTGCCGGAATTATAGGTATTTGCATGGAAAAGTCAGACTTTAAACTGTAAACCACAGCCAATAAAGGCTTTTATAGCGCAGGCCTGTATTAGCTCATTGATTGCGTTTGAAAACATCATCAAAGTTACTAGATTAAAACACATATAATATACTAGCTGCGCCCCGCGGTTTCACCCGCGGTTTAAAAGTATCCTATGTGCTATATTATCTATCTCTCTGCCAAATTTCATCCAAATCTGTTCAGCTGTTCTGGCGTGAAAGAGTAACAAACATCCATCCATCTATCCATCCATCCATTCTTACAAACTTTGCGTTTATAATATTAGTAGGAAGTAGGATATAGAATGGTATAAATTTATAAGCAGTTAATTATATAGCTATCGGTCGATGTAGGTAAAATGTCTAATACAGCTACAATACAATACACATGCCTTTAATACTACTAGAATTAAAAAAAATATACATATATTGAAATGTGTTTAATAACCTACTTGTATATTTCTCACAAGATAAACACCACCATTTTCTGGAATTTACACAAAAATATCTTACAACAAAAACAAAATTATCAGAACTACCATCAGTTTTATAAAATTTATTAGAAACTATTCTAAAAAACACTAAACCAAAGGGGCTAGAAGACTACCCATTATAAAACTTAAAATATTTATTGACATGAAAATATTGTACTGCTTATATGCCTAGGTAAATATACAATATAAAATAGAAACACATTATGACTTTCTTATCTGGCAATGGAAATTAGCATCTATCCTATAAGATTATTACATCCGATTGCCGATTACGTAATCAGATGTCAGTAAGATAGTGTTAAACCAGCGTTTATTCAATAACACGTCGTCAGTCGGTTCTCAGCGTAAACAAACCTTTCACAGTTCATAACGCAGCATTACCGTAATGACCCGGGTTACGCAACTGATCATAGGCTAGCTAACCATTGCAAGAACTGGAACACCACTTACACACGTCTTTTCTCACTGAACATGAGTGAGCTTAGTTATTTAGTTAAGTAGGCACTTCATTTTATGTAGAGAAAGTTGACCTTAAGTATCATCTCATTGAAATTTAAATGTAAATTATATTGTGCTCAGAACAAGAGGAATTTAAGAGCCTTAATACATATCTTCCTAATACATATTAGGAATACGAAACTAATTGATTTAAATTTTTTAATGAAATGCGTCAAAAACTGACACTTTTTTTGACATGTTTGGAATAACTTTGTAGCAATTTTTAAATGAAAATGAAAAATCGAAATTTAACCTATTTATTTTATATCTTTTAGATAATATATGTGTGACGATAATTTATAATTGTAGGTTTGTAAAGTGTGCATTATTTGTATGTGTCTTAAAGCTCGCTATAAACCACCGCTATCGGTAACGTGTGTTGTAGAGTGTCATAATTATGCCATTTTCTTCGTTAGTATCTATCTTTCTAATTTCTATTTCTAATTTCTATTCTTTCTATCTTTCATAATTTTTTTGTTATATTTTAAAAAAAGGGGATAATCTAATCAAATGATAATGCAACTTTCTTCTAAGAAAATGTAAATTAAATAAAAAATAAATGATACTGCGTTTTCCCAAAAACTCGCTTTTCAGACTTGTGTAGATTATTAGACACGAAAATAGTTTATTAATTTTCAGAGACAACACTAGAAATATTTTTCAAGTGCGTATAGAATTCTTAATGAAAAATATATAATTACTAGGTACCTGTGTTAAAGTACTGAGTGTAACAAGTTCTGAACGGAGTGAACCTATCAATCAGAGACGATAATTGTAGCGCTTAAACACGATAACTGTCGGGTATAAAATAATTTGATTGTCTGACAGTTTAGCGGTCGATTATCCAGTAGTTTTTGTTCCGTATGTATGGTAAACAAAAACTAACAGTAGATACGATCTGTAGTGAACATATTATGACAAGTGCCTTATGAAATGTAAGCGATTAGAACAAAAACTTGCAAGTAATCGCTTTAGTTTTGACGAGCGTTGGACTAATATTTTGCATGTGTATTTTATAGCGAGATAGACGAGTTCTACAATATTCGGCTGCCGTCAAATCTTTGAATTAATTATTAGATTGAACGATAAAATAAACAAAAATAAGAATAATAGAAAAAAGAAAAAAATATATATTGAAATTAGTTTTTAAAACAGTTTTTACGAAGTTTTGACAAAATAAAATATTTGACTGACTCATTCCGTCAAACCGAACGTATAACGTAACTAAAATTAATTTCTAGCGAAAAACCGCTCAGGGGGCCTTCCATGACATATTATTGCTTTCTTTTCTCCTTCTTTCCAGCTGGTAGTTATAGTATTTTGTGTGAGGTTTTTATATTCCTTTTTTTTGCTTAACGTACTCTACGATCAAGTGAGCTTTCCTGTCTGGATTCCGAGAGTTATGTACTTTCCTTCTGTACCTCACGACTTTCCGTTTCTTCTGTTCCAGCTTCTCGTTGCACCACTCCAAAGGTCTGGATGGCATAGTCTTAGAGATTTGCGGTGGCCACAATGGTTACGTTTCGTTTTCGACGCTGCGCGATCACGAACGTTATAGTGCGATCATGCTATGGTAGTTCCCTGGTCTAAAACGAGAAACACACGATTACCTACATTCTGTCGAAATGCTTACATGGTACAAATTCTTCTCCATAAGCTCATATTTGAAAAGCTGCGATTGCAGACGCCCACAATTGGCAATCCACGTAATGGTCTCAATCTGGAGCGGCCAATAAGGAAGTGGCGACGTCGAGCGTGCCCTGCGCTGCACCGCACCGCAGCATCCTGCGGTCGCGGTCGCCAGCGACGACGCCAGCCCACGTGGGAACTTACCGAAACATTAGCCTAGATTCTCTTATGTGGGTTGTCTTCTTCTACTATTTATTTATGTACATAGTAGAAGTAGTAGAAGAAGGTAACTTACTCGGTTACTCACGAGCTGAATAAATTGACATTCACAAAAAGAAATAGAATATTTAAGTAATAATAAATATTATAAACTAAGTATATACCCGCTCTACATTTATCTGTTCGATTATGTTCGTCTGTTATTGTTTATTATTATGTTGTTTTAACAGTGTTTTACGTACTTATTAATCTGTTAAATAAAATATAAAAAAACCCCCGACACCGATTTTGATCAACACCGATTTTCATCAAACATAGCTAAGAACACTCCCGACTAATTCACTTTTCAAACAAAAAAAAAAATCAATATCGGTTCATCCGTTCGGGAGCTACGGTGCCATAGACAGATAGACACACACACAGGCTTCTATACCTATTCATCTACATTCTACATGTTTGCGTTCGTTTTTTTTATTTTATTATCAGACAACTGACTGTTCAGCTTATTATTCATTAAAACTACATAGAATATCAACGCAACGCAACGGTACGTACTGTAATAATTCTTTTGTAAATAAGTTTCAAACCGATAGAGCACTACCTACTTGCCTTTATGAACATTAAAACCTCATTAATCGTAATGAGGATGGTTAATATCTGGACAGAAACACGGCTCAAAAGCAAAACTAACAAAAATATTTGGAAATGGAATGCTAGAGGAGTTTTGGCGGGAACCGAAAAGATGGTGTCGTGATTTTGTATTATTTTCTAAAAGTTGTGATTCTTCGAGTGTTAAAGTAATGGTGGATTATTAATGTTAACCGGTTCGTCAACGTGCACGAGTGTGGGCAAATGATACAAACATTGCGAAACGCGACTTTTCGTGTTCTCTGCAAAATTTCACTGATAGTTTCAGTAAAGTATCCATAACTTTACTGGAATGGGGAAAGGGGAGGGATTCATCATCGTCATGATCACCTCATCATCATCATCATCTCATCATCTGTGAAAACGAATGATTAGTATTTGACACTGGCAAATGCACATGACGTGCGACGCCAAATTCCCCTGAATGGGGATTCTGGGGAATTATGCGTCGCGCGTCGTGTGCATTTGTTGTCATGTTTCTCCCCCGAGAAAAAAAAAAGTAACGCTACAAAAGATGGTCACCCTCGCCATGCAAGCCTAAATTATAGTGGAATAAGAACCATGTCCCCAAACCTGTGTTAACGGGACGCTAGCGACAGATATATTTCATGCGGAATACTTAAGCTTTCAAGTGATACGGATTAATTAAAACACTGACCGGCTCAAACATAAATGCGATAAATGTGCGTGTGCGATCGTACCTCTCCCAAGTTGGAGTTCCGTTTCGTAACAAAAGTTTTTTTTTTTTAACTTTACTGTTAATCTCCATCACAGACTTACGCTACATTTATGTATGTAAATGCAGGTAAGTAGGTATCTAAGACGTTTATGCGGTTATTGTGGTGAAAACGGGATCTTAATACGGACAGACCACACGGGCTAAGCTACGCACTACACCGCTGTACGCAATACGTTTTTCTCAACTACTAAGCTTTAAGAGAAGGAACCTCACAACTTATTTCACGGTCCGAAGAAAGTTATGATCCCAATAAACGCAATTCGGTTAATTGTACCGAATAACTCATCGATACGGAACGACACCGAGCTTAAACCCGCGAGATTCAATCGATTATTCGCCGACACACCGAGACGGATGCACAGAATTCGGATGAGACGATAGGCATCAAGCGTGCGAATGATATTGCAAAAACGCCGCTTGTATGTACCCAGTCGCAGTAACGTTTTTAACATCCAGATCAGACCAAAATTGCAGTTGGTGCCAGATTAAACTTTGATTAAAAGCTAGCTAACATTAAGGTATAGGTTCGTTCGTAGTTACAATTAATTCTGACACAGTCAACATAGGTTCATTTAATCCATTCAATTAAACTGTATGTGTGATTCATATATTAAAGCACCGAGTTTTCAGTTTGATCCAAGGAAACATAAAACGCTAACTACTTCTTTTATCGCTTAATCAAAACGCTACCTTAAACTACAGAACATGAATGGCTTCAAAAATAAAAGGCGGCAGGCAGTGAACGGTATCACAGAATCGTGAACTGAGACACCATAAAATTATTTCTTTTTTCTTATCGAGTGAAAGTTTGAGTCCCGTGATGCGGAGATGCACGCACAGACAATGGGCAGCGTAATAATCAAGTGCGTCACGCAACTAAACGACAATTTTCGAGTTACTCCACTTTTGTTCTGTGTCGATGTGATTTGGTGGTCATTGCTTACTAAACGACAACGTTTGATTAATTTATTTTTATTCATAACTAGCTGCGCCCCACGTTTTAACCCACGGTCCTTTAGGAACCGTTAAAGTTTTTGGGACAAAAAATACAATACAATACAATACAATACAATATATCTTTATTGCACACCAAAAAGTACATGAAAAACTTAAAAACTAAAATACATTTTTCGGCAGTACAAGGGCGACCTTATCGCCTAAAGCGATACCCTTGTCGATAAAATACCCTTGTCCTTTCCTGTACCCCTGCACCCTGTACGCAAAATTTCATGATTATGTGTTGAGTATCTATCGTGATAGCCCAAGAGATAAGCAAACGAGCAAACTCACTTTTGCATTTATAAAATTAGTTAGAATAGGATATTAGACAGGTATTTCAAGGCAGAAACAGTAGTTTATAAAATAAATGATGAGAGAGAATTCTGAGCTTTCTGGTCAAATTTCCCTAGCGTACCGGCTGTCGAACCGGAATACCGTAGGTTATTCAAGTACGGTCATTATTCGGTTTACTTCTTTTTTTCGGCTGCACTTCGTAAGATGTCATTATCAAGTTATTAACCGGTAGCTCGAGTTCCTCGTTCAATTTTAATGTATTTCCAAAAAAAAGTCGACGACGTGCGGTCAGTTTTTAGTTTCCACTCAATTACTCGAAACTGCCGAATCACGTAGACCTATTCGGTGTCTTTAATTTACCTTTGTTAAAATTATATTATCTTTGGTCTTGTTACAAAAAAAGGGAAGATTTTAGGCATTTTATTTGACAAAGTACTACACCGTAACTATATTTTCTAGCTATACCTTATAACTTCAGACAGAAAGCCAATGTTTTTATTAATTTGACCTATCCAAACATTAGTTTTTGTTGTTTTTCATTTCACGCTTTACTGGACATTTTGGTTTTTAAAATAAATATGAGTTAAGTTTCCTAAATTAAAATATCGTAAAAAACCTAATTAATAACTACCCATTTTAATAGTTACACTTTTGAGCATCTACGCAATAACTTCTGAAGTACGAAGTCAGCTGCTTGTATGTTTTATCTATGTGTACGTAAAAATGGATACTTGAACTAAAGAACAGTAGGTAATTAGAACGTGTTAATAATAATGTTAATAGTAAGAAATGTACGTGCTTAATGAGTAACGCAGCAGTTTAGATACATTGGTGCAAGTCAAAGAACTCGTTAGCGGTGCCACGGACAAAGGTAACTAGTACGTACGTAATGGGCATTTATAAATCACTACGTAATAATAATATGAAATTACGTAAAGTGCGAACCGTTCATTAAACGGCTAATATCCATTACGCTTGATCACTGTAGATTAAGACGTGAGTGTAGAAGAAGGCGCTTCTTACAGCCTCATCAGACTAGTAGTGATGCTCTTGATAGCGGAAGCTTTAAGATTTATGAACCTGCTTCATTATGAAAACGACATTACTTATAATATTTATGTCGGTGGCTGAGGCTGTGAAATAGGGTACAATTGACATTACTCGTGTCGCGTTGTTACATAAATCACATTCCGGTCTGAGCTCGTTACTCTCGTTAGGGACATCTAGTTAAGCTAACCAAGCCCGTAGAACTTTGAGCGTGGTCGTCGCTAGAAACTATACCTGTCTATAAATTTGGTTTAATTTTAGGCCCGCTTGCAGAAGGCACGGAGTTATTTTTCTTCAATGCAGGGTTAATTAACTCTTTTTTTTTATGTTAAAAATGTCTCTCTAATATTCTGCTACCTCAGGGTTGCTTCTTCCTTCGGCCTCGACGGAATGAGGCTCCCTGGGAAGAAGAGTACGGGGTCGTACATAACTCTTACTGTCCTCCGTGGCCGTTGGACGTCGGCGTTGGACTCTAGAGGACCTCGTTGGGGACCACGTTGGAGTGGCCTGGTTAAGGCTGCTAGCTGAGGGAGACATCCTTTGGGTTGGGAGGTCTCCGCTGGAGTTGCTTAGGACTGCTAGCTGTGGGGTGGCAACCTCCCGGTATCGCCGCTGGAGTAGCTGAGGGCCACTAGCTGGGTATACTAGCTGGGCCACTAGCTAGTATCCTTCGTAGGTTTCGAAAGAGGCCACATTATCACTCTGTGCCTGCCCCGGGGCTGTTCTATGTCAAAGTAGATAACGTTTCTTTAACATGGTAAAATATGTTCATAAATAGGTCGGTATGAATCTGATATTAATGCCAACTGCTTTATTACCCATTGGCTTTATAACCATCAATTATCCTATCCTAACTAATATCATAAATGCAAAAGTCAGTTTGCTCGTTTGTTTGTTTATTTGTTACGCTTACATGCCTTTTCATGTAGATAGAGATAGATGTAGATAGATACAATTATAAAAGAAGCAACTCACGGTCTGTGAGGTGGTTGGGCCCCGTTTCGTCCTCGTGCCGCTGCATGCGCTTCAGCTTGGTGCTCAGCTCGCGAGTGTGAAGGAACAGGAACAGCGTGCACGACACCGCCACCAGAGCGACCAGCTCACTTGTCCTGCAACATACAGTTTGAAACTTAGACTTTTAAATTCATGCTACTTATTGTAAAGCGTGTCCCGTAATGCTACGTCAAAAGCACGGGGCTAGAGGGGGTCATAGCACGAGAAAAATAAAAATGTATCTATCAGGCAGGAATGTCACATGACCCTGGAAAAGATGTCGGACCCCTCGCTTACGATGCTGAGACGATCTGGATGTGTATTGCAAAGGAAAGCATAGATGGTAAGATTTATTCAGTATACGACAGTGGAATCAATAAATGTAGACTGCTAAAAAAAATGTTACGAACTGTGCCTTATTTTTGAGAAAACTGTGACGGTATTGACGGCAAAGGTTTTTGTACCATAACGAAATGCAGTTGCTTTTGCAGTGCACTTTTTGTGCACGCTTACAAAAGCCCTTTCTAATTGTCAGCTAGCTGCGTTATTGTTAATTTTCCCTTTTCCCTTTCCCTTCAGAGAAAATAAAAGGTAAAAGCACGGTTTAGGTTATCCTTTCACTTCACTGACCACTTTCTTCCTAGTAACTGGCAGAAGTCGTTTGTGAGCAAACATTACGTTATAAAATATGCATCTTATGATCCGTAACTAAACAAATAAGTTGCTAATTGTAGCGAAGTATGTCAGCACCCAATAAGGAAGTAAGCGTGTGAAAAATCTCTGAGCACATCAACAACTTATAGTGGAACGGAAACGAATAGAAATGTCACATTCTACAAATAGATAGTTGTGTAACAAGCACTATAAATGTCAAATTAATAGTTAATTGACCTATGAAGTGTGACGATTTTCGAAATATGACCGTAGCGTATTCTATTTCTGTGTCGTAGGACGTATATAGCCGTCGTATGAGGTAAAGACAAAAATCTGTTGACAAAATCCAAAGGTTGTAGAAAATCGATTTTACATAACATATCGTCACGCGTTTCCCCCAAAGGAGTTGGCAGGTAGTATTACAACACCCGCACTTCGGCGTACGATTTTCATACCTAAAAGTGCCAGGAGGTGGGTTTGTCACCTTGCATCTGGCACCAGTTATGTAGCAGATATGTCATTAAACACACACATACATTTTCACACAATGAACAAAATGGTGCGTGCCTTTGGCTGGGATCGAACCCGCTCTCTCTGGCTTGAGAGGCAAGCCTTCTTCAACTAGGCTAGCATCGCTTGCTCCAACTCCAATTCGATTGATTTTTGTCGAAATTGATTTATTCACACGCTTCTAGTAGAGAGTGTCCTAGCATTAAAATAAAGTAAGTATTTTACCATCTTTCTTTAGAATTCCTCTTTTTTTCTGATAAGTGCCTCGTACAAGGCGCTGTTTATCGTTTGCATGCATCTATGCAACATGCAAAATACATGCTTGGATTGATTTATTAACCAGCAGCTGAGAAGGCAGCGAGAACAAAGATAAAAAGGGCCACATTACTCATAATCCAGAGGAAAGACAATCATACTTATTATTTGTTGATGAAATCACTTTTACCACTCTAACGCCAGTTGCAGAAACGAACTTTAACTTTTACAGCTGTCATTAAACAATAATCTTCCATTAACTTGTTGCAGAAAGCAATATTAGCCTCGATTTTAATGGTGCTTTAATTTTAAATAATCGAAGTGTATACAGTAAAAAATAGTAGTTAAAAAGTAGGCAAACATAGTAAAAAGTATGCAAAGTGCTACAGTTTATGAACCAAAAAAAAGTATGTAGGTAAGTAGGTATACCCGTTTAATTAAATATGCTTTATGTAAAAAATATTTTGGATAAAATTACCATTTGCAACTGTCTTGTTCCCGTTATGTTGTCCACATAAATATGTAAGTGGGTGGGTACTTATTTGGTTTTACTCTCCATGCATATGTAAATAATTATAGACTCATCTTCACTGCACCTACTAGCTGCATAATTAGGTCAAATAATTTAAATATTAATGGGCAATTCCACATAATTGCATACAAGAGAATAGTTTTTAAATTTTGACCACGATGAGGCAGCAAGTTTTAGCGGTAAATTTCTATTGTTTCAAAATAGCTTTGTTTCTTTAGAAATTGAAAAATTTTACTGAAATAAATTAAAATCTCATATTTATTCACGACGACCTCTTAGTCTTAGCATTTCTATCAGAAATCAATCAATATCAGATCGATCAAAATTCAAGAGCTAAGACACAAAGACATCGGTTATTATATTACTAGCTGAAATTTCATAAAAATCTGTCACGCCGTTTCGGAGGAGTATTGTATTGTGATACGAGAATTTTAAATATATAGAGAAGATAGGTACCATTTTCTAACGCAAACAAAATCCAAAATAAGTAGCCAGAGATGCAGATAACTTTAATTCTATGAAATTAATTTTCCTTAGGAAATGTTACGACAAAATCGACGCTATTTTCTAACGAACGAGGGGAAAATTCCGTAACCGTATGAGCATATCCTGCTACTTAACCAGATAAATATTCCTTATAAGTAGTTACGAGGAAATAAAATAGAAAGTGGTCTCACGACGTAGGGTGCGTGATCCAAAGAGTAAATTGCCATTTATAGACTAAGCACTATCCGTGACTTTATTTCTAAAGGTCTCACACTGTCCCCGCACTAAGAATTGCTCGGAACATAGAACTGACCTACATGTAAATTGACACAAAAACCTTATGGGCGCATTTATATTTACAACATAGTTTTTATTGCCGTGGCGTTGTTGATACAGTCGTAAAATTATGTTAGTTCGTTATTTATACTTCGATTTATCATATTAGCGGCCCAGCAGAACATTTATTTTACGAGCGTTCGGTTAGTGTTAATGCATCTAACATATTTCATGTCTAAATGGTTGTATGGATTTTCATCAATTTACCTCATTTCATAAAGTGACCTGGTGACCTATAATTAGTAATGAGTCCCATCTACCGATTTTACGTACCCATATTTTAACTTAAAAATTGTATTTGCATGAAGTACATGCTCACAAAATTTCATAACAATCAGATCAGTATTACACAAGTCATCTTTGAATCAAATAAATATTCGAACACATTAATAGATGGGCTATTTATTTCCCTGGACTGTCTGGGACTTCGCCACGCTCGGTAAAATTGTAAATCAAGGTTAGTAGGCAGATGCCTACTTAAATCAGGTTTAATACTTTACCCAACAAATTATGAATCAATGAACCTACAACTTATGCAAAAATGTCGTGTAATACTAGTTAATATAGCTACCGAAAGCCTGCGTGTTCAAATCTCTCCTAAGGAAAAGGAAACAAAGCCCTAATCAGAAAATGATGAGTTCAGGCCAATTGAAAAACTACTTCGGAAGTTAAGTCATCATTTAATCACTCTGCGTTTTGGTTACGCTCGATTTCAGTAGATGCATATAATCATACTCGGTTAAATGAACCGGAAAAAAATAATCAACAATATTGACTCTTGACAAAACCTATCATTAAAACCAGTACTTACATAAAAATTATATCATACCGGAATTATAAATAAATTATACAGTCGGCCTAATATACACATATTTCTCATGGTGTATTTATACATGCACATCAATCTCACCGCGAGAGATGCTTATCCGAGTAGATCATCGTGTCTCAAACTTTTTAGCATCGGGACCTTTCAATCGCAAGTATTAAATTTAAATTTCAACAGTGAAATCCCTGCTTAAAACAACAGCCTGAGTGTGATGTTTTTTTTCTTCTTCAGATTACCGTATTCGTTTTTTTTTACTCAGAAAAGTAAAGTGAGAGCTCAAGTGAAGTGAGAGCTAAAAGGAGAGCTAAGCTATGAAGTATATATTCTTAATTAATGTACTTATATGGATTTCATAAACCATCGGTTGCTTCTATTTCTCCTAGTGCCACCCATGAAATCTACCGCTCGCGGTCCCTCTTAGATGCAGTTTGAGAAACGATAGAGTAGATTATAGTAATGGATGAATAAATCATAAAATCGAGTTTATTAATGCTCGTACGGCGCGTAATCGACAACTTATTGTTGCGTAATTCTATCCTTACGTCTGCGGAACATAAGTCATTTTCATACTTTACATTATAGCTTAGTGTCCTGTCTAGTACCTATGATTTTTTTTTCTTCAGTTTATAGCAATTATTATAAGTTGGTGCTATTAAGATGTCCTTATTCTGAAAGTACGTAACAAATCTTTAACGAATGATTGATACAGGCTAGATCTTTTGTTCCAAAAAGTTAAGGTTCCAGTACTTTAAAGGCGAATAAATTCTCGGGACTTACTTAGCTAGTTTATAAGGAATCTTGCTAGACTCGACTCTATCAGTAGGTAAAGTATCGTTTCGAGAAAAACAGCACGAACTAAAGAAAAAACTCCTAAGACTGAAAAATACAGTTTCAAGATGGTTTCAAGTAAAAACTTCACAGTTTTTAGACAAATTTACTAGCGGGCAAAAAAACCATGTCTCAAATTAAAAGACTCCACGGGATTCCGGCTACGCTTGAGCAAGTTTCTATCTACCACGTAATAAGTAAACCTACCTGCCTCTTATCTACAAGTAGCTATAGGTTCGTTTGAGCTAAAGACACCAATTCGGTACATTGATGTAAATTTTTTGCTCGGTAACGTCGCACGCGCAAAAAGCTCATTTTGTCGAGAAGCTGGAATGTCACGCACGGAGTGATTCAAGGTTGCAAATTCACAAGTTTGCACCTCGTTAAATAACATGGATTTAGAAACGTTCTACTTGCTTTGGCTTCCAAAATTATTGTGCTGGACGTATAAAATGTACTAACCTACTTATAACAAAGGTGCAGTATGTAGAACTATTTTAGAATATGTGCCTACATCAGCGAGCAGGAATCTAAAATGTGAGAAAAACATCCCAATTATGAACTAGCTTAATTAATAACGATGATAGTTGCAAAAAAAATTTTTCGTTTGTTTGTTTTATTTAGATAGGTATCACTTTTTTTTTATGTATAATAGGTCGGCGTTTGACCACCAACTCGCCTGATGTTAAGCGACGTTGTGGTCTAAGATGGAGCACGACGACCTAGAAGGTACTTATTCACTCTAGCCTTGAAGTTTACTAGAGTGAAGAAGTACAAAGACGGCAGTTGAGTGAGGCGCTACAAGTGCGCCACTGCTCAGACCCGTCTTCGGAACGGTTACACCGGACTACATCCCGAAACACGACTAGGTCATTTCACGGAATGGCTTGGTCCGGTGGGTGGTAACTAGCCACGGCCGAAGCCTTCCACCAGAAAAGTAACTAAGTAGCTAGCTAAGTTAAACAAGGCCACCGTAGGCGTATGCAATTGGTCAATAATGTAGACTTAGATCTGGATATACTTTCACGAAGCCACATTATCTCACGATTACGGAGCAGTAGTAGGCGTGGGACAAGTAGAAAGGATTGCTGCCAGTCTGCGTGCTGGCTTATAATTATGCGATCGAAAAACAGTACAAAGGAAATAAAAACTATCTAGGTACATCTAATTTTGGTTAGCCTGACGTTGTAGAAAGAAATCTATGCGACCTCATGCAAATTGTTGCATGAGGTCGCAAGATGCTGGGAAACCAAAGGTTCCCGCACTGCGCCACTCTTATAATTCGTTTTGTTCACTATTGTATGTGTGTCCGAGTACTTAATATTTGGCATAATTTCGAGAAATAATCCGACACAAAAAAATGTCTACGACTTGATGTAATCCTTCCTAACTATTATCCTACTTCCTTCTTCCTACTAATATTATAAACGCGAAACTTTTAATGGATGTATGGATGGATGTTTGTTACTCTTTCACGCCAGAACGGCTGAACAGATCTGGATGAAATTTGGCACAGAGATAGATTATGGTGTAGAATAGCATATAGGATACATTTTAACCGCGGGTGAAACCGCGGGGCGCAGATTGTAATTTTAATATTATGAATGCGAAAGTGACTTTGTTTGTTTGTAACTCTTTCACGCTCTAACTACTCAACAGATCATCATGAAATTTTGCATACACGATGTCAGAGGTACAGAAAAGGACTAGCGTATTTTTTATCCCTTTGAAATTAAAAGTTTCTGTGAGCCCGCGGGTGAAACTGCAGGGCGCAGCTAGGCTGTCATTGTTAAAGCATTGTTTACTACGCCCTAAATTGTGAAATAAAGTGGCCAGACGTAGAAAGCTCTTGATAGATAGAGGCAGGCGTGAAGCCATCTAGATGCGTTTGGAAAGTTGGGTGCAGCTAACGGGTTGCCAGTCGCAACCCGCCGGCTTTCCATGCTGCGCTTTCTGATATCAGAGAAGCCATCAGCCAGCACATTGTCCTTAATAGCGATATAACATAATCATAGTTGATTTGCACGTTCATAAAACGCACATTAAACGTAGGAGGCTAGTTAATGGTATTGCGTACAAGAAATTATTTCATTGTGATTTTCATTGGCTTTTTACTTTTTACTACGTGTTGACTCTGTTGACTATGAGTACAGAAAGAAATAATAACTTGAATAAAAAATTTCCATTTCACATTCGTTAAAGAATAACACAATTCTAACATTTTCGTAATTGCCTAGATTTCAGATATTTGTTTAAATAATTTTCCGTTGCTTTTGTTAACGTTTTTCATTGTGACGAAAAGCAAAATATATTTTTGAGAAAAAAAATAACATTGATATTAGTTAGTGCATTCTGAACCCTATACCTCTCACTATAGGACCACTTATTTATCCATTGTGTTGATCGAATTAACCACTCCAGTAACTGCTCCAGTCGGCAATGCGCAAATGAAAGCGTTAACTAGTGTAAGGTCAAATGTACATCTAACGGCTCTAAGCTTTTTATTGGACAATGGCCACTTGGTGCTTATATGTGAGAGCAGTAACAGCGGGGCAATTCAACTAACCATAGCCGATGCTAATAAAGCCATCTGATATGTAGGGGGAATGGGGGGAAAGGCGTGACGATATAGCCGATGCTTAACTGAACCGTTGATGTTGCGTTTGTCTTAAAACAAACAGACGAACATTATGATTTAAAACACGGGAATTACTCACGTACGATTCATGCGAGACGCAGCCGCGCGCGCGCACTCGCCCTGATGAAGACCGCCGAATGCGGTTGAAACTATAGTCGGAATAATCGACTGAATCGTACGTAAGTAATTCCCGTGTTTTAAATCATAATCTGTGAAAACCACGTCAGTTTCCATAATAAAACAGACGAACGTAGCTCAGTAGCACAAACGTTTCACAAACATGTCGCCGGTAGTCCAGCTAACACGCTTGTGTGACATTACTGACACTGAGTCGTTCCCCATCCGATTTTTATGACAAACGTAACACCACAGACAGTTCAGCACAGTTCAACATCGACTATAATTAGCTGAATAGCCCCCAGTTGTTAGCGGTGAGTGTCACGAGAAATCGTGAATTAACATCACGCTTTCATATGCACACGGATAACTTTATTCGACGATAAATCCTTAAGTTATCTTGCTCTACATTTCAAGTTTCCAATGCATTAAAATATTTATGAATTAAAATATTCACTAACATTAGCCTACTTGTTTACATTATTCGCGTTTTTGGGGACACATTAGCATAGCTTGCAAATTTTGGCTATATTGGGTAATTAAATCATATAATTTGATTTATGATTTCATTGAGATCCATATTTTAGTTAGTTTTCCTTGTACGAGTGTGAGTCGATTCAGCTTGACGCGATGCTATTAAGTAGCTTTGTACGGTTTATTGCATTTCGATCGAACTAATTAAAGTTGCCATTCTTATTATAGCTGCCGTCGGTGATGGAAACGAACTTGCATACTTAAGTAAATAGCAAAATGACGAAGGTAGCTAACACTAGATCAATAGGTATCGTGAACATCAAGCATTTTCATATTAATCAGTAAAACTACTTGCAAATTTATACAGAGACATATACATATTCAAGTATATATTATTTGCACAATAAATGTGTATAGTTGTTTTTCACGACATTTATATTGTGCATGTGCAGAAAATTTTTCCTTTATCATAATACTACTATAAATGTTCTTACTTTAGTGCTACTACTAAAGTGTAAGTAGAAAGAAGTAGAGGCACAGAGTTATAGTTATTTGTTATGCAAGGCTGCAAAGTTATTTTTCGGCAGGAGTAATACTTGTATTGAATCCTGAGCGTAGCGAAGGTTAACGAGACGGAGAATAACTTTCTTACTAAGAAAAACACACAACTTTTAACAAAGGAAAATCATAGGTGCCAGAAAGAATTTAAAATAAATCAAATGGTTGTTTTTTTTTCATGCGGTCGTCGTGCTGGCCAGTACGATTATTCTAAAATTGAGGTTGGAATGCAATTTCAATTTCAAATGCAATTTCAGTGGATTAGATTAGATTAGAAAATTATTGAAGAGAAAGGTTTCATTTATTTACGAATTATAAAACCTTTTTCCACGCTAGCGAACAAAATGCGAACTTTTGCACGCAGATTTAGAATAAACAAAGCCTTTCCGACCTTGTGATGGGAAAATAATATTAGTACAAGAGTAAATCTTAGTATTCACAAACATTACTATAAGCGCTGGAATGCACAGGGTACAAACAAAGATCGTTTTTAGCATTTACTTACCTAAGTAAAATTTGTGAATATTATAGCGACTAGACTAAGTACCAAGTATAATATTAAAATTAAAAAAAAAACCGACACCGATTTTCAACAAAGATAGCTAAGAAACACTCCCGACTAATTCACCTTTCAAACAAAATCGGTTCATTCGTTCGGGAACTAAGATGCCAAAGACAGACACGTCGAACTTATAACACCCCATTGTTTTTGCGTCGGGGATTGAAAACAATCACCTTTTTATAAGCTTTTATTAAACTTGCAATGTATGTATGCAATGAATGTATGTAACTATGTTTGTTATAATGTATGTATTTATGTTATTATGTTTATGCTTGATATCAACTTCATTGGTTTACTTATAAGACAAGATATTCTTCTCCCAAGTCATTAACCTACCGCATCATCACATGCCCAGCTTTCGTTCTTAGTCAACCTCGTTTTTAGACACTTTTGTTGTTTTATTTTCGGTTTTGCACGAGTAAATATTGGCGGTATCATATAGTGTTACATAAAAACAGCTTTCGTTACCCTACTAACCCCACGCATTAATTTGCATAAAACAATAAAATTCGCTGATATACTCGTAGATAGCCTAACTAGGCGCGGCTCCTTCAGCTCCAAAGATAGTAAACCAGTTGATCGCGCGTATATATTTGTTGTTTGTAAAAAGAACGCAACGCGTCGCGTCAGATGAGGGGAAGGGTAATAGATTGGAGTTAGGTACGATCAATTATCTTTTCATTTGCGCAATCCACGCCTAGCACGCCTCTTGTCAATTTACATAACATAACACATATCGTAACGCCTTTCCCCCGAAGGGGCTGACAGAGGGATACAACACCTACACTTCGCCGTACGATATTCAGCTCTAAATGTGACAGGGGGTGAGTCTGTCGCCAAACACCGGGCTCCAGTCATGTAGCAGATGACACACTACTCACGTATCAACAACACAATGAACGAATTGGTGCGTGTCTTCGGCTGGGTCCGAACCCGCTTCCTCTGGCTTGAGAGGCGAGTTTTCTCCAACTAGGCTATTATCGCTTTAACTGTCAATTTAATTGTTAAAAACCTTGAAAATTGACGCGCTTAAGCTTGACGCGTTATGAACATATTTTCATAAACGGAACGTTAATACGGTCTGTCTACTGGTTATGTGGTCTGTGTTCACCGCCTAGACATTCAGCCCCAACAGCAGTAGGTCTCCATTTACTCCAGTCTATTGCATAATCAGCTTTCTAAACCAGATCTAGATAGCATCAGGCGAGTAATCTTCACTACTATTTATAAAAGCTTGTGTAGCTGTTGATGGATAATTTTTTTATTTCAGTATGACATATGTGTTTATGTATGTATAATTCAAATAGATTAAGTACCTACGTGTATATAACACTCTTTTTTGTTATTAATTTAAATTTAAATTTTTGTAAATTTTTGTGTACCCTTTCCTAAGCTCTTTCATACGTATCCTCTCCATCCTAAGGTTACCTGGAAGAAATCGCTCTTAGTGATAAGGCCGCCAGTTGTACAGTTTGAGTTATTTTCTGTTTTTTTTTTGTTTTGTTATTTCTGGTGTGAAGAATAAAGTGTTTATCTATCTATTTATTTTTACGTCGTTTTAAAGGCCGCTTACCCGGGTAGAGTAATCTTTTTCACGCATTTTTACATTCACGAAGCTAAAAAATCACTGCGTGGGAATTTTGAATTTAATTAACAGTTAATTATTTTATAACGATGCAAACGTTTTAAAGCTATTATTAAGTTAAGTACTTAGTACGTCTTTTTTTGGCAATAAAGACAGAAACAAAAGAAG
The DNA here is from genome assembly GCA_911728515.1 of Peribatodes rhomboidaria. Taxonomy (NCBI): domain Eukaryota; kingdom Metazoa; phylum Arthropoda; class Insecta; order Lepidoptera; family Geometridae; genus Peribatodes; species Peribatodes rhomboidaria. The sequence goes on along the minus strand of OU452179.1, from coordinate 10,211,790 downwards.
GAAATACTGACCACATTTTTTTATCTGTCAAAATAATTAGAAAAGAAAAACAAAAGTGAAAAAACGAACACAACTATTTGAAACTTAATTTCAACGCTATTCTGGAGGATTTGACTTTTCTATTCAATACGACAAAGGAAAAAAAAGGGCTTATTAAATTCCAATCCAAAGTTGTTTCATGTGTAGAATACGCTCAAACGAGATAACCTATGTGGGAGCTCTTCACTAGTGCTCGTCCTCTCACTTTCTTGCATCGCGGGACACATAACAGCCTCTATGATTTCTATTGAGGAACCGAGCGCCCAATCCAACCACTTTTACTTTCAACAGCTTCTCATGCGAAGAAGTAAACACGACATGACATCATATGAACGGGCAGTGCATTGAAACGATGTCACTTTTGATTATGACCGCATAAGGCGAGCTTTATAAACAACTTGGAAAGTTATTGTGTAATGCTCGTTTTATTACACGATGAATTTTGGATTAATTTGCCATCTCATGCTGAAATGAGCGTAACATGCAATTGAACGTAAGCAGGTTTCTTAACTTGTTTAGGATCTTTATAATCTCTGAGTTAGGATCGTTAGTATTAGAACCTATCTTAAATTTTATGCTAATCATTGGACTTCATGAGACTGTACATTCCAAGACGGACAAATTTAATACTTTCATTGCTGCGTCAGAGAGTACTTGATGGTAAAGTCAGATGTTAATATGTATTACGTAAGTACATACGTTAGTATGTAATAAGTAGCTAACGCTCGAGAAGCTCAAGCCATAAGTAACCACCTGTTTTGTGACAGCTGTCACAGCTGTAGCTTTGTTGAAAAACTATGAAGACATGACTAATCTCGGAGCAACTACAAAGCGCAGCATGTCGCATTGTATAGCATGTCATGAGAGAGGCAATAACTACATAAGTAAGTATGACAAATAGATCATGGAAGCCAAGGGCGGTGGATCAAGTGCATGATGATAAATTAAGTTCAGATGTAAGAACTCATTATAATACTAGCTGCACCCTGCGGTGTTGCCACGGTCAAAAAGCAGCCTATGTGTCAATCTGGGGTAGCTCCGTTCCAAATTTCATCGAAATCCTATATAGATCCGTTTGACCGTGAAAAAGTAACAAAGCAACACAAAAAATACATTCGTATTCATAATATACTCGCTTTGTACGGTATCTGTAAACATTCCGTGAAAAATTATATAACTGATTATGAAAACTGCACCCAAAACCCGTTGCATGGTTTACGTGAAGTTAGCGGATGATACAGACAGATGCAGAAATCGCCATTGTTTAGTACTATGTGTGATAGAGAAGAAGAAGGATTTCTTGTACAAAAGCTGGTGCAGCCGCTGGACTTCAATTCAATTCAAAATTCATTTATTCCTTAGTTTATTTCCATTATATGCACTTAGAATCGTCAGTTTGTACAATATATTTATAATCAAATTCCAAATCTATGCTAATTATTATCATTAATTATAATAAATTATGAGAATTATAAAAATAGGGATCTGCAATAGCATCGTCAAATTAAATTAAATAGGTTAAATATAATATTTAGATATTCATAAATATTTTTTTGTCAGCAATAGCATCTGCTAATTTATAGTAACTCTTGTCCATTAATTGTATTTTTATAAACTTCAGTATGTCAATTTTAGTACAATTTTTAATAGTGTCAGGGATTCTATTATAAAATTCAATTCCCAAACAGTAGAAACTATTAGAGGTTTTCGCAAGTCTTCGTCGCGGTTGCAGTACCCGATTTTTATTTCTCGAACTAAGTAGATTTATAACAATCAATAGCCCTTTTCATGATACTCATATTCTCAAGAACATATAATACAGCTTGAAATACAAATTCACCCGTCATTGTCATAATGCCTAGTTTTCTAAATACATTTCTACAAGAGTCTAATTTAGTCCTAATATATACCGTACAGCTCGTTTCTGTAGAATGAATACTCTTCTGGTGTGACATTCTGCAGCAGATCCCCAAAAAAGTATACCATATGTTAGGAGTGAGTGTAAGTATGCAAAATACACAGTTCTTGCTGCTATGGGCCCCGCTAGTTCCTTGATCTTTTTTATAGCGTATGTAGCCGAGCTATGTTTTTTAGTTAATGTGTTAGACTTAACTAGTATAAAACAAAAGCCGGGTTAGGTACCAGTTTTTAAAAACTTCTTATACCGTTATATAAAAGAACAGGTCAGTTATATAATATAACAGGTACGCATACATACATGATACGCGTTACAAGTAAATTTAAACGCATATCATAGATTAATTATACCTAATTTATCTATGCCAAATTTCTACATACCGATTGACTAAGTAAGTAAGCATTCAGCCATAGATACATGTAAGTATGCCAACATTAACATACAATTTCTTCCCCCTAATTTCAACAATCAATAAGTCCATAAAAAAATTAGAACCTCATTTGCAAAACTATAATTTATACCTTATTACGATTGTGTGCTCACGCCGCCGCCGTGCGGTCACAAACCCGATATTTGCAGGCAGACACGCCGGCTTCAATGATAACAATTATGGCCTTGTTTCCGGTAAAAAAACCGCAATTTATTTGTACAAATGATCCTTCGATAACTAGACTGTTCCGTTACAATAAACCCATAATTGACCTTAAAACACAGTACACGAAAGCTATAGGAATGCTATCTAAAAATGAGTTCAAGTCTGCACCATGAGCACAAGATAAAAGCAAAAGATGTCTTTCATTGAAATAGACATTGAATTACAAATACGTAGATTTCGGGTCAGTACTCAAAACTAAACCTTGACCAAACAAACAATAATCAAAAGTAAGTTATCTTTAAAACGGTGAAAATAAAAAATATTTTTTTTGTAAGATATACTAGACGTTTGCTTGATGATATACTATTCAAATTCGTTTGTCAGTATGCCAATACACGTATCTCAATTTATTTTAGCAGTCAAGTTTACCTGAAACACTTATTTCGCGGGTAATTAAACTAAACCAACATCCATGAAAATCAGTGTTGGTAAATACTCTGTGAATAGGTACATACAATGGTAAAACACTCATGCATTTACTTCTCACAAATACTGCTATATCTTAAGTATAAATGAGCTCATATAGGATACAAAGCACCAGGCGGACAAGGCAATTCTAGAATGAAATAGAACGCTTAATAATTCTGTCATGAACCTCCGCCGCCCAAGTCGAGTTCTTAAGGGCTCCATAATAAGAAAAGATAGAAAACAAACGCGGCGCCAGTAATGACACGTTAGACTAAGGTCTCTGTAATTCAGAGGCAAAACTGGCGTTGTGCATAAAATTTAATGGTATTTATTCTTAATTTACATTTTTAACCAGTCTTTATGATGGCTGTTGCATGTTTTAACTCCTGAGTTTTCTAGTAATTACAAGAACATCTTCTGTGCATGCTATGATTTTAAAAGATTAAAATGGTCTACCATCAATTTGTTAGTAGAGTCGATAGCGATAAGTACATAATTAAATTCAACTCTAATGACTGAAGTATAAAAATAAAACCCGTCGCTGTGTCTCATACAATGAACTGTAGATATTTCCCTCGCATAAATATGATAAATTCTTGTAAGATTTTTACTTTATGTGAGAACTTTTTCAGAAACTACTTATTCTTCGTCAGTTGTCGTCCTTTTTAACCTTTTTTGTAATAAAAAGTGTGATGCTACAAGTTTGAAGTCTAAATCTAACGGTATGGTCTAGTATAATTAGCGTGTCTGTCTGATAGCGATTCTGATGTCCGATTTCTGTCCGGATCACCATCCGGATCTTTGTATTCCTCCACAGGTCGAATTTCTTAAACGATTCTCTTCAATTTTTGTGAGAAGGATAAATTATCTGTCTGCCAAAATTGTTACTTGAACTAATATCTAGTGTTATTCCGCTTTAAAGCGGAATACACTAGATATTAAAATTTTGAAGATGAACTTCCACAAAGTAACGCCTTATTCAATCAACTATATCTCTGCCATTTTGAAAAAAATCCAGAAACTAACTTTGCAAAAAAAAAATACAAAATTATTGAACCTGCTCACAAAATGTATCGGAAAGTTGAGGAATGCAACCAGTAGAGGAAGAAAAACGTCGGCCGCGAGGTCTACAGCTCACAGAGCCACTACTCATAACATGGTTAATGGTTATAGGCAGCATGTCAATGCGTGAAGTGGAAGCGACTGTTTAATGACCTGGGGGGCTATTCCTGCGCGTGAGATGAGATGAGATTTTATCTTGGTCACTCTCACACTTATGACGTTTCAAGCGAGAGCAACAAGGACGAAAAAAGTGAGATGAAAATCTCAAATCTCCGAATAGGGTCCCTGGACCGTGACGAATAACATTTAATGTTAACGCCTGCTTTTTGCCCTTTCGCGGCCCGTTTGAGTATAATAAACAAATTGTTAGCTCATCGGAATCCCATCAAAAAGAAGATCGTATCTCTGATATCTTTATATCTCGCCACACTCAATTACACACACAACTGCTCAAATTAATCAACTTGTTGTTTGCAAGTACTTTTTTTACCGGCACTCGCTAGTCTACTTACTTTTGTTACTGTCTTATCTTATTTTGTTATTTTTGGACCGAACAAGAATTACCAGCTCAATCTATTTTAATAGCGAAAGAACCTTTTATTTGTGGTGTAGACTAGATTTAAGGCCCCGTATTACACGAAATCACCAAAAACAAGTTTTAAAGTTTTATTTGTTTGCGCCTAGTTTGATATGACTAATTATGATGATCAGGTGCAAAAAAAATACAGCTGGTAAAAGAAACAACCGAAGTACAATTTTGAAAATCATTCTCAAATTGGAAAAAAAAATCATAAAGAGTATCTTCTTAAAAAAACTACTAGAATGTAGTTCTCTAACTTTTCAGCGATTACACCACATTTTTTTTCGATTATTAAATAACCAGATTAGTTCTCTAAAGTTTAAGCGAGCAATTTATTTTTATTTGTGTGTTTGTGACGATTAATACCAATGAAAACGACAAAAAAATCTAATTTTACACGTCGATATCATTTTACCATCAAATATGAAATACGTTTATCAACTCTAAATGAAGCTGGTTAAGTAAACGTGTGTGCGAATTAAAAATCGTGTTATGACGACGCCTTAAGAAAAAAACTATTAATTTAAAAAGAATTGTAGAGATACCTAGATCCAGTCATAAGCATTTTTCTTAGAAAGTGAATGTTAAAAACAATATGCCAATTACTTCAACAAACGCAATCGAAATTAATAGCTGTATTATAAATTACTACTTAAGCATAATTACGTGTTCGAATGCTTAATCCATCAATCACTGAGAATATTAATAGTAGTTTAATAAACGACTTAGCGCAAACTTGAAATGCGCTTGAATGAGATACGGATCTAATCTAAACTCACGTAGATTTGAATAGTCAATTTAAATCGACTAGCCATTAATTTAACTGAGCACTTTGGAAATGGTGTGAACCTAGATCAAAGATACTATTGTATGTTTGCAAAAAATACTAAAGAAGGCTGTTTTTGTTTTGTAGCGGATATTAATGCGGAAACACTTAACACCGTATTCAAAATTAGTTTTCCAACTTGCCAAAATTTTATGTACCGACCTAACCATATACATATTTATCTAACAAAAGCATTTCAAAGTTATTTTGTCACAACATGCTTGTCAGTTTTGTCAGTAAAAAAAAAGTGGCATACTCAATAACGTTACGATTTAAAATCGATTACCACGAGTAATGTAGTAGATGAGTTCGATAATGACAGCTTAGTGCTACAATTATCGGTATCATCCGAACATTAATCATTTTTTTGCCAGTTTTTGCGGGTCCCTGACAGTGACATGACGCGTGGTTAGGCCGATCGTACACAAAGCGACGATTGTGCTACGAAATCAACATTTTAGTTGATTGGTACACAAATTTGAATTGTTCATTTTTGTAAACAAAGCGAACTGCAGAACTGTAAATATTAAAGTATTGTATGCAAAAATATAATAAAGCAAGTTCAAGCGATAGTTTTTTAGAACTTGAAACTAGTTGAAGTTAAAATGGCACAGAGGTCTAAACACACTGCAACGTGATGCGACTACTGACGTTACTCAAATCAGGACGTATGACCACTTCGCCTTGTGTACGAACTACCAAAATCTTGAAACGCCAATATAAATGAAGCCTTCAAAATATTACCCATTGATATAAACTGACAGATAATGGACAAGATCATAAAAAATCCTATGTCTTTGAGATGAGTAACGCCTCTTTAATACATGCTAACCGTTAGCTATTCATTCGTCATGTGGATTAGCCTAATCCGACTAATCCTTCTCGAGCACACATAGTTATTTTATTTGCCTATTTATTAAGTTAATTCGTCAAGCATTAATGTGGGAAATTAAGCGAGCAATGACTTTGATGAGACAATCAGAGAAGTTTAAAAATATAGCCGTGTAGAATATAATTAGTACCTTTATGATTTTTAAATCAGGTAACGTAAAATGCGATTATATTAAGACGTTAATGTTAAAATAATCATTGCACAATAGCTTGTAACTACTAAACATACAATAATTATTAACTTCCTTGGTTAAAACTTGGTTACTACAAATAAAAGTCTCAAGACTCATAAAATTAATAGGATAAGCCCATGTTCATTTACAACAAGAGAATGATGAAACTAATTACTAGTACACCCAAGTTCATTTACGTTAATAAATACATGGTGTAAATAGAAAGTACGCTGTACGTTCGATCAGCTATTTTAATTAATGACCGTTTGTATGAGGCCTTCTCTCCACATAGCTATCGGTTCATTTGGTAGCATCAGTATTCCGGACTCGGTTCACTAAGCACACTTTAATTTAATTGGAAATTTAAATCCAGAACATTCCTGGTGCACTTGGTAGTAATACGCATACTATACAGTACAGGGTGTTCGGATATGAAGGACATTTTTGAAGCTACAATAATTTGCCGATTAAAAGGTAGAAGAAACAAAAAATATTTGACTGAAAACTGCAAAACAATAGTTCATAAAAAAGTAAATGAAAAATAAAACATTTAGTTGAATTGCGGACCTTTTCCTTTTTTTTAATTTGTTAAAATAGATCTACGTCTGGCCTTCAATTAGTCTAATGAAGACGGTGTGTCTAGATGATACAAGTCGATAAGGACATTTATTTACACTTGTCTTGAAAAATATAAATGAAATAATAAAAGATGGATACGAGTACATACCTGAGTGAGTGTGCGCCCTAGCAAAAGCCAAAGCTACGAAACGTGAGATAGGTCACCGACTTCTCACAACTGACGGTGTCAATCAGCTGATTGTGTCGGCAAACATCCCAATAGATCTATAACCGGATCGATAGGCTAAATGTTAAGACCAAAATTAAGGTTTCGAGTCCCCTACTTCTATATTGATTACTCCCACAAAATATCCGTTGTTTCATCAAACATTCTGTATAAAGTTACTTTCCTAGTACTTCTGTGTTTTAGTTTTGCTGCTCTTCTCCTAGTAAAAACTTTTTACCTTTACACGAGAAGTAATTAGTTATTCCTTTACAGGAATACTAACTAGGGAACGGTAAGAGCTGTTCCACACAGCGCGGTAGTAGCGCGGCGCCGAAGCGGTGCCGCTGCGGTGTTCTGCATATAAAAATCTATGGTATACCACACGGTGCGATGTGGCTGTGCAAGACGAGGCAGGGAGGGGTGTAAGCGGTTCGGTGCCGGTCCGACACCGGAGCGATATTATTTAAAGAATAAATACATTAACTTTACCTTCTTTGTATTTTTTTGAAAATATTATGTACGTACGTAAAAATCTACACAAATTTAAATTGAACTGTGACTATCACAATAATAACACTACAAATAAGGATAGGATAGCCGTACCGAGATTCAGACTGACTAAGTTAAACAAGTCATTTTTTGGCAACGGCGTTCGTTTTTACTAAAACCCCGAAAAATATAACAGGGCTCACTGAGGGAAAATTCTAATCACATGTAAAAACTACATTAATGAAAAGAGGGTATTATAATTAAGAATTATTTAGAAGACAAAGATGTCTGGAGATTTCGACTTCCGCAAAGTAGCCACTAGTATTTATACATATTACCTAGTTGTAAGCCGAAATTTGTATGTAATTTATTTATTATTTGAAAAAATAATGCCCCTCAGTTTCTTGCCTGTTCTTCTGACTAGAGGTTCTTTATCCGAACAAGGCAGTCGAGTCTATTTAAATAACTTTGACGTTCATAAGTGTATCTTTGATACCTAAATTAAATAAAAACATTTTGACTTTGACTTTGATATCAACGGCAACGGGAAGCGCGTTGTAATTAACAGATCGTCCAACACTTCTTTCGTCACCGCTGCTGCAGTTCCACGACGGCTTACCTGAAAAGTTACGGCGCGGCGCCGCCCGTGTGTGTGGACGCCTGGAGGGCTATTCCTATGCGTGAGATGAGATGAGATTTTATCTTGGCCACTCTCATACTTATGACGTTTCAAACGAGAACAACAAGGAGGAACAAAGGTGAGATGATATTCTCAAAACTCCGAATAGAGCCCCTGTGCGGCTTAATCTTTGCGGTGCAGCGCCGCGCCGCCTACGTACCGCGCCTTATAGAAAGGCTCGCACTCATTACCATTAACTAAGCAAATCCAGACAGATTCCTTTAACACCATGTATTCTACGTTCTGGTAAATTCAATTTCAATAACCGTCATAACTACAATAATTTTAAATTTTAATCTTTGATCTATTAAGTCGGTACAAAAATTAATGGTCTCAAAGGAAGCCGAGATGCCTGTTTTACAGGCTTATAACCTAGTACATATAAGTATAGCAAAGTAAGCATTTCAGCGATAATAATAAATTGTAGACCTAAGCAATTGGTTTTATTTTTAAGCCTATATTTTTGTCAATAAATATATTGAATTTTTTTTTGAAAACTGGTAAAGAGTATGTTCACACAATAATAGGCTTAACTGTATTCAGCATTGTGAATAATTTTAGAAATCAAACGTTTTAAGAAATAGCCAAGTAACATGAATAATATTTACCAGTAATTAAATTGTCACCGATCCAATAAAATCTCAGTCAATAGCACGCGTAAATCGATCGATGTAATGATGGGTATAATTGTGGAAAGCAAATGCGCACGCGCATCATACCCACGATTTTTTTGTTTGAAATTCGCATTGAAAACATTTACCTACTGAACGATTAATTTCAGACGCATATTAATGAATGTAAAACAGAATTGTGTAGTTTTTAGTGAATTAATTTACCTATTAATTGTTTTAAATTGTAACAAACGTTTTTTATATTTAAAATATTTTCAAGTTCTTCTAATTAATTTTTTTTTTCAAGAAAATGTTTTTAAACCATTTCTCTAGCATCGTCATCAACATTGTCAATAAATTTATATATTGCTGAGTAAAGGTTTGTCATATTTGTCGATCTAGTGCCATTATCATCCACTTTCTAACTCACTTTTTATTTTTCTATATATTCGAAAAATTTCCAACAGATATCCTTCTATATGTCGAACCAATTGACTACACAAAACACAAGCAATTGTTAAGGAAACAGTGTCAATACAGTTACGGACAGGACGGAAAAGCTATCATAGCATCAGGTCCTCTGCAACTGCATTTGAATTCAATGCAATCTGATCGAGCCGAGTTCCACTGCTAGTACGGCGCTACATAGGTTTGCTACATACCTCGTAAGCGCTACGCGGTGCCGTACAAAAGACATCAACGCGCTCGTTTGAAACAATATTTTTTTACATGAAAATTAGGTGTTTTATTTTAATAACTTTGCTTTATTAGGAATTGAGATTTCTACTGGTAGGTTATTTCTTCAATTTTTCGATTATATATGCATATCTATTGGCTAAGCTATGATAATAAATTAGGGATTCATACATAATTATCCGTTGCAGGTTTTCATACTTCCATGTATTTTTTTTTTGTTGAAAAAAGCAAATTTAAACTTTTCGAATAGATTTTCTGAATTGGGTAATTAGGAGAAAACTAATTTCATTTCCCTAAAACCGCGATTAAAAGGTAATGGAAATTTTATTCTCGTATGCAATGGAAATGTTAACATTATAGCTGAAGAAAACACTAGCAACCAAATAATTGCAACTGCGTAACGCTTTTGTAAGTTTATAGCTTAAACTAAACTAATTAAAATATCCGACGCAACCTTCCGATGCACCTAACGCACATGAGACGCTCTGATTACCACACACGCAGTTTTCATCCTCACCAACTTCACAATAGAGTTGACTATCATCAGTCAAGAAGATCTATGTGAAATAATGCCCGTAATTGGTAGTTAACAATGCTAAGACTAACTTATAAACTAGGGCTAGGGTTTTGTCACGCGAAATGAAGACTTACTAATTAGCTGCCGTTTTATAGCATTTACAACTTGCGAATTTAAACTTTAGTTGCAAGAAAATAAGTAGTAATTTAAATAAACGCAAAGATCGTGACGCTCTACTGCGGTTCTGCTGAATGCCATTGTGTTGCACGGTTATGCTAGATATGTGTCACTGTTATGAGATCAAAAAATGTCGCTGTAACTATTTTTTTTGCACTCGGAAATGAATAAGAATATTTCAACAATTTCCTCTTAAAACAAATGAATTAAATTGACAAATCATGGTTAAATCTGAATCCCAAAAAAAAAAAGAGTGTTTTAATTATAATGTTTCAATTACAAGCATTTGAAATGAAGTCATGTCATGTTAGGCATGAATCAAAGAAAGCAAAGAATTGAATAGTCGTTGATGACAAGAACAAACAATTCTAGATTTTTTAATCCAAATCCAGTTTGAAAAATAAGCTATCAATTTACAGAAAAAAAAGACGTCCAAGGTGTATAGCAATTAATTTATCCTCAAGGAATCTATATCTACATCCGCCTTCTCACGATGTATTCCTTTTTACTAAGATTTTTCTGATATCGATCAATGATCACAGGAACCCTATTCTAGTCTGTGCGATATTATCTCGATCACTGTCTTCTTGTTAGAAAAGTTGTTAAAGTGAGAATGAGTTAGATAATATCGTATGGACCAGAATAGACCACTGATAGCTTCTTTAGACTCCGATAATGGTTCTCATTATCTATGGATACTTGAACTATCATAACGGCCTCTATCCGGCTCAGAACTATCTGCTTTTTAAAAACCGTATCATTGCTTTTTTTTTAATTTGACCTCTTTTCTGTCACTGGCCGCTAACCGGCGAGCAACAAAAAAAAAAACAATTTTCCATATCAATAGATCTGTCACAGAATCGTGAACTTTCACGGGAAACTCATTCCTGACCTAGAATCTTCTTGTAGCTAAAAATAAAAGTAAAACATGCGCTACTTTCTTCGGGCAGTAGGATTATATTATTCACATCGACTTTAACCGATCGGCGTGAGGCTCGTTAACTTGAAAGTATTTAAAGTAACTACGAGTATTTGCTAGTAAATGTATGCTTTTAACAGGCTTTTAACCATTTTTCTAAACAGAAATAATGCGTGTCTAAAATCATTGTTTTGCATATTACTGAACAGAATTTCTCGTATGGCAATTACGTTTTACAAGTCTGAATATGAATGAGAAATATAAGTACTAAATATTAACCTACATCAGCTTACGACGGTCAACACTCTCACTTGCACCAAAGTTCCGTAGTACGAGTACAGTTGCTATATAGCGGGTAAACGCATTAAAAATCAAAACTTTCTTGCACGTGACACTGGCGATGTCCTGCTGCCACACTTACCGATACAATCAACCCATATAAGATTTCCATCTTAAATTCTTGTACATTCGAAGTTTATTTTACTTTCTCACGCAATTACTGGCGCTTTTGGACAAGAAAGTGCAGCGTAACGACTTTATAAAAATGATGAGTTCTGGTAGCTATGAATTGCTGCTGTTGTCTATTGAGTCATTTACTTTAACACCTAAGTATTCCCCGAACGGAAGTGGTAAACTCGTCGACCCATTAACCGAGTTTTACCTCTGCAGATGTGAAGTCAAATTATACTTAAACAGACATCATAACCGGCAGATAGCATTCGAATATCGAACGGTAACTCTCATAGTCTCATGGTAACAAAAACAAGATTCATGTACTGACCCCGAGAACGAAATTATCTAACTGTTTGTTACTCAATTTTCGGTCTCAGTGCACGTATGTTTCTAACAAAAGCGCCCATTACAAAGAATTGAAATTCAATTCTGCGACGTGTTAAAATGAGATCAAAACTTTAGCTTTCTGGGTGAGTATTGGAAGTAAGTATTCTAAGTCTAAACGATTTCCTATCCATCTAAGCAATTCCATTGTTACTAGTCTGCTAAGTTGGTTAACTACATGTAGGTATGTCGGCACACGAGATACGAGCGTTGTTATAATGACATGAATGGACTTTTAAGTTTCGCATTGCTGAACCTAATACAAAGGAATTATCCTTGTTACGCGATGCAATACAAAGAACACAATGCAGACTTTTTATCAATTTACTTGAAAATGATGTATTGCGCGATAAAAAAACCGCGCAAATAAATAAATGGCATTTTTATTCTGTGAGAAAAATTGCGACGAAATGATAAGTACGTACAAATATCGTTCTTACAATAAAGAGGATGCAAAGCTAATGTGCGTGGAAATGTGCAAATGAACGAATAATTCGCCTAGAGTAGGTAATTACAAAGTGAAGCAGTTGAGTAATTATTGATAGGAGCCAGTGCATCCGCTACTGAGGGTAGGAAGTGAAGCGTGGAGCGCCGATAACTGTCTGCCGCGGACACGAACGACGACCTAGACCTAAGCCATTACATTGGAAACAATGACACACTCAATAGAATCTTAATTCAACTTAACCAACACTCACTGCCCAATTCATAGAATCAGGTCTACCATACCAAATCGACCAGTTAGAATGTTAAAATAGAGAGGAGCGCTAACAGTGGTATCCAGCGAATGTAGAACTTGTGGAAGTTACGTAATCGAGTCACATGTGTAATAGCCGTATCAATCACTCCTCTGAATTCGACGTAGATACATAATTTACTATCGATTTTTTTTCGTCGTAACATGACATAATGGTTTCGGAGAAAGTTGCAGTATTTTGTGGATAGCTGTCTGAAGAAGACACTATTTATTCGAACGTCGGGCAGAGAGCGGAACGGCGCGGCGGTGTGCGACGTACACATGCGCGAATGATCGACACGTAAAAGAAGATGCAGCTCTAGCACAGCTAGAACTGGTGCATGAACACGATTTCTCAAGACAGTGACAGCACTAACCTCGTTTGATCCACTCGATCGAAGCGGTTTCTCAATTATACGCTTTCGTCGCTCTTCCTAATTAATTCATTTGTAACGAAAAACCAACCAGTTCCATATTTAAAAGTATTTTCCGGCATGCTTCATTGTAACAGAAACATTGTGAGCACTCGATACTGCCACAATTGCCACAATTATTATTTATAAAAAGTGTATTATAACGAACTTCCGTTTGTACAAACCAGAATTAATTAGCACTGATGAGCATTATCTAATAGCGACAATTTAACAAACAATCAACGCGACGTCAACGGGGAATTTGCTGAGAAAAGAAACGAGGAACATAAGTGTTTATATGTAAAAGAAGAAGAAATCATTCCTCGAAAGCAAATGACAGTAATTATTTGTAAGAACATGGAAGCTATTACAGTCTGCCTTGTAAACCTACTAAGAGATAAAGACTCATAAAATAGTAGAGTGCATGTGAAATTCTAACTACTTACCTCTTAAAATTATAAATTAATACGGTTCTTGTTGCAAATGCGCTTTGCGGATTTTACGATAATGAGAAGGTAAGTAGGTGTCTATTTTAAACGCCATGAATGGTACTGGAGGTACGGTAGGTTAAAATATAGGTATTTGTTAGTTGGTATATAGAGGTATAATAGTATATAGTTTTTTTTTGTTCTATTCAGCTTCATGGCAATCTGTTTCAGAACAATAAGCCACTGTGTTGTCCAGCCTCAAGCTTGTTTGGTGACTTTATTTTCAGAGAAATATAATAGTATAGTTACGGTATTTAGTATGTATTAAGGTAGGTATTGTCTTTTAGCAGACAAGAAAGCGTGATTTGAGACGCTCTCTGATGTCAGCTGGCGATGACACTAAACTCAATCTATTGCAGGTAGGCAGGTATAAAATAGCTACCGTATAAGCTAGAAAGCTTTCTATTCTCACTATCTGAAAAAATTAAGATTAAAATTAATTACCTAAATCTGCGTAGTAAACAATGTTTTTCCATTTTCCATTCAGTCTTGTTCATTTCCATTCAAACATGACATAGAACACATGACCAAAAGTGGAATGCCGCCAAGAAGCCAGTCATAAAGAAAGCGTTCCACAATCATGACTCAAATACGAGCAGGTGGTTAGCACGGATCTGAGTTGACGCCATTGTCAGCCAACAATCGAGATATCTGCAAAAACGTGCAGCGTCTGTGCCGTGTCGTTCACCCCGAGGAAATCGCTGTTTACATCTTCAGTTATAATCGATACAAGACTGGATGTAACAGCAAAAATCGATAGTTTATCCGCACCTCCGTACTTTGTTTATAATGATTGCGTTAACGCACGCTGATCGTGCGCGTCCGATAGAGAGTTGCTCGTGACTGTTTTTACCTACATTTCTTAATGAAATTTCAGTTTCGGGGAAATCTCACTTCACTACTTAAATCTGAACGAAATCTGTTCATTATGGTAATTAGCGTTCATTTAGAATTTTACTTGATCTAAGTGCAAGGGTTTAGATTTTTTATTAAGTCTTTGCTTCTTTGGCTGTGTAAAAAAAAGTGTGTATGCATATATTTTATTTTATTTGAGAATGGTAAGCAATAAAACAATATACATACTCGTACATTAATTACACTACATTAATGAAAAGAGGGTATCATAAGGTTAAGAATTATTTAGAAGACAAATATGTCTGGAGCGTTCCACTTCCGCAAAGTAGCCACTAGCATGCATAGATATTACCTAGTTGTAAGCCAAAATTTGTGAGACAGTAATTTATTTATTCTTTGAAAAAATAATGCCCTTCAGTTTCTTGCCTGTTCTTCTGAGTAGAGGATTTTCATCTTATCCGAACAAGGCGGTCATATCTATTGAAAAAAAACTTTGACGTTAAAAAGTGTATCTTTGATACCCAAACTGAATAAAAACGTTTTGACTTTGACTTTGTATATTTACTTTAATCGGCAGGACAAAGACCTCCCACAGACTGCATGTCGCGCGTACATTACTACTAAATAGACCATAAAGACAGATTAACTCGTGCGCTAACTGAATTAGCAACAACGTGACTTTCTGCTCAAAACGTACGTCTACTGACTATTGTTGATGCACGGGAGCTTTGAAAAAGCGAGCGGCCCTTTGCCGTTGCAGTATAAAGAATCGCTTGAACTTACAAGTAGCAACTTTACAAGTGCTGTCAACTCTCTCTGACGACTTTATAGATCTATCGAAGGATCTAAGAGGTTTTTGTTTCCACTCATTCCTACCAGTAGATATATCTTAGTAGAATTAAGAGGATGAGTGGAAATACATAAATGATACACCTATCTAGGACCACTAGTACCAGCCTATCTTTCTTTTATTGCTGACTATTTTATATCTATTTTGGTCGTTAAATTTTATTACGGGTTTTAATTAAGTAGATAGGTAGCACGCACACTTAATATCAACCATTTCACTAAGTACAAAACGACTTGAGATGCCGCCGATGACCTATGACAGCGTAAAAATATGAATACCTAATTATATATATAAGTATATATGAAAATATCTCATAAATAATACAATAATAGTATTTCTGTCAGCAAACGATGACAGCTTTTAAATGTTCAATATTTTTTTACTACTAACTTCTTACTTTCTTCTTCTTCTTACCTTCATTAAGGGCTCTGCGACCTCCTGAATTTTCCATACTAACCACGCTTATTAAATTTCTTGGAAACAATTTGTCAGATTATGATGAAATTTGATTATGATGACTTTTGTCATAAAAAATATTAAAATTGTATTTGTCACTCTGTAGATAACTTTAGAGGCTCGTCAGTATTTTTACTTGCTCTCTTCGCTCGTCGTCTTCTTCTAGACGAAATGACAATAGATAATCTTTAGCTAATGCGAAGTTAGTCTAAAGTAGTCGTCGGACCCTTAAAAACTCTTAGCGTCAAGTATATCTACTCTATTTACTGTATGATGCTGCGGGTGACACCCGCATGTGTCGTTTAAATTGCTAAATTTGCTACAGTTTTAGATAGATGATTCCGTTTTTAGTGTCGTGATCTAGAGTGCCGCTAAAGTTTTACAAGTCATAATTAGTTAACCCAGCAACTTTGAAAGATGAAAAAGGACGGTGTGTCTAATCATAATGTTACCCGCAGCATCCTATACAATGAAAATAGTATAAGACTGCAAATTCTTAGATAATATTTTGTAACACGAAATAATTAGTTATTTAAGTATATTTCTAGATACTATGGTGACTATAGTTCCCATTTGCTTCACAATAAACACAAAGCCATGCAAACCTGTCCAAGCCTAGCATTAATATCTAGGATTAGGCTTAACATGTTTCG
Organism: Peribatodes rhomboidaria; assembly: GCA_911728515.1. Lineage (NCBI taxonomy): Eukaryota > Metazoa > Arthropoda > Insecta > Lepidoptera > Geometridae > Peribatodes > Peribatodes rhomboidaria. The sequence continues at coordinate 10,195,078 of OU452179.1, read as the reverse complement.
TATCCGCATTCATACTCCTAGCTCTTCCCTACATGGAAGACATAAATCATAAGAACGAGTCCAGCATTAACTAACAAAGCCTGTGTTTTGAATAGAGGAGAGAGATCGCCTTAACATAGTTGCAGTGGATCCAGCCCTAATAGCATGCGCGCGCGACTAAATTCTTCTCGTCGTCTGTCGTGCGAGACCGTGACAAAGCTACGTAAAAGTAAACATAAGTCTGTCTCGATAAAAAAAGTCGACATACCGTTGTCGCGTTGCGTATATTAGGCCTGCAAGACTTTTATTTGAGTGTTGTTGGACAGCTGAGGGTTGGCTTCATCAAGGTAACTAAAACACTACAAAGCACATAACATTTTGGCCATTGATGACCGATATGCATTTGGGGGGCTTGAGCCCCTTGGCATTTCCCTCTAGATCCGCTACAGCATGGTGTACTATGGGAAGTAGGCTACTTGTCGGCCTGGAGCTTAGTTAATTTTAACACTTGTCCTATAAAACGTACCTTTTAAAAATATTATAGTTAAAAATTTAGCAACTTTTGGACATTGTTACTTAAAATTGCACTATCATCTATAAAACATAATTCAGTTTGTATTCAAAGTGTGAAATGACCCGAGCTTTGTGCCCGTCGTTATGAAAGCAGGTACAGACCGTACCTGCTTTCACACTTACGCTTTTCAAAACATAAAAGTTTGTAGGTACGTTTTTGAAAATTATCTGATCTCCGGGATCACCTTTTTAGCTACTATTAACCTACTTACACAAACATTAATCTAACTAAACAGAACCTCTTTGTGGTCAAGCTACTACGACGGGCAGGAGCGTACCCGCTATCTTTATTACAAAATACTAAACACACAGCTGCCTACTACAGCAAGTGAGAAATGAGAAAGGCGTAAAGGAATCATTCCCAATTAACGCTAAGAAAGGAGAAAGGTTCGAGTGAAAGGTTTTTAATTTCCAACTGGTTCAAGCGGGAGTCTGAAGTCTATTCAGCGGTTTTCGTCCCAGACTAATAATTTGAATGTGCATAATTTAACAGCTTGCAGCGCCAGTTTTATCGAGCACAAGCTCTGATACTATAATATTGTTTGTGAAACTTATATGTAGGTATATAGAAACCTAAATAATATATTGCAATAGGAGTCATACAAGGTTAATTTTCATTCATTAAAAAAACTCTCACCAGCAACTTTCTTAGTTATTCATAAAAACTTAGCAAGTTTTGTTTCACAAAACTTAATACATTTCTCAAAAAGCTTAGAAAATTTGAATGATACTCGTATTTTTACCGTGCTTTTCTTTTTCAACGCAAGCGTCAGCTTCTGATGCCTGTGTATTTTCTCGTTTGAAAAAGCAAAAGCTATGGTTATTTACATAATCAACTAGGTAATATTTTATTAAGTAACTATGTACATCATGACATATCGTCACGCCTTTCCCCCGAGGGGGCTCGCAGAGGTGTAATACAACACCCACACTTCGCCGGATGATATTTAGTCCCAAATGTGACAGGGGGCGAGCGTGTCGCCATACACCGGGCTACAGTTATGTAGCAGATGACATACAATATGTTCACACTGCGAACAAATTGATGCGTGCCGTCGGCTGGATTCGCTCCCTCTGGCTTGAGAGGCGGGCCTTCTCTAACTAGGCTATTATCTACTATTTAACTATGTACATACCTTTTTTAATTTTTGTTGTGTAAAAAAAACACAAATTTTATCTACTAAAAAAAGTTAGCATGATTTACCTAGGTCACTAAGAAAAGTCTGCCAGAGGTATTGAGGTATGCCAGAGGTATTCGTTGAATTAAAATTAACCCTGTAAAATGTGCTTACCGCTTGGGCACGCTTATCCGACGTTGGCGGAACAGGTGATCCATTGTTCTAGTCTCTTCTTTTGTTTCCACTTTTAGTCCCACAGTAAACTTTCACTCAATCTGGACGTGGGTATTGTCCACAGCTTCACTCGGTCCACATCAGTCCACTTAAAACTTTTACACGGTTCAGGGAGTTTGTTTTTATTTCTAAAATAGCTGGTGCCTAGAAAAAATGCATTGGATTTTACTTATCCATTGAAAAATAAATCTAACGTATAAATTATGCAGCCTGTAGATATAGACAACGCTATTTCCAAATACGTAGATAAAAAACCATTTATCCCAAACGAAAATCAAGGAAAACTAATTAGTTAAACACTTTCCATGACCTTTTGAACCGTTATTAAGCACAGTTTTGAAATGCATTCTACCAATTGTTTGAGCAAGGTAGATGGTTAAGTATCATGAAGATTTATTAACTTGACTACCTTATACCTACATGGCCCCATTCATCAACAGTTCTTAGCAGCAATTATGACATAAAAACTGTACACAAAGGCCCATGAAGATACCATGATGTTAATTAATTAACCTTACGTACATTTTTATTTTGGCAACGGTTACATTAGCGTGGAGAAAGTGAATGAGAGATGCGCCGGCGCAAACTCTACGCTACATTAGCATTAATAGCTGTCAGAGCTTAATAACAATAGCGTGCGCATTTTTTATGTTTCGCAAACTCATTCACGTTTTCATAAAACTACTTTGGCGAAATTGTATTATAGTGGTAATTTACAAAGCACCTACAGAGAGCTTTCACTGACATGTATAAAAAACAGACCCGAGGCGTAATGTTATAGCATTATGTAAATCACATAGAAATGAATGGAATGTTAATTAATTTTTCTGCTTAAAGTGATGCGTGGAGCAGACGTTTCATTACGCATTGAAATGTGTAATGCATGAGAGCCCTATTTAACTGCAAAATTACTTTACACTGATTTCATTACGATAATTATTTTTCATGAATAAATTATTGCTCTATTATGCTTTAGGGACACGATAATTTAAGAGTTAAACAATCTACAATTCTACACGGTAGATATTTATTGCACTTGGCGTCTGAATTTCAGCGCCTTCTTTTCTAATCATAAACCCATTTTTACCTGGCTAAAGTATTAAGTTATATTAAAAGTTTCCGCTCACAAAACACGTTCAATTAATTTTATTTGTTTGGATGTTTGTTATTGGAGTAGCGACTTTCTACCGCGTGCGTGTGTTCGGATGTGCGCGCTTAGGCGGGAGACGTGCGCTCTCGCCACCATGCGGAGGAATACTGAAGGCAGCTGCGGCAACATCTCGTCTCCCCGGAGAGAGTCGCCTTGACTCTCGACCGATCTCTCTGGGATGAGACGACTGAAACATTAAAGTTTCAGAACGGAGAAATCAGTCGAAGTATTGATACGCCACCAATATTCTGGTAAATGGAAAGTCGATAGTTAACCACAGCTTCTTTGCGAGATTAGCATCAAACGCAGTCAACCTGATCCGCAAGATGATAAACCTACGTAACTTAACCGTCACCTATTACGAACATCTGCAAAGCTTGCATTTCATACTTCATGCCTTGCTAACGGCAAGTGCTCAGCCAAATTAAAACTTCATTTTACCCTTGATAGACCAATGAAACAATTTGAACATTACAGCTAGCTTGGAAACGTCGACCGAGACGGGACGATGCGACGTGCAAAGTTTTTACAAACGCATTGCGTGCGGATCGACACGCGATTCCCGACAACTGATCCATAAAAACAAATTAACAGTCACACCAGCGCCACCAATCTGTCTGTATTGTTCAGACGAACCGTTGGCTGTAACAGTTTCACGGTGCGATCTTTGAACCGCTTGATAAACTATTTGTTATTTACACTGATTGCCATTTTCATTCCGCAATTAAACTAACTACCTACTTAACAAACGATACGAGAGGTAAATTACAACTTCTAGCCCCGTAAAACTGCATAATCTTGTAACTTTAAGTGCAATTTTACCCAACGAGCTAACAGAATTATGGATGTTAGGAATTTAAATTCCCAACGTTCCCATCGAGATAAATAATTTGGGCTTATAGTACCTACCCACTAATAGTTTATTCTATGGGGATGGAGAGACTATCCGTACTTATACTTCTAGTCTAGTAGAGCGTGGATGTACGATGCCTAAATTACACACTCAATGTACCTACCCACTTTAAAAATGTTTTTGACCTATCGAAGCGCATGGTTATTATAGAGTACATTAAAAGTTTTTTTTTTGTTATATGGTAAGTTTTAGGTAGGTATCCATGCTATAACATACAGTTTCTACCTACCAAAGTGGAACTCCGAGAACAAATAATGTAAACCGAGTACCTATAAATTATAAAACACTTTTCACATTCCAAAATTATCACGCTAACAAGACAATTTTCTTATTATTCTCTCGTTAGACGCTACAAGAGCGCCTAGAGCCATTTCCGAGTCTTGCTAATTTGATACTGATAGCTCACATTATGGCCATTTTATTAATTTTTTTATGTTTATTACGAGTGTTTCCAAGTTAGTAGGACGGTGACCATTAGCATACCAAATTAAGAAGGTTATTGTTAATTTGTGATAAAATATACAATTTTCTATTCGTGCATTGTAGCTTTAAAACTTGTGTTGAAATAGAACTCAAAACTAAAAATGTTTCATTAGGTAGGTACCCATCTTTGCAAGTGTTTATCGCAAGTTTGTTTTAAATCAAAATCGAACTGCATTGTTTAAATGGATTATCTTTATTTTGTAATGTTAATCGTACGGTACAATTACAATGATGTACATGTACATGTAAACTCAAATAACTTTATGTAGGCAGCTAGGTAGGTGCATGTAAGATTACTTCTTGTAATGATCAAAAAATGGAAAAAAACACCTGTTTATTTGACTACGATTCCTAAAAAACATCAAGATACATTATCTACTATCAAGATATACTATCTACTATCAAGATACTGACAGATTACAGCTTATCATTTATTATTATAACATTATGGTAACAAAATAGAACAATGCTTATTCTACAAGTTCTGATAAAGTAAATATTTGCGGAAATATGTCGCAAACTTTGCCAAATAGTCAGGATGTCCACATGAGCATGGGCGTACCCAGCTTCTGGCGTAGGAGGGGGCAAGTCAGATTTTTTAGGTCGGATCGTTCGCGGTTGTTTTGTCATGCACACTACACAACACACCTACATGAGTCATTAGATGTATGTAGTGTAGTGTGTAGGGCAAACACCCGCAAATGATCCTGTTTTATAGGTAGTTAAATAAATAAAATTTTACAATCCTGTCACAGTAGTACATTTTACTATATTCTTAAGTGAATCATTAACCTAATTTGTCATTAAATTTTTGATGCAAGTTCCCTATTGCATCGTGCATTTTGTCAGTGTCTACTGCGCGGTTTATTTAAAAGTTAGAGCATAACCCGTTTACACTTTAATTAATAATTAGGTGAGTTCATACATGTTCTGCGAGATTTTCAAGGGGGGGCAGCTGCCCTCCCCTGCCCCCCCCTGGGTACGCCCATGCACATGAGCTACATGTCATGGCTTCTGCATGTGATTTGACAAGTTTCATATGAGCAAAAAAGTAACGCAATACCACGTCGACATCGGCACTTACAGTTAGGATGTGGTTAAATACACATTAAATATCACTACTATTGACTACTCCTATATTATAATTACGTCCATCGATCAGAAAACAATAAATTACTAAATACGAGCTGTGACATAATGGGAGGTACAACGTTTACATAATTGTAAAACTAACTAATATTCTTAACAAATTGTAACTATTTGTGTACTTAGATTCACGATTTACCCTTGTGTCTTAGGAATAGGCTCACAATTATTTAAAGCTGCACTCAACAGCAAAGCTATTAAAACTGAGAATTTATTCTCATAATTGTTTCACAAAAAGCGACTATACCTAACAGTGCATTCGACTCTTTTTAAGTCTTTTTGAAAGTGGATATGAGTACTACTGATGCTTGCGTTACATTTTGTCTTCCTTCAAAATTACCAGTTGCTTGCTACCTATTCGAGATGTAAACAAACAAATTAGATCATTAGCGCCATTTAAATAAAATCGATATTACCTTGTGAAAGTATTTTTTTTGGTACATTAAATTTCAAATTTGTTTGCTTACACCTCATTATGCATTATGTAATATATAACGTACTAGTATTGCGTGGGTTTAACTGAATCTTTACAAACAAATTTTAAAGCCCGCAGTCCACATTGGGCCATGGTACTGGGCCAGCCTGTTGGGCCAACGTGTAGACATACTTGGCGACAGCATTGGCTGGCCAACCAAATAGTGTCGAGTTTTTCGTGCACACACCAAAGGACACTACGTTTAATTATTACTTACCTGTTTTCAAGAAGAGTGACTAAAGAGGTATGGCGCAAAAAAGGGATGCTGCCGAGGATGCTTTGCTGAGTAATAATAATAAAAAGAAAAGTTTAAAAAAACCTACTTTCCGTCATCCGAATTGCATTTTGTTTACAATTTTTACACTTTTATTTATTTTTTTAAAACTACTTGACTGATTTCGATAAAATGTATATCCACCTCTGAAGTATGATCTACCAATAAAAAAGAGAATTATCAAACTCGATCCATAACTGACGGAATGATCGCGAAATATACAAAAAAAACACAGTGGAATTGAGAACATTATTTTTTTGAAGTCGGTTAAAAATCGCAACGTCCACGCGTTGGCGCGTATGTTCATATGTGCCAACGTGTGGACACTGCGGAGCGCGCCAAGATCCTTTTAAGTGTGCACGAAAAACCGATACTTCTTAACAGGGAATCGGTAAGGACAAATTTATTCTTAAATCTTTATCCTAAAACATTTAAAAATAGTATGACCGGTAAAGAATCTACATAGCCTAGTGCTAGAGTGGTAGGTCATATGAGGCTAAATAATTATATTGTAGGGTTTAGCTTCATTTCAATGAGTAATATAAATTACTAGAAAGTAAGATGAACATACAATACCTAAAGCTAGTATAGGGTCAACTGGGGTAAATGCGTCTGTGGGGCAATTTCGTCCTTTAAGAATTATTGACAAACCCTTCACAAATTAGGCAAATAACGCCATCTTATACAGATTAATTAAACTAAAGATAAAAAAAGATGTAGGTGGTGCCTAATTTGTGAAAAGTTTGCCAGTAATTCTCGAAAGACGCAATTGCTCCACAGACACATTTGCCCCAGTTTGACCCCTTATTACAATAGATTCATGAAGTACTGTCAAAATGAGCAAAAATGGATCTAGTCTTGCAATTCTTCTTTTAAGTAACACTATAGGTAATTACTTATTTCTCTTTTCTGGAGGTGCATTTAAACAAGCATTTTTTATAGAAATGTGAAGGCATTAATACGTTCACGTATTATTTAATAGTCAAATCGAAACATGTGAAATTGTTGTCCACAAATTTCCTAAAACAACTGCCCGTCTAGTCGCATGTTATCCGTAAAAAAATCAGTCATCGCGTTCAGCCTCCTCGATAATCTTCCCCCAGCCGATATAAAAGAACACAGTTGAGTATGAATGTACTTTCTCGTAAGATATATATTCTCTCGGGCGTTTCGCGGAGTGTTTGACAGTGGCGGTCCTTGAGTTCCGCGGGTAGTTGACGCCGAGCTCGCCGTTCCCAAAGCAGCCACCGATGCGCGTGTTAGGGAAGTACAGCCGGAAGCTCTGCTGCTCCGCCTCGTGCTTGTGCTGGCGGCCCATGCAGGAGAACTTGAGGGCAACGCTGTGCTCGAACCGCGGGACGCTCTCTGAGAACTAAAACATGGATAGGTGAGCGTTCAAGCGATTATATGGGATTATTTGAAGTATTCAAAAAAAAATCATCAATTCATAATAAAATTGGCAATGTAGGTAATCACATAACAAACATACAAAAAAAACCAGTCAAATTGAAAACCTATTCCTTTTTGGAAGTCTGTCGAAAACAGGTATCTCAAGGAACATTTAATTTCCAAATAAACACGTTTAAAGTTTGGAGTGGCTGAACAAACTTGCAAGGACTAATTTGTCAAAAAAAAACGCATTTTTTCTTTAAATTTTTTATGAGCACTAAAATAAGAAATTGATACATACTGACAATGATAGATAGGTTTCTTTAACAGTTTTTACTTATCACACACACATGTATAGGACCTCTAAAACAAGGGCCTCATGGCATCAAACACCATAAGCCAAAAACTGTCCCAAGCAAGAAGATTTTCAATTTGCGATAGGTGCACTTTTCTGTACTCACATGTGCTGAATGGTGTTAGGATATTATGAGATTGGCAGAATAAATACATAAGGAATACATTTATTTATTGTTTGAGAAAAGAAAATCAACTAAAAATAATGTCATCAGCTCACATATTAATCATTTCCTTTAAAATTAGTATGAATTATCATTTATACCTAGTCTCATCAAATGACGCAAAATAAGAAAGTGCATACCTCCTGAATAGCCTGCGCTATCTTCAATTTGGACCACTCTGTTGATTCCAGAACCAAGGAATATATTTCGAAGTTTTGTTTTGGTTCACTCACTGATGTTGAGCCGTCATCTTTTGGTATTACAAATAGGCCAAGTGACATTATATTGCCGCTAACAAACTCCTTGCCTTTGTTAACACTCGCAACAATCCCCACTAAGTCTTGAGCCTCGGTTGCCGTGTCTTCTACTAGACAACCTCCAAATGCAAATGGTGTCTCTGGTTGCCTGAAAAAGTAATTAAAAACTCTCATGTCTAAGGTTTTTGTGGTTAGTGGGTTTGATTTCCACCTATGGCAAACATTCATGTGTTGAATATTTGTTCTATGTCTGGGTGTTAATTTTGTATGTAAGTATGTATTTTTATTGAGTGATGATAGCCTTATTTAGCGATGATAGCCTAGTCGGAGAAGGCCCGCCTCTTAAGCCAGAGGGAGCGGGTTCAGACCCAGCCGAAGGCACACACCAATTTGTTTATTGTGTGAACATACATGCGAATTGTATTTCATCAGCTACATGACTGGAGCCCGGTGTATGGAGACAGGCTCGCCCCCTGTCACATTTGGGACTGAATTTTTCTGATTTTTTTGAATTTGGAAATTTCTGTTTGAAGACACTTTAAGAGAGAAGAAATACACTTACATTGCATTTAGGAATGCTAAGCATTCTGCATTATTTTCATCCACATACAACAAGTAGTTTTCTGTCAAGCAAGCGACAACACCTTTGACAGTATAGCTTTCAGTTAATGTCTTTATCTCTGGCAACAAGTCATATCGGACACCATTTGTACAATTGACATTAATTATTCTGAACTCAACACCAGGTATTTTAGGAATGTAAATCCCATAAAAGGCTGCATCAGATCCCTGTATTGGTTTCTTTATGGTATTTTCTACAGTCGGTGAATCTGGTAGTGGCATGTATGACATGCAGCTTGTTTTCACTGTGTACATACAATCTCTTGGTGCAGTTGTCTCATGATGTATGATGTCTAAAACTGAAAAAGATTATTTTTTATCACAAGGTTAATAATATTTTTGTTGAAGAGGTGCAAAAAGGTTGACCATGTTGATTATGAAAATTTCAGTTGATAGAACAACACTTACTAACAAATATATTTTACAGCTGTTTTTTGTCTATTAAAATGAGAACAGAAATGCTATAATGTTAGTACAATAAAATTCTATCATCCAAAATCTTTGAGATTCATGTTTATAGGTACCTAGAGTAGTATTGTCTGTAGGTGAGTATTTCAAAGGTTTCTTATTAATTTTCATTAACTTACTACTGTGTTCTTCATCACAGGGTGGCGAGCAAGTGCTGGGTGTAAGTCGTTGGCAAGCGACTGAGCACACATGATATGCCATAGCACTGCAGAATGTAAATACTGCCATTGGCTCTGTGTAAAACTCTGATGACTTCAACAATACTACATCATCTCTAACAGCTTGAAAACCTGCATTGATTGAAAAATCCACTGGTACTATTTGCTCCACCTGCAGTCTGTGTACAGCGCTAGTCCAAAGTGGACAAACTTCTTTGCATATCAGCTTCTCTTGCCATCGCAAATGACTTAAAATATTTTTAACTATAAGATAATTGTCAAAGATCTTTTCAATAACCTCTGCACTGCACTGAATAGATTCAACCTCTCGATCTAGCTCTCGTTCTTCCATATACGCTGCCAGGTGCTCTGGTAACATTAGCTTCATGCACGAGTTCTTTTGTTTCCGAACAGTTTTGTTCTTTCTTGATCTTAAACGAGATGAGACATCTTCATCGCTATCCGATGACTGAGATGAGTTTGAAGCTTGATCATTATCACTACCTGATATTTGCAGATCATTCCTTGCCTCACTTTCACTATCTGATGACATGTTTATTTATTAATTTTCTTTAATACATTGATGTTATATACTCATCAGTATGTGGTGGTACAGGGTTGCCTTTCAATAGAGATAGTATAAAGCAGTACAGGTAGATGAAGAAAAATATAAGATAATAACCAACATAGATCATTACATCTCGCAGATGCTTCCTTAGTTGGCCCCGATTTAAAATTTCTGCTGGATCGTAGGCGCCTAGATTACCTCTTGGTACAGTAAAGTATTCAAAAGTCAACCATGCGAACATCGGCACATTTAGTACAAACATAAGAACTTGTCCATGTAAAATCAGCAGGAACGTGATGAACGAGTGAGCAATGTACTTCGGCAGCATCCAATAGTTCAGTTTTGCACAACACTCCTGTGCGTTCAGATAATCGCACTCCAAATCGGATAACGTAATGATATAGTACACTAAAAGAAATAATATTACACCGCTATCGATCAATGATAGTGCAAACAACACCGATTCAGCTAATATCATAACTATGAAAAAGTTAGTTGGATCCGCAATGAATATTATACTGCCTATTGCAGGAGGATTTGAGTTTAAAAAATTACGTTCAAATTAGATCAGAACATTTCATGGATATTTAGAATTATGATTTTTTTCCAATCCAAACAGATCCAATCGATAAATCAACGCCAAAGTTCCGAAAAATACAATTACATTGGGATGTGCAATATGTGCATGTATCGATATCGATCAATCGATCCCCATTTTAGATTTCTCAGAATCGATTTTTTGTCCCTGAGAGCACGAAGTTATTTTGATTTTACCTAGTTTGAAATGAAAAGAACCTTTAAGTGCATCTATCCTTTGAAATAAATTTCACTTTAAGTTTGCGATGGAACGGATTGATAACATGGGTACGATACGAAAAATACGCCGCACTTCGGTGCTAATTGTCGTAGCTACGGGAAGAAAGTACGGGAACGCTCGCGCACTCGTGTCCCAAAGAGTTGGTGAAGTAGGAGAGTCCTGTGGCCCTATTCGGAGATTTGAGATTTTCATCCCACGATTTTTCGTCCTTGTTGCTCCCGTTTGAAATGTCATAGGCGTGAGAGTGACCAAGATAAAATCTCATCTCATCTCACGCGCAGGAATAGCCCCCCAGAGGGGAGGAAGCATGTTTGCACTGCGTGGGACACGCAGACACGTAGTGCAAACATGCTTCCTCCCCTATGGCCCCACCGCGTGCGTCATTAGCGTTAGGGTCACGGAAGGTATGAAGTTATCGACCAAGTGCTAGAGTGCAAAGCGTCTTTGCTTCAACTTTGACAAAAATGCTTTCGTATGTCCGAATTCCGGATCTTTGTCTTTGTCTTTAGGTCACATTTCTTAACCGATTCTCTTGAAACTTTGTGACTACGTTCGGCAGTTTTTTGAAATATGCAAAATGGCAAAGATATTTTTTTTAATTACCTATACCTCCGACATATTTAAAGGTTTCTTAAAACTGACTCGGCAAAAAAATTTTGTGTAATTGTAGTTGTCGTCGCACGTCAGTCACATGTCTGCTGATCTGTGGGCCACTCAGCGATGCCAGATCGAATTTGAACTTGCGACAGACCCAAGAATCGATGGCGGGAAGACTCGACAAGCACCGGATGGACTGGCCAATTTGAGCTCAAGATACAGACAAATGGAAAGAGTGTAGGGAGGGTTTTTGCCCAACATGGGGATAGCACAGGCTCTTAATAATAATTGTTATTATCGAACCTGCTTACAAAATTTCACAAGGATCGATTGAAATACAACCTGAAGAAGAGACAAACGTCGGCCGCGAGGTCTACAGCTTCTAGAGCCCCTAGTTACTATATTTCCTTTCTGTGTTATGGTTTGGGAATTTTGTAAAGATAGAATTCTATCGAAAATTTTAAAACGTAACACCGCAACACTATCAGTATCAGTGACAAGCAAGACAAAACACGACCTAGTCGTGTTTCGGGATGTAGTCCGGTGTAACCATTCCGAAGACGGGTCTGAGCAGTGGCGCACTTGTAGCGCCTCACTCAACTGCCGTCTTTGTACTTCTTCACTCTACAAAACTTCAAGGCTAGAGTGAATAAGTACCTTATAGGTTGTCGTTCTCCATCTTAGACCACAACGTCGCTTAACATCAGGCGAGTTGGTGGTCAAACGCCGACCTATTGTACGTAAAAAAAAAAAAAAAAAAAAAAAAAAACTGACGGCACTCACTGACATTCAATTTTTTTATGCCTTGATGGGCAACATTCAAAGGCAAATCATCGTACAGATTAAAAAAAATACCTGTGCGGCAGTGGTTTTTTTCCAACGCTTTTTTGGCACTGGGGGGCAATTCCTGCGCGTGAGATGAGATGAAATTTTATCTTGGTCACTCTCACACCTATGACATTTCAAACGAGAGCAACAAGGACGAAAAAAAGTGAGATGAAAGTCTCAAATCTCCGAATAGGGTCCCTGGGACCCTCATCTCACTGGGAAATTCTCATCTCACCTTCTTTCGTCCTTGTTGCTCTCAATTAAAACGTCATAGGTGTGAGAGTGACCAAGATAAAATCTCATCTCATCTCACGCGCAGGAATAGCCCCCCTGGAACTGATATATCTGTGATTTGAGTAAGTGCGCCGCCGCCGTCAGCGTCGCTGTCGTTTTGGTACGGGGTAGGATCATGGCATAATCGGAGTATGTTATTGAACCATGGGTATTATTTCCTTTTTTATTTACAATACTACTGCAAAGATATGTTAGTTATATAGTCGTTAAAGGATAATAGAGAAGAGTATAATAGATTGGATTCGTGCAGCGCAGCGGCACGCAATTGAGCTGATTTAAGGTCACTGGATTTGTGCCACCTTTCAAAAGTTGGAACCCGAAATAAAACAAGATTTTGTCAAAAACTTTTTATTCAACATTATTTTCTTAAGCTAAATAAAGGCTTGGTAAATATTTACAAGGCTTCAATTACAGGGCAAGGTAAAAAAAACTATCCAGTTACACTAATAATAAACGACTCCTATGTATCACATCCATACAATTGTTTATTGAATACTTGGCTCTGCAACAGACCATGGGCTTATAGCCATCAACATTATAACTGCAATTATAGCTAATATGACATACGGTACATAATGTAATTTACACGTCGTATTTACGTTACTATAATGAAAATATAACTAATAATGCAGTAGGTCTAAAGTGTCAGAAGCCAATACAAAATACTCATTTGCAGAGAGCACAGATATTAAAATTAAGTATACAAATACATACAATCCAGCATACAAATATTTAACTTCGGTTTCTATAAACTTAATTATGAAACAATATTAAAACTCTCCTAAAATAATATACAACAGTAACATAACAAATATGCAGATAAGTAGAATATTCTATTTGAAAACATTATAATCTCACTTAATATTTTGTTAAATATTTTAATATGCTAACTCTGGAGGAGTAAATACAAAGCTAAACACCATAATAGGCCTTACAAGAGATTAGTTGAATAATGCCTAGTTTAAAACAACAAACCTACTGTTCTTCCCGGAGGATAAGGACACCATAGTTATTGTACAAAGTTGATGTCAACTAGGCTACAACGATGGACACTCTGAACAATAGAGGACTGACATTTTAAAACAAATAGTGATGGCTCCATGTTCACAGAATAAAAAATAGTGCAATGTGGATGTACTCTGAGCTCTAAATAATCTTACTGCAGTCCACTACTATTCAGACTTTCTAAAAAATCTGACTACAATCTCAAGAAAAAAACATCTCATTAGTGTTTCAATAAATCAGTTAAATATGAGTACAATTTCGAGTAATGAGCAAATACGATTTTTTTAAATAAATATTTATATCTAAAGGTTTAATATAATTTAATGGAATATTACTTAAATTAAAAAGCAAGTATATTTTCCTAATCAGCCCTGTTTTAAATTGAATGTATTTTTTTTTTCATGTGGCTGGTTTTAAAGTTGGTGACAAAATTGTTACACAAAAACGTTAATTTTACATTAAAGTAAGTAGTGTTTTACATAATAGCCACGCAATTCCGAATACAAATATTAATTTCTTTGTTAGATTTTACTATACATCTTACATTTTAATAATAGCACCAATCCTTATGTGATTGTACTATAAAATGTGTTTTATGTTATAGTACTATCACATACGCCTCCACTAAAATCCAACATTCCTAGACAATCGTCAGAGAAAACATAGTATAATTCCGATTTACTGTAATAAATAATAATGCGCTCTCCCATCGAGTAGTTTCAATAAATAGGTAAAGTTTGTATTGGCACACGCAGGGCAGTGAAGCCGTAATAATTCGTTGTAGCAACAAGTATTCAAATACTAAATAAAACGTAAATGCAAATAATGGCAATAAAACAATTTGATTTCACAAATTCTCGCTCTATTAGATTTCTCTGTCGAAGCAATGGTGACCTAAATATAAATAACACGTGGTATGGTAATACTATACTAATACATTAGTGAAAAACACTCACACGTAGTAATTAATACAAATATATAAAACAAACAAGACTGTAAGTACAAATGGAAGATTAAAATAAATAAATTTATAAATACGCATTCAAACAATTATGCAAACAGACTAGAATTGAATCGCATTCATAAATTATCCACTCTACAGGCACTAGGGAGTATAAATAATAAATTCAGCTTATTGATAATGGTGCACCTATCCTACACTTTAGACAATACAATGGAATGATACATTTTCAAGAATGTTATGTTGTTTATCAATATTCTTATAGGAAATTTTTTACTTCAAATAAAACAATAACATAGTAGCCGTATACATAGTACACACTACAATTAATTATCATAGAGCCCGTCGCTAAGTTCCAAGTAGTCTATAATAATAAAGTCGAGTGTTCAGTTAAACAAGTGAAATAAATTACTATATTGTTTGCATAATTGCTTGAGTGGCAGGAGCCGGCTCCCTAAGTTACCTAAATGAACCATATCTAACATTGTTCCCAAGCTGGTCCCACCCATGACGATGGCTTGTGAATTTGCACCTCGCTCTCAGCACTTGTTACATTTTGTAAACATTGGTCAATTTAGTCGAGTTTCATATTGCAATGCGAGAGACGAGGGCTGTGCCCCAATTTGCACTTCAACAAGACTGGAATGTCACTTATTGATTTGGGAAAGGCTACTCGCGCGTCAGAGACGACGGTACAAAGTTATAATTGACACGACGTCAGCCCTCAGCGGTTATAATAGAGTCTCGGCAACGTCATCGACGCTCGCGCGTGATGCGCCACAGTTCGATCGTGTCACACAAAAACAACTTTTTCCTATGATATAAATTTTCCCCTAAGTTTTAGTCATCGGGCGGAATGCAGAAATCCACAACTATGTTGAGTATTAAACTTGCAATATATACATAAGTAGACAATATCTATACATAGTAAATAAAATGGACTCGATACGTGAGCCGGGCGCGTGACGGCGCGAGCCACGACGACGCGCCGTCACGCTCGCCGATGAAACCATGAACTAATTACACTATATTAAATTATCAACTAGCGACACAAATATTTCCGTACCAAAAGTTAAGTACAAAGTTACGTTATAATTTAAACCATGTCGTCCATCAAACACTCGGTGTTTCCGATTTACTTATACGTATCACTAAGTCAATGTCACCATTTCGGAAGAACGAGTCACTGCAGACGTGAAGATAAGACTAGCTTCGTCGCTCGACCGGCCACCGAGTGGTCGGTCGAGTGTGACGTCCGGCCCCGCCTGGCCGCTACACGAACAGCGCGCTCAGGGACGAGGGCGGGCGCGGCGCGGCGCGAGAGATCAGAGCGGCGGAGGGGCGGGGCGGCGCGGGCGCGGGTCAGGTGGCGTCGAACTCGATCTTGTCCCAGGAGTAGTGCTTGAGCGCCGGGCGCGGCGGCGGGCGCGCCAGCACGCCGCCCAGCAGCGGGTCGCACTGCGGCACGTGGCCGCGCCCGAACATGTTCGGGAACAGGTCCGTCTCCATCAGGTCGTAGCCGTCGCCGTCCACGCTCATGGACACGAGCTCGCCCGGCTCGCGCGCCTCGAACGGCCCGTGCCGCGTGTCCTCGCTCTGGAACGAGGGCAGCGAGAGGTCGTCGATGTAGTCGAACCCGTGCCGCGAGTGTTCCAGGATGTCGCCGTTGGTGAGCGGCGTCATGGGCAGCCGGTCGGCCTCGTCGCCGATGTCCATCGCGAGCGGCGAGCGCCGGCCGTCGCGCTCGTGCCCGGAGAGGAAGCGCTCGAAGAAGTCGTCCCCGTCGGGCGCGCTCGTGTCGTGCGCGAACTCGGCGTGGAAGTCCCCGTTGGAGAGCAGGTCCATGCTGAGGTCGGGGTCGAGGTCGGGGCCGGGGCGCGCGCCCGCCTGCATGTCCGCGTGGCTCATGATCTCGTTCTGGATGTCGTCGAGCTCGCGCTGCAGCTCCTCGGCGGCCAGCGAGTCGCGCGCGCGCGCCGCCAGCGCGCCCTCGCCCAGCACGTCGGCGGGGGAGAAGGCCGGCGCGCCCGCCTCCCCGCCGGCGCGCTCCACGGCCGACGGGGGCAGCTCGCCGTTCTCCACGAGGATCTCGAGCACGTCGTCCATGATCTGGCTCTCCTCGGACGAGTCGCGCACCATCGCCGGCAGCACCGCCTCCGGCATCGGCGGCGGCGGCGGAGGCGGCGGGGGCGGCGGCGGCGCGCGCTCCGGCTCGTAGTGCGCGGTCGTCGGCAGGATCGCGATCGGCACCACTTTCACGCCGTTCAGGATGTACGCGTTGTTGGCGGGCTTGGGCTGGGCGGCGTCCGCGTGGTGGTCCTGCGGCGCGGCGGGCGAGGCGACGGTGAAGAGGCGCACGAGGCGGTCGGGCGCGGCGTCGGGCGCGGGCGCGGCCAGCACGTACTGGTGCCGCGGCGGCGCGTGGTGCGCGGCGGCCGGCTGCTGCAGCGCGTCCAGCTGCGCGCGCAGCTGCGACACGCACAGGTGCGCCTGCAGCAGGCGCCGGCTCTGGTCGCTGGCGCCGGCCACGTCGCGCCGCACGGCCTCCAGCTGGTGGCGCGACGCCTCCAGCTTGCGCTCCAGCTCCTCGATCTGCCGCTGCTGCGAGCGCACGATGTCCTCCGCCTGGTCGCCCTCGGAGCGCGCCTCGGGCGAGCCGCAGGAGGCGACGGAGGCGACCGAGGCGGGCGACTTGGGCCGCTCCTCCTGCCGCAGCCGGTCGATCAGCTGCGGCTTGGGGCCGGAGACGCGCAGGTTGCGGCGCTTGCACTCGGCGCGCAGGTCGGACACCTTCATGTCCTCGAAGCGCGCGCCGGAGTAGGAGAGCGCGGCGGGCGCGGGCGGCGGCGGCGGCGGCGGCGGCGCGCCGTACGGCTCCGACGAGTCGGACGCGACCGAGGCCGCGGAGGAGGGCGCCGGCGAGGCGGGCAGCATGAGCTGCAGGAGCAGCTGCTGCTGCTGCAGCAGGAGCTCGTACGGCGTCTCCACGGAGCCGGGCGGCGTGGAGGCGGCGCGCGCGTTCGGCGGACCCTTGTACTCGTGGAACTTGAAGCGCGCCTTGGGAGTCTGTTGCTTCTTGCAGTTCTTCTTGCGCGGCTTGTCCTTGCCGGGCGCGGCGTGCTGCGAGAGCGCGCTGGGCGAGTGCACGCTCACGGGCGAGAGGGTGGAGGGCGGCGAGGGGGAGGGGGAGAGCTCCTCGGGCGGGCCGCAGTAGGAGGAGGGGTGCTGGGGTCGGCCGGAGGCGCCCTCGCTGGTAGCCTTGAAGGCGAGCGAGCCGCTCTTGACGGCGGTCTCGATGGTCTCCTCGGTGTGGAGGATGTTCTTCTTGATGAGCTCGAGCGGGCCCGGGCGGTGCGACAGCTGGTCGTTGAGCTGGTCCGCCAGGCGCGCCTTCTTGAGCATGCGCTGCTTCTCCGCCAGACTCGGGTCCACATGGCTCTCCTGACACATGACAACATTCGTTTACCACAAGATTTTATGAATAGGTCTCAATAGTAAGGCGAATAAATCTTTTTACTATAATTTTGTGGTACTGGCGCAGATGCTAATTGCCTATATATTTCTCAAGGACAACGAGCATTTTATTTTAAGACGTCGACTTTATTTTAAAACGTCGAATAACAACATAATTTATAGACTGAGTAGGTATAACGGAGCTTCAGTAAAGTTAGATAAGGCACGCACCTGTTCCAAGATATGTCTACGTTCTAGTTCCTGGCGGTCGGGCCGCCTCTGTATTTTCGCCTTCAGCAAATCTCCGGTCTTCGCTCTCTCTAGTTGCTTGCATTGTTCGAAATATGCCGGCGGCGTTTTAGATGCTGCGAATGAGATAAAAATACACTTAATAAAAGATAGACAAGTCCACTGTGATATTCAAAATGTCTCGTAAAAAAGGAACGTGTCTTTTGTATTGTTTAGTTAAAATTGCTCATTAGTCATGGCATTTAGATCGTAAATAACATTCTTTCACCCACGCGACTAGTTGAGAGACGAACGTCACCCCAGTTACACGCCCAGAAATACATATATTTTGCTTGACACTTATTGCAATTTTTTTACTAAGTGGTATGAAACGAAAGCAGAATTTATCACTTACGAGGCATAATTCCTTGCGCTACGAGCTGGGTGATGGGACGCCGCATCATCAGCTTCACTTTCAAAGCTGTAAACAAACGATTAATATGTTATTTTAATGCGAGTTATGTACACTGAATAGAGTTTCCTTAGTGAATATTTCCTCTTGCAGAGTTATAAATAACTGTAGGTATATTCCATGAGCAACTACACCGATTTTGGAGAGTGCGATTGGACTACCTTTTGCATCCAACAATGCGTGGTGATTGAATAGCCGGTTTATGTCGCGTTGATGAATAGTGTTATGACGCCAGGTGACGGACGTTCACGTAGCATCGCGGTCGGGCGAGCGGCGCGCCGACGCGGTCGATACGTCGATCGATATCCGAAGAATAATATCGATAAAAGACGGTGGAAGCGTAGGCGCTGGCTGCTTTATTCTTGTTTGCGAGTAGACGCGGCCCGAGCGATGAGCGGACAACGCTGGCGCGCCGCCAACATAAATAAACACTGCACAAGGAAACTAGTGTTATGCCGCGACCGTAATACAGACGAAACATTCACTACCAGTGGGCCGAATATTGTGGGTTACTGGGCGCCACACGAGCCTGCACTCGAACCACCTGGGACCTATTCAGAATCCCTGGTATGCAGACTAGGAACTTCAATCACAATAAAATATATATGTTTTTGGAATTATCATTGATAAAATACCGTACCCATTGCCACAAATAAACTTACAAAAAAATCTAAAGGCATTAAAAAAACGATTATCTTAAGAACAGGGTAACAAGCGTTGTTTATTCGCGACGCGATGATGCGAACGACACAAACATCGCCGGAAGAGCGGACACGTCTTTGCATACTAACGTGCGATCCAGACGTAAAGAACTCGGGGCACTGCCCGTCTGATCACACGAGCATTGTTTGACAAGCATATCAGAAGAATGGGCATGCCTATTATGAATATCACAGAGCCAAAATCATCATTCACAATAGCTTTCCTTTCCTTACCCCACTAAAGTGTACAGGCCTCTCATGATATGCCATCTGCTTCGGCCCTGTGCTAATACAGTCCGTACATAATCGATCTGCGATTTTGACAATATGATTGACCTATCGATCGTTTCAACCATTTAAAATTGTTAATGTATTGCTTGCGTAATTACACCTATTTAGCCTTGATATTCATCACGATCTTTCCCTAAACTCAAATTCAAATTATTTATGAAATTAGCTGAATGATCTTTTCAAATGTTTTTTTTTGTGAACACTAAGAGCACTAAGTACCGGTTTTAGCTCTACAGGCGAAAAAACGTTGGCGTCATTTCCGCTTTCCAAATTTTGTAGTATTCTTGCAAGCTGTTTCAGCAAAATGTTCAGACGTGGAATAATTCAGATAATTTTAGGTGCGTTGTACAAAGACGTATTTTCCAAGAGATATTAAATAACATTACATATCGTCACTTCTTTCCCCCGAGGGGGCTGGCAGAGGTTGGCACCCACACTTCGCCAGACGATATTCAGTCCCAAATGTGACAGGGGACGAGCCTGTCGCCATACATCGGGCTCCAGTTGCGTAGCAGATGACATACAATATGCACATATGTTCACACAATGAACAAATTAGTGCCGTCGGCAGGATCCGAACCAGAAAAACAGTTCTACGTCCAGAGCGGTCAGGCAATCATTAGGCCAGCTAAACTAATAACCGTCTGCCGCTTCAGAGCATGATAATGCCATTATTAGAAGAACTTACATTCTTTGTGTTTGCCCATGGCAGGCTGCAGCGGGCTGTCGTCGACGATCACCTTGGGCGGGGAGACGCGCGGCGAGCTTGACGGCTCGCTGGCGCCGCTGCTGCCAGCCTGACGGCCGGCCATCTCCTCCGCACCAGAACTGGGGACCAGACAACACATCACTCTACTGAAACTCGCTGTTTGACCCGTTCAGCCGTGCCAAACAGACAGATAGACCGTTAATTTCGCACTGTTGCTGACTGTCTGCTGTCTTACTGAGAGTAATTCAATCTTTGATTAATAGACGTATCTAATAGTTTGTTCTGATTGCTGCAGACTAAGACATCATGAAAAGGTTAATATGTTCTAGCTCAATAATAATCAAATGAGTGTTTTATGGCTTAGCAGTAGGCGGGCGGTACTTTGTGTTGACTAGGTTCACTAATTGGCTATGGACACGGCCTAGTTGGCTATCAATACGAGACGACAATGTAGAGTTCATTCCTCGCGTCAAAGATAAGCCCGATTCGACAGTCATTTCATTTGATCTGAACCTGAACATTTCTTTAGCAGTGCTTTTGTAAACCACCACTAGTCGGTTTGAGACGTAAAATTTTTGGTGGGCTATTAAAAAGTGGGCCTCTGACAGAATTGGAACCAGTTAGTCTGAGTTAAATGTATTTCATGGTATAGATAACATCTCGTCGGTTCGAATTTTGTTGCAGTCGACTTTTGGAATGAATTAGAGTAATTGAATGAAGGAGGTGTGTTACCTGAAGGTGTCGTCTGAAGGCGGCGTGTGCGGGGTGCAAGGCGGCGAGGCTGGCGAGCCGGGCGAGGCGGGCCGGCTGCGCTCGCGCCGGTGCTGCGGCTTGAACCACTCCGGGTAGATGGCGCTCAGCGTCTCCACCAGGTCGTGGTCGAGCGTCACGCGCCACGACGCTCGACCTGACGAGCCTGACGAGCCGCCGCCGCCACCGCAAGGTGAACTGCTTTCTGGAAAACCGACATATCGCACATTATTCATGGTCAATACATAGAAGACGTAGACGGGCCGGTGACGGGGCGTCAGCGACGTGAGTGGATGTAATGTACCAAACTAAAAGTGTGCATTTACACAGCGGGCCGCTAGCGTTCCTTCACCACCACGCTTTCTCCTACAGTTCAACGCCTACTCCTATACACGACGAATCCTGCTGTACTTTAGCCACCTTGACCGTCACTCACATCAATCATAATGGTCTCCTTATACGGAATGTACAAGACATGATGAAACGAATTTCAACGTAGAGGCATTGTTATTATTTAATTTTTATCAGTATTTTGGTTCAAAATTAGCAGAAAATGATTTGCCTGTTCGTTGCTCACAAAAACTTTACAGTTTTCAGACATTTAATTTTTCACTGTAAAATTTAAAGATAAATATGCTTAACTACGCACCGAGCGGAACGTAAAACTAGCTATAACCGATTCAAATCGGAAGTGCGTACGCATTACAATAAAAGGCGCGGACAGCTGTTTAGGATATTGTGCAACACAGGCGTAGCGACAGTATGAAAGATCCGCCCAGCGTTTGATTGCTGTGCCGGCTATGCACTTGCGATGTCCAATCGCTGCTCTACATACAATCGAGAGCAAGGTACTTCTGCTTTACTTATAGGCCGCTCTAATGAAAGGAGCATCTGCAAATAAGTATAATTTTCTGTACTGGTTTAGTGAGTATAGGCGAACCGATATGGTTGTTATGGCATAGGCAAGGCAGTGCGATCAAGCACGCTGTGATCATTCACTTCGCCCTGATTGTTTTGTGGCCTTGAACGTGTTTAGGTTTACGTGCGAGCGTACATTAAATGTAAAGCCGACGGAACGCAGCGCTTTGATTCATTGTGCATTATGTGAGAACTGAGAACTCTATTATGCAGGCCCGTTTTACATTTTACGACCCCCAAGAATTACCGATTGCCTAAACTTGTATTTTCTGATTTTCTTAGTATGTTAAACCGACAAAAGACTATCGAGATTTAGAAATTAGGAGCCTTTTCAATATCGCAGATTATACCATTTATAACAGTGCAAGCAGATTTATTAAGAGTCCGGCGACCACTTTAGACTAACTTCGCATTGGTATTCTATAGCCATTTCGTCTAGAAGAAGACGAGCAAAGATGTAATGGAATTTTTTATTCGCTTTGTCTACCTATTGAATAAATCAGTCAAAACATGTACTTACTGCAAGAACGGACGTATCACAATGAAGCAGAATAAAGGTAGAGTTTGTAGCATTCATAAGTCGCTCAAATCAACAGTATTGGCCTAAAAGCCATATTCTACCAAATTAGCGTCAGTACTAAACTACTTCATTGTTATTTCTGCCCGGGGTTGTAAAAAGGTTTATAGATTCTGTTTGTTCCAACAACAATACCTAAACCAATTGACGTCTATTTGTATTATTCCAAAAGCAAATAAATTTTCGTTATTTTCATTTAACGGAGCATGAAAAATAGCTTTAACTTTAAAATCATAAATCGAAAGGATTGCTATATGCGAAATTTAGAGCAACATTTTAACAATTTCCATAGGCGTGAAATGATGGAAGTATTATGTAACGTTCGGAGCTTCCATAAAGCTGGATATACGAGGAAAAGAAAATACGAGCTGAAAATAAAACATCTGTCCGTGACTCACTCACAATATAAAACTAAAAGTAAGGTAAACAAATGCAGACTTTAAAAACGTAAATCGGTATATTGCTATAGGAACTGCATATCGATGTAATAAAAATAGCATACAAGGTTAGTCTGAGGTTTAGCTAGTAACTACAATAAAACAAGCATGCATTAACAGAAATACCTACTCGGGAAAATTTATGTACATGTTTAGACATGGCTCTTTTTAGAGATTACGCACGATTACCATTTATACATTTTTTATTTCGAATCACACAAGAATGTAAGCTAAAAATGTGTATGCCAGTGAAATATGGGGCGATATTGTTTATGATATTTCCCAACGATGTTTACCGATTTGGAAGCCGCCAATATTCAGAGGCATCATCCACCAAAAGAGAACACTTTATCAAACCATAAACAAGGAGCTGAAATAAATAACATCAGAGTCTCGGTTAAGCTTGAAAAGTAAGTACAGTTCGCTGGGAGATTCATGGATACTTCGTAACTGAATTTACTTATGGATTGCCTGTACTTCTGAGTAGAGGCTCTTTATCCGAACTAGGCGGTCGAGTCTATTTAAAAAAACTTTGACGTTCATAAGTGTATCTTTGATACCTAAATTGAATAAAAACATTTTGACTTTGACATTGATTATTTCTTAGCTTTTCACAAGAACCAGAACTCTACATTTTCGTATCATCTTTTTCAAAATGACATGCTCTACCTATTATAAGGATAGTCTTATTAAAGTATCTCTAGGAACAGGGCTATAGTCACCATATTATTGTAAGAGCCCGATGACACTCCAGACAAAGTTTCGTGAATCAACCTGCTGACTCTACTGCTTACTACGTAATATGCCCCCAAAATTTTCTAACAATTAATGTAATTTTTTAAAACTTTTTTTTGAGCTAAAGGGTTAACTGGCGAGTTAAATTCAAACCTGTTTAGCATTACTCAATGATGTTACCGAATAATGTAAACAAAGTGAAGCACGTGCGCGTGCGATGAATCACAACGAATTATGCACGCGTCGAATTATAGCGGCAGATGTACAAAAAGATCAATTAAACTCCGCAATAACAGTGAGCACTTATTTTTACAGAGCAGTTTCATGTCTAATTCAAAGCTTGGGATGAAACACTATTTTGTCTTTCATATTCACAATCAGCATCATCATTTGAAGTTGAATCGAATTGCTTTTAGGCAGTTACTTGTTTTTTTACCACGAAATTACGACGAGCACCTCGGTCTATCATAAATATCACAATTCACTGAGAGGGAGAGTCACAGAATACCTAGATAGTACAAGTAGTATATTAGTCTAACTAAAATGCGTGGTTGGACAGAAACGAAAAATTAATCACGAGGCATTTAATTTAATAAAATGAAATGGAATTTCCTCGAACATTCTTAACGCTGTTATAAAAGCGGACGTAAATATCAGGTAGGTGCATGTTTATTAGGTGTTTTTCTATTATTACCGCGCGGTAGTCAGCGCAGTCGGATTTGTCTCGTGTCATCGCCGCCTACACGCTCAGCTGTATCATAATTCGGTATCACACGACACCACTCGGTTACTTAGTCAATCGGTCATTAGGTAGGTGGACTACATAGGTACTCTTTCTAGAACAGTTTTACAACTGTAAAATAAAATAACTTTAGAACGACATTGTTTACGATTTCCGGCACTTCATGAGCGTCCTATCCATTTCAATATGATATTTTTTCTGCGAGTTTAACTCGCAGGAAGCGCAATTTTTAATTTCGCTTCTTTATCTAAATTAGCTATGCGACGATCTATTTTTTTCGGTTTATGATTTAAAACTTTGATTTGTATCACGCATGTGGGTCAGGGTTGCTCCTTTGAAGTCTGTCTACAAGCTGTTCAAGTGGAGAATTACGACAAAATAAAATAAAACTACACACATTAACTTGGTCACACGCGTGATGCGCGTAGCGTAGCGAAACACGTCAATCAACATGTCAACGGATGCGCAGGCGCTTGTTTCCACTGCACATCCCACGTTTTGTCTGGAATACTTTCTAAATGTTTAAGTAAATAGGTATAATTTTTTTAGCGTAATGGCCTAAATTTAAATGTCTACATAGTTAGCCAAGGATATTACAAGATACAGGAAGTTGTAACCACAACCTACGAAACGTTCTTTGTGCGCCGGCGACGCGGACGGGTTCCACAAGGGTCCGCGTCATTGGAGGCTGTAGAGGTGACGTCAAGTGTGCACACGGCCCTGGGCCCGGCGTGGGCGCAGCCACCTGTCTCCCTCCACCCACGCCGCTTTGTTTATCAACTACAGATGACGACGCATGCATTAATGTGCTGCTTTTAATCAGATTCCATTAGACAGCGCTCTATGATTATGTTCCGCGCGGGTCAAAACTTTACGAGCGCGCAGACCGAAACGTAAAAAACAGCTGCAACCGCAATCAGTGCGAAGACCGGTTTAATTTTCGTACAAGGCGTAAATGATGACCAAACGAAACGTTCGCCTGGAAATACTTTGAAACGAAACAGTGAGATGACGATTAAATTCGCAGAACTGATTTATATTACGGAAAATGTGTGATCCAAACTTCAGAGGAAAAAACAGGTGACAATCAACTCAAAAAATCTGCTTCGGTCTGAAAATTTAGGTCAGTCTCAGACAGACGTGTCGTGTATCAGATGCCCGCTTTCATTAACGCGTCTATTCCAAGACAAACAGCAATAGTCGCAATTCTCCATAGTGCTAGGCTAAATATGATTTGTGGGACGCATCGCCCGTGCCTGAGCTGGCGGCGACAAAGTGGTGTGGCGAGCTGGCGACTGACCCCGTTCTGTCGTCCATCACGCTCACTTACACAGCTCCGCCCTTCTTGTGTTAAAGCTGCCGCGAAACTTACAAAAACATGTAAAGTAGCGAAGACCACTTAACATTCTTCGCCGTGAGATAAAAGGTTAACAGTAACCATTGTAAGTTTGTTGTCGAAACTCAACGCGTGTTACCATTTTTCGACCTTACCTGTTTACTTTACTGTGAATACAAATCCTAAGAGAAACGGCTGGTTAGATAACAGAAAGATTTCAAAACAACACCCACGCATTAAAGTTAATTAGAAGGCAGTCACCGTGCGTAATCATCACGATCTTGCAGAGCTTCCAGGGCTCAATAAAGGGCGTCTTAGCAGAGGGGGTGCTTCAGAGATTGGCGGCTGATATTTTCCTGCTCGCTAATGGCTTTTTATAATGTTTATCATCACGTCGTAGAGTTACTCGTAAGATCAGCTACACCGGAATCTTCCAAGGAAAGACTGAACGCTAGCTAGAGCATGACTCATTGTTAGGCTTAAAATGGATAGGCAACGGAACACATTTCAACAAAAATCAACAATCAAATGTATTATGTTTACGAGAAACAACGAACTAGGCGTATCACATAAATATTTCTCGTGGAGATATCAATCCTTCAGTTTGCCGTACGCAATGAAATATTTGTATCAAACAGAATTGTACACGTTAAAAAAGCCCTGAAGGTGAGCATGTTTCACCACGTTCAGGTTCAGGCGATTGCGGTGTAGAAAATAATAAACAACATTCATTCTCATACGAACTCGAAAACTTTAACTTGCAAAGACTTCATTGGGTGTCCACCTAGAGATAGAACTAGATATGGAGATCCGAACATTGCACCTCAACATGTTTAGTACAGTGCTTATCAACTAAAATTAAAATCCGTCATAATATATGCATATATTTATATATTTAGGTATGTCCAGCGTCTGCGCTACGCGGCGTTAACAAAACGCTATGCGACTGAGATCGCAATGGTACTACTTGTACGTTTCTAGCACCATTGAGTTGGTGCCATTTTAAACTATCATTTGCCTTGTGAAGAAATACTACCCTCATGTATAGATACGTATAGCCTCGAAATAGTTATCGATTACTCGATCTAGTTAAAAAAATTAAAATAAAGAGAAATACGGAGCACTATCTAACTATTCCGAGGCTTTACAACGTTTATTGTTAAGGAGGCTATCTATAACCATCCATGAAGAAATTAGTAATCAAATCAGATAACACATACAAGTCTCTAGCAAAGAGCGACTTGCACAACACACGTTAGTTTGGCTCGTTTGGCTTGCCCGAAGCTCAACTAGGCTAAATTCAGATTTTCAATTGACTTTCGTAAGACGTTGAATGAAGTTACTCTGGCACTTGTTGACGGACAACACCGCTCGCTGTTCTACGATGATGCGCGGTGTATTGCGAGGCCACTTTACCTGCGTTAATCTGCCATGATTTAACCAAGCAGTGAACATCTGTTGATACCTACTTTGTTTTGGTACAGGCAGAGTCAGCGTTTGAACTTTTGAAGTATTGAGATTAAGCGACGTATCGAATGTAGATAAACTATTTATGAGACTTACAAGAAGACTTACATATGAAAGACTTACAAGCAACATGGTTTCCAAACTGACGAATAAAATTAAAAAAAACTGTTCCAACTCGTCTGAATTTTGCAGGCAACAAATAGAGAAATCCCATCACTATCTCGTGTAATAAGCAAACTAGCTTTTGTTCACATAAACGTGAGTTCATTATACATTCCAAACGATTTAAATAGGTTTATTAGATGCTCATAAAATCATATACAAGCGTACATTGTGGTCCTTTAAACACCAGATATCGGCTTCTAGGAACATTGGTCAACGATAACACATTAAATACTCTGTTGCAAATAAAGGTTCATTATTTGGACTCGTTTTGAAACCAGTTGTACTGGTTTAAAGTAAATCTGATACTTGATCCAATCTTTAAAACTCAAGTGATAAAATAATACAAATAAATGCGAATGGTTAACTTCTGTACACCGATATTCTGACTTGCCTTTCTAAAAAAGGCTGGAGAAGCTTGTATTTCAATGATGATTCCATAAATACTAAAGCTTATAGTGGGTGTGTGTTAAATAATATCAGTGTATTTGAAAAAATAATGCCCCTCAGTTTCTTGCCTGTTCTTTTGAGTAGAGGCTCTTTATCAGAACAAGGCAGTCTAGTCTATTTAAATAACTTTGACGTTCATAAGTGTATCTTTGATACCTAAATTGAATAAAAACATTTTGACTTTGACTTTGAGTGTAACTTAGTAAAGGGCGCTGCATAAAATGGAACTGCAACTCATACACAAAAGTCAAACTTAAAACTACTTTAAAAAAACGGCCACAGTTCAGCCACTAGAGGAACAACCTGGAGTAAATAGAATCGGAATTTGGATTCAATTCAATTTTTTTACCAAACTAAGTCATACACAGCACATTTTATAGAATCGTTTGAAGAAACCATAGCGGGCCGATGACGTAAAAGGATGTTTTCAGCTAGTCGGCAACAGCGGCCGTCTGTTTATCGTCGGGGTACAGGGGGCCTACCACGACGTCTCATTGCCACGGATGGTAGTTACGTTTTGTTTTCGACGCTGCGCGACCGCAAATCAAACAAGTGTCGCTTAACATCAGGCGAGTTGATGGTCAAACGCCAACCTATTCTACATAAAAAAAAGAAAAGCAAAAGAAAGAAAAAAATCGTATCGCCGCGCAATAAGGTCCATCGTCGTGCAACGTCGAAAACAAAACGTAACCATTATGGCAATGAGATATCGTGGTAGTAGTCAGCCTAGTTGGAGAAGGCCTGCCTCTCAAGCCAGAGGGAGCGGGTTCGAACCCAGTCGACGGCACGCACCAATTTGTTCATTGTGTGAACATATGTGCGTATTGTATGTCATCTGCTACATGAATGGAGCCAGGGGGCGAACCTGTCGCTGTATGGCGACAGGTTTGGGACTGAATATCGCCCGCGAAGTCTGGGTGTCTGGGTGTATTACACCTCTGCCAGCTCCTTCGGGGGAAAGGCGTGACGATATGGTAGGCCCCTTATTATTACAGCTACACCCATACGGCATAGTCCCAGTGACTATGCCGAAATACAGCTGTAAAAACACGTCGAATTACACCACTTCTTGTCGACGCAATAAACGCACAATGATAGCCACCCCAACGACCGGTTACGTAACAACGCAAGCACGCGCCTACAACAAAACAACGCCAACGCGTCACCTAATCTAATCACTATATAAAAGCTTTAAACAGCTTTTTATTGATAACTAAATAATATAACAATAGGTAATGGGGGCTGAGCTACCCACGTCCGTAGGAGTGTACTCGATTCTGATTCCCTACACGTGGTCCCCGGGTAGTGCTAACCGGGTAGCAAACTCTGGTGGGAGGCTTCGGCCGTGGCTAGTTACCACCCACCGGATCAAGCCATGCCGTGAAATGACCTAGTCGTGTTTCGGGATGTAGTCCGGTGTAACCGTTCCGAAGACGGGTCTGAGCAGTAGCGCACTTGGAGCGCCTCACTCAACTGCCGTCTTTGTACTTCTTCACTCTACAAAACTTCAAGGCTAGAGTGAATAAGTACCTTATAGGTCGTCGTGCTCCAGCTTAGACCACAACGTCGCTTAACGTCAGGCGAGTTGGTGGTCAAACGCCGACCTACTCGTTTTCTACATAAAAAAAGGGAAAATTGTACATCTATTCAGCAAAAGAAAGTCTAAACAGCAGCACTAGGACAGACAATATTATTATTTTCAACTATCAAAAAATAATAGCGCAATAAAACGACAATTTTAAGTAAGCTCTCGTGTATGAGAATGCCAGAAATTTAAATTCGCATTAAAATAAACCTAAAGATATAAGAGTGGAAACCTACAAAAAGATTGGCGTTACGCAAGACGCATTATAAGAGACATTTACACTCCCAGGAGACATAAACATTTCCTCGCACACAAACCGTTAAAGAAGTTCAGGAAATTTATGTATATTTACGGTGTTTTTCATTGAAAAAAGTTTGCCAAAAAATAGAGGCATTAAATTTAAATTTAACGACTAGGATTTTTATGAAGGTAAGGTAGAGTTAACACGCAATTAGGCAACGGGTTTATTAAAAAAACTATGATTCACTTTGATTTTACCCTGTTTTTATTAACTCTCTTGCTTGTCGGTTTCTTTGTCTTTTTGGTACAAATAATAAATAATAATAAATTCGGGACACTTCCACACACGGTCGCCTGACCCAAAACTAAGCAAAGCTTGTACTATGGCTGCCAGAGACTGATATATGTACATACTTATATATTTTTAAATACATACATAAATAGATATTTACACCCAGACATAGAACAAACACTAATGTTCATCACATAAATGTTTGCCCTAGGTGGGAATCGAACCCACGCCCCCAAGCTCAGAAGGCAGGTTCACTACCAACTGAGCCACCGAGGCAGTCAACAATAACTAAATATTGCAATAACTCCCATAAGTTAATATAGCTTAGACTTGAAAATAGATACTAGTATCTAACATCCACGTAGAAGTGGCTCGGACTGAGGCCCTATTCCTAAAATTCGAGTTATTTTCTGGTCTTTGTCTCCCTCGTTTGAAAAATCATAGTGGTAAAAGTGACCAGATCTCATTTCACGCGTCGAGAATAGGAGGCCTGCAGGGCTATTCCTACGCGTGAGATGAGATGAGATTTTATCTCGGTCATTCTTACACCTATGACGTTACAAACGAGAGCAACAAGGACGAAAAAAGGTGAGATGAAAATCTCAGATCTCCGAATAGGGCCCACTAGTTACGCTACTACGAGTGTTTTTGGATTTGTACGACATACCAGCTACGCCACGCGGTGTCACCCGCTGTTAAAAAGTATGTGTAAATTCTTAGACCATATATTTATCCAGGGCATAAGCTATCTCCGTTCTAAATTTCATCCAAACCCGTCAATCCGTTTGAGCGTTAAGAAGTAACAAACAAACATACAGACTATTGCAACATACGTTAGTTTTTTTCGTTCGACTTCACTTCAGTGCAAACGATGTTTTGTTTTTTTCAAATAATTTCTATGATTGTTCAACATTAATTTCCATACTTGAAAAAAAGTGAGACAAAATGTTGGCTAAAAAATATCTAAAAATGTTCCTCCACTGACGCAAATCTCTGCACATAAATTATAGAGCAAATTTAATTCCGTCCACTCGTGGTTTGAAATTCTTTTTATTTTAAAAAACGTGACTAAGTACTAATCACGCAAATACTGAAGAATTCCTATACCTACTTTTGCAAATCCATTAACGCTATAAATAAGCTTTAATTTAACGACTTTAGCGAACTACCCACAAATCCTTATTTCCATCTTCCGCGTCAATGGCTTCCGTTTATACATAGATCTCTTCCACACTAATCATATTTTTCAGGTTTGCCTGGTGCTAAACAAGACAACTACAGAGTAAGTATATTTTAGTTTTACATTTATTTTAGTTTTTTTAAGCGGTACATAAACTAATATACATAAATAATTGGTGCTTTATTGTCTTCTTTTTCTTTTTAGGCGCACAATATCAAAAACGCAGTGATAAAAAGTTGCAAATTGACATGCGCAGACGGGGCGAATCACTAGCATTGATTATAAATGTCAGCAGCATTAAATTTAGAATCAAGTATGAGCATTCGCAAACATTTATTTAAAAAAAAACTACGTAGGTTTATATTTGACTACAGCAATTTCAGCACGGGTAAAATCATAACACTGAAGTTTACATACTAACCTTGGCGATCCGCGTGCGCCGGTTGTTATCCAACCTATAGACAACTGCGTCGACCGATTATTTATTAATCTAGATTTATAGAGATTGGCAAGAGAAACAACTCTCACTAGACAATTAACTGAAACACTTGTTAAATTGTCTCATGGAGACAGTGGGAAATAAACTTTCCTTGGCATCGTATCGGAGCCTCATACAGTGTGCTATGAAACAAAGTGCCAAATTAATAGTCGTTTGTCTAAATCACGGTGATTCATTACATGTGCATTTTAATTGGATTTTTATCGAATCATGAGAACATTTTAAACGTACGACAAGAAAAACAAATAGTCTGGCTATTTTGAACCGTTTTTATTTATAAAAAAAAAATCTTTTGCAGAAGAATGCTAAGTTTAGCAATTTTTTTTTTCTGATATTTTCATCGTAGCTACAGAGAATGATTACAAAAATTACGTGGGTTCTCTTGCCGCGGCCACACATTGGACATATTTGCACCGATCTAAATGTTGGGGCCAACTGCAATCTGTTTATTAGTCCTTGGAGACAAAGTTAAAATTGTCACGCAGTAATAAGTTTCAATATTGGTCATTTCAAATTGAAACCAAGCTTGGGGCCAAAGTGAAACTAAGTCAAAAGTGTCTTTTCACACCACCTGCTCGACAATGACCAATTACATATCACGTAGTCTCAACTCAAAGCAAGGCATTGCCTCCCAAGGGAGATAAAGTTGTAAGAAAATCCCAAGGGAGTTTTCAAGCAAATATGTTGGTTCAAATTAAATAAAAACTCAACAACGGGACGAGTATTAGATAATCGAACTGGCTGGAACACCACAAAAAAATAAAACAACGCAAATGCACAAAATCTTAAACAAAAAAAAAAACGCTGTATTTTTCTCCTCATTTTTGGCGGCGCACGTCGTGTGGATTTGCCCACGTCTAATTAATTACGTATTTCTTAGTTGTAATGATAACCAAGTCATTGCAACGATAAATCACTCCCCTTTCAAATTAAGTTTTGAAAGGAACACAATAAGTCGCGTTTCACAATGTTTGTAACATTTGCCCACACTCGTTTACGTTAACGAACCGATAAAAGTTAATAATCCAACATTATTGCACTTTAACACTCGAAGAACACAAGTTTTAGAAAATTATAGGTACCTACATAGTCCCGACGCCTCCTTTTTGATTTCCAGCCAAAACTCTAAAAAACGGTGTTTGATGTAGGTACATAATATAGGTGTTTAATAACATATTTTCTGTTCCTTTTTAGTGCCTCGCAGAAGGTGTGAAAAGTAGAGTATTCACCTATGGGATAAAGCAGTGTCTTCGTCTTGGGCGGCTTGAACCCCTCGCTTTACCCAGGAAGAGTCCTGCAGTCCGAGCGCAGCGAGGGAGTTGTGTAGAGACACAACTCCCTCGCTGCGCTCGGGAGCTAACTCTAGAGTCCCTCGTTACGCTCAGGGTTCAATAAGCCGCCCGAGACGTAAAACACTGCTTAACTCCCTCGGTGCACAATCTACTATTATTCAATTGGGTATCTTCGATATCTAATTATGGACGTCAAAGTTACAAAAATTACTTACTCTACCGCCATGTTCGGAAAAAGAGCCACTACCACTTAGATCAGCTGTATATCCGATCGAAGCACTACCCAAAAGAATAGGCAAGAATCTGAGGCATTTTTTTTTAAAGATTTGTTAACAATTACTTAGAACTGGTAACATCAATATAGGGTCAATGTATAACATCAATATATAATATGGACTAGTGGGTACTTAGCGAAAGTGGAAGGTTCTAAGCATCTTTGTTTTCTAAACAATTATTCATTTTGTAACCGATCGCTCGCTTTTGCAAAATAAAACTACTTTGAAGAAAAGAAGATAACATAAAGTTAATAAATATTTAGAAGACGTAGATGTTTGGAACCTTTCACTAGATACATAAACATGTTTTTAACATTTCCTTCAGATTCTTCCCTGTTCTTATGAGTGCATGTTTTAGGCATGTATTGGTATTTTTCGAACATATGGTAGTCATTTTTATAACTTTGACCTTCATAAGTGTATCTTCGATACCCAAGAGAATGCAGACGTCTTGACTTAAAACAGGACTCTATATCAGCAGCTGAAAACCACAGCAAGATGCCATATGACAAACCAATGTGAGCCCACGGCATCACACATAAAATGTAAGATTAGGTGTCGAGAACTGACAAATGCAACGTGTCTTCCTAGACAAATAGTACTGCCAAACAAACAAGTCGTTCAATGGGTTTCACTGTCAGAGCTGAAACACAGTTTCTTGATTTATGGTCCCTGAATTGAACCGTGAAAAAATAAAACTGTTGTTGCAACTAAAGTATCAACATGTTGTGTGGTTTTGTGACTATGAAAAGAATAACGGGAACAGGCGATTGAACGCTGCCATGAGGCGCTCTTTTGCCAATAAAGGACTTGCTGTCTTTGGAAAGGCTAGAAACTAACAAATTACTGAATTACGTAAAATAAAAATCAAAAACAACAAAAAAAATCAATAATGTACCAGCTATAGACGACTTTATCAGACGCGTTTTATTAGTCTCCATTTGTGAAAAAAACATTTAAATTGACATAGATAAATGTTCTACACAATTTGCAGATTGATTAATTATATGACAGATTAGTAATTTCCGTGCGCTACGAGACACGGGAAACTTGGGGAAAAATCAGTGTGGCGTCCGAACCGGTGCCGGTGATGTCTTCACGTGACGAGCCCATTCATCCGTCATGTTCCACGTGTGATACGCTCTGCACGCTCTGGCAATGTGCCGCGTGACGAGAACACGCCACAATTAATGGAAATTATTCTATACATGAGAGATGTTGTTTACCAGCTCGCCATTTTGGCCGTACGCCGTACGCTCGCTGAGTAGACAAGTAACAGCCCATTTGAACTCGTTTCAGTTATACCCTTGTGCATGTATTTGGTAGATGGAGCAGCTGGAGTTCCAGCGTCTTGTAATAGGCGGATGCCGTTGCCGAACGAAATGGTCGGGGCGGGCAAGTCGGCCACGCGAATAACAAACGAGCAAAGCGAGCACTGTTTTAGGTCAACGTTGAACAAATACCAAACGGGTCGGTCGGACGCTTCCGTGGTCTATTTCTGAACTGCATCTAAACTAAACGACGAGGACTGCCTTCGTTCGACTGTTGTTGCGACTTTTGCAACGTGCTGTGCCATTTCCAATCTACTCCTCGAGTCATTTTGAACATATTTTACTTTAAAATCAAACAAAAAAAAATACTTTTATTCAATCCAGTTTCCAGAACTAAAAATAATTTTGCAGGAATGGTTTTTTTATTTATAATCTTCAGCTAAAATATCCATTGAAAATGATGTGATGTTATTGAAAACTTCATAACTGCAATCACGAATCGCAATTAATGTTGGTAACCAATGGACAAATTGATAATAATAAATAAGTGGGAGCCCCTAGTGACAGGCCGAATTGTACAAAAAAAGTATTTCAATTGAGCATAAACCATAGATTCGCATAGTAGATTGCGGAAGCGATCATTCGTACCTATTTCGCAGAGCAGGCCAGGCGGCCCGATTGCGTCGGTCGTCGTCTCCACTTCTATAATCTAAATAAGGAGCAAAAGTTCAACGGCCCGCCTCGTCAGACAAGGAAGAAATCGTCCAAAAACATCAGGCTTGGGTCTTGTCACAAGTGTCTACTTTTTACAATCCGACGACATTAGTCTGTAAAATGTCTAATCAGATTTTACGAAAACAATATTTTTCAGGGCAACTTTCAAAATAGAAACGGTCAATGAAATTTCAGTAATGTGTCACCTTCTTGCTACTTGGATAACAGTGACCCAGTGTAAGCACCTGAAAGGTGAATTCATACAACGTCATAAGCGAGATCATTTCAACTGTCGCCGCAATTTGATGAAAAGTAAATTGCTGTCAAGACGTTAAATAGGTCAGCACAAGTAGCAGTATAATGTCACCTGTATCGTTGCTTATTTGTGATCCCGCGTACGCGTGATCTTTTAGCATACAAATATAGCTTTAAATGTCAAATGTCTGGAAGAGCAATTTTCTTTGGCCACTAGGGTAGAAGCTCGCATGACGTAGCCCCTTGGCAAGCGTTAAAGTGTGAGACAGGAATTGCGTAAAGGTGTCGTGAACACTTCATTCGAACTGTCTCAGAGAACTTTTCACAACGAAAGTACAGAAATACCATTATCGTCTGTCAACAATATCAGAAATAGCTCGACATTTTCAAAATACCTGCTCGTATTCATTGGCTCGTTTACATCGCGTGAGGGCGAAACTATCAGAAACCCATGGACGAGACCATTAAAAATTGAAAGGAGCATAAAACGAGAACTGAGAAGATAATCCATAGATTGTCACTGAACATCATAAACGTCAAAATAGTAAGCTACTGAATGAATCAGCTAAACAAAACGCGACATTGATTTCAAGGTAACAAACAATGGAGCAAAACCGACGTCTAAAGAAAAACCTGGCATCGTCTACAAAACCATTGAACCATTAACTTTTTCACGTGACAATAATAAAATGGTTCCGTTGTGTAATATACTAACGGACGCAAAATACAACGTTCACAATGGCGACCAGTGGCCGGTTGCATAGCTCGGAGGCGGGCGCGACAAGAACCCAGTTGAATTATCGAACTAAACTACGAAACCTAAACGTGGAAAAAATCTTGGACTCGCTCCAAGCAGCTGATTGATGAGGATGGTCATTTCGTACACGGCCAATCCCGAGATTTTTCTTATTATTTAGCAAAGTAGAAGACTAGTCTATTTCTGCTACGCGAAAAACAAGCCGCCACGAAATATGCCGCCCGCTCAGTTACAAAAAATAAACTACATCGTTAAATGTGTATGTTGGGTGGGAGCTTGTTATTATTTATGACGAAAAATCTTGTGGACACCTGATTCATTTCAAATAAATTGATAGCAGTCGCCAGTACGTGATTTCATAATATGATTAGCACGTTCAATATATCTGTGAATTTTATGGTGGTCGAAGGACCTTCTGCCAGGGAGATTAATGTGCCGTCTGCGGACTATGATTTAGTCAAGACAATTTATTCTTCTGCTAAGAAAATATAAACCAATTAAATGCATCAATTAATTTCATACATTTACTTAGATCTGAGCCCAGATGAAAAACCTAATGCTGATGCAGCCTTAACTTTAAATTTACTCCAACATAACCAAAGCAAACGGAATCTTGAAAGAGTAATAACCTGCCTAAAGCAAAACCGTTAATTAAAAGCGCAGTCCCATGCAACGCTGCCTTCACAGCTCAGGCTCTAACATAAACTCACTCTGCGGAAACGCTAGAATACAAATTAGAACTTTCTGAAATTTATGACCGAGTTCAATGTACTACATAGATTGAAATATGCTAGTTATACTCAAGTTACCACTCACTCATAAACCATACAGTAATGAGAGCTGAATGGTTAAGAGTAAAATCATTATTGCTATAGATGATTAATAAGAAGATATTCGTCAGTTGATCTTTTAAGTGTGTAATTCTCGAAAAATAAAATAGAAACGACACCACCCACATTATACCAAGTATTTAGCAAAATTTAGAGACCCAACAATTAGAGAGACGTATCTTAGTAACCGTACAACAAAACTGGAAATGTCCAAAGACCATGACCCAAAAGCAGAAGTATAAGCACCGTAGATTAGCCATAAACATGTATGCTATGAATAATGAGAGAAACACGTCTTAACGGATCTCAAAAGTAGATAAAATGCACTGTGAGAAATGATCAACGAAGTAAAAATGAAAATTTGGCTTGCGTGCAAGCGTGGGTGAAGGTGATGCGCTTAGCGACCAGATATATAAAGCAAAATGTTCTACATTCTGAACAGATCTGCGGATATAATTCGACGAGCAATAAAAGAAATAACTGTGGGCTATGTAAAATTGCGAAGTTCCAGATGTAGGATGCATCTTACATTTATCGTGTGTTTCCTAGTTTTCTTCCGTAAGTTATGTTTCAATCAGTGGCTATATATTACCGCCTTCGCTTCTTTGGAATTATTTGGACCGAATTTTCGGCAAATAATTTTAAATTTTATAACAATTATAATTTTAAATTGTATATTTAGACTAGTAGCAAATGTAGGTATACCTACTCATTAATTTTGTTTTAGTTTTACGAATGCCATAAAGGAAAATATAATTTTAGTACTTATCCCGAGCGCAGCTAATTACCTAATGTTTGTCCCCGGGCAGACTCACCGAAACTTTGTGGATTTGCCAAGCATTTAGGCGTTCAGAATTGAGGAATGTGAAGGTTAATTACCTGAAAATATAAAATAAACAATTAGTATAGAAGCGAGACCAATATACCAAGTTGGTGGAAGCAAATACAACCGCACAAGAACATGTTTATATTATGTAAACAAACACTAAACCGAGCACGCTGAAAACTGTGAAATAAGAAAACTTGGCAATATATTTTATACTGATAAACATATTGTGAACGTTACGAAACTGTTTATACGACGCAATGTAATAAAACATCAGTTTTGGGAATAGCAAGATTAATTACTAAGTTCTGTGAACTACATTAGAACGTACACAGAAACGGACAGAAACGGCCTTAAATGTCAATTAAACCTCACGAGAAAAATACGCTCCTATACGCTGCCGATGCTTACGTCCAAATGTACGTAGTATAGTATTTTTCTAAGCCACTTCTGTTGCTACGTTAACATTTCTAAAAGCTCTAATTTACATTTTTATTTAAGCGTTTGGATTCTTCCAAGTATGGAAGAATCCAACGCAGTACGAAATACTTTCCGTACTTTCAAATTCAATGTAATACACGTTCCAACTGTAAATTATGTTTCTTTATAATTTCAAGATCAAAAAGAGCTGATCTAGGATATGCTCAATTTAATATGTAAACCTCGTATTAAAACAATGAAGCAAATTAGCTTTTGGCAAAAGAGATACCGTTTTGCTGGCGCCTGAATGCGTTTGTCAAAAAACAGTAATTGGTGGCACGTAAATAGACAAAGTTCGTAAACAAGTTTGACAGCACCGCCTGCTTCCCACGCGCGGAACGGCTACATAAAAGAACCCTAAAGAAAACATTATCAGAACGTTGTTACTAGCCGGCACGCTAAACATAGCCAAACGGAATAACAGAAAATTGTCGAAGAAAAATGAATGGCAATGTGGTGAAAATAAAAGCTATGATTCACGGAGATCGAAAGTGCCATGAATAAAATAGCAACATTAATATATGCCAGACGAGATGGCAGACGAAAAGAATGCCTGAAAGGCAGTGATGAAGTTGGTATATCATCCAAATAGCAGTCAGCGAAGCGTGCACCTTATGAATTTACCTGCAATAGTTTTATAGGTCAGGCGTCTGAAGTTCGTTAATCTCTGAACTGACATTATTTTCGCCGGCGGGCTACGACCAGCCTATCTACAAGCCAAAAGGATCGTACAATCTGGCGGAGTACCAAGGAACGCGATCGCCGCCCAAACTAATGGGCATATCGAGACCCAACTTGGCTTTTCGTCCGGCAGTTTCTTCATTGTAACTGTAACGTTCTTATTATCACAGCTTTAAAATTACAAAGAAAATAGAACCAATTAAATAGTTATGGATTGAAAAACTTCCTACTTTTTACCGAGGCGGCGCGAGGACGCGCATTAAACCTGTTTTATTACATTGTTGTAGCTCATAGTTGTGCTATATTCACTGTTGATCTTGGACGAGTGAGTGTGACAGGTGTTGATCATTATTTTTAAAATGAACATTTAATTTCCTTGTACATTCTCGTCAGATATTAATATTGGGGAGGCTAGGGCAATAACCTACCTACCTAATGTGTATTTGGAGATTTTATGGGCTATTTGACTAACCGTTCTGTGTCACATCATATGAGAATGACTGATTAAACGAATGATTAATTTGTAACCGCCTATGGCTCCTATTTCCATCATCAGGTGGTGACCGCACCGGCACTGCAAGCGGTTGCGAAACCTGCAACGACAAGCGCCAAGCGCGCCGTTCGGGGCTGCAGAGGATGACGCCCCCAGATGACACGCCGCACAGACAGAAATAAATCCGCAAGCTAAACAAACCAGGCATTTCCGCTCGACACGTGTAATCTGTTCTGACACAATTAATATTACTTATCCTCTAAAAGAAATGCATAAGACCATAAGTCAAGTTACGTCCTGGGTGGGGTACTTTCACGCTTGGCGGCGGCCCCGGTGATGCGCCATGAATGGGCGTAATATTACGTAAGTTGGCCGCTCTTCGCCCCTGACTCATTTGTACGGAATTAACGTGATGTGTAAAATCGGCTGGACACCCCGCAGCTGCACCGCATATATCACACACAAAATACCACTTGCGCTCGCGTTCAATTTTAATTAACTGTGTATTTTTCGAAATATGAGTTAAATCGGTTTTATCAAGGTAGAAGTTGATAAACGAGCTGATGAAACTAACGTTATTTATTTACGTTCTATACAGTTGTAGTTTCAGGGCGATGTGATTAGGATGCACCGGCTCGACGAGTATCTAACATGTCCGCTGTCATCGACTCACAGATTGGCAACAATTCGCAGTATCTATTTCCACGCAAATTATTCCGTTGAATGAGTTATGGGCACTAGCATCGGCAGCGTGACGACCGAATTTACGCGTTTGCCAAAACGAGGTTTTCTAACACGAAATTGGAAGGAAAATTGCAAAAAACGGATTCTTATGCAATGAATCACCCAATGAAGCGGACGAGCGTGCGTCTTCTCTTGCATTTTATAAACACTGACGTCAAAACGGTAAGCTGGTAGATGCGAACTACTTTGCCTTATTACGTCAAACAAAAATTTATTTCACTACTGAAAGAAAAACTCGACTGACACCTGTGTTCCATACTGACGAGTAAATGAGTATCGAAGCTCGGTACCGCGAGCTAAAAGTTCAACTGTTACATTTCTTTGCAGTTTCCGCCATTTACTTCGTGAAAAATAACTTTATGGTAAGAAATCATCCAAAAATAATGATAACATCATCTCGGTTGACGAACATAAAACTCAAAAAAGATAATAAAGCTGTTAAATTATAAATACGAGAAAATTTATAACCCTTGATACATACGACACGAGACGCACCGGATAAACTAATCCTATTAGTGGCCGGCCCAATGTCGTATCGTCTGAGGCAGTCTTTATTTTAGAATATATTTGGGAATGTTGGATGCCAGGGCAACGCATTAATTTAACATATTTGTCTTATGAAATCCCTTGACGCCCTCGGTCGCAAAAGCTAAATTCTTGGATTCTTGTTAATTAGTTAGAGAGATTTTAAAAGCAGAGATATTCCGAACTTCTATCTGCCTTTCATAAATAAAATTACACATGAAAGATTTAAATCATTGATTTCTGATTCAAAAAGAATATTTGGCGTCTAAAATATACGTAGAAGGAAATCACATCACAATTTTCTATAAACAAACACTCATGTTTTGGACTTAATTATAGCATTCACGATTAAATCAACAACAGTTATAAAATATATCCGATACATCTTTTCGGGAATGGAAAAATATATGATTTAGAAATATCGCCGGAGATTCCACTTGGACTATTTTGAAATGCGGCCGTAACATGTCCACGAGGCATAGTTAATGGACGTCTCACAGTTCTTGTAAATTAACACAGTTCATATTTTAGGATAGAGACCGAAAACAAAAAAATAAAATAAATCGTGCCGTCTGTTTTTGTTAAAATGAGACATTTAAAATTGAACTTCAGGTTTTTACGCAAGGCTTTTTAACTTTTTAATGCAGGTTGTGACATCTAGTTAGTGACTTCTAGATAATTCTTTGTTTTTATGGTATTCATCAGATTGTAATGAAATTTGGCATGTGCAATAATATGAGCCTGTTTATGGCTCTATCTAGAAGATTAAAAAACTAAGACGGTGCAGTAAGTTCTTGGCTTTTTTTAAAAACCCAAAAAATAAACTATCAATGTACATACTTACATATCTATGAAAAATATCCGCATTTGTAGTCATTTCAGACCGATATATTTAATAGATAGATGGAAACAGTAAATCAAAAACCTCTTTTGCTATAGAAGTACCTAAAGTACGCAACCGAAAAACATGAAACGTTGTCAGGGGTACAGAAAAAGACATCGGGTGCCTTTTATACCGAAAAAAATAACGGTTCATGTGGGGCCGCGGGTCTAACTGCGGGGCGCAGCTAGTAAACATAATAAAGCAATGCTGATCATACGTAGGAACGCCAGGAAGCCGCTTATTGATGTGTGAAAACAACCGTAGCGCAGACTGATAATGGAGCATATTAAGAAACTGAAAGTGCGTTGGCCACGTCCAATTGAAACCGGTCCAAG
The DNA here is from genome assembly GCA_911728515.1 of Peribatodes rhomboidaria. Taxonomy (NCBI): domain Eukaryota; kingdom Metazoa; phylum Arthropoda; class Insecta; order Lepidoptera; family Geometridae; genus Peribatodes; species Peribatodes rhomboidaria. The sequence continues at coordinate 10,152,667 of OU452179.1, read as the reverse complement.
ATACTGTCTGGAGATAATGGTAATATGGCCCGTGTGGGCCCTGAGTATGTGTTAGCAGTAATAGCGTTCGACGACATCGCGACAGACTACGTTAATCATAACCTACAGCGGCAGCCAACGCCACTCATATCGAGCTTATAAGTTCATGTCATTATTGGTAATGCATTTGGCAGCTGCCGAGTGAAGGACTTGCAATCGACGCACCGGAATGCTATTACATTAGAGAACAAAACGTTCCATTACTCCTTCACGACGGAACGCACTGGATAATTAACTGAGCGTTATTTATCGCGAGTTAATTACGCACTAGTTCACAAGTGATCGCCTATAATGCCGATTATTACTTGTGAAACTACCACCGGCTTTTTATGAGATGTGTACAAAGAAAAAAATGTATTAAAATTGTAGAGTCGCTCGTAAAGCAACGCAACGAGGTCAAGGTAGGGAATTAGAACGAGGACGGGTCCGCTAATTACCCACCCACCATGTCAATACGCATATGCTATGGAAAATATCCCCGGGGTGACGATGGACACTATCGATTTGGGACACCGTATTTTTTGTTGAACATCTTTCTTAGAAATAAAATGCGTGTGGTGAATTTGTTGGCCTTTCTCGGGGCATAAATAGAAAAGATGAAAGAACTGACTGAACGCGAGTAAAATGGACACACACGTTAAAATTCAGATGTTTTTCACGTAGATATATATGTATTTATAATTAAGTAGTCGTCTACTCGAGCCACTGTGAATATCACTTATCCGGAAACCGTGAAGTAGGTCGAGAGAAATTAGACTAGACGTGTGTCCCTACTGCCTTTTCCCAAAATATACCCGAGTTGGCAGCAGACCCGCTGAAGGATGTCATATTCGATCGATATATCGGAGGAATGTTAATAAATAACGTCATAGTCACTTACTAGACGATACTTATAGCTATGGTATAATGTGAGCAGATAGTTCGAATTCAACAAGTGGTTTATACGTGAATTACACAACCGCATCCAGTCAGTGCCAAAATTCTATTTGTGACGACAAACCGAGTCGGGTATATTTAACTGCCACCCATAAACTGTCGAATAGCCACTGTCTCTGAGAACCGTAACGACACTATCAAACAAACAACATTAAAAACAACAGCTCGATTTACAACCTGATCACATACATTTGTTTATTATTCCAGCTCACGAGAAATTATCTGATTAAGCCATTTAGAATGACAAACGTAATACTTACCTACTTAATTGTGCAATTGCATGCAGAGAATTAATTAGGGCGCTCCCAGACGGGCACTGCTTACTGCAATACTGGAAATATTGCCGACTATAGCTCGACCATCATCAGTCATGCTAGAAATGTAGTAATAAATGACTGAGCCAAAAATATTGTCGCAATATTACGGGCCAGAATTGCAGCAAAAATATATGTCCCGTCTAGGAGCGCCCTTACAAATCGACAAGCGAACAAATTGTTGTATCATGTATCAGCAGATCAAAATACAAAACCGATGTTCAAAAGTTTTATTTCTACAATTTCTCGTAAAAAAATAATTTAGAAAAAAAAATTATATTAAACTGAACTGGGGCATTCTGAATTTGAGCACCAACTGAAATTAAATATCCGCAACGTAAAGAGAAATCATGTGATCGAAACGGAGACTTTCCTCAAAGACGATGTCGATTTAACAGCACATTGTGAGCGAGTTACACTTCTCGGTAATAATTACGAGTTTGTTTGCGACTCCTCCAAACAAAACATTCCGTTGTTATGTGCGGTGCGACCTACAACACTGGCGGCACCGTAACGCCGACGCCCGGTGCACAAATAGACACATTTCTTGGATGGAAATTCACCATTTTATTTTAGGGAATATGAACTCATGCCATATTTATGACGTGACAAACGACTGCACGAGTGACGTCAATAATAGAGCACGACATAAAAACTTTAACAGTGAAAGAAATCAGCCAGACAGAATCAATGTTAGCGCACAATCCATGCATCAAAGCAACATAATATCGTATCGATCGTTACTTATTAAGATCGATAGGTAAGGGAATTAAGTTGATTTATTGGCGTAGAAAGTTTGTAGTAGCCGTTTGACGGGCGGGCGTATGCGGCGCGCTTGGGCGGGCGGGCGAAATGCGCTGGCGCACGTGTGGGCGCCACTCGCGTAACGTAACTGCCCTAGTCCGCGAAAACTACTGGCATACCTATAACGTAACGTGTTGTTAGCCATAATGTTCGACTAGAATGTGGTAGAAGTTTGAATGGAAAATCATCACGTACGATAGTGGAATGTTTATTAGAAAGTGCATTCTGTGTTAGATCTCTGGATAGAATGAAATAATAATTGCACGTCTTGTAAATGCAAAGCTTTCTATTGAATGACTTTCTACTGAAATTTCGCGCTGCCTTTTTCATGATGAGCCGACTAAACCATTAAATGAACTGATACCGCGATAATGCGTATCAAAACTGTACTTTAACGTTTAATTATTAAAAAAATGTTCCACTTTTGTATAACCTTTAGTGATCTGCGAGTAATACAATAAATAACATAAATAAATATTATTTATCATTCAGAACTACATTGTAGAGTGCTAATAAAGAAATAAACATTCAGTCTCTCCACTCTACAATTAGTTTTCTAATAGCACCAGTCCAAATGTACAAAGATTAATTATTAAAACAACGATTATTATACGTGTGTATTTTGGCTGGAGCTGTAATGATGATCGATGATTTCATTGGGGCCGTCTCACAGGCGCTAATTAATCGAGCTGACCAGACCGGCCAGAGGTGGCTAGGGAGCGTCACACGCGTGACGATGCACCTGTCATAATAGCCACGTTGGGTCACACCTTCCAGCGATTCGGATCGGACCGCCGTCAAGACGATCGCAAATATTTGGAATGAGACATAAAAAGCTAGACAAGTAAGTAAGACATTAGACATTCGTCCCAGTTTAAAAAGTGTGGTTTTAATGTTTTAAATTTAATTAATTGCTAAAAACAGCAAGGAATCTTGTTGGTTTTTATTTTAAACGAGTAACTAGGAAGGTAACCTTCATAGTAATATTTAAATATACATACGACTAGATTCGTAGTAAACCACGATACGCTAATAGTTTCGGCCATACCACAGTAAACCTTTTGAATGTTTTCACGAACTATTTATAACCACAGGCTCGCTTAAAATTATGTTACATAAATAAATAATAAATAAAAAAGTATTTATTGCCTAAAATTAAAAAAAAACAAGTTACAAATTAATGCTGGGTACAATATTTTTTTGTTAGGCAATTGGGATATTCTCAGCTATGTACTGAGTAAGCTGAAGCCTACGCAGAGCTGGTTTTCAGAATGTTATGCTTATGACGCAAAAAAACAGCTGTGCTAAATTAACGTCAGTAAAATGACCAACCGCAACCGCAGAATTTAGCATGGAGGTTTAGCAAAACAAAGCCCTAAAAGGCTCTATTATGTCTTAAAATATCCATAATGTCAAAATTATGTGTTTATGCAAAAAAAGAAAAACAATACCCCCTTTTTTACCTTACGAATGAACGTACGTAAGTATAGAATAAAAAATATTACAGAAAATAATAATATCACTATTTTAAGTAATACAACCAATGACCTTAATAAACACACGAATTGCAAAACTTTTTTCACTATACAGCGCCGCTATCACTAAACAATTTATTATTGCATGTAACTTTCGATTTAAATTCAGCTGACATTTTATGAGAGCAGCGACTAGTTCTTCAATCGTCTGCGTCTACCCCGACACTAATGCGACACAATGCTGTTATTAAAACAAAAACGTTTACAATACTACATTTCATACTCATCAATTAAGGTTTTAACGGTTACGGCTGCTGACGTCAACTGTTACAAAGCCACAGCCCCAAATAAACCCCTTAGGAATGCCTGACAACCCGCGACTCGTAAAGCCTTTTCAAAATGTTTACCTGTCGGTAAAGCGACAAGCTTCCTCACACTACACGGGCACAACTAAAAGTTAAACGCATGAAATTGCGTAGCGGGCGATGTCGAATCGATATGCCACAAAATTATGCATATCGAAGACAGTTACGAGCTGTTAACACGAAAGTGCGTTGTCTGCACGTTTGTTTACGAGCGCACGGTTGCATAAGGCGAAGAATTTGGCCCAGTGCACACCGGAGACTACTATTTATATGCACTTTCCATTCCCGCCATTGTGGCACACATCTCCAGTGACTAAGGGGTGACTAAACATACCTAATCTTCTCCAGCTTAGTTCTATCGTTGACCGAATTTTCAAGATTTCAGGACCAGTTAAAGAGTTAAAAAAGAGTAAAAAGGATATACCTTTTTACCCCTTTTAATTTAATAGAATCGACAGAAAGCTTGCGAGCTTTTTTGAAAGATTTTATGATTATTAGCATTAACTCAATATTCTACGTGAACATAAAACATTGTATGTTAGTATATATACTACCAGAGTTTAGCGGAACTTACATTACATTCTCATTTAAGGCCTTGTTGGCTTTAATTTAAAATCCTCGTAACCTAGTATAGATTCGTAATCCTTTTAGTACGTAAAGACATCTAATGCTTTATTAAAAACAACGAATACTACGTTCAGATTAAACGTGGATAAATAATTGTACCAAAAAGTTAGTTAACGACGGTTTAGATTAGATTACGGTAGATTATAGCATAATACGTCTGATAGAGATGAACATAAACCGTTTATCAAGCAAGGTCTATATTATCAAATCAATTTACAAGGTGGCAACAAATAATAATGAAAAAGATTTTAATAAATCAGCTTATGAAGTTGATAATATTTTTTGAAAAATACAATTGTCTAAGTTACCTGGCATAATACAAAATTAAAAATCTAGTGATTAGAAGCATCGAAATTAGTGTGTATGCTTTTAGAAGTTATGGTGGAAAAAACTGTTTTGATAGGCTTGTAAAAAATATGGGACTCCATCGTCATAGGTTAGGAAACTCAAAATTTCTAAATAAATTACTGTAAATAAGACATTTTGTAATAAGTTTATATGATTTTTTATAATTATTTTCGTATGTGATTTAATTACTAATAACTAGCTGCGCCCCGGGATTTCATCCGCGGTCCCACAGGAACCGTTGTTTTTTCGGTATGAAAGGTATCCTTTGTCCTTCTCTGTACCCCTGGCAACGTAAATTTCATGATAGGTTGAGTAGTTAGAGCGTGGAAGCGTAATCAATAAACAAGTAACCTCACTTTTGCATTTATAATATTAGTTAGCATTGGGATTATTTTGTTTTTATAAATATTTAAATGTACCGTGTTACTATAGGAGCAGGTATTCAATAGATTCTGATTTCTTATGTAGTTCTAGGCAAAACGCGTTAAATCATTTAAATTGTGTTTTTTTATGTTTTATTAGAATTAGACACAGTTACAGAACACGATGCAGCTTAAGAACACCACAAAAAGCAGTTTTGCTAGGTACAGCGCCTAAGCTATGTACAATTTTTCGTCAGAACACATAATCATGTAAAATAAGCTTGGTAAAATGGAACTGAAACAGTGGATGAGGTTTTTCGAAAACCGCAGCCAACTTAAAACGTAGAGCAGCCTAGTCTAAGCTGGAGCCTCTAGAATAGGGTAAACGTCAGCAAGCAGTCGAGTTAGTAACACGTAGAAGTGAACCCTAGTTCACCAACAGCTGCCAGTGAGCCTGATTCCCCAGACACATATCGGTGAGATTATAACAGACGATCTGAAGGAATTAGCGATTGTTTGTAACAGTGTTGGTGAACTTGAGAGTCGCGCGCGCGCCGCCGGCACCGGCGATCAATAGTAAGGTGTTATCGTACCGTCGCAGTGTCTGCAGCGTTTCGGCTCCGGGGGTGCGATCTCGTCGCCGAGTTCGCGGTGTCGTACCGGCATGGCGGCGCATTCCGCGCCGGAGCCACCACCCGACCGACAGTGCGGGCCGCACGCGCTTTAAAACCACTCCTCCAGAGGCGGCGGCGTCGCGGCTGCCACTGAGCCATGAGCCATCCAGCCGCCCGCCCCGGCCGGTAGGCGGCGCCCATTCCCGGGCTATTTTGGGCGGCTGTGACTCACGGCTCGCACTGCCCGCGGCGAGCGGCGCCCGCGCATCCAGGCTCTCCTGCGATGCGTCGAAGCCTGCGACCTCGACTGATCCACCACTGACTCTAGGCACGTAGGCACTTGGCAATCACTACTACGACACGGCTGATGTGAAATCATATCATTATGGAAAAATACATTTTCCAATTATACGCATTAAACAGTCTTAAAGATTGCCTATACGACATAAACACTACACTATAGACATAAACACAACAATTGACATGGGTTGAGAATAAATCCACATCTAGAATGAGTTGGCCGTTCGCGAAAATTCCCACACGCTGCTTTTGCCACGCGCTTCTACGTGACGAGTGATTGCTTACTCAGGTGAACAAGCTTTAGCTGCCACTGCAGTGGCAGGTTATAGATCCCGATTCTGAATAACTTTAGAGATTAAGTTATGACACGCACAGAAACCTCAAGAAGAAGATTCCTGAAGAATAGCATAAAAAGTAGAGAAGGTGTCTGACTTAACGCAAACAAAATGCAAAATTTTATTCTCAAGATTATTTGTAGATTAAGTATCCTTAGTCACTATACCTAAAGAAAAATGTGTCACTAACAGAGTGAATAGTGAATTCAATTTTAAAAAAGTACCATTGAGAGACCAGGAATAGCCTGAAGATAAAAAAGGGGTCTGACTTAACGCAAACAAAATGCAAAATGTTATTCTCGAGAATATTTTAGGATTAGGTGTTTTTAGTCACAATACCTACTCAAGAAAAATCTGTCACTGACAGAATGAATAGTGCATTCAAGGCAAAAAGAGCATTATTGCAAAAGCAGATTATTGTCGCTGATGAAAAATGGTAACAATCAACTTTCTATTCTTCTTCATTGAAAATGCATAAGCCAAAGTATTTTCTTGGACAGGATTTCGTCATTATATTAGTCTCTGCAAGAGGCAATACCTTATATTGAACTTTATAGTGAGCCTTATATTAAACTAGCAATTACTAAAAGAAAAGCATTCAAGGTAAAGCAACTAGGTTAAACAAATAGCTCTCACCATTAAATGTCCAGAACAGGTATTAGACTTGAGGATTATTATTCACTTGGAATGGTGGAGTGAACAAAAACACTAATTGAGAATAATGAAAGATCCATACACTTAGCTATTGAATTTAAGTTCTCTAACACAGTATGGGCAAATTTTTTTTTTTTTAAGTGAATCCGTTTCCCATAGGACATTGTAAATCAACCCTCTTAGGCATTAACACTTGATAAGTGAACTATTTAGAATAGATGAAAAACATGTAAGAGCAGCAATAAATGATTTAACTCTCCACTGAAGCAAGATTTTTGTTTTTAGAATTTTTGTACCTAATCAATATTTCATAGGTCAGTGTAGGTACATGTGTATAAAAAACTAAGAAACATGTAATAAAATTAGTAAATTAAGTTGAGTTCCAATTAAAAAACACTCATTTTAGTCAAATTAAACAGTTACAGCTGTATGCCTTGCTCGAGTTCCTATTTTATTTAATTTTGGTATACATACTGTATTCTGGTATTTTGTGTGTGTCTGTCTCATTTACCTAAATACCTTTTACCTTATTTATTGTTTTGTACCAGTTTGCCTATCACTATCCTGCAGGCTTATTATGTAGTGAAAGCGATGAAGCGGATTGTGATGATAGCGAAGGCAAGACCTCCCTAATCACGATCGGCAATTCGGTATTATGCAACTTTTTCTATCGCGATCGCTTACGAACGAATGACAAAAGATGAAGCAAATGGAACGGTTTCATAAGTTTCGTTGTTTGAAAAGGGGGGTCGTACAATTTATTTCCTGCGCTTGCTTTTAAGCTTGCCCACAATTGAATAAAAGGAACAAAATTATGCCTCTTTAGAAATATAAACGTTTTGCTTCTGATATCTCTATGTATGTCGAATATTTATTAACTTATAGACGCTAATAATAAAAAAATTAAATAGTTCCAAAAAGCATTGCCAAAGGATTACCAAAACGCAAACATTTAGAAAAAAATGTAAACTTCAAAGCGTTGACAACTGACATTTGGACATAATTTCGATTTTAGCGCGTTTTCTGAACTCGAAAATTTGTAAACAAAATAATATCAGTGATCAACAATTAGAACCAAACTTAAAAGACAAATAGTTTAAAAACCGTACAAGTTCTCTGCGTTTGATGGCCTATTCTACGGCTACGTGACATTGGCGGAGTTAAGAAGACAGTGTCTTCTTAAGAGCCCTAGACCAACAGTTGAAGTTGAAGAAAACAAAGTGTAACGTGTGTTGAAACCAAGATTTTGATATGATTATCACCAGCACCAACGCAGGTAGTGGACAGCCAGTGGGACTTTCAGAGGTTACAGAGGTTTTCCTTGATTACCTCGAGGAGAACAGACGGAGTTTCAGAGCGACTGCCCAGCTGTGTAACAATGGCCCGCTGGCGAAATTACAGGCCCTCCAGCTTTGGGATGAACTGACTTACCGCCTAAATGCGTAAAGTGCAGGTGTAGCGAAGACTCGTGGAGACGCATTAAATGGAGAGATGTAAGTAAGTTTTTTAAAAAGCATCAATAACTATAATTGTATGTAATTTCTTGGCACCAATTCTGCTTTCTTTAAGAAACTACAGCTAAATATTACATGACCAGCAATCCTACCAAATTAAAAAGGCGAATATTTGTGTTTGTTTGTTACTTCTTCACACTCAAACAGGTGGTTTTAAGAAATTTGGAAAGAGGTTCCTTCATGTTTTGTAATTAATTTTGATGTCTGTCCACAGCCGGTGGGCCATATTGGGCTATGGATATTGAGAAGAGGCAACTAGTTGCATAGGAGCACAGCGGCACTAGCAGCTACCCTGCAGGCCAGAGCAGTAATGCAGATGGTGCGACTGGAAGAATTAACCCAAAGCTAGCATGCATAGTCACAATTACATTCTATTGTGAGTCTTAACCAACACTAATGCCAGAAACCTTCACTATCAAATCAGTTTGAGAATAAACTGCTGTTCTATTATGCTACTATTATACATAGTTGAATGTATAGAATTGTATTACTTTATTTCAAATATTATGAATGTTTTGTGTGAGTACATACAAATAAATAAAAACTTATCTTTGTTGATTTTATTATACTCTTCAGTCATTGTTTTTCTGCCCTATACCCATAATAATATAAGGAGTTTGTTGAAATACAAACAAGAATTTATGTGAATGCAATATTTTATTCTGCTGATTTAATCATTGTGACAGAGAAGAACTGGCCACAAACTCAATGGAGTCTTTATTTCTTGATTAATCCAAGCTTAAAATACAACAGTAGGTAAATAGTAATAATTAACAAATTCCTATTTGATTTTTATACCAAACTGCCTGGTAAAATTACATTAATTCAATTTTAGGAAATAGTTTTCTTACAATTGAAATCTATTATACTAAGTTGTAAAATAATATCTACTGATAGCTATCAAGAACAATAATACAACTAAAGATTATGAACAACAATTTACACAATACAGTACAATTTATAAAGATATCTTAACCCCTATACTAAGTAATATTATGAACTAGCTGTTACTCTCGACTATGTACAGGTGGATAAAAAACACTGTCACATTTACACTGTCTTGTTAAAACATCACTTGTGGACGGGTCTATGGCAAGGGTAGTGGGTACACCGTCAGCCTCTATGCACAAACTCAGCCTCCACCAGTGACTACTCCAGAAGGCGTCAGCGCGATGATCCAGGCGGCGTTTTAGTAGCCTCCAAGCTCCAAGGACTTGACTCAGCTCTGTACTGCCTACTTGCCAGACTCGCCAGAAGTCCAGGTGGTGAAGCATTACATGCCGCCAAAACCCTGATTCTGTAATAAAAATAATTTTCAGTTAAGTAAATAATTTAAGCATGATGATTCATCAACAACTGCCTTTTGGATATTAAGCCTTCATTTCAGCTCAGTCCCACACTGGGAAGTGGGTCTTTAGCTTGCAAGATTTAGTTATTGATGTGAAACTAAGAGGTGAAACTAAATAACATAACATCATCACACTGTCCCTGAAAGAGTTTTCAGATGTATTACCACAATTCACTTGACAATATTTAGAACCAAATATTACAGGAAGAAGCCTGTCGCCATACACAAGACTCCAGTTATGTAGCAAATGACATTAAATAATGCACATAAGTATTATGTTCACACAATGAACACATTTGTCAATCTTGCTTACAAGATTTGTTAATAAGATACATAATATTATGGAAGTGAAGTAAGTAAAAGCTTGTAATAATTATGTTTTGTAAACTAGGTAAGTAATATTTACCATTCAAAGATCCTTTCTACAGAATGAGTTGTGCTTCTTCTTAGCCTGTTTTGGAATGAAGATGCAGTAGTGGCAGCCATCACACACATTCAACCACTCGGGGGGACCTCACGTGAATTGTAGAAGCTAAAATATTAATTAAAAGTATCAGTTAATATGTAGATTACAGTTTCTTCATTAATCAAGCATAAAATTGTTTTAGAACTTTAGTTTTAGTTTATTGGTTTAGAACTTATATAAGGAAGAAGCAGTATGACTCTAATTTCTAGTACACAGCACATAGGCCAAATACAACAACAAGCAAACAGACTAGACAACAATAATTATCACTGTTGCGTTTGTGACTGGTGAATTGTATGCATGCACGTAATTTATGCGGTCCTTAACAAAGTTTTCGTAGGGTTTAGCATAGTATTAAACTTTCTTAAAGAAAGTTTAGGCTTAGGCTTGTTGCCTGCTGTAGCTTCTTTGGAGAAGGAGAACCAATAGAACATCACCTAACCCCCATAATTGCATATAATAGCAATCCGTACAGTACTTAATACTGCCAAAGAAATAAATGATGTCCACCAACTTATTAAATTTAGGGTTAGGTTTCTGCGAAAATATTTAGAACAAAATCTCGCTGTAATTACCTTGGACGTCTAATACTCTCCTTCCGTTCTGCAGCTCGGCGGGAAAGACACAGAATACTCCTATTACATAGGCGAAAGCTTACTCTTCCAATCTCTACAAGTTTACATACACAGGAACACAAGCAATACCTATTTACAGTGTTGTCTTTTTTTAAAAAATTTTTAACTACTTAATCGAAAAAGACAAAAGACTGCAGCTATTCCGAGGCTATGCAACATTCATTGTTAGGGATTAGAATCTACAGCGTTTTAAACTCCAAATTCTCCGTTAGTACGACTCTTGGTTTGTTATCGGAGGCGGATTAGCTTCCGTCTTCATTTGACATTTCCTAATTTGCTTGGAGCTGTCAACGGAGTTACGTAATACCAATTTTAAGTCAAAGTATGGGGATTTGTTCATTCAATTTGTTTCACAGCGCTCGCGATCGCGATCCTCCATGATGGCCGCTACGGAATACGAAACGCTCTCGCGATCCGCTTCAACCGTCAAAAATAACCAATCTTGGTTTCATTGGTTTCATCGCTAACTTAGATAATAAGCCTGCTGTTTCGTACCGACAACCTGCTATCATCGCATAAATTAAAAAAATAGTTTAGCACTAACAAAACAAGTATTGCAAGTGTATACTTAATTATTTAGATACACTACACCATTATTAAATTATTTACCTACAATATTAGCCATCTCCTGGTTTCACTCACTATCTTGGAACCATACATTTTATATTACTTATCAAGATAAAACTTATGTTCCAATCAATCTAAGTTTAAACCTCCCTATCAAATTTAATTCAAATCTGTAAAGATATTTCAGCATAAAATAACAAAAACATACACACTTGGTCACTCAGAAAACTGTAGATTCATATTATTCCTGTATTACACATTTTTATCTATTAGTTTTATGAACAACTATTTTTCAATAAACACATTAAGAGAGTTATTCGAAGAATCTTCGAATGTTGTTATGACAGTGTTATTATGATATTGTGTAATGTAGATACATACTTGTAAGACGGCTGTAAGATTTCTGCAGCATAGTCATCACTGCTTAGTGTAAAACAAAGTCACTTTCCATTTGTCTATCTGTATTTTCACTAAGTCTATAACTTCGGCTTAGGAGGAAACCATGCAATGGATTTTGATGCGGTTTTGACTATCATTCAGATCATTTCTCCCGGATGGTTTATATGTAGCGTGCGAAAATGGGGCGAGTTCGTAGTTGGCAATAAAAATAAGATGTACCGACTTTTGTCATTTCCAATGGTAGAGGGTTTTCTAACAGTATGTTACCTCCACGTTTTGATTGATGCTCCTAGGCAGTAGGTACACGTAGGAGCGCAGTCACAAAATCATTGTTTTGTCTTTAAATTACGTATAAAGGTAAATACCGGCGTAATCAGTAAAAGAAAAAACAGTCCACTCAACAGGTTGGAGTAATCGGTATCTTTCCTATCTGTTTTCCGACATGATTGACCCTCGAGGACCGCTAATAAACGACTGATCGATGAGTTAATAATAACTTACTAATGCGTAGTGTCTGATTACTGAACAAAATCCGTGACAGTCAGACTATTTGCAAAATGATATCATTGCTATCTCAGACTGTATATCAGCTGTAACACATGCTTTACTACGAAATTTACTATAACTTTATTGTTCTAATACCGTTTAATCGATCGTTATGTTATTGGCAAACGAAAATTATGAGTAAAACAAAGCAGGCTGAAAAAAAAGAATAGAAACTGTGGGCGGCTACGTCGAACTTACCTCAGAGCAATAAATTATCCGTTACTCAGTTGATTTTGTTCGCTTAATCACTCACGTGAATATTCAGTCCCAATGCATAAAAAGTCCGTTACACCACGTCACTGCGTTTTATTATTTTACAAACATTGAAATAATTAATTTTCTCATTCCCACACTTGACTTCTGCTGCCATTTTGATTTTTTTTACGATGTTGCCATACCAAAAAATAGGTAAAATCCAGCTGTGCTCACTATTTCGTAATAAAATCGTCTGGATCAGCCTATTGATCCACAGACTGCCAATACAGTCTGTGGTTTGTTCAGTGAAAAGCGCCATCTATTGTAGAATAATTTTTGTGCTACAAATTAAGCGCCATCTAGTCTTGGAGAGCAAAACTAAAGCAAATAGACCTTACGGTTTTTTAAAATAATTACTGCATTGCTGCTTTCGGTGTCAATCAGATGCCCCCTTATAATTTACCCGACTGCGCAAGAAGTTTAATTACATTACATGGTTTCCTTACCACTACTGGCATCATGAAAACCAGTCGAATTTGTTCTCTACCTCGACTGAGGACACCAAACTGGATTTTAATGTTTTAAAGTACGAGTTTCAAAATTAATACATTACATATTTTTAATTAAATACTCTAAGTACTCTCCTTTATTTCAATTTGTTACAATTTAAAACTATTATTATATGCGGAGTTTTGCAATAAAATAAACCTGTGGCCTTATTCGGAGATTTTCATCTCACCTTTCTTCGTCCTTGTTGCTCCCGTTTGAAACGTCATGGGTGTGAGTAAATTCTAAAAATAAATAAATATCTCAAATAGCTTAAAATATTTTATTTAAAATTGAAATACATCGTTTAATCTCACAATTTAGTACATTATTAGATTTCATTAAATTGAAAGACATAAAATATATTATCATTCTTTTAAATATTTGTATGACACATACCTATCACATATCTATAGATTTTCAACGATACTATGATATGAACTGAGAATCTGTGATGCCAGAGAGCAGACAAAAATCAACATCCTATCACTATACAAATAAAACTTCTAATCTTCTAATACATAACATATAACTAAAACAAAATCTTCGGTCACAGAAATATTAAGGATTAGTGTCCACGTTACTGTTTCACAAACAAGTAAAGCTTTCTGTATGAGCATAGTACTACAAATATTAAATACACATAGAGAACAAATAACAAAAAATAAGCTACAAATCATACGACGATGTTGAACCACAAAACGCTAGGAACAACGGCCTTAGTAATAAACGCAATAAAGTTCAAAATACTAACAAACATCACTTAAACTTTGAGACATTTATAAGGCTCTTAATAAAAACAAAAGAAAAGGCCATCTGCAGGGCTATTCACAACCATTCGGAAACGTTTCCGTTCGGATTTCAAAAATTTTAAGCCTGAATTATTCGAATCTCGGTCTCTATTCATAAGTTTTTAAACGTGATTAATTCTTCCGATCGGATTTATACTCGATTCCCTATTCCAAAAAGTATACTGAGAAAAGTAGACTGAGTATAGTAAAAGTAGACTGAGATTCGAACAATTTGAGTTTGAAATTTGTGGGATCCGATCGGAAATGATTCAGAGTGATTGTGAATAGCTTTGCAGAAAGACGCAGTTTTGAAATTATTTATGTGACTTCTTTTACTAATAAACGTTTTATAGCCTCGAAATAGTTACTACAGGTTTTTGACTTTTTATGAACGAAGAAGACTAAACACAAACTATTCAGAGGCCATACAATGTTTATTAGTAAAGCGTATAGTGTTTTGTACATCGTTTTTTTTAGCCAAATGGAAAAAATAGTGTAGCAGGTTGCCTGTTTATGGAATAGTTACTTTACAAGCATAAAATAGAGTTCATTATTATTATTGTGCGGAGAATAGATTCATGTAATAGCATTTCGAAAACGAAAGAATCTGTTAAAGAACTGTCACAGGGTTCTTTCTACTCTCCTTATACCTACCATACACTAATTTATCCATTTCATAAAAAACACGGAAGACAATCATCGACAGATTTTTTTTTAGACAAAATCATTTATTTCTATTCAAATCGACCATAATCAATAAATTACTGGTATAAAAATATTTTATGGCTACTTGCACTAATTATAAGAATTATTTAAGACCTTATTTAACTAGTTTTAAACTACTTCTAGCAAAATATTCGGGTAATATTAGCCTAACAGGCACATAAAAGTTAAGATTAGCCTAAGGAATGGCTTAAGGTGCGTGTAAAAAAATTAGGTAGGAGGTAGCTATGAGTAGATAAAACTAGCTAAGCATAGACATATGCAATTCTTGCATTTAGAGCAAATGCCATTAATCTCCCAACCATGAGCCTAAATGCCCAACGCAAACAATGCAATACAAATGCTAATAAATAAAGAACTGAATTTATTCAATTCTATCAATTTTTTTATTATATTATAATAGCACTAACCAATAAATAAAATATTACGCAAGAGTCGCATTTTGGTGGCCTTTACCGTGGCAATATATCCCTAAAGAAAGACGTAGAATTACTATGTAAATTTAAGTGGTAAATTCCATACCAGCCTAAATTTAGTAAGAAAACATCTGGTTATGTATTCAGTACTGTGTAAAATAATAGGCGGTAACATATGGAAATTTGTATTTGTATTATTTCACATGGCACATCAACCCGGATAGAAAATGAAAAAAATGAAAAATATTCTGAACATGAAGCATATTATGTCTATAGAGTTATACGAGCCGATAGGAACTCATTACTGATTCCGATATATACATGTACAATTTTTTTTATTTATGCTCATTTTGAACAACTCTTGTAATGAAACCAACACAGAAACATAAAAAAACTATGTTCCAATAAAATAATCATTCGCGTTCAACGCAATGGAGTTATTTGTAACCATGAGCACAAATGAGTTCCTTTCCATTAACAACACCGTTTAGTGTAATGCTGAATTCTTCATCTCTAAACTGATAGAATTTCTAAGGGAAAGTTTATAAGATATGAAAATATTTCTATAGAATCACTTGTCGTGCTCCGATGTGCCCTTCACGGTAGTTCACCAATTTCCTTATTTCAAGAAGAATTGAGAACGCTTTGACCCACGCGCTCCCTCTCGCTTGCACAACATTATTTTTTTTTTAAATTTAAATAAAATAAATGAAAGTGAAATAGCTTTTTTTATTTTTCGGTTTTTCTATTTTTCAATATTTTTGTTAAACTGTCATTAAAATTTGATCTACAATATAGCAAAATGACACCAAAGCAAAATATTTTTTAAGCATTTTGCATTACCACCTTCACCTTCAGTATTTATTTGTACTTAATTAAATTTTAAAATATCGTATGTCCGAACGAGAGAGAACCCTTAAAACTATATTCTGTCTTCTGTGATTCACAGTACTAAATCCCGCGCTCGAATCATGAAGTCGTTATCTTTCATTAGTTCTGAGCCAGTATGATCAAATATTATTATTTATACGAATATTTTATAGCATAACATTATGGAATTGTCTAATTTATATAGATAGCACGAATATACTAACCGAATTATTTGGTTTAAAGTTTATACACGATTATTTTTAATTCTCCAAAAATTACTTCTTATTATTCTCACAACATACCTAACTGAATGCTTTAAGCTTTGTGAAACTCATCAAAATAAATTTATCAAATATGGTGTACTAAAGATTTTGATGATTTAAAAGTAACCATGTATAGTAATCGAAATGTGTAAGTAAAATTAGGTCGCTTCGACACATTCGCCATTTTGCTTATGGCTGCCGTTTTGTTTGATTTCGCCATTCTGTTTCACGTCGCCATTTTGTTGGTGTTCGGCATTGAGCTTTAATTTTTGCATAGATTTTATGACTGCGATTTCCTTTTGTTCCTTCTTATTGTTGCGCGCCTCGAACTCGAGTCGATGGCGAATTATTCGCTGTACGATGTCGTCCGTTGTCATGTTGTTGCCAGAATTTAACGTCTGTAAACAAAACACTAAAATAAATAAAATAAACAGGAAGAAGCGACGCTAATATGCCATCTTCCTCGCACAATTGCACAATGTTGCTTGGGCAAGTGAGAAGTCATGATTAGGGTCGCTACATTTCGATTCGTTTCTTTACACGGTTTATATGGTGAAAAAAACTTCAAACACGCTCGAGCCATACGCATCGATCAAAGTCAAAGGCCGTCTTATAAAGTTATTGGAAAGTTTTTTGTATGTATATTCATGGTACAATAATATACTCCGCTAGGTATAGCATTCAGAGTCAAAAATGGTCGTGTGGGCAACACGGAGTGACGTCAATCGATGCTTAAGCAAAAACGAAATATGTCATGTAAAACAAGCTCGAAAGAGATGACAATGATAGATAGATAGATAGATAGATAAACTCTTTATTGTTCACATCACAGATAACAAAACAACAAGAGAAAAATAATGATAAAACTTATTAAATAGACTACTGGCGGCCTTATCACTAAAAGCGATCTCTTCCAGGCAACCTTAGGATGGAGAGGATACGACAAATGAGTATGGGACAGGGTGTGCAAAAATAACTAAAATAAACATAAGATTGATACAAAGAAACAACAAAACATCGAGTATTATACCTATACACCTACATAAACTATTTACATAAAAGTACATCATACTAATATAAAACATTCTAGTACTTAAAATACCTATAGTTAATAAAATATACTAATTAATACATACATACAACACTGATAAATAAAACAATCAAGGCAATTTCGATAATGAGTGACATCTTCACGTGTTTGCTCCCGGAATGCTCTAGACCTTGTTTTTTTGGATCATGTGTATATTGAAGATGAGGTTCACATTACAATGAGTTTCGTTGCCGTCAGGCTAATAGAAGATGTTTGAACAAAAAAGCTCGTGTTGTGTGTAATATTTTAATGTTTCAGTAAAATTCTCGGTACATACAACAGTAAGTAATAGAAATGTTTCCCCGTTTATCTAAATTCCTAACGAGGCCAAGCGCAGCGCGCTGAATTGTTAGTTATTGATTGGCTTTACAGTCACGCCACGCGGCTAGCTAACGGCTATTTCCACTTTATCAAGAGCCCAAGTATATTGAACAAGTGCCTCCACACTTATCTAGCAATGTCTTGAGCTACTGCCCTTAACCTCTTTGAACGGATAGCCCACTGAAGGGAACCATATTCTTCATCTGGCATCAGATGCCTTGCGGATTTTCCCGGAGGACCGGTCACGAATTAGCAGCCTTTCGGCGCCCACGATAGCAGCCTTGCGGCGCTCCACATGAATCCACAATTGCATAGTTATTCCTCAAATAGCGTCATTGCTCTTGTCGGTGGAGTTGTTCTTGCCGGTGCAGGTTTCCGGCACCTAAACTACGTCGACATTTAAAAGTAACTAAACTTTAATGATTAACATTTTCTTGACATAACTTTATTTGTAACATTTGTAATGAATCAATTGATTATTTTATCGCCGTTTTCTTCCTCGTGACCTCATCCCCGCGGGTTAAGAAAAATGAAGCTAAAACTAAAAATTCTTGCTGTCTCCAAGGAAGCCTACAGATGAGCAAAGCCGTATTTTCTGGAGACTCAGCGCACCTACAGGCCTGTGTCTTTTTTTTATTCATGAAACAATAAGCTTGCATGCGTTTGGCCGCAGTCTCGGCCGATGTTAAGCTATGATGCGGCTTACGATGGAACATGTATTTATCCTAATATTCTGTTTTGTTGGGCGATTCCCCCAGAGTGGACTATGAGTTAGCTATCGGCACTGGACTAACGCGCAGGACATTCCTACGGTTCCCCGTGGATGAGTGAGACCCAGAAAACGGTCAGACACCGCGGTCAAGCTGGCACGGCTCACAATTAACTACTATCGTTCTAAGACCTAATACCCGTTTGTAACTTATAGGCGCCTATCAATAGTCGTCTATCAATAATCGCCTATCAATAGTTAGTACTAATAGCCTATATATCGCCTATCACAGTTTTTAGTAAATGTACTAATAACATAACTGTGACCAATAGTTTAAACTTTTAAGTGAGACAACAGAGAAGTGGGTGGACATTTCACTTTTTTATCAAAACATAAACCGCTTCTCTGGCAAAATTTTAGAAATAGAACTTTTATTAGATAAGTATAATTTTGATATTTTATGTTTCACTGAAACTTGGTTAAAATCAAATAAAATGCTATTTAATGTTACAAATTTTCAGGTGGCCAGTGCGTTTAACAGAGTATCCGCTGAAGGAGGAGGCTGTATTATTCTTTTTAAAAATAACATGAAATATAAGGAGCGCTCTGACATAAGGGGCTATTCTGTTGAACGTGTCTGTGAAATTGCTTGTGCGGAAATGGACAGGCACATAATATTATGTGTTTATCGACCACCAGCATCTAACTTCAATCATTTTATGTCAACAATGGAGTGCGTACTAAAGAAACTTTCTAAATCAAATAGATCTATTTTGGTTTGCGGAGACTTCAATATAGATATTTTAGTCAATTCTACGGATAAAATTAATCTAATTTCTTTATTTAAAGCATTTAATTTAAACTATCTTTTCTGCGAGCCAACTAGAGTAACGGAGACCTCATCTACTTGCATAGACAATATTTTCTCAAGTTGTAAAACAAAAGATTTATCACTTTTTAACGGAGTCAGGTCAGATCACAAGGGCCTTGCAATTAAATTTGAAATTGATAAAATAAAGAAACCATCTTTAGTTGAGTGTAGACCATTAACGAAAGGTAGGTTAAAACGACTAAATAATTGCATAGAGTCGAAACTTATTTTAACTGATTTTTCTGTCAATAACCCTAATGACAGTTATGAAAAATTATTTAAAATAGTTAGCAATGAATTTAATGAAATTTGTCCAAAGAAGAAGATTCAATTCAACCAAAAAATACAGTTTAGTGACTGGGCGACCAGAGGTATACGAAAAAGTAGAGATGTTATGTATGATTTATATAACAAGAAATCTCTGACATCTAGTAAGGATTTTCATGACTATGTTAGAAAATACTCGAAAACTTTTAAGTCGGTTTGCATTCGCGCTAAAGCTTTGTTTATAAAAGATAAAATTCAAAAATCCGATAATAAAATAAAAGCTGTCTGGAAGACCATCAACACAGAGACGGGAAAAAGTAAGTCGAGGGATTCAGAATTTACGCTGGTAGTTGAGAATCAGCCGGTTTCTGATGCAAAATCGGTAGCCAACTCTTTTGAACATTTCTTCTCTAGCATACCCTTTGATGCCACCAAAACGCTTAACTCGTCTCCAGATGATGCAGGTGCTTTTCTAAAAGAACACTTCTCGCGGGATATACCAGACTTTCGGTTCAGATACACTTCCATCTCTGAAATTATCAAAACTTTCAAAAGCTTAAGAGTTAAATCTAGTGAAGATTTATGGGGATTATCAGTAAAAGTGTTAGAGTCTTTAATAGAAACTATTGCACCACACCTCATGGTCATATTTAACATGTGTATTGACAGAGGCACATTTCCCGATTTAATGAAAAACAGCAAAATTACCCCTATCTTCAAATCGGGTAGTAAGTCAGATCCCTCGAATTACAGACCCATCTCTGTGCTTCCGGCTTTGAGTAAAATATTTGAAAAGATTATACTTAATCAACTGTTGTGTCACTTTAACATACACAGTATATTAAACGAAAATCAGTTCGGTTTCACGAAAAGTAGATCAACAACAGATGCGGGAGTTCGATTAGTTACGCATGTGATGGAAGCTTGGGAGAGTTCACAGGATGCCATCGGTGTCTTTTGTGATCTTTCCAAAGCGTTTGATTGTGTAGAACACCGCACCTTGATCCGTAAATTACACCACTACGGAATTCGTGGAATCGCTCTAGATCTTGTCGAGTCATATTTAACTGATAGACAACAAAAAGTGGGAATTAATGGCGTCACATCTTCCGGATCTTTAGTTACAATGGGAGTACCACAAGGTTCTATCTTAGGCCCGTTCTTATTTTTGGCGTATATAAATGATTTGCCGTATATGGTTAAGGACCTTACAGACATAGTTCTATTTGCTGATGATACATCTCTTATTTTTAGAACAGATAGGAAAGATAGTGAACTTGTGCATGTGAACAACGTACTGACTATTATTTCGAGATGGTTCGCTGCGAACAATTTGTTACTAAATGCAAAAAAAACTAAGTGTTTAAAGTTTTCCATGCCTAATGTTAGATATATAGAACCAAACGTAATACTTGAGGGCGATAAACTTAACATAGACAAGGCGACGGTGTTCCTGGGTATATTCATTGATTCCAAACTGCAATGGGGTCCACATATTAGTGCTCTGTCTGGGAGACTTAGTTCTGCTGCTTATGCGGTTCGCAAGATTAGGCAACTGACGGATATAGCTACAGCTCGGATGGTTTACTTTGCTTACTTCCACAGCATAATGTCATATGGCATTTTGCTGTGGGGATCAGCTGCTGAAGTGGAGGCCATTTTTCTTTTGCAAAAGCGAGCGGTCCGCGCTATCTACGGAATGGGTCCCCGTGAATCATTGAGATATTTATTTAAAGAAATAAATATTTTAACTTTACCTTCTTTATATATCTTTGAAAATATTATGCACGTTCGCAAAAATCTACATAAATTTAAATTGAACAGTGACTATCACAATTATAACACTAGAAATAAGGATAGGATAGCTGTACAGAGATTTAGACTGACTAAGTCAAGAAAGTCATTTTTAGGCAACTGCGTTAGTTTTTACAATAAAATCCCGAAAAATATAACAGGGCTCACCGAGGGAAAATTCAAATCACATGTAAAAATTACATTAATGAAAAGAGGATATTATAAGGTTAAGAATTATTTAGAAGATAAAGATGTCTGGAGCCTTCCACTTCCGCCAAGTAGCCACTAATATTTATAGATATTACCTAGTTGTAAGCCAAAATTTGTGAGACTAATTTATTTATTATTTGAAAAAATAATGCCCCTCAGTTTCTTGCCTGTTCTTCTGAGTAGAGGCTTTTTATCCGAACAAGGCGGTCGAGTCTATTTAAATAACTTTGACGTTCATAAGTGTATCTTTGATACCTAAATTGAATAAAAACATTTTGACTTTGACTTTGACTTTGAAATACATCCCATTGTAATCAATGTAGCGTCTATTACTTCTAAAAACAATTGGAGTGTTTTCATCTTTCAACAGTATCTTGTTAAGACGTTACGTACCTTAAAGCATCCTCGTTCCTTAGGCACCTGGTAGGGGTCAGATCCGTCTAAGTCGCGCGCGATGGTAGTCCGTCCGTGGCACACCACGCTCACTCTGAAGTGATCCATGAGGTCCGCGGTCACGCTGTACGGAGCGCCGATCACTACTTCGTGGACGTACTGGAAACAATGGACGACGGTTTACAATAAAGCTAGTTTTACTTTAACAGGCATAGTCTTCTTCGCTCAGATGATGGAGCACTAAATTATGGCATTGGTATCCTCTGCCTGTAGTAAGAGCCTACTGAAAGGGGAACTCTGGGTTCGGGTGTGGTTCGATATGGGGCTCTAGCCACCCACTCAAACGAGCCCGGGAGGACGACGGAATAGAGTGGCTCCGATGTGTTCCTCAGGAGTTCCCTGAGCCCTCCATATGGCATGGTCCTCCCGAAACAAAAGACAGAGCCTTCTGCAATGCAATGCAATCTGCAATACAGGGTAATTTTTCATTCGCCTAAAGCCTCTCACAGGCAAGCCGCCTGTTAGAGGCTACATAATATCCAACAACTTAAGATAAATGCCTCTTTGCATGCTTTGCTTAAAATTTTGTTACAAATTAACTTGTTAAATACGACGTAAAGAAGCTGCCTGCATAATATATAACATTAATATTGCAATATGAAATTTAAAGTCTCCTTTTCACAATCGGCGATGATCGTTAGTCGTTCAACCACAGGTCACAAGATTAACACCGCGAGCATATAAATATCGGCGATTACAGACGAGTGAACCCTCCACACAACCAGTAGACCGACCACCAACTAGTTCTAGACGATTATGTCTACCTAGGACATACTATGCAATTAGGTAGGTCCAACATTGAGAAAGAGGTCAATCGTCCAATCCAACTCGTCTGGGCATCGTTCGGAAAGCTGCGATACATACATATTCTCGTCCCAAGTACCACAGTGTCTCAAGTAGAAAGTCAGTGTATGTTGCCAGTGATGACTTATGAAACTGGGACGTGGTCGCTTACCATGGGCCTCATAAAAAGGCCACACACAAAGAGCAATAAGGAAGTCTATGCTGGAGTTGGCTGCGAGATCAAAGCAGAAATTACGAGATCCGCAGGCGTGCTAAAGTAACCCAAAGCCACAATTGCCAAATTGAAGTGGCAGTGGGCAGGGCACATCACTCGTAGAACCGACAGCCGATAGAGCAGAAAGATTCTCGAGTGGCGACCACGAACCGGAAGACGCAGCGTCGGAAGACCTCTCACAAGGTGCAGCGACGATCTGGTGAGAGTCGTAGGAAGCAGCTGGATGCGGACAACGCAAGACCAGCCGTTGTGGATATCATTGGGGGAGGCCTTCGGGCTGACATGATGATGAAGCCCTACACAATAATGCTCGCGGGTAATCGGGCATGATAACCGATTGTAAAGAGGGTCCATAATGTTCGTTCTCGTGAGGAAAATGGCAGATAGATTTAGTGATTGCATTATTGGTGCAGCTTTTTACTCTATTATTCCAATTGCCAGATATCATCTAAGCGTGTCTCGGACGTAGATAGCAGATAATCTACACTAGGTCAGCAGTCAGTACCTTGCAATTATGATATCAGCATATCGCAGGTTTTAGATTACTATCAGACTATCACACATAAAACAATATTATACAATAATCAAGGCGGCATAAAGATACGATAGGTATGTAATAGGTACTCGATTAAAATGATTACCCAGTGTGTGACTCATTTGTAATAACCACATTGGATGTTTGCATAAGACACACAGAGAATTTCAACGCGTTACATGCAAAAAAAACATTAGGTACTACCTACATTAGATATATAATAAAAAAAACCAGCTTGTATTGTTGGCAAATTCTTATCAATAGCAGCTTCAGTGAAAATACCAGTTTGGTTTATTAGTGCTTACTTACTAATAGCCACCTATGTCATTGACATGAACTCGTTTTTATTAGTAAGTAGTTTCGGTATTGTTTATCTGAATATACAAGTTTGGGAACCTAATATGGAAGGTAACGTTTTTCGAGAGTACGTAAGTATCTGTGTTTATATGTGTACTAGCTGTTACCCGCGACTTCGTTTGCGTTTATTCAGAAAAATAATATCCAAAAATCTTCCTCATGATATGATGTAACTGATTATCAAATTTCATCAAGATCCGTTCAGCCGTGAAATGCTACAAACAGACAGACAGAGAAACAGAGTTCACTTTCAATTTTAAAATACTCGTATGAGTATAGGTTCATATGTGATGTTATGTAGATGGAAACCAACTTTTGTCTTTCAACTTCCTGCAGCTGTGAGAAAGGTTTTTAAGCTGTTGTTATTGCTATTGCAAGCTGTTGTTATTGCGTTGCGTATATATTATACTGCAAGGTGTGTAGCTAGCATTAGCGTGACTCGAGTGTTCGGATAAGTATGAGTAAACCGCAGATAGTAATGACTAACAAAATAACAGATAATTAAAAAACGTTTATTTTATTATTGAAAGGTTTGATGAATAATCAAAACGAAGATTATCATAGCCACCTATGTCATTGACATGAACTCGTTTTTATTAGTAAGTAGTTTCGGTATTGTTTATCTGAATATACAAGTTTGGGAACCTAATATGGAAGGTAACGTTTTTCGAGAGTACGTAAGTATCTGTGTTTATATGTGTACTAGCTGTTACCCGCGACTTCGTTTGCGTTTATTCAGAAAAATAATATCCAAAAATCTTCCTCATGATATGATGTAACTGATTATCAAATTTCATCAAGATCCGTTCAGCCGTGAAATGCTACAAACAGACAGACAGAGAAACAGAGTTCACTTTCAATTTTAAAATACTCGTATGAGTATAGGTTCATATGTGATGTTATGTAGATGGAAACCAACTTTTGTCTTTCAACTTCCTGCAGCTGTGAGAAAGGTTTTTAAGCTGTTGTTATTGCTATTGCAAGCTGTTGTTATTGCGTTGCGTATATATTATACTGCAAGGTGTGTAGCTAGCATTAGCGTGACTCGAGTGTTCGGATAAGTATGAGTAAACCGCAGATAGTAATGACTAACAAAATAACAGATAATTAAAAAACGTTTATTTTATTATTGAAAGGTTTGATGAATAATCAAAACGAAGATTATCACGTCAATATTAGTGGCAATATAATTATGGTAGATAGTAAATTTATAATACTTATACGAGCATGTCTAAATACATAGGTTCAAGGCATACTAGATCGTTAATTTTAATAGAAAAAAAGGAATATAAAATAAGAAAAAAATATAATGAAATAATTATTAAATCTGAAATATAAAAATAATTTAAAGAGACGCTTTACTGCGTCTTATGAGTAATAAAATGAAATGCTAATGTTTCTCGTCTAACTTTTTTTTAAACATAACTTTTATAGGGTGTTTTCACAATAAGTGGATTAGCCATAAAGTGGCGCCACTTTAAGAGATGTCCGCGCCCCGCACGCAATTGCGGCGCCCAGCCAGCCTTTCAACAGCTTCATCCACGAGGTAGCCCTAAGCATAAGCAATACGAGTGCCGCGCTTCTTAACCGCGTTGAGCTCAACCTGTGTATAGGCTGAAACACATCAAATCTGGTTGCAGTCCGGTCCGTACAGTGCAGTCCGTTTGCAGAACGGGTGTAGTCCGTGAGGCGTCACACCAAACTGCACGCATACGGGCTACACTTCACACAACTGGCGTGACGTCTAGTAAGAAAGTCCGTAGAGTACTACGTAACTCGCACTGTCACTGCATTGCAGGCACCCGTCCCGTGCCTGCGTGCGAGCTGTTAGTTGGTCGTTATCTACAACGCACGGACACGGACTGAAAACGGACTGGTTTCGGTGTGACGTCATACTTTACTGGTACTAGCAAACCGGACCGGAATGCACCTGCATTATTTGTACGTCAACCTTGGGTGTTTTTACTCTACTGCTAGAAGTATCTGTTTCCTTTCTAATGCTGAGAAAGTGGTCCATATTATCACAAAGAACTAAATTAAAAGCTCCACTTGGGAGTTAACTATTGAGAACTTTCTGTACCTAACCTCTGTCACACACACATTTAAAAAAATGTAGTGCCGAAACTAGTCTTATGTGTAGTGTTACCTTGCAAGCGAGCACAGACAGCACTCTCTCGTGCAGATTCATGATGGGGTAGTTGGAGCCCTTGTACCGGTTCACCTCCAGGTCGGTGTGCAGCCCCACGATGAGGAAGTCTCCCTGCGCGTGAGCTTGCGCCAGGAAGTCCAGGTGGCCCACGTGGAAGAGGTCGAAGGCTCCCGCTACGTACACCACCTACGTCACAATTATAGATCACTAGCTGCGCCCTGCAGTTTTACCCGCAGTTATATATAGCCTGTGTTAGTCCAGGGTATAAGCTACCTCCATATCAAATTTCATCAAAATCCATCCATCCGTTTGAGCGTGAAAAGGTAACAAACATACACACTTACATACTCACAAACTTTCGCCTTTATAATATATGTAGTGAAAAAAAACGTTGAAACTTCCTCGCGGTATACTGTAACTAATTATCAAATATCATCAAGATCTGTTTAGACGTTTAGCCGTGAAAAGCCTACATACAGACAGACATACAGAGTAACTTTTAATTCTATAATATAAGTATGGATGGATTATTATCATCATCTTCCTACCCCTATTACACTTTGGTGTGGTCAGCACAGTATGTACGCCTTCTCCATAGATCTCTATCTCTCATTACAATCTTAGTTCACACTTTCTCATCTCACTAAGATTTATTAATGCGAAAGTTTGGATAGATGGATAGAAGTAAGGATGTTTTTTATCATGCCAGAACGGCTGAACGGGTCGGGATGAAATTTGGCACATAGATAGATTATAGTCTGGAATAGGACATAGGGTACTTTTTAAGCGTGGGTAACAGCGCGGGGCGCAGCTAGTATAAGTTTTTTTTCTAATTTTGTTCCGTACATAACAGTACATAATATACCTATAAGACACTAGGATAGTTAGTGGTTACGATATTTTAGACGCAATAACCAAAAACAAGTTTAAACGTAATAGATTAGATAGACGTTTGAGAAAACGTGTCTTCATTGATCATTGACCTTTATCTCAATTACAATACCTACATATACGTATAGGTAGGTATTCTCGCTCAATCAGTTGCGCTGTTAACATGGCTATCACTAATAATATCGACAACGCGTTATCATATTAGTCGCTATTAGTGCATTCGTTGTTTGTAGTGTTAATCTAGGTAGGGCACTTATAGGCTACCTGTCCTGTCATACAGAATCATGCAGCTATCTGTAGATACAAACAAGCACTTAGAAATACTTTTAATCCTAACTAGTCCTAATATGAACTCCTAATTTATAATATTACAAGATGTTTGCAGGCGGCTTCGCTCGCGTTTTATAGCCTATGTCACTCAGGAATAATTAGCTTTCTAATGCGTGAGATTTTTTTCAAATTGGACCTGTAGTTTTTGAGTTAATTCGTTACAAACTTACAAAAATAAAAATCTTTCCTCTTTAAAATATTAGTGTAGATGTAGAAGTGTAGATAAATGCGAAAGTGAGTTTGTTCGTGTGTTTGTTACGCTTTCACGCCTCAATTACTCAACTGATCATCATGAAATTTTGCATACACGTCGGGGGTAGAGAAAAGGACATAAGGTTCTTTTTTATTTCGAAAAAATTTAAGGGTCGTCTGCGACCGCGGGTGAAACCGCGGGGCGCAGCTAGTATTAGTATCAATGTATGTTCCTATGTTACTAATAATTACTTCCTAGATCGAGACCTGTGCGATCTTCACGCTTAAGTTGGTTTATCAAAGTATCATACGATACATTAAGTTGTACAAAAAAAAGTAAAGGTCAAATCGGTTATACCATCACGAATAATTAAGTGTACAGTACAATAATAACATTGGATATTATGTAAATAATAAACGAAATATTGGAAATTAATTACTTATTTCCAAAACATACTGGTACTAAAATGCTTTATTCATTTTTTTATTTTTTTTGTAGAATACTCGATGTCGAATACGTAATTTCGTTTGTCCACCAACTCGCCTAATGTAAAACGACGTTGTGGTCTAAGCCCGACGACCTATAAGGTACTTATTCACTCTAGCCTTGAAGTTTTGTAGAGTGAAGAAGTACAAAGACGGCAGTTGAGTGAGGCGCTACAAGTGCGCTACTGCTCAGACCCGTCTTCGGAACGGTTACACCGGACTACATCCCGAAACACGACTAGGTAATTTCACGGCATGGCTTGGTCCGGTGGGTGGTAATTAGCCACTATTTCGTTCCATACAAGTAATAGAGCGACTCATTATTAGTAGGACTTATGGAATCTTTTACGAATATGACGTAATAACAGATGTTAAAAGGAATAATGTTGATAGGCGAATAATTATTCGGAAAATACCAGTGACAAATACCATTCTTTAAAAATTTCGTGAACAGCTCTATTTAAAACAATATTATTTATTGGTAGACTTCATACAAGGTCGTTTCAATTACCTCTCATATGGATCATTAGAATACTTTGGAGTTATTTAAATGAAATCCGGTTATTATCGAAATAAACCAATCTAATATAACTGCGTCTGAATTATTTATAGCCACTATTTTGCGAGCTATCTTGAATTAAACCAGTACAAACAATAACTACTTATCATACGAATTGTATGAGATCAAAATACGCCCCGTTAGAAAAAAGTTGTTGGAAAAAATAATAAGAGAGATACCACTTATTTATTCTATAGTCAAACTTGATGTTCAAACTTAATATTAAACTTAACTTTTATAATGTTACTAGCTTTCTACGTTACTTTCTACGCAGCCTTGCTCGGCTCCCTGCATAATCCACTACTTCACCTCCTTATAGGGCTAGGGGATGAATTTTCCATCTTCTATACAAAATTTCATGTTTCTAGACGTACCTGTTTAAGCCTAGTTCTTTACTTTGAGACAAATACATGCTCTGGTAGAAAGCCTGCATTCTCATCATTCTTCATTTTCTATAGCATAGAAAGCACTGAGATTCGGAGCCCAAATTCTTGCCGATTCAGTGCCTCAGCTTGCGTAACTTTAAATAACTAAATAAGTACCAAGACCCAGTGTGAAAAAATTGTAAATACCTTATCAGTGGGTTTAGGCGAGAGACCGCTACTGAACTGTATGATCTTCTGCGTGGTGGGAAGGAACTGCGAGCAGCCAGTGAAGGGCGAGCGCGCCGTCGAGTCGGTGCCCAGGTTTGATGAGTGCTCCAACGCTACCGAGTACTCTTTGTCACCTCTCCTGGAAAAGCAGACCTCTTAAGTGGAGTTGTTGGAATATTTGTATGGAGGGAGCTGTGGTACTCATTGTTTTAAGGCCTTGGGTGGCAAACAAGCTAACAGGCCATTTTCATCGTCATTGTGCACGTTACCATCTACACCACTGGAGCAACTATGCCAGCGCCCCAGAACCTCACTCCGGTATTTTAGTTGGGTTGGCTTAGGTAGGTGCTTCCAGGGGGAAATGCACAAAACGCCCCTAGCGGGACGTTAGTGCGGGACTTATCACCCCCATTTCGAATACGGAATAATGGTAAACGATCACCGTCGGATACCTGTAATACCAGGGGCATCACAGATACATTGCTGACCCCTAAGGACTCTATTGACAGTCCTCATGATTGCCTTCTATTGAGCACTCAAGATTTCGTACAAATATTCTAGAGATAGGTACTTTTCCTTTTGGGAACTAGTCTAACATGAATGAAGCTTGAAGTGTAGTCACTTGTGTAAGCGAGCCTATTACATACATGGATGAAACTTGGCGTGAAGCCTATTGTGAATATGAGCATAATATGAATTTATAATTACTTTTATGAGCAGACGTGAAAAACTCAATTAAAGTTGTGTTTACAATTTTCATTTGAATTTTTTCAAGGACAGAAAGTCTAGCTGCTTGGATATCTTCGCAAGTTCAAACCAAGTTTTATAATATTGTACAACTGGTTTCCATATCCTCACTTGCTGTTAGTTTGAAAGGGCTGGAATTGTCCAAAATTAATTTACTGGGATTTTATCACTGACGCCGGAAACTTGACTATGTTAGACAAGTCCTTTATCTTTCTTCCTATTTTCAACATCATGTTGAACCACCCACACACTAATTATCTATTATTATTAAGTTAATTGACTATCATCATTTTAATTGACCAAATAGATTAAAATCTTTTTTTTATAGTACATGATGGTTTGATGGTAGGTATGCTACTACCCTTTTTTGTGCTGTACCAAATAAAAAGGTAATTCTTTCTATGTCAGTAAAAAGGAAAAATGTATAATGGAAAATTAATTATTACTTAAAATGTTCTCTTGTGAGCAGCAGCATACGTCCAACTAAATCTGTGGTCGACACGCCAGCTGTCCTCATTACTTCCCTGCAATAAAAATATCTTCTATTAAAAAAAAATTCCTCTGACTTATACAGATGTGTGTGCTATGTTACACTGCATAAATGACGTCAAGGGTTCCCTGATATTGAAGATTTAACAAGGCAAAAACTGTAGCATAATAAACAGAGCTAAGATAGGTGTGAAGCAGAACTCAGTCACAGTTTTGATGTCCAATTCTTGAGAATGGTCATCATGAATAGTCAAAATCATTGCCACATTGTTAAGACAGTTTTATTGGAAAGGTTGTATCTAGTCATAAATAATTTGGTATACAGCACAGCACAGTTTTTAACAGCTATCTTTGGTAAACTGAGATTTGATCTGAGCTGAGAGAAAGTGGTACAAAGCATGGGTAAAAGTTAAAACTGGTTGATTTCGAAAATTACCTGGGTACTACTCACCAATATTCATTGTACCAATGACTAATTGAAAAGTACAAGTTTATTTTCTGATTGCTAGGTAGTGTGGCATTTCTCTATTGTATTATTTTTATTAGTCTGTAATAGTATTGTATTTGAAGTTACCTATATCTATCTGCTTCTTTCACCAAATGATATGTGTCAATTCCATCAGCGGTTACTGTAATATCATCTGAAAGTTCAATCAATGAAAGTATTAGTATTCTTCAAAAGGAAGGCTGACCTTAACACCATATGGGATACAGTCGGGAGAGAGGGAGAGAGACAGAGAGTAGTGTATTCTTCAAAACATTTTTTTTAAATTGGTGGTTAGTTTTAAATCCTAGCTGCGCCTCACAGTTTCATCAATTTTGACAATCCCTTAAGAAAAATTGGATTTTGTACTCATCATTCGTGTGTTTGTAGCTGATAATCGTATCACATTAGACAATGGTAAATACCAATAACATTGTACATAGTTATGTATTTCATGTACTATTTATGGACTTTAAGGTAAAATGTTATGAATTATGTTTGAAACAGAAATTCAACCTTGTGCTCATGATTTTGTTAGCCGGGTTGGTGGATTATTTAAAAATTAGTGTTGTTTCATAATATTTTTTTTGGCTTTTTAAATTTTAAGTCATACTTACCTTCCTTTCCTTAAATGATTAAATATTCAGATTCGGTTCTTTGACAGTTTACTTATTTATTTATATTGTGTTAAATGTTGATTTGCAAAGCAAGCACTTAAAATTATAATTTAATATACACACAATGGTCTTACATTTTAATAATTCAGTAAAAATGGTGCCACACCTCAGACAATTAGATGAAACTATTTATTTAAATAATAATAACTTTAAAGTTAAACAATAATCATTTTGTTTTTTATGACTTAATTATTTGGTAAACCATTTCAACAGTTACCTACAAGCCTACAACCTACTTCATTCACTTGTTTTTAAACAATGTTATTTCAAACTAAGTAATTGTATATTTTTAAATTATAGATAAAATATCTGTACCTCCATGCACACAGAAGTCACACTGGTATTTGTCCAGCGTCTCGAGTGTGGTCACATAAGGAGCACCTTCAACAACTTGGTCTACCCATTTAATGGCCTTCACCATCTTATAGCGCTCCTCTTGTGTAAATACAGGCGGGCCCTTGTGCTTGGATATCTCCTCATCAGTGTGTACTCCCACTATCAATACATCACCCAGGGCCTTCGCCTGTCTTAAAGAATTCGCATGGCCGAAGTGTACCATATCATAGCTGCAATTTTAACATTGATTAAACACGCTATCTTCCCTGAGATGTGTAGCAAATCCAATGGAACGCGACAGTCATGTGAAACCGAGGCCGCTGCGCGCCGGATGTTTTCTTTTTTTACATTTTTCAGTTGCCTATTTTTGCGAGGAAATTTAGATGCAGCAAACTATAGATTAGTTATTAAATGTGTTCCTTACCGAACTAAATCTCAAAATCTTGAAGAGATCGGATGAAATAAAATAAGTATAAATAGGTGTTTTCTATTACTCACCAGCCATCACACCAAACGCGAATCTGTTTTGTATCACCATTAGTATCACTCATAATTACGATTACGTTTTATTCTATTTATAATTAAAACACCAACACGCTAGTCTAAAAGATTTGTAATTAAATTAAAAAACGCAATTACAGACACGACCGCCCGTACATCTCATTCGAAATCCGAATCGACTTCATAGGCAGGGCTGCCATGCCAATGCCATCTCATTTTTCCCCATTTTAATTTATTTTGCTCCAAAATGAATTTTGTGTAAAAAGATTAAAATCGTTTTGAATAAAATATAAATACTTAGAGAAAACGTAAAAGTGGACGACATGCATGATTCTGAGTGGCTAAGCAAATTTTTGTTATAGCTCCCCTATTCTTACGCGTGAGATTATTTTCTTTGTTATTGTCTCTGGGGGGCTATTCCTGCGCGTGAGATGAGATGAGATTTTATCTTGGTCACTCTCACACCTATGACGTTTCTAACGAGAGCAACAAGGACGAAAAAAAGTGAGATGAAAATATCAAATCTCCGAATAGGGCCACTGGTCTTAAAAGTCATAGAAGTGAGTGATCGAACCAAATCTCACGGGTAAGAATAGGGTTAATATGCTTATCTATATTGAATTGGGACTGACTGTGATTGACCGAGCGATCACCAACTAGCAAAGCTTCAGTTTCAGCAAAAATCGTAAGTCCTTCTAGGGAGGCTATTCCTGCGCGTGAGATGAGATGAGATTTTATCTTGGTCACTCTCACACCTATGACGTTTCAAACGAGAGCAACAAGGACGAAAAAAAGTGAGATGAAAATCTCAAATCTCCGAATAGGGTCCCAGGCAGCGTCTGTCCAGCCTTCCTTTACAGACCGCATTTCTCAACCGATTCTCGAGAAATTTTGTGAGATCGTTTCATAATTAAATAGATTATCAGTCAGTTTCTTGTATTTTTTTTTTCAAAATGGCGGTTTTTTTACGTTATCGGGAGGTCTTCAGCTCACAGAAATAGTGTAGTCTATGTCTCTTGGTGAATAATTTGCATAAAATATGCAGGAATGTTTACCCTTATTATTATAATAACCCGTCATATTCTATTTAATAGGGTTAACAAACTATACATAATTAGAATATTTGGGTGGAGGCTGAGCCCTTGATGAACGTTCATCTCCATTTTCGATTTTAATTGCGATCACGAATTTATTTCAGACAAAACCCAAAAATATGTTTTCCACAGAATTTTATAGATCAAATATTTGGTATAAAAAAAAAGGATTTTCATAGTTTAACTCCTATTTGAAATAATTTCTCACTAGAAACCTCATAATTCGTACCTGACCATTCTATAAATGCAAAATTAAAATTTTCTCTTAAATTTAGGGAGAATACCTTCAGGCTGGCAGGTCGACTGTGAAAAGAAAAAACAGAGTATTGCTATTTGACTTTGACACAAATCGTTAGCCTTTTGTCAAAATCAGCTGTCACTCGCGCGGGGCGAGCCGCCCGCACCGCACGGCGAGTCTCCACGTTGTTTGCTTAAAAACGCGCCACAAATCTGGTTCGACCTAGACCACACACATCCTCCCTAAGGCTGCGATCATACCACTCATATTTTTATTTCATCAACTTAATCTCTCTTCGGTTCGGTATGTTACAGAACACTAAGTAGGTACCTACTTATTTTGAAAATATACGATTAAGCTGATATTTGGATAAGATTTCAGCTACCTTTTGAATAACCTGTTAAAAACCTGTATGTAAATAGGTATATACTTAAGTAGGTACTCTATAAATATGAAAAGATGGACTGAAAATAAATTACCAAATCGAGTGAGGTTTCGTTAAAAATAAAATTCAAAATAATGTTTTTCAGACCTATGAATAGGTGCCTAAATAGTTACCTAGGTAAAACTCATGTAGGTACTTAAATGTCCTTTTAAAAGTAGGTTGCTAATAATTGTAATATAACTACCTACTGAGGTACCTACCGAAAGATATCAGAAAGTTGCAATAAGTATTTCGAAAGCAGATGCTACATGCTTGAAACCACTAGCTCAATGGCTTTAATCTTGTTGACATACCTAGGTACCTAGTTATTTAGACACATTCAATCATTTTATTGAGATTACCTAGGTACCAAAATTATCTACCTCATAGTTACGTAGGAGCTTACTTATTTCTGGTGACATAATTTTATTCAATGAATGCAATAAAGGATCTGAAAATCGTACGTGTATTGTATATAGGTAGTTTATCTAATCAGGACAAGAAATTTAATTGGTTCGCTGGAATCACGCCACTCTCAATGACGGATACGAACGATTTGGTCGACGATTGGACTTTGCATTCAGCGCCTGCAACTACCGAGAGTACCGCCTGTCTATTGGTTTGTGATGAGACGGGACATGAAACGAGGGTTAATAAGTTATCTATTACATGCGTTGTGGAATCTCACAAATAAATAGGCCAATGACTTATGCAAAGGAAGTTATTATGACAAGTACTTAGTGACCTACCAATACCAACTCGCTTATATTATTATCTAGGTAGGTTTGTGAACCCTGGTTGAGGAATGTTGTATAATGAGAGGTAAGTACTTTCTTAGATGCTTCGGTGAGTAGGTACCAACATAAATAATTGTAGCGAAATAAAATGTAAAAAAACATAGGTACTTAAGTACAAAATTTATTTTCTTAATCTTTAGCGTCAGCCACACCTCCGTTAGTAATAGAAAACGTAGCTTCACTCTCAGGAAGGTCGGGAGAGTCATATATTTTAGCAATCCTGTTTTCGCCTCTCCCTTTCCTTAGCGATATCCTTGTAGTTGATGCATGTGCAAGTATGTTGCCACCTATGGGTTTCTTTGGATCCGCTTGGAAAGACAACGTGGCCCCAGGGTCGGATGTCATCTGATTTGTGATGAACACTGCAACGTTGTATTCTTCAGAAATCTGTGAACGTAGAATTATAATAGTTATAAGTAGGTACCTACCAAAAATGTGTGGAATTTGTTTTATCAAGAAAGGTTGCTCGATCTATTTGCTAGAATCCATTTAAATAACTATTTTTAAGTAATTACTTTCCTATACCTATTCCGTTCTATAATATAAGTACCTATAAGTTCTATCGTTACAAGCTTGTTCGATCAATAGTTTTGAATAATTAATGAAGGCTACTTCATTAAATAAGCTACTCAATCATGCTTTCAAAGGTGTCGGATGTCTAACATGCATTTTAATAACAGTAATGTCTTCGGCTTGTCTGCTAGAGAAACTGTCCAAGCTCGTCGGTGGAAACATCGTCAAGTCCAGCTTATTAAAGGTAAAATACATTTTAATTTTAGTAAGAAACTTAAAAATATTTAACTAATGTAGGTATTGTTAAGCATGATAACACACATTTGCATAGATACAACTACACAACTACGTAAAATAGAACTTTTAAATTTTAGCAAAATTAACTGAAATGTCAGAGTGATGAGGCAATATTCTTAATTCCTTAGGATGATGCAAGATTTATAAGCTCCCTGGGTGTCTATGTTGCAGCCACATTGATTAATTCGCTGTTCTATTAACAGCCTAGTCTAGTTACTAAACGGCGCTGTTCAACTAGAATCTAAGTAGTTGAACAGCGCCGTTCTAGAAACTAGATCTAGATTAGTTTATCGTCTAGTTACTAGATAATTAAGCAAGTTGACTCCGACACACATACTAGCAAGAGTGGCACTTACTATCAGGCCCCCTACTCTTGAGACGATGAGACTCTTGATGACTGTACCCCTATGACGCGTGAGATCAGAATCAGACTAGTCACTTTCAACTCCTATGCCATTTTAAACGAAAGAGATAAAGACAAGAAAATATCTCGAGTTGTAGGGCTACATGTTTATAACTCTCTTGTTTCATCTCTCTAATGCGAAAAAAAAAACTTACAAGCCTAAGATTATTTTTCATAAAAATGTTTTCAAGCCCGATAGTTCCTTATCGTACGAGTACGAAAATACGAGTTCAATTGTCCCCATACTAAAAGCCGGATACGTGTTTATCTGCTGACCGATTGTTGCGTCTCATCTCAACCCAGCACAACACGCGATGACCTTATAAATTGTTGATCTTATTTGAAGAAGATCTTACATACATTTCTTATTAAAGTTTAATTCCGGTTATGGTTACTTTATTAAATTATTAAGGCGTGACGATATGATATTAAATTATTTGTCACAATTCCTGCTTTTTATGTAAGAAAAAATTATTTATTAAACAGCTTGTGTTACAATCAAAATAAATAGTTTATGTATTTCTGCATCAGGAAATATACAGTTTATGTTACACGAGCAATTACACAAACGGTGTGTTTTCAGTGCACCGCTGAAAACACGTCGCTTGTGTATTTGCGCGTGAAATTAAAGTGCGCTGTAACACAAACTGTTTGATTATGTTTTTAACTCAAACAGCTTGTGTAACAATCATACTAAATGGTTTGTGTATTTCTTCAAGAAACATACATAGTTTGTATTACGGCGCACTTTAATGACACGAGAAAATACACAAGCGCTGTGTTTTCAGTGCACTGCTGAAAACACCGTTTGTGTGTTTGCTCGTCTAATTAAAGTGCGCCGTAACAAAAATTGTATGTCATCTGCACCCTACAAGTAAGGTTTACTTAAAAGCACTTAACGTAGCACTTTACATATACGCTATGATTATTATGCAGAGTCTTGTGTCATAATTATACAAAACAAGAAGAATGAATACTTATGGTTATTACCTTCTGCAATCGCGATAGCACTTGTGCAAGTTTCTGCTGCCTGTCAGCAAGCTCTCCTCGACCCGAGAAGTCTACTCTGAATAACGCCATAATGGAATCAATAATGAGGAGCTTGAACACTCCCGCTTCTTCGTGAAATTTTGCTGCTACGAAGTCTAGCAGTTCAGCCTAGATGAGAAAATTTAAAACAAAATAAAAAATACAAAGTGTATGCAAATTTAGGTTGCATCCATCTTCTTGGATTTATGAAATTCAAGGAAACTTGCGAAAAGCAACACTGTATTGCGTAAGCGGAATCGATTTTTAGAGATTCGCTATTCGCTGATCAGTCGCCTCATGGGTTAAATTAATGATATAAGAGTCGTACTAAAGTAAACTACTAATAGTGGAAACGATAATTATGCCCTAGAATGACGTAGATACCTGGTGTTCCGATGTGTAAGCTCTAGCGTAAAGAACGTTGTCTAACATTGCATTCTGATCCAAGTTAAATCTGTCTGCAATCGGCCTTAGTCGATCAGGTCGGCTGATTTATAGATTAAGAAAATATATTGTCATGCGCCGTAATCATAAAAATGAATCCGTAAAAAACATTGTATCTATGCATAAAACTAAAAATGATGTAAAATGGTTGCAAAAAAAAACATTATTATTTATTATTATCTATTGAGTAACTGAATGTAAATTAATCTTCCGGCATTTTATGAAAAACTAAAGTTATTTAGGGTTATAAGGCTCCGCTGTCTGTCTGTCCGTCTGTCACCAGGCTGTATCTCATGCTGATAGTTAGATAGTTGAAATTTTTCAGATGATGTACCTATTTCTGTTTCCGCTATAACAACAAATTCTAAAAGCAGAATAAATTAAATTAAGGGGGATCCCATACAACAAACGTGTTTTTTTTTTTGCCGTTTTTAAAGATAATGATACAGAACCCTTCGTGCGCAAGTCTTACTAGCACTTGGCCGGTTTTTTATTTTCATTTTCTTATATTTTCATGTCTCTACGATATATATTTATACTTTAAACATTAAAAAAAATAGTCATTAAGGAGTACTAAAATTACCAAACTTCATCAGTCCATTGCGATATTTCGATTGAGTTTTAATATTATTATCTTTTATTTGCGACAATAACCATCTAATGTACCAACTACATAATATCTAAAATCACAGACTTCCAACACAGTAGAATTATGGAAGTCTACTGTATTGGAAGTTTGTGTTTAAAATCGATTTTGTACTTCAAGTGACGTCGCACCGCGTAGGCGGGTTGTTGACGCACGCACGCGTGGCGCAGTATGGCGACGGCGTAATAGTAGCACAGAATAAATAATAGTACTACTTAAGAATATCTGTTATGATTAATAATATAGCGTCATGATATTTTTGTGTGACCGAAGCCTTATGTGGCGTAGAGTAGAATAGACACAGTGAATTTGGAAAAGTTTGTATCACACAGGGATAAAAGTTTTGATGCTCTATTTTAATCCTTAAATCTTTATTACGGAATAAAGAAAATAACATAGGGTAAGTATCTATTACCTTTCATACCGAAAAAATAACGATTCGTGTGGGACTGGATGCATACAGCTATGTATGTATGTGAGTAAGTACATAATAATATTCAAAAGTATACAAAGTATGTTCCGTGTCGAGGAACATCACTTTTCCGCCTTGATATCCCGAAGAGTTGGGTATTTGCGTGGTCACACAGAGAGTGTGGGACAGTTGCGTTTTACCCGTTCGGAACTCTCCAAACACTTCTGTTATAGCCATTGACTCTACTCCTCCAGCCAGCAGTTTGCTAAAAACGGGTACATTTTAGGATTCAGAAATAATACATTTCAACGAACTCATCCGTAGAAATAAATGGGAAGCCATGCACATTTGCATATTCTGAACAGAAGTGTTATTGCTAAGTATTCATATCTTTCATTTTACGTTAAGTATTTTTAATAACCTTTCTTCTTGCGCAGTCGGGTTAAAGTAAGTTGGTCGCATTCAAAACTAAATAACCTTGATTAATCAAAGTAGGACAATTTGTGGATTTGCGAATAAACTTACTCCAATTCAACGCTGCCAGTACTTATTTTAAAGACTTGTTTGCGACGATCGCTAACTTCCAACGCCGTCATAAATCCAAGAGTTACAACTTTTTGACACGCTTCTTTTATTTTATCGACTTTGGCATCTGAAAATCCTTTTATATTACATAACTTTTTCTTTGTGGACATTTGAATTCCCTTGATGGTACAAATTCCAGCCCCTTTCAATTTTTTAATATCTGCTACGTTGATGCCATGTTTTTGCAATATATCCACATCTTGAAAAAAACTCTCTTCATCATCATTTTCAGAAACATTTCCTTCGAGAGCCTGTTCAATCATTTGGAATCCCTTAATGTTTATTCAGCGCTTCTGTACGTGCATGCAAATGCTGTTTTTAATTTTTTACTCAAATCCAACCGAACCAAAGTACAAACATAACGAAATTTTGCCGCGCAATTGGAAACGGATACGGAAAAAACGAAAAACAAACTATTTGTCTATGAAATTAGAGATGAGGAAAAGGAAGTTTGATCAACAATTTATCGATTTTTGAAATTTGATATTTTCCACACCCACACTCGCGGCCGGCGGAACGCGACGCAAGTGATACTCGGGTATGTTGTATCTCGCTCTATGTGTCTGCTATTTTCTCCTTTTATCTGCACCTCTGTCTATATTTTAGCTATATTACAGTGGTCGTGTCGGCGGGGTCGGTGTAAAATCAGCTTTTTCAGTTGAAAGTTTTTATTCAGGATATAACCTAACGATTTCCTCCCCTAATATTGATGGCAAAATTGCCCCGAAACCCAAAGCCGCCAAAGGGCCAGTAACTAAGTTTAAAAAAAAGAGGTTTTGAATAGACTGATTTTCGTCGTAAAATCTTGGATCATCTCTATGACTTGACAGCTATTTGCTTGCTTGCTTGTGAGTGCTTGTATTGTCTATGGGCTACGGTTTTGATGACTTCGCTTCGATGAAACTCGTTTGCGGCGCAAATAAAGGATTTTTTCTTTAAAAATAACTATTACTTCAAGAATTTACCGTCTAAAACATCTCAGTTAAGGTAAGGGCGTAAGTTAACCCTACGGAAATATTAAACAGTGATTATTTATTATGTTCTTAATTCCTCCCGTATCACAGCCATGTTGAAGTATGTAGTGTTGATTTCACTAAGTTCTGGAGAATAAATCGTTAAAAAAGTTACAAGTTGTTCACAAGTATATGTGACAGACCCAAGTTTAGTTTGTGTTGTGCGTATAAAAGTTGAAAGTCTCGCAATATGAAAAGTGTTACAAAGTGCCACCGAATCTGGCGTCGAGGCGTCATCTGTAAGGTAAGGCTGGATGTGTCTTCAAATAAACATCTCAAAAAGTAGCCAAAAAACCGTAAACTTTATCTACAAGCAATTAAAAACAAGTATATTTTTATTTAGGTATGTTATACTTTGTTTTCAATAAAGGTAATAATTGTTTGATCAACAAATTTGATTCATAAAATGCGAAGTTTTTCACTATTGGATGTTCATTCAAACTAATCTGTTAGGCAGTGTAGGAGTTGAAACAGATTTACAGAAAAGTATTTGAGGAATCACACAT
The DNA here is from genome assembly GCA_911728515.1 of Peribatodes rhomboidaria. Classification (NCBI taxonomy): domain Eukaryota; kingdom Metazoa; phylum Arthropoda; class Insecta; order Lepidoptera; family Geometridae; genus Peribatodes; species Peribatodes rhomboidaria. The sequence continues at coordinate 10,111,755 of OU452179.1, read as the reverse complement.
TGCCTGTTGATAGAATCATAAGTAGGGTCAGTAAACAATTATTACTTGGGATAATGTGTGATGACTTTCCTGTTGTGAATGAATCTGCCATTTAATCTTTGTAAGGCAAGCAGTGTGCCACATCACTCCAGCACTACAGAAAAGTAGTCATAAATAGTAGTTGGTTGCAGTTTTTATAGCTTGGTCTATTTGGTAATCTCAGTTCAATCTAGAGGAAAAGATGGAACACTGTGTTATATCTCGCTGAAGCCACTTCTTTTTAAACATGTGCGCGTGGTAATGTTTTCATGAAAAACATTTACAATTGCACGAAAACTAATATTAATGCCCAAACTGTAGATTAGAGCCATTTCCATTCCAATATACAACCTTAGTAGATTTAATATTCTAAAACTGCACATATTTGTAAAAGTTTAATGTTAGGGCTTTTTCAAAATTGACTTGTAAAAAAACTGCACAGTTTTTAAAAAGAACCTCAAAATGTAGTCCTGGACACACTTTTGTAATGCACTATGTATATTTATGTACACGAAATTATACCATAAAGCAATGCTCATAATGTCAAGGTAAGAATGACTAAGGGAGTAGCATAGTTTTTTTTGCGTTAATGTGTGTGTGTTGTGTACATATACAACAGTAGTGTAGTTTTTGGATGGTTTTTGGCTTCACCTAAATAATAAGCCGTGTGCCATCTTACTCTCTAGGTTGATCCGAGTTGGTAATTAAGAGTGAGTGGGAAATAAAGCATACTTCGATGTGTCACTGTAAGGTGTTGATTGTATTTACATTAATTGACACTGTGGGGGTGATCACTCATACTCACCCCCCTTGCTTTCTATGTAGAATTAAATCTTTTAATACTTTGTGGACCAAAAACTGATAGGTCCTGGAGGTCCCCCCCAAAAAATTGTAAAAAGCTTTCAAGGTGTGTCCAAGAAAACAAACATTAAGTAGAAAAAGGAAATTTTCGACATGGCCTGAACATTGCATCTTTAATATGTCTTCCATCAAAAAAAATTCGTAATATCTATAATATATAATCTAAGCATACTAAAGAGTAGATTTATTTAGTTTTGTAATAAAATAATTTATTCATTCATTCATTACTGTTTATATAAAACTGGGCTGGGGTGACCTCTCACCCTATTTGCCTTTTACATAGACAAAAAAAAAAGCTTTACCTTACGAAGGTTAATTTTATTTACTAGGTTACTCATCATCACCAATGTAAGTATAGCTTTTTATGCAAGCTTTTATTTTCACTCATGGTTTAATGGTTAAAATATCTGGTGATGTGAGTTTACCTACATGATATTTTTCTGTGATTCTGTCTCAGGCGAGTGCATAAAAGTGTTTTTCAAAACTGTTAGAAAATTTATAAGTGGTATAACATTTAGCTTCAGTTAAAATAAGAGTGAGAATACTAACAGTAAAAATAAATTGATCCATAAAATATATTTGGTTGATGCGGTAAGCTGAATAACAAACAATGAGTGCTTGTTTGGGATGGGCAGAACATCACTAACATACTCTTCATGGAATTCTGCCGTTTGTTTCCAGGGATGGATTCAGAAGACTCTAGAGATGGTAGTGGAGATGCACAATCATCATCGAGCAGCAGCAGCTCAAGCTCTCGAAGTAGACGAAGCTCAACATCCAGTGATACTTCTAAAAAAGATGTCAAGTCACCACCTCGTTCACCTCCATCTCCACGGTCTGAAGGACCGAGGTCACCATCACCAGAGAGTCGATCCCAGTCTCCAATCGCTCCTAAAGTTAAACAGCCCGCTTCCCCTGATAACTTGAGTGAAGCACATTCTGATATAAACTCTCCTGAAAACTCTGGTCCCGCTTCCCCACCTGAGGTCAAGTCCCCTGATGCTCCAAAATCACCAAGTGATCATGGGTCTAATGTTGGCTCACCGGAACGTCCTGAACCAGCTTCACCTTTTGTGGGTGAAGGTCCCAAAACACCTCAAAGTCGTATAAGCTCAGCTAAATCTCCACCTGGTTCGCCAGAGAACAGATCTCGCCCTGCATCTCCCGATTCAGTGTCCCAACCTGCCTCAGTGCCTTCACCTCGGCCAACAATCCCTAATCAACGATCAAGATCCTCAAGCCCATCTCCTGATAGAAATTCCTCACCCTCATCACCAACTAGGTCTCCACCAAGATCTCCTGATAAACAAAATCAGTGGAGGCCAGAAGAGAAATGGAGAAGACACACCAAAGCAGAACAGAAAATGGTTCCCGTTCCCAGGGAACGTAGTAGGTCAGAGTCAAGTCAGTCAAGCAGGAGCTCTTACAACAAAAGGGGCAAAGATCCTGCTACAGAAGAAATATCTGAAGGTACAATTAATATCTATATTATTTTTTTAATTTATAAAAACAACATATATTATAACAAATATAATCCATTTAATATACTTATTCTCAGGAGAAATGGAGTCGGACCAGGAAGACAACAAGTCAAGGGGTAAATCTGTAGCAAGTGATAAGGGTGAAGTAAAAGATCTCAACATTAGCCATGAAGATCTGTCAGATGTTTCAGATCTAGACTCCATGAGCCAAGATGGTTTAGAGAAAGAAATTACTAAGGTAACGGATTATTAATCTAGCTCTCATAACTTTGAAGCAATGATAGCCTAGTTGGAAAAGGCCCGTCTCTCGAGCCAGAGGGGGGGAGCAGGTTAAATACAGGCAAAATACAGGGCAAATACAGCCAATGGCACTCACCAATTTGTTCATTGTGTGAACATATGTGCATATTGTATGTCATCTGCTACATGACTGGAGCCCGGTGTATGGCGACAGGCTCGCACACATTTGGGACTGAATATCGGCGAAGTGTGGGTGTTGTATTACACCTCTGCCAGCCCCCTCGGGGGAAAGGAGTGTCGATATAAATAAATTATAACTTAGATGGCCATAAGTGTATCTCTAACCTAATTAAATAAAGACATTGCGACTTCGACTTTGAGCTTAAAGTCACAGAAACCAAATAAGCAGTTCTTTTAACATTATGGTATGTTTACAGCCTAAAACACCAACTACATCACCAGATTCTAAAGTAGAAACAAAAGTAAATGGAACAACCTTGCAAAGTTCACCAAAATCTTCTCCAACTGATAGCGGAAAGACGGAGGCATCTGCAAGATTTGAAAAGGTTTGCAAACACCTTTTTCTGCACATTAATTCACTAACCTGAACTCTAAAATTGAGAACTAAGTTGTATGTGTTCATAAGTGTAACAGTACTTTATACAAAATTTTGTTAATAGGTACCTCAAGAAAAGACGAGTAACACTGAAGATGGCGAAGAACAACTTGACTTTGAAGCAGAGGAAGGAGAGTGTGTCGAGCCCAAACCTGTAGAGCAGGCCAATGGCGACAACGATAAGGGACCTGAACCAGGCAAGCCACATTAGCATTATCACATCAAGGCAAACTATGTCTATGGCAACTAAAGTCTATGGCAGTCATAGTTTGCGCCATAGTTATTGGATTATAAAGTGTTGCATATCAGTTTATTATTACGAGCTGTTATACTTCACTTTCGTAAGTAATTAGATTTGTTCCACAGAAGAGGTAATACCCGGCAAGAGATCCCGGGGCTCGTCGCTGGAAGAAGGCGAGGTGTCTGACGAGGCGGAGCGCCGCCCTGAGGAGAGTGAGCCCAGGCCGGTCTGCCGGTTCTTCTCGCGGGGAGCTTGCACTTGGGGAGTCAGTTGCAGGTCAGGCACCACATACTAGCAATAGGTTTAGTTGCAAAATGTCCCATTCTCAAAATGTCCCCAGGTACCAAAACATCCTTATCCCAGAAGGTTTCCTTACCAAAAAATATATCTGGATAAAATAATATCTGGATAAAATAATATCTGCACCTTAACCCTTTTTTTTAGTGCTGACACTCGTATGCTATGCCCTGTGATTGTTCTTGCTATTAGATAAAAGTAGCCTTGTTAATAAATATAAGCTACCTCCACACCCATCCAAAGCTGTTTAGCCATTTTCTACGTGTTTGAGTATCCAACATAGTACAATAATAATAATATATTGAAATGTTGATATTTGTCAGGTTCCTACACCCCGGCGTGACAGACAAGGGTAACTACAACATGTTCGAGGTGGTGCGCGGCGTGCCGGCCGCCACCGGCGCCTACCCGCCCGCGCCCGCGCGCGACGCCGCGCCGCCCGAGTCCGCCTGGGAGCGCGGGCTCAGGACGGCCAAGGAGGTGGGTGCTACTTGTATACATGTAACTACAACATGTTCGAGGTAGTGCGCGGCGTGCCGGCCGCCACCGGCGCCTACCCGCCCGTGTCTGCCTGGGACCGCGGACTCAGGAAGGAAAGTGGGTGCTACACAACACTAGCGGATCCACGGAGAGGGGATCTAAGTCTAAGTGGCTCAAGCCCTCCAAAGTATTTAATCCACACTATCATAGTGGAAAATGTCTGTTTTTAAATGTTTTTGTGTTTTTGCTGCTTGATGCCTTTTCCTCAAAAGGGCACCTCCTCAAAAGCACTGGCAGAGGTGCCTATTATTCACACTTTCTTTTTCAAATAAAAAAAGACGTGGATCAATAAAGCAAGAAAAAATCAAGGCAACTACAGCAGTTACTCAGCAAATCTTTCACCTTATTTATAGCAATTGTAACATAAACAAACCTTTCCGATTTCAACAGATGCTCCGCATAGCGAACAAGCGCAAAGAGCAAGACATGGACTTTGAAGAGAAGAAACTACACTTATCCGTGGGCGGCGTCGTCCACGATCCTGACGCGGAGCTGGCGTACGCGGCCGCGGCCGTGGGCGCCTCGCCGCCGCGCGCGCTCGACCCGCACCAGCACCCGCGGGACCCCGACCACCATTACACACGGTGAGTGTACGTGTGCCGTGTGCAGCACGGCTGTTGCTGTTTGCGCCTCTCATGTTGCAATCCCTCCCGTCTACCCATTACTTAGCTATCCATCTACGTCTGACCAAACTGTATTCCACCGCGGCTGTCGAAGCTTTCTAGCTGCGCGCGCTCGGCTATGCAACGGGGATAATCTCGAGGAGGATTCCTTACCTCCGCGACTACGCGAAGAGGAAGAATAATTTTGATACTGAGTTGCTACTCGTACCAGTGATTTGATCACCGATGTCATTATGATTTAAAAGGCGATGATAGCCTAGTTGGAAAAGGCTCGCCTCTTAAGCCAGTGAGAGCGGGTTCGATCCCAGACGAAAGCACCAATTTGTTCATTATGTGTTTTAAATGTCATCTGCCACATAACTGAAGCCCGGAGTATGGCGACAGGCTCGCACCCTGTAACTTTTGGGACTGTATATCGTCCGTCGAAGTTGTCACACCTCTGCCAGCCCCTTCGGAGGAAATACCTGACGAAATGCTACGTTATGTAATTATGACATATTTCCTCAGTCCCCCATTCGGTCCGGGCGGCATGTACCGCGGGCGCGGCTATCGCGCGGCGCCGGGCGGCGACGAGCGCGAGCGCTTCTACGAGCGCGAGCGCGGGTTCGAGCGCGAGCGCGGCTACGAACGAGCGCCCTACTACGACGAGCGCGCGCCGCCCGCAGACGAGATGGGCTACCATAAGGTACTAGGAAACACACTAACTGTATCAATGCGAAAGTTTGGATGAAGAATCAGGCCAGAACGGCTGAAAGGATCCAGATGAAATTTGGCACCGAGATGGATAATAATCTGGAATAGAAAATGGGACACTTTTTAACCGCGGGTAAAACTGTAGGGTGAAGCTAGTCTACAATATATTACCTTCACTTGTAGTTATGTGAATCTGATTAGACGTTTAGACTTATAAGTTTTAAATGAACCTTGTTCAGTTTGCGTAATCTAGCAGTTATTCCAATTATTGAATTTTTCATTCTTGTTTCTTTTAAATTGAATGTTGGTCAGTCAAGGTTTACCAACTATTATAGTCAATCTCAAACACAAAGTATTGATAACTAAGTAACAAATAGTAACAAGTACCGGCTTAAGAGTCCGGCGACCTAACTAATTTCGACCTAGGCGACCTAGACTAACTTCGCATTGGCTTAAGGTATTCTATCGCCATTTTGTCTAGAAGAAGAAGACGAGTGAAGAGAGCGAGTAATGATACTGACGAGCCTATAAACTTACCTACAGAGTGACAAAGTGCAATTTCAATTTTTTTTATGACTTTTGCACTAGTGTAATCATTCTTAAGTAACTAAGAATGTCCCTTGTATTATTGATTCATTTAACAGCTAATGATGTACACAATCTCCCTATGTAATGGAATTTTTTATTTGCTTTGTCTACCTATTGAATAAATCAGTCAAAAGTGACCCCTTAAAAATGCGGATATTTTTCATAGCTCTATTTTCACTTGAGAACCTTTTAAAAAAAAAAACCAAGAACATAGGGTTGGAGATATTGTTAATTTAGTTGAGTAGCGCGTTTGTATGGAAATTTCAGAACGTCGCGGCTCTCTTAAATGGGGTGAATAAAAACGGCGGAGTGGATAGAGACGAAACTTCGTAGTAGTTAAATTTCGTAGAATTGAAATATTTTTTTTTATCAAAATAACTAAAAAACTACAATTTAGTAAATTTTCTTTTGACGTGACAACGTCTAATAAATCGACGAACGCCGGCTGCACGAAAAAAGGTGACTCATTGTCCCGTTACGCTCGCTGGAGCGTGCTCGTGTAGCGAGAGCGCTACACGAGCGAGCGAAAGGCGCGATCGGGTTGAGCGTTCAGTTTGCGCTGCATCTATCTCTCTTCCACTCGATTGGCTTATGCGTCCGAGGAGAAGATTTGATCAATGTTTTGTTATGACGTTGTCACGTTAAACTATCGTCCGTAAACCGAATTTACAGACAACCAATTTTTTCATATTGCCTTAATCTTGAACGATAAAAAAAGTAGTAGTCGTAGTTTTGTCTCTATTCACCCTGCTGTTTCTATTAATCCCGTTTTACGGTACCTTTAGTAAATATTAACAGTCAAGTCCCGTACGTACAGAGGCGCGTGCGTTCGTCCCGCGAGGTGATAGTGCAGCGCGCGGAGGTGGAGCGTCCAGTCGCGCGCGAGCCGCGCCCCGAACGTTCGCGCTCGCACGCTCGCGAGCCGCGCGGCGACGAGTGGGCCGACCCCTGGATGCGCACCGAGCCGGCCCGCCGGAGGAAGCCACCTTCCTCCGAAGAGTCGTACTCCTCCTCCAGGTACACACACACGTACACTCTGTATTCGTTTAAACTTTTAAAGCAAGTGTTCTGTCACCACTTTAAAAAAAAATAGTGCGTGGAGTCCCTCCGCGCGGAAGAAGTGAAACTTCTGTGTATATTTCTTTCTCTCTCCCCTTTGGGTTGGAATATTGGACGCTACTTGTTGCTTACGCTCGCGCTGGCCTGTAACAAGTATACTACGCTTATGCGTTCGAGTGCCACGCGTTCACTCTCGCTTTGTCTCTTTCTATTCCCCCTCCCAAGGAGCGTTAAACGTTTAACGCAACCTTGTTGGAAGTCGCATTAGAAGTTTCACTTCAAAAAAGTTTAATCCAAGGCTGTATCCGGCTCGAGGTTTGCAAGACGGTACACCGTCGGCTTGATATCACTCGTTTCTAATCTGATAAACTTTCTGACTAAAGTGAGCTTTAGTAGCTATAATCTATCTCCGAAATTTGTCTAGCAGCCTTGGTTTAATCCAAAATTAATTTTACATAGTTCAATGCTGTTCAATGTTGATTGAACTATGTAAAATTAGTAAACACAAGTGTCTCATGATTTTATGAATCAAGTTTGTCTGTTGTCACCTAGTTTTCACCCAATTGGCATAAAGGACGATAACGTTTTTGGGGTCCATGTAGGTATGTTTGTCTGTTTTTATACAGAAATTATAAATCGATAAATTAATTTTAATTTCAAAAACTTTTTAGTCTGTAGTATAAATAACTTTACAAAATATAACTTTACTGAAAATAAATAACTTGACAGTGTTCACCATAATTTAATATCTTCTAAATTTCCTACGTTAAAATAACATTCCCCAAATAAAATAATGGAAGGTAGACCATTAAATTAACCTTTAATTAAATATCCGTTTCATATTATAGTAAAGAAAATTCGGAAACACTTGATTAAATTTTTAACGAAAGAATTACCCGAGTATTCAGTCCTTAAGATTCAACATAAACAAACATGTAAAGTTAGTAATATTTTATAACATAATCACTAATTTGAAATTTTCTCTCGCTTTGTCCCCCTCTTCCCGGAAATGGGCTCGCTTTCATAACACTTAACGTCGTGGTATTTCTGGTGTTCAATTCAACCCTCTCCATCTCATTAACACGTTATCTGCATGCGTCTCGTGTCATGGTATGTGTTGCGTGTGTCGGCATGCGCGTCCCTCGCGTCCTCTCACCCCGCAGCTCTTCAAATTCCAGTTCTCGCAGTTCCCGGTCCCCGAGCTCTCGCCGCAAGCGACGCGCCTCGTCCTCTTCAAGGCAAAGGTATGTCTTCTTGGGCTTGTGTTCTGTGTTTTTTTGCAGTTAAAACGCCGGCTATACACTCTTGCTAAAACATACCGAGAGCGAGCATTAGACGGGCTCATAGCCTTGCTAGCTCTCGTACGATCTTGGCCGTGTATCGTGCTCTTGTGTCAGAGCGTTTCGTCGATTCTCACGAGATGTATGAGGTACTGCAAGAGCGAATAGCCCGCATGAGTTGGCACTGAGCACGTGCACTTTTTCTGTTCCATTCTATTACATGTTTAATTTTTTTTGACAAGATTTCTTTGTAACAAATCAAGGTAAAACAAGGTATTTATAATATCATGGTACCACGTCTACCCGACAAATGCTATCTTAAAAACGGCCCTTCTACATTCTACATTACATTCTACAACAATTGAAGTCTTCACGCCAGTTTGGGTTGTCCGGTGTATGCATCAGAAGGGCCTAAATGTAGCATTGAATTAATGACACAGTCTCACAAATCGACGACGATCATCGAGCATCGACGGATTGTCGACTTGAATACACATCAGTATGTCTGGGAGGCAAGTGTAAAAATGAGTATTCGGAACAGTATTTGAAGTGTGCTGTCCGTGCGCAGGCTGTCCCCGTCGGTGATAGTCCGCGAGCGGCGGCTGGCGAGCGCACGCGCCACCGCCATGAACCCGCCGGCGCCGCGCCGCCGCGCGCCCTCGCCCGTCGCCTCGCGCCAGCTCGCCGTCAACCCGCCGCCGCCCGCCTCGCACCGACACAAGGTTACTACACACAGATGTACACACCATGTATCACACAGAGCATGAACCCGCCGGCGCCGCGCCGCCGCGCGCCCTCGCCCGTCGCCTCGCGCCAGCTCGCCGTCAACCCGCCGCCGCCCGCCTCGCACCGACACAAGGTTACTACACACAGATGTACACACCATGTATCACACAGAGCATGAACCCGCCGGCGCCGCGCCGCCGCGCGCCCTCGCCCGTCGCCTCGCGCCAGCTCGCCGTCAACCCGCCGCCGCCCGCCTCGCACCGACACAAGGTTACTACACACAGATGTACACACCATGTATCACACAGAGCATGAACCCGCCGGCGCCGCGCCGCCGCGCGCCCTCGCCCGTCGCCTCGCGCCAGCTCGCCGTCAACCCGCCGCCGCCCGCCTCGCACCGACACAAGGTTACTACACACAGATGTACACACCATGTATCACACAGAGCATGAACCCGCCGGCGCCGCGCCGCCGCGCGCCCTCGCCCGTCGCCTCGCGCCAGCTCGCCGTCAACCCGCCGCCGCCCGCCTCGCACCGACACAAGGTTACTACACACAGATGTACACACCATGTATCACACAGAGCATGAACCCGCCGGCGCCGCGCCGCCGCGCGCCCTCGCCCGTCGCCTCGCGCCAGCTCGCCGTCAACACACTACTTCCCGCCTCGCACCAACACTACACCTATGGTAAATCGTAAAAATAAGGCTACTCGATTGGAACGCAGGGTGGACCGACGATCTGGCGAGGGTCGCAGGAAGCCGCTGTATGCGAGCAGCGCGAGACCGGTTGTTGGGTCGTTGTGGAGAGCATTCCGAAGTCTTTGTCCAGCAATGGACGTCTTCCGGCTTAGATGATAAGAAGACTGTCCTTCTGAAGTCTCATAAAATAAACATGACTTTTTCTTTGATAACCCCTGTAAGTAAAGAAGTAAAGAATAGGAATTTGCTACCCAGTTATTTATGTTATATGCTTTCATGTGAAATGTTAGCTTAAATTTGCGTCAACTTTGAAGGTGCACTACCTTATGCCTGCCTAGTAGTTTTAGTTACTAAAGTAACCGAGATTGTTTCGCTCCAGGAAGAACAAGTAGACCAGTACGGGCGCACCAAGCCTCCGAGGGACAACAGAGACAGAAAGAAGTATTCCAGATCTTCGTCTTCGGGATCAGGTGTGTTGTCTTTAGTTGATTTATTTCACGAAGACAGGTTTTGATTTTAACTTCTTGGTCTATTAACATAGGCGCGGTTAGGCAAAACCTTGCCAACAGATGCTCCTTCTTAGACCCCTGTGTTTTCATACAACTTTGATACGTTTCTAACAAATACCCTTTATGACCTACACAAGGATCTATGACTAAATATAATGCTGAATGTTCTTATTCGAGATGAAGGCCTGCACTGACGGCCTGCTTTGGGTGTATTGTTCATTTCCCCTTGCCAGCACCTGCCAGAGCCATCCCAGCTTCTTGGAATACCGGAGTGAGGCTCTGGGACGCTGGCATAGTTGCTCCACTGGCGTAGATGGTAGCGTACATAATGACGATGAATGTTGTAGAATCATCGTCATCGTCGAGTGAGTCGGAGAGCGAGTCGCACTCATCGTCGACGTCGGGCAGTTCGGGCGCAAGGCGGGCGCGGCACGCCAGGCTTCTCAACGCAGCCGCGAGGCCTAGGTGAGTAATACTTATTTATAAGGAAAAGTTACAAATAAGTATTAACTATATAACACTAGCTGTCACCCCGCGACTTCGTTTGCGTTTATTATTTATATATTTATATATGTGAGCTATCCTATCTGTTAAGTTAGATCGAACTGCACACGGTGTGCAAATTTGATTAAAATCGGTTAAGTAGTTTAGGAGTCTATAGTGGACAAACAACGTGACACGTAATTTATATATTTGTATTAAGATTAAAAAAAAAAAACATTAATATAGGAAGACATGATCATTCAAAAACCGGCCAAGTGCGAGTCGGACTCGCGCACGGGTTCCGCAGTATATATAAAAACAAAATATATATTATAAATAAAAACTGCAAAAAAAAACATGTTTGTTGTATTGTTATGCTGTTGTAGGAGCCTCATAACATATTTATTTTATTCTGTCTTTTAGAAATACATCATCTGTGAAAATTTCAACTGTAACTGTCACGGTTCATGCAATATGCTGTTTTACGTCCAGGTTTAAAAAAACATTTTTACATGGAGAAAAAATATTTTACAGGGTAAATGCAAAAACAAGTGCCGCAGGTCTTGCGGCAGCAGTGACGATCGCTAGCAAGAAAGAATCGTCCAGTGAGAAAGGTATGCTCAACTAACTACCCACGATTTTGTCATAAAAAAATATTGTGACGATTTAGGGTGAAAATATTCGTGTTATCTATACTATAAAATATCTATTTCAGAATTGGCAGGTAAAAAGAGATCAGCAGATTCACCAGTCGACTCTGGTCCTGCAAAGAAAGCAGTTTCAAGAAGAGAGGAGCTCTTAAAACAACTGAAGGCTGTGGAAGACGCTATAGCAAGGAAGCGCTCCAAAATATAGGACTCAATTCTATCGTGTTCTGTATAAATTTCGTAATACATAGATAGTCTGGCTTCCCAGCTGACTCTTGAAATTAATTGCATCAGAAGAATGCTAATGTATTATTAACCTAGGCAGAAGTGAAGTTTTACAAGGGCATTTACATCAATGATATTACATTATTGTATGTATTAAAATCATAACTGTATGAGTATTTAATGTTAGCATAGATCTGATGGATCAGGCCTTTTTGTATTTATTGACTTGTGTAATCTTCAATTTGTATGGAAAATCTAGATTTTTTCGAGTAACTGACGAATTTTATCAATGCAAAATGTCCTTATTACTCGACTGCCCAAAAGGGTCATGTTTTTTAATGTCTGTTATGACCTTACCGCCCTAATGGCTTGACCAATTTTAGGTTTGATTGATTCGACTTGTATCCAGAGTGTCATAGGCTACATTTTAAGTTGTTTAATAAAATTGTCACTCATCCCAAACTGAAGAAACCTATTGTTGGCTTCATGGGATTTGATGTGTAACCATGGCTGAGCAAGAAAATAAAACACATAATTTTTTACAACATGTTTTTGTTTATTATACATTTCTTATTATCTCTATCTTGGCAACCCTATATTTTCTTGAAGACGTGTTTCTCACTAGTACTTGGTTCAGGCCAGTCTGTAGTAGATTTTTTAGTGCGTTGTAGGTAACGTAACCGACGCCGCAGGAATGCGCCTCAGTGAAGCTGAAAGCTCCTTGTGACACATAGCCCATAGTTTCTCTGGAGCCAAAATGACGCACCAAATTAATTTTTGAAGGAAGCCACAACTCTCTCATTAATTTAACATACTCTGATGGCTCTCCTTTGTTCTTGAGTTTTTTTGTTTTAGTGGGGTTTTCCTGTAACAAATAAAAAAGTGTTTGTCTGGAAAGTCGGTTTACAGACGATAAATTAACGTGACAACGTCACATTACAACGGTAACAAAACTTTAATTAAAAACTTCTCGGACGCATAGGCCGAACGTGCCTTTCGCTCGCTTGTGTAGCGCTCTCGCTCTAGCGAGCGTAACGGGACAATCCTTATTCGTGCGTGCAGCCGCGATTCATCGATTTATTAGACGTTGTCACGTCAAAAGTAATATTAGCAAATAAAGAAGTCTTTCTGCGTAAATGTATCATGTATTAAAATGTTTTACTTTGGCATTCTTCTTCTTTTGTTTTATCCTAAACCTCCTCATTCTTTTTAGGACTATTACATGTTCTTTCCTTTTGCTCTTCCGTAGTTTTTCATTAGGATCCTCATGGTGAGGCTCATATATATTCTTCACATTGGCCAAGTCTTTTTGCTCCGGCAGACAAATGAGTGCATGCCTTCGTAAACTGCCAACTGGCAAATGTAGGTACACAGCCACCAAACATATATGTGAATTGGCCACTGGAGGCAACTGTTTTTTTTTCTTGATGCATTCCTGGAAAACACAAAAATATTAAGTAATCTTTACAGAACTTATAGAAATAAGTTATTATTACTTACTTATTCCAAAGCTGTTTTTACCTGACTATGCAAGAAGGCTGTCTTTCGAGTGTATGTATTTATATGGTTATGTATGTATGTATGAAGTTTCTTTGGCACACCTAACAGCCTAAACAGCTTGACAGATTTCGACATGTGAGGTGTCATTTGAATCATCCTAATAGTGGAAGTGACATGGGTTACAACATTTTGCAGCTGGGTTTTTTGGTTTTGTTTTAATAATGTTATTGTTGCTAAATATGCATAGTTGTTTTCATGAATGAGTGTTTTATACAGGGAAATGTTGACAGAATACAAGTTAGCACAATTATCTTTAAAAAAATAGATCAAATACATGTTTGTAAGGAGAGAGTTAGGATTTTTAATTTTAGTCTTCACCTGGATTTCCTCTAAGAGCCTCCAATCTCTTAACACATAGAAACTATTCACATTGTCATCAGTCCAGTCTTTTATCAATAATTTCCAGGGACAAATAAAGGGGCTATTAATTCCTAGTTTCACATAGTTCACCCTTTTACTTGGAGGCAGTCTGAAATATCTTTTTCTTAGTTCTGATTCAATTCTCTGTTCATTTTGTGTTCCTGCTTCAGAATCCGGTGGAAGGTAACATTCACCCATTTCAAATGCTAAGCTCTCTGTCTCACGGAGTCCACCAGATCTGGCTCCGAACATGATAAATGTAAGCCAGAATGGTATGCCATACCCTGAAGGACATATGACATCCCATCCACTTCCGTAACCTGTAAGTACATTTTTATTTATTTATTAGAAGGATCACACTTGTAAAAGAATATAGACTTATTGAATAATAAGTAATGAAGAATAATTCCTTACCAAGTTTCTTATAATTTGAATCTTGCGACCCAGGTCTTTGAATCAGGATTACTGGGACACTCTGCAGTTTTGGGTCATCCTCAAAAACTTCACCTGGCACAAGGTTTAACTTAGTGACATGCTGAATGAACTGGTTATTTGTCATGACCTTATTCTTAATTATTTCATGCAGATCAGTATCCCATAATGGAGAGATGGATGCATTAGGTGGAATATTAGACAATGCCTCTCTGTTTATAATTGGGTTCACTTCTGCTCTAGCTTTTGTGCGGTGAGAAGGCCTCATTAGTCGAGGGTCTCTCACAATCAAACCAATTATGATTCTTGGTGGCAATTGTGATGGATTTGCCACAGAGCTAATGCTTTTCCAATAATCTCCTTTTTCCTTCAAAAACAAAGCAGTATTAGACTGCATGCACTTTTGCACCCACTCATTACTTTGGATCTTTTCCAAGTCAGCTATAAATTTCAAACTTTTTACCAAAATGGCATGGCTATTTGGTCCAGTAAGACGGAATCTATTGAAAGCAAGTGGTAGGACATTCATTTGAACTTCATTAGATAAATGATTTTCAATCTTTCGTTTCTTCTCAGGAACTTCAAAATCTTTATTCTTTTGAACTGAAGATAATAAGTCTGTCAATGTTGACTCAACTTGTTTTGAGTAAGACGGGTGAACAAACAGCCACAGTGTCTTTTTACTAGGTTCCCATAAAAAATTAACTTTTCCTATGTAATTAAAAGGAAAGGAATTCACTTCGTACATGTGTATATCTCCTTCTCTGTTACCATTTGTGAAAGCTTTGGCACCAACACTGAGACCACAAGAAGTACTTGTTATCTTTTGAAATAAATCTTTGATGCTTTCAACAGAACCTGTTATTTTAAATGGTGTATAGTAAGAGATGTCTTGCATAAGACAATGTGCAGAGCTAGCTCGATAGCAAGCTCTAAAAGCCTTGTCACAAGGAGCAAGGGCTAGACGATGGCCCCATCTTTCAGTCATGTGAAATCGTTTTGCATGCCAAATGTGAGTTTCCAACCAAATATTTTGTTTCTTTCTTCTGTTGTATTCTTCCAGTAAATTAGCAGGGCGTCGTCTGTATTTTCTCGAGGGTCTCTTTTGCTTTGGAGGTAAGCCGCTTTTTTTTAACTGTTCTAAGTGGGCTTGTCGTAGTTTTCTTGGTAACCTCTTACAGTTATGGCTCATGACTCGTCGTCGCATGTGTACAGGTAAGGATTGAAATACAAGTTTAGTCTTACTGGGACGAAGAATGCTTTCAGTCATAGCAGCAATTTCTACGCTTCTAGATGCAGCAAATTTTAAACTGTTTATTGAATATGGAAGTTTTTCTGTTCCACCTAAAGAGGCGTCAAATTCTATAGTTTCCATGACTATGTGATAAAGTTATCTGGTTTTCGGACAAAGTTGATATTCAGAATATCCTTTCCTATTAGAAACTTTGACTATAAGTTGTTTTTCAGGTTTCGAAATCAATAATCACCATTTTCACCAATGTAATCAAAATCAACACAACTTAACCTCAATCATAATATTCCTAATCTATTACAAAGATCTACTAATAAACGGACTGAGTCGTGCTCGGAGGATAGACCCGGTCCGCACCCAGAGTGCAACTTTGCCGTACAATACTGACGTTTTGAACGGTGAAATTGCACTTTGGGTGCGCTCGGATGTATTCTCTGAACGCAACCCAGTCAATGCAAAATTTTCAATTCGGCTCGATTGACATAATGACATTGATAGATGAATCCATGACAATGACTTGAGTGAATGAGTTGCAAATGTTTTTTTTTCGATTGGAAATAGTTGGCTTCGCATTGGTGTGGTTGGCATTTTAAACAATCGAAGGAGGGAGAAAATTTCTCCGTCGTTCAGAGTGCATGCCAAGGAAGAACTCGTCAGTTGATGCATTTATTTTTATGGCGATAGAAACTCCTGCTTGGCTCCAGCGCCATTATCTTTCCATCGCCATAGAGCTTTTTTTTCTGTTCAAAATATTGGGTATGCTTGGTAAGCTTTATCTTGACACAATTTTCATTTGGGAGGAAATGACTGAAAATTTTTTTTTTCTAAGTTTGTGGGAGGCTAAACCCACTACTCTAGAGCCAGCTGACTTTTTGTTTTTCTAAGATAGGTAATTGGGTAAGCTTTTTTTTGAAACTATTTTCAATCGGGAGAAAATGAATTATTTTTTTCCTACGTTTTTGGATGGCTACTGCTGCTAAACCCACCAACGGATCCACAGCTAACGATCGTTGCTTCATGATGAATCTATATTAATCATTTTACGAGTTATCGTCCGGGAGGAAATGATTGACTAAAGTTTTTGGCTCGGGGGCTATTTATTACTTACATAGGTGGTGTTAGGTACTTGTTTGGTGATTTGTATTTCCTAAAAATGAGTTCTTGAGAACAAGAGATGGAAGAACATACATAAGGACTTTACTTAATGTACAAAATTTAAACATATCATCCCATTCGGCCGCCTAGTAACTGTATTTTAAGATTTTTTTTTCTTTTCTCGTTACAGTTTCAGTTACAAACTGGTAAATATTTCAATGGACTTAGGAATACTTTTGAATAGTTACCATAAAATAATTTCTATTCCTATTTGTAGTAAAGTTACCAAAAATAATTTTCTGTTCTTGTTTTGTAATAAAACTGCATTTTATCCGTTTCTCATAGGAAGGAGAAAAATAAAATACTTTTCAATTAACTTGTGAAACTAAAATGAAATCTTACATAAATTAATAATAAGTCACTCTATCAATCCCATGTTTCTTAAAAAATATTTTAAATCCTTCTCTATTCTCTATTATTTTATCTCTTTGTTCTTCATTGTTTTTTATAAATATTTTTTGCTGTAAGTAGGTATAAATATTAAATAAATGTGTAAGGACTAATCATTTAGAAGCAGTGCCACCACCCCATTGTTATTAAATTCCCCTAATTTCATTTATAGCCTCATTAATTTCTTCTTCAATCTCTGTGTAATTTTATTTTTTGTATTTTTTAAAGCTTTTGTTATAATCTTATGGTTTTTAGGTTTCACAACCGCATTTTTTGCAAAACTAAGTGCCCCTTTGTTGTACCACAGTTTATAAAAGTATTTATTGAACCGTTCGACATCATCTTTTTGTGGACTTTTTTTCATCATTACATATGCAAATCCTTTTTGTAGGTAAGTATTATGTTCAGGCAAACGGGCCAAACCAACGCACCGAGCAACGTGCCTCTGTTTTACTCTAGTTTGTTAATGATGAGACAGTTAGGTAGTTATCTATCATAGAATGTTATCTAAATAAATAAATAAATTCGGAACACTTCTACACACGGTCGCCTGACCCCAAACTAAGCAAAGCTTGTGCTATGGCTGCCAGAGACTGATTTACATACTTAGATATTTTTAAATACATACTTAAATTGATATTACCACCCCGACATAGGATAAACACAAATGTTCATAACATAAATGTTTGCCCTAGGTGGGAATCGAACCCACGCCCCCAAGCTCAGAACAGAAGGCAGGTTCACTACCAACTGAGCCACCGAGGCAGTCGTATGTATGGCCAGTACTAATAAAAGAGTATCTTAACTATACATACATATCAGTTTCATTTGAATTTGGTCACAAGTAAATATTCTGCTAGGTCGCGGAGAAATATAGAAAAGTCTTAGCTAGTACATAACTGGTGACGAGAAAAGAAAAACCTTCTTCTTTTGTAACCTCGCAGCGGTTACAAAACGTAGTTACAATGACGGCCGAAAATATTTTAGCTTGTAACTGGTAACGAGAAAAGAGGATTTTTTTTCGTTTGCAAAATACAGTTACTTAAGCAGCCGAAAGGATATCGTCACGACTTTCCCCCGAAGGGGCTGGTAGAGGTGTAATACAACATCCACACTTTGCCGGAAGAAAGTGGGGTAAAAATATTGGGGGCTGCACAAATGGATCTCTATCGTAGAAATCTCGGAAGAAGTACCTAAAACACCTTTAACAATAATCTAGCCAAAACACGAATGAATATCAATGACATGAAATTATTTATTCGGCATTTAACACAAAACAGCAAAAAATTTGGGCAGTTGTACGGTTTTACAGTAGGCATACGAGCGAGAAACTCATGACTATGGTCATCCCTCGCCCTCGGCTCGGGCTGACATTGTCTACTCGTTTGCAATAAGCTGCTTTCCGCACTTGTATCACAATGTACTAGCCACCAATACCTACTATGGTAAAAGGCAATAGGGTGCTAAGGTGTACCTTGCATAATAGCGGTAAAGCATAACGATAATGTAAATACCTAAATGTACCTAACGTTAATGTAAAAATAGGTGATACCTACATCCTGCAGCGTTCTTCAACTAACCACTAGCTAGGTACTTACAGTTTAGTAATTTCTTCAGTCTGTTCGACAGTAAAATCCTACTAATATAATATACGCGAAAGTTTGTAAGAATGGATGGATGGATGTTTGTTACTCTTTCACGCCAGAACGGTTGAACAGATCTGGATGAAATTTGGCACAGAGATAGATTATAGTCTAGAATAGCACATAGGATACTTTTTAACCGCGGGTGAAACCGCGGGGCGCAGCTAGTAATAAATAAGTAATAAGATTTCACAGATGAGAGAGGTAGTTACTTACAACTTCAGGGGCGCCTGGCCTATAAAGTGTCAATTCATTTGTCGAGCTATTATGGAATAAGAATAAATTTAAAATAATAATAATACAATCTAAAATAAGCTATAAACCAGGAACTCCAGGAAGCTACCATCGGGTTAGCTAAAGAAAACGGATGGCTACCACTTGAACATTTTAGATGAGGGTAGGTTAATTTAATTAAAAAAAATTACATCGAACTTTAAGCACAGTTTATTAGCGCGCACACGTTCTACAGGCTAGTTTCCGCTCATCATCATCATTTTAATGCCAATGATTTTCATATTGACCGGTATTGCGCTGTCCGCATCCAGCGGCTTCCAGCAACCATCACCAAATTTGTTTTTACAATTTTTAATAGTGTAGGAAGTTAGCCTTCCCACACTTTTAAAAATAGTTAAAAATATAATATTTCTTTTTTTTATGTAGTAATAGGTCGGCGTTTGACCACCAACTCGCCTGATATTAAGCGACATTGTGGTCTAGAATGGAGCACAGCGACCTGTAAGGCACTTATTCACTCTAGCCTTGTAGTTTTGTAGAGTGAAGAAGTACAAAGACGGCAGTTGAGTGAGGCGCTATATACAAGTGCGCTACTGCTCAGACCCGTCTTCGGAAAGGTTACACCGGACTACATCCCGAAACACGACTAGGTCATTCCTTGCCTTGTTTTGTATTGAGCGTAATTAGGTGTGGATAAGGGCTCGTTTGTTAATTACATGACGTGACTCCCCCTTGGTAAGATAGCGTGAGATATGGCTCGACCTTACGTGATAATTTACAAAATGCGTATTTTTAGTAAAAAATGTTATTGCATGGGATTGAATAAAAAACGTTAAAATTGCTTAACTTTTATTTCATCATTACAGTATTTTACGTCCCACTGCAGGGACACCAACCTACCCTACGTTGAGGATGATTGGGCCATTAACCACCACGCTGGCTCAGTGCGGGTTGATGTATGTCACGTGTCTTTTGAATTATTCTTATGACTTTCCTGACGATATTTTCTTTCACTGTAACAGCACATGTCAAATTTAAATGCACAGTAACTTTTATTTATACTCATATAGGTAGGTAGGCAACATTACCGATAATAACCTACCTATAAACATAACCTAATAATACCTACAAATTTTTTTAAAACATTTTTCTATTCTTCCTTACTTTTTTAAGGAATCCGAAAAGAAATTATTTGCCGAGATACATGAAAACGTGTTTCTTCTCTCTTCCCCACGTCAGATTAGGAGTGATTCGGGTCGCTTCCCTCGCTAATCCCTAAACACCTCGCGTAATTAATGACCGCTAATTATAAAAAATGTTCTTTACGAAATTTGTAAGTAGGTAGAGGTATTTGATTGACATAACAGGTAGGCGTTACTACATTATCTAGAATCATATAATAATCAGCACCCTTATATACTTGTATAGGTACAGATAATAAGCATTTAGGTACCTATAGATATAGATTATACCTATCAATATCTATAGGTAGGTGCACAATGTGTAGGTAGGTACAACTGATAAATTAATAGGTAGGTATTTTTATGTACAGAAATGTAATAGTAGGTATAATTGAGATAGGTACTAACTTAAAATTATGAGCAGCCGTTGCTGCTTTTTTGTACAAAATGGCTGTCGAATTTACAGTTAGGTTAATTAGGTACATAACAGGAGTTAGTAGTACATAGGTATTTTTTTACATAAGTAAGACAATATGAAATGTCTGAATACTCTGCAGAGTGCTTATGTATTATTTATCATTAGCGATAGGCATAAAGAGTAGTATTATCGCTAGCACGTGTTTTATTTAGGTGTTACAAAGTTTACACATTATTTTGACTATGACGGACAAATTAATAAATTTTGGCAATCAGCAGAATTCAAACGACTACGACGATTTCTCCAGGCGCCATCTCTTTAGAAATAATATTTTACATTATACATAATATTTAACTATTTTTACTATACTAAAACTGTATGATGACATTAATGAATTATTTTTATATTTGACATAATTATCAATTATTATTGTTCTGACATTCGTTTTTAACTATAAATATTCAACTGTGACTCTGATTTCTGAAAAAAATGAACGTGTTATCCTTGATACCAAAGTAAACTTGGGGTAACCACATTCTGTAGGGGCATTTACGCTGATTCTAAATCTAGTATACCTTTATCTTTTATTTTTGAAACTAAAACTACTTTTGTTATCCACCCCTCTCTCGCATTGAAATGAAACGAGAATCATGAAAGTAGGTACACCACACCCGATAAAGATGTCACATTTTCATATGTTTTTCTATCTGAGTACTTACGTACTATTCTATTCAATATTCAATTCGGCGCGGCCGAAGAGACACTGCGCGACCGCGAGCGACGCATGAGGCAGGAGAAGTAGCGCCTCGCCTTCGAGGGGGACGAGCTGCGCGCTGAGAGGTACTAGAGATCATTAGCTACTTACCTACTATATTTTTAAAGTTTCTATTTTAGAAAAAAAAAAATGTAAAACGAATCTTTACTCTATTAAGACGAGATATTGCAGTGGAAATATGTAAATAGGTACACTAGATCCGTTACCTACTAACAATTTAGTAAATAACAGTCATGAGGAACAAATAACGTAAAATAACTTGTGACGTTTCATTGATTTAACACGTTGCACGCCATAGGACCCACCGGTGAGCCTAGCGTACCTTTCCGTTCGGGCCAAGCCAAAATCAGGTAATCCGTAATTTTTATCAATTTGAGATTTTTATCACAAAGTATATAAAATGCGATAATTCGTATGGAAAATAAAAATTAGCGACTTTTACCGCCTAGTTTTAGAGATATAGCATAAGGCTCACGGGTGAGTCCCGTGGCCTTCTACGAACGATTTTTAAATTTCCGTTCCCGGAGGCCGCGGGGTCACCGCGCGGCTCACCCCGTGCACTCGTTCCCCGGACGCAGCGATCGAGTCTAGCCCGCGAGCCAGGAACAAATTTAGTCAATCATTTCCTCCCGTACGAAAACTCGTACAACGATTAAGATTTATCATGAAGCCTAGTGGGAACTCACTTTGACCAGCTCACGGTTCGGCTGTTAACTTTTTCACCATCATCTACATTACTCAGATGTACACTTCTTAAAAGCTAGTTTTGGAAACGATTGACTATAGAAAAGTTATGAACATCCTCCGACTCCATCATCAGACCATGAAGCTCATTGCTCATGGTCCATATTAAATTGGCACCGAAGATACGCAAGTATACCAAATTCCAGTGCAATCGAACTTCAGGAAGTGGTTCTCATGTGACCTATACAAACATGCTCGTACATACAAAAATAATAACACGGCAGGTCAAATGCAGGCTTGTTTATTTGTTTGGCGGGGCATTTTACGCACTTAGCCACTTGATTGGACCATTGAATGAAAGCTTGTAAAAAGCCTAGCAGTATGCCAAGGAAAAACTGGTTAGTTGATGCATTCAAATAGGCGATAGAAGCTCTTGCGTAGCTCCTGCTTTGCAATCATCAGGGCATCAGCTGACGATATTTATACAGCCAGCTGACTTTTTTTCGGGTTTGAAAGCTTTATCTTAACACAACACAATTTTCAATCGGAAGGAAATTACTGTTTTTTTTTTCTACGTGTTAGGGAGGCTTCTTCTTCTTCATGCTCTTCGTTACTGAAGGTCGTGCCCATCTTGAAATGCCTTCACCGCGGCGTTGACTAGCTGCTGCCAAACCACTCTGCTGTCGGTTTATTTCAGGGCTACTAATATTTAGTAACGGAGAGCTGTAATCTTCTTTATTTGGTCGGACCATCGGGTCGGCGGTTGACCCCCTGGTCTCTTCTTGCCCTCTATCTTTCCTACAATAACCAGCTTGTCAAGATTATCTGGTTGCCTCCGGGCAATATGACCAAAGTAGCTCAGAACTCTTTGGTATCAGATTGTGGATAATAATAATAATAATAATAATAATAATAATTCTTTTATTGACACAAATTTAGGGACTTACAAAAACAATAACATTTATAGGAGGTACATAAAATTAACATTACAAGTAAATTGCTTCTGGCTAGTAAGAACTGGCTGGCACTCGCACTAGTATTAAAACTGTGTTGCGAGCACCAGAGCCCTCCGAAGCGGGTTTGTAATTTATTTTAAGCAAACTATAGTTAATACTAAGTACTTATACAAAAAACGAGTAAATCCAATAAATTATTCAATGTCAGATCTCAAAATCTAAATCAAAAAGTTGGTTAACATCAACCGTATAGGATTCGTGTCTGATTATGGTTTGTTATTGACTGTGTGAGTATTTCAAAAATAGTATGTATGTTGTGTCTGTGAGTAGGTAGGTAGGTATAATGGTAATAAATTTTAGGTTATATATTTTATAGGTATATAATTGTAATTTATACTAGTGGTTTGAGGAACTGTTCGGTAGCGTCATATGTTAAGGTTTGTAAAATTTTTGTGACAACAGTTTTCAATTTAGCTGATGTAAGTGGGTATATGTTGTTTTCTACATTTATTTTGCTATAGAGATAGTTAGCGCGCACTTCATAATGTCTAACGGCTAGTTTAGTTCGATGCCTTATACCTAAACAGACTCTGGATCTCCTTCGAGCATTATCATCGTCAGGATTATAGGGAGTTTGCTTGTGTTTTCTTAATATTGTGTGCAATATGTAAAGTTGCCTTACAGGTAACACGTCGGCATCTTTATATAGGGAATTTGTTCTGTACCTAATGGGTTTTTTAAACATTACTTTTAGAATCGCCCTTTGAGCCCGTTCTAGTGGCAGTAAGGTGGTAGTACTAGCACCTCCCCAAGCCGTGTCACAGTACGAGAGTAGAGATTGAGCCAGTGAGTAGTAAACAGTCTTAAGCGTGCTAACATCTACTAAGGACCGTAGATTTTTAAAAATGTAAATTAATCGCTTTGCTCTCACTACTAGACTTTTTATGTGTTGTTTCCAACTGAGTATGCAGTCGATTTCAACACCGAGGTATCTGATATAATTAGTTTTAGTAAGGGGAATGCAGTCACATGATTGCAGTGTCCGATCGGGGAGACATTTATGAGCAGTAATAGAAAAAGAGTTAATATCAGGAAGAGATGAAGTGCTAGGAGAGAAAGTGACATATTTGGTTTTAGCCAAATTTAAGGTGAGGAGATTAGCTGAAAGCCATTTCATCACAATACTAAGGGCATGTTGCGCATGCTCTTTCGTATCTGACCAGGATTTACCCCGAAGTAGTAAAGCGGTGTCATCTGCGTAAGTGTAGATGTTGCAAAAAGGTATTTTTAATTGGCAAAGGTCATTTATATAAATTAGAAAGAGGGTAGGGCCCAGAATGCTGCCTTGAGGAACACCGAAAGTAAGGAGCTTATCATCACTAACGTGAGCATCTATCTTAACGCATTGCGTGCGGTTGGAAAGGTAATCCCGAAAAATGTCCCAAGCAAAACCCCAAGGATAACCATGACTTGACGTTGAGTTGGCTGAAAATAGATTTGTTGGTACGTTTTGTTCATGATATGCGCAACATTCTCCTCCAGCACCACATTTCAAAGGCTTCTTCTTTTCTCTTTGTTTCTTCTGTCCACTGCTCGTATTGACCTCATGGTCAAGCTCCTCGGAGCCGTAAAGAGATTGAGAACACGATACATAGCACAAGTCTCATTTTAGTGTTTTTAGAGACATTTCTGTTTTACTTAATTCTATTCATCGTTGCTCTTTGCTCCTTTAGCCATCTGCGAACATCTTCGAATCTCTCTCTCACGGCCTCCCTGATCCCTGATGAGTGAGCACCATTTCCTGCAATGCATGCAACTCTACCTAACACATTCGAACGCCTTTGTGTATAATCTATATAATACTGCTAAACCCACCACCGGATTCGCTGCTGACGACCACAATAATTTATGATAAATCTATCAATAATAATCATTTGTACGTGTTTTCGTCTGGGAGTAAATGATTGACCAAATTTGTTCCTGGCTCTGGAGCTATTTTGTTTACTTTGTTTTAACCGAATTCACCGGTAATTTTTGGGTTTCTTATAAAAATGATTAATTATTTTAACTAATGTGGTATTGAAAAAAGTGCCATTGTGATTATTAATCTTCATAAATAACTGAGAAGTTTAAAAAAATATATTTTGTACTATACCGTTGACAAATCGTTGACCAACCCTAGTATCATAACAACAACCTTGATAAAAACCTGAGTTTCAACTGGATTTGAAAACCACGCTGTCCGATTGTGCTACAGGGCCACACGGCTCACTTCCATACGCATTTTGTTTGGTAGCTGCTCTTTTCGGCTTGTGGGAAGCGTTTACATTGAACCTCGCACTCGGCTCACGGGTGACCCCCGTGGCCTGAATGGTTCAGTATGGTAAGGCTCACCGGTGAGCGCCATGGCCTGAACGGGAATACTCGATTTTTCCCTCGGCGTTCAACGTGTAGTTTGTTACATACATGATTTTCTTCGATGGAGAAAGTCAACTATAAATACAAAATAACATCGAATATTTGTTGTTAGCGTTGTTGACATCAAATGAATACGGAATCTTAAAAAGTACCTATAGTATGTTAGTAACTTAGATACCTACTCTATTAACAGGCCAGGTAATTTTTTATTACAGTTTGACCTTAATTTTCCTTAAATATTTTGTACAAGTATATTTTCTATAATAAGTACGTATAATAAACATAGTTATTAGCATAAGTTAATGAAACATGTATCATTAAAAATAGAAGGTTAGGTTGGTATTAAACGTCCCAGGCCACCGTAGACATCTCTTCTATTTATTCAACGGCGGCTGCCGACTTGCTCTCGAACCGTGTCCGTCGACTTAGGAACAAAATCAGCTTTCACAATGATCTCAGAATATAGAACAATCTGTCAAATCATTATGAAAACCAGTTTCGTAATTCCTTTGATGATTTCTTCACTCTTCGGTTTTCAGTGTGGTCCAAGTGCGGTCAGCGTTGCTACGTTGCTGAGGTACTTGCTGTTAGGACATATTTTTTATGTTGTTCTCTATAACACGTAAAAGCTTTTCTTTACAATATAAATAGATAACACTTTGTTAAAGTCATTTTATCGTAATATCTTATATTAAAGCTGCTTAGGCTGTTTGTCTCTTCTCTGTGCATTTTTTTTATTAATTTATATCTTATATTTCTACCTACTTTAATAGATTCTATAAAAGAAATTGACATCGCAGAAGTCGCAGAGGTAGTAAAATAGTAAGCGTTTCTAACTAACTAGCAACTTAGAACTTTTAACGTTTCTTAACTTTGTAAAGTTAGTTAAGAACGCCACTATAGAATTTTTTCACATTTCAAATACATACAATCCATGTGTCCACAATGACGATGTGTTTCTACTACGATAGGTTTGTTAGTCGCACGCAGGCAATACCAACATTTAAAACGACAACTTCGCAAAAATCATTTGCTGTTGTCAGTCAACAGATTGTTCAACTTCATACTTATTTAGTGGAGAACCACAGATAGTCAATGCTCACATTAACCTAATAAAACGAGTCATCATAAGAGTTAATTACGCAGGAATTGCAAGAATTTAGCGTCGAACAGAACGGTTAGCGGCGATGTGGAATATGAATGGAGTTGTCATCGCTCGATTGGATGAAGTACTCGGGAATAGGGTTACCACAACACGCTCCTCTAAAGCGGGACTCGGGGGCAAAGACCCCGACTTTTGGCACTATCGTTTCACTGGGGAAATGAAAGCGTGGGTTTTCTAGGAACTCGATTTAGGATATAGGTCGAGTAAATGCTGCTTTTAAATTGAGATGAAATTTTACTTATTGGTAATTTTTTACGTTTGAGTCATAGAATTAGAATATGGATAGGAATAAGTAAAACGAATCCAGAGTAAGATATTTTGAGAAATATCTTAAGTAAGACTATCGAAAAAGTACCTACTAGAATCAAGAAGAAAATTTTAACATTTTACTATAGAATAAGAGCAAGGCTAACCTACAGCTAAGAATCATTTGTAGCCATTGATCAATCTTTAAATAAATAGCTATAACTCCAATACAAACCAAAAATGTCTAGTAGCCAGTTACATTATCCCTTGCATAGTACCCATGTATACCCGAGACATTGGAGCTTAAATAAAGTCATTTGCTAATGAGTCTTCTTCTAAAAACTCCAACGACATGTTCGCATGTTTTTACCTAGTTAATCGAATCAAAAAAGGCTTTTTCGAATTTGGAACCATTAGTGAAGGATCATAGGATTATTGTAAGACCGTTAATGAAGAGTGTATAGGGGCATACAGTTCTTTTTGTGCATGTCAGTCCTTAGCAGGCTCGCAGGATGGCGTCCCTAGTCGGGAATGGGAAGTGACGTGACGTCGGGACGCTCCCATTAGCTGCACATGACATCATGCTGACTCACGCGCCGATACAATGCCTTTTTCCTCTGCCACTTGCCATCTGGAATTCACAAAAACGTTTTGTTAGTACATTTATGATAACACGTTACGTTAGGAAATATTTTCCTCAAGTAATCCTGTGACGGACTGATTAAACTATGGAGCTCAAGGCTTTTCAAACGAACTTCTAATATTTTTTACGAATTAGATTTTGATGAAACTTGGTGTGTACTTACACTACCACAATTTAAATTGGCAATACAAATACCTACTTGTAAAAGGATAAACTTTTAAGAAAAAACTAATAAATTACGTAACGAACAAAAATACATACACATAAATAGTCAAGTTTCACGTACTTATAATTAAATAAAATTTCGCATTCGTAAAGTTTCCATGAAGAATATTATGGTTAGTATACTTATACGAACGTTAGGAAACGCAATTCAAAATGTTCTTTAAATAATTTTTTTTTCAAAAGTAGTAGTTCCAGAACTAAAAGTAGTAGTTACTATGAACCAAACCTAGTTCTGATAAATATATAAATAATAAAATCATAAAACCAGTAGATTGCGCTTGCAAAAAAAAAACGTTTTAATTTTTTTCCTCCTTGGCAGCGAGTTACCCATTAGTAGTTACAAAGGTGGTCGAAGCTAAATTATAAGGATTACCGCATCGGGTACAGGACAAGGTAATAAATTGTGTTTACGATTGGGTAGCCCAAAATACTATACTAATACTATTAAACAAATAACGTTTCACACTCATAGCTAGGTTTCCCTGTCTCGAGACACAGACAACTGACATCCATACACTTAGAACATATTTTAAAATTTATCATTCAAACATCTGCCCGGACAGAATCGAACCCGGGACCTCTTGCTTCTAAAGCAGTCCAACTCCGACTAGGCTAGGAGGGTCGTCAATTGACGAGCAGATCTTATAATCACGATAACGATCAATACGATCTATCCACTGATCAATGTCTGCTGGTCCCGGTGGATGGTCTGCTCATACCACTACGATGTTTAGTTAAATGCAAGTTTATGTTAGCATCAGTAAAGTGTGCGAAACATTTTGCAACTTTTCCACGTTCAATCCATTGATGGTGAACATATCTTTTTGTGAAAGCCAAATGGTCTTTTATGGCATTTCCAATTGTACTCTAATTATACGATTAATTTTGAGGTCTTCTTGTAGGTGTTGAGTTATGGCGGACAAGTTCTTTAGTCTCATTATTGAACTTATTTCAACGAATATAGCAACAAATGAAGGCGGGCCCACGGAGGCAGTCACCCACTATAAGAGAGCTAATTAGGTAAGAGGTACAGCGAGATACCGCTCACTGGCCACAAATGGTGCGGCGCGGCCTCGGCGCCTGCGTGCCAGCGGCGCCACCGCTAATATCATCGATTCCACTATTTATCGATTACAACTGTACGTCTACTTTGCTCGACGTAGTCATTCATCTTGCAGTTGGTTCCTTGTAAGCGCTAATCATCTGCATTTAACAGAATACTTGACAAATATGATTTCTGTGATGTTTGCGTGGTTGCTGGTGATGGGTGGGTACGGGTGCAGGCGCAGGTGCGCGGTGACGCTGACGTCACGTCCGGCGCGGGCCTCAATGGGCGCGCACTATGTGGGACACACGTGTCGCAGCCCCCTCCACCTCACGACACCCCACACACACCCGCACCCACAAACGCTGGTCTAATTGCTGACAACGAGGTATGGGAAATAGCGCAAATGTGTTACTTTTTATCGTCGACCGTGTTTACACTTGTGATAATGAAGAATGAGGTGTCTTAGCCATTTTATCGTAGCAACAACCGTGGGCCTATATAAATCTTATTTTATTTCAACGTGAAACAATAAGACTACGAAAGCCAAATAAAACGGTCAGTATGCCGAGCCGGCGCGGGCGCGCGGCGCCGGCGCCCTAATAACAGCAAGAAGCGAGCGGAAGTGTTACACTATAACGTTTTTGACAGAATTGGATCGTGTGAATAATAAACATTAGGTCACTGCGGCATAACGTTGTCGTATCGAGTGGTTCAGTGTGAGAAGACGAGAATCGTTACGTCATGCGACGGCGACGCGGGCGAGGGTCGCCGCGGCCCGCGCAGACGACGAACAATGGACTTAAAACGGAATTTAGCACACGAGATGACGAAACGAGCTCCCGGCGCGGCGCGGCGCGGGCGTCGGGCACACAGCCGCGCCGCGCCGCGAGGGGCGGCCGGCCACGCTGTGGACCCTGGCAGCGGCTGCCGGCCATCAATGTCCAATCCACGCATGATGATGACCACATCGCATTCGACTTTAAGAATGTGAGAGGAAGTTTTAAACAAGGGGCGATACGAGAGTAAACTAGACTTACTCGGTTTTATAGATTTTTTACAGGGTCATTGCCAGAAAAGCCGGATAGTATATTGCCTGACTATGATTTACTTATTTAAATAAAATGTTTACATTGATTCGTAGAACTATTTCGTAGACCCTTCGTAGTCTCGCCTACGACAAAAGAGAGAAATTGTTATTATTCAGTGATTCAACAATAAATAATGAAATTGCAGACTCAAATACCCAAGTAAGCCCTAAAAATTGTCGGTACACAAAAATGAACCGTCAAGTAACGTGCGAGGCGTGGGTATGGTGTGCAGTGCGGTGAGCCATAAACCATTAGCCGTGTAGAGCAGGTATTAGAGATAGAGCGCGCATTCCAGCCGTGTAACGGTGAGTTATTTCGCGGCGGCGGCGGCGGCGCGGGCGGCGGCGGCGGGCGGCGTGAATGGCCGCGAGATGCAACGGAGGCTGCAGCGCGCCCCGCAGCCTGCGCGCTCCCCGTCGCATTCCGCCGACCGCCGTGAAGCTAGTCGCTTGCGCAACCTCCGCGCCGCATTCCATTCATTGCTTAGCGCGATTTGACGAGCAACCGGCGAGGGTTCGACCCGATCAGAGCTCGTCTCGAGCCTTCCCGGAATGGGAAATCGAGCGCGGTTTTTGAAATTTTAGAGCGTTACGCCACATTTGCTCGTGAACGTCACGGCGGCGGTCGGGCGGTGTGAATTCCGCCGGACGTTGACCCGCACACTCGTTGCTTTCTCCAACTCGCTGTTTGCTATTGGAACGAATCTATTAATTGGAGAAACTCGGTTCACACATGAGCGTGGAAAGTACAACGATGAGCTTTAACTATCCGACTCGTGGAGACATGCGAGGCCCTTCATAGCACGACCCTTCCTCCGCTGGAGCATGGTGCCGAGGCTAGGTGCTCTGCCGTCAATGGCCACGGACCAATCTTCAAAGATTACGGTAATCTACTAATTGCCAAATCAATAAAATGTTTTGTCAATAAGTAATTGAACAAAATTGCATGAGGCCTTTGAGCAAAGATTAGATTTGCAATAGAATATAAGCAGCTCATGTTTATTATGCAGTTCAGCAGCGGCGGTGCGCTCAGCAAGCGATGGGTTTCGACGCATCGGGGAGCTGAGCGTTCAGTCGAATGCCGGAGGCTGCAATGCTCTCCCCCGCCGCCCGCGCCGGTGAAATGTCACCAAACAGCATTCCGAAATATTTGAAACGACCTTTATGGCGCGAAAGAAAGTGTGAGGGGTGAGGGGCGCGGGGCCGCGCGACCGTGGGACAGCGGCGCGCGCGCCAGTCGCACGCCGCCCCCCGCGCGACCGCTGCCGCCGCCGCGGGCATTCCAGCGCGCCTCCCTCCGAATTTATTCAGCCGCGACTCGAGGCACTGCTGGCTGCGCGGCTTCGCGCTCCGGCTGCCTCTCCTCGCGCTCGCAGCCACTCTCGCCTCGCCCGACATCGACTACCGCTCTCTAACATGCTAGACACCAGTATCGCGTCATCGCCGACCTACGTAGCTAATCATCTGCTGAATTCCTACCTTTAGCGCCATTTCGTGATTCACGAATACGAGTTAGTCTGTATGATTCATAATATCTTGGAATAAATTTAGTGATATAAAGAATCACCATCGTGGAAGATGGTACCTATCCGAAAACGGACTTCCCGTACAAAAGACTTCAACGCGTGTTGCTAATTTAATGATTCGAAAATGTGTCAATGTATATAGGTTGGCGTTTGTTATCGCGATGTAGCAATCGAGATTGAGGAGATCGAGGAGTGCGAATGTAGGTGTCGGTTCGCGAGCGGAGTCGTGCGATCGTGGAGCGCGGGTATGCGGCGACGGCGCGGTGTCGCAAATAGCCCGTGACGCGGCGGGCGCTGCACTTTCGCGCGGTCATATGCCCGGCGCCCGCGCCGCCGCAGCCAGACGCTCGTAATCGCTCCTCTATTTAAAAACGTCGTCGGCGACGGGCGCGCGGCGCTCCGGCGGGGAATGCGCGGCGACAATGCGGCGTCAACGACCGCCGCCGGCGGAAGCGGCACACTTCCAGCCCGGAAGCAAGCGCCCGCGCCTTAAGGGACCGCCGCCTATTTATAACCGCCGCAGGGCACGACGCGACGACGCCCGCTTTAGGGGGGAGCCTGATGTAATAAGCTTATTTCGGATTCAATCCTTTTAGTCCGCGTATGGGCTATTTTCTCGAGAGGATAACTTTGTTACAGCTGTTTCTCTCTCCATATCATATGAGTATTTTAGTAACCTTTTCTTTTTCCGCTCATAAAACTTGTCAATGCAGATCTGATTATAATTTGAGGGATAGAAACAAAGCGAAAGCCATCAAGAAAGGAGCATGTTATAGAACGAGTAATAACTCAATCTGGAGGCAAACGGACGAGGCGAGGGGTTCTCGCCAGGTTTCGTTCCGGTGTCGCGCACGCTCATTAACGAATAAGCAGCGAAGAAAACGCAAGGGCCCGCCGGAGATAAGGTCAATAAATGCGCGGCTCTGAGCCTCATAATTAATAAGTGCGCCGCGATACCATCTCCGGCAATTACCGAAATACAACGGGTTCCGTATAACTACCAGGGTTACCTGTATTGTTTTAGAAAACAAAATAATCAGAGTAATTTTTCGCTTATCGTTGTACTTCGGTTCTGGCTTAATGCAAGCATATAGGGTCTTGTTTAGGATCGCATAATTATTGCACCGTTTTGCGCATCCGAGTCGATGAGTCGAGGTGAATTAATCGCAGCACTAGTGCAAGATATGCAGTCGGATGGTAACCCTAGCTCTGTGAAGCATCAGAAAGTCATTACATGTTGCGTATTCAATTACTACAATGTACCATAAAAATCGGGAAAAATCACAAATCGGGACCCGCAACTACCGAGATTAACATAACTTGAATACTTTCTTTTACGAATGAAAGCACATAGTAAAGATGGTTTACATTTTAAGTTACTTGCGTAAGTAAAATTAGGGTTAGCAGCGCTGAGCAAGGAAGTCTTATCTGGTGAATGCATCAGATTTTGTTAAAAAATAAGCTCCCTAATTTGTAAGAACGAATTATGAATTCTTTCTCACGGCTGAAAGAGAATTAGTGGCGAGTCTGTCCTGTCGATAGCATGTATAATAACAGTGACCTGGGGCAACATTATCTTTCAAGTCAAATCGAAGCGACAAGGGATCGAGTTGACTTTGCAAAGATCTAGAGATTGCCAAACTGGAATCGTGTATGTAGTTTATGTTATTATCGAGGCTCCGACTTTACCCAGCTCGATAACACAGAAGCAGTCCCGTCAATACCGGCCCCCAATGATGTAAAAACAGATCAACAAATACGTGTAAAGTAAGTAAACAAGTTCAGTTATACATTCCAAGCGTCGGCTGCAACCGAACACTTCACGTGTATGCGATTCTGCGCGCGCAGCTGTTTACCCTCGTCGCCGCATTCCATGCGTCCAACGCGTCGCGATCGAGTCACCGGGAAAAATATGCAACAATGGTAAGTTTCTTTTTATCCAACTGTCTGATAAGATCAAACTTCAAAATTAAACAACTCAAACGATCAAACTGGACTTTAAGTTCCGATAAGTTAGCGATGTAGACTAGCAGTTGTTCTGAAGAACTGAGTTGAACACAACTGAGTCAGAACAGTGAATATGTACTGTGATATTAAGGTGGCACTGCATGCGTTCACTGCCCTGATATATTAGCAGTAACGTCTTGCAAATTGTACTCAATATATTCTTCTTTAATCTGGAATAAAATAAGTGCAACAACCAGTAAACTACTCTAGCCGGCGAATGATTGGCAATATCACTTGTCTAGATCGTTTAGTTTATTATCGAAATAGACATGATCAGTAAGAGCCTATAAAGCAAAAGGAATTAAGATATCTCAAAAAAGAAAAAAGTTAACTTTTTTATGAAAAAGAAGGCAAAAAGAAGTAACTATGTGGAGAAGGATTGACATGCAAACATGTCAACTTCCATACTAATATTGAAAATGCGAAAGTGTGTGTTGTTAAATTATTTGTCATTATTTACACAGTAATATAGTTGGACGTTATTTTGGCATAGATATAGTTGAGATGTTGGAGAGCGACAAGTTGTTTTTTATCCTAGAGTAAAAAAACGGTTTTTGTAGTGTCCTCTAAACGGGTATAACGGTAGGACGCAGTCAGTTTTATCATAAATGCTTTTCTATAAAACTATGTGTTAATAAACTTGTACCCAAATAAATGTTTTTTTAAACAATGTTTCTTGTAGTTCGTTACAATTATATTATACTTATTTAACGTTAAGTATAACTAAATGTATTATATTTATATTATATATGTGACGAGAGCGATGACAGCCTAGTTGGGAGAAGGCCCGCATCTCAAGTCAGAGGGAGCGGGTTCGAACCCAGCCGGACGGCACGCACCAATTTGTTTATTGTGTGAGCATATGTGAGTATTGTTTGTCATCTGCTACATAATTGGAGCCCGGTAGGCTCTGCACATTATGATTGATTTATGGATGATTTACTGAAATGTTGCCAGTTTATGCCTTTGAGTCAACATGGTATTTATTTCCTTCTCCATGCCTATTCCAGTAGAATCACAAAAAAAAAAACAGCAGTAAAAGCTGCTCTTTGTATCACTATGTCATATAATTAGCGCTGTATTAACCGTAGGCTACATTAAGATGTTAACTAATTAAAGCTGGCATTTCCTCACAAGTCTTGAGCGGAGTTTTGACATCTCAAAAGAATTTCAGCTATGTTTATGTTTCCGCTCCGGCCGGCATTAGCATTCAGGGCGGTGGGTTAATAGGTGCCATAAGTTAGATTGACAACACGAGCGTCTCGGCTAATCGGCCCTACGTGCCCGGGGCGCGCGTCCCGCATATTGATACCTCCGAAATACGAACTAACTTTTTTTTTATCCTACTATCCTTCCTACTAATATTATAAACGCGAAAGTTTGTAAGAATGGATGGACGGATGGATGGATGTTTGATACTCTTTCACGCCGGAACGGCTGAACAGATCTGGATTAAATTTGGCACAGAGATAGATTATAGTCTAGAATAGCACATAGGATACTTTTTAACCGCGTGTGAAGCCGTGGGGAGCAGCTAGTAAATAAATAAATTCAGAGCACTTCCATACACGGTCGCCTGACCCTAAACTAAGCAAAGCTTGTACTATGTCTGCCTGAGACTGATATACATACTTAGATATTATTAAATTCATACTTAAATAGAAATCCAGACAAAACAAACACAAATGTTCATCACATGAATGTTTGCTCTAGGTGGGAATCGAACCCACGACCCCATGCTCAGAAGGCAGGTTCACTACCATCTGAGCCACCGAGGCAATATATTTAATAGATTAACATTTGACAACCAACTCGCCTGTCAAGCGACATTGTGGCCTAAGATGAAGCACGAAGACCTAGTAGGTACTTATTCACTCTGGCCTAGAAGATACGTAAGTCTGTTTTTCCGATGGTGGCAAACGATTCTAGTCTCTAGTCGTTCGTATTAAGAAGGTGGAGGCGAACTGCTTAGTACGAGTAGGTGATATATCGACTAAGTTGGGATGATACTTACTATTGTTTTAAAGACGGGCCAGGAAACTTCAACAGCTTACAGAGCTTTTGAAAGCTGAAAGCTTTGTCGTTTTTATGCGATTGGTGGAAGTTTTATTTGCATGAACTACCTAATACATTAAACATTCTTTTGGCTATTGCAAATATGTACCCTACGTCATACTAATATTACAAGTTTAATGTTAAAGTTTGAATGGATGTTTGTTTCTTAATCACGTCAGAACGGCTGAACGGATCTGGCTGAAATTTGGCACGGAGAAACGTTATGGTAGCAGATACATATATGGATATATGGAGCATAGCAGATAGGATACTTTTTAAAAGCGGGGAAAGCTAATATTAAGGCAAAAGTTTGTGTATGTGTGTTTGTTCATTAAATTACTTTATTTATTGCATATTTATTAAATCACTTAAATAACAATATAAGCCTAAAATAAACCAAACAAAAATAACAAATTACAAATACATAATAAACAGAGCTCAAGTCAGTATCCGCGGGTAAAGTACCCAAAAGGCTGGCAACGTTACCTCGGTGAATAGCAATGCTAATTCGCTGACCGAGGTAAGCACCAGCCCTTTGGTCGTTTGTTGTGTTTGTTTATTACTTCTTCACGCTAAACAAATTTTGATGAAATTTGGTATGAATGTAGCTAGTTCGAAAGCATATTTGTCGAAACTGAAGCATAGACACTTTGCTCGCTAACACACACAAAAAAGTCGGTTTTTTTTACTTATTCGGGTTTTTCAATGTTTCTCAGTTTTTCATACAAAACTGTACATGGTATCTATTAAAAAAAACCATTCATCCTTTCATGATAACCCAAGAAGGTACATCTTACAAATTTCGTAGACTGCTACGTCGGTGCTACGCGAGCGCTACGAAATCGAAAACATGTTTTTAAAGACCATAACTTTTGGACTAAAGGCTCACTTTCGCTTTTATTCTTTTCTTTGTTCAAAATAAACCGTTTCAAACACAAAAGTGCTTATATTAGACAAGGTATTTCTACAAATAGTCGGCAAACATGACAAAAAGCGCTTTCACATACATACATAATTTGTTGCAGACACTTCGCATTCTTGGGGTTTGCGTATTTACTAAATTTATTTGCACAAAACGGACATTCTTGCAAATCATAAGACGGGCAAAGCGCTACTCGCTGTGGAATAACTATTCTAATTTCGTGTACGACATAATTATGCGTCTCAATAACGCAAGTCGGTTAGTGATAAGTCGTAAAAATGTGAAGTAAAATTTAAATGTGAATAAGACAGAGGATGTGGTTTCTAGTTTTCCAGGTTATCTGTGATGTTTCAGGTGCGGGCGGGGCGCGGGGCGGGCGGGCGTCGCGCCGCGGACCTAGTTTCGTGTATTGTTTTAGAGTCGCCGACGGCGCCACTCGCACCATGTATTATTCAACGCGGGCCGCGACCCGCGCCGCCCCCCGAATTTTGTCAGACGTCTCTAATTACATACTATCATGACCGACTTTCCCGTGTCACGATTATTTCGATTATCGCCGAAGTCAACGACTTACATTGCGACAGTACGCGTCGCACTCACAAATAGACTACTATTTTTATACTAACACTAACCCCGTCTCTTGCTGGCTGACGTCCGGGTATGAAACGGTTCAATCTCTACTCTCCAAAGGTATTAAAGCATTGTTAATTTGCACTGTCCTAGTACAAAGATAATGAGGTAAGGGATCAATACTTAAGATCGATCGATTATAAAGAACCTGTCTGCTAATCGTGAAATAGATGTTTGCATCATGCGTGCTGAACATAAAATGAAAGTTAGATAATGCACATGTGTAGTTGGTGAGCGCAAGCGCGGGTCACAGCGGGGGGCGGCGGGTCGCGTGTCGGGTGTCGAGTCCGGTGTCGCGGAATAGTCCATTGTGCGTCGCGGTGTCGCGCCACCTCCACAGTATAAAGGGGTCAAGGCCTCGCCGGCGCCTACCTGCCGTCGCCGCCCAATTTTAATAACCTACTTTCGACAAACAAAGCATTAATCTGGGCCACCGACGAACCGAACGATGAAACGAATCTTTCAGCTCGTCTGCCCATGACTGTCGGTTTTGGGTAGGTGACTACGAGATTTCGGTCGGGAACCGAAATATGCACGCGGGAAATAATACCGTTTAGTTTAAGCTCACCGTAAAATAATTTATACAAGCGAATAATTCAACAAAAACGTTAGCATTTATTTGCTCGTTGGTCCCTGAAAATTTGTGTGTAAAGTGCGCGCACAGGCCGAGATGTGAGGCTCGGTTTAGGTGTGAAGGTCAATGACCGATAAGGTTTGCGCCGCCGACCTCTCTTTTCCCCTCACCTCGGCAGTGTCGGCCGACCTATCAACTGTAACGCTGTGCCAAATTGCTGCCGAATCTATTGTGGAAACGGCGGCCTTTGCCAACTGCCGTCTATACTGACACATTTCTAATTAAAGCTAACATTTTAACAGCGGTTCAATAGATTTAACTCGTCAAACGAATCCGACAAGAAACTCAATCATTTTACTGCTCTTTAATGCGAGTACGCTTAACCGCTGTATATCTGGTAATATTGAGAAGAAAGGGTTTTGTGGATTCAGGAATGCGGCTACGAGTGTTGGTTGTACGTTAACGAGGGTCTTTCCCATGGAAAGGCGCCGCTGGTTTATATATAGGGTTGCCAAAATTACATTCACAACAAACACAACTATTATATGTTTTTATACGTCGTTAAAACCTTCCTTTTAATACTCATTGAACAAACTTAACCTTTTTAGTTTTTTCGCATTTTTCCCTGTAACTAGTTTTGTCTCCTTCTCACTGGTAAACCTCACTACTTCCTTACAAAATTTCGTTACAATCGGTTCTGCAAATTTGTCATTAGAAAACGTTAACTGGGAACAAAAAGATTGTTTTGCGTTTATAAAATTCGCATTGAGAGTGATCTTCGAAATTGCTTTATCTTTGTCCACATTCCTAACGTCTGTTTGTATTTTGGCCGATGGTGTTGTCGTGGATCGAGGGGGCAGAGGAGGGCGCTATCGGCGCAGGCGCAAGGTGCCCCTTATCGCGCCATTGTTCGCGCCGACAGATTTATAACTTCCCTCTGCCCTCAATAAGGGCCCGTGACCCCTGAACACCTAACACTAAGTAACGCAATACACTCCGTCATTTTCATAGAGCAATACACTGATCGTGCAAAGGCCGGTTGAAAATACTACAGGGTACATTGCAAAGTATAAGTAACAGTGTTACTCAACTTCTTTTGCAGCAACCCAACACATACGGTTTTTTTTACTAAAAAATTAAAGTCAACTTAATAGTTTTTGTCTTGTAAGAAAAATGTTGAATGGGAATATAAAATTTCTAATTAGAATTTAAATTCTACAAGATTTTATAACGGTATTTTTGTACCGTGGGATAAACAATATATTTCATGTTTTCAGTTGTATAAGATGATTCCCAAGGAAGCTCGGTATGAGAACTTTATTAAGAAAAATGCAATGTTCACCCGCTTATTTCACTATAAGGAAAGTGCAAAGCTGTCAATAGATGGCGCCACCTCGATATTTGAGCAGTAGTTTTTTCTTGTATTTATTTAAGATTTTTTTGATTTGGAAAATGTTAAAAAAATTGTAAAAAAAAACATCGCGTTTCCATACACATGGTTTCTTATTATTTTTTTGCTTTAAAAATTGGTACATTATGATATACATAAAGTTCAGGTAAAATTTGTACATTAACACTGACATTTGGAAAAATAATGTAAGTAAATGAATTTGTTTCCTAATCTTTTTCGATATAAGTCTAACTAAAGTGCATATTGTGATCAAATTGTTGCAGACGAAGTTAATTTCGTAGTAATACTTGCTAGTATTTCCCGTAAAGCAAACGTACCTTGTTTGTTTAGTGTTGAGTGCGGAGGTTGCGCGCCGAAGGTCCCGGAGAGCCGACAGTCGTCGCATCTCGCACCTCCTTTGCCTGAAAAACACAATAAAGCCATATTGAATACACGAAGTTTTGTCTAGAACAATGATAAAATATTATAAACAATAAACTTTATTTATTTCTTATTGAAAATTAGGATTGTTTCCCAGCAACTGTTCAGACAATTTGTGGGAAACTCCACTCGGCTACGTTCCGAATGCACTTAATGTAAACGGCTGGAGGCCTTTGTGTGAAAAATTATTGAGCTCAGTTACTTAATTACGTTTTTCTTTTGTAACAATTAATTAGGAGATAAAAATATATTAAGCACAATTCTATAATAGGTCAAGGCACGCGGTTGTTTTATTCGAGATATGGCGAAATTTATCGTTATTACTAAGATCCATTCAAACGTTCCAACGGTTGTAAAAAGCCTACACATTTACAGCATTTCTGTGAGAATTTGTTGTCATAATTTTTTAATTATTGTTGTATAATGTTCCATGTCCGCTATTAAATTGATTAAGTAAAATCGGATTTTACCATTGTCATCTGGGCCTGAGAAACGTAATCCAAATAAAAATTACAGTAAGCGTCATATCACAGTAATTAGAAAGTTCGAAAAAGCTTTTAAACTTCTTGTGAATAAACTTTCATGCCAAATATTGACATTGTAGGTAATTATTACACAAAAAAAATATTTAGTCAATATCTATGTCTAGGAGTTATTTTTCAATATCAAAGAAACTGGATGTGTGGAGGTTTGATTGATCATTTAATTTATATTTTTATTATCGGCAGTTAAAAACCGCAATGATTTCTTTGAATAGGCCGGGAGCCAGTGCGTGGTGCGGTGACATCGATGATGTCATGTGACGCGGATGCAGCCGGTGCGGGTGGTATGCGGCGCTCGGCACATAACGGTGCGCGCGCGCCGCGGCCGTTCCCAGGCCCGCGCCGGCCGCCGGCGCCGCGCCGATCGCCCTCCCGAGATAACGCCTCATTCTATACAAAACCCGGTAAGCCGTTTCCTTGAATCTCTCACAGGAGAACCGCACCCGTGAAAAAATTATCAAAATCGTACAAAAAAAGGCCTTGAATAAGGCGGCGCAAAATAAGAATGGCCTGGTTCTGGGAAGGCTCGTTGCGGCCGGTGCAGTCTTTACATCTTTTATAATGAACATTTTTTGCAGATCGACCCTTAATGGTTTGTCGTGGGATTGAGAAACGATGTAAGCGCGAGGCGTCGCATACCACCGTGTTAAGGCGATGATGTCGACACACCGTCGCGGCACCGTGCGACGCGGCGCGGCACGGGGCGACGCGAGACAGGCTCTAGCGGAAATCGACGATCACAGATTTTACTATGGCGATTGTACGGCGACGGAAACGCCGCGGTCGATGGGATCATGAATGGCCACAGCGCACACTACGGATATTACAATGACTGACCAATTTAGTAATGTGGCATTCGCTTATCGCAATCGGATTCGTCCTACACGCGGTCGCGACGTGTGTCGCAATCGTGTCAATGTACGAATGAGTCGTTTTATGGTCGGAGGCCATTCCTGGAGTGCGAAGGGTACCTCCGTCCTGCGGCCCGCGGTGGGAGGAAGAGCTCCGGAGGAAGTGCTTATGAAATGCGCGCCCACGCCGCCGGAAGCGGCGCACCACGCACTCCACCCGCACGCGGGTCGTAGGCGGCCGCGGCACATGTGTCATTTGTTGCTCCACCAGCGCCGCCGCCGCCACCGCAAGCACCGCAACCGAGCTTCCAATGCAAGCCGGAATATAAATAATCTCTTGATAAATGAGAGCAAAGGTTACAGTGGAAGGGCGCGAGTAGTCTCTCGCCGCAACGTCACCGAGATGCTATGAGTCAGCGCACACGTGTCGCTGACGTCACGGACACCTGACTCATCATCCTTCGCACTATCACCAATCTGGGAAAGATACTTCACATGCATGCGTGCACTCTACTTGCACCTACTATGCATGCCTACATTATAGGTATAGCTGGCGAGGAAATCATGGTAAATTATTAATTTTGTTGATCAGTTAACTTTGGAATTGAACATTTTTCCGGCAAAAACTAAAAATCATTTTTGAAAATCATGCCAATCCAAAAGTTCAGTTTTGAATTTTAAACCCATTATCATTTTTAAATTAGTGTCTGATTTAAAATTATTTGTTATCAATAGCTTTTAGACACCTACAAATACAACCGGCTAAAATAAGCTTTTGTTACAAAAACCAAAGAAAGAGATTGGTAATATTTTATTGAAATAAATGAATATATTTTTTCCAAATAATATAAATAGTTTTTTGCTATACTTGGTAAAAGTTAAAGTTAAGTTTTGTAATAATATTTGATAGCAAAACAAATATGAAGCCAGCTCTGTATCTAAACAAATAATTGTGTTAAAATTGTGTGTGAAATAAATGTTTGAAATAAATATTTACAATTAT
Organism: Peribatodes rhomboidaria; assembly: GCA_911728515.1. Lineage (NCBI taxonomy): Eukaryota > Metazoa > Arthropoda > Insecta > Lepidoptera > Geometridae > Peribatodes > Peribatodes rhomboidaria. The sequence continues at coordinate 10,070,115 of OU452179.1, read as the reverse complement.
TACTGTTTCAATCATTCTCCAGTTTATCACATCACACTAATACTAAAGTGAAAGTTTGTAAGTGAATTTGTCTGTATGTTTGTTAATTATTTACACTGAAACGGTTCAACTTTAACTGTTCCTTTGAATTGTCCCTGATTGAATCCTAGATTAACATATAGACTACTTTTATCCCAGAAGAACTTAACGGTTCCTATCGGATAGCAGGTAAAATTGTGAGGTGCAGCTATTTATTTTATAAATATGCATAACTTAGTTAATTTCTTTTATAACTATCGTCTATTTGTGCAAACAATATCTTTTTGCTTTCGACCGTTCCATTGCATTTGAAATTAACTGCATTTATTCTATGGACTAAACATAATAGTTCCCTTTAGTATTAAGTACTGATACAACTACACACAATACAACTATTCACATCAAATAAAAAAGATCATATGTACCTACAAATAAAAATATAGTTTGTGTAGAAGTACACAAGTTATTTTTTAAATACGATTGAATGCCAAAGAAGAAAAAATAAATAAGACCTTTAAACCATGCAAGTTAAGCATGAAAGTCCAGAGTTAACAAAAGTCAGAGTCAACAGAAAGTTATTTTATAAATTACAATCAATAAAGGCGGAATGCGGAGCTAAGTGAGGTTGAAGTAAACGATCTAAATAAGCGCAATGAGGGTAGGGCAGACCACTACTAGTATTGAGGGCAATAACCAGGCGCTGGCGGCGGCGGCGCGGGCGCGAGCGAGCGGGACGCCGCGCGCCGCCGCCGCGCCAGACGTCATGCTCTGGTGACGTACGTCCGCGCCGCCGCCGCGCCGCGACCGACCCGCGCCCGCGCCGCACGGACCATTGTTCGCATCCGACATCAATTACACATTGATTATCATGCTGATGTCTTCAACTTACTATCAGACTATACCTATCTACTCACCCACCACATTAGTACACTCTATTTCAGAAAACGCGTTCTAGAAAGAACAAGGTTCATGTTAATTCGAAACTACCCTCATTTTCATTTAGTTTAAAATGTATGAAACCAATTCATACTTATTTATGCAGAAATTTGCAAATTGTGTTGCGAAAATTGGAAATTGTTAAATAAAAAGAAAACTTAAAAGCAGTAGAAAATGAAAAAGCAAAATTTATATCTAAATCTTACGACATTAGATGTAACACTCCATTAGATAGGAACAAAAGGGTATCCACTGTTTCGTTCACTGTACACATTTCACAGTTGATTCGCATAATTGTCGAACGGACACTTGTATCCAGCACTTGGCACGAAGTCCGGTCCCGACTAGCGGCGTTCACTAAACAACGTGATAATACAAAAAGAAGTCAGAGGTTACGATGTTATCGAGGGAGACATGAATATTCGTTGAGGCGAGGGTCACGAGTGAACGGACGGTGTAGCATCGCGCTGCGGCGTGAATGGAGCGACCGACATTTTATGAATCGAGAGCCCCGTCCATTGAGCGCGGCGGGCACCGCTGTCGCCGCGGGCTCCCAGCTCGGGCCCGCTCGCCGGCGCCGGTTCCGGCCCCGGCGGAAGTGACGCGACGACCGAACATGGCGGCGCGCGCGCAGGAAGTGCGCAGCTTACCTATCGGGACGTCTCCGTCGGCGCCCGACGCCGCCGCGCACCCAGCACGAGCCCGCATGCCTCGATACCGATATCCGCAAAAGTGCGCGCGATCACTACCTTGCGAATAAATTACTGCCGCTGTTATCTAAAAATATTCGTGTGCGAAGCAAAGCAGTCGCAAAACGCAGCGGGAGCCGAGACGGAGCTGCACACGCGAACCGCTTCCCCGCGCGGCAAAGACTGATGAGGGCAGGCCGCGCCGGCGCCGGCGGAGGCTCCGGCGCACGCGCTCAATCCGGCCGTCCCTGTCGGCGCTCGCCCCGCCGCAGCGAGAGCGAGAGGGACCACAGCTACTCATTATCACAGTGCTGACTCGTGAACACCAATAGACCGAGGAGTAGGGACAAATATTCGACCTTCACTCAACGCACACGAGCGCGCGAGCTGATCGCGTCGCGACGAGCTTCACACACGCGCGCAAACTCGCGAATTGCCCGCGCCGCCGCCGCCGCCGCCGCCGCTGCCGCCGCTGTCGCCGATGTGCTACTTTGACAATTTTTCCAGAAACCTGACATGCACCGTCACTGTGCCGACGCGCCCTCCGCCACGTGGCGCGGGATCATCGTTCGAAGATGCACACACACACATTCAAACACTATTCCGATTTTACACAACAATTATGATATGAATCAAGTAAAGATCTTTAACTGGTCGACGTCACGCCATTCTAACAGATATTGGTAACATTCCAATCTGCAGACCGCTATCGCTCCGATGAACGGTTACTATTTGAACTGCCATAGTTCCGAATCAAATCTCTAATACTCGGATTACTTACTATTTAACGATTTGAACCCTGCTCCGGTTAGATCGAATTGTTTAATCTGTAATATTATTTATTTATCGATATAGTTATTCATTTTTAAATATGACTACAGGTAGGTATTAATTACCTACCTAAGATCCAAATTTGGATTGCATTATTTACTTTTTTGGAGATATAAATTCAATTTTTAAATTCTCGTATTGCTGTTAGATAAATGAGATCCGCCTAATAATAAAGCGCTTTAAATAAAAAAAAAAAATTGTAAGGAATAGGTAGACTAGAGTTTTTCTAAAAAGTATTTTATATTTTATTTCATATATTTACAACACGAGGTAATACTTAGTATAGATAACATTAATAAGAAAAAAATCCTAAGTTCATCTTAGGGCCGATTTTTCAATCCTTACTTTATCCGCCTAATAACTACCGAGCCAATAACTTTATTAATCTGTTTATTCGACTCCTATACGGTGTTCGGTTTTTCAATACAATTTTAAATTGGGAATAACTATCTGACCATTTAGTCAGTGTGTACAAAAGCTAACTTCAGACAGTTGAAACAAAACTATAAAATATCCACGCGTTAGAAAAGGACTTCGAATTTTCAATTTTCGCTTATGTCACTGTCTTGTCAGTTTTAGTCTAAACGACACTGTAATAATAATCTGTGCAAAAGTCGTCGGCTGGTTTGGCTATGGTAGTATAGCTCATGTAGTTTGTCATGGTAGTTTTTTTTTAATTAAAATTAATTTAGTTTCTGTGTGTCGGAAATATCAATCTTTTTTTACAGTGACAACCCTTAAGACCATCATTTAGATAGTCTCAACAATTTATTCCATAGAATAAACTGCTATCTGGCCGTTCCACCGACAAATAAAGTTATACCTCAGATAGATGAGTTATTCGTCTAGTAAATGCTATCTGACCATTGAAAAACAGAATAATTAGCTATCAGTTCAATAAACACTATTTGTTTGTTTATCTGACCATTGAAAAATCGGCCCTTAGATAAATACAAATCTGTAGAATTGTGTCAAACTAATTTAGATTTTATACTATTGTTACAATGTTTAACTTAGTTTGCAACAATTTCTTAATTGTGTTTTAGCATAGATGACACAATAGTTATTGCTACGCTTTGAGTCTACCTTTTGGTAGGGTTATTTTTGAACACTCGCTGATCTGGAATCCAGTATTTGTAAGCCTATGATTTAGTCTGTCAGTATTTTATTAGTCAATTTAATTTAAAGCCAACTTAATTTTAAATTGATTTTTAAATTTCAAATTTCTTAAGAAAAGTATTTACGCTAAATACAAACAAATAAATAAGCGTAATTGAAAATATGGTTTTTAACAGTAAAATTTGTTTTTATACAGAAACATTTATAGTTTATGGTAAAAGCTATTCTTTGAATTTATTCAACACAGAAGTGTACCAAAAAATGTTAAAAAAGTAGTTATTTTAAAGTGACCTAATAACAATACAACAAAGTACTAGTCCAGGCTTAGAAAAATATTTTTATTATGGAGAAAGACTCTTAAAATGTTATATTGGGTAAAGTTAAGCACTTAACGCATTCAATAAAATTAATAAATTACTTATTTCTTTAAATTTTTTTTTTTAAAGTTAGTTTTCTACTGTTAATGCCCAAAACTTTTTAAATAATTTATGAAATTACAAGTGTAAAAGATTTTTATTTTCTTTATTATATTTAATTATTACAGAAAAATATAAATAAAATAGAATAAATTATTATTACATAAAAGTTACATAAAATACCACAATAAATTGTGAAAACTCAAAATATTTTACAGATATTAATTAATAAAGAAAAAGCACTACAAAAATATTTTAGAAGGCTGTTCAGTTTAATTTTGATAATTTTGATTTGTGTAAATTTAAGCATTATAATTCAAAAACATTGATATAAATAAAAAAACATAAATGACATTATAAATAATCGCTGCTTACTTTATTTTTTACTTTTAAAGCTGCTTAAAAAGTGCCACTTAAATATAGTTCCACTAATTGGTAAACTACTTTGACTTCTTATTTTATTTTATCTCTTTTGATTATTTTTGTTAAACGATAAAATATTAATATAATATTGTATTATTTTACCCAATTAGTTAATTCATAAAAGTGCACAAAATATTTCAAGAAATCTTAATAATTCTACTAAAAACCAAATACCGCATATTAAAAAAAAAAATTAGTTTAAAATGTTTGATAATTTATTAAAGTTTTTAGAAATTTTAAAATTATGTTATTAAAATTAAAAGATTAAATATATTTGAATTTCATTTTTTCTAATTTAGGTATAATACAATCAAATGTGTGAGATTCTTTAATAAATTAAAACAAACCCATAGCATTTTCTTTAATCTAAACAATCTAAACAATTAAAATTTATTTTAATAATTATTATAAAAATAATAATAATATAAGATTTTTTAATATTATTAAAATCAAAAACATTTATGTATTTTAGTGCTGGTTTTACAATTGTTGTACCTAAAGAATGTCCTTACCAAGTACTAAAATATCATTCAACGTTTTTTGGTAATAAAAAATATATTTATGATATTTTGTAATTTTTTATGTATGGATAAAATATAACGATATATATAAAGACATAATTAAGCATTTTTGTAAATTTATTGGGTTTACTTCACGAAATAGAAGACTAGGAAATGTCAGTTTATTGTAAAAAAATAATCTGTAGGTGGGTCCGACAAAATTGGTTTTAAATATATAAATAATTAAAAAATGTAACTTTTTTTGGTAATTTCCTATAGGCGCTGAATCATAGAGAGGGTAGATGCATAAAAAGTGAGCAGGAAGTGCGTGGCGGTGTTGCCATTCGCCGCGGTAAGGTTGCGCGCGAGGCGCTTTGGCGCGCGGTGAGCAACTGGCCTACCTTCTTCTACGTACTCTCAATTGTAATATTTAAACATTATTATATATTGTAAGTAACAATTTAATATCTAAATTGTTATTTAAAAATATAATGTATGCACATTTTATTTTTACTGACATATTTTATTATTAAAAAAGTATATATTTATAGATTGATACCTACAAAATTAAGGATAAGTACTGAATCTCACAAAACTATATAATAATAATCATAAAAAATACCCGCTAACTATTTTTACCCATAAACCATTGTTAGGATATCATGTTAAAAAAAAACAAACAAAAGGAATGACATAAAATCAATTGAGACTATTTTGTTACACTGATTTGTTTTATTGATACACTAAATTGGTAGTAAGATTAGGGAAGTAAAAGTACGGTATTGTTGTATTTTTTCAGATGTATAATAATTCATTTTTTTTTTCGTAAAATAAAAAAAAAAGTCATAAATACCAGCGTATCTAATATTTAAGAAAAATGAAACACTAAGCTAGAAAATGAGCCCCTTTTGTTAATTGAACACTGTATTTTTTATCTAGAAGTTGGAGCGATATTTGACTTTTTATCCCAGTTAATCCAAAGTGTGAACAGTTAGAAAATAATTATTGTCAGTGTATCTACTACTTTAAGAGCAGAACGATTAAAAAAAAAACCTATTAAATATACAAAATGACAGGTTGAAATTTAAAGTACCAATAGTAGCAACACTTTTATGGCGATGAAAAAAAAAACACTGAAAATACGAAGCTGTGGTTAAGAATTCCACTGTAACAGTATTATAGATGAAAATTGTGTCCCAAATGACAATGGTTCAGAATGTTTTTTTAAGAGGTTTACATATTTATACAAAGCAATTATTTATAATAGATAATAAGCAATAAAAAAAGTTAAATTAAGCTAGCTAGCATCACTTTTGATCGAATGAAATAGAAAATCATAAATAAAAAAATTGTAGATTTTTTCAAGTCAAAATAGCAACCATCAAAAGAAAAATAAATTGAAGTTTATAGATCCACGAAAACAAATGAGAAATTCTTGACACTGATAAATATTGTGTCCAAAGAAGCGTTTCTATTAAAATGAATTTAAAATATTTTAATCAAGTCTTTATAGTAGGTACATAGTTTACCTTTGTAAAAATGTTGGTTAATTGCAACAAAATAATAAAGTAGGATCAATTTATACTCAAAACTACTATGGCAACCCAAATCAATGCAAGCGATAAAATCTTGGAATGTTATAAATATGGGTAAATGCAATTAACACTGTATTTAACATTTTTTTACTACCATTGAATTTAAACTAGTTTTTAAATAGAAATAGATAATATCTAAAATCATCTATAAATTATATTAATCAAACCCGCACTCAAGAAGGAGTTTTGAATAAAAAAAACTTATATTTTATTAAAGGTTGAATTTGAAAAACCCAAATAGCAACACTGATTGAAGAAGTAGAAATAAATTCAACTCTTGCTAATCACTAATGGAATAAACAAAGTTTAATTTAATAACCACCTAAAAATGATAAAACAATGAAATTAAAAGAAAAATGTATTGTACGCAATTTATATAAATATGTAATAAGAAATTAAGTTCAAGAAATTAAAATCAAACAGTGCAATGAAAAATTTTGCTTTAAAAATTTTGAGTAGAATATCAAAATCTAAACTAGCAATACTGTCTTAAAGTAAAAAAAACCGCATAGGTATATACTTATTCGAAATCTAAAACTTACAAGTACCTACAAATAGAGCATTAGAGATAAAATAAAAGAAGTTTTCAAATAGAATGTGAATGGTAGTTTGATAGGGCAGCGTGAGCCGATGTGGGGCGTGTTAGGTCGGCATACCACTCTGATATCAATGCAGGGCCGAGCCTATCTAATCTTGGTCTCCCATTTTAACTCCTAGATAAAAACGTTACTTCTTTCAGAATATATATATTTCAATTTATTTTTGAGTGTGGCTTATTTGAGAAAGTATAATGTATTTACTGAAATTTTAGAGTTTTTTATGCATTTATAGGCAACTATTTTGTTTTAAATATAATATTTCGGGACATTAAAAAATATATTCGGGACAAATTTGCACACATGCACGGCCGTGTGACTGCAAATTAAGTAAAGCTAAAGTATGGCTGCCAGAGACTGATATAATCATTTCCTATAACCTATGCATATGTATTTTAAATAAACATATACTTATACATAAACATATACTTATACTTAACATATACTTATACTTAAATAGATATTAACATCCAGATTTAGAACTAACACACATGTTTATCACATGAATATTTGCCCTAAGTAGGAATCGATCCCACGCCCCCAAGCTTAGACGGCTGGTTCACTAACAACTGAGCCTAAAAGATAGTCAAAAGGCAGATTTTATAATAATTTAGTTAATTTAAATTAGTAGTTGCACCCCGCGGTTTCACCCGCGGTCCTACAGGAACCGTATTTTTTTTTGTAGTTAAAAGTACCTTATATCCTTATCCTACCCCGGACAATGAGTATGGACAGTCCGTTGAGTAGTTGAAGCGTGAAAGCGTAACAAACAAACAAATAAACTCATTTTCGCATTAGTAACATTAGTTAAGATTATATAGGATTTTAATAGGTACCGACGAATCACATAAATATACTTACTAATGCAGTTCTTTACATGCCCTTTGTACAACACATTCGTTTAATAAATAAATAATTCAAAAATAAAATCTAAACCAAAGAAAGATAAAAAGGTATTATTATTGTTAGATGGTAGATTATTATTTACTGGGTAACTTTTTACGGCATATCAAAAATATGTGTTGTATTGTAGTAGAAGACTATATGTTAAATTTTAACACAGAAATTATACATTGTGTTTAACACAGCAATTATCTGGTAAACCCTAAACTGGGAGATACATTCCAAAAATGTCAAATTACTTAGTCTTTAAAATCTGACTATTTTACTACCATAAAGGTAGAATTTGTATTGGCAACTGGTAACTTTGCGCGGGGATTTACCGCACCGCCTACGCTGTAGATTAATTATTATTATTGTATTTAATTATTATTATTATGGACATTACACGGTCTAAAGAAACACGTAATTGTATTTTATGATTGCACGTACTTCATGATCAAGCTAGTGTGCGGGTAATTAAATATATTTGTGCATGAATTTATTTATTTATTCCTAATACTAGTTTTTTTTAAATAAAATTGTAACAATTATATATAAAAACTGTAATAATATAATAACGTGCGAAAAAAAAATGTACTCTGAATGAACGTATGAATAGAATATAACATTTATGTTTTTTTAATTTAGATATAATCTTTTAAAGTTGATTTTTCGAATAAATAAACAATTAATAAAACATACATACCTACATGTTTTATAATTTCATCTCTATGGGCTCGTCTAAATAATCATATCGGTTTTTAATAGTACTTATTTAAAAATATGTAATTAATTAATTGGATTATAAATATTTTTATATCCTAAATCCCAAAAAACGGCAACACCTTCAAGGTATTTTCGCGCAAGTTTCAAACGAACCAACCATGCCAGCTGTCTGTGAGTTTTATTAAAAGGCATCAAAGGTTGTTGTTGAAACTTTGTGTATCAACAAAATATCTTAGCTGATACTGCTTTGTACTTAAATACGAAATCTGTTTTTTAATTATTGAATATTTTCACTTTATATTAGATCTACCCTCAATTTTTGTAAAAACCATCCTAACCTAACTTCTCATAAAAAAACTACCTAACTTTAGATTTTTAGTTGCGGATTATAAATGAGTTGATTTATGTATCGCTTTTGTATTAGTTAAAACCAAGTTTGTCAATAATCGAGCTACGTCTAGTAACGCGCAACGGTGCGAGTAGATATTATTCGAGTTATGATCTGTAATGCCCAAATACCGTGAGAGTTGAACAGCCAAACCGCTCACCCCTTCGCCAGACACGGAGGGTCCTCATTGCTTGATTTATAAGAATTGTTTTAATATGATCCGGGATGCATAGCTCAGGGCGAAGGGGCAGGGCGCGGGCGCGGGGCGTGCTGCACTCGTCTTCTCTGAGGCGTGACGTCCGGCCGGGGTCAGCGAACGCAGGGCCGTCGATCGCTTTCTTGTACCCGACAAACGACCCTCCGAGATGTCATTCCCGATCTCTTCCCTTTCCGACAATCGACATTTCTCTATGACACCTCATTGCCAAGCCGACGCTGTCTGCACGCATACACACCTCGAGCCTCGAAGGGCTCGTGACACTAATAAAATGTATGTTTATTTTCACACGCACAAGAGCACTCGCGAATTTGCGGTATTATTATAATTTTTGCAAAGGTAAGTATCCGTCCCATTAATAGACAATTGTCGCGCGATAGGATCGCGTGTAGTGCGCGGCGCAGGCATCAGCGCTAACAGATTAATCGTGGCAATGTATCACACGTGCAGTCCGCGCTAGCGGCCCTTCTATTTGTAAACCGGCGCCGAGGGCCGCGCATTCCTCGCATGCCTCGTGCCCTGCGCCTGCGCCGCCGCCCGTTCTCCGGCAAACAACTCCACTGCCTGCCGCCGCCGGAGTCGCTGCGCTCTACACCGCCACCGCAAACAAACACCGGGCCCTGACACTCTTCACTGCACATGCAATGTACTTCGTCCTCCTCTTTTCAAACGTTAACATACCGCTGCTCGACTTTCGACTCTAATGCTGTATTTGAAGGGCAATGCTACTCAATGTCAAATCATGTCAAATGTTTTAACTGTATCTCCTTTTAGGAGCCTTTCTTACTTGGTAGTACTAGTTCGGTAATCCCGTAGGTGATGATGATGACCGTCGATTAGCCAATCAATGCGGATGCCGAGTATAAAATTGACTAATAAGTCAGTACTTGGACTTAGTCACAAAATTTCTAGAACAGTATCCCAAATCACAATGTGAGAAATCTTGGCCAATCACTTTTGCCTCTCCACAATAGACTCCACGAAATTTACAAAAATACACAAATAGCTACAAACCCAATATGGCTAAATAACTTCTATTGATAATGAGATGTACCAAGTACTGGCCCTGCATTCCGATAAAACGGTGAGCGGGCGCAGCAGGGGCAGGCGTCGCAGGGCGGTGTGTACGCAGCGCAGGGGCGGGGAGGGACGCACGTACGCATGCCTGCGCGTGCGACATACACCCGCTACAACAAATTCTAACAGGTGTCCATGTCCATTGCACACCACTTTAAGACTTGCTTTACAATGGTGAAGTATACTAGTGTATAGCCATAAACCAAGGTAGAAATCAGTAGAACAGTGCATTGGCGTGTTCTTTGTCATGCTTGTACTACTCGCGAATAGTCAAGAAGCGTTTAGATCACAAAATTCCCAAAATAAACGTGTTTCTAATAGACAATTACAAGGAGTGAATTTCTTTTAATAAGTTTGAAAAAAGGTGAAGTAGTAGAATATGAGAATTCAAACCAAAGATATAACGGATTTATGAATCAAGTGACACCTTCCAATCCAAAAACGGTCAAGCCATTTAGGCTACAGGAGGCCATATCAGGACAGATACACATAAGCATTGAAAAAAATGTACTTTTCTTTTTGCACTTTTGGCCAATAAGCAACTTTTGAAACTGAAAAATCAAAACGATACAATCCAAAAATCACTGGAACTGCAGCGTCTCAGTAATGCCGGATCTAGAATCAAGTTATGAATGAATGATAGATACATTGATTCACACGGATTTTGATTTGACACGACACTAAAAGATGCAAATTATCTATACGCTTTTCTCGGAACAAATCGACAGAATTCCAGCTATTTCCGCATATCTATAGTGGATATCATAATTACCTCAATTTGATGAATCACAGAATAGACAACACAGCGTACTCATAAGTCGTCGATTGAATGGGCAGAGTGGCGGCGACGAGCAGCAGATTGCTGGGAGCGATTGACGAAGTGTCAACACTTACTGGAATGATAATGATTGTAGTGCACCGTCGCAAATGGCTCATGATGTTCTCTCAAACAGTAGAACATGTTCTAACGGAATGCGGATGCCTCCTAGAACCTGCGACCGCGTGATCTCTGATATAATTGCTCCTCTAACATCAAATGAGATGTCATCTAGAACGAGAATGCTGGTTTTTGTGGTATACTTGTTTTAAGTATCTTCGCAGTAAGAGCTACGGCAAGCTATGTAAGCCAAGTCAGGTTTGCTTGATGGGTACTTCTGATTGCGCTTTTCTGTGTTAAACTTAACATGGATCAAGTCTGCAGCAACGTCTTTTTCCGAGCATGTTAACCCATTTATTAATTTACATGATTGTGTGTAACGATGATCGTTTAGATCATCCGATTGTATGATTTTTATGACAAAGGGTTCTGCTTGATCTAATGTTGGTACTGTGGCCCTATTCGGAGATTTGAGATTTTCATCTCACCATTTTTCGTCCTTGTTGCTCCCGTTTGAAACGTCATAGGCGTAAGAGTGACCAAGATAAAATCTCATCTCATCTCACGCGCAGGAATAGCCCCCCTGGACACAGCAGTTCTTTGATACAAAACAAAGGGAGAGTTTGATCTTCGACTTCACTTTCTTTAATAACTAAACAAACAAGTACATTGTTGAAAGTTGGATATTTAGGCAGCAAGTATGGATGGATAAGATTTTGGGCTGTAGCGACGACTTCTTTAGTTGCAAAAATACGCTCTACCACTTGTTAATTTCTTAGCAATCACTTAAATCATATTTAACGGATCGCTATAAAAACAAATTAAAACGTCCACCGGTTCATTTTATGGAGTGAGAATTACCTAAACGCGAATTTTATCATTTGGTATTAGAACACATCTATTATGGAGATTTTAAATTTAAAACCGTGCCTGTTACTACTACATGGATTTGAAGCATCAGTCGTTAGCGACTGCGATGCAGTGGTACAACATTGAAAGGCGGGCAGAACGCAGCTTGCGGGCGCGTGCGCGTGCGCGCGGCAGGTGTGCGGCTGCAGCCGGCGCGCGGGCGCATCGCTGCCTTGTTAGCAGCGAGAGAACCCGCCCGGTGTAATTACTGCTCCTATAAGGTCCCGCAACAAGATTCTTATCTTTATTCAAACCTGAGCGGTAATTAGAGCGCGACAGACGACCGAAATTTCGACGATTCTAATGGAAAAGCTATGGATTTTTGCTAGCACTGTTGTTGTTGTTGTTATTGTCAATTTTGATTTTTTGAGACTGCAAACAGAAATTACTTCAGATATTTGTCTACTGTTAAGTTAGATCGAACTGCACACGGTGTGCAAATTTGATTGAAATCGGTTAAGTAGTTTAGGAGTCTATAGCGGACAAACAACGTGACACGTAATTTATATGAATTAAGATAGGTAAGACTTTTCTGAGGCAGACGTGCATCTGTAATTTATGTAACTGAATTGATACTACCTATTTTAAATAGATATCATTTGCAATTATTGACAGATATTAGTTTAGTTTTCCGGAGAACTTAATTCTTATTACTTCGTTTGGGATATTGGTCAGTTTGTATTTTCGATGCGATGCAATGCGATGGCAGCCTAGTTAGGAGAAGGCCCGCTTCTCAAGCCAGAGGGAGCGGGTTCGAACTCAGCCGACGGCACGCACCGATTTGTTCATTGTGTGAACATATGTGCGTATAGTGTGTCATCTGCTTCATGACTGGAGCCCGGTGTATGGCGACTGGGTCGCCCCCTGTCACATTTGGGACTGAATATCGTCTGGCGAAGTGTGGGTATTGTAAAACACCTCTGCCAGCCCCTTCGGGGGAAAGGCGTGACGATATGTTATGTTATGCATTTTCAATTAAGAGTATTTGAGAGGTAGTGAAAGCGTTTGTAAAGTTTATTTCTATATAAAGTCTTTTGTTCCTGTCATTTCTATTATGTTATTGGTTTCCTGCAGACCTAGCGGGCAAAGCCGCGGGCAAAAGCTCGTTTATGTTTAAATTTGCCTATTAACAGAATGAATTTCATTAAAATAAATAATTAACCGTAGCAAAGCAATGATTTAATGTACGGTATGTAGGTATTTATGGACACATTTCAAGCAGATGTCGCGTTATCTTATCGCACGAATTCCAAGAATGTAAAGTAAAAGTTAATTGACAAGCCAAACGAAGTCATTATTTAGTATATATAGTATGGTATAATGTGTATATTTTTGTGGTTTGTGCATCCAAAACGGAAATAAGTCAGTATAAATAACTTGAGATGTATGTATGGTATCACTAAATGATTAAACCCTGCCAAGCACTTTCAACCCCAGGCGTAGTGTGATCAAAATCAAAAATATAGACAAGAATCAATGTAAGTAACTCCAACTCAAGATTCGGATTCGGATTCTAAATCGGATCTCAAGATCCAACTTCCGAAGCTGCAACATAGGTTGCAAGTGTATAGGTTGTATATTATCAGCGGTTGTCTTCAGATGCAGACGGTGACGCAGTGGGATTCCGATTCCTATAATTACTTGCTACGCTGCTGTGGTAAGTTGCTAATATTGAGTTGGTTTGGTAACTATCTATTAATTACATATATTCGAAGAATGCGGTGCCTGGTTCGTCACTCACCGTGACTTCAACGTCAACGTGGCTAATTTTAAACCTGTGTGTCGATAGTCCTTACGTATTGTTTCTGTCATAGATAATGCGTATGTTAGAGCAAAGCCGACGCAAGTGCGGCTATAACTCGATTGATAAACCCAAGTGGTGCCGGGCACGTCGAAAGTAGCACAGGGTTTGTCAACGCAGCCCGTCAGCTGGCCCCAGAGATGATAGCGCTTATCGGCGGGACATAGTCCGCTCATTCACAAGCCTGTCCATTCATGCCGGCTCCCACCCTCAACAACAACACAATATAGACTTTCCTTCGTGACGCGAAGAGTCCATTCTTGCGCGCTGCTTCACCGAGCAATGTGGATCGAGGATATCAAGGGGTCAGCGCGGATTGCAGTCGCACGCAATATGTATAGACATCCTAGCAGTTATTTAGGTTCATCGGCGATCAACAGATCATAAACTGCCGGTCTCACAAATCTGATACTACCTTACTAATTAATTTATTTTGTAAATTATGATCAAAGAACATAAAATTCGCATGTGCGGGTAGGTAGCGCGGATGCGGTAGTTCTCTGAGTTGGTGTGGGATATAGAGTAAATGGCGCCCGCGCCCGTTAATGACTGTGAATTTTTTTACTCAACGGAAATGCTCTCATAACTTACACATTATCACCCCATAAAAATGTTCTTCTACTCAAATTCTTCTATTTGATAAGGAAAATATGACACAATTAAAAAATGAAACTGTCCCATTCAGTTATTGCGTGTTAGTAAACATGATAAGAATTTAATAGGTACGTGTCGAAAGTGGCAGCAGTTATTTTATCATTTCCTATTTCACTTAGATGTTAGGCGAGGCAATGTGGGTTAAGTAAACATATTATAGGTGGGTATGTGGTGTAGGTAGTTGGAAACTTATTGCTTTGATATTGCGATACGGCTGCACAACTATACTGGCTGTCTATTAGTTTTTTATTTTTCAGTTCTCTCTGTCGAAAAAGGAAGGTTATGGTTTTCGAGTGTACGAACTACTACTATATCTTCATATATATAAATTACGTGTCGCGTTGTTTGTCCGCTATAGACTCCTAAACTATGTACTTAACCGATTTCAATCAAATTTGCACACCGTGTGCAGTTCGATCTAACCTATGAGATAGGATAGCTCACATATATATATATATATATATATAAATAATAAACGCAAACGAAGTGTTTGTCACATGCTTGACCGATTTTGGAATGCATTTTTCTTTTGATTATTTTTCTTCTTAAGGAAATATTTATGAGTACGGAATCCTCAAGTATCCAGCGAGTTTCACTCCTCGAGTACCTTGAGTTTCACTCGCTTTTAGTATACTACTACTGGTACTAGGTATAATAGGTACTACTAAATAGTTACTTATTAACTATTCACAGGAACTGAAAAACTGCATCATACTTTGGTGAGTCATTTCTGATGGCTACCGATTCTCTGAACGATATGAATAAGTAGGTATCCGCGAGCTGACCCATTGACCATCTAAACGCAAATCCTATTAGTCACTTGCCAGATAGGTACCTTCTGCCTGATTATAATGCTACATTGAATCACTGTGCACGTCAAATCATGTTACAAGCATGGAAATAATTTCCGTTACTTACAGGGGGCTTACCATTAGTTTTCATTGTTACAAAAACTTTTTTGTTTTCGTTTGGCTCCATACTTTTCGATACAGCGCCCCTGGCGAAAACGTTAATTAGAACTAGGCTAAATGTATGGAGCCAAACGAAAACGGAAAAAGTTTTCGTTAACTATCAAAATTCGTGGTAAGCCCCCAGGACCTTTTTGACTTTTGACATTCCTTTAGTATGACTCATGTAAACAAATGTATCATTGTTAGTGGCCGTTTGTGAATATCCGTTATTCAGAGCTTTATCATTCATTCATAGGTGTGTGTCATATTGGTAGTGATGAGTTTAAAAAACAAGTGTTTCATTGTGTTGTGCAAACTACATTTACCTACGAATTGGATGAAATGGAACGAATTACGGCTGGATGGCGTCGTTTTGCACACAATCTGTGGCATAGCATTCTTTGCAATGCATTCATATGTAGAGCAAAGGAATACCAACCTTCAGTTCTTAAACTTACAGATTCGATTGGTTTGCTTCTCATTTGATTAAATCGGCGAGCTGTATAAAATGACATTGTTTTGATACTATTGATCTGCCGGTTCTACTGCGTAATGACCGAGTTGATAAATGCGCACAAAATTGATGTGAATTCGTGAATGTAGGTCAATACCATTCATCTATTCAAATTGCATTCAGTCTAATATTTTTCCTCTTCCAACTTCCCGGGAAGTTGTTCAAATGATATCTGTAGGCAACTAGAATAACAAATAATAACAATAAATAATTGTGTAATAGGATCTTCCGAATATTGACGTCACAACTTTTAATACTGGTTTTCTGCAGTGCACGTCGCTTTGTTTCACTAAGGACCACATTTAAAAAACCCTACAGGAGCTAAAGTTCTGGACGAAATAGAGGTAAATTTATAATAGTTGGTTATGGGACCTGTATCAATGTGAGTGAGAGAGCTAGCAGGCAGCTAGGGTTGCGCTTGCGCGCGGCGCGGCGTTATCTGCGCACACGCAGCGCCAGAGCGGAGCCCTCGCGGACGTCACAGGCGCCATCGCAGAAATGCTAACGAGTTATCAATGTAAACGGTTTGTTTACACAGTTAACCGTAATCTTATCCGTTGTCCTACTTAGACTCTCCCGTTTCGAAATTGTATCGTCGGTATCGCGTGGTGTCCTTATTACGAGTCACCGGAAGTGCGCGCTTGACGCGATCCAACGTTCATTCATGTTGTTCGTATTTATTTAGTAGCCGTTCTCGTACCTACCGCGCTCCTCCACAGATAATTGCTTTAGATGGCTGCTATTTGGAATCTCTTACGGATACTTTGATCGTGAAGAGGTTTAACTGCTCAACTTCAGAGTTTCATCAGGAATTGTTTTCTATGACATCAGTTTTGTTCGTAGTTGTAATTGCAGTAATTTTACCGGTATGCAACTACAACGAACTGACTAACAACACTTAAACTAGTAGTTAGTTACCTCAAATATGTTTAAATTCGATTTTAAGGAAAGAAAACAAAATGGCGCAGGATATTAATGACGGCATATTGTTAGGTTCCAATACTAGTAGTCCTTAGTGTTCGAGTGATTTAGCGACTATTCTACTTCTTCGAGTAGCTTCGATTATGGAAGAGTGGCCGTCTACGGGCGGTGTCTTGGCCAGCGGAAGTCCCGAAGGTGGCGGGTTCGCTCCACTCTACTTGCCGGGAATTCGGAGGTCGCCCGATAACCCGCGCACCGGAAGCCGATAGCTTTGATGTGCGATGGCGTCCGCTTCCCTACATTATGTACTCAATAACGAATCGACTCAAGCCATTCCTGTTGTTGTCCCAGTTACTATTTACTTGTCTACTCTACAAACGGTTATGTTAGTTGTTTGGCTTTGTTTCCAGAGAAATTATTTGGGCACTAAAATATTTAAAGGTTCGGCGACCACTTTAGACTAACTTTGGATTGGCAAAAGGTTTTCTATTGCCATTTCGTCTAAAAGAAGACGACGAGCGAAGAGAGCAAGTAAAGATACTGATGAGCCTCTAAAGTTTTGTACAGAGTGACTAAGTGCAAATTTAATCATTTCGTGTGACATTTGCACTTCTCTAATCATTCATAAATGACTAATAATTTTCCTTGTTTTATGAATAAATTTTAAAGCTAAAGATGTAAACAACCTATGTAAAGAGATTTTTAATTTGCTTTGTCTATCGATTAAATAAATTTATCAAAAATGACCCCTTAAAAATGCCGATATTTTACATAGCTCTAATTTGTGTTGAGGACATTTAAAAAAAAAACAAGAACGGGGCGGAGATATAGTTCATACACTTGTACTCGTACATGCCAAATTTCGTCATAATTTTAAAAATGGTTTCCAATAAATTTGACAAGCGCGTTTGTATGGAAAATTCAGAGCGTCGTCGCGGCATCTAATTCTCATGGTGACGAGCACTGCGCATTGCCGCGCAGGATTTTTATAATCTGGGTGGAACTGAGCTGTTATGGACAAACGTGACGCTTACCATCAGAGGAGCGACTTGATCGTTTCGTCCTCAGCCTCAGGAGTTATTAAATAAAATCAGTTATACCTACCTATACCTACCTAATTTGCCTTAATTTAAGGAAATATTATACTATTACCGTAAGTAAGTAAAATTTAAACTAAGTTAGTTGGTAGGTATATTTATATTATTTTTTATCGTGTGCGTTAACTTTCACGATGTAGTATGGGTTCACATTTTAAAGCCGGGTTCGTGAAGAGCAAGGCAAAATGCAAGGCAAAATTAAGCTTTCTGAGAACATTTTAACACGTCATTTGTATTTTGTCGGTTATAATAATAATAATAATATCAACTAATAGAGCTAACTAATAATAAACTAATAGAACTATTAGGGTCGGTTCAGACCGAACGGAAAAATGCTGGAGCAATTTTGACATCATTGACAAATTAACCATTTAACCGTAGCCTAAAATACAAAATAGCATAACATCGAGGCTTCTCTTTTGATTATATGGTTTTTTATTTTAGATTATGGTGTTATGGTTCATTTTTCAATGACTTTATAACGTCATAACTAGCATTTTTTCCGTTCCGTCTGAGCCGACCCTTATGGGCAAGCGTGGCGCTTACCGCATTAACCGAGCCGCTGGCCGACAAAATAAATTTATTATTTCACATAAAAAGAAAAATGGAGGTAAATATGTGACTGTAATCTTTTATGAAAAAACTCGAACGTTATGTACTTTTTTACCCGATTGCGCAAGAAGGAGGGTTAAGTTTTTCGGGTGTATGTTTGTATGTATGAGATTTCTTTGGCACCCCTACAGCCTAAACACCTTGATGGATTTCGACATGTGAGGTGTCATTGGAATCGTCTTGATAGTAAAAGTGACATACTCGTAGGGTACTACATTTTAATTATAATTATCCGGAGTGTCGGACTACATTTTGCAGTCGGATTTTTTGTTTACCTTTTAATAATGATACTTGTTAATTACGATTCTATGAACAAATATATTATTAAAACAAGAGTGCAGAACTACAATGCGGGTGGTCTACAGTCTTACGTCCTATCAGTAATGGCGATATGTTTTGCATACAGTATGAAAGAAATGATAAAAATTAATTAATATATTTTTTTAAAGACTTTATTTTGGATCAACAAATATTTTTTTAAACATGGCATTATTTTATGCCGTTGGAATGCAAATAGGTATGTAATACTATTGTTTTAATAATAACCATAGCAAAGTATTTAAAGTAGGGAGTAAATTAAGTCCGTAAGATTCTCATCCTAACTAATATTATAAATGCGAAAGCGAGTTTGCTCGTTTGTTTGTTTATTTGTAACGTTTTCACGCCCTAACTAATCAACCGATCATTATGTAATTTTGCATACACGTTGTCTGGGATACAGAAAAGTACATTGAGTACTTCTTATTCAGAAAATATAAACTGTTCCTGTAGGACTGCGGGTAAACTGCGCGGCGCAGCTATTTGCATAATAAAGTTGTGTTATGGCCACAGGGAAACGGGAAACTTCAGAATTAAAAGAAGGAAAAAATCACTTGATCCCGTTGTAGGTAAATTTATGTGGGAATCCCGTTTGTATTCCCCATTTATGACGTAAATGTAATTAAAAAACCTACTGTTACTTATTGTTTAATTAAATGTTGAGTATTGTTGAGTCATAATCAGAAATTAGATTGTAATGTGTTAGTTATAGAATGTCCTTAATGGATTGTCAAATCAAAATTGAACTAAAGTAATCTACGAGTAAGTAAAAGTTATTTAGCAGGCAATTGAGGATAGGTAGAATACGCGAATAATAAAGTGTACTTCAATAAAAACAGGAGTTGCAATATAAATGTAACATAAAACATGTTTATGTTGTGTAATGCAATGACTAATTTTCGAATCTAATGACAAACAGTTAGTGGTCATGACCAAACCGTGTTATTTTTACTTAAACACTGACGTAAAATAATTGATGTTAAACTAAATTTCGATGAATTGACGTTAATGCGGGCGATAAGACAATAACTAGAGTAATGTCCTCGTGAAATTTCGTCACATTTTTGACGATAATAAATCAATTTGTGTCAACGAGATCCAGTGTGTAACCTCCGCTATCAGCCCGGTCGGAGGTGGAGCTCTTCAGAGACCTGACCACTACTCGAACTATCTGGATTTAACTTCTCACGCGAATCTAGGACACGCTTCAGTTTAGCTGAGCATTGATAAAAGTCATGTTCAGCTCGTGCTTTACATGTTTACGTCCCTCAGGTCAGACGTAAGCTAGCACTGATTCGAACCCCATGCCAATATGTTATCAGTCGGAGCTCTGCCAGCTCCAGTTACCACACTATCCGGTAAATGGTATAAGCATTATCAAACACGCTACCTAAAGATATGGGTACTGAAATCTCTGTTCAATCCAATATTTTTTAAGTGTTATCAATTGAAGTTGTTACACTTTAAATAAATATGATAAGGGCGGGCGGTGACTTGTGTGTATCTGTGCGAGGAACGAAAATTGTTCCAACCGGATGTGAGACAGTGGTCTGAATGGACACCGATTCTCGAACGTCTTTTGATGCTTTATTTTGCTTTAGCTAAGATCTACTTTAGCTTGCAAGTAAAACTGGTAGATATTTTTTATGTACCTAATATATTTACTTTTTGAGTTCAGTAATAATATTGGACAACATAATAAATAGAAGAAAAAGTTGACTTAACACAAAAGTACAATGTTTATTGTTTATTTGTCAAATAATTTACTTCATCAAATACTTTACCATCAACGTGTTACCAAAGGATCAATTAAATATCTATAACTGAGTAAATATGAATTATGTAGTTATTAATGAACGACTCCTTTTAAGCACCGTAGTACAAGCTGAATAACATAAAACAATGAAACGAGGGTGGTCTGAAGCGAGAGCGCAGTCGATTGAGCCGAGGCAATGTCGTGACTTTGTCGCTTAGTTACCAGCAGGCACACATTGTCACCTAGTGGCGAGGTTAACGAACAATGCCAGTAGCGCAGCGCTAGTATATCCGCAACTAAAGTACGCATCACACTTATCGGCGACCCATTTCGGGCGCGCATAATTACACAAACTTTGTACATTGTAACTCGATTAACTACTGCACTCGGCATCATGCGGTCGGTGCTCGTAAAAATAAACGTTACCAATGGAATTTTTGAGACATTGCTTTTATGACCTACTCCCGAACAGAGACATGAGAGAGGTCAGGTAGAGCTCGATAATATTTTGATAAAATAATATAATGTTATGTTAATGTTTCTCTTTTATGCAAAAGTGATCTATTTACTCACTTACCGCAAAAGAGTTTCAGGATTTCAGCGCATGCAAACAAACCGGATCTGAAACAAAAACCTCCAATTACCAAGCGTTCAAACAGTACACAAGGCCTTTACGTCGTAGCAGACGAAATTTGCCATATATTTATTCAGAACCTTGGGTGCTACAGACGTGCAACGCAATTGACGCGGTTGTAAATGGTATTTGCGGAGTGGTCAAGGATGGACCGTGCCTGAGTGCAGGGTCCGCGGCGGCGCTAGAGCGCGCTCGGCGGCGCTAGTGACGGCGAGCGCGCTTCGGCCGGCGCCACTCCAGGCCGTCCGAGGGGGCGCCATCCAGGACACACTTTACAATTAATCGATTACAATAATTGAATTACGTGATGACGTAGTGACAGCTGCGCAAGCGGCGCGCCGCTGTGTGCGCAGGTGTCGTGCGTGACGCTCTCTCTAAGAAAATCAAAGGAAAACCCACGCGCTCGTCTCGTAACGCAATCGACACGTTTTCATTTGCAAAATATTGGTGTTACCACCTGTAATCCGGTTTAAATACGAGCATAATGTATTCTGCGCTCGCCGACCGTCGAGTTTGATAAACTTTTTTTAACGAACATGACGTGAATTGTTCGCAAATTATATCAATGGCATTGAGTTTTGCAAATTGGGTATCTAGGTTACATGTCATACCTAAACATAGCTCACTTTCATAAACGAAAATTTTCTGTTCGTGATGATTACATCTACCTACTTACATCGTCGCTTCCATTTTCACACTTGGCGCGTTATAGATTTACTTATGTGTTAGTAACAACTGAATCATGGCGAGTTTTTAAAATTACTAACTTGCGTAAAGACCTAAAAAGTAGGGTTTCTCTACTAGGGTAGAGCACGCCAGCTTAAACACAAGTCAAGTAAAGGCATATGTAGCCGCACTATTTCACTAATGTATCATGTTAATTCATGGTCTCATAGAGATTTTACCAATAGAAATTTTGTCTTTCTTTTCACATAGGTAAACACTTACTCATAACCACAAAGGCATTAAAATGCAGATAAAATGGATTTGTAGCCTTTTCAAGTAGCTTCCAAGCTTTGTCAATAGCACGACCGTCGACCGTCTTAACTCTTTGAATCTATGAACCAAACCAACAGGTCGAAGCTAGAGGAAAGAAATAAGAAAACAAGTCTATAATATCTACCCTTGAACATACTTGAAATACACATTAGTGTTCTAAGCTAAGAATAAATTCATAGTTCTTTGTCTTAGTTGTTAAGATTCCTTTTCAGGTGAAACTTTTGTTTTAGTTTAAATTGTTGATTACCTATAGACTAGTCAAGGCTTTTAAAGGCGACTTCCAACAAGGTTGCGTTAAACTTTTAACGCTCCTGGGGAGGGGAATAGAAAGAGACAGAGCGAGAGTGAATGCGTGGCACTCGAACGCATGCGCGAAGTAAGAAAGATACACAGAAGTTTCACTTCTTCCGCGCGAAGAGACATCATGCACTATTTTTTTTCTGTATACACGTGAACGAAGTACGTTTAGACAGTTACCCTTAAATTGCGAACGGAAAATGAGCAGTTATGAATGACGCGCTAAAATGTAGATACATTCAAATGTGCAACCGGATGTCAAAATGTTTTTTTTTTTCTAGCACAATTGCGAAAAATGATGTTATAGGTAATGAAAGAAACTACAGTGACATCACTGACGATAAGGATGTAGGTACAATGTACATGGTTTTAACCAAGCTTGAAAAAAAAAATCTTTCACGAGAAAGTATTTCGCCGAAGCTTCAATGACACCCAAGTACTCTTTGATTGGAAAGATGACCTTATCTGAGTGGAATAAAGTTTGTTAAACGATAAACTTTACTTGGCCTTTGCATGTCAGCTACAATGTTGTTTTCCACAGTCATCAAAGAAAGTGACAATCGTATCAACTACACTATTAACACTTTCGTTTACGGATTTGTGTACAGTTTCCATGAATGTCAACATCTAGCTGCTTGAAAGTGAACTCTGTGCTCTAGAAGTTAAGGAGTCCTTTTTGCTTTATTTTAAACTATGGTAGAGTAACTTCAAAACTCAAACGTCATCTAACATGCATCTTTTTAGATGAAGAGGCTACTATAAATTTACTAAAATAAAGATAGATAGACAGATATCTCCTCTAGCGTTGGGAATACTGATTGTTTCACTATTTCAATATTTAGTACTTATCTGTCACTAAATGTCACGATTTCTATGCAGCAGGTGATCCCTGTTTCTCACTAGCGAATCCAGGCTTTGGGGGTTAATCCCCCCCTCCCTCAAATATCTGTGTGTATGATGATATGCTGTAATGTATTTGTATATCTGTATTTTTAGTGATTTTGTGTTTACCTACCTTGATACAGGTTATCCTCAGCTAAGTCAAGAACCAGAATTATTCCCTACATTAATAAAGCTTACCTTCAGCTAAGTCAAGCCCCCAAAACCAATATCCTGGATCCGCCACTGCTTTGGCTCATTGAAAGTCAAAGTCAAAGTCAAAATATTTATTCACTTAAATAGGGTAAGTACATACAGTTCTTCAATATATAATTTAGTTCTGCCTATTTGTCAGATAACCTCACATGTATGTTACAATCTATATATATAAAAATGAATTGCTGTTCGTTAGTCTCACTAAAACTCGAGAACGGCTGAACGGATTTATCTTATCTTAGTCTTGAAATGTTCGTGGAGGTCTAGGGAAGGTTTAAAATGAGAGAAAAAAATCGAATAATTTACGGGAAAACTCTAAAAACAGCCCTTTTCTATTTCCCATACAAACGTTTTCTTAATAAAATGTAGAGTCAATTTGAACTTTATTGCTATTCAAAGCAATTTAGGTGTGTTCCTAACGTCTAATTTCTTTTCAAGAATGGATGGATGTTTGTTACTCTTTCACGTCAGAACGGCTGAACAGGTCTGAATGAAATTTGGTACAGAGATAGATTATAGTCTAGCACATAGGATACTTTTTGACTACGGGCGAAGCCGCGGGGCGCAGCTAGTTAATATATATATGTAATTACAATCGAAAAGATCATAGATACATTGAAGTAAAGATCTAGGAATGATGAGACGAAAAAAAATTTTCGTACAAGTACGTCCAAGTGACAACAAGTGACGTGACAAGAATAATAATTCTTGTCACTTGTTAAGTAGATACATATATAATAGGTTTTTCTGTGAGTTGTGGACCTCGCAGCCGACGTATGTGCTCCTCCACAGGTCGCATTCCTCACCCGATTCTCGTGAAATGTTGTGAGCAGAATAGATTCGATAATTATACAGAATGTATACGGATATGCTATTTTTCCAAAAACAACATATATCCGCCTTGTTAAAAACATTCGAAAAACTGAATCGACTTCAAAAACGATATATAACTAGCTGCGCCCTGCGGTTTCACCCGCGGTTAAAAAGTATCCTATGTGCTATTCTAGACTATAATCTATCTCTGAGCCAAATTTCATCCAGATCTGTTCAGCCGTTCTGGCGTGAAAGAGTAACAAACATTCATCCATCCATACATACAAACTTTCGCGTTTAAAATAATAGTAGGATAAACCTATTGTAAATTGCTTTGGCTCGATTTTCAACCTTAATCAAGAGGTATTTCGATTCTTCAGCATAATGGAAAGACAGCATAGAAAATAGATTTCAATATTTTGTACTTAAGTGAAAATCCTGCTATAAGCCCAATTTAATGAAACGTTTTTTATTTCCAGGAGCAATTATTTGGTACTTTTATTTTGCCTTTATATGTTGCACTTATTTTACTGTATACCTACACTGTTGTTTTATTCTGTATATTAATATAGTAAATACTTACTAGCATCAACAAAGACTTTGAAAAATGTATCAGTGGACAAAAAAATATGTGAATATATCCTTTAGAGCATTGATTAGTAAATGAAATGGTTAGGTAATAAGGAAGAGAAGAAATCATATGCTATCAAAAAATCGGTCAAGTGCGAGTTGACTTTGTGGACTAAGTGTTCCGTATTACAAGAACACCACGATCTACGAAATGCACATGACCTATGACCTCTCCCTCTACGACATTGGTCGAAGTCCAATCGAAGTCCTACGTTAGATCTGTAAAGTTATTATTGTTAATGTTTTTGTAAGTATTTTTTAGTGTTATGAATTAATTCAACTGTGTTGATATTGATTGAAATTATTGCTAAGTACATAACTTTATATTGTTATTAGAAAATGTTCTCTAGATTAAAATGTATTTATTATTATGATTATAATTGGTAAACAGCCTTTCTGTAATAAAAAAACAAAAAAAAACAAACAGACTGATTCTGAATGGCAAACTAAAGGATTATGATTAATGCAAATAATATGTACCTACCTATATAGTACACGAATTTCTCCAGATAATCCGGTAAAAGAAGAAGATTAAGATAAAAAATCCTTTTGCAAAGCAGTATTAAAAGTTTAAGAAATCTTATAAAATGACAACTGATATTTGGTATAACAATATTACTATGATCAAAAACTATGTCATTTGTTTTTTAGTCACATAGTTTTTAGTTAGTCTCATTTTTGTATATTGCTTAAAACATAGCATTAGAAGACATGAATGAAGCAAACTATGTGAATTAACAAATACAATTATCAAAAGTCAAATTTCAAGCCAATATCTTTTATGATTCCTGATAAAGGTTAGGTGTGACACACATACCTACGGCCACTTAATTCTCACCTTACTTAATAGGGTTCCTTTTTATCATTTTGATAAGGAATCCTAATATCAGACCGACTAAGAAAAAAATATACCTATTTACTATTTTAAGTCTATCTATTTAGATATTAAAATATATCTAGATATTAAATATACAGATCTAGGTAAGTAGATATTAAAATATATCTAAATGAATTAGATAATTATTTAATTGTTATTAAAAATCACTAATATAGAGTTATCAGATTTTTAACAATAATATGTTAAAAATACTACTAATAGGTGAATAAAAGATACATCCCTTTTAATTATTTTTTTCAAAACATAAAAAAAAAAACTAAAACTGTCCTTCTTTCGTAAAATAGGTGAAATATTAATTTATATTAAATAATAAAAGTCAAAATCTAGTCTTTAAGTGAAATCAAAAAATAATTTTCCAATAAATGTGAGTATTGAGTGGATATGTGTCAGGTTGTGTCGGTGGTTGCATGTGTGCGCGCTGCGCCCGCGCCGGCGGCGGCGGTAGGCAGGCGAGAGGCCGCGCGGGGGCGCGCACGCACACAGCGCCGCGCGCGCGCCAATCGCCGCCGGCCGCGCACGCTCACACGCGCACTTCACCGAACCCAAAAACCTAGTTTTCTTCCGAAAAACGTGCTCATTTTGTGCACGTTTAGGGTGTGAACGCCCCCGCGCATGCCACCTGCCCCCGGGCCGGGAACATAAAGCGACCCATCGACGCCCGAACTACATGAAAAAAATTCACAAATATTTGCACCCGAATCGATGTCCCTCCGCCTTTAAGAAATTTTCTTTATTTTTCCTGAAATATTTTTTTAATTTTAATTATGCAATTGCAACTACCCTGAAATGCGATTTCCAAAAAGGGTCATTAGTGCAGAATTATATCAGGCAATACCTTTAACAACATGTACTTAGATAAATTCGGAGTTGGCGTTCTTTGTAAAGATCTTCATTCGTTCCCAAATTAGACTTTTATAATTTTTATAGTTTTAATTATTAATAATTGAGTCAATAAATCCTTTTATGCAATAAAATTGTAATTATTGTAAATATTAATGGTAGAAAAGAGGTTCGCGCGGGTGGCCGCCCAGGCGGCGGCGGCGCGCGGGCGCGGGCGGCGGCTCTACTGCGCCCTCGTACGGACCAGCAAGGTGAAAAAAAAATTGTCGAACCCTACGACTTTTGCCTCCAAAACGTAGGCGCAAGCCTATATATTTTATTTATGAAATAAAAATCCAGAAAATGTATCGCGTCTTAACGGGAAAATTACATGAAATTTTCCTACCTTACACTTACTGTGACGTCGAGCCTACGCTTGCCCATACTTTATTTTGTGTATAAATCACACAAAATTATTTTAGTTATTATGGCGCAACCATATTTGTACTGAAATAATACTTTAGGTGTGCAATTTTTGCCTGGATAATTCATAATACAAATTTTTCAAATTGTGTGTGGGCGCACCCGAGGCGTTCATAGATTTTTGTATGTTTTGTGCCAATTTACGTCTAAATCACTAATGGATGTATTTATTTAAAGAAATAATTTAGTTTTAAATCCAAACAATAATTAGTTAAGTATATGTGTGTCAAGACAAATTCGTACGAGTCGCAGGGGTCGCGCAACTTAGGGCCCTTTAACCCACAAACCAAAATAAGTACTGAATACTTGTGTTGTCAAATAAAAATGCTTATTAAAATATCTGCCCTAATAATAAAAATGATTACTTACTATCTAGTTGGCGAGAGGAAGTATTGGTTTTTAATTATAACCTAACCCTTGGTGGATATTGCTTGCGATCATCTTCTATATCTTGTTCAGCACCCACTTATACCTACCTACCTACCTCAGTTATATGATCAAGTATAACTATACTATATAAGTAGGTAAATACATTTACCTAAGTAACAAATGCTTTTAAAGGCACGTCATCAGTGGAATATTATTTCACCAAAATACATAATTCAACAGGGACTTCAAATTTTTAACATACTTATCTACCCATATCCTATTTCATCTATTTGAGTAAGTAAATGCAAGTTAAAGTATAGGTAATTATAAAAATAACACCAGTGTTTCATTTACTTTATGTCACACCATTTTCAGAACCAAAAAAGAATACACAGCTAATTAATACTTATAAGTATGTAGTTACTTAAGTTGCAAAATAATGCGGTCTCTACAAAACTCTAATATGATTTACAAATATTTTCGATATCTTCAGTCATTTTATCAGTAGAAGTATGGCCGTTATGATTCCAGAGCTTAAATTCCGAGTAAATCGGGAACTTATCTTAAAGACGCGAACACACCCTAGTGCGAGTTTTACTCGCACACCGAGGGTTCCAGACCACTACGCAATATAATTCGAGTTTCTGCCGTATTTTCCTACCAAAAAAGCGTTTTTTTAATAATTTATTTCAGATAAATAAAATCCTTCAGCGCGAGCCTGCATCCATATAATGAACTTGGGTTTGGATACAAAATTACACTTTACCAACTATTTCAATTATTTGTTGGTTTACTTGGATACTTCCGAGTTTGCTAAAAACACGAAGTAGGTATGCGTCCTTACTGTAAAAGAAAAGACAAAATTAAATGAGAAAGCACGTTTCATCACCAGGTCGTTTCTTATTTATCCCCCTTAATTTTTATTTTTCGTTACATATTTAACTGGTTTAACTAAGGTTTGGTTAACTAAGATTCAAAATTAAATTATTTTGAGTAAACCCACTCAGAGGTGGCGTAGGCTGAGTAAAGCTCGTGCCACGGAATATGAGACTTGACAAACCACGTGGTTTGACTTTGGTTTGGATTGAAATATTCCTGAAATATTTGAAATATTGAATATATTATGAAACATTTTTATTGTTTAAATGTTTCCCCAAGCACTGACGTTCTTCAAGTCTCATCTTTCGTGGGTCCCGTTGACACTCTTTGGGTACTGAACCCTAAAAACGAAAATAAAAATCATAGTGGAAAAAAAGCGCCTTAGACGACAAAGTCTTCCTACATATTCCATTTCCTACATTTATTTCAGTAATTCATTTATCTTCTAACCTAGAGAGTGTTTAAATAAGACTTTATTGAAATTTAAATCTTTGTGGAACCAACTATTTTGTAGGAAATATGTAAGTGATTGATTTTGTCCAAACCCAAAACGAAAAACAAACGAACTCTTTCAAAATAATCAACACACTAAGTATAACTTCAAAAATATCATAAAAATGCTAAAAATTAAGCGTCTCTCCTTCTATTCGTCTCTACCTCATCCTTTGCAAGTATTGTAGCTCTAAGTTCGTAGTAGCGTCGCTTATAATGAACGTAACGTACTCTTAAGCTCAACGTATAGTAAAAGGATAAATTAATTATCATACGGCGGGTGGCGAAGGGTGCAGGTCGCCGACCCGGGCGCCTCTCGCGGTTGTTCGTTACAGCCGATGGAAAGCAGGTGTTGTGGAAATATTTTTGCTTTCGGTATTACTGAATTAATTCTCTAGTTGCCGATTTAGTTATTGAAGAACTAATGAGGTCAATTTTCATGTTAGGTCCTTTCGAAAATGGAATTGGTTGAAAGAACGCCTTTGATTGGAATTGTTTGAAAATATGCAAGATAGTACTTATTTGCTAATGTGGTCAACAAAGTCAAAACCAATATATGTACGTATGTACACCAACCACCAATATGTATGTGTATGTCAATAATTGTGCAATATATTGCCCCAATTGGGTAGTTTTAGAAACAACACAAATTGGACCTATGTAAAATTTGTGTTGATTCTAAAACTACACCTAAGAATATCGATTAATTATTGAAGTGCTCTCGCAGAGTCAGAATAAATCGAATTATACGATTACAAAGTACATGACTAGGTACTTTTTTTGTGAAACGTTGGCTCCCAGCGTTAATATGTAAAGTTACACATAATTTACCATTTTCTATCAACAGTTTTGTATAAGAATCACATCACCTCTTTAGCCTCCAAACAACTTTACAACTCTAGAGATTTCCGGGATGTTTTCGCAAATAAAAAACCTATTAGATGTTATCAACGTTTAAAGCCCTAATTAAAGTCGTTAAGTATAGGTACTATCCGTAATAAACTATCCCACGAACTAACAGTTTGCCCGTACTCACTGGCCCTGGAGTTGTACCCACTTTAAGTTGTAGATAACAAAGCTCAAACTGAAGTGGCTATTCCTTCTGAACAAATAAAACTGTTGGTTAATTATAACGTTGGTAATTAAGCAAGACTTTTATTACTGTCCTTGGGTCCCCGAGGGAAACGAAGGGCGGAAGTAGACTTTAGACACGTGTGCCGCATGCGATGATAACGACGCTCTACACACCAACTAAAATGCCATCACTGTAACTCCTTCAGCATCTTATTCTTGAGACGATAAAGCCTAAAGCTCTGTGACACGTCCTAATCGAACCGCAAAACAGAAGAATCATAGTTCTGTGACAAAGGAAATATATAAATTCACAGTAATATAGGGTAAGTACAAAGTACAGCGTCAGGTAAGAACGTACTTGCATTTACACGTGGAGCTAAGTTCCAAGTAATGACATATATGCGTTAATAGTTGGTATAACAAGAATGGATGGTAATCTACCTACTCTATAAGCATGTGCTGACTCGGAGCTCCTCCACTCGCGGACAGTGTTCAATTATATGAACTGCGTGGGTAACAATAAAATGTATTTCATTTTCCTCGTAGAATACAAATTCTGGGCGTTTTGTTACGGTATTGTTTTAATGTCTAAATCGAGAGCTGTATAAAATAACTGTGAAAAAAGTATTGGATAAACATACCTTTTAGTAAATGATTACTAGAGTTTTTTTAATAGTTTTATTTTTCATGACAAAAATGAGTAAATAGTACATTATGATACAAGTGTGCTAAGTTGATCATTACGCGAGCGAGTTGAGCATTACTCGAGTAAGCGAGCGCAATGAGGGCGCCGAGAGTGTAATGATCAATGCACACGCGTTTCATACGATATTTTTCATCACACTTGCGAGTAAAAGAACACTAGACTTGCATTAGTCAATAACTTTTTCTGAAAATGTATGCGCATTTTTGCTGTTTTTCTACTTACCAAAAGTCTCGTAAGCGGCTAAGTATTTTTCTTTAGATATCGATAGCAGCAAACTATCAATCATTTCGTTTTCGATTAGTATTTCTGACGGAGTTAAAAATACATCTTTTCCCTCTTCTCCACTTGAACTTCACATTTTTGTAAAATAAACAACTGCACATCGAAAAAAATACTAAAAACGTCAACGGAGAACGAGCAACAAAAAGTCTCGTGAAAATGGCGCCTAGATTTCTAGTTTTTTTTTCACGTGCCTGCCGCGGTTCAGCCTATTATAGAAAATTAATATAGCAAAAATATCAAATTATTTACAACTTTGTGTTTAAAATAACATACCTAATTTGTTGTAAATAATTTGATAAAATGAGACCGTTTTTTACTAAAATAAGGGGAGTAGCTACGATTGTGTAAATCAAGTATATAGGAAAAGAAATACTTTTATCTATACTCGTAGGTACTTACTATTTTCAGTCAGATTAAAACTCTTTGTTGATTTATTAAAAAAAAATACTACAGCACTAGTGCAATAATGGTAAAGTAAAAGCACGCGTGTGTAATAGCTGGAATTATAAGCCTAAAACCGATGTGATACAGTTCCTTTTACGAGCAAGTGTGATGAAAAAGATATTTTTAGCTATTTTTTTCAGCTTTTTAGCTATTTTGCTTCAGCTTTCTGTAGTTGAGAGCATGTCAAAACGCTCATTATGATAAGGTTTTGTTCCCTAGGCTCTTAATGTTTAATTTATTTAAGCACATAGGGGATTAGCAAAATTATAAAGGCTATAAACTTTTTATGATGTCATTGGGTAGGAGGCTATGAACACATTGTTTTGGAATTTTTTTTTTTTCCAAAAAAAGATAGCAATATTGTTTTGACTACGTGCAATCCTCCTCTTTTATTTCAAAATATAATGTGGAATCCTTTTTGTGAAAACCTCATTTTAAGAGACTGATTCACAAAGCAATCACTTGTATACCTGTAATGAAATATCACGAGGCGGAAGAAAGATGCCGATAAGTACTTCGTTTTATTGCACCAAGTATACCTGCCATCTTAATAGAATTTAGAATTTTCATAAAAAATATTTTGTTGTAAGCACAAATTGACCAAGAACAAGCACACGTTATTGCACAAGGTTTTAGTTTTTAGCGGAATTAATTATAAAACTTATCTAAAATGTATTTCGTTCCCTAATTATTTATTCTGGTTCCTTAGGTACCAACTTAGTTATCCTACATTTTATATCATAAAACTAAAAGATTGTGTGTTTGTTTGTTACTTCGTCACACTCAAATGGATAAACAGATTTTGATTAAATTTGGTATGGAGATAGCTTACACACTAATTTAATACATAGGCTAAGTCCTTTTTAACCCCGGGTATCACAGCGGGGCACCGCTAGCACACATTATTACTATCTATAGGACTTCTTACTTTCCTAGCCTAATTAAAATATTATTATCGATGCGAAAGTAAATTTGTTTGTTTATTCGTCACGTTTTAACTACAGAACTTATCATCATCAAATTTCGCAAATACATATAGTGCGGCTTTTTAACTAAATGTACAATCTCGGTCGGCAGATGGGCTGAAACTTAGCGTGCACGTAGCTTTCATTTCTTTACTTCACTTATGAAATAGAAACACCTCAAGAAATAATTGTTTACCCCACTTCCCCCTCCTTTGTATCGCAAAAAAGTTTTCTTATATTTTCATGAAATCTTGCTACGAGAAAACTGTCAAAGATTGATACGTTTTCAGCATAAAGTTATCTACAAATCTTTCTTTGGGTGCATCTTGGTATGACTTATCTTATCTTGTTTTTTTTTAAAATGTAGAATAGGTCGGCGTTTGACCACCAACTCGCCTCATGTTAAGCGACGTTGTGGTCTAAGATGGAACACGGCGACCTATTAGGTACTTCTTCACTCTAGCCTTGAAGTTTTGTAGAGTGAACAAGGACAAAGACGGCAGTTGAGTGAGGCGCTACAAGTGCGCTAGTGCTCAGACCCGTCTTCGGAACGGTTACACCGGACAACATCCCGAAACACGACTAGGTCATTTCACGGCATGGCTTGGTCTGGTGGGTGGTAACTAGCCACGGCCGAAGCCTTCCACCAGAGTTTGCTACCCGGTTAGCACTACCCGGGGACCACGTGTAGGGAATCAGAATAGAGTAAACTCCTACGGACGTGGGTAGCTCAGCCCCCGAAACAATTATCAAGATATGACAATAGCAAATGCAGATCAGGGTGCCTAACATGCTACATCTTATGCTGTGATGGTTACATTTTGATGTCGCTGCGCGACCACAAATTGTATTACCATGCAATAAGGCTGATGGTCCCACGGCGATGAAAACAAAACGTAACAATCAACAACCATGACAATAAGATACCATAGCAGGCGCTCAGGATACAAAAATGGCAATTGCAGTGTAGTCTTCAGCAAAACATCATGATTCGCGTTTTAAAATGAACTTTTCAAAAGCTTCCAGCATCGCTGAATCCGATAAGCTCTTTAAATATTTTAAAATATGACTCCTTGTGGGTCAAATCATACATACATAAAATAACGGCGGATGATGGCAAATTGTTTTTCAGGTATCTCGGAAACAGTAAGCGATAGAGGGACATTGGATACTTTTAAAATGTAGAAAAACTACAGGCCTTATTGTTGTTTTTTTATGGTTGCCATAGAGGAAAGTAACCATTATATCAAATTGAAAAACGCTCAAAGCTCTGGAACCGTTAAAAATAAGTGAGGTGCGTTTAAACAAATATTTCAGATATGTATGTAAAAGCCCTTAGAACTAAAAAAAATCCAATGGGATCTTTAAAGCCATTGCTATTACCGTCTTAAATTTGCCATCTTGGATTTCTATTACTCAAAATAGAGAGACCATGTATGTTACACCAACAATGTTTGTTTTAATGCTCCTTCCTACCTATCTTCAACGGTTCCAAAGCTTATTTATCAAATTGATATGGCAGTTTTTTTTTCTATTGCTGTCATCTTTTTTTCTTTTCTTCAAAGAGTTAATAGTTATTATACATTTTAAAAGAATGCAATACAATGGTATTCGGAAACGGTAAGAAATAAAGGGAAATAATATCTCTTACCGTTTCCGAGATATCTGACATTCATTTTTCTCTGATTTAACGCACAAGGAATCATATTTTCAAGTGTTTATAGAGCTTATCAGATTCAGTGATGTTGAAAGCTCCTAAAAAGCGCTTTTACACACTTGAATCATAATGTACTGTTGAACAGGACCACTAACCCGAAAAAGCCATTTTAGTTCCATGGTCTGCAATATCTTATATTCATATCAAACTGCATCCTAAGAAAGGTTTATCGATAACTTTATGATAAAACGTATCAGTCTTTGACAGTTTTCTAGTAGCTAATTCTGTTTTCATGAAAGGATAAGAAAACTGTATTTTGGAATACAAAGGAGGGAGGGAAGTGAGTGAAACAACTATTTCTCGAGGTTTTTCTACTTCGCAAGTAAAGTCCACATATGAAAGCTACATGAATGCTAAGTTTTAGCCCATCTGCCAGCTGGGACTGTAAACCCAAATTTTCTGTGCTTAAAAGCCGTACTACACATAGCTCGGCTACCTATCATCTCAAAAACATTTACGGTTCCTATGGGACCGCGGGTGAAAGCGCGGGCCCCAGCTACTCTTAGTATAGTACTAATATTAGAAACATTAGGTAAATATGTATCATATTAGGCAGGTACATAGTGCTACTAGAATTCTTAAATCAATCATAGATATGCTGATTATTATGTTATGTACTCACTAGATATCAGTAAATATTTATCCATATCTGTAAGAAACAATGATAAATGTAACACCTAAGGAGAAAGTGGATAAGAAGATATATAAGCTAAGTATATGGTATGATATGAGTATATGACAAATTGGTAATATCTTGTAGGTACTGTATTCAAATACATATTGATGACACTTAGAGTGTTTTATAATATATGTTGGTTATAGTTGTATTAAACTAATAATATACAACAGTAGATCTAGATACAAAGAAATGTAAGTAGGTACTTATGTGTTTTTTTATAATTCTAACCTATTGGCAGTAAAAAAAAATGTATTTAAACAATAGTTAACTCTAGTTAGTATTACATGATAGATATAATTAATATCCTACTTTGAGAATAATAGGCGTATTTTAACTTACAAAATATGTACTAATAAAGAAAACTATCATAAGAGCAACAAAGACTAATATAGGTAGTGTTAACAAAAACAAACTTAGACTCATTTCTGATTATGTAGAGCAAAATGTGGCACATATGATAGATCTCATTAATGCCATTTGCTGTTCCAATTAAAACAATAGATTGGTATTGGCAGTGCGCGAATTTCCC
Source organism: Peribatodes rhomboidaria (assembly GCA_911728515.1). Taxonomy (NCBI): domain Eukaryota; kingdom Metazoa; phylum Arthropoda; class Insecta; order Lepidoptera; family Geometridae; genus Peribatodes; species Peribatodes rhomboidaria. The sequence continues at coordinate 10,034,489 of OU452179.1, read as the reverse complement.
TAATCGGCACACGCAGACTGCCTACCGGGGGCCGCGAGGGAGCCGCAGCGGCCGACACGCCTCCCAGCACGACCCATTCACACCTAAACGCACTTATTCGCGCTAAAAATTACTACCAAACATAATATAACATAAAACAATTATTAAACATATTTTACCTTCAAGTTTCAGCGGGTCGATCTCTGAAAACTTTTCACGTAAAGTTCGCCGTCCCACGCACACGACTGCGTCGGCGTACGATGGGCAACACGCATACGACACGCACACATTAACGCACATACACAGATACGCCCCGTAGGTATGTAACTGCCATTATGAAGACCATGAACAGGTCTCAAGAATGTTAATTTGCATTGCGCATAATGCTCTGGTGGCTTTGACATTGCTAGAATAGAGCGAGCGATGTATCGTGAGCTGGGGGATGGTGGTGTACCAGGAGCGTCTTTGACCCAGGTCTATTTCAGCTCATTGCGTCACAGACAAAGCAATAGTTTGTACGTGTTGCGTACGCCTACAAGGCCCACCGACGAGGTTATCATATCAATTTATGAATCGTAAATTTAAAACTGCGCGTTATTACGTTGCAGATTCGTTACAAGTGAATAAGAGTCGTTTTTAGTTTTAACTATGTTATTTTATAAGTATGGCTCAAAATACTTTGTTTTAGGAATATTACAGGGCAAAGTGTTTTTTTATTATTCGTACGTGTTACAATCCGTGAGTTTCGGTAAGGAGTTTAATTACACTAGAGATTATTTTAAGGCAAGTATGTAAATTCAGAAAAGTTAATAAAATTTTAAAAACCTTTAGTCAATTGATACCAATGATACTTAGTTACGTTACGTCTAAGTATTTGACTCTACCATACAATTAAACACGATATTTTACGATGATGTTATGCTGTAGTAGAAACATACTATCAAAATCCAAAATGTGGATGTACACACTATATTTTAAACATGGTTCATTACTTATAAATGAAACTCCAACTTATCAAAATTAGAATAAAATTGTTAAAAATACTAGTTGATAGATCTTTAGGAATCACCATTTTTAAAGTAAGCACCTTTTATTTCAAATCATTTTCAGGAGCATCAAAGTAGCTCCTTATCAAGTGGCAAATCTAAATATGAAATTCTATTGTATCGAGTTAGTGCATAAAGAGCACGGTTAGAGGCTGTATCGCTATGCAAGCGGCGGCGGCGGGCGGCTCGGGGCGCGGGCGGCGGTGCGGTGCGCCTGCGACGACCGCCGGAGGAATGCGACAGGTAACCAATTCCAGGAAGGCCGCGGCCCGTTACCGCGCCGAATATCTCCGGCAGTCAAACGCGCCGACAAGTGCGGCCACTTGCGACAACAGCGGCCGATGCGCCCGCGCACCCGCCCGCGCCCGCCGCGCCGCCGCCGCCCGCGTTGCATTCCAAGCGACATTGAGTTAGAAACCAGTCGGACGCTAGCCCGCGCCCGCGCCCCGAGCCCCAGACACTAGCCGACCTGGAACGTAGAGCCTTCCACATCTAACGTTGCACGCGATCCTTGCACTGCATGCACGTCCTAAGCTCTCAAGTCTAAACACTTCTTCTTCTTCTCATCATATAAAGATGGATAGAAGATTGCTTTAGTTGTTTTTTCTTGTTATTTCTATTTTTAGTATGATACAGTGTACCCATCTTCATCTTCTCCTTTCACACTGAATTCTTGTCAAAATCTGTTACCGCAAAGCTTTTCAGGACTAGATATTTTAACGTAACAAACCAAATTATCTTTTAAGATGGAAGTGGATTTTTTTTACTTTTTAATAAAACCCAGTTTTTGGTATATTAATGATTGAGTACATATTTGACACAGAGCCCATAAATAATAATTCAGGACATAATTGTTATCAAAGTTTTCATCATTCTGCGCAAAGTATAAGTCTCTCGCATCTCTTCTCGTGCCATCATCGCTCCCTTTTTTTTAAAGAAAACCTATGTGGTTTCGTACTGGAAGACCGGTATGGCTTAACATTGGCAAAAAATAATTGAGTAAGGCACAAATAACATAGACCTTCTTCTTCAACGAAGAATCATCTGATTCGATACAATTTACCAGTTTTAGCTGGTGAAAGTAGAAACAGAGCTTTAATTTTATCTGTCCCTGACGTACTCTTAGCATAAGTTTACAGGCTGCGACCCATCAATATAATTTTTCAACCCTTAGGAATACGCTACACACGTGGTTGTTAATATTCTCGCGATAAATCATTGGACAACTAACGCACCCTTCCCCTCACTGATTTCATTTCTCCTATTTCTGGAACATCTTATTTTAAGAATAGAACTACTCAAAAAATAAAAAAGTAAAAGATATTTTAGTATAAAAAATAATATAGGTGGTACCGGAATAGACTCTCCTTTATGGTGATGTAATGACAGCATCTGCTACGTAATCTGTGACGGCGGTAAGGACCTCGAGCCTCGACACAAATCCATTCACAGATGATAATCATTCATAGTCCACAAGGACACGTCTAGGGTCGTTCATTCATGTTTTCGTCTCTGCCTTGATGAGGCAAAAAACTAATGAACTTGAGCCAAATGTGTTTCCTAATTGTTTCAGAGAAGGAGATCAAGGAGAGGTGGTTTTACACTTGCGTTTATTCGCGCGGGAAACAGCTACGGCACTATGTAGCGCAAAATTCGTAGGCAATTAGTTCAGGGATACAAACATTTTGAGGGCTTCTATTGAGAGTGACTTGTGTAAGATGTGTACTTATACATTTTATACGAAAACATAGAGTTTTTCTTACCGATGAATATTGAACTATGCCAAAGCTTGTGCAAGTAGTGTTTAAAAAATTAGAAAAGTTAAAATCCCCAGAATTTCAGTCGGGATAACCCGCTTGCTTGTGTACACTCACCTATAGAAACAAGAAGAGCCTGTCACACTGACAGATGAGTAGGTATCTCTCATTTCCGAGTCGCCAGATGTGCGTAATGTCCTCGCTAGGGTTGCGCACGGCATGCGGCGGGGTGGCCGCCATGTGGCATTCGACACAGGAAACGTCTATTAGTTTGAGATTACATTATCACTTAGTAATTAGAAACGTAAAAGATTACTTCGTTTTTGGAAATGTGTAATTCTAAAAAGCGTTTTTTTTTCTGATGGATAAAGTTGAGGGGACTTACCCCATTAACAACCAGTTTTTAAAAATGTGGAAAGCTTATTTTTTTTTAAACGGTAGAATTATATTAACCCCAAAATGGATGAAATAACATTGTGAAATAATATGGATTATAGAGAAAGGTTTATATATTAATGAGTTGGATGATGTTCCAACTCATAGTAAATATGATTACTAAGTAACACTTTAAAACTGTTAAACTTTAAATGTTAAAAATTTGGTGATGCAGAAATATTACTTTCAAATTAGTGGTGAAATTTTATTTTCACAGTTTTTGCTTATAAGTCATCCCCCAATCAATCAGTTTAAAAATAACTGGGAGATTTACACATATCGCATTCGTATTCGTATTGAGCGGTAATTGATTTTTTATACCTTAAAATAGCTCGGTGAACCATTAAACAACATTAAGGAGGACAAATAAGTACTACTTAAACTTAACAATACCATGAGTAAGGATAGTGTACTTCATGAATGTTCATTTATTAGATCTTAACCATTATTATTAGTCCTTATTCAGATACACAGTCACAGATACATCCACCCCCGTTCCCCACACTAACAAAAATAGAAATGAAGTTATTTTCAAGTTATTTCGATCCAATACGAACCTAGTAACCCTCGATTCATAAATATCACGTGTGTGTAAGAGTGGAATCGACGCCACGTGGTCGCAAGGGGTGGGGGGAGCCGGAAATATCGCGGGTATTCCGAGACAGGCGCCCCCTGCGATGCGTCTCAATCATCCACTAATAAGCAGACGGAAGGAAAGTAATATAGACAAAAGTGTAAAAATAGCGGCCAGGAATAGATCGAAAGGTGAGCTAGAGCGGCGCGGCCCCACGGATAAAAATACAGTGGCGTCCGTCGGCTAGCGCTGGCGGGCTACTCGCGCCCGCCCGCGCCTGCACTCGCACCACGCCGCCCGCGCTCGCGCCCGCCCATCGCATCTCACCGAGCAACTGTCAATTGATGCATGACGATCACTTTCATGGCATTTACACAAATTAAACACCTGAAAACCACGGACGGCGGACTAAGGAAAGTAAATAGGAGGAAAATGTGTTTCCTCTTTTTCTCTCTCGTTTGTTAGACGGCGGTCCGCGCGTACCAGATTCAGACAATTATCTAATTTGTTAGGGCTACATTAAAATGAATTTAAAAGACACCATAAAACATTATACTACATTCTTAAATCCTATTCGTTTAGAAAACCAACATCGATTAAACATTTCAGCACACTTAAAAAAACAACTATCTAAAAATCCTAACAAACATAACGACAAGGTACACAAAAAAACTGGTGATTCAGTACTCATTGAAAGTGACGCAAACAAATGTCTACTACTTACTGACCCACTTAAAATATTTTTATACTAATGGCAGTGCGTGAATTTAACAATATTTAGGTCAATTAACATAATGCGTCACAATAATTATTAGAGAATGCAACTGTTTTTAGTTTCCATTGATAACCCGCTGTTACCTACTCGTAACGGTTACGAGTCCGAATTCGTTGATAGGTAGGTACACATTTAAATATACATCAAATATATATATATTACCTACGTAGGGCGCCATATCTACGCGCACTCATTTCGCTTAAAATTAGGACAACATTGTAGTATGTATCGAACGCAGGAACATAGTTTTATAGGTCGAGTTTAGTTTGATATTTAAAAATAGATAATAATAACACGCATCTCAGTGTGTTTTATATTTTATCAACGATTCTTATGATGAGAAATGTTTGGTACTCATATAAATCATTGCTTAGTCAATTTATGGAGCAGTAGGTACCTTACATTAAATACGAATATACATTTACCTATATTTTTTACGGGCAGTAACGGCCGTTAAGTAAGTATATTTTGTATGATTAGGTATACAGAGATTGCTTACACAATACAACAATTCTTGCTTGATAGGTAAAGATCCTGTAATAAGTACAATAGTTATTACAGGATCAAGCAAGTAGTTTGTGATGTCATGACTAGTAAATTAATAATTTAATTAAAAACAAGCCAGGAAAAGCCATAGGTCGCAATATCAGTGCTAATTAACCCTTAACTTTCGAGAACTAAGTTCTTGGCAGTTTAAGTAAATTAGCGCTACCTTATTCCAACCTCTGGTAGCGATCATTGATTAATTTTATTACTCTCGCAGTTTTAATCAAGCTTACTCGCACTCTAGACAGCATTAACTTTAAGCGGCGGTCTCAAATGAGAAAGAACGCGATGGCCCGGCCGAGCGAAGCGAACAAAGGTCACGATGCAGGAAAGCTGCTTGCGAATGGTTTTGGTCAATTAAAAATAACCCTGTCAGGTCTTGTATTTTGATTTACAAATGTAGAAATTATAATTCTTTATGACATCCGGCCCGGCCGGACGGACAGATAGGTGGACGAATACAATCTTATAAAGGTTCCTTCTTGTAGGTACTACGGTACCTTAAAATAATAACATACATGATTTGCCAACCCTATTCAAGAAATTGTAAGTATGTTACACTATGTTAGACAACACTATAAAATTACTTTGCTAACAAATATCAAAGTATGTATTTTTTAAATTACAGAAGCAGAAGCCCTGTTTTCTACCATGGCAACCTTATTTTCGCAAGGTTATGTAATTGTTAAAAGTCAAATTTGCAACAAATTTCAAAATATGTCATGATGATGGCCTAATTTTGAGGGTCCTGCAGTCATCTCTTATTAGCTTATTTTCGCAAGGTTATGTAATTGTTAAAAGTCAAATTTGCAACAAATTTCAAAATATGTCATGATGATGGCCTAATTTTGAGGGTCCTGCAGTCATCTCCTTAACGGAAGTTACTCAGCCGAGCTACCGAAAAGAGAAGCCGCGAAAGAATAAGTAAAGGGAATCAGTGCACCAATTCATTTCTTTAGACAGTGCATAATAAGTAGTTAGTATCGATTATTGCATAGTCCACATAGAGTGCGCGGGCGCGGGGACGGGCGGCGTGTCGGGTGGCCGCGCGGCGAGATGCTTGCGTCGATTCTAAGAAACCAACATATCGACTTGCTGCTTTTGATACATTTATGTAAAATAATCTAGGTACGACATTCCACAATAACGTGACCTTTCTACATTTAGCGCTGTTTACAGTTATTTCAAAGCCTGACAAGAATTCTTCCTACTTACTGCATGTAGAGTCGTCAGCAATAACTTTAAGGGCAACTGAACGGAACGCAATCCGAGCATACTTACCTACGATATCTTCTCATACTTGTTACGTCTACGTCTTTGCAAGATTTTATAGATCTCACGCATGATAAGGACATTTATCTTTATCTCATCAAATTGTTTGTTTATGTTGATAGAGATGCATCTTGGGAAAATTGGTGTTTTCACACGATTTTTATTTACCCAATGACATATGGGTAGACAAGGATCTTCACTTGTTGTTTGAATTTCTTATTGATTTTAAAAATTCTCACAGTAACAATGCTCGAGTGATATTTTTTTGTTCGCTTAACTGGCGTGATTAGTTTTTACAAAACATGCATATTAGGTAGGTAAGTAGATTTATCCTCCGCTAAGTGGCCAAGCGACACATTTGTCTTTCAGGCCGCCGCGCCGCATGTAGCTGAATTGTTTAAATATTCAGTTCTCACGGAAACAAACTCCCACACAAAAGGTACGATTTTGAAAATGTGAGTCAAGGATGATTAGTATTACGATGTGTCTAAGAACCGTGGGAGAATTACTCATCTCGCAGGCAGCCATACATGACGAATACCGGGCCCGGTAGAAATATCGTCGTCCTCGTCGGCAACAATGCCTACCGTACACTATGCTTTGGAAAATAATTAATTGTGCGAGACGGGGGAAAGCGTCCCGCCCCCACACCGCGCCGCCGCACACAAAATACAATATTATATTTGTAACACACTTCATTCATCTCTATGTTTCAACAAGAACGTCGCTTGCCCGACTTTGTTAATGAGCAGAGCTCAGCATTTTAACACCTTTATTTCTCAGCTCTATGTTTTCGATTGTATGTATTATAGTAAATGTAATAGCTCATATCAGCGAGCGCTGTGAACGAGTTCTAGTCTCAAGTTACGAGTTCCAAGTCCAAGCAGAAAAGGCCAATACATGATATAGGAGATGTTGCGCACACTGATTAGGTATGTCGCTTTGGAATGGCAAACGAGTAGATAATACAATTAACACACATCGACTAATAATTCTAACTATAGTAGAGGCGCGAATTTAATAGCAAATCTATTCTGTTTAGCATTTGTGGCTGATTAAATAGAAGACTATCGCGCGCGCGCACGCAACTGAGAGGCGCCCCCGTCGCTGGGAAAGCATTTTAAGTTAATATAGGTGTAGATAGGTAAGGTACTTAACTCGCATTTGTAAATGCGGCCGAAGAAGACGGCGCGGATGTAAACAGACTTATGAGGTTCATTCAATTAGTGTCGGGAGAGCAGCGGGAGCCGGAGTCAGGGGACGTCATTGAAGGGCCGATGGTAGGGCGGGGGGGAGCGGGGGCGCGGGGGGCTCGACCAGGAATATTCAAAGCGTGAGAACGCCGCGCGACCCGCATGCCGCGACTTCACATATCTCACGCGCAACCTCCACCGGCGCGCGCCGACCCATTACCGACGCTACCTCCTCCGCGCACGGTCGCGAATCGCCTCCGCGCGCCTTGCGGTTATCGCTCGGAACATCGAGGACAATACTTTTCTAGTTTAGGTACGGCGGTGTTGGCTGGCTGGCATTGGCCCGGATACTACCGATGAGAACGCACGTCCATTTGCACGGTTGAGAAACATTCCTCCCGTATTTTATGGATGGAATGTAACTCTATTGAAGACACGCGCTGCATCGAGGGTACACATACACATTTCACAACGGTGCATTTAACCGAAACGATCTGCTCGAGTTAAACAGAGGTTACTCGCCAGAACCATTAGATTTCCAGATGACTATTGCAAAGATAGTACAATACTTTTCGATGATTAACTGAACGTCATTCTAGTCATATGACTGCTACGAGGCTGAGGTCCGTAAAAAACGAAGTCGACAGTAAAGATGATTTTATCGGTGAAACAACGCATTTTTTATGCGATCGCACGCAGTAGTAGGCGTGTCGTAAAACATTTTCTTTCGGCGCGACCAAACGAGCCAATCTTATTTCTGCGGTGAACTCAACGTTCCTGGAAAGACATTCGGGAGGACGGTCACGGGACTGGTCGCGATCGACTCGTCTCCGCGGCTCAGTCACGTCGCGAATCACTTTGAGCTATCGGAGCTCCATCCTAAATATAGCCGATGCAGTGCCGAGACGCCGCCACGCGACGTGGTTGCACTCCGCTCCGGGGGAAAATTTGGGAAATTGTGGGGCTGTGTGCGGCGTGGGGTCGGTTTCGGTGGCCCCGCGGCCGTCGACCTCGTGAAAGGCGCGCGCGCGGATCTGCCGCTCGCCTTTTTACGCGCTCTTTCCCGCGCGCCGCCGCCGCCGCCGCCAACCCCGCGGGCCTCCGGCGCGGTCGCCGCCCGCTGATAGCGACCCAGCCGCCGCCAACCGTTTCATCGTCTGCACCGCAACACGTTATATTACACTGATCGATTTAATCGCGAGTACAGATCGATTCGATTCTAACTACCTACAACTACATAGACTCTATGACAAAATGTTCATAATGATTTCTGTCCAGAAATTGCATTGATGCACATTTAACAGTTAGTTTCAGTTGGTATTAATATAATTCTACAGAAATTAGAAAGAAACAGCGGCACGTATCTCACAAATACATGTTAATATTATAAAATCATAAGTAACGATGTCTGTGTGTCTGTTTGTAGGCTTTTTACGGCTAAACGGCAGAACAGATCTTGATAAAATTTGATAATTAGGTTATCACTAGAAAGTTTTTAGATCCTATTTTCTGATTAAAGGTAAACAAAGTCGCGGGTACCAGCTAATAAAACTATAAAATCTTCACTTGTAGCTCTACCAAGTTTTTTGTTTCGATTTTATCAAAATAAAGAATAGTTGCATTGGTGGATTTCTTCACCATTTAAACGTTGGCATTTTTGAAACAATTATTTTAGTAATAATTTATTTTTGGAAACTACTATTTTAAGAATAATATATATATTAGCTAACATTTTTTTAATAAGTACCTACTACCTATTGTAAAGAATCGTTGGAAGAAACTTATTAGCAAATGAATTACTCTCATATTTTCTTAGGCTACCTACGGGTACAGCTACAGTACAGAATACGTGAAAAGCAGTGGACTTGCTTGCCATTGATATTTAATAGTTTCGAATAATTTACAAAATAAAGAAACTAATAAATACTTCACCAAAAATGTATCATTATTATAATGCGTGTTTGTTTAATGGTAAACTTATTTTGAATGGCGTGTAAGTTACTGTACAGCTTAGGCTACATTAGTGTAAAAGTAAAGTAAAAGTAAAAAAATCTTTTATTTCAATCACACTTAATTCCAATAAATTAATTATAAATGTCCATTGTCACATAATGCAGTCATGTGTAGATGTCGCCTTGGCGTAGGCCTCCCCCAGTTTTGTGTACCGGTGTACCCTACATTAGTGTATCGGTAACAAAAATGCATTTGACGGAGAGGGTTGCGGGCCGCGCGTTTGTCTCCCCTGGCCGCCGCTCCGCCGCCGCTTCGCCCTAATTAAACAATAATCGAAAAACTACAATGAACGAGCGCACAGCTCCGCGTCCTCGGCGTCCCTCCCCCCGCCGCGCCCCGCGCCCGCCGCCCCGCGCACCGCGTGACGTCATCATTGCACTCCTCATTATCGCCTCTCGCCTCGAAGACGCACTCACTAATAGACCTGGCCAAAATATTCAGTCTGGTTTTTTGCTCAATTCGCCTGCGAATTGGCGGCCGTGTTCGCCGCCGCGCCGGCTCTATGCGCCCGCGCAGTCTATCGGCCCGCACCGATTGCACACTGGCTGATCACTCAATATTGGCTAATATGACTGAGATTTAAGCACGCCGCAATTTTACTTAAGTTTACAATGAAACAATTAAGCGCTTTTTGTGGTCCAGTCAAAGATGTTTAATTTAAGGTCCAGTTAACTTTTTTTCTAATATTTCTTAAAATAGATTTACTAAACAAAGAGACTCAATAGTTATCAAGTCACCGCGGCTCTATTCACTATTCTAGCTAATTTTATTTCAGAGTTTTCCGTCGCAATGAGTTTGTTGATTAACAAATTACCTACAGGTAGAGGATAATTTAATAGACAATACATAATAAATATTAGATTTTGATACCGTAATTAACTAGAACCAAGTTTGCACTCTGGGAAGCTTCGTTGGTCCGAGTCTCTTTTTATTTTCAATGTAATGCTAAACTATTATTTTTTATTTCGAATTTTGGTGTATCGGTAAGTGCCAATACGACAACCTTTGGTAGGACGAATCAACGACGACTTGTAGGTAGTCTTCACACCTTGTCGTCACATATGAAGCTGTGACGCAGTAATGTATTCTGTGGCGTGCCAGCCCAGCACGGCACACGCATTAGTATTCGACGTACCTACGCGTTATTTATATCTTGGTATCTAATGATTTAATTACTGTACCACCCGGCCCATCTACGGAACATAATAGTAACAAGTATTCATTCATGATTTCCCGTTAAAACCACCGGTTACAGTGAACAGGCGCTCCACGCGCGCGTGAACTATAATTTACAAGCGCCTTTTACAAACCATCCATTGAACTTATGTCTGTTGGTTACCCACTTATGTTGGAAAAACATTTATAGAAAAACCACGGGGAAATACGTTTCTTTCGATAAATACGTTGTTTCCCAATTATTTCGAGTATAAGCATGGTACAATCGATTTGAATTGGTAATGTCTCGGAAAAAACGCATTTATTGTTTTGTCTAAATTTTTTTCTTAGTCTGCGATTATGTAAGGCTCTTCACATCGCGAGGTATGTCGGATCTGTTTAATCTACAAAATGTATGTATTTACTTACCGTGTACATGATTATAATATGTAACGTGACGATGGGAATGAATTACTAATTTTCAACGCAGACGTCACGCGCGACACGTCATATCAGAATTACATTAGTTAATTATCATGGCCTTATCGTAATTTTTTCGTTTGTTTTATCAAATGTTTCGTTAATAGAACATAAATTTTGCGATTTCAGGATTGGTCTCTCTTAGTAAAAGATGTTAAAAATTATGTCTACTTCTTCGGTTTAGTACACTTCAAGTTTATAGCTCTATTTTAGGTGAATAAAGCCAATTGTTTGTTGTTAGTTTAGTATAGTTCAGCTGTGTAGTTAAACCGAGGTTCAGAAAATGTATGTAATGAATCCTGAAATCGCAAATTTGTTCTCTATTTTTTTTTATAAACTATACAAGTTGTTTTTCTTCTACGGAACCCTAAGAAGTTTTTTCTCGTACACATACTAAAGCCCACCGACAAACAATAACTATACTTAAGACAGTTAAAGTTAATTACAACTCTATAAGAAGTATGAGCCTGTAGAGTTGCAGAGAATAGAGTTTAAGATTGTTTTAAGATTGTGAATTCGTGTTCGTGTTTCTATAATTTTTGGTTCTGAAATACTATAAAGAACCATATAACGAAAAAAATTGTTTACCTAGTATCTGTCTGACCCTCAGTCGTACCAATAGTAGTACTTTACAGTTACTTTCTCCTAACCTTGGTACCTTAATGGAACCACGATTACTTTTTCCTCACCCTGGTACCACTAAACAGTTTAGACAATTTCATTTGTTGTTTTTTGTTTCTATTTTTGAAACAAAATTACTTAAAAAATGTACAAGAATGTTACGTCTGTCCATGTCTGTCACAGCAACATAACTTCTACTAACATTCATTTATTTTTCTCCTCGCGTTATTCAAATTCGCCTCATTCATTAATTCTCTGTTAAAGTTATTTACTTTGTCAATGGTGGTCAAGCAACGAAGTATCTTAGGCATTTCCGGTAGGTATATACCACTTTTAAAACTTGAAATTTAGCATAATTATCTAGTAATAAGTGTAGTAAATTCAAAAATCTTGTGATATTAAGATTAGTAAAACAAGTATGAAAATCATAATTTGTATGGTACAACTACATAAAATGTTATCTATACAATAAAATATGAGTGGTTAAAGTATTACAAACATCAATATAGTATAAGCCCACTTTTCTTACACTGGTTTAGCTGTTGAGCCTCAAAAAGATCTGAAAGAGAGGAGGTATAGGTACTTTCAGTTTCCCTCTGTCAAGGTTATATGGTACATAATTGCCATGGTGTACCTGCGTACAATGGAACCGATCGTTTAACCCGGTGACTTCTCCTTGGCACAACCAGGTGTGCGAAAGAGAAAAATATTTTCCCAGTGACACAACCAAGTGATCCAGGTGTTATGAGGCTATATCGAGCCTATATCTTGGATGAACAGCTCCTGTGAGATAGAGTATATTTGCAGCTATGTCAATAGATATTACAGAAATAAATAGCCTTTTTAACTGAAGAGTGCAACAAAAATAATTATTTGCATTTATATTATTAGCACCTAGTTACTTTTATCTATTCTGTGGTATTAGGACACCTAGTTAAGATTTTAATGTGAATGTACCTATCCAGTCTGCGGTGAGTAACTGTTGTTGGTTTTCAGTTCACACTGACGTGTTGCTGTTGTCTCTTGTATCGTGACTTGTAACAAATGCGCACGTCAGGTGTTGGTATAATGACGAGTGCTGGAGGCGTGAAAACCGCCTGGGTTAATTTGTCTTACAATCTTAATTTTCTTCTACGGGATTTTCGCTAGAATTCGCTACTCTCCTCTCTTACCCTATTCTGTGACCATCAGAAGCTTTCATATAAAGTGTAGTAACGATCCATAGACCACGAAAGGTAAAGTAGGTAGGTAGGTAAAGACTCTAGACTCTATCGTGGTATATTAGATCTAAAGTAGCTATAGAGTGAAGACCGCGTCGGCCAACGTAGAGCAGGGCACCCTTTGACCAAGTGTATCGACGACTTGCATAAGGACTTTTGTTTCCACTTACAAGTTTCCATTCGCGATAAATGTTTGACAGTCTGTCTGACAGCAGCTTGCAAGTGTAAACTCTGAAGCAAATGCTTTTGGACAGACCGTCGAACATTTCTCACAAGAATTTTCTTGCTGGTGGAAACATGGCTTCAGATAGTAGGTGAAGTAAATTCGTGAAGAAAGAAGGTCATGCTTTGTGGTTTTCTTTAGAAGCGGCATACGTCCAGCATACGTAGTAGAGAAGCTAGTTTCTATAATACAATCTTTTACCAACCCAAGATGATTTAGATGGAATTTTCACATTTATGTAGTGCAAAATGGCGAAACATGTCGCTCCTCTTTGGATAAGTACAAATAATTAGCTATAGTGAAATCCATCAACCGAAGAATTAGTAAAATCATATCCCCTATATACATTGATTATGGTGGTGTCAACCCTAAATTATACATGACGGTGGACCTTTCAATTTATTCAAAAATAATGTTATTTGAGTTTATGTACAAATAATTGTAAATGGTTTTATGTGCATGTACACGTTGGCAGGCGGTAATGTTTATGTATAGATTTACGACGACAAAGAACATCAGCTTGGCATTAGCGATGACGTCACGTGATTTTTTTGTTTCGACGTTTATAACCTCGCCTAGATCGTTGATCTACATGATCTACATCCACTACGTAAGTACCAGACGGTCGCTACCTCATTGTATGCCGTATAAATGACGCATAATTTACGTAAAATATCTGCGCAATAATCCTTCAAGAGTTTACAATATTAACTATCTTTCAGTAGAACAAGTACCTATCTATAACTCTTTCTATATTTTTTTGTCAGTCTTTGTGTCGTGCCAGTCACCTCACATTATTTGAGTAGGGATTTTTCTTTTAAATATTTGGTAAAATTTTTGTCCATTAAGTTATCATAGTTGACGCCTGTATAATTGGTTTATTAAAGCTTAATTCGGAACCTTTTGAAATCCAGAAAAGTTAAACACCCCTGATATTATAAACGTTAAAGCACGCAGATACAAAAATATGAAAAAAAAAACTAAGAAAGTATCTACTACAAAGTGTTTGTTTTGTATTTCGTACGATTTCCCATTACTTAATGACAACGCAGTAGATACTACTTAATGTAACTAGATACATTATATCATAAAAATGGATATAAGGTATTTTCCAGGACCGGTAATACGATAAACCACAATTGCGGGTAATGTACAGTGTACTAAAATCGCTAACAAGTACCTACTTCATTCGGCTTAAGTAAAAGAATTTATACGAGTGCCTACATTTGCATTTACCTAAATAGTTTTTTTTTGCTTTCAGTACTACCTAGTGTACCTAGCATATGTATGTGGAATATGGGAAACACAAACAAAAACGATTACATTGTAGCATTCTTTTATGGTGACGATATTAAAATATCGTCTAAGTATCGTAAATATTTTAGATCAATGTAAATGCTCGCGTTTGCCTGTGGCTTTGCCTTGGGATGATGTCTTCGGTGAAGCATATTCGACTAGAAATACCTGATTTACTCGTGACTTGAAGAAGTAAATGTATGTACATTAATAATATAGAGTGAGAGTTTGTACGTTTTTTCGTAAGGTAAAGTCTCCTAAACAAGGTCTCATTAAAAAAACCTGTCATTAAAGAATCCTCTAATCACTGAGTACTGTAGGCGTATAAAACGTGAGCCTCAGCAGGTGGATAACCCAGTAGCAAATAAATTATAAACTGACCAGGGATTCGGAGATTTGAGATTTTCATCTCACCTTTTTCCTTCCTTGTTGCTCTCGTTTGAAACGTCATAGGTGTGAAAGTGACCAAGATAAAATCTCATCTTATTTCACGCGTAGGAATAGCCCCACAGGAGCCCTTATTCATACCAGTCGAGATATTTTTTGTCATTGTCTCTCTCGTTTGAAAAGTCATAGGAATTAGAGTGATCAAGAAATATCTCGAGCTTCAAAAACAGGGGGTCAGCGTTCATCAATATATCCTGATAGAAGCACCTAAAAACAAGAAGCGAGCCAGTGCCCTTTGTCTGCGTCATATATCTCGTTATTAGCTATGAATAAGCAACAAAAAATCGATGAGGTCCATTGCCTGCCTATAAATAGAAGCGTGTATTAACGCAACTCAGCATCTGTACGGTGCCTTATATAGTTAAGTAGTTATCTATAGTGTAATTAGGCATGGAGAACGAGAAAGTGTACGTATGTTATTAGTTAACAGTCTCCAACGACGCGATAAAGAGGTAAAGCAGCAGTGCATTGATACTTCTAAGCTAAAATAATGTATCGCTAGACTAATGCTAGACTCAAATGTGAATGAAATCCTAACACTAAGAAAGATCAGTAATAAAATAAAACACTTGGCAGTGTAACATGATAGCTGTACCAATTTTGGTTTGGACATTTCATGAGTAAGCTCATGAAATTTCGTATAGCGAGTTATCTGTGGCTACTTAGTAAAAATCCTTAGTAAAAAAAATACGTTTATATTTATGTGCAGTATTTTACAGGGTAATTTTGAATTGACCTGTTAGGTTTCAGTAAGACAATATACTCGTAAGTACAAAAATGTCCCCATATATTCGCGTACTGTTTCGTATAACGTAGGTAATCCACGCGACAGACATTCGTAGAAAAGTGCTAAGGGTAGTAACCGTAACTGATAATAATATTAGACCAAAAAATTGATCATCTGGATGTAGCACGTCTATCCCACCTTTATCAACATCCCAGGTACTTCCCTTCCTGGTACCCCAGTATTGATACGTGAAGCCTTAGGGACCCATTGAAGCATTGAACGATCATGCACTACGCACTGGAAATGATAGCACAATACATTGCAATGTCTCATTTAATAGTGGCACATGTGCCACATTCACTCTGTCATTTGCTAAAAATAAAACTAAATTTGTTAGCATAAATATGTACTACGAGACTATTCGGTTTTGTAGTACATATTTACTTATGTTGATAATATTTATATACCGAAAAACATGATCTACAGTTAAAGCTAGCATTATCTGAGTGCCTGAAACGAGTGTAGTAAAATAAATCATGTGTAAAGGATACTCGTACCATTGCGGCCAAGGGTGGCGACATCCCCAATACTAAATAATAACACAACTACTTTTATTAATATAACTTCTCCACAATATGAACGTACTTTAAACATTGCCATCATTACCTAAATTTCGCAATACTTCTAACATACTCTCTAAAGTTTTACTAATTCTGAATGATTTGGTGCGCGTTGATGTCTTTTCCTTGAATAATCACATTCTACGTAAAATAATTAGAAAAGGAAGTATCTATATGCGTTTACTTTACTTTAAATACTATTCGATCGACAGATATCCAAATATCCTAAGGATAACTAACAAAATGAAAAATATTTTTACAATTTTAAATGGGTTTCCGCAAAGAGTCTGCGTTGATGTCTTTTGTAAGAGCCGAGATTGTACTTGTCTTTTTAAACCTGTTTGTTTATGAAAATGATTTTTAATGACCTTTTGTGCTTCAAGCCCGTACGTGAAAGCTGGTAGAGTGGTACACTTCAATAGGAGGCCTATTAAGTTTACATGCATTATGTATATAATGCTTTGCATAAGTTTCTGTGAAGAAATTGCGTTTATGTCTTGCTTTGGTAAAATAGATTAGAAAAGTTGAATTTACGCGTCTGATTGTTTTCTATTACTTCAATTGATGTTTTCAATCCTAATCCTAACTAATATTATAAATGCGAAAGTGAGTTTGTTCGTTTATTTATTTGTAACGCTTTCACGTCTCAACTACTCAACCAATCGTCTTGAAATTTAGCATACACGTTGTCTGGAGTACAGAAAAGGACATAGGGTACTTTTTTTCCAAAAAAAATAACGGTTTCTGTGGGACAGCGGGTGAAACCGCAGGTCGCAGCTAGTATTATATCGTGGTTATTTGAGAGTCTGCTTCCTTAACAGCCTATAGTAGTGAGTCACTACTTTAAAGTATGTAGTAAGTTAAGACCGCTCTGTAAGATGCAGCTCTTGGATTTGCATGCTCGTGCATTTTCCACATTTTTTTAGTATAAAAACACTACGTCACACTTTCTTACTACAGTCTTGTTGTTTAATTTTTTTGTGAATATACGTGAGCGAGAGATCTGTGGACAGATAAAAGGGTCTTATTTTTTTTACATGAACAAAAAGTACCTAATCATAAGCTATACTATACTATAATTGGAAATGTTAAGGTTGTTTCTAGCATGTTTCGGTGTTAATATTGTTGTGTTGTAAGTTAATTGTAAGTTTAAGTTGTAAGTTTAGTCGTTCTGTAATTGGTATTTTTATTTTAACCACTAAAATAAGAATACTAATTTTACAGAACTAATATCAAGAAAAAATTCCACCCCAACGTTTTTTTAAATTGTCATTCTAGAAAAATCGACTTATGTTCTTAAATATGTACGAGTATGTATCTTCAGATTAAAAAATCCAAACGGTATCGCAAATATGGCGTAACAGACAGGTGTACCGCGTGCGCCGGCGCAGCTTCTCAGCTACCCTGCGCACTTCCGACGCCGACTGCGGAACGCGAATATCAGTTCCACTCGTTTTGAAATCGCCTTTCAAGACTTATGCATAAGGACTAGATTAGATTAACTCGCTTTATAGCACGTGCAACATCGCATTAACGGTTTTAGATTTTGTAAGTAATGAAGCGATTAACGTTTTTTAATCGATATTGCAACGGACGATGCTTTCGAAAAGAATCGATGGAACCGATCTAAATCAAAACATGAAACGATTCCGAGATAGCGAGCGATATGACGCGAAACGACGAAGCGATATGACGCGAAACGACGACGCTGGGCACTATGTAAACAAACAAACGACGCGCATCGAATGGAGTGCATCGTGAAATGTGCGCACGCGGTGACCAAACGGTGACATGCATAACTTACGTGCTTGTACGCGGGTGACTGCACGTAAACAAAGCTGTAACAGTCCATCGATCGATGCGAAGCTTAAACGGCGGCGCAGGCGCCAGCTGCGCGCTGCTGCCGGTAGGGGTGCAGTGGACCTTGTGCGACGGAGATAAAGGCGGTCGGTCAGGACTCGGGGCGCACGGCAGGAATCAAAACCGAAACGGTGGTGCGCGCGCGCTTCCCGCGGCGGTGGTGCATGGTCGCGCGATGCAGCGGCGGCGTGCGCGGGGCTGCGGTGCACGCGGCGGACTGCAGCGCGACGCGCGCCCCCGGGCACCCGCCACCCGCCACCCGGACACTTCACACCACCACCCGATGAATGGAAATGAGCCGCTGCTGCTCCTCGACCGATCCGTATTGCGGCGCCTTCGCCTCTTTACAATAACGTTATTTAGCGCTCTACGTAATAATATGGCAACGTGCGGGCGCGCCGCGCGCCGGCCGCACACGCACCCCGTCATTTCGAGGTTTATATTTTTAAACGAGTCATTCCAAAATCCGTGAAGTACAAACGATGCCGCACATCAGCTTTAATAAATTTATGTGCTCCATTTGGTTAAATAAGTCATTAAACTCTAATTAAAACGGGCTCTATTAAAACTGCTAACTCAATTCCCAACTCACTCGTAGCATCGATGCGGGTATCATAATTTATATATTTCTCCACCCCTGCCCTGCCCTGTTTGCGACAACAATGTTAGTATAATTGATACAGTGGGGTGCAAAAAGTCTACATTTACAAAGAGAAATACTATCGTAAAATACGTTATTGCTGAGACTAAGTATGTGATGGTGAAAACGCATGAATCTAAGATATCAATTTACTCGCTAATTTAGGGAACTTTCTGAAAAAGCATTCGTAATAAAAGCGCATAGCTAATTATTGAAATTGATGATACATTCAAAGACAGAACACAATGCACCTAATTAACAAGTTAAGGTACCGGGAGTAAAAACTCGCGCGTGTGTGTGACTGTGGCAGGGGCCGCGACCACGGCCGGGGCGCGTCGGATGCCGTCGGGAGCGCTTATCAGCGATGGTGCGTACGCGCAAGAATTCCGCTGATTTGGGCGCGGGCGAGCGGTCGTTGCCCACTGCCTGCTAGAGCGTCCTTTCACAAACATTTCAAGTGCAATCTTGATGTTTCTTTATTTTCACATGGGCGAATGAAAGGTAATTAAGCATCTACTTATCTATAATCCCATGCATCGAGCTATTTGCACTGAAAACTAGTAATAACTTCTTAATGTCGAAATCCCAATATGTAGGGCAGTGAAAATGCTTACAATCATTAGGATATTGTGTAAAAGAGGAAACAGCTCACAGCTGCCTCTGGTGAATCGATCGAACGAAGCGACTGCGGCGGTCTTAATTTTGTTTCCTGTTAGAGATTACACGATTCTCGGAACCCTGATAAAATAACCAATAAAGCACAGTTAACACAACAATGTACCCATAAACGATAAATCGATTGTTGTTAAAAATAGTCGCTGCTGTGAGGTCTTATTAAATATTTCAACGAAAAAGACGTAGTCGTATAACTACTTAAGGTATTTTGTTGTAAAACATTATTTTGTTATTTACGTCCCTTCTATTCTTATAATTTTTTTAAGCATGTGGTGCATCTCATTAAACCCGTCCTTAGCAAACAAATGCGGTATAGCCTCAGAATAAGTTATACAGTGTTTTGTCCTATTCTTTTATTTCATTTTTTTATCTCGATCGAAAAAGACAACACTGTATAACTATTCCGAGGCTATACAACGTTTATTGCTAAGAGGGGTAAACTACCTATTATGTAATTTAAAAAAACCAGCGGTTGGCTACTAAAAACAAATACTGCCTATCCTGTAACTAATAGTGTACAAGCGCTATCGCGGTACTGAGATTCAACTTCGTCTGAGATCGGTGCATCGTCGATATTTCTGTTTGTAAATGATATTTTTATATATTGATATTTAGAGATATTTATTTAAATATTGACTGCCTCGGTGGCTCAGTCGGTAGTGAACCTGCCTTCTGAGCGTGGGGGCGTGGGTTCGATTCCCACCTAGGGCAAACATTCATGTGATGAACATTTGTGTTTGTTCTATGTCTGTGTGTTAATATCTATTTAAGTATGTATTTAAAAGTATATGTGTGTGTCTGGCCGCCATTGTACAAGCTCGCTTAGTTTGGGGTCAGACGACTGTGTGTTCAAGTGTCCCGAATACTTATTTATTTATTTATATATAAAGGTTTTGGGTACAATTATCTAAAACAAAGTTCCTATCGCAGAATTGTGGGGTTCTAAAGTACTAAGGCCACTAATAACGAAGAGATGCTTCCTGTAGAAAGTGCCTCAGGAGAAGTGACGAAGGGAGCCAGTTAGCTACGACTGTTGTAATTGTTGCCATGTCGTATCTATAGGTCTGCTGCGACCCAGGCGGGCCCCGTTTATCGGCTCCCGTCCCATTTACACTCGATAAGGAAAACTTTTGTTATGAGGTAAATTCTGTTGCCAACTACATGTAGGTACCTAGTTACTGTACTTTTGTGACTAACGGATAAAATTACGTTTTTTCGAATGTGTGTTTATATCTACCTTCTTTGTCTACAGTTTATGTTGCATGTCTATTACTTACCTATGTATACTCGTATTGTGTAGGCATAGTGTTCATTCTTTGAGGTCCTCAAGCGCCAAACCTAGAGATTGATTTTTATCGATAAGTTACGATGTGGTATGTAAAATAAGAATTTATGTATGTATGTGCAGTATGAAGGCTCTAGAATACTTACCTCAAAAATATTTTATTCGTTGTACACTTAGTACAAGCTTTGCTTAGTTTGGGGTCAGGCAACCGTGTGTGAAAATGTACCGACATTAATTTTTATTTAATTTTTTAGATCA
Organism: Peribatodes rhomboidaria; assembly: GCA_911728515.1. NCBI lineage: Eukaryota > Metazoa > Arthropoda > Insecta > Lepidoptera > Geometridae > Peribatodes > Peribatodes rhomboidaria. The sequence goes on along the minus strand of OU452179.1, from coordinate 10,013,392 downwards.
AAGATAAAAAGCAAACTATGTATCAAAAATCCTAGGACTATTGATTTACCCCTAAGAAAACCACACATATTAATGCCTTTTTCGTTTTTTAGGTTAGGTTTTAAGCAATGTGTGCGTAACTTCAGCTTCCTCATAGGTGATAGAATAGTTTTACCTATGCCAATATTTAAAGCATAATAGCTGCAATCAAATATCCTAGTCTTAGTTTAGTTGCCACAAGAACTTCGTTAATATGAGCCATTTACTATGTGTCAGCTGGAGTGACACAACCTCAGCTCGCACATCCAGTACAGGCAAACCAGTGAGGTTAGGGTTTTGGACAATAGCTAGAAAATTAAAGCATAATAGCTGCACAAGGTAGGAAAAATCTGAACGATGCTACTCAAAACATGTAGAAGCTATGATCAAAAAACTGTGTGTAAGCTGGTGTTGTGTCACTTCAGCTACTCATCTCATATCTTCCAAACGAAAGAAGGTATGACTATGCATTTTAGCTCAAATTTTAAAGCATAATTGCTGCCATTGGCAGCAAAATTTTCAAGTCTCTGGGTTATATACTTTCCGAGTTATAAGCTAATACCTATGTGTAAGCTGAAGTTGCGTCACTTCAGCTGACACATGTTGAATCGACGAAACTATCAAACGTAGAGTTTTCATTTAAAGGGCAAAAATTAAAGCATAATTGCTGCCATAGGCAGCAAAATTTTCAGATTCCTAGACCTCGTAGTTTCCACGTAATAATCAAAAAACAGTTTTCGCGCCAAAAAATTCAAATTTTTGCTTAAAAGCGGCGTTGCCGTTCCGTGCGGTACATTATTGCAATTCAATTTGATCTTAGCGCGCATAGTGTTAAAAGTCATTTTAACTTGTGTTCAAAATTCTTTTAGTTTTGTTTAGACTGAGAGCCCCTGAACCATATGGAACTAAGAATGCACCTGTAAAATTTGAAGGCAGATTCTTATGACCTTAAACAACGACGAAGGTTATTGGTTTTGGCGTGGCTTGTTCTCTGTAATTTGGCTAACAAAAAACGACTGAGAGCCGCTGAACTATATGAAACTAGGTATGTATGTTATTTTAAAGATAGATTCTTATGAACTTAGAAGACGAGATAACTAGACTAGGAGCTCCCTGGTCTTCTGATTCTTCATGGAACAACTGAAATAACACTGAAGTAGTTATCGAATACAGATACTTACCTACTTACAGGCTATGGAAACTGACGTGGTTTTCACACATTATGATTTTATGTAACGGGAATCACTTACTTATGCGGTTGAAACAATAGTCGGAATACGAGTAATTCCCGTATCATGAAATCAAAGTACTTACAGACTATTAAAATACATTTTACTATCTCTTACCCACACATTAAACATTTATCTCCTTGATTGAATCAGGCGTTACTTTGCGGAAGTTCATCTTCAAACTTGTTAAACACCTACACTACTTACTTACACTAGATATTGTCCAAGTAACAAATTTATCTTCTTTACTATACAGTGGTTTGTCTTTCTTCTTTATTTTAATTTTTTAATTTTTAAATTAGTAAATGTACTAGATGGCACGCGAAGGGTGTAGCGGGGTGGTGGGGCAAAAAAACTGGTTCGCCATGCCACTGTCTACCTCGCGCCTGTGACGTCAAGCAGCCATTATCTGTCGCGCGACGTCTTTTGTTAGTCAAATTACAGAGAACAAGCCACGCCAAAACCAATAACCTTCGTCGTTGTTTAAGTTCATAAGAATCTGCCTTCAAATTTTACAGGTGCATTCTTAGTTCCATATGGTTCAGGGGCTCTCAGTCTAAACAAAACTAAAAGAATTTTGAACACAAGTTAAAATGACTTTTAACACTATGCGCGCTAAGATCAAATTGAATTGCAATAATGTACCGCACGGAACGGCAACGCCGCTTTTAAGCAAAAATTTGAATTTTTTGGCGCGAAAACTGTTTTTTGATTATTACGTGGAAACTACGAGGTCTAGGAATCTGAAAATTTTGCTGCCTAGTGCAGCAATTATGCTTTAATTTTTGCCTTTTAAATGAAAACTCTACGTTTGATAGTTTCGTCGATTCAACATGTGTCAGCTGAAGTGACGCAACTTCAGCTTACACATAGGTATTAGCTTATAACTCGGAAAGTATATAACCCAGAGACTTGAAAATTTTGCTGCCAATGGCAGCAATTATGCTTTAAAATTTGAGCTAAAATGCATAATCATACCTTCTTTCGTTTGGAAGATATGAGATGAGTAGCTGAAGTGACACAACACCAGCTTACACACAGTTTTTTGATCATAGCTTCTACATGTTTTGAGTAGCATCGTTCAGATTTTTCCTACCTTGTGCAGCTATTATGCTTTAATTTTCTAGCTATTGTCCAAAACCCTAACCTCACTGGTTTGCCTGTACTGGATGTGCGAGCTGAGGTTGTGTCACTCCAGCTGACACATAGTAAATGGCTCATATTAACGAAGTTCTTGTGGCAGCTAAACTAAGACTGGGATATTTGATTGCAGCTATTATGCTTTAAATATTGGCATAGGTAAAATTATTCTATCACCTATGAGGAAGCTGAAGTTACGGACACTTCAGCAATTGACGTGTAATTTCTTAACCACGGTGGTTATTATTTGAGTGATTTTGTTACAAAATCTCAAAGTACCGCTGTCGTTTATCTCTGTTTGGTATATACCAAACTAAATCAAGTTATTTATATATTTTCAATTACTATTTCCCGTATATACCTATATTTCTACGGTCGCTCGAGTCCACCCGTATAAAATTCTTCTCAGATTCAATTATCTTTTAATAACCATTTGAAAAAGTAGCTTTATGAAATAATTTCCTAAAAGGGTCGGGGTAAATAAAATATAATACATTTTAACTATGCTTCATTTTATAATTATTAAGTAAAACAATCTTAACTAAAATAAAAAATAAACTATGAATTGAGCTATTAACTTCTAGTCAATTAATGACACTGTTAAATGCATATGTCGTAAAACATGTAGCCTGTACACTACAGTCAATATTATAGTGATTTAACTCTCAAAGTGCATAAAATAAATAAACAGAAAAAAATACTTTCGGATTTCAATTCAATTTACATCTAAATCTTAATTTAATAAATTGACACCATCAAAACTATTTCAATATTAAAACGTCTTTTCATTCACATAACAATATTTCATTCATCACACAGCTGCAACCTACATATTGTTAAGTTTTCAATTGCATTTGTCTGACGATTCTTATTAATTTTATTTAGTTTCGCAACTTATCAGCTTATCCCTCATAGCAAAATATTTAAGCTCAACAGCCAGAAAACAATTTTCGTTCTGTTCGTTCGCACTTTCAATACATTTCATAATTACATATGAAATTACTTAAAGTGGACTTTAAAACATTTTTCTAACAAAATTGAGGTGGTTTTGACACATTTATATTTAAAAAAATGTCTTTGTAAAGTCTTCCATAATATATCATTTAGAATGACTTCAAATAATTATAACATTAATGCAAACATGTTCATTCATTTAAGTGATCGACTTCATATTTTCTCTATTGTTCAGTTGCTTTAATTTATGTAATATGCATAAATTACTTTGAAAGTGTAACTAAAACGTGTCAGATATTGTAATAACCCAAACGTATCAGTAACATTTTTGAGTGCATCACCTTAAGTAATTTTATAGTTAAAAATGTTGGTGCGAGCGAGAGCGAAGTTGAATTAAAGCGGACTTAACATAGTCTCGGCTAATATTTCTGGATCATCGACAAAAAATGGATCATGCTTTATCTAATGGCTAAATTCATTTGGCTTGAAAATAAATACTGAAAACATAGAAACAATACAATCAAGAGAGTGATTCTTGGCGTCGCGCGTCGTCTAAACTGTTTCGATTTTCATAAAATAAACTAGTGTGATAATCAATAAATATTACTTATAATTTTAGATTTAACTACATAATATAAATTGGTAGGCTCCGCGGCACTGCGTCACTAAAATTGGGGTTGTCTCGTTTATTATTTCGCCTCTCATTAACAAACATCATAGCTGTCCATCCAAGAATTGTTTAACATTCGTTAGACTTATTACTAAATTTTAAACAACCGTTGAAGCCAAGTACACTTGCAAGTCTTAGCAGTAATATTTGTAAAACAATATTTTCTACTCATAATTGTATTATACATAATGTACATTTGGTTGTATTTACAATAAAATTCCAAAAGAAACGCCTATTGCATAAAATTATTAACAAATAAATATTTTCATAGTATATTCTATACTAATATCATTTAATACCAGTTGGTAAATGGCTTTGGAATAATTATCGTTTAGAACCTCAAAAATAAATTTAGACTCTATTTAAAATAACTTAAATTTTATACTAAGTGTAAATAAACTGATAAATATTGGGTCCAACACAATTAAGTACAACGATAATTTTACCTGCACTTAAATCTACGATAAACGATAGATACATGACTACTACATAGATATATAAACGCTAGTTTTGTGTACATAACAAAATACATAATTACATAAAACCGCTTTTTATTTAGAAACATTTTCATCTAGCTAAGGTCACGTTAAATGTGTCATTGCGCGTTGAACCCAAAATGTTATCATAATTCAATACTAAGTAGTCTTTTTTCGTATAAAAATATCGACAATTTTTTGGGAAGATTCTGGGGTCATCAGCGTCCAATGAAGGTCAATTCTAGTAACACGTCCTGCCCGTACTTAGATATTAAACTGACAAACTATTAAGGCATTAAGGAAACACTTTTCTTGTCCAAATGTGAAGATATTATTTTTAAAAGATTTTTCGCAATTTATTTTTGATTGACCTATGTTTTCCCACTTTTAGGTAAAGGCCATCGCGATATCTTCTCAGAATCTTACAGCGACCTGAGAGGTACGGAGACAAGGCAAGGCAATGCCGATCTACGTACTATAAAAAACGACGGACAAGCCTTTCGAAACTCAAACTTTTGCCTAGCCGATATGTACAATATATGTAATTTAAACTTTTAAAGTACGATGTCTACCATAAGCAATATAACTATGTTCCATTGATGAAAAGAGGACGAAGATTTGACAGCTAAAGTCCAGTATATGACAAGACAGGTGGTGTTACTGAAGAGACCTAAGTGGCCCTTAAGGCACGCGGTAGCAGCTAGGCTGGTTCTTACCCCAGGCCGACGTCAAGGCACATCATCACGACGAAGCCGATGATGCAGCCCCAGGTCGCCAGCTTGCCATTACCGCTGTGGGCAAAACGTATGGTCATAAAAATTGTCAAGAGCGAAAGGACGTGTTCAGGTGGCCAACGCGCACATTGCGCACGCCTTATACAACTTATACATATACTATTTTACAACTAGTGCAGTGCAGTGTGCGGGGAGAGCGCGGGGTTGGCGCGAAGCGTAAACGTGGCGGGCGCGTGGTGTATGAAGGCGTGTGCGGTAGGACTTCGATAAATTAAATTTGAGATGTATCAATGTGTCATAAGACTCAAATTATAGGCAAGAAATTTCAAAGCGATTTAGACGCGGGTGGCTTGCGCGTGTCGTCTGAACGCAGCCTAACGTAACTTGCGCATTCTAGGGGTCCTGTTAGCTATATAAAACAAAATTATCATTAGACTTTTTCTTCTTGTAGCGTGTTTAATAAATAGCTGCGCTCTATGGTTTCACCTGTTATCCTACTGGAGTCGTTATTTTCTTTGGGATAAAAAGTAGCCTGTGTTAATCCAGGTATTAAACATCTCGATGCCAAATTTCATTCAAATCCCTTTAGGCATTTCAGCGTGAATAAGTAACAATCATAAGTGCATACATTTTAAATATTAGTGCCATTTACCTATGTGTTCCACAACATAAAATTCTTCATAGTCTCTGAATAAAACGAATCGTAACATACAAACTACGCGACGGTATGACAGACATCGAATTTCGATACTATAATGTAAAGGGTTCGTTTTGTTACGTAATTAAGAAAATTATAATACGAATGGGTGAACTATGGCTTGTTTTAAATCGTTCTAACCTCTCAAGTGCTGATTGGTTGTTTGAAGAAATTTATACTGATTTTGAAATTCGATTAGAAATGTATTGGATGACCGAAATTACCGAAACAGTTTAACATAAGTCAAGGTGATATTTACATTCAATGTACGTCACAGATGTTGGTCTTCCACTAGGCAGCCGGTGCATAATGTACCGGCCGGGCCAGGCTTTAATCCGCTCAAATCAGATGCTTAGACGCACGATGCCGCGAGCGCGACTCGCCGGACATTTGTCGTGTATAAATGAGACAGCAAAGTAATACGTTAAGTTTTCATTGACGCACTTTGGCTGCGATATACATAATAGTATGTACATACATAATAATATATTGTATTGGGCTCCGTTATAAACGCTGTCGTCATACAACTGCCCATTGAGAAATAACAAGCAAACGATATTTGAATATCAACTAGGCAGCAAAATTACGATATCGGAAAGGCCGTCGATAGTGCTTGCGGCTCACGCACTTCTTTTGAGAAACCGGCCGGAATACGATTACTGGAATTACGGGCCATTAAATTAAAACGATTCGTAGTAGGTACGTACTTAGGTACCCACAGCGAGTAACGCACCATCGAATTTATAGGAAAACTCACTCCTGAGCATTCTTTGTTCGTTGGACGAACAAGCATTTTGTAACGTTTCGATTCCGAAGATTCCTGTAGCTATTATAGAATACTAATTTCTTAATCGAGACTGTTTGATTTTCTGAGAAACCAAGCAAACTCGATGCAGAAAGACAAAGAATAGCTCGAATTAAGGATGATGTAACACGGCAAAATGCAAATGAGAAGTCTGTCTAATTGCTACAGTTTTAACCGAGATACATATACATACATAATGGTACCTACTCTGTCTGTTCTACTGTAAAAACCTCAACGCAATTTATTTTACAAACAGTAGTTCACGTATCTAATTAACATAATTATGTAAATATAGGGCGCCAGCCAACAAAAGCTATTTTACCTGTTAATATGTGTAGATAGAAATCTATTATCTTTCTTGGATTCTTTTTACAATTAATAATTTCAAAGAAGACAAACTTCTCACAAAACACACGCACACGTTTTATATACTAACCAACAAAGAATTTTAAAATGAACATGACGATTGTGACATTATTTTAATGTAGCTGTTACCCGCGAATTCTTTCGCGTTTATTCAGAAAATGGTATCTAAAACCTTCCTCGTGATTTACTGTAACTGATTATATTTTCTAACTTCATCAAGATCCGTTCAGCCGTTTAAAAGCCTCCAACAGACAGAAAGAATTATTTTCGATTTTGTAATATTATTGTGGATTAATTTAACTTTTTTGGACATGTAGGTATAAGTGATTATCAATATCAATATAATTACACAACAAGCCCAAAACAATGATCGACTTAAGTAACAAGTGTGAATGTGTCAAGTGGTGATAGAGTTTTTTGCTATAGGGTAGGCCAATTAGTGGTTTCTTTTGAAATCATAAGTTATTTTAACTCTGACAACTCTTTCCCGCTCAAAATACTGTTTCAGTATCATATTTCCGCGGGTCAAAATGAATCGATTTACCCTTGATCAACGTTGGGAAAAATTGAAAATTTATAACCGAAGTAACTGTTCCGAGCCAAAACAGTCGATTTTGCAAATATATTCGGTAGTTGTGTTGTAACTCAGTCGTCTTGGCGATGTCAATTGGCTGCCGTCGAATTGGGTCGGAGCAGCGATTTTTCGCCGTTAGACTTATTTATGTGAGGTACTGTGAAAGATCGATGTTATGCAGATAATCCACAAACGATTCAGACTCTTAACTCGAATATTGACCGAGCTAAGCCATAATGTATGGATGAAAAAGTATACGTACTGTAAGTATACGTATGAATAAGTACCAACTATCCTGTAAATGTACCTTTATTTCTGCAATAATGTTTTTTTTTTAATTTGGAATTTGAATTAGAAAAAGTGTTATTACACTTAAAAAAAAACCTACAATTATATTACGAAACCCTATAAGGCTCGTCAAAATTAGTCGATGAACATAATTCTGGAATAATTCCCAAGGGAGTGCAATAAAAGACAAATTAAACTATTATTTGCACTTAAACGGCTGGATGACAAATAACTTAAATTCCGGAAAAGTAAGGAGAGGAAGGACTTTGCCTGTATGATGTTTATGAATCCTAGTAATAAAGATATGCTAAAGTAATATGATAAGCTAAAAAGCGACACTAATAGAAGAATGGTGGGTGACATCCGGCTCGTGAGGTCGGTAGAGCCGAGCCCGAGGCACGGAGGCACAGCGCCGCGCGTTCAGCGTGCATCATATTCAAATCACGCGCGCTGGGGAACCCCGTTGGACACTCGACACGCACCTAAATACCGGTGACATCACGCGCGCACCCAGGAATGCCAAGCTCATTGGAACACAAATCGCTTTTAGGAAATAATGTTAACGTGACAACGGTTGCGCTCAAAGACGTTGTAGGAGAAGTCAATAACGGTTTGCTAAAGCTAGTACATATTTTTAAATTTCAAACCATGTACTTTTCATATCATCAAGAGAATTTGATCGTTCGTACGAAACATTGATTTTAGGTTTGACTAACTGCTATCCATTTTACGAGTATCTGTAAGCATCTATTTGGAAAGGCACAGGAGTGCATCAGGTAAGGATGTAGTCAAATTCAAGCTTATTATTGTAAAAAAATGCTCTCAGTTTTTCCAGTGAGCTTTCAATAGATTCCTAATGTATTGTAAATACTCACCTATTCGTACTAAGTACATAACAAAGTATGGAATGAAGAAGTGAGTAAATAGGAGCCTGATAGCAGGTACGTGAGGTCTGGTAGTGCTACTAATAGTACCAGGACCTTTTTGGAAATTTTAATGTATCGACCACTTTCTGACACAAAGTTACATAAAGCTGCAAAAAGTCATTAAATGTTCAGAGATATAGCACTTATCTGGCCGCTTCCCAAAAGTTGTAGATATTTAAACGGGCCAACTACTGCAAGTAGGTATATTTGTAATGAATTGTAGCAAGTTTTTCGGTTAATGGTAAACAATTGGATGCAGATGAGTCCAGCATCGGATAGCCCCAATGGGCTTAGCGATATGCGAACACCATGGATGCGCAGCGTCTGGAGGTAGGTCAGGGAGTGCCGACCGGCGGCGCGCTGGATTCCCAGACGGTGACGTCAGCGCATAGACAAACTAGAGCGCTGTCACCGGCCTTATCCCGGCAACAAATGCGTTATTTTATATATTTATTGTTATTGAGAGTGTCGAGACGGTGACAATCCCACGCGTGGCGGCGCGCCGAATTTTCTTCTTTCGAGGTTCACCGATCGTCGGCGCGCCGCCGTCGCCGCCCGCCCTGCGCCCGCTGCAAATAGCCGCGACACGGATCGTGTCGCCCGCGGCGGCGGCGCAGCGCACTCATCTCGGCGCACAACTAAATGTCTGCACGTACGGTGCACGTGCATCGCTTACCAGTCTGCGAGACCTACACCAAAATAGATGTCTAGACGGGTCGCACGTTAAACACTAAGAAAGAGTATTTCAATTAAATTGGAAATGATGCGTCACACTTTTTCTTGTCACACCCCGTTACTTGTTGGTAATTGGCGTTGTGCACGGTGCATTTCAATCGTCCGTGTCTAGACCAGACCGGTAACGGCCTCTCTTTCATAATGAAATGTAAAAGAAATACGATTTTGTCTTGAAAATAATCAAATTTCACATTTTCTTTTTAAATTTCACATTTTTACATGCATACAATGTCAAGCATCTATTGTAAGTTTACATTTCGTGCCCTCCCTATTTGTGAGCCTTGCAAGCGGGAATCAACTCTTGAGGAGTCGATAAATATAAGCCACATAGGGTAGAGAGCAAATGAATCCGCAATGGTTCCAATAGCTTGTATGGATTTTAATTTTTATTTGAAAGACATATAATGTTGTTGTATGTTTCCATGTTGCTATCAATATCAATAATAAAAGTAAGCTACATGAATGGCTATAGTGGTAGAGGTCGACCAAAGAAAGTATGGATAAACTGCGTGAAAGAGGACATGAATGAGAAGGGAGTGGACTCTGAGATAATGAGAGATACAGACGAATGGAAGAAGCATACCGACTGCACCGCCCGATTTGCGTGGAAAAAGGGTAGGAGGAACAAGAATAAAAATAAGCTTTTTTTTCGTTTGCGTACGATGTATAAAACAAAAAAAAGTCACAGTTTTTGAGTTCATTTCTTTTCGAAATGAATAATGGCAGTAAATATATATGATTACATGTCCTATTTGTTGTTATTATTTGTACTTATAGATAATAGGAGAGTGTGTTCAGAGGGCAATAAATGTCTAACTAGGGTTCCCACTCTTTTAATGCACTTAATATAGTCTTTACCTTTTTTCATGTCATATTATGAAATAGCTGTGCCCCGCGGCTTCACCCGCGGTTAAAAGTATCCTATGTGCTATTCAGTGCTATTCAAGACTATAATCTATGTCTGTACCAAATTTCATCCAGATCTCTTGAGCCCTTCTGACGTGAAAGAGTAACGAACATCCATCCATGCATCCATCCATTCTTACACACTTTCGCATTTATAATATTAGTAGGAAGTAGGATAGTAGGATTAATATTTTGATAAACGTAGCGTTTTTTCAATGTACAATATGCTACAATAACTGCGCTTACTGTCGTAGGCTGCTGCAAACTCTAAACCATGCAAAACGGATGTCAAATTTAAAAAAACAATGTCAATATTGCCAGTTAGTCATGTCTTCTGCATTCTAAAAGGTTTATTACCTGTTAGGTATACCAAGTGTCTTAGCGCCTCTGCTAGTTTCTTTATATCGCTATGACTGAACCATGTGACAATGGTTTTTGTACTGACTAATGAATTCTATTGTAAATGTTTGTATTATTTTTTGTTTAAATTTTGAATATTTTTGTAAATTTTTTAACTACTTATAAGATATGATTTGAAAAATTTGTCGAAATAAATGATTTTGATTTGATTTAGAGTAGTTAGCAGAGTCGTCCGGCAGCCCTGTGAGTGCGTCGAGGGCGGAGGCGGCGACGACGGCGGCGTCGTCCGGGGTGTCAGACGGCGCGCCGCTATTTCGGGAGGGGTATTTGTAGCGCAGCAATACGCGCAGTCGCATGCACTGCCGAAACTTCGCGAGACAATTCCCCTTTCCTATTGTGAAACATTATTTGACAACTGATCTAAGGAGCGGTGAAAAACGCATCAACGTACATAAAATTGGCGCATTATAAAAATGCAATGTTTAACATGCACGTTTTTCTTTTTAGTTGAAAACTTCTAAGAACGTATGATTGAACAAATATAAACGGACGCATGTTTGTTTTTAAACAATAATATTTTGCCTCAAAGCAATGACATGCCTAATTGGTGTAACAAAATCCGTGAGAAATGCGCCAAGATAACGGAATTAGTTTCAAGAAAGCATTAACCAAGAATGTTAATGTAAGGATTTCCAAGATTACTATCTATACACAAAATCAGAACATTGCAATTCGCGAAATCACAACGGTCGAGATACAGAAAAAACGGTAACATTTTCACGAAATACGCAGTTACCGTTATTCGGGGGAAGACATAACAATTAGACAATGAAGTCGACAAACTGGCTGCGAGTGCGGAAGGGAACGGATACCGGTCCAGGACAATACGAGAGATGGACAATGGGCTCTGTTGCCAAGGGAAGGCGCCAAGTAACCGGCGACCTTCGCTCTCACCATCTAACAAGCTGTTACTATTGAAGACTAACAAGCCGTCTAATGTGGATCCCTCAAAATGCGGACATGAATCCATACAATTAAGCGACAGACCCTCGTCATCCGATTTTGACAGAACCCTGCGGATTTTTGGGATCAGAAGAAACAAGCATGTTTGAAAACCTCATGCGCGTAAACATTGCCAATATTGGCAAGAATATGTAATACACGTGTAACGCGCAAAAATTACGTCATTATCGGGACAAAAACGAATTCACTGGTCAGAGGGAAGGATGTCTCCCGAGGGCTGTTAATAAAGCGAATTGCGTCTTTAACATTTTTCTGGGTCAATATCAAGGTGAACTGCTTTATTTCCTGGTTTATTAGGGGAAGGACATCTGCGCTGAGAGACACGCCGGCGTCGTCGGGCAGCCGCGCCGTCCGGTCCATTCTTCATTTGTGTTCAACATGAAGATATCACGGTCATCATCATAGCTGTCTGTTCATTTTAATTCAATGAGCCTTGGCAGTTTGTAGACTTTATTTTTATTTGATTTCAGTGGAATAAAAATAGCTTGTACATCAATTTACACGTGCTAGTGTAACACTAGCAAAATAGGTTGTCAATTTATGGAAAAATCGGAGAGTGCGTACTTGCGTAGATTCTACGTCTACGGTAGCATCCATTGATGTGTTTACGTGATCTCTTACATACGCCAAGCCTGCCGTCACAATAGGAGATATATTTCTATAGTACAGAAGATATGAATCTTTTCAATTTAACTACATGGAGAGCGCTGCTTCATTATTTACTTGCAATAACATTTTCTCCTAATCCATATGAAGATGTAAAAATCAAAATTTTTTTTTAATGTACCTACTAATTAAGCCTATTTCTTTGTTCAAAAAAAGTATCTTCCGTATTATGTTTAGCAGGGCTTAATTTTAATGACACGTTAAATGTTTAAGAGCCAGCTATTTATTACTTTCTAAAATTAGATATAGTAATTTAGGAGCCACGAGAGAACATAATTCTTGACTTACGATGCGTTTGCCTCCGGTATGATGTCGTCGGCGACGACGTAGATCATGGCACCGGCAGCGAACGCCAGCGCATAGGGTAGCGCCGGCTGGGCGGCCGCCACCGCCACCGCTCCTAGCACACCGAAAACCGGCTCCACCATGCCGGACAGTTGGCCATACCTGACACAAACAAAACACATGACAAATGACATCAAACCCCTATGGTTGGTTGGTGTTAGCGCTAAAAGTAACAATGTTTAATGATCAGAATGTTTGAGTTACTTAAAGATGCATTTTAATAATGATTACAAATCTTGAAAGTGACAAATACATCAATAGGCTAGTTGGTTTACATCTCGAAACTGTTACATACACCTGAAAAACATTATTTTTGATACAGAAGGGTTAAGAGATAAAATGTGTTTCCTAAATAGCAACTATGGAAAATACTCGTAAGTATAAAGTTTTCCGAGAACAAGATTTTTTTTAATAAATGTGCAACACAGCTGCTCTTATGTTAAGAAGTCGAACAAACTGACGGGAGGGTTATTTTACAATATAACTAGTATATGTCGCAGGCAAATGGTGGAATCCGCCGTATTACATAACGGCTCGCCATTTTACAAACGAAGCCGTTTTGCATTACGTTTCCGGCAACGTATGTTCGGATTGTCATTCCAATACATTTTGTAAAACGGCGGTTTACGTTTAGCCACATTGTTAACATTGTGATTACTTGGTAAGTAAGCCAACATTTTTTTTTAAGAAAACGAGAAACTATGCTCGCGCTGTCAAATATATATTATATTTAAATAGCTGAGACCTGTGTGACCTGAAGACCTCATAAAAACGTAAAATAATCATATCCAAAATTCCAAAACTGTGTCACAGTATATGTAAACAATTTCACGAGTATCGGTTGAGAAATGCTACCTGTAGAGGAGACCATCCGAACAGACGCCCGCCGGACGAACATATAAAAGCGTTTTTGCCGAAGCTAAGCTGAAGCAAAGACGCTTCGCTCGCTCGGTCAATTATACATTTATAATTATACAAAAAAAATAATTTGCAAGAAACATGAAAGAAAAGATCAAAATGATTTTTAAATTTGACAGTTACGCAAATATTACAATATTTTATGTTACACAAATATTGGAGTTAAAAACTAAATTCTGCCAAAGCGGCGGCTCATGACCTCCTCAATTACATTACAGCTACCCACCCGCATTGAGGAACGCGGGGGCTGCATACAATACGGTGGACGTTCATTCAGTCATAACACAAAACGGCTGAACGTCGATCCGCCGTAATGCAAGACGGCTCCGTTTTCATAAACGGTTAGCCGTTATATAATACGGAGGATTCTACCATTTGGCTGCGACATACACAAGACGTGAGCTTTCTCTGTTAAGTTTGCGAGGAAGCTGACTTTTATGTAAGGTTATTACATCGTTAAACTGTACCGTTACCTATTACAAGTTATCACACTGCACCTGAAACTTGCACAGGTAAACTAAGTGTAGCTACTTCTACTTATACAGGATGTGCACAAACTGGCTTGTAATAAGAGCCCAATCATTGATGTTATCTTTTCATAAAAAGAGCAATGTTCGAAACTAAATCTGAATGCTTGAGATGGCTTCAGAATGTTTGCGAATGTTTCATTGCTTTTTATCTAATTTTAACTTTCATAGAACCTAAATAAAATAGTAAAGATGACACACATGTAAATGTTGATCCAAAATTTCAAATTTACTGACACCACGCCGTCTATGCAATTGACTTTGTGCGCAAGACTATTTTCCTCACCAATAATTAGTATTCTTACATTGATTAGTCAAAGTAAAAGCAGTATTTAGCAGGGCGAGTAACCAGATTGTCGTAATACAAAGAAAGGTATGCAAGTAGCTTGCACTCGTAAGAATGTTGATGTCGGGGGCGCGGAACTTTAAAAGGGTCTCCAGTCCAAAATACTGATCACACAGTCAAGTATCAGTGTGTTGTTAATTTTCACGTGTGCGGGTGGCGGGGTGGTGGCGCGGGTGGTGCGGAGTGCGGTGCGATGCCGAAAGAGGCCGCTAACGAATTGTTTTGGTGAAAGTGCGGGCCGGTGCCGCGACCACATTCCGATGAACTGGTCGAGGAGCCGTGGCTGTGGGAAACGCCGCCAGCCGCCACCCCACACGACGACCAGCCCATATCTGAGCGCGGCGAGCGCCGAGTCCCGGTCCGGCGCTGCCGGAGCACCGGCACCGCGAGTCTGCAGCCCGCGCCCGCGCCGGCGCCACCCGGCCGCGCCTCCCGAACACCGGATTCCTTCGCCAGCGGAAAGCTTTACGTACCGCCACCGCTCGTAAAAGAAAACTTTACGGCGCTGTTGAGCTCACGTATACAGAAAAGTTGAGACTGGGACATATAAAAGTTTGGGTGGCAGCGTTTCGCAAGGACATAACAACGTGACACGTGGACTTATTAGATTTATGCTAGGTAACGATGAGTTAGTGCGACGCGACAGCGAAATGCGAGGGGAACGGGTTTGTTCGGAACGATGGCGAGCGGCAGGGAGGCAGGCGCGGGCGCGGGGACACGACGTGATGTTATGTTATCGTATGCATTATTCAGCGGGTGGCGAAAGCCGCAATTTGCGACAATATCCACTGATTCGCAGAATCGTCGACTGTTGAGCCGCCGACGAGCCATAAAACAGGATGCCCGTCACTCAATAACTACGTTGAATTTAAATAAAAGCCTGCCAGTTACATTGCGTTCATGTGGATGCCTGATATTACACATTTATACTCTTTACCCTTTACCGTTGACTCTAACATAATCTTGTCAGTCGCACTCACTTGAGTGTTTAGATTTTCAGTAGATTAAGATAAAAATTAGATTCTTTTATAATCAATTACCTTCACTCGATCGAAGCACAGCTATTTTAGTACTCATATGCAAGTGTCTAACCTACACAAGTTGATAGGCCGGTACTGACATTTTAACATGATTTTGCGCATGTAAGGACAAGTACTAGTAAGTAATTAAATAAAATTGAAGTCGTCATCGATCAAAACAGGCGTATCAAGCGGAGTAGGAAGGAGGCGAGGAGGTTCTAGAAGAATAGGTGCGGCCACGACGCAAAATGCGCGCGCCAAACCGGCCTCGATTGCGCAGATCAGCGCCACCAAGGCTGCCGACGCGGGCGGCGCGGTGTTGCGCCTTCCGCGACCACTTCTTCGGCGGCGGCCGCTCCGCCTCGGTCTCTCGATTTAATTATTAGAGTCCGAAGGCCGATCGCCCGAGGCGGGCAGCGGGCGGTGCGCTGCGACTGGTCGGACGGGTGCGGTCCGGAAGAACGCGCAGACAGCGCGCCGCCGCACCGTCCGCTCGCCGCGCTCCGCACCAGACTCCGAGGCACCACAGCGACACATCGCATACTCACTTCACGCAACGCTAAAATTTCGAAATAGACGACTTTCTCGGGTCCAGTTAGCGAGGGCCACCTGGGCAAATACCGCGGGCGCACGGGGCCGCAGACACGCGGGCGCGCGCGCGCCGTTGTTGTCTCGCCACCCTCCGGCGCCGCGCAGCCGCTGTCGTCGTGCTATCACTCTCCTGATACCCCGATTCGAAAGGACATTCGCTTACTGGCTGGCTCTGACGCAAAAAAATACATTATATGGGGATAAATACCTCACATTTAGTTTTTGATACCTATCAATAAAACAACTTTGGCAAAGACTTAGGTTTGTGGAAAATACGAATCATTCCTTGCGAAAATCAATATTTTTCATGTATCTACAACGTCAAAAGATAACTTCCAATACCACAATATGAAAGCTAAATCGAACCGCGCTTAGTATTTGATTAGAGAACTGCGACAAGATACTGACTAAATGCATAATGGTCAGAAAAATATGTAACAAACCAATTATAGATAAGTTAATTGAATAGGTTGTCTAACGAATGAGGGACCTATATGGTGCGTAAGCGTGAGGTGTGCTACGGCAGTGACTCACGTGCGCTGAGAACCATCGACTAGACGCATTGTCTACAACAATGGATCACAAGCGTTTGATCTGATTATATCATATCGAGGAACAAAAAACTAATGTGGATTTATGCGCTTAGACAAAAAAATACGAGAACCGCCGCGAGCCAGTCGAGTACCGAGAAATATTTAAGCATGTAAGTGCTTAAGTTTTTCTTTGTTACAAAATAAAACAATAAGTATGATAAGAGCAGGTGCGGTATTGTCAGTACACCCTGCAATATGTATATAGTAGTTATCTTTTTAATTTTAGACAAAACGCCTGTTTCAGTATAGGTACAACAGATGCGATGCTGGAGGCAAATTCTAATAGGGCAACCAGTATACTTAAGTACACTGTACAACTGTTTTTAGTACGTTGTACGTACGTAATTACGCCAAAGTAAGTGGTTACATAGCACGACACCTGTTCTAGTACCCCCGCTTCATAATTAGGTAACGGCCGCTAAACGGATAGCGAATTCCTACATAATTAGACATTGCTTCCTAATTAGCACAATTAAGCTTCCTCGCGGCTTGCTTATAGGAAGATTTTCAATTTACGTAGGTAACTGGTAGAAATTATAATTATTAAGTGATCAGACAGCGATGGAATAAAAGACAAGCTGTGGACGAGGAGAGAGTGGCGTATAGCAATGTGAAATATTGTGCTGACAGTCGAAAGCCAACCGAAACTAATCCAACGGTTTTGAGTAACAAGAAATAACAACAGGAACACAAACAGGATAACGGAAACGGCATACTTTCTTATCAACACATCGCCCTACGCTGTTATACAGTTTAAAGGGTTAATACAAATTAAGGATGTTGTTTAAAACGGGTCTGCGAATGTGCACATGTGGAGGGTAGGCATGCAAAACGAAACGTTTCATCCGACCGTTTTATAAAAGTCGGTTTTAACGAAAAAATAACATTAGTACTGGCTGTAGATCACATCTGCGATGATATTCACAATCATTCGGAAACGTTTCCGATCGGATTCCACAAATGTCAAAGCACCGCTGATGATCTTTTTCTAATGATTTTCTATATATTCTATAATGATTTTCTAGACTTTTCAGGCCTTAAATGTTACGTTCTATCTCAACAAAGTACAAGACTTTAAAAATCTGCACCAGCTAGTTCAGTTTGCGGAAATCCTTTTTAAACGAACAATATTTCAGAAGCGAAGGACGCGCTAAGTTTTCTTGCTTTAAATTTTTATGGTAGCACGTATAATTAGAAACTTGGTAAAAAATCTTAACTTTGAAGTACTACTTGGTTCCTATAAAATAGCTTTGACACTAGAGCGCCAGAGGCAGCTTTAATCGTTAATAATCGATAGGTGAACATTTTTACGCACAAAAAGTATTTGCCAGGTCAGCTATTAAAGCTAGTAACGAAGAATTTCACTGTAGAGTGATAGAGCCATAATATTTTGGGTTGCTGACACTCACTCAGAAATATAAAACATTGGTAATACCTACTCTGGGTACTTTATCAATCTGCAGTTAATGTCGATATCTGTATTAAGTTTCGAAGACGTTATCTGTTCGAGGGGAGCATGTGAGGTTCAACTCCGAAGGCATTTGTTGCGGGGCCGCATTCCTCTCTACTTCCATTCCGCATCGACTCTAGACCTACCACTGCTATGAATACGTCGGTGATGATCTCGAATGCCGTGCTACTTTATATTGATCTTTGAGCACGGCCTTCTGATTTACTATACAGGGTTACAAGCTAACCCGAAAACAAGTACATAAACACTCATGATTTTGAACAATATTCTCAAAACTCTGCAAGACAAGAAATGAAAACGAAACGATGAGCAAATCGCATGCCATTGAAATTCGATTGGAAATTCTTTCAGCAGAGTTTACAGAACGCAGATAAAATTCCCGTGCGAATAGCACGCTAAGTAATTGATGATTATAACATTATGTAATGGAATCACATTAAAAGAGATGGAAAGATGAATAACAAAAACTTAACAAGGAATATTTGGTTCAATGATCTAGCGTGTGACATGTGTTGATGCAAGAGTCTTATCGTATCCGGGGTTTCAAAGTTTTTTGACATAGGAATGTGATGGTAGCCCCTTGTGAAAGGCATGGGGGACGGGCGCAGGGTGCGAGGTCGTCGCTCGCGCATACCCGCCCTCCTCCGCCAGGATTCCCACTCGAGCGCATTCCTACTGCCGCACGCCGCGCCGTTTGCAGATGTACGAAGGCGACTGAACCTAAGATACTTAACTCGCCTTTACTTACACCTAGACAATATACGTACGTTTTCTAGGAAGAGAATGTTTAAGACAATACATTTATTTTTGATGGTAGCTAGCAGGTCGAGTACTATAAAGTACTACTAACGACGAAGTATATGATATCAAAGGATCTTTTGCCACAGCACTAAATAGATAGAATGACCGCAAAACGCCATCTATGATTCTGTTTTACTTTTGCTGAAATTCGGCTTAATAATCATTTCTGAAAACCAATAACGCGACGCGCACCCGCGCATGTCTATTTAGAGAAAGACTAATTTGCAACCCGTTCGCGTCAGTTCTGTACTATTTCTGTGTAGCGCCGTGTTTCCGAAAAGTCGCCGTCGTCGCCTATTAGTGGAATAAATGATCTGAATGTAAAGTCGGCTACCAGCAATACTGTACGTGAGCTTGTCTAGCGGGATGCGGCAGCGAATGATAAAGTGAGGTTAGATCACGAGCACGACTGATAAAATCATAAGCATTGGTAAGTCAGAAAATTAGTGTTACTCGTAGATGAAATTTTCCTTGGTACATCTTTGTAATGACAAAAAGTTGCATTTTAAATCCTTTTGTAATGCATGACTGGTCATTTTAGAATGCTTGTGGGCTTAAACTAAGAATTATAAAAAAAAATGTGACAGCACCATGTTGGCTACTGAACAGCTACAGCCAGCAAGTTGTCGCATCCACAGGGAGCGCGAGTTTCGTGGCTCCGTAGTCGGCGGGCCGGCGCCGGCGCTGTGGTTCCCGGAACACCGCGGAATGCGACTATTTACAACTTTTACCTATTTGGTAACGTTTACAATGCGTGCACGTACCTAGCCAACTTGGAAGATCTAACCTTTTGCTCTCGCTGTTTAGAATGTTTTTAAGTACCTAAATACGCCATTACACACACATCTACATGTGTGTAACGGCATCTTCGTGTTTTTTCTACCCTAATTATATCATATGGGGTAGAAACAGCCTGGTTGCGTATTATTACAGAGCTTGCGTTAAATTAGTATAAGAGATAGTTTGTTAAAACTTTTTCAGTTGGATTTCATCAGGCAACTTTTTACACGTTGCATCGCATCAGGGTTAAGTTTTGTTCAAAGCGTAACAAAATCTGGTCATTTTGTCTTAGCCTATTCTAGAAATCGAATCCGCATCTTAGATCCGCAGAGGCTTCAGGTCGAGACGGCGGCGGCGGCGCGACGTGCGCGGGCGCAGGCAGCTCGTCAAGTCCGCTCTCGCAGCACTCGCTAAATGAATTAGCCAGAGGAGGAATGGGGTCGGCCAGTCTGGCTGCGTTGGCATCCGGCCTAACGACGAATACGCGCGCATTCTATATACGAGGGGCTCTACTATAGGTGAGAGGACTACTTTCCACGGATACTTTGGCGGATTTCAAACTTGAACCAACTTTATCCGGATTACTTGCAAAATTTTGGTGCTGAAATAAATTTGAATTCCTATTCTATACTAGCACTGACCTAACGAATTAACTTTGAGCTAATGTTGCGCGGTATTCAAATAAACTAGCCACTTAACACGGGTGTTTTTTTTTTAATGGCGGACATATTCTAGGATATCATTGTGCTGATCATTTTTAACAACTTTTATTATGGACCTAACACTTAATTGTGAAAACAAAATCAGCTGTCCCATGCACGTCGTCGAGATTGAACGAAATTTTTCTACAAAACATCTGTTTTCATCGTATCATGGCACAACTGCTTTTTTCCCGCGATGTCATTGTTTTTCCTGCGATTTTCCTAGAATTTGTCTGTCGTTCAAAGAAACACCCTATATTATATTGTGCAAACAATTAAATTTTAACTCCATGCATTTTTAAAACTATTACCGATATAAGGCGATGAGAAAACACTATTTCATTTGATGACAGTGCAATGACAGGTTTCGGCATGCTACATAAGTATATTGCATGAAGGAAGCGACTTCCTAAATTCTTTCGAAAAACTTTCGAAGTGTTTAAGTACTATTTCAAAATCGTTTTGACGCTACACTATATCAGAATGAGCAGTAGGGCTATTCTTAAGGAGTGAGATTCAATCATACCATTTTTCGTCTTTGTTGCTCTCGTTTGTATGGTCATAGGTGTGAGAGTAACCAAGATAAAATTTTATCTCATCTCACGCATAGGAATAGCCCTCCAGACCAGGGCCCTAGACAAGTAGCAATCCCCTCCTAAGCGAGTCAGTTTCTAAAATCACTAAAGCTCAAACGCTATCCTAAAGCTCGAGCGTCAGCTGCTGATTGCACGAAATACGAGCTTTAAAAATTTCACGTGATCATATTGTCAACCCGTCCAATCACAACAGAATAGCTTAGAAGCGATTGCATCTTGTTTAGGGCCCAGGTTCGCCAATGACGAACACGTCAAAGAGCACGATATAATATGTACTTGTATTTGATAAATGTACAATAAGATATCAGAAGACATTGTCAAAGAAACCAATATAAATGCTTACCCTTCAACAATAAATCATGTTGTTGTTATCTTTCCTTATGAAAAACTAAACTCATTAACATTTACCTTTATTAGCTTATTAGTAACTTACCAGAAAGCTCTCCAGACTGAGAAGCCGGCAGCTTGTAGCGGTAAGCTGACGGCGAGACCTTCGGGGAAGTTCTGGATACCGATGCCCAGGGCCAGGTTTCTGTGAACAAAGAAACTTATGTCAGCGGAAGCGATGTAAAAAATACAGATTTTTAGACGATAAGCTGTGACTAGTATTGCTTGTCTTTGTATGGAGTATGAAATCATTTCGTCACCACGTCAGTTAGTCACGTTGAAACATTTTGACCATTAGAAGGATTTGATCCATGACGATTTAACTTTGCGCCCTCATTGCTTTTGGCTTCGACGCTTTTATTGTCTGAATAAGCACTTTTTAAATAACATAAATGTAAGGATTCAGCCACAAATTGTTTATCAAGAAAAGTTACAAAACATTCAATACTGTGAAGTTTTAAAAGCTTCGGTTACTCATATAAACTTGCTTAAATTATTAATGTCCTTGTCTAATAGGCAGCATTAACAGATATAGCTAAGAATCTATATCTTAATAAGTATAGATCTGTAATTTTTTTTCAGCATTGATTGCATTATGTTTATTTTATGCAGTATAACTGAATGAATTTAAATGTTCGTTGCGACAAATAGGTGGCAATAACTAGCGCGGTGGTGCGCGTGCGCATTCCTCACGAAGGCATCTGCCCTCCCGCCCCGCCCCTCCTTGCAGTCCACCCGCTCTAGGAATGCGCCTAACTGTACGTCCGCACAGCCTCCGTAACCGCCGTTACAGTGCCGTTCCCGCGATGCAGCTATGCGGGGAACTACTTACGTAATACCTGTACACGTATACCAACCAGCCTGTTCGATCTTTGATTGACATTTAAGTACGGAAGTTTTAGTGACAAAATTATTAATTTACCAATCCGTGTGAAAGCTGAGGATTCTTTCTGGCTGTTTCTGGTGCTGCGTTTGTTGCGAAAGCTGTTTATAAGTACAGCTGGGCTGGTATGAGCCTTGGACTAATTATTTTTCCACAGTTTTTATCCCGCGAGAAAGAAACAGAACATATCCGTATAGCTGTCACAACTAAGCGCGGATAAAAACGAAAACAAAAATTTGTCTTCGTCCCGAGCTGGCCCTGCAGGATTGCTAAACTACATGAAAGTACGAGTCCATATCAATATCTTCGTCGATAAGTAACTGCGTACGTGTCTATATTGCAAACTTCCGTTTAAAGGAAAGAACTTTATAAACTTTGAATGTTAAAAAGTGACGTGCTAACTCTGCATCCCGTACCCTAGCATGATTTCGCACAGAAGCTCCTGGAAAGTCCACGGTATCCGGCGCAACGTGACTTTAACGGGATATTGAAGACACGACGACTAAAAGTACTAATGCGGACGTAAACGGAAGCCTCGGGAATTCCTGTTAAAATGGTTAAGTTAATAAACATGCGCGTCGGCGCAGCGCTTTGACGCGGTGAAAGCTGCCCGTGGACGGCTGTACACGCGCATGCGCCGACAAACCGTCCTGAAACACGGCCCGCAGTACCCAAGATCGAATCGATTGAAGAGGCACGAAGCTATCAATTTCACCATTGACATGACACTACTTTTTACTACAGCAAACTGTTTAAGAATTTTTTTTTATTGTTATGCGTCAATCGAAAGAAAGTTACAATATTTCTTTGAAATTGAAGGGCAATTTCGCAATTTGAGACACGGTACTTTTATATACTCGTAGACCACAATAGCTTACCTATTCTGTTACGAGGCTCAATTAATGACGAGCTAAAAGAAACGCTGACATCGATTTCTGATCTTTTAAACTTACTTAGAAAAGGGTTTAATTTAGGTTCTGTTAATAAGCTACGTATCCAGTAACTATTTATTACGCATCCAGCGGAACAAAACGGTCAAGATTGAGACATTGCGCATTGGCAACGCACAGCCAGCATAACCAGTTTAATAGTGTCACGGTATTTACATGGACTTTAATCACTGTAATATACGTAGGCTCTGTGCCGTTACTGATCAATTGAGTTAAAATCTCAAGTTACGGGGAACAACGATATTTGACCGGTTCTTGTTACCTGCATGAAGTTCTTCTGCGGATAATGCGATCATGCATTACGTACCTACTTTTTTACGCAGAAAATTAGATTTTCATTAAGGTTCTTTAAAAGAGGTTTCTTCTATAGAGGTGCAGGACCGTTCCTTTGTACATATGTTTCAGTCACATATTTCATTTGTAGAATAATAACAGGCAAGCAAAATTTCCTGTAAATTCGGTATTCTCTATTCAAAGATGTACAATCGCGAAAACTTTATCCGGAACTTACTTACTCAATAAAAATATGGGACCGTTTAAACTTACTGCGTAATTTTTTTAAGGTGGCTAAGGTAATATTGTGATAGACATGGAAGATATGAAAATAGTGCAATTTATTTCCAGGCTTTGGTGTAACAGGTTCGGAATAAAACACTACACATACACACTAAGTGTGGTCGGACATGCTCTTGGTGCGTGTTGAGACATATAGGTAGGTACAGATTTCTAAGGTGTTTTTTTTTCATTAACGGTAGGCAATGTAGTACTTAAGTATATAATGTACAATAAATATAAAGCTACTATGACTTTATACTTGTGATTTAATGGTTTTATTATAGTCAATTGTAAATTCTAATCGTGTCGCGGTTCTGAGCTCACAGCAAGCTAAGTACAATTTAGTGTTATAACTTATGCAGTGGTAAATCATCTTACGCACTATCGCTCTATTTAGTGTGTCACGGAAACGGTGCGACCGCAGCCTATTATGTCAACCGATACCTATAGAATTTTTTAAGTGAACGGAGTAACGCCGACTCCGGATATATCCGAATTCCAATTACATAACAGACGCGTCCATTTCACTTTCCGACCTACCCGGAAATGAATTCCTAAGCACGAGTATACCGAAATTGAGCGGCCATGCAAAACTCGACCGTACCACCTCGACTTACGGCGGCACCACCGCGGCAGCGAGCACAGGCACGCACGAGCGCCAAAGCGGATGTGAACGTTGCATTGTGACGCTCGAAAACTAACTTAATTTTCGAGCGGTAGAGTGTAAATTGTCGTGTTTCGCGCTACGATTGTCGCGAAAGTAGTTGCAACTTTCACAGCGCGATGGAGGCGCGAGAGGCAGCCGCGGGGGCCCTGCCGACGACGACGGCCCATTGACGACACCGTGACCTACATACCGCGGCTCCATTCATGCAGCGGCCTCGCGCGCGCAGGACTCTAAGCCGCACACTTGCCGACACTGCGACGCCGGAATTTCCATCGGCCACCTTGCACAATCTCGTGCCAGCATTGTCGCAATCGGACCTACGCGCTATAGGCCGAGGTCACACCACCATCACTACACTTGTTCAATTAGAGCCTCCGATACTGTGCGCAATCAAACAATAACACTTTTTTAGAATATCCGCCTGTAAGTAAAGGTTTTTTGGAACAGCATGCTATGGTGAAAAAGAGAGAATCAAAACATTACGGAAACTACCAATCCAATGAACCTTGTGTTGAAATTAATATGAATACGTATTTTTACTTTTACGTTTAGATCAAGAAAAAAGTCTTGGTACACTTTTATGTATTATGGATAGGTTTAGGAAAAAACCAGTCAAGTCGAAGTATTAAAAAAAATCTGATTTCGGAATTAACCGTGTAAAAGTAGAGGAGAGTGTTTAAACTAATAAAGAGCTTTAAACAAATAAATGTAAGCTTTCCAACAAAGAAGATTAGTTTGGTTAATTATTGTTACTCTTTATGGGTCATTTCAATAAAAACCAATATGCAGGACCAGGTCCATGGCGCCCATCGCACTTCTAACTCGTATTCATGAAATAGTAAACATTTCCAATGACTTTTAAACCACAGTCTGCTTCGGGGACTTTCTTATCGGCCATCTCCAGAACTAACCCTAGTGCAGTATCTGACTTTAAAAGCAAAAGACCACTCCTACTCACAGGAAATCGAGCACATAATATTTACTTGTGTTAGAATTAAAATATTATGATGTATCTAGTCAACCTTGGAAAGTGGCAATGAGAGAATTGTCGACGAGTCTTTAGTGTAGGTACCCAGTAAATGTGGTGTGGTAGATGTATTGGCAACACGAGGTGGTTGCGCTATGTAGGTAGGTATCGTATGAGGCTGCGGGGGGCGGGGGGCAGGCGGCGGCTCCGCTGCCAGACAGCGGGGCTCCGCATGGGAGGCTAGCACCAGCCTCTTGCATCGCCCGCTGACTTCACCGACCATTGCTCCACTTTGATTAAAATTGCATATTGAGCAACGCGACACCTCAACGATAACGTATTAACCGCCGTGCCGAAACACTTATCGACAGAGACGCATCATAAAAGTACAAGAGTAATTTTATTTTGAAATATGTTTCACATCAAAGCTTCTTTCTCATTTTTGATAAAATCAAACAATTATTCAGATTTCAGATTTGTTTGAAATTGCCAAGCCAACCTTTGAACCCAAATTCTATGGCCTGAAATCCTCTTTTATCTTTGTCTTATCTTCTACAAAAATCGTAGTTTGAACGCATGTAGCAGATATAACTACATTTAAATGTACTAAATATAGAAATGCCAATAAAAACCGTTGCCGTTTATTTGCTAATCACCATAGTAAGGCGGTCCAGACCAGTCTAGCATTCGTAGACTGTCCTGACGTCATTGAAGCAGACCATAAATTATAACAGCGAGCGATTCAAATAGTCTGCATGTTTGAACGTACTTAGTTAACTTAGTCATCCTTAATTGCATTAACCGCTGAACAAAGAACATTAGCGACGTAAAAATTAAAGTAATATTTCAAATTAAATACCTAAACGCATTAAAATTACGAAATGCTCTAAGCGATTTGACTCGATGCTACTGCTTCATTTTGCGGTTACATTATGTACCTACTTTAGAATTCTATTTGATAAGTTCAATGTAGATTTTATCACTACCATATTCAGACTAAATATTTTATTCGAAATATGATCTACATATAGGATATATATATCTTAATATATATAAATTACGTGTCACGTTGTTTGTCCGCTATAGACTCCTAAACTATGTACTTAACCGATTTCAATCAAATTTGCACACCGTGTGCAGTTCGATCTAACTTAACAGATAGGATAGCTCACATATAAATAATAAACGCGAACGAAGTCGCGGGGTGACAGCTAGTATATATATTATATCCTATAGATCTATATATAGCATAGGAACGTAGGACGTTGTTGAATATGCATTAAAATGCAACTAAAATTTATATGAACCATTATAAGACGTTATAGAATTCCGATATCATAATAAACTGTTAAAATAACTGGCTTTTTCCTATTTTCTAAAGCTTATCCACGAAAGCGATACTGCTTAAACATTTTATTGTAAATCACACGTAAATGTTGTGAAGCTACGGAAAAATACTGTGAATCCGGTGTACAGTTACAGGAACGTAACATAAACCTACCTAATTAAACATATTACATCGATCAAAAGGCATGACAAGAACGATCGGAATGTAACATCTATTGAATGAGAGAGCAATTAATAATCAACATTCGAAAGCGTAAAAGATTACACGAGAGCCGACGAATTCCTCCGCGAAGCAAGTTGAGGTGGTCGTCGTAAAAATGAATGTTGGTCCAGCGAGCGAGGCGACTGCGATGGCGGGCGATATATCGTCGTCGGCTGGACCGCACGCTGCGCTCCCGCCAGCCCTGCAGCCAGCCAGCCCGGGCGCCAGCGCCGGCTGCCTGCCTCGCGACACAGCTACTTGAGACACACTAATCAATACGAAATATGCACTATTGAGTGATTAATGATAACTGAAAACGTGGCTTTGGAAACATCATAGATTTCATGGGATTCGGAACTCAATCTTTGCTCTTCACTTTTCCTCTCCATCTTCTCTTCTCTACACAGAGTATAAGAAAGTCGCTTTCCGCGTTTGTCTGTCCGCATATCCTAACGCCTTCTCAACCCCGCAAAGGATTTTGAAGCGATTTTTGATATCAGTTAGACAATTTTTCAAAGAAGTTTTATAGGTACCGTGAAAACCCGGCGCGTGTAGTAGGTAAGTACTAAAAGCAAGAATCTATTCACGAGGGTGCTTCTTTTTTAATGGGATGTAAATAGGATTTGCTGAATATTTTACTGATTTAGGATCAATGAACTTTCCAAAAACAATAAAATCATTCATAGAACCATAGTCGTATTTTCACATACTTGACTCTACGAAGGTTGACAAATACCGGACCGATCGCCAAACGAAATTTACACCACATTCAGATCACTAACTGTAAATGGGCATCATTAAAATGACTAATCAAACGATCGACTCCCAAGAATCTAGTAATGTTAATTAAATGTCGGAATTTATTGAAAATACTCACACCAATAAATGAATGGTGAGAAACTGCTAGAAATGAATGACCGTGGACATCTATTAAGAAGAAAGTCTAAGGCAATAAAATAAAGAGGTGTCCCGGATAGCGTTTCAACGCGTATCAATGATAGACAGAATGCTGAACGAAGCTTTCACTGAGCATAAATATAAAGCTACTTGAAGATATTTGAATTGAGCTTGGATGTAAAAGCTCTCACGAGTTTTAGTTTGTATACCGATTGAGTGAATATACCTAATCATGGGCCTATCAAGAGTGTCTACTACGTTAATTGGTGATTAAAATAATGGTTTGTGTCATATCGTGGAGGTAATACCTGCCACCACATGCCAGCGTGGTATGCGAAGCGGTGGAAGGCTCCCACGGACCGGTCGTGGTAAGTGGTCCATCAAACTGTCGCTGTCGGTCGTCGGGCTTCTATGGTACCGTGCAGGCTTGCTGTTCAACGCAGCCGCATAGGTACCGCGATGCTTAGTACGAACATGTACCATGTACATATTATTTTGAACTTTTTTCTTGCGAAATCGACGCGTTAGCAAATGCACTCTTAGCCTTAAAATAGCACTCTTTATGAATGAATAAATTTATCCAAAGTTTAAAGCAATAGTGTTATTGTATCTCCTATTAGTATGTGGTTCGGTTTAGATCATACACATAATATAATTATCCGATTGCTGGCACGCGATCAACGACTAGGATTTGTGTTATTAGGACACTCTTGGGAATATAAAGAGGATGTATAAAGGACATTCAAATTTAATTCCATATTCGCAGTGCTTGATGGCGCGAATGTGATCTGAATAGATTATGGAAACGAAACGTTTCAATTAATAAGAATAGGTAAATAATGGGTAAGGATCTGACAGATTTTAATTCTATATTCAATAAATAAACGACATGACGAAGAAATTACACTATTAGAGCATAATTTAGGGTATTAAGAAAATTAAACAAGAAGGCTTGGCTAAACAAAAACAATGAAAATAGCCAAGAAATAATGACACAACTTTAAAAGGATCTGATCCGGAATAAAATTATTCATGAGCTCACAAGAATAGCGCATTGTCGCGCCCCACGATAAGTACAGTCGCACTTACTTACATTAACGGACAGTCAAGGGATAAGTGTCTCGCTGCTGTCGCGTTTCACTACCATTGTTAATATAACAAAAATTTAAATGTCAACATAATAATTGCCTTTCGATTTTAGGTGTAATCAACCGCTGAAACTGGAGTAAAGCGAACATAGTTCTCATTGAAACAAACAAAAAAATCCTCTCATTCATTATTCTTTTTGAACTGGGAAATATGCTGTATGGTATTGATTTCGTCGGCGAAGTGTGGATTAGTGGTTGTATTACACCTCTGCCAGCCCCTTCAGGGGAAAGGCGTGACTGATGATATGTTATGTTGTTATTGATAACTTCTATCTGCATCAGCATTCAGCATTTATAATTATTTGGATTTTCTTAACCGACTCGCTGAAAAACTATTCTAATTCTGATATTACGACAAGTATGTACTAGATTCTCGAGTTCAATAATGTATATCGAATTAAGAGACAGTCTGAAAGTTTTATTGTCTATAAGGTATTCTAAACTGATTACACATTATTATAAGTATGCGACGACGGGTGGTTTGTTTTATATCGCGACCTGGATTCTTGCCAAAAATGTCACAATAAGGAGAAAAATGTAAACACAGCCGCATTCTAATTCAAAAATAATAAGGTCGTCTAGCCACCCCGCCGGCCGGCGTCCCTGAATTAGGATGTCTCGCCAAAACACCGCGCCGCCAGACTATTGCAAACTGAATTATTTTTGTGTATATTGAAATAAATAACGACTCTCGTAACTGTTTGTTCAGATTAATAAAATTGTCGGGAGCTTCGAGAGAGTACGCACTTACGAGTATACATATATCTATTCGTAGGATTCCTAACTTTCTGTGTAGCTAAGCTGAGTGCCTAGGGCTAGGGTGTAATAAGTAAGGCCTCGAATGTTAACTTTTAGTCCATCCAAAATCCTCTTACACATTTTTACTATTAGTTGGCTTTTCAAATGGAATGAGCTCCCATATTTGCTTTCGCAATTGCCATAAGAATGGTAATTTATGATAAAGCTTTTCTCTACCAACAATTTTAAATAATCGACAAGCTTTTAAAGAAATAAATCTGTAGAGAATGAAATAATCCCATCAACGAGTTTGTAAAACAAAATAAATGCATTCTGAAAAGTTCTGAAATAAGGGCTACGGGCTGCGACTGTTCACTTACTCGCATAACAAGATTTGCATGTAAACGATGGGTCAGTACATCCGTTACGCACTATTTACTAGGCTCTGAGAATTCTATGAGCGCTTAACCATTTGTAAAGTATTAGAATCTGAACAATCTAGGGACCTATTTTCATAACATTAAAGCTACCTTCAAACGCCGACCCTTTGTCGATCACATCACCTATGCAAATCAACATGATGTCATGACATAGTTGAGCAACATAAGACTAAGTATAGGCATCAGAGGAGCGCTATGTAGGTTCACGCAAGGCGCCGTTGCGGATTTCCTTCGGTAAATGCAGCATTCCTAGCGGGCCTATGCTGTTAGTCACTATTCTTGTTTTGCCGATAATCGCGCCAAGGCAATAATAATAAAGGTCCGCATGTTGAACAGGTGAATTATGAATGAGACACGTCATTGCACCCACGTGGGGCCACCTCGACGAATGCAAGTCTTTACATCACTCGTGTCTACATTTTTAACTGGACTGAATATGCACATCTTTTAAAAATGTATTTTTATCTACCCATTGAATTTCAATTTGAGGTAAGTATATCAAAGAATTCATAAGAATCTGGCGTTGAATACGTTTACTTCACAAGTACATTATCGGTACTTATATTAATCAGTGGAAAGTATAACTCTGATATTTGATGTCCAAAGATCGATCTTATGTTTGGATTAATTTAAAAAATACTTTGTTGCTATTTATCTTTGAACTATTTTAAGTTAAGCTTAAGTTTTATGAAAAGTCTTTACCACCTCTTGGTTAACGATTTTTTATGGATTACGTAGTAAACGATAAATATAATTGCAAATACAGAGTTTATTGTATGTTGCATTTACCTATTAATGTGTTTAATGGTTATATCGGTGCAAATATAGAATGAATTCTAGTAGGTAGCTCGTTACACCTACAATGTTTTAGTCATCCATTTATTTGACCATATATGGTCAACGCAGCTCCGTCTTCAGAATCAGATTTACTCATCGACCTGAGTGAATATTAATTGTATTTATTCATACCATACTTGGAAAATTTGTGCATATGACAAGAACCGGTCCCGGTAGGTAAACAATCATGACTCATATCTTTGCAGTAAATAATTACTTCTTCATTTTGTAAAAATAGCAATTGATTTTCCTGTTGCAGCTGTTTTAGCCAGCTGCGGCGCCTCAAGGAGGGTATTGTTTTTAGTTGTGTAAGTGAACATAAGTAATTGTTACGAACGTCTATGTGTACACAACACGACGGATGAAGGTTTGTGTATATGAAACGAGATAAATGGATTTATATGTAAAATAAAATCAGCTGTGACCATCGATATGTATCCATTTGAGCGAATGAACAATGTAGCGTTGATTGTGCTCCGACAACATAGGGATGAGTATTTTTTGGGATTCATAACATTTGTCGTTGTTTCCTTCTTAGGGAAGCATTGTAGGCTGTTTTAGATCATTGCGCTATGTCAAATGACTGCCTCGGTAGCTCAGTTGGTAGTGAACCTGCCTTCTGAGCTTTGGGGCGTGAGTTCGATTCCCACCTAGAACAAACATTTATGTGATGAATATTTGTGCTTGTTCTAAGCCTGGTTGTTAATATCTATTTAAGTATGTATTTTAAAAAAATATATGTATGTATATCAGCCTCTAGTAGCCATAGTACAAGCTTTGCTTAGTTTGGGGTCAGACGATCGTGTGCGATAGTGTCCCAAACATTTTTATTTTAATAGAGGCATTCGAGGTCTTCGAAACATTAGCTTGTACGAAATGAGAACGGCAACAGATAATATCTATAGATTCCATAATCGAATACAAAGCAATGGTCGTATCAATCAGTACTAGAAAACTTCAGCGTATATAAACGTGAGCCGTTGATATAAAACGATAGAGTTACATGTTACAAAAAATGCAATAGTGCACATGTAACTAGCAATTAGATCAGCGTGTGACGCAGGCGCAGAGCATGACGCATGTGCGTGCGTCGGGCATGCGCCGGGCAAACAATGTAATTGATACCTCGCTAATGCGCTGTAAAAACTGGGAATACTAACACCGTGCAAATTATTGCAACTCGTTGTTTACTATTTTTGCTTTGCTACGTAAGCCTAATAGTTGTTTTTTGAATTCGTCTTTCGTTGGTGTCATTTTAAATATCATTTCAGTCGTTTTTCTTTCTAATCTGTAAGTAATATGAGGACTAATGAGTGACAAAGAGCAAAACCAATACACAGCATGTTACAAAAACCCTGTTGTATAATTGAAGGGCATATAGGCACACTCATAAGTATTCATGCAAAATTATCAAAAAAATACACGTCAAAAATAGCAAGAGTTTTGACCGGTTTAAGAACGCAAGAAAAAAGGAAACTTTACAAAAATGTAAACAAAGCTGTATCATTTATTGGCGGCTTTATTCTAAGCGGCACGACCCGAATAGTTTACAAATAAAACCGTTTATAGAGTCAATATTTAATTTAAAGTAGCATAATTGCATTCTCCAATCGATACGAGATGCGCACCTCGCGAATACAACAGGGTTATTGTAACACCCTGTACAAAGTTCACAACTCTGATGTGACCTCAGTTTCAATCAAGACTTACACGACACCCTGTATTATAAAGCCATGAAACATGACAGTTCAAAATGTACAAAACAGTGCATGTACTAGGCACTAGGCTAGATCCTAGTGAGGGGTGGGTGCGGCTGCAATGCGACCATGACGCATGACAAACATGTGTGCAAGTCTTTGATAAACTAATGGTGCAAGTACAAAGTACGAACATGCACGCGGCATACTCGCATATTCAGACAATATAAATGGCATTTCTGCAAGAACCGCAGTATCCAATTTACCGTCGTCATGTGTACGAGTATGTGTGTATGTTGTGCAACTTGTTACCTACTTTTGACTCTATACAAATGCCGTTTTCTATACCTCTACAAATAAATATCCAAAATATGGGCTTAAAGAGAATGAAGTAGAAATAAAATAAAATGAAGCTTTTTAGAAGCGTGTAAAGTAAGTACATTAATTCATTCGCAATACTCTCGTCGGTGGAGTGATGTTTAGGCCTGACGGTCTTCTCTAATGTTTTTACCTCCTTGTACGACATGATGGCAGCCTAGTTGGGAGAAGGTTCGCTTCTCAAGCCAGAGGGAGCGGGTTCGAACCCAGCCGACGACACGCACCAATTTGTTCATTGTGTGAGCATATGTGCGTATTGTATGTCATCTGCTACACGATTGGAGCCCGGTGTATGGCGACAGGTTCGCCCCCTGTCACATTTGGGACTGAATATCGTCTAGCGAAGTGTGGGTGTTGTATTACACCTTTGCCAGCTTCCTCGGGGGAACGGCGTGACGATATGTTATGTACGACATGACATCTAGCTTCGCCTTTTTTATTATGGTTTATGTTTTCTTCCATCATCCTCGTCCTCTCTTTCCTTCTTTCTTTCCATCTATGATGGTTTTCATTAGCTTATCATGTCGCACAAGTTGGCAACATCTTGCCCCTTCAATTTTCTAATTTCATAGGAGACTTTTTTTTTATTTACGACGTCTATGACTTCCTGCTTGATTTTCTTAATTTAATTTTGCATTCATAACAATAAGATAATTAATGTATTGATTTTTTAACGATATTCTTTGGAAAAATCATGCATGAAACATAGACAAGATATTTCAGGTGGCAAATAGGAAAATAAGTAACGGACAAAGAACAACAAGAGCCCAAAGCGCCACAAGGAACTAGCTAGTAAGTGACGACTTCCTCTACAAAATCAGAGTTTATTGCAGCCAAGTTACACGCAAAGGATCGTTTTGGCCATCGTAAACAACTGGTAACGATTCCCTCTTCCTGTAGTAGTCTAGTCTATGTTTGACTTAAACAAAGGCGGAGTATTTAAGTAATTAAATAAGCACTTACCGTTTGCTTTGCCTTCAAGTATAAATCTTAGAATGATCCGGGAATAAATAATAAATAAATAAATAAATATTCGGGACACTTGAACACACGGTCGTCTGACCCCAAACTAAGCAAAGCTTGTACTATGGTGGCCAGAGACTGATATTTATACTTATATACTTTTAAATACATACTTAAATAGATATTAACACCCAGACATAGAACAAACACAAATATTCATCATTCATCAGAATGTTTGCCCTAGGTGGGAATCGAACCCACGCCCCCTAGATCAGAAGGCAGATTCACTACCGACTGAGCCACCGAGGCAGTCAATACGCAAGTAACCAAGACAGATGATACAAGCAAGAGAGAAGCCTATGTTACCAGAAATGGGATAGAGAAAGCTGTGGATGATGACCATGTGAGTGGTAGTATTAGATTCTGAAGGATAATACCGCCTGTGTACTACGATAAAGATACAGATAAAGATACATTTATCTTATATCTTTAAATGAGCAATTCTTGTATATATATATATATATATATATATATATATAATTGGAATCTCGGAATCGGCTCCAACGATTTTCATACGATTTAGTATATAGGGGGTTTCGGGGGCGATAAATCGATCTAGCTAGGAATCATTTATAGAAAATGTCATTTCATTCGTGTTTTATCGATAATCAACTTAAACATAAACTTGGAAGAAAAATAACAAAAATATGACTCTTCCTGACATCTATTGGCGAATAATAATACTATTTTTTGTGAGCAACTAATTGCTTTAACGACACAACAGCAGATGGCGTTGTTAAGTAACACGAAGTCAATGAGTGTTTGCTTTGAGGTTAGACTAAAATCAATTGTTTATTTTCCAAAAAACACAAAAAAAAAAATACCGAGCAAAGCTCGGACATCCAGGTACTTTGCTTTAAATACGTGCAACAATATTGTCTTTACAAAAAATAAAACAATAAATACACAATAAAATACGAGCTTCATGTTATGCCTAAAGAGCCGTGCAAAGTTTGGAGAGATGACTAATTACAAAAAAAATAATTTGTAAATTATAATACAAATTAAATTTCAAAATTAAAGTACTATCCTCTAGACCTCTTGATCCAGATCCTGTTTAACCTGAATTTTTAAGCGATACTTGAATAAAAGCTAAACTGAAAATTTACTCATCATGAACACTGACGGGATAGACTCGTAAGTTGAGGGAATGTTTAAAACGTATCACACTAATATTATAGAAACGAAAGTTAGTGAGTGTGAATGTTTGTTACTACTTCATGCTCAAACGGAGGTAAGGATTTAGATTAAATTTGGTATGGAGGTTTCTTATAAACGGGATTAACACATAGGCTACTTTTTAAGCGCTGGTAACACCGTGGGGCGCAGCTAGTAAACAGAGAAAAATATTAGTATTATCAGTTATTTTTTAGTAAAGTATCCATGAATCCACAGGTGGATTCAAGAGGGAAAAAAAAGTATCCATAGATCCACCGGTGGATTCAAGAGGAAAAAAAAGTATCCATAGATCCACCGGTGGATTCAAGAGGAAAAAAAAGTATCCATAGATCCACCGGTGGATTCAAGAGGAAAAAAAAGTATCCATAGATCCACCGGTGGATTCAAGAGAAAAAAAATTGGTTGTCTGTAAAGTCGGTTTACTGACGATAGTTGAACGTGACAACGTGCTCACTCAAGTAGGAGAGAGACAGATGTTGAACGCTGCCGAACGCAAAGTCAGATTGTGCTTCTTTGTCGCTCGTTCCGCGCTCTCGCTTGCACTTCAAGCCTTACATGGAACGCCTCAGAGCGAGGTAACGCCGCATGAGTCATGTTTTTTCGTGCGTGCAGCCGGCTCTATCGAATTATAAGACGTTGTCACGTCAAAAAGTATCCATAGATCCACCGGTGGATTCAAGAGGAAAAAAAAGTATCCATGGATCCACTGGGGATTTAAGAGGGGTAAAAAGTATCCATGGATCCACATATGGAGCCTAGCTGTGGATCCAATTGGAATGAGCCAAATAAAAATCACAAAATAAACATGCGAAGTGATCGGATATACCGAATGAAAACAAAGCTGCGGAACAATCGTGGTGATTGACTGGGCAGTTTTAGTTCAGACCGACGTCCGGCGTCGGCGCGCCGGAAATCATAAAAGCGCATCTAGAGCGCCGGCGGCGGCCAGCGCGGGCGCATCTTCCGGTAACGATAGAGTAGCCAACAGATTCAGGATTTATGGAGATTTTCCGGAAGCATTTTCTACAAATAAAACTTTTCCTTATTTAAAAATAAGTAAAAGCTTTATTTGTAGATATACCATCTGGGTAAATTGACAAAGAAATGTAATAACAGACGAAATGCAAAAGAGATTTGCATATTTTATTTGACTTAAAAAATAAAATTGCTCAGTGTTTACGACAAATTTTTTGAATGCGCGACTGTATGAACTGAATTTGGTGCCATATAAAAAAATGTCGTGTCGTGAGTGTGCGTTCTTTAAACAATACGGAGAGAAGCGTGCATTATTAGAGACTCATAGGAGTCGAAACTGATGGTATCCCTAGGTAGCGTTATCCAGCGCGGCGCGCGCCGTTTACTTCCGCCTAAAGCATTCCCTTTTACAGTTGCTACTCGGACGATTTACTGAGCACCACTATTTATGGAATGCGCTTGGACTCCGGCGGCTTCACCGCGGAATGGACAAGAGGGTATATAAACTAACTGACTGACAATCTATACTAATATTCTGAAGTGGTAACATTTGTGAGTTTGTTTGTCGGGGGCAATCCTCGAAATTACTAAAGTGAGAATCACTTTAGTAATAAATATTTCACTACTATAAAGCTACAGTATCCTAAATGCCATAGGCTGTGAAATGTGAGCAAAGCCGCAGGCGAATAGCTAGTTTCTTATAAAAGCTCACATGTTTTGGAAATATCTATGATTGATATGTTATCGGTTTTGAAAGAAAAGCATTTTGCTACGATACGAAGTGAAATGTTTTGTTTTAACAATAGTTTGGCATATAAACTTGTTTTAATTTATTTACTCTTAATATTGATAGACAGATATTATCGCTAAATAAAAAGCAAAAAGTTACCATGAGAACTATACCGTAGATGAAATACACCAAGTAGCCTGGTGCATTCTTTATTTATTACAACGTGCATCCCTACATAATGGCAATATAACAATTTCACATTCTGCAGGTTTCGGGTAGGTGTGCACGATTCTAAATTACAAAGCAGTAAGTCAAGAAGGTTTTGATTTATGGCCGCTTGGGCGGACAGACGGACGGACAAAGGAGCCCGCTAATAGGATCTCGTCCGCAAAATGAAGAATGGAAGAATGAATCAACCAACCAACTATAATATAGAAGAATATGAATGTGGTATCGAAGCGTGGGTACTTTATTCAAGTAATAGGTACATTAAAGCGAGGAAGCCGAAACGCTTAGATAAAGAGGCGATTAAAGCATGTAATGAATGGCTAAGTATCTAACTATACCCAAGAATAAGCTGGCACAATAAACGGGTATCGTTTCTTGCATACCCCAAAAAAGGACGGACAGTTATGTAAATAGCGAATGTAACGTTGAACTTAATTGCACAAATCTTCATTCTATTACGCCGAAACCGCCTTGGCCTACCTTTCCCTAAACACTGTGGCGGCATTCATTCAAATCGAAAAATGTCAATACGCAAACCGAACAGTGTTTTAGAAAGTATGTTCTGTAAGAATTCGTTATGAAATAGTATGAAATGGTATTGTTTGTGGCGGCGGCGACGACGGGAGGAAAAAATGAAAAAGCAAACAGTTGCGCATTCCATCGGCTAGTGCACGTGGCGCATTCCAGCGGGGTCATGCGCCATGCGCCAGCCCGCGCGTGCGTAAAAACAACGTGCAACCGACCTACTGCATACATTTAGCTCATACCCACCGTCCGCACACCACAACTTTTCTCGAAATTGACAACTTCACAAAATACGAGTTTAAGAAAAGGTAAATAACCCAATTAGTAAAAACTTCAAAAGGGTTTTTAAATCACAAAAAGAAAGCCCTACGTACCTTTTGTAACGAATCCTGGGTTCCACATTAATTAATCTACGACGGTCTCATAAAATACTGTTCTTATAAACTTTACAAAGTTGCAACATAGTTGCGATACGATCTTGCAGGTTGTTTAAGGAAAGCTCTGTCGCGGAGGCTTCGCGGAACGCGACCGGACGCGCGAGGCCGTTCGCATTCCCAGCCTACTTACTTTTCACTACATTCATTAATAGAACTAGTCTAATGTGCAAAAACAATTAAATACATGAAAAATAACTTTACTCATAGATTTATGATTGGCAGACTAAATGTTGAACAAGTTTACCTGATATAAAGCCAAAATGTGCAAATTAAAAAAAGCGATCGAAAGCAAAAAACAATCTCTAAATTCGGTTCCTATTTTGTATTTAAGTTTAAAACTTTCGTCGTAATTTGTTACGAGTTGATTGTGAACAATAATTTGCGAAAATTTCCGTCCAAAGAAGCAGACTCCGTCTCTGGCGAATGCAGTCAGAGGCTCCGCAGGAATGCGGCCGGACGTGCTTGTACAGCGATTCCCGCGCTACTTTTCACTTTACCGTCATGAATTGTATTTTCCTAATCATTGTTTTAACAATAAATCTTAGTACGAATGCAAATGCATGCCTTTATTTCAATTCCTGGATTTGTGTTTAAGAATAAAGCCTTTATATGTATACGTCAACATCAACAAAAATATTGACAATATCGTTTTGCGCAACATAAGAGCAGTTGCTGAAAACGATAGATTTAAGATCATGCAGTTGAGAGATGAGTGTCATGTTTTGGATCTATGATGACTGATGATACTTCTAACTAAGCAACGATCCGATAAGAATATCGTATGTTTTCAAAACTGTGTTACGCATGTTAACACACGAGTAGCTCTACCGAAAGTTCGGAGGCTTCGAAAGAATGCGACCGGACGCGCGTGCTCGCGCCGACGATGGTTTTCACTACGCGATGAAAGAACTTTCATATTCAGTACTTGATATAAGTGAGTAGTAATGGTTACTTTACGGAATTTGGTAGTTAACGTATGTTTGTGGAATGAAGCAATCGAAGACCTAGTCACTTGGCTTTGTTCAAAATTATAAAAAGAAAACGAGCATACATAACAAATGTCTGATTGCGACTAAGCTGACAAGATTCCATTCTTGTCAGATCATTTGTTAGTAGAAGTAAACGTAAACGTTGGCATTATGATTTTACAATATATCAGGATAATCAGCTCGTCGACTTGCAACAGAAAACAGACAAAATGTGAATTATTCGCCGATTTTTTTTTCGCCGAGATGCGCATCTTAAAATCGCTTGAGAAGGTACCTGAGCTAACCACAGTAACCGCCTGGAGGATAAAAACAAAAATAAACTCTCCCTGATCTGATCTGATCCCGTACGTGTTATGGCGTTTTCTGGCAGCGAGGTGTAATATAAAATGGTGTCGAGTGTGTAAGGAGCGAACGCCGACACATTCCTGACGCTGTACGATGAAGTGCAGAGTGGAAGCTCTATGGCGATGGCGTGGCCCGGTCAGACAGATACCAAAAAGTTTAACCCCACTTAAACAGGACCCTATTCTACACTACCATACTATCGAAATCTGTTTTTTTTTTTTGGACAAATTGTTGCTACTAGCGCTAATGTTCGCATGCTATCTAATTATACGTTCTAGAAAATTTGATAGAGATATCGTTGAACGCATTAGTAAGTGTGAGCTTTAGTACTGTGTCCACGCTTGCTCCGAGTTCCCGGGGCTCGACTCGTAAATTACGGCAGGCGGCGGCGCCGGCGCCGGGAGGAGCGCTTGTTACGATATTTGAACAAATTCCCGGCGGTGTTAATCTGCATAATAACAGCGGCAGGCACAAAGCCCTTGCCGTGTTGCCGAGTGCAAGTCCCATTATGCGCGGGCGCCACTCGCCCCCCGCGCCTGCCCCTGCGCCGGCTACAACCACAATTCGGCGAAATTCCTGTATTCGCGGTACTCCTTAATATAATACCAACCCAATCGTGGAGGCATCATTTTTATGTACAAAGCTGAACTTGAGACTTTTCTCCAATATCCGTTATCCACAAGCCTAATCAGTTGTAAAGAAAAAGATTTTGAACAATGAAAGATAGATTTTTTCAGAAAAGAATATGCACTAATTTAATTTATCTATTCTGTGTATTCTTGTGTAGGTTGTTATTACAACACCTAATAGAGTAAAATATACCATCTAAATATTGTTTGATCATTTGAAAATATTTTTTATAGCAGCTTAGAAGTAACATACTCGTGCTAACATGATATCTTATATCTCAAATGAGCAATTCTTTAATGAGCAATTCTTGTATATATATATATATATATATAATTGGAATCTCGGAATCGGCTCCAACGATTTTCATACAATTTAGTCTATGGGGGGTTTCGGGGGCGATAAATCGATCTAGCTAGGAATCATTTTTAGAAAATGTCATTTTATTCGTGTTTTATCGATAATCAACTTAAACATAAACTTGGAAGAAAAATAACAAAAATATGACTCTTCCTGACATCTATTGGCGAATAATAATACTATTTTTTGTAAGCAACTAATTGCTTTAACGACACAACAGCAGATGGCGTTGTTAAGTAACACGAAGTCAATGAGTGTTTGCTTTGAGGTTAGACTAAAATCAATTGTTTATTTTCCAAAAAACACAATTAAAAAAAAAAATACCGAGCAAAGCTCGGACATCCAGGTACTACTTATATTATGTTGGAACATAATCGCGATCGCTCGTCCATCGTCCGTGTTATCGACTGTCATCATAATGGCATATTACAACTTTTCACTGCGATGGTTTATGTTGTGATGGCAAAAGACACCATACAATTTAGGTAATACATTTTGCGACTCGATTTCCATTAAAAAAAAAGAAGATTTTTTTAATTTAAATTACAAACCTGATTTTTTTTTTATTGCTTTAGGCTTACGTTTTGTCGCTATCACGCCTCATGATTAAGCAGTGATGCAGCCTACGAAGGACTATGAATTGCTTAAGAAAGGTAACAAAACTATCATATACTAGCTGCGGCCTGCGGTTTTACCCGCGGTTAAAAATATCCTATGTGCTATTCTAGACTATTATCTATCTCTGAGCCAAATTTCATCCAGATCTGTTCAACCGTTTTGGCGTGAAAGAGTAACAAACATCCATCCATCCATCCATCCATTCTTACAAACTTTCGCGTGTATAATATTAGTAGGATACGTATGTGTATACCTAATTAGGAATTGATGCTTCTAGACATACTAAACAAATAAATAAACCATAACCACGGCTTCAATTGTATTTCCTGCAAAATAAAGGTCGTCGTCCATTTAACGCCTCGGCACTTGACCAACGCCGCTTCGCTTCACAATAGAGTAAATAAAAAACGGAGTTAAGCTGTGTTACATAAAGTCAATTTTAAAAGGCTATAACATGTCGTCACGCCGTTCCCCTGATGGGGCTGGCAAAGGTGTAATACAACACCTACACTTCACCCGACGATTTTCAGTCCCAAACGTGACAGGGGACGAGCCTGTCGCCATGCATACACCGGGCTTCAAGAATATAGCAGATGATGACATACAAAATGCACATATGTTCACACAATTAACAAATTGGTGCGTGCCGTCAGCTAGGTTTCAACCCGCTCCCTCTGACTTGAGAGGCAGGCCTTCTCCAACTAGGCTATCATCGCTTTTAAAGGTTATTATTGTAAGTTAACATGATGGACAACGCAGAGACACCGCACAATCTCGATATTGATTTAAATAAGTACCTAATGATATCTATACACCGTGCCTTAGACGCGCGATGCGCGCACGGGTATCTCATGGTCAGCGTGCGGGCATCGCATGAACAGCGTGTGGGCGTCACTATACGCGAGCCTCCTCTTCCACGCTGCGCCGGATAGAAGGTGCGCGGGCGACGAGTTGACAGCGCGAGGGCGCTTGGTAAGCAGCACGCGGGCACCGGGGTCACTTTTGAGATGCATCTTTTCGGAAGCTGGTCGGATGGGCGTTACATGTACGACGACCTTAATTTGTGAGTTTGCCGGCTGAGGCGCAATTATGTATTTAATAAGCTAGGGGCGAGGATGGAGCCAAGAACAAAAGAGGTCTTGATTGCTGCCTCGTTAGGCTTTAACTTAACCGCAGACCTTTTATAAGAACGGATAGATACCTACTTTCTTGATTGATCGTTTACTAAGTAAGAAGAGCTTAGTGTAGACTACAATTTTTTTAAGTAGGTACCTTGAAAATTAAAGCAAAATGTTTTATGATGTACCTACCTGGAAACTAAAGATCATCTAAGAATGGAAAAATATAAACAGTAAAATAATATAGTTTACATTCTAGAAAAAAGATATCCTTACAGACTTTTCCATGAAACCAAAAAGCCCTTATAACGAGAGCCTAAGATAAGCGTATAGTACTCCTAAGTGCAAACAAAATGTAGTAATGATTTAAGTGTTACTCGAGTATTTTTTTCGAGTTAATTTTAATTTAAATGAGATAGCGACATGCTTATACACAAGTCATCGTGTAGGATTCAAAAATGGGCCTAGCAACCGTGACTAATGACATTTTAGGAATGCGTGTATAGCGCGGTAAGTACATGAGAGAGAGGTGCCAATATTTAACGGTTATGAAGTCGGTGGGGTGGCACCCACGCGGTGCGGGCGGCGCACCAGACGTCGCGACAAATCGCCAAGGTTGACGTTCAATGATACGCCGCGGCCGACGGATTTTTCAGTGAAATAGTTTCACCGGGCTGTTTCGGCGGCGGCGGTGACGGCAATGTCTGCGGCGGCGCGCCGGTCGATGCCCCCGCGGCCACGCGATTTGGCTCAACTCGACGCAACTACTAATGAAACCCCGTCGCCGTTGCCAATACGCAGCCAGACTCGCCGCTTTAGAACACCTTCACCGATATACCACACTTCCGCATCGGACGCGACGCCCGCCGCACACTCCAACTACGTGCCTTACAAACATGTGCAAATAAACTACAAACATCACCGATTCTTACTAGAAACTTACATTTATTTTAATAAGGGATCGAATATAATTATGTCCAATAATTATTTGGCAAAACTGAATTTGCGATCCTAGATCGCCATGCCAAATGGCCAGCGAGCGGTTGACAAGTTGACAAGACAAAATATCAAACGCACGCTCGAAGTCAGTGCCTTTATATAAGTTTGTCGATATAATTCCAACTATGTATTTAGAATGCGAATGGAAAAACTGAGAATATAACTGACTAATGTCGAGAGTATCTTCGAGTTGAGGAGTCGGATCGGCGCGTTATCAATAGTGTAAGTTTGGCGCTCGCGACTATTGTTAGCGCCGAGTAGCGGGTTGTGAGATATCGCGATGTGGGGAATAGTTGCATCCCGCTCGCGCCTACAACTTATCAATGAAATGCCTGCGCCGACGCTGCCTTCGCTCCAACGGTCCCTCGCGTTCCTTCTGACGTAACAAAATGGCGGACCACATATTTTCGTAGGTACTTATTCTATTAGCATTTAGAGAATTGATATTACCCATTATCAAAATTGTGGCCTAAATTGAGTTGATTCGTATGTATGACATCATTTGTAGAAGGAAGTCGATGTAAATGTAATGCGACATTGTTCCACGATAAACTTACCAAACTAGTCGGAGTAGCAATAATGTCTGATTTACGAATAGCGAAGTCCTAATTGCAAAAAGAGCAAAAGATTTCGCTTGGATATTACAAGCAGATGTGTCTACTAACGCCATCTGGTGTTGGCCGTCGCAAATCACCACGATAAGGAGAGAATCTAAAAGCGTATGAAATGAACGCGGTTGTCTCTTTGGAAAAGTTGTATTCTTGT
Source organism: Peribatodes rhomboidaria (assembly GCA_911728515.1). NCBI lineage: Eukaryota > Metazoa > Arthropoda > Insecta > Lepidoptera > Geometridae > Peribatodes > Peribatodes rhomboidaria. The sequence goes on along the minus strand of OU452179.1, from coordinate 9,969,126 downwards.
TCATACGGTCTACCTTGCATTTCAGTTTAGAAGTAAATCGCCAGATGGCGCTAGTATACAATTAAAATTTAAAACTTATTAAATTCAACCGGAGGAATTCAGTAAACTTTGACTTATTTATGACGTGGCATATTAATTTTAACAATTTAATTTCTAAGCACTTCTTTGATTCAACATAAGAGAAATAGGGTTTTATAAAAAATAATAAATTGACAAATAAACGTGTTAATAATAAAAAAATACTTTGTAAATATTAGTATTTGTATGAGGTATTTAATTAATTATGTATTTTTAGAGGGTTTTAAACTTACTACTATTTAAGTGTTTATAAGTGAAAACTTCTTTGGCTTATGTGTTAATACTTATCGTCTATCTACTGTGTAAAATTAGCAGCCGTCTGTTTTCAATGTACAGTTACATAAAATAAAATTATGGTGCCACTTACGACCTTATTCCGTAACGTTCAATAGAGCATGTGAGATGCATAATGTGACGACAATGTAAGATGTATTATCATTTAAAATAAAATGTGCAATGCACCGTTTTCGTTTCTCATCAGCGAGACAGATCTAATCATTTATTCAAAGTTTGTGAATAGAAATTAAATAAATTAGACTCTCATTAAGTCGTCGAGTCGGTAGCAATAGGGGTAACTTTAGCACAGCAAAGGGTAACTAAACGTTTTTAAATATCCACAGGCGCTTAATAAAGAGTGATAAAGCGATTCACTCTAGATTCTTCACAGGCGCAGAGAAGCGAGAGTGAGTCGTTCTATCATGTTTGCATACCTTATGTTAGGTGTAAAAGTAGCCTGCAGACTTTAGGCAACTCGTGCTGTGGTCATAGTAAGACTTATGACGAGGCGCTACTGGGCCTCAGAGCGAAATAGACCCGATCATCAGCATTAAACGAAAAAGTATGTATGAGGAAATGTACTCCAGATTAATTAATTACATAACATATCGTCACGCCTTTCCCCCGAGAAGGCTGGCAGAGATGTAATACAACACCCACATTTCGCCGGACGATATTCAGTCCCAAATGTGACAGGGGGCGATCCTATCGCCATGCACCGGGCTCCAGTCATGTAGCAGATGACATACAATACGCACATATGTTTACACAATGAACAAATTGGTGCGTGTCGTCGGCTGGGTTTGAACCCGCTCCCTCTGACTTGAGAGGCGGGACTTCTCCAACTGGGCTATCATCGCTGTAAACGTGAATTAACGCTGTGAATTAATTATAGATGTCGTTAATTAAGCCAGACGTTACTTTTCGGTAGTTCATATTTAATACTCTTACTTTACTAAATCTCTTTTTCTTTGGTGTACTTAATGCGACATTAGAGTGGATATACACTAGGTTTATATTATAGATGAACGAATTGTGGGATAAATCAAGCGGCTCGTTAGCTTGTTTGTCACCTATGACATAAAAAAAATGCGTTCCGCACATGTTACTATGCTATACCTCATCAGAGTCATTATGTGTTACTTTTTGTTATTTTATTTTCTATCAAAAATCTCGGAAAATCGAAAGTAACTCTGTCTGTTTGTATGTTTTTCACGGCCAAACGGCTGAACGGATCGATGAAACTTGATAATTAGTTTGATACAGTATATCACGAGGAAGGTGTTTAGATACTATTTTCTCAATAAACGCGAAGGGAGTCGCGGATAACAACTAGTATGCTATCAAATCAAATATTTTTATTTCGGCGCGAACATATGATATGAATCCACTGACTCCGATACTAGTATACTATGTTTCCGTACCCAGTGGCTACTCCTATAAATAATCAGTACCTGGATGGCCGAGCTTTGCTCGGTATTTTTTTTTATTTTTTAATTGTGTTTTTTGGATAATAAACAATTGATTTTAGTCTAACCTCAAAGCAAACACTCATTGACTTCGTGTTACTTAACAACGCCATCTGTTGTTGTGTCGTTAAAGCAATTAGTTGCTCACAAAAAATAGTAGTATTATTATTCGCCAATAGATGTCAGGAAGAGTCATATTTTTCAGTTGAGATTGATTATCGATAAAACACGAATAAAATGATATTTTCTAAAAATGATTCCTAGCTAGATCGATTTATCGCCCCCGAAATCCCCTATATACTAATTTGTATGAAAATCGTTGGAGCCGATTCCGAGATTCCAATTATATATATATACAAGAATTGCTCATTTAAAGGTATAAGATATAAATAAACCTAAGTTTGCTTAGTGTCTGGTTAAGTCAGAACTATAAATGTACTTACTATGTATGCAGAGGTGTATAGGGACCCCTCAGTTTCATGCCTGTTCTTCTGCGGTGAGGCTCCCTTTCCGAACAAGGCGGTCGAGTCATTGTTAATAATAATTTTATTTTATTTTTAACCGTAACTTCAACCTAATTACAGCCCTAGAGCAAGCCCCTTCTGGGCTGCCAGGGCAATTCGACACCCCTCCCTCGGCGACAGCCCAAGCCGAGGCCGTACCTTTGAGGTGCCCTTGCGCTCGTCGCCCATAGTCGTAAGCATTGAGGCCCTGCGCCATCTGCGCTTGCCTAATGCCCGGTACGCTGTCGAGGCCTCAGTGGCCAACAGCATAGTCATTAAAACAAAAAAGAGGTGTATAAAGAAAAAGAGTATCTGTAGCGGTGGAGTATCATACTAACCTGGCGGTGTGAAAGGAGGCTTTCTCGGACGAGGCGGCGCCGAAGGAGACTCCGACGGCAAGCCCCTCGGGGATGTTGTGCACGGTGATGGCCACCACCAGCAGCATGATGCGCTTCCACTGCGAGGCGCGCGCCTCCAGCGCCCGCGCTACGCTGTCGCGGTGGTCGCCCTCACCGTTCTCGCCAGACTTCTAGAACGTCAACAATGGACTAGCTCACCTTGAGAACTAAGCTCTGACGTAAGGATTATCACACAGCCTATACAACCTCAACTAATGTTTAAATGCTGGCTCATGTTCCGCTAATGTTTAAATGCTGGCTCATGTTCCGTAGTTTGGTTTGTAATACTATAAATGAGTAAGTGAGTTTGTTGGTTTATTTCTGACCCTTTAGGGCTTCAGGAGCACTGAATTTTCTATAGGTACAAAACGAACGCGCTTGTCGAATTTCTTGGAAACTATTCGTCAGATTTTGATGAAATTTGGCATACGTGTAATTAAATAGGCTGTCTCCTTCCATTAGAAGCTTAGAATGACATAACTTGAAGACAAGTGCAAAATTTTTTTTTGAGGCAGTTTCTGAATTTTTTTCAAAATGGCGGAGATATACCTTTTTTTAAACATATCTCGCAAAGTTTTACGAAAATCGGTCGAGGAATGCGTCCTTCAGAGGAGGACAAACGTCGGCCGCGAGGTCTACAGCTCACAGAGACACTAGTAAACAGCAGAGCTACAAGTACAATCTCCAGACAATATTATAGTAGAGTTAAGTAATTAAAGTCAAAATGTAATGCTTAACGAATGCAATCTAACGTTAACCAACAGGTGAACAATGATATATATCAGTGGAATTCTAAAGCAGCAATTTACATGATTGTGTTGTTTTATTTTATTTAAAAACCAGTTTATGGCCATTTTACGAAAGCTAATGGAGTAGCCTGAAACGGGAAAACTAAAGTAATATTTGTAGGTAAGTATTTGATAAGACTTACAGTTTTAAAATACGTTAAAATTGGCATAAAATATAAAGCGTACAGTATTGGTAGTTTCATCTTTTCTTTCCATGTATAAATTTTGAAGGGCGACTGGCCTTTAACAATCACAGTTTCGGTCGTTGCGCAAACAAAGTTAGTTTAAATCAAATCAAATATATCCATGAAAATGCTGACAATTCACGGGTAACATTTATTATTACGCATTTATTATGGGATCTTGTACGTGGTCTCTTACTATGGGCCTTATTAATAAACTTCAAGTAACCCAACGAGCTATGGAGAGGGCTATGCTCGGAGTCTCTCTGCTTGATCGAATCAGGAATGAGGAGATCCGTAGACGAACCAAAGTTACCGACATAGCTCAGCGGATTGACAAGTTGAAATGGCAGTGGGCAGGGCACATAGCACGAAGGACTGATGACCGATGGGGTCGAAAGGTTCTCGAGTGGAGACCACGTACCGGCAAGCGCAGCGTAGGACGTCCACCCACAAGGTGGACGGATGACCTTATTAAGACCGTAGGATCGCGCTGGATGCAGGCCGCTACCAACCGGTCTTATTGGATATCTATAAGGGAGGCCTATGTCCAGCAGTGGACGTCTTATGACTGATGGATGTATGAATGGATCATTTATTTTTATTGTTATTGGTGAGTTTACCAGCGAGTGATGCGAGTGATGGTGACCGCGCCGCCGCTGCGCCGTGTGCTGGTTGGAGATGCAGTCGGCAAAGTCACCAGGCGGCGGGGGGTCCAACATCACTATGCTCGTAGGGTTCGAGGGCCGCCTGTTCAGCGCTGTCATCATCTCCAGATCCTCCAACTTCTCCTTGGACTCTTTACTCTTTGTTATACCTGTAATCACGTTTTAGCTATCAGCGCCATATTAATGAAAATCTAAAATAGCATGCTACTGTTGATTATTTCGTACAGGCTGAGTGAGTTTCGTTCGTCATGGCCATAGATTCTAAAGTAAGTTTATTTACTTATATTTGCTAATTAAAACACCACAATAAGGGGGCGTCCATTAATTACGCGAGGCGTTTAGGGAGGGGGGGGGGGGGGGGTCAAGCCAAATCTCACGTTTTCTTTTCCCCAAAAACAGTGCAAACTTGAGATAAAACTGGATTAAATTCAGTAAAACAGACTGTTTTAAGTACTAGTTACTTGAATATTTTTTTTTAATAAATCAACACATATTCTTCACACACTCAAAATCCGTATTATTAAAAATCTCACTTGAGATTAGAGGGGGAGGGGGGGGGGGGGGATAGGGTCGAGTCAGGAGGGCTATTCCTACGCGTGAGATGAGGTTTTATCTTGGCCACTCTCACACCTATGACGTTTCTAACGAGAACAAGTAGGACGAAAGGTGAAATGAAAATCTCAAATCCCCTGACCTTACGACATCTCACCAAGGGAGGAGGGGGAAAAATCACCTCATGAATTAATGGACACCCCCCAACTTGCTACATTTATGCTAAGAAATACCAACACAATCTATGGTTAAATAAATGCCATTCACAATTATGTTTGTCGTGATAACATTATAACTTTATGAGTGCATTATACATTAACTGGTAGCTAAGTCTCTGAGATAAGATACAAATCATTAGGGAAGCAATCTTTCTCTTAGTGAAGTCAGCGCAGAAACAAGAGCATATCTGTTTGTGAGCACACTTTCAGTTGTAAAAGATAAGCGACACATGTATCATACATATCTGTTTACCGTTTAAGCATTTTGTAAATACATTATGCTTCCTAGGTCATAAACTCAAAATACGACACCTCTTTGTTACAATCCCTACAATGGTAGTAAAATAAAAACAAACTAAAGTGTTAAGCTTCTTAAATAACAGTTTGTACAGTGACAAGCAATTACAATTGTTCATCCTGAGCACAAATGTAAAACCTATGTATAAAATAAGGAAATTGCACTTTAAAAAAAACCGACTCTGAACTGATGGACCTGGCCCCCTATTCTGACGTATGAAAGCATCTCTCATTTGAAAAGCGATAAGAGAGAGAATGACCATAATAATATCTTGCGCGTCGAGTCCCAAAGCATTCAAAAGATCTATGTCATGCAATTGTTTTTGTCTACCAATGTCAAATAAAATACAATTATACCTATAAGACAAGGTTATTATTTATTCAAAGCACATTCAGTTTTTTTTTTTGTACTGTTTTGGATTACCATTTTGTCCTCTAGTTAGATAAATGTTCTCATTAAGGTATAGTATCTAGGTATAGTTATATCTAAATCCATGAATCACCACAATCTCAATCCTAATGCATTGAAATAAAATTGGTAGATGACAAGAACATTTAAATATTTGTTTAAGACATATTGGAGTCGACTTGTATTATTTGCATATCACTCCATTATTAGAATCAAATTACCGCAGAATAATTACATTTCAATGGAAATTCTTGGAATTTATCTGTAGTCAACATTTTTGTTTGGAATTTGGTTTACAATTCACATTTTTCCTTGTTCTAAAAAGAAAAAAAGAAAAGAAGCATGATTGAGGATTTTAATTATTGCTGTTACTTGGGAGTTATTATCTCAATATAGCACAGTATTAGGTTATGTGCAATCTACATAACAAAATCATGTCCGCATATTTGTATATGAGTATTTACGAATATGGTACAAAAAATTAATTCAATTAAATATTTCAATAATTATCCATTCTTCAAAAATTATGGTATTAAGGTTCATAAGAAAATTTATGAATCTATTTGATCCAACTCCATGAAGCCATCTTATTAAGACAATTGGAATCAAATATTTATGCACTAGAAACCCCCTTCAGCTTCAAATAGAAGTAGTAATATACCAATTAATACAATAAGATCTTCCAAAAAATAACAATACATTTAAGATCTATTGTGTGGCAAGATGTAAGCAAACAAACAGATTTAAAAAGCAACAATATTTCAAACAATTTAGAGATCTTAGTTAAAAATGTTTGTGTACACTCATCTTAAAATTATAACTACCCATTGTAAAGAACAATTGTTGGTAATACATGAAAAATTTAGAATCCAATCAAATCATTTTAAGCCTATTAAATAAACTAATAATAGCAATAGGTTTTGAAATCTTTTAACCAATTTTGTAAGTAGAAAATCAACAACTATCTGTGTTATCTGGTTTGAAATTCAGAATAATGGAATAAAACACACTTGAAACTAAAAAAATTATACAGACACTTAACTTGCTTTATCTTAAAAGCATAGGATACTCCAACCAAACAACACACAAACACCATGCAGGATATTAAAAATGCAATAGTAAAGTAGCACTTACTAATCATCATGTTTGTAGAACTAATTCCCAAGTAGTCCAGGAACCTGTCTGTGGCGAACACGAAGGCAGCACCAAATAGGAAGCCTCCAGCAACCGGAGCAAAAGCATACTGTCCTCTATCTCCATATAATGGTGATTCTTTGCACATAGTGATGGCTGGTTCCAGAAGAGACCAATATGAAGCTGCCGTCATAACACCGGCAGCGAACCCCAGGGATACATCAAGGACTTTTCTCTATATGCATGAAACAAAAACAGTATGTTTATGTACAGTAAGTAGGTATGAAAATATACACTAGAAAAATAATAGAACTCACGTGTTTGCCTCTAATAAAGAACACGCATCCAGCACCCAAAGCAGTCAAACCCCACGTCAGAAGGGTCCCCAATAGGGCTTGGGTTACTGCTCCGTATCCTTCTATCATGTTGTAAAAGTATTTTGTGACTGAAATCTACGATAAATATCCCGTAGCACAATTAGTATTCACTCATGCAAGTCGCATGTTTTACGACCGAAAACTTTGCAGAAGTAAGTAGTAGTCACTCATTTAGCTATTATCAACAAAATAAATGTTTTTTATAGATTCCACATGTTTTTATCGCAGTTTCGGCTTTGCTGGGCTGTCATCAAATCAAGTGTCATCCATGATCATCCATCACCGTCATGTCAAGCTTGTCAACGTCAAGTTTGACATTTTACTTTTTTATTCAATGCAGAGTTCCCTGAAGGTTTTAGACCACAACGCCTTCACGACTATGCAATTGTGGGCAAACGATACTATAAAACGCTACTTTTCGTGTTCTTTACCAAACTCCTTTGAAGTTTCAGTAAAGTATCCACCACTCTACTGAAATGGGGAAAAGAGAGGGATTCATCATCATCACTATCAACATACCACAGAATACTACTCTGTCAAGAAAGTACCGGGAAAGGATTACTATTACACAAAATGTTAGTTAATCATCCTAATTTATTTTATCACCTTTAAAGTACGCTTCATTACCTTCAGAAACGATACACTTACGCCAACGAAAATCCAATCATCAAAACATTTTTTAAACGCTGTTTCCGGAATTGAGTTCAGCATAGGTATTCACAATCATACGGAAACGTTTCCGTTCGGAACTCCAAAATTTTAAACATAAATTATTCGAATCTTAGTCCATATTCATAAGTTTTTACACGTGTTTCATTCTTTCGATCAGATTTATACTCGATTTCCTATTTCAAAATTGATAAAATTAGACTGAGATTCGAACAATTTAAGTTTCAAAATTTGTGGAATGCGATCGGAAACGTTTCCGAATGGTTGTGAATAGCACCGCAGGGGGGCTATTCCTGCGCGTGAGATGAGATGAGATTTAATCTTGGTCACTCTCACACCTATGACGTTTCAAACTATAGCAACAAGGACGCAAAATGGTGAGATGAGAATCTCAAATCTCCGAATAGGGTCCCAGACGCGCGGCGCTCAACCCGGCAAGCAGCCCGGCATGCACCCTGACACGCGCGGCGCTGAAAATCCGACTGTGTCGAAAAACCGACACTCGACAGTCGGTCGGCCCGATCGGCGACATTCACGAGCACGAGCGCAGGGACCCTATTCGGAGATTTGAAATTCTCATCTCACCTTTTTTCGTCTTTGTTGCTCTCATTCAAAACGTCATAGGTGTGAGAGTGACCAAGATAAAATCTCATCTCATCTCACGCGCAGGAATAGACCCCCAGGCGCGAGCACAAGCAGCCAGTGGCCCTATTCGGAGATTTGAGATTTTCATCTCATTTTTTTTCGTCCTTGTTGCTCTCGTTTGAAACGTCATAGGTGTGAGAGTGACCAAGATAAAATCTCATCTCATCTCACACGCAGGAATAGCCCCCCTGAGCGAGACATCTTCCATCACATCTCGACCGCTTTTTAACGCTATACATCAGTCTTAGGCACGTGTTTTTGATAAAGTCGATTCCCTTGGGGCTATTCCTGCGCGTGAGATGAGATGAGATTTTATCTTGGTCACTTTCACACCTATGACGTTTAAACGAGAGCAACAAGGAGAAAAAAAAGTGAGATGAAAATCTCAAATCTCCGAATAGGGCCACCTGTAAGCCTTCCGTAACATTTTCAGTGACTCTCAACATGAAATTCCATTGACGATGCAAAATTTAAGACAAACACTTAGTTCGACGTTTTTGTTAATTATAAATTTGCAATAGACACTTGATATGATATAACTAAAAGCAGCACTTTACTTAATAAAAAAAACAATTGCAACTCAAACTCCGCGCTAAAATGGAAAACAATCTAACATAACAAAAAAAATGTAAATGGAACCATAAACAAGTAATCCACTCCCGATACTTTTTTTGAATGAATGTACTTCACTAGGGGTTTTTGGCGGGAACCGAAAATGTGGCGTCGTAACTTTGTATTATTTTCTAAAACTTGTGACTCTTCGAGTGTTATAGTGTAATATAATAATAGTGGATTGCTAACCTTTATCGGTTCGTTAACGTGCATGAGTGTAGGCAAATGATACAAACATTGCGAAATGCGACTTTTCGTGTTATCTACAAAACTTCGCTTAAAGATTCAGTAAAGTATCCATAACTTTACTGAAATGGGGAGAGGGGAGACATTCATTATCGTTATCATCAATTCATCATCATCATCCCATTATCTGTGAAAACTAATGATTAATTACTTGACACTGGCAAATGCACATGAGAAAAATTCCCCTGAATGAGGGAGAAAAAAGAAATGTAATTTACTAACGTGACACTAGCATACAATAATAATATACTCCGCCAGGTTACGTGGGCAACACGTAGTGACGTCAATCGATGCAAAAGCAAGACCGAAATAAGCCATTTACAAATAGCTCGAAAGAGACGGATGACGATGACGAGTTACGTCATTACGTGTTTGCTCCCGGAATGCTAGACCTATGGACACTAGCAAATGCACAGAATAAGACGTGCGACGACTATTTCAAAAAACGTCTACTTCTAACCCCCGACGCAAAACGGCGGGGATGTTATAAGTTTGACGTGTTTGTGTTTGTGTTTGTCTGTGGCATCGAATCGAAACTCCCGAGCTCCCGAACGGATTAACCGATATTGATTTTGTGTTTTATGTTTGAAAGGTGAATTAGTCGGGAGTGTTCTTGGCTATGTTGGGTGTTGATACTTTTAATTTATAAATATTTTTAAATGCGTTTGCTTAAAATTATTATCATAATAGTACTGCACCATTTGCATCTAACTAAACCTTTCCATTCCTGCTGATGCAGCTGATTGCATGATTGGTGTACCTAAGTATCTATTAAATTTCTATCATTTGTCTGACGGTAAGCGCCACAGTTGACGTTTAAAAAATGAGTCACCTTTTTAGTTAGAGCCGTTACAACGACTATTAAACTGATAATACATAGCAAGGCAAGTGCGTACCTACTTTCATGATATCGCACATATACGAGTAGGTATCCAAACAAGCTTATCGCTCGCGATTTCAGTCACGTCCGCATCCTACTGTGTGAAAAGTTAGTTCAAGAACCTACTTGAACAGGTAGATTTACTTACTGGTTTATGACCCTTTTATTTCATGGTAAATATGAGTGTGTTTGTAGAAGTAAATACTAGCTGGTACATAGCCTACTGCTAATGATGGTCGTGTTTGCATGTCATAATACGGATGCAGACGATGCCATTGGAAATAGGTAAACAGCACATGAGAACGAAATCTATAATTTGTGTTTGTGCAAGTGTATAGGTGACATAGTCACCTATACACTTTCTCTGCAGTTATAGAAGCAGACTATACCCGATCTAGAATCTAAATTGGGTATATAGCATAGGTACAGTACAGGCCGGTTAGACATCACCATTCAGATTTCAATTCCTTTAAAGATTGGATTTATTTTTTAGTCAAGATACTAACACAAACTATTCTAGGTGTATTCTCAGTCTCACTGTGTAAGTACATGAAGTAAGATTATGGTAGGTATTTATACGTATCTTTTACCTTTTTTACAGGTAAAAAGGCGTCCATTAATCACGGAACATTTGTAGCTAACTTTAATACCCCCTTCCTCTTGCTGACACATGGTAAGGTATTCGGACTAGGCACGAACCCCCCACCCCTTTCCAGCCTCACATGGATGGACGATCCCGAAGGCCTAAGGTGGTGTTTACATAAATAGTATACATACCTATTATGCATGGATCTACAGTTAATGAGTTTCTATTACAACGTCTACCTACTAGTACTATTAAATAGAGCTCACTGCTGACCTACGTCCTACGGTAGGAAAAAACTATGTTTTTGTTTGTACTTGCAGCATCTCGTGAAAACTGAATTTCAAATGACAGGCGCTTGTCGACATATTTTCAACTAGAGGATAGAAAATAATCAGGCGCGTACGCAGTAGAAAATGCCCTACACTACAACAACAAAATACAAAAAAATGGCATAAGAACTATAGAATATTTTGTATTGTTTTGTGAATAGTCATGAAATCTAAAGTTATTATGTCGAGTAAAGTTAGTTATGTCTCATAACGAATGTACTCATGTAAAGTTTGTTATGTCTCATACCGAGCAGGGACCTGTATGATCGAAATAAGCTGCATCCAAGACATAGTTTTTGACATACTTACTTACTTTTTTTTTTAAATAACCCTGTAAACTATACAACTGACAAAAACATTTTTTAATTACCGTCCCACATCTTTTTTTACTACGTACTACGAACCTACGGTACCTACCTATTCATTTCTAAAAGATACACCTTCATTTTATCGGCAACAAACAATACCGCGAGAACAATACTTTACAATACTGCCAGTATGACAATAGTCCAGCTATCTGTGTCTAATAACGTTTACCGATATTGTAATTACATAGATTTGCCAATTTACAGGCGTTTAATTGCGATCTTTAGCATTATTTTATTGGACGTTGTAAATGTGTCGCGGCACCGCTATTTTTTACAGTAACTGCTTCCGAGTAAAAATTTAGTTAAAAACATAAGTAGACTCGAGTAAGTAATTATTAAAGTTTAAGTGTCATAATGAGGCAGGGAAAGTAAGCTAATGAAATAAGTACCAAAGCACTAGTACGCCGAATGACGTGCTTACAATACCTAGGTGGACAAGATACCGAGAAACTCGCCACGGCTAAGTAGGTAAGGACCTACTTATGTAATTGATTGAATCAGACCTACATAATTTTGAATAAAAATAGTAGGTACTAACCTAGGTACTACCTACTTACAGATTTTAGGCAAGTCCGTAAGTAGGTAGTAAATTTTATTATTTTCTCACTGTAACTCTACTTAAAAGTGGTATAGTCAACAGTAAAAAAGATAAGCAAGGTAGTTTACTTTCCTATCTTTTTTATTGGCCACTTTAACGAATAGTACTGAATAATCAATAAAAATAAACAAGCTACAAATTAGGTAAGTACAATAGTTACTTAATAATTATACCTACCTCCTAATTCAAGTAGGTAAGTTTGAATACCCACCTACTTACTTCTCTCATCTAAGTAAGTATGTCGTTGTCTACTCTACCGTAAATCAGTGTTGTTCAAACTCTAGACCCAGTTTCTGGCCTGTCGCGAAATGTTCCGTATCTTTTGTTGAGGGTTGTTAATAACTTCATTACTTCTTACCTTTTGTACATTGTACCTAATATAGTGGCCTAGATTCGACATCTATCTAGGTATGTTATGTGTGTTTACTGTGTATCAGTCATGTCACGCGTATTTTTTTTTCTTTTCAGACATCATCATTCACAGGTTTTATTTATCCCATTGCTTAGTTTGCTGATTTCTATCTAGTTTTTATGGCTTATGATATGATATGGTACCTATGGTAAAGTATACGAGTATATGTTAGATACTCGTCTACAGGCCGCTACCTCTCCCAAGCATACCTTTGTATTTAAAAGACAAACTATGCATTTCATGACAGCCCGCTCTTGCTATATGACAGTGTTATTAAAAAACTAAGTATTGAAACTTGACATCGATGGGGAATGAAAAAGCTTGAATAGTCTACCTACTGACCTAATACATACCGAACAAATAACTAACTTACCGGATACCTATCTATGTTAAAATGTCTCCAAGGATGTCAACAAGATCACTGAACCGGTGCGGCGGCGGCATTCAGTGCGTGCGAGTGTATCTAATAGCGGTGCAGGTTCAATGGCAAATATGCATGCGAAGGTGATGGCCACGGGCATTACAGTAACAACCGCTGGCGAGGCAGCTATCAGGGCGGCGCGTGGCGGCCGCCGCGCTGGCCTGCCATTATGTCCCGCGCGCTCCACATGCGGACAATTAGCGCATCGCATCGATACCTGCCCTAACCTAACCCACAAACACGGAAATAACAGCATCGAGCTTACTGCATGCAAATTTCACTGTTTACAACTCGGAAACGGAGAAGCTCTGAAACCATTTTTGCATACCCATGTACTTTTGCAGTTTGCATGGCCGTTTGTTAACCGACGCGGAAGAGATCATGTCTTCATAGGCCAATGGAAAGCTATAATAAAAATGCAATTAACAGCTCGTAGAGCCGTATACTAATTCAACTAGCTCACAATCATAGCATAATTGATCGTTCTGAGCGTACGCCACGCAACTGTTACAAATTCACATATAACCGAGCGACAGCATCACCGGCGCATGCGCAGCCACCGTAGCGTTGAAAGCACAAAACGATCCGCTAGATCGTCATTATTCAAATTTTCGCTGTACTAGTTGCCCGCTTGTTCCGGCCTCTGCTTTTTGTCCTATTTCTTAGTCTGAAATTACGATTAGTCCGGCCGAAATGAGCGGCGGTCATCCGTAGTGGATGGCCGTGTGAACGGACCGTTAGCCAAACAGCTTACGCGGTTTGCCGACAAAATCCATTTCGAGGGTTCTACCGGAAGCACATTATTTATAAGTAGAGTAGAGTAACACTCCAATAAACGTGTTTGAACATCATTAAGAACTACCGTAAATATAACACGTTAACATAACAGCTTTGCAATCATCTTTCTTTGTGAGATGTCACTAATAAATCAAAGCAATACATGTATACGTAACTATAGCAGTTCACAATAGGTGCTTTGTATTCCAGTGGACGTTAATCCCCGTTTTATACAGAATCCAAGTTCATTTCCATTTTGAGTCGTTATACATAACTGCAGTGCAGCATATACTGCTATCCATGGGTATCGGTGATTACGTAACGGACAAGCTTACGGTTGAGATTGATTTGGGAGCACGTTCCGTACAGATCTATTGTGACAACAGCATGCGGAAGGTTTTGCCATCAATCACGGCATTGGACGTACTTCATCCGGGGGTTCAGCGTGACCAATTTGCCTTTGCAGTTGAGTGGGAGAGACACTACCGTAGTTTCTAAGCAAAAGTACTACAAGTTGTTTAGTTCATGCAATTCGCCGCCTCTATAGATATGTTGGTAGCACTGTAATGGCAGCAAAAACAGCGGGCGCGCGTGCCATCGCCACGAGCCTCCCGTGATGTATTGTCGTGTAATGATAGCTACGAGGTGATTTGTTACCTATCGGCCTATCACATATTTCAGGTCGATTTGTCATACTTCAAAAGTTACATTGTTGACTATTTAATTTGAACTTAACACTAAGTACATAATTTCCGAGTCGACAAAATAAATAAAATTTTCACACCATCTGCTCGACAATGACCAATCACCTATCACGTAGTCTCAACGTAAAGCAAGACATTGCGCCTCCCGGGGACGATAATGTTGTATGTAACTCCCAAGGGAGTTAAAATTTAATACAAACTCAGCAAAGGGATGAAATGTTCGATATTTATGATACGTTTTGTTTGCTCCCCATCCAAGGGAATTTGACGTCGCACGTCTTGTGCATTGTTGCAATGACAAATGAATATACTCGTATGTAGTTATTTATAAATGATAGAGTGATGATGATAAGGTTATGATTACGATGATGAATCCCTCCCCTTACCCCATTTCAGTAAATTTATGGATATGTTACTGAAACTTTAACTGAAGTTTTGTAGAGAACATGAAAAGTCACGTTTCGCAATGTTTGTATCATTTGCCCACACGTGTACGTTAATGAACCGTTAAAGGTTAATAATCCACTGTTATTACACTTTAACACACGAAACTTTTCTAATCACAAGTTTTACAAGAAAATAATAGAAAATTACGACAATACTTTTTTGCTTCCCTTCAAAAACTCCCAGCAATACTTTTGCAGTGCAAAAGGTTACTGAAACTTAAAAAGCCGACTAATTATACAACTTATTGACCATTTTTCATTGAGGCTCCTACGATCACTTTAGACTACATTTACACACAGTCTATTTCACATTGGCAAAAGGGTTTCTATTGCCATTTCGTCTAGAAGGCGACGAGCAAAGAGAGCAAATAGGTGAGCTTCTAAATTTAGCTACAGAGAAAAAGTTGCAAGTTGCAATTTGTTTAAGTTTGTATATCAGTCTCTGGCCGCCATAGTACAAGCTTTACTTAGTTTGGGGTCAGGCGACCGTGTGTGGGAGTGTCCCGAATTTATTTTTTAATTTTTTATTTTAATCAATTATTATGATTTTCGCATTAAGACATGTTAGACTTAGTCATTCTTAATTATCTAGGAATTTTCTTTGTATTAAGGATTAATTAAAAAAGTTGATGATGTAGGCAACCTCCCTGAGGGCAGGGATATCTGATTTATTTTGTCTATCAATTAATTATATCGGTCTAAATACGGATATTTTTAATTCCTAGTTGCATTTTTTTATAAGTTAAAAAAAACACAACCTAAATGATCTCGAAATACAAATTTAACTGCACATGCCAAATTTCATTACAATCTGACGAATGGATTCCAAGAAATTCGACAAGAGCGTTTGTTTCGACAATTTAAAGCTCCCCTAAGTAGGTAGGTCAATATGTCAACAATGGACGTTTAAATAAATGATTGCCACCTATATTTAATTTTGATGAACATAGACGTTAGTGGAGCAGTGAACCACAATAATGGTATCTGCTCTACACCGGGTGTGTATTGCAAATGAAGTAAGTTTACCTACATCATACGGGCTGTCAACCGATAAACATTTATACTCTTTCCTACCTAACCCTATACAAGTTATACTTACTTCCTATCCTAATAATATTATAAACGCGAAAGTTTGTAACAATGGATGGATGGATGGATGGATGTTTGTTACTCTTTCACGCCAGAACGGCTGAACAGATCTGAATGAAATTAGGCACAGAGATAGATTATAGTCTAGAATAGCACATAGGATACTTTTTAACCGCGGATAAAACCACAGGGCGCAGCTAGTAATTCATAATTCTCAACCATTTAGTACACGGAGACACGGAGCTTGAGATCTTGGGTCACGTTAACTCACATGCAATACTATAGGGCAAGGCATACCATACCCATCTTACTTGATTACGATTACACTCCAAGGATTTCAAAGTCAAAGTCAAAATATTTATATTCAAATGGGTATCGAAGATAGTTATGAAAGTCAAAGTTTATTAGTAGACAACCGCCTTGCGCCTTGTTCGGAAGACAGCAATGCTTACAGGCAAGAAATAGAGGGGCATTTTCTTTTTCTTTTTTTTAATATTGTTTCACAAATTTTGGCTTACAACTAGGTAACGTCCAAAGGCAACATCATATTAGATCTATGTACTAGTGGCTATTCACCGGAAGTCAAAGGCTCTATACATCTTAGTCTTCTAAATTATTCTTAACCATCTAATAGTCTCAATTCATTAATGTACCTTTCACATGTAATTTGAATTTTCTTTCAGCCCTGTTATATTTTTGACGATTTTATTATAAAAACATAGTTAGTACGTAGTTGCCCAAAGAGGACTTTTTTTATTTAGTCAGTCTAAATCTAGGTACAGCTATCCCACCTATCCTTATTTCTAGTGTTATTGTTATGATACAGTTCAATTTAAATTTATCACTATCTTGGTTTCTATGAGTTATCAACAATCATCCAAAATATCTATTGGTTCTACCTGTTAGGTCCATAGATTTAGATACGAGTATTTCATTGTCTTTGCGCACAAAACGTCAGATTAGGAGAATCATTATCAGCAAACCTACTACCTACCTCACATTAAAATAGCATTAGCACTTCTACGGCATTTCTACATTACACAGAAAGAAAAATGTGTTCACGGTTCACGGACAAATCATTTTACGCTTCGAAGAATTCTTTCACTTATAAACCCATAATAGAAAAGTTATAGCTAAAGAACTAGTCCAAATTTTATGGCCCTACTTTTTTTTTGTAACGATATGTTATGTTTGTTACATTATGGTATCTAGTCTAGATGTAATAAAATCTGTTTGACTACGTCATTAAAGTTAGGTTCTGTTTACTTCCCTACGTATAAATCCATATAAGTACATATAAGTTCACTGCATATGACCCAGCAATTCAATAGAACGACAATCAATCGAGTAGGTAACGGTGGATGACTCGTTCAAATCAAAATCAGAATAAACCTTTCCAAGGGTCAGCCAGGCTTTCCTTCGCAATGTTGTGGATAGTTACTATTATTATCTACCTTTATGGTCAAGGATGTTGTCAATCAATGCCTTCATCTTGCCTCTCGCTATGTCGTTCATCGTGCATGGACAAGTCGTTTTGCAAACTATGTCTTTGACAGGCGTCTACTTGTCGTTGCAAACTGTTTGGCTACTACGACCTGCGTAAGTTGATGTTGGACCAAGTGATAGGTGATTAAACATTAGTGAGACCAATCTCTAACCATCACAGTCAAAGTCGAAGTCAAAATGTTTTTATTCAATTTAGATACACACTACACACACACTTGTTTGAGATACACTTATGAACGTCAAAGTTTTTACCGCCTTGTTCTGATAAAGAGCCTCTACTCACAAGAAACTGAGGGGCATTATTGTTTCAAATAATATTTAAACAACTAGGTAATACATATCTATAAATACTAGTGGCTACTTGGCGGAAGTGGAAGGCTCCAGACATCTTTTTCTTCTAAATAATTCTTAACCTTAAAGGTTAAGGGGTTAAGGGGGTATTAAATACTATATACCCTCTTTTCAGGTTCATTAATTCCTTATAGGTACAGTTACCATCAAGCATGCGTCAATACTCAAGTCAAAGCCTACATTGTCCTGTGTTGACATACTCGGCATTAGTTATATATTATGTACTAGTTGCACCCTGCGGTTTCACCCGCGGTTAAAAACTATAATCTATCTCTGTGCCAAATTTCATCCAGATCTGTTCAGCCGTTCTGGCGTGAAAGAGTAACAAACATCCATCCATCCATCCATCCATACATACAAACTTTCGCGTTTAATATTAGTAGGATTCGTTTATGGTGTAACGAACATGATCTAAGGCTATGGTATTTCAATAAATATGTCACATATGTCGTAAATGATGCCGTGACTCAAGAAAAACTTTTCTATAATTATGTTGTTGGTGTCTTGGCCTGTCTTGCCTACCATTCGTTGTTTGACACCATTGCATGGTTAGTCAACATTGGTGAAAGTAAGTACACCTAGTACCAACACCAAAAATAACTATGAGATTGCAATAAATGATAAAAATAAATATAGAAATATAAAAAAACTGTAAAACTCTACATAAAAACTTTCCATAGGGGACCTTATCGCATGCCCTAGAGGTATACACAATTTCACAATAAATTTTGTTGCTCTCATTACAAAAAAAAAGGTTTGTAAAATGGTGAAGTATAGCAAGGACCATGTTTATTTATTTATTTATTTGTTATGTACAAATACCAACAGTTTACACTTTAGAGACATTAATAAAGAAAACACTTACTTAATAATAGAGTTCTGAAATGAAAACCTATTATAGGTATTTACAACATTCTTTTTCTAATACTTTAACTAATTAATTGTACATGTTCACAAATTTTTCATCTAATTATTACAATTTCTACATTTATTTGCTAAAGTTATTGTAAGTTATTGTAATGTTGCAGAATATAGAAAAATGTCATGCAATAGAAAGACGTACTTCAACAACCGATTGGACTTTATGTACTATGTAGTCATCTATCTAGTTACTCTTACTCGTAAGTCGTATCTAAGAATACAGGGTGTTAGGTTAAACCCCACGACATACTGTGGAAAAACATACAGGACATGATTCTGAACACTACTAAGTATAAACACATGGCCTCGATGATTGACAGAGCCGATCCTTTGATAGTTTGATAGTAGATCTATCAACTTACAGAATAACAGACAGACTAGCAGATTTGCTAACCCCATCAACTGTGAAAAGTAATCAGATGTGACAGATCAGTGGTCTATTTCGCGTCTTGCAGAACTTTGGCTTTCAATAAGGGCGTGCGCAAAGACGATGCGCGCGCCCTCATTGATAGCCATATTTTAAAAATAAATATTTAAGTAAGTATATAATCTGAAAACTTGTTTGCCATTTTTTTTTTGTACCATATTGGCCTTTTCACAGACGACGCGTATTCAGCATCATGATATAGGTACATTATCATAGCCTCAACTATGTCCAATGCCCATCGTAAATGCACATTTGTTATTACAAATAACTATTTGTCCTATTATTTGTCCTGTAAAAAGAAATTGTTATTTGTTAAGCAAGGCTGCAAAGTTGTTTTTTTGCGCAAATACTTGTACGTCAAAAGTACGAGACCCCGAATAACTTTGCTGCCGAGCAAAACACAACTTTTCACCACAGAGACACTCTCACTACAGAGAGGAAAATCCTAGGTGCCGTAGAATGAAATACAAAAGATTAATAAGTTTTTTTAATGCAGTCGTCTATCCTAAAAATGAGGTTGGCGCACTGGTATAAACTGCATTTTCAGAAGACTGGCAGTTTAGAAAATTACTGAAGAAAACTGTTCGAATTTTAAAAACTATTTCCACACTACCGGATAAAATACACTTTGGCACTCAAATTTCAAATGATAAACAGAACCTTTCCGAGCTTGTGAGGTGATAAAATAACTATAAGTTTTACTTTCTTGCGGGATTTTACGTAGGTATACCTTTACGTAGTTGATACAATGATGATTATTAAAAAGTTAAATTAAAGTATTATTTTCAATCGCTACGTTGCCTATGGCAGAGATAGATCATTACAGGTACCCTATAAGGACAATGAGGATACACCATTTGCGATCATTAATCATGATGACTAGAAAATGGTGAAATTAACAGTTAGGTCGGTACGTAGACTGTTGTAGCGACCGACCTATTCAAATTGGGTTCTCTGGTTCTTGAGCGAAGTCGTCGTGACCGAAGCGGTCATGGACGCGCTTCGGTGACGGCGTCAAAATAGACCCACCTGCCGATGTACACCTGCTCAGGCAACTTCTTCATTATCTAGGCTAGGTTTTCTCGAAAATTACAGATCCACATTTCCTTGTGCTTATGACTAGGTATTATAAGTAGGTTTACGTTTACAGCCTAGAAAACTACCTTAACTTTGTAATATTTTTGAAGACTTTCATCGGTTTTACACCTACATTACTGTACATTAATTTAAGAAACCTTAAAAAACAAACGTTACTAACAGATATCTTGACCGATAGATAAGTAAATTAAAAAGTTATCAGTAATCATCTACAATGATGATTGACTTTCTAAAGCGGTTTAATTCTTAATCATATCGATAGCGCAGATGGGCTCGGTCAGAAATGAAGCTATTTAGTTATCTTGTCCATAGATCACTCGGCCGTCCGCGTCCGTCGTTTCGAGAATCTGCGACCCAAACACAACATCGATGACCCGATCGCACCGAAATGCCACTCAATGAGAAGGCAGCCAGGGCCGCAATTTCTCCACGCGAATGTCACGGTAATGAACTCGACGCCGCGAACTACTAACGATATCAAAGCCTAATTCTTTCCCTAATCCGACGCCAATCAACTATGTAGACCAGGAGATTGTCGACCAGCGAGGCAGATCGGCGATCGCGTCGTGAGAACGATAGAGTACGGAGCAGGTGGTACCCTCCCCATTGCCGACGATGGCTAACTGTTCCACCATCATCAAGCGCGCAAGCCGAGCGCGCCACCGTGCAGTCCCGTCCGTAGAGCTCGCAGGCGCACCACGCGACCAAGCGCTCCGTACAACTTGCGAAGCTCACCACTCACGCGCCGGAAAGCTCGCCGGCAAAAACGAACTGCAGTGCTGCGTTTTTAGATCCGAGTGTTGTGAAAAACGTCCATCGATCGAACTGTGTTTGTTTACTTTTTGCACCTATTTATTCCGATCAGTAAACATTTTAGTTTAATAGGGGTTTTTATAGAAGTAACGTCAGTAAGGTAATCGGGGCAGATAGCATTAACGGTTGGCTCCGCGCTCGAGTGTGGCAGACCGCAAGCATGACGAGCGCTGGCGGCGCAACTCTGCTTGCGCTCCTACTGGTATGTTTTTCAATCGAACCTAATGTAAGTTTGATGATAATTTAGTAGGTACTTTACTGAGGACATAGTAGTACCTACTGACCGACTGGACCTAGTCTACCACTACTGATCCTCGAAAACTAGTTTACCTAGGTAATTTTATGTACACAAGAGTCGAGGAGGTCATAAAAGCAGAATGTTATCAGAGTATGAAAATAAATACAATTCAACTTAGTGGTTAAACAACATACAACACGGTCAGTCTACGGATGGGTGACCGCTACCGTGGCTCGGATGACACGTTAAATTGTTTGTTTGTTCTATAAAAATAATCGTTATGCCGCCCGAAGGACTCTGACAAGTCAGAGTCCTTGGAGCTGCCCAGAGACTGACATCAGGGCACTAGCCCTGATGTCAGTCTCTGGGCAGCTCCGGCCTATACGAACTTGCTTGCTAATTAGTGGTAAAACTGCACTCTTTTTAAATAACTACTTACCTACAAATTGTAAGAAAATAGCTAAGCCCACATAGTAACGGAGTTTATTGCTCCTGGAACACTTTCGAAGTTAACAATAGTTACCTTTGTAATCGGCGTTGTTAATTTTTTAAAGTGTTAATTATCTAGATCAAGAAGGTAGGCACTTGACTAACAAGTAGCGTTCCGCGAATTTGCTTATTATAGGTACCATGGACTGTAGATTTCTCCGAGCCTTTAGCTACATCTCTGTTTGTTAGAGTGAAGTGAGTGGCTCTCACATGCTTAGAACTGCTGGCACCCCAGATAAAGATGGTGGGATATGCTTGATTAGGAAAAGAAGTACAGCCTAGGATCAAAAAAAGTTGAAAACTCAATTCAATTCATTTATTCCGACCCTAGGTTAATATTTCAAACAGTTGGTAACGTCACATTTTACAATGGTTATTAAAAAAACAATTTGAACTAAGGTTCTTCCTTAGGTCTATCCTAGATAACACAACTTATACGAGTACGTCCTACGCAAGATTTTGCGTTTGTAATACTCAATCAATCATGATTATTTACGATTAACACGATATAGACGAGATTATGACCTTGACGCAATCAGATATACTTGTAAGTGGGTCTGAGAACAAAACATTGATAAAATCTGGGTTTGCAGATTTTCAGATTAGTCCAAAGTAAAAGCTCACATTTCTAACGACTGATAAATCGTGAGAGCGAACTCGTCTAGCCATTGTAATACGTGATTGAAACCATTTAAAAAAATTGAATTTCACGGTTGAGAGTAACATCTAATGCGGGCAAAAAATACTAAAAAGTCATCGACAGTGTTCGGTAATTTGGCGATCGGTGAGAAACTTGGATGACAACTTGTTGTGGCTCTCTATACCTGCTACAAAAAGTTTATTGAGGAAAAAGCACATACCTCAAAACAAAATTGTAGGCCAGAGTCATTGAATACTTGTCAGGCAGGGCATAGGTCTCAGAGAGCTGGGGATTCGAAAAACCATATCACCATGTGGCTGTTCTACAGTTTTACCCGCGTAGCCTATGCCACTCGGGAGAAGTGTAGCTAATTGTATTTTTAAAAAGTCTCTCAAAATTCGAGAAGAAGTACCCAGTTCTTAAGAAATAATCTCAGGTTGACATAGGTCATAACCTTCTCGGGATCCGGAAAAAAACAATCATCACGACCGACTTACATGTCATGATGTCTTTAAGGATCCCCTAAAAACATTCATGACCTGCTAGTCAACCAGACAAAAGCAGCAAAACACCTCATGCTAAATTAAATAAACTCGTTTGACATAGATCGCAAACAAAGAAAACTAGTCCGATAGCTTTAGATGAACTACTTTGCAAGACATTACTAATAAGTCACGTACTTACCTTCTCATGAGGCTCATAAGCTAAATTGCGGTAGATATCATAATTGTATCAAACAATCTGAATGGTTATAAGAGCTAATAGCATAATAACTTCATGAGCTGGGTTAATCACCGATCGATCACGAAACTACGGAATCGGCTATATGGTTCTAACTAAAAAGAGCCACAGGTAGAGCAAATTGACACAACACGGGTTCTATAAGAAGGTTTAGGATTAACGACTTTTGTGACTAATTTAATAAGTAAGTATTAAGCTTTTTATTTGCTTTGTTTGCCTTTTCATATCTTTTTTAGTCAGGACTGGAGGACTCAACATCTTTTCTCTCGCGGTCATTCTCACGTCATTTAGAAAAGAGCGAGGGGTGAGAGAAAAAAATCGAACGCTTGAGAATAGCATCCCGATTCAATGTAAAGTTACACTTGAACTGATGCGCGTGCGCAGCCGCGTGCATGCCGAGACGGTGCATTACACCAGCGCGCTTTCAACGTCCGTCCCACCCGAACGAAACGCCATAATAACACACTATTACTGCACTGGGAACCTGCAAAAACTATAATCAATTATTTCTAAGAATTGTGCTTTCTTAAGCATAACCATATGTGGCGAAGATTGATGTAACGAAAAAATAGATATGCAACAGCGGCGTTCGTTGTATTTAATCAAGAGAGTTCTAGATAATATGAGAACTGTACTTTTGAACTGTGAAACACTGTAGTTTTACAAACAAGTAGTTAGAAATATAAAGAATACAAGTTTATTCGTAAGACTCCTTTCTCAACTTACTTGACTAACGAGCTGCTAAATATAGGCCCTCTTAAAAAGTATTACAAATACACCTATAATTTGCTCACTAAAAGAAAATTGCTTTCGTTGCTAAGTTACATAAATGAAAAGCTTTTTCCTACATCATTAGAAGTGATAAGACGACATAATATTATCCAGAGCAACTTCCACGACGGTGCAAGTATGTTGCGATTAGATTCACAACCTGGGAACGCGATAACTCGTGAGACTGACCATGTCACTTTGGCCAATTGCTTGAGGAAGCTGAATTACTTCGTGGTCTTGGTATAATGTATTATTATACTATCTATATAAGCTACAGCGAAATCTGTGGTGGTTAACTCAATAAAACTTTAGCTTTCATTCAAATTTGCAGCCTCACAGGCCTAAATTATTTAAGGTTTTTATAAGTTAAAAAAAACTTTCCAATTATACTTCCGATGGAATTAAAAATAGTAAGGCGCAAGCATCAGCATTCAGCTCCTATCCTAAGCTTCGCCCAGGCCATGTCTTCTATTCTCATTAGGAACCGCATAAAATTATTGTCAGATAGAGCCCACTTTAAAAATTATTGAAAGAGAAAAAAACAGCGGAACGGCTGCTATAATAGTTTAGGAAAAAGAAAATGAACCCCATACTAACCACAAGGTAAAGCCCACAACCGACGATCTGGTGAGGGCTGTGGGAAGCTGCTGGATGCGGGCAGGCAGGACCGGTAGTTGTGGAGACCATTGGGATAGGCCTTTGTCCAGCAGTGGACGTCTTCTGGGCTGACAGGATGATGGTGATGATTTCACTAACCACAGATCTATTATTTCAAGTATGTGCTTTTAACATTATTAAGAAAGAAATATAAGCTCATCGATCAAACGTTATCACAGTTTTCTTTTGTTTACATTAACTAGATACTATCAAGTAAACTATGCATAACAATGTTGGCTTAGTAGAGTTCCGTTTCCAAAACCCAATACTAGCCCGAGCTTCACGCTCAATAATCAGAGCAAAGAAAAAAACCGTTTCACAGTTCCAACTTAGAGCTCCCAAGTCGAATTTGCATTCAAGAGCTCAACAGTTAGCGACTGTGACCCGCAACGTAGGCCGTAGCATCCTCTAAGAAAGAATAATTGTACGGTAGAAAATGTCCTGGCAAGAACTCGCTCAAGACAGACAATAGTAGCGTTTTTTAGTATTTTCAAGGTCGCTGCAAAACCTAGAATCAAGTCAAGTTCTAAGTTTTTTGAAAATTTACTCGAACCTCTCTTGTAAAATATTGTATCTAGCTACCGCAACACAAGGTCTCCTATTATATCTTCACTTATCTTATTATATCTATATTAGATCTACACTTTTAGGATAGGTAAAATTTAATAAAATTGAATGTTTGGGGAGAAAACGACAAAAAATAGAAAAAAAGTAAAATTTTTGCCTTGCGGGAGTAATAAGTTGAAAAATATTAATGTCATAAAAAAAAAGTTTCAGATAAAAAAGCTAGTAAATTTTGTTTGGAAGAGAAAAGGTCTCTACAATTTTTCGCCTAACTTAAGTAAGTACCTACTTAATTATCAGTTTTGATATATTTTTGGAGTTTTTAAAGAACCGTGGTAAGTAAAGTAGGTCCTCAAGGTAACAAAGAATAGTAAGACATGTTCCGCTCATTGACTCCGTAAGTAAGCTGGTAGTAAGCTATAGTGGAACCACAAGTTGTGGTAAACTGCAAAATCGACTTTCATTCATCGGCTGCATTAGATCTGCTCACGTCTCCGTGTCAAATCATGTGGTACGTGGTACGGACCCACTTAATCCACTAAACCACAACCACACCGATAAAGTCCCATCTTGGTAACTAGGTATACTTTATTTGCCTCAAAACTTTCATTTTAATCGCTGCCAATCTTTTTACGATGATTCCATCGAAATTGGGGTCAATCGTAGTATTCTAGAGTCTTGAACTCTAATCTTTATTGCCTTCGAAATCTCGAAGAAAGTGTTCGGAGCATCTACAATTTCACAATCCATTTGCAGCTGAATATCACGTAAAATATTAAAAGTGGAACACAATAAACTATCAATGGAACATCTTTTGAAAAAGCCATTGGTCATTCTTGTGGTCAAATTTGATTGCGAATATCCTATCATTAGGTTGATTTATGGAAATTAACTTTATGAGAAAACCATTTTAGAAGATGCTGTAACTTAATAGGAAATATGTACATACCTACCTAAATAGTTACTTACTCAGATTTAAGACAGAAATGTATGCATGTACTCGTATGCATGTAAACACTTTCGAGGGTTTTTAATGAGATACCTGAAGTGTAAGATAGTTACACTCTTAACAATACATACACACTGACACGCTGCGTCCTTAACATAAATTAAAAGTAAAGAGGCCGTTTTTAACGAAATACGTGACCGAGTGTCCGTAAAACTATTTAACCAACTTAATCTCATAAATTCTGTTTAGACTTATTTTTCCCCTTGTCTTTAATACCAATGTTACATTTAAATGTAGATACAAGATTGGTTTTACTGCGAAACTAAAAACAAATATCTGACTGACGCACGTTTAGTGTTATCAAGATATGACGCAAATTAACTGAGCTCTTTTATTGCTCTTGAAAGTCATAGCTGTAAGGTGGTTATATCTTTCTGTGGCCGCCAAACATGGCTGCTGCGTTAGCCTACTTTTGTACAATGTTTTTCTCTACCATTTGGTATTTGTTGGAGATTTGCAGAAAGCTCATCAAATTGCTGCACACAATAAAAACGAAACGCGCTTTCACTATCTAATAAAAGAGATAATTAAACACTTAGCAACCGTTAATTTTCTTTAAGACTAAAACAGTTTTCTAGGTTTGATAGTCACGGTGAAGTAAATTAGATGCAGGATTCGTTTTAATTTTCGACATGATAATTATAAAACTTTAAACATAAATAGAATTAAATTGGTATTTCTTAAAGATAACTTTTTAAATTGAATAATATGTTGATGGATCTGCATTATATGTTTGTATCAATGTGTGTAGCAATGATCCCAAGTACCAACAAACGACTCCTTCCGCTATCATCTTTGTTTCAACAGGGAATGAGTGATCCTTGATAAGCCGAAATTACACCGCTATGTTTTTATACGGCAGGCTGTAACAATGGCCGTAGGAATAAATTAACTTATTGTTTAATTGCTTTGGTTGGCTGTGCATCCTTCCTCACGTGAATGCTCATTGTTACAGATCGGAACGGTACTCGCGCAAGACTACGATGGTAAGTTGCATTTTGCATTCAATTTACTGCCCCGCGGAAATCAAACTTTCTCCTAGTCCTAGACTGTCTGGAAACTCCAAAATATGTATGACTAACCTCACATTTATTTGTATTCCAGTGACAGACATTCAGTGCACATTCTCAAGCAGTGGCACCGGGCTGCGAGACTCTGTAACGGCCCTACTGAGGAAGCCCGAGGGGTTCCGAGGGGCTCCTCTGTTCGCTGACGATCGGGCCACTGACCCCGTGGCAGACCCTGTCTGCCAGATCAGGCCCGAGGCTGAAGACCCCACTGGCCTGCTCTACAGGCTGAAGATCACGGACTTCACAAGATGTGGAGTGTTAAAACGAAATGTAAGGATAGTAAGAAGTAGATGAGGATTGCTTGATCTTGATAAGCTTTATTCTATTAAGGTTTTTTTTTTATTAGAAATCAGACTTTATTGATAACTCAATAATGCGTTTGACCACTGACTTGTCTGATGGGAAGCGATGACGTGATCGAAGGTGTAACATGCTTGCCTAGATATATCGATTAATTTTTCTCTTGAACACCTCTGGATATTATTCCTTCTGAACCAATTGTATAAGTGAATAGGTGTAAGTATTAGGTCCTTACGTATGAAATTAGCGTTTTGTCGTACTGATCAATTTGATCTGAAATATCTCCTCTTTGGTTAAGAATTCGAAATTCAAATTAATAAATTCATTTAGCTGGTTTTTTTTTCTTTGGAATACAGTCATTCATTTGTTATTTTCCTCATTATTTTTTCTTTGGCGTCGCTTATTACCGCGCGCCGGAAAACATGAAATATCGGTATATTTACGAGTACGAGTTCTACCGTGGCACCAGTGCTGCAGAAACAGCTCGAAGAATTAATGATGTGTACGGCGCTGGTGTCGCTAAAGACAGCATGGTACGTTTTTGGTTTCAACGTTTTCGTTCTGGAAATTTCGACCTTAAGAACCAACCCCGTGGACGGCCGGAGTTCAAAGTGAAAAACGAAGAATTAAAGGCTATTGTGGAAGCGGATCCATCACAAAGCACTTCAGAGAAGCAGCAGGCTTCGGGGTAAGTGACAAAACTGTATTAATCCACTTGAAGCAAATCGGGAAAGTAAAAAAACTCGAACGATGGGTACCTCATGAATTGAGTGAATCGAACTTGCAAACACGGGTCGCCTGCTGTGTTACTTTGCTCAACCGACACAATAATGAAGGGATTTTAAATCGAATCATTACTTGTGATGAAAAGTGGATATTGTACGATAATCGAAAGCGCTCATCGCAATGGCTGAACCCTGGAGACCCAGCCAAATCCTGCCCTAAACGAAAATTGACTCAGAAAAAGTTACTTGTAAGTGTTTGGTGGACTAGCGCCGGTGTCGTTCACTACAGCTTTCTTAAATCTGGCCAAACGATTACGGCAGATATCTATTGTCAGCAACTGCAAACCATGAAGGAAGAACTAGCTGTTAAACAACCGAGATTGGTCAATCGCTCTAGGCCACTGCTGCTTCACGACAACGCAAGACCACACACTGCACAACAAGCAACCACTAAGTTAGCTGAGCTACAATTGGAATGTCTGCGACATCCACCGTACTCCCCGGACCTTGCTCCAACAGATTACCATTTCTTCCGGAATTTGGACAACTTCTTACAAGGAAAAAAATTCCACTCCGATGCAGCAGTCCAAACCGCCTTCAAAGAGTTTATTGATTCTCGCCCCCATGGTTTTTATAGTAAAGGGATCAATGAACTACCCATAAGATGGCAAAAGTGCATAGATAACAACGGTGCATACTTTGATTAATTAAATATATTTTACAAAAAAAAATCGACTTTTTATTCCTCCCGTACAAAACGCCAATTTCATACGTAAGGACCTAATATGTGGTATACAACCAGGTATTTACCTACCTAAGAACCTAAGTATCTATCTCTAATTGTTAACCTGACTTCATCAACTTCCGTATAATTCATAGTGATAAGCAATTCATTACAGTAGGAAAAAATCTCACAGTGCCCATATCAATTCCTCTAAAACGAGATAGTTTTAACAAGCTTGATTTGCTCTACTATCCATACAAAAGAATTGTCGTTTCATCTGTTATAATAATCATAGCAGTGGAAGTTGTGTCATCAGCAAATAACTTATGCCGTTACTAACAGTAAGCAGTGTGGATGCTAGTGGCCTACACAACGGGCTGCACTGACATATTATTAACAACCGGTACGGTATTGAGGTAAATAGATAACTAATACTGGGTACGGGAACATCGTGGTTTGAATACAATGCCCCGTAGAGATTAGCGAGCAAGTTTGTAGTCTCTTCAATGTCGAGTGATAACTTACAGACTCGCAGACAAGAACACAACTCTCATGAACGCACTTCCGCATTGATGCTTCTTGTTCTGCCAATTACCTAGTTTTCACTTTGTTTTTGTTAGCCTAGGTTCTCGTAACGTTTCTATACATACGTATATCTGTTCGCAACATTAACCCCAAAACGTTTGCCGTGATTAGGTATTTACGAGGTAGGTAATGGTATTTTTATGTTCACACTCTCAGAAGACGTAGCTACCTACTACAACTGACCATGTCTGGTGGTATAGTTACTTTCTTAGCTAAGTGGCTGGAACTAATTAATCTACTGCTGAAGAGTGACCAATAAAAAATACCTACTAGCGATTACAAACATGCAAAGATTACAATGATGATATTAAGTACTAGGTACGAGTATATGATCTTATGTGAATGATTATTGTAACAAGTGCATTTTAACTAGGGTTTTGTGCACGTCCGAGTCTGGTTTCCCCAATTCCCGGGAGTGGTAATGCAGTCGGATCAAGAGCTCATCATCATGTGCAAGCCTCCGGAGCCCACCATCATCGAAAACAAGGCAGCGGGGTTCGCTGGCAGTTTGTGAGTATTCCAAGTAGGTACCTTCTCGGGTATATTTTAAAAGTCAAGTCCACCCATAACAGATTAAACTCAAAATACCCTGACGCATATTTTTACGTTGTCTTCAATTTATAGCGATGATAGATAGCCTAGGTGGAGAAGGCGCGCCTCTCAAGCTAGAGGGAGCGGGTTCGACCCCAGCTGACGTCACGCACCAAATTGTTCATTGTATGAACATATGTGCGTATTGTATGTCATCTGCTAGCCCGGTGTATAGCGACAGGCTCTCCCCCTGTCACTGTTTGTTGGGAGTGAATATGGTCCGTCGAAGTGTGGGTGTTGTATTACACCTATGCCAATCCCCTCGGGGGAAAGGGGTGACGATATGTTCAATTTTGGTCTGTTTTTTCGAAATCGTTTTCTTAAACGAAAGATCAACCGTCAAGAAGTGGACGCGTAACCCGATGACAGTTCCAAACTCCCTTTCAGCCCCCACGGAGCCCGAGTGTCTGGCGTGGTAGAAGAGACTCCGGGGCGGCTGGAGTATGAAGTGGCGTTGTACAAGGAAGCGCCGCCGGTGTCTCGACACTCCAACCACTCAGTCGACTTACCGGTCGATCAGGTAACTGCTGTACGTTCGCTTCAATTCTTTTATTACAAAACATCGACCTGTTACTTGATGTTAGGATAGTTGATGCTAATACAAGAATAGCAGTGATGGATGTGGATTGTCCCATCTTTTTTTGAACGAATAGCCGACAAGGGCAAATGTGACATACAAAAATTAGGCCTCACCCCTTAACTATTTTTAACTGAAATAAGGGAACCCATCTACAATGGTCCAAAAAAATGTTGATAAAGGTCAATCAATTAACAATAGGTACACGTATTAGGTGATGTTACAAGGAAATAGAATTTCATAAAGTATCCGTTTTTCAGGCGGTTCCGATCGGCACGAAGCTGCAGCTGCGTGCGCGCATCAACCCTGACTCCGCGTGGCGCCACATCAAGCTGCTAGAAGTAGCAGTCTCCCCCGACCCCGACCGACCTCACGCACCCGGCGCGGTTCTGCTTGTCAAAGACGGGTACATCACTAATCAATACACTACGCACTCGTCGACGAACCAAAATAAAACAAAATCAATGACCTGTCGACGGAACTAATCGTGATGCACGAGAGTAGCGTGATAAATTGCCATAAAATCGGCAAGACGCGTATGATTTTCGTCTACGATACCATACGCAGTACCGTTAGTTTAGTTTGTCTTGTCTTTCTAAGAATTCAGCGAGATGGTTTCGTGACGTTGCTAGCCCATCTAGGAAAACTTTGACTGTTTCATATCACAATTTGTTGATGATCAAACTACAAATTGTTAAAACTTGTTACTTGGACAATATCTAGTGTAATTCCGATTTAACGTCGCTCTAAGTACATCAAGGAATATGAATTTTTTATTCCATTATTAATTTTGAAATTAAAAAAAAACTAATTCAATGAAATTTACTAGAAAAATTATACAAATTGATTTTTGAATCTAATTTTAAACGTTATACAATTTGATATTTCAAATAACGAATTTAATAGACCTACAAAATTAAAGAATTAGACAAACCTGAAAAAAAAAAGTTTGAGTTTGAAGATGAACTTCCGCAAAGTAACGCCCGCCTGATTCAATGAACTCTAAAAATTGTTAGTTTTGAACTGATTTAACAGGTTACACATGAAACATTCACTCACGTGTGAAAGAAACATGGTCCCCAGCGTTCATCCATCCATATATTAGTATAAAATATGTCTGTTCATAGCCTTTTCACAGCTAAATGGCTGAACGAATCTGCATAAAATTTGATAATTAGTTAGGCACAATATTTCTCGAGGAAGGTTTTTGGATACTATTATAGGGTAGATATATGTTGCGGGGGCGAATTGTATGGTGGAGGAACTACCCTATTTGTTTACTCTCACTATTTACTTGACTCCTAATGCGGTGGCGTTTTAATGAAACTCCTTTTATCGAGACAACTGGTTTACTTGGAAGCTGGCTTAGGACTAATACTAAAACTATGCATGTAACTATACATATAATCATACATCTCTAATCATGTTACATTTTGTGGTGTGATGCAGTTATATAGCCCTATATACACTATTTTCTGAATAAACGCGAACAAAGTCAGGGGTAACAGCTAGTAACATACATTACTGTCTACTTACTTAAGTAAAAATGTTTGTTCAACAGTTGCCGTAATCGCGATTTCGCATCCATAATCCCGCACCAGCCCGCGCGGTACCGCGAGCGCCACAACGAGGTGTTCCTGGACTTCGAGGCGTTCTTGCTCGCCTCCATGAAGGAGCGCTCCACGCTGTGGATCCACTCGCAGATCAAGGCCTGCATGGACGCGGGCGACTGCCAGCCCGACTACTGCCTCGACTTGTTTGAACCGTCAGGTAGTGGTAAAGATCTTGATTTAATAAAATTTCGTTTAAGAGGGCCGCGACGCTCTGAAATTTCTTGAAAACCATTTGTCAGATTATGATGAAATTTAGCATGTACAATTTAATTAACAATATCTCCGCCCCTATGTTCTTGGTTTTTTTAAAACGTTCTCAAGCTAAAATAGAGCTATGAAAAATATCCGCATTATTAAGGGGTCACTTTTGACTGATTTATTCAATAGATAGACAAAGGAAATCATAAATTCCATTACATAGGGAGGTTGTCTACATCATTAGCTGTTAAATGAATTCATAATATAAGGGAAATTCTTAGTTATTTAAGAATGATGACAGAAGTGCAAAAGTCATAAAAAAAATGAAATTGCACTTTGTCACTCTGTAGGTAACTTTAGAGGCTCGTCAGTATCATTACACGCTCTCTTCGTTCGTCTTCTTCTTCGAAATGGCTATAGAAAACCTAAAGCCAATGCGAAGTTAGTCCAGGTCGCCTAGGTCGAAGTTAGTTAGGTCGCCGGACTCTTAATTTAGGCGAGAGGTCATCAGAGAGAGATTATTTGAAAGCGGTGGTCGCGCACGATTCTCAGACTTGAGGAGGAGTAATTTTATAAAAACCGTTGTTACAACTAAAGCTTTAATATACCCAAAAGCTTTTGTTCTTAATCGATTCAAAATAAAATAATAATCGATGTTCAAAATCGGTAGCCAACTCTTTTGAACATTTCTTCTCTAGCATACCCTTTGATGCCACCAAAACGCTTAACTCGTCTCCAGATGATGCAGGTGCTTTTCTAAAAGAACACTTCTCGCGGGATATACCAGACTTTCGGTTCAGATACACTTCCATCTCTGAAATTATCAAAACTTTCAAAAGCTTAAGAGTTAAATCTAGTGAAGATTTATGGGGATTATCAGTAAAAGTGTTAGAGTCTTTAATAGAAACTATTGCACCACACCTCATGGTCATATTTAACATGTGTATTGACAGAGGCACATTTCCCGATTTAATGAAAAACAGCAAAATTACCCCTATCTTCAAATCGGGTAGTAAGTCAGATCCCTCGAATTACAGACCCATCTCTGTGCTTCCGGCTTTGAGTAAAATATTTGAAAATATTATACTGAATCAACTGTTGTGTCACTTTAACATACACAGTATATTAAACGAAAATCAGTTCGGTTTCACGAAAAGTAGATCAACAACAGATGCGGGAGTTCGATTAGTTACGCATGTGATGGAAGCTTGGGAGAGTTCACAGGATGCCATCGGTGTCTTTTGTGATCTTTCCAAAGCGTTTGATTGTGTAGAACACCGCACCTTGATCCGTAAATTACACCACTACGGAATTCGTGGAATCGCTCTAGATCTTGTCGAGTCATATTTAACTGATAGACAACAAAAAGTGGGAATTAATGGCGTCACATCTTCCGGATCTTTAGTTACAATGGGAGTACCACAAGGTTCTATCTTAGGCCCGTTCTTATTTTTGGCGTATATAAATGATTTGCCGTATATGGTTAAGGACCTTACAGACATAGTTCTATTTGCTGATGATACATCTCTTATTTTTAGAACAGATAGGAAAGATAGTGAACTTGTGCATGTGAACAACGTACTGACTATTATTTCGAGATGGTTCGCTGCGAACAATTTGTTACTAAATGCAAAAAAAACTAAGTGTTTAAAGTTTTCCATGCCTAATGTTAGATATATAGAACCAAACGTAATGCTTGAGGGCGATAAACTTAACATAGACAAGGCGACGGTGTTCCTGGGTATAAGCATTGATTCCAAACTGCAATGGGGTCCACATATTAGTGCTCTGTCTGGGAGACTTAGTTCTGCTGCTTATGCGGTTCGCAAGATTAGGCAACTGACGGATATAGCTACAGCTCGGATGGTTTACTTTGCTTACTTCCACAGCATAATGTCATATGGCATTTTGCTGTGGGGATCAGCTGCTGAAGTGGAGGCCATTTTTATTTTGCAAAAGCGAGCGGTCCGCGCTATCTACGGAATGGGTCCCCGTGAATCATTGAGAGATTTATTTAAAGAAATAAATATTTTAACTTTACCTTCTTTATATATCTTTGAAAATATTATGCACGTTCGCAAAAATCTACATAAATTTAAATTGAACAGTGACTATCACAATTATAACACTAGAAATAAGGATAGGATAGCTGTACAGAGATTTAGACTGACTAAGTCAAGAAAGTCATTTTTAGGCAACTGCGTTAGTTTTTACAATAAAATCCCGAAAAATATAACAGGGCTCACCGAGGGAAAATTCAAATCACATGTAAAAACTACATTAATGAAAAGAGGATATTATAAGGTTAAGAATTATTTAGAAGATAAAGATGTCTGGAGCCTTCCACTTCCGCCAAGTAGCCACTAATATTTATAGATATTACCTAGTTGTAAGCCAAAATTTGTGAGACTAATTTATTTATTATTTGAAAAAATAATGCCCCTCAGTTTCTTGCCTGTTCTTCTGAGTAGAGGCTTTTTATCCGAACAAGGCGGTCGAGTCTATTTAAATAACTTTGACGTTCATATGTGTATCTTTGATACCTAAATTGAATAAAAACATTTTGACTTTGACTTTGACTTATTTTAGAATCGTGTCAATCATTTTCAGGTCATGGCCGTCGTCGCAGGTCGCTGGCAATAGACTCCCAGAACTCGACCACGGCGGCGCTGGTCGCAGACAACTCCTCAACGCCCTTCACTCGGTTCAAGGAGAATCTGGAATACACAGTGGTGATGCCCGGAGAGCTGTTCCATAGAACGCCACTGGAAGCGACTTGTGCCACCTCGATGATGGTGGCAGTAGCGCTAGGAGCGCTGCTAATTATGTCAGCTTTGCTGGTAAGTTGATATCTAAGTATAGCTGGCTTAATCAGAAACATCTTGTCAAGTTAGAGCGCTGGAACACACCAGTGGCCCTATTCGGAGATTTGAGATTTTCATCTCACCTTTTATCGTCCTTGTTGCTCTCGTTTGAAACGTCTTAGGTGTGAGAGTGACCAAGATAAAATCTCATCTCATCTCACGCGCAGGAAAAGCCCCCCTGGAGGGGTATGGAAAAAAAGTGAGATGAAAATCTCATTTTTCCGAATTGGGTTCCTGAAGCCTTCATGTGTGTTTCATACGTTACACGCATTCAGCTAGCATTAGCAAATCATTAGCATGATTTACTTAATTATGTTAGAGAAGGAGGGAACACTTAAACTCATGAGCATCGATATAAATTAGTACATGTATATCGATGCTCATGAGTTTAAGTGGTAGCTTTATCTCAATGATAGTGGCCATGTTTGTAAGAACTTAAGTACTTACTACAAAAAATATTGTACTGTTTTTAGTAAGTTATTAAATAACTAGGTGCTTATTGTTTTTTTCTTTCACAGATGTGCTACTTGGCCACGAAGCTGAATTCAACCATGCTCAAAAATAACAGCCTGCAAGCGCCTTCAGGAAAAGGGTTTGAGCAAATTCTCAGAGAATTAGCTCACCATTCTTTGCCTGATACTGGATACACGGGTCGTCCAACTGTACAGTAGACAATAATGGGGTCCTACTTACCTAAGGATCTGCAAAGACTAAAAATCAAATAATTAAGCTTGTATGGTCTAATGAGCCTAACAATCTTTTGTAGAAACTTTACTAGATCTATCTTTTCTTTAAAAAGTACATAGATATAGTTACTGTACTAAAATAATACATTGTTGAAGGTAGGTAAGTAAAGTAAAAGATAAAATTTATTTCTCTAGGGTTAGGTAGGTACTCGCTCTACTTCAGAATTATTGGCGGTTAAGAATATCTCTCACAAATCTTCTATAAACATGATTTATTGTAGAGAGAGTACTAAATTCAAACCTACAGTTATGTTCCAGACATTTAAGTGCAGAGCATCGGCGTGTAAATATTTTTTTGTTTTCCGATGAAAATTAGTGGCAGTTAGTAGCTGCGTAGCGCGCTTCTACAAGAGCGCTCCTAGACTGGCTATATTTTAACTGACAATACTTGCAGTATTGCCGACTGGAGCCCGGCGATCATGAGTCATGCTAGAAATAAATCCTACTTATCCTACTAATATTATAAACGCGAAAGTTTGTAAGAATGGATAGATGTTTGTTACTATTTCACGCCAGAACGGCTGAATAGACCTGGATGAGATTTGGCACAAGGATAGATTATAGTCTAGAATAGCACAAAGGATCCTTTTTAACCGTGGCTGAAACCGCGGGGCGCAGCTAGTAATATTATAAACAAATTCGAGACACTTCCACACACGGTCGCCTGACCCCAAACTAAGCAAAGCTTGTAGTATAAAACGTATGTACTGTAAAATGTATGGCTATATGGCCAGGCCACACTCAAAATATTGCCCGGCCAGTATTGCAGTAAAAATGTTGCCCGTCTAGGAGCGCCCTAAGGTGTCTGACACAACACCTAAAAATGCACACTTGTGTGGAATTTTCACAATAAATTTTGCTCGGCGGACCTACGTATCACACAATAATATGACCTGGACCTACGTATATATGTAATATGTATAGACCTACGTAATATGTATGGACCTACATATCACACAATTTATATACAAATACAAACAAAACATTCACAACGCTCAAAACTAAAAAATATTTGTACGCACTTTTGTAGGTAGGTGGGTGAGAGACATCATTCATATTTATTAACTACTTAGGCAGCCTAAATTTCTTTATTAGGTCAGGATAGGTACCTTGGAAAGTATTGTTTAGAAATAAGAGATAGGTACTTATGTAAAAAAAAGCGACACATCCGTGTAAACTTATGACTGAAAAACTGTTTCAAATGATAATTGTTTTGTACAATTATAAACTTTTTCAGTCATGACTGTCACATTTGATGGTAGCCATTGATTCCAGCATAGATGACTAGATTAAATTATTAAAATGTTGTAATTTATACATAAGTATTAAGACAAATAATAAATTATGTTTAAGCTGTAATCGTTTTATTGTAATGTACATAAGTACTTACCTTCACCCATAATATTAATTTTACTGTAGTAGAAACTTATTTCTCAATGATTTTCATCGACATATGATTTTATTACTTTTTTTATTCAAGTAAAGTAAATAACGATGGCAGCCTAGTTGGGAGAAGGCCTGCCTCTCAAGCCAGAGGGAGCGGGTTCGAACCCAGCCGACGGCACGCACCAATTTGTTCATTGTGTGAGCATATAAAGAAAGAAAGAAAGAAAGAAACCATTTATTTTACCGCACAAAACACTACAACAACAACAAACAAAATACACAATAAAACATTAACAGACAAAAAATAATAATTTCTACATAATACTTACACTAAGACATAAACAAATATTTAGATGATTAAGTTTCAGTTGTCGCTGTAGTGTCCAATGCGACAAAAAAGGTTAGTGCTCAGCAATGGTGCTGCTAATTTCTTAGCAGCGCTGGTTTTCAGCACTAACCTTCTGAGACGCACGGGACTGTTGAAAAAGATAAACATATCAACATATAAACATATGTGCGTATGTTATGCTCATCTGCTACATGACTAGAGCCCGGTGTATGGAGACAGGCTCGCCCCCGTCACATTTGGGACTGAATATCGTCCGGCTAAATGTGGGTGTTGTATTGTGGGTGTTGTTGTACTGGGGACCTCCGCCAGTCCCCTTGGGGAAAAGGCGTGATGATATGTTATGCTCATCTGCTACATGACTGGAGCCCGGTGTATGGCGACAGGCTCGCCCCCTGTCACATTTGGGACTGAATATCGTCCGGCGAAATATGGGTGTTGTATTACACCTCTACCAGCCCCCTCGGGGGAAAGGCGTGACGATATGTATGTTTATGTAAGTATACCTCCTTACTTTTTTTTCGCGAAAGTGACTGTTCATTTGTTTGATTGTTACGCGCTACTCAACCAGTCTTGATATGAAATTTTGCTTATGTACACGTTGTCAGGGGTCCAGAAAATGTCATAGAGTACCTTTTATCCCGACCGCGGGTATAACTGCAGGGCGCAGCTAGTAACATATACCTAAATAAAATAGGTATGGTCCGCGCCATTCACGAAGGTGCGCCCCACTCTTCTTAATTGCTTATCTTACAGTACCTAAGAGATCGGGAGGAGCGGAGCGCACTTTCGTTGATGGCGAGGACTACAATAATGAAGTCTGATAAATGTGAAATCTATGCAAATTCATTCTACCCTCTCTCATTTTGCATGGATACCAGTTAACAGTACCGCCATTGTTGGTCTACACACCCTAGGGTGTCCAACCTCGGTGTTAAATATCGAGGCTACAGGGACGCTTTCACACGCTTCCGCGGCCCCGACAGCGCTAGCCTATCCGAGCTTGTGCTCCACCTCCCGATGACGATGAGTCGGAACACCAGACGCATCGGGGACTAACCTAGCCAGTGGGCGCCAGACAGCATCCGTGTTTGGACGCCCATGGTCCCCATGCGACGGGTCAGATAATAACTGGCCCTGCAACCTGCCACTTCGACCGCAGAAGATAGGGAGAGCGGCACCTCGCTATACCGACATATCTCTTCCCCTGCGGCCCCGCTATGCGTCCGCCATCATGCAGTGGCGATCCGGCTAAGGCTGCGGAAGGTAGGGAGAGCTGCGCACCGCAATACCAGCACTTCTCTGCCAATGCAGCCGTCCCTCAACAGCGGTATCCTCGCCCGAAAGACGTCATCGCAGCTCGCCTCGGTTGGAGATACAGCCCTACAACTTACGTCTGGCCTTTCCGATGTGGACTTAAAACCCGGTGGAGTGGCCCGTAACGGAATTTCTCTTAGCCTCACCGTGGCAGCCCAGACCACAATTACTAGGCGCCCCCAAGACAAGGCGACAACTTCGTCAGGAGTGAGTTCCAGCTATCCTAGCCTAGCATACACGTGCTAAGTGTCGAAAATTATCTTTGTCATGCGAGAACTTTACAAGGTTGCAGAGATTGGTCCAAAAAATAGCCGAGAACCATAGACATAGAGTAGAGTATATTCTGTGCCGAGAACACTATTTGAATTTGGCGCGTACAACAAATTTTTTAGACATTTTTTTTTTTTGAAGTCAGCACTAGCTGTCAATTTGTTTATTTGTCATTTCATGTGAACGTGCCGGGTTCCCACATCCAAACGTCCCAGGTGAAAATTGTCCTAGCACGGACGGTGCATCAGGAACGACGTTGTTCCTCGGTTGATTTTAGTGTCAAATTCAATTGA
The DNA here is from genome assembly GCA_911728515.1 of Peribatodes rhomboidaria. NCBI lineage: Eukaryota > Metazoa > Arthropoda > Insecta > Lepidoptera > Geometridae > Peribatodes > Peribatodes rhomboidaria. The sequence continues at coordinate 9,929,165 of OU452179.1, read as the reverse complement.
CAATTAAAGCTATTGCAAATGTGACAGAGAAAAGTTAGTTTAAGGATAGTAGCGACATCTCTTGAACTTGCTTGGAAAAATAATGTTAATATTTCTCCCATCTGCGATAGATGGCGCTAATGACGACAATTCAATATTGCTATATGAAAACAATTACTACCAAAATAGTAGATTTTGGTTTTATTAGGTTGAAGTAGACTGTATTATCACTTCGACTTTTGTTATTATTACAAGGATATTGCATTTGGGTATTTTAAATTGGATATTACACTTTTGGTTGGTTTACTATTCACTGTTACGACTGTTCAATTCAGACTTACGATCAAATAAGACTGACTTATGATACCTACCCCTGGCGCGGTCCCGTGCGTACGAAAATCCCCCCTCTAAGAGCTGGGCTCTGACTGGCTAACCATTCTCTGTCCCTTTCCCACGGAGGCTCTCTGTTTTCCCTACCCAGAGTTTTCTGTGTAGGGAAGACAGTTCACATTCGAGTACTATCGGGTTTCCAAATCCGTACTAAAAGCTTCTAGAACTTTTCAGAGCCTTCTAGAACCTTCAAATTGTTCTAGAACTAAATATCCATGTGCTCTGCGTCCACAACATATGTATATTTTGTGAAAAACTCCTGTGCCAAATTCAAGATAGTTGTCTTTTTATTTTTTGTTGTTTTGTTTCTTTGTCAATCGAGTTGTACCTAGTTGAAAGTTTTAGTGGCTAAGAATACATTTTATGTGCATTGTGTAACGTAATTATTCATTTTAGCCTCTCCTCTTCCTTCTCAAGTCTTCTTAAAATTAAGTAATATCTAATGCTACCATATCGAGCTGTTTTGCAAGCTATGGGTCCGGGCAGCTTTTAATCACCATAAAAATTAAATTTTAAAACTAAAAAAAAATGCAAAAAAAAAACAAGATCTGGGGGGCTATTCCTACACGTGAGATGAGATGAGATTTTATCTTGGTCACTCTCACACCTATGACGTTTCAAACGAGAGCAACAAGGACGAAGAAAAGTGAGATGAAAATCTCAAATCTCCGAATAGGGCCCCTGGTCACACAGAACCAGCCAAAAACTTTAAAGAGAGGCAGAAACTCAAATCTCTCACTCTCTCTCAAATCAAAATTTAGCTTTTTTTTTACTTTGCCGAAAAAAGTTGCAATAATAATCTTTAGTTAGATCTCATATCAAAAATGGTCATAGAACGTGGTAGTTAATATTATTTAATCAAATCAAAATTTAATATGAGTAGCGCTCGTAACAGGAACGGGGGTTTTAGAAGCTTGGCGAAAATAAATTTATGCTAAAACAAATTTTCTAACAGAAGTTTCGCGGGAAAGAGGCAGATAACTTTTAATCTAGTCAAATTTCGTCCGACGGACGTCCGGGAACGTGTTTGTCGTTTAAACCAGGCGAAATCTTATCCTAGCTATACCGCAGGAACGTACTAACGAGGGCGAGGTACGAGGTACTCAAAACGCATCGCAACGCATCGATGTCAGTGTCACACCACACTCACTGTCATGTTCCAACAATTCCATTTCTCATTCAAAACAAAACATTAAAATTGCGAAGATATGTGATGATACTCCGTACCTTTTATTCGTTATTTCATATCTTCAAAGAACATTTACTTCATAGGAATACGCAAAACGAAAGCTGGAAAGCTTCGAACACAACGAAGTCTTATCATTTACTTCGCGCCTATCCGTACTGGTATCCGTAAATGGTTTAAGGAAAATATGAGTAAAAGACACCTTACTGGCGCCGATCACGCCGCCACTAATATAAAGATGACTAAACACTGGTCTCTAGGCTTGTTAGAATCTATGAAAGATCCGAAATCCGTAGTAAAATCTACAGACAAACTTGTAGTCATCCATGATAAGTATCCAAAAGCTAAAATTCACTATCTTGTCTTACCTCACGAAGATATCAGCAGTATTTACAAATTAAACAAGTCACATATAAGTCTGTTGGAAGAATTTGGTGAAATATACAAGCAGCTTCAGGAAGAGGATTGTAATTTGAAGGCTGGCTTTCATGCTGTGCCAAGCATGTTCAGGTTACACATGCACATAATTAGTATAGATATGGTTTCACCATACTTGAAGACCAAAGTTCATTGGAATAGTTTCACTACAAAGTTCTTTTTGCCTTATGAAGGTAAGCTATTTTAAATGATAAATCCATAGTATGAAGAAAATAGTTCACATTCTAAATTTGTGCATCGTCAGCCACATCACCACAATATTAGTTAAGTGGAGTTTAAAGTTGCAAATAAAAATTATGTTGAGAAGACTTTATGAATGAGATTTTTTCCTAGATAAATATATTTGATTGTAATTTTTTTACAGATGTTATCAATGAATTAAAAGAATTTGGTTTAATCAAGAAGATGTCCAGTGAACTACATAAGAGCCTCATGAATACTGAACTACAATGCAATCAGTGTTCTTATAAATCAAAAAATATGCCTCAGCTCAAAAAACATCTACAAATTCACTGCAAGTAAAAGAGAAGCATTATTGTTTTGTAAGGTGATGAGAGTACAAAATTTGTGCTTAAATATTGTTTCTTGTTAACCGAACTGCCACAAACTACCATTGCAGCAGCCAGAAATAAACATTAACAACTAAATAAGCTTGTTCCTACTAAATAAGTTACAAAGGTGGTATGAATTTTATTAAAATAAACTAGAGTTTGCCCGCGGCTCTGCCCGCGTGGAATCTATTGCATAGCAATTAATTACCTATTATGTAAATCCATTCAGTAGTTTTAGTGGTTAAGTAACAGTTACCTACTAAATTAATAGTACAGTGATGTAAATAATAAAATGTTGAGCAAAAACATAAGTATTCTTGTTTATTGTTTTATTTTCCTTTTTAATGTTAGTTTTGTAAAGACACTTTTCCGTTGAAAAACAGAATCTAGCTGTTCAAACATTTGTTTTGCGTTTTGGCAATCTTGTATGATCGATAAATGTTTGTCGGTTATACATTGAATTATTATAGCCTTTGCTTTTGAGTCATCTAATTTTAGTTTTTGTTCATACTGGATATCTTTATTTTCGTATTCTAATATCTGTAAAACCTGTTTTTCTTCTAGTAAGGATTTTACTCTAAACTTCCAGTTAGAATAATTTTCGCCTTTTAGTATTGGCAAAATATTGACGTTTGTGTACATTTTACTTTTGAGATATTATTTTCTCACCTTTATCCTTTAAAATGGCCCATAACCTTATGTTGGAGCAAGGTTTCCAATAATATCTGCTTTATAAGCACGACACGTTATTTAACAGGCTTTATTTAATATTATACAGAATTACAGACATTAGCCATTAATAGAATTTTCACACTGACACTGCTGGATTGACACTGTTTAAAAAAGAACTTCCTCAATAAGATAGTTTCTACGAAACTATCCAATGAGGTAGTATTCTCTTCAATTTGAACTTGCGATTTTATCTTGCTTATTATACAAAAATTACACATCCAAAACCATAAATATTAAGTTTGTCGCTACTCCCGAGGTCAAGGAATCGAATTACATGCAAATTCCCGAAAAAATGGTAGTTGTTTGGGAGAAACATGCCAAGGAAGTTTTGTAGAGCGCCATCTCACTCCATCTTGCGTTTTTATCTCGTTCTGGTTTTTCACTTTTATTATATAGAATTATATAGATACTTCTTGTAATAAAAAAATAATAAAATTGCACAATTTTATTTGAAAATAGAGTCAATAATAATATGATTCTCTGCTTATCCCTAATACATAATTAGTAAATTTGACATAACCATGTCAATTAGCAGCAGGTTTTAATATCATTAAAATATTTTTCCTACAACATAGACTAAATTTTATTGCATTTAAATTACTTTTTCTTCATTTTGAACATTCAATTATTGCATAAAAGTTTACTTAGTTACAGTCTTCATAAATTGCTATGTAATCTGAATAATTGTTTTTCATAAAACACTTGATTGAAAAGATATTTTACATGGACTGCTATCCGTGTCTAGTACAGTGGATGCAGTGCTCTCACTGTCTTCCTGGTCAGCCATATTATAGATAGAGACATTACGCCTCTTAAAAGTTTTCTTCATTGCTGACACTGGAGTGGAACATTCATCTGTAGTGTTAAAGCTATCAGTCAGTGATACACAATCTGAAGATGCCAATTCTTGGGACAGTTGCTCTCTATTATCTTCCCTGGGTGTTATTGGCGCAGGTAGGGATAACTTTGCACATTTTATGACACTAGGGGATTCCACTGAAATTGATTCTGATGTTACAGTGGCATAGCTCTCAGGTTCTCTCATAGTCCGCCCTGTACGGGCTAAGAGTACTTGCACTGGGTCATCTATACCTAATGTATCACACAGGTTAGCAGTTTGAGGATTTCGTATAGGTTCTGTAGGAGCAGCTTTTGGTGCTTTAGGATCATAAATTGGAGCAGTTTTCACAAAGCTCTCCTCTTTGATTGTCATATTTTTCATCACAGATTTTACTGCTTTCTTTTCCTCTTCAGTTGGTGTAAAATCATGCCTAAAATAAACATTCCATTAGTTTATTAGTTAGTTTTATTAAAGTGTCATACAAGACAACCATAACATAGTAACATAGATAAATTAATAATAACATAAAGAATATTAAAGTCATAATGAATCAATCAACAAAATCTTTACTATTTCTGTATAGTAAGAGAGGAAATCTTCACCCAGCAGAGTTCATGTTACATTAAAAAACTACTAACCTTTCATTCCCACCAGGCCCTGGCATGTAACTAACCACATTTTTCACAGACATCAAATGGTTTGTATTCTTGAGTACAGCCAACCATTCTTCATCATACTTCAAAGTTTTATCTCCATCAAACTCTGATGGCAAGTCCAATATTTGTAAATGCCTACGTTTGGGCAAACATTTGTCCAAAGCCAGAAACTTGGTTTCAATACCATTGTCATGTTTGACAAGAGCTATGAACTGGCAATGCAAATGTGCAGAAAACCAGTAGTCTGGCTTCAATTGATGGAGTAAATTCTCTGCTGGTACACTACCTAGCTGGTTTGCTTCAATGTCTTCTCTAAAACAATAGACACTTTTATTTTTAGTTTGTAAGTACTCTATACTTACTAATATTATAAAATCAAAAGTAACTCTGTCTGTCCGTTCGTAGCCTTTTCTCAGCTAACTGGCTGAACAGATCTTGATAAAATTTGATAAATAGTTCCAGTCTATCAAGAGGAAGGTTTTTGGATACTTAATAACTGTAAACAAAGTCAGGTACATATATCCATATCATCTATGATCTGTAGATGTATCTCCAGATTTTACCTGACTTCATTCACAATTATAAAAAGACACATGTCTTATTGAATACTATTAACATCTTATTTAATAAATAGTGCATTTTTAGTCATCTATTTGAAATGTAGGTGGGTACTTAAACTTACCTAAAGAATGGTTTAAACCTCATAAGTTGTTCTTTATTACCATACTCTGTAATACCCCTAGGCCAGTCATGAGACAACATAACATGGACCTTATCTTTCAGCTGGCTGAGGCGGAACACATCCAATGACCGGACATGGTACACTGACCTCAGTGAACTGTGTGAATAAGGAGGACATTCCCATAGACCTTGTAAGTAGTCATGCCCTTTGAATATCCCAGATAATCCTGAAACAGATTGAAAGTCGTAAAGTTTAGGTACATTATAGACCATTAATAAAATTATAAATATATTATAATTTTGCAATACAGATTACCTCCAATTCTCAAGTCACCTATTCTAATCACACCAGCTCTTCCAAGGTAGTAAATATTTGGCGCTACCCAACCTCCATAGGGCAACTCTTGTAAATAGTTTGATGCTTCATGATTTCCACCAATAAATATAGTCAATATAGGCGCTTTCCTTTCGCCGCTGTAATACCTGTGTGGAATAATACTTAAGCTTCTTATAGTTTTTTTAAAAGTTAAGTTATTTGAATAATATTAAAATGTCTTACTTGTAGAATGAGCACATGCTTTGATATTTTTCTGGCACAGCCATAGCACATAAGTCTGTTTTATTGCGTACAGCTTGAAAGTCGCCGCAACAAATTAATAAATCTAGTTTAATTCCTTCCCTTTCCTGTAAAGTTTCGATACATTCGTATATTTTTTCAAGCTCACCATGAGCGCATCCTTCCACAGCTATTTTCATGGTTTATAGATTGTCTAAGTACAAATTACGGCTCGAATTGTAGTTAACTATGTATATTTTAACGAAACTAAGTTATAAATTGCAAGAAACTGTTGAATTAATTTATATTAGAAGATTAAACAGTTTCTTTTTTCAACTATTTGGATGCGATGCGAATCCGAAATGCCAAATGCCGTAGAAGCAGAAAGACGGCCAAAGTGACATTACAATAATTTGATAGATTGACAGTGACAGCTATGACATTGTGACGATTTATTTCTTTGCCCCGGAGGGCAGGCTAGATCCAACATGGCCATTTCACCCAGCTATCCATATGTTTTGTGAACTTAAGTCGTTATATGAATCCCTCCTTTTTCACCATTTTAATAAAGCCGTGGATACTTAATTGAAACTTTAAGTCGAGTTTAACGAGTTTTGTAGAGAACACGACAAGTAGCATTTCCTATTTTGTATCATTTGTCCACACTCTTGCACGTTTACAACCCGGTTAAGGTGAATAATCCACCAATATTACACTTTAACACTCGAAGAATCACAAGTTTTAGAAAATAGCACAAAATCACGACACAATTTTTTTGATTCCCGCCAAAAACGCATCATATACCTTTGGTTAGAAGTGCTGTCTAAAGTTTTAAAATAATTTCGACATATTTTTTTAATACACTTTTGCTCTAAACGTAAATGTCTTATTTATTTCTTCTTGTAGCCACTGAAAATATATTTACTTATAACAAAAATGAAATCAAGTTTTAGTAAATCTAGTCTAGGCCATATAGGTATTTTTGTACACATAGGACTTTACACGTGAAGAAAAGTGGTCATGGTATAAAAACAATGAGCTTTAGGACGCTCCGGAGGTTTGCAATGCAATAATGTTTTACACAAAGTGTTCATAAGCGTTGTTATTGCGTGTAGCACTTTATACTTTCATTTGTTTTGTTCTCACACAAATATTTTCGCACAACATATACGTGCGTAATATATGTAACATATTATGTACTTACTTGAAATTGTATGTTATGTTAAATGCTGTACCTACCTGTTAGGTACATATATCGTAATCGTAACTAAATAAAACGTTTGTTTGGATGTTTGTTACGCTTTCACGCTTTAATTACTCAACAGATCCGCGAGTGCAACCGCGGAGCGCAGCTTGTGAGTTATAGTGAGTAAATTATTGATGGCTACTTGCACGAAATGTAAGATTTGCTTAGGGCCTTGTATAATTAGTTGTAAATGACGACTCCTAGCGCAATATTCGCTTATTTATCGGGCACATAAAGTTAAGATTAGATTTTCTAAAGGAATGACATAAGGTTCGTGTAATTTTTTTAGGTAGGAGATAGCTAGGAGTGAAATTAAGTGCAAGTGGCCGTGCATGTTTATACCTATTGGTAGGTAGGTATATGTTTAGTACTTCTTTCCCTCTGAAACGCTCAAAAGATTTGAGTGAAATTTGAAATAGGTAGATAAAAATGAGTAATGTATTTAACTAACGTACTTATACCAATATGTAGGTATCGTTTACCTACGGTACATTCTCGACTGGGTACCTAGGTAGGTAGCTCCGGGCGCATACCTTGACAACTCAATTAGCGGATACATTGCGTGAAGTGGGCACAAAATTAGATCGCGCTAATTGCCAAGAAGTGGAAGGTTTAATAAAAAGCAGCTAATTGTGCGAGTTGGACCGTCGATCATACTTACAAGCTAACGAACTGCGTCGTGCATGCGCGCCGCGCGGGTGTGCACGGATCATAGCCTTTACCCAAATATGAAGTTTAGCTAACTTCGTAGTAGGTAAATAGGAAATCAAAATCAACCTAGGACTTAGGGGAAGTCAGCTCGAAGTCACTAAACATTCGAGAAGCATTGAAGGAAATTGATTGAAGATTTGTTTGAGTTATATGAAATTTTAATTTGTAATCGTCTTTCTATTTTTTTTTATATTAAGTGTACCTTTTATTAAATGTCATTCCTAATTACAAGTAAGTAAGTAGGTAGGTAGGTACATCAATAAAAGAAAATGGAAAAATAATACTTAGTTTTGATTTAGACGTATACTTAGACTTACCTACTTTTGGAAAGCTCGCTTATTCTACTGTATACTTGCCTACTAGGTATTATTGAATTCTTGAGGAGGAAGAGAGAGAGAGAGAGAGAAAACTAGAGAACATTTTTAAAATGACAATGTACCATTTTTTTTTTTTATTATTGGGTTAATGTACTTAATTATCACCGACCTACATAAATGCCAAACATGGTTTTTAATTCCACGCTTCTCATGCATAAAGACAAAAAATAAACTTTCTAGCGAAACCAACCAGTGGTCTTAAGAATAAGTACCTATAAATAAATTATATGAATGGTTGACCCGAGCTCACATGCCTAGTACATTTATCTATAGAGATGTCACGGTCGAGCTGCCTCGCGGCTCGTAGATAAGGCGCGGGCGCCGTGACGTCAGAGCGGCCGGCCGCGCGCGCCAATCGCGCCGCAAGGCGGTGTCGCCTGCGCACCGCCCACTCGCACTCGGGAAAACTTGAAAACTTATCCGAGGAAAAATTCTGTTTTTGACCCCCGACGCTAAAACGACGGGGTATTGATTAATTATAAGTTTGACGTATCTCTCTTTCTCTCTCCCTGTGTGTGTGTTTCTGTAGCATTGTAACTCCCGAACGGATGAACCTATTTTGTTTTGTTTTTGTTTGTAAGGCGAATTATTAGGGAGTTTTCATATGTATATGTTTGATGGAAATCGGTGTCGAGGGTTTTTTAAATTTTTGATTTATACTTCTTACTAATGTCGCGCGTATTGTAGCTCAAGTGAGCTAATATTAATTAATTCTGGTTCCCAGAAATACGGAATGAATAGTTCGGTATAAAAATATGTCCCTTAAGTATGCGCTGTAGTCACAGAGTACTCCCTACATTACATAGGCTTGTAGTGTAGATGATCGTAAGTCGTAACGTAATGACAACTTGTGCATGTACCGAATGGCTGATTGTGTTTTGTCACCTTGTGTAAGTTTGAAGGGGGAATATTATGTTGGCAGCGTTTAATCAATGACCAAGCCAAGAAAAAACAAATTATCGATCGAGTCAAAGGTATTATAAACACGGGTACCGAGCGAGCATTAGCGAGCGAAACGTCTATGCTTCAGCTTATACGAAAATGCTTGCGTATGTCCGAATTCTGTCCGGATCTCCTCTGGCAGAGATATATATAAAAATCATATCTTCGCTAATTAGAAAAGTATCCAAAAACTTGACTTGATAAAAAAATCTAAATAATTATTGAACCTACTCAAAAGTTTCGGCCGCGAGATCTCTAGCTCAAAGTAGGTACTCACTAGATCACAAAGCACAAAACCGTGGACCTAACACGTAAAAATGTAGACAAGCAATTTTGTTAATTCCAACAAACCGTATAATGCTGGTCAAAATACAAGGAAGTACTTACTTAAGAGGAGCAATAAACAATCTGAAGCTACTTTTGTACATCTATAGACAGATATACCTATAGGTAACAATGTAAAGGTTTAGTAAAATTATGTAGGTACCTTATGTTAATAAAGCACGCAGCATAATAATAAAATAGCCGATAAGTAAACAAAACTAGACTGGCGTATCGGAGACGCGCGCCCCTTGTGCCTTCTGTTCAGCATTTTTATAGTAATGCTCTGAGCATAAGGAACTCTTTATAGTCAATGCGCGCGAGTCGACCGCACGCGCGCTCGCCTCTTCTAAAAAAGCTTTCGTGCTACAGATTTTTTTCAGTTCTCATTTTTTTTGAAGTTTCTTTTTAACTTTATATTTCTGGTGCTTTTAAGATGAGTTGGGAATCGGATCGGAGGTCGTGTGATAAAGTTGAGATCAACGAGGCAGTAGGAAAACTGCTGGAAAGCTTCAACTATGACACCATCGTGCCGCAGCCGTCCAAGTGAGTAATTCAATTCTTGTGTTTTTAATTTTTGATGTGTTTGTGTTTTTAGTAACCCCCAACTAAAAAACGATGGGGTGTTATAAGTTTGGCGTGTCTGTGTGTGTGTCTGTCTGTGGCATCGTAGCTTCCGAACGGATGATCCTATTTTTTTTTAATGTGACGTAGTCGGGGGTGTTCTTACCTATGTTTGATGAAAATCAATGTTGATGAAAAACGGTGTCGGGGGATTTTAAATTTTTTAATTCATAAGTACATTGTTATAATTTGTTATTAAATAGCTACCTACTTGGTTTTGTAAGATCGATCGTTGAGGTTTTTTTTATTTTTTCTTTCTATTACCTCTTGTTTTTCTTATTAGCATATGCCTAGTGTCATCTACCAGGATTACCTCTCCTCTATAAGTGAACAACTTATCTATCTTCTCCCTCACTGCTGATGGCAAAATTGGCAAACGGGCAACTGCCCGTTTTCCCATTTGCCCATTTGCCAAAAAAAAAATTCGTCGGTTTTTCATTTGTTTTGACGTCTGTAAACTTAAGTACTTGTGGTCGGGTGCTATACAACCAAAAGATATGCGATGCAAAAAAGCTAGGAAAAAAAAGTATTATCACTTCATTTATCATTTTCAATTGTTTTTTTGTTTACTTGTGATCTTATTGGTGAATTGTTTCCTCGCTGCACATCATTACACCGCTCATCTTTTGGCGGGAATCCTCCCATGTAGAATGTGATAAATTAAAAAAACGGCCAAGTACGAGTGGGACTCGCGCACGAAGGGTTATCTATTAAAACAGCAAACAATCACATTTGTTGTATAAGAGCCCCCTTAGGTAAATATTTACAATATTGTTTTTTAGTATTTGTTGTTATAGCGGCAACAGAAATACATCATCTATGAAAATTTTAACTGCCTAACTATCAAGGTTCATGAGACACAGCTTGGTAACAGACGGACAGACATACAGACGGCCGGACAGCGGAGTCTTAGTAATAGGGTCCCGTTTTACCCTTTGGGTACGGAATCCCAAAAAAAGAATCACCTTCTTTTCCCCAACAAAACTTTTTACCTGTACAATAACATTTTAGTACAAAAAAATACATTTTGATTTTTTTAGAACAGATCGCAAACAAAAGACTTCAACGAGCTCCCATTTTGTAAACTCCTTTAGAACAGTTGTAATCATAATTTACTTTCAGACTTTCCTATACCTACTAAATAAATCTTTTGTATTAATTATTTTCATAGTAGGTACTAGAATAGTGTAAAAGTATTCGTAGTATCACAAAAATATAACTATAGCTGCGCCCTACAGTTTCACCCGTGTTCTTACAGAAACCGCTATTTTTTTCGGGATAAAAATAATCATATTCTTCCTTTTCTGCAGGGTTATTCACACCCATTCGTAAAAGTTTCCGTTCGGATTTAAAAAAAGTTAAACCTACATATTTCAAATCTCTGTCTATATTTATAAGTTTTTTAAACGTGATTTCATCCGATCGGATTTATACTTGACTCCCTATTCCAAAATGAATAAAAGTAGACTGAGATTCGAACAATTTGAGTATGAAATTTCTGGAATCCGATCGGAAACGTTTCCGAATGATTGTGAATAGAACCGCTGTGAATAGACAACGTGTACGCAAAATTTGACAATCCTCTGAGTAGTGGAAACGTGAAAGCATAACAAATAAACAAACGAACAAACTCACTTTCGCATTTATAATATTAGTTGGGATGCGAAAGGTTGAATGGATCAATCACGCCAGAACGGTTGGACAGACCTGAATGAAATTTAGCACAGAGATAGATTATAGTCTGGAACAGCGCATGAATACTTTTTAACCGCGGGTGAAACTGATGGCGCAACTAGTAGTGTCACATTTTATCAAAGCGAAACGAAAATTAATTTCTCTAACAAAAGAGTTCAACGAACTTTCGTTTTCGTAACTTCTTGGATGACTTTTATTGCCAATGTCAATAGAAATATCGACAGGCATAATTTAATCACGAGGTTTTTATAAGTACCTATCTAGGTATTAACAATACTCACTGAAGGAAAATTTAAATCCCATGTTAAAACTACATTAATGAAAAGAGGGTATTCTAAAGTTAACAATTATTTAGAAGACAAAGATGTCTTGAGCCTTCCACATCCGCCAAGTACAATAGATATTACCTAGTTGTAAGCAAACATTTGTATGACAGTAATTTATTTTTATTTTTTTGAAAAAAATAATGCCTCACAGTTTCTTGCCTGTTCTTTTGAGTAGTTGCTCTTTTTCCGAACAGGGCGGTCGAGTCTATTATGAAACTTTGACGATCTAGTATATCTACATAAAAGTATATCTTGTAGTGTAGGTATAGTGTATCTTTGATACTCAAATTGAATAAAAACATTTTGACTTTGACTTTGAGGTGTAAGTTATGACTGAGCGTTACCGTGGCTCAGATGACACGTTAAATTGTAGGCTTCAGTTGTTTGTTCTATAACAACAATCGCCAAGCCATGTCAGAGGCCTTCGGGTGGCCTAGAAACTCTAACATCAGGGCTAGCCACTCGGCCTATACAAACGTGCTTGCTTGCTAGTTTACGTTAAAAAAAAAATAACCTATCTACCTATTAAAAGAACGTATTAAGACGTAAGGGTTAAATAATATTTTTTATAAGAAGAGTGGCAATGAAGTAGACGGCCCGCTTGATGGCAAATTTACCAGCTACGAGTATAACGTCTCTGTGTGTCTTGTTTGTAGGTTTTTACGGCTAAACGGCTAAAGAAATCATGATGAACGTCAATTATTTGGAATGTGTTATGAGAAAGGTTTTCGATACTTAGTAATTTCTGAATACATAGAAACGATAATATTATTAAGTACTACTAAATTACCAAATTGTTTGATAGGTAGATTAGCAAAGTTGTAACCTATTTTTCATGTAAGAACCTTATGATTTCATGTAAGAACCTTATGAACCTATATTGTTTCATTTCGTCCGGCGGGGGCTATTGCTATTCCAAAACACAGGTTAATGCCTAGTTTGGATAGTAATGCATCTCAACACTGACTTAAACATTTAAAGAATAAGCTTTATTTGTTAATTAATTTATATGTGACGTTTGTTGCCACCAATAAACATTCATTTCATTTAATTCATTTCAATAAACGCGAGCGAAGTCGCGAGTGACAGCTAGTTGTATACAACGTGTTGCTTTGCATTCCTGTGGAATTTGCAGAGATAGTTATACTCCACTAGCAGAGCATGAACAAATTATGGGGAATCCTTGAAATCAAGAAAAAAAAACTGTTCGATACAAAAAAAAATCGTGGGACGTTGACAAAATGTATGGACCAGCTGGTTTTTTTTTCGATTTCGAAGTTGCCGCATAGTTTATTCGTGCTCTGGTAGTGGAGTATAACTACCTATACAAATTCCGCGGGACTGCAAAACAACACGTTGTATAAGTATGCACAATGCCATATTCTTTTCAGTAGGGTTAAGGCCCTGTTCCGTCAAAGTTTTCTCATTGTCAACACAAACAAAGAACTTTCGACTTTATTCTCCTTAGCTTAAATAAAAAATATAAACATGTAAAATAGTTTTAAACGTTTGCAATATTATTCTAAGAGTACGACGCGTATATGTAAATACTAGCTGCGCCCCGCGGTTTCACTCGCGGTTAAAAAGTATGTGCTATTCTAGACTATAATCTATCTCTGTGCCAAATTTCATCCAGATCTGTTCACCCGTTCTGGCGTGAATGAGTAACAAACATCCATCCATTAATCCATCCATCCTTTCTTACAAACTTTCGCGTTTGGAATATTAGTAGGAAGTAGGATAGGATATTTTTGATTATTAATTTTATCTTCACAATTATTTGAGAGAAGCAGACTCTTAAGTGGTGGAAATTAGTGATATTTCCACCTCTAGTTGTCTTTGGAAGTAGAAATGTCCCTCATTTCCACTTCACTTAACTTAGTTTCATCCACAGCGCGATTAGTTTGTCAACTAATCGCTCGGTTGTACCCACTAAATTAAGGCGACGTCTTCGGTACATGAAAGACGAAAATATTAAAAGAGCTTTATGTCTACTGGATCCATTACTGATAATGAAATGTCATAATAATTAACGAAAATTATAATTGCTGTCTTATTACAGCCCTCATAGTCTATCTACGTTTCTGTTGTCATCGACAGAAAAATCTTTTTAAATCTTTTTCTACTAAGCTGGCAAGCAAGTTTATTTAAGCTGATTGGCAAGTCATGGGGGACTGTTCCTACGCGTGAGAAAGGATGAGATTTTATCTTGGTCTCTCTCACACCTATGACGTTTCGAACGAGAGCAACAAGGACGAATAAAGGTGAGATGAAAATCTCAAATCTCCGAATAGGGCCACTGATGTCAGAGTTTCTAGGGCACCCGAAGACCTCTGACATGGCTTGACGATTGTTGTAACAGACAAACAATCATGTCCTACAATTTACCGTATCATCTGAGCCACGGTAGCGCTCAGTTACATATGCTACCCGCGTTCACCCATCTTAGGACTGACCGTGTCGTCCGTCCAGCGCTCACAACGTTGATTGACTAGGTGTTCTTAACCGATCACCGATGTTAAACATGTTAGCAGAGTAAGTCTAGAAGGAATCTGATCTTGCCAGTGGAATCTTAACTGCGTGTTTGTACGAGGTGACGTAATAAAAAGACAAAACTGTAATATGCACACTTGTTCTATAATAGACTTTTAAAAGTATTGATTATTATTTTACACTGATAAAGATGGATTGAATTTGTTGAATGGATTACGCGGAGACTAATCATAAAGAGCTTCTAGGTTACCTCACGGTTAGGCGGCTAGGATGCAAGTTACAGAAGAAAAACATAAGTGACATAAGATCATAGACACTCTTTTACCGGATACGAACACAATTCAATAGACAACAAATTGCCATAATCTGCGATCCTATTAAATCGATGACAATGGGGTACCGATATTATTGTCAACAAAACATTTTACTTATTTGCAGATATACATAGTTTAAGTTAGACATTAAACCTATCCAGTTTTTATAAATACAATAAGTACCATAATCTCCACTAATGCCATAAAATTTTAGTGCGAACCAGAATTTTAAACTTTAGCAGTTCAAATCCATCCCCTATCTTTCTGCTCTGCAATATTACTGTAAGCATTGCTCTTCAATCCAGAACACAGTTGATTGCACACTACTGCTTGCCAGTTGCAATAATAACTGTGGGACTTCCCCACTTTTCCTCAACGAACCTGCAAGCGACGAAGAATATTTCCACATGTTTTCACCTTCCCGTTCGAAAGACCAAAATAAAGAAAAGAAAGTCATAATGACATCAGCTCATTGCTATCGCATCCACGACCCGTCACAGACAATTCATTCATCACACGACCTCATTAGTACTGAATTATTCCGCAATTAATTATACATAAATACCTAGAGCTGCCACGAGGCGGTTGACATGTATATTGGCGTCGTGACCCGCAGGGGTCGCGCGCGGGCTGTTCACAGCCGCACTTGTGCCGCCCCTCATTGAATAACCGCCTTATCTGTTATCTCCTTGTTTATTAATTTCCTATGGAGTGGCGGCGTCTTACTTCGCCTTGGTAGTTTTTTTTTTTTTAAATATGAAAGAGATGTGACAATATGTGTTTATAACCGATTTCAAAAACGGAGGTTCTCAATTGGACTGTAAGTATGTTTTTTTGTACTAATGTTACGCGATCGTTCCGTCAATTGTGAATCGACTTTCAATGATTCTTTCCTGTTTGGTAGATCGTACTTCTGAGGTGGTCCTATGTACATTTTATCGCAATCAGTAAGCTGTTCTGAAATATCAACAAAAGTCTAAAAATTGTTTCCGAAATCCTATTCGGATGACGACGGGAAGACGGTTTAAGCTTTTCTTTTAAAATACTATTCAATTCTGCAATAGCTTTAAAAATCCAACCACAGTCAAATAATAAAATGTTGCTCGAAAACGCGGCTATTTTGAACTTCAGGTTAAATTACTGAAACAACATTTTTTTTCTGTTCCTATTACATTTCAACAATATAGGTACATCGACATTGCAGTAACTGATGGTTTATAAATATCATTTACAGCTGCGATAACAGAAAATTCTGTTAAAAGTGAATTTGCAGATAGCTTATCACCATAATAATACAAACATCTTAATATTATTACCTTAATACCGCCTGCTTTTACAAGGGAAGGGAGGGCCCTTCGTGTGACAATTTGTTATCTAGCTCCCTTCCTGCGGGACCGATTTATTTCCGCGTGTCGCGATAAATGCGCCTGCGCAAACATTCTCATTGTGGGGTGCTTATCGCGTCTTGAGGGACTCCCCGAGTTACCTCTGCGGGGTTCGGCGTGTTTTGGTAAAGTTTCGTAGGCCCTACTTTAGCTTTTTAACCGACGAAACGGAGGAGTTTTACAAGTCGACGAGTATTTTTTTTTTTACTAAATATTTTATCTCAGTAACGGCGTAAAAGCGCATAAAAGCTCTGAAAGTAGCTGGCTTTTAAGATACCTTATAAGAGTTGTTCAGCGAGTTTTTTCAAAAAACTGCCATGACTGAGAATCCCGCATGGCATGCTGAATGCTGATGTACTGTATGTAGGTAAAATCAATTAATAAACCATCTGTAAGCTCTAAGAATTACAGCCAAGGGTTTTCATGGCATCTTCTTAGTAAAAAAAAAAACATTTCCCATTATTTTACGAAACTGAACCTTAGTTCGTTATACATACATAGCTTGATTCGCGGGACAGTCATCAAGATGACATTTGATATATGACAAATATGTCCTCTTGATAGCTATCCCGCGAACCAAGCTATGTTTAACGAACTATAATTAACTATTTGTATTGCTGATATAAGTAAGTTCTATTTACATTTTACAATAACACCCAGCGATATGCAAAACATTTTAAGCGCCTTGAAATCACAATGAACCATTTAAAAGCTACACTTTATGTAGATGGGAAATCATGGTGAAAGTTATAACGATTTGAAGTTCGAGCTACTTATTCGAGTTACGCAATACTCGTAAATGGTGTGCTCTTGATATAAGTTATGGTGCAACATTCTGCCGCGTATGATTGAGTTAGATCGAAATGGACCTTGATCTAATATTTTACGTTCTGTCTAACGTAAAGGATCTCTACCATCCGTGCAATAGTTTTCAGGGCAGCAGGTAACTTACAGTGAAGTACAAAAAAAATGCGAATGCGTTAGCGAAACACTTGCAAAATGTAGGTATGCGTTCTAAACGGAAAATTTTGAAAATGAATATTTTCGTACCTATTGTACTATATGTGAAAATTTAACCGGTACGACCGTTATAAAACAAAAATTTGTAAATAAATATTCGGAGCAGGTTTTGAACACGGTTATAATCAAAATATTAGGTATACGGTAAAAAATATATGGTTAAGGACCTTACAGACATAGTTCTATTTGCTGATGATACATCTCTTATTTTTAGAACAGATAGGAAAGATAGTGAACTTGTGCATGTGAACAACGTACTGCCTATTATTTCGAGATGGTTCGCTGCGAACAATTTGTTACTAAATGCAAAAAAAACTAAGTGTTTAAAGTTTTCCATGCCTAATGTTAGATATATAGAACCAAACGTAATGCTTGAGGGCGATAAACTTAACATAGACAAGGCGACGGTGTTCCTGGGTATAAGCATTGATTCCAAACTGCAATGGGGTCCACATATTAGTGCTCTGTCTGGGAGACTTAGTTCTGCTGCTTATGCGGTTCGCAAGATTAGGCAACTGACGGATATAGCTACAGCTCGGATGGTTTACTTTGCTTACTTCCACAGCATAATGTCATATGGCATTTTGCTGTGGGGATCAGCTGCTGAAGTGGAGGCCATTTTTATTTTGCAAAAGCGAGCGGTCCGCGCTATCTACGGAATGGGTCCCCGTGAATCATTGAGAGATTTATTTAAAGAAATAAATATTTTAACTTTACCTTCTTTATATATCTTTGAAAATATTATGCACGTTCGCAAAAATCTACATAAATTTAAATTGAACAGTGACTATCACAATTATAACACTAGAAATAAGGATAGGATAGCTGTACAGAGATTTAGACTGACTAAGTCAAGAAAGTCATTTTTAGGCAACTGCGTTAGTTTTTACAATAAAATCCCGAAAAATATAACAGGGCTCACCGAGGGAAAATTCAAATCACATGTAAAAACTACATTAATGAAAAGAGGATATTATAAGGTTAAGAATTATTTAGAAGATAAAGATGTCTGGAGCCTTCCACTTCCGCCAAGTAGCCACTAATATTTATAGATATTACCTAGTTGTAAGCCAAAATTTGTGAGACTAATTTATTTATTATTTGAAAAAATAATGCCCCTCAGTTTCTTGCCTGTTCTTCTGAGTAGAGGCTTTTTATCCGAACAAGGCGGTCGAGTCTATTTAAATAACTTTGACGTTCATAAGTGTATCTTTGATACCTAAATTGAATAAAAACATTTTGACTTTGACTTTGACTTTGACTTTGACTTTGAATGCTAAGTTAAAATATTTGTTGTAAATTAAAGCGTTTTGTGCAAAGACAAATTTTATCTGCAGCAAAAATTTGATCAAATAGCACCTCCGAACCATGACTCGGTAATATTTTGTTGATCCAATCGCATTCCTGGAGCACTGCGCCCGCGCCGCTGTCTAAATTCCTCAATTAGTGAGTTGAAAGGGCCGGCAGACTCCGGCAGATTAAGATTTCCTCGCCTGGCTCACCGGTGCGAGCAAACATCCCGTGGTTTGCGCACTGGTTCTAGCCTGGCGTGTAAGTGGGGGCGCAAACACGCCGCTCACAGGTGCCGACGGTGCACCATCCCTGTTTGTATAGGCCACTTCGCCCTGGCGAGCATCTACCGCCGCACCGCGCTTTCCTTGACATTTGAACTCTCACATTGGCTTAAAACCAACAAACACACTGTCGCATTTGTCGACTGAGCGAGCATAGCGAGTGAAGCTTCGACAAAAACACTTTCGTATGTAAAAAAAAATCTGTATAATTATCGAACCTGCTCACAAAATTTCACGAGAATCGGTTCAGGAATGCGACCTGCAGAGAGCAGGACAGACGCCGGTTGTGAGGTCTCCGTGAGATCTGAGGTTAAATAATACATAGTTCCAATAAATTAAATAAATAAATAAATTCGGGACACTTCCACACACGGTCGCCTGACCCCAAACTAAGCAAAACTTGTACTATGGCTGCCAGAGACTGATATACATACTTAGATATTTTTAAATGCATACTTAAATAGATATTAACACCCAGACATAAAGCAAACACAAATGTTCATCACATGAATGTTTGCCCTAGGTGGAATCGAACCCACGCCACGCCACGTTTAGAAGGCAGGTTCACTACCAACAGAGGCACCGAACCAGTCAATAGTTACGTATAAAGGATTTTCTAACATTACACTGTAACATGTAGGTATGAGTCAGCAGCGAGAACTTCACTTCGTGCCGTTTGACCAATTGGCCATAGACCCACAGTCTAAATAATTCTTCCATGTATGGTTGCTATACTCGTACCTACCGACGTTCGCGGGTCAGTTTCAAATATTGACAGAGTGTAATCTGGGCGTACGAGTGCAGTTAGCGGTGGTTCGGTAATGTGCGCGGTTAACACTAACGCTCTTCATTACCGTGTGCCTGCGTATGCGCACTTGGAACGTTTCTACGCTAAACATTATTCGCGATGTACCGGTCGAGATCTTGCCTCTTCATTTACTCTTCTAACTGCGTAAGAAGTAACGTAGCTATCAATCATGCGGTTTTCTATGTCATACCGCTCATAATATGGTCAAAAGCTACCTGATGGAGCTTTATCCGGCATATAAAACCCTAAACTGATACTGCTAACAACTGTTTATGAAAACTGAATCATAAAAATACATTCTAACCCAGAATTATATTGGACATGGAGATATTAAATATCCGGGATGTAATTCAACAAGATCAATTCGCAGAAGTGTCGGTGACGGCGGCGGCGGACTACTATCACGTCAGATAGGGCGCAACTGAAACTGGACACGCCCTCCTATCTACCTAACGCAAACTTATCTTACAAATAATTGCACATTTTATTCAAAGTAGTAAGTAGCGCCACTGCCGCCAAAGTTTAAATACTCATGGGCTACGTACTTTGTGTGGTCTGATGATAGTGCTATTTGTGTTTTAAGATTCATTCGTAAATCGAATATCTAAAATTCATTTTGAAAAACTCCCTTTCCACCTCTCAAAAAGCACTTGTTGTGTTTGTACTTACATAATAAAACTCTACTACATTTTTAATTTTTTAATCTAGGTAACTTAGCTAGATTAGGAGTAGCTTTTGACAGTATAAAGTTATCTTAAGGTAAATTTCTATCCGAATATTGGATCTCTAATACTTACCATACTTAAGACCAAACTTACCATTATCTATGGTTGTGATAATATTACAATTTGTTTGTCGCATTAAATTTCCATAGAAAATCACTCCCGTTAAATTCCAACATTCCAGTACTTGCTATCTCTTCACCGTTATCAATACAGACCTACCCTTTCCAATCACCCTTCAGATAGATAAATTCCCATACATCATTTTCCCATGGCCCTCGGACCAGGTGACCGACGAGGTTTCCCATGGTACTTGAAACAGGTGACTGAAAGCTACCCTTTTACCATCATTATCGATGATGATAAAGACGTTGATCAACCATAGCACTAACTCTTTGGACTTGAATGATAATTGGAATTGATACTTCTACCGTTTCTCTATGCTTAGATTAAACTGTTATGAAAACTATTAAGCAATTCTTTAATACAATACATTAATAGCATAATTAAATAGCCATACTTTATTATCGATTTGTTCAAAATAACACTAAGTATCAATTTTAATCATTTCACCTTTACAATGAAATTTTCATGTCGAATTTCTGAAAGATGGTCATTGGTCAGTCAAACATCTTTTTTAGGGTTTCACGGCAATGCTTCGTTGATCTTGATTCCTTCCTATTTGATAACTTTTGGTCACATTTACTAATGTTAATCGATAGTTTCAAATTCTACATGATTCCGTAATACTAAATTTGATAGTATTACAGGTACGTACGTCTGTACCTAGTGTCCTAAAGAGCAAACTTCTGACAAGCTCGTTAAATAAATAATAAATATTCAGGACACATGCACACACGGCCGTCTGACTCCAAACTAAGCAAAGCTTGTTCTATGGCTGACAAAGACTGATAAACATACATAATACAAAAAATAAATAAATTCGGGACACTTCCACACACGGTCGCCTGACCCCAAACTAAGCAAAGCTTGCACTATGGCTGCCAGAGACTGATATACATACTTAGATATTTTTAAATACATACTTAAATAAATATTAACACCCAGACATAGAACAAACACAAATGTTCATCGCATAAATGTTTGCCCTAGGTGGGAATCGAACCCACGCCCCCAAGCTCAGAAGGCAGGTTCACCACCAACTGAGCCACTGAGGCAGTCAACACCTAGACATAGAACAAAAACAAATGTACATCACATAAATGTTTGCCCTAGGTGGGGTTTGAACCCACGCCCCCAAGCTCAGAAGGCAGGTTCACTACCAAATGAGCCACCGAGGCAGTCAATAGTCAAAAAAAACATTTCTGAAGCTTTTAAGCTCTTGAACGATTGTGAAGGACATTCGACTACCGTCGCCATGTTTTACATCCTTACAGCGTCGTTAATTGTTAATGGCGACAGTTAAGATAACTTGTGGGGATGTTTAGGTTTCCAACCGTCAGCCACCCTCCTCGGCTTTTACTACCGGTTGATGGACCGTTTAGTGGTTCTTGAAAGACTGGTGACTATACACATGTTCCTACCCTAATTATACGTATCATGGCCATCAATCTACGCAGTGAGTTCATATCTAGACGTAAACTAAGGCTTTAGGGAAACTGTAAGCGGCTGACTATTCAGCCATCCGTATGTTTTAAATTAAGTGTCCAAACCAAAAAGTGTCCAGTTGGTGGCGTATCGCTTGCTGACTCATTCATTGAGCGCCTGATTTGCATTTTTAACCGACTTGAAAAAGGAGGATGTTCTCATTTTGACTATACTTTTTGTTTTTATATCTGTGTCGCGATCTTTCCTCCAATTATAAATCGATTTTAGTGTTTTTTTGTTTGTTTTGGTAGATCATAGGTCAAGCGGTTTTAAAAATATTAGCAAAAGTCTAAAAGTTGCTTGCAAAATTCTATTTGGATGACGAAAAGTCAGTCTAAAAGATTTGCTTATTTGTATAGATGTAAGATACGTGACCCAGAGTCAGCCAGCAGCCAGTCAGCTCATACTTTGCTTAATACAATACAACACATCTTTATTACACACCAAAAAAACAAAGTAAAACAAACAAAGAAAATTTTAAAAAAAAATATCATTCGGCAGTACAAGGGCGCCTAAAGCGATTTTTTCCTTTGGATTGACAGGACAGAACGAAATATGACAAACGGTCAACTTAATCAGGACGAAACCCACGAAGAATGCAGAGTTTCTGATTTTGAAACCGTAATCCTCCACTTAATTTTTCAGTGTAGCAATGTAAACTCAAATTTATTTATTTGAGTATTCCTACGCTTTTGTGTTGATTAGAGATTCATAAAGGCCCCTAAATAATAACGCCTTAAATAATAGCTATCTTCTGTCTTTCTTCAAAGCAAGAACCCAAATTCCACCAACCGACTCGCTCCACGATCAATAAACTTCAGAGCCGAACGTAAAACCGTAGCACTATAACTATTAGACCTAGCAGCGTAAATCTGTAATGCATTCTACTTGCACTAGCAACAAACTGTCAAATGTTTTGCAAATTTATGCGCTAGTAGTGCGGTGGGCGGCTGCGCCTGCGCCGGCGCGCTCTGAGGGGCAGAAATAGAGTGGGCGGCCGTCACAGATGACAGCTAGTCCGGGTTACGACTTCCTCAGCCAATGGCCTCCACTCGCCGCTAGATAAGTGTGCTCTAGCTAAAATCATTCTGGAAATTGCCAATGATGTTGTAGTAAAACTGCCTTGCTATGATAACTTCATTGCGATTTTGGTAATTCGTTCTTTTACATTTCTTTGAATGTAAATGCGATCGCACTTAATCCTTTATCTCTGTGTCTATCTGTCTATTATCACATTTCACTAAGACACTAATATTATAAATGCGAAGGTTTGGATGGATGGATGGATGCGTGTTTCTCAATCACGCCATAACGGCTGAACGGATCTGGATGATATAGACTTTTTAGCCGCGGATTAAACCGCGGAGTGCAACTAGTGATTTATAAAGAAAACCTAGTAAGTACCACATACATATAAGTTACCTCTATACTAGTCTTATGAGTACTTAAATGTCTCGATAGAGTTCCGTAAACTGTTTATGAACGAAAAGTAACAAGCCAACATTTTTTCACTAGTGTGCGTGAGTGATAGGTACATATTTTACTAGAAGTGCGTCATACATTTTATTAAGTTAGAACCTTACAGTTGGCTGTTATTTTTTTCCGTGTAATGTTTTTTCAGTCCATCTGGACATGTAATTTATCAAAAACTAGTCCTTATAATAGAAGGAAGTCATAGATACCCTAGGAAACATAGCCCTAATTTTTATGTGAATAAAGTAACGGATTACAATAGCTGGTACAATAGCGGGTTAAGTCCCAAGCCGCAACTAATACCATATAAAGAACTTACCCAGTATTTTTCAGTTCGTAAAACTATACAGTTATATTATGTTTTCAGCGCTACATAATATTTACACTTGATGGTAGGCCACGTAACGTAAATCGTAACCGAAACCTTGTTTGTAGTCGTCAATCAAGTAAAACTATGCTTTTTGCCACAGATTACAATGTAGCTTTTGTAATTTCAAACATGCCGCTTGCGCTGAGCTCAGTTAAACAATAGCTCGAAACACCTATGCTTAATGGCCGCTATAGGTTTGACCCCTAAATTTACGTTCCACGTGTTGCGGTACACTGAAATTAGGTTTTAATAAGGCACGTTTCTTAAATGTTTTTTTTTTTAATAAAAGGTGGTTTTTTCAAAAAAGCCTTGCATTTTTGTTACATAATCGTAATATTTTTTTTTGAAAAGTTACATCTTCCCAATGTTAATTCCTTAATTCTGATTGGAATGTTTCCTTGGCTGGCAGCTTGAACTATTTTCCAATTAAACGACGAAACTACGAGTAACATAAAATTCTAAGCATACGTACAAGACAAGTACGCCAAAACGTAATAAACACGTGCCCGACGCCGTTTGAGTCACAAATTATTATTAGACCACTTGAGATTAGCTAAGTAGGTATGCTCTAAAGTTATGCATAGTCATTTAAAGCTCTAATTTAAATGTTTTGGTTTTTAATTTGGGAGAAAAAGACGTATACTGTAGCTATTACTAGCTCTTTTCCCCGTGGCTTCACTCGCGTTTTATAACCTATGTCACTCAAGAATTATGTAACTTTCTAATGGTGAAAGAATTTTTAAAATCGGACCTGGGGGGATATTCCTAGGCTTGAAGTGAGATGAGGTTTTATCTTGGTCACTCTCACACCTATGACCATTTAAACGAGAGCAACAAGGACAAAATATGGTGACATTGAATCTCACTCCGTAAGAATAGTCCTCCCTGTAGTCTTTGAATAAATTCGTTACAAACGTACAAAAACACAAATCTTTCCTCCATATAATATTTGTGTAGAAGTGTAGAATGAAAGTCTTGAACTGAAGTTGTTTGGTATAATATGCTTAGAGAATCTGCCTGCAAGAGATTTAGATTCATCATCATTTTTATCATCACCATTTACTACTCATTATAGTACCCACTCGTATAGTACATACTCCCTGAGTTTACTTAGGTCTCCTTTATCGCTCCATTTTTTACGGCTTACAAAAATTTGATAAAAAATAACTCTACAGAAATCGTGTTGAATACTAACTCTTAGGACGATCGAGGCTCACTCTTGAGTAGCACTGACAACTTATGATTTAAGTCCTCCGTGTTACAGATGTATGGCGACGAGACGAGTGTGAAATCGGGCTGTAAATCATTCTGTGCGCGACTATAAAACTTTTTGTCACTGGCTCCCATACGATTAGGAATTTAAAATTAAACTCTTTCAGTGTTATGGAACTCTAGCTGGTTAACAAACATAAAGTTAATTAGATTAAGTTGAAAAGGATATTATGCATTTTACCAATAAAAAAATCTCAAGTCTGTGTCGTGGCAAGCTCATTGTAGGGTCCTGTAGGTATGTTAGTAATCATCATTCTTTATAAACTCGGGCAAAACGAGTTCTGAATAGGTCGTTACAGAAAAAAAATATGGGTTTAGTTTGTAGATTCACATAATAACTGTACTACTCTCTACTCCTAGCGAAATATTTGCTTATTGGGCCCATAAAGTTAAGAGTCTCATAAGGAATAGCTTAAGGTTCATGAAGGAAAACTTAGGTAGGAGCTACCTAGGAGTAGTTTAAACTAGTTAAGCAATGACTTGTGCAATATTTTTATATTTAGTGCAAATGGTTACTACAGTCCTACCACACGAATCAAATTGAAAAATAGCCTTTTCTAAGAAAGACGTAATTGTAGGTAAATCCATACAAGTACCTACTGTAATGTCTATATAATGTGCAACACATAGTCATTAGCCATTTGTTGTTAATTTAATAAATTTTATATTATTTTACTAGCTGCGCCCCGCGGTTTCACCCGCAGTCCTAAAGGAACTGTTAGTTTTTTCGGGATAAAAAGTACCCTATGTCCTTTTCCGTACCCTCGCTCACATGTATGTAAAATTTAATGATGATTGGGTATGTAATTGAGGCGTGAAAGCGTTACAAACAAACAAACGAACAAACTCACTTTCGCATTCATAATATTGGTTAGGATTAGGATTGATTCCTTAAATTTGGATTTTCTGTATTTTCTTTACGCGTAGTTCTTTTGAAGCACCTACTTTGTCTTTTAGATTTTGACCTTCTACTACCAACACTAACAATTGTGTGAATTCTTGTTCAGTTTAATCCTAAATATAAGCAATTATCTAATAAATAGTCGTCAAAACAATACGAGACAAACTGCGCAAATTAAACAAACATGCGTCATCTAATAAAGACAATAAATCACTGAAACTACAAATACCATAAGTAGGTGGTTACATGTACCCATTACAGTACATTTGAGTACTATCTGTGATTGTCAGGAGTCGGGGTGTTACTAACCAGATGGCGCGCGCGGTGGGTCTTATGTCTCTGGCTATAAAAACTACTCTACTGATTTGAAATGTATTATCATTAGCGTTTTAATGGTTATGGTTTTAATTACTGGAGGTTTCTGATGCGTCTAGACTTGACGTACCTCTTAATAAGGAATTAAAAATTCTAAAGTTTAACGTAGTAGAGTGGCCGGTAAAGCATTTTATATTTAGCTATACCTACTATGAATCTAGCGTGAATTTTAGTAATTTTCTTTCAAATTTAGTCGGTTTTCAATAGATGTTCCACGCATATTATTAGAATATTAAAACGCTCAAAAGTTACGAGAGCTCGTTCTGAGTAATAAACAAGGAAACCGCTGCAGGTTCGGCGAACCAGTGATTATTCTACTCATATTGCTTCCCGAAGTAATCCGTTAGAAATCGATCGACTTTTAGTGGCGTGTCAGTCTTTGAAAAAAAAACATAATTTATTGTCAGCATTCAGATCGCAAGGAAACCCGAACGCGGTATTAGAAAATAAAAAAGTAATAAAATAAGAGAGGTTTACGAGCGTAAAATGACGTGAGGCCGCGCCACTTTGCCTGTTTACAAATTTTACATGCGCCGACGCACGACTGTTTAAAGTAGCTTAAACCGCACGTACATAAAGGGTGACTCGTAATTTATTTTCTTTATTACAGTCGTCGCTTGATGGCTTTGGTTGCCTAGTAATTATCGCGCGCGCGCCGAAAGCTAAACCAATTTGAGCGGTGAAGGAAAGCCGACGCTCAAGTGCGTATTTCATATTGTTTATGTCAACATTTGAGCTTTTTGTTCGGTTTCGGCTCTAAACTATTTATAGCTCTGTTAGCTAACAAAACACTTGTGTTTTAAATCTTTGTTTGTACAAAATACTTAGATTGATGCAAGAATATCTGTACAATAGGTACATATACACGGACATGTGTACTTCGTAACCCCGTAGCTACAGATTTTCAGTGACAGTTCGTATTTAAAGTAACATGCGTTAAATTACATACTTACTATCTTCCTTTGAATTTAGTAAGTAAGTAAGTTGTAATTTCTTTACTGCGTTTATGTTTTATTCATGCGCATTACTTACATTTACATTACATTTTACTGCATTTATCCATTGCGCCTTTATTTTTGAGTGTTTAGTTTAGATTTATTGGTATTTGGTGTCAATAAAGAGTTTTTTGTATTGTATTGTATTGTATGTTATTGTTTTTCTGGTATAAAAAACTGTTACTGTATTGTAAACTTACCTACCCACACTCACTCTCTATAAGCGTTTTTGACCGACGATCGGGGATCGTCTATGATCGGTTCCTGTTTAAATTCATCTAGGTTCTTGCTGATATGAAACGGCTCAATGTGTTTGACTCCAAATATTTGTTTGTTTCTAAACTTGTGATAGTTTTTGAACTACTTCTAGTAAACCGATTCTTTTAAAACTTTGCAGACACACCGAGTTCCCATGCCAATACAATATGTGAATTTGTGATCAAAACCGGTAAACTAAAGAGTTTTTTTGTGTTGTCATCAGGGGTGGTGGCTGCATGCGACGGGAGCACGTGAAGCGGCCTATGAACGCTTTCATGGTGTTCGCGCAGGCGATGCGCCGCCGGCTCTCCGAGCAGCGACCCTCGCTGCACAACGCCGAGCTCAGCAAGTCACTTGGATCCATGTGGAAGTGAGTTACTTCGGACACTTTCGAATACACTCAGTAGCATAGCTTACAAGATCAAATTCACCAATCCTACTAAAAATAGTTTTATACAAACTGCGGATACGGCCTACGATGAAGCACGCTTGTCTTAGACCAAACCATCTAATTTGAATTTGTTGAGACCCGTATTGTAGAAATGATTTGTACCTTCAAACGAAAAGTTACTAAAATATATCAAAGTCAAAGTCAAAATGTTTTTATTCAATTTAGGTATCAAAGATACACTTATGAACGTCAAAGTTATTTAAATAGACTCGACCGCCTTGTTCGGATAAAGAGCCTCTACTCAGAAGAACAGCGGAAGTGGAAGGTTCCAGTCATCTTAATCTTCTAAATAATTCTTAACCTTATAATATCCTCTTTTCATTAATGAAGTTTTTACATGTGATTTGAATTTTCCCTCGGTGAGCCCTGTTATATTTTTCGGGATTTTATTGTAAAAACGAACACAGCTGCCTAAAAATGACTTATTTGACTTAGTCAGTCAGACTTATATACAAATAGATATGCGCAGATACATCAAGAATATTGGGGATTCTTACCGCGTGAGATGTTTCCTGGTCACTCTCACTCCTAGG
This sequence comes from Peribatodes rhomboidaria, assembly GCA_911728515.1. Taxonomy (NCBI): domain Eukaryota; kingdom Metazoa; phylum Arthropoda; class Insecta; order Lepidoptera; family Geometridae; genus Peribatodes; species Peribatodes rhomboidaria. The sequence continues at coordinate 9,900,361 of OU452179.1, read as the reverse complement.
ACATTTGAAACGAGAGAGACAATGACCAAAATATATCTCGACTTGTAGCTGCCGTTAAACACTTTGGATCTGAATGGAGTGTAGTCTTCTTAGTAAACGCACACCAAACCTTGCTTGCACTTCGGTGATCAAATCCTTCTCATTAAAAAAAACGTATAGGTTAGTGATCACCTATCACTGTTGATGTTATTGTCACATGGCATGAGCCAAATTATTGCTTCATACCCTTAATGAGTAACTCTAGAACAATTTGGAAGGTATTCTAATAGGACTGTCTCATTTCTCAAAATAATTGGTAGAAAGGCAGCGCAGGGCTGCGCGTGCGGCGCCCAGCGGAGCGCGTGCATCGATTGTTTACTCATTAAGCGCTATCGCCGCCAACCGGCCCGATATACTGCCGATACGATCTGTAACTGTTCCGATTTATTCGGATAGAAAATTGTGCCGCGGATTCGCATCATCCAAATGTTTAGAATGGTCGAGAATTGCTGACTCATTTACTGCGATGCTCAGTGCTCACCCTCTGACTGAACTTTCTGGCTTTTTTCAAAACGCACCTATCTCGTAGCCACTTTCAAAGCTTACCTACATTTTAAAGTAAAAAATAAACAAATACTTAGTACAAATAGGTAGGTTATTATATACTATCAATTAAGTACTAGCAGCGCCACACGTTGTTAATCGCGGTTAAAAAGTATTCTATGTAAAATAATCAAGGGTAAGTATAATAATAATAATAAAGTTTATTTCATACCAAGTTACAAAAAATACAGATACATACTTCTGGGGAATTTTTTTTAAGCTAATAAAGCTTAACTTAGCTTAAAGATTACAGGGCGTGAATGCGTGTGTGTGTGTGTGTTTGTATGTGTGTGCGTATGTGTGTGTGGGTGTGTGTATGAGTGTGTGTTTGTGTGTGTGTATGTGTGAGAGAGAAAGCGAATTTATAATAGGATTTATAAGCTACCTCCGTTTCAAATTTGACTGCTTCGGTGGCTCACTTGGTAGTGAACCTGCCTTCTGAGCTTTGGGCGTGTATTCGATTCCCACCTAGGGCAAACATTTATGGGATGAACATTTGTGTTTGTTCTATGTCTGGGTGTTAATATGTATTTAAGTACGGATTTAAAAATATCTAAGTATGTATATCAGTCTCTGGCAGCCATAGTACAAGCTTTGGTTAGTTAGTTTGGGGTCAGGCGACCGTGTGTGGAAGTGTCCCGAATTTATTTATTTATTTATTAATTTCATTCAAATGCGTCTATCCGTTTGAGCGTAAAGACGTGACAAACAAACACACACACACACACACACAAACTTTTGTCTTAATAAGTAGGATTAGTGTGATTCTAAGTCAAACTAAACTCTTTCCATAAATGATAGCCCACCCGTACTCTAGTAGATAGAGTAGGTACATCGATTAACCAGACATAATTTCGTCTACACTCAATCCCCTACAAGAATGTCTGGAGCACGCCGACAAATCCCCAATCATGAAAGAAAACAGTCGTGAAGAGGCCCTGATTGCTGTGTTGTGATCGGTCGCCTCTCGCTGTCATCGGCGGTGCAGATGTAAAGCCAGATTAGCGAGGTCAGAGGTCTCCCTTATATTTAAACCGATATTTGGTGGAGCAAGATTAAATGCCATAAAATGATGACACTGTCGTTTAGAAGTTTAACACGGGCTTAGTAATTCGATTTATAATAAGAAGACTGAACTGAAAGTCTGCGCGTCCATCCATCTAGAACGTAATACGATTACATAGATATTTATTTAATAAAATCTACTGAAGTGTTCATTGTCAAGAAAAGTTCCACCATTTAGTTCTCTCCCTTTGCAACCAAAAAAATATTGCAAATATACCTAGTAAGTACAGACTTTCGTCACCCATACTAACTACATTCCCAATGACTTCGAGTACGTCATCTAAATCTCTCCGTACACATCTGTAAACTATAAACACTTTTCTCGGAAATGAGACTAGTTTGAGAGGAGGATAAGCAGAAATTGTGTAGCTTTAAGACAATCACAAGTCATCATTTGTTTCGTGAATTTGTGGCGTATATCATGTAGTTAATGAGTAAATTATAATGAGCAGACTGATCAATTTCTTATATAATTTGAAGATAATTGAACATAATTTAATGAGGTAAATTCTGCAGTTTTCATTACTTTCTTGCAACGCAAAAAAGTTTTGCAGAATTGATTTTGCGAAAACGAATTTCCTTCATAGTTTAAGTATATAATGCCTCAAATGCGCGCGTTTATGTACCTAGCTAGAGAATCTATTGCTTTAGTTTAGAAGTATTAGAACTAGGTGGAAGCGCATCACAGTGGCTGTCGGCATCTGGGATTGGTCTCGCAGATGCTATCTTTAAGCGCTTCACCGCACGATTCGGTCCACAAAAACTGCACCGTGATTCAGCAGTCTGTAACTGGTTCACTATATTTTGATTATTTAGATTTGTTTCCGAATGAAATTCCAATGATAAATTGGGTAGAAAGTGCCTTCTCATTAGATATTTTGCTAGTAGATCATAATAATATGATTTAAAATTCGAAGGCGCTCCTGTGTTTCTTAGGGTAGGCTCGTAAACAGTGCTTTGTAACGAATTTTTTTTTCAGGAGCCTCAGCGAAGTAGAGAAGCTGCCCTTCATAAAGGAGGCTGACAAACTGCGCTCCCAACACAAGAAGGAGTATCCCGACTACAAGTATCAACCGCGACGTCGCAAGCCGCAGCAAGCCACCGCCGCCAGGCTGAAGCGGGAGCCATCGCCGGAAAGAGACCATATAGACTTCGCCAGGATACCGGAGATATCGCCGGCTCTCCTAGTAGATGGCCCTCCCGACTGCGCAGAGATGGATCAATATTTGGCAGGCCCGATCTCCGACTATCATGAGCTTCAGCCACGATACCCCTCTCATAGTTTGGCGCACCATCCAGCCCCGCCGCTCTACGCGCCTGTACCTTCGCATTTACACGAATGGTCACACTATCCTGGCCATCCCTAAAAACACCAGTCTGAACATTTATCAAACGCGTTGGCTATAAAGAGCTTATCTATATTTCCATTTTGTTATGATCGCACAATTATTCACGTTCATGGTATTGTTAAACAAATACCTTAAGTACTGACGCGAGAGTTTACTAGCTCGGAAATTTTCTCAGCAGCATCAGACTTGATCCGACTACCTTGATTACCTTTATTGGTTTTGTCTCAGTTCCAGCAAACTGAAATTTCGGATTCGTATTGTACTAACTTTGTTATTATCCAATTAAGTAGGTACTTATTTAACATTAAAACGTTGATTGTCGAGATTCTAGAAAACGCTTTAGCAAGGAACCACGGAATTGGGGGACAGTAGGGGCCAATTCATGAAAATCCCTGAAATCAAACGAATCTACCTTGTATCTACGTTACTGATTCGTTTTTCCATACTTTGTGTTTTTCAAATATATATTTTTTACGACGCAACAAAAAATAAAAAAAATTACGAAGCCGGTGATAAAAAGGGGTTTGCCCCAAAATTTGCCAAATTTGCCAAAGTAATTTGCCTCTCCCCCGTCATAGAGTACTTCCGCGGTCCCTGGCTCTAAGCATAACTAGGTAAGGTAAATTTAACCGCCAGTCTTGTACATTTTTATAGCTTCAATATAGGTCACATATTGTAAATACACGTAGATAGATATAAAGTATATAGAATAGGTCCTTGGTACGGCATGCGACTATGGCCTCCGCTCGCACGTGCGTTTAATCAAAAGCTGTGCACACATTAGGTTACGATTAAAAATATTATATTACGTTGATAATACGTGTATCTACCTATCATTATTTAAATTTATAAGACTCTATTACTCATAACTTAAGATTTGTTTTTATGTTCTTTAGATTTATAAACATAAAAAATAAGGAAATTGTAGAGAATACTGCAGAATGGGTTAAATGTTCTGGAATTATTTTAATCCATCTAAAAATAATTAAAATAATGAAAATGCTTGCTTGCTGAAAATGAGAGCTTTTCTCGTGTCTTGAAATTAACTTGATTTGAAAGCTAGTTAGTTGTTTAAAGATTTCCTCTTTTCCAAAGGTAATTTATGTTTGCGTTAGTTTAGTTTATATATTATTATGTAGTTAGAATTAAGTTGGGTAGAACTTATGTGCAACTAAAGGGGACATTTCAACCGCTTTAAATAAGTTATTGTTGTGATTAAATAATATTAAACTGGTTTAGAATAAGTTTTTATTTCTTTTTATTCTTCTGTAAGTACAACAAACTTTAAGCTAATACTCTAGGTATATTTTGGTAAGTAACATAGATAAATTAAATAGTCTCAGTAAGTATACTTTTGTTTTGTACTACGAGTAATGCTCATATTTACGTCAACTTTTCTGAGTGACAAACGCTAAAATCGTCAAAAAACACCTTTTTTTATCTAGAATAAGGTCGACGTTTGACCAACAACTCGCCTGATGTTAAGCGACATTGTGGTCTAAGATGGAGCACGACGACCTAGAAGGTACTTATTCACTCTAGTCTTGAAGATAACCAGGTTGTAGTTAGTCGGGAATACAGACGATGGCAAGGTGTTCCATTCCCTAGCGGTTCGTATTAGAATGGTATAGAGGCAAACCGTTTAGTACGAGTTGGTGGAATGTCGACTAAGTAGGGATGGTACGTATGCGTTTTCCGACTTGTTCTGCAAAAAGGGGAAGAAGGGATTAGGCCATGCAGTTCCAACGCACACTCGACGAAATGTAGCCTGTAGAAAATAGCCAAACACGCCACTTTACGCCGATGTTCAAGGCTCGAAGTCTCATAGCGACTAGCTTTTCATCGCATGTGAGATTGTGAGCCTCCTAGCCCGCCGCTCAACAGACTCTAGAGCAGGGGTTCCCAAAGTGGTCGATATGGACCCCTTGTGGTCAATATTGTTTTCCTAAGGGTCGACATAAACGAAAACTGATTTTGGGGTCGACGAGGTTTAAAAATCGACCCCTATTAAATTAACACAAGTTCTTAACTAACTTAGCACTTAGCTTTAAGCCAACTTATAGCATTGCTAATTCTCACTCTGTCTTCTTCTATTGACCTAAGTCATAATGAATAATAGCACTCTGTAGCAGCTGTTTTAAGTTAGCGGACCATTATGAATAAAGGGGTTGATCTTAAAAGTAGGTAATTTCGCCATGGGGTCTGAGATAACATTTCATTTTGGAAAAGTACTAAAAAGTAGGTAAACTAACCGGTTCGTATCACTCTGAAAAATGAAAGACGAGTGTTCACATATTTTATAGTTTTTAATTAGTTAATAGTTACTTAATTAGTTTGAGCGCATTACTTTGTAACATCCTATGAATGCTTACAACATACCTACCTAAGTTTTCGTTAAATTTTATCTTAACGATGGAACAGCGCGGGACAAAGAAACTTAAAATATTTTATTACGTAAGTACATAAACGATCTACGTAAATGGGTATATAAAACATGTAATTATGTAGGTACGTTTATGTATCTTCATTTGATTGGTTTAATTAGCGCGCCTTGAAGATTCTTGGAAACGTTATCCCGTGCGTCGGATGATGGGTGATACGAGCACGGCTTCCGGCGGCGGTCCACACAGACCCCCTTGTTCAACACCCCTATCTTATCACTCTCACATTTTCGCGACAGGCACTAATCGACCCGGGATATCGGTCAATTAAGTAATAATGCGACCTCCAGAGAACTTATGATAAACTTATGTGGATTTGTCGTGGTCCGCTTCGTAATTTGTTATTTATTTGACCGCTAGTAGGCTACCTATAGAAAGTAATGGATCCAAAAGTAGGTAGGTACATGGTATAGTGTTATTCTACACACTTTATACGACAGCTTTATATACCTACTAGCTGCGCCCCGCGGTTTCACCCGCGGTTAAAAAGTATCCTATATGCTATTCTAGACTGTAATCTATCTCTGTGCCAAATTTCATCCAGATCTGTTCAGCCGTTCTTGCGTGAAAGAGTAACAAACATTCATTCTTACAAACTTTCGCCTTTATAATATTAGTAGGAGTAGGATAGGATAGTTGATGACGATGAGCTACAATCGATTTTTTTGACAAAAAATGGCACCAGAAAAGGTTTTTTCTTCTTTGGGCCAACGTTTCAAATAAGTTAGTCGCACTGTGCACAAAACGGTGCAATAGTGTCGACTTTTGTTCTCATACCTACTTACCTACTTAATATTATAAATTAAAAACTGAGTCTGTTCGTTTATTTGTTTATTTGTTACGCTTTCACGTCTTAACTACTCAACCGGTCATGATACAAATTTGCATGCACGTTGCGTTGTCAGAGGTGTAACTCGAGAAAAGAAGGATTATTTTTATCCCGAATAAATTAACGATTCCTGTAGAAGCGCGGGTAAAACGGCGGGGCGCAGCTGGTTTATTATATTTCTATGTGCATCTACTTTAAAAAAAGTTGTTTGTAGTATTATAAATACTGTAGGATGTAGTATATCAAACGAACTGCACCTACCTACTCGTACCTACAAATAAGTTGGTACAATACAAAATATTCCTATGTGATTTTTCAAGATACCCACATGTAAGTACTTACCTAAGTTGGTATCTCTCTACCTAAGTAGCATACGTCGACCTTCTTATACAAATCCTCATATCCTCAGTTCCGAGATTTTGACACTCACAAAAACATGTTGAAATAGCTGTTATTAATATTAAATGGTGCATCCTGATCTGCAATATTAAGATTGAGTGCAAATGATGCGCGAGGCGCGTGCTAGGGCGGCGGATTGGGTATCACATAGGGCTACACATGGGCCGGCAGCCATGACACCCTACACTCGCCTTTGCAGGGTATCATGGGATTTTTTTACACAACACATGAGATGTTAATTACTGGGGCGGAGGCTAACATGCTTAATTTTACGGCTCAATCTTCGGATCCGTTTTTTGCCGTTCGTATAACACTTTGCAGAAGTTTGTGTTTTTATGCATCATTGATTTTTAAGAAAGATTCTTTAGTTTTGACAGGATATCAATTTTTTTTTTTGTTTTTTTAACTAACATGGTGACAAATTATTAGGAACAAGCTGCGCACTGCGCTTAAAAAGTACCATAAGTAAATCCAGAGCTTAGGTTATTTGCGAACTTAATTTCATCCAAGATATAGCTTTGGCCAAAGAAGCTAGGTCTCCAAAAGCCGTACCTATCGTAAGATTATTCAGTCTAGAGTAAAAAACCTACATATCAAAGTTTTAGGCACAGAATAAACAAATAGCACCTAATTATAAGTACCTACTAGGTAGATTTCCAGAACAAAAGACTATGAAGTATGTCTCTGCATTGTACTTAATGTTTCCCTTTGGAAAGGACAATGACCGTAGAACGGGCAGCACTCCAAGCTCAGGCTCAAGTGGGCCACTCGCGCGAGCGGCGGACTGCGAGCCCGTGTGAATCTCGTCTCCGATGGCTGTTAGCTGCCGTAAGACGATACCGTGTCTGGGGAACATCGCAGATCAAACCGGCGCAAGTGCTGCCAACACGTGTGGAATGGTGCCGTTGCGTTTGTGTGATTTATATACAATAGGTACTTACTCCTACATTTATTGTACCTACTAGTGTCTCTGTGAGCGGCCAGGTCCAAAAAAATCATATCTCCGCAATTTTGAACAATTTCAAAAACTGACTCGGCAAAAATCTGTATTAAATGAAGGTAGGTATAATTATCGAACCTGCTTACAAATGTTCACGAGAATCGGTTGAGGAATGCGACCTATAGAGGAGGACAGAGATCCGGACAAAATTCGGACATACGAAAGCATTTTTATCGAAGCTGAAGCATAGATGCTTCGCTCGCTAACGCTTGCTGCTCGATAAACTGTCAGATAGGTAGGTCTAAATATATTTATCACTGAATGTAGGTAAACCTAATAACTGATGTACCTACATATAGGTGAGTTGGCAGGTCACACGGCGCACTCTCGTCAGCTGCCTGAACTGAGCTAAGCGATCTCCATAAAGCTAGCAGTAATTACCTACCTACTTGTCTGATTGTTAGGTATCCAAACTACATTCTAAAATGACGCTCAGTCATAAATCTCGATTTAAAGGTGTTTGTTTCTTTGGTAAAACCAGGTTTAAATCGAGATTCATGACTGAGCGTCGTTTTAGCATGCGGGCCTAAGTATGGTAAAACCACAGACTTCCACTAAAGTAGTTAGTTACCCTACTGTATTGGAAGTCTGTGGTTTTACCATACCAACTAGTTTGAAATCGAGGTTCATGACTAAGCGTCGTTTTAGAATGCGCCCATGGTTCACTCGGTTTTAAGCCGCAGCCCTAGTGGGAATAATCATCATACCTAGGCCATCATTATAGGACTAATTAACTACATTTATTCAGTTTTGGTACGTAGAAAACACCAGTTTTGTACGGAGATGCGGATGCGAACTGAATCCAACAGTTGGGTCAGAAGACTTACGGTAGCCCGTAAAACGTCTTTAGAAAAAAAACTAACTTGTGCTGTCGTTGTCAAAGTCAGACTTATTTTAATTTTATTGTCAAATGACAAAAGACAATGAATTGTCACAGTCAACGTCAAACTACCAAACGAAAAGGAAAACGAAATGAATTTCATTTCATTCATCCATCCATTTCAGTAAGATGTTGAAAAGAGAAATAATGGTGTCGTTCGTTTTGTGATGTTTATTTCATTTTAATTTCAGTAATTTAGATGTTAAAAGTGGTTTGCGTGCTTATTTTATATTAGACTAATTGATGGCCAGAACACCGAATGGCTGGATTCAGCTGGTATGCGCAACTTTTGCCTGATATTTTTGTTATGAATTCGATCTTTATATTTAGCTATTGTTTGTACTCTTGTTTCGTCTTCTTTAATTGGATCTAATTGTCCAATTGACTACCCTTTGGCCTCAGTATCGATATTGAGACGTTTGCGAAAGCATTTAATCGCGATAGAAAGTTGTGTGACTTAAAACAAATTCGGAACTTTTGTAGAGGAAAAGCTTTTGTAAATAAATCAATCCTTAATGAATATGGACTGTTTAACGTTACTGGGTATTTATACATTTTGAATTTCCGAATGTTTTGCTCAAATCTTCCAAGCTCAAGGTTACTTCTGACTAACTAGTATGGTATACTGCTATGTTCTCATGTTTATCAATGATTCTTGCAGGTATCTCTCTGAAGGCTTCCAAGTTATTATTGAGAAGTCTACAAAAGAGGCAAAATGCTCTCTAAAAGATATACAGTTACGTTTTCTGTGCCCTGATGACCTAGAAGAGGTAAGATTCCATCTAAAAATATAAATCTAAATACTCTGCATTCCAGCTTTCCAGGCATGTGTCATATAAACTCATATTATGTAGTTTACTTCAAACCATATTAATTAATAACTGATCCTTAATTAAACAATATTACATACTTCAAAAGCAAATAGATTTCTGCAGGAACTGAGTTTTGCAATATCCTGTAAGTTATGGGCATTGTTTCTCCACCTGATGCATAATATGATGTAACTAATAGACTACTGTAATGTGTTTCATCCTCCTTAATCAAATCTTCAACAGTTCAAATAAGTAAAAGGCAAAATTTTACAAAAATTGTAATTAATAGTTTTTAGTTACCTACATAATGTTAGATGTTATCATTGGAAAATGCTTATTAAGATATCTCTATGGAGCTGAACATTATATTGCTGTGTATCCTGAGAGTTTCACATCAATTTGTTTTGAATGGCTGTGGGAATCATATGCACTTGAGTGGTAACTGCAGTTACATTGAAATATGTAAAAAGATTACATTTATAGACAACTAACTAATACATTGATTTATGAAGTGTCTATCTGACCTATCTCTATCTTCGGAAAGATAATAGAGGGAGTATTATGTGCATATAGCGTAGAAAGCTGATGACTCAAAATCTTTTATAATGTTAATGTTTTTCAATGCCATCATGGTATTGTTTGTTTGTTTTGTGGGGCATTTTCCGCACTTAGCCACTTGATTTGGCCATTGTGCATGAGCTCGTCCTCTCTTTCCTTACTCTCACTCCAACCAGCCCAGGTGCTCCCAGAAGGTTAGCAGACTTTTCAGGCAGCCACAAGCCTCCGTGGTCGTGGTATGTTTCTATTAAAAAATGAAATGATAATATTATAAAAAAGTAAGATAAAAAAATAATATGTTACACTTTAAACACTTTAATCTTCTTGAATTACAACTAGAAGATATTGTAGTTTCCTAAAGCAATCATTTTTAATGGCATCTACATAGATATGTTATCAAGCCAAACCTATAAGATATCGTACAAAATCGCAAAAATTGGGTCATCATGCTCACCTACAAGTCTATCTCAACAACATGGCAATTTTTTCAATGAACATTGCATTCATATTCATTTGACTGCCTCGGTGGCTCAGTTGATAGTGAACCTGCTTTCTTTGCTGTTGTGTGTGGGTTCTATTCCCACCAACATTCATACAACAACCACAAGCATTTGCATGATGAACATTTGTGTTTGTTCTGTCTGGGTGTAATAAGGTGTAAACTCATATGACTACCTCGGTGGCTCAGTCGGTAGTGAACTTGCCTTCTGAGCTTCGGGGCGTGGGTTCGATTCCCACCTAGGGCAAACATTTGTGTTGGTTCTATGTCTGGGTGTGAATTATCTATTTAAGTATGTATTTAAAAAATAAATACATCAGTTTATTGTGTATTTACATCAGTCTCTGGCCACCATAGCACAATCTTTGCTTAGTTTGGGGTCAGACTACCGTGTGTGCAAGTGTCCCGTATATTATTATATTTATATATAATTAAACTGAATTGCAAAAAAACCTATAGACCAAAATAGTTGGTTAGCAGAAAAATATTTTCAAGACAAATAGTAAGCATGATGAAACTCATATTATACTCAATGACAAAGAAATCAAACTTTCTTAATAAAACTAGCCATTGCAATGGTTGGTTGGTTTTTTCCAAACCTTATTCAAACTACTTCAAATCTGATGGCCTCGAGAACTTGATGCATAAATTATACTCAACGACGTCTTATCTCTTTAGTCAAGAAATAAAGTAACCATTCAATTAAACAAGCTCGATTTGACGGTAAAATAAATTGCCACGTATTTTCCTTACGCTCGACCATAACCACAAGAAAGAAACTTAGGAAATGATTGTAACCAATTTATTTATTTATTTAAGTACACAACACAAATTACAATCATTACAAAATATAAAACCAACAAAAAAAACTTATGATCTAGATTGTAATTCAAGACATGCATACATAGAAAAAATAATACATATTATGAAGACGAATTTAAGTTATACATTTAATAAAAAAGAAAGAAATGCACAACAAGAAGAATAATGCGCGCGGGTGGGCGCACTCACCGACATTGTTTTAAAATGTTTATACAAGTACAATTATATTATATTACTGACTTTAATTTAATTAGGTTCTAGGTTTGCATATTGTTGTTTCAGGTAAGATGTCTCTGCAGAGACTGGTTCCCAATAGAGTACCCACAGTCATGGTACGAAGATATAACTTCCTCGGAAAGGTTCTTCGCTCTCGCGGCTGTCCACGACACGCAGATCATAGGGCTGATCGTAGCTGAGATCAAGCCATATCTGAAACTGAACGCAGAGGACCGAGGGATCCTGTCGCGATGGTTCGCCTCCAAGGACACTCTTGTTGCCTACATATTGTCATTAGGTAAGATAAGATAGATTAGACACTTTTTAATACTCTAGCCCTTTTTGGCTTTATACGTTGTCTAGCCTCGGAGTAGACGTACTGGGTTTAATCTTTTTCATTCTTTTCACTTTTTAACTGTAAGTCTTACAGTGTTTTGTCTTTTACGATTGAGTATTATTATATATTATATTAATATATATATAAATATTATTTATTCCATACGATATAATTATGCTATACAACGTTTATTGCTTAGGAGATTCGATTACTGTATATAAAATACCAGGTATTGGTCGACCTCCACGTTGGGTCGACGATGTTGTAAATATCGCAGGTGAAACCTGGACAAGATTTGCACAGGACCGGGATATGTGGCTTAAGAGAAGAGAGGCCTGTGCTTAGTGGTTGACGACTACGGGCTGATGATGATAATATTAAATACATCAGATAAAAACGGCGAGTATAAAACTAGTGCAATATTGGGTAAGCTACGAGTAATTGTGCTCTTCCAGGCAATCTCTCAAGTTAAAAACCTACTTTCGTACGACTTTGTACCTAGTGCTTTGACAATTTGACCACTAGATCCATGTTTTTTACAAATGTATTATACAATGGCTTTAAAGCTGATAAAAGCATGCGTAATTCCCTCGACATAAAACGGAAAACATACAAAAGAATAGTTACTAAGGTTTACGTAGAAACTATTATCTAATCTGTGCTTAGGTGACGTACTATACCTACTGCCACGGTCACTTTACTTACTAATAATATGAATATTTTCATAATTAATTTTATAGTACTCGAGACATGTTTATATTTTCAAATACATTCTAAAGAATAATCAACAAATTCTAAAAAAATGCTTAAACGATGCTTAGTCTTTTACCATACATTAAAACAGCTTTAAATCGAGATTTATGACAGCGTCGTTTGTGAATACGGCCCTTAAAGATATTAACACCCCATACTCAGAACAAACAAATGTTCATCACATTAATGTTTGCCCTATTTGTGATTAGAAACCACGCCCAAGCTCAGAAATCAGGTTCTCTACCAACTGAGCCACCGAGGCTGTTTACTAAAAGACAGGAGTAAATAATAAATAGCCAACGTTGTCGCTGCTTGAATTGGTGATAACGGGGTTTTTTTTTGCCATTTTAATCATTCGCGACTCTCCCGGTTACCGTTCTCGCGAAACCAGCCAGCGTCGCACCAATCGCATCGCTAATTTATTTTACCGCTACATTTGATTCATACCGAAACGACACCACAGAATAAATAATAGTTTGTACATAAGAATTATTTCGAAACGATATTTAGTGTCAATAGTGTCATGCTCTGCCGCAGAGCCACTATTTTAATCGGTAGAGACATGCTTTGACACAATAATGTTCATTTTAATGCTCGGCCACACGGTTCATCTTACTTGCACAAATTCGAATTTGCACAAGCAAATATTTGCGTTAACAGAATACAGAATACTTTATTGTGACAATGTACATAAAGAGGAAGACAAATATTAAACACACAAAATAGAAATACAAGCACATTATCACAGAACCGGCCCCAACTCAGCGTGTTGCTGATTGTACACAACCAGCGCTGGTTTTCTGTTGGGCCCGGCAACTGACGTCACGCACGAAGAGTGTGCGCATACATACATTGCAAATAAAAACTACACATTAAATATCAAAACAAAATAACAAACAAATATTCAAAATATTTATCAAAAACATGACGTTAAAATATTAAGACGGTAAAATAGTATACCGCACAAATGGCTTGCAGATCACGCTAATTTGCACAAACAAAAAACAAATTGTTTGCATATGCAATACACTGCGTGTAGCCGGGGCGGGAGCTCGCTACATTGTTTTGCGCAAACTGTTGATGCATGCATGTCTCTGCGGTGTGGACACCGCACAAGTGCACCATGTTGTGCCAACTTTTGGGCAAACAGTTTGAGCATGCAAATCGCTGCGTGTAGCCGGGCTTTTAGTGTGCACGTATCTCTCGGCTTTGCCAGACCCTATATTACTTAAATAGGAATAATTTAGCTTTTTTTAAAATAATTCTTTTTAATATTAAATACGGTTCAGTAGTTCCAGAAATTACCTCCTACAAACATGCAGTCATAAAATTTTCTATGACCTATTTTATGTACCTAGTATTAGTGTAGAAGAAGCTATTATTATCATCGTCATTAACAGTCTGTAATCGCCCACTGCCTGGTGAGCATAGCCCTCTTTTCTACGCCACTCGGCCCGGTCCTGTGCCAATCAAGTCTAGGTTCGACGCGATGGAATAGTCAAACTAATATTATAAATGCGAAACTTATTTTGTTACTCCTTCACGCACGCGCTCACTTCTTTAAACGGATGGACGGCTTTGCCCTGGGTTAACATATGTTACTTTTTAACCGAGGAAAGCTGTTAGTACTAAATAAACTAGCTGCGCCCCGCGGTTTCACCCGCGGTTAAAAGTATCCTATGTGCTATTCTAGACCATAATCTATCTCTGTGCCAAATATCATCCATATCTGTTCAGCCGTTCTGGCGTTAAAGTAACAAACATTCATCCATCCATCCATTCTTACAAACTTTCGCGTTTATAATATTAGTAGGAAGTAGGATAATCGAGCGAGTATTATAGCAAGCGAAGCGTACTCGTATATGCTTCAGTTTAGGCGAAAGATTTATATCCGGCGTCTGTCCGTCCATCTGTACGGCTGTCTCCTCTACTGATTTCTCAACCGGTTCGCAAGAAATTTTGAATTTGAAAAAAAAATTGGTATAATTATCGAACCTGCTCACAAAATTTCACGAGAATCTGTTGAGAAATGCGATCCGTAAAGGACGACAGCCGGACAGACGTCGCCCGCGAAGTCTTCAGCTTACAGATCCACTAGTAGTGTAGGTATAGACATGTGTAGTGCAACAGATGTTGTGCATGTTCCAGGCGTAGTGCGGTCGTTCCGGCGGTCGGGCGTGGCGACCATGCTGCTGGAGGTGCTCATCAACCACCTGTCGGGCCCGCTGCCGCAGCCGCCTCACCACCACCGCGTCAAGGCGATCTTCCTGCACGTACTCACCACCAACTCAGAGGCTATACTCTTCTATGAGCACAGAAGGTGCGTACGACAACCACCGACTTGACAAGTGTATTGTAGCAAGACTTGCGAGTCTCGCGACTACACTGCTTCGTTGTAACTTCGTGACAGTTTAACCATGCCATAAGTAATGTCGAATAGTCCTTACAGTATTATTGTTGTATTGTAATAGTAATTATAAACCAAATCAAACGTTTAATTTTCAAAAAGTTGTGTAAAAGTTAGGCGCTGAGTTTGGCGCGCGTATGGAAATATTTATCATGATTGACATTAAAAATAACGTTTTTGGCCAGCCAATCGCCTAACAGTAAGCGGAGTGGCTGTGGATGCTCATCGATCTACAAGTTTATGCATGCTAGATCTATGTATCTACATGACTTTTTTTTTTGTTAAGAGGGAGGTAAATGCCCTCGCATTTCCCTTCCGCCACAGGGGTGACGAAAGGGGGTTTGTGTAACCCACTAAAATCCTCCCCCGTGAGCAGTCCTCCGCCAAGGTGGGGCGAGATGGGGTCGCGCTAGCATTCACAATCTCGCCCCGGATGTATCTACATTAAGTCAACTCAATTTTGATGACTAATTTGATGAATAATTTTGATGACTGCCCTAGAGTTTGACGTTAGAGTTTAGTTCACGAGATACCGTTTAATTCACTGTATGTGAAATATGTTGAATTTGAAATCACTTGGAAATCACTCTAGGACAATTTTATACATATTATGACATTTATTCAAACACCTTGCAAAATATGTGTAACCTTCTCCGATGTCATGTCCAATAAAGGATTTGTCTAATTGATTTATCTGCGCTATTGTTTACTGACACATGTAGGTATGACCATGGTATGACGAATACTGTGCTATGTCTTAGGAGGTAGGATGAATCAATATTGTATCGCTGGGGAAGTGATATTCGTAGGTACGTCGGCGCCTCATTGTCGATAAAAAATAAAATAAAAACATTTCCTTATCCGTCTTATGTACGAACGCGTGTAACGCCAATCTACACAGATCTATAGTCGTATCTTATCGCTTCGATTTGTAATGACCTTCCTTGAATTAAATTTGAACTTCGCTTACTGCGAACTTGTGTCAATAAAGCCGTATATAGATTTTTAACTCATATCACTGCAGATTTGTCAAATAACAAAAAAGAAAGTTGTTTTCTTTTTTGTATCTTCAAATCAGTAGACAAACATAATTTTATCTATAAGCCTCTAAATGCGCTACGGAATGGTTGAACTAAAAGAATCCTAGCGCCTGAACATAAAAAACTCAACATGAAAAGGGCGTACAGGAGCGTCTACAAATACTATGTACTTATCCTAACTAATATTAATATACATGCGAAAGTGAGTTTGTTCGTTCGTTTGTTACGCCTTCACACCTCAACTACTGAACCGATCATCATGAAATTTTACATACACGTTGTCAGGGGTACAAACAAGGACATAGGGTACTTTTCATCCCGAAAAATTGACGGTTCCTGTCGGACCGCGAGTAACCGCGGGCGCAGCTACTTATAAGTAGCCGCGCCCTGCTAATCCATAGCTAAAAGAAAGAGTATCAAAAGCCAACTATTTCCAGATTCCGCCTACACTCGTTCCTGCCTTACTACTACTCGATAAAGGGGCGGTGCAAAGACGGGTTCACGTACGTGTACTACGTGAACGGCGGACACGCGCCCTGGGGGCTGTACGACTACGTGAAGTACGTGGCGCGCGCCGCCTGGAGCGGCGGCGGCCTCTACCCCTGGCTGTGGGCCAAGCTGCGCACGGCGCTCTCCATCGCGTGGACCAGGTAGTCTTGCGTGTCGTGTGCCGTGTTCCTAGCGTGCCCGCACACAACAAACGATCGACTGTGCATCTGTATACAGACACTGCCTCGGACATTGCTAACAGGGGGGCTATTCCTGCGCGTGAGATGAGATGAGATTTTATCTTGGTCACTCTCACTACTATGACGTTTCAAACGAGAGCGTCAAGGACGAAAAAAAGTGAGATGAGAATCTCAAATCTCCGAATAGGGTCCCTGGCTTGTTGCGAGGCGTGAGAGGATATGACGGATTGTCTGAAGTCTGCGAATATGGGTGCGGTCCGAAATATACTAACAGCGTCTCCAGCTGATGAGAGAACACGGTACGAAGAACATTTACCTATTTGTGTCGTGTGGGTTCTGGTAAGCGTAGCTGGCGCTGTTGGTGTATTTCAGACTGTCCTGTATTTGGCAAGTTATTTCCCTCCTACAATCACGAGCGATAGCCTGTACATATACGTTATCCTATTATATTGGATAATATATTCGTTTCGCGGACATGTAAATATCTAGGCAAGTAAGCGAAACTTGATGGTGGTTGAACTCTGCCGGATACGATCTTGTTGTAAGATGTGTGAGATTTTATCGATTTGAAAAAGTGCATTTATCAGTACAAAATGTGAAGAATTTTTGTTAAAGAATTATGAAAGATTTACTTATTTAATTTCTGACCATATACTTGCTTAGAAATCTGTCAGCTTTTACGAAATGACTAAAAGATCTTATGAGAAAGTAGCTCTCGGTACTAAGTACCAACCTTTGTAATTCTTGTGAACCCTATGATGCTTATGCGTCGATGGTGACGTGTCAGGGTACTGTGTTGTTTCACCCGTGTTTTCATGCTGTGTTGTGTTTTTTTGTTTTCCTACTATACTCAAACTGCTCCTATAATACTCTTATAAGTCTTATGATACTCAAGTTCAAGTCTCAATGAAAAGTTTCGTACGCTCGGTGCACGTTCAGAGACTAGTCGGTCAATGTTTTTGTGATATTTAATTGTGAATGCAAAGTTTAAAATATCATACTCGCCTTGATAACAAAGATCATTCGTAATATCACGGTGGATGCCAACATTTACTTTTACTTTCTAACTAACGAGTCTAACGATGATTTAAATGTACAAATTACATATATTTTTTGCAAATGAACAAATTGATATAACCTAACGCTTACTAGCATCGTACTTTTGTAAAATAGTATCATTATTTAATTTAGCTGTAAGCTTTAATTGTCTTTCGGTGTGACTGTCGAACAACAGCGTCTAACACCGCCTTGTACATAATATTGCACATTTACTGAAACTCGAAACAAAATGTTCAAGGCTTTGATGCGTTTTCAGAAATTCCAACAAAAGTTATACAAGTGCAGTGATTGAGCAGTAACCGAGCAAGATGCCATTAGAACTAAGCGTGCACCAAAAGTTATGACCAAGTTTCAATTCTGAAACCAAACTGACACAAGCGCCTGCCTGTCTGCAAAGTAACTCATGACGTTCATGTTTGTTCACCCAGGTACAGGGATCCGATACACAAAAATCGTTTGGGGCCAGGACTGACTTCATCGACGTTACTAGATTTAAAAACTATGTAACCTTTTGTGTCAATTTGGTTCATGTGGATAACAAAGTTGTTTGTGATAAAGTTTAGTATTCAAGCTTTAAAATAATTTATCACGTTACACGTTTTTATATTTTATAAAAAGTTAATTGACACATGATCTATATGTAATTGCGTTCGTAAAGATAGAGCGTCGAGTGTTACGATGTGTGAAGTGCGTGCCATGTTCAACTGCCAAGATGTAAGTGAGGTGCCTGTGTGTTCAATAAATATAATTATGCCTAAACAATAATATCATAGTAAGGTCTATCTGTAATGTAATTAATGAATGTATTTTTCTTGAACATGTAGCGATGTACATTCTTTGGGCACTGTAATTTATAATTAACTTATGAGCGTAATGTGAATTTATCTAATTTGATGCAGTATGTATGTGGTGTTACACATTCTAAGCCAAAGTATTGTCCTCATTTTGTTATGACTCATTCAAATCATTTATTTTATTTTTTTAAGTATTATGGATTAATGTTATTGTTTATTTATGACAATGAGTATTATTTTTGGACCATTATTAAATTATTTGTGATTCCAGTCATCTCTTTAGGATATGTTGATATTGTAACTTGACTTGAAAAGTTTTTGCAAATTGTGTGAAATTATAGTTTGTTACACTCGTACGAGTAGGTTTCGTGTATTTTTAGATAACTTTAAATGTGTATTTCATTTCTTACTACCCTTTTTTACACGAGCACGTTCCTAATTCTAAATGTAAATTAAAAATTTGTGTTGTATTTCTACCTACACTTTTAAAAGTATCAACATGGAAAAGATTTAAGCTTCCAAATAAATATAATAACTGTTGATTATACACGATTGTTTCTATACCTCCACTCGTTGCCAGCTTACCGTACCGTAGTGCAAAGTTTCACCTCTACGCCAGATTAAAAAAAATATGCGTTTCAGAAAATTTTAATTTTAATAATTGCTTCTTTTGTCAACTATGCTGTACAAACTACGTCGCCTTACATTAGAATTAGCAATTAATAATTGCACGTAAAAAACTTAACAAATAGGTACCTTCAACTTTTCGCTTGGAATGAACAATTATTACATACGTAATATAATATATATATTATTTTTACAATATTTATAACCCTACTAAATGAAAATCTATCAACAAGCAGTCACAATCGCCCAATGATATGTTAAAATTATTCGAATATATTATTGCGGTGTATGCAGCGGTAGTAATACCTATGTGTATGACTACGCTACGTGGCGAGATCACGCGTGACGCGTCGAAAGCGAAGCGAGACGCACTACGAGACGAGGTGGTCCCTCTCGGGGGCCGCGCCCTTGTGGTTTTGACCCTTGAAGTCCTTCAGTCGGATCGGCGACGACTCGCTGCCGGAGTCGCCCTGCAACAAACACACCATGACATAACAGTCGGCGAACAACCGTGAGAGCACCGAATTAGTACGTGCAGGTTGAGCGAGAGGCTCGTAATGAAAGGAGATACAAAATACAAGTGCAACGTACATTAGCGCCGAGTGAAGTAGTATCTTGCAGGAGCAGTTCGCTGTCAGTGCCGCGAGACTCCTTGTTCTTGAGGATGGAGCGCGAGCGCGAGTCGCCTTCTAAAGGCCAGCCTCCGCCGCGCTTGTTGCCGTTCTTACCTGGAAGCCAACGAATCTTCAATAAGTATTGAAGATGAAGAAGAAAGTATAAGTATAAGGTGAAAATGACAAAACAATTGGTCCCTCGAGCCATATGTTACTAGTAAATTAGGTTTTTTAAAAAATATTTACCGAAGAGGATGTGGTGGTTGATGATCCTCGTTGCTATCCCCCTCGGCGGCTTCTTCTCTTCCTCCGACCAGTCCTGGAAGATGCAATATACCACTAATATAAAGCGCTTACTTTGAGGACAAGCACGCAAGTATCACATCGATTAATCCACATCCCAATATGCTATATAGTGGAGACGACACAAGGTACTGAAATGTGAACGTTGCAGGGGATACATTTCATGAGCATGCTTAATTGGGGCGAGTCGTCGGGTTCTTATGCGAGACGTGTCGGCGGCAGCTAGGAGTTACCTGCTGGAAGCGGGCCTTTCTGTGCTTGGGCTTGGAGTCGTCGAGCGAGAGCGGAGGCGGCGCGGCCTCGTCCAGCGGCTGCGGCAGGCTGGTGCGCGAGGCGTCGAGCGGCCGCGCGCCGTGCGCCGCCGCCGCGGGCGCCGCCAGGCTGGCGCGCGACCCGTGCGGCGATCCCTCGCCCTGAGAAACCTTCGCACACAACACGCCTCCGTCCCCGGACGCGCTCCGCCGCACTCCGCTGAAATCAGCCGACACCCCGCCCCCGCTCACCCCCGCGCCCGCCACGCCGCCCGCACTCGCGCCGCTACCGTCCAGAGGGTTCACATACAAGTTCGAGGAGTCGTTCTCGCATGCGATGTCGCCCTCTGAAGGAAAAGGGTGCGTAAGGCATGATGCAAATGTATCTGTAACGTAAGACATACACGCACGTAGAGCCGCGCACGCCCTTCCATAGAAACGGTGTGTGCACTCCGATCATATAGTAGGGCGTTACTATTATGAGTGCTGAAAAACAGAACAGTGAACCGGTAAAGACAATGGATTTAGTGAAATGATATCGAGGAAACAAAACACTAGTAACACGGATGGACAACTACGTATTTTCATCTAAACTCTTTCTACTTCTTTGAGAACACTTGTAAACAACTGTGTATTATTTTTACTTTTTTAATGATAATAATTTTAAAATATATCTGGGAACGGCACTCGAGTTGTTTACATTTGTTCGAATGTCAAGACGCGATGCTGACCTGGGCTATCTAGGCTGTTGGGTGTAGCTTCAGGCAGCGCCTTGGGCGCAGGGTGTCGCTGCAGGCAGGCGAGTTCCACGCACACTGGTTGTCGCAGGTCGGACGTCGGCATCGGCATTAACTGCTCCGCATCAATGAACTCCTTGTAACCCTGCGCCGCACACAACATATTCGTCAACATTCTAGGACGAGGAAAAGCCAAAAAACGTTAACTAAGAAAAACCAAGTTGAAGACAAAAAGTGATACCTAAGTTATGTGAAGAAATGAAATGGAACCAACAAAAAGTGATTACATACCGAATTGCGTCTAAGTGAATACGGCTACATAGTTTCTTATGTCTAAGTACATACCTAATTAAATAATACAGGTAGGTAAACCTAATTCGTCAGAAGGAGATGTATTCTTAAATGTATAGAGAGGTACTGTTCATCAGCGGTTATTGCAAGTGTTGCCTATTCTCTAAGTAGGTATCAAAATAGGGTTAGTACTTACGAAACAACAGAAATCTAGATGGTTGAAATTATTATCATCTGAATTAAGTAAATTTAAAACGAAAATTTTAAGAATTAAAATATTTTTTTAAATTACTTTGTTGCAAGTACATAGTTAGTGTCTTAGTACCTTGAACGTGCAAAAACAACATTCAAACTCAGAAGGCAGCTGATCCAACTCAAGCTGTTTGTCAGCCATCTTCTTTTCCTAAAAAAAGAGAAATTAGTGGTTACACTCAACGTCTACTACATTCGCTGCAGGTTTTTAAATCGTTAGTTCGACGAGCACTTGTTGTAGGTAAACTGTTCAAATGCATTTGAGTCTGAAATCATTATTCGTGTGCAGTTCTTTGTACCTATATGTCGATACCCGGGAAACAGCCGTGGCAGGCACACGGTACACAAACAAAATGCTACACAGATTCATATATGAATGCTAACAACCAGCAAACTCTACCACTAACTACTAGGCATTCCTCAAAGGTCTTGCTCAGTTTTGTAGATGCCTATTTGCTAGTTATTTGCACTCTTATCATGCTTTTTAGTAATAATGCACATAGGTATATTTCGGACAAACCACAGAGTAAGGACAGAGGGGTCATTTGAAACTTATCGTGCGTTCCATTCCAAGGTAATTCACAAGTAGCCCCATCCTTAGTAGTTTTGGCATCATTTAATAAACAAATAATGCCGCTACATTGTAATATGTCATGTGCCCACATCATCTATCATACAGTAGGAGAATGCGGAAGCTCGGCAGCTCAAGTTGTGCTGTAAAAAAAAATTTCGTTGAGTTCTCTCTGTCCTTACTCTGTGGGACAGACAGTGTTAAAAAAGAGAATGCAGCTAAAGTCTTACGGGTGTCGGTTCAGGGTTTAGGAGCAAGACTTTCTCTGGCGTGTCAGGATCCTCGTTTGAGTAACGGCGCTCTTTGTTAGGGCTGCTCTGAAACTGACCTGCAGCATTAGCGACAAGCCGAGCGGCTTGAAACAATTAGGAGTGCGTCCAAAAACATCAATATCCCTATCACTCTCACAAAAAAAATGTTTGTAAATTATATTAAGTGGAGTTTTGCTGTTGGGGCAACTTTAATTTTATAGAAACATTCAACTCCCGTTCAACACAAACTAAAGGTACGAGTATATCACATAGATATTTAGTTTCGAGCTTTGCGAAAATACAAAGTATAACTTTGGTATTGTTGAATTTATTTCTAAGTGAAAAAAAAATGAAGTTATATAGAAGACTGTTTGAGTATGCCTGCGGGGTGTAGTGATGGCGGATGGGACGCACCTTGTGTGAGCACAGACAGTCTTACCTGGCCGGGGTCAGTACTCTGCGGGGACTTATTCGAGATGGCGTGCTCGTATTGCTTGTAGCAGCCGGCCGTGGCGGGCGCGTCGCCCTCTAGGCTAGTGCCGTCCGCCTGCGACAGTTGGTGTCCTGGAGACACACACTATCGTAAGTAGCGATGTCTTCCGACCTCCCTCACGCACCTCCCCGTCAATAGTGCCCGAGTTGAAGGTAAACGAAGGTAAACATTCAGAACAGATGACATAAATAGCAGCGTGAACTACACAACACACATTCCACACGAACAGTCTCCAGCGTCCTCCGGATACACACAAGGGACACTCCACATATGAAGTTATTCGTTAGTCTAGGAAGCGTTAGGCTTACGCTGACAATGTGATCGACCTTAGATTATAGTGTCTTCGTCGCACATCGCAAGCTACACACGACGCGGACGCGAACCCGACCCCTGATAAACGACTAACAATAAGGGTCGAGTGTGACGAGCGTGCGATAGTAGCAAGTAGCTCATCTGGCGTCGTCTCTCGCCTCAATGAGGACGCACTTGTCACCTGAAGACAAGGAATAAAACTCTCTGAGTGCACCTCGTCGGATCGCACGGGTGAACATGGCTGTAGCTGCGATGTAACGTGAACTGGTTGTTGATTTCTGTCTGAGATGTCTGCGGTCCCGGAGAGCTAACGATGCAACGTGCATAGGTACATACGACAATCAGCATTCGATACAGAGATGCATTCGAGCACGGGAAGCATGCGTGCGTAGTGACAGATATAAGACACATGACATGGACAAGCGGCACAAGCGCGACGTGAGAAGTACTGACCTGTGTCCACAATGACGTCGATGAGGTCCATGCTCTTGGCGAACGCGTCGCGCAAGTTAATGTGGTGGAAGGAGACGATGGAGCCCTCACGTTTAGCGCGCTCCAACGCCTCGCGCCGCTTGAGCGCCTTCTCGCGCCGCATCTGATTCTTGTAAAACTCGGCGAAATTGTTGACGATAATGGGGATGGGTAACGCAATTACCAAGACGCCGCAAATACAGCAAACTGAGCCGATGACCTTGCCCAACGGTGTCGTGGGGTAAATGTCACCGTATCCGACTGTGGTCATGGTGATGCCGGCCCACCAGAAGGTTTCCGGAATGGAGATAAACTTAGTCCCCGGCTCTTCCTTCTCGGCGAAGTAGGCCAGCGAGGAGAATATGAGCACTCCCATCGCGAGGAACAACATGAGCAGCCCGAGCTCCTTGTACGAGTTTCTGAGCGTAAATCCGAGCGACTGCAGCCCGGTCGAGTGCCGCGCTAGTTTCAGGATACGTAGGATACGCATTATTCGGAAAATTTGCACGACACGGCGTACGTCTTGAAACTGATCCGTGGCGTTCTTATTGGTCTCGAGGAGAAATAACGATACGAAATAGGGCAGGATTGCCAATAAGTCTATAACGTTCAGTCCACCCTTGAAGAATTTCCACTTATCCGGCGAAGCACTGAACCGTAGCACATACTCTAGAGTGAACCACGTGATGCACACGGCCTCGACCATGGCCAGTTGCGGGTTATCCATGGGCGCGTTATTTTTGTCGTACACTTGCATCGAGGGAATCGTGTTGAGTGTGAGCCCTATCGTGGACAGCACGATGAAGAGGATAGAGATGACCGCGATCACCTGCAAGCACGCATCAGTGAGCGCAGGCGGCGGCGCGCGCGGGTCCGACCTCGGGGGACCGCGCTCCACCGCGCGCGGTCACAACACAAACAAGTATGTCACAGTGTCAGCTCTTAGTATGCCAGTGTCTATACAGAACTAGCTACTCTTCCTACAATTTTTACAATGTTAATCTATTACTATGTTGTCGTAGGTAGGTATATGTATGTAAGTATTTACAGGTAAAGCCAATTAAATTACAAATCAGTAGAATATGTAAAACAATAGTCATAATTATTATATAGGTCAGTGGGTAAAAATTTTGGTGTAGAAATAACATCTATTTGTGTGAATTATGTTAGTAGTGTTGTGTGAGGTGTAGACATGTAGATTAATAAATGAATGTGGGTGAACGGACGTGCGTTCAAGAGAAGCTAGAGAGCTGCAGGAGCAGCGGACGCGCGTCCGTCCATCGCCCGCGTCGCTCGGTTAGTCGGATTAGTATCACCAAGCACAAGCGCTGCTCGAGGGCGGGAGAGGCGCGGGACCGGGAGCTGAGGGCGGAGCAGGGTAGAGAGGAGGTGGGAAGCCGGCGGAACGGCGCTCAGCCGTGGTGAGAGGCGGCGCGGGCTCGGCGGCGCACACGCGGACGCTTGTCCGGGGGCGCGCGCGCCGTCCCGTGCCGCCCCGCACGCGGGCCCCGGAGCGCCGCCCTGCGGCGACTGGTCACATCGCGTAAGCCCATCCCATATTTGCAAATTTGCGACAACAATTAAGCTTTGTTTTTATAAGTTCTCTGTTCGAGAACAATCGACGCGGCTGTGAACATTTATAAAATACAAAATATTTGTTAAATATAAGTACCTACCTACATGCTACGGTGTTATTCCCATTTGTCATTTTATTCTACTGCTCTATTAAGTACTCTATATTTTCTGCATTTAGACCTTACAGGCCTTGCAGAATTATAGATATTCTTGATACGTGAAATTACCATATTTTGTCATTGTGTTATAAAGCCATAAGCCATTTAAATATTAGTCGACGAGATAATCGATTTAGACTTATTATATTTTCATATTTGTATGAGTTACTAAAAAATCAGTACCCATTTTGGGAAAATTAGTCTTCGTCGGTGGCTAAATATGCCATGGTTAAGTGAATAAGATGTGAATGAATACGTTAAACTATGTACATTATTTCGTAGCATATCAATTTAAGGTTCTTTAGTACTTACTTTTATACTTAGAACCCAAAGAAACATTAATCGCTCATTATCATATAGGTATGTTAACATGGATTAGACTCTGCCTGGCGATGAACCAAATACAATATAATAAGTCTGCAATGCCAGATAAAGTAAAATTCATAATTATCACATAATAAATAAATAAATACGCTTAAATAGATAAAAACCCACAAAATACTGACAACAATAAATATATACCAACGTACTTACATATTCAGCTAAATCGTTGTTGTCGAAACGATCTTGTGAAACAACATAAAAAATTAAGCTAAAAACTACAAAACACAACAGTTTTAGATTCGACAAAAGCGTTCACATGTCATGGTCATGAGGACACGTCGAATACACAACACCACATCCATAACACGACAAACAAGACAACGAGCAGGGGAAGGCAGAGATAGATGTTATTCATGCACCACACGGACGCGGAAGTGAAACAATCCCTCACAAAACGTGAAGCTTGTTTCCTAAAAGTCATCACCAGAGTGCTTTCAAAGCCATTTTACAGTGTGAGTAATCTAATAATTTTATGCATGTGTGTAATTTAATTATCTTGCGGATTTGAAACAAGCTTGCTCATTACATTGTGTGCAAAGGCAATAGTGTACGTATACATACCTACGTACAGATATAAGTTTTGTGAAAATTTATTAATTACAGAAAAATATGTAAATTTAAAATAAATAGTCTGTAGTTACTAATCTAATGTGTAGATATTAGCTTGTGCTTCATTTTGAGATCAAATCCTGACTACTGCGTAAAAATTACATCTGTGAATATCCTGTGTTTGCTGTGTACATTTTTACATTAGTGTTTGTGTAATTAAGTTATGTATTTGCTTCTACGTTGTGCCAAATTCTTTTTTTTCTATTCGAGGAAATACAAATTTTACTTACTCGACAAAAGCATCTATTCTACCATAACAAAAAAAAAAAATAAGAGAGATAAGGTCCATTTGATACCTATCACAATATTCCTTGGAGAGCTTTACTAAAAAGACACAGATTAAACGAATAAGTCGGTTCGTTGGGTTAGAGATACGTTACCCTGGCTGCGATACTGGTGGTAGGCTTTTCGAGTAAGTCCCAGAGCCACTTCTGGTATTGCGCGCAAGTGCCCTGTCCGAACTCTTCCTCTTCGCGCTGGCGCAAGCTCTCTGCCTCTTTGCGCATCTCCTCGTGCACGTGCTCTTTGCGCTGATGATACTTGTGCTGACAACACGACTCCAAGTACAGCTCGTCCACACCCCAGTACTCCAGGTCGTCACTGAACGCCAATACACACATCTCATCCACTAAATGTAACTTTCCAGTTCGGTAAAAGTTCAAAATTGAACTGAAGCTCTTCGGGTGCCTGGAAAAAGTTTAAACGAACTTTTAGCGTGACTAGAATGGTCGCAAGCAACAGTTCTAGCGGTTTTCTCGGTCGGTTTCAGTTTACAAACAAACAAAACAGAGTTAATTAAGGTGGCATAAATAAGGATGTTGAACCGTTTTCCCCGTACATTTACCTTGAACATTCGGACTAATTTTTGAGCAACATGAATAATGAGGTAGGGTTGTAATTCTGCCGCAAATATCTTTCAAAGTTATTTTGCGATGACTAAGTTTTTTAGGGAGTTAGGATTTTTTTTTTGCTTTACATGGTGCCAAACTTGTTTTATAACTGTAAATCATTTTTTAAATAAACATTATACGAGTCGGTACATAATTTTTTATGCAAAAGGTGTGTCAAAAAAGCTTGCAAAAGCTTACAAATTTCGTAACAGTTCAGGGCTTTTATTGTCGTGGGCTTACTCCGAAAACCACGAACCGTGTCGTGGAAGCATCAAAGCTGGACGTCAGTACAGAAGTAATGAGGTCGTAATGAGGTCATGAGATGTCGTAGGAAGGTCTCGTGATGGCGATGAGTTGGACATTATACGGACCTATCAAAGAAGTACTCGTTGTCTTGCAGCGAGTAGTCATCACAGAGCTCGGTTATGGCCTCGTGCGTGTTGCAGTCGCGCAGGCGGCCGAGGCGCGTGTGCGGGAGTCGCTCCAGCGTGCGCCACAGCACCTCGTGCCGCACGCCGCCCACGTTGATGATCACACGCTTGCTCAGCGCCTTGGCGCGGAGCATCATGAACGGCTCCGGCGGCAGCGACGACATCGATCTGGAAATACATAATTAGTTCTTTAATTTATTTTTGTAATAATGTTAGCTTGATTTGTTTTCGTTATAAACCCACGCATGACTATGGACTGGTTCAAAAAAAAATTAATTCAATTTATAATTGCTATCACGGTCATGGCCAGAGGTTTCATGCCTACAAGTGTGTACCACACAAGTACCACAGAGAGCATTGGTCTTTTTTGGCCTTACATTTTGGATGAAAATATTAGATCTCTATAGATCTAATATTATTATATCTATTTACTTTAGTAATTAAGTCTCCCTATGGAGACTTAATTACTAAAGTCAAACTAACACTACTAGTGATGAGTGGTGTAAGCTGAGAGGTAGCAAGAAATAAAAATCAGCAGGTTTCAATTATTTGTTTTGGCGTGATACACGGAAGAGTAACACGTGGAATTGCAGCTCGCTGGCAGGCCTTGTTTGTTTATAAAATCCAAACACGTTCGCGTTTCCTTTCTTAAACGAATGGTACCTACCTAAATAATTTAGCAACGATTTCAGCCAAAAGTGCATTGGTCGCTGAGAGAGAGCTTACTCTTTTATTTGTTTACTACGTGCTGATCGACATCAGATCTAAAATGGTTTTTATCGTCGTTTTCAGGTTTGAGAAGTGTTTGTTTATGGTGACGGATTGCACAAACACACGCGAAGTCGATACGAGGCGTCGAATGTGCTATGGCCGACGGACAGTTTGTACGCCGGCCGTCAACACCACTTAAAAGAGAGGGTTCCTTTCAACGCTCAATAAAACACGTTGTAAACTAAACATTCTGTCGATCTTATACTGTGGTATAGTGGAATCAATATCATCGGCGGAGTACCAGCGTGTAAACAAATTTTAAAAGCTATGTTGGATGTTTTTCAATTACCTACACTGAGCTTACTTTTTATTAGTGGTGTGGCGTGATATTATGTATAATCAGCAAAAACTCTTAGATTATTCAACTGGATTAAGGAGAACTGGGGATCGACGAGAATTTTCAAACGCGTCGTCGAATAAAGTAAAATATAAATGTACAATGATTGGTGGTGAAATATAAAGGTACAACCTGGTGATGCCTGTTTAGGCATCACCAGGTTTTGACCTCATGTAGTTTGGGCTCGTGTAGTTTGTGAAGATATTTTTTTTATCATAAAAATATAATATGGCACATAAGAAGTTGGTGACCGTGATGGTGATGGTAAGGTCAAAACCTGACGGTGCCTAAACGCAGTCTCGTAATTCATGAAGATATTTCTTTCATCATAAAAAGATGGTGACGTGTGATTTACCTGGATGTCGTCCGCTGAAGCGCCGGGTTGGGCGGTTGGTGGGGCATGTTCGCGGGCGCCGGGTGCGGCGCGAGGCCGCGCTCGAGCAGCGCGTCTTGCGCCGGCGCCGGCGCCGCGAAGCCCATGTGCGCGCGCGGGGGCGAGTCGCCCACGGGCAAGCGCGCGGGGCCGCGGCCCGCCCCCTCGCTCCCCATGCCGCTAGCTCATGACGCCGAGCGCCGCCGCTTCATCACACACACCCACCTTCACGCTTCTACTTTAACCACACCTGAAACCGACAAAACATTGCTTTTAAGAGAAGCCCAATGAGTTCGTTCTTATGTGACCACACGACACAGATTAACCTAGTGTGGGGGACAGGGTTCCACTAAGGTACATCATTGTTTTCTTTTTTTTAGCACCTCAAATATTTTTTTATAATTTGTATTCTTTCAATTTTTATTTCTTCTGTATCAAATCTTAATTTCGTATTATATTAGTATAATTAAGATCTCTGTACCTATAAGCCTAACAAAAAAGCAATAAAAGTTATTATTATTATGAAGTTATTATAAACATTAATAATATGTATAAGTCTGCATAAAATAAAAGAGTATGACAGTTATATGTAAGTACTTTTATTTGGCACTTAAATTGCATTGTACACGGCGGCGGCGTGGCTAACATGCACTGTTTAAGAGTCCGGCGACCACTTTAGACTAACTTCACATTGGCTTAAGGTTTTCTATAGCCATTTCGACTAGAAGAAAACTACAAGCGAAGAGAGCAAGTAATGATACTGACAAGCCTCTAAAGTTACCTACAGAGTGACAAAGTGCATTTTTTTTATAATTTTGCACTTCTGTTATCATTCTTAAATAACTAAGAATTTCTCTTGTATTATGGGTTAATTCAAAAGCTAATGATGTAGACAACCTCCCTATATAAAGGGATTATTGATTTGCTTTGTCTATCTATTAAATAAATTAGTCAAAAGCGACCCCTTTCGTTCGTCGTGGTTTCCAAGAAATTTGACAAGTGAGTTTGTATGGAAATTTCAGAGCGTCGCGGGACTCTTAAGGAATTTGAGCATATTATAATTTGTAACGTATAATACGGAGAAAACCTTGGGTCTTGCTCCTCGCACATTTAACTTGCAGTACTTACATGCACTATTTTAGGACTGAAGAAATTTCTAAATAATTTTTAGTTAAATGTGTAATCTACATGGAACTATCTACGATCCTGTACGTCGTAGCAGTGCTACGCCTCGTATCGTAGCGACGATTAAAGTAGTGCCCTTAGGGGCACTACTTTAATCGTCGCTACGATCGTCTACGTCGCAGCAAATACTAATCGCCTGGGGTATAAAAACAGAAAATGGAGGTAGCAATAGCTACGAGTACGTCGTTATCGCACAACCTCTAGAGTACAATCCAGCGCACAGCTCTAATGTTCCATGAACAGGAACCATGGAAACTGTTAGCTAAGCTTATAATCAAAGGCCTAAATTTCCTAAACCGGATAGAAGACATAGCAGATGTTATGGCGTATAAGGATGTTAAAACACTGGCAGAAGGCCGTCAAGCCTGCACATTACTACTCCGACAATGATCAAACAACTACGCTCTTAAATTCTGATGATCCAAAGACTGCATGTTCTGTCACTGTCAATGCATAAAACACCCTCGCCGCCACTCGCGCTACACGCCACAGTTATTTAGAACGCACTCTACAAGGGATATTTCGGCTTCACAATATTACATTTTATTGGTGTACGTGTTCCGACTGTCGTAAGTTCTTTATTTATATTCACTCGCATGCAGTGATAAAGTAAGGTATGTTTTTGTAATAAAAACGAACGCGAACAAAACTCGACATTCAGTTTGAGGCGCCTTTGACGTGGAAATGAGTTCGAGCAACGTCAGGGGCGTAATCAGACATTGGTTCAGGGGGGCAAAGTTATACATAGAAGATGTATGAAATATGAGTTGTATGTATAATAAACACAATTTGTAAATACTAATACTAAGAACAGAATAAGTATATGAAAAAAACAAGGTAGACAAGAGAAATAGAATCGCGTGCGTAAGAAGTGTGTCTCTGACATTTAATTATGTTTTTGAATCTCTATATAATAGGCAGTTGCCCCTTACTGCCCCCTGGCGACGCTCCAGCTGGGAATACTAGTGCCTACTAGAGGCCGGTGTCATCGGTGTAACGGCAGCCTCCGGCGTCGTCCTTGACCCTTTACATTCCGCCGACGCCGCACAAAACCTTATTAGGAAGTTGGAACTGGAACACTGCAGTAGAGACCTTTTTGACATGCCTAGCGATAAACGGAAATTTTTAATTAACTTCCTTAATAGAGAAGGTTATGTGAATGGTCGTTTACATGGACGGTTTTTAACTCATTTTCGCTGAGAATCTATAGATTGTACGGAACAGAGCTACAAGCCGAACGGAGTTCATTGTACAATAAAGTAATATAATAGAATTTCTTTATTGGACACAAAAACACATACAAACATAATTTATAAAAGTAAATAAAATTGTGTGTACTATGTAGATTCAATACGTTGCGAAGAAGTACATAAATATGATACTACTAGCTTCTCCCAGCGGTTTCTCCCGCTATTCAACAGGAGTTGTAATTATTCTAGAACTAAAATACTAATTACTAAAGTAATTAAAACAAAATAATTAAAATACTTATTACTATAATAAATATACTACTTACTAGTTACTATTAAAAGACTAATTGCTATAATAATTAAAATACGAATTACTAATTACTACAGTAATTAGTATTTTAGTTCTAGATGTATTTTTCGATCGTTTTTTAATTATTCTAGAACTAAATACTAATTACTATAGTAATTAATTATAAAACTATTACTTTATTAATTATTATAGTAATTAGTATTTTAAAATAATTTGTATATACAAATCCGTATAGCCGTTACAGAATTGAGTGGAGACAAAAGCACACACACTATAACTATTTACACACGAAAAACTCACATTGTAATTTTTATTATGACATGAATAATTTATTTAAAACACGCTTAAACTGGAATTTTCTTAGTTAAATCGCGATACACAACAAGTATTTTCAATTTCATTTGAAACCCTACGTCGTGTCGTAGGCGGTCGTAGACTGTGCTACGTCAAGTCTAGGGCAGTGACTTCGTAGCCATCTACATGATCGTAGCAACTATCGTAGCGTCGTAGTCACTAGGGATATTTACTACAACATTATTACTCGTGCTACATTTTATTAGCGCACATGTTCTTCATAAATAAGCACATGTTCTTTAACCACATATTTACAAGCTCAATGTTAATAATGAACACTTTAAAATACAGTTATATTTGCCACGTTTTATCCAGCACTGAGCTTTGTTTTAGGTTTTATAAGCTTGTTGAGAAGTTTTTAAATCGATTCCAAAGTATTTACCTGAACAAAGAGACGGAGAAGAAAGCGACTTTATAAGAACGTTGTAAAAAACAATAAAAGTAATAAAAGCTAAGTTATGCTATACCGTTGTAATAAATTTGAATTTACACTTTATTTTTCATATGAGTAAAAGTAATTGAAATTCTATAAGTATCTTGGAACGCTAAGTGCGTGCATGTTTCGGTCCGTTTAATTAGGTAATAAACGACTAACATTCCATAATTAATTGTGGTGTTTAGCTACGGCATTCGTTACTTCGCTAGACTGCATCAATTTTATTGCCAGTACTGAACAGAAATCGGAATTATACGACTAATATTGAAAGTCACGTATAAAAAAACACTGGTATCTTATTTATTTTACCCCAAACACATCCATAACATATCGTCAAGCATTTCCCCCGAAAGGACTAGACGATATTCATTCCCAAATGTGACAGCGGGGTAGTCGGTCGCCAAACACCAGGCTCCAGTTTTATAGTAGATGATGATGACATTAAATACACACATTATTATGCTCACAAATAAACAAATGATGCGTGCTTTTGGCTGGAATCTAACAACACCATCTGGCTTGAGAGGCAAGACTTTTTCCAACAAGGCCATCATCGCTACTAATCATCCCAGATAATTACAAAATTATCCACGAACCAGCGACTTAATTCAATTCAAACACACTCTCACTCTACACCTTGATGAGTGTCACAAAAATCGAAGAAGTCGGTTATTTTGTACTGGTCGACCACCCCAGACGTTAAATAATAAATATGTAGCATCAAGCCACCCTGATCGATACCAGCGCACGGCGCTTTCCCGGGCTTGCGTTCACGGCTTGTAATACAGAACTGTTAAAAACATAAAAAATATCCTATAACTATGTACTACATTACTTCTGTTGCTACGTGTCTGCGTGTGTTGCTACACAGCTGTTGTTATGTACAGTAGTAAAGATTTCGATTTCGCTTCTGATACGTGTGCGTAACTTCAGCTTCCTCATAGGTGATAGAATAGTTTTACCTATGCCAATATTTAAAGCATAATTTTTTCGATAAATTTAACCTGTGATACAAATAAATTTCTTGTATTTTCTTTTTGTTAGTGAGTACTGATACTATGCTTTATCTATCTATTTATCTTTATATAAAATTTTTATTTTTAGTTCATTCTTTTTTCAAAATTTATTATTTTGCGTTGTTTACTATTTTATTTTTTTGTTACGTCTACTTCAATTCTACTTATTTAATCATTCTATTTGTGCGTCAATTCCTTT
This sequence comes from Peribatodes rhomboidaria, assembly GCA_911728515.1. Lineage (NCBI taxonomy): Eukaryota > Metazoa > Arthropoda > Insecta > Lepidoptera > Geometridae > Peribatodes > Peribatodes rhomboidaria. The sequence goes on along the minus strand of OU452179.1, from coordinate 9,866,439 downwards.
TTTTCTACTATATTTCTTAGAAGTGTCTCCCTCTAAATGACTTTTTTAGTAATTAAATTAAATTTACTATTCTGTTATTGTAAGGTCGTTGGTTGACCTGAAATGTAAAAATAAAATAAAATAAAATAATAATAGCTGCAATCAAATATCCCAGTCTTAGTTTAGCTGCCACAAGAACTTCGTTAATATGAGCCATTTACTATGTGTCAGCTGGAGTGACACAACCTCAGCTCGCACATCCAGTACAGGCAAACCAGTGAGGTTAGGGTTTTGGACAATAGCTAGAAAATTAAAGCATAATAGCTGCACAAGGTAGGAAAAATCTGAACGATGCTACTCAAAACATGTAGAAGCTATGATCAAAAAACTGTGTGTAAGCTGGTTTTGTGTCACTTCAGCTACTCATCTCATATCTTCCAAACGAAAGAAGGTATGATTATGCATTTTAGCTCAAATTTTAAAGCATAATTGCTGCCATTGGCAGCAAAATTTTCAAGTCTCTGGGTTATATACTTTCCGAGTTATAAGCTAATACCTATGTGTAAGCTGAAGTTGCGTCACTTCAGCTGACACATGTTGAATCGACGAAACTATCAAACGTAGAGTTTTCATTTAAAAGGCAAAAATTAAAGCATAATTGCTGCACTAGGCAGCAAAATTTTCAGATTCCTAGACCTCGTAGTTTCCACGTAATAATCAAAAAACAGTTTTCGCGCCAAAAAATTCAAATTTTTGCTTAAAAGCGGCGTTGCCGTTCCGTGCGGTACATTATTGCAATTCAATTTGATCTTAGCGCGCATAGTGTTAAAAGTCATTTTAACTTGTGTTCAAAATTCTTTTAGTTTTGTTTAGACTGAGAGCCCCTGAACCATATGGAACTAAGAATGCACCTGTAAAATTTGAAGGCAGATTCTTATGACCTTAAACAACGACGAAGGTTATTGGTTTTGGCGTGGCTTGTTCTCTGTAATTTGGCTAACAAAAGACGTCGCGCGACAGATAATGGCTGCTTGACGTCACAGGCGCGAGGTAGACAGTGGCATGGCGAACCAGTTTTTTTGCCCCACCACCCCGCTACAACCTTCGCGTGCCATCTAGTACATTTACTAATTTAAAAATTAAAATAAAGAAGAAAGACAAACCACTGTATAGTAAAGAAGATAAATTTGTTACTTGGACAATATCTAGTGTAAGTAAGTAGTGTAGGTGTTTAACAAGTTTGAAGATGAACTTCCGCAAAGTAACGCCTGATTCAATCAAGAAGATAAATGTTTAATGTGTGGGTAAGAGATAGTAAAATGTATTTTAATAGTCTGTAAGTACTTTGATTTTATGATACGGGAATTACTCGTATTCCGACTATTGTTTCAACCGCATAAGTAAGTGATTCCCGTTACATAAAATCATAATGTGTGAAAACCACGTCAGTTTCCATAGCCTGTAAGTAGGTAAGTATCTGTATTCGATAACTACTTCAGTGTTATTTCAGTTTTTCCATGAAGAATCAGAAGACCAGGGAGCTCCTAGTCTAGTTATCTCGTCTTCTAAGTTCATAAGAATCTATCTTTAAAATAACATACATACCTAGTTTCATATAGTTCAGCGGCTCTCAGTCGTTTTTTGTTAGCCAAATTACAGAGAACAAGCCACGCCAAAACCAATAACCTTCGTCGTTGTTTAAGGTCATAAGAATCTGCCTTCAAATTTTACAGGTGCATTCTTAGTTCCATATGGTTCAGGGGCTCTCAGTCTAAACAAAACTAAAAGAATTTTGAACACAAGTTAAAATGACTTTTAACACTATGCGCGCTAAGATCAAATTGAATTGCAATAATGTACCGCACGGAACGGCAACGCCGCTTTTAAGCAAAAATTTGAATTTTTTGGCGCGAAAACTGTTTTTTGATTATTACGTGGAAACTACGAGGTCTAGGAATCTGAAAATTTTGCTGCCTAGTGCAGCAATTATGCTTTAATTTTTGCCTTTTAAATGAAAACTCTACGTTTGATAGTTTCGTCGATTCAACATGTGTCAGCTGAAGTGACGCAACTTCAGCTTACACATAGGTATTAGCTTATAACTCGGAAAGTATATAACCCAGAGACTTGAAAATTTTGCTGCCAATGGCAGCAATTATGCTTTAAAATTTGAGCTAAAATGCATAATCATACCTTCTTTCGTTTGGAAGATATGAGATGAGTAGCTGAAGTGACACAACACCAGCTTACACACAGTTTTTTGATCATAGCTTCTACATGTTTTGAGTAGCATCGTTCAGATTTTTCCTACCTTGTGCAGCTATTATGCTTTAATTTTCTAGCTATTGTCCAAAACCCTAACCTCACTGGTTTGCCTGTACTGGATGTGCGAGCTGAGGTTGTGTCACTCCAGCTGACACATAGTAAATGGCTCATATTAACGAAGTTCTTGTGGCAGCTAAACTAAGACTGGGATATTTGATTGCAGCTATTATGCTTTAAATATTGGCATAGGTAAAATTATTCTATCACCTATGAGGAAGCTGAAGTTACGGACACTCTGATACCTGTATTGTTTCTTTGATGTAACTTAAGTGGGTGTTCAAACAATAAAATACAACATAAACTTAGCCACAAGTTCAAAATATTTTCGCAGCTAATCGGCAATTTCACTCTGCAAATAACTGAACCCGCTTCTTCGAAGGCTTCAATAACAGCGACAGGTGGCTAACATATTCTTAAACGGCAAAAACGCGAAATCTGACGAAGCGGATGTAGAGGTAATACCTATCTCTAGAAGGCGCGGTCTGGCTGTTATTAGATCTTGACATCGGGTCTTTCTGCTGATATTACGCTTTAGTGTTTGAAGGTCAGCGTTTTATGAACAAGATTTCCAATAACAACTTGCTCTCAAACTCGATTCTTCAGATCTCGAGCAAGTCAATGGTGGAAACATGCAAAATTTATTTATCGAAACAGGTTGAGGTAAACTTGAAAAGAAAAATAAAATATATTTGAATTTAATAACTTGCCATATGAAAATACGATGAGTCTTCAATTTCGAAACTATGTTTTGAAATTGAATCTATTCGTGAGATCGGTAGCTGCACGTATTTCGATTTTAATCAACGAGCTTTTGGAGTACAAAAAAAATCAATTTCACGATCCACTGAATGCAATTTGCGAATCCATTTTACATGGAACTTTTAACGTTTCGTGACAAAATTCCGTTGAACAGTAAAATGGCGTAATATGGCCCAGTGCAAATTGCCTATTGTTCGCGCCAAATGGATTGAGACAAAATTAATACTTTTGCAAAGAATTGAATCCAAAATCAAATAATTTGTGTGACAAAGGACAAAGGACCCTCTGAACAGTCGGGCGAGGGTTCGATAAACTTTAGTCTCAATCCACAATAAGGCCCCAAAGTCGTCCACAATAAGACGAATTGGGACAAAGGTCAGTGAACGCTTGTTTAAATCCACTTGGTGCGAGATGTATACATAGTAGCTACTCTTTGTAATACTCGACAAAAGGACTTAAGCTTTTCCTTCCATTTTATTGTTGTGGAATCACGATCTTCGTAAGTAGTTGTCGATTCCCTTGATACCGGAAATCCTAATTAGGTGTCAGGTCAGGACCCTTGTGTCCCGTCGTTAGGGCCCATGTGAACGAAACCGGTGTCATTTGTTTTGTTTAGTTATAGATTTGTACGAAAACTTAAATGTTAAGTAAAGTAAGTTACCTAACAATATAGTTTACTAGGTAGTTGCTCTGTGAGCTGGAGACCGCATGTCTCAACCGATTCTCGTGATCTTGTAAATCGGTTAAGAAATGCGACCTGTAGAGGAAGATACGGATAGAATCCAGACATACGAAATAATTATTGTCGAAACTAAAGCATAGACGCTTCGCTCGCTAACGCTCACTCTATCGATAACAGACAATCGTTTTTCTGGGACAACAGTATCTTATGTCTGATATATCATGGCATTTTTAATTTATCAACAAGATCGGTTAAGTCTGGAAAATAGGGTTTTTTTTTTTTTAAAAATGAAGCGTAACGGTAACCTAATGTAGATAGATAAACACTTTATTGTTCACACCAGAAATAACAAAAACAAAAGAACAGAAAAATCTTAAACTGTAGTGTAACAACTGGCGGCCTTATCACTAAGAGCGATCTCTTCCAGGCAATCTTAGGATGGAAAGGATACTTATGAAAGAGTATAGGACATGGGTGTGCAAAAAATAACAAAAATAAGAGTGTTGATACACCTATTGAATTATACTTACATAAACATACAGGTCATAATAATATAATACATTCTAATACTTAAAATACCTATAGATAACAAAATATACTAATTGTTACATATAATATCACTAAAAGAAAGTAACATTAACAATTCATCAAGGCAATTTAGATAAATAAATTTTTTTTACGGCATCCTTAAATGTAGCAAGCGAGGGAGCATGTCTAGTAGCAACGGGCAGCTTGTTCCACAATTGTATTGTAAATGTAGAAAAAGTTATCAAACACGATTAGCACAGAATGGGCCTAATAAGTAATTCGTTTATTTTATGCTTACTCAAAAAGTAAACGAAGGAATAATTCGTAGAGAGAGAGAGTAGTATAAATATATTAAATGTTTAATTTTACATGTATATGTTTACTTAATAAAAATACAATTTCTATTTAAAACAATGAATGGAGCCTAAAATTATTTTACTTTTCTTTGAAAAATATTTAATTAAAATAAGTCTCGAGATAAGGCGGAGCTAAGCCAGTCCTCATTTACCCCGAGCCGATTTTAGTCCAAGCCGTTCGTTCTAATAACAAACTTATTATTCTGAACAGGGCTGTGGACTACCAAAACAAAAGAGATGGAAAGCGAAAGGGTGTGTTGTGGAGAGCAGAGAGGCAGAGCGCGTGGGTGGCGCGGGATCGATTGGAGGCCGCCGCTCGCGTGGCGCGCCCTGCGACCCGCGGCTTATCAAGCAAGCCTTTACGAATCGACCCTAATCTAATAATAGACACGACATCCGTGCACTCGGCAACAAAGTTCTCCTGTCGCCCTTACATCGCTCGTCACGCGCCAGCTCACTTTGTTATCTATACAAGCTCTTTTATGGATCGCAAGCTCAACGTCGTTCTTTGTTCGACCCGGGCTTAGCGGGAAAGGTACCATATGATTTGGCGAAAGAAAAAATCAATCCTACTAATATTATAAACGCAAAATCTTGTGAGAATGGATGGATGGATGGATGGATGTTGGTTACTCTTTCACGCCAGCACGGCTGAACAGATCTGGATGAAATTTGGCACAGAGATAGATTATATTCTAGAATAGCACATAGGATACTTTTTACACGCGAGTGAAACCGCGTTGCACAGCTAGTGTACAATAAAAAGATCAAAATATAAAGGAAATCGAGGTCATTCACGAATATCGTGATGTCGACTAACAGCTTTTATTTACTTTTTATGGACTGCAACAAAAGATACAGTGAATACTAAATTTAATGTGGTCAATTAAACCGCTTTAAAGAGCTTAGAGCTTTTGTGGCATGTCGACCCGCCGACAGCTTAATATTTTAAACTTTCACTCGATGCATGATTGCAATATAGCTAGAGGACACTTACTTTTACAACAAAAGCTAAGTCGCCATATGGGAACTCTGTTAAGAACGCAACAATTACGTGTGTAATGTGTACATGCATTCCATACAACAATTAAATATGCATAATTTGTATGTTTTCTGCTATATTATTTACATACGCAACAAAAGACACAAAGCGTGGTAAATTGTTATAACAAAATATGAGAGCCGAAAACAGTCTTGTCGAGTCTTGGATGACCCGTGTCGAGAACTACGGCAGTCCTATCTCACTACACATAGCCGAGCAAACGTTCAAAATGTTCAAATACGTTCTCATGTAGCGATTTTTACCTCCAAATATTTCGGGAACGTGACACTTTGAGGTATTATTTATTTACATTTTTTTACTCGTATAAGTGTCCCTTACCCATATAAACATACTACCTACTACCATTGTGCACAGTGGATATGCCAGCTTCTATAGAAAAATGTTAGAACCCCTTTACATCCACCCTATTATTTTGTTTTAAATATCTGTAACACACCATTAATTGGAAGCTATTACATTACTGCATGCAACACCAGCAATTAGTTCACGTTTATAAAACATTTTACTTTATTATAGTTTTTCACGTCATATACGAGTAAGTACATAATTATATGGTGATTGTTTTAACTAATACTTGAAATACCGCCAATACCAATAGTTTACAGCTTTGTTAATTATAATTAATTAATAGTTAATTAAAAACGTGGGGGCTGTTTCTGCTAAAAGTACTAAAGTCAGAGTCATAGATGTAATTAGTAATAACAAGTTACTTTAGTCGACTCGTTAGCGATAACGCTTTGTGACTCTGAAGCATAGGTGTCTTAAGCATGATGATATTTTATGTAACTTGACTGTGTCTAGTTACGAGTACACACTAGCACGCCACACTTGCAACGCCCTATGCACAGGGTATATTACATAATGTAACTTAAACTAGTACTTTAAGTGAAGAATATGTAATATCAGCAATGAATAATAAATAAGTATTGTTTAAGCGTCTATGCTCAGCTCTGACAAAATTGCTTTCGAACATCCGAATTTTGTCTGGATCTCTTTCCGGATCTTTGTCTTACTCTATAGATCGCATTTCTTAACCGATCCTCTTGAAATTTTGTGAGTAGGTTCGATAATTATTTTTTAAAAATTGTTGAGTAAATTTTTGGATTTTATTTAATGGAGAAATTTTTTTTTTTTTTTAAATATCACCACAAATTTGAATAAAATCCATTAACGGATTTGTCAAGTTTGTCACTAGTTTAAATAATATGCATAAGGTTGCCATTTTAGTGAAAGAGAGAAAATAGGTCGCGTGGTGTTTTTATGTGCAGAGCCAGCGACCCGGGGCGCCACTCAGTCTGCCAACGAGACTCGCTCGACAATTGCTACTCCAAATTATGCGCCTCATTATACTGGCTCTATAACTGCAAATTGTGCTTAGATATCCGCTGTTATCGGACTCACGGATTCTCTGCGACTATACCTAGGCCCACGCCAGCTTCTATTTACGTAACCGAATGAGCTCAAGCTATTTGCTGATAGACTTATTTGGAGCAGGGGGCAGACCGCCTCCGTATTGATCTCGAGTTATGGACGACGCGAGGAGCCGACGCCGCCGGCAGTAAAAACCTACATCGAAACTTTATTTTTATGTCACTTTTGTGTGTCACCGCATTTACTGCTGTAATGCGAGCTAAAAATAATGTTATCTCCTTTCCTCGGTTGCTTACAAACTGTGCAAATGTATCCATACATTTCAGATATTATGAACAAAATTTGTCCATATAAGTATAATCTTTTTTAATGCTACGTTGGCGCTACGGCGTAGAGTGGTGGCTGATCGTAGTTTTGCAGCTGTGCGCTACACCGCTGACCTTTCCGCAGCGCTCCCGCGGCTCGATTGTCCCGGTTCTGCTCGACTCCACAAGCTGTGCCGAGCTCCGTAATTGAATCTGGAGCATGTGAGCATGAATAAACCATTTAAGCGCCTACGTCCTGCCTTGTGGGTTGGGAAAAGCATGAACTTTGCCTGTGACGTCTAAGATCATTAAACTCACTCTTTCATTAAATACCTGTAGAAACCTGCTAAATATAGCTTTGAAATAACATCTACAGGGTTATAGGTAACTAACAAAAAACCTCATAAGGGTTAATTGTACTCATCAATATTACCAACTTTAGGGTTAACGCTGAAATCGTGAAAAAAAAATAAGCTGTTTCATTCATTTTGTCTCAGGCCAATAAACTTTTGGTATGGGAGTTACCAGAGCTAAAAGAGCTGTTTTTACGCGATTTTAGGATTGGCTTCATAGTCGTAGTACATGTTCATGAGTATAATACAATTAATCCTTAAGCGGTTTTTGGTGAGTTACCTATAACCCTGTATATCTGCTGGTTTATTTATCAGAATCGAATAGTAACTACGTTTTTTCTCTTCGAATAAATAGATAATCATTTTATTTTATTTTTTAAGAAAATAAAAATATCTTAGTAGGTCTTTGCTTCATCTTTTCTTATTATCTAATTTTCAGGTTTTTATTTAGTTGTTATACATTTTAGTTTTAAGTTAAAATTTTATGTTTTTTTTGTTATGGTTTAAGTACTTAAGAGTCCGACGACCACTTTAGACTAACTTCGCATTGGCTTAAGGTTTTCCATAGCCATTTCGTCTAGAAGAAGATGATGAGCGAAGAGAGCAAGTAAAGACACTGACGAGCCTTTAAAGTTACCTACAGAGTAACAAAGTGCATTTTTTTTATGACTTTTGCACTTCTCGAATCATTCTTAAATAACTAAGAATGTCCCTTATATTATGGATTCATTTAAAAGTTATGATGTAGACAACCTCCTTATGTAAAGGGATTTTTGATTTGCTTTATTTATCTATTGAATAAATCAGTCAAAAGTGACCCCTTACAAATGCGGATTTTTTCATAGCTCTATTTTAGCTCTATTTTAGTTAGAAACATAGGGGCGGAGATATTGTTAACTTAACTGTACATGCTATATTACGTCATAATCTGACAAATGGTTTTCAAGAAATTTGAGAAGCGCGTTTGTATGGAAATTTCAGAGCGTCGCGGGACTCTTGATAAAATATTTTTAAAATATCAAATCACTTATTGCCGCTGCAATGTAGGTACGATTTGGGTCTGATGCCGTCGTGGCTACGTACTTTACTATGAATATCGAATGAGGAATTCATGTAATCGCAGGAGCCGGTAGCAATAATGCACAGTTGAATAACGACCACGCCATTAACTCTACAGAATAATGAGGATATAATGAGCAGCGATCGAGTGCCAATTAAGGATGCTCGTATTTCAGGCACTAAATCGATTCTCCGTAATTGAGCAACCCGCGGTCGGTGCCTGTGCCTGCCCATTACGGTATAATGTCAGCGAGCTTCCCGAATTCTCTGATGACTATTAATTTTAAAGCCCTATTTAATTCTGTAATATTAGTGAAACAATGCACTCAAGTATTTCCGCTGTGTTGAAAATCTTCTTTGTGCTTTTCATGTACGGTTATATTTCCCACAGCATGGCAACATTTTTCGGGTCAACGCTGAAAAGTGACCCAACAAAAGAAAGGCCAAAGTGATTTTGCTATACTAAACTATGCATTTACCTGCAAGTGCTACATGAGTGCTACAGAGCTTAATTGGGCGTTGGACGACACACCACCTTATTATTAAACGTTGTATTGTATAGCGTCGGAACAGTTATATAGCCAAGTCGGATAGTTAAATTATGAAATGTGCAATTTATTTTGTTGACATTAATTATTATTTCTTATTGACATATGTAATTACTGTTTTGATATTCATAATCCCTTGTATTGTTTGACATTTATTGAACTGTGACGTGTAACTATTGGAGTTATCAATAAATTCTGATTTCTGATTTCTGTGTTTAGTCTTTTTCAATTGAGTTAAATTAACTAACTATTCCGAATTTATAAAACAGCTATTATGTTCGGTATTTTTAAAATGTATTTAAATGTATATATATCTAAGTAAGTAAGTAAAAGTAAGATGAGTCTTTTTTTTTCGTGAATTTCGTTCTTAACTCAATTTCCAAATTTTTGGGGGCTGAGCTACCCACGTCCGTAGGAGTGTACTCTATTCTGATTCCCTACACGTGGTCCCCGGGTAGTGCTAACCGGGTAGCAAACTCTGGTGGAAGGCTTCGGCCGTGGCTAGTTACCACCCACCGGACCAAGCCATGCCGTGAAATGACCTAGTCGTGTTTCGGGATGTAGTCCGGTGTAACCGTTCCGAAGACGGGTCTGAGCAGTGGCGCACTTGTAGCGCCTCACTCAACTGCCGTCTTTGTACTTCTTCACTCTAGTAAACTTTAAGGCTAGAGTGAATAAGTACCTTCTAGGTCGTCGTGCTCCATCTTAGACCACAACGTCGCTTAACATCAGGCGAGTTGGAGGTCAAACGCCAACCTATTATACATAAAAAAAAAAAAAAAAAAAAAAAAAAATTTCAATGTAAAGTATTCCAATTTCTTTAATTCTACAGGTCTACTAAGCTTAACATTTTACAATTCATGGCTCTACTTGTGTTTGCTTAAAATGGATCTACTTGTTTATTTTAGGATGAAGGGAAACTCTTAGAGACAAAGTCAAGGGTACGAGGGTGAATGTCTGTGGTAATAGAATATATTTTCAGGTACATTAAACACAGCCGAATTAGAACGAGTGGCTGGAATTTAACGACAGCAATTACGGTATGTTTATCTGTCCTTTTACGGGGCCACGCGCATTATTTAGACCGGTCGGGCCGCACCGCACTGGGACGAACGAAGTTACTTGGAGAAGACACTGAGTTTTGTGACCAGCTAGCTCTTCAATATGTCGCAGCCAGCAGCTTTAATTAACCGTTCATTTAACAGCCTAGCCTAGCCTAGTCAGAACGATTTGGATTGATGCCGTTGGCTACTTGCCTAGCTCAGTCATTTAAGAAGGAAAGGGTTCTTGAAAAAAAATAACCACGAAAGCTAAGGCGCAAGCTCCACTTCTCTTGTTAAGGTTAACCTTAGCCTTTTAACCTAACCGATCCAAGACGGATTAGCTCTAATATAAGAGTCGAGCAGGAGAGGTTTTGGGTTATTAAAATATCATGTCTATCAGAATTGCGTTCCGTTTCATATATTTTCGAAATTTATTTTTATCGTAATTATTTCAAAACCCTTTTCTTCGGTCAAAAAATAGTATTTTTGTCAAACGATCACCTTTTGTATGAATGGCCTAAGCTACCCAGCCAGTTAATTAATGTTGTATTAGACGCTACGGCTGAACATCGATCAGGAAGTTAGTTATACGACGCCGTTTAACAAAAAAGCTTGGCTGTTAATTTAACGGCTGATTAAGGAAGTTGCGACAGATTAAATTCATATTCAATATGCTCTTTATTCATAACAAATGTTACAATATTTGTAATTACGAGTAAGTAACATAAATGTAGCAGTAATAGCACTATTCTACTACTAGGTAAATTGTCAATAGATGATTCTTTTAAATATTTTTTTTAAACAAACAGTACGATACAATTAGGATTATTCAATAAAGTGAAACAACCGTCAATAAAAGATTTGCCATAAAATAACTAATGTAGATAGGATACCACCAACGAAACACCAACCCAAAAACCAACCGTATAGCCGGAAAATTTCAACTGCAACTGGCAAGTATCCTTGAAGCGACCGTAACAACGTTAAAAAAAACACGAAAATCTGTCGAAACCAAAAGTACAATTCATACAATCGACCGTAATTAAGTACCGTAAATATTATAGTCACGGCATTCATTATTACAAATTTATTTTTGAATGAATGTGTTTAGGAAAGAAAAATATTAAAATTCTGTAACATTTTACGAATAATTCGTTTAATTAGTGTGTAGGTGGTTTTGCTGGGAATTCACACATGTTATCACGCACACGATGGCTCAAAGCAACAGATGAGCTATCCATATACTTAATACAATAATCAAAAGTGGTGCTAAACCTGCCACAGAGGTTGTTTTGATAAGAAAGCCACTAGCTGGCCCGCTACACTACTGCGCTATGCCAACAAAGCAAAGTTCAAAACTAAACTCTAACTTTAACAAAGATAAGATTAATTTATGAAATGAGAATAGTTCGCCAAGCTTTCTACTAAAAACCGGCGCCCAGCCGCTAAATTACTGTAGAATAAACACATTGTCCGCAGTGTCCCCGCCTGACACGGATAAATATATGAGTAATTAAGAAATAATGGAAGGAACAGTGTGATGCGTGACAGTTCGCGAGAGTAGCGGGACTTGCGGGTGACGTGTCGCGCCGCATTTAGCGCGAGGAGAGTTTTTGGCACAAAGCGACGAGCTCGCGGTGTCTCCGACGACGCGCCGCGTGCTCCCAGCTACGAGGTGCACGCGTACTCACTACGCACCTCTGCTTCCCAGCCAAAACAATCTTCTACGCCATCATACAGCCACCACCACTATGAAATAAATACGAGTAAATACTGCATCTTTCACTTACAGCTGAAATACGTCGATGAACATTTCGTTTTTAAATCAACACAAATAATACATTCAAAAAGTTGGATATTCCAAACGTTGTATTTCTTTGACGTAAAAGCTCGTAAACACCGCCCGAACACACATTACATTCCTAATTCGAGTTAGAGAGCTTTACAGAAACGGCGAATAAAGCGAATGGAGGCTTTCCTGCAACAAAGGCAGGAGGGGTGGCAATCCCGTGGGGGAATTATGAGCGTCTGTGTACGACTGGCTCGCGTGTGCATGAAGGGTAGTTTTCACTACGTTAACGACCAGTTTTTTGTATGTTGTGTCCCGTGCAATGGTCAGCGTTCTAATTCTCTTACGCGCCGCGTGAAACAATAATTTAACGACATAAAATGTAAGTAACAAACTGTTGATTCACGTTACGTCAGGCTGTTCTCAGACACGGTAGGGATCTTTATCAGATTCTGATATTTTATTACCTGCGAGTGTATGTGAAAGTTATTTTTTCGTTGCTTTTGCGAAAGAACGTATGTGATGCGGTCTCAGATAAAAGAGTTTTTATAGTTGGTGTTTCGATATTAATTTTCGTGGAAAAGGTAGAAACACGGTTTTTATTAATCATAAACTTTTGTGCTGTCGGAAGCGTGATAGCAGAACTTTTGTATCATTTTTCTATGAGCAATAATTATATTGTACTTATAACCAATAGTTTTTGTAATAATAGTTATAACCAGTTGTGTTCTCATAACAATATCAGTTTTATCGTGTAATCTCAGCTATTAGTGTCGACAAAATAACTGTGTAAGGAAAATTCCAACGTACCATTTTCTCTTGCCAACTTTTCTGGCACAACGTGCAACTATTTAATTTAGGCCTTTTCCTAAAATTGTTTGCGTTTTTGACGTAAAGATGACTGTGGTATGTGCCCATTGCCTCAATCCTGCCACAAGCTTTTGCTTTTTCTTTAAAAATATGTTTTATTACAGTTTTCCTCTTTTAACAAATAGAATCGCAGTATTCGTAAGACAGCTAATTAATAAGGCCATCGACACGCTTACGACATGATTCTGATCGGCGAAATAGCGTAGCGATGTGGCGCCGGCGACGTAGGTCAAGAAGAGTATTTTCAGCCTCGCCTTGATACAGGGCTATGGCATATCATACTCGCGTTCAATATAGCAATTCCGTCATATATTGCGTATGCGCAACGTGCGTGCCGGTTCCGATTCCGCTACTAATCACCGTAACAACTTCCAGACTTTTTTGTTTTGCAAACGTGATTAGGGTTACGATCTGAAGAGGTTGATGTGATTCAATTCGGTCTAACTTGTGTAAACAACACTCTTATGAATATGTTTTAACCTACTCATCGGCCAAGAATGTAATGATCCGACCTACTCCAACAATAAATTGATGCCATATGAGATAATAAATATGAATGTTAATAGTATATCGTAACGGCTGGAATGACCTGCGTACTGCGTCGTCTAATTTAATTGCGTGCGATCGTAATGAGAAGGGAACGCGCGGCCCGCGCTCGATCTAGCTCGAGACATTGACCTATCTATTTGTCCGAGTGGTATCAGCATTAGCACACTACAGTATACAATAGGTATCACTAACTGTACAATATGTACGAAGATATTTTTACGAAGCAGCTGTTGGTTGGATAGGATCGCGAGTCATCTGGCACGTTTACAATCAACTGCAAAGTTATTTTAGCACTAATGAACTTTGACAGCCTTTTATTGTACTGCTTGGACACGGTAATAACAATAGATATACCTGCGTTTGATTTTATACCTAGAGCTATTCCTTACTTTCTTTCAATTAATTACCTACTAATATTACTGTAGAATATGAAATAACGAACAATATAGGTAACAATGGCACGGTGTAAGATATTGTATGTGGTTGATTGAACTCGTTATTCTGGTACATTAGCACTGATCTTAAAACTTTCCTTGCAATTCGAGCAGCTGTTATAAACAGGAAGTGGTGCATAATTGCTTTTCGAAGTGCTGTTGTACCGTTTTCACGTTCTTGTAATTCGCTCTGAATTGTTTCACGGAAATGTGAAAAATAAATTATTATGAAAACTGAGAGAAAGTGAGAAAGGAAACTAAAAATAAAAGAGTGATGCTATTTCCAATGTGTTGCTTTAATACCTACCATATAATCTTACAAAACATGCTTCCAGGATTTAATAAATGGCTACGTTTTATGTGAGCTGGAAAAACCGATCATTTCAATTTAGAAGCTTTTGGTTGAATTAAACAAATACAAAACAGATCCCTAACCTACACTTTTTAGAACTTATCTTTTTTTCTTAATACTTACCTAGTTTGAAACATCTTTGGTAGGTACTAGAAAGTAAATATTACTTGTAAAATAAACAGCCCCAGTACAATTTTCCAATGAGCTAGTTATCAATATTTATAACTTCATAAAATACCTACACTGTACGCCATCCATTCAGCCGTAACTTGTAAATGAGCTATTAGGCTAAATATGAACGCAATTCAATTTTCTGTAGAAATCTATCTACTTATGCATGCAGATTAGCTTAGTGTAAGTGGATGCGGAATATAAATCTGGTTTATCTTAAAATACAAAATACCTACCTACCAAATATCCGAGCGTGACTCAAAGGTAACAACGAGACAGCACAAAAGCCTTTGTTTCTTAACAAACTTGAAATAATGTTATGCTTTTTGGAGGCTTACGTATACTGACAAGAAATCTTTTCGCTACCTATCCCCATGGGTTGATCGAATTTTTCGAAATACTTACCTACTTATCCAATCGAAGTTTATTGTCTACGCCTATACTATAGAAAATTTTGCAATGAAAAACGGAAACTAAAGACATAAATCAAAATTGATAGTAAGAGAAACGTTTATGAGACAGCAATACTACCATGTCTAACATAGTCTGTCAAACATGTCAATGAGGGAAAAAGATGAAAAAAAAGTTGTAATCTGCCAGCGGAAGATGGAGAGAAGTACATTGGGAATTAGAAAATCAGACAAAGTAAATAACCACATTATTAAGAGCATAACTAAATTTTCAGACGTAACAGAAAGAACAAGGTTACTTGAACGTAAATAAGCAGAACATATCTGCAGACTAGAAAATTCCACATAGGTAAAAAGTCGCAGAATGGACTCTACGAGACCGGAAAAGGAGCCAGGGAAGACAAAAGAAAATATGGAGGGACATATTTTCAGAGAAATACGGACCAAACTGGAAGACCACAGCGAGAGCGAGAGAGAAGAGTGGAGGTAATTAGGGGAAGCCTACATCGCAAATGCGACTTCTGCATCTATTTTATTTAATATTATAGGAGTTAAACAATTTATGAAATGATGCAGTGGAAATAAAAGCTATTTTTGATTTTATTTATTATGCTATAGACATGATTTGTCTTCAGTCATCTTCAGTCGTATCCTAATACCCAACGATGTAGCTCAGATAACCTTGCATGCCTAGAGCTAAATAAATTTATACCTGTTTACTAAGTAGGCAACTACGCTGCACGTAGTTTGTTAATTTGTGTAAAACGTAGATATTTAATAGATACGTAGATGTTAGATATCTATTGATGAGACGAGGAGAAAACCTAGATTAGAAGTTAATGTTCAAACCTGTACTTTTAAAGAGAGTCCCACTAACCGGATATCAAAAGAATTAATAAAAATCATAATCATAATTTCGAAGCATTTTTTACGCACGGTCGTCGGACCCCAAACTAAGCGAAGTTTATACTATGATAGCCAGAGACTGTTATACTTACATATATATTTTTTAATACATGTTTACATAGATATTAACAACCAGACTTAGAACAATCACAAATGTTCATCGCATAAATGTTTGTCCTAAGTGGAAATCGATCCCACGCCCCCAAGCTCAGAAGGCAGGTCACTACCAACTAAGCCACCGACGCAATAATTGAGTTAGTACATGGAAGTGATTATGATCCTTGATAACATCTGAGTAATCTTATAGGTCCATGCCGATTGACCGATATATGATCTTAATGATGGATTCGCGGTAAAGTAGAGCCAGGCTCCACTCCACGTGGCAGCTGCCCGTGCCGCGTCACCGCGCGGTCCCCGTGTACGTAAACTAGTCAATTTAACGACCGTCGATAATGGCGGCTTTACGACGTATCCCACCAATTTACGACATATCGCCGAGCAGCCGCTGCAATGCGCCCATTGTCTTATGACGACCGTTTAAAATAACAATAATAAATTTTCTTGAATAATAAATAATCATGCACATAATGATTACTGAGTATACTTACCTAAATAAATGCTTTTGTTTACTCTTAGATAGCATTTTTTGCAAAAACCCTTTGTGAAGTAAATCACCGGTCAGCAAGCTGTTAAAAACAACTTATGTACAGAGAAGTTTGTAAACCACTACAAATCTATGAATGATGTTTCTTAACACTTATTTTTATATACATTATGAATTTCTAGCGGCAATGCCTGTCAAAATATAATGTTCGGCTATTTATTATTGCGTGTGAATGATGTGGACTTTAGAGCTTCCGGAAATTTTTCATGACTTGCCATTAGCATATATATTGCGACTAAAATTAGAAGACCAATGCTATAAACTGTTCGATAACGATGATGAAATGGGCGTGTAATTTTTTTTACATAGCTATGCAGTTGAAATTAATTTTAACATGAGTTATATGACGCTAATGGCAATCTCCGGGCGGCAGCTGGTGATTTGTCTCTTCAATCTCAGGCGACATCGTCGGCGAGGTGGGAGGTGAAGTCTATAAAGTGGTCCACACGCTCGAGATCAAAGAAGATCGATCGCGCCGGCTCTCGTCTTTGTAAACAACACACAACTCGGCATCCCTCCTGCGGTGTTGGGACGGTGCGCATGATTTCTGAGAACGAGAACCGAGTTGAGCTGAGAGCTTTAAGCTTAGCATGTAACTACGTACGAAATAAACGACTCCCAGAGTTAATCCAAAGCTAATAGAGACGACCTTGACAATTGTAAATATTTATAGCGTGCTACGATGGTCAGTGTGAATGTCTTCTAAATTTATGTTAGCGTCCGGAAGCCACGATTACATTCAATTAGATTTGCGTATGCATCTCTTCCAGTTGGTGTATCTGCCTGCTATTCTTGCAAATAACTTTGTAACTTTCAGAGTTATTTTTTAACTAAGTTAATTAAGCTTGTTGCTTTGTGCATACATATTCGTAGGTTGGAGGTGCCTACCGCGTCGTTCGCCACGATATATTGTTGTTTAGCTGAAGGTTTTTAACTTATGAAAATTTCATTGTAATCGATGTAAATTTCATTGTAAACAGGTAAAAAAAGGTGTTCATCAAAGCAAAGCCACGTTTTACCAAAATCACGTTTTCCAAAATTCACGTTTTCCCACAAGTCACGTTTTCCCTGAAGTTTATTTACTAAAGCTTCATGTTTATCATGGATAGGGCCTACACAGTAGACGCGAGTACTTTATCGTTACTAGTAAGTAAGTACTTGCTTACCAATAAAAATTAAGTATCAAGTATACAGAACTTTAACTTTTAATCCAGTTTCTGCATTGTAAATTACTTACCCAATTATGTAAAAGTTTATTTTTTTAACTCAAATGAAAGCCCATAAGTATTTTTACTGGTGTAAAAATGTGTGGCTAGGTGTGTTTTGCCGTTAAAATGAGCAAAAACGAATCTACCTATATTCCACGTACTACCCGTTGTTCCCGACATCTCAATTATCTCCTGTGTTCGAGTAGGTAAATGCTCGTTACAATCAACGATGTTTATACATTAAAATGCTTTATTGTTTCTTGAAATACGTGTACCTACAAACAACTAATTTAATTTGCAACTCTACATTTTGATGGGCATTCTGCAAGACATTTTAGAAAAGTTAGTTAGGTGAGCAGCAGCTAAATACGTACCTGATTACCTTCCCTTTCTTATTTCAAAAATAGGAAAATAAATTTTCAATATTTTTAATAGTCGTTATGAGCGTTTTTGAATCTGTAAGCAGTTTGGGATTTCCTGTGTTTTTAATAAACCGGATGTTGTGGGATCATACATTTTGCTAATCTAAACATACCTAACATTCGATACGAATTCAAGTTTTTTTAAAAATAGCTTTGATATAGTGGTTGATTCATGCTAGTTATTTATTTATTTATTTATTTATTTATTTATATTAAGGAAAATCAACAGCTGAAATATCTTACTAATAACTTATAGCATCAGAGAGCTAATTATAGATTTTCACGATTAGTGACAGCCTTAGCAACTATGGTTAAACTTTAATGTGAACGCACGGTAACACAAAGTTCTAACAAAAACAGAATAACAAACGCAAAAACACAAAAACAAATTAAAAAGCTAAGTAATTATTAATTACACAGTAGCAGCACCTGCAAAGTAGGATCTGCTCAGCCGCTGCTTGGCCGAATTAACGCTCGTACCGAAAAGGTCGAAGTCACTTAACTTGCACAATTTATTGAATTGGTCGCCAGCTCGCCAAAGAAATGAGTTCCGCCTGTACCTTGTTCCAACGACGGGAGTAGAAATGGGGGGGTTAAATCGAGTGAATCTAGGGGGAACGCGGATGGGAATTTTACTGAGTAGTTCTGGGCAATCAATCGAGTTAGAGGTTATTTTAAGTAAAAATGTTAGGTCGGCGATATAGCGTCTTTTTGATAGGGGGAGGAAATGAAATCTTTTGCAATGATCATCGTAGTCGCGTGTCTTAAAAGGAATTTTGGAACGGAAGCAAAGGTACCTAATGAATTTGAGTTGGATTCTCTCGATTCTATCTATATATACCGCATATTGAGGATTCCACACCTGAGATGCATATTCAAGGATACTCCGGACAAATGTGCAATAGAGTATTTTAAAAGTCTTAATCCGATTAAAACCAGCCGAACTTCTCATGACGAAACCTAGTGCTCTTGAAGCCTTGGAGACGATATTATCGATATGCTTATCAAATAACAATTTTGCGATAAAAAACAATAAATCATCTAACGAATAAAAATAGTAAAACATCTACGAATTTGTGATATGTTCTAAAATACATTTGGGTTTATGGGAACACCATTAAACCTGCCGGGCAGAATCATTAACATTGTTTCCGTGGTCAAAACACAACTCAGCCGGAACGCAAACTAAATCAGTAATTACAGCAAGTTTTTCTCATGATTAAATCTGATAAGTGGTTTATTTTCACAAATCAGAAGCTTCTCGAGTACATTCTAAAGAAATATGGGGAAGTATCGTCGGAAGTGCGCCGGGTTCGAGCCTGGCAGGCGGCCAGCTGCCTCCTAGTTCCTGTCACATACTTCAATATAAAGCCGAATTTCAGATAGTTTGCATTTATCGAATGGAAGCTATCTAAACCTATCTGTTGCAATAAGGTTTTTATTGGAATTTACTTGCAGCTCTCGCCAAACTAATCTGGAGCGCAGTACTTGAGTTATCATCATACCCTCAAAATATTGATGCTCTACGTCGGAATTGTAATTCTCATAACCCGGCAAACTAAAACAGATACCTACAAGCTACCGCTTTAATTTACTACGAGGATTCGTCTCGGTTCACCGTGACTATTCAAGAAAATCAGTGTTGTACTTTTATATTCCACGTTTTGAATCCAGAGCTCATTCGCAATTAAACATCGAGCAGAATTCTTCAGGAATTATTTAAAATACGGACCATAGACGAGAAAAAAACTTTTTTAAGCATTCTCTCAACTTTTTTAACCGTCTCTTTCCTTGGCTCTTTCAACGGTCTCCCGTTACGAACGTTGAAGCGTAGTTTGTGAGCACTCAACTTCCCCATTCTTCGAAGTTTTAGAACAAAGGGGTCGTAAAAGACAGCGTCTTTGTCCTGCATCAAGGCTAGATGGCTTCTGCGGCTTTCTAACTGCGTTCGACAACGAAACTGCCTCCTTAAAAACCATTACGGATTACGGAAAGCAGTCTTTTGAAAGTACAACTTTATAGATTCGAGACAACGCGTAGAGATATTTTTATTTTAGTGCTTAACACTTCACATTCGCATTTATTTTTCTAGAAACCATTGATTACGTATTGATTATTATTATTGATTTGATATTGATTATATAGGTATTCACGTTGCCATTCTATGATATTACGAATTCTAATCTTATATAGGTGAAATCAGACATTATTCACCTATCAATTCTAACTGAACAACGAACAGAAAACTCTGTACTTATATACTTAATATCTCTATCTCTGTGATAATAAAATTTCACAGTGAGCTTATTCTAGCCTTTTTTTTAATTTCATTCAGTATTATTGTGCATTTAGCTATCCATTGAACTCATTATCTTATCACAATGATGGATAGGTGAAGAAATCGCGGCGGCTGGGCAGTGGGCAGTGTTCTAAAAACAAGTGTCCAAATCAAGATGACACCCACACGAGACAAGCGAGTCACCACTTTAATTAGTGCAGTGACAACTATTTATGACGCAACTGACGCATCAGTAGCCAAGTGGCTTGGAGTAAAGCAACGCAATCAGCGACGCAACGAGCGCTGCAGTACGGCGCGAGTGACGCGGACTACGGAAATATATCGGAGGCTGGGGCCGGGGCCTGCGACGGCGGGCTGGTAGGCTGCCAGCGCGGGGCTCCGCGCTCGGCTGGGTGAGCCCTCCGCAGTCACACCTGTCTTTCTTCCATCTATCTATCGTTCCAAAAAGTCTCTAATGACAAGATTCAAAATGTAAACATCAGCTGTTCGTAACTGAACGCCGCGGTAAATTGTATTGGTTGAAATGTTTTGTTGTGTAAGTACTCTTTTTTCTTATACATTTATTAGTTTCTGATTTGAATATCAGATAGATATAGTTCTAATAAAAAAAAACGTACAGTCGAATTGAGAACATCCTCCTTTTTGGAAGTTGGTTAAAAATTAACTCCCGTCTTCATTCGTAAATAGACAAACACATAAAAGGATGCCTTTGATCAACGTAGAGCTTTCGGCCGTAAAGGAAACTGGTATAATAAATTGGCGGAACTGGCCATATCTGAGGCGAACCATCTCGGCAGACCTTCGAAATTGGGTCAGGGTGACCGACCAAACGGCAAATGCACTGAAATCGCTTACTTACTAACTTTCTATGTGTTTACCTACTCGAGGAAAACCGCAAAACTCAACAATTGACTTCTCAGAAATTTGCTCATTATTAAGCTCAAGAGGAAAAGCTTTTTTTAAAATATTCTACAAGCTTCAAAAAAGATTTTTTTGGATACAAAGACTAAGTATTGCGCCCCAGCGTTTGTGGTTTTAACCCAGAAACCGTTATTATCCTTAGAACTAAAAATCTATAGCCTATAATGTATCCTCGGGAATATCCAAGGCATAAGCCATACCAAATTTCAATTAAGTATGTCCGCTTATTTTTTGTATGAAAAAGAACTTAGTAAATAGGTATACATTTCACACTTACTCACAAACTTTGTTAGCATTTATAGTATTAATTTGAAGTGTGATATGATCCCTAATTCGAGTGAAGTGTCATGAACCCGAATGATAAATGGTTGGAATCCAATAAAACGCCTATCTTAATCCTAAGCTTTTCGATTTATTGTTATTCAAAAATGAATGCGTCGTAAAATATACATACAAATATCGTCGGTATTTTATGCGTAGGCAATCCAAATGTCATTAACAGAATAAAAGCTGCGGGGGTAAAATAGTTTTACTGTCCATTAACAGCAATCAATCATCTGGACCGAAATAAACAGCAATAGTAGGCAATACTGGTCAATACGGTATGATCGATTAATTATGCTCTCTGCTAAGAGTACTGCGATACGATTGTCGATTAGCTATCATCATTAATGGGCTGATAACGGAGCTTGTCTGTACACAGAGCCGACTGCGTTATCACCACTAACTGCATACAACTACCGCGATCATAATAATGAAATATAGATATCCCTTTTACGTCATATTAGTTGGATGGAAATAAAGCCGCCGATTGTTATTGTTTTAGACGCAGTTATTGAATACTTTGAAGCTTTGCGATTTCCAATGTACGAATTCCGGAACAACGAACAAGACCTATTTGAACAAAGCAGAACCAAGAAATTGCCATCTTCCTGTAGGTCCCACCAACATCCGCTTATATGTGTTAAAAGCTATTTTTAGCTTTTTATACTGGTTGTTAGTTACGTAGCTGGAGAACTGACAAGGTGTCTTGCCATATTTTACTCTAAGCGTTTAAAAAACTTTGAATCTAAAACTCTGCGTCTGCGTTTGATATCTGCAATAATAGGACGTCCTGGTACTACAACAAGGTCCTACTCCTACTATTACTTACTACTAGGTCCTAATAGAAACGTCCGATCAGGATAGTTGGCTCATCACACTTCAAACAGGCTCTGATCAGCGCTAATTATATTTTGAAAAATGTTCATGTCCGATTTAAATTTGTAATCGACCATTCCTGGTCCAGGGTTACAATTGCTTGGGAATGTGATACAAGTCTTTATTGAGTGTCTACGAGTATATGATTAATGACATTAGTTCAAATGGCCTTGTCATAAATTTACACGATATTATGTCTGTCTGTGTTAGGTAATATGTTGAGAAATCGTGGCAAATAATTAACCTCACGTGCTCGTATAAAATACAAACACTATTTACGAATTACAACAACATATTTGCTTCTACAGTGCAGAGCTTAATCGATTCATATTGGGTAGGTAGGTAGCTGCCTGCGCCATATTATTCCCGCCTACTCCACAATATATTCGTGTACCTACATACCTTGTTAGATCGCAGCATCATCATTGAGAAGCATTGATTGCTTCCAGCTGCACCTCGATATCTAACTTGCTAGGTATAGACTTTTAAATGATTTCAATATCTAGGATTACTTAGATTATCAGTTACGAGTAGCTCTAGCTCTAGATAAAGCTTCTACACGCTGCAATCATGCAATGTTAAATATTTTAGTACATTACGCTCATGGCGTGCACTTTATTTTGCAGAATAATTAAACAAAGATTTTGACATTAAATTAACATTAAACATTTTCATTTGTTTGAAATTAAAATTATTGGTAAGTAATCCGAATTAAATACCTACCAGAGTGGAATAAACTTACCTACACTGTCAAATAAAGGAAGATGTATTATTTGATATTAAAATATTCCGAAACCGTAACCACTCTTTGCCTGGCATCGAAACTTGACATTACCCTCCGTCTGACAGCTATTCAAAATTACACGTCATCAATGGACGGCTAAACAAAATACTAATCGCCATGTTAAATTTTGGTGAGAAGAAATTGTTTTAGCAGATTCACGGCTTGCGTTTGAATAGAATATTTATTCTTAGAACATAACATTATTTTATGCGATGTATTTTTAGGTGCGTTATAAAAGTGTTGCAGATGTAGGGCAAACATGCATTTATTTTTTATTAATATACTGCAAATCTGTCAACCGAGACAAAATTGAGACTTGCGGTGAGGGCGGCATTGGCCTTTTAACATACTCGTAGTTGAGATACGTCTTTCTTAGGACATAAAAGCGTCGATTTCACTAGAAAAATAAACACACATTTTTTTGATGGTCTGACAACCGTAAATCCCTTCGTATATAAATAGCATTATTGACTTCCTTGATGTGGGATTAAAAAGCAAAAAGCAACCTTGAAAGTATGTGTAAACATCTGCTAGTTAGTTGGCAGTTGGCAGCTATCACACACGGAATGCTAACGAGTGCTCTAGCTGCGATCTCATCGACAATTAACTACCCATCATCGCTACATAGGTACCTACTGGGTTACAGTCGCTCATGTGAGTGAGTCAGCTTGACACATTTGTGACACAGTGGTAATGTCTAAAACCGCGTATCGACTGCGCGCGGCTGCCGCGCGAGCCATGTTCGACCGCGGCAAACCTGCGTTTTGGTGCGCGAGCCAATTTAAAGCTCACATTTTCATATAGCGCGGCAGCCGCGCGCGGCAGGCGATCCGTGAACAAACAACTCTGGCACGGGCAGGCCCATTTCTACGCTTATAATTTAATTCCATGCATCCTTTCTTAGAGATTTATTATGATATTCAGTGCTTTTACTATTCCATAAGTAAGGTTTTAAGCCATATAATCTAATCAAATGCCGACACTTCTAGTTATCCATCTTGCCGCGCGTCTTTAAGTAAAAGGTCCGTCCCAATTGCGCACGCACAACACACTGACGCTCCTTTGCCGCGCCACCAAAAACCGACACGAACTGGTTCGCCGCGCGGCACGTTCGAGCGCGCCAATGTTCGAGCTGCCGCGCGCGGCGCAGCCGTCCCCATAATGCGCGGCCGCCGCGCGAGCCAATGTTCGATGGTTTGCCGCGCGCAGTCGATACGCGGCTTTAGTGTCTCAAGTTGTCCACTCACATTCTATTTTTTAACAAATGAGATATATAGGTAAAGTATAGCTATTGAATGTGCTGACGGTCATGCAAACTATGATATACCTACCTATGCTGTAATGTATAGTTATAACCGAACTAAGTATGCAACACTTATACTGAATCATCGGACTCTATTTCTAAGGTTTATATTCATTGAAAACAATAGAGATAAATCCAGAGATAATAAAACACTCAAACGTAGTTCAAGGAAAAGTTTCATCGCCCCACGGTGGTGTTGTATAAATATAAACATCTGCCTAGGGACGCGTCATCTGATCATCAGCTGTGCATCATACCTAATGCACGCCTCTCTTGGAAAATATTTTAGATTTTTAATATCGACCGAGCTAGCATTGGCAAGCGAAGCGTCTCTGCTTGAGCTTCGACAAAAATGGTTTCGTATGTCCGAATTCAGTCCGGATCTTTGTCTTTCTCTAAATTTCCAAAAACTGACTCAGCATAAAAAACCTGTATATTATCGAACCTAGCATGCGCAACGCGACAACGATATGTCGTCTTTTTTATCGAGATAGACGTATGTTTACACGTAGCCTTGTCACGTTCTCACACGACAAAAAGTGAAGAGAAGAATTTTGACGCGCGCGCATACTAGGCCTGCTGCTCACAAAGTTTTACGAGAATAAGTTGAGGAATGCAACCTGGCGAGGAAAGCAAACGTCGGCCGCGAGGTATTCAGCTCACAAAGCCACTAATTTTATTATGCCAGCTTGGCTCTACACTGAAATTGTTTTCTTACAATATACCCGCGTAGATTGAACAAATTAACCGAAATTGAGCCCATACTCGTTCCCATTGGATATCATGAGACTACCTCCCTTAAAAGTACCTGCATAGGTCTAAGAAATAGCACATTAGTAAGTAACACTTTTTATTTTATCTCGTTAGTAAACAGGAAGGTGATATAAATTAACTATGGTTGTTCTAACCATAACATCAAGACGTACAAGTTTTTTGTAGTACTAATTATCAAATAACTAAATAAGACATAGTTTCTTACGTAAACAACCTTTGAATTCTGAACTACCTTGGCTCTACTCTACTAGCCAGTTCATAAAGCTTGAACCTGCTTTATGTCTGTACGGCAAATGCCGTAAATTATTGGCAATCCACTTTATTGCTTACTTTGTTGAGCTAGAGCACTTCATTCAAAATAGTGTTTCTGTCAAATCACATATCGTAAAAAATTTAACCATTCAACATTAACTTCTAGTATGTTTACTGAAAACTTTCCGGGTTACTAATTTAAATGCCGGTCGTGACTTATATTACGTAAAATTATTGGCAGTTGAGCTATTACCGTATTTTTTTGTTTTTTTATCTTTATATAAAATATATATATATATCGGCTCATTCGTTCGGGAGCTACGATGCCATTGACACACACACACACACACACACACTTACTTAACACTTCATCGTTTTTGCGTCGAGGGTTAAAAACTAGTTGTGAGTAAAGCTAGTTTTAAATCAAGATTCATGACTGCGCGTTGTTTCAAAATGTGGCGGTAAGGTATTCTTCGTTTTTAGATACTCAATTTTCATCAGGTAGGTATCATAGGTATGATTGATGGGCTGTACGCTGAGATGCAGGGAAGGCCGCGTGGGCAGAACGCCGCCCGCCCTTTGTTTCCGGCATTTCGATCAATACACTCGGACTCCAACTACGGCAACTAGCATCCACAACACGCTTATCAAACGCTTACCTGCCCACTTAGACTTGAACCGCACAAAAGAAACTGAACAATTTAATTTACAAAATAAGAATTTACAGCCGCACTTAATCCATGTATAAAACGAGGATTTGCGCAGGGAGCTTTCGTGCTTCCATTTGGAGTCCCAGTAGGACACGTGCCGAGGTCGCGATATAAATTATTCAGTTGATGCCCGATTTTAGTCAAATATTCAGATAGAATGAAATTAGCTGTAGCGTATTTTATTTAAATATAAATTACCTTTAGTCATGGAAATTTTCAAAGGCTTAAATAAGTTTCATTCAAGCGGTCACTACATATTCCAATGTGCACTACGCTATAGTTGAGCTAGTGTGCTAAAATGGGAAAATATCAAGACCAAGACCAGCGCTGGCTGCTATAGCCGGCATTACGCTGAGTTGGAACCGGTTTGTGGCAAAAAACATTGTTTGTATAGTTTTTCATTTTTATTGTTATTTTTCGTTTATATTTGTTTTTTGCTTCCAAATAAAAACTGTCTATTGTCTATAATATAATGGCTGTTAGACAGTAAGCATTCCATTTTTATTCTAGTGCACGGGTTTATAGCCTCGCTAAGTTAGCACATTGCAAATTGGATAGTGAAAGTCAAAGTCAAAATGTTTTTATTAAATTTGGGTATCAAAGATACACTTATGAACGTCAAAGTTATTTTTAAATAGACTCGATCGCTTTGTTCGGATAAAGAGCCTCTATTCAGAAAAACAGGCAAGAAACTGAGGGGCATTATTTTTCCAAAGAATAAATAAAATACTGTCTCACAAATTTTGGCTTACAACTAGGTAATATCTATACATACTAGTGGCCACTTGGCGGAAGTGGAAGCCTCCAGACATCTTTGTCTTCTAAATAAGTCTTAACCTAATAATACCCTCTTTTCATTAATGTAGTTTTTACATGTGATTTGAATTTTCCTTCAGTGAGCCCTGTTATATTTTTCGGGATTTTATTGTAAAAACGAACGCAGTTGCCTAAAAATTACTTATTTGACTTAGTCAGTCTAAATCTCGGTACAGCCATTCTATATCCTTATTTCTAGTGTAATTCAGTCGGATGCGCTATACAGAAATGGTGACTTATTTCGAGTGATACAGTAGGAAGGGTCAGGGTGACAGGCATTTTGCCAAAAGTAAAGGGGTCGAATAGGCTATACTCGCGTTGCAATCTGATGTTACATAATGTTTTTGGTTTCAAAATATCGACTCTGCTTTGCTTTATTTGCTATTTAGGGAAATGTATTGGTACTTTTAGGTAATTTGTTTCGATGAAAAAATTTTGAAAACCTTTACCCTACAGAGAGACATTCACGGCTGAATATAAATTTATATTAGAAGCTCTGGGAGCTGTAGACCGACGTTTTTTCTCATCTACGGGTCGCATTTCGCAACCGATTCCCGTTTCCAAAAACTGCCTCGACAAAAACAATCTATATAATTATCAAACCTACTCACAAAACTTCAAGAGAATCGGTTAAGAAATGCGACCTAGAGGAAGACAAAGATTCGGACAGAAATCGGACATACAAAGCATTTTTGTCGAAGCTACGACAAACGCTCGCTCGGTCAATAATATCTAATAAATATTAATGTTGTATCTGTCCTAAATCCTGGCCGAAAAAGAAATGTTGGACAATTTATTTCCAAAGATTTAACCAAGAGTTTTTTTTATCTAGTGTATGGATATTTGATATACTAGCTGCGCCCCGCGGTTTTACCCGCGGTTAAAAAGTATCGTATGTGCTATTCTAGAATATAGGTAATCTATCTCTGTGCCAAATTTCATCCAGATCTGTTCAGCCCTTCTGGCGTGAACGAGTAACATACATCCATCCATCCATCCATCCATTCTTACAAACCTTCGCGTTTATAATATTAGTAGGATATGCACATGAGAACTTACTCGTATCTACTAATTCTACGTGCCTTTCCAAGATTTGAAAGCAATAAATTTGGTTAATTTATTATGCTCGGGCGCCAGATTTTTTTTTGCTAAATGGTTTTACACCATGTGCGTACAAGATACAAAGGGCTTGAGAACTTCTAAAGTATTTCATATCCGTGAGAACTAAAACGAACGGTTCTCAGAACAATTATGAAGTGATAGTAAATGAATATACTTACTAAGGAAGCACAGAGAATCTAATACCAAACTCTGAAACACGTTGAGGTGTGGAGTCTTAGCTTAGCAACGGGATTCCGGAGGTGGTAGGACTTTTCTTGGGCGGTTTCGTTTTCTTTGCGCGCGCGCACATTGTCCAAGCTCGAATGTTCTAACCTGCGTAAGGAGGTTTGGAGGAGATTTTGTCTCACCTATTAGAGCAACGGAAATCTCTACAACTATTTATGATGCACTAACAACCCACTTCGGCTTCTCAGGGTACCTATAAATTTTTATTTGAAAATCATATAACTGATGCTGAAAACCGCATCTGTTATTATGATTTTCAAATTTGGTTGCGTGGTTAAGGAGAAGTAAGCGGAAATATATAGACAGAAAGAGAGACATCCGCGGAAAGCAACTTTGCTTTTAACTATGTAGAGAAAATAAACATGGTTATGTTACATAAACTTAATTTAAATAATCAACACATTTCTATTTAGGTTTAGTTCGGTATTTTCGAATTTTTTATCTGTTAGCAATTTGTTCTATTGTCCAACAGGACTCCGAGCGACTGGGGTGAGTGGCATGTTTTCTTATAAAGATAAAGATAAAGATATATTTATTTGCTTTAAACACGAATAATAATATTGTTGTTACAAAAATTTAAATTCGAGCTTCATGTTATGCCTGAAGAGGCGTGCAAAGTTTGAAGAGATGGCAAATAACAAATCTTTATCTTTATTAAATTTATAAATTATCCGTGTTTCTCTACCAGTCTGATTGCAAAATATCAAATTTCAAGGAAAAAGACCCTAAATATGATTTCATAAAGACATGTTCTACAATTCTAAAATTACTAATGTAAATAATAATTCTAACCTTTGATTTAAAAAAAAGTTAAAACTAGACGATCACAGATTAATTGTAATATGGCCAAATTAATTACGCATGTATGAATTGAGTACAAAAATCTTTTAATGACAAAAGATTTTTAAACCCTATGGCATCAAAAAAACCAGTGGCAAACAAGCTAACGGGCCGCCTGATGGTAAACTATTACCGTTGCCTATTGATACCTGTAATACCGGGGCCATCACAGATACGTTGCCGACCTTTAAAGACTCTATTGATAGCTCTTTTGAAGAATCCCATGTTATAGTTACTCGGACTCGGAAATACTGCAGGATGGAGCTCATTCCACAGATTGCAGGTGTGCGGCAAAAATGATCGCTTAAAACGCACAGTGTGCGATTTCCACCGATCGATAATAAATGTGGATGCGCTTTCAGGCAGTGGCGCCTAGTGCGATGATAAAAGCACGATGGAGGCATCAGTTCGATAAATTCTACAGAACTCTCTCCGTTGTAAAATGCGATAGAAAATACAAAGAGACACAACGTCTCTGCGCATACTGAGTGGATCTAGGTGTTCAGAAAGCTTGGCATCGTCGACAATTCTGACAGTTCTTCGCTGTAATGCATCGAGTGGCTCAAGCTGGGTACTCCATTTCAAAGATGGGAGCAGTACTCAATGTGAGGTCGGACTAGTGCTTTAAAAAGTAAGAGTCTTTGCCATGACATAAAGCACTGCTTTGCCTTATTGAATATCCTAGAAAAATCTTAGGTCCCCAAAAGTCACAAGAAGTCACAAAGTCTAACGTTATCTTCATAAAATATATCAGTGATCAGAGGTAATCGCATAACGTGAACTTTGTAAATCAAACTTTACACGATCGTACTTTTAGCAAAAATACTCTAAACCGTCAAAACGTATAGATTTTAAGAAATGTGCAAAAGGCACACCTACTTAATTGTTGTCTAATTTACCTTTGAGTAAGTAGGCACTTACATTTATTTTATGGATCGACTTGTAGTTAGTTATTTAAAATATAAAATATACTCTTCAGTAGCTACAAATCCTCATAAAGAAAGCTCCAGTACAAATAGGTACGGCTATTATTTTATACGCTTATAGATTTTCTGGGAACAAAGCCTCTGCCAAGTAGGTTGGGTCACGGTTGCTGTTTGGAGAGTGGCCAGCGGAGCCCTGAAGCCTTTCTTGTTCAATATGTTACGGAGTCACGTGTGGGTCCGTTTTGTCTCCATACAATATTTAACTAGAAAGATGCTGAATTGGCAATATTGCTTTCAGAAGAGGCAACGTGACTACCCGCCGACCGTAATTCCGAGTTCGGACCGACTGATGTTCTCCATAATTTTATGATGACTGTTAGTTAACAATATTAACTGTAGGTAGCATTGTCAGTATTTATTTGTAGGTAGGTACATACAGTATCTAGGTAGTTAAGGATATAACAATTTAAGGTAGATCGGTAGATCTTTAAACTGAAACGACGGGCAAATTTTTAGAATGCATTGTACTCGTACCTACTCATCATTGAGCTAAAACTGAAATCGCAAAAAAAAATCAGCTGTTCCATACAAATAGTTCATTGATCGTCGACTAAATGTATGAAACAGCTGTTTTTATTCTAGATTCCATGGCTGACCTCATCGTAAAAGTTAAGAATGATGAGTACAATGATGTCCTAATAGAATATGTCCGTGCGTCGTTTAAAGATACAGTGTTAAGTTCTAATATAGTATTGTATTTTACATTTTGTATTATTTTACAACCCATGTCCGGACTAGTCACCTAATAGTACCTATATTACAAGCACGTTAAGTCAAGTCTAACTTATGCTCTTCAAATGCGATCTAAATTCTAAAAGCTATTCAAAATGACAAGTTCATCGCAGTAAAGCTTCTAACTGGGTCAAATAAGCTATAAGTTACTTTTACAAGCAGGTCTCTATAGGTAAGCAGATAGGTACTAAA
The DNA here is from genome assembly GCA_911728515.1 of Peribatodes rhomboidaria. Classification (NCBI taxonomy): domain Eukaryota; kingdom Metazoa; phylum Arthropoda; class Insecta; order Lepidoptera; family Geometridae; genus Peribatodes; species Peribatodes rhomboidaria. The sequence goes on along the minus strand of OU452179.1, from coordinate 9,835,137 downwards.
TCGTGGCAGTCAATAGACAGGGCCGTGCCTCGACAAGATCAATAGAACTTGAGGCAGTTTGTAAGTTGCACTATGTCTGATCGATCGTGTAAAAGCCCTATACATATTATGTTAGTGTTGGTAGAGTTCAGACGGCGGCATACAATATGTGTGTCACGAAGACGCTGACGACGGCGACGTGACGCTTAAAAGCTTCAATGGAGGAACAAATTGTCATGCTGAGTGAACAAGGGACAAGTCATTCGGGCGGAATATCTTTCTTTGCTGGAACTCAAACGTTCGCTTCTGATGAGGGAAGCGCTCGATTTGAAATGTCATTAGTGAAAATCTTTGAAGACGTATACCTACTTGTCTTTTTTAATAATTTTAGACTCGTTAGAAATAAAATAATCCACCAAAACCACGAAAATCTTGGAGTCATAAGTTCTAGGGAAAATATAGCTAGCGATAAAAGGAGACGAAGAAAACAGGAAAAGCGGCAATATTTTTACTGGTAAGACCTTTATCTTATCTCACTTTCTTCCTTTTATCGTACTCCATGATACTTAATCAAATTACCTAGATGGGGCAAAAGTCAAAGCAAATACCCGAGTAGAGTAGCAACAGCCTAGCCTTGCACGCAACCGTGGCGCAAACAAAGGGGATGCCGGTAGGTTAGGTATTTGTCCTGCTTATTTGTTGATCGAACAGCACTCACAATGCTACTCCCCACCTCCGCAAATACTTTGGACTTCGCTAACGATGAAATATGGGGCAAACTGTCATTTGCACAATTGCAAAGTGAGAAAGTTATGTTGTTTTCCTTCAGAAGTTTTCCAAACGTCTGCCTGATTTATTCTTGTGTAACTATTGCACACAGCAGGTTAGTAGGTACCTATACCGACAATCGTTTTAGTAAATATACGTACCTATTCAACCATACTACGTATAGGTACTTAGGCATTTAACAAAAGATTTATTATTGTGTAAATGCATTTGAAATTGCAAACAGATAGTGATTGGTGGCCAGCCAAAAAACTTACAAAATAGTCGTAGTCACAAAATCTCATTATATTGAAGCTCTTTTATCTAGGTAACCAGCTTCTCGTCTATCTGTAAAAGTTTTTCATAGTACCTACAATATATGTAAACTGTGTTTGTCTCATTCTATTTTTTTTTAAGTATATTAACTAGGTTTAAGTATACATTCTCGTAATTATGATAGGTAGTGCATTGGTTTCTCAAAATATCTTCACAAGACAACAGACAAAAATCTGTGGCACCTACCTCTTGCCAAGCGGTCGTTGTTGACTTGCCGAATTTTGAAGCGTTGTGAAAATGGGTCACTGTATGTGGATGACATGAAGTGTACACAAATCGATGCAAATCCACTTCAAACATTTTCTTCACACAATCTCGCTTTGTGTGTCGGTTTCACTTGCACAACGTATTTTTACCTCGGAGCTTTTCTCTCTATAGATAGGTATCTTATTCTAATTGATATCGCTTCTACGTAAGAACCGTATTATAATTTTTCTTTTATCTGATGCTGTTTTCTTTAAACTATTTTAGTGAATAAGAACCGAGTGCGAGTTCTAGGCGGTGCTCTTATATTAATTATGAATGAAAGTGGACAATGTTTACCTCCCCGTGCGACCTTGAGAAGGCGAAAAAGACGAGGAGGGTTCCGATCTCTGCTATCGAATCTGGAGCCACGTGCTGATGCAGCGGTCGCCGTCCAGCGGAGCTGGTGAAGCCAGCAGAGACGCAGAGGAGCACCACTAGTATGAGGACGACGAGCCACGAGCCGGGCTCGAGAGGACGCGGGCTGGCGGAGGGACCGGTCGGAGGCAGTTCTCGCGCGGTCGGGGCTGGTTGGTGTCGCGATCGTTCGCGCGCGGTGTTCGACGGCAGGCGGCGGCGCGCGGGCGCGGACTGCCCGAGCCGCTGCTACCGCTATTTGCGCCCGATGCGCCCGCTCGCCGCCCACCCCGCCCGCCCAGACCTTTCTCTGCGCAACGCAACTTTTCTTCGTTTCACCTGTAAACTGCCGCTTGCTCCTGCGATATAAGTGTTATCGGGAACGCAGAGATGCTATCTGCACGTAAAATGACCATCAACGAATTCTGATGACTTTATAATAGGCCACCTCATTTCATTTGACTAACAATAATGTTAGTCGGTTTTGGTCTGTAGTGTACCTATTTATTTTAAAAAAGGAACAAATTTATATTTAGGTACATACCCGTCTGCGCAAGAAGAAGGATTATGTTTTTTTGTAGTAGTTAGTTTTTAGTGTATGTAAGTATGTACGTATGTATGAGGTGTCTTTGGCACGCCCTACAGCCTAAATACCTACCCTAATGAATTTCGATGATGTGTCATTTGAATCGTCTTGATAGTGGAAGTGACCTAGGGTACAACATTTTGCACCCGGGTTTTTTGTATTTCTTCTAGTAATGTCAGTTACCTTAAAGTACCTAACTAATCTTATATTTCCACATTTTTTGCTAACCCGGTGGCTCAGTTGGTAGTCTTCTAAGTGCGTGGGTTCGATTCCCACCTAGCTAGAGCAAACATACCTACATGCGAACATGCTATGAACATTTTTTTGTGCTCGTTCTATGTATGGGTATTGAAATATGTAAGTAAGTATTTATTTTCATTAATTTATTTAAAAATTGACATATTATAATTTTTATTTGCTTAATTTGTGGCCAGGAAATATTATCATCCTGTCCAACAACTACTTCAGAGGTTGTGAGGTTAAAAATTTTAGTTACTTGCTATTTTCGTCACATTTTCACCAACTTCTAAAAGGAAGAGGCGCCTACTATGTAAAAATGTATGTACTTTTTTAGGGTTCCGTACCAAAATTTTAAAAAGTAGCCATGTAGTAGCTAAATCCTAAGCGGAGCGAGGGTTTCAAAGGCACAGAATAACTTTGCTACCGAGCGAAACAGACAATTTTCACCTTATTACAGCGAGGAATGAGATTAAATGCATTGAAGCTGTTTTTCTAGCAAGCTTTGTTTTAATTATTTTTTTGGTTTGTTTTTTTTTCGTAAAGTTTAATAAAAAAAGTAAAGTTTAGTAGAAAAAAAGTTTAATTTTTTTTTTACATGTTTCGTCGTGCTCGCCAGTGCGATTATGTATTTTAAAAATTAGCACACTGACATGAAATTACATTTTTAATGAACTGGCGGTAATAAAAAAAAAATTGAAAAGGTCCGAATTTTAAAAAATCTTTCCACGCTAGCGGATAAACTATATTGGAAGTCTGTGAATAAACTGCCATATTTCGAATGATAAACAGACTCTTTTGAAAATTAGGTCTTCTAGAAGAGAGTAGGTATGAGAGTATCATTTGAAAGGTCCTATGAAAGGTTCTATAGTAATTTAAGCATTTCAAATCCTTTTCTTTTCTGTTCTCTAAAGTTGTTTTATAAAAAAGTGGGGAACTTACATAGCAAAAAGTGAAAAAGTTGCCCCCTCCCATAAGTCCATATCTCCGAGGTAGATATATTTTATTGTGTAATTTATTAATTGTATTTAGTTTTTGATCAAAATTTTGTTGATAATTAAGTAGGTACATTAGTTCTGTTAAATTCTTTATTAAATTAGCTTCATTATCAAATTGTATAAAGTTTTCTAGTAAATTTCATTAAATTAATTTCAAGATAGAATAAAAAATCAAATTCTTTGACGTTCTTAATGTGACGTTAGAGCGGAAATACACTAGAGATTGGTTAAAAAAACAGTTCTAGATGAACTTCCGCAAAGTAACGCCTGGGGGGCTATTCCTGCGCGTGAGATGAGATGAGATTTTATCTTGGTCACTCTCACACTTATGACGTTTCAAACGAGAGCAACAAGGAGAAAAAAAAGTGAGATGAAAATTTCAAATCTCCGAATAGGGCCCCTGATTCAATCAGCTAACATTAATAAAAGAAAAACAAAAAACCTGGCTGCAAAATTTTGAGCCCACTTGTCACTTCCACTATCAAGAAGAGTCAAATGACACCTTAAGCACATGTCGAAATCCGTCAACCTGTTTAAGCTGTAGGGCGTGCCAAGAAAACCTCATATTTACATACATAATTACATACGTACTTACCCACCCAACATACCCAACATACCCAACATACATACAAACACTAGAAAAACATAACCCTCCTTGCGTAGATGAGATTTTATCTTGGTCACTTTCACACCTATGACGTTTCAAACGAGAGCAACAAGGACGAAAAAAGGTGAGATAAAAATCTCAAATCTCCAAATAGGGCCACAGAATGTGATGAAATTTGACATGTGCAAATGGGCTATAATGTATAAAAAAAGGCTCTCAAGAGATAGAGCACAGAATATTCCCTATTACATAATATTTTTTATATAGTAGGTATGAGATACAGCTGTATAACCTATTTAGGTAGGTATCTAATTAAATTATTTGCATTTGTAGAAGTTAGGTATTTACTAATTTTTTTTATTGGTGTGCAAACTGGCAGCAACCAGCCCATTTCAATAAAAATACTGACACGTGCAAATAGAACCATGTAATGTAATTTAATGTAATTTCATGGATAGACTGCCTTGACTGCCTTGGTGGCTCAGTTGGTAGTGAACCTGCCTCCTGAGCTTGGGGGCGTGGGTTCGATTCCCACCTAGGGCAAACATTTATGTGATGAACATTTGTGTTTCTTCTATGTCTGGGTGTTAATGTCTACTTAAGTATGTATTTAATATACATATATCAGTCTCTGGCAGCCATAGTACAAGCTTAGGTTAGTTTGGGGTCAGGCGACCGTGTGTGGAAGTGTCCCGAATTTATAATTTATAATAAAAAAAGATAGAGTAGTTTTTCTAAGTCATAGTTTTTCCAAAATGCATTAGGGAAGTTTTCTACATTATTAGCTCCTACTTTGATCCTGGAATAACTAAACGACCGAGCGAACGAAGCGTCTTTGCTTCAGCTTCGACAAAAAATGCTTTCGTATGTTCGATTTCTGTCCGGATCTTGTCTTTGTCAAAAACTTATTTTTTTTTTTTTTATGTAGAAATAGGTCGGCGTTTGACCACCAACTCGCCTGATGTTAAGCGACGTTATGGCCTAAGATGGAGCACGACGACCTATAAGGTACACTGAGAGAAATTAATTGTTGGGTCAACAAAACTCTAACAAATATTACATGTCGAAATAGGGATAACTGAGAATTTTGTTATAGCGACAAACTTCAATTTGTTATTGTATCATTTAAAAATTGTTACAGCAACAAATAAATTGATGAAATAAACAGTTTTATCGTTGTAATCACAATTTTTTTTGCGGAGAACAACAAATTCAGATTAGTTCCGATGACCTATTCTTATTTTGTAGAAATGGCTTTGGTTACTGTAACAAAATCGTATCTTGTTTTATTAAATGTTTCCTATTTGTTTTTTTACAATGAATAATCGGTTAAATTACTAGTTGTGTTTGTAATATTTGTTGTATTTATGAGGGGGTTTCTGTTAATACCACTCATAAATCAGTTAAATTTCTGGTTAGAAATACTAGGAAAGCTGTTTGTTATAACCATTATTGTGTGTTGAAGTAGTAACGCTAAAGTTAAGGTGTACTAATAATATATGTTGGATTTATTACGGATTTCTGTTAAAACCACTCATAAATCGGTTAAACTACTCGTTAGAAATACTAGGAAAGTTGTTTGTAATTACTATTTTTGTTTGTTGAAGTAGCAACGCTAAAGGTGATGTGTACTAGTAATATTTGTTGGATTTATGACGGGGTTTCTGTTAAAACCACTCATAAATCGGTTAAATTACTGGTTAGAAGTACCAGGAAAGCTGTTTGTTATTACTATTATTGTATGTTGAAGTATCAACGCTAAAGGTTAGGTCTACTAATAATATTTGTTGGATTTATTACGGGGTTTCTGTTAAAACCACTCATAAATCGGTTAAATAGCTGGTTAAAAATACTAGGAAAGCTGTTTGTTGTTACTATTAATGTATGTAGAAGTAGCAACGCTAAAGGTAAGGTGTACTAATAATATTTGTTGGGTTTATTATGTCGTTTCTGTTGAAATAACTAATAAATCGGTTATATCACTGGTTAGAAATACTAGGAAAGCTATTTATTACAACCTCTATTGTATGTTGAAATAACAACGCTAAAAGTAAGTTGTGTTTGTAATATTTGTTGTATTTATGAGGGGGTTTCTGTTAATACCACTCATAAATCAGTTAAATTTCTGGTTAGAAATACTAGGAAAGCTGTTTGTTGTTACTATTATTGTATGTAGAAGTAGCAACGCTAAACGTTAGGTCTACTAATAATATTTGTTGGATTTATTACGGGGTTTCTGTTAAAAACACTCATAAATCGGTTAAATTGCTGCTTAAAAATACTAGGAAAGCTGTTTGTTGTTACTATTATTGTATGTAGAAGTAGCAACGCTAAGGGTAAGGTGTACTAACAATATTTGTTGGATTTATTATGTGGTTTCTGTTGAAGTAACTCATAAATCGGTTATAATACTGGTTAGAAATACTAGGAAAGCTATTTATTATAACCACTATTGTATGTTGAAGTAACAACGCTAAAAGTAAGGTGTACTTGTAATATTTGTTGGATTTATGACGAGATTTCTGTTAAAACCACTTGTGAAACGGTTAAATTACTGGTTAAAAATTACTAGGGAAACTGTTTATTATAATCAGTATTTTCTGTTGTTACTTCAACAGAAAATACTGATACTGAACAGTTTTCCTAGTATTTTTAAGTAGTAATTTGACCGTTTTACAAGTGGTTTTAACAGAAACCCCGTCATAAACCGAACGCATATCTCCAGCACAACACGTCTAAAGCGTTGTCACTTCAATAGACAATATTAGTTAGGCAAAATAGTTTCTACCAAAACTAGGTAGGTACGAAAACATAACAAAAAAGAACTTATTGTTAAATATTTCCATTTAACTATTTATGTTGATAATACAATGATCTCAGTTTTAAAAGTGACAATAGTAACGTTAATAAATAATAATAGTTAATAAATCCAACAAATATCGTTATATGACTACCCAGTAAGCTGATTTTACCAATAAACGAACAAATAAAACCAATTTATTATTATTATTCATGTATAGTTGTGGTATCAGGAGACAAGGTATACTTACTAGGTAGTCTTTTGACTATTTTAAAATTAATGAGTATAAAATGATAGAATGAATTCACAAATAAGTAATTTTATTTTCTAAAAAAAACTAAATAGGTATTAATGAAAATCACATAATTATACAAATCATATTTAGTGAACCCCATTTATTTATATCTAGCCTAAATCATAATGTATGGAATTCTAAGAAAGACGTCACTTTCGTGCACCTTTTGCAGAACTTCATACATTTCAACCGCATAGGGTGTAATTTTGAAACCATAAAACATTTAAAGGAAATGTCGATTACTTTTGTTGATGAAGTACTTCATGTCGTGTGTCATGTCCATCATATGGATTGCTTCAAGCTCTGTAAGTGCACCAACACTTAAACTCATAGGCTGGCAAGTCAATCCTTTTTTGTTGTACGACTTATGTCTATTCTTCAATTATTATTTTTCTTCTATGTCAGCATGATTCTAAAACAAAATAAAACTTTAATAAATAATAATACCAATAAATAAATATTTGAGACATTATAACACACACGGTCGCGGTCGTCCGACCCCAAACTAAGCAAAGCTTGTATTATGGCTGCTAGAAACTAATGAACATACATTACATACATAATTCTTCATATGTTTTGGGAAACATACTTAAACAGATACCTAACAACCAGATATAAAACAAACAAAAATGTTTGTCACATGAATGTTTGTCCTAGGGGTAATCGGTTCCACACTCCTAAGCGCAAAAGACAGGTTTACCACCAACTGAACTATCGAGACAGTCATAGTTCAATATCAATATTACACTTTTAACCAATATTACAAGAATTTCAGACCAATAAACTACATAATTGAATGCCTATATTACATACAACAAGTATATAAATATTCAAATATCAACTTACTTCGACATGTGTTATAAAAGCATGTCTAGACGGCAATAGGCACCTCATTGTATTTTTTCTCGTCAGCAGTCAATATTTGTGATGTTCATTTTGCATGCTAAAGTGCTGCAAACATCAAAGTCTCGAATATCTGCAACAAATTACAAACAATATTATAAATGATTGGTACAGGACCAGGATGAGTGGCATACGAGATAAGAGGTCTATGCTCAGCAGTAGGCGATTACGGGCTGATGATGATGATGATTATAAAACGATATTGCGCTTTTGGTTATATTTCTCTTGCTGTTGTAACGCCTTCAAATAGACTGCGAGGGCTCACTAAAAATAGTTCAATAGAAATACATCATACTTCTTTTCTACCTATTTAAGTTTAATAAAATAATAAATGTGAAATTAGCAGAGGTATCGGTTGAAGTTAGGTTATCAACCTTCAATATATAAATTGCCCACTAGTTAACAATAGAATTTTATATTTGCATTTCATGGCTAATTAAGTAGGTATAGACACTCGGATCATATCAATTGGCCTTATGCGAAAAATGTTCTGAGTTCAAATGAGTACTTACTCTCACTATGTTATTTGAACTGCAACTTAAAATTGTCTTCATTTGTAATCCCATCATCCAGCATCTCACTTTCCAAACAACTTCAAATTTTTATCTTCATTTATATTACAAAAGTCAATTTCAATCTGGAAATAAAAAAAACATTAAAAGAGGCTATTAATTGCATCACAGTTTTGTATTATTTAAAGTTACAACACAATTTTAGTAAACTAAACCTAAAGTATTTGTTACGATAACAAAATGTTATAATTTCAAACAACAATGGTTTTGGTTACCAATCATCATCATTATAGTCTTTTACGCCCACTGCAGGGACATTGCAGGGCTATCCACCACGCTTGCTCAGTGCGAGTTCGTTGATGACACATGTCTTACGAATTATTCGTCTAGGACATGTCGGTTTTCGCACGATGTTATCCTTGACAGTAAGAGCACGTGTCAAATTTAAATGCACATAAACTTTTCCACGAATGAAAAGTTCATTGGTGCACGACCAGGATTGAACCCACGACCTCCGGATCAGAAGGAGCGATCCATCCCACTAGGCCAACATGTCTCAATGGCTTCCAATTTTTTGATAAAATTAACTAATTATTGGATAAGTTTAACATTATTTCTTCTTTAAAAATACTAGGACACTTTAGTCCATAACTTCATAAAAGAAACAAAACATATCGTTTAGATGAATACAGTCAAAGTTACGACCATTTACTAAACATCGCGTGGGTGTACGTTCACTTGTCTATTTTGAAAAAAATTATGAGTACCGCTGCCTCACGCACCCGTGCAGTGTAGCGCTTCTCATAATATTTTTCAAAACAAAGCTTGTCGTGCCCCCTTGCGAGGTTTAGCGCACAGCCTAAGAAGTATTTTTGATGAAATCTACAAAACAATTAAGTAGTTCATGCGAATACAATTTTAAGTGCGAATATGTGCCATGGAAAAATATCTAATTTTAATTTTTATTATTTATTTTTTTATAAACTTCTTAACCGATTTTGATAAAATTTTATTGGGACCACATGGAAACTTTGAAATAAAAAAACAATTTTCTAAATCGGTTCAAGCGTCTTCGAGGAATCGGAACATACCTACAAAAAAAGATAACGACGAATTGAGAACTTCCTCCTCTTATGAAGTCTGTTAAAAAAGATTATTACTAATTAGGTACTTACTGAATGCATCGTCTTTATTTCTTCGATGTTATTTTTTATGTCCTAATTTTAGTTATATTCGGCCTCCCAGATTTTAAGTACTACATCACTCAGGCCGTCCAGCCACGATGTTTTTGTAGTGTTTTCTGAAAAATTTTAAGATTAATTAATTTAAAATCATACAAGAAACCAACTGAACAGCCAAAATGGACAACGAAGCCTCACTTTAGGTTACAATCTCAGCTTACCACTATCAACTTTGGAAAAACTTTCTACTATTGATAAATGGTATATAGGTGCAATTATATAAGTTTTGAATTATTTTAAAGTAACCTATTAATAAACTGCTACTAAAAAAACTCAATTCAAAACTACTTACCGCAAAATATTTTTGATGCGTCTTTCTACGCCCAGGTTTTTAGATCTTCAATTTTTTGACTTTTTAACGGCTGTTATAGTACTTCATTAAAACATATTAAATCATATGAAATCGAAGTGTTGACGCGATCGTTGCCTCTAATAGCACTTTTTTACTCCACTTCACGTACAAAATAGTTCAATTTAACACAAACTTTAATATTCGAAATATAAATGGGGACACGTTGTTGCCTCAGTGCGGTTTTTCACGAAATGAGGAAGCGGGCGGATGTGGACGGCAATCGGTAAACCAAACGACCGCAGCGCACGCGACGATAGTTGCTGAACCAGTGTTACCAGCAGTAGTCAAAGAAGATAAAGTCCGAAACTAAATCAGAAATTACAAGAAATTACCTGAGCAAATAAAACCATTTTTAAGTTAATTAATATAAGTAAATTATAAATTTATATTAAACAATAAAACTGGATATCAAAGTTGCAGCTTGAACTATTTCTATTTACCTTTTAGATAAAAAAAAAACGCTAATACGCGTAACTGCAAGTTTTTATTAGTAAATTAGATCTTGTAACAAATGTAGCTGATATTGCAATAATTTTACTAGTCAACCTTGTAATTTCATATGTTTTTAGCCAATATGCAGTATTCTGATGTTAGTATTCTAATTAATTTTAATACATTAGTTATGTATTAAACCAGTTAGAGCCCACACCCAACAACACCGATTATTGAACGAGCGTAGCAACGGGCCACGAGTCCACTGGGACAAATGGGCGTTGTGTGTGTGTTTGTATGTTTGTTCGAATACCGTCCAGACGTCTGACCAGATCGGCATGAAATTTTGTAGGCAATTAGTTCACGCCAGTCGGTCAATTAAGTTACCAACCTACTTACTTGTTTAACTAATCGAAAGCTCAACGGTTCCACCTGAAATTTAAATTTAAAAAAGGAAAGCGATGTCGAGGTCGTTTAAAAATTAAAATTTTGCCCTTCCGCGTAACGTGCACAATTTAGCACACACATAATTATAACGATACCATGGCTCGACATTTTTCTTTCTTTTCCACTTGCGCCACTACTTTTCATCGACAGATCGACAAAATCACTGTTTTATCGTGATTTATCAACAATTTTACAATCGAGAAATTAAGTTTTCAAGCCTTAGTAAATTTACCCGACGTTTTAAGCAACATTATGAAATTGGCAACACCGGCACATAAGCGAGCAACTGACTAAACAAAACTCTCGGCGCGTGACGGCCGCGGCGTAAACAGGTTTCAACCTGTCCATAGCGTACAAAATTATTTTGTTATTTTAACAAAATGTCCTTAGTAGTTAACCAACATAATTGTATTATGCGTACGATGCGTACCTATTTATTTAGGATCTGAATGTAATTTGTAATGTTATTATTATTTTGTAGTAACATAGCATAGCAATACCATAATAATATACCTACATATTATTATGGTATTTCTTAGTAGGGTAAAACACTATGATCAGACCTGCACCAGTACTAAGCCTTCAAACATTTTATTTCCTTCTAAATATTTAGTGCTAAAATGCACTAACGTCAACGGATACTTTTAATAAATTTTGTAAACGTAGGTATAGGTATACCTATTTAAAAAAAATTTACGCGCGGTCGCCTGACCCTGAACTAAGCAAAGCTTGTACTATGGCTTCTAGAGACTGATATACATACATTTATATATTTAAATAAATATTAACACCCAGACATGGAACAAACACAAATGGCTGTGGTCAAAAAAGTAGCCAATGTGCTATTCCAGAGTAAAATCTACCTTTGTAACAAATTTCATTCAGATCCGTTCAGCCGTTTTAGCTTGAGTAATAAACATCTATGCATCTTAACTTTTGCACCTATAATATTAGGTTCGACTGAGACAGAACGGAAAACTCCTCGCGCATTTCTGACGTCATTGACAAATGAACCATACTACCACCACCACCATAAGAGTTAGATGTGATAATTATGTAACCAATGAACTTAGCTATCCATCACGTTAAAAGTTGGCCTGTTTATTACCCGAATATGGCAAAGTAATGTATGTGGTTATATTTTTGATCGATATGTATGTTTTCTTAGACCCCTAACCAAAAGTCTAAGTATGTAAAGTACGTTCATCTATTACCTCGTAACTTTTAACCTACTCATCATAATTTGACAAATGAGACATCGTTGCAAGCGTCTTAATTAAGTGGACAATTGTCTACTGGTTATATTTTAACTAAGTATGTAACGTTACATTAACTTATATGACTACTTTGAATATACTCTAGAGTTGATCTTAACGACGTGTTTGGTTTCTTTTAATTTCTTTTAGTTTGTATATTTAATTGAACCAAAGTGTCTTCATTATTTTAAAACTAGAAATAACTGTTGAATTTAGTCTGTACCTGGCAAATTTAACAAGGATATTAAAAACCAAGATTAGTGTTGTTTCAAACTGTAACGTTATGTTACTTCTAACATATGTGTTTGCTTCAATTTATTAAAGTTGCATTGTTGATTTTATCCAGTTGATTTCTTAACTTCGACTATATTCTATAGTTGATCAAAACGATATGTTTGATTTCTTTTACTAAGTTTGTATGTTTATGTGAACTAAAGTGTCTTTGTTATTTTAAACTGTTAAATTTAGTTAATATTAATTTAACCAAGATATTGGCAACCAAAATAAGTGTTGTTTTAAACTGTAACGTTTCGATCCTTCTAACAAATATGTTAGGTTCAGTTTAATAAAGTTGTATTGTTGTTTTCATCAGAGTGATTTCTTAACTTTGACTATACTCTATAGTTGATCTAAACGATTTGTTTGGTTTTTCTTACCAAGTTTGAATGATTATTTGAACTAAAGTGTCTTTGTGATTTTAAAGAAGTTTTATACTGTTGAATTTAGTCTGAATCCGGCAAATTTAACCGAGATATTGGCTACCAAAATAAGTGTTGTTTCAAACTGTAACGTTTCGTTCCGTTCAACAAATATGTTAGGTTCAGTTTAATAAAGTTGCATTGTAGGTTTCATCAAAAATATTTCTTGATTTTGAATATATTCTATGGTTGATCTAAACGATGTTTTTGGTTTTTTATACCTTAGTTTACCTGTATAATTAAACTAAAATGTTATTCTTTCAAACTGTAACGTTTTGTTTCTTCTAGTAAATATGTTAGGTTCAGTTTAATAAAGTTGTACAGTTGAATTCATCAAAACGATTTCTGAATGTCGATTATATTCTAAGGTTGAATTAAACGATGCTCTTTGTTCCTTTTTCTAAATTTATATGTTTGATTGAACTAATAAGTTTTTGTTATTTTAAAAAAGAAAAAAATATTGAATTTAGCCTGTATTCGGTAAATTTAAGCTAGATATTAGTAACCAGAAATATTGTTGTTTTAAATTGTAACGTTTTGTTCTTTCTAACAAATGTGTTCGCTTCGGTTTATTACATATGTATTGTTGATTTCATCAAAGTGATTTCTTAACTTCGACTAAACTCTATAGTTGATCTAAACAATTTGTTTAGTTTCTTATACTTTGTATGTTTAATTGATCCAAAGTTTCTTTGTTATTTTAATAAGAAATAACTGTTGAATTTAGTCTCTACTTGGCAAATTTAACAAAGATATTGGCAAACAGAATTAGTGTTGTTTCAAACTGTGACGTTTTGTTCCTGCTAACAAATATGTTAGGTTCAGTTTAATAAAGTTGTATAGTTGATTTCACCATGAGTATTTCTTAATTTTGAGTATTTTCTATGGTTGATCTAAACGGTGTTTTTGGTTTCTTTTGCTAAGGTTACATGTTTAATGGAACTAAAAAGTTTTTGTTACTTTAATGAAGGAAAAAATGTTGAATTCAGCTTTTATCCGGTAAATTTAACCTAGATATTAGTAACCAAAAACATTGTTGTTTCAAACTAACGTTTTGTTACTACTAACAAATATGTTCGCTTCGGTTTATGAAAGTTGTATAGTTGATTTTATCAAAAATTATTTCTTAATTTTGACTATACTCTATAGTTACTCTAACTATCTTTTTAGTTATTTTAACTAAATCTATTTGTTTGGTTAAACTAAAAAGAATTTTGATAATTTTTACTAAGAAAAATAGTTTTATTAACAAAAGAAAAATTAAACAATTTAGTTTTGTTACTTCAACATGTAATTTTTTTCATTGTAACCACTAGGGAATAGTAAAAATAACAAAATGAGATTTGTTAGTTTGAACACGCATGTTTTAGTAAGCTTTTGTTAAATGAACAATTTCCTTGTAAATTTAAACGAAAAAAATTCAACCGACATAATTTTGGTAAAATTAACCGATCTGTTTTTTCAGTGTACTTTTTCAGTCTAGCCTTGAAATTTTGTAGAGTGAAGAAGTACGAAAGACGGCAGTTGAGTGAGGCGCTACAAGTGCGCTACTGCTCAGACCCGTCTTCGGATCGGTTACACCGGACTACATCCCGAAACACGACTAGGTCATTTCACGGCATGGCTTGGTCCGGTGGGTGGTAACTAGCCACGGCCGAAGCCTCCCACCAGAGTTTGCTACCCGGTTAGCTCTACCCGGGACCACGTGTAGGGAATCAGAATAGAGTACAGGACGTGGGTAGCTCAGCCCCCAGTATGATGGTAAGTTGATTGCCGATTGCTTGCTTACCTGTTTAGTTCTGTTGTATTGTCGAAAAACCCCCGTAATGTTAATTAACTTTTAAATTAATTCGAACCTAAAGTTAAGTTGAGAGGAAAGTCCGGTTATGCTCATACGAGTAAAGTCCTTCACATCTTGTCGTCACGTCTTGTCTTGTCTAAAAGCAGAAATACCAAAACTTTTTCGTTAACGATAATATCGTAAATTCAAACCGTGTGTTGGAATAAAAAATAGAACACAAAAAAAAAGTCACTAAACTAAAGTAAACTTTTTAAAGTAAACTTCTTTAAGTCATACAAAAGTCTCGATTTTGAAGCACATTTTTTTGTAAGCTGGCGTTTATAAAAAAACTAGAGTTTGCCCGCGGCTCTGCCCGCGTGGAATCTATTGCATAGCAATTAATTACCTATTATATAAATCCATTCAGTAGTTTTAGTGGTTAAGTAACAGTTACCTACTATATTATAAGTACAGTGATGTAAATAATAAAATGTTCAGCAAAAACATAAGTATTCTTGTTTATTGTTTTTAAAATTATACAAATACATCTAAGAAACGAATACGTACACAATATATAGGTAAATTTTAAAATATAATTAAGCAATTAAAAATACATATATTGATAGCCTAGTTGGAGAAGGACCGCCTCTCAAGCCAGAGGGAGCGGGTTCAAACCCAGCCGATGACACGCACCAATGTGTTCATTGTGTGAACGTATGTGTGTATTGTAACTATGTCATCTGCTACATAAATTGAGCCCGGTGTATGGCGACAGGCTCGCCCCCTTATACATTTGAGACTGAATGTCGTCCGGCGAAGTGTGGATGTTGTATTACACCTCTTCTAGCCCGTTCGAGGGAAAGGCGTGACGCTATGTTATGTCATGTTTATTTCACAATTATCGGTAGCTTACAATAACTACATCGAGAAGGTAGGTTTCCAAATCACACCTCAATAAGCAAGCCACAAATTCGCTAAGTGTGTTGTGTTTATTTGCCTTATCACGCACACAGACGCAGCATAATGTGGTTAGGTGGTTAAAATATAATCTTCCTGTAAGATGATTAATTGGTTGATTTCTTCCATTTCAATTGCGAAAAGCCTGGTACCGTTACTTAGTCCTTCTTTTATTACCAAAATTTTTCAGTAACAAAATAATTGCACCAACTTTCAAATAAAGGCTCAGATGAATTAAAATTCAAAACAAACATCGAAATTGTTTTTTGTTTTTTTTTTTTTTTTTATTAATTTGTTCATGACCATGGATACTCGTCCTTCAGTCGGATTCTTAGTAATAATTTTTCCTTCATAACAGATGATGGGATGATGATGATGAGGTGATGATGATGAAGACGATGAATCCCTCCCCTTTTCCCATTCCAGTAAAGTTATGGATACTTTACTGAAACTCTGTGAAGTTTTGTAGAGAACACGAAAAATCGCGTTTCGCGATGTTTGTATCATTTGCCCACACTCGTGCACGTTGACGAACCGGTAAACGTTAATAATCCACCATTATTACAGTTTAACACTCGAAGAATCACAAGTTTTAGAAAATAATACAAAAACACGACACCATCTTTTCGGTTCCCGCCAAAAACTCCCTTGTTTTTTGTTTCTCTAAGCAGTGTTGCCACATCATATTTTCGAAAACGCAGTGCTGTCTTCATTAATATACAGTTTAGCGAGAAAAGTACACTGTTTGATGAAACAAACACCTGTACAAAAAAGAAGTTATTGTTTTCGTAATTTAATATTCTCAAACTAATATTGCAGCATCTTAAACCGATTATTCTACTTAAAATCTTATCTCTTTGCAAGACCATGACTTCGACTTCACTCTGAATACAATACTTACTTAACTTTGATTGTGACTATCAAAATATAATACTTGACATGCCACTGGCTTAAATAAATCCACTAAGATGCGACTTTTTTTTCTAAATTTGCATAACATTTGCCCATTTTGAGCCAGATATAGCAATAACGTGCAACACTGACATAGACGTTCTAGACGGGTGTGTTCTATGCAAAGGATAGAAACCTGTTTCTCCGTTGTTTCACTCGCCTTACGAAACGACTAAGTTGTTCTATAACTTTGCTTGAAAATATGTTTTTTTTTCAGTTGTAATACAGTTTAAATTTATTCAATGTAATTTAATAATTTTTACACTTATGTTTTGAACGGCAGAGTTGCACACGGGGTGCGCTGAGAGCCTATCCTCTGAACGCGACCCCGACCCCGACCTCGAGCAAGCCGGCGATTCTATTGGCTCTCTAATATAATCTCTATTGGCTCGAAATTTGAACTTGCGATTTTATCTTGCTTATTATACAAAAATTACACATCCAAAACCATAAATATTAAGTTTATCGCTATTCCCGAGGTCAAGGAATCGAATTACATGCTAATTACCGAGAAACAGGTAGCCGTTTAGGAAAAACGTGCTATGGAAGTTTTGTAGAGCGCCATCTCGCTCCGTCTTGCGTTTTTATCTCGTTCTGGTTTTTCACTTTTATTTTATAGATTTTATAGATGTGACAAATAATTTTGAAAATATTATTTATTACTATTAGTTATTAAATTAAATGAGCGTTTTATTCTTTTATTATAATTAAAGGTCATTTCGCAATAAGTTACTAACAAAATCGTTTGGTTAATCATGGTTTTCTGTTATCGGGTACTGTACATTCATTTTTATTTTTGGACACCCACAAAAAAAATGTTTACAAGCCCTGAAACCAGTTTTATGCCGGTCTGGCCTCGTAAAAGTTTACATTTTGAATATTTCCGAAACCAAACTTTATATTACACATTGTACTCTCAGATCAACCTAGAGAATAAGATGGCGCACGGCGTATGATTTATGTGAAGCCAAAACTATCCAAAAACTACGCTACTGCCGTATATGTATACAGCACGCACACATTGACGCAAAGAACTACGCTACTCGCTTGGTCATTCTTACCTCGACATTATGAGCATTGGTTTATGGTATAATTTCGTGTACATAAATTCACATAGTCTATTATAAAAGTGTGACCCGGACTACATTTTGAGGTTCTTTTTAAAAACTGTGCAGTGTTTTTACAAGACAATCAACATTACAAGATCAACAAGACAAGAGTTGATTGTTATCAACTCTTTAAGAAACGTAATTATTTATACTCTTTAGGTAACGTAATTATATAACTCTATATGTCACGTAATTATATATAACGTAATTATATGTAAATTGGAACGGAAATGGCTAGCGTAGAGTTTGGGAATTAATATTAGTTTTCATGCAATTGTAAATGTTTTTCATGGAACATTACCACGCACACAAGTTTAAAAGCGAAGTGGCTTCAGCGAGATAAACCCCAGTCTTTCATCTTTTCCTCTAGGTTGATCTGAGATTGTACAGCACACATTTGATCATCTTTCTGTTACTTTTACAGACATTTAACAGGACGAGGAAAAAACAAGCAAAATCTGGCAAATGAGTCGTGTCACAAGGGAAAGGAGGCAAATTTGAAAACTACCGAGGCACACTTGAAGTTGGATTTATGATTTTGATCTTTACTCATTCTTCCCCTTAACAAGAAACGTTGTATAGCCTTATTTAGTAGAAGGGTTTTTTTTGCGAACTTGAATTCTCCAAATGGATCCCCGAACACGCCCATTTCGTTCGTCGAACCCTCTACCAAACACCCTGTTTAACGTTGTGACAGGACTCATTGGCCAGAATCCATCTTCCCATAGGTTTTAACGTTACTAGACGGACTTGCCCCGTTCGGCTGGTTCTGTGTTTTTCAAAACATAAATCTTTTAATACATTATTCGTAATTTTTCGATACTTTTGGATTTACCAGGACTTTTTATGAGATATAAAATAAATGGAAAACGATTTAACTTAGCGATATATATGCCGATCTTACCCGCACGCACCATTAGTGTTAAGGTCAACTGGGGTAAATGCGTTATATTTTTTTTTAACATTCAGTTTTGTCGATGAGCTAATGCATATCTAGGCAATATCTTTGCATGATGTGTCCATCATCATAAAACATCATTCATTTTATTATTTTTGGCCTTTATTTTACAATTATTTTATTTACAAGATTTTTTTTTTTGTATGAAATTATGACCGTCTGACAATGTTGTAATTACATTTAATTTGTTTTTTATTAATTTAGTCCATATATTTCTGACAACCATTATGGAAAAATGTAAGCTATTTTGAATAAATATGGATGTATTTATTGATGGGGCATGATGATCTATTTTTTCTTTCATTTGTGACGCACTTGCCCCATGAATATTGTCAGGGGTGGAAATATTTTTAGTTAACATTTAAGGTTTTACTCGACTTTCGAATGAGTGTATCGAATGAGTGTACCCACATCTTTCGTAGTAACATTATGAATTGCTAATTTATGGAGGCAAGTGAATTGAAGAATTCCTTTTCCTGGGTTTGGCTCCACACGTTTGTATCTAACATATTTGTATTTGACCAGATTATCTTATGAAAATTTCAAAAGTAGGCTACAAATAGTCAAACATTTACGAACACGAACATTTTAGTATTACATATGTGCGTACCTACTCCTTTGCTACTCCTGTACTCCTTTTTTTAAGTAGGTTAAAAATAAAATGATCATGAAATCTGAAGTTGGGGTTAATGCGTCACATAGACGCAATTGCCCCATGGTAGCAGACGCAATTAGAAAAAACCGAACAATAAAATTATAAACTCTAATTTGATTTAAAAAAAAACTAAAATCCCAGAGCAAATATTTACGTCTACGTGTTAAATTATTCGTTTGTGTATTCATCCATAGGAAAAGCTTTGAACTCTAAGAACACTTGAATTTGGTAACGCATTATTTTTCATGATTTGATAATTGGTTACAGTATATCCCGAGGAGGGTTTATGGATACTATTTTCTGATTAAATGCGAACGAAGTTGCGGGCAATTTTTTTTTCAAATGCCTTTGCAAATTTCTTGTTAGATCTTTGCAATGAATAATGACAAGTCTGTGGGTAAGTGACATTTGTTTTTGGCGCTAATTATGAACCACAGAATACATTCGTAGGTCTATGTCAAGAACACGTCTAACCAACGTGAAAAAAAAAAACATTAACCGCATTACCGCAAGACAAAAATTATAAATCTAGAACCTATTTAAATATTATCAAAACTTGGACTTTACTCTAACTTATTGTTTGCTTGACTAAGATTGATTGTTTTTTACTACATTTTCAATATTTAAATAATGTAAAAAAACTTGACACTCGAAAATGCGCAACTCGTGCGACGCCAAAATTCTGTCACTGTCAGATGTCAGGACAGGAGGGGTACGTTCCTGCAGTTTAGCTGGAATAAGATTTCATCTGGTTAAACGACAAATACCCCGTTTCCGGACGTCCGTCGGACGAAATTTTGACTGGATTAAAAATTATCTGCCGCGTTTCCGCAAGACTTCCGGTATAAAATTTGTTCTACCTCGAATTTATTTTCGCCAAGCTTCTAAAACCTTCGTTTCCGGGCGCTACTCGGTTGAAATTTTACTTTGACTTTATATTATCCACCACGTTCCCGTGAGTTTTTTCGGTATGAGATTTGTCTAAATTTTTAGGATTAGTAAAGGCTGCTCGGACCCATAGCTTATAAAACAGCTCGATATGGTAGCAGTAGATATTACTCAATTTTAAGGCGTTTCAAGTAGGAAGAAGAGAAGCTAAAATGCATAGCCAGCAAAACTTTCGACTAGGTTACTTTCGACTTTCGACTATCATTAATCAACTCAATCGACAAACAAACAAAACAATAAAAGAAAAAGGGCAACTATTTTGAATTTGGCGCAGGAGTTTTGCAAGATAAATATTGTGGACGCCGAGCACATAGGTATTTAGTTGTCATTATTACCTATTTGCCAAAAGCATGCTCTAAGGGTGGAGAGCTCTCGAACATTCTAGAACAATTTGAAGGTTTCGTAAAGCTCAGGAAGGTTCTTGAAGGCTCTGGAAAGTTCTAGAATCATTTGGTACTGCTTTGGAAACTGAGTAGGGAAGACATAAAGCCTTTGTAAAAAAGGGACAGAGAATGGTTAGCCAATCAGAGCTCAGCTTCTGGGCTGATTCTGAGGGATTTCGGTATATAAGGTGGGACCACGCCAGGGGTAGGTATTGGGAAAAAAATATAGTATTAATTTCTTCCATCCGTGACAGATGGCGCATATGACGACAATTCAAAATTGCTATAAGAAAACTATTACCATACAACTATTGAACTACTACAAGAAGAGTAGATTGTGGTTATATTATATTGTAGTGGACTGTTTTGCACTATGTTAAAATTAAGTGTACTAGTTGGAGACGGTCAGCCTCTCAAGCCAGAGGAAGCGGGTTCGAACCCAGCCGACTGCACGCATCAATTTGTTAATTGTGTGAGCTGTGTGCGTATTGTATGTCATCTGCTACAGGATTGGAGCCCGGTGTATGGCGACAGGCTCGCCACCTGTCTAATTTGAGACTAAATGTCGTCCGGTGAAGTGTGGGTATTGTATTACACCTCTGCCAGCCCCTCCGGGGAAAAGGCGTAGGCGTGACGATTTAGGATAAGTTAAGTTTTTAAATTTTTAATTTTTAGATCTGTGGTTCCGTGAGATTAAGGACGGCCGCATATAATGTCGTTCGATGCACCGTGCTAGGATAATTCTTCACCCGGGATGTTTGGATGTGGGACCCGGTACGAACTTCTTATTCGCGATTTTCGGTTAGGTTTCTGAACTAAGCATTTCAAAGAATATTCAATGTTTCCCTAATTGCTTGTACTTATGTTGTATTAAAAGACCCACAACATGACGAAATGGAAGTTAACACGTGATATTTTTGGGACCGAAGAGTTTACTTTTAAAGAAGGCGATGAAGTAACAATCGGCCGAGCTGTCAGCAATACCATAGCACTCTCCAGTATTGTAATATCAAGAAAACACTGTATGATACATTTTCATAAAGATAAAGCCATTCTAACAGACTCTGGGGTAAGTTACAAAAAATATAATAACTCTTGCTCGGTACTTGCAATCACAACATCATACTTGCGGTCAAAAAGTAGGTGATCCACGGTATGAGCTGACTGAGGTAATGACCTTTTAAACCACATTCCATCAAAATTCGTCGCATTTATTTGAGTATGAAGAAGTAACAAAGAAACAGACTCTCCCATTAAATATAATTTATGACGTAAGTTTCTAGTATAAACCAATTTAATCACTTCATTACAAAACCGTAGTAAGTAAACTTACACTGATCTTTCCAGAGTTCAAATGGTGTTTTCGTAGGAAACACAAAAGTACCTGTAAACACAGCTTATGAGATAAAGAATTCTGATACTATTGGAATTGGCTGGACTTATGGAGCTTCCACAGTTGCTAAATTAACAGATGATCAGAAGTACATATTTAAATTAAGCAAAAGGGATGATACTCCACTTGTGACAAATAGATTCCAACTTAAAAGTGAAAATGAACTGGATGAAATTGAAAACAAAATTGCTGCATTGGATACAAGTAAAAGTTTGCAGCAGAAACAATTGTCACCTAGCAGTGGCACAAAATTATCCCTGAAAAGAAAATCAGACCAAATAAAACATGAGGAAATCAAGAAGGAAATCAAACAAGAGAAGCGATGTCGTATTATCACCATAGATGACGATGTCATTTTGCTCTCTGACAGTGAAAATGAAACTCAAGCCAAAAATGTTATGATTAATAAAGATCAATTAGAACCAATCAATGAAGAAAACCACAATGAACCAGTCAATGTTGAGGTTAAAGGTGAAAATGAATATTTAGAAAATGAGGCATTTAATGTCAAACAGGAATATATGAGTTATGATGATGAACCAATCAAAATTGAGAGTGATAGCGATAGTGAATCGGAGCATTGGTACATGCGGTTATCGCAGAATTCACCTGGCAAACCATTTTCTAAAGTGACCAAAGCTAAGGCAGATGAACAAGTGACTGACAGCTCATATAGCCAAATAGATGATAATTTTGTAATAGATCTAGATCAAACAGACAATGAGAATGAAGAAGAGTTTATTGAGGACCTTATACAAATTCTTCCAATTCCTGAAAAAAGTCCAGAACCTGGGGTTACAAAAAAAATACCAGATGAACAAGTATCTGATGCTATAACTCCCTCAAATGTAAATGTTACCACTAAAATCCCAAAACAACAATCCCACCCACACAGTAAAGATGAGATAGATGGATTCAAAATATCGAACCAAATAGTAACAGGTGGAGAATCAACAAAAACTCAACCAACCAGTGATATTAAGAAAACACAAATGATTGAACCACAAGTTCACACACATAGAGGAAAAACTAAACACACAACTTATGAAAGTAAGTTTTTTAAATATGCCATCCCACTTCTGGGCAAAGGTAAAAAATAATTTCAAATGTAAACTATTATTATTATTTTTCAGGTAAGCCGCCTAAGCCATCATTGAAACATGGCAAAGTTACGAAACACTCATCCAAAAAACACATGTCTCATTCACAAAAGGAGGAAAGAAAGAAAAAATTGAAAGAATTAGCTACAAAAGAGAAAGAATGTGACAATCAATCAGTGAACATAACAACCTCCTCCACCAGCAAACCAACACTAAATGTAAAAATAACAAGTTCCAACCGTGGAGCATTCCTGACCAACTCTTTACAAGTTGTAGAAAATGTCAAAAGAAAAGATGAGCAGAAAGAAAAAACATCTACAAAGAATAGTATTGAAAGTCCCAAGAATGATAAACAACAAGAAGGCTCACTGTCTCCTGAAGACAGAGAGAACAAAAAGTACAGATTGTCTCACTCTACGAAACAGTCCTCTAAAAGGCCAGAGCACAAATCATCAAAAAGCAAAAAGGAACCTAAACATGACAACTCTAAGAATAAATCCACACACAACTCATCCAAAGTATCTAAATCTCGAGTGCCATTAAAGAGCCTGAAGCCTTTAACTGAGAGTGATAAGACTGTCTCAGGAAAACCATTCTCTAAAGTAGATCCTATGCCACCAAAAAAAACTAAAAAGATGGTGCGTTTCTCAGATGCAAGCCCAGATGTACGTGTATTTGAAATAGAACCTGGCAACCAAATGAAGAAGACTAGTTTAGTCAGAAACTCATTAGTCAACATCAGGCAGATGCCAGTGTTCTCTATGGAAAAAAGGACATTGATGCACATATTGAAGTGGAACCCTAATTGGTTAGAAGAACAAATTAACAATAATGAACCACCTCCAATACTGGGCCACAACAATCCACCAATGTCTATATTCCATTCATTTGTCAACCATCATCAATATGTACAGTAAGTTCTTAAACATGATTTTAATAAATAATATAGATAAATACATACTTAAATATAGATATTTACACCCAGACATAGAACAAGCACAAATGTTCATCACATAAATGTTTGCCCTAGGTGGGAACGGACCCCACATTCAGAAGGCAGGTTCACTACCAACAGCCACTGAGGCAGTCAATGTTTGAATTACTAGAGCAACCAAAAAATCAATATCTTAACAGCTAACCTTACAAACTAATAAATCCTAAATAATGGATATTTTTGATGATTTCACATACTTACAATGTTTTACTATTCTTTGCATTAAAAAAAATACTCCAGTAAAATTATATTTCACAGACTAGTGGGTGACTTGCTGCTTATGGAGATCTGGGAATATTTGACAGTGGCATACCAGAAAATTAGGGGACAGGATGCATTTCTTGAAATGAGGATTGGATCAATACCACCCATTCCTATACAGGAGCGAATCTATGAACTATTCAGTATTAGTGTGAATAGTAAGGATATTATTTGTATAATGGTAAATGGTTTGTGTATATGGCCTCTGTTATCCTATCACAGACATTTTCATTTCCAGTTTCCCTGCCATCACATGAATCAAAGAAAGTTCCAAGAATGGGTGAAATTCTACTGATTACTTTTGGGGCTGAAAAGAGTCAAAGATTCTTCTATGTTCACAATGTCAGATGCCTTCCATCGCCTCCTAGTAAGTATAAATACTGAAATACTTTTTACTAATTAGAAACAAATTTATTAGAGTCTTTAGCCGAGAATGAACTATTTACTGCAGCAATAATGATACAACTCTCCTTCCAGATAACAAAAACTCGTTCTTCAGTATAGGGCTCCATGCTATATACACGGAAAAGATGAAAACGATGAGGCTGGGCGAATTGATAAAAGGCCACACCCTCGCGTACATTAGCAATGAACTGCACCTGTTCGAAGCGATGGAGAACCTCGCCGGCTCGCCCCTCGCCGAGGCCATACTGCGACCCGAGCCCAAACATTTCGTCGTCAACGTTCCACCTCCTAATAGTATTACCTCCAAGGTATTTTTTATCACCTTTATTTGAAAAGAGCTAGTTTGTTACTTGATCCAATCACGAACAATGTGTGAACAAGTAACAAACAGTATAAAAAAAAATCAGTGTTAAATATCTATTTAAGTATGTTTTTTAAAATATATATGTACAAGTACAAGCTTTGCTTAGTTTGGGGTCAGGCGACCGTGTGTGGGAAAGTCCCGAATTTATTATTATTATTTATTAGTATGAGAAAGTAATAAGCGCGAAAAGTATTCCGCCTTCATTCCGTTCTGGATTAAAAGAAACTCGCACATAAATAGTAGTAATTTTAATAGCTTAAAAGTTTTTAAGTTTAGCTCCCTCAATAAACAATTTTCTGTTACAACTGTTTTTCACTAGGTACTCAAACTTTCGCCTATAAAATTCTTGTGGAACTCGTTGCCTGTGTCTGTCTTTCCACCTAAATACAATCCGGGGGTGTTTAAGAGTAAAATGAATAGGTATCTCCTAGGCAAGCGTGTTACACCTTCAATCACGTCGACGCGTCCCATCAGGCGAGTCAGTGATCAAACGCATGCCTAGTCTGTTGTAAAAAAAAATCTAAGTAGGAAAAAGGATTCAACCCTTCCAAAAAAGTATTGTGCAGTTTACAAATCAATGATTTCAGTGGACAAGGACTCTAAATACGAGTCAGCAAATCGCGGTGTCGTCGTCGGTAGCGGCGGCGCTGGGAGATAAGCCTTGCATACAGATGGTACAAGGGCCTCCTGGCACAGGTGAGGCCACTTTTTTTTAATAGTTAAAGTTATTACAGTTTTTTTACATTATAAAAGTATACAATGTTCTCTCACCGTTTCCGAGATACTTCAGGTTTATTTTGTCATCATTTGTCCTCATTATTTGTCCGAGGTTTATGTTTTAAACTTTTCATAAAGCTTATCGGATTCAGCTATGTTGAAAGCTATTGAAAAGTTCTTTTAAAATGCGCCAAGTATGTATACTACCTCACAGGTGACGTGAAACCTAAATATGTATTATGAAAATTCTACTTTTTCATCTTTATGAATTGCCATAACTCAGAAATGGGGATTCTTAGAGGAAAGAGTGTTAGAATAATTATTGTAGATAATGGCATGATCTACAATTTTATGCAACACATTTTTGTGATAAAAATTACCGTTTGGCTGTAAAATGCAAAATACCCATGTTTGTGACTTGATTGACGTTTAATATTTTTAGCTGTATCGATGGGGACTTTTCACATGTCATTTAAAATGGTGTTCCAAACATCCGTACTAATTTTCAGCTCTATGCGAATTATTGTAACCTTGTATGTCTATTTTGACGGGACTAATACTACTAAAAGCCAACGATTTTTTTCCAGTGCTTCCACACCTTCATGGGATTAAAAGAATTTGACCATTTTGATGTGAACTGTAAAGTTGGAATCATCATCACAACTGTTATAATACTACAAATATAATGCTACAAATATTATAATTATTTATTAAGAACTATTATTAAAAATAGGTAACATTTGTGATTTTGTAAGTTTGTTTGTGAGCTCCGAAGCTACTCAATCAATTGTAAAAAATATTTCAGTAATAGAAAGTTACACATTCATGGAGCTCCTACGACTTAATTTAACATCGCTGGCGAATCGAGGCGAATTTAACGTTTTTGTACATAGTAAAACGCGCTTCTTCCCCACTGCTCAACTGCAGCAAGTTGAGCAGTGGGTAATACCTCCGATCTACCGACTGCTCAACTATGCTGGACTAGGTGAGCAGTAGGACATATTATATAGTAAAAAATAGTTGAGCTGTAGAGCAATAATACCCGAAAATTTTATGCTCTACAGCTCAACTATTTTTTGCAGTTGGACATCCTATCTTAAATCTTAAAATTGGACATAATTATAACCTACTGATCAACTGCTATTGAGACACTGGCTACTTATGAGGGTAACTTATATTAAGGCTCAACGTTTTGTCAATGGCGCGAAATTGTAAAAACAGTACAGTTCGTACAATTTTTTGGGTTTTTGAAGCTAGACCGGGTGATTACATTAATCAGAATGTTACGCCAGTCGCAGCCGACTAAGTAACTACTAAATGTATACACTAATCTGTGGAGATGTTTACGACTACCATAGGTATCACGGATTAGACACAGGCAGTAGTTAGCAAGTTAGAATCGTGAGCCCCATTGTTAAAATCCGGAACAAAAGAAATCTTTCTAGCTAGCGAAAAAAGCGATGGCAGCCTAGTTGGGAGAAGGTCCGCCTCTCAAGCCAGAGGGAGCGGGTTCGAACCCAGCCGACGGCACGCACCAATTTGTTCATTGTGTGAACATATGTGCGTATTGTATGTCACCTGCTACATGACTGGAGCCCGGTGTATGGCGACAGGTTCGCCCCCTGTCACATTTGGGACTAAATATCGTCCGGCGAAATGTGGGTGTTGTATTACACCTCTGCCAGCCCCTTCGGGGGAAAGGCGTGACGATATGTTAAGTCTTTTTTTTTAAACTTTACATTTCATGTTAATAAGTTGTCTTGAAACCTATGTGAGATTTAACTAGACAACTAGTTCTTGATAAATACTTACAAAAAAATGAATCTTACAAAAACGACATAAACTAAATACCTACATTACACAAAAACGATGTGCCAATCGCACAAAACTGCTGTCATAGTAAAAATACCAATTTTATTGTAAATTGTTACGTTACGCAAGTCGTAGCCGAATAAGAAACTTTACACTAATCAGTGAAGATGTTTACGACTCTTAATACTATAGGTATAATACAAATCAGGCAGTAGTAGCCCACTGGAGTCGCGCATCCCATTGTTAAAATCCGGAACAAAAGATTTTTTTCTGAGAGCATTTTTTTGTGCTCTGTTTATAATGTTTTTATCTATTGTATAATAGGGTGTGTCTGAATATTCTAGATTAAACTTGTGGAGAAGATAAACAACTTTTTGTGTCCTTGCGCTATTGTTTATTTGAATGTTCTGGATCTCACACTTCTAGACTTCAGAACGGGAAATCGCGCTATCGAAAGAACCGGGAAATATCGGTTCTTTTGACGGCCAGAAGAACCGGGAAATCTAAAATCGATTCCTGGTACTTTCCATACTCTCGATACTCGATTTAGATAATTTAAAAAATCATTCTTGATGCGCGAAATGGTTAATTTTACACCCTAAGGTGGTCAAATATCGGAGAAAGTGTCTTTAAAAGTCTAACAATTCTCTAAGTGAGTGTTTTTCTTAGATGATTTTGAATTTTGGTTTTTCTTGGGTGGGTTTCTAATGAGAGGTCGGGAAAAACGTGTCTTACTAAAATCCTACATAAAAAATAAAAATAACGTGTGCGTAACTACAGCTTCCTCATAGGTGATAGAATAATTTTACCTATGCCAATATTTAAAGCATACCTAATAGCTGCAATCAAATATCCCAGTCTTTTCAGTTAATCTGCGTTACCTATTGGTAGTTGTAAACATCTCCATAGATTAGCGTATAGTTTAGTCATCGGCTGCGACTGGCGTAACACTTACTCAGGTTTGGGGATTACTGCTCAACTAGTTGAGCAATTCAATTGAGCAGTGGGGAAGAATCGATAAAAACAGCTTTATTTCAATTGTGTAACGTGTGAAATATAAAATATACGTAATAAGAAATCAAAAGTTCAACGGGTTTCCACGGGGAACTTTCGATTTTTTATGCTTTGCTAAGCCAGTTACTAAATCAGACACCAATCAACTTCGATCACAAATATATAAATGTCGTGTCTCATTAAAAATCAAGCCTCTATAGTGGCACCGCATCTACACTTATAATTTTGTTTATGTATTTTCACCGCCGTTCTATTAAAAATAATCAACACATACAACTAATTTCATTTGAATCTACGCCTTAATATTCAACTACTACATTGATGACATTTACTTAAGTGTTTAAGCACATATAGGCGTTGTGACACCGACGCGATCACAGAGTGACTGACACCGAAATAAGGCTTACACTTGATCTAAGCCTTGTTTTAAGGTGCCATTTTGCGTATTGCGTTTCGGGAGTCAGTTTTGATTACGCGTTCGAAGTGCTAACATAGTGTTCAGAGAGTTATAATGCAAGTTTCTACTGTAGTGTAACAGTGTTTGTGTACTTGATGAATAAAGTGAATCTTCGGATACATCGACGTTTCATTACTTTATCCAAACCCAGCTCGTAACAGTATATCTGATCGAAGCCAGTCAACAAAGTTTTAATTTCAGGCAAATCGAGCGTCATCTGCGCTATCGTGATGACTTACTTCTACAACGAGGAGGACCAGCGGCGGCCGGGGCGCGGCAAGATCATGATCTGCGCGACCAGCAACGCGGCCGTCGACGAGCTCGTCATCCGGCTGCTTAACATGCGGCAGAACCTGCTCAAAAGTAACTCAGCACAACTTTTCCGATATTCAGTCTATCTATACTTTTTTTTTCTATTTATTTGAGAAATTACACTTCTTGGACTCCGGGGGCCGTGACTTTTATTAGCTGGTATCTTAATTATAATTATTTAAAGGAAATACAGGTAGAGGGGGGTTAGTTGTTAAGTCTATCAATATTTGTAGATTATGTTACAGTCAAAAGTAGTTTTGACCAAGGACGTTGGTCAAAACCGTTTTTGCCGGATTTTCGAAGCCAAAAATGCCTTTTTCCTGATATAAAGTTCAGACTATCAATAAAAGCTCATTAAAAGTTAAGTGGAAAATCGTGAAACGAAACTAACCTAACAACTAAAGACTTTTTTTTATATTTTAGTTTTGACCGGTTATGAGTTTTGGCTGTAGCATACATGGATGGATGCTTGTTACCACAGACCTAAGATTTTTTTTGCTTCGCAAAAGACCAACGAAGCGTGGGACAGAGAAGTCTCCATCGAAATGTGAACTCCACAAGAGAGAAAGAGGTCGCCTACAAATAAAATGTTAGTCAATTTTTCTTTTGTCATTAATGACAGCGCGCCACCTGGGAACACGCGAAAATTCCTATGATTTATATTTTTACTAAAATAATTATAAATAGACTCAAAAGAGAGCAATTGTAACTAAATGCAGTTATGTCATCTTGTGAGTTTAGCAATTGTGATGTGAATCCAAGATGTAACCCACAAAATTTGTCGTTTCATGGGTAAATATGAAAATTCCATTGTGATGTTTTTGTCTAAATTTTGTCTAAAACATAACATAAATTGGTTTCAAAAACCGATTTACCAGCGGTATGTTGTTGTCGTTTCTTCGTAACATCTATATTTCCTAGATGAAAGCAGAATTGGTGATGAAATTCAGCATTAAAATATTAGTTAGTTTACGCTCGATTTTCACTAGAGATGGATAAAAAGATGACGTCATTATTATCGATAGTTTTTATCAAAGTTCATTAGGTAGGCGATGGGTGCAATACATAAACAAAGCATACATTTTTGAATCAATGCCATCAAAAGTAAATTGACATTCTTCCGAGTTTGTACTGAATGATGAGGCGTAAAACATTTTTGTATTATATATAAGTATGTACCTTCAATTTCTGATCATCATTTTTAATTCAATTTACACATTTTGGGTGTCTTACATCCAAGTCTAATTTAATTATATTTAATTAAATTAAATAATATATATGTAAATTATAAATAAATGTACAAAACCAATGAGATAAGTATATATCCTAATCCGTATACGAGTAAATTTGGTCAAGGGTCACAATTCGAAGCGAATTACTAGGATAGTATTATGTTGATCTTATTATTTACTTTTCTTATGTTAATTTAGATACATGGTGACACTGATATCTAACTCTTCCGCCTAGCTTAACACCCGTTTAGTGATTAATATTCATTTTAGCTCAGCAGCGGTGTTATACTTGGAACAAAAAACAACTCAATTGGTATGCGAAAGATTATATTTATCGACAAGCACCCGGAGGACCATTTTTGGTCAATCGATAAATTAATAAGTACTTTTCACAACACTAATTTACTCACGCATGCGCAAATGTTTTTTTGTATCACTATCGAATTGTCACTGTCGATCTTTTACATCCTAGATCTGTGCTTGTTACTCTTTCACGCCAGAACGGCTGAACAGATCTGGATGAAATTTGGCACAGAGATAGATTATAGTCTAGAATAGCACATAGGATACTTTTTAACCGCGGGTGAAACCGCGGGGAGCAGCTAGTCTAATATAAAAGTGAGCGATACAGCTGCCGTGCCTAACCATGCACCTTAATGCTTTAATGCCTTAAGTAATGATGATTATGGTTGTTGATTTCCCTGGAGTACTTGACAATTGAGTACTGCGTAACTGAGAACTTCCGTCTGAGATAACGATTAAGTCGGTGCAATGTACTCGACCATTGTACGTACATAGGACTTGCACGGAATATACAGTATACTAATATCCTATTAACTAACTCTTAATATTCATACAAGTTTGGCCAGCCAGAACTTTAATGGTATGATTATACTTTTTGTTTTATTATCTTACTAGCTGCGCCCCGCGGTTTCACCCGCGGTCCCACAGGAACCGTTTATTTTTACCTGATAAAAAGTACCCTATGTCCTTTTCTGTACCTACCCCAGACAACGTATATGCAAAATTTCATGATGATCGGTTGATTAGTTAGGGTGTGAAAGCGTTACAAACAAACGAACAAACCCACTTTCGCATTTATAATATTACAAAATTAGGATTGTTATTATACAGCACACTGCAACACTGACATTAGCATGCCACTAGTTTTGTATGAATAGCGTTCTGTGTGTTTATTCGTCAGTAGAACCATGGTATAATAATGTACTCCGCCAGGTATAGCATTACAGTCATGTGGGCAACACGCAGTCAAGTCAATCGATGCTTAAGCAAGACCGAAATAAGTCATTTACAAATTTTTATTTTATTTTTATTTTATTTATTTTATTTTATTTGGATGACCAAACAGCCTGGTTAGACGTAAAAACATACAGAAATATTAACAGTTAGGCCAAATACAGGTCACCACTTATAATAACAAGAATAGTGCTAGCGCGCAAAGGAAACATCACATTTATACTGGAAGATCAGAGAAAAAATAATAATAATACAAAAAATACGAATTAAATAAAAACAAAAATAAATGCCTACCACACAAACAAACACAAACAAACAAACAAATAGTTCGAAAGAGATAGATGATGATGACGAGTGACGTCATTACGCGTTTGCTTTCGGAACACTAGACTTTGTGTTTTTGGATTTGAGTAGAACTATGCAGGTTGCTCGATTGACTTATATATTGGACAATCTATTTAGCGTCTGTCCTTGACTACTGGCATTATCCACCACGTTATCGTAGCAAACGAACGACAACATGCGGCGCCTTGAGGCTGTCAGTGAGCTCTACACTCTACAGACATAGGTAGTTTGTTCTCACTGAAAATCTTTTTCTACGCGGCTGGCCTGACTGTAGGACTGTAGGAGGCTTTTAAAATCCCGTATATCTCGATCATCCCATGCCTTAGAATGACGTAGGAAACAAATAATAAAGATCAATTAATTTTCAAAAAAAATATGTATCACATAAATACAAATTAATATTAAAGGTACACAAAAAGAATCCAGAAAAAAATCTTTGGTGGGCTCCAAACTAGGCTTGGGGATCTTGGGGACTGAGAAAAGAGCATACTTATTATTTGATCTGCACTGTGAAATAATGTATGTGTATGTCATGGCATAATAATATACTCCTCAAGGTATATCGCCTCGGTAGCTCAGTTGGTAGTGAACCTGCCTTCTGAGCTTGGGGGCGTGGGTTCGATTCCCACCTAGGGCAAACATTTATGTGATGAACATTTGTGTTTGTTCTATGTCTGGGTGTTGATATGTATTTAAAAATATCTAAGTATGTATATCAGTCACTGGCAGCCATAGTACAAGCTTTGCTTAGTTTGGGGTCAGGCGACCGTGTGTGGAAGTGTCCCGAATTTATTTATTTATTTATTTATATCATTCGGCAACACGTAGTGACGTAAATGCTTAAGCAAGATCGAAATAAGTCATTTCCAACAAATTCGAAAGAGACGAACGACGATGACGTCATCACGTGTTTTCTGAATGCTAGCCTTGTTTTATTGGAGCATGGTGTATGTGACGTGCAGACGAGCGGTTCCGCATGGTGCGCGTGGGTCGCGTGGAGGCGATGGCGCCGCGCGCGCGCGACGTGTCGTCGCAGCAGCTGGCGCAGCGCGACGCCGTGGCGCGCCAGCTGGCCGCCGAGCCCGCGCCGCGCCAGGGCCTGCACGAGGAGGTACCGCACTCTGCCGCCGCTCGCTGCCCTCTCGCACTCTAGGTTCAGTGAGGCTAGCACTAGGTCTAACACGCTAGGCCTTCTGAGGCGTTGCCCTAGCGCATCGCGACCACGCGATCCACGCGCGAACTGGCGACAATTTTGGACAATAGCTAGAAACCTGCACATGGCAGAAAAAATCTGAACGATGATGAAAAAACTGTGTTACACACAGTTCATAAGAATCTACCTTTAAAATTACACATACCTAGTTCCGTACAGTTCAGCGGCTCTCAGTCTATTAAAATGACTTCTAAAACTATGCTGGCTAATATCAAATTGAATTGCAATAATCTACCGCACGGATAGGCAACGTTGCTTTTAACCAAAAATCAAAGCATAATTTAATTTTCTAGCTATTGTCCGAATTCCAAAAGCCTAACCTCACTGGTTTGCTGTACTGTATGAGCGAGCTGAGGTTATGTCACTCCAGCTGACACATAGTAAATGGCTCATAATAACGAAGTTCTTGTGGCAGTTGAACTAAGACTGGGATATTTGATTGCAGCCATTATGCCTTCAATATTGGCGTAGGTAGAATTATTAAATCACCTATGAGGAAGCTGTAGTTACGCATACATTTAAGCAATGTGACAACAACGCGACCACAGCAATGATCAACTGACAGCGAAACAAGGCGTAAGGTATCATTCCGAATTCCGCTGTCCGCAGCAGTGCTACATCACTGTGGTGCTGCCGCGACATTGCTGCGTAGCTCGGGATGTAATCTCATATAAATTTATAGAGACTATAGGCCAGTAGTGCTGTAGCAGCACTGCTTCGTGCATCGGAGTTCGGAATCATACCTTTACACTTAATCCAAACCTGGTTTGGTCCAAGGTGCCACTTTGTGTATTGAGACTGCATAGCTTACATCTATGTAAAACTAATTGAAGCATACCATGTACCCCTTTTCAGATCTCGCACTTGGAAGCCAAGATAAACATGTGGAGGACGGCGGGGCAAGACGCCAAGGACCCGGTCCGGGTGGCGTACTGCCAGGGCCGGGTCAACGAGCTCCTGAAGCGGGTGGCGCTGGTGCGCGCCGGCGGAGGCGAGGAACTGCGCCCCGACCAGCTCATGGCGGCCGAGCGGCGGATCATCGAGGGCGCTGACATCATCGTCACTACGCTGGCCAGCGCGTACAATCACAAGATGAGAGGGTAGGTCTCGCTCAGATTTGGCTTGTGGCGGGAGTGACAAAATCTTTAGGCCGGTTATACAAACATATCGTCACGCTATACCCCCGAGGGGGCTGGCACAGGTGTA
This sequence comes from Peribatodes rhomboidaria, assembly GCA_911728515.1. Taxonomy (NCBI): domain Eukaryota; kingdom Metazoa; phylum Arthropoda; class Insecta; order Lepidoptera; family Geometridae; genus Peribatodes; species Peribatodes rhomboidaria. The sequence continues at coordinate 9,800,270 of OU452179.1, read as the reverse complement.
ATACAACACTCTCACTTCGCCAGCGATATTCAGTTACAAATGTGACAGGGGGCGAGCCATAAACCGGGCTCCAATCATAATATAATATCAATCATAATAACCAGCTTTTAATCTGATATCACAATAAATTAGAACAATAATTGTGTAACTTTATTTTGCTCGACACCCGTTTCTGTTCTTGCCATTCCTGGCAAAGGCCTCCTCTAACTGTCTCCATTTGGCCAATGAAATTGCAGTGTCATTTTCATACTTTAATAATTATAGTAATTACTGAAATTGTTTAACATCTTCATCAGTGAGAAAAAGTTAGTGTCGTAATTTGTGGTGTGGTGCATTCTTTAGGTTGAAACGTCGCGTGGCGCTGTGTATAATCGACGAGGCGGGGCAGGCCATCGAGCCGGAGACGCTGCTCCCGCTGACGCTGGACGTGTCGCGCCTCACGCTCATCGGAGACCCGCAGCAGCTGCCCGGATATATCTGCTCACAGGTCACTATACTACACTTCCTACAAACAATTTTCTAAAAAAATTCTTTCTCACATCACAAGCTCTGAAAGATTCTGTTTATCGTTCGAAATTTGATTACAAAAGTGCATTTTATCCGCTAGCGTGGAAAGAGGAACCTCACGAGGCCCACGAATTTCCTAGTAGTCTGAATTTCCTAGAATCACTCGCGGGCGGGGGTAGACACCGACTGGGCCACTCGCTGTCTTCGTGTTGACAGATTACGCCGTAGCGATCCGGAGTTGATGTAGTGTGCACATATCCATAGAAATTAAAAAAAAATCTAACTGCACGAGGCGATGCGGTGCGGGTCGGGTCCCGGGTATACTAAAACCCTGTTATATAATTTAAGGGCATGTACATACATTTATAAGTATTCATGCAAAAATACTAAAAAAAATGCACGTTAAAAATAGCAAGAGTTATGACCGGTTTAAGAACGCAAGAAATAAAGGACATTTTACAAAAAAATTAAAAAATCTGTATCATTATGTTGGCGGCTTTTATTCTAAGAAAGCAGTGGCACGACGCCAATATACAATACAATACAAAAACTCTTTATTGACACCAAATACAAAATAAATCTAAACTAAATATTCAAAAATATAGGCGCAATGGGCGGTCTTATCGCTTAAGAGCGATCTCTTCCAGACAACCTTTGGATGGAATAAAAACATTATGATTAAGCATGGACGGTGGTGTGTGCTAAAGAAAATAAATAAATAATAATAATTAAGCAATGGACTTACAAATTTAAGAACTATAATAAACATACATACTAATACCTACATCAATAAATATACTAATAAATATATAATAATATATATGACAGATAGTAAAAAGCCAATATTTACAAATAAAACCGACGCGACTAGTGTCTGCGTTCGCGCTTTTAAGAGGGCGCAGCGCGATGTGTGTAAAATATTTTTTTTGACAATATTTAATTTAAATAGCATAATTGCATCCTCCAGTTGATACTAGATGCACACCTCGCGGATACAACAGAGTTTTCGTAACATCCTGTATAATGAGTAATAATAACCTTTACGCAGCAAAAATTGTTCGTGTATGTCGCTACCTACTAAGTTTGTTTTAGTTATGTGAACAAGGTGTTAATGTACATGTACAATTACCATCACACCTTTCCCCCAAGTGGCTGGAAGTGTGTTACTTTGCCGGACCATATTCAGTCCCATATGTACATTTAATCATTGCAAATTTACTAATGTATTCATGTTTATAATAAACTCAATGATTCTTATAGCGCGCGAAAAAGCACGGTCTAGGCGAGAGCCTGTTCTCGCGGCTGACGTCGACCTGCGAGCAGTGGGCGAGCAGCCCCGTGATGTTGCTGGACCAGCAGTACCGCATGCACGCGGACATCGCGGACTACCCCAACCGAGCCTTCTACGGCGGCCTCGTGCGCACCGCCGCGCTGCCGCGCCCCAGCCTGCCGCTGCCGCCCTACCTCATACTCAGCATCTCCAGCGGGGACAAGGGACAAGGTACGAACCACACCTACACTACACCCACACATATACATCGCGGATTACCCCAACCGAGCCTTCTACGGCGGCTTCGTGCGCACCGCCCTTTTTCAAAAAATAACTTTGAAAATAATTATTGTTGCGCAGGCGCGTGCGGCGGTAACGAGATGGAGGCGCGTGGCGTGGCGCGCGTGGTGTGCGCGCTGGCGGCGACGCTGCGCCCGCTCGCGCTCTCGCTCGCCGTCATCACGCCCTACCACGCGCACAAGGAACTCATCAAGAGGAACTTGAGAGTGCTGCAGGGCTCGTAAGTAACCTACACCAGCTGCCTCAGTGCCACAGTTGGTAGTGAACCTGCCTTCTGAGCTTAGGGGCGTGGGTTCGATTCCCACTAGTCGATAGCCATTCATGCGATATACATTTATGTTTGTTCTATGTCTGGGTGTTAATATCTATTTATGTATGTATAAAAAAATATGTAGGTATGTACGTTTATCAGTGTCTGGCAGCCATAGCACAAGCTTTACTTAGTTTGGGGTCAGGCGACCGTGTGTGAAAATGTCCCGAATTTATTTATTATTTTTATTTATGTACTAGCTGCGCCCCGCGGTTTCACCCGCGGTAAAAAGTATCCTATGTGCTATTCTAGACTATAATCTATCTCTGTGCCAAATTTCATCCAGATCTGTTCAGCCGTTCTGGCGTGAAAGAGTAACAAACATCCATACATCCATTCTTACAAACTTTCGCGTTTATAATATTAGTAGGATCAGCCACCCTGTATAATCTGTGAGACGAAGTGGTAACGGCTACATTGAATTATGTGAAACAACGCATTGACGACTATGACGACTGTAGCTACCTAATTTTATTTCAAACTCAAATGCTTTTTACAATTTTTTTATTTATATTATACTAGCTGCGCTCCGCGGTTTCACACGCGGTTAAGAAGTATCATATCTCTCAAGTTGGATCGAACTGCACATGGTGTGCGAATTTTATTATAATCGGTTAAGTGGTTTAGGAGTTCATTGAGGACAAACATTGTGACACGAGATTTATATATATTAAGATTTATTGTTTTACATTGCAGCATCAATTCTATTTAATTTAATGTAACTCAATATAAATAGTGCCGTGCAAAATATGGGTGTCTCGCCCAATGTCTCGGTTAAGACTATATCGAGCAAACACGGCGCGCGCCAATTAGGTATTTACTGCGGCTCGCTAGGTTCCTTCGCTAGTGTGCGTCGACACGCACACTACAATGAACTACGTTTGAACTTGTGAAAAAAAGTAAGTAACTTAGAATTTGAGAAAATCAAGGATTTTTTATTATCTTGCAAAAACTTAAAGGCTTATTTTTTAATTGAATTCCTATTAAAATTAATGTCGATACCTGTTGATAATTTAAATAAGGAAAGTTAAATCAATTAAAATTATATTAACAAACAGCTCAGAAACAAAAACCTGAGAATGTTGGAGTATAAGTGAGCGTATTTAACTATCCAACTTTAATATTATTGGAACTGCAAAATATTCACATGATAATAATCTATCACAAATACCGTTTTTATGGTCTTTGTTATATTTTTTCCCCGTATTGTTTCAATAATGTAGGTGGGTTCCCTGATTTCCATTTGCCTGTCCTATCTTGAGTCTAAAATTTCAGGCAATCAAAGTAAAATTTCTTTAATTTATTTACCATGCGTAGCCAAAATTGCTCAACTGCTTCTATGTACATACTCATACTTCATGTCCACTTCGGTACAAACTGCTAAAATGCAAATTTTTCGTTTTGTGATGTATAACTGTCCCTGAATCTGGTAATACCAATCATGTTTTTTATTTTTTCTACATTACCACATTTGTCTATTTTCTAGAAAATTATTTTTTTAGCTTTTATTCCGTCGTCTACGCTCATGTTTCTCACCGAGTATGGCTGTAGCCTATGTTTACTGCGGCACCTGATAAAGCATTATAATTTTTCCTATACGATCTCTTAGACCAGCAACCATCAGCAACCACGGTTATCATCGGTACTCCATTTGAATCGACGTTACCATTGAAAATAGCTAAATCTTTCTCTTCTTTAGCTTTATTTGACATACTAGGAATATTAAGGGAAGCTGAAACTAGGTCTAAGCCAGAAAATCCTCTCATTTTTAACTACAATAGGTAAAATAAATTAATAATTCAAATACTCATGAGTTTTATTTATTTCTTCGATTTTTATTCCGAAAAAAAACACCACCTTTTCTTTTTGTAATTATTTTCCTTCCGCTCTCCCATTATCACTAAAACATAAATGAAATAAAATTATAAGTATTATTTTAACACAAGAAATATAAACAACATACACAAAAAAAGTAAAAATCACAAAACTGAACTTACCTCATTTATACGTTTGCAACTGATCATGCGTACACAATAGATCGCGATCGAGTGTTCTTAGCGCGTCGCTCCGCAAATCGACGTGACCTCGCTCTGAGCTCCGGTGGTCGACTGATTTTCCGAGCGCATACGTCGCGTATATATTCAACATCGCGCGTCCATAGAAATAATGTATGGAGAATTTGAGACGAGTTTTTAGGAAATTCATAGTTAAATTATCAGATGTTATTTTGGAAATGTAAAAAATACATACAAAACTTACAATATTAGAGATTAATATTAATTTAAGTTTGGATAGAAATTCAACTGTTTCTAGTACAAATTCATTTAAACGACACCATGCCATTTTAGGCTTTTTGACGTAAATTTACGATTTTTTTTAAATGAAGTGGTACACTATTATTTGTTTGTGTTACATAAAAACGGTAAACTGATTCTTTGTTGTGTTTGTCATATTTTTTGTATGTCAATTATTTTATTAGTACAGATGGTATCGTTAAAACTACGACTACAGTTTTTATTGATTTTACTCGATAGAGTCTTAATGTTGAATTCAAATAAAATACAGCAATATTTCCGTACTGTGATACATCACAGTACGGAAAATTCCAATAAACCGTCACTGTGATACATTCCGTCTGCTGTAGTGTTAACTCAGATGAATAAGCCATCGTCCGTGCGCAGGTCGGACGCGCCGGTGGAGGTGAACACGGTGGACAGCTTCCAGGGCCAGGAGCGCGACGTGGTGGTGGTGTCCCTGGCCCGCAGCCACGGCGTGGGCTTCCTCACGGACCCGGGCCGCATGAACGTGATGCTGACACGCGCGAGGCACGCGCTCATCATCTGCCTCAACCCATACGCCATGCTGGTGAGGGAACCACTTACCACCTTTACCCCTTTGATCCTACCCTGTATGTTGTATACTAAACCATGTTCTCACAAATAACATATCGTCACGCCTTTCCCCCGAGGGGGCTGGCAGAGGTGTAATACAACACCCACACTTCGCCGGACGATATTCAGTCCCAAATGTGACAGGGAGCGAGCCTGTCGCCATACACCGGGCTCCAGTCATGTAGCAGATGATATACAAATAAACGAATCTTGAATCTTGATTAATAATACGTCCAGGACTGAAAAAACATTGCACGGGCCAAAAAAATAACAGACAACTGTTAGGTTCTAAATGAAGAAAATGTATGACGCAACCTTTAGTAAAAGACGTACCTGTCACGCATACTAGTATGATCACAGACGTCCAATACAGTAGCAGACTAAACATTAGGTATTTATCAGCGTGGTATGAAAACACACATAGACATGTAGCTTAGTAGGGGCCGCAATAAGGATGTTCGTTGTTCCTTATAATCGAGATTATATGACTCGTTATCTGTGAAGATTTTATTTCCACTAAGTGAGCATAGGTTTACTTGCCCACTGGTTTTCAGGCTATTAAAGGGTTAAAAAACACCTATCAAGTTATAGGAAACGTAGAAATGAAATCAACAGCTACGTACAACACTCGTTTATTTGTTTAGGAATAATACAATTGTATTATCAGGACATAACTAGGCCATGTCGGACACCAGTGCTGGCCACTAAACTGTTACAAAATAGGAGTGACTACATACTTTTGTATATTAGTTACTTACTTCCTTCTGCAGCTCAAATAAAGTAGGAATTGTTCCAGGACGAAATCTTGTAGGAAAAGCACTGAAATCAAGCCAGTGTTTTGAGTACAGCACACTAGCCAAAGTGGGTTGCCAATCCTGGATCTTAATGGTTTTTTTTTTATCCAGGCATTTCTACTACTTTTATTAGTTGAATATCTGGAATAAAGGTTATTTGTGAATCAGTAAATATCTTTCAACTAGGTATCTTTAATAATAATATAATAAATAAATAAATTCGGGACGCTTCCACACACGGGCGCCGGATATCAAACTAAGCAAAGCTTGTACTGTGGCTGCCAGACATACATTTAAGAGATATTTTTAAATACATACTTAAACAGATATTAACACCCAGACATAGAACAAACACAAATGTTCATCACATAAATGTTTGCCCTAGGTGGGAATCGAACCCACACTCCCAAGCTTAGAAGGAAGGTTCACTACCAACTGAGCCACCGAGGCAGTCAACCTATATTTACTTTATCCAAGGTAAAGGTTTGACACTAAGCAAGCAAGTTCGTATAGCCCTAGTGGCAAGCCCTAAATGTCAGAGTTTTCTGACACTGACCAATGGACAGAGGAATAGTTAAGCAATGAATCCTGTACATTATTCGTCTATGTTATCAACTTTTTCAGATTCACAATCCGCTCCCTGTTTTGTAAAAGGTACTTGAGCTGTCAAATTTTGCCCCACCCCGATAAATTTTACTTATTACGCTCTGATTACTCTAATTCAAATATAAAAACACTAACAAATAGCATCTAAGATAGATTATCCGCGAAAGAAACCGTTTGGTTTGAACATTTATGTAAATTCCTTGGAGAAAACGAATGGAATTCTAAGAGCAAAAATGTAACCATCAAACTTACGGATAAAAAGAAAATCCAATGGATGATTTGCTGTATGAAGCACTTTCACATCGGTATGCACTGCACTCTACCATGTTCACCGATTTTCTTACAATAAAATCATCAAAAAAAGCTATATTTTGTTACTAAAATAAATGTCATCAAACCAACCAAACTTCACGTGCTGTCGTCATGACAACCATCCTTAGATATACATGGCGGCATGGCTACAGATGGTCTTTTGTCTATGTGTGAGACCTTGTTGCAACAGGTAAATGAAAGAGATACCATTACTGAATTGTTACTGAGGAATAAAAAGGACAAACTGATCATCTATATGTATAATAATAACTAGCAATTTCTGTGTAGTCTGCTACTGTATTGGACGTCTGTGAGTATGATAAAGTTAGCCTGTTTCGTTCATAAACAGTACGGAACTCTCTCTAGACATAAAGTTACTAATAGCCTTACCCATGATCTAAAAAACAAGGTCCAGCATTCCGTCACACAATGACGTCACTCGTCATCGTCTTTTTCGAAGTATTTGTAGATGACATATTTCGGTCTTGTTTGAGCACCGGTTGACGTCACTACGTGTTTCCCACGTGACCATTTTTGCCTCGGAAATATATATATATATATGATAATATATCGTATATACTCCGCCAGGTATGGCACCTGGCGGAGTATATAATTATACCATGCCCTGACCATGAGTTTTGATGGCTACGTAAAATTTGTTTAAGTTTGGCTCCATACATTTCAATAAAGCGCCTTTGGCGGAAACGTTTAGAAAACGAGATAAATGTATGAAGTCAAACGAAAAAAATTTAGCTTTGCTTTCAAAACTCATGGTAAGCA